>CM050401.1:20000000-30000000 GCA_027562975.1 Rhynchospora breviuscula | reverse complement strand
TTTCTGGATTCATTCTAAGTCACTTTATCCCAATAATCTAAATTTAAACACTTCAAACTACCAATAAAATGATTCTTGCATCATTTATTCAAAAAGAATGGATTATACAAGATAAAAACGCATATAAAGTGCAAATAATGCAATTCTGGGTATCATTTGAGCATTTTAATCCTTTTTGGATTTATTCTAAGTCAGTTCATCGCAATAATCTACATTTAAACATTTAAAACTATCTAGAATATGATTCTTAAGTCATTTATTTAAAAAGATTGGATTATACAAGGTAAAAACGGATATAACGTGCAAATAATGCAATTTTGGGTATCATTTGATCATTTTAATCATTTCTGGCTTCATTCTATGTCATTTTATCACAATAATCGACATTTAAACACTTTAAACTATCTATAATATGATTCTTGCATCATTTATTCAGGAGGATTTGACTATACGAGGTAAAAACGCGTATAATGTTCAAATAATGCAATTCAGGGTATCATTTGAGCATTTTAATCGATTCTCGATTCATTCTAAGCCATTTCTTCGCAATAATCTACATTTAAACACTTAAAAAAGTGTAGAATATCATTAATGTTTAATTTATTCAAAAAGATTGGATTATACATGATAATTACGCATATAAAGTGCAAATAATGTAATTCTGAGTATCATTTGAACATTTCAATCGTTTCTGGATTTATTATAAGTCATTTGATCACAATAATCTACATTTAAACAATTTAAACTATCTATAATATGATTCTTGCTTCATTTATTCAAAAAGATTGGACTATACAAGGTAAAAACGCATATAAAGTGCAAATAATGCAATTCAGGTATCATTTGAGGAATTCAATCGTTTCTGGATTCATTCTAAGTCATTTCATCGCAATAATCAATATTTAAACACTTAAAACTGTCGAGAACATCATTCATGTGCCATTTATTCATAAAGATTAGATTATACAAGGTAATTACGCATATAAAGTGCAAATAATGCATCTCTGCGTATCATTTGAGCATTTCAATAGTTTCTTGATACATTCATAATAATTTCATCATAATAATCTTCATTTATTCACTTAAAACTGTCTAGAATATGATTCAAGTGTCATTTATTCAATAAGATTAGATATTACAAGGTAATTACGCATATAAAATGCAAATAATGCAATTCTGAGTATCATTTGAGCATTTCAATCGTTTCTGGATGCATTCTAAGTCATTTCAACACAATAATCTACATTTAAATACTTAAAATTATCTAGAATATGATTCTTGTGTAATTTATTCAAAAAATTTTGATTATACAAGATAAAAACGCATAGAAAGTGCAAATAATGCAATTATGGGTATCATTTAAGCATTTCAATCGTTTCTGGATTCATTCTAAGTCATTTCATCGCAATAATCTGCATTTAAACACCTAAAACTATCTAGAATATGATTCTTGTGTCATTTATTCAAAAAGATTGGATTATACAAGGTAAAAATACATATAAAATGCAAATTGGTGTCATTTGAGTATTTTAATCATTTCTGGATTCATTCTAAGTCGTTTCATCGCAATAATCTAAATTTAAACACTTAAAACTGTCTATAATATCATTCTTGTGTCAGTTATTCAAAAACATTGGATTATATAAGGTAAATACGCATATAAAGTGCAAATATTGCGATTCTGAGTATCATTTGAGCATTTCAATCGTTTCTGGATTCATTCTAAGCCATTGAATCACAATAATTTACATGTAAACACTTTAAACTATCTAGAATATGATTCTTGCATCATTTATTCAAAAAGATTGGACTATGCCAGGCAAAAATGCATGTAAAGTGCAAATAATGCAATTCAGGTATCATTTGAACATTTTAATAGTTTCTGGATTCATTCTAAGTTATTATATCGAAATAATCTATATTTAAGTACTTAAAACTGTAAAGAATATCATTCATTTGTCATTTATTCAAAAAGATTGGATTATACAAGCTAATTACGCTTATAAAGTGTAAATAATGCAATTCTGAATATCATTTGATCATTTCAATCGTTTTTGGATTCATTCTAAGTTATTTCAACACAATAAACTATATTTTAACACTTAAAACTATCTATTATATGATTCTTATGTCATTTATTCAAAAAGATTGGATTATACAAGGTAAAAATGAATATAAATTGCAAATAATGCAATACTGGGTTTCATTTGAGCAATTGAATCGTTTCTGGATTCATTCTAAGTCATTTCATCGCAATAATCTACATTTAAACACTTAAAACTGTCTAGAATATCTTTCATATGTCATTTATTCAAAAAAATTAGATAATATTAGGTAATTACGCATATAAAGTGCACATAATGCAATTATGAGTATCATTTGACAATTTCAATAGTTTCTGGATTCATTCGTTGTAATTTCATCACAGTAATCTACATTTAAACACTTAAAACTGTCTAGAATATGATTCATGTGTCATTTATTCAAAAGGATTGGATATTGCAAGGTAATTATGCCTATAAATTACAAATAATGTAATTCTGAGTATCATTTAAGCATTTCAATCTTTTCTGGAATCATTCTAAGTTATTTCTACAGAATAATCTATATTTAAATATGTAAAACTATTTAGAATATGATTCTTGTGTCATTTATTCAAAAAGGTTTGATTATGCAAGGTAAAAACGCATATAAAGTTCAAATAATGCAATTCTGTTTATCATTTGAGTATTTTAATCGTTTCTGGATATATTTTTAGTGATTTCATCGCAATAATCTGCATTTAAACACTTAAAACTATCTAGAATATGATTCTTGTGTCATTTATTGAAAAATATTGGATTATACATGGTAATTACATATATAAATTTCAAATAATGCAATTCTATGTATTATTTGAGCATTTCAATCGTTTCTGGATTAATTCTAAGTCATTTCAAAACAATAATCTACATTTAAAACTATCTATAATATGATTCTTGTGTTATTCATTAAAAAAGATTGGATTATACAAGGTAATTACGTATATAAAGTGCAATTAATGCAATTCTGAGTATTATTTGAGAATTTCAATCGTTTCTGGATTAATTCTAAGTCATTTCAAAACAATAATCTACATTTAAATACTTCAAACTATCTATCATATGATTCTTGTGTCATTTATAAAAAAAAGATTGGATTATACAAGGTAAAAATGCATATAAAGTGCAAATAATGCAATACTACGTATTATTTGAGCATTTTAATCGTTTCTGGATTTATTCTAAGTCATTTCACCGCAATATTCTACATTTCAACAATTAAAACTGTCCAGAATATCATTCATGTTTCATTTATTCAAAAAGATTGGATTATACAAGGTAATTACGCATATAAACAGCAAATAATGTAATTCGGGGTATCATTGGAGCATTTGAATCGTTTCTGAATTCATTCTAAGTCATTTCATCGTAATAATCTGTATTTAAAAATTTCATTCTGAGTATCATTTGAGCATTTCAATCGTTTCTGGATTCATTCCAATTCATTTGAACACAACAATCTACATTTAAACACATTAAACTATCTACAAAATGATTCTTGCATCATTTATTCAAAGAGATTGGACAATACAAAGTAAAAACGCATAAAAAGTGCAAATAACGCAATTCAGGTTATCATTTGAACATTTTAATCGTTTCTGGATTAATTCTAAGCCAGTTCAATGCAATAATCTACAGATATACACTTAAAACTATCTAGAATATCATTCATGTTTCATTTATTCAAAAAATTAGATTATACAAGGTAATTACACATATAAAGTGCAAATAATGCAATTCTGGGTATCATTTGAGCATTTCAATCGTTTCTGGATTCATTCTATGTCATTTTATCACAATAATCTTAATTTAAACAATTTAAACTATCTAAAATATGATTCATGCATCATTTATTCAAAAAGATTGGACAATACAAAGTAAAAACGCATATAAAGGACAAATAATGCAATTCAGGGTATCATTTGAGCATTTTAATCATTTCCGGATTCATTCTAAGTCATTTCATTGCAATAATCTACATATAAATATTTTAAACTATCTAGAATGTGATTCTTGTATCATTTATTCAAAAAAATTGTATTATACAAAGTAAAAACGCATCAAAAGTGCAAATAATGCAATTTAGGGTATCATTTGAGCATTTTAATCGTTTCTGCATTCATTCTAAATTATTTCATCGCAAAAATCTACATATAAACACTTAAAACTGTCTATTATATTATTCATATTTCATTTATTCAAAAAGATTGGATTATACAAGGTAATTACACATATAAAGTGCAAATCATGCAATTATGAGTATCATTTGAAAATTTCAATCATTTCTGGATTCATTCTAAGTCATTTTATCACAATAATCTACATTTAAATATTTTAAATTATCTAGAATGTGATTCTTGGATCATTTATTCAAAAAGATTATATTATACAAAGTAAAAACGCATATTTTTATGCAAATAATGCAATTCAGGGTATCATTTGAGCATTTTAATCGTTTCTGGATTCATTCTTAGTCTTTTCATCTCAATAATCTACATTTGCAATATCATTCTTGTGTCATTTATTCAAAAAGATTGGATTATACATGGTAATTACGCATATATAGTCCAAATAATGCAATTCTTAGTATCATCTGAGCATTTCAATCGTTTCTGGATTCATTCTATGTCATATTATCACAATAATCTTCATTTGAAAGCTTTAAACTATCTATAATATAATTCTTGCATAATTTATTCAAAAAGATTGGACTATACAAGGTAAAAATGCATACAAAGTGCGAATAATGCAATTCCGGGTATCATTTAAGCATTTTAATCGTTTCTGGATTCATTCTAAGCCATTTCATCTCAATAATCTACATTTATACACTTAAAACTGTTTTATAATATCATTCATGTTTAATTTATTCAAAAATATTGGATTATACAAGGTAATTACGCATATAAAGTGCAAATATTGCAATTCTGAGTATCGTTTAAACATTTCAATCGTTTCTGGATTTATTATAAGTCATTTGATCACAATAATCATCATTCAAATACTTTAAACTATCTAGAATATCATTCTTGCTTCATTTATTCAAAAAGATTGGACTATACATGGTAAAAACGAATATAAAGTGCAAATAATGTAATTCAGGTATCATTTGTGCATTTTAATCGTATTTGGATTCATTCTAAGTTATTGCATCGTAATAATCTACATTTAAGCACTTAAAGCTGTCCAGAATATCATTTATGTGTCATTTATTCGAAAAGATTGGATTATACAAGATAATTACGCATAAAAAGTACAAATAATGCAATTCTGAGTACCATTTGAGAAATTGAATCTTTTCTGGATTCATTCTAAATCATTTCAGCACAATAATCTATATTTAAACACTTAAAACTGTCTACAATATCATTCATGTGTCATTTATTCAAAAAGATTAGATTATACAAGGTAATAACGCATACAAAGTGCAAATAATGCATCTCAGCGTATCATTTGAGCATTTCAATAGTTTCTGGATTCATTCTTAATAATTTCATCATAATAATCTACATTTATTCACTTAAAACTGTCTAGAATATGATTCATGTGTTATTTGTTCAAAAAGATTCGATATTACAAGGTAATTAAGCATATAAAATGCAAATAATGCAATTTTGAGTATCATTGGAGCATTTCAATCGTTTTTCGATTCTTTCTTAAGTCATTTCAACACAATAATCTACATTTATATACTTAAAATTATCTAGAATATGATTCTTGTGTAATTTTTTCAAAAAATTTTGATTATACAAGGTAAAAAAGTATATAAAGTGCAAATAATGCAATTCTGAGTATCATTTAAGCATTTCAATCGTTCTAGTTTCATTCTAAGTCATTTCATTACAGTAATCTGCATGTAAACACTTAAAACTATCTGGAATATGATTTTTGTGTCATTTATTCAAAAAGATTGGATTATACAAGGTAAAAAGACATATAAAGTACAAATAATGCAGTTCAGAGTATCATTTGAGCATTTTAATCATTTCTGGATTCATTCTAAGTCATTTAATCGCAATAATCTACATATAAACACCTAAAACTGTCTAGAATATCATTCATGTTTCATTTATTCAAAAAGTTTGGATTATACAAGGTAATTACGCATATAAGTTACAAATAATGCAATTCTGTGTATCCTTTGAGAATATCAATCGTTTCTGGATTCATTATAAGTCATTTTATCCCAATAATCAACATGTAAATACTTTAAACTATCTAGTATATGATTCTTGCATCATTTATTAAAAAAGATTGGACTATACAAGGTAAAAACACATATAAAGTGCAAATAATGCAATTCAGGTTATCATTTGAACATTTTAATCGTTTCTGGATTCATTCTAAGTCATTTTATCACAATAATCTATAATTAAACATTTTAAACTAACTAGAATGTGATTTATTCAAAAAGATTGTATTATACAAAGTAAAAACGCATATAAAGTGCAAATAATGCAATTCAGGGTATCATTTGAGCATTTTAATCGTTTCTGGATTCATTCTTAGTCTTTTCATCTCAATAATCTACATTTACAATATCATTCTTGTGTCATTTATTCAAAAAGATTGGATTATACATGGTAAAAATGCATATCAAGTGCAAATAATGTAATTCGGGGTATCATTTGAGGATTTGAATCGTTTCTGGATTCATTCTAAGTTATTTCATCACAATAATCTACATTTAAACACTTAAAACTGTCCACAATATCATTCATGTGTCATTTATTCAAAAAGATTAGATTATACAAGGTAATTACGCATATAAATTGCAAATAATGCATCTTAGTGTATCATTTGAGCATTTCAACAGTTTTTGGATTCATTCATAATAATTTCATCATAATAATCTACATTTATTCACTTAAAACTGTCTAGAATATGATTCATGTGTCATTTGCTCAAAAAGATTAGATATTGCAAGGTAATTACGCGTACAAAATGCAAATAATGCAATTCTGAGCATCTTAATCGTTTCTGAATTTATTCTAAGCCATCTCAACACAATATTCTACATTTAAATAATTAAAATTATCTAGAATATTATTCTTGTATAATTTATTCAAAAAATTTAGATTATACAAGGTAAAAACGCATATAAAGTGCAAATAATGCAATTCTGGATATCATTTGAGCATTTTAATCGTTTCTGGATTAATTCTAAGTCATTTCATCGTAATAATCTACATTTAAACACTTAAAACTGTCTATAATATCATTCTTGTTTTATTTATTCAAAAACATTGGATTATACAAGGTAAATACGCATATAAAGTGCAAATAATGCAATTCTAAGTATCATTTGAGCATTTCAATCGTTTCTGGATTCATTCTAAGTCATTTTATCGCAATAATCTACATTTAAATACTTTAAACTATCTAAAATGTGATTCTAGTATCATTTATTCAAAAAGATTGTATTATACAAAGTAAAAACGCATATAAATTACAAATAATGCAATTCAGGGTATCATTTGAGCATCTTAATCGTTTCTGGATTCATTCTAAGTCATTTAATCGCAATAATCTACATTTAAACACTTACAACTGTCTAGAATATTATTCTTATGTCATTTATTTAAAAAAGATTGGATTATATAAGGTAATTACGCATATAAAATGCAAATAATGCAATTCTGAGTATTATTTGTGCATTTCAATCATTTTTGGATTCATTCTAAGTCATTTCAAAACAATAATTTACATTTAAATACATAAAAAACTATCTATAATATGAATCTTTTGTCATTTATAAAAAAAGATTTGATTATACAAGGTAAAAACGCATATAAAATTCAAATAATACAATTCTGAGTATCATTTTAGCATTTTAATCGTTTCTGGATTCATTCTAAGTCATTTTATCCAAATAATCTAAATTTAAACACTTTAAATAACCAATAAAATGATTCTTACATCATTTATTCAAAAAGAATGGATTATACAAGATAAAAACGCATATAAAGTGCAAATAATGCAATTCTGAGTATCATTTGAGCATTTTAATCATTTCTGGATTTATTCTAAGTCAGTTCATCTCAATAATCTACATTTAAACACTTAAAACTATCTAGAATAGGATTCTTGAGTCATTTATTTAAAAACATTGGATCACACAAGGTAAAAATGAATATAAAATGGAAATAATGCAATTCTGGGTATCATTTGATCATTTTAATCGTTTCTGGATTCATTCTATGTCATTTTATCACAATAATCTACATTTAAACATTTTAAACTATCTAAAATATGATTCTTGCATCATTTATTCAAAAGGATTCGACTATACAAGGTAAAAACGCATATAAAGTTCAAATAATGCAATTCAAGGTATCATTTGAGATTTTAATCGATTCTCGATTCATTCTAAGCCATTTCATCGCAGTAATCTACATTTAAACACTTAAAACAGTGTACAATATTATTCATGTTTAATTTAGGCAAAAAGATTGGATTATACAAGATAATTACGCATATAAAGTACAAATAATGCAATTCTGAGTATCATTTGAACATTTCAATCGTTTCTGGATTAATTATAAGTCATTTGATCACAATAATCTACATTTCAACACTTTAAACTATCTATAATATGATTCTTGCTTCATTTATTCAAAAAGATTGCACTATACAAGGTAAAAACGCATATAAAGTGCAAATAATGCAATTCAGGTATCATTTGTGCATTTTAATCGTTTCTGGATTCATTCTATATCATTTCATCGCAATAATCTACATTTAAACACTTTAAACTGTCTAGAATATCATTCTTGTGTCATTTATTCAAAAAGATTGGATTATACAAGGTAATTACCCATATAAGTTCGAAATAATGCAATTCTGAGTATCATCTGAGAATTTCAATCGTTTCTGGATTCATTCTATGTCATTTTATCACAATAATCTATATTTAAACAATTTAATCTTTCTATAATATGATTCTTGTATCATTTATTCAAAAAGATTGGACAATACAAGGTAAAAACGCATATAAAGTGCAAATAATGCAATTCAGGGTATTATTTGAGCATTTTAATCGTTTCTGGATCCATTCTAAGCCATTTCATCGCAATAATCTACATTTAAACACTTAAAACTGTTTAGAATATCATTCATGTTTAATTTATTCAAAAAGATTGGATTATACATGGTAAAAACGCATATAAAGTACAAATAATGCAATTCTGGGTATCATTTGAGCATTTCAATTTTTTCTGGATTCATTCTAAGTCATTTAATCACAGTAATTTCAATTTTAACACTTTCAACTATCTAGAATATGATTCTTGCATCATTTATTAAAAAAAGATTGGACTATACAAGGTAAAAACGCATATAAATTGCAAATAATGCAATTCAGCTATCATTTGAACATTTTAATCATTTCTGGATTCATTCTAAGTTATTATATCGAAATAATCTATAGTTAAGCACTTAAAACTGTCTAGAATATCACTCATGTGTCATTTATTCAAAAAGATTGGATTATACAAGGTAATTACGCATATAATGTGTAAATAATGCAATTCTGAGCATCATTTGAGTATTTCAATCGTTTCTGGATTTATTCTAAGTTATTTAAACACAATAAACTATATTTAAACACTTGAAACTATCTATTATATGATTCTTATGTCATTTATTCAAAAAGATTGGATTGTACAATGTAAAAACGAATATAAAGTGCAAATAATGCAATTCTGGGTTTCATTTGAGCAATTGCATCGTTTCTCGATTCATTCCAAGTCATTTCTTCGCAATAATCTACATTTAAAAACTTAAAACTGTCTAGAATATTATTCATATGTCATTTATTCAAAAAGATTTGATAATATAAGGTAATTACGCATATAAAGTGCAAATGATGCAATTATGAGTATCATTTGATCATTTCAATCATTTCTAGATTCATTCGTTGTAATTTCATTACAGTAATCAACATTTAAACACTTAAAACTGTCTAGAATATGATTCATGTGTCATTTATTCAGAAAGATTGGATATTACAAGGTAATTATGCATATAAATTGCAAATAATACAATTTTGAGTATCATTTGAGCATTTCTATCTTTTCCGGAATCATTCTAAGTCATTTCTACAGAATAATCTACATTTAAATACTTAAAACTATCTAGCATATGATTCTTGTGTCATTTATTCAAAAAAGATTGATTATACAAGGTAAAAACGCATATAAAGTTCGAATAATAAAATTCTGGGTATCATTTGAGCATTTTAATTGTTTTTGGATTCATTCTAAGTCATTTCATTGCAAAAATATGCATTTAAACACTTAAAACTATTTAGAATATGATTCTTGTGTCATTAATCGAAAAAGATTTGATTATACAAGGTAAAAATGCATATAAAGTGCAAATAATGCAATTCTGGGTATCATTTCAGTATTTTAATTGTTTCTGGATTCATTCTAAGCCATTTCATCGCAATAATCTGCATTTAAACACTGAAAACTGTCTAGAATAGCATTCTTGTCGCATTTATTCAAAAACATTGGATTATACACAGTAAATACGCACATAAAGTGCAAATAATGCAATACTGAGTATCATTTGAGCATTTTAATCGTTTCTGGATTCAATCTAAGTTATTTCATCATAATAATCTACATTTAAGCACTCAAAACTGTCTAGAATTTCATTCATGTATCATTTATTCAAAAGGATTGGATTATAAAAGGTAATTACTCATATAAATTGTAATTAATGCAATTCTGAGTATCATTTAAGCATTTTAATCTTTTCTGGATTAATTCTAAGCCATTTCAAAACAATAATCCACATTTAAATACTTAAAACTATCTAGAATATGATTCTTGTGTCATTTATAAAAAAAGATTGGACTATACAAGGTAAAAACGCTAATAAAGTGCAAATAATGCAATTCTGGGTATTATTTGAGCATTTTAATCATTTCTGGATTCATTCTAAGTCATTTCACCGCAATAATATACATTTAAACACTTAAAACTGTCTAGAATATCATTCATATTTCATTTATTCAAAAAAATTGGATTATACAAGGTAATTACGCATATAAAGTGCAAATAATGCAATTCTGAGTATCATTTGAGCATTTCAATCGTTTCTGGATTCATTATAAGTTATTTTACCACAATAATCTACATTTAAACACTTTAAACTATCAAGAATATGATTCTTGCATCATTTATTCAAAATGATTGGACTATAAAAGGTAAAACGCATATAAAGTGCAAATAATGCAATTCAGGGTATGATTTGAGCATTTTAATCGGTTCTGGATTCATTCTAAGCCATTTCATCGCAATAATCTATATTTAAATACTTAAAACGGTTTAGAATATCATTTATGTTTAATTTATTCAAAAAAATTGGATTAAACAAGGTAATTACGCAAGTAAAGTGCAAATAATGCAATTCTGAGTATCATTTGAGCATGTCAATCGTTTCTGGATTTATTATAAGTCATTTGATCACAATAATTTATATTTATACACTTTAAACTATCTAAATATGATTCTTGATTCATTTAATAAAAAATATTGGACTATAAAAGGTAAAAACGCATATAAAGTTCAAAGAATGCAATTCATGTATCATTTGAACATTTTAATTGTTTCTGGATTCATTCTAAGTTATTATATCGAAATAATCTACAGTTAAGTACTTAAAACTGTCTAAAATATCATTCATGTGTCATTTATTCAAAAAGATTGGAATATACATGGTAATTACGCATATAAATTGCTATTAATACAATTTTGAGTATTATGTGAGCATTTCAATCGTTTCTTCATTCATTCTAATTCATTTAAAAATAATAATCTACATTTAAATAGTTAAAACAATCTATTATATGATTCTTGTGTCATTTAAAAAAAAAGATTGGATTATACAAGGTAAAAACGCATATAAAGTGCAGATAATGTAATTCTGGAAATCATTTGAGCATTTTAATCATTTCTGGATTCATTCTAAGTCATTTCATCGCAATAATCGACATTTAAACACTTAAAACTGTCTAGAATATCATTCATATGTCATTTATTCAAAAATATAAGATTATATATGGTAATTACGCATATAAAGTGCAAATAATACAATCCTGAGTATCATTTGAGCATTTCAATAGTTTCTGGATTCATTCGTTGTAATTTCATCACAGTAATCTACATTTAAATACTTAAAACTTTCTAGAATATGATTCATGTGTCATTTATTCAAAAAGATTGGATATTTTAAGGTAATTATCCATATAAAATGCAAATAATGTAATTCTGAGCATCATTTGAGAATTTCAATCTTTTCTGGAATTATTCTAAGTCATTTCAACAGAATAATCTACATTTAAATACTTAAAATAATCTAGAATATGATTCTTGTGTCATTTATTCGAAAAAGTTTGATTATACTAGGTAAAAACGCATATAAAGTGCAAATAATGCAATTCTGGGTATCATTTTAGCATTTTAATCGTTGCTGGATTCATTTTAAGTCATTTCATCGCAATAATCTACATTTAAACACTTAAAACTTTCTAGAATATGATTCTTGTGTTATTTACTGAAAAAGATTGGATTATACAAGGTAAAAATGCATATAAAGAGCAAATAATGCAATTCTGGGTGTCATTTGAGCATTTTAATCATTTCTGGAGTCATTCTAAGTCATTTCATCACAATAATCTGCATTTAAACACTTGAAACTGTCTAGAATATCATTCTTGTCTCATTTATTCAAAAACATTGGATTAGACAAGATAAATACGTATATAAAATGCAAATAATGCAATTCTGAGTATCATTTGAGCATTTCAATCGATTCTGGATTCATTATAAGTCATTTTATCACAATAATCTATATTTAAACAATTTAAACAATCTAGAATATGATTCTTGCATTATTTATTCAAAAAGATTGGATTATACAAGGTATAAACGCATATAAATGCAAATAATGCAATTCAGGTATCATTTGAGTATTTTAAACGTTTCTAGATTCATTCTAAGTCATTTAATTGTAATAATCTACATTTAAGCACTTAAAACGGTCTAGAATATCATTCATGTATCATTTATTCAAAAATATTGGATTATAAAAGGTAATTACGCATATAAAGTGCAATTAATTCAATTCTAAGTATTATTTGAGTATTTCAATCGTTTCTGGATTAATTCTAAGTCATTTCAAAACAATAATCTACATTTAAATACTTAAAAATATCTATAATATGATTCTTGTGTCATTTATAAAAAAAATATTGGATTATACAAGGTAAAAACGCATATAAAGTACAAATAATGCAATTCAGGGTATCATTTGAGCATTTTAATCGTTTCTGGATTCATTCTGAGTCATTTTATCACAATAATCTAAATTTAAACACTTTAAACTATCTATAATATGATTCTTGCATAATTTATTAAAAAAGAATGGATTATACAAGTTAAAAACGAATATAAAGTGCAAATAATACAATTCTGGTTATCATTCGAGCATTTCAATCGTTTCTGGATTCATTCTGAGTCATTTTATCACAATAATCTACATTTAAACACTTTAAACTATCTATAATATGATTCTTGCATCATTTATTCAAAAAGAATGGATTATAAAAGGTAAAAACGCATATAAAGTGCAAATAATACAATTCTGGGTATCATTCGAGCATTTCAATCGTTTCTGGATTCATTCTAAGTCATTTCACCGCAATAATCTACATTTAAACACTTTAAACAATCTATAATATGAGTCTTGCATCATTTATTCAAAAAGAATGGATTATACAAGGCAAAAACGCATATAAAGTGCAAATAATGCAATTCTGGGTATCATTTGAGAAATTCAATCATTTCTGGATTCATTCTAAGTCATTTTATCACAATAATCTAATTTAAACACTTTAAACTATCTATAATATGATTCTTGCACCATTTATTCAAAAAGAATGGATTATACAAGGTAAAAACGCATATAAAGTGCAAATAATGGAATTCAGGGTATCATTAGAGCATTTTAATTGTTTCTGGATTCATTCTAAGTCATTTTGTCGAAATAATCTATATTTAAATACTTAAAACTGTCTAGAATATCATTCTTGTCTACTTTATTCAAAAACATTGGATTATACAAGGTACATACGCATATAAAGTGCAAATAATGCAATTCTGAGTATCATTTGAGCATTTTAATCGTTTTTGGATTCGTTCTAAGTAATTTTATCACAATAATCGACATTCAAAACATTTTTAACTATCTAGAATGTGAATCTTGTATCATTTATTCAAAAAGATTTAATTATAAAAAGTAAAAACGCATATAAAGTGCAAATAATGCAATTCAGGGTATCATTTGAGAATTTTAATCGTTTCTGGATTCATTCTAAGTCATTTCATCGCCATAATCTACATTTAAACACTTATAACTGTCAAGAATATCATTCTTGTGTCATTTATTCAAAAACATTGTATTATACAAGTTAAATATGCATATAAAGTGCAAATAATGCAATTCGGGGTATCATTTGAGCATTTTAATCATTTCTGTTTTCATTCTGAGTCATTTTATCACAATAATCTACATTTAAACACTTCAAACTATCTATAATATGGTTCTTGCATCAATTATTTAAAAAGATTGGACTATACAAGGTAAAAACGCATATAAAGTGCAAATAATGCAATTCAGGGTATCATTTGAGTATTTTAATCGTTTCTAGATTCATTCTAAGTCATTTCAACGCACTAATCTGCATATAAACACTTAAAACTGTCTATAATATCATTCATATTTCATTTATACAAAAGGATTGGATTATACATGGAAATTACGCATATAAATTGCAAATAATGTAATTCTGTGTATCATTTGAGCATTTCAATCGTTTCTGGATTAATTATAAGTCATTTTATCGCAATAATCTACATATAAAAATTTTAAACTATCTAGAATATTATTCTTGCATCATTTATTCCAAAAGATTGGACTATCCATGGTAAAACCGCATATAAAGTGCAAATAATGCAATTCAGGGTATCATTTGTGCATTTTATTCGTTTCTGGATTCATTCTAAGTCATTTCATCACAATAATCTTCATATAAACACTTCAAACTGTCTAGAATATCATTCATGTTTCATTTATTCAAAAAGATTGGATTATATACGGTAATTACGCATATAAAATGCAAATAATGCAATTATGGGTATCATTTGAGCTTTTTAATCGTTTCTGGATTAATTATAAGTCATTTTATCGCAATAATCTACATTTAAACTTTTTAAACTATCATGAATATGATTCTTGCATTATTTAATTAAAAAGATTGGACTATACATGGTAAAAACGCATATAAAGTGCAAATAATGCAATTTAGGTATAATTTGAGCATTTTAATTGTTTTTGGATTCATTCTAAGTTATTTCATCGTAAAATCTACATTTAGGCACTTAAAACTGTCTAGAATATCATTCATGTGTCATTTATTCAAAAACTTTGGAATATATATGGTAATTATGCATATAAATTGCTATTAATGCAATTTTGAGTATTATGTGAGTATTTTAATCGTTTCTTCATTCATTTTAAGTCATTTCAAAGCAATAATATACATTTAAGTAATTAAAACAATCTATTATATGATTCTTGTATCATTTATAAAAAAAGATTGGATTATACAAGGTAAAAACGCATATAAAGTGCAAATAATGCAATTCTGGGTATCATTTGCGCATTTTAATCGTTTCTGGATTCATTCTAAGTCATTTTATCGCAATAATCTGCATGTAAACACTTAAAACTATCTAGAATATCAGTCATGTGTCATTTATTCAAAAAGATTGGATTATACAAGGTAAAAACGCATATAAACTGCAAATAATGCAATTCTGGGTATCATTTGAGGAATATAATCATTTCTGGATTGATTCTAAGTCATTTGTTCACAATAATCTACATTTAAACACTTAAAACTGTCTAGAATATCATTAATGTGTCATTTATTCAAAAAGATTATATTATACAAGGTAATTACGCATATAAAGTGCAAATAATGCATCTCTGCGTATCATTTGAGCATTTCAATTGTTTCTGGATTCATTCTTAATAATTTCATCATAAAAATCTACATTTATTCACTTAAAACTGTCTAGAATATGATTCATGTGTCATATATTTAAAAAGATTAGATATTACAAGGTAATTAAGCATATAAAATTCAAATAATGCAATTCTGAGTATCATTTGAGCATTTCAATCGTTTCTGGATTCATTCTAAATCATTTCAACACAATAATCTACATTTAAATACTGAAACTTATCTAGAATATGATTCTTGTGTGATTTATTCAAATTTTTTTTATTATATACGGAAAAAACGCATATAAAATGCAAATAAAGCAATTCTGGATGTCATTTGAGCATTTCAATCGTTTCTTGATTTCTTCTAAGTCATTTGATCACAATAATCTATATTTAAACACTTAAAACTATCTAGAATATGATTCTTGATTCATTTATTCAAAAAGATTGGACTATACAAGGTAAAAACGCATATAAAGTGCAAAGAATGCAATTCAGGTATCATTTGAACATTTTAATCGTTTCTGGATTCATTCTAAGTTATTATATCGAAATAATCTATAGTTAAGTATTTAAAACTCTCTAGAATATCATTCATGTAAATAATGCAATTCTGAGCATCATTTGAGCATTTCAATCGTTTCTGGATTCATTCTAAGTTATTTAAACCAATAAACTATATTTTTAAACTTAAAACTATATATTATATGATTCTTATGTCATTTATTCAAAAAGATTGGATTGTACAAGGTAAAAACGAATATAAAGTGCAAATAATGCAATTCTGTTTTGAGCAATTGAATCGTTTATCGATTCATTCTAAGTCATTTTATCACAATAATCTACATTTAAACACTTAAAACTGTCTAGAATATCATTCATATGACATTTATTCAGAAAGATTAGATAATATAAGATAATTACGCATATAAAGTGCAAATAATGCAATTATGAGTATCATTTGAGCATTTCAATAGTTTTTGGATTCATTCGTTGTAATTTCATCACAGTAATCTACATTTAAACACTTAAAACTGTCTAGAATATGATTCATGTCTCATTTATTCAAAAAGATTAGATATTATAAGGTAATTATGCATATAAATTGCAAATAATGCAATTCTGAGTATCATTTGAGCATTTCAATCTTTTCTGGAATCATTCTATGTCATTTCTACAAAATAATCTACATTTAAATACTTAAAACTATATAGAATATGATTCTTGTGTCATTTATTCAAAAAAGTTTGATTATACAAGGTAAAAACGCATATAAAGTGCGAATAATGCAATTCTGGGTATCATTTGAGCATTTTAATCATTGCTGGATTCATTCTAAGTCATTTCATAGCAATAATCTGCATTTAAACACTTAAAACAATCTAGAATATGAATCTTGTGTCATTTATTGAAAAAGATTGGATTATACAAGGTAAAAACGCATATAAAGTCCAAATAATGCAATTCTGGGTGTCATTTGAGCATTTTAATCGTTTCTGGACTCATTTTAAGTCATTTCATCGCAATAATCTGCATTTAAACACTTAAAACTGTCCAGAATATCATTCTTGTCTCATTTATTCAAAACCATTGGATTATACAAGGTAAATACGCATATATAGTGCAAATAATACAATTCTGAGTATCATTTGAGCATTTTAATCGTTTTTGGATTCGTTCTAAGTCATTTTATCACAATAATCAACATTTAAACATTTGAAACTATCTAGAATGTAAATCTTGTATCATTTATTCATAAAGATTTAATTATAAAAAGTAAAAACGCTTGTAAAGTGCAAATAATGCAATTCAGGGTATCATTTGAGCATTTTAATCGTTTCTGGATTCATTCTAAGTCATTTCATTGCCATAATCTACATTTAAACACTTAAAACTGTCAAAAATATCATTCTTCTGTCATTTGTTCAAGAAAATTGGATTATGCAAGTTAAATACGCATATAAAGTGCAAATAATGCAATTCTGGGTATCATTTGAGCATTTTAATCATTTCTGTTTTCCTTCTGAGTCATTTTATCACAATAATCTACATTTAAACACTTCAAACTATCAAGAATTTGGTTCTTGCATCAATTATTCAAAAAGATTGGATTATACAAGGTAAAAACGCATATAAAGTACAAATAATGCAATTCAGGGTATCATTTGAGTATTTTAATCGTTTCTGGATTCATTCTAAGTCATTTCATCGCAATAATCTACATATAAATACTTAAAACTGTCTAGAATATCATTCATGTTTCATTTGAACAAAAGGATTGGATTATACAAGGAAATTACGCATATAAAGTGCAAATAATGCAATTCTGTGTATCATTTGAACATTTCAATCATTTCTGGATTCATTATAAGTCATTTTGTCACAATAATGTACATTTAAACACTTGAAACTATCTAGAATATGATTATTGCATCATTTATTCAAAAAGATTGGACTATACAAGGTTAAAACGCATATAAAGTGCAAATAATGCAATTCATGGTATCATTTGAGCATTTTAATCGTTTCTGGATTCGTTCTAAACTATTTCATCGCAATATTCTACATTTAAACACTTAAAACTGTTTAGAATATCATTCATGTTTCATTTATTCAAAAAGATTGAATTATGCAAGGTAATTACGCATATAAATTGCAAATAATACAATTCTGAGTATCATTTTAACATTTCAATCATTTCTGGATTTATTATAAGTCATTTGATCCCAATAATCTACATTTGAACACTTTAAACTTTCTAGAATATGAGTCTTGCTTCATTTATTCAAAAAGATTGGACTATACAAGGTAAAAACGCATATAAAGTGCAAATAATGTAATTCAGGTATCATTTGTGCATTTTAATCGTATCTGGATTCATTCTAAGTTATTTCATCATAATAATCTACATTTAAGCACTTAAAACTGTCTAGAATATCATTAATATGTCATTTATTCAAAAAGATTGGATTATTAAAGGTAATTACGCTTATAAAGTGCAAATAATACAATTCTGAGTATCATTTGAGCATTTCAATTGTTTCTGTATTCATTCTAAGTTATTTCAACACAATAAACTATATTTTAACACTTAAAACTATCTATTATATGATTCTTGTATCATTTATTCAAAAAGATTGGATTATACATGGTAAAAACGCTTATAAAATGCAAATAATGCAATTATGGGTATCATTTGAAGAATTGAATTGTTTATGGATTCATTCTAAGTAATTTCTTCGCAATAATCTACATTTAAACACTTAAAACTGTCTAGAATATCATTAATGTGTCATTTATTCAAAAAGATTAGATTATACAAGGTAATTACGCATATAAAGTTGGACCTTTTAGTTTTATCTTTTCTTCTTTTTTTTTCTTTTTTTCTTTTTTTTTTGTTCTTTTTTCTTTTCTTCTTTTTTTATTATTTTGTATTTTTTCTTTCTTTCTTTTTTCGTGTATATATTTTTTTGTAAATATCTTTTTTTAATAAAAAACTTGTCGGCGTGGTAATTGCCACCTGACCCTAAAAAAAAATTACGCATATAAAGTGCAAATAATGTATCTCTGCGTATCATTTGAGTATTTCAAAAGTTTTTGGATTCATTCTTAATAATTTCATTATAATAATCTACATTTAAACTCTTAAAACTGGCTAGAATATGATTCATGTGTATTTATTCAAAAAGATTAGATATTACAAGGTAATTACACATATAAAATACAAATAATGCAATTCTGAGTATCATTTGAGTATTTCAATCGTTTATGGATTCATTCTAAGTCATTTCAACATAATAATCTACATTTAAATACTTAAAATTATCTAGAATATGATTCCTATGTAATTTATTTATAAAATTTTGATTATACTAGGTAAAAACGCATACAAAGTGCAAATAATGTAATTCTGGGTATCATTTGAGCATTTTAATCGTATCTGGATTTATTCTAAGTTATTTCATCGCAATAATCTACATTTAAACACTTTAAACTATCCAGAATATGATTCTTGTGTCATTTATTCAAAAAGATTGGATTATACAAGGTAAAAATGCATATAAAGTGCAAAAATGCAATTCTGGGTATCATTTGAGCATTTTAATCGTTTCTGGAATCATTCTAAGTCATTTCATCTCAATAATCTGCATTTAAATACTTTAAACTGTCTAGAATATCATTCTTGTGTTATTTATTCAAAAACATTGGATTATACAAGGTAAATACACATATAAAATGGTAATAATACAATTCTAAATATCATTTGAGCAGTTCTATCGTTTCTGGATTCATTCTAAATCATTTCATCAGAATAATCCTAATTTAAACTCATTATGCTGTCTTGAATATGATTCAAATCTTATTTATTCGAGAAGATTGGATTATACAAGTTAATTACGCATATAAAGTGTAAATAATACAATTCTGAGTATCATTTGAGCATTTCAATCGTTTCTGGATTCATTCTAAGTCATTTCATCACAATAATCTACATTTAAACTCATTATACTATCTTGAATATGTTTCATATTTTCTTTATTCAAAAAGATTGGATTATACATGGTAATTATGCATATAAATTATAAATAATGCAGTTCCTAGTATCCATTGAGTATTTCAATCATTTCTGGATTCATTCTAAGTTATTTCATCGCTATAATCTACATTTACACTCATTATGCTGTCTAGAATATGATTCATATCTTATTTATTAAAAAATATTAGATTATACATGGTAATTACGCATATAAAGTGCAACTAATGCAATTCTAACTATCATTTGAGCATTTCAATCGTTTCTGGATTCATTCTAAGTTGAAGCCTGCAATAAATTGAGCATTTCTAGAAAGATTATACCACAATAAATTGAAGCCCGCAAGTCTTATAACACCTGAAGAATCCAAATCCTATTTACCAATTAATGAATAATTAATCCTCTTTTTGCTCCTCTGATCTCCCATATTGAATACTGTTGACTGTTTGACATGAATGATCTTCTCACAACGTCTTATATATTCTACTCCATTATATTGAACTGATAAGCATTTCTCTTTCTGTATATGGACCTGATATGCTTTTCACAATGTCCTTTTGTCTCCAAACTCTTTCTTTGTTAATCCCTCTGTTTCGAGGTTCAGTCTTCTCATGATTTGTACTTTTCCTTCAGTCTTGTTCATATTCTCATAACTTCATATCTTTGTCGTTTCCTTTAGTTCTCCTTTGTACTTTGTTATCATCATATTCTGCCATATTTGTCCTGTAGAAAGAATGAAATTACTAATGTAATTGAATTTCTATCAATTAAGTTCACTTGTATCGTATTATTTTATTTCACTTCTGACCCCAAATGTTGTCTTAAAATGCTCATAATTTTGTAAATTTTTTATTCAGACATAGATAAATCCAAAAATGACCTATTGCATTCACCTCCAGCATACTATTAATATCGTTCCTAACCCTCAAAGGTCAAAATTCTAAACTGAATTTTTGACTTAAATTTTACTTAAAACGTATACCATCAGAATTCTCTTTACACGCTTACAAGCATTGATCATACGATACTAATTCCTAATAATCTTGTCAGAAAAGTACCAAAAAAAGTCATAAAAATGCACCAATGCACATGAATCAATCAAAAAGAAAAAGCAAAATGTGGAGGAAACATACCTAATACCTTGCTTATGATTGCACTTGTCTGAAGCATTCAAGACTTGTTTGTAATCTGGCGAGGTTCTTGATACTCCTAGATGGCACTAGACTATCGATCTTCTTCAGAGCTGGATACTCCATCGATCTTTCTTTGTTCTGGGAACGTGATTTGACAGGTTATTGAAACCCAAGAATTGCACTAGGCCATGAAATTGAAATCATCTTCAGACATTTCGTAGTTGGTCTTTCGGCATGGGAGAAAACTTAGTGGAAGAGGATAAATACCATTACAGGAACAGCCCTTTCGCTTCTCGTCGATTGTTTCTTTTCTCTCTTTTCTCCTTTTTTTTTCAACTTTTCTTTCTTTTTTTTTCATTTTTTTTCCTTCTATTTTTTTTCTTTTCTTTTCTTTCACTTTTTTTTTTTTTTGAGAAGAGGAAACTGGGAATCGAAAGGCGAATTGCCGAATTGGTGAATGGCGAGTGAGATGGGGTCTGAGAGGGTTTTATACATGGAGATTATGATTTATGAATGGACCCTTAATTAATTGGGAAGCGCATTACGGATTATCCGTATTTTTCTGTGATTGTAGACTTGGTTTATATGGAAATCGGAATTTATCGTTCCCAAAATGCAGTGTTTATATATAGTAATGCACTAATGCTAGACCAATGACGGTTGTTCATCGGTTCATCCGTATTAGGAGCGAAGACCAGGTCTATTCAATAACCCCCAATAAATCTTTGACCGATTGATGACGTTGTTTGAACTTTTAGCGATAATAATTAACTATTATTAAAAGGTGGGTGGAGCCCACTTTGAATGAAACAACCCCAAACTGACTAACTGAGTGGTATTAGTCAACTTTAACTAGGAAATATGCAGAATAATTTTAAAATTTATATGCATATATCTTGTCATATGCAGAAGTTGAGAATTATATTTATGTTAAACAAAACTTCTATGATACAACATGAACAATTTTTGCAATGTCTTGATGGAGCATACATCAGTTCAAGTTATGAATTTCTCTTGATTTTTTGATTATGGATATTAAATCAAAAAGTACTTCAATTCTGGAAACTTTTCTACGGTGTTTTAGATGATGTCATGATGATATCATCAGATCGATTTGTCCGTCGTCTACTTCGATCTTTCCGTCACTCCTATGTCTTCATCAAGTGACCCCTCTCTCTTTTCTTTACCTTCCTCCTTTCTCCGAGCTCTCTTCCATTTTCCTCAACAAAACAGGAGAAAAACAAAAAGAGCAGGCTGACCTCAGCGACTGGGAGAAAGCAACGGTGGTGGCCGTGGAGGAAGGGGGCGATCTCTCTCTCTCTCCGGTCCGATAACAAACCTGAGCAACAAACACCAGCACCGGGTCAATTTCAGTACAATTTATTTTACTAATAGAGGATTCCATGTTTAATTAGAGATGAAAATAGGAGAAGAGTTGATTATTTTTATTGCATTCTCTCTCTGTAGTAATTTTTACTTCTTTTAGATCATTAATAAGCAAGTGGACGGGGAGGAGGTCACGGAGAATTTGGTGGCGGAAGGAGGCAAATCCAAGGTGGGAGATGAGACCATGCCCAACTACGATAGGTATAATTGATGAGTTGTGCACTTAACTGGTACCTAGCTAGTTGATTAATGGTGTCGAGTGCGGAGTCTAGAACTATCACGTCGACTGGTACACGACCTGATACTCAATTGGTACGCAATCTGATACACGATCTGATTTTTCTATCTTTTTTCTTTCTGATTGTAAAGTGAATTTGTTGGTAAAAAGGTGAAGTAGAATTCAAGAAAACTTGAATAATGAGAAATGGGTTCTGCTGGTTTTCATATTGTACTTTGATCTGATTAGATAGCATTCTAAACTGGTTTCTGGTTTTATTGGTAAGAAAACGAGTTTGGTTTTTTTTTTATTGAATTTCTTTGCTGGTATTTTTCTCAAAGGGATAGAAAAGAATTGGAATTTTTTGCCTTGCCTATAGATACCGGCACTGTTTTAGAGAGGAAGAAGTCTCAGGTTAGATATTGATTTAGAGAGACAGAAGCATAAAAGACTTGCAATCTCTGGCTTTATAGGGTTCGGCATTATGTATAATAGTTTTTGAAGTTCTTAAGGGTCAATTGATTTAATAGTTGGAGCATGATCCCCTCTCTCTTTTGTTTTGGATGATCCAATAGCCTCTCTTTATGCAGGATAGTAATTCAAGCGGACTAAGAGGAAGCTGGAGCATTATTCACTCTATTTCTCTGCTCTCGACTAGGGAAGTGGTATGGCGAAAATAGTTCTGCAATGTGTTAAAATGTTGATCATTAACAGCTGTCATTTGGATAACCAGTATGTCTTTATCTGCCACACTTTTCATTATGCTCATTGTTTAATTCTAATAATTGAAAAAATTTCTTATGTTCTTTACTGATTGAAGTTTTCAATTGTTTGGATGGCACTTTTCTCTCAATAGGCACTAGCAAGATATCACACATTTTCTTCAATATCAGGCATTCAAAATTTTATTTCCTTATCCTTTCATATTTATTCAATTGTTTGGTCTGATATTTACATGAAATCAAATAATTGGGGGTTGCTTGCCTACAAGAAATTAAAGGATTTGAATCCCTATTGTTTATATGTATGATGCAAGCTGATCTTATTGACCAGAAAACTGTGAGCTACAACAAAAGTATGCATAGTTTGATAAAAAGTGCATCGATAATGTCTGAGAATTAAAATCAGCTGTTTGAGAACGACAACTTTCACTGCCTGCGATAACCAAATATGGTGAAGATAAAATGTCTAAGAATGAAAATCAGCTATCTTCAATTGAATTTGATAACAAGAAGGATGACGTGCCTAGCAGGTATGAATTAAAAATTTTATTTCTTAACAACAAGATGACAAGTCTTTCAATTTTTTCATCATTGTTTTTTGTCTGAGATTTGTATACATGGTGACTACAGCAATGATCTCGAGGATGATAGTAATAGTGTTAATAAAATTTCACTGCAACAAATCAAGCAAGAAATAAAATTCTTGAAATAAAAACCGACTCTCTACAAAAAAAAAAAATCAAACTCGAAACACCAGTGACGCTTAATGTTAAGAAAAATTATCCAAAACAGAAGAGGTAATATTATGTTTCCTGTTTTACTTATTATTTATTATGTATGCGTACAAACATATATATGATGCATCCCTTTCATAATATCATTTTATATAGGGCCAAATGTGATTCTATTGGCCAATAATGAGTCACTCATCCAAATACAAGAAATTATCCTTGGTGGTCAAAATATTGAAGATGAAACTATGTAAGCTTTACTCCAATAAATATACTTCAATTTTCATTTTCGTTCATGAACTATTAACAATAAAATATGTAAATAACTAATATGCCCCTTTTGTTTTGGAAAATATGTAGCGACTCAGAAGATGCTTTCCATGATTTACTGAGGTTGAAGACATGAGTTATCTTATAGGAAATGTTTTGAGTTTCTATTCAAACCTGAGATAATTATTTAGAATTTTAAGCGATAGACAATTGTTGTGTATGTTATGATGACAACAACTGGTATGTAATTTTTTATATTTAGCGGTGGATATCTATATACTGATATTTTTCCAAAAATTTGTTCAATTGTCATGATGTTATGTAATCAATTTCAGAAAATAATTTATCGACCTATATAATGATATTTTTCCAAAAAAAAAAATGTTCAATTGTCATGATGTTTGTAATCAACTTCAGAAAATGTTTATCGCGCAAAGCGCGTAACCACGGCTAGTTGATTCCATATCATTACTTTCGCAATTTATGACATTACAAATATTTCAAAAAGACCTTGCAATGTCATTTGAAAAAAAATTATATTAATTTGTAAAAACTCGTTCAAATCAACAAGGATTGTTGATCATCGTGTACCGTATCTTAAGATCGCAATAAGACATAATTTTGTTAAAAAATTACCATTACATGCTTAAAAAATTTTGAACTGTTAAAATATTAATACTTACACAATCGCTATCGTTGGTACATATCAAGATTCACACACTCCTCAAATCGCTCAGTTCAGGTATTTTTAACTTTTCTTTTAATAAAATTTTCCAGCGACCTGGAGCCTACGACCTTATGTGTAATCAATAAGATCCGAGTATCAAGATTTCGTTTTTTTTACTTAGGAACACTTTGGTGATTCAAATAATACAAGGTCTGTAAAGGATAATATAGTTACCAAAATAAAATGATTTTACTAGGTAGTACGACTATAGATAGTTCATACGATTATGACAGTAGATTTTGTTTATATTGTACAAATGAAAAGAGAAGAGATCAGTTTAGATCTACGATTTATTTTGTATTTTTTAGATTTATTTAATAGCATGGAAAATAAAGTTGAATTTGAAACCGGAAAGGATTGCGTTTTTTAAGTCAGCTAGTTAAACATTAAGCTCATTAACAATCTCTCATGATTTCTCTCTCCAGTATATTTAAAAGTGAACTTTAATGGAAAGGAAAGAAATTCATATAAAATTAAGAATTTAGTTTTGAGACATTTCAAAATTTAATGCATGTGGATTTCTAATTTCACAATCATCTTCCTGAAATTTCAATATGACACTCCTCTGTAATCGCCAATTTTACACAAATTTTAAGTTTTTTTTTTAATTCATATTAATTTTATTCTTATTAATTTTACCAGTGTAATTAAAAAGTGTTATTACATGATTATATAGGCTCTAATCGGAAATCATAAATTTAACATGAGGATCGGAGACATAATTCTCTCTTTCTCCAATCTTATGATTGGAATCGAGGAAGGAGGCTTGCCAGAATTCATTTGGCGAGAGTCGGCGAGAAAATTTTGATCCCGTGAATTCCTCTCCAAAACCAAATAATTTGACGAAAATTCGTTTCGGCCATTGGATTTTCTCTTTCTCTGTTGGGCGATTGAACTCTCGCGATTTTCTCCGATCACTACCGATCGCTAGAAACGACTTCGTGTCAGATTTCTTTTCTTTTTTTCTCTTTTCTTTTCGCGTTTCTTTGTGCTTCCGATCTGAGCCATAATCAATTGGGATATGGTAAATTTTTAAGTCCAAAATTTTAAAGTTTTAGAAGTTTTTAAGTATATCATGACGTCTGGAAGCTTAACCCAGTACCAATATTTAAAATAAAAAAATGCAAGCTTAATCCAGTGTTCTGACTTCGGACTGTAGGGGTCAGAGATCGCTTGTATAAATAAGGTCACGGTAGTGTATTGTGTACATCTCTTTTTTTGGTACAACTACTGAATTTTTTCATTTGGTCTGTGACTTCATTACATAGGGGTGCTTTTCGTACTCAGGATAAATATTGGAATTTTGGAACCCATTGTAATGATACACATACATACAAGATTACTTTTGCTTTGTTGGAAGCATTTTGTAGGAGATGATATCATGATAGTCTGCTAGATACCTGATTTCAATTTTCTATCTAGTATTTATCTAAAAAGATATCATGATAGCATAACTTGTGAAACTCATAATTGAACCGTACGTTTTTGCCAAGAATTAGTGAGTCTGAGTCAATGCGATTGAAGTGGGATAACTAATTTAGTTCTACAATTTATAACTAACCATAAAACTAGTTTGATCATTATGCGTTAATTATTAATCAGGATAATCATAATTTAACCAACTATATGATTGCTAATTCTAAAAGTTGCCAAGTGGAATCCGTCGGGTTTGAATAAATTTACACTTCTACTTTTTGTCATCATGATTAAAATTATTTTTTTGTCAATAACAACCGTTTTCATACACAAAATTTTTTTTAAATAACAAATCCAAAACCCATCTGACAAAAGTGAGGAATTTAATATTAAAATCTATGCGGCATGTATATTTCTTAATTCTTAAAATATATGATTATGATTAAATGATCATTAAAAGTGAGTGCAAACATAAAAATTACTAAAATCTCCTCAAGAGAATATAAAGGACGCAGATCCTTCATTCTTGATTTCAACCTGTCACCACACCGATTCTGTTACTAATCCTAGATCCTAATCCCAGAATAAAAGATAAAAATAGTGAGAAATGTGCTACTTTGACGAATCTTTACCCAAATCGGAACTTGCAGCCATTTCATAATTTTTGGAAAGCAGCACAACTACACCGATCCCTTTGTAGCTTTCCAAATACCTGAATATCCGATGTTGTAACTCCGTTTCATGCACCGAACACTATACTTGGACCCAAACCGCAAAATTAATTATCCAGTACTGTGGGCCCTCATGTCACTGACTAAATCAAATAGAACAGGACCACCCAAACCACTTGTGATCTCAAATGCAACCATGACCGCATCAAACTCCAGAACCAAAGTGCCAAACTGCAAAAACAAAGCCCCAAACCGAACCCAAAACAAACACCTTAGAATTTGGAAATTAACTGAACAATAATAAACAGAAACCAATTTCCATGAGAGAACTTCCTCCAGCAACCTCCCCTTCTCCTTCTCCTTCCCCTTCCTCTCAACCAATCTCTTCGTCGCCGCATGCAAACATTGAACTCAGCCCGCCTCTAATTGCCATGGTGGTGGTCGTCGGCACGGCCTTTCTCATAGTCTTATACACACGTGTCATCTCTCAGCTCTTTCGCAGACTCTACCGCCGATACAGGCGATGGCGTCGCCGTCGTCGTCTCCTCCTCTTCTCAGCCCCTTCACCCATGACCGGCCATCACGACCCAGTTGGACCAACCACCATCTCCTTCGGCTCGTCATCGGACTACTTCATGTTCTCTCCATATGGTCTCGACGACTCTGCCATCAAATCCCTTCCAACCTCTCTATTCTCCAAATCCAAGGCAAAGCACCTCGCCTGTACCAACCGTGACTGTGCGGTGTGCCTGCTCGAGTTCGAAGACAATGATTATCTTCGCACCCTGCCGTTTTGCTCCCATGCGTTTCATGTCGAGTGCATTGATGTGTGGCTCAGATCACACGCCACATGTCCCCTCTGCCGGGCTTCGGTTATCAGACCCGATTTGAGCTATAATTACTCGCCATTTGTTCCCATGCGGGCATCGAGGATTCGTCCGAGCCTTGATGATCTTTTACTCTATCCGCCTCAGGACCTCTTGCAGTTACAGCCTGAGTCAATATCTGAGTTAGAGCCTGAGATTGTACCGGTCAGTACTATTTCACCTCCTGCCAGTTCGACCAGGCGAGAGTTCAATTTCACACTCAAAAGGAGCTACTCTTTCGGGTTTGAACGAAACCTGGCAAACGAAAGAATGGTTCTAGAAGCTTCCACAGCTTCACCATGGCGGTTTCGTCATCACCACCGAAACAGCTTCTGGAGCAAGCGGTGGTCGTCGCCATTCCAAGGATCCACGTCAGCATCAAGATCATCTAGGGTTTTCTCCTTCCGCTCGTACCGTGCCATCAAGTCACCGTTCACACGCCGCCGAACCGATTCAAGCATACGGCTCGGTCAGGGACCGGGTGTGTCGGCACGACGGGCCAGGTCCATGACGAGCCCGTCGATGAACTTCATGCGACAACCAGTGGGCTTTTATTCGAGTAGGATGAGGTGTGGTGATCCCGAGGCGCTGCTCTCGCCGGAGAGATTGAATAACCGGTGATAGCCGGTGGTCGTCTGGCGGAGTATAGAGAATTGACTGGGAGTCGTCGGTGAGAGAAAGGGGACCACCGGCTGAGGAGGTGATTAATGAAGGGGGACATGAGCGAATTTAATGAGCCTGTTCCTCCTGCCTTTATTGAAGGATCGGACCAGACCAGAATATCGGAGGGAAATATCCAGAGCGAATAAAAGAAAGTTTAAAATTTTGAAAGTGTTATTACCACCCTTTGTATTTACAACGGATTTGTTTTTGATGACGTGGTAGATTTTCATTGGTTTAGAGATGATCAGCGTAAATAGTTGTAAATTTTCTGGGTGAAGGAAACAGGGAGAAAGAGGTGAGGAAATTTAGGCGTTTCATGTTGATAAATTTTTTATTTACTATGAATACAATTTTTTTTGTGCAATTTTTGGATGGTTGAATTGAATTGGATTTTAGTTTTACAACGCAAAAAATGGATCCGGCATTTGATTTGAGTGCGACAAATCAGGAGAGTTGTAAACGATTATGGAACATGGTATGTGGGTAGAATTATTCGGAAATTAATGCCCGTACTTGGGTTGGTGGGAGTTATCAATGCGGCTTTATGAGGAGCCCGGATAGAAGCGGGAAAACTTAGAAACAATTGCGTGGACGCGTTCTACAACGGTTTGTTCTCGGCTTTTCATCCGAGTTTTTCGGTCTATGGTCTACCAGAGCTAGTTTGACTTTGAAATCCTTTCGCTTTTTCTCTTCTCCAGTTTAGACGTTCAAGTATGATTCGTGAATGCGGTTAACGATTCACCTGCCGCTCTATTTGGAGTTGTGGAGGTATGCCGTTCCTGTAAGAATGGAGAGGATAATTGGAGATGGAACTGGATCGACGAGCAGAGCTGTCTGATGCAATTTGGACCGTAAGATCCTGACAAAGAGGTCTCGTGTGAAGTGCATAAGGGGAGACAGCTGTACGCCTGTAAAGTACTGAAGTGTAAACTTGTTGGAAGTCAACGCAAGAGCCACGGATGAATTTCCTTTACTAATTTTTGTTCTCTCTATGGTCAACTATTATGAATTTATGATACGCTATGACAATCACATTCGAAATTAAAAAAAAAAAAAATGGAAAACTTCTTAAAATCTCATCGCATCGTATATATTTGATTCAAAAAATGATTAAGATCACATGCCATAATTTTTCTATCATTGCATCTATTTGACGCGAAAAACAAATTTAATTTACGAGTAGCATATATTATTAATTAGCGAGTTATGTTTAGTACGTTTGATAACGGCCTTAAGGGGTCGTTTGGATGTGTCCGGAATTTGGGGATTTTCCAATTCCGGGCATAAATTTTAATATAAACAATTCATCTCTCTCACAAAGTTACACACTTCCCAACGAAAATCCTTATTCCTTCCTAGGAATTGGCTATTCCTAACCCATCCAAACGACCCCTAACATAATAACTAGCAACCTTGTCCTTGGGCAAATTTTTATTCGAAAAAAAAATATTATTATGCTTGAGTAGAAACAAAATAAATATAAGAAGATGAGGAAAAAAATGATTTATGAATATGGATATTTTTACTAAACAAAATTATTTTAGAGTTTGTATTGAAATATCGAATGCATGAGCTCGAGTAAAACTTATTATTACCTTCCATGTTTATTTTCCTTTTTTCATATACTTTTTCTTAATTAATTATGGTCAGCTAAAATGAAGCTTTTTAATTGAAAACCAATGATACAGTATCGATCAAAAATTTTAACATACATGCATGGGATGCATTATTTTCTGTTGAATTTAAGAACAGAATACTAGATAATTTCATGAACGGAATTTTTATTGATTGGATATGTTTTTTACAGACAGCGTTTACACACCTATTTATAGGCCAGAAGTAACGGTACAAATATTTGACCGTTTATAAGTTTCTAACGGCAAAATAAAAGCAATCCCTTTATTTAATAATAAAACGATTGGAGGGCTTTTATAGAAATAGCCTGTGATGACTAATTTGAGGCTACTAAAGTACTAATCTAATCTTTAATCTCTTGTTTCTCAACATTTACCCTTTTCCCCTTCTTTTTCATTTTTGGTACCGTAGCTTGACAATTTAAGTCATTTGGACACTAACTGAGAAATCATATCTCATTAATAATCTTTTAAAGATAGAAAGAATGCATCAGATTGAGCCAATTTCTTTTGTACGCGACTAAGGTGAAGGTTATTAAATAAAATTACAACTGAAAAGAAAAGGCAAAATTGGATATAAGCCCTCAAATCTTCTCCATTTGGATATAATTCCATTTAATCTTTAAAATTGGATATTACCCCCTATAATCATATCAGTTAAGGATATAAACCCTTTTGAATATAACAACAACGACAACAACAACAACTTAAGCCTTTTGTTCCAACAATATTTTTTTCTGATAGAAACACCCTGGTTCCTAACAAATTCAGAACTAATGGAGATTGCATGCTGGTCTCAAACAATTTCTTTGATTGGAACATTTTTTTTTATCGCTCTAAGAAGAAAGGAAGATGGGAAAAAATAACCAAAAAAAAATTCCAACATGATGTTCAAAGTTCAAACCAAATGGACATAAGTGAGAGAGAGAGAGTTGAGAGATCATTGGTTTAAGTGGTCAATGATTCAGCATTTATAATATTGTTTGAGGAAAAAAAAATCAAAGAGATTGAATTCTGGAAGGCCTCTGTTCGAAAAAAATAGGTTTCGTCAGAGCAAAATACGAAAGGGCAGGGTCTAGGAAGGGATGAGGGTATTTTTGTCTGAATTTTATGAATCTGATTTTTTGTATTTAAAATTTAATTACAACTATTCAAAAGGGGTTATATCCTTAACTGATATGACTATAGGGGTTATTATATCCAATTTTAAAGATTAGAGGGGGTTAAATCCAAATGGAGAAGATTTGAGGGGGCTATATCCAATTTTGCCAAAAGAAAAATTGTTATAATTCTGATCAAGTGTCCTTGCTCTTTCCATTTGAAACCAAATCAATTCAACTTTTGTTTGGAGTAAGCTTGTGTCCTGCGGATTTAACCAAAAATCAATGTTGCAGATCATACATAAGGGATTGGATGAATTCTTCAATCAAAACTTTAACATTCTAAATTGGGTGCTTTGTAAGCTTGCTCTGATTTGTCTTGCTGACTTGTGCCTGTGTGTGTGAGACTCAAAAATCACCCACCTAAACTATTGTAGAAGCTCTAGACTCGCTCCCATGGATTCCGACGGTTGGACCCTCGTCCAGCGCCGCCGCACCAGAGCTGCCCCTTCCTCCACCCACACGGTACCCCCCCCAACTCAGGTGACCCCTCTTTCCGTCTTCAAGCCCACCTATGCCGCTGTCCTCCAATCAGGCCGAGCTCCGCCTACCGCCCCAACCCCAAACCATAATAGCCCTTCCACTACCCCCACCAAAGCCCCAATTTCAGCCACAATTTCACCCCCTAAGACTATCACAGCACCTGACGGGCCAGAGGAGCTCAATTTCCCTCCCTCCCTCTCTGACCCGGCATGGAACTCGCGCTGTTTCCGATGCTTCAAAAAAGGCCATCGCAAGAAGATCTGTCGCAGTCTCCCTCGCTGCGCCATCTGCTGGTACCAAGGCCACCCCTTCGAGAAATGCCGCAGAGCGGGTTCAAGAATGCCTGTGGAGACCCCACCACCACCCAAGTCGCCTCCAGCAAGCCAGACCGTCACTCACTTTGAGCCAGACTTTCTAGACCTCCTAGACAAGCAGACCAGTCTCACTGACCATGCACACCTCACCTCAGATGATGAAAGGGTTGAGCAAATCGTTTGCTACATCTCTAGAGATTCTGCCCACTTTCTTGAGGTAGCAAATCTCTCTAAAGGTATAGTGCTATCTGCACCGGCAGACCTTGATCGTGTTCTTTCTCTCGATGAAGTGGCTGACTATGTAGCTTCTGCTGGTATAGTCAAGCCTTCGGCTTTGCGTATCGCCTCCATCAATGGAGGCCGTTATCTAGTCCAACCCCCCGAGCACATCTCTGCCTATGACCTAGCCATGGCTTTTCCACAACACCTCTGGGATATTGGTTTCAAAGTCGCACTCTGGTCTCCAACAACTGGAGCGAGTATTGAGATACCTCGATTCAAGGCTTGGATTAAGGTCACCAACCTTGAACCCCACTTTTACAGGGAGGATTATCTAGTCCAAATGGTGGGTCAATTTGGGGTTTACCTTGGTACAATCACTAACGAGGAACAAGGCAATCTCTCTTACTGGCAGGCGGCCATTGCAACGCCCGATTTAAGGAAGATCCCCCGCCAAGCAATGTTAATCTCGGGTGCTCTTGAGTATCCAGTCTACATCTCTATAGAGAGATGGCGATGCACTCCTGTATACACTATGCAGGACATTCCAAAGACTCCACCTACAATAGTTCAACCATGCCTTCGTTCACCACCAAGGCAACCATCCTCGGTAGATACCGGTGGCAACCAAGCTCAAGCTGCCACTGACAGGTCTTGGGCGATCTCTGATGAATGCATCACCTTCTCTCTAAAATCTCTTTTGAAAATCTTTCGCAATGTCCCCCCGTCGGAGTTGCCGGAGGACATTGCGGCGATCATTGCTAAGGAGAAAGGAAAAGCTCCCTTGGATCAGCCGACGACTTTCCTCCGTCGAGATCTCTCTGTTCGTCAACCACAACCTCAGCCTCGAGCGACAACTTCCTTGGCCACACGGACAATGCCACAGCAAATCCGTCAGCAAAAGAGATTGTCTGCTATTGACATACATGAGCTGCGTGCTTCGGTGATGCCAGCTGGTGGAGACAAAAGAGCTCAGATTTGCAGTGATCAGGCCTCTCAGGTTCTTTTTCCCAACTCTTTGTCCTCTCCACCAAATGAGAACGTTATACCAAGAGACTTTCCTCCAGTAGCGTGTCTTTTTCCTGAACTGGATTTGAATAATACTTTGTCTGGCTCTATATCTTTAGAAAATCCTTTAGCAATTGTTTTGGTTGATAATTCAGCAGACCGTATTTTTTTGAATGATGCTAAAGCTGCTGCAGGCCCTAGCAATCCTACAGGCCCAACTAGCCCCTTGGTTTTAGCAGACCAGTCAAGCCCAAAACAAGCTCATGTTGCCAGGCAGAAAGGCCGATTACCTGCTGTTAAGAAAGTTTACAATACCAGAAAAAAGAAAGAAAGAAAAACTGAGAAAAATGTTGTGGCCAAAGTTGATCATACACAATTTGTTAATGTTCCTTTGACCTTTGCCGAAACGTTCGAAATGGCTCGAATTATTGGCATTTCGGACAGTGCTATACTCAGTCTTCAAAATGATTTAAGTTTGGAACCTGCTGACAAGCATTGCACAACTAACGCCCCTGATCGATCTCGGATTGTGCTTTCACAGGCAGGCTTAGCTGATCGAGTCAAGCTGACAAGCCCTGTAAAGTACACTCATAGTGAGGCTACTCGAGTTGCATCTCCAGTGAGCCAGGCCGAACATCTTGAAGGGGAACAAGAGGAAGAAAAGCTCTGTTATGACACTGATTCTGAATTTTCAGGATCCAAGTATTAGTGTGTTAAACTTTGTTGTTTTAGGCCTGTTTTTTGATTCAGCTTAATATGTAATGCTTGTATTCTCCTGATTCCTTTTGGTTCTTATGGATTGCAAACCATTTAATTTACTTTCTTGGAATGTTCGTGGTCTTGGAGACCATCAAAAAAGAAGAGTTGTTAGAGACGCTATTAGAAGTTCTCGCTGTGATTTTTTTGTTTGCAAGAAACCAAGCTGTGCTCTCTTAGTGACACCCCAATTAGCACTTTCAGCCCAACTTTTTTCTCTCAAGATTCAGTCTCTTTGAGTGCGGTTGATTCCAGAGGAGGGTGTATAATTGGTTGGAAAAGATTTTTCGAGCTAAAAAATTCTTTCGCTACTCGCTTTTCTTGCACTGCGCTTCTGTTAGACACTAGAACTAGCTCGCATTTCATGATAACTAATGTCTATGGCCCCCACTCTAATGCGCAACGGCTTGAGTGTTTAGCCCAATTGAGTAAGCTTGCTCCGCCAGAACAGACCTTCTGGATTTTAGCGGGCGACTTCAACATGTTGCGTTGGATGAATGATCGCTCCACTTTATGCACAGATTTTGGCATCATGGATGCATTCAATGATTTCGTTAGAGATTTGAACCTTTATGATGTTGCCTTGTCAAATAGAACATACACTTGGTCGAATCGTCAACCTGTACCAACTTTTTCCCGCTTGGATCGCGTCCTACTTTCACCTGTGTGGCTGCAGGTCTTTCCTAATATAACTCTTCAAGCAATCCCTCAGATCGCTTCTGACCACTGTCCTTTATTGTTTCGCTCTAGAGGACTTCCCTCAACTCGTAAGCCCTTCAAGTTAGAAAAGTTCTGGTTACATCAAAAGGATTTTGCTCATTTGACAACCTCAGTGTGGAGTTGCGCCACCACTGAAGTTCACAATCCCATGCAACGTTTCTATAGTAGGACAAAAACCTTACATGAGGCCAGCAGGCTCTGGCACAATACAACTCATGGCTCGATTTCCCTGGCCCTTCAAAATGCAAAAACTTTCATTCACTTTCTCGATCTCTTAGAAGAGATGCGGCCTCTAACAGCTTTAGAAGGTCGGTTTCGTGTTTTACTGCGGGAGAAAGCTTTCCAATTAGCAAATTGGCTTGAAATGAGGTGGCATCAAAGATCGAGGATCAAGTGGCTGCGATGTGGGGATCGGAACACACGTTATTTTCATACTATTGCCTCAACAAAAGCTAGAAAAAAAGCAATTGCTTCTTTGACAGTTCATGGCCGATCCATTACAAATAAGCACGAAATTCTCTCTGCTTGCACTACTTTTTTTGAGCAGATTTTGGGAACGCAAGCCCAGGTTATACCTTTCGCACCAGCCACTCTTTACCCAGAACCTGATGTGCTCCACGATTTAGCCTTGCCTTTTCATGAAGAAGAAATCAAACTAGCTATTAATGCTTTGGCAAATGACAAGGCCTCTGGCCCTGACGGTTTGCCAAATGAATTTGCGAAGCTGCACTGGATTTCAATTAAACAGGACATACTAGACACCTTTGACTCGCTTCATGCAGGTACTCTAAATCTTCAAGGGCACAACTTGGCGCACATCGTCTTGATACCTAAGTCTGAACCCGCTTTTGAACTTTCTGCTTTTCGGCCTATTAGCATCATCAACTACATCCCAAAGTTGATTTCTAAAGTGCTAGCTAATCGTCTAGCTCCCTTCATGCCAAACTTAATCTCTAGTTCACAGTCGGGCTTCCTTACCGGGCGGTTAATTTCAGAAAACTTCATCTCTGCACGAGAAGTTTTGGCTCACTTACAAAGAACGGGAGATCTTTCCATAATGTTGAAGCTAGATTTCAGAAAAGCTTTTGATACTATTGATTGGTCGTTCTTGTTTAATGTCTTGGCACATCGAGGCATACCGGCCGCTTTCATCTCTTGGGTGCGATTGCTCTTTTGCACAGCTGAATCTTCTATCATTTTGAATGACCAAGTTGGGAAACCGTTCTCTCACAGAAAAGGTTTACGGCAAGGCGACCCGATCTCCCCATATTTGTTCTTGATTGCGGCTGATGTACTCTCTCGTATGCTACATGTTGCTGGAGAGGCATTACCTTTTAGTTTATCAAATAAATTAACGCAGCCTTTCTCCATTTTACAATACGCGGACGATACCCTCTTATTCTCTACTGTTAAAGGGACGGCTCTACATTCGCTTCAAAGCATCCTAACCTTCTTCTCAAAAATCTCAGGTCTTTGCCTCAACCTCTCCAAGTCCGCCTTCTTCCCAATAAACTTAACTGACGACCTTATCGACTCGGTCAGGTCATCTTTGAGATGTCAACCCCAGCAGATGCCGATCACCTACCTTGGTTTACCTCTATCTGCAGGGCGCCCTAGCCGAATTTGCTTTCAACAGTTGATTGATCGGATAAACAAACGCCTAGCAGGGTGGAAGTCAGCACTCCTTTCTAGAGCGGGACGAATTTTATTGACGAAGACGGTTCTCTCAGCTATGCCGGTTTTTTTCATGTCGGCATTCAAACTACCCAAATGGGTAATCAAGGCCATTGATAAAATCAGAAGAGCTTTTGTTTGGGGCAGAACAGGAGCAGCTTCATTGAATTTGCTGGCATGGGATCGAGTTTGCCTACCCAAGCTTTATGGAGGGTTAGGTGTTCCAGACTTACAAATCATGAATGTTGCTTTGCTTTTGAAATGGTGGTGGAGGCTTTACCATAATACAGATTCACTATGGTCTTTTTTCGCAACAAGAATCTTTTCCAAAAATGATGGAAATGACTCACCTTTAATTTGGAAAAAGGAGGGATCTTTTTTCTGGAAAGATTTGCTCAACCTAAGGTTTTACTTTCAGATTTCCACCACGGTCACCTTGGGAGATGGAATTCGCACTTCTTTTTGGTTTGACAGCTGGCAAGGCAGACCCGTTAGCTTTTTATTGTCTTCATCTCTTCCTCAAGAAAAGCCACCTTTCCCTAACTGCTCTGTTAGAAATGCTGTGCAGAAGTGGTTTCAACTTTTTCCTGCTCCTTTCACTCATGATGTCTCTTCCATGGTAAACCGTGTCTCCACTTCTCTATCTGGTACTGGTCATGATCAGTTAGTATGGAAATGGAATCCCAGTGGCACTTTCACAGTATCCTCTTGCTATAAAGCACTTGCAACTGCTGGAAAGGTCAGATCACCACTGGCTTTCATTTGGAATCTCTCAATACCTCCAAATTTGAAGACCTTTCTGTTCTTACTGGGCTCAAATAGGTTGTTAACACAACAACAGCTGCAAAGGAGAGGCATTATAGTGCAGCAGGGGTGTGTATTGTGCCAACATCAACAGATAGAAACTTCTATCCATCTTTTTTTCGAGTGCCCCTTTGCTGTTTCGATTTGGAGACGGCTTAACTTGGAATCTGCTGCCAGCTTCATTTCTGTGCTAGACTGCCTCCTGTTCTCTTTTACTCCCATCAAGGGAAACAAAGAAAAATGCTCATTACTGGCGACAACTTTATGGGCCACCTGGTTAGAGAGAAACAACCGGATCTTCCGACGAAAGCTACGTCTGCCTGCGCATGTCACAACTTGGATTTCCACCGAAGCAATGGCGTTCCTGAAAAACTGTTGAGATTACTCTATTGATAGCCCTGTTTGTTTATTTTCTTCTTTTTCTGTTTTTCTTTTTCCACTTGCCAGTCGCTGGCTAGTATATCTAAAAAAAAAACATTCTAAATTGGTATTTTTATAAGTAGTAAAAATTACTCAACGCATCAGATCATTTGATCAATTTTGGTCACTAAAATTTTAACTTGTGCTGGTGGCGCCAATTCTAAAAACAATTCAATATCAGAGCCAGCTCAAAAAATTCGAATTACCATGATTATAAATCAAATAAAAAAACTTGAGTATTAATCCTCCTGAACGGAAAGAAATTTGATTCAATCAAATCCCAATCGAAATTCGAAAGTTATATAATGTAAATAGAGGAAGAGTCAAGCCAAATATTGAATTCTCATGTGGCTTTAATTTAGAGATATAAATAAAGGAAGATTATTAAAATACAACATATTGTATGGATGTGTCTGAACTAATGCATTCTGATTTTGAATTCGATGATTAAAAAAATTTATCTGAATTACTCATATGATATATATCCGTATTGAAATCTTATAGAAAAGTAAAGTTTACAGTTTTTTTTTTCAAAACTTTTTATTACAACTTTTCATATCTGAACTACTCATGATCTTATAGAAAATATTTACGTCCATTCACAGGATTTTAAACAAACACGACTTGGAGTTGGAGCAGGGTCAGGCGGCTTGCTTTGTCTCCGTCGCCGATTGTAGATAAACTTGAGATTTCGTAGGCAGTTAATTCTGTGAATGGACGTAAATATTTTTTTAAAATCCTGTATTCCTATTCAATAATATTTCAGTCGTGTTTGTTTTTGGTGAATGTTGTGCTTGTCTTAACGAAATTTTTTTTAAAACCTATCATCGCTATATATGAAGTTGATTCCGTATTTCCGTCCATCTTTTTTGAATTTGAAGACATGACGATTCTATACAAGAACATTGCCAGGTTTTAAAATCGTGAGCTCTTTTTTATTTTTTTTTAAAAAGATATCTTCTGAACTATATAGAAGTATGCACAGATTAAAGTCCCACTCTCTTACATAAAAAATTTGTGAATTCAAATTTACAATTTTGGCACAAACTATTTTCCCTATCTTGATGTAATCTGATTTTCCCTATTAATTCTGGCACAAACTATTTTAGTGTGCATGTATATTGATGGTATCTTAAAAAAATGTAGTTTATTATGATTGCGTAACTTAAAGGAAACCGGATATTAAATACGAATGAGCACACGCAACCTACGGTGATTCATATTTTTGCAGCAATTTGATCTCACATCCATTATTAAACGGCACGCAACTGATAATGTTTTCATGCAACTTCTTTCAAAGTTCGGCCTCTAAAAGACTACTGACATAATTACGTGCTCAAGTATAATGCTTGAATATTTTGGTAAGGGCCCGATCAAAATCTTATTTTTTTTAAGACAGGATTTTATTTCATTAGAATTTTTTTTTTATCAAAATGAACAGATTCAATGTCATTTGGTGAAAATTACCATATAATTAGATCCAACGAAATAAACTGAAATGAAATCATGCGTAAAAATATTTTGATCAAAGCCTAAATGTTTTAATATAATGGAATTGTGGACATTTAATTTTATAATTTAAATTTTGATAAATAAATATTTGATATTTGTCTTCCTAAGGTTTACTTTACGATCTGAAAATTTAGAATATTTTCTTATCATACATACATTGTATAAATTATTAATTATTATCAAGAAACAGAAATTAAGAAACCCACCAAACTATTACCAAGTCCCAGACGCATGCTGTAAATTTTATTTCCGTTCAAAAACATTCTCTGTTATTAGAAATTTGTAACTATGGTTCCCCTTCAGCCTTGTCCGTACAAGAAAGATGGGTAATTTGGGTAGGTCCCGACACTAAAACAAGTAACAACTAATCTGGGCTTCATGTGCGGCCTGTTATTGACCTAATAAATAACATTTCTTTCTGTTTTGCGAAACTCTCTTGCAATTAAACAAGATGAGAGAGAGAAAGCGAGAGAGAGAGAGAAGAAGCGTGAAAGAGACGCCGCACCATTTGGGGTCAATCCAAGCCTTTCTTCATCGCAACTTCAATCTCCCTCCTTTTTTTTTAATGCTTCTCGTGACGTCGGTGATGGCAACCCATGGCCAACACACCCACACTCTCACACATGCTTTCTCGCTCAAAATAGAGGCTTTCTTGTGTGGCTGCGGCATAATGCCACATGGATTGTCAGACAGCTATGGCCTTAGGAGAACTTTTGAAGAACGATTAGATCCATCCGTGTAACCTTAGCTGGTGGGTTGGTGGAGACTGGAGAGTGATGATTTGTAGCGAGCAACACAATTGGGTATACAGTTTGCGCCACAAGAGATATTGGATAATAATAGATAGAGTGTAAGCCCAGTTTCTTATTCCTTCTTTTTTGACTTGCACCGAATATAACTATTGCTTCAGTCAACATCATCTTTCATTATCACTTAATAAATTTGGTATTAGGTCTAAATTATCATTAATAATTAACTTAATTCTATCTTTTTTATTAGTAATCATTTTGTGTCAGGTAGAGAAGATTCGATTCTCATCCTCCTTGCCTTTTTGTTCTCCTCCTCTCTCTCTCACTTTCTCTTTTTTCTCACACACAGAAAGAGCATCATAAACAGAGTACCATCCAGAAAGGAATAAAAAACGAAAGCCGAAAGGGTCAATTGGAAATTCTGCATGGTTGCGCCTTATGTGCTGTTTTTAGACATGGTTAGATGATAATTCGATTGAATTGTCGAGTAATTCTACTCCGATCAAAGGGATTTTTCTCTTTTGAGGTAAAGGGGATATTGATTTCTTAATTGGATTGTTATGTTTCCTTTTTGGCGTTTATATAGAAATTAGGTTATGATTGCAATAATTTATTGGATCAATAATTGAGTATTATTAGATGAAAGGAGAAAATTTGTTTGTTCTGTGGCTTTTTTTAATGTTACATAAGAGGAGAATTATGGCATAATATGGACATATTTGCCTATGTTGAAATCTTGCACAGAAGGGAACTACGATATACCATCAATTTTCAATTTTAATTTTCCTTTTTCTGCTGTAGATTCATAAGAACCAGTTAGGCACTAAAAGAACTGCTCGAGAATGTACCTTCAGGAATTTGACAACACCTGTCAGAACAATATTGGTTTTCCTATTCTCAGTGTTACTGGTGAAATGATCGGTGCTGAGTGTATAGATAATCCAAGTAAGATTGTAATGTCAGGACATGCTAATATAATTTTTGTTCTTTTTTCAGGAGTCAAGGGGAATACACAGGTTTCTTAAAGGATGGGTTGGTTAAGTAAATTTTTTAAAGGAGCAACCAATAGTAGAATCTCAAGGGGACAATACTCAGGAAGATATCCATACACAGTAGATTCCTTACAAATTTCTATCATTTTTTCTTTTGTTCTAACATCTAAAGGGAAGAAAATCACTGTATGTTGTGCTGGTACATCTCAAATGTACACTTTATCTGATTTCCATCCTTGACTGTACTGGGGTATTAAGCAACACCTCCACATCAAACTGCTTGTGAGCTCAATGCAGTACTGATTTCTGACATGGTATGACAGTACCAGCATTTTAAGTGGTACTGCTCCTACCTAGGACAGTATTTCTTGTTGTTTTATAAGTTTCCAATTGACCTTGTGTCTATTTGACGCTCGAAAAATCAATTTCCATTTAGGGGAAAAGAGTTTAATTCTGGTTTTTCTTCCCCTTGTTCGAAACAATGGTAATCTTGATTCCTTCAACTTTCAGAGCACTGATTAAACCTGTATTTGTATACTTGATCAATACAATATCTGTTTCTAGAAATTCGGTACTTTTGGGACTACTAATTTTTGCTTTCATCAACTCCTCAGGATGAACCATCAGAAAGTGAGATGGAAGACCTAGACCGTGCTATTGCTTTATCTTTATCGGAACAAGATCAGCATAAAGGAAAGGAGCCAATTGGTTAGTTCTATGCATTCAGTGCCTGTCTCTATTGTTGTAGTTTTCAGTCAATACCTGTTGCCTATTGCTGATTCAACTATGCAGATCAAACTTTTGTTTTCCCCTTATTCTTTTTAATTTTTATCTTTTTGCTTTTTTTTCTTTTTTTTATTCCTTCCAAGTAGTCACACAAGTGAATCCAAAAATAAAATATGTCATAACGATACAACATAGTGTATATCTGGTCCAAATCAGTCATGACTGACGAGGTATAGGCAGTATGTAATTTTTTTTGTAGCTAAATTCTGTTTAAATTTTGAAATATCGTATTTAAAAAATTTACTTTATACATCCTCTTTTCTTAATATAAGAATTTAAGACCATTGTACTAAGCATAATTATTTTGTCTGCTACTTAAATACATGTTATGTTTCATGACTCATCACATGGAGTAGCTCCCTTTCTATTGTGAAAACTTACGCATTCAACATTACTAGTTTAGTCTGATTCCATGTCATAACTTTTGAGTTAGAAACTACTCATCAGATGGAAGAAGATGAGATGCTTGCAAAGGCCTTGCAGGAAAGTCTAAATGCAGAATCTCCACCTCGGGAAAATGGGCAAACTCCTCCAACTCCACCAAGGCAACCTGTTATACCTCCAAATGGTAACAGGTAATAATTGCTTACAAATTTATTTTATTTGTATGTTTTTTTTTCCTTTGTTTATTTGCTTAATATGCTTTTATAACTTCAACTCATCGAAGACACCAAATATTTCTTGTAATTTGTTTCCTGCAGCAAGTTCGTGGGCTGTTTGAACATTAATTTAGTTCACCTACTGGCTTTTGGTTTTCCAAATTTCAGGCTTCATTGTTAGGTTTTACTTGAAAAAGGGGGGGGGGGGGGGGGAAACAACCTGGAAGCCAACAAACAGTGAGTTCTGTTTGATTTTGGTTAAATTGAGCTTGGATTGGCCTGGGTGTGGTTAGGGGCAATTTGGACAATAGCAAAGTAAACTTTCTTCATCATTAACCTGATGGCAGGACTAGATTTGCAATTAAATGTCTGAAAAATTTGGGCCTTTATTAAGTTCTTGCTCTTAATCAGCTTAAATAGTTGAAACTGTAGCAGGTGCATACACCATACCACTATAATATCAAAATTCATCGGCCAATTTGGTAGTTTCTTTCCCTTAGTCAATTATAGTCTGAGTCCATACATCTCACTAAATTTATACATCCAGAATCTGTGCTGGGTGCAAAACCCCAATTGGGCCTGGTCGATTCCTGAGTTGCATGGATTCAGTGTGGCACCCAGATTGCTTCTGTTGCGATGCCTGTGACAAACCAATATCTGATTATGAGGTAAAATAAAGAAAAAGGGGGGAAAAAAACGTGTTATCTCTCAATCTAAAGTCTAATTATCATGCACAGTTTTCCATGCACGAAGACCATCCTTACCACAAGAACTGCTACCGAGAGCTCTACCACCCAAAATGTGATGTGTGCAAGGACTTTGTATGTATTCTTTGTTAGCTTTACATTTGTTCTCTTATTTTTATTGAAGATGCAAATCTAAAGATCCTCATGCAAGTGCCATGTAGGCATGTATATACCAGCAAATGTGTGATGAAAAGAAATCAAACCTGAACTAATCAGAATCTGTCTGTCCCAAAATGGTTTCATACAATCTTTAAGAAATACTGGTTTATGACCACAATAATAACATTATCACAGAAATGTTAACAGTTGCGACCTTGACTCCTTGGCAGAGTAGAAAAATGATAACAAAAATGTACAAGTATTTGTATTGTGTAAACAGTTGTGTTATTATTATGACCTCTTTATCAATATGCAAGGATCTTTTAATACTCTACTTATGAAAGTCACCTTTTGTCATCTAGATACCAACAAATAGTAATGGGTTGATAGAATATCGCGCACACCCATTTTGGATGCAGAAGTACTGCCCGTCTCATGAGGATGACGAAACTCCCAGGTGTTGCAGCTGTGAGCGACTGGAGGTTGGTTTTCTTTAATTATTTATCTTAAAGGGAAAGTGTTTGTGTATGCTCCTTCAAGATGAGATATATTTTCAGAGGGTCTCATTTTCTAATTTCTTCTAAGGAAGTCCAGATGTGATTCCTTGCCTCAGTTTTGGGTATCATGTGATATGTGAAAATATGGATAACCAAGGGTATAGAGGATTTATTCATATTATTTTGGCGTGTTAATATTCATATGTCCGTGGGAATGCATATTGGAATATTGCAAAAGCATACAACATGGTACATAACCCGGTGTTAATAGTGCTTCAGTTCCTATTATCTAATATCCTTCATAAGTACAGATTGGTACAAGCCACCCCTTGTATTTTCTTTTCTCTCGTTAATCCTCCTAGCATCTAATGGTGACATTTAAAAAGGACAAGGAGAGGGGTTGGTATGGCATCGACTGACTGGTCTTGTGAAGCTCCTCTCTGGCCATAAAATCCACATATGGCAATGATAGTACAAATGCAGAAGCTTAATATTTTTCCTGACTTCTTTCTTTGTTTTCTATTCATATGAAAAAAACAAAATAGCCAAAGGATGTGAAGTATATAACATTGGACGACGGGAGGAAGCTTTGTCTAGAGTGTCTTAACTCTGCAATTATGGACAACGATGAATGTCAGCCACTGTACATTGACATTCAGGAGTTCTATGAGGGATTGAATATGAAGGTTGAGCAGCAAATACCTTTGCTTCTTGTAGAGCGACAAGCCCTTAATGAAGCTATGGAAGGAGAAAAAGTGGTACTATTTCTAAAATTTCTATTTATATAGTTTAGCTGCACTGCTATTTTTATCTTTTGTTTTAAATTTCTTTTTTTTTATGTATTTAACTTTGTGGAAAGCTCCTAATGTATTTAACACAAATAGTTGCAGGAAAGGCTGAAAGAAGACTCATATAGAAGAAACTTTAATTGTCTCATAAAAACTGTGAAACAAAAAATGCACTTTTAATAACATCTTTTGAACTTCATTAGGGAAAAACAGTTTTTGCATTCAATTTGTATGCACGTGCTTGAGTGTGACAAAATTGAACTTTTATCCAATTCTTGGCCCATTAAAATCTTCTTTTGGGCTTGTAATACTACAGATATCTTTTGGTATGGAGTTTTTTACTTTGAACTTTGAATTAAACAAAGTCTTATGTTTCATTGCAGGGGCATCATCATCTTCCTGAGACAAGAGGACTCTGCCTCTCTGAAGAGCAGATTGTTCGGACTGTGAGTTCACTTTTTACCCCTTGTGGTTTTTTATTTTAATTGATGAAAGTGCATCTACAATAATTATTTAATACAATTTTCAGATTTTGAAGAGACCAGTTATTGGTCCAGGAAATACAATTATAGAAATGATGACAAGGCCTCACAGACTTGTACGTCGGTGTGAAGTTACTGCTATCTTGATAATTTTTGGGCTACCTAGGTAAATTTTATTGTTTTGTTTCCAATGTATTGCACCTGACCTTACCAATAAATAGCAGTGAAGAATTGTAGCAGTACCAGGTAGAGTAGTTAACCTACTTGTTTGACCATTTTTTGTTTTCCTTTGATATGTCTCTGGATAGAAGTTAAACCAGGTTGCATTGAGGGTATATTGCATGCTGAGGGATATTAAGGAAAATTTTCAATTTATTCAGCTTATATGGAAATTGGGGATTTTTAGATATAAACTGTGGCTGACTAGAAATTTGGCCACTGGTACTGATGCATGTTTGGTGCACTACCTGCCCGATACTCGATAAGGGATCTTAATGACCAAAATTTGGGCAAACCAGCAGCATGGAAGCCTTGATCAGAACCGACTTGTATCAGTCTGCTACATGTGGTTATGATATATTGTTCTCATTTGATTGGAATATCAGATTTACTTATTGAATAACATTGTAGATTGCTGACTGGTTCAATACTGGCTCATGAAATGATGCATGCATGGCTCCGTCTTAAGGGTGATATTTCTGTTTAACATTATTATTTTGGAAGTTACTTTTTTTTACATTATTATTTTATAATTTATTTTCTTTTTCACTTCCATTACTGCTATTATTTTCAAATTAAATTATATTATTTTGAAAACTTATGTACTGAGTATTGACTGTCATCATTCACCAAAAAAAAAAAAAAAACTCCCATGCTAGCAGGTTTTGTAATTCTGTATCATGTACAACATTATCTACATATGATACCGTTTTATATACATCAGATGATTTCTACAACACACCTTGTTGAATAATATTTTATTTGCATACTTCACAGTTTGTACCACTTCTCTGTAGAACACAACCTTCTTATTTAGCATAACTTTGTATTTATGCAATTAGCTATTTTTGGTATACTATATAGAAACGTCATTCTATATAGATTGCAGGGAGAAAATAAGCAAAAGTATTCCTTTTTTGTCCATTCAGGTTTTAGAGCTCTTAGTCCTGAGGTCGAGGAAGGCATATGCCAAGTTCTGGCTCACATGTGGCTCGAGTCTGAAATTACATCTGGTTCAAGCTCGACCACCATTACACATACTGCATCAACATCAGCCTCAACATCATCATCATCAACGTCTTCAAAGAAAGGGCCTAAATCTGATTTCGAAAAGAAACTTGGTGAATTTTGCAAGAATCAGATTGAAACAGATACTTCTGCTGCTTATGGGGATGGTTTTCGGGTTGGTAATAAGGCAGTTACCAAATATGGTCTCCGGGCCACCCTAGACCATATCAAATTAACTGGTTCTTTTCCTTATTAGAAGGGTAAATATTCATTTATATCCCTGCAATTCTTAAAATAGGTTGGATATGGAAAGAAAATTACTTTAGCCGTCTCTTTAGCATTTCCCAAAGACTACCAAAATGCCCAATTGTTCCTCTTTATACTGACACTTGAGAAGAGGAAAGCGGGGGTAGCTGGACAGTTTTTGAAGAAGGGGAAAAAAAAATGCTGTGAGCAATTTTGAGGTGTTGTAGAGTTGCAACTGACTAGCACTATTATGGACTTCCTTTTTGGGTACTTGGTATTCTTCGTTTTGCAGGGATATATGTGAAATTTTTTTGGTTTTGCAGGGCGACTCATGAAATTGATGCTCACTAAATTGTAAATTTTGTAAGTTTGCAAAAATATATGTGATTGAGAGTAGATATTGATTACAGAAAATAATAAAATCTATAGGAATATAGAAAAAAAGGGAGAAGGAAAAGAGGGAACAAACTATTATTTATTAATGTTGTTTTGTGGAACATTATATTAGACAAGGACATATTGATACTGAAATATTACATATCCCTGAATATTTCTAGTTGGAAAAACTGTCGTTATTGTTTGAAAAAAAAATTACTTTTTTTTTTTGACAAAATGCAACAAATGTAAAATGACACCTAATGCAAGTATGTGGCTGCTTGTTCCTTTCTAACTGTTGTTAGTGTTTGAAAAAAAAAAGGTTACTTGATAATTTGACATCAGACTAACCGCGTTTATTATAACCCAGAAAAAAGGACCTCTAAAATTTTAATAGAAACCAAGATTTATTTTTTATTTTAATAAGAACCAAGCAATTATTCGTTTATAAAACGCGTTATTCTCTCTCACCTAATTACCTGTTCATAAAAGGGTAAAAAGTACTACATTGGCGTTGTATTATAGTTGGAACTTCATGCATCAACGAAAACTTTGTTTTCTCCAATCATTTATTTTTATTGGAAGAACTCTGGTGTGCAAATACTTATCTTTTTCCGATATACGAGTTGACTGTGATAAAATACAGGTCTCGCGTTACATAAGGCCAGCTGGTTCGCTTGAGAAGTACAAAAACAAATATTTCAAATATCGGTAATGGTAAAGGAACTTGACTGTCATTGGTAATGCTAAGAACATTTTGATTTCAATCAAATAAGAAATTTTTAAAAATTATTTCTAGTAAAACTATAAGAAATTACCTAAATCCAAGATGTATTTTTTATTGGCAAGGTAATTGAGAGCTGGTTTTATGGTACCAGTTTTCTGGTTTTTTTTTTTTTAGTTGTATCTTACTATGTACAACTTGAAAGCGTCGTTATTTGCTATTATTTTTTTGTGGAAAGTATGATCTGCTCTGCCAGGTTTGAATCATCCGGTTTAAAATTGTTCGTGTTACTTAAAAAGATTTTCTATACATGAAGCTGGTCTTACTTTTTAGCAGGAGAATATCAGTCAAAAGAAAAAGTCAAACTTGAATACCAATTTCTGTTGTTTTAAGAGAAAATTACAAAGATGATTTACAGAGTATATATCTCTACTTCTTATGTGGCACTTAAATTATAAAAAATATTGTATTGTTTATTCAAATATTAATATTTACATAATGTTTTACCTAGTTGAAAGAATTTATTGATATAGATTTTTTTTATTTGAAAAGAAGACAGAAAAGTATTTATAGACAAGTAAAGACGGACATTAATTTAAGAAATATATAAAAAAATTGTAAAATTGTAAAGTGGGATACATAACATTTTTTTTTTATAAAAATGTAGATATATGCATGATTAGCTTACTACAGAAATAACTTCTAAAATATAAAAAAAAAATCAAATTTTAATGAAAATAATATAATGAAGATTTCCGAGTCTCTTTCATAATTAAAAATATCATATTATCTAAGTCAATGTTCCATATACACTAGTTTGCTTAACATTGCAAGATTTATTTTTCAACTTCAATACCCTCTCCTCTCGCTATTTAAACCAACATGACGACATACTTTCTGGACGGGTAACACAACCAATAACTAATTTTCTTAAGAGAACCTTTTGATGACATGTCATGAAAAATATCTTCTAGTCAATTTTAATGGCTACAAATCCATTGGTTGTTAAGATTATATTTTATACATATCAGGTTCAAATTCAATTAGTGTTGAAAAAAATTTGAAAGATTTTGTGCAGATTTGAAGATAACCTCTCGATATCGCTGCACTACTACATACGTCTTTTTACCCCTTTTTACCCTTTTTATAAACGGGTAATTAGGAGAGAGAATAACGCGTTTATAAAACGGGTAAAAAGGCTTTTTACCCTTTTTATGAACGGGTAATTAGGTGAGAGACAATAACGCGTTTTATAAACGGATAATTGCTTGGTTCTTATTAAAATAAAAAATAAATCTTGGTTTCTATTAAAATTTTAGAGGTCCTTTTTCTGTGTTATAATAATCGCGGTCAGACTAATCTATTACAACATAAAAAAAGAGGTGTCATATCATACATAAGAAATTAGAAATAAGTATTGGATTAAATTTACATTCAATTACTTTTATAAAAAGGGCCGCACTAGATTAAATAAAAGGATGAAATACACTCATAATTAAAGAAGAATATTAAAATCTAAATAGATAATTCAGAAATTTGAGGGAAAGAATTGACAAATATGTTCATTTTATAGAAGATTATGACATAACGCAATACTACTACCAAATATGTTCAGATAATCTAATTACTCTCCCTCAATTGTCTTTTTTTGTGATAATCATAAATAACTCTTTTTAAGTCCTGCAATTCTTCAATGGAGTAAAGTGTTAGAATTTGGCAAACTTTGCACATAATAGGAGTTTTGTCTTCTTTGATATATATGCTTATGCGCAATGGTTGTATGTTAGAGCCAAATTGTGAGTCTACCAAATAAAAATGTAGTTTCTTGTTAAATTCCTTTGCTTGGCCTTGGTGATGAGTACTTAAGCCTGCAGCACTTTGATATTTTCTTTTATATAAATTACTCCTTTTTGCTGCTCTTCCTTTAATAATTCCAAACAGGTCTTTGTCCTATATAATGATACAGGGACAAGTCAGTAAGTTGAGCGACTTTGCATGAAATTGACAAAATCTTTTCTTTTCTCTGTGTGACAAGTTGCTAGAACATGCTTCTTGATAGTTTAGAGTAATGGTTGATTGTTAAAGTAAAAGTAGGGGTTTATTAACAAAGGTTCTGCAAGAGTGTGTCAGGAGTACAGGTTTGTGATATCTTCCAAAAGTCATTTACTGAAATAATAAAATTATGTTCTTAAGCAATTCAATATACATGTTCACATGTATAATGTGCTATTTATTTGATAAGCAAGTAATCTTTTCTTTCCTCTTTCTTTCCTGTTATCTTCGGGAAGTATAGTATATCTCAGTAAAGAACTAAAGGATCCAGCCAATAAAATTATAATAGCCTTAACAGATGCAAAATTTAAGCCAAAATTGAGTACTGTCCAGCTCCATTAAGAATCTAAGCTTATTGTTGTTCTAGACCTTATTTAGGACAAAAGACCAGGGGCATTTTTGGAAACTGAGTCAATCATTATGATAATAACAAATAAGAGCTTGAGATATTTAATTTGCACAGTCCTGTATTACTGAAGTTGATAGTTGTATCATCCCCCTAGTGGATATAATGAAGGCTCCCTTATTGAAGGTTTACATGATCCCTTTGCGAACAAGGTGTGTTTTGATTTGTACTTTGTTTTTTGGTTTGTATTCACTACAAGTTGCTGTTAAAAAAGTTAAAATTGCTGGTGTATGCATATGCAAGTTCTTCTGTATCGAGGTTATCTGTATTCTGACTTTCTCTGTCCAAAATAAAAAAAAATAATTATACCTCAAGTTTCCTTAGTAGCATTCTTATATAAAGAAGCAATTTTTGTATCGTCCATTGTTTAACGAATGAACTTTAAACAAATTTTGTAATAATGGTAGGAATATTTTTGCATGTGTTTTGTTATGCTTAAACGAATGAGATTTTGCCAACAGCTCAGGGTCAGAGATCCATCTCCTATGTGCCTTCTTAAATCAGTATCTAATGATTCAGCAACCATCTGCTCTTCTGTCCGTCTTCTAGGGAAGTGTGGTTCGCATCAAAGCTGCACTTAAGTTTCATTGTTTGTTCCTTCAATTTGTGGAGATCCACAAGAAGAAGATCTTGTAGCACATTTCAGGTAGTATGGATGGTGAGGGACAAGTTCTTATTTGACAGAATGTGGTTTAAACCAGGTAGTGCATAATTAAAGCAATGGTGCCAACGCCATATCAAAGGCACAAGCTCATCATTGTATTGGTGGGTAGGACAGTAAAGCAAATGGGCACTGTAAAACACAAGTACTGGTTCTTATCGATGGTTCATGGCACCAGAATTGTACGCCCGGTACTGCTGTTCTAGTTTATAATTTAGGCAGTAGGTTATATAATTTTGCATGCCACACTGGTACTAATCTGGATAATTTTCATGCCAGGGGCACAGCTCTATGCAATGCGATTGAGTTCATATGCCCAATTGTTGCTTTATATCCTCTTATTTGTTTCATATTTTTCTTGATTGTTTAAGCTGGAATCTGCAATTATTGAAAAAAATTTAGAGGAACCTCTTTTCTTGGAGAGCTATGAGGATTGTGTACAGATATAATATGCGCGTAGAGAAATGTTCTTAAAGGCTGGCACCTTCTGGCGAATGAGGCGATGCAAAAGAGGATAGGCACTGCAGCAAACTGGATCTTTCCCCTTCATGTTTTGTGTGTAGCGATTGAAAATTGTGGGGACACAATAATGTAACGGATTGGTTAGGCTGGCACCTCTTTTCTTGCATATTGCAACGGATTGGTTAGGCAATAGTTTTGTGGAGCATTGTGCGATAAATTGTATGTCTGATGTATGCTGCTATTCCAAACGGAAGCCTAGAGGTATTATTTGAATGGAAAATTTTTTCTATACACCTCAAAATTGAGGAAATACAGAATTTACCTTCCGAAAGTTCAAACTCCTGAATTTGCCCTCCGAAAATTAGACCGCCTCCTCTATTTGCCCTTTTGATATATATATAAAATAATGCTAAATTAAAAAAAGGAAAATATATGACAATTATGCCCTTTTTCGAAACCAACCCATTCGAACCTGACCAGATCGATCCAGACTAAACCCTCGCTTTTTTTTAATTATTAGATAGATCATAGATTGATGAGACAACAAAACACTAATTAGTAATTACGCACCGAATCATTCTCTTTTCCCTTGCCTCAATTTCTCCCACTCCTCTCACTCTTTCAGTCTCTCTCTACCAATTACCAAAAATGGCCGATTCAATCGATTTCTTCATAAAACCTAGATTTCTCATGTTAAGACCCAATCTCTCCAGCTCAAGAGCTTCCTCCTCGCTTCCTATTGGTACGAGACGAGAGAGGCAAAGAGGTCTTTCTCTGTGTTGCACAGTGATGGATGCGAGGAAGGCGGGTGGGCCCGGGTCGTCAGTGGAAGGAGAAGAAGGAGCTAGTGGAGGTGATGATGGTCTTTTCTCCGTTACGCCGTCGACCAAGTCTGACGTGGACTATTTAGGAGAGAGCACCAAAGGAGACTTGAATGTCAAACGAGAGCACCTCCAGGCATATGGTGAAAGGTTTATCGTGCGAGAGAGAGGAGAAAGGTTTCGGTTCACTCGGTTTAGTTTGGATCGATCTAGTCAGGTTCGAATGGGTTGGTTTGCGGAGTTTGGATCGATCTAGTCAGGTTCGAATGGGTTGGTTTCGCAAAAGGGCATAATCGTCATATATTTTCTTTTTTTTTAATTTAGCAGTATTTTATATATCAAAAGGGCAAATAGAGGAGGCGGTCTAATTTTCGGGGGGCAAATTCAGGAGTTTGAACTTTCGGGGAGTAAATCCTGTATTTTCTCAGTTTTGAGGGGTATAGAAAATTTTTTCCCTTATTTGAATTATTGGTTTCTCTTAAAACTTCTGTCAGGTGTTATGTATACAATAAATGCAAATCTATGTGAGACTTCTCTTTAGTCTTCTGATTAGGAGATCGCTATTTTTGAAGGAATTACTAGTTAATACAAAAACAGCTATACAGGCCATGGTTGCTGGTTGATACAGCAAGACAAAGGACTTCACTGGCATAACGTGTTTTCCCTTTAATTTATTTGTTGCCGTTATTTTACATGTTTATTTATATATGTTTTTCATAGGAGTTTTCTAGTTTAAATTAAAATGTATTACATTAGTTCACGACTCTAGATTAGTTCATTGGCTAGACTTAAATCAGCAATATGCATAAGTATTTAGCAATTCTACTCAGACTTGCATACAAAGAAATTAATGCATTAATGAATAATAAAATTTCCATCCCCGTAACTATTTAGTTAATTCGTACAAATTATACAACATATACTTCTTTAAAATTTCACTAGGGGTGTGTTTGGTTCATCCGTGAACAAGGGACGAACAGGGGGACGAACAAAGGCCCACGAACAGGCCCACGAACAAAATCAGTTCGTGAAAATCGGGGGATTAGGAACAAGGGAAGATGTTCGCGAACAGCCCTGTTCGTGACATGTTTGGTTCGCGCGAACTGCGGCTGTTCGCGAACAGCCTGTTCGTGGAGGCAACCAAACACACCCTAGGTCAATAAATTCAGTTATCTAAAAAGAAACAATTCTTCCGAACAAACCCGCGCCAGGTAAAAATTAAATAAAAGAAGCAGCCCATTCGCTTTTGTTAAGGGCCTTTAGGCCTCAAATTACAGACCTTTCTTTCTATAATTCCTGAAAAGATAAAACGTATATTCGCCGTTGGAATTTTTGAAACTCAAATCTAATATTATAGTTTTCACGTATTTTCCATTACCTCTGAGAACAATTAATGTCATATATCATAAGCATCACACTATAAATATTATTATGACATGAATAATTAAAGAGGGAGATGGCATAATACTTTTGCTAAATTAAGTACGAAATCTTTATCAAATAATTGAGCACTTTGTTTCTTTAGTTGGGAAAGATCTCTCAATACCTGAATACAGCTAAGAAACGTCCCTCCTGAGTGAAGGAAATACTTGTAGTATATGACACAAAAGTACCTGGACAGAAAGCAACGGCATATCCTTCTAGCCTGATCCTTTGCATAATTGTTCCTAATTTAGGTGATCATTAACGTATTGCATCTGTACAAAACATTATACGGCCCTTGATTCTTAACCGCTCCTCCCCTATTTTGTGTTTTTTTGTCCTTCTTGACCAGCAATTAGCGAATCCTTATCCCGTGCCGCGCAGCACCGTGCCGCTCAGCAATCTGAGCCGTTCGATCTGATCTCGACGGTTAAATTTTTTCGGACCTTACAATCTGGTTACATGCACGAGGCACCCATCATCATTGGATTTAATCTGGACGGCTCAGATTGCGCGCTGCACTAGATTTGATTTCGCAATTAGCACCCAAATTTTGTCATTTTTTTCCCCTATGATTTGGACTCGCCATCATATAGTAGTACCATTTGACAACACGAGTTGAAATGATAGGATGTACAATAATACGTAAATTATCAAATAAGAAAAACGTTCATTTATTAGGGCTCGTTTGACAGTGACAAGTTTAGTTTGACTTCTGAGTCAACGAGCTAATCTATGGATCTTGCATTGCCAAACAACTTTGGAGTCAACGGGATCAATACTACCTTCCTAACTTGGCCATTCCGTATCTAAGCGTGTTTTAAATTTTAAATTTCAAATTTCAAATTTCAAATTATAAATTATAAAATTTCAAAGTTTCAAAATTTCAAATTTCAAATTTCAAAGTTTCAAATTTTAAATTTTCAAATTTCAAAATTTCAAAATTTCAAATTTCAAAATATTAAATTTTATATTTTCAAATTTCATATTTCGTATTTCAAATTTTCAACTTTAAAATTTTAAAATTTTCAATTTTTAAAATTTTAACTTTTTTAATTTTCAAATTTTTTAAAATTTCAAAATTTCAAGATTTAAAATTTTCAAATTTCTAAAATGTCTAAATTAAAATGAATATTATGAGTGAATGCATTCACTTTGATCACTAACTTTAATTTATCATGCCAAACAATAATTACTAACTTTAAATTAGTACTAACTTTTACCAACTTTAACCTCAAACACTAACAAAAAAATGCTAACTTTAACCTTGATCCCATTAAACTTTGACGTTGCCAAACTGTCCCTTAATTGTCCAAATAAACAATAACAACCATGTAAAAAGGTAACATATCTTTTTTTTTCTTTTCTATTTTTGCTGATTGTGCCATCTGGTATGTTTAACGTTTATACTCCTCCTGAAATCGTTGAACAAAAATCCGAATTCACGTCCAACAAAAAGGTAATTCACCGAATTGAACAAAATTTGAGTGTATTCAACCTAAAATTTGAAGATGTCCGTCAAAAAACCCATTTCCCCATCCCCATCTCATGTGGGAGTGCGTATGCCCTGTTTAACTGTGCTAGGCAGTTTGTTGGCTCTTTTGTAAAAATCTACAATAATACGAACCTGATGCATGGTCGTCTTATTCAACAAATGTTGTTTTCCGAACAAACAACATTTGTTTTATTATGAATATTAAATATACTTGTAGTCTTGTATCAACAAGATCGATAAAATCATAAAATAAATATCATCAGATCAATATTCAACTGATATGATAAGACCCAAATGTTGCTACTGATACAGTAATTTAAATGGGTTTAGAAATGATAGTGGCCTAAATGAATTAACTTGATTAGCTTCCAACAAATAATTGGGCCATGAGTCATTACAAAATAAGATGTTTAAAACAGAGAATATGATAAGAAAATGAAAGTTGTAGCTTTTCATAGACAACACATGGCAAAAGATGCTTTTTATCATTGGATCACTGAAAGCTAATTAATTAATGCCCCCAACTCCCAAAACATATTCCTTTTCAAGCCAAGCAATAAAGCATGGTTGCATTACCCAGGCCATAATTCAATTTATTTAAGCGCGTCCCCTTTCTAACCACACCTTTTAGTTCTTTTTAATTCATGATGACGATCCTGCGTTTATAAATAGGGAAAATTGAATATAACCCCCCGAAAACATCTCAATCTTGGACATAAGCCCTACAATCTTCTAAATTGGATATAACCCCCTAAAATCATGTTTGTCATGAAAATAACACCTTTTCCTTGATTTTAAATATTTTTAATTGAAAATAAATCAACTGTGTATTTTATTATTATAACCAAAGTACCCTTCTGTCGCAAGAACAATTCATCTCTCTTTCCCTCTCCTCCCAATCGAATAATAATCTAGATTCTAGATATATCGTTCCTTTTCTAAATCCAGAATCTATCATGCATTGGATAATTCAAATTTTTACCATTTGAGGTTATTATCATTACTATGGAGTTACTAATTATAAATTAGCTTTTTTTGGAGATCAATTATCGTGCATATAACTACATCTGGTTGGGCAAAGAAGGCAGACAACACAGTTTCATTAATAATACTGGTTTTTGGAGATCAATTAACACTGGTTTTTGTCTTTAGCATATATAATAAATTATCGAAAAGAAGGCATTTTAAATAATAACTCTAAATTAACGAACATATAAGCTTCGTTGGTTTCATTAATAATACTCTCAGCATAGTATATATCAACAAATAAATAAGTGAGATGTTGACATGTTGTGATCAATCTCAAAATCCAAACAATTATTGAAAAGTAGAAGTAAATGATGATTAAGGGTTCTTTATATACCTTAAAGCTGAGATATTCCTATTACCTTAAAACCTTCGTGGACTATATCTTTTTTACATTTCTCTAGCGTGATCACATCTTCAATCATTGATGGGTTTTTTTTACTATTGAACGAAAATTATTTTGAGAAATTGCTCGTCGAATAACCAAAGATTTAGTAAGGGTTATCATTTGATTTCCTGTCTCCATCTGAGAGAGAAGCTAGTGAATTGGAAAGAATCTGGTATCGATATCATCAATATTAGAAGGAGATGAAACGTCCTTTAGGTAGAGGAGGGGTACTATGATCATAATAATTTGCAATTGATTTACTTTTAATTAAAAACAATTGAAATCTGGTAAAAGGTGTTATTTCTAAGACAAACATGATTTCAGGGGTTATATCCAATTTAGAAGATTGTAGTCTGTAGAGACTATATCCAGATTGAAATGATTTCAGAGAGTTATATCCCATTTTTTCTTATAAATAAATAGACTGAAATAAAATAGAAAAGAACATTTATTGCAACAAATGTTCACCGCTTTATTCACCCAACTTTAAGATAATAAACCCCCACAAATGTGTGGCCCCCACGTCGCGTTAACTTTAATTTCCCTCCAAACCTCCTATTTTTTAGAAATATAATAATCTCCTTCAAATAAAAATATAATCTTCCATGTGCTAAATGTTTTTTTGGGTTTGGCACAATGGCATATGCGCACAGTGCCGGTAACTTTTTTCTCGAGCGTATAACTAAACTTATAATTATACAAAAATACAATTCTTTTCATAGTAAAAATAACATTGAAAGATTAGTGCAACTACAATCCGAATCCTGTCGCGCGCGACACAGACCGTTTGATCAGATCTGGACTGTTCATCTTTTTCGGACCTTACAATCTGGTTACATGCACGGAGCTCCCTCATCCATCCAGATTTGATCGGACGGTCTGTGGCGCGCTACACGCTGTGTCGCGCGCCACTAGATTTGGATTTGTGCAACTACGCCAAGATATTTCAACAGGAAGAATCAATTCAGAAACCATCAATTTTGGACTTCTTTAACTACTCATCGGCTTGTTCACATCAAATTTCACTTAAACAATTAAAATATCATGGAATTCACAAATCTACTCTTAAGTCATATTATCTAAGGGCCAAAGTTTCAAATGTACATGAGATTAGCCAGTATTCCAATAGTATGTTTACTATTGGAGTTACAATTTTGCCAGAATTACTTACAGAGCAATCAAGGAATTTACTTGTACCACTTTTGATGTCTAAACTTCAAACAAGGAAAAACAAAAAAACAAAAACAAAATTTGCATCTATATTTCCAGAACTAGCACTCCAGTACTATTTACAAAGTAATATACTTTCTTGGGTATGTACGCAAAATTCCCCAATTTAATCCGAATAAGAACCTCGGAATCCGCATTAGCGCGTGTGAGCTGTTAAGCAGCACCAAACGAAAGAACCAAGAAACAAATAAAAGATCAATAATAAAAGTTTCAAAAAAGAGAACCAATTACGCGTCTTCTAAGGAGAACGGCCTCCGTATCAAATCGTACGGTTGCCATAACGCATCTAACGGGCACGGGCGCCTTGCGTCGATCCGAACCCACGGCTTCCCTTTCCCACTCCAATGCAACAGACTAACGGGTCCCGGATGCAAATTCCTACACAACCCGCGGTAATTATCTCCTCCCAACCCGTGTTGGTTCCACCTGTGATCCACCGCCGCAATCCGACCCGCAAATACCAATAAGAAAGGAGGTAAAGATCCGAGCTCGTAAATCCGCATCCGCTTTTGTAATTCCATCCATTCCTCGATTTGCGCCGTGAACCCGCTAACGCGCCACTTATCCAAATCCATCACCATTACTCCCGTGTTGAAATAACAAGCTTTTCTTCCCTCGAAAGCCATTGACAAGGCGGGGTTAGACCAGAACGAAGGTGTGAAATACGAGGTGAAATTCGCATTGCAGTATTCGGGCGCTGCTAGTGCGACCTTATCGGGTAATGGGGTGGAGGCGAGTCGGGCAATGTCGTCGACTAAAACAAGATCCGAATCCAAGTAGACGACCTTGTGTACAGAGTCGGGGAGGAGAAGAGGAAGGTAGGATCTGGCGTAGTTCAATGGTCGATCGAGAGCCTTTCGGATCGAGGTGGAGATTAGACCCGAAACCCGGGACTCGTCGAAGGGGTAGATCTGGAAAGAGAGGGAAGGGAAAGTGGAGCGGATGGTGGAGTTGAGGAAAGAGATCGAACTGGAGGCGATAAAATGAAACTGGATGGATTCGGGACAGGAGGAGTGTTGCAAAACGGAGAAAATGGCAGCGACGGAGCCTCGTAAGTAAGCCACGTCGAGCGTCATGGCCACGTGGATGGTAGAGATTGAGTCGCAGGATTTGGAGTTGTAGAATTGAGGCGCTTCTCGGAATTGAGGGAGGGAATGGTGGCGATCGTCTCCAGTTCGGGCGGCGCAGGAGAGTGCCGAGGTCGAGAGGAAGAGTATGAGGAAGAGATGGAGTTGGAGAGGAGGCATTGGGTATTTGGTTATGACTGAGGTGAGAAATGAAGTTGACAGAAGGCTTCTTTGAGTTTATATATAGGGAGGAGAAGAGGAGGTTTCCGTACTAGTCCCTTTTCTAAGTCAAAAATCAAAGCTGGAATGGAGCCTTTTAGTTTTTGACTGTTTCCGAAATTTTGCGAGTGATGTACTTTTTTTTCAGAAAGATTTGTTCCCAAAAGGCCAAAATTATATATTTTATCAACTGATGAGAACGTTAAAAAAAAAAAACGATTTAGTTCTTTGAAAAGTTAATGTAATTAACAGAATTAACTTTCCTCATAACTTTTTATTCTAAAAAAAATAACTTCTTAGAAAAGTTAATGGTATCAATATTGATTTTCTATATAACCTCCGAACTGTTTATTCGCTTCACATCAATTGAGAATGTCAGTTTTATAGACGGCCTCACAGCCTTACAGGCTAATCAGCACTGTTTAAGATCGATTTTTTTAAAACACTATGAAAAATTTGTGTTACTCATTTTTAAATGGTTTAGGACTTGGAGGGTGCTATGATCTGTTTATCCAGCTGATAAGCCTTTTACAATTTTAAATATGTTATAATATAAAAATTCAAACAATTCATCGCGAAAACTGATATAATTATCTACTATTCTTTTTTTTATTGTATATCAAGTATTTTGTAAAATAAGTAAAAATAATATTTTTTTAATCTAAACATGGGGTGGGATTAACCCGTTTACCGATTGATTACAAATATAACATCTGTGACGGATTAAATCAGTTCTCACTTTTATTTAAGAATAAATCAGATATCACTTTTACCCACTTTTGCACCAATTAACTGCCCTGGACTGTAGATAATATCTTTTGCATTGATCCCAAAGAAAAACGTTTCTGAGCTTTCGTTGCCACAGGACTGACACTGGCTGGTATAAACTACACTAATAAATGTAACTTTATTTGATGTGAAATAGTTAACGCAAAGATGGGTTAACTGATAAAGTCATAAGATTTTATCCTATATTTTACCTTTTTTCTGTTTTGATCATTGAAAATCAGTTTTAATGTTCATCTAAAGCTTTGGTTTTATTCATTTTCAATTATGTTAAATAAAATATTAACTAAGTTTAAATTGGTTAACTCTAAACTCATATTATCTTGTAAACTTCGCATGTGAAACAGATAATTGTATTATAATAATAACGGTGTTGAATTGCAATACAAAAAGAAATTTTTAATTTGCAAAACGTACTTCCTCAAAAATTTTCACAAAAAAAAAACAAGAAATAATTCTTGAAACTTAAATAAAAAAAAAACGTAGTTTTCAGTTTGGATAAAAAGTAAAGTTTTTTTTTAGAAATCCTAGATAGCGACTATCTAGAAAGATAAAAAGTAAAGTTTATTGATTACAAACGATAAATGTCCATCACAATGTTGAGTACTTAAATATTGATACACAGTGTAGAATGAACTGCAACGAAATCAAAACCCCCCAAATATTTAGCACAATTTAGAGACCCGTAATAATAGAATCAATTACACAGTTTATTAACACAACTTATGGATGAAATTTATGGCTGGTTCAGTAGTGGATATTGTGTGATTATAAAAGCATCATTGTCGATTTTTTAAATCTTGACGTTTTTTTTCCAATTGTTCCTTTAAAATATGTAAATGCACATAAATAGTCAAATGGAGATGCTATGGTGTTTTTATTTTTTTGCAATAAGGTTATGATGGAATCAATTTATTAATAATTCCAATGAACTGAATTAAGAAGAATACGACGAAATAAACAGATATATTTGTTTCTTCGAAGAGCAAAAAATACAAAGATATGTGAGCCGAATTTTTGTTGATTTTGTCCGCGAAAAAAAAAAAACTCATTTTTTATTCCAAAGGAAAAAACTAACCTTCTAGCATTTTGGTCAACAAACTTGATCCCCATAAGAGATATACAATGTTCCATTGGAAGACGCCAGATGGTATACATTATAGTATAAATTTATTTTTTGGTTTTGCAACCACAAAATTATCTGTTATACTATCTTCTTGAAGAAAAAAAAAAAAACATGTATATCTATTAAATATAATTTAGTTCCAATTAAATAACTTATTGATATTTATATTTTTTTTATCAATAACGTACACATGTTAAATGGGTCTTTTGTAAAACAGGAAGAAAACAAACGTCTATGGTTTGACGAAATGACTTGGGCATGGGCGATTGGGCTCACGGCGCACACCGACAGCCAGTCAGCGTGACTTGGTGAACTCTTATACGGTCTTACCGCCTACCTGAATAGGAATTGACAATATTACCCTTTAGGAAATGATCATGGACAGGGAACGAATTAAATGATGAATTGGGCAAGTGGGGCCCGTGAGAACATGACGCGTGGGTGACAAGGTGGTCATTATTGTTTTGAGGGTGATATTGAAATTTGAATTGTCCAATATAAAAAAAAAAAAAAATTGAATTGTTTGAAACTGCATTTTAAGTTCTAAACTAGGATTTTTTTTTCAAAAAAAAAATCTATGCTAGAAGCTGCACAAGTTAAAATTCTGGAAGAAAAGGTTGTGAAAGTTTTACTTAAAACAAAAATGATTTGAGATGCTAAAAGGGCCAGGTTCTTTCTTTTCTTTTTCCTCCCTCTACAAACTCTTATAGTTACAAGATGATGACAAATTATTTTGTTTTTTCCTCCCTCTACAACCTTGCTCGCTCAGGTACTTTCTCTTCACCAAAAGGTTATATTTCGAATTTTCGAGCTATCATGTGATTAACATTTTTCATGTGGTGGGCTATAAACCACATTCTGGGATATTAGATATAAATTATTTGTGATAAAAATCATAAAAACGGAAATTAAAGATAATAACTACTAAGTAAATAAAAAGTTTAAGAGTTAGCATTATTGATAATAAATTTATTTGATGATAGTAAAAAAATATTAAATAATTATAAGAACAAAAATTAACAGTATAGACACTTTATTGTAGCATAATAAATTGTGCATAAAATTTGATGCAATTTGAAAATCTAGTAGCTATTCATTTTGGGAATAGTTTCTTTCTAAGCATAAATTTCTTTCTAAAATTACACACTTTCCAACGTTTTAGTTCTAAAATCCTTATTCATTCTTTATTCCCATACGATCCAAACGAGCCCTTGAGTCTTAAAATGGAGCTTGACATGTGAAAATGAAAAATTGAAATTATGTATTGTTGAAATAGCAGAAAACTAAAAAAAACACCAATTTATGTCAGATTTGCCTTTATTGGAATGAATTAATGGGGTAATTTTTTTTTTTTTTATCGGATGTCTCCGAAGAGACAATTAATAGGGTAATGGTCCACGACTAAGTTTGAATTTGAACACTCATAGGATTCACACTGACCAAGTATAATGGAATATATATCCTCTCCCCCATCCCACTGGCACTAGGCACTGAACCCTGCTTGGGTTAATTATTGTCACGTGCTTCTCATTTTGACATTTCAAGCCATACGCGCTAATGTGCAATAGAGATGGACAGATTAGATTTAACTCATTTGTAAGAGCACCTAATTACTTCGGCACTATAAATTGCAACTTCATATTTCATGAGCTAGAATTGTCAAAGTTGTGTGTTCTGTAAAATCTTCTCGATTATTCAATTTTAGGAATTGATTCTCCAGTTTAACCGTTTCAATACTAAGATACCCAATACTAGGTTCGATATTTCTCCTTAAAAATACACCTATACAAAAGCAAGCTCCTTAGTACCTCTTTTCAAGTTTTCATGACCCTACTCTCTTAAAAGTTCAAATTTTTAAATAGGTCCTAAGTTTGTAATTGTTTTTCGAAATACACCGAATATAGGCGCTTAATATATTATAAGCATATCCCATTTCATATAGCATGATTCTGTTTTGAATGGGATTACTTTCTGTGTCCACCTATGCATGAGAAAAAATTCACCAATATTTTCTATTTGCAGCAAGAACTAATTCACATGGAGACTACAGAGTATCGGTATGATGCTCTATGAACAGATTACATTTTAACGCTCTTGTTAGGACTGTTGGAGTGCACCTGTACATTGCAAAATTTTGCCAGTTACATAACTGCTAGTGTGAAAAGCCAAAGGAACTGCTTATAAGATAGAAATGACTGTCTTATTATCATGATTATTAGGATCCATTATATTTAAATTTACAAAGTACACCCATTGATATGTAAATAATTTATTATTTTTCAATTAGTAATATATTTAATTTTCTTTAAGGAAACAAAATAAGAAAATAAGCAATTTAATTTTCATCAGAAAAAGGTGATCCATAGTATTTATGACAGGTCTAAACAAATTTTCGGTATATAAATTGACTAGCAACGAGGTGGAAGATTTCTCCAATATCAGACAATAAATTTTGGGTAATTTTTGCAATATTTGACGCTTAATTATACTACATGTTGAATTTGAGAAAATAAAAAAGGGTAATGAATAATTGGGAGCTGAATCCCTAGGCTCCCAAAATTAATGAAAGGAACTGTCATTTATTCATTCAGTTGATACAAGCCCTAGGTGCGATGAACAAAAATGCTTGAGAGAGATAGAAGCCATGCTATTTATTACGAAATCAATTAAAATAAAATGGGACCCTGTTCTTTGAATAAAGAAGCAACACTTCATGCCTCCTTGCTGTGAACTGAGCCTGCCGTACCATCATATATACAGTATGCATGACCAGTGCGGCAGTGCCTTGCTTGCACTTGTTATGTACCTATTTATTAATGGCCTCCTGTTCTTTTCAATTAAAGCATTAAATTTTAACTTCTTATATTTTTTCAAATAATTTCTTTGCTAATTATTCATACATTATTTATCTTTTCATTTCTTCTTTTCATTACTTTTTTTCCCCAATATATATAAGCTTGCAGTATAGGAAGACAGTGGCACTCTATTAATAATTTACATAGCTTGTTGGCCCAAAATTTTTGTTGTAATTATCCATTCTTTACCATTGAGTCATTTTGAACGTCTCTCATAGTAGTCTGCTTATGGATTGTGCCTAGCATCATTAATTTGCCTTTCTAATTTGTTTTCCAATCAATACTGGGAATAAAAAATTACAAATTTAAACTTAGAAAATGAACTAATTTAGTGTCTACCAAAAAATATTCTGCTGTAACTGATTTTCCAGCATACCAGACTTTGATCTTTTCTGGAGATTTTGCAATTAGTTGGACGCAACATTTTTGTAAATGAGAAAAATTTTAAATAAAAATATCAAGGATTGATTTAAAGTACGTGATGCTTTATGGACTTTTTGTGAGATTTTGTCGGTTATAGTTTATCATATTTCGAGGGGAATATCGAGATATAGATTTTATGCCGGTACTAAAAACATTATAAAATCCAACATTCCTTGTGATTCGTTTGCAACCTGATTACCCGATGACCTGAAGTACAGTTATTACAGAGTAAAAAAAAATGATTAATAAAGGGCATAATGAAGGGGAGCATAATATGTCCTTTTCTATATTCAACAAAGAAAATACTGGTACTATCTATATCAATGTCCCTATTTTAAAATCCACAAGCACGTGCCCGATTGGTTGCAAAATTAAATACTGAAAATGACATGGTATAAAGTATATTTTGTCCGTTCAGAGTCTGCAGGGTGCCTGCCCGATCTGTGTAATTCTCGCATTGAAAAATTAAGTGCATTCAAAATAACTAAACATGAAAATATCAATATATGCATTTTTAAAAAACTTTAGTTTTAGTTATCAAAGGTAAATAAGTGTCAAACTACGCCCTTTTTTTTTAATACCTATTTGAAATTACTTGACTAATCTCAAACATGCCTAGCTTAGAAAAGAGTTAAATTTATCAAAAACTGCGCTAGATAAGAGAGAAAATATATTTTTTTAAGCTAGCAGAAGGATTCCTGTCTCCGTTTTATACATGGTCGAAACCGTCTAGGTGACGTCAATTCTGTATCTCTTACATGTAGATTATTACTATCTTAATAACCGAGCTAGTTGCTCTCAACAATAAAAAAAACTTATCTTCAATTATATTTTTCATGTCCTCCCAACATTTGAACATTTCAGTATAGAATAACACCCACTACCGTCAATTATAGAAACTAATCCTCCATTTTATGGAATTGTTTGTCAATCAACTTATATTAATATGATCCACATGTGCACTTGTCATTATAATAACATTATCATGAAGAATATATCAAACAACCAGGTTCTCAAAAGCTGTGCTTAACTGCTGATACAGAATTTATAATTAATTTCAATTATTTATGTATTCTAACCTCTATCAACCACAATTATATGTATCAACTGGTGGTGTCACCAACTCATGGCCGACATAATGTTTGCCATAGGTCACATGGACTATTTAAGTCTGGAAACTTCACAAATTTACTAGAAGAAATACAAGATACATATCCAACTTATGGATTTTTAACATTAAAAAAATAAATTCTTCAAAATAAACTCATTTTCATTAAAGAAGTATAAAACCCAGGCAACAGAGATGTAAGTCGGCGCACTTTTGATTCTGGTACATATCAAGTGCTAAGCACTTTGTGCCTAATAAATAGGTCAAAAATCGGAAAGGTGTCCGTGTCTCCAATTTTCACAGCGAAAAACTTTGTCAACTCCTCTCCCATTGTATTGACCAGGGAGAGTTATGAATTGTTACCAAACTACCTATTAGGAAAAGATAAAGATACTAACAAAATTATAACTTTCGACTTTTCAACCAACGCCTTGTGTACACTAAACAGAATGCCAATATATAGAAAAATGAATTTAACATACTGGTTTGTTTAACTAGGAGTGCCCCACGAGAGAAACCAAAGGCACAAACATTGGGTTCTGGGACCATAGAATTGAGGGTTTCAAGGAGTTGGGACATCTCAGTTCTATCAAAGTCTAATTTAAGTCAGATCAGGGTGAGGTTTATCAGGACTCGGTTTTAGGTTGGATTGATTTCGGATGGCAAACTTTTTGACATAAAATTGAATGTTCAGATTTGTGACTGGACTGGGACATTTTTTTTGGTTGGGTCAAATTTTAACTACTGTACCAAAACTTATACCAGGCAACAAAGCTCCAATTGTAGTTTCTTGGCGGGGTTTCTACTTTGTCGAATTATTGTGATACTTCCCTTTCTTGTATTTGTAACACTCTTTTTTAATTAATTAATTATTTTGCTGTTGGTCTTACCTACTGGCCTTCGAAAAAAAACAAAGCCACAGTTGTAGCCCTAGGTTCAGTAATAAGGCAACAAGATATTAAAGACTTTAGACTCAATTAAAAGCCTAAGTGAGGCCCGGTTGCATGTATACTCTTCCATTTGACACAGTTATCCACAGTGTTTTATTAATTTGGGTAATTAGAGAAGCAAGTCTGCAAAACTACGGTAAGAACAAAAGTACTGTATGAAAAATGACAAAATCAGTACCAAGATCTGAGACCTGAATATCGAGGCAAATAATCCAAATGAACTCGAATTTATTTTAGCTTCATTACTCATCAAGAGGTTTTGGTTATTCCTTTGAAATCTGATGCCTTTTTATTTTAACTTTAGCAGAACTACTGCTGATACAGTGATGTTAAGTTACACATGGAACAGCAAATTAAATTATTATTTGCACTACTAAAAGTACTTTGTCCTTATTGGGATTCATATGTTGGTTGAATCTTTTGTTTTTCAATTTTAGTGTCAAATATGCAAGGTGTATTTCTGCTAAATTAAATCAGTAACAAACCATGATGGGGCACTGCATTGATCATGTATACTGATATAAGAGATTCGCATCAGCTATTTGAAATTCAAAAGTCAAGATACAGTGTTGTTGCCAATTAGACCTATGCACAGGGGTAGTTTCTGAAAGCCAGCTCATATTTCTCTGGGGGTAGTTTCTGACAAATTCCCAAAGTTAGATAAGATACGTGTAGATTTTCTTGACTAATTTGGACAGCAACCTTGATGTGGTTGACTTTACACTTGCCAGTTCCTACCAGTATTAGTTTTAACTAATGAGGTGCATTATTTACCAGCAAGTAACAGAAAACTAGCACTCCAAACTGATTTAGTAACCTAAGTGGGACCAACGGATTTAGAACATGATTAAGTGGAATTGCAAGCTAAAATAGTATTTGTCATCCCTTCAGAGCCACATAAGAACAAACAGGTTTTAAAGGAAGACTAGCATCGTGCAAATTCATGCCAGTGGCTAATCAGATTCTAAACAAATTTCTAGTATGCTTCAGACAAATTTAATAACATTTCCATGTAGAATTGGTTATCTTGGCACATTTGGAGCTAAGCATATTTAAAATGCATACTTAATACTTTCAAAACCAATCCTAGAGCAATTATTAACACCAATAAAAAAAAAAATACTGATCAGTTATATCAAAAGTATTAAAACTATCATGATCCCTGTCACACAGCACTGTTATATCTCAATTCTCACAAACACAGTACCAAACTGACAGATGCATTACACACAAGAGAACAACTTTATCAGTTCATTACCAATTCATAAACGTATCAACATAGAAAAATTAATACCATCTCAATGGATCCAAAAGAAAATAAAAGCACAGAGAGGCTAGAATGAAATAAGGCTAGCCACAACCAAAATCCCAACAATTATAAGCAACATTTTGAGAGTTCTGTCTTGTTGCTGATCCCGTGGCATATTATGCCTGTACGCATGCGCTCCATGAACAGCATGTGGATTCCCATACCCAAATTGATTATACCCACCACCAAATCCATAACCAGCACCTGGAAACCCATTAATCTGGAAACTTAACATGGGAAACAACCCGAAGGTTCCGAACCCAAAACTGTAACCCCCACCAAAATTCACATTGTGGAATGGGTTCAGGTTCGGGTTTGCATTTGCGTTTGCATCAGGTTGGGGTGCAGTTGGTGGTCTCTGCCCAGTAGGCCTATGTGGGATTTCAACTCCGGGTACGGTTTTGGATCGCGGGTCAGTGGGGTTCTTACCACGCCCATATAGAGGCACAAGCTTCTCTTCCTCCACCAAGGCCTTGCAAACTGGGCATTCAGGTGATCGGGCATGAACCCGCAACCACTTGTAAAGGCATGGCCAGCAGTAGAGGTGGCCGCAAAGGGTTACTACCGGGTCTTGTGCGAGTTCAAAACATATGTTGCAAGAGAAACCATCAGCCGAGTCGTTGCTTGAGGAGCAAGCTGGGTTCGGGTTGGTGCTTGTGGATCCGCTAAAGCTGCTGGACATTCCTTTATTGTTTTTATAGCTAGGATATTAAACTGCAAAGCACAATACTTGTAAGTTCGAGTATTTCAGATAAATCAAATATTTCACTCCGAAATTAAGCAAAAATTCGATCAATTCCACTTGAATTGGTGATAAAACTTAGATCGATAACGTAAAAGACCAAAATAGTTGCGTTTAGAAACATGATATCTCAATGAAATTAACATAAATTGACATCGACCTAAACGGAAGGCACAATAGCGACAATTTTAACGCCAATTACAGAAATCTCCAAGAGGAAGCAAGTCAAATCGACATAATTGGAAGATCAGAATAGATCATACGAGACATCAAATTAGAAAATTGAAACGATCGAGCGAATGAACTAATGAAGAAAGGGAAATTCGTTACCTCAAAATGTCGCAAAGAGAAAGAAACCCCAAATGAGAGACCTTCGGCCAAGTCTTCCCCTTTTTATTTTTATTTTAATTAGAATCCCGACCTTTCTATTTTGAAATAGATTTATTTTATATATAACAAACTGAAAGCTTGCTTTCCTCTCCGTTCTCTAAGAACTGGAAGATTCCAGTAATTGAAACAATATTCGATTTAACTAGTCAGTGCGCCTCTGTCGCAACTAAAATGGAGAGAAGGATGTAAGGAAAGGAAACTTGATGGAAGTTTCGCGACAGTTTCGCGTGGTCCTGATTGTTCTTTGTCTATTTATATATTGATGATGACTTGCGAATTCTCAACGCCGTTTTTGGGCAATGTGATGTTTTCTTTCTCCTACGTATGTCCAGCAAATAGTAGGATGACACGTGTTGGATTTGGATTGGTTGTAAACTTGGGCTGCATTTGTAGAACCCAATGTATGAGGAAATCTGTGACAACAGTATTGGGCCTATTGATGGTGTATCCTAGTATCCTGTATCCGTTACATTTAAAAAGACAATTGATTACTGTCATCGTCTCATATGTCATCGTTGACCATCGCTCGTCTCCAGCGCTTGGGTCATCAGGTTTGCGTGGGCCGACCCAGCGATATTTGAGGAGGCGATCCCTTCCGTACGTTATTTTTTTTTTCTCTTATGTATTTTATCTTCTTTCATGCTATTCCCTCTTTATTTATCTTTCTTTCTTTCTTCAATTTAATCTTATTATGCTTATCCGTTCATATTGTTATTATTTCTATTCATTTCTATAAATGTTCAGTTGGATAAGTACAAATTTATGTTAATTGAGTATAATTGTTCTGTTAGTTGCAATAAAAAATATAAATATTATAAGAAAAAATGTTCATTTGGATAAGTATAATTGTTTAGTTTAGTAAGAACAAATGTTTAGGTTGGTAAGTACAAATGTTCGTATTATTACATATAAGTGTTTAGTTTAGTAGGTATTACTTTCGTGACCCCTTCGCTTGACATTGCACCCATTAAAAAACTAAAAAGTAATACTTAATAAACTGAATATTTATATACAATAACCTAAACATTTGTACTTACGAAACTGCACATTTGTTCTTACTAAACTAAACATTTATACTTATCATTCCTGAATATTTTTGCTTATAACATTTTTATTTTTTATTGCAATTAACTAAACATTTATACTCAATTAACAGAACATTTGTACTTACCCCATTGAACATTAATACTTACTAAACTAAATATTTATACTTAATAAAATAAACATTTTTGCTTATAACATTTATATTTTTTATTGTAACTAACTGAACATTTATACTTAAATAACGGAACATTTGTACTTGTTCAACTGAACATTTACGTACGAAATAAAGTGCGCTGGATGAGGGAAGGATGTACTAGGTGAGGGATGCGCTTCACTTACGATGGCAGAGATGGTACAAGGGATGGTGTGAATCAATTTTCATTTCAAATATTAAACTGGAAAAATTGAGCATTTAATTGAACACGATACAATCAACTGAATTTGATTAACTGAATTGTTTGTTCAGTTGCCGCGCTAGCGGATTGGCCCAAAGTTAGCAACAGGCCCAAAGAATGATGCGCTGGACTCATAGCCCGCAACGGCGGGGATGGTAATTTAACGGATGGCATTTATAATTCCTGATTTAAAAATGTGTGCCTCGGAATAAGAAATTTTGTAAGTGGGTTTTTTTGGAATTTTATATTTAGGGGTTGTATTTCTTTGTTCTCCTTCCAGTAGCCTCTTTTTTTTTTAAAATGAAGAACCCCAAGCAAGGGTACCCAATATCATTAACAAAATAAAAGCGTCATAGTCATGAGAAATGACTCTAAGAAGTACAGAACTAAAAAACAAAACCAAACAAACCAAAGAGAGTAGTAAATCCTTAACAACTTCAACACAAATTTAAGATCCTAAAAAAACTAGTGGTAAAAACAGTAAAAGCTCTATGCATCAGAAGCTCCATCTGTATCTTCGGTTAAATGCCCATCTTCCCCTGGACCTGGTTGGATATAGACCCAGTAGCCTCTTTTAAATTCGATTTATGTAGAGAAGTTCCTTAAAAAAAAATTCTAAGTTCCATTTTATTGGAATGTGGAAGTTCATTGCTAACAATGTTGGGCCTCCAGCCCGCCACTTTGAAGGCCCACTAATAATTAAAAACCCGTGTTGTCTGTCAATATTGTTATGGTCGTGCTAGAACATTAAATACATGAAAATTGTGAAATTAACTTTCACATTTTAGCAGGCTGCATCTGTATGTATTGTTATTAGGACTCATCGTAAGTTTAGAACAAAAGGTTTTTTTATGGTCCTTATCATCTGATCTCAGGCTCTTAGCTACACGCATCTGACTAGTTTGCTATATGCATTCAGTTAAGTTGGAAGGTCAAATTTAATAACAAGATTATGTTATTCCAATTAGAAATAACAACGGAATTACAGAGACGGCAGGCATCATTTCACATATCATGCAAGGTCCTGAGCAGTTGAGAGAATTCAAGCTTTGGTAAAGGAAATGACAGATTCAACAGGAAAACTGGAACAATAAATTGGATGTTGAAACAAACTCTTCTACATTCTAAATTGATGTTGCTACTTGCAAGTTGAAAAGTGTAGAAGTTTATTTTCTCATGAGTTCCGAACGTTAATTAATAAGTTCCTAATTTAACACTAAAATTTGAGTTGATTGTAAAGAAATCAAGAAACAAAAGGAGGAATATGACACACTTATCTATACCTAAATTTATTCTAAAAACCCAACATTGAATAGACATCGTTTTTTCATTCAAATTTCTAAAATAGTCGATGTTGACGTTAATAAACACTAGTCGATGTTGCACGTTAATAAACACGAGTAGGAGTCACTGTGTTAGATGAGATTACCATGTCAAGCCATGGCTTGCCGGATAAGAACATAATTTGAATAACTCGGTCTCTTAATGTATGGTTCTAAAACGCAATTAATGTTCACATTTTTTTTTCTTAGCCGATTTTATTGATTTTATACCCACAGAAAAGGTTGAATCATGACGACATGACACTTGTTCCTGGTATCTTCTATTAAGGAATCATTATTCTAGAAGACTAGGAAGCAAGATTTTATGAAGAATATGTTAAGGGAGTGCCACTGGCATAACTTTAGATAACATGGCAATTATCCATATTCTAGAATTAGTACCCCGTCTTAGTCAATAGCAACTCATATGTATAGATATAGATATTATATCTATAAAAAATCTATATCGAGGCGACAAATAGACGGATCATAACAGATTGAATTCGAGTTGGATCAGATTGACTTCAAAATATTATGATCCACGAGTCAAATAACTAGGTCGGGTTTTAGTTCGTCCTATTTTTTTTTTTAAAAAAAGAATCGGATTACTAATATATTAGATCAAGTCGTGTTCGAGTTTGCTCGACTTAGGTTCTTTCAATGAAATTAAATTTTGTAATTATTAAAATTCGATATGGGTTTGGATCGGATTGAGTCTTATTTAACTTCAAAAAGTTATTGGCTTACATGATATGAGGGTCAGATTGGATTAATTCTTTTTTTTTTTTGTTGTTGGAAAAAGTAGGAACTATAGCTGCTACTACTTTCAAGTTTCAACCAACGCAAGCAATAAAATTCGTAAAGTGTTCGTTTGCAAAGGATATAACGGATTCGATTAATTCCGTACCTACTTCTAAAATTTTGGATCATATCGAATTGAATCAAGATCAGATCGGATGAGATTTTTTAGATTTGGTCGCTACTCGATCGCTACAAAAGTATTCCATGAATTGAGAGAGACACATCATCAAACGAAAATCTAATCAACCAAACAATAAAACATAAAATGGTTGCTTAAAAAAAATGAAACATAAAATAGGAACCCATACATCACCGGCCGTGACCGAACCATAATAAAATATCTGCTTCAAGAAAAGTCGGTCAACACTAATTTTAAATTTATATTCTTTAGTAAATTAACGTGATCTGAGAAAAAAATGTGAATAAATCATGATAGCTGCTGCAGCACATATAAACATAGTCGACATTTTTGTTATGTCATCCTCAAAAAAAAAAATTGTCGTATTATGTCTAATCATACATTAATACATAGCGCGTCCGTATCCAATACAATACAATGACATGAGCACATTTAAAAGTTTCTGACATGATGCGGATAATATGTACCAGACCGTATGAGTCTAATATTCATATGCAATGTCCATTATGATTACAAAAAGTAGATCCCAAGTGGATTGAAGAAATCAAATTAGGACGACTGGAAGGGGGAAAAAAATTAATAATAAGATAACAACGCATAATTTAGGTTCTGCTATACTGACCTGAAAGCGATGAAAGACCATTCGGTCGTTGAAAACCACCTTGACCCAAAACCAACATTCTATGAATAGTTGAAAACTTCTAAAGGCGTTTGACAGACCAATTAAAGGAAATGCTTTCAAAGTGGTAAAGTTGTATAAGATTTTATTTTTCCCTAGCAGTATATTGTAGATTTGTAATTGGGTCAATACGTAATGATAGACCAGTCTAAAAGCAAAAATTCCCTCAATTTGGCTTATGATTGGGCATAGCTTCTAGATTTCGTGCTTCTTCGGTTGTTGACCATATGAATTTCTTGTTATAATTTAGTGTGGCCTGTACGTTAATAAATGTAAACCAAGTTTTTTTATGAAAATTAATTAAAGGGTGCATTAGATTTTAATAGAAAATCCAATGGACCAGATTCATTGAATAATTTGATCTCTTTAATTGCCTTAGTCTATATACATCTCTCCTGTAAAAAAGAAATGCATCTTTTCCCCTATTTTTGCCCAAAAATTAAAGAAAGGCAGAAGAGATTAAAACGCCATTTTTGCCATCAATCGGACTAAGAAAAATTAAAGAAGATCATATATTCCGCCTTACGATATATCTTCACTACAAAACTGCAAGTTTTATTATAATTTTTGAATTTTATATGAAATACATAAATTTTAGACTTTCAATTAATAAATATTACGATGAATTAATATTTTATTTCTAACATTTCTAACAAACAACTTACAAAGGCACTTAATTGTATTACTATAAGAGTACTTTGGTAATTAAAATAAGAGGGGCTCGGTGGTCATATCTTGAGTGTTCCAAATATCTCAGGACTCATTTTTTAATTATATTTTCTAATTTTAAAAATCAAATGTGAAACTATTATAAAATGAAGTGGAAGGAAGACACAAAGAATAATGTATAAAGAGTAAACAAGAAATATATATGCTCAATCCTCAATCTCAGACTTGTATTTCTATTAGAGTTCTACTTGTTAATACAAGTTTACATTCTTCTATTTATAAGCTACAAATGAAGCCTCCTATAATTAATGATAAAGAATGAAACTCTTGGAAATTATGCAGATGAAACATCCACATTTAATTGATTACCAACGTTAATCATCTTGATTTACAACACTTCCCCTTGGATGTTCATCTTTCATTATACACTATTAATATGATACTTCAGGATCAATATTAATATGGTACTTCTGGACCAATTTATCTGCCTCATTAAAAATCTTACCAAGAAAAATTCATTGGGATAAAAACTTGGATAAGGAAAAAAGAGTACAGTGTGTATAATACTTCCCCTCATTTTAATATTATTGGACATCCTTCAGTCGATGTAGACCTATCTTCTTTCTGAGTTGTTCAAAAATACTTGTTGGCAAAGATTTCGTGAATAGGTCGGCCATATTGCTGCAGAAAGTGGCGATGGTGATGATATCAAACGCATCGACTCACTCAGTTTCATCGGATGACTGATGCTAAAAATAGATTCTCAAATGCATCAGTGTTTGGATGAAGAATAATTATCAATTGCATCAACATGCTGATGCAACTTCTTACATTTTGCATTGGTAATCCCGATGAAGTTAATTACCATAGCATCGGCTTACACATGCAGAATTAACAATAAACTGCATCAACAAGCTAATGAAACTTATACTCTTTTGCATCGAAGTTCCTGATGCATGTATTTTTTTAGTTTCATCAATTAACGCATGCAAGATAAACGATAAACTACATCTGCATGCCAATGCAACTTATACTCTTTTGCATGGGAATTCCTGATGCATGTGATTTATAGTTGCATCAACATACGCATGCAAGATTAGTGATGAATTCATTCACAAGCTGATGCAACATATACTCTTCCACATGAGGATACCCGATGTATGTGATTTTTATTTGCATCCATTTACTCATGCAAGATAAATAGTCAACTGTATCGACAAGCAGATGCAACTTGTACTCTTTTGCATGGAAGTTCTCAATGCATGTGATTATTATTCACATCTATTTACTCGCAAGATGCTCATTCAACTGCATCGACAAGCTGATGCAACTTGTGTTCTTCTGCATGTAACTTCTTGATGCACGTGATATTTAGTTGCATCATTAATTTAAATTTAAATTTAAATTAAACAATTTAATCTATAATACAAATTAAATCCATTACAGAAATTAAATTATTAATTTAAATTAATTAAATTAAAAAAATTAATTATCACAATGAAAACAACAAAAATATCAAAAATTCAAAATTAACTTTCAACTAAAATTTCATTTGACTATTTTACATGATTTAAAATTGTTCTTTTCTTCTTCCATTACAACTAATATTCAGCTATTATACAACTAACTTAAAATCATCTCAAATATAATTATTTTGACTCTTCTTTTTCTTTTTCTTCAAAATTGATATTCACTACTCGGAGTTCTTTAATGCCATCCAATGAATCCAGACTTCACCGACAAGTATGCTCAGCAAACGACTTTTTTTTTCCAAACCTGAATGTCAAGGAAATGAAATTATAATTAATAAAAGAAAGAGATGATAAAATATAAAAACAACTTATATGTCATACAGTCTAATTATTTTTCCAAACCCTTAACTGCTCATGTGGGATTAACATCCACCATTCTCATTTTTATATAAAATATAATACAACTAAACTAATATTGAATAGCTTCGTTAGCCAAACAAATTGATTTCAAGTCAATGTAAATTATAGCCAACCACTAAATTCAGACGCTTTACTTAATTTCAGAAAATAAACATAAATATAGATAAAAAATGAATTTTAGGCTTCCTAACATAACTAATTTTCTAATACAAATTATAAGTTTGGATTCAACTGATAGATGTGAATGCAAAATAGTAGATCTGATAATACATTCCTCCTCATCACCATCTTCATAATCGTTGCAATTATAACTGAAAGCACCACCTCTTATGCTGGATGACACTGAAGGATGCCTGACCTGCTATAGAAAACCATCAAATGTAAATTAGATATTAGATATAGAAAAAAAAATCATATGCAGCAAAAATCTATAATCACGTATGTACTTTTTTTTTGCTTAAAAGAAATGCAACCTTATTTAGTTTATATGGCAATAAAATAATAAGTTGCTTAATTGAACTTTTAGTCCATAAAATTCGAACCTTAATAATAAGTATAATCAATTTTGCAAAATAGACTTTGATGTAAAATTTACGGAACTTCTGAATTTTAAGAAACGATTAGATCATTTGCCAAATTACAAATAGTAAAAACTATATATATATACGGTGTCTGATATCAAAATAAAATGTGATTATATAAATTTATTACCGGAATAAAAAGTGAAGAAATTCAGTGGATGAAATCATATCCTTCGTCCCTCTAAATTAAGGACAAACAAAGAAGCATATAGATGGAACACCGAAGATATTCGAAAACATGAGTAGATGAACATGAGAAGAATTCTCAAAATAAAGCAGGTGAGAGAAGAGAATAACAAAAAATGAAAGATTGAAGAGATTATAGGTTGGAGGACATAATAAAGAATAGGAAATGAGTAATGACGCCTGGTCATCCTCTCTTAAATTATTTATATTTTCTACCTTTTTAGCCAATCGATGAAAGGAAATTAGGGAGAATGTTATGGAATGAAATGGTAAGAAATATGGCACCAGGTCAGCACCTTAATTTCGTTGTATTTTTTTCTCCCGCCAATCAAAAAAGATATGAAAGAAAAGAAGAAATATAGGAAATGCACCAGGTCAAGCAATTTTTTTACAAGAAAATGTTTAATCATATCAAGGTCAAAATGAGGTGAAATATAATAGCTTAGTATGATATAAAATAAAACTTATATACCACACGGAAGAAAAGGAATGTAAGCATGGTTATAAACAATCATTAAAAATTTTTTTGCTTTAATTAGCATACTTCATAACTATCTCTTTTAGATAGGGTTCTTCAAAATGACATGACACTATCACATTGGCACAATAGAGTTCTCCAAAATGACATGACACTATCACATTGACACAACATGTAGGCATGTTAGTAAGACATGACAAGATACGACATGTTCGGATATAACACGACATGGCCGTGTGGACGTGTCGTGTCAAACTTGTACTGTGTTTAAAATTTTTGAATATTGATATGTTTTAACACCACGAATTGACATGCGACACGACCTAACATGACAAGACACATCATAAACACAGATCGACAACTAATATTATTTATATTTTTAGAATGATAAATTTTATCATTTATTACATTAAAATAAATTTATTAATATTGATTTATAATTTTTATTTAACATTATTTTTATCATAGCATATCAATTAAAAATAAATTCCTACGATTTGCTATATTTTTCCTTTAATTTTTTATTTTTAATAAATTTTAAACAAATTTTTTTTAATAATTTCTATTTGAACCCACATTTAACACATCGTGTCGTGTCATGTTGACACGACGTGCCGTAACATAATTTGTGTTGTATTAGCCTATTTTTTTCACTCAACATGATACAAGATGACACATTTAAAATATTAACTCGCATTAACACGTCAAAAGATGAAGTCCAACACACATATATTTGATGTGACACAATATGAGCAACACATTTGCAATAATTTTAGAATCATTAGAGTTTGATAGATAACAACAACAACAACAACAACAACAATAATAAACAATTAATATAAGAAGTAATAGAATAGATTTGACAATCCGCTTGATGTGATAATCACAAAAATAGAAGATCATGATAGAAGTGAAGTATTTGAAAAGTTAAGTCCTAAATTGTTCATATTGCGAACTTATATGAACTATTTCTGCTAATTAAAATTGAAAATTTATATTTTGAGCCATAATCATTTAAGAGAAGGATTCTAATGTCAACATTTTGGATGTCCCTAAATACCAACATTTCAATATTTAGTTATTTTTTCAATTGTGATAGTTAGAACTGTAGATTTTTAATATAATATTACATTCATATATTTATTCATCTATGGATGATTGTGGTATAATAATATTTTTAAATATTAAAAATTATCAAAAATCTAGTCGGAACTAAATCTAACTTTGAGCATAGTCAAATAATGTAAAATAACATAATTTTTTTTTTATTTTTATGTATAATTTGTTTTTATATTCAGGCTTTATTTTTACATTTCAAAGTTTGGAAGTTTAAAATTTATATATTTGATCCATAATCCTTATATATTTAACAATATTTATTTATTATCTTAATTGCATCACTATTCCACTTAATATTATACGATTAATTTTTAATATAAATTAAAAAATATATATAAATAATTTATTGATTCAGCCGAATTTTATGAACTTATATGAATTATTTCTACTAAAAATATTAGATTTTGTATATATGGGACATAATCTATACAAACAAATTTCTACAACGAATTGTAAAATTAATATTTCAAACTTTTACATATATAGAGTATTATAATTGTCACAATTTTACTTCATATTATATCATTAATTTTTTAATATAATAAATTCAAAGAATATTTTATTAAAATTTTATTTTAGAATCATTTGACTTTAATGAACAACAACATCAACAATAATAAGCAATTTGCATTGATATATAAAGAAATAACATAAATATGATAATCGACTTAATAGAATAATTACATAAAAGAGATCATGATGTCTTGAATATATTTTAATAAAAGACTATTTAAAAATCAAATATGCATAAAGTATTCATGTTGTGAATTTGAAAAAATTAATTGCGTCATTAATATATTTCTTAATCGTCAGCTATAAAGTAATTGAAAAAAATAATAACTAGCATAATTTTTAGTCTTTTATTATAATCCAAAAAGTATAATACGTAAGTTCTAACATACGTCAAAAAATATCAAAAACAATATTTTACTGAAATATACATATAAAAACAAAAATTATAATTATAATTATATTTATAGTGAGAAATGCTATGGTCTAAACGCTATGGATGGAGTGTTCCAACAAACTTGACCTTATCTCAAATTTGAAAGTTCAAACTATCCATCCGAACCACTCAATTTGATTGTTATATTGAAATCTCTTTGTCTATAAAAAATTGTTTTTTACTACTTTTTAGAACTTTATTTATAACATTCATCATATAATCTGTTCTAATTAGACAAATCATATAGTACAATTATTTTAGCTTACCCGAATTTTCCACATTTGGGACTAGCAAGCAACATCTCAATTTTTTATTAAAAAAAATTCAACAGACCTAATGCAAAGAGATTCAACTTATAAATCTTTTTATAAATGGAATGAATCAATCGGAAGATACACGAGCATTGACATGTGATGAAAATTATAGCGCATAATTATTACTCCTTTTTATTTATATAATAGATAATCACTATTAAGGATTGAGTGCTCATTTGATGGAGATTTTATTGGAGGAAACAAAATAAGAATAATTATAATATAAAAACTAAATTACGTGGATGAGGTGCTATAAGAAGATAAATATTTAATTTAATAGTCTCCGAGCATTCCAAAAATGAGGGATTTAATTCTGCAAAAATTATCTCAACAGAAATAAATTACATGGAGTGACAGAGGAGGAATCAAATGTTTTCATTAATACTTTTTCTAATTTTTAGCTAGAAGATATACAAAAAAAATTATAAATTCTAAAATCATTAATAATTTCATAATTATAACTATCAGCAATAAAGTAATTTAAAATAGTATATAATTTTTAACAAACATATTTTTTAGTGCTATATTTACTTTTTGAAATAATGTAATATATAATTTCTATCAATTATTTAGAAAGATATAAATCAGATAATATAAACAATTTTTTATTTTTATTGAAAATATATTATATTTATATGTTTTTCATATTAAATCAAATATTACGCATATTAAATCAAATAGCAGGAAAAGGAATATCTCGGAGGATATTGTACTAATTAGGCAACGATTAATTTCAAATATATATGCTTCCGTTTTTGTCAAACCATAATAAGGATATTTGGGAGAACATTAAGGAATGAATTGTGAGAATGATGGTGGCCGGTCACTAGTTCACAACTTCCAATTTTTCATTAGAAATCTCAGGCAACCAACACCAAGAAAGGAAGATTTAAAGGCGCGCATTGTGAGTATTTTTATTTGCCAACAATTAGGACTTTTTGTTTTTTATCAATGTTATTGGTATTTACAATTTTTCTGAAGCATTTTTTGGCCACGAGATTACAAAAAATGGAAGGAAGAATGATAATGTAGGAACTGTATATATAGTGAAAAATGTGCATAAGAAGACAAGATTCTATTTTACATATGTGTAGAAGAATAAAATTTTATACCATAATTACCACAAGGAAAAATTTCATGGAACCTTAAACATATGTGAAGAAGAATAAAATCTTATACCATAACATTCAGTACCACTTGTTAGACTATAGTTATTTTTTTCCAAATTTTTTATATATTTCTTCTAATTTTAATTGAATCTATTTTTAAATATAATTTTCAAAACTATAATACTAATTCATGTTTACATCAGCACTTTGTTTCACGAGTGTTGGTGCGGATGCGGGGATATATCATTTTTCCAAAAACTAGAATACGGTAGTATATATAAAATAATTAAAATTTAATTTATATATTTTGTAATTAAAAAAAACTAATTTATTTATTTTATTAAAATTATATATTTTATAATTTATATATTTTGTAATTTGTTAATAACTTGTATCATAAATATATTTTATATATTTCATCGCATGCGTATTTGTATCGAATATGTATCCAATACGGGATACGTCATAAAAATTGAGTATCAAGGTGATATAGCATCAACACAACCAAAACAACTGATGAACGAATGCATCAACTACGCTGATATAGGAGCATACATACTTATTACATTAGCTAGAGCAATAATAGGAATAATTAGATATATGCCACCATGAAAATTGAAATTACAGATGCCATTTTTAAATAGTAAATTAATTTTATTTCACTATAAAATGGTTAAAATTAGTTTTATGCCATTAATTTTTGTAAAAAATAGAGAGATGCCACTTTAATTAGGGAAATGACACTTTAACTTTATGTTAAAAAAAATTAGCAAAAAAAATTATTGACGACAGGAAATAAATCTTGTAAATTTAAAATTTTCATATTTATATTTTAAAATTTAGAATTTTTAAATTAAATAAATTCAAAATTTTAAATTTTAAAATTTTATAATTTCGAATTTAAAATTTTTAAATTACATATATGCTAATTCTCGAATTTCGAATGTCAAAAGCAAGATCATATACACTAATTACATCTGTCGGTAGATCGGTAGATGCAATAATCAATTTAGTTGAATTAGTAAATCTTATTCAGTAGAATAAATTAAAATAATAGTTAATAAAAAAATTAACTGGGTTGTTAAAACTTATGATAATTTTAGCGGACTTTCACTTGGCATTCTGAAATCGTTCAACAACTATACCTTTTCATTTGATGTTTTACAAAATTTGTTGTTTTTGTATCTAATGTGATAGCGTGAAATAGTCGCAGTATATTTCATGAAGTTAAATATAAAATTTACATCTACGTAGTCAATGTAAGAGCTACACATTTCCTACATCCGCGTCCGTGGGACAGTTGCAATAATTAGTCTAATTACAATAGCGAATCCTATGCAGTAGCATAGATTAGTTAAATCGGTATTTTTCTTGCAATTAGTTATGTTATTTACATCGACATGACTAATGCATAAGCTATAGATTTTTCGCATTCGCTAGACAAATGCAATAATTAGTCTAGTTATATCAGTGAATCCTATGCGGTAGCACGGATTAGTTAAATCGGTATTTTTCATGCAATTAGTTATGTTATTTACATAGATATAGCCGATGCATAAGATGTAGATTTGTTGCATCAGCTGGACAGATGCATTTGACTGTTGATTGCATCAGTCATACTGATGCAGTCGAGTGAGAATTGTTACATCAATTTATCTCATGCAATTAGATCTATTATTTTCATTGTCACAGTTGATGCAAGAGCATATACATTAACTGCATCTGCTGGACAGAAGCAAATATTCAATTAGTTACATCAGTAAATCCCATGCAGTTAAACGAAAATAGTTGCATCAGTGTTCCCATACAACTGGCTATTATGTACATCAACAAGCTGATGCAGAAAAATACAGGTCGATGCAAAATGCTGAAAAGTTAAGTGTGGATGCAAATAAATTTTTTTGGCTGATGCAACAGATATTTTTGACTGCAAATTCATAAATCCCGATGCAGATACTGTATTTTCCTGTAGTGGTTCGGTCTCCTTTGATGTATCCTTCTCTAATTTGTGCTATACAAACTGCATTGTCTTCATATAATAGAGTATGATTTTTCTTGATATTTTCAAGCCCACATTTTTCTTGAATATTTTGAATGATTGACCTTAATGAAACACATTCTCTACTTGCTTTATATAATGCAATGAGTTCAGCATGATTTGATGATGTGGCAATTAGAGTCTGTTTTGTCGATCGCCATGAAATTGCAGCTCCACTATAAGTAAATACATATCCTGATTGTGATCGCGCCTTATGCAGGTCTGACAAATATCATGCATCTGTATAACCAACTAGATTTAATTTTGAATCATTTTGATAGTATAGCCTCATATGACGAGTTCCGCAAAGATAGCGAAAAATATCTTTAATTTCATTCCAATGTCTTCGGGTTGGTTTGGAACTATATCTTGATAATAAATTTATAGCAAATGTAATATCAGGTCTTGTATTATTTGCAAGATATAATAACGCGCCAATTGCGCTTAAGTATGGTACTTCAAGATCAAGTACTTTTTCATCTTTTTCTTGGAAACGAAAATGATCATTTTCTGCATTTAACGATCGTACGACCATTGGTGTTCTCAAAAGATAAGCTTTATCCATATTAAATCTTTTTAATATTTTTTCTGTATAATTTGATTGATGGATAAATATTCTATTCTTTAAATGCTCGATCTGTAGGCCGAGACAAAATTTAGTTATACCAAGGTCTTTCATTTCAAACTCTCTTTTCAACAATTTTGCTGTATTTTCAATCTCTTTAGGAGATCCAATAATATTTAAATCATCAACATATACTGCAACAATTACAAAATCTAGACTTGATTTTTTAATAAAAACACATGGACTAATTATATTATTTTTATATCCTTCTTTTAATAGATATTCACTAAGTCGATTGTACCACATTCGACCTGATTGTTTTAGTTCATATAAAAAAATTTTCAATTTTATGGAGTAAATTTCTCTAGATTATGATCTATATCCTTCTGGCATTTTTAATCCTTCGACAATTTTCATATATATATGTCACTATCAAGTAAACCATATAAATAGGCTGTGACAACATCCATAAGTTGCATTTTCAAATTTTCTGTAACTGTGAGACCTATTAAAAATTTAAGAGTTATCGCATCCACTACACGTGAATAAGTTTCTTCATAATCTAGTCCATATATTTGTGTAAAGTCTTGTGCCACTAGTCTTGTTTTGTATCTCACAATTTCATTTTTCTCATTTCTTTTAATGTAAAATACTCATTTGTAACCTATAGGGTTAACATCTTTAGGTGTTTGGACTACTGGTCCAAATACTTGTCGTTTGTCAAGTGAATTTAATTCAGCTTGTACGGCATCTTTCTATTTAGGCCAATCATTTATGTGCCTACATTCTTCTATGATTTTTGGCACATTATCCTCTTCGCTTATAACATCACTAGCTATAGCGAATGCAAAAATATCATCCACACGAGTTTCATTTCTGTTCAATATTGTACCAGTTTTTACATAATTTATAGAAATCTCATAATCATTTGGTACTTCAGTTTCTTCTGAAACTTCATCAACCTCTTCTGGAGTTTTAGTTTCTTCTGGAACTTTATTAATCTCTTCTAGAGATTTAATTTCTTCTGGAATTTTATTAATCTCTTCTGGAGATTTAATTTCTTCTGGAACCTTATAAATCTCTTCTAGGATTTTACCAACTACTTTATTCTGCTCTTTTCTTTTACGTGGATTTACATCCTTAGAACTAATTGATCTTCCACGTTTTCTATGTTCATGAGATACATTTGATATCTTTGTAATATCTATTCGAGCAGGTGCATTTATAGCTGGAATATGTGATTTAGTGACTCTATTTATATATGTGAATGCGTCAGGCAATTCATTTGCAATTCTTTATAAATTTATAATTTTTTGAACTTCAAGTTCACATTGACCACTTCGGGGGTCAAGAAAAGATAATGATGAATTCCATGTCACTTGTTTATCCAGCTTTTGTTTTCCTTTCCCTAAATTTGGGAATATTGATTCATCAAAATGACAATCAGCAAATCTTGCTGTAAAAACATCTCCTGTTAATGGTTCTAAATATTTAACAATAGAAGAAGAGTTAAAGTCAATATAAATTTTCAATCTTCTTTGAGGTCTCATTTTTGTGCGTCGTGGAGGAGAAATCGGAACATATATTGCACAACTAAATACTTTTAAATGGGGCAAATTTGGTTCTCTTCCGGAGACCAATTGTAATGGGGAATACTTATGATCAGCAGTTGGCCTTAATCTAATTAGTGCAGCAGCATTTAATATGACATGTCCCCATGCAGAAGATGGTAAACTAGATTTCATAAGTAATGGTCTAGCTATTAATTATAACATTTTAATAAACGATTCTGCTAGATCGTTTTTGTATGAACATGTGCCACTGAATGTTCTACAGTAATCTCAATAGACATGCAATAATCATTAAAAGTTTGGGATGTAAATTCTCCTGCATTATCAAGTCGGATTCTTTTAATTTGATAATCTGGAAAGTTGGCTCTCAATTGAATAATTTGTGCTAATAATCTAGCAAATGCAATATTTCTTGTTGCCAACAAACACACATGTGACCAACACGTCGATGCATCAATTTAAACCATAAAATATCTAAATGGTCCACATGGCGGTGTTATAGGTCCACATATATCTCCTTGAATTCGTTCTAAAAATGATGGAGCTTCAGGTCCAACTTTATTTGGAGATGGCCTAATAATTAGTTTTCCAAGAAAACATGCTCGACATGTCAATTTTTTCTATAACAGGATCTTCAGGTCCTTTAGGGGATGCCCATTTGCACTTTCTATTATTCTCCTCATCATAATATTTCCTAGATGACCCAATCTATCATGCCATAATGTAAATAATTTTGGATCAACTAACTTCCGGTTAGTGATCATATTTGATTCTATTGCACTTATATAAGTACCATATAGTCCATTAGACAATGCTTGTAATTTTTTCATAATCTTTTTCTGGCCATTTATAATAGATACGATATGAAGATATTCACAATTTCTTTCATTCATGGTTTCAATATGATAACCATTCTTTCGAATATCTTTAAAACTTAGTAGATTTCTTTTGGATCTACTCGAATATAATACATCATTTATTATTAGTTTTGTTCCTTCAGGTAACAAAATACAAGCTCTTCCAGAGCCTTCAATAATATTGCTTGAGCCAGATATAGTTTGAATATTAGTCATACCGGAATGTACTTGCAAAAAGTATTTCTTACTTTTCAATATTGTATTTGTAGTTCCGCTATCAACTAAACATGGATCTTCTTTATTTAATATTGCGTCAGTCATTTTTCCTTGAAATAAAAGAAAAGTAAAATAAATTTACTTTTATTTATTAACATATTCATAATATAAAAATTAAACATAAACTAAAAATTTTTATAATGAAACTTGACAAAAACATTTGGACGTACTGCTGGTATGTTATTAATATTTTGTTATACCACATATGTCATAAACATCTTCAAGACGTTTTTCTTTTTTTTTTTATTGCAAAAATTAATGTCACTATATCTATGTCATCTATTCATATACAATCACATTCACTTCAGGAAATGAATTTTCACGTGAATCATAATTGTTGATTAATTCATTAGAAACTCATTATTTCACTTTGCATTTAGTTAATTTGATACTAACTTAGAGTATCTTTTGCTACTACAGGAGCAAATTTGAAATATAAATTACGAAGAATTATACTCACAATAACGAGATTTGAAATTATGCAATCTCGCATGTTATAACGAGCTTTTGATTTTGGTGATGACAATTTTCTTTGAAAAAACTCTTTAAGAATACTAACATGCTTTTATCATAACTTCAGGTTATTAATATTGTAACTTTAGGTCATTATTATAATAACTTCAGGTTATTAATATCATAACTTTAGGTTATGATAAATGAAACAGAGATAAGTAAATAAAGAGAGAAAGAAAAAATAATAACTTTAATTTAGCATTATAACTCCAGTTTATAGTAAAATTTTATTTAATAACTTCTGGTTATTAGATCGTTTGACTGCAATTTAAATAACTTAATTGAAATAACTTTAGGTTATTTTTCATTCAGTGACTAATAATAAGTGTTAATATATTAAATTGGGAATAACTTCATGTTATTTTTTCATCCAATATTTTATAATAACTTCTGGTTATTAAGGAATAGAACTTCTGGTTCTTTGATAAAAATTTCAACTTTGAATAATAATTTCATGTTATTTATTTAATAACGTTCAGTGGCGTTCCATAACTTCTGGTTATATTAAATTTCTAATAGAACTTCTGGTTCTAAGCAAATAAATTTAAATATTAAGAACTTCAAGTTCTAAACAAATTACTTCAAGAATTAAGAACTTTAGGTTCTAAACAAATTATTTCAATAATTAAGAATTTCAGGTTCTGAACAAATTATTTCAATGATGAAAAACTTCTAGTTCTAAATAACTTTAAAATCAAAATATGAACTTCAGGTTCTTCATGTAATAAAAACTTCAGGTTCTTGATGAACTTTCAAGTTTGAATAATATTTTCAAGTTTTTATTTTTATCATCATTCACTTCAGGGAATGATTCTCATAAATTTCAAACAAAAAAATATAGCAATAAAAAATTCAAATAAAATTGAAATTAATAAATTATATGATATCAATCAAACCTTTTACTTACCTCAAAATTTCTTTGAGCAATTTATTCTTACTTACCCAAAAACTTTGCAACTTCTTTGTAGCAATTCGTGCTGATAACGTGTTATAAAATGAAGTGGAAGGAAGACACAAAGAATAATGTATAAAGAGTAAACAAGAAATATATATGCTCAATCCTCAATCTCAGACTTGTATTTCTATTAGAGTTCTACTTGTTAATACAAGTTTACATTCTTCTATTTATAAGCTACAAATGAAGCCTCCTATAATTAATGACAAAGAATGAAACTCTTGGAAATTATGCAGATGAAACATCCACATTTAATTGATTACCAACGTTAATCATCTTGATTTACAACACAAACCAAATTATTGGTATTGTTCGATTCAACGAGTGATACATTTCCATATAAATTTTAAAATTTATTTAATAGTCAACTAAATGACAAAATATGAACGCATTTAAAATTAGTATATCATAGTTAAAATATTCATTGAACTTTTCATCTCTTGATCGAGTATCAAATGAACTCTAAAAGTTACAAAACATATATGAAAATACATCACTAGTTGAATTATATGATATCAACTATTTGGATTCAAAATTTGAAATTTAAAATAATAATTTACTAAATAAATTTAGAGACATTTAAAACACCCAAAATATAGAAACCCTAACACTCTTAAATAAAGATATATATTGCTTTTTAGTAACATAATTACAATTATTTCAGGAGGCGTAACATAACCAGTCACATCGCAAGTTCAATAATATTTTTCAAAAATATATATTCATTTTTGCAAACTTTTCTATGAAATGTATAAATTACAAGTTTTAGAATTATGATGAATAAATAGCATAAATTTGTATATATACATTTTAACTTTTTCGGTTTTCTTGATTTAAAGAAGATTTTTAGCGAAAATAACAAATGTTAGAAAAAAAAAAGTTGTTCTATTTCTCTAGGTTTAATATCCGCCGCTAATATTAAAATTTTAGTTTTCACAATTTTTATGATTTATTACTGGAAATAAAGTATATAAAAATATATATATAAAACGCATTGTACACGTGAGACATACCGAACCTGTTGGCACCGCACATGAAAATTAGAAAGATTAAAAAAATAACAAAGTAAAAATAGCCTTTCCATTACATGAAGGAAATGGTCTTTAAGATATATTCATTTATTAACCTTCAATAAAAAGAAAAAATTGACGCTATTTGCAAGGATCTTTGGATCAATTTGAATGATATTAAAAGTTGCTTATCTGAATCATAAAATTTACATGAGCCCCTTAAAGATTTTGATATCCAAAGTGAGGAAAAACAGGGGTGCTGTTAGAAAAACTACAATATATAGGGCTTATTATTACAAATTAAGATGTTTTAATTGACGTACTTGACAATGGACGGAAGAGAACCGTATCCATAGGTTAAATAACCCCAACCCAATTAGAAGTGAAATGGATGGATTTGAAATGCGTTTTGTCGTATCAACTTTTGATTAATCAACACCTTCCTAAATGCATTAGTAGTCTTTTAGTAGGTAGAGAAAAAACACCCACCTATCCATATCACCTTTAACTTTTTATTAGAAGCACTAAATGATTTTCAAGGGTAATATATAGGAGGTGACAATATTGTACTCAAAATTTTACATAGTAAATCACATAATAATTTCGGACCAAAGGATCTTTTTTCTGACCCAGAAGGTAAAACAGAGAATTCAACAAGTTCAGATATTTTCGTAGGAAGCTTCTTTCAAAAAAATAAAAGTAAAAACTAAACATAAAAAAGAAAGTTCAGATAATTACAGTATAGTAGCTATGTTGCTACTGCGCGCATACATGTTGTGGCATGACATACACATTTTCTCTGTTTTTTACTAGCGGCAACTTTGTCAATTGTGTTCAAAATTATAAAAGTTATAAAGTGCGTATTTTTTCCTAATATGTTTCTTCATACAACCCTTATTGCCCTTTAAAGTAAAAGGATATCTATGAAATAGACAGAAAATAGGACAACTTTAACCTCACATAGGCGATGAGTTTTGACATAATCGCTAAAATCAAATGCAACGCGAGATATTTTGGGTGTAGCTCAGCTATCACAGCGACTTCATTTTTCATCAAATTTACGCAGTACAAATTTCAATTTTTTCTCATGTGCTTCTTTATTTTTTTTCATTTCTATCAGATTAAGTTAATATATTTTTTTTTTCAAATTAATCAGTGCATTAGCATAACTAACTATTTGGAGTTCTGAAGTTATCGCTCGTGTCCACAAATTTTTAATCTATGAAATAGAAAGTACAATAACTTTAAATTATTGGCAGATTAACTGTTTCAAACCATTTTTTTGGCAGATTGAGAGAAATAAAGAAAAAAAAAATTTTGGCCGTTATAGAATTTAAAATTTTAATAACCACCGAAATTTAATTTTTTTTCTTACTATCGTATATTTGTATGTTTAAATGAAAGCTAAAGATTTAAATCTTGATCTCTGAAATAAAAAATGCTAGTGCCAACAGAGCATATATATAATCTGTACTCTATATATAGACTAATTCCTAAAACATATAAACTGAATTCTAGCAATGCTATGGTAAATTTCGAGAGAGCATTTAATCTAAATAATAACTCACATATAAAATTGCACGCTAAAATATTTAAACTACACCACAGAAGTCACTATCAGAAGTTCGCCGGACTGCGTTGAAAATAACTTGCTGGATCTCTGGTAATTTCATCGGACCACAGTTAAAAAGTCCATGCAATAAGAAAAAAACTTCATTGTTGAAGTATCCATTAATAGAAAATTTTAGCAGATTAAATTGTTCGATAGTCAAAAGGTTTGTGATGGCAATGATGGTATTTTTTTTTTTTTTTTTGAATTGGGCAATGATGGTATTGTTTTATGGTATTGCGGGGGAATCTCTCTCTCTCTCTGTTCTTTTTTCTTAATCCAAACGAAATTCAACGTTCTTCATATCAAATTTTGTAAAAAAACTAAGTTTTATTATTTTTAGATAATTTATACTTCTTACATTTTTGTTTAAATTGACTCTTAATAAAAAAAAAATTATAGCACGTCAAAGGACAAAAAAAGTGCCCATATAGCCATTAGTGACGTAAGACGCCTATGAGATTAGTAATAACAGTTACTTGCTAGTTGCTAATAAGTTGTTTTTCAAGGTATCCTCAAGCTAATTAGCTGTTAGTAATTCTACTCATTTATTGCTACTTTTTCTCTGTAGTCGTAGTAACAGGCATATATCACATATAATCCTCGTGCCTTATTTGCTTCATTTTTTATTAATAATAAAGTCTAATTTTTTTGTTGGTCTGGGCAAACAATCCGTGTTTTTTGTTTTCTAAATATATGTTGTTTTCATTCTCCATATCTGCATGTGATGATATTTGTAGATTGTAATTATATAATAATATATAATTGTTGAGTCAGCATCCGCAAGACAGCAACATATGCCCTTGAAAAAAGGATGTAACGCGACGAAATTTAATGATCAGAAATGTTGACAGCTTGCCAAAAGCATCTTTTTTATATGCTGAAAATACTAGTTAGGTTTAACTTTAATATCCATGTTTATGCTTAAAAAAAAGTGTTAAAGAATAAAGGCTAGCACAATATCCTGAACTTTTTACTTTTTTGTAGCGATCGCTCATGAAACTTGATGTTCTGCCAAATAACCACTTCTAAATCAATAACAAAAGAAAGTGTCATAATCATTAATTGTTCAGAACTTGATTTTTGTTAGACAAAGAAATAATTATCTTAATTTACAATTTTACACCTACCATAAGGACAACGAACGTCTCAAAACTTAATTACGATGTGTGACACAAGATTAGTGACTGGTGGAAATTGAAGATGTGCATTTCTTCAATAAATATTTCATATATGTGACAAAATAATAGACGAACTACAGATTAGTGACAAAATATTAGACGAAGGTTTTAAAAAATTTTAAAAAATAATAATAAAATTAAAAAAATTGTAAAATTTAGTTTTTTATGAGATTTCAATATGTAGATTAGATTGGTTAAATTAGATTTATCAATTTACAAAAATACCCCTAAAAAGTCCGCAGTGCGTAGAAAGTCCTATACACTATAGTGCATATTAAACTTTCTCAATTTTAATGCATTTGACGATGGAAATTGTAAATCTAAATGTGCATCGGACAGTTTCAAAGGGATGAGTGCTACATGCTTATCTAGTGTAGAGTGTTAAGTGATTAGAGATGTTTTTCACTGATTAGAACTTTAGAAGAAAATCAATTGCCAAAGTGGTAAGATCTCATTTTATTAATCATTCTAGTACAAGTCTAGTTACAAGTAGAAATTTCTAAAGAGTCGACCCCTCTCTAGTCTCTAGTGGAAGGGTGCTCAATTTATAAGCTACTGTAGATAATATATCTTTCGGTTTTGTCAGGTCTGCTGCAGGGTCGTACAAATCTCGCCTCCCGGGTTAACTCCGAGCCCTAGAAAATACTCGTAGCTCAGGCCCTAATCAGACTTGAGATGCCCTTCCTGTCGTGCCTCGAGGCTTCGTGATTCAAGATTCATCTAGTTTTGGAAACCGTATAATATGTTAGTTTCAATTAATTGAGATCTAGATCTCGTTACGCGGACAGAAAATGCTAAATATATTTTTTGAACTTGAAATTTTTATTAAAGCCATATTATAATTATTATTTGTTTTTTCTACTTTATGGTCGTTTTCATAATGGACGATACTTGAACTAATTATTTATTGCAGCACCATCATTTCATAGCCCCAGAATTATTCTTAAGGAAAACAATGTTATTATCTAAATTTCAAAAGTTAAAAAGCCGGTCGGTATTGAATTGTGCTTGAGCCACACATAAATGTGTTTTATAAAGAAAATATTATATCCATTATAAAAAACACAAAAATATATAAACATAGAAATTAGAAAAATATTTTGTTATTTGTCTCCGAATCAGTTACACTACTTGAATTGAAATCAAGGAAATTTCAAAACCTCAACCAATTCTGAGACCAGAATACAATTGCAAGTTTTTTGAATTACATGGAAATAACTTCCATGAGGTAACTCCTCTAAGGCCAAAACGCATTTCTGTTAAGTGCAGTCTGACGAGATTATTTCAGACATATTAACCAAAAAAATAAAATAAAAATTATTTCAAGTCACTCATGTTGCATGCCGTTGGAAAATTATTATATATTGCCCAATCCTCGGTTCATGAAAGAAAAACTACAAAATTTTGATGTGAAATTGAGATTTAGTATTTTTTAAAATTTCGAATGGTAAGTTGTTTTGAAATTTTATTTGTTCTATTAGAAAATTTTTATGTTAGCTATTATAGTATTATTTGTTTTGTTATTCATAATCCTTCGGAAAGTCGATCGACCCGTGTATCAATTGATTTGAATGCTTCATTTATAGTAACGTTATATGACAACGGTTAGTTACAACTTACATTTAACTTAGACCTACGACCATATTTCAATTATTGATATTCTAGTACTTTGACATAACATTATAGCAATATGCCAAAATGTTATTTTCAAGTTTGGATAGTTTTAGCGTGCGTTTGTAGTTATGACATCTTTCCTTAACAATTATGATGATTGTAAATAAAAAAATTTAATTGTTGCAAATAAAATTATAGGCGCTTTGCTGATTGTTAAAGATAGTGTTTTCCAAAGTTTATTTAATGCATATAAACTTAATTTCATCGTCTATTAAAATATCGTAAAATTGAGATTGTTATATCTTAAAATTGGTTGATTATCATTAAATGACTTTCAAATTAATCAAATTGAATAATAGAAAACACACCTAAACTATTAACTAATTTAATTTGAGAATATAACAAAAAAAACAAAAATGTAAATATATCAAAAACAGTGGTAGAATATTCCAACACCTTGAGCGTTAGAAAATAATTGTATCTTTGCGTGTTAAAATAACATTATAAACCTCGCGAACTATAAATCACAACAGAAGCGTCCTTCTTGTCTCGTAAAGACAGTACCAACTGTAACCTCTACAATTTAACGGCATGCAGAGAAAACAGACAAAAAAAAAATTCAAATTAAACCAGCGAAACTAACTTCTAGAATCTTTTTAAATGAATGAAAATAAAACTATAAAACGCGCACCGAGGGTCCGAGAGAAACGCCTGGCGCACGGATGCACAGTTGCACCGACCACACGCGCGAATCCTCCGGTTACGCGCCCGGTCCACTGTGAACCGAAACAAACAAAAAATTGTTGTCTTTTTTGACCTCACGAGTGACAGTCCGTCCGGTCTTCCCTTTCTGTTCTCCATTCGTCTCAAAACTGGAATTGTAAGAGAGCAGCTGAAAGGGACCGAATCAAAGTGAATTGCAAAAATAGAAAAGAGATGTTTCTTAGAAAAAAATAATTATCTTTCCCAAAAATATACTGTTTGCAACCTTCTGTAATAGCTCTATGGTATAAATTCTTGAATATAATTATTAAAAATATAAAATATATAGTGAAAAATACGAGGACAACTTTTTACACAAATTATGGCTTTTTTCCCCCCTTCAACAATCAAATTATATATACCAAAATATATATGTCGAGCTTGCTCAGTGTGATGAGCAATGCTTGTTTATAAGGAATAATTAGTTATATGCCACTATGAAAAGTTGATAATTAGATATTTGCCACTCTTAAAATGTAAATTAGTTTTATGCCATTATTTTCGGTGAAAATTAGAGACATGCCATTTAAATTAGAAAAATGCCACTCTAACTTTTTAAAAATGTCCAAAATACCCTCTCATTATGAAATGACAAAGAAATTTATTGAAATGAATTAAATTTCAAATTTCAAATTTCAAATTTGAAATTTTTAGATTTATAAATTTTTTATTTTCGAATTTTAGATTTTTAAAATTTTAAAGTTTTGAACTTTCAAATTCAAAATTTCGAATTTTAAATTTTCAAATTTTCAAATTTTCAAATTTGAATTTAAAATTTAAAATTTTCAACTTTTGAGATTTTAAATTTTAAAATTTAAAATTCGAAATTTTATTTCTTTTGTTGAAGGCGTGAAATCACTTATTTACTTAATTGTGACATATTTTAAATTTCAATATTTTATAGTGGCATATTTCTAATTTTTATTATTTTAGAATGGCAAATTTAAAAGGGTATAATGGTCAAATTAATTATCCAATGGCATAAATCTAATTTTATCATTTAGTGATGGCATACAAATAATTTGTCATTTAGTGATGGCATTTCTCTAATTTCTGATTTTTACGGTGGCATAAACCTAATTAACCCTTACTATAATTATGAAATTTTATGTTGTTTCAGCAGAAGGTAAAGAGATCAAATCTATATTTGTCCCTTTAATGGTTGAATTTGGATTTGATTTATTTATGTAAAATATAACTTGCGGATGAAAACGTTCCTAAGATTCCACCTCAAATGTACAATACAAAAAAGAAATGTAACATTTTTCAAAAATACTAAAAATAAACTGTAAAAACCTCTGCTGCATTTGCGTAGTGCAAATGATTTAGAACTGTTTCTAAAACTAAGAAGTAAAAATTTATTATTTTATTATGTAATGGTATTAAGAATTAAAATATAAGAAAAATAAAATAGCTTAAACAAACAAGAAAGTAGCATGTATATTCAGTTGTTTCAATATTTTATTGCTAAACTAAAATTAATGGATACTTTTTTCATGATGAAAATTTGCAAAACAAATTAATTCATTACACATTAAGATAACGAAAGCTAGATCTTTTCATGTATTTTTTGCTACTAAAAAAGACCCATACATTCATATAGTCAATAATGTATAAAAAATAACACAACGACCTGTTGCAACTTGTAAGAAACTTAAATACATTGTATAGTACCACATATTTTCTTAAAAAATCTAGACTATGCCACCAATCTATTTGTCATCCATGTTATTTGATTTACATTGATTAAGTTGGATGTTACAAAATAGAGTATCAAAAATGAATTTCTAGAAGAATAGCTTAGCTAATATCAAATGCTATCCATCCATTGGAAGTTTGGAACACAATCTCCACTATCTATTTTCTTATTTTTTTCAATTAAACTCCCATTTTAATCTTCTTTTCAATAATTCAGTATTAAATTTTAATATTCATTCATAAAAAAAGATCCGTTCAGTGAAGGAACATGGAGAGTATCATTCGATCAATTTTTCCGTTCCAAGAGTGCCAATCAGCAATTCAGCACCTCCCCTTTTCGTCGGCTACTCCCCTCCTGTATCCAAATTACCATTTCACCCCTCCCTTCTCGAAACCCTCTCTTCCTGTGTCCCCTCTTTATATACAGCGCCATTCAATCCTTCCCGACCTTCCCCATACAATCTCAGCTTAGAAATTAAATCAAACAAACCTCACGCCGCATTCTCTCAGGCATTTCGTCGAACACCTTACGCGCACAGCCGAATCTCTCGGTTAATAGAGGCTGGATCCTCTCCAATGATTCGCGAGATCAACTACTGGCTATCTGAGCATCCGGCGATCGTCGGATTCCGATGGGGCACCGATCAATTGTTCGGCTCCACCTGGTATTTCCTCATCTGCTCTCTCTCCATCTACTTCCTCTCAACCATGGCGCTCCACCACATCCTCTCCCTCTTCAATCGCCGACGACCTATCCCTCTCGGCCCATTCCCAGCTCTCCACTCTTTGCTAATGGCGATGGTATCAGCTGTGATCTTTCTCGGCATCCTCCTCTCAACTGTAGCTGAGATCCGTGACACTCGGTGGGCATGGCGGGGCCGCACACACAACTCCCCGATGCAGTGGCTGTTGTGCTTCCCTCCTGGGACCCGGCCGTCAGGTCGAGTCTTCTTCTGGTCGTACGCCTTCTACCTTTCTCGGTTCCTTCACCTCTTTCGTGCCTACTTTGCAATTCTTCGTCGGAGACGGGCCCCAGTCGCCAGGGTGTTCTCTCATGGCGCTTTTGTCGCCATGTCTTTTCTCTGGCTGGAGTTCTCGCAATCATTCCAGGTGCTTGCTATCCTCTCTACCACACTTGCATATGCGGTGGTTTTCGGGTATCGGTTCTGGGCCGGGGTCGGGTTGCCGGTTGCAACTGGATCCGCACCGGTTGTGCTGGGTTGTCAGTTCCTGATGCTGTTCTGTAACTTCTTTTGCCATTTTGGGTTTTTGTTCATGCATTTTGGCAAAGGAGGTTGCAGTGGAATTGGTGCATGGATTGTCAATTCCATGCTTAATGGGATGTTTTTGGGAGCTTTCTTGCATTTCTATGGGAAGAGAGACCATGAATATGGGAAATATTGGGTGCTACGAGACAGAACTGATGAGGAAAAGAAGAAGAAGAAGATCAAATGATGATCAATTTAGGAAGTTCTTCTCTTTTCTTTGGAGAATTTTTGGTTCAGTGCTTTTCTTTTCTGCACCTTTTGGTACAAGCGTGTACATAAAATAAACGACAGTTAGAAGCAGATTAACTACACCATGAAAAGAAGAAACATGAAAAAAGTTGGTCCTGTTTTGGAGAGACGGATCAAAGTTGGCATCCGATCTTAGGGAACCAAAGGAATGATCTCGGGATTTCTTTTATTCTCCTTCCTTCTCTTGTTTCATTTTGTTTTTTGTTTTTTTAGAAGAACTGTACATAAGAAAATTGATATTGATAGCACAGGAATCTTAGAAGAATTACAAGTTGTTCCATCAGTATATCCCTGTTCATCTTTTCTTAATTAGTTCATGTTTTATTTATTTTGAAGGAGTTAGCTTACTTAGTCAAGCCAAGTTATAATTTTCAATTCATATGTAGACTACTTTCTCTCCAGTTGTTCTGGGACTGGAGAGACTGAGGCTTTAAAATTGTTTAATTTAGTATCTAACAAAAAACGAGTGTTTGTTACTCTAGACTGGTTCCCCAGCTATTTTGCCTTTTTGGACTCCGCTAGCTCCGCTGCTCTCGTTTTAGTTCTATCTCTGTGGCGGCGGCAATGATTTACTTGTGTAGTAAGTTTCTGTACACTGGGTCCCTTGCTTAATTTTGCTAACTTCTTTTTTGTAGTTATTTTACTCTTTGAGCATGGTTAATTCACTGTACAGGAGACGACGTTCTGATCGCTACGTAAGACCAAACTTCTATTTTCAGAAAACTAATTGCAATTATCAGAAATTAAGGCATCCCAACTGGCTCGAAAAACATGACTTAGAGACTGAAAAAGGTCGGTTGTTAATTGGTTGGGCAATTAATTCTTACAAATTTTCTTTGTAAAGCTCAGGTGTCCTGTTGAAAGGTAGAATTGTATAGATGGGTCTCTGTTGAAAGTTTGCTATATAGATTGAGTTGTACCAGGCACAGAAGCTGTGACTAAAATTTTGAAATTATTGTCTTAAGATGAATTTATTACTGATGACGTAACTGATTTTAATTACGCTAAATTTTAATTTAAGAAATAAAAAATACGTTTAAATTTAAATTGCTTATCTGCGGTTGCAGGCAGTCTACATTTGTAACATTTTAAAGCACGGTCATAGTCAATATGGAGGGGCTTTTGTTTGTGCTTTCACATAACGACATTGTTTCCCGGTTGAGCCAAATTAAGATTCCAAGAATAAACAACAGAAAATATATGAAAAAGTAGTCATTAAGCAATACTTTTCAAACTTGAGACCATCAAGCAATAACATTTTGAATATATTCTCTACTATATAAATGGAGATGTTTCTATACATCTCGTAACAAAAAATATATGTATATAATCTCCTTCAAACATGTTATAATATTAATCTCACTTGAGGTCATCACTTAGCTCTCAAAAGACGTAGCTAATGACATTGTGTGACTTTGAAATTTCAGCCAATATGATACAAATTATTAATACGCTTGGTTTGAACTAGACGGAATCCTGTGTGCCTTTTTTTGGGTCACACTGCAACTGTCTATTTAAAACAAGAGTAAACATGCCAAAGTAATTAACAAAAATTGAAACATAAGGTATAAAAAATAATTGAAGAGTGATCGTACCAAAAAAATGCCTCTCTTCATGATCTCCAAACTAAGACTATACAACTGTGTTTAATATTTATTCGGTTCTGAATTCAGGGAGAAATGAGGTCATGGAAACTATAATAGCGACTGTGAATGTATAGAAAACTGAGAATTCTTAAGATGAAGTATTAAGATCCATCTGTTAGTAATCCAGTGATGCTTAATATCAACTGACAACTATAATAGCGAATGTGAAGAACTCATAAATAACAAGATCAAATATTTTTGGTTTGGAATTAAATCAATATATGCATCTTTGTTAGATAATTGAGACAAGATATGCTTTTGCAATTCTCTTTGTTTGTTGATTCACCGTGTCTCACAGGATGAGGATGTTGGGGACTTGGGGTTATTGTTGTTCCTAATTAGTTTTTTATTTAGATGACCAAATCATCTACATTTCATTCCATTATAATATAATTCTAGAAAGACAATTCTTTTATTCATATATGGCACGATGGCAATTTTAAAGAACTGTCGTTATCAGTCACATCCGACCAGTTCTTATTATATACATCCATCTTAAAAAAAAAAAAAAAAAAAAACCATAACCCGACCTCCCAAATAAATGGCCTACTACTTGAACTTGACCCTCTATCCCCCCCCCCCCCCCCCCAACCCCCTCCCCCCCCCCAACTTACCATTTGAAATGTAAGAAACAGGCACATTATATATATAAGCATATAAACAACACAGTTCACATGGATATGGCTATAAATTAAATGCACTAGTATCAAGACAAATTTTAGATTCATGTAACAATTTTTGTTTTAACAAGTCATAACCGGTGTATCATAAGAAAATAAAAATAAAAAAAACAAAATAGCATGGCCCCCACCTTGGCACCATGTCTTTGTCAGGTGACATTTTTTTAAGGAAGCGGTGAGGGTTCTCAGGTGACATTTAAGTTGCACAGTTTCTGTCGTAAATTAGCACAAACTTCGTAGGATTCTTTTAAGTTCAGGCACAATTTTTTTTAACATCAGCTGCTTTGGGAAAAGGAGTTAGTTTGGTTCTGGAGTTCAGGAGTAATTTAAAAAAGCATCATTGGGACTAGCATGGATATGTCTACATGAAATAAATGAAACTGGTTGTACTTACCAATGATCTATTGAACCAAACTAAAAGAATTCCTTCTGCCTCTAAATCAAGACCAAGTATCCAAAGAACGTCTCCCACTCAGAAATAAAAATAAAAGAATCTAATACGGTTTTTTAGTTGACCAGAGCTGTTGGCAGCAAAAATAAATAAATAAATAAAATATGAAAAACAGTACATAATTTATTCTATAGGTTCTTTTTTTTTTAAGGTAATTTATTCTATAGATTCTTAGATCTCAATCCAAGTAGAAAAAGAATGAATATTGTAAATTAGTTTTTTGACATATTTACACTTTTTTTAACGGTACTGAATTGTAAAATCAGGATGTGGAAAGAAACAAATTCACACACTTCACGATATGGAAGTCCAGATGCGATGTTTCAAAACAGCTGCATATAAACGAACAACTATATATATACAGCTTAAATGCAGCAAGTCAAAGAGTCAAAACTACTCGGATGTTCGTCCTCTGCGAGTAGGGGTGTCAAACGTGCACAACGTACATGGAAATACTAATTTTCGTGTACGTTCCGTTCATTAGAACGTAATTGTATTAATTTTCGTTGATGTTTCATTATTAGAACGTAACTAAAATTTTTTATGTTTTCTGTTTCGTCGAATTAAACGTTTAAAACGTTAAATCAGAATAAAAAAACCAGTAAACACAGATTGTACATAATTTCTACCAGTAAACAACTAAACACGTACAAAAACCATATTGTACAGAATTTCTACCAGTGATTACAACAAACCAGTAAATACAGATTTCTACCAAATTACAAAAAACCAGTAAACACAGTAATTACAAAAAACCAGTACCAGTCTCAACTCTCAACCCAAAATCAGAAAAAAAATTGCACACAAGAAAAATCATAAATCTTTGCTCAACCCAAAATCAAAATCAGCAATCTATGTGCATCGATCGAAACCCTAATCCTGACCTGGAACCAAGTGAAGGACAAAAGGGGAGCAACAGCAACAAACTCAAGCCACAACCGGCTGCTGTCGGGACGCGGCTAAGACTTGGCGAAAGGGGGAGCTGCTGTCGGCCACCACTAGCTGTCAGTCGCCACTAGTCTCCATTGAAGCCAGCCAAGCTAGAGAGAAAAAGGGGAGTGCAGTGAAAGGGGAGTTAAGGCAGTGAACTCGAGAGAGGAAGAGGGAAGTGAGGTGGTGAGCGAGAGGAGGTAGAGGAGGTGAGGTGGTGGGGTCAGTAGTGAACTCGAGAGAGGGAGAGGGAGGAGGTCACGGCCATGGAGGAGGAGAAGGAGGAGGAGTAGGAGGAGGAGGCGATCGAGAGAGAAGGAGCTACGGAAAGAGGGAGGAAAGAGAGGCGGAAAACCCTAGGCATTACTCGAGTACATTACTCGAGTATTGAGTGTCGACATTAGTCGACCAGCTGTCCAAATAACCCCTCTGTTATGGTTTATATTGTAAACCTATAGAATTGTGGACGGAACGAATATGAAACATGCACGGAACGCTTCATTCCGTTTCACGTTCCATTCATATCAACGACACCAGACTGTATTCCGTCCTACGTTCCGTTACATACCACGAAATGAAAAAGTGTTCCGCCAGCCGTTCCGTCAGCACGGAACGTCGACAGAAAACGTCGAACGTTATACCGTTGACATCCCTATCTGCGATACAATTAAAAGGTCGAGTCCTATAAAAGGACCCAATTCTCCTTATGAAATATGACCATCCATTCAACAAAAAATCGAGCTTATCAAGTAAAATGCTCAAAAATTAACAGGAATTAATCTTTTTATAAAATTTTCCCGATTATGTGATTGCATTAGTTGAACTTAGTGTTTGTTTGTTTGTTCTTTCATTGATGAACGGAGTAGGATATCCTACTTATATTAAAAACATATTTGTCAAAAAATAGTTTTTATGGGTCAATAGTGAGACAAGAACGAGACCTATATTTTATACGAAATCAGGATAAGATCCGATGAAATCCTATATTTTCATCATGGGTTTTTGCCCTATTATTGATCCGGCCCTTGTGAAGCCCATGGGCTCTAGTCACTACTCGATTGAAATCGCACGAGTGTTAAAGCGTCACTGCGTCAGCTGTCATGTATATGAACTTTTGGGGCAAATTAACGAAGTGGTGACATTCGCTAATTGCTAATAAACCCATACATCACTTTTATTTTATTTTACTAACACAGAATAATTGACAATGTATGGAGCTTAGCACAAAGACAAACCGATGAAAAATGGATATATCATGTTGTGAAGAGTGTGTTGCATGACATGGTCATGCATTATTGTATCTATTGTCCATGTACATAAGATTTCTCATTACAAAATGAGTAGAAAAAATAGTGCACACATTTATATTTTTGCCTTAATATAATGTACGCATGATGTGAGTACAAAAAAATAACGCACATATTTATATTTTTCATATTCATTGGATAATCAAATTTCAAAATAAAATATTGGAGTAAATCAATTAAAATCGCTACTTGACAAGATATGTTTTAATACAACTTAATCATTTGCACGGTTAATTAATTATATAATGCCATCTATCAATTACTAAAATGATTTTATACCTATTTCAGTATTTATTTGATGTAATTGATTTATTAGTTTTTAGTTTTACATTTTAATGTTTGATCCTAAAATATTACTACAAGTGCAAGTGGTATATTTGGATTCTAACAAAAATTCGACAGCATCTCTCCTATACCGGAGAGGTTTCTAGAATTTTGAAACAACAATAGGCTCGATTAAATAGGGTGAAACCTCCTTTAACAAGTCGATGTTCAACAAACTAGGGTGGTACCCCGGCCCAATCACATCACAAGAGGGGTCACACACATCATATATATTTCACAAGAAAGAAAGCATGCAAGGAGATAGTAAGGCAAACAACAACATTCAATTATAAGCCCATTGTGAACCCAATCATACCCCAATAAATGTCCCATTACATCTAACCAGGGCTGCTAGTGGACTGGATTGTCCATGGACATTCTGGACTAAAATATATCAAACAATTATGGACTGGACTATGTTTGGTATGTACTGAAGTCCAATCCAAGTCCAAGAAATAAAACTCATCTGGACCATCGATAAAACTCATCTGGACAGTTCTGAATAGTTGATAAAACTCATCTGGACTATCGATAAAACTCATCTGGACAGTTCTGAACAGTTGATAAAACTCATCTGGACCATCGATAAAACTCATATAGACTATCTATTACTCTTCCACTCACACACGCTCGCATAGTTCCCCAATTTCCAATTCCTCTTTCTCTCCGACCAAACCACAGAAACCTTTGACAAACCGACCTCGATCTCACTAATGGCGACATCTCCTCCTCCTCGTTCTCCTTCGTTTTTCCATTTCTAAGATCCATCTCCCGTCTCTCTCTCCATCGAGTTGCTCTCACACCTCTCCCATTGATTTCCGCCACTGTGACACTACAGCACCTTATCGCACCTTTTCAGATCAAGCACCGAGTTGATTGGAGTTGGAAAGCACTACATCTTCGTTCAATTCAAACGCTTACAACAAGAGACCTTCCTTGAGGTAGTAGCAGTAACCCTAATTGTGCTTTTCAGTAATGATTGTAGCATGAAACTGGAAATGATTGTATTAATGTTGCTAGATGTAATTTATTCTTTGTGAAAAACAGTAAGGATTTGTTTTTGTCTATTAGTAATCAACAAATGGTATCTTACTATTTTATTGTTTTGGTTCTGTTTGGAATGCAATTGTTGTGTTTGTAGAAATGACTAATCAATATTAATCTAGTATTGCTTAGTTTGTTCTCTTTTATAAGCAACATTAGTTGTCCATAATAAAAATCAGAACTATTTTCATATGTTTAGTACTTTTACAGTTTTATTTTAGCTTTCTCTTTAGAATTTTCATTTTATTATTGTAAGTAAGCCTCTGAAGATACAGGGATCAACTAACAAAGAAGTGCATCTTACATAAATTTGATAACTGAATAAGGCCTTAATTGTGCCTTCTCTAATGATGTTTAATACTCTCTGTGTGTTTTCAGGAGAAAGACGATAAAAATTAAGGTCCAGCCAAGACTACGGTGCTGCAACTAGATTAGCTTGTTGTTGTTCTTTAGAAAGAAAAAGGTTGAGGAAAAATATGATATGATGAATGTGACACACTAATACACTATGTGTTGTTCTAATTTGCATGTTTTCCTTGAACTGAATTGTCTCAAAACCTCATTAACTAGGTGGTCGTCGCTCAACATTTTATTAGAAACCAAATGTCAAAGTCTCAAAGAGTATTACATGCGAGAGCAAATTACAGCAAAGTTAATTTAGTAAAAATCTAAACTTTAATGCAACATGTGGGTATCGACTGGTAAAAATTTAAAAAATCTCCTACAAAACCATTAAGCAAAAATTCCCCTCAACGGCAGTACTCATTTGTTTTATTCCTCTTGTACCACTCATACCAGTAAAGTGGTATGAGTGGACCTCTCGTACCACTATACCAGTAAAGCTGAGCGACACTCATTTGTTTTATTTCTCTTGTAAAGCTGAGTGGACCTCTCGTGTACTGTATGGCTGGTAGTTCAAGTAGAAGGGCTATTGTATATAGGATTAGTCCAAACCTTGGTCCACATGGACAATACATGGACAAATGTTAGACATTAATTGGATAGTAAATGAACTATACATGGATGGATTATTAATTCATATTGTGGACATGGTGTGGACGTGGACTACAAGCCTTTATGACTGGACGGAGTTGGACTTCAATTGGAACTCGTCCAGTAGTAGCCCTGCATCTAACAAACACATCAAGGAAGATATAAAAGCATGACTTCACAAACTACCTTCAAGTGCTTAACAATTAAAAGGAAAGTTGAGAAAGGATGGCTTAGAAAGACACGAAAATGAGCACCAAATGACCTGCAAGTTCCAAGAAAACATGTGTTAGAAACATAGCAATATGATAGAATATGCCACAAGCTTCAAAACGATGTATGGTATGCACAAATCAGATGAAAAATGAAGAGATTGCACAAATTTAAGACTGGCAGTCTACCCTCGGTCCATAGGTCGGATACAGACCAGACTCAAGCTCAAGAGGTCCACCAGCGCGCCGTGCACCAAGTGGCTCAATCTGCATCAATCATCAACGGATCACAGATCAACGGATAGATTGAAGTCGCTGGAGTTGCGAGTTTGCGACAAGAGGTCGTACCCGATGGAGTTGACGTGGAGCGTCAGATTGGGATCTAGCGTCCATGTGGGGACCAATCAGTTGCGCCTCGTTGCAGAGGATCTAAGGGAGTCGCTGATCCATTCATCCCTTTCTTTCCTTCGTGAATCGATGGAAATAGAAATCCTAAAATCAATTACTGATGATGTATATAATTGATTTTATTAATGATGCAGTTACGTTTTATGAATTCCTTGACATTAATAAATACTGCTTCTATATATGTTGTTTTTCATATTATGTCACCCTATTTAGACATGTGAAGAGGTGCATTTTCTCTATTGAATGAATCCAACTAGGAGGAGCTTCGGTCCGGTTTTTTCGGCTGCACCGTAAGGTGATCCGTTCTGGCCTTAGTAACACTGGTATTTAGAGTGGGGGAGTCAAACTACTATTCTATGCATAAAAATAGTGATGGTAATATACTAATATTGAGCCTGTTTATTTTTTACTGGGCCTGATTTCTTTTGCAACCTATACACTGTACTAATAACTAATAGGCTAAATGAACCGTGAACCAAATTAAGTAAGAAAATTTAATTAGGAGCTTGTGTATTTAACTTTGCCTTATTTTCTGGGTTACAGTTTATACTTTATTTTTCAGCGCTTACGTGATCTCATTTGCACCAAATCGAAGTTATTTTGCATGAAAACCAGAATAACACTTTTGAAGTTTTAATATTTCAATTGCATGCGTATAATAATTATTAAACGAAGTACTGTACATGTATACTGAGTTTCTATATATAAGGAATAAAATAATAAATCTGTAACAAAAAAGTGGTGCAAAAATTAGCTGGAATTAAATCCAAGAACGCTCGAAGAAAATTCGAGGAGAGGCTCCAAGGCATTCGGTGCAAACTTCCTAGCAAACAGAAGACAAACTGAGGATTCCTGACCATTATACTGACACTTCTGATCCTTTTTAACCCGTTTCAAAAATGCCTCTGTGATGTCCCCTTTGCCAAAAGTTGCGGGGTGGGACCCGCCTCTCGACCAGTCAACCCAGGTGACACTTCGGCCTGCAATCAAGCTAGGAGACTCAATTGTCAGCATGGTTGGGAAGTAGTGCTCATCGACGTAGCATGGCGGCCTACAGAACTCCTTGAACTTTGGGTAATATTTGGTATCGGATATTATGTCGATTGCCAGTGCTCGTTGCACTTCGAACCACTGAGACCCCTTTCTCCACTGAGAGATATCAACCTGTTAAATCAAATAATAAACTCAGCTATTTCAAGCAAATTATAGGTTGAGAGCAGTTCACTGGTAGAAATATGTTAAAATCATGGGCTGAATTTTCTTTTTTCTCTATTTATATTTTGACTTATGACTGACAATGAAGTATGAACTATGTAAATGTCATAATGCAATGATAATTTTTCAAAATTACAATACAGAGTTAATTTTTTTGACACGAATGCCAGTACGTTAAAGTGATAGGTCACCTCAGGTGCCATTCTAGGATTGTAGCGGCCTCGACCGTGGGGGCCGGGGTCAACAAAGGAGCCGACGAAGCTTTCTTTTGATTCAATGAGGTACTTGTAGACGACGGGGAACGGAAATAGCGGGATGCAAGATTCAGAGAGGAGCACAAAGCGCTCATTCGACCAGTCGAGTAGTGCATTCGCCAATAACCGTTGCTCAGCTTCACACATGTTCATCTCCCCCCACCGTGCTGGCTGCATACACATGGAAATAGAAAATATATTATATTAAAAGTGATCAGTAATAAAAAAGAAATAAACAAAGACAAGAATGTTGTATTTTTATGGCGTAACACATAAAATTAATTTGGTGGGCTGTAATCCAGAAAATTTTCCTGTGGGCTTATTTATCATCCCCGGATTCTCCCGACCAAAAAGTATTTTGATTCAAAATCACGTTATGGATAAAAAAAAATTTCATTTGGAAAAATGGTTACATAAAAGGAAATATTTATGTTGTGGTCAATGTCAGGGTGAAAAAATATTTTCGGTTCATACCAGGGATAGAAAATTATTTCGGGTCCAGGGTTTCAGGCTATTATTTTATTTATTTCTTTTTTTGGGGAGCTATGTGGAAATTATATACGGATGAAAAAAAAAATATCGTCTTAGTATACATACTCAATTTCAAATACAAATATTATTAACTAAAAAGACCTTCGGTACCTCAAAAAATAAAAAAATTGCCAAATTCTCTGTTGAGGTGGCCACAGTCCCCCTGTGACCACATCACTAACAGATAGTCTCCTACAAGTCTACAACAGTTGCAATTTGTACTAAAAAAGAGAGAGGTTGTTTTCCTATGATATGATATAAATTAAAGACGAGAGTCACTTGACTAACCACAAGAGGTCACTTCAGCACTGAGAAATTTCATCGTAATTGAATCACAGAGTCTGTTTTCTAGTGGGTCAAAGGACAGGAAAATAACGCAAAATGGTCCCTTGTAATTTTGGACCTGTTAGGAATACTTGTTATAGGAAGAAACTGATGAACTTCAAATTCTCTACTAGATCAAGAAATTAGTCAGAATTTGGACCGTTTGTTTTAAACTGTGTAAAGCTGTCCGCATTCTATAAATCTTGCCTGTGATTGAGGTTAGACAGTTCGAATCGTCTGAAATTATAATTAAGTCACAAATTTTGAGTTAACTCAGAGCATGTGAACTCATTTAATTAGTCAATTTTTCACGGATGTGTAAAGCGACAACTTATGACACCTATAATGGAAATTTATTTGGGTTTAGTTAAATTTTAGGATTATACATGTGTTTTGTCATTAGTTTTATTTTAATCGTTCGAGCGATTCAATTCAACTCAGACCTAGCTATATGTCATGGAGAATTTGAGTGGAACTACACAGTTCGATTTTAATCAGACCTCTTGCACAGAGTTATAATACACGTGTCATCATGCAGTATGTAAGCACATGTAGACATATGAATTTTGTTTCTGATATGATATACTATTTGTTTTCTCATTAAACTTACTATTATTCGCCAGATCCGATAATCAAAATTTACATATATAGGAGCAAAAAGCAAAATCACTTCTCGGTTACAAAGTCAAAGCACAATACTATATACAAATATACAATGCAATCATTCAACGTAGATTGCTAGTTAAACAAACACTACTGAATACATTACGCTATCATGCACAGTTGAAATTTATTAAAATGTGGGGGTATTTAATTAAGATGTTATAGATTAAACAAAAATATATAATATACACATTGTTGTTTGTTATTGGAAGAAGTATTCCAACAACAACAAGTCAACAACAAGGATAATAATAATAATAATATTAGAGTAATACTAGAATCAAACATTTAAAAATTTAATATGAGTAGGGTTATAGTGCCACAAGTTTTTTGTGCCACAAATGTCACAACTTCTCTTTTTCATTAATATTTTAAAATTTAAAAATTTAATTTTTCAAATCCAAATCGTTGATCTTGTTCAGTTTTACGAGTGATGCATTTCTATATATTTTTTTATAATTTTTGGAGTTTATTTGATATTCGATCAAAAGGACAAAAAATGAACGAATGTTGTTAATTATAACAGATTAATTTTAATACGTTCATGTGTTGGCCTCTTGATTGAATATCAAATAAACTCCAAAATTTATAATAATTACGTAGAAATGCATCGCTCGTAAAATTAAACAAGATCAACGGTTTGGATTTGAAAATTGAAATATTAATGAAAAAGAGAAGTTGTGGTATTTGTGGCATAAAAAACTTGTGGCACTATAACCATCCTCTATTAATATTAATAACAATAATATTAATACCTGTAATTCTAAGACCAAACAGTCAGCTCTTGCTATATAGGCATGTTTTTAACCACAAAAGCCGCTAAAATACATTAGTCATATTTTTCTAAGAAGCTCTATTTTGTTTTTATTGATGGTGCCATATCCTGATATCCACGGAAACCCCAGTCAATTATTGCTGTCGATAAAAGCTAAACCAAAGGCGTCTTTTTCCTATTTAATTGACGAAACTGCTGCATACATAGAATTCCATTTAATTGCTTCTCTAGAAGTCATAAAAAAAAATCCGTAATTGACCTCTGCTTTTACAAAATTATGTTATGCCGTTGTTACCTATGCGAAATAACTGACTTTTATTTAATATTCTTTTAAGCAATTTTGGGGAAAAAATAACAAAAGATATTACACAGAACATTCTTTTCTATTCTCACAAGCAAACTTTGAATAAAGTTGCACAAGGTACCCAACCAAACAGAACAGCAATGGAAAAGTAACACATATATAAAAGAAAAAATATTGTAAATAGCAAATTATAATTAATTACCTGACTCGGTATTTGTCTCTGGTAAAACACCGACTTCCGGCCGAACTCCGGTACGTACCCCGGCAAGGCATGCACATAAATTGAGAAAAAACCGTCATGGCCTTGAAAGAACCTCTCCCATAGAGGATACAGCGGCAAGGGCCCCCTTGTCAGAAACATAAAAGCAACCTTTGGCACCCTTTTGAATGGATAGTGGTTCACTTTCGATACAAGTGAGGCCCGCCAGAACAACTCTTCATCCGTCATGTTATGCATCGGATTCGACGGGAGTTTGATCCAACGGTTGAGATCAAGTGTCGGTGTCGGTGTACCGTTAACTAGGTCGAACCTGGTGCGGGCTTTAATCACAACCGACTGCAAGTCGATGTAACCGGTTGTAAATAGGCTGAGGATTAAACATCCCAGACCTAAACCGGCCAAGATAGAGAGAATTTTCCGGCTTTTTCGAGGGGAAGACGGTTGCATCTCTGACTGAAGTTTCTAGTTTAGAAGAGATGAGTATTGAGTTGTTGAAGGCAGAAGAACTGATAACGATTTTGATTTATAAGAAATGGTGCGGTTTTAGTCTTTTAGTCTTTTAGATAGAGATAGAGAAAAGCTCGCGACTTGGGATTTGTTTGTGTTCACTTCTCGCGCTCTTTTTTTTTTTTTTTAATTCATTTTATAGTGCAATTAGGATTTACGGGAGATAAATGGGGTGCACTATCGACCTGATCTTCGTGAGGAGCTAAAACTGTGACTGCTTCATCTTTTTAATTAATTTTATTTGCATGAAACATATGGATTATTGGGTTGTTATTTATTTCCCTTAAGTTACAACTAAGGTCAAGGTTTTAATGTTATCAGCCTAATAGCTGGCAGTTTCTTAATTAGTAGATTTCTTTTTTTATTTTTTGTGCATAAGAACCGCTACATAGTATAGACCTTCGAAGTTTGACCTTTTTTTGTTTCTTTTAAAGTATAAATGCCTTGTAGTAAAAATGCCTCAAGGTTTGCAAGTAGCAAATAAAAGGATAATAAAAAATATAACAAATTTAAATTTTCAAAGTATAAATGCAAACATTTATTCAGTGGACCTTTGGGTAGGATTGACAGATGCAATGAAAATTGCGTTACAATACAAGCCACTTGAATAGCAACTAGTACAAAAGAACTGTGATTTGGTTTAATTAAGCAGTTTAATTCCACCCTGTATTTTCGTAAATTAATTAATCCAATTCCACCATAAAAAGCTACTAATAAGTCAATTGTATCTTGCCACACATTATGTCGCATTGACATTGTTACAAGATTAAGTTTGGTTCAAAGTTTGACAGCTTCGGAATCAGGATGAGGTGGTGTCAAATCTGTGCCCACAAAATGTCAAGGTTTGAAACGAAATACAAAAGAAGTGAGGTTTATTTCCTCGGACTGTTTGCCTACGTGGTTTTGGACATACTAGAAAAGGGTTTTGGGCCCAAATTTGCTCTAAACTGGTGTTCCTTTTTTGAAGGCTTTGGTGCGATTGTTCTAAAAGCAGAACTGCAGAAGCATTGAACTTGCACGCGCGTATGGGCCAGGACCATACCCAAATTTAGGAAAAAGAATATAATAGTAAGAATAGATCCAATTTTAAATTTTTAGAGGCAAAAACAAATTTCCGTCTTATTTTATGTGAAGACAACGAGTTCTGTTTCTACTATTTTTTGAGCTTACATTTGAACTTGTGTTCTAAAAGTAAAAACTTTTTTTTTCTCCGTCATGTTTTGTTCTAAAAGAAACTAGTAAAAAAAAAAAAAAATCCCATCTTATTTTGATATTACGCGCGTTTAGTTTCTTATTACTGTGACTCACATAAAACAACAGTCAAATATTTTAATCAACAAATCCTCCGACAAATAATGATTCTTGCGTTGTATGATTTAGATGAAGCTTTTGTATGAACTTGATCAGTTGAGATGGCTTCGTGTTTGCTATTTACTTCTCTTTTTTTCTTTTATTTCGGTCTTCTAGAAATATTGTTTTTACGGGACCTTTTTATATAGTAAAAGTGTTGAAAAATTTAGGGCTTGCATATGTATCTTTATTGATCGGTATGCTGTACTTATTCGCTAGTTAACAAATTCCCTCCAATTGCAAAACAACAGTTAAAGATCGCTGGCGTGAAACATTATTGAGATTAGTGCTAAGATATGTTAGACAAAAAAAAAAAAAAAAAAAACCCTGCTAAATCAAAGAAATATAAACTTTGCTTGATGATCAATAGAAAATCTGAAATTTTATACATGTTCTATTACCAATCTATACAACACATAATTTTATTTTATTTTTTTCATTATTTTTCCAAACAAACAACTGGCTTACTTTTTATTCCTTTTTCTATGAAATGGTAAGAAATGTAGTATAGACATAACATGTACTCCTCATTTGATCTTTTCTTTTCTTTATTTTTTTTCATTCGTGAATCTTCCTTAAATAGAGTTGTATATCCTTGTATTTCAATATATTATTACGAACATTTTGGTGGAATAGAAAGTTTTCGGCCATAAAATCATTTCTATTAAGTGTCATATTCTAAAAGATTTTGTTTGAGACGTTGTAGAAATATTATCTAAATTAAATTACGCAGCAATTAAATATTATTTTATATTATTACTAATTATTATATGAAAATTTAGAAACGTTATTTGCAAAATAATTTGGTAAAATACTCTCATGTACTAATTAATGAGTTTATTTGTTTCTTCTACTTTGAAAGATCAAATAATAAATATTTAAAAGCACAATCTCATGTCGCACTTAAGAGATTGCACTTAGTTAACAGTATTTCATCCATAAACAATGAATTGCGTGCGCCTACATCAATTCTCTCAAACATTTTAGCAGGGGTGTACGGATGGATTGATGATATTTTAGTAAAATTTTAATCTAACTCGTCAATACCGGATTAGAAAATAAATTTAATTAACTCATTCATAACCCAACCCAACTAGTCAATTTTTTTATGTACGAGTTTTCACGGGTTAAGCAGGTTAAACGGGTTTAGTGGATTAAAATTTTGATCAAACAAAAATCATTTTGTGGCTATTACAATTTTGTTCGAGACAAATTAGAGATGCATTTGAAGCATCTTTCAACTTTCAAAGCCTTGTGAGAGGCATATAGGGTGTGCATCAGTGCATGACTATGGAGGTGATCGAAATTTCGTAAGAGGAGATCTTTGAGTAAGGACATGAGAAAATGTGAGGCGGAGAGTAGTAAATAGTGATAAACGGGTGGGTTAAAGTATACACAGGTTACTAGTATAAAACCCGTAACCTAATCCGAAGTAACGTGTTTGTCAAAATTAGAACCCGTACCCAACCCAACAACATACTAACCTGGTAAAAAACGGTTCGGATCGGGTGGGTTGAACGAATTGAACGGATTCATGATTTTTTTTACACCCCTACATTTTAGCATGTGACATGCGCCTTCTAATGTCAGAGATGTAATCGATTATTAGATCTTTATTATCTTCTCGTCATCCACTCATACAAAAATATTAGCCCAAACATATTCTATCCTTCAATGGTTCATTGCGCAGCGCTTGTATTGTGGTTAGGTCCATGTAATGTTTTTATTCGGTTTTCTTCCATATTTCAATAAATGTAAAACTGATTTTGTACTTACTTTTTCTATTGATTTAAACTTATTCACCCATTCATAGAAAAATTAATCCATGTCAAGAAACATATATGGGCACATTATGAAGACATATTAAAATGTACATGATCAAAATAATGGTCTTAATTGATTTAATCCAATATTTTATTTCAAAATTTGATTCCTTCAATATATAAATATATGTGCATTATTTTTGCTCTTCATATCTTGTGTGCTATATATATTGACAATATTAAAGCAAAGAAGAGTACAATATATATTAACATATCTTATGTACATGCACAAGAGATGAAATGATGCATGACTATGTCATGCAATGAGGCAATACACTCTTCACACCATGATATAATAATTTCGCATCGTTTTGTCTTTTTGCTGAGCTCCACACAGTGTCAATTATTCTGCATTAGCAAAGTAATATAAAAATGATGTATGGGTTTATTAGCCATAGGCCCATAGCGGAAGTCACCACTTCATTTGCCCCAAAGTCCCGAACCTGAAGTTTTATAGTGCACGGCTGCACGCGCGTCGCGCCATTCAATTGCATAACGGCTTGAGCCCATGGGCTTCAGAAGGGCTGATTCAATAGTGGGACAAAAACCCATGATGAAATTTGCTTTGAATAAGAATATAAGATTATAAGCCGATAAGAAGAGGATTTTATCCGATCCTCTGATGGTTTCGTATGAAAATATAGCCTCATTCTTGTCTTATTATTGACCATATTTTTTCCTAATCAGTAGGGGCCGGGCCTACCCCTTTCATCACTGAAAGAAGTCAAAGAACAATCAACAAAGTTCAGATGCAAATATGCAATCATATAATCGAGGGAAAAAAAAAAATGCTATCCTGTAAGTTTTGAGTATGTTGCTTGATAAGCTCGATTTTTTGTTGAATGAATGAATATATTTCATACAGAGAGAACGGGATTCTTTTATAAGACCTTTTTTTCTTAAAAAAAAAAAAAAGAGGTCTTTGCCATTATTTGTTTTTTGTTTTGAAATTAAAAATACATACAGGACTTGAATCCTTGACCTCAAAAAAATCAGCATAGTACTTTTACTATTAAGCCACTAGATTGCATGCATCCTTTTATAGGACTTGACTTTTTTTTTTTACCGTTACATTTGACCTATTTTCCCTAAAACAGAAAATCGTAATTGTCTCCTTTTTCTAAACAAAGTTATTTTATTCTTTTCATTTATGTAATATTTCTAATTCAATTTAAATTGATCCTTTCAATAACTCAAGGCGCTGGGTGTGCGTATTGATGGACCCCTGTTCTTTGTCTTGACAAACAATGTAGTTGGTTTTAGCTGAGGTTAATCCATTAGGCGTCCTGTTCAAATGAAAAACAAAACAAAAAAAAAGAAAAGAAAAAAAAAGTTCAGAAGCTGCTATCGTTTTCTAAGTCTGATCTCAATAATAATAATAATAATAATAAATAAATAAATAAATAATACAAATGCATTTGGCGAATGAATAAAGGAACAATTTAAAACACAGCATGCAGGCCTGAACTTGGTACTAATTGGATCATGATCCAATTGAAAAGAAGAACAATTTTTGTTTTCTTAAGTTCTGTTTTTAGGTCTATTTCATCGCATGTTTTGTTGGAAAAACTACAAATCATGCAAAACAAGCACGAGCATTTCATACATAATACAATTTTGCATTAAAACGGTTCTAGTATTTAAAAAGGAAGTTAGCCTCACACATTAATTATTATGTTAATTGATTATCTTCAATACTAAATTTAAGTTTGTATCATTCTGCACAGTACTGAACATTCGTGGCGGAGCTACACAGGTGCAGGAGAGAATTTTGCACCCCATGATTACAATCGAGCCATTAATTATAAGCTAATTTTATAGCATTATGTGTAAATATAACAATTTGCCACCCTTAAAATTTAAAATATTACAAATTAATCATCCTTAAATTTAAAATTCCTAGTTCCTCCCCTGCTGAACAGGCACAATGGCACATGAGATTTGTACAGACTACAGAGATAATTATCAAGGTATACCGTATATCGTGCACACCATCACAAAAGAAAGAGAAAAGAAAGAAATAATTACGAACAGCAAAAATGTATGTATTGTCGTGTAACCCATTCTCCTTAAATATGCAAGTCATGTAATCCCTATTCTTGCACTAAATAGTCGTGTAATCCATACTTAAAATGAAAGTTATCATGATGCATGATACTATCATGCTATTATACTGTAAATATAACTGTTTCGAATGAAAGTTATCGTGTAAAACCTTGGGCACCCGCTGCCAAATATGATTTTCCCAAATCTTACTGTATTGTCTTGTCCAATTCCCTTCTTTGTTTAAAGATAAAACGTAATTTTTTTTATCAAATTTGAAAAAAAAAATAGAACTAGCAAAAAAAAAAAAAAATCATGTTATATATGTAGGAGCCAATAGCACTAAAATGAATGATATGAGAGAATGGGCGAATGACAATATATGGACGGACCTATTTCAGTAAATTAGTGAGGCTTGCAAACAATCATAGACGCAATTATTTTTTTGTTTGAGGGAAATAGGCTCTTGAGCCATTAGTTAAAAAAAAAATGATACTTAATTATCAGAACGGACTACGTTATCTGGAAGTGCTATTTAATTTAATTTTACTAGTATCAGGTTTTTATTATGTATAAGTGTAAAATTAAATGCAAAATTGATACTTAATTAAATGGCGACATTTGTATATTATTAGTTAGTTAATGAGTCTGAGGATACCTCAATGATCAAAATCATTCGCCTATACCTTTATTCCTTTTTTGATATGGACAGAAATAATAATTTTTCCAAAACGGTTTGCCTTTTTAATGTGGATAACCCAATACGTTTAGTTCAATGCTTTAGTAAAAGCTAATCAAGTGTGATAGCGATGGAGACTTGACAACTCCCGTTGGAAATGCTTATATTAATTGATCTGGGAAAAAAATTCTTCAATGTGATATTTTTGTTATTTCCAAAAAACTAAAAGTTCTACAAGTAAGAAGTCAATTCATTGAAAACGATCATGTATGTGCCAATATTGTTCATACAGCCAGCTTATAATATTTCCCCAACATAATTAATGTACAAGTCTAATATTCATATGGGATTTTGAAAACAACCAATTTTACCTACACCGAATAACAAAATTAACATTTGCATCGAAATAGGCGTGCACGCATCAAATTAGAATGAATAACCTGGAAACTTATCATTATTTACATCACTTATCATGAATTCAATTGCTTTAGAAATAACTCATATGCTAATGTACAAGAAACTTAATTAAGCATGTCTACGAAACAGCAAAAGAAGGGGAAAAAAAAGTACTATTTCAACAATTACCACCTCCTTTGAAACAATGATACACTCCTAATATATGCTTCTTGCTTACTTTCTAGTTTCTACATCAGCACACAAAATAGCTAGTAAACACCCATATATATATTTAAACTACTGCTCTAGCAAACCTTTGGCCTTTAATTGATCCGGGGGCATAGCTCTGACTGCGAGGAAACAACAAATTGGAGCCGACGTCCAAATTATCAGCACCGTTGAAATCAAACGGTGCATCCTCATCAATCCGTCCAACTGCCACACTACGGCTCCGAGGAGGCATTCCATTCACACCGCTGCTTTTGATGTGTTTTTGGGAAGCAGCCCGAATCAGCTCACGAAGGTCCTCATCGCTTGCACTGACTTGATCTGATGTGACACTGAAACTACGCGGCAGATTGTAGCCATCGTATCCGAAACCGGATCCATAGTTCATGTGTCCAGCGCAGCCGGTGATGCTACGGATGTAGAAATCACGCACACGGCCAAGAGCTCTGATTGGGGCGAGTAAAACACGGCTTAACCGGCTCGGCTTGCTCATTATGTTGAAGTTGTGAAATTCTTCAAAGAGGAAAAGAACAAATAGTGTCTGAATTTGAACAGATTGAGATGGTTTTAGCTTTGGCAATGGATAGGAAAAGAGAGGAGGGTTTTAATACAAGGAAAGGTTAGAAGGTTTCCAATTGGAAAAGGTCTAATTTTCTCTGTTTGGATTACTGTATGACTAGGCAAGCCTCAGGGTCGTAATTTGAAACTTGGTCTTTATTAAAAGCACGAAACATTTCAGTTTGTTTCTGTGTATGCCAAGTGGGCTCCACGCCAACAAATCTTGACTTGGTAGGTTCGGGGTTCATACTCAAAATATGCAGCATGACCAAATAAAATTAGTCCGACGTGGCCATTTGAAAGAACAACCCGGGTGTTTGGTGATAAGGTTGAAAAGTTGAACTGGGGTAGGAGTGAGACCCGTTCGGTTTTATCGGGTCGGTTGAAAACTAGTCCAAAGTAGCCTTTCATGACTTTTGGCCAATATGTTTACTTTCCAAAACAATAAATAAATAAAAAAAACGAAACGAAACGAAATAAAAGGAAAGGAAAATATACCGAGGGTACTCTATGTTAATCCAATGTAAAATATAGCTAATATGTAAGCTTTATGTTTTCAGTCACATGCAAGAATTTTAAGGTTATTAAATCATGAACTTGGATATATTGTTTTGGTCTTTATTTAAATTAACTTCTTTGATATAATACAAATTTTTTAAGTACGTAAGTTACTTGATCTACTTTACAGAAAAAAAAATGTAGAAGAAGAAGATAGTAATGCGTGCAAAGATGTTAAAAAAATCGCGATGCATACAACTATATTTCATACTTATGCACACAGTTGTGATTTATCTTTTTCTTTTTAAAAAACTAAAACAGCTCATGATTCATGATATGTATTAAAGAAAATTATTTATATTTGAAGAAATTATGAAGTAAACAACTAAAACAGCTCATGATCGATCATCGATGGTGGTAAAATAATACATCAAATCTTATTTTTTAAAATCAACTTTAATGATTTAAGTTAAACATTTTAAACTTAAATTTCATTCAATCGAGTTTGAATGAGTAAACAAATTAAATCAGCTCATTATATATTGTGCTACATCTACCAAATTTGCGATGTATGAGTTTCTGTAATTAATATTAAAATGTACTACTTATTATTATGGCTAGAAAACATACTCATTCAATGTGTGGGCAAATAAATATTTTGGAGAATAATGTTATACTTACAAAAAAAATATGAAAAAAAATATTTAATAAAAGTATATATTTCTTAATAAATAAAATTAATTAAAAAATCACATGTAGAAGAGTTTTCCATATGTGCTCTCTTTTCAAATGAAAAAAAAAATGATAATTCCAATCAAAATGCATTGTTCTTTCCATTTTGAATGTAAAAAATCAATAGTTAAATATCTTTCATTTGGAGATTACCATCTAGCCATATATCAAATTAAGTTTTTAAAATCAAAGATCCATATATATTATGTTTAAAGATATGGGTACACTTCTAGATATACTCTTGAGTTAATTGTGCATGCCTTTATTACAAGTAGAGATAAGTTAATAAGCATTTTTAGTTTAATTTTTAGCGTAATAATGCATGATTTGTTCAATATTGTAAGCACCATGACCAAAATTCTCTCTCTTTTTTTCATCAAGTAGTTGGACATTTTTAGATTTATATAGCAGAGTCAGGTGTAATGCTGGTTGTTCACCTATCATACCCAATATATTTGGGTCTGGTAAATATCATACTGCGCAAACGGTTTTAAAAGTAAACCCGAAGACCAAATAGAAATTCAAAAGCTACTGTCAAAATTTCAAAATCAAGGGAACCGCGTGATGGCAGATTAGAAGTTCCATTACCACGTGATTTATACTATTGAGCTCAATTTTTTTTTTGAAGATAAATTGGGGGGTTGGCGGTCTAAGCCACCACTATTGAGCTTAATTGCTAAGTTGGATTCAGTCTGTCGGCCAAATGTCAAATAATTTGCACAAATCAAGAAAGCGAAAATTACAAATACATATGCATTTGTTGGAGTGTGCACTTTTTATATAGATCGTTAATGAATTTCTGCTTTGCTGTATCTTTGTCCCATATATCAGGTCCGAAATGAATGGTGTGCTCTAGAACAGGATGGAGAGAAGAAAAAAAAAACAAAAAAAAAGAAAAAAAAAGAGGGTACTTGAAGTGAGGGTAAATAAAAATTGCTAGTTAGTTGCTCCGTGACTTCACATAATGGAAAGGAATAAAAATATTTTATTTCCTCAAACCTTCAAAATTAGAGCGCAAAACTTTTCATTCATTTTTCTTTCATTCCCCCTCTTTCTTTTCTCTAAAATATTTTATCGGAACACAGCCTAATAATCCGAGAGAATCCTTGTTGCGAGGTGTCCTCCTTAGACATCACTAAGTTAGGGACATCAAATGGTCCATCTTTGTTTGTTCATTCCGACACGTCATAGAGATTCACGAACCCAAAAATAAATACAAAAGATTCGACAATTTATGGTGATATAATTGGTATGTTCTTGTTTCTACTCGATATTTATATTATTGACGGAATAAGAATAAAGCGGGGATAGCTCAGTTGGGAGAGCGTCAGACTGAAGATCTGAAGGTCGCGTGTTCGATCCACGCTCACCGCATCTTTTCTATTCTTTTATTTTGTTTGACTTAGATAATGAACGCGTCTGAGAATGTTTTTACTTTTTCACTTTTGACCCCTTTCATTTTACCTTGGGTTGAAGCACACAGAGTTGCTCCTAGATTTCTGCCCATTAGTCTATCTCCTTGTACACTAGATTTGGAATATCATTGCCAGTGTCAAGCTCTTCGAAAAGGATATACTAGAAAAACGGTACCAGGGTGGAAACACCTTTTTATAATAAAAATGTCGGTAAAAGTTAAAAATTCTATGAAGTTTTGACTTTTCAACATGTGTTATCTTTTAAGATGCTTTCTACATAAAAGCAGTAAAACGGTGTGAACTATGAAAGTGGTGTAAACATTTTTCATCATGTTTTCACTTCGCATAATGGCGGAGTCATCAATGTGGCCAAAATATAAATTATTTAATTAGCATTAAGCTCAATGTGAATGTTTGATTCGTCTAACAAAATATATCTTGTACATTAAATTTGATGGTTTAGCCTGCTAATAAGGTGAATTACTTGAGAAGATAATAATGTAGTGAATGGGAAGGCGTTGATGCTAGGCCACTATTTTCCTTAAAATAGTTTCAAAAAAAAATATTAAGCAAGCTTGTCTGTGGGGCCCAAATAATGACTCATAATCTGCAGTGATTATAAGTTTATAACCCTCTTTGTATTTTTTATTATATTTCCCCTCCATCAAATGGTAGTGGAGGTCCCTCGAACATCATTTTCTTCGACCAACCATATTCTTGATTTGATTAATAATTTATATATGCTTATAAATGGGATGGAAATGTGATTTGAAATAATTATCTTTTCTTTCTTATGCTTGAAACAAAGGAATGTCATCCATTTTTGTAAGTTCAGGTATAACTACCACACTTTAGTTTTCAGAAATTATATTCAACTACCCTTACTTTTAATTAGAAAATAATTTTTTAAAGGGGCGCATTCTAGATTGTTTTTTTACTGGTGTCGACTAAGAAATTTTCATAAGAATATTTTGAATAAAGTTGAAAAGTACGTAATGTAACAATGGCTTTGAAATTTCAGTAGGAGTAATTAACTCTGCTATATATCATTTGACTCTGGCACTGACTTCTGGTTAAAAAAAAAAAAATTCCTTATAATTTGAAATTGATAAGCGTTAAACAAAAAAAAGAAGGAAAAAAAAGTCCTGGCATGTTGTTCAAAAGGGAAGTTTGTAAAATATTGAAATTATGCATTTAATAAACAATAAAAGTACGTATCGTTTGAACTTTTCCAATGGAGAGGCATTCTATAAAATTTCATTTCAGGTAAAAAAAAAACGAATTAAACATAAATAAAAAAAGCTATGTAACGAAACTATAAAAACTTAATTTAATCTGCATAATTTTACAATAATTCTGTACTATTTCTTTCGCTCTCCCAGTTCATGAATCTCGATATTATATATACATTAATCAACCATTCGGAATCACTACCTAATTACTTCTATTTTTAAAATAAAACTTTGCTTATGTTATTGTTGGGCAGGCGTTGTTGTATAATAATATTTAGTGCCATTTTGTTTGTCACTTGATATTCGCATAAACAGTCAAACTCGATGTCTAAAAAGACGAATTGTATGGTATTTAAATTATAATTGGTCAGCTATAGTTTATAAGTAGTTTAACAAGAATTATGAGTTGGATTGAAAGTCTATAGGCGATAAGTTGTAAGTGGATCAGAGAAGCGTCTTAGAAAAATAAAATACGATTACATTTTGTATAGGAAGGTAAAACTTTTAAAAAAGTCCGAACAGATAAATCTGATTAAATTGGCGATCTATTTCCTCTTCCTCTCCCTCACACTTTATCCTGCCTTTTTAAAATGAACATATACTACAATAAATTGAACAGATACAAAGATAATATGAGCATATAATCAGAGTGTATATATACAAGAACAAAATTTAAAATACATAAAAAATAAACTGAACAGATATAACAACTAATTGAATATAAAAAATAAATAAACTGAACAGATGTAATAAACAATGTGGATTCATACAAAAAGTAAAAGTGAGCAAATAAACTGAACAGAAATGACAAATAAATTGAACAGTTATATCAAATAAATTGAACAGATGTAATAAACATGCTGACTCGTATAAAAAATAAACAATGACCATAAATTGAACAGATATAACAAATAAATTGAACAGACATAAGAATAAATGGAACAGATATAATAACACAGAACAAATATAACAAACAACGTGAAACTCATAACAAAAAGTGAACATAAATAAATTGAACGTACATACCAAATAAGTTGAATAGATATAACAATTCATATAACAGATATAAAAAAACAATGTGATACTCATAACAAAAAGTGAATGCAAATAAATTGAATATATTGTGTGGACTTTTTCGTCATCTCTCGAAGAATGAATGGGTTTCCTCGAGAAATTAGAATAAGCCTTAGATTCACCCCCCTTAAGGTTCGATCTCTCCGCTGAGTATCTCTTGACGACAAGAGAACCTGAACAAGAGTCGCTTCTTACGAGGGTTTATTAATTTCGTGGGTCCTTTCTTTCCAGTAGGCGCAAGCCCCTACTGTTAATTACCCCGTAGTTGCCTACGGGAACCTCTGATTAAGGGATCTAAAGAATTATATGTAATAGGCTAGGAATATCGTCTCTAAAATGATTTTGTGTTTATGTGGATTTTATTTCTTTTGGCTTAGACCGGACTCAATTGATGGTACCAGATCTAATTGACGGGACTCAATTGAGGACACTTGAATAATTTTGAATTTAGATTTTAATAGACTTGATTTTAGTTTTGATGCCGGGCGGGGTTTTCGATCCTGAGATTATTTTGGGCCTTTATAGAATTTGGATTTGGATTTTGAGTTTATCAAGACTATTTTGGGCCATTTGGATTGGGATTTGGTTAGGTTGTTTAAGGCTATTTTGGGCATTTGTGAATTTTGATTTCTTGAGGCTATTTTGGGCTTTTGTAGAATTTGGATTTGATTTGGGTTTCATAAGGCTATTTTGGGCCTTTGTAGGATTTGATTTGAGTTTCTCGGGACTATTTTGGGTCACTTGTGAGAAAGGGTTTCCGGGACTATTTTGGGTCGCTTGTGGAAACAGAATTTTGATTTCTCGGGGCTATTTTGGGCCACTTGTGAAAATTTGAGTTTTGACAATCCTTGGGACTATTTTGGGTCGCTTGTAAGGATTGGTTTCCGGGACTATTTTAGGTCACTTGTGGAAATAAAACTTGGGAGTTCTCAGGGCTATTTTGGGCCACTTGTGAGAACAAGAATTTGAGTTTCAGGATTTTCAGCTTTTGGACTCGCTTGAAGTTGATTTTTTATTTGCTGAAGAGTTAGTCCTTTCTCTAGTGAAGAGGTTTTGGCTTTGGCTTTGGGATTCGTGTTTTGACTTTTAATTTTCTGAAATTTTCTTTGGGTTTTACAGTTTTCACAGTTTGATTTTATTTCTATTTTTAATTCTAGACTTTTAGAATTTCTTTCTATATTTTTAATTATATTTATTTTTGAAAATATTTGACATTTGACATATTTCTTTTTGAAATTACTTATATTTTGTGATTATCTAACTTTTATGCTTGAAAATTTATTAATAAATTTCGACTTCATTTTAGAATTTTACAAAATTTGTTTAATATCATTTTAGAGATTTGATATTTTTGTTTAATATTGGAAATGCTTCAAAAATACAAAAGAGCATTAATTTAGCAAATTTTTACATCAAAATATCAGTGAGTTTAGTTATTTGAATTTTTATAATTTTATGGATATTTTACTTTAATTTATTTGAATTTCTCATTATTATTTTAGAATTTTATGAAATTCATTTAATTTTTGAAAATACTTCAAAAATAGAAAAGACCAATAAATTGACAGATTTTTATATCAAAATATAAGTGAATTTGGTTTATTTAGATTTTTAGAAATTTTTGGATATTTTATTTGAATTTTTCTGAGTTTCCTTCTATTTTCAATGGATTTTTGAATTTTCTGCTGATTTGGAATTTCCTGGTTGGTCCACGTGTACACAAAGGGCTGATGGCTGCTGATTTGGCCTGACTGAGCTTGCTGACGAGGCTGCTGACGTGGCATAGCGCGAAACGAAGTTTGAATGGCGCTGACTCCCCTTGATTGGCTCGTATAACGAGTTGTTTTCGCGTTAGTGACTCGCTACACGAGGTTCAGACACAGCGGATCATCTATGGCCACGGGTTTCTCCTCCTTCAAATCCGATAGAGGCGACCCTTTTTTGCAGTTTAGTCCCCGATTGTTCTCCGGTGAAATTACAGCGATTCCGGCCACCGTTTCGGTCGAGGTTAGGTTCGTTGGATTCGCGAGTTCAAGGAGAACACGCCAATGCAATTATTCGGAGCTGTAGAAGCGTGGTTTGCCACGTGGCACCTGAGAAGCTTCGAATGGCCATTAATGGTGTTTGAAGTGTTCTGGTCATCTTCTTCTGCCAGGGAGAGGTTAAGTACACTCTTGAGAATGTACAGAAACCCATTATGAGGTAATTTTTGTAAAGATAAGATTGTAGAGAGGTGAACTGGACTGAGACATCCCGACTTAATGTTAGTCCGATTTGAGTTTTCTTCGTGGGGCCCACGGAGCCATCCTTTTGTGCCAGCCACAATCTTAGTCGCTTCAGGGAGTCAAATAGAGGCTGCGTGTACCCTTGTTTCAATTTGAGGCTCCACGATTTGCTAGGTGAGACACTAGGGCAGAAATGCATTTTTATGTTCAATTTCAGTTTTGCATGTAAGTGAACTTACATTAGATGAGTTCGACTTGATGCCTAATTTAGGTCCATTTGAGTTGGTTTTGTATTTTCAAATCAGCATAGAAAGTGAGAGCAAGTGAGTTAACACATCTTTCAATTTTCAGTTTTCATTTTTATGCAAATTAGTTACTGTTTTGAGTGGATTTGGATTTGAGTTGCACAAATGCATGTAAAACGACTTCCCTGGCCATTAGAGATGCATTTGTAATTGCTGAAAGCAACTGCTGTATTTGTTTCAGAAATAATTGCTTATTTACACCATTTTAGTTTCTTTCTGAAAAGCAAGTGATAAACACCTTTATATTTGTCCAAACATCCTAAGAATTTGCAAGCATATCCCTGAACATGTTTGTAAACTTTCTGTGTGAGAAAATTTGCAGAGAGGTCCAGCATTTTGAGAATAACATTTTTATTTCACAAAATGATCTTGCTGCCCTTATTAATGTGTATAAAATCATATAAAATTCCAAAAAAAGGAAAAGATTATTCCCTGCTGTCCAGTGAGTCTTGTTCTTGATATCCATGCATATTTTTGCATTTTTATGCAAATAAAATCCTAACTTTTCATTTATTTCTTCTCTGGTCAGATTTGAACATTTATGTATATATGCATTTATGTTCTAACATATAATGGGAACTTAATGCTCATAGAATTTATGTTAGGACCTACATCTAAACCCTGAATTTGGAGCAATTCCACAGAGAAGAAACTGGTTAAGATTAACATGAACATTTAATCACATATATATCTTTTATTCTTATCACATTGATTCTTGAACATGGATAGACCAGAGCCATGCTCTGGACCTATGCCAAGTCAGGTTGATACTACCATGAGAGACTAAAGCTAGGCTAAAGACCTCTACATGGCAGCCATGGCTAATTCTCATATTTGACATGAGAACACCTCATGAAGCAAGGAGCTATGCTCCAAACCTCCATGGGTGTTCTTAGTAGGACCTTTCTCATGGCCATGGCTGATGTGATGCTTCAGACCATGGCTCATGGCAATGGTGTTAATACGGCTCAAGCACACCATTGATTGGTGGCCGAGCTAGGGAGGAGAGGCAACAAAACAATGAATTGACCTTCCAATCAATTTCTTTATTCCACACACAAGCAATTACAAGCAGGAATTACTTCTTTCTGCCTTCTTCTCTCTGTTTTCTCACTGTTCGTCGAAATGCTCTCTCTAATTTGACCTTGAATTTCCTAATTGATTGAACTAGAAGCTATTTAATCCTAACCTATAAGGGTGGCTACCTCCTCCTCTCTTCTCTCTGGCTTCAATTGAAGGGTTTAAATAGGTAGGGAATTAGGGTTGCACTTCCATGGCCGAGACATGCTCCATCTTCTGATTTTGATCCCGTGGCTGATGATAGGCTGCGCTAGGGTTTAGGTTTTGGCAAAACCATGTGCTAACCTCGACGTTTTACCACGGTTTCCATTCCCTGGCGCATAGGAGGCCACGTCGTCGACTTTTCCGATTTTACCCGGCCTCTGCACAGTAAAACCACGGCTCCATCTTCCACTCTCTTCTTTTTACCAAGGAGGAAGACGAGCCCTTCATCTGGGTGCGCTGGGTTCATGGTACGCCAGTGAGGCTCCAACAAATCAAGGTGTTTCGGTGTATGAGCCATGTGCATTCGAAGCCAAATGAGGAACAGTAATTTTTAATGGCCAGCGCCCTTCTGCTCTGCTCCGGATCCGCTCCAACGGACGTACCCGACAGCCTCCCTTGATTTTTCTCCGATTTTCATCCGATTTTCCTCATTTAATATACATTTCTTTAATGGCAAACCAAAATAAATTATTTGGGGACCTTCCCTTGGGTATTTTTGAATGAAATTTTATGGGTAGACTCACAAAAATATAAGGAATTTAATGGTTCAAATGGTTTTGCTGAATTCCTCACAGATTTATTTTGGTAATTTTGTAGAATTTTGGGATTTCTTTGCAAATTGTGGAGTTTCTGTTGACATTTTTGGTATTTAAAAATTATGATAAATTATCATAATTCTTAGGGAATTTTTGGGTAAATTTTGGGAATTTTTGGAGTTTGTTTTGTATTTTTTGCAATTTGAACTTGATTTTTCGCAGTTCGAATTTTGGTTTTTTGCTATTTGAATATGGTTTTAGCAATTTGGGTTTGGTTTTCAGAGAGAATTTTTAGGGTCAAACATATATATAACAAATAAATTGAACAGATATTACAAACAATTTTAACTCATACAAAAAAATAAAAGTAAACGTATATAAAACAGATGCAACAAATAAATTGAACATATAAAAAAAATCAATTGAACAGTTATAACAAATCAATTGAACATATGTAATATGAGATAGAAGGGAGAGAAAAAAAAAAGAAAGGAAAGGACCAGTGAAAAACGAGAAAAAAAAAAACAAATAGAGAGGGATAAAAGAGAGCACGAAAGGAAAGGAAAATGGAGAAAGAAGCAAAGGGAGGGAGGGAAACTCAAGAAGGAAGAGAGAGAAGGGAGGGGGGAACCGTGCCTGGGAGCGGAGGGAGATAAGGTAACACGCATTCGGATCGCTGGGTGAGGGAGGTGCGCGCGCTAGAATCGTTCGGATCAGATCAAAGCCATGTGGTCGCTTGTGGATGACGATGATGATAATTAGATGGATGGTAAGTAGTAATTACTTTTCTTTTTTTTTTTCCCCCGATACAGAATACATTAGTTATAGATATAAATTGATTTTCTTGGCCCATTTAAAAAATATAGGCTTTGAGATTTGGTTTTGAAACAACTTAGGCCCATAAATGTATTCCATCCCTTTCTGTGATTGGACTATTTTACGTCCGTCTTATCGTGTTATCAGTGTTGATCGAATTTCATCATCGCTAATTCACTGGGGCGTTCTTCTTAAAGTTGAGGATTTTCTGATAATGTTCTGTACGAACTTCCGTATAACTATACCAATATAGAAAAAAATAATAACAGAGCAATTTACCGGACAAAATATTGTAAGAATTCACCGCAGAAAATCTACCTTGAAACTGTCATTGAAGTTAGTGGACTTTTAAGCAACTTTCTGGATGATATTGTTTGTAATTAACCTTCTGTTTAGTGATTCAAACCAACCTTCAAAAAATACCTTCTGTTTAGTGATTACAATTTGAACCGGCAACTAAGGCCCAGATAAAAAATGATTTTTACATGGGATTTCATTTCATTTGAATTGATTTCATATGATTTCGTTGGATCTAATTACATGAGAATTCCAACCAAATGACACCAAATCCCTTCATTTTGATCAAGAATTTTCAAACAAAATGAAATGAAATGAAATTCCATGTTAGAAAAATGGAATTTTGATTAGGGCCTAATCCAAAATGACCTGTCACACGCACGTTGAACAGACAACTAATCCAAAATGAAGATTTAATACTGTTATATAATTGGGTGAAAACAAAAAACAATAAAAAGAAAAAATTAGATCAGTCCATGAAAAAAAAAAAAAAGAGTTCGGAATCCAGAAAAACAAATGAAACAGGACATAACCTATTTTTATATTGAGAGAGATGCCCTACAGAAAATAAGCCATTCCTTGTTATTATTGCTAGCAACAATGCTTCCCAATTTAATTGAACTTTTATGACCGAATGATGATGATATATAGTGAGAATCAAATATGACCCCAAAATTTTGAATGGATAAAAGCATTTTTTTAAAAAAAAATTAGATAACGCAACAAAAATAGGTCACTGTCAAGGGACGTTTTTTAAATTTATAAAAATTCAAACAATGACACTTATGCTGCTTTCCAAGAAGCTTCTGATCTGATGGGGACCTAAGCAGGTTGAACGGAGACTTTCACAAACGTGGAAAATATGGCCCAGATAATAATATTCTATTGGATTATGTGTGATCAGGTATTAAATTAACATAAAATAAGCATCGCGCTACCAAATTCAAGTCAAACAGTTTTACCAAGCAGGCAAGTCTATGTCACCATGTCAAATTCTTTATCCTTGTCCGCCACCTTTAGAAAATATCATCCTAATTTGGCTGCAATTATTACTTTCACGAAAGTTAGATGCCTTACGCCACACATGACACATACTAATTAGTCAACTTAAATTGGCAATTCCGTTATTAGACTGTTTCGGAATCCAAATATTAACATACAGTTGAATAAGTCATGAAGACTCATAACATATTTTCTATTAAAATTAAATTGGATCCAAATTAATAGAAAGATGTTAAAGTGAAATCTGTGTCGGTACAATTTATACTTCAAAAGGAAACAGGAAAATGATTGATCATTGCTACACGAGGATGACTCCCGTATCTTGTATCAAGGATTTCATTCGGAATAATAAAAATTTTCTAAACACAATATATTTTGCAAAAATTTTGGATTCTGTATAAGTTTTGGACATACAAATATACTAAGTTTGGAATTAAGAAAGTAATAGTAAGACAAGTCACGTGAAACCTATGCAGTGAAATATGAAAAGAAAACATTGTTTCAAGAGTTTTTTTTTTATATATATAGTACCATAGATCAACGCCATATAATACGAAAACTATTTTAATAAAAAAAATAAGAAGCACTACGCCACTTTTGATTTTTAAGACCTGTTATTTAAGGGCCTTTAAGACCGGTTTGTATATGGTGCTAATAATATGTGGTGTTAAAAATATATAAAAAACCGGTGTTAAAAAGGCGGTGCTAAAAACCAGACGGAATCCGATCAAAAAAAGAATGCGCAACTTTAAGACCGGTTTTTGTAAAAAACCGGTCTTAAAAAACAAAACATTATGACCGGTTTTTTGTTAAAAACCGGTCTAAATATTATTTGATTTTTTTCCGAATTTTTTTATAATTAAGACTAAGACCGGTTTTGTACAAAAAACCGGTCTTAATAATATTTTTTTTTTCCGAATTTTTTTATTATTAAGACCGGTTTTTAACTTAAAAACCGGTCTTAATACTATTTTTAAGACCTGTTTTTAGTTAAAAACCGGTCTTAATAATTAATAATTAAAAAAAAAAAAATTATTTCGGGCTAGCCCCATTTTTGCTAGCCATAATATTCATGCAATATTCAAATTCACAGCAATCATGCATTTATATATCACATATCACATAATCATCAAAACAAAAAACAGCAATTATAAATATATCAATATTCATAAAAATTATAATTATCTAACAAGATACAATTTTTCGTAGATATACATAAAACTCATCTAAACTTTCATTAATTTCTTCATCTTTATAAGGCAGACCCTCCCCCTCCAAATTCTGCATTCAATTAAACTAATTCAATTAGTAAAACCTAAGCAAATTGATTTCAAACTAAATTAGTTAATGATAATCAGGTATTGTTTGACTAAACCCTAATCAGGTATATATCGTTTTAAAACCTAATCAGGTATATATCGTTTTAAAACCTAATCAGGTATTGATTTTAAAACCTAATCAGGTATTGTTTGGCTAAACCCTAAACTTTAAGTAGTAAGCCCTAAACACTAATTAAAAACTATACTCTAAATTGTCATTCTAAACCCTAAACCTTAATTAAGTAGTAATCCATACCCCTGGCAACTGCTCGTAGTTTGAGTAATACATCAGTAGCATCTGCAAGTTTCTCATCGCATAAAACCCGCAATCGGTACTGTTCGGCTGATGTGGACCCTACAAATACGAAGTAATTTTTCTAAAAATTAATATTAAATTTACTAAATTAATTAGAAATGAAATGAAACTATTAGTCCGAGCTATGTACCGGAATGATGTCAATATTGAATCTACGACCTAACTTCATTCTGGATAAAGCACTGCAATATTAAAATATGAAGTTAGAAGAATTAATTTTCAGATATTGCCTATTAGATAATGCATGTTTTGACTAAAATCCTAAAATTACCTGTTGTATGACTCTAAAATTGGAGAATAATAACTATCTGGATTTAGCGAATCCACAATCCAAATCGTTTTTGTCGAGGGTTGTGCGATAATAATCACAAAATGAAAACTGCAGTTAAATATTAAACCTTGTTAGTAAAATTAGAATTAAACCGCAATTTATAAAAAATAAAGTCAAAACAAGATATTTTCTAACTAACGCATGCTGATGTATCAAAACATGATAAGCGGCCTTCTTTCTGGCAAAATTTTGAATCAAGTAGGATGTTGTGCCTGGCACATCCTTAATGGCATCAGTTCCCGAGCATCTTTCTGGATCCAAAAACCTGAAAGCCTTGATTGCAAAATCATGACAATAGTTTCTAGCCCACCTGCATGTTATATTTATCAATTTATAGTCATATATCATATAATAATAATCATCAATAAATTATTGTTAAGTTCGAAAAATACTTACATGGTCCAGAGTTTCATGACTTGAACAAATGGCAATTCCCTATTGAACAAATGGCCGATGTCTTCAAAATTGAGCATGAAAGAATCCAGTACTATGTGGTCGAACTTGGCCGGAATATCGAAATACTTCATATCTGGATCCAACGCCATGATGTAGTTATGCAGTTCTTGTGCGGTAGGCCCAAGCTTTTGCAATCTCTCATGTGTGCAGAGCGGCTCCCGTGTCTTTAATTGTCCTCCCTCCGCAAAAAATGCATCTGCATCGAAATCATCGTCGTCGTCATTTTGCTGCACCTGCTGCTTTCCTTTCTTTTTCTTCGGAGATTTCGCAAGTGGCGGAGGCCGTTTCGTTATTGGTGTCCTCAGATGCTCCTTGAAAATCATATATTAGTCGTAAAACAATATTTTTCAATTTAATTAATACCAAATTTAGAAAAGTTTGTAAGATTTACCAATTTCGACATATCAAAATCCACAAGATTACGCGGCCACCTTAGAAATGAACCTTGGAGAATACCGAGCTGGTCATCTGCGTTGGGAGGTGGAAAAGGTACTGTCACTTGTTTCGCATGATCGAACACTTCTAGAACTTGTACCTTAACCTCCTCCGGACCCAATGGTACTCCATGGACCGTGTCAGGTATGGGACAACGCGCAAACACCATAGCTCTTGCGACATACACCAAATTGAACCCATCTGGGAGGAGCAGCAAGGCTTCTGTGGATCCCTGCAATTATAAGCAAATACAAAACATAATTAATTAGGTATTAGGCTAAATTCTATATAAACTTGCAAGTAATATTCTATATACCTCAATATGAGGGCCAGGAATTGGATTCGGTTGATTGTTGCTACCCTGTGATAGCAAAATCATAGCTTGATTCATTATTGGATCGAGGTTATGCGATGTTTGCCCTTGCGCAAACAACCGCGAGAAGCTTTGTAGAATGCCTTGATTCATTACTGGATCTGCTTTATGTGGTGTTTGCCCTAGCGAGAACAACCGCGATAAATTTTTCTCAACTTGTCTAGCTACTTCTTTGCTCACTTCCTTGCTCACTTCCTCCGGCAATCGCCGTTTTATTCCCTCGTCGACTCTTTTGTCGATTTCTTCTTGGCTAAACTGCTTGGATTTCCTCGTACCCTTTCCAAACACCTGCTTCACGCCGGAAAATATCGGATATCCTCTCAACCGTCCTGAGTGCTCTGGAGTCCCAAGCGCAGATGTCAAGATATCATTCTGACGAATCGACTGAATCTCACCTGACTTGGCTAGAGCAACCTGTCACAAAAGAAATACATGTGCATATAAGTTGAATTTGTTGAATACATAATTTATAAATTTATTTGAGTTAATTTACAAATTTATTTGAGTTACAATACGTACCGCTTTGTCAAGGACCTCACAAGCCTTAGGATTTGTAACCCTAAGTTCACCCGTCACCGGATCCTCTGTGGCACGTGCCCTGCACCATCTGTAAGACCTGTCATCAACACCAATGGTAATGGTCGAGGTCGAACCATGGACCACGTCGTCTTTTTTCCATGTCTTCTCTGCACTTATGTAACCGCCCGATCCGAATGTGTGGGGCATGTCCTTCTTGGCGGCATTTTCTTTTCCTATTTTACTCTTTTTCTATTATCAAATTCAAAAGACTTGTAAGTATATGAAAAATAAAAGTTAGGATATTAGTATTGGTGAATAATTCTATATATGAAATTTATTTATATACCTCAAACTCAAGGCTTTTATGATATTCATCGAATTGTTCCCATTCTTCCTGCGATATGTTAAAAACATCTCATGGCTTCTGTCCACCTTCTTTTGCATTTTCCCTGTATTTCTTATTCTACAATGAAAGAATATATATTATAATTTTAATTAATCCAGCAATAATAAGTAGAATTGATGTTATAAGCATAATCTCTTACCAAGTTGGTTTTCCAGGCCCTCCATCTATTGCAACATGCTGTAAGAATTTTCCGCTTGATTAAAATCGGAATGTCATCCGGAATATTCCATGTCTTGGCTATAGTGTTGTACAAATCAAGTTTCAACTCTTTTGGCACTGACGGCCAAGTCTTATAACTGCGTTAAATCCAATTAATACCATGATCAATTCACATTCAAATTTATAGAAATATCACCATGTTAATTCACATGATCAATTCAAATTTATAGAAATATCACATTAATCAAATTTATAGAAATATCGCCATTAATCAAATTTATAGAAATATCACATTAATCAAATTTATAGAAATATCGCCATTAATCAAATTTATAGAAATATCACATTAATCAAATTTATAGAAATATCACCATTAATCAAATTTATAGAAATGCTAATTCACATTCAAATTCCCCCGTACCTGATTTTAACCATATCTCTCGTTTTCTGTGCCAAAAATCGATTAAATTCAATTGCATTTTCACCGCTAGGTTGGCCTTTTTCGTTGAAGGTGAACTCCAACGGAACTTGAGCAGCTATCTTCTTTGCCGTCTTTAGGCATTTTGCCGTTGATCTTTTCCCCCTTCTGCTAACGGGTTGAGTTTCCTGATTTGCCATCAAATCCTCATCCTCATTGAACTCGTGATCATCATCCACATTCGACGGAAAATTCTCATCCGGATTCGACATGGCTATAATTAACACAATTACAATCAATTTCACAAAAATATTTAGACGATTACAACATCAATTAAAACATCGATTTAATTAATATATCAATTAAACAACTCTAAATTAGACAATTAGAACATCAATTAAAACATCAATTCATAATTATAACAATTAAAACATCAAGTCATATAATAATTGAAACATCGATTCATAATTAAACAACTCTAAATTAATCAAACCTAAACAAAACATAACCATAAGCAAACCCTAAACTAATTCTAAAAAAAACCCTAAATTAATCTACATTAATTTGCAATTTAACTCATTTATAAAAAAATTTGACATAACCTCCCCTGTATATGGGGCATTTTATCCAAAAATTACACAACTACTTACGAGTTACATGCAAGCAACAACTCATAATACAAATCTATTACATTTTACATGCATTTTATCCAACTAATTGCAACTAATTGCATTTTAATATTTTATCTACCTAATTGCAACTAATTACATTTTATCAAACTATTTGAAACTAAATTTCAGATTAATTTCACAACCAATTACCTTAAATTTCAGATTAAATTAAAAATTTAAATAGAAATTATCTTAGTTTGGAGAGAGGGGCAGTGGTGGTCGGAGGTGCTCTCGGAGGTAGAGAGGGGCAGTGGTGCTGTCGGCAGAGAGGCGGAGAGGCGGAGAAAGGGGCTCGGGTTTAGAGAGTGTAGAGTAGAGAAAGGGGTTTGGAGAGGAGGCAGAGAGGAGGAGAGGCGGCAGAGAGGCGGAGAGAGGCGGCGAGAGCCGGAGAGGCGGAGAGAGGCGGCGAGTTGCTGAGGTGGCAGAGGGAGAGAGGGCAGAGGGAGAGAGGGAGAGAGGGCAGAGCTAGGGTCGATTTTTTTCTAAGTTTCGGAACTTAGAAAAAAAATGAAGAGAGCAGAGGAGGGAAGAGAAAAGAGCGAGATCCGAAATATTTGAAAATTTTTAAGACCGGTTTTTACGTAAAAAACCGGTCTTAATTATAAAACAGAAAATTTTTTAATGATAATTAAGACCGGTTTTTTACTTAAAAACCGGTCTTAATAAAAAAACGAAATATATTTTTTATTATTTTCCTTTATGTATTATTCGTACTAATTTAAAAACTTTAAAATTTATTAGTAAATAAAATATGTTTGTAAATTTATTTTAAAAACATTAAAATTTATGTATCAGTTTTTTAAAAGATTACTTTAATTTTATTTTTTTATAGATTTTTTTTAATTTATTACTAAATACTTTTAAAGTTATATGTATATTTTGGATTATATTTTTTTTATTTTATTTTTTATAGATTTTTTTTTAAATTTATTATCAAAAACTTTATAAAATTTATATATATTTTTTTTAGAAATCGCGCAAAAAAAAACAGAAAAGGCAAAAATTTTAAAAAAATTCTGATTGATTTTTAAGACCGGTTTTTAAAGTAAAAACCGGTCTTAAGAAAAAAATGAATTTTTTTATTTTTTTCCTTTATGTTTTTTTTGTACTATTTTAAAAATTTTAAAATTTATTAGTAAATAAAATATATTAGTAAATTTATTTTAAAAACTTTATAATTTATGTATCAGTTTTTTCAATAGATTTCTTGAATATTATTTTTGTATAGATTTTTTTAAAAATTTATTACTAAATACTTTTAAAGTTATATGTATATTTTGGATTATATTTTTTTAATTTTATTTTTTATAGATTTTTTTTTAAATTTATTATTAAAAACTTTATAAAATTTATGTTTTTTTTTTTTTTAGAAATCGCACAAAAAAAACAGAAAAGGCAAAAATTTTAAAAAAATTCTGATTGATTTTTAAGACCGGTTTTTAAAGTAAAAACCGGTCTTAAGAAAAAACTGAATTTTTTTATTTTTTTCCTTTATGTTTTTTTGGTACTATTTTAAAAATTTTAAAATTTATTAGTAAATAAAATATATTACTAAATTTATTTTAAAAACTTTAAAATTTATGTATCAGTTTTTTCAATAGATTTCTTGAATATTATTTTTGTATAGATTTTTTTAAAAATTTATTACTAAATACTTTTAAAGTTATATGTATATTTTGGATTATATTTTTTTTATTTTTATTTTTTATAGATTTTTTTTTAAATTTATTATCAAAAACTTTATAAAATTTATGTTTTTTTTTTTTTAGAAATCGCACAAAAAATAGAAAAGGCAAAAATTTAAAAAAAATTCTGATTGATTTTTAAGACCGGTTTTTAAAGTAAAAACCGGTCTTAAGAAAAAACTGAATTTTTTTATTTTTTTCCTTTATGTTTTTTTGGTACTATTTTAAAAATTTTAAAATTTATTAGTAAATAAAATATATTAGTAAATTTATTTTAAAAACTTTAAAATTTATGTATCAGTTTTTTCAATAGATTTCTTGTATATTATTTTTGTATAGATTTTTTTAAAAATTTATTACTAAATACTTTTAAAGTTATATGTATATTTTGGATTATATTTTTTTTATTTTATTTTTTATAGATTTTTTTTTTAATTTATTATCAAAAACTTTATAAAATTTATGTTTTTTTTTTTAGAAATCGCACAAAAAAAACAGAAAAGGAAAAAATTAAAAAAAAATTCTTATTGATTTTTAAGACCGGTTTTTAATGTAAAAACCGGTCTTAAGAAAAAACTGAATTTTTTTATTTTTTTCCTTCATGTTTTTTTGGTACTATTTTAAAAACTTTAAAATTTATTAGTAAATACAATATATTTGTAAATTTATTTTAAAAACTTTAAAATTTATGTATCAGTTTTTTAATAGATTTCTTGAATATTATTTTTGTATAGATTTTTTTTAAAATTTATTACTAAATATTTTAATAGTTATGTATATTTTTTAGTATATTCCTTTAATTTATTTTTTTTATATATTTTTTTAAATTTATTATTAAAAACTTTTTAAAATTTATGTTTTTTCTCTTTTTTTAGAAATCGCACAAAAAAAACAGAAAAGGATAAAATTATAAAAATATCTGATTGTTTTTTAAGACCGGTTTTTTACTTAAAAACCGGTCTTAATAAAAAAACGAAATTTTTAATTTTTTTCGTTTTTTCCTTTATGTTTTTTTGTGCTATTTTTAAAAATACAAAATATATCATAAAATTAAAAATTTTAACTTTCTTGGAAAAACTAAATAAAAGAAGTAAAAAAATCCTACAAAATAGTACTTAAAAAATATTAAAAATTATATTACAGTTGAAATGTAGTACTACTACATGTATATATATAACTTAATTTCCTTTATTCCTTGGTGATTTTGGTCGGGCTACCCACACGCCTGCTTCTTGGCGATCCACACGCAAATTAGTTGCTAATTCTTCAACTGGTAGCGGCGTTCCATCGATTCCTGTGAATATAATATAATAGTGTAGGTACCAAATTAATTTAATAATTAATAGAATTTCATGAAATTAATTGAGATTAATTATATTATATTATATTATACCTGTGGAGAATGATGCTATTTCATCGAATTGGTCATATTCTTCTTCATCTACGACATCTTCAACGCCGACAATGCGCCTTTTTCCCGGAAGAACCACATGTCGTGAGATGTCGGCTGGATCAACAATATAAAAAACTTGCATTGCTTTTTTTGTTTGCAAGTATGAAAGGGTCGTATGCATATCCTAACTTTTTGAAATGAACGGTTGTTATTCCAGAATTTTTCTCCTTTTTGACTCCACTTTTGAGGATCCATTTACATTCAAACACAGGTATCTTGAATGCATTATAATCAAGTTCTCAGATTTCTTCGATCCACCCATAATACGGCTCTGATGACTTGCCATCACTTGATATGGCTTCTATTGTGACTCCGCTATTTTGTACTGTGCTTTTTCCATCTTGTTTTTTAGTATACCAGGTGAATCCATTCAAGTCGTATCCTTGATAGGTGTACACATTTGCATTGGGACCATTTGCAAGATATTTCACAGTTTCATTGTCGGACGGAGATAATTGTACTTTTTTTCTGAACCAATTTACAAACAGTTTGTTGTGCTCATTAGTGATCCAATTTTCACCTTTCTGAGGATTTTGCTCTCGCAACTCTGCTATATGTTGATCCACGTAAGGAGCCACAACAGCGACTTGTTGCAAAATTTTAAGATTTGTTTTTTCTCTCTTTTCAAGGTCCACTGTAATTATTTTCAAACCAATTATACCTTTCCCAAGAAGTCTACCTTCGTGCCGATTCTTGGGCAGGCCAATATGTTTTAGTCCATCTACATAATCAGTATAGAAATCAATAACCTCTTCGGCCACATATCCTTCGACTATGCTTCCTTCGGGTCGAGATCTACTTCGGACTAACCTTTTCAATTGTTCCATTGCTCTTTCAAAAGGGTACATGTACCGTAAAAATATCGGACCGCACCACTTGATCTCCCTGACTAAATGAATGGTCAAATGCACCATTATAACAAAGAATGATGGGGGAAAGTGCATCTCCAGCTCGCATATGGTCTGATAAGCATCAGTTTCTAAATTAGTCTGTTTTTCAGGATCAATCACTTTGGAGCAAATTTCATTAAAGAAAAAACACAACTTAGTGATGGAGTTCCGAACTTTTTCCTTAAAACATCTTCGAATTGCAATCGGAAGCAACTGGGTCAACAGCACGTGATAATCGTGCGATTTCATTCCAATCAATTTCATATCCTTGATTGATACCTTCCTTGAGATATTTGAGGCATAACCGGTCGGAACCTTGATTGACTTCAAGCACTCCAACAAACTGAGTTTCTCTTTTCTTGTCAAAGTGTAAACTGCATCGGGTAACCAATCCCGTTTCTTACTAGTATCTGGCTTTGCGGCTAGGTTCAGTCGTATTCCCATTTCGACCATGTCTTTCCTCACATTAGCATTGTCTACTTTCCCTTGAGCATTTAAAATCAAAGCAATCAAAGATTCACAGATGTTCTTAATGATGTGCATCGTATCCAGACAATCCCTAACATCCAAATACGTCCAGTATTTAAGGTTCCAAAATATAGACTTCTTCTTCCAATTGCCATCCGGAATTTTCTTTGCCAATGGTTTGCCTAATTTGATTTTAAGATCTTTCACCTCCTCATATACCTGTCTTCCGCTTCTTGGTATTGGTGCCCGTCGGAGTTCGGTGTTCCCATCAAATTTCGTTTTATAATCCATCCGGCGTTAGGGGTGATGACGGTTAAGGAATCTACGATGTCCCAAGTAGACATTCTTCCTACAATTAGATAACCATACAGAATGTGTTTCCTCCTCGCAAATAGGACATGCCTTATCTCCTTTGTTCCTATAACCTGACAAGTTCCCGTATGCGGGAAAATCATTAATCGTGCAAAATATCATCGCACGTAGGGTGAAATAACTTTTGGAATAAGCATCGAATATCTCCACCCCGTCCTTCCACAACTTATCAAGGTCTTCTATTAACGGGGCCAAGTACACATCTATATCATTTCCTGGTTATTTTGGACCGGAAATGAGCAATGGCATCATCAGATATCTTCTTTTCATGTACAACAAGGAAGGAATGTTGTAAATAACCAATAAAACTGGCCATACGCTGCGATTGCTGCTCATGAGACCGTAAGGATTCATCCCATCTGTGCATAGTCCCAATCTCAAATTTCTAGATTCACTACCGAAATCCTTGAAATTACTGTCTATGTTCATCCACTGGGGCGAGTCCGCAGGATGTCTGATCATTTTATCTCTCTTTCTGCCTTCTGCGTGCCACCTCAGTAGTTGAGCATCTTTTGAATTATTGAAGAGACGCTCGAACCTTGGTATTATCGGCAGATACCACAATATTTTCGCAGCTGGTCTATTTTTACAACTATCTTCATCATCTTCCAAATCATCGTCCCTTAGTTTGTACCGTGATGCATTACACATTGGACATTTATTAAGATTCTCGTATTCATTCCGAAACAGTATGCAATCATTCGGACATGCTGAAATCTTCACTACTGCCATATTTAAAGGACATAGTAATTTTTTTGCCTTATAACATGTATCCGGTAATGTATTTTCTGCTGGAAGCATTTCTCGTAAAAGACCGAGTAAAGATGTGAAACTTTTATCACTCCAATTATTCTTAGCTTTCAGGTTATAAAGTTTAAAAACAGTTTTAATTTTTGAGAATTTATCCTCATTACAACCGGGATATAACGGTATATGAGAGTTTTCATCCAATTTTTTAAAAATATCAGGAACTCCATCAATAAAACCATCTGGTATTTCGTTCATCATTTCATCTAAATCATTCTCTCTATTATCATTTTCACAATATTGTTCTTCACTTACATTTTCATCCACAAATACCTCATCCCTTACATCAGCCCCCCAATCATTTTGTACACTATTTTCTGAATCAGATCTATTAATATTGCTAGTCGCAATATTTAAATGATCTTCCAACCTTTTCCCATGCAAAACCCACCGGATGTATTTAGGTGTTGTCATCCATCCACGCTCAATCAAATGTGATCTAATCTTTATACTATCATGTCTCTGTAAGTTAACACAACGTTTACAAGGACATAGAATTCTGGGCTTTCCAGTCAACTTTCTATTTTCTTCTGCACATTTTAAGAACTCTTCAACAACTCCAACAAATTCACCTGATATCCTCGAATATTCATACATGTACTCCTCTCTCTGATCCATCTGTATAGATAGAAATGTATATCCAAAAGTCAGGGTATGAAATTTATAAGTTCAATGCATTACATTAGGTTTTTGGGCCGGTTACCATCCTAGCCCACTCTTTGGATACTCTTGTCTCATTAGCGAGCGTACGTTAGATGCAATTTGTTGTCTGAAAAAAATTCGGCAGCATTTCCTCTTATGTTCCCTGAATACGCCAACACACGATTGCTCGTGTGTACGTATCCGTGGGAAACATAAAGAGAAATGCCGTTGAATTTTTCTCAGACAACAAATTACATCTAACGTACAACTCGCTGTCCTAAATGAGACAAGAATATCCAAAAAGCAGTACTCCCGACCGGGAGTACTATCCGAGATTAATCCCTAATGGATTAATTTCGGACGGGCACGACCTAAAATAGTTCAAATTCCGGCAATTTGGTCCTATATGACAATACAACTAATATATGCAAATGCCAAATGATATATATATGCACATACAAATTAGTAAATTAACGAATTGAAATCATTGAGGGTTAAAATAGAAAATTACCGAAATTGTCTTCTTTTTTTCTTCCTCTTCAATAGAATAATCTTCTCTTCCTCTTCCTCTTTCTATTTTATCAAATCAAAATGAAAAAAATCAATTAAAAAAATAAAAAATTGCATAATTAATAAATAATAAATAAAATACTGAATAATTAAAGAATATACCTCAAAAATGAATTTTTTTAGCTTGTGGTTGATCTCCTTTGCCTTCTCTCTTGATTTTTCAATTTTTCAAAATTTTTCGAGATTTTTAACTATTTTTTTTTGTTTGGTTTTAGAGAGAGAATAAGACTCGATTTTTAGAGAAAAGAAACGGCCATGAATTGAATGTGTGGACAGAACAATCAATGAGGGATGAAGATAAGAGAAAAATCTGCTAATTTTTATGACCGGTTTTTTATAAAAAACCGGTCTTAAAAAATCAACCGAAAAAAGAAAAATTGTTATTTTTTTTAGACCGGTTCATAAAAATTTTGTTTTTAAGACCGGTTTTTAATAAAAAGCCGGTCTTAATAAAAACTGATTTTTCGATTTATTTTTGATCTCTTTAGGACCGGTTGTTTATAAAAAAACCGGTCTTAAAAACAAACCTTTTAAGACCGGTTTTTTATAAAAACCGGTCTTAAAAAAAAACAGCAATTTCGGATTATTTTTAAGAACTCAATAGGACCGGTTTTTTTAAAAAACTGGTCTTAAAAAAAATTCAGACAATATCGAAATTGCCACTGAATATATTTAGAACCGGAATTATTAAAAACCGGTCTTATTGTGGCGGTGCTAAAAATATTTTCTGGTGTAGTGAAGATTAAGAACGTAGACGATATGACTTGTCTAACGAATTGAAAATTTTAACATTTTTTTAATTATGCCTTCTCTAAAACTTAAACATCTCATATCGATCTAAACTAATTTTGATGAAGGTGCAGGTGTATCAATTAAATCCATCTAATTATACAATTAATTTTTTCCGGTATTCGATCAGATGTGTATGAAATAATACAGAATTTCAACGTTAGTATACTTATCATATAATAAAAAATGTTACCTTATCGGAACAAAAGTACATGTAATATAGTTTGTTCGTATCCTTACTGATAATTAGCAACTACAAATTATATATAATAATTGTCTAATCAGTCATTTATTATAAGTATTTTTAATTACTAATTTATTTTTCTAGGCCATGTTTGGCAACAGGCGAACAAGTCTAGTTCGCGAATAGCTGCAGTTCGCACAAACCAAACAACATGCTGGGTTCGCAAACAGACGAACATCCCTTGTTCGATTATTCTAACTTTTCGGAGAATTTCACGAACAGCTCGAGCGAACCGGGAAAATAATATTTAATACACCTGGGTTCGCGAACTTCGTGTTCGTTGCAAGCGTCCAAACATACCCCTAAATAATAAGATCAACAAATACAAAATTTTTTTGTTCATTTAATGATATTTTGTATATGTTATATCTAAAAGAATATATTTATTTGCTATTTATTCCAAAAATAATATAAAGTACAATTTATTTTACGATTAAAGACAAAAAATGGATAAAATTAATTATTAAGAGATGTATGACAATGAGTTTTGCTATGGTGAGTCGCGACTCATGACCAGAGGTCTGTGAGTCGCGCTCAAATCTCCTAGATCTGGTTGAAAATGACAGATCCAAACCGTCTAATACGATCACCCAATTGAAATCTCCATGCAGACCAAATTTTATATTTTTTCGAAATTTTTAAGTATTTTTTTAAATTTTAGAAAATTATTAATCTAATTAGTTCTGAACCGTTCAAAAACAGCAGTTTTTAAAAATCCGAAAAAAATACTTAAAAATTTCAAAAAAAATATAAAATTTGGTTTGCATGGAGATTTCAATAGGGAGATCGTATTGGACGGTTTGGATCGGTTATTTTGTACCATATCTAGAAATTTTTTAGCGCGACTCACCATAACAAAACTTGTATGACAATATCTCCAAATCATACTCGTCCGCGTCGCTAGGCATTGTTCAGTATGGAAGAAAAAAATATATATATCTATAAGGAATCAATACACGATGCTCCAATACGTTCTTTGCATTTAAAAATAGAGAGCGGTTAAAAATAGAGAGCGGTCAAAATTGGCATTGTGAGAGTCAAAGAAATTTAGTTAACAGAAGAAAATGACAGCGTAAAGTCCGTTGATCCCATGGCCATGAGGCTTACACAGATGCATGTGATGCACTTCAAACCATGTAACTTGTTAGTACAACAAATTTCCAAATAAAAGTTATTTATATCCATAACATCACAGAATGTGTTGCGGACATTTATAATTTCCACTGATATTATTCATAAGATATTTAAATTTTAATATCAATCGACATAATTATTTACGTCTTAAAAAAAGTATGTTACAGATATTTACTGGATATATTTTCAACATAATATATCAAAATTTGAGATGTTATCTAAAAAATATTATATCAATTAATTATATAAAGGTTAAATAATATATTAATTAAATAAATACTTTAATAGTTTATTAATTAAATAAATTTAAAATAAATAAAACTTTCCATATCCGGTACTAGCGCAGAGGATAAAGACATATTCTAAATTTCTAATATGTAGATAAAAAATAAAAAATAAATAGAATGACCAACCGCACGAGGAAAATAGTAGGGCCCCACGAACCAGACCGACAATTGGCTATTTATGGGCAGTAGGCTGTAGCCTGTAAGCTGTAGGCGAGCAGCACTCATCGTTTGACTATTGCACCACGTGGTCAGCAAACGTAGCCGCCACGATGTTATTATCTAAGAATTTTATATTTGAGCCGGGAATATGTAGACATGTAGTGATGCTTATTCGGTCCAAGGTAAGGCCCACCATATTTCCTTCACCAATTTCTGTAGACCTAGACTATCCTTTGATTTCCATGCAACAACTAACGAAATGTCAAGTACTTCTAGATAGATGTATATGAGATGGATAATTATATATCTTAGAAGCCAAACAAACTTAAAAAAAAAAAAAACTAAAAGAAAATATTCTGATGGTTTCTGTGATTGTCACAATTTTCATTTAATCGTGAGACAATAAGTTAAAGAGTACACAGACAAGCCGGGGTTTCCGTTTCAGAAATTAAATGTATGCCTAGTCTAACTAAAAAATTCACCTGATATTGCCTACGTTAGGCTGGCTCATCAACTGTGTAGGAAGATAGCTTCTAAGCAAATCACTATATATAACATAGTAGCAACCCCCTCTAATCAAAAGAATCCCTCTTGATCAACACACGCTCTGAAGCTAGCTCACACCACTCACCAACAAAAACTAATTCCTGACCAAGAGCAAAGAGCTAACACACCAAAGAAAATGGAGCAGAAGGATTTCCTCTCTCACCTACACTCGGTGCAGAAGCCACCGACGAAGCCATGGAGGAAGCCCGACAACATACCGACTCCACCACGAGTGTACCGTGTCGAACCTCGTGGCTTCAGAGACCTTGTACAGAAATTGACAGGTAAACCACCACGGCAGCTCAAGGACTCAGTTGCAGCACCGCCACCACTGGAGCTCCAAACGGCACGAACAAATACCCATTTCACCGAGGGCAAAATTGGAAGTTTTGATGGTGGCGTGCGGTCGCCAACTGCAGGGTTAGTGTCACCATCGATGTTTTCGGCGTGGTGCTCATTTCCATTGTTGAGTCCGACATCCATGGCGGGGTTGGACAGTACGAGTGGAGCGGTGCTCTGATTTCTTCTCTCTTTTGTCAAAGTGGTAGATTTGAAGTTTGCTTAATTAGATAGGTTAATCAAGCAGAGATTAATGCATCAGCACGTCTTTGTTATTTCGTTTATTTTATTTTTTCCTTTAATGTATTCTTTATTTCACTATTACAAATATATATGGAGATCAATATATATGCTACGTATAAAAATAATTATGGTGTGGGATTATTATTAGAGATCACTTAGAATATTGCATTTAATTAAAAAAAAAACAATTAAGTATGAATATGAAGATCAAACGTTTAAAGGAACTCTAAGAATTTTATGATGTTTTAGCCGAATTGTTCAAAAAATAAGACATAATTTTACTTGAGAGAATTGTTTGTCCTATAAAACACACAAAAATCCTTGACAATGGTTACGGCCCTGTTAACCGGTTTCATTTCAGATATCGTCAGAGTGATTTTTGCCGACCGGAAAATATACACTTGTTTTAATCAAAATAATTCCTAGTTAAAATTAATTAACATTTATTTTTATTTTGAAATATATGTCGGTAACCGTGTTATATTTGACTAGAGAGATATCAAAGGTCATTTGCAAAAAAAAAAAAAAAAAAGATATATCAAAAGTTATTTAAAATTTTGTTAATATTAAAACTACCAATAATGTAATAGTTCTGTCAAGTTTTGTTGACTTGTTTTAAGATGTTATTATAATACTGTGAGAATATACAAACAGATTTCAAAAGGTATACTTTATCGTTTAGTTTTGTTAGTGGTAGGAGAGATCGAACTGGGCCCAAATTCCAGAAGCCAGAAGAGAATTCCGAAGGAAGATAACTAGATAAGAATTGAGGAATTTTGCGCATCCAACCTTGTAAAGTTGCAAACACAATGATGTGAACAATCATCCGATTTTAAGGCCCTTATTTATTTATTTTTTTCCGGATTTCAACAAAGACCTTGTATTATTTACGTGCGCTGGAACCTTCGACAATATGTTAATTGAGAATCAAGCGGTATTTAAAGTTGTTTTTCAAGGTTTAAAATTTAAATGGTCGATTTAAATTGTGCAATATATTTTTTATATTGTAATCTTCTTAAAAATAAATTTTTATATTTTTTAAATTCTTATATTATATTTTTCAGATTTTATAAAATTCTTAATCTAAAACATTGTGGGCCCTCCATTTATAACGAACTTGTAAAAATATGAAAGTTATAGTAAAAGAATTCAAGAAAAAAAAATGAAAATATTTGTTTCCAAGAAGATTTCAATATGTAGAACATATTGTATGGTATGGATCAATCATTTGAGTTTCGAATCTTGAAAATAACTTTAAAGCACCGTTTGATCCATGCTTTAGGGTGTACCGAGTACCATAGTCATTCTCATGTTAATTTGGTAATTTTGATTATCATAAACCATTATTTATAATTTCAAATTTAACAATTTGAATGTAATTTGTACTATATGTATAAAAATTATGATAAAAACTTAATAAAGTTTTATTATCCATCGAATTCTCTGAAAATCATAATTGTTCATATTTTGTAATTTTTAATAAAATATCATGTCATTAAATTTTATGAAATTCAATACATAAATCAATCTATAAAACAATATATGTAATATGTCAATAAACTTTTATTTTTTAAAAACTTTATTTGAGAAAGTGCTGTCAGAACTGTCGACATAAGATTTGTCGTAATAAATCACCATCAATTATATTTGTATATCACGCATTTCATTAATAGACCAACAAAAAATTTAAGAGATTTAAAATATGTATTGCTATAAGGGCACGAATTCAACGCAACTAATCAAATATACTTGGTATTTCGAATGGTCTTGATGAAAATTCAAAAGGCAATCTAATGATCTCCAAATCCAATTGACTTGATTTTTCCCTCTTTGTGGAGGGAGGTACAATACTGTACTTCATTTTTTTGGGTAAATATAAAATAATAAAATATAATTTTTCCCACCTATGAATTTGTTTAAAATTTTCTGCTGATTTCAAACTGTCACTTAAATAATTTGCAATGGCTACAGATTAATATGAAATCGTTCTGGTTTAATTTGTTGGGGGCTATTTTGAATTTTCAGAAAAATTGGGGAAACCGCCTAAACGAACCTAGGAACTTATCCCAGGACTCCCTCACTGACCTGTGGGACCAAACCTTCCCAACGCATAAAAGTCGGCGATCTGGATCTTAGCACGAATCTCAAGCTCGAAAATTTGAAACCAATTACAAAATCCCGCCCGCTTGAGGGTTTACCTCTTTTCCATTCATCTCACTGACAGTGGGCCAGGCCGAACCCGATCTCCGATACCATCCCCTGCACGAATCTTAAAGCACGATCTAAGCAAAACCCTTTATAACCGCTTCCTTCCGCCACACTCCCTTCTCTCTCTCTCTCTGCGTCTCCATTCACTTCGCCTACGAATCGTAATTTATCTTCTTGTATCTTGGATTGGAGCAAATCCAAGAAGCGACATCTCTCTCTCTTCTCCTAGTTCTATCTGTCGCAAACTACTGTAAATATACAAACGAGATACAGAGACGAGTGGAAGAGAGAATCTAACGAGATCCAATCCAATGTAAGTGTTTCTTCCTCTTTCTTTATGGAATTGATTTAATGAAGTATTTTGTTTCTGGAATGGATTCTGTTCAAGTTTGGATTTGGTAATTAGTTTAGTAATAAAGTAGGTTTGACCAATACCTTTATTTGTTTAACCAAAAAGGGCTTGATTTGTTACTAGTTTTGTTCATGTGTTTCAATCAATGAATTAAGAAAACGAAGGGTAGATCTTGAATCCTTTCAAATTTTAATGAATGCTATAGAATGTACTCGGTATCCAATTTTTTTTTGTGATTATCTTGATTTTACAAAAAGAGAAGGTAAAATTACTGGAGAGTTGCGCATAAATAGCTGAAATTGAAATTCTAGGCACTTGTCCCTCAAAAAAAAAAAAAAATTCTAGGCACGTGGTTTTGATGGAATCCAGATTATCTTGACACATCTTGAACTGTTTTTGAGCAATCCAGTTCTAATGCGCACTTCTTTCTCTTTGTGTTAACCAATTGATTAATAATTCCTTTTGAGAATTAGTAGGATAAGAACCAATTGATTAAAATTTATTAATTTTGTTTGAGAATTAGTAGGATAATAAATTAAGCTTTGATTTGGAGTTCATTTGTTAACTGATTGATTAATTTTGAATGTAGATGATACTAGAAGGGGGACAGATGGGGGAGGTGATGGGAGGCTACTTCATTCGGCGGGTCGTGTCGCCACAGGTTAAATTTGGGACTCGCATTGCTTCCACCTCCACCTCCACAACTGCAAGGAACAGGCTGGCTGCGCCCACACCACTTTCTGGCAACAACGCAGAGCATCTCATCAGCCCTATAGCTGGTCGGGTTGTGAGACGTACTCCGGCAGCACAAGCAAAGCAGAGGAAGAGCCCCTTGCCGGATTGGTACCCACGTACCCCTCTCAGAGACATCAGCGTCATATGCAAGGTTTCTGGCCATAATATCATCTATTGTTCTTTTCTTTGTAGTTCTCTCGAGTTATTTCTTCTGTCCAGTGTATAGTTTGAAATTGTTTTTTTTCTTGGGTCATGTAATTTGAAAATTGAATTGCTTTTTGTTTTTTGCTGGTGTTTATTCTACTTCTGTTTTTTTAACTGGTAGGCCATTGAGAGGATGAATCTGCGTAATGCTATGACACCTCAGCAGATGGGTCCCACAACCCATCTGGCTAAGAAGCTGCCCCCTGATCAGATCCAGCACCAAACGCCTGAACCAGTCAACATCTTTCTCAGTAACCAGACCCAAGCAGTCAAACCTGATCCAACAGTTCTGGATTTCACACCGATCAAAGTTGCCAAGACCCCAGAGATAGAGGCGTATGAGAAAAAGTTGACAGAGTCCATTGAGAAACTGGAGAAGATTGTGAAGAGAAACATGAAGAGAGAGAAACGTAAACAGAACCAGAACTTGGCAGCGATGGTTTCTAGGAGGGATGCGAGGTGCAAGACGCTCATGTCCATGCGGTGAAACATTTCGTTTTGCAGCATGTGCATAAATTTGGGGTTTTACATTCATTTACCCGTGAATGGCAGAGTTTTTTTTTAGCAGAATTCGTTTCATTTTCTAAGGAGAATGATAACTGTCATATTTTGAACATTGTTGGATGGATGCATGCACTTTTTGTGCATGCGGATTTAATAGGCTTGTAAATTTAGGTGGCATCTGTATGATCCAAACAATCTGCATGCAGAGTTTTTTTTTTTTTTATCAGCAGAATTCGTTTCATTTTCTAAGGAAATTGATAACTGTCATATTTTGAACATTGTTGGATGGATGCATGCACTTTTTAATAGGCTTGTAAATTTAGGTGGCATCTGTATGATCCAAACAATTGTAGTTACTACTATCAAATGAATCCTTTTGCAGATGAAATAAGCTCGAAATCTTCTTAAAGATGCTTTGTTGTTCTTTTTTGTTCCTCTATATTGTGTGCATGCTTCTTTCATGAAATATCAACGAGTTATAAGGGGAAGAAAATGATCAAACTACAAATGCAAGGATTTTGTTCATGTCTTAACAAAGAATGAGCATAAGAGAATATTCATTATTTCATTTATATGCAAATATACAAATTATAACTTTGATTACAACAACGAAACATCTAACAATTTTACAATTCCTCCCTCATCCAGTCATCCTCACTTTATGTGGTATAAGAATATTTGCTATTGTGTAATTAGAATGAGCTGCTTGCAAGTCCCCTATTCACCATCTTCGCCACCGGCACCAGTTTGTGATACCACCATCAAAGAAGATTCCTAAACCAAACACAACTAATTTTAGATTCCCAAATTCAAGCAAATCAAAAGCAATGATTATTATTCACTGATAACAGTCCCAAATCGTGTTACATATGTTATGGTTCAATTCATAATATTATTGTCATACTGGTCGTGGTATCGTAAATAATTATGAAGCGGTGAGATATACCTCTGTTCCAGCAACAATTGTACCATTGAATGGATGTACAGCACAACAAATCACATCTTCAGACAAGCTGATCAACTTATTTTGCAGTAACCTCCTTTTTCCTCCGGATATAGTTTCTATCTCATCACTGTCAAAATTCACAAATGAAGAAAACGTTTACACCATGCCATTTGAATTTTGCTAAACAGCAACAAAGATATATGTTAAATATGCCCAATGTAACCGTCCATGTAACAAACGACGATCATTACGTCAAAAATTTACAGTTATACTTTTTGTTGTATATATTAAATAAGAGGGTTAGGATCCATTGTCAATGGCTTAGTCTAACAATCTTGTCAATGCTTTCTCAAATCAAGTTTAAAAAAAAATTATTAAAATACAAAACAATTATAAATATGTTCTTAACCTTATAGATTGATTGCATATCGAAATGTATGTAATTAAAGTGTCATTTGATATTCCATCAGAGGTTTGTAAAAATTTGCATTTAGTTTCATCATTTTCATGGGTATGGAGCACCTGAAGTATAGATAATATTTTGATTGTTGAATTTCATTTATGGTTGTCAAACTAATCTCCCATAAAAGAAACCGTAATAAATGAAAAAGAAATATATTTTACTTGTATCCTAAAGCTTAATCCACATCTCATTCTCTTTCAAAATAATTCCATATTCAGTTCATTTCTGTTATTATATGACCAAATAACACCTTAAGAATCATAGGAATTTTGCATGGATAGAGGAGAGAATATCTAAAATGAAAACTATATAGTCTGTTAAACAGAATAAAAGGGACTAACTTGAAATTGATGTGGGAAGGAGAGGTTTTATCGGGATAAAAGTCCAGAAGATAGATTGCTTTACTTGAAGAACTTACAGCATATACCTGCTCAACAAATAGTCAATGCACATGAGAGGTGCATATATTTTCTATATGCATGTGTACAATTAATTTATCTAAATGCATAGACAAGCATAGAGCCGTACTGAAAAAGTAGGTAGCCAAGCAGGTCTTCTAATAATAGTGCAAGTAATAATTCCATCCCTAAAATATTATTAAATAAACATTCAGTAGAATGACTAAGATTGTATATTCTTAATCGGCGACTAGAATTATAACTCTGAATAACAGCATACAATATAAAATATTCAGTGATACTAACAGCCAATTTGGAGGGGGGCAGTGCACATGTGTCACACTTAGATCATTCACATTTATTACTCCTGACCTACAAAAGAAAAAACAGATTTAAATAATAAATAAGACAAATTAAATATTATCAACAAATTGGGGATGGTACAAGTCGGAACTGCTAAACATCAGAGACTAAGTACTGGTTCCATATACTAACATCAGAAAGAAAAACCAAAATATTGATATTTGTAGCCTTGTAGGTTTAACTAATGAGTCAATGTACTAAATATTTAAAAGCAATAAATAGCTGACATAGAGAGAAGTATACCAGCCATCATCGAGATGAAATGCCAACTGGTATGGGCAAGAAGGGTTAAACTTTATTGAATGAATTTCCCTTGATACTATGTTGGATTGTTCCTAAGGATGATTAACAGTACAAAACTGCACGTTAACATTACGTTTCTTCTATAATAATTTTGATAGACATAATACTTTCTTAAGAACAATGAACTGCATTTTTTAGTGTTCTTTTTTAATGATAAGCCAATAGCATTACTGAGTTCTTTGTACTTGCAAAAACTTAAGCCGCATAAAAACCTGCTCATTGAACTTTCCAAAATGCAATTTTAAAGCATTAATCATTGTAAAGTCAACCCACATTGCTTGAATTTAAACTCATTAGTACCTTCAAATCTTTGATCTTCTCTAACATAGATGACACTTTCAAAGAAGTCAAAACTGGCACCTACATGTTATTATAAAAAGTATGTCACCGAGATAGGAGAGTGAGACTAATTAGATACCATCTCATACCTGCAACATTATAAACTGGAACAGCACACTAATTCAGAAGAAACAAACTTATGCAACAGTAATCTGATTGAAATGTCAGAAGGGTTCTAATTAAATCATTTGATTGTAGAAAGGGAAAGAGAAAGTACCTCATTAGGGCTTTGAAAAGCAAAAGAGGAATGACCTCCTCGTAGGTCCCATGCGTATATGACACCATTTCTTCCTGCTCCAAATACCACCTATAATGTTTAAAGAAAAAAAAACTGAACTTAACTTTTATTACAAATTAAGACTACACCAGTTAACGACCAGATTAGTTGATCATCAAAAAAGCTTTCAAAAATATTACTACAATAAAAAACCTGAACAACTGATAGAGTTAGCTTAGGTAGCAAAGATGTATTTTTAAATTTAAGTGCTTGATTATAATTGTTTGCATTGTAGGACTCGCAGATTTGTAGGATTTGACCTCAAGTATTTGACAAATAGAACCCCAATTATACACAAATGCAAAGAGTTGACACAATAGTAACAGATAGAATAGCATAATATTGAATTTCAATACAAGTATTTGGCAAAATAGGAGGTTCGCTGTGTATTCCTACCCTGTTTTCTCTATCCAATTCAAGACTGTTGAATTGGCACTCTGATGATGATTTTGTAAATTGCTCTAGGCAGTGTGTAGTGCTAACACGCCGGTCCCACATGTAAATTCCACCATTCAAGCTTGACGCTAGCAATCTGTTTCGGGGCTTAGATCAATCCACGAGTTATTTATTATTTTTAAGGTAACATTCCAACTCAAATGATCAATGTAGAACTGTACCAGTGGTACCATCAGTATAGCATACAGATAGTAATTTCTAACAGCAGCCTACATTTACAGTATTCAAGTTGGTTAATATTTAGGGTCAACTGATACATACTTAATAGAGTTAATACCAGTAGCAACCCTGGACAAAGCGAGAAATTGTAATCTTGGGTAGTAAAAACTAAGAATTCTGTTATGACCCAATTGGTACAGCATCTTAGTTCTTACAGAGGGTAGACTACTACAAACCTCGATTTATCTTCAGATAGGAAAACAATGTCAGAGAAAGCCTCTTGAATGTCAGAAAATCTTGATCTCCCTATCTCAAGCACCTGTTTTCAAAGTGAAAATCAGTACCAGATCCTGTGATCAAAACATTTTGTAGCATAACAGGTCTGAGCAGTATTGCTAATGGTACCACAAAAGCCACAGATAATAAAACATTAGAATTAGCATAACTAAAGTTCACAATCTGAGAAAAGATAAGAAATGTTGGGGAACTCACTTCAATAGGTTCAGCAGAAACATAGCTGATATCAAAGAGGAAAATTTTGTCTCTCTGCCTTGATGCACAAGCAACCTGCACTCCAGAAAGCCTTTCTTCAGTATCAGACATACATACTGTAGGACAGTGTGAACTAATCCTGGTATGGTACTGGTATGTACAGCACTAGATGTGCTAGAGATCAATGAGCAGTACCAGCTGAAACAGGTTCTGTGTAGTGTCAATAATAGTATTGGAAGTATCCGGACTATTATAGATGGCATACCTCATCTTGATTTGATGGATTCCATTTGACAGCATTTAAAGCCATTGAAGTCGATATGTGTACCAGAGGTTTTCCAGTACTTTTACACTTAGCTGTCGAAGAGGAGGGACCATGAATGGAACAATACAAGGTCTCAAAATCATGCACAGACAGACATCCTGATTTTGTTACTGAGGCAACATATATTCCCTGAAAACCACAAGGAAAGAGAAACATCAATGGTTAATCATGTTTATGAAAAGTGCCGCAAAAATAGATGCATGATGACAAAAATAGGGAAAAAAAACAAAAAAAAAAAACAAAAGCAACTGATTTTGCTTGAAAAGACACTTTACCTTTGCATCAAACTCCACTGCTGTAACCCCTTGGCTGAAAAGAAAGTACCATCAAGCGTACTTTAATAATTTACGACCATGTACTGAAGCTATGCAACAATTTAATATTGTTTAGAGTGAAATAAGAGAAAGAGAGAGAAAGACCTTGGACCAAAATAAGTACGTAGCTCTGAATTTGTGTAAGAATCAAGCTGAGATATCCAATTGAAACGAAAATGTCAATTTATAATTCAAGTGTAAACACAAAATGCATCATTTAGGAAGTGTTATAGTTAATCAGTACAAAACTTAGACCCTCTAATTAGTTATTATTGCGCAAAACTTACAGTTGTTCGGCAGTTGGCTTCTCCATCATCGGAAATATGCGCAAAAGTCCCGGTCTGTTTGTAAGAAAATGGCATTGGCACACATGAGAATTAAAAGTCCAATAACAATTGAAGGGGCCAAACTATAATTGTGACAATGAGGGATCAGATTTTTCTTCTTTCTTTTACCTGGGAGTAGGAATTGAGAAGCAGGTGAGAGTTCTGGTGGCGAAATTTGGGGCTGAGACGGCCTTCCAGCTCAGCAATGCACCGAGTCCACCTGATCCGATCTTTGTGGGCGCTAGGGTTTCGTTGGAGAGAGGATGGCAGCAAGAATTGCTCCATGGCAGCAAAGACTAGGCGCCACACAACACAACACAACGCAACGCAACACGAAAAGAGAACTCAAAAACTAAAAGCGAGGAGAATGCAAGGAGAAATAATTTTAGTTATGTTCTTTTGTTTCGATTTCTTTTCTGTTGCTTTAATTACTTTCCCGCCGGTGAGTAAAGAGAAGCCAAGGGAGAATAAGAAAGAGCGGCAAACTTCCAAGGGCTTTAAAGGGCCATTACAACATATCCAATAACGGGCCCTTATTTGAGCGGATTTAATTACGGGCCTACCGACATGTAATCACTAATCCGATTTCTTTGGTTTTTTTTTTTTTGAAAGATAATCCGTTTTCTGAAAAGAGAGCGATTGGCAATCCGGATCCTCTGGTCGTTTGCAAAAAAACGACCACTGGTCGTCTTCTTATCCGAGCCGTCGGATGTAAATGGACGATCGGATCTCAACACCCCTTCTTCCGTCCAAAAAAATAAAAAAAAGGCGTATAATACGCTACTCGATCTCTTCGTGTACCCTTCCAATTCCAAAACCCCACCAAAACCTTAACCTTACCCATGGCGACCTTCTCCGTCGGTTCAACCCCTCTCCGATCTCTCCATTTGGCGTCTCCTCTCAGAAAGACGCCACAGATGGCCGTGCGCGCTTGCGTCACGTTCAGGCGATCGGTGGAGGAGATCTACAATGTGCGCGCGAAGAGAAATGTCCCGAAGGAGCGCTTGGCCAAGCTAGGCGTGAAGCACTGGTCCACCTGGAAGACCGGGAAGTGCCAGGTACCGTGGGACTGGCAAGTAGACCAGCAGGTTTACATTGTCTCTGGAGAGGTGCGAGTCGTACCAGAAGGTGCCAAATCAGGAGATCGGTACATGCGGTTTGTGGCTGGGGATTTGGTAAGGTATCCAAAATGGTTTAAGGCTGATATGTTCTTCAATGGACCATACGAGGAGCGGTATCGCTTTCGTGCTTATGGCGATGATTGAGGATTTTATTAGCATGAGATGGTGATATAGTTTTCCCTTTCGTGAGGAAAGATAATGTTGGATTTTAGTTGTAAGTTGGCATGTGAGAATCAGTCAATCAGATTGAGAAACAATTAAGAGCTGTGTGGGTTAGTTTAATTGGAAGTTTGGAAGTTGGAACTGCATTTGAGCACGGTATGATATTTTAAGAAAACAGGACATGCCAATTGGAGGTCGCATTTTGATTTGGTATGATTTACTGTTGTAATAGACTTTGATGTCGGAGTTGGGTTTACAATTAGCATTGTACAATCCACCTGTAATATTTTGTTAGGTTTCAGAGTTTAAATCTTTAATATTTTGTTTTGTTTACACTGTCGAAACCATTTTTAGCAACTTGATGTTATTAAATGCATCAGATGCTTGATAAATTTAAGTTTATCTCTATAACAATACAAATGTTTCTGTAACTTGGTTCAGTTGAATGCCAAAAGAAGAACCAGGCTGGTTCATACACAAATTCATTATTTACATCACGCTCAAAAGAAAATAAAGAAGTATCTCAGCATCTGATGATGCTTAATTTTCGTTCAAATAAATTTTCAATCATCAAACCATCAAGCATGTTCAATTTAAGTAAAACCAATTTATTGGCATCTACTGGTTTTAGAATGTGTTTGGTTAGCAAATGCTGCATCAAAAACACGTGTGCACGCATAAAAAAACATACAATACATACACAAATCAAGTTTTCTAAAAACGTTGACGCCAGGAGAGAAAAAAAAATCATGGTTAACAATTCAACATGCAATATATCCAGGAATCCCATTCAAGTACTATCTTGAGCATTCTGATACACATACACAACAATAAGCGTCAGGCCATAACTAATAAAGAACCAAAATCACCTGACAAGTAGGACAACAAGACAACATTGTACAATTACATTAGAGACTCAGCAAAATATTAGGAGAATGCCCGATATTGTTAAGCCCGGTTTTTCCTACATTTCCTTGACCTCGTGGCATACCGTAGAGTCTCAGGAGTCTTCTCTTTACAGTGTGGAATCTCAGGAGTCTTCTCTTCACGCTCTTCTCCCCCTCCCTCTATTTCTCATTCAATAGCTTGATTCGATCCCTTGCCAATAACTTTTTCGTCTGCATCTTCGACTAGATCTTCAAGTGATTTTACAATATAAATCTGTATCAACACGTAATCAATAATCAAATCAATCTTTTCTCTTTATGTTTTACATAAATAAATCAGAAGGATAAATACCAGAATATCCAAGCAAATCACAGCTGGTTGTTTCATAAACTAAATTAGGTTTCTGTCACCGCTCACCAAGGATGGTTGGCTTAATTAGAATTTAATTCTCAACATCAGGCCTCGAGAAAATAACACATATCATAGGTGACAGGAGACAAGATACCAGAAGTTCAAATCAACCCACCATAATTCTTAATTTTCAACTTTTTGTTAAATCCATCTTGTTTGGTTGGAGGCTTACAATATATTTAATTTTGCAAAGGTCATAACTTCCCTTAAATCTTGAAAGTCCAGGTAAAACTGTTTCAATAACTTGCATTAGAAAATTGCATTAATAACAATGCAGATGAAACAAACAACTGGACCCAGTCTAAGACCAATCCATAGAGCAGAATTATCTTAATTTTTTTTATGCAGCTGACAAATTTAATCTGACCCATTTACATACATGCTCAAGTCCACTAGTCATAACTACTAGTCGGTCTTAAGGATTTTCAAATGTAACGAGTAATTTTATCAGCAAGCACTTGAACCTATTATACAAATTACGGCTCACTACCTTAAAGTGGTCAGGAGCAGTCAGCTCAAACACCAAGGCATCACCGTCCTCCAAGTCAGCTCAAACTAGGGTTTGCTTCGAGAGGAACTATGTTGCGGACGAATCTCCTACAGCAGCCCACTGCGATTCGCTTCCATCGCTCTCTCTCTCTCTCTCAAAGAGATCCGATTCGCTTCGAGAGGAACTGGGTACACGAAGAGATCTAGTAGCGTATACGCCTTTTTCTTTTCTTTTTTTTTTTTTTTGGACAGAAGAAGGGGTGTTGAGATCCGATCGTCCGTTTACATCCGACGGCTCGGATAAGAAGACGACCAGTGGTCGTTTGTTTGCAAACGACCAGAGGATCCGGATTGGGGCGATTGGGAGAGTGGGAGGCTATTTGTCCTACATCCGCAAAAAGTGCGTCTACAAAATTGTGTTTAATTTATTTGGTAATAAAGGCAACAAAATATATGATGGCGCTTTGTTTGCTAAAGCATTATATAACAAACTTGTGTTTTAAATTAGGATTTAGCTCGAATCATCAAATTTTGACATACACTTTTTATATGAAAAAAAAAAAATCCCTCGCTGTACAAAACAAGGTACATATTAACATAGACAGAAAGTTTATCTCGCTTTGCCCAACTGCCCTTAATGTTTGTCGGCCCAAATAAGTTCAAAAGTTTTGATTGAATTTTATGACGACGACGACGACGACGACGACGACGACGAGCCATGAAATCCAGTGAGAGCAACTAATGTTATTAAAAAAAAAAGGACAATGTCAAGTGTTCGGAAAATGAAATAGTTCGAAGAACATGGGTCAAGATAATATAATCGTAGTTAAGACTCCTGTCTTCTCGGTTTAATCAAAGAAGGGCAAGACGGCAAGTATAATAAATTAACAAAAGCTGATTATACTTTTACCACCTAACGTCCGAACCACATGTGATATCTTTCTTAAAATGCGTGCCGATTTGTAATTTACTTCTTCGTAGTGCATTCTCTGTCCAGCTGGCACCTAAGATCAAGCAATCAGGGCCGCTGGATCTAAAGCTAAGTAGCTGATGTCTCCAATGAAAAATGTTGTAAAAAAGTTTGACATAGTTCATCCTCGTCAAAAAAATCTATGGTGCATGAAAATAGTTATTTTTCTGTAATTATTATAAAAATTATAAATTATTTTTTCGAAGATTGATTTTTTTTAAACCAACAATTTTTTTATTAAGAAATTTGAAAAAAAATATTCCCTTTGTGTTTCGAACCAAGAACTATTTGGTTGACAGATATAGAGACAAACCATCAGACCAAACAATCTATATTTACAAAAAATATAAATTATTATAAAAGCGAATAATTAAATTTTGAAATTAAAATTTGTCTTATTTACCATTCTTTAAAAAAAAATATTACATCCTGTAATATATTGAGCCCTGTCCCATGAGACACTCATGTTTCTATATGTGTTATGTAACTTAACAATGATATTTAATTCGGTTTGTAAATCATTATTTAAGAAATTTAAAAAATTTAATAAGAGATATCCAACGCAAAGGGACTTTTTTTCACCTCAAGTTCCTGGCACAATTTTCATAGTCAAATTTAATTAAGAGTATTATATATTACAAATACGTATGTGTTTATATATTTAATATTAAAAATGCAAATCTATTTTCCGGGTAAGAAAAATCCAAGTGCGAAGATATTAAAATTAATCAGAAGCCTCTCGTTATATAAACGGGTAAATTGCCCTGGAAATTTTTTTACACGGGCCTGAATCTAAACCATTCATCCAAAATGATAATTGGTTATAATTTGATTAGAATTTGAATGAAGGATCTAGATTTAAGTCCATACATCCATTGCAGAATTACCCAATATCCATTATTAATTAATTAATAAACTGGCATAATCAACTTCAATTAGGCCCTGATCGGAAAGGAAGAAGGTGAAGAGTTGATTTGATTTCAGTGGAGTCGAATGGAGTCGATTTGATTTCTCAAATTCAGACGCTGATCGGAAAGATCGGAGAAGAAGGAATCAATTTGATTTCAGCGATCAACCTCCGTCTTTCGCGCCTCGATCCGACGGACGATGCTGCAGAGAAACGAAATCCCATCAAATTTCAACCTTTTGGCGAGAATTTCCGTACGGGATTTCATCGCTTCAAACTCCCATCGACTCCCATCGAATACGATTCCGATCCGTTCACTTCTCGCTTCCGATCAGAAAAGGGAATTCCGATTCCAAATCCCATCAGATTTTATTGGTTCCGATCAGGTTGTTAGTGTGGAACCGGAAGCCTCCCGTTTTCTATAAAAGGAGAGGTTTCAAAACCTGTAATAATATTTAACTAATTTAACCAGTGCAGTTAAGTAACATCATTTTTCCTTTCCCACTCTCGAGTAGTACACTCTGGCACGATGTCATGGCTGGCGAGGTCCCTGGCCTCCTCTCTCCGCCTCTCTCCCTCCGACCAAGATCCACAATCCACCACCACCACCTCAGAAACAGAACCCGAATCCGAATCCGATACAATCAATCGGACTGTAAAAGAGGATTTATCGGATCTCACTCAAACCTTGACCCGCCAATTCTGGGGCGTCGCTTCCTTGCTCTCCTCCGACGATTCTCCGGAGATCGCCGGAACGCCGAGGATTGATGGAATCAAGAGCGATTTCGCTGAGATCGGAACCCAATTCAAGAGCAGCATTTCTCTCATCTCCAATGCCAAGGTGGTTTCTGAGGTTTCTAAGATGGCTACCTCGTTTCTTCAATTCGGATCCGAGGAGGAGGAGGCGGATGATGATGATGGAGAGGATGTAGTAGATGAGGAAGTGGTGGGTTTTGTGAGAGATTTGGCGATGCATCCGAAAACATGGGTTGATTTTCGTGATTTTGATTTTAATGGTACGCAATGTATGATAGTTTCTCGTTACTTTTAGATGTATGTGGTGTACAACTAAAGTTGAATTATATCAATTTAGCTTTGATCAGTACTCTTATTTAATTCTGGAACTATGCACTTGATGAGTTCCTAATTTGAACGGAGACTTGCTTAAAGTCTCGCCGGATTAAGTTGGCTTCAATTAACCCTCAGTTTTGTGATAGTGCTTGACTAAATTGTGCTTTCATTGTACATTTCCATAGGAATTAGCCTCAACTCTCAACTTATATTAGCGATTCAAGTGAGCTCTAACTCAGAAATGAGACACTGTCCTATTTAATTGAGTGCTACAAAATTAGAGATTTTAATATTCAAATAACTGTGTGATTGTAAATCGCGATATTTTTTGTATGTAAAAGACCTGAGATCGTATATGTGTTATCCTGTTTTATAACAGATTTGGAATTATCAGAAGCTCAAGCAGAGCACATCTTGGCTATGGAGCAGCTTGTACCAGAATTAGCAGATTTGAAAAATGAGCTATGCGCTAGTTCCATGACTGAAGGGCGGTTTTGGACAATTTATTTTTTGCTTCTCTTTCCTATACTTGATAAAGATGATGCAGAGCTTCTTTCCTCTCCTCAGGTAGTTTTATATGCCTGAAACAACCAATTTTACACCTGAGCACTGATGCTTCTATAATTTTAGAAGTTTGTAATTCCGACGACCACTATTCCAAAATGTCAATTGTGGCAGATTGCACTGTTTTTGGAGGTTTTGATCATGGTTATTTTGGAGCCTAACAAAAATGAATTGAACAGGCAACATATATCTCTCATTTTTTTTGCTCATGATATTCCTTTATCGCTGTTAATTTCACTTTTATTTCAAAATTTGCGGTTAAGTTTACAATCAAATTCATTTAAAGGTTAAACAAATATCAATTGAGTGTACATTTGATTGATTTGAGGCTCACATGTTCAATGTGTTGTTCATTAAATCTGCAATATCAACTCTATTCATGTGTGGATAGATAAGAGTATATTATCTTTTTCATTACTGCTTACTTCTGTTTAACAAAACAGTTATCATTTTTTATCTTCTTTTAGATAATGAAAGCTAGAGAGGTGCTTTTAAAAGGACTTTGTGACCAGCAGAGCAACCAACCTGAGAAGCCAGAAACAAAATCATTTCATACAGAGGTCCCTTCTGTCAGAGAACCTACCCTTGAAGAGAGAGTGATCTTACCCGTACAAACCGATGAACATTCGGCTCGCGCCTCCAGTGCACAGATTATCGACAAAACTGTCACTGAAGAAGAGCTGGCAGTTGACAAAAGCATTGACTGGTTTGAGGAGGAAATTGATGAGGCAGATCAGGATACTGGTAAAACAGATGCTGGCGGGGTAGGTGAAGTGGAGGTGGATGTATCCTTTAGCGACTTAGAGGAAGATGATGATGATGATGATTATGTCATAAGAAAGAAGGAAATTGTTACCAACAAAGGCGGTAATGGTACAGGTACAGGTTCCAGTCCAGAGTCTAATAAATCAAGTGATTGGCTTGAGGTAGATGATATTGTGGTGGATTAGTCTCTCTACTCCCTCCCTCGCTCCCTCCTCCCTCTTTCTCGCTCTTCCTCTGGCTGTATATTTGTTTTGTTTTGTCATATCTCCGCACTGTGCTTGTGCCTTTATCTAATGCATGCACATAATTGACGTCCATTATATCTGTGGTTCATTCACTATCATTCATGTGATGGCTAGATTCTTAATACTTCAATTTTAGAAACTTTGTTCCAATCACCGTCCAATACTTACTAATAATAGCTCACTAGTGGAAGAAGACATCATATAATTAATTCTTACACCTCGGTCAAGTTTAGAAACAACTTACTTTGGAATGATGCACTAAGTTAAAGTTGTGGAGATATTGTTGTGTAAATTAGAGATGAACTAATATTGGCAGCAAAAAAATAATCATGTTCGAGTGCTGGAAACTAGATTAATAATTTAATTGCTTATGTCGGAGATTAGCATTGTATTTCTGACAAACACCAGGAAAAATTTGTTGGCCTCGCAATAATTATAGGTGGATTTAGTTAAATCTGTTTCAGTGATGATTCAGAAATTACAAACTGAATATATCATATTTTACCGAAACCTTAATATGAGGAATGAGCTTGTATACATTGAAAATAGTAATAAAGGCAAATGTACACTATCACATTTTCCAATCATCAGTAGAAATCAAAGAATTGATCTAACGAGTCACAAAAGCACAACTATAAGGAAAGAACAATTTTCAAGACAAATCAATTCCAATCATACTAACATCTTTACTAATAATAAATCCATACTTTGACCAATATGTAATTATCAAGAAAACAAAACATTTGATAAAAGAAGTATAAACATCAAGAAATTAACACCACCTGCTTAACATATCATTCCATAATTAGGTACTAGTCAAAACTAAATCCCTTTATTTTTTTTGAAGATAAATTGGGGTCAAACCTCCCAACTTATTTTTAAATTAAATAAATTAAATGTTTATAAAAGACTCTCCAGTCGGATTTCGAACCTGTGACTTCTTACTTGAGATGCATTGCTTTTTGCCACTAGATCAAGAGCTGGTTCTCGTCAAAACTAAATCCCTAAAACGAAAGAATAGAAAGTATAGAAAAGAAATAACACTAAAGAAAACGTTAACAAATTTAAAACTCGTCAAAAAAGACAATTTATTTACTTGTTAGAACAACCATTATAACATTGTGATCAAAACAGATTCTCCAGATTTCACATTATAGTTAATCTTAATCATCTACTTTACAAACACACGATAATCAAGAAAACGGACATTAGCTAGGGAGAGATGGATTTCTTCCCGGGGTGATCAGCAGCTTTCAGAGTGCGATCGATCAAGAGACGAGCTTTTCGACTATCTAGCTCGACCTTTGCACTCCGACTCTTCTCCAATTTCTGGTATGCATTCTTGCTTTCCTTGTTCTTCTTGGTACCTCCTGTGCTGTTGCCAGAACCACTCAACATGATCTCTTGCACCTTCAATTTTATCGACTTCATGAAACTGTTTATCTGCTTAATCATCTCCTCTCTCTTCTCTTGAGGGGAACCGGAACCCTTCTCTCTCCGCTCTCTGAAATCGGTGCCTATATTTTATTTTTGTTTTTCTTATGAAAATAGTGAAGTTTATCTCTCAGTCTCGTTTCTTGCTTTTTATTATTGTCCCTAAAGACAGCCAACATGGTGTGTTTTCTTGGCCTTCTTGCTTTATGTTTGCGTTTTGTTTCCTCTACGCTTGCCACGTGCACGCGGGCATGTATGTATCCTTGGGTGTATTAATTATGACAATCCTGTGAAATGAATATGAGTTATTTTTCTTCCGCAATATATATCTCAAATGAAAATACGGAATAGTTTTCCCAATGTTTTCAAATTAATCGCTTTTAAATCCTGAACAAATTTCTCCCAATTGACATTTCTGTGTTTCTTTCATCTTTATCTATATTAAATTAGATTTTCAAACTTGTTTGAAATTCCTTTTTTTTTATATATATGTAAATTAATAGATATTGGACATAGCACGAGAGATTAGTTTACCTTTTTTTTTTTTTTTTTTTTACTTACAGATGGCTGTGATGTAAGCGAATATTACTTTGAATTTAAAATTGTACTCGAAATATTTAGAATTACATGTGATATCTGGGGGTGAGCATGGCATCATTGCTCATCTATAGATGCATTTTCAGATTTTCTATTGTAATGACTAATTTATTATAACAACAAATACAATAAATGCAATATTTGATAAAGAAACAGTGATATACTTAATCATATATGGTATATTTTATTAAAACTGAATTGATTTAAATGTTGTTGGACCCATTTGATGTGTCGGAAAAGAAAGAATCTTACAAAAAAATGAAACTTTTCTAGAATCAATGTTTCTGGCATTTTGGAGAAAAAAATTGGACAAAAGTACAAAACAAGGGAACAGATAATAGGCAACTATGTTTTTTATCTTCTTTCAATTTACGACAAATCAAACCGCATTGATTGAGAAAAAAAATGCTAAGTTGCTGTTTTTATGTCTTTTGGTATCTTAACATATCAACCTTGAAAAAAAAAATGTCAACATTTCAAGCAGACCAAATATTGATCCTTCTAATGGTGATCTATAGGGGTGAAAACGGCGACTGTTTTATCCGTTCTTTCGTTTCGTTTCGTCCAAACGAAACGAAATGGTTAAAGATTTTGGTTGCGTTTAAAAAATGAAACGGTTAACGCAACATATAGTCAGTTTCGTCCATGTGTATTTTCGTAGTATTTTCATAATTTCGATCGTTTCGTTCAAAACGAAACGGTTAACGCAACATTCCATTTTTGTGGTCGTTGTAGACGTTATGCACCCCTAGTGATCTAGGCATCTAGCTAAGTTACCTAATCTCTTTAGGCCAATTCCTCATTTGAACAGTCTTATACATAAAACAAAAGGCCTAAAATATATATTGGGCCAAGAATTAAAGGCTCGGACTAATTCGAACTTAACCTAATGATTTCGATAATTCTTTAATGGGCTTTTGCTGTGTCATCATCTCTATCAGCTCTATCAGCTTTCACTGCCTTCAATTCGTTTGGCGAAGTATTGGATAAGGCAAACCCCTCAAAACCCTAACCCCCCAATCTCTCACTCTCCTTTCTTTTACCTCAGAAACTGAAACCATGGCACCAGAAAGAATTTCCTCTCCGCCAAAACTTCCACCAAAAACAAGAAGCAGTGACAAGAATAGAAACAAGAAGCAGCTGCCAAGTCCAGAAGAAATACTGTCGCACTACGAATCGCAAGGCCTCGACACCCGAGCGGCCTCTCTTGAGGCCATATCTCACCTCCAAGCTCTTCTCTTCAAGACAGTGGCCTCCAATTCGGCTTCGAGTGTCAGAAAGGTCGACACCATCAACACCCGATTGGCAATTATCGAGGCGAAACTCGATTCGAAACCAGGTTTCGTGCAGTCGATGGCCATCGGTGTTGTTTCGGGTGCGGTTTTGAATGGTTTTGGCTCGGCATTTCCCCATGTCTTGCATGGGTTGTCGAACGCTTGGAATTCAGCAAGGATGGCCATGACGAATTCGAGCTCAAATCCTTCTTCCTGATTTGTATTTGTCTGGGTTTTTGGATCATGTTTTGGTAAAATCTGTGAAAACTGAGTATTTTAATTGGGGGAATTTTGGATATTATTAGGATTGGTGGTTTTGGTTCTCTGAATTGGGATGGTTTCTGGTATTGTAACAGATTCGAGTTGTAATTTATGACCTTCTAGTTTTTCTTCGATTCTGATTCATTTATGGGTCTGAACTCTGAACAAATTGGTTTGTAAATCCTAAATTGATTAATCTTAAATCAATCCGTTAATTCATTGGGGGAGTGCAATGTGCACACTCCCAATATTTATGTCAGTGTGTGGAATTTTCCGAGTGAGTTTTATGCAAGTTAGATTGATTCATTTCAGATGATATGGTTTGGGTCAACATGACTGTATATTCTGGTGGCCTAATTTCCTGGTAATATAATACGTTGAAATTAGATGCACGGTTCAAATCTGCGGAACTCTTAATTTGATGCCTTTAATGTAATCCCTGTAATTGACTTTTGAAATTAGTGATTACTGATACAGATGCTGTCCACTATTTGAGCAATCAGGATCCCGTGGCGCGCGACGCGTGTAGCGCGGCTCACGAACCATTCGATTTGGATCTGACGGCCCGTGAGCCGCGCTACACGTGTGTCGCGCGCCACCTAATTTGGATTTCTATTTGAGTACGTATGAGTACTTAGGAAGATGATGAATCATTCATAAATACATAAACAACTCATCTATCCTTTGTAGATTTTATTGAATTAACAAAAGGCATTCCACGTGCGAGTTCTGGAACAGACTAAACTTGTAAATGTAATGGTTTCCTACATGCGTCAACTACTTCAGAGCATTCAATACGCACACAATGCCACGAAAAAGTTCATTCAACGATTTCTCAAGAAATCACATGGATATTGTTCACTGTTCAGTCCAGTGTACCCAAGAGTTTTTTTTTCCCAAAAAAAAAAAAAATAGCGCATGGCTACCTGTTTTATTGTGGAAAAAAGAAGTTTTTGTACAAAGTAGAATAAGAAGTGCATCACAGCCTCACAGGTCAAATAGCCAGTAAAAAAAATGAGAAATGCTAATGTCTCATATATAAGACGCAGCCTCCTGTCCAATATCAATCTAGACCACATATCTCGCGTTAAAATTCACACTCTGATCAGCGCTTGATGAGTTCGAATTTCAAGTTTGCCGTTAAGTTTTTTCGCTCCGTTTCGTTCCGTTAGAGAACAAGGGAACAAACGCGCACCAGTTACTCTCTCCTTTTCTCTTCTGTATTGTCTGAGCCACCTAATTGCTTGTCGACGGAAATAGGCGCACACTTAGGCTGAGCCAAGCTCTCCCTCTCGACGCAACCCTAGGCAGAGGCACACACCTGTTTTTGCTTGACTCAGCCACCTCCGCGACCGATCTGCTTCTGCCTTTGTCTCACTCTTTTTCTCCGATTTACATCTGTCTAGGTATCTCTCTCTCTCTCTCTCTCTCTCTCTCTCTCCCCTTTTGTGTTTTGTCTCCTTTGACTGACGTGGGTTTTTTTTTAAGAGCGACCAGTGGTATATTGTTGTTTTTTTTTTCTGGTTGAGGTTATACCATCAATGTGTTTGATTAAAGGCCTAGATGAACATGGGCTGTCAGTACTCAGTACTTAGCTCTCCCAAACAAAATTAGTCTTTCTTTCAATAATGTAGCAAACAATTGCATTGTTTTTAAAGTACTTTTGTTGTTTGGTCATTGCAAGGGGGCATACAAAGAAATTGAAGCTTTAATTTAAAATAATACAGTAATTGACCAAAATATTAAAGAAGGTATAACACAAAATAATAATTTTTAATGACCAATTAGATTGGGAATTCTTCATCCATTTGTTAGTAAAGGCCGTCCAGATATGAATCTTTAGGTACAAGTAGCATCCATTTGATATACTTTAAACAAATAGCATTTTTATCACCATCATTTGTAGTAATTTTAATTGGTGTTATTATATATAGATGTCAGGCGAAGATGGGTCAAGTGGCAATACTTGTGAACAAAATGATGAGACTGATCCATATATCGGTTTTCTAAATGGTGATTGCATCTAAGAAGCAAGAGATAAAGAAGAGGCAGGAGATCTAAGAGGAGATATAGAAGAAGAAGAAGAAGTAGCAGATCTTTACGTGGGTATGGAATTCAAATCAAGAAGATGCATTTATGTGCTACAATATGTACGGTTTTAAGAGAGGTTTTAGCGTTCGTCAGCAATGCAATAGCTCTTCAAAAAATAGTGTAACTGTTGTGGTGTTTGTGTGCTCAAAAGAAGGGTTTTCTAAACGACAAAAACATGAGAGTAAGGAGTAAGGTAGTTCAAGCAACCTGAAGAAAACACCAGAGAAAGATACATGATCATCAAGAACTGGTTGTAAGGCTTATTTTAGAATGAAGCTAGTAAATGGAGCCAATTAGCTTCAAATGATGCCTGTGCTTTTACTATGTTTGATGAAAAATCAGGTGAGTTGTTGTCTCAAGTATTGCAAATAGTGTCTGTTAATTTAACCCAACCATCAGATATAGGAACCACAATTGATGAAGGCCCAAGAAAGGCTCTCAAGTTTCATGATCCTCCACAATCTCAATGTAAGGGAAGGAAGAGAAAACTTGCACGGTGGAAACCTGCTATCGAGAAAGCACTTGTCAAGAGAAGTACCTGTGACAATTGTGGAAAGAAAAACCATAATAGGACTTGTCCTGATCCTGAGGTATACTGTTTTGTATATTTTTATTTATTCATGAATTCTCGTACTGACCATTTATTGTATTTACATTAGTTACCTGAAGCTAAGAAAGAAGATGGAAAGAAGCATGAGGAGGATTTAGAGCCAATTGAAGTCGAAGAAAGTGCTGATTTCGATCAAACGGAATGAGAAAATGTCGAAGAAGGAGATGATAGTGAAGATGACTTGGACTAATTAACCCTGTTGCTTGTCGAAAAAGACTTGAACGAGAATTTGTTAACTTTTTGTATAGAAATATAAGGGTATTTTTGGTACTAATAGAAAAGATATAAGAGATATTTTGATAGAAGATGCATTTTGTTATGTGTGTAGTTATGGATATGATCAAATTTGATAGAAAAGATATTGTGTTATTTGATAGTTATGGATATTATCAGACATGATACTTTAATGAAAAATATTTTGTTATTTTAATGTGTACTAGTAATGGTGTGGCTAGTTTATTTGATTTGAATATGGTGCTTGTATCATTTGATTTGATATATACCAGTATATAGGTGCGAATGTGATGTGGTACCTGTGCTTGTGTTATACTTTTTTTGATAAATTTATTTGTAATATATTTGATTTGCCAGGGCACATGTATTAAAAAGCTTAAATTTACATTGTCAAAATTTCTATGAAATAACAGATCAATCATTGTAAATAAAAATGTAGTGTTAATGAATTTCAAGTAATCAACTACACAATCTAAATAAAAAATTCAATCATTAATATAATTCTAACACAAGACATGAAATTAAAAATAAAACAAGTATCATAGATACAACACAAGTATCCCACCAATATCAACACATCTACCCTGTTGACTTTACAAGTATATCACATAAGTTTTTCAAAAACAACACTTAAATTCCTAATCATAAGTTTCTCAAAACAACAACGCACAAGTTTTTCACCATAACAACACAAATATTATCCCACTAACAAAGTTGTCGTCTTCTTCGTATATATTTTCTCCATCAATTTGCTTGAAATCCTCATAAGAGTACTCAATGATGCTTGAAAAGAATTCATCTTCAAATGATATCTACCTAATGGCAACAATGGAATCAACTTGACTCATCTACCTGCCCTTTTATAAAAAAAAGAAATGCTCGTTAGTTAGTTAAAAGTTGCAAAAAATAATGGGTAAAGCTGGTAAACTCACTGACAGGTTTAGAGTGGGTAATCGAATTCCAGTGTTGACAAGCAGTGTAACTGTAATGTTTTTAATTTTTAATGAAACTTTTTTCCATGGGCGAATTCTCAAAAAAAAAAAAAAATGGTTATAATATTATCTAAGTGAAACAATGGTAATTACTTGTATATATAAGTTTTTTATGCCTATACCGTTCACTTGGTACCACTGATATTCTGCAAGAACATAGGTACTTTTTCATTGAAACAGTCAGACTGTCCACTATTTTTTGTTTTAAAAAAAAGGAACTTACCTTTTTTCAAATTAATTTTTCTAATTGAATATTTTCTCTATTTTGGGTTAGAATAGTTGCTCTTAATGTTGGCGAGATGAATTGGACTGACTTTCAAGCAACATTTGGAGCTGTACAAATTATTCATGCATAAAACTTTTCAAAGCATCAAATTTGGAAGTTAGTTTTCCTTGTATTTGCAAAAATCAGCAATATAAAGAGTAAATTGATTGTTCAAACTATGTTCTGATCAAAATAGTTCCCAAAAAAAGAGAGAGGGTGAGGGGAAGGGTAGAGAGTGAGATATGCACCTGTTGGAGGAGGGTCAGAGAGTGCGAGAGGATCTAGCCGTATGTCGCGGGAGAAACTAACCATTGGAGATCCTCGCTGGTGCTCTAATCACTCCGCTCGAGTGAGAAGGGATGCGATTCTCTATCTAGGGTTTTCTTTCGCCGGAGGCAGAGATTGAAGATTTCTAAGAAAAATAGAGAGGAGACGGTAGTATGAAAAAGATAGACGGAACTAACACTAACAGGACGTTAACATTAAAAATTCTCTCATCAAGCGCTCATCAGAGTGCGAATTTTGACGCGAGATATGCGGTCTAGATTGATATTGGACAGGAGGCTGCGTCCTATATATAGGACGTTAGCATTTCTCAAAAAAAATATATATCTCCTCAGTGCTAGCTCTGTTCCTAGTCCACGCTAACACTGACACAGCGCATAGCTAGCTAAAAGGTAACTTCCAAGATCAGACATGAAAAATTCTAGCTGCCAACAATATTAGTACTCGAAAGAACACGTATAAAGTTTGAAGCGGCTGTCAGCACGCCTGCCTAAATTTTTCTAATCTGGAGTACAGCGCTTCAAAATGGAGTTATTAAACACATCCGTTGTCGAGATTTCAATTACTTAACATTGTCAATTTCCAGACGATAGATAATTTTTTTGAGAATATATAAAATGCTGCATCCGACTTGGACATATGTTTTATCTGTAATACAGATGGCACAAAAACAAAATAAAGGAAGAAGAGCAGGTGCCAATTTACTTACTGGTATGGATAAATCAGCAACAACAAACCGGTAAGTAAACAGATCACACTTACCATTCTGCCATGAACACAATTTAGAATGTGTATCACACATCGTGCACAAATCTAGAAACAAAAATCTTTCAAAAAACTATTTATTTCATGCGCGTTCAATCTGAAATTCTGAATTGAAAGGGCCAGATCGCATGCCATAGAATCCCTACCATAACATCTATGACAGCAGATTTGGAGCACACCAGACTGTTGTACAGGGCTGAATTAGTAATTTTAATGTGCAACTGAAGAAAAGAAGAACGAAATGAGGAAAAAAGAAAGGAAAAAAAAAGTCAAGAATCATGGCAAACTCTCACAGTGAAATTCAGATCACAGCTGCATAAAATAGGCAGAACTAGTAATTTCAGAAAATACAACTACTAATATTTTCAAATGACTTTGAACTGAAACGACAAAGTATTTATTCTAAGGGGCCCAGCATTTATCCAATTGCATAAGGTTGGTCGCAGCACACAGCTAGAATCGGATGGTTATCAGAAATGGATAATAAAAAATAAAATAAAATCCAACCCCCTATTTTTAGGTACGCTGATCTACAACCTTCTATTTTTGATCAGACAGCCCAAAGTTCAGCTGTTTTATAAGTTATAACTAAAGAGCGACTGAATCACTGATAGTATTAGACCAACATAACCAACATGTTTTGCCATCAAAACTTACAGATCTAAGGTTAGTGGAACTATCTTGAGAAATTAACACACAAACCTCGAAAGGACCACACAAAATCAGCATAGTATTAAAACCTATATTGAAAAGCTGGCACCACTTTCTCTTTTCTTGTGATAATTAAATATACCTACCAAATCTAGCTCAAAAATTAAATTAAGCTATTAACACACATGGCAGAGCCATTTTTATTGATCCATCCATAATTCATCATATACTAACATATCAAACATACAAAATACTTAGTAATAGTAGCTAGCTATCTCACTTACCATACATAAAAACCCAACCCTGTATCATCAAAAGCAAACCCAAAAACTCCATCGGCCGTGCGGGACCCACTTAACAGTATGCGGTACAACGCTTCTTGCAATCGATGGTACACCCACCACCCCCTCCACCAGATCCGTAATTCTTCCCTGAATGACTGTATGAAGAGAAGCACTTCTTGGGGCAAGTAACCCTTTTCTTGTAGCAGGGCCCCTTGTCAGAACAAACCACCGATGGTACAACCACACCTCCATATGAGTGGCCACCATTGGGCCCACCGTACCCACCACCCCATCCACCGGCAAAGCCCGGTTGGTTAAACGGGTTACCGTTACCAAAGCCGGGGATGTTGAACCCGTCAAAACCAGGTATGCTGGTACCAGGATTGGTACTCTCGCTGGGGTTTTGGGTTTTGGTGGTGGTGCGAGAAGTGGCAAAGCAGAGAGAAGCGGTGGCTAGGAAGAGGGAGAGGAAGAGAAGAGAGAGTGTGTGACTCTTCATGGTGCTAATCGCTCTTTGTTTATTTGACTTGTGTGATTTGCAGGAAATAGGAAAGTGGAATTGAGATTTTAAGGAGTTTGAAATAGAATAGTAAAGGTGTGGTTAATGTTTGAAGAGGGAGCATTAAAGGTGGAGGGAAGAAGAAGAGAGATTTGGCTTTGGAATATTGATTTTCTCTATGACAAAGATCATGAGTCAAGGTATAGTGAGTTAAAAGTTGATGTAACTAGTGAGTTGCTATACTGACGACTATACTTATTGAATGGTAGAAAAATGGGACAGTTGAGGCGGTGACACGAGGGTAGGTCGGATTGGAGTAATGGCGCGGTTCGCCCATGGACATGGACTTGTTGGGTACCTACAAATACCCGGTTTGAGTTAATTAATTATACGGATATATATACTAGTCAGTGTACAGTTTATCTTAATAAAAATAGGATAATGTTTATCTTGAGGAGCATTACTAAATTGACAATTTATGCATAAATCTTGCTAGTGATATTTCTAAAAATTAGATTTAAAAGAAAATATTTAATAAATAAAAAGTACTGGTTGATAACAAATAATAAATATATATGCAGTGAAGCACATTGCAATTACAATTCTGTCCTGAGAACTACAACAACACTCTTTTCACCCTTTTTCTGATATATAGGCACGTATACAGTGCCACTGTGGACGTGGCACACTCTTTTCTCATGTTTCGACAAGAATTATTTTTCACTTTTTATTTTTTTCTTGACAGTTTTGGTGCAACGACACGCGTCTGAGTCACTGGACCAGCCTAATTGTTTTACCAGAATTCGGTTACAGTAAAAAGATTAACTCCAAAGATTAACAATCAATCAATTCCAGTTGCATCCAGGACACAAGTTATGAAGTGGGAATGTGCCTAACAAAAGTGTTAAGTCAGAGGTGTGGAAACTGAGGCGAGAGTGACAAATGGCCTGAACCATTATCACATTTCCTTTGGTGCCTTTCGCTTTTCTTCTCCTATTACACACTTAAACAATTGAACCCTCTTTATTTTTGCAATTACTATGCGCCACATACCATATCTCCCCCCTGATCCAGTTTTTTTTAGACTAAGACATGCAGGAGCATGATGTATTTTTTTTATTTGTTTCAATAACAGATTTAATATTATATCCCTGGTACTTGTACGCAAAACAAAATACTTTAATAATTTAGTTAGATATAATTGACAAATAATTTATTCTCAATATTATTTCCTGTACATACTTCTTCGGATTTCTAATATTAGTTTGATGATTATTTCTGTTAATCAGTTTTCCAATTTTTGAATTAATTAGAGTTGTTATCACCGGATTTAAGTTTCAAATTAAGTATTTGAATGATCAAAATTCATTGATTTAGATTACACAATTGAGAAGAGGGGGGGGGGGGTTATTACTGTAGACGAACTTTAACAATAATCAGATGGCTTTAGTACGCCCAAACGAGTGCAAATTCCTGATGATGTTATCTCATATCATGCATGTAAATTGTATATTACTGCACCTCTGGCATTATCAATTAGCAACTATTTTATACATTTGCAATGAGGTAAACTAGTTGACATACTCAAGGGGGGGACAAAATGAAATTCAATGTTTTCTGGGACCAATTTTGAAACTACCACCTAAGCTGGAATGCACACTTGGTACTAAATAGTTAATGCGAAAAAAAAATTCCATCTCCAATTTCTTTCTCTTCTTGCAATTTCATTTTTATTTTCGACAAATATCTAAAATAATAAATTTGAGGGGCATCCTGACCATGACCCCCCGAGACAACGATACACATCCATGCATCCAAAAAGTCAAAAATGTTAAATAAAGGGACCCAAAACATGGATACCTTTCTTTATTTATTCTGATTATTATGCTCAGCTTTTCTGTATATTCAACTTATGAGCGTCGTCCGTTTACACCACACAAACTGCTATGTATAGTCGCACTGAGCTAAGTCCCTTTCCCACTAGCGATCTGATAGTTACACTAGTATCATAAATACAGGAGTTGGTTGACGCAAGAGGTGGCCACTAAAGCCGCTTCCAACAAACCCAACACGGTATCATAAAGGAGGGGCTTATTAAGGCTTTTGGACTTATGGTTTAGGCGTCTGATCGAATTCAAATCCTCTGTACTGATTCTTTGAAACACTAGATTTCATAAACGTGGCTCCGCCACGTTAATGATAGATGTATTCCCTAAATTTTAATTTAGTCAAGATAATTTTGAAAGTGTAAATTAGCCACAACTTTTTAGATCATTAACAGTAGACCAAAAGCAGTAAGAAAAAGCACAAAAAGACATTAGTTTTGAATTTTGTGAGTTTGGTCATAGTGATTGCTTTACCATGCACTTTTTGTACGTGCCTATGTCTTGCACATTCTACAAAAAGTAAATAAATATGCAGTTCTAAGCTGAACAATGTTTTTTGACAGAATAAAATTTTGTAAGAATTGCTATTATTACAGAGTAAGCTTCCTTCCTTCATGGACAGTTTAAATAAAATGCTTAACATACACACAAACATAAGAGGGATGCTGAAAAAGAGAGGAAAATAGAAAGAGACCTGACATTTTTATCATATTGCCCTCTAGTTTTAGACAATATCAGAATTGAGTGAGGTACACTGCTCCATCCAGCTTCATCTTGGCCAAAGGAGTCACCTCATCTAAGAAACAAATTAGAACAATTAAGCAACTAATTTCACTACTGCCTTGCAACAAAAAGAATTTTATATCCTAATTTCTAAAAACACATTGATAGTTGTATTTTTTCTAAAAATTGCAAGTTGACTTTGTCTATGAAGTATAACTATTGCTTTTTTTTTTTCTTCTAATGTAACTATTATTTCTTTAACAGTAGTATCGCAATGTAAACAAACTCAAAAGTGATAACTATTTTGTTGATTTCCTGTTGTCATAACTCTAGCTATTATTGTTCATTTATTCCATCTCAAAATTGTTGGTCTCAGAAAATACTGGCACATGAGAAACATCATATGAAAATCACATGGTGGCTAAAGACAATAGAGCTCTAATCGCTATTCTAAAGTAGTGAATGAATTTTCACGAATGATAAAACTTAGTGTTAACTATAGCTAAATCCGGTTATGCCGTAAATATTTATAGTCTTGAACCTGTTAAAACTGATGCTTTCAAATTTTAGTAAAAAAGCAAATGAATGGCTCTAAGAACTAAGGGTTATCGATTCCTTCATGGCATCAAAACACGAAATTGACCCCTAGACTAAGCTGGGACAAACTGATTTAAGAAAGAGCTATAATTTATAGTCTCTTTCAAAGAATCCCACAAAATTAATATTAAAATCCTAAAGGAATTTGTACTCAATCAAGTGGTATACAACTATACACACTCTATTGTCAATTTATCAGAACAAAATTTAAAATTAAAATTCTAAAGAAATTTCACAATTGAATATCTTAAAGTACCCATGAATGTCGATCGAAGCTTGCATCTCGAGGGCTTTTATTAAAGCAACAGATACTGGTAAAAAAAAAAAAGAATGTCAAATTGATCATTGATGATGCATTAATTGTATTTACAAATGAACTAAATAGAATGACTAAAGCACAGTTAAGCAATTTAAAAAATCATAAAGCCTAGAATCAAGCAACATGTCCTGATCAATTTACCAATTTCCCCTAAACTCAAAATAACCAACTAAGCGTATGATCAAAATACAGCTTAGTCCAATTGTGTTGGAGGGGTGCTGCATGCATGGATCGTGAGGCAACAAATTTATTTTGTGAAAATTAAAGTTCACTTAAAAAAGGTATAATCAAATTGGTGTAGAAGCCAACTAATTGGAGTGAGATTAAAATTGTACAAATGCTAATTAGTATTTATCATCAAAATAATAGTTGAAGTTCACATATGTCATATGCTATGAATCACATATGATAAGAAGTTGAATTTCATACTTAACATGGGGGAGCCATTGCTGACAGATTAGCTGTCACGGAGGAGGAATGCGTGTTCACACAATCGAGTTTATGAGACAACCTCAAAGGCTGAAAGCATCATATGACAAAGAAGTGCAATGATTCATATTCATTTTCTGTACCAAAACAGAAAGTGGTTAAGGTTATTTTCAAACAATAAAATGTGCTGGACAATTGACAATTATTCCAACACCAAAGCATCAATTGAGAGAAAATTAACATAGGCCGTGCAAGTTAATTTGATTTGTAGAATGAGGGTACCTGACCACCAACACCTCTCTCTCTGCTGACCCAGTTGCCTTCTTGGATATGATCATTTTCTTCTCTGCTCTTAATTTGACAGCATGCAGCCTATCTTTTCTACATGCATCTACAATATTTTGCAATATATATTGTTTTGTTATAGCGAACAAAATGTAATTAGTTTAATCTGTACATTGCAAGCTACTTATAAAAAAGGAAAAAAGCTGCCGAGGGAAATATGCTTTGATTGCTTTCATTATATATAAATAAAAGTTAACAAAAATCAGATAAGAAACAAAATTTGAGAGGGACAAATTGGAACCTCACACCTGAAAAATAGTTTAATTTCTACTATTGACGTCAAAATAATCTGAAAAATTTATGCAAAAAGATCTATCATTACCTTTTCTCCCAAACTACTCGAAATTGGAACCTCACACCTGAAAAGGAATAATGCTTACAAAATCAATGCAAAATAAAATTAAGCAATATCCAGATATAAAAACCTGTAATCATAACTGAAAAGGGAAAAAAACAAAACACGGAGAAGAAAGAATGGAAAATAAGGAGAAGAGGAAACCAACCTCACGGAAAAACAAAGAAGAGGGAACATGAAGAAAAGGTCAAATTAAGAGGATATGATTGGACATGAAGAAAAGATCAAATTAAGAGGAAACCACCCAGCGCGCACTGTTCATTCCTCCATCCAGAATTGAGGTTTACTAGATTTCACGTCCCCGCCACGTCAAAAATAGATGTATTCCATAAATTTTAATTCAGTCTAGATAATTATGAGGAAGTAAATCATCCATAAAATTTTATTTCATCAACAACAAACTTTAATCTTTATGAACTGCCAAGGCACTATCATATACAAAAAAAAAAAAAAAAAAATACAAGTGACAAATCAGCCCACATAAATTGAAATGTAAATAACTATTATGATAAAATGCGTGTCTTTTTCCGAGGGAGGGAAAAAGTTATAATTTAATTTTGAATTTTCTGAGTTAATTTGGTCATAGTGATTGCTTTATCATATACACTTTATACACGCCTAAGTCTTGCACATCCAATAAAAATAAATATGCAGTTGTATATACATGATGAATTTTTATACATAGTGATCGTTGCATCCTTTCCTTGCAGATTGCTTGTTGCCACTCCTCCCACTTTTCTCGAGGTATTGCTGATGGTACTCTTCAGCAAGATAAAACTTTCTTGCTGGTAAAATTTCAGTAACTATCTTTGCTGTGATTTCCTTCTGTTTTTCTTCTAACAACTCCTTGGCAAGTTTGGCTTGCTCTTCATTGTAATAGTAGATTCCGGAGCGGTACTGTGTACCTACATCATTTCCCTGAAAAGAACGAAATATAAATATAACAATTATTGAAGTATGCAACAGATGATTAATATCAAGTCAGATAATTTTATGCATCACTGCCACAAGGAAGAAGCACCGTGGTTTTAGTTTTTATTTTATTTTAAGAAAAATAATTTGACAATGCACTAAAATGCAAAAAATAACTGACTCAATATAAAATTGTTACGTGGAGGTTGTCATCTAATGGATTTGAAAATGGATCTTCATGAGAAGGGGAGAAACACAAATTTTTTTAAAAAAAGAAGTCAATGCAAGGGGTGAACATGATAAGATTATAAATTAACAACATGTAACTAAAAAATGGCCAAAAACCAAGTACATGCAGATCTTACTTTCAAGTTCTAGCACAACATATATAGAGGACAAAAAAAATGATAAATTAGAAAATTTATCATATTCAACAGGCATTTCATGCTGCTTAGTGCTTAGACTTACTCTGTAAATCAACACATCACTTATTACTATATTATTCTTATTAGTTAAACTTTGTTTATTTGATCATCCGCAGTACAGTATAGCAAAAAAAATCCGAAGTTCTATAATTTCTCCCATGTGGTATATGCAGCAAAATGCTGAGTTCCTTCCACTGACAAAACACACCGAGTAAACAACATTTGTACAGGTCAACTCAGCACCTGTATGTACCACCCAGTGGTAAATGTGGCACTAAATTGGTCAAACTCGGAGCCAACACTGAGGCAAAACTTCTGTATGAATTGGTCTACTATTCAGCCAGGAATTCACTTTATATGATTTTTATACCAAACACTAAATTTTATGAATCTTGACATTAATTGAGATTTAGAAACATAGTCTATATTTCTTATCTATCAAATCAGATATATAATTTGATAAACCCCCTTAAGCCTCTCCAAAAAATAGACCAAATTCACATGGAAGAAAAGACACCACAAGGCCTCTAGAGCAATTATCATAAGCAATTAGCACAAATCTGAAATCCCATCAGCATAACAACCCAATATGTCACAAATTCAATAGAAACCACAGATTTAAGTGAACCTACCTGGCAGTTGACCGTGGTGGGGTCATGCTTGCCTCAGAAAACCGCGAGAAGGTTCGAATAACTACACTGTGCCGGGTCAAAGTGCATACGCACCACCTCAGCATGACCCGTTTGACCAGAGCACACACCTCTGTAGGTAGGGTTTGGTAAATGCCCCTGAGTGTACCCCACCTCGGTCTTCACCACGCCTTCGAGGGAAATGATTGGTAGAAGACTTACTTACCAGTAAATGGATCGAGGGAAGGAAGGAAGAAAGATTTGAGCCTCCTTCGGACAAAGCAGTTGTTTTTATTATTTTCTTTGCTTTTTTTTTTTTGTTTCCCTCTTTGTCAATCGAAACAAATTCTCCTTTTGGGTTTTCGTTTCCTCCTGCTTCTCTACGTCTTTTGTGCTTTGGATTCTGCTCTGAAGCTCATGGCTTAAATCTAATCTGAAACAAATCATAGTTAAACACTTAAGAGAAGCATAAACCACAAACAACAACTGCAAACACACAGAGAAGCTAAAAATCGACGAAAGAAATCGGAAACTACAAACAAACTGACCAAGCAAAAAATAAATAAAATCGGAACAGAAACAACAACTTAACAATAAAGCAAAAAAAAAAAAAAAAGGGCTCCAAATAGAAGAAAGACTAGTACCTTTGAGTAGGAGGAGCAGAAATCGACAGCAACGGGGGCGGAGTCACAACTGCCGCAACGGCCGAGCCACCACCTGACTAATCCTGAGGTTTAGCAACAACGGAGCAACGCCGACAACAGAATCAACACGGAACCACAACCTACGAAATAGAAGAGAAGAGGAAATTAACTAATCGACAATCTACAGATGCGAATGATAAAACAGGAAAAAATGGTAAAAGCAATAAAGAAGAGGGAGTCGACGCATTGAGACGGCGGTAGAGAACAGACCTTAGCAATTAGCAATAGTTTTGAAGGAAGGAAGACAAACAGAAAAGGGGTAAGAGGAGGAGGAAGGAAGGGCGTATTTAATAGCAAGGGAAGAATAGAAAGCACTGATGAGATACAGACAGATGCATGACCTAAGCAGTCGATGTTAAATAACAATCACCCGATTTTAATCAAAGGAACAACAGCCACAGCCTCACCCAGCTGTTCACCCTGAGCAGAACACGAGTCATAATGTATCATGAGGTTAAATAGATAGATGAAACAGGTGCTGCAAAATCAAACACGATTACACAACATACAAATACGAACCGTCCACAGCTGCCAATCAAATGAAGCCATCACCACACAGCACAAAGAAAAGAAAAAACCAATTCCAAAAGCTGATACGCATCAAAAACCCAACACAGCTCTTCCTAAAAATATGTTGCGGCCCAGAATAATTAATGGTGGCACACATCTAAAGAAAGGGCCCACAAATCTAACAAAGAAAGGAACCACTGTATGGCTCATCCTATAACACACATACCGCGAGCATACAATTCCAACAGTGTAGCGTGCACTGTTCATTTCTCCATCCAGGATTGATGGACGCACATCCTCTACTGTCAAAAAAAGAACGGCTCCAAACAATTATTTTTTTTTTCAATATTTAAAAATTTTAAAATTCAAATGGAGAATCCAAACCGTTGATCTTGTTAAATTTTACCGGCGATGCATTTTCATATAAGTTTTATAAAATTTGAAGTTAATTTGATACTAGATCAAGTAGTCAACAAATGAACGAATCTGGTTAGATTAATTCTAATACGTTCATAATTTGGTCACTTAATCAAGTATCAAATCGACTTCAAATTTTATAAAACTTATATGAAAATGCATCGCCGGTAAAATTTAACAAGATCAACGGTTTGGATTTTCCATTTGAATTTTATAATTTTTAGATATTGAAAAAAAAGAAAAAGACTGCTTGGAGCGGTCCTTTTTTTTGACAGTAGAGGATGTGCGTGCCAGGATTGAGGTTTTTTAATATGCTATACGATCCACTAATAAAATAATTTCATAACGGCTCTCGGAATGAACTCGGTAAATAATGCTCCATACATCACATTTCATTAAAAAATAATTCAGAATTATTGTTTTATTATTTAGTCAAACAAGACTACTTTTCAATTTTTGTAAAAAAAAATTCAGTAATAAATATGAATTCTAGTAAAATTCTGAATCATTTTATTTAAGTTTAGAAAAATTCATTTATATGGTATAACCATCCGACAAAAATATATAAACCATCTAAAAACTTCGTGTACCGAAACAATTTCCAGTAAGTAAATCTTAGGAGTTTGTCCGTATGTTAGATGCAACCGTGTTTTTTTTTTTTTGTTTAAGAAATAAGTAGAGGAACACTCTATCACGTTTTCTTTTAACAAAAAAGCATTCTTATACAAAATAAAAACAACAAAAGTGAAAATTAAACGACTGCTAGAGGATTCAACACTAAAACCAATAACTGAGCGCTTTTTAATCTAATATAACAGCCTCACAACCATGGTTCTGAAACTCGGAATCGGACTCGGACTCGGACTGTTGGTCAAAGGAGTCAACTCGGGTGACTCGGAAAAACTCGGGTGACTCGGTACAGAAACTCGGATTTTTTATGGAAACACTTCTAATGTCTTTAAAAATCAGAAAAAAAATGAGAAAATATAAGAAAAATATAATTATAAGAGAAAGTTACAACATTTAAGTTTGAAAAGCATCAAATTAACTAAAAATAAATAAATAAAAACAATACAATTCTAGAATATTACATAAGTTTGTAAGACAGAATGTTAAGAAGTTCATTGTATCTTCTAAATTCTAATTATACATTAAATTAAAGATAAATAAAATATAAATATTAGATAATAAAATATTATACATAAAGTAATTGATGCTCCATACAAATTTATTGCCAGAAGCTATGACGGGCTGGTTCGGTGGTTTCGCTGCCTTCGTCAATATAGAAATACCATGGATTATTTGGTTGTGTTTGGGGAGGACCAAATATAGAAGACATGAAAGATGATTCAATTCCATCATTTGAATTGTTATTCCTTGAATATTGATTATTGTCAATTCCACTACTTTCCGATCCTACTTCATGAAAATATGGTTGTGGAGAGGAACCACCACTTACTCCAGGAACTCCATCATATAAATTCATATTTTGAAGCCTTGACAGTTCATTAATATCTCTATAGCCACGTCCTCTTCTATTTTCATGCTCATCTTGAGAAGTCGGTCTCGGATACGGCTCTTGTGGAACTCTTAGATTTGAATATTCATCATTACCACCCATGTCTGCATTTCTGTATGGCATATCAGCTCCTGGATTACTGCCATCATCATCAGTCGATGTTCTATTACTACCAACATTTGTATTTTCATCCCATGGATTTTCTCTATCATCAAGAACAGCATCTTCTTCCTCCCTAATATTTAATAATTTGTTGAATAGAAAAAAAAAATTATTGTAATAAAAATTAAAGCCTAGAATATAACAAATCTATTGAATATTTTTTATAAATAAAATAGTATAAGTATAACCTTATCCAAGGTTGCAAAGGATCTTCTTCATGAAAAATCTTGTCAAGATCAATTAAGTTATCTTCTTCATATCTCCTCCTTAAATGTCGCTCTCGAAGTCGCATATTATAATGGCAAAATACAAGATGTTCAAGTCGATCCATTTTCAAACGATTTCTTATTCGAGTATGTATTAATTCAAATGTTGTCCAATTTCTCTCACATTGGGAGGAAGAAACCGTTTGACTCAAAATTCGAACAGCAATAGGTGTCAAATTCGGACATTCATCTCGTGCATATAAGGACCACCATTCCCAAGGTTTGCATTGTTTCGCTGCAGCGAGTAATTTTGTTGAAGAAAATATGCCGACTTTTCTACGATACCTTTCTGCCTGTAAAAATAAATATACAAATAATTCAAATGGCGTACAAGCCAATTGTAGCCAAAATATAATCAAACATATTAAAAAAATTTACCTCTTTCTCGGTTTGAATTTGTAGAAGAATGTTTGGTTGTAGTTTCTCAATAATGTTTTTGAAACCCCGCATCACTTCAGCATCATTTTGAGCCCCGTCAGAATATTGTAATAATGGATTTAAAAAATAACCTAAATAAATTTAAATTAGTTTAGAATATGCTAATACCCTTCTAGATTGGAATTAAATGACATTTGCAAAAAAAGTGATTCAAACAGATGTTGTACCTGCTGCATGTATATCTTGATGAAGTGTTTTCTCCCATCTATTGTCAATTATTTTCCACCATTTTTTGAAGTGTTTGCCACCAACATTTTGCTTAATTTGAAATTTTGCTCTATCTATCGCTTCATACAAGAAACCCATTTCTGATTTGTCATCGCTATCGACCATTCGAAGCACTTTGATCAGTGGTTCAAACAATTGAATTGTCTCTGCCATCGAAAGCCAAAACCCCTGATCAAATAACAATTCCTTGATGCTATCAACAACATCTCTTTCTTTTCGAGTTTTCAAAATTTCAATTTGTCGTGCCCAGGTATTCTTCAGACACATCTCCATAAGTACATCTTTAAATGAATATAAGCTTTGCAATGTAATAAAATTGGTGACAAATCGTGTTATACCAGGTCTAAGCAATTCCCGACCATTTGTGGCCTCATGCATTAAATTAAGAGCCCACTGATGATTATAAAAGAAAGTTGTTATACTTTGGGCCTTGCGTACTAACTGTTTTATAGTATCATCCTTACCAATATCTTCCAACATGAGATCAATACAATGACAGCACATGGAGTCCAAAAAATATTGTACTGATCCATTATTAATTTTCCTGCTGCTTTGAAATTGGCCCCATTATCACTAATCACTTGAACCACTCTAGAAACACCAACCTCTTCGATCACCTCTGCCATCAAACCACAAATATAATTTGAACTTTTGAACTTTTCAGTGGCATCTACTGATTTTAAAAAAGCTGTTCCTTCATTGCAATAAACCAAGAAATTAATAATATTTTTGCGATTATTTGTGGTCCATCCATCGCACATTATAGTACAACCAAATTCATCCCAGTGATGGTGAAATCCTTCTATCACTTTCTTTTGTTCTGCCACTTCCATTGGAAGATACTTGTTATAAATTTCATAACCAGTCGGTGCCGGAACACCAACTCCAGCTGCTTGAGTTGCTTCAATAGCTCTTTTAAAATATATATTATCTGCAGCATGTGCTGCGACAGTAGAATTCACAAAAAATTTAGTCCAAGCCCGACCAATAAATGTTTTAGTATCTTTGATGCCTCTTAAAACAGCATTAGTAATTTCTGGTTGCTTGCTAGTTTGTGTCCGGTATAAATAATTATCAACTCTAGGTTGTGTAAGGGATGGTCCAATACCGACATTTTCTGACCTGGTAACTCTCTTACGACTACTACCTTCGCCAACACGCATTGAGGCAGATCGTCCCACTTCTCTTCTTAATGTAGATGGACCTTCCCCCCTTCGTTGCGATTCTTCTACCCTAAAGCTATCCCTACTTGCACGTAAAGCCATTTGTAATTCATCATCCGAGCATTCATTATTTGAGGAATCTTCACATACTTGAGTTAGTTCATCTGCTATCATATTATCTCGAGCTCGTGCCTTGTTCCTTTCTACTTTTTTTGTTCTCATATAATGCTGAAATTGTTTTCTAATTTCATCGGGGACACTTTTACATTCTTTAGCATTTCCATGAATTGCTGCCAAATGTTCTTTTCCTCTATGTATTCCACCATTTAGTATTTTATTACACCATTTGCATTTAACCTTTCTTTTATTCTTGTCAAGTGCAATAAAATGATCCCAACCCATGTCCATTGGTTTTCCTTTATCACTAGCCATTTCTCTATAAAAATAAAAAGAATTAAACGTTTTAGGAGAAGTAAGCAAATTCAAAAAAATTTAGAAAAATTTTAATAACAAATCAAAAATCGGAATGGACAAAAATCGGATTACTGCCCGTTCCAATAAGGCACAATTTATAGAAATTAGAGATATGTCATTGTTAAATAATAAATTATTTTTTGCCACTACTAAAAAAAATAGTCTTTTGCCATCAATTAATTGATATGACCATTCTACCATTTTGGATATGCCACCATAAAATATAAAAAATAAAAAATATGTCATCATAAAAGAAAAAATTAGTGTCATGCCATGACAAAAATCATTAAAAATTGATTTTATGCCTGCAAAAAATAGTAAAAATTAGTCTTATGTCACTTTTGCATTAAAATAATAATATAAAAAAATATGCTGCATAAACTAACTCAAGAAGTCATGGAAGTTAGTTAATTGCGCTAACAAGTTTTGGTGGGATAAAAATCATTTGCTGCCTATCTTATTATATTATATTTTCGACGAACAAAATTAGATAGTATATGATGACTAGACATTAAAATGCTCCTCTGTGCTAATACTAACATTAAAATACACCAAAATTTTTAATACTATCATGTATCGCGTGGATTGCGCTAACAGAGGAGCATTGTATAAATTAGATGGTATATTATCATTATCAAAATTTATTGGAACATTTTCCAATTGGTACGCAAGGCCCAAAGAGGCAGGAATAAATTTAAAGAGTCAAAAAACTAAAAAATAATTTTTTTCCGTACCTCCTCTTCTCCTTCACGGGCTCACGGCACCTTTCCCAGTCCCACTTTCGAGTTTCGAAAATCGATTCTGCCTCTTCCCCGACCGCAATCTGCCTCTTCCCCGACCACAATCCGCCTCTTCCCCGACCACCTCTGCCTCTTATAAGTCTTCCCCTTTGAGGATCGAGAGCTCGAGACTCGAGAGGCGAGAATGAATTGGCCCTTTTTACCGTGAGTGTGCGAGATTCAAATTGAGAGTTTGAGACCAATAATTGAAGAGAGAATGTGAGAGTGAGACTGTGAGACTACGAGAGATGTGAGCGAATAGATGCAATTATTGGTGAGACTGTCGATCCATCGAATTTCAGTCGATTATGACCAATTTCAGTCACAAATCAGCACATTTCGCCCGATTCTAGCCGTTTCAGTTCAAAACTCGGCCGATTCCAGCCGATTCAGTTCAAAACTCGGCCGATTCCAGTTGATCCAGCCGATTCATGAGGTACGTATTGCTAATCCGATCTAAATCAAGGAAAATCGCCTCGTTAAGTGCCGAGTCCGATCCGACTCGTCCGAGTCAACTCGGACTCGTCCGAGTTTTTAAACCATGCTCACAACAGCTAAGGAAACCTCTCCTCACACTTTTGCAAATCAGTCCCTAAAAACTAGAAAATGAAGTTTTTGAAGGGCTCAACATTGTAAACACCAACAGCTGAGTCCCCTATCGAAACATATATTAATCCCAGTATTTAGATCCGGATCCGTTACTATTCATAAGCACTGTTGATGAATAGTAACCGGATCTGGGCCGTCCATTGCATTGCTTGCATCATGGCCGTCTGATCTAACTCTTCCCCTTCGTTGGATTAATTTTTTCTAGAGAGTTCTCAGCTGTTCCCCGCTCTCTCTCCTCCTTTCTCGCAGAAGCACTCGACGGACTGGGCGGATGGGGTCGCCCATGTGGTTCCTGTACGGATCTCATTCCATCGATGCTCTTGGTCTGTGCGCCGCCTCCTCCATTCTCTTCTCACCCCTGTTTCCATGTTTCGCACGGTGTATGCGGTGTTTCCTTTTCTATTGTCGCCCGCGCCTGTTTTTCTAGGCCGCCGCTTTGCTGCGTTTGCATCTATTCTTTTGTTTCCATGGTAAAACAATACTTGTTGAAACAAAATACTTCTGATGGTATGCATAGGCCATTCTTATCATTGTTTCAACAAGTATTTTGTAATTATATCACTTAGTTCCAAAAAAAATTTATATATGATTACTGATATATCCACGCTTTTCTGAAGAAGTGTGATTGTAGCTTACTGGGTGGATATTACATTTATTAAGGGCAAATTTGGAACAACCATGTTATCTGCTTTTAGTTATTATACAAGTACCATTCAAAAGAACTAGGTTTTTTATTTCTCAAAATTTTCTACCACAGCTTCTTTGAGGATGCATATTTTTTTTTCTGTACTGCATTAAATGGATCAGGTAATTAATGCTGATTTATTATGTCTAATATATTTTGTCAGTAAACAATTGAAAACATATAAATATACTAATATACACTGTAAAAATAACTATTTGGTTCTTATGGAGGATTGTTATGGAACGGTAGAGAATGCAAAACCGAGGTGAAAGCATTTTTACATATTTTAGCATGTAATTTAGGCTATGTTTGGCAAACCCACGAACTAGCCTAGTTCGCGAACTAGCTAGTTCGCGCGCAACCAAACATGGGCCGAACTAGAACAAGGCCTAGTTCGCCTCCTTGTTCTAGTTCTACCAAAACCATGGAATTAGAACTAGAATTAGAACAAACCTTGTTCTAGTTCTTGTTCTAGTTCGCCCATTTGCCAAACATACCCTTAGTCTCTCCGTGTGCTCAATGAAATGCTCAATTTAAAATTGATAGAGCCAATATTATGTTTAATCAAATAATTAATTTTTTTGTTTGTTTATTATAGCCAACTCAGATATTACCATCACAATAGGAGGTGTTATTGCTTTTTATTGGAATGTGTACCAGGTGTGCAAGCGAATAGGCCATTGGTGTTGTACCAATGTTAGTTTCAGCCTCTGTCACTGATTTACTTCGTGTTCTTCTAGCTTTATCCAATACTTTGACTTTGAACTTATATTTTGCCATTGATTAACTTCACATGATATGCCTTGCTGTTGTCCTTTCGTAAAATTAATCAAAATTGCTGTATATTGCTGGTTTTAGTAGTAAAATAAAAAATAAGTTCTGTTGTGCGTTCCTTCTTTATCTCAGATGAGTAAATTGTTGTTTTATCTTAATTAGACTTTTACAATCTATCGGATGATTTGTGCCAGTTGAATAATATATTTTATATTGAATATATCTTAATTAGACTTTTACAATCTATCGGATGATTTGTGCCAGTTGAATAATATATTTTATATTGAATATTGATGCTTCCTAAAATTTTAGAAATACTATAAATTATGAGCAATCGGGATAGATAGAATTGATTGTCCATCATTAGAGAAAGTGAGTAATTAGTAATCATTTAGCATAGCTAAGCCACTTTGCAGTGCTTTTTTACTCGCATCATCTCAATTCACTTACACTACTGATTTTATAATATCAATAGTTTTTCTTTTATATAATATTAGTGATGTGTGATATATATGTTAGCACAAAAATTATGCAGAGACAATTCACGGTCGATAAAAATAAAAAATAGATCGCGCAACGCGCGAGAACCCGCTAGTTTATTTAAAACCAGCCTCACAACGGCTAATAAAATCTCTCCTCACTCTTATACAAATCAATCCCTAAAAAATAAGAATTTGAAATTCAATAGAAGAGAAATCTGTCAAACACGATCTCATTTACTCTTCTCAAAGTATGGGCTACTGTGGAGCCACTTCACTCGATCCTTGTCAAAAGACACGATTTCTCCTCTCCCCCATATGTGCATCCAGCTGAGGAGTCCATCCCAGAACTAGCCACTGGTGATTCTCCACAGCTAAGAGCTGTTGTTCATATCCATGCCCATCTGGCCCATCAGTTCATGTGCCTCTCCGCAGGGAGTAAGTTAGTCGTTCAGATCCTTCCAGTTGAAAAGGCAAAGTCTCTACCATCATAGCCTTCACCTGTTCTTTAATTGCACTAGGCCACAAACATGACTAGTATGAAATGAGGGAGTTAATCTTAGCACAGTAGCTTCTCAAAGTTACACTCCTTGAATCATTGAAACACACATCATTCCTCAATAACCAACAAGTCCACAAAATTGCTGAACTGCAGAACTTAAAGGCCAATTTTTCTAGATGCAACAGTGTAATTGAAAGGAATATGGAATAGACAATCTGAGCTCCGTTGAGCGATTTGATCCTCACTTGTCACTCCTCAAAGGGAAGTCGAATTATGTCCATTTCTAAATTAATGGAGATATCCAATATATAAAATAGTTATGCATGGGATATTTCAAGCATGTTGTGTCAAACACGTGCATGTTAAAAATTCATCTTGTATCTTGTTGACACGAATTAATATTTTAGGCATATTGTGTCGATATCATAATATGATACGATATGTCTAACACGATGTGTTAAACGTGCCAAAATTTAAAAAAAATTTTAATTGAAAATCATTAAGAACTATTTAAAAATGAAAAAGTATTAATGATTATAGCAAATGTACGAATTTAATTTTTACTTTATATATTATGATTAAATATAATGATTAAATAAGAAATATTGTGAAAAAATATAATTAAATTTATAATATGAACTCATTTACACCACCTCAGTTTCTATCTAACCTTAATAGTAACCCTAACCCCTGACATGGCGTTGAATGTGCCAGGGATTGGATCTCTGGAGTAAGAAGTGAAAAACGAATCAGTATGTGACAATACCTTTGTTTTTGTTCTTCTTCTAGCGAAATGTCCCCATTTATTTCTCTTCTGCGGTTGTAGAAATGTCCTCATTTATTTCTCTTCTGCGGTTGTGACTCTGTCAGGGATGTCGTTTGCTAGTTGAGAGTGGTATCTTAGTTTCCAGCTTGTGGCCCCACCATCAGGTCAATTTCTCTTCTGATTTGTGGTTCTTCACTTTGTGACATGGCAGAAAATTTAACTTGCATAAACATTAAGACCAGTTATAATAAAAAGGATTGGTAAATTAAAATGAATGTGTCAACTATAATTCTAATATTTCTATTTTACAGCTTCAAATTATCTTAAATTCTTTATTGTGTGAAACTTCCTGAGAGTTTATCGATCTGAATTCAGGAATTGAAAAAACAAGCGATGAGCTTCTTATTGCCTTCACATATTGATACTATTGTTCATTGATCTGAAGGAGAAGTTGGTGGTGAACCAACACCTCAACAGTTCAACTGCCCTATGTACTGGTAAAATAATTTTAAACTTCAATAGTTTTTTTTTTCCAAATTTTTATTTTTGCTTTTTGTTGACTAGGTTTTGTTCTGAGCTGAATGAGTTATTGCTTTTGCTTGAAATTCTAACTAGCTATTGTCAATCATGAAATGATATTGAGCAAATTATGTGCTTGGACGATTAATTTTTATTATTCATTTCAATTAGATGTCTAGAATTATGGATTTAATGGTGGGTTCTTTTATTGTATTTGCAAATAATATCCTTGAGAATTGCCATTTCTATGCTTCATTATTCTTAAAATTCTAAGAAAAATCTATTTGAGATATCAAGTCTTCTTACATAATTTATTAATTATATTAGGTTTGACTATGTAAAAAAAGATAATGGATCGTATACATTATGAAAATATATCTTACTTTTAAGCTCATGGTTTATCTGATTTTGTAATGCAGCTCTAATAGAGCAATGTTTTGTACATCTTCTTGATCAGAAACTCTGGCTTTTGTCAACGTGAGTTCTATTTAAGCACTATAAATTAACAAAGGATCGAGCACTTTTTATAGGTTAGATAGATATTAGGTAAACAAATTAACTAATTTATCAATTGCATTTGCTTTTTTCCAAACTATTTACGTGACTTTTGCATTTTCATCCTAAGGATGAAAGTGTAATTCTTTGGACCGATAGCACAGAGGTTACGGCATGTTTTAAAATCTTTAATAAATGTATCGTTACATTTCAACAATGCCCTTGAGGGAGAAACTTGCTACCAAGACACCAGTAATTCAGTTTCAATGTTTTTTCCTTTGATAATATATTCTTTTTATGGGGTAATACATACGCTCATATTTTCTTTTGGTACTTATGGTGCCAATATGTCATTTATTAATGTTATGCAGGGTCTAACATAACATGTACATAATCAACTTCTTTATGATATTATATTGAAAAGAAATGAAAAGTAATTGGAAAAGTATTAATCTGGCATCAAAGATAGGTGATTGTGCTCAATTTCAAAGACATCCCACTCATGACAGACTTAGTGAGCTCAGTTTGCTATAAAATCAGCCTCCATGTTTTTCCTCTCTTGCTATCTAAAAAAATTATTATTTTCTTTGTCTAATTAAAGCATGGTTTATTTTGGAACTAATTGTAGTTATTTTTTTTAATCAAATCCTCACAGGTCAGCAATATAAGGTGATTGTTAGTTTTATAATGGAGACTCTACTTTGTTGGAACTTAAACATCATCAAAGCATATGCCAAATTAAGGAAAGATCAAATTCTTTATTCCTTGCATACACTAATGTAGGAATTATCGGAAGAAGTGAAATCGAAAAAATCAGGTTAATGCCAATCGAATATTGAGCATTTCTGTACATAGATGTGTTTGAATAAATTGTGTTGGCGTTGTGAGTAATTAACTAATTGTCCTCAAAACACAAGTTGTTCTGTTGCTCTTTTTGGTTGCCCATTTGTAAGAGATATGAATAGTAGGCATACTTTATGCTCAGTTTTGTAAGAGATCTGAATAGTAAGCATGACGATCCTATGAGTGGCATATTGTACTACTTAATCTATATTCTATTTACATATAAAATAGCTCATTTATGTAATTCTTTATTAGTTGATTATTGCTAATTAAATTTATTTTAGCTATATTCTAGATAATTTAGATCAGAAAGTAAAGGAAAGATAGACCAAAAAATGCAATAGGATGAATATGATGGTTTAAACAAACATAAGCCAGCTTCCACTTTCATTTACACATGGTTATCAATCCTGACCACATGGTTGTCCATTTTATTTTATGGTAATAGTATTCCCAAATATTGTTGTTTGCAAAAAATTCCATAACATATCTACACTCATTAAGAAACCATTTCATAGCATATTCGGATAAAAATGAATCACGCAACGCGCGAGATTAGAACTAGTATATAATTGATTTCCTCCAAAATCGCATTTTGTTAGAAGTCACATAAAAAAATGCTTTGCAATATTAGTTCATTATTCGATTTTATGAGTTTTAAAGAAATTTATTTCAGAAGTATGGAAGCAAGGCTGCGTGTAAAGCTCCGCATACATAATTTAACTAGGGACAATAAGGAATGAGGAATTGATGAATTTAGCACACATACAAGCAAGCCGACGTCAAATTCATGATTAGTGCCTAAGGGCTTTAAACAAAAGGAAAAAAAAAAAAGAAAATTCATGATTTGGCCATACATAAATTGTGAAGCATATATTAATTGGATACACCTGAGAAGATCGCTACATACAAGATATGAGCTTTGTTGCAACAGAAAATAACGACTCCATTATACATAAGTAGTAAATCTATACAAAAGACGTCATAAACATCACTTATCTCACGCATTATTAAATACCTTATTTCATCTGATTGAAAATTTGAAATTTACATGGGTCTAATTTTATGATTGAGGGATTTAATTGCTATTTTTTTTTTTTTTTACTTTATCGAGTTATTGAACTATTCTTACTATGGATATCCGTTACCCGTATGAATACATTTTTTATTTTATAAAGTGGACTATGGATATCTGTCACCCATATAATTACATTTTTATTTTATAACATGGACAAACTGATAGGAAGACATCATCTTTGCAGTTTGGACTTTGGTGTTAAAGTTCAACTTGATTATATGTTACTAGAATCACATCAGATGGTGCAAATTTGTTCTATACTCAAAGTAGTGTTAAACTTCAAATAGTTTTCCCTATGTTTACCTATATATTTATGCTAAAGAATTCTGTGTCATTGTCTCTTACAAAAAAAAAAAAAAAAAATCATACCGTTACTCTTGTACCTTTAATTGAACACACCAACTTTAATTTTACGTTCCTCCAAATTCTATTTAAAAAGAGAACCATTCCTGAATTATTGCATCCAGATGAACATTACCTAACTAATTAAATAATACATTTGAATGGATGATAGACAAATAAAAATATAGAACATGATATATTTATTTTTGATCTTTTGGTGTTGGTGACCAAATTTAATGGAAATCACATGTTATACTCCAAAAGATAATATTTTATTACTCCCTAAATTCAGTTAGATGAAAGAAACAAAATCATTTATTAACTGACCAACCACAAAAAAATATATAAAAATAAGATAAATTGTACCTTTCTAATTCCGTTACGTCTTTCTCTCTTAACTTCCCAATTTAACAAGCCATCCGGCCCATAACAGAATTCTCCTTCTCTGAGGCCCAAAATCGTTGTTGACCGTCAATGTCCTCACCGAATAAGCAATTTCCTCGCCACCTCAGGTCCTCACGCAGCCACCATTATCCACATTGTATTTTTCGAGGAATTTTCACCTTCTTTTAAAATTATTATGTAACATTAATGTGGCGGGTTACATATACGTACTTTTTATCGTTCATTCTGACCCGTGACGTCTTGTCGGACAACTTTTATACTACAGAAGATCTCAGGTTCTTCTCCAAAGAGACGAAAACCAACCAACCAACCCTCAACTGAACTCCAGTAGATCTATTCATTTATATAGCGTGAAAATCATCTCGAAATAAAAATTATAAATACTACTGCTTCCAAATCAAACAAGAAGTTAGGAGAATAGAAAAATTAAAAAAAATCGGAAAAAGAAATCCCCCAATTGGTCGTGCACGCCATTTCCTCTCCACACCTCTCTTCTCTACTAAATCCTTCTCTCCTCTGCTTCCTCTAACCCTAACCCTAAACTTCTCCATCCATGGATCTCGTTGACCTGGCGCGTCGTCGTCGGCGTCTTCTATTCTTCGCCGCCGCCTCCGCCGTGGCCGGATACGGTGCGTACCGCCTCTACAACCACCCGACCGTCGTGCGCAAGAGAATTGCCCTTGCGCGCCTCGCCGGAGCGCTCGAATCCATCTCGGATGCTGCCGCTTTCTCGGCTGACACCGTGGCACTCATCTCGCATGATCTGAACCGGTTCATTCGATTTGGGGGTGAGATCCCACCCAGTCTACGCCAATTGGCCCGACTTGCGACTTCTGGCGAGGTGTCGGCCTCTGTTTCTCGGCTTTCTCAAGCTGTAGCTCTAGGAGTTCTGTTGGGATATCGTCATGCCTCTCCTCCAGCTGATCCCAATGCAAAGAGCTTGACGGATCAGGTTTTGGATAAGCTGTTTTCAAGTTCTGGAGCCGGGTTTGCGTCCACGGTTGCAGGTAGCTTTGCAAAAAATCTTGTTGTTGGGTTCTATTCTAAAGATTCTGATTCCAAATCAAGTTCAGATTCTGATTCGGGTTTGCCTGAATCGAGTCAACCTGTTCCAAAGTGGGTCAATGTGGTATGTAGTGAGCCGTGCAAAGAGACGATTACTGATGTGGTACAGGCGTTTGTCAGCACCGCTGTTGCAGTGTTTCTGGATAAGACAATGCATATGAATACCTTTGATGATGTGTTCTCGGGTCTGACAAACCCAAAACACGAACAAAAGATGAAAGAGATGCTCGTGTCAGTTTGCAATGGTGCGGTTGAGACGCTAGTGAAAACCTCTCATGATGTGTATACCAAGCAAGGTACCAGGACAGGGTCAAATTTGAACAAAATTGAGTCAGACAAATCATCCTACAGTACGCAATCAGATAACAGTGGGTGGGTGGATTCGGTTTCTTCCACTCTGGCCGTGCCGAGTAATAGAAGATTTGTGTTGGATGTTACTGGTCGGATTACCTTTGAAACGGTTCGGTCGTTTCTTGAGTTTGTGCTCTGGAAAGTTATAGAAAGTGCTAGGTCAGGTGCAAGTGCCATCAGAGAGGAGATTTTGGAGGTGATGAAGTATTTGAGTGCCAAGTCGATGCTTGTTGTGACGATCTGTGTTTCTCTGTGCATGCATGTGATGTCTGGTACCAGGGTTCTAGTCCCAGCTTGATGCGATGTAAGGGTTATCTTTATCTCTAGATTGCTTATTTCTTATAAGAGGCTAGATGGTGAAATAATAGGGAGCTGGTGGACAAATCCATGATGTAAAAAATAATCTGTGTCTTGATGGGATAATTGCATATACATATTTGAAGTACTTCAATTCCCCAATCAATGTATTTCAGGAATTTTAGTTTGTTGTGTTTGATTGTTGTTTCTTCTGAATTGTAGCAAGTATAATAGAACTTATTGCTAAATTGTGAGTAAATTAGATATATACTATCTTTTGTTTTGAGTGCTTTTCTTCTTATTGCTTCATTGCAATATGATGCAACAATCCAAACTTAATTTTCGCAGTAGAGAGTCTATCTAAATATGACTACTTGAGTTGCATAAGCTATTAACGTCAACAAAATTATGGAGTTAAAAGTGCTGTGGCAAATATGAAAAATTATAAATGGTAGCAGAATGAGTTGCTACTATTTAAAAATGATATGGGGATTGTTTAGTGCAGGTTAACCTGAAAACAGATTCTTTTAAGTCTAATTTACGGTTCCTTTTTTTTTTTTTTTTGGTGTTTAATTTTAAAATCTCAAGATTTATGCCTGTGGCATTTATTCTTCATGGATTTCAAGTGGATATGATGAATACTAATTGATGGATAAATGAATAGTAATGCAAATATGAACAAAGGAATGTCTTGCATTCAATTTGGGAACTATTTACAGAACTTCCCCTGTCATGTAATCATTTACTTTAAGCTTATAAAGTGAAGATGTATTCAATATCAAAATTATGTAAAAAAATGTGCTAATGCTACAAATATTAAGGAAGATGTATTCTTATTTTTTCCTTGTCATGTAATTATCAAACTGTAAATGTACACTATAAGTCAATGCTAATGCTATGTTATATTATATTTAAGATTTTCTTATACACTTCGTGAGAAATCTAACTCTACTTATTTTGGGGTTTCTTAAATTAGCTCTTTATTTCCTGTCGATTATCTTCAATTCTTATGCAGTTACTTTAGTTTGTTCTATTTTACATGTGATAAGCATATATACCTGGACCTGTTGCAACAATAGTTTCCAATTTTTTCAAATTGAAATATTTTAATTCTGGCACATAATTTATTAAGGAAGGGCAATCACATGAATTCGTTTGTCAGAACACGTATGTTCTGTTTTTACGGGTGGTTTTAAGAGAACAATCATATGAATTCGTTTGTCAGAACACGTATGTTCTGTTTTTAGGGGTGGTTTTAAGAGAAGTCCATGCCGTCATACAGAATTCCACCATGATTAATATTATACTAAAAATTGAGATGCATGATTATACATCACTAAGATCGTTGGTACTTTTGTTTTTCTTTTGGCACCTGTATCACCTCTGGTGATATGCCTTTTTCTTTTTCTTTCCTTTTGTACGAATCTTATTGCATCAGTAAAGCATGCAGGCCTGTTTGGCTTTTTTTCAAAAACATCACTAAGATCGTAAATTACAAGGTAAATTTGGCAATCTGTTACATTATTAATTTATTATTATACAGCCCTGGGAAAACGTTGTTTCATGTACAAGAATAGCTTACAAGCGCGTAAAAGACTTGACAAAACACATAATTCACCAACTACGCGGTACACACCCAATGAGAATTGCAACATAATTTACAGACTCTTTTTGGAGTCGATCAATGATCAGCATGCTTCTTTTTCCTTTCGAATAGACCGTCAGGACCTGCACAAACCGTGGGAAAGCCAACCTAAGTGGTGATTAAAACCTTTCTTTTTTTTTTTTTTTTTTTTCAAAGAGCGATTAGAATATGTTTGATTTACGGACATTAAACACTTTACTTTGATTGATAGAGTCTATTCTTACATTTTGTTTTGACGTATTATTGTATTATTGTCAAGACAGTGCTGACATACTGGACCCATTCTGGTCTTGTGTCGCTCCTTTGGTCGATCAATATAATCGCACAACAAAAGCTAACATATGGGGACATTAACTTATAACCGAATAGTATAGTATAACGTTGAAAATTTTCATATTGATAGCACTTATAGGATTCTGCTAGCCCAAGAATCTTTAAAGATTGAGAGAGAATCAGAGAAAGATTAGAAAACGAACCCCATGGGAATTCCTTGTTGCGGATGTGGAGATATGGGTATGGCTGCATGCATCAACAGACACAGTCAAAATAAAGTTATGAAGAAAAAAAAAAAAAGGAAAAAGAGGGAATAAGAAATGAACTGAGAAACGAATTATGTTGAAACAGCAGAGGTTTAAATCTTACTGGGGGATCAGGATACTCGTGATGCCCCTTTCTGAGATTGAAAATAGCAAGGACAGTACAGGTTGCGATCCCGGCGTATGTTATCTTTTCCCATTTGTTGGCCTCCTCTGGAGTAGAAAATTGAATTACAAAGGGAAAAAATAGAGAGAGATTAAATCTCAAGAGCACACCCAAAAAAGGTTGAGTAACAAAATTTGAAGCGACTCCCTTATTGATACAAGTAATCCGTCTCTTTTGGTCGCTGAATTGAGAAATCTTTGCTGTGGTTCTCAAATAATTGTTTTCCTTAGTCCTTTTTTTATTTAGGAAATATTTCAAAATTTTTATTAATTGGTTCAATGGTCAGTAAAAATATTAGCAAAATTGTTTGGGCTCAATAATTAAATTCGACCTCTTAGCCTATACACAGCAAAATTATTATTGTCCTCAAACATATACTATTTTCTTCGGAAATTTTTGAACTTGTATTAAATCTTATGAATTATCATGAACTAAAACATACGTTGATCCAAGTCAACGTGTTTACTTCTGCCAACCAATTAATATTGTAACATTATCACAAATTACCTATATTGTAAACCAAGGTATAAAAAAAAGAGTACAATTTTTACCACATTCTAGTGACTGATCTTGAAATTTATGCAAAATGAAACTTGGGATAATGATAATTAACTCACTGGCCTCATCATGATGTGCAGAAGAAGCAAAGGGTCTCTTGAGAGACAACCGCTTTGCTCCGGCAGCGGCCGATCGGAGGCTAGATCTTCCCATAAAGGTGGCCATGTATGAAGCTATGTTGTTTTTTCTCCTATATATTTATGCTGCTTATGAGTCTGATCGATTATTCTACAAGTCTTTAGAAAGGGACTACTTAAATATATCTGTAAAGAAGGTCGAAGAACAATCCACACTTATCTGAGAATATGCTGCTTCATTGGCGGGTTATACTCTTTTAATTGAGGATTCACTCTTTAATTGGGCCTACATCCTTTTTGCAACCGTTTAATCGGGTTGTGACAAAAGGCTCCAAAAAGAACACTTCTATGTGCACAAAGCATAATTTAGTTAAATCAAACAGTACAAAACCTATTGAAAACATTGCATCCAGGCTGTGGGAAAAACCTACCAAACAACCATATTAGATCTCTTTCGAGAAACCATCCATTTTTAAATTAACGTCCGTAATTTTGATGCTTTAAATAAAAATGAGATTGTGAACAATCTCTCTTGCACAGAGGACTTCATGTTTTCAGTTATTGACCAGTTCAAATCCGAGTGACATATTAGGAAACGAAGGCAACTACGAATGGATAGTCCTCTCTGGTCAAAGTGGCGAGTCCAAACTTTTTTTAAGCAGGGGCACAATAAAATATTATTAAATTAAATATAAAATAAAAAAATAATATTTTTTAAAAAATATAAATTTTTTAATCTAATATTAAAACAATTTATATTGTTTTATTTATCTCTACTACTTATAAAAGCATCCAAAATAAGATCATAATAATTTCACAAAAGGGGTTCAAACATTTGTTAACATCATTATAGACCATTGATCTGTGCAACTTGATCTGATGTACGGTTTAAATCTGTATTTCAGACAAAGAGTCGGACCCCTTTATAGAAAGGGATCAAGGCGCTGGATGATTATTTCCTTTCTTATTCTTTCTTAATTTGTACGCACAATAACGGAAAAAGAAAAATAAATAAACCCTCTTCTACCATACTAAAATCGCTTCAAATTTTCTTTCCCATTCCCACACCGTCGGATGGGCTCATTTGCTAGTAACAAATAATATATGTAAATAATTTTATTGTCATCAAATTAACTATTTTGATTGTAGAGTTATATTCAATTTCGCCTACACACAAATACACAATAACTATATCTATATTGTTTTTTCATTAATCTTTTGCTATATTAAATTAAAAAAAAACAATGTTTTGTGGGCCCATAAATCACCTATTCACCTTTTCTTATTTCTTTTCCCGTGTCTTTGTAAAGGATCAGATCAACGAAATGTCAGAAAAGAAAAACAAAATGGATTGTTAAAAGTCCGGTCTTAAAGTTCAAGAGAAGTGTAGGCACAGTCAAATTTCAAGCCTAGGCACCTTTAAAATACCTATACGTTGGACCTTTATTTTTGAAAAAACAAGCCTGCGCACCACTTATTGGCCTCGCCATTGCTCTGGTCTAAAGATGCACGGATCCTGTTTTGAAGTTAATTAAACTAGGCGAGAAAGGGGAAAAAGGAAAACAAGCCGCACAAAGCATTCAATCTTAGTGAACCAGCAGGGTGTCCCATTTGTTCAGCTTGTTTAAAAACCCCGTCCTAGTCCAATCATGGATTTGAATTTTAGAAGAGGAACTGAATGTCTCAGTCATGCATACTTTAATTTTCTACAATTTAGCTCCCTTGTCTCTAGAAACCAAATTAGGGAAACTGATATGTCTGATACCCGGCTAATTAGATATGTACTTGTTGAAAAAAAATAAAAAATTCATTGATTCCAAATCAGCATGACTCATCGGCCAGCTAAAAAGAGAGGTACACAAAAAAATCTCAGACAAAATAAGTTAAATCCCCAAGTAAGGAAGTTCTCAAACTTTGAAAAAAAGGCTCATTCTAAACAATTTATTCAGGTTTGACATTGCGCTTGGCATCATGCGAGTTCCATTCCAGTAGCATCCATGTAATTGAGGTGCCTAAAAAACATAAAACAGTTCATAAGAAGATAATTCATAAGCTTTAACCAAAATGTAACCCCGGTAGCTTACCCAAATGTTCTGATCAATTATCACATACTCTGAAGGAAAGGGGGGTAGTTTGGCCATCTTTACAAGAAAACATTAATGTATTATGTATCTCGTATGTATTATTACCAAAACCTGAGTCTCTCTGTCTTCAAGAAAAACTGATCAAATACCCCTTCATCCTCATTCCTTGTCACCTAAAGTGAGGAAATATTGGTAATTTGGAAATTTTAAATCTCTCTCCTGTCAGAATACAATTACTCTATTTCTTAAGGGCATATGTGCAGACCATATTTTCACAATTTCTAAGGTAACTAAAAAATACCCCCCACCCTCTTTCACAAACAAAATCAAGATAATTAACAAAAAAATACCAGCAACGAAAGCAACTATGGAGACGTTAGAGATTCTCATGGTATGGTAAATCAAATGTTCCGTGAGAAAATGGCCAAGTGCATATATGAAAGAGAAAAATGTGGCCATATAAAGAGGCTTGCTCTCGAGGTTAAATGCACAGAGGAAGCAAAGGGTACATGTCATAAGAGTCCATACACCAAATGTACGCCCATGCACATCAGTCACTGCAAAATAATGAAATATGGTTAACAAACAAATAGCTAAACCACTTATGCATTAAAATAAAACAAAAAATGATTGTCTCCGGTATAAACATTGCCAAATTATCAAAGTATGGCCGTTTCCTACCAGTATACTTTTTTCTACATATGATTGCATAATTTATTATTTTTTTTGGGGGTTTTTATCTTAAGAAACAAACATTCTGAAATTATAACAGTTTTTCCCTTGTAAATGTTTGTATCATGAAGTACTTTATAAAAAAAATGCAAATTAAAACTAGGAGAGGTTAAACTCAATTGAATAAGATGCAGATGTATGCATTACTATAGAATTGAAGACAATTTAGAAAACTAATAACCAGAAGAAACCAATCAGATAAAGAAGCTGTAAAAGTAATTCTAAACCAGCATTCTGCCTCACCAAAACAACCTAGTATATAACCATTGAGACATTAAAACAACCACTTGCAGAGGATAATCCAAAAAAAGAGAGCCCATTAATACAATGCCAAAACTTCCATGACTGTTAAGTTTCTTATATAAGGAAACCCCAGAGAAGGAGCGAACTTAGATCTGAATGAAAACACAAAATGGGAAGAGAAGACCAACTTTCCGTCTGGGAGAAGACGGCTACCCGGAGAGCCCATATGTTGAAGAAGCCAGCCCAGACGGAGATGAGGCGGAGCAACCCCACCAGCATCAGCCACCAACCCAGTGGTCTCATTTCTCTCTCTCTTTCTTTCTCTCGCGCAAATCCTCGAGCAGGAAGGGCTGAAGGTTGCGTGGAATTGGGGGGAACGAGATCATCTGGCCGTTTTTATAAAACGATCAGTGGTCGAGAGAAGCTCAGACTCGGTGGACATTAGCGTGTAGAGATACGGGAGACGGAGAGTTCAAGATAGGATAAGTGTGGCTTCGCCGCTGAGCTCAGTGGACATGAGCTCAGTGTAGAGATACGGGAGACGGAGAGTTCAAGATAGGATAAGGAGCAGTTTTGTCATTTAGCCGTGAATTGCAAAATGAGACCGTGCATAAAGCAGGGACCAGTATCCTAAAAAAACGGAATCACATCCTCTGCCGACCTTTCAAGGTCGGCAGAGTGCCAATTTTTGATCTGACCGTTTCAATAAATAAAATACTGAAATTAGTTATTTCAATAAAAAATGATAAGTGAAACTGTTGATGAAACAAAATATGTTTCGTTTAATAAACGGAACTGTAAATGGCATCGCTGATTTTTACTTTTTTCAAACGAAACGGCAACGGCATATATTATTTCCGTGCTTTTTGACCACGTAAGGTCAAAACACATTAGTCAAATTCGGTCAAAGTTGTCAAAAGACGGGTGTTATAAACGTTATGTTGGAGTGTAAAATTAAGTGAACGATGGTATCAAAGCGTCCCGTTTTCGATTACTGGTGAGTGGTGAGGCACTCCTTCACTTGTTTCAAAAAAATTTCTAACAATAAAATAGCTTGAGCCTTGGATGGAATCAAAGCCGAACTCAAATCTAGTGCCGCGCGGCACCGTGCAGCGCGCAATCTGAGCCGTCCAGATTAAATCCAATGATGATGGGTGTCCCGTGCATGTAACCAGATTGTAAGGCCCGAAAAAATATAACCGTCGAGATCAGATCGAACGGCTCGGATTGCTGAGCGGCACGGTGCCGCGCGGCACGGGATAAGGATTCATCAAAGCCTCGCGTTTTCGATTAAAATATTCAAAGAAAAGGATTAAAGTTCATTTGTTCCCTTTAATCAAATAAAATAGCTTGGGTCTTTGTGGAAAGCACAGCCACGTCGCTTAAATGTTGAAAAAAAAAAGGATTAAATTTCATTATCTGGTCGTTTAATCAAAATGTTAAGTACTTTGCATATCTTCATTGTTTTAGGTACTATATAGCAATTTATGAAAAAAATATGGTCGTTATGCAAATTCAGAGAAATTGTCCTCGACCACAATTTGCTGATATCTTCTAAAAGTTCCGATGCATTGGTTGCGATACGATGATATTTTTATGCAATATTTCATGGAGGTTTTGAACTATTGGATAAATTTGAAAAAAAAAAAACTGAAGGTTGATTTTTTATAACCAACGATTTTATTTATTAAGAAATTAAAAATAATATTCTTTCCGTAATTCGAAGCAAGGACCACTTGATAGAATAGAGCTAAACCACCAAGCTGATAATAAATTTTGGAAATTCTAAAAATTTCTCTCTAAAATTCATAAATTAACATTTTCAATGGTGAATCCAATCTAAACTTAAGTCGGGGTACAATCATAAATGACTAGGCAAGACCAAACATCATAGGGGGCGTTTGAATCGCTTAGGAATAGCTTCTTCCTAGGAATAGCTTATTCCTAGACCATATTTTCTTCCTAAAGTTACACACTTTCCAATATTTTATTCCTAAAATCCTTATTCCTTCCTTATTCCCATACGATCCAAACGAGCCCATAGTACAGATCGACAAAATCAAGCTAAATATCCATAATCTACTTTCAGATAATTAGACCTGCTTATGTAAATTATAGTGTATTGCAATTTTGTTAAACAAGCCCATGTACTTGTCAGAACTTCCCAATAATATATAAATCAGCCACTAATCATGATTACGCTTTGTAGCACCACTAACTCCTATCTTTTCTATCACACCACATGATGTGTGGTCAGGGCTCTTAAATTTATATCCAAATATGTTTGATTTCAGTTGCAAGCGTATGACTTATACATTGAATATTTGGGGTCGATCTACGGGAACGGACTATTTGAATTATTCGAATTGCCACCATTGTATAAAGCTCTTCAGCGTTGCACAACGCTCAAATATCCCAAGTCCTCTCCGCTGCTTAGACAGCGCTGCTTCAATCCATGCAGCGCTGTCTTGGGTCCAATCAGTGCATTTTACATGCACAACTGCAGGTACTGTTGAACAACGCCAAAGAGAGTTGTACAACGTTAGCGTTGTGTAACTTCAGACAGTGTCGTGTGACGCATTGTTGAACATGTCAGGGCTACCACTCTCCTCCATACTTTAACGTTGTGTAATGCTCTCTAATGTAACACAATGATGTAACAGATCCAACGGAACTGTCGGAGTATCCCTTTGGCTATACACTCCATCGTTGTACAATGACGTAGAACGTTGCACAACGTTTTTACATTGTCAATGGTAATATAAAATAGCCGTATGAATTTTCAACGGTAATATTGAACGTTGTACAATGCCATATGGCGTTAGGCAACGCTAAAGAGAAATTTTGACTGTTTTGGAGCTGTTGACGCCCTCTATATATACCAGCCTATTTAGGATTGATATGACACTTTTGAAACTTTGAAAAATCCTTTTCTTTGAGCTCCAAACAGCTAGATCCTATGTTGCATGGATACTTCTAAAATACTGTCGCACCCATATCGCACTCGTATCCGATACTGATTCTCGTGCGATTCTCACCCGATACTCTACATGATGAATCATATTATTTTAATGTGTTTGACCCATGGATTTGGTCTAAATTCGTCAAGATATGTGTTGGATTCATTTTTTTAAGTATGTTTTGAATATATTTTTGGGTTGGATATGAAGGAATTTAGTTGTGCACTTATTTTAATTTTATAAATCATATTTAATATAATTAAACATCAAGCACAACAAGGATCTTGTGGAATGACATATTTAATGCAAAAGAGGGAAAAACGATTTTTATCTATCCTTTGTATCGTAATAAGAACGCTCGACCAAGGCTTTGGAATCGGTGACGTGCTCTCCAACACCTCATACTCCTTGTTCTTGAGTCCACCAAAAGAATTAACCAAATCCTAATAATCTGTGCTAGCAAATTTCAAGATAAAGCTAATACTTGTTTTCTTCTTCGATTAATCAACAATTAATAAGAAGAAACTATTGCTCAACACATGAGAATCTAAATGAACTTGAGAATGAACTATCACACAGCAGAAAACTAACTTTTCTTGCTTGTAATTTCGTTCTAATTGGGAGAGGAAGAGAGAGGAGAAAGTAAAGAGCTATGTCCCTTTATTTCTCCTTGAGTCCCTTCATATAACCCACTAATGAGTCCTTTCAATTAACTAATGATTAAAGGATAATTTTGCCCCTCTAAGGCCAGCCATAAATGTCCTAAATGGGTGTCTCGCACCTTTTCGCGGCCCTCCCGGAATGGGTTGTTGGTATCAGTTCACGGCGGATTGAGGGGGAAAAATATGCGGATTAGATACCTCTCGCGGGCCTTAAAGTCACAATACGGCTATCTCCCTTGTGGGCAAGATAACTGTACGGCCTTAAGTTTCCCACGAGAGTTTATTATTTAAGGGGGTTCGTCATCTATTCCAGTAGGCACAAGCCCTTATTGTTAATTACCTCTGATATGGTCAAGAGAACCTCTATAACTGGAAACTCGAAATCGGTGGATTCTATGTCTTAAGCGAACTAGGGAATTGTTTAACACAACCAAAGTTTGCGGGGTGCTTGAGACTTCTTTTTGGTGTTTTGTTATTTTTTTTATTTTTTTTTTGGTTTTTTGGATTTTTCCTCTTTTTTTGTTGTTTTTGACATATCAATGAACTTAGTTGCAGGACAGTCAGTTTCATGCCCTTGGTTTTGGTGTTGCCTCAATGGATTCCTAGTCGTTGCCTTCCTGCTGTAGAGGTTTCTGTTTGATGCCCTTCGATTGATGTTGGCCTGGTATCTTCTGTTCAGTTTGAGGTCATTGATTGCTGGAAGTGTTTTTGATTTTCGGGTTCTGATATGAAGAATTTGTTTCTTTGCCACTTGAATTGATAATATGAGAAGTCCATGAGGAATCTGGATTTGGGTTTTTTGTTTGGGCTCTGATGATTCAGTAGGACTTTGATAAAAATCTCGTCTGGGTCTGAGTTTCATAGATGGGAGTTCAATGTAGTTGGATTTCAAGGCTCGGTTTGGGAATTTTGTTGGTTCTCTTTGCTGAGAACTAGCGAATGACACGATACCAGTCCGCGACGGTAATACCGGTCATTCTGATCTGTCATCATCATGTCTTTGAACTTACATGCCCATGACAGCCTGACGCCTGACTGTAGAAGGCGTTATTTTGGTGCATGCGGGTGACACTTGAGACAGAACCACTCTGGCAGTCTCGTACATCGGGATTTCACTCATCCATTGGCATAGAGTGTGTGGCGAACATTCTGATCATCTGATCAAGATATCATTTCCTGGCTCCCACTGAGAGGTAGATGGTGTGCCTCGACGTCGTCGAACAGCACTTCGGTAGCCAACCGAAAATATTTAGGGGTGGATGCCAGTATAATGCAAGAGTCAGTCACTCGCCAGAGATACGAGTGTGATGCTTGTTGTTAAAGTTTGATGCAATATGCACCTGGTTGCCAGCCAGGTGAGTCGGGTTAGTAGGTAGATGATTCGGTCGCGACCCAAATCATTGAGAATACATCTGGCTGCCAGTTAGATGTTGGTAGCTTGTTTCCTGGCTTCTGACTAGGATGTCAAGCTGGACTGGAACGTCAGGCCTTCGAGACTTGTTGACGTTTTAAAGATTCAGCACGGGTCACCGGGACTTATTCGATACTAAATCCTAGTTGCGCGTGGGGGCGGTTCCCCAGGTCAAATCCTTGGTTGACTTGACCAGCCTAAGAGCATCAGAATATGTGGTAGCGACTGTTCAAATCGTCTCCTGAGATCAGTCCGGTGGTCGTAAATTTCCCAGATCGTCTTCACGAGGTCAGTTTGAAATTCATTTTTCGAGAGGAGATTCTTGTAGTCGTCCGGGGCTGATTTATTTGATTGGCCGAACGCTTGAATTGGGAGGAGAATTTTAACTTGTTCAAATCGTCTCCAGAGATCAGTTCGAGGGTCGTAGCGTGTTCGAACCGTCCCATGAGACTAGTTTGAAGTTTATCTTTGGAAAGGAGACTGTTGTGGCTATCCGAATTGATTAGTGTATTTGACCGAGTACCGGAGTCTGCAAAAGTGGTCTTCCAAGTTAGGTTCTGAAAGACCAAAATTTAGGCGTTAGAGCCTTGGGGCGGGCATCCAAATTGATTTCTTGAATGTCTAAATTGTGGCATGGAAGCCTTATTATGAATATCCAAGTTGAACCCTCAAATACCCAGATTGTTTGCATGGAAGCCTTAGGGTGGGCACTTGAGTTGACTTTTTGGATATCCAGATTTGTTGGATGGAAGCTTTGATTTTTCTCGTATGGGTATTCAAGTGAGATTCTCGCATATCCGGGGTTATTGAGTGGATCTTTATCCTTATCACAAAACTATTCAAGTCGGATTGCTTAAATAGCCGGGGCTGAGGGTATTTGAGATGGTTCCTTAAGTCATCCCAAACACCGAAAGTTGATGCTCTTTCTAGTCGGGTGGTTATCCAAGTCGAATCCACTGTCGATTTGGATATCCGGGGTCGAAAGCCTTGGCTTTGATGCTCGGAACTTAACCTTACATCGGATGTCATTTCAAATTTCCAAATGAAATGTTTGCCGTAGCCTTCTCTTTTTGTGTTTTCATATTAAGGTCACTTGACCGCATTGGCGAAGTACGATCAGTACATGTGTGAGTCTCAATTTAATCGGATCTTTTGATTTTTTGTTTTTACGACCGATAGGTGTTTGTCTTTTATTTTTTTTTGGTTGAGTTGGGTTTGAGCTGTCCCTTGGTTACTAAGTTCCAGTCTTGTCAGGATCTGGGTTCTCTGGGGTTCAATGTTGTTTTGGTATTTGTTTTGGGTTTGTTGGTTTTTTTGTTTTGATGAACTTTGGTTGGTCTGTCCCTCGGTTAACAGGGTTCCAGTTTTGTCAGGACTTGGATTATCCGAGGCATAGAGCTATTTTGGTATTTATTTGGGTTTGTTGGTTTTTTTTTGTTTTGGGTGAGCCTTGGTTGGTCTGTTCCTCGTTTAATAGTGTTCCAGTCTTGTCAGGACTTGGATTATCCGGGGTACAGGTTTGTCTTGATCATTTTTTATTTGGGTGTTTTTTGTTGGGTTGGTTTGTGCCTCAGTCGATGGGTTCCAGTATTATTAGGATCTGGGTTATCCAGGGTACAGGCTTGTTTTTGGTGGAACTGGGCTGTTCCTGTGTTTTGAAGAGGGATTTTGAGTCCCTAATCAGGTTCTCAACATTGAACTTAAGTTTTCTTTTGGGTTTTGGGAATCATCAGAGCTTGTTGTGGAGTTTTAGGGATTGGTTTGTGGCTTTGATTGGATTTTGGATTTTAGTTTGGCATTTCTTTAGAGTATTGTCCATCCCTTTGTCGGTTTGGTTTCTAAGGTTTGGAGCACGTAGTTTCTTGGTTTTGGCAGCAATTCCAATGTGATTATGGTACCAAATATGTCTCCTATCAGGCTTTGGCAATGGTTCTTGGTACCATTGGATTGCTCACATTTTTCTGAGTTCACAGGAATTTTTCTTGTATGTTTTTTGAGTTTCATGTGACTTTTAATTGATTTTCAAAGATTTCTGCTGAGGTGGCAAGTTGTGATTGGCCAGAAAGTAACCATTTAAGTTTTTAAATGATTAAAAAAAATGGTTGGCTTTGAGCTTGGCTATGATTTCAGTAGAATTAAATTCCTTGTAATTTTCTAAATTTATAGGAATTTTTCTTATATTTTTCTAAGCCTCCTAGAATTTTTTGGGGAATTTCGGAAGCTTTCTGGATTTTAATTAATTCTAGAGGTGAAGCGGCAATCCTTGATTGGCCAGTTTTTGGATTTTAAGTTTTTAAATGTTTTGGGTTGGTTCCAGCATGATTTTGGCCAGGGTTTTGGTATGATAAAACTCCTCATAATTTTCTGGACTCACAGAAATTGGATTTGTATTTTTCTGAGATTTGGTTGATTTTCCTTGAATTTTTAGAGGTTTCGAGCAATGTGATTGGTCCAGATAATCGGATAGGGACACGTGGCAACGCCTCATTGGGTCAAGTTAACAAAGAGAGAAGAGTAAATATCTATCATCGACACATCAGCTGAGAGGCCAGGTGTCGCCAACTGAATGGTTCTTGTCGCCTGTCAGCGACTCACCACACAGAAATGGCACAGCAAATTAGAGAAATTGGGACGGGTTTTGTTTAAAATGAGCTCTGGTCTCCATGAACTAGATTCTTCGTGAGCTAGCGACTTCTTTGGGTTGCGGGGCCCGCCGTCAGTGATCATTTCGTCATATGCCAGGTGCAGGTAAGTTCGAGACATAAACGTCTCATCTCTTCTTCCTTTTTTCCCTTCCATCCTCGATCTGTCGGAGCTTGTCCCGCCATGGCCGCTCAATTGAGGTGAATGGGTGCCAGAGAACCGTCAAGGACCGCCTGGTGTCGTGATGATCACCTGATGTTGGGGAACCCATTTATCGAGCATAGGGAACTCCCCTTCGTCGCAATTGCCCCTTTCTTTCACAGCTAGGGTTTTAGAGAGCATTCACGGTGACGGGGGCTTCCGGCCTCCAAAACAGCGAAGCAGTAGGCCTAAGAGCTTCGTGAGGGGCTCAAGAGGTTTGGTGTCTCTTCAGTTTGGTCAATAGGTGCTGGCGGCAGAGAGTTCAGCCTCAATCCAAATCCGACATGGCGACGGGTTGATGACCATGGCTATCTAATGGTAATAGGGGTTTGTCAATGAGTTTATGAGTATGGTGCCATGTTCAGGAAGCCATGTAAGCCATCAATCTCATAACTGAAGTGTCGTGGCATGGGGTTTCCTCTTGATTGGAGCTTATGCATAATGATGATGATCATGCATTTGTTGTTGGCTTGTACAACCCAAGGGAAAGGATATGAGGAGGGTATGGTCACATGTACAGACCATGGAATGGATCATTAATACTGTGATCAACGCTTGGCATCATGTTGTCATACATCAAGGAGTTTGATGGCTGTGCTGTGAGTATGAAACCCTCATGTAGCAACTTTTCTCCCTGGCATGACCTAGATAATGGTGGCTGCATTTATGCATGATTTAGGCAAAGCAAGAGAGGAGCTGTTCAGGGATTGAATTGACATGAAAGAATAGGCTAATGGTGGGGGTATTTTACCAAATAATTTGGAGGTCATGGTTTAAGGAGATGGTTTAGTGGTTGTTTGATTGAGGCAGTGGGGTTGATGAGGGACTGATCAGTTGTATGAAGCATGATATAGCCATGGCTGCTTATGGAGAGGTGTTGATGAAGGTGTTATGGGTTTTGGTGGCTATAGCAGAGGCACATTTTAGGCAAAGATTAAACATGGTGGAGGCTGTTTATTAGGTGGTTAAAGGCTTAGCAAAAATTAGGCAACATAACCCCTAGAATGGCATGGTTTTAGCAAATCAAGAGAGGGGTGTGACTGAGGTTTAGTGGCAGTTGTAAAATAGGCAGCATATGAGCATGATGAGGACTTGTTTTAGGTGATTATGGGTTGACAAAAATTGGACAGCATAACGGTTTGGTTTTGGCTGCAAGAGGCACACCATTTGAGCATGGTTTTGATTCAAATGGTCTTCATTCCAGGGAGTATACTCCCTCCCTGGATGGTCTTCAATCCAGAGAGTATACTCCCTCTCTGGATGTGTGTACTTGCTGTCCTTTATTTCATCCATTGATATGTTGTTTTTTTTATTTAGACACTTTTATTCCATTATATCTCTTATTTATTTATTGTATGAGAGAGGGAAAAGAAAAGGACATCAAAAAGAACAAAATACTAAAGACAAAACAGAAAAGAAAAGAAAAGAATGGAAGAACATACATATTTTACATAGAAATGCATTTTATTGCCTTGAACTCTATGTACAAAGAGCCCAAGGCTCCTAGGACTTACATCTTTCTTCTCTTTGCAGCAACACAATACAATGCTCCTCTTTTACTAGCCTAACATCACTATTCTTTTTCTTTTCTCTCTCTCACAGTGTTTGCTCAACACATGAGTTGTGTACGAGAGTTTGTGTGTGTTCCCTAGAAGAAGATGGAGGTGTAGTATGGTTCTTGATGACTGGAAGAGGCTTGAGAGGCAGCGTATAGACTGAATGAGATGTCTTCTGTCTTTTTTTGCATGGAGGCATGAGGCCTTACTTATAGAAGAATGAGGGGGTGTGCTGTAGCAGTTTATGACTAGACAGAAATGCCCTTAGGGGTATATTTGACTTTTCATAGTAGCTGCCACTGTGGCATTTACTGTCCCACCAACAAGGCAGCTACTTCTTCATTTACTTTCCTTATTTTCCTTACTCATTTCTTGCTTCTGGCGTCAGTGAAAAGAGAAATTGAATTTAAGTCAACTGCTGTCTACTAGTCTTTGATCTGCTAATTATCCCCCAAATCAGGAGCATTGATCCCTTTGCTTGCTGCATTGAAGTTGTTTGTCAAGGTAGAATGATGTGATTCACTTTTTCTCTTCTTCTCTTTTTTTTTTTACTTTTCATTGTGCTGCATTTCAGGGAATATGCATGTATGGCATCTGTAAGCTGTTTATTGTTGCAACCATCCTCATCATTTTTTTTAACTGGCTTTCTTTACCATTTTTCATTTGAAATTTCAATCTTGTTGAGGCAGTGGACATGCTTCAATTTCCAATTCTAACTTCATGAAGGATTTGGACACATTTTGTATTTCTGTTAATTTTTAGAGGAGTCGCTTTTGACCAACTTTGTGTGTTCAAGAGGCTCTACATAGAAGTACACTTAACAAAAGAAACAATGCATTATGAACTTGGCATTCTTGTTACATAACTGTGGCTGCATTTCTTTGTGTTTCCTTTATGTCATGTGTTCACTTCAGGCCAGAGTGAAAAGCTCTAATTGAAGATCATTATTAGTTCAAAATTAACCATCCCCCATTAAACCTGGCGCTTGCTCTCCTCTACCACCATTAATTCCCTAACATAGGACCCCACTTGTCAGAGGCAGCAGAAAGGGATGAAGAGATTGTATAATGACATGTAACAGCTAGAGATGTAATTGAGGGAGATGCAATTGATGGTTTCTTGAAAGTTGCTCACTTGGAGAGTGACACATGTTCAGTGGTCGGGTGATTGACCAGTGGGACCCATTAGTGAGAAGTCAACTCAATTGACTGTGGTTGAGTGTCATGTTGCATTTTGTTTGGCGTGAAGAGGGGTGGTAACAACAATGAGGAGGGAAGGAGAACCTATCGAAGGTGGCCAGCCATGTGTGGATATCTGTCTGATGATTCCATGACTGACAGGTAGGGCCCACATTGTAGTATTAATTGTAAAAGATGAAATTGGCATGTGGGGGCTCACAAGTCAGGGAAATGAGGCTAAATGCATCTTCCATTTGCGTGTGGTGAAGCTAATACAGAAACAATGAGAGAGAATGGACTCATTGAAAACAACCCATCAATGATTGACACCTGTCATGACAGTTTGGCGTATGACGGGTAGGGTCTGATTATCAGTGAGGAAGGTGAATTGAGAGCGTCACCAACTTCATTGACAGTTGCCTACCCCAATTCACCATGTGGGCCCCACTGGTCAGGGTTTCACTGCCCAATGGTCAAGTGATTGGGGCATGAGATACACGGATTGGGGCGAAATTAATGCATTACCCTTGTCTCTGATATGTGAGGCCTGCAATTGAGGCCTAACACACGAAGCCAGTCGCCCAATTTAGGCATTTTAGCTGTGCGATTTAAACTCTGGCGCAGTTGATTGAGTCGGAGGGGATACGATTGGCTCCTCCTGTTGAATTCTCAGCCGTCTGACGGAGCCCACAAATGGAGATTGACAAGTGGGTCTTGCGTGTCAGGCCAATTGCGTCTCTCTTGCGCAGAATTTGAATTCCGGAAAAGGAGGGGAGGTAGCGGAGATCCGCTATTGCTCGTGGCTACGTGCACGAAGGGAAGGAGAGGTCTGACAATGGGTCCCGCTCGGAAAAAAAGAGAAAATTGGGCCGAGATTTGTCATGGGCTGATGTGGGCCACCATAATTCCAGAATTTATTTCCATTCGAGCCTGTTTTATTTCGCCCTGGGCCAGATTTCATATTGGGCTTTGTATAAATAGATTTTATATTATTAACAAAAATAAAATTTCGTTAATAAAGATGAAACTTCGTCAAGGTATAGTTTTGAAATTTGTCATGAATTCATAAACTTGCCATGTATTGCATAATTGCATCTCTCACTACAATTATATTTGCATTTGCATTTTGTATGAATTTTCATGAATTTTCACATGCCTTGATTGCTTGATGTCTACGTAAATCCCATATTTCTCAGTCCTTCCGGAATCAATCCTCCCGCAATTTTCTACGCCTCACAACTTCTTGGTCGACTCATAATCATTGAAAACCAGTGACTAACTCGCATAAGTCTGAATTATGGGCTTAACTTTCTCAGCAGTAAATCGCGACAATTTTTAGGGTCAAACAATGGGCTACATCACATGTATTATTAGTCTATTAATCCATTTGTTAATTGTCTTCTCAAATTGTTTTCAATTCGGGCTCAATTGGACTTATTGAATCAAAGCCTATATATTCAATATAATTCCTATAATTATATTAAATATTGTTGAATTAAATTATCAACCTATTGATAATTATCATTGTATTAGCAAATGCATTAATTAAGTTTTATATGATCACTTTGATTCAATTAATTTTAACAGTTTGCAACGGTCTATAATTAATTAATCAACTTATCATACATTGCATTCTCCAATGCAAATAAACTAAATAATGCATTATATGGTTAAAGCTTTATTTGTGTGACCCTCGTGGATTTATATTATGTTGGCCATGGAATTAAATCATTATTTATTTCCAATAATCATAAGTGGTATCTAGCAACACGTTATAATTCCCAATTAACATAAACAAATACTATACTTTTATAGTATTTCAATCATGCATAAGAAATAGATAATTTCCTTGTTTTGATTCTTATGTCACATGATATCATTGTATAATCAAAGATAGGAATGTGTCATTCTTACAGATTATACATTTCTTGATCTAGAGTTGATCGTCTAGTTTGCGTGCATACGATCCAACTCTATCAAGGGGCCCAATAGATATCATCACTCGCTAGGTTTACTAATGAGGAACATACGGTTATCTTGATGAACAATTTTTCCTTCATAATTCAAGAGAACATAAATAAAGTTCGTATAACAGCTTTTTAAAGAATCAGCGTTAGACTATATTTATAGAACCAATCCTCATGTGGAAAAGCCGAACCATCTCAAACCTAGAATCAAACTCTAATGAAATAAATAATGACACCTAACACAATTCATATATTTATTTCCTTGGGTCAAGTCATGTGCAATGTTACGATAACATCCACATATGCAATTAAGTTAGTAACCCTTTACCTATGATTTGTAGAACTTAATCATCACTTAACTTGCACACTAATCTTTTCATGACAATCAATGTTCCTTGTTAATTATCAAGATTAGAGACCCTTTTAGAGATATTATTGTCATTCTGACGAATGATCTACAGAGGTCTACAATTCAGATCCTCAACTTGAATGATCTGTCAATAATAACTCAAGGAACAAATGATCTAATATCATCAATAACATAAACCAAATTAAGTCATTAAACTATTGACTTCTAGGACATAACTCCAACAGGATACACTATAGTGGTAGTTGAACTATAAAAAAAATTATATATTTTGATATAAAATGTGATTTTTTTTATTATTTTATACATATTCCCGTATCCTAATTTTTTTGAAAAATACCGAATCTCCACACCCGCACCCGCACCCGTGCAACATAGGCTAGATCATATTCTCTCTCTTGTTCTTGAGCATTTACCTTGCAAAATCATTGATATTAGTGTGCCTAAATCAAACTACACAGCTATTAGCCATATTCTTGAGAGTTTTGATTTAGAGCCTCAATCTTTGAGTTGTATTCTTGATTAGTTTAGAGGTTAGGCCGATCCACCTCGAGTTTCTTGTGACAAGGCAATTCGGTTCGAAGTTGTAGTCCCGTTCTTAGTGGAATTGAACGGAGCGCACTCTTTCGTGGTAGCGAAACTCTCGGAGACGTACGACTAAGTCTAGCTCTCTCTCTAGTGGGTTGGAACTCCATAAACACATCGTGTGTCATTTCTTTCTCTTTTCTTTAATTACATTTGAATTGAATTGCTTGTGTGCTTGCTTGTATTTGGTAAATTATTGAATTGACCAAGAATTGACCAAACCGTTTTAGGAACTTGAAATTGTGCCTATTCACCCCCTCTAGGTCATTAATTAGGGACAACAATAATAATAATAATAACAATAATAATGTTATGTTATTATAATTATAATTATTATAGTTAAATAATAAAGTTAAAAATAATTATTATTAAGTTAAAATCATTGATAATGAAAATATTAAAAAAAATAATTCTAATTATTACTATTAAATTTAATTATATATTACTAATGATTATAATTAAATAATAATATTAAAATTTTTTTTGCCATGTGTTTTGACTTTTTTTTTTCTTATTTCAAACGTGGGTCCTCTCGCTTAACTTATATATGACACCTCTTTTGATTGACTAGGTATTCATCTTTTTATTGACTTAACTTATGTTATACATCTTTTAATCATAGGAATTGAAAGGGTATGCTAAGTCAGCAAATTCTCTTTTGTTTTCTTTCCTAATTGGGTCATAAGGAGAGAGAGGCGGTCAAAGAGAGAATAAAAATAAAAATAAATAGAAGTAAACTTGCATTATAGGGCTCAAAATTAGTAAAATATATATTAGTTAAAAATATAAATATTGAAATTTTGGAGTATCACAATATCTAAACAAAATGGTAGATAACTACTCTGATAGTTTGTGTAATTCACTACTAGAATTTCGATTATTTCTAACGGAACTTTAAAAGGGTATTTTATGTACCCTTGATTATAATAAGAAAATTTCACCACTGGACAAGACAAAAACTATTTCAATCGTACTCGCATGATTGTGTTTCAAACATCCGTGAATAAATATTTGTAGTGGGACCTACAACACTTGACTTTTGTTTATTTTAATGAGCCAAAAACTTATTTATATGCAGTTAGCTATGTTTGGCAAACAATGGAACAAGGGGTGAACAACGAATTAGAACATTCCACCTACGGGTTTCAGATAAAAAAAAAAAATTAGAACATTCTTGATTCCCGCATCAAGTTCTTGTTCGCTATTTTTATTCGCCCAAATACATGGAATTGAGAATTGGACCGTTGTTCCTTGTTCACATCTTTTGGGAGCTTGTTTGGTTCGTACGAACTAGACTTGTTCGCAAACAGCGTGTTCTCGTCGCGTGCCAAACGCTCATGAATAAATATTGTACTTAGGTCCTACAACACTTGAGAGCTGTACATAATTTTCTTTTACTTTCCTTAAAAAAGAATATGAGACTTAAAATAATAATAACGAAGATAAAAAAACTGCAGCAGAAAACATATTTTTTAACGCGAATACTTTCCTCCATCTTTCCTCAAAATTGCTTCAACATTGCTTCAACAGAGAACGAATTGGAGACTTATCACTTATCAGCAATGGGTGGCAGTGCATTGAGTCCCCACCTAAAAACAAAATTTGATAAAGATTGAAGCAACTGTAAGCATCTGTTAAAAGAAGATTTGTTTTTATGTGGATTTGTTTCTGCTGATGGATGTGTACATGAATTTCTATGTTGGTTTATGATGTCAGAATCATAATATTGGCAATTGGTTGAAAATTTAATAAAACAAATCTTTATATTTTGTTTGTTTTTGATTTTTTCAGAATCATAATATTGGATGTGTACATAGGGATGAAAGCGGATCGGATTTTAATATCCGAATCCGCTAGTTTCTGGATTCGGATGCGGATACGGATATTTTCAAACGGATACGGATGCGGATATGAAAACAGATATGGGTATAGCTGTACAAATAGCTGAATCCGCAATATCTGTATAGCTGTACAAATAGCAAAAATAACCTCCGAAGCTGGGAATCGAACCAAATTTGTGCTTGATGTTTAATTAAGTTAATTAGTAACTAAAATTGAAAATTGAGCACTTTCTAACAGACATCTCACAGAGCTACAACCTTCAATTAAATTTAGAATTTTTCTGAAAGCTTTTCTCAAAGAAAAAACCAAAACAATCTCGAAAACAGAGAACAGATCCAGACAACAAGCAAGTGCATCACTAATTAACTTAAATCCTCAAAGACCCATTTCTTGATTAACCGCCAGACCAAGACCCATTTCTTGATTAATATATTTTGTGTGTCTATATATATTGAGTTTCAACCTTAATTTACAATTTGGAAGTTAGGCTGATTGAAAATTTAGTAAGGATCAAGGGGGTCTTAAATTTGGAAATTTTAGTATGGATCAAATTCATTATTGCCATTAATTTGGTAATTGGTAATGATGATTTAATTAATAAATTCATATGAATTGTCGAAAATCTAACTAAGAAAATATATATATTTGATTGATTAAATCTATCTAAGAAAATAATGTTAATAATAATTTAATTTATACATATTATATAGTATTTTAATACAATTTTGGATTTGATTGATTGAATTAATAAAGCATTGCCTATCTAATTATCGTATAATTTATATTATCAGAATATAACTAATTGTATGATGTGAATTTTTTTTTTTATGCTTTGGCTACTCTCATATGCGACGAACTTTTATATGCACTATAAAATTTACAAAATGTTCTAAAAAAGAATTAATTGCAATGTGATCCGTATCTGACAAAATATATTCGTATTTAATTCCGTATCCGACAATATCCGAACTGTATCCGTATCCACTTAATATTCGAACTGTATCCGTATTCGTATCCGTATCCGAAAAAAATATGGATGTGGATATGGAAGACCAACATCCGATCCGTTTTCATCGTGTACATGAATTTCTATGTTGCTTATGATGTCAGAATCATAATACTGGCGAATGGTTGAAAATTTAATAAAACAAATCTTTCTATTTTGTTGTTTTTTATTTTTTTTTTGTCTTTTTGTCTTAATATAGAATATTTCTTTACTGATTTTTTTGTCTTTCTATTTTTGTTTGTTTTGATTTTTTTGTCTTTTTGTCTTAATATCGAATATTTCTTTTTGTCTTTTTGTCTTTTTGTCTTAACATAGAATATTTCTATGTTGGTTACTTGGTTATGATGTCAGAATCATAATATTGGCAAATAGTTGAGAATTGAATAAAACAAATCTTTCTATTTTGTTGTTTTTGATTTTTTTTGTCTTAATATAGAATTTTTTTTTTCAGGGCCTTGATTTGTTTGTTTTTTTGTTCTTTATATATGGTCGTATTTCAGCATTTTGTTCTTTCTATTATATATCGTCCTATTTCAGCATTTTGTTCTTTCTTTTATATATCGTGGTATTTCAGCACCGTACGAGTCAAGGGAATAGACCCTTGACCCCTGATTTCCATATAAAGTACACTAGATCTAGGCATATAACTTTTCATTATGCTTTTAGATTGAGAATAATTTGGATTGAGAATCAAATCAATTATACAACATGTGCAAGTATCATTATTTTCTAGATTGCAAACATTTCATGGCAATTGTCAATTTACAGCTGCCTTCTACAATATCATTATTAGATAACAAAATAAAACCTCAATTGCCTGATTTTTCGACACTTTTGACAAACATAAAATATCAAACCTCTTATTCTCTAATTCTCTTAACTGTTATTGTTAATGTTCCTATTCTTTTTTTTTCCCCTTAATGCCTTCATGTTGCTATGGTTATCCTTTGAATATCTCACAATAACACCTTAAGAACCTGCTCTGACAACGAAAAAGAAACAGCTTAAAGCATAATTTATAACCAAGATGTCAACCTAAATAAATATTATAAGTCTCCATGAAAGTAATGGTAAAGAAAAAAAAAATTGGTTCAAGCATAATTTATAACTAACCATAATAACTGGTATGGAAGTTAAACTGAATTTATTTTTTAATTCTATTATTTATTATTTATTTGGATAGCTTTAGTTCTTATCTTTTTATATTCTTTTTTTTAGTTTAAAATGAAAAAAATTAACCTCTATAATCATGACCGGTAAAAACTGAATGTTTTGAAGTGGCTTAATTGCAAGAAGGAATTTATAGCAATTATCTTCTGGTACGTTTGACCTATTAGTAATTAGATATCATAATTACTGATATGATGTCATTACCAATGAGGCAGTAACTCAAAATTAAATATTATTATCAATGTATGCCGGTAGAAAATATGGAATTAGAATAAGTGAGTAATTATATTTGAGGTTAAAAAAACAATGATTTGAATCATATCAAATCTTGAAAATAACGTTATTGCTGATACCTCTTTAATTAATAAGATAGAAAACATATGTTCTGGTACATAAATGATTTGATGCTGGTACCTTATCAAGTTTTCCAATAGTCTCATATATTCTAATTTTTTTGTACTTAACCCCTCGAGAGCCTAAAACCAAAAAAAAAAAGGAGTACACAAATGAATAAAACAATATTTATGAATTGAAAGTCAAAATCACATAAATGGAAGAGTTTTAAGTGAAAAACAATTGATGGCTTAGTTCTTTATTGATAATTAACCCTTAACTAAATTAAGAATTTTATGATGCAAATATCCAAAAAAAAAAAAAATCCTCAGAAGACTTTATGGCATGAAAGATATATGTATTATGTGTAAAAAACTCTAAACATGTCTTAAAATATTTACTGTTTTAAAAAAGCGTCAATTAAAACTGTTTAAAAATCTATGATACCTGACCAAAAACATGAGGTTGGATCAAAACTTGAATAAAGACAGACATACCAGAAGAACTAAAGATGCAAGAACCTTACACACGTATCTAGCATAACTTGAGAAGCAATCAAACACACCATTTGTATCAGATGCGTCATTTTTTTTATTTTTTTTATTTTCAGTAGCAGCCAAGTTAATATGTACTGAAGTTGATATCAACATTCTTCCTTCACCAATGCAAATTCAACGAAGTTAGGGACCTGGATGCAAATATGAAAAAAAAAATTTACTTGTATAATTCAAACCTGAAACTCCAAAAACAACACTAATTATTTGATAATTTCTCAAAATGAATTTTTTCTTCTACTGACTACCTCTGTAGATAGAAAAGATGATAAAAATATTATTGTGAATATTGTGCTCTTGTCATACACGTTGCACTCTCTCTAATAATAATTAGAAAAACTTCATACACTTAGTATGATCTTATCTTTAGCAAACTCACAAACCATCTTAACAATCATGTACCAGATAAATAAATATACACAAATAGCTAGAAAAACTATGTATACCAGTTTATACTGGTCATTGGTTTAAGTTGGAATATTAATTTTAATGCCTTAATTCAATACTCATATTGTTCACTATACTAATTGATCTTTGATTGAGCCTCTTAAAGATTCTAATCCTTTGACTTGCTATGATGTATTAGTTCCTTGACATCTGTGATTTTTATTTCCTTTACTGCTAGTATTTCATTCAATGCATACGTGAGAGGAGGATTGGGATTAGGGCAGGGCAGCTCGAGACACGAATCAAGCACGTTGAATGAGACATTTGGTTGGCCATTGTCGACCAGTGGATTCAGAATTGAGTAAATTGGACAGTTGTTGCCTCATATTTTTTTATTTCAACACAGGATTTATTTAGGATATTTACTAAACTATTCGTACCAGTATACATTATTCTTATGGTCTAATTAACAACTGTAGCAGTTGTCTTTTGGTAAATTTGCAACAGAGCTCCAAGTAAAAAAGTTTATTTACCTATCTCCTTCTTTCGAGCAGCTATTGAGTGACTGAGAGGCGGATAGATGGTGATTAGTGAGGCACGCGCACGCAGAGATATAAATTTGGGCCGAGCACAGCGAGGTGACGGAGAACCTAGGCGGATTGGTTGGAGAAGGAGGAGTTGCAGGGGTGAGGTGGGGTTTGTTGAGGAGGAGGAGAAGAGAAGGAGAGGTAGGAGGGTGTGCCGACGGAGATGCGTTCGAAGATATTAAGAGAGCAGCCGGAATAAGAGCCCAAGGAGGAGTCGGCGAAAGAGGAAGAGGCAGAGAGAGTTTTGAGTTTTGTTAGGACGGGGAGGGAAAAAAATGGACGATCAGATCATCGAAAATCAGAATGTACGGTATAGATTGCCGTGTCGCCAGTGAAAACAAAAGCGGACTACGACACCCACGGTTTTTAATTAATACTATAGATGACGAGAATAAAAGCCCTCTTTATCCTCAATTCTAATTGATTGAATATCTTTCATAAGGAAGCAAAGAAAGATGTGACAATTTAGTCCAGGAAATCTCCAATGAAAAATACGAACTATTCCTTTTTTTCTATCAAATTGGTCATAACCACTCGACAACGTCTAGAAGATAGAATATCTTCAGGACGAAGGATGTCATGACTTTGATGCTCATTTTTGTTAGACTAGATATCTTGAGTGGCGTGGATGGGTTTTTTTATTTTTATTTTTATATTTTGTATTTGTTTCATTTTAACAAAATGAAACTGGTTTTGTATATTATTGTTTATCAAAATGTCAGTAATAGACCTTAATTTTATTGCAATGTGTGTATATTATTGTCTATCAATCAAATTTTTTTATTTTTATCTCAATGGAGTGTTTCTGTAAAATGACGGTAAAAACAACCAATTCATATTTAACACTTTAGTAAAAGACTGTAAAAACAACCAATTCATATTTAACACTTTAGTAAAAGACATGTCATATGAAGTCAAATCAAAATCACATTTTTATAAGCTGAATAATCAAAATATCTCAATCTGAGTTCAATCGAGGAAATGAGTCCTCAATCGAGTTTGGGACAATTTTGGGAATGTTTTTCTCTAATTAATAAACCTAACAACATACTCTTTGAGCGTGCCAAGATCCATCTCAATCGAGAAGATATCTCATGCCAGATCAAACTAATATACGGCTCTAGATGAGACGGTGTCTCAACCCGTGTTATACTAAAACAAGACACTTGGCTAAAAATCGATCCCAAAAAAAAAAAAAAAGCATAAAAGATCAAAACTTTCTCAGTCCACAGATCGCAACCTGACCCAACGATCATCGTCGCGTTACGTTGCCTAACCTCCATCTGTTCACGAAACGACCCTCAATCTGATGGCTCTCGCCTCTCGTCGTGTTATGCCATCAAGCTTCTAGATTGCCAGATGGCGGTGCTCAGGTAGGTGACTAGGCGGTTTACAACGACGTAACCTCCACCTCTCTTTCTCCATTTTATTTTTTGCTGGAAGGGATAAACAGATTTAATTATTGTACTTACAAAACATTTTCTTAGAAACATTTATAACGAGTAATGTCTTTATGATATAATCTCAATCATAAAGTAACAACTAAAATGCATGTACCAATCACAAAGTAACAACATTAGTCAATATAATGTTAAGCAATAAAGATAATAATGATGATGATCATCACCATAATCATAATAACTTCGACATTAAACAGTTTCTAAAACGGTTTTTAACTATTAAAGAACAATAACTCCGAAAAATGGTTTCTAAAACGGTTTCGAAAAAGCCATTGAACGATTCAGATAGATCATTTGAATAACAAAATTCAAAACGTCCATGTGTATAAGTAGCATTTTATCCATTGAACGGTTTCTTGACCCTTCCCATATATCTACTTTTACTATTGTTTGAGTTACATTATGAAAAACGATCATCTCTAGTATTAATTAAAAGAGATCCATATCCGACAAAATATACCAGTATCCATTTTTGAATGCGACAATATTTGTACCATATTCGTATCCGTATCCGCTTAACATCCAAAATCGTATTTTTATCCTAACATATCCGAATCCGCTTAACATCCAAAATAGTATTCTGCAGTCATGATGAATATGCGTGTTTTACTTTTTTGATATAACTAAAAAATATCACAAAGTATTGATTATCTAAAATATGAATAAAACTATCAAGTGCTTTCCGTTCATTTAAAACAATAAAATATTGATCATTTGCTACTGAAAATAGTGTAACTGAAGTTACAATTTAATCTTCATCACGTGATGCCGAAACATATAACGTTATATTCTCTGGAGATTCAGTGGTTGGGCAAGGCGGAGCAAGATATTTTTGTTTCTTTTATTCTTTTTCTTATATTTTCTACACCGGAAACAAAAATAAAAATGCATATTTTAATTTCAAAATAAGTTGGAGGACTTGATTTATCTTAATCTAGAAAAATGAAAAAAAAAAGTGCACATGCATCCGAATTATAAATACATCCAAAAATGAGCATCGAGTCATTTACCCAAAGCAGAGCATACTATAGAGAGGAAAAGAAACAAAAACAAGCAAAATATAAAAAAAAAGAGATAAGAACAGACTTTTAAAATGTTCAGCATTTATGCAGCGGCAGCATCAATCAAATTAGTACCAGTACAATGCCACCAGCGCCGCAACTTTAGTCCAGAATGGAACGGTGTTAACAGTAATGCTACTGTGGGGCGTGCCACCTTATACTCTGTGCCACATCAACAGAATGATGATGCGATGATGGCTGGGAATGGTGTTACAAGTGAAATGACACTCGGCGAGAAAATGATATTCGGAAGCTTTGAGAATGACAAAACAGTTTACAAGGAGAGCTTTATTATTCGGAGCTCCCAAGTTGGCGTCAACAAAACAGCCACTGTAGAGACCATTGCTAGTTTGTTGCAGGTGATTTGTGTTTGATTTGCACTTGTGTGGAAATTTTTAATAAACTTTGCTTGGAAATGTTTACTAGAGAAGCTTGCAGTTAAATCTAAGCGGTCATTAATTTCCCTGCACAATTACAGATCTTCTGAATGGAACTTACATGTGTACTAAATGTTTTTTTAATTACTAATTGTGATGAATAAATAGGAAACAGCTTGCAACCGTGCTATTTGTTTAGGATGGTTGGCCGATGGATTTCCTATTCCACCCATTATGAGGAAGCATCGTCTCACTTGGGTAACTTCCCGTGTGCATATTGAGATGTACAAGTATCCTGCCTGGTACACTATCGTTTATATACACACAATTTTTATATGATATTCTAAATATTGAGGAAATCAAGCCATAAAAAAGGTTTTAAGAAAAAGAAAAAGTAAAATAATGAGAGCAGTATCCTCTGCAACATATCTAGCTAGCTATGATATGCTTCCCTCTATTTATGTAGTATGTACAAAAAAATTGCTCTTTAATTGTTAAGATTTTATTATATGCTTCGATTCATAGGATATTATTTTCAATTTTTTAAAGTAGGGGTGACGTGGTGGAAATAGAACATTGGTGTGAGCCAGATGGAAGAATTGCAGCAAGGCTTGATTCCATCATAAGGAATTTGTCCACCGGTGAGGTGATCGGTCGCTCAACAAGGTTATTTTTGTTTTCCTTCTTAATCTTCTTACATGCAAGAAAATAATTTTCCTCTGGGATTCAACTATGCAAGAGATAATAGATATAGTGACCTACTGCGCGTTGCCGCATGCAGCACCCCACCTATAGGGCAGTATTTTCTTACTTTTTTTTTTGTCAGTGCAGATACTCAAGTTATGAATATAATTAGTTTATTATTGATGAAACACATGAGTTCCTTTTGCATGCGTTGTGGATAAAAAAAAAAAATGCAGTCTTCTATGTATGAAACGAAGTAATATTAAAATTAAAAGTTTCACAACACAGTAGCTGGTACGATCCACTGTGGATTACTGGTGCATATATAGCAGATTACCAAACATGTATAACTGGTACCATAATCTGTAATACAGTAATAGAGTAGTAGACTGCCTGAGCAGGCATTACTTCTCGGAGAAGCTGATACAGGTCAGTACAGTACAGGAAAGAAATACACTTTGATGTGGAAGGCTTCTTGAATGGATGTAAAACATTCTCTTTTATTATGAAACCTCCCGGATTAGCAATCGCCAACAAGCCTCATAAAAAAAAAATGCTAAGAATAGCATCACCTGATTCAAAATCGTGGTTGGTGTTATTGTATTAATTGTTGACATAAAAAATTGTGTCTTTTTTATTTAGTTTTTTGAAAAAAGTGACCAATTGAAATTCTAAAAAATTTCATTAATATGAAACAATTACTGATAACTTTTATATAAATTGTAAATGTACCCTTGACTAAAAACCATAAGTGGGGATTTCTTTTTTTTCTTTTTGGGACTAAATTGTCGTTTAAAAAAGGCATACTCAGAAATACATGTAGCAGAAAACCAAAAACACATGGCTGGATCAGGCCATGCTTCGCTTGATGAGAAATGCCAAATGGTGATTTTTCTGGTCTCAGAAGTTCATTTGTATGATTTTGTTTATTTTGGGTTGCAGAAAGTGTTTGATAATGAACAAAGACACTCGCAAGCTACAAAAAATGACTGGGGAAGTGAGGGATGAATTCCTTGCCACATGCACAAAATCTCCTAGGTTCGATGTTTACTGATTGATGTCAGTGGTTTACTAATATGACTATGTTGTTCTTAAATTACCTATTTTCCCTGGTTTCTTTTGCTAGGACTTGGAGTATGTTTTATTGTAGATTAATTCCAATTTACTAAAAAACTAAACGATATCTGAAAGGTAATAAACACTTCCTGAGTAAACTCAAAAGTATAATTTTCTCCTTTTATAGGTATGTTTTTGGAGAGGAGAATAATCAAAGTTTGAAAAAAATATCTAAGCTGAACAAACCCGCAGAATACTCTGAACTCGGCCTTAAGGTACTTCTAATCATGTTTCTTTTCGCACTTCTGAATTTGCATTGGACACCTCCATCTTTATACTACGCAAGTATAAAATTGCCACCATATCTGTTGGTTATTCAGTTCCCATTTCCCAAAATCATTCTCTACCGACACATGATATCAATACCGCAAAGAACTGCCACATAGTATATGCAATTATCATTGTAGTTGCTTAAATCACATGATAACTATTTAAGTTTTTGAAAACAACCTTAATAATTAGAAAAAGAATCGAAGAAACAGAGGAAGTCCATTGTACTTAAGTCTCTGTTTTAAATGCCTGGGTCAATACAAAGTTGGCAAACAATTATTATATCACGTGCACCTAAAACTTGACTAAGCTTGTATGACATTTTAAAGATATTAATATTATTCGTCACATTTTGGCATGACTACAATAGAAAATAGGTTAAGGAGGAGCTTGAATTATACCAGCCATAATCTTTTTGGAAAGAAAATTAATAGATCAGTCAATGGACCCCACCGGACTCACTTGTGTATATGTCTGACAATTTTCTGCATTAATGAATATTCTAAACTAATAGTTTCCTAGTGATTTATATTTGGAAACTGAGCTTTTCTAAAACAATGCTACAGCCAAGAAGAGCAGACCTTGATATGAACAATCATGTCAACAACGTTACGTACTATAGTTGGCTTCTTCAGGTGCGCTTGAATTTTGATCGTAATTAAATTTACAATGTCAGAATATTTTTTACTTCTAACAGAAGTTTATAGAATTGTAGTTGTTTTAAGAGTCTCATTTGCCTTCTCTTAATTAAATTAATTATTTCGGACCATGAAATAAGTTTTTGATGAAACAAATTTTTTTAATGAAATTCACAGTACAGTCCATGATTTCACTATTCTATATAGTTGTATTTAAGATCAAGATAATTTAATGAAATTTACAGTACTGTTCACCTAGTATATATGCTTTTAATAAAATGCCATATCTAACACAAAAATACAAGCAGAGCATCCCGCAAGATATCGTCGATACACATGAGGTAGAAGCTATTACAATAGAATATCGGCAAGAATGTCAGTATGGCGACATCATTGACAGCCTTGCGAGCACTGAAGTCGACATAGAATCCTTAAATCCGATCTCAGAAGGCCGGCTTCAGTTCCTGCATTTACTCCAATTTTCTGGCACCGATCGTGAAATAAACCGTGGCCGTACTGTCTGGAGAAAGCTACAAAAATAAAAGATGCAAAAACAGTTTTGATTTCCATTGTGAATTCGGAATTCCTGTAGATAAATAAATTTCCAAATAATCTTAATTTCCGACAACTGTAAGTCAAATTAAGTTCAATACTTCAATTTGTCTGGCTTCCTAACGAAATTGTAATGCTCTAGTTCTGCTGTGCAGTGCTTAAGTTCAAAAATTATTATTAAGGTAGGTAATTTATTCAAACCTTTGGCAAAATAAAGCTAATAATATTGATTCGGGCTTGAACTTGATTGGATTATTTTTTAGGACGAGGGTTGATGAACGCATGCTTGGATTTTTGACCTTTTCTTTATTGGGCCAATATTTGTATTGGGCGCTCTAGACCTGCCACTGCATCCAAATTAAATATCATAGTTAGGAGTGTCAAACGTGCGAAACGTCCACAGAACAGGTCAGTTTTATTTTTGTTCCGACAACGAAACAGAAAATCTCTTCCGTTTTCGTTCCATTTCATCAAACGAAACAGTTTTCTGTTCAGTTTTCCGTTTAGTCCTTTATTTTCCATTGATTTCAGCCCATTTTCGTGTTCCGTTTCGTTCCGCTTCAGTAACGTTTACAAATTTCAATTCTATTTCCGTTCTGTTTTCAAAAACGAAATTGATTTTCTCTTTCGTTTAACGTTCTGTTTCAACGAAACGGAACGGCAAATTTCGAAACGGTGGAATATTGACGGGTATAATCATGGTATCGAAATATGCTCCATTTTTTTCTTTAAATGGTTTTTTATATTAAATTTGCAAGTTTCCGGGTTGGGCCCATCTTGCAGCCCATTCGAAGCTTTCTTTGTGGGTTAATTCAAAATATTTTGGAAAACATTTTGTGGGTTGCTTCACAGTCACAATGTGTCCCAAATTATTCAGGAAGCACAAGTCGGTCTCTTTTATTTGCTGTATACAGTGAAAATTTTACATGACCTTTTAACGAAATCATCGTACATAGTGAAAAAATTACACTTATACCCACAGATGTGTTTAGCGCATTCAATAATCTTCCGTTTCGCACGTTTACGTTCCGTTCAGTGCGAAACGGTAAGGTTTTTGGTTGCGTTTCACTGAGCGGAACAGAAACGGAAGCGGTACTGGTTTCGTTGGTAAGAACGAAACAGAAACAGAATTGTGGGCTTACGTTTCGTTCTCTAACGTTTATTTATGTTGGCCCACAAAAGTCTGGCCCATAACAGAGGAGGGGAGAGGCGAAGAAATAGAGAGGTTGCCCCGACTCCGCATTCTCTGGATGGCCATCCAGTGAATGGTTTTCGATCTCAGCCGTCCGATTTAATCGCAATAGATATGGATGCCCCGTGCATAATACCAAGATTAATAGGCCCAAAAAAATCTAATCGTTAAGATTAAATCGTACGGCTCGGATCAAAAGACGTCCACCGGATGGTTTTGTAAATCATCCAGAGGATACGACTCCAGGTTGCCCCTGCTAGCCGGGAATTGCTCAGGTCACGTCCTTCTTGCTCATTCACTCCTCCATTTTTTTGAAAATGATAAAAATATCTTCGTCTCCAATGCAAAAGTCTGAGAAAATTAAGATGGGAGAGAAGAGTATTTTAGTGTAATTGGGAGTGATTAAGGAGGGCGTGCCCTGAGCAATTCCCCTGCTAGCTGCTCTCCTCTCTCTCTCGAGTATCGCCCCTGTCTCCTCCCTCAAACCCTAGCTCTCGTCTCTCTCGCCTGCCTCCTCCCTCACTCAAGCCCCATCCGAAGGAACCCCCACCGTGAGGACCGCCGCGCCCCTATTTCCTTTACATCACTCCCTAATCCTTCCTCACTCGACCCCACAACAGATCCGACCGCCGCGCCCCTCTTTCCCTCACATCACCTCACCTTTACTCCTCTCTCTCTCTTGAGCCCGACACAAACCCCACAACTCACCAGAGCTGCGCAAGAAGAGGGAGCACGAAGCTTTTGAAGTTGTGTCGCTCAAGCTGCGCAAGAAGCTTTTGAAGAATTACTGCTCCTGGTTGTGTATCTAGGTGTTGCTCTCGATCTCCCAATTACTGCTCCTTTTTTGTCTGATTGATTTCTAGTTTTATGTACAAATTGGTTTTAATTTTGGTTTTGTTGCCTAAAGTGGTTACAAATTGGTTTTATGTACAAATGGGTTTTAATTTCTTGTCAATTATTTCTCCTTTTTTGCCATACACCAATGGTGATGTATGTTTTTTAAATGTGATATCTGTTTTTTGAATTTCTGTATTCTATTTTTTATTTCTTGGTTACTGGTGCTCAATTAGGTAGAAATAGATTATGTTGGTTTAGAAATTGAAAATTATTGTGTCTTGCCACTGGATTTCTTCTAGTTTTTCGGCATGATTTTTTTCTCTTTGGCTCAGTTTTCTAGTGCCACCCTGCTGTATAAAACTGCTGTTTTTTTTAGCAATGTTCTCTAGGATTCCCTGCTTGGGAATCTGTCTGTTCAAAAAAAGAAATTGAAAATTACTGGTAAGTCTTGAAAACTCTTGATTAAACTATATTGTGTTAATTTTGGTCAATTTACTGGTAAGCCTCGAAAATTACTGGTATTATCTGTTATTGTGGTCAATTTAACGTTTGTAACGTTCGTTCCGTTTAATCTGACGGAACAGAAAACGTAAAAAATTTTACTTACGTTTTATTAACGAAACATAAACGATACTTAATATAATTACGTTCATTATAACGGAACGTACACAGAAGTAGCAACTTCCGTGTACGTTTGACAGCCCTAGATGTGTTCCAATTAGTCTTGAAGCGCAAGCCCTGGCCTGAGTGGCCTCTGTGTTTCATGTTCCCGAGTCAAGATTATAAAGTTTCTCTGAAATTTATAAACTCCGGTTTTCAAGCACGAGAGATACAAATCACTTTCTTGCACGCTACAAAAGAGTCACAAAGGCACACCGCCATGAATTTGGCGACCACCACAATCCTTATGCGCTCGGAGATATGGTGACGGAGTGCACAAGCTCTATCTCTCTGCTCTAGTTGTTCCTCGTCCATGGTATCTCCTCTTCTCCTATCGCAAACTCTAAATTCAGCATTTTGTATTTTCGTTCTTTCTCAAATTTGTTGATTTTCAAGAAAAGATGATGTTGGCATCTTTAGAAATGTTTCAAATTCTCAAGAGAATAATCATCGATACAAAAATATACGATGGTAAGCTTTTTAACTTTCTACTCTTGACAACCGATCTCATGTGTATCGAAAAACAAAACTTCATCCCTTTCTAAAACTAATTTTCTATGCAAGGAACCAAATTTGTTAAATTTCTTATTTAAGTAAGTTTATTTTTTTAATTTATCTAAAATATTGCTTTATATAGGGTTATGTCATGATAAATGGATGGAAATATTGAAACTGCTATTTAATTTATGTTTTCTGTAGATAAACCTCGATTCCCTTTTCAAACAAGAGCAATTTGAATAGGTTACTAGGTGAAATAATATGAATGAAAGAGTAATTTGGGGGCTTTAGGAACTTCAGGCAAATAAGTTGGAATTATTATCTTTCTAATGTTGGTGTCATTATATAAAAAGATAAGGGCTAGACCCTATTTTTGTTATCCAAAAACATATGGATGTCAATGTTTGACCCTATTAATTAAGTGATGGAGGAGTAAAGTTATTTCTTGTCTTTATAACTTCCTCCTTTTTTTTTTCTTTTACTGTACTTCCATTTGGATTTTACTTCAATTTGTTTGATAATATATTATTACTTGCACGGCTCTTTTTATTGCTGATCATTTCCTGTTCTGATATTTCCAATTGCATTACTAATATGAAAAAGGCAAACACATATCTATCTCAGGATGGGATTCATGCAATTTCCACCACTGCCAGGAATACACACTTTCATAAATAATTGTACTTTGCCATAATGTGATTAAATTACCTAATGCGCACTTTCATTAATACACAGATAGAAGTCATCAGCCTATAAGAATGTGTTGACCTCTTTTGACGACTATAATAAATTACTAAATAATGGATATTAAAAAAGAATAACTAATTAATTCGATAGTTTTTTTTTCCCTTTTGTTCTTCTCCAGCTAATTAATTAATTAATTCTATTTGCATAAGAGCGAAAGTTGTTATTAACTATTCACCACTAACATAACCTAAATAGCTTGCAATTGAATTGTTCCATCATTAACTTGTTCAGTTTTTTTTGCCAGTTTTGGGGCGTTCAAAATCCATCTTAAATTCTTAATAATATTCAGCTAACTTTTAAATTTGTAAAATGGCGAGTGCATAAACAGAAACAACACTTGTGCAGCGGTCGTCACTTATTTGATGTACCCTTCGGATATTGTTATACTCATAGCAGTAGTTAACACGCATTAAATATTCTCATAGCAGCTAACTATTATGTATATATTAATCGTAATTAAATGTCTGAAAAGTGAAAACACAAAATTATTAACAATGGAGTTTTTTTTTATATAAGAAAATTGATATGTGTAAGATTTCGTGGCATTTTATCTAAACATATATAACATATTTTTACTTAACAGCTGTACATAAATACATTATTAACAAAAAATATATATGCACTTTCTTTGCTTATCATGTGAGGATGCAGACCATAACCGTCTCTAAACAGCATATATACTTGTGTTTGGGGTTTAGGATTTCTGGTTTGAACCAGTTAATACGTCAAATTTTGAAGTTTCCAATTATTAATAATTAATTAAATTCCATTCTCATTGAATCTTAACCAATAAAAAATATTCAAACATATATAATCTCTTGTCGCAACTCATTTTGCCAATTTATTTCCCTTGGACTAGCCTTTGACCAGAAAATAATAATAATAACAAAACCACAATTACGTACGTCCGATGCCTAATTGTGCAATTTGTTTGATTCCATTTGATATGCACCTTTACATGGCTAATCCCCAAACATCTGCCTCTCTCTTTATCCAATTTAATACACTGGTTTGTCCCACCCCACACCAAGGAAATCGCGGAAAAAAAGTTCATATATAGTAGTATGACAGTCCTGAATCTCTGATTAAGGATAATATTAATTATTAGCCTTACTGATCAGTTAAATTCTAATTCTAGATCGCATATATTTTTGAAATTATTGTGATTTCGTGCAGGCATTCTAAAATCACTAGCTGTTCGTTAATTAAACTTCTCTATAATTTAATATTAATTTTTAAAAAATTAGAATATGATTACCTTATTTTATGAGATAATTAACATGTTTTTGATATAATACGATTTTTGAAGAACAATTAGGAAAATTCATGTGGATACTGAAATTGACTGTTTATAAGCAATTATCTGCTTTGTTATAGCAAAAATGCCTATTAAAATTTGCAACAAAAATGTATACGATTGAATTGTGCGGGAAAAAATTGTTCATCAAGACAACCGTATGTCTCTCATTAATTAGTTTACCTAGTGAGTAATGATATCTATTGGGCCCCTTGATGGAGTTGGATTGTTTGGCCAACTTGTACAATCAACTCTAGATCAAGAAATGTATAAACTGTAAAAATGACACATTTTTATTTTGAATTATACAGTGATATCATGTGACATAAGAATCAAAACAAGAAAATACTTTATTTCTTATGCATGATTGAAATACTGTAATTGTACATCATTTATTTATGTTAATTGAAAATCATAACGTGTTACTAGATACCACTTATGATTATTGAAATTAAATAATGATTTAATTTCCATGGCCAAGATAACATAAATCCTCGAAGGTCACACGAATAAAAAGTTCTTAATCAACAGTGTATTGATATTAGTTTATTTGCATTGGAGAATGCAATATATGATAAGTTAATTAATTAATTATATATCGTTGTTATATTTTACATGTGATAAGCATATATACCTGAACCTGTTGCAACAATAGTTTCCAATTTTTTCAAGTCGAAATATTTTATTTCTGGCGCATAATTTATCAAGGGAGTGCAATCACATGAATTCGTTTGTCAGAACACGTATGTTCTGTTTTTAGGGGTGGTTTTAAGAGAAGTTCATGCCGTCATACAGAATTCCACCATGATTAACATTATACTAAAAATTGAGATACATGATCATACATCACTAAGACTGTAAATTACAAGGTAATTAAATTTGGCAATCTGTTTCATTTAATTACATGCTGATCTGTACAAAGAATATCTTACAAGCCCGTAAAAGACTTGACAAAACACACAATTCACCAACTACGGTACAAACCCAATGAGAATTGCAACATAATTTACAGACTCTTTTTGGAGTCGATCAATGATCAGCATGCTTCTTTTTCCTTTCGAATAGACCGTCAAGACCTGCACAAATCGTAGGAAAGCCAAACTAAGTGGTGATTGAACCCTTTTTTTTTTTCTATTCTTTCATTTTGTTTTGACATATTATTGTCAAGAAAGTTCTGATATACTGGACCCATTATGGTCTTGTGTCGCTCCTCTGGTCGATAAATATAATTACACAACAAAAGCTAACATATGGGGACATTTAACTTATAACCATGTGAATAGTATAGTATAACGTTGAAAATTTTCATAATGATAGCACTTTAGGATTCTTCTAGCCCAAGAATCTTTAAAGATTGAGAGAGAAGGATTAGAAAACGAACCCCATGGGAATTCCTTGTTGCGGATGTGGAGATATGGGTATGGCTGCATGCATCAACAGACACAGTCAAAATAAAAGTTATAAAGGGGGGCAGAAAGGGAAAAAGAGGGGACAGAAATGGTCTGAGAAACCGAATTATGTTGAAACAGCAGAGGTTTATATCTTACTGGGGGATCAGGATACTCGTCATGGCCCTTTCTGAGATTGAAAATAGCAAGGACAGTACAGGTTGCGATCCCAGCGTATGTTATCTTCTCCCATTCGCTGGCCTCCTCTGGAGTAGTAAAATGAATTGAATTACAAAGGGAAAAAATTTAGAGAGGATTAGATCTCAAGAGCACACCCAAAAAAGGTTGAGCAACAAAATTTGAAGCTGACTCCCTCACTGAATCAAGTAATCCGTGTCTGACTTGAGAGTTGAAAATTCTTTGTTTGGGGTTCTCAAATAATTGTTGTCCTTTTCTTTTATTTAAAAATTATTCAAAAGTTTTATTGAGTGGTTCAATGGTCAGTAAAAAATATATTAGCAAATTATTTGGGCTAAAAAAATTGAACCAGATCTTAGCCTAATCGCAGCAAAATTTTTATTGTCCTCAAACATATAAAACTATTTTCTTTGGGAATTTTATGAACTTGAATTAAATCTTATGAATTAGGAACACCTTGATCCAAGCCAACGGGTTTACTTATTATCAGAAGCAAGTACTATACTACAATTACTAATTTTTGGAAACCAGTATATAAGGGGAAAATTTTTTTTACCACATTCTAGTGACTAATCATGAATTTACGCAAAATGATAACTTGGGGTAATGATAATCAAGTAATCAACTCACTGGCCCCATCATGATATGCAGAAGAAGCAAAGGGTCTCTTGAGAGACAACCGCTTTGCTCCGACAGCAGCCGATCGGAGGCTAGATTTTGCCATAAAGGTGGCCATGTATGAAGCTATGTTGTTTTTTCTCCTATATATGCTGCTTATGAGTCTGATCGATTATTCTACACAAGTCTTTCGAAAGGGACTACTTAAATATATCTGTAAAGAAGGTCGAAGAACAATCCACACTTATCTGAGAATATGCTGCTTCATTGGCGGGTTATACTCTTTTAATTGAGGATTCACTCTTTAATTGGGCTTGTATCCTTTTTGCAACCGTTTAATCGGGTTGTGACAACAGGCTCCAAAAAGAACACTTCTATGTGCACAAAGCATAATTTAGTTAAATCATACTGTACAAAACCTATTTTAGTTAAATCATACTGTACAAAACCTATTGAAAACATTGCACCTGTGGGAAAAACCTACCAAACAACCATATTGGATCCCTTTGGAGAAACCATCCATTTTTAAATTTACGTCCGTAATGTTGATGCTTTGAATAAATGAGATTGTGAGCAATCTCTCTTGCACACAGGACTTCATGTTTTCAGTTATTGACTGCTTCAAAACCGAGTGACATATTAGGAAACGAAGGCAACTACGAATGCACAGTCCTCTCTGGTCTAAAGATGCACGGATCCTGTTTGAAGTTGTTAATTAATACCTTAGTGAAACAGCAGGGTGTCCCATTTGTTCAGCTTGTTTAAAACCCCCTCCTAGTCCAATCATGCATTTGAATTTTAGAAGAGGAACTGAATGTCTCAGTCATGCATACTTTAATTTTCTACAATTTAGCCCCCTTGTCTCTAGAAACCAAATTAGGGAAACTGATTAGATAACCGGCTAATTAGATATGCACTTGTTGAAATAAATAAAAAATTCATTGATTCCAAATCAGCATGACTCATCGGCCAGGTAAAAAAAAGGTACACAAAAAAAATCTCAGACAAAAATAAGTTAAATCCTAAAATAAGATAAGTTCTCAAACTTTGAAAAAAAGGCTCATTCTCAACAATTTATTCAGGTTTGACATTGCGCTTGGCATCATGCGTGTTCCATTCCAGTAGCATCCATATAATTGAGGTGCCTAAAAAACATAAAACAGTTCATAAGAAGATAATTCATAAGCTTTAACCAAAATGTAACCCTGGCAACTTACCCAAATTTTCTGATCAATCATCACAGACTCTGAAGGAAAGAGGGGTAGTTTGGCCATCCTTACAAGAAAACATCAATGTATTATGTATCTCGTATGCATTGTTATCAAAACCTGAGTCTCTCTGTCTTCAAGAAAAACTGAACAAATACCCCTTCATCCCCATTCCTTGTCACCTAAAGTGAGGAAATATTGGTAATTTGGCAATTTTGAATATCTCTCCTGTCAGAATATGATTACTCTATTTCTTAAGGGCAAATGTGCAGACCATATATTTCACAATTTGTAAGGTTACTAACAAATATGCCCCACCCTCTTCCAGAAACAAAAGCAAAATAATTAATAAATAGTTACCAGCAAAGAAAGCAACTGTGGAGAGGTTAGAGACTGTCATGGTGTGGTAAATCAAATGCTCCGTGAGAAAATGGCCAAGTGCATATATGAAAGAGAGAAATGTGGCCATATAGAGAGGCTTGCTCTTGAGGTTAAATGCACAGAGGAAGCAAAGGGTACATGTCAGAAGAGTCCATACACCAAATGTACGCCCATGCACATCAGTCACTGCAAAATAATGAAATATGGTTAACAAACAAATAGCTAAACCACTTATGCATCAAAATAAAAAACAAAATGATTGTCTCTGGAATAAACATTGCAAAATTATCAAAGTATGTCATTTTCCTACCAGCATACTTTTTCTATATATGATTGCATTATTTATTATTGTTTTTTTTTTTTTTTTTTTGGGGGGGGGGGGGGTTTATCCCTCTTAAGAAATAAACATTCTGAAATTATAAGTTTTTCCCTTGTAAATGTTTGTATCATGAAGTACTTTATAAAAAAAATGCAAATTAAAACTAGGAGAGGTTAAACTCAATTGAATAAGATGAAGATGTTTGCAAGTGGGATCGATATCGTGTCAATGGGTTATCTCTTTCTTAAAAAACTGTATTTTCTGCCCCAAATAAGAGATAGGGCCGGTGAAAAGAAAAATTTCCTCCTTTTTTTTTAACAAAAAAGATAAAGCAGTAATGATTCGATGCAGATGTACTTCACTAGCAATTTTCTATGAGAAGGATCAAACTGTCCTCAAAATATTGACAAGAACACCTACTAAAAGCCAACAATCCCTTTTAAATTGGATTTGTTGCACAGTATTTTACTTCCTGTCAGTAGATATTTAGAAGATAGGACCAACTTGGATCAATTTGCTAATCGAAAACACTGTGTGGGTACTAAAGGGTGGGAAAAAGTTCTGAGGCGCACATTACTTTTATGCATTTCTATAGAATTGAAGACAATTAGAAAACTAATAACCAGAAGAAACCAGCCAGATAAAGCAGTTGTAAAAGTAATTCTAAACCAGCATTCTGGCCTCACCAAAACAACCAAGTATAACCATTGAGACATTAAAACAAACACTTGTAGAGGACAATCCAAAAAAAGAGAGCCCCCAATAATACAATGCCAAAAGTTCCATGACTGTTAAGTTGCTTATTTAAGGAAACCCCAGAGAAGGAGCGAACTTAGATCTGAATGAAAACACAAAATGGGAAGAGAAGACCAACTTTCGGTCTGGGAGAAGACGGCTACCCGGAGAGCCCATATGTTGAAGAAGCCAAACCAGACGGAGAGGAGGCGGAGCGACCCCACCAGCATCAGCCACCAACCCAGTGGTCTCATTTTTCTCTCTCTTTCTTTCTCTCGGGCAAATCGTCGAACAGGTACCGTGCAAGAGCCGACGAGGTACTGAGAAAGCAGGAGACTAGCGGCGAAACAATAGTGTTTGTGGTCGAGTGAGTCGTGATACTATGTGGTCTTCTGACCACTGGGTCAGTGGGCCCCATGATATCATTCATTGTTCTGCTGCAACTGCTAGTGGGATATATTATTGTCAGGTGATTGTTACAGGAAATTGTAACAGCGGATTTGGGTACCTGACAAAAAGAGTAGAGAGCATTTGTATATTTTTAGTCGCGTAGCTGGTTAGATCTGGTAATGCCAACTTTCAGGGGAAAAAAAAAATAGACAAAGAAAAACGAATCTGGTTGAATTGAACCATGCTCGTTTGTGTATTAATTAACTACCATGTGCAAATTTGCTATCGCTTGTTATCGCTTGTGCAAATTTGCTATCGCTTGTTATCGCTTGAACAAAATGAATATATAAAATAGATAAATTGAAAATATAGATAATCAAAGTCAACACATTAAAAAAAATAGTTTTGTCATCTTTTATTCAGATTTCTATATGCATATTCAATTTTTTTTTATTTAACTTATTTATTTGTCTGTGCTCATTTTGATCATTTATATATTCACCTTATCTATTTTTCGTGATCATTTTGTCCAAATGATGGTAAACTCACATGACCAGTAATCAATTTCCATTTTTTTGTTGCGGTGGGAGAACACTGATCCATTGGGCCTCCAATTGGGCTGATTGTTGAGTGCAGATTATAAAGCCCATGCTGGCTTTTTTTTTTAAATAATACTTTTTCATAACTATCTCCCTTTTTAAAGAGAATTTCTCAGTTATTTAGGCCTTTTTATTTTCAATCATTTTGTCTATATAATTTTTTTTTTTTACAAAATAATGACCTTGGACATTTTATCAATGCTCACTTCTTATGGCTATTGTTTTCAAATTATCAATTTTGTTGATTGCAATCTCATCGCTTGCCAATTGCCATATTAAATTGTTCCAATGGTCGAAACAAAGAAATAATGAATATTGCAACTCAATCACAACTAATGAGACAGCTGATATTACGGTGAATTGCTACTCCCATGTCCTTTCGCGTTCCAGCAAGATATAAATTTAGGTGAACAAACTTTCGGTGCCGATCTCTACTATCTAGGCTCTAGCCAGCCTTTTAGTTACAACTTGCAAATTTGTTAGACCATTTCTCAAACCTAAAAAACCTTTAAATACCGTAAAGTTTACCATTGTTGTCCTAAGTAAGGCCTAAGGATGAATATGCACAATTTCAAATTCTATACCGATTTAGATAATTTTGCGGAAATTAACAATTCACGTAAGCAAATAATAATATAAGTAAATAAGAAAGAAAAAAGAGACACAAACTTGATTACGAAGTTCTAACCAGCTAGAAATTGCTAGCCTTAGTCGTATGTCTCTGGAAGTTTTGCAACCATGAAAAGGGTGCGTTCTGTTTTATTTCACAATGAATGAGACTACAACTTCAAACCGAATCGTCTCGTCACAAAAACAACCTCGAGGTGGATCGGACAAACCAATACAAACACTAAAATTCTCACAAAAACTAGGAGGATGATGCTCTTAATCAATATCATTCAAAATTTAGTTATAAACCGATGCAGTGTTTGATTGAGACTAACTAATCTTTTAGGATTTTTCTTCGAAAATGCTCAAACAAAGAAAATATGAGAATTAGCTGTTTGGAGCTCAAGGACAAGTATTTTGCAAGGTTTGCAAGAGAGTAAATTAGTCTAAAAAGTCAGATATATAGAGAAAATTTAATATGCACCATAGTGCATATTAAACTTTCTATACACTGTGAAATTTTTCGGAGGTATTTTTATAAAACAATCTAATTTAACCAATCTAATCTACATATTTTTATAAAATACTCTCGAAAAAGTCCGCGGTGCATAGAAAACCCTATACACTATGGTGCATATTAAACTTTCTCCTGATGTATATATAGAGGGAGTAAAGAGCTCCAAAACAAACAAATTTTCACTTTTGCGTATTGGAAATTTGTTTCAATTATGTTGTCTCAACTTCAATTGAATTTTAATTTTAGAAATGGAGAACAATTGCTAAAAGTGTTACATCAGGTTTTGTAAAATTGTTAAGAGCATTTGCACTTTTCTAGTTGCCAAATATTATATGTTTTTTTTCCTTATCTAATGATTTAAATTATAAATTAGAGGATATGAAACTAACTTTTCCAACAGGGTTTAGTGCCACCAATTTTAAATGTTACAAAAATGCTACATCTTTAATTTTCACTAATATTTTAAAAAAAATTAATTGTTAAATCCAAACTATTGGTCTTGCTCAATTTAACTAGTGATTCATTTCTATATTAAAATTGTAATTTTTTAAATTTATTTAATACTCTATCAAGATGTCAAAAATATAAAGTGTATTAGAAATTATTTAATCTGTCATAGCTTACAAGAATTATTCATTTCGAGTATGAAATGAATTTCAAATTTTACAAATTTTATATGTAGACGCATCGCTCGTTAAATAGAACAACATCAACGGTTTCATTTCGACGTTTAAATTTTCAAATTTAAAACATATTAATAAGGAAGTTATGTCATTTAATTGTACCAAAATTGGTGGCAGAACCCTCTTTTTTGAAACAATTACAATTGTTTTTTTTTTTAAACATTGAAACAATTATAATTTACTAATGTAAAAAAAAAAAAGAGTAATATCATCATATTTAGGTAATTCCGCAATGAATATATATTTTTTATAGGGATAATTACTTATTTGCCACCCTAAAACAGAGAAATTATGAATTTGTCACTTTGCCCACCTTTAATTGCTATAGGAACCCCAAAAATTGTCCCCAAGAAAAATCAGATGTATAAACAAAGATAATTAAGGAATTTGAACAAAGCATCAATAAAATGGTATAATTGAACCCAAAAATGCCGGCCTAGAATACTTTGAAAATAAAAAGTCATTTAGAAATTAAGAATAGATCTTTAATAAACCTTATAGAAATTCTATTTTCTTTATGAGCGACTGGCGTCTCACTGCTGACAGTTCGATATACAAAGAGGCTTTACGAGCAACAAAATCACTTGAGGAGCCAGCTCTTGGTTTTGTTAAACCAACTGAAACAACTCAAAGGGCTACCTCAACAATTATCAAGCAAAACAACACAATTATTCAACTGCTTGTTAAAATTAAAGAATAACTTGAGGATTGCAAGGACCAAATAAGAGAGCTCAGAAGAGCAAGAGCACCTGAAGGGTCTACAGAGGCCCTAGAGCAAATCCAAAACCAACTAAAAAATTTGAGTCTTGGTCCACCTTCAACCTCAAAAAGGCCAACCATAACAGGCAAATTCTTCGTATACCGAGACCCAAAGAAAATATACGAAGAAGAGAAAAAGAAGATACAATGAGTCATACTCAAACTGAAACAGTGAGTAGACCATCAGTATCAGGCCATGACAACCAAATACCGACTGTTGAAAATCAAATCCGGAATTACAGACTCAAAAGTCGGTTGCAGTATGAAGCACAGAGAAGATTGCCAAGGCGAAGGCAATACAGAAAGACTCTAGAATCACAACTAAGTCCAGATGTTGAACTGAGTATTTCACAGTTTCGCAGAGCACAACAAGTTCCTGGAGAAATACTATATCAAGCCGGATGGAGCGAAATAAATCATCGAGTATATCAATATTATTCCGATGAAAGAATTTTGGTGGTTGGAGATCAAAGGAAAATTCCATCTATCTCTCAAGAAAGCTACAACAGGCTCGTGGAGGAAGGATTGCAACACTTATACATAGGTGTTGTATGGTCAGACTATATGCTCTGCACATGAGAAGTGCAGGGGTAAATGCTCTAGTTGTGTTAAGAGACACAAGATAGGGAAACAATACATCGTTAATAAGTTCCATGGAGATGAACTTAACCGATAACACACAACTAGCATATGCGGTTCCTGACATGATGGTTAGTATTCGTGATTTTTACAATCATATCCAATTGGTTGTACAAACTCATGGGTATGAATCATGGCGCGATGGAGAAAGCAACCTCGTAATTTCTCGATCTTTAATTAAGAGGTTATCAAACACAAGCCACACAAATTTTCGGTACAATGTTCAAGGAGTAACAGAGCACTTAGCAAGCAGAGGTATAAGGAATATACCGGGATAACCAAAATCAACCGCAGAATTAAGAGGCCGACAGTGGATAATCAGACCACCGGCAGTTCCAGAAATGCAACATCCACAAACAGTTCGAGTCAGATCAAGAACTGATGGCTCGCTAGCAATTAGATTTGGTGGATACACAACAACTGCACCAGCCGAATCAGCAGTTGTAGGGCCCAATGATGAGGAAGAATTAGATGAAGAAATGGCCCTGATAGTTACAACTGAGGAGCAAGAAACCTCAGTTAATGAAGAAGAGTTGGAATCAGTCCAACTACTGACATCCTTGTCTAGAGAAGGACCAAAATACTGTCCAATCTGGGATAAGAATGAAGAGCCAGAAGAAGAATGGCTCAATCCTTTCGCCTCGGAAGGCGGTGAGGATAAACAGTCGCATTTTGCATTTGCGGCAGAAGAAACAGAAATGGAATACTCCAAAATGAAGGCTCTCTAAAAAATGATGGAATCAGCTTTCTCAACAGCTGAGAGCTCGCTTACTCAGAGAAGGCCAACAGAACCAGTAATGGGTCCTGTTAATTACCCACCTGCAAGCACATCGGGACAAGCACTGATACCGACAATACATGAGATTAAAGATCATGTTGGCAGATTCAAAGGAGGCTATGCACAGCAGCATAATGGGAGATTCAACCTTCCAGACTCTCAAAGTGACAAAGTTGTAATTCTTGTATTGCCAGATGACATTGGGCAATACAGTGATGTGATCTCTCGATGGGAATCAATTACTCTTAATGTGGTTAATGACCGCAATTGGACAGACAATAAGAGTAAGGTGATTTTTATTGAAAATCTTCTGGGGGATGTGAAAAAAAAGATGTTCATTCAATGGAGAATGGCATACCCCCATGAGTATGAAGAACTGATAACAGTAGCAGACGATCCCCAAAATGTAATATACAGCATCAGGAGGATGATACTGCTAGAGGATCCATATCAAGGGTCCATTGAAGAGCAGACACGGGCATATCAAGATCTTGAGCGCCTGTCCTGCAACCATGTTAAGGATCTGTTCAATTACATGAATGATTACAAGATTCTCGTGACAAAATTCGGGAGAATGTACATTTCTCTAGAACTCTCGGATAAATTCTTCAGAAAAATGCCACCTATAATTGGTCAAGAACTGGAGAAGACATTTTCAGACAAGTATCCTGGAACAGCAATTGGTGTATTGTCAAGAATAAATTTCTCATACCAATACCTGGCTGAAAGGTGCAAACAAGCGGCACTCCAAAGGAGCTTGAAGGATCTCTCCTTTTATAGCAAAATTCCATTACCTGGCTACTATAGAGGAGAAAGAAAGAAGTACGGGCTTCGCAAATAAAAAACTTATAAAGACAAACCGCATGAATCTCATGTGCGGGTGTTCAAGAGGAAACATGCTGATAAAATCCGCAAATGTAAATGTTTCATTTGTGGAGAGGAATGACATTTTGCGAGAAATTGCACTCGTAAAACAGGAAACATTGCCAGAGCAGCCATTGTTGAAAACATAGAGTTATCAGACAGCTGGGATGTTCTTTCAGTTGATCTCAACGAACCAGATAGTGATGTAATCTGTTCACTGTCTGAAGGAGAAGTTGGAAACGTTGCTTCAGCCATAATCAATGATCTATCATTTGGTGAACAATCGTTAATGATGCAAGCTGAGCAACTAAGCTGGCGAGTTCACATACAACTGCCTGACAACCAAAAAGATTGTCCTCATGAGTGGAAGGACAATGATTCAGTTCCAGTAGGTTATGAAAGATGTTCCATGTGCAAAGAATTGACGACTGAATTAACAAGGGCGCACTGTGAAAAATACCGCCTAACAGTGTGTCCTATGTGCTCAAGATTCAGGCTAGACAAAAGGATACGAGTTAAGGTGCAACCAATAGCACCTTATGATAGTAAGGATCAGTTAATCAATGAGCTGATGTCTTATGTTCAGTACTTCTTGGCAGAAAATACAAAGCTCAAGCAGCAATTGTTTGAAGCTAAAACAGAAGATCTCGAGACTGAGTTTAATGAGTCAATGAGAAAAGACAAAGGAAAAATCAAACTGCAGTTCGAAGATGAAGAGGTAGATGAAGAGATAGAGATGAAACCGAAAAATCAAACAGGAGCTCTCAGGATAGCTTCTGTCAATACTATCTCGGATGAAAAAATTGAGCGGTTCAATACAGTGGTTCAAGACCCTGTAAGAGGCAAAAGAGTTCTTAACAGACTCTACAACATGGAGATAACCTTTGAGATTCCAGGGATAAAACCGTTCAGAGTTCAAGCAATTCTTAACACAAGAGCAACTGTTTGCTGTGTCAACCAAGAGATTGTCCCACAAGAGGCATTAGAACCAAGCGCCTATCCCGTACAGATAAATAGAGTAAACTCGACCCAGACGGCCAATCTAAAATTAAAAAATGGCAGTATGCTAATTGAGTCGAATAGGTTCAGAATTCCCTTCACCTATTCTTTTTCGATAAGGAAGAAGGAGGGAGTTCAAATGCTGATCGGATGCAATTTCATCCGATCGATGCAAGGTGGTTTGCGAATTGAAGGACAGAATGTAACTTTTTACAAAAACATCACAACAATAGCAACCAGAGTAGATGCTGAGGTGGTATAAGCAACAATCCCAGAGCTTGATCTTTCAGGCTTAGAATACATTGAAGTAAGAGAAGCAATAACATACAACCAAGAGCAAGAATCACAACAGTTCAAAGAGAGATTCAGACTACTACTCTACAGATTGAAGGAACAAGAGTTCATTGGAGAAAACCCTTTGATGCATTGGTCTAAGAATCAGGTGACATGCTCTCTTGGCATCATAAATTCTGATCTTCAGATTCAGGATAAACCGCTGAAACATGTGACGCCCCAAATGAAGTAACAATTCGAAAAACATACAAAGGCGTTACTGCAACTGGGAGTAATCAAGCCAAGCAAAAGCAGAAATAGAACCATGGCTATAATGGTTAATTCAGGAACTACCGTTGAACCAGTCACTGGTAAAGAAATTAAAGGCAAAGAACGCATGGTGTTCAATTACAGGTCCCTCAATGATAACACTCATAAGGACCAGTACAGCCTCCCAGGTATCAATAACATTCTTAAGAAGGTCGGGCACAGTAAAATCTACTCAAAGTTCGACCTAAAGAGTAGATTCTATCAGGTGGCAATGGCACCTGAGTCAATAGAATGGACTGCTTTCGTGGTACCTGGTCATCTATATGAATGGCTTGTTATGCCATTTGGATTAAAGAATGCACTAGCTATTTTTCAAAGAAAGATGGATCATTGTTTTGCTGGTACTGAAGATTTTATAGCGGTGTATATCGATGATATTCTAGTATTTTCTGAGAATGAACAAAAACATGCCGAACATCTTAGAAAAATGCTAGAAATCTGTGAAAAATGGGGTCTTGTTCTCTCTCCAACAAAGATGAAAGTAGCAGTCAGAGAAATCAAGTTTCTAAGAGCAATTGTTGGAAGAAGCAAGGTGAAACTCCAACCCCATGTCATAAAGAAAATCGTCTCCTTTGATGAGGAGAAACTAAACGAAAATGCCAAACTCCGAGCATGGTTAGGAATACTCAATTATGCCAGAAGTTACATTCCAAAACTTCGGACCCTCTTAGGTCCCTTGTACACAAAAACTAGCCCTCATGGAGATAAGCGCCTCAAACCGTCTGATTATGAATTAATCAGAAAAATTAAGAAGAAGGTACAAAACTTGCTAGATTTTGAGCTTCCACCAGTAGGGAGTTATATCATCCTTGAAACAGACGGATGTATGGAAGGATGTGGTGGCATATGCAAATGGAAGCCAAAGAAGCACGACCCCATATCCATAGAAAAAATTTGTGCCTATGCCAGTGGTAAATTTCCGGTGATTAAATCAACCATTGATGCGGAAATACATGTTTGCATGGAAACACTGAAGGCACTAAAAATCCACTACCTTGATCAGCAGGAGATAACGCTGAGGACTGACTGTCAAGCAATAATATCATTTTTCAATAAATCAGCCCAAAATAAACCATCAAGGGTTAGATGGATAAATTTTGTTGATTATGTAACAGGGACAGGAGTGCATATCAACTTCGAGCACATAGATGACAAGCTGAATAGCTTAGCAGACGCACTTTTCTGGTTAACAACAAAATTGACTGTTACTACAGAAACTCAAAAACAGTAAGAGTTGTTCTTAGCTCATCTGGAAAGAGCATTTGAAGAAGCGGATCGATTTAGTGACAGTCTGAATAAACGGATGAATGAACTAATTTTAAAAATTAGTTCTTCACTTTAAAATTCGTTAAATTCAAAATTTTAAGGATAGTTTGATGGTGATCTACGGAAGATCATTAACTTTTTTTAGATTTACTTTTTGCGGAAGTGGTGAGCCGTATTTCATCTTATTAAACTTTACTTTGTTTCTTTTAGATGGCAGGTCAAATTCAACAGTTCTTCAAAGATATTGATTTTCTGATGGATCCAGCGATTTACATCAATCATGATGAGAGAAAAATGATAAGGGAGAATATTAAGGAAGATTTTATTCGTCAAGCTGAAAAAGCATATGAAGAAATAAATATTCTTCTAGAAATGATGAAGATAAATCAAAGGAGATTTCAGGGCTACCAAAGATGCGACTGTGTATATACTGACTACTATTATATAAATAAAGAATGAATCAAGAGACTGGAAAATTCGCTGGCACATATTGAAAGAGCTGTCAACGAAAGAGAATTTTGATTCTCATCCAATAATGAAGGTTGGTATGAGCATCTTTTCTTTAATAAAGCACCTTTATAATGGTGCTGGTGTGAAATAATTGTACTGGTGTGTTTTTAGTGTGCCATTTGGTGTACCTTTATGCATTATTGGTTTTGCTTTTGGATTACACTGAGGTAGTGCTTTCCTTTATTTTATTTTCAGACCGCACTAGGTGTGTTAGTGCGCATCTTTTCTTTCTTTCGAGCTGGAAGAGTATAAGAAAAGGAACAAATAATTGTGACAATGCAGTCCAATGAGCACCCGGCAATAATTTGCTCTTTTTTTCTACCTCTATATAAGCTCAAGGATGTCATTGAGAAGGACATTATTCAATTCTCAATAACTCATCTTCTGTAATATTAAAGTTTGAATAAAAATTATGTTTCCTCAAAACTTCGCAGTCTCAATACTCTATAGTTGTGAGGAATTTCCTGATGTTAATAACATTTCCACTTTGGTATCAGAGTAAAGTTTATTTTTTAATATTATTTATGATTTTTAAATTTCTGCATGTTCTAGATAGGTACTTAAGGGGGAGATTATACTAAATCTTTAGAAATTGTTCACAACTTGAAAATTATGGTTACAATTAATAGTTAATCAAACTTGAAAATATTAATTTGAAGTTTGAAAATTTTAAAAAATTTTAGAAAAATCAAAAAAATCACTCTGCCGTACAGTACCTAATGGGATGGAAAGATCGCGGATAAACACAGTGATGTGAGAAAAGGCTAAAACCAGTATAAATTATCACTCTAAAAAAAATTAAAATTAAAGGTTGTTAATTATTGGTCTGGGTGCACAATTGGAGTAACTTTAGTATAATTACAGGAATATTTCTTCCAGAGTAGTGAACTTGAAACTTTTGGATGGCACGAATGAAATTGCCTCTTTTTTATATTGGTTTAAGTCTAAATCATTCACTTCGAACGATGGATGATTGCGGTTTAATTAGAGTTTAATTATAAAATAATGGCGAGGATGCACGCAAATCCAGTATAATTTCACCGGTTATGTTTTGACGCAGTATTTACAAAGATTGTAAACCACCATACGACCCGACCAGAAGCTCGTGCGGGTCCCATATTAGTATACTAGTGCGTAAAATTTTAACGTGCAGATAAAGAGCAGCTAAAGAACTAATACCATTCGCTGGTAAGTCTTGGCTCTTCTCTTCGCCTCTGTTAATGCTACCGGAAACAAACACTTCTCTTACTTTCTATTCATTCCTCGAATTGAGCTCAAATCAAATCAAACTATATCAATTTCTTGATCTACAGGTTTCATCTCATGGCTTCGTGCGCTCAACTCCGCCTCATGACCGATCTCAAGGCCATCAAAAACGAGCCTCCTGAGGTACGAATTCGTTGATCTTCGTTTTGTTCCCGTTGAATTGTTGATCCGATTGAATTTCGAGTGTTAATTTGTTTGTTCCGGGGTGAAATTTTAGGGATGTAGTGCTAGCCCAGTTTCTGATGAGAATTTGTTTGTTTGGAGCGCGACCATATTTGGACCAGACGAGACACCGTGGGAAGGTATGACAGTTTACAATTGAGAACTTATTTGCATGATTTGAGGTTGAATTAACATGAAAAGACATACACCTTAAACGAGCTCAAGGATTGTAAGAGAGAAGAGTTGTAAAGAAGAAGAAGATTTTCAGAAATAATTGTATTATTAGCTCAATATCTCAATTTCACTGTCACTGTACATCAATATATATAGCACAGCTACTAGTCTATACAAGAATCAAGAACCCAAGTCTAAAAGAGGTGCTAAACTTATTACAAAATATCTGTAATTAGCCACTATTTAAAGCACATGACATTCAGGAGTAGGACTAGTGAAGTCATGTGACACAGGAAGAGACCGGCGATGCTTGAGCTTGAGTACTGTTAATTTACCAGTGAAAAGCCAGTATCTCATTAGTTGTCTGTAACTTTCTTAATACCCCTTAATTGTTTTGTGTGAAATTTCGAACATTTCGAACCTGAAATTCTTGAAGAATTAAAAATAAGACTGAGTGTTTGGTTATATTTTCGTCTAGAGGAGCTATTCCTGTTTGGCCCTAAGAATTATTATTTTCAATAACATACTTGCTTTCTGTTCATTCTATTATCTGTATTGATTTGTAGGACATACATAAACTCTATTTATATTATGATTTGAGATATTCTTCTTTTTTTTTCTTCTTTTTTTTTTTTTTTTAAAGTTGTATGTTATTTCACTGAAATATGCTGGTTCCTTGTTTCATTGGGTTCATATTCTGTTATTTTTCACTTTGCTAATCCAGTTATGTGAAAGGAGGAAGTGAGAGAAATAAAGTGAACTGTGTAAATTCTATAAGTGGGAAGTTTGCACACAATCAATGCAAACCCATCTTGTATGTGAACCTAACCAAAAAGGGCTATTTCGTGCATGTTTTTATTAAGTGTGCTTTATAGTATTTGTTTCATTCCAAAACAAACATCCTTTTTCTGGTGGACATCTTATTTTCCATGTCTAAATCAAATGTTACAGTATGAATCTTTATTGAATTTCAGGTGGTGTTTTTGGGCTTCGTCTGATATTTGGGGATACCTATCCTGACAAGCCACCACGGGTGCGCTTTACTTCTGAGGTTTTTCATCCAAATGGTACTTCAAGTTTTTACTTAAAAGGGAGAAATCTAGTTAGTTTGTTGCTAGATAGTACTATAGCTTACTAGTGGTACTTTTACTTGTATCATTGGTACAGTAGTCCTAGTATTGACATTTGACAGTATGATAATAAAGACCTACCAACCCAGCTTCGTCTTACGAAACATCAACAAGCATTTTTGTTTACTAGACAAAATTTGTGTATTCGGTACTGGTACTAGCACTGGGTTGTGGTTCCTTGTCCAAATTGGCATTAAAAAAGAATCATAATATTAATTAACCAAGAAGCAATTTCAGGTCTAGGTACATGCAATTGATTTTTCAGTCTCTATGTTTATTTTGCGGCTTGCATGATGTGATTCTGATGAAACTGGTACCCCACCATTGTAAATATATCAATGCTGGTTCCCCCACCAAAAGCCTTGTTCGGGACTAAAGGCTTTCTTCTTGTTGTAAGGGTGATAATCATTGTTGCTTTATGGGTTTCTTTATAATTGCAGTTTGTTAGAATCAGATTTTCTTTATCTTGCATAATTTCTCAATTGCTTGGCAGTATACACTGACGGTACACTCTGCATGGATATCATACAAGATGCGTGGTCACCTTGTCATAATGTTTCTACCATACTGACATCCATACAGGTCTTTGTCTTTCCTCATTTATTTCAATTTTGTATTATTTCCAGCAACAGTTTTTTTTTTTTTTTTAAATTTATGGTAGAAGGAACTCTATATTCTGTAATAGATAGGTTACTTTGGATTACACTTACTGTTCTTCTATTTATTCCATTCAGCGTGTTTCCCTTTCTGGTAAATTGTAATTTTCTCTCTTCATGCCAACTGGTAACTTGTATAGTTGTACCAACAGATTCTATATGTAGATAGTTTGTTATAAGTTGCCAACCTTTCTTTCTCCATCCATACATTGATCACAAGCAAAATAATTAAATGAAAGGACACAATATTTTGTGAAGACAAGTGCATTTCATTATTTATTATGACGGATAATTATAATGGCATTTGTAGTCCTATAAAACCATTCTTTCTTTTGCACTACTTTATTATTAGTTGTTTTTTCGTCCTTGCAGTGTTCAAATCAGTTACGGATTTCGTCAGTTATTTTCTTTTCAAAATGTTCTATATATGCCCTAGAAAACCAGAAATTCTGTCTGGCATAAAATGGCAAATATCATGTAAATTATTCACTTAAAATTGAAAGAAGAGTTTCAAAACTGTATTTATTGTGTGCAAGATAGAGGAACCATGCAAGACAAGATCCTTGTTATTGTGGGGTTTGTTTGATTTGTTGAAACTTCGTGAGCTACAGCTCTAGCTATCTGCTTTAATTCTGGTAATAAAATGGACTTTTGCAGTCGCTTCTGACAGACCCGAACCCATCAAGCCCAGCAAACCCAGAAGCTGCTCAATTATTCCAACATGACCTACCCGCATATAACAAGTATGTTCCTGTTTGTTAACATTCAATTGTGCAGTTAATGCCCCAGTTCAACAGGACTTCGGTCAAATGTGGTATTCATTCACCTGAATTTTGCATTTCGATACAATAAAGTAATATAAGGAAAATCTTGGATATGTCTGCCTGAACCATACTGAAATATTATTGCACTAAAAAAGTTAACTGTATTTGTGTTTGTAGGAGAGTCAGGCGCTGTGCACAGAGATCAATTGAGTTGGCCTAGGTTTTTGTGGTAAACAAATTATGCATTGCGCTTAAACCCTGTACATCAGAGAAAGTTAAATTTGTTGTATCATAAAAAAATGTTGTAATATCATTTGAAAAAAAAAAAAAAACGATTGTAGACTTGTATATTTGCATGATCCTTGGGTGTTGGCCTTTCTATAATTGGGTCTGTGATTTACTTGTTCGACTGTGACTTTTCAATACTATCACTTAACAAATTTTATATCCCAAGCAACTTGTGAGCATTTTCTTTATAATTCGTTAGGTGAAGTTCGTTATGCGAAAGGAAATAGTATATTGTTTGAGCAATTTCTATGCCGCTGCATTTTCAAATACTATTCTTTGGAACGGTGAAGTTGTGTATATCAAAGCAGTATCGACCGAATTGTAATTTTGGGTGGTGCATTTCCATTAAAATGGACATGCTTTTGAATGGCTTTCAGGAACCTTCTAGATCTATCGTCTGTTTTAAATAATTATTTTTAATTTTCAGTTTTATTCTATTAAAAACTTCTTTGATTTTTATGGAATTTAAGTGTTCTTTTTTTGTTTCCCCTGCACGAGTTCTATTTTTTTAATACTTTCTTCGGAATTATTACATTCAAGAGTTTTGGTAAAATTATTATTTATTGCTCATAGAAATTGTTATCAGCTTTAAATCTTGTAAATTAAATTAAAGTCTACGTGGCAACGTTATTTCAACAAAATATAGCAAAATATAGTACTGAATGAATATGTTATTCTGATATTCTAATAATATGGAGGAATACAAGGGAGGACTTAGAACTTAAAACGTGCGGAGAATAGTTTTTTTTTTTATCTATATTTTGCTAATGATATTTCACTCTTCTAAAATTTGTTTTTGCACTTTTTTGAAACAATATTAGTATTATTCCAAAACGTATCATCAGAAAGAAAGGAGAGTCAGTTGGTGGAGTGTGGTAACTATCGTCAACAATAAATTATCTAATTTCTTCTTGTCAGTATAATTTTTGAGACATCGCACATGATTTTTGATGCTTCAGAAAGTGTCAATCCTAACATTTAATTCTTTTTTTTTTTTTTTTTTTTTGCATAGTTTACACTTCAAACACGTTAAAAAACCGTTCTACACATACATGTAGTCCATATTTATATATATTTTTTCACTCTCAGTCTACATCAAAAATACATTTGTACCTGATACATGTAAATTTGTACTAATGAATTCGTATATAATTTTTTGTTTAGTGCATAAAAAGTTACAACCGTACACAGACGATTTTCTTCTAGACAATGTAACATCTACCCCTTAAATTATTGTTTGGTATGGATCGAATAGTTTTTAAAATTACGACATTGAGTTCAACAGAAGTATTTCATTCGAAATTTACTTTTTATTTTTGTGGAAATTCACGACTTTTTTACCAATTTATGCAGAAAAATGTATCTGTACATTTTTATGCAGTAAACTTAACCAAAAATTATCGATCAAGTTCTCATGTCATTTTTATTTTTTAATTAAACCATATAAGACTTTTATATGATTAACTCACATGCCGTTCTTGTTACACATATTTTTCTTCACTCCAAAGTCTCTCTGTCCATGGATTGATATCAGGACGTACGAATTAAATACATGATAGTATTTTAAGATTTTCTACAACCTTATATTGTAATGCAAGCATTAGATCATATGGTAGGAAGTACCGCTATAGCTTCTTCAATTCCAAAGCTGAAGCAAACTGTCAACTTAGGAAGTGCCTTGTGACATAGCGTCATTTTCCATGATATAGTTCTGTTTGGATAAACATGGAAAGCACGGAAAACGAACCGCAATTAACTTCGTTGAAAATATATTCGTCCCGCGAAAAGGGAAAAATGGGAAATGGTTTATTTTGTATCATATTCAAATGAAACCTACACTTTCCAAAAATTATTTGATATATCATATGTAGCAATTACTCTGATTATTTATACAAACTTCCATCTGAATAAAATTTTTATACTTCGAGTCCGTGAATCATAATAGTTTATCAAAAGGAATAATTTCTAAGGGAATCCAACAAAATATCAAAATGTTATGCACATACCTGCGAAACAAATATATGTTACATTTTCATCCGCCTGACAGCGAACAGAAGTTCGTAGAAGATGTTTAAAACTTGTGTTGTGATTCGGTGGCAATAATACTTGACAATTTCTTTAATTACATAAAAAATAGATTTTAAAATATACAAAAACTATGTGATAGTCTTCTTTTTCTTTTTTGTTTTTTTTTTTTTTGGGGGGGGGGGGGTCATAGTTATTTCCCATTTTGTAGTGCTGTACTTCTGAAATTTTTTTTTTGCCTGGGCATATGTGAAATTAACCCAGAAAAAGAAAGGGATATGCTTGCTTTCATAGATACCATGGAACTGATGGAAGACTTTTTATCAGCGCCATTACAAATTTATGAAAAAAGTAAATCTATACTTGCATACCGAAGAATTTCATAAAGTATATAATTATTTCGAAAATCTATTTGCTGAAGCAGATTATGATACTTACTATAATGACGCTACTTACTAAAGCAGTTCAATAAGGGACATGCAGCAACACCTTCACATATTCCTAATGAGGAAAGCTTTGATGGTGTCAATGTATATTCCGATACTTTATTAGGGATTTTAATTACATTTATTGAATTTAAGATTTTGAAAGCATGGTTGACACCAGATAGAAGTAATAATAGTTCTAGCAAGTGTCTAATTGTCATGTTATATCCATCTAATGTCTTAAGAAAAACATAGCAAAAAAAAAAATATGTAGATGTGTTAATTTTATTTAAATCGAGCAAGCATCAAATTTGAACAAATTTAAACACCGTCCAGCCTTATATCAGACAATTAATTAACACCTTTAATTACTGAGAACAGATTTATAATAGGCGACCATTAAGATTTCAAATTGACTCAAATTTTGTATACATCATATTTTAATAAATTGGAGCTTACATCTAGAAAGAACTACATAAGTGCACGTCTGAACACAGTTCCCTTGAAGCTAAATTAGTTACAATCCAGTTGTATTTTCTTTATGGATGGTTTATGGTCCCTCTCTGTCTTTGGTTACATGAACCTTGCTTGAATCAAAGGCTGTAATATGAAAGTATAAAATTATCAGGCCTTGTAGTGTATATATATGGTGTCAATCCTAGGCCTTGGTAACAAAGCAGCTTTTTCCCACTGATCTCTTAGCATAACCATTCCCTTAATTTTATTTCCCTTTAACTACTGGTTGATTATTTCCGATGGCTGACACACAAGTTGCATGCGGCTCCTACGAGGTACTGATATACCATTGATTTTACAACTGTTATAAGCGTGTCAATGAAACCATTTACCCAATTATCTGACCCACATGGCCACATAGCACCCAAATCTGTTAAATTAAGGTCCTAGTGCCTTAATATATAGAAACGTAATTATTTTACAGGGATACATTTAATTTCACTTCGATCACTAACTATTTTGTATAGAATCAGGAAGTCCCAAATGTCGGCGTGGCAATCGCCACCTGACCTTCAAAAAAAAAAAAAAAACTATATATGTTGCAATATTGTGAGTGTTAGACTGCGGAGCTTTAATTTACCAGAAATAGTTTAAACATATATATAGACCTAAATTGTATAATTCTCTTCTATATATTAGAAGGCCGGAAAAGGGGATGTAGATAATGACAACATCATACTGAATCCAAATTTCGACAATGGCGTGGACAACTGGGCAGGTAGAGGCTGCAATATCGTGGTGCATGACTCCATGGCAGGCGGCAAGGTACTACCACAAAATGGCAAGTACTTTGCATCAGCAACTAACCGAACCCAGAACTGGCATGGAATACAGCAAGATGTAACCGGGCGAGTTCAAAGAAAGTTCTTGTATGAGGCGACAGCTGTTGTAAGATTGTTTGGAAGCAATGTGACACCATCAGACGTACGTACGACTTTGTATGTTCAAACTTCGAATGGCAAGGATCAGTACATCGGAATTGCCAAGTAATTTGTTTTAATTTTTTTTTCAAGATAGTTTTAAGTAAAAATTACAGTCAAAGACAATTGTCCACTTGGAAGTTGCAGAGCGTGGGTCTTTTTTATACTTTTCCTTATTTTCGTTTTCATTAAATTTCACTTTATTTTGGCACAATGAAGTTGTTTTACATATGTATATATGTAGGAAGACGCCAGCCAAACACTAGGCCAGCTTTGCTGAAAAATTACAACTTATTTAGAAATAACTATAATTTTTCTCGCAAGAGAGGACAAAATTGAAAATATTGCTGATGATACAATTACTGAGTTGGTGCACGAAATATAATATTTGCCAGACCAACTGATCAACCTGAAAATATATTATTTTATTCAGTTTGCAAGCATCAGACAAAGACTGGGTGCAACTACATGGAAAATTTCTAATCAATGGAACGGTGTCAAAGGCAGTAATATACATAGAAGGCCCCCCACCAAGCACGGATCTCCTTGTCAACAGTTTGGTTGTCAAGCGTGCCGAGAAACCTTCGCCTGCTCCAGCACCGGACTTCTCTGTTAGTTCTTTGAAGTTTTCTCCTCATTTACATTTTTTCAATCCAAATGCAAGCCACAATTTAGGCTTCATATTCATTTTCCAAATTTATAGGCACTATTTGCAGTAATATAGTACATACTAAAAAGTCAATAGCTCAAATACCAGTTTTACGCCTCTGTTACTTTCATACTTTTCCCGTTCAGCTAGGCTCCTTTACATTTAAAATTAGTCCATAAAGGCTATAATTCCCAAACATAGGCCGCATATTATCCAAATGTCATTATCAAACTAAGGACCTTTAAAAGTTAAATAAGTATGGGCCCAGCCCAATTATTTTATAACACACTCATGGTCTGCAAATCCAATTATTAGTTTGTTATTATTCCCCTTGAATACATATGAATGTGATTATCCTTAATATTTCCCTCAAAATGAATTCAGAATATTGCTTATGGGGAGAACATAGTCCAGAATAGTGACCTTGCTGATGGCCTGAACAGCTGGTATTCACTCGGCAACTGCAATATAACGGTCGCTAATGGTTCGCCTCGCATTGTTCCGCCCATGGTCAAGGAATCTCTCGGTTCGCAACAACCTCTGAGTGGAAAATACATCCTTGTGACTAACCGAACCCAGACTTGGATGGGGCCTGCTCAGACTATCACCGACAAAATCAACCTACATGTGACATACCAAGTCTCAGGCTGGGTTCGTATAGGGTCGGCGAAAAATGGGCCTCAGATTATAAATGCAGCTATCGGGGTGGATACACAATGGGTCAATGGAGGCCAGGTTCAGGTTACTGATGAAAGGTGGTATGAGATTGGTGGTTCATTTCGAGTTGAGCAACTACCATCTAAGGTTATGGTCTATGTTCAAGGCCCGGCGGCTGGTGTTGACTTAATGGTTGCGGGGCTTCAGATATTTCCAGTCGATAGGAAGGCGCGATTCAAACATCTGAAGAACTTGGCAGATAAGGTATCTATATATCAGAACATTTTCTGGTTTAAAGAAACAAATCAAGGATTATAAATTTTAGTGAGAAAAGCAGAAAAGTTTGAAATTGTTATCTTTTATGGTACATATGGAAAAATTGTTTGGTTAAATGTATCAACGAAGCTAATAGTTTTAAATAATAATATTTGTAAAGGTACGGAAGCGAGATGTAGTACTAAAGATCTCTGGTTCAAAGGGCGACAGTCTATTAGGTGCGTCTGTACGAGTGAAGCAAACTCAGAATAGTTTCCCCATTGGTACATGCATCAACCGAAACAGCATAGACAATGAAGACTATGTCTCATTCTTCGTAAAGAACTTCAATTGGGCTGTATTTGAAAACGAGCTCAAGTGGTACTGGACTGAACCGCAACAAGGCAACCTAAATTACACTGATGCTGACGAACTATTAGACCTTTGCAAAAAGAACAACATACAAGTCCGTGGCCACTGCATCTTTTGGGAGGTACCAGGTGCGGTACAGTCATGGGTACAAGCTCTTTCCGATACTGACCTCAAGACTGCAGTGCAAAACCGGCTCAACAGCCTTTTAACTCGTTACAAAGGAAACTTCCAGCATTATGATGTAAACAATGAGATGCTACATGGGTCATTTTACCAAGATCGACTCGGGAAGGATATACGGCCAAACTTTTTCAAAAATACTAACCAATTGGATCCTTCGCCGACACTTTTTGTCAATGATTACCACATTGAAGACGGAGTTGATGCACATGCAACACCAGAGACATACATCGAACACGTACTTGGTTTACAGGAACAAGGAGCGCCAGTTGGTGGAATCGGTATACAAGGCCACATAGACAGCCCAGTTGGTCCAGTGGTCTCAAGCTCGTTAGACAAATTGGGTGTATTGGGGTTGCCAATTTGGTTCACCGAAATTGATGTGTCATCGGATAATGAATATGTACGTGCCGACGACTTGGAGGTGATGATGCGCGAGGCATTTGCGCATCCTTCGATTGAGGGGATCATGCTGTGGGGTTTCTGGGAGTTGTTTATGAGCAGGGATAATGGACATTTAGTCAATGCTGAAGGGGATTTGAATGAGGCTGGAAAGAGATTTTTGGAGATGAAAGAAGATTGGCTTTCGCATGCAAGGGGGCATTTAGGTGATGATGGCGAATTCAAATTCAGGGGATTTCATGGCAGTTACACTGTGGAGGTCGTGACAGTAACAAAAAAGAGAATCACTCAAACTTTTACAGTTGAAAAGGGAGTTTCACCTTTGGTGGTCAACATAAACTTGGCAAACGTTGGTGGATCATATGAGGCGATGGAGGAATAAGGAACATATTTGCTAATTAGTATATTTTATATTTTATGTGCTTTTGGTGTTTGGGATACGAGTATATAATAAACCAGGTGAAATTATAACAAGGAAATTATCTAAATGATTAGATCAATAATGTGCACGTTTTGTCATAAATGGTTTCTATATTTGATTGCTGTATATTAAATTTATAGATTATTAAATTTTTATATTATTATGATTCATAACATGTTATGCGCTTATTTTTGTAAGACATTGGATAAGGATGGAATAAGAAAAAAACCTAGAAAAGTTTGGGTTGGGATGATCCGCATCAAACTCTGATTAATTTTTACAATCAGATTGTTAACGTCATCATTCAAAGGTGTAACTGAACTTGGAACGTTTAGTTTCATATATAATACAACGCTTAATTTAATAAATTTCTTTTTTGTTTTCAAATATAATAGGTTATAAAGTAACTGCATTCATTGAGAATAACAACACAACTATGTTTGATAATTATGACACCGTCTTGAATGAGATTTTGTGAGTACTGAATTTCAAATAATTACAACATTGAATTTTCAAGGACAATAGCAATCTATATGCCCTCTTTTATCCTCCTTTGGGTTGAATATTAGATTGCTTAACTCTCTTAGACAACCACATAATTCATTCAATAAATCATATCATGACATGACTTCAAATCTTTTGTTGGGGCCACCCTACCCTAAAAAAAAAGACTTCAAATCTTTTGTTTTTTTCCTTGTTGAACTCTACCATCTAACATAATCCTTTCATGGACTACTTCGTTATTGTATGAAGTTTTCCTGGTTCAATGAACGAACTAGTATGATCCTCCATCAAATTTTTTTTTTTTTCTGGACATCTTTTAATTTATTTTATTGACCGCTTCCATTTCAATTTAAAAATGCATCTCTTTCTTTTTCATCTACTTTTGTCATAGGCGAAATTCGGAAAAAGTTCTAGTTGGTTGCAAATGTATCCGTAGGATATGAAAAATATGAAAAACACTGATGCAAAGTAAATGTTATTGTTTGTCATTAAATAAGAAATCTATATATATGTAAATGAATCCGTAAATTTCATTTGTTCGAAAATGGTTAAATCAATCTTCAAATTATATCTATCTATTTGATCAACAGACTAAATTATTTCTTCTCACTTTTGACTAGTCTTATTCTCATTATGACGGGTGTGCCCACCACTTTTGATTGGTGGGGGTCCACTATTATGTAAGAATCCACTATAAGTTACTGGCTGTTTAACTCTAAAGACACTGTATATGAAGAATTTATATGCTAGCCAGGAGCCTACGGGAGAGCTACCTGGCTACGGGAGAGCTAAGGTTGGCAGGGTGCCAACTTTTGACCCGAATCGTTCGATCTAATTTGGACGATTAAAATTTTTCAGGCCTATCAATCTGGTATTATGTACGGAACTTTCATTAACCGTTGAGATTAGATCTAACGGTTCAGATAAAAAATTTGCAGAGGATGTGATTTCGGAGCCTACAAACACAATGGAGTTTGGGGCAGAAAGGTTACTGATCGGATGCGACGATCTAGTCAAAATAACCTCGTTTTACCTGATTTAATCTATCGTAGAACAGCTTGAGGGTCGAATCCACAAAGACGGTGTTGGAATATCGGTCTTTTACTTTACTTAAACTAGTTAGACGAGTTCAACTTTCTTTTGTGAATTAAAGGTTGAAGGTGAATACAAATCCTAAATCTACTATTAAGGCTAAAACAAGAATAAATAAGAGAAAATCAACAGGTCAAATAATTCTAGGATTTCTGGTTCCAAACGATTCTACTTTTGTCAAAGTTGGAACGGTCCGTTCCATCTCTGGAACGGTCCATTTCAGTCTCTGTCAACAATTGGAACAAGCCGTCCTGGATCAGACTCCCCCTTCCGGGCGGTACGTTCTGATCTTGGGACGATCCGTTCCAATGGTTGATACTTGTTTTGTCATTGATTTTAGTTATTAATTAAGTGTTTTTATGCGAGTTTAAACAATACTTAACCTATAAACTTGTACTCTAACTTCCGTTCAGGTCAAGCTACTAAGTTCTATTGTTTAACTCCTAGAACGCCTAAATTTCAACTTCCGTTTCTTGGTTTAGATGTTCTAGTCTATCTCTTGGGTCTTGGTACACTTTTAATCTTCCGATCTCAAGTAAAATCCTAATTTCTTAAGGTCTGGTTCATCCTTCCGAATCTCACCTACCAAATAGTTTCATTACCACACTATAATTCATGTTAATCAATATTGCTACCTACTATCAAACGTGGCCATCGCTTAACAGGTATATCAATTAACAATTCAAATCAAGCATAGCAATAGAATAAAGCAATCGAATCACAAGAGATAAAGCATAACTTAACTTAATTAATTAACTAAATATTCAAATCAAAACAAACAACTAAGTAGAAAAGTTTACAACTATAGTCCTAGAACAATCAACTCAACAACTAAAAGGCATCATGAAAAACAAAGAGAAATAGAAAATAAAGGAAGAATAAAACCCAATATGTCCTAGCTTCCTCTTGTATGTCGAAGCCTCCTATCGAAACGTCATGTTTCTGCCACAAACCGATCGATTCGATGCTGCCACGATCCTGACCTGAGACTATTCTCTCAAATAGAACTATATCTAACCCTAACTTGGATCTGGAATTGAACTCCCCTCTTGTATTTCTCAAAATCCCCTCAAACTATGTTTTTATAGGCATTAGAAATATGTAGAGATGATGGAAATAGCTGAAAACACGTTCTGGAAGTACTAGAAATATATTGGAACCGTCATGACATAATAGAACTCTAAATTTGGCAACTCTCGACTATTTCTGGGAATTCTGGCGATTTCTGTCGGGGCGGACCGTTCTAATCTGGGACGGGTCGTCCCAAGCATCTAAAATGGACAATCCTGCTGTTTCTGGCAATTTTAGTTGGGGCGGACCGTTCTGATTTGAAACGGTCCGTTCTAAAAATTTCAGCACTGCGTCCTGTTAGTATTTTGCCCATATCTCCTTCATCCGGACTCCGATTGAGGTGATTCAAGAACCGTTGGAAAGCTTACAACGAGCTCTACATCATTATCAATTCATCCAAGTCATGTTTTTGTCCAAAATCTACATTAAAATAGGAACTATGGTAGTAACTCATTCTTGACACAAAATCCTAATTAAAATAACCCTAATTAACTTAACTCAAGTCAAATTGGTTTAGTTTGGAGACAAAATCCAACCAAAATATACGTATAAAATCCTCTCATCAGTTACAAACAAAATGTTAACAAAAGATCTTGCTAAGGCCTAAGTTCCACTTTGCGCGAAGCGACAATTCACAATTACCCTTCTGAATCACTTGAATATTACAAAATGTTACTAGCTGGAAACTTCTATATGTACCCTAGCATTTATTGGGATCTGGGAACTTGCTTCCGTACGTCTACTCGTATTCTTGTATATGGTACTTTAATTAACCACTAAATTTCTAATTTTAATTATTGGTTAGTTCTCGCCGTTTTCGGTGTCAACAAGCATAAACTTTCATTGGTTAGTCCCAATATTCCAAAATCTTGTCGCATAACATATTCCTTTACTCCAAAGTTTACTCCACTAAGAAAAGACACAAATAATGATATAACCGCAGCAAATGCTTTTATAATTTTTCTTTAAAATCTTACATTGTAGTGCAAGGATCATGGTTCAAATCGAAAGCCATTTTTCTTCAATACTTATAAATTTATAAACCGAGTTTCTTCAAAGTTATTTTTCTTCTATAATACATATAAATTTATAAATTTTTTATTTAGTTGCATTTGCTTGCAATAGCTAAATCCAAATTTGTTCAGAAACACCTCATGTGCCGTGTCAATTTTTCTAGCATGCTTGCAATTAACTGTTATTACCTTTCATAAGATAAGTGCCAGCACTAATTATGATCGCTGGAGGTTGAGAGTTCTGTAAAAGATTTCCTTTTCAGGAAGGAGCCCCATACAAATAGGAAATTGATTATTGTCATTTACAATTTTGCCATCGCTTGTTATCATTTGAATAAAGTGAACACATAAAATACACAAGGTAAACATATAAATGATCAAAGTGAATACATACAAGCAAATAAGTTCAATAAAGATAAGTTGATTATGCATATAAAAATCTAAACAAAAAATGGCAAAATTTAATTTTTTTTATATGTGTTCACTTTGATCTTTTATTTGTTCATCTTGTCTAATTTATGTATTCACTTTGTTTAAAAGATGACAAGCGATGACAAAACTGCATATGATAGTTATCATTTCTCGTACAAATATACGAAAAATTAAGTTTTTTTATTATGTAAGAAAAGTCATGTTGGTTTTTGAATTTTATTTGCTAGTTAATAAAATTTCTAAGAAATCAAATTAATTCTTCAAATTAATTTATTTGTTTATAAAAGTTCAAACCAAAAAAAGGCTGTAAGTTAAATTATAATAAAGAAGATGGGGCTCCTTTTACATTTTATAATAAATTAATTTGACAATCTCAACAACTGTTAAAAATTAGTTTTAATTTGAAATCTAACTATTGGTATTTAGTACAAGTTTCTATTTTTAATGTAGCAACGATTTTTTTATGTACGTAATATTAAAAATGACCTTTCATAAGATATCAAAAAACACTTTAATTTATATGAGTTTTTTTTTTTTGCACAATTCATAATTAAAGCTGAGAATACATTGATAAAATATTTTAGTTTTCTTTACTTGATTTGAAATATATTATTAAGCCAATTCTTTGATCAAATCCTATTAATTGAATATTACCATATATACTTGAGCTATTAGCATCTAGCATGCATTGTAATGTAATTAGGTTGGTATACATAAGTAGCTGGTATAGAACAATATTTCTCTACTTACACTCATCCAGATATTGACATACGCGCTTGATGCCTAAACGTGTAGAATTTTTGATATATTGGCAGTATGGACGAGGACTACCATGGACAGTGACATAAAAGTTCTCATTGCATAATAAAAATGTTAATGCATAAAAAGGCTACCAAAAATTTTGTTTCTTCCTTTTTTTTTATTTTATGGAAATGCTAAGATTTAACATGTCGGGTTAATGGATCTAAGTGACGGAGCCCAAATTTTTTTGTAATGCATGTGATTTAATAAATTTATAATATCAATGTTATCATACGAAATTTAATAATCAATAACAAATGAGTTTCGATGATCAAGGTTCAAATTAGTTTACCCATATAAAAGTTTATGTGGTAAGCATATTAATTTTTATATAGAAGACAACAATTCTTTTCTTTAAGTGGGGATCAATTGACCCCATTTGTTGAATATAACTCCTGAATGGAGCCGTTGTGCACAATTAGGGTGCGTTTGGCATTGTTGAGTTTAGTAGGGTTAGTCGCGTAAGGTTAGTACTTTTTGGGGTTAGAGGGGTAGAATGGTGAGGGTAGTGATTTGATGGGGTTAGTGCTAACTTAAGGTTAGTGAATGTTGTTTGGCGTGGTATGTTGAGGTTAGTATTTTAAGGTTAGTAACTATTAGTAGTGTTGTAATTAATATTAACTATTATTAATTAGTAGTTATTAATAACTATTAATTTTTAATAAAAATTATTATTATTAATTATTAACTATAAATTATAAAAAATAAACCATTTTTAATTATTATTATCATTATTATAATAACTATTATTGAATATCGTTATAATTATAATTTTACATTAACGATTATTTAAATTTATACAATTATTATTACTATAACTATTATCAATTATTAATTATTATAAACATTACCATAATTATTAATATTATTTATTTTTAACTATTAATTACTTTAATTATTATTATATTAACTATTATTAATTATTATTAATCCTCATTAAATATTAATAAATAATTAATATTACAATAACTATTATTGATTATTATAAATATTACCATAATTATTAATTAATATTATTATTTATTTTGAATTATTAATATTAATTAGTTACTAATTATTATTTATTTAATATTTATTGTTATTAAATTTTTTATTTAAATATTTATTTTTAATGATTAATTACTATTAATTATTAAATAAATAATAATAATTATTACTTATTAAATATTATTATTAATTATTTTTATCATTATTATTGTAATTATTTTATTAATTTTTATTTTAAAATTTTATAATCATTATAAATTAGTACTTATTATTTATTATTAAATATTAATTACTATTTATTAATTATTAATTAGTATTAATGATTAACTATTATTAATTTTTATATATAAATATTAATTAATTAATATTAATTGTTTTGAATTATGAATTATTATTCGTTAATTATTAATTACATAATAAATTATTATTATTATTATGTGTTATTAATTAATTAATTAATTATTACATAATAAATTATTATTATTATTATTAATTATTATAGTTAATATCAATTATCATTATTAATACCAAATTAACACTAACCTTCGAGTCGCTAACCCGACTAACTCACCATTCCGTTGAGTTAGTGGGTTAGCGAAAGGTTAGTGCTAACCTCTACTAACCTATTTTCATTTGGCAAACTAACCTTGGAAAAGGTTAGTCACTAACCAAGGTTAGGACTAACCCGAAGGTTGCCAAACGCACCCTTAAGCTCCAGATTATTGATCCGAGTCGTTCGATATGATTTTCATTCATAATAAAAATATATACAAAATATTTATATATATATTTTTTATTTTTTTGGATTTTATAGAAATTGTTGTTATTGGATGAGCCATAATTTTTACATCAAGAAACGTTTGAAAAAATAATAAAAGAATTTGAGAAAAATGTAAATTTTATCTTCTTACCAGTTTTAAAATATGTACATCATATTGGATGGTTCAGATTAGTCATTTTGGGTTTGAAGCATGAGAAAGGTCGTGTTGGATAGACTCCATCGGTCCTATGCGTTAAGAGTTTAGTGTTTCTCCTTTTATTTTGTTGTTGTGATTAAATTTATGATGCGTATTAAAATTTCATAAAAATAACTTAGTGAATTGAAATACAAAACCACGAATATCCCTTTGTTACCATTCCAGTGCATAGTCAGTTAAAGCACTAGCACAATAGCAAATGAATGAATATATTAATTATTTAATAGTCATTTTATTCATATATATATATTTTTTGGGATGTATTAAATAAATCAAAAGTATTACATTACAACGTCCTATAAAACAGTTAGGAATTTTAGGAAAAAAAAGAGCGAAGAAGAGAGAAACACACCAGCCAAAAGCTATCCTAAACAAGAGCAAAACAGAAACAGCCGTCAGCGCACAGCAGCCAATAAGCTATCCTAATAACAGAAAAATAAAACCAAACAACCTTCAGCAGTATACTCTACAATCGCGTACGTAGCTCTCATTCTATTCATATAATTAATCTCAAGTTCTCAACTAACAACTTGGTTATAGGTTAACTTACAATGCAGGTATATATTTTATTAGATCGATGGTCGGTTTATTGGTCCTTTTTGTTGCTTAAAACTTACTTAAGCGGCTAAGTTTGTATTCCAAATCTAGCGCGTGTACATAGTATATAAAGCAAGGTATACCTTGCGCTTATTTTCAAACCAACTCTTCAAATATACCTCTAACCAGAAGCTTTCCTTTTCTTTGAACTAACAAGCTAGGCAATTAGCTAACTTAAGATTAGATGGCCGACTCTGGAAGTAGCAATGCATGTGGGTCTCCTGAGGTAGTTTTATCGTCATTTTCCTTTCTATTTCTATTTTTTTTATGAATTTAATTCTCATTCTGTTCTATCTACTATATAATTAGATGTACTACACAATTAAAGTCCCTGATTCAGCGCTGACAATTTTCAGTTATGCAAATTTTAATTTGCATATGAATAAACCTTTTCTATCCCACCCTAATTCTAACCAATTGGGCGATACATAACCATGAATTCTTAACTTAATTAACTAGAAAATAAGAGGAGATGTAGACAATGAGAACATCATACTAAACCCAAACTTCGACAATGGATCACTTGACAACTGGTCTGGCAGAGGCTGCAATGTCCAGGTGCACGATTCCATGGGGGATGGTAAGGTGCTCCCGCAAAACGGGAAATACTTTGCAGCAACAACCAACCGAACCCAAACTTGGAACGGGATCCAGCAAGACATCACTGACCGGGTACAGAGGAAGCTCATGTATGCGGTGACTGCCGTTGTGAGGCTGTTTGGGAGCAGTGTAGTCCCTTCAGATGTGTCTGCGACTTTGTATGTTCAAAATTCAAATGGCAAGGAACAATACATATCAGTTGCCAAGTGAGCATCCTTTTTAGTTTCCCATTTTTTGTTGTTGCGACTTTCCTTGTGTTGTTGCACACAATGTATTTGAGTATTTGACTATGGCCCTGATCAAAATTCCATTTTTTTAACATGAGATTTCATTTCATTTCGTTGGAAAATTCTTGATCAAAATGAATGGATCTGGTGTCATTTTGTTGGAATTCCCATGTAATTAGATCGAATGAAATTCTATGAAATCAATTGAAATGAAATGAAATCCCGCATAAAAATATTTTGATCAGGCCTATATCTGGAGCAATTTTTCCTTTTTGGAAATTTGGTACCGTCCGTGTCTGAAACTGGAAATTCTTTGCAGCACATTTGATCTATATATTTTGCTGGAACTGCAAAAGTATTTTCTCCGCATCAACATCAATTGTAGTGTTATGAATTAATTGACCAGATTTACTTGAATATATAGAACAATAGAAAGTAAGAACTGAAGTGGGAGGATTGGATATTGGCAAAAATGATAAATAATTGAATATTAAATGTTCTCTCAGGAATTTCACATGTTTTCCTGTTTTTAAGGTTACAAGCATCGGACAAGGACTGGGTGCAACTACAAGGCAAATTTTTTCTAAGTGGAACAATTTCAAAGGCTGTGATATTTGTAGAAGGCCCTCAACAAAACACCGATATCCTTCTTAATAGTTTGGTTGTCAAGCATGCTGAGAAAGTTCCTCCAGCTCCTGAACCTGACTTCTCTGTTAGTTCTTTTTCTCTTTTAGTTTCCAAATTTGAATAACGACAGTGAGCACTTCTTTTCCTTATTCTTTCTATTTTCAAAAGCCCAAATTTCACTCGAAATGCCCAACGACAGCAAATATAATTTTTGGGCCTAAAGTCTAGATTGCTTAGACATTTTGTTGCTCTTTTAAGGCCCTTATGGTAGGCTATTTGAAATTCCAAAGGCCTGATTTTCACAATCATAACTTTTTTATAAAAAAAAAAATGTCGACAGAAGTAATCATCTTAATGTTTCATAATCTTGGCAATTTTAAGTTCACAAGCTGACTCATAAAAATCACCTTAATGTTTCACTTTAATTGATTTCTTGACAGAATGTTGTCTATGGAGTAAATATACTCCAGAATGACAACCTCGCCGACGGCTTAAATACTTGGAACACACTTGGTAACTGTACAATGACAGTAGCAGATGGTTCGCCTCGCTTTGTCCCTACCATGGTGAAGGAATCACTTGATTCAAACATACCCCTTAACGGAAAATGCATTGTTGTAACCAACAGGACCCAGACATGGATGGGCCCACAGCAAGACATCACTGGAAAAATCAGCCCATATGTGACTTATCAGGTCTCAGGCTGGGTTAGAATTGGGTCAGCAAAGAATGGGCCTCAGACTATAAATATAACTTTCAATGTGGATAACCAATGGCTCAATGGAGGCCAGGTTCAGGTTAGTGATGAGAGGTGGTATGAAATTGGCAGCGCATTTCGGGTCGAACAACAGCCGTCTAAGGTCTTTATGTCCGTTCAAGGTCCAGCACCTGGGGTTGACTTGATGGTCTCTGGACTGCAGATATTTCCAGTTGATAGGAAAGCACGGTTTAAGCACCTAAAGCATCAGACTGATAAGGTATATAACTAAATATAAATTGCAACTTGTGTAATTAATAACGCCAATTAATTAAGGTAAAAAATAGTTGTAATTCTTTATTTTGGTCCAAGTACAATTGCATATATATCCGTTCAACATTTGGTCCTCAAAAAATTAAACCAAACTACCAAACTATAAGTTGTGCAAAAATCCCCAGTTATATATTTAAGTCCTTGAATTGAGCCTTCAAAAACAAGATAATTTGGGTACTTTCCAATTAGGAGCGCATGAAATGGTCCGATTGATGCTATTTCTTAATTTCTAGGGTCAAACTAACCCAAATCATAAATTTTTTGTAGGTACGGAAGAGAGATGTTGTGCTAAAATTTTCAGGATCAACTGGTGACAGTCTATCAGGTGCATCAGTTCGGGTTCGGCAAACCCAGAACAGCTTCCCAATAGGCACCTGCATCATACGAACCGACATTGAAAATGAAGACTTTGTCTCATTCTTCACCAAGAACTTCAATTGGGCAGTATTTGGCAATGAGCTCAAATGGTATTGGACCGAAGCGCAACAAGGCGTCCTAAACTACACTGACGCGGATGAACTTTTGGACCTGTGCAACAAAAACAACATAATGGTACGGGGCCACTGCATCTTTTGGGAGGTGCAAAATGCTGTACAATCATGGGTCCAAGCTTTGTCCAATGCTGACCTCATGAAAGCAGTGCAAAACCGAATCAATGGCCTTTTGACTAGGTACAAAGGCAAATTCCAGCACTATGATGTGAACAATGAGATGTTACATGGTTCATTCTACCAAGATCGGCTCGGCAAGGACATACGGGCAAACATGTTTAAAATGGCAAGCCAATTGGATCCTTCACCAACACTTTTTGTCAATGATTACAGCATTGAAGATGGACATGATTCCCATTCTTGTCCGGAGGTATACACACAACACATACTGGGTCTGCAGGAACAAGGTGCACTAGTGGGTGGGATTGGAATACAAGGCCATATAAGCAACCCGGTTGGGCCTGTGGTGTCTGCCGCACTAGACAAGCTGGGTGTGCTTGGTTTGCCAATTTGGTTCACTGAGCTTGATGTGGTGTCAGACAATGAGTTTGTACGTGCTGATGACTTGGAGGTGATGTTGCGGGAGGCATTTGCGCATCCGGCAGTCGAGGGCATTATGTTGTGGGGCTTTTGGGAAGTGTCTGTGTGGAGGAAAAACTCTCATTTGGTTAATGCTGAAGGGGACTTGAATGAGGCCGGAAAGAGGTTCGTCAAGTTGAAAAAAGAATGGCTCTCACACGCACGAGGACAGGTGGATAACAATGGTGCATTTAATTTTAGGGGATATCATGGGAGTTACACAGTGGAGGTTGACACTACCTCAGGAAAGAAGCTCACTCAAAGTTTCACTGTCGACAAGGGAGACTCTCCATTGGTGGTGAATATAAACTTAGGTAATTAAGTTGTGTGCTGTGACTAATATGTATACATATAATAGTATGAAACTAATAAGCAGCAGCATTATCTAATAGTACAGTTGCTGCTCTTGGTGTGAAATATTACGAAGTACTAACCTGATTATGTAAGCAATGATCGATGTATCTTGTAGAAATATATATTACATTTATAGCTTGGTAACTAGTGTGTATTTACTTAAATTAACAATCATCATTAAGCAAAGAAAGCTATATACGCTAGCTGGGATGATTTATATAAAGAGTTTGACCAGCTCATGCTCAAAATGAGAAAAAAAAAAGGCATTCTTGATACGATTTGTTAATTACCCAGTCTCTCTCTCTCTCTATATATATTGCGACTACCAAAATTTCCGAAGAAAAAAATTTGGAAAGTTAAAAACTCAATATGCCAAATTAATTCTCAAGCTAAAAGGGCATCATAAATTATACAAACTTAACAGTTTCCTCGCACATTATAAACTGCGAACTAATTTAGTTAATACTCATTATCGTTTGGACTCACTAAGAACAATTCATGAAAATCAATACAAATTTTCAGTATACCATAAAATACCAACACTCAATAAAAATTTCTATTTATATTTTATGTACCAAGATGGTGATATAATGTGTCCCCCATGAATTGGCCCTCCATGTAAAAAGCAGCAGGACCTGCATTATGCGGATATGACCCTTCCATGACCACAAATTGCATATCCTCCGATGGTTTCCAATGCCTTTTCCTTTGATTTATGAACCAATTGTTGATTTGCTTCGGGTCAAGACCTGTTGACTCGGCCAATGCCACCTTATCTGTTTCCTGCTTACATGATACACATATCAGTACATGTTACTAATTAACTCTCACTAGATCCTTTTGTGAACAAATTGGCACCGTTCAAAATGTTCAAACTTCCACTTTTAGACGTCAAACTACAGTTTCTCATATCCTTAAATCAGGTCTTCAATTTCCTTCTAGTTCTTGAGTAAATATGTTCAAATTAAGGAATATGAACAACAAATAAACCTGGAAATATTTACATTAATCAGCAAAAACTGAAATGTTTAGATGATAATAAACAAAATATGTTAAAATTTATTGTTTTTACCTGAAATAGGAAAACAACTAGAAAGATCTGACTCTTGATCGTTTTCATTTCTTAGTTGTTATGCAGTACATCTTGACATCTTTTAGGCGACAAAACTATGGAAATATGAATCAATATATTTTCCCACTTTACTATATTTGACCATATATTGTAATGAGTTGAACTCATAATTCCAAAAGGTAGCACTAATTGTATTATACAGCACCCACATAAATCACTAGACATTTTTCATAGATTACTATAGTTATGGACTTATGGTCCAATTAATAAGAGATTAGCCACGTGTAACATAATCCAATTGTAAATTATTAATAATTTATCTCATAGACTATGTTATGAGCATGTTACCGATGGATAGGGCCACTTGTAATGATGGTCCCACCAGCTGAGGAGCTTCTGGCGAGCATCTTTTGGGAGCTTCCCTTTCTTCCTTTTCTTGGAAAGCTCCTTCCACAAGCTGCTCAAGTAACCACTATACTTCTTAAGAAGCTGATTCTTTAGCTCTTTATCCTCCATACTTGGATCCAACTCTAGAATCTCACCATCTGCTGTACTGGTATCGTGTTCTTCAGAAGATCCAATTCCTTCACATTTCTCATCTGCACAATTGCAAGGGCAAACTAATGAAGATCATAATAAAGTTGATTTTTTGAGCTTTACTTGCATGCTGAATTCTACTTTTGCATGACAGACCATTTGAAACCTGACCAGCTCCAGTACTGACGTGGATAAGAACCGCCTTTATTTGGGTTTCTACATTTAATTTTAACCATAACAATACTGGAAGCTAAAAAAAGAGCAATTTGCCCTCTGTAAGCATCTGGTTTAGAAAAAAAGTAAAATTTGACAAGGAAAAAAAGAAGTCACATAAAATTCAGATATGGAAAAAATTGGAGAGGATTTAGCTCCTGTTGTATTCTCTAGCTTTCACGTTTCAATACTTTGAATATATGCCATTAATTGTGTTGCCGAATCATATCCTAGAATTTTTTAAGACTATAAGGTGCATTCTAACTATTAGTAGTAGTACTACATATACATTAAATCCTATCTATCAATCAATGAGTCAAACTATAATTTAATAAGTTTACATATTATTTTGTAAAATGGCTTGTGACCTGCCTAATTCCAATCACTACCTATTGATATATTAAATATAAACAAATGCTCCAAGGTTGGCTTGGTTCAATGAAATTTGCAGCATAAAATGTTGCCGTTCTCTTTAATTCTTGCTAGAAAAGTGTAATATAGTTGACTCTATATAACTGGTCATGCAAATTAACCATCATAGAATTAAAAGAACTGTTCTAGAAATGTCATGCCAAGAAATGTAAATAGTTTGGTAACCATTTGTTCCCTTCATAAATTGGAGGAATCTGATTATTACTAATCCTTTAGTCAAATTTAATTTACAGGATTAAATCGTCATGCAATGAATGTGATATTTTATTATATATCATTTTTTAAAGAAAGCTTAATATTTTGAAGGAAGAATGAAGAAAATCAATTGGAACTTTTCTTTCTGTTTCTACTCAATCAACTAGGAAAAGCCTGATAGTCCTCAAAATAAATCCTAACCAATATTGTCAACTAAGAATAACAAAAAACAAGGATTTCAACTTTATTTTAGTTTCTGTTTCTAATTAAAAAAAAAAAAAACAAAGGCATAGGAGGCTTCTTACAGAATCATTAATTTATGGTTTTACCCACATAACCATATATATTTTCTGGTTGCAATTTTAGATGTTTGGAATCATATTTATTTTATTTTATTTTATTTTTTTAAATTCATTAAAACAAAATTTATAACACTAACAAAAAAAGGAATTTGAACATTGTTCTAGAGTAGTTGAGAAATATACTGGATTAAAGGTATAAACCTGTAATGAACTACATACATGTCAGTTGAATTGAGATGGGATAATTCTAAATTCTTATATATGTAACTGAGACTAATAAATATGCATGCATCCAATTTAAATCAACATTAATTCTTAAAAAGCACAGTATGTATGAGCTCGTCATATATACAACATAAGTAGACATCAATATGTTATAGCATGGTTTCTTGGCATGATAATTCTTAAACGGCTTTGTGCATTCAAAAGGAAGGTCAGTCATGCATATATATGCTCATGAAAATCAATAACCTCATTATTATTTGAGGTAAATAGATCAAATGTCTATTGTAAGTTTGTAACTAATTTGAAACCAACAACAGAGTTTTACTAGTACAAGAGCAGGAGGAGAAAATATTTTCCCTTTGTTTGTTATAACTTGATTTTCAAATCATTTTCTGTCTTAATAAAAGTTAGGAATTCGAGCTCTATAACAAATTGTATGTTTTATTTTCTCAAGGATTTGCAGTTCCAGAATCAACGAAACTTACTCTTAATGTCGTTGTTACCTTTTATGGTTTTCTTTCTTTCTTTTTTTTTTTTGAAGGTTCGTTTGGCATTTTGCCAATTCAACAATTTAATTTGCATTAAGAAAATTTGAAAGAAATGCTCTCTCTCTCTCCGTAATTCAAACTAATAATCTCTTGGTGGACGAAAAAGAGTCAATCCACTTAGTCGATCAATTTCTTCTTTTTGCTCAACACATATAAATATTCTTGTAAAGTACTGTGACTTTTTACGTACGGCTTTTTGTCATCCTGAGATTCAATACAGAGCCTGGAGCCAATACAGCATGCACTATTGAAGCTTTGGCCATCTGGTAAAAGTTTATTTCTGACAATATTGGTGAACCGGAAGTCCGGAAGGCAATTTAAATTTATCAATATTGCCTGGGTGATATGGGTTCGTTGACCATGATTGTAATGTAATACTCAAAACTATTATAATTATTATAAATTTATAACAATAAATATGGACATTTTTTTTATTTGATAATTGACCGTAGGCCCACTCACACACACTCTCAACCAGCAAATGCTGGAATTCGAACCCTGATATTTGCTTCGAACCCTGATCTCCATGGAGCCAGGCAAGTGCCTTAGCCAGCTGCTCTAGCAGCGCTAGGCAAAATGCAGATGGACTTGTTGGTGGGTGGGGGTACTGATTAGAATGGAATCAATAGTATATGCATTGCGCACATAATTTATGTGGAAAGAATTAAGAAAAGAAAGCTGTCCATGTACTGTTGTTCTGGAGTCAAAGCACCTAAAGCTAGGTCCTGGAACCTTATTGCAAATATTGTTACCTGACAAAACACAATTGAATATAAAATATAAATTGTGTTAATACCAAGTGCATGGCATCATTGAAGGAGCCAACCAATGACAGGAAGATAAAAGGAGGCTGAGAATTTGTTTCGGCTGGAGCAGATTCTAATTAAGTATTATTATGGCGGATGGAAGATAAATCGTAAGTTTTGAATAAAAGGGCTGCTTGAGATCATAATGAATCCAGATTAATTTACTAATTAGGTAAATGTCAAGAAAAAAAATACTAAGGCTGAAAAGTATTAAGATATATAATTAATGCTATTTAAAATTGTGCTAACTAGTTCTTAGTCTAATAACAAAAGAACATGCACCTTAAGTGTGTGATAATCGTAAGTTCAAAATTCAACTAGAGGGTTTCTATGAACATTCATATTTGAAATAAGTCGGCAGGTTTGACGGTTCCAATTTATTAAAAAAATATATATATCTAATTAAATTGTGGTTCAGGAATGTAATTTTCAATATTCAGAATGATATAGATAAATTACATACTGTCTGGTAGCCCTTAATTCTAGCACTATATTTCATTTCAAACAAACGTGCCATTCTTAGTAAAGATTGTTGTCAAAATGAATTATATACTGAGGTTTTATTTGAATGGAGAATCTTGAGGGGAATTACTTGACCGTTCCTTTTCATTGCATTTTTCATTTCAGTTTTATTGGGAACTGGTAACAACTTGTTATGGGTACCAGGTTTTCTTTTTATTTTTATTTTCTTAATGTAATTCTTACTTTTATTTTTATAAAGATGAGGACTTGACCCTTGTTTTTTCCTCCAAAAAAAAAAAAAAAAATCAAAAGAATCCAGATGTTATCCATTCGCCTCCACTCCAGTAGAGTAAATTAACCCCCGTGGAGTAGAAACCTACCCAAACTGTTAAATGCTAATATTTTCAAACAATTTGACGTGTTTTTGCTTGAAAACTTATGACTCATCACATCATAATATTAAAAAGGGTTAAAACGAATTACTCAAGTCATTTCTTTCTTTTCATATGGACTGGCGTTTGCGAAGTCTCATCATAAATACGTGCATTGGTACTTGATCATCAAGACCAAAAAGAAAATAAAACGATGAATAGAAATCGCACTGTTTGGAAGTAAACTTGAGCACATCTACTGCATAGTCTACGTACGGACCTAGAATATATCCAAACGTTATAGAAATATCGTACGATCTGATCTTTTTTACTGTTTTACACATGAAAACGCTACTAGTAGTACAACAGTTGATTACATGTGAAATACTAATATAAGAAAAACAGGTCAGGATTTGGAACAACACCTGTGTTTGGAAGGCCAAGCGACAGAGAATTGAGTTCAGTTTCCACACTCTTGAAAAAATGAGCAGCCTCTTGGATGGGCCGCATCAGCTCCTCTTTGTATTTGAGCAGCATGTTGGAATAGGATTCCTGTGGACATATAAATATGTTTGACGAAGAGAGAGAAATGATGTGGCAACGTGTTGTATTGATTCTTATTTTGCAAAGCTTCTTCTTTTTTTTTTTTTTTTTTTAGTTTGTATGAAAGTGCCACAATTTTTTTGTTTTTTTGGTCGAGTTTCGTCTAATCTCCTTTCATTTTTCGTTAAACACTTGTGAGAGAGAGACTAGAGAAAGAGAGAGACCATAAACTGATCTAGCTCTGGGTCGGAAGAATCCTTGCTATGAGTTCTATGGTGCAACTTGAGCTCCCTCGAAACGGTTGAGAGTCGGTCGACAATCTCTGGGGGTGCTCCAACCTACACAAATTCAACACCTTTGTCAAAACCAGTTGTTCGATATCTTTTGCAATATTCATGCATTTGAAGGTTGCACAGTTTTAAGGAAACAAAAAGGAACCTTCTGGCAGTCTATGAATGCTTCAAGGAGAAGTGGATATTGGGGATGAGAAGAGATTTTTTTCTTGATGAAAGCATCCACTCCTTTTGTAACAATCTGGTCATGTTTACTAGTTACTGGATGTGGCACTGTGGGAGCTGTAGTGGCGGCAGTGATACCTGTATTGGCTGAGGTATTTGTGAGGTATAGGAAGGAATTAGGCCTAGAGCTTAGAAGCGAGAACTCTTCCATAAGTCGTATATTTTCAAGGGACATTAGGGTAGAAAGAAAACAGGGAGAGATGGCTATTTGAAGGAGAAGATTAGTGGAGGAAGGAATAAATTACGTGATAAAGTACGAGTTTCATCACATCAACAAGAAAGAACGAAAACGAAAAAAGAAAGAAAAAGTAAAGAAAAGAGTTGCAACTTGGGACTAGGTGCTAATAACCTAAGATCTAGGAGATGACACAGAGATGAAATATGAGAGTTTGTTTTCTTTTTTCGATGTCAAATCAAAATAGACACATGACAACGAAATTAAAGGGGGAAAGAACTTGTCCCAGGTGATTCGCGCAAGGTGGAAGAAAGAGATGAAATGGTAATTGCTTGTGGAACAGTGGAAGTGATAATATCGTTATTGTTATTGTTATTTTTTATTTTATTTCATTCGGAATTTGGGATCTGGGAAGACAAGCAAAGAGGAAGAAGACGGAAAACAGGAGCATGTGGGGTCGGAGGTACTAGATTGCACATGCATAGATCATTTCTCATCTTCAGACTTCAGTGCACCTCTTTCCTAGCTAGTCCTAGGGTTAAACATATAATTGGTAGAGTTGAAACTGTTAAACATAATTTGTTACATTGCAAAACATCATTGTCCTCAAAAAATAAAAGATAGAAAGTCAAGCTTCTTTGTTTGAGAGAATCATGACCGCTGTAGTTGATTGAGACAAATTATTTTGTGCGGTAGACATTTGTTCAAAATTAATTAATTTTACGATTTTGATCTGATATTTCGAACCCATGAGGGTCGCGTGGGAATTGCTCCCTGCACGCCTCCAAATTAGAGATACACTCCTTTTAGACGATAATACCCTTGTAATTTTTTCAATTCAGCCCTCTTAATTTACACTCCAATTTAAAAACGAAGGGCATTTTCGTCAAAAAGGAGTGGAACTCCAATTTGAAGGCGTGTGTGAAGCAATTCCCGGGTCGCGTCTTTCGTGAACTAAAAAAAACTTCTTTAATAGCATCTGCGTTGGAGAATGGATTGATTGTGGTTGTTGCAGTAATATTACTTGGGAGTGGCTACTGTCTTATAACATATAAGGACACGCATGTTTGTCTAACATGATAAAATTTTAATTTTAAGATTAAAATGGTCGATTCAAACCGTTTAAATTGTCCTCCATAATTAAATCTTTGTAAGATCAAATCTTATTTTTTTTCAAAATTTTTTACTATCTTTTTGTATTTTTTGTAATTTTTAAATATGTTCAATCTAAAAAATTATTAACCCTCCAATTCTGAAATTAAAAAAAATAGTTAGAAAATTCAAAAAAATATATATAATTTGATTTCCAAGTAAATTTTAATATAGGAATCATATTAAGCGATTTGGATTGACCGTTTGAAATTTTAATAGTCGATGTTCGGATTATGTTTGACGTCCTATCTGTTTGATTCTAGCATTACTCATATTAATACTTTTACATAGGAGGTAACATTAAAAGACCTTTGTCATTGCAACCTTCATGTGTCGGCGGTTGTAATTTGATAGTCTGAGAGTGTGCAAATACGTTTAAAGAATGTGAGAGTCTAGCATAGATGGTCAGTGACCCTGTCATCATTCCAAAGGTAATGAGTTCAATTCTCGATGGACGCCGAAGAGAGTTAAACTCTATTTCACAAAGTGTACTATACCTTTTATATAAAAATGACCTTGTTTAAAAAAAAAATAATTCCTATTACATAGATACTATCCTGTTTATTATTCAATTAGAATTGTAACATATATTGAATACTCCGTCTTTGTGATTCGACCGTCGAGTTGTACCACAAACAATTAGATTGATAGATACGAGATTATTTTGATCTAGATTTTATCCTGAATCATACATCACCGAAGTAATAAACAGCCATAATTTTGACAATGGTAGATGTGAACTCCGAGCACCGTATAGTACTGTTCCCAGCTAGCTATGGTGTTTGATAAAATGTCGTTTCACTAGCACGTAGGAAGACTATAGCTTTATCATGACAAATCATAATTTCAGGTGAATTGTACAGGATAAATATGATATAATGTATACAATGATAATTATAAATACATATGTGGCGTTTGGTAAGAGAATAGTTTAAGAGGAAGAATTTATATGCATGTAAAGTTATGTAATGTTATGGAGGAAAAACTTTTTTTTGAGCAAAAATGGAGGTCAAAGCCTCCACCTTTTCATTAATTAAATTAAATAAAGTTATTACAATTACATTTAGCGAGCAGCTAAATAAAAAGCCAAAACAATCATGCGAAAAAAAATAGTAACTGATACCCAAATTACAATAAAGAAAGTAAACAACAAAAATGAAAAGTGAAGCTTGTAGCTAGATCAGATTGGCATGTCATCTCAAGGAATTCATTAGATTAAGTGATTCCCATTCAAGAACCACCTGGCGCATAAGATCATTTGGGAACATGTAAACTTCTTGAAAAGTTCTGGAGCATCTCTCTCTCCAAATAACAAAACACAGAATGGCCATCAGCTCTCTATGTGCCTTTAGCTTTGTAGAATCCAACATGTACTGGGAATTAGAAGTGAAATCCAAAGAAGATATAAGCGTGTTTTGTGATTTCAGCCTGAACAACAACTCTTTGAAAAAGTAGTAAGTATTAAATAAGTGTTGAACAAACTCTTCTTCTGTTTGACACAATATACACCAATTAGGAATAAACCAGCCCTGCTGTTTCAAATTATCTATTGTTGCAATTTTATTTCTTACCATCTGCCATGTAAAAATCTGGATTCTAGGCGGAAAAACTTATACTATGTTTCGTTACGAGAGTGAAAAATAAAAAGAGATATGAATAAAATATTTAAAATAAATGTCACACACAATGCTTTTCTTATGTTATTTTATACTGAGTGCATCAATGGCATCCCATTCCTGAAATTTTTTTTGTTTACATCTTATTCCTCGTGTGGATCCTGCAGAAAAATCTTATTCCACCACTTGAGCTGCCATAACACTTCTTCCCTCTTATTCATCATGATGACTCCTTAAATTATGCCTTGTTTGTTGAGAGTCAACGTGGAATAAAGTATCTATTCCCCTTATTCCTCCTGAAGTTGCCTTACCAAACAGGCCATTTAAATAAAGTTCTAATCATCTTCATTATATCCCATCGATCATTTATTTCTTCGGCTGAAAGATCCTGATTAGATGGCTCATCCATTTTCTGTTACTCCCCTCGTTTAAAAGAAATGTGTTTGATAAGTTGTATGTCTAATACGTTTTTAGCAATTTTTCAAAACTCTTTTTTTCTCAGTTTTATTGCCATTTTATCTAGATTTTGGCTCATGCGGTACAACGATTTTATTGTCGTTTTTATCACTGCACAATTGTTTTAATTTATTACCAATAAATGCTAAATCACTACCTAATTAACCACTAAACCGTCCAAATCACAGTTTAAAACCTTAGTTGTTAGTGAAATTGTTGGTCCGCCCAGCCTTCAAAACATGTCTTATACGAAAGAAACAAAATATACCTAAAGTATTATAACGTTTTTTATGTTTCTATGCATACATCTTTGTACAAATCTCTGTAGTATTTTCTGTTAAATGCGATCTTTAGTTTTAAAATAAGATAATTAATTATTATTTGTGCTCTAAATTTGTTCAACATGCATTAAATTTTGTGATTTAAAATTTGTACAACATGTCTTTGAATGTGTAAGATTCTATTACTAAATTTTATATTGCTTTTAATTTTGTCCAACATATATTTTTTTTCGAGAGAAATATGATATACCAATCTTAATTACCGTTGTTTTTGTACTGAAATTTAGGTTCACTATAGTAGCACATAGTTTCACAACCTAGTTAATGTTTGTATTATCTTTTTACAATAATCAAAACCACAAGTTGTGGGGTCAATAACGAATAAGTAGTGAAAATATAAATAAACATGCTTAGAGGTGACAAAATCTGATTTGACACGAAAAACTCATTCAACACAATTTATTTCCAAATTTGATTTGGTAATACATTATTATTTTTTTTCTCTCGATAGAATACTAATTAAGCTAAATATTTGAACGATATCGATCGATCCGGAATAGTACTTAACATATAATATATAAACAAAAGTCAGACAATGGCAAATTCAGTAAAATCTGAACTATTCTAAATTCGAAATACCCCAAAAACGACAATTTAAAATCTGATCCGAGCTGAACTTAAACAACTCAAATTCTAAGACGATTCTAAACTGAATAGCCAAATTAATTAAAAGGAAAAAACTTAACCCAACCTGAATATGAATGACCCAATTTGACTTGGTTGATTACCATAAAATAAGAGCTACTCATTCTCGTTATAATCCACTTAAAAGAGCATTTTTTAGTAATAACTACATAAATTAATTTGATCGTGTACGTCGTACTAAATCCGATCCACCGATACCGTACCATACATTGCATATGCTCTCAATTGTTGCTTCTGCATTGTCGATATTAAGGGCTTTAAATATTTGTAAATTGTAATTAATATATAATTCTCATGTTAAAATATGTAGAATTAGCCTCCATACTCTTTACATGTACGTTTGTTAGTAAAACTTTTGAAAAAAAACACTTAAGTTGGTGCAAGTCCTCTCAAAAAGTATGTTCACCCTTCATCAATGCATTCGATCTCAATATGAATTCTGTATTTCTGTGTTATAATTCACAGTATTAATTAGTCAGTTCATCATTTGATTATAATCAGAGCAATATTTAAAAGATGAATAATTGTAGTATTAATTCATGTTGGACAACATAAATCTTATCTATTTCATGTGAAATCCGATCGAACTTATTGCACAAAGAATTCGAGCTGGTCGTTCAACGATTCGATGTAAAAATAATTTTTGAACAACCTTTGGCGAAGAAATCGAGGAACTAAACGAGTGGCTCAAAGTTTTTATACAAACACATAAACAATAAATAAATATAAAATATTCGTAGCCACAATAAGTCAGATCTCTAGGATTACATGCTAACTGGGCCCTTTACTTGCTTGGTACGAAAATACAGACAGCCGACGCACGTACACAGCAACAAAATAATGGTTGTGGGTCCGTTTGTGCTGCAATTTAGGCTAAAACGAATCCGTATCCCATCCTGCGGTGCGCTGCCGATCTGATTTGGACGGTTCGGTCTATCAATCTGATATTATGTACGGTCCACGAAGCTCCCTTAACCATGGAGATCAGATCGGACGGTGCAGATGGGTGAGCTGCACCATCTTCCGCGGGACTATATTTCGTTTCGGTTAAAATAGCGGGTTTTTATATTCTGGGTTGTCGGATCTAAGTAAAAAGTCCAATAATGACCACTGCCCTCCTCCCCCAATCTAGATCATGTGCCGCGCGGCACCATCCAGCGCACAAGATTTGGACTGTTCGAGAAATCCTACAGTCTTAAATCTTTTCTCTTTGCTACCACGCGATATTGCCTTATCAGATTTTATTTTCGTCTCCTCCCCTTCCGCTATCGTCTTTCTCGCTCCAGAAAAGAAAAATCGAAAAGCAAATCGAAGAGAAAATTGAAGTTAGACGAAAGCTAGCATATTCTCTCCTCTCATCTCTGTCTTGCTCAGCCCGTTTTAGCTGCTGTCGCTTCTCTTCTCTACCCCTTCTCCTCCTGCATCAACAAATTTCATCTGGTTAGTTATCTTGAACCTAGAGCTATTTGTTCAAAAACGCCAGAAGAAAAACCTAGATCATTCTCTCTCTCTCAGAAGCGAGCTCTCTCTCAATTCGTCTCTAGATACGACCTGGACGCAATCCGGTACCATCTTCTCATCTCTCATCTCTCCTGCTTCTACTCTTTACTGTGTGTAAATAAATCGAGTGTATTGCTGTTGAATTTAGTAGAGAAAAGGTCTCCTCTTCTGAGGACAACTCCAAAACCAGTCAAATTCCAAATTAGAAACAAAATTAAACACATTAATATTCAGATTGAACAAATAGCTCCAGGTTCAAAATAACTAACCAGATGAAGTTTGTTGATGCAGGAGGAGAAGGGGTAGAGAAGAGAAGTGACAGCAGCTAAAACGGGGCGAGAAAGAGAGAGACGAGAGGAGAGAATAGGCTAAGTTTCGTTTGACTTCAATTTTCTCTTCGATTTGCTTTTCGATTTTTCTTTTCTGGAGCGAGAGACACGATAGCGGAAGGGGAGGACCCGAAAATAAAATCCGATAAGGCGATATCGTGTGGGAGCGGAGAGGAAAGATTTAAGATCGTAGGATTTCGCGAACGGTCCAAATCCTGTGCGCTGGATGGTGCCGCGCAGCATGGGATCTGGATTGTTCCCAAAAAAAAATTTAATTCATAATTCTTTAATTTTTTTTAGAATGAAAAAAATAATGGATTATGAATTAAAATTATTTTTTGGGGGGGGTGGGGATAGCCTCGATTTGAATAATTGGATGTGCCTTTTATATATATAGCACCTGAAATCTGACACGAGTAACTAGTTATTGTGTCATTTTTTTTTCTATTTATAATGAACGGATTTAAGCTACACAGAACGTAAAGATTTTTATTGAAGCAATATGCCTATATATCTAGAATGAAAAGTATCTGAATAAAAAAAATTTGTATGACTAGACCAAACGCTGTAATGTGATTTTTATATTGAAATCTTCTTAGACACTAAATTTTATACTTTTCAAAATATTTAACTATTTTTTTATTTTTTACAAAATATTCACCTAATTAGTTATTGACTCTTCAATTGTAGCTGTTTTTTAAAAAAAAATCTGAAAAAAATGAAAATTTGGTCTGTAATCAGATTTTTAATACGAAAATCACATTAAATAATTCAGATAGTTTCTTTGAACTTCCCAAATTGAGATATGATTAATCAGATTTGACAAAATCATCCATCGAATTGATTTGACTATAGTATTTCTGAGGAAAAAAAAATTATGAGTCTGTGGAGCAATTTATAGAGTCATTATTCTTTTTCACCCTGAATTTGAATACTGTGGATCGATTTTATTATCATTTTTATATATGGAATATTGATTTGAGGAACTTCGGAAAGGTTTAGAATTACAATGACACGTTGCACATGAATGATGTCAGTTCCAAATTATGATATTTGAATTTGATCATAAGCACAAATATTTAAAACTTTAAAAGTTTTTAAAGTTCGATTTTTCTGTCAAAATATATTGTCGAGGTTTTGAAAATATGATCTAATTTTACTGGAAATCTAATGTTGTTTAACGTTAATTCAGGTAAGAATTTGTTGAATCGCAAAAGGCACTATAAGAAAGATGGCCTATACATAGATTTTTATACCTAGATTTTTTATTTATGTTGGACATTGTTCTATTGTTAGATTTACTTGATGCACTAAATCTAGCAATCTTTTAGCAAGACTCATTTTTTTATTAATAGATCCTTAAAAATGTAGCAATTTATTTTTGATAGACTATTAATAGAAATTGAGTTTTACTAAAAAAAAAATTGCTAGATTTAATGCATCAAGTTAATCTAACAATAGAACAAGGTCTAACATAAATAAAAATTCTAGCTATAAAAATCTATGTAAAGGCCATCTTTCTTGTAGTGAGGAAGGACTTCAAAATACAGCCTTTTATATTTTATTTTTCAATTTCGCTTCTTAAATTTCGACTTTAAATATTTATATGAAAATTTCTTCCACATGTTGAAGCTGCAAACTTTAAATATTATTCCTTTAAATTTGCAGAAAACAATATTAAAAAAGGATGTCAAAATGCAAACATATTTCAGAAAAAGGTTAAAAAATGAAAGATAATTGAGAACATGGCATAAAGGGGGGGGGGGGGGTGTTAACAAAATAGAGGCTTCTGAAACGTAATTTGTGTTAAGTGCCGGTGCCGGTGCGCATGTTTCGCTTAGTATTATGAGTACCTTTTTAGTGCTGCCTATGGTCTCTCAAAACGACTTATGTAGTTTCAAAAAAAAAAAAAAAAAAAAAAAGACATATGCTGCCAATGTGTAAGTTTGAATATTTGACATGAACTGTAGTGAATTTTTTTAATTGTATTGGCATATATATAGTATAAACATTTTTAGTGTAAATTTTTTTTTTAAAAAAAAGAGGGTGTTCTTTTGCCATCTATTTTTTTTTTTTTTGAAATAAAATATGTATGCATGGTTTGAATCCTTAACCTCTTTCAGATCAGTCTCGTGTTTTACTGCAGAGCTATATACCACATGCACTAGTCTAAAATGTTGATTACATGAAGTTAGAACTTAAGAACGCTGCTGAATTCTGAAATAAAAAGGGGATGAATGTGAACAAAAATCGAATTTGAAATTTTTGACAAAAGAATTTTAAGTAAAAGACTTACATTCTCCAATAATATGATATATGCGTTAACAACGGGAGTTGCTTTGGGCAACCGATTTTTTTGCTTGTAGCAACATTAAAAAATATATGGTGGACAAATATACCCTCAATGTCAATGAACTTGCCAATTATTTTTTCTACCACAATACACCCAAACTCAAGTCGCCTCTAAAACCAATTGATTTGAGTTCATCCAATCTCCTCTATAATGCTAAAACTTAATTATTTTCAATTGAATTTTTTTGCCTAATCTTAAATTTTGTGGTCAGTAGTTCTTTCATTTTTTTGCGCTAAATTTTTATTTACCATCCTAAAAGAAGTTAAGGGCTCGTTAGTACTATAATCATTAACTGAAAAAAATCTCTCAATACAAATTAATTAACACAATGTTTAATCGAACCAGCTATCCAAAATCTTTTTCATAATCTCGAATGGTCAAATGTATTAGGCTCATCACATATCTCTTCACATAAAGCTTTACATTTACAATAACAGTTTACAATGGAACATAAAAAGAGTTTGTACCAAGGGATGTTTGAAGTTAACTAGAAAAAATAATAGAACATGAAAAGAGTTCGGAAGTTCAGAAGGATGATTTAGTCATTTACAAAAAAAAATGATGTTGCTCAAGGTGAAAAACATGTTGCCCGAAGCACCTCAAGTTAACAACTTATAGACAACGGGTTAATTATTCGGGTTTACCTGAATATATAACTGAATAAAAAGAAATTTTGTATAGAGAAATTTGTCACAGAATATTGCTGGACCAACTATAGTATACAGTGGCTCTTGAGGCAATAAGACTAGTCCATACACTACCCAGTGTTTGAGAAGACATAGCTAAAGGACTAATTAATTAACAAAGCAGCCTTGAGGCCGCGACGCCGCGTTATTCGCGGGGTGTTAAACAATTCTTGTTGGTCATATTGACCAATCACATCCTGACACTCAAGTCTTCTCATTTTTCATGGGTCATGATATATAAAAAGCCTGATGGAAGTAATGGTCTGTTCATCACAGAGAGAAAGGACTGGAAATAGTACACTCATGACTAATGTCATGGATCCACCACACACGGTCCACACCGACCGCTTGTTCTGTTGCATGCGTGACTATGTAGAAAAACTAAACTATTCATGTGAGTTTTTGTTAAGTCATATGTATTCAATTTTATGATACAATTCTATTAATATTTACCTATTTCAGTGTAAAACATTTCTCTCTCTAAAATATTTCCCAAAACATTTCTATCTCTAAAACATTTTTATGATACAATTCTATTGTTCTTTACCTTTATGTATTCAATTTTGTGATACAACTAGCTATCCTGTTGTCGCGGCAAAATCAACCCTCATATTTTATATCTTATTAAATTAGAGATACAAAACTAAAGAAACCTTTCAAATCACTTTCGACTAAAATGAGGTGCACAAGTCACAACTACTAAGGGTGTGTTTGGCAACCGCCGGAATAAGCTTATTCAACTTTTGGAATAAGCTTTTCTCTCTCCTCTCTCCTCTCTCCTCTCTCCTCTTATTCCGAATAAGAGCTAATACCACCATAGAGGTGGTATTAGAATAAGGGGTTTGAATAAGTCTTATTCGGAATAAGGCTTATTCAAAAGACGTTTGGCAACATCCCGAATAAGCCTTATTCGGAATAAGCTTATTCATTCCGTTGCCAAACACACCCTAAACCCTCGTAGCTTCAGCTGGCTTCAATGCTCAGAACTCAGAATATCCTAATATTCCTATGTAAGTTTTTACCAATTCCAACCGCGCGCAACTAAGGTTATAGCAAGGATAATGACAAATAGCGTCAGATGAGAAGCATTTGTCTAAAATTGAAAAATATAAAATAATATCGTTCATATTAGATTGTACCTAACATAAAGCATCAAATGTTTAAATTGTCACAATTTTATATAAAAATGTTAAAATGGTGATGTTCTGAGTAACAAATGAAAGAGAGAAAAAAAATTAAATGCTCAATATTTGTTTGGACTAACATGAATTTTATACGGTCTCACTTCTCTCACTTCTCCAGACAATAATTTTTGCATTGTTAAGAGGTTGGCTTAAGCTCCAACTCCCAAGGTTGAATTGCAGTAGTGGCACCTAAGGCAGCTCCACTCTGTCATGTAGATTCCCAAGTGCTAGGGCTCGTTTGGATCGTATGGGAATAAAAAAGGAATAAGAATTTTAGGAAGAAAACGTTGGAAAGTATGTAACTTTGTGAGAGAGTTTTATGTCTAGGAAGAAGCTATTCCTAGCCGATCCAAACGGACCATACAGAATCCAGATTTTGACAATACAAATATAATAAAAATATTCACAAAAATTAATAAATAGTAATATAGGTAGTATTCATTGTGTAGGAATTTATCCCTGTGTCAATGGTGGCATCTACACATCAGAAATCATAACTAAAAATTGAACTCCTAGAAATATAATTCAAGTAATATAATATGTGTAAAATTAGTATCACAATTTTACTTTAGAAAACAGTCCATCCTCGCTGTAAAATAGGTGTATTTGCATGACACACAACTACCTCAAAGGTTTTAAAACAATTCCATCTTTTTGCCAACCTCACCGAATGCTGCCACCGAAAAAAAATTAAAACATAAATATGGCCTGTTAATTGTGCTAAATATGTGAACTATATGACAACTTATCACCCATTGACATTACAAAGACAATTTGGTGCCAAGAGAAAAAAGAAACTCAGTTAAAAAATTATCAATAACAGTAAAGAAAAATGATAATGGAGAAGCAGAAAGGGGTCTGAAGAAGTACTGGAATCGGAAGAGACATGGCTTCTTCGGAAGAGACACGGCCGGAACAGAGCTGGTAGGGTTTGGAGCGCTTGAAGGAGAGTTTGCTGTCACCAAATTAAAATGAATCAGAGACTGTCAAAATCTGAAGAAGAAACAGGAGCAACTCCAAATATCATGTCCAAAAAGAAAAGTTCAATATAAACAACATTAAAAATTGCAGACTTAAACCCAGAAAAAAAGAAATAAAGTTACCTCCAACAAAATATAAATATGAGAACAATCTAGCAATTAGATCAACCAAATCCAAGCCCCAATTTATATGCAAAAATAGATAATCAAAAGGCTTTGCATGCAACAAAAATTAAGAAATTAGAGAGAAAAATCTCCAAGAACAATAATGAAGAAGCATTGAAATTTCAGCAAGAGAAAACTGGTCGATGACCCTACGAGCGAGTCGCTGATCCCCTCAGCGGCCAACCATGACTGGATAGCGTCAGCGGACTAGACAAGGGCCTTTCAATTTGGCATGAAATAGGATTTGTATGTTCGTGTGACTTCCAGGATGACGATTGGAAGAAAATATTGAAAAGGGGTGTCTATGGACTCCTCAAACCATACCTTACCCATTTTATGTAGTAGGCTAAGCCCATGGCTTCACATTGCCTAATCTCTGAAATATAGGAAGAAAAAGTTTTAGAGCAACACAACAATTTTCGTCAATTTTCAATTCATTTTAGCTTAAGAGCATTAATTAAAAGTATGAATTAAATCCATGACTTTGTCTTTTTTTTAATAAACTGATGCACTGTAGCATCCAAAGTAACTAATTACGATTACTATAATTATTTTTATTACAATGCAATTCTAATGTAAACATATACTGTAGCATTATAAGTAATTGTAATGCCATAACCAATTTATTAAAAACAAATACTAAAGAAAGACGAAAAAGCCTTAATGTTAAGCCTTACTAACGATGTAAAACATATCCTTAATGTTTGCCAAATGATGCTAAATATCTATTCAAGTCATTTGCTGAAATATAATTTTCAAGAATTGTCAGTAAATTTCGGCATTGTTCACCAAATAATCCACTTTCATGGAAAAGTAAGTAAATCAATAATCAGGCAACAAATGTCTAAACATGGAAGTAACAAATTATAGTTTAACAATTACAGAGGAGAAACTTTGAAAATTTAATGGCTTATATGCATCAACCTGTATGACATGAGTTAACAAAAGACAAAAGTACCTCTAGTACACGTCTACATGCCAGTATTTCCCATGGTGGTATCCCTACCCCTTCTCCAATAACCATTTTGAATCCAATAAAAAACCAAACCACTCCATCTTGTAAGGAGCAAAACCATCATTTGTAGAATCTAGTGTACGCCATCCTGACAGTTGGCCATCAGAGTTGCAAACTGGACCTTGAACCACTAGTTCAGGTTGCGGGTTGTTCTCTTGATTGGGGTTCCTGAGATCAGTGATAAAGCTGAAATTGATAACACCAACTGATTTAACCTTCTGCGCCTCATCAAATAATTTGAGGTCATGGATGTTGCTCTCATCTGAAAAGACAATTATGCCCTCCATCTTTTGCTCACTTATCAATCTGTAAGAGGTTTCGAAAATAATAAGATAATTAAGCATGATACACATAGTTGAGAAGACAATGGTCAATTTCTAAATACCTACTATCTTAAATTCTTAAGAAATAATAATCATTACATAAAGAAATTGTACAGAAACTATGGGAGATTGCAAAAAAACAATTCTTGTGATAAGAAATGCTACACGCTCTTTTGATATGGCAGGTGATAGCTAACTATGAATTGACCCCAAAATGGGAGAAAAAAGATTAGAAGCTAATAAATTCATGCCTACCTATTCCCCACTCTTAACTATGGAGGAACACACTAATTGCATCCTACGTATAGGGTAACAATTTTATTATAGAATAGAACGCTCACAAAGTGTTTGATGAAATGCCTAGAGGAAAAAACAAAATCAATAACAAAACATTGCCAAACAAAAATGAACAGAAAGTGAGATATGAACTCGCATCTTATCCTCCACGACACGCCGTGCCTCCAAGCTGTCAGGCATCGATCTGTCCGGGCCCACATTTGTGCCCTTCCCCTTCATCATGCAATATGGACCTCTATTTGAAAAGGAGAAAATTGCGCAAATTGTCTACCCATCGTAACTGTGTTTCGCTAAAATCGTGATTCGAGTTGGGTTGGAGAAGGGATGAACTTTTTCTCATTCGCTTTTGGCTCGGCGGGAGTTTCAGAAAGAGTAAAGAGAGGAAGGAAACCGACATAGTAGGGTTGTCACTTTTGGATGGGAAGAGTGGGACCAGAATTTAATATCGCGAACCAAACAGACACGGACACAATAACGTCTTAATGTAGTATTATATTCATCGGGTGTGTTTGGAAGTGTGGTGAATAAGAATAGAATAGCTTATTTTAGAACAAGAATGATGAATAAGAAATGTTAAATAATTACTTATTTTTAAATTAAGAGATGTTGTTTGGGTGGTTAGTTAAAAATAAGAACAAGAAAAAAAATATAAAATAATAATTTGTTGTTGGATGGTTAGCTTATTCCAATCTAGTTCCAACATTTTGTTGGAACAAAAATAAGAACCCGAATAAGCTATTCGGCTTGTTCTAAAGTCTGTTTGGTAACTCCAAGAACTAGCAATTCCGAATAAGACGTTATTCCATGGTTTCCAGACACGCCAGATCCAACCTCATCGAATGGTTTTTTATCACACAGAATTCTTTAACGCGGGGTCCACGTGCACAGATTAGATGTGTAGACGTTATTGAGGACGATATGGTGCCGAAGGCACAGACGGGTCATTCCAAAGCTAATTAAATGGGTCGCTACATACAAGGACATTTAACTATGGCACATGAAATCTGTGTCCGTGCTGTTGACTTCATTGAAAACAATACTTTAATCCAACCGCACAATCCAAATCAGCCTCCTAGATAATTCTCACGGAAAATAAAAAATGTTACTATTCCTGGGGTGTTAAGCATTAGTAGAGTATTAAATTAAATTAATAATTCTATGGTACTTTACAAATACTCGATATAACAAAACATTTATATATTGAGAAAAATAATATAATGCTTACCTTTACAAATTATATAGAATTAACATATTTCCAAAGTGTAAATACTAAAACCGGACCAGATTTTTAATGTATTCTCTAATAACAGTAACATCAGAGTTCGATGTTATGTTGTTATGTTGGAGTAGTTTACACATCTCTGCTGCTGCTGCTAGATTCCGATTGAAAGCAACCGATTTGACCCGATTAGATTTTCACCACCAGACCAAAGCAGTAGATCAAAAGGTAAACAAAAGTAATTTCGAGCAGTACACTTATGGCTGTCAAACGTGGGAAACGGCACGGAACAGAGCTGTTCCGTTTCGGTAACGAAACAAAAGTACTATTTCGCTTCCGTTCCATTTCGGTAATCGAAACAGTTTTCTGTTTCACTTCTGTTCTGCTTCTTCATTTTCCATTGAAATCAGCTCATTTCTGCGTTTCGTTCCGTTCTGTTTCGGTAACGTTGACAAAACCGCGTTTTGTTTCCATTCCGTTTCTGAAAACAAAATTATTTTTTCTTCCATTTCTGTTCCGTTTTGGACGGAACGAAACGGAAACGACGGTATATTGACAGCCCTAAGTACACTGGCATGCACCATTAACTGCCACCTACAAACTGATTCGAATGAGTTTTTAGCAGCACGAGGATTGATTAAGAAATAAATAAAAAAAAGAAGTTTTTCAGCCAGTTCTCTTGTCATAAAACTATTTGGTCCTTTAGGCTTTAGCCCATCGAGGCTTCTACTTTCAGTTTTGGGCTACTTCTTTGGACAATTTTCATATATAGGGAAGTAAATCAAGTAAATATAAGTCATGATCAGAATCACTTCTTTTTTTTTAAAAAAAAAAAGGATTTCATTTGATTAAAAATTAATTGATCAAAAAACGGATTTGATTTTAATTGATCAGAATTTTTATAATATTTGACCCAACAAAATAAAAAAAAAACTCAATTATAATAAAAAAAAAATCAAATAAAATTTCCAATGAAAACCATTTTGATAGAATTCAGAGAGAACGAACAAAAGAAACCAGGCGATTTTTGTCACGTCCCGCACCGACGGGTCGCGGGGCGCGAGTTTGGAACGGTATCTTCTGCATCCATCCGACGGCCCGTCAACCTACGTCGCAACAGAAAGACAAACAGAGTCGGGTACAAACCTCAGTAACTAGTTATTTAACGACACAGCTTCTCTATACTTAATTATTATTATATATATAACAATTTTAATAAGATCAAATTAATATCCATATAATGCAACCAATCAATTTAAACCGCGAATCACCTTCTATGAGGTTTACCAACGGTTTACCTTTAAACTGCGAATCACCTTCTTTGAGGTTTACCAACAGTTTACTTTTATACCGCGAATCACCTTCTCTGAGGTTTGCCAACGGTTTACTTTTATACCGCGAATCACCTTCTCTGAGGTTTACCAACGGTTTACCTTTAAACTGCGAATCACCTTCTTTGAGGTTTACCAACGGTTTATAGCACAATTCAGATAATCAAATTACCAATCACGATTGCACTAAATAGATTCAATCAAAATCAAACGATAAATCATATCAATCAATCAATCAATACGAAATTAACATAGAGAAGTCCGGTTACCTGAGCGGTTCAGAAATCACAAGTGAATTAGAATGACTGTTCAATTGACGGCGACGTAGGAATTCCAATCGGCCGACATATCAAAATAATCAATTGAACTTTAATTGTATGAAAATAGTAAAACTCATTTAGATTGGACATGGGTTCCATGGAAGGTTAAAGATGCATTTCGGATTTGTAAAACACAATTGAAGAAGAGGCATACGGCTTAATAAAGGAAATGTACAAACTAATAATTAATACAAAGGAGACACGTGTATCTACAAAGAAGGAGGTGTCCATCAAAATTTCTTATTCGGCTATGCAACGTACACGAGTATGGTTCAACCATACATCTTTTACCTTGGTCAAAGTTGTTCAATTCCGGTCAATAGTTAAAATGGCTGGTCAACTATGGTCAACATCGGTCAACCTTGGTCAAACCTGGTCAAATTTCAGTGGGTGTTACAATTTTCATATATAGAACGAGCAATGAATCCAGTTTCAAAACCAATGTTCGAGCCTACACCTCAAAACCGAAATTATGAGAATTTCGAAACCCATCTGGTTTGGATTTGTTGGGCCGAAAGGCCTAATTGCAACCGGAGCATGGAAACAAAGGACTGGACAATAAAATGCTTTCAATTAACAAAACAGCACCACCCTAAGTTTCTATCCTGATGAAAAGAAAAAGAAAATTATTATTTCACTAAAAATTTGAAGATGACCGTCACAAGGTTTCTTCAGTACAGAAGATGATCGGTGATTATGGTGGTATATAAAAGGTTTAGCCAGTCGCATGTACTTTGTCCTTTTAATTAAGTTGGCAGGCGATGTGATAAAATTAATAAATAATTTTAGGTAATTGTTAATTATTAGAACTTTTGACATAAAGACACTCAAAATTGTATAAATATCTAAAAGAAATTATCTAGTCAAATTTCAAATTAATCTCAACATCTTGTCATGAAGGAGTTTTGTCCTTAATTGGTCATTAACCAAGAAATTGATTCTTATTATTTTTTCTCTTTTAGGGAAAAATGAATATCAAAATTTTCAACTTTACATATCCAATACTTGCAAACTAAAAGAAAGGAATATATTTGGAAAGAATAAATTTCTGTGCGATATTCTATATATAAAAATTGAGGAGAGTTCTAGTGACAAGTTTTTGGTGCCACAAATGCCACAACTTCTCTAATTTATTAATATTTCAAATTTTAAAATTCAAACTTTGAATCCAAATCGTTGATCTTATTCAAATTAATGAGCAATGTGTTTCTATATTTAGCTTTTGTAAATTTAATAAATGAGAAAAATTATGGCATTTGTGGCACCAAAATCTAGTGGAATTAGAACACTCTCATAAAAATTAAGGTGCAATAAACATATATATGCGCCAATTAAAGACCCTTATATATGTAACAAGACAAAATTACTTTCCAATCTTTTTTAAGTGTTTGGTCCTCGCGCTATGTGCATTATCTCACATACATTGCAACCTTTTAAGCGTTGAACAAAATACTATTGCGAGATACCTCACCAAGATTTACTTTCTGGTCATTTTCTGCATGTATCGGCTGTTATATTTGGCAGCATATATGTAGATTCCTTTCTATATTATTTGTTATTGCTTTCTATTTTAAGACTATCTTTTTTCTTCTTAAAAAAACGTATGTCTCCTGTAATAGGTTATGAACAACAAAAAAATTGTGTGCGTGAGTTGCATTTTTCTTGATGATTATTCTCTAATAAAAATTGGGTGTGTTGAGTAATCGTGGAGTGCGCTTTAGACGATACCACGTTAAATCTCTGTGTCACCTTCTTATTACTGTTTTTCGATATGGTATCAGAGAGGAGGACAAATTACGGTGCTTGTTTGCTGATGGCCATGTCGAAGGTGAACTAAGTACCTTCCTTTGTTTCTACTGTCTCGAGTTCCTTGCTTTTTCTTTTCTTCCTGTGTTTTTTTTTTGTTGTTTCTTTTGAAGCCAAGCAAATTGTTATGCAGGGGCGGAGCCAGTAGGGGGGGGGGTGACACCCCCCAATATTTGAGAGAATGTAAGACTAGTTGACTAGGTATATAGGATTTATAAGAAGTCCGATGAGAGATGACAATGGCTTCAGTTCTCTTACGAGCTTTTAACTGAACAATATCTTTGTATTTTTTTTTGGGCCGTAACAATGTAACAGAAAAGCCCATGTTTGGCCTCTAATATCTCTCGTCTTCTTACAAGCAAGTTAGCAAGTTAGCAACACAGTTACGCAAGGAAGGGAATTAGGGAAGGGAGCTAGGAGCCTGTGTGCAGCTGCGCGGCTCATCGCCTCCACGCTTCCATCTCTATCATTACCATTTAATAGGTTTATTCTGCCCTCAATATCTTGTCAGCCATTACACCCCCCAAATTCAAATCCTGGCTCCGCTCCTGTTGTTATGGCTGGCACAAATCTCAAGGGTAATCACAATTAGTCTCTTGCCAATTTTCTTCTGGATGGCACCAATTATCGACCTTGGGCTCGCGCTATGAAGGTTGCAATTGGAGGGCGACTGAAACTATAACACATCCTGGGCAGATCTTATTCCATCGATTCACCTAGCGCTTCTGCAGATTCATCAAACGATGATGATTCCACCAAAACAAAACCTGTGGCACAGGAAAGTAAGATAACTACTCCAACCCCTGAATGGGTAGCCAACGATCTTTATGTTATGTCCTGGATATTCAATTCTATGGAACCTGAAATTTATAAGATTTTTGCCTATTCCGAAACTACTCAAGAACTGTGGAATTCTTTGTTTGAAATGTATGGCAATACTAATAATGCTTCTCGAGTGTTTGAAATCCAAAGGAGCATTCTTGCTCTTAAACAGGAATCTGGTCAAACACTTCTTGCGCACCTTGGATCTTTCAAACAGCAGTCGGAAGAACTCAGACAATATCGACCTATTGCAGCCACGGTGCAAGAATATATCCAAAGGGAGCAGCAGGATCAGATCCTCTTTTTATTGGGCAGTCTCTCTTCTGAGTTTAATGAGACACGACGTGACATCCTCATGAGGCCCGAATTACCTTCTTTTACCACTGTGTGCTATATTCTTCAAAGTGAAGAAACTAGACGACGGGTGATGGGCACAAAGGTACCTAGCTTACCTCAAAATTCTAAAAATTATGCTCATTATTCTTCCTTCAAATCTAGAGATAACAGTCAAGGGCACAAAGGAAAAGAAAAGAAGGGATCAAAATTTTACTGTGATCACTACAAGACCACTGGGCATACCAAGGATCGATGTTGGGTGTTGCATCCACACCTTAAACCGGCCTTTGTTAAAGGGCGTAATCCAAGTGCCAACTTGGCGATAGGTTCTGATGGTCAGGCTATGCATAACAAGCTTGAATAACTCTCCAAACAAATGGAGCTCTTGATGAGCCGCTGCCCTCCAGGCCAGCTGCAGGCGATTGGTGCGCAGGGGGAGGTGTCCAACAGTGCGTACCATACAGGTAACGCCTTTGCTCTCTCTACTTCTCATTCCTCAATTATTGTGGATTCTGGTACCTCTGATAACATGTTTGACTCTAGTAATTTGCTGACTTCATTTAGTTCAAAGACTAATTACCCACATGTGACTATGGCAAATAGATCGGTTGTTTCTACCAATGGTTCTAGCATCACTCAACTTTTCTCAAAAGAAATTGAAGTCATTGTTGTTCCTAAACTTAAGGAAAATTTATTATCTATTAGTAAATGCACTAATCAAATGGACTGCAATGTGATTTTTACTCCTCAGAAAGTAATGTTCCAGGAGCGAGCTTGAGGGAGGATGATTGGTGAAGGAACTCTAGTGAATGTTATATATGTAGTGCAACCATATTCCTTGCTTTTCTTTGCAACAATGAGCAATTCTACTCGAATTTGGCACAATCGTCTTAGACATCCATCTGATCAAATTTTAAAGCATTTGGGTTTATTGTTTAAGGATGTGTTTGGGTGTGCACCAAATAAGCAATTCGTCCAAAAAACTTATTTGTGTAGCACCCAAATGTGAAACAAGCAAACCAAATAAAGAATGAATAACTAATTGTGGTGCTTATTCCAATTTCATCTATATGATCGAATTAGCTTATTGTTGTTTTTCAATAGGGCACGAGAGAGAAACCCACCTTCTTATTTTTAATAGCTTATTCAACCCAACATCCAAACACACCCTAAGTGTGATTTTAATAAGTGTGATTCTTGTGAATTGGCTAAACTTCATAGATTGCCTTTCTCTGAGAGCACACATGACACTTCTGCATGTTTTGAGTTGGTGCACTGTCACACCCCGGACAACCCCGCCGTATGCGTCAGTAATGGTCAACGCATACAAAGCGGTCAAAAGTATGTACAATATCAAATAATTCATATAAAACTGCCATGTCATTTATTTCAATTAATAAAAGTTCATACAAGCTCATCAAAATATTCATAACTATAGCATTCTAGAATTCATAATATCTAAATAAACAAAAAGATAAATAACTTCTTGACTTCATGGCAGCACCATATACCAGACATAGTCCGTACCTTAACTCTTAGCTTTTAGTTCCAGATTGCCTCACCTAAAAATTTAATAGAAAAAAACGGGTGAGAAACATATTGCTTCTCAGTACGGTTTTATAGAAAAAGAGTCAATATATGCCTAGGAAATAAATTCAGTAGAAAACAGGTTGTACGTATAATCACCAACATGTCAATTTAAAAAAATATAAACTTAGTGCAGCGGAATATCAAATCTTATATCTTTTATAAATCATATCCTTTTCTTTTATCAAACAATATTTCATACGGGAGGCCCGGCCGAGCCGCCCTCAAGGTTTGGCTCGAGTGTGCACACTATCTGACGCCCAGGGAGCTACCCTGAACTCTACTTTTATCTCGAAGGATCTCACTTTCACCTTCACTTGTTTGCTCCGAAGAGCCATTTAAATGTCCCGAAGGACCACATGGTTGAGCCAAAACCCCCAGAGGTGCATTAAAACTTTATCACAATTTATTCTTAACATTTCATATCAGATCACTTCTTCTATACTTATCACAAAGAGTACATTAAACAGATTTTAAATGCCATGCCGTCTTACACAAACGTGAAATTAAATATGCTGGATCACTTTATAATATTTCAAGAAAAACATTACTAATTACAGAACATAAATTATACATGTATAGCTAAACAATTTCCAAGGATAATAAGATTTTGCATATAAGTTGTCAAAAACCTTTACCAAGTCATAGGTCATAAATACAAATTCATGTACTTGACATTTAACTTTATTTCTTTAATCTAATATTTTGGAAACGCATTTGAATAATTACAAGTAAAGTTCTTTCTCAATTACTAACGCACTATCTGACAAATATATTAGGTATGGGAATCATGTATAAATGTTTAATTTCAGAGAAGAGATATTTCGTTCATCTGACAAAGCTTTCACGGATTACTATATGCAAATAATTCATGAAATCATGTAGGGCTAATATGCCAAATTTCATTTAAATAGGTTCTGTGTGAAATAAGTTAAAAATTCTTATAACTAAAAAGTTAACTTGCACACCGTAAAAAGTCAAATTCATGCATGCTACATTTGAAAACATTTTATATTTATAATCTACTGTTACGAAATTTCAGAAGTTAATAACTGAAACAATTTTACCAGTAAGGTCATTTATAGTTAAATAGTATATTCTTATCATGCATGTAAGTCAGAAATTTCATGCACATGATATTTACAAACTCTATTTCTTTGATCTAATGTCACAAAACGTATTCAGAATTAAATTGAGTAGTTAAAGACAATTTACCAGTAAAGTTCTTTAACAGGGCATCAACATCTAACAGATATTCTATGCTTGAAATTTCTATATTTAAACTATCAAAATCTGAGATATAATTTGAAAGTTGAATCATATACTTATAGATTTGTATGATTTATTCAAAATTCACACTTGCTAACTTACACAAGGAATTCAGATATGAACCCACGTACCTTATATTTTGTAAAACTTGATATCTCATAAAAATAATATAATAACATTGGTAATGAAAATCAGTTGCAAGCCTTGTATAGTCACGTACCTATTGCACATAATTATGACTTAATTTCTAGAAAAATCAAAGAAAGTTTGAGGAATAAAATCCCGTACCGAAATGTGCCGAACCGTCACCACCGCTTCGTCGCCCCGCGTTCTCACTTCACAATTCCTTCAACTTTCTATTCACCTCTCTTCTTGTCTCTTAGCCCGTGCTCTTTGTGCACTAGAATGCTTGGAGAGGGCCTTTATATAGGCGGAACTGCCTTGGCCACCAAGAAGTACCATTAATGGCACTCATCAATGGGAGAGGTGAAAGGTTGTGAGAACGCTGTTTAAGGTGGCTAGGGGCGAGAAAACCGCATGGTAAGGTCAGGGGACGCACTAAAGAGGCGTCATGGCACCTCTTCATGAGGAGGGTTTAGACTCCTGTTTCTTCTCATACGTTACAGAAGGGAAAAGCTAGTAAAGACAAAGGAAGAAGAAAGGTCTGAACTGGACATCTCCAGTTTCGACCCTCTTTTATAAATTCAAACGGTCCATATTTATTCAGAGATGGAATAATTAATATAAAATCGATTCTTACTCAAAGCATTAATCAAAGGACAAAGGAAAATTATAAATTTTGTGTACTTTACTCCTATCTGACACAATTAAGATGCTTTAACAACTTCTATCCTTTAATTAAAACATTTTATTTATATATATATATTTCATTTTTTTTTATTTAAGAAATTTCATAACGTCACATGCACTCAGATGTTTGGGGTAATGCACCTGTTAATTCCAAGGAAGTGTTCAAATACTTTGTTACTTTTATTGATGATAAGTGTCGTGCTACTTGGTTGTATTTGTTGAAATCCAAAAGTGAAGTGTTTTCAATATTTCAATTTTTTTGCAACATGGTAGAGAATCAGTTCAATAACACTATCAAGGTTCTTCGAACTGACAATGGCACTGAATACATGAATCATGGATTTCAAAATTTTATGTAATGTAAGGGAATAATCCACCAAACATCTTGTGTAGGCACCCCCCTAACAAAATGGAGTAGCTGAAAGAAAAAATAGGCATCTATTCGAAGTCATTCGTTCGCTTTTATTTTCAGCTCAATTGCCTAAAACTTACTGGTCTGATGCTATTTTGACAGCTTGTTACTTGATAAATCGACTTCCTAGTCGTATACTCAATTTTCAGTGTCCAATGGAAATTCTATATAATAGGAAATTCGATATATCACACTTGAGAGTGTTTGGTTGTGTGTGTTATGTGCATTTACAAAATGCTGGCAAACTTGATCCACGTGCACGGAAGTGTATTTTTATAGGATACTGCTCAACAAAAAAGAGGTACAAATGTTATGATCCTCAACTCAGAAAGACATATATATCACGTGATGTACGATTTGATGAATCTCACATGTTTTATGAAATTACAAATCAGGGGGAGAAAGCAACCTATGATGATCTTTAAGCAGCATATCTTCTGGATGCACCTAAATCGTTGACAGCACCAGACACTGATGCACCTGCATCATGGGTAGCACCCGAAAATGATGCGCCTGCACTGGAAACTGATGTGTCTGCACTCGAAACTGATGCGCTTGCACTCAAAACTGATTCTGCCATCTCTGATGCACCTGCACTTGTTGACATTGAAGCTTGGGGGTTAAGGAGGATATCACGTGAAACTCGACCCTCTACTCATCTCAAAGACTTTGTGACATACCAGACGGTTCGTTATCCAATTCAGCAAAGTGTAAGGTATGATAAACTATCAGATAACTATTATTCTTTTTTGGCCAAAATTGAAGAAAATACTGAACCAAATAGTTTCGAAGAAGCCAATAAATATAGCAAATGGGTGAAAGCCATGAATGAAGAATTGGATGTCGTAAAGCGAAACCAAATTTGGGAATTTGTAGAATTGCCGAGTGGAAAGAAAACAGTAGGATGCCGTTGGATTTACAAAATTAAATATAAAAGTGATGGATCAATTGAAAGATACAAGGCTAGATTAGTTGCTAAGGGCTATATACAAACATATGGGATAGATTATAAAGAAACCTTTGCACCAGTAACCAAGATGAACACTGTGTGAGTCTTGATGTCAGTTGCAACAAATTGTAATTGGCCTTTGTTTCAAATGGATGTGAGAAATGCCTTTCTTCAAGGAAATTTGAAAGAAGAAGTGTTCTTGGATATTCCTCCTGGCTTAATTACAACAAATAATACAGGTCTAGTATGCCAACTAAAGAAAGCCATATATGGACTGAAGCAATCACCTAGGGCCTGGTATGGAAAGCTCAGTTTAGCACTTGTCAAAGTGGAGTTCGAACGAAGTAATGCAGATTCTTCAATGTTCACCAAGAAGTCAAATTAAGGTATTGTTGTTATTTTAATTTATGTAGATGATCTTGTCATTACAGTAAGTGATGAAAAGGGGATAGAAAACCTAAAATTACATCTTGGAAAAGAATTTGATATCAAAGACTTAGGAATACTCAAGTATTTTCTAGGGATTGAGGTTGCACGATCACACAAAGGGCTATTTCTTTATCAAAGAAAGTATGTGCTAGATTTGTTGAAGGAAACTGAAAAATTAGGAGCAAAACCTGCAAATGTACCCATGGAGTACAACCAAAAATGGATCTCGAATAATGAACCACTTGAGGATGCAGGCAAGTTTCAACGACTAATAGGAAAATTAATTTATCTTACTATTACCAGACCCAACATAGCTTATGCAGTGAGTTATTTGAGCCAGGTTATGCATGTTTCTATAAAGGGACATTTTGAGCTTGTCAATCAAGTGTTGCAATATTTGAAGGCATCACCAGGAAGAGGTATTTTGATGAAGAATCATGGATATGTTGACTTGAAAGGGTACTCAGTTGCAGACTGGGCAGGAAGCCCACATGATCGGAAATCAACTACAGGTTTTTGCATATTTGTTGGAGGAAACTTGGTTATATGGAAGAGTAAAAAACAAGTAGTTGTACCCAGATCCAGTGCAGAAGCTGAATATCGAGCTATGGCGGCTGCTACCAGTGAAATCATTTGGCTCAAACTTCTACTTCGAGAATTGGGGCACAATTTAGAAAGTGTACCAACAAAACTATTTTGTGACAATCAAGTAGCTATTCACATTGCCACCAATCCTGTGTTTCACGAGAGGACCAAATATATTGAAGTAGACTGTCATTTTATAAGAGAAAAAATTCTGAACAAAATCATTGAAACACCCTATGTTCGGAGTTCTGATCAAATTGCAGATATTTTCACCAAAGCCTTGTCAAGAGGATTATTCGAAGACCTGATGAGCAAGTTGACCTTTGATGATCTCTTTGGTTCAACTTGAGTGGGAGTATTGCGAGATATCTCACCAAGATTCTCTTTCTGGTCATTTTCTGTATGTATCGGCTGTTATATTTGACAACATATATGTAGATTCATTTCTATATTATTTGTTATTGCTTTCTATTTTGAGACTATCTTTTTTCTTCTTAAAAAAACGTACGTCTCCTGTAATAGGTTATGAACAACATGAACAACAAAAAAAAACTGTGCACGTGAGTTGTATTTTCTTGATGATTATTCTCTAATAAAAATTGGGTGTGTTGAGTAATCGTGGAGTGCGCTTTAGACGATACCACGTTAAATCTCTGTGTCACCTTCTTATTACTGATATACATAATTAAGCACCTCCAAGACTCCAACCTAAACTAAATTCACGTCGGTCATCCCTAAGCATGCCAAAAATTGCATAACCACTAAATTAATCATGAAGGGCCAGCCAACTCGAGCTTGACCGCACTAGTATTGGCACCGATACTCTTGCAGGATGAACAGAGTTTTACAATATTAGTGACAGCACCGGCAGCTGCGGGGTTTGTAACAGCACCGTATTGGTATGCTAGGGTGCATGAGATCTCCGTCTTTAGCTCTTTGATTTCTTCCTTCAGCCTTTGGTTCTCACTTGATAGAACTTGATAGTATTCCCTCAGGAAATCACGATCAACTTTTGCCTGCTTGTTTTTTACCCTGAAAAGTGAACCATATTTACAAATTCTAGATGCATCAATATGTATTAATTCAATATTCATCACACAATATATACTGATCAAATTACAGAACTTGCATAAATTTAAGAAGCGGCGTGACATGATCGTGCAAGGAAAAAATATTTAATTAATCAGTATAGCCTCTGATTTAGGAATCATGATTATGATTGTATTGTACAACATAAGAGAATTTTTCTAATTAAAAATAAGTTATAGAATTTATTAATTATTTCAAAAGTAAATGCTAATAGTGAAAATGTATATCTCGACACAACTTTCACAAGTGGAAATTCTAAGAAGCATGCTATATGCTATTGGAATAAAGTTCCGATGCCACAAGTTTAGAGTGCCATCAAATGCCACGACTTTACTTTTTCATTAAACTTTTAAGTTTTAAAATGTAAATTTCAAATCTAAATCGTTGATCTTCTTCGTTTTAACGAGTGATGCATTTTCATATAAACTTTATAAAATTTAAAGTTGATTTGATACTTGATCCAAATGTCAAATCATGAACGTATTATAATTAATTTGTTATAGTTAACCAGATTCGTTCATTTTTTAACCTCTTGATCGAGTATCAAATCAACTTCAAATTTTATAAAACTTATATGAAAATATATCACTCATTAAAACGAAAAAGATCAACAGTTTAGATTGGACATTTACATTTTAAAATTTAAAAAAAAATGACGAAAAATTTAAGTTGTGACATTTGGTGGCACCCTAAACTCGTGGCACCGGAACCCTCCTCATGCTATTGTTTGTATTTAGACTTGGCAAGTATGCAAATTTATTTTTTATCGATGGAAAATTAAGCGCAACTATAGTTAGGAATGTCTCACTATATTAATTAAGGATTATTTGTCACACATATATGTGATTCAACAAAGACAAGAGTATATGCATGACACATGCTACATGCTGGGATATACATGAGTAAGGTTTCTCAAACAAATACGAATATTTGTTTCAAATATGCAAAAGACATTAATATTTAAAATCTTGGAGTTCCACACTCATTAAAATGATTATCTTTTTATTTGAACAAAGATGGAGGTCAAAGCCGTTCATTCTTTTTTGAAGTTACATGTATGCAGAACTTAATCTCTTGACCACTTAAAAGTTATAGGGCTCACAACATTTAAGATCATATGGACATTATACGTAAAAAGTTATGTAATTAAGGAATGATACCGTGCTCTTCTATTTTGGATCCAGACCTCCACCTGTCTTGGCTTCAAGTTCAACTTCCTTGCCAAAGCATGTTTTTGTTTCTGATAAAAAAAATGCGGAGAATATATTATCATGACATGATACAACAAAACAATAATCTCTTTTGGAGGGAGAAAAAAATATTTGGAAACTTCATTTTGAGCGACAAAATATACAAGTTTTTTTTAAGAAAAAATATACAAGTTGTTAACTTGTATATGTAATATACTGCACGAGATTTTATGAAATTATAACTATAGTTAACTAATTTGAAGCATATATATATGGTCAGTAAGTATAACTGATCTGGAAACATACTAAAAAAAAGTAATTGTTATTCCATTAAATTCGAATAGAAACTAATTATGATATATTCATGCCCAACAATCGCGTATATATATACCATGTAGATCATCGATATATGATCTTCTTGTGTTCAATAATCATCTAGTTGTGATAATGAGTACTTGCAGTGCTTCACAGATCAAAAAAGGCTAATTAGATATTATATATTTGTCTAATTGTTCACAAACTAGTGAATGTGTAAAGTAATGCATGAAGATCATATATGTAAAAAACTGAACTTACTAAATTGATGGTAGTTTCCAGCCTGAATGTAGTTTCTAATATGGCTAACTGATCCCTATTAAGTCTCAACTTTTTTCTAGCCGCAGTTTCTTTCTCTTCTGAGTCTCTACGTCTCACAACATGGCTGGTTTTGCTGATGGAAAGCTCATTTACAGACTGACAAGTTGAACCAGAGAAGCCTAGACTAAGAATTGGTTCATGAGGCATGATCACATCATGTCTAAACCTGGTATCTTTTGTTTCCGTGTGTTTCATGCCAAGAGAAAGTGTAGTATCGCATGAATATATTCCATACTCTTCCATACTACCTCGAAGGGCTATACTTTCCTTTCTTCTGTATGTGCTTGGGGGAAGAGAGTGAGAAGCATATAGGGTTTAGGGCCTTTTAGGCTTTTAAATGGAAGTAACGAGAGGGATAGAGACACATGGAGTATAGATAGCAACAGAGGAGGAAATGATCATAGTAAAGGGAATTGCTATCGGCAACAGCTTTTTTTCTCCTTGCAACATAATTATTTTTATAATGACTAAACTGCCCTTTGTATCAACCGTTCTGTAATTTTCAATCAACCAACCTTTGCAATTCATTTATAATTTTTTTTTTTTAGTTTGCAAAATCGGAAACATTAGTCTAAAAGAATCCAAACAAAAATAGAACATCAATCAAAACAACAATAAACAACACTGTGCTATTAACGAAACAAAAATATTGGCATAGATATTGTTCCATACGGAAGGGGATACGGTTAATGTAAATTTCAAATTTTTTATAAGATAGGAAGGAGGATATGATTGTTGCAAATCTTAAAATTTTTAGAAGATTAGAGGGAGAATACAACCATGGTTAATACAAAGGACAATTTAGTCATTAGAAAAATAATTATGTTGCAAGCAGTCAAAAAGCTGTTGCCGATAGCAATTCCCCATAGTGAAAGGTGTCAAGATATGAATTCTATGGATGACATCATTGATGGCGAAGATTGATTTGGTCGTTATTAGCAGACAATTCGTCTCCAGTTGAAGCAACTACTAGGGGTCCTTTTCGTAGAGCCAGAATGGTAATTGATGTGTCCAGACTCCAGATCAGTGATCGTGAGACCGGAGAAAAAGAATGTATGGCGGCTTTAGGACCATATATAGGAAAGACTACATAAAAGCAAAGCAAAAGAATGAAGACAAGAAACGGTACATGAATGTTGACTACGTCGTGTATAGTGTACTTGGTCAACAACGTTTACGTTATAGCTATTGTTCATGGGCTCATGGCTATAACTTCAACGATTACATAATAACTGATTCACACGTGTTGTTATTATTAATTTTCAATATTATAATTATTCCTCTCCTCACCTCTCAAATGTTCTTATGTTGCATTAGTCAATTTTTGAAAACTAAAAAAGAATTGACAATGGTTCATCTCGCAGGAAGGAAAAAAAAAATGTTCGTTACACCGAAACCAGTAAATTTAGTATTCTAGTTAAAATATACATACCAACAATTTTAAATTTGAATCTGAATGTTCACGACAAGATGTTTTCTATTGAGTCTATTGTTAAGATGAAGACAAATATGATCAGCTTACTGAAGTAGCGAGACTTTATTTTATTTTTTTTGAGTAAACTGATCGAATATATATATATATATATATATATATATATATATATATGATCTAAATTAATAGAGTTTATTTTAGGGTTATAACAGGAATACCGTAAAAGCGAGGAAATTTAATTAGGGCTTGGAGATAGTTATGCGATGTGGGGGGGGGGGGGGGGGAATTGCGATGGGACATTGTTCACTGTTATGTGTATAATAAGGTCGGATAAATACTGAATTTAATTTAAAGCTCACATTCCCATTTTTTATCATTGAAGTTAAAAAATAATTAATTTTCAATATAATACCATTAGTATTTGTCATTAAGTTTCAATAAATATAATGCATTATTATTTAATTTGCTTAGACTTGATAATTGGCAAGCTCAGGCTGATGCTCATCCTTAAAATTTCAATATCAGTATATAGCATTCATTTTCAATTTATATATTTAAGATCTAATAAATTTAATTCATTAATATTTAATTTCTTTATTGAATATTCAATTAGAAAAATAATTTTGTGCTTTTGCTTATTTTATTATCTACATTTTACATTGGATAGTAATAAAGTATTATAAATATTTTTGTATGTCTCTAGCTCAGTCTCTACAGTTCACCTCAGATGCACAGGTGTTTTTCTAAACCTTAGAAAAAGTCACAAGTGGTAAAGTGATCACTGGTGGTGCAGAACTTCAGATATAAAGTCTGATTAAAGTTTGAGGCCACTAATTACATTTTAAAAAGATAATCTGTTCAAAAAGGAAGATGCATTACATATGCATGCAAAACGTGGCTGATGCTGGATTATGGATTTATGGAAATGCTAATGATAAAAACACTAAAAGGCTGACATTGGGCCTATAGATATGGCACAGACCTTATATGTATAGGTAAAAACACTAGAAGGCCCTGTCGCTTTTTAAGGCCTGCTTAGTGAGTTTATTGTATATCATTATTGTAGCTAAAACAAAAACGTAGAGTCCGCGTAGTACGTCTACGTTTAATTAATTTTCAAGAGAATCCCAGGTTCCTAGAGGTAAACTAACCGGTGCAACTATTTAAGAAATCGTCAACATAATACAAGTCTCATTGGAATACTCTTAAAATGAGCACTCGTTGGATTTAAACATGCGTCTGGTATGAAAAATTTATATTTGATAAATGATCTAAACTTAAAGCATTAAGTATTTCTGGATAGGAAACACAAATATAAAATGCTGGTATGTTAGGATGTAAGAATGGTCAATTTTCCTCCCAAAAAAAGAAAAAAAAAAAGTAAGAATGAGCTATTTAGCAACTCGTTACGTTGGTTCTGGGGAGAAGATTCTCGGAAAATCGGATTCTAGTGGCCCTACGATTACATCACTGATGACGTCTTAATTTCTGAACTACTGCAGGGAAGACACTTTTAAAGGAGATTTAAAGGACAGTTTTAAAGAAGATTTAAGAAGTAACATAACAAACTATAAACAAAACCTAACAATCCAAATATTTGTATGCGCTTTAATTAAGCTAGGAATTTATTTGCTATAGAATTTACCTACTTACTGAGGTCAACGAATTAGTAGATAAAAATTTGTTGATTTGAAAGTCTTATATTTAATATCGCTTAACTTTTAAAAAAAAATTAAAAAGAAGAATTGGATTGGAGTATTGTTAATAAGATTAGATGGAATTGATTCATACACGAAATCGTTGTTAATTGTTTCTGTCCACATGTTACATGTATGAAGAGAAAAAACGGCACAGAGACATTATCATACGTAATGCATGACAAACAATTAAATATTGGGATAAAAAAATATGGATCAAATGCCTATTTCTTTTTGTGTCATATCATGTATCAAGTTGGCTTGGAGTTAAATATTTCAATTTTAAGTTATGGTTTCAAATTACAGATCTAGTAATCTTCGTATTATTTAAGCGTGAAGTATTTAAGTACAAAAAGAAGAATAATTTTGCTCATCCGGTTGTCTATCAATTTCATTTTGCCGCATGTCAACTAATTTAAGGTTTGTTGGTTTGGAACTTGTGTTTGGATTATTAGCGTGGAAGTGAATTTATTAATTGTCCCGTAACGAGGCTCTAGAATTAAGAATTTCATTCTTTTTCATATGAAAAAAAAATTTGCACTAATTCTCGTTTTGCTATATTAAAATTACATGGATATTAAAATAAAAGTAAAAATTAGACGAAGAAAAAGGTAAATTCTACAAAGGCTTTTATCAATAGCGATATGTGCAGCACGGTTAGCTGCAAATATGGTGGCATCAAGAAATCCGTTCCAGTTGCTTCCTCGACAGTCAACACCACACCATTATATTCATTATTATTATTATTATTATTATTATTATTATTATTATTTTTTTTTTTTTGTGGTGAGCTTACCTTAGAATTTTTAATCCTTGTACTAGAAGTTTTTTTTTTTTTTGAGAAAGGAAAAAGAAAATTCTTCTAACCCTACAAATAATAGAGAGATAATAGAGCCAAGACCCTCAGTCCCTCAGAGCTTTCCTTCAAGAAGAAAAGAAAGGAAACTCAATTACCTCGAAGCCCCTAAAAAAGGATAAATACCATCATGTGTTTCCAAGCGAAGTGTGGGAAGTGCAGTAAGACAACATGGCAGGGCTGTGGCCGCCACGTGGCATCGGTCTACAAGCAGATCCCACAAGGACAGCACTGCATGTGCAAGGATTGGCCCGGCGTGGTAATCGAAAAGAAGGAAATGGAAGGCGGAGACGGCAGCAGCCAAACCGGTGGCGACTCGACCAAGACCACCGTGCCCGAAGCTAGTATTTGCAGTGTCCTTTGAAAGGAACGATTTGTTCTATATTCTGCTGGAGTTGGGGCTCAAGCTTTCAGTAAATGATCGTTGGCTTTAATTGATTGTAATGTTTCTATTCTCTTCTTTCCCCCTTTTGATTTGTATGGAAATTTGAGTTGTTGGGGCTGGTTGATTTCTTGTAATTTCCCTTTTGATTTGTGTGGAAATTTGTGTTGTTGGGGCTGGTTGATTTCTTGTAATTTCGTGAAGGCAAGCTCTTGTTTTGTTTATTTTTATTTCCTTTAATTTGATTTATTTTAGTGTTCTGTTTGAGTTCGGAAGAATTGTATAATAGTTTTTTTTATATAAGCTTGTCAGATAAAAAATATCAGATTAAATTATTTTTTAAAAGTACATTTTAATTTAAGATATTTGACTTTGATAATAGCATTATTTTTGCAAACTATTATTAATTTCCTAAATATAAGGAATCGGAATCAAATTTAGAAGAATGAGAAAGTATGATCGTCCATTTATTTTCTCTAAGGCCGTGCTGCAGAACTGATTTAGTAATGGAAAGGAAGAGAATGGAAAGGTTGGAAGAGGAAGACTATGTTATGGAAAGAAAGGAAATTATTGATTTACTTGCTCCAGGGCTTTACATGAGGGAAGAGAAAGGAACTGCCATCTTAATTGAATATTGACCATTTTGCCCTTGGCGGAAGCTCAAAGTTTATCCTCGACTTTTTCTTTCAAGGACAGTTTTGTCATTTGACCATTTTTACTCTGTGTACACTCCGATTCAGAGGGTAACAAAATCAAGACTGTAATGGAAATGACGCACCTTGGCTCACTTTCCATTCCCTTTCATTTAATTCGCCGGAGCAAGTAACCACTCCATATTCATCTTCCCTTCCGTTCCTCTCCCTCTAAAATCGCTCCCTGGAGCAAACCCTAAAAGATGATCCATGATAAAATCCTATAAACATAGGCGTTTGAGGAAAAAGCTATATTTGTGCAACACGTTGAAATTTTTTACTTTTTTACCAAAAAATGCTGTCGTATGTGAGCAAATAAAAAAACTGAATAACATTAGACATAGAGATATTTTACTCAATCTACTAGCAGGTAGATATGTTACTTAATTTATTTATTTTTATTAGATGGAAAATTAAAACATATTGTTATTTCATCTAACGATTTATATCCAACCACAAATCAAAACACAGTGTAAAGTTTTAGTGCCATCACTTTTGGTTGCCACAAGTTGTCATAACTTCATATTTTATTAATATTTTAAAATTTTATAATTCAAATGCTAAATTTAACCCGTTGATATTGTTAAATCTAATGAGCGATGCATTTTCATATAAGTTTTATAAAATTTAGAGTTAATTTGTTACTCGATCAAGTGGTCAACAAATGAACGAATCTAGTTAACTATGACTAATTAATTCTAATACATTCATCGTTTAATACATTCCTGTAAATTTTTTTAATTCATAGAACTTGAATTGAAAATTTAATACTAAACATGTAAAATAAATAATTTTATCAACAAACATGGCAGAGCTCCATCGGTAGCGGCACCACTCCCATTTCAGACTCATTTCAGCTCCCTGCTTGCTTTTCAAGTTTGAAAATTTTCAAATTTTGTAACTACGCCAGTCCCAGTGGTGCTTCCTATTTTCGAAAAAATAATTATTCTTTATAAAAATAAAATTTATTTGACAGCATCAATGAGATTGACGTGTTAATATTTTAAAATATATATATATATATATATATATTTTTTATAAAAATATTATTATTTTAAAAAAATAATATTCCTATTTTTTAAGAAAATTTGTGCGACAATGGCGCGTAAATATTTTTAAAGATAAAAAAAATTTATTGCTATTTAAAAAAATAATTTCTCTTGAACCTGGGAGAGTCATTCCGAGTGGCGCGGCTGCAATAGCGCCAGTCGCAGTAGCTCTCTGACATGTTTATAATAAAATTTTTTTATATGTTTATTATTATATTTTCAGTTTCATTAATGTTAAAAAATTTATGGTCAATATTCCAAATTTACTCGCGTAAATGGTAAATTCGGATACCTGCGAGTTAGAAGTATAATATATTTGCACTTTAAATGTGTAATTACTATCAGTATAATCAAATTATTTTGAATAAATAAGATATGAATCATATTTTAGACACTATAAAAAGTTTAAATGTAGATTATTTTGATGAAATAACTTAGAATGAATGTAGAAACGATTGAAATGCTCAAATAATACTCAGAATTGCATTATTTGCACTTTATATGCGTAATTGCTATATATAATCTAATATTTTTGAATAAATAAGATATGAATTACATTCTAGATAGTATGAAGAGTTTAAATATAGATTATTGTGATAAAACGACTTAGAATGAATGCAGAAACGATTGAAATGCACAAATGATATTCTGAATTGCATTATTAGCACTTTATATGCGTAATTACTATGTATAATCAAATCTTTTTGAATAAACAAGATCTAAATCTTAGTCTGACAGTATAAAGAATTTAAATGCAGATTATTGTGATGAAATGACTTACAATGAATCCAGACACAATTAAAATGCCCAAATGATACTCAGAATTGCATTATTTGCACTTTATATACGTAATTACTATGTACAATCCAATCTTTTTGAATAAATAAGATACGAATCATATTCTAGACAGTATAGAGAGTTTAAATGTAGATTATTATGATGAAATGACTTAGAATGAATGCAGAAACGATTGAAATGCTCACATGATACTCAGAATTGCATTATTTGCACTTTATATGCATAATTACTACGTATAATTCAATTTTGTTGAATAACCAAGATCTGAATAATATTCTAGACATTATAAAGAGTTTAAATATAAATTATTGTGTTGAAATGGCTTAAAATGTATCCAGAAACGATTGAAATACTAAAATAATACTCAGAATTGCATTATTTGAAATGTATACGCGTAATGACTATATATAATCCAATTTTTTGAATAAACAAGATATAAATCTTAGTCTGTACTGTATAAAGTGTTTAAATGTAAATTATTGTGTTGAAATGACTTAGAATGAATCCAGAAACAATTGAAATGCTCAAATTATAATTAGAATTGCATAATTTGCACTTGATATGCGTAACTACAATGAATAATCCAATCTTTTTGAATAAAGAAGATATGAATCATATTCGAGATAGTATAAAGAGTGTAAATGTAGATTATTGTGATGAAATGACTTAGAATGGATGCAGAAACAATTGAAATGATCAAACGATACTCAGAATTGCGTTACTTGCACTTTATATACGTAATTACTTTGTATAATCCAATCTTTTTGAATAAACAAGATATGAATCATATTCTAGACAGTATAAAGAGTTTAAATGTGGATTATTGTGACGAAATAATTTAGAATGAATGCAGAAACGATTTAAAGGCTCAAATGATACTCATAATTGCATTTATTTGCACTTTATATGGGTATTTACTATGTATAATATAATTTTTTTTTGAATAAATAAGATATGAATCATATTCTTGATAGTATAAAGAGTTTAAATATAGATTATTGTGATAAAATGACTTATAATGAATCAAGATACGATTGAAATGCTCAAATAAAACTCAGAATTGCATTATTTGCACTTTACATGCGTAATTACTATGTATAATCCAATCTTTGTGAATTTAATCTTTTTGGGGCCGTTTGGATCGCTTAGGAATAAGAGGAGTAGCCTTTTCCTAGGCGGAAAGTATTGGAAAGTGTGTAATTTTGTGAATAGTTTGGATTGTTTATAATAAATTTATGCCTAGGAATAGGAAATTCCTCCTATTCCCATGTGATCCAAACAGCCCCTTTGAATAAATATCTTAGAATGAATGCAGAAATAATTGAAATGCTCAAATAATAATATTTAATCTTTTTGAATAAATGACTTAGAATGAATGCAGAAATGATTGAAATGCTCAAATAATAATAAGAATTGCATTATTTGCACATTAGATGTGTAATTAGTTTGTATAATCCAATCTTTTTTAATAAATAAGATATGAATCATATTCGAGATAGTATAAAGAGTATGAATGTAAATTATTGTGATGAAATAACTTAGAATGATTGCAGAAACGACTAAGATTGCTCAAATGATGCTTATATTTGCATTTTTTACACTTTATATGGATAATTATTACGTGTAATCCAATCTTTTTGAATAAATAAGATATGAATCATATTCTTGACAGTATAAAGAGTTTAAATATAGATTATTGTGATAAAATAACTTAGAATGAATCTAGAAACGATTGAAATACTCAACTGATACTCAGAATTACATTATTTGCGTTTTATATCCGTAATTAATATGTATAATCCAATCTTTCTGAATAAACAAAATATGAATAAAATTCTAGACAGTGTAAAGTGTTTAAATGTGGATTATTGTGACCAAATAACTTAGAATGATTGCAAAAACGATTGAAGGGCTCAAATGATACCCAGAATTGTATTATTTGCATTTTATATGCGTAATTACTATGTATAATCCTTTTTTTTAATAAATAAGATATGAATCATATTATAGACAGTATAAATAGTTTAAATGTAAATTATTGTGGTGAAATGACTTAGAATGAATTCAGAAACGATTGAAATGCTAAAATGAGACTCAGAATTACATTATTGCACTGTATATGCGTAATTACTATGTATAATCAAATCTTTTTGAATAAACAAGATCTAAATCTTAATCTAAATAGTATAAAGAATTTAAATGCAGATTATTGTGATGAAATGACTTAGAATAAATCTAGAAATGATTACAATGCTCAAATGATACTCAGAATTGTATTATTTGCAATTTATATGTGTAATTACTATGTATAATCCAATATTTTTGAGAAAATAATATAAGATTCATATTCTGGACAACATGAAAAGTTTAAATGTAGATTATTGTGATAAAATGACTTAGAATGAATCCAGAGATTTAAATTCTCAAATGATATTTAGAATTGCATTATTTGCACTTTATATGCGTAATTTCTATGTATAATTCAATCTTTTTGAATAACCAAGTTCAGAATCATATTCTAGACAGTATAAAGAGTTTAAATGTAAATTATTGTGTTGAAATGGATTAGAATGAATCCAGAAACGATTGAAATGCTAAAATAATACTCAGAATTGCATTATTTGCACTGTATACGCGTAATTACTATATATAATCAAATCTTTTTGAATAGACAAGATCTAAATCTTAGTCTGTATAGTATAAAGAGTTTAAATTTAGATTATTGTGATAAAATGACTTAGAATGAATCCCGAAATAATTGAAATGCTCAAATGATAATCTGAATTGCATTATTTGCCCTTGATATGCGTAATTACAATGAATAATCAAATATTTTATAATGAATAAGATATGAATCATAAGATTATTGTCATGAAATGACTTAGATTGAACCCAGAAACAATTAAAATGCTCAAATGATACTCAGAATTGTATTATTTGCATTTTATATGTGTAATTACAATGAATAATCCAATCTTTTTGAACAAATAAGATACGAATCATATTCTAAACAGTATGAAAAGTTTAAATATAGATTATTGTGATAAAATGACTTAGAATATATCCAGAGACGATTGAAATTCTCAAATGATACTCAGAATTGCATTATTTGCACTTTATATGCGTAATTACTATGTATAATGCAATGTTTTTGAATAAACAAGATCTGGTTCATATTCTAGACAGTATAAAAAGTTTAAATGTAAATTATTGTTTTGAAATAGTTTAGAATGAATCTAGAAACGATTGAAATGCTAGAATGATACTCAGAATTGCATTATTTGCACTTTATATGCATAATTACTATGTATAATCCCATCTTTTTGAATGAACGAGATCTAAATCTTTGTCTGTACAGTATAAAGTGTTTAAATATAAATTATTATGATGAATAGACTTAGAATAAATCCAGAAATAATTGAAATTCCCAAATGATACTCAGAATTGCATTATTTGCACTTTATATGCATAATTACTATGAATAATCCAATCATTCTGAATAAATAAGATATGAATATTATTCTAGATAGTATAATTTGTTTAAATATAGATTACTGTGAAGAGATGACATAGAACGAATGCAGTAACAACTGAATTGGCCAAACGATACTCAGAATTGCATTATTTGCACTTTATATGCGTAATTACTATGTACAATTCAATCTTTTTGAATAAATAATATATGAATCATATAATAGACAGTATTAAACTCTTTATATGCGTAATTACTATGTACAATTCAATATTTTTGAATAAATAAGATATGTATCATATAATAGACAGTATCAAGAGTTTAAATTTAGAATGTTTTGATGAAATGGCTTAAATGAATGCAGAAATGATTGAAATGCTCAATTGATACTCAGAATTGCATTATTAGCTCTTTATATGCGTAATTACTATGTATAATAAAATCTTTTTCAATAAACAAGATATGAATCACATTTTAGACAGCATAAAGAGTTTAAATGTAGATTATTGTGATGAAATAACTTCGAATGAATGCAGAAACGATGGAAAGGCTCAAATGATACCCAGAATTGTATTATTTGCATTTTATAAGCGTAATTACATTGTATAATCCTTTTTTTTAATAAATAAGATTTGAATCATATTTTAGAGAGTATAAAGAGTTTAAATGTAAATTATTGTGTCGAAATGACTTACCATGAATGCAGAAACGACTGAAATGCTCAAATGATAGTAAGAATTAAATTATTTGCATATTATATGCGCAATTACTATGTACAATCTAATCTTTTGAATAAATAAGATATGAATCATATTCTACACAGTATAAAGAGTACGAATGTAAATTATTGTGATGAAATAGCTTAGAATGATTGCAGAAACAATTGAAATGCTCAAATAATACTTAGAATTGTATTTTTTGCACTTTATATGCGTAATTATTATGTGTAATCCAATCTTTTTAATAAATAAGATGTAAATCATATTATAGACAATATGGAGAGTTTAAATGTAGATTATTGTGATGAAATGACTTAGAATGAATCCAGAAACGATTGAAATACTCAAATGATACTCAGAATTGTATTATTTGCACTTTATATGCGTAATTACTATGTATAATTCAATCTTTTTGACTAAACAAGATCTGAATCATATTCTAGATTGTATAAGGAATTTAAATTTAAATTATTGAGTTAAAATGACTTAAAATGAATCCAGAAACGATTGAAATGCTAAAGTGATACTCAAAATTGCATTAATTGCACTGTATATGCGTAATTACTTTGTATATTCCAATCTTTTTGAACAAATAAGATATGAATCATATTCTAAATAGTATAAAGAGTTTAGATGTAAATTATTGTGTTGAAATGACTTAGAATGAATACAAAAACGATTGAAATGCTTAAATGATACTCAGAATTGCATTAGTTGCACTTTATATGCATAATTACTACGTACAATCCAATCTTTTTGAATAAATAATATAAATCATATTCCAGAGAGTATAAAGAGTTTAAATATAGAATATTGTGATGAAATGACTTAGAATGAATGCAGAAACGATAGAAATACTCACATGATACTCAGAATTGCATTATGAGCGCTTTATATGCGTAATTACTATTTATAATCAATCTTTTTAAATAAACAAGATATGAATCATATTCAACATTGTATAAAGAGTTTTAATGTAGATTATTTTGATGAAATAACTTAGAATGAATGTAGAAACGATTGAAAGGATCAAATGAAATCCAAAATTGCATTATTTGAATTTTATATGCATAATTACTATTTATAATCCAATATTTTTGAATAAATAAGAAATGAATCATATTCTAGATGGTATAAAGAGTTTAAATATAAATTATTGCGTCAAAATGATTTTGAATGAATGCAGAAACGATTGAAATGCTCAAATGATATTCAGAATTGCATTCTTTGCATATTATAAGCGTAATTACTATTTACAATCCAATTTTTTGGAATAAATAAGATATGAATCATATTATAGACTGTATACAGAGTTTAAATGTTGATTATTATGATAAAAAGACATAGAATGAAAGAAGAAATGAATGAAATGCTCAAATGATACTCAGAATTGCATTATTTGCACTTTCTAAGCCTAATTACTATGTATAATTCAATCTTTCTGAATAAATAAGATATGAATCATATTCTAGACAGTATGAAGAGTTTAAATGTAAATTATAGTGATGAAATGACTTAGCATGAATCCAGAAACAATTGAAATGCTCGAATGATACTCAGCATTGCATTATTTGCACTTTATATGCGTAATTACTATGTATAATTCAATATTTTTTACTAAACAAGATCTGAATCATATTCTAGACAGTATTTTGAGTTTAAATGTAAATTATTGAGTTGAATTGATTTAGAATGAATCTAGAAACGATTGAAATGCTAAAATGATACTCATAATTGCATTATTTGCACTATGTATGCGTAATTACTTTGTATAATCTAATATTTTTGAATAAATATGATATGAATCATATTCTAGACAGTATAAAGAGTTTAAATGAAAATTATTGTGTTGAAATGACTTAGAATGAATGCAGAAATGATTAAAATGCTTAAATGATACTTAGAATTGCATTATTTGCACTTTATATGTGTAATTACTATATACAATCCAATCTTTTTGAATAAATAAGATAAATCATATTCTAGAGAGTATAAAGAGTTTAAATGTAGAATATTGTGATGAAATGGAATAGAATGAATACAGAAACAATTGAAATGCTCACATAATACTCAGAATTGTATTATTAGCAATTTAGATTCGTAATTACTATGCATAATCCAATCTTTTTGAATAAACAAGATATAAATCATATTCTAGACAGTATAAAAAGTTAAAATATAGATTACTGTGACGAAATAACTTAGAATGAATGCAGAAATGATTGAAAGGCTCAAATGATATCCAGAATTGCATTATTTACCCCTTATATGCGTAATTAATTTGTATAATATATTTTTTTTGAATAAATAAGATATGAATCATATTCTAGACAGTATAAAGAGTTTAGATGTAAATTAATGTGTTGAAATGACTTAAAATGAATGATTGAATTGCTCAAATGATACTATGAATTGCAATATTTGCACATTATATGCGTAATTATTATGTACAATCCAATCTTTTTTAATAAATAAAATATGAATCATATTCTAGACAGTATAAAGAGTTTAGATGTAACTTATTGTGATGAAATAACTTAGAATGATTACAGAAACGATTAAAATCCCCAAATGATACTTAGAATTGCATTTTTTGCATTTTATATGCCTAATTACTATGTGTAATCCATTCTTTTTAAATAAATAAGATATGAATCATATTCTAGCCTGTATAGAGAGTTTAAATATAGATTATTGTGATGAAAAAACTTAGAATGAACACAGAAACGATTGAAATGCTCAAATGATACTCAGAATTGCATTGTTTGCACTTGATATGCAAAATTAGCATGTATAATCCAATCTTTATGAATAAATAAGATCTGAACATTAGTAGGGACAGTGTAAAGAGTTTAAATTTAGATTATTATGATGAAATATCTTAGAATAAATTCAGAAATGATTAGAATTATCAAATGATACTCAGAATTGTATTATTAGCAATTTATGTGCGTAATTACTATGTATAATATATTCTTTTTGAATAAACAATATATGAGTTTCTGTCTGGATAGTATAAATAGAATAAATGTGGATTATTCTGAACAAATGGCTTAAAATGAATACATAAACGATTGAAATGCTCCAAAGATTCTCAGATTTGTATTATTTACACTTTATATGTGTAATTACTATGTACAATCCAATCTTTTTTTAATAAATAAGAGAAATCTTATTGTAGACAGTATCAAGAGTTTAAATGTAGAATATTATGATGTAATGGCTCAGAATGAATGCAGAAACGATTGAAATGCTCACATGATACTCAGAATTGCATTATTAGCACTTTATATGCGTAATTACTATGTATAATCTAATCTATTTGAGTAAACAAGATATGAATCATATTTTAGATAATATAAAGAGTTTAAATGAAGATTATAGTGACGTAATAACTTAGAATAAATGCAGAAATGATTGAAAGGCTCAAATGATATCCAGAATTGTATTTTTTGCACTTTATATGCGTAATTATTATGTGTAATCCAATCTTTTTGAATAAATAAGATATGAATCATATTCTAAACAGTATAGAGAGTTTAAATGTAGATTATTATGATGAAAAGACCAAGAATGAATGCAGAAACGATTGAAATGCTCAAATGATACTCAGAATTACATTATTTAAACTTTGTATGCCTAATTACTATGTATAATCTAATCTTTTTGAATAAATAAGATTCAAATCATATTCGAGACAATATGAAAAGTTTAAATGTAGATTATTGTGATAAAATAACTTAGAATGATTGCATAAACGATTGAAATGCTTAAATGATACTCAGAATTGCATTATTTGCACTTTATATACGTAATTACTATTTATAATCCAATCTTTTTGAATAAATAAGATATGAATCATATTCTAGACAGTATAAAGAGTTTAAATGTTTATTATTGTGATGAAAAGACTTAGAATGAAAGCAGAAACGATTGAAATGTTCAAATGATACTCATAATTGCATTATTTGCATTTTATATGATTAATTACTATTTATAATCCAATCTTTTTGAATAAATATGAATCATATTCTAGACAGTATAAAGAGTATAAATGTAAATTATAGTGATGAAATGACTTAGAATGAATCCAGAAACGATTGAAGTGCTAAAATGATACTCAGAATTGCATTATTTGCACTGTATATGCATAATTACTATGTATAATCCAATCTTTTTTAATAAACAAGATCTGAATCTTATTCTGGACAGTATAAAGAGTTTAAATGTAGATTATTGTGATGAAATGACCTAGAATGAATCCAGAAATGATTGAAATGCTCAAATGATACTCAGAATTGTATTATTTGCACTTTATATGCGTAATTACTTTGAATAATCTAATCTATTTTAATAAATAAGATATGAATCTTATTCGAAATAGTATAAAGAGTTTAAATATAGATTATTGCAATGAAATAATTTAGAATGAATCCAGAAGTAATTGAAATGCTCAAATGATACCAATAATTGCCTTGTTTGCACTTTTTGTGCGTAATTGCTATGTATAATCTAATTGTTTTGAATAAATAAGATATGAATCATATTCTAGATAGTATAAAGAATTTAAATGACAATTACTGTGATGAAATCACTTAGAATAAATGCAGAAACGATTGAAATGCTCATATGATACTCAGAATTGCATTGTTTGCACTTGATATGCAAAATTAGCATGTATGATCTAATTTTTTGAATAAATAGAATCTGAACATTAGTAAGGACAGTATAAAGAGTTTAAATGTAGATTATTATGATGAAATGACTTAGAATGAATGCAGAAACGATTGAAATGCTAAAATGATACTCAGAATTGCATTATTTGCATTTTATATGTGTAATTACTTTGTATAATCCAATATTTTTGAATAAACAAGATCTGAATCTTAGTCTTATCAGTATAAATAGTTTAAATATAGATTATTGTGATGAAACGACTTAGAATGAATCTAGAAACGATTGAAATACTCAAATGGTACACAGATTTACATTATTTACAATTTATTTGCGTAATTACTTTGTATAATTCAATCTTTTTTGAATAAATAAGATATGAATTTTAATCTGGATAATATAAAGAGTTCAAATGTAGATTATTGTGATGAAATGACTTAGAATGAATCCAAAAACGATTGAAAGCACGGCTCCTTGCTTGTCCTCATCAAGGTCGAAAATGCCATTGGCCTTGTCACTAGAATGGCGGTTTCTTCCTTTATGGTTGTCATTGTGTCAGTTCTTGGAGGATGAGGCCTTGTTCTCACTAGCCGACAAGGCAATCGACTTGGGCTCATACTTCAACTCCCCAAGTTGCTTGAGCTTCTCTTCCACACACCGGTAGTGAGTGTAGATGATCTCCAATGTGAGATTGTTGTTGGACCATTGTTGACTCTCAAGTGTGGAGATGAGGTTGTTCCATTGTGGTCTTTTCACCAAAGTTCTAAGCAATCTTCCTATTACATGATTGTTAGATAGAGTTTCTCCTGTGTTGTTGAATTTATCGAACAATTTTATAAACCGGATATACATTTTCTCGATGGATTCACCATCCTTTATGTGAAAATTGTCTAATCTAGACTCCTACTCAAATTGACAAGAGTTTTTATTAGAGAATTTCCCTCATAACGGTTCAAGAGAGAGACCCACATTTCATGTGCATTAGTAGATCTACCAAAAATTGCGATTATGAACTCATGGACCGAGTTAAGGAGAACATTGACGGCATTGTCATTTTTTGTTCTATCCTTTTTGGACTCCTCGATCACTTTACCTTTACCATTGAGTTTTGGTTCATACCATTTTTTCTACAACATCCCAAAGGTCAATCAAATTGAGTTATACAACCATACATCTCTTCCGATAACGGAAGTTCTTGTAAGTGGATCCAAACTTGTCCGGTTTTTCAATTACCCACGATGCCATACTTTAGAAAGTTAGGTTATCTCACACAAATGGGTCTTAAAAAAATAACCCCTTCTCTGATACCACTTTATTGTCCCTAATTAAAGGCTTAGAGAGGGGGTGAATAGGCACAATTTCAAGTTCCTAAACCGGTTTGGTTAATTTTGCAACAATTCAACAATTCAATTCAATACAATACAAACTTTCAATATTAGCTATAAAGTAAATGGTGAAAGGGAAGGGAAATTGAACAGTTGATGTGATTATGGAGTTCCGACCCTCTAGAAATAGTGCTTACGTCTCCGAAAGTTTTGCGCCGTTCAATTCCACCAAGAACGGGTCTACAATTTTGAACCGAATCGCCTCTTTACAAGGAACTCGAGGTGGATTGGCCTAACCTCTAGACTAATCACAAAACAACTCAACTACACCAAGTGTTGATGCTCTCAATCAAAAATCTTAATAATTTGGCTAATAGAAAATATGGGTTTGATTGAGGCTATCTAATCTCAATGATTTTGCAAAGTAAATGCTCAAGGACAAGATAGAATGAGATTTAGCTGTTTGGAGTTCAAAGACAAGGTTTTAGCAAGGTTGGAAAGATCAAATATCAGTCCTAAATAGGCTGATATATACAGAGGGCGTCAACAGCTCCAAAATAGCTTAATTATCTCTCCAGCGTTGCCTAATGCCATATAGCGTTGTACAACGCTGCATATTGCCATTGAAAAATCGAACGGCTAGTTTATATAACCGTTGATAATGTCAGAGCGTTGTACAACATTCTGGGGCGTTGCACATGTTAGAAAGTGCACAAATTTTAATTTTGAAGCTAATTACACTTAATTAACCACAAACAAGTGCGAGGATCTAGTGCAAAAGTCAATCAACACAAGAGAAAGGGTTTGGATTTGTACCTCCCGCGAAATCGCATCCGCGGGGCTCGATCCAATGGCGTAGGAGTCGGTGGAGTGCTCTCCTTGCGCCTCCACCATGGTTGACGGCCGCCTCGAGTCCACCTAGAGATTAACCAATATCTAAATCGATTCGTGCTAGCGATTCGATTAGAACGAAGCTAATCCTAAGGTATTCTCTCTTCTTCCTTAATTAACTATTTAATAGGTGGAGAGAATATGCTCAACCCATGAGCAAATGGAGAGAGAGAGAGAGGTGAGGCCGGCGGCCAAAGAGGGAGGGGAAGGGTGGCGGCTAGGGTTAGGGAAGAGAGAAGCCTCCAATTTTGTATCTATACATCTCTATATATAGTGCACAATCCCTACCTACCACCAACCATCTATTTACAAGAATGCCATCCCACCTACCTCTTGTGGCTGGCCATTAATGGGCTCAAATGGGCCTCTCAACTCTATTAATTAAGCCTCTAATTCACATAATTAGATGCTACTCCAAATGCTCTTCAATTGGGCTATATATTTAATACATACATATTGGCCCAATAAATTAATATAACTATTTATATTAAATTGTGTTGAGCTAAACTAATTATTAACTAATTAATAATTATTCTAGGATTAGCTAATGCATTAATTTATTTCCATATGATCCATTTGACTTAATTAATTATAACGGTATATAATTAATCAATCAACTTATCATATTTCCGCAATACGCACTGTTGCGAATAAATAAATAAATAATGCACTGTCTTGGTCAAAACTCTATTTTGTGTGACCCTTTGAGGATTTATGCTAAGTTGGACATGGGATTAAATCGTTATTTAATTCCAATAATCATAAGCGGTATCTAACAACACGTTATGATTCCCAATTCGCATAAATAGTGTACTACTACAGTATTTAAATCCTGCATAAGAGAATAAAAGTATTTCCCTATTTTGATTCTTATGTCTCACGATATCATCGTATAATCCAAGATTGGAACGTGTCATTCTTGCAGATTATACGTTTCTTGATCTAGAGATAATTGTATAAAGTTGCATGCAAACAATCTATCTCCATCAAGGGGCCCAAACAGATATCGTCACTCACTAAGCGAATTAATGAGGGACATACGGTTTTCTTGATGATTAGCTTTTCCCCGCACAATTCAAGAGAACATAAATAAAGTCCGTATAGCAGCCCTTATCAGGAATCAACGGTAGACGATATTTATTGAACCTATCCTCATGTGGAAAAGATAAACATCTCAAACTTAGAACCAAAATCATAACGAAATAAATAATGACACATAACACAATCCATACATTTATTTCGTTGGGTCAAGTCCTGTGCTATGTTCCATAACATACACATATGCAATTAAGTTGGCAACTCTTTACCTATGATTTGTAGAACTTAATCATCACTTAACTTGCATACTAATCTTATAAGATAATTAATGTTCCTTGTTAATTATCAAGATTATGGACCATTTAGATTTATTATTGTCATTCTAAAGAATGATCCACAGAGATCCACAATTCAGATCCTCAACCTGAATGATCTGTCAATAATAAACCTAGGAACAGATGATAAAATATCATCCATAACATAAACTAATATTTAAGTCATTAAACCATTGACTTCTAGGACATAACTCCAACAATCTCCCACTTGGCCTAGAGTCAATCAATAGTGACTTCTAGCCAACGAAGAATTGAGAACGATGTTATATATCTGCATATATACTTGTCTCGGACCTCAAAAGAAATAATACACTTAAAGCAAGTTACTCATACGTCCACCGCGTATGGATGCACATTTTGCATCCCGTATATCGCTTAAGGCAGAGGTCATGTTAGAGTGTTCGCTGTGTTCGCGAACCTATCCACTTTTGTTTGACCCTATATATGTATACTCCTATATATATTCTTGATCATCATCATATGATATCAAGTGATATCGTTATAGATCATACTTGAATCTCCAACAAAGGGTTCTTTAGTATTAAGCTACGGTTCGAGATGCAATAGAACCATATTAGCTTGACTAAGAACTCGATTCAAATAAACTTCTTTTAATGCTTCACAAGTTGCTATGAATTTTGCTTTGGTGACGGAAACGGTTGTAATATTCCATTTAGAACACCTTCTAAACTTACAACACCACCTTTGAGCTAAATATGTAGCTCACTTGTGATTATATCAATCTTTTGAAAAACTAGTATCAATGTAATCAATTTACACGAACTATCTTTCATCTTAAGAGATGGAACATTATATCACTCTTTCTCATAAGGTACTCGAGGATATCCTTGACTATTGTCCAAATGTGTCTCTCTTGTATCCATTTGACAACTGTTTGTCATATCCTTTGGATACTACACATCGAGGCATATGCATAAATATGGCGTACAAAATGAAACTCATAACGAAAGAATGCTTGAACTGTTTCATGCACTTTCTCGAATTGAGTTACAATAAACCGAGTTAAATACTCAAGTCATGCCTTGTGACGTAGTTAGACATCCTATCTTGGAGTGTAACTTTCGTGTTTCTCGAACACTTCGTCGTTATATGCACATTAGCTCAAACCTAACATCCATCATAATCTATCACCATAGATTTTGTTTCCTTGGATTTAGGCGATTTCTCCCTAGTTCTCTATTGAGAAAACATTCTCCAATGAGATCTTGACAACATTCATTTTCTTAATGTTATTCCCAATTAATATCTTATTACCTTGTACAATACAAGTAACACAATCATGCTCCCACTGAATATCTTGTCTATACAAGACGCTTTTGACGAAGTTCAACTCCTTGACTTCCTTGTCAAAATGTTTATTCCATTTTTCACAATACTTACTTTAATCCATTAATGGATACTTGAAGTGTGTATATATTTCTAGCACAAAAACAAAACCTTGGTTTGCATCATATACATAACATCTTCTTTCATTCATTCGAATAAGGCGGTTTTGATGTTCCTTTCCATATATCAATATATACGAAATATAACTGTTGCTAGAACGATCTTTATTGACTTATACATAGCTATAAGCAATAAGCCGTGCTTAGTATATAGTCAACTCGTCATCGACTTAGACATAGCTACAAGCGCGAAGCTGTACTTTGTACTTAGTCAACTTGCCGTCCATGTCAATCTTTCCATTAAAGATCTAAACGTTCTTGATGGATTGGTCATTCTTGAACATCAACCAAGGTCTATACCTTGTTGTTATACATGGATTGCATTTAAAGACCGTATGGATTTAAACCATACATGTGGAATCATATCTTTCCATCATTTCCTTATTTCTCAACGGATTCTCATATGACAAGTACGAGAATGTCGTGAAGCCTATGCATCAAACGGCTCAGGAAATCAACTCGCGTTGACTTTTGTAGGATCGGTACTTAAAGTTCATGAACTATTTCTACAACGATTTGTAGAATAAATTCTTGACTCCTTATATTCCATGAGTGTCTCGAACATCATCAACTCGTGAGATGGTTGAGTCCTTATTGGAAGGAGCGTACTATTAAACTTCTTCCTTTCACTACGGCTTGTGATTGAAGTTCCGATCAACTCCCACTAAGCACCATGCATAAAGTAACAAGTTTTCTATAAGAATACTTCTTGTAGTGACGCACAAACTATTTTAATGCTCACTTTACTCCCACTACTTATTTTTGAGAATTTTATTCTCTAAGACTACGTTATGATTAGCAACAACTATTTTGTTCTTATCATGTTCGTGGAAGTAGTGTCTTTTCGACTTAAGGTATCCTACAAAATATAGAGTGTCTTATTTGGTTCAAGCTTATAAGTCAACAAACCTTGAAATAAGCTTCTTAACACCAAATCTTGAGAACCAATATAGTTAGAGATCAAAATCTCGTAAAATATATTTCTCAATAGACTTCGATGGAACATTATTCAGTGTAAACAATATTGTCCTCAAACATAACTTCCTAATATGAGTCGAATAAGTCAATTTGATTTATTACCGATCGAACTATACTAAATATTGTTCGATACCTCCATTCTTGGACATATTATTCCTCATGGAGCGAGTTGTGAAACTACTTTCATACTCTTTAGATAATATTTCAAATCATACGACTTAACTATTTACCATGATTAATTGTAAGACTTTTTCTTTTCCTTGAACGGTCTTTTAACTTCACTCTTGAACTCCTTTGAACTAATCAAAAGATTCATACTTATACCTTATCAAATAGATATGTTAATATCTACAATGATCGTTGGTCAAGTAATAAAGTATAAACAACCTTTTATTTCACAAGTACTTATAGATCTATATACATCGATATGTATAAGTCCTAATCAAGTCACTTGTCCTTAAACCTTTGTAGGTCAAAGGCGCTTTTGTCAATTAACAAACATGATTCGCATATAACAATTGATGAGAAATCGAATTGAACTACGAGCTCTACGTTACGTAGACTCTCATAATGCGATTCTCGTTTATTTATGACTAAGCGGCTATTACACATAAAAGTCAAACACTTTAAGTCAAGTCTTACGCATCCTGTTTGTCATTCAAAAACATGTTTATCTATTTCAAGCAAATTCGATCAAGATGCATGAAATCATATAAACATATCCATAATAAAATAACATAATCGTCCATCATCGAATATGAAATGGAGATAATATTTTGAGAGGTTAGGATTAAGGTATGTAACCTTCAATTCTTAAACAAACTCTTAATAAAGATAACTCTACGTATCCAATGGTAATGACTTAGACGAACAAGTCATTTCCTATACGGAGTTTGCTTTACGTCTCTCGAAGTGTCTCTTATTCTTCATTGCCAACACATTTCGTTAAATGCGAGCATATGAACTAGTATCAAGTTACTAGTGTGAATTAGAGATAATGAGATAATTTGAACGACAAATACACTTTTAGGATTAGAACATTACAATCATGGTATTTCGAACAACCTTTCAAATACCTCCCATAAACAGTAAATGAAACAACTCATGTGACACATAGTCACAATTGAGGGTCTCGAAATGTCAACTCATACCTTGGTGAAGTATTTCTTGAATACTTAACCAATTACCTATTTGCATCAACAAGTGTGAAAAAGGTAACATTATATCCTTTATAATTCCAAAGAGATCGTATGACAATATCAACAATCCTTGACATTGGAGATCGTAATATCTCTAGTTGTCAATTAGCTACTTAAATCTTTCGATTTGTAAGCTAACGAAACATTCATATATCTTCTTATAGAAGAATCTCTTGGTCAACTCATGCCCTTCACACTCGATCGTAAATGATGGAGTCAATATCTACTTTCTCCAAGAACGCCTTCTTGAGTAAGTGGATAAGAGCGTAGGAGTTAAATTCTAGTCCATATGAATTCGTTAATTCAAAGGTCTAGAAATTTCAAATGAGGATATTAGTCATACGCTTTATTGAATAACTTTTCGTCAAAAGTCAATCAATCATCGCGATACTACGTTCGGGTAGTTTGAGTAAAGTTTTGGGAATTGATATATTTAAGTTTCTTTTCAAAGATTGATCGCAACAAAATTAACAATTTTAACATCTATAACAAAATCAATTTAAGGTCATTTAGTTTATGCAAATGTTTTATTTATAACAAATAAAACTTCCACTACATTTATTTAATGTCCCAAATGTAGTTGGTTATCCAAGATCTCTATTTTCGTTGAGATGGGGCCAGCGTCGGCATAACACCAAAACAACTAGATAAGGTAGGTTCTCCAACCAATCATATTAACCATATGACTCTTGGTTTGTGAAATGTCTCATGTACATCCACAAACTTCGCCCCGATGTCCAATCCGATTAGGGTCCATCGATAAGTAACCTCTCTCTATTTGCTCCTAGTAAATCCGATTTACACCCCGACTTCGAGGGTTAACCAAAAGACGTCCCGCGTCGGCGAGAAAACGTCATTTGGCACCGAACGACGTGAAGGGGATAGAGAGAAGGAGGGCGGTTGACTTAATCAAATTAATGGGACAAACAATTATGTGACTCTTGTTTGGTGGTCGTGTAAACATACACCCATACCTATCCTATGACATTCATAGCATCCACAAACTTTCACATAATAAAGCATCTCAAGCATTGTTGTGGGTTTGTATGGCTCCCGCTTGCATTAGTTTTCGCCGCATCTCCATGTAGCAAAACTAATCTAATCTTTGTCCCTCCCACTAAATTATATATGGATCTAAATCCTATATAAAATAAAGGAACAAAATTACATGTGTAAATTTCTATTCCCATCCTAACCTTAGGGGCATGCAAGCCACACAAGTTACACAAAAATTAATCAAAATTAATTAATGGCACCAAAGGCCTTATTACACGCAATCACACATGCATTCAATTTACAAACCACAAGGCATTGAATCATGAGCCATACTAAACCCACATCCTCCTACAAAACAAAGTTAGCACAAGTCTATCCACTAGTGTAATTTGTTTATAATTAATGACTTTCAAGTGTCTTTGCGTATTATTTGCCATTCGCAATTTCCGTGTGTGAATGCTCAAATTTCAAACAACCAAACTTGTTTAAATTTCTTTTGAAAACTTTTCAATCATCAAAAAACTGAAAGGAGATCACACAAGGAGTATCCTAATTACTTTTTCAACTAGTTTGAATAATTAGTAAATAATACTTTGATAAAAAAAAGTATCTAATGGGACACGACAAAATCCACAGTTTTCGGTCTCCAAAAAATATGAAATAATTTATATAAGCTCCTTGTCTAGATTGTAATTACCAGTCAAAAATTCAGGAAGAGATCATAAACCATCTGAGAGAATCAAAAAAGACAAATCTGAAACAAGTGCGCGAAAACACCGTTTTGAGATATTCTGTTTTTCTTCTCAACCATCCGGTCTGAAAGATCACCTTCCATCCAGTTTTTATATATACAATATACATAGAAAAACTTGTTTAATCTATTGGCTAACTATTAATGAAAAGAAAACCACTAAGTTCAGTTTAAGAAATTCAAGTTACAAGCTTAACAATCGACTAGACCTGTACTGGAACAGACTGTCGACCGAAAAGGTTTGACCTGGTTGAGGTACCAAACTTCCATGAAAAATTATGAAATTAATTTTCCTGGAATCCTAACTTAAAAGTAAACAACTCTATTCAAACAATTTTCCAGAAAGAGTTCTCAGTTGGTACAGTTTATTAGAACAATCAGTTTGTTCAATAAACCAGATCTGACGAGATCTTTGTTTTCATACTTGAAAACCCACGAATTAATCTGAACCATGCAACATTCTATACATGTCCAGAAAGAGTTTCAAGTCCTCTTTAAATCTAGCCAAAGAACACTGGTACTTATATTCAAAATATAAATCTTTTAAGCCATTCAAACAGAACAGTGCAAGCAGAAACTGGTTCTGCGCACCGTTGCCATTTTATTCACAGTAAATTCATACAATTTCAGAAAAATGTGAATCCAACGTCAAAAGAATCACAATCCACAGATCTACAACTTTCTAGTTGACAGAAAAAATTTTCAGAGAACATTTCATAGCGAAAAACGCAAAACAACACAGAAATTGCTGTTTCCAGACAGCAAGCAATAGCATCAACTCTACTAATCCATTAATTAGCCAATTTCTCTTAATTAAGGGTCAAATTAACTTAAGCACAACCATGTGCTCTGATACCACTGTTAGAAAGTGCACAAATTTTAATTTTGAAGCTAATTACACTTAATTAACCACAAACAAGTGCGAGGATCTAGTGCAAAAGTCAATCAACACAAGAGAAAGGGTTTGGATTTGTACCTCCCGCGAAATCGCATCCGCGGGGCTCGATCCAATGGCGTAGGAGTCGGTGGAGTGCTCTCCTTGCGCCTCCACCATGGTTGACGGCCGCCTCGAGTCCACCTAGAGATTAACCAATATCTAAATCGATTCGTGCTAGCGATTCGATTAGAACGAAGCTAATCCTAAGGTATTCTCTCTTCTTCCTTAATTAACTATTTAATAGGTGGAGAGAATATGCTCAACCCATGAGCAAATGGAGAGAGAGAGAGAGGTGAGGCCGGCGGCCAAAGAGGGAGGGGAAGGGTGGCGGCTAGGGTTAGGGAAGAGAGAAGCCTCCAATTTTGTATCTATACATCTCTATATATAGTGCACAATCCCTACCTACCACCAACCATCTATTTACAAGAATGCCATCCCACCTACCTCTTGTGGCTGGCCATTAATGGGCTCAAATGGGCCTCTCAACTCTATTAATTAAGCCTCTAATTCACATAATTAGATGCTACTCCAAATGCTCTTCAATTGGGCTATATATTTAATACATACATATTGGCCCAATAAATTAATATAACTATTTATATTAAATTGTGTTGAGCTAAACTAATTATTAACTAATTAATAATTATTCTAGGATTAGCTAATGCATTAATTTATTTCCATATGATCCATTTGACTTAATTAATTATAACGGTATATAATTAATCAATCAACTTATCATATTTCCGCAATACGCACTGTTGCGAATAAATAAATAAATAATGCACTGTCTTGGTCAAAACTCTATTTTGTGTGACCCTTTGAGGATTTATGCTAAGTTGGACATGGGATTAAATCGTTATTTAATTCCAATAATCATAAGCGGTATCTAGCAACACGTTATGATTCCCAATTCGCATAAATAGTATACTACTACAGTATTTAAATCCTGCATAAGAGAATAAAAGTATTTCCCTATTTTGATTCTTATGTCTCACGATATCATCGTATAATCCAAGATTGGAACGTGTCATTCTTGCAGATTATACGTTTCTTGATCTAGAGATAATTGTATAAAGTTGCATGCAAACAATCTATCTCCATCAAGGGGCCCAAACAGATATCGTCACTCACTAAGCGAATTAATGAGGGACATACGGTTTTCTTGATGATTAGCTTTTCCCCGCACAATTCAAGAGAACATAAATAAAGTCCGTATAGCAGCCCTTATCAGGAATCAACGGTAGACGATATTTATTGAACCTATCCTCATGTGGAAAAGATAAACATCTCAAACTTAGAACCAAAATCATAACGAAATAAATAATGACACATAACACAATCCATACATTTATTTCGTTGGGTCAAGTCCTGTGCTATGTTCCATAACATACACATATGCAATTAAGTTGGCAACTCTTTACCTATGATTTGTAGAACTTAATCATCACTTAACTTGCATACTAATTTTATAAGATAATTAATGTTCCTTGTTAATTATCAAGATTATGGACCATTTAGATTTATTATTGTCATTCTAAAGAATGATCCACAGAGATCCACAATTCAGATCCTCAACCTGAATGATCTGTCAATAATAAACCTAGGAACAGATGATAAAATATCATCCATAACATAAACTAATATTTAAGTCATTAAACCATTGACTTCTAGGACATAACTCCAACAGCACAATGATCGAGTGTACAACCAAAGAAATGCTCCGATAGTTCCATTGGAATTGTTAGAGCATTGTGCAACGCCAGTGAGCGTTAAACAACATTCTAGTATGTGAGTGAGAAGCAGCTCTGACATATTCAACAGTGCGTTACACTACGCTATCGTTGTACAACGCTCTTTGGCGTTGTCACACGATACCTGCAAGTTTTGTATGTTAAACACGCTGCTTGGACCTAAGACAGCGCTGCATGGATCAAGGTAGCGCTGTCTGAACAGTGGAGGAGACATTGGGATTTTGTGGCATTGTGTGATGCTGAAGTGCGTTACACAACGGTACTGTAGGGCGTTATGCAACTGTACGTGAAGTTGCATAATGTTCTGCCCAAGTACTCAGATAATTCTCAAGTCTTTAAGACATCTCATTGTACAACGCTACTGAGCGTTATACAACATTATGGCACAGCGTTACTTAACGCCAATGGACGTTGTGTGACGCTGCTTTACGCTTGTTAGAGATTTTATAATTTAGGGTTACATTTTCTTAGCATTGTGCAACGCCAAATGGCGTTGTATGACGTTTGATAGTAAAAACTGAGCGTTAAACCAGCAAAATGATTGAGATTTGTTTAGGATTTAAATATAACTAAACTAATGACTTTAGCTAGCCTTATGGAGTCTCTTGAAGCTCCACAACTCGTGCTAGACTTGCTTCAAGTGATTCTTCAAGAAAATTATCTAAAAATCACTAAATTGAAAGGTTAGTTGAGAGGTTTGGTATTGTTTGCAAATCGACAAATCGAAAGTTAATTGTTTAATCCAACAACAAGTTTAAACGGTTAAACTATTTTGATCGTTTAAATTAAACACAATAATTAACGCAATTAACTTGTTAGAACGCACTAGAAGGGGTGAGGGTGAGGGGAGTGAGGCATTGGGAGGGCATTGTTTTCTTTCCGTTTTTAGAATTATGATTTTTCCATTTATAGTCTGATTGCTTGACTGTTTCAAATCTTGATTGCACTTATCTACTTCTAAAATTAAATAATTTCATTAGTTTAAAATCACTTACTTTACTTTAAATGATATCTATGATTAATTGAAATATATAAATGGTGGAAATCATAATAAGAGAATATTTCATTGGAATCCTACCAAAGCGACAACATTCACAATTTTTCTATTAAATAAGAGATAATGACTAGTGGATATTCCCCTACAAATACATACCATCTCCTTTCATAAAATCTTATTTATCAACAAAAATCGTATCTAATTTACAAAAAAAAAAAAAAAAAAAAATGCAGCATGGCTTGTACTTGGAGAAAGAAAACCCCCTATTAGGCCATTACCATTGACTCGGTTTAGCAGGATCTAGTTTAGTATGGTTTTTGTCCTTTGATGTTACCTGCCGGTGAATAGTTGCATATCATGAAATCATCTCCATTGTGGCACGTCTCTTTTGCACAACCAACACGCTGTGTTCTAGCCCAAACAAGCTGCGTATAATGCCCGCATTTTTCTCCTGCCACACACTTGTTAGTATTGTAGTCATAGAATTGCTTCTCCTCCGCCCATCTGTATATGGCATCGATGAGAAAAAGGCCTCCGGGATTCCCCCAAAACAAGTTTTCACCAAAGACCCCACCAGAGTGCACTGTCCGACAGTCATTAACTCGCTGCTTGGCATAGGCTCTTGCATAGCGTGCGAGCTTCTTGCTCCATCTAAGTGGTGGGAGGTCGACCTCGGCACGCACTTCATTGTGGGCTTTGATGATGTCTTGAACGGAATTTTGAGCGATAGTGATAGCGAGGAGAGAAGAGAGGAAAAGCAAGAAAGTTAGGCTCGATTTGCTTCTGGCCATCTCTCAACAACAGCTTTTTTCAGCTAATAGGTCATATATTTGAAGCCTAATAAGGGAAAAAAGACGTTCGGTTATATTTTGTGATTAGGTGTTGGTAATTTAGAAATTAACCTTTGTGGCATGCGCACAACCACACACTTTAGATTGTAATAATAATTAACTATGTGCGGAAGAGGCCAAAACATTAACTGTGGCTGATATGATTGTTTTAGTTTATATACATATGTAATTTTAGATATCTTTGAACATTTTCTCTGTATTTTTTATTCTCTTATTTATGGTAACAAGCTTGTAATCTTATTTTATTTTCTTAATAAAATTTTGTCGATAGGATGACTTTCGCCAACTAACCTTAAAAAAAAACAGGCCAATTCTTTATGAACAAAAGTTGATAAAAGCATTTTATGTAGAATTAATACGGAAAATCGAAATACCATGGAAGATCCAGTTGTTACATTTCTTCTAAATTTGGTACCATGCACTTATGCATAAATATTTTTTAATTAACACCTAGATATAAATTTAGAAGACTATAACTAAATTAAGCATTTTATGCTGGAGCAAGCCATTGAAATTATGTATCAGTATATATACTTACTATTAAAAAAAAATATACATACAATTAAAATCGGCACGAATTAATTAAAATAAAACACAGGATAAATTATCTTAAAAGAAATCTTGCTGTAATTCTGATGATTAATTCTTTATTCATTTATTGGAAATTGAAAGAAAGATAAAACGCATAACCCTTGGGCAAAAACATGAATGCACTACTTTTTTAAAGCCGTTCTTTCCTTGAACAATTTGTTAAATCTAAATCATAATTCCTTTCATATTACATGAAAAAAATAACATATGATGAAACTATATACACAATTGGAAGACAAATTGAACTTTAATTTAGTGGATCGGATCATTGATAAAAAGAGTATTTTTTTCCTTTAAACATACATTCGAATAGAGCAGAGTATTGATTTTTTATTTTAGGTTTATGGCAAGTTTGGCGATTGTACAAATGTACGTACGGGAAGGGAAAATTTATGAATAAAATCCCAAAAAAAGATATCAGTATTCGGGATGCAATCGCATGCAATGTTTTGAAAACCGGACCGGACCGGCCGGTTCAACTTCGAACCGGACCCCAATCCGGTCCAAACTGACCCGGTTTTTTAGCATGTTTCCTAATCACAACGAACCGGCCAGTCCAGACCGTTTTTTAGTGAAATTGTTGAACCGAACTGTCCGGTTTATAATTTTTAAATATTTTTTCATTTGGTTCAATGAAATTCTCAAAAAATGTGGTAGGGAGGGATCGAACGTGGGATGACTTGAATAGAAATGAGATGCTCTACCACTGTGCCAATGGGTTTTATGTAAATAAATGAACATTTAATTTATAAAAACTATATGGTAACGATGACATCATCCGGTTCATTCTACCGGTTCGACCAGTTGAACCATTGAACCGATGGCTTCGACGGTTCGATGTCCGGGTCGGTTTTCAAAGTATTGATTAATGCCTGTTTGGCATGCGAATATGGTATGTAAGATTTACTACTGCTTTGTGGTTATAATTAAATTGATTCCCGAACTTTTATAATTAAATTTATCTTTTATTGAAATTTGAGAGTAACAAGCCAAGATGCCATCTCGGTCTAAATTTTACGATTTGTTCTCAAAATCAAAACGTAATTATTTGGTGCCTACGGCTTTTGATAAAAACGAAACGTAATTATTTATAATGTTTTTAAATAAGTATTTTTTTTCAGCTTTTGGTTAGTTGTTCATTTTTATCTATAAATAACGTAGTTAATTTGGCATGGTTGTTGTTACAATCAAAGGAAATAATATTAGAGGGACATTTAGAAATTAATAAACATTAACGAATTAAGAAAACAAAATTCAATGACGAATTAGTAACAAGGATAGCAAAAATTCAAATTCATTAATTAAACATCTTCATACATACATAATTAACAAGATACCGAGCCACACACAAATAAATACATCCCATATAAAGGGCTCTCCCATGCATATAGCCACCCTTGCCCGAGTCATAACATATTTGAAGTATACATAATTATCATAAGTATTAGGATCCATCTTGAATCAGTAGGGCTTCTCGCCGATGTAGTTGCCCGGGGGATCGTAGTTGCATCCCAGGAACTGGTCTCCGTTGGCGCATTTCACTTGCGCACACCCAACTGATTTCGTAGTAGCCCAGACAACCTGTGTGTAGTGCCCACACATCTCGTTCTCCTTGCAGGAGTTGGAGTGGTAGTCGTAGTTTTTCCTCTCGTCGACCCAGATATTCACAGCATCGGTGTAATTGTAGTAGCCATATGGCGAGGCCCAAAAGAGGTTCTCGCCATAGGGTCCTTCAGAGTGCTCTAACTCACAGTCATGCTGTCTTTTGTGCGCATAATTCTTCGCATAGGCCTCTAACTTGAAGTTCCATGTAAGAGGCTTCAACCCAAGCTTAGTGCGCACACTGTTGTGGGCCTTGAGAATTTCATCGATGTAGCTATGGGCAGTGGCAGATGCAAGGAGAGAGAAGATAATGAGAGAGGCTACGCCGGATTTGGAGAAAGCCATCTCTCTTGATGTGGTGTGTGTGTGTGTGTGTTTCTAAACTTCTCGTTAAGGACTATTTATAGGGCATCTGAAGGATAAAAATGGTTAAGAACTAGAGAGGATTCTCTGTAGCTTCTATGATTGTAATGGATCATTGCTCTGATGAGATTGCATGCTATAGCCAAACAATATAAACAAAGCACTCAGTAAATGAGGATCTTTTGAGAAATTAAGATTTATTTGAAACCTGACATACTAACCGTTATATGAATTATTACATTTAATTTGTCATGGAAACACATTTAATAAATTGACAGACTGTTTAAATGGAATTGCTAAATCAAAGGGGCGTTGGTTATCTGAGCTAATCTGGGTTTTTGCTTTAGATAGGTTAGTGACAGTTGTTTCTTTGGTGGATGAAGGTGCGTAAGCATATAAGCCATACTCGTGTGTCTATTATTAGAATGCTGATTATTTACATATGTGATGCATTTGGGCTGAAATATTTGAACTGTAGAGTGTAGATAACGTACCTAGTATATAGTGCATATGATATAGAACACAACTATCCCGAACAGCGTGAGGGAAACATGGATGTCCAAATAAAACACCTATTTGATTTTAATGTTTGTACGAGTTGCCTCTTAATTTTATAAATAGATAATAACCCTCGGGCAAATACATGAATGCACTACTTTTTTTAAAACCGTTCTTTCCTTGAACAATTTGTTAAATCTAAATCCTAACTAGGTGGGAGAAGACGACTTCGTCGCCATTTGATTGCTAAAAATCTACTATCAAGCCAGAAATAAAAAGATAAAATTGGTCAATTAAATGGCACCTTGCTTGTTTTTGCAGACGCTATATAAGTATATGTGTTCGTGGCTTTTCATTTTTCAATTCTCATATGAAACCGTCTATTTTGTTTTCATTTATTATTCTTCTACAATTTTTATTTATAAACCGGTGCCTCTTTGTTTTCTATATCCATTGAAACTGAAATAAGATGAAATTTTAAATTAATGCTCTGCCTATTCGATTTCGTGTAATCAGACGTGAATTTTAAATTAACTTCGTAGAGGCTTCGTGATATCCCTTTAATAGTCACTCACATTTTGTCCTAGGGGACAAAATAAAACTTTTTTCCTATTATCTCTAATTAAGTTGTTTTTAACAAAGAAGAGAATTGAATATCAAATACTACATTCTTTTTTCCTATTCTTCTTACTATGTGATAGTTCAAAACATTCAAATTCTGAATGTCAAGATCTAAAATTTTTAAAAGATTCGAAATTGGAGACAAAAGAATTAGAGAAAAATGGACGTAAACCTTGAGTGCATATAAACATTTCCATAATTATTGTTTGCTGAAAGTTGTAGATAGCCATCACTATCTCTTTCAATCTTAAACATTTCGAGCATATGCTTTTATACGTGATCTACCAAATGTCCATCGAGACTTATTTACATTAATATTTTAACAATGTCTTTTACACTCTCCTTGACATCAGTCTATCTTAGCCCCTTCTTTCCACTTTCACTGAGTGCTGCTGTAAAATTGAAAGCTGCAACAAATGGAAACATAAATTATTATTACAAAAAATGACTGAACCTGGTGCAAGATGTTTTGATGAGTGAGCATAACCCCTCTTGGCATTTCACTTGTACCACTGGTATACATCAGAGTTGCCACACATCAGGTTTTATGGGCTCAAATTCTATCTTTTGCCTATTTAAGAGAAAAAAAATTATTGTTAATTTAAAAAATGGTTGCAATAGTAATATGGATTTATTAAAAGCATTAAAAAATAAAAGAAAGAAATCAAGTAATGCAAAAGATAAAAATACTACCTTCTTCCAAAAACTTTACCAGAAAATAGCCTCTCTCTCCAAAGTTCTATTATTTCATTGTACGTATAAAAAGATATATTTATCATAGCAACACTTTCACTTCCATTTAGTTTGTCACCACAAAGAAAAATTACATATCTAACCTTAACTCTTCGAATAAGTGAATCAGCTAGCGTTTTAATAAATTTTGGATTGTCTACTATAAGACCTACACTGTAATTATAGGAGAAACCATAGTAAACAAAAAATGATAAAGAAGTGCTCTTATCCCCGAAAGGAAAAACTATTTTAAATAACATAATTTTAAGAACCCAATAATAGTCAGGAAAAGGTTATTAATAGCCTCCTAAGTCACATACAACTACATTAAGCAAAACAAAAATGAGAAACAAAAGAAAAACCTTAAATCTGCACACACTACTTGATCTCGCACCTCATACCACATTTATGGCAACTGCGGCCATGATGCCTACACTTCATACCATCACGATCAGGTCATGTACTTTTACAGTACCAATCCAAAAAGAAAAATTAATACTTAATGGGTATCGGTATGGGTATGGATATATTAATAGCCATCTTTGCATGACAAACACCACAACCTACAAAATAAAATTTTAAATAGACGAAGTAAAATTGTAGAAGATTTCCTATAGTTAAGATAGGTTGTGCATTTTGATTTGGTGCAATTAGAATTTGTTGAATCGCCAATCAAGTGCTAATAGAACTGAAACTGTAATTTTTAAATTGCTCATGAATGATCAATTGAATTTCACATTGCATTAAATTTGATACACAACATATCTAAATGGTATAGAACATATTTGTAATTCTGCTTTTTGAGTTTTGATTACCATTTGATCGATTGTAAATCGTAATAGCTGCCAAAAAAATTTGTTGTCAATATAACCTAAGTAACCTAACCCATACTTAATTCAGGAAAAAGAAAAAAAAAATACACTGACAAGAATTCAGCCACCCAGATGAGTTGTCAGCAAAAAGAGATTTCTTTTCCTCTTGTAGTGTTTCTCTCTTTCTCAATCCTTCCACGAAATTCAAAATTTCTTCCTCAGAGCTGCATATTAACTAAAATAGAATCATCATCAATTTGATTGGTATAATTGTTGAAATGGCGATGATAAAATAAGGGTAAATAATATGTGTAAATCTCACTGGCAATAAAACGATTGTCTCAGGCTGTGTTTGGCAAATGGTGTGAACTAGAACAAGAATTAGAACAAGACTTGTTCTAGTTCTAGTTCTAATTCCATGATTTTGGTAGAACTAGAACAAAGAGGCGAACTAGGCCTTGTTCTAGTTCGGACCATGTTTGGTAACGCCGAACTAGCCTAGTTCGTGAACTAGCTAGTTCGGCTCCTTGCCAAACATAGCCTCAGAGAATTAAGATTCATGTAATACCAACCAACTTATCTTACCAAATAGAAAAGTATCTCATCTATAAAGAATAAAGAATAAAGAATAAAGAATAAAAGATAATTCATATTATTTTTGTGTTGAAAATTAATAGTGATTTCTTACAAAAATTTCAAAGAAAAACAATAATTAATTGTGATTTCTTACAAAAATTTCAAAGAAAAACAATAGAATTGATAGTAGAGACCTAATTGAAGGTCGAGCAAATAGCACATGTACAATCGAAATTGGAATACGGCCCAGAACATTTCTTCAAATTCCTTCAAGGCACCATCCAAATTGGGATTATGAGAGTGGTGAACACCAATATTTCCTAATTGAAGAATGATTAATCGATGGAGGAGGACGGAGTAGCGTTTGTCGGAGGAAGGGACGGGGCGGTGGTTTTTTGTTGGGGTAAGGGGAAGACGACAGAAGAAGGGCAGGAGCGGTTGGCGGAGGATGGGCTGGGGGCGAGGCGGGGAGTTGGCGGAGGAGGAGATAAGAGTCATAGAGATGCGCGGAGGAAAGGATAAGGGTGGAGGTGGAGGAGCTAGCGGTGTGTCGGAGGTGGAGGATAAGGATAAGGGTGGAGGAGCTAGAGGTGGAGGATCAGCGAAGGAGGCGGAGGCAGAGATCGAGCTCGCGAGGTCTAAGTAGGGTAGGGGTGTAGAGAGAGACGGAGACTCTGCTAAGTTTAAAAAGGAGGAAAAAAACGACGATCAGATTTCAGCGAAAAAAAGAACAGCTCGGATTGCCGTGTCGAAATTGAAAATAAAAAAACGAAATCGGACACTCACGGGATTTAATTAATACTATAGATTCCTTTTTTTTCGAAAGCTTGGTAGTGGCTACCAAGAGAGAACAAAAAAAGAAAAGAAAAAAAGAAAAACAGAAAGCTTAGCAGAATTTGGAGTAAAGATCATGCTGATTGCAAATCCACTGGTAAAGCAAGTCCACAATTCTCTCTTCATTTCTAAAAATGCGTCAATTTCTCTCCAACCACAAACCCCATAAAAGCGGCAATAGCTGAGGTGTATCGTTAACCCGGTTACATAACAGTAAAGATTGTAGCATGTCCTTTATACTGTCATTTGTGTTGTTTAAACAAAAGGCACGAAGGGAAGAGAACCTGTTCCAGACATTTCTTGCATAGGTGCAACTGAAGAACAAATGCAACCCCGTTTCCAAACAGTTGTCCTGACACATAACACATCCTTGTTGAAAAGGTATATTGCGCTTCTAAAGTGCCTCTTATGTAAGGATACGATTAAGAAAGACGAGAACAGCAAAGAGAATGGTGCCTCCTGCTAGCCCCATGTGCACCAGCAGTGTGCTTCTTGATTTTTATTAAACTAGTTGCTTGCTTGTGGCTTGTTTAGTTTTCCATGAATATCAAACCAATCAAATTTTTGACGCTGAATGTAAGGGGGCTAGGGGAAATTACAAAGAGAATGGTTGTTAGTGATACTATTAGAACATCGAGGTGTGATGTGTTTTGCTTGCAAGAAACCAAATTGATTGATCCTTCCTTGCATATGATTTCTACCTTTGTTCCTTCTTTCATTGATACGAATCTAGTAGTTCTGGACTCGTTTGAGTCAAGGGGTAGGGCCATCATTGGTTGGAAACGTTGCTTCTCTCCAATCTCTTCATTGGCAACTCGCTACTCTTGCTCTGTTTTTTTATTAGATTTGCGCACAGAACACACTTTCCTCGTTACCAACGTGTATGGCCCTACTAACAACACCCTGCGACCCATTTTCTTCAATCAATTGAGGGCCACAGGTTTGCTGACAAATTCCCCACGGATTGTGCTCGGCGACTTTAACACTGTGCGTTGGATGCATGAACGCTCGACGATTGCCCATGATTTTACACAAATGCAATCTCTAAATGATTTCATTAGAGACTTTCAGTTCTATGATGCCCCTTTATTCAATAGACGGTATACTTGGAGCAATAAACAACCATCCTCTATTTTGTCCCGTCTTGATAGAGCTTTGCTCTCACCTCATTGGCTTACTATTCACTCTTCAATTCAATTTGAAGCCTTACCTTGTGTTGCTTCTGATCACACGCCTTTAAGGCTACACTTAAAGCAGCTTGCGCCGATTCCTAAGAAGCTTAGAATGGAGGTTTTTTGGTTTAAGTACAAAGATTTCCATCACATCACAGACAATTCCTGGGTCTCTCAAGCATCACAATTCCCACCAGCCTAGAATTTCTTCAAGAAGGCCGAAAACTTGCAAAAGTAATTAAGTTCATGGCATAAGGATTGTTTCCCATATGTTAATGTTAGTCTTGCTAATGCCAAAACCTTTATTGCTTTTTTTGATTCAATTGAAGAAACCAGACCTCAGACTGCCTTAGAACTGAAAACAAGAGTTGCTTTAAAGGAGCATGCCTTTAAATTAGCTACCATTATTGAACAAAAATGGCATCAGCGTTCTCGAATTAAATGGCTCCAATGCGGCGATCGCAACACACATTTCTTCCATGCCACGGCTTCTGCAAAACGGAGGAAAAAAAAGGTGCACTTTTAAATGTCAACGGTCAGAGCATTTCAGGTCAACAGAATTTAGGAGACTCTTTCACTGACTTCTTCATTGATTTACTTGGTAGTTCTGTGCTAGTACATCATTGCTCACTGCATTCACTCTACAATGAATACCCTGTCATCTCCTCCCTGGACAACAACTTCTCCTTGAGTGAAATTCATAATGCGGTGATGAACTTGTCAAACAATAAAGCTAGTGGCCCTGATGGCCTTCCTAATGAGTTTGCCAAGATTAAATGGAAAACACTGCAAGCTGACATTTTGAAGATTTTCGATGCACTTTACAATGACACACTAGACCTGACCGATTTGAATCTAGCACACATAATTCTCCTTCCTAAAGAGCAACAAGCGCAGACCTTAACCTCTTTTAGGCCGTTAAGCATAATCAACTATATCCCAAAGCTGATTGCAAAGGTACTTGCAACGAGGCTGGGTAAACACATACCAGAACTGGTTTCACCGGCACAATCAGGTTTTGTTTCTGGACGTTTAATTCATGAGAACTTCCTCTCAGCTTGGGAAGTTGCTCATCATTGTTAAAGTCACGAGAACCTACAATTATGCTGAAAATAGATTTTTTTTAAGGCTTTCGATACAGTCAACTGGAATTTCCTTCTTCAAGTACTTCATGTTAAAGGAATCCCGCCTAAATTTGTTTCTTGGGTTCAACTTTTACTGCAATCAGCCACCTCGGCAATGGTAGTTAATAATGTCGTGGGCAGAAAGTTCTCCAATAAGAGGGGCTTGCGCCAAGGTGATCCATTATCTCCATCCTTATTCATTCTTGTTGTCGATGTCTTGACGAAAATGTTACAAGCTGTTGCCACGTCTTTGCCTAGCTCTCTTTCTAGCAAACTTGCCTCTCCTTTTTTTGTCCTCAATACGCCGACGATACCCTCATTTTTTCAACTGCTAAAGGGAAAGCAATACGGGTGTATGGACTTTTTCGTCGTCCCTCGAAGAATGAAAGGGTTTCCTCGAGAAAGTGGAATAAGCATTAGATTCACCCCCCTTAAGGTTCGATCTCCGTACTGAGTATCTCTTAATGACAAGAGAACCAGAATAAGAGTCACTTCTTACGAGGGTTTATTAATTTTTGCGGGTCATTTCTTTCCAATAGGCGCAAGTCCCTATTGTTAACTATCCCGTAGTTGCCTACAGGAACCTTTGATTAAGGGATCTAAAGAATATACGTAATGGGCTAGAAAGAATTGTCTCTTAAAGTGACTTAATTGATGGTACCAAACCTAATTGACACGACTCAATTAAGGAACTCTTAAAATTCTAAAGATTCTAAAGAAAGGGCCAGTTTTGGTTTTCGCTTGAAGGAAGAAGTTTCTTCATTTGGAGTCGTTTTGGAGTCGTCTAAAGTCGTTTCAAGTTGTTTAAAGTTGTTTAGAATTGTTATTTAAAGGTTATTTAAAAGTTGTCTAAGATCAATTGAAGTTATCTGATGGCTCTCGGGGCAACAGTTGACCTTGTTGTTGAGAGTGTGTTCCTGGGGCAACGGCTGGCCTTCTTGTAAGAACAAAATAATACAATTCTAGGGATCCATCAGTGACCTTCTTAACAAGAATTGGTTCTTTTACAACCCTCGGGGTCCTTCAGTGACCTTCTTAAGGAGAGTTGGTTTTTTTACAATCCTAGGAGCCCTTAGGTGGCCTTCTTAATAAGAGTTTATTCTTTTACAATCCTAGGGGCCCTTGGGTGGCCTTCTTAATAAGAGTTGGTTCTCGAGGCACTTAGGTGGCATTCTTATGAGAACAAAACAATATAATTCTAGGGGTCTTTTTGTGACCTTCTTAACAAGAATTGGTTCTTTTACAATCCTCAGGGTCCTTCAGTAACCTTCTTAAGGAGAGTTGGTTCTTTTACAACCCTAGGGGTCCTTAGGTGGCTTTCTTAATAAGAGTTGGTTCTTGGGGGCTCTTAATTGGCCTTCTTTTGAGAACAACATGGAATTCTTCAGACGAGGGGGATCATTTGATAAGAATCCAATTTCAAGTCATCCGAGGTTAATCTCAACCCCACCGAGAGACTTTTCCTCAAGCGAAGAGGTTTCGGCTTTGTCTTTAGGTCTCCTGTTTTGACTTTTAATTTTCTGACGTTTCTCTTTGGATATTGGTGATTTTGTAGATTTTATTCACTTTGGCCTTTCATACTTTTTCACTTTTAGAAATTCTTTTCTATAATTCTGAAAATACTTATTTTTGAAGATATTTGACTTTTGAAAATATTAGTCATGAAATCATTTGCTACTTGAAGATACTTAGGTTTTTGTTTTGAAAATTTCATTTTAGTGAGTTTATTATTTTTTTTTTACTTTTTGTGACTTCGAAAATATTTGTATTTGAAAGTATTTGACTTTTGAAAATATCATCTTTGAAATCCCTTACATTTTGAAGATACTTAGCTTTAGTTTTTTTATAAATTTTGTTAAAAAAGGATATTAGAGGATTTTATCATATTTCTAGGATTTGTAAAATTTATTTTATAATGAAAATACTTCAAAAATATAAAAGGCCACTACTTTGACACAATTTCATATCAAAGTATAGTGAATTTGGTTTATTTAGATTTTTAAAATTTTATGGATATTTTATTTGAATTTTTCTGAGTTGTATACTATTTTTAACGAATTTTTAAAGTTTCTGTTTGACTTGTCAATTTCTGATTGGTCCATGTCACTAAAAGGGCTGACTGGACTTGATGAAGTGTCGCTGGCTCAACTGATTTTTTTCCTTTTTGGGCTCATCTCCACGACTGGGTCTTATTCGTTTTGGGCCGTCATACTCTTCATTTATTTCCATCTCACATCCTGCCGGCCGACGGCAGTTGAGTTCATGGGTTCTACAGCTAATCAGCTATACCGACACAGAGGATCAGAGAGAAAGAGGCGTTGGAACTCGATTGAGAGAAATGGGTTTCATTTTGTTGCTTAACGGTTCTGACAGGGTGGATATAGATCCGACAACAGTTCCGGCCACGGCAGTTGATAAGGATGGATTCTACTGCATCGTCGGGCTGAAGGGAATCTACTGGCAGCCTCCATTTTAGTCGCGTCACTCTTGTTAATTTGCAAAGAGCACTTATTCGATTCAGTCCCTGAAAGTTTTATTTTCATTTTTTCGGCGATCGCCCTGGCAAGAGCCGACAAAGTTGGTCTCATTAGCATCGTGACAGGGAGAGGGATAAGAGAATACACTCAATTTGTGTTGCGTCATTCTATTTTGATGAAGACACCATCCACTAGTACGGCTTGGTATGAATCGATACTGAGTCTGTGTTGAGGACTTTGGGGAGACGTAAATTGTGCTGGAAGGGTATTGTTTTGCATCGAACTAGTGCAAGGAGGGCATTTTAAAGTTCAATTTTTGTTGCATTTGTGTAGTTTGAGGAAATTGTCAGGAGTCTATACCACCAATTTGAGAACGGCTGGCTGGTCTTGAATCAGTCCTGGTCTCCTGGAGCCACAAATATTTACCTAACGTACCTACTTGCTGATTACTAACGAATTCATTATTTAGTGCTCTCAATTAAACTATTATTTTTAATTCTATTTATATGCCGTATAAGGCCCAATACCATGGGTAAGATAGTCTCCTGTATATGCTTTCATGTTATATTGGCAATGGCAAAACATAAACTAGTGAAACTTGGTATTATATACGGAAGTAATCATCATTATATTAAATTGAATACATAACTGAAATATGGCAGACAAAGTTGAAAATTCTAAACTATGTAACCGCTTATTACAGAAACATTTATACATAGCCTTTTGCTACTCAATTAACTTATATCAAAGTAAAATGAAGTCATACCATCATGTGTAACACATTCACATTACTTATCAAAGCTGTCAGTAAAATAAAGAATTGCGGTTTCTTTGGCAGTTACTGGGTTTTCAATCAAACCCCCAGAATTTGTACAATTACAAGCTTTATTTGCAAGATGCCTTAAACATGGAATTAAACTAGTATCAGACAAAGATATCCATCAATTCTAACTATTTCTGTAAAAAATGTAAGTTAGCAATTCACTTCAAGAACTCAATTTTAGATTTATTTGGCTATGACACAGCAAAGAAAACATTGTCAAATATGCACAGGAGGACCTAAAATTCATCAAATCTCATTCTGCTGCATTTGTGCTTATCAAATGAATTTAAACAAGCCTAGAAAGAAACAGTCCAGAAAATTACAATCTCCTAATGGAATCTGACAAGATGCTCAAACTTTTACAAGGAAAACCCCACAAGAACAACTATTTGAAATTCATGTTATGAAATCAAGATTTGAGAAAGGGGTACAGGAAGCTTATGCTTCTGTTTTAGCAAATTAATTACAACTTTAGACAAGAATATCTTTCAAGAATTCTAACTTTACACTTTTCCTAATAGATTGAAATGGAGATTAAGTATTCAAGATTCTGGAACAAATTGGACAGAACCTCCCCCAAATCCCCTCTATTTTGAATGTTTAAACAGCTTAATTGAGATAATTGCTCAATCAAATCTGTCTAAACTCGATCCACCATAGGAGCAGAGCTCCCTGGCAGACCATAGAGGGGATCCAGCGTAGGAGCATAGCTCCATGCCAAACCTAACATCCACCATGGGAGCATAGCAACCTAGCAGACAAGAAATTTGAAATTCGATTTTTATTTTAAGAAATTGAAACTGCATTAAACGAAACATGAATGCATTAACAGATTCAACACTCTTCACTTTCGATTCCAAGATCCAGAGACATCACAAAACAACCAGCATAGATCGAATAAAGGGGAGAATTGAGAAAAGAATGCTTTGTAGTTTTAAAACTAGCAATCCACCATGGAAGCAGTGCTTCCTAGTAGATCTTTTACTTCTGACATTTAACAATTACAAGTTCTTGTAACTTTAAACAAAGAGAAGAGAAGCAATTTCTCATTTCGAGATCGGATATCCACCATGGGAGCATAGCTCCCTAGAAGACTTCCTCCTTCGATTTGAGAAGAAGAAACGACACTAGAGACTTCAGATCAATGAATCGGATTACGATTACTATGGAAAACAATTCAATTGATACGAAACTTATATTTAATTAACAAGAACTTTAAGAAGAGAAACCGTAATGCAATCAATCAAAGCTTTAATCTTTCATTCAAGGGATTTACATCAAATTGATTTCACTCAAAGCGTAGATCTCTTTAAGATCATTTCTACACTTTGTACGAACACTTACCTAGATTTACAAACCTTTTCTTTCTTGCTTGAGCTCTCTTCTCATCAAGCCTATGAACTGTTCGAACAAATGCCTATTCTATTTCTAACCTAATCTTTAATGGTAGGGGTATTTCTAGTGTAGAAGATGAAGCTAGAATGGGGGCTCGAAAATAGGAATTGGTCTCTCTTCTCCGTCTTGCTTTCCTCTATTTATAACCGATGGGATTGCCTCTGGCCAGCTAGACGCCCGGCAGTTACACTCATTCTCCTCAACGAATTTCTATTACAACCTCCTTCCTCCTTCTTTTCATTTTTTTGGTTGTCTTTGGCACACAATGAACCATCTCACTGTCAGTGGGGTCCCGTGTTTCACCCTTCTTTCGTGGCTCAGAGATTCCGAGTGCATTCGACTATTGAAGGGGTCGATTTTCTATCCAGCGCCATTCTTCACTCTCTCATTTGTTTGGACTTGGTCTTCTGTAGACCATGTAGCGCCTCATGAGCTGCCAACTACGGTGTTCAATGAGCCACGAGCAGGAACTCCTCATTTCATACAGGGGAACATTTGAACAGCTTATCCGCGCCATTCGTCTTCTCTCTGTTTCGTCGGATACTGGTGTCCTCCATTTATCCCATTTTTTTTGTTTTTATAGAGCTGCTGAAAGTGAATAATTGATTTGGGGCACCTCCCGATTGAATTTTATCGTGAAATTTGACATCCAGGCCCAGAAAAAAGTATAGAATTTAATGATGTCAAAATTTTCCTGAAAATACCTTCCGAAGTATTTTATTTATTTTTTGTGCAATTTTGAGTTTCTTTTACACATGTGATAGGTTTCTGTCCTTCTTTTGACCACTTTGAAACCTCCACAATTTTCCATATTGTTTGTTCGATCTTTGGGTGGTTTTTCAGGATTTTTGACTTTCATTTGATGTTTTTCCTCAATTTTCAAAGGCCCATGGGAATTTTGGCATTTATGCGATTTATGAATTTCCATGAATATGCCATCAGATTTTTAGGTTAAACAACGGGCTCTTAAGCTAGTTCTTACTCTCTTCTCTCTCTGTTCTGGGTTACAGCTGAAACTAGCAAAGTCCTCTTTTGTGCCTTTCAATCTCTCAGACACGGCGGTTCTTTCAATTCAGGGAATACTTCAGTGTGCCTCAACCTCCATCACCTTAACCTATTTAGGCATGCCTTTCACACACACAAGGCCTGATAAAGCAACCTACCATTCCCTTTTGGAAAAGCTGGAAAATAGATTGGCGGGTTGGAAAAACAAATTACTTTCAAAAGCTGGAAAATAGTTTCTTCGGTTCTCTCTTCGATTCCGATTTTTTTCATGTCTGCTTTCCTGTTACCTAAATGGGTGATCAAGGCTATCGACAAGCTGAGAAGGGATTTTCCATGGGGTCGTAACAGCAACAACTCTAAAGGCATTCCTTTACTTGCATGGAACCGTGTGTGTAGACCAAAGGACTGTGGAGGCTTTTTGTCTCACAGATTTATACCTTCAGAACATTTCTCTGCTTCTAAAATGGCTATGGAGGTTTTTTACTGCTCCTAATTCACTATAGATTCCTTTCATATTACATTAAAAAAAGAATATATTATGAAATTTCACAATTCGAAGACAAATTGAACTTTGATTTAGTGGATCGGATCATGGATAAAAAGAGTATTGTTTTTCCCTTAAACACACATTCGATTAGAGCTGAGTATTGATTTTCTATTTTAGGTTTATGGCATGTTTGGCGACAGTACAAATGTACGGGAAGAGAAAATTTATGAATAAGATGAGGGATGAAAACGGATTAAATAATATCCGCTCCGATCCGTATCCGAATTCAAAAAATAGCGGATTCAGATGTTAATATTCGTATCCGAACAGATACGAATGAGGATATGGATTTTTTTTAAACGGACACGGATGTGAATATGGATAAATATCCGTATCCAAAAAAATTTGCAAAACAAATATTCGCATCCACTGTTTTCCTTGTCCTTGTGTACTTTGCAAGGGTATTGAAGTTCAAACATCCGTCGGAATTGTTGCGATGAAAGACACAGATATAGTTTTGGGTTTGGCCAATCGAAATCGTAGCTTTCTCAGATTCAATTTCCGATTAAATTATTAGTATCCCTTGGTAGTTCGTCACCTAGTCGAAGTCTACTCTGACTTGCGATTACGAATAGAAATGGGAGAGATAAACCTGCCCTGTGGTGCGGGGCACAGAATACATGTATTATTAACTAGATGAGGGGATGATAGGCCCGAAAAAAGTTAACCGTTGAGATTAAATCAGACGGTCCAGATTAAAAAATGACCAGTGGTCGTTTTTAGAAAACGACCAGAGGATCCTACTCCGATGAGGGGAGGCAGCTTCGCCGCCATTTGATAAACTTTGATGGCTAAATCTATCAATATATAAAGAAATATATATTTCTAATATATCTATTTTATATCTATTTTATATATAAAGAACTATCTTAGATGATTGGTACAACTATTTTTAATATATTTAACAAAAAAAAATTTTAATTAAAAGCCAATGCAATCACTGCTTTTAATTAAGAAGAGTAAACTTCTAGAATAGTGATCGATCAACGAAAAGTGGAGGGCTCAGATTGCATGTCGTATGAGGGAATAATTTTTTTTTTCTATAGATTAGGCATGAACTACCTTAGACTTTCAAATATATCTACCTTAGATTTCCAAATATATTAAATTTTTAAATTAAATAATGATTGGTATAACTATTTTCAATATATTTAACCAAAAAAATATTTTTAATTAAAAGCCAATGCAGTCACAGCTTTTAATTAAGAATGGTAAACTTCTAACATATATTTAGATTGATCGATCAACAATAAATTGGATGGCTCAGATTGCATGTCGTATGAAGGGATAATTTTTTTTTTCTATAGATTAGACATGAACTACTTTAGACTTCCAAATATATCTACCTTAGATTTCCAAATATATTTAATTTTTAAACTATTTTTAATTTATATAAATAACAGTGTAAAAAAATTGACTCTATTTTTTACCGCATTTTAAATGACGCAAAATCCGCAGAATTAATTATATCTAACGGGTCAACGAAAAAGACAAATATGACTTGCAACACAAATAGTTACAGTATATGAGCCACATAAACTTAAAATAATTGCTGAAATTAATTCAACGGTCAGATTTTGTGTAAAAAAACGAACGAACGATCAGATTTTAGCGTGCTGGGAGCGATTAGCGAACGAAAAAGCGGCCACGGAATTTAATTAATACTATAGATTGCACGGAGTGAAATGGGCTACTTTAAAGTGGGCCTTATTTTTTCTTTTTATTTGTCTTTTCTAATTTCTCTTTCTATCATATGACAATTTAGACTCAGAATTTCGAATGGATTAAGATACTAATTTTTTTAATATTACGCTTTACTTTTATTTTTTAGAAGGATAATTATTCAATTTCAAAATTTTAAGAACTTTATTACATATTATATAGTGCATAAAAATAATATATTATAATTTATTTATATAATCTAATTCATTTTTTGCCTCCTTGGGGATCCCGCCTACGAGGAATTCCTAGACTCCAATCACATAAATAATGTTTATAATAATTATAATATAATTACTAAAAAAATACATTATAATATGCATAAAAATATAGAATGCTTTATAAATTATAAACAATGATTAATAATGATCATGATAATAATAAATTATAAAGGTTATATAGTATTAAAAAAATTGTGTATATACATATAAGACCAAATTTATTTGCACCATGAAATTTACATAAAGTTCTAATAAATTAAAAAAATGGAAATTACTTACCATCATCCACAGATTCCATCATCCCATCTTCTCTGGTCTTCATTAATTATCTAACACACTCATTAATAGAAAAATTCAGAGATAAGAAATCATCGACATCATCCCCTTCCCCTCTTTCTTTTTCTGGTCTCATCTTCATTAATAGAAAAATCCAGGGATTGAAAAGTCATCTCCATCATCCTCATCTTCTCTTTCTTTTTCTGGTCTCATCCAGCACCTATGTTATTCTCATCTCATCTTCTTTCTCTCTGTCGCTGACCTCATGTAATTAATTTATCAGCTAGAACAATTAGCTTACTAACTAAAATAATTAGTTTACTAATTAAAACAATTAGTCTACTGACTAGAACAATTACTATATTAACTATAATAATTAAATAACAGGTCAAAATAAGTGGATTAGAGAATAATTGACGGAAACCAAGCGATGCAGGAAAAAGAAAAAGTTAAGAAAATATACTTATAAAACACAATAATGCTTTGATTTTCTGCTGAGCTTTCTAAACGGCCTAGTATATAGTCGAGTTTTGCTATGGTGAGTTGCAACTCACCAAAGGGTCGGTGAGTCGCATTCAAAGCTCCTAAATCTAGTTCAAAATGACCGATCCAAACCGTCTAATACGATCTCCCTATTGAAATCTCTATGCAGACCAAATTTTACATTTTTTCAAAATTTTGAAGTATGTTTTTGAAATTTTAGAAAATCGTTAATCTAATTAGTTCTGAACCGTTCAAAAACAACAGTTTTTAAAAATCCGAAAAAAATACTTAAAAATTTCAAAAAAATATAAAATTTGATCTGCATGAAGATTTCAATAGAGAGATCATATTAGACGGTTTGGATCGATCATTTTGAACTAGATTTAGAAACTTTGAGCGCGACTCACCGACCATTTGGTGAGTTGCAACTCACCATAGTAAAACTCTATATAGTCAGTTAACACAAATAAAGTTTTTTAATCGGCGTCACCAAAAGGTCAAGCCGATTCATCGATTACTTGATTCTGTTCCTGACGAACCGGCGCCAGTACCAATGGCCACATATCAGTGCCAGTACCGCCACCGCATATCCATGCGACATTGTGCCCTCGTTGCCGCCTCTGATTTGTGCTCCCATAATCTATGCTATTGCAACCTTGAGCGTCGAAGAAGAGTGTGAGAAAATAGAAAATCGTCATTTATACTTGTCAATATATATTTCCTTCTGCACACTAGTGTTTTGTGTTCTAGTTTACTATCTGATAATAACAAGAACAATTACTTTTCAGAACTGGAACAATTATTATATTAACTAGAATAATTATTATATTAATTAGAACAATTAGCTTACGAAGTTGAACAATTATTCATATTAATTAGAATAATTAGATTTAGAACTAGAACAATTACTTATATTAACTGGAACAATTATTTATTTAAATAGAACAGTTAATATTCAGAACTAGAACAATTAGGAGGGAAAGGATGGAGCAGGGGTTAATGACAGAAAAAATAAAACGCGTGTCAGAAGAAAGAGAGAGGGAGCGAAACATAGAGAAAGAATGAAAGTGAGTAATTAGCGTTGGCTAGGGGATGATGGGATGAGAGACAAAAAAATGACTTCCTAACTACCAGGGGATGACAGGGATGAGAGACAGAAAAAGAAAATGCCTTCCTAACTGTTTGAGAATGATGGGATGATAAATCTTGGAGATGATTCTTATCAGTCTTGTTAAAAAAAATGGCAAAATACAATCTGTATCTGACAAAATATATTCGTATTCGATTCTGCATCCGACAATACGCGAACCGTATCTGTATCCTCTTAATATCTGAACCGTAACCATATCCGAACACATCCGTATTCGTATCCATATCCGAAAATAAATATGGATACGGATATGGAAAGAACACGATCCGATCCGTATCCAATCCATTTTCATCCCTTTAAGATCCCAAAAAAAAGATATCAGGATGGATTCAGGATGCCATTACCTGTTTGGCACGCGAATATGGTAGGCAATATTTCCAGCTTCTTTGTTCTTATAATTAAATTGATTCCCGAACTATTAGGTAACGTTTAAATTGATTCTCAAAATCAAAATGTAATTATTTGGTGCCTATGAGATTTTGATAAAAACAAAACGTAATTATTTGTAATGTTTGTTTTTAATAGGGTTAATTATCTCAAATTAACAACTTTTTGTAATGACATAAATCTAATCGGGGTTGATAAGGATTATTTCAAGATTCATCATCCCCATCATCCCCCAAGCAATTAGGAATGTGATTAATTAATCATCACATCATCCCCTGACAGTTATTAACGCGTTTTTCTTTTTTAGAATGTGATTAATCTCTGGGATTCATCTCCTCTCTCTATCTCTTTTCTTTTCTGGTCATCTTCCCTATTCCATCTAGCGTTGATCTCATCCTCATCCTTTGTTTCTTTTCTGTCATTAACCCCGGCCCCACCCCTTCCTCTTAACTGTTCTAATTAAATAAATAATTGTTCAAGCTCTGAAACTAACTGTTTTAGTTAATATTACTAACTGTTCACGAAAAAACTAACTGTTCTAGTTAATGTTGCTAACTGTTCTAATTGTTCTGAAAAAAATTGTGTTGGAATAGTTGTTATATTAACTGGAACAATTATATGTATTAACTAGAACAGTTAGTATTCACAGTTAGAACAGTTACTTATTTAACTAGAACAATTATAATTCAAAGTTAGAACAGTTATTTATTTAACTAGAATATTTACTTATAATAACTAGAACAGTTATAATAACTGTTCTATTTAATATCCCCCCTCCCTCTCTGTTTCACTCCCTCCCCCTCTCCCCTCCCCTTTAATTCGCGTCTGTCCTCAACCCCTGGCGTTCATCCTCTCATCCTCTGCACTTCTAAAAATGGAATTAACACATTTTCTAAAAATGGAATTAACGCGTTCACATGGGGATGACGGGATGATAAAATCTTAGGGATGATCTTAAGCAATTCCGTAAATCTAACTATCTCTTTTAAATAAGTATTTTCCTTCAGCTCCTGGTTAGTTGTCTATTTTTATCAATATAAATAACATAGTTAATTTGGCATGCTAGTTGTTACAATCAAAGGAAATAATATAAGAGGGACTTTTAGAAATTAATTAACAGCAACAAATTAAGAAAACAAAATTCAGTGACGAATTAGTAACAAGAATATTAAAAATTCAAATTCATTGATGAAACATCTTCATACATATATAACAAGATACCGAGCCACACACAAATACATACATCCCATATAAAGGGCTCTCCCATGCATATAGCCACCCTTGCCCGAGTCATAACATATTTGAAGTATACATAATTATCATAAGTATTAGGATCCATCTTGAATCAGTAGGGCTTCTCGCCGATGTAGTTGCCCGGGGGATCGTAGTTGCATCCCAGGAACTGGTCTCCGTTGGCGCATTTCACTTGCGCACACCCAACTGATTTCGTAGTAGCCCAGACAACCTGTGTGTAGTGCCCACACATCTCGTTCTCCTTGCAGGAGTTGGAGTGGTAGTCGTAGTTTTTCCTCTCGTCGACCCAGATATTCACAGCATCGGTGTAATTGTAGTAGCCATATGGCGAGGCCCAAAAGAGGTTCTCGCCATAGGGTCCTTCAGAGTGCTCTAACTCACAGTCATGCTGTCTTTTGTGCGCATAGTTCTTCGCATAGGCCTCTAACTTGAAGTTCCATGTTAGAGGCTTCAACCCAAGCTTAGTGCGCACACTATTGTGGGCCTTGAGAATTTCATCGATGTAGCTATGGGCAGTGGCAGATGCAAGGAGAGAGAAGATAATGAGAGAGGCTACGCCGGATTTGGAGAAAGCCATCTCTCTTGATGTGGTGTGTGTGTGTGTGTGTGTTTCGAAACTTCTCGTTAAGGACTATTTATAGGGCATCTGAAGGATAAAAATGGTTAAGAACTAGAGAGGATTCTCTGTAGCTTCTATGATTGTAATGGATCATTGCTCTGATGAGATTGCTATAGCCAAACAATATAAAGCACTCAGTAAATGAGGATCTTTTGAGAAACTAAGATTTATTTGAAACCTGACATACTAACCGTTATATGAATTATTACATTTGATTTGTCATGGAAACACATTTAATAAATTGACAGACTGTTTAAATGGAATTGCTAAATCAAAGGGGTGTTGCCGTGTTGGTTATCTGAGCTAATCTGGGTTTTTGGTTTAGATAGGTTAGTGACAGTTGTTTCTTTGGTGGATAAAGGTGCGTAAGCATATAAGCCATACTTGTGTGTCTATTATTAGAATGCTGATTATTTACATATGTGATGCATTTGGGCTGAAATTAGGGCTGTCAAATGTAGCCCAATAGCATGGAATGAGTCCAAACCATTTCCGTTTCGTATAAGAAAACAGAACACCAACTCATTTCGTTAACCTTTTCGTTTACGAAACGGCACAAAATTTTGTTTCTTTAACCATTCCACTTCAGAAATAACACATAAAGCAGTTTGAAATGAGGCTGAAACAGTGAAAAGGCACAATTCCACGTTTCGTTTATCGTTTTGTTATTGGAACGAAACAAAAGTGGATTTTGTTATTCGTTCCATTTCGCTTAACCGAAACAGCATCACGCGTTTTTTTGTCATGTTGACAGCCCTAGCTGAAATACTTGAACCGTAGATAATGTACCTGGTATGTAGTGCATATTATATAGAACACAACTAGCCCAAACACCGTGAGGGAAACATGGATGTCCAAATAAAACACCTATTTGATTTTAATGTTTGTACGAGTTGCCTCTTAATTTTATCAATTTTTCTATCAAATAATTTGTTAAAAAATGTTAAAAGAGGAAATCTTATTCAGAGGAAAGATTTTTTTTTGGAAGAAAATTAGGGTCAAGCCCTATAACTTTAAATTGAATAAGTAAAAAAGTTAAAAATTACAAATTTCGATTATGAAAAACAACCTAAAAAGCATTAAATGTTGGAATTATGTCCTAGAAACCAATCATTTAATGGCTATATATTTAGTTTATGTTATTGATTACATTTGATTATTTGTTTCTTAAGTTTATTATTGACAGATCATTAAAGTTGAGGATCAGAATTGTGAATCTATGTGTTTCATTTTGTAAAATGACAACAATAAATCTAAAGTGTCTCTAATCTTGATAATTAACAAGGAACATTAATTATTCACATAAAATTAGTATGCAAGTTAAGATGATTAAGTTATGAAAATCATAGATAAGGAGTTATCAACTTAATTGCATATGTGTATGTTACTGGAATATAACACAAGACTTGATCCAATGAAATAAATATATGGATTGTGTTATGTGTCATTATTGGCAAAATCAGTTGTATGCCCTTCAAATCTTCTCTAGTTAGCCATATACCCTTTTATTCTTTAATATTAGCCATATACCCCTCAAATCATAGTTACTATTGCCATTTACCCTTTTGGCTAATTTAAAAAATATAATAATTCTGAAAATCTAATTTACAAAATTTAAGACTGAAATGCCCTTAACCTTTCCCCTCCCTTCTTTCTCTTCTGATAGATCTATCTTCCTGCCTAAATTTAGAATCATATGGAAAATTACAAATTCAATAAGAAAAGAAATAAAGGCCAAATCAATAGTTAGAAACAGCAGAATCATTTCTCTTATTAATTGCATCTCCATCTCTGTTGACGCGTTCTTGCAAACGAAGTTGAACAGTGACAAAGAAAAAAAATGTTTTTTTTTTCATAACGGCTGGTAAGCTTTACTTATCACGATTCTGGTATTATGGAAGTTAGTGGGTATCTGACACGATTTCTTGAGAATTGATATTCTGGCAGGTTTTACCAGAAACTGAGACAGAAGTAATATGAAGAGAGAAAGTCTCTTGTTTTATTAAATGATTGTCTTGTATGGTTTACTTCTATCATTACATTTATATACGGAATGCTAGAAACATTTACCTAACTACAAACTATCTAGATACATTTAACTAGAGTACACAAGGCTAAACACAGAGGGGTTCTCCAACGCAATTGGGTTCTTGATTGGTACCCACTCTTTCCTGAGATACAACTGCCTTGTCCGTAGGAATTGTCCGACCACATTGATTTAATTGGAGACATCCAGTATGTGCTTTAACAGTATCATAAACCTTAATAAGTTAATGCTTGCTTGCATCGAACCTATTTGCAAAACCATTTTTTTTTTGTTCTTTCCGATAAGTCACTGTGTATAGAAAGGGAAATACAAGGTCAGGGTCCTTTTAGTCTTAAATTTTGTAAATTAAATTTTCAGAATTATTGTATTATTTAAATTAGCCAAAAGGGTAAATGGCAATAGTAACCGTGATTTGAGGGGTATATGACTAATATTAAAGAATAGAAGGGTATATGGCTAATTAGAGAAGATTTGAAGGGCATACGGCTTATTTTGTCTATTTCATATGGGTTTGATTCTAAGTTTGAGATGGTTCAGTTTTTCCACATTAATTGGTTCGATAAATATTGTCTAACGATGATTTTTGGTAAGAACTACAATACGGACTCTATTTAAATTCTCTTTAAATTGTGCGCGGAAAAGTTGTTCATCAAGACAACCGTATGTCCCCTCATTAGTAGACCTAATGAGTGATGATATCTGTTGGCTCCTTATAAAGTATAATAAAACCTCATCTTGACCATTTATTGAACATTTTTAACTATTTTAGCCATATTTGAAGTCCATAGCACTAAATTATTAGAATTTGAAATCCACATATGATATAAAATAATATTAAGATTTACTAATCTAATTAGAAAAAAAATTAGAGTCCAATATATGAGACGAATGGTGTCCTCCAATAAAATCTTTATCACGTTTTAAATTCCAAACAATCGATCTGAATCATTCAAACTTATAAAAAACTGTTTGATATTGGTTGCAAGTTGCACTATAATATATTCTTGGTGCTGTTCGGAAATACCATAAAAATTTGGGAAAATATTGTATGGTTTGGTCCTCGACATAGTACTTTGTGATTCTCTTAATTTTTACCATTGTCAAAACAGACGAGTAAGTCATATATGAGACTCTAGATTTTTTTCTTCTAATTAATTGATATCATTTATATTTAGTGCTTATTTAAAATTCATTTTGAGCATCTATTGAGTATTTTGAACGAATCTAACTACATTTGAAGTCTGTAGATCACAAAAGTTAACAATTGAACTTCAGATATGATACCAAATAATATTCAAATCTTACATTCCAATTCTTCAATTATTTTGTATTTAGTGCTTATAATGTATATGTAATGTTCATTTTGCACATGTTAAGCATTATAAGTAATTTTAGCCACATTTGAATTTCGTAGATCAGAGGATTTAGCATATATTAACTTCACATGTGATTCAAAATAGCATTCAGATCTTACTTACAAATTATTGAAATATAGTTCTATTTAGAGCTTATAAGTCTATTTCAAGCTCGTTATGATGAGCACATGTTGAGCATTTTAATCGAATCTAGCCGCTTTCGGAGTCAGTAGATCATAAAAAAGAACATTGGACTCCATGTATGAACAAAATATCCGATAGGATTGCAAATCTCATCTTAAGCGCATGTTGAGCATTTTAAACGATTTTCAGACAGATCTGAAATTTCTTGATCACAAAAAATAATATTTGAACAACACACATAATATAAAATAACCTTCATATATTAAGTATTCTAATTACTGAATTATATTTATGTTTAGTACATATATAAATTATTTTTAAAGCTCAATTTTTTTTATAGATGTTGAGTATTTTTAAATGATTCTAACAACACTTGAAGTTTGTAGATCACAAAAGGTAATATTTGAACTCCCCGTGTGGTACTAATTAACATTCAAATATCATATCTTCTAATTATTAAATTATATTTATCTTTAGTGCCTACGAATTATATTTAAAGCACATTTTTTACATCTTTGAGCACTTTAAGCACTTGCTCCCACAGTGTCGAAATCATAAAAATTTAACTTTTTCTTTATAGAACTAACATGAATAATTTATAGAAAAAGAAATAAGAGCATTTCTAGCTCCCATGTTAACATAAGCATATATGTTGGATGGATCATAAAACTATTTGCTACATAATTAGTGTATTTAATTAATATGCTAATTAAGTATGTCGTTACCATTCAAAGGAAATATAAAAGAGAGTTCAGTTAAAAAAAATGAAATTCAAGTGACGGATGCAAAGATCGAAACCACAGAAAGAAGTTAAGGAAATTGATTACTATCATCTGCAGTTTTGTCATCATTTGAACAAAGTGAACACATGAAATAGACAAGATAAACATATAAATGATCAAAGTAAGCGCACACAAACAAATAAGTTCAATAAAAATAAATTGAATATTCATATAAAAATCTAAACAAGGGATGACAACTGTATATATATGTTCACCTTATCTATTTTATGTATTTATTTTGTTCAAGCGATGGCAAAACCGTAGATGACAGTTATCATTTTTCTAAGTTTAATGTCTGTAACGTAGAAAAAGAAGTTCAGTGACAAATCTGAAACAAGCAATATGCGAATTCCTTGCTGTGTCATCATATATATACATAATGAGATACGTACTGAGCCACACACAAAGTAATGGGCTCTCACATATAACCACCATTACCTGAGCCATAACAATTACAATCAAAAGTATAAACAATCCTTAGAATTATACCCCATCTTCAATCAGAAAGGCTTCTCGCCAATGTAGTTGCCAGGGGGATCGTAGTTGCATGCCAGAAACTGGTCTCCATTGTCGCATTTCACTTGCGCACATCCAACTTTTCTCGTAGTGGCCCAGACAACCTGTGTGTAGTGCCCACACATCTCGTTCTCTTTACAAGTGTTGGTGTCATAGTCATAGTTTTTCCTCTCGTCGACCCAGATATTCACAGCATCGGTGTAATTGTAATAGCCATACGGTGAGCCCCAAAAGAGGTTCTCACCATAGGGTCCTTCAGAGTGCTCCAACTCACAGTCGTGTTGTCTCTTAAATGCATAGGACTTTGCATAGGACTGTAAGAGCAGGTCCCATTTTAGAGGCTTCAGACCGAGCTGCCCTCGCACACTGTTGTGGGCCTTGAGAATTTCATCGATGTAGTTATGGGCAATGGTGGATGCGAGGAGAGAGAAGAGGATGAGAGAGAAGGCTACGCCGGATTTGGAGGTAGCCATCTCTCTTAATGTGGTGTGTGTGTTTCTTAACTTCTTGTGAAGTACTATTTATAAGGTATGTGAAGGATATAAACAATTAAAGAGAGAGGATTCTATGCAACTTCTGTGATTGTAAATTTGCAAAGGATCAATTTTCTGTTGAGGTTCATATACCCAAAAAACCTATACAAAACACCGAGAAACTTGGATCCAAGGGAAACTAAGATTTAATTAAAAACTGATGTACTAACCATTATACGAAATGTTGCATCGATTTGTCACAGAGATATCTGACAAATTGACAGGTTGTTTAGATGGAAATGCAAAAATGAAAGGTCGTTGGATATCTGCATGGGCAAATCAAAGTTTCTTATTTAGATAGGATATATATTGACAGTTGTTTGTCTTAAATGGGGGAGGTGTATGACCCATACTCGTATAGTCGTATCTCTATAATTAGGATGCCTGATTACATGCATCAGTGCTGCACTTTGGGCTGAAATCCTGGAACTATATATAATGTACCTGTTACAGAGTACATACTACATAGTACCAGATGGGACACAAAATAGGCTAAATAGCCCAAACGCCCGGCCCTGAGGAAAACACGGGTGTCAAACTAAGCCACCTGATATTACATTGTCCCCTAGAAATCCTTACCACTAACTATTAGTATGATACAAATAAAGGCTCTTTAATTATGACCTGGAGAATGTGAAGAAGGGAATGAGCATTTAAATGTCAAACATTACTTTGTGGAATATAGACGAAGCTGTTCTTAATGTTGGTGCAATATATTGGCCACTTTTATCAAATTACGTTCAAAATTGTCCAAGTTATTTTTTCCCGAGGGCCGGTTGGGAACTACCAACGGCAAGTATATATATATATTAAATTACAATAAAAATATTTAACAAAGAGAATTTACAAGTCGGACTTTTCAGGAGTCAGGAGCTAAACGAAAGGAAAAGTGCTAATGAATATGACATTACATTGCAAAACATAATAATTAAGAGCTAAATTAAAATTCTTAATGAGATGCACTGCTGATTTTTTTTTTTTCGCGCCAAATGGTACCAACTTATTGTTTCATTTATGAACATGCAGAATTTTAATTTTATTTAAATAGCAAGGGCCAAATTATATATTCGAGGTACATATATTCAAAAGTTTTATTAGCATTTCTTTTGTTACAAATTAGTCACTAAATATTTATTTCCTCCTACTGAGTTGCAGAACTTTAACCATTCTGATTAAGTCATCATTTTTCTTTCTTTAATCAAAATCCAGCATATATGTCTTGATATCTCCATCAACACTATTTATATATATATATATATATATATATTTTAAAAACATATCCACAATATATCCATGTGACTGTTGATTGCGGCTTAAATGTGTACGTACTCGTTCGGAGAATTCTCCAAAATCACAGAGTCCTCTGTTTTTTGAACGCATTATTGGAGAGCATTTTGTCCGATCGGAATCCCATGAACATGAACACTTCAATTACATGATGATTTTCTAAAGAAAAAAAGTACACCTTATTCCGGGGCCCTCTTAAGATCCCACAGGATTCTCAAGGCGCAACAGCATGATGGGGTTTTATCAATTGGACATTAATTGATTTATTAAGTTGATGTTTGAATTTACATCAATTTACATAGCCAATGAACAGAACAAATAATGTCAGGACGTGCAATTGTTAGATGAATAAGACGCGTCCAACGAGGAGAGGAACCTGACTTGAAACGCACAAATTAAGTTAATGATGTGTTTAGATCCCTGTTTTGGTTCAATCTGTTTTCGACTTGATAATCTAGTGCAAACATTAAGTTATTGCGCACAGCATACATGTACGATAAATAAATTGAAGGAGCCTATTAGCCCTAGCATCAAATATTCTGACTATCCGAGCGTTGAAGGTTTTCCATTGTATCTTATCTTTTTTCTTGAAATAAATATATATATATGGAAAGGAGGCACATTATGTTTCATTCTCAGACTTTCGCCCGTGTACTGGCTACTCAAATAGTCTCAAACTCGCAACTATTCTCCATTAATTCAATAAATAAAATGGCACCCGAACTCTTAGGTGATGTTTAAAACTTTAAACTGATCTTTTTTTTTTTTAGTTTTGCAAGTAGTTATGTTCCAAGATGCCATTTATCTTAAGGTCTTAATTTGTGCAATTATTTCCTCGAAGAAATGGTAAATCAAAAAGTATTTTCTTGAAATGCTTGTAATAATCATTTTATGTCCTGTCACGGATGTATCATTTATTATTACAAGAAAGAATGATAAATAGCACAGTTGAAAGGATAATAAAAGTATCTGTTCAGATAATCGTTGTTATTAATTCTTAAGACTATTGCTACCATTCAAATTAAAATTAAGATTCGTGAAACTTTAGAAACTTATTTATAGCCTAAGGATGGGAACTACAAAAGAAATTATATAATTATCTCATTTTCTGTAATAACAAGGAAAACAAAATTCCGTGACAAATCAATTACAATTAAAACTAAATTCCAATTTCTCCCAGCTGAAGCATCTCCAGTACGCAACCAGAGCGCAGCGCGAGCGCACACAAAAAACTAATACATCCCAACCAACGGGCACTCACATATAACCGCCCTTACATGAGTCATAAAATTTTGAGAACATAAATAATTCTAAAAAATTTCAAATTCTATCTTTAATCAGTACGGCCTCTCACCTTCGTAGTTGCCAGGCGGATCATAGTTACATGTCAAGAACTGGTCTCCATTGTCGCATTTCACATTCGCACAACCAACAGTTCTCGTATTGGCCCAGACAACCTGTGTGTAGTGCCCACACATCTCGTTGTTTGTGCAGCAGTTGGTACCATAGTTGTAGAATTTCTTCTCTTCCGCCCAGATTTTTATAGCATCGCTATAATTGTAGTAGCCAAATGGAGAAGCCCAAAAGAGGTTCTCGCCATAGGGCCCTTCAGAGTGCTCCAATTCACAGTCATGCTGTCTTTTGCGCGCATAGTTCTTTGCATAAGCCTCTAACTTGAAGTTATATGTTAGAGGCTTCAGCCCGAGCTTACCGCGCACACAATTGTGGGCCGTAAGAATTTCATTGACGTACTCATGGGCGGTGGTCGACAAGAGGAGATAGAACAGGATGAGAGAGAAGGCTAGGCTGGATTTGGAGGTAGCCATTTCTTGTTCTGTTGTTTTAAACTTCTTTGTTGGCAGATGGAGGAGTATTTAAAGGGCATCTGAAGGACAAATTAACGGTTGAGGAGATATCATTCTGTCTACTTCTAGATTGAAATGGATAGTTAATTCTGTTGAAATTGGAATACGTACCCAGAAAATTAATCCAAAACACTGATGAACCAAGCCCTTAATTTGAGGAAACTAAGATATAATTCAAAACAAATCCTAACTATAGTAACTAATGATACGACTAATTGCATGCGCTTTGTCACAGAGACATCTGATAGCATTACAGGTTGTTTAGATGGCAATTCAAATTTAGAGGGGCGTTGGATATCTGAGTAAATCTGGGATTTTGCTTTAGATAGGGTACTGACAGTTATTTGTCTTCGGTGGAGGAGAAATGCATGTGCATTGCCCATACCACTAGTCCTGTGCTACAATGGGACGTGGCCGGATTATTTTATTTAGAAAAGATTGACTATATATAGGTCTCAAAAGTTGATAATTATATTATTGGATGACATAGATGTTCTTTAAGATGGTACCTGATTAATATAATTACCTGATAATTATATTGATTAATATAATTACCTGATAATTATATTATATACATATTTGGAAATCCTGAGAAGAAACTCTAAAGTTAAGGGGACCAAGCCCAGACGCGCAGAAGTAAACATACCTATTATCATCTCGGCCCAAATCAAGAATCCCTTACAAATAACTGCAATTAAAACTTCAAACATTATATAGATGATGCTCAATGTTTTTTTAAGTCCGTACGACTGTCGACTGGCCTCTTTTGCAATACTGAGATAAGTTTTTGCAAGCCGAATGGTACCAACTTTTACTTTCATGTATTAGACTATACATTTTTCTTATATGTATAATAAGGAGCATCTGCAAACATATATACTTGGGATACATTTCTTCAATGTTACTTAACACTTCTTTTTGTTACAAATTATTCACTAAATTTCTTTTATTTTGCTTGAAAATTCTTAAGTAAAAGAAACTATATCCACATCAACAAAAGATATGTCCATGTCAAAAAGTTATTTATGACCGCAGAAAGGATTACCAAATTAACATAAAAAATATTTATGTCAACAGCTAATGTGTCTATAGATCAGTTTGATCAATCTTGGGAGATGCTTATCCTCTTTTTTATAAGCATTTAATGGACATATATTAAAATGTTGCATATTAATTGTTTTAAACCTAAGTTTGCCTTATCTATAAGGGCTCGTTTGGATCGTATGGGAATAAGGATTTTAGGAAGAAAACGTTGGGAAGTGTGTAACTTTATGAAGAGTTTTGTGTCTAGGAAGAAGTTATTCCTAGGAAGAAGCTATTCCTAGCCCCATCCAAACGAGCCCTAAGATATTATAGCCTGTTCCGGTTTACATTTCTTATTTTATTAAAAGGTCAAAATTATAATTTCTGGAAATATGATATAGCAATTGAAAGAGCCTAAAATGTACTAAATTTAGACTCAACCTGAGTTGAACAAAGCCACCAGATATTTATCTAAGCAATTTAAACAAAAATAACTCAAACCATATTAATTTTTGTGGTCAGAAAATCAATAAGGCCCTGATCAAAATCTTTTTTTTTTTACGTGGGATTTCAATTCATTGGAAATTTTTTTGTCAAAATTAACGGATTTAGTGTCATTCGGTTGGAATTTCTATGTAATTAGATCCTATGAAATCCTGAGAAATCAATTCAGATGAAATGAAATCCCGCGTAAAAAAAAATATTTTGATCAGGGCCTAATACTCTTCTATCCATTACATCTCCCCTGCTTTTCTAGTACAAAACAGCAAGGCAGACACTAAACTAGCCACAATTAGCTAGAAATAATCTAACAGTTTTTCTACAGTTAATGAGTAAGATTTCATGCTTTAGTAGGTGCCAATTAATATGCATGTATTATGTCATCAAGACAAAATATTCTGAATATCTCGGTAAACTAGAAAACGACCCCATCACCTAAGTTGCTCCAATACTCAACAATCTATTCATTAACAGATATCAATCCAACAAAACTTTCTTAACGCAATCCATACATCTGGATTCGATTTTTTTTTTAGAAAAAAGAATCCGATCTAAAACAGGCCACTTGACACTTAATTGAAATGAAACGGGGGACCTCTCATGCAAGGCCCTGGTCGGCCATTATACCATAGAATCGATCAGCATCACCTCTTTGGATAGAGATGAAACAGAAAAAAAAAAAAAAAAAAAAAAAAAAAGGCAACCTTGACTTTAGCTTAGGCCGCCTACCAACTTTATTTAGTTTTCCACTGTACACTCTCTTTTGGGGACAGGTTGACTCTAAAGTCTCTTTGCATAACCAAATCTCCTTTTAAAGCAAAATTAAGAATTTATTTTTTATTATGTCTTCATTGTTTCTGTGGACATGATATATCGTGTTTGATTTCTACTTCAATAATATACTTGATCTAAGAAAGGACCATACATAGAAGCAGTCCGCTTCTTCTGTGGCATTCGATTGTCTAGATCATGTCTAGATCATCCGTGTGATAGAAGCTTGCTAACACTAATTAAGCAGGCTCTTTTCTAAAGTTAGTTTAGGATTTTAATTCCATACTCGAACCAAAAAAAATGAAAAGAACTTATTTGACAACCAATAATTATTTTTCCTCTTATATACACTTATACAGTATATTGCGTATATATGGAAGTGGTTTCAAAACCGATTCGTTGTCAAATACTTTTTTTTTCTTTTTTTTTAACATATGATAAGAGAGGATGCACACTAAAATATTAAATGTACACCAAAGATACCTTGATTTTGTTTATAATATAACTGTCATATTGGTCGTTGTTTTTAGCAATCTTTTAAAGTGCATAATATATGTCAGTACTGTTTTCAATACCGTGTCGTTCCTGCCAGAATAAAGTAAACCAAAAACTGGAGCAGTGATCGGTACAATGATATCCAGTAAAAAGAGGGTAAACATCGGGAAATGCCGAATTCAGTTACTGGGTAAAAACCCAGAAATTATAATTTATGAGTTAATGTAATTAATTAAAAATCTTCAAGCAAACAATAAAATATAAATAAATATTATTAATAATCACACTCAGTTAATTAGCGGATTATCAACTTCCATTAATTTAGAAGCCGATTGCGTTTCGAATCCGAGTTAAAAATTTAATTTCGGCTTTGTACAAAATTTTCAGAAAAATCTATTTAATCAAATGCCTATTTTATATGATGGAAAAATTCAAACATCTATTTTTACAAAATTAGTTTGGTTTGAAATTGTGTTAAAATCCAATTTTTACTGCTTGATCAAATCAATTTAATAAAATCCCTTGTTCTGGACCGATAGATCGAGTCCTAAATTCTCTGATTTTTCTAAGTCGTCCGATTGATCTCCTCTCCCTCCCTTATCTCTTCTCCTCTTCTCTCTTCCCTCTTCCCTCTTCCTCCGACAGACTCGCCCCACCTCCTTCTTTTCTGCTTCTTCTCTCGTATTTCACCAATCGGAGAAATCCCTCGACCAATCCGCTCTTCTCTCTCTCTCGCCTATGGCAGAGCACTGGACCCCATCTCTGGCTCTCTCCCCAAACCACTTGCTCTCTCTCTCTATCCCTCCTATCAGCGCTCGACCCTATCCCCTCTCCTCTCCTCAAATCACTCGAACCCCATAGTAGCCCCTCAAAATCCTGGATTTCCGCTTACAACTTTCCCAAACCTCATGGAAGCACGACACTTGGCACCCATGTCATTTGACCCAAACGCTATCACCGTCCCTCTGCCACCTCAGCAGCTCGACCCCTCCCCTCCATTCCCATTCCATTTAATGAGGGAACTTAGATTTGTGCTTCTTTTAATTTTAAATCGTATTTAACATAATTAAACATCAAGCACAAGAAGAGGATCTAGTGGAGAGACAAATTAGTGCAAGCGATAGAGAAAACGGGTTATACCTCTCTTCGTATCGCAACGAAGAGGCTCGACTAAGGCTTTGGAATCGGTGGCGTGCTCTCCAATACCTCCTACTCCATGTTCTTGAGTCCACCAAAAGGATAACCAAATCCTAATAATTTGTGCTAGCAAATTTCAGGATAGAGCTAATACTTGAGCACCTAAATGAACTTGAGAATGAACAATTACATGGCAGAAAACACACTTTTCTCCTTGTAATTTTTGTTCTAATTGGGAGAGAAAGAGAGAGGAGAAAGTGAAGAGTCATGTCTCTTTATTTCTCCTTGAGTCCCTTCATATAACCCACTAATGAGTCCTTTTAATTAACCAATGATTAAAGAACAATTTTGCCCCTCTAAAGTCAGCAATAAACAAGGCCTAAATGGACTACATCATATGTATTATTAGTCCATTAATCCATTTGTTAATTGTCTTCTCAGATTGCTTTCAATTTGGACTCAATTAGGCTTATTAAATCAAAACCTATATATTCAATATAATTCCTATAATTATATTAAATATTGTTGAACTAAATTATATATACTTGAAAGTTATAAAACTTTTAACCCTTCTTTTATCTCAGATAAAAAAGAAATATCATTCACCTTAGCTTATGGCATTATACAAGTGTAAAGACCGAAGTATAAACTCAAGTAACAGTTACAGACTTACAGTAGTTGGACGTGAAAAAGAGAGAGATATTTGAGAAGTGCCACTCAGGCATACTTGAGCCAGCTAATTTAAATGCGTAATAAGCAAGTGTGGTCCATATTGACAACCTAGGGCTTGGGGTTGGTACAACCACTTGTAACTCAAATGTCTGCAGATTTGATACTTGCAATATTACTTTAGTTTTAGTGTACTATGTTTATATTTATATACACTAGATACACAATCATTGATTGATAATTAATTATTCATCAAGAAAGCAAAAAAAGAAAATTAGTTACGTCTACCTTTTCCAAGTCTGTCGCAGCTTTTGGGTTTTCGCTGTCACTTCAGACATTTAACCCAAAGTGTATCCATGTTACCACACGCTACAACGATCTTAGATATAATTATATAAATGATATTTTCAAACAAGACACTACCACAGAAAAGGGCTTCTGCAACTGTGGATCAGCAACTGTTTTTTATAAAAACAGTCATCAAGCAAATCAGTGGCATTATGGTAAAATAAGATTCAAATCTTTACAACCGTTTTCAATTACAACAGTTGCTAAAATAAAGCGTAAGAAATAAAATAAATAAAATTTCCTAGAAATATTATGACTGTTAATATTAAATAACAGTCATAAAAGCCTTTAATAACTGTTAATTTAAAATAAAAGTCACTGTTATTTTCTGCCAATTTTGGCCTATAATGCACGAATTGTGATATTACAAGTGGGTCCTGCTTTTTACGACCGTTTTTATTTAATAACAGTCACAAAACACTTAATGACTGTTTTTATTTAATAACAGTCACAGAAACTCTTAATGACTGTTGTTTAGTAAAAACAGTTGCCGATTATTGAATTAGGTATTTTTTCCAATCTTTCCATACGTGTACCGTTCTCCCTGCGGCTCTGTAGCATGCACGATTTAGGAAAAAAAAAATGAGCCGACATTAATTTATATCCTAAACTCCATTAATCGATCACTATTAATTCTTATGTATTTATATTTTTGTGCTAAGTTAAACTTTTGAATTTAAAATTTATAAAATATGTTAAATTTCAAATCAATATTAGTTTTTTTTATGATGAATTAATATGTTGGAGTTATGTCCTAGAAGTCAATGATTTAATGACTTAAATATTAGTTTATGTTATGGATGATATTTTATCATCTGTTCCTAGGTTTATTATTGACAGATCATTCAGGTTGAGGATCTGAATTGTGGATCTCTGTGGATCATTCTTTAGAATGACAATAATATATCTAAATGGTCCATAATCTTGATAATTAACAAGGAACATTAATTATCTTATAAGATTAGTATGCAAGTTAAGTGATGATTAAGTTCTACAAATCATAGGTAAAGAGTTGCCAACTTAATTGCATATGTGTATGTTATGGAACATAGCACAGGACTTGACCCAACGAAATAAATGTATGGATTGTGTTATGTGTCATTATTTATTTCGTTATGATTTTGGTTCTAAGTTTGAGATGTTTATCTTTTCCACATGAGGATAGGTTCAATAAATATCGTCTACCGTTGATTCCTGATAAGGGCTGCTATACGGACTTTATTTATGTTCTCTTGAATTGTGCGGGGAAAAGCTAATCATCAAGAAAACCGTATGTCCCTCATTAATTCGCTTAGTGAGTGACGATATCTGTTTGGGCCCCTTGATGGAGATAGATTGTTTGCATGCAACTTTATACAATTATCTCTAGATCAAGAAACGTATAATCTGCAAGAATGACACGTTCCAATCTTGGATTATACGATGATATCGTGAGACATAAGAATCAAAATAGGGAAATACTTTTATTCTCTTATGCAGGATTTAAATACTGTAGCAGTACACTATTTATGCGAATTGGGAATCATAACGTGTTGCTAGATACCGCTTATGATTATTGGAATTAAATAACGATTTAATCCCATGTCCAACTTAGCATAAATCCTCAAAGGGTCACACAAAATAGAGTTTTGACCAAGACAGTGCATTATTTATTTATTTATTCGCAACAGTGCGTATTGCGGAAATATGATAAGTTGATTGATTAATTATATACCGTTATAATTAATTAAGTCAAATGGATCATATGGAAATAAATTAATGCATTAGCTAATCCTAGAATAATTATTAATTAGTTAATAATTAGTTTAGCTCAACACAATTTAATATAAATAGTTATATTAATTTATTGGGCCAATATGTATGTATTAAATATATAGCCCAATTGAAGAGCATTTGGAGTAGCATCTAATTATGTGAATTAGAGGCTTAATTAATAGAGTTGAGAGGCCCATTTGAGCCCATTAATGGCCAGCCACAAGAGGTAGGTGGGATGGCATTCTTGTAAATAGATGGTTGGTGGTAGGTAGGGATTGTGCACTATATATAGAGATGTATAGATACAAAATTGAGGCTTCTCTCTTCCCTAACCCTAGCCGCCACCCTTCCCCTCCCTCTTTGGCCGCCGGCCTCACCTCTCTCTCTCTCTCCATTTGCTCATGGGTTGAGCATATTCTCTCCACCTATTAAAAAGTTAATTAAGGAAGAAGAGAGAATACCTTAGGATTAGCTTCGTTCTAATCGAATCGCTAGCACGAATCGATTTAGATATTGGTTAATCTCTAGGTGGACTCGAGGCGGCCGTCAACCATGGTGGAGGCGCAAGGAGAGCACTCCACCGACTCCTACGCCATTGGATCGAGCCCCGCGGATGCGATTTCGCGGGAGGTACAAATCCAAACCCTTTCTCTTGTGTTGATTGACTTTTGCACTAGATCCTCGCACTTGTTTGTAGTTAATTAAGTGTAATTAGCTTCAAAATTAAAATTTGTGCACTTTCTAACATAATATTCTATACTATTTTGTTATTTTGAACTTTAAAATTTTTTTAAAAAAATATGGAATCGTGTTGTGTCGTGTTGTATCCGTGTCGTGTCAAATCGTACCTTGTTGAACCGTGTTTGTTAAACCTTGTCACTTCTTTGAAAATGCCAACTCGACACAGTTTTAACACACCACACCGACACACATGTGTCATGTTAAATCCGTAAATGTGGCGTGTCATGTCGTATTAACACGGGTCTATATCGTGTCAACACACCAAACACGCCACAATTTATAATTCACTATACGTACTCACTGAATGTGGAGTGATTATTAAAATTACATAAGAATGTGTGCTTCATTATTTATTTATTTTTTCTTTGAAGATTTACAAATAATCATAAAAGAATGAAAAATCTAGTTTTTCAAAAATTACATAAAATAATCTGCTTCATTATTAAAATTACATAAGAATCGAGTGATTATTAAAGAAGACAAAATTTGATTTGTCAAAAATCTTTCAATAAATTGTTGGAAAAAATATATTAAATTGTTGAAAATTATGTTAACTTCATATATTAAAACGAAAATTAATGATTGAATAAAAAAAATATAGATCAAAGTTATTAAATTTATAATATAAACTCAATATAATTTAATAAAATCTAATAATATTATTTTTTGTCTTGTCACTTGTCAACTTGTGTCATGTTAAGATGTGTCAATGTCTAGAATCTCCAACACGACACGCATATGCAAACGAAAATCCGATCCCACGCGGGACTGTGCAGCGCACCATCTCCCACCGTCCGATCTAATCTAGATGGCCCTTAGAAAATACCGGATTGATTGGCCCGAAAAAATATAACCGTCCAGATTAGATCGGACAGTGGGGGGATGACGCGCTGCACCGTCCCGCGCGGGATGGGAACAAGATACCACGCATAAGTTGTGCTAATTCCATAAACGTGTCATGTCGTCTCGTACCAATACACATGTGTGTCGTATCATTTTGGAAAACTATTTGGGAGGATAAATGTTATGAAAAGAGCAAACCACAAGATCAGATTTCATGTGGCAAAAATAAATATTTGATAATTTACAAGCCACTTTCGCAAGAACGAAATGCTCAATATCAAACTATTTATGAAAAAATAATATTTTTATAATTATATTTAGCATTTAATTTTCCATCGAATGTTTTTTTAACAAATTACATTGGGGCCAAAATGTATTGGCATGTAATATTTTATCTTGTAAATCTAGATGATAAAAATCTAATTTAATAATTTGAATCAGAATCTGAATTTAAATCGTAGAAATGACGTCTAATGAACCCCTTCAGTGAAAATTTTCTTTACAACATGTTTATTGACTAAGTAAAATATTATTATTGAAATATAATAACAACCTTTAAAATAGTAGCCTCTTAACTATTTTATTTTCAATTATGGACTTATCAGAGCCGTTGGTTCTTTGTTTATATCCATAAATTATGTGGACCGTTTGATATGTCCTGAATTTATACCAGTGAATATATCAGAGCCGTTGTTTCTATTCTTTCTCATTTTTTAGTCCGCCTCCAGCCTCCTTCCGTCCTTCATGTCTCTAACTCGGCTAGGGTTTTGCGCCTTCGAGATTATCCAACGCAGCCGCCTGCCTCTCCTTCGTCTCCCTCTCTCTCGAATCCGATAAATTGGATCTGCTTCATCTTCATCTGCCATGGCCTCACAAGTTCGATCTGTGCGCAACCTAGATCTAGTTTCTCAGCGCCGCGCCCTTGACTATCTAGTTGGCGGTGCAAGGAAGTGGCGGCGTTGCAAGGAATCTCCTCTCTCGTCATTTCTTGGTCGTGAGGCGAGGCGGTACAAGGAAGTGGCAGCGATTGAGGCGGTAACTAGAAAAGAAGCCATGGCTGTGTCACTTTCTCTCTCGATTTGCTTGCTGCTATTGAGGTACTTCATGGAAGGTTTCTGTTGGTTCGATATTTGCTTTCATTTTCTTTTGCGATTCAGTTCAATATTCAATCAGTTCACAAACAAAAAAATTTTCAGGTCATTGAATCAAGTGGTTTTCTAGTCCAATTGCTTCTTCGCAGCTTGGTGTTTTATTATCCAATTGAGCAGTACAGGTATATATACTTTTTTTTTCTTAAACTTAATGAACCTTTGTCAAACTTTATGTATTCCTTGGTATTCATAATGAATTGTATACTTACTTCATTCAGTGATTTTCGGTTTTTGGGTCAATTCTTGGTCTGACTTGTGCATCTATGCTTGAACCATGGTTAAGTGTAAAGGTTGATGATGAATAAGAATATAAGATTATGAAACCCCAACTTTTATGCCCAAATGGCACATTCCTAGTAAAGATGAGTCCTCTTTTGCAAATGAGCTGCTGAAAATGCACATTCAATTGACTAAGAGTTCAGTCTCCTTACTGATTCAGGTTCAGATTGATAAAGAATTTTTTTTATTGTTATGCAGTCCAAAAAATATTCATAAAACCAGAAGCAAATGTTATGAAAATAATTGGAACCATGTTCTCTATGCAAATTTGGATTTCGGTGTAATTTCTGCCTTTAATAATACTTCCTAATTCATTATCGGTTTGTTTGGATGAGCCTTGAATAAGGAATAAGAATAAGGAATTTCGGTATGCGTGCTTGTCCATATTCCTTATTCTTATACCATGGTTTTGTTAGTATGGGTGTGTTTGGATAGGTCGGGAATAGAGAATAGGAATAAGAAATTTCGGTTTGCGTGCTTATTCTTATTCTTGTGCAAAACAAACGGTATAAGAATAAGGAATTTGGGCCCTTATTCCTATACTAACAAAACCATGGTATAAGAATAAGGAATATGGACAAGCACGCATACCGAAATTTCTTATTCTTATTCCTTATTCACGGCTCATCCAAACAAACCCTATAAGAATAAGGGCCCAAATTCTTTATTCTTGTGTTGTTTGGGTTGCACAAGAATAAGAATAAGCACGCATACCGAAATTTCTTATTCTTATTCCTTATTCAAGGCTCATCCAAACACACCCATGGTTTACAATTGAATTTGCAGATTGGTTCATTTTTCACTAATTTAAGGACAATTTTAGTTTACTAGTAGAATTTTTCTTATATTTTTGTTCCTTTTACTTTGGTTTCAATAATTTGTTACTATATAATTAATCCCAATTCCATTAAGGCGAGTAGGGATGGGGATGCAGCATGGCAAAACCATGTAAGCACTTGAGCATATCTTAATTTTTAGTATAATTTTCTAAAAAAAATTATTTCTTGATTATATTTCAAAAATATAAGCTAATTTATTTATTTAACAGGTTACTGGAAGTGGTCAGCCTTTGACATGAGGAGATAGGATACAAATTGCATTGGATTCTGCAAAAGGTGCGAAGACAAATGGAATAGAATACTCAATTAGTGCATTACGGATGGTTACACTTTGTCAATCCAATTAAGTAGGGATCCTAGTGTTGTATACATAGAATTTTCTTTACATGAATTGTAAATTCTATCTTGAACAATGATATTGAAATTTCTTTACATCGTGGTGAATTTTCTTTATATATATTGAAGTTCATTATGCAATTGGTATTAGATTTTGTCAGTGTGTGATTGTTCATTCTAAATTGCTATTTGATATAGATATTATATAATAATGGGTGTATAGGCTATGGTAGAACAAAAAAGGAAAACTGAATGAAATGATGACTGTTTTTGTTAGACAAAAAAGGAAAACCAAAAAAGGAAACCTGAATGAAATATTGACTGTTTTTATAAGACCCTTCTGTAACTGTTATTATGTTCAACAGTCGTTGAAATTCACCCTTTTGCAACTGTTATTAAAAAGTAACAGTCATTGATCATAGCATTTTTCAACTGTTTTTAATTAATAACAGTCGTTGATCTTATGCCTTTAACGACTGTTATTTTCCCTTTTGCAACTCCCCGATTAACAACTCATGCGTACAGTTGCTGAAGTGATTAAATTAACAGTTGTAGGAGGCAAAATCTGTAGTAGTGAGAATGTGCCATATTCACGATGTTATAATAGAAATTTAGCAGATGAATCAGAGATGATGATATAAAAATGTCACCATATTCATTTGGTAGTACCTGAAAATTATAAGCGGGTCTTAGAATATTTTAGAGGCCATGGCGCCAGCAAACGTTAAATAATTGTTATGGTATTCTCATTTCAGATTATTGAATTATTTGAAAAGAAAAGAATAATCAACAGACCTTTTCAAATAATATACGACAATTAAGCGCCCTCCTATAAAAAGCGATTTGAGGCACAAAAAAAAAAAAAAATTATATCCTAGATGAAAAGTTAGCAAAATATTTATTTTTTAATATACAGTAAATCGGATTGTTAATTTGCTTAACATAATATACTTTATATATATAATTATATATATTTTAATTTATTATGATATTCAAGACCGCAAAATACTCACCGCATAACTATTAGTTAATGTCATTACTTCCGAGTTTCGACTAATTAATTAGCTAATTGATCGATTTTTCTGTTCATATTTTACAAAATTGATATAGATTTAGTGTGTTCATTTTTTTTTTTTTTTTTTTTTTGCATCTCAGGTCGCAAAATGAAAATTAATAAGAAAAAAAAACCTGCAGTAGTATATGTTTAGAGCGAGCAGCTATAACATTTTGCAATAGATTGCATATACTTGTTGGTGGCCCATTTGATATTCGGCTGCATATACATATGAAATCAGCAAACGTGTCAACTTAATAGATTTTTTTTCTGTTTGAATGATCCGATAATTACTTGCAGACTTGGGCCACTTCACGTGGTAGTTAATTATGACAAACTCATTGGCCTCATGGGGCATGAGGATCAGCTTTAAATTGTGAAACTTAAATAAAAAAAAATGTTTATTATGTATCACGATTACTAGTCGTCAAATACGCAACCTTATGAATTATAACCAAAGTCATATAAATAAATAAATAATAAAATATGAAAATTTGTTGGAGCTTCGTACTTCCATATGTTTTTCTAGAAATACTACTTCATATATTTTTTAACAAAAAAAAATTCTAATACCTGTTGACTATTGGAGATAAAATGAAATTATTGTAATCTTGTCTTGACTTAGCTCAGATAAAGAACAAATTTAAGATTCAGATTCTCATGGTTTATGCGTGAACGGTTTTCTTGCGTTACCTAGTCCAACAGTACCGGTGGTACTATAAATAGAAATTAACGCACTAAAACAGTTCATGAACTGCTAAAGGACAATTATAAGCAATTAATGATTCGTGTTTTGACAAATGGTACCATAAATGAGTTTCGCTATTAGTGGAAGAGCGCACTCAATATAAAAGGAACAAGGAATTTTCTGAGACCACAACAAGATAGTCATTAAATGTTGTGGGGTCTTTGCTTGGTTTTATGGGGTTCTGAAGTACTGCATGTCCTCCAATCCCTTTTTTAGAAGTTTAAACTTACATGTCAGATTGATAGTTGATCACTGATCTCTTGATCAATTGGTTTATTGGAGTTGTTCTCAAATGAGTTACAACCATCATAGTTTTCTTGTTTTAGAAGAGAGCTAATAAACAAGGCGTCACATGCCAAAATATCATCACTAGTCACTCTAAATGAAGAGCCTCTCAATCGGTACCAAAGTTTGTAAGCATTTAAATTAAATAGTGTATGATGTATATATTGATGTGTTATTGTTTGTATCCCTCTGTGTGTCCGGTACCAGAAAAAAACGTAAATGCTATTTAGGAGCAGTTAATATTTGTCAAAGTTTGTTGGCTTTAATATCGTTGATGCACTTCTTTAGCAAAGGAAAAAAAAAAAAAAAAAAACATAACAAAGCAAAAGGGAACGTTAAGTTGGAATCCAGCTGAGAACTGTTTTTTTCTCCAAATTAATTGAATCTTCAAAGACAAAAATAAATTTCCGTCATAAAAATTTATAATACAAATCGCTACCATTTCGAAAGTTACTAAAGCTGTTGTACCACAATGTAGACGAATTCGTTGCTATCTGAAAAATGCGATCATCGATCAGGGAGGGGCAGAGCAATCTAATCCCATTGAGAATAAAATATAATTTTTTAAATTTTTTTGAATTACAAGCGTACTTTGAGAAATTTTTCTAATATATACAAGTATATGCTTGAAAAAAAAAATTATTTATTGGGATGGACAAGTACCTCCCTTTGCTAGCTCTGTTCCTGCTACCTGCCAGGCTGCCATAAATTAGTTTTAATTGTTGATATTAGTGTATCTAGAGAAGTTCAAAAATTTTAATTAACTCGATATACACTTTGTAAATTGAGTACTTCTAAATCGGTCGTCAGCAATATATTTTTGAAAGAAAGAACCCCAAGAAGGGGTACCAAAATCAATTAAACTAGAAGGTGTTAGAGTCACACAACACAGTGACTCAGAGTTACTAGTGATATTAAGCATCTATAACTTTAACACTGCACAAACTAGTGATATTGGATGAATGACAAAATTTTCGTTGAAGATGCTAAGAATTTGTTGTATCATGATATAATGATCAAAAAATTTTTCGCTTACATTGCAAGTATCGTGTACGTGGTTTTAAATCTTACAACCCGACTGGATCTTTTAAATTGCAATTGTTTCGTTAAATAATTGATGTTAATTGCAACGAGCACGTCTATGGTGCTATATTGAACCGATCTGTTATAATCTCGAATTTTTAAAATTCAAACAACTGGTGAGTTGTTCAATTCGATCTTTAAATCAAAATCTTATATACAAGTAAATTTTATTTTTCTTACTCTCTTTTGTATAGAAAAAGATCCACTGATTTTAAAAATGCTAGAAAAGATAGAATTTAATTAGTTTCTTGCAAATTTTTAATTTATATACGGTCGCATCAGTTATATTTATATTTATAAGTTCCAAAATCCAAGATTTTGCGTTATAATATCGGCTGATCGATGTTATACTTATTACATTACCATTTGATAATTATTGTATCAAATAGATAATATGTGGCAAAAGAAACTAATAATAAAAGGTTGCAATATTGTAACTTGAATGCCTGTTATTGCAGTATGTTGAAAACTTGCTAGTAGTGTCTTACGTTTCTCTTTTTTATTTTATTTTATTTATTTTTTTTTTTTGCATTAGATGAGAATTAAAGTTTTCAATTAATTTAGTGGTAAACAATGAATTTCGAACCTATACGGATGTCCCTAACATAAAGAGTGGCTAGTAGTGGCTAACCTTATACAGAGTTAAAGATACATTTAAGGATCATGTATTCATTGCATGCTGAAGTCCCTTAGTACGGTACGGTTGTAGCATTCTAACTTATTTTCAATTAACTCTGCATGCCTCATTAATTATCAGCACCTTCCTTCATATAGCATTGACTGTTATTAATTCCATGGTTTTCTATATATATATATATAACTATATAAGCAGGGACGAGTTGACGACCGCCTCCAATTTGGCTGTACCATAAAATAAGCTGCACACTATATAAGATGGTGCTCTATATATCAACAGGATCTAATTAAGGTTCATAATTTCAGGAAAAAATTGCGATATAGCTAGCCAAGGATTGTATACAATTTAAATGCACGTCTGCAACATCGCACATAATTTTGATCCCCACATACTTATACAATATTTAAATACAATTTTATTATGACTTCAGTTTGAATTTACCATGCTGCCTCTAACACATAACATGTCATAGTTTACACGCCTGAAAATTTTTCTTTACAATTAAACGATTAATACATTATGTTCTTCAGTAAGCAAATGGCATATTAATTTTCTCAGTACGTACAGATGGCATATTATTTGTGGGCTATCCATTAGTATGTTTAAAAAGTGCTGCTTCCCACCAACTACTTTGGCTGATACGGTATACATAATACATTAAGCCTAGTTGCTTATGAATCATGAATGTCTCATGTTGCAATTATCTAAACCACCCTTAAGTCCACCGAAATACTTGAATATTTTTTTTTAACACCAAAAACAAATTAGTATCATCTCAAGCAAAGGCAAACATAGAAGTGTGGCAGGGCCCCCAATAGTGATGGCTCTATGATAGGAATTTTGCTCTAGTCCAAGAGAGACAACTAGAAAAAATAATTTTTTTAGTAAAAAAAAAAAAAAGAAGAAAACTTAGATAACAGACGTCCCCTTCTTCCCATCTTATTTATTCTCTGCTCCTCCTCTTAAACCCTTTCTCCTCAGGTTCAAGCTCTCTCATCCTGTGTCAAATATGGGAAGAGCTCCTTGTTGTGACAAATCAAATGTCAAAAAAGGACCATGGTCCCCTGAAGAAGATGCAAAGCTCAAATCTTATATCGAAAAATATGGTACCGGTGGTAACTGGATTGCTCTCCCACAAAAGATAGGTACATATATACGGTTTCATTCATTCAGTTGTTACTTCTTTCAATATTTTCCCTTTGCAGCAATCTTGATCAAGCTAAGCACATTTTGAGGATATTTGTTCAAGGAATTTGAGCTGTTTGAAAAGAAGAGGAAGTAGCTAAATTGGGGCAAAAATGCACCAGAAGCTAACATATATACCAAGTAGCAACAGACTAACCGAATTACTAAATATATTTTTTTTCGGTGATGCGTATAATTTATGTTGAGTATCCTTTTTCATCTGATTCATCAGGGCTTAAGAGATGTGGCAAAAGTTGCCGTCTCCGCTGGTTGAATTATCTTCGACCGAATATTAAGCATGGTGGTTTCTCTGAAGAAGAAGATAGAATCATTCTAAGCCTATACATAAGCATTGGCAGTAGGTTCGTCTATTTCTATCCTGATGTGCACCTACAATATTGTTATACGGCGAATTATTCTCATATTGCTTCATGGTTTCATACAAAAACGATAATTTATTCAAAAGAAAATGTATGTATGTACAGGTGGTCTATCATAGCTGCACAACTTCCAGGTCGAACTGATAATGATATAAAGAACTACTGGAACACTAGGCTAAAGAAGAAGCTACTTGGCAAACAATTGCCAAATCAGAGCCGCAATGTAAAGCAAGAAGGTAAGAAGACCTACGCGAACAACAACCTTTATCCTGTTTCTATCAAGACTGAAGGAAGCTCGAGTCAGAGCAGCACCACAAGTTGGTCCGAGATCAGCATGCCATTGTACCACAAAATGACATCCAATCAAATGTCAGTGGCGAGCAGTTTAATTGGGTCGGTAGTAACATATCCATCAGAGCTAGATGAGATGTTCAATTTCAACCAAGTTAAATTAGAAGGCTTGGATGGGCTATATGGTGAAATTTGCACTAATTGGAGTAATGAGGTAAGTGAATTGATGTTTCCTAGCATGACTCCAAGCCTCCAAGAAATGCAACAATTGTGTGGTCCAGTGGATGAACAAGTGGACCCTTGGCATGCAATAGAGAACTAGTACCTGAACTGGTTGTTGGGTTTATGTTATTTCTTTGATTTGTGTTAGCTAATAATCAAGCTCATACATGCGGCACATGGGAATATTGCATTAGCTTTTTGCAAATTTTTTTGTTGGTTTTTATATATTCTCTCTTTTGGGTAACAATTAATAATGTAATATATATAGTATATGTTACTTAATACATTTAGAATGTACAATACTAAATTTACGGTTCACTCTGTGACTTTTAACTGATTAATATATATAGTTTGAGAAGTATAGAGATCTTGAGTTTTTATATATATATATCCCGCATGTGAATTTTTAACATATTGATTTGCCTCGCTACTAAGACGACTAATCTTAAAAGGTTGGATTGTTGGGTAAAGGAAGTGTCGATTGTAAGAGAAATTCCGGTAACACAAAATGGAAAAATCGAATATTCTTTCCGTTTGATGAGATTCTAGCAAGAGCACAATTTGGTTTTCGCAATAGTTATGTGGTTCTGATTTCAGAAAGGAAAATATTTTTCATCTGGACGATTCTTCTGGAGCTCTTGCTCGCCAGTTTAATATGATAAACCTGCATCAAATACGAATTAATGAAGTTTGTACTTAATTAATCCTCATTTTGTTACTGTTCTTTTACGCATAATGAATATAAGACATGATTAATAATAAAATTTTTGCCTATAGTATGTCAAAGAAAAAGCTAGTTTTTAGTGTAGTACTATCGTGTTAATATAGTTATCGGATGTATTTGGCCTACTCTCTAATAATATTGAAATTCCAAGTTACTAAAATTCAATTGAAGTTCCGACTCGGCCTACTCTATACTCTAATCTTGGTTCCGCCCCTAATTGGGTAAAGTATACAGAGTACCTTATTTTGGATAGCTATTTTCAAAAAAAAAAAAAAAACAGAGAGAGAATAACGAATTTTTAGTGAAGTTAATGGTTCTAAATCACAGTTAGAAATTAATCTACAAAGGTGTATATTAATTTCTGAAAAATGAAAGTGTTTTGAACTGAGTTCTCTTCAAAAATAAATAAATAAATAAAATGTGAAACTCGCTTATATAAGTAAGTGAATCCAAATTAACTGAGGCCTTGGCTGATTGTTAATGCTCAATACTACAAAAAAAAAAAAAAAAAAATGCAATTTCAAGACTTTCTTGTTGAGTGATTGGGTCAGAGAAAGCTTCATGTATAGTGCGAGCAACCTGGTTGGATCGTTCTCCTATGTGATGATTGAGATCTTAAAATATAGCTCAGTTTGGACTTTTCAAAAGGTACGTTCATGCTGATTTTTTTCCGATTGCTCTACTAGGTTTCCTTCTGGAATACTCCAGAAGGGTTCCTGTCTATAAATAAAAATATTGACATACAATTTGATGCTTCTGAAGCAGCAAATTCTTATTAGATATATTTTCAAGAGTTTTGCTATGGCGAGTCGCGACTCACCAAAGAGTATGTGAGTCGCGCTCAAACTTCTAATTTGGTTCAAAATGATTGATCCAAACCGTCCAATACGATCTTCCTATTGAAATCTTCATGCATACCAAATTTTATATTTTTTTGAAATTTGTAAGTAGATTTTTAGATTTTTAAAAACTGTTATTTTTGAATGGTTCAGAACTAATTAGATTAACGATTTTCTGAAATTTCAAAAAAATATATAAAATTTGGTTGCATGGAGATTTCAATAACGAAATCGTATTGGACGGGTTAGATCGGTCATTTTGAATCAGATCTAGGAGTTTTGAGTGCGACTCACAGACTGGTGAGTCACTACTCACCATAGCAAAACTCATATTTTCAAATTGTTTATGTAAACGTATGTCCGTTCAAAAATCTAGTACAAATTTTTTTATAACATGTAGGCTGTAAGAATAGATTCCAATTTTGACTAATTCTAGAAGAAGATCCTAATTAAATCCTGTTTTGTAGATCCATCATTGCATGGGAAGGGTATAGCTTGTGGAAAAGTAATAACGATATATAAAGGAAACGACTTCGGAGAACGAAAAAGTGGCTACTTTTTTGGGTGAATGATGAGAAAATAACATGGAGTCGTAAAGTTCGTTGAAATTATAGGTAGGTAGATTAGTGCCTTTGACTTTTTTACGATCTAGATGCTTTAATTTCTTCCTTTCATAACTTCTGTCTCAAAAGAATATTTCTATATATATGTTTACATGTCTCTTTACTAATATGTATATCTGGATTATTTATTTTTTTATTTCCATTATTTAAATTTTAAAAAGACTATACGCATTCAAATTAATGACTAGTTATGCAAACCTAGCAACTGATAGTTACCATTTTAAACTTTATTAATTTAATTTTAAGCTAATTATTGGATTGTGTGAGTTGATTCGTTACCAAAAAAAATTCACAAAACTCCCAATGAACGATGTTTTACATGTAACTTAGGAAGTTTGGCATTTAGTTTGCATATATATGTTTATGTACCTGGTAATGCCAAAAACTTTATTTATTAAAATAATATGAAAATAAATTATGCTCATATCATTGTATATGACATGCATCATATAAAAAATAAAAAAATAAAAAATTGGAAGTCCTCTACTACATGCTTGCAAAATTGAGTTAAACCGTAACGACTTAAGTCATGCTAGCCATAGCTTTAAATGATCCGTTGGATCAGCAATGAGAGTTTCCATTAGTTTGGAATTCAATCTAAAATAATTACATTTGAGCTCTGAGTTGTTATGCATTGTCGATCCTTGGTAAGTGAAATTGTTATATGTGAACAATGCATTGTGTAGGCATAATTAACTTGGGTCCTAATTATAATTTGGTTTATTCATTATTAAATTTGTTGGAAATGCCACGAAAAACAATAAAATTTTTATTGTCATATTATTCGCACTAATATGTCATCTCATATTAATATATAGGTACCTGATAATTAAGTTCCCATGACTTTTACTTGTAATTCATCTATCAAAATATGTATGTGAACTAAATTCTACTTCTCTTCGCATCGTCCTATTTAGGTGATAAAATATTTTGTAGCTTGCTTTGTTTAATGAAATTTTCTAGTTGGCAATTGCCATCTAGCCTTTGAAAAAAAAAATTTTAAAAAATCCTGTGTAAGGAATTAATGCCTAACGTTATTCTAACAAGTGTGTTTAATTTATTTTAATGGTAGTTGACCAAAAAAATTATGGATTTTTTTATATTTTTTAGATTAGCTTAGAACCAAACTATATTTAGTGCAATCTGAAATTAGACTGAACTGAAAATTTTGTTGAACTCTATATAATTTTATTACTTGATTTGCCTATGAATTTCATCAACTTTTTATAATTTGATTGAGGATTCAACTCTTTTTAGTGTAGAAAAATTTAGGGGGACACCCAAGGTACACGAGTTATTGATCGTTGAAGACCAAAAAAAAATTAAGGCTGAAAAAAATGTTCAATGGTTCCCCAAAAAAAATAATAAATATGATTTAAAAATAGTAATGCATTTTCATCTAGGTCCAGTGCTTTGTTACATGGTTTGACTTAGTTTTTAAAGTTATATAGGTTGTTAGTTGGGAAATCAAATCCTAATAATTGATTGACTACTGTTTCAAACGCTAGATATATATTCTTTTGAGGTCCTCTATAATTAATCTTTTCCTGAACCTACAAATTGACCTGTCGCGCTTTAGTTTACCAACTATCAGTTTTATAAGGCAAAAGTTTATATTTTATATTTTTCCTTTGTAGAAATCAGTAGACGCCCATTCTTTTAAATTAAAATCGCAAAATTTTTATTTATGATTTAATCCGTAAATTTAAAATGGAAAGAATAAATCACTTGTAATATCAGCCTCAATGATAAAAAGCGACTAAATCCTCGGAAGTTTGATATTGGAAATTCAAACCGTTTTCCAGTCAGTAAACAAACCCACTTTATTGCGATCATGCGCATTATTTAGTTTTTTAAGAAAATTATTTTCTAACATTATTGCTCAAAGTTCTTACATTTTGTAGTTATGGACACGAATTAACGAAAGAATAAGAAAATGTTGGAAGTATGACCATATGAAATGATGGAAAAGACAAAAGGGGGGGGGGTTATGGTGCAATTATAAGTATGACACTTCTAGTGAGAATTTCAAATTCGCCGTGTCAATAAGTGATATTTATGTATTTTAGTAACGATCGATATTATTTTACCTAATTAAGTAATTATGCAGGTTAATTAATGATTTAATTGTTTATCTTTTTGGTTCAATTATTGCTGAGATGGAAAAAAAAAATTGACCAGTTAGGTTCTGTGATATTTATTTACTGAGTATAAGTTTGCTTGTGTGCTGACATGTCACATGTCCAGTGGGACACGACATCATAATCATCGGTTCATTTTTTTTATGCGCGATCTGGACGGCTATAGTTCAATTTTTTTTTTTAGATTTCTGTGGTGATTCTGTGTGGTTAGTCGTGTACAAAATAAATTTCAAAAATAGTAATGACCTGCAACACTGAGAGTCACATCACGTACACTACCCGAAAAAAGGTTATTTGTAACGGTTAATAAAACAGATCTGTAACGGTTATGTTACCGTTACAGTAGGTCCCGTTACAAAAGGATAAATAACCGTTACAGATGTTATAACGGTTATTTATAAAAACCCGTCACAGAAGGAGCAAATCAATAACAGTTATTATATAAAAACCGTTACAGATTGAGGCCATCTGTAACGGTTTTTATATAATAACCGTTACAAAACTCTTGTTTTTTTTAAAAAAAAATATATATTTCTGCTATGATCACCGCATCACAACGTGGAACCATAAAACATATATATATATTACATAATATTTTTTTTGCTAAAAACTATCATAATCATTCATATAAATAATATAAAACTAATATAAATAACAGCCACGACTTTCACCCCTGGCGCACGACTTTCGATCGCTCGGCCACGGCTTTCATCCATCGAACACGGTTTTCGATCGCTCGGCCACGGCTTTCATCCATCGAACACAGCTTTCGATCGCTCGGGCACGGCTTTCGTTCGCTCGATCACGGCTTTTGCTTCTCTTTTTGTCATCCTTTTCCATTCCTTCAACAAATGACTGCAACAAATGATAATAGTAAGGTTAAATTTGAGATAACAACAAGAAGGAAATTAAAATTTAGACAAGGGTCTATTGCTTAAACTCAGGTTCAGGTGCTTATTCCAAAAATTATTTTCAAGAATTGCATAAGGTGATGCCTTCTATTTTGATGCATCATACTAGTACACATGGTATCGCTATTGTTGATGCCTTCTATTTTGGGGGCACAAGGTGGTGATGGGCCTAATGGCAGTAGGAGGTCTGGTACCAGTCTTAAATTTTTCACTGGTATGCTGGTACCATACCATTGTGCCAAGATTGCTAATAGATTCTTCATTGCAATAGAATTTTATTGAATATGTTAAAACCTAATTTCAGAAATTACCTTACAAATAGTGAAATCAAATATAAAATGTCATATATAAAATTATAATAAATTATAGACCCAAAAAACTTATAAGCAATTACCAGTTCTATCATACTTCAATTCAATCCATTTGCACAAGAAAAATTACAAAACACATTATATCAACATATGATCTGAAGTCTCAAATTACAAAACACATTAGTTCAGTACTTGTAACTTCACAAATCAGGTACTTGTATTGTTATATTGCACTCAAATTTTCTACTAGATGTGCATCAGTCTTCTATCAAGTGGTAGTATGATCAATAAATACATAAGCCAGCACCAACACATAATCTGGACTAATTAAACCACAAGATTATAATACTCAACTACCTTGGCACATGCATGATGCGATGAAAAGAACAGTAAAAGTCTATGTACCTTAAGGTGTGTTTGGATGGAGTAGAATAAGGCTTGAATAAGAATAAGCTCCAAATTCCTTATTCTTGTGCAACCCAAGCAACACAAGAATAAGAAATTTGGGCCCTTATTCTTATACTAACAAAACCATAGAATTTGGATAAGAATAAGGATTGGCATGAAATTCTAAAAATTTCTTATTCTTATTCTTATCCGGCCTCCATCCAAACACACCCTAAAGAAATCAAGGCCAACAGCATTGGTACGATTTCCCATGAGCTTGACAGCATAAAAGTCTATGCACCTACAAGCAGACAACCATAGAATTAAACTATAAATCAAGACCCCTCATAAGTTCCATCACAGCATTGTTATGCACACAATCAATTTTCTGCATTATAATGTTACATTGTTTATTACATCCAGTAAATCAAAATATGAAAACATTTTGTACCCCGTTAGTCACTTTCCATTAAAAAAAGAACAACTACTGTAGAAATTCCATTAAATAAATTGGCACACAAAAGGTTGTGTGCATAATTGAACCCAAAAGAAAAAAAACTCAAAATAACACACCTTATAACAGTTCAGATGATTAGTAAATGCATTTCAGATCAAATGTAGAATTGGTACTGATTATGAAAACATAAGAATGCAATATATATATACAGAATGAAATGTAGCAAACCATTATTGAAAAAGAAAAAAATCCTCAGCAGACAGCTTAGTAGAATGACTACTAAAATACTTCAATTAATACACACTTATAAGCGGGCAATAGAAATGTTGTCCATTAAATTACAATAATCTACAGCTTGAAAACATGCAACAATGGTTTAGCTTTAGCGAATATAGCAGTAAACAGAATAAGTACCAGAAAAACATAAGAAAATTCTGTTATTCACAGATATGCGACTTTTATTCACCAATACAAGGAATAATTTTCAATTCCTCGGAAAAATTCTTTGTTTTTTTGTCATACCTTGATGGATGCCATCTCGATCTGAGCACCTCAGATCAGGTTTGTCAGTCTCTTCCTTTCTAAACCTTAATGGACATGGGGAAGAGGGACGACAAAGTCACCACAACCACCAGCTTCATCACAGTCTCCTCCTTCTGATGACTTATCTTCTTTTGACGAGCGAGTGGTTGTCTTGGCGAGAGGGTCAAAAGTCAGATCTAGGGTTTGTAGGAAAAAGAGGAAGGAGAAGGAAATCAGCGAGGGATCGGACGGCTCGAGCGTGGTGGAGAGGTCGAGGGTGAGGCGGAGGTGATGGAGAGGTCGAGGGTGAGGGGGAGGTGCCGGAGGTGGCGCTGGAATTTGCGAGAAAGCGTCGAGCTCCCAAGTGCGGACGGCTCGAGCGTAGGGTCAGACGTGGGGAGAGAGGTAGAGCACGACATGGTGACGGCGATCGGATTGGGAATGGCCGAAAGTCGGTGAGGCGGAGAGAGCAGAGAGATCGAGGAATGATCTCCGCTTAAGAAGGAAAGAGAGGCAGAAAAAATGAATAAGAGGAAGGGGCTCGATCGGAAGAAAAATAAAGATAAGAGGAAAGGAGTTCTGTAACGGTTAATATTAAAAAACCGTTTCATCTAATTTATTACGGTTTTTATTTAAAAACCGTTACAGATTAGAATGGATTCTGTAACGGTTTTTTATATAAAAACCGTTATAAAAAGGTTTACCGATTTTTTTTTTCTGTGACGGGAAATGTATGACGGTTTTTTCAAAATAACCGTTACAGATGAATCAGATATTTTAATAGCGCCCTAACTTTTAACTAACTGTAACGGGTTTTGTTATAACCGTTACAGATGACCCGTTACAGAAGGTCTTTTTTCTAGTAGTGGTAATTGCAATGTACTTTTCATGATAATTTTTTAAAATTGTAACTATTGATCAAACAATTATTAAAATTTAAAATAAATTTGTGGGTTTTATTTAGTTTGGATAAATTTTTTATCTTGGTGCAATTTGAAAAATAACTGATCTTATAGAGAGGGCTATTTGAAAACAAATAGTGTAGTTTTACATGCACTACATTAATTGGCAACTAAACGAATTCGAAGTTGTACCAAATTTACTACACAACTATATAAAATACAGGAGATATTTATAATTTTATTTTTTATTTTGATTATTTATATCAATTATCATTACAAAATAATTAGGAATTTTACCACCATCGATAGATAAAGGCCCATTTTATATTTGAAAACAGAAAAACAAAAAAATTAGAAAGAACAGAATATTAATCATAAAATTTTGCAACTAGTAAATCTACTGTCCGAATATTCTCGTTTCCCGGTTCTAACTTGTCAAATACTTTTTCAGATTCCAAAGTCTTCAAGGTGTTAGTGTTACTGTGTCTACCTATAATGATTGTATACAAGTGGGACATGTTGTTATCCTAGCACGCAAAAACGAAATGGGATAAAATTCACTTATAGGCCGGCCATAGAGTTATTTGCCCCTCATGAAACTCATGGTAACAGAAGTAATGACGGAGCAAATATGCCTGATTATTTGAACATAGGCTTAAAGTTCAAAATTTTATCCGTACTATTTATGTAATCACCACTAAATTTCATCACTATAATTTGAGATTGAACCATGACGGCACTCGAGTTATGTAAGGCCAATGTGGCTGCTTCCTGTTCTATTGTTAGAACACTAGTCAATTTTCCTAGATAGCCCCTATCTAGTGTTTCAAAAAAAAACACTAGTCAATTTGCTATTTCTTTACATATATCCCGCCACAAAGAATCTTTCCAAGACTTACTCCATACTGTCATGTCAAAGTTACTTATATAGAGCAGCAAATAGGATCATTAAGCGTAAAGCGAAAGAGAATATCCCCATCAACAAGGGTTTAGCAACTAAGAGCCCCTTGCAAAACGTCAAAGCTGTCAAATGTTAGTTGCACATGCTGTCTACCCAACCATCTTTATAATATTAAACGTTATCGCTTATATTAGTTATTATTAATTAGAACAATAATAAGGAGTGATAGTCCTCTGGAATATTTCAATGTGATAGATATGTAAAGAAGATGGAGCACTTGATAATAATAATGTAAAATATTTTTAAATAGTTTTAGATACGATTTTAAATAAATAAAATAATGTTAAAAATTAAAATAAATTTATAGGGATGGTATTGGACATGTATATAGTCTAATAATAGTTTCCTTCAGCGATTTAAGTATAGTTTGATGACCCATCAAGGATCGTTAATTTTTTGTCACGTAAAATTCAAATCACTTGATGAATGTTAAAACAATTAAGCACCAAACCTAGCTATAATGTTTAATTTCAAATTTATATTTGATATTTGAAGATTTTCAAAATCGTTGAGATATATGATTGTCAAGTAATCCCTCCTCATTCGACAGATACAGTTAAAGAATATACATTACTTGATATATAATTATTTATCTTAATATTTTTTTTACAATAAAATAAAGTTTAATAAGAATTAAATTTTAATATATAAATATGATCTGTATATTCCGATACCACTCTAAACTGATGAACTATGCTATATATTTTATCATTTGTTAAGTTATTTCAACGACTTAAAATTAGCAACTCTTGATGCATCGTCAAACTTTGTTAAAATTGCATAACATCTTATTTGCAATCTATATCTATATATTAAACAAGATACAATATATTTATTTATTTTCAACTTTTTATTGAATTTGTTTGAGAACATTTTTTTCCTTTTTTTCAAAAAAAAAAAAAGCTAGAGGTCAAGATGTAGCATGTAAGTGCAAAACAATTCAAGTACACGGAATAAACAAGCTAGAGTTGTGATCGTGACCTCAAGTCATTGTCTTTGAAACGATTGAAATTGGATGAAAACTTGATGGTCTTAATAGAATAGCACTACACTTTCCTGTTGCTTCTATCCTGCGGAGAAATTAAACTACTACAAAGCTGATGTCACAATCTCAACTTGATGATTCTTCTCTCACTCTTACTCTATTTCTGTTTTAGAACTGAGAAAAGTACTCTACACTCACTATTTCCATCATAATAGTGAATATAAAGGGGTTCAAAATCGACCAAAGGTGTATTACAAAGGCTCAACCAAAGGGTGCAATGATCACTGCATTCTGTTCAGAAGTATTGTATCTTCGGCCTGAACTTCATTCAGAGTACGGTTATAGAACGATCCGTCCAACTCTGAAATGGTCCATCTAATCAGTTCCGGATGGAGTACCACACAAGCCTCCAAAACTTTAAATATTATATATTCACAAAAAAAAAAAATGTTCTAGTTGAGTTCCGTATTCGCGGCTTTTCGCTTAAGGTACATATTGATGATGTTCTAGTTGAGTTCCGTATTCGCGGCTTTTCGCTTAAGGTACATATTGATGATAATAATTAAATTGACTATTAATTGATTTAAGAATATACATATATATAGTTTTAGATTGTCATAATAAATTATTGTTAAGTGATTATGATTTATAGGGCGAACATTTTCTATTAACAAACGATTTGCAACTTGGAACTAATTTTAGGATAGAGGATTCTAGGTGCATGATTGGAACCCAAAATAATAATGACAATATTTCTTTAGTATATGTTAATGACAACAAAACGCAGCTAACTAATAGCTCATATATCTCACTATTTCAGAGTACGGGTAATAATATATTTAATTTATGACATTGACAGTCACGAGAGAGGTATATAATATGAGACAGTACGTTCAATTTTGTCGCAGCTACACCAGCACCTAGTTTCTATATGTATTTAGTCCTCCTTGAACATTAATTAGGCTTTACTCCAGAATTTGGTGGGAAAGGAAAAGGGATAGAATGGGATAGAAAATAAGGAAAGTGACAGTAAACCTCAAATTTGAAGTGAACCGACTTTTTCATTTTCTTCATTCTTTTCTATAGAGTTTCTCCAGATTCTCTCTAGTTAACCTTGATTTTCTTTGAAAATTTATGATTTTGGAACATGTTAACACTATTGTGCAAGAATTGGTCAGTTCACCCTCTTCCCATTCTCCTCTATTATCCCTTCCTGGAGCAAAGCCTTAGTTGTTTCGTTCTCTCTTTTATATTTTATTTCCGTGAAACCTTCACACTCCTTTTTGCATAAGAATTTTATGATAGACTCCAGTAATTTGCCGTTTAAAAGGTTTATTTATTTTTGTTGAGAGTTATATTTGTTACTGTTCAATCTCAATACTATGACATGCAAGAGTTCATTATATGTTTTCGAAAATATTCAAACTAATTAAGGAGAAATAGATCATATTTTTAGTATTAAAAAGCTGAAAATGTTAAATAAGACATTACGGAATAAAATATAGATCGGATTTTGTTAATGTTTAAATTTCAACATATGTACGATTAGATTGTTAATTTTACAAAGATAATAACACACAAAAATATGTATATTATTTTTTTTCGCATTACTGGATCAACATGAAGGACAGAAACAGAGCCTTTTTTTTTTTTTTTTTTTTTTGAAGAAAGATGGATTTGCACTGGATAGAGAGATCCCCTTTGGTTGTTGTTTGTACGACTTACTCCTGCCGCTGACCTCAAATAGTCATCTGTTCTTGGGCCAGAACACCTGGTAGCAGGGAATTTGCCCCATGCTGGCTTAAGTACCCGAAAACATCAAAAATACGTTTACTGTTCATTCGAATTTTAAAAATCGAATAAAAAAATACGGTTGCAAGATCGGATTTCTGGAATCCGATCAAACAAATCGCTTAGATCGGATTCCTGGAATCCGATCAAACAAATCGCTTAGATCGGATTCCTGGAATCCGATCAAAATTATGCCTTTAAAATTTAATTAAATATAATTTAAAAATTAATTAAATATTAATTGGTGCTTAGATCAGATTCTGAGAATCCGATCTAAGTTATATGCTTAATATTAATTAAAATAATATAAAATATTAATATTTATTTAAAAATAATATTTATTTAAAAATGATATTTATTTAATATCTATTAATAGAAAAAATTAATATTTATTTAAAAGCCTCACTAGATGAGGAGAGGAAAAGTCGTAAGAACTTAAGTGGGATGATGGGTGGTTTACTAGAAGAGGCTCCAGAATGGGCGAATGCACGGTGAAAGATAGGTGTGAATGAGTCATCTAGTGGGGTGGGTACTGTATACCTAATAATAAGCATCAGCCTGACTAAGTATAGAAGGTGTGGGGGTAGGCGTAAGGGGCTGGCTCCTCATGTGTGGATGAGGATGGCTGTACCCCTTTCGTACTGAGCCTGAGTCTGAGGCTAGTTGTACCCACCTAAAAACTGAGTCTAAATCTAGCTGTACCCCCATCCGAGTACGGTGTTGGCACGACATGACATGAGTACAGAATTAGCACGACACGATCGTGTTATCGTGTCGTGTTGACAATCCTGAAAAATTAACACGATTTGATACGACACGATTCGACATGCACACGACACGAACACGAACTAACACGACACGACAACACAAATTTAATTTTTAATATTTAAAAAATAGCATCATTGTTAATTATTATCTAGTGAGGCTTTTAAATAAATATTAATTTTTTCTATTAATAGATATTAAATAAATATTACTTTTAAATAAATATTAATATTTTATATTATTTTAATTAATATTAAGCATATAACTTAGATCGGATTCTCAGAATCCGATCTAAGCACCAATTAATTTTTAAATTATTAATTTAATATTTAATTAATTTTTAAATTATTAATTTAATATTTAATTAATTTTTAAATTATAGTGAATTAAATTTTAAAGGTATAGTTTTGATCGGATTCCAGGAATCCAATCTAAGCGATTTGTTTGATCGGATTCCAGGAATCCGATCTTGCAACCGTATTTTTAAAATTCCGTATTTTTTTGTTCGATTTTTAAAATTCGAATGAACAGTAAACGTATTTTTTACTTTTTCGGCTTAAGTACCAGGTGTTATCTCTGTCCCACAGTTTTTATATCGTTTTAGAAATAGAGCCTATTAAATATCATTTGATGAAGATTAGAAGGCTAGATTTCCTAGCAAAAATAATAATCAGAGTGCTCTGTAAGTTTGGAGATGCATAAAAGAAGGAAGGATGGCAGCCTCTTTTTTTTTTTTTTATGAGAGAAGGATGGCAGCCTTGGTGAAACGGAGGTATACTGAGACGCCTCTCTATGTTGCATCCACCAACAACGAGTCAAAGTGTCAAACAAAAGCATTACAAAATAGAACAACACAGAAAACAACATAGTAATGATTCGGAAGATCAGGCCATGATGTAGCAGATGACACTGCGGGGCCCGCAATGCGGGGAAAAGCTTTTTTTGCTGGATCCTCTGTGAACTCCTCAGCTCGAAATAGTGTTCCTTAGCCCAGTGTGCATTCTAGTAACTCAAACTTCCACAGCTGGAAATTTTACTCGCTATACAAAGAACTGCCCCGTGTGGAAAATTGCAAAATATATTTTTGGTAATGAGCCCGTGGCAAAAATTGAGAAAAGTGAAAAAATAATGGAGCGTCCGTTCTTCGTCTCGTCCGGTATTTGGCACGATCATGGGGTTTATTCAAGAGGTCTGGATTTTCGGAGAGTGCTTTGGACACGAAAATTTTTACTGCGGACATTCTCCTCAATTTTTCTTGACACATATGCCCCTGCTTAATTAAAGCAAGAAGTCATATAAGTTTTGTCATTTATTCACTGCGGGGTCGTTTGGATGGGCTAGGAATAGTCTATTTCTAGAAATAGCTTCTTACTAGATATAAATCTCTCTCACAAAGTTACACACTTCCCAACGTTTTATCCCTAAAATCCTTATTCCTTATTTCCATACGATCCAAACGAGCCCTGCAATCATATCACCTAAAATTTCTATAACTGAATTATCTCTTAAATAATAGCATCGAAAAAAAATTTGGGTCCATTTCTTAGCCGTAATATTGAAGAGCCAATTTGTAATGGACCATTTTCTTCAAAATTCATTTGTACTCCTATTTTATTTTATTTTTTTTTTTTTTTGAGCACAAACTTAGCGTCTTGGTTCTATCTTCCACTTTAGAGACATGGTACTCACTTTTATTTTATTATTCTTATAGTTTTCTTGTTAACTTTTTAACCTAATAGAACAACAAATTCATCCATTGATGTCACAAAAATTAATAGTACCAATTACATAATTGATATCTACCAATTGCAAACTGGTCATAACGCCCTTGATATCTACCATGACACAACAGTATCCAAAATAATGAAAAACAAAATTTACCAATTACATAATTCTTAACAACGAACAAAATCACAAAAAAAAAAAGCATCAAGACTACGTAGCCATCAAATCCCCAGCAAGACATGACTTCCAGTAATTCTTCGATTCATATAATTGTTCAATCAACTCCTATCACCCCAGTGAAAGGATTGTTTATTTTTTTTAAGTAGCGATCTAATCCAATACAATTGATATAATTAGACACCCAATTGTATAGCCAATGGCTTTGGTTGCCTCTGCATTAAGATATATTCAAATGAACATACAGTTATGATATAGCAAAATTAGAAACACAAATGAGCACAAGTATAACAAAACTAGATATTTCATACTCATACATACATACAGACCCTGCCAAACAAGCACCACAAACTGATATGCTATAATGTTAATTGCGAAGAGGACGAGGTTAGAAACTTAGAATAGCAAGAAAGAGGAGATATTTCATACTCATTCATACTATAAGAGAAGGGGGCTATTTTTTTCCTTTTTTTTATTTGGAAGGAAAATGTCTGGCGAAGGGGACAGGTTAGAATAGCAAAAAAGAGGAGATGGAACCGTGGGTTTTGGAGGTTTCCAAATTGATGCGTGCCAGATTGCCAGGTCACAAAAATTTTAAGAGAATGTCCGCAGTGAGAATTAACGTGTCCAAAGGTTTTTTCGGATTTTCCGCACTATCCACTAAAAATAGAACATGAATGTTGGCAAAAAATTTATTAAATGAGAGCTAGAATTTTCATACAAGCTGGTTTCTATGTTGACACTCTTCCAAAAATGTAATGCCAATAAAATTACTCGGCCAACGCGTGACTAAAAGAGAAATATTTAGTGCACTATCAATTCCTGTTTATCTAAGAAGAATCATTAGCGAAAAAAATATGAACTTTTTAGTTGCTAAGGATCAAGTCATTTAAAGGAACTTGTAATAATGAAATATCAACTAGCTTATAGAATATTGACCATGTTATCTATTTTTTTTTAAGACTAGACGAATTGTACAAAATACTTAATTTTCAAAGACAGAAATGAGTCACGTCAACAATAATAATTGCACTGATAGAATTTTTAAGAACAATAATCTAATAATAAAATATTTAAATGACAATTATCTTAAAAGATCTGACTTGCGTAGAAATGTCCATTAACTATCGTTAGTATACTTCTTTTCTTATATAAAGTATTCCTTACATTTATTCATTCTCTCAACTATGTATTTAATTAAGTATATGTTATGATTGAAGGTCCGGATGGATTCCTGCAGCGGTTACTTGCAAGAGTAAACTAGTCGAGATGGTACTGAATGAGTTGTCAAAAGCTTAAAGAAAAAAGAAAATTTTAGAAGAGCTAACTTCTTCTCTTTGTTCGTATTAACAATAACATTAATTTATTAAGGGGCAATTTTCGTGGTATGTCCTGGTAAAACTTCTTATATGCCATGCATATGTATAAAATATATCAACAAATAGATAAATGCAAGCAAAACACTAAATGCAGAGAATAATTTCATCACAATACATGAAGAAAAAGGAAATTAATGCAACCGTTGGCTACTCCCATGAATTACAATTGAAGAGGCCTATCATGACTGCAGAGATATTGCACTCTATTTTTTTTTTTTTTTTTTTTTGGCAACTAAAGCTCTTAGCATTATCACACTACCCAAAATTACAACGTTTGATAAATAAAGGTAGTCGAGACGTAGTGAATACTTCCAACTGATGATTACCAGTTTTGAAGACCAACTGAAAACGATAAAATAAAACACAAAGAATTAGAAAACCACTTACCTGCTCGTTAGAAAGAACGAGGAAATTTGAGATCTTTTTTTATGAGCTACAGCCTACAGAGAGCATTTTAAACAAATATTACAATCTGTACCAACTTTGAGCAACTATCAATTTTCTTTTTTGTCACTCACAATAATGCAGACCAAAAGAGAGAAAATAAATAATGAAAAAAAGGAGTCAAAGATAGAGAGCATTATTTCCCTTCAAAAGAATCTGAGCAGCAATATTTTCCCAGAAAAATGCTACCATGATCAAATCAGCCTAACAAAAGATTTCAAATTGAGTGAAGAAATAAATCTATATATATAAACTGTACAACTGTCCTCTGTTCTACTGTACATGGACAAAAATCTCTAATTCTTCTACCCTCTGCTATATTCCTATACAGATGAATCTTTCTTTTGTAAACTAACAACAAGGCAGACAGTTTTGACAGCCTTTTGTAACCGAGCAATAGGGAGCCCTCTGAGTGTCGGGTGAGATAATTCCTTCCCTGAACCATTTGACTGGCTGCTTGAGCTAGCTCTTTCTTCTGAAGACTCATCATCGATTTTTACACCATCTGTGCTATGTGGAAATTGACTATATGCTGTGTGAAGGTGCTCATGTATTTCCTCCATTTTGCCCGACTGCTGATCTTCCCTGTCCATGTCGATTAAATCCTACATTAAATGATAAAAGGAAATCTCATCCAAAGTGAACCAAGAGAGAAGATAACGTACAGAGCTGTTAAGCATCTGTGAATATGTCCTTGACATTTAACAATTAACTCAAATGTTCATTAAATAAGTCACAGTAAAACCATTAACAATTTCTGCCTCACTTAGGTTTGATTAGGCATCCAGAGAAATTTAAAAGCCGGTTTTCTTAATAAAATTCAATAATGTACTTGCTGAGAAAAAATACCATTTTATGAAGGGAGATCAATATGTTTCTACTCACAGAAACTTAGAATATTATACTTTGGCTCAGAAGTAATATTAATCAAGTCCTGTTTAAACAATAAATAGCAAGAGCAATTCCCTTCCTTGATCAATGTCTTGAACAATCGAAGAACCAAAAATTATGCATTATTAATCACTGTAAATGAGGATAAGATGTCTTTATTTCCATTTTCTATATTGCTTGATTGCACAAAACCATAATAGCAGTTACCAGTCCCAGTGAGAAAGAATGTAATAACCTGTGCAGAGAAGCTCTTGAACAAAGGGTGGAACCTTTTTCTACAGTACTCATTGAACAACAAAGTAAGCAGTATGAGAGGGATCGTGAATCCTGCAGCTACCGGAGATTCCTTGAGAGAGAAAACACCCAGGCAGATAAGTTGTGTCAACACAAGAGAGAAGATTGTCGTGTTGTGCACAATCGGCCACATCAGCCCCCCTGTTTCATACCTCGTGTGATACACGTTCATTATCTGTTTTTAAATTTATATTATGATGTTAGAACACATCAATCTCTCCTTTGCGCATAAAGTGCTAGAAAATTGTACAGTCTCTTGAGGTTTAAACATTCCAAGCATTTTTTATATATTTTAAAAGGTGGGCGGAAACCCTAAATCAGCAAAGAGTGATGTTTTGCATCTTTGTTGGCAAAAAATATCTGACCAGAACTGTTAGAATCACATTTGCATCTTTGTTGGCAGAAAAACTGAAATCATGTCATTGTTGTCCAATTACAGACATATCTGTCTAATTCATAAATTAAAGCAAATTGTATAGGGGCCAAAATGTTAAACAGATGCTTTAAAGGGACTTTGTGATAACTGAAGCAATTTTAAAGTTATCTTATTTCTACCTGGTTCCTGTAAACAACATAGCCCAGAAAGAAGTAGATGAGCAAGAAAGGTAGAATAAGAGGAGCCAAAATCGAGCAGGTGAACCCAAGAAGTCCAAAAAGAAGAAGTTTAGGTACTTCGGTGTGATAAGGAAATGTGAGAACAGCAGTTGGGTCTTCCTCCCTGCCAAGTATGTATTTACTTATCATGTTCCAAATTAAGCCAAAAAGCTGCATTACTTCTGAAGACAGACTTGCCCAACCTGACGTCAGTACATAAGTAATGAAAAAGGTTGCCTACAGTCATAAAAAAAAGTATATTGAGTTTCTTTTTCTCACACAAAATATACCTATTCATTTACTATAATTCCAGAAACACCCTACATTCCTTGTTTTACAACTGGCAGCATTGTTTATATGTTTTACAGATAACACTGATATACTTTCCAATATATTTCAGAAACAAGAAAATTTTTCTGACAGAAAGTACAAACTAGTAAGCAGAGACTTAAGAGTCTATAACAATGATGCTAATTCCCCGAAAAACAATTCATGTACCAAGCCTGTAAAAAAATCTACAGCAAACTTATATATAGTAAAATAGAAGAAATAGTAGATAACAGAAAATTCTATTACAAGCATCCACAATGTATCAACTTGATTTGTACCTGTACAAAACCTGGTAATAAACAACAACAGTAAAAGACAAATAGGAATACTAACCTGACTTGGCACAGCTTTGGCAAGCTGAGCTGGGATGTCCTTGGGGCTCGACAAAATGTTGATTTGGCTAATAACAGATCCTGAGAGAACATTAACAAAGAACACATTCCAGATAGTGAAGTAGAGCACCTTACAACATGCGCTCCTCTTCCTCCCACTCCGTGAAGTGGGTCCCTCCATAGTTGAGAACAGCATCATCATCGGAGGCACAGTGTATAAAGCAAGTTGTAGTATGACACTAGGCAAATATCCCGTCACAATCTGAATAACAAATCTCCTGCGCATGATAGATGCAGTGTGAGCAGCAACGAAAACGAACTTCAGGTATAATACCATTTAAGTAGAATACCTCCAATATCGGAATATTACAAGATCAACACTGAGGAAGCAGATTAAAAGAAAAATAATGATAACAAAACCAAATCGCAAATGTGCACGGATGAGAAAAACTTTTGAGAGGGAGGGAGGGGAACAGCAGATGTACTCACTTCTTCAAGATACCTTTTAAAAAAGGAAGCCGCTGTTGCAATTTGTCAAGCTGAGTCATCCCTTGCACAAATGTGACAGGGATGAGAAAAACAAACATGAAAACAATGGATAAGAGAAGAGTGGCAATGCGCCGCATCCACAGCAAGCGGTAAGGCACCCAGAGGTTTGACCAGTACACATCATCTGGTGCTGGAGCCAACTCAGTTACCCAATGCATCGGGTTCCAAGTTTGAAGAATCTCTGATGCAACTAGCGCACCATATCGTGTTTTAAAAAAGACAAAAGAAGCACCACATTCCTATGACAGGAACCAATATGTGATTAGCTAGAGGACAATAAACATGGGATTCTGCAATCATGATTAAATTCAAAATCAATTTATTCAACAACATACTGAATTTACAATGAACTCATACCTTAATCTATTAATAAACAAAGTTATCCCACTGCCCCTCAAGTGTGCAATTTAACAACACAAATGAACAAGGAACAGAATAATATTGAAAACCAAATTTTACTAAAGCTAAACTAGCACCATTCTAGCTAGTGATAATAATATCTCAAACTGATCAAATTCATACCTCATGCTCTCTAATGCTGGGGTCTGAACTGCCAGTATCAATCTTCTTCCCGTTTCGATCAAAACTAGTACGAATCAACTGGAAAGAATTTGATGAGCACCCACAAAGGCCGCATCTATACACACCAGCCTTGCATCTCTTTTCGATGACTGTATGCTTTACATGCATAAACTTCTCATATACCTTTTTAGCACCCCTCTGAATAATAATTAATTTTTAATTAGCTCCATATCCAACAAAAGGAAAGACAAAAAGGAGAGGTTAACTACAGCAGATAAGACAATAATGCACCAAAAGGATAACCACAAAAGTCAGCCACCTTATATCCCTTTAAATTAAATGGTAGATTGGATGAACAATGAGATCCAAAATTAAATTCCATGTTACAGAGTGCAAAGTGCAAAATTGGTTGAATGTGGATTGGTTTAGAAAATTGTAATAGATTGCATCATTAAAGCAAAATAAAGTTTACACACTAGTGTAGATGATAATTTTTCACGGGAATTTACACATAGATTCATCTATTTCCAAATAGCCTGTTATATCATTTTTCTAAACTAAAATTTTCAGTTCAAAGCTTACCAACATTCTCTGAACTTTGCCAGCTTTAAAAACTATCTGGTGTGACAAATAACTAGAAGCATGGTATTTTGTGAAAAAATTTGTGACAGATTCATCATATGATTCTTCAGTTGACTTCGGAATGCCTCGGACCAGAACAGTGAAGTGGCTGGGATTTGGTCCAGACCGGGTGACATGGATAAGCCTCAACTTAGAAACCCTCTTGTACTCCTAACAAACAATATTGTATATTACAATCAATATCTCCCATTAGTTAAGTTGAAAGAGAAGGATTTTTTTAAGCACAATATTTTTAATAGATGGATTTATCTGAAACTCCAGAAATTTGGGTGTCACGTTCATATAAAAAAGTATTTGAGAATATATTGCAAACAAGTGAAGGAGCATGGAACATGCAAAAATATGGTCAATAAAGAACAATGAAATAATAGCTATACATTGTTAAGACTTAAGAACAATCCAAGAGTATTTGAGAATATATTGCAAACAAGTGAAGAAGTATGGAACATGCAAAAATATAATATATTTAAGAACATGCAAAGTATTTGAGAATATATTGCAAACAAGTGAAGAAGTATGGAACATGCAAAAATATAGTCAAAAAGAACAATGAAATAATAGCTATACATTGTTATATATTAACTTACAAAGTAAAGAAGAAGACAAGCTGAGCAAGATACTATGTAGAGAGCTAGACAATGCACCCAGAGCCTGAAAACATAGAGAAACACATGACAAATAATCATCCATTGTGATGATGCAACAGAGCCCTTAATTCAAAATTGAACAAGCCCTTCAATTGTTCATAACCCCAATTTACCTCATTTTGTCCTCAATTCTAAATCAATGTACAAACATGTAAAAAGGTAAGAACGATTTTTTTTTTAAAAAAAAAGGAGGAAGCTTTGAGAACAGTCAATTATACCCCAATAATATAATCTATAATTGTACAATATAACCTTCAACTAACTAAATGAAGTTCAATTGATCTTAACTTTCCTTAGCATAACACACTCAACCTCAATTTGCCATCAAAAGTGCATATCAGTAATTCTTAACTATCCTCAGCATAACACACTCAAGCAGTCAAGCTCAATTTGCCATCATAAATCAATTATACAAAAAAGTACAAAATATAAATATACATACCACCTGGATCTTTCAACAACATTTCCAATGGTAAAAACATCAAGAGATTCAGAGGGGATCTTTCTATGCTCCATTTCTTGTCCAAAGTAATTCAATGGCAATATCCCAAATACGCACACAACAGCTGCTATTGAGAATATGCGTATACTGTTCAAAATAGAGAAAAATTACAAAAATAAAAATATTTGGAAAACAAAGTAAATAAGGGAGTTCCACCAAAATGACAAATATATGATATATCCTAAAACATAATACAGAATACCTATGATATTACTCTAATAAACTAATAATCCTCCCTGCAATCTTGTAGGCTTCCTTTCCAGTTTCTATATAAAAGACCATATGTCTTTTCTACCTATTGATGTTATTTATACAATTACTAGCATCATATCAACCAAACGAACAGCACACTCTGGAGATATAATTTTCAGGCTAGGTGGCATAGCAAAGGGCATATACAAAATGTCTATCATTGTTTGTAAAGGCACATAAGATGTTTATGTTTTGTACGAGCACTAACAGTTACCAGATCAACCGTTACACCTATGAACCACATCCAAAATCACACACACCAAAACATGGTATATTCATACACCAATATCAAAGCTTTAAAGTACCAGTTAATATTGAATTGGACCATTTCTTGTCTTTCATTCCACAAGTTTCTGCTAATTTAGAATTTGCCAATCAATGTAATGGGCAAGCAGAAATATATTTTCCATAAAAGTAAATAATCAGTGAGCTGTCTTGATACAGCAAAACTACTGAATAATGAGTGCCCAAAGTGGGGGGAAAAAAATTACCTCACAAATAGTATATACAACCCAAACACTGCATACCATTACAAGGGGATAAAACAAACCCCTTATCCAAGTAAACCATATTTCAGGTAACCACAGGGACAAATAGACAATGCACATCTGTTGAGACGATTTGTCATCTTTAAATAATATATGTGAAATCAGCCCTTATACTCTCAATAAGATATCTTTTGAGATACAGATACCAGATAGCCTATACTGTTTAAAGTTTAAACAAAGCTCAAAATAACATAAGTAAAATTTATAAGTACCTAAAGATGACAATTCTAAGAAAGACAACAGCATCAAGTCCCGCAACAGCAAGGATTTCCTCCTCAGTATACTGCAGGGCCTTGAGAATCCAACTAGGGGAAGGCACAAACCTCTCCAATACGAAAGCATCCCGAAGCCTATTGTGCTCCTCAGCAATTCGCCGGCCAAAGTAAACATTTACATTTGCTGGTTGTTTCCTCAAAATCGAGTAAAGGGACAGTAGAAGAGCGCATACTCCAATATTGATTCCAGCTGATGTCAAAAGAGCAGAGATTATCATCCTCTATCTTCTTCGCTATCGTCTTGATTTGCTAGTGTTTTATATAATGGCGTCTTCCCCGTCTTCTGTGTAATATAAACAATGTTGGGTGAAATCAGACATATCCTTTTAATAAATGCTGCTTCAACTGAAACAGATAGATATCTTAATTGCCATTATTGTGATCGCAATCAGAAAAATTCATTGTTACCAAATTTGTAAATGCACAGTTATAAAATTACAGATTTCCAAATTGTTTCAAAGTAGAAAAATCAGACAAATATGTAAGGAAATCGAGCAAAAAATTAGTCAAAAGATTTCCACCTATGTTTTCATTTTTTTTCCATTTTCCAGAAAGGTATTACCAAATAGATTCGCTATTGATACATAAACCAGTGAGCAATTATTTAGTAATACAATACAACTCACATAAACCAGTGAGCAATTACTACTACAACTCCCATTCAAGTTTTCCAAATCAGAATAAGAGAGTATATTGATCCTCATAAGCATTGTTCCAACATAATAATGCACTTATCATTTGCGTACAATCCAAGTTTACTGCTAGCGGTAAGAAACCTAGTTCATCCCGAAAATATATATATAAAAACAACAAAAATCCTACAAGCATCATTGAAAAGCATAAATTCAAAAGCCATGGATGCTTCGATTTCAGTAAATAAATAAAGGCGCGATATAAAAGTAAGTGTTAATCTTACCAGAGAGAAGCAACCATCAGAGAAGGAATCTGATGCCTCGGCATCTCAAAAGTAGAACATTGATCTTGAGCGCAAATAGCACGAAATCAGTCTAATAGAATAGAAAAAAGGTAAAGAAATCGATTAAATTCGTCGAATTGGAGAAAGAGCAGACGACAATGGAGGCGCTTGAGTTTGGTGGCGGGAGAGAGAATTAGAGAAAGGTCTCGAATTAGTGGGACACAGAGAGAGGAGTCTCGCAAGAGAGACAAAAGAAATCAAATCTAAGTTTGGATTTTGGAAAAGAAGTTTACTGAAATAAAATTAATTCATGGGGTTGATGGAGAAAAAGACATTTTACCGTCAAGGAGGTCAGGAGGAGGAGGCGCGAGGATTGAAAATGACACGTGTTAGTGATCCACTGGGGAGTTCACACGGCAGCGTTCAAGGAGAGGGGAAAGTCGTGGTGACTTCAGACATGTTCTCTATGTAGAGAATTATGCAACAAGTCATGTTTATTTGGACCTAAGAAACAGATTGCTTCGCTTCAAAAAAGGTGCCTGGGTCAGTAATTCATTACATGATTATTTCATTTGTTTCGCCACAAGAAAATCGATTGAATGGAGACGGGGGTGACGCGAGGAGCGGTGAGCCGGTGACGCGACATTGGTTTTGTATTTGCTGTTATTTGAACTGTATAACAGGTCTCTGTTATTTTAATATGATCCGTTGATCCGTCCATTTGAAACAGAACGGAATGGATTGTCCTTAATATTAGCCGTTAGATTGAATCGGACGGACGAAATTGAGACATGGTTTTGTTATGGACGAAGGAAAAGCAGCAGAGAGAATTCCGGGACTGGTTGGATTTCGAGGCGTCCCTCGGAAGCTCCGATCATGCTTACTTTCCATTAAATTATGTTTTTAATTAATGATTTTAAATCTATATATGTATCTATAATATATTATATTTTTTTTGAGGATTTATAATATATTATATTTATATTTAACATTTAACGATTGAAAAGTCCAATAATTTTCTTTTATTTTTTGTAATTTCATAATACATATATGCAAAATATCCTTAATCCAACTGCTTTTTTAATTTTGAATTAAGAACTTACATAACGAAATTTTTGAAAGTTGACCTCGTTGCCTCCGTATTTTTTGTTGTGTAGTAAATAAGAGTAGCTTAATTCATGCATATATCCATGTCAAAAGACTAAAATATTCTTGAAATTGAGTTATTTGATTTAGTAAAGGACAATGCATATTTAGCATGCAATACATATTTAGACCGTTTATTTCAGATCAGACGATTGAAATTCTAACCTAATTATTATTATTTAATACTAATAACAAGAATATTAAAATAAGTAATAATAACAAGAATATTATAATAATATTATAAAAATAATTAATATTACAATATTGTAATAAAATAAATAATATTATTATTATTATAAAAAGTAATTATTATTATATTATAATATTAATAATAATTTCTCTAATAATATTATTATTGTTATATTGTAATATTACAATATAATTTGTTTTTATTACTTATTTTATTATTCAGATTATTAGATTTACATAATCATAATAATAATTACTTTTTATAAAAATAATATTATTATTTATTTTATTACAATATTGTAATATTGATTATTTTTATAATATTCTTGTTAGGTTATTAAAGTTTTGAAAATTGACCTCGTTCCCTCCGCATTTTTTTTGGAAGAAGATTCTCTCCACATAATTATAAATATTACAATCTACACTGCATGCATGTTGTGCGGTGTTGGATCTGGATTTGATATATACCCCTTTGAAAATCTCTCATTAGTTCGTTCTCTCCATCAATGACGGTATTGAAAATGCTCACAACAGGATTCAACAATACACTTAATTAAGAATTTCATTAGTTGAATAATATTTTATCATTTCATGAGTATGAAAACCAATACTAAAGATTTTGACACATGGTATGGAAATCAAATTTGACAGCTGTAGTAAACTTTTCTTAATGATATTAGAAAATTCAATAAAATTAAATAAATTTATGGAAAAAATAAATTACCTCCACTTAAATTTTCTCTACTCTCTTATTACATTTTCTGTTTAAAAAAAAATATGACCTCAACATTAAGACATTATTCCTACAGCACTAGTTTTTTGAGATTATCCTTCAACACCAGTTGCTCATACATTTAATAAAGAATTCAGCCACATCAGCTGGTTCAGGGACAAAATGAAAAAGTGGTCGGCCTAAAAAAAAGTAAAATTCACCGCATGAAAAGTTTGAAAATAAATCTAGAGATAGAGACGTCTGATAAACCGAGTGACCGACAATGCTATGAATTACAATTTTTAAAGGCTAAAATTTTCCAAAAAAAGATTACAATATCAACTTCCTCTGGTTTCAGACAACACGTGTCACAGTCACAGACACTCGTTGCGTCAAGGGAGCAAGCAAGGCATGGAAGACATGGAAGGCACGAAACAAAACCATAAATCAAGATCAAGGTCTATAAAAATAGATTTGCACTTACTGAATTTATTAGGAAAGCGACATTTCTTTAGTGGCAAATGACGAAGAAAGCATTCATGGTATCCACAAATATAAAACCCGAATTTCAGAGTAATTCTGGGCCAGACCAAGAATTGCATATTAGTAAAGCCCAAAATTTGTACTGTTACGCATTCATTTTCAAAACTAGGCCTACTAAATGAAGATGGTATATGTGGGTCTGGGTTGGATCACACAATTTATTTACTTACATTTTTTTTTTTTTTTTTTGTAATGAAATAAGCTGATCAATTTTTTTGACAAAACTACTGGTACCAGTAGTTTGGGTACCAGTGCAGATTTAGGTGTTAGATGAGAATGTAATTTGTTTTCTGTAAACTTTGCTTCTTTGAAATGGAAGTGGTAGGCCACGTTGAGCCTACTTGTTTCAAAAAAAAAAAAAAAAAAAAAAAAAAATTTGGAAAGCTCGTTCAAGTATTATTAATGTGATTAAATCTGTAATTTTACATGTCTATCTCCAGTCCGGTTTAAGATGCAACATAATTGGGTAGCTTTGGCACGTGTATTCTGGTATTACAAGATAATCAATATAGTACTAGGACGTTAAGTGATTTCAATCCAAAATATATAAGCAAAGTAGAACAAAAGTCTACTTACAGAATCCAGAATCATACCATGTCTATAATGAATTTTCCAGCATTAGAACAAAAATGGCAGGTTTTAAAAAATTCGAAAAAAATAGTAATAAAATCTCAAAAATTGTAAAATTTGATTTGCTATGAGAGTTCAATATGTAGATTAGATTGGTTAAATTAGATTTGTCAATTTACAAAAATACTCCAAAAGAAATTCGCGGTGCATAGAAAGCCCTTTGCACTATAATGCATATTAAACTTTCTCAAAATTTCATGGATAAGCTTTGGAGAAATTGCCTCGGAGAAAATTAGCCGAGCACGTTCGATTGTGTTGTGAATCCAATTAATTTCAAGTTCCACAGTTGAACTTCTCTCGGTGAGTGAAGTCATTTTCAAGTTTCTCAACAGTTGGCCACCTTAAACTTTTTAGTTTTTACTGAAGCTCTTATGGTTAACGATGCAACATGGCGTCTTGGCCAGTAATTTAAAATGTTACTAGTTGGCGTCAAATAATTTAATGTTTCAAGTGTGTATAATATGTTACGAGAAAAAACTTAACACCTTCTCTATATTGTGATATCCTTTTTTTCTTAGTATTATTTTGTTCAAAATTAGATATTTAGACCTTTTTTTAAAAAAAGAAAAGACACAAAGGACGTAATAGCCATACAACTTTTCAAAACTACACGCATGAGGGGTTTAATTTTGAAAATTAATATTTATCTCTCTGAAATTTTTGTGTCAATTTTTTTTTTTTTTGTCAATATGGAGCAATTCATAACAATTTTAAATCTTTATGTCTATTTTTATTGAACTTATTTGTTTATATATGTTTACTTTGATCATTTATATATTCATCTTGTTTATTTTATATGTTTATTAGATATATTTTAAACTGCAGATGGCCATAAATCCATAATCAATTTTCATTTCAAATGAAATATAAATTGAGAGGCAAGCAAAGCGATTTTGGACCAGACTTGGAGGGTCTGCGTCCTGAATTCAAACCGGGCTTTCGAAGTTTAAATCTTGGATTTCCACAGTGGCTTATTCATCTTCTGGGCCGAACAAGTTGGGTCCGGAAAGAAATTTATATCCGAAGTGGCTAAGTTTCAAATATACATCAGATATATAACAAACATTCGACTAGAAATCTAGAATGCATCTGCATTTACTTTATATATCTTTTCTTCCTTCAATTCAATTTATGACGTACATAAGAGCTCTCAATACTAAAACTCAATTAATGACATATTATTTAAGTACAGTTAACAATATAAAACTCAATTTGATCTAATTTGTTTGAATACGAGCAAATTGCTTCTTACGCATGCATTTTTTTTATATGTTGACCCCCCCCCCCCTCCCTAACTTGTATTCGCGCTCAAGCAAATTATACACTAAAGTGGCATACGGTGCTTGTATAAATGCAAACTAGAAATTTTCTTGCAAAAAGTTTGAACTAATCTACTAGACTTGTGTGGTTATTATTATTATTTTGAGATAATAGCAATTTCAATTTAAGAATTGGGTGTGTTTAGATTTTTGTTCGTTCCAATAGTATTGCTAAATTGCATCATTTTTTAATACCGAATTAACCTATTGAACACAGACATCTGCAATCAATTTACCATTACTTATTTAAGACACATGCACTTCCTGTGCTGACCAAATTGCTATGTTTTTTTTTTTAGACAAGCTACATAGAGGCTATCTAGGAAAACCAAATTGCTATGTTATTAAATTAGTGACAAAAAAAAATTCACAACAACACCACAAAGTCCATAGATGCCTTATAAAAATCTGGAAGTGAGCTTTAACTACCTCTTTGTTATGCATTCAGGTGGTGCCACCTAAACTCCCTAGCTACAAAAATAGGCCATAAAACATTGGACCCCATTTGATTTGTGAAATTTTAGTTCGTCCCTTTAATGAAATTCAACCGACAAAGAAATGTGCTTCCCACGTTTGCAATAGTGTTTCTTGCTATAATATTTCTTTAAACAGATAATGATACTCTTTTTGGAGTATATGCCTATATGGCGGTCACAGTTTAACAATGTAATTGCTAAATAATTTTGCTTGAATGTTTGCAAGTACACGTTCATGAAATGAGGAACTAGATAGCGCCATTTTACCACCCGTTGAAATTTTTTTTTGGCATGCGTAAGCAAGTATAACTGGAAAATATAATATTGCACAAGGTTTAATATACGTAAATTAATGCTATGATCTAAATTTAAGGCCCAATTTGGAACGATTAATAAATGAATATAATCTAAACAATTGTTAACGCCTCTCTTTAATTTAACCTTTTGAAAAGAAACTGTGAGCACGCTCACGCTCCACCAGTTAGGTAAAGATACGAGGATTAAAACTTAAGGCTAATAATTAAAAAGTTAGTCTCTGTTGCATAAATTAAGAAATTCGTCTTGAAAAGCTTGAGAAGGCAAAAGACCTTAAGCTAGATATGTTTGTCAATCAAGTTTTTAAAAAACTCCTTTTTATCACCGTTTTATCTGCATTTTTGTTCACACCGCACAAACATTTTATCCGTTATATTGCCGTTTTATCCGTTTTATCGCCGTTTTATCACCGATAAACGCTAAATCAACACCTAACAGCTAAACCGCATTTTAAAACCTTGTTGTCAATGCATTCGGACAAAAAGACCGTAAGCTAAAAAAAATGAGGATAAAACCTTAGAGATAAAAAATCATCTTAATAATAATTGTCTGCATTATTATCACTATTTCTTTCAAATAAAAATCATATACGTTAAATATCAAATATGGATTCGTATACAGACTAATAATATAAAATCCGAATCCATATTTGGATATTTAACAGATATGATTTTTATTTGACAGGGATAGTGATAATAAAACAGATAATTATTTGGATTTCAATTTTCTTAAATTTTGAACATCCGGTTAAAAATATTTTATAATTGAACTTTATAGTGTACTATACAAATTCATTTCAAAATTGAATTAATAATCTTTAGACTTAAATATTCAATCACAAAAATTCACCCTTCATCCACTATTAAAATATTAATATTTGTTACATTTTGACAATAGTACAATAAAAAATTAGATGATTGATTTTTAGTTAAATATAATTTTAACTAATGAATTTATCGCGAAAACAAAACGCTGTTAATATTTCATGGATATATAGCATGTTTTAGTTTTATACTTTTATTAACATCTAGTCATACTCATATAATCAAATTTATTTTATAGTTGATCTGTATCTGTATTCAAAATTATTAATAATTGAGAAAATGTAAAGGTAAATACACACATGATCTGATCAGGTTCGTCGTACCGGATCCGTTTATATCCAATTCATTCGCATATATCCGCAGCCACAACGAATGAAACAGAACTTGATTTAAAAAAAAAAAGGGGCAAATCTTTTCATGTCACCTTAAAATTTCGTATTTTGTTTTTGCCACTCTAGAGGAAATATTCCTTGGCACTTATACTAAAGTTATTCCAATCGTGCACTCAGTTCAATAATTAATCAACCTTTGATTTTAATTTTTAGAATGAATATTTCTACTGGTTTTGGCTTCCTCTCACATCACTGTGTTTATCCGTGATCTTTCCATTTTATTAGGTACTGTACGACAGAGTGATTTTTTTTATTCTTTCAAAACTTTTAAAATTTTCAAACTTCAAATTAATATCTTCGTGTTAATTAATTATTAATTCTAACCAATATTTTCAGATTACGAACAATTTCTAAATGTCTGGTATAATCTCACCCTTAGGTACCTACCTAGAACACACAGAAATTTAGAAAGCCATAAATAATATTAAGAAACAAACCTCGCTCTAATACCAGAATGGAAATACTCTGTTTCCGAATGAAAAAACTCTGTTTCCAGGAGATTTCGCAACTAACTCTGACTTAGAAAAAGTACTGGCCAGAAGAAAATTTTATTGCTTATTGAAAATGATACAAGAGGAGAGATGATGATTTCTAGTTGTGAGAAGATGCCCCTACTAGTGAACCATCATACTTCTTATATAGAAAGAACGCTACCGGTTGGTGAGCTCGATAATTGAATGCGGGTGCTCATTAGGCCCCATCGTCCATTTCAATTATTCGTCTACCACAGTTGGTATATCCTTATCAAGCTATCAGTGGGCATATTTGGTACAGTAATTGTCCATTTCATATTGCAGCCAACTAAGAAAAAATAAAAGAATAAAAAGACAAATGCGCACTACCATAGTGGCACCGAAAGTAAACACATTATTGAGATTTCCATATGATGGTGGGTATCTCTAATAGTGATGGCTTTGCTGGATCAGTTGTATCTTCTGGTGGATTGCTAACAGCTCATTGGGGCCGTTTGGATGGGGCTAGGAATAGCCAATTCCTAGGAATTTGCTATTCCTAGACATAAATCTCTCTCACAAAGTTACACACTTCCCAATATTTTTCGTCTAGGAATAGACTATTCCTCTTATTTCTATTCTTAGACGGAAAATATTGGAAAATGTGTAACTTTGTGAGAGAGATTTATGTCTAGGAATAGCAAATTCCTAGGAATTGGCTATTCCTAGCCCCATCCAAACGGCCCCATTGATGTTATGATTAATTGGTCCCAATTCACTGCTGATCTAGTTGTCTTTAGATGTCCATTGTTCAAGCCGTATCTTCTGTAGATAACTTAATGCTATGAGCCTCTCAGCTTCTCCTATAGTCTTCTGTATTTGTTCATTATGAATTTCACCGAGCTTGAGTTGCATGGCTCCTTCCCAATGAAAATACCTTAGATAAATTGTTAGCAAGTCTTCAGTAATAACTTCATAATCTTGAAGAGAGTCTGACTCTCTTCCTGAGGTTGTACATCTTTTAGCTTGTTGAAAAGCTTGCCGTCCTCCTAGCGTAAAACCAGTGGTTGGACTTCTTTCATGGATTCTCATCAAATTTCGTAAATGATCAAGCACCATTTTCTGTAAAAGATAAAAATTCAAACAAATAAATTATTAGAAAACTAAAATTGTCAGTAGCTTTCCGTAGATTACTACCAGACAGTTCCTAAGATACAAGTATAGTGGGTTTTTCCAGCGGTCCACCATGTCCGCTTGCTTCCATCTAGAGGTTTTAGTATGGTTCATAATCTAGCATGTTACCAATGTGACCGACAGTTGTTGCTAGATGAGCTGGAATGTTATCTGGTGCGCCTCTAGTTCTTCGAGCACCTTTTCTAGATCTGCCAACTGCTCATCAACGAAATAACAGTTACCGGTTTTCACCATTTTTGCTATGAATCGTGACAGTGAATCTGCTAGCACGTTCATTTTCCCATCTATATGCTCAAAATTAATTTGCACTCATGTTCCTGTAACAAAATCAACAAAATTAATCCATCGAACCCTTGACAGTTTGTTCTGTGTTGATTTGTTGTAGAAACTGATTATAGTCTGACAATCAGTTCTAAGAGTGATATCTTTCTGATCCAGGTAGTGAATCTTGAGTGCCTTCATTGTTTCCATGTATGCATGTATCTCGGCATCGATTGTTGACTTAATCATCGGAAATTTGCCACTTGCATATGCACACATCTTCTCCGTACTTCTGAGGTCGTGTTTGTATTTCTTATATTTACATATGCCACCTCATCCTTCCATACATCCGTCTGTTTTAAGAATGATGTAGGATCCTTCCGGAGGTAATTCGAGATCAGGGAGCCGCTGAACAGCTTGTTTGACATTTCGGATGATTTCATAATCCGAACTTTTAAACCTTTTGTCACCATATTCACTTATTTTTTAGTACAATGGCCCAAGTAGATTTTGGAATATATGATCTGGCATAGTTGAGGATGCCAAACCATGATCTTATTCCTGTCTTTTCCTTCAGCTTCTCTTCATCAAAAGAGATAATCTTCTTGATTATGTGCGGCTGAAGTTTGATCTTTCTGTTTCCAATAACTGCACCTAGAAATTCGATTTCCTACACAGCTATTTTCATTTTTGTTGGGGAGAGTACAAGTTCCCACTTCTCGCAAATTGACAACATGGCCTCCAAGTGTCTGGCATGCTGCTCTTCATTTTCAGAGAATACCAGTATATCATCGATGTAGACTGTTATAAAATTCTCTGTTCCTCGGAAGCAGTCATCCATTTTTCTCTGAAAAATTGCTGGTGCATTTTTCAAACCGAATGGCATGACCAGCCATTCATACAGACCATTTGGAACGACGAAAGCCGTCCACTCAATTGATTCAGGATCTATTGCCACCTGATGGAACCCACTTTTCAAGTCAAATTTTGAGTAAATCTGACTGTTACCGATCTTTTTTAGGATGGTATTGATTCCCGACAGGCTGTATTGGTCCTTGTGAGTATTATCATTGAGGGTACGGTAGTTGAACACCATACGCTCCTTGTCTTTGATTTCAGCACCGGTTTTTGGATCAATAAATGTGCCAGAATTTACCATCATTGCCATAGTTCTGTATCGGCTTTTACTGGGTCGTATCACTTCAATTTTTAGCAGTGCTTAAACATGCTTGTCAAACTGCTACTTCATTGCTGGTGTCACATGTTTTAGCGGTTTGTCTTGGATCGTGATATCCGGATTTATGATATCCAACTTGCATTTGTTAGAGATATGTCCTAGAAGCCAATCATTTTATGGCTACTTCTATAGTTTATGTTATTGATGATATTTGATCATTTGTTCCTAGATTTTATTATTGACAGTTCATTCAGGTTGAGAATCTGAATTGTGGATCACTGTGTTTTATTTATGATTAAATGACAATAATAAATCAAAACTGTCCATAGTCTTGATAATTAACAAGAAACATTAATTATCAGACAAGACTAGTATACAAGTTAAGTGATGATTAAGTTCTACAAATCATAAGTAAGGAGTTACTAACTTGATTGTATATGTATATGTTGCTGGAACATAGTACAGGACATGACCCAATGAAATAAATAAATGGATTGTGTTATGTGTCATTATTTATTTCATACGTGTTTGATTCTGAGTTTGAGATGGTTCAGTTTCTCCACATGAGGATAGGTTCTATAAATATCGTCTAACGCTGATTCCTGATAAGGGCTGCTATACGGACTTTATTTACGTTCTCTTGAATTGTGCGGGGAGAAACTGGTCATCAAGACAACCGTATGTCCCTCGTTAGTTCGCTTAACGAGTGATGATATCTACTGGGCCCCTTGATGGAGATGGATTGCTTGCTAGCAACTTATGCAATCATCTCTAGATCAAGAAACGTATAATCTGCAAGAATGACACATTCCTATCTTGGATTATACAAGGATATCATGTGACATAAGAATAAAAAACAATAAGATACCATTTTTTATGCAGGATTAAAGCAGTGTATTGGTACAGTGTTTATATATGCGAATTAGGAATCATAACGTGTTGCTAGATACCGCTTATGATTATTGAAAATAAATAACAATTTATTTTCATGGCCAACATAGCATAAATCCTCAAAGGGTCACACAAATAAAGTTTTAACCAACAGTGCATTATTTATTTATTTGTAGAAGTGACTGCAATAAAAATATGATAGTTTGATTAATTAATTATATACCGTTGCGAACCGTCATAATTAATTAAATCAAAGGGGTCATATAGAAATAAATTAATGCGTATGCTAATCCTAAAATAATTATCAATGAGTTGATAATTAATTTTATTCAACATAATTTAATATAATTGTATGAATTATATTAAATATATGGGGCTTCCATTTGATTAGTCAATTTGGGCCTAGTTTTAAATAATCATTAAAGAGATAATTAAAAGGCTAAATTGTACATGACAATTTGGGCTTTCAAGCCTTTTTCTAATTTTTGTGGCCAGCCAAAAGGTGTTTCGTATAAACTTTTTTTTAACAAAAATTGTTTTGGACGTTTATATATAAAGGAAAGAAATTAGAGTAAAAAGGATCATCTCTTTTCCTCCAAACATTTTGGCCGCCATTTTAGAGAAGAAAAGGAGAAAAAAAATTCAGATTTAATTTTTCCATCTCTTTAGTGCATATTGCTAGGTATTCATGTGTTGAATATTAGCCACAAAATTAAGAAGTTAATTTTGGAGAAGGCTAAACAAAGGATTAGCGTTGCTCTTCCTCTTGCTAGCACAAGAGCCTAAAACTTGGTTAACTCTTTAGGTGGACTCGAGGCCGGCGACAATGTGGTGGTGGAGAGCACGTCATCAACTCCTAAGCAAAGGTTGAGCCTTCTAGTTACGAGACTAGAAGAGGTAAATCCTTATACCGTTCTCTTAACGTGTCAATTTGCATGATTATCTAGATCCGTATAATAGCAATTGTAAATTGTATGTTAAATGTTAATAAAAATTTAAATTGCACATGGAATGAGTTCCTAATAGCATTTCACCCGATTCTTTTGCCAGTGTTGGAGAGGATTTTCTCCAATATACTCTTGTTTTTTTAGTCTTCTCAGGAGAGGTTGGAACTTCTCCCTGAATTTCTGTGATTCCTCAACACAAGAGTATGCAGTGATTCTTTAGATCTCAAAGTACTCGAGTTCAGACAGATCCAATTCCTCAGTTGCTGCTAAAATTGCCACCTCAACGTCCACCTTAGTTGTAATTATTGTGATGTTTTTGTAAAAAAGTCACCATTTGCCCTTCAATTCTGAGTCTCTTTTGTATGGCCCGAATGAAATTGCAACCAATCAACATTTGAATTCCGTCCCTTTTCTCCATTGGGAACGCGTAAGTGAATGGGATCTTGAATCGATTTTCTTCAATAGCCATCATTCCTCTAAGTTTTTGGTTGGCTAGTTGAGAAGTGTTAACCCCGTTGATCTGAATGGGACAAGCACTTAGTTCTAAGGCTTCTCTTGGAATTGCATTCTGGTCTACACAACAGACTGTTGCACCAGTATTCAGGATTGCTTGGATTTTGAATTTTTCAACTCCTGGTATCTCCATTGTTAGCTCAATGTTGTAGAGTCTGTTTAAGACACTTCTTGCTTTCCTTGGATCCGGGACTTAAATACTAATGTACTCATTTTCCTCTGTCATCATTTTGATAATCACTCCTTTTTGTTTTTGGATATGATTTTCAATTGTTTCATCATCCGAATCCATTTCCTCAAGAATTGACTCTTCAGGAGCTTTTTCTTTTGTTGGATCTAGCATCTCGCTTAGATCATTTTCCATTTTCAATTCTTCAATCATTTCCTTTAGTCTTTGATTCTCGGCTAACAGGAAGTTTGTATACCCAATCAATTCGTTGATTAGGGTATCCTTACTGTCTCACTGGGATTTTGACCTTTGGATTATTATTCTCCTCCCCAGATTGAATCTTAAACACATTGGACAGACTGTCAAATGACACAGGCTGCAATGCGCTCGCATCCGTGGATTGGTCTGCTCTTTGCAAAACAGACATCTCATGAACTCTTGCGCTACAGGGCCATTGTCTTTCCATTGGTGAGCACAATTTTTAACTTTCTGAGGTAGTGAGACTGCTACTCGCCATGAGACTTATTTATTTGTCATCATCATTGCGGTTTCGTATGGCATCTCACCTATACCAGCCATCAGAGAATAGCTAGTACCTCCTTCCCCTTCAGAAAATGAACAGATTGCATCGCTATCTGGTTCATTCTAATCAACCGAGAGCACATCCCAGTCGTAATCTAAATCTAGATTTTTGACTATTGCTGCTCTTACAATGTTGCCCTTCTGCCTTGTACAATTTCGGGCAAAGTGTCATTCCTCACCACATATGAAGAATTTGCATTTTCTTATTTTGTCAGCGTGCTTCCTTTTGAATACTCGAATGTGAGTATCATGTGGTTTACCTCTGTATGTCTTTGCCTTTCGAAGACCATACTTTTTATTCTTCTGATAGTAGCCTGGCATTGGTATACGGCTACAGAATGATAGATCCTTGAGACTTCTCTGGAGTGCCACTTTTTTGCACTGTTCTGCCAAATACTGATAGATGAAGTGTATTCTTGGAATAACACCTACAGTATTGCCTGGGCATTTCTCAGCAAATGCCTTTTCAATTTCTCCGCCAATGATGGGAGGCATTTTCCTGAAAAATTTTGTCGAAAGTTCGGGAGATATAAACATCCTTCCCGATTTTGCGGCCAAGATCTTGTAATTATTAATGTAATCGAAAAGATCTTTCACATTATGGCATGACAGTCTTTCCAGATCATTATATGCTCGATCTTGCTCTTCTGTTGATCCGGTTGTCGGATCCTCCAACAGAAACATTCGCCTGATCTGATATATAACATTCTGTGGATCATCAGCAATGTTAATCAATTCTTCATATTCGGTTGGATACGCCATCCTCCACTGAATCAAGGTCTTCTTCTCTGTTTCTTCTATGAGATTCTCAATATAATTGACCTTTGATTTGTTATCTGTCCAATTTCTTTCATCGATGAGGTTAAGAGTGATTGATTCCCAACGGGAGATAACCTCTGAATATAGTCCAATATCTTCTGGTAAAACATAAAACCAGGATTGCGTCTTGACTGGCTTGGGCTGTTGGCATGTTAAACTTTTTATTCATTTGTCGTGCATAGCCACCACGGATATTGTCTAATCGTGCTCTTATCTCCGGGACTTGGAGATTCTGTGGCTGCCTTGAACCAGGTGGGTACATAGCAGGACCCATGATTGGTTCTGGTGGGATTCTTGTGAGTGAAGACTCTGCTGTTGAGAGTATCGTCTCCACTTTTTCTTTGAGATTTTTGAATTGCGGGTACTTCATCTCTTCAAGCATGTAAATTGTTTCTGATGGATATTCGTCCCACTTTATCTCATAATTTGAAAAACTGACATCATTCCCACCACTTTTCGCCAGAAGACTTAGCAAGTCTTCGTCTTGGGTTGCCGGTGTATCCAATTGAGACAGGAATTGCACCGTGGAGAGTAGGTCATCAATTTCACAATCTGACTCATCCCATTGACAAGTCATCATAAAGGCTTGTTCTTCAAACCACTCACTTTCTGCTTCTACGGTTTCTAGCCAGTTAAACTCTGCAAATGTCATTTGCACGAGTTCGTCCTCGCTATTCATCTGCTCAATAGCAAACCATTAATACGGGTTTATTGGTTCCATCATTTCAACTGTTAGCTCAGTTTGCTCGGCTTTTAGAATTGCCAGGAATCATTTTTTCAATAAAGAGTCATCACCTTGCTCGGCCTTATCATCATTTTCACTGAATTCCTCAGGATCTGTATAGATTTCTGAGAATTCTGGATCGTCGTCGAAAGACCAATCATCATCTTTTGTGAATACGAACGGCAATTCATCATCTATTGTAAGTAGATTGATAAATTCCTGTTCGAGTTCTTCCTCATCATTTTCTCCTCGAATGACTTCTTACTCAGGGACTGTTGTTGCATACTCTGAGAATCTGACAGACAATGAGCCGTCTGTCCTTACTCAGATTCGTGCTGTTTGGAGATTCTGGATTTGTGAGATAACAGCTGGTTTTACAAACCACTGTCTTCCTTGGAGTTCTGCGGTTGTTCTTTGCGAGCCAGGGATGGCCCGAACTCCTCGACTTGCTAGGTGGTCGGCCACATTCTGAACATTATATCTGAAGTTTGTGTTGCTGGTATTGGACAATCGCCCAATAAGTGATCTTGAGAGTAAGAGATTACTCTCACCACCTTGCCATCCTTCATACCCGTGAGTTTGAATCACCAATTGAATGTGATCCCTAAAATCACGAATACTTAGTGTCATATCTGGAGCAGTATATGCCAACTGCGTTCCAGATATAAGATCCATTTCCATAGAGCTGATAACAGCCATATCATCTCGCCATCTAGTGTCTCTGATTAACACTAGTGCATTCACACCTGCACTCCGTCTGTGCAGCGTATATAATCGAACTATGATTAGTCCGATATGCAGATGTTGGAGTCCTTCTTGTAAAAGTCTGTTAAAGCTTTCTTCAAAGATGAACGGTAGCTCCACTTGTTGTCCGTCTGTGACTAGTGTTCTTTCATCTGAGTAATGTTGGTATACCCGGTGTCTGCTTTCTGTCTATCCAGCTTGGTACAGAGTCTCTGCTGGAACCTGCTGTGCACGTCTGTATTGAGAGATGTTGAGCTCAGCATCAGGATTCATTTGTGACTCAAGACTTTGCTAGTATTGTCTGGATTGACCAGGAAGCCTCCTTTGAGCCTCAAATCTGAGTCTAGATCCTAGGCGGTAGCCACGGATCTGATCTTCAACAGTAGGAGTTCGGTTCGTGTCTCTCTCAGACACTGATGGTCTTGCTTCCTCTGTTGTTGTTTGTGTTATGCTCATACCGCCTTCTTTTTCTCGGCTTCAAATATTTCTTTTGAATTTTTGAACACAAAAAGTTTGCCTTTCAATTTAGGCACTGCTGGCTTACTAGATTCACCTAAGTTCAGCTTTTGAAGTTGTTGTTGGATCTGATCAAGAGAGTCGGATAGGTCGTCAGGCTGAGTGACTTCATTTCCTTTCACAGTCTCGAGCCTCTTAACTGCTACTTTCAGATCTTCAACTTCTTCTATCAACTTAAGCAACAATTGTATGATTGTGTTGTTTTGCTTAAATTGAACTTCTGTTGTTCTTCCGGTAATGTCCTGTGGTCTGACAAAACCGATTGCCGGTGGATGGATTGTCTCGGTTGCCTTGAGTGCTTTTTTGTAAATTGTACTGTTTGCACTGAGGCGCCAATCGTTCATAAGGGAAATAAAAATATTATTTTAATAAATTTTCTAAAATTATTAAGGTCTATTCTTAATTTCTAAATGACTTTTTACTTTCAAAGTATTCTAGGTTGGCATTTCTGGGTTCAATTATACCATTCTGTTAATACTTTGTTTAAATTTCTGAATTCTCTTTGTTTACACATCTGGTTTTTCTTGGTGACAGATCTTGGGGTACCTAAAGCAATTTAAGGAGAGTAAAGTGGCAAAATTTAAATTTCCTTATTTTGATGTGGCAGTGAACTAATTATCCCTAAAAAAAAAATCACCTCGAGCTCCGACCCAAAGCAACTTGAACTAGCATGAAATTGCGTGAGATGTTAGTTGTTAATTTGTTATATCGTGCAATAGATAAATATAGATGAATAAACAGGAAACTAGGAACGGATATGAGAGCAACTGAGCAAAGGGCACCCACAGAACCCATTATTTAATGGCGCCAATTGAAGTGGAAAGAGAGAGACATTACTGTGATCACGGCCGCAGATTGCGCAAAGCGAAAGGAAAAATACAACCAAAAATGAAAGAAACATGAATGCACGAAGTTGCTCGGCCTAAGTCCTGGCGAGACAGCGGAGTTTATTGGCGGCATTTTGTTTCCAATATTTGGTATCCCAAATTTTTATATTTCATGTGCGAAATTCAGTCGTTATAATCTGACTAAATCCGTCCGATAAACTACTCAGATAAAAACAGACAAATTTGGATTAATTTCTTTATACTAGCATATAAGATGCCCTTATATGTGGACAAATAAAGAAACAAAATAATTGTTAGGTAACAAAAATATGTTGTTCAATGTACCGGTGATATAAATAAATATGCTATTCAATTTGTTTCTTTATTAGATGGAAAATCAAAATATATTGTTGCTTCGTCTGGCTATTGATATTCAATCACAGATCATCTTGATCGAATGGCAGAAATACGTGTTTACATGCTAGATCTAGCGTGCTAATACTTCTTAAATCCGTGCGTTTATAATTAGTACAGATAATCTAAAATTATTCCTTCAAAATTTTGAAAAGTTGTGTTGATCATAATTTAAATTAGAGTGGAAAATCTACCCGTATTAAATTGAACAAGATCAATAGTTTGAATTAGACGTTTGAATATTAAAATTTTAAAAAATAATAAGAAAAATGAGTTTGGGTATCTGAGGCATAAAAAATGTAATTTATGCAGCCCTCGTATTTCTATTTAGTTCGATAATTTCGTAGTGGACTAGTTTTTTTTCACGTCAGTAAATAGACTGTTCTTTCGAATTATGAACAGTTTGATTAATCAGGATTAGACTAAAAAGTTCGGTTCACTGCAAAAACGTCTGTTTTTGTTATATTTAACATGTTACAAAATATAATAAAAATAAATAATTGCTGAACATAAATAATATAGAGACAAATTAATATTAATGCTAAATTAAATATAGCTAGTTCATCAATAAGTATTCGCTACAAAATATTTAAATTTTATTTGACTATATTGTAACTTTCTACTGGAAAATTGAAATAGTATAAAATTTGAAATAGCAAAATATTTACTTTGGCATCTTAAAATTGAAATAATAAATGATCGAGTAAGCCCAAGTGGTTGGCAACCCGCTATGCCGCTGGATATTCCGTATCGGTAACAGAGGATCAACGTTCTTACCGACGAAATAGTGTTCTTAAAAAATAATAATAATAATCTGTACGTTCGGCCTACGTGCGTTTCGGCGTTTCCATTGTCAAAAAAGAAAATAAATTAAAATAAAAAGATGTACGTCTGGAGCAATTTTGACTTGGGTTGTTCAATCTGATTATTTGAATGGTCCTCTGTTCAGGTTGCATGAACATGCTCCCTTTTATGGACGGTATGATATCTTAAATTTAAACATTATATACGGCCGATCACTTATCTATTGCCAGTTTGCCACTTCTTGTTATACCCATGGTTTTAAAACTCGGCGATTCAACTCGGAATAGGCCAGAGTTGACTCGGACTCGGCGGCCAACGATCTGAGTTTTGGCGAGTTGGATCGGATTTGGGTTGAAAGACTTGATATTACCATTAATGGTGGTGCTCTTACACGGAGAGAGGTGAAGGAGCACGGGCAACACTTGATGAGGTTGTTATAGTGGAGAAATCGTCTTAGGAGGCCGGAATTTTATTCAAGAACATAGAAAAATTGAAAATTTTATTCTCTACAATTCTAACTGATATATTAATATGTTTTAATGAAAGTATCATTATTAAAAAATATTTTCTTATTATTCAATATTTTTTTATGATTTTTAAGACATTTAAAATGATTATTTATGAAACTCTGAGTTATTGATCCGAGTCACCCGATTTTTTCCGATTCATCCGATTCAACTCCTTGATCCCACACTCCGAGTCCGAGTCCGAATCCGAATTTCAGAACCATGGTTATACCCATATATTATGTATTAAAATCTTAATATTTGATCCTCAAAATCTTAGCATCTACTATCTTTTAGAGTGTGTTTCGATGCAAAAGTAGCATATATTATCTTAGAGTGTGTTTCGGTGCACAGAAATAATATATATGTTATTTCGAATAAACCCTTAATGTGTATTAATATTATTCAAAAAATCGGATTTAAAAATTTATCCGAATTGAGAACCACATAGAGATAATTCTCTTAATTTAAACAATTTTTTTCAACAATTTAACAATAACACTCTTAATTCTGAAAATCTAATACTAATTTTATTATGAAACAATCCAAACGTACCCTTAAGTATTAATACTTAATATTAGAATTGTTTGTTTATTAAAAATAAGCGACAATATATCTCGAGCATTAAGATATAAAAAAATAATTATAATATGTATTTTAAACATAAAGTATGAAAATGAGAGAACCTTTGCATTATTAGTTCTAACATTACTGAACTTGTCTTCATATGACTAGATTCTGAATTTACATCCGGGAAATCAAACTGGAAGTATAAGGGAATTATTTTTTTAGGTTTTGACCGGATTTATTTAATTATTTTCTTAAAATGATAGGAAATGGCCGTTGCTTGTAGAAATTCAATTATTTTATATTTGAAATTGCACCACCTTTTGACATCTCTGATATTGTATGAGTTTCATAATAATGCTAAAAATTACTCAACCAGCATGTCATTTCTGAAACAAAGTATCATAGACGATCGAATAAATCTTCGATGGATCTTCACTAAAAAAATCAGGCGGCCTCATCATCTACGTTATTGACATGTCTAGTATGTTCCATTTTTATAAGGCTGTCTTTCAACCCTAAAAAAGCTTTATTATTATATTAATTCAGTACAATTGCTAAGTATTAATTAATATCTATACAGAATTTTTGGCATTTAATGCATTGAATACGTCAAATAAAAGTGCAGGATGACAGCAACTCTACCGATCCTTAATATCTGACGTATTAAGGGATTGTATAAAGTAATAATTGTTAGAATCAAGTTTAATGTAATTGATTAGTTAATATTGGCAACTGTAAAAAAAAATACTCTTGGTATGTTTCATCCTCCATGAGAATTGAGATAATTCAAACGGATGGAACAGAAATGTATTAATATATAAAATGCAGTGACTTATTTAATTTAACTATATTATTTTATTTTATTTTAATTTATTTTTTCACTATTTAATTTGAATCCGATCCTGTTTGTACAGCAATATTCATTCCCTTTCCTATCTATTCCTTAATTCGGCGAAGGTACTCCACATAATTATAATTACTAATTTAAAAATGCGTATTTTTTATAAACAATTAGTACAAGACTAGAAGTCAAAAGATAATTCTATAATTTAATAACTATCGTACGGTTCAACAGCCATCGTGTGGCTATGAACTCCCGAACATGTATTCTCAATTCCATGCACTCTGGAAACACAGCATGGATATAAAATTATGATATCTTTTTCCAGATGTCATGTTTCTTACAACTGGCAAAAAAAAATGATATTTTTCCAACATTGGTGATTTTATTTTGTCATTCTTTTGTTAACTGGCACTTCACATCTTGCAAAAGCATCTGAAGAAAAAATTAAGGTGTTCAAAGATTAAAGAAAAAATTAAGGTATTAAAAGATTGAAAATTAACGAAGAGGATTTTGGAATTGTGGAATGTCGATTTTTAGAAGAGGATTTTGGTGCAAATTTCAGAGAACAGCAGGAACCTCAAAGAAATATATATTGCTTGTTCTGAGTTCCGACATGTAGCACCGGAGGATACCATACCCAAAATTAACCATGTATAATAACAGCAAAAATCCGAAATCAACTATATATAAAAATAGCAAACAAGAAAGGAAAAACCCAAAATGAATATATTCTATAACTTGTTACTTCTATATTCCAATTTTGTTAGACTAGAGCCCCTCCTATATATCATTTGCTCACCGAATCACTTATTCTAACTATAAAACTCTGTTTAGCGAAAGAAGTTAAGGAACTTCAGTAAAAATAAATAATAAATAAATGAATAAATGATCCGATTACTCACACATCAGAATGGAGCTATCCAGAAAAATTAGGCACATTATCCAACACACCGAATATTAGATTTTTTTTCTGTACAAAAAACGTCAAAACATTCTTCACTGTATTTGCGGTATAGATTGCCGAAATAGTCAAATTGTAATTCCGGAAACTGTAAAGATAAAAAATAATTAAGAAGGAGAGCAAGCGCTAAGAAAGTAAATAATCACCGACACAAAGACGAAGATGCGAGGACAGATTCCAGTCTCAGAGGCTAATAAAAGAGGTACAATGCCTTGTCTATAATCCTCTCTCCACTTGCAGCTTTTTGACCCCACCCTGTCTTGCATGACGTGTCTTTCCCTTAAGATCTCACTTTTCTCTCCCAATTCTAAGCTAGACCTGGTCTAGATCATAGATGGTGGGTATATTAGATCAAATGCCGATTATTTTATCTATTGCGTAAAGACATAATAAATGCAAAATTTTACAGGACAAAAAATTGATATAATATTTATTTACAATTAATTAATTGTCATTTATTTTTACAATTAAGCCAATACAATCTTAGTTCGATTCTAATTTTTTTCGACGAATTGGTTGCGGGCATAATTCAATAGTTATATCCTTTCTATTTTAATGGTTTCTAAATTTTACACGGTCTCAAGTTATAAAGATGATTACATTTTAAATATTTAGATATTGCTCAAGGAATGAGTAGTACTTCGAATAGAACACGTCCTTAAAATAGATGTGAGTTACTACAATGTTATATATCATTCATAAAGACCAATTCCTATGTCACCTTTAAATATTTTTCATTAGAACTAAAAGAATTTACAAGGAATTTTTTAGATAGTCATATGACTTATCTTATTGTGAATATATTTATAATATATTAGTAATATAGTTATTTTCGTGATATATTATTACATTGCAAAATTTTTAATATGAAAAGGCAAAAAAATTGATTGTAACTAACAATTGATCGAATCTTCGCTCATATTAGACATAAATTTTTAGTTTACATATTATGTTTAATTCGACATTATTCAAAATCAATTATACAATGAACTTAAAAAGTTTATTTGTTTGCAAAATGAAAAAATTGAAATTAACATTTGCTATTGAAATTGATAAAATTGAATTTTACGAAAATTCCATTAGAAGTAGATCCAAAGTATTTTTTTTTTTTTTCAAATTCAAAGTCGCATGGATGAACAATATCCATCATTGGACTTAAAATTATAATTTAAAATTCAAGTGGGCTTGATTTTCTTACTTAAAAATCAAAATCTACAATATGTTCTTTGTAATTCTCCATAGACCTGGTTTACCCAAAAAATTTACAGTAATACGAAGGCCCACCAATTAATCAGTGTGCCACGAGAATACCCATAGACCGGGTTTACCCATTAATATACAGCTCTGTTTCTAGCAGCTAGCACCAGATCCGGCTTTATCAGCCAGCCCTAAGAACATTTATTCGCACACAACGCTATTTTTTTAAATATAGAATCTAATCTCCAAATAATCATATCATATTTGTCTAGTAACAACAGCTGAATTTCAAACAATTTGGACCAAAAAATATGGTAACAAGCAGTCAAATTACGCGTTACATCAAACGACTCTGTTTCCGTCGTTGATTCACTTCTCTCCAGTCAACCGACCAGACCTGAAACATCCTGTAATCTATTTGAAATTATATAAAAATATATCTTAATTACTTGAACCAGCTATCAAGTATTTATTTTCTGCTTTATTAGGTTTGGTTGGAGAAAACGGAAAGCTTTTATTAATGGAGAGGATCAAATTCCTTTCTCTCTTTCTCATCCCTTTACACCTTTTCTAGTTTCTCGCCGCAACAAAGCAACAAACAATAAAAAATCCCGTGTCTTTTCGGTTTGAGAAATTTCACCATTGTTATAGCTGGAGAAAGAGAGAGAGAGAGAGAGAGAGAGCGCGCTAACCCAACAAGGAGGAGGTGAAAACGAAGGAGAACACATTTCTCCAGTCGTCGCAACCTCCGTCATGGAACCCTATTTTGAATAAAAAAGAAAAATTCTCAATGATAGCCTTCCCATTTCCATATAAACAACTATACAAAAGAAAATTCAAAGTTCAAATCTCTCTCCCATTCTTCTCAAGTTAGTAGATCTCGCTACGAGACGTGGTGAGCTGTTCTTTTTATTCCTCTCCTCGTCTCTCTCTCTCTCTCTCTTCGTCTTATTTTCTCTCTTTTTCTCTCTGCTCTGTTCTTAACCAGAACCAGCAGTGAGAGATTGAGATGGTGGTGTGAATGTAGGTGCCTACATTGTTGTTTTTGTTCCTTAAAAGAGTCCCAACTTTACCCAAAATCTCTAGCAAACCCTTCTTTCCTCTAATGGGAGCTTGGTCTGATTGGTTTGCGAGAGATAACAACATCAGATGTGGAGGCACTCCAGTGGTGGTCAAAATGGAGAACCCCAACTGGTCCATCTCTGAAATCTCTGATATCTCAGAAGATGACGCTAGAAGAAAAGGGAAGAAAAATGCTAAACAAATAACATGGGTTCTTCTTCTTAGGGCCCACCGGGCAGCCGGTTGCCTTGCTTCTCTTGCATCAGGATCAGTGGGGCTGATCTCGTCTGCTCGCCGTCGTGTCTCGGCTGGCCGTGCCGATTCCTCCCGCCACCACCGTCTCTACACATTCATCAAATTCTCTCTCTTTCTCTCTATAACCCTTCTCTGCTTTGAGCTCTATGCATATTTTAAACAGTACCATCTGACCATCCCTGATTATACCATGGCTATTCCTTCCTTTAGAGTTAATGTCAATGACTTGTTTGGGTCTATTTATACTGGTTGGACGCAGATCCGGGCTGAGTATATTGCTCCCCCACTTCAGTTGTTGTCAGATGTTTGTGTGGTGCTATTTCTCATACAGAGTGCCGATAGGTTAATTCTCTGTTTGGGTTGCTTCTGGATCAAGCTCAGAAGGGTGAAGCCTGTGCCGAAGGCGGGTTTTGGGTTCAAGGAGGATTCTGACCCAGAGGCCGGCGAGCATTTCCCAATGGTTCTTGTTCAGATACCCATGTGCAATGAAAGAGAGGTGAGAATCAGCTATTTTTTTTTTTAATATTGAAAATTTAGTTTGATTTAGAGGATATAAGGTTCAAAATTCAAACTTTGGAGTTTAATTGGCAAAGCAGAATTCTTGACGGGGATGGGAAAGGGGTTGCTTGACAAGGACAGATTAGTGAAAATTTGTCCCAAACGAAGTGCCACAAGCCTGAGAAAATAATTTACCAACCTTATGGACCAACTAAAGATGTATATATTTGTTTAATCTGCATTGTTTGGTTCCTTTTAAATTACTTGAATATCTGTCTCAAATCTGCAAAACGAGAGTGTCTGATAAAGACAAACATGAGTAGTTAGGTACTTTTAATTTCACCTATTTAAAGAAGAAAGAGCCAAAAGTGTTATCTGCTAACCTCATAAAGCAACTAAAGATTTAATTTGGTCAACATGGTCTAACTGATTGTATATAATTTCAATAGTTGGAAGTTGGAACCCTTCATAATGAGTAATTAAAGTCCTAATATAAAAAAAGGGTTTTCAAAGGTAAATTCAGTTATCTTTTTAATTAATTTGCTTGATAAAGGATAAAAAATAAACAAAACTTTAGTTTATTAATGTAACAAACCAACTTTTTATTAAAAATGTTCTTTTTCATGTAGGTGTATCAACAATCAATAGCAGCTGTGTGCAACCTAGACTGGCCGAGGTCAAATTTCTTGGTCCAGGTGTTAGATGATTCTGATGACCCACTTACCCAGAAGCTAATAAAGGCTGAAGTAGACAAGTGGCATGATAACGGTGCCCGCATTGTGTATCGACACCGAGAGATAAGAGAGGGTTTCAAGGCTGGCAATCTCAAGTCAGCCATGGGCTGTAGCTATGTCAAAGATTATGAATTTGTTGCCATTTTTGACGCTGATTTTCAACCCACACCTGATTTCTTGAAGCGCACAGTACCGCATTTTAAGGTAATTGCTTGTCAATTAGTCAATCAATGGCAAGGCATGGTGCATGAGTAACTTAGAGTCGCTGCATTGCAAATGTATTGCTTAAAATGTTGATATTATAATATTGTTTTGTTTAGTTTTTCTTCTCTTGGTAATATCACTGTTCCATTATTTGCTGGTTTCACTTTTTTTTTTTTATTTAAAAAGGCTTCTTGAAAGTTTGACAGTTCACAACAATTGCAGTTGTTGCCGAAAGTCAGTATTTGATTTCAATCTCTCATTTTGGTATCAACACTGCTGGATTTTCAATTTATTTAAGAAGTTAACTTAGAAACTTCCAAGACGTTCCTATGTAAAACCATATCAAATTATTTTTCTCTCCTAACTATTGTGTAATTTACTGGAACTTTAGAAAATGTTGTGCAACTTAAGCTCAATTTTTTTTCCCTTTTCCTTGTTGAATTTCTGTATGAATTTGTCCGGTTAAATTTGAAACAAGTACAGCTGTTTGGATTTAGTAATTCAGTTTCAACATTTTTTGTTTTTATTTCCTTGCTTGGGTTTCCTGTCATACTTAAAGCTTATGTTATTGTTCATTTAAAAACTAGATTTACACTATTGCTTCTCAACTTAGATTGTTATGTCAATAAAAAGGAAAAATTAACTGTTAGTTGGTATATGATTGATGAGCAGAACAAAAGGTTCCAAATGCACACTCTTTTGAACTGCTTTCTTGTTTGCTAATGGTATATTGATGAGCAGAACAAAAAAGTTGCCATTGTACCGAACCTCCAAAATGGTGTATTGAACTGCTTCCATGCTATTTACTTCCAGTTAAGAAATTTCTTACCTCACTAATTAAGTACCTTGTTTGTTTACTTTAGGACAACGAGGAACTGGGACTGGTTCAAGCGAGATGGGCATTTGTGAACAAGGATGAGAACCTGCTAACCCGACTTCAAAACATAAATTTGTGCTTTCATTTTGAGGTGGAACAGCAGGTCAATGGAATTTTCATAAATTTCTTTGGATTCAATGGGACTGCTGGGGTGTGGCGAATAAAGGCATTGGAAGAATCTGGCGGATGGATGGAGCGGACAACCGTTGAGGACATGGACATTGCTGTTCGTGCCCATCTCAATGGCTGGAAGTTCATCTACTTGAATGATGTTGAGGTAAGTTCTTTACTGAATATCACCACAAAACTAGGAGTACCTTTCATGATGCACATCACTTAACCATTGGTTTAAAAGATGGAGAAATTATTGCATTTAAGAAGAGTCATGATTTTAAGATCTCAAAGTCAGTTTTAGCAAAAAAGTCATTCCAGGTTTTCCTCTAAAGATTCCATTTCACTGTTTTGTTTTTTCTTTTGCTATCCTGCATGGGAGCATTCATCTAGCTTTCATAAAGGTGCATCATGTTTGACTCGACAAGTTTTCAGCTAAAAAATTATGAAGTAGAAAATTGTTGAGCAATGGAAACTCATATATCTGTTGGCCATTTTTTTAGTATACATTAAGAAATGCTCTCTTGCATAGCTTTGAAATAAACACTTTTTTTTGCTTGCTTTTTGAACAGTGCCAGTGTGAGTTGCCAGAATCATACGAGGCTTATAGGAAGCAACAGCATAGGTGGCATTCGGGCCCAATGCAGCTTTTCAGGCTCTGCTTGCCTGATATTATCAAATCCAAGGTAGATGTTACGTCATACAGTTTGTATCTGTATTAATGCAGTTAAGGAAAAAAACCTCATCTAGTGAAACAAAATTGGTAGCTCTTGACATACTTTGACCACGGGTTAACTTACATTGGACCTACTGTTTGACAAGAATATTTGCACAAAGTGCAGTACAGTAGCGGGTTCAGTGTCTATTTTATCCATGGAACATTGGTTAAACAGACATAAATATAGGAGAGTTACAGGACCAGCACAATATCTCAGTAATAAATAATCTTGAATTTACTACGTGCTTACATAATTCTTTTTTTCTTTTTTTATCCAGATTGCCTTCTGGAAAAAAACAAACCTCATCTTCCTCTTCTTTTTGCTTCGGAAACTTATCCTTCCTTTCTATTCCTTCACTCTTTTCTGCATCATCCTCCCGATGACCATGTTTGTGCCAGAAGCTGAGCTGCCAGCCTGGGTTGTTTGCTACGTGCCAGCAACAATGTCTGTACTGAATATTCTCCCGGCCCCTCGCTCCTTTCCTTTCATGATCCCTTATCTTCTTTTTGAGAACACCATGTCCGTCACAAAATTTCACGCCATGGTTTCGGGTCTTTTCCAGCTTCCATCCTCCTTTGAGTGGGTTGTAACCAAAAAATCTGGTCGTTCATCTGACGGTGATCTTGTCAACCTTTTGAATGGCAAGAAAGATGACAAGGTTTCAGATGCTCCTGAAAAGGAGAAAGAGGTTGTTAGTAAGAAGAGCAAGAAAAAGAAAAAGCATAACAGGATGTACAGAAAGGAGCTCATGCTCGCATTTCTTCTCTTGACAGCGGCATTAAGGAGCTTGTTATCGGCTCAAGGGATACATTTTTACTTTTTGTTGTTTCAGGGAGTTTCTTTCTTGTTAGTGGGGCTCGATCTCATCGGGGAACAAGTTGACTGAAGGAAAGAAAGGGAATTATATTCTTGTTTGTATATGTTTGTGTTGTTGCATCACGGGAACGGCGGGATCTCCTCTTATGGGTTTCTTTTGTTAAGAAGAGAAGAAAAAAGGAACTCTATTTGGAGGCGTAGATAGGTTTTTTATGCATAGGTTGTTAGGAGCTGGTTTCAGGGCTTATTCTTTTGTAAGAATTTTTTTTTCTTTTTTTCTTATTTTAATTTTCTTCATTATTTCTTTTTTCTCTTTTTTGTAATGTCTAGACGGGATTATATATACGTGAGCTTCAATATAGTTCATTTATGTTGATTAACTCTACTTCCATGTTGTAGTTGAAAATAATATATAACAATTACGTTGTAAAAAATAATTTTTTTTTTCCTGCTTTTCAAATTGTAACAAGAGAATAAGCAATTTCGATGCAAAAATTGTATTGTCATTAAACTTGAAACATATGGCGTACGTGTTGCTAAGAATGAATTTTAAAACGTATGGCAAGTGAATGTGTAATTCTTCAAAAGCAATTTTAAGATGAATTCAAGGTAAATCACTTTTGGGCTAAAATGTAATAACAACAACAAATAAGTTTCTTTTTTTTTTTTTTTTGTTCTAAACAAGTTGGGGTGGGCTAGAATGTACGGCAGTAAAAAAAATTTCCGGACAAGAACTGTTGGCAACTAAATTGATTCTGGGCTGACTTGTTAGGGAGACATTAATTCAGGATGACACATTGACACTTGGGAATGATGAAATGAAATTTTGAATGAATACTCAGGAGTAAGAAAAAACTAGCATGTTGACAATATAATATGCATTATGGACTGCATTTTCAAATACTGAGATTAAAAATTGATTATTTATTCTTTTTTTCTTTTTCTTTTGTTTCGTTGGCACTTGGCAGTGGCTGTATGGGTTGACATTAACAGTACCTCCAATGCAGCTGTGCATGCTCTTATTAGTTGATATTATCAAATTCGTTGTACATGCCTTTTAGATAACTCTTCATCCTTAATATGTCATACTTAGCCAATTTTGCCTTTTCTTTTTTAAGTTCGTACATGTTAGTTGTCAATTTTTGTCAATAGAACTTGTTGGCTATGGAATTCGGGAATGATAGCAATCATCCACCAAAATGTCACCTGTATTATCCAGCGTAAAAAATGGAAAACGCACTCTGAAAATGGATCTCCGCTCTGCCCCACCCCCTTCCCTCCCCCGGTGCCTTCCGCTCTCCCTTTCCTCACTCCCACCACCCCTTCTCTGCGTCGCCTTCTCTGGTCCTCTCCTCCGTCATTCTCCGCCTCCATTCCTCTCCTCCGTCGCCCTCCGTCTCCTCCTTCGGTCGCTCTCTGCCTCGTCTTATTATCCCTCGGCTACACCACCCTCCCATTCCTCAGCCTTACTCCTTCCACCATATGAACTCTGCCTCACCTTCTCAACATGAACATATACGATCACAAAGTGAACAGATACAAAGATAAGATAAACAAAAAGAATCAAAATGAACAGATATAAGAAACAAATCGAACATATATTACAATCAAAGTGAACACATAAAACAAACAAAGCGAACTCATACAAAAAGATAAAGTGAACATATTCACATAGGATAGTGATCACATACAATAAACAAACTGCACAGATACATCTACAAAATAAACACTTACAACCATTAGATACCTCCTTAGCAATACTCGCTGAGTAAACATTATATATTCATTTGTTATAACAAACTGAACACTTATGCGTATTAAATAAACTTTTAATATTACTAACTATAACTATCAGAGAATACAAGATTATTTAAGAAAAAGAACGAAAAAAATAAAGGAGAACAAGGAAAGAAACAAGAAGAAGAAAGAAGTAGAGGAGATGCGGAAGGGAGGGAGAGAGTGGAGAAAAAGGAAGGGAGGGGAGGAAAGACGTGAAAATAAAGGAGGGAAAAGAAGCACCTGGATGACAATTAGTTGGATGGTAAAGATCAATTTTCCTAACGTAGAATTTGCTTCTGGAGCCGGTAGATCCCAATTTGGGCCCAGAAATGAAGCTTTTGGGCTGTTAGGTTCACTTTACAGAATAATTGAGTTATCCTGTTAACTATCAGGTCCGCCTCTTCTTTGATTCACAGAGATAGAACTGGAGACGTCCCTTTTCAGTTTTGGTTTGAATTGGAGTCCCTTTGTCTTTTATCAAAAAATTTTGTTGAATTTAACCGCACTTACTATTTTATGACGATTAAAATCCTATAACCAGTTTACTAGCATGGCACAGGCCGGATTTTGTTGAATATATTAAATGAATGAACTGAGAAACCAAGTTTGCCACATTATATTTACACCAAGCATGTTTTTTCTTGAAGTTTTGAACCTAAGCTATCAGTTGAAGAGGGATCTGGAACAACCTCTGAAGAACTATGTCACTTCTTCAAGAACATAAAATAAATATGCTCTGAGTTTGATAAAGAAAGGAAATACATCAGAATTCTATATAAAGAATTAGCCGTGAAGCTCCAATAATTGGCGGTTGCTGCAGTTATCCTTAGTTTTTATTTGTATTATCATTTTTTTCCCCTTTTCACAAGGCAATATTTGCTATTATGTGACTAATAAATAACAGAGATGTTCTCATAAATGAAAATTAAATTAAGGTGGGGGGACATGTCTCACTGAAAGCATGCCATGACACATGATGTGTGCTGTTTCTCCGGCATTCTCTCTCCCAAATTTTACACACATCACACACTGGATAGTTGGAAGTGTGAGGTGTGTTTAATGCGCTCACCCTTTTCTTTGTCTCTTCCTTTGGGGATTATTAAATGAGAAACCTGGCTTCACATTCTGATGCCTCCGGTTTGAATTCTCACTTATCTCTATCTTATTTCCATGAAAAAGGAAAATATATGTCTAGTTCCAAAACTTTTTGTAAAATTATACCTCAAATTTTCATTGCATGAAGCATATATGTTGTGAATACATGTGGTTGTTTTAGTTTGATTGTTGCAATTTAACAAAAATATAAATAACTATTTTTCCTCATAAAATTTCAAGTCTTCACAAAATTAATATTAGTATATTAAATATATTAAATGTTTAAAAAATGAAAATTAGTAACTATGGTATTGGAAACGAACTTATCCTTGTCCCTTAATAGATTTGTTTCAAGTGTTATATGAGATATACGGATGGAACTCTTAAGCATAAAATAGTTCATAAACAGTACAAAAGTATGATTTCTTCGCAAACTAGGCATACATTTTGCATAGTCCTTTTTGAAGGGAAAGAGAAAAGAACAATTTTGGTAGCTCACTACACTACTCACTAGACCCTCGTGACCTAGCTATTTACTTTGACCCTCAACCTGGAAATTCGTGCCTAAATGAAGCTGTTGATGGGTACATCCTCCAGGCCAGCTGTTCTACCAGGATGGACTGTTGTACGTAGCTTCTGTTGCCGTAATACATTAACATACGTAGGCAGTAGCCAAAGAAAAATGAAGATACATGATATAACATGTATACGTATAGAATAGTCTGATGCAATGCAACCGAATAGTACTTTAGGAAGCAATAAATATCCGAACAACCTATGTTTTTTTGGGTATTATCCTCTTGAAGAGGGTCGAAAGAGGAAGGAAAAGGAGCATGCAAATGTCCGAAAGGGTTGAATTCAAAGTAACGAAATTAGTTGTTTGGTGAAAAGCAATTTCATGAGATCATGTCAGGGTGAAGTTGTTCTGTTGGAGTGTTGGTATTTCGAAAGTGTACTCAGAACTTTATATGTTCATAGAAAAATCTAAAATTATATTTGCATAATGTGACAAGAATATCTATTACAAATTTGCAATCCTACTTCTATAGCCCCATTCATTTAATATTTCAATATAATTCTTACAAACGAGAGTTTATCATGTTGCATTAAAAGTTGTCTCAAGAAATTTTCTGAGGGTATCATGAAAATTTTTGTCACTGACAGATTTTTTTTGTGAGAGTCCTCAAATGTTTGGAAGGGGGTCACGAAATTTTTCATCATTGACAGACTCTTTTGTCTGTGTCCGAAAATTTTTGTGAGGGGCCCTTAATAAATTTCTTTATCGACGGACTTTAATACGGAGACTATGAGCAACGGACAACGGTACATTGAATCTAATTATACACCATATATGAGCATATGACTCTTTAGTGGTTGAGTACTTTTTAGAGTTCAGATAGATTTGTTGTAGTCTCTTATGAGTGTGTGACAACTTGCATTCTTATAGCTAGGCAACAAACAGGGAAAAAAAAAGTCTAGAGAGAAAAAGTGTTCTACTCGCTGTCTAAAATATACATTACAAAGATCGGCATAAGCATGCTTATGGTATTTGGAATGTGATGCGTGTATGATTAGTTTTACTGTTTTAGTAATCAATCTCCATTAGTGATATGTGTAGAAGATGTTATGTTGTGGCAGGAAAACCTTATGGTTTAAATTGATGATATTCTTATTACTGCTGCTTACGTTTAATTATATTCATATATACTATGAACATAAAAAGCTATATTTCTTGTGTTGCACATTTCCCGTGAAATAAAGCTTATGCCCCACTTCGTGAATGTAAATGATTTTTTTTTTTTTTTGCATCACTTTGTCAAGCTTCGTCACCGAGCCAACTTGAAATTCACACATAATTTCGTCCCTTATTTTCGGCTGTTCGTGAATACGTGCCTGCGGTGCTATGTCAAACACGTTGCGACTGAATTACACACGAGATACGTCGTGTTAAAATATTTCACGTGGTATCGTTTCGAATCGAAATTCTAATATTCAGACACGATATGTCTGGGGATACGACATATCTCGTGTCTAGTGATGAAATCGGAGAAGATAAACTCCGTTTCAATTCGTATCCGAATCCGAAAAAATACTCATAATCCTTATCTGACAAAAAATATAGATATGAATCTAGTTTTGGCACTATCCCATCTATATTCATATTTGTATCTGACAAAAAAAAAAAAACTGGATATTATCTGTATTCGATAGATATTAATCTGTTTATCCGTATCTTTAATGGCACAAGATGATTAATATAATTATTTCTCTACATTAGAGAAGACTTTTAATTAGATAAGACTTAACTTCTATTAGATAAATTCTCTTACAATAATATTTTGATTTGGACTAGTAACATAAATTAATTTTATTTTCTATTATCAAGATGATTATATATGATAACAACATTAAAATTATTTTTTCTCTAATCATGATGATTACATGTGATCGATATACTATTTTGATGTATAATGACATTTGATATCATATCCGTTTATTTTTTTCTATTAGTTCATTAATTCATAATTAATATTCGAAATATATCCCCATTCATATCCGTATCAGACAATATTCAATCCATATTCGTATCCATTTAATATTTGAACTGTATCAGTATCCGAACAAATACGTATCTATATCTATATCCAATAAAAAATACATATGGATACGGATATGGTGCCACCATTATCCTATCTATATTTACCCCTAGTCGTGTCTCGTGCCGTTTCATATTTTTCTTAGATGTGTCGACATACCGTATCGTTTTTTAATAAGTTTGAAATTCATAAAATATAGTTTATACTAATGTTTACGGATGAATTTGACAATCAAAATATGAAATTATTCTTAAGAAACAGACAATATAAGAATTTTCTTGCTATTTTATGAAATTTATCATCTTTAACTTTCATTTTTGTGTCTTTCGGATCATGTTGTATCATGTCTCATGTTTCGTCATGCCGTATGGATAATTCACGTATCATGTCGTGTTGTGTCCATACCATTAAAGTTGAATATGACACACTTAAGGATATGGCTCACCTAAGTTGTCGTACCATATATCGTGTCTGTATCTTACTGTGTAGTACCACCTTCGTATTGTACCGTGCCGTACCGTGTCGAGACAGACTGTTTTTCTAGTGCATGCTTCTTTCTCCTCATCAAAACGGCAATGTGCAATATTTCACACGTAATCGAGTTAAATAGTTGACAGATTTAGCTCTGTCGTTTTGCTAGCAATTTTCTGGTGTCAATTATTTGGATATTATTAGCTTTGTCAGTAGTATTTTTTTTTCCTGGTTCGTAAATCATATCAGTTGAAGTTCAAGCTGAGCCGTAGCTTTTGAAAAATTTATCCACATATAAATTTAATAAAACCACATATCAATTTTTTTTTCTAAAAAAATATATATATATAAGCGGTAAATAATATTATTTATCAATAATAATAATTTAAATCGATTTATGTTAGACTTGAAATATAAACGAAATATTTTCTAAAAATATATATATAAAAGAATTAAGCGAGTTTTTACTGATTTCCAGCAAACTTAATTTACGTTAGACTTGAAAAAATCAATTATTCTTTATATATAAACGAATTATTTTGTAAGGAAAATATATGAAAGGAATTAAATGAGTTTTGTTAACTGATTTCCACCAAACTTAATTTAATCACTGTACTGACGTTCGTCAATTTTTTGAAATCAACTCATGCAAACTAACCGCAGGCCTTTATTATGAAATTAAATTCAAATTATTATCAGACCAAATTGAAGCGGAAAGCGACCAACAAAATTTTGTTGCCGACCCTACTGAAAGGCTTGGTTTTTTGGTCAATTAAATTTCCTAGCTCTCGAACAACTCACTTGTCCTTATCTATACAAGCCCCTCCATTCTCCCAAAACCCCATCTCTTTCCCTCTCCCACACAAATCCACAGAGAGCCATTCGGATAGACAATGGTAACTCTTTGTTACCCAAACAACTTCAACACCAAACCTCCTTTTGTGTTCTTTTTCAACTAAATCTAGAGTTAAAATGATGAACCTTAGCCAGGTGGCTGAAAGGGTTGGGTTAATGAGTGGCACTCCTCTCTACCTCTCTTCTATTTTAGGCTCAAAAAATGAACCCAACAAACAAAGAGAGGCGCTTTGGCCTAATCAGCCTGAACTGAGATTTCCCAAAATGGACAATAGGGAGGCTTCTCCCTACTGCTCAGGTAAAATTTTGAATTCGGGCGTTATTATTATTTTGATACGAAAGAATGTTATTATTTATAAAAATATTTACATAAATATATAGATCTGTCAACCACTTTAAATTAACTTGAGGAAAAAGGGGGCATATTTCATAAATGGTATTTAACAAAAGACAGCAACTTCAAAAAAGATAAAATATATAAAAGGAAGAAGATATTTAAGGAGACATATTATTTATTTTTGGGTTATGCAGAAGTTTTGGAAAGCAACCAACATTTCGTAGACAACAAGACACAAGAAAATTTTCTGGAAATTGCAACACTTTAATATTTGCATGCAGTGATTTTTGTTGCTCATTTGTAAGACATGCAATAAGAACAAAATATTCCTAAAGCCAGAAATGTATAATGTCCCAAAACTTGTTGATACTAAGTCAACCAAGATTTTTAACAATCCAAGAGGAAAAATAATTTGATAGAATTTTATTCTAGCTTTGTACCCCAAGTACGGATCAATTTTTCATGTATTAACTCAATGCTCAAGTTGGAGGGTGAGAAAAGAAAGATTCACTATACCATTAAAAATGTTTATCAATACAATTGTGATTTATCTTTTCTGTTTTTCCACAAATAACCACCTAATGCCCCCTTTCTTTTGTTAAAGCTGTGAATAAAAGCATAAAAAATTTTGGCACCAAAATGAGGAATCTGTTATGTCCCTCAGTTATTGACTGATTTTGGTATGGATTAGGGTCGGACAAAGGACGTACAAATGAGGCACTGCAAGAGTTAATAGGAAGGGTAAAGGGGCCGTTCACACCCCTTCAATGGATGGAATTGGAGCATCAGGCCTTGATTTACAAGTACATCAATGCCAAAGCACCTGTGCCTTCAAGCCTCCTCTCCTCCATCTGTAGAAGCCTTCTTAATCCAACCATGGCTAGGTCTCTTGGCAACAATAGAGGTAAATCATAGACTACAGAAACATAGCATTTGTTGAGCATAATTGTTGATCGTCTAAGGTGTCTCCTTAAAAGATTGTTTATGGGTTAGATAATTTTGTTTTACCAGTCACACAGACTTCGAACAATTTCCATAACATTTGTTTAGGTACAATTTTTTGTTGAGAATTTTTCACATTTTAAATGCACATGATGTATATGTCCTTTTATCATTCCCCATGAATTCACAAGACAGTTTACAATCTTATAAAGTAGGCTTTAACAATCTTCCATATTGTGCAGTAGGATGGGGAAAATTTCAGCTTGCTGGCCTTCCTCTGAGCAGCGGTGATCTGGAGCCAGGGAGGTGCCGGCGCACTGATGGTAAGAAGTGGCGGTGTGCGAAGAGCGCGATGCCAGAGCACAAGTACTGTGAGCGGCACTTGGTCCGCAGCCGCCACCGTTCAAGAAAGCCTGTGGAAAAGCAACATGAGCCAGCTAACCTTGGTGGCAAGCCTGACAGGGTGGGCAAGGTTGAGACCTCAGTTTCTCGTTCTTCAGCTGCACTGCTCGGCAGGTATGTTCTAGTTTTGTACAAATTTATTTATGTTAAAAATTTGAATGCACGACTGGCAGTCTATAATATTCTTGTTTTGTATTGCAATGTATTTGCCAGTCTGCACAGTAGTGCTGTTTGTTTTGATGCTGCTCCGTGCTTGCTTGCATTTACTAGTTTGTAGCATTTGTATTGCAGAACAATATAAGAAATGACTTGCATGCATGAAATCATTTAACCAATATCAGATTTTTAACAGTCAGGTTCAATAAAAGAGCCATGAGCAAAATGATTCTTATGCTTGACTGCCTTGTACTTTTAAAATTAGGAGGTCATTTGCACAAATTTTAGTTGGACCTTGTGTAAGGATCTCTTGAAATCACATCCTAATTTAAACTATAAGCTTTTCGCACCTGACTTTCTTTTTCAGGCCATACCCGAGCAAAGAGAAGACAAGCATAAAATCATTGAACTCAGACAAAAGCACGCCAAATGATGTCAACACAAATGAATTACTAAAGATCCCTTCGAAAATGTCAACCTTTTCACCTATCGCTTCTAATACCATGTTAAACTTCTCCGGGAGCTCCTACCGAAAGAACAATAGCTACATGTCTTCAACTTTTGTTGGCTTAAGTAGCTCTGAGTCACCTCCTCGTCATCTTGTTGATTTCATAGGTGAACTAACAAAAATCACACCTGAACTATCGCATTCTGACCCAACTCAAATAGATCTAAGAGGCAGCCCTGGAAGTGAAAGCAGCTTGCATGTAAGTGGAGTTACATCAGCTGATGGGCCCCTTGGTGAGATCTTAGGCAACTCTAACCATGACAAAACTAACCAGAGTAGTAAGACTTGTTATTCCAATCCCTTCATCAATGGTTTAGAATGGAGGCTAAGTTAAGATGGATGTATTTCTTCAAATGTAAACCGTAGTATTTGTTGCTTAAATTTTCTGTTATCCGAATTAACTTTTGACTCGACATTTTCTTTGTCATTTGAAAAGTTTTGTTTTGAATACTCTGGTAGTTCTTTTTCATTTAATGCTGCTCAGATGTTGAAACATAACAATTTGGTGAAAAAACCAAACATGTATCTGATGAAAACTGTCAAATATGCCTTTACGCTGTATAACATAGCCACTATCACGTAAAACTGCCTGAATACTCATTCTATATTACTAAACATCTCTCAATTTTGACCTTTCTGAGTGCTGTTGAAAAGTGGTTGAGCACGATGGAAATTTTCGGAGAAAATTTGGGACTCTATCACTGCATCACATATGAATTGTACTGTTTATTAAGAGCATGTCACAATTTACTTTTGATGAAGCGCAAAGGCTTAGATGGTCTCATGGTCCTCTTTGTTTCTAATGTGCTTCTCGTTTCCATGATTTTAATGCATATTTCTCATGTTATATTATGCAAGGTTTCGAAACATGTATAATAGTCTATTAGTCTCAGCTACAAATAAATCATTTCTGGAGAATGACGCTGCCTTGTTCTTGTACGTCTGGCAGAACTGAAACATCGTTCCCATTTTTTTGAACGGCCATTATTTAACATAAATAAAATGTTATTTTCTTGAAAAGAATGATATTTTTCTGTCCAAAGGTCCAATTCAAACAGAAATGATAATTACTTTTTACATACATTATTAACCATGAAATCCAAAAATAAACCCGAAAAACCTCTCTCAGTAAATCAGCTGAAACATATGAAATACAATGAAAACGCCTTGATGGTCTCAGGCTCTCAGCAAAATAAAACAACACTAATCTTTTCTCATCTCAAACTTAACCGCGTCTCTAATCTTTTCTCATCTCAAATGACTCTTTTATCCTTCTCCCACAGCTGAGCACTTATACCAGTCTCTGTACCAATCTCAGCTGACCTTACACCTTTTATTTTTCGGGCCCAAGCAAAAACTAGGAAATATAATAATAAAAAAAAGCTTTTTGAATTAGGTACAAAATGTGTTTCAACTTTCCACTGGCAGTCTGGCACTAGAACCAGTTGATCAGGTACCAATATAGTATCTCCATGATTCCATCCCCCACCATCTGATCATGCACATCTTCATGTGCTGGCATCAAAGCTTGGGAATGCAAGACTAATGCAGACATCCAAAACTTGTCCATGGAGGCATGGAATCAACAATTCTGCAAATGGCCTTTTTTTTTTTTTGTTGGAGGAATAAGCGAGGCAAACTTCCCAACCACTTTCATTCCGAAAGAAACACACATAAGTTTGCTATTACAACAATCTTCTGGTACCAGTATACAACCCGATCTGTACACCAACTGTACCGGCTCAGAAAACCAGCAATAATAAGTAGAGAAACAATGCAATCTAGTAAATCAAATACAAAAACTAATACCAGTACCTTTTATTTTGTCCATTTAAAACTAATACAATATAATTTTAAGATAAAGTTCATAGAGCAACACAGACCCAATAAATCCAATAACAGAAAACAACCACTAAATCCAATAACAGAGACAGGATAGTAGGAAAGGTCCTATTTTCTTCTCCCATTACCCTTTTACAGAGACTCCACTTCAAGAACTGGTAATGTGCAACTGTAACAATCCAAAGCTGACAGCAACTTCAGCACTTTTTTAGTCTTAAAATCTGCACTCCGTAAAGCTTTACATAAGAAAGGCAAAGATCAAATTAAAGTCCCTGCAAATTATTTGCTCGGGTCTGAGTCTGATATTTTATTACCAAAGGCATAGGATACTTTTATTTCTTTCAAGTCCATACAAGACAGAAGTACACAACTAATCATCTACAACATTTCCTACTAATGCCATGTAGATCAGCAATTACTTAAAAGATTTCTGCTCTTGTAGAAACGTCTAACACAACACAAACAGAGCATTAAGAAGCACTTTAGTTTTCCTCATTCTCATCAAGTTTTTATCTTTTAGCCCCTCCAAGGATAACTAATGTTGAGTTGTTGACATCATCAAATGTTTAACAAAACCATTGAAACAATTATAAAAATGAATTCATGAGTGGACAATTAAATATCAAATTTGTATACATCATAAGTTTATAGTTTATAGTTTTTTTTTTTTTTTTTTGTGAACTGGCAAACTATCAGTACAAGATTAGAATTTTTATAGAGCATTTTTAATCGTGCAATTACAAAAAATTGGTTCTTCTGGCACATAAGATTACAATTACATCTTAATTTTTTTTCAAACTAATTTTTTATCTTAACAGTTTGAACTATTAGACTTCTAGATATGAGAGCAGTCCAGTACAATTGCAAACTACTTTCTGTATCTTTTGTATACCCTCTCTAGATCAAAATCATTAGTTTATTTTTTATTAAAACTTTGGAAGATAATTGATGCTCATATTCTATGGGTAAAGAGTCTGTCAAGCCATTCAATAGGCATTCAGAACGAGGAATGATTTTTAATCACTGCACCAATACCACCTCCAAAATTTTGTAAACATTCTCAAAATTCAAAACAAAAATCTTCAATTAATGGGTTGATTAAGGCTCAGACACGCACAAATAAAGTCAACAAGTTAGTCCGAGATCCGAAATACTCAAAATTCAGCATCGAGAAATGATTTTTTGTCATCACAGCCTCAAGCCCTCAATTCTCAAATTAACAATAGAAATCATGATAACCCAAAAAGATTTTTGGGAGTAAAACAATTGATTGTATGAGGCTAGCATAACCCAAACCCATTCAGAGTTGAGAGTAGGCTATAAGAACCTCAAGCTGGTTTTTGGGGGTTTCAAACGAGACAGCCTGGGCCGTTGATTGCGCAACGGACGGACAGATTAGCCCGAACTCCCGTCAAGTCTCTGATCGAGAAAGGCAGTAAATACAGCAAAAGGGAAAAAGAGAGAAAAAAAAAAGATAAAAACCAAAACAAGAGATTCGGAACTTTGGAAGAAAGAGGAGGAAAGAGAATTTATAGTGAAACCCTAATTTTTTTTTTGTTGGTTTGGGTTGGGTTGGGTTGAATTATTTAGCCCGTATATTTATTATTTTCTTTAGGCCTATGTTTTAGTGGCCCAAAATTATAATGACTGCATCTATAAATGAGAAGCGAGTAAGCATGAAATTGATGACTATCTAGGTGATGGACTGATGGTGATGGCCTAAAATTATAAATATGTTTTAGGTACATAATCTAGGGATTGAATAATTTTATGACCATCCATCCTGACAATTCGTAGGTATAGAAGGCCCATTGAATGCACAGGGGAATAGAATAATATCAGGAATTATAACCACCATCAGCAAATAAACCATCGCGAGCCATCGCTAAATACAAAGTGAACACATACAACAAACAAGATAAACATATAGTCTAACAAAGTGAACACTTACAAACAAATAAGTATTGTCATCTTTTGTTCAGATTTTTATATGTATATTGAACTTATTTTTATTAAACTTACTTGTTTGTATGTGTTCACTTTGATCACTATATATGTTCACCTTGTCTATTCTATGTGTTCACTTTATATTTAGCGATGGCAGGGATGGTAAAACTGAAGATGGCAGTAATCAATTTTCGAATAATATATTTCAGACCTAACTAATTAAGCCCCTTGGTTCTAGGTGCATAAGGAACATCAAGCTATATATTAGGCTAAATTTTTATAGGTATGCAGAAAGATTGCTTCTCTCAGAGTTTAAATCACTGTATTATATCTAAACAGACAAATTCAATAGACATAAAAGTTTTTATTTTGATTAAATTAAACTTCGTACTATGAAAAGCTATTTTTATGAAATAAATTACTGGACTGAGATTTGATCTTTGAACTGATTATTAGATAATAGATATTCTCTAGATAATGTTATTAAAATAACCACCTACCGATCTTATTATGACTTCCAGAATTTTTACTATAAACACTCAGTACGATAAGATAAGAAACTTGAGATGCTGATGTGGAACTTTTAGTTTGGGATGTTGAAATGGGCTAGACGTTCTAGCTAAGTCAAAAACGCAAGGATAAAATTTTTTATTATTTGTTGGAACTTCTGATTTAATTTCCTTTCAAGGATAGAATTCACTTTTTGTGCTACACGAAACTTGAACTTTCGAGACTTTTTATAAGACAACACTAAATTATAGACAAAAACTTGTTGCAATTATTATTCATAAAAAAAATTTAACGGTAAAAAAAAAAATTAGGATATGCAAAAACAAATTGAATCCTCTTTCTATAAACCGCCTTGGTCTATTGGTATATCTGTAAGAAGCCAACTTAGCATTCAAAGAAAGCTCCTCAATGTTATCTCCTAACAGACTTACGCATGAAAAATCGTATTACTTTTCTAATTCTTTTTCTATAATTTTATTTTCCTTTTCTATTTGGCAGTATAATAGAAGTCTTCTCACGCAAGTCAAGGACGGTTATGGTGACACATACCAACCTTTTTAGTTGTTTGTTCAGTTCCTAGCTGTTGGTTGTAAAAAGAAGAAGAAACAAATTTAGAAAGATAACTGCATAAAAGCATAGCCAAAGTAGCAGGAAACCTATAAACAAATTGAAAAATAAAATATACTTGTGTATAAATTTTAGATTAGAAGACTTCATTACCATTTTTATTCAATAGAAATAGAATTTACTCAATATGTATCATATATTACGATAAAAATCCAAAGATTTTATACTAGTTAAGTCTTGTGCATGGCAGATTACAATTAGCACAAGTCTAGTTAAGTGTTTAGGTCTAAATTTAAAAATTAGTTATAATCTCTTCCTATTATTTTGCTTTTATTAAAAAAATAGTTTCTATTATTTGAATTTGACTAGGCTCACGATAGATACAATTGAAAAATTTAAATCTGACTTTATTTAGTGCCCATACTTCTGTGCCAATCTAGATTGACCACTCTATCTTGTGTATCATACTTTCATTTGCAGTAAAACTTGCTCCAGTAATTTACTTCATTTCTGGCTTTAATCTACAAAGAAAAGGGATATTAAAGAAAGGAAAAAAGATTATCCTCTGATTGACTAGTCTACAAAGAAAACGAGATATTAAATTAAGAGAGGAATAAGGATTATCTTATGATAGAATAGAATAGAAAAAAAATCTCTGTTGACTAGTGCAAAACAGTTGATTTCCTCGAACTATCCAAACTTGATTCATAAAGACACATGCGTGCTAATATAAAAAGAAAAGGCAGAAATTATTAATGAGCTGTGCGATTGTGGTTAGAGATATGACACTCTTAAATTGTAAATTAGTTTTATGCCATCATAAAATTGATAAAATTAGTTTTATGCTATTATTTTTAGTTAAAATTAGAGATATGCCACTCAAATTAGAGAAATGTCATCTAACTTTTTAAAAATATCTAAAATTACCCTCTCATTAAGAAATGAAAAAGAAATTTATTGACATGAATTAAATTTTAAATTTCAAAATTTGAAATTTAGATTTACAAATATTCAATTTTTTTATTTTACATTTTAAAAATTAAAAAATTTTGAACTTTAAATTTTCGAATTTTAAAAATTGAAATTTTGAATTTAAAATTTTTAAATTTCAACTTTTGAGATTTTAACTTTTAACTTTTGAAATTTGAAATTTTATTTCTTTTGTTGATGGCGTAAAATCACTTATTTACTTAACAGTGACATATTTCTAATTTTAATGTTTTACAGTGGCATATTTCTAATTTTATTATTTTACAACGGCATATTTAAAAGTATATAATGGTCAAATTAATTATCCGGTAGTATAAATCTAATTTTATCATTTTGTGATAGCATAAAAATAATTTGTCATTTAGTGATGGTATTTTGATCTCTATATTTTAACGAGAGAAGCGTATTTAGTACTTTCTTTAACAACCGTTCGCTAAATAATTTTTTTAACATAATGCTGCCGGTTATGAATTACGTACTTCTTTCTTCTATATTAGTGTGCCGAGGCTGCTTATTCTACAAACAGAGACAGATGCGCATATAGACCAAATTATGCTCAATAGACTGGTCATTAATTTTAATATTCTGAGCAAACAAAAAAGACCTGTCGTCAATATTTACTTGTTTATAAACAAATTTAATTTACGTGAAGTGAAAGAAAAAGAAAACCTTCAATGACGCTGTCTTTTGTATTTTGTTGGCATAGGCAATCGTACTTTTTGACAACCAACATACATTTCAATCTCTATCTTTCTAAAGATCTATCTAGTCATATACCTAATTTTCTTCGTCTGTATTCCTTCTGTACTTTCTACCCCCAGCTATCCCGCACCCAAAGACAAATAAATATAATCCATTTCTTTCACTAAAATAAAAAAAATAGACAATTCATTTCAATTCTCTACCTTTGCACTACTTTAAAAAAAAAAAAAAAAAAGGAAAATTACCATTCAGCCAAAAATCCTTGTTTACCTTTTTCCTACCTCCCAAAAAAGATAAAATAAAATTAGCCCTCATGCAGCAACACGAATTTCTCTCTAGCTATCATTTAGGCCCTCATGCAGCAATCCTTGTATTTATTAATAATTAAATCATTCTATTACATTTTTTTTAAAAAAAAGGAAAGCTATATTCTCAAAAGGCAGGTATATGTCACCGTAACCCGTCCTTGACTTACTAATTGAATATATATAGCTACCGATATCTTATTAATTATTTTTATCAGAACTTGACCGATCATCAATTAGTTTCCATATTATATCAAATTTGATATTTAACCTATCTTCATTTAGAGAATATAACTTTAATTTTTAAGGTTGATAACTACTTTAGCGGTTTTAAATAAATATGGATGTTAATATATCATGTGTGGACTTGTCTAAAATTAAATTACAAATTCCTGTGGTGCCACGTCGGTATTGGTGGTTATGTTAACTAGGACGAGAGCTCGGAGAGTTGATTAAAATATTTGATATGACGAAAAACTTGGTGCTTCAGTTATGAAACGTGCAAAAATGGGTATTTTTTAGTTTCCCAGGGGCAGATATGGAAGATATGGAATTATTCATACATATATCAATCTTTCAATGTACCTGATTCCACTTGCCTTTTAACCTTTTCGGCTTCCATACTTGGCCTAGATTCCTTCCATAAACCGTTACAAGCATGAACAGCATGACTTCTGGCCATCACTCCTAATTCACCCCTTAATAAAACTAGCCATATATTGATGCATCCTACCCCACATGAAAGAAGAAACTAAAGGGATCATGAGCAAACACAAAATCTCAAGTACCCCACAGGCGGTACCTTTCTCATGGGAGCACTTACCAGGCATATCAAAGGTCTCTCCCCGAATCGATGAAGACCCAAAACCCGTTTTGGTATCCCAACCGACTAAGCTCCGGCCTCCGCCTATTTCTTCACCGCATGTCAACCCGAAAAGCATGGCACCTGAGTTCTATATACCATTGCCTCCGTGTCGGTTTCAGCCAAATCAGATGCAGACACGAAAAGGCGTTAAACGGCCTGAGGAAGACCCGTTTCTTGCGGCATTCATCGAGTGCACCAAACCAGTAGAACACGAGAGACAACTGAAGGGGAAGAAGAAAACTGTGAGGAGAAATAGTTGGCCCAGACTTGAGCGGCTCAGTCTCGGGCTCGGGCTTTCATGCAAGAGTTCGCGCGGTGTGAGGGAGGGCAATTTAATCAAGTTGTCAAAACTTCCTGATATAGATCGTGATTCTGAGTTTGAGAGGTAAGATTCTTTTGTTTGATGTTTATGGGATGTTTGATCACTTTCTCAAAATACTTGTACATTGCTTTACTTGTGAAGGAAAAGACTAGAATAAAATGCACTTGTTTGAATTTTGATATAGTTATGCTTGAGTTTATTGTCTTGGGTACGAGGGCTTACAGTTTTGAGTGTTCTAAATTTCTAATTGATTGATTGTGATAACCATGGTTCTTTTTTTGGGGGACAGAAACAGTGTTTTGAGGCTAAATGCCATGAAGCAATCAATTTTCTTGTTAATCAGTGCAATTCGTGAGCAGAAAGAGCTAATTTATTTGTTTTTACGACAATCTAAGTAATGAATGAAGAGCAGGAACCTACACTTTAAGGGGTCGTTTGGATCGCTTGGGAATAAGAGGAATAGCCTATTCCTAGGCGGAAAGTATTGGGAAGTGTGTAACTTTGTGAAGAGTTTGGATTGTTTATAATAAAATTTCCGCCCGGAATTGCTTATTCCCCTTATTCCCAATGCATCCAAACGAGCCCTAAGACATCTTCCAGTTATTTTATGTTTTTACCAGAATACCTATACTTCAAGAAATCTTCCTATTTTAATTACTCGAATGCATTAAAAATTATGATTGAATCATTAGAGCACCCACACTAGAACAAAGGCATGCATGTTCAAGTCGTTTTACTATCCCATAAAAAATCAAGCAAATCCTAAATCCTCTGCGGTTTTAATTATTCTTTAATTATTCAAATATTCCCTTTTTCAATAATTCAAAAGTAAGGCCCATACTGACAATCTGACTTCTGACATCATTGTGTTCAGTTACATATTTACTTTTTTAACAGTCCATAAGGCCCATACAGACATTATCATGGACTATAATAGTGGAAATTTAAAACGACATTCCGCAGAAGAGTAACAAAAATAAATGAATTGGGCTTCTGGCCCAAAGTATGCAAGATGTATACTTAAGCCTGTTGTTACATAATTGCCTTTTTCACAAGGATACAATCAAAATGAAATCAAATCTCAAGTTGTGTTTTTTTTTACTTAATTTGTTTTTCAATTGTGACTGTTCATGCAGATCGACGTCCTATTATCTCAATTTTATACTTGTATTAAAGGTCATGCATAACATACTCTTTAGTCAGTGAGAGAGGTTATAAAATGAAATCAACCTTCTCTTTCACAGAAACAATCGTAGTTTGTACCCTCAATTTCTGAGACCATAAAATATTATATTTTTAACATATTTTATATCTTAACCATTTTCCATCAAGTACTAAAAAAGTAAACTTTTTTATGTTAATAGTTATTTTACGTTAATGTAGTAGAAGTCTAATTTTCACATCTTCATTTACAATTAGGATGCATATGCTATTATATTATTCTGGAGGAACACCGAAACAATAATAACAATAAATTGAGTGTTTAATTTATATCCAATGTTTCTTCAAGCTTCATTTTTTTCTTTATTTTTTTTTTTTTTTCACGATCACGATCCCAGACATAATCTGACTTGAGCTATCTGGAATCGTTGTCGTGCATAGTTCTTTTGTATTGTTTTTCATGTAATATTCAGACAGGGGTTTCACACCTGAGTACTATTTATGTTTCCCAACTTAAATGCAATTGGATTAGATTATTTTTAGTGTTCAACTTCCAGTCATACCGACGAATCAAACCATTCAAACAGACCCAATTAATTAATTGTTTTCCGGCCAGTCGTACCAACTTATCAAATGAATTTCCATTAGGACTCGTCTATTTCCAACCTTGTTTTCCGAAACAATTAATTCTTATAAAATATATAATGAGTGTCTAATGAAAACCAGTTTTTTTTTTATTAATTTTTTTTAAGAAGATTAGGTCAAGCCCCATAACTTTGAATTGAATAAGAAAAGAAGTTACAAATTAAAATTTTCGATTATGAGAAAGAACCTAAAAAGTGAAAATCAGTTTTTTTTTTTTGTTTAGAATAAGACTTTTAAATTAGAAGTTATTGGTTAAATATCCGGCAAACCAGTATATATTCAATTTTTATTGTAATTTTGTTGAAAAGTTAAAATGATAAAAGCATTCTTCGCATTTTATATATGTATATATTAAAATTGAGTCAAGTCAAGTTGCACTTAAGTGTTCATCAATCATATTTGCGGTATAACTCAGCTGTTCAAATTTAAGTATGTTTTATAAATAGCTAAACAATTTTCCAATTCATCAATGAATTAATACATCCAAATATTCTTTTTAGTTTAGAAAATATTTTTCAATATATCAAAGGAATGTTCAATGAAATTTCAATTCACGCTAAATTACATATTTTAACTATATCTACATGCACTCAAATATCATGAGCTTATGTGATCAACATCAACACTAATAACAAATAATTTAAAATTTTCCAGTCGAAATCAGAGAGATTTATGTATGTTGATTTGTTTTGACTCAAGAGTGCACTCCTTGACCAGCCTTAAGTTCCGCCATCAAAAGAGGAGAAAAGAAAATAACAAAATGCATCCCTTCTCTTCTTATTATTTTTTTTTAATCAATTTTTTTACGTATGAAGTGTTGAAGACGAAAACATATTCCATCTCTCTTTGTGGTAGAGAAATGACACCATATAAACTAGAAAAATATCAATGCCACAAGTAGTTGTAAAGTAATTAAAATCTAAACGACACATCCGACTTATTAGCTGTCTAGTTCTTCTTAACAAGAGATTCGTCAATACAGTGTATCATATAATTTTGAGTTTGTTTCATTAGTTATTTATAGAGCAAATTAAAAACATTGTAATCTTGGTAGATAAACTTTTCAGTGCTTCTCATTGTTAGATTCTTTTATAATTTACAAACAAACTCAAGAAAATCATAAATAATGTTTGTGTATATGTAACTCTCATGATTAACTCGGAAAAAAAAAGATGCAACTCTCATGAATAGGAACACATCGACAGTAGAATTCATAGATGTCTGGTTTTGACCGAAGAGTGCATATTTGAATCCCGTATTGCACTTCTCGACCAGCATTAAGTTCTCCACCAAAAGAGAAGAGAAGAAAATAACAAAAAACATCTCCTTCTTCAGTAAAAAAAAAAAAAACTCCTTCCTTTTCTTTTTGTCCTGTAAAATAGTAAATATTCCAAATATGCGCTGTAAAAATATCTTTTTTCGCTTTTTCTTTTCAAAAATTTCTTTTTATGACGTTTTATTTGCTTAGTAATTTTTATATATGTATGAAGATGAAAACTTAATTCCCATATCCCACTTATAGAATAAATGAATCATGGTAACTTTGTAGATAAACTTTACAGTGCTTTTCGTTGTTAGAGTTATTTATCTTTCACCCAAAAAAAAAAAAAAATCCTCAAGAAATTATAGAAGTTGTGAAGACGTATCTCGCATGAAAAGGAACATTTAATTTGTGAATTTTCAAATATCAAATAAGAAATATTATAATATATGACACCAAAATCTAACATAAAATAGGCTTCATTTTTTAAAAAATTTCCGTCAAATTTGTTATAAAAGTGAAGAATTTTCTACATCTAAAAGTTAAATCATACAATAAATGTAATTCTTTTTAAGTTTTCTACGAAAGTTTTTTTGAAGATAAATTGGGGGTCAAGCCTCCCAACTTATTTTTAAATTAAATGTCTATAAAGACTCCTCAGTCGGGTTTCGAACCTGCGACCTCTCACTTGAGATGCATTGATCTTTGCCACTAGATCAAGAGCTGGTTCTCTTCTACGAAAGTTTTATATGCGATGACATTCAATTGAAATTTTTTTTATTCTTATACCGCGTATCTATTTGCACTAGGTGCGGCATCGCGTGTTGCGCGACCTATTTGTTTTTTAAAATTTTTTGGAAGTTGAGCAACATACTTGATTTTATTCGCAATTTGATTTGTCAGACACATCAATTTTCCTCTCAGACTTCTTTTTTTTTAATTTTATAATTACAGTACTTTTTACTTATAGCTGACCAGAAAAGAACGCTTGATATTAATTGTATGAATTCAGACTCTAACAATCTATTTCTAATAAATTTAGAGCTTCTAACGAATAGTCATATGTAATGCAAAAAAAAAAAAAAAAAATAGTTACTATCAGCTGAAACAAAATCAAATTCTCTCATTGAATAACAGTTGCACACAACCGAAAAAAAATGACACCAGCAAGAAATACATTGCCTATAGCTGATCTACCTAGTAAGAAAGCTATAATCTAAAATAGACAGAAGCACTGATAAATTAACTCTTAATGAACAATATTTCACAAACACAAAATCAAAACCAAACAAAATATTATACATGAAACATAATTGATATAATATAACAGTAAGTAATAATGCGTAAAGAAATAAAAAGAAATGACAATAAAAAATGAACCACCTAAGAGAAAATGATGAGGCAAGAGACAACTAATAATCAAATGCAATACTGGCTACACAAAAATATCAAACTGAGGAACCTAAATACTTAAATAGAAAAGAAGAAGCAAGCTGAAGCACCTGGAACAATAAAATGAAATGAAAGGTTTTGCATAAGAAAAGCAACCCTGATTCATAATAAATCATGCAAATTAGAAGCTACTTTTATCAACAAATCAAGTATAAGGTTATATCAGGAAATCTAATTGGTAGTCAATGAAAAAAATATACTCTCAATAAAAATACCCATTCAATGAAGAAAAGAAAGAAATATTAACGGTGCAAAGAAAATAATATACACCCAGGTGTGTATGCGATAACCTGCTTAATGTCGGACGATGCAATCTACTCCCGCTGAATCAATTGATGCAATGTGCTTACCCATTCAAAGAACCCTGCCCGGCCTAGGCGGTTAACCATAGGGGGAAGACATCCAGGCATTCTTGGATGTGCACCCACTGAGGCTTACTTCGGTCAAATTCACACTTATTACCTTTGTAGTCAAGAAGTATTTGACCTAAGGCAACCAAAATAAGAACACCCAGCCATATTCAGCTATCGATGGCAATCGACCCTCAAAACTAAGAAAAACATAGAATTTGTTCAAGTACCCATATTTTAACGCTTTCCTCTGTATTAATTCCCCACTGCAATGAACCATTGAAAAGAGAATACCAGCCTTTCTCATGAAAACCAATAAAAAAAAAAAAATAAGAAGTCCTGACCTTTGAAGAAAGCAACATAAATAACTAAACAAACAAATTAGAAAAGTATATGAAATAGAAGTACAATATATAGAACAAAAGTAGATGATATTGTCTAGTAAATCTTTTAGAAACACACATCATCTCTTCAGTCAGAGAAATGTACTTTGAAACTTCACGATTTGTATTATGTAATAGGACAAATCCACTTTTGAAAAACTAAAATTAGAATAAACTCGCACTCCATAAATTGTATTTTGCAAATCAGAGAAATCAAAGAAATTATAATTTTATCCTGATAGAAAAATCTACACTGAGGCTAACTGCTAAAGAGTAAAGACTGAAAAAAGGGGAAAAAGGAAAAGAAACTAACCCCAGTACTGCACCATCAGATAGGCTAGGGAGTTCTGAAGCTGTGCTATATTGGAGACTAAAAGATGGCAAAAAAGGCTTCGTCAAAGGGCACCGAGAGCCTTGAGAGACGACGGCATTTCTGAACTCCACAGCAGCTTCTCTTAATCAGCAACAAAGCCATCAAGTGGAGAGATGTCGTGATTGTGCATGAAAAGAACTATGATGCCATCTAGAATCTGCCATAGCAACCTCTGACAATCGCTTCCCTCCCTTTTCTTTCATCTTTCTTCTTGATGGTCTTCCTCGCACTCTTTTTTTGGACATAGCTCCAATAGAGAGATATAGAGGCATGTTCTTAGTGGACAAAGAAGAAGGATATGGATTTAATGCATCACAACAGAATTAACGGACCGAATCAAATCTACGAAGAAAAATCGGACGGCTCCTGCTAGAGAGAGCATTACTATTGATTGGGTCAGCTAACAATATTCTTTATTTGCAGCTTTAGATGGTGAAAAGACAATGATCAGGTGCTTTTGATAAAGGATTACTGATTTCAGTGCAATCAAAAGTTAGGACAAACTAAAATAGCAAAGACAATTAACAAACAACTTCTGCATATGATAGAGAAGCTGTTGGTAGATAATAAGAATGCTGAGTTGCAATCAAAAGCACGTCATCATTTATCTTTGTATCATATAAAGTTGCAAATAAATTTAGCATTCGGAATAGAAAAAAGAGGAGAGAGACAAAGAGAGACGTACATAGATGGAGGTGATATTAGGACTGTCCAGTAATTGCTGCATGTTAATTATTGTCACAACAACCGCACTTGCCATTGGAAAGGAATTGAAACCCTGAATTAATTGCTCCAATAAATTTTTTATCTCTTTCTTTATCTTTGATTATTTAACATAGTAAAAATGGAGTAAAAGAGGGCAAGAAAAAGGAACTAAAAGGAAAGAGCAAAAAACCTTACTATGTCATCAATAGCTGCGCTCCAAACTTGACCCACACCATTCACCCTCAATTTCTGGCCAACACTGACCCACACCAGCCACTATATATAATAAGGATTGTGGATACAAACTTGCCAAAATTTACACTTATATACACCAAATTGGAGCATCGCAACCTAGGCAGAAGACTCCATCCTCATTTATCTCGTTCCACCAATCAGAGGTCACCGCACCAAATAGGAAAAGAACCTGAGAAAAGGACGGAGAAAATAAAAGTGAAGAAAAAATAGGAAAAAAAGGCACCTAAATCAGTAAAAAAAAAAGGAAAGGGAATGAGCTTTGAAATCGCAGATGGTTGAACCCAAAAAAAACCGTCTCTCTTTTCATGCGATGACCCTGAACTTTCTCTATCGTTTAACTGTGGAATGCAGCCAAAAGGGAAAAAAATCAAATCAAAGGCAACTAAGCTCCAAAATCAAAGAGCAAATCAGAGGAAGTTAAGTTCTGAGAGAAAGGCCATGGTACTGCAACAACTTTAAAGTAAAAACTTTGATATTTCATGCTTAATTCCTTCAAGAAGTAAAAATACAATAAACATATATAGCAAAAATCAATTCTTATGTTGCTTTTAGATTAATCAGTACCATGGTAGTGCAACAACTCATGCACTTGGATATGAAAAATTATTTAGCAAAATCTGGTTTTGCAACAACTCATGTGTTTGGATATGAAAAATTATTTAGTGAAATCTGATTTATAAGGGTAAAATGGTAATGCATGGAAGCATAGAAGTTGGAATCGTACGATTCACGATGCGTATCGTACGATGCGTTACGATATATCCACTCGCCGATACATATCGTTAGTTTATATCGCAAGCCGACTGAATCGAACGATTCGACCGTGTGATACGCATATCGTATCGTATCGTTACGATTCGCTGTCGCCTAATCAGAACTGTAGAGACGCTTCAATTTCGGGAATAAAATAATCGTCGCCCCTTCCTCTTTTTGTTTTCGCGCCAGAACAGAGAAATATCTAGAATCGAGTAGGTAAAAAGTGAAGTCGAGTCTCGAGACAGTACTTTCTTGATCGCCTCTTCCATCTCTTTCTTCTCCATCGCCTCTTCCATCTCTTTCTTCTTCGTCGCCAAGGTTTTCTTTCCCTATCGCCAAGTCTAAATAGTGCGCTGTGCCCTTTGCTCCATCGCCAAGCCAATTCTCAACAGGTGCGCTACTAAATTGATCAATCGCAATAATTTTTTTGCTTTATGTGATTATTAAAATTGAACGGAACCCTTTGCTCCATCTCAAGAGGTGCTGAAGCCGAACCCCTTTTGCTCCAGTCAAATTATAATAAGTTAATAACTGAACCTGAACCACCCTTCTCTTATAAATTATAATCACTGTCTCACAAGTCACAACCTTAACCTTGATCATATTTATGTTAAATGATAGATTAATTACAAGTAAATGGGAAAAAGGAAGGGAACGACAAAAAGGATGTGTGCTGGTTCTATTGCACAAGAATTGGTGAAAGTAGGATGCATATAAAATGTAATTACTGTGATAAGAAAATGTGGGGTGGTATATCCCGATTGAAACATCATTTTGCTGGAAGCAAGAAAGATGTACCAGCTTGTGAGAGTTGTCTAGAAAACTTGAAGGAAACTTACAAGAAATGGGTGAATAAAGGTAGAGAAGAAGAAAGAGATGTGGAAATTATTGAGAATGAAGGAGAAGAGGGACAAGTGTTGACAAGAGAAGGAGATCTACAATGGATGGATTTGTTATTCGGGCAGATGGGAGCTCTAATGCAAAGAGAAAGCTCAAGCAAATGACAATGAATACAATGGCAAAGAGTCGAAAGCCGGTGTGTAAGGCGATCATGAATTGTATTTATGGATGTCATTTGCCATTAACCCTTGTCAAGAATCCTTTATTCAAGGAGATGATTGAAGAATGTCGCAAATATGGTGTAGGATTGAAAGTGCCAACCGTTCATGAAGCAAGGGTTACTTTTTTGAAAGGTGCGGTAGAGGATGTGCATTCCTTATTAGATAAGTACAAGAAGGAATGGGCTACAACCGGTTGCACCTTGATGTCGGATGGATGGACCGATGGAAGGAATAGGTCTATTACTAATTTTTTAGTTAATAGTCCTATGGGAACCGTCTTTCTCAAGTCAATTGATTCATCGGGGGAGTTTAAAGATGCGGAGAAATTATGTTCTTTGCTTGATGGTGTTGTAAAAGAGATAGGTGAAGAGAATATTGTCCAAATTGTGACCGATAGTGCGCCGGCTTATGTTGGTGCCGGTCAATTATTGATGGAAAAGAGAAAGAAGTTGTTTTGGAATCCATGTGCGGCACATGTCATGGATTTGATTCTAGAAGATATTGGTAAGCTACCAACATTCATGGATGTAATTACTAAAGCCAAACAAGTGTGTAACTTTATTAGTAATCATGTTTGGGTGCTTAATTTATTTAGACAACAAAAAGGACAAAGAGAATTGAAAAAGCCGGGTATTACACGCTTTGCTACTTGTTTTCTTTGCTTGGAGAGTTTTGAAAGAAATAAAATTTGTTTGAAAGCAATGTTTGGTGGTAGGAAATGGATGGAAAGTAGTTTTGCGAGTACCCTCGAAGGAATGACGGTGACGGATATCATGATCAGAGAGAATAATTTTTGGAAGCAAGTCAAGTATTGCATAACGGCTACGGAACCTCTTGTCAATGTGCTCAAACTTGTCGATGGTGATGCAAAGCCGGCCATGGGGTACATTTATGAAGCAATGGATCGAGCTAAGGAGCAAATCACATCTAGCTTTAATAAAACACCAAGTAGGTATAGAGAGATTTGGGAAATTATTGATTTAAGGTGGGAATTGCAACTTCATCGACTACTTCATGCCGGGGGATATTATCTTAATCCAAAGTAGGTTTTTATCTAGTATTTATATTATTTAATAAGTTATTATTTGCAAGTTGCAATCTTTTACTTAAAGAATCTATTTTTGTAGGTTTCATTATAGTCCAAATTTTAATGCGGATGACGAGGTTCTAGGGGGACTAATTGAGACCATAGAAAGAATGTACCCCAATCCCGCAATACGGTTTAAAATTGAATCTCAACTTGAGAAGTTCAAGCGAGCAGAAGATTCATTTGGAACTAATATGGCCAAATTTGCACGTGACAAGAAGCAACCCGGTATGAATTCAAAATTTAAAGTTTGATATTTATATTAATTATATAAAATATGTAATAACTTTAATTTAATTTCAATGTAATCTCTTAAAATCAAATAGCACATTGGTGAGCAACACATGGATCGGGTAAAGAGCTTAAGGAATTTGCAATACGCGTGTTGAGTCTCACATGTAGCGCGACGGGATGTGAAAGAAATTGGAGTATGTTTCAAGATGTTCATTCCAAAAAGAGATCAAAATTGGAGCATGAGCGGTTGAACAATATAGTATTTGTCAAGTATAACATTAGACTTGAAATGAGACAAAAAGAAAGAGAAGCAAAAGGTGATCATTACAATCCAATAGAATTATCCGACATGGAGTCGGATAATGAATGGATCACCGAAAAAGCAACTCGGACTCCTCTTGAAAATGGAGAAAACATTGAAAATGAAGATTATGAAGATTATGTCTTTCAAGAGAATCAAGCCCCCATTGCTCCGGATTTCTCATGGAAAGATATTAGTGAGTTGTTTACGAAAGTAGAAGTTGGCACTAGTAGTAAGAAAAGAAAGAGAGGTATAATTTTTGTGCTATATTTTAGCATTTTGTATATGTTGTTTACTTATTATAAGAAAAAAATAACTTCAAGTTTGAATTTTATTGCGTAGGACCAAGAGATTTGAGGATTAAGAAAAAAAAAGATGTAGTGCAAGGGAGAGGCAAAACAAGGATAGAAGTGCAAGAAGATAGTGAACCAAGTTTTCATGAGGAAGAGATAGAAACCGAGGAAAGCAAGGAATCACTCCATCTTGATGATGGAAGTGATGATAGTGGTGGTTCTTCTAATGATAATGATGATGACGTTTAGAATTTAGAAATATTTCGGCACTTAGTTCATATTTTGGCACTTAGTTCATATTTTGGCACTTAGTTAAGTAGTGGTTTGTATGATTTGTCAAGTGAGATGTAGACCAAAGGAGAGCTTGCATTAGCACTTAGTTAATGCCTAAAAATACTAACTTATTGTTGCGTAACAATGAATATGATATAATGTGTTATTAGACCTTTATTTTAATGAATTTTATTTAATATATGTCATAACTAGTTATTATAACTAATTTTAAGACTAACTTAGCGTATCTTAAACGATTCGATACGATACATGATACATGATACAATTCTAAATACTACGATACACGATACACTTTACGATTCAACTTCTATGCATGGAAGTAAATTAGTTTTAGCCTAATATGGATACAAACTGCTACACCTATAAACATAAACAAAATATGGGAAAAAAATATTACAGTTTATTTCAATTCTGATGCAATTGATAGTACTAATATTACAGTTCATTTTAGCAAGCTTGACCAAATCACTCCAAAGCCAGTAAATGCAACCTAAAGAGAACTGACATGCATAATATGTTTACCTTGATTCTGCTCAGTATCGTTAGCTTCGATCTGAATATACATATTGCCAATCCAAAGGTCTGGTTACTTGCATAAAAAATAATTTTTTAGTCTATAATTCCAAAATCTAAATACCACAATGCCCTTTGCAAATACGGTAAAATACTCGCATGTAATTAGCAGCCAAAATAAAAGACAAAAAATAACAGTATAAGTTGTACCTCATCAAACCTAATCAAACTGACAAAGAGTTGTATATATGCTTTAATGAGTTGGTCGCCACAGATATACTTTTCTTGCTTAATACCTCTTCACATTTGTCTAAGGCCTGATATAGCTTCTCCACAACCTGCACAAAATGCATGGAAAGCAATGTAACTGTAGAATTAAACTATATGAATGATTTACCGTTAATAAAATCTGAAATGTCAATAAAGATTGTTTTTGTATTTATCTTCGTACTAACAATATTGTTTCAGATTTAATTTCACAACTGTCCTATCGACCAAAACCAAGCTAATTTAAAAATGAATCTTAATCTTTATTAGCATTTCAGGTTTTATTTCATAATTGTACTATGAACCAAAACCAAGCTAATTTAAAATTGACCTCAATCTTTATCAGCATTTCAGGTTTTATTTTACAATTGTCATATCAAACAATAAGCTGGACAAAGCTGAAGGTGGGTCTTAAGCTAGCATCCTATAATATATCAATTGACAACATTGCACAATTTTACATGCCAGAAAACTATAAACATAAAAAGAGCAGTATTTCAATAAGTGCTATATATTCTACATGCAATAGTTTTTGAGACTGAAAAAATTATTGGAAATTTTTCTCGAAGAAAAATTGCAAGCCTTCTTTTAAGCACCTGTGAAGTAAGCGAGCACGATCAAATAAATTTAATTAGAATGCCATCACATACGTGAACAAAATATAGAGATATCAGATTAAAAATAAAAGAACAATAAGAGCCAATGAACAAACCAAATAAAAATTAATAAATCAACCTATGCGTCTGCACAACAAATATCAGGTTAGTGTCTTTCCTAATTTTATCAGTGTATGTGAAAAGGAGAGGTTCTATTGAAAAACAACTAAGAGGATAGCAAGAGAGAAAGGAAAAAGATGGTACCTTTTTAACATACGAATGCTACCAGTATTCACTTCGACTGTACCATATGCAAACCAATCCTGGAAAAAAAGGATAACTACATAGATCAAGCAAGAAATATAGAAAAAGCAAAAGAACTGCAGAAAAGCTGATTCCCACCTCCATAAATCAAGGAAGAAGCATAGAAACTGATCGATCTAGAAAAGACACACAAAGAGATGAGGGAGAACCTAATAAAGGAACAGTTGACAGAGAAAAAGTCGAATACCAAACTGGAAGAGGAATGGATGAGGACGGTGTCTTTACAATGGAATCGGTGAGGCGATGCCGGAGGAAACACTTAGATGGATGCGCTGTAAGCTCCTATCCTTATCTCCTTTTTGTCGATCTCTTCCTTTCTCCTTATTTTATCCTTCTCTCCTTCCATACCTAATTCATGAAGAAACAAAGCGTATCAACAACCAAAGAAAATAATAGAAAAAAAGGAAAGATGGAAGAGGAAAATATTAGGTATGGTATTCACCTGAAAGAGAATACGATGTACTAATTTAAAAATCTGGTGTTTTAAGTTGGGAGGCGACCACAAATAACAGTGGAGCGGCAGCCAAGAGAGAGAGATCTGCTTCGGTGCCCCTCCACTGTCGGAGAGCATATTCTATATCTCTCGCAGAGATCAGGGATGAAGGCGCCGAGATGGAGGTGACAGCGATCGAGGGGAACCCTAGTGCAAAAGTCGGAGAGCATAAGGCCGGCCGTTGCTGAGAAATGTGAGGTCAGATCGGAAATCGTCGTAATCTGAAGGTGAAAAGAGGCAGCGGCAGTAATCTGAAGGAGCTGAGAGAGAGAGGACTTTTGGGCGGAGAGAGAGAGGAGGGAGAGAGAGGTCGGTGAGTACAAACTACAAAGTGACAGTGTATTGGCTCTTCATGCGTTGAAAAGACGCCTCCAGAAAGATCAAAGAGGCATGCGAGATGGACGGACAGATCGAACTTTAATCGGACGAACCAGATTGATTCGGAAAAAAACGAACGGTCAGGATTGATACACTGTCTGAACAACTGTGGAGCTATAGTTCGGTCAAAAAAAAGTCAGACTGCGCAGCTTAATATATTAGAGGATATCATCATCGTCCCTACACGGCTACACATATGAACCATTTATGTATTGTATAGCGATGAATTATGACTTCTGTAAACTGTAAATATATTAGCATTTTACGGAGAAGACATCTCCGTCTCTTCAATCCTTTTCAATGGTGAAAGATTCCAGAACAAATTCTGCCTCATTAAATCAATACACAAACCACGTGCAAAAGAGGAGCAAAGTAGCTTCTAACAAGGGCATATGTTTTGTCTTTGGAAAAGGATTATCAGATTCTTCATAGTAAACTAAACTATGATTTATTTTAATTTTAACTTCTTTCTTCGGCTTTGTCTCTTGCGTTGCACGTGCAAAAATATATATGAGGACAAAGAACCAAGGGGTATCCAAGGTGTGCATTGAATTCCTTTCTTAATATCACTAAAACATTAACTACATATTCCCAATAAATCAACTCATTTATATTGTCACCACACATAAACAGCGAACCAAAAAAAAAACCCGTACCGTAAAATTTATCCGTTCCGTTTTGCTTAAAATCCAGGTCTTTTTTTCTACGTACTCTGGGTCTCTGAAGCAACGGCGTTCTTATATTGGGGTGATATTTGATAATAATAAAAAAGTGAAAAACTAATCTTAAAAGATAAATAATAAACACAACAATACACCTCTCACTTATATTATATCATCTTTCTCTCATTATGATAAGATGTATAAACACAATAATATTTATCTGATTATAACAACATATAATAACAGTCCGTACATATTTGTTATTTATTACCGGAAACTTACCCCATCTCAATAAATTTATTGTCAGTATATCATCCCAATCTAAATTATCAAGAAGAACCACAATAATATACTTCTCTGTTCTCTCTTATATTTTTCTTCATGTCCTATTATCTTACAAAAGGAAGTTGAGGTATCAACAACAACAGTACGTATCCATGCATCCGCCCATGTTTATGCATTAATTTTGGAAATAATAACTTTATGCAATCAATATGCACATGCATTTGTATGTACAACGGTTGGACCGTTTATTATACGGTCCCTCTGTACTCCGTTTATGACATCTCCACCCGTTTACACCATACGGTCCCTCTGTTTTTGACGCTTTTTACAGTTGTAAGTCCACTTTGTCACAAGCGAAAAGTAAGATATAGTTAACGATTTAATAATTTAGTCGGGAAAAATAGTAATAACAGTCCTGAATTTTATTTAATTTACCTATGATCTGTTTCCGGTCGCAAAAAAAAAAAAAAAAAGAACTTGTTACAGTTTTACTGGGCATGAAAATATAATGGTAAAACTTTCCCACTGTAGTACCACCAAATACGTCAACTTTGCCACTCAATACAAGTATACAACAAGTATTGCCAACCGATACTTGGCCTTTATGTCCGCAACCAAGTTAGTACTTGGGACATAAACAAGTACAATTCGACAAAAATAATATCACCCGGTCCACCCAAAATTTTGGATTATTACGGGCTTGCTCCTTGCCCCTTTAGAACTAAACTTCTACTCAACTTTTGTTGAGTATAATTTTTAAATTTCTATTATAAAAGATTATGTCATAATATATTATCAAGCCACAATTATATTTTTTCCTTACAAAATTCATGTCCATAATCATACTTTTTTTTCATATTAAAAGTTAATCCAAATTAATGATGGACAATTTTAAAAAATGATTAAAAATTTGCTCATAAATCTAACAATAGTACTCGATTTAAAGTTGTTAATAAGCGTCACTTGACAACTGCTACCATGTTTCATGAAAAAGAATTTGTTGATAACTATTTAAGATATTTTTAATGTAAATATATATCTCATTTGATACAATTTGTTGGCTTATGCATAAAAAAAAACTATTATTTAATATAATTTGCAGAATTGAGGAGTAAGGAGTTGAATTGAGAATTAAGAAGGCAGACTAAACAGCGTCTTTTTTCTTCCCCTAATATCCTTCAGCAAGTGTATATGAACTCTTATTTTGGATCCGAAGCTGTGTCGTGTCAGATTAAAAAACTATTAAGTTTAAGAAACAACAAACTTGTGTAATATAGATGGTCTGGTATGAGTTGAAAAAACGAAAATAACATTAATTTGTCCTAAATAATAAAATCTTCGCACTACTATGAAATAGCTAGGATCCATCGTTTGTGGCATAAATATTGTGCATTTTTAAATCGCACGACTTATATGACTTCTAGTCATTTATCACTTTAACCAAACCAATACAAATAAGACAAATATGGTTCGCCTCGATTAATTTGAAAAGAAAAAGTCAATTCAAATTTAATAAGGACTTTTATGTAATTTCTTATAATAAGAGATGAGTTCATTGTGTAGAAGATTACGTGATGTACAAAATCAAATTAAGACGTAGTTGTTGTTGCGTAGCTGCACGTTGAACAGGATTAAATTGTCATCTCCTTTTGTTTATAGGAATCATGTTTAGGGCTGTCAATAGTACTTCGTTAACCGTTATGCCGTTCCATATAATTGAAATAGAACGATTAACGGACAATTTTTTTTCGTTTCAATAATGAAACAGCAAATGAAATCTGAAATTGAACCGTTTCAACTGTTAAGCCTCGTTTTGAACAAAAATCAGTGTAATATCTAAAATGGAACTAATAACGAAACATAAATCTGTGCCGTTTTAAAAATAAAACGGTTAATGAAATAGATTGTACCGTTTTTTTTAACAGAACGGCAAACAGAATAGACTGTTATGTGCTTTTTTGCCACGTTTGACAGGTCTAATCATGGTTCAGTGATTTTCTCCACAAATAGCTGCAGCCGAACAATATGCCATGGAACATTGAGCTATGATAAAAGGAAAAGGCGAATTTTTCTATTGTGTTGACTATCTTTTACTGTTAAGGCAGTGAAAATTCTATTTTTCATATCAACACTTGTTGAGTAATATAGGCTGCAATTGTAGGTAACTATGAATGGTGCTAGTGGGTTTCCCTGTAGAAGATTAAACAAGTACAATTTCCCATTGTTTAATTTGGAGGGATAGCTAATGGGACGAAAAATAAATGGAAGTATCCTCATACGGAGTCGGATCCTCTGGTCGTTTTTTATAAACGACCAGGTGGTCGTTTTAGATCCGGACCGTCTGATTTAATCTCAACGGTTAATTTTTTTCGGGCCTATCAATCCTGGTATCATGCACGGGGCATCCTTAACCGTTGAGATTAAATCAGACGGCCCTGATCTAAAACGACCACCTGGTCTGCCGACCAGAGGATCTCATTCCATCCTCATACGATTCATTGCGCACAGATTTGACTTAACAATGGGAACGTACGGATTGAAATAGTTGCATTTGTTGCCCTATTTAAATAATCGGATTATCACAAATTTAATTTATAATTAACAATTATTTTCATAATGTTTAATATGGTTGAACAAAATACTTATCTAAATCCAACCAATCCATACAATAATACGACCAACTAGATATTAAAAAATACTGGATTGACATTTTTTTTTTTAAGATAAACTGGGGTCTAAGCCACCCAACTTATTTTTAAATTAACTGTCTATGAAAGATCCCCCAGCTGGATTTCGAACATGCGACCTACTGGATTGACATTTTATGTTGTAAGGTATGGATTTGACTTTAAATAACCCTTCAAACAAATAATTAGTTACGAATTTCGGAAAAATATATATATATAGGTTAAAATCTAATCCGACCTACCAACGTAGTATAAATAAATAATTGATTTAAAATTTTTCCTATAATTTTCAAAAGCTTACGGTGTGATGATGCCAACAAAATTCCTAAAGTAATTTTTACAGAGGCATTGTCAAATCTATGTATATTTTGTTTTTTTAAATTACTATTCAATTGTGAGGGAATTTATCAATGATGTGATTCCATAAATCATGTTAATTATTATTCTCGTTGTTGTTGTTTTTTTTTTTTTTGTTTCGTATTTGTTACTTAAACTATATACAAGCCATGCAATATGACCCACCCCATGAACAGTAAAAAAACCTGCTCTATCATGGGACTCGCCACGTTATATTATTATATAGCCAAAATAACGATTCTATGAGTAGTGAAGGGTACCCAAGGCAGGAGAGACTGAGAGAGATCAGAAAGAGATATTCCAAGAACTGCTACAGAATTGAAACTCTAGTTCCAACAACAAGACCCTAAAATTGTCTTTAGGGCTGTCAAACGTTGACAACGGCAACGTAATTATACATTTCCGTTATCCGTTACGTTTGAATAACGTTGTAAATTTAATTTTCGTTGAATGTTCCGTTTGAGGGACGATATAAAATTTGAATTCGTTGAACGTTCCGTTCTAGTAAACGTTCATAACGTTCATCAATATGTTCCATTTTTTGGCTACGAAAATGTTGCACATATGAACGAAAAAAATTATAAATTAACATACCAAAGAAATTTTGCATATATTAAACTGTTGCACACATCATAATCTAATAAATAACAAGTGTTGCACATCATAATCACAACTTGCCTTGCTAATTGCCTTGAAAAATAATACAAAAACCCTAAATACATAACAGTTACACGACAACTCACTCACTCAGACCCCAAACTAATTTCTCAGATAAGATAACCTTTCTCAACCATTGAAGCATGATAAATTAAACACATATCATCACAGAAACTCACTGTTTGGGATCCAAGGAGCCAAAAAGACAACCAGTTACACACAAAGACTCACTCACTCACTTGGACCACCAAACTAATTTCTCAGATAACCAATCTCAGCCATTCAAGCATGTAAAATAAAAGTAAACACATATATCATCACAGAAACTCACTGTTTGGGATCCAAGGAGCCAAAGAGACAACTAGTGTAACTAGCACTCCAGACTTCACACTTGAAGGCAACACAACTACATCAAGATTCAAGGCAACACAACTACAAAATAGAAGGCAACACAACTACATAATTGGGACAGCAAGGCAACAAAATAAGCTTACTATTGTGACACTTGGTCACAAATTGTGTCATCATTAGAGAGAGCACCATCACTTGACCATATAACATCTCCAAAGACTCCACCATTTTCTGCAACCAATGCCACAAGATGTAATTAGCTTAAGTGAAACGTTTGATGAAATAATAAATTTAAAATAGTGTTAAATTGAAAGTATTTGCCTATAACAGAAGCTCTCAACCAATCCTGTGCACATATCAAAGCTTCTAGACTCTCATCATTTAGACTGCTTCTAATTGGACTCAAAATTCGACCAGCTGTACTAAAAGTTGATTCTGAGGCCACTGTTGAAATTGGGATAGCCAATATGTCTCTTGTTAGTCTAGCTAAGATAGGATACTTAGCTGCATTCATTTTCCACCATACTAATATGTCAAACTGTGCATCCAAATTGGTTGGATCAAGGCCAGCAGATAGATACTCTTGCATCTCTGTTTTTGTTGGATCAACAGCCCTCTTACTACTTAAAAAACTCTTTAACCCAGCTCTTGTATCACTAATGTCATCTGATGAAGTAGTTGAGCTATACAAGTAAATTCAAGGGATTATATAAGCAAATTATGTAATTAAGATAGCATAAATAATATACTTATAAGCAAGTTCAAGGGATTACCTCATGTGAATAGTTGAGCTGCTAGGTTGGTTCTCACTGCCTTTGGAATGTGCAAGCAAGTAGTCGTTGAACAATTTATGTAAGCATGTCTTTAGGTTATCCATGAACCCAAGACATTCTTCTGGATGCATCATTCTAAAATAATATTCAACCACATCCAACTTGCATCTAGGGTCTAGAACACAACCAATTGCCAACAGAATGCTGCCAACCTTCCAATACTTGTTCCATTTGTAAAACATTTCTTTACTCATATCAACAACAAAAGGATAAGCACTCTGACTCATTTTCTTAATAGTGAGATACACCTCACAGTATTCAGGGAAGAAGATATTGAGTGTGGGATACTTGGTGCCACTCAATTTTTTTGTGATATCATAGAATACTTTCAAATGACAAACCAATGCCTCCACATGTTCCCAATCAACATCATTTGGGCACATATTAAAGTTATTATCAGACAAGGAATACCTATTTATGGCCTCCTTCAATTGCAAAGCAAGGTCAAGCATCAAATATGTGGAATTCCATCTTGTTTCAACATCCCAGGCTGGCTTTTTGTTTGGGGCATCAACCTAAAAACAGAAAAGATAAGGGATTAAATGATGAGTAATTTAATAATTTAATTGAACATTACAAATAATTAATCAAATAATTTAACAATTAAATGACCTGAGATGCTGCCAATCTAAACTTCTCCATTCTTTGTTGTGAATGCCTGATATATTTCATTGTTTCTCTAATCTTTGTTATCTCATTAGATAAAACATTCAAGCCATCTTGCACTATAAGATTTAATATATGGCATCCACACCTCAATTGAAAAATGGCACCATCTGCTGGCAGCACATTCTTAATTGGGGTTGTACTTAACAGCTCTCTTACACACACATCATTGGCAGATGAATTATCCAAGACAAGACATAATATTTTTTTATCTAAGTTCCAATCAACTAATTTGGAATAAATAGCATGAGCAACATTCCTTCCAGTATGAGGAGATGGCAAGGGGGTCAAACCAATAATTCTCTTTCTCAGCATCCACTTCTCATCTATGTAATGACATGTCAAAGACATGAAACCCCTATCTCTGCCTTTGGAACTCCATAAATCACTAGTGAAACTGAACTTACAATCAAGTTTACCCATCAATTCATACAATTCAACTCTTTCTTCCTCATAAATGTCCATACAATCACTTCTGATTGTATTTCTTGATGGTAACTTAAAGCTAGGACATAAATCACTTAAGAATACCTTCAAGAAGTGGTGATTTGCACAATTGAAAGGATATTCATGTGCAATAACACACTTAGCAAAACTTATTCTACACTTCCTTTGATCAAACACCCAAGGAGCAACAGTGGCTTGACCAGCTATTAATTGGAACATATGAACCATTAGAATATGAAATCAATGTTAACATAATAAAATAGTTTATTAAAGTTCAACTATTACCTTCATCTCGGCCAGCCTGCAATAGTTTTTGTAAAGCATCAGGCTTGTGCCTTTTTGTTGAAGGCATTTTCTTACAACCCCTCTTAATATGGTGTCGCATATTGCCGGTACCTCTTTGGTTACCCATAGGATACACATGCCCACAATAGTTGCAAGTGGCAGTGTAACTGCCATCCTCTTGTACAACACCCTTTTTGAAATGAGCCCACACAGCTGCCTTTAGTGTTTCTTTTGTCCTTCTCTTATTATTGGTTTGTTCAGTGGTTTGTTCAGGTCCTTCAGGACAAGGTTGTGATTGAGCTTGAGCATCATTTTGAATTTTTTGTATCTCATCAGGGGTTTCCATGTGCAACCCAGCCCCCATGCTAATATGAAGAGAAGAAATACATTAAATCTATACATAATCAGATATAATCACATAATCACATAGCATTAAATGCATTACATGCATGCAGAAATTATCAGATACAGCCCTCATGCATTCAGATTATCAGATACAATACATAATCACGTATTACAAGCATTAAATGCATTACATGCATGCAGAAATGCTATTTATCAGAAATTAGTTTTAAACAATAACAAAATAATTGGTTACACGTTTTCAGGCATTAAATTAATACTAATTATCTACAAGAAGCAATTATCAGAAAAAAAACAGTAATTAACTAATAAATTAATTGGTTACACGTTTTCAAGAATTAAAGCAGATAATTGTGCTCTAATGGGTCTCAATTTCAAGCTGATACTGTCTGGACAAGAATTAAAGCATCAATCATTACAGCAGATGCTAATTAATTGGATCGCATTAAATGCATTAAACCAGATACAGAGATACTGTCCCAAGTCTCAATAAGCATTAACTGAGTTTAGAGTTAAATGCAGTAATCCAGATACTGTCTCAATTTCAATCATTAGCGCATTAAATGCATTAAACCAGATACTGTCTCAACAAGAATTAAAGCATTTCAATAAATGTCAAGCAGATAAGAAGCATTAAATGGATTATAGCAAAGTTTAGAGTTTAAAAAATACTCATCGCTTGATAAGTCAGGCTCAGAAACTTGTTCCTCTTCTGCCATCCTTTCAATCTCGATTCCTCAAACCCTTCAAAATCACAAAAAAAGGAAAAAATATGAGACGAGTAGAAACAGAAATCAACTCTTAATCAAGGAAAAATAAATAAATAATTAACAGAAAAAAATATAACCTTTTTTTTCGTTTTCTTCCTCCTCTCTGTCTCAGCGGCTCAGCCTCTCTCTCAGCAACTCCCTTTCTCTTTTCTCTTCCTTCAAATAGGCAATATATAACCAAATGGCTCATCATTGCACTGACCCAAACCCTACCTGCTGCTGGTTGTGCTGCCTTGACCCTCAGATCTGTCACCGTCTCACACTAGTAGGCAACAATCATCTCAATTCGTAGGCAGCAATCCGTCAACTCAGCCTCTATTTGTCACAGATCTGAGTATATAAGTGTTAGTTTGGTGGAAACTTGTGACAAATCGACAGCCAAAGGCCTCAACAGCCACAAATAGGTAGGGATTTATAGGGTATTGAAATCAGAGATAATTATTTGGTTTCGAGAGAAGGAAACAACAGTACTACGCGTGCACAGTTGAGAGATTGAGAGTCTGAGAGAGTGAGAGACTGAGGGAGTTCAGGCGATGGAGGAAATCTAGGTTATTCGGCGCAATGACGAAGGCAAAAGGGAGGAAATCAGGGAACGAGAGAGGGAGGAAAGAGAGGCGGAAAACCCTAGGCAAGGGCTCAGCTCAGCTGAGAATTAATGACTCGATTTTCTGTCGAGTAAATTTAGGGGTCGAGTGTCGACATTAGTCCAGAAAATCCGCTCTGTTATGTTTTATATTGTAAACCTATAGAATTCTGAACGGAACGAATATGAAACGTGCACGGAACGCTTCATTCCGTTTCACGTTCCGTTCATGTCAACGATACCAGACTGTATTCCGTCCTCCGTTCCGCTACATACCACGAAATGAAAAACTGTTCCGCCATTCGTTCCGTCAGCACGGAACGTCGACGGAAAACGTCGAACGTTATACCGTTGACAGCCCTAATTGTCTTAGACAACATGCACCCAAATAGTATGTCAAAAAAAAAAACATGCACCCAAATAGTTACAACTTACAACTCAAATCAATAACAGAGATATCATACCAATTTGCCCACATGTTTACAGCGAGCTAGGCAACTGAGACAAATCATAAATTTTCACATTTAATTTTACTTTATTCCAATTTTTGAATTCAATCATACATGCTATGTAGCCGAACTTTTAACATGCCAATTTGCATGTACTAAGGTATGCCAAAATGCTGCTGCACCGTAGTGTCATTATTATTTAATAACGTAGGCATATGCATCTTTGACTAAGAAGCGCCAGTAAACACAGGTAAAGTAATTAAACTGCCTGTAAAGAACCAAAGAAGGTATCATTTGCCCTTTTAAAATTTTACACCATATATATGGTAAACCGCCCCAATTTGCCCACATTTTCTTCGTTGACTTTTACATATAATAACAAAAGTTTTACTACTGAAGGCAAAAGCACAAGTTGCATATTTTTTTTAGAATTAATGCAGCATGGTTATATTACTTTGGACTTTGGTTAATTACATTAGCACGCTTAGTTAAATTTTTAATAGGAACTGGGTACAGAACACAAGTTTCATATTTAAGCAATCAATTATATGGTCAGATTTCTTTTCAATCAATTTCTTTCATCTAAGAACTAAGATTCATGTTATGGATAAATAACGAACGGGGTACAGATTAGTTAATAGTTAATTCTTTGGGGCCTAGAAAATCTCTCGGGACTCTTTGAAATTAAATACCAAGCGCAAGACACAGAACACAAACTTCCCTGAAATAAATATGATGAACCCATTTCCGATGAAAATTAACTATCTACAATTTATTAGGAACAAAATGGTAGACAAAATTGGCCTCTACAATGTGCAATGAGAATCTAACAAGTCCAACACAGCCTCTTCTCTAATCTCCTCAAATATTAGTGTTTCTATTCTGCTACCAACCTCTCCCATGCCATGCTTGAGTTGACACCATTCTCTCTCTGTCTTGGTGAAATCTTCTTCAACCAAAGTGGGTATTTTGGTTATATCTCTTGTAATCTTCTCCCATAAAAGCACTTGTTCCTCTGTTTGTTTCAAACTCATTTGCCTCAAACTCTCTTGAGGTTCCCAAATCATTTCTTCATTTGATTGCACATTGGTAAAGTCATTTGTTAAAGAAGAAATTGCAGAAATTTGAAGCCCTGTTTCTCCTTCTGAACCTCTGCAAGAGGGTGACAGCTCTTCATCTTCAACTAAAATTAAGAACACATGAAATAAAAATAGTGAAAAAAAAAAATTAAATTGTTGAAAATAAAATCTATAATAAGATGAACCTATAAGTTGAAAGCCATTTGTGCATGTTTTAACTATAACCAATGTATAAATTGAGAGATGAGGAAAACCAAGTTTTAGGTTGTTAATAACCGATTTTGGAAGCCACACATTTGTGCATTACAGCATCCCAAATTAAGTTATTAAGTAAAGACAAAATGAAATAACCAAAAAAAACAAAGAAGTTTAAAAAAGAAATGTATACAAGTACAGATACACCAGTGTGTAAATACGAAATTAGTCGACTCGGCAGTGAAAGAACAGAAGTCTATGAACACTTAAGCCAAGGATACTTAAATGCAAGTTATAAATCAAATTTCTAAGAAAATTTGGGGAACTAAACACTTACAATTTGTGTACTCATGAGTTGGGGATGAATCCTCATCAGAATGTAGCTCAAAAACTGAGACAGGACTAAGCTGTCTACTAGTCACCTCCATTTGTTTCCAATCTTCATCCTCTCCGCTTGAATCCCCTTCAAAGGAATTGTCAAGCCTTCTAAATTCCATCTGCTTGCCACAGCCGCAATTCATCAATTTTCTTATTACCTTATGATACATTATTTTGTTCAACACACTTCTCAGAGCAGTGATACCATTTGTACTGCCTCTTGACCTCCTCTTTAGAAGTTTTTTGTAAACACTCAAAGAACAACCACATCCACTTTGGTGGCATTTTGGTGCTCTTCTTGAGTAACCATTTTGTTTTAGGTACTCCTCCAATAGAAATGGCTCTTGTTGCTCCTTTAGAAGCTCAGAGAGCCTCTTCCCATACTCCATTTGCACAGGCTTGGATCCTCTGGAGAGAGAAAGAGAACCCATTTACTAATATGACACTAGGCTAATAAATAAGAGAGGTGAGAATAGAGAAAAGGAAGCCCCATGCTCATGTAGTCATGTGTTGTGTAAGAGACCAGTCAGGTGTTTGTTTAACTGTAACCAGGTCCTCTTGGCAAATTTGACAAGTTGTCCTACATAGATTAGCGGAGTGCTGTATGACACGAGGGCATGAAAAATATTATTTCAACGTCTCTCCTATTTTTAGTGTGTGTGTTTTTTTTTTATTTTGTGACTCCAACACTTATTCATATAATAGATGCATGTCCTGTCCTCATTATGTTTTTTAAGAAAAATGTTGTTTGAAATATGTTAAGAATTGAAAGAGGCAATAATTAAAGAAAGAAGAAAAAATAATAGAATTGATGACTAATCTTAATTGTATTTTCATGACCAAATTTATGAGACGGGACAAAATTTTATATAAGGGACAATTTTAGCTATATTTTTGTCCAACAAATGAATATTAAGTAGTAATAAGTTATCTGGTGTATATATATAAGCTTAATTAGCATTTTCTTAAGGCGATAAGATATATATTTTCTTTAAAATGCATTAAATAATTTGATCTGTTACATTACATTTATATTTTTTTTTCCCAAGAACATAAATGTTTGGATCAATTTTATTGAGTTTTCACATCATGGGGAAAAGATGTACCATGGACTAGTAACCTCTGCCCATCTCTATCAAGATGGGCACTATACACATCTCATCACGACTGTCCGATCTAATTTTAACGGTTAATTTTTTTCGGACCTATCAATCTAGTATTAATCATGGGACATCCATAATTGATCGAACGATTGTGATGCCTGACGGGAGGATGTGAATTCGATGTACCATAACATTTAGCTGGCTCAACATCCGTCATCAAAAGAAAGCATATAGTGGAGGAATTGGACCTTCACAAACAGGCTAGCTGTACATTGCAGGTCTGCAGCACATTTCATGTGATAAGGAGGTTTTTCTTTTTTTTAAGCAACCAATTTTTTAAAAAAAGTGTAACTAGAACCTCATATTTTCTTTTAAAAGAAATCGAGCGGCTAAAATAATCGAAGACTAGAAAAAAAAAAATGAATGAAGAAACAAGTTTATTTTATAGAAAATATTAAAAGGGAGTTCTAAAATTAAATTCTCTTAAATACCACTTTCAACAATGTTTTCAAATTTTGTCAGAAAAAGATAAAAAAGGAAATAATAAGTTTATAGTCTGTTTCTTTGATCCAGGAATTAACGCAACGATAGGTCATACTCTATGGGAGTTTTGGCTACAAAACATGAACTCTCGGAGGACAAGCAATAAGGATAACTGTAATACGATTTGGATGGCAGGTATGTAGAATATTTGGAAGGTGCGATGTGCAGTAATATTTGGAGCACTAGATTGCCACACAACAGTTCGAAAGACAATACATGATTTGAAGTATTGGATCACATACTGTTAATTGGCCATACTATTATTGACTTGTAGTACTACTATTGACTTGTTTGTTGTACACTTGTGCCTTGCATTTTGTTGTACATCAAGGTCTTTTTTCGTTGTTTCTTTTCATTTTCTTTCTTTTTTTTACCAATTCTCTTTGGCTTAATGAAATTGTACGATGAGACTATCGTCTCCCTACCTTAAAATAATAATAATAATAAAATTATAGCAAGCTTTTAAATTTCGGTTTTTTCAGTATGACGGTACGGAGTCGATTTAACGGTACAGTATTATTTCGGTGATATAATGGCGTTATTTCGGTGTGTATATACGAACATGTGTCAGATGGTACAATTCTATAGTTTTTTTGAATGTGCTAAACTGCTAATATATAATTTTTGCAAAAGGCAAATGGTAAAATTGCAAGAGGCAGCGGTACATAAAGAGGATTGGACGATTGGTACATAAAGAGGCAGCGGTATAGAGAGAATTGCTTTGGCATAAAAGACATAGAAATTTGTACAGTTTAACAGTATTGGTGTAGAGCTCCAATAGTTTATAGCCACTTCTCAAGCTTTTTTTTTTCAATGTACGAACAAAAAAAAATGATTCTATGAATTAAAACTACACACTTCGTATGCATCACTGAATTCAAAACAAATTCAAACTTCACCAGTATAGGGCCATAGGCACATTTCTATGGTAGCTGTACACTTCAATAAATTTGATATATTTCAGTGTACCAATAGTCCAATATTGAATAATTATACCAATCTCTAACATCCAACTTAACAACAGTTCAATTCAAACTTCAAACTAATTGTACCAATCTCTAAAGGTTTAATGATCTGATACTCTATGATATTTCTGAGAGTCCATACGCATAAGAAATCACCTCAACAGAGAAATTATCACCAATAACTAGCATGAGCAAAAAAAGTAAAGTCGAACAATAAACCAAATTGAAAGGAGTAGTTAAAGTCATAAAAAATTTATAGTACACAAAGGACTTTGGATATGAGTATGAACAATAGAAGTGTGCTCCTATGAATCCATCGAGCCACTGTGTGAGACTCAGGAGAGGAGCCAGAAAAATGTCGAGGCTCAATTTTTGCGCTGCCAGAAAACTGTCAATAGAGGAGACATCAGAAAACTGTCGCCCCAAACAACAGAACAAAAATAGAGCATCATCGGAAAAGAAAATAAAAAATGAGTGGAATAAGACGAAACCCAGAAGGGAGAAAAGGTGCATCATCGGAAAAGTATGGAGAAAAAATTGGTACCAATTTTTGTGCTTCAAGTAGAGGAGATCGGAGTAGAGGAGGAGATCGAGAGCACCAACTTTATCTTTTGCGATACTCATAGGAGGAGGAGATCGAGAGCACCAGTAATGGCCTGCTGCGATACTCAGTGGAGGAGGAGATCGAGAGCACCAGTAATGGCGGACAAGGCGAGAGAGAGAGAGATTTGTGTTGGGGGTGGGGGCGCTAGGGTTTTGAGGCTGAAATCGCCAAAAAATTTTTTTGATGTTATCATTTTTCCGTTAATACGCCGCTAAACGAAATTAATTTTACGATTTAATGCCGAAATAACGAACATTTCGCGTTACGTCATTTTGTCGTTTAAATCTGTAACGTTCGTGCGTTCTGATACAGATTACCGATATTTCGAAAAAAACGCCGTTATTTAGCCGAAATTTAGAAGCTTGGTTTATAGTCAAGTAGTTGAACATGATAGAAACTCAGTTAAATTTTGCACAACCAAGCATCACAATTACAATTGAGAATGCGTCAAAGAGAATCAAAATTTAAAAAAATAATAATAAACCTCTCATGAGTGCAGCGAACAATAAAACATTTATAGATCTCATTGTCTTGTACTCTTGTTTATTCATTACAGTGAAACAAGTATAAAATTTCATCGTCTCCTACATATAATATGAAATATTATCAAGATCATTAATATTAAACATGTTAGATTTTAAATTTATTGTTTTTTGTGACAGTACTTACTACTTTTTTTTATTAGTTATTGTTATTAAATACGAATTCAATATATATTCTTACATTTAATTATCTATATACGGACAATGCACGAAAAATGAAAAAAAGTTCATATTGTCAAACGACTGAGGAGTCAGATACTCAGATGACTCACTTCTCTTTTTAATTTTCTGGGACCATTTAATTGACCAACTTTAAAAAAAAAAGATTTTTAATAATAGCTAGTCATTATAAGCTAATCATTCCCTCGTCAAGGAGCCCTACATGTTTTGATGAAGATCTGATTCGGGTGTTTAACAAAAGGAACGACTGAGATGATGCCATGCTGTCTAGCAAGTAGCAACACCATAAAAGAACAGGTTTGGGCTTTTGCGAGGCATGTGGGGCCCACATAAATTTGTCGCAAAGCGTGTGGCCTTGTTCGGTCAAGACGAGAGGAAATTGCAGCGCTATCGAGAAAATAAGGAAAAAATGGCAGCGGAAAAGATTGAACTGATTTCATGTCGGGATTTGGACTACAGAGGGAGATTCGGAATGGACGGTTTAGATCAATCCATCGTTTCATCCGAGTCAGCTGTCTGCGAGGATTTGAAGTCGGAAGCCAGGGAGTGGGATCCTCTCCAATTGTACGACAAATAATACTGCCAAATATATCAGCTTATGGTCGGATGGAATATGTTTTTTGCATTTTTTTTACCAAAAAAATATGAATTTTGTATTATCAAATTTGGATTCTACTTTTTCAATATGCACATTTGCATGAGATATAATATTGATTTTGTGATGCCTTGAAAAACCCATTTTTGTAGATGATGCTAGTAGATCAATCAATGCATAATTCTTGATTTGATGATTAAAAAAAATAAGTAGGATCTTTCGATTTGAGTTTGAAATAACAGAAAATACATATCATTGTTGGTTTCTCAATATGATTTCTATTATTGTGAAAAAAATTAGAATCCAATATATCGGGAAAAATTGGTTCACTTCACATAAAAATTGTATTAAAAAAATGGATTTTACTGTTTTTATAGGTAAATTGCTGGACTAAGACAAACATACTAAATCGGTATCGGTTTAATGTTGTCGAAAAAAAATTATACATGACTCTAGCGGACCAATCTAATGCATTAGTTTTATATCAGATATCAGATGATAAAAAAAATGATAAAGCACTTCACTAGTTGGTTTAATATATTGTGAACTCCTTTTCTTAAAATGATTTTTTGTGAATTGTCCTATAAAATTGAATTATTCAAATTTGACATAGATATAGATATCCAAATAATTCTGACAATTGGAGAGGAAAATGTTTTCACAATACTTGTTTTTTTTTTCCATTAAAAATTCAACATTTCAATTTTGGATTCGGTTCAAATGTTTACACTTTAATATGTGTGTATCTGGCATTCTGGTTCTCCATATACATCAATTCATAATATAATTGAATGGCTCGCAGTATTGAACAAATTGAAAGATTATATGGGATTCTTCTGGTGTAACGTCAGAAGTGTTATATAACCATACAACGATCTATTGTGGCCATTATAACCAATGATTGGACACATGCTTCTATATTATTATTTTCAATTATGTTCTAATCTAAGCACATATGAAAATATCTTATAAAATTATTATATTAGTTTCTATTTTACAGAGAAAGCCAAAATGCTCAGTTCTTTCAGGGCTGAAACCTCTGATAGGCGGATTGTCGATTCGATAAGGAAAGAAAAAAACAAGACAGATGTAAAAAAGAAAGCTACTATTGTGCTTTTGAAAATTTCCCCAGTCGGCGTTGGAATCGATGCAAGTTATGGCTTGAAATCTGGCCTGTGCTCCAATTTTGTCTTTACAGACCAAATTCGAAATCCCAAATTTCCGACTTAACCATGTTACTTGGTAACAAAATATTTTACTTTTGCCTTTTTTTTAAAACAAAATTTATTGAAGTAATGTTATCAACATACCGTGTTCAAAATTTTTGACAATTCTGGAAATTTTTGTAGATTCGGGTGGATAAAAAATTTTAAAGAATGAGAAAGGATAGAGAAGCCACTACCAATAAACATATTTTGGTTTGGTAAAATTAATTTTCAGTTTTGTTAGCAAAAATGCAAAATAACCTGAAATAAGATTTATTATTTGTCTGATTGAAACTATATAGTAAAAATTCATGAAAAGATTCAAGTAAGAATACAACTAATACGAGCAATCTAGTTATTTCACGATCAAAATTACTGTTTCCAACTAAGGTTAAGAAATAAATGGCCGGGTATATAGTTAACACTATTAGAAAGTTAGTTGGGAAGAGGTGGGTGGGGGGGGGGGGGTATTTATTCTAACAATTCAAAAGTCCAAAAAGCATTTTTCACAAAACTAATAATTTGACGAAGGGAAGGTCATGAAGCATTATCCGCCAAATTTTTTGGGATTCCGAGACTTATTTTGACCATCCATCAGATATTTAGAAAATTTTAATAATTTGGTTATAAAAATATTGGATAAATGATTAAATAATGTAAGGTTTAGGTAACATTTACACGGACGGAATAGTAGAAAGTATATCTAGAAATTAAATCTTTTATCTGTAAACAAAAAATGAAATATCTGTTGGTTGGTTCCAATTCTTCTATAGTGTTAATTACCTTCCAGAAAACGTATGGAATCTCACATGTTTAATTTATTATTGTTGTAACTTGTAAGATATATTTAGTTGACCAACATGCCTGAAGATGTTCATAAATTATAAATGAGAGATAAAAACCAATGCACAAAATTCTTCAAATTAATTTATCTCCTAAACAAGTGATTAACTGTCTCCTTTTCATCTCCTAAGCACACAAATTTTGAAACGGAGTAAGGTCTGTAAGGATCCAAGCTGTGAGCAACATGATAACTGGTGCCTGGTGGTGGTGGTGGTTCCATGTTAAGCTTGCTTTTGCTTTTAGATGCCAAGATGCTTGTGAAGGCAACAGCCAGCTATATATTGCAGCTCCGATTATTTGTGACCATAAACAAACTGCCTCAAGATTAATGAATCGAATATGACATGTCGTGGAAAGGGCAACATGTAGATAAGAATATAACTAAAAATTGATCTTAACTCTCTAATTGGAAAATAGATAGCGTGAATCTGAAATAAATAGTCTAAACTCTATAGGAAAATTTTCAATAAAATTAGTATCATTGCATATTTTGTTGGTTTATGATTTATCCAACCATGCCACTTTGGATCCGGACGCTAACTAGCTTGGCAAGGGATACATGTCCCACGTGGCACTGTGCATTTAGTGCTTTTTGGTGCAAACGTGCCAACACACAAGTCACCCAATTCAGTACCAGTACAGCTAAAAGAATTGAAGAGCAGTCATGCGTAATTAGACAATATCTACAAATTTAATGGGCCGTTGTGGGTGCAGTTGCTAATTGAGCTTTTGTCACATGGCCCATAAGACCGGAAGAGCTTTATTAATCGTAAAGGACCGATGCTCTACCAGTCTTATCTTAAATATTTCAATTTTCAGTACATATCAAGCCGTCAATGGTTTAAATTTTTAGCATTTCAGTTGCAAATATTTTTTCTTTTGTTGTAGTTCTTGAGTACCACTCTTTGGGCATTTATTAAAATAAAGGTTTCATAGAAAAGGAAAATTACCAAATTAAAGCTTTGTCCATCATTGGGTCTATTCTTAAATGCCTTGACAAATACTGACAACAAAGTCCCCTGAGTTCAGTCCATTATAAGCGATGTTGTGCGGTGTAATATTGCTCTAAATTTCTACCGCTAAACCATTATTATTATTATTTTTATTGTTTTAAGCGTTATTATTATTTTCTTATTGCAAGTTCATTATACGAGTTCATTACTAAATTACCTTGCCATCTGTCATCACTTCAATTCTTAACTAAATGTTTATTATAGGAGGTTTAAATATTTATTTTATCAAAACCATGGTCTCGTGCATGGTACATTATATATTTTACTTCATCTTTATATATAAGTTATGTTATTATTTATTTATTTATTTTTGGGCAGGCATTGAGCATGCATCTTCAAACTACAGGGCTGTCTATTGTGTTGGACTTGAGATTACACCACCTTTTGTATTCATATATTCCAGTTTAGTTCGCATGGTTTTTAAATGTCTCCATGTAAAGTATGGTTCTTTTCTTGGACCGGAGGTCCATGACGTCTTATGAGACATTTTTTCTTGGATGATTTTTTATTTATTTATTTTTTTAATTGGCACAACACATGACAGTACAGCTGAACTTAATCCAAAACGATCAAAGGTACGTGCAATTGGGGATCACAACTGAAGGAATTGAAGTTAATTTCGTGGTTAAAACTATAAAATTAATAGTATATTTATATTTTTTTTAAAATATGGGTAAAGTATGATTCAAACTGTACCTTGTTTAACGACACACATTCAAATAAAGTCCAGTTATAAAACAGTTACTATGTTTAAATTATCTAGAAAAAGTTTAGGTATAAAACTGTTACTATGCTCACCATCATTTATTTTTCAATGACGCCTTAAATTAAAGCTTGTCATGTTGTTGATAGAACAAAGGAAATAATTGTGAGGGGCAGATGGGACACTGTTTACAAATTGAGCTTTTTTCATGAAAAATGAGACAGGGATTTGATCACTGTTAAAAATTTTATAACTGACAGACCATGCATATCACCGCTGACATGCATTTGACATATGTCGGATGGTATATGTAAAGTGTGACAGTATTAATTTATTTCCTATGATATGCACCGCATCAAGGTCGTGTACAGTGTACTCCATCTGGTCAGCTTGCTTGTGTCGATGGTCAATGATATCATCTTTTTTTTATTAATTTCGATAAATACTGACAGTGTACATCATGAAATACATTCTACTGTGTTACCTGTGACTTTATCTCATCAGCAAAGGATTCAAATTCGAAAAATGTACTGGGATCTTTTGGTAGTCCAAAAAAATAAATCTGAGGTGTATACATGATAATTAAATTTTGATGATTATACAAATTAAGTTAGGACTTATGAATAAACGGGTTTGTGTGTGCGTGTGTGTGAGAGAGATTAATTAGCACCTCTGCAATTTTTTTTTCTTAGTTTTGAATGTTTGGGGAGTGGTGTTTCGGGGGTGGGTGGGTTGAGAGTGGTATGATTAAATAATTTTATCTCAGTTTGTTTTTGCCCAGGTGCTTTATTTTTGTCTTGTGTTATTTGTAATTAACAAGGGTTGCCAACTAGTGCTCATAAGTAATAGGCTAATAACTAAACTAGATTAGGGCTTTGTTGTCCACTTCTTAGTGGGCTTGTCGCTTAATGGATACATTTTAGAGAATATATATAAAACTTATAGAAAGATGCAAGTATTTATTTATTTTTTTTATGTCCTACCACATCAATCGCTTCGAATGATAAAAATGGCCTAGCATTTTCTTAAAAATGATAAAATACATTAATTGTTGTTCATAGTTTCATAGCCAAACACTGTACAATATAATAATTTTGATCATTTTTTCTTATTTTTAAGGCTTGATATCGTACGTGTTTATATTTAGATATCTACAAGCCCGAGATATAAAAGATGAGATTCATGGTATAAAATTATGAGCAAGATTCTAGTGCTACTACTTTTAGGTGCCACCAACTAACACAAGTTACATAACTTCATATTTTATTAATAATTTAAAATTTTAAAATTAAAATGCTAAATTCAAATCGTTGATTTTTCATATTGTTCTATAAAATTTCGAGTCGATTTGAACGAACCTCATTTCCAAATTAGTTCGTTTGATGTTGAAACAATTGTCCATCTCTCTTCTAACTTGTCCCCACCTACCCCCCCCCCCCCCCGACCCGGCCCTTACGGTAGACAAGTAGCCTGTTTTTGCAAGGACGAAAACTAATATGTTAAAATATTTTTCTTCTCCTACTTCTAATTTTTTTATTCTACGAAACTTAATTGACACAAAAAAATTATATTAATTTTATTTTATAGTATAGTTCTTCCTGATAATGGTCTCATTAGGATGTAATTTTTTAGATCTTACCGCACAAAGTTATAATTTGTAAAATTTCTATGTAAAATCTTGACTGAAAAATTATTAACTCAATTAAAAAAATAAATTTGAAGCTTAGAGGTTTGCGAAAGAATGGAATGAAACTTTCGGTACTAGGCAGTGTTTTCAATATACCAGAAAATTATGGTAATATCGGAAATTGAAATAGCGACTAAAAAGGAAGTATCCGGTATTGTGAGTTAAATTTCCGAAAAAAATTCAAAAATACCGGATTTCGAGCGTCTGACCGGTACTAATGCCAGTATGGTATTAAAACACTAGTACTAGGTGTCATAAGTTAGTTGAACGAATTTCTAGCACCTGACCGGATTTCGAGCATCTGAAGGAAAACAATGGTCATTTGTCTATTCATTCGTTAGTTGACGCCCGTTTCAGCTGTAACAGATACATCCATGCTGCATGGTTAGGCACATAGCTCGTGTATGTCTGGCAAACGTGCGAAACAGACATGGAATAACCCTGTTTCGTTTTCGTTCTGTTTTGGTAAATGAAACAGTTTTCCGGTACCGTTTCCATTATGTTTTCTATTTTCCATTATAATTTCTTTATCTCCGTGTTCCATTTTGGTAAAACGGTATGATTATCTATTTCGTTTCTATTTTGTTTTTAAAATGGAAGGAAAAATTGATGCAACATTTCGTTTCGTTTTTGAGAATGGAAAGACATCACTTTTTTTTTTTTTTTTTTTTTTTGAGTTTTGACAGGCCTAAGCTCGCGCAACAAAAATATTTCTAGGAAAATAAATCAGCTAACGAATGAATAGACAAATGGCCATTGTTTTCCTCCAGATGGATTCTGTAGCTAGCTAACATGGTTTCTAAATATTAGAAGTAATGGTTTCATAATTTGTATCTTAATCATTACTTATGTTAAAGTTTGTAATTTAATTTATTCGGCTACTGCACAGCACAGAACATAAAAAAATGTTCAAACTGGATACTTGCGTAGTTCCGTTACGTCAACGATTAGAACAACGGCACAATGTTAGGCCCATAGATCGTGAAATAAATTCACGGCCCATATTCTTTTTTGAGGATCAATACAGTAGTTTATGTGCTTCTTCAATAAATAAAAACCTCTTGTATTGATTTTGCGGGTGTGATATGCACCATCCAACAAAAAAACATCCAAGCATCCACCCTCATCCAGGGACTAAAAAATTGGGCTTTGTGGGCGCCCAGGCCCAGTTTTTTCACGCCCTGACGCGTCATTCCGCGCCTTGACGTCATCCGCGCTGAGCGCGCATCTGCTGGGTGATGACGTCAGGATTTCGTGTTCCGATTGATGCCTTAAGGGATGCGATTAATGTTCAATATTTTTTGAACTAAATACAATAAGGGATGGGTTAATTTGCGTTAAGTATTCAGTTTGATATATTTATAAAGTGACATAGTAATGATTTTATATCCTTTTTTTCACGCATTCAGCCGACAAATTTGGGGACACTACATCAATTTAAGATTCATTTTGTTAGCACAAGGGATGATTTAACATGCATTATATGTTCGATTTGGTAGCTTTGTAATATAAAAAAAAAAAAACACAACAATTAGTACTAAAATAAAACATTAATATGATCCATAAAAAAGAACAATAATATGATCCCTAATACATCATGATCAGTTTTAACAATCCAAAGCAATACAAATTTTAAGCAATCCAAAAGATAACAACAACACAATTCATACAAATATTAGAACACGTGTTCAGTTTGCTAAAAATTTGAATGTTGGTGGAGAACAAACACACAACGCCACACTTAACTTGATTGAACCGCAGCCCAAACCTACGTAATGTGAAGACAAATACATATGTAAAGTGTTAACAACATAATTCCTTAATTTGACAAATAGATCACAATTTAATACTAAATAACCATTTCAGGCAACTTTATGTAGAAACAGTTTCTGACAATGTAACATAAGATGATCCCTTATGTCATTTAACTTAACATTAGTAGTATGTAATACATCATTTGTGCAATTGCATAAACAGTTTCCGACAATGGAACATAAGATGATCCCTTTAACATTTGTAGTATCTAATATATCTTTTGTGCAAAATTTGAAATAAGTAAACATTTGCACAAGTAATTCCTAATGGCATGTAATATAACAAATGAAGCAACTAACTGAACACTTGTATAAATACACATAAATTAGTGTGACAACAATACTAAACCTGTTCAATTAATATAATCTCATCCATATATGCATTTAACATAACATATAAAGAAACTAACTGAACAATTGTAGAAATACACATGAATAACAATGTGCCAGTAAAAAGACAATAATTTAATCCCTAGATGCATGTAATATAACATGTAAAAGTAACTAACTGAACACATTAGGGCATCTAACATAACATTTCCAATATCTAACACATCCTTTGTGCAATTTTTGAAGTAAGTTAACAACATGATCCCTTAATCTGAAAAATAGATCGGACTATACCTGTACATGTGTGGCTTCTTGACTCCTCTGGTGGTCGGAGCGCGACGATCTGGTTGGACGCGACTAGGATTTCAGGTGATCTAGTCAGAGAGGAGAGGAGGGGAGGCGATTTGGTTGGAGGCGACTAGGGTTTTGATCTGGTCGGAGGCGGGAGAGGAGAGGAGAGGAGATGAGACGACAGATCTAGTTTGGTTGGTGGCGACAGAAGCGATCTGATCTGATCTGGTTGGTGAAGACGGAGGCGGGAGAGGAGAGGAGGCGGTCTGGATCGGAAGAAGCCATGGAGAGAAGAAGCCATGGATGGAGAGGAGAATCCATGGCGATTTGGTCGGAGCCTCGGAGGCGATCTGGAGCGACATGAGAGGAAGAGAAGAGAGAGGGGGAGAGAGATCGGAATACAGATCTACATTTTCGAATGGAAAATGAAAGAGAAGAGAGAGAAATCAAAGGACGCCTCTAGATATCACACGTGACCATCATGTGCAGCGCGAATCTGGATGGTATGGATCATGGTTCAAAAACTCGCCCGATTCCGATTCAACTCGGCCGAGTCGGATCGGACTCGGCGGGAGACGATCCGATTTTGAGGGTTTTGGAACGGAATTGGTTGAGCTCCACAATTAATGGCGTTCGCCAAAGGAGAAAGGTGAAGGGGGTGTGGGGAATGTCTGTCTGAGGCGGCTATGGGCGACGGAGGCACGTTGGAGGTCCGTGGGATGGGCAACGAGGCGGTTGCCGCTCTATTGTTTCGTACTTCCGTCCCCTTTGATTCAGCGCACGAGAAGAGGGGAATTTGGTGGGATCGGGTAAGAAGGAGAGGAGGAGAAGTGTCGAACTAGACCTGTCCATTCCCCCTTTTATTAATTGATTAATGATCCAACGGTCCATATTTTTTAAAGATTAATTCTATTTGATAACAACATGAAGCTTGGTCTAAAATCTGATCTCAGAATATTAAGAAAGAAACAAATTCTATACTTCACGATCTTATCTGATGAATTGAGATATTTTGAAAAATGTGTGTTAATCAAAATTTTATTTTTATACAAATAATATTTTATTAATCATGAAATTTCAATTTAATTGGTTTTCAAAATTATTTTTAGCAAAATTTTAAGATGTCATGGCCAGTAAATAATCATATTTATTTTATATTTTAGTTTATTTTATACTTTTAATGTTTTATTTATTAACTTATTTTTAAAAAAATTATTTCGTAACTTTTTTATTTTTCTTTTAATTCAAAACTAACGTGCACGTTATTTAAGAAGTGAAATATTTTATAAACTAAGTGATAATTGATTGAAAAATCGTTCCAAAAAACATAAAAATTGATAATTTAGTTCTCTATTATTCTAACTTATATATTATGGTGCTTAAACAAATGTATCTTCGTTCAAAAAATATTTTTTTTTTATTTTTTCTGATTTTTAAGACATTAAAAATGATTATTTATGAAAATCCGAGTTTTCGATCCGAGTAACCCGAGTTTTTCCGAGTCATCCGATTTGACTCCTTTGATAAACATTCCGAGTCCGAATCCGATTCCGAGTTTCAGAACCATGGTATGGATGCTAATTGGTTGGATGGTATATATTAATTACCGTTGATTTTGCAAAGAACATTTCTAATTATATGAAATGCAACAATAGAACTCCATTCAATGTAAGAACTTCTTTTGCGGTTCAGTCATGTTTTTTTCCTCCTGACAAAGACATCCTTCTTTAGTCAATACATTGTACCAAATTTTGCCACCACTGACAGTTACATTAGACTATAATACCTTCGCTAATCCACTAAACACCAAAGACTTCATTGTTAAAGTCTCCATTAAGAATTAAAAGCATGTCTTTTCTTTCCACATGGGGACCAGGACACACAAAAACACAATCAACAAAAGTCTGATAATTGACATATATAATTGGAGATATTTTCTCTTTGATCCCTGAATTATATGAAAGTATATTCCACATCACTCTGTTTCCATACATCTTCAACAGAAAAAGCATAAATAGTCAAGCAGAAAGAAAGCTTAAAATGCTTTGTTATCTTGGGAGGGATATGAATCATTATATAATGAGCCTACTTTATTCCATTATATATCCACACAGAACCAACACTAAACTCACACATTAGGCATAAATTAGTAGGAAAAATGGGAAGTGGTTACTTTGTTAAAGTTAAAGGGCCTTCTCATCAGATAATTTAGTCAATAATTAATATGCGTTGCGCTTTACTATCCAATCGTTTAACCCATACGCAATTGTTGTGTTGATATATAGTTTTGTAAGACGCAATATATCAATCAACCAGACAAAATATATAGACGCAGTATATCAATACTTCAATTGTGCATGAATCTGCATGCAACAAGTGATTAAATCCATATAGTCAGTTCAACATAGCACCGTTTTGATGCGAACAGAGTCGAGCGATTAATAAGAGTTAGCTAAACAGATTGTTCATGACAAGAGACGCTTAAAATGCAATATTTGTTTGACGTAGTTTGTGCCAAAGAAGAAAAAAACGCACAACGCATCGTTTGTTGAATGATATATTTACAGATAGAGTGCTAATTTGTTCTTCCATGTTCAAAATTTTTCATTAATATGATTCATAATTTTAAGTCCTTGCTATGAAATCAATGAAGCAAGAGCCTGTTCAAATCCAAATAGAGAACCGGATCCTGGTCCGAACCCACTACACGGTGATACAACTAGTTGTTGCAGCTGACGCAAAATTAGAACTCGGCGTGCCTCTGCAAGTCGACGTCCGAGCAAAACCGACTCAGCCTGGAGCCTGAAATTCTGGCACCTAACCAGTTCAGACCGGCTCAAAACGGTTCCAAGCTGGTTTGACAGGTTTTGTTTCTCAGCTTGGAGCCGTACAAGCCGGGCCCGTAAACCTTCTAAGTGATGTTGCTTTCTAGCCCTTGACCGGCGAGCAGATTCACGGTTTGAGATTTTTCGGCGTAACCTTCTCTGTTCAGCTACAGATAATGGTTTGGTCTGATAGACCGGTTCAAGTTCAGTTGGATCAGACAATGAGTTATCACTGAACCCGGGTCCGGATTGGAAATCCGGGTCCAGAAGGAAAGGAAGCTCTGGGGAGGAAATATCAGAATTCATAGGGGCAAAATGGGAATTTTTTTAATAGAAGGGGGTGAGAGGAGAGAGGGAGAAAAGGGGAGAAAGCAGTGGAGAGGTTGGTTATTTATAGCGCCGAGATGAAGTTGGGTGTGGGTCCTACTGGGACAACTGCTCTTACGTGTCATCTGATGATTAGTTTGCTTTTCCACCTTATTTTATATATTTTTTCCTTGGCTGCGGCGAGAAGAAAATTCAATTGTGGCTTAGATTGATTCCACTCTTTAAAATTAGTCAAAAAATTGCGAAATGGACAGGACAGATGATTAGGTTGTGGGTTCACTACAAAGAACCAGGATGAGCCCCACCTTTTCGACTAAATACAATTATAAATTATTTTAAGGACTAAATATATTATTTTTTGGGAAATTCATATTAGACCCCATAAAAATATGTTCCTTGTTTGACTGTTGACTCCATTTATTACAAATTATATATATTTTATGACCTTGTGAAGTTATGTAGATTACCACTATTAGCATGATAATATCGATCATCAAATAAAAGGATAAAACAAGGGATTGTTTCGTTCTATATTATCTCTGACAGTGGACACCACATGGTAACTGCAACCACTAAAGGAATCTCTGAGCTCTCACTGTGAAGTTGCAAGCATGTCTCGTATAAACTAAATAGACAATATTGATTTTATACTTGTTGCAATTTTTTATTTTTTAAAAAGTTGAGACTTGAGACAAATGATATTATTTAGGCTCTGTTGTTGGTAAGTCGGCACCTTATTCTGGCCACTATGGTGAACTTTTGATAGGAACATTTGGGAGTTAATATATTCTCATAGTTTTTTTTTAAATTTGAAAATGGATAATTGCGAAAAGTATAATTTAAAATTCTAACCTCCCCTATAGGAGATGATCTGCAGATATAAATATTCTATGACGGGATTTGAAATATAATTCTATTGTTTATTACATAATTTAAACTTTTATTTTAAGGATTTGAAATTTTTTATTCTCGGATAATGTTATGCCTTTAAATGCTGGACGCTCAACATGTATATTGCTTTGATTAATGATTATTGTAAGAACTGTATTGATATTTGATTGTCATTATTTCAAATTGTATTAAAAAAAACTTACCGATGCTTAGCTTAACTATACTCTTGTTAAGCCAAGTTAATCATCTCTGTAAGAAGTAATCTTTCAATGAGATTTTGATCTGTCTTTGCACTTATATCATTTTAATTTATTGAATTAAGTGTATCCTATCTTGTTATTATTTTAACGTTAACTTTTTTTTTTAACTTAATCGTATATAACATAGATACATATATTTAGATATTATATTTACTGCCAAAAAACGTTGAAAGGAGTTATTTTATTAAATTCTCTCAACATGTCTGCTGTGAAGTCTGGCGTCAACAAGACATAGTAAAGTCTAAAAACAGTGAAAATTGTCGTACTAACACAACATAATGGTTGATCATGAGCATTACGTTACCTAAGACTGAAAACCAAATAGCAAGAAAAAAATGGCTTTTATTTTACATATAATTTTAATTTTCAACGGTCTATACGTTTGTCTTTATAACAGAGGAACATATATATCACATTATATTTAATTAAATAACTTTAGTAATCTTGGCAATATATATTCAAATGATATCTCAATAATTTAAAAAAAATAAATTTTTTAATATGTATTTAACATCTAGTTAACATTGAGTTTCAAATAATCTGAATATTATTTGGTGATGTAATAAGAACAGTTAATTTTATAATATTGAAATTTTAAAAATATGTATTTAAAGTTTTTAATACTTTATCTCTATTATTAAAATCAAACATATTGAAAATATGCAAACACCGATATATCATATTGGCCGGCATGATTTATGCACAAATATTAATTTATCATCTATAAAGCTGGATAAAAATTACGAAGATAAACTACTGTCCTTTTCTCTGTAATAAATATATTTCAACTTGTTAATATTAACAGGCGAACTAACTAGGGCAGGTGTTTGAACCAGCACATTACACATACCTATTTTTATATTGATAACAACCTCAGGCGTGATGACTTACACAAGTGCAAACCCCACGTAGATATTATTGAAGGATATTAATTGTCGTTAACACCTGATTAAGCAAAAGATTAAGGATATAAAATATTGTTACAAACTTTTAATTATTACTGAGATTTTAACAATTCCAACGGAAATGGAGAAAAGACTACTTCATTTTATTTGTTTAATTGAGCTGGAGAGGCCTTTTGAGTCAGGATGCACTTAACGAGGTGTTTAGTGGATATGCATATATGCTAATATGTTATATTCATCCTACAGAAGTGGGTAGGTTGGCGGAGTTATGCGAACAATAGTGCCTCTAATCCCCTCCAACCCAATGAAGACTTCTGGTAAAGATAGACGCTCTGCTTCTAGTCAGTGAGTTACTTTGAACCGTTTGATTTAAAACAAACGGTCTAGAAAAAACTTTGTTGCTCTGATAATATCTGTTGAATTGAAGAGGATGAAAGTCTTTGCAGTATTACTGTATAACAGCCTTTATTAGGCTTGAGTTGGGACCATGGGCCCTGATAAGGCAGCGGGCCCGGACGAATTGGATAATTTACAAATTTATGCCATAAGTAACCAAATTCTATATATTCCAATAGTTAAAGTTTAAGTGTTTTATATATTTATTATGTAATTTTGTTAATATTTATATAATTTTTATAGATACCGAAAAATTGTTATTGGATGGACAATAACAGAAAAATACTTAACGTCGCAGGAGGAAACATATTTTACATGGTACAAATATTTAAGACTAAATTTAAATTGTCAACCTTCACATGGCAAGAAAAAAAATAAGACGGATATTCTTTCACAAGAAACATTTTGAGCACCAAAATTGGTTAATTGTTACGTGAGTCTATAAACACAAGATGAGCACGACTAGCGTTACTTTCACAAGACAAAATTATCAAAGAGAACTGAAATTTTGATTAACTTAATTAAAAAGATAATAAAACTATCCTTTGAAAAACTGACTTAGTCTAAAATTACATAATTGTAAAAATTTGAAATATTCAAAGTTAATTTTCAGTGTTAAAATGACCAATTTTGGGTTACTATAATCGTTACTCGTTACGGGCTATGCCGCATAACTAATGCAAATTATAGTTTAAGATTGGAAATTTAAATTTCAAATTGAAATTATTGATCTTGTCTAATTTAACGAACGATGTATTTTTATATAATTTTTATAAATTATAAAGTTCATTTGATACTCGAGGTTAAAATATGAACATATTAAAATTAATCTATTATAATTAATAAAATTTGTTCATTAATTATTTGCCTCTTGATCGAGTATCAAATAAAGTTTAAAATTTACAAAAAAAATATAGAAACACACTAATTTTTAAATTGAACAAAATCAACGATTTTATATTTGAACTTTAAATTTTAAAATATTACTAAAATAGATAAATTATGTCATTTGCGTTATTAAAAACTTGTAGCATTGAAACCTTACTCTAAAAGAGCATTATAGTTTAATTTTATGTATTTCACAATTAATTTTGTTGCTATCGTGGATATCAACAATTCTACAAAGAACATTATAGTTTAATGGTCCATAATTACTTGTGTAAAAAATCGTCATAGAATATTTTTGTGAATAATTCTTACAAACTTAATCCTTTTTTATTTGAAAATTAGAATTATGCTATTGATAGATGACTAATTAGATTTATGCCACTATTTTTATGCACCAGTGGCATAGAATAATTTTGTTATTTTGCAGAGGTATAAAACAAATTGTTATTGATTTATAATGGAATAAAAGCAATCATATCTTTTGTGATGACATATCACTATTTTTTAAGTTTTATTGCATATTTAAAATGGTAGAATTGCCCTATCAACTTTCGATGACATAAAACTAATTTATATTATTTTATAGTGGCATAAAAATAATTTATCATTTAGTAATGATATATCTCTAATTTTAAATATTTGACGTAAATCTAAATCATCCTTTAATTATTTGCTCGCTTCTTTGACCTGTCTCTCTTCCTTTTATTGGTCTGGTCTAGGTGATCCTCAATCGCCTAATGTGCATCACATTTTAAGTCATACAAACGATGCATATTTGCGTAGATGGGTCGTGCTTTTTAGAGGTCAAAAGCAATATTAAAGGGGAAAAAAAGAAGCAGAAAAATAAAATCCTACCTAAATGTAGACTCATGTTAGATAACAAGAGGAAGGCCATCGCTTAATCACTAAGAAAAGCTTCCAAATGATTTTTATTTTATTTATTTTTTTGTTTAAGCAATTACTTTAACAACATTGCTTTCTGCTTGTCTTTCGTTGTGTTATTTTATATATGGCGTTTAAAAGGAACTATAACTGTTTTGCAAATTGCTGTTGAGAAAATGGGAACCGTTATGATCAAACAATTATTCTTCCAAGATGCATCCGTTTCCAGTTAAACGTTTTTTACCGATTAATTAACCTCCTTAAATTTTTTATGTCTTTTGCACCCATCATACTTTTATATATATAATTATATATATATTTTTCTTATGATGAACTTTAATTTTAACTACATCGGGTGTGTTTAGTTGTGTAAGTATAAGGAATAAGGAATATATCACATCCCAACATAGGATAAATGAGGGTATAAGCCAATTTATTCCCTATTTATTATACCATGTGTTTGTGTGAAGAGATAATAAGAGATAAATTGGTTTATACCTCATTTATCCCATATTTAGATGTGGCTTGTTCCTTATTTTCTATTCTCTATTCTTTATACTTGTACGTATAAATGTCACAAACACGGTCATCTTGGCTAGATCTTAGTACAAACACCTCTAATAAAGGTGAAAATTAAACGCATTACAACCATCCATTATACCATGGCAGATAAATGATTTACATTATGAAGTTTACACGCCGAATATATTACAAAAAAAGTTTTATCTAATAAAGGTGAAAACCAACTGCCGAGCAGCTAGAAAAAGTATCCTTTTGAGTTTTGAGTGTGGCAATGAACTTGGCATCTGATTATCTGAAGTATCTATGACAAAAGCATCAATAATTGCTATTCATTTTTCAATGATACTTTTTTGGGACTACTATATTTTTTCATCCGATCGATATACTATGTTATATACTTTTGTCATACTAACTATTTTTGCCTGTTTGAACGACAACCCAAATGCCAAATCCTAGTTTTTTTTCCCCTTACTGGAAATGAATATAAGCAAATGAATTCTCCGAGGTAATCAATAAATTAAAATCTTAATTTATAAATCTTTCATAAGGAAAGTGTAAAATATAGATGTTGATTGATCAGGGACAGAGAATCACCGCATAGATTCGGTCTATGTAGCTCTTTTTTTTTCTTTTTCTTTTTTTGTAAACACTCTTTTTTCTCTTTTAATCCTCCACAGACTTAGCGGTCTCAAACCACCCAAAAAAGTTTTGGCTTTTTCAATATACTTTTCTAGGTTAAAAAAAAAATGCAAAAGAAAATCTTTCTTCACCCCCAACACATGGCCTGTTACCAGTCATTCACATGCACCCCATAAATCCAAAGTCACTGAAACTGGTATAGTTAATTTATATTTTTGTGCCTAGATTTAGTTTTGTACTGATTAACTGCCAAAATGCTGATTAAAGGTGTAACACTATGGGTTTGTTCCATGTGTTTTTGTATTTTGGGACAAATGGTTATTAGTTGTAAGATTCTTGATGGTTCACAATCAGCAAAGAACAAAGGACACTTGGCAGTTAACTAGAGACTAGAGAGTGGAGATCCTCTGCAACGGAGCAACTGTGATGCATTCACGTTTTTATCAGTATAAAAATAAATTAAATGAAATTTTAATCTTAATTTCTCCTTTCTCGTCCTTAAGGGCATAACATTACTATACAGAAATAGTCAAATTATAGATTGAACTTTTTGGAAGAGAGTGTAACTGGACTACTTTTATCGTACTTCTTTAACTATTTTTCTGAAATAAATTCATCGAGCAATTAATTTTAACCAAATTAATTTTTTTCCAGAAAAATTGACAGAAATTGTCATTTGGGGTAATTTCTACCATTTTTTAAAAAAAATAAACTAGACAGTAGCTCTCTTACAATTTTCTTTTTTTTTTCTTTGCTTTTTTTTACCAAACTTGTTAAACATGATCGTTTAGTATTTATATCATTTCGTTCGGGAAAAAAAAAACTAGCGGATTTGACTTGATTGGAGTCGAAACAAAGGAGGTAGGTTTTGCAAATCTTGTCAGTGATCGGAAAGAGAACAAAAATTATGAAATTTGAATTGGAAGGAGAGGATCTGCATTGTTGAAAAAGGGATCAGACAAAGTGGTGATAAATCCCATCAAATTCATTGTTTTTTAAAGAATTTGCAAATGGAATTTGACACTTAAAAGGTCCTGTCCAATCCAATTCTTTTTTTTTTTTTTTTTGAAAAGTTCCAATCCAATTCTTCTTTGCGTCGTTCTCACTTCCATTCAGAAAATTTGGTAAAATGAAAAAAAAAAAAAAAAAACTGAATCAGATTCACACTGAGAAAAACGGTTTTTGATCAGTGTGTATATTTTCCAGCACTGTAGTATATTTTGGATGCAAAAAAAAAGTAGCACTATTCCAAAATAGTAATACTACTGTTATTTATATGCAATTTAAATTTCTGTTGGTCTGTACGAAGGAGTATAATTTTAGCGTTATTTTATTTACACAATATTTTTCTGCAAATACGAAATTAATTACTTTAAATTAAAACGTTATCGAATTAAACAATTAAAACAACATTTAGTCGCTTACACTACTTTTGATTACATAAAATAAGTACTCTTCCCATAAATCATAATTTACTCTTGTACTATCATTTTATATGTTGCAAAAACGCTACGAAATTAAATCCTCGACTGCACAAAGCTGTAATAAAGTAGACATTAAATCCTCTCTTGAGATTTATACTTCTCAACGAGTTCTTTTTTTTGAAGATATTCTCAACGAGTTCTTACTTACTATATATCGAACAATTACTCCAACAACATATATATGATGAATACTCGATCCGGAACTTGGATGATTATGAATTTTAATTAAATTCGGAGAAATACAAAATTCATAACCATCCAAGTTACATCTATAATTTTTTTTGTTAACATGGTATGTCACTATCTTCCGTATATTACTTAAATGGTTTTTAATTTCTCCCAATTATATGCTTTATTGGGTGTGGTAGTGGAGGACGCAACAACCATGGGGTTCTATTGTAAAAAGGAAATGCCAGTTTCTTTACATTTGTTTTATTTTTAATTTAACTTGTTATATTTTTTTCCCTATGAAATATTTTTTATGCTTCTCTTTACATTTGCCAATATGCACCTTAAAAAAAAATTGTTCCCTTCAAATTTCGAAGAAAAGAAACTGCTGCATGAAAGATATTTTGTTGTGTTCTCAACACAATACCTGCCGATTCTGTTTTTTTCCCCAAGAATTTCCCTAATCATATAACACCGTATAGTCAACAAATTCAAATATTCAATATATATATATATATATATATATATATATATATATTTAAATTTAAAGAAAAAAAGAAACCCAGCAATTCAACATCAATCAATTTTTGACGAAAACAGGCACTAATCTTTGCACAAATATTACTCAAAACAGGCACTAATCTTGGCACAAGGCAAGCAAGCCCACTTTCAGAGTTTCAGTGCCCTTCCATGCCAGCAGAGCAACAGATGATGCAACAGATGCAAAAAAGTATCAAACACATGGGCTGTTTTAAACCCTCGGCTCATAAAGCGCAAACTTTGGACTAAGAAAAAACCAAAAGAAAAGGAGCACCAACAGTAGATAAGCAAGGTGTCTTCCCATCATAAGGGCTTTTTTAGTGATACATACGACATGATTAGATGTATATCAAACAGAGTATATGAAAAGATGTCTAGGATGAATTATATGGTTGGACTATAGCACAAAAGGGTTCCAGCGACTTCGGTCCCTCTTGCTCTTCGGCAAAACTTGTTCCTTAAGCAATTGTTGACTTGACTTTGAGTCTTTCTTTTTGTTCTATCCCTATTTTCCAATGTTTTCTTCTTTTTTTTAAATGTTTTGATAGGAATAAAATAGATTAATTATAACTATATAAAGTTAAATGGGGTAGTTTGACCCTATGAACAGTGACATTTTTTTTTTCCGGCTGAATTATCTAGACCGTCCATTCTGATCGTACGGCCAGATTTGACATGGATGTTCTACAGTTGGTGGGATTGAGACACCTGTTCATGCGTTCTATTTTCCCTTCTTCCTTGCGATACCATTTATGATTTTCCCTTCCTTCTTACCATATCGACCGCCTTTATTTCTCTCTTCCTTCGTTTTTACGCCGATCTTTCTTCTCTCTCGTCTCCTAAAGGGTCTCCTCTCTCTCCCCGATCTGAGCACCCACCTTCCCTCCGTTAGTTTCCTTTACCGTTTGGCATGCCTTCTTTTTTACTGTCTCCACCGATAATTTCCGTCTCCATTCTCATCTCTGCGCACTGTGTTCATCTGTTTTCTCCAACGGTGGCGATGGAATAGAAGCTGGCCTTAGCAATTAATGGAGAAGGGGCGACAGTGGCGATGGAGTGGTGGAGCGGGCGGTGAATAATTTCCTCCTGTTTTGTGCCGTTCGCGCCGTATCTTCTGTTTGGGTCCGTTTCTCTTCTCCAGTCTTCTTTCGTGTCCTCTTATTTTTTTTAATTTACACAATTTTTTGCATCTTAATTTGGCGTTGCAGCGCTAAATTTTAGCGTTTTCTGCTTTTTTCAATAGGCCGTTACCTTCGTTTATTGCCCAGTCGGAAATTTTATCACAAGAAGTTATAATTTCAGGCAACAAGAGAAGTTGTAGGGCGGTGAATGGGTGATCTTTTTTCTTTGAAATATCCTTCGTGCTTTCCAATGAAATTGTAGTGTGGTGAGCAATTTTTTACTTGGAAATTTCAGATGAATGAGAATACCTTGATTTTTACTATAGAATTATGCAGTTTTTTCTTTTTTCATTACTCACCCTACCGTTCACGCTTTGGTCCCAGTTTACTAATAGATAATTGGGAACGGATGTGCAACAAATAGGTTAATAGATAATTGGGAATGGAGGTGCAGCATCCTGAGTTAATCTTGTATTAGTACTATGTTTATAAATTAATTAGATAGATAAATTTATTATATACTTTTTTATCCAGTAGTAGATGAATATGTTATGTTTTAGTCTTGATTGAGTATTTCATGTTTTAGCGTTACTTGCATCATGTGAGATAGCTAATGAAAATGGTTGTGGTTTTATTAATGAGTTTAAAATCAGCGATCATTACCAGTACCTTATTTTGCTAACAAGGTTTCATTTTGACGTGTGCCAGTAAAATTATATTTTAAGTGTAAGATACACTATTTGTTAACTTTTGAGAAACCGTTTTGGGTTCTTCATTGGAGACCAGTATGTATAGAACATGGTAAAATCTGCATCTCATTAATCAACCAGAGAACCTGCAATTCGAATAGAAATACAGTTCTTTCATTTAACTATTCATGAAATTTGTTGTTATTGTTGTTTGCTTGATGATTCAGATTAATTTGAAGGATTCAAGGATAAAATGGTCAATTGTAGTTATTTCACCTTGGTTAAATTAATTTATCCAAACATGAGAAAGAAGGAAAGGAAAAGTTAATTTTCATTTCCCTTCATTATTTATCCAAACAAAAAAGAAGAAATTAATTTCCTTTCTGTCCCTCCCCATTCCTTCCCTCTCTAGATTTTCCCTCCCTTTCCATTCCCCTCCAATGAACCAAATACAGTGTTAAGGTAAAAAATTAATTTGTTGTTTCTGTCGCTTTGTTCGACCAGCACTGTTATATGTTCTTTGGGTAGTATTTGGAGCATATGTATTTTTAATTCCGTTGCACGACCATTAATTGGTGATGAGGCAAATTGATCCTGACGGCACGAATATGCCACAGAATGAATATATCCTTATGGTTATTCTATCGGCTGTGAGTCCTCAAAATGAGAATTGTTAATTCAGACTCATGGTGTGATTTTATTGGTACTGATATGGATGTTGAGGACATGTTTGCGACCATTTGTTTTTAACTAATTTTTATTTCAGATTTTCCTTTTCTACTGATATAAACTTTCACGTTTGTGCAGTAAGCAATAAAAGATATAGATGTGGAAAGTAATGCAAGGGGGAGAAGAGATTTGAGCATTTGTACCAAAAAATTCAACACTACAAATTCTGGTATGTCTACTCCCGTTTGACAGCTGTAAATTTTCAGATTGAAAATGCTCAATCCATGACAAGTTCACATGAAACTGGTATTAATGTAAGGATACGTTTGTGATCTTTTGTTGTTCAATTATTCTATATTTAGAATTATTCTTTTCTGCTGATATGAACTTCCATACGTGTGTGGTAGGCAATACAAGGAAGAGGTGCAGTAAGCAATACAAGGAGAGAAGAAAGTTGGGCATTACTACGATAAAATTACAGTCCAAAAAATTTTGGTATGTGTTTCAACGGTTTTTACTGCTAATATTCAGACTGCAAACCATCGAGTGATAACAAGCTCACATAGGCTGAGCGGACGACTATAACAAGTTCGCATAAACTGAAAGGACGAAGAATGCTTCCGTTTTGTGAAATTGAGCATATAAAAGATGCACCTTTCAGTTTGAACTTTCAATACCAATTTCGCAAAAACTGAGAGGAATAAAAAATATCTTAGTGTGGTTAAATTGGAAAGGTAAGAAAATGCATCTTCTGGTTGGAATTTTCTGAGTGGACTGTTGTGTTTACTGCTGCAGTCCGGTGCTATTTTCGAAAAAAATTTGGGAGTTATGACAGCTTTTTTTTCTTCAAAAGTTTTTCAAATATTCGCTTCTTCTGTTCTATTGGTTGTGGTTTTCAAATCTTTAAAATTGACGGTCGGTATTGGTTGTTTCGGTAATCTGCGATTGTGTCCATGCTTATGCTGTTTTTGTTTCTAATATTTTTTGGTTAATTTGTCAACTGTAGTTGGTATATTTCTACCCATGCTGTTTTTATTTCTCATAATTTTTGCTTAATTTGTCAACTGTAGTTGGTACATTTCTTTGATTGAAGTTTGATTTATGTCGATTTAATTGATCATATTCGAATCTAATTCATGACGTGTGGTACTTAACGATTTTTTTTTTACTGTTGGTTGACATTATGTACTCTGAATGTGTGTATTTTGGTTTGAACTGTCCATTTAAACCATTGGTTCTGGGTGCATTTACTTATATTCTGTGTGTTTTTGTATTCATTTTTTATCAGATTTGGTAGTATGCCATTGCGACAGATCCATCATTTGGTAGCTTCTATGGGTGGTGGCACTGGTGCTTCGGCGTCGACTCCTCCTGCAGGCAACGATAGTAGAACTCTTTCATCTCATAATTGGCTAAGCGAAGTCAACGCTAATACTCTCAAAATGCTAATGCTCTCACGTTGCCTTTTTCAGTGATTGATTTTCTCTTTGCATCAAAATGCTAATGCTCTCACAAATGTTTGCCAAGATTTTATACACTCCTTGATGTTTGCTAGACCCTTAATTTAGAAAAAAAAAAAAAAAGAATAAGAAAAGCACCCTATGTTTCTATCTCTGACGTTCTTTGGTTGACAGTTTGCTGAGAATGAGGAATTGCACAAGGAATGGAGACAGGCAAAAAGAAGAAACAAGATAATGGTTGCATCCATGATCAGTGAGAACTGGATATATTGTTAGTCCAAATGCAATGTTTGATATCAAGGTCCTCCCTCAAACCGAAACAGTTATAAAATTTTTCTCTGAGAACATGTATCTTAGATTAATTTGTTATGGGAGAGGCGGGTTAGCTGTGGTTACTCAGATTTGCTGTAGCAGGGGAGAAGTTGGTCTGGTACATATTATGAATAGTGACATCAGTAATTCCGTCAGGGAGTAGATAGGAGCATGGATGAGTTGCATCCACGAATATATGTTTTACACATTAAAACAAGTTTCAATTTTTTCTAGCACGTTTACCATGCTTGATTGAGATGAAAGAAAAGAAAAATCTTAGTTATTTACTATGCTTATTGACTTACTGTGACTAAATATCAGATTGATTTTGGCAACTCAAACTTGAACATTTCATATGCCATAATAATATTTTAAATCATGCTTCATGTTACTCAACAAAATATATTTATAAAACAACGTTATGGGGGTGGTCGCGGCGAAGCCGCGACGACAAAGTCTCCCTAGTTATTACTAAAGATGTATGTAGTATCAAGTCATTCTAAGAGATAAGGAATAAAATAGATTAATTTTTACTAAAGATGTATGTAGTATCAAGTCATTCTAAGAGATAATTAAAATTGATTTTATTCGATGAGAGAATGCCCTCCACTAAAGTAATTAATTATTATCCCGCAGTTTTTGTTGAAAGAGATCTGTGCATGCGTATACTCTTGGATAAAACACGTCTAGCTTTTATTAGTTTTTATTTTCTTTTTGTATAGGCTTTTGTTTATTTTCCTCTTTTACCTTTTTGTAAATATATTTTTTATTTAATAAATTATGCCGATGTGGTACTTTGCCATCCGACCATAAAAAAAAAATTATTTATTAGAGAATACAACCATATCCAAGTCTATGCATTAAAATTATTATACTTGGGGATCTTAGAGAGAGATGGAGAGATATTTATAATGAATGGTCAATTATCCGTATTTTTATTCTAACAGTATGTTTGGATGGATGGATGAGGAATAGTCACTAATTCATCTTAGAGACTATTATTTTTATTTAAATTTAGCAGCCAAACACGAAATTAGTAGTCAATAGTGTTGTTCCAGTAATCCGTTTAAAAATCAACAAATACTATGTTTTTAAGTTACTAGCACCGTTGTCGCTATTCTTAATCTTTTTTTTGATTTGGATCGCTATTCTTAATCTTCATCCAAATCTTATAATCTTATAATATATAATATATCAATAGGCGTTCCACTAATTCACTGTAGTTAGCACTGTTTAAGAACAGTGTGGCTGACAGGTGGGTCCCACTTAATTTTTTTTTATTGGGTCTGTGATTAGTCATTTGCTTCCACGTGTACAGAAGACAGTCTCGGCTATCTCATTTATGGGATTTTCTGTGGTAGTACGAGCAAATTCCAAACAAAGATAGATGAGAATTGTTATAGAAGATCTGGTGCCTAAATCGGCCATGTGGTGGACCACGCTTTTATATAAAGTTTCAAGATTTTCTGTGATAGTTCGAGCAAGAATCAAAGGTATTTGAAAAATAAATTGCCACAGAGGATCCGATTTCTAAATCCAATGTTTGTTCTCTGCACATGCACGCGCAGAGTAGAGACTAAATGTCTCCAAAAAAAGCGGCCAACCACTGACCACATGTCCTTTTTGCGCTCTCCATTTTTTTATAAATTGAGGCCTCCATTTCCAGAAACTTACAAAAATATATGTTGTTTTTTTTATTATTTCAAGCCCTTAGAAAATTAATTTCAGCATAAAATTTTGTGTGCATGCTAAAACAAATAGACACAATTTTCGAGAATAATTTTTTTTGTTATTCACGTTCAGAATAAATAATTTTACAAGCATTATCATATTTTATTTCTATGATTTGAAAAATATATTTAGCTTTTGAATAACTCTTTTCCCTTTCGAATTATATTTTTCAGTGAATTTTAAATGTGTACTCGCAAAATTATTAATGAAATATTTTTCATTTTGTGCTTTTAAAATATTTTAGGTTATTTTATATTTTGATGAATTTAAAAAAATACTGTTTTATATTTTTTTGAAACTTTTTCCAAATTTGTTTTCATCAAATTTAATATACATTACACGAAACTGAATGTAATCCACTCATACCAATTTTTTTTCTCGCTTTCGAACTTTTTATAAATTTTTCTTACTCATGTTATTTCATTTATGTGATTAAGGAAAACATCTTTTTACTTTTCAATTTCCTCAATTTCTTCCTAAACTTTTTCGCATGAAAATTAACAGGTATTCTCAATATACATATTTATATGTATATATATAGAGAAATTTTTTTTGTTCTTATATTTGAATTATTTGTCTTTGTGAAATTTTTAAAAAATAATGATGTTCCATACACAACGAATTTTTCCATGGAATTTTATATGATTTCTCACAAATTGTACACTATGAAGTGTTACTATTTTTTTCAACCTTGATGTTCTTTCATATCGGTTTTAAAAATTATACTATTCTATCTATATAATTTTAAAATTATATTTTCAACTTTAAATTATTTTGAGTCCTTCTCAAATAGATATTTTCTTTAGATTATTTTAAAATTATATTAACTCTTTCTATCTATATAATTTTAAAATTATATTTTCAGCTTGAAATTATTTTGAGTCCTTCTCAAATAGATATAAAATTATAAAAGAATAACTCGCGCAACTCGCGAAAAAACCACTAGTTAAAAGTAGAGCTCAGATGCTAGAGAATTATCTATAAGCAATATCTCTATAAAAGTTTGATTGATTCAAACCTTTCTGATGTTCACATACGTGGCGTAGCACCAAAAATCTCCTTTGAATTGAAACATATGTAAATATGGTGTACAAAAGCAAAATAAATAAAATAAAATAATTAAGAAAAGAAGAAACAAAAAAATGATATGATATGAAATGACAGCACTAACAACAGAGTTCTATTTGTTGGGACGTCTTCAAATGATTTTAAATTCTAGTTTCGAATTAAAATTAGCACAAATGATAACTGTCATATTTAGTTTTGTCATCCCTTGCCATCGTTAAACACAAAGTGAACACATAAAACAGACAAGATAAACATATAGACGATCAAAGTGAACACTTACAAATAAATAAGTGTTGTCATCTCCTGTTCAGATTTTTATGTGCACATTCAACTTATTTTTATTGAACTTATTTATTTGTATGTGTTTTCTTTGATCACAATATATGTTCACCTTATCTATTTTATGTATTCACTCTCTGTTTAACGATGGCAAGGGATGGCAGAAACTGCATACGGTAGTAATCAATTTCCTTAAAATTAGTGTTACATAACTTTAGACAAATCTTTGGGCTTAAATTGTAATGGGCCGGAATAACATTTAACTGTTCAAAACATGAACCTAAAAAGTATTGAACTTAAGGGTGAAAAGAGCGACTGTTTTAATCGTTCTTTCGTTTTGTTTCGTCCAAGACGAAACAAAACGGTTAAAAATTTTGGTTGCGTTTTAAAAACGAAACTGTTAACGAAAGCTTGAAGCAGTTTCGTCAATGTGTATTTTCGTAATTTCGATCGTCTAATCCAAAACGAAATGTTTAACGTAATTGATAAACAATTTCGTGTCCAAAATGAAATGGTTAACGCAACTGACCATTTTTATGGTCGTTTTAGACGTTATGCACCCCTAATTGAACTGTCAATTTTTTAAATTTTATTTCTATTTTTTTAAATTTTTAAAACCTGTCATTTTTGGAATATTGTAAAGAGTGGTTTGCTTCAAAAAAATGACAGGTTTTAAAAAATTCGAAAAAAATAATAATAAAATTTTGTTTGTTAGGAGATTTCAATATGTAGATTAGATTGTTTAAATTAGATTTCTCAAATTGTAAAAATTTCGATGAAAAAAGCCGCAATGCATAGAATGGCATATGCACTATAGTGCATATTAAACTTTCTCATAAAGTTATACCTATAATGGTGTGTTTGGCAAGCGACGCGAACAGCTTGTTCGCGAACAATGCCTGTTCGCGTGATCCGAATAGTACACGAACAAGCGAGAACTACGAATTAGACCCTAATTCTTAATTTCCTGATTTTTGAGGACTACGAATTGCTGGGTCGCGAATGGCTGTTCGAGTGTTTGTAATTCATCCCCTCGTTCGAGACGCATCCAAACATATCCAATATGTATCTGCAAAAATTATGACATGAAAGACATATTGACGTATTCATAAGATCAATTTTATAAAGTTTACCAACGAAATATAATATCGAGCATTTGATGTTGGTTAGATAATTGACGTCAAAATTGGCATTTTTATTGTTTTGTGAGTGTGTTGTTTGCATATTGCATGTGTAAAATGTTTTAAAATTTAGCACAACATCCATGAAATTTCCGTACAAAACAGTCCGTTTCAATAATTCTATTCATAGGATTCCTCACTTTTCAAATACTAATGTTTCATGAATATAAAGTCAAAGGGAAGGTACAGTGTTACTATTACGGTTCTCAATTGTTTCGGATACTGTTCTCTATCTCAGAAACGATGCTGTTTAGGTAATCAAATAGTTGCAGGATTCTCCACATCCTGTGCAAGCTAAAAAAATGGCAAACCTAACAATGAGCATAGCAGATCCACCATTAATACTCTGTACCACCAATTACCAGTCTAGAGTGACCAGCATGATAAAGTAGAAAAGATTCTACAAATCTGTAGTAAATAATTTAAGTAGAGCTGTTGAAAGCAATAATTTCATTGCCATCAGTGTGCCACATGGCTCCACCTGATACACGACAGCAAAAGTTGCTAACTACGTAATAAACTAGACATTATTTAAAAAAACAGAATTTGATTTTGAATAGAAAAAAGTAGCAATAAGGAAACATCGATGAGTAAGATATATTAACTCCAAATATATAATTTTGAAGTCAAGAAGGAAAAAGTCTTTGCCAAACATATAATCAGGAACATCAGTTTTCTTCTATGACAGCAATACTGCAATAGGAAAAATAATGATATAATTTTGTTGTTCCCTTTGCAAAGGAAAGTTAAAGATATAATCATGGGTTATGAAATCACCAAGCTATGGTTGAGAAAACTGACTTTCAATCCTGTTGCACAAAATAAGAGCCATAATAAGTCACGACACGTTTCCTGAATTTTAAAGATGACCAAAATCAGATAGGCCAAGTTCATAGAATGATCTTTTAAGTTTCAATTGCTAATTCTTTTGCAGCTGGGCCAACTTATGCAACGTCTATTATAGATCTTTTTCAGGAAAGCAGTATATTTGTAATTTAGTAGACACTTTTGCAATGCGGTCAGCTTTTCAAATAACACTATCATTTTCCATATTTCTCTTACAATACCCAATACAAATGGGCTATTTTACATCAAATCTTTCATATCTAGTTTAAGGTCATAGAAAGAATAAATTAACCCTCAAATTTTCACGGTCAATCAAATCGCCTAAAAAAGAAAAGGATCTATACTGAATGCTGCTGTAAGGCAATTCCGACTTAATAGCAGATATGGGCTGAAATTTAGATTTTGATTGAACTCTATTGGAAAGAACAACCATTTTTTTTTTTTTGGAATAAACAAATTAGCTTCATGGGCTACTGTAAGAAAATGAAAGAAAGTAGTACAAGCGGAAGAGCAATTGGTAGGTATCAATACAAAGGTTTTAATGACTATGAATGGATATTAATTAGCCCCAACATGAAAAATATGTATGACATTAAGCATTTTATCGGAATTGGCAAACATTTCGTAGCAGAAAATAGTTTATTTACCAGTATTTTGTTTTATTTTTCAGAACATATATTCCATAAATGTTCGACTTTATTACTATGGTCTAGGGGCCTACAATGAGACTTCCTTTTCGAAATTTTTTTTTGTAAATTAGGTCTGGATATGGGTTTCTGGCATCAGCCCAAAATATTTGGAAAACCACTATCTACTGGGCTTAATTTGGGTTGCTACAAATTGCTCCTTATATTATCCCATGGGCCTATTATCTACTCTGATCTATGTGCGAGACCTAAAGTTAATCCATTAGCTCTTATATTCCAGTCCAGACTCCAGACTATTCGAGCTTGAGGTTTGAGGAAGCGGGCCCCTCCGACAACCACGATGCTTCATTAGACTATCACAAGCTAAAAATTAGAGCACTAGAGGTATTGATAATATCCTAGTAGTTAACTTAATTAATTGAAAAACAGATAGGTTCACTTTCCATTTTTTTAAGGAAAAGTAGCATGTTGTTGCAAAAGAATCATTGCTAGTGGGACTATGATTGATCCGATTACTTGATGTATTATTGCCTATTTACTTGTTTGCCCTAAAAAAATTCAATTTTGGTATATATACCATTAATGCAGTTTAATTTGTTCAAGTTTGAAACACTGTACAAAGTTCTAACAATGTCATAAAGTGCATGCAAAATTCAATTGTAAAGTAATTCTTATGACTTATGAGATACTGCAAGCAAAATTTCCAACATAGTTTCAAACAAAATTTCATTCAAAATATGAAAAGAAAAATCTGATCTGCATATGTATCCATATACAGGAACCAAATTTCAAACTCCGCAATCCCCCCATTAACATTGAATAAATTGAATATATGTCACAGAAATGTAACTTCTTATACTCCTTAGAAACGAGATAATTAACTAGCTACAAGAGAACTGGCATGAAAAACCCTGAACTTAAAAGCAGCAAGCAAAGAAAGAAAATTCATTTATCATATATAGACAACTTTCTTTAAAAGTTATCTTCCAAAACAAAGCTGCTAGTGTTCTTCACTTTCTCCTTGCGTCTTCTTCTAATAGTAGATTCCATGCTGCCAACTTCATAACTGTCTGTTTGTAAATTTCCATCACTATAAATCAAGGGCACGTCCTTCGCTTCATCTCGATCATCATAAGTACTAATGTTGACACATGCACACCGTTCTAACGATGCGAAAAAGGCATTGGCGACACTATTTCCAACCCAGGCAACCATCTGATCAAATCGACTACATGTCGGGTGCCGGCCACGTCGTGGAGACCTCCGGCTAAAGAAGGATGAATTGTTAAGTGTTCGCATGGATTTTAAAGTTTGTTTGGTGAAAAAAGGAAAATTTAGGAGTAGGAGGATTTTCAAATGGAAAGCAAACAAGATTCATTGCTTAAGAGAAGGGTGCAGGCTCAAGTTTAGTGGGGCTGGTAAAACGTAGAGATAGCTTTCCAATTTTGCCCCTGAATTCCTATGCGTTTTTTATGGCAGTGGAGTTGATAAGAAGGGCGTGAATGGAAATCTAATTGTCCTTTTGGCATAGGGGCCATCTAAGACATTATTTGATATGAATGCTAATGCAAATTGTTCCGTTTTTTTTATAGACTCACCTTTACTAATTATACATTTGGTCCCTCAATAAAAACCTCTCATTTTTTGTGTGTTTCATAATATATCATCTGTAAGTAAGAAATTTCAGTGAGGCTGTGAGGGAGATGAACTCACAAGATTCAAATCCATAACTCCATATTTTATCTACCAGAATTTAAATTTGTGATACCTCGAAAGTTATTGTAAGATTTATGTATGTTTTTTAGGCATTAGAATTCAACTACACTGCAAACAAATATATCATATATATCTATAAGCCAATAACATTTTAATTAAGTTCATTCAGTTTTCAATCTCAGAGAGAATGTATTATTTCAGTCTAGCTAATTAAAATTTTTCACAATTTCTTGGGTTCACTTGCTAAATAACGAAAGTAGGTGATACAATCATACAAAGATGTTGTAATTTGGAATGCAAATTAACGATTGTTGTTCGACGAAAGTCTATCAATGGCAATATAGGCCGCGAATGCTTTTTTGTTATACCTGCCAGACATAGAAACATAAAATAATATTGAACATTGAGTGATGGCCTGATGGAGAATAAAGTAAGGCACCACTGACATGATGAGACCCGGTTGTTGGGTTTGCTTTAAAGCCAAAGGGAATAAACAATTCTAACAAGTCAAATAAGCAATCCAGAAAACATAAACTCGCAGAACCAGCAGTTGGAACGGACCGTTCTGGTCATAGACCAGACCGTTCCAAAACACCAGAAAACTAAATCGAGAGCGGAAGCTTACCTAATTCCATTGCTATGGTCTGAATCTTGATGTTAAGCACTTCTTGATGTGTCCTGATGTGTATGCACCTTCACCAAAACTGTTTCACGCACCTAAGTAGGGAGAAAGATCTTCCAAGAGAACAAGACGCGCCCTTTGATGCCTTTAGCCTGAACAAAAGCATTATCTCTCTCTAATCGATGGAATAATTAGGGAGAGGGGCAGAGATGCTGCTATCAACGCATGTATGCAGCAATGCTCGTATGTGTCATGTCCCTTGGGGACCAACCCCTTTATTTATAGTGCCAAGGGCTTCTTGGCCACCACACAATACCATATTTTGTCCATCATAAAATAGGTAATGTTTCTAAATATAACCACCTATAAAAGGCAACACATCTATTGCACAAAATCTGCTATTTATTTACAGCCATGTTTAGCTTATTACCATAATCAATAGAAATTTGGATACCAAACAATAATCAGCCCATACTTAATTTAGATTGTTTCCATATAGACTCGTCAGCCTATATGGAAATAATCTAACAATCTCCCACTTGGGCTATTATGTTTAGTGTTATCCAATGTCCTTAACTTAATGAGCTCATCTTTTATGGTAATAAAATTTTGTGTCCTTAATTCCGTCCATCATTTACAATAATAGAAGACCAAGAAAGCATTCGTTACATTATAGCATTTACAGGCCTCTAATCCTATAAAGCCGTCGTAACTAAACTCACAATGATCACAATATCATTATAAAGAACGACATTGAATTAAGATGTGTATAAGTGGTGTGGAAAATACACGTAAGTGTGACTGTCACGTGTCTATTTCCAACTTTATTGGTCACCCAAAAACTGAAGTGAGGTCAACTTAAATAAATTGAGAATGAAAACTGAAATTGAATCTAAAAACTGAAACTTTATTTATTTCTGCAGAAATATTCATTACATAATACACTGAATAAACTGAATAAACTAAAACTATCATCAAATCTAGCACTCCCACTGAACAAAACTCCCACTAAAGTCTAGAATCCTCAACTGAAATTACACCCATACTAGTTACATGTTTCAGAAACTGCTTGGGTATTAATGCTTTAGTTAGTGGATCTGCTATCATTGAGTTTGTTCCAATGTGCTTGATTGATAATTCGTCATTCTCAACTTTTTGCTTAACAGACAGAAACTTGATGTCGATGTGCTTCGAGTTGGCTGAGCTTCTGTTATTATTAGCATACATGACTGCTGAGTTATTGTCACAGAAAATTCTTAGTGGAGCTTGGATAGAGTCCACTACACGCAATCTAGTGACAAAATTTCGCAACCATGTTCCAAATAATGACGCCTCATAGCAAGCCACGCATTCTGCTGCCATGGTTGAAGATGCCACTAGGGATTGTTTGGCACTTTTCCATGAAACAGCTCCACCTGCCATCATGAAGATGAACCCTGTGGTTGACTTTAAACTATCTTGACATCCCGCAAAATCAGAATCAGAATATCCTATGACCTCCAGCCTATCTGATCTCCGATACGTTAGTGCAAAGTCTTTGGTTCTTTGAAGATATCTCAAAACTCGTTTAGCTGCCTTGATATGCTGAATTCCTGGGTTATGCAAATACCTGCCTAGCATACCTGTAATGAAAGCAATGTCTGGACGTGTACACACTTGGGCATACATTATGCTTCCAACTATGGAGGCATACTTATTGTCCTTTACTTGCTTCTTTTCCAACTGTGTTTTGGGACATTGTTCTAGACTAAACTTGTCCCCTATAGCAACAGGGGTCTCTGTTGGTTTGCAGTTTTCCAAATCATACCGCTTGAGTACTTGATCGATATAGGCTTTTTGTGATAGACCCAAAATACCTTGAGAACGATCTCTAAGTATCTTAAGACCTAACACGTATGATGCATCACCAAGATCTTTCATTTCAAAATGTCTAGATAGAAATTTCTTAGTTTCATGCAACATATCCTTATCGTTTGTGGCAAGCAGTATATCATCCACATACAAAACCAAGAAAAAATATTTACTCCCACTGAACTTGTGATATATACAATCATCCGCCGGGTTACTCTCGAAACCAAATGAGAGAATCACTCGATGGAATTTGTAATACCATTGTCGAGACGCTTGTTTGAGCCCATATATGGATTTCTTAAGTTTGCAAACCATTCTCTTTGGATCGTCCGATACAAAGTGGGGTGGTTGCACCATATAGATGGTTTCATCAATGTCACCATTGAGAAACGCAGTCTTAACATCAATTTGATGAAGCTCAAGATCTAAATGTGCCACAAGTGCCATGATTACCCTAAAAGAGTCTTTCGATGAAACTGGAGAGAAAGTCTCTTTGTAATCAATACCTTCTTTTTTAGTAAAGCCCTTAGCGACAAGACGTGCCTTATACCTTTCCACATTACCCTTAGAATCCTTTTTGGTCTTAAAAATCCATTTGCAACCAATAGGTTTCTTTCCTTCTGGTAATGGTACTAAGTTCCATACATCATTGTCATACATGGACTTCATTTCTTCATTCATGGCATCGATCCACTTTTGTGAGTTTGGACTGTCTAAAGCTTGACGAAGATCATGAGGATCTTCCATCATCCCAATGTCAAACTCATGTTCTTGGAGATAGACCACATAATCATTAGATATTGCTGGTCTTTTCTCTCTAGTGGATCTCCTAGGCACAAGTTCTTGAGGCGTTTGCAGTTGTTCAATGACATCATTATCTTCAACTTGATTATTTCCAAGATCCAAGTCCATAGGATCTGGAACAGGATCCGTTTCTTGAATTAAACGGTCTGTTTCAATCCTGGGCACTGCATCTATGATCAACCGTTCCGTTTCAGCCTCAGACCGATCTGTTCCAATCCTGGAACGGTCCGTTTCAGCCCTGTCATGGTCCGTTTGAAGATCAGTGCTCATTTTCTCCTCGAAGATAATATCCTGATGTGTCATATCTCCCCCCACAACCAAAACATCCTCAAAGAACTTAGCTATAATCGTCTCAAAAATATTTCTATTAGTGGGATCGTAAAACTTGTAACCCCTGGAACGTTCGGCATATCCAATGAAATAACAACTAACTGTCCTTTCGTCCAATTTCTTCTCATTTGGCTTGTAAGGCCGAGCTTCAGCTGGACATCCCCAAATGCGACAATGTTGCAGACTTGGTTTCCTACCAGTCCACATTTCATAGGGGATTTTATTGTTATTTGTCTTCGTTGGTACACGATTGAGTAAATAGGCTGCCGTTTTAAGCGCTTCGCCCCAAAGAGATCTTGGCAAATTAGTATGACTGAGCATACTTCTAACCATGTCCTTCAATGTCCTGTTTCGCCTTTCAGCTACTCCATTCATGCTAGGCGATCCTGGCATGGTATATTGAGGGACAATGCCATTTTCCTCTAGGAACTTAGCAAAAGGCCCTGGACGTTGTTCACCTGAACCGTCATATCTACCATAGTATTCACCACTACGGTCAGATTTGACTTGCTTAATCCTTTTGTTGAGTTGTAACTCAACTTCAGCTTTAAATGATTTGAATACGTCCAAAGCTTGCGCTTTTTCACTTAATAGATATAGATAACCAAATTTTGAATAATCGTCTATGAAACTGATAAAGTAAGTTTGACCATTCCTAGTAGGCATAGGAAATGGTCCACAAATGTCCGTATGAATCTGTTCTAAGACATCACTCGTTCTATTGGCATCATATCTCCTTTTATTGGTTTGTTTTCCTTTAACACAACTTTTACATGGGCCTAAATCAGTCATGTCTAAAGGATCGAGTATTTCACTTTGCACAAGCCTTTCAATTCTATTTGGAGAAATGTGACCTAAACGCTTATGCCAAAGTGCACCTGAATTCTCATGAGTTAATTTACGCTTAACACTTCTAGTACTTGTATGCAAGTTTTCATTATATGAAGAAATAGTTTCCAAAGAATATAGATTGTCATAAACTGAAAGAAAACCAGATCCAACGCATTTAGAATTATGAGATAAACTGAATTTTCCATTTCCAAAAGAACAAGAGTAACCGAATTTGTCCAGTACAGAAATAGAAACTAAATTTCGTCTAAAAGACGGTACAACAAAAGTCTCATATAAATTCAAATACAATCCAGTCCTAAGTAACAATCTAAAATGTCCAATAGCTTCAACTTGTGCCTTCTTGCCATCGCCCATATAGATGTATCTTTCACCATCATTTGGCTTGCGGCAGCTCAGGCAACCCTGCATAGAGATACTTATGTGAGTTGTAGCACCCGAATCAATCCACCAAGTATCTTTTTGTACTGAAGTTAAATTAACTTCTGAACAAACCAAAGAGAGAGACATACCTTTCTTCTTGCGCCAAGCTATGTAGCCTGCACAATCAGTCTTCTTGTGTCCCTCTTCGCCACAGAAGAAGCACCCATTTGGATTCTTTGGCTTCTTGCCAGTCTTCCCCTTATTGGGTTCCTTCTTTGGCTCTGAATTAGCAGCCTTTTTCTTATTTTGTTTCTTCTTTCCATTATTCTTGGAAGTGGAGGCAACGTTAGCACTGTGTGTCTTATCAAGCTTCAACATTTCCTCTTCTTGAACTAGATGCGAAATCAGTTCATTCAGAGTCCACTTGTCCTTAGTGCAGTTATAAGTAAACTTGAAATGGTTATACTGACTAGGGAGAGAGTTAAGCACTAGACACACCTGAATTTCTTCAGATATGTCTAACTTAAGGGCTTGTAACTTTAAAGCAAGATTAGACACTTCCAAAACGTACTCACGAATGTTGCCTTTTCCATTATACTTTATAGAGGTGAGTCCTGCCATGAATGTACAAATCTCCGATTTCTCATTCTTGGCAAATCTCTTCTCAATTTCTTCCAAGCATGCCTTAGCCTCATCGGAATCAGAAATGGTACCCCTGAATGCCTCTGGAATTGTCTTCTTAATGATCATTATGTCCATGCGATTAGAGCGATTCCATTGAGCTACACTTTGAATGTGTTGTTGAGTGCTTTTAGCATCAATCTCAGTTGGTTTCTGCTCCCTGAATGCAAGGTCAATATCTAGACAACCGAGAACTATCATCAAGTTCTCTTTCCATTCCTTAAAGTTGGAACCAGTCAGCATGGGTATGCTGTTAATGCTAGCTGGAATGTTTGCTAAAATAAACCAAAGACAAAAAATACACTAATGTTAATAACCATAATGTATAAGTTAAATCATAAAATATAAAGGTCTAAATCCCATCTACTAGTCTTTATTCATTTGCAAGTGCTCTTTGGAGTCTCCAAGCAAACTTCAATTAACTAGGTGTAGCATCAAATGTAACGATTCATAACATATTAATTAATTAACCTTCCTTTGGGCCGATTAATTAGTTGTATGTAAAACCTTATAATCATTACCCATTTGATTCTACCAAAACATTGTACATGTAGTCTTTTAAATTATGTCCTTCCTTTGGGCCGATCCATAGTTTAGAAGTTACATGTACCTTAATACACTTTGTACCTGAGTCTTTGAAACAACCATTAATATGAGAGCCCACTTTGGCGGAATGATATTAATATTGGTTCAATTCTCAAAATACAACTCAAATTACCTTTATATTAGACTTAAAATATACATAATCCTAGACTTTTCATTATGCACATCAATCCTAAGATGAAAAGCCTAACTAAATACTGACCTAGGATGATATAGACTTAGGACCCAGTTGCAAACCCTAAGGTATATACGCGTTGGATCGTATGAACCAACAAACCTGAAACGGACCGTTTTGGTGAGAGAACGGTCCGCCCTAAATAGACCAGAAGAGAACCAAAGAGAGATATGACCATACAAGCTAGTACGAGTCATATTGAGATAAGAAAAGAAAGCGGTGGTCTCCCGTTCAGCCAGCAGCTATTGAAATTACACCACATCCAGGCAAGATTCCCAGAAAAGGCCAGGGTCATATGGACACTTTAGGCGCCGACCTTATTTTCTGCGACAGAACTTGTCCTCATGACAACATGGTGTAACCTAACGCTTACAGCTCTTACTAATGAAAACCACGGCAAAGAAGAGAAGATGATGGATGCATAAAGTGTCATTTGTACCTAACCAGTACAAACAACCTGAATTTTGGCTTAAAATCTAACAATCTGGTTCTGGAACGGACCGTCCTAAACTCTGGTCAGTACCTAACAGTTTGGAACCAAAACTGAAGTGGAACGGACCGTCCCAGAGTGGAACGGACCGCCTGAAAACCGCAGAGAAGAGTAGAAAATGTCGTCCTAATATAGGTCGAGAAACCCTAAAGATTTCTCTCCTAACCTGACAATCTACTTTAAATCTAAATCATCCAATTAGGTCAGATTTTAAACGATTTTGAACTTTTAAAACTTTAACTTAATTTTCAAAATCTTTTCAAGCAATTGCAATTTCAAAATAATTTGAATCATAACAAAGAGCTAAATCAAAATAAACAATTCAATAACAGTTCAAGTTGTAGCCCTTTGGGTCCAATTTGCAATTACAAACAATAAGTCTGGCACAATACTCAATAAACAGATCATAAACAATCCAAAGTTAATGGAACGGTCCGTTCGAGCCATGAAACGGACCGTACAAAAGCCAGATAAATCAGAAACAGTTCAGAAAACAGTCCAGAAAAAATTCCAGAACATACGTGCCAGAAATTTAAACAGTTCAGTTCAAATCAACAATCTCACCAAATCAATTCAAACACTTCAATTAGATCCAAAATTATGTGTCATGCTACTGGCTCACGACGAGTGGCTCTGATACCACTTGTTGGGTTTGCTTTAAAGCCAAAGGGAATAAACAATTCTAACAAGTCAAATAAGCAACCCAGAAAACATAAACTCGCAGAACCAGCAGTTGGAACGGACCGTTCTGGTCATAGACCGGACCGTTCCAAAACACTAGAAAACTAAATCGAGAGCGGAAGCTTACCTAATTCCATTGCTATGGTCTGAATCTTGATGTTAAGCACTTCTCGATGTGTCCTGATGTGTATGCACCTTCACCAAAACTGTTCCACGCACCTAAGTAGGGAGAAAGATCTTCCAAGAGAACAAGACGCGCCCTTTGATGCCTTTAGCCTGAACAAAAGCATTATCTCTCTCTAATCGATGGAATAATTAGGGAGAGGGGCAGAGATGCTGCTATCAACGCATGTATGCAGCAATGCTCGTGTGTGTCCTGTCCCTTGGGGACCAACCCCTTTATTTATAGTGCCAAGGGCTTCTTGGCCACCACACAATACCATATTTTGTCCATCATAAAATAGGTAATGTTTCTAAATATAACCACCTATAAAAGGCAACACATCTATTGCACAAAATCTGCTATTTCTTTACAGCCATGTTTAGCTTATTACCATAATCAATAGAAACTTGGATACCAATCAATAATCAGTCCATACTTAATTTAGATTGTTTCCATATAGACTCGTCAGCCTATATGGAAATAATCTAACACCGGTGGTATGGCGTGTCTATCAATTATGTCTCGATTCTCGATCATACCCCATCACTACTCACCAGTTTAAATTTTGACCTGCTAATTGATATTTAATTGCATTGGTAGTTAGTGAAAGTGTCCTTAAGAAGGTTCCTTCTGAACAGCGTCAAAAGACTAATATAATACTCGTAACACTATTAACCATCGTGTAACCACCATTCATTGTTTGGATCAGGTTTAATTTTACTGGGGCATGCACACGAATAATGTTACAATTACAATCAAATGTGTTTGACTTTGCTCTCTTTGTCCATTGCGCCTTTGCCAAACAAATCTGGACGCTACTGCAGATTAAATTTCAGTTGCCTTTGCTCTCTTTCACTTCGGATCTACCAGCCTTCTGGCTTCAGAACAGAGCAACAATCGGCCCCTCTTGGGATATTATTTAATTGGGCGGCGGGTTCTTGAGCAATCTGGAAAGAAAGAAACAGTCGGATTTTTAACTCAAACAGATTGACCGTAAGTCCGCAATACTACTCCTGGTGGAAATTTGCACTACCATTGAAGTTTGGAAGAAAATGACTTAAAGAGTAAGAGCTGCTTGTTCTTGGTTTTAAGTTTTCTTTGTATTTTAATTGTCCTCTTTTCTTTTTTTTTTCTTTTCTTTCTTTCACATCCTTGTACTCTGTAATTTCTCTTTGTTCAATGAAATTGCTGGCGTGACCATCAAATGTGTTTGACACTTATATATGTTCGTCAAATACGATCAGATCTCAATTCTCATAATGCAAATAGTTAATCTGAATCATACATTGAAATTTCATTGAAAATTTGAATTTTTTACTATGTTTTAAAATTTTTAAAAAATTATGAATTATCTAATAATAACGATTTTCTAAATATCTTAATTAAACAAGCTCTAAAAAAAAAATTTGGTCAAACATCGGTTATTCCATCCCGAGAATTGAGACTTAATCATTTGATGGACTCATCTGTCAAATATGTTCGACTCTACAATTACTCCATACATTTTTTTTTGTGTCTGTATTTGGAACAGGGCAATTTTAATATTTATGGTAACTAAAAAAATTCGAAAAATTAAGCTAGCATGATAACTTTACTTTTTACATGATACTGAAACGGTTTATTTTTTTTTATTTTCCTTCCTAACTTTACAATTTCCAACGAAAAAAATCTATTAAACCGTATAAGTTGGTCTATAAAAAACTCCAAACCGATAAAATTTATTACGGTTTTTTTACATCATGAAAAGTTAGAACTGTTCTACTAGTTTTATAGAAAAATATTTTTAAATTGCTAGGTATAAGAAAAAATAAGAAAACTTGCGTTAGTACTGAAATCAGGTTAGCAATTCAATAAATATCATTGCCAGCTTGCCACTGGTCCATTCCGATCTACTTCAGGACGTACATAAATGATAACCTTTTCTTATTTTAACACCCATGGCCATCAGTTGGCCGAGCGAGTTGTTAAAACGGACAGTGACCGTGAGGGGCAAAGGGAAAAGAATAGTATACATTATTGTCAAAAACTGACGGCTATGGGTTCATGTTAATTTTTATGTAGATCAATAGTTAATTAATAATTATATAAAACATATTATAAAATAATAATATATACAAAATATAATCTATATTGAGGACAATATAGTCTCAGAATTCATTATTTTCTTAGGCTATGTTTGGCATCATGTGGGAACACCAGCGAACTCCAATTCGGCGAACCCAGAAATAATAAAAAAATGATTTCTACTTCGCGCGCTCCCTAGTTCGTGGATTCCCCAAAAACCAAGAATCCAGAATACACTAGCGAACAACCCCAATTCTTATTTCCCGTGTGTTTGGTACGTGCCGAACAGGCTGTGTTCGCGAACTAGCCTGTTCGCGTCTATCCAAACATACCGTTAACCTATTATATATGACTGCTTGACTTATAATTTTAAAGAGACTAATTCGGATTGAGTCCAGCTATTAGCTTTGGGGCCAATTAATTGAACTTAGTGGTGACTCATTACAATTAGTAGATAACTAAGAACTGATTAAAATTAACGGTATCGCGGAATTAATTGCTTGGCTTTTAATTTTCTGAAATAAAATTGTTTTAATTAGCATAGACGTCTCGCAGCGTAGTGCTATTCAGTATTCCGTTGTCACCGAGTGTTTTTTCCTTTTGTACCAGCAAGGTTACACACTACACGTCTACACATCAACAGGCTCTTTAGTTTATTTATTATTGTTCTAATTAGTAGATGTACCACTTCTTATATGTATGGCAGTATGGGAGGTCTTGTAGACATTTGCATTTCTTTTGACAGGTTGGCTTACCCCCAACAACAACAAGGTTGGCTAGCTGTTGAGCCGTTAGAAATATTGTAATTCCTTTACTTGTCTCTATTTTGGGCCACATAAGAATCGGTAATTTGAGTAGGGCCTTGAATAACCTTCTCAGCCCAAAAATATAACCAAAGGAGATCGAATGTTTAGCTCATTTATGCTTTGTTGGAACTCCAAAAATTGAATCTGCAGCTCATTTTCCTATTGGAACTGTCGAGAGAATAAAGGGGTTTTCAACGGAGGTGATGGTGTTTTGCCAAAGCATTTGCTTCTAGTGACTAACGTAATAAGCTTTTAGTAGTTTTAAATATTTGCTTGTAATGACCAAGATAAGAAGAACAGGCATAATTTGCATACTAATTGAGATAGTTTAACAAACGCGCACACAGAGTATCCAACTAGAATTGGTAGTCTCTTGCAAAGTAAACTACTGTATCCTAAGATAGCATACTGATCTGAGATATAATAGCAATACACTTGTGTTCCATACAAGAAAGATGCATTTCCAACATTGCATCAGTTCAGTACTTAAATTAGCTAACCATACATCTCGATAATAACCGATCTCATTTTTATTTGATCAAAGAGACATTTTTTAATCGGATGTCAAGTATAGTTAGCCTTACATTAAAATGCATCTTTCTTTATATGGATTGAGATTAACTATTAACCACTTGTAACTTAACTATCTCCTCCACCACTCGAAAGATGTGAACTGTCAACTCGAGCTCTGCTTTCATCTCAAATACACACACATCTCCTTCCTCTAGATTACTCTCCAAAACAAACTTCCACCAGCCACCACAGAAGCGCCAGACAGGCTGTTTTTTATTAGTGGCATAGGTAATGTATGTGCAGGTTACGTTCCATTTCCTACTGTTGTGAGGCAGAGCAAGCGAGATTGTGGTGTTCTTTCTTGGGAGATTCTTTCTGCCGAATTCAACTGGCACAACCTACATAGCAAAATGAAAATTGATTAGAAGCATTTAGAGTTTCAATTAGTAGTGATTTGGTATCAGCACTGTTGCTAAGTGACTAGAAATTGGAGGATCTGTTTATATGCCAATAACTGTATGTATAATGTTGTTCTGCAAAGTCGTTTTGTGAAGCACTCTTTTGTGAATTGTAGTTTAAGGTCATCACAAGTATCAAACAATTTAAAAAAGACAGAGAAACTGGTCAATTGGAAGATAAAATAGCAGGTAGAATACCTATGCTTGTAAAACGGAAAACTGAGGAAACATAAAAATAAAAATAACTGAAACTTTGCAAAATATGTAGCAGGAATCCTCAGTACCTAACTATATGAGATCCAATTCACAAAAAATAAACCTGATAATCATCATTTTGAACTCCTACAGAATATGAATTCTGTAGTATTGATATGCACTTTGAAATTAGTACTTTTAGCAATATCATACCAGGTAAAACGTCCTGTAGACACTAGTTTCAAGCATAGTTTTAGTGAAGCATGCATTGGAGGATTGGAACTTGTTAGCCCGGAAGAGAGCAATCTGTTTTTCTCTATCAGTCACTGGTCTCCGGCCAGAAATGAACTTTTGAGCTACAAATTTAGGATTTCTATTTCAATAAATTCAGAAAAAGTAAAAAATCTTGTGAACACCATAATGCTTGATTCAATTTCAATATAGTTTAGATTTGCTACTGAAGTTTTCAATACCAGCAATGGAGGCTTGCAGTTTAAAATAACAATTTTTTATTCCCAATTTACTGCCACAGTTGCAAATGGCAACAGTGTTTATACGGTTTCTGACAATGGCTTTCCATGGGACAGGAGGTATTTGAGCACCAAATGTCAAAGACCCAATGGCACCTCTATTGACAAATGACAACTATGGCAGCAGATGTGTAGTCAAATTTCTGTATGCAATCCAGTAGTATTAGCATTCCTGTTTGTAGTTCTATTATTTTTCTTTATTTCCCCCAAAAATTTAATTTAAATAATTGAGGTTTACAAAGCCATGGGGTTGTTTAAACTCATTATAAATATTGGTTCTTGCCCATGAAATTCTTCATTAATAGAGCATTACCGCATCTTCCTGCAGAAGCATGTCTGAAACTTGATATGCCAATATCCTGTTTCTTGTCCCTTTCTATCTCATCCTCACTAGATGAATCCAAATTGCTGGAGATCTCCACCTTACAATGTGGGATCTGCCCTCTCTCCTCTTCACCCCGATCTATTGACCATACATACCATAGCTTTGTTAATTCATAGATTTTTCAATCCAAAACATACAAATTAATCATTTAGGCAAACTATTATCTGAACATGGCCATAATATTGGTGTGTGCCAGTCATTCATTTTCCATGTCCCAAAATCAGTGGAAATACTTTATTTGGTTACATGTGAAACAAAATAAATAAATAAAAGTTATATTTGAGAAAAATGTCAATTTACCCCTTTTTGATGATTTCTCTCTTCCATTTTTGTTATAAAAGAGGACATTAAAACTGGAGTTCCCCTCATAGTAGAACAACAGCATGTCCCCTCTTTGTAATTTATGAAAGGAAGCAAACCCTTGCCATCCAGTTCTAAGCAAGACTGAAGTTGTTCTCTTTTTTATGTTGATTTCGTGTGCCTCACCGGTGGGTCCCTTCAGGTGGATGATATTGCTTAACATGTCTCCATTCAGCTCTGACAGCAGCTCCTTGTCAAGTACCTGCAGCACATGAAGTTATTTTATCTAAAAAGTGTATATTGTTTTGCTGATATATGTAGTGGCTTATATGTGGATAAAGTTGTCCCATCGAATTTGATCTTATGGTGTGTATCTGGAGTAAATTGAAGTATAAGATGCCTATTTAAAGCATAATTTTGCAAGAATAGTGCATGTACAGGATTTCAACTTGACCATTAATCGTTTAATCTGGATACTAACATTGTGAGTGCTTCAAATTTACATCTGTTAGTAAGCCTCTTTTGTAGGTTTGTTTGAGAAGTTTATTCTAAGCAATAGGCAAGAATTAAAAACAATAAAAAGAGAAAAGAAATAATTACCAAACCAGAAGAAAAGTTATCATCAAATATCTTGAAAAATGTTGGCTTTCTTCTGTGAATTTGTTGACAACAAAACATTTTGTGGAACTCCTTGCATATCTCACACTCGTTCCTTCCCTCCATTTTTAGTTTAATTTCCTGTGATCACAAGCACAAGGTTCAAAGATCACTGAACACAACAAAATCCTGTTCCTGAAAGAAAATTTGAACTACAAATTAGAAGGTCTTTTGTAAGGTTGATAGAAAGAAACAAAAAGATGGATTTTGTTTATAAGACCAATACCAGTGCGAGGAGAGGGAATTGCTTTCTACACGTCTAAAAATTAGAGATGCACTCCCATATGACAAAAATACCCTCCGCACTCCTCTCTCCTTTTTTTTTTATTATTTTCTGAGTGACAAAAGAACCTACTAGAAATTAGATAGATATCCACGCTCCCTCTCAACAATAGCAGATGATTATGTGTTAGAATGGATTGACTTAAATAGTTAAATATGTAATTTTCATATTTATGTTAATTGGATCTTAACATCCTTTTGTGACCAAGACTAATTAATTAGTATCAAATGTATTACTGATTGATCAGTATCATTTTGCTTCACTTGTATTTTTGGTATGCATTATTCATCCTTTTACTGATCAGTATCAATTTGAGTTAATAAAAAACAGCAAAAGCTTCACCAAGCTAAAACTCAAACCAGGAGCTTAATTTTAAAGATAAGTTTATTTGGTACTGTAAAAGACTTCTCTTTTCAAAAGAGAACCAATACTGTTGCACTGTAACCACAAAACACAGCTTTTTATTGCTTATAACTCATAAAGAATGACAGAAGGAAAAATAGGTGATCCAAATTTTATTTGGAAAAAAATTTAGGGAGTAAGGTAGAAATTAAAAAAAAAAAAAAATCAGCTTAGAGAAACTTGCTTTAAGGAGTAAAAATCTTATCGATCTTCTCTGGCGACAGCGACGATTTGAGTTGAATCAAGCTGAAAAGGGAGATTAGATCCTTCTTCGACTGTTGCGGCCTAATCAGCAAGGTTACCGATCTAGGTCGCTAAAGAGGGAGCAAGGTGGAACTAGACAGAGCCAGGCGGAGCCAACGAGGAAGAGACGAGAAAAACTAATTTCAGGGTCGAAATCCAGCGCAAGGAGAGTACAAGAAGCTAGAAAAGGTACTCTCTCTCTCTCTCACTCTCTCCCCCTCGTTTCAGCCAAGTCTCTGTCTCTCTCTCTGTTTGAGGAAAGATGGAGTGGTTGAACACTGCTTTTGCCATTCCAAAATTGGCAAGTTGCAGGAAAAAGCAGAAGCTATCAATTTAAACCTCAGCGGGATGGTTTTGACTTTTGAGTACCTTTGAATTTATAGCTGCTGGACTCGTTGTAGTGGAACAAAGCTTAAAATATTATCAATCATGTGGAAGACACCACATTTCACTTTCAGCTACAGTTTCACAATTTCATAAAAAAAAAAAACAATTTCAAATGTCCGAAAAACAAAATGCTTCCATTATATTTGATTTAGAATTTATACGATTATTTGAAGTGTATCGTTATACTTTGATTTGGAATTTATACGATTATTTGAAGTGTGTGTTGAATCTGGGATATGGATTAGTGCGATACATGGGGGAAATTTTAATTGGCGGAGTATTGCATGGTTTTCTTAATTTTCTCCCAATAGTTTGTTGTTGTGGAATCTCATCTCATTTTTAATTAATCATAATAATTTATGCAGGTTATAACTCTGTCGTACGATGTTTATTTAGCAATAGTTTATTATTATTGGAAAAATACGAAGAGTCTGGTAATGCTGCAAGTCTGCAACATATTGTATTATTGTATAGGGTTTTATGGCAACGGGTCAAACATTTTACTTCAGAATTTCTAAATAAAAGATCGAAGCGATCGGTGAGATATATATATAAGTCGCGACTCATCAGGGTATGTGAGTCGCGCTCAAAATTTCTAGATCTGGTTAAAAATAATCGATCCAAACTGTAAAATACGATCTCCATATTGAAATCTCCATGCAGACCAAATTTTATATTTTTTCAGAATTTTTAAGCATTTTTTGAAATTTTAGAAAATCGTTAATCTAATTAGTTCTAAACCGTTAAAAAACAGCAATTTTTAAAAATCTGAACAAAATACATACAAATTTCAAAAAAATATAAAATTTGGTCTACATGGAGATTTCAATATGAAGATCGTATTGGACAGTTTGGATCGATCATTTTGAACCAAATTTAGAAGTTTTTGAGTGCGACTCACCATAGTAAAACTCTATATATATATATCAAAATCTTTAGGAAACAAAATTTCACAATATTTTAAATTCTTAGACTATTTTATTGGTTGAAAGAAAATGGGAGGTGCTATAGAACACCAAATCCGTAACTTTACTGCTACTAATTTTCGGTAAAATCTTACTGAAAGCCTTTTCTTTGTGTACATTTTGTCTGATTTTATTTAATAAATGCTTATGAAAGTTTACGATATTTGGGGAATATTTCAGAAGTAAAAAAAAAAAATTCAACAGATAAATATATGTAGTGCATGTTATAAACATCTTAGAAATGTCGTGCATATTATTTTGTACGTACTGGTACAAACTTGGCCACATGATAAAAATAAAAACATCTGGCTTTGAAAATGGTCTTCATGATGCAATTTTAAGAGTACCTATTGCCCATTAGGCCGTTCACTTGTGGTGCATACTGGAGAGGGAAAACAATCTCATACTTTCTCATTGATCTTCTGTGGCGATTTATGATAGTCAAGAAGTGATGCCTCAGAGTCAGTTTGTTTCCGGATTCTTTGTGGTCATGCTGAATTGTAGATGGCGCCAATAGCTAAATTGCTCTGACAAGTTTATGACAATAACCTGTAAACGAAAGGATTTTTTCTTTTAAACGTTAACGAAATTTTTTTTTTGTTTCGTCTGATTTAGCGAAACGATTAACGAAACAACGAAAAAGACGAAATTATGTGAATTTCGCAAAAAAATCACGAAAATTACTTAAATTTCGAACATTTATTCACCGTGGAATGGTTAATGAAATTAAATCAGTTTCATCACCGAAACTAAACGGTTAACGAAACACTTTAATTTCGTTTCTAACGTTAGACTCCCAAAAGGCAAGAATTAACATGCACACTAATGTAGCAAACACTCGAATCCCTCTCCTCTGTATTTAACTTAAGCCAATGGCTAAACAGGTTTGCATATATATATATATATGATCTATTTATAATCTAATTTGGCGCTAGCTACTGGAGCTATTTATCATAGGCATGCATGATTCATAAACGTAAGTTTGAAAAGTACAAGGGAGAGTTATAAATGCGACTTTCCTTCCGGTTCCAAATGCTTTGAGAATGGAACGTGATCAATATCGCCATTTTCCAAGAAATGTATGCACAACATAATGATGATTCCTTGGTTCCATGTGACCATGTGTTTTATCTTTGTAGGATACAGTGGGCACCCATCATCATTGGATTTAATCTGGACGGCTCAGATTGCGCGCTGCACGGTGCCGCGCGGCACTAGATTTGAGTTCTACAGTGCTGTGCTCAAATGACTGCTTGGGTGAGTTGTTGGAACTTGGAACCTACTTGTAGTTTTTTTTTGAAACACGAACCTAGCTACTTGTAGTGAGTTCTCATCCAAGCATGCAACTATATAGAGGGCCTACAGGCCGGTTAGATTAAAAAAAAAAAAAAGTAACTAGAAATTTGTAGAATCGGTGATAAATATTGACGAAAGCCATTTGATTTTGGATCGATTAAATCCGGTGAAAAAAGAAAATGAGACAGAAAAAAAAACTTGATTAACTGGGGATCTACGGACACCTTCATAAATTGCCAGTCCATGACAGGTAGATGAAATTTGAACCTTATAACTAGCGTTGCACCTTCATAAATTATATTAAGACAATTTATAATAAGTAAGAAGTCATTTAGTAGTAGGGAATACAAAGTCCCAATTATATTTTCTTTTCACAAGAATGGAGGCTTTCATGAAATTGATGAGCATATATGTCTAATTAAATGATATGTGAAAGAAAGACCTTGGAACAATACTTCAAAAAAAAAATCATTACATTTTTCGTTCCTTATATTATCATGTAAATGATACAAACCGATCGGACAAGTTATATCATCCAATTCATCACAAAAGGCAGGGCGGGGGGGGGGGGGGGGGGGGGGCTGTTTTGGTTCAACTTATTAATTATATGCTCCAGGCACTTTTGCATGTTTGCCAACTTGAAATTGGTGGAATAAGAGGGAAAAAAATGAATTTTTTGCCAAACACAATTGCAATTGAACGGAATTGAATGAATGTTGGCGATTTTTTTTTTCTTTTTAAAAATGTGCAATAGAGTGACAAGTAGGTAGTCAAATGCCTTCACTTTGTAATTTGATCCCTTTTTATTTTAAAGCAGAGATCATCTAATATTTTCATACCAAAAACTTTATTTTTTAAAAGCTAATTTTTATTTTTTTTAGAACTTTTTTAGTAGGAGGAACTACAGTTAAGTGTTCATGATATTGAAGTTCAAAAAATTTTCCTGTCAAGTACTTAAGAAAAAAATATATAAAACGTATTTTATTGAAAAAATTCAATGAACAAACCACATTAAGCACCAACAATATAAATCGCGGAAATGAATATAGAACAAGGCGATATACATGTGCTTTCCTATGAATTATAGCCCACCCCAACTATTGCAGTTATTTTTCTCGGGTAAATCGTTGAAACATTTCTTTTTATAGCTTAGTGGTTAATACAAGGCGTTACGATTTATTGCATTTACGGCAGTAAATCATTTTGGATTTGCTCCATTAATACACACCGTGCATGTAGCACCCCCTATTTAAGCCATTTCTTCTAAAGTGGTCTCATCCAGTGTCATCTCCTTCTGCCCCTCTTTTGCTTAATTCCCATTTTCCCCAAAAAAAGAAAAAAAATTTCCTCATGGCTCGTCAAATCACCATTGTCCTTGTGGCATTTCTTCTCTTTGCGACTCTCACCCAAGGCGCAAGAGTGCCAGATGCCAAGACACACCACCATAAGGTACACAAAAAGTTCGATTGAGATACAACAACAAATTTCATACGGATTTCTGAGAAAAATTACGTATTGATGTTGTATATATACATTTACAATTTCTATGCAAATTTTAAAAATATTTTCTTTCGTTCTTCAATAATTATGGATTTGATATACAGACAATTTTGAATTAAAAGCTTTGACGTGAGATAGTTGAACTTTTGTTTCTTGCTAATAAAGTTCGAACTGAAAAGTTTGAATTACTTATTTCACAACAATCTTTGTTTATTGGGTATTTATTTATTTATTTATTTTACAATGTAGAACGTTGAGAAGGATGCAGCTGAAAAGATGGATTCATCATGCGAGGGACTTAGTGAAGAGGACTGCTTGGCAAAGACTCTGGTGGCTCATACTGATTATATCTATACCCAAGATAACCACAATTAGTGGGTATTAAAAAAACCATATTAAATAATAACTTGAGAATTGAGGGTTATTTTGCTAATCCTTGAATCTTTCTCTCTGCAGCTGTAAAAATGCTTTTGTGAAATTTAATGAAGATTATTAGCTTGATGATGTGATTAGTTCATATTTTGTCATGTTTATACAATGATTAACAAGCATATTCTTAAGAATTTTTCTACAATTATTTTACTTTTGATAATTCAGAAAAAAAAAACTTTCGATAAAATTAATCTTGATATGGTAGAAAGTTGAATGAAGCACCAAAACGACGCATGGCACGAGCTGCTTGCCACCTGCCATGTTTTTAAACCCACTTAAAACCTGCCACCCATACCCATTAATGTGTCAACCGCCAAACATGCAAATCTCCTTATTAATCCTCTCTAAAACGGTTACACAACTCTGAACCAATTGAATAAATGAAGTAAAAAAGACTTTCGAGTATCCTAATTGAAATTCTACTCATACGTCACAATTCACAAACATTTTTATAAATTCGTTATGTTATCTGCTTATTTTCTCTCCACTCGTTCATGGATAAACATCCTTATCTGTAATTTAATTTTCTATTAATTGATTTAATATGATAGATAATAGAATATGATTGACATATTTGTAGAAATAACTGATAATTAATATTTGATGTAATAAATATGTTATGAAACTTGAGTGAATAATTGTAATATATTGCCTGCCTAGCTAGTGATATCCAGCTATATATTATAGCGGAATCACCTGTTAAAACTTTCACGTAATAATGTATATGTTTCTGCTAGATAGCCTCAATCTAGTGTTTCAAAAAAAAAATATATTTTGAGAAAAACTAAGTTGTTATTGTTAAATAATTTGTTAGTAATGCGTGGATTCATTCTATTCATTTAAAAGTTGTTATAAGTTGACTAGATAAATGCATTGTTCTTCAAAAAAAAAAAGAAAAAAAAGAGAAGTGCATTGTTAAGTAATTAATAATTAATTACGAAGTTTTTTCTTTTTAAAGATAAAATGGGTTAAGCTTCCCAACTGATTACTAAAAGTTTATAGTTGATTTGTTTTGATTCGATTGCGACATACATCAACAGCTTGTCAGATGATACAAAATATTTTTTTTGTACTCTCCAGATTATGACTCTGAAATCACAACACTACTACCATTTTTTTTTTTCTTTTTCTGAAATTTCCCTCAACTTCTTAAGGTTAACCTAAAAATTTATTAAGTTAGCAAGATTGCTAACGGTCATACCAGTTTCTTAAAACATACTTCTACTCGCCAAAAGCAAAAAATACCGGTCCAAGTAGGTCTAACCAAAATAACCAAAAGAAGCACTACTTCTAAGTTATCGTAAAAAAAAAAAAAAAAAAAAAAAAAGGAAAAACTAGATTTATGCCACTCCAAAACCGGAAATTTTGAAAAATGCTACCTAAAATTTATATTTTTGAAAAATGCCACTTCAAATCTAATTTACTTATAAATTTGACACTTATACACCCATCTGAATACATAATTTTTCATATTTACCAAAATACACTCATTTTCAAATTACAAATATTAAATTAAGAAGAAAAATTTTAAATTTTTACTTCTGAAATTTAAAATTTTCGAATTTTAAAAGTTCAAAATTTAAAATTTTCGAAATATATTGATACATTTAGTGTTTACCACATTCCTAACGGGTCAGATCCGACCCAGGATAAACCCGTAACTTGGACCGAGGGGTATATCGGGTAGGGTTTATTACGGGTTTAGGCCGCGGTTCCTTGCATAAACCTACGATAACCCCGCCCGCATTAACCCGTGGACTGGACTGGACCGACTCGACAACCTGTACTAGACCCGCTGTAAACCCGTAATAGACCCGCTAAAAAACGTAATAAACCCGATCATCCCTCCCTAACAGCTCTCCTCTCTCTCACTCCCACCAATACGAATCTGCCACGTGTCAGCGGTCAGCCCCTCCTCTATCTCTCTTTCTCTCCTCCCCACGCAGAGTCGCAGAGACGCGTGACACGCGCCCAACTCACCCCCGGTCCCCACCCGACACGTGTCCCCAACTGTCCCGGGAGGTTCTTTGGACAACCGGATTTTTTCTTCGAGCAACATATATTTTTACTAAATGTCTAAATTACCCTTAGTATTAATTAAGATCTATTACCAATTTATTCTTTCACCGTGCTTTAATTTTATTTCCTTAGCTGTTTTTTTTCTCTTTTAAGTTTCATGCTAAAAAAGAAATGTATTATACTATTATCCCTCCTTTTGACATCTTACGTCGCTATTTTTAAAAAATTACATTTTCATATAACTTGTGCAAATAAATCTCAAGTCGTGTGGTGGAATGGAATTTATTTTTGAAATGCACTTTTTTTAATCCAAGTACTGCATTGATAAGTATAAGCAAAAAAAGAAAAAGAAAAATTGAATCTTATTATTGCATTAATTATTGAATATCCAGTGAATGACGAATAATTTTGCATACACACATTCTCAAAACCTTAATCTAAAAATAGTTGGAGTCCTACAAACAGCAGTTCTTTTCTGTCTACTTGCCAACAAGTTCAGCAATAGTCCAAATTAAAAATTATAAGTTTTTAGTAGATATCCTACAAATAATGAGCAACATCTTACAAAAATGAATAGTCACCTATTAAAAATTATAAGTTATGAACTCAGATACAAGCAGAAGAAACAGAACAAATCAAACTAAAAGTGTTGTGCTTTTGCCATTAGTACAATGTTATTAGGGTGTAAGAGAAATTATATGGATTAAAGAACTATGCCTAACTATATTTGATCAGCAACTCCTATTATGATATTTACGAAAGAAAAATGGAAAAAGGAAGGTAATTAGGAGAAGATTTGAGCGGTGATTAATAAATCTTAATTGATTCTAAGGATAATTTAAACATTTATTAAAAAATTATGTTGCTCCAAGAAAAAATCCGGTTGCCCGAAACAGCTCTCCCACTGTCCCCCTTTCTGACTCTTTCTTTTATTTCCCACGCGAGGCGAAAGGCAGGCGCTACTGCCCTATACGGCTATACCCTATAGGCAACACACAAGTATACACTCCATTTCCCAATGGCTGATTTCTGGAAAAAAAAAAAAAAAGAATAGCCAACGGCTAGATCATTGATTAAATGATCCAATGTCTAAAAAAAGAGGAAAAATTTTATATACAGAAAATAATACATAAACAATTTTAATATGAACAGAGGACGTTAATTTTTTTTAAGTATAGCACAGTTCGAGCGGCAATAGAATTGCCGCTATAGCACAACCACCTAGCGGCAATAGCATTGCCAATGGAAGGGCTATAGCGGCAATCCCATTGCCGCTGTAAGGTTATTTTGTTTCAGTTATTCCGTGGGTTAGTTATAAATGATGTTTCTAGGCTTTCTTACCACATGTGATGCCATCTTCACTTTATTTATTTGACTTTATGTATGTTCCCATGTACAATTTCGTATTTCACTTAAGAAAAATACTTGTGTAAGGATTGTTACATAGAATAAAATAAGACTTCGCCACAAAAGATATGATACAAATCCACATGGGGTTGCTCTTGTTTCTTATTTATTTGTTGTAGATGAATAATTAAAGACTTTCATGTTGCACGTTGAAAGAAATACTTATAGACACCCGTTACACAAAACAATACTCAAAATGGCCAAAACAATTTCTTGTGATGTACTGTAGATAATATCCCTCAATTTGAAATTTATGATATTATATTGAGTTTATATTATAAAATTTCATAATTCTGATTAATAATATTTTTATTCAATCATTTTTTTATTTAAATATATAAAATTTCAACAATTTATTATATTTAAATATTTTTAATGAATTTTTAGTGAATAAATTATAATATGGCTTGACACATTTAACACGTCGTGTCAACACGACACTACACGTCGTGTTAGACGTGTCGTGTCATAACGCGTGTCATGTTAACAAATTCCTTCATTTGACACGACACGTTGAAATATTAACTCGTGTCAACATGACACGACACAAGCTCTAACACGCGCGTGTTTGACACGACACAGTACGACACGACATGTTTGCAATACACTCTACACTTAAATGCCACTCGTATTATTTAATAATTCTCGAATCAATGGAAAATTTTTAAATAAAAAACATAGTTATGATTGACTTATAAATGCACCATTTATCAAATCTTATACAAAAAACCAAATATATGTATATATCACTTGGTGCGTTATATATTTAAGAATCTCAAATATCGATTAAAAAATATAAAAAACTACAAATTATTTCAATATGCACACACTTTAAATAAGTCGTTTTATATATAGTGCTTAACAAAGAACAAATTAATGGGTTTTTTTTTTCTCAAACCATTAAAATACTAAAATCCAAAAAATAATTAATCTAAAGATTATAAGGTTTAATCCTTACACAAGTTTAAACTTGTAGATTGTTTCTAATGAGAAGCGGTGGGTCAAAACCCACTTGTTTTAAAAAAAAATTAAAGAGAATTGTTCTAGTATGCTATATATTAGTAGAAAAAAGAATAAAATTAATTTTGAGCATCCAATGAACAAGAAAGATATATGTAACAAAAATATAATCATTTATACTTTTTGGTTTTTTGGTAGCAATTGATTCGAGTAATGTGAAGAATGATGGGCGTATATTTTTTCATTTAATATGCTTCAACATATATTTATCCTTTTTTTTGTCTTCATGTCTGGTTCATTGCCAATCTTCCATCAAAAAAGCTTTCAAATTGAGGGATATTATCTAAGAAATTGTTTTGGCCATTTTGAGTATTGTTTTGTGTAACGGGTGTCTATAAGTATTTCTTTCAACATGCAACATGAAAGTCTTTACTTATTCATCTACAACAAATAAATAAGAAACAAGAGCAGCCCCATGTGGATTTATATCATATCTTTTGTGGCGAAGTCTTATTTTATTCTATGTAACAATCCTTACACAAGTATCTTTCTTAAGTGAAACACGAAATTGTACATGGGAACATACATAAAATCAAATAAATAAAGTGAAGATGGCAGCACATGTGGTAAGAAAGCCTAGAAACATCATTTATAACTAACCCACGGAATAACCAAAACAAAATAACCTTACAGCGGCAATGGGATTGCCGCTATAGCCCTTCCATCGGCAATACTATTGCCGCTAGGTGGTTGTGCTATAGCGGCAATTCTATTGCCGCTCGAACTGTGCTATACTTAAAAAAAATTAACGTCCTCTGTTCATATTAAAATTGTTTATGTATTATTTTCCGTATATAAAATTTTTCCAAAAAAAGACTACAAAATTATTTTACAATTAATTATATTTTAATTTGTTCAATTAATTATTTATTCTATATTTATTATTAGACATAATATATATTACAATTTTTTGTCATGCAAACAATCAACAATGAAAAAAAAGAAAACATTAAAAAAAATTTCAAATCAAATTTAAAATAAAATAAATTTAAAATAGACTACAAAATTATAATTAATTATTTATTGTATATATATATTATTAAACATAATATATTTTAACCAATTTTTATAAATTTATTTTACAAATTTTTGACATTCAAACAATGAAAAAAAGATAAAAATTGAAAAACAAAAAAAAATCGCCTTTGACCGGCATGGGCCGACTGGACCACCTTAACCCGCCAGGTTCATCTAGGGCCGGGTCTATCAAGGGTTTGGGCCAAAGTTTATGGGGTGGACCGTGATAACTCGGACCGAAAGAACCCGTGAACCCGTGATAACCGGGACCAGGATAACCGGTGGACCGAGGGGGTTTGGACCGGACCGGACTGTTTTCAAAGCACTAGAGACATTCCAGTTCTCCATTCAAACCGGATCCGATAAGTAATTTAACCCGCCCCGGCCCAAAAAGCCTCCATCTCCGTCGTGCAGCTGCTTCTCCTTGGTCGCTTTTCCGAGAACTTTATTAGAATTTCCGATCTCGTCAGACGTCAGCGAGCGCGGGAGCAAACGACCTCGCGTGAAGAGATGGCAAAGGCTCTGTCGCTACCCATGGTTGCTGGTGCTGTCATGTAAGTTGTACTACTCCTCTTGCCTGTTTCTTTTCTGTTATGTTCTTACTTTGTTACCTTTTTCTAGTGTAATTACCAAGCAATTAGGAATTCTATTTCTCGTAATACTGAGGATGAATTAAATTGGGTTCATGGGTTGCGGATTTCTGGGTTTTTCTTTATGTACCAGTACTAATTCTGACAGTAGTGATATTGTCTTTGAGTAACTTTTGTGAATTTTCTTTCAATGTCATTTGGCCATGTTGATTTTCTTAGTACTAAGGCTCATTTTGAACGCTAGCATCTGTTAAGCAATTACAACATCTGATCAAAGGAAAGGAAAAAGGAAAAAGATATTAGTAGGAAACTAGAAATTAATAGTAGGTATGTTCAAACGGTACGCAAACTAAAACAGAATACTTTGGAGACAGATTTCATATGAGTGTTCTATTATTAGGAATTAAATGGTATTTAATTGATTTTCAAATAAAAGTTTAATTTTTCATGTGTTTTAGATAAGAATAACAAATTTGAAGGGCTGTCGACTTGGAAAACATCTTCGTGATTATTCTATCTGTTATATGAACAAAGGACAATTTTATGAATTTAGGAGATCTCTATAATCTGTAGAGTGTCAACTGATGAGAACCTGAAAATTGAATTTAGTAATTTGTTCTTTTTAGTTTGTTTATGTTTGCATCCCGTTGAGAATGATTGTGATTTTGGTAAATAAATGAATCAAGTATGAGAACGGTCCCGGCACTCTTATGGTTCAGTCTTGTACTATGCCTGTTGGATGGAATTTAGGTGGTACCAATGGTGTAAGTTGAACACATTTTAGATGGTGCTAGTTGAAATTTAAGGGTGGAGTGTTGCAGTCGCAATTGAGGGGATTGAATTGCTTTAATGATGCTTTCAGTTCACATCAGTCCATAATTATGTACAAATCAGTCCAGAAAGAATGCAGTTGTACCCCCATACATTACCATCTGGATATTAGCATGTACTGGCAGAAATGCAGATTACAATATTTTTCATGCTGCGAATTTCTTCCTTAGATAGTATTTTTTTTTAATAATATTCTAAAATTTAATATATGGCACTGTTAAGAAGCTAATATCATGTGCAGAATAGGAGTTATCTCAGGCAAGATGCTCTTTGGGCCACCTCTAGAGAAATATTGGGCAGAGAAGCTCAAGGAAGAGGCTTCAAAAGAGACTCCACCACACAATACAACTAGCCCCAGCAATACAACTAGCTAAAAACAAATAATTAGGAAGTCTAATTGTGTAAAAATTTTGCAAGTTCTGTATTGAATTGTTTTTCCATTGTCATATAGGTAAAAGATTTGATTTCTTTTGCCAATGTATCCTACAAGGAATATATGTTTTTCTTGTATCTCTTCCATGTCTTGTTTGGTTGTTTCATTTTACTTGAAGTAAATGGATAAGCATGATTACATCTAGTCATTTACCAGTGTTTCAAATTGTTTTCTAATGACTCTGTCGATTTTGTTTTGTTCACATGCATTATCCCTTTCACAACTTAGTTTATTTATTCCTTATTTTGACTTTTGGAACAGGTTGGCCATGTTTCACAAAATTGGATACCCTTAGAAATGTTTGGGTAATTCTGAACTTGTCCCTCTCAGAGTTCATAAGAACTTAAATACTTGGGAAGTCAGCTACTGTTGTGCTGGATACTTTTTTCTTTCTTCTTTCCTTGTTTTTAGAAATGATTTTTTTTTTCTGGCCTTGTTGATCCAACTAGCAATTCAATAAAGGGATACTTGATGCGCTTATTGATAATTTGTTTGTCCTTGTTTAGAAAGTTGACATTCTTTTTCTGTCTCTCAGTGTTGATAATTTGTTTATTGCAAGTAATAGAAGAATAACTTTAGGAGAATTTCGACAGTACAAAAAAAAAAAATAAATAAATAAAAATCACAACTGATACTTATAACTTTGTAATGGGTAATCTGATATTGCTTACATTAGTGAAGAGTGGGGAAGGTACTCTTCCGCTTGAAAGTCAGGAAAGCATTGCAAAATTATGTCAGGTATATATTCAGCTACCCAACATATATAAACTGTTTGTGGTACTTTTGATTGCACCTAGTCGAAGATAAGATAGATTTTTTTTCATATTAATTCACAATGCTGCCTTTCTTCAGCAAAGCTAGAAGAAAGCACTGTTCTTCTTGGGGCCAAATCCAAGTAAGATTATGCCAACCCTTGAATTTGGATCGAGGATAAATGGTATTATACCAGTTCTTCTAGATTTTGGTGGCCTCATATTTTATTGGTTTGCTTAGGTTGGAAGGGTGAAAGGTTGCCCATGATTAGAAACGCAGCTAACTGGCGACAATAAGTTCGAAGAGAAGACAGGTGAATGGACCTCATTTAATTTAACCAACATGGTTTTCGAAAAAAATTCATATTAAATTTCTAAATCTCATCGACTCATCCTATTAGAACAATTACAATTTGCACAGAATGATAAAATCTCTGCTAGAGATGCATGAGAATTAAGGTGGAATGTAGATGTCTTCCTCGGGCCTCGGCTATATTTCTCTATAGAAAATTTTTAGAGGTATTTCGTCATGTCATGCCCCAATGTCAAAGTGATTCAGAAGCTGAAGCATTAACTTCATGTAAAAAGCACATAGATGAGGTTGTTCACAAATGGGCTATTATCCGAACCACTACGATCAATATTGGGCCACTTCTTTCATGTGTTTTGCTTTATTTTTATTTATTTATTTATTTTTGAAATTTTCATGTGTTTTGCTTTATAGTTAATCGAACAGTTGACAAGTTGAGTAATAGCTTACATGTTTCGTCAAATAATAATAATAATAATATAAAACAACGACATTTTTGAAGTGCATGAAGGTCTTCTTCCATCCAAATTATCAAAATTTTCTCTTAACCAAAAGCATTTTGCTGAACCATTTGTTGATTTAGGTGTCTGGTACTGTCTGATTATTTTTTTGAAGGCCGGCTGGCAAAGTGCCAACGGCAAATTGTCTGATTATTACATCTAGAGTATTTGGTTATCTCCAAATTAGGAAAAATGGAATTGAATTGGGTTTAGATCGAAGAAGAATTGATGTTAACTAATAAGGTTTGGTTTGAAAAATTAGAGAAGTAAAGAAAGGAGCACCTGGCTGAATAAAAAACCTACAAAGGTAATAAGTAGATTGAGAAATTGGAGAGGTGGATGTCATGAAGGATACACAATTAAATTTTGCATTGGGCATAAATTGCTTAACAACTTTCCAATTTATTACTATATGGCAACAACATCAGCTTAATATAAACATTTCGGAAAAAAAAAACAACATCAGCTTAATAGAGCAAATCAAAATTTTAACCAGTGTCGTTGTTCGAGTTGAAAAGGTTTGGAGATATTGGAATTATTGTGATTGGTTTGTATAGAAATGACATCTTTCACGGCTCTAATAAAAAAATCGAGATCGTGTCTAAAATGACTCTAAACCCTAAACTTGGGAAACAATATCTAAATTGGTCTGAACAATACTTGTGACACTTTTGGAAAGAAAGTAAAATTTTTTTTATCTAGTATTTTTATTTAGATTTATTTATAAGGATGTCTCATTGGAATAATTAAACGCAAGATAGAAATGAAGACGGAAAGAGACGATCCGAAGCGTGGTTTGGAGAGTACACGTGGCAGGTTTATAGTCCTCGACTGGAACGTTTTCCTTAACCGCGGTCTAACGATTTGTCAATTGTCGAGGGTTTTTTTTTAAAAAAAAAAAAAGAAAACGATTTGTTGAGGTGGCAAGAAAGCAAAAAGAAGCAACCCACCTCTCTTGTCCTCTTGGGGTCCGTAATATTTCGATTCGTCTCTGATAATCTCGGTGGCATCTCATCCATTCGACGGGTTCACAGGTTTGTTCTAGTTTTATATCTTTGTGTTGTCAATTTACTCTAATATGAACTGGCATCAAGCAGTTAACAATTGCCTTTCGTAAATCATTGGAGCGTAAAGGACTTGTGGTAGGTTTTGTTTGTCTTTCACCAATTTTTTTTTTTCTCCTTTTGAGTGGTTGTTTTGAATCCGAGTAGAAAGAGTCTGGGTCTAGAATATTCTATTCTTGCAGTTTAATTATCAGTCCTGTTGTTTTATTGAATAAACTCCTTGTTTTTTATGTCGTTTCTCCAATTCACATTCATCTCTTTTAAATATGTCTCTGTTTGAATTGATTCCATTGAGTTCGTATTAATTCCAATTCGTCTAATGCATGATTTCGTTCAAACTAGTGATAAAAAAAAAAAAAGGCAAAATTGGATACAATCCCTCAAATCTTCTTCAATCGGAAATAACCCCTCAAATCTTTTTCAATCAGATATAACCCCTCAAATCATATTCATCAAGTATATAAACCCTTCTTATTAATTTTAATCATATTTTAATTTCTAAAAATTTATTTCTAAAATCTCTAATCAAACTATCCTCAGCCCAAAGGACCTTTCGTCTTCTTCTCAGTCAGAAAAGAAAAATTATTTTCTCTGAGTCACGTGAATGCATGACATTTCTTTAGCAATAATCAAAGTTTTTTTTTTCTTTAAAAAAATACTTTTCCCATTCTAGTACTGTATATCTCTCTCTCTCTCTTTGTTTGTAGATCTCTTTGATTTTGTTACGTTATTGAGTACTAAGTAATACTGAAGAGTTCATTCAAGGAAAGAAAATCATGTGGCATGTCAATTAGCTAAACATGACATGATTATTAGAAGTGCAGAGATTCTTTATAGATTGCCAATTGTGGGTTAGACTTGTTTTATTTTTCTTTTCGCGTTTTAAGAGATTATATTATAAGTTTGACTTTTTTCATGACTCATGAGAGCCTCACTGGCAAACAAAAAGAACCTGCAGAAAGTACATTGGGAAATTTATTTTTATGAAAATATATAAACTCATTTGTAATTGTACAACTGGTATAAGCTCAATGTACATGGTTCTCTACCTCTCTTTTATTGCGCTTGACCAAGACAGAGTACTTAATATACAATCAAACCTCTTCTTAAACGACAAGATAAACCATGAGGAATGAACAAAGGATAATTCGGTCAAAAAGTTAACAAAATAATTTTATAAATTTATAAATGATTAAAATTGATTAAAGGGGTTTATATTCTTAAATCTTAATGAATATGATTTGAAGGGATTATATCTGATTTTGATGATTAGAGGAGTTATTTTCAATTGAAGAAGATTTGAGGGGTTAAATCCAAAGGAAAAAAAAACCCAGAAAATTTATGGCCTATACCGATGGAAATTCAAAATTTTTTTTTAGAGATACTACCGATGGAAATTCAAAATTTAAGGACCTATTTTTAGCTTGCGAATCAAAATAGCTAATGTGACTCGGTGACTCTCTGTGATTATATATCTCTAGAAGCAAGATCTCTGTAAGATAACTAACTGACACACCTTTTTCATGACTCATGAATATGCCCGAAATTATTATTATAAAGAATTTAACCATCAAATATTTTAATAGAAACAAAGATTTACTTTTTTATTTTAATAAGAACCAAAAAATAATCCGGTTATAAACCGCTTTATTCTCTCTCACCTAAAAACGTATTTTATAAACGCGTTAAGCGGAATAACCCGTTTATAAAACGTTATATTAGTCTAATAATGCGTTTATAAAAAACGATATTAGCCTAATAATGTGTTTATAAAATGCGTTATTAGTTTTTAACATTTTATCACTTTCCAAACCAAAACGCGTTGTCAGACACGCAAAACTTTTTACTTCTTGAAAAATATTTTGCAAAAAGGTCCTTGCATGTTTCATATTAATAAAATTTCCAAAAATTTATTTCAATCTAAATATGTACTAAATAGATATAATGAACATATTACACATACTTTATATGCATTTAATTGCACATATCTCTTTTTGAACATGTGTATAATATCATTTTGCTTGAAATATTATTTGATCCTTTTGTAAATAAAAAAATAGAGATAAAAAAATGCAAAATATAAATTTGTAGAAATAAATAGTAAAAATGTAGGGTCATCGGCGAAAAATCTCAATTAAATAACTGCTTTAATGTGAAATAACTGCTTAGTCACACATAAACGAGAATCGCATTACGAGAATCTACATTACGTAGAACTCTTTACTCAATTCGATTGCGAATCAATTGATATATGCGAATCATGTTTGTTTGATGACAAAAGCACCTTAGACCTATGTGGGTTTAAGGACAAATGACTTGATTATGACTTATACATATTGATGTATATAGACTTATAAGTACTTGTGCAATGAAATGTATTGAAACTTTACTTCTTAACCAATGATCATCGTAGATATTAACGTATCTATTTGATATGGTATAAGTATGAATTCTTTTGACAAGTTCAAAGGAGTTCAAGAGTGAAGTTGAAAGACCATTCAAGAAAAGTAAAAGTCTTACGATGGATCATGGTAAATAGTTAAGTCATATGGTTTGATATATTACCTAAAGAGTATGAAAGTCGTTTTACAACTCGCTCCATGAGGAATATTATATGAGAATTATATGAGAATAATATATCCAAGAATGGAGGTATCGAATATTGTTTGATATAGTTCGATCGGTAATAAATCGGATTGACTTATTCGACTCATATTAGAGATTTATGTTTGAGGACAATATTGTTTACACTGAATAAAAGTTCCATCGAAGTCTATTGAGAAAAATATCTTACGAGATTTGATCTCTAAGTACGTTGTTTCTCAAGATTTGGTGTCAAGAAGCTTATTTCAAGTTTGTTGTTTGATAAGCTTAAATCCAAATAGGACGCTTAATGTTTTGTAGGATAACTTAAACTGACTGACAGGTACTACTTATACAAACATGATAAGAACAAGGTAGTTGTTGCTCATCATGAAATAATCTTAGAGAATAAATCTCTCAAGAAAAAGTAGTGGGAGTAAAGTGAGCATTAAATATGTTTATGTGTCACTATAAGAAATATCTATTATGAAAAAACTTGTTACTCCATACATGGTGCTTAGTGGGAGTTGAGCGGAACTTCATTCACCAGCGGTTGTGAAAGGAGTAAGTTTATGTGCACACTCGCTTCTAAGGAGTACTCAAACATCTCATGTGTAGATGACGTTTGAGAAACTCGTGCGATATATTAGGACCAAGAACTTATTCTACAAGTTATTGTAGAAGCAGTTCATGGACTTCAAGCACCAATCTTACAAAAGGTCAACGAGAGTGAATCGCCTAACCGAATGGTACATAGGTTTTACGACATTCTCGTACTTGGCATATGAGAACCCGTTGATAAATAAAGAAGTGATGGAAGCACCCGATTTCACAAGTATGGTTTAAATCCGTACGGTCTTTAAATGCAATCCATGTATAACAACAAGGTATAGACCTTAGTTGATGTTCATGAATGAACAATCCATCAAGAACATTTAGATCTTTAAAGAAAAGATTGACATGGACGGCAAGTTGACTATGTACAAAATACAGCTTATCGCTTGTAGCTATGTATAAGTCAATAAAAATCGTTCTAGCAACGGCTATATTTCGTATATATTAATATATGGAAATGAACATCAAAACCGTCTTTTTCGAATGAATGAAGGAAGATGTTGTGTATATGATACAAACCAAGTACTATGTTTGATGTATTGCTAGAAACATATACATACTTCAAGTATCCATTAATGGATTGAAGCAAGTATTGTGAAAAATGAAATAAATATTTTGACAAGGAAGTCAAGGAGTTGAACTTCGTCAAAAATATCTTGTATAAACAAGATATTCAGTAAGAGCATAATTGTGTTACTTGTATTGTACAAGGCAACAAGACATTAATTGGGAATAACATTAAGGAAATGAATGTTGTCAAGATCTCTTTGGAGAATGTTTTCTCAATATAGAACTATGAAAAAATCGTCTAAATCTAAAAAAATAAAATCTATGGAGATAGATTATGGTGGATATTAGGTTTGAGCTAGTGTGCATATAATGACGAAGTGTTCTAGTAACACATTATAGAGAGCTCCAAGAAATGATACCAAACCACGTCATATGGCATAAGACTTGAGTTTGACTCGGTTTATTGCAACTCAATTCGAGAAAAATACATGAAACAGTTCAAGCATTCTTCCATTATGAGTTTCATTATGAACGTCATATTTATGCACATGCCCCAATGTGTAGTATCCAAGAAGCATGATAAACAGTTATCAAATAAATACAATAGAGACACATTTGGACAATAGTCAAGGATATTTCCGAGTATCTTATGAGAAAGAGTGATATAGTTTTTCATCTGATAAGATGAGAAGAGCTCGTGAAAGCTGTTACACTGATGCTAAGTTTAAAAAGATTGATATAATCACAATTGAGCTACATAATTTGTTTAAAGGTGGTGTTGTAAGTTTAGAAATCGTTCTAGACAGGATATTACAACCGTTTCCGTCACCAAAGCAAAATACAAAGCAACTTGTGAAACAATGAAAAAGAATGGTTTGCATCAAGAAGTTCTCAGTCAAACTAATATGGTTATATGCATCTCGAACCATAGCTTAGTTTTGAAGAATCCAATATTAAATTGGTGATCCAACCATGATCTATGATAATATCACTTGATCTCATATGATGATGATGATCAAGAACATATATATATGAGTATATATAAGTATAGGGCCAAGCAAAATTGGATAGATTCGCGAACACAGCGAAAACTCTGACATAGCCTCTACCTTAAGCAGTATACGAGATGCAGTTGTGCATCCATACGTGATGGACGTATGAGTAACATGCTTTAAGCGTATTATTTCTTTTGAGGTTCGAGACATGTATATATATAGATAAATGACATTGGTCTAAATTCTTCATTGGCTAGAAGTCACTATTGATTGACTCTAGGCCAAGTGGGAGATTATTGGAGTTATGTCCTAGAAGTCAATATTAACAACTTAGTATCTTAGTTTATGTTATTGATGATATTTAATCATTTGTTCCTAGAGTTTATTACTGACAGATCATTCAAGTTGAGTATCTGAATTGTAGATCTTTGTGGATCATTCATTAGAATGACAGTAATAAATCTAAATCGTCCATAATCTTGATAATTAACAAGGAACATTAATTATCGTAAAAGATTAGTATGCAAGTTAAGTGATGATTAAGTTCTACAAATCATAGGTAAAGTGTTACCAACTTAATTGCATATGTGTATGTTATTAGAACATAGTACATGACATGACCCAATGAAATAAACATATGGATTGTGTTATGTGTCATTGTTTATTTCATATGAGTTTGATTCTAAGTTTGAGATGGTTCAACTTTTCCACATGATGATAGGTTCAATAAATATCGTCTACCGTTGATTCCTGATAAGGGCTGCTATACGGACTTTATTTATGTTCTCTTGAATTGTGCGGGGAAAAGTTATTCATCAAGAAAATCGTATGTCCCTCATTAGTATACCTAGTGAGTGATGATATCTGTTTGGGCCCCTTGATGGAGTTGGATTGTTTGGCCAACTTGTACAATCAACTCTAGATCAAGAAACGTATAATCTGCAAGATGACACATTTCTATCTTGGATTATACGATGATATCATGTGACATAAGAATCAGACAAGGAAATACTATTATTTCTTATGCAGGATTGAGATACTGTAGCAGTACATTATTTATGCGAATTGGAAATCATAATGTGTTGCTAGATACCGCTTATGATTATTGGAATTAAATAGCGATTTAATTCCATGGCCAACATAGCATAAATTCTCAAAGGATCGCACAAATAGGACTTTAATCACACAGTGCATTATTTATTTATTCGCAGCAGTGAATTGCGAAAATATGATAAGTTGATTAATTAATTATATACCGTTGCGAACCGTTATAATTAATTAAGTCAAGAAAATCATATAGAAATAAATTAATGCATTAACTAATCCCAAAAAATAATTATTAATAAGTTAATAATTATTTTTAGTTCAACACATTTTTAATATAAAGGTTATATTAATTAATTGGACCATTATTTAATAGTAAATGGATAGTCCAATTAAAGAGCAAATATGAGAGGCCTTAATTAAATGAATTAAGGACTAAATTAAAGAAGTGAGGTGGACTATAAAGGCCCTTTATATGGTCGGCCCATAATGGAGGTAGGTAGGAGTAGCATAGTTGTAATTATGGAAGATGTCAATTAGATTTTGTGCTCTATATAAGGACCACTTATGAGAGCCTCCACTAAGCTTTCTCTTTCCTCTCTTCCCTCCCTTTGAGGCCGCCACTTTCTCCCTCTCTTCCTCTCATTTGCTCGTGAGTTGAGCTCTTTTCTCTCCACTAAATCAAAGTTGTTGATTGATTCAAGAGAGAAAATCAAGAGGATTAGGCTTGTTCTTTGGTGTACTAGCATATGCCATTAAGAACGTGATTAATCTCCTTGGTGGACTCGAGGCGGCCATCAACTTGGAGGAGACGGTAGAGAAGGCACGCCATCGACTCCCATGCATCGGATTCGAGCCTCCTAGTTGCGAGTCTAGGAGAGGTACCTTTCTAACCCCTTCTCATGTGATGTGTTAATGCTTTCTAACAAGATCCTCTTTGTTGTTTGAGTTTAATTGAGGTTAATTAAGTGTAATTAATTTAAAAATTAAAATTGAGCACTTTCTAACAAAAAGCACATTGCCTGTTGGTAATGCAATGTTAAAGAAAGGGACATTGGCTGTCATCATATCAGAAAGTGGATCAAAATAATTGACAAGTTGGGATGACGAAGATGCTAGCTCCAGCATGAATTGAGTTGTTCTGCTCTCTGCCATAAGCTTAAACTTGATTTGATACGATGACTCCTTTATTTGTTTCAACTGGTCGATCCCTAATTGTTGTATGTTCTCAACCCAGGTATACTTTGGTGATGCCTTGACAGCCTGCTTTTGGCCTTGCTGCATCATAAGCCGTCGCAACGTCTCTGTGTCTAAACGGCTCAAGGTATCGGCGCATTTCTTATTCAGATGAGAAATTATCGCACCTTGGTGATGGTTTTGGCTGTTGTTGGTGCTTGAAAAGTGGTCAGGTTGATCAGAGTTGTCTGAGAGGAACTTATTGATGACTGGATCTACTGCTGGGCAATCAAAAGTATATGGCTTACCCGCTGACGAGTAAACAATGATTGCGACTTCAGCACCACACAGAGTAGAAAGCTCACTAGCTTTCTTAAACAATACGTTGCAACGCTTAGAGAAACAAACTTGTCGTGCACCCGGTTTCTCTATTCTCTTCATGTCTTTTTGGTGACCTTTCTGGATTCCATTCGGCTGCTTCTCCATTGATAGGTAAAGAAAGCTTTTCTCTCTCTCTGTTTTGTTTTTTTTAGAATTTAAGATTTGAAAAGTGCACAAATCACAAGAAATGATATCTTTGGAGAAACAAAGTCAGATAGAGGGTGGATTTTATAGATATAGAGGATGAAAAGATTGTTCAATGTAACAATTTGGAGAGATATTATCTTATCATTTTACGAGATGTACATGGTCGAAAGACAAAGGATAAATTTACTTTGTCAATTATGAGTTTTTTTACCGATTAAGGAAGTATTCGTGAGTTTCTATTTGACTGATTAAGGAAGTTTTCACTAGTTTCATTTGACATTGCTCGATATCACCGTCAGGGCGTGAACATGTACCTGTCATTGTCGTCAATACTGTAAGAAAGATTATGTGCATGAATATGTCAGACTCATGCATCTGATATGTATATGCTGTGTTAAGTCATCCATCACATCGTAAGTGAGACTGTGGTGCTATGTTAATCTACATATCGAAATCTTTTAAGACATTTTATATTTTTAAAGTTTTTTATTATTCTTTTAACTTCTTTAATCTTTTTAGTTTAGTCTGTCAAGGATAGCAAGGAGTTGATATTCTTATGGTTTATTCTTGTATTAATGTCATAGTGTATTTAGAACACAATTTGTTCTTTTAATTTTGCTTATTTTTTTGGATATGGGTGTTGATATCTCGTATTTATATTATTATTTTGACCAGACTTTACATCGAAATCGTGACCAAACCAATGATAATCACTGTGCTTTGTATTTTATTTGGCAAGATTGGGTACTGCCGTGGAATTTGACTTGTCTTGTAGGAACTTGGTGGATGGGACACAATAATTGCATAAAATGGAGAATTTTTGGGAAGAAAATGACTAAATGGAATCCATAGAATTGTAGAGCTCATCCTAAGCTTTCCAACGATATTTGAATCACCTCAATCGGAGTTCGGATGAAGAAATTATGGTCAAAATGCTATTGGTGCGCAATGCTGGATGCACAGGAATTCGGACCGAATTAGTATCAATTCGGACCGAATTGACATACAGGGAAAGATCCCAGCTGTGTTCTGGAGGCGTTTTCTCTATGGAAAGGGCTATAATTTCGTGATCTTTTTATGGAAAACGTGCTGGGCGTCCAGGAGGCACATGGAGGCTATTTAGGTATTGTTTTTGCTTGTAAAGGGGGCACCTACCATTGATCCACATAGCAGCCACCATTATCCACCATTCTCCCACCTTCCACCACCATTCTCACGCCGAAAGACGTGAGATTTCTATTTCTCCACCATCACTCGACCATGGCAGCGACTTGAGAGCGGTTCTAAACGCGACAGCGACGGATTCAACCCAACCACGGCTCTGGACGTTCGGTATTTCGAGTTTGAAGGAATCATCGGTTTATTTCTTTCTTTCTCTTGATATTTGATCGGATGGAGTTTGTATCTTACTTATTTGCATTTGTAGTTTGTTTTATTAGCATGTTAGGCTAAAACTCATGTTGTCTTAGGGGTAGATGTAGCTTAGATTTGGTTTGCTATGTGATACTTGGCTTGCTGATTGAAATTGCTATTTACTTGTTGAGAATCGTTATTGCTTGCTTGTGCTATGAATTGTTTATTAACTATGTTGCTTAATGGATGAATGGCCATATTTGTTAGGACATCAACATGTTTTAATAGATAAGACTTGCATAAGTATTTCGAGGTAGGTAAAAAGGCGAAAGTCAACCAGCGATTAACCAAGAGTGAAAGTTTCTATTTGAACGGCAGTTTAAAATAGATATCTCGCAGAAAATCAACAAGTAAACTCGAGTAGGTCTACCAACACACGAAAGTTGAGGTACAATGCACTTGATGAGGGTTAACACTACGTTCTATACCAAATACCATACCCAATAGGCGACAGCAGAGGGTTAGGGAGTTTAGGTATAGCTAGATGGATCTTTAGCTTGAATAGATCAATAAACAAGTAGAACGTAGCATTCACGCAGTGGAATTCGGACCGAATTGGTTACAATTCGGACCGAATTAGTGTGACAGAATACGACAGTGCTATGTTTCGCAACCCTGCGACCAAACCAAAGTGAAATCGAACCCTAGGGCATTTTTAATAGCATATATTAAACCCATAAAACAAAAAAAAATATTAGTTTTAATTGTTTTGATTTTATTTCCTCTTTTCTTTAATTGTTTGATTTAAACCAAAAACACCATAAAGATTTATCGTCTAGCTTTAGCAAATAAATAGGATTAGTATTCATCACCGTCTCTGTGGGATCGACACCTTAGCTTTACTACGAACTTCTAGTCAAGTAAACAAGGTTATTTTTGTTTGACCTAGGTTTTCACCTCGATCAGGTGTTGCCTTGAAGTCTTTTAAGGGAATACCAATGCTTAAATACTACTCATTTCAAAATTCTGTTAAAATCAATCTAAGAGGAGTAATGGTTTATACTATACCATCTTGTTATTTAAGTGATGACTGGTACTGATAAGTACTGTACCGGCCAACAAATTCCACAATGAGAAATATGCTCTTAATTGTTTGAAATTCTCTGTACAGACACTAATATTATTTGAATATTTTTTATTTTTTTTTTCAAAATTGAATATGTTGGAAAACTAGAAAAATAAAGCCACCAGCCAAAAATGATTGCGCTGAAATGCTTAACAGAGGCTTTAAAAGAGACTTCAGCCCACAATAGAACTAGGTAAAAAGCAACTCTCAATTCTTTAATTTTCAGAAAGTTCTGGGTTCCTCCGCAATTCGCAAATATATTATTCTCAAGAAATTAAGTGTTCCTTTTATTGCATCTACGTCTCTTATTCCATGCATTTTATTGGACTTTTCTTTTCATTGACCAAAATGGACAAAGCAGGATAACACTTACCAATATATTGAAATTGTTTTGTAACTACTGTGTCGATTCTGTATAGTTCACATGCATTGCCCATTTTTATTTGGATTTCTTTATTTCTATGTTCTGAAAAGAGGTGTGGTTGGATCGCCAATGCAATAGTGTCATTAGGTTAGTGTGTGAATATAGTGCAAAAATAATACTTTTTAGATGAATGTGAAAACATTACTATTTTTTTGCTATTTGAAATAATACATATGTCGTTTGGAATTTATAGTCAAAATATTGATGAATGGAATAAGTATTGCAATGATTTATTTTAGTTCTTTTTTAATAACTACAGTTTCGTCAATGGCTTGTTTAATTTATAATATCTAATTAAACATTTCGTAGTCTATTTTAAAACAGTATAGTTCTTTAGGAACGAGATCCTCTGGTCGTTTTTTAATCATGTCCGTCCGGTCACTAATGGATGCCCCGTGATTAATACATGGCCCGTCGAAATTCGTGCGGCCCGTAAAAATCAATCTGTTCAGATTAAATCAGACAGCTCAGATCGAAAGACGTCCATTGGACGGTTTTTTTAAAACAACCAGAGAGGATCCGGATCCTAGTTCTTTAGGCTCAAAAGATTTGAATAGTTCCAATGTGAGCCTCAATTGCATAGCTGGAGCTTAATTAGGTTAATATTGGGTCTAATTACTACTTAGAAGAACAACACACTTGATAAAATAAGATTGGCTTTATTGAGCTTGGGGTCACATGTCAAACTAGTGCTTTTCTGAGGTATTGAATGGCTTACAACGCAAAAGAAAGGAATTGAAGAGGTGAAGGCTTATGATCTGAGTGAAGGATTTTGACAAGAAATTTGTTAATGTAAACTTTTCTATTGACAAATATTATGGGTGAATTCGAACCGATTAACAAATAATAAAAAAATAGTGCAATTTCGATTACATGTAAAAAATATTCAAAATCTCAACAATATTAATGCTAAATGTGTCCAATTTAAAATAACTATAAATATTTATAAACTATGTAATTAAAAGCTATTAATTTAAAAATAGTTATAAATTTAAATAATATAAATGCGAACAATGTGCTATTTAAAATAATCATAAATATTTTTTAGCAATAAAATTCGAAAAAAAACTAATTTGAAAATTCAAATATTATATTTTTATAAAATATTAATTTATAAAATAAGAAACATTCATGTATAAAAAAATTAGATTATATATGAGCAAAAATTTTCGTCACGACCCAAAAAAAAAATATACAAAAAACAAAGATAAAAAAATTTATCGCCAGACAGAATACGAATTCCTCGCCGATGCTGTCCCTAACGCGACCGCTTTCAGTCCGACCAAGATTCGCGCCAAAACCGCTTTCCCTCCAAACAACTCGCCGTCTTCCCCTTCTCACATACCAAGCGACGAGTAACAAGCCCATGGCGAAAGGCAAGAAGAGCTACTGGCTACTGAAGACCGAACCTAGCGAGTGGTCCTGGGACGACCAGCGCGCCAATGGTGGCGTGTCTCAGTGGGACGGCGTGCGCAACCGCCAGGCCGTGAACAACCTCAAGTCCATGCGCCCCGGTGACCTGTGCTTCTTCTATCACTCCGGCTCTGGCACCGCCTCCCGCCGTATCATTGGCGTTGTGCGTGTCACTAAACCCTGGTGAGTTTAGAGTTGGTTGAGAATGAAACATATTGTTAGAGAAAATAAGAGCAATAGGTTTGACTGTGGAAGGATTATGTAGTTCCAAATAACTGGTGCTAACATTTTGAACCCGAATTGTATACGACAGGTACTTAATTGGAGATGGGGACATTGATGGGGCTGTGGATGTGAAGGAGGTAGGGGAATTACAGAAGCATGTAGAGTTGAAGGAGATAAAGAAAGCGGCTGAGAAAGAAGCAGAGTTGAAGGGATTTGCTCTGATTAAACAGCCGAGGCTATCAGTTGTGCCAGTTTCTGAGTGGGTATGGGAGCAGCTGTGCGAAATGGGTGGTGGGTTTAGTGAAGGCAATGAACTTGCTGATGCTAAGGAAGAGTGATAATGTGGTTGTCTTGTCTATTTTTGCTAGTTTTATGACCATGTGGGTGTCTCTATTTTGTTAGTATTGTGAAAAGCTTTTATGGTTTATGAACCTGCTGTTTAAAGATGTCACGGCAGCTAAACTCAGATTTTGTAGTTTTAACCTGATGCATAGATTCTGGTATTAAAGTGAAATTAGAATATGCTTTTAATTATTTGCAACTTCTGTATGTGTGGCATTGACTTGTGAATATGTTCGAGGAGGATACGAGGGGATTGTTTTGCTGGCAAGAGTTGCACTAGCTATTTATTTATTTATTTTTCATTTCCTTCCAATTCATCTTGGGATTACAGTTTAGGTGCAAGAGGATGAAACTATTGTTGTACTTAATTTTATTAGAAGATTTTAATTGTCGTCAGGCCTACAAGTACTGGCATAACTTCAAACAATTGTATTTTATACTCAATGGACATAAAACAATTAAGCTAATTCAAGATCACCCAATCAAGCTGATACAGTTGGAAGGTTCAGATTTCGTTAGTGGTACAATATTATGCGGGCTTTCACTATTCTGCACGGCTCTATACTGGCACTGGTACAATCAGTTACTGGTACTGATTGCGGAGGTGACTATTCCAATCAGTCACACTGTGACGGCTGCTATGCTGAGGACACTTGGAGCAAAAAGACCAACCCGATTGAAGCGGAGGGCAAACCTAACTTTTTCTGGTAGGATACAACAATTTGGGAGAGAACTGGCTCATGATGACTGTGAGGACTCAAAATGAACTTCAAACATTTTGTGTCACATTGAGCAGATTTGGTGTGGTATCAAGACTTTCTAATGGTACAGATTGTTAGTGGTATGAACTAGTACAGGCTGTTGGGTGCCCATCTGCTATTCACTCTTTTAAGTGACGCCAGATGGACCGCTACAAACACAACTCTACTTCAGGGAGAGCCAAATGGACAGGTATGGTGATTGATAGATTCTATTATATATGTTTCTTTTTCAGCTGTAGTGATACTATCTCATATTCTCATGTAATAACTCTGCTGTTTTAAACACTTTTCCGTTCTTGTAATAAAAAATTTACTGGTACGGCACCTTGCCAACCAGCCCTCAGACAGTAAGCTGATTTGAAAATTGAATTTCAGGGATGAATTCATTCGAAGAAGGTGATTTAGTTAATAATTTGAAGTGCAATTGATACTGTACTGGTCAAGTGAAGAATCAGCTGGTAACTATGCTAGGATTTATTAATATAATTTTCTGTGAGAATTCAGCATAGATAATAAAAAAAGTGCTATTAGTTGAATTGATTATGTCCTTTAAAATTTTCATTACTTTTCCAGTGGTATGACGAGCTTACAGCACAAAATTGTTTCAACATTTAGATGTTTACTCCATGTGCCTCATTTCTAAAATTCATTGCTATTAGATTTCTGAATTCAGCATTTTCCTGGCATATGTCCAATTATAACAATCATGAGGTTAAGATGGTACAATTAGTTCATTTTTATTGTCATGTATGCATGAGCTTTTAAATTTATCTGGCAGTATGTCGAGCTCAAGTATTATTACTTAAATTGAAAATTTTGCATGTGTGGATTTTATTTTGATTTGAAAGGAGGTTTAAATTCACAATCCGTTTGTAATTGCACATTAATTGGATCTTAGAATTATAAATGCCCGTCATTACTTGGAATGATTATATATATTGAGATGTGCAATTAGTTCAAATATACTCTAGGTTATAAATTATATGCATTGGTTTCTGCGTCTATTTAATTTTTTGTGCTGCTAATCAATTAGTATTTCATTGGTCGTGTGCAGGTTCCGCTGGAATTACATTGTGCTCATAAGGGTGGATTAAGTTTTAGGTTTTGTTTTGCAAACTTTAAAGGCATTAAGATGTTCAATATGTTTTTAATTATCTTACACTGGTGAGCAGATTCTATATAAGGACTATCACTTGTTTCCTGCCTCAATATGTTTCAATAATATGGATAATTAAATATTTAATTTAATATATCACGAGTGATTAAAGCCAGATGAACTTGAATTCAGATGAGTCCAACCCAATTTCGTACCAGATCCGGTCTGATCTGACAATTAAATGTCATAACGGAATATTGGAATGGAGGAAAGTTTTGCTACCAACATTTTGGTTGCCCTTAAATGCTAACATTTTACTATTTAGTTAATTTTTTAAATTTTAAAACTCAAAAGTGAAATCCAAACCGTTGATCTTATTTAATTTATTGAGCGATGTGTTTTCATGTAAGTTTTGAAAATTTTAGAGTTTATTTGATACTCGATCAAAGACTAAAACATGAACGTATTAGAACTAATCTATCATAGTAAACAAAGTTCGTTTGTTTTTTCTATCTCTTGATCGAGTATTAAATAAACTCTAAAATTTACAAAATTTATATGAAAACGCATCGCTCGTTAAACTAAATAAGATCAACAGTTTAGGTTTAACATTTGAATTTATAAATTTGAAAAAATAACTTAATAGCAAAATGTTGGCATTTAGGGGCAACTAAAATATTAGTAGCGGAACCTTCCCCGTTTGAATGTTAGGTTACATCAGACTGGACACTTTTATTGCCTATTTGGGTGTTCCAGACGACTCATAAGTCATAACGATATTTTAAATTTTAAATTTTATAAGAACTCTTATCTGCATTTGTTTCTAACGTTCCATGTCATGGTCCATAAAAAAAAAATTTTAGTCTTTGAGTGTTCAATTTAAACGCGCATATCGAAGGCATACATTTAGTTTGTCCTCGTAGTATACTCGGAAACTTTTTAGTATTTATTTTAACGATTTAAATACATATATTCTAGAAACTTGTAATTAACGTATTTAAAAAAAACTTATTAATTAAACATATAAAATGCGAAATAATTTTACTTCTGTGCTTTTGTTTTATTTATTTATTTTACCTTTACTTTACTTTATTTTTCTTTATTTTGTATAGTTCCTTTTCTCTTTCATTTTTCTTTGTAATTATATTTTATATTTTATTAAAGAAAATTTTGGTGTTCTGGCGCTTTGCCACCTAGCTCTAAAAAAGAGAAAATCGAAATAGTCCTATCATTAAATTCATTCTACCAAATATACAAATACATCATTAATTGAATAAACCGAAAATAGACAATTATTAAAAATTAAACAACAAATTTGGAAAAAACGGAATGAAATCCTCTGTGGAAGCTACACGGTAGCAGATTATGTATGAACCATCCGATTGATAAGGTGTCCCGTGATTAACATCAGACCCGTTGAGATTCGTGTGGATCGTAAAAATCTGTCCGTCAAAATTAATCAGACGGATAAAACTCGGTCCGCTACAATGTCGCCACTACAGAGAAAAATGGTCGGAAAAAATCTATTACAGACTAGACAGTCCTAAGGTGAGAACCACATGATTCACATCCTCTGTCGCGCTTGAGGGCAGCGCTTTCATCACAACTGTTCAATCTATAATGAATGTCATGCGATTAATATCAGGTCTGTCGAAATTTATATGGTCCGTAAAAATCTGTCCGTCGAGATTAGATCAGACGGACAGTAATCATTCCAGCGATTTTGGTTGGCTGCAGAGCATTTTGGTCCGTCCTAAGGTGATCCTAATTTTCACATCACTATTGATTCGTTCTAATGATTGATCTAATCTAGCCTATGTTACCCGGATACTTCAAATAATACCCGTATCCCGTATCCGACGCGGATTCGCATGCGATACGCACCGGATACGCCACATGGCGAATCCTATTATTTTAATGTGTTTGACCTGTGGATTCGGTCAGGATACGCCTTGGATACGGCTGGGATACGGCCATGATACGCCTGGGATACGTTTTTGAATATTAGAACTTCAAACTGCTATAATTTTTTATAGGAATGTCTGTTTTGGACGAATGTCCACAATCCGGAAAGCTCGCAACAAGATCTACAAGTTTTACATGGGTTTTACCTACGGAGGTTAAACCCGTATCGACCATTTTCGGGACCAAAAAACGTTGTCTAAACCTCTGAAATCCACTTTGAAAGTATTCAAATCTAAAAATTATAAAACAACTATCATAATTAGTTTTTAATCAGTACAAATTATTTACTACATAAATTATTTACAAATTATAAAATATATATATTTAATAAAATAAATAATTAGTTTTTTAATTACAGAATATATAAATTAGAAAAATATATTATTTTAATTATTTTATATATACTGTCGTATTCTAGTTTTTTTAAAAATGACGTATCCCCGCACCCGCACTATATCCGATACGATACCCGCACCCGCACCCGTGCAACATAGAATCTAGCTATATGCCTATATCCCTCCCTCCGTTTAGAGTACTCGGTGCGCTCTGATTGCCCATTCATTGCGGGTACTGAACCCAGTCAAGACTCGACTGGAGAACTGCTACCTTTTCCATGGGACTCTCTTCTCTCCTCCCCACTCCCATCTCTATACCCTTTACAAACAACTCTCGGCGCGGCACATCTCTCGCGTGGAAGAATCCTGTCCGTTGCGAGGCAATTCGGGATGATGGGTACTACATGCGGCGCTGTGTGGAGCTAGCGAGGTCGGCGCTCGGTCACACAAGTCCCAACCCCATGGTGGGTTGCGTAATTGTGCGAGATGGTGAGATTGTAGGCCAAGGTTTCCATCCCAAGGCTGGACAACCTCATGCCGAAGTAATTTTCACACCATTCTTCTCTTTTATACTTTTCTCTTTTCGTTTTGTTTTTAGGCCTTTATTGGAAAGAAATTTTTAGTGGTTGGACCACAATTGTGGGATGATGAGGAAAGGTTATACTAAATTTAGGTTTATTTGTATCCATGATGGAATGCGAGGAGATAAATTGGATTCAATTGGAATAGATTTCATTAATTGTCAAAATTAGAAGTTGCAGATTGAAAGAAACAAGTTTGTTTTTTTAACCATCCACTGCTCAGTTAGCCCACAATAATTAGCCCTAATGGTTTCCATTTCACTGCATTTGTGCAATTTTAACCCAAAATAGCCCCATATAACCAACTTGTATACATTAGTCATTTTTTTGTATAACAAGTTCCACTGCAGCGAAAAATAGTCAGTCCCAGATGTTGGCTGTTTAATTTTTTTCTAAAAAAATAGGTAACAGTTGGAAAACAGGATTTTACATATGTGAAAGTTAAAAAAAAAAATATTTAGAGATGTACATTGCTAGAGAACTTGTTAATTTTGTGGCATGACTGACCAAAGACTTAAGAGGCATCCAACTTTTCTTTTATGCATATGCAGGAATACCAAATTGAAAAGCACATATTGAATACACATTTAAGAAAATTCATAAATTTAGGTCTTCGCACTACGAGATGCCGGGGATTTAGCTGAGGGTGCAACTGCATATGTAAGCCTCGAGCCATGCAACCATTTTGGGCGGACACCACCTTGCACAGAGGCCCTGATCAAGGCACGAGTCAAAAAGGTTGTGGTTGGAATGACCGACCCAAACCCAATAGTTTACTCTAAAGGCATTGAGAGGCTTCGAAAAGAGGGGATTGAGGTTATAACTGGTGTTGAAGAAAATTTGTGCAGGAAGTTAAATGAATTTTTTATCCATCGGATGCTTACTGGGAAGCCATTTGTCACTCTCAGGTACACTGTTTTCAAAATTTGTTATGGCAATCAGTCCATATTATTGTGTGATTTTGAGATCGCATCAAACAGTTTCCACTATTCACCAAAAGGTCATTTTAGTTTTGGACTTCTTGGAATCAGTACCATACAGTTTTCTGCATTTGCAGGGACATGACATTCGTGAAATCGAAAGTTATGGGAAGATTGCATCAAGCTGTTCAAAAGATTTCTATTTTAACAAATATAATTATATAAGTAAAGGGGGATCTAATGAGTTATAAAAGCAATGTCTTAGGAAGTCCGGAAACTAAAAAAAGATTGTTTGGAATCTAGCATGTGATCTAGATTGCTTGATTGTAAGTCAAATTGGGGTATTTTTATGAGAAGTTAGGTAAATCAACTTATAGAATATATCTGTTCCATCAAACTAATCTGGTAGCTAAATAACATTTGGTTGTACTTTTGAAAAATATGTCATTGGTCACAAGTCAGGAAATTTGGTTTTTCTTCTGTCAATTCCCAAGTACCCAGTGAAACCTAGTATTAGTAGTATTATGGATGATGTGCTTTCATCTTCAGTTAAGCTGCAATGCACCCGATCAACATTTCTTTCCTTAATCCTCAAACTAATTAAATTTTAAGCAATCAAACCTTCATATTGCAAATTTGCAATCAGTTCTAAATTTAGCCTTTAAATTATACAATGGATGAGTGAATCTTTAGTGAACGGTACTTTAAAAACGTAATATTGACGTGGTTTACTTAAAAAAATTATTCATTTATTAAGAGTTTATTAATACAGAAAATTCCATGTTTTCCTACACAGGTATAGCCTCTCGGCAAATGGACAGGTAGTAAATGAAATTGGAGAAGGGGCAGCTGAAGCAGGCGGTTATTATTCAAAATTACTACAAGAATATGATGGAGTTATCCTCTCTGGCAATCTTGCAGAAACCTCAATGCTTCCCACATCAAAAGAAACTGGAGTCAACCAACCTATTTATATAGTTATAGCACAGGGCAGGGGCTCATTATTGAAATTAAAATCTGTTCCTGAAGATATTGCAAGTAAAGTAGTTGTCTTAACAGATAAAACCATAGAAGTTGATGTAAATTATGAAATAGAGACAGTGGTAATGGAGAACTTGAGCTTGAATTCTGTTCTTCATTATTGTTCAAATAGGGGTTTATCTGGAGTTCTTGTGGATTTTAGAGGGGATGATGGCAGTATTAGGAGCCTTTTGAAGAATTTTCATGAGGATAATTTGGTAAATAAGGTAATTATAGAGGTGCTGCCAGTTTGGGGACTGGGAGAAGGGCATCAAGGTTTGGAATTTGGGTTGAACAATCTAAGATTGAATGATCTGGAGTCTAGGGTTATTGACGGAAATGTTTTGATGGAAGGGTATTTTTGTTAGTTATTAAATAAGTTGGAAAATAATTTCACCCTTCAATGAGGTACTAAGAGTTGTTTTTGTTTAACTTTTAGAGTACTCCATTCTCATTATTGTTGTTCTGTAAATAATAATGTGTTTTTTGAAGTTCTAGACCTTGCAATTGCTGGAACAATAGTATCAGTATATAGGTTTTGGTTGTTTAAAAAATTTAACAATACTGACATTTCGAGGGAAGTTTCTTTTCCGTGTTCTTTATCTCAATTTTCCGTATTCTATTTCTCAACCCTAATTTTTTTTGGCTCGATGACAAGATTGATAAATATAAAGGACATCTTCTCAATCATCATATGTGATGACTACAATGCAAAATCTATGATCACCGTTCCGATTTTTATGATGTTTATACATACATAAATAATTGTACAATGGGGACTCTCAACATTTAACTTTAGTGCGTACATAATTTTTTTTTTTTTTTTCATATATCTTATTTTAAGGATTTTGAAACATCACGTACCGATATTACTTTGCTTCTTTATTTAAAATTTATATTCTATTCAATAATTATTGCTATTCAGTGAAGTTTTGCACATTCACTTCATAAAAATTTTGATAATCATTTCAGACGTCTTATTTAATTTTATATGCACACATACAACAATTGATAAAAGCTAACTATTGAAATTAATCATTATTCAGTAAGTTATGTTTAACTAGAAACAAATAATAAGAATTGTTATGATAAAAACGGAAAGCACAAAAGTTTGTGGATGAAAATGCTTTTATGCACTATCATAAATCTCAAAATCCATAACATTTTTAACCCCAAATACACAACCAATTGTTTGTGCTCTCTCACAAACAGTTCTTCAACAAACATCACCTGCAAAACTCGTATCGAACAATTTGTCGAATATATCTACAACTGATTGGCTAATTCTGAAGTTATCTAATTGTTTGGAACTCACAAATTATCCAAATTAGCTACTTATAAAGAAAAGATCCATACTAAACAAAATACAAAGGCCTATAAAATCAGGATGTAGATTGTCAACACATAAGATGTTTAGTGACGATACCAGAGATATGTAACTATCTTAAAGAAATAGCATCTCCTTCATAATCAGTAATGGTTTGCACTCATGTCCAGAGAAAATGTTATCGAAAGGAAAAAAAAATCATTTTGTCTTGTTGCTTGTTGCAGGCTTTTGCACCGTCTAATCTGAAATATTCACATAGCTCGCAGTAGGGTTTCTAATTAAATGAAAATATCGTCTAAAATATATAAAATGGATTTTAAAAATTGAATTTATTAGTAAAACTAGATATAAAATTGAATATTCCTAATTAATTAATAAATAAAATATATACATTTTTAGATTCAAATTTAGGAGGATAAATTTAGCATTAATAAGATTTGAGACGTATATATGCACCTGGACGTTTCAAATTATTGTTTTTTCGAGTTGTAAATATGTCAGTTTTCTCCATCATCTGTTTGGGCTTCAAAATCATTCTCGAAATTCTCATTTTACTTATTTCGTGTCGATTTTATCACAAGATCCGTCTCCATTCTTTCAACAGAGACTAGATTCGCACAACTATTTTAAGTTATAATGATTTAAAACTAAAAATTACAGGTCAATTTTGGAAAATGTTGTACTTCTATATGACATTTTGTCTCATTTTTCTTAGGAGACACTACAACAAAAGCGTCATTTACATAGATTTTTTTCTGCTAGACTTTTCAATTTCTGTTGTATTATGTTCTATTGCTAGGTTTACTTGTTAGATTTTTCAATTTTTGTTGTACCATGTTGTATTGCTAGAATTACTTGATAGACTTTTTCTTATGTAGTTATAATAAAATAATATTACTGTTGTTGCTAGATTTTCGAACTCAATCAAAGAAGGATGATAAAATATAATTCTAATTTTTAATCTTCCACTAAAAGTCAGAGTTCCTAGTGGCGCCAAAAATTATCTGGTCTCAAAAAAAATTTTCGTTGCATCTCTCTGTGATTAAAATGTGTGTACATTTTATTGTGGTGTATTTCTAAAGAAAATGCCATTTTGATGAAAAGCTCATTGGCCAGGATTTATTGAACATAGGCCCACTATATTTCTCTCTTTATTGAAACGAGATACAAGTAAGATAAATTAAATGAAAAAAAAAAAGTAGCTTTCTCTTTCGAAACAGAACATGATTGCTTCATGGATGAATCGACACTGAAAGGCACCTTTCTCTGTCTCTCTCGTTCCAAATTGATTCCTTGTCTTTCTCTCCATTTTCCTCTTTTTCTCGGATTTTCAGAGGAACTGACCTGCCTATTTGCTTACTGGTAGAGCATGTGTTCTTTGAATGGCAGACACTACAATCCCAGAATAGAACATGAAATCAGCAAACTCCTCCTCAACATCTGGGACATTAATGCAGCCTTTTTTTTTCAGTTTTTTTCCGACTGTGTACTGTTTTTTATTTATTTTTTTCCTTTGGCTTTAGCTACTGGCTAACCTGTAAAACTTTTTATTAATAGAAAGATGAGGGCGTGACCCCCATTTTTTATTCAAAAAAAGACGTAGCAAAAAGGGAAAATTTTTTTAGTGCCCCTCAAAACTGAGGAAATTGAGTATTTGCCCCCTCAATTTTTTTTTAATAAATAACACTTGAATCATATTATAGACAGTATAAAGAGCTTAAATGCAGATTATTGTGATTAAATTACTTAGAATGAATCAAGAAACGATTGAAATGCTTAGTTCATTCTCAGAATTGCATTATTGGCACTTTATATTAGTAATTACCTTGTATAATCCAATCTTTTTGAATAAATAACGCACTAATCATATTCTAGACAGTATAAAGAGTATAAATGTATATTATTGTGAAGAAATGACTTAGAATGAATAAAAAAACGATTGAAAAGCTCAAATGATACTCAGAATTGCATTATTTGCACTTTATGTGAGTAATTACCATGTATAATCCAATCTTTTTGAAAAAATAACATATTAATCATATACTACACACTATAAAGAGTTTAAATGTAAATTATTGTGAAGAAATGACTTAGAATGAATCGAGAAACGGCTGAAATATTTAAATGATGCTCAGAATTGCATTATTTGCACTTTATGTGCGTAATTACCGTGTATAATATAATCTTTTTGAATAAATAACACACGAATCATATTCTAGACAGTATAAAGAGTTTAAATGGAGATTATTGTGAAGAAATGACTTAGAATGAATCCAGAAACGATTGAAATGCTCAAATGATGCTCTGAATTGCAATATTTGCACTTTATGTGCGTAATTACCATGTATAATCCAATCTTTTTAAATAAATAACACACTAATCATATTTCTGACAGCATAAAGAGTTTAAATATATATTATTGTGAAGAAATGACTTAGAATGAATCCAGAAATGATTGAAATACTCAAATGATGCTCAGAATTGCATTATTTGCACTTTATATGTGTAGTTACCATGTATAATCCAATCTTTTTGAATAAATAACATATGAATCATATTCTAGACAGTATAAAAAGTTTAATTGTAAATTATTACGATTAAATAACTGAGAATGAATCCAAAAAAGATTGAAATGCTCAAATTAAGATCAGAATTGCATTATTTGCACTTTATATGCGTAATGACTATGTTTAATCCAATCTTTTTGAATAAATAACATATTAAGCAAATTCTAGACAGTGTAAAGAGTTTAAAAGTAGATTATTGTGATGAAATTACTTAGAATGAATCCAGACACGATTAAAATGCTCAAATGATGCTCAGAATTGCATTATTTTGCAATTTATATGCGTAATTAGCATATATAATTCCATCTTTTTTAATGAATAAAACATGAATCATATTATAGACAGTATAAAGAGTTTAAATGCAGATTATTATGATTAAATGACTACAATGAATCCAGAAACGATTGACATACTCAGTTGATGCTCAGAATTGCATTATTTACACTTTATATGCGTAATTACCATGTATAATGCAATATTTTTAAATAAATAACAAATGAATTATATTCTAGACAATATAAAATGTTTAAATGTAGATTATTGTGATGAAATAATTTAGAATGAATCCATAAACGATTGAAATGCTTAAATGATGCTAAGAATTGGATTATTTGCACTTTATGTGCGTAATTAACAAGTATAATCCAATATTTTTGAATAAATTACACATTAATCATATTCTAGACCGTATAAAAAGTTTAAATGTTGATTATTGTGATGAAATTATTTAGAATAAATTCAGAAACGATTGAAATGCCCAAATGACGCTCAGAATTGCATTATTTGCAATGTATGTGCGTAATTACATTGTATAATCCAATCTTTTTGAATAAATAACATATGAATCATCTTCTAGACAGTATAAAGAATTTAAACATATATTATTGTGATGAAATGATTTAGAATGAATCAAGAAACGATTGAAATTCTCAAATGATGCTCTCAATTGCATTATTTACAATTTATATGCGTAATTTAAATGTATAATCCGATCTTTTTTAATAAATAACACATGAATCATATTCTAGACAGTATAAAGAGCTTAAATGCAGATTATTTTGATTAAATGACTTATAATGAATCAAGAAACGTTTGAAATGCTCAGTTGATTCTCAGAATTGCATTATTTGCACTTTATATGAGTAATCACCTCGTATAATCCAATATTTCTGAATAAATAACTCTTGAATCATATTATAGACATTATGAAAGTCTTAAATGCAGATTATTGTGATTAAATGACTTAGAATGAATCATGAAACAATTGAAATGCTGAGTTGATACTCAGAATTGCAGTATTTGCACTTTATATGAGTAATTACCCTGTATAATCCAATCTTTTCGAATAAATAACACACTAATCATATACTAGACAGTATAAAGAATTTAAATGTAAATTATTGTGAAGAAATGACTTAGAATTAATCGAGAAATGGCTGAAATGCTCAAATGATACTCAGAATTGCATTATTCGCACTTTATGTGCGTAATTACCGTGTATAATACAATCTTTTAGAATAAATAACACACGAATCATATTCTAGACAGTATAAAGAGTTTAAATGTAGATTATTGTGAAGAAATGACTTAGAATGAATCCAGAAACGATTGAAATACTCAGTTGATTCTCAGAATTGCATTATTTGCACTTTATATGAGTAATCACCTCGTATAATCCAATATTTCTGAATAAATAACTCTTGAATCATATTATAGACAGTATAAAGAGCTTAAATGCAGATTATTATGATTAAATCACTTAGAATGAATCAAGAAACGATTGAAATGCTCAGTTAATGCTCAGAATTGCATTATATGCACTTTATGTGAGTAATTACCTTGTATAATCCAATCTTTTTGAATACATAACACACTAATCATATTATAGACAGTATAAAGAGTTTAAATGTCGATTATTGTGAAGAAATGACTTAGAATGAATCAAGAAATGATTGAAATGCTCAAATGATACTCAGAATTGCATTATTTGTATTTTTATGTGCGTAATAACCATGTATAATCCAATCTTTTTGAATAAATAACACACTAATCATATTCTAGACAGTATAAAGAGTTTAAATGTAAATTATTGTGAAGAAATGACTTAGAATGAATCGAGAAATGGCTGAAATGCTCAGCATTGCATTATTTGCGTTTTATGTGCATAATTACCATGTATAATCCAATCTTTTTGAATAGATAACACACTAATCATATTATAGACAGTATAAAGAGTTTAAATGTAGATTATTGTGATGAAATGACTTAGAATGAATCGAGAAACTATTGAAATGCTCAAATGATAATCAGAATTGCATTATTTGCACTTTATGTGTATAATTACCTCGAATAATCCAATATTTTTGAATAAATAACACTTGAATCATATTATAGACAGTATAAAGAGTATAAATGTTGTTTATTGTGATGAAATTATTTAGAATGAATCCAAAAACGATTGAAATTCTTAAATGATCCTCGGAATTGGATTATTTGCAATTTATATACGTAATGACCATCTATAATCCAATCTTTTTGAATAAATAAAACACTAATCATATTCTAGACAGTATAAAGAGTTTAAATGTAGATTATTGTGATGAAATGACTTAGAATGAATCAAGAAACGATTGAAATGCTCAAATAATGCTCAGAATTTCATTATTTGCACTTTATGTGCGTAATTACCATATATAATCCAATCTTTTTGAATAAATTAACACACTAATCATATTCCTGACAGCATAAAGAGTTTAAATGTATATTATTGTGAAGAAATGACTTAGAATGAATCGAGAAACGATTGAAATGCTTAAATGATACTCAGAATTGCATTATTTGAACTTTATGTGCGTATTTAACATGTATAATCCAATCTTTTTGAATAAATAACACATGAATCATATTATTGTTAGTATAAAGAGTTTAAATGCAGATTATTATGATTAAATGACTAGAATGGATCCAGAAACGATTGAAATACTTAGTTGATGCTCAGAATTGCATTATTTGCACTTTATATGCGTAATTACCATGTATAATCCAATCTTTTTGAATTAATAACACATTAATCAAATTCTAGAAAGTATAAAGAGTTTAAATGTATTTTATTGTGATCAAATGACTTAGAATGAATCCAGAAACGATTGAAATGCTCAAATGATGATCAGAATTGCATTATTTGCAATTTATATGCATAATTATCTCGTATAATCCAATATTTTTGAATAAATAACAGTTGAATCATATTATAGACATTATAAAGAGCTTAAATGTAGATTCTTCTATTTAAATGACTTAGGATGAATCAAGAAACGATTGAAATGTTCAGTTGATGCTCAGAATTACATTATTTACACTTTATCTGAGTAATTATTTTGTATAATCCAATCTTTTTGAATAAATAACACACTAATCATATTCTAGACAGTATAAAGAGTTTAAATGTATATTATTGTGAAGAAATGACTTAGAATGAATCGAGAAACGATTAAAATGCTCAAATAATACTTAGAATTGCATTATTTGCACTTTATATGCGTAATTACCATGTATAATCCAATCTTTTTGAATAAATAACATATGAATCATATTGTAGACAATATAAAGAGTTTAATTGGAATTTATTCTGAAGAAATGACTTACAATAAATCGAGAAACGGCTAAAATGCTCAAATGATGCTCAGAATTGCATTATTTGCATTTTATGTGCGTAATTACCGTGCATAATCCAATTTTTTTGAATAAATAACACATCAAACATATTCAAGACAGTATAAAAGAGTTTAAATGTAGATTATTGTGATGAAATGACTTAGAATGAATCCTGAAACGATTGAAATGCTCAAATGAAGATCAGAATTGCATTATTTGCACTTTATATGCATAATTACCATGTATAATCCAATCTTTTTAAAAAAATAACACATTAAACTTATTCTAAATAGTATAAAAGAGTTTATATGTAGATCATTTTGATGAAATGACTTAGAATGAATCCAAAAACAATTGAAATGGTCAAATGATTCTTAGAATTGCAATATTCGTAATTTATATGAGCAATTACCGTGTATAATCCAATCTTTTTGAATAAATAACACATGAATCATATTCTAGACAGTATAAAGATCTTAAATACATATTATTGTGATGAAATAACTTAGAATGAATCTAGAAACGATTGAAATGCTCAGTTGATGCTCAGAATTGTAGTATTGTTATATGCGTAATTACCATGTATAATCCAATAAGATATGAATCATATAATTTACAGTATAATGTATTTAAATGTTGATTAATGTGATGAAATGACCTACAATGAATCCAGAAATGATTAAAATGCTCAAATGATACTCAGAATTGCATTATTTGCAATTTATATGTGTAATTTCCATGTATAAACCAATCTTTTTTAATAAATAAGATATCAATCTTAGTCTGCACAGTATAAAGAGTTCAAATATAGATTATTGTAATGAAATGACTTAGAATGAATCCAGAAACGGTTGAAATGCTCAAATGATGCTTAGAATTGCATTATTTGCACTTCATATGCATAATTACTACGTATAACCCAATCTTTTTGAATAAATAACATATGAATCATATTATAGACAATATTAAGAGTTTAAAAGTAGATTATTGAGGTGAAATGACTAAGAATGAATCTAGAAACGATTGAAATGCTCAAATGATGCTCAAAATTGCATTATTTGAACTTTATATGCGTAATTACCAGACATAATGCAATCATTTTGAATAAATAACATAAGAATCATATTCTAGACAGTATAAAGAGTTAAAATGTAGATTATTGTGATGAAATGACTTAGAATGAATCGAGAAACGATTGAAATGCTCAAATGATGATCAGAATTGCATTATTTGCACTTTATGTGCATAATTACCTCGTATAATCTAATATTTTTGAGTAAATAACACTTGAATCATATTATAGACAGTATAAAGAGGTTAAATGCTGATTATTGTGATTAAATGACTTAGAATGAATCATGAAATGATTGAAATGCTCAGTTGATGCTCAGAATTGCATTATTTGCAGAGAAAGTTTAATATGCACTATAGTGCATAGGGAGTTCTATGCACCGCGGATTTTTTTGGGGATATTTTTATAAATTGACAAATCTAATTTAACCAATCTAATCTACATATTGAAATCTCATAGGAAAGCAAATTTTATAATTTTTAAGATTTTATTACTATTTTTTTCGATATTTTTAAAACCTGCCATTTTTGGAATTTGTAAATAGTAGATTGTTTCCAAAAATGGCAGGTTTTAAAAAATTCGAAAAAAATAGTAATAAAATCTCAAAAATTGTAAAATTTGGTTTGCTATGAGATTTCAATATGTAGATTAGATTGGTTAAATTAGATTTATCAATTTACAAAAATACTCCCGAAAAAGTCCGCGGTGCATAGAACTCCCTATGCACTATGGTGCATATTAAACTTTCTCTTATTTGCACTCTATATGAGTAATTACCTTGCATAATCCAATCTTTTTGAATAAATAACACACTAATCATATTCTAGATATTATAAAGAGTTTAAATGTAAATTATTGTGAAGAAATGACATATGATGAATTGAGAAACGATTGAAATGCTCAAATGATACTCACAATTGCATTATTTTGAAATTTATGTGCGTAATTACCATGTATTATCCAATCTTTTTGAATAAATAACACATGAATCATATTATAGACAGTATAAAGAGTTTAAATGCAGATTATTATGATTAAATGACTAGAATGAATCCAGAAACGATTGAAATGCTCAGTTGATGCTCAGAACTGCATTATTTGCACTTTATATGCGTAATTGCCATGTATAATCCAATATTCTTGAAGTAATAATACATTAATCATATTCTAGACAGTATATAGAGTTTAAATTTATATTATTGTGATGAAATGACTTAGAATGAATCCAGAAAATATTGAAATGCTCAAATAATGCTCAGAATTGCTTTATTTGCAATTGAAGTGCGTAATTACCATGTATAATCCAATCTTTTTGAATAAATAACACACTAATCATATTCCTAACAGAATAAGGAGATTAAATGTAGATTATTGTGAAGAAATGACTTAGAATGAATCGAGAAACGATTGAAATGCTCAAATGATGATCAGAATTGCATTATTTGCACTTTATGTGCATAATTACCTTGTATAATCAAATATTTTTGAGTAAATAACACTTGAATATAATATAGACAGTATAAAGAGCTTAAATACTGATTATTGTGATTAAATGACTTAGAACGAATCAAGAAACGATTGAAATGCTCAGTTGATGCTCAGAATTGCATTATTTGCACTCTATATGAGTACTTACCTTGTATAATCCAATCTTTTTGAATAAATAACACGCTAATAATATTCTAGACATTATAAAGAGTTTAAATGTACATTATTGTGAAGAAATGACTTAGAATGAATCGAGAAACGATTGAAATGCTCAAATGATACTCAGAATTGCATTATTTTAACTTTATTTGCGTAATTAACATGTATAATCCAATCTTTTTGAATAAATAACACATGAATCATATTAGAGACAGTATAAAGAGATTAAATGCAGATTATTATGATTAAATGACTAGAATGAATCCAGAAACGATTGAAATACTCAGTTGATGCTCTGAATTGTATTATTTGTACTTTGTATGCGTAATTACCATGTATAATCCAATCTTTTAGAATTAATAACACATTAATCACATTCTAGACAGTATAAAGAGTTTAAATGTATATTATTGTGATGAAATGACTTAGAATGAATCCAGAAAAGATTGAATTGCTCAAAAAATGTTCAGAATTGCATTATTTGCATTTTATACGCGTAATTACCATGTATAATCCAAGCTTTTTGAATAAATAACACACTAATCATATTTCTGACAGTATAAAGAGTTGAAATGTAGATTATTGTGAAAAAATGACTTTGAATGACTCCAGAAACGATTGAAATGCTCAAATGATGCTCAGAATTACACTATTTGCACTTTATATGCGTAGGTACATGTATAATCCAATCTTTTTGAATAAATAACATATGAATCATATTCTAGACAGTATAAAAATTTAAATGTAGATTATTGTGATGAAATAACTGAGAATGAATCCAGAAACGATTGAAATGCTCAGAATTGCATTATTTGCACATTATATGCGTAATAACTATGTTTAATCCAATATTTTTTAATAAATAACACATGAATCATATTATAGACAGTATAAAGAGCTTAAATGCTGATTATTGTGATTAAATGACTTAGAATGAATCAAGAAACGATTGAAATGCTCAGACTCCCATTATTTGCACTCTATATGAGTAATTACCTTGTATAATAAAATCTTTTTGAATAAATAACACACTAATCATATTCTAGACATTATAAAGAGTTTAAATGTAGATTATTGTCAAGAAATGACTTAGAATGAATCGAAAAACGATTGAAATGCTCAAATCATACTCAGAATTGCATTATTTGAACTTTATGTGCGTAATTACAATGTATAATCCAATCTTTTTGAATAAATAACACCTGAATCATATTATAGACAGTATAAAGAGTTTAAATGCAGATTATTATGATTAAATGACTAGAATGAATCCAGAAACAATTGAAATACTCAGTTGATGCCCAGAATTACATTATTTGCACTTTATAGGCGTAATTACCATATATAATCCAATCTTTTTGAATTAATAACACATTAATCATATTCTAGACAGTATAAAGAGCTTAAATGCAGATTATTGTGATTAAATGACTTAGAATGAATCGAGAAATGATTGAAATGCTCAGTAGATACTCAGAATTGCATTATTTGCACTTTATAGGAGTTATTACCTTGTATAATCCAATCTTTTTGAATAAATAACACACTAATCATATACTAGACAGTATAAAGAATTTAAATGTAAATTATTATGAAGAAATGAATTAGAATGAATCGAGAAACGGCAGAAATGCTCAAATGATGCTCAGAATTGCATTATTTGCACTTTATGTGCGTAATTACCGTGTATAATCCAATCTTTTTGAATAAATAATATACGAATCATATTCTAGACAGTATAAAAAGTTGAAATGTATGTTACTGTGAAGAAATGACTTAGAATGAATCCATAAACGAATGAAATACTCAAATGATGCTCTGAATTGCATTATTTGCACTTTATGTGCATAATTACCATGTATAATCCAATCTTTTGGAATAAATAACACACTTATCATTTTACTGACAGTATAAAGAGTTTAATTGTAGATTATTGTGAAGAAATGATTTAGAATGAATCCAGAAATGATTGAAATGCTCAAATGATGATGAGAATTGCATTATTTGCACTTTATATGCTTAATTACAATGTATAATCCAATCTTTTTGAATAAATAACATATGAATCATATTCTAGACAGTATAAAATGTTTAATTGTAGATTATTGTTATGAAATAACTGAGAATGAATCCAGAAACGATTGAAATGCTCAAATAATGCTCAGAATTTCATTATTTGCACTTTATATGCATAATGACTATGTTTCATCCAATCTTTTTGAATAAATAACACATTAAGGAAATTCTAGGCAGTTTAAAGAGTTTAAAAGTAGATTATTGTGATGAAATGACTTAGAATGAATCCAGAAAAGATTAAAATGCTCAAATGAGGCTCAGAATTGGATTATTTGCACTTTATATGCATAATTGCCATGTATAATCCAATCTTTTTGAATAAATAACGCATGAATCATATTATAGACATTATAAAGAGCTTAAATGCACATTATTATGATTAAATGACTAGAATGAATGCAAAAACGATTGAAATACTCAGTTGATGCTCAGAATTGCATTATTTGCACTTTATATGCGTAATTACCATGTATAATCCAATCTTTTTGAATTAATAACATACTAATCATTTTCTAGACATTATAAAGAGTTTAAATGTAGATTATTGTGAAGAAATGACTTAGAATGAATCGAGAAACGATTGAAATGCTCAAATGATACTCAAAATTGTATTATTTGAACTTTGTGTGCGTAATTACAATGTATAATCCAATCTTTTTGAATAAAAAATACATGAATCATATTATAGACAGTATAAAGAGTTTAAATACAGATTAGTATGATTAAATGACTAGCAAGAATCCAGAAATGATTGAAATACTCAGTTGATGCTCAGAACTGCATTATTTGCACTTTATAGGCGTAATTACCATGTATAATCCAAACTTTTTGAATTAATAACACATTAATTATGTTCTAGACAGTATAAAGAGTTTAAATATATATTATTGTGGTGAAATGACTTAGAATGAATCCAGAAACGATTGCAATGCTCAAATAATGATCAGAAATGCATTATTTGCATTTTATATGCATAATTACATCGTATAATCCAATATTTTAGAATAAATTACACTTGAATCATATTATAGACATTATGAAAGTCTTAAATGCAGATTATTGTGATTAAATGACTTAGAATGAATCATGAAACAATTGAAATGCTGAGTTGATACTCAGAATTGCAGTATTTGCACTTTATATGAGTAATTACCATGTATAATCCAATCTTTTCGAATAAATAACACACTAATCATATACTAGACAGTATAAAGAATTTAAATGTAAATTATTGTGAAGAAATGACTTAGAATTAATCGAGAAATGGCTGAAATGCTCAAATGATACTCAGAATTGCATTATTCGCACTTTATGTGCGTAATTACCGTGTATAATCAAATCTTTTTGAATAAATAACACACGAATCATATTCTAGACAGTATAAAGAGTTTAAATGTAGATTATTGTGAAGAAATGACTTAGAATGAATCCAGAAACGATTGAAATACTCAAATGATGCTCAGAATTGCATTATTTGCAATCTATGTGCGTAATTACCATGTATAATCCAATCTTTTTGAATATATAACACACTAATCATATTCTAGACATTATAAGGAGTTTAAATGTAAATTATTGTGATTAAATGACTTAGAATGAATCCAGAAACAATTGAAATGCTCAAATGATGCTCAGAATTGCATTATTTGCACTTTATATGGTTAGTTACCATGTATAATCCAATCTTTTTGAAAAAAATACACACTAATCATATTCTAGACAGTATAAAGAGTTTAAATATAGATTATTGTGATGAAATGACTTAGAATGAATCAAGAAACGATTGAAATGCTCAGTTGATGCTCAGAATTGCATTATTTGCACTCTATATGAGTAATTACCTGGTATAATCAAATCGTTTTGAATAAATAACACACTAATCATATTTTAGACATTACAAAGAGTTTAAATTTGGATTATTGTGAAGAAATGACTCAGAATGAATCGAGAAATGATTGAAATGCTAAAATGATACTCAGAATTGCATTATTTGAACTTTATGTGCGTAATTACCATATATAATCCAATCTTTTTGAATAAATAACACATGAATCATATTATTGACAGTATAAAGAGTTTAAATGCATATTATTATGATTAAATGACTAGAATGAATCCAGAAACGGTTGAAATACTCAGTTGCTGCTCAGAATTGTATTATTTGCACTTTATATGCGTAATTACCATGTATAATCCAATCTTTTTGAATTAATAACACATTATTCATATTCTAGACAGTATAAAGAGTTTAAATGTGTATTATTGTGATGAAATGACTTAGAACGAATCCAGAAACAATTGAAATGCTCAAATGATGATCAGAATTGCATTATTTGCAATTTATATGCATAATTACCTCGTATAATCCAATATTTTAGAATAAATTACACTTGAATCATATTATAGACATTATAAAGTGCTTAAATGAAGATTATTGTTATTAAATGACTTAGAATGAATCTAGAAACGATTGAAATGCTCTGTTGATACTCAGAATTGCATTATTTGCACTTTATATGAGTATATTCAATCTTTTTGAATAAATAACACACTAATCATATTCTAGACAGTATAAAGAGTTTAAATGTATATTATTGGGAAGAAATGACTTAGAATGAATCCATAAACGATTGTAATGCTCAAATGATACTCAGAATTGCATTATTTGCATTTTATATGCGTAATTACCATGTATAATCCAATTTTTTTAAATAAATAATATATGAATCATATTTTAGACAGTATAAAGAGTTTAAATGTAAATTACTGTGAGGAAATGACTTAGAATGAATCGATAAACGGCTGAAATTCTCAAATGATGCTCAGAATTGCATTATTTGCACTTTATGTGCGTAATTACCGTGCATAATCCAATTTTTTTGAATAAATAATACATTAATCATATTCTAGACAGTATTAAGTGTTTAAATATAGATTATTGTGATGAAATGACTTAGAATGAAGCCTGAAACGATTGAAATGCTCAAAAGATACTCAGAATTGCATTATTTGCACTTTATATGCGTAATTATCATTTATAATGTAATCTTTTCGAATAAATAAGATATGAATCACATTGTAAACAGTATAAAGAGTTTAAATGTAGATTATTGTGATAAAATGACTATTGTAACGAAATGACTTAGAATGAATCCATAAACGATTGAAATGCTCCAATGATACTCAGTATTGCATTATTTGCACTTTATATGCGTAAATTTCTTGTGTAATCAAATCTTTTTGAATAAATAAGATTTGAATCACATTCTAGACATTATAAAGAGTTTAAATGTAGATTATTGTTAGTAAACGACATATAATGTATCCAGAAACGATTGAAATGCTCAAATGATACTCAGAATTGCATTATTTGCACTTGATATGCATAATTACCATGTATAATCCAATTTATTTGAATAAATAAGATATGACTCATATTATTAACAGTATAAGTTTAAATGTTTATTATTGTGATGAAATGACTTAGAATGAATCCACAAATGATTGAAATGCTCAAATGATACTCAGAATTGCATTACTTGCACTTTATATGTGTAATTACCATGTATAATCCAATCTTTTAGAATAAGTAAGATATTAATCTTTTTCTGGACAGTATAAAGAGTTTAAATATTGATTGTGGAGATGAAATGACTTAGAATGAATCCAGAAACGATTGAAATGCTCAAATGATACTCAAAATTGAATTATTTGCATTTTATATGTGTAATTACCATGTATAATTCAATCTTTTTGAATAAATAAGGTATGAATCTTAGTCTGGAAAGTATAAAGAGTTAAAATGTAGATTATTGTGATGAAATGACCTAGAATGAATCCAGAAACTATTGAGATGCTCAAATAATACTAAGAATTGCATTATTTGCACTTCATATGCGTAATTACCATGTTTTAGCTATACTTTTGTGCAATAAAGATATATTTTGTTTTGTTGTCCATGGCATTATTGTATTGTTAACCTTGTGTTGATGGAAAAAAAAATAATAATAGTCTTGTGAATATACATGCAACTGTGTGTTCATGGCGGAGATGATTGTCATCCTTGGTCGGTGGGGTGTGATCGCAATGCACTTTATGAAAGTCAACACTAGATTATATACCAAATACTGTGTCCAATAAGCAACAGCAGAGAATTAGGGAGCTTAGGTATGGCTAGATGGACCTTTTGCATGAATAAATCAAACAAACAACTAGAACGTAATGTTTACGTGGGGAAATTCGGACCGAATTGGCCACAATCGGACTGAATTGTTTGGGTCAGATCACGAAAGTGTTACGATTCGCACCCCTGCAACCAAACCAAAGTGAAATATCTACTTTAATTGTTTTAATTAATTTGCAACATTTCTTTAATTGTTTGATTTAAACCATAAACACCATAAAAATTTATCATTTAGCTTTAATAAAAGAATAAGATTAATACTCATAACGTAAACAAGACTTTTATTTGAATTTGGTTTTCACCACGACCATTGTGCAATAATTAAATCAAATTAAGGTGTAGCAAGAAATTGGTGCTTGCTAGACTCTTTATTACATTGACCAATATAATCAGAAAAATCTATATATAGGAGGTTACTACACTACACAGCTTGACTTCAAGGGAGCTAGCAAAAAAAAAAAATTGCTAGAATTTTTAAAACATATTCATAGAGAATGGTGTCTAGCTAAAGACTATTATTGTTGTAGTGAGAAGTGAAATATTCTAAGTCTGAACGGAAAAGCCTTAGGAAATATGAAATTCTGGTCGTTTCAAATGTTGCTTTTTCCAATTGTAAATATGTCAGTTTTCTCTGTCATCTCATTTTCATATATATCTACTATTGTTTATTTATAATTGTTATTATTTTCTATGAAGCCGGATTTTACCAATCGCTTAAAGCGTAACGAAGGTCTAAAGGTACTCAAAAGGATAATCGGTTTTTGTTTCATGCCATGTGCATGATTTCTGAGTTTTGTTTTTCCAAGGGTTAAACTCTAATTGGGGTCGTATCTAAGATTGAAAAATCTGGAGTCCAGGGCGACTAATGGGAGTGTTTTGTTGGGGTCGTATCTAAGATTGAAAAATCTGGAGTCCAGGGCAACTAATGGGAGTGTTTTGAAGGAAGGATATTATTGTTTGGTATTGATAATTTGGAAAGTAATTTCTTCTTTGCTTCAAAAGATGAAACTTTTAAGTCTTTTGAATGCTATTAGTGCTTTGATGTTATTTTAATTGTTTTTTGTTTCATGATAACTTTTGGTACTTCATTGTCCTAATTGTTATTCTATAAATTGTAAAGTATTTTTTAAGCTTTAAAAGGTGCGGTTATGAGAACTGTTGAATCAGATAAAAGAAAGTTTATCTTGTTTAATTTGAATTTTGACATTAATAACATTGCAAGAGAAGTGTCAATCTTCATTAGCCCTAACGAATAGCTAGTAACTCCTCTTTTCTGACTCTAGAATTCCAAATAATAATGCTAAAAATAAATATCAATTAACTAATGAGTAGGGTTCTAGTGCCATAAGTTTTTTGGGTCACAAATCTCACAACTTCTCTTTTTCATTGATATTTCAAAATTTAAAAATTTAATTTTCAAATCCAAACCGCTGATCTTGTTTAGTTTTACAAGTGAGGCATTTCTATAAATTTTTTATAAATTTTGGATTTTTCATATTCGATCAAGAGAACAAAAAATGAACTAATGTTGTTAATTATAACAGATTAATTGTAATACGTTCATATGTTGGCCTCTTGATCGAATATCAAATAAACTACAAAATTTTAAAAAATTGCATATTAATGCATCGCTTGTAAAATTGAATAAGATCAACGGTTTGGATTTGAAAATTAAATTTTTAAAATTTTGAAACATTAATGAAAAAGAGAAGTGGCATTTGCGGCACAAAAAACTTGGACTCACATCCTGTGTCGCGCTGCAAATGGCAACACTTTCATCACAATCGTCTGATCTATGATGGATGTCACATGAATAATACTAGATTGATAGGCCCGAAAAAAATTTAACTGTCAAAATTAGATCGGATGGACTGAAATCGCGGCAGCGATTTGCAGCGTTTTTTGTCTGCAGCAGAGGATTTTGGTTCCCAAAAACTTATAACACTAGAGCCGTTCTCTTAACTAACTAAGAATAATATACTTTGTTTGAAAGTTGGAGTATGCCATATAACATTTTGTTGCAAAAAACATTTCACGTACTAGTCAAACAAACTTAAAATAGTTGATTATATAGTGTTTGGAATTATTTTTGGATATCAAATGGCGACTAATCCGCTCAAACGCCGAATAGTATTAGCATAGCAAGTAATCCTTACTACTTAGCGCTATTCTTGCTCAATTCAAACATACCTTTAATTAACATAAGTTGAGTAGTTTCAGATTTGTGGTTTATTAGTCATTTTGTTGAAATCATATACAGAATCAACTATGAGTATAACTCTTTTCTAACAATCGTACAAGAATACATGTTTATTTTGTATTTTTCCTACTTTTCATTTGGCGATATCCTATATTTATTTACTAGGGATGGTTGTCGCGCGTTGCGCGACCTATGTCTTTTTTCTCATCTATTGCTGAATTGTACTATTGTAATAATTTTATTTTTGTTTCATTTTATGACATCTATGTAATATAGTTGTAATCGAAAAACTAAACTTGATATAAGGTAAAAAGTAATATATGTAAAACTATTTTTATTTAATCCTCAAAAAAAAAAAAAAATCACGGCATAATAATTTATACTGGGCTTTTTTTGGGGGCTATGTGGTCATGTGGAGTGGTCTATATGAATTTCTCAGAAGCTTTTACCGGGTCTTTTTTTTTTTTTTTTGCCTACAGTTAGTATAAAATTGATATATATTTTTTTAGCCATTTATTGTGTTGTTTTCCTATCTAGTTAAGTGGTTAACTGGTTATAAAAGTTAGGTTATGGATGAATTTCTGAATAATAATCAAAATTATATACATCTTTTTTTTAATGTGCAATGTATTTTTTTATTTTTGTTTTTATTAGATAACAAATTGTAATTTTTTTATGATAAAAAGATGAAATTTTTTTTTCCAATATGTGAGTGAAATGATAAAAACGATTAATGCATATGATAAAAAATTAATAAATGAAAATTGATGTCATATATTAATATTACATAAAAAAAAACTATCGAACAAATTTACAATAAACTGTATAACAACTATACACAAAATAAGGTATTGACGTCAGTTTGTCCGTATGATTAACTGTAGTACCAACTCTGTATATGAGTAAAAAAGAAGGCATTATTTGGGACAAAAGATATCCATAACTGGGCATAAAACATGTTTTGAAGCATGTACAAAATAAGCAGATAGAACATGCCTCTATCTTAGCAAAATGCTAGCTTAACATATCACAAATTTTGTTTTGAAAACATGAACAAAATAACCTGGTGGAATATGCCTCTATCCTAACAAAAATTGAAACATAGATCAGTTATTCATCTCAACATCAGAGTCATCACTTCTATCAGTATGAGAATCACACGCAAAAGCTTCCTTATGTTTTTTAAAATAAACCCGTAGGCTAGCACTAATATAAGGAAGTATAATTACACCGCATGTTACTCCAAAATTTTTTTACCAGAATCCAAAAACCGTAGACAATCCCCACTACATCAGCTTAAAAATACTAAGCCTAATGATAACAACCAATTTAAAATTACACTACTTAAACAGAAAATTAGAATAGTAGACTGTCAATTGCTTTCCTACTGCTGGCTCTTCTTCAATATTCATAAATTTACCAGTGGCCGCTATCTTAAAAATGTTGATATCCAAGTTTGTCTTTAACTTGAATTCTTGCAAGCTACTGGGCAGTTGGGTATCCATGCCATGCCAGACCTCTTCTCCATGCATTGTTCGCCAACACATGTGCATCAGTGAGGGCTTCACTTTCACCATCGAGGAAGTTCTTTCATCGTTGCTATAACTTGTGCCACATGTTGTATTGCATGCCAAGAAGGTAAATTGTCAATTTCTCTGCATGTTATTGCATTGACCAAACTTGTAAAATCAGAAAAATGATGTGTGACAATATTTGGGGTTTGAGCTGTGTAGTTAATCGCCTCAAGTAAGGCTATGGCTTCAGCATAGAAAGGAGATTCAGCCTGAAATTTTCGTGCCAGTATTGCTTTCAACCTTCCCACACCATTATAACACAGTATTCCCAGTCCACTGCCTTTATTTTTATCCCAAGAGGTATCGATAAGCACTAACGTTGCCCCCTTCGACACGACTACTGTTCCAATAACCCCTCCATTAGTTCTTTCCAACCATCAAATTTAGTTGTGAGAGCCACAGCCTCAGCTATTACAAAACTTAGCTTATATTACTGGTAGTTTAGGCGGCACTTGTTAGTCAAACAAATAAAATTTAGTATGCAGAACATAAGACTTGGTGTAACAACCTTGTAAAATTGCTCATAAAACATAATAAGAAAAATATCAGACTTGCAGCCAATTCAATCAACCATTGATTCTAAAATATTGTGATCATAATAGAATAATAATCTATTCAGAACTCACATGGTTCCACTTACTCAAAATTTGTAGGAAAGTACAATATATATATAAAAATTTATATGGATGATTTTTGCTTTTATCTCTGCCCTGATAAAGCCCAGATATATCAGGCCCTGAAATTTTGCCTTTATGTTGCACAAATTTTCAAAATTACCTCTTAATTGACCAGATGTTTAATTATCAATTAATGACAAAATGTAAACACCACTGATAATGATCATGTTCCTTTTTATAATTAATCGACATTATTATACAAATTGTATTACATTCATTCATTCCATAAATAGATCCTTTATATTAAATAAATAAATTCATAATTCAATATCTTTGTAAATCATAATAATCTCAGCACCTTTCCGTCATGATGCAAAAAATTATAAATTATATCACCTTGTAATTGAACGGCTGTTTAATTAGAAAATTTGGATTTTAACTTAAGGATAAGAAAAATTAAATTATGTTCCCATATATCATATATATAAATATATACCATACAAAAATACTTACAGGTACAATAATAGCAAATGATAAATATAATATAACTTGAAATCAAAATGTATTAATCAATTTTGTTGCTCATTTCATTCCTGACATCAAAAGGAAAATGTTTCAAATATGAAATTGGTAAATACTACAATCAATTAACACATTCTGACACAAAATGATTTTAAGAATAAGGTTCCCGAATAAAAGATATTGGTAGATGCATCAGTACCTTTGAGTGATAAAAAAAAAAAAATATATGGGGTGGCTGCAATGGAGAATCGGATTTGGACTGGCGCTCTTGGTCGCTCATTCAACTGGTACGAATGGAGAAGAGGTGTTGGTGCTGACCTCAAATAGAAATCGCCTAAGCATGTATTATATACCAAATAACTACCTGAATTCAAGAGAAAATATGCCCAAATGATATGATGTTAGAAATAATCATAAAGCATCCCCAAATTTTGTCCTAAATTAACAGTAGATATTGTATCGAGGAAGCCATTTTGGTGTATTTTATAATAAGCATGAAGAGAAAAGGGTGGAAAAAATTAATCTCTCGCAGAAAATATTGCATGTTCCATTGACAGTATAATCCAGAAACTTTCATTTGAAATGCCAAAATTTCTCCATTTTTTTTTTGGGTCACTAAGAATCTCAGCGCAGTTTGGTGCCCTCATTGGGAACTCTTGGTCCTAAAATGTGATCCTGAAACTAACACATTACATTAAACACCAAACGAATTGGCTGTCAGGGGGGGAAGAAACAACATCCTTTAATCCTTTTCTAAAATTGTTAGGGGGAAACGAATTGGAGAAACCATTGCTAAAATCCATAATTTAGTTTTAAAACGTAAATGACTCAACCCAACAATTTGGTTATTCAAAGGAAAGCACACAACTGTGGCCTTTAATTCTTTTCTATCATAAAATAAATAAATAAATATAAGCAAACTAATAGCGCGCTCTGTATGCTTACAGAAAATCCAAGCCCTGATTTTGAGTAAATTACCATCGGTGACTGAAGGACCGGACAGAGAATCCGGCATGATTGTTTCCTTGTTTATCTCAGAGGTTAGGAGCATAGGCGAGAGCGCTGTCTTCTTCTTCCCTTCTTCCCTTTCTTTCTCTCTCTAATCAGGCTACAGATCTCCATTTTTCACCCTTTCCAAACCAAATCCAAGAGAAGGATCAGAGGCGATGGAGACAGAGATTTTGCAGGGGCTATCTTGCGGTTGAAGTTCGATGAAGGTGGCACGGTCATTGTTGCGGCGGAAGCAGCCTATGGTGCCGCTGTGGATGTGACCTGTGGTGAGAAGCTCGAAGGAGAAGAGGATGCTAAGCGAGTGCGAGTTGGAGGCGGACGGGGGGAAGTCGGCGAAGGAGAGACGAAAAAAGGTGGATCTAGGTTTTGTGTCCTTAGGATTTGGAGGGGGAGAAAAAGCCAGAAGCCCAGAAGGAATTTGGAGGAGAAAAGGAAGAGGCGGAGGGCTAGATACCAATAAAAAGAATATAGTCCTAATGTAACGGATCATCTCATTCATTCTGATTCGGCACATAATAGGTTACAGACTTATTCTAAATACAAAATGAATATAAATCGCTAAAAGCAGAAGAATTGAACGGGGCTCAAGATGCCGTGTCGAGTTCTATAAAAAAATTTGTATGCGGACTCCCACGGGTTTTTATTTATAATACTGATTTGATTAAATGATTAAATGTTCTCCTACGTTTTGCATTTGTAGTTTTGGTTAGATTTTCAAGCATCACGACCGATATTATTGCGATTCCTTATTTAGTATTCTATATTCAGTCATTATTACTAAAATTTTGGATTTTGCACATTCACTCCTTCAAATTTTTATAATTATATAATTTTATATGCGCACAACAATATGAGATTATTTTAGACCCCAAAACCGTCCAGACTCGAGTTGAAACTCAATAAGTAATCGAAATGCTTCCTTATTCAGTATAAAAGCACAATTAAGAAAATTTGTTTCAGATAGAAACAGACAATAAAAATTGACCAGGGTAGTAGTTATAAGAAGACCTAAAAGTAGCGGGGCCTTAAAATATTGGTGTCCACTACCAGGTCAGCGAGTATAGTATCCACTATCCAGAATAGAGACGTACACCAGTGACTCCAGTAAAGTTAAAATTGAAAAGAAAAGCTCTTATTCCAAATATTACAACGGTCGGAAGCGGATAATAAACGGTCAGGATGACAGCAGATTTTTCAATCTAAACCGCACAATAGTCAACGCTATTATATAACGAATTTAAATTACGGCTATAATTACAAATATAAAGGGCCTGATTTAGCCGTTACAATTCAATCCAAAAAGATCCGAGTTTCAAATTCTCAATCCCAGAATTCATTCTAATCACTTTACAGTTTGAACGATCTCCTCCTCTTTCTTGCCATATTCTTCTCCAAAGATCAAAATCTGTTTCCTTCCAGAAAAAGAAGTGAGAAAAAGAAAAAGGAATCCATGGCAAATTTGTCAAGATCTCCTTCCCTAATTCAAGCACGAAGTGGAAGTCCTCTCAGAAAGAGCGCAGATCTAAGTCCGTATGCCCCCAAATTCTCCTCTCCTTCAGGTAAGTGTGAAGTCTCTATTCCTTGAGTTCTTTTCTTGGGTCGAGTAAATGGGTTGCTTCTGAAATTGCTGGTTTTAGAGGTCACAGGTCCAGCTTTTAGTCTTTTAGTTTGTCTTCCAGTCCAGATTTCTGTTTATCAAGCCAAGAATGTTGGGAATTTAACAATTGGTGTGATTTCTCTCCAAATTTGGGGGCTGTTTAATGAGAATTTATTTAAAAGTTCTTCATTTTTAATTATGCATTAGTCTGGTAATTCAATAGCTCCTCAAAATTTTCTTGGCTGAGAGGCCAATTTAACGCTTCTTTGTGGTGTGGTGAGATTTTTTGTACTTCTGATTATATCTCTTGTAATTGTCAAGGTAATTTTGGTTTTAGCCAATGGTTCAGTGTTCGATAATCTAACCTTTCTCTCCACTTTCCTCAGATTCTCCCAAAAGAAGCTTTGGTTTGAAGCATTTTCCCTCTGAGAAGGAGAACCAGCAGGACCCAGTTGCATCTAAATCCACCAAGGGAAAATCTCCAGCGATGGCATCATCACCAAATGTGCCTCCATTCCAGAAAAATTTCATGGCACCCACTATTTCAGCCTCCTCCAAAGCTGTAAATCCCTCGGCTCAAAGGAAGAGGGTCCTTGGTGAGAAAAATGAGGCACTTAAATTCTCACAAAACTCGGCTCCAACTGAAGTGACTGCTGGACCTGCTGTCAGATTTGCACTCAGCCCTACTGTGGTAGAAGATATCACAAGCTGCACTGACAAATCTTGCTTCTCTTCACCAATCAAAGAGGGCATTTCCCTGTCTGTACATGACCCAGCAAACAAAGACTCTTCTTGGGTTAGAGCCAAAACCACAATTCAGCCCAATCAGTTTCAATCTGAGCTTCTTCCTCCTTATGACCCAAAGGTGAATTATCTCTCTCCAAGACCACGATTTCTGCACTATAAGCCGAGACCCCAAGCCAGCCTATCTGAAAATGAGCTTGATGTCCACGACATGGATTATGAAGCAAAAAGTCTTGAGGATCGCTTCTCCTCCGAGGGTTCTGAAGATGCAATTTCGGTGCAAACCGAGGAAGAAGATGGTCTATCTGAAGAGGCTACTTTAACCCAAATGGAGTCCCCTAAACTCGAGGCACAACCAAATCGAGTCAAAACAATGAGGGGGAAGCTGAAAGTTGGGCATCTTTTTTCAGTTTTGTTTATTGGTTGCATCTGCCTCCCATTTTCAGACACACCCATGATGGCCTCCTATTCAAACCCAAAAGTCCCTCCAATAACATATGTCGGTTTCAATACTAGAATATTGGAGGCCTCCAATAAATTCAGTGGCTGGTTTTTAGAGTGTTTCACATATCCGTTTGCAAGGGAAGTCTCTTTTCCAAGAGAAATGAATACTTTGAATACTTCCCCCATGGCTAACTTTACTTGTATGGTGGATGACAACAGAAGTAGTGCCGATGATGTGAAAAGTGCAGACCTAGATTCATGGGGGGAGGTGTACAAAAGGGGGATATCTAGCGAGGACAATGAGACACATGCCATCTTTGAGATGGCACATGGTGAAAATGAGGTGCTTGAGATACAAACCCGATATGAGATAGAAGACATAGAAGAGAAAGAAAAAGAAGAAATTGTGGCAGATGCCAGTTCCACATCACAACAACTGGAGATGTCCTCTGACATATCCAAACTGAAAGGAGGAGACTCAAAACTTGAGAAGAAGGTAGAGAAATATGAACTTGAGAAGTTAGAGAACTCAGATACTAAGGTAATGGAAAACCAAGAAGTCAATGACCTACAGCCTACTATGACAGAAAACACCAAACCTGAGAATAAATTAGAGAAATCTGAGCCTGAGAAACCTGAGAGTCAAGAACCTGAGTTAGTGGATAACAATGCAGTGAATGACCTTGTGCCCATTATGATGGAAAACCTTGAACAAAAATTGATAGAACCCGAATCTAGTCACATGCCTGATGAAGATCTGATTAAGATTTCAAAAAGAGCAGCACAAGGAATGGCATCAGTTGCAGTTCTAATGTCTCTAGTCACACTTGTGGCGTTAGGTTATTCCAAGAGAAAACAAAATCACGTTTTGGTTTCTGACATGACCTCTGGGGATAAAAAACCTGGCATGAATCCAGGCAGCAGTGAGAGCCATGTACCTAATAGAATGTCTTTGCATCCAAATTCCACTCTGGATGTGGAGTTTAGTAGTAGCAGTTTTGAAGTCGGTACAATTTCTGGTGCACATACCAGCACACCACGTGAAAGGAAGGTTAGGAGGGAGTCGGAGGCTTCCTCAGGCTCTTATGGGAGTTATTTGAGCTTTGAGAAGATTTCTTCCAAGAAAGTAAGCATATTTGATTTGTTTCAGTGTGCCATTAGTATATCTACCTATACCAAGTGCCAACTTGTTTGACCAGATTTTGTGGTGATTTTGATATTGTTCATTTCTATTACATGATTTATCTGCTATTTACCAACTAATATGTGTCAAAACCTTGCAACAAAAAAATTGCATAGTATTGATATTGGTTACCTCTTTTTTTTTATTTAAGAACATAAAATATTAGTACCCATTAGTCCAGTATTCTCTTCCTATTAAAAAGATACTAGTTCAGTAACTTATAAATTATCAAAACAAGGTCTTACTTTCTTGACTAGTTCCGTAACTGAATAGTTACCAAAACATTATGGCTTTATTTTCTTGAATCTCTGTAAATTGTAGGGGAAAAGCGAAGCTGAAGAGATAACACCGGTACGGCGGTCAAGTAGGTTGAGAAACCTCACTATTTCATCTACTGAATGATCACGCCCTCTCTGTATCATGTAGTAGCTTTCTAAGATTGTTGGTTTAAAATTAGGTTCTAATTCTAACCATTAGTATATTTTTAGTTTGTTTGTTGGCGAAATATGGACTAATGGTCGTTGAACAGCTTTTTGCTGTTTATTGCTTAAATTTCTTTACTAATGGTCAAGTTGTAAAATGTCTATGATTAAAAATGAAATGTTATTTGCCAGAATTCTGATTTTATAGTAAATGTTGTTTTGTAGCTCTGATTGAGGTGCTTACCAGTTTCTTGAATTTTAATGATATTTAATCTCAACTATGTAATACAGATTTATGATTTTACATGAAAATGGGATAGTACCCAACCCTGGACAACATATTTCGTGGTTTTTCAGATGGTTGGAAGGATTATAGTCACAATGACCAACTTATAATATAATAATATATTGATCACCCATTCTACTTTTGTACTCATGAAAGTTCTGTAGAGTTTAGTAGAAGTATGCTCAGGTGCAGGTGCATATCATGATTAGAACTAAAAAAACATGTACACCAGTGTGCACAAATGTGGATAGAGTTTTAAGGCAGAATAGCAACAAAATAAATACAAAAGAATATTAAAATGGAATCACAAAATTGTTGTTGTTCAGGCAACTGGTATGGTCAATGTTCACTACAGTTCCATCGAATAGCCCAAATAGTAAGTATTTCTACAGTCAATGTGGCAAAGAACTCCATTGATGTGTCTTACTTATGATGCTTTTGTCCAGAAGTTTATTTTAACATTTTTAGATTCAGTGATTGATGAAATGCATTATTAACATTTCTAAAATGTGGCATGCGACTATTCTAAAGATTAATATTTTTTCCCTTGCAAGTGATGATGAATAAGCTTGTTGCAAAGTATGTTTTGTGCTGCTAGGTACCCTCCAAATTATGGTATAAATGTATAATCAATATAGGTTTGAAACTGAGATCATAAATCCATAGAAAATTAAATTCTCAATCTGTTGAAGGCTTTGTACCAGTTGGCGCTGCATTTATCACATACTGGTACGGCTCTGTTAAGGTTCCCTGTGAAATCAGGTGTTAAACTACAATTTTTGGGTTTTGACAGTCCAGGGGTTAAACAGCAATTTTCGGCCCTTTTCAATTATGGAAACTAATGACTGATCCAGACGGTAATATATTCTGCAAATAGTGCAAAACATTTTCTAAGTCCCAGCTGGGAAAAGGTCTGGCCTAAATAGTTGAAATGAAGGCCCAATAGAGCCAAACAGGAAAGGGTTTCAGGTACCAATGCTAGTGGACGGGTTCTGGCTCACGTCCAGTCCAGTCCAATAATTGAAAGTTAATGTCCATGTCCAAATCACGTCCACGAAGAATACTAATTTTCCGTCCATATCCAGTTCAACCACTAACCAATTACAGTCCACTATTTGTCCATGATTTATCCATCTCGACTATCTATGTGGATGAAATTTTAATCAAATTAGACCGAATCCTGTTTAGCCCAATAAACTATAGATCAAGCATAGTTCGGTACGAGTCAAGGCTCAGCGATGCGAACCGTGCCTCTGTATCGGTCGTTGTGTGTATCGAGGGAATTGCGACGAATCGGCGGAGCGATATGCGTATCGTATCGAATCGTGCGATACAAACGATTCCCTAATAGCCAATCAGAACACAAGATCCACGGCAACGATTTGATTTTCCCATTAAAAAAATAGGCCATCGCTTGCCCTTCGTGCGCCAAAGACAAATTCGGAAGGTAATTACTACTTACCATCCATCTAATTGTCATCACTGTCATCCACGAGCGACCCAGGTGCTTCGATCTGATCCGAGAGATCCGAGCGCACACACCTCCCTCACCCAGCGATCCGAGTGCGTGTTACCTCCCCTCCCTTCTCTCTCCGCTCCCAGACACGACTCCCTCCCTTCTCTCTCTTCCTTCTTGAGTTCTCCTCCCTCCCTTCTCTCCTTCTTCTTTCCCCATTCTCTTTCCTTTTGTGCTGTCTTTTATCCCTCTATTTGTTTTTTTTTTCGTTTTTCACTGGCCCTTTCCTTCTTTTTTTTTCTCTCCCTTCTATCTCATGTTACATATGTTCAATCGATTTGTTATAACTGTTCAATTTATTTTTTTATATGTTCGATTTATTTGCACATCTGTTTTATACACGTTCACTTTTATTTTTTTGTATGAGTTCAAATTATTTGTAATATCTGTTCAATTTATTTGTCATTTCTATTCAGTTTATTTGCTCACTTTTTACTTTTTCTATGAATCCACATTATTTGTTACATCTGTTCAGTTTATGTGTTATTACTGTTCAATTTATTTGTCATTTATGTTCAATTTATTTGTCATTTATGTTCAATTTATTTGTTATATCTGTTCAATTTATGTTAACTATTTATTTTTTTATACGAGTCAATATGTCTGTTACATCTGTTCAGTTTATTTGTTATAACTGTTTAATTTATTTGTCATTGTTGTTCAGTTTATTTGCTCACTTTTACTTTTTTTTTATGAATTCACATTGTTTGTTACATCTGTTCAGTTTATTTGCTATTTATGTTCAATTAGTTGTTATATCTGTTCAGTTTATGTTCACTGTTTATTTTTTATACGAGTTATCATGTTTGTTACATCTGTTCAATTAGTTTGTTATAACTGTTCAGTTTATTTGTCATTTCTGTTCAGTTTATTTGCTCGCTTTTACTTTTTGTATGAGTCCACATTGTTTGTAATATCTGTTCAATTTATTTGTCATTTATGTTCAATCAGTTGTTATATCTGTTCAGTTTAAAAAGGCAGGATAAAGTGTGAGGGAGAGGAAGGGAAAATAGATCGCCAAGGAGGAGGGAGAGACAGAAGGGAGGGACGCTGGCGAGGAAGGGGTGTGAGAGAGGAAGAGTGCGTGAGGGAGGGGAGGGGATGTCGCGCGAGAGAAAGAGGGAGCGCGAGGGGAGGGAGTGGTATGGATGACGCGGATGATTTTTTGGTGGATGACGGTTATCAATCCTGAATTCGGAAAGGGAAATGGAAGGGATGAAAACGACAAGTGGGGCCATCATTAATTGGACATAAGAAATGGACTAAACTGTAATTTTAATACATTATTTTCCGATCTTTTGTATGTTTTTTTTTCTAATTTTATTTTTTTAATGTGTAGTCGGCTAGAGAATTTTAAACAAATTAGTATCAACCGCTTTATAAAGGTTACATTTTATAAATAATGATTTAATTACTTAATTTATACATATTATATAGTATATAGTATAATTATAAAATGCACATTATCAATTAATAATGATTAAAGCTCAATAGCACAAGGGCATGTGTATTTAGACAAAATACAAGCAAATTTGAGGCTAAACCACGCAATTATTGTAACTTGAGACTAAATTGAGGTAATTTGAGTATTATTTAGACAAAATACAAACAAATTTGAGACTTTTTGTCGATTACCCTCTCTGATTCATCATGGAAACCTATCCAAATACATTTAAAAAAGACAAATTTCATTTAATTCATGCAATTGATCAGAAATTCTTGTGTGGAGAATGGCAGTTCTGAATCGAAAGAAAGCTTGGTGGTAGTATCTAGGTCTCACTAGCCAATGCAGGGAAGGGGTCCATCTATCTCAAAGCTGCACGAGTAGGTCCATTAATTCTTATATAGCATAGCTCGTATGCCTTTTCAGGCCAAAGCAACCTTTTTCTTCTTTATTAATCTTGCAACCTTCGGCCTTTCTTGTTCCCGATTTGATTTACTGAACTTACTAAAACAGAGTCATGGTAAATTAGCAACCAAGAGAGAAGGACAGGTACTAGTGCCACTGACCAGCGAAGTTGGTAGGGAGCGAGCAGGATTGGAGCGGCGAGGGAGAGAAGGTATGACGACGACATCGGGACTCGATCCAACAAGGGGGAGAGGAGATGAGGTGGTGGTTTCGGTGGGGCCGAACTTGTTGGCATTGGGATCGTCGTCGTCGTCTAAGAGAAGATTCGAAAAGGCGGTGCTGCGCTACACAATCGCTCGGGCACCGATTGGGTTTTGAGGCGAGCCGCCATGGCCAGAGATTGAGGTCGAGTAGGGAAGATGAGATGGATCGGAAAGACGTATGGTTTACTTTCTGTAATTTCCACGATTAGTCCACAATTCGTCCAGGATTTCCACAATTTGTCCAAAAAGATTTTAGCAATTGGACTTGGACTGGATTTTAGTCCAGTCCAAAACTAGTCCATTCCATAAAAGTCCAATATTATTGAGTCCATATTGTCCATTGGACTATTCTGTCCAATAGCAGCTCTAGGTACCATGTGCAATTACTAATATGTCTAAACTTTTGGATGAATAACTATTTGACATTCCGTTGTGGTTTGTTTCATAGGCATGTTTCAGCAATTTATTGGTGACATGTGTTGCATTTATAGAACACGCAAGTGTTTGGAAAAGCACTTACCAATTCCAGAGATTTAACCGAACCCAAATAACTTAACCCATGGGACAGCCTAGCTATCAACATAAGCCCTGCAGTTGAGCTCCGGGTTTGCAATGATATTGAAAAGAAACAAGCAAGAAAGCAAATCTGAGTTACTTATAAGTTATAATCAATCAATTCAACTTTAGCCACATCGAGGAAATTATAAAGGAAAATAGAAAAATGGTCGGCTAGCACTTGCAAAAAAAACTCCAGCTTCCACAACAACTCGTCGTATTAAATTGTAATAATTTATATATATTTTTTAATAAAGTGGCCAATGGGACCCTCGGTTTCATTAATAGAAACTGGAATTATTTTAATAAAAATATGAATGATACCACTATTTAAAACTTGAATTAATAAAATTTATGTCTGTTACGGTGTTACCTATGCAAAATGTATTAAATTTCATGTAAAATATGAACGAATTACTCTTTTTTTTTTATTTCTATGTTTAAATTTGTATGTAAGATGCGCCTGTGTACTAACGACAAAAGCGTGATGTACAAATAACTACAATAGGAAAAAAAAGATAATTACTATTATTATTATTAGCAATAAAATAAAATATAACAAGAAGCTTTCGTAGCTCAGTTGGTTAGAGCACCCGTTTAGTAAGCGGGAGGTCTTGAGTTCGACTCTCAACGAAAGCAAGTCGTTTTATTTTGCAGTGCACTATTTTAGCCATTGAGTTTCGGCGAACTCTTTTTTTTTTTTATATATAATATCGTATTATTTGGGAAAATGATCCTGTCGATTTCCCCTCATTTTCACCTATCATCAAATCATCAAAAGATACTTCATATCTAGGGGTATTATCTACAGTATCCTTTCAGATTTATTGAGAGATTTATCCAGGCCATTGATTTCAGCTGGCCTTCTGATCGAACCATTCATTTCCACTTCTCTTTAGCTGTTCATTTGTTGTTCATGTTGTTTGTGACAGAAAAATGATTCTGTTGTGTAACTGGTCTAGAGTATGGCTCTGCATGACCCGCGTAATCAACAAACACAACACAAATAAGGGATCAAGTCATGTGCCTATGTGCGTGTCTTCTAGGCGGGTCCCACAGAAGCTGCCTATCATTCATGACTCATGAGCCCTGTTTTTTTTTTTTTTTTTTTTCCTTTCTTTCTCTTTTACTTTGGTATATTTTCATTAGGTCCTTCATCTCATTGAAACTATAATTCGCTCCAAGTATAATTTAGATAAATATTATACTGTCATTCATAATATATATTTATATAAAAAATGGATTTAATACATTCAAGTTTCTTTTTGTATTAACAAATACAACATTAACATATTCTTCGATTAATATTATATCACCATATTTTTTTGCCTATAATTGTGTGAAAATTTGTATACGGTATTGAACCATAATAAAAAAAATGTATATGAAAATTAATAGACTGATAAAAATTAATTGATAATTTTATGAATTTTCATACCTACAATTTTTTTTTTCAATTTTAGTTTGTTAAGTGATAAACCCATTGTATACGACAACACATTGAATAGAGGAGCGCATCGTAGAAAAATAAAACTAAAACAACATATATCTAATTCTATTTTTAAATTTAATTTGTGTCATTTATTATTTACTAATTTATAGTTTAATAATATAAATAAATTTAAACTTGAAAAAAATATTATCATTGAAAATGACAAAAAAATATCGAGCGAGTGTGCTCTTACTAAAAAAAAATTACTTCATGTGACAATACTCAAAGTCAAACCATGCAATGTTATGATAATTCGACAATAAATGCTCTGAAGATATTTTAGCAAAATCCAATTGGGCCAGTTTTGAAGAATTTAACAAATATGCAAATTAACATAAATAATCGAATCAAGAATACTCAAAATTAATAATTTGTTTGATAAATTGAAAAAAATGATTTGTGTTTGTGAATATGGAATAAAAATATGATAATCAAAGAACATAAATTATATGAAAATCTCAAACAAAAATTATGATAAATTATATATAGAAAATCTGCGGAAATTTAATTAATTTCATTTATTAATATATTTCTTTATTACTAACCAAATCAATAATCTTTAGGTTAAATAACGGAATTATTATATCTTGTATCTTGTACTATACAATTTCAGGGGGTTTCTATAGTATCTTTTTAGGATTTTTTTTTTGGTCATTTTGTGTAGTCTAATGTGTAACATAGTTAAAAGGAACTACTTTTTCGACCTACAATAACAAAGCTTGCACGAAAACACTACTTTACAATCCTGACATGCCCACTTAATTTTTTCCCGGATTCCATGATTTCATGTTGTTAGTTCTATCTGTCTTATATGTTTTCGTTACAAATAATCTATAGTTTCTATGCTGAAAATCTTTGAAAATAAATTAAATAATTAAAGGAGCCAAAAATAGAAAAAGAGAAAAGACATTTTCCATTTTTTCTGATGCGTTGGATAGGAAGAAGCTTACTCCATTTAAGCAAAACGTATATCTAACAATGCAATATATTTCTAAATAATCACGATAACAACTTAAGACAACAATTTATCGCGCGAAACGCGAAACTATGACTAAGTTAAACAAATCTCTTCTAGAATCTTATTGTGTTTAGGTGTTAATTAATAGAATACGCATTTTCTAAACTTCTTAGTTCGCTTCAAACTTCAAATTAATAAAAAATCTTTGTTGATTATCTCCCAAGGAGTTATAATTATTATATTGTAATCTATCTTTGAATGATTTGTGGGCATTGATCCACTGTGGAAATTGGCCGCATTAAACTTGTAATTTGCTCACATGCACTTATATTTGACTTTTAGAGCCTTTTCTTTTTGGCATAACTCAAACATAACGTACGTGTTGACAAAACATTAATAGTCCCAAACATGTGTGTAGCAAACCCTTTCGTTCCGACCTTAGAACAATAAAACTTTTACTTTTTTTTTTTTTGTTTTTTTTTGAAAGCTACAATGGCCCTCATCAAAATGAAATTTACGTGGGATTTCATTTCATTTCAATTCAATTGAATTGATTTCATAGGATTTCGTTGGATTTAATTACATGGGAATTCCAATCAAATGACACCAAATCCCTTCATTTTGATCAAGAATTTTCCAATGAAATGAAACGAAACGAAACGAAATCCCACGTTAAAAAAATGAAATTTTGATCAGGGCATAAAACTTTTTCGATTCCCACATGTTTTTAATTCTATGGATTTTTTAAGTTGCCGTGAGAAATCCATTACCATAGCCGAAGATTACAGTACTGTTCAGCCGTCTCAGCGTCTCAATCTGCACAAATGTTCAAACAGATCCGACGGACCGGAAGGTGATACACAGAGGTCTCAGTAAATTTGGTATGTAGAGAAAGATAACAGCTATAAGTGGAAGTCAGATCCTAACTTTTTGAGGGACATTAATATATATATATATATATTTTTGAGGGACGGTCAGATCCTAACTTTGTTGCTTTGATTTCTCAAATGAGGAGTTGGATGTAATTTGAGATTCTGGGGTCATTTGTCATTTCTGGTTGAGAAGAAGAGGAACCAAGGGATACAATGGGGAAGTCACAATAATAGTGATACCGGTTGTGGCAAAAAGGGAGGTGAATGTAAGCTGAGGTTGGTGGCTGTTTTGGTTTTGTGAAAGATGGGTCTAGTTGTTGTTTTGTTGTAGAATAGACATTTTTACAAACACTTGTGGGCATTGATGGTGTGTGACAAAGGCTTAGCTCTCAGCATTTAAGTTTCAAAAGATAGCGTTGATGTGTGGCTAGGGCTGTCAATGGGTACGGTACGGTACGGTAGAAGGTATTTTCATATCCGCACCCGTTAAATTTTTCTTTACCCGTACCCGTTAAAAAGGACTTTACCCGTACCCTACCCGTACTCGTTAAGAATTAACGGTACGGGTATGGTAACGGTACATAATGGGTAATAATAATATTATTAATTTAATAAAAAAATGTATAATGTGCTAAATAAATAGTATCAAATAAATATATAGATAAAGTAAAATATTTAGATAATATTTTAGATATAACAAAAATCATGAAATTTATTCTCATATCAATTGAATTCGAAAAATCTATATAACTAATTATAAATTATAATATAATATAAAGTGTAAGTTAATTTTTTCATCATCATAAATAAATTTGGATGAAGATCGAAATGAATAACATATCTTACGAAATATGCTAAAAACGTGATTATATATACATATATGTTTGTAAAATATTACCCGTTAGATAATAGGTACGAAATAGCCCTTATCCGTACATGTACCCGATAAGTTAACGAAAATTTTTCTTTACCCATACCCATACCCGTTAGTCTAACGAAAATAAAACCTTATCCATACCCGCCTTATCGAATACGGTACGGGTAGGGTAAACGGGTAAACGGATTTCATTGACAGTCTTATGTGTGGCCGTGTGGGTATGTTTGAACTGTGAGTTTGCTTTCACAAAAGAGAGCGGAGGGGCTTTGTAGCATTAAATCAGTTGTATTTTGTGCAAGTAAAGGGCTGATAATAATTTAACAAACTTAGCCAGTAGATTATAGATACAGTCATACAGACCAAATCGTGTTTTTGTTTGTTTATTAAGGTTAAACAGGTCCATGGGTTTTCTATTAAATCATAAATGTTTTACATACAAGTACTGTTGTACTAGAAAGTAAAAGGAATTAATAATCTACGAAGCGAGCTAAACTTAAAATGAAAAAAAAAATAATAAAAAAAAAGACCAAATCGTGTTACTGGAAAAAAACAGGAACATGTTAATTCGAAAATGTAGATAGAGAATTGGGTACGAGTTTCTTAAATTCTACATCTTGGAATTGAGTAGTACGAGTATACGAGTATACGACCATAGAAAAGGATAGGAATTTACGTGCTTCGTGCGTTTTTATTGGGAAATAAATATATTTGTTTAGAAAGTTTGGAATAAAATTAAATTTGAATATCACATGGGCTTAACTGAAAGGTTGAAATCTAAAAAATAAAAATAAAAAAAAGGAGTGCGGTTATGAGAAAGAAAATGGGCGCGCGCGCCACGGCGCCAATCAACCCATCAGAAATTTAAATACTATCGGAAGATTTTTTATGTAATTATCATTTGTAGCTATACGTGTATCAAGTAGAATTTAAACTGCAAGTCTGCAACCCAAGATGATCCGGCACACATTCGCCACACGTAAATGAAAATCTTAAGGCCAAAGGGCCTTTCATACTCAATAAAAAAAAAAAAATCTTAAAAATAATTAGGGAAATTTTTTTATGTACCCCCAAAAGTAAGGAAATGGAGCATTTGCCCCCCAAAATCACAGATTCCTTTTGTAAATGCCACCAGCAGCCTTTTTCTAAAATATTTAACATTAAAATAACAAAAATTAAAATCTCTGATTATTATACCCCTAGCGATTATAATCGATCGAGTCGATTTACGAATCAGGATGGATCAAACCAGACCCAGTCGATAGTCCCATTCTCTTCTCTCAAGCTCTCCTCCTCCTCTGCTTCTCTCGCTCTAGTCTATGAACCTAGGCGCATCCTTCATCCACCAGTGCACTCCTGAACCCCAATTTTCAGCTTCTCTCGCTTCTCTCAAGCTCTCCGAACACTAATTTTCTCCTCTCCGCCCCACTCTAGCACTCCTCTCTACAACCCTAAAAGCAGCTGTCATGCATAACTAGGTAACTCTCTCTCTTTCTTCCGATTTTTTGTCTCTCGTTGTTCTTTCGATTTTTGTTCTCTGCATTAATACTAAAGCTTGATGCAATTTAAATTTCTCTTCAGAACTTCTGATTTTGTAATCAAAACTTGAAACGGAATTAGGGGTTTTGATTTAGGTCAGCCTTTCCTCTTTTCAATTTAGACTTTTAAGAGTTTTGGATTTTTGTGGATCGCTTGCTTTTTGTTGAGCGTCTCATGAGAATTCAGTATGAAATGTGCTGTGATTATTTATGAGATATCCATGCAAGAATCAATTAAGATAAAAATTTGACATAATTATTCTTCATGTACTCTTTCCCGGTCCGTTGGTCAAGTTAGAGTCAATTGGAATTATCATATTTATTATTATTTTTTTCTAGTCCATTCCAGACATACCAGCAAGCCGGTAATCATGTGAGTAAGACAAGGCTCGATAATTAGAAGAATCAAGTGCTTATACCTCCCTTTTGGTGAATTTTTCAGATGAAGCTGCTCGATTTTTGTTAAAAAAAAAGGTGTTGTTCCAACTTCCAATTGTTAGCTCGGTCTCTGATTCGTCTGAATTTGAGTTATGCAACAGCAGCAAATTGACGCGAACATCACAAACACAGAGGAACAGAGAAGAAATGCAACGAACTATCAGCTGTTAGGACAACGCATCAGTGGTCCTATTGTGGTCCTGTCTTCACCTCTCAACATGTGACACATGGCAGCTAGTAGTCGGTTAGGAATTAGAGAATTTGTATCTATCTTTTCTATATATAAAGCAATTGTATTCAGCTGTAAGAGACGCAATGCAATGAAATGAAAAGAATGAATTGAATCATATATCAGTCTATTTACCAGTATCTTCTTTATTTACCAGTAACAATTAGGCTATGAATTGTATGCATTTTAATTTGCAGAGATCGAGGCACAAAAGAAGACTAGCTTGCTTGAGAACACTGTCACAATTGTTGCTGTTAAAACTATATTTAAATTACAGGCACAATTTTGATGTTTTGTTAAGGCGTCAGTATAGCATGGGAAATGAAATATTGTGTTCATGTATAGTTATTGAATGATTTTGGATTATACTTTTAACTCGTTATTTAATTAGCTTATGCATCAATATTTGAATTGAGAAAATTAGATATATTGAGAAAACAGTTTCTACTTTTGAAAAGCAATTACCATTTATTTGTTTTTTTTTGTGCCCTTGTAATTTTGACGCTGAGATATTGGGAAGGGGTGATAGGTTTGGCGATTGTTAATTTTTGTTGGTTACCAGGTATGTACCTAGTACCATGTACTTCTGTACCCTATGTACCAAAATCACAAACTTTCAACCTAAATCACAAACTTTCATTTTATAGAAGGTGCATTTATCCAGTATATTCAAACTGATTCACTAAACAGAAACACGCAAATTCATCCATCCTATCAGGTAACGCCACTTTCAGCTTCATTTTCTCCACATACTGCTCATACTCCTCATTCTCCACATATCGCTCATCTATTAGATACAAATCTGCAAATTTTTTCAGAAAAAAAAACTTATTAAGTTATTTCATCAAGTTATATTACATATGAAAAAGAACTTATCAGAAATCTGAGGTTTGATCGGAATGCTAAATTGTGATTGAAATGCTAACTTATTAGAACTCAGAACTTATCAGAACAAAAAAAATGCTAAATGCAAATTTTGCATAAACCAAAAATCGGGAAAAAAAAAGAGACATACTTGATTTCATTCGAAACCCTAGACGTGCGAGAGAGAAGAGATGCTGCTAGAGAGAAGTCCTGCTAGAGAGAAACTCTGGTTTTAGCAAGTACTCAGGCCAGAGGATAGTACGGCCGAGAGAATAGTTGCTGCTAGAGACAAGTGCGCTATGGTTCATGGCTGATCGTGCGAGAGAAGAGATTGAAGTGCGCTATCGGAGCTGACATAGGGGAGATTGAAGCTAGGGTTCAGTGCGAGAGAGGGGAGAGAGTCGAATGGGTTCGACTGGGTTATTTGGGTTCTGGTTCTAATCCAGCAGCTGGGGGTATAATAGTCAGAGATTTTAATTTTTATTATTTTAATATTAAATATTTGAGAAAAAGGCTGCTAGTGGCATTTACAAAAGAAATCCATGATTTTGGGGGGCAAAATCAGAAAGACTGAAATTTGAGGGGCAAATGCTCCATTTCCTTACTTTTGGGGGTACATAAAAAATTTTCCCTAAAAACTAACCATTTCACTAGCCACGCTGCCCGCGCATACAATATTCAAGACTCAAGACTCAAGACTAAAAGGCATTATACGAAGTTTTACCACGACATGATTGATATATTAAAAAAAAAATTACAAAGTTAATTACGCTTTTAACAATAGGGTAAGTCTTTCCATCAATTTAATTTGACACATGACATTAGAATCAAAATTCGTTAATATCGAAAAAGGTGGTTATAATTGTACTTCTTCTAAATAGAATCAATAGATAAATTATATTTTAAATTATTGAATATAAATATATGCATACATTAAATTATTCTTCCTTACTACGCAATCAAACATCTATTACATAACACTACATAACGCTTATGCATCCTTAATTTTTGCAACTTCTTACTACACAACCAAACGCCTTCTTTAACTCCTAAGCCATTATATAAAGTTTTACCACAACATGATTGATATATTAAAAAAAATATTCTACAAAGTTAATTACGGTTTTAACACTATATAGGATAAGTCTTTCCATCAATTTAATTTGACGCATGACATTAGAATCAAAATTCGTTAATATCGAAAAAGGAGGTTATAATTGTACTTCTTCTAAATAGAATCGATAGATAGATTATATATTAAATACTTAAATATATTATTTCATTAATTAGAAAGTAACATAATATCTAAAATTAACATGTCAGCTTTTTCAATATATATCATTCAATAAATAACTAAAATTTTGAATTTCAGCAAATTCGATGCTGCACCTATTGAAATAATTAGCTGCGGCTACGCTTGCTAACTTAAACTTAAAAGCACTTTATTCAAACAAAATCTTATGGGAGGCGTTTGGATGGGCTAGGAATATTAGCTTCTTCCAAGACATAAATCTCTCTCACAAAGTTACACACTTTCCAACGTTTTAGTCCTAAAATCTTTATTCCTTTCTTATTCCCATACGATCCAAACGAGCCCATGAGAAATAAATACTAAAATATATTTATTGCATCATTAAAAGGGACGCTATTTTTTTTTGCAATAATTAACAGGTCCAACTGATCTTAATTACGGCAAAAGGAGAAAGGAAGGTAGAATAAAACCAAATTGCAGAAACATAACACATGAGATAGAATTGACATACTAATTTAAACACAAAAAACATGACAGAAGTAGCTACATTATATCAAATGCAAGAGTAATTCATTCATACACATAAAGAAAATTTATTCGATCCATGAAAAACAACACAAGCACTGAAGCACACAAGCAAATTTCTCTTCAACGCTTATAAGCAAACTTCCTTAAAAAGCTTAGACACAAGATATTACATAAGTTAGTCTATATCAAACTATGAGAGAGTACTACTGTAAACAAATAAGCTTCAAGAAACCAAATTCCTCATTACTGCTATAGCATGTAGGCATGTAGCATACCAGATCTTGCTAAATACTGTTTCAGGAAATTAAGTTAGGGAGCCTCATCAGACGCCTGTAGCTGCATGAAGGTGTAAACACCAGAATAAGTAGTAAATTTGACAGCTTTGATTCCATCGAAGTTGTTTACTCTATAAAGATTAGAAAGTATGCTTCTGTTCTCCTTAGAATCTCTGGGGAAAAACAGGGAGAATGCTGTTTCTTGTAGAATAACCCTGTTGCCGGTGACCTCTAAACATTTCAATCCTGAAAATTATCAGTACAATGATACTAAGCAAACTTGCAGTATATATGAAATCTTCCAAGAATTTGTTCTTTCTTTTTTAAAAAAAAACAAATCATGCCGTTATAGTAGTTACCTTTCACCAGGCGGTTGCAGCATCTAACAAACAGAGCACGTTTTGATGCTCCCGGAGCAAAGCACCGCCGGAATTCATCGTGCTCTACGGTCTCCTTGTAAAATTTTGTTATTGGTCGATTGGCGTCCACGTATGCGGAAAGACTTCGCATTCTGATCGTCCCGTCTTTTCCAAAAAATACCTCTTGGTAAGCCGATGCAGTAATGACTTCGTACAACAAAATATTAAATTATTAAGGCCCATATATGAGATAAAGAGAATGTTGAATCACAGTATTGAATTGACACCACTATATGTATATAGATTACCTAATACACAAGATTTACACTTAAAAAGATTACTGAGACGGTGAGAGTGAGACCTCCCGTCACACACTCACACTAAGAACCAACTTAATACAACGGCTATTTAGTTTGACATCTCTGGATTCTATGTGGCAAAATTGGCTATTAATTGCATTGGTATTGTTACGCTTATTAACTATAAATATACACCCACATCCACATAAACATAATCTATAAGTAAATACAAGTATGTATATAATACCGTTAATTGAAGTTATCGGCGGACTCGGCAACGGCGGACTCTCTAGGTACTTCAGTATACTATTGCCGATGTTGCCGGCAACTGCAATTGGCCCAGACGGTATAGGAATAGTATCGGCCATTTCACCAAGTGTCTCCCAACGTGAAGAAACAACAAGACCCGTCAAGATTATAGAAAATGATTGGGTTTTTTCGTATTGGTCAGCTATATCGATCTGGTCGAGACGCTCCAGGTGTCGCTGTTTCTCAGCCAAATCGACCTTCAGTTGCTGTTTCCTAATGCTTCTCAAATTCTGAAGTGCGCTTGAGCTGCTGGGTCCAACATCTACTTGAAGTTTCCCACCTCCGCTGGAACACCTCTCTCTGTCTTGTGATTCTTTCTGGTCATCTAGCCCTTGGGAGGTGGTCTTTGACTCCTCTATGTCTCCCACGTCTGCCCGAGGTTTAGAGGGATTCCTCTCTCCATCTCTCCTGCTGCCACCTGGCCCAGTGATCTTGGACCCCCCTGTCAGGCCTCCTCTGCCGGGATCATGGAGTGAGGTGGAGCTGCCTCCCACATATTCCCGCAGTTCTCGGCCGGGACACATCGTCTCAGCATCTAGCTGGCCACCAGCTGGTTGCTCCTGGGAAATGGGGTTCTCCTCTGCTTCTCTTCCTCTCTTCATCTATGGAAAATAACAAGCGCTGGGGATGGAAGTCTGAAGATGGGTCTTGGTGTTGCAACTTGCGACTTGGAATATCTTTTTCTTGGTTGTATGGTGTAACTGTGTAAGGAATGTCGTTAGTATCTCAGATGTCCTTTATTACGAGAATATATAGACTATTCTGGATCCGCTGCTTCTTGAATCTTGATTTACCTAAAACCATTCTTGCTAACTAACTACGACTACACTGGTGTATAGACCTGGTGTATAGCAGTATTCAATTTCACTTGTGATTTCACATATTGGGAGAATACGCATGGCAGCATGCATGGGTGGTATATATTGTGGAGACTGGAGACCTCGGAAGGTGGTGGGTTGGGAAAGACATTAAGCCATTAAGGGAGTATTCTAGTTTGACAAATTAATGAACCTGGTAGGTTGTATGTGGCAGTTCCCAATATGCTAGCGCTCATAGAATATCTGTGATGGGGATTGGGGGAGAATTCCTTTCCCGTTAACTCTAATTTTTTTTCTTTTTATTATTCCTAATGAAAATCCAAAACAAAAAAAAGAAATAAAAATATTAAAAGTTTTACAATGGCATGTACAAGGACAGCCATAATTTTTTCATTGGAGCCTCAACAAGAAAAAAAAACTAACGATACAATTTTTTTTTATTTTGAATTAAAATAAAAGTACCAATTACATATAATAATTTGTTATATTTAATCATCATTACGGACACACATTTTATATTAATGAAAGCCCGTACTTCGGGTCTGTTATCTCTAGATTTTACATTGGAGCACATTAGACCCAAATAACAAAGAAACAAGAAACTAAACAAAATAACAAAAATGGGTAGCTTAGATATCCAGGTATATATCTAGTAGGATTATTCAATTATGTACAGCAAATAAAAATTTGTTTTGATGAATTTCTAAAATATGAAGTACATTAATTATAATAGTGGCATGATATACAACATTGTTCAGTGTTCATAATAAGGATGTTCATTTTTTGCCTTTACATTAACATGATATCTTGCGTCTACAACATTTCTGAATCAACAGGGCCTATCGAGAAGATAATGATATCTCATATTTATATACATATTTTGACCATACTTAGCACCAAAACAACATTCAAACAAATACAATTGCTCATGATTAACTGTGTTTTCCAAGATTTTGGTACTGCCGCCGTTTTCATCTTTATTTTGTAGAATTCTCGTGAAAATTGAAGACAAAACGTGCCAAACAAGAAGAATGGAGCCTAATCCTCAGTCGGACGACTCATTCCCGGCTCACACACACGTGCCAAGGACCAGAGAAGACTTCTATGGGCCGAGACAGGTCAAATATCGCGCGAAGGCCCTGGTCCCAGCCTAATTCACCTCGTCAGCGCCTGATTTCGGTCCGAAATGCTTCCATTTCGGTCCGAAATCCATGTATGGAAAGTGGATTTTGGAAAGTTTCGAGAAAGGAAAGGGAATTCCTTACCCTAGCCGCCTCCCTGACCTTCCATAGGGGTATTTAGGCATGTATTTTCGTCCAGAAAAGGATCCGAGGTGATCCCCACTTTTCCACACCATATTTCGACAGTTTTGGCTTCGTTTTTTGCTCTTTCCGCGGATTTTCCTTGAGGAGCAGCAGTGTTAGCGTGCGACGGCAGCAACCTTGTGACTCTCCATCGATTTCCTGCCCTAGAACAGCGATTATTAGCATAAGGATCCTTCGGTTTACTCTTTTATGCTCATATTTCATTGTTTTATGGCTTGTATCTTTATTATTCGCATAATACTTGTTATTTTCTGTTTGAACATGTTAGGCTAGATTTTATGATGTCTTAGGAGTAGTTAGTAGATTAGTTTAGTATTTTGTGATGACTTGATTGCTTTATATTATTCTATGTGATATGTTTTGTTTAGAATTATATCTTGCTTGGTTAATTTAGTTGTTTGCTTGATCGTTTATCTATTGATGAACTGCAGCACCAGTAGGGCATTAAACTAGAACAAACAATTGGTTAGTTAAGTATTTGAGGTAAGCCAATCGCTCGAAAAAGGAGGTTAGTTTACGACCGAAAGGTGAAACTTTTACTGATCCGACAGGACTTTAAATACCTCTAGAAATCCAACCAAACATACTTGAATAACTAAAACCCGACACGAAAGTTTAGGATTAGTTGTTCACGTGGTAAAAACCGAGTTCCAAACCAAGTTAGAACCAAAATCGCGACGGCTGAGGTTAAAACTTCGGTCTGGTCGTTTAGTAACCTTCACATAGTACTGTGTAAAAATATCAAGTCAGAACAAAAGGTCTAAAGCAAGTTTTGGCACGAAAAGCATGGATTTCGGTCCGAAATCCATGCATTTCGGTCCGAAATATGCCTCCGTCCAAGTGAAAACTGAAGGCAGAGGTGTTTTAGAGCTAAACTAATTAAACACACAACCCTAGGACATTACTTGCATCTGTTTGAGTCCAGAAAAATATAAAAACCAACCCAAAAATATTTTATTAATTATTTTTTGAATTTTAATTGTTCTAAATTCTTATCAAAACCCCACAAAAACTTTTCTGTCTAGCTTTTAAAAAAGACTAAGTCCGGTACTCATTTTTACCGTCCCTTGGGTTCGACCCTAAGCTTAACTTGAACGACTAGTGAGGTTATGTCTAGGTACAAATTTATTTGATCCTAGGTTTAAATCCTTCATCAGATAATTAATTAAAGAATTAATAAACTATAATTAGTCTGACAGCCGCTTTACTAAAAGGAGCATATATATTTATCATTTATCAAATAAACATGGATTCGCGCGTCATTCATGTATTATGCAAATCCGAATAAAACAAGAATTTCCATTATTTCAATATACAACATCTTCTCTGATCCAACGAGAGAGAAAAGCATATTGCAAATTACACCAACCGATTGATTGAGTCTCCAAGGATATTTTAATATGAAAAATACCTTAAATGGCTTGGATCTACTGTTTGAATTTTAGATTTTGAAAAACGACTCAGACATACGAATTTGACTTTACCGTTTGAATTTCAAAAAAGATTTGACTTTACCCATACCCTACCAGGATTAACGGTAAGGGTAGGGTAACGATACATAATGGGTAATAATAATATTATTAATTTAATAAAAAATATATAATGTGCTAAATAAGTTGCATCACATAAATATATAGATAAAGTACAATATTTTGAAAATACTTTACATATAACAAAAATCATGCAATTTATTCTCATGTCAATTGGCATTCAAAAAATATATATAACTAATTATAAATTATAATATAATAGAGTGTAAATTATTTTTTTCATCAACATAAATAAATTTCAATGTAGATCAAAACTAATACCATATCTTACGAAATATGGTATTTACATGATTATATATACATATATGTTTGTAAAAATTTACCCGTTAGATAATGGATACGAAATAGCCCTTACCGGTACCCGTACCCGTTAAGTTAGCTAAAATTTTTCTTTACCCATACTCATACCCGTTAGTCTAACGAAAATGAAATCTTATCCATACTCGTCTTATCGAATGCGGTACAGATAGAAATAAGTGGGTAAACAGATTTCATTGACAACCCTAACCTAGAGCACATAAGTCAGTCCTGATGCTCATTTCCTAGTTTAGAATATCAGAGAAATAATATAAAGAAAACTGCACGAATTAATGACCAATTAAGACAAAAATGGAATTTTATATAAATTGAGGGAAATATATCATTGTGGAACCTCCAACAACACTGGTATTTAAAAGTTTGAAAAAAATAATAATGTATTCAATAAATATAAAATGTGGTTCCTACGGATAAGCTATTTAATATTTTAAAAAATGTAAGAATGGATGCGTATATAGAATGGACCCATTCGTTCTATATACGGAACTAACATTTCTTTAATTATATTATAATAATAATTTTAAGATTATAAGATTTTCGATTTTTAGATGTCAAGGAAAAAAAAATGATGAAATAAATATTTGCGGTGATCATCACTACGATGCAAGGCACAATTAAGAATTGTACGCCTGAGTCGAAAGTATTATTATTATTAGAAATAGGGTGTCTAAAGGAGAATAAGTACATGTACCTTGTTCTATTTTTTTTGTTGGAATAAAAAAAATATCATTATTTATATAAGCTTTGAACAAGCTATTCAAGACCAAATCAAACATGAAATAATTTATTCTCTTGTTCATAATATACATCTAAATTATACGAGTCAAAAGTATAAATCTTGAATAATTGATATCTAAATAAATACGCGGGTCCTTGGTTTAGAGGTTAAATTAATTAAAAAAAAAATCTGCAAAAAGGACACACACCAATCCAGCTTCCAATGATAGCTCTATATTTGTCATTTTTTTTTCAATGGCGTGTCATATAATTAGTATCCAAAAATGATGCACAGGAGCTATTGCTTGGAGAGTCGGTTCGACCGAGCCAAGATCCACAAGCTATAATAGATAGCTGCATCTGCAACCTGGCTCCTGTGCCGCCTTGACCTTTTCAAACAGACCTTCTTTATAGGCATGTAAGATTTCACATAAGTATTCCAACTCATCTCCTACCTCGTCCAACCTTTCGAACAAGTTTTTCAATGAAATTAAATCATTCTCCCTCTCCGTCGCACTTCTCAACCCATGCATAAGCGTCCTCAATGAATTGATGAAATTAACTGTATCTGCGCCAGCATTTGTAAATGTGTTATTATATGTTTTGTCTATATGTATATACTAACAATAAAGTAATTGATAGTATTTTTATTTTATATAGAACTGTATATGTTAGGCATTAATTAAAAATATTGTAAAAATCAATGGTTAATTTAGTCAATTTTTTTATTGAAAATATCATCTACACGACAGATCAAATCAAATTTAAAGAATCAATGGTCCATATTTATCCTGGTCTAAAATTGAACACACCTCGTTTAATTGTTTACACACTTAGATTGGTGCTTTTACAAGTACCAAGGATGCAGAGCTCAAGTGAAAAGGCTTTTCTTTTTCAGTTCAATAGTATAAATAAAATTATTTTTTTTTTAAAAAAAGCTCCTTATGAGTACTTACCTGATTTCACATATAATTTTAAAATTTTTTGGGTATTCTGTGTATTTTTTTAAAAGGTACTGTTATTGGGCAATTATAATTGTTTGATCAAACGATTTTAAAAAAATCATAAAAAGTATAAAAGAATTTTATAAAAATATAACAATTTGATTTTCAATAATTTTTAAATATATATAACACATTGAGTGGTTTAGATTGATCATTTGAAGCTCGAAAATTTGAGATACGACCGCCGAAGTGTGGACAAACGATCCATGCTTTTAGAAAATACAATATAGTAAATTTATGTGTTCACAGATAGACACACACACAATACATAGAACATTTATAGGTTATCGTGCATCATGGCCTTATTGATCGGGTGGTTTTAAAAATTGACAAATCTAATTTAATTATTTAGTCAATCGATTCTACATATTGAAATCTCAGAACAAACAAAATTTTATATATATTAGCTTTTTTTTACTTTTTAATTTTTTTAATACTTTCTACTTTTGGAATCTTCATGCTACTAACTTGTATTAAAAAATTGACAAGTTTTAAAAAATTCAAAAAAATAATAATAATTTTTTTAAAAAATATATAAAATTTTATTTGCTATGAGATTTTAATATGTATATTATATTTGTCAATTTATAAAATCATTGACCGATAAGGTCATGATGCACGATAGTTACTATGCATCATGATGCAAATAAATTTACTAAAAGCAAAGCGATATAGATAGAGGATTACGTCAAATTCGATCTTATCTAAAATTCAGAAGTTGAAATGACTTATCCGAACCGTTCCATATGATCATCATATATATTGAAATCTCCTGGGCGACCAAAGTCTATATTTTTTAAAAAAAAATTTACTAGTTTTTTGGTATTTCAGAAAATTCTTGATCTAATTAGTTCTAAATCCTCTTGTAACAACAGTTTTTACAAATTCAAAAAGTACTTAAAAATTTATAAAACTTGATCAGCAAGAAGATTTTAATATGAAAAACATATCGAGCAGTTTGGATCAAGTCATTTGAGCTTTTGAATTTGAGATCTAATAAAATTTAACGAAATGTCAAATTGCTTTGTCCGTAGCCAAACTCTATATATATTGATCAGAACAATTTAATATCTTCTTAATAATGAAATTTTGTTGGAAATTTTTTTTTTGTAGATCTTTATAGATAAGTATTGCTCGAACGTCCAAAACTAATTGACAAAAGTTAGTATCCAATATATAGGACGGATGGGTCCGTCCAATGTAATCGTTTTTACGTTTTTAAATTTCAAATGACTGATCCGAACCGTTCAATATGTTCACCATATTGAAAACTTACAAGAAACCAATTTTCACATTTTTTTTTAAATTTTTTACTATTTTTTTGGTATTTTTGAAAATTCATGATATATTGAACGATTTTCTAAAATTCAATTTTCATTATGGATCGTCCAATAACAACGATTTTCTAAAATACCAAAAAAAATAGTAAAAAATTTCGAAAAAATATAAAAATTGGTTTCTTATAAGTTTTTCAATATGGAGAACATATTGAATGGTTCAAACCGGTCATTTGAAATTTAGAAACATGAAATCGATCGTATTGGACGGAACCCATCTGTCCAATATATTGGACTCTAGCATTTCTCAAACTAATTAGATAAAAAGTTTTGTAAAAATTTTAAAAATATGGTAAAATTATAATATATATATATATATATATAATTTAGTTTTCAATAAAATTTAATATGAAAAAAAAACATTAAACGGCTAGAATCGATCATTGGAACATAGACTTTTAGAGAAGCAACCAATCTTTGCAAAGCGTTTTAGATTAACGATTTTCTAAAATCCGAAAAAAATACTTAAAAATTTCAAAAAAATATATATAAAATTGATGTGCATGGAGATTTCATTAGGGAGATTCTATTGGACGGTTTAGATCGGTCATTTTAAACCAAATCTAGGAGTTTTGATCGCGACTCACGGAGGACTTTTTGTGATGCATCTCACCGTAGCTAAACTCTATATATATACACACACACAGGTAAAAAAAAAAAGACATGCACTCACCAGCCGACAAGGACTTGCCCTTGACCACACATTGTTGTTGCTCATATGCTAGCGCACAGATGAAAAGTTGAACTGCAGATGAAACACTTTGCCAAAGTTTGTGTAAGAATTGAGTCTCCTCCTCATCTGGGACAACATCGGAATCTCCAATGAATCTAAAATCGTCTATGATGCCTTGCAAAATCTTGACATTTTCACCCTGCTCCGATCTTTCAGTTGCAGTTGCATGCTCTCTTTCTGAGGGAGTTGTGTTTATGCAGGCAAACCATATTCGGATTAAAGTATCAAATTTCAAGAATTCATATAAATTTATACAATACGGATTTTAATTTAATTAAGTGTGATTTAGACATACGCCACTCCAAAAATCTAAACTTTGAGATCCACTATTATTGATGATAAATTCTTTTAATAACACTACAAAATAGTAAAAATTAGTTTTATGTCATTGGCTAATTGATATGACCATTTGACCATTTTGAATGTGTCGTTATAATATATTGAAATATGTCATCATAAAAGAAATAATTGGTTTTGTGCATAAAAAAATTTAAAATTTTAAGATATTCTAAATTTTCAGAACTTAATGATTTTGAAATGTTAAGAATTAAAAAATTTTGGAAATTTTAAATGTTCAAAATTTCAAAATTCAAATTTTTCAATTTTTAATTTTAGATTCACTTTTAAAATTTTCAAAATGACAAACTTCAAAAATTTTTAAAAATTTTAAAATTCTAAAATTTTAAATTTTAGAGTGTGGATTTTAGATATCTGACTTTTTTTTCTTTTTTCTTTTGCTTTTTTTTTTTCCTCTTTCTTAATAATTTAATCCCATGAGGATAATTTGGGTTTTTTTTTTTTTTAAAAAGCCCTATTTTGGAGTGATATATCTCTACTTAGCTATGTTTTGAGAAAAAAAATTAATGACATAAAACTAATTTGTTGATTTTAGAATGACATATTTATAATGATTGATCTATGAATGACACCATTCAAATTGGCAAAATCGTAGTGACAATTAATGCCAAAAAGTTACCTTGTGCCATTGGATTGTAAAATACAGAATGCTCTCCAAATTTATCTATGCTTCCTGAAATAGCAAATAATTAATTTTCTTAGTTATAGATTTGGAGTGATATCATGTGTGAGGAGTTCCCTATCTACCTACTTTTGCTTTTTAATTCCTAGTTCCCGCGCAGGGAATTATATCTATCTAGCTAATAAAAAAAATTACTGCTACACAATTCCATGTGATTAATAATTATTTTTTCTAGTAATATGTGAGTATTAAAAATTAAATGATGGCTTCATGAAGTTAGATATATAGATATATAGCTCACCAGAATTTAGTAGAGTAAGTGCATGAAGAGCCACCCAACCTTGTTTAAAGGACCCCTGATGTAATGGGCTTCTTCTAAAGGGGCGCTCAACAGCGTTGTACAGAAAGCTCGTAAGAAAATTTTCATTATAGAAAAAGCGGCCCGAGAGTAAAGTGTTCGTCTGACGTGCAAGTCGAATGCCTTGTTCTACGTACATGATATAAGCCGGGAGGTCTTTGAGTGAGACTTTGCATTTTTCAACCATGTCTCTTGACACGGCTTCCACAGTCTCTATCTCAAAGGTACGCCGGCTGAACAAAATCTCCCAAGGTTCGTTCACGTCTAGTTTGCTCAAAATGGCACTGATGATGCTCGTGCAATGCTTCTTCAGGCCGTTGATGTCTTCTTCCATTCTCTCAATTAATTGGAACCGCAAGTAGTCGGAGTACACGTCCTCCTCTTCGGAAAAGGTCACGATATGCATCCCTTATTTATAACCAAAAAATAAAATAAAAAATAGAAAGGAACAAAAAACTCATTAAGTAACTCGATGATTCTAATTAAGCTACAGAAATGCTAGGAGACCAGCAGCAAGTAAATAAATATAACTAAGCTTCATCAATACTATCCGACTTACGAGATTATATATATTTCGCAATATATTTTTCCAGCTAAGGTTCGAAGCCTAGTTGGAGAAATTTTATGGTCATCTAATTAAGTTAAAAATAAGTTGGAGTCTTGACTTCCAATTTGTTAAAAAAAAACTCATCTACAACCATAAAAAATGAAGTTGTGGGAAACATAAAGAAAGAATCAAAATTTTGATTTAGGGCAATTTTATGAGGTAGACAAAAATCATTCGCGACTGACGGATGAGACTGTCAGCTACGATAAAATCTCAATTTTCGAGATTCTAATAGTCGATCCGAACCGTTCAGTATGTTCTCCATATTGAAATCTCGTTGGAGACAAAATTTTATATTTTTCTGAAATTTTTAAGTATTTTTTTGGTATTTTACAAAATTCTTAATTTAAACAATTTTAGACCCTTCAATGACAATGATTTTTAAAAATCTCAAAAAAATAGTAAAAGAATTCAGAAAAATGTAAAATTTGGTCTCCAATGAAATTTTAATATGGAGAACACATTGAACGGTTCGGATTTAGCCATTAGAACCTCAAAAGTTGAAATATAAGCGCGGCTGACGGCTCCATCCGTCAGTCGTGGCTGATTTTAGTCTACCTCCAATTTTATAGTTGAAAATTTTTTAAGTTACACTTTAAAATTAATTTTTTTAAATGTGTGACCCTAAATTTAATTTAATTATAAAATTACCACTTTTATTGTATATAAATCATATCTCTCCATATATATTCCATTTTTGCATCGAACAAAATATCCATTCCCCTCCTATCCATCGGCATCTTATTTCCCTATTTTACTAGAATCCAAAATATACCTAGAGCACTCGTTAAGGACAGTAAAGAGTGAAAATAAACTGTGATCATTAAAATTGCTTGATTTAATTTGACGGCATATGTGACCTTTACACTGTGAGGCTATTCAAATAAAAACATCGTATCAGTAATGAGGATCTTACATATCGAAATTTCCTCAATATATTATTTATTCGCAACGAAATAATTTCTTTGTACATCAGTCAGAAAAATATATATATTTTTTTAACTCTTTCTGTAAAGATATATATCTGACGTAAACATGCATGACATCAAGATTTCCCAAAAGTGGTAATAATAGAGAACTTCTACAAATCTTTCATATATAAATTGTATAAAAATTCTATTGATCTTCCATTTTTCTTTAAGAACTCTTTAAGAAATTCAATCCGATCTAGACGTTTATAGAGCTAGTTCTTTGATGATGACCTTTTAAGACCGACTCAATCCGATCCAATTATTTCTTGCACCTAATTAATTGGTCCATTTTATTAAAACAAAACAAAATATAATTGCTCGGCTTTATTTTCTTTGAGAATTCAAAATATAATATATATATTTTATATTAAAAAGTTTTTAGACTCTAGATTGAATCTAATAGTTTACTATTTGCGCATTGATCATGCATACAAAATTAGAGCCTCTGAACGAAAATGATTGCACCTTGATATGGAGGGAGACAAGGGAGATTAGTGGGAGAAAAGTGAGATGGATATTTTGGTTAATTAATATGAAAAATTATATATGAAGATGGATGATTTATTATATAGTAATTTAAAGTAACAATTTAATTCAATTACGGATGACATATTTAAACAACGAACTAGTTTTAGAGTGACAATTTTCAGAATTCTTAACTTTAAAAGTTGGGTAAATTAAAATTCTGATTACTGTACTTGAGGTGAATTGGTTTTCTGCCACTCAACTTGTTAAAAGGGAAATTAAAGTGCTGGTAACTGTACCTTGATCAGGGTACAGTGGGGTAGAGTCCACAGCTCGCAGATAGGTGATTTGCTCTTCTGCTGAAGGAGGAGAGCAGAACAGAAGAGTATGTGACCTTAGATCAAAGTAAGCAAGAATAAACTTATGGCAGTAAAATGCACTGTTCCTGTCTCTGCTCCCGGGAATGACAGGTGGGACCTCATTGGTATGCTTGATGCCCATCAATGGTGTATAGCCTGCACAAAATTTTGGTCATAACTTTACCCCGTTTTCCACACTCAACTGTTTCATTATCCTTCTTTTCTTTTTGTGTGTTTTGAATATTAGCAACCTTTATAGAAGTGAATTATTCTAGCTAAATGCTATACTCTGCACAGAGACTATAAATGTTATGTGTAATATATTGTAAGGACCTAATAAGTGAAATTATTTGGCTAAAAATAACTGTCAGGATGGATGATGATCAGGTTGTGACTATGCATTCTGCTTGTTTATTCTGAAAATCATCAAAAAAGAGCAAGTAATTGGAAGTTTGGAACTGGTTTAACATGTACCGTTCTTTATGTTCATCTCTGAAATAGAAGCTGCAAAACTGGCCAGATGTCTATGCAGTTCTGCAAGCTCCTCCACATGATGCAGTTCCTTCATCAGCGCAAAGGTCGTAGAATTTTCTCGGAAGTCTGTATTATTTTTTACAGGGCAACTGAAGACAAATTAGAAAACACGAAGATGTAAAGTAGCAGTATATAGTATAGTAATGATTGGAATACGAATCGCACAAAGTATGTAAACTGAAAATTGAGGTCACCTGGCTGAGTTTCAGATGCAAAAAAGGTAAGGAAGGATCTTATGTACTTCCTGATAACAAGATAGTATCCAATTTCTGCATCTCCTGGAGGATCATATATTCGTTTGCGCTCCATTGCATGAAGTACTCTCAGTATTTTTTTCAAGCACTCTTTTCTACTTGGCTTCCTCTTTTTAGGTTTAGTGCCTGCTGCCCCCATACCAGAACGACATGTTCGACAACGCAGTTCATCAGCATCATTTGAAATGATGCGAGCCACATTAGCAAGTGCTTCCTTGTAGGAGCTCTCCTGGGCAGCAGTTGGTGAGAACACTTCGTTGCTTCTGAGTCTAGCAATAATTTCTGTCAAGTACCAGAGTCGTGGCTTGGCATCAGGATCTCCCATTTTCTCAATTACTTCTCAGTTCGGCTTCACTAGGGTCAGAATAGGCAAAAAATGATTCTGCACAAAACCAGGATTCTCTCTGGTCAAACCAGTGTCTTGTGCTGATACTGGTACTGATTTATATTTCTTAAAGAAATATATAAGTCGACATCTGATGGCCGTGTTCAGAAAAGAAGATGAAAATTCTAGTTTTGAGAAAGAAAATCCTGATGTCGAGTAATTTTTTATTGTGGGGAAGACGGAAGTAAGGAGATGCAGGACTGGAATACAAAAAGGTTACCTGAATAAATAAATAGTGAAATAAGAAAGTCACTTAATTGTCTTCAAGCTACCTTCTGACTTGCTTCTAGTTCTGGAAGTCTCCTGGAATGGAATTTCTTTAGAAAGAAAGTGTAAGTTTAACTTTCACTTAATTAACATCTTCCATGCATCTATTGGGTGCATAAATTTCAGTCCCAAGTAATATATAGTCATAGAGGGGAGTTTTTATTTAGAATGTAACTGTAATGTAGAAACTCAGAAAGGGAGGTGCTAAAGAAATAAAAAATATATAGGCTTATTATATTTGTGCATATATAGATATGTATGTGCGGGCGCGCCAGACAAACCAGGGCAGTAAATTATTCTAATTATTTCGTGATAACTACATATAATCGGATTCATGCTTGCTTGAAGAGAAAGATATTGCGACAAAAAAAAAAAAAAAAAATCCGAAAGCAAAATTCCAAACGTAAAAATTGATCTCTCTTTGTGTTTTTTGTAGAAACGCAAAATTAAACTGTCTATATAGTGTAGCCCAAATATAATCTTACCATTTTTCTAAAATACGAAAAATAGTTAAAAAGAAATCTCAAAATTGTAAAATGATCATTTGTCTCAAGAAACTAATCTACCGATCAAACTATCTGCTGGACCCGCATCCATTTAAAACGCGGACAATAAATCCATGATTATTTCTGTGGTCACAGTCGTCATATAATAAGGTATCAGAGCCGTCTATAATCTATTAAATCGCGATTTTTTTTATTTTTGACTGCTGTTTTGTATGATCAAAAATATTTTTTATTTTTGTATTTTTTTATAATTTAAAATAGTTTTTTTTTTCTATAATTAAAATAGTTTTTTTGTTAAATATATTAAAAATAGTCATATCAATCATCATTTAATTTAGGAATTAAATATATTTGGAAATCTAAGATAGTTCATACTGAATTATTGTCATCTAAATATATTATATTGTCATCTAATATATTTGCCATATCTAGTATCCCTTATTCCAGAAATCCTAAAAGCTGCAGCACGGCAGGTTTTAGAAAAAGGAAAAAAAAAATGTCAATATATACTTGCATTATCCATAATGAGGCGGCCTGTGACAAATCAAAGTTGATTGCTGGTGAAATCACAATTATTTAAATACTAATATGCATTCTTTTTTGTTAATTGGAATTTCACAAATACGTTAGAAACAATTGAAAACGTCCGAAGAAGGCCAATGTTGATGTTGGTGAAATCCATCTAAACCTTCATCACGTCAGTTCTAAAAAATAATGTTGCAAAATTGATATATAAGCTAAATAAGCATGTTGTAAGTTTATCAAATTCAATAATTAGACAGACAAATAAAGGATATTGCTTTCCCGTCAAAGATATGGGCTGGAGAGATCAATATATTTAATCACATAATTGCTCGAGCTTGCTTCCAAGGAAAACATCTTGTTTCCTGCATTATATGTAATATAACCATGCTGACATATATAATATAAAATCTGCCAAGTCATTTGGATAGTTTTGCATGCAGTGTTCCTAAAAATTATTGCATAAATTTCTTTGTACTACATTCCAAAAGAAAAAGCTTTATGGTGATATAACACCAAAAGCAACAGAAATCAATTCATTTGACAGCAAAAACCCGTCAGGATCACTCAGACAAAAAAAAAAACAAATCCTTTCTGCCTTTTCTAATTCAAATTCATCGCTTCTCAACACTCTTCTATCCTGATCCAATGGAACAGCAAGTCCTCTATCTACAAATGGTCTAAACGCTTCACACAATTTACTGGCAAGCTGCCAATTAACCAAATTCTTTTCCAAATTCCTTCAGATGTAATCCTCTAGCAGTTCTAAGGGACAACATGACCACATCCATGGCCATGTCCTTACCTCCACATCGCTGGTATCATAACTCACTGTACCAACTTCAAGCTTTTGGACCCATTCTACATATTCCTTCAATCGCTTGGGTCGAGAGAAACGAATGCCGTTGGTATAACTTGTGAAAACCTGTAAAATTTAAAAATAAAATTCTAATTCTAAAATGTTAGCTAACTTTCGAACTAGTTAAAATTGTTATAAATTAACGACCGATTTAAAATTTTAGAGAAATTCTCAGAAATCATAATACAAAATAATTTGAAAATGAAAATCAAATAGAAAAATTTAATAAAATTTCAAGCAAACAAATAAATAAAATTAACCAGGAATCTAATACCAAATTCATAAAAATTTCCATAGTTTAAAACTTAAATAAGATTAGATTTGTACGTCGAGCTTCGCTCGACAATATTGGATTTTATTATAAACAATATATGAAAAAATTGTGTTTTTATTTTTCAAGTCGATAGATGATTTTGAAATGAGAAGATTTTTAATAAAGATTTTAATGGAAAGGATCCCATTATAAAAGTATATTTACTATATATATAAGACAATTTGATAAACTGATATTTGATGAGGAAAGAAAAATAACAATAATTATAAAATTATAAATTCTAATTGAATTGAAGTGAAATGTGAATGAAAAAATGAAAATAATAATAAATTAAATAGTGGTTCCATTACATATTTTACACATGATATTGTTTATTATAACAATATAAGGTAGGTATTCAAATCATACATAGATGTACATTAACTATTACATTTTTACTAAGTAATAGAAATGGAAAGTAAAGTTTGCTACTTTATAATCGGTTTGTCTTCAAATTCTTCATCTAATATATCTTCATGATTAAAAGGCATCTTCATGATTAAAAGGCATTGGCTCCATTATGTAGTTTTCTCATTCAGTTTCACTGTTTAGCATTTGTATAGATTGATTTCTTTAATCTCAATCTGGTGTAGTTGTATTGGTTCAATTGGATAATATTCTCCACCACTGTCATTGTCTGGCATTTCTATAGATTGGTTTTCTCCATAAAGTATTGGTTGCACTGGTACTATACATAAAATGTGGTTTATTATTATTTATCAATCTAAGTGGGGGATTATTGGAAATAGCTTGATAAATGCGTGAAGAGGTGCATTGAGAAGATGCGATCAATAGGTGCCATGAGTGGATGTGATGAAAAGACGCTATGGGTGGATGTCATGTGCAAATGTCATGGAATGGTGCTATGACCGGATGCCATGAAAGGATTCCATGAGCCTATGCATTGAAAGGTCTTGATGAAAATATATGTAGTCTATAAATAAGTAGGGAATTATTGAAATTGGTTTAATAAATGTGTGATTGTGAACTGCTGCATTGAGAAGATGCGATGAAAAAGTGTCATGTGCAGATGCGATGAGAAGGTGTCGTGGACAGATGCCATGAAAGGGTGCCATGAACGGATGCCATGAGCAAACTGTTTTTTTATGAAAGAAAAAGAGTGTTATTTATAGATAAAATGTCGATACCCTTTGGTGGAGGCATATATTTGATTGCATCCTTTAGCGAAACATTCCTTAGATGATACCCTATGGTCACTATGTCAAGCTATGCACCTTTTCAATCACACCTTTTAAACCATCAAATTACATCATTTGACGAGACATCTTTCAAATGAAATTCTATAAAATATATATTAAAATAGACACATTTTCATTCGCACCCTTTGGGACCATCCACGCATCTTTATTATACGTAAGATTATTGTAATCTACTGATCAAATAAATTGTAAATCAATTTTCTCTGTTCTGGATTGTTGGATCTGAATTTCAAAAATCTAAATTATTCTGGACCGTTAGATCTGTGTCGTTTTGGACAACCAATCAGATTCATAGATTTGATCAGATTTTCTGATCCCAAATTTAATTGACTTTGGTGTCCACCGCCTCGTCTCCTTCTCTTCTTTCCTTAAACTTCAACTCGGCCTCGTTTGGATGAGTTAGGAATAAGGAAGGAAGAAGGATTTTAGGAAGAAAATTTAGGAAGAGTGGGAAGAAGAGAAGAGTGGGAAGAGTGCTATTCCGGAAAGAAGAAATGTTGTTTGGATGGTGAGTTAGGAAGAAGGGAATGGAAGAATTGAATTAAATAATAATTTGTCTTTTTATTTTTTTTTCAACCAACCTTTGTACTATGTAACCGTTTTATGAACTTTAGTAGAGAAGATTATTTGTACATTATAGTTAAACGTTGGCACTCTCATTTTTTTTTAATTCATATTTTATATATTACATACGTTGTATTTGTGGTACCCACACGGTTGAGACAGGAAAGCGGGTTTCAGTAATGAAATCCGAATCCAATACTCAGAAATTAGATCCGAAACCGATAGAACTCATGTTTTTCAAAACAGACCGATACTCAGAAATTATTACACAATTTTTACACGATGGTCCCTAATAATAGAATGAATTATAAAGAAGTCCTAAAACAGTTCAATATTATTTACAGAATGGTCCAAAAATTTAGAGAACTTTACAAACAAGTCCCTGGAATCGATGGAACTCGTACCAATTCACCAACAGAGAGGTACCAACCTAGTACCTGGCATGTACCAGCCTAGATACCAAGCCAGAAAGAGGAGTACTAGTACGAGTATAGTCAAATTTTTATACTTGAATAAATAAAGCATAATAAAATAACTAAAACTGAAGGTTATATCATTCCTAGACCGTCCATGTATTGGATTGTGTAGGTGCTGCCAGATTGACAATGGTATACGCCATTGACCGTGCTAAAATAAGCACATAAGGCTGGTAGCATGCCTGCACCAGTTGGTACCAATCGACAAGACCATCAACAAAAGTGTTTTCAGTCCTATTAATAGCCTACTTCATATTAATTACATAACATAAGCTTTACACACAGAACAGTCAAGGACAAGTACTAATAGAGGTGATTTTTAGTTCATAGACCCAAGTTTAATACACAAACAAGCACTCTCAAGCAACCAACAACATAGATTTGAGAATTATCAAGCACATCTATTCCTAACACAGTACAAACGACATGCACAATTCAATCAAAACAAAGACAAGCACATAGATCAATAGAGGCCATGCACAACACACAAGCATTGAACAGATCAAGCAAATCAAGTTGCATGCCTCATTGTTCCCATTCAATCACAGCACAAATCAAAAGGGAAAAGAAAGAGAGGGATGGTACCAAACCGAGAAGTGATGCACAGGGAAGAGGAGGAGGTGCTCAGCCCATCAACTGCCTATTGTCGCCTGAGCTCTACTGATCAGTCCACCCTTCTTTCTCTCCTCGAGACTGAACATAGCACCTGCACTTTAACTACCTCCAAAAACTCCTTACACAACTAATGCTTCATCTCTCCCCCATATTTAAGCCCAAAAGTTCCAGTAATTTCCAGCAAATTTGAACAAATTGTATATCTAAGTACTAAAGTACTGACACAAATTACCAATTTAATTCACTAATTAACAAACTAGCACAAGTTAAAATAACACGCATATTAGTACTGTCATTCACAAAAAACAAACAAGGCAAAGGATTGGCCTTAATTGAAACTAACATAGAGTAGCACATATTAAACGGTTCTTTGAACAGTCATTAAATAAACTACCACAATTCAAACTAACACAAATCTTAACCAACATAATTTAAACTAGCATTAATTATCCTTTTAATTCTCTTGTGCATGTTGCAGCATTTGCCAAAGAGAATTCTTAATACGCTCACGCAAGTTGGCTGCGTTTTGTAAATCACTAATTTCAGCATCTCCATCTTGCGAATCTGACTCCTCACCATTTTGTCCAACTTGTGAACCTGGATTCATTTCTGGGACCTGAAAAAAACTCTCATCTGATACGTTTTGAAGTTTATTATGATGGTTAATAAAATTATGAAGAGTGCAACATGCACCCACAATTTTGACTTGGATGTCGAACTCAAACGGTGCCATATCTTTCAAAATATGAAATCGACCCTTGAGAACGCCGAAGGTTCTTTCAACAACATTTCTCAATTGAACATGTCGATGATTAAATAACTCTTCTGGTTTGTCATATCGATACTCGCCTCGACTACGAGCTCGATCACGGAACGTTTCCAAATGATAGGATATCTTACGATATGGTGCGAGGAATTGCGGTGTGTTCGCATAACCTGCATCAACTAAATAATATTTTCCAGGAGGAACAAATAAAAAACCCTCTTCAAGTGCAAAACGCAATATCATATTATCATGCGTAGACCCCTCCCACCCAGCAACTATAGCTAGAAAATTACCATCGAAGTCGACGGCTGCCATAACATTTTGCGTGAAGTCCCCCTTTCTATTTATAAATCTATCCTTGCAGGGGTCCTTTTTGTTTGGAAATGCCGGTATGTGTGTTCCATCAATTGCACCCAGAGCATCCTACAAATCATATTATCTTCAATTAAAATAAAAACGTAATTCAGGTTGGTGCATAGATTACTATCTGAATTACATTTTGAATTACATTCAGATTCCTATCTAGTTTGTCATCTTCCTAATTGAAGGACTGTATATACCTACATTCTGCATGCACATACTTTTTTATTCTTTTTTTTAATTTTTCAAAACTTGCAGAAATGTTGACTCAAACTAAGTCTGTAATTAATAACCCTTTCAGTAGTGATGATGGATTTCCTGAGGTCGTTTTCAGTTTGAAGAACTCTTTGACTTTGCTGTCTGCCTGTCTTGCACAAACCAATGAAACTTGGCAGTGCATTGTATTGGAATTTGTATAAGGAATTAACACAAAATTATTGTTTTTAACAGAATGATTACTGTTTTGGGTTTCAAAATGGAGGTTTGCAATCTAAGGAATCAATTTCTATGGTACTGGACTGGCTTAGACCTTCATTCATAGAGTAAAAACTTTTTGTTTAGAACTGCAACATGGCCCTTGTTCTACAATTTGTACATTTGGGTTCGCAGTTGACATTACCACTTCAGTAAAAAAATTTGATAGGGACACAGAACTATACCAAACTGTACTGTATACACTTATTTATTCCTCTGTGTATGCATATGAAGTGAGAGGGTAGCTATTATCAATCTATTTTCGATTTGTTCTGGGCTGAAGGGGTAATCTTTGATGACAGATTATACCAACAAGGGGTTGCAAGAGGAAATTTTAGAACCACCTTCTATGGTTAAAAGGAGAAAAATGCTTCAATTCACTGCTGATTCAAATGGAGATGCTGAGAAAGATCCTATGACGTCTTCTACTCTTACTTATGTGGTAAATGTTTATTTTACCACTGTTCTAACAGAATGACTAACTACAACTGTAACCAAGTCATTGGATGGACTAACTACATTCACATAATAAAAATGTAATTCAGGTTGGTAATTCAGATTCCTATTTTGAATTCCTATTCTGGTATAATTCAGACTCCAATCTGAATTACATTTCGAGCAGTAAATTAAAAAAAAAATTACCTTGAATAGAGCATATTGTGTTCCTTCAACAAGGGTAGAGTGTCTTGGGGTATTTGAGTTTGGTTGTTTTATATATTTGGGAGTTAATTTGCCTACACAGTGGAGCACATTGCGGAAACATCTCCATACTGTCTCAATTGAATGTTGGAAATCCTCTCCAATTTTACGCATTGTGTGTGCCTGCCCCAGCAATTGCAAGAACATCCCCACTTGCTCTTCAAGTATGACCTCACCATTACACTGCAATTCTTGTTGTTCCAACTCCTTGCATAGAATGTTGAAGTTATCTGTGCTCATGCGATAGTTCTCATAGCAACGATCAGAGTGACCTTGTAGTTGATGCAAAATCCATTCAGATCCACTCATTGGTCTATCATTCTTCACTTCTTTCTACTCCATCATGCACATATTTAAATTCTGACGCCTTCGATTAATATCATCCATCATCAACATGGCAGCCAATACAGTTTGTTGTTCCAATTCATCGTCAGAATCCATGGCACAGAATTCCTCGTCAGAATCCATGTTGGTAACCAGCACCACCTCTCAATTCTTCAATCCACCTCTCTGCATAGAACAAATGCAAGTTTTTAGTATGGAATTCACATGAAATAGTTGTTCAATATTCACAGCATTAAACTAGTCTCAAAATTATCTCTAAATTAGCCTAATATTAAACGAGCATTAAACAACCATTACAAAGCTGTTCAGTACATAGCAATACATTACATTACATAACTCAGCTGTTCAGTACATATCTCAAACTACATAGAATTACATAACATAAACTACCAAATAAACTACATGGAATTACATAACATAAACTACGAATTAAACTACATAGCATTACATAACATAGACTACGAATTAAACTACATGTCTCAACTACATAGCATTACATAACATAGAAATAAACTGCATAGCATTACATAACATAGAAATAAACTACATAGCATTACTAATTGCTACAAGTCTGATTAATTAAACTTAATACTACATCTCTCACAAATTAACCCACACAGTACAAGTCTCATTGAGGAGGTGGTGGTCGGAAGCCATTGAAAAAATTCATAAGGTACTCATCATTACTATCATAAGCTCGAGGGTTCTGTTGATTTGGGAAAGGGGCTGATTCTGGTCGGTTTTGGAAAAGTTGACTGTATTGGTCTGGAAATGTTTTGGCTATCCAAACGAACACATCTTCATCTACGCCATGAAGCCAAACTATTCTGACCGAAGGATTGGTGAACCTTTGTATGATGTCAACACGTAGTGGACCCCGAACTACACTTAATTTATTTAGCCTGGCTATACAAAGTTGCTTCTCATTTCCTTCAACATCCATTTTTTGCGTTCTTTCTCTTGAAACAGCAAGTTGTTTCTCCATTTTTTCTCTTGAAACATCAAGTTGATCTTGTAAGTACCGTGCCATGCTTTTTTGAAAGACGGTGCTTTCTGCATTAGCATCGGCCGCACTCTTGAAAAACTTGGTTCTGATGTTCAATGTTTGACGTATCTGTTTTCCCCTAGTTGAAGGTTCAGCCTCATCAACACTCTTTCTCTTGTTTGATCCAGAGCTCCTACCAGATGGGTTGGTGCCATCGGAGTCTTGTCCAACCGTAACATTAGGACTGGAATTATCGGGTGCATTAGGGTATGGTTCAGAATCCACATCAACCTCTATACGACTCCGTCTCGAAGCAACAACTTCAGGATTAGAACTACCCGATGAGCTACCAGTTCCACTATTTCGTGTATCAGTTCTTTCGCCAAATCCCGAACGGCCCTTTCCTTTAGGTTTTACATTTCCAACCAGCTTTTCTAATATTCCGTACCAAGGAAAAGGTCGCTTTAAGAAACTCAGATTTTTGGGATTCGACTGCATTGAAAAGACAGTAAAAGTATGTAAGACATACATATACCCATAAATAAATTAACCATATAAGGGTTGCATAGTACTCTAACTATTGGCATACCTGAACTATTTCATCAAGAATTTCAACCGGTGCGGTCAACACGTGTGTAGTATAATTCCATTGCCAACCACCAGAAAGGCGAACGTAGTGCCTAGCATTACTGTACTGGCCTTTCAAATGTTTAATCCTAATTTTGCAATTTTCTTTAGTACGAAGGGAATTCGGCAGCCTTGCTGCGAAAAGAGTATGGATTTCAGTGAGGTGAGGGTCTTTGAAATTGAGGTCATTCTTGCCATGATTGAGCTTAACCTCTCCAACTACATGAAGTAGAACGTTCGTCTCTTCGTCGGTCCAGTTTGCAACCCTACCACCATTAGCAACAGGTCGTTCACCACGGTCTGCACTACAAGATGCTCCATCTTTGTTCTTCTTTCGTGCCTTCGAACAACTTGGTTTCATTGTGCTATGGAAATTTAAATGCACAACAGTTCAATGCAAGACCAAGACATAGTAATTTAAATGCAAGTCCTAAAGTTTAATGCAACTCAGCCTATGTATACATACTAATTTAATTACACAAGACCAGAACATAATAATAATAAAATTCAAACAAGGCAACATAGTAAAGTTGGCAATGAAACTGAAAAGATATATGCAGAGTTCATAAAAGATGTATGCAAAACAGAACTCATGAATGACATGCTAACTTATGCAACTATCCTTTAAAGTTTCAGAATTCTGACTTTGATGCAATACATCACCAAGCCTTTACATTCAATGTGAAATTTGTATAGATATCATTACCAGTACAGATTGCCAAGACTATCTTGAATGCTTCATAGATATAAATGATATACCATGATGCTTTTCAAACCACAAGCCAGTTAAATAATTTAGCTTTAAAGCTAAATTTTCAAGATTCAAATAGCATTTATCTTTGTTTTTTATCAAATAGGTTACATTAATCAAAGTAGCAATGCATCATGATTTTTCTTTGTGAAATCAAAGAGTCAATTTTTAATAGGAAAATCACACCTACATTACTGTACTAATCTTTTGGGGTAAATATAAACGACATCAGAAAAAAAAAATAATGCAAAGGATAGTTTATCTTTGTCCAACTACAAGTCATATCAACAAATCAAATTTTAGAAATGTACTACACGCAAAAGCTGTGAGAAATAGCAAGAACACTAAACAAATGACGACAACAATTAGGAAACTGATATTGTTTTACCAACTGTACAGCTACCCATATCAGAAACAGGTAACTGTACCATTCCATTTTTATTTAAAATTAACATAGAAGTCCCAACAAAGAGCAAAAGTTTAAGCAAATCCCTTACAAAAGAAAAAAGAATAGAAAAAAAGCTACTACAGCTATATTTAGACTCTTGGCAACTAAACCTAATTCTAATCTAATTGGGTCCAGTCACACCAACACCCCCACGATGAATTGGCAATCAATTAATCATTAACTGTGAAATGGAACCTCCATTACTCTAATTGGTGTCAACTATACATCAGATCAATGATATCACATTTGAACCAAATAATCCTTCAGCAGATAAACTCAGTTTAACACAACTAAATGCGAAATATCCTCTCAGTGTTGTCAATAGCCGAAATAAAACCAGAGATGTATTTAATTGAGCAATAATTGTCACTTACTTAACTGAAAATGAGCACAATCAAAACCAGAGATGTACCTGTGCTGATGTGCTAGCTCGAGAAGAGAGGAGATCTACGAGGTGAGGAGAGAATGAAGGTAGAGTACAGGTCCTACAAATTTCGATCCAAATATTAAAAAAATTACTTAAAAACACTTTCAATTCATACCATCCAGCCTTAAAAAAAAGCAATTGAAAAAAATAAAGAAATAGAGAAAGAGGAACTAACCAATGTCGGCGATGAAGTGAGATTGGCTACAGAAACTCGGAAGAGAAGAAAGAGGACTGAAGGGAGAAGAGGGTTGCTGATCCGGCGGAGCAAGGCAAGAGCGATCGATCGCCGACAGTCGAAAAGGAAGGCAGAAGAGGAAAAAAGAGGAGAAAACGATCAATGCGATGGAGGAGGAAGAGGGAGTTCGTTGGGATAATAATTGGCCTTCAATAATTGAGGAGAGAGGGACTCCAGGATATTATTTTTTGGAGGAGAGAGAGAGTACGGAAAATAATTTTTAAACCCATCGATCTTCCCAGTTCGCTAATTCCACCTCCGAGTCGGAAGAAGGTATTCGCGGAAGATAGACATCTTCCTGACTTATTCCATCGCGTTTGGATGAACTTTTCTTCCGGGATTAAGGCTCTTCCGGAAGAGCCCTTCTTCTCAACGCATCCAAACAACACCGAGGTGATTTCCGTCTCTCTCTCTCTCTCTCGCGCAAGAACCCAGCACCAACACCCCTCCTCTTCCCCTTTTCTTCTTCTCTCCCGTGCGCACCAACTGCACAGAACCCAGAACCCCTCCCCCTCTCTCTCTTTCTCTCGCTCTCAACCTCACCACCTCACCTCTCTCTTCCCACTCGAGCCCCCACCGTAAAACCCTCCATCTCCTCTTGCTCTCGACCAAGCACAAACCCGTGCCCCCTGCCTCTCCTTCCTCTCTTCTAAAAACCAAGCCTCATCACTCCTCAAGTACCACACACTCATTCACTGTCTCTCCTTCTCGAGTTGGCCGACATTGTCGAGACGGGTGGCCACGGGCAGCGGCTTGACGGCAAAGACAATGGCAGCCGACAACAGAAATTGAAGCCCCTCCTCTCTCCTCCTTCTCTTTTCCTTTGCTATATCAAGTTGGTAATCCCCTTCCCTCTTTGCTGTGTATTGATGGAAACTAATTGGGTTTTGCTTGCTTTCAAATCTGAATTGTAAATTGCTTCAATTGATTGATTATCTGTTTTTGATGTGCTGTTAATGGATTCAATTGACTTGGCTATGTACTTGACTGAATTTGTTATTGGAATTGATCTGCTAGTATGCTTATTTGATCAACGAAAGAGCTTGAGTAATTGTAGATAGCATTTGCTTGAAATAAATTGTGGTCTGTTGCTTAACCCAATTGGATACTTGCTTGATCTAATCTGAATTTGATGATACACGTATCTGTTTGGACACTTGAATAATCATTAATGGATGCTTAGAGTATTAATCTGTTAAGTATTTCATTTTTTTGAATTTTGGTGCACGCATCACACCTTGATTCCCCAGTTGCTAGTTTCCCTTAGTGCTTGTGTTCTAATTTTGCTTAGTTGTTAGTTAGGAGACTCTAATTGAGAGGTAGCAACTTGGTACCAGTTTAGTATTGGTCAATCTCACTTACTGGTACACTTCTAAGTCCTTAAGGACTGATTTTTAAAGATTTCTGCTAAAGACCTATTTTCAAACCTCTTTGAACCACTTCTGGACAAGACCTGAAATATTTTCTGTTAACTGGATTCAATCACTTATTAGACCGAGATTTGTAATGGAATTTCAACTAAGAAAATGTTAAGTACTTAATGAACTGTAAATTAATTAATAACCGAGACTTGATAGAATATCAGCATTAAGGTGTAGTGCTTAACTGATGGTTGGCCGAGAGAAATATGAAAAGTAAATGATATGACATAATGCTTGTTTAGATATACCATGAAATAAAATATCAATTCATTATTAACAACGTACATAACAATATCATATAAAGCTTTCATTCAACAAATGTACAGAATGATTTCTTAAAGTGGAACGGATAATATCTGGAAATTACATGTTCAAACATAATTGATATTAATTACGTAGTAGCTCCTGTAGCAAATAATAAAAGTGTCATAATGACATCTTCTTTAAAGCAAGATAGATACCTTAAATAATCCCTACTTAATAAAAGTCTAACCTACTTTAATACAAGTAATATAATAAATAATTATAAATAACTGAATACTTTTATAAACGCAACTATAATAACTAAACATGACTTAAATATTACAAGTCTTTAACTTTATATAATTACACACATTATACACCCTTTATAAAATGTCCTTTCTAAATAATATTTTTACTTGGTTTCCTAATTTAAAATAGGTAACGTTAAATAAGTTAACAATGCTTCCAGAAGTTTATTTTTAACATTTTTAGATTCAGTGATTGATGAAATGCATTATTAACATTTCTAAAATGTGGCATGCGACTATTCTAAAGATTAATATTTTTTTTCCCTTGCAAGTGATGATGAATAAGCTTGTCGCAAAGTATGTTTTGTGCTGCAATGTACCCTCCAAATTATGGTATAAATGTATAATCACTATAGGTTTGAAACTGAGATCATAAATCCATAGAAAATTAAATTCTCAATCTGTTGAAGGCTTTGTACCAGTTGGCACTGCATTTATCCCATACTGGTACGGATCTGGTAAGGTTTCCAGTGTACTGCAATTTTTGGGTTCTGACAGTCCAGGGGTTAAACAGAAATTTTGGGCCCTTTTCAGTTATGGAAACTAATGACTGATGCAGACGGTAATATGTTCTGCAAATAATGCAAAATATTTTCTAAGTCCCAGGAAAAAGGTCCATAAATAGTTGAAATGAAGACCCAATAGAGCCGAACAGGAAAGGGTTTCAGGTACCATGTGCAATTAATATACATGTCTAAACTTTCGGATGAATAACTATTTGACATTCCCTTGTGATCTGTTTCATAGGCATGTTTCAGCAATTTATTGGTGACATGAGAACATGCAAGTATTTGAAAAAACACTTACCATTCCAGAGATTTAACCGATCCCAAATAACTTAACCCACAGGACACAGCCTAGCTGTTATACAACATAAGTCCTTGCTTGAGCAGTTGAGCTCTGGATTAGCAATGATATTGAAAAGAAACAAACAAGAAAGTAAATCTGCGTTACTTATAACAAGAAAGTAAATCTGAGTTACTCATTAATAGAAACTGGAATTATTTTAATAAAAATATGACTGATACTCCTACTAAAAACTTGAACTAATAAAATTTATGTCTGTTACGGTGTTACCTATGCAAATGTATTAAATTTCATGTAAAATATGAACGAATTACTATTTATATGTTTTATTTTGTATGTAAGATGCGCATGTGTACTAACGACAAAAGCGACATGTACAATAGAAAAAAAAAAAAAGATAGTTATTTCCATTATTAGTTCTAATAAAATAATATAACAAGAAGCTTTCGTAGCTCAGTTGGTTAGAGCACCCGTTTAGTAAGCGGGAGGTCTTGAGTTTTAGAGCATAAAACTTGGTATTTTGCCCACATGCACTTATATTTGACTTTTAGAGCCTTTTCTTTTTGGCACAACTCAAACATAACGTACGTGTTGACAAAACATTAATCGTCCCAAACGTGTGTAGCGAACCCTTTCTTTCCAACCTTAGAACAATATAAAACTTTTTCGATTCCCACATGTTTTTAATTCTATGGATTTTTTTTAAGTTGCCGTGAGAAATCCATTACCATTATCATAGCCGAAGATTACAGTACTACTCGGCGTCTCGATCTGCACAACGTTCAAACAGATCCGACGGACCAGAAGCCTCAGTAAATTTGCTATGTAGAGAAAGAGAACAGCTAATGTTCACATCAAATGGGCCAACATGAGCCTAGATTGGGCCAACGTGAACAAATATTGACAATATTTTTTTTTTTGACATAAAAATAAGGGTCATGCCCTTATCTTCTTTTTTATATATTATAAAAAGGAAAAGTTTACAAATTAGCCAGTGGCTAAATAAAGAAGAAAATTACAATGAAATTGGAGAATGGAGCGCTGAAGCTAAGGAAACAACTAAGAGATAATGTTTGGAAAAAAGAAAGACTTTAACTATTTTTTACAATTGTAGCTGCTCCATTCGTGTACAGTCTGATCCACCAGAATCTGAAGATTGCTCTGCTGCTCATTGAAAACTCGTTGGCACCTTTCACGCCAGATAAGAAAAGTCAAAATTGCCAACAATTCCTTCGATTTTTGAGTGGCGTGCTGTGGCTTTTGTTGCAGTAACAGTGTTGTGTCGAAATGAAGAAGAAGAATATTGTCAGGGCAGTGAGTTAAGAGAAGTTTGTGTTTAGCTTGCAGTGTGAAATGGCATTCATTGAAAAGGTGTTGTACTGTTTCTTCGTTGCTTCTGCACAAGTGGCAAATGCTTGGCATCTGCCATCCCCTTTTTCTTAAAGTGTCAATTGTTGCTATTCTATTCTGCAGCATTCTCCAGAGGAAGATAACCATTCTAGGTGCTATTTTCAGTTTCCAGATCTCCTTCAGTGTGGAGTTGTGTTTTGGGATCGTCTTGATGAAACAGTAAAGGGATTTTGTGGAGAAGTGTTTGTTTGCTTGCAACGTCCAGATTGCCGTGTCTGAAGCCGGTACTTGAGAGATGTTTGCTGTGTGGAGTAGTTGGAGAACCTGAGTCAGTTGGATCAAAGCCGAATTTGAGGTATTTATGGCTGGTTTGAAGAGTCTCGAAATGTCATGGCTATTTTGCTGAAAGTAATGGACAGAAACATCTTTGTCTTGGCAGAAGGAAAAGAGGGTCTGAAATTTGTGTTTGAGTATGCCATAACCCCAATCAAAGTGTCATAAAGGTACCCTCCTACCGTCCCCTAACTGAAATTTGAGGACTGCTGAGAACAAATCTATCATTTTCGAGAAGGTGTTTTGCAGCTGACCAGTTAAAGGAAAATTGAGAGTTTGCCATTTTGAAGGATTGAGTTGAGGTCAGACCAGATTGAAAATTCCTTTGAAAGCCATAACCAAAGCCATCTTGCCAATAAGATTTTATTCATCACTGATAGGTCCAGAATTCCAAGCCCTCCTATTGATTTCGGCAAGCACACTTTATCCCATGAAATGAGAACCATTTTAGCACTGTTACAGCCATGCCATAAGAAATTTCTCCTTATTGTATCCATTCTTTTAAGACCCCAGGTTGGAAGCTTGAAAGCGGACATAAAGTATATGGGTAAAGAGCTCAAGCAAGCGTTTACCAGTACTGCCCTCCCTGCAATCGAGAGTAGAGATGCTGACCACCCGTTTAACCTTGTTTGAAATTTTGAAATGAGACTCCCATAATCTCTTTTTTTCAGTGTTTTGTTTGACAGTGGTAATCCCAAGTAATTGAGTGGAAGAGAAGCTGCTCTACAAGCCAGTATTTCAGTCAGAGAGGTGACTACTGGTTCCTCACAGTTAATGTAAATTAGGGCTGATTTTGAGGGGTTTAGCGCTAACCCTGAAACGTTTTGGAAAGCAGCTAGCAACAGCTTTATCAAAAGCGTTTGTTGGGTTTTGGGTTTAAAGAAAATCAGGGAGTCGTCAGCATAGAATAAACAAGGCAAAATTCCTTCATGAGGCATTGGCAAGGCGTTTATTCTTGCTAATCTGTTCAACCACCTAGAAAGGAAATCAAAAGCTACTATGAAAAGATAAGGGAACAGCGGGTCCCCTTGTCTGACACCCCTTTTAAGTATTATCCTCTTCCCTGCCAAGCCATTTACTAGCACTTTGGATGAACCTTTCAAAACACAACCAGTAATCCATTGCGTCCAGGTGGTTGGGAAACCTAGAGCCAGCAAGACGTTTTGGATGAAATCCCAATTGATAGTATCGAAGGCTTTATGTAGATCAGCTTTTAGAACTGCTAGTTTTAACTTTTTCCTTGAGGCATGTGTGATCATTTGTTGTGCATAGAGGAAATTTTCCACTATGTTTCTGCCTGGTATGAAGCCATATTGGCTTGGTTTGATTATGTCTTGGATCAGCGGTGTGAATATTGACAATATTTAGAAATTAAGTCCGAAAATTTTAAACTGAAAAAATTTACTTTTATGTTGTCAATGCTAATAAATTGTTCGTGTCTTAATTTTTATACGTTTCTTTGAATTGTGAGGTATAATCTTGATCTTGCCACTTAAATTGGATCCTTGGAGCCGAACGTCTCAACAGCTGGTTATGATACATGAGTATATAAAAGAACATAATGCACTCAATTTAAATTTAGAAATAAAAGATGAAAGTCGTATATATTAGCCATTTCACTTGTCATTTTAAAATTTATTTAAAAATCCATTTTGAATATTGATTTTTATTAGTATTAATTGTAAATAGATCGGTTATGAATATTCTGAGTTATTTTACCACAAATAGAATATTCTGGCTATTTCAAAAAATAGACGATATAATAAGAATATTCTGGCTATTTCAAAAAATCTATCATCTTTAATTCTCATTATAAACTTGATCTGCCTTTCTATCGTGTCATGATATGTTTTCTGTTGTGTCACGTCGTGTCTACACAATTTGCATGACGTGTCGTGTCTATATATGCCATCAAAGTTGAACACAACAAGTTTAAAAATACGAAATATTTAAGTTCTTGTGTCATGTCGTGTTTGTATCTTACGGTGTCGTACAACCTCCATGATGTGTCGTATTCGGACAAACTTTTTTTTTATATTTTTAATAAGAATACTAGCTCGTACTAAATTGACCCAATAATATTAATATTTTTATAAGTAATTCTAGCGACAATAATTTTTTATGTACATATTTGAGAATTGATATATTAAAAAATGATTATATAAATTTTGAATGAAATGTATTTTATTATTAATAGTTTGAAATTTAATAAAATGACATTTTTTTTTGTTTCCAGGACGTCATTATTAAGTTGTAGCTTGTAGGACGACTTAAAATGGCATCCTCCACTTGAAATGACGGCGCCACTTAATGTTCCAAAAAATATACTATATTAGTCTCTGTACCTAAGGTTCAGAAGAGTTAATTCAAAGAAGCTATCAAGCCCCCACCCAAAAAAAAAAAAAAAAAAAAAAAAAGGGAAGCTATGAAGCATTTTGTTTTTTTCCCTTTATTTTCCACGTTGTTGTCTACCATTTATTTATTTCCATCTTTAATTAAATTAGATATATAGGCTCGCATAATCGCATCCAACCAAACTAAAGAACATCCTTCAAAGCCTACAGTTCTCACGAAGTGCTCCAAACACCTGAGTGCACTTGTTACTTGTTAGCACTATCTATGGTTAATGGCCTAACGTTTACGCATTACCCAACCAGGTGCCTAAGGTGCGGTATAGCCGTATAGCCTACTAGGCTAATAGCTAGTATTTTCTCTTTACTTTTGTTTCTTCTCCATTTTAAACCAACACGCGCGATTAGCTCACAGCCTCAACTTAAAAATAAATAGAATACTGCCATCTAGATATTAGAAGTAAAATAGTCATGTATTAGCTGTAATTTTGATTATAAATCGTTTTTCCTTAGTGTAGATTTATAGTTTTACTTAATTTGCATTTACCTTTGTTTTTGTAGTTTAGCTTCTCGCTAAAACTGTTATATATATACTTATATGTTAATATATAAAGATGAGAGATTGATCCTCACTTTTGCTTCACAAAAAAGAAGTCAATAATAATGTTCAGCCACGGTTTATACAAGTGCTATGAGCATATATATCATTCTGATAAAGAAAGCATAGATTTGGTGTATGTTTCATTGTTCATCGGTTAGAGATTATGTTCGGTATCAGACATCAGATTTGCACTTATCAAAAGTAAGCCGTAACAGTACCGTTACATTCTTGTCCTTTGTATACAATGGAACTTACAATTTTTTAAAGAAAATGGAGAGGGAAATTCCAAATGTTTCCCATCAGGCCTAGTAAGCAGAAGTCAGAAATAAGTGGGAAGATGGAAAAAAGTAAAGATAAGAAAAGGGAGTTGCCTTTCTACAAGTTCTCTCTTATCTTGAGAGTTAAGGAGACAGTCACAGACTCACAGGATGCCAAAATGACACTTTATAATTTACCTTTCATTTTTAACTGCAAGACCTAGGTCATATATACTGCTGGGTTCCACATGATATTGGCCAATATAAACAGAATAGAACAAACTTTTTTGAGTCCAAAATGATTAGAGAACCTCCTTTTGAGGGAAAGAAGTAATGCTATCATGTACCCAGATGAATACACCTCTGATTTGAGATGACTGATGATTGCTTACTGTTTATACACTGCTGCTTAGCATGCAGATTTATATAATGGGATAGTTTTTCAATTTTTTTTTCTATACATAGTCTGATTCCTTTATGTTCAATTACAGGATGTCAGGATGTATTGTTTTTTCATTTCTTTGAGGGAAAAAGATGTTTTTGTGCACCCCTAAAAATGTAACATTAAAAGTTCATATGCCATATATAAAAAACCTAGTTAATATCAAATAAGTATAATATTACTGTGTAATTGCATAGCTATTCATGATTCTTAGTATTGTTATGTTGATCATAGGACATAATTAAAATAACAGTTTGTTTTAACCAGAAAATCTTTTCTCATATATAACCTTCAATGGTAAAAGTTATCTAACTCCTAGAAAATTATAATGCACTATAAAATTCTTTAGTTAATCTGCTTCATTCTTAAGGCAAACTTTTATGTGGACATATTATTTAAAGTATTTGACAGTATCTGAGTCAAATGAAGAACTATGACCAGCTCGAATTTTGTCTTACAGTGATAGTGTCAACTTGTGAACAACTTGCTAGCAAGTTTGATGTAGCTTTCATTTCAATTTATCGGTATACCAAGTGCTATAGTAAATTACATAAATCTCTATTAACGCATGTGAAACATTATTCGTTCAATTTTAATGTGTGGTATTGTGCTTGATACTTGATAGTTAAATATTATCTTGAATCTTTCAGTGAAAATGTTATTATATGCAAATTTGTGGAATTAAAATTAGAATATAAACTCCATAAGATGCAAAAAGTTGTTGAGTTGAAGAAATATACAGAAATTTACTATAATTTTTTTTTTGTCAATTTTTGTTGTTTTTCCTTCCAGAATTGATTGCACGTTTCTGGAAAACAAATGAATCTGTAATTATGTCATCAGGTAGTACCAGAAAAGTTAAAACTGGGTGCTCTAACTAATTTTCTAAGAGAAAAATACTCGACTAATAGCCATCTTACATCATCAGTTCTCTTTTAGGATTCTTCCCTTTATCGCTCTCAAAAAGAAATTCTTTCAAAAAGATAAAAAGGGATAGGGAATACCAGAAAGAAGTAGTTTCTAAATATATATTATTAGGTCACATAAGAACCAGATTCTGCGTAAATACAAAGCGGTACATCGTATATGGAGACAAAATTCTTGCCATAAGTTTTTTAAAAGGAAAGGAAAAGGAAAAAGACACAAAAAATGGAGCAAGCACATTCCACTTTTCTATATTCTCTCCTACTGTTTTTGATCAATTAGCCTATCTAATAAACAACTATCAATTGTTTTCCAAGTCAACTAGACTCTCTTATTGGTCAACTCCTTGAGTTTGAATGATGATGCGCCGTTGCCATTGCCGTCACTTTTGCATGGCTCGGCCTCAATGAGCAGTTGCACAACTTCGTTCATGGTTGGACGCAGCCCGGGTAGGCTACAGGTGCATCGAATCGCGACACGCAATGCCTGGATCATCTCTTCCTTGTAAGGACTCCATGATAGTCTCCTGTCAAGGACCTCTAAGGTGCCTTCTTTGGTGCAAATTTTGGTTGAAATCCAATGGACTATGTCCCGGCTGTCGCCGAATTCAGGCTCTATCGGTTTTTTGCCTGTAACTAACTCCATCAAAACAACTCCGAAGCTGTACACGTCACATTTTGTTGTGGCCTTGGACGAATATGCATACTCTGTTTCATGAATCATCATGCAATTGGTGATTCAAAATAGTCAATTGATATATGGTCGTATGTAGGAAATTTATGAAAGAATATATATAATCAGACATCAACTATTTTAAGTTTTTAACCCTATGGTTTAATTAAAGGAAACAACATGTAAGACCATGATTTTCAGTTGAAACATGAACACGTGTTATATTAACCATGTTCAAAATATATGTATAAGAAATTTCTTCCTTTAACAATGGAATTTAATTTCAGCTTGATGGTATTAATATGGTGAGGTAGGATAATGAGGTGAACTGGCCATTATGATAAAAGTTTGAAGCCGGGTTTTTTTTTTCCCAAATTTGGTTGACTATCTTATTACAAACTGAGATTATTCGACACTAAATTTGATTAAATTCCGGATTTCTAGTTATGGGTCATGACTAGTTGTAACACTTCATTGGGACTAAACGGAGACTGCCTTGACCCATTGACAGCTACTTGGGGCATAATTGGGACCAGTAGACCAACTTAGGAATTATTCAATATACCATACCACTTAGACACGGATACTGTTGTCACTACCAGGACGCGCCGTGCAAAATTTGAATTCAATTTTCTTAACAAAAATTACCTGGTGCCAAGTATCCGTAGGTACCAGCAATGGTAGTGGTAGACAATTCATGCTCTCGTCTTGCTTGCAACACCTTGGCTATCCCAAAATCTGCCACCTTGGGCTCAAAATCAGCATCTAAGAGCACATTAGATGACTTGATATCTCTGTGTACAATTGGGAACAACAGATCATGGTGCAAATAGGCCAACCCTTGTGCGATTCCAAGGGCAATCCTATGCCTTGTAGGCCAATCAAGGAAGCACCATCCATTGTGGAGTGCATCCCACAAGTTGCCGTTTGGCATGTACTCATACACCAAGAGGTTGCTATCGTTGCTTGAATAGCAACAATAGAGTTTAACTATGTTCTTGTGCCGGATGCTACCGAGTGTTTCCACCTCTGTTTTTAGCTCCCTGTCAAGTCCTGGGCTACCAGGGCTCGCCGGGTCCACACGGTCTTTTGTCTTTCGGGTCCATAGTTTTTTAACTGCAACCAATTCGCCATTACTAAGTTCAATCTTGTACACAGTACCCGAACCACCATGACCAACAATGTTTTTGTCAATTAGGGCTTCAACTATCTCATGTTGATCAAAACTTAACTTGTGGAAGCTTGTCACATCATATGAAAATGATGAAGTGGAGGAAAGACCTTCTTGTTCCATAAGCAGGTCGGGCTTTTTAAACCAGTGTTTAAGGAAAAATAAGGCTCCAAGGATCGATGCAAGTACACAAACACTAATTATCCATAAGTTGTTCAGACGCCTTCTTAAATTTGGTTTTGGACAGAGAGGGAGTACTGGGTCGGTCAGGTTGAGCCGAAATGCCACACATAGGTTAGGGTTTCCAGCGACACTTTCTAGAAGGCCTTCTTTGATCAAAGGGAGTGGTACCGGACCAGTCAGGTTGTTGTGTGAAAAATCAAGTGAGTTAGGTAGGAGGCTACAAAGGCCATCCGGTATCTCTCCCGTTAATTCGTTGTTTGAAATGTTTAACACATTGAGGGATTTTAGTGAGGACAGTGATTCTGGTATTGATGAATTGAACCGATTGTTTTGCAAAGAAAGTTGATTAAGTAATCTCAAGTTACCCATTTCAGAGGGAATTGGACCGGTAAACTGATTGTTGCTCAAATCAATCTTTACCAGTGCGGTAAGCCTAGAAATTTCAGCAGGCAATTCACCTGACAGCTGATTATCTGACATGTACAAAGAGGTTAAGTTCCTTGCATTGCCAATTGATTTTGACATCGTTCCTTCCAACTGGTTAAATGACATGTCCATAATTGAGACATGAGGAAGCCCAAAAATACCCTCCGGTATCGGCCCATTCAACTGATTATTGCTGACCCTAATCCGAAGCAGGCTGGTGCACGCATCATAGCTACTCGGTATATTACCAGTTAATTGATTACTTAAGACCAATATATAGAGAAGCTTCCCGTTTTCACACACATAAGGAGGAAGTGGACCCGAGAGCTGATTTTCTGATACCTCAAAAACCACAAGATCAGAATATCGGCCGAGGTTCTCGGGCAAGCTACCGGTGAGGGAGTTTTTGTACAGAGAGAGCATGCTGAGTTTTGTGGAGTTACCAAGAATAGCAGGGATCGGCCCAGTGAGGTGATTTGTGTAAAGTTGCAAAACTCGGAGATTTGGCAGTGCACAAAGGTTCTCAGGTATCCGCCCGGTGAGGTGATTCTCTGACAAGTCTATATCGGTCAGTGTTGTCAAATTCCCCAACTCCTGGGGAATTTCTCCTGTTAAGTTGTTGTAGTACAACTCTAGCAATCTAAGATTCGGCAACCGGCCGAGCGTTTCTGGTATGGTCCCGATTAGAAAATTACCGCTCAACTCAAGGTCAGTTAGTGAGGTCATGTTACCAAGCCATGGGAGTATCTCACCACGTAAGCAGGTCGTAGAAAGTATCAACACTTTGATATTGATGAGTTGCATGAACGACTTAGGCAAATGCCATATATTAAACCCTGGGTTTTCATTGAAATTCACCACCTCAAGTGAGGTGAGATTTGTGATGGAGAGTGGGAAGTCGCCGGTGAAGAGATTGTTTGATAGGTCGAGTGAACGAATTGAGCAAAGAGGGGAGAGGTGAGGTACGCTACCTGTGAGGCCGGTGTAACTAAGGTTAAGGTACTGTAGCGAAGAACAGTTGAGTATGTCATGAGGGAACCCGCCGTGCAGATCATTGATCGACAGGTCGAGAGTTTGAAGGTTAGGGTAAGCGGTGCAAACACCAAGAGGAAACGTACCAGACAGAGACCAGGAAGAGATGTTGATGGAGATCAAGTTGAAGTCGATGTCGCACCGGATGCCGGTTAGGTTGCAAGGGTTAATGGTAGGAGAGGAGAGGTCCCACCGGGACATTGCTGGGCCAATGAGGGATTGTTTCATGAGAGAGAGGAAGGTGGATTGTGGGAGAGGGGAAGAGAGAGAGCAAGTGAAGAGAGTGAAGATGGAGAGGAAGGTGAGAAGAGAGGTGAGAGGCATGGTGAAGAGATGTTGTAATGGAGGTTGTGCGTTGGGGCAATGGAGTGCGTGCATGGTGAGTGGTGTAATGTGGAAGGGATGAGAGATGCGTATATATGGAGATGGAACTATGGAAGGTTGAGATTGGAATAGAGAGAAAGAGAGAATCCTGTGAGCGAGTGGCAAGAGAAAGCTATAGATGTTGCACCTCTCTGTGTAAAAAAGGGGTCTTAAGGCATTTATGCCCCCATTTGGCCATTTTATGTGGCAAATGTCCTATCTTGTGGGTCAACACCTATGACTCACATGAGTTACCTATGACTCACGTGAGCTTCACTATCTAATGCCACTTTTTCCTTATCTCTTTCTTTTTATTTTGTTGTAATTCCTATTTGTTTTCAAAAACTTAACTTCTTCTCAGTCTTTCTTTCGTGAATTACCAGATGTGCTCATAGAAATTGGCCAAGTCAGCATTTTGAGCAGTCATATGCAGGGGTAAAAATGGAGCCGATTAGCAGTCATACCCGTTTTTTTACCCCTAGGACTCATGTGTCAGCTAGTAAAAAGTTGATGCAAATACAAAAAATAGATTTTTTTTTAAGATAAATTGGGTTAAACATCCCAACTTATTTTTAAATTAAATATTTATAAAAGACCCTCCAATTAGATTTCGAACTTGCCACCTCTCACTTGAATTGTATTACTCATTGCTATTTGAACAATATTCCCGAACCATTTGAGGACCATTTTGAATAAAACTAGTATTTACTAACAACAAAATGTAACGCATAACTTAGAAACGTAAAGTGCAATTTGACTCTTGTATATATGTGGTCCTGTGGCTTTATATCTAGCTACAGTTCACAGCCCTCCATAAGAAAAAGGTATGAGAAAATATTAGACCCATTTGTGGTGATTTTAGATCATTAGCTAGATACGGCTAAATCAGATAATATTTTTCTATTGCTTTTTGTTTAGCTAAGCTTGCTTGTGCACACACTATTCTTTTGTTGGAACTTGGGAGTAGAACAAAACAAACTTGAATTTAATTTGGCTCTTTCTTGAAAAACCTATTTCGTTAGCGCCTTGTTTTAGTTCGATAATATTATTTTTCCAATACAGTAGAAAATTTCTGAAAAACGAAGAAATTAAATGAAACTTCTTAATTAAGGACATAATGATAAATGAAATTTTCTGCTTGACTTAACTCTGTTTTTATAAAATATGAACTGAAATGTGCAGTGCATGTTTTATCGAATTTATTATTTTTCTTCCTTAGTTTTTCCCCCTTTATTCATAGGTTTCTTTACATATAGTTGTATTACTTGAGGCTAAGTTGCTGCTTTTTTCAATGAATTCAGGGTTAATTACTTGTGAAAAACAGAGTTTGTTTTGTGGTGTATTTTGAATGCCGCTCATTCTACTATTTAAGCTAAGATAACAAAATCTGTCTTCAAACGTATAGCATCAAGTCAAGATAAATAGATTAGATGGAACAATTTATTTCTAATATGTCAATCACTCATTAAAACATATTGCTAACTATTCAAATAAAATGGACAGCTCGTACTGAAATGTTAGATTCTACACTCTAGGGAATATGTACAAATTCAATATATACAGCACATACTCAAACATTACAAATATCTGAGACAATACAATGTGATATCAATTTCAATTCAATATTTCGTTTTCTTTTAGTGCCCAATGTCGATATCGTGTCAAAACTCAAAATGTATAGGAATATGACATAGCGTTTGAAATTTCTCGTACACATAGAAAGAAATCTTTAAAAATATTGGAATTCTCGCCCTTTATTATTTATTTAGATATATGCTCTAGGAACGTACTACCCCAGATATGAATTGCTAGTTTGATTGGCAACTGATTCTGCCGTTAAATTTTCGATTCATTCGGGTATGCAAACCTTTTATGTCAGAAATTTCAATTTTCTTCCTAATATCCCACTTTTTCAAAAGTATAGGTTTTGATTTGTATTTAATTCTGAAAGGAAACGTTTACTGAAAACAAATATTGAAAGAAAAAAGCAAACACTTCATATAATTTTGACGGTATCTTTCCAATCTATTGAGCAAGTTTCTAGTGCTATAATTTTTTGTTGTCACAATTTCATATTTTATCAATATTTAAAAATTTTAAAATTCAAATACAAAATTCAAACTGGTGATCTTGTTAAATCTAATGAGCGATGTGTTTCTATATAAGTTTTATAAAATTTGGAGTTGATTTGATACTCGATCAAGTGGTCAACAAATAAACGAATCTGGTTAACTATGACTTATTAATTCTAATATGTTCATCGTTTAATCACTTAATCGAATATCCAATAAACTCCAAATTTTATAAAACTTATATGAAAACGCATCACTCGTTAAAATTGAACAAGATCAACGGATTGGATTCAGCGTTTGAATTTTAAAACTTTTAAATATTGATAAAATATGAAATTGTGGCAAGCTGTGGCACTCAAAAGTTGTGACACTAGAACCTTGTTCCTATTATTTAAGGTGGAAATAAAAAAAAATAGAGAAAGTTTTTGTTGCCACATTTTTTTTTTTTTTGCTACCACAAATATCACGAACTTTTAACGCGTTGGATGAAATTGATTGATAGTTGTGATTTAAATTTAGTAAAAATATTATTAAGAGTCACTTTTGTGTTTTTCAATGCATTAAGTAAATTGTAATCACAACCTTCCATCAATTGTTATCAAAAAGTTACAATTTAGTAGCCTTTGTGACTTATGCCACAAAAAGTGTGGCAACATAGCCTTTCTCAACAAAAAAAAAAATTATAAAAGTATATCATTGCGTTGAACATATTATAGTGTATCTCAATTAAATTTCATACTACTTAAATATCACTGGATGGTATCTCACGGTTCACGGACTGGTAATTTTTACGAAAGAAAAATCTTTACGCTCTATTTGGTTCGATGGTAGAGGATGGGAGGGAAAGAAAACTTTAAAGAGGGAAGGAAAGGGATGGGATGGAAAGTGAAATAATTATATATTTCTTGTTTGGATGAAATATGAAGGGAAAGAAAAATTAATTTTTTTTTTCTTCGTATCCCTTGTTTGGATGGATTATTTTAGTGAAGGGAAAATATAAATTCTGGACTAATTTATCCTTGAACCCTTACATCTGTTTTTCTACACCAGTACGTTTGTGCAGCTTTGATCTCCCATTTCTTCCTTTTGCTTATATATGACGGAAATGATTCATGATCACTGTAAATTTGGTCATCGAGTGAAAAAAATATTGGCCAACATATATAGTATAACACAATAAAATATTAGCGCACATGACAAGATATAATTAACCTTGACCAACATTAAGCACGATTGAACCAAGGAAACAACAGAAGCTTAATCATTTATTCATCATAAAGCAAGCAAACATGACTAGCACATAATAAATTGAATTATTTGTAAGGTAGCACCACTTTCATTGAACCGTACCAGTAAGCTAGAAAGAACCTCATCAGTCTGGTACCGTATTGGTACCTACTTGTCCCAGCCTTACAAACTTCACTCAAGCTTCAGCAAACAACTAGCACATAAGAAATTGAAATCAAACAACATCAATCAGATCTCAACATACCTTATATAAATCCAAACAAACAGCAATAACACAATGGATGAGACTATAAAAAATGAACTTTCTGAGAAGCACCAAAAATTGAAACTTCGATTGAGCCTTTTTCAGAAAGAGGTATAGTAAATTTCTTCCTGTAAGCTAGGAGCAATTTGACTACCAGGAAAAGAAAATTACTATAACATTTACTGAACCAATCTGCACTAGATATGCATATTATTGTATTTTCTGGTAAAGCTGCCCCTGCTAAAGGCTTTACCAATAAAAAGCATATGAAACTGAAATTGATTTTTTTTTTTTTTTTTGAAACATTGTCTATCGGGCTTTCATCCATAATAAAGATCATAACAATACTCACTCCACAACTGGTACAAATGAAGTAATGAACATCAACTCCGTAGCCCTTCTAAAGCAAACTTACAAAGTAAAATAACATGACAACTGAAGTACAAATGAAGTAATAAACATCAACTCCAGTTGCAACCAAATAGACAGAATATCAAATTTTCCGATTAATTGAAATTGATTGAATCGATTGAAGTACCGTACCTATTGGACGAAATGGATGAAATCTGAACCAGTTTTGTTTGTTGTGACCCTCTGATATCCTGAATCAAACCAAAAATACATCAACGAAGGATAGGAGATGCAAAACTAGAAGAAATAAAAAAAAAAGTGGTGCAGAAAGAAAAAAAAAAATTAGGTTACCTCAACGATGGAGTAGAGAGACAGCAGCAATCGTATTTAGGAGGAGATCGTGCGCAAAAGGAAAGTTACGCCCATGAAAATAGCGCGCCAAGCAAAAAAACGTGCCAAGAAAGGGGTATCGATGTCAATTGCATCTTGACAGATTATTGGCGATTTTTCTTTCCCTCGATTCTCCGCCGATTCGGAGGGGAACTGTTTTGTATAGGAAGGGAATTTAGGAAGGAAAGTAGATCCCCTCGCGAAAATTTTTCCTCTGCCATTCACTTCGATCCAAACAGGAATTTTTATTGATTTTTCCCTCCATTGTTGTCCCTTCCCGTCCGATTCCTTCGTACCAAACAGTGTGTTAAGTACTTGTTAATAATAAACATGCTTCAAGACGTAAAATTTATCTTTGCTTTACACTAAGCTACTGATTCTCTGTAGACTGTAAGTCTATATATCCCTGCGTTCTTTTTTTTTTCTTTGTCCTTTCATGTTGGTGCGTGTTTATTTATTTATATATCCATGTGTTTTTTTTATTAAATTCAATACGCCATGTAAGCTTGGCAGCTGCTGCAAAATTTAAAAAGAAAACTATTTTAAAATATTATTCAATATTTTAATGGGCTGATATCTATTCAGAATATCCTTCATTCATCATTTTGTTATTCTAATCAAAATTAGTTACCACTTACCAGTTATTTCGAATAGCAGAATTTATGCGCTAGCCTCGATAACCCAACTAATGATAAAACATACAAACAATATTTTAATTAAGTTGCTGTGGTGTGCGAGAAGCAGTTAGGAGTATTTAATATATATGATTAACTAGGAATACAAATTATTGAAAAAGTAGAATTTGAATGAATCAAACTGATAATATCAATAACAATAATAATATTTTCAGGATATCTTTAATGGTAAAATATGTCGATTACCACTGAAATAAAAACGAGGGTTCGTTTTGTAGCAGTGGAGTGAATTAATTTTATGCATATCGGCTTAAATTCAACTCTCCTATAATACACTCCATATTATAGGAGAGGTGAGAGCACCATTTGAAAGATTGTTATGTGGGGAAAAGAAGCACCAGAAGGATGTGATGTTTTGGCGTTGTTCATGGGGAACCAACACTAAATTGATCTTAGTGGGGCTATAAACTCTTGTTTTATCATGACAGCCGAGACAAATTTGATATGGTTTTTAAGATAATGGGTACTCGGGAGACACGTGGATCAAGGGTTAAGTTCTTATTCTGTCTTTATTTTATCTCTGACTTGGTGTGTTGATCCGGGAAACATGAATGGTAGTAATATTCGTATTGAAAATGACTATGATGATAGTGACTACAATATTAGAAATAATTATAATAAATGATGATGATGATGATGATGATGATGATAGTATAATAATAATGGTGACTGATAAATAATTTAAATAATTTTAATTATTGTTCCATACTCCACTAATTTGCTGTTCAGCTTGTTTAGGAGAATAGCATATTAGCCTAGTACTATTTCAAACCCCTACTATGTACTTGGCGATGTTTTTAACCGAAACAGCGTGCTTTTTGTCTTTTACTGTTATGCTATTCTCCGTAAATTTTTTTAATAAATAAATTTTAAAATAAAAATTTAACAGTAAACATCGGATATTCATATTTTGAGCAATGAACATGGCAGAGCGCCCTGTCAGTGGCGCTCCGGCGGCGGCGCCGGTGGCATTGGCGTCGAGGTGAAGATGCCACTGGCAGTGGTGTGTTTGGTAGTGGTGGCGCCACCACTGGCGTTGGGATTTTGTTGATGCGAATTCACCACACAATTTTATCTCTAATATTCGAGTATACATTTTTTTGCCCCTGAAGTTTATTGTGGGATACTGCATTTTGTGCAACAAAATGGGTGTATTTATAAGATAGGCAAAAATGTACCAGCGCCACTGGGGAAGGCGCATCAACAAAATCCCAACGCCAGTGGGCCTGACGTCTTCACCACCGCGCCAATGCCACCGGCGCCGCTGCCGGAGCGCCACTGACAGGACGCTCTGCCATGCTCATTGCTCGAATTTTAAATATCTCATGTTTACTGTTAAATTTTCATTTCAAGATTTATTTATTATTTACGGTGCTATATATTCTCCTGTGTGTTTCAATACTAAAAGTGTTAATTCATCAATAGAACGATGGTTATTTTTGTGTTATTTGGAACAATGCAAATGACGGGTTTTTTTTTCAATTGCATGATTCAAAATAATGCTGAGGGAACTAATTTTTCAATTTCTATAAAATATTAAATAGTAAAATAGTACTAACTTTGCAAGATTAATATTATTATTTCTGAGCATCCAAACAAGAACAGTTTTGGAGCTTGAATATATATATATAAAAAACTTGAGCTAGAAAGTTATTAATTATATGCACATTTGTACTTTTTGCTGGAAGAGTTTACTATGTTCAGTTTTTCCATGGATGTAATTATGACAAATTAGTTTTTCCTACTAAAATGCCAAAATTTGATTCACTTCCTGAATAATTATTTTGCGGTGATAGTGGACTCCAAGTAAGAAAGCAATATACATTGATTGGAGCCAAGATGTCATTCTTTGCGAAATAAGATAAAAAAAGTTTTCGCGTCTCTAAATTAATTAACACCGGCTAACTGAGTTGTTTCAAATGTGCTCATTATATTAATATATAATTACTATTACGAATTATATAATAATTTAAATAATACAGCTAACAGCAGTCATTAAGAATATGAACGAACTGAGATGAAGCATATGTCCCTCATTGAATAATGTCCGCAGAAACTTTTCAAACAATCTTTTGAATTTGACAAATATACAAACACATCATTTAAACCATATTCTTCATAGAAATTACAAAATTTTTGTTTGTTTTGTAAAGAATTTTTTTGCGTTTTTTTTCTCTAACCAGAATTGCACAAAAACAGCAAAAACAAAAAATAAATAAAATAAGAAATATGCTTATTGTGCTGTTCTGGACAATAGACCGCATGTGATTTGGTTTGTTCTTGCCACAAAGGATCTGAAGGTAAGAATCTGTAGGTGGGAGAGGGAATCTAAAATGGATAAGGAAATGGTCAGCTCAATACACTAGCCATGAGCCAACCCATAAGATGCCCACTTCATAAAATTGTCTCTTTTTTTTTTCACTTCGGTAGATGATTAACCACTCCATGTAATGTTAACAAAAGGTGATATTGACATGTTGATATAATATATCCAAAATTTGGAGTGTTAGACACTAGTGCAGTCATCTCAAGTATCCACTCGATAAAAATATGAGATAAGCTAATATATATAAGTTTGTCTGCGTCCTTCAATTTTGTTTAATTTCTAATTCTTGTTATAATAAATTAATTCATAAAAGATTTTACAACCTATCTATGCATTTCGACTGGATTTATTAATTCTTGTTTTAACAATGAACAGCTCTACCATTGAGCCATAGTTACGATTTAAAAAGCACATATCATGTGGCACTCGAAAATCCCAAAAACTACAATAAGTTTGTGGCACTCTCTCTTCCTACACACACAATTAATCACACAACACGAGTTGTTTTTGTATTCTTCTGGAAGTCACCAACAAATATGAAATTCTAAATAAAGTTCAAATTGCAATTTAAAATGGAAAATTTCAGAATAAAAAATTACAATCTAAACTTTGCTATGATTTTTACTGAGGTGATTACACTTGCATTTGTTCTTGTTGATAAAATTACGAGGTTGTAGGTCTCTTTGATATATCCTTTCTGCAGGGGCGGAGCTAGAAAATTATGGTAGGGGACAAAATTTTAAAGATTGAACAATTAAATAGAAACTTATTTATGAAGAAGAATATTTCTTTTCTAAATCAAGTAATTAATTAATAATTAGGGGGCAGATTATAAAAAATTTCTAAAAAATAAAGAAAATATACGTAAAATTTTTTTTTTTTTGGAGCACAGGGGTCAACAACCCCATGTAGCCCCCTATTGGCTCTGCCCCTGCTTTCCGGATTTGTACTGATTAATGGAGAATGACTATGATATACCCTAAAGCACGAATCAAGCGATGCTTTAGAGTTATTTTTCAAGATCCGAAATTCAACTATCTAATCCAAATCGTACAATATGTTCTCCATATTAAAATCTACTTAGAAATAATTTTTAACATTTTTTAAAATTTTTTACTATTTTTTTTCAGATTTTACAAAATCACTAAGGGCATAAGGCCATAATGTTTTAGATTAAGGATTTTGTAAAATCTAAAAATTTAGTAAAAAAAAATTGAAAAAAAAAATAAAAATTTGTTTCTAAGTAGATTTCAATATGGAGAACATATTGTACTGTTTGGGATCGGACATTTGAATTTCTGATCTTGAAAAATAACTTTAAAGCACCATTTGATATGTGCTTTAGGGTGTACATAGTCATTCTCCTAATATTAGACTTCTCAAAAAATAGTATCGTGATATTCTAGTTCCTTCGGGTCTGTTTCTTTGCCTATATCTCTTTATATAGAGCAATTTGATTTTTGAAAAAGGAGGGAAACAAATTTAGGACGCCTGACAGTTAATTCTAGCATGATATACTAGTTCTTGTAATATTTCTCGTTTTTTTTTATATTCTTAAAAACAATCAATTTTTTATATTTTATATACATATAGAAGATTAGCAAACTTGTGAAAGAAGATTATTTAATGGAAGTGACTAAACTAATAAAATAAAAAATAAATTTTAAAATAAGAATTTTTAAAAAGAGAATAATAAAATAAAGGAAAAAGAACTAAAAAGTGGAAGGAATGAACGTAACTATAGTTGAAGTCAAGTATTTGCTATTTGAGTATTGCCATGACATCATCAAGATCTTACTGTGGAACATGATTTTGAGATCCAAATCATATTCAAAGTTGTGTTAAGCTATAATAATTGGGTTTGGCATAATGTTCTCTTGAGCTTGGTCTGCTATTGGTTAAGGCAGTACTTACGATTCGCCACAAAATAAAGTTAAATAATTTTAGCAAGCCCCCCCCCCCCCCACTGACATAAGCTTTACTTTTCATATAAACTAAGATAATGAACAAATTAATAAGGGCAGGGATTGACTCGTACGACTCCCTAAATAGGATTAACAACGACACGTGAGATTTGTATAGACCCGTTTAACAGCCTAGTTCTTCTATATGAGGTGCAGTGTGACAATTCAAGTAATTGGGTCAATAAGGATTAGTCATTACAATTATTGGAACACTTTTTTAAAACTAGATGCTGTTATGTTTTTCCTTTAAAGGGAAAAATAGATAATTTAAACCGATATAATTTTTAGCAATGAATTTAGAATTATTCGCCTCATTCAACAGTTTTGATAATTGCGTTACCAAAGCTTAACTCAAACTAGTGGAATTTCGTGCATTGCGCGAACTATCTTTCTTTTTATCTTTTTCATGCTAACTATTTAAAAAAAAAAATTGTAGAGATGTTATGAATTGACAAATACAGTGAGAACATCGTGTGTCGTGTTATCTACTTCTATATTTATTCAAATTACATTTGCTATACTATAAATCTATCATTTACAATAGAATTTCAAGAAAACAATATATATATTGCTATTGTATATCTCAACAAAGTTGAAAAATAACAAAAAAAAAATCATGAATATTTGGTAAATCATCATCAATAATACAAAGGCACTATCTGACAACATTATTCAATGAATACATAGTACAAAAAGTTGTTATTCAAACTTGCAAACGGAGATGAAATGAACGCAAATATAGACAAAAGCACCATAGCTCACAAAATTCAACTATTAAAACCTTCAACAATTTTAAATAGGCCAAAGCCCACCATATGAAAAGCATGTTTATTACAAAACATTACAAATCATCAAAGAACGGCACTGACACCAATTCACAGTACCAATGCCCCAACCCTATTTAAAATTTTCCAAACCCACATTATATCAAAGAAAATCCACACAGAACAACCATCAAATCCAAACTTCAACAAAAATCCAATTATTTGAGAAAGAGAACATTTTAAGCAAGATGAATAATATCAGATCCCACATCTTCAAGCGTCTAAATTTGCATTGCCATCTCATTCATGTGCAATTTGTACATGTATTTTCAATGTATATATTGCAACATTTTGAATAAGTAAGATTTGAATTATAATCTAGATTATATAAAGAATTTAAATATAGATTATTGTGATCAAAAGACTTAAAAAATGAATACATAATCGCTTGAAATGCTCTAACGATGCTCAGAATATACATTGTTTGAATATTATATGCGTAACTACTATGTATAAATCCTTATTTTTCAATAAGTAATAACTGAATCATATTCTAGACCATAGAAAGTTCTTATATATAGATTATTCTGATCAAATTACTTCAAACGAATACAGAATCACTTGAATTTATAAAACGATACACTGAATAAGCTTTATTTGTTGTTTATATGCTTATTTTCAATGTATAATGAAACATTTTGAATAATGAGATCTGAATTTTATTCTAAACTATATAAAGAGCTTAAATTTAGATTGTTGTTATCAAATCACTTTTAATGAATACAAAATAGCTTGAAAAGCTCTAATGATGCATAAATATACATTATTTGAACATTACATGCGTAACTACTATGTATAATCCAATATTTTTTTAATAAGTAATATCAGAATCATATTCTAGACCATCTAAAGAGATTAAATATAGATTATTGTGACAAAATTTCATTAAATGAATCCAGAATCGCTTGAAATTACCAAACGATACACTGAAAAAGCTTTATTTGCAATTTATATGTGTATTATCAATGTATAATGCAACATTTTGAATAAATAAGATTTGAATGATATTCTAGACCATATAAAGACCTTAAATATAGATTATTATGATCAAATTACATTAAACTAATCCATAATCGCTTGAAATTTTCAAACGATACATAGAATAAGATTTATTTACAATTTATATGTGTATTTTTATTGTATAATGCAACATTTTGAATATGTAAGATCTGAATTATAATCTAGCCTATATAAAGAGCTTAAATATAGATTATTGCCATCAAAATAATTAAAATGAATAAATAAAGAGGAAAAATTAATATATAATGACTGTAATTTATGTAGGAACTTAGTTTTGTGCTTATTTTAATTTTAAATCATATTTAACACAATTAAACAACAAGTACAATATATGATCTAGTGGAAATGACAAATTAGTGCAAAAGATAGAAAAAAAAACTTATATTAATCTTTGTATCGCAACAAGGATGCTCGACCAATTCGTTTGGAATCGGTGGCGTGCTCTCCAACACCTCCTCCTTCTTGCTCTTGAGTCCACTAGAAAGATTAACCAAATCCTAAGGGTTTGTGCTAGCAAACCAAAGGATGAAGCTAATCCTAGTTTCTTTCTTCAATCAAATTCACAATTTAACTAGTAGAACTAATGCTCAACATATGAGCTTCCTAGACAAAGCAAATTAGAGAGCTCCAATTGAGAGAAACAATTTTCTCTCCTTGGATGAAGGTGGCGGCTAGAGGAGGAAGAAGGAAAGAGTGAGAGTTAGGGTTAGGTAAACCTCTCAATGTGGTCGTTATATAGCCACCTAATCCCAAATATTTTGGGACCAATTTGCCCTCCCTAGGCCGACCTCACCATGGGCTCAAATGAGCTATTTCATTTGCTCTAAAAGTCTACTAATTCAATTAATAAGTGGTCCTCTCATTTACTTTCTAGTTGGGCTTTAATTTACCATTTAAATAAAAGCCCATGTACTTAATATAATTCCAATAATTATATTAAATTATGTTGAACAAAATTAATTATCAACTTATTGATAATTATCATAGGATTAGCATATACATTAATTTAGTTTCACATGATCCCTTTGATTTAATTAATTATAACGGTTCGCAATGGTATATAATTAATTAATCAACTTATCATATATTGCATTCTCCAATGCAAATAAACTAAATAATGCACTGTTGGTTAAAGTTTTATTTGTGTGACCCTCGAGGATTTATGTTATGTTGGCCATGAAAATTAAATCGTTATTTATTTCTAATAATCATAAGTGGTATCTAGCAACACGTTATGATTCTCAACTAACATAAATAAATACTATACTTTTATAGTATTTCAATCCTGCAAAAGAAATAGATAATTTTCTTGTTTTGATTCTTATGTCTCATGATATCACTGTATAAACCAAGATAGGAATGTGTCATTCTTGCAGTTTATACATTTTTTGATCTAGAGTTGATTGTACAAGTTGTCGACAAACAATCCAACTCCATCAAGAGACCCAATAGATATCATCACTCATTAGATATACTAATGAGGGACATACGGTTTTCTTGATGAATAATTTTTTTCCGCACAATTCAAGAGAATATAAATAAAGCCCGTATAGCAGCCCTTATCAGGAATCAGCGTTAGATGATATTTATCGAACATATCCTCATGTGGAAAAGCTGAACCATCTCAAACTTAGAATCAAACTCATATGAAATAAATAATGACACATAACACAATCCATATATTTATTTCATTGGGTCAAATCCTGTACTATATTCCAGTAACATACACATATGCTATTAAGTTGTTAACTCCTTACCTATGATTTGTAGAAATTAATCATCACTTAACTTGCATACTGATCTTTTATGATAATTAACGTTCCTTGTTAATTATCAAGATTACGGACGATTTAGATTTATTATTGTCATTTAATCAAAAATGAAACACAGAGATCCACAATTCAGATCCTCAACCTGAATAATTTATCGATAATACACTCAAGGAACAAATGTTCAAATATCATCAATAACATAAACTAAATTAAGTCATTAAAATATTGCCTTCTAGGACATAACTCCAACAATTTAATATTATAACATCAAGTTATAATAAAATTTATTTAATAATTCTGATTATTAAATCATTTGACTGCGCAATTATAAGAATTTTAATGAAATAACTTCATGTTATTTTCTCATCCAGTGACAAATAATAACTCTTAAAATATTAAATTGAGAATAAATTCATGTTATTTTTCATCCAGTATTCGATAATAACTTCTGGTCACTAAGAAATAGAACTTCTTGTTCTTTGATAAAAATTTCATCTTCCAATAATAACTACAGGTTATTTATCTAATATATTTAGTAGTGTTCCATAACTTTTTGTTATATTAAATATTCTAATAGAATTTCAGGTTCTAACCAAATATATTCAAATATTAAGAACTTCAAATTCCAAACAAATTACTTTAAGTATCAAGAGCTCAATGTTCTAAATAATTTCAAGTTGAAATATTAACTTCAGATTTTAAAAAAATAAATTCAAGTATTAAGAACTTCAGGTTCTATACAAATTATTTCAATGATTAAGAACTCCAGTTTCTAAATAACTTTAAATTGAAATTTGAACTTCAGGTTCTTCATGTAATAAAAACTTCAGGTTCTTGATAAACTTTCAAGTTTGAATAACATCATTAAATAATTGTTTTTGTCATCATTCACTTTTGGGAATGATTCTCATAAATTCAAACGACAAAAAAAAATATAGCAGCCAAAATTTCAAATGAAATTGAAATCAATAAACTATATGGTATCAATTATACCTTTTACTTACCTCAAAAAAATTTTGAGCAATTTATTCTTTTACTTGCCCATAAACTTCGTAAATTCTTCGTAGTAATTCGCGCAAACAACTTTGTGACTTCTTCCGAGCAAATTCGTGCTAATAATGTATTGTTAAAATAAAGTGAAAGGAAGAAACAAAGAGTAAAATGGGGATGAATATTCTCTTATGTATTTCTTATCGTGAATTTTGATTTAACATACATGTTTACAAGCCTCTATTTATAAGCAATAAAAGAGATCTAATAAATGACAAAGATATGTATCTCCTATAAAAGATATGTATCTCATGTAATAAATGGAAATAATGAAAATGAACAATCCATAATGATAAATTCAAATTGATTTGTAACAAACAAGGTATTATCTCGAAAAGTGGCTAAATTTTAAGAATCCTAATCAATAGCTAAAACTTTACGGATAAAGATACCTTAATATATTCTTCATTAAAGTTAATATTTTCTTAATAAAACGAGCAAGATTGCCTTTTATTTTTTATTACGATTATTCACCTATTAACTGTACTTCTTTTGCATTAGTCGAAACCACGCATATATGCCACTGGGCCCACCACTACATATTTAGCACAGCCATCTCTGTATAAATTAATCTAGAATTCATCAATTTAATAACGATGTTCTAGAAACCAAAGAACTTTTGTTTCCATAAAAATATAAAATATTTGTACAACCTGCACCCAAATTGAGATAATACGAAAATATAACGAAATCCGCTTAAATCAGGAAATTATCAAACGCTAATACATTTGAAACATACTAAAAATCATGCTAGGTTGGTACTCTGCCCAATCCATAGTTCAATGAACATTTATTTTGCCTAAGTTAATATCAATATTAGTTACAAAAACAAGTCACATTCCTGCAATTTTACCAGATGCCCGATGTACAGAACAACTCATACATCTAATGGGCATGGCAGCTAGCTATACTTTCAGCTGGGTCATCATTGCTACTACATGTTGGGTGATTTGGCTAGATCGTAACAATAGAGTTTTCAGAGGAGAAGGAAGATCACTGGATGCAATTCAACAATGGATTATTGGAGAGGCAACATTCTTCATGACATATATATTGCTAGTGTTTATACATTTGATTGCAGCCTGTTAGAGGGTTTATTTTCGGTTTTTTTTTTTTTTTTTTTTTTTGGTTTTGTTTTCACTAGATAGCCGCTATCTAGTTTGTCCAAAAAAATATATATATTTTTTTAAAGTTTACAATAGTTTGTGTAACTAGATAATTTACAGATAATTTAGTTGCACCAGTCTAGTATACTGTGAATAACATTTTCAAAATTGATGTGAATTTGTGAAAAAAAAAAAAAAGGGGACGAGATGTGCAACTAAATTGACTGTGAATAACGTTTTCAAAATCAACGATCAGTCTAATGCTAATTTAATCGATCTTACTTAGTATACTGTGAATAAATCAAATCTGTGAATAACATTTCCAGAACCAACAAACAAAAAGAATCTGCGTATACGTCATACTCGGAGAGAGAACGAAATCGTATACAATATTGTATAGTCACGAACACAACCAATCTAGTATGTGTAACTAAATTATCAAACTAGCACCTCAACATATTCAAATTGACCATTGCCATTCAGATTAACGTTTTTGTTAATATTCACACTTAACACACAACTATTTCTATAAGGTGCATGCTAATTCACTTGCCAATTTTTATGTCATAAAAACATCATATTTATACTTTGTAAAATTAACTTGAAAATATAGAAGTTTCAATTTTTAAAGGCTACCTTCTTTATAAAGAGCTAGATTTCGAAATTACAATCTTATGCCACGTAAGGAGAGGAGATGCGTGTAAAAAAATAATGCATTTTTTTTTCTCTTGAGATGGATGACAAACGTTTCGAAAAACTAATTTAGTTTTATGCCTGGGAGGTCGACTATGGAGGCTATCTTCTTGATAAGGCAGTTGATGGAGAGATATCGGGAGCAGAAGAAGGATCTACATATGGTTTTCATTGATCTGGAGAAAGCATATGACAAAATACTAAGGAAAATCATGTGATGGGCACTGGAAAAGAAGAAAGTCCCCACCAAGTATGTTACCCTCATCCAAGACATGTATGATGGTGATGTTACTTGCATCAGAACATGTGACAGCGTGACTAGCGACTTTTCTATTAAAATAGGACTACATCAAGGATCAGCTTTGAGCCCGTATATTTTTGCCTTAGTGATGGATGAGATCACGAAGGATATACAGAGAGAGATTCCTTGGTGTATGCTATTTGCTGATGATGTGGTGCTAGTCGATGAGAGTAGGACGGAGGTTGATAGAAAATTAGAATTGTGGAAACAAACTCTAGAGTCCAAATGATTTAGGCTTAGTAGAACTAAGACGGAGTATATGAGGTGTGAGTTTAGTGGGGTTCGACCAGAAGATGGAGCTGTCTATTTAGACGGACATGTAGTACCTATGAAAGACGCCTTTCGATATTTGGGGTCGATGCTGCAGAGCGATGGCGAGATAGATGAAGATGTTAGTCATAGGATAAGAGCAGGGTGGGTGAAATGGCGGCAAGCATCAGGTGTCTTATACGATAAGAAAATCCCAAAAAAGTTAAAAGGCAAGTTTTATAGGACAGCGTTTAGACCTACGATGTTGTATGGCGTAGAATGTTGGGCTACTAAAAGATGACATGTCCAGAAGATGACGTAGTTGAGATGCGTATGTTGCGGTGGATCCGCGGTCATGCGAGGAGAGACCGAATTAAAAATAATGACATACGGAATATGGTTGGGGTTGCACCGATAGAGGAGAAGCTGATCCAACATTATTTGAGATGGTTTGGACATATCCAACGCAGACCTCCGGAGGCACCGGTGCGTAGCGAAATTGTAAATCATTTCGAAAACACACGGAGAGACAGAGAGAGACCAAGATTGACATGGGAAGAAACGGTGAAAAGAGACCTTAAAGATTGGAACGTCTCCAAAGAGTTTGGCGATCGATAGGAGCGCATGGAAGTTAGCAATTCATGTACCGGAGTCATGACGTAGGAACATAGGGATATGAGTGAGGCCATAGGTTTGTAGGTCACTTTAATTTGCACTATAGTGCATATGAAGTTCTATGCACCGCGGACTTTTTTCGGGGTATTTTTGTAAATTGACAAATCTAATTTAACCAATCTAATCTACATATTGAAATCTCATAGCAAACCAAATTTTATAATTTTTTAGATTTCATTACTATTTTTTTCGATTTTTTTGAAACCTGCCATTTTTGGAATTTGTAAATAGTAATTTGTTTCTAAAAATTACAGGTTTAAAAAAATTCGAAAAAAAATAGTAATAAAATCTCAAAAATTGTAAAATTTGATTTGCTATGAGATTTCAATATGTAGATTATATTGGTTAAATTAGATTTGTCAATTTATAAAAATGCCTCCGAAAAAGTCCGCGGTGCATAGAACTCCTTATGCACTATTATGGTGCATATTAAACTTTCTCTTATATGTATTATTGTTAGTATTACTATTATTACTATTACTATTAATGTTAGTATTACTATTTTTATGTATTATTTTTGTTCTTAGATGTTTTTTCTTATTGGGTTTCTCTTCTAGCTCACCCCAACTTATTTGGGACAAAAGACTTAGTTGTTGCTGTTGTTGTAAACAAAGAGAAACAATAAAAAAAAAATGGTGAAGAGATGGAATCAGGAGGGGGGGTGGATTTTGAGTTGTAAGACACAATAGAATGGGTGCGTTTTCAATTCACAAGCTCTATTTGATTCTAATTCTGTTGCGTTAGATCCAGAATTTTTTCATAACAAAATTTTAAAATGAAAATACTGTAAAATCAAATTCCAGTTTTTTTTTTCTTTTTTTTTTTAGTGGCCGGGAAGCCGAAACTTTCAAAATCCAGAATTTCATGCGTTATTTTGCTTTGTGATGATCTAGTTTGCTAGGTCCCCTCTCTCGTTGGCAACTCCTGCCAAGCTTTTTTAATTTCTTTTCAAATCAATTTAGCAAAAAGTCAAAAACATAATTTCAAGTTTTTTCCGACATAAAATTTAGCTCAATTGATACGCATGCATATCTTAATGAAATTTAGCATAAAGTTAGCTTTCTAGCTTGCAATTTTTTGCTTGGTAAATATGAGCACTAATCCTATAATAATGGAAATGATAACAATCATCCGCCTCATCCAGCCCAAAAATAGAAAACGCACTCTGAGAGCGAATTTTCGCTCCCCTCCCCTTCTCTCCCCCTGGCGCCTTCCGCTCTTCCTTTCCTCACTCCCGCCACCCCTCATCTGCATCACCTTCTCCGCTCCTCTCCTTCGTTGTTCTCCGTCTCCTTTCCTCTCCTTCACCGCCCTCCATCTCCTCCCTTCGGCTGCCCTCCGCCTCGCCTTTTTCTCCCTCGACTACACATCTCTTTCCTACCTCAACTTTACTCCCATTCTACTTCTATCATGTGAACTTTGTCTCACTTTCTCAAGATGAACATATACAGCCACAAAGTGAACATATATAAAGATAAGATGAACAATAAGAATAAAAAATGAACAAATATAAGAAATAAACTGAACATATATAACAACCAAAGCGAACGCATAAAATAAACAAAGCAAACTCATACAAAAAAGATAAAGTGAAAATATTCACATAGAATAGTGAACACATACAATAAACAAATTGAATTGATATTTCCACAAAGTGAACAGATACAAAAATAAGATGAACAAAAAGAATCAAAGTGAATAGATATAAAAAACAAACTGAACATTTATAACAACCAAAGCAAACGCATAAAACTAACAAAGCGAACTCATAAAAAAAGATAAAGTGAACATATACACATAGGAAAGTGAACACATGCAATAAACAAACTGAACAGATACATCGACAAAATAAATACTTAAAACTATTAGATACTCCCTTAGTAATACTCACTGAGTAAACATTACCTACTTGTTTGTTATAAAAACTAAACATTATAAACACTGAGTAAACATTATATACTTATTTATTATAACAAACTGAATACTTATGTGTATTAAATAATTCTTTAATATTACTAACTGTCAGAGAATACAAAATTACTTAAGAGAAAGAAAAACGAAAAAACAAAAGAGAACGAGGAAAGAAACAAGAAGAAGAAAGAGGTAGAGGAGAGGGTGGGAGTAGGAAGCACACACAAGGAGAGACGGAGAGAGAGAGGCGGGGGAGGGCGGGGAGACGCGGAAGGGAGAGAACTAGCAAAGAAAAAGGAAGGGAGGGGGGGGAGGAGTGCTCTGGATGGCGCTGGATGACAATTAGTTGGATGGTAAAGATCAATTTTCTATAAATAATAATTATTGAAAACCAGCTCTTACTATAGTGGTAAAGAGCAATATAGTTTTGTTGGAGGTCGCGAGTTCGAAACATGGCTGAAGAGTCTTTATGACATTTTATTTCAAAATATGTTGGAAGGCTTACATCTTCAAAAAAAATTAATTTTAATTTCAAGCTCCGCAATGGCCCTCTGTGAGCAGTTGAGACTTAAAATCCTCAACCATATTATTTTACTTTTAGACATATCCAGTTAAAAACATCCTCAATCATGTCCAGACACGTTTTTCACACCAAAGTTTACAATCTTGGGCAGGATGTGTAGTGCATATTTCAATATTTACAGGGTCATGGCAAAAAGCACTACAAGTGTTTTCTTTAATTTCTAGTGATATTTCTAAGGCCGTGTAGTAAACGAGTAATGAAGAAGATGCCCATGGTCAAAAAGAGAAATGAGTAAGAAAAATGACAGGAAGAAAGAACTATATAGAGTCACTGAGCATTACCACAGTGGTGGGAGAATAATGCTTTGCCAATATTAATATATTAATAAATAAATAAAGATTCTGGGGTTAAAATGCAATATTACCTAACTAGTGCAATTTTGCATCTCCACGAAACAAAGGTGCCCATCTAGGTTGTTCTTTGTTTTCTTTGTTGGTAAAATTTAAGAGTTGGTATTCTCTCATTCATGTGTACAATTAAACATCCTTTACTTCAAAACGAAAAATTTATTAAGAAATAAACAAGTCTTGTTGTTTTTTATTAAGAATTTTTTAAGTAAGAAATATAAACTAACCTTGAATGTTTAATTTGTCGGAAACTATAAAAAAAGTGAACGGATATAATTTTGTGAGTGAAAGAAGTTTGAAATTTTGCGGCGAGTAAAGGAAAAGGGCTTTGGCTATTAATACATCCATGTTTATTATTTAATTTATTCCAACGGTTTTGCTCCTCTCCTTTCTATATGAAAGAGAAATTTATTTTTTAAGTTCGGGGTAAACTTACCTAGAACAGACCATATATCATTAACTAATTACAGTCCACTATTGTGCCACAAGAAAAATGGAAGAGACGATTAATTGTGTCATCAGTATATATACTTCGAAGTCTTGAAATTACTGTCACTATGGCTTCAAAATCATGTAGACGAATTCCAATAGTTCGTCGCATGGTCGGTGGCTCTACAATTTCTTTATTGAAGATGGTTTAAACCCCACATAGCACAGAAAAAAAAAAAAAAATGGTGTCAAGACGTCGGATCTTGTGTTTCTATAGAACGCTATTGTAAAAAAAATAAATTCTAAGTTATTTTTTTGCATGCAATTCCAAAAAATTAGGAACAATTTTTGCTTCATTCTAAGAAATGAAGTTCCTCAAGTTTTCACTGCACTACTTCTGAGCATATTTTCTTTAACATTTTTCACATAACTAAACAATCGATATTCTACATTTCTCATGATTGTTTATAAGCGGTCCAATTAGCATGCGACTAAATTCGTAGGATTCTATGTTCGTGTCATCTCATCCTGCACTATCAAATTTAATTTGACTCCCTCAACAACCTAAAAAACAGAGTTGCTCTATTGTCTGACAACTTATGGAAGCATAACAATGTTGTATATCAAGATGAATGGGGTTTCAAAGGAAACATTTCCAATGCCTGTAAAAAAACAAAACAAAACAAAACAAAAATTTAAATCTTTCACGAGGTGCAAATCATGCTCCAAAATGGTTCAAGAACCAACTACTAGTATAGTGACAAAGAGCAATACAACTTGAGTGCAAGATGACGGGTTCGAAATTCAGTCAGGATCATTTACAAGCATTTTAAATTTAAGAATATATTTAGAGGCTTCGCCTCCAAGTTATTTAAAAAAAAAAATTAGTGCAAACCATCTTCTGCTTCTTACAAATTTGAATTTAACAATGCAAAATATTACCCATAAATACTTGGGCTGGATCAGATTAGTGGTTCATGGCCGTTAACAATGCAAAATATCAATTAATTTTCAAAATCAATCCAAAAAATGCTGCAAAAAGGGCATTCATAGGCCTCCTTCCTTACATGGCCTACTTTGTTTGAGACCCAAAGGCCTTAATATTAGTCCATGGATCTGTGTATAAATCGGTGTTTCCGAGAGAGCCCAAGTCCTAACCGTCTGGTTAAAATTTTACTATTTTTCAATAAAATTCTTATCTGATCAGCGAACTACTACTACATCGTCAGTTTGATCTGTAAAAGGCGTGAGCGAATAAGAAATATCAAATCCATCTAAGTGTCCGTCGTATAAAAATCACAGGATGAACATCATTTATATAAATATATATTGTAATATGATTAGTGAATTATTCAAGTTTTATTAGGCAAAAGAGCTATTAACGAACAATACTGGCAATTTATTTTTCTAATTCTGTAATTCAAATATTTTACTGATTATTTGATATTCAGTACGCGTCTTTCGCATATAACTCTTGGTTGCACAATAATTTTAACAAATTATCCCTGAAAATAAAAAAATTTCAACTCCGCTGAATTATATATATATAGACGAACAAGGAAAGAGTTACTAAATAATTTTAACAAATTATTCCTGGAAAAAAAAAATTCCAACTCCGCTGAATATAATATATATAGAAGAATAAGGAAACAGTTACTTTGCTTAAATTAAAAGCTTGGAAGAAACGATAATATGGATATTCATTCAAAAGATATCCTACACTTGCAGTAAACACTACATTCAATGCCAAAAAACCACATTATTTTGCTAGGAAAGCTATTGATTCACTAATCCCGGATTTTCGACAAGTTCCATGCCAGTATATGAATCTATAGGTTTTCAACCCACAGATTGGCATTGCTATTTACAAACTAATACTATATATGGGATTTTGACAAAATGATCCAAGATCCTACTCAGCGACCAGAACGTGACAGAATGAAACTATGTTGTCGATGCCTACGACCTAGACATTACATCTGCCTTTTTGCCTGCAATATCCACACCTGCCGCAAAAGATCTACAGCTGGCCACTTCCTCTAACAACTGCACAACCCGCCTCATGGATGGCCGCCCTGACGGCACTCGTGCTGTGCACAAAACTGCAATGCCTAACACCTTGACAGCCTCCTCTTGTTCCCAGTTCTCTTGTATCTTTGCATCAATCAAGCCCATGATTTTCTCTTTGCTGTTGATCTGTTGTGAAACCCAATAGACTATGTCTCTATTTTCGCCGTATTCCATCTCAAACGGCTTCTTCCCGGTGACTAATTCCATTAACACAACTCCGAAGCTGTACACATCACTCTTCTCATTCACCTTCCACCATGTGTGAGCATACTCTGCTCAATAGTAAATTATAATTAGAAAAGTCATCATGATAAAGCAACTTGTGGAAAATTTATGCATAAACAATAAAGTATGAGAGTGAAATGTTGCGTCTTTCCCCAAATTCATATTTTCTTCGTTAGTCCAACAACCTGTGTAATCTGTCGCCTTGTATTTTTCCCTAAAGAATCACCCGTTGGAGTAATTACAGTGCCAAAAGGAAATTTTCAAGTTAAATGAGAATTCCGTGTTTAGACTTCAACAATGGCATATCCCAACTACCCTTGATAGTGACAGCATAATATAGACTCCCAAAATCAAAGTCATAGAGTTCACACCTACAAAATTTAATATGTCAACGATAACTACAAATAGATGCCTAAAATTCAAAATAGGAATTTTCAGTGAACCCATAAAATCCAAAGGAAATTGTCTTAAAATAGTACAAAAATTAGCCCCTTGTGCACCTGTTATGAAGAGACTCAATTTGAAATGATTGGTTTCGTGTTTAGCCTGATACATGAAATTACCTTATTAAAATTATATATATATATATATAGTAATAAACTATACCAGGTGCAATGTAGCCATGAGTGCCGGCAATGACCTGGCTCAACATAGTGTCAACCTGGCCAGATGGCCTCAGCATCTTTGCCAAACCGAAATCGGCTATCCTCGGCTTGAAGCACTCATCAAGAAGAATATTGCTAGACTTCACATCCCGGTGCAAGATGGGGCGGTCGCACCCATGGTGCAGGTACTCTAAACCTCGTGCTGCTCCAACAGCTATGTCATACCGAGTTTCCCAGTCAAGGATGCCTAGCTTTTGTCCCCCCGGTGTGTGGAGCCGCTCATATAGGCTCCCATTGGGGAGAAATTCATACACAAGAAGGCTTGAGTTGTCGCTTGTAATGCTGCAGTAAAGGTTCACCACATTCACGTGCCGGATGGAACTCAGTGTGTTAACCTGTCATAAGGCAAAACATTTATATTATATCTTAAATTCTTAATAACATATGTATCAAATTTGGACTAGCAGAAAACACACAAAAAATCAAGCATCAATTATTTCACAAATCTAAGCACTATATGGGCTTAAAAAATAACTATCTATGGTTGTGGTACATATATAGGTCCCTTAGAGCAACTATCATGATTTGAAATGTAGGGCCTGACTATTCAAGTTGGAGCCATCTAACTTAAAATTAAGAAACCCTATCAAAACATTAGCAGCTCCATGATGGAGAGTTTAATCCAGACTGTCAATTAAAATATGATCTGAAATTCTGAATCATAGTATTTAAGTGAAAACTATCTGAATCTCCTATATTTAGTACTATTAAATTATGGGATTAATATTGTTAAAACCACTGTGCATACCTCTGCTTCAAACTCCCGACACCTCAGCGATGAAGACCGGTGTGACCTGCCGCCAGCTCCTAGCATGGCGGCAGTGCCATTCACACTTAAATTTTGTACCGGCTCATTTACTATGTGCTTCACAGCAACATCCATGCTGGTCCTCAGCTTAACTCGGTACACATTTCCTGACCCACCTTTTCCAATCAAGTTCTCATCCTTGATTGACTCAATGATCTCCTGTTCGTCAAAACTGAGAACCCGAAATGATTTGAGAGACCATGAATCCTTCTTTGTAAAGAATCCATCAGATACTGTACCAGAACTGTCATAGCTACCAGCAGCACGTCTTCTTTTGATAATAATATACACCCCGATTAACGAGAGAATCAGGGCTGCAGCAGCCAGGAGACAGGTCAACAAAGTACGGAGCTTGTCGGATGACCCACCCGGAGTTGAAGAGCACTCCCTCAGAAACAATGTGTTGGTGTATGCACAAAGACCTGGGTTACCAGCGAAACTTGTCCTGTATGCATCACTGGAGAGTGAGGCTGGTACTGGCCCAGTAAGCTGGTTGTTAATAAGACTAAGGTAGCTCAATTTCAGGGTGGAGAGGCTTTCAGGAATCTCTCCATTCAGCTCGTTATTGGACATGTCAAGTAAGTTAAGTCTTGTCAAGTTGCCAAGGCTTGACGGTATTTGACCAGAGAGGTTGTTATGTGAGAGGTTTATGGTGTTGAGAGAAGAGCACATCCCAATTGTACTAGGTACGGTACCAGAGAGGAAGTTATTGTGTAAATCCAGGCTCACTAAATTACTCAACTCCCCTATACTTTCAGGAATTTCCCCTGAGATATTGTTATCTGAGATGTCGATACTCACCAGGGAGGAGGCACTAGATATCTCACTTGGTATTGAACCAGAAAACTGATTTTTTGCGAGGTAGAGTTGGTAAAGAGATTTCGCCTTGCTTATGCCAGTACCAATAGTACCTTCAAAATTGTTAATGGAGAGCTCTAGGATATTGACATTAGGTAAGGCCCAGATACCAGCTGGTATGGTACCAGACAGAGAATTATTACTCACACGAAAACGAGTGAGAGTGGTGCAGTTGGCATAACTAGCTGGTATTTCACCAGAGAATTGGTTTTCAAGAAGTAACAATTTTATCATTGTACCTTTCTTGCACATGTCAGGTGGTATTGGTCCTGACAAAAAGTTGGTCGATACATCGATGTAATTGAACTCAGCCCAACTTCCAATATTCTGTGGCAGCTGCCCAATTAACCTATTTGAATACAGAGACAAATTTACAAGATATTTGAAATCCCCAAATTCTTGTGGAATTTCACCAGAGAAATTATTATAGAACAGCTGGAGAGAAACTAGGTTTTCAAGCGTCCGCAACTCTGACAAATTTCCCTCCAGATAGTTCATCGAAGCATCAAAGAAAGCCAAATTGGTTAGGTTTCCAAATCCAGCAGGAAATGTACCAGTAAGAGAATTGTTGTACAATTCCAACTGCTGCAAGTTTTTGAGCCGTGATATCTCAGCTGGGATTTGACCTGTTATGAAATTATCTGACAATTCCAAATCCTGCAATTCAGTGAGGTCCCCAATCTCTTTTGGTATCTCTCCTCCAATATTGGTATCAGATAAATAAACCCAATACAATTTTGTCAGGTTTAGTATCTTATAAGGAAACCCGCTCTTATTAAAGGAATTGTCCCCGAGGCTTAACACCCGCAACTCGGTCAAATTGCCAAGAGAATCCCACGGGAAAGGCCCGGTAAACAAATTATCTGAAATATTTAAAATCTGAAGGTTTTTCAGAGGAGATAAATCAGGAACTGCACCATGAAAGTTGTTGAAAGCAAGATCAAGAGTGAGAAGCCCGGTACAATTCTCCACGGCAGTAACTGGGCCGGCAAGCTGGTTCCAGCCAAGTGAAAGAACAGTAAGGGAAGGTAGTTGACATAGAGAATCAAAAGGGATTATACCAGAAAGGGAGAGATTCTCTAAGTTGACAGAGGTGACAGAGTTGTTTGAGTTGCATGAGACACCAGGGAAGTTGCATTTCGAGTTGCTTGAAGTCCAGTTGCTGAAAAAGGAAGTTTCGTTGGTGGGTATGTCTAGGGATGCTTTGAGGGATAGAAGAATGGAGCGCTCGGGATCAGTGTCAGTGATGGATTGGTACGTCGGGAGAGAAGATAGGAGGAAGAGAAGAAAGAAAAGAAACGATGTTGGCATGTCTTCTCTCCTCATCATTTTTCTTTTCCTCTGCTTCCTCTGACGAAGGTCTCAGGTTTATGATTTGTTTTTTGTTTTGCGCTCGGTTTTTAAGGCAAGTATACTTAATTTAAGTCCTTAAATGTAGAGAGAGTGAGAGTTAAGAGTGAGAGAGATGGCGCGCATGGTTTATGGTTAGGGGTTAACACTTAACAGGGTGGATCGGTCGAAAAGAGACCCACTTCATGGTGGAGTAGTTTAAAATGTAAATTTTACAGATAGGCCCTGTTTCTAAAACAAACACATACCCTCTAAAACATTTGAATTTTCCACAAAAGTTGCCATGGGTTGTTATATAGTTATTTTTGCATTATATAGTGTCATTATGAAGACGTATAAAGCTTTAGGATCAGTTTTTATCTATGTTTTGTTTCATTAATTTTAAACAGAGTTTTGCTTCAAGACTTCTTAATTTCACTTCCAAATAAATGTTGCACAAGATCATGTATATAAATATGAACTATATAGGTTCACTGCTGCAAAAGGTAAACAATTAAACAAAGTTTTTCTGGAAGTAGGCTGTGTTTAGTTAGGTTTGGTGATTTGTCATTATTGGAAGACGATGAGAACAGTGGGCCTGGTGAGGTCTTCAAGCCGCCCAGTTTGACTTGGTGCCATACTCTTCTCGCCGGATTCAAAATGTGTTCATATACAAACATTAATAAAATGATTTAACTATTTCTTGTTTCCCTGAGGACCCAACATGTGGCCTCCTATGTCTAATGTTTCAAAACTGTTCTCAAATTTGAAAAGAGATGCATGTAAAATGTATGGGATTGAATCGCATTGTATTATTAGTCATTTTATAAAAGAAATAAAAAGCTAATTATATGTTATTGAGCCCAATGAATTTGGTAAGATCTGAGTTTAATGGATAGTTGAAGTACTACGAATTTAATTTTGGTTGGTCAATTATTAGTTTCCAACATCCTTATTTAACAATATATAAATTTTGTTATCCTTTGATCACAAGTAACTATAATCTTTGTCCTCGTATTCATGCTTTATGTTTCAAATTCATGGAAACTTGACTTTTACTAATAAAAAAAAATGCAGTGTCCATTATATGTTACCTTTTACCCAAAACAAGGAAAACGAATCTTATTCTTACCCAGTAATTCACTCCATCAGAAAAAAGTAGAACATGCATGGTCAACTAAGAACGTTATTGTTTTATCATTTTCATTCGACCAATATTGGTAATCTTTTCTTTCCATGTATAATTATGGGAGCATTTTGTCGCCAATTTTCTTTTTGTGTCAAGATCAACGATTTATTTTATGTTTTCATATTCTAAGAAATTAAATTTAAAACAAGAAATTTAAATTATATATCTCATATAGACATAACTGTCATAAGCATTGCATGAATAACCAAATTCTTTTTTTTTTTTTTTGGGGGGGGGGGGGGGGGAGGGTTGGGGAGCGCATTCTCTGGATGGTTGTATTCAACCATCCAGTGGACGTCTTTCGATCCGAGCCGTCTGATTTAATCTCAACGATTAGATTTTTTCGGGCCTATCAATCCTGGTATCATGCACGGGGCATTCATGTCCATTAAGATTAAATCGGACGGCTGAGATCGAAACCATCCACTGGATGGCCATCCAGAGGATGTGATTCCGGGAGGGTTGGGGCGGTACATGAATGCAGGTACAGCTAATTAATTTATATTATCATTGACCTAAGAAAAATTTGATACCTAATTCAGCAGTTAAAAATACAAAAATGAGTACTGATATCCGTGATTTCAGTAAATGTATGAATTTTTATTATATCTGAATTCCTTACATGATAGCGCCTTATTTAATTTTTTTTTTTTTTTTATCAGATGTGCACGATCCAGCTCAAACGACTTGTTCTCTGTCTTGACATCACATGATTTGTCACATAGCTGGAAATCATATAATAACCGAACTAATTGAACAGACGATGATGACAGGTAGGGGTGTCAAACATGCGAAACGGAAGCGGAACTGGTATGTTCCGTTTCAGCTAACGTAACTAAATTCTATTTCGTTTCCGTTCCGTTTCGTAAAACGGAACAGTTTTCCGTTTGGTTAGCTGTTCCGTTCATCATTTTCTATTGATTTCAGCCCATTTTCCATTGATTTCAGCCAATTTTTCAGTAAACGGAATACTAACGTTTACCAGCGTCCGTTCCGTTTCCATTTTGTTTTCAGAAACGAAACTGAAAACCCTTCCGTTAGCTGTTCCGTTCGAACGGAATGGAACGGAAACGTGCGAAACGGCACACTTTTGACAGCCCTAATGACAGGTATAATTAAGTCGAGAAATAAAGTGGACACTCCTCACGTGTGCTGTAAATCATTTTCTTCTAGAAAACAAACAGTGTGTTCTAGTTTTACTGAGAAGTCAACATCAGAGTGGCTGAATAATTCCAGTCTTCCAGAAGAACCAGCTACAAATTCTGACTCTTAAGCCAGGCCCCAATTTAACCAAATGAAAATAAGTAGTAGTCCTTATAATATTAAAAAACTACTAGTTTTGTTCTTGTGCCAACACCCCAATTAATCAGAAAGAAATCAATAATAATTTTCACTTACCAGGCCCCACAAGAGAAACTTTTGTAACTATATAAATTGAAAATTCTGCTCCATATTTACAGAAGTTAAAATGCAAACCCAAATCCCAATTAAATTTATCACTTTCCATCATGTTTTTGGTGATGGCGTCTTTATTTTAGTTTTCTAAAGAGTATAATAGTTTTACTTTCGACTCGGTAAAAGTTGAAGGTATTAAATATTGATACATGCATGTCTGGGAAAAGAAGAATGACAAATGCCGCGTCGCTCCAATTGAAGTAGGTCTATTAAAAGATAACAGTTGAGGTGATATCTTGAGAGGTGTGCCCAGTATTTTCACAAACCATAGAAGAATTTTTGCACAGTTTATCAGCATAATATGACAGATAAAAAAGAAATCAGGGTTAGATCTTGAGAGGTGTGCCCAGAAATGGGAAAAATGGATCATCAATAATTGTTTTTAAAAGAAGTTCATTGAGTGATATCATTTTTATTAGTTTTTTAAGAAAATCCTACTACCTATGTTCCGTTTCATCATTATATTGTGCGATGAAGTAATTTATTTTGATTTTCATACTTTTAAAATCATGAGAGGTAAAAAAAAATAATTATTATGCATCCTAATATATATATAGATATGTCGGAAATCACGAGAGTCCAGTCAGCGGAGTCACTGACTGACTGTTATCTTAGAAGTAACATATTCAATATTGTAGAAAGAAATACACTCCATTTCGGAGAATGAATATACATAGCCTTATTTTTTTTTAAAAAAAATGACGCGTATTAAAAATTGCATAAAAGCAATTCACCTTGATTCTCTCCGAACTTTCAATTTGACATTCCTGTTGAATGCATGAGACATTACATTAATCGCCGAGCGTAAAGTATGTTATATAATAAATAGAGGAGACTCCTCGGTAACTTATCATAAATTCCTAACACAATTCCCAATTAGACGCATGCAGTAACCTCCTCCGTTTTTCACAAAGATTAAGACCTTTTATCCATTTGAAAATTGAAAGTAGTTTTTTTTTTAATTGAAAGTAGTTAGCTATAAATTTTTTATATATATATTCACTCTTCGCTTTCCCCTATCCTCTTCGGTTTTCAAATTTTAAACGAATTTGGCTCGTCCCTTATAGAAGATTTTTTTTTTCATTTTTATAATATTTATTCATACTTGACCCCTTTAAATAAGAATTTATTTAACTTAAGTATCAGATATGTTCAGATCTAAAATGTCTTTTCTGAAAGGTATGTTGTCAAATTTCAACTTTTGCATAATTTTTTTACTCCACCTCTGTTAATCTCCATCCGTAGATAAATATCTCAGGTGTAAAATTAGACTAAGTTTATTAGGTGCTGACCGCTCTAATGTTTTTCTTTTTTTATTTTTTTGTAATTTGTCAGCAGCTGACCAGTATATCCAAAAAAACTAAGTTTATTAGGTCAGGATAAATAGGCCAAGATATATTCGGAATCTCTGATCGATCGATCCGTCGGACACAGCAGTCATATATTCCCGCCGACTTAATCCGAACCGATACAACTCAATCTGATTCGTTCTGGGATCATCTGCTTGGATAAATATATATGGTGCTCGACTTTAGTATTTCTGACTAGTGATTTAGTCACACTTGCGATACATTCATACAAGACCTGCTCGTAATTTATATTTAAATAATACGTACCAATATATATGATCCAAATATATCTAACGACTAGACTTTAAACTTAGGTACAAGCAGGCATAACCAAAAAATAATATAAAATATATTTAATTTAAGAATTAAATATAATGTAAACGCAAGCAATCACATAGAATAAACGTGTAATTAATTTTAACGTGGTTCAGTACAATATATACATATGTGCACGACACACGCACACCCTCACTTTTTATTTCTTTTTAATAATTTTAGTACAAGAGAAGATAGATTGTGGAGGAAGAAAGACGTTCCTTTTATAGAACATAGGTAGGTCATTTTATTTCTATAGTCACAAGATTACCAAATAGTTCAATAAGGGAAACAGACACTATTCCAACTCACAAAGATCCGTTCCAATTCGGACTGAATATTTCCCATTTCGAACCGAGTATTCCAGCTAGAAAACTCAAATCCTTTGTGCCCTCTCATCCACATATAAAAATAAAACAATAACAATAACAATATTAATAGTAGTAGCAGTAATTATAATAATTATACTAGACATGACAGTTGCAGCTTCTCTGCGCTATATTTTTTTAGATGACAATAATTAAGCATGAACTTCCTTAGATTTCAAAATATATTTAATTCTTAAATTAAATAATGATTGGTTCCACTGTTTTTAATATATTTAACCAAATATATTAATTGCACATCTTAGGTTTTATCAATTATCTTAGTAATGTGCAATTAATAAAAATAGAAAAGTATTTTTTTAATTTTTAACTATAGAAAATGCAAAAATAGACTATTTTTAACCAAAAATAAAAATTGAAAATGCAAAAGCGATCAATTATAGGAAAAATTCCATGGATTTTAATTAATACTAGACATGGCAGTCGTAGATTCGGTGCGCTATGTTTTTTTAGATGACAATAATTCATTATGAAGTATCTTAGATTTTCAAATATATATAATTCCTAAATTAAATGATAATTGGTATGACTATTTTTAATATATTTAACCAAAAAAACTATATTAAATTATAAAAATTACAAAATAAAATTATTTTTTATTATACAAAATAGTGATCAAAAATAGGAAAAAAATATCGCGACTTAATTAGTACTAGACATGGCAGTCGCAACTTCACTGCACTATGTTTTTTATATTGAAGAATAATTCAATCTATTTCGTCAAACTTGCCAAAATTTGCAATGTAAAATATAAAAAATCTGCCGTAAAAAACTTTTCGAAATTTATAGACAAAAATTTGTAAGTTCAAAATTAGTAATTTCTTCCATAGAAAGTCGCTATATATATAAATTTGACATAAATTTTGTACCCAAAAAAATCTTGCTAATATTAATGATTGACATGACTATTTTTAATTAGTACAACTATTTTTATTTATTTAACAAAAAAACTAAAAAAAAGAAAAAGAACAATTTTTAATTAAAAGCCGTGGCCAATATCCAATATCGGCCACAGCTTTTAATATGTATATCTTGGATTATAGATTAGTAGTAGTAGTAGTTTGTTGTGTAGTTTATGTACACCAACTCTATTAATTCATAGTGGAATCCGGTCCACAATTAACTCATCATGTGACGACCATTAATTACTTAGTTGAGTCTCTCCAATAATTATGTTTTATCAAAATATTTGGTTCCAATGTGCTGTCTGGGGAAGAATTAATTGGCTATTCGAAATGGCAGAGAGATAGTTGACCACTGATGATACTTTCAACTTTAATCTTAATAAAAAGAATGCATCTAACATAACTAACGAATTCTCAGTTTATTCAAGCATTCACCCTAAATAGTGGCCTTCCCACCTCAATTACTGTTTTTTTTTTTTTTTTCCTTTTCGAAGGTTATGTCATTTTTTGTTTTTTGGTTGAAGTGTCAACAATTATAAATACTTCATTTTCAAACCTTAGAATCACTGTAGAAAGAACTTAAATCGCAACGGTTCTCTGCTGGGCTGGGTTTGATCTGGTCCGTCCGTCTTTGTTGTCGCTGTGCTGCACCTGCTCCTTATGGTGTTCTGCTGCACCCTCTTTGATATTTCCGTGTGGTGCTTCCTTCTCTTCTTTGTGCGTTCTCTTTTGCTATCTTTCTCTATGCCGCATCTGATCTGGGATGTTTCTTTTCCGGTCGGAGGACCTGCCTTTTCCCTACTTTCTGCTTATCCCGATGCGTACGACTAGGCTTGCTGGCCTCTGTGCACGGTATGGAGGGGTATGGATCCTACTGTTTCCTTGTACCAAACCGCGATCTCCTCTCTTATCTTTCTGCTTTGCTTTCTGTTCCTCCGCTGGTTGTTTTCTTGCTTTGTACTTTGGTGAGCGAACCTTTTCTTTTTGTGTTGGTTTTTTTCGTTCGCCGGTTGTTGCTGTTCTTCCTTCCCTGCTCGGATCTGGTCTGGTATTCTTACAGTCGGCTTGGTTCTTTTCCTCATTCATTGATGTTCTGTCTTCTCAGCTTTTCCTTTCTTTTTGCTTTGCTTCTGTTTGTTTTTCCTCATTTCTTTCTTGCGTTTTTTCAGGTTGGCTGCGGTTTTTGTGGTCGCTTTCTGCTGCGTATCGAGGTACTTCTGTTGCTTTGCCTCTCCATTTTCTTTTTACTTTTTTATTTTTTGCCTTCTTTGTGCCTGCCAGAATACGCTTCTTAGGCATTTTTTCGTTTTTTTTGGGATTGATCGGGCTGTTTTTTGTTCGATGGTGTTGCTGCTGTTTCTCATTTTCTAATCATTTTTGTTATTGTGTTCCAGAACTTCTCACTGGGTTTTAGTTAGGAAGGCAAAACAAAATTTAGAGGGTAATAATAATAAAAAACAGTACCAGTCGAGTACTGTTTATGCACACCCTACCTGTTATAGACTCTGGTATACCAACTGGTACCGACATTTATGCTGCCTCAAATACAAGTCGCTGGCACAACACTAATCTGAAACAATTATGCCTAGATAAAAGAAAACTGGTGCCACGGGATTGATGTTGGAAAAATAGTGCCGAAAACAGTTATTGCAGTGCTGTTCTTTTTTGTGTTCCTGGGTCTGTATGTACATGGGTGTGTTTTGTCTTTGTTCCTGTTGTTTTCCTGTCACAGGGTGTCTTACTTTTTCTTTCTCTTTTTGCTGATCATTGCAGGACTTTCTTTGCAGTGCCTGTTGCTGCGGGTTTCCAGGTTTGTGCTTTTCTTTTTCTGTTTCTCAGTTCTCTATGCTTTTCTTTGGTTACTGCCTTTCTTTTCATTTCTTAGTTTTTTGTTGACTGTTTTTTGTTCTTTCCCTGTCATTTTCCATTGTGCCAGTCCTCTTACTTGGTGGTACTGTTTGGTACCTGATCTGTCGTCTTCTGCTGCAGATTTGTTGTTCCGTTGCTGTCTCCCGGTGGTTATCTCGGCTCTTTTTCTGTCATTGTCTCAGCAATTTTGCTTTTGCTTTTCAAGGTACGGTGCTTCTGTCCACTAAGATTTTTTTTTTTTCAGATTGTAGTATGCCAATATACTTTGCTATATTTTTGTTAGGTAGTTTTCTTTTTTTTAAATTGCTTTTGTTAGCTTGCACTTGCTATGTCAGTTATTGTACTTGGCAAGTGCTGTTACGATGATGGTTACAGTTTTTCGGCTTCCATACCTTTATTTAGGATAGGCCTAGGTTAGAACTTTGCGTGTTCTTGCTTTTGTTTGCAAGATGCTTAGATTAATGCTCTAGAGATTTATTATTTTGCTGCATTGCTTCCTGTGGTTGCATGCTTTCTGCATCCATCATGTACCTAGACATGCCGCGTAGGAAGAGATCCCATTCGTCACACACATCTGCAGTGCTCCCTGCTCATCTGGTTGGTTCGTCATCAGTTCACCGTGATTGTCCATCCTCATCATCTTCTTATATGGGTTTGTTGTTTTGCTCTCAGATACACCAATTTGCTGTTCCTCCCTTCCTTTGCTTCTTTTTACAGTGCAGTTCTGTTCTGTTTCTATATGTTAGCTTCCTTTCTCTGCATTCTACTGGTTCTGTTCTGTCTCTATGTCTTATCTCCTTTTCCTTGCATTCTATCCAGCTTCGTATGTCCTTTGTTGTTCTATGCTTTTTCAGTTGTTAGCTTCCTCTTATCAGATTGCTTTCATAGCGTTCTTCCTTATCCAGGCAGTATTCGTTTCAGTATTTTTACGTCTGCTTGCTGCATTTGTCTGAAAAAATGCTGCCTTCTTCTTACCCTTTCCTGTTAGGCCATGCTGGTCGATCACGCAGGCGCGGTCGTGGTGTGAGAGCGAGAGCTTCTGTGCTTCCGGTGGATGCACATGCTCCTGTGTATGCTTCTGTACCGATACGTATCTCTTTAGGTCTGTGTTCTTAGTTTTTTTCTGGTCTGTTCTTTCTGCGAGCTTTCTTTGTCTTGGTTATTTCTTCTGTTTTTCCTCTGGAGTATCTCTTTGTTCTTTCATTTGAATATTCTATTATCATGTAGGCCCGAAGCCAGATTTTCTTGATTTTGGGGATCCTGATCAGGTTTGCCCTGATTGTCATGCGTTGTACTGGCTCCAGGAAAAATCAGGCCCAGTGTATACTCTTTGTTGTCGCGGTGGAAGAGTTTCTTTGCCATCTATCGAAGAACCTCCTGAACCGCTTGCTTCATTACTTGATCCATCCAATGGTCCTGACTCTATTCATTTCATTGGAGCTATACGTACATATAACTCCATGTTTGCTTTTACATCTATGGGTGTTAGAGTAGACCACCGCATCAACAGTACTGCAGGTCCTTACGTTTTTCGGATTTCTGGCCAAGTCTGCCATCGTATTGGATCTCTTAGGCCTGCAGATGGCCAACGCCCTTCATATGCTCAGCTATACTTTTACGATACAACAAATGAAATCCAGAATAGAATTGCATCGCTCCCAGCTGATTCCAGAGCAAGCAGTCCGCGTGAGCATATAGTTACACAGCTTGCTGCTATGCTTTATGAATACAATAGCATAGCTCAGGGATTCAGATCTGCACGAGAACGCCTTGGTAGTCGAGCAGATGATGATTTTAGGATTCGCATCTCTTCTCCGCGGCGATGCCAAGGGGTACAGTATTCCCTACCTGCCTCAGATGAAGTTGTTGGATTGGTTGTCGGTGATTTTGAAGAGAATCGTTCCACCAGAGACATTGTTATCGAATCACAGGGTGGTCAGTTACAACGCATTAATCCTCTTCACAAAAAATACTTTGCACTTCAATATCCGTTCATCTTTACTAGAGGAGAAGATAGCTACACAGAGGACATAGAATATAATACTTCAGCTGCCAGTTCATCAGATGTCCGGCGTCCTCATGTCACAATGTTAGAGTATTACCGGTATAGGCTTCATGTCCGTCGTGATGAAGGCCTTTCATTGTTCAGATGTGGGAGGCTCTTTCAGCAAATTTGTGTTGATATGTATGCCTGTATCGAGGATGCCCGACTGACCTATCTCTATCATAACCAGGACAGTCTACGGATAGATACCATGCAAAATATCAGAAATGCTGTTTTGCAAGGAGACATGTTTGGTTATCAAATAGGTAAACGGTTTATCCTTCCTGCATCTTTTGTGGGCGGACCACGGTATCTTTTCCAGAACTATCAAGATGCCATAGCAGTTTGTCGGACACTTGGTCCACCACATTTGTTCATCACCTTCACCTGTAATCCTCTATGGCCTGAGATACGGAGGAATCTGTTTGCAGCTCAACAGCCAAGTGATAGACCTGACCTTGTATGTAGAGTTTTTAAGATGAAACTTGATGAAATGATCAGGGATATCAGAGAGCGTAACTGCTTTGGTGCTGTTGCCGCATGTTAGTTTTTGTTATCTTCTTCTTATCTTGCAATTTACTTTGTTTTTCTCTTATGTTTAGCAGTTTCTCATTCAGGTTTCCTTTCTTTTCTTGTAGTAATTTATACGGTCGAGTTTCAAAAACGTGGCCTTCCTCATGTCCACATTGTTGTTTGGTTAGCTAATCGCACCGCTCTCTCTAATCCATCTGGTGTTGATTCTATCATTTCTGCTGAACTACCTGACCCGGTTATCGATCCAGAAGGGTATGCGGTAGTTTCGCGTTTCATGATTCATGGACCATGCGGTGCATTACGACCTACGTCACCGTGCATGGAAGATGGCAAGTGTAAGAAATATTTCCCTAAGGAATTTGCTTTGTCAACGGTTCTTACACATGATGAATTTGTCCAGTACAAGAGGAGGGACCTTGGCATAACAGTGGAAAAGAATGGTTGCATTCTCGATAATCGTTTTGTTGTACCTCATAACATAAACATGTTGCTGAAGTATGATGCCCATATCAATGTCGAGCGATGCCATTCCACTTCTATGGTTAAGTACCTGTTCAAGTATATGTCTAAAGGACATGACCGTGCAATGATTACTGTGCAGTCATCATCCTCTTCCACAGCTCAGCCATCCACACAGCAGGAAACAGCACAAACAGCAATTGATGAGATACGGCATTATCTTGATTGCAGATATTTGACGCCTCATGAGTCAATCTGGCGTGTGTTCTCTTACAACATTCATTATAGCAACCCGAGTGTTGAGAGGTTGCCTGTTCATCTTTCTTCACAGAACAATATTGTTTTTAGTGATTTCCAGGAGCTTGATGAGATGGCAGTGGCTGATTCCTTTGGACTTACAAAGTTAATGGCCTGGTTTGAACTTAATAAAACAGATGAACTAGCAAGGGAACTCACATATGTTCAAATACCGACAAAGTTTACATGGAAACAAAATGAGAAGTCATGGGCCAGGCGTAAGCAGAACAGAAAACGCCTAGCTAGAATGCTATTTGTGCATCCAGATTCTGGCGAGCTTTATTATCTCCGCATGTTACTCAATATTGTTCGTGGCCCTGGTTCATTTGAAGAAATAAGAACTGTTAACGGTCTTTTGTATCTAACATTTAAAGAAGCATGTAATGCACTTGGACTGTTAGACAATGATAATGAGTGGATCTATACGTTACAGGACGCTGCTGGGTCTATTTCCAGCCAGCAAGTCCGTAAACTCTTCATTGATATATTGCTCTATTCTGAGGTTACAAATGTTTTGGACCTCTGGGATGCATGCTGGAGGCTAATGGGGGATGACATATTATACAATATAAGGCGTCGCTATAGAGTTCCTCAGTTTAACTGTGGTGATACCATGTTAAGGGATCATATTTTATATGAACTGGAAGATATGCTAATTAGTCGTGGTCGTTCACTTCAATCTGTCAGCCTTCCTCAACCAACAGAAGAAAGAGTTTATGAAGGAAATAGTACCTTGCTCGCACAACAACTTTCATATAACACTGTTGAGCTTCGTGAACAAGTCCCTTATCTTCTCACAAGTCTCAATGATGAACAAAGAGACATTCTTTGTAAAGTTATTGTTTCTGTCCAGAATAAGCAAGGGAAACAATTCTTTGTTTATGGACCGGGTGGAACAGGAAAAACACATCTCTGGTCTGCATTAACAGCCAAGCTAAGGTCAGAAGGCAAGATAGTTCTCACAGTCGCATCTTCTGGTCTATCATCACTCCTTCTTCAAGGAGGAGTTACTGCCTATTCACGGTTTAAGATACCTATTAAGCTAACTGACCAGTCAACATGTGACATAAAAAAGAACAGTCAATTGGCAAAGTTGATGCTTGCTGCTTCGCTCATAATATGGGACGAGGCACCAATGAGTCATAGGCTGTGTTTTGAGGCATTAGATAGAACGATGAGAGATCTGTTTACATCTAGAGATCCAGCACTAGGTCACTGTCCATTTGGTGGGATGACAGTTGTTCTTGGTGGAGATTTTAGACAAACACTACCAGTTGTCACACATGGTACTAGATATCACACAATAGCAGCATCGATCGTTCATTCTCATTTATGGGATCGATTCATAATTTTGCGCCTAACCCAGAACATGCGACTGGCTCGATCCACAGACAATCCAATACAAGCAGCAAGGATCGAAGAGTTTGCTTCATGGTTGCTCGCAGTTGGAGACAGCACGGTACCTGCACTGGCCCTTGACGGGACCGCTGATGCAGAATGGATTAAGATACCTGACCATTTCTTGATCAAATATCATGGCAATGATCAAGAAGCAATCATATCAGCAATATATGCAGACCTGGATACTTCATATATGTACGATGATTATTTCCGGCACAGAGCAATACTAGCACCCAAGAACTGTTTGGTTGATTTATTGAACCAAAAAATTCTTTCACAAATACCTGGAGAAACATTTACGTACTACAGTGCTGACACGGCTGCTGACAAGGATAACATTGATGATGAATTGCGTGGAAACTATCCAGACGAATATCTACACAGTATCACCTCTGGTGGTCTACCGCCACACTGTCTGGAACTAAAAATTGGCGTCCCTGTAATGCTGCTGCGCAATATTAATCAGCCTAATGGTCTCTGTAATGGAACCAGAATGGTTATTACTCAGGCATGTTCGAGATTTCTCAAAGCACGCATCATCACTGGCAGTGCTATAGGGCAAGAAGCCTGCATACCAAGAATAGTCTTTATTCATGAAGATGATAATCTCCCGTTCAATCTAAGAAGGAAACAATTTCCAATTCGGGTCTGTTATGCAATGACCATAAATAAAAGTCAGGGTCAGTCCCTCGACAAAGTAGGTGTCTATCTTTCTGAACCTGTCTTTGCTCATGGTCAGCTCTATGTTGCACTATCACGGACAACATCTCCAGATGGACTAAGCATTCTTATACCTAATGTAGCAAATGAATATGCAGGCTATACAAAAAATATTGTCTACAAAGATATTTATACAGAACTGGGTAATGTCATTGTTTTGCCTTAATCTATTTGTTTTCTTGCAAGTGATTAGTTTTCTTATACAGACATTATCATTGCTTTGTTCTGTATTTACCCTAACCTTTGTTACCATTTCTTTCCTGTATTATTCTTTGTTTTTTACTAAATTATTGTCCTGTCTTAATTCTTATAGATGAACACACTAGAACTGGTGCAGATCTCTGACTTGGCTACAAAAGTTCATTCCATTAAGATTCAAGTCAGAATCATCAGAGTATGGGCTGCAATGCCACCTGACAGTGCGCTTGTATGGTATTATGGAACTGTTCTACTTGATGCATCTGTAAGATGTTTTACTCATGTCAGATTTAATCAATGAATAGCTTCATGTGTGTTTTCAAAATTATTCTTTTCATTTTTATGTTCTACTAATTACATTACTTTGCAATCACAAAGAGTTGTGCCATAGAAGCCAGGATACCTAAAGAACATTACCAGAGACTATCCAGATTAGTAGAGGAAGGCCGAATCTGTGAAATTGCTAAGTTCTCGGTTACAGATGCTCCAACAAAATATCATGTTGTTCCAGGAGAGCGCATCATTTACTTCACGGACCAGACTACTGTCACACCACTTAGTACTTCAACCTTACAAATTCCAATGCTGTACTTTGCCTTTGAACGGCTCGATGCTATTGGTTCTCAGATAAAGGATACTAATAAAATAATAGGTGCCACATACTTTGTCTTCCTTTGTCATTCCTACATAGCAAACTGTTTTTTTGAGATCCTTAAATTCTTACTTTTCATGAACATCTCATCTTTCTATCTCATTCATTCACATATAACTGTTCCTGTTTGTATACAAAAAACATTACATTCATCAATACAAAAAAAATACTCCAACACAGAATAGAACAAAGTACTATTACGTATTGAAAAAAACCATGACAGAGTTATTTACTTTGTAAGAATTTTGTTCTTGCCTGGCTTTGTTCTTTTGTTACCAATATATACATCATCATGTTCTTCACATAGAAACAACAATAATTATCAATGTTCTCATCCTCTTATGTAAGCTAATCTAAAATGCACACCTTTCTGTAGATGTTGTCGGCAGGATAGCTGGTTTCAGTCCTATCAAGGAGACTAAACAATCAAAACCATATCAAAATGTCTATCTGGCAGATGAGAGGTACTTTTAGAAACAGTTTTCTTTCGTTTTATGTGTTTGGTCGCAGTTTGTTTTATCTATAAATTTTGTCATTTTTTTTTTCTTTGCCTCAGCCACAAATGTAGAAAAGATAGGTATAATACATGACAATATAGTACTCTCTTCTGACCTGCAGAGGCTGCATGGTTGAACTGACATTGTGGGCCCAGTTCCTGCCCATGTTTGATATCCCAGCTCTGCATCAAGAATCAACAACACATCCTGTTGTTATCATCTGCAGTGCAGTGCAGATCAATCGATGGCTCCGTTAGTTCTCTCCCCAGCACAATCTTTGTTTTGTTTGACCAGATCCAGATCCACAATAAAATAATTTTTTGTTTATCACGTTTTTGGTTTCAGCTCCAATGAATCATTTATGTTGCATTTTCTTTAGGTGTGTATGGTTTAAAAGCAATAAGTGGAACAAGATTTTACTTCGACAGAACAATACCGGAAATTACTCAGTTTGCTGCAAGGTATGGATTGATTTCTAAAGTCATAGGTGTTTTTATATACTGCTCTATCCAACACAATATTGAACGCCTCTGGTCATGATGCGTTCATTTTTTTTAGCTTGCCAACGAATCTGCCACCAATCATACTCAACACAGAAGGTCCGCCATATGATGGAGCACCTATAACTAATCCGGCACAACAGCTAGATCGTCCAGAACCACAAACAGTGACTATCTCTGAATTCCTCGCGATCCCTGTCACCGTACATTCTGTAAGTTCATGCCCATCTAAAAAAATAAACAAACACATAAAAAAAGTATGTCTCTGGCCCAAACCATAGCTATATATATTTTATCAAGCACGACGAATTTATTCTATCTACATATTTATACATGTTATTTTTTTTGCAGAATACATTATACAGGTGTGTTGTCACAATACATGATCTCAGGAATAGATATGACTGGCATTACAAAGCATGCAAAAAATGCTTGAGCAAGTTAAAAGACCAGTTTTGTGAAAGATGTGCCATTCATCGGAATGATTACATGGAATGGTATACTCTTATCTTGCTTTTTGTCGCACACTACATCAGTACCAAAAATTTATATTATCAGACCAAAATCATCTGTACCAAAAAAATACAGAACCAACACTACCTTTGGTTTGGTTAACTTCCTGTTGTATCTTATAACAGGTATAAACTTCTCCTTCATGTAAAAGATGGTACTGGGATTGCAGAGTTCACAGCACTCGGCAATATTGCAAAACTGATAGCTGGCATAGACGTTGATGGCATGATCCAAATACATGAAAGTACAAAAGCTGATCTTCCAAAGCCATTACTTGACATAATTGGCAAAGCATTCCAGATGATCGTGCTCCCAAAAGAAGTTCCAAACTATCCAGGAATAAGAAGAAATACTATCGTGCGTGTTGAGCCAGTACCTCCTACTGGTTCGCCAATGCTAGCTATTAATCAAGGATATCAGGCTTTACCAGGTTCTGAACAAGCAGCACCACAGTCCAGGTATTCCATTCCTTGCCAATTTCTTCCTTTTTCCATTTTGTTCTACACTCTATTCACTACACATCCCCGTTTCATGATTTATCATTCCAAATACAGCAAAACTATACAAGCAGGATCTCTTGCTCAGGATCAGCATACTTCAGAACACTCATCGCTCCACTTATCTACCTCTACACCGCCACCAATCACACCTGCTGACATACAATCTGAAGAACAAAACATCATGTCTCTAGACAAAAAAGGGTTTTTTCTTCTTAGATTACCTATACAACAAATTCCACAGTTATACTATTCGCTTATCGCACATCTAATCCAATCAAGCCCATTAAAAGCTCATTCTTTTCTACATAATAAATAACCAGAACAGCACAAGACAGCACATCTCAACCTGTAACATCTACACATTAAGAACATTTCTTTTGTCTCACTTCATGTACTGACTTTATAGTATCAGATTTGTGTCGGATTCTTACTTGCATTACAGTAGACATTTTTCATTAAATTTCCTAAAAATCCATTTCATTCTAAACAGCAAGCGACCAGCACAGCAACAACCAAGCGAAGCACAACCCATGACTGTCAGAAGAAAGCTCTTCACAGATCCAGATCCGCCACAGCAAACAGACTCTGATCTTGGCAAGGACAGTACTGTTAACAAAAAAACTCACTCCCTTACTACAGCAGAAAAACCAGGAAAAGAACAAGTCTCAGCAAAGACAGCTGGCAGTTCTCCACAGACCAGTCCATCCAGGTACTCACACAATTCCATGTTTACTTACTTCCTATATACTTCACTACTTTGCAAAGAACAAACCTTCATATGGTGGTCCTCACTTCCAATGTTGTACTTTTTGGTACAGCAAAATTTTTTTTTTTCTCTATCCGTTATCATACAATCACCTCTATGCTAGATCCCTGACAAACATAAACAAACACCTCACTATTCTCTCCACATTGCAACTCAAAATCCATTTCTTTCAATCTGTGACTAACACAGAACGTATCCTGATTAATCTGTTTTAGGCATCTCCACTAAAACTGCAAGCTCCATATCAAGCAGAACATATTTTGAAGTGCAGCGTCACACCAGAAAGGCTGTTTATATGTAGGACCATCCTTTTGTGATAGTTAGAAAATAAACCATCACTTCCTTTTGTATAAGGTTAGAAAGATCAGCCTTTCTTTTCCATTTCATAACAAAGGTTAAACTGCGTAACATAATGACAGCATAAAAATGTCATTTTCCCATACCACAGCAGATTAATCTTTGTGATAGCTAGCTTACCATATGAAAAAAATATTACAGTTATTATGTATAGGAAAAGTACAATGTATATATTAATATATCTTTTTGATGCAGCACTTCTATAGATACATATACATCTATATTTCTTTGTATAAAATGGCAGTACACATAGAAACAATCAACAAAAAAATTTCCATGCCAGATATATGTCATCCATATCGTAAACAATCACAATTTCATGCACTGCCAACCTCGAACAAAAAATTGCACAAAAAAAAAATTTAGTACCAATAAAGCATAGTCCTGCACCGAACAAAAAACTGTACCTTCAATAACATGTACCAGCAAAGGAACTCAATCTACCAGCACACAGCAAAATGAAAAGGTACTGCACATTTAGTTACCACAGCAGCTATTAAAAAAATAAAAATAGGAACAACAACATCATTGATGATGCCAGGACCGCCAATATCATATATTAATAGAGAACAATTCCACAACTCTATCAGCATACTAAAATAGTAAGCCTAGGTACTTAACAAGCTATTGCCCACATTACTATGAACTTTCACATAAAGCACTAATAAATACCCATACAGAAAAAAAAACACAACACCGCCGCATAACAAACATAAAACCTAATCATAGCAATATAAAACACCCTGCCAATCTTACGACCAACCGCGACAGCCTGCTTCTTTTCTTACCTTTTGACAAAGGCCAACCACTGACCAGATCGACATCTTCAGCAGACTTCTCCACTGTACGATTATGCCAACAACTACCATTGCCTTCAAAAGACACCTATTCAGCAATTCTCTCACTCAAAACATCATTCTTCCCTGAAACACTACCACAGCTTATGCTATTGTCTTCCACAACATACCACAACTGGATACATTTCTGCTCTGCCGATGGAACTCAGCCACCAACATCGGTGCTGCCACACTGATCTATCACAAAACACTAAAGCTATCCACTGAAATATGCTATGCAACTTGCTTTAGCACATGCAACTCCACCACCACCACCATCTGGTATTGATAGCATGTTCGCAACAGCTTGCCCTCATAACCTCCATCCTCACTCCCATAGATCATCATCAGAAAAGGTACTCTACCTGCCTCTATTTTCTTCGTTTTCCTATTGAATTCATACAGCTATTCAATTGCCATCCCCTATTTATCTATGAATCACTATACAATCCATACAAAAAACATTAAATTATCCATTAAAAACAACAATGTTGTATGCACTTCATCTAAATATATGGACAACTATGGTTCTTCACAAGATAATGCATACTTTTTTTTCAGTTTAATTCAGTAACTATATTTGTTAAGTTAACTGTATTTACACGGATCTACAAAACCTATCTTTTTATTATCGATTCATTTTGAGGTACCAAGCTCTGGTTGGTTATTTTTTAGTACTTTACAGTTTAGTAACAGATGCTATCAGCATATCATCTTGTCATTTTATACTGCTTTCTGCTGCTTCCTTAGGTAACAATAAGACCACAATAACAACATTGTACAAGCCAAGACTGTTCATCTGCTAAACTATAGTCTGATTTTGTGATCTTGCTTTACCTTACAATTAATTCTCTGGAAAAAATACAACATGCATCTGGTAACAACGATTAAAAAATTTTATCCTCTTTTTTCGCACAATTATTTACTAATTAATCCTCATTATACCAAATTTATTATCTTACTTTTCATTTTTCTTATTGATTTTGCTACTTTCAGGAATTAATTAGGTCCAAACCGGATCTGTCAAATTTTTTTCCGGACCTAACAGAACCATGCCATGCCACCAGCAAACTTGAACCATCAATGAACTATATCCTTTTCCTTTTGATCTAACATTGCATCAATTCAAGTCAGTTCCCGCTATCAGCCAACTTAATAATAATGCCTTTCTGTTTGATGGAAAGATTCGATCCTTCAAAATCTGGATAAAAAAATTATAATGAAATAAATTAAAACTCAGACTGCATGGTGCATGCCCATCCTCTTTACTTATATTTTTTCCTTAAAAAAAATTAAGACCAAAAATAAAATGTATCCAAATTAAACAAGAAGATTGCTTACATCGCGCGTAGCGCGATACTTTAGCTAGTATAAGTGAAAGTTCAAAGAGAAGTCCAAAAGAACGTCACTTCACATTTAATTGTGCCCCCATAAAAAGAGAGTAGATCCTTGATTTAAGATTAAAATGGCCCACGAGTTCTAAATTGTAGTCAAAAAAGACAATTATCTTATATAGTAATCGGTGCCTTCCTCATCTCAGGCATTATCCATGTCGCCATCTTGTTTACAAAGCTCTGACTTAAGAGTTAAGACCATAAGTGCTTCGTTGTATATATAGGCATAGCGTTCTAAATTCCCCAAAAAAAAAACTATCGCATAATTTATGCTGGGGCATATACTTGACATTTGTATTTATTACTATTCCGCTTTAGCAAAATGATTTATGGTTTTTTTCTAGATTAGATTATTTGATACAAGACATTAATCAAATCGACTTATTGGCATCATTTGGAGATCTTTTTTATTTTTTTTATAAACTTAGTCATTTGTTGTAAATATGACCTACTGACACAATGAGTAGTTTTAATAAGTTTCCCTTATTTCCAAATTAAAAAATTCAAAATAAAGTTTAATATAAAATATCTCTTTATTTAGAGTACTTTCAAATTAAAAGGAAAAAAATATCATACTTTGAATAGCAGAAGACATGCAATACTCTTGACCGGAGGTTCTGTACAACAAATTCTGTAAACCTAAATTTATTGCTCTTTTTATGTATTTTGTTTATTGAATTGTTTAGACAAACATAGAAAATCTGAAATTAGACACTATGTTAAAAGAATTTTTTTTTTTATCGCCTTGTACAGTATTCTTACTTCCGTGCCCCCGTAAAATAAATAATAAATAAATTACATGAGGGGCAATGTGTAACATCAAGGCTCAATTGGTTAATAATAATAATATAAGCATTGTTCGGAATTAATCATGACAGGTAAACAAATCACGACCTGAGCCTACCGTGTGTAAACAAGTAAAAAAAAATTTGATCACATCCAACCAATTTTTCTGATGATAATACTATAAAACAGAGAATAATTAGAAATGTTATATGATTTTTAATCTAGGGATTTGGTGATAACTTCTCACTAACACACCTTATTATGAGGCAAATTTTTCTCGTAAGAAACAGGAAATCATGCAACTAATAAATTTAAAAAAATCAATCTTTGTCCGCATGCAAAATATCACTAATCCCTTTTGACTCCAGCACCATGCAACCAAAGTGCAATTAAAACAGCACGCACATATACAATTAATAAAAAGTATAAAAACAATTCTTTCAATCACAAAGAATTGTTATTTTATTACTCTTGGTGATCTGTTTAACAGTCAAAAGACTCGAAAGTCGGAACAAATAATTGAGCAGAAGACGACATATTTGTTGCACGTATTTTCCATTTGATTGATTTTTAACACACCATCACAATTCTTTTCTCGCATGAAAACAACTTTATTCAATAAAAAAATGAAAGAACTATTTTTCACATCGTTCGCTTTCAGCCTGTCACTCGTCAATTAGTTTAGTCAATGAGATCAAGTAAAAGTTTTCCATTGTTTCCTTGAAGTCTCTTTTCACCACCGCCACCCAGTCGTTGCCTATGCTAGTCAAAATGAAACTTCCTATTCGGGTTTCAAACTCTCAATCGTTTTAACTTACGAATATATCTATCCAGACGAGAATTTATTTTCTTTACATCCGAATCCGTTTACAAAATTATTAAAAAAATAAGACGACAATCAAAAAAAGAAGATTTTGTTGCCGATTACACATACGTGATAGAACATTTTATCCCTCATACAGCAACCGCTCGCTTTAGAGCCAACGAAGAAAGCAACTGATTGTTTGAGCTGTGCATCTTCTTATTGAGTAGTTAAGTTTTGTATATCACTATCGTTGGTTCATTATTTTTTCTATAATTCACAATAAAAAAAATTACGGTTTAATTAAAAATTTTTGGGTTTTTTTTTTAAGTTTTGAACACAGTCAATAATTTCTTGATTTAACTACGATGATAGAACATAGTATTAGATAAAATGATTATAAAAAAAAAATCATACTCTGCGGACATTAACTTTCTTCTGATTTGTCCAGTTCTTTTTCTTTTAGCAAATATAACGCCTAGCTTGACGGCTCTAACAATGCAACAAGTTTAAGCGGATCATTCAAGGCTATTTGCTTCTACATAAATCCCATAACAGGCTTATTTGGGTTATGTTTCAAATTCAAGTTTTATTGGACAATAACTGAGGCATCTCAAATTTGGACCTTTATTTGGGCTAAAAAGATAACGAATAAGGATTGGGAGCGCGCTTTACGAAGTTTGCATTTATTATTTATAATTATCTCCGTTCAAATTATGTCACATCATCCAACCGCTTAACATGGAGACAATTTTTATACTTCACGTCAAACAAAACAGAAGTAATAAAAACTAAAAGAATAAAGATGATAAAGTTTGTCATGCACTCGATATTGCCCCCACCAAACTCTTCAAATGAGTCTTGAAGAGCTGGGCACCTTTCTACTATAGGTGATTGAATAGTTGAAACATTGTTTTCCAAAGGTTTCAGTTTTTCTATATCATATGGATTAAATTTATTATTTATATGTTATTAGTAAGAAATATCCATATTATGCTCGATAGCTTATAATTTTTCAGTGTTATACTGAATTTGGTATTTTGTAGTACCAAAACATTAATTAGTACATAACTACGTATTTATTTTGTAGCATCCCAATTATATCCGCAGAGATTAATATTATTTAATATTCTTAAGTAATAATATGTAATATTCTACTTAATAATTTAAGTATAGTTAATTTAAGGTAAATACTATGTACCAATTATTGTTACTTTTATTTTGATAAGAATTAAAAATTGTGTCGCCCAAAAAAGTTTATCATTTCCATTTATTATAAACTTTCCGACTATGATGGGGCCGTTTGGATCGCTTAGGAATTAGAGGAATAGTCTATTCCTAGGCGGAAAATATTGGGAAGTGTGTAACTTTGTGAGAGAAATTTATGCCTAGGAATAACTATTCCTAGAAAGAGGCTATTCCTAGCCCCATCCAAACGGCCCCGAGCTCGAAGATCCACCAACGAATGAGAAAACTATCGTCCTTCTTTAAATAATAAAAATAGAATTTGTACTTTCTAAAAGGTTCATTTTGAAAATTTTGGTATATTTGACATCTTTCTTAAAAAATCTAAGCAAACTTTTCTTTAAAGTGTTTTATTTATTTTTCTTTGTTATAATTTGTGATCAATTTTTTATTTTATCGCCAACTACACTTTTTGTTTTTATCAAGTAGCCTAGTGAATGGGAATTTTACACATATATACCATTAGCTTCCAATTGCTAATTAGTAGTACACATTTCAATTTAATACCGGGTGGAAAATTAGCGTTTTCGGACTTATTATATTTATTTACTTCCAACAATAACCCAAAACCACTAGCAGACAGAAATAAAAAAAAGGGATATATATGCCATCATGAAAACTCACAATTAGATATATGTCAATCTTAAATTGCAAATTAGTTTTATGTCACTATAAAATTATTATAATTAATTTTGTGCCATTAATTTCTTTTTAAATTAGAAATATAATACTCTACATAGAGATATGCCATTCTAATTTTTTAAAAGAACCAAATTGTTCTTAGGATTAGATCATTAATAAAAGAAAAAAAAAACTGACAAAAGGGGGGGAAAATGCTGCCTGCATGCTTGGGCCTGCCCGCTAACCGTCATGACTAAGTTTCTATCTTCTATTTATCTGTTTGACTAGTTTGATTAAACCTCAATGTTTGCCTTGTAAAAAAAATCCACCGGGCTCCTTGCAAATGACTTTTATCTTATAATCCCCATCCATCCCATCTATAGCTCTTTGGATCAGAAACTTTTGTATTATCTTTTAACTCGTCGATTTTTCAACATCACAACAATAGAATCTTCATTATTTTTTTTTATTAACTATAGTAGTTTGGTAAATAGGAATGTAAATTCAAGTTTGATTAGTTTTAACTGGAAAAAAGAAAAAAAAATGATTAGCAAGTTTGTCTAACGTGCGCCATTGCAAAAAAAAAAAATTATGCGAATATAATCATATTTAAATGTCCCACACAACCTCATTACAATATCTAGGACTAACGTGAATAAAATTTTGTTGCAAATACTTTTATTTGGGGCTAATCATAATAATCAAATATGCAACTTGCAAGTACCAAATATTGACAGTTTTGAGAAATAAAAAATTCTAATGGCACGTATTAGTTTTTACAATTTATAGTGGCTAATAACGATTTATTTCTTTTGTGATGGCATATATCTAGTTTTAATATTTTGCAGTTGCATATTCTTAATCTTAATATTTTAAAGTGGTATATTTAAAAAGGCAGAATGGTCATATCAATTAACCGATGGTATAAATCTATTTTTGTCATTTAGTAATGACATAAAAATAATTTGTTATCTGGTGATGACATGTCTCTAATTTTGAATTTTGTTAGTGACATAAATCTAAATCACCCTTAAAAAAAACGTCATCAAGAGCATCAGGAGGCAAATTTGGTGTCGCTTATCAGCGCTATATAAACAAATTAACAAATCCGTTCCTATTCCCATCCCTTTGGTCTTTGATACGTTCTATATTATTAGCTTCTACAATACAACAGTTCTACGGACTACTACCTCCCTCTCTCTTTCTCATCTCTGTTTATATTTGATCTCAGAAATTATGCAATCCAGCTCCGAGCGTATCGCCAGGATAGCTTCCCACCTCCATCCTCCTTCCTCTCAGGTTCATTCCCAAACATCTCTCTCTCTCTCTCTTTCTATTAGGATTATGATCCGATTGTATAATGATATTTCAATCTCCAAATTTAACCAAATTTTTATGGATGAACTTGGTGTGCACACACATATTAGGAAAAGACTTCTGGAATTAGCTTGTTCTAGTAAGATCATATAAGTTGATCTTAACTGCTTAAGCAATTAGACTTAATTGATTCTTACATTGTTATCTTTCAAAAGTTATCTCTGAGCTATTCTTTTGACAATAGCAATTGTACTTTTGACTTAATTGCAAATTAGCATTTGGAGCTGAACATTGAATTAACATTTATGTATTCAGAAAGCTATGTAGAGTTAGATTAGTTAGTACCTCATTAATACAAGTATAAGTAGTGTCAAATTTCTGATAGATGGAGGAAACCTCTCTGCTGAGGCGATCGGGATGCAGGGCGAAAGGAGGCACGCCAGGATTCAAAGTGGTGATCCTTGGTGCGGCCGGTGGTATCGGACAACCTCTGGCAATGCTTATGAAGATGAACCCTCTTGTCTCAGTACTTCATCTTTATGACGTTGTTAACACGCCTGGTGTTACAGCAGATCTTAGCCACATGAACACCGGTGCTGTGGTAAGAGTTCATTTTTAATACGAAGGGATAAAGTCTTATTTTCCATTGCTGTTTGGAATGCTTAGTATAGGCTGATTTGAGAAGGCAGAACGAATTAAGCTTATTGAGGCTTAAAAGCAATATGGTTACTCATGTGGGCTATTGATCAAATTGAGGATCAATGGAACTTTGGTCAATGTATTTGACCTAAAAGGAATTTGGTTTTGTATACCAGAATAAGTCGTTTTCTTTATGCATAATGACTTCCAATTTTTCTTGTTCCTTAAAAATTACTAAATTCATGGTCAAGAAAAGCTAATTTGTCGACTTTTTGTTAATTTAATTAGATTATTTTTATGATTTATAGGCTGCCTAATTAGTGGGCTTTTATTATTATTTTTTTTTTTTTGGCGTTTTACATTTCAGGAATTTAGTTCTTGTTGTAATTAGACTATCCACACTGTTTTTCTTATTTCTCTAGGTAAGGGGTTTCCTGGGTCAGGCCCAGCTAGACAATGCATTAACCGGGATGGACCTAGTGATAATCCCTGCCGGTGTGCCTCGTAAACCCGGCATGACAAGAGATGACCTGTTCAACATCAATGCTGGGATTATGCGCACACTTTGTGAGGGAGTAACTAGGTGTTGCCCCAATGCCATTGTCAACCTCATAAGCAACCCTGTCAACTCAACTGTGCCTATAGCTGCAGAGGTCTTCAAGAAGGCTGGCACATACAATCCGAGAAGACTGTTAGGTGTAACTACACTGGATGTTGTCAGAGCTAATACTTTCGTGGTGAGTAGTGTGCTACTGTCTTTTAATTGAATAAGGAAATGTGATAAGATACATGACGCCTGGTAGATTCTTTACTTGGACTGGAGAAGTTTTATTTTAAGTGGAAACCAGGCAATAGATTGAGCCTAGCCATCTCATACTTACCCTTTATTTGTCTGGTATATATATTACTGTCTGGATGCTGTTTTCTTGTGCTCTTTTTTTAAGGTTCAGTTGGTGCTCATTTGTGCAATTGGGTGACAAAATCAAAGACAATTCAGGGTAATCAAGGAAAATTAATTCATTCTTACAGTTAAATTTTCGGTCACTAGGGTAACAACTTGGAGGGAATATGCTATTATAATATTTTTGGCATTTTCAATGATGTATGCTGTGATGTGATCAATTTTATACAGGCAGAAGTGCTGGGACTTGACCCAAGGAATGTAAATGTTCCAGTAGTTGGCGGTCATGCTGGTGTGACTATTTTACCCCTCCTTTCTCAGGTTTGGCTGCAAATCTCTCTCTCTCACACACACACACACATACACATACGATCAGTTAATTAAAAATGAGTTTGAACTTTTTGCAGGCAACCCCTCCTTCTAGCTTCACACCTGAAGAAGTCACTTATTTAACAGAACGCATACAAAATGGGGGAACAGAAGTAGTAGAGGTATCAGTGTTCATATTTATATTATTATTGATTGTCAGCATTCTCAAGGGTTCCTGCTCAGTTGGCTTCAATATGGCTTACACAGTACCAGGCTACCAGCTGGGTTAGGTTCTAGTAAAATAGCCTCAGCCAAGGTTTAGGAGTGTCTTATTTTTATGTGTTAATTCCCATCTTTTGGATCCTTCAAGATGAGTGGCTCTTCTTTTCTAAAAATCTTAAAAGCCTAGAAAAGAACTTCATGCTATGAACATTTTATCTGATTCAATATTTTAATTAAACTTTCTTAAATTCAGGCAAAAGCTGGTACAGGATCAGCAACGTTATCAATGGTTAGTTAAACTTTCCAGTGTCATCACCATTTTGTTGTTAATATTTAGCCAGTTTGGCATTGTTTGAGAAAAACAAAGCTTAATGAATATGTTTTTTCAGGCTTATGCGGCAGCTCAATTTGCTGATGCATGCTTGCGTGGGTTGCGTGGGGATGCTGGTATTGTGGAGTGTTCCTATGTTGCTTCTCAGGTTCTCTCTCTCTACCCCTCTCTCTCCCTCTCCCTCTCCCTCTCTCTCTCTCTCTCTCTCTCTCTCTCTCTCTCTCTTGCTCTGTACTCCGAGCATTTTATTGGTGTTATACTGTTATTAAACAACATAATGAGTGACGAAAGTTATAAAAAACTTCAGTGCACGTGCACAATACAAAAGGAATTCAAAACCCAAGATTAAACTTTCTTGCATAATTTGTATAAATATTTGCTTGATATTTCTTTCTGACTGTCTTTTATGTTGTTGTGATGAAGGTGACAGAGCTTCCTTTCTTTGCCTCAAGAGTGCGAGTCGGTCGAGGAGGTGTGGAGGAATTTTTGCCACTTGGTCCATTAAATGAATTTGAGAGGTACTAGTTATTTAAACATCTATTATCTTCGACTCCTAAACATGTTTTTTGTTTGGTAATAATAAATTACATATTTGAGCCTAATATATGTATCGTCTGTCTTGTATAATTGATTTATTTTTGGGAGTAAAGCCAGTATGATTTTGAGTTCAGTAAAGTGGTTGGCTATTTTAAACCAAATTCATCATATCAACTCTTAAGCTGAATCCAGATCATTCAAACCGATTTGTTTAACGAGTTTACTTAGTCTAAAGTTAAGCAGTTAAAAGTTTATAAGTTTATTTTAGTGCATTCATTTTTCATCATTTTTTTGACCACTCAACTTGAACTAAAGAAAGAAATAGATCAATTTGAACGGTGAACGATTTATTGTTTGAAACAGATTTCGTAGACTTTTGGGTTAAGCTCCCAAACTGCCTCAGGCGAAGCTTTACTCTATTTTCAGTGTCTTATTAATACATTTTGCTCATTGAAGTGTTGAAAAAACTAACCCTACTGTATTACACAACTGTAAATGGCAGGGCTGGCTTAGAGAAAGCAAAGAAGGAGTTGGCAGAGAGTATACACAAGGGGGTTTCTTTTATTAAGAGCTGAACTATGTTAGAGAACTTGCTTTTGAAATAAAAAATGAAAATAATTAAAATAATAATTTACTAGTAGTTAAAATGGAGTAGAAAAAAGAAAGTAGATTTTTATCCTGCCGTGGCCTTTATGTACAAATAATGCGACTAATTTGTTGCAGTGAGTGTTTCAATTATAAAATTCTATTCAAATATACATATTCTCATAAATAGCTTTTATTTAGATTTGAAGATTTGACACTTTTAAGTTAGGGACAAATTATCTATTTGCATTCAGAGTACGCGACTCTGCTGGGTAAGTTTTGGTATCCTATCCATTAGTACCGCGGCATTTGAAATAATCAGTACCGATTTGACTGTCTTTTTGTAATTTTAGGTGTATTTGATAATTTGATTGTACTCGTTCGTAGAGTCCAGCACTGTATCGTTCCATCAGATAGGATTTCTTGGACTTGAGGTCGCAAATTGTGCTCTAAAATGCCGGAATTAACTGAGGACCAGAAAGTAACGTCCGAAATAATATTATTATCAATAATCTTTGCTATTATTTGATTCTCTCTAGTATTTCAATTATGTGTTATGTTTAATGCGCGAGTTTTGGACGGTAACAATCTCATATTACCGTCCAAAACTCGCGCATTAAACATAACACATAATTGAAATACTAGAGAGAATCAAATAATAGCAAAGATTATTGATAATAATATTATTTTTATAGTGGTGAAATTGATTTTTACTCTTTTAAGCCTCCCAACCAAAATTAAATGGGTTAAAGTTAGGATTAGAATTAGGATTTTGTTTTTTCGATTCTTAAGGACGAAGGTGAGAGAAATACAGTTATAAATTTGATTTTTTTTTGTGGAAAGGAGATGGACAAAAAAGTCATTGATCCAAGTCCGACATATTTTCTCCGCTTAACTCAAAATTTGCATTTTTTTTTCATTTCCTAGACCTAATATATTTTCTCACTAAACTCAACAATTGTAATTTTACCTCAAGCACAAAGCTAGATCAGTACACATCTTGATGCAATCAGGTCAAAAATTGAATAGCACTACCCATCCATCTGTGCTATGGATACAATATTCAATCTAATCTCTCTCTTTCTCTCTATATGTGTATGGAATCTAAACTAAGCTCTTAGGTTTAAAAAGGGGAAAAACTAAGCCGATTAGGTCCTTGGAGGTGAATGTGAGAGGAAAAGTATGTTTATTACATGCAGTGATTATTATCTTAAGCCTACAAATTTATAATAAAAAAACTAAAAATTAAATAAAATTAATTATGTCTTTTAGTGCAAGAAATGTTACTTAGCTAAAATATAGTCATAATGTATAGTTTTAAATCATACGAATTAATTGCACCCATTTCATATTATAATTTAAAAAATAAAATGGTCGAACTATTTCTCAAAGAATTCAAATTGTGTTCAGCACTTCGAAAATTTTATACGAAATTTGTATAGATAACTTGAAAAAAAAACTTTAAATTCTAATTATTATAAGTAAATTTTAAGAATTATAAAGCTTGATTTTATTCAAAAAAAAATAATACACAAATCTAATTAAAGAGTTCAAATTGACCATTAGATACCGTGAAAATGGAAATTTAAATTTGTCATATCACTTGATGATGTTATGCCTATTATTATAGTCTCACTAGATTTTTTTTTATTTTTTTTTTATGGCGCATCCGCCACAACTATTATCTAGGTTTGTAATTCACTAAATATTATTTTTTGAATTTATCACTTTTATTGTCTGAAGCAATAATTTTTTAAACATCAATTTAAACATTAATATATTGTAGGCTCCATGGAAGATCAGTTGTTTACATGCTTCTCGTGTCAGGATGAAAGTTCATGTCTTGCTCTTACCAAATAAAATAAAACGAAATTAGAACTAGTAATTAACAATTGTTAGATAGATGGTAATCCGTGCACACATATTTAAAGTTCATTCCTCTACTTTAGACCAAGTTCGGTATCACTTGCGATATGCGCTCAAATTTAAAACAGCATTATCTAAGTACAATTAATTGTCAAGTTGACAGTAATTCTATTTATAATTTTAATAATGATTATATAAATAATCACATGATAAAATTATAAAAATATTAAGATGTATTATTAGACATATAAATAATAGTAAAGTTCCATACAATTTGAAGTTTTACTTGATAATACATAAAGATAGTTAATTTCAAATCAATTGATAAACAATAAAGTATATTCTAAATCTTATCTTTGACAATGTAAAGCACAGTCAACTAGTATGGACGCATTGTATATTTCTAAAGTAAATTTTTTCGGAGGTCACTTAATTTTGTCTGTAATTCAATTTTAGTCGCTGAACTTTAATTTGTTCCTCCATAACCATTGAACTTCTATTTAGTCCGAATTTAGTCATTATGATTATGTTATAATTTCGCTAGTTACTCATGTTTGGATAAAATTAGAGGTTGACGAATCATTTTTTTTAACTTTTATTTCTCTTCTGCTGCTTTTTTTTTTTCTTTCTTTGGTCTCTTCCTTCTTTGATAATATGCCATGCCACTTTTTTTTTTCCATAACCTCTATAGTTTTTTCTCTCTTTCGTCTATTCTCTCAGTGGGTGTTTCAATCATCTAAGAATAAAATTAGGACTAGTTATTCGGAGTAAAAGATATTATTCCTAAACCATTAAGAATAAATTTTTGGGGATATGGAGTCTTATTTTTAAGTAGTCCAACATTCGGATTAATTTTTATTCCTAGAATGTTTGGATCATTTTTCTAATCCAGATTAAAAAGTGGTCCCAACAACTTTATTTATTAATTATAATAATAATATTATTATAATATTATAAAAAGTAATTATTTTTATTTAATACTAATAATTAGAAGAACATAAAATAAATAATAATTATAAGAATATTATAATAAATTTTAAAGATAATTAATATTGTAATTATAATATCATAAAAAATAAATTTTTTAATATAATATTGTGTAATAATAATAATAATAATAATATTATTATTATTATTATTATTATTATTATTATTATTATATAATAATATTAATATTAGTATTAAATGCTCCCATTGAAAAGGGAAAAAAAAGTAACATAAAGATAAAGTATGGATGCGCATGAAAGAAAAAATCATCTCACGTGGAAAGGACAAAAAGTAATAGCATTTTTTATTGGGTGGAGTGCATAGAAATTAATATTTTATTGACCATCCTTATTTTCATGTCTTATAATAGCTATAAGCCGGAAGAAACGTTTCCGAGAAAGAGCTTCTCTTAAGAATCCTATTCTTCTTTGTTTAGATGAAACATTTCTCCCCGGAGAGGGCTTCTTCTCAAAAGAAGTTTATTCCTACCTAATCCAAACACGCTCCTTCTCGAAAGAGGTTTATTTCTACCAAATCCAAACACCCCCAAAAAGGGACTAAATTCAGACTAAATAAAAGTTCAATTATTATGAAGGAACAAATTAAAATTTAATAACTAAAATTGAACTATAGATAAAACTTTAGCGACCTTCGAAAAAATGTATTCATATTTCTATTAGAGGCGGCAAGGCAAGGTTAAAATTTTCTTGGGAGTAGACAATAACAAGACTAATATCCTTTGCTACATACTGCTAATTTTCGATCCGAACCGTCCGATTAAATTTATATGGACAGATTTTTACGGACCGCACGAATTTTGACGGACCTGATATTAATTACGACGCATCCATCATTGATCAAACAATTCCGATTATAGGTTTGCACTCTGGTGCTCTTTTAAGGTCAAAAGAGATGTAATTCCGACAATAACATTAAGTTCTCAGAATTTTTCCACTTTAAAAGCCCGTCCCAAAATGCTCACCTTACCCAACTACCAATAGAGATCCAAGTACACATCAATCACCATTATAGATCATATAAGCAATCAAAGACCCATTTCTTCTTGTTTGATTTGAACATTGGTTTGGTTTTCGGCTAACTTGGTCCAATTCGGCCATCCTAATTGGAATAGGAAACCAGAGAAACAGAGGAAAAAGAGGTGTCAATGACATATATATTTTTTTTTTTGAAAGCTCGGCACGGGATACGCGAACCCCTCATTTTCACGTGCCTCTCGTCATCGACCGGTACAGTATCAATGATATCATTCTGTTAGCTGAAACCCATCTTTGCTATCATAGTCTGATAGATCGGTCCACTTCACATCTCTCTCGTTTACTGTCAATCAAGGACCTATAATGCCAAGAATGGGAAACATTGCAATTCATCGGCTGATCCACTGAATTGCACAAAAGCAATAGAGAGATTATTACCTACAACCATCAATATTTCTAGCATAAAGCAATATATCATAAGCTCCACCGGTATACGGGTCTTGAATGCAGAATAAGATTTTCAGTAAACAAAGCTTTAGTAGCCTAGCTTACCAGTAGAAAATAACACAGATTCAGCAATCATTGGGTAAGAGTTACATCACAATAGAGCAAGCAAACAAGGCATATATAATACTAATCAGCTAATATTTTAATTTCTCAATAACTAAGCAAAGCACCACAGAGTTTCATCAGAACTCTAACAAGAACACCTACATTGCGAACCAGAGCCGACCAGCGAACTCAACGGTCAAAACTTAAAACCGAACAGAAACACAAACGAACACAAGCAGCAAATTACCAAACCCTAACCCCAACCTTCATTTTAACCCTAATAATTTCAACTCAGTTCCTCCAGTTACCGTCAGAGGCACCGCCACCCCTCGAGTAGCGACCACCATTGCCACCACCATAACCACCACCACCACCACCACCATAGCCGCCACGGCCACCACCATCACGGCGCTGACCATAACCGCCACCACCTCCACCACCGTAGCCACCACCACCTCCATAGCCGCCGCCGCCGCCCTCACGGCGACCACCACCACCACCACCACCAAAGCCGCCTCCACCTCCACCGCCACTGCGGCGAGACTGGGCCTCATTGACAGTGATGCTGCGGCCATCAAGCTCCTGACCGTTCATCGACTCGATGGCATCACGCATTGCCTGCTCGTTTGAGAAGGTCACAAAGCCGAAGCCACGAGATCTTCCGGTCTCACGATCATTAATGATCTGTTTTCATAACAAAGATTTACTTGTCAGATCCAGTTATTATGAGCTCAAAATGTAACAAACATTCAATACAGAGATACGTGTAGAAAAGATCCATCTTTTTTTAAAAAAGAATACCATAAAAATCCACCCATTAAAAAAATTATTAACCACCGACTCTGAAACAAACAGAAACTTTTTGAACACATGGAACAGAACTAACATAAAAAACACCACCAAATAGTTTACTGATTGCAAATTTAAGCAAACTGTATAAAGATAAACCGATCATATGTCACATCACATCAACACATAACAAGACATGACAAACAAATATACAAAATATGAATCAATAAAGGAAAGAAGAGAAGAGGAGAGCAAGACTAGAAAGATCGGACCTTTGACTCCAAGATCTCGCCAAACTGCTTGAAGGCCTCCTCAAGGGAGCGGTCGTCGGTGGCCCAGGCCAATCCTCCGACGAAGCAACGGTACTCCACGTCAGTCGCAGCCATTGGTGAAAGAAACGAAAGGAAAGGAAACCCTAGATCTGAGAAAGAGACGAACTGAGGGGGAGGAGAAGCCAACCCACCTCTATAGAGCGCACGAGGAAATAAGCTGCCTCACTAAACCCTAGATTTATAGATTGGAGCCGAGTAGACAGTGTACCGCTTGCGATTGAGGTTTTAACGAACGAGATTTGTTTCGAGTTTGATCGGACGGTTGTAAAAGATGGTGTAGGATATAGATATGTTGTTCTGGCGCACAGTTGAAATATAGCGCTTTGAAAATCCGAATATCCGCTGGTCCATCCGTTGGGTTTTTCTACTTGTTTGCACCTGGTGTACCGACGAACAAAAGAACATAGTTTATATTCCACGTTAAAATGATATATACTATGATTGATTTTTAAAAATTAAAATAATTAGAAAGATTATGGTATATATTTATTAAATCATATGATTTGCACAACGAAACTTATTATTTCTTGGTTACATTGATAGGTACTGCAATTCCAATCTTTTTGATAAAAAAAATATTACTACAACGAAACAGTTAAAAAGTTTTGATTTTAATTTAATATCAACGCCTATCACAATTTTGAAAGATGTTTTTTTATTTTTTGAATTATTTGATTCTATTTATAGTATTCAAACTTTTAAAATTGATGCGAACTCTGAAAATTTGTCAATTTATAGATGAAAATTAAATTAAGCGCAGTTAACCAAGTCTTCAAATAAGTGTCAATAAGAAACTTGGTTAAAATATTTTTTTCCTATTATCGTCTGCCTGACACCACATCAACTGATCTGGATATTTTAGTCTAAATCATAAGTCAAAACTATTAAATCGCGACTAAAAATATCTTCGTTGGTAATCAAAGCAAATAAGGAATTTGCCCCTAAAACAGCGCCTAACAAAATATCTTCTTTCTTAATAACGCACCGAATAATACTTTCAGAGGGGTATAAAAGTAAATAACCAGTCCATATAAATGAGAATCATCAAACAGGGATCGTACGCCTTCGATGAGATATTATTGGGAAAAATTTTTCTATAACCCTCAGAACTGAGAAAATGGAGCATTTACCCTTCGAAAGTAAAATCTTCTGAATTTGTCCTCCCTAAATTTCAAATTGTCTCCGTATTTGTCACTTTGGCCTTTTTTACACTATAAATAATATTAAAATAATAAAAATTATTTTTGCTGGCCATTATACCCTTGAACTAACCCATTCCATTTGAACCCAAATCAAATCAGGATGAAATGAACCCACTCAATTAAATCGATTTCTCACTGATCAAACCTAAACCCTACCTCTTGCCTGGTCGATGTCGCAGCAGCCTTCTCCATCGCCTCCGTCACCCCCTCACTGCAAACCTTCTCCACTGTAGCCTTGTCTCTCTTTCCTCCACTGATCAAACCCAGCTTTCCGTTCCACTGTAAACCTCTCTTTCCTTCGTCGCTCCTCCGTCGCTGCTCGTCTTGCCACTCTCCGCCATGCATCCTCGTTCGATCAGATCGGAAACCCTCTCTCATTTGATTAGTCACAGTGAACCGAGCGGGTATAGCTGGTACAGGTACAGAGAACGAACTGGAAGTTAAATTCTTCTCTGACTGTCTGGCGCTGGTCACAGCCATCACAGAGAACGAACTGGAGACTGTTCCCTCATGGCGGGCAGATGAAGTACTGAGAAAGATCAGGCACACTCTGCACATACTTGGAGAGAAGGTTGCAGTACACCACGTTGGTCGGGATGTAGTGCAACTTGCACATGTTCTGGCAAATTAGGCTAGAATAGAAAATTGCTCTTATGTTGGCTCGCCATTCCCACATCTCCAACATGAAATTGATGAGAGATATTTCCAATAGGTGCTGGAGGAGCCACCTTGAACAGGGTTTCGTTTCTTTATGCCCCCCCTGATTTTTAGTTTATTTAGATTTTTTACTGGTATTTTGGCTACTGTCATTTCTTCCTTTCTTTTTCTATCCGTAGTTTGTATTGGCTTAGGTTTCTAGTTAGTTTCTGTTAAGGGGGGCAGTTTATTATTTATGATTGTAAACGTGAATTTGTATTTTCAGTTTATGTCTTAATGAAAGCCTATTGGCATTTGTTATCAAAAAAAAAAAAAAAAAAACTATGCAATTTCATAGATGTGTTGTCTGGTGGGTGCATCGATGGATGGCTGTATCTCTTGTTCACCTTTTTCATATCTAGCTTGTTTACCAATTTCTACTGTTATTATAGTTCCTTAGGGTTATTATCTTTGTTTTTTTCCAAAATAAAGGCTTGCTATGTTGAAACTTTCGACGCCGAGTGCTTGTTATGCATCTTTTGGAACTGTGTCATACTTACAGTATCATATTTCTAGCATTTTTTTTTTGCTAATAAAAGGAGTAACTTGCGCCTTTTCCAAAAATCGTTTGTCCCTAATTGAGTGAACTGTGTTATATTATTTGATAAAGCCTTTGCAGTGAGCATATTTTTAGCAACTAAAAAGCTGGTACCAAAATAACCGGTACCAACAGTCAATTGCAGCGCACATAGTAGTGTCAAACAAGAAATCTTGCAATCAGATTTAATAGTAAAATTGCAGCAGATAAACAGATAGTAGTAATTGCAATCTGATTTAACAGTACCTGCACACATAGTAGTAATCATGCAATCAGATTTAAATTACAACCAAATACCAACAGTCTAGCCTTTTAGACCAAATCCAAATTACATAGTTCTTCCAAAAAAAAAAAAAAAAAAAAAAGCTAATAGTTCTTCCAAAAAAAAAAGCAACAGCTAATAGTTCTTCCAAAAATCCAGCATAAATGATCTTCAGCCTACATTGCTTTTGTCTTCCTCTTCCTGCCAAAAAAAAAAAAAAAAAAATTACATCCCTTGCTGAAAATAAGGTAAGCAAATAAGGGTTATCTGCCTAAAAAGCAAACAAAACTATTTGTTTAGATAGAAAAAATTCCAAAAATTGATCAAAGGGATGCTCTGCATGCAAAAAATTGAAATACAATAATATGCAATAAAAGTCAGAACCTTTTAGACCAGCGATGTCGAAAGGCTACGGAGGTGGTGTCGAAAGGTGCGATCAAAGACGAACCTGCTGGAGTGTCGAAAGGCGCCGGACGGAGGTGGTGTCGAAAGGCGACAGAGGTGTGCGTTCTCCTGGTTTGTGCGCAATTTAGGGAGAGGAGAGAGAAGCTTAGGGTTTGTGGTTTGATCGAGAGGAGAGAGAGGAGAGGAGAACTTAGGATGTTCCTGGTTTTTGATCGACAGGAGAGAGGAGAGATTTTCTAAGTTAGAACTTAAAAGAGTTTCGATCAAGGTTTTCTCAATCGAGAGGAGAAGAGAGAATAAAGGTCTGATTTCTTTGTGCGAGAGAGTCTATTCGATTTGGTTAGTCTGGATCGAACGGGTTAGATTGGTAAGGATATAATAGTCATATATTTAATTTTTTTTTATTTAATGGTATTTTATGACATAAAATATGTCAGAAGGGTAAATGGAGGAGGGGTTCGGATTTTTGAGGGGTAAAATCACGAGTTTTGACTTTCGAGAGATAAATTCACTATTTTCTCAATTTTGAGGGGTACAGAACAAATTTTTCCGATATTATTTTGTTTTGGGCTTTTTCAGCTTAAACCTTAAAGGCTCGTATGAATCTGGCACCCACGTGATGTGGTGGGACCATCTAGAAGGTGTCCAAAATATCTGAGCAGTGAAAAGACTACTTTAACCCTGCCAAAGATCTTATCCTCTCGGTTCATGGCGCTTATATATGGACCGGAAAGAAAATAATGGGAAAGCGTTCCTGCTTTTGTTTAACCGTGTCAGGTGTAGACTCAGGTCCTGACGTTTGACCCACCACTGCACGTCTGCACGGGAGCAGCAAAAATCGGACGCTGTGCAGTGCATGGTGATGCGTGCTGTACACGCTCAGATTTTGCTCTGAAAATCGAACGCTTTTTATTAGAGGATATAAATAAATCAACGGCCCACCTCTCGTGCATTAGAACTGAACCCGTGTTCATTCGTGCGAATTACGTCCCGTATTGTCCGAAATTTTAACCAAGCGTAAAGTATTAAAAATTTATGAATTTATTTTGTGTTAGTTATATACAAATAAATGTAATTAACGATTATGGTAACTGGTCAAATAGTCATTTAAAATTAAAGAAATATATATAGAGAAATTTGCTAAAATGCTATGCATAGCATGGATGGACTTCATGCTACGGATTCGTTCTTGAATTTCATACTTCATATGATTGATCCAAACTATTCAATATCTTTTTCATATTGTACTCTTATTGTAAACCAAATATTATATTTTTTTTCAAAAATATTTGTTATTTTTTTAGATTTTTAGAAAATCCTTGATCTAATTATTATGGACCCTTCAATAATAACGGTTTTTAAAAATCTGAAAATAATGGTAAAATAATTAAAAAAATATAAAATTTGGTTTGCAACGAGATTTCAATATTAAGAAGAGATTGAACGATTTGGATCGATCGTTTGAAACATAAAATTCAAAAATGGACGCGTAGCACAGCCTCATCCCTGATTACATCCGATTACAAAAATATTAAAATAATGACGGGTTTTAGTGCCACAAATGCCACAACTTCTCTATTTCATTAATATTTCAAAATTTAAAATTTAAAATTTCAATCTAAGTCGTTGATCTTGTTCAATTTAGCAACCGATGAATTTTCACATAATTTTTATAAATTTTGGAGTTCATTTGATACTCAATGGAAAGGCCAAAGAAATGAACAGATACTATTAACTATAGCAAATTAATTTAATACGTTTTTGTGTTGACATGTTGATCGAGTATCAAATAAATTCTAAAATTTATAAAATTATATAGAAATGAATCACTCATTAAATTGAACGAGGTCAATAGTTTGGATTTGAAATTTTAATTTTTAAGTTTTTAAATATTAATGAAATAGAAAAGTTATGACATTTGTGGCACCAAAAACTCGTGGCACCAGAATCCTCCTCTTAATTAATAGTGATAAAAATAAATTAGCTTATACTTAAAAAAAGTCTAAATTAACTAAAACATCAAGCTAAATGGACGTCCTATACACATACTTCTGCCATAAACTTTTGCACTAAAATATAATGATTCATTTTAAATTAACATTGACAAAATTATTTCCGAAAAGTATCGTATATGTTCAACCACAAATAAAACTTAATTGACGAGTACTTATACACGTTAATTTTCGAGTACAATCTAATTCCAATAAAAGAATTAATAAACAACATAAAAAAATTTAACAAATCGACAATGCGACAAAAAAGATATATAAAAAGAACTCATTTCTGCATACGAGTGGACATAGATTGTCATAAACATTGACTCAGAGGTTAAGAATGCGACAGATGCTTTCTTTATATGAGAAGCAAGTAGTGAATGAAGTGGATCTATCTATTAGCTAGCGCGATAGTTTGTATAAAGAAATATATTTTGGAAATTCTCGGGCGAGTCATAAAACCACAATGGATCAAACCTCACAAAGCATACTCTTTCTTATCTCTCGATTGCATCAATATCCATATCCATATGATTAAGAAAATTAACATTTCATTTTTAATTTTCTCCAATAGTTTATCGAATATTATTTATTTAAAAACGAATTCATTTGAATTTGCAAGTGTCATCCAGTGGGACATATCTTCATGACATGAGATTTTAGCACAACACCTTCGCATTTCAAGCATCCTTTAATTACTAACTAGAGGGGCTAATCGGGCCTCGATATTGATATAGTAATACATATAATATATGATATCCTTTTATAATTTGTAAATATATAAATATTTAATAAAAAATTATAAAACACCATAAAAAATGTAAAAAATATCTACTGACATTCAACTTTTTAGATAGAAACAATTCATAATGTTGTACAAAAGTTCTGAAAACTATATTTTCGCCTTTTACTAAATTTCTGTAATTCTTCTAAAAGGGCATCAACAAAGTGTTTATATGAGGTGTGGTTCAGCAATTTTGTTGTCAGTTGGGCCTGCAGATATGATTTGAAATGATGTCATGTTTCTATTCTTGAACTCTCCAAACATCTAGTGCCGGCATTTTACCTCACTTATGTATTGGCTTAATGTAATTTGAGGATGCAAGGCAAAACGTATAAAAGCTTATTTTACCAATATCAAAAGTTCATACCATATTTCATTATCTAGTCGTTGCTTACTAAAAGGACCTTATCTAAATTCAAAAGACCCATCATGTGCCAGATTGATCTGTAGTAGTAATTTTTTTTTTTTTTTTTTCTGAAAGTTTAACCCCCTTGGACTTCCATTAAAAAACAAAAATGCCTAATCCCCTACATAACATCAATACTGCCTCCCTCCTAACCCGGTACCCAATAACTCCTAACTACTCTTACAATTAAGACCCTAAGAATAATAAAATCTCTAAAAGAACAAAAACGACTTATACTAACTATCCTGAAAATAAACAACAATTAATTAAGATAAGTCTTGACACCAGTTGGGGCACTACCAGTATGGAGCACAGAGCATTGTGTGGCTTCTTGTACTCGTTGAAAAACCTTTCATCAATAGTCACATTAATTCCCTTCTCCTCTGCACTTCCTTGCCTTGGAAGTTGGAACTCCACTATACTCTATACCATTCACTCTTGCAACATTTGCCAGCATATGTCTACCTCACCACTTCCCTGACCACATGCATTACCAGTAACTGATGTCTTATCAGGTTCTTAATTCTCATTATTTCCAGCACATCTTGCATCACCCTCCAAGAAGGCAGGCTGCCAGTGCCATTTTCATAGAGTATGAAAACCAGTGTATGAAAATTAAAACAACTCAACCCTCCTTCTCGATCAACAAATTCTCAATCAACAAAGAATATGAATTAAAAAAGTAAATCCCGAGGACCAATTGATGTGCTACAATCCCAAATAAAAACCCTCCATTTGCAATGAAATGGTTATATTTGTAGATCTAAGTAATAAAAATTGAAGCCTATCCTTCTGTTCATGTGCACTTTTAGATTTTTAGAATTAACAAAGTTCATTATTAATTGTCAATTAAATCAAATTGACAATATAATTTCAATGAATAAAATAATATAAATAGGATGAGTTTACATGTGGCATGGCATCCGATCCGACAATGCAAAGCACATTGAACTAAAGGTATTATTCTCTTTGAAGTGCAAGACTTTTCGGCATATATATCGATCTATGCTTGCAATGAAATAGTTATATTGGTAGATCAATATTAGTCTTAGGGGTAGAATTGTCAATTAATTTTCTGTGGATTTAATATGAAATTCTAGTCTCATAATGCAGAATTAGAAAAAAAATTATTATTTCTCTCATGCAAAGAAAAAATTAAATGAAGTTTCTCTCATTAATTTTAAACATCTACAAATAAGTTGATGGTACTTCTCACCTAGTAGGGTACTTTTGTCATTGATTAACTTTTTACTATAAAAAATCTCTGACACTTTTTCAAACAAAATAGAAATGAGTGGAAGAGGCAATACCTAAAATCTGAAGATTGATAAAATAACAATCTCATCTTCGCGCATTCTCTAGTAGTCAGCCTCTTTCCAAACTTGTCCAAAATTCTGAGGAAGAAGTGAGAGAAATCGATACTCAAATCAAAGAGGAAGAAGTGATCTACTGACCCACACCGGTCAAATTGTGAGGCGACCAAAAATATAACATATATTAATTTAATATTATTTTTTTTAAAAAAAAAGCAGATAGAGCAACCTTGTAAGATATACCTCAGAGAATTGTTAAAGTAATGTGCCCCATTTCTATGTACAGATAATGTATATATTGATGAAATAGAATAAAATTGGAATTGCAATGACCGTTGGTCTTCAACATGTATTAATTCCATCACTATCTTAAAAAAAAATTATTTGAAAACCACAAAAGGTAAAGGAACAATAACACTGCCTTCTTGATGTATTAAGCTTATGCCATAAGGTCCAACATACTAAAAAGGAGAAATTAAAATATATTGAAGCACATAAAAAAAATTATTAGCAAAGCAACTTATTTTAATAGATACACTAACCTCTTATGTGACAGCAGCAATCCAATTTTTAGTATCTTTCTAATTTGAAATCATATGTATACACAAAGGTAATAAATCTAGAATTATTTACAACAAAGCCATCCATTTAGGAATTTCGACAAACCTTATGTGCATCAAAAGTTCATTTATACCCTACCGACCATCAAGTGATTACAACACTGTACAAATTTTGGTTACATTTATAGGTTTCAATAAATAAAAGTACATATCTAAACCTTTGGATTTTTGTCGTGACTTCGTTATATTTAGGCCTAGTTTTTATTTATCAAAGTATAAGAAATTAAAGAGATGAAGCAAATAAATAAAGTAAAATAAAAAAAGAAGAAGGTACCACATGTGAGTGCTTATTTGGTAGGCCTTTGCCTGCTATCTAGGATTCCATGTTCGCAGAAAACAAAAAAAAAAAAAAAAATGATTATTCCTCTAACGAAGTTCAAAGAGGAAGAATCGATTTATTGATTATCACCTGTCAAATTGTGAGGTGAGGTCGGTGGCGTCGGAAGGAGGCGGGGCGGGATTGGCAGAGGAGGAGAATAAGAAGGTAACAAATCTAGGGTTTCTTGGCGGCACCAACCAGTCGAAGATCAGAAGAACTATCGGAGGGAGGAGGTTTGGGCTAGCGCATAAGGAGGAGCACGTCGCGAGTGACACTGACACCAACTGCAGTTGTACAGAGGAGGAGGAGGAGAAAAGAAATAGCGGAATAGTTTTGGGACTATGGTCTATGGATCAGAAATTAGAAAGGGAGACGCATAAAATTTTGATTGATTCAATCAGATTGCAAACAAACAATTACAGCTGAAACAGGTTACTTGTACGATCAACAATATCCATTACACATACATCCCCAGATTATCATGTTACAAATGTCGGGAAATTTCTTTGGTAAATATTAGTTGGAGCTGAACTGCTGAAGTGTCGGCAAATATTTAACTAAATAATCAAGACACCTACGCTTCTTTATTTATAATACTGAATACTGATACTGATGATGTCACACATTCGTGATTTACTTCATACCTTTTGTGTTGCTATATTTAATTTTGGGATAAAGGCAGGGCGGAACCAGAAATATGAAATGGAGGGGCCAAGAATCAAAAGATGAAAATCTAAAAAAATATAAATTAATTAATTGTAAAAAAGTTTATAAAAATTATTATTCAATTTAAGTACTTAAATTGTTACAAGTTCGACTAATTAAATTTTTTGAATCTTCAATTTTAATGGTTAATTTGTTAATAGAATAATTATGGAAGTTTAAAGAGAGGTCAAATGTAACAACACATGATCTTATCTATCATCAAATTTATTCTATTATGGAAATTTTAGGGGAGGTCAAATTTAACAACATAACTTATTATTGTCAAAATTTTATAAATTAAGTAGGTAAATCTTAAATTTTATAAATCATGACATATGCCAAGCACATCCCCCCCCCCCCCCCCAATCCGCCCCTGGGTCACAAAGGTAAGGGCCCATCTTATTATCTTTTTGTTATCAAGATATTACATAGACATTTACATCATACAAACAGTAAAAGAAAAGAAAAGCAGAAAAATCATTAAAATACGGGATATAGAAGATAATTAAATTTTTTTTGCATGACTAGTTAAGTGGTCTGTGGTTACTAATGTACAGATTAACCACTCCAAGCAACAATATTTAAACTATGATTAGTTTAATTATATACTTGATTTGAAGCATCCATATATATCTATAAAATTATTTTCAATTACTCGTTGGACAAAAAATGTGCGTCCAACAATGACATTTTTTTTTCTTCTCCAATAACAAAACGATAAAAGCCGTGTACATAAATAGAATGGAAAAAAATGTTGAGTTGGAAGAAAGGACCCATGTTGAAGGGAGGGAAAAACTAAGCTGGGTAGGTCATAAAACTTAAACCTACAAATGTGAGAGAAAATCTGAGGAAAAGTAATTTTTTTGTCGTCATAAAACTTAAACCTACAAATCTTTAACGAAAGAAAGTAATTAGATAAAATTAATAATTTTTAATTCAATAAATCTTAATTAAAATACAGCCATAACGTATAATTTTAAGTATCCAAATTTATTACATTTATTCCATATTATTCTTTAAAAAGTGAAAGAAAGTTGACTGGTCCAACTGTTTCTCGAAGAATTTAAATTGTGTTCGACACTCTAAAAATTTTGAACGAATTTTTATATAATACTTGAAATTTTAACGTAACAAATTTAAATTCCAGGACTTGATTTTATTCAAACATTTAATAATTAATATATAAATCAAAATAAAGAATTCGAATAGACAATTGGATACTCTTAAAATTGAAATTCATAAAACTGTGATATCAGATGATGGTTACTAATACGATGCCTACTGTTATAGTCTCGCAAGATATTTCCACGGCTGTGCACCGCCGCAACTATTATCTAGGTTTGATAATTTATATTACTAGATATGATAGTCGTAGTTTCGCTACGCTATGTTTTTTTAGACGACAACAATTCAACATGAACTATCTTAGATTTCCAAATATATTTAATTCCTAAATTAAATAATGATTGGTATGATTATTTTTAATATATTTAACCAAAAAAACTATTTTAATTATAGAAAATACAAAAAATATTTTTAATTATAAAAATACAAAAATAAAAAAATATTTTTTATTATACAAAATAGCAGTCAAAAATAGAAAAAAAAAACATCACGACTTCATTAATACTAGACATGGCAGTCGCAACGAAGCTGCGCTATATTTTTTTAGATTTTCAAATATATTTATGTCACATCCCGCAGCTGGGTAGGACAGCTCTCGCCACGAAAGTATACTATAATGTACTTTCGTAAGGCTTAACCTGATTAACAACTACATATATTTTTTTTTCATTTTATTTTTACATAGATAATATAATGAATATTATCAGATAATTGAAGAGAATATCATTAAGCTATGGTAGAAATAAAAGTAAAAGAAGAAAATATAAACCACTGCAACTCAAGCACAACATATATCATACAAGCATAACAATCCATACAACCATCTCCAAACTGTGGCTACCATCCTGCAAAAACTGGGATCTATAAACAAGCACTCAGTCTAGTCCATACAATATATACAATAGGAACTAGTACTAGTGTAATCAAAAGGTGATCCCAGTTTTCTCACACAAACACTGCATCATATCATAACAACTCAGTACTCCTCGGGCTCCTCCTCCACATCACTAACTAAGTCTATCACCGGACTAGCTACATCAGGCTCGGGGGTAGGTGGTGGAGCAGGTGGGGCCGGAGGATCAAGATACTCAAGATAGAAATATAAACTAGAAGGAGAAAATGATACATGATATGCTATAGTAAAGTGAAGGTGGGGTACATAGGTCTGCAAATGAACATGGAAATTGTCAAAAATGACAAGTGGTGGTCCCCTCACCGGACGGTGTGTCGCCTGGAACCCCCAATCATCGAGGAACATGCAAAACAAGCACGAAATGAGAATAAGATTCTCAGTGCGGATTTTAGTTCCAGATGTGGATTTCTAGTTGAAATCTTAGTCTAGAATTAATACCCGACTTAATCAACATGAATGATAAATGAAATATAATTAACAGCTATTTTCATATCAAAATATAGAGAGAATGATAGAAGCAACGCAATGCAAGTCTTTAACTAGCTGCATACCGAGCATCTGAGCATAAACGGTCTGATCAAAACCATACTGCAAAATAATTTGCAATACAAAAGATAATAAGTCAAATAGAGCAGTAATCAAATCATATCACATAAGCATCTCATCACAAGTCACTCAGGTCACCTAACCTAACCGGTTGGGCAAGCAGAGGAGACCTTTCCCTAACCCTAGGGCAGGCAGAGGGACGTATCCCTAACCCTGGGCAGGCAGAGGGAATTCCAAATCAGCATAGCGCTATCGAACTGGCCGAAGCCGGAGGCCAATTGACTCTGGAGAGTGGTGTAGATCTTCATGCTTAATCAAATTCCACACTTTCCTTCATATATCCAAATTCCAATTTCCAAAGCCTCAAGTAAGATTAGTGAGTCAAGTCGGTTCACTCACACAAAGGATTATTCAAACTTACCTGAGCATTTCCAACAGATTGACAAATGGAGTTCTTTCAACATGAATTGAGTTGTAATATTTGTTCCTAAAATGGTATGACAATCTCGGATAATGCATTCAATGGGAATCATCAACATGCAATGCATAAATTTAAAGTTTGCCAGAATAAGATTCCTATAAAAATCCACATATCCGCACCTGTTGCTGGGTCAAAATTCGTCTCCGTCAGATCTCCTGAAAGTTGGTCAAAGACCGTTAAGATTTAACTAAACGGTTTCCTTTTGACCCTAACCTGTAAGGTCTGGCTTATTTTACTAGACTGACTCTTATTTAATTATAATTTAGAAGTTGCTTGTGTTTTTAGTAAGTTTTAATTTTATTTATTATAATATTTCCACTTTTATTTATTTTCTTAATTACGTTTACAATTATTTATAAAAAGTTCTTTATTATTATTATTAATTAGTTCGTTCACGTTACTTAATTGTTTATGTTCTTGATTATTTAGATATTATTTATATATCTTAATTATATCGAATATGGTTTTATAAATATCAATTAATAAACTCACAAGTCATAAAAAAATGAAATAATATAAATAAAGAAATATGAAAACAAAGATCAGAAATAAAATTTATTTGTTTGTTGGGGATCAGAAAGTCAGTGATTAAGCGTCAAGATATCTGTTCTTGATTTCACTCAAAATATTCTCATCATCTCCCGAAATCGAACTCAATCTAACTAAAGGAATACCCAAATATTTCTAGTGGCCTTTCCTTTAATTAATTTGTTCTTAAGCCCACAAGTTGATTATTTAAATCTTTAATTAAGTTTGATTAATTATCAAACATTAAATCCAAATTCCAATTATTAAAAGAGGGTCCAAAAATTTCTGCGCTGGGCCACAAGAATAGGCCATAACTTAATTCCTATACTGGGCCAAAGGAACTTTCTTTTTATTCGTCCAGAGCCCAAATTTTCTCCAGCCCAAAAGGCCCACCACACAAACCGATCAAACCAAGTCAACCTGACCCAGTTGACCGGGCCAACCGTAACGGGTTCGCAACACATCCAACAGGATCCAATAGCCAAGGGAGCAGATCCGACCCGTTGCTCGATCCAATTCATCCAGTGGACCCCTGAGCTTAATTCTTTTGCAAATAAACCCTTTTTATTTACTAATAGGTCCTCAGAAATTTATAAATAGGCCATTTTTCTTCACAAAATGGTCCCTGTCCCAGCTCGTCATGTACCAGAATGGTACCAGAGGCGTGGCCAATGTACCAAACACTGGTACCAAGCCACAAACCTCACACACAAGCTTCATACAAGTCTCCTCTTTTACCCCACCGTAAAAATAACCTGAAATTCTCTCAATTTTGCTCAATTCAATTTCAGGTCAGAAACAGATTCCTTAGATTTAAGGTTTAACTCAATTTCATCACATACAATTGTTTCAGACTATTCAATTAACTTAATTAAAGTTGTTACAACATCAAACAACCCTCAACAGTATTCATAAATCCAAATTTACAAGTTTGAGCTTCATCCCCAAATTTTCGACAACACAAATTTCAGAAAAACCACTTAATCAAATCAAATTGTAACAAAGAGGAGATAAATATACCTTGGATCTTCAGCTGTTGTCCCTTCCCTCTCTTTCCTTTTCTTTTTATAAGAACCCTAATCACCCAGCCAACCTCCATTAAACCTCGAGTGAGGTATTTATAGGTAGTGCAAAGAGGAGAGACGAGAGAGAGGAGGTATTTATAGAGTTGTTTAATTAATTATTTTCATCCTAATCTAATTATTCTGATGTTATTCTTTAATGTTAATCAAACTTTGATTTTGCTAGAATCATTTATGTGATTTTTAGATACTACATAAATTGAAAAATTTCGATTTCGAGCGAATTTTACTGTTGTTATTTAATTAATCGTTTAAGGTTAATAGTTTTAAAATTTTAATTATCTTGATATTATTCTTAAAATTTGTTTAATTATCACAATTAAACTAAGTCTGATGATCCTATCATGTTACAATTTAATTCCTAAATTAAGTAATGACTAGTATGACTATTTTTAATACATTTAACCAAAAAAGGGAAAAAAATATCTTAATTATTGAAAATACAAAAAAAACTATTTTTACTATTTTTAATTAAAAAATACAAAATAGAAAACTATTTTTGATTATACAAAATAGCGGTCAAAAAATAGAAAAAAAAAACATCACAACTTTATTAATATTATAGATTATAGATTTATTGAACATTTGAACTTATATCACTATTATCGTCTGACACAATATTTTTCTCAAATATCAATTTAAACCTAAATATATTGTAGGAATGAAAGATTAGTTATTTACACTCTTCACATGCCAGGATGAGAGTTCAAGTAATCATGTCCCCCTCTTACAAAAGATCATTACGAAATAGCAAACAGCCAACACAGGTATTATAAGTTGCGTATTTTATTATTTTAATCGAGGCCATTAAGACAAATGCATGCTATAGATTGCGAGAACTAAGCATAAAACATCAATAGATTTACAAAATCTGTTGTAAATATATTTTTGAACATCAAACTTATAGGCGTATTTTCGTCTCCCGTTTGAAAATTAATATAAGTTCACTTCAAAACAGCATGAAATAAAATGAAAGACACGTGAATCTGTTTAATTCGGAAAATCTGCTCTTTCATGTCTGGCAATTTTATTTTACTTTTATCTTTTGAGATAATCCATTTTGCTTCATGAATCAAAGGTCCCTTCTATTGAACACCCAGATTTTACTTTTATCTTTTGAGATAATCCATTTTGTTTTAACAAGAATTTCTTAACTTCATTAGTCGATGAATTTGTGCGGCCGCAACCGTGGCCTTTCTATACTTTTCTGCGTTGCTGCCAAATTCGTGGTATTATTTCACGTTTCTAATTAAAAATTATAACAGTGTCATTAGTATAATTAATAGAGAGTGAAATTTTGTATTGAATTGATCATAAAATGATTACAATTACATTGCATTTATAGACTATTCTAAGTTTATTACTATCTCCAATTGTGCATCTCCTACCAACCCTCTATAATCTCTATTGTTATCAATTTCTAACCATCATACAATTTTGATATTTCATATCCAGTACAATCGTACTCTCACAACAATAATAATAATAATAATAATAATAATATCCCTCTTTTTCGGAAAGCACAATTTTTTTTATCAAATATAAAGCTCCGTCAGGAATCTTAAAAGCTCCCTTTGCAACCATTAACCATTGCCAATTTGCCATTGCCACCAGTGCCAAATAATATTCTCTATGGCAAGTCACTGTAGAACGGGACCCACAATACTATAACAACGGTCATATGTCTCAGAATATCGTCCATCACCATCAGCAATTCAGTAACTCGTTGCATAATAGGATGTATATACCAGGCATAGACATTTCAGATTCCCAACTCGCACTTTGGCTCGAGATTTAAGACAAAAGCACCAAAGAGCAAAAGGTGCCAACCGCCATAAGAATATAACATCACCTCACTAGTCTTTTTTATGAAACGCGTCACACATTCACACCTGCTCCTTTTGTCTCACTAACACTCTTCGTCTCTTCCCATGTCTCGCCTGACACGAGCTCTCTCCTCCCGCCGGCGCTTCTCCGCCACCACTTCGCCGGAGAAGGATCGAGTCGCGAGGAACAAGTGGGACGCGATCGTCATCGGGGGTGGCCACAACGGCCTCACTGCGGCGGCTTACCTCGCACGGTCTGGCCTCTCGGTGGCTGTGTTGGAGCGCCGCCACCTCGTCGGAGGCGCCGCCGTGACGGAGGAGATCGTGCCTGGGTTCAAGTTCTCGCGCTGTAGCTATCTCCAGAGTCTTCTTCGGCCTTCTGTTATTAGGTCTCCATTTTAACCTTTGTATTTCTTAATGGTTCATTGTAACGTACAAGTGAAGTGACTTTGTGACTGTAACGATGTTTTTTGCTCAAATATGGGAAACTCAACACAAAACATCTTTCTGTTTTCATGGGGAATGAAAATAAGAAAGCACATCAACTTTGCCTTTAGTAAAATATATATGCATTGAGAATTTGAGATTGTTTATACCAGGTTCTGAGTATTGGCATCACGATCAACTATGCCATTGGTATTGGTCTGATAATATTTGGTTGTTCATTTGCATAACAGGGTTTTGGGGGGTGAATTTGGCTTATGCAAATTAAACTAGAGGTCTATTCTCAACTGGAGGTTAAGTTAAAGTGGTTTAAGTAGTGTATTTTACTTGCATACCATCGAATTTATTTTGCAACAACTAGGGATCTAGAGTTGGAGAGACATGGCTTGAAGCTTTATCGACGGGAGCCATCATCCTTCACACCATGCCTTGATGGCAAATCACTTCTACTTGGCCCTGACAAAGACCTGAATCAATCAGAAATTGCCAAATTCTCCAAAAAAGATGCTATAGCATACCCAAGGTCTGGAAGTATTTTATTTTGTGCTTTACTTCTCTTTGTCAAAGCATCAAACTCAAGTGCTTTGTGCTTGCAGTTAATCAGTTGAACTCAGTTGGAGATCAAGATATTATCTGAAATCCAAATACTTCTATTTATTTGGATTCTTTGCTAATGGAATCTGATACTTTACTTTGTGCCAAAATAAAAACCCAACATTTCTGATCCATTCACTATTCTGATTAATCTTGGATATCATTTGCAAATTATCTCAAAAGTTGGTAGGCCACAGTCTCTGGTATGATAAAATATCAACTTGGGCATTCTTATTTTGAAACTTCTACCAACACTTATACATTTAGTACAGATATGAAATGCAGTTGGAAAAGTTCTGCAAATTCATGGATTTCATCATCGATTCACCACCACCAGAGGTGGTTCATGACCTACCATCTCTAGCTGATAAAATGAAAGATAAGGTTCGCAAATCTGTATTTTGGAGCCACTGCCTCCAACATGTTTATGCGCTAGGACATAAGGACATGGTGTAAGTTACCATCTTCAACTCAGCTTGTACATATGATTTCAAATTTGAGTTTTGGTTGCTCTATTACTTGACTGTACCAACTCCAATTTTGCACTTAGCTGGGTCAAGCTTGAGAATGTTTCAAATTGCTTCATTTCGACTTAAAAGTAGTCTGATACTCTGATATATGGGATGGAATTTTAAATGGCGCAAGCAAGCTAACTAAAAGGAAAATAAAATAAGACAACAAATACTAGAAAAATATTCAACATAATTAGGACCAGTTGACCGGTATTTGACATGAGTAGTTAGGGTGTTGTTCTCACCTTAGGAATGTGACTTCTTTGTTCTTCATGGTTTAAGTCTCTTTATTTAGTTAACACCTTAATGCATGCGGTTACCTTATAGCAATATAGCCTATTTATTTTTCTTTTCTTTTTTTTTTCCAGAGATTTTATGGATCTGGTTCTTTCACCTGCATCAAAGGTCTTAAACAATTGGTTTGAGGTTATTTTTTCTCTATGCTCCTCTTCGCTTAAAGTATGCTTCCCTTTTTGTATTCTTGCATGTTGCCTCAAGTACTTCTTGAAATTTGCAAACAGTTATTTTTTTCTTCTCGATTTATGAGGAGAGGCTTCACAAAATTGTTGAAGTAACCTGTTTCTATAATATCTGCCTGTTTGTCTTGTAATCAGGCAGTTATTGCCATCATCTATCTTTGAGGAATTAGTGTCTTTTTATCTTTTCATTGATTTGATTGTTATTACAAGGCATGGCTTCAAGAATAAAGTGATATTCAAGTTTTGGATTGTCCCTTTTGTTCCTGAGAAGCATCATAATTTCTGTTGAATACTACCAGTCTACTATGATTAAAATCATTACTTCACACCTATAAATATACTCCATTTATCAAAAAAAATAGTTTACCTAAATTATTTCTTGCACCATGGCTGAATACCTATTTTTCATTTTTCCCTTTTTGTTATTTTGCAGGGAGAAGTTTTGAAGGCTACACTTGCAACTGATTCTGTAATTGGCACTATGGTAACAATTACTTTACCCTTTATTTATGCTTGATTCTATAAAATTAGAAAAGTTCAGAACGCTGCACATTTCTTATTATATATTTCTTTAATTAAGCAAGATGCATCCCTTTAAAAGTAGCTTAGGATCGATAATTTGTTATTTTCGTGTTGGGTGAGTAAAAAGGGGCTTAATAGATTCAGGGGCAGTTTTTATTGACTTGTGTAACAGTATATATCTTTATTGGGTGTTATTTTAGAAAAATTGTGACATTTTCTTTTTAAGTTATGGTGACTTGCTAACTTTTAATGTGAAAAATAACCACACCTTTTAGAGTGAAAAATCAGCACCTCATCTCCTTAATCCTTGGAATTTGAGAACAAGTTTTTGCAAAACAAAGTTTTATTTAACTATCTTGGTAACTGGCTGTATGAGTTTCATACTAGTACCTTGTGTTTAAAACTAGTACAGGGAACAGCACATACGCCTGGCTCAGGATATGTCTTATTACACCATGTTATGGGAGAAACTAAAGGAGAAAGAGGCATTTGGTCGTAAGATTCTTATTTTTTCTATTGTACTCGACCCTTATTGTTGAGCTTTCAGTATGAGGAGATGACCTCTTATTTTAGAATCTGTTCAAAACAAAAAATCAGTTTATGGAGAAAACAGTTACATTACAGTTTACAGTCTAAACCTATATCAAATAATTTGCTTTTGGTAAATACCAGTGCTGAATCATGATTATTGTGTAAATTGCAGAATATGACTCTAATAATTAAGAAATGGTATTTTAAGAGAACAAACAATTATATTTACAGCTATGTTGAAGGTGGAATGGGTTCAGTTTCCGCAGCTATAAGTAAAGCTGCTCTTGAAGCCGGGGTCCATATCATGACCAATGCAGAGGTACTTTATTTGGAACCTTTTTATTGCTAGAAATTGTTCCTCTGTCTGCAGAAAGTATTGTTGACTTTGATAGGTCATAGCAAGAAACATCTACTTTTTAGTACACACTACACATGCACTAGATGATCTGACTCCTGCAGTTATTTTGTTGAATTATTCTCAGACAGAAGTTTGCTCTTTCCTTTTTGAATTTTATTACACAATAACTATTTAGTTTTGGTTAATGGGAAAATGATGAAGAAGGATAGGAATGGCAAAATCAATTTAGCGTCGAAAAGACCTTGTTCTTGGTGTTGGCAACTAAACTTTAGTTTTCCAAAACCCATTTAGTTCTCATCTAAGTTTCAAGTGTACTTTACTTTTGCAAACAAAAAAGTGTGGGTGTCTTAGAAAATCTGTTTCTTTTGCAACTTTGTTTTGCTCTTTGCTTATTGTTTTCATGATTAGTACACTGCAGAAACCTATTAGAGCCAATTCATTGTGTCAGTTTCACCCATTCTGGAATAAATACCACGGTAGCTCCAGTTATGCAAAACAGGCTAAGAACAAATCCATAAATGAATAATGAATGAAAAATATATTTATGGAAAATAAAAGGATTAACATAGAGATGTAATCATTTACACCATAATTAAAAAAAAAAATTCAGTCTTCCATTCACCAGATTATGCTCTTAAGTATTTTGAGGTTATTTTACTTCATTTGTTTCAGTGTTATTTGCATAGGTTAAACAGCTCCTTGTAGATGGAAACACCAAAGAAGCAAAAGGGGTGAGCATCTTTTATTTTACACTGTAAGATTGCAACTTTGGTTGGGACACACATGCTGACCAATCTTGTCATGCAGGTTCCCCTGCAGCCTCAATTTACTGTTATTTCCCTTGTTGAATGAATTAATTGTGCTTATTATGTTAGAATTGCATAAGCAGAAGAAGCAAACATTAGAAGTAGAACAAAAAAGTTGATTGGAAATTAAGTCAGTGAAATATGTACTGGTCTTCTGGTACCGTATTAAAATGAAACAAAGCATATAATTTGTTAACAAATATAGTTTGTGGCATTTGACTTTTAGCTTAACAGGTCGTGTTGGCTGATGGAACTGAGGTTCATTCTTCTGTCGTCCTTTCAAATGCCACTGCTCATAGAACCTTTGTGGTAACTCGTTTATTGACACCATCCTAGCATACATGCTTTAAAGCAAAGAAAAAGAAAATTTACTACTGTATTGTATTTTTATGGTTGGTTTTCTCTGCAGGAACTAGTGCCTCATAACACGCTTTCTGATGATTTTCTATTATCTATTAGAAACCTAGATTATAGCTCTGTAAGATTCTTATTGCTAAATCTTGATCTAGTCAATTTTTCAACAGATAAATATTTTAATCTGGAATACATTGTCATTGAAGCCTTATAAAGTACGTTTGCCATTCAAATGTTCTTATAATAAATTCTATGTAAAATATTGACAAGTTAACAATCAATTCACATTTAAGAGTTCAATTTTATAGGACATGAAAAAAAGTGTAACAACATAAAAATTTTTTAGTCGTTGCATCATTTGGTTCTTCATCACATAGGTTATGAGAATCGATTTTCAGATTTCCTCTGTTTATTTCACCTTGTTGTTCTACAGATCTCTTGAACTTGGCTCAATCATGCTATCTTAGATTTATTGATTGCTTCCATTTGTGAAAATTTGCTGTCTTCATTATTCCTTGATTTTTCTTATACAGGCTACGACAAAAATTAACATGGCAGTTGATAGACTACCAAATTTCAAGTGTTGCGAAAATAACTCTGCTGAGGGAGGCCCTGAGCATGTTGGAACTATACATATAGGATCCGAGAGGTACAGACATACAGTTTAAGACCAAATAAATATATTTTAATGTAAAAGGTGAAAGAAATATTGTGTACATCTACACCTTTGGGAAAAAGAAAGAAATAATAATGCATGATGCTTGTGGAAAATAACTATTGCAATTGGGTATCCTCACAAAGCATGGAAACTTGTCTCTATTGCAATTGGGTACCCTCACTAAGCATGAAAACTTTTCTCTGTTGCAATTGGGTATCCTCCCAAAGCATGAAAACTTTTCTCTCCGTCCATCATTTGGTCAATTATTTGAAAGATCCCTTGAATATCTTTTGTCACTATTAAATGTACATGAATGGGGAAGAGGAGATTGTGCCTTAAGATTAGATGAGAATGAGCATATATGGTAATTTCATGATGTTGAGGGGTATAGAGGTCCTTTACATCTTTTTGGGGAGTACATTGTTTGTACATGTCAATTTATTTTGGGAAATTGAAACCTCCTAAAACCATTAGGTGTAGACCCACAACCAAGAAAAAAATGATTAAACTAACTTGATTATATATGTTTTTTTTTTTTTGGAAGAAAGTCTATGCATGGCATAGTTTTCAATTTTCTCTTGACACTTTTTTCTACTTAATTTGAATGCTGAAGCATGGAGGAGATTGATGTAGCATATAAGGACGCTGTAAGCGGCATACCTTCTAGGAGGCCAATTATTGAGATGACAATTCCTTCAATCCTAGATAAAACAATTTCTCCTCCTGGTATAAATTTATGTCCTTCTTATCTTCCAAAAACGAAACCTATGATTGGTGATTATATCAATAGCTAAACAGGCCATTTCAGTTTGTAAATATTTTTAAGACAAGTTCTGTTGGTTGGAAAACCAAACTGAATGTTACTTTTATATGTGTAGGTCAGCATGTTATCAACCTATTTGTTCAGTACACTCCGTATAAGCTGTCGGAAGGTAGCTGGCACGATCCTGTTGTCAGAGTAAGTTTCTTTCTCTCTCTATGTAGTGTTGGTTCTTATTAATATTCTTTGTAGAGGCATGGAAAGTTCATTACACGTCTTTATTGGAAAATTTTCATTTCAATTAATTTCAGGAATCATTTGCAAGAAGATGCTTCTCTCTGATCGATGAATATGCACCAGGATTTAGTGCTTCAATAATTGGCTATGACATGCTCACTCCTCTTGATTTAGAAAAGGAATTTGGACTAACTGGTAGATCCATGCTTTCATTTACAAAATATACAATCTTTAACTGTTCCAGAGATACATTACCATGTTTTTGTATTACAGCTAAATTCCAAAATCGTTTGGTTTATGCATTGGATACCTAACAGATAAAATCAATGATTCAAATGATGAACTGCCTGTTGGGTGCTTTACTATAGCTCAACCAGATGGCCAAAATCACCTAATCAACTCCAGTCGAACTCAGTATTCCAGGATGCAAATCCTTTTACTTTGATGTTACTTTTGTTTGGTTAGGCAAAAGTGCTCATTGGAAATTAGAGCCAGAAAATTTAGGGGAGTTTGTATTTGTTGGCACTAAGTGCTTAGGCTAATAGGTCAAGGGCATCTGCAATTTTCTAAAGGAAAGGGGAATTTTATTGCCAATATGGCAATGTTAAGTGCTTTTTGTGGAATATGATTTGATGAAGATGATGATTTCTAGCCAAAAGAAATTAAAGCAACCTTACGTTCTTCTAGTGCTCATAGCTTTTCTATATTGTAAGTCAATAATTGAATTAACAACTTCTAATTAAATGATTACTTTATGAAAACAGGAGGTAATATCTTTCATGGTGCAATGGGGTTAGATTCTCTTTTCCTAATGCGGCCCACAAAAGGATGGTAAGTTCTGGAAAATTTTCGACTAGTTACAATATCAGCCCCTTTTAGATTCAATTTGAAGAATTTTGAGTTGCTTAAACTTTCAAGACCATTAACAGATCCTTAGATCTTCGAGTTCAATATAGAATTGGCTATTTACATTATTATTTTTTTGAGTTTACAGGTCTGGGTATAGGACACCTTTAAAGGGGCTGTATCTCTGTGGAAGTGGGGCCCACCCTGGAGGAGGTGTCATGGGTGCCCCTGGCCGCAATGCAGCCTCTGTTGTTATTGCAGATCTGAAGAAGTCATAATCTAATAATGCTGTTGATTCAATAATAGGCATGAGCAGAAAATTTGTTTATGGGAATAATGATCAAACGTTCTTTTCATTTTTTGGGCTTATTAGTTATTATTGATAATATACTAAATTTAGACTATATCGAGGTTAATAAAATCTCAGTTCTGGTCACACTGTGTTTGGTTGTTAGGAGGAAAATGGAAAGGAATGTAAAATGTAGAAGGGAAAGAACTTGAATGGAATGGAATGGGAAAAAATTTATATCTTTTTGTTTGGATGATTAACGAAAGGAAAGGAAATTTTTTTTTTCTTCCTTTCTTTTTCTCTGTTCGTGTGATCAAATTAAAAGAAGGTCAAATATGACTAATTAATAATAAATGATCATTATGACCTTGAACCTTTCAACTTGTTTCTTTCAAACTCAAAATTTTGTTGCATCGATATGATCTAGCATTTTTCTTTCAAACTCAAAACAACAATTGCAATGTTATAAAAGTCGACATGTAAGAAAAGGGAGCCTAATCAGACTCGTACATTTCAAAGTGCAATTAATCAACTGGATATCATTCAAGGATTAACGTCAATTAATGAGACTCGGTACATTTATAAGTGCAATTAAATTGTACTGAACGTATGATCATTGGCGCCGGATACTATGCTCTATGCACGAGCAGTGGTACACAAAATACTTTGAGACAGATCGCTGTCTTTTACCTGGGAATTTCTAGGTCGGTTTTCTCGTGACCCACGAACAGCTAAACATAAATTGTTTTGGTCGAGCAAAATGCACACAATGATTTTTTCGTAAATGGAAAACTAGGAGAAAATTTGATTATTTAAATGTAAGCAGAGTAGCAGACAGACTTCAATAGCAGTGACTCTGATTCATTTTAATTTTACAAATACGTTATACTGATATAAGGCACTTTTTCACTGGTACGACAAAAATTACATAACTCAGTAAACGACGTTTACCGGGTTTACGTATGTTACTCATATATTTTGATGTAGTTTGCAAATTAATTAGTTATACTTTGGATAATTATAAAAGTTTATGGTATAGTTCTATCAGTGAGCAAACAATCAAGTTTGATATACAATCCATTTGAATGATAAAAAAAATAAACCTGTCATATTGATTATTTATTTTGACTTAAGTCGACGAAAGCACAGGGGCGGAAGGAGTACGGGCAGAGGCAAGCCCCCCCTCTAACATTTTAAGTTCGTCTTACTAATGTCGGCCTATTTATAAGTTTGGTTAACTTAGCCCCCTTAATTAAGAAAAACGTATATTGGACGTGCAAGAAAGCAAAAATATTAGTCCATTATGAATTATATGAAAATATGGTTGTGAAATTTAGAAGTCCAATTTCAATGAACGGTTGACATGAAATATCCAAAAATTAGAAATGATAACTACCCTCTGCAGTTTTGTCATCACTTACTATCGTTAAACACAAAGTGAATACATAAAATAGACAAAAATAAATATGTAGATGGACAAAGTGAACACTTACAAACAAATAAGAGTTGTCATCTCTTGTTCAGAATTTTATATGCATATTCAATTTATTTTTATTGAATTTATTTGTTTGTATGTGTTCACTTTGATCACTATATATGTTCACTTTATCTATTTTATGTGTTTACTTTATGTTTAGTGATGGCAAGCGATGGCAAAACTAAATTGCAGCAGTAATCAATTTCCTCCAAAAATTGATAGAATCTTGATTTAGTAATAACAAATAGGATATGAACTTGTTAAATTTCTGTGTACTCTAGTAAATCGTTGTACAGAAAGCATCCTAAAATGTATTTCAATTGATATATTATAAATGGGACGATAATTCTTCGTTTTATTGTAAATTTATTAATGCAATCTTAATTATAATTTTTTTTTCCTAAGGACCATATGTTTAGGAATTTTCAGCACAGCCCCCCATGATGTAATTCTGGCTCCGCCCCTGAAAAAGCACATGCCTTTTCATTAGTTAAATAGTTGAGAATCACTGATAGTAGATTAATTTGTTAACATTTTCAATATTACAAAGTCAAACCAAAAGAAAAATTCAAATATATCAAATGTTATAGGGCATATTACCAGTCTTATCAATTGGTCATGTACCAATGCAATTTGAATATTATCTGATATGCCATAGAAGATCAGTGAGGATGGACCTCGACAAGTTAAAAAAATTGTTAGAATATACAGAATACAATGCGAATGTTTTTAATTTTAAAACTCGAAAAAGTATTGAAATTATCAGTAAATTCTTATTATCATTTAAATATGTCAGTTTACTTGGTTTATAAGGTAACCAACAAGCGCCTGTAGCTCAGTGGATAGAGCGTCTGTTTCCTAAGCAGAAGGTCGTAGGTTCGACCCCTACCTGGCGCGATTCACTTTTTTGTTCCCTATTTTTCTCCTCGAGCAATTCCTGCTCATTTCCCTCTTTTGTATTCATTCATTCCAAGTTGTTACTTGTTTTACGTTTCAATCCTCTTGAATTCACTTTTCTTTTTTATACATTCACCTCTAAAACCCAACATGGCTAGCTCAGATTCCGACGAAAACCCCGATATCCTCCTTTCCACTCTCCACTCCGAATCAGAAGAAGAACAAGAGCAAAAACAAAACCAAAACCCCAACTTAGCGCTCAAAGAACTTGACCACACACACCTTCTCCACTCAATCAACGCCACAATCACCATTAGAGAGCTCAGGTCTCGAGGCCTCTCCTTCCAGCTCTGGCCTGCCGCCTCCTCTCTCGTCTCCCTCTTGGATCTCAATCCCTCGTTACTTCTCTCTCCTTATCTTCAGTCCAAGCAAACCCCACTCAGAATCCTTGAGCTTGGTTCTGGCACCGGCCTTGTCGGGATCGCTGCCGCGGCACTACTTGGTGCAAGAGTAACTCTGACAGACCTCCCTAATGTGGTTCCCAATCTCCAATTTAATGCTGAGTTGAACTCTTCAGTTGTTTCCTTGCGTGGTGGGTTCGTCTCAGTGCAGCAACTCAGGTCTGAAAACTAATTAGTTACCCTCCATTTTTATATTCTTCATCTAATTAACTTGTTTAAGTGTTTTTTGGTGTGATTAAAAATACATATTTTTTTTATTTTTTTATATATTTAAGATTAGTTATTGGATCCATCCAACTAATGGTGCATTCAAAATTTGGACTATAGTATTTATTGTAAAAGGGCATGATAGATACCTGTAAATCACAAAATTGAGAACTTGTGGATGAGGGATGGAGTTGGCAACTAATTCTGTTCAGTATATCTGTATAGAATGAGATTATGAGATCATGTAAAAATGAAATATTTGTTCTTTCCGTGATGAAATTTGAGCCTTTAATTTATTTTTTAAAGTTGGGCCTAATATAAAAACAGTTATAACCCCTATTACCTACTAGCAAGCTAAAGCCAACTGCACTGTACCAGCTATACCAGTGCACCAAGAATTAGTGTTTATTATTTACTCTATCATGCATTATGTTTCCCTCTTATTATAAAATTTACCAACAGAACTATCAAATAAATTGGATGTAGGACAGAGAATATATACATAATTGATCACAAAGTGGTACAATTGGCAGGTGGGGAGACGAACAGGATGCTGCTGATGTGACATCTACTGAGAAATTCGATTTGGTGGTTGGTTCAGATGTGGTATATTATGAAGAACTCATAGAGCCGTTGTTGAAGACAGTGGAGGTGTTTGCAAAGGGCGAGATGGCTTTTGTGATGGCACATTTGAGGCGGTGGAAGAAAAGGGATGCAACTTTCTTTAGGAAGGCCAGGAAGAATTTCATTGTTGAGGTTCTGCACAAGGACCCGCCCCTGCCGGAATGGCGGAGTGGGGTTGCTGTGTACCGTCTCACAGCTAAAAAATAGAAAAGGGTCATCTTAGAAATAATTGTGGTTTTTACTTTTCAGATAATTAGTAGTTGCTTTAGTAACAGTAGGATTAAGTTTTTGGATCAGAGGTATGTGGAATGACAACACAAATATTGTTTAATGCTGCGTAACATAATTCTTTGTGTCTGTGTATGTTTGCGGTTACTTTTGTGTTTGGAAGAATGGAAATTGGTATTGTTGTAAAATTGTTTTCAATTAGCTGCCTGTGTGTACTGAAATCGAATGAAATCATGGAAAAGCAAAACCAAGTAACTCGCAATCAAATTCCTCTCAGTTTCGTCTGATTCCGCTTTTCATCGAAATTCCCATTTTAAAATTTACACAGAGCACGCCTTCTGTGTAATTTTTGGTTTTATTTATAATAAATAATAAATATTAAAAAAAATCTTTTAATAAATCTTAAAGTAGTGCTACCCATATTTTCCGCAGCAAATATATATCTAGCGGAGATATCAAGGGAATATCAGAAAATTGAAACTTCCCTGCTCACTTTTGACTTGAGAAGCCTCCAACTTCATTAAAGATTAATAAATTTTATGATTTTTCGAGATTTATTCAATGCTCTCGTCTCGTATTTCCATTGTAATGAAAAAAAGGTGACCTACGGAACAATATTGCTTCACACTAACAGTACCAGATCACGCTAAATACAGATCTTAGGACTTAAAATCCTTCCAGTTTTCTCTTAACAGTGGCTACACAGCCAACAAGGGGAAAAAAAGAAGATAATAAAATTCAAAGAAAAATTCAATCTGATGTAACATGTGATGTCCAGCAGCAGTGAAACTAAAGTGTGCTTTCTTATTCAGCATTGAAATTGAGAAAAAAAAAAGAGCCAAAAAAAAAAAAATCATTTGAAATATCAACTTTTATCCGTTCAGCGGTAAAGGCTCTCAGATCTGAGGTTCTCAGCAATTTCGGTCTCCCAGCGATCTCCATTCTCAAGTAGCTTTTCCTTGTCATAAAGCAACTCCTGTACAAAAGTTGAAGAGATCAAAAAATAAAATTTTGAAATTATGTATCAAGAGCAAAAACAGTTGCATGCCACTTGGTGCAGTTCAACTATGTAACTGACTCCTAAGCTTGGTCATAAATGTCCTTGTTGCTTTTAATTGTGTTTAATTGAGATGTTTGAAAACAGAGCTGGGAACATTATTTTTGGAAGGAAGTAGGACTCACGATACAGAAGTGGAAACATCATCCTACTAAAACAAAAAGCAATTAACTCACACAAAACCAGACCAGCAACATGTTCATATTCCTACAACCCAACATATACAACCTGAAATGCCTGATTCAAACAATAGCATAAGCTGACCCAAAATATACAAACCTGAGCTTGGAAAATAAAGACAACTCTTAAAGTACCTCGTGGGTTTCAGTGGAAAATTCAAAATTAGGGCCCTCAACGATAGCATCCACAGGGCAAGCCTCCTGGCAGAAGCCGCAATATATACATTTGGTCATGTCAATATCGTACCTGTGTTTCCATTCATTCAAGTCACAAAAAAGAAGTGCCATGCAAATACACTCTAAATACTCAATGACATTAGGCAAAATCAATGACAAACTGAATTGTGAACTGAGGGTGAATAAAGGCACAACAATCATAGACCTAGTGATGTTCAATTGGGACTATCAGTTAAGAAACACCCTTCTCTCGCCATGGTCCCCCATAACAGCATGTACAGGTCAATTTTTAAATCACATACCTTGTGGTTCTACGGCTCCCATCTTCACGCTCTTCTGCCTCAATAGTGATTGCTTGAGCAGGGCAAACCTAATTATAATATAATAGAATACAATTTGATTACTATGACAGCCAATGGTCAATTACCATGGATTGAAAAAAATGTAAAAGAGAAATGCATATGACCAAAGGAAAAATCCCACATCTCATGTTCCCTTGTTCCTATAAAAGAGCCAAGCTACCACCCTTCACTCCCACAATTCTGCCCAAGAATTAGAGAGAACTAATGTTTAAGCTCTAAGTTTAGAGGATTCTACACAATATTCCTCATCTGCACAGGCATACAGGGGCACAGGACAGATATAAAAAGATTTTGCAAGGTATCGTGAAATATCTTAAACAAAAACACACAAAAGACTAATAAATCCTAAGCTAAAAGCATTAATCCAATGTAGTGTAGCATAAAACACAAGATTAAAAATTTCAAGATTTTATCTAAGCATATAGTTACTTCTCCTTGTTATGCCCCAACACCATATAAGATAATTCCAATTTAGAATTTTCTAGGGAACCCATAGCTATAGCAACTTTCCATAGTAGAGACATATTGGACATTTCTCATTATACTCTGGTTCACAAAATTGACATTTTAGTTTTTTTCCAGGGATGTATTTGAAATTTGAAGTACCAAACAAAATTAGTAAATACTCACAGCCTCACAAAGTTTGCATGCAATGCACCTCTCCTCTCCAGTGGGATACCGCCTCAGAGCATGCTCTCCTCTGAAACGAGGGCTCAGAGGACCCTTCTCAAATGGATAGTTTATCTGTAACATTGCATATATAATTAATTATCTTATTTTAATTATTGAGATGAGCGATTCAACTTTCCCCACCTTGCATAATTAGTGAAGAAAACAGTCAAGAATATTATTCATATTTTTGCATTGTATGGCTTCCACTAATACAATAACAGTACCAATATATACCAACTGAAACTGCAGTTATTATCTATTGTATTTTTTACAACTATTTAAACCAGATCCTGATGGCATAAATATTTACCAATAACAGGTGTCTTAAAAAGTATAATCAAGGTGTATGACAAATTAAGTTTGTGTCAAGAACTCAAGATCAATATCTCACACCAAGAGTTCTATTACTTCTGAATGGAATCAAAACCCTTTATAGGTAACACTTACGGTGACATTGCGATCAAAGAAATACTTGAGAGTGAGTGAGAGCCCGCGAACCATCTCAGTCAGAAACAATGTGTTTATGCTACGCTCAAACACTGCATTAAATCATTTCAACATTAGTCTTGTGAACTTTTATTTGACCGAATCACCCAACATCTTATTTGCATAATATAACCACAATTTTCTGCAATTACAAGATATACCATCTACCAATAGATAAGGAAATTTCAAAGAGAATATTCTCACACTATAGGCCTAACTTTCAATTGGACCAAATCACCTTTTCAATTATCTTTATACAAAAGAACAGAGCCATTGTTTAGTTATTATTGATTATCTAATGGAAACCTTTACAGTCACATTAAAATGATGCAAACAAAAAAAGGAAATAACAAATCTTTGAGGACAATGATTCAATTTAAGGGCAGACTACGCATTACTAAGAGCTATATAAGATTTGTGTCAGCTCTCTCATGATTTTATAAGATCATAAGCAAATCATTGCCTTGTGCCCCTAAACTCATTAAGCAATCAACTTACATTGGGTTTTTTACTGGCAACACCATAAGTGATGCATGTAATGATCACTGATGGCTAACAATTTACAACACTTGCAGATGTATTTATCACTCACGCACATACAAAGAGGGAAAGGTGGGAAAAGAAGTTACCAGCATTCCAGTCCTTGGCAACCTCCTTCGCAAGTTGTTCACCCTCTTCATCCTCTGTTTTTTTATTTCACATTATTAGAAAAAGTCACGATGTGACTTACACATCCCAACTGGATGAATCTTATGATGGAGTAAAAGGAAGTAACTCCACCACTAATACATGGGGTATATGCATAAACAATAACCCAAGTATAATTTGTTTCAAAATAAATAGGTCATAGTTGAAACCCTCTACAAAAGGTGATCTCAGTTGTTCTTAAAAAAGGTTGGACTCTAAACATATCATAGCTAAGAAACTAAGAAGCATACCAAAGTTGTAATCACTAGCATGAGACTTGAACAGAAAAAAAGGTGATTTGGATGCTGCTATGTCAGTCTCGGAACCTAAATGAACTAGGTTTGGACTAGATGCTGAGACAATGATAACAGCTTGATCATTTCTTTTTCCCAACTTCTTTGGCTATGCCAAATATACAAGAACATTTATGCTCTTAACTGTATTTTTTCCTTCAAATCCAGTTCAAAATTTAGGATAATTGGTGTTTGCCAAATATACACAGACATTTTATGATCATAACTGTCCTTTTTTCTTTCTTGGCATCAGAAGCCAAATCCAGTTCAAAATTTTGGATAATTGGTGTTTTCCAATTGTAGCACAATGAAACAAACCTTTGAACTTTGAAGAACCAGCATGGGAGCTATAACCTTGCCACTGATTTGGCAAAATAAGTGCAGATTTTCCAGCTTGCACCTAATATCATTATACCTAGTCTGTTAGCGACTCACTAATATTACCAATATCTGGAGCAACTTAAAAAACAGTGCTTTGAAGTACAATCACTAATATTACCAAGATAATGAACATATTATTTTCTTCGAAGTACAATTGCTTTGACCTTTTCTAAACTTCTAACACAGTAAAATATGGTGTCTACAGCATGGCTTCTGTTATTTGATTCTAGTACTGTTCAAGTCATTACTCTCTTTTTTTAACACACATTTATCTAAGGGTGCTAAGTAGTTAGGCAGACAGGCAAGTATACTGCGTTACCAAAGTAAAACTAATAATCCAAAATTGCACAGCAATTGGTAACAATTCATAGTCAGGAGTTAGGCTAGAAATAACAAGAAGAACTTAGGGAATTCACAAGAAGAGATTAAGGCTTTTTCCAGGGAGAGGTACTAATTCAATAAGTTTTGGCATTAAACATTTTTGTGCAGAAAATCTAAGCAAAGAATAATCCTAAATTAGCCCTTCCCTTTTCTTATTTGACATCGCCAAACATATGTCCAACTAATCACTGAAAGTGGAAAAAATAGTTGAAATATTGATAAACAAAACAACATCCGAGCTAATAAAGTTGAAATAACAAAAATTGGATCAAACAATTTCCATTCTACTTGTACATAAAGGGAACAAAACCACATCTAGTCAATAATTTGCCCTAAAGAAGAGTTAAACAAGCTAGAAAAATGAAGTGAGCTGGGATCTGAAGAGAAAGTACCGGATGTCTCGCGCGAAGAGACTGAAGAGCTTGACGAGCTAAGATCCCCGCCATGGACGCGAAATGCAAAGAGAAAATGAAGATTTCTGGTGATTCACGATCGGAGTTCGATCGAATGGCGGTGAGTACAGAGAAAGGGGTGGAAGAAAGAAAACAAGCGATAGTTTCCAGAGCCGAACCGAGTAGAGTAAGTTGGGCCGAATAATATGGGCCGTTAGCCTCTTTAAGAAAATGGATTTTAGATGGTCCCTGATCCGAAAAAATTAAAACTAACGTTACTGCTCACACGAATTTCGATAATAACTGTTAAAAATTTGTAATTTTAAAAATAACGTTGTTGGATCGGCATTCGGATTACCGAAAATACAAACTGCTTGGATCAGCATTCCGAATGCCGATCCAAACCAAAAAAAATATACGGTACTTTTCACTTTTTGACTCAATTGCTATATCATGAATATGAACAGTCAAATGTCAAGTTTTTGTGGGGTCCTTAGTATGGCAGATTATACATCCAATGTCCTTGCAAAAAGTCAAAGTTGAAAATTTGAAATTCTTGAAATTTCTCGCCAAGAGTATTAGTGCTTGAAAATTGAGATAAAATAAAAAGGACACCCAATATTATTTGATAATCCATCCAATTGATGATAATGCGACACATAGTATGGTATTGATATATGTGGACTCAACATGTGTTGCTCATGGTGCTTACATAATGGCACTCAAATAAAATTAAAAATTAGATTTTATGTTATAATTAAGGTATACTTTCAAAATATATTATAGTTCAGGCAGTGGCGGATATAGACTTATTTTAAGGGTGGGCACATTAAAACATTATTAGATATTATTTAAAATAAATAAATATATAAAATAATAATAAAATTATTAAATATTATTTAAATCTATTAATAAATTGTACTATTATAAAATGGAAATTTTTCCATATGTTTGATAAAAATATATTATTTTGGAATTTCCATCAAAAAGAACATAGACAAAATTATTTTGTTCTAATGTATAACAATATAAGTAACAATTTTTTTAAAAAAATTAATGCATATGAGAAGTTTGACTCTTTCTTAGAATTAACCATATATGCATATATATTTGGGCGTAACAAAAATTGCACGTGGGACCTCACTCATTGCCCATGTGAATACTGTAACTTTTATCCATTTTTTGTGTACCTAAGTTATGTAATTTGTATGATGCTATTTCATTTCACCTAATTCTATGACCCGCTACACAAATTATTCACAAAAGTATTAATAGATTCACACTTCATACAAAAAACAAAACATAATTTCAGCCAAACGCATGGTAAAAAATCTAAAAGGGTAGGCACAAAAACTTTGGCATTTTGCAAGGACATTGGATGTATAATTTGCCATACTAAGGACCCCACAAAAACTTGGCATTTGACTGTTCATATTCATGATATAGCAATTGAGTCAAAAAGTGAAAAGTATCGTATATTTATTTTTGGTTTGGATCGGCATTCCAATTGCCGATCCAAGCAGTTTGCATTTTCAGCAATTCGAATGCCGATTCAATAACGTTATTTTTTAAATTTTAAATTTTTAACAGTTATTATCAAAATTCGTGTAAACAGTAACATTAGTTTTAATTTTTTCGGAAATGGATTTTAGATGGTCCCTGACCCTGAGAGGTGCACTAAAGCCCACAACAAACTTCATAGCTCGTCTTAGTTGTCTATCCGTCAAAGCAAAAAACGAAAAAAAAAAATAAATAAATTCTCTCTTTCTCTTGCATTTAAGGAGACTGTTTGAATATTAGAAACTACCAATAAATTTTTGGGATGAAAATTTGCAATAACGAGAACAATGTTAATTCAATAATAGTGCCTTTTCGACTTTTAGATGAATTAACGGAACATTATTATTCGGACTGCTATTTTGCATTGAGCAAACAAATGCGAGCTTCAAAATAGTGTCCAGCCATAAGCATTGTTCTTTGCAAAATAAAGAAAAAACTTACTTTCTTTGCAAAACAAAGAAAAAACTTACTCCAAATATGAATTTTCTTTAAATGATTATTATATATAGTGGAAGATCCTGGAATGCTCTTCTTTCACGATATCACACCACAATGCCTTGCCGGTCCTCTCCCCGTGTTCTCCTTGCTCCAATCACTGGTGAATCACTATTAGAAACCATGCTATTCACATGTCAAGCGCTCACTCGATTGCCACAAAGAACCTAACCCTCACGATTCGGTGGAAATCTCACTCTAATGGAGACTAGACTTGTTGGAGAAGAAGCACTAGTCTACCGCGAAGTTTCTCTTTCTTAAAATTGTCTCACACACCCAGAAATGACCGGATATATATATTTATAAGAGAATTCACACCCTTTAGTAAAGAGATGTAAACGATTGATCCTTATTAAGTCAGTCTATCATATTACTTGCGGTCCACGATGACACGCTGCGATCTGCAGACGGACCCACAACATATCCACATTTCCTACAATATGACATAAAAAAATATACATACAAAAAAGTGTCAAAGTGGTCAAACCAAGTTGGGACATTCTATATGTAGATGTTCATATGGAAAGGGATCCGGATATCACTGGCCTTATACGGTGACTGCTCGTCTTTCGTATCATAGGCTCATAGTGCTACCGTCATTCATTTGATATATAAGATGTGCCTATGGAAATAGATACAGTGTGTTTTTTTTTATTATATACTAGTGTAAACCGGGGTAGAACTACAATTTTTTTTATTTAATGTGTAATAAGACTCTGCACGGCTGTTTTGCTTTCATTGATGAAAGTGTTAAAGCAGAAAAAGTATTTTGTAAAAAAAAAAAATGATGTATTTAAAAAATAGGATTACGGCTTTCCGGAGCAGGATTTTTGGAACTCAGAGCTAACAGGGCATGAATTAACATCAATGAATGGCCGAACAACAAATTCCGGGACACGATGAATTCACGGGAGATATATATTCCGATCATTTGATGCAACAAGTACCTCCTGCACCAATGATTGCGGATCGCGTTTTTCTCTGCTAGAATAATTCGAGGTTAATTGGTAATTTTTTTGGTCGGTGTAAATAAAATTTGCAGGAATTTTGTAAACTTGCATTGTTCACGCAGGCATACATACAGTAAGTTTAATATGGACTGTGTCCCATTTGAATGCACCAATTTTACTTTTGAGGAAGGGCCGATAGTTAAAGCACAAGACTATTATTAATATGCGAACTGAATTTATAGAATGTACGACCCTCAAAAAAAGAATTTATAGAATGTACATACACGCATACTGAAAGTAAGTCGATAATTAAAGATAAAAGTGGACTAAACACTTCAAGAAGCATGATACCAGCTTTCTATACATATAAATAGATAATATAAATTGATCAAAACCATTTTATGATGCTTGATCTAAATACAATTCATTTAAGCTCAGTTCATACCACCAAAACACGCCCGCTTACAAAAGAGGCAAAATAAATGTAAAAATAAAGCCAACAACTTTTATTTGCAAAGTAAAGGCCTACTGTACTAATTTCCCCACGTATACAGCAGATACTTTTATGCATTACTTGTCATAAATAATCCGTTTCTCTTCCTCTTTTTCTTTTTTCTACCATAATATCAAAAAGTGTCTGCCGTAACAGGTCTCTGATTTATTAAGAGAAAAATCAGCAGGTTGACATACAAAACCAACCAAAAAAAAGGTGGAAAATGTCGAAAAAATAACTTAATAGACACGTGCTTTTGGTGGGAATGACTCAACCTCATCATCCAGAGTGTTCATGTGCACTGGTCGGTATGCAAGTCGTACCTTGCCATTCTCCCAATACCTATATATCACATAGTTAATACTTTAATTTCAGAATTAAATGAGAAATTGTTTAAGTCTGAAATGCTGAACAGACATCTTGTCAAAAGAAATAAAAACATAAGAAAATAGTTTTTATACAATGGGTAATTGGGCAGTATTAAAAACATTTCAAAGCAACAATTTAGGCTAATTATTTTAGAAAACTAACCCAAGTGTGTGCTTCATCCACTTCTCATCATCTCTTTTCTGCACCAGACATAAAGAAGCCATATGTTAGAAAAGTAAATCAACTAGCAGGTTGATAGTTAAATAAAAAAGAGGGATAACAAACCGAAAAAGGTATTTTAAATTGCTGAAAATTAATAACGGACCGTGAAATCCTCACGAGCGTGAGCTCCTCGACTCTCTTTCCTAGCCTCAGCTGAATGCATGGTGATTGATGCATTTATCAGTAGATTTTCTAGCTCGATTGTTTCTATTAGATCAGAATTCCTACATGTAAACAAGAAATAATATAGATGTAACAATAAATAAAACAACTAATGATAATGATACTGATCAAAGCGAATAGTTAAGAAGATAACGAGTAATCTTTTCATACCATATTAGGCTACGATCAGAAATTTTCACATCACTAAAGGTGTCCCAGGTCTGGTCGATCAGCTCACAACCTAAATATGGATAATACAAGAGAATTATGCTTAATTCTTGAAGTTAGACATACAATGAATTCAATGGAAAATAACCAGATCAACAATTAAAAACAAGCTTTCTATTAAAAACAAGTTATTTAAAGGAAACTCTACTAGGAAATATAAATTCTAGTCAGTGATCACCAATGAAGTCTTTTACCAGAACCAACTGTACACTAAAATACTACTGAAAAGTAAAAATAGTTTTCTATTGAAAGGCAAACAAAGATACCTTCAGCTAGGGTTTCCTGAGTTCTGAAAACAGCAGCATTATTTTGCATTACACGCTGCATGTTGAGACGGATCTTGGAGGTTGGGAGGGATCCATTGGAGTTCCTTAGCTTTTCTAGCCATGCGATAGTCTTCTGGCCAGCATCTGCTTCTAGTGGCTTGAGTTTCTCTCCTGATCAAGAAAACATTCCATCATAAAACAATGTTACTGGAATAGAAGTCAAATAGAAGTTATCACGCAGAAAAAACTGTGTTTGCCAGTGAACTATTTTGTTCATTTCAAAAGGGTTTTCTTCTGTTTATCCCTGTTTCCGTAAGAAAATGCCAAAAAAAAAAAAAAAACGAAAACACCTGTTTGAACACAAACTGCAAAAATATGCCTAGGGCATATATTCTGAATTAAGGCAACAATGAGTGAGTGCAACAACTATGTCAGTAACTACATGACTATTGGCTGCATACACAAAGATGGGTGTAGTTTTTCATTTATTTGAGCAGGGCATATATTCTGAATTTCCTTTAAAACCAGGATAAATATAAGAAACTCCAAAATGAATCTCAGCTGCTAATTTTCCTTGTAGTGAGGTTAACAATGTGATAAATGATCAAGATTGTCTTTAATATAACGATTGATTTATTTGCGCTATTGCTTTTCCCCTATTTATTTTTGTAAAATAGAAAGAATGAAGGGCTCTCTGCTTTTTCTTAACTTTGTAGACCTTAAGATGACATTTCACTTGCCTTTAAAATTAGGGGAATTCATTTTTTCCACCCAACAAAATTTCGCTCAAATTCCATGCAGTTCATATGCACTGTTTTTTCACGCACAGAGGGTCAACTAACTTGTTGACATGGTTCAGCTTTTTGCATGAAACATAATGAACTATATTTTAGGTGAAATCTAGGAAAAACTCCCTGTGGCCATAGTTAGTAGGGGCATTAAATTACAGTAATCTTATTTTGCCATTTATATGCTTTTAAAAGGAACCAGGAATTTGTCTGAATGCATGACTAGCACTACACAAAAAACCTTGAAAAGGCACACCTGGTTTACAAATTTCGGCAACTCTATTTGCACAAGCTCTACCAAAAACAACGATATCGAGGAGAGAATTGGCACCCAGCCTGTTTGCCCCATGCACTGATGCACATGCAGCTTCGCCGGCTGCCATCAGACCAGGCACCACCACATCAGGATTGTCTCCCTTGATGTCAACCACCTGACAGTACAAAAGACATGTACACTTAATATACAGATGTCAATTCTATTTATTTTTCACAATACAACCAGTTTTGTTACGAAAAGTTGCCTGTCTACTAAAAAAATTGGAAAAACATTTTCAATCCATCATTTCAATTCATTTAAAAATATAGCAAAAACAAATGTCAGACTATTTTCATTGGTCAATTTTCTACCAAGGTCTAATTATTGTGGCACTAACTCCTTTTCACAATGTATATCAATTACCTAATTCCTTGCCAAAGCAATGCAGTTTTTCTAAAAAAGAATAAAGAGGTTATCAAGCTATCCTTTGCAAAGGAGGCCTTTTACAAATATTCCTTGATATTTTTCCCAGCATCCAGACAGTTACCTCTCCGTAGTGATTAGTGGGGATGCCACCCATATTGTAGTGTACAGTTGGGAGAACGGGAATTGGCTCCTTAGTCACATCAACTCCCGCGAAAATAGCAGCAGTTTCAGAAATACCTGGGAGCCTTTCTTTCAGCACTTCAGGAGGAAGATGGTTTAGGTGCAGATAAATGTGATCCTTCAGGGGACCTAATCAAATTTGAAGGACTGAATTATGAACGTGTATTTCAACTCAGCTTGGACACCAAAATTTAATCACTTCATACCAAAACAGATAGCCAGCAAAGTATTAACAGTAAGGTGGCATTATATTTGTATGAGGGCCCTCATTTCCTTTCTTAAGTTGACCAGTTCTTAGTTTCTGAATTGAGTACCCAAAACCCTGTATTCTCATGTGATGGCACCTATAATTACCAAGCTTATCTGGAACACTCAACTTCAAATAAACAATACTGTCAGTTCCATTTTCCCTACCTACACCACGGCCAGCTCTTATTTCCATAGTCATGGAACGAGAAACGACATCACGAGAAGCAAGATCTTTTGCTGTTGGTGCATACCGCTCCATAAAACGCTCTCCTTCACTGTTTCTGAGGATACCACCCTCACCACGAGATCCTGCATATTTTTTCAAATTTCATAGGAAGCAAAGAGAAAAGGTGAATTGTGAGACACTAATATCATACTGTTAGAGATGTAAATGCATTCAGCAACCACAAATATAAGTTGACTGCAATTGGCTCTCTAGCAACTTAAAGCAGGACTTGTCAAACACCCGTCTTCCTGTGGAGATTATGTGAATTTATAGTTTTGCGGAGGTATAGGGCTTACTGCATGACCATGCAGTAATGGTAGTCGTATATGTATAGAGCATACAAATTTCACATTTGAAATTATCAAGTAAAACATAGGGTTGCATATGTCTCTTAACAGATATGAAATGCTTTCAGGTGTAAATGCAAACCTTCTGTAATGAGGCAACCAGCACCATAGATACCAGTAGGGTGGAACTGCACAAACTCAAGATCCTAGAAAGCATAATAATATCACTTGCCTCAGTAAAAGGTAACAAGAAACTTAAACAATAAAATAAATGATCAGGAAGTAACCTGTAGACCTATTCCAGCACGTGCAGCCATGGCATTGCCATCTCCTGTGCATGTGTGAGCAGAGGTGGCAGAGAAGTATGCTCTTCCATAACCCTGGTACATTAAAAAAAATATTAGGTGTAGCCCAAATCCAAATTAGCCCTTATTATCACACATTAAGAAACAAGCATGAAAATACAGGAAATGTTACCCCAGTGGCAAGGATAGTGTTTTTTGCATGGAATCTGTGAAGTGTCCCATCCTCCATATTTAATGCAATCACACCTTGGCATTCACCTGGGTTGAGACATGCAATGGATTATATAATGAGGGGTGTAAACAGAACTAAATAATCAATCCGGAAAATATTACAGCAATAGGTATTGAAATCCATGACAATAGGAAGGTGCACAAATCTCACTTTGCTTGGCTGCACATATATTGAGCAAAAAGAATAGAGCACAGAGGTTCTCATGCCCAATGTGTTTTTATTGTGTCTTCTGTATGCTCGAGAAAAGGGTATAATGAAAAACACCAAGGAAAGAACATCATCTACACGGGCTTAAAGTTAAACAAGGAATATTGTAGACATGCATCTGGTGCATGAATATATTTTATCAGAACATTCCAATTGACTTTCTCTGGTCTGGTTGGGTTTCATTTCTAGCCTACCCCAACTTGTTTGGTACTAAAGGCTTTGTTGTTGTTGTTATTGTTGTCCAAAATTGACTTTCAGCATTTGGCTCAGAACAAGAAATTAGTACATTACATTCGTTCAAAAGAAAACTCAATTGACTATACATTTAAATAAAGAATTTGGTTAGTACAAGGTAAGGTAGCAATTAAAACACATACCATCTTTGTTCATGATAAGATCTAGAGCAAAATACTCCACAAAGAACTGTGTGTTATGCTTCATTGCTTGGCCATAAAGAGTGTGAAGCAATGCGTGGCCAGTACGGTCAGCAGCACATGCGCACCTATAGGCCTGACCACCTATACAAAAACAGTCAAGTGTTTTCAAAATTCTCCAGGGCCTCACTAACAATGTCATTTAACCCATACTGTACTTAATCAACCAAGAATAACTTATATTTGAAAAATAGGTTATGAAGTTTAGTTTGATTAATATTAAAATTTCAATGATGACATATGTTTCATTTGACTGGTCCTTGGTATAATAGGGTGAGTGTCATCTGCTAACCAAAAGGTCTTGAATGTAGTTGCAACTTTCAATTATGACAAATATGCATGTGGTTTTCAACATTTATCACTTATCTAGAAAAACCATTTCAGAATACTCTAATAGTTGGGTACTATTTACAGGTATCTAACAGAACTTATCTGGTGTTACAAGCAGTTGGAAGTTATATGGTGTTTTTTGCAAAAGAATAAAATGTGACATCCCAATTAGAATTGAGTAAACTGTTAAACCTTTGCCAAAGTTCAAGCTCTGGCCCCCAAAAGCACGCTGGTAGATCTTTCCTTCCTCAGTGCGGGAGAAGGGTAATCCATAATTTTCCAGCTCAATAACAGCTTTTGGTGCTTCTCTACACATGTACTGAATTGCATCCTGGTCACCTGACAGGGATAAGGGAAAATAGTAAGAAAATATTGTCATAACAATACCGATTAATTGTGCAGTAAATGAGCAAATTCCCCTCGCCCCACAGAAACTCATGATATCACGTATGCCACAAAAAGCACACATATAACCCTACAAGGCAAGAGAAATGTCACACAAAAGCTTCCCTTTGCCCAAGATGGATGCAAAAAGAGGGTACCAGGAAACATTTGTTGATATACTTTCAGGGCACACAAAGTTTCTAGTGCTCATATGTTTTGAAGCAGTATATGTTATTTCTAAGTCAAATTCCTTCAGCGGTATTTTAATAGTTAAAAATACCTAGCCAGTCGCTTCCTTTTACAGTATCATACATATGCCACCTCCAATCATCTTCAGTCATATTTCCAAGAGCGGCATTGATACCACCCTGCAGAGAAAATATATCAAACAGAAATAAGTCAGTCAAAAGTACTCACAAAAGAGAAAAAAAAAAAAGTTTACAAGCCAATCAAGCAGGTCAAAGTCAGAATGTTAAGTTGTGTAAAATATTAAATTATACAAAAGAATCAAGAAACAGTGAAATGTTACCTGTGCGGCCACCGTGTGAGACCGTGTGGGGAAAAGCTTGGTGATGCAAGCAGTGTTGAATCCATGCTCTGATAACCCAATAGCTGCTCTGAGGCCGGCACCTCCAGCTCCAACCACAACAGCATCATAGTTGTGGTCCACAACAGTATAGCTCTGCGAATTATTTCACCAAATAAATTACATCATTTTCTTAAATCTTAATCATGAGACTTTTCATCAATAACTGGAACTGTATTTTTTATATCTCCGGACTATCATAAGCAGTAGTAATAATTAGAAAAATCAGAGTATACATCAAGGTATACGAATTATAAATGAATCGCAAAAAGATCAAACGATATGAATACTTCTTATCAACAATAACCAGAAATTATTCAAATCTCGAATAACAAGTAATCATCAAATCCATCATTACAGAGAACATAATATTAACAACAATTATGCACCGCAAATCTAGAAATATAAATTACAACCGAGTAATTCCAAATCAGGACACAGAAGCAACAACTAAACAATATCAAAGTACTACTAAAATTATCCACACAACTACTCAACCATAAAATAAAACAACAAAAATTTAATCAAACAAGAAACATATAAACTCGTACAACAAAATGGGGAACAAATACGATCTCTAATACTGATTCTAATAGCTCGAATGCAAACTCCACAAAAAGAGTGTGCGTGGAAGATCATACCGCGTCAGTGGAGAGCAATCGAGAAGCTCCGATTTGAGCTCCGATTAGGTTTCCGATCGGCGCCGCCTTCTTGGCCGAGAGGCATCGGGAGACGCAGCTTCGCCACATCTTTTCTCTCTCTACGTGACCTCGTTCGCTCTTTCTCTCTCTAGATCGCAATTATAAGAAAGAAATGAAGCAAGGAAAAGAAAACCAGACGGAATACTACTATTACTGGGCTTTAAACGGGTTCACAGGGGGTTTTCCGTTTTCACTATACTGTGTGCGTCTCTGGGTTTGAGATTGTTATTATTCGCTGAACCGGGTTTATTTTAGACATACGGTACACTGACATGTGGGGACAGCTATAGCTTTGTTGACGCAGGGGTTGGTATGCCTGGTGTATCCAATTAACATTCATTGATTTTGGATTTGTGCGACTGTGGATGTGGCCACTTGTCTTATTCTATTTCCGGGTAATAGATCCGCGTCTCCAAGACTCCTACACACTCGTTGCAATGCTAGCTAAGCTGCTGTGGCAACCTATGCTCTGTAGAGAGAGAGAGAGAGTTTTAAGTTTTTCTCTTTAATTATGCTATTTATTTATGTGGTATAAAATGACATAGGTAGCAAAAATATTTTTTTAATTTTCTTGATTTCTTTTTTTTGTGTTAAGATAAAAAAATCTGCTAAAACATTAAGAATTTGAATTTTAAAGTTATATGTTTTTTGTCGGTCAAAAAAAAAAATTAAAGTTGTTTTAGTTAGCTGAGTAACTAGATGCCACAAAAATAAAAAAATGATAATTAATAACTTTTAAGAAATTTATCCTCTCTGATTAACATTTTTTTATGCTTACATCAAACTATTGGAAATCTTCATCAAATGAATAGAAATGCTACAATCAAAGCTATGTGGATAGAGGACTGTCAAATTTGACTAAGTTTCAATATGAAAACTTAAACGACCAATACAAACTATCTAATGTGATCTTTTTTTAGAGTCAGGTGGCAGTAACCACGTCGACATAATTTTCATTAAATAAAATTTGATACAAAAAATTAAAGTATATACAAAGAGGAGAAAAAGAACGAAAGGAGAAACAAAGGAAAACTATAAAATCCTATATAAGTTTTGTAAGATAAAAAAAGAAAAGAAAAATGACATAAAAAAAAATAAGGAGATTAAACTAGCTAATCCATAGTCTTCCAGCAACGAACCAAAATCCAAATTTCTTGTAGATTCTGCTAGGTGAGTAATCTATCTAGCATCAAAATGTTATGTTATATTGAAATTTCCTTTCTGATCAAATTCAATATATTTTAAATCATTTTATCATTTTTTTTAAGAATTTTAGAAAATCAGTGTAATTGCTTATGGACCCTTCAATAACAACTGTTTTAAAAAATCAGAAAAAATAATTAAAATATTTGGAAAAATATAAAATTTCGTTGGCAAGGGTATTTTAATAAAAAGATTAGTTTAGAAGTTCGGATAGCTCGTTTTAAATTTCTATATTGAGATATAGTTAGATTGGACATAGCCCTCTGTCCATATAGTTTTGACCGTAGTATTTTTCCCAAATGAATATATTAAACATCACAAAATCACTCTGACATGTTTAATGCAATGAAAATAAATGTTAATGAAAAGCTAACCGGGTTTTTGTTAAATAGGTACTGATATCTAATCTAGCAAATCAAATTATTTTAAGAATGGTGTGTGAATATATAAATATGGGAAGACTCTAGCATAATGGATATTTAAACATTGGTGCTCTCCACACGACTTTGGACTCTTAAATATGTGCTTGAGCATATATTAAGACCAGTTTATTTTAGTAATATATTATCTAATTGTTTTCCAGACAAAGGTCATTGCCAGTTGAAAAGTTCATAAGGAGATGATAAGGGGGGAATTCATGGAGAAATATTGCAGCGATCGGTCTTCATTATAATTTATACAGTTCATTTTTAATAAAAGCACCGTGCCAGGAGCAACCGAAAAGGCACGATGATACGGTAATTAAATCTGTTACGTGGCTTTCTAATCAGCTACTAATGATCATGCTTTAAGAGGAGTTAACGATTGTGGCATGATGCCAGTAGAATTGACATCCTCTGCCGCGCGGCACGGGCCGCACTTTTCATCCGAACCGTCCGATCTATGATGGGTGCCCCGTGAATTATACCAGATTGATAGGTCCGAAAAAAATTAACCGTCAAGATCAGATCGGACGGCTCGGATAAAAGCGTTGCCCGTGCCGCGCGGCAGAGGATACGGATCCGATGCCAGTATGCCACCGTAGTAGTAGCAGCTGCTTTCAAGGCTCGACCTGAAGAGTTGACTACATCATGCATCACAATTTTATTTTATTTTATTTTTCCCTTGTGAAGAGGTCGAAGGCTCCAATTTCATTTTTTTTTGACAAATAATGTTACAATTTTTATTTGTTCATATTTTAAAATATAACTCTAACATCAAATCTGAACGATTGATATTGTTTATTTTTATGATATATGTCTTTAAATTAAATTTTATTTTATACTAAATCGAATGTAAAAAGCTTTGAAAACTAAGTTATTATAATTAATTAGATTCATGCATTTTCCGGTTATTGGATCCTATATAAAACTAACATCAGAAAATTTTAAATTTTGCATGGATGCATTATCGGAAAAATAATAAAATTAACATTTTAGATTACATATTTGAGTTTTAAGTACTGTAATTGAATATAAATTATCTATTTATAAAGAGGATTAAGTTTCCAAACTCCGTAGCCATATCACATCACATACATCAACCACCGTTTGATTTTACTTCTCTATCCTAATTAAGTCTAATAAAATAGTTTTTGCTATACTTCTTTTCCTATTTAAATGAAGAGGAGAGTTCTAGACTTCGAGTGCCTATATTTTTTTGTGCCCTAAAGCTCACATTTCACTATTTCATGACTTTTTCAAAATTTTAAATATAAACATAAAATCTAAACTATTGATCTTATTCAATTTAACGAGCGATGTATTTTCATATAAATTTTGTAAATTTTGAAGTTCGTTTGATACTTAATCAAAGACCAAAACATGAACGTATTAGAATTAATCTATCATAATTAATAAGATTCATTCATTTTTCTACCTCTTGATCGAATATTATATAAATTTCAAAATTTACAAAACCTATATGAAAATGCATCGCTCGTTAAATAAAATAAGATCAACGGTTTGGATCGAACATTTACATTTTTAAATTTTGAAGAAGTCATGGAATAGTGAAATGCCGGCATTTAGGGGCACAAAAAATGTGGGCACTAGAACCCTCCTCTTAAATGAAATATTTAACTAGATTCTAAAGTCGCGCCTCTGCTGCCACATACATTGCTCAACATTCTTTTTTTCAGATTTTGCCTATTGTTTAATTAAAATTATTTATTAGGTTTTGTATTGTGACTAGTTTTCTATTTGATACGTTGCTGCATATTTATTTTCAGTTTATTAAAATTATTCTTTATTATTAGGTTTTGTGATGTCGCTAATTTTTAATTTTATGCAAGTAGTTGGAAGACTGAGTACATTTTATTTGGAACGCCAATTGTTCTAATTAAGATTGTTTCCTTACAAAATCATTCTAGTTAGATTACTTATAGTTGTACACTTTAATTCGGAACGCCATGCATTTTTTGAACACATGAAGTGGGCATAACCTTACCAGTTTAAGAACATGATGTCTATCAAATATATGCATATTTTGACCATACTTAGCACCAAAATGACACTCAAACCAACATAATTGCTCATGATTAACTGTGTTTTCCAGGATTTTGGTACTGCCGCCGCCTCTATCTTTGTTTTGTAGAATTCTCGTGGAAATCAAAGACTAAACGCGCCGAATAAGAAGAATGGAGCCCAATTCTCCGCCGGACGACTCATTCCCGGCCCAAACAGACGTGCCTAGGACCAGAGAAGAGCTCTCATGGGCCAAGACAGATCAGATGTCACGCGAAAACCTTGGTCCCAGCCCAATTCATCTCGCCAGAGCCTGATTTCGGTCCGAAATGGCTCCATTTCGGTCCGAAATCCATACATGGAAAGAAGATTTTGGAAAGTTTCGGGAATGGAAAGAGCACCTCTTGCCCTAGCCGCCTCCTGGCTTTCCTGGGGGCAGTATTTAGGCACTTATTTTCGTGCAGAAGGGGTTCCACTTAATACCGACTTTTGGATACCATATTTGGGATTATTTTCGGCGTGTTTTTGGCTTTTTCGACGGATTTCTTCAAGAGGCAGCAGCGTTTGCGTGCGACGGCAGCGACCTTGACTCTCCATCTTGACTCCTCGGCCCGAGAACAGCGAGTATTAGCATAAGGATTCCTTGGTTTCATCTTTTATGCCTTTATTTCATTGTTTTATGGCTTGTATCTCTATTTTTCGCATGATACCTGTTATTTTCTGTTTGAACATGTTAGGCTAGATTTTATTATGTCTTAGGACCAGTTAGTAGTTTGATTTAGTACTTGGATTGACTTGATGAATTTATATTATGCTATGTGATTTGTTTAGTTGAGAAATTAATATTTTTGCTTAGTCAAATTGATTACTTGTTTGATTGCTACCTATTAATGAACTACAGCATTTATAGGACATTAGATTAGAACAATTAATTAATCAACTAAGTATTTGAGGTAAGCCAAGCACTCGAAAGAGGAGACTAGTTCACAACTGAAAGGTGTAACTTTTATCGAACCGACAGGACCTTAAATACCTCTAGAAATCCCTCTAAACAATCTTAAATAACTAAAGTCCGACACGAAAGTTTAGGTTTAGTTATTCACGTGGTGAAAACCGAGTTCTTTACCAAATCCAACCCAAAATCGCGACAGCTGAGGCTAGGGTTTAGGTCTGGTCGCTCAGTACCCTTCACATAGTGTTGTGTAATTTTTCCAAGTCGAAACAAGGAGTTTAAGGTTCGTTTCGGCCCGACTTGTACAGATTTCGGTCCGAAATCTATACATTTCGGTCCGAAATTGTTCTCTGTCTTGGTGAAAATCAAGATAGAAGCGCTTTAAAGCTAAATCAAATGAACACGAAGTCCTGAGACATTCTATTGCATCTGTTAGAGTCCCGAAAAATATATAAAAAGTAATCCAAAAATATCTCATTAATTATTTCTCTCATTCTTAATCAGTATTTAGCTTGATTTTAATTCAAAACTCCACAAATACTTTTTCTGTCTAGCTTTTAAGAAAGATTAAGTCCGGTACTCATTTTTACCGTCCCTTGGGTTCGACCCTAAGTTTAACTCGAACGACTAGTGAGGTTAGGTCTAGGTACAATTTTATTTGATCCTAGGGTTTAATTCCCTCATCAGAACATATACAATTTAGTTAACTATCTGGATTTACTGGGCATAATAGGGAACATATCAAACAATAAGCTACATATACAAGAGAAGTCTATACTCCAAAGCACATTACATACCCTTTTTATTTCATAATTTTTTTTTTCTTTAATTTTGTGGTGGACAAAAACTTAAAACCGAGTTTGCATCATAATTATTTGCTTATATATGTTCATAATTTTAAATTAACGGCATGAATTTAAACCCAATTAAATGACCAAATATGATGCTTAATTGAAGAATATTATGTAGTTGTGAATGTAATATTTTTTTCCTTGTATGTTGTTACTTGTATTATGATTTTAATTAGCTTAAGCATCATAATGTAAGTAAGATTAATTCTAACAAAAAATTTATGATTAATTATTTTATGTTACGCACTGATTGTAATATGTAACAAAGATTTAGAATTGGTTTGATCATCTCTAAACTCCATATACAATATTAAACACAATTAAAGAAATGTAAGCCGAATTGCATCATACACATGAAATCATTATTAAACTGTTGCGCACTACATAAAAATGTCATTAACTTACACACATTCATTTGTCAACAAAAGTATTGGACACAAAAAATCCTTCTCACCTATCCTCCATCCACATGTGCCAAATGCCTATGCCACAGAGGATCAACGACATCCACATATGGTGACACTATTCAGCCTATGCCACAGAAGATCAATGACATTCGTACATGGTGGCATTATTGATTACTGTTTATGTTTCTCATTCCAAATTCAAGTATCATTAATTAATGTGTAAGGTGCAATAAAAATAAAAAAAATAATTATAACTTCTTTGGCAATTTTTGCAATAGATTAAATTTTTATATGGATTTAAATTATAGACTGTTTGTTGAGAATGATGAGCGACTGTGATAGATCATGGCTCGAATGGACTTGAAAAATTAATCCAAACAGAATTTCACTAAATTCTTTTGGTGTGCTCATATGAAGAATTGAAATATTCAAATTAAACCGAATGGATATGATTCAACCGACCATTAATCCATTTGCCATTCTCAATTAATAACCGAAGTTACAAGTCAAAAGTTCTAGTTGGATTAAACTCCTGTTTAATGATTTTGATTTGTTCACGGAACCTTAGTATTATTCGACGCAAACAAGGTACTTCAGTTGTTTGGTGAATGTTTATGCCACGACAAATGGCTCTCGTGGAGAATGTTATGCCACAAGACAAGTTGGGCATATCGGATAGGTCATATGATTCAACATAGAATCTTATATACGCAACACAGTCGCATCATTTCTAATGACGATTGACGAATGATGCGACTGTGTTGTAGAGTTATAGTCTTATTTTGTCATTTGGAATTTGAAGACATGATTGAAGGCCACTTCATGGATTCGGCCTTCGCAAAAAAGCCCAGAAAATCGGGCTTTGAGATCCAATATTAAGTATTGATAGGAAAGCCATCTGTTTTACTGATAGGATGACGACATTGACGAGTGACGACTGACGAGATCCAATTTGAAACTTTTGTTTGTGCTTTCCATTTCATGGCAACGAGACATGCCCAATTGCCCACTATGATTATGAATTCTTTTTTCAGGCGCCATTCTTGAAATTCTTAAAAGATTCATTAAAATAAAATAAATTTATTGCATATAAATTCAATTTGTGAACATTTCTTTTTTTTTTTTTATTTAAGGATGTTTATTTAGAGATGCATATCCCAGTCAATGGAGACTTTATCCATCTTCCGTGTCCAACGAGAATTAAATCCGTTATCTTTAGATAAATGACGGAGCCATTGACGTACTAGACTCCCACGTTCAATTTGTGAACATTTCTAGACCCCGCATTGTATTCGCTTTTGTTAGAAGAAATAACCAACTCACACAGATCATCCTATATTATTATTATTATTATTATTATTATTATTATTATTATTATTTATTTTGAATAACCTATATATATATTCCCAAAATATCAGTACCTATATAAATGAGTATCATAATAGCTTTGTTGGTACAGCAATCGGTCAAAACCATGAAATATAATCATTTTTTTGCCTCCAGTTGCGTCTTATGAAGATCCCAAATCGAAAAAGATTGGAACCAATTCCTAGTGGGGACAGAAAAAGATTGTATCGTGCGGTAGGTGTCCCTCTTTGTATTATTTAACTTATTATAAATAAAAAAATTAGATTGTTGATTGCTCCCTTGATAAAATGAAAGATATACACACTTTCTGTTTTGGGGAAAAAATATTCTGCTAAATATCTATTGCTGCTACATTTTTTCAGTTCTGTATAATATATAAATAAAAGACGAATGCAATTTTATCTCAGAACTAACTCATTATTTGCTGATCCAATCAAAACCATGGGAAACTCAAAACTTAAATTACCAGTACAAGTTGAGAATTAAGAGGTTTGCTAACAACGTGAAATATAATTTCATCTACCAGCAAAAAATGTATTATGCCGTCTGCAAATAACAATTTTATTTGTAAGTTGTAACAAATGCCAATCATATATAAATTTTACATAGTAATATAATTGAAACAACGGGGAGCTTTCTTGCAATTGTCGACCAACCATAAAATAAAAATATTTAGAGTTCCTATTTTTTTTAATGATTCTGACGTCGCAGTGATAAAAAAAAATCTTTTTCCGGCTTCGAACAACATTTTCATGTCTGAGTGGACTGTACTTGTTACATTGCAATAAGTTCGAGTTGCACATCAAAACTTATGTAGTTATTATGTATGTTCAAATTTTGAAAGGTCATTGGATTTGCCGTGCGATTTCTTGGATTAATCTCCTTCTTGTTATTAGCACAATTAACAATTTTACAGCAATCTTCTTTGCATCGGGGTTCAGAAAACAATATTTTCGAGATAGCATTTTTATTAACTCAATAAGCATACGACCTAATTTAGGGGAAATTGAATTTTTTAATCAATTCCGGTGAACAGGCACCGACTAGTCAGCTTGAAACTTGAAAGGATAGTAGCTGGCATTTGGTCATATTAAGAAATGATCATTTTAATTAATTTTGTGAATATAACTGGACATGCAGCAAGTCATGTCCCCCCCCTGATTGGACAATGCCTTTTACAAAACTGTCACAAGTGACTCATAACTAGTCGTTACAATCAAATATTGCCTAGCATAAACAATCAGAACCAATTTGGAAGTACATCTATGTCGTCCCTTTTTCTCACGAAAGAAAAAAAAATAATAAATTCCCACGGGGCCACTTAGATTAATTTCACGTACTATAGCAAAGCTGGTGGGGTCAAATATGGTCAGAACGGATCAGTATCCTCAGGTTTTAAAAAAAAAAACTGCAGTATAAATCTTTCATCTATGACCGTCCGATCTAATCACGACGGACAGATTTTTAAAGGCCACACGAATCTCAATTGGTCTGATATCAATCACGGAACATCCATCATTGATCAGACGGCCACAGATGAAAGAACTTTTAAAAAACCTGCAGAGGATTTCGATGATCTGGTCAGAACAAGAATACAAGATAGTGTTCTCAAGCTTTTTTTTTTTTTCAAACTAATTCTATTTCCTTTAAAAAATGGTTTTGGGTGATTTGAGTATATCTGGCAGCAGATGCTGAGAAATCTGCACACGTACGTCTTGTGTATTTTAAAAGGATACCAAATAAGCCCTCATGATACGCTAATCGAGTATAACCAGATACAATATTTCTTTGTTCTTCTTTGTTTTATTTTAAACGAGTTCTGTTTGTGTTTTGGATATAATTGACTACACAATTAATGGTACGGACATGGAACAGTTTGGTATGTTGGTTGTTCGGGTAGCACAACTTGGACCTAGGTTCAAGGGTTTTAATTAGAGTTTAGGTAGATACATTATATGTTGCTTAGGTTCATTGTAGGTACCATATCAATCTCAATGCACAGCTCAGCGTTAAGGGGGGTCAAATTATATAAATCATAATCCATTTAATTGCAAAACAGGAGTGTACTGGTTTTTTAAATTGTTGTCAAATAACGTGGGGAGTTCAGATAGTTAGTGGCTCTACCGTTATTCTAGTTAGAGGTAATAGATTCAATTTTCACTAACGCGAAAGAGGAATAAACTCTATTTCACAAATTGGACTATGTCTCGGTAAATAAATGACATTTTTTTTAAAAAATAATTCTTTCCAAAAGTAGTAACCCAATCTCATCTCGTTTATTTTACTGTATGCGCTAGTCTATCTTTGCTCTGAGTGTTGAATATGTCTAAAACCTGTCGGCTCTATTGAATTGTAATGATTTAATGACAAGTAATCAGATTTAAATTGAACCGTCACATCAAAGATAAAATAGTCAGAATCAAAAGATTTAAATAATAAAAGTAACGGCACGCTATAGCAGTGCTATTCATGCTGCTAATATATATATATATATATATATATATATATATATATATATATATATATATATATATATATATAGAGTTTTGCTATGGTGAGTTGCAACTCACCAAAGGGTCGGTGAGTCGCGCTCAAAGCTCCTAAATTTACTTCAAAATGACCGATCCAAACCGTCTAATACGATCTCCCTATTGAAATCTCCATGCAGACCAAATTTTACATTTTTTCGAAATTTTTAAGTATTTTTTTGAAATTTTAGAAAATCGTTAATCTAATTAGTTCTGAACCGTTAAAAAACAGCAGTTTTTTAAAAATCCGAAAAAAATACTTAGAAATTTCAAAAAAATATAAAATTTGATCCGCATGGAGATTTCAATAGAGAGATCATATTTGATGGTTTGGATCGGTCATTTTGAACTAAATTTAGGAGTTTTGAGCACGACTTACCGACCCTTTGGTGAGTTGCAACTCACCATAGCAAAACTCTATATATATATATACATACATAGAGAATTACTAACGTGCCATCGATTTTCTATCGACTTGTTTTTTGAGATCCAAAATTCAAATGGTCGATCCAAACCGTTCAACTTGATCATTATATTGAAATACCAATGGAGACAAAATTTTACATTTTTTCGAATTTTTTTACTATTTATTATGATATTTTTAAAAAATATTATATTTCAGACCGTCTAATTTGAAAAATATCATAATGAATATAAAAAAATTCAAAAAAATATAAATTTTAGTCTCCAAGGGTATTTTAATATGATGATCAACTTAAATGGTTTATATCGACCGTTTGAATTTTAGACCTCGAAAAACGAAACGATAGAAAACTGATGACATGTTAGCAATTCTCATATATATATATATATATATATATATATATATATATATAGAGAGAGAGAGAGAGAGAGAGAGAGATTGGCTAATGTCCTTTGGATATGATAGAAGGACTTTCCTATTCACTTTTTAGTTAAGCGCTAACTACCTTTTTATTTTTGTCGCTCATCCCCATCATCCCATGGATTTATCATCGAGAGTGTACTCCCCCCTCTCTTCCTAGCACTTATGTTTCCCTCCCTCCCCCACCTCATTTTTTCCAAATCAATTAGCAATTTTTTTCAGAACAATTAACATTTTTTATTTCAAGACAATTAATTTTTTTTCCGGGACAATTAATATTTTTTTCCAGAGCAATTTTTTTTTCCAGAACAATTAACATTTTTTTCCAGGATAATTAACTTTTTTTTCATGATAATTAGTAACATTTTGTAGGACAATTAGCTTTTTTTCCGGGTCAAATATTTTTTCAAGAACAAATAGTATTTTTTCTTAGACAATTAGTATAATTTAATAGTACGATTAGTATCATAATATATGACAATTAGTATTATTTGCTGGGACAATTAAGATATATATAAGGACAATTAGTATCATAATATATGATGTCAGGAGGAGAGAGGGTGAGTAAGCGCTGGATGCAGGGTGGATAACACTTGATATGTAGTGGATGATGATTAGAGACATAAATGAAAAAGGATGATGAGAATGATGGACAAGTATTCTGAAAATGATAAAAAAGAAGACGCATCATCTAGGGGATGATGAGGATGATGTTGAGAAGGGGATGATCTTAAGTAATTTCAATTAAAAAGAGGCAAACCGACAATAAGTTGCTTGAATTCGCCAATTAAGAAGCAAATTGAAAAGTAGGATTTTCGACCGATATTCCTAACTATATTTAATTAATTCGATATACATTAAATACTTTAGAAAAGTAAACTTCATATAAATTTGAATATTTTAGAAAACCAAACATCATATTTTGAAAGTTTTTTACGGTTTGATTGATTGAGAGAAATCATTGATGTTAAAATTTTGCATCGCCAACAGATTTTATTTTTTACATAATAAAAGTAATTATATTGTAGAGCTGTAGGTATTAAAAATATTAGAAATGCTACCATGCAACTAGTTAGGGCTGCAAAACGGTCGAAACGGTGATGAAACTAGGGTGTTTCGTTAATCGTTTCGTTTCGTTGACGAAACATATTTTTTATTTCTTTAATCGTATCGAAATTAACTAAATTTTCGTAATTTACATGGACAAAACTGTTTTACTGTTTCGTTAACCGTTTCGTCCAACCAAACGAAATAGTTTTGATGTTTCGTTAACCGTTTCGTCCAGACGAAACGAAACGAAAAACGGTTAAACGGGCTTCCGTTTTCAGCCCTACATGCAACCAATGTTTTTCAACTCTTTGTAAATAGTTAGATTGTCGAATGAAGAGAATGATGTACGAGGCTCTCTTCATTACGGATAAACGTCAATATCATTGCAAACCATAAATAATATTTACGGATACATAGAACAATAAACTTTTTGTTCGGTCAAACTTTCAAAGGCACTGTATAGATATATACATATTTTGGGTATTGTAATCAATTCTGTTTAGGAACTATGGGGTAGTTTAATTAACAGATACAAAACCCGCTGCAATAATGGTAGATGAAATGAAACTTTGTCAACACTCAAATCAACCTTATTCAAGAAAGAAACAATGCCAGCACTAACATGGAGCAACTACACGTGATTGTCACGTGATGTGGGGACTTACAAACTATAAGTAACATCAGTTTGTCCACATTTAAGTTCTCTGTTGCATTGATTGGGGTCCAATCTCGCTTTGCCACAGACGCTCCTCTATAGTACATGTTTCCGACCGATATTATATCCACTATTCTCTTCGGTCGATTATTTTTCTTTCTTTTCTCTTTTTCTCTTTTTTTTTTTTTTACACTGAAGCCCGTTATTGTTTTCTTAATGTTGTTATTATTTTATTATTACTATTAACATAATTAGAAAATATAAAAATATGAAAAAGAAAAAAAATACAAACTCACCATCTATATATAATACTAGTAACAAAAATCTCTCTACGTCACGAGTATATGTATGAAAGTGTTATTATCATGTAAAAGACAAATATTAAATGCTTAAGTGATTTTTTTTTAAGTTAAGGTATTTAATACGTATCTTTTTTCAATCAATTAAGTTTAATAAAAAAAATACAAATATTATCTCCAACTGTTTTTCTGCAGCACTTATTTTTTTTTGCATCTTTTATGGTAAATTCTAATTAGAAAAAATTTAGATTTATGCCACCTCAAAACTTTGAAATTATAAAATTACCTTTCCAAAATTAACACTTTGAAAAATGCCGCCCTAAACTAATTGTAATTAGATAATTGCCACATGTATTATTTAATATCCCTTCCAAATACAATATATTTCCGTATTGACCGAAATGCTCTTTAATCTCAACTAATTTATGAAGTGCTCTCTCATTTCATGACATCTTTCTTCATCACATCTGAAGCACTTATTCCCAAACCGTAGACAAATCGATCCGCACCAGACGGAGTATGCAATTTATCAGAAGGAAGCTGATATCAATCGAATTATGTTAGCGTAAATAAATATATATTTCATAATCGACGTAGATATATTTCTTCGCAACTCTCACAAACATTGAATTCGTTAAAATAAAAATCACGTAGGTACACTTGTACTATCAATGGAATCTGGTGCAATTTGATGTGAGAATTGTTTGGTTATTAAACAGTGCTAAAAAACAAGTAATTTTTAAAATTTCACATCATTATTTATTTAACTGGTTGATATATCAAGTGCCGCAATAATTGTTTGTTATCAAAATTGAAGTGAATATTTAGAGGTTCTTTATTTTATTTGACTATTTGAGAGACAAGGAAAAGTGGAAAACTAAATTGGTGGCCAAATTCAAACAATTTCTTCAGACTAGCTAGCTAGTGTGTCCCCCTTGGATTGAACCAGCATTTTTGTTATCGCAGATGTAGACCTGACGAGGGAGGATTCGTCAGTCATTCTCGGTGACCGTTCTGTTCCAACGGAACAAATAACGGTACAGATTTCAATTTCGTTTAAAAAACGGAACATGTTTCATCATATATTTATGTGAAATACTGTTGAAATTTAGTCATTCCATCACGTTCCGTCGAAACAGAACGACTAATGAAAATTTTAGTATTTATCTACCAAAATTAAATGGCAAACGAAATGAGGCATTCTATTGCCGTTTCACACATTAGACAGCCCTACGGGTCTGCTCCAGAACACCCTTATTAAAGGAAGGGAGAGTAGAGGAGAAGAAAGTTGCCCGGTTTTTGTTACCCTCCAAATCGGAGCGTAGAAATTTACTCTAAAACTTCTCTAATTTCAGTATGTCTCTTCTTTCCCGTTCTTTTCCTTTCCCTCCTTTTTCATTTGTTGTGGAGCAAGTAACATCAACTGACAGAGTAAACTTTAAATATTTTCTGTTACTCTCCTTTCCCTTCCTCTCGAAAGCTCATCCTGGAGCACAGCCGTACGTAGGAGTCACCGCAATTTCCCATGGAACCGACTATCAATAATTTCTTCCGAGTGTTGATGATGGAGAAGAGTTGAAGACTAACAAGGTTTGGAGCGGGTTCGTCTAGGATTTTAAATAGGGCATCATGCTTGTGATTTGCTAAGGAAAGATATCGTGATCAGGGTGATGGCACTTTAGAAATTAATTGAGATAAAAGGTACTTTGATCAATACAGAAATATATCGTATTTTGGACGGATTTTAAACAGTACATGTAGCAATTATCTAAATATATACAATACAATGATTTAGGGTGACATTTTTCAAAATATTAATTTTGGAGTGGTAATTTTCTAATTTTGAAGTTTTGAGGTAGCATAAATTTAAATTTTCCTTACAATTAATAAGATGCACTTAGATTGTTATAGAATAAATTAAAGAAAATTTGAAATTTTTACACCCGCACTCTATATATTCTATTCCCAACAATTCTTATATGAAAACAGTATTTAATCAGCATCAGGTAAGGAATTTTTTTCTTTGTTGTTTATTAGCGTTTTACTTTCAGAACTCGGCCCTAGCTAAAAGTTGGGAGAAATGGGCCGTTTACCTACTACCTATTCCATTGGAAGATGTACGTATATAGTCGCCGTGGTAAAGAAGTAATTAAGAAATCATTCCTATAATTGTACTGATGTTTAAAATACTATGAGAGTTGTTGACAAGGTGCCATGAAATATTTTGTTTAGAGGCTGTGTTATCCACATACAGACAAATAAATTGATACAGAAGGAGGGAGAGAGAGAGAGGCGTTCACAAGATCCAATTAAAAAATCTACCAGAGATTGTGCGGTTCCCAAAAATAAATTGACAAAATCGAAAGGAGAATCGGCAAACGCATGCTCACATTTCAGTTTCACACAAGAACTAGTGTATCCTTAGTTTGTGCTAGTGGAACAAACAACAAAGCACTACTTAAGGCTCTTCAGTTCATGTCCATATTGGAAAGGCAAATCCATAATTCACCCAAAATCTAAATATTCAGTTCCCTCTTCAATTCATCAAGGTAATAAGCTGTTTAGACTTTAGACACCATATATATTGCCTAACTCTAGTTGTGAATGAATTATTTGGGTTCAAATGTTCGATCGACTACTTTTTTAATTCTTTTTCTATTGTGGTTTCCTTTGTTTCTGTGTGTATAATTGTTTCTTTTTTTTTCCTTTTTTTTATTTTTTAACAGTGTTTTTCAAAATTTGCTATCAGAATATATATTCACTTTTGCTTTCTGCCTCGAGAAGAATAAAAATTAGTTACTAAGCACATGCATGTCGTTGCTTAGTCTATTTTTCGATTTCAGGAATGGATGAATTCATGATAGAATGGGCAATGAATTCAGTAAATCAAACTGAAGCTCCTTTCCAACTAGCAAATCAAGTTACAAACCTTCAAAATTCTCAGTCTATATCAGATTGCTGCACAGATTACACCACCATCGCCCCTCCAGTGATAGATGTAACCAACAACAATCAAATTAGCTTTCTTCAGACAGTTGAGGCCCAAGGGAATAACAGCACTTGGAATAGCTATGACTACTTTAAAGCAACACAAGTGAATTTTGGCTGCACTGAAAACCTAAATTTTACATCACATGATCTGAGCAAGGAGGATGAAGAAATTGGCAGTAATAAACAAATGCAAGGAACAAGGATGAACAGTCAGAAGGCACATAGTCAGGATCATGTAATTGCTGAAAGGAAGAGGCGAGAGAAGATCAACCAACGTTTGGCAGAACTATCATCAATTATTCCTTGCACGAAGAAGGTTCTTGTTTATTTCAATTAATCTAATATCACTAAATTAAACACCAAGATATAAAATCCGTGTAGATGACAACATGTATATAAACTGAAAATAGCAAATTAGAAGACAGTGAAAGGATCATAAAAGAAAATAAATTAAGTTTCTATCTTTTATATTAGATGCTTCGCCGTTGCCTCTATTTTTGTTGCAACAGTATATTATGATGGAATTGAATACAAATCTATGTGCCCTTTTTTTCCTATCCATTTTGCAGACAGACAAACTTTCCATTCTAATAGATGCTGTGAATTATGTAAAAGAACTTCAAGAGAGAGTGAAAACCCTAGAAGCTCGAAATCCTAATTTGATTGACTCGGCAGTGCTCGTCAAAGACTCCTATCTCTCATCCGGAGATGCCGATCATGGCTGTTCATCTTCTACAAACCCTGAGCCTCTGCCTGTGATCAAGGCACAACTCTCAGAGGATATTATACTAATAAGCATCCATTGTGTGACCTTCAAGGGTCTACTCGTGAAACTATTATCGGTGCTGGAAAATCTTAATTTGACAATTACTCATACCAGTCTCATGCCCTTCTCAGCTTCCACATCATTTATAACGTTAACAGCAAAGGCAAGTATTAGTATTTTTTATTTATATCAATCTATCTTTCATAGGGTAATTAAATTCTGTGTATCACCAAAATTTACATATTTTCACGTTCTTCTTTTTTCACTGAAATTAAAAAATTGTCAACATTTGCTGATGAATTTAGGTCAATAAGTCAATTAATAAAACATATTAGTACATTGGTTCTAATGCTTTTGCCTAAGCAATATCAATGACAGCAGATATGCATGTCATATCGATATGATTCAGATAATAATAATAATAATAATAATAATAATAATAATAATAATAATAATAATAATAATAATAAAGATATGATTCTTAGAATTGATTTTGTAATTAAACCCAAATAAAGATCATATAGAATTCACACCTTAATATGAAATTTTCAGTTCGGCCACATCCAAAAATCCACAAAGTGAAAAAAATTAGGGCAACGGTCGTTTGGCTATCATGATAGTATAGCTAGTGTCCATTAGTTTAATTATCTATATTTCACATGTTCCTGTTTAAAGATAATAATTCATACATACATGGCTCAATAGCTCACATATATTTATTCACATGAGGTATGCACTAGGTTTTGCTCATTGATATTTTAATTTATTGTAGGTAATTCAAAATCCCAATTTCATCCTACAAAGATAGAATATTATCGAAGGATCTTGTTCTATATACCAAAAAAATGCATGAATTTTAAATAATTATGACAGTGGAGTTCACTTTGTTAAATTGGACACTGGGCCAAGAAAATCATGATGGCCATAATGCAATAAGTTTAGTGCAATCTTTTTTTAGCATCTTAATATTAGAAAATATTAATATGAATTTCATGAATATTAATTAAGCATGTATACGCACCATTATAACATGGAAATCCTTCAATGTAGAGTTTATGAATGTAAGATAATCTTATTTAGATGTTATCCATGTATTCATTTATTTTTTATAAAAAATAGTGGTACAACGGTACCATATCTGTTTCATTTAACTACGAAACTTTAATATGATCTTTAGCATGTACTTGTGCACTACCTTTATCATAGAATCCGATGCAACGTAGCGCTGATGAATGTAAGGTAACTTACTCATTTACATACCATTTTTTTATTCAATGAAAGAATTTTGCACAAATAGACGCGTCCCTTCTACTGCTTGGTTTACTAAAAATTTGACGAAAAAACACAGTAGCTCGTCTGAGAGAATACTGTTCCTATTGATCTGGTTCCCACAGTTTGATGCATGCTGCTCCTGGCTATATACAAAACAATTCTTTCATTGATGTGACAACTTTTCAATTTTAGCCCCCTAAAAAATGCACAAAAACTTGGATACTGTTAGCTTTTCGCCAGTTTCAGCAAAGATAGATCAAGAATATAGGAGAATAAAGCTGATTCACCAAATTGGTTCCTGGGCTTGACTTCAAAATCTATCATGTCGATATCAAATAACCAAATCATTCAAACGAGTCTATTAATTTTATGTGTAATGCTTTTTTATCATTAAAATCTATCATGTCGATATCAAATAACCAAATCATTCAAACGAGTCTATTAATTTTATGTGTAATGCTTTTTTATCATTTTTTTAGTAGACTTTACACTAAATTAGCTAGAAATTAACATATAATTTGATGTGTATATGCATTGCCCATCAAATAGATCAGTTCATTGAATTTGTTTTGAAGCAAATTCAATAAATTGGAGGTTAAGTTAGCGAACCACCTTGGTAATTAATCTTAATCTCGTAGTAGATTTATCAAAAGAATAGCATCTATATATATTGTATGCTTCAAAAGGCAACAAAAATGTATCAGGCAATTAATCATTTTTCTTTCATTATTATTAATTTACATCTTGAGATAGCATAAATAATTTCAAGCACGATTTGCACGTATGCACAGTTATCCATATTTCTGTTAGGTTTCTTCGATGAGTCTAATACTTGACAAGTTGACATGCATACAGAGTAATTAATTAATACTTTAATATAAAGCATGAATTACATGCATCTATATACTGGCATTTGTATGTATATATCTCTCTACGTTTGCATGTTGAAACATCTATTTCTCTGTTTTCTTTCTTTTTTTTTTTTTTTGTTGCTTTTTTAGGTTACATGTGAAAGTAACTTTGTAGACCCAAATGGTTAGTAAAGTTATATTTACTAATAATAGTACAATACTTCATCCCAAATTGACAGATTGAAGGACCCAATAAAAATGCAGTATCGGCCGAGGATGTTGTGAAGAAGCTGAGTTTAGCTCTAAACGAGATCAAGTAGAAAAAGGTTGACATTTTTATTTAGATTTTTTTTCTAGAGGTCAAATTAAAACTCATGCCCAGTCATTAATTAATGCATGCATGAGGACATGAGGTAGTTAAAAATGTCAATATGTGGACTGTATGTGTTGCTTCGAGTGATGTGTATTAGCTAGATTTTCTGAATGGTAAATGCAGTACTTTTTTTCTTCAAAAAAAAATGCAGTACTTTATTAATATGTCACATATTATTGCAATTTTTAGTACGCGCGTGCATATATATACATATAATATACACGTGTATGATGTGCAGAAGTCGGGTACTAATTAGATACTAGCTAGACACCTACCAATAAGGCAAATCCCATATATGTGTCTATAATGCAAACCGCACTGCTGCTTCGTAATTATTCAAGGCCTTAAGATATAATTTTATAATGCAAGTGACAGGAGCGAGAGTAGGCTCAAGATGCACAGAAAGAACCTCATGAGCTGTAAGTAGATCAGCATATATATATATAGTGACTTAATCAATTAGGTTGTTGTGATATGGAGATCGTGTTAAGTTGCTAAAACTGGCGTAAAATAAACCCAAATCATGTTCGCTAACATTATCATATGAGATTTTGATCCCACAAAATCCCGTTTTGAAGAGATTTAGTTGGTGGAAAATCTCTCGTACAGACTGTACAAATCCCTTTTTGGAGAATTTTTTGGACGTCCAGGCCTCCGCTATTATCTAATATTTATTTGTGTAATAATACATCTATTTCTATATTATTACTTTTTAATAGAAAAAACCTTTTGGCTGAAAAAAAAAAGTTGAAGAATGCATCACCATTGTGTCGCAATTAGCAAATATAATATATTCACTTATTGTGTTTTAAATCAAATTAGTTAAGAATAAACACCTAACAGAAATAAAAATTAGTGTTTCAGAGAAGTACGATTTTAAATGTAGGCATGTCTAATGTGTAAAACGGTCACGAAACAAGGCATTTCGTTTGTTGTCCCGTTTAAGCAACGGTACACTTCTCCAATTCTGTTCCCGTTTCATTTTAAAAAATGAAACACATTTTTGTGCCGCTAGTTGTTTTCGTTTCGACAGAACAGAACGGAAAATGAATAATTATCATTCCGTCAACAGGTATATAATTATTCCAGTTCAAATTAATGAATGCGAAATGAGGCATTCTATTTACTGTTCCGTTCCAACAACAATAGAGTCTGTAATTCTGTTTTAGTTTCGTTTTTAGAAACAAAACAGAATTTTGTATCATTTCCGTTTCGACGGAATGGAGCGGAAAAAGACGTTATTAGGCTTATGTGAATGTTATGGTGTGCTTTTATTAACGGAGAAGCAAGAAAAGAAAATTCCGCGAACATGAATTGCCAGCGGATCAACTTTTGATAACCTAGGCAATTAATTTCGGATAGTTTATGAGTTGTGAAAACTGTTCATGACTTGCAACAACATCACATATTATTATATTCTAAAAACATGCTGAAGGTGGCTGTTTATCAATTCCGTGTGAATTTCTGGTTTTTTTTTTAAGGGTTAAAACATTCGTTGTTTCATCCGCATTAGCTATAAGACTTTTTTTAAGGCGATTTTATCCTCAGATCGCCTTTTCTTAACCTTGGATAAAACATTCGTTGTTTTATCCGCATTAGCTATACATTAACATGTTTGGATTTTTTGTAATGATAGGTGGTTCCATCATGTATTTGCTTACACAAAATGTAACAAATAGTAAACTGCCTTATAATTTTCCGCATCATAATATCATAACTCAAAACATATATAGCTATTCATGGTAGAAAACTAAAAATATAATTTTCATTATTTACAAATTGCCATTACTACTGCATGATATTCCAGAATGAGAATATCATTAAACTAAATATTTCAAAAGTAATCAACGAATACTTTTACCAAAGAGGCGAATCTCACTCTTTACTCAACAAAGTATTGCACGAGTTTAATTAATCTTTGCCAATGGTTTGTCGTTATCTAAGTTAATTTGTAATTTATTCGTCCAGTAGTTGTACTCTGCAAAAGTTATATACATATTAAAGCTCCTATTTTCAATTAATGTTTGATGCATGCGGAAGGCATGTCCACTTATATAAGGGGGGGTTTAGATCATCTAATAATAAAATTAGGATTAGTTTTTTTGGCATCTAGAGTGTTATTTTTGGGATCTAGCTAGTGTTATTTTATTCCTAAACGATCAAGAATAAGTTTTTTGGGTTTTAGCTAAAGTGTTATTTTTAAGTGTTCCAACATCCAGATTAATTTTTTATTCCTAGGATGTTTGGATCATTTTTTTAGTCTGAATTAAAAAGTGATTCCAACTTCTTAATCCACATTAAGAAAATGATTCAAACACCTTAGGAATAAAAATTTAATCCGGATGTTGGAACACTTAAAAATAACACTCTAGCTAGATCCCAAAAAGCTTATTATTGATCGTTTAGAAATAATATTTTATACTCCGAATAACTAATCTTAATTTTATTCTTAAACAATCCAAACGCACCATAAAGTACACAGCACTGTAGAAACAGTTGTTTTCTTGGGCGATACTGCTATGGTCTGTATTTATTTCTTTTTTAAATTGATTACTGGCAGCTATTGCCAACCTTTCCCAATACAAAATAATGACAATAATAACAAAAGCAGTCACTTTCAGGTCTTGCTAATGAAGTAAACGGGCGATATTGCGTATTTAAAAGAAACTCGTTATAAAATTTGTAGATCCACTAAAATATTCGGCCACATGATTCAAGCCAAGAAATTTTTATATTAAGATGTTAATTTGCTATCCCCTCAGAGAGAGGAGGAAAAGGGGGCTTGGGGAGGGTGTTCACACAGAAAATATTTTGTCCTTGTTTAAATTTAGTGTTGACTCTACATATTATGTATATAAAAGGCAAAGCTCAAGGTTAACCCAACTGAAAGCTTCCCCCATCACGGTAAGTGTGTAGCTAGCTTGGTTTTGTAAAAACACCTTAACTTCCCTGTGAGTTATTTCAAATCCATTTTTTGTTCTACATATTCCTTCAGTGTGTGTCTGTGTGTGTATCTTGGACGAAGTGGTTCAGACTTCAGACAAAAAGGCTTCCTACAAATTCTACTTACCCGAACAAAATTTCTGTCAACAAAACGTTTGAAATTCAACAATTGATTGCCCCTCAGAATTAGAAGGTGAAAATTTGAAAATTCCGTTATCTGATATTTTTATCTATTTTATCTTTTCAGGAATGGATCGTAAGGAGAAGAATAAGTTAGAATGGGCGTTAAATTCATCAGATCAAATTCAGACTCCTTTTGCAAACAAAGCAACCTTTCAAGAATTTCACTCCAGAGATTTCTGCACAAGCTTTCCCAACATTATTCCTCCATTGAGAAATGGGTCCGACAACAGAGATCAATTTAGCTTTCTCCAGAGAACTGTCGAAGAACAAGCACAGAATCACAATTGGAATTCTCAGAACTCAAAGCCAACTGAATTGAATTTTGGTCGCACTGCAGATCTAAATTTGATGTCTTGTGATCCGAAAGAGAGGTACAAACCATTTGGTATGAACAGGCAACAGGGATTGAAGATCATGAATAAAGGACTTGCGCCTCTGCAAGGTCAGGACCATATCATTGCAGAGAGAAAGAGAAGAGAAAAGCTCAACCAACGGTTTATGGAACTGTCCTCAGTTATCCCTAGCCTCAAAAAGGTTTTCTTTATTTCCTTTTATAACCATAATTTTTATAACCTATCATAAGAGGTTGTCAAGTTCCTATTATCAAATTTTCTTGAAGTAGATCGAAGAAGTGATTATTGCCAGCTTATGCAAAGATATGAAAATCAGCAAATTAATGATTAATTATTAAGAGATGCCGTTTTTTACAGCTTTAATTGAACAAATTTGAGTTATATATATAATACATAAGTTTCTTTCAGTAACTATTATTTCCTTTTTAACTTTATATACTCCTTGAATTTGAGTTTCCCACGTGGTTAAAGAAGTTTTGAACCATACCAATCATTAATTGGAAGATTAATCTGCTGATGAGTATAACTCAATACAATTATTGTTTATCCTAGTTTATAATCTTATTGAAAATATTGTACGTTGAATCTGTGTAGGATTTGCAGCTATAATTTTTTATCAAGCTGGATGAAAATCATCCAATTTCATCTAGCGTGGCAACAGAAATTCACATTTTCGGTGTAGGATTTGCAGCTACAAGTTCATATTTTTACATTTTCGGCGCGTTAAAAAACGTACTAATATATTTACAATTTTTTCATTTAGTTTGCTTTTTGTGCATAAAAATCCACACTTCTAACACATCAAAAATCAGAGTAATACATTGTATATAGTTCAATATTATTCTCAGTACAAAATAATTTTACACATAAGTCACACTTTCAGATCATATTCTATATTAGCACTGGATGAGGTTGATCAATTTTCTAACCTTTTTTTTTGGGTCTCTTACTGATGAAATATAATATATTAGTGAACAATTAATCAAAGAATAACATGTACAATTATTGTTTATTTTCTTTGTCAACAGATGGACAAAGCTTCTATTCTTGTAGATGCAGCTAAGTACATAAAAGAACTTCAAGAGAAAGTGAAAAAGCTAGAAGCTCATGACCCTAAACCAATCGAGTCTGTGGTGCTTGTCAAGAACTCCTGCATTCCATCTGAGGCTGGTGGTCTTGGATGTTCATCTTCTACTGGTCCTAAGCCTTTGCCGGAGATTGAGGTGCGACTCTTGGACAGGAAGATACTTATAAGCATCCACTGTGAAAGTTTCAAGGGTTTATTAGTCAAAGTGTTGTCAGAGCTTGATGAGCTTAATGTCACTATTACTCATACTAATTTCATGCCTTTTGCCAGCTCAACTTCATTCATTACACTAACTGCCCAGGCAAGTCGTTTAAGTTCTATATATATATATATGGCTATATACAGATTTTGTGCATCACATTAATTATGTGCAATTTAATGGTCCTTTGTTCCACAAAGATATGTGCTTGCATCATATTTTTCCTACCGATCATTATTTTTCTGCAAAAAAAGAACAAAGGCAAGTATTCAGTGTTCAAGCTTCAATATAAGAAACATGACAATATATCATATAGAATTTGTTTACATCTAATTTCAAAGTTCCTTCATCTACATATATATGCTATATGAATATTCGAGATAATTGCCCTGCCATCATTAATTGTAACGACACTGTATCCTATTAATTGCACATGTGATGATACATGCCAAGGGTAAGCATGCAAGACTATAGTTGTGCACAGGTTGCATGGTCCACATCAGCTTTCAAAATATTAAAATAATTTGCATTATCATTTCTATATATCAAGGAAAAAGAACAAACCTGATACATATTGTAATTCAAGAAATAAATGATAAACTTTAGAGTGAAAAGTATTTAAAACTTTAAGGATCGTTTATTTTAAACAAACTTCTTAGATCTTCTTGCATCATGTTGTATCAACTTTATTTTCCTTTTCCTTTTTAATTATCTTTTTATTGCGGACTAGTTTACCTATCATTACTTAAAAAAGGTTGGCTTTTTGTCTGTTTTTATGAAGAGATTTTGGTTGAAAAGAATAAAGATAATATTTGAAACTGCTGTCACAGATGCATTAATAGATTTGTATATGTTCATATACACGCAAGGTTGTGTTTGAACATAAACAAATGTATGAATGCTTATGTGACATATGCGTTGTTAAATAGCCTGTCAACAATCTAGTGGCAACAGGTGCAAGCATTGCCAACTATGATGGTACTAGGAACCCCACAGACTATAGTGTGATGCCTGTAGCAGTACAGATATAACAAATTTAATGTATCTTTTATATACTGTAAATTATCCATCAAGTAAGAGCTTGTACTCACAAATACATGAATCTAACTAATATGTTATTCAATCTGATTCTTTTAAAATTGGCAGATTGAAGAAGGAACCAATATTACAGCTGACGGTGTTATGAGAAAGATGAGCTCAGCTTTACACCAACTGAAACGAAGAAACAATTAACCAGATGACGATGTTCATGTGCATATGTACATATACATGAGTTTTAAATCTTGGTGTTTCTATTGTTTTTCACTTTACATCCATTCAACTCATGTCTTAGGAGTATAAAGGATAAAAAGTTTTGTTTGGCAACAGTAACTCGTCAAAACCAAAGTTAACATTTTAGATGTATTCTCTATTACTAGATGAGCTATGTATTAAATTTGATGAAATTTGTACCAAAGGATTTAAAAATTCGATAGTTCAGATTTCTTAGCCTTTATTATTAGATGATTAATCATTTTCTAGTTGCACAAATGGTGATATACAGTTTGTCTGACGTTAAACACGGAGAGATTATCTATATACTGGTGGAATGAAATCTCTATATATATCTCTGTGGCCTCTCCACCATTTAGGCAACAGATATACCATTGCCATGTAAAACCCTATAAAACCTAACACATGATCCTTAATGTCTTATGAGTTGGTTTTATCTCCTGGCTATCTTTTGTCAGGGAGAGGATTGAGTTGTAACTTTATGTTAGTGGCATATTAGTGGAAGGAGAGGAGATATTACCAATCTCCTCCTCAGCTCTCATTAGCTAGCTCTTTGCTTAATGCTTATCTTCCTCCTCTTGGTAGATGGCGTGAATACATGGTAGCCGGTAGGGCAGGGCACCTCTTCTTAGTATCTACTCTTCTGCAAGAGTCCACAATTTTCAAATCTAAAGAGATAAGAAAGGGGATGGGAGAGAAAATCCTAAGGATAAGAGGACTGTTCAGAGAGGAACCTGGCAAGAATATACATTCAAATAATAGTTATCCCTAATCATTCATATCACGTGTTTAGTTTTTCTAAGAAATACTTTACTTTTTATGTTAGGTTTCAAGAACGGCTAATTCAAGCGAGGGACCCACAAGTACTTAATAATTTGGTTGGTATGATACGAGAATCGCCTAAGGTGGATAAGTTTGTATATATAAACTAAAACACGTTGATACGTTCACCAATTACAACCCTGATGGTATTGTGGTGGTGTAAACCTATTTGAAGTTATTTAATTGAAGGATCTATTCTGCACTGATTTTAGTTCGCTTTTTTTTTTCGGGTAGCTATTAGCTATAGCTATTGTCACTGATAAGTAATAACCGTCTTTAATTGTAAAACCTGATTTATCTTCAGTGTAAACACATTTCTGTTGTGAATTTTGTATTATGTGATGCCGGACGAGGCTCATTGTGTAAACCGTGTGACGTGCGACTGAATGGTGGGTTCCTTCTGGTCCACGGACATTAAATAAACATAGGTTGCGTATTAAAGGGCAGTGGCTAGCATCACTGATAGTCAAGGGCAAAATATAGTTGGAATTATTCAAAACATGTAAGCACTGCAGAAAGATGTGAACTGCTAAATTAAGTAGACAATTGGCAACTTTAATTACAAAAAACAATTGAATGGTGGTACAAGTTCATCCCAGTAACTCATAAACAATTTGCTGGTTGGTTTAAAACCAATCAGCAAAATACTTACAATCTAACTATATTCGCTTCATCACGAACAAAAAGCACAGAAATAACCCTATTATTACTATAAATGAAATTGAAAACCAAAGGGAAATAATTTGTTGCGAGAATAAATAATAGGAAAAGGACTGAGGACATCACGTTAAGATAAACCTACAGTTACATTTAAGATTTTCTTCCCATGATTAAAATAGGACTAAATCCATGCAAAGCACAATGCCTCTAATTTCATACAAATATCAAAGCACCAAACGTTATTGTCCACAGGGGAAAACAAAGTAGGGGGGAAAAGAACTTTACACTTTTCTTCTCAACATCACTTTAAGAAACTACTAATGATCAGAAATTTTGAGCAAAAGATTATACCCGAAAGTATATAATCAAGAAATATAATCTAAAATACATTTATCTCAAATTCTCAATACTCTTACAAAAGAATTAACTTTACACGAATATGAATGGGGTAATCTGCAAATAGGCCTAACTGTGTAATATCCTAAAAGAAGAGGGACATTCTTTTTTCTCTCTTTTTCTCTCTTCTTTTCTTTTACGCGAAGGGGAGGAAAATATCACATTTCCCCGGAAAAACAAAAAACATGATGCATAAACCCACAGACTGTAACTTTGCACATACCCCTTGAAAAAATCAACATGTCCTTGCATGTCCTCACTTTCTCAGTTTTTTCAAAAGGCATTTTTCCTTCCTCTCTATCACTGTACATAACTAACAGCAAAAAGAGCAGTGTGTTTGTACTCTTGAATTAGAAGAGGGGTATAATTGATCTTCTATTACACTGTAAGCATGGTTTTTTTTCACTTCTTTAGAGACGCTCAGAAAAATTTAGAATAACTAGAGACTTGAAGGGACATAGATGAGCCAACTTAACTTGCCATTTTGACCAAGGCAAAAAAGAGGAAAAGAAAATTGCTTTTACTACCGGAATTTGGTCACATGGAGAGAGGCAACAATAACCTTCTCTCTCTCTTCTTTGCAAGCTTTCGCTGTCTAGAGATGTGAAGGAATGTTGGAATTGATATCCCTACAAATATAATGGCAGCTGAAAGCTTGAAATGTCTAAAATAAACTGCTAAGTATGAGGATATGATGAGGAAGCACAAAAGTAGGCCCCACGACACAGCCCCTAGAATGTCCCGTCTGCAAAAAAAAAATAATAAAAGTTTAGAATTTGGCATAATTTGTTATCAATTAGTGAAACAAATGTCAGATAGTGTGCAGTTCTATTAACTTAAACAAAATATAATGAATATGCAGGAAGGACTAAAGGTGGCAAAACTCGACCTGAACCAGGCCCGAACCCGTCATAACCCGATAAATTAAAAAAGTCAAAGTGAATCAAACACATTCGGATCCAACATAAAACAAGAAAACGACCCAAAATTGTAAGTCCCCAAACCACACAATGATACAAAGTCAACTATGACCTGAATCTGAACCTGACCGAGTCGCCCAATTGCAGTCTCTGTAGCTTCAAAACCTAATAAAATTTAAAAATCCACCTCATCTAATCCTGATCCGAATCCAACCCAATAATTTCCAGACTCAAACTGACTGTACCGAACCTGACTGACACGAACAATGCAAAACTTAAAAGACCAGAAACCCCACCCACCCAGAATAATATGAAACTGGATATCTGGAAATCCAACCAGATCAGGCCCAAAACAACTTGTGACCTGACTATTCTCCAAGGTCAAACTGACCTGAACCTGACTTGACCAGCACGATTGCTACACTCTAGAAGAAACAGAATATGCAGGGCCTTCAGTATAACATCAATCATCACAAGTGCAGAATGTGTTCGTCATTTTCAGCATTAGGTTTACCTACATACCAGTTTGGAGTAATGGTATTGCCAAATTATTATGATCCCTAGGGCCTTTTAGTTAAAATCTGAAATCAAATTATGAACTAAGCCTAGATTTATGCATCCAACATCAACTCGAAAGGAATCGAGATAACAACAACCACAACAAAGCTTTTAGTCCCAAACAGAGAAAATATAAAACAGAGTAGTAATAAAACATACATTCCCACCCGTGAGCTAAAAAATATGACCTAAAACCTAGCACACTACTCTTAAAACCTTATTTCCTATGTCATGGTTCCGGCACACGGATCGCAAACTTCCACGCACTCCTATCCAACACCAACTCCTAGATACATTTCATTCTTTGAAGTCCCTTTTTACCGCTTCCTCCCACATCAATCTTGGTTGACCTCTGCCTCTCTTTGTGTTCTCAAAACGTTTTAGAATTCCGCTACGCACCGGTGTGTCATGAGATCTGCCTTGGATAATCCAGAACTAAAACTAATAAAATCAATGCAAACTGAACCTAAACAAACAGAATGCTGGAGCCCACCAGATTTTACCATTAAGTCCACATTGGATTATTCTATATAGGTGTATGCAGGCATAAACCTGCAAGCTCCATTGTACTTAATATAGACCAAAGCCATAAACTAATTTATTTAGAAACAATATAATTTCAAAAGAAGCATTTCATAATGTATGTAGATGCGGCTAAAAGAAAGTGACTAGAACCTCTCTTCAACCTCATTAGAAAACCATAACATCGAAGAAAAAGAAGTGCGATATTTTTAATAATAGGCTGCACATTCTTTTATCTTCCTCAATAATGGGTAAAAATCAAACATTAAAAGTTAGAATTCCTCAACATCCAGCATACGAAAAAGAGACGCCTCATCTCATTTGAGACTATGGAACATGAACTCTATCAAGTTTCTTAATTCATTTTCATACAATAAGATTGTAATTCTTCAAACTTGAAACAAACATTAAGATGCAACATTGGTGCATTGGCTGATTCTTTCAAAAATAAGCAAATGAAAAATGTTAGGACATTGGCATTTGGCAGTTGGCACACTTAAAATTTGTCATAAAATATATTAGACATTCTTAATATCCCAAAGTATTTCAGAATGCCAAAAACGTTTAGAACTTACAAATATGCCAAATAATATCATCAAGCCAAAATATTGTACTTGTTGCAGCATGACTACTTTGAATAGTGTATGGGAAAGAACATAACTTCACACCTTCTATCCGTAGTGATTTTTCTTTCCAAAATTACAGATTAATTTCATATAATTAAACTTAAAATGAAGTTTCATAACGTCAAATACTAAAATCCTGAAATTCCTTACGCTACTAACTCATGTTATACCAACAATTTAACATTTCCGATACAATTTGGGCGGTGAATCAAGCACCTTTCGATTGAAATTCCAGCTCAATTCTGACCACACGCTCCTGACCACAATGAAAAAATAAAGAAAAAAAATGTCGTAAAGAGAAACAAAGGGACTAACTTGTGCTGAGATCGGATCTGGTAATCACGGAGCTGCTCGACCAGCTTGGAGCGCGTGATCATGGCAGCGTTAGCGCGGGTCGATCTACGCCGTCTTCTCCTCCAACTGTTTCAAACTGTATTGTTTGCGTTGGGAGAAGCCGAGACGACACGGCGCGCGCAGCCACCGGAGAGAGGAGAGATCTGGCTAAGGCAAGGACGAAAAATGGCGTGGTGCTGTTTCGGTCTTTGACGATGTGAATCTCGAGAAGAAGAAGGAAGATGGATTCGGATTTCGGGCGGACTTCATTGAAATGTTTATGGATCTGAATTTGATTATAAGGTTTGACCAAGCCCAACGTGTTTTAGACTTTTATTTTAGTCCAAGCGAATGCGAATTTTCCTTTTAGGATAAATCAAGCCTGTTTTCTGAAAGCCTGTTTGGACTAGGAGGCCAGGTCTATGATGATGATACGGAATCAGATAAAAAGTGCTCACCTTCGATCTAAACCGTTTGATCAATGATAGATGTCTCGTGAATAATACCATATTGATAGGCTCGAAAAAATTTAACCGTCGAGATGAGATCGAAGGTTGGCACTATGCTATGATACCATCATTTGGCAACATGTACATTCAAATTTTAGGGAATTGGATTTGAAGGTTTTTGATACCATCATTGCAAGAATAGAATTTCAGCCTCATGTTTACCATTTTTCGTGCCTTCATTTTGTTAAGTAATTTTAATTTTAAAGAATTGATACTTTGTAATATTTAAAATATTGATTTCTATATTGTATTTTTATAATATACATTGTATTATGCAAGAACTACCGTCATTATTATCTTCATTGTTGTTGTTATATATTATTAGTATCGTCGTCGTTGGTGCTGAGTATAAATGTGTTATTTAGGCTTCATAAATAATAGACTTAGCAAAGATGTCTATATTAAAATTTAATGACTGTTTTATTTCGTTTAATATGTTAAACAGTAAATATTCAACCTATTATTAAATGCCACTAAACGTTTTTAAATAATTTATTGTTGAAGAAAAGGAACGGACGAACTTTATTTTCAAATTTAATAACAGTTTTATTCCGCTTAATATGTTAGACAAGTAATAATCACCCTATTGTTAAATGTCATTAGACGTTTTTCAAATAATTTATTGTTAAAGAAAAAGAACGGACAAACTTCTAACAAAGATGCGTAAATTTATTTTGTTATTACACTTTTGTTGGTTGCGAAATGCTTAGACTTCTGTTTTGTTACGTGTAATTTAAAATGAGTAAATTTATTTCAAGTATTTGCTTTTTTTTTTAAATTAAAAAGGTCTATATATCCTAACCAGGTGCGGAAAAGGGGGGCAGCAGCCAGCCATAGGCTAGACATACTCTAATTTTTTTTATTTATTAGATATTGTGTATGAAAATTTCACATGGACGTACTCTAACATTCTATAAGGCCTCCCTCAATAAATTGAAAAGTCTAATTTATCTTTAGAATAAACCTCATTTTCTATCTAATAAAGAGTAAAGCTCACTTGACTTGGTCCTTTTTTTCCTCTGTCATCAGACAATTCATGAATTAGAAAATAAAAAAGAATTCGCTATCTCTCCTTCAGCAATAGACAATTGATAATAGAAATTTGATATATTTTTTGCATTTTTTTATTATTAATATTATTAATAAGTATTTTTTTAATATATTAACAAATATATTTTTTGATCGAATAACTTGGAGTTAACCTCCCCTATTCTCCAATCCTGGTTCCGCCCTTAGATTCGTAACGTACGCATTTATAACTTTTATTCGCTCAATGAAAAACAATGATTATACGGTTCACTTTTGATGTCCTACTAAAGATTTTTTGCACCAATCTAGCTATCCTATACCAACCTAAGAAAATGGACATGCAAAAGAAAAAAAAGAATCTTCTGTTAAATAAATTAAGAAGTGACAAAAGAGTAGTATCAGATTCTCGACTAAGTTAACTGGTCCGCATGGTCGCGAATTTAATATTTTCACAAACCCAAGCGACACGAAAATGAAGGCATCCGCATAAATCTAGCTGTGTGTCACCATTTCCCATTTAAGTATCTAACAAGAGTATAGTACAGAAGTATGAGATTAGTATATTAGATAGACTATTACAACTAGTTTCTAGAATCTTAAGCAAGGCATTAAACGTGCAAAGACGGCTACCAACCGGTCATTCCAGGTCACGCTACCGCAAGAATCGATTCTCAATTTTCGGAAATTTCCCCAATTTATTATTTTATTTATTATGATTATTATTATCGCATCTTGTCAACTCGTACACCAAATCCAATTTCTTTTTTCTATGCCCAATTGGCCAGCGCATCCTCTAACGGCTTCTTTTACCATCATCGACGCCTGTCGGACCGTTGAAATCCCCTTATTAAATTGACCACTCCACTACCACTGGTGATTGTAATCTTTGTAACACTGACTTATGGGACCTAGGTTGTCTGTAATCTGTGGTTGAGTGTCTAGGTCTATCTGATACGGTAAACACCGAAGTGTTGAGTGTTTATATTATTAATAGATAAACACAAGTCACGTGGTTTCTGATGAGGAGATGGACCCACTTGATGCTTCTCCCTCTTTTCCCTCCTTTATGGAAACTTTTCATATGAGCCCTTATAAACACTTATAATAATGTACACCTCCTTTCTGCAGAAGCCTTACTTGTTTTAAGATCATATAAAATTAGCAAATTATAAGCTATCCTGAAGTCGCTTATTTTTTAATTTAAATTATAGTAGTGGAAAAGGATATTTCGTGTAAAAAATTAAATAAATTAAAAAGTAGTAAAATTTCATAAAATTTTGATCCTCATTTTTGAAGGGGTGTCTGTCAAACTTTTCAACCTATTGGGCAAATATATTTAATTACATCACAAAATTTGAAGTCAAAAAGTTCTTTGCTCTTTTTATTCCTTCTCTCTCTCACACCGCCTCCTCTTCTACACCCTCTCTCTGTCTCTCTCTCTCTCTCTCTCTTTCTCTCTCTCTTGGTGCTTAATGGATCGACGAAGCAATCTTCTCTCTCTCATACTCGCACTTCTCCTCTCTGTACCTTCCTCAAGTAATTAAATTAAATTAACCCTTAATTCCTTTTCAATTTGCATTTGTTCTCAACTCTTAAGTCTCTATTCAAGAAACCTTCAATTAATTATTAACCCCTCATATTTCTAAAATCACGTAATAGGTGCACAATCCTTCCTCGGTGTGAACTATGGCGAGGTGGCCGACAACCTCCCTTCTCCTGACGCCACTGCGCGCCTCCTCAAATCCACCACCATCTCCAAGGTCAGTGGGATCAATATATTATTTACTGACTGAAGGTCTGAAGCAACAGTTTACAATAGAAATCTTTTGTTTGAAGTGATAACAATACAATTTATACATTATGTAAATTGCCACTTGGTTTAACAGCTTTAGGTCGTGGAGTAATTAATATAGCTTTTTCATTAACTCATTGTACACTTCTCGGGTGTACCTTTCCAATATTCGTTTATCATATGACTTTTTTAATTCCTTATAGCTTTTACATTGTGCTCAGTATGTTGTTTAAAATTTTTTATAGGTGAGATTGTATGGCGTAGACGCCAACTTTATACGTGCAATGGCTGGTACCAAAATATCTCTGGTAATTGGAGCATCCAATGGAGACATTCCATCACTAGCAACAGACCCGGCTGCAGCCAGCCGTTGGATATCGGCTAATGTTCTCGCCTTCCCTGATACACCCATCTCCACAATATCAGTAGGTAATATTGTTTCCCGATTTTAATTGCTACCAATTGGTCACCTGAAATTGAATTCGAATGTTGGACATGAATTACATGATTTCAGATTTGGCATTCCTGACCTAATTGTGTGGTGATGATTACATAAATTAATTTGGTAACTGGTAGATTTCTCCTTTTGAAATTTATATTAAATAAAAAAAATTGGTAATGTGGGAACAGGATTTATGCTTGGTAATCACCTTTTTGTTTAATAAACCCTGCTTTATACAGAGTCAGCCAAAGCCTACAACAAAGGCAACATTTTTTAATTCTGTAATATATTAACTCATCTTTTAAGGACTAAATGCTTACTCTGGTTGGTGATTTCCATTTTTGCTAAATTTAAAAAACTAATTTATTAAATGCTTATATGAATCAATTTGAGCAGGTAATGAGGTTTTGGAATTGGGAGATGCCTCCCTGGCTTCACAGCTCCTTCCAGCCATGCAGAACCTGCACAATGCCGCTGTGGCAGCCGGTGGTGCAGCAGCTGGCATTAAAATCTCCACAGTAAATACCATGGCAGTTCTCTCCCAGTCTGACCCACCTTCCTCTGGTGCATTCCATCCAGACCTGAACTCCAACCTTCAACAAATCGTCGCCTTCCTCCAAAAGACCAGTTCACCTTTCATGATTAATCCCTACCCCTACTTTGCTTACCAGAGTGACCCCCGGCCAGAAACCCTGGCTTTTTGTTTGTTCCAACCAAATGCAGGTAGGCTCGATGCGGTATCGAAAATTACATACATGAACATGTTTGATGCACAACTTGATGCGGTCAAATCAGCATTGGGACGCCTGGGCTTTCCCAATACAGATATTGTCGTGGCTGAGACAGGTTGGCCTTACCGAGGTGACTCTAGTGAAGCCGGTGCTAACTTAGAGAATGCTAAAGCATACACAAGCAATCTGATCTCCCACCTTAAATCTCAGGTCGGCACCCCACTAATGCCAGGTAAATCGGTGGACACTTACCTCTTCGCACTATATGATGAGGATCTTAAACCTGGACCTACATCGGAAAGATCTTTTGGTTTGTTCCACCCTGATCTGACCCCTACTTATGATGCGGGTTTAACATCCGGATCTACTTCAGTTGCGCCGTCCACTGCCCCACCTCAGTCAGGCAATTCATCCAACAGCCCCACAAGTAACATGTGGTGTGTACCGAAGGATGGTGTGGATGATGCCCAGTTGCAAGTAGACCTGGATTATGCATGTGCACAACAGGGTGTGGATTGTGGCCCTATCCAACCTGGAGGGGCCTGTTATGATCCGAACACGGTGCGGTCCCATGCAACTTATGCCATGAACCAGTTGTACCAGGTGGCTGGGAGGAACTCATGGAATTGTGATTTCAGCAAGACGGCAATCCTGACATCTGAAAATCCAAGTAAGTTTGATTTTCTAATATTTACATGTTCTGTCATCATTATTTGGAGTGGAGAATTTTGCAGCCATGCCTTCAGAAAGAGCCTTTATATTTTGCATTTTCCTAGGTGATACATTTCTTATCTTTTGCGATGTGTGAGTTCTGGTCATTTGTGTTTATTTTAATTCGGTGCTAATTTATTAATGATTGTTGGGAAATGGCATTGGTGTTCAAGGTTTGTAAGGGGCTGAAATGCAGTAGTGCACTTATTTTGGGTTACTTACGCAAAATAAGATGTAGTTAATCCATGATGGTGATTCTAATAATGGGTCTTATATCTTCTCTTCTAATGTACAGGTTACGCATCATGCGTGTATCCAGGAGGTCAATAATAGATAGTTAATTTGATAGTGACAAAAGTAAAGAGATCAAATTGTATTTATGCATCTTTGATAAGAGGTGATCAATAAAGTAGTGATGTGGCAATAAATAATAAATGAATAATGGAGATAGGAGGGGACGACAGAACATCCAAGTACAATAATTGAAGTGTGGTTAGTGGTAGCGGAGGATAGTGGTAGGTCAGATAATTGAATTGAAGAGTTCTGATGCTATTGTGTGCAGTAGATTCATGTGTCTAACTTAACTTTGAAGTTTTCTTTTTAAATTTTTTGTAGAATTTATAATTGTGTAATAAACTTAAGGTGAGAAATAATAGGTGTTGTTTTGTATGAGAAACAATTTCCTGAAGAGCTATGATGTTTGCTCCATTTTGCAATTAGCGAACAAAATGTTATATAAAAGGGAAAATTTTTTCTGTATCCCTCGGAACTAAGAAAATAGAAGATTTGCCCTCCGAAAGTTCAAACTCTTGATTTTGCCCCCCGAAATTTCGAACGCCTTCTGTATTTACCATTCTGCCATATTTTATAATATAAATAATTGTTAAATAATAAAACTAAAAATTTCAGACGATTATACCCCTCTATTGGGACTCATTCGATCAAATTCAAACCCAAAGTGATTCGATGACTAAACCCAGTCCTGCGCGAGATTACTCGACCCCTTCTTCTTCTCTTGTGCACGATGAACCCTAGGCACACCTCCGTCCACCACCCAGTCGTTGAGTTTCCATCGCCTCGCTAAGCCCAATCGCTGAACCCAGCTCAAAAATTTCTCTTCTCCCTCCGTCTTCTCTTCTTCTCTCACACATCTCAATCGCTGAACCCCATCGCTGAGCCTATGTTGAACCCAGTTGTCGAACTCAGCCATTGAGCCTCCGTCGCCTCACTAATTCCATGTTCCTCATTGCACGACATTTGTCTCCACACAGATATCTTTACAGAATTACTTCACGTAACCAATTTAACCAAATACAAGTTCATCTAGTTGAGGTTTTTGTTTTTCTCTTCCTGGTACAATACAGCTCACAAGCAAGCAATCTAACAAGATGCAGTACTAGTGATCGATTTAATTTTTCTTGAAGATGTATTGTTGGCAAGGAATTTGATGGTAATTCCAATTCGTGTGGAGCTTGTTCAATACAAAATTAAATTTCAATGTGGGCCTTTAAATATTAAGACTGACATAAATGAAGGCAGGCTGATATAAATATGTGAACGTCTACATATTTGACTTGATTATACAATGATCAAGCTTTGCTTCATATAAAGAATTGTCGGAACTAGCACTATGACAATAATATCTGATGGAATCAGATAAAAATGGAAAGAAGGAAGGCTTTAAGCAAGAGCACCTGGCGTGATACAATTTCCTGTTGTGTGCTATCTCAAGATGTCTTTTGTAGATATTTTGATAAAATTGTTTCTTTATTTAGCATGTGTAATAGATATCAAAAAGATACATCTCTCAGTTTTATAGGCGTGTACCAGAGAGAGCAGTTTTTTTATGTTCTATAATACAATTTCTGTAAATTGTTTTTTCATCAATATCAATAAAAATAGGGAGGGAAGGGAGATTTATGGGAGTGATGGTGTTTTATGTGTGTGCTGTTCTGATTTGTGACAAGAATGTATTTATTCGAGATACAATGATCAAGCTTTTAAATTAGTACTGTATCTGTATGTCTATTTACATATCTAACTTGATTAGTACCCTACCAATCAGTAGATTTCAAGGTTCCACTTCAAGCTTTTAAGATGTTTAGCCCATTTATAAATATTTTGTAAATGGAAGTATCTGGAATATAGCTGTAATATTTGGCAATTTCAAGGGCTCATTTGCAAATTTTTCATAGTGGGTCTGACAAAGATCTGAACTTGCAAACAACTTACAAACAAAAATTACAAACAAATTTTTCATAAAGGATAGATTACAAACAACTTACAAACATAAATTTACAAGTCAGCTACAAGCACAGTTTACAAGCAAAATTTACCAAAGCATCTCTAAAAAAAAAAGACAGTTTTGACACAGCAATACATTGCTTCTCTCAAATCAACATCATATTGCTTCCATCTCAACAACATCTGAACATACTACACCTTTTTTAACTGCCCTTCTTTTCCTGCAAAAACACAGATTAATAGATCATATATTTCAGTTATTAAGGGAAAACAAGATTTTTTAAGGGAAAATAGTATAATTGACAGAAATCCATTAATTGAATATAACAGCCATAAACTTTGAAAGCTAATCAGACCCAAAAGAGAAACAAAAAGGAGCATACAATTGCATCTGTACTGATAAGCAAGCAAATCACAAGAGTAAATTCTGCAAGATCTGAAATATAAGTTGAAATTTGTTGTACTATTACTACATGATACTGACCAAGCTTAACAATTTCATGAAAAATCAACTAACAACAAGTAATAAAACACATCAAATTAGTTAATTCATTCTTAAGATAGTAATTGTGCAATATGTCACTATGTGAAGATTCGTACAATTTTGTAGCAAAGTACAAGGCTGTAACTGATCTTAATAATTCGAGGCAGTGGTCAGACTACAAGGACAACACATTGTGTATCCCTCGGTATTATAGACAAAATTAATCTAGTCACAACCAAATAATTACACAATTTATGAAGGGAACCCTCAATTAGTGAAAAGTCAGATACCTACAACAGCCATTGGAGGAGGAACAGTGCCTGGTCTGAGCGCAGATTGTGCCTGGCCACTGGAGAGCCAAGACGAAGTACTCAAACTCTCTCTGATTCAGTCAAACCGAACTGGACAAGAACGAAATGGAGATCAAGGTGAGAACAAAGGAGAAAAATGTCGGAGATTCCTTCTTCACCTTTTTTCCTCCTAACTAACTCTTTTCGCCTCCGACTATTTATTTATATGAGAAGAGAAGGAGAAGGAGAAGTGAGGGTAGGTCTTCCTTGATTTTTCTCTCTGAAAGCTCACGGGAGAAGGAGAAGATACGCATATTGAGATCCAACCATCTCTGGGTCTCACCTCAGTCGGCGAGAGAGAAGAGACGAGTTGGAGAGAAGCAAATCGAATCGATCGACTGGGTCTGGTCTCATAATCGACTTGATTATTTCGAATGAGGGTAAAATAGTCACAAAATATAAGTTATATTATTTAAATATTTTTTATATTATAAAAAACTCAAAAGGGGCAAATGCAGAAGAGGTTTGAAATTTAGGGGGGTAAAATGAGGAGATTTTATTTTCGGAGGGTAAATTCTCTATTTCCTCAGTTCTGAAGAACACAGAAAAATTTTTCCCTATATAAAATCTATTTAAGCAGTGTAAGAAAAGAATATTCAACGAGATCAGTTATATAAAATCTATTAAGCAGTGTAAGAAAAAAATATATTCAACAAGATCAGTTCAACATCTGAGTTGGTTTGTTCACAGGATGCTGACTGGTAGAGTGATAGTTTTTAGTTAGTGACTTACGAATGATGTGGATAATCACTCTCACTTATTTTGGTCATTTCCTCGTTTTTTTAGATTTGATTGATTTGGTAGATCATTTATTTGTCCTGGAGTTACTTCTTTTTTTTAATAATTTTACGTGTATTCTTCGTATTGTTAATAGGAATGTGCCACAAAACACCTGATTTACCGTGTTTACGTTGGTTGATATGGCATGTTTAATGTTCCATTTTTGAATAAAAACACAAACATGACAGCGACTATCATTTATTTACAGATTTTCGACAATTAAACGAAAATTTTAGATTGCATAATTTCTACCAATAAAAGGTTGATGATTCACCAAAAAGCGAAGAAAATATTTTTATTTTTCTTGTTTCTCTCGTTTGTCTTATCCTTCTCTATAAACAAATAAATTTCCACTGTCTTTCGACAAAAGTGCAATATAATATAACACTTTTGTTTTACATAAAATTTCATATACAACCAAATTATATGGCCAATAATAAGTTTATGACATTTTATTCTTAAGAATAATTTAAAATTAAGTTGAAATATCATTGTTATGTCAAGTCAATATTAATGAATTCCACATTATTTTGTAAAATATATTTTTTTTTATTGGTCAAAGTCTCATTCCTCTAATATTTTTGACAAATTACCTAGTAGATCCCAAATTCATATCATCTTTTTTCTTCCCTGTCCCCTCCATCTCCCCCTCATTTACTTCTTCTAATCTAAGAAATATCTGACAATGAGAAGTTTTTGAAAAGTCATATATTAATTATGTGGATGTAATTTCAACACACTGATAAAACGAAAGTAACTTTGTGAAATAATTAACATTTTACTAATTGTGTTTGAATGTTTTTGCGTACTTAAATTGCGTCCCTCCAATTTAATATTTTAATTATATTCAGTATATGCATTTTATTGTACAGTTAATACAAAAACCAGCTGAATGCATAAAATGCAAGCAGCCGACACATATCCACAATATTCTTACATATTCATCTTCAGCCGAAATTATCTTCAGGTAAAAATAAATTATTTCAATTATATTATCATCATCAAAATAATTCTTATTCATTAAAAAGTATTATTCTTTTATTATTATATTTTCAAAAAATATTTATAAGATTAAAAGTTTTAGCAGTTTTATATGTACGTTTCTTTTATTTTAAGAATTATCCTAAAAATTTTAAAAATATTACAACAATATTCAATGATGATGGTTATTGTAAACAATGATAGTTGCAGTAATATTGATAACTACAATTTGAATATTAATAATAATAATTATTATTATAACAAATATTAGTAAAGTAATTAATATTGTTATTAATATCTTTTTTTCCAGATGGAACCGCATCCTCTGGATGGCAGTCCAGAGAATCTCTCTGGACATCTTTAACTCATGTCCGTCCGATCACTAATGGATGCTCCGTGATTAATACCTGGCCCGTCGAGATTCATGCGGCCCGTAAAAATCAGCCCCTTCAGATTAAATCGAATGGCTCATATCGAAAGACATCCACTTGATGTTTTAAAAAAATATCTAGAGGATCCGTTCTCGGTTGGTGGTAGCCAACTAGCAAAATTTCATCGATAAAAAAACTGTACAAGAATTACAAAAGTAGGAAGAAAGAAAAGAAGAAAGGAAAAAGAAAAGCAAAGGGATGTAAAGAAAGAACTAGGAGCCTAACAACCTATGTACAACATTCAAAGCTAAGCATTTAGCTTCCAACTATCTATGCTTGTCACAATTTCTTGCAATAGGAGGAAATGATTGGAAGCCACAAGAAAATTTTGGTATTGTGCTCCTTTCATAAGGCTCTAGAGACTAGGAACCGTACCCTCAGGACGGTTGTCCAGTGGACGGCTTTCAATCACGTCCTTCCCATCATTAATGGATGTCTCGTGATTATAACCAGATTGATAGGTCCAAAAAGATCTAACCGTTGAGATTGAATCGGACGGTCCAAATCGATAGACGTCCACTGGACGTTTTAAAAAAAGTCTAGAGGATCCGGCTCCCTGGAGACTGCCGCCTATATAATATCCCATTGTTTGCCAATATTGGCTTTCTTGTGTTGCCAAAAGTCGACATGAGTGGTAGGGAAGACGATGACTGGGAGGCTGAAATGAAGTTGAATAAAATCCCAAAGTCGATGTGTAAAGGGGCAGTGACTAAACAGGTGCGCATCCGTTTCCACAACATGCGTCTAGATATTGTCATTAGGGTTAATTAGGTTTATGCCACTGTAAAAACTAGAAATTAGAGAAATACCATCACTAAATGACAAATTATTTTTATGCCATCACTAAATGATAAAATTAAATTTATGCCACCGGATAATTAATTTGACTATTATACCCTTTTAAATATGCCATTATAAAATAATAAAATTAGAAATATTCCATTGTAAAACATTAAGATTAGAAAATATGTCACCGTTAAGTAAATGAGTGATTTTACGCCATCAACAAAAGAAATAAAATTTTAAATTTCAAAATTTGAAAATTTGAAATTTGAAATTTTCAAAATTTTAAAAATTATGAATTTGAAAGTTCAAAATTTTTAAAATCCAAAATTAAAAAATTGAAAATTTGTAAATCTGAAATTTCAAAATTTGAAATTTAAAATTTAATTCATGTCAATAAATTTCTTTGTCATTTCTTAATGAGAGGGTATTTTGGACATTTTAAAAAAATAGAGTGGCATTTCTCTAATTTGAGTGGCATATTTCTAATTTTGACCAAAAATAATGGCATAAAACTAATTTTAACAATTTTATAGTGGCATAAAACTAATTTACAATTTAAGAATGACATTTCTCTAATTATCAATTTTTCATAATGGCATATATCTAATTATTCCTTGTCATTATTATCTATTAAGCTAATATTAATGTATTATTATCGTTATTTTTTGTTAAAAGTAAAAATATTATTACTACAAACGAACAATTGTTATAAAATAAAAATTAAAAAATAACATTTTTTTAGTTAAAAGATGATAGAAAAAAATTCTTTCCGGAATATCTTCATTTACACCTAAGGATTAAAGGATGGAAATAAATATATCTTTAAAAGAAAAATTTTCAATATGATTATATTTGACATTTTTTGTTAATTTTCTTTTCGATAGATCCGAAGAAGAGATTTATGGTACTCTCCATTTGTTTCCGTACAACTGGACAGCTCTCTGCAATTCGCATCGTTACATCATTGACCCGTTGGCGAAAGCCGTCATCGGACCCACGTCTCCTCTGTCATTCATGATCCAATTCAATTTATAGACCATATTTTCACATTACCCCCTGACAAAGTGATAAATCTCTGGAAATATGCTACTTCGCGCACAAATCTCTCTTACGGTTCACAATTATTTCTATACACCAGGTTCATTCTTCTACTACTCAACGAAGTCAGCAAAGCAAGCCTACTGTTCATTGTCTCTCTCAATTCGAACCGAACCAATTCTTTCCAATTGCATCAATATTCGCGCTATATCTTCTCTTCCATTGTTCACATGCTTGTCTTCTTACACAGAAATTCTCCAGTTCTCCTCCAGCTTATGACCAAACCCTAGCTATTTCTCGCTGAAACGCATAATTCAGATCAGATCGAACATAAAACCTTACGAATGGAGGCCTCCAGTTAGTTAATCAGGTTAGGGTTTACGAAATGTCTGTGGCAGAGCTGAAGGAGAAGCATGCCGCAGCCACGGCCACTGTCAATTCCTTGAGAGAGAGGTTAAAGCAAAGGAGGCAGTTGCTCCTCGACACTGATGGTGAAGTCTTTCTCTTCCCATTGTTGTGTGTTTGTAATTTTGTTGAATTTTGTTGAATATATCCTTTTGTTAAGATCTGGTGTTTGTTTTTGTTATTTATTGTTAATTTGTGTTCTTTTTGTAGTGGCAACTTATACGAAGAACCAAGGAAGGTCCCCAGTTAACTTTAGTGCCACGGATCTGGTTTGCTGCCGGACATTACAGGGACATACTGGCAAAGTAATGTACAAATTCTATTAGAATACTTGCAATATGCGCCTGATTATTTAAAACCCTGAATAATTGTGTGAAAAACGCATAATTGTGTGCTAGCATGCGGTTTAGATGGTTTTTGTATGAAATGGTAAACCAGTTTAACAGTACTTTCATCTTCTTTGATTGCATTTACAATCACATGTTTCTTGGCTTCATTCCACCTGATTACTCAAGTTAGGTTGCATTGAAGCTAACTTCAGTAATTATCAGATTTGATTGAACCATTAATTCACAAAAAATTAAATTGAGGGAAAATTTGAAATTGAAGGTTGGAAGCAATTGACGTGAAAAATGGGTTGACTTCGTATTAGATTACTGATAATTGAGAGGTAATCGTGCTGGATTGTGTCATTTTATTTGATTCCATTTAAAACCTTTTCTGAGGATTCTAGCCAGAAATAGTTTTAAAGCTTTTTCACTCAAAACAGCTTATTATGGAATCTTTCGCAATGTCACTATGACTCAACAAAAGGTGTTATCTTTTCCAGGTGTATGCCTTGGACTGGACCCCTGAGAAGAACTGGATAGTGAGTGCATCACAAGATGGGAGGTTGATTGTGTGGAATGCACTGACAAGTCAGAAAACACATGCCATAAAACTTCAATGCCCATGGGTCATGACGTGTGCGTTTGCTCCCAACGGCCAATCAGTAGCTTGTGGTGGCCTTGACAGTGCTTGCTCTGTGTACACCCTCAGTTCTCAATCTGACAGAGATGGTAATGTGTTTTTCTTTCCTCTCTCTATTCATTGTAATTCTGTCAAGTATTATGTAGGAATCAGAGTTAGATTAGGTCCCATGGGTCACTAGAACAATGTTAGTTGGTCCTGGTCGTCATTTCAACATTGGATAGTATCGCTAGCAGCATATTTTATAACTTAAAGTAACTCAATTATTAGCAGCATTTATCCGCTGGTAACTTAACCAACTTGTATAGTTTATGTTTTGGTATCATTGAGGCTCATAATACTGAGGTCAATAATAGTTCCAACTGTGCTCAATTTAATAGTTGAGGTACTGTAGGTCATTAGCAGTTAGGTCTACTAGTTTGTTGGATGTTTATTTGGTTTTGTCTTTATGATATTGACCAGACTGAAATAACTGGGATGGTTTGAAAGAAGAGAGAGTTCAATAATACTGAGGTAAAAAATACTTTCGTTTATTTCATAACTTGGTTCTCATGTTTTACTTTTTTATTTCTGTATGTTAATAGTTGGGATCGAAATAAATTCTCATAACTCTGATTGATAAGGAGTTTTAGAGGGGGCTAAGGTTAGTGTTTAGACAGAGATAGAGAGAATATTTCAAGAGAGATAGCAAGAAGATAAAGGGACACGGGGAATTTTCCCAAAAGAACACTCAAATCTGTCAATTCATCATAGCTTGTTTTTCTGCAAATAATATTGGATTCTGAGATAGACTTGTCAAAACTTGATAACTAAAAAAGTACCCCACATGAAAATTCAGAATTAAATTAGTACAAATCAGATCAAATCAACAACAACAACCTTTTTAAGAAACTTGACTAATTGCATCACTTGATCAGTTACCTAATTGATCAAACTTATCTGTGATAAGTAGTTGTAAATTCTACTAAATCAAAATTTTGTTAATTATACCGTGTATGATCAGAATTTAGTCTAATTTTTAGTTGATTAGCCGACTTGACTAAACCTGGTTGGGACTTGAACTTGACCATGATATGCACGCAGTCATATCTGTTGTTAGAGTCTCATGTTGCGATTTCTACAGTAGACGAGAATACATTGCTGGCTCAGGTCATGGAGGGATCACCCAACAGAGTTGATAAGGAAAAAAAAAACCACCAAGTAACAAGTTGTGAGTACATTGGGCGCCAGTGTTATTCTTTTGTTGAAGCTTTTCCCTGAATATCTGAAAACTTGTCTAGTTTGACCCCTTAATCTATTAAATCCAGTTTACTTTGGTAAAGTGAGGCATCAAGCTTGCTTGTTAGAATTCAATTAAATTTGGACGGTTCTTGATCAACCAGAGTCAACTTAGACTAGACTCAAATGATCCAGTAATTTAAATTGATGCAAGTGAATCCATTGCCTTTTGACTGGATATTTTGAATCAACAACTTCAACTCTTGATGACAAGTCAACTAAACCTAGGCCAGCTGGCCTAGGTGAAAGTATAGATCATGCAAGTTTTTATATTGCATTGAATCACCTTTGCAAATTAATATTTGCGTATGGTAACAAGTATTTCGTAGTTATATGAAGTTAAAGCTAACGAACCATACTTCCAGTTGTTTTGGTGGTTGTTCATAAGTTCATTTGTTTAATTTGGCTCATACCTTTTATGCACCCGATAAATGTTTTCCCTAAATTTTTAACTGAACCTATTGAACTTTCACCTCTATCATTGTGACTAGAAAGTATTAGTCTGATACTTTTTGGAATATTAAGTAAAAAATTTAATGATTTCCCCCAAAGCCTAGACCCAGGAACAGAATCACACAAACAAGCACTAGAAAGAAGAAAATCTTCTATGAAAAAGTATAGAACATTGCTACCAAAATACTATGCTGCATGGGAAACAAAGAGAAAGCTGAACGTTATAGTTCACTTTATCAGGAAACATACCAGTGTCTAGGATACTGACTGGGCACAAGGGTTACATCTCATGCTGTCAGTATGTGCCTGACCAGGAGACAAGGCTGATAACTAGCTCTGGTGACCAGACATGTGTACTTTGGGATGTCACCACTGGTCAGAGAATTTCCATTTTTGGAGGTGAATTCCCATCTGGACACACTGCCGATGTACTCAGGTGACTGTTTTCTTTATGTCATTTAATCACTTTGTTTTTGGCTGGTGAAAACATCCACAATGAACTTTGTCTCAAATACTTTGCAGTTGTCAACTACTCAAATCTGCAAGGACCTATTTAGGATACAAAATAAGTGTGTAGTCAGCAAGCAACATCTCCGGTTCTAGTGTTACATTTAGTTATGACATTACCTACGAATAAAATATAAATATCTGTGAGACGTGGAGTGTACCCATGTCTGGTATTTTAAAAGAAATGAAGAAACATTTCATGTACTGCCATAAATTAAATTATTGCAGTTTTAAAATTGCATCTTCTTATTTTACTTCTGCATTTATACCGTACCTTTTGGCTTTGTGCACAGCCTCTCAATCAGCTCTACAAACCCAAATATGTTTGTCTCTGGCTCATGCGACTCAACTGTGAGGCTTTGGGACCTGCGCATTGCAAGCCGGGCAGTAAGAACATATCACGGACACGATGGGGATGTCAATGCTGTCAGGTTCTTCCCTGATGGCCTCCGGTTTGGCAGTGGCTCTGATGATGGTACCTGTCGTCTCTTCGATATGCGCACCGGACACCAGCTTCAGGTTTATGCCAGGCCTGATAGAAATGATGATGAGATCCCAACTGTCACCTCAGTGGCTTTCTCGATATCTGGTCGGTTGATGTTTGCAGGATACTCAAATGGGGACTGTTATGTGTGGGATACTCTTATTGCAGAGGTATGTTGTGATGTTTTTCTGAATTTTATTCTTAAATTACTGACGCAGACGCGCAGTACCATTGTCAAATCAAAACTGTGACGCACCAAAATCTAGTAGCTTTTCTTGAAATTTTTTTACCAGACCTAGATATGAGCAAGGGCCCAGTGTAGCAATTTTTTGAGAAATGAAATGAACCAGTTAACTGGACTTGGCAAGTGTCACTGTGGAATTTGACTTGGTACAATATGACTTCTGCCATAATTTCCTGGGTAATGAGCTGACCAAGCCTTCAACTTAACTGTAATTTTTCAAGTTTATTTTTGATTGTCATGGTTCTTATTTTCAATGTAACCATTTTAGTTTGATTTCTGTATATGTTATCTTCTGTTCTCCTTTCCAGGTGGTTCAGAACTTGGGCACATTGCAGAATTCTCATGAGGGCCGAATTAGTTGCCTTGGTTTGTCAGGAGATGGAAGTGCCTTATGTACTGGAAGCTATGACAAAAATCTCAAGGTTTAATCTAACACGATAGTTAGTGTTTCTGTGTTTTTTAGGAAGAGTAGAAAAATACTGATTTTCAGTTGATAGAACATAGATGTCTTAACCAATCTACAACATAGGTGCTTTTGGATAGACTGATTCTCCTTTAACTATGCTGTACTTTCTGATATTAGTAAGCCACTTTATCAACACTGAAACCCACCATCATTAAGGCAAATGTAAAATTGTTAAGTATATATGGTTTTTAAGGATATACAGTATGAATAAATATGCATACCTTTCTTGCACAAAATTCTGAGTACCTAAATCTTCTTGCTAAGCTTATGAACATCCTACAGTTCTCTATCATTACTATTTTATAATGTTTGAGAAGTTTTGTACTTTTTCTATGTTCTGTATAATTACTATTTTAAAATAAGGCACAGACTTTATATTTCAATTTGTGTGATATTTTTCCAGATTTGGGCCTTCGGGGGACAACGTAAGGTCATCTGAGCAGTAGATGGAACAAAGCCATTGGCGTAAGAGGATATCTGAGCATATGGTGACCAGTACTGAAGTTTTACTGGTTTTTCTTTTTGTAAAATGGCAAGTCTTCTCTTATTTCCTAAGTTGTATGCTATTGTGTGTAACATCTGAAATTTCACATTAGAGCAATTTCATTGAGCAACGTCAGATAGGCTAGCATTTGTTAAGGCAGTGTGATAGTTATGTTGTTCGAGGTCTGTAACGACTATCCAATTGGTAATTGAAGAGGAAATTTGGTTCTTCGTGTAATATTGCTTGTGATGATTTACTGGTACAACAATGTTCAAAGTTAAATGTGCTCAATTTATGGGTCAATTTCAATGCCAATGTCAATGTAATATTGCGGGGAAAAATTTTTATGGTCTATTGGCGTTTGCCGGAGTTATTAGGAATTGCACGTATGGTCTGGTAAATAGGCCTGTCAATGGCAGTCCATTCAACGTTATGCCGTTCCGTATACATGACACAGAACGATTAGCGGCACCAATTTTTGTTTCATTTCAATAACGAAACGGCAAATGAAATAAAAAAATGTACTGTTTCGTCTCGTTTTCAATCAAAATCAGTGTAAAATGTGAAACGAAATGAATAACGAAACGGAATTTTGTGCCGTTTTGAAAACGAAATGGTTAACAGAATGGAATTTTGTACTGTTTTTTTTTTTAACGAAACGATAAATGGAATGAGATGTTCCGTGCCTTTTTTTTTCAACGTTTGACAGGCCTACTGGTAAAGACTAAAGACCACAGAAGAAATAAATAATTTAAAATACACTAGAAACTGTTAAATAATCCCCTATAATCTGATTTCATATCTTTGGTTGATCTCTTGTCGGATTGCTTCGGCTGAAGATCTTTTTCCTAGCCTTCTAACATTATAGTGAACTAGGGGGCTTTGGTGTCGCGGCTTCGCCGCGACCACCCCTTGGATGGATTTTTCTGAAAATAGTTTGTTCGTGTATTCCATATTGTGTACATGATTATATAGTAAATGATAGGTGTGCATAATTACAAGCAAATGAGTTTTTTGTTTGTAATTAATTCCCCCACGCTGAATAAAATATTGTTTTTGCTGCAGCTGAAATTTTGAATTTTTATTTAGAAATAAAAAATACTTTCACACATAATATAATACAATTTTAACTAACTGAAAGAAAATTATACTCTATACTTTGCTTGTTGCCTTCCAATCAGATTGGTTCTGGCTCTAACATCCTTCTTATACAATGGCTAAAATAGAGGAAAGTTTTAGTTAAGTTTGTCTGTTGCCTTCCAATCTAAATTGATTCTGAGTCCAGCTTCCCTGTTTATAAAATGGAAAAATATAAAGGAGTTCTAAATAAGATTAATACAGAGCAATTAAGTAAGAGAAACTTACAATAAAGGTACACACATACAATGTAGATAAGTTGAAAAAGATTGATCTGAAGAATTTTTTATTCACAGTCTTCTTTCATGGGCAGCACTGCATGGCCTGGGCATTCTTCGGCTGTTCATGAGAAGAATCTGGTGGAGGTATAGCCCAGCCATTCTAAGTACAACTAAATGAGTCGCTGCACCTGGAGACATAGGACCGTTCGGTAAAAAATTGAGAATAATATGCTAACTCCAACAGAAATAATATTTTATCTAAGAGGTCACCATTCGATCAATATCCAGCGGAGATGCATCTAAAATTAGTAGGTTTTAATTCACAACTCACTTTTCCCTATAGAATAAAAGATGTTATACAGGGCTTAGTAAAATCTGAGACCAATATACTAAATTGTTAAACAAAAAGATATGCAAGAGAATGTTTTGTTGTTAATTGGCTGGATTCTATTTTTTTGTAATCATAAATGGAACTTTATAAAAGATTTCTTTATTTTATCATATTTTAATAAAAATCATTGATACAAAAGTAATTTTCATACTAATATGGCAAGTTGGTACAAGTGTAGTGTCTTATTAATTTAGTATTACAATACATAACAACCTAAAACTACATTGTTTGGGCCAGCATAAGTACCTGAGTTGTTGCATTCTCAGCTCATCCTCTACTAACTTCAAGACCTCTCTACTTGACTGTTGTAACTGGGTCACTTTACCAACAAAAACAATCCGTTCCTCAAAGCTCATTTGAAGATCTGCATTGCAGGAAAATCAAGTAAATAAATAAAAAAAGAAAAAAGTGTATTCAACTTATATGTTTTAAATTTATATCATCCAGACACCATTAACATACCAGCTAAGTCAAGATTCATAGTTTTAGTGTTCACTTGCATAATTTAAGGATCGATTGAAAAGGTACCTGATGAGGTAATTGTAGAAATGAGGCTCAATTTGCAAATGGAGTCTTAAACAGACAACCAAAGCATCTTGCCGATTGCATAACCTTTTATATACTTCGGAAGATATTTATGACACTTAAAACTCAATGGGTACCTCAAATTTATTACAATTCTATCAAGTATGTGTTCCCTCACAGACAATTCTTTAGGGTTATATGTGACAATTATAAGTAGCTTGCATGGGTGGCAAACACTGATCCCTTCTCCGTCGACTAAATTAACTCTACCAGTTAACACATTCAGAAGGAAGTAACTTATTCCTTCACCCAAGAGGTTTATTTCATCCACATATAACACACCTCTCTGCGCCCTTGCAAGCAGACCAGTTTGGAAAATAGTTGTTCTCCCATTGTGCATTACTTATTCGTCTACGGTATTCTCCCATTGCTCTGGTGGCAGGCCAGCTACCGTAGCAACTACCACACTCTTTTCTAATAAAAAAGAAAATAAGATTAGAAGAGTTTACCATTTTTTTCATTGAGTGTAGAAAAATCAGTAAATCATTAGACTCACATTCTAATATTTTCTTCCCACTATCTAAAAGAATATTTATTATTTATAATTTGGTTAATTAAGAGACTTGAACGATTTAGAATTCAGGTGTAATTAATAGTAAAAAAAACTCCACAAAAAGTGCTCACAGAAGATCAGAACCATCTGAATACCATGGTATTTAAGCATGCAACAATCAAGAATAATTTTTATGTGCGGTCAATTTCTTTTAAAAGTACATAAAAATTATAATAAACTGACAAACGTGGTAGATAACCATGTAATAAATGAGTCTAAAATAAGTTTCATGAAAGGTCAATTCCTTTTAAAAGTGGTATAAAAAATATAATTAATATAGCAAATTCCAAATCTTATGTTCCATCTAAATTTCTCAGTAATCAATATACACATTTAGAACACAATTTCAAAAGCATCCAGTTTGCTGATAAAATTACTTTCAGAGGTCCTTCATAGCAGAGGTTACTCTGCTATTTTGATTTTCAGTTGCATTCTTGATAAGAAAATATGTGTATATATGAGAGAGATTGACAGTAATATACTCCGAAGGAAAAAAATGAAAATCCCAAGTGATGATTGATTTCTTACAAAATGTTCATTGATGTTGCTAAAAAAAGTAGCAATAAAAATAAACTTGTACTAAGATATAATAATCTGATGCCAGTAATTGACTGATTTGATTTATTCATAACAATTGTGGGTCACTATGTTTTCAGACATTACCTTATCTTTTATGGTCTTCAACTTGTATTTACTTTTTTTCTAAAAGAAGTAAAAAACATATCCTTGAAATACAATCTTTCTTTACCAATCATCTGAAGCTCCCCTCCACCGGTTGTTCCTACTTTATGATTGTACCCTTTTATATATATATACTTTAATAAAGACATGTTGTTTGGTAAACTGCGTACCCACTGATTCATCTTATCTTATCTTATACTTGTTAAATGCACAGAAGTAGATTTTAATGTAGACTATCTTGTTCCTTTTTTATATTCATCCTCTTCTCCACGCAATAAATACAAATAGACATACGAAAAATCCAAACTGTGTTTAAATACACAACTGGTATATTACTGCTCCCCTCCCAGCATAACCAAAATATATGAAATCAAATATTAGAATGCAAGAATATAAACGAAATGTATAGAAATCACCAACTTCTGTGCATTTTGTGCAGAAATGCAGTATTACACATTGAAGGAAAATTATAAAATCCTATTCATATATATGTTGTGTGTGTGTGTGTGTGTGTGTGTGTGAGAGAGAGAGACATTACAGACATTGATCCTTTTGCGTGCTCTTGATGCAACTATTGACAATATTAGCAAACTCAAGGCCCTGATTGTAAATTTCTTATATTCTCGCATAATACTGTTCAAATTTTAACAAATCCTGTCACTTTCTTCATTGCTTCGCTCTCAAAGCTGCAGGCAATCCCATAAGAATTATATACAGATTAATAGTACATTAAAAAAAAATTAAGATATAATCATGGTTTATACGATAATAAATTAATCATAAATAACAACTTGATAAGTATTATTCAAATTAGAACTTAGAAGTGCAAACGTGTGCATTCTTCAAAAGATACAATAAATTATATACAAATAACTTTAAAGAGGGAGACTAATTGAGATCCAATAATAAATAGACAAATCTAACATAGCATGTGATCTAGTAGCTCAGGTGGTAAGTGCACTGGGCTCTCTTCTAAGAGGTCCAGGGTTCAAGCCCGCATGCTTGCGATAGGCTTGGCGAGCCAGCGTAAAACCTCAGCCATATATACAAGAAATGACCAAGGTCGGGGTGTCATTTTTAGCCGACCCCAACTTATTTGGGACAAAAGGCTCTGACTTTTAACATAGCATAACATTCCATCAAGCAATAAACCCATTATAATATATATCCAAGACAACTGCATGCCTAGTGGTTGATTTTCTGGGATGGGCAAATTAAGTGGCATAGATTGATTGGAAAGAAGTTGGGAAACACTCAATAATTGTATAATTTCATTCAAGGTCAGAAACTACCTCTTGCTCTCGCATTGCTTAATAGGTATAAGATCTATTTATTATCTAAATAACAACTTTACTATCCAATAATACTGATAGGAAATTTTGATCGCTTACAAAAACAAATATCATCACTTGTTTAATGGACACCAAGTACTATAGCATGGCAAGTTAATCCATCTGCAAATAATTAAAAAGATACCACAATTATAGCATAGACTTGATAAACCTGTGAATTAAAAGTTTGAAATCAAAATAGAAATCCATCATCACCCCTAATTTTGTAGAATTTGCACCTAAACTCCTACACTATCAGTCCTACATCTTTCTGGCAAGGTCTTTCACAGGTTTAAATGACCTATTGTTGGTAATTGCTTGTTAAAGAGCATGAGGCAAAAATTGTTAGGAAGTGCACAAATTTAATTTTTAGACTAATTACTCTTAATTAATCCTAATTAAACTAAGTGCAAAGGAGATCTAGTGCAAAAGCCATCCAAACACACAAGAGAAAGAGGGAAAAATGGCTACCTCTTGCGAACTTGTAATCGCAAGGCTCGAATCCGTCGAGTCGAGGTTGTGCGCACCACCACGCGTGTCTCGGCCTCAAGTCCACCAAGGTATTAACCAAAACCTCGATCTATGCTAGTAGATGAGAGGTTAAGCCTAATCCCTTCCTTCCCTTTGCCTTAATTAACTATTTAATTGGATGGAGGCAAGAGGTGCTCAACACATGAGCTTAAGAGAGCAATGGTGGAGAGGAAAAATTCTGAAATTTTTCCTTTAATTTTCGTCCAAAATATTAGGGAGAGAGAAAAAGGCAAGGTGGCTAGGGTTTTGGCTCCCAAAGTGGTCCTTTTATAGACCAACCACTCTCCCAAAAAGTTGTAACTAATTTACAACTATGCCATCACTAGGGCAGCCATAAAATGGGCCTAAATGGGCTCCATTAATTATTTAATTGGTCCTCTAATTCAATTAATTAGTGGCCCAATTAATTGCTCTCAAGTTGGACCTTTAATTTACAATTTAAATATAGGCCCGTTAGCTCAAATTAATTACTTTAATTAATTCATGTTGAACAAATTAATTATCAACACTTTGATAATTATTTAAGGATTAGAATATGCATTAATTTATTTCTATATAATCCGTTTGACTTAATTAATTAATTATGACGGTTCGCAACAGTACATAATTAATCAGTCAACATATCATATTGTTGCATTCCTTAATACAACCAAATAAATAATGCACGCATGGTCAAAACCTATTTGTGTGACCCTTTGAGGATTTATGCTCTGTTGGACATGGAAAATAAATCGCTATTTATTTCCAATAATCATAAGCGGTATCTAGCAACACGTTATGATTCCCAATTCGCATAAATAGTGTACTGCTACAATATTTTTAATCCTGCATAAGAAATAATAGTATTTCCTTGTCTGATTCTTATGTCACATGATATCATCGTATAATCCAAGATAGGAATGTGTCATTCTTGCAGATTATACGTTTCTTGATCTAGAGATGACTGTATCAGTTGCTAGCAAACAATCCATCTCCATCAAGGGGCCCAAACAGATATCATCGCTCACTAAGTTAATTAATGAGGGACATACGGTTTTCTTGATGAACAACTTTTCCCCGCACAATTCAAGAGAACATAAATAAAGTCCGTATAGCAGCCCTTATCAGGAATCAACGGTAGACGATATTTATTGAACCTATCCTCATGTGGAAAAGCTGAACCATCTCAAACTTAGAATCAAACTCAAATGAAATAAATAATGACACATAACACAATCCATATATTTATTTCACTGGGTCGCGTCCTGTACTATGTTCTATAACATATACATATGCAATTAAGTTGGCAACTCCTTACCTATGATCTGTAGAACTTAATCATCACTTAACTTGCATACTAATCTTATCCGATAATTAATATTCCTTGTTAATTATCAAGATTACGGACCTTTTAGATTTATTATTGTCATTTAATTATAAATGAACTACAGAGATCTACAATTCAGATCCTCAACCTGAATGATCTGTCAATTAATAAATCAAGGAATAAATGATAAAATATCATCAATCACATAAACCATAGAAGTGGCCATTTAATAATTGGCTCCTAGGACATAACTCTAACAATCTCCCACTTGGCCTAGAGTCAATCAACAGCGACTTCTAGCCAGTGCATAGTACTCAATGTAATATCCAAAATATACATGTCTCATACTAAAACCTCAAAAGATAAAAGATACAACTCAAAGCCACTCAGGCATACGCCTAATCCCCATGGATGCAACGTGCAACTCATGTGCGGCTCGAGATAGAGGCTTTGTCAGAGGGTCCGCTGTGTTCGCGGCACCGTCCACCTTCTTGACCTTGATCCACCCGTCATTCACAAACTGACGGATGAGATGGAATCGTCGTAGAATGTGCTTGGTCTTTTGGTGAGACCTAGGCTCCTTGGACTGAGCTATGGCTCCCGTGTTGTCGCAGTAGAGATCCACTGGACCTGAGATGCTTGGAACCACCTCCAGCTCGGTCAAGAATTCCTTGATCCAAACGCCTTCTTTCGCTGCTTCACCCGCCGCTAAGTATTCTGCTTCGGTGACGGAATCGGCCGTGGTATCCTGTTTGGAACTCTTCCAACTCACGGCCCCACCATTGAGCAGATATACGAAGCCGGACTGTGACTTCGCATCATCTCGATCGGTTTGGAAACTAGCATCGGTGTAACCACTTACAACGAGCTCTTGGTCTCCACCATACACGAGGATGCTATCCTTTGTTCTCTTGAGATACTTGAGGATATTCTTGACTGCGGTCCAGTGTGGCATACCAGGGTTAGCTTGGTATCGACTAGTCACACTAATCGGATGCGCCACATCGGGGCGAGTGCATAGCATGGCATACATGATCGAACCGACCACAGATGGATACTTGAACTGATTCATGTACTTTCTATCTGTATCAGTCGTCGGACATTGAGTCTTGCTCAAGAATATGCCATGTGACATAGGCAAGTAACCCTTCTTGGAACTAGCCATATTGTGTTTTTCCAACACTTTGTCAATATATGCATCTTGGCTCAAGCCTAACAACCTTCTTGATCTATCTCGATAGATCTTGATTCCTAGGATGTAGGCGGCTTCGCCCAAGTCTTTCATTGAGAACACCTTCTTCAATGAATCCTTAACTGCATTCAATTCGGGGATATCATTCCCGATCAAGAGTATATCATCAACATATAGAACAAGAAATACAACCACGCTCCCACTAATCCTCTTGTAAACACAAGGTTCCTTCTCGCTTTGAATGAAGTTCAACTTCTTGACCTCTTCATCAAAGCGCTTGTTCCAACTCCTTGATGCTTGCTTCAATCCATAAATGGACCTTTGAAGCTTGCACACCTTGTTAGCATTCTTTGGATCCACAAAACACTCGGGTTGTGTCATATACACATCCTCTTCCAAGTTGCCATTTAGGAAGGCAGTTTTGACATCCATTTGCCATATCTCATAGTCGTAGAATGCGGCAATTGCTAACAAGATCCGAATTGACTTGAACATGACGACTGGCGAGAAGGTTTCTTCATAGTCAATACCATGAACTTGCTTGTAACCTTTCGCAACTAGTCGTGCTTTGTAAATGGTCAAGTTGCCATCCATGTCGACCTTTCTCTTAAAGATCCATTTGTTCTCAACGGGTTTTACTCCGTCGGGAAGGTCAACTAAGGTCCATACCTTGTTCTCATACATGGATTGCATTTCGGATTCCATGGCTTTAAGCCATTCCTTTGAGTCGGATTTTTCCTTCATGTCCTTTATGGTCAAGGGTTCGTCATTCGCAATGACGAGAACGTCGTGCAAACCTAAGTATCTTATAGGTGGACGACTTGGCCTTGCCGATCTTCGTAGGGTAGACGCTTGAGGTTCTTGAACTTGTTCCACAACGATTTGCGGACTTAGTTCTTGAACTTCAAGTGTGGGTGCAACTTCAACATCATCGACTCGCGATATGTTTGAGTCTTCAATTGAGGGAGCTTGCTCTTGAACCTCTTCTTCTACAACTACTTGTGGAATGGGTTCGACTACCACCTCATTTGGCACCACATTGGGAACAACTAGATTGCCTACTTGAGGCATCTCTTGTTGCTGCGGTTCTTGAATTTCTTCAATCACCACGTTGCTCCCACTACTTCTTCTTGAGAGAAACTCCTTCTCCAAGAACTCTGCATGTCGTGCAACAACTATCTTGTTCTCGACACGGTTGTAGAAGTAGTAACCCTTTGTTTCCTTAGGGTATCCTACGAAATAACATTTGTCCGATTTGGGTCCAAGCTTATCGCTCATTAGCCTTTTCACATAAGCTTCACAACCCCAAATCTTGAGAAAAAGCATGCTTGGTTTCCTACCAAACCAAAGCTCATAAGGCGTCTTCTCAACGGACTTTGACGGAATACGGTTTAAAGTAAAAGCTGCGGTTTCTAATGCAAAACCCTAAAACGATTTAGACAAGTCGGTTTGGCTCATCATCGATCGAACCATGTCTAGCAAAGTTCGATTCCTCCTCTCGGATACACCATTCCATTGTGGTGTTCCCGGTGGAGTGAGTTGTGGAACGATTCCACACTCCTTTAGATAATCACCAAATTCGTGGCTCAAGTACTCTCCACCTCGATCGGAACGCAAGACTTTAATCTTTCGATTGAGTTGGTTCTCAACTTCATTCTTGAACTCCTTGAACTTTTCAAAGGATTCAGACTTGTGCCGCATCAAGTAGATATACCCGTATCTACTATGATCATCGGTGAAAGTGATGAAGTATGAATAACCTCCTCGTGCACAAATGCTCATAGGTCCACACACATCGGTATGTATGAGATCTAACAAGTCGTTTGTCCTAATCCTTTTGTTAGGAAAAGGCGCTTTGGTCATCTTTCCCATCAAACATGATTCGCATGTGTCAATTGGCTCGAAAGCGAATTGATCTAAGAGACCAACGGTTTGCAATCTCTTAATGCGTTTCTCGTTGATATGACCTAAGCGGCAATGCCACATTAGAGTCGTACTTTCATGTGAAATCTTACGTTTCCTACTGTCACGTTCAACACTCAAAACATGTTCGCTAGAATCAAGCACATAAAGACCATTCAATAAATGCGCAACACCATAACAAACATCATCACGCAACAAAGTACAACTTTTGTTCTTTATTACAACACCAAATCCATCCAAGTCTAAACAAGAAATAGAGATAATGTTCCGAGTGATACAAGGAACTACATAGACATCTTTGAGTTCCAAAATGAAACCAGAAGGCAAAGTTACATCCACATTCCCAACGGCCATAGCGGAGACACACGTGCCGTTACCGACGCGGAGTTGTACTTCGCCTTTCTCGAGCCGCCTCCTACTCTTTAGTGCCTGCACATTTCGACAAATGTGAGCACAAGAACCGGTGTCAAAAATCCAGTCTGTGTTAGAGGTAGCGAGAAGGGTTTCAATGACAAATATACCTGAGGTAGAAGGCTGGACGGTTCCCGCCTTCTTGTCAGCGAGGTACTTGGGGCAGTTCCTCTTCCAATGGCCCGTCTTGCTACAGTAATAGCATACGGTCTCGGAAGTGGCCGGGTTCTTCTTTCTCTTGGAACCCTCGGAAGCTCCCTTGGCCGGACCTTGGGGCGTCACCGGGCCTTTGCCCTTTCTAGTTCGGCGGGTCTTTCTTTTCTTGCTCTTTTTGCTCTTGTCACTCACCGCAAGAACATCTTTGGGGCCCTTCTCTTTCTTGAGACTCTCCTCCGTCTCGACAAGCATGTTTTGGAGATCATCCATGCTCTTGTCCATGCCATTCATCCGGTAGTTCACAACAAAACCGGTGAAGCTGTGAGGGAGAGAGTTGAGAATAAAGTCTTGAATCGCCCCTGACGGGAAGGGCGTATCAAGCCTTTCAAGCTGCCGAAACAACCCCGCCATCTTCATGACGTGTGGCCCGACTTCATGACCCTCCGCCAATCGAGTATTGGCGACGGCCTTGATGAGACGAGCCCTTTCGGTGCGGGCCTTGGTTTGGAACATGTTCGAGAGACGAGAGACCATTTCAAACACTCCTAAACCACTATCCATGAACTCCTTTTGGAGTTCCGACTTCATGACAGCGACAATCAAGACGGACATCTCCATGTCGTCCGTGACGTGCTTGTCATGTTCGTCCTGATCCGCTTTAGGGGCATCCGACTTGGGAGCCGCGGGGACGGGAGTGGTCAAGAGGTACTCCTTCTTTTCAAACCTTAGGACAAGCCTTAGGTTCCGGTGCCAATCTAGAAAGTTGGCACCGTTGAAGGCGAGCTTCTCTTTCTCTAAAAGAGAACGTAGCGAAAAAGACGAGGAAGACATCTACAACAATTTTTCAAATTAAAGGTCAATCAGTTTATGTTTTGTTTTAATTTCTAATAAAGTAAAACTTTCACTACTTTAATATAAGTCCCTAAAAGTAATGAATTTCCAAGACCCCCACTTTCGTTGAGATGATGCCGGCGTCGGCACAACATCAAAGCAACTAATAATGAGGTAGGTTCTCCTTAACCAATCATACAACTTTATGACTCTTGGTTCGCGTCGCGAACTTCACTCCAATGTCCAATCCGATTAGGGTCCATTGTTAAGTAACTCCTCTCTATTTGCTCCTTGCAAATCCGATTTACACCCCGACTACCTATGGTGGACCACGATGTCCGCGTCGGCGGAATGCATCAATGGCCGAACATAAGGCGTGAAGGGGATAGAGAGAAGGAGAGTGATTTGGCTCAATCGTTTGGGACAAACAATTATGTGACTCTTGTTTGGTGGTCGTGTAAACATACACCCATACCTATCCTATGACATTCATAGCATTCTCAAACATTCACATAATAAGCATCTCAAGCATTGTTGTGGGTTTGTATGGCTCCCGCTTGCATTAGTTTTCGCCGCATCTCCATGTAGCAAAACTAATCTAACCTTTGTCCCTCCCACTAAATTCTATATGGATCTAAATCCTATATAAAATAAAGGAACAAAATTACATGTGTAAATTTCTATTCCCATCCTAACCTTAGGGGCATGCAAGCCACACAAGTTACACAAAAATTAATCAAAATTAATTAATGGCACCAAAGGCCTAATTACACACAATCACACATGCATTCAATTTACAAACCACAAGGCATTGAATCATGAGCCATACTAAACCCACATCCTCCTACAAAACAAAGTTAGCACAAGTCTATCCACTAGTGTACTTTGTTTATAATTAATGACTTTCAAGTGTCTTTGCGTATTATTTGCCATTCGCAATTTCCGTGTATAAATGCTCAAATTTCAAACAACCAAACTTGTTTAAATTCCTTTTGAAAACTTTTCAATCATCAAAAAACTGAAAGGAGATCGCACAAGGAGTATCCTAATTACTTTTTCAACTAGTTTGAATAATTAGATAAATAATACTTTGATAAAAAAGTATCTAATGGGACACGACAAAAACCACAGTTTTCGGTCTCCAAAAATTATGAAATAATTTATATAAGCTCCTTGTCTAGATTGTAAATACCAGTCAAAATTTCAGGAAGAGATCATATACCATCTGAGAGAATAAAAAAAGACAAATCTGAAACAAGTGCGCGAACGCACCGTTTTGAGATATTCTGTTTTTCTTCTCAACCATCCGGTCTGAAAGATCACCTTCCATCCAGTTTTTATACATACAATATACATAGAAAAACTTGTTTAATCTATTGGCTAACTATTCATGAAAAGAAAACCACTAAGTTCTGTTTAAGAAATTCAAGTTACAAGCTTAACAATCGACTAGACCTGTACAGGAACAGACTATCGACCGAAAAGGTTTGACCTGGTTGAGGTACCAAACTTCCATGAAAAATTATGAAATTAATTTTCCTGGAATCCTAACTTAAAAATAAACAACTCTATTCAAACAATTTTCCAGAAAGAGTTCTCAGTTGGTACAGTTTATTAGAACAATCAGTTTGCTCAATAAACCAGATCTGACGAGATCTTTCTTTTCATACTTGAAAAACCACGAATTAATCTGAACCATGCAACATTCTATACATGTCCAGAAAGTGTTTCAAGTCCTCTTTAAATCTAGCCAAAGAACACTGGTACTTATATTCAAAATATAAATCTTTTAAGCCATTCAAACAGAACAGTGCAAGCAGAAACTGGTTCTGCGCACCGTTGCCATTTTATTCACAGTAAATCCATACAATTTCAGAAAAATGTGAATCCAACGCCAAAAGAACCACAATCCACAGATCTACAACTTTCTAGTTGACAGAAAAAATTTCCAGAGAACATTTCATAGCGAAAAACGCATAACAACACAGAAATTGCTGTTTCCAGACAGCAAGCAATAGCATCAACTCTACTAATCCATTAATTAACCAATTTCTCTTAATTAAGTGTCAAAATAACTTAAGCACGACCATGTGCTCTGATACCACTGTTAGGAAGTGCACAAATTTAATTTTTAGACTAATTACTCTTAATTAATCCTAATTAAACTAAGTGCAAAGGAGATCTAGTGCAAAAGCCATCCAAACACACAAGAGAAAGAGGGAAAAATGGCTACCTCTTGCGAACTTGTAATCGCAAGGCTCGAATCCGTCGAGTCGAGGTTGTGCGCACCACCACGCGTGTCTCGGCCTCAAGTCCACCAAGGTATTAACCAAAACCTCGATCTATGCTAGTAGATGAGAGGTTAAGCCTAATCCCTTCCTTCCCTTTGCCTTAATTAACTATTTAATTGGATGGAGGCAAGAGGTGCTCAACACATGAGCTTAAGAGAGCAATGGTGGAGAGGAAAAATTCTGAAATTTTTCCTTTAATTTTCGTCCAAAATATTAGGGAGAGAGAAAAAGGCAAGGTGGCTAGGGTTTTGGCTCCCAAAGTGGTCCTTTTATAGACCAACCACTCTCCCAAAAAGTTGTAACTAATTTACAACTATGCCATCACTAGGGCAGCCATAAAATGGGCCTAAATGGGCTCCATTAATTATTTAATTGGTCCTCTAATTCAATTAATTAGTGGCCCAATTAATTGCTCTCAAGTTGGACCTTTAATTTACAATTTAAATATAGGCCCGTTAGCTCAAATTAATTACTTTAATTAATTCATGTTGAACAAATTAATTATCAACACTTTGATAATTATTTAAGGATTAGAATATGCATTAATTTATTTCTATATAATCCGTTTGACTTAATTAATTAATTATGACGGTTCGCAACAGTACATAATTAATCAGTCAACATATCATATTGTTGCATTCCTTAATACAACCAAATAAATAATGCACGCATGGTCAAAACCTATTTGTGTGACCCTTTGAAGATTTATGCTCTGTTGGACATGGAAAATAAATCGCTATTTATTTCCAATAATCATAAGCGGTATCTAGCAACACGTTATGATTCCCAATTCGCATAAATAGTGTACTGCTACAATATTTTTAATCCTGCATAAGAAATAATAGTATTTCCTTGTCTGATTCTTATGTCACATGATATCATCGTATAATCCAAGATAGGAATGTGTCATTCTTGCAGATTATACGTTTCTTGATCTAGAGATGACTGTATCAGTTGCTAGCAAACAATCCATCTCCATCAAGGGGCCCAAACAGATATCATCGCTCACTAAGTTAATTAATGAGGGACATACGGTTTTCTTGATGAACAACTTTTCCCCGCACAATTCAAGAGAACATAAATAAAGTCCGTATAGCAGCCCTTATCAGGAATCAACGGTAGACGATATTTATTGAAACTATCCTCATGTGGAAAAGCTGAACCATCTCAAACTTAGAATCAAACTCAAATGAAATAAATAATGACACATAACACAATCCATATATTTATTTCACTGGGTCGCGTCCTGTACTATGTTCTATAACATATACATATGCAATTAAGTTGGCAACTCCTTACCTATGATCTGTAGAACTTAATCATCACTTAACTTGCATACTAATCTTATCCGATAATTAATATTCCTTGTTAATTATCAAGATTACGGACCTTTTAGATTTATTATTGTCATTTAATTATAAATGAACTACAGAGATCTACAATTCAGATCCTCAACCTGAATGATCTGTCAATTAATAAATCAAGGAATAAATGATAAAATATCATCAATCACATAAACCATAGAAGTGGCCATTTAATAATTGGCTCCTAGGACATAACTCTAACAAAAATCCCAATCAAACAAAAAGAAATAAAGGGAAGATATTGACACCTGAAGAGAAGCTTCCCATCTATTTTTTGTAATTACCTCATCAAAAACACGTACAACATATTGTGCCACAGCCTCTGTGTCGACTTGGCATTGGCCATGGCTGGAGTCGGGCTTGGGCCTATTCTTTGCTCAGCTACTTTAGTCATAAGAATTTTAAACAACCTTCCGTGACGCTAGTATCTGCAGCGAAGTGGATCCGAAAACTTAAAAAGGAAAGAAGGAAAATAAACCAATACAATTTATATATTTTGAGAGTGGAAACACAAAATTATAAAGATGTTGTCGCCAATTACCCGTAGACATGGCTTAAGATACAATAAGACAATGACAGAGGAAAAAAATTGAGCAACTATTATCATATTAGTCCCACGTAATAACATAATATCAATTGATTGTTCCACTAAGAAACACAAAACTCGGTGTCAGGATAAGTATAAAAGGAAAATGCTATAGTTAATTAGGAAATTTTACTTAATTCGTAAAAAGAATAGATATAAGGAATCCCACCTTGCATCTAAGCCAGTGACTTCAATCAATACTACATCAAAGACAACATATAATCAGTTATCTAAGAAAAATACGGTATTTAGAAAAATAAAATACCTTTGTTTGATGGAAGGTAACAAAATCAATTTTTCTTTTTTTAATTTTTCTGTCACAAAGCCAAAAATGGTCTAAAATTGGGACTTGATTCATCCATTCATAGATTCTAATATGCAATGATCATGAGAGAATGACCACTTAGAACCTGATCAATTCTATCTACTGAAAATTAAATTAGAACTATAAATAAAAAAAATATGAAAGTTCATTATTATAACATTTAACTTTTTTTCATGAACAGAAAGTAACTGAAGGCTACCATATTTCATTTATCATGAAATGAAACCAAATACAAATTGCATATATATATATAGGCCCTGATCAGAATGGCATTTTTTTAACATCGGATTTCATTTCGTTAGAAATTTTTTTATCAAATTGGATGGATTTCATGTCATTTGGTCGGAATTTCTATATTATTAGACCATTGAAATAAAATGAAATAAAATCCCACATAAAAATCATTTCGACAGGGCCATATTGTTACTGTAGATCTCAACTTTCATAGAAACTGTTAAGCAGTTTGCTAATCTAAGTTTTGGTTTGGTTCATTAGCAAGAAGAAAAAGTGGTCACCCTATCGAACTACATAACATGACCTACATCTTGTGACCTTGGGTACTTGTGTTGCAAAAGCGGCCACTGCACAAAAAAGTTGGTCAGCTAGTCGCAATTTGTATAGCAAAAGGCCACTTAATGACAATTTTTTCACTCAGGATATGCTTTCAGTGTATATTATAGTGCACCATCTCCATCCTAGTAACTGCATCAAAGGAAGCATATAACACATGTCAGGTAGCACATTCAGATATTATGTAAAAAAGAGATGGATTTTAACTAAAACCACATGACAATTTGATGTAGAAACCTAAACTGACACAATAAAGTTAAATGCTCAGCAGAAATAACACATAATTAGAGAATAACCTTCAATAAGTATGCACAGATGCATAACGGAATGCAGGTCCCAGGACCATTGCACAAAATCTGGATAAAAAATAACAAATGAAGTCTAGAAAAATATAAACTTCTGAAGTTCTTGATATGTAAAACAATTCATTTTCAAAGGAAATAGCAGTACCACTTGTGGTCTCAGTTTGAGGACAATCCACATAGCATGTACAGTAGCTACTATAGTCGTGCCAATATAAGTTATATAAGCCTGGCCAAACCTCTCGGCTACGGTGTATTTGCAAAAATTGTGCACCTTCTCTTTTCTTTTCGACATTGTTTTGCCACAAAATTAAACTGTGAAATATAAACTCACCAAGCAACATATAATATTTATGATTCTTTTTCTTAGAGACAGTGATCAGAATACCAATGCAATAGAAATTTATAACCTCTGGTGCATTAATTGAGAAAATTGCAGAAACTTGAAGATAAATAAAAGGGTAAACTGTAAAAACTGATCTGGTTCATAAATTGCACCACACTGGACAGCTTCCTGTAATAGCAATCCAGATAACTGAGTCAACAAATCTGAATTAAGCTAAATGTAAAGTGTGGAATAGTGCTAACCTCAGAATTTAGCAAAGATTCTTCATAAACTTGAGCTTTATGAAGGCTCATGTCATCAGTTGATGCAGCAACATTTGACCTAGGAGCATATTTGCCCTCAAGACGTTTACAATGCTAAGCATCTCTGCTGTGTGCCCTCCTATTGAATCCAACAAATAATCACCCCATTAAATGATAAATCAATGTTAAAAGCATTGGAACTTTAATTGACTGCCATAACTTGAAACAAAAAGTAACAAAGAGTATGATACCAGTACATGGTGGTATGGAGCTGAAGGATAATAATATGAAGCAATTCAATGTTTGATTTCAAACAACCCATATCAAACTAAAAAAATAGGTTCACTATCTGATTATGTAATTGCTGCCAAAGAAAATTGGCGACCACTTAATAATGTGAAAAAGGAAGACCAACAGAATCAGGACGGCCTATATTAATCATATTAATCACAAATAAATTAGCTTTGCCGACCACAATTAATGAACGAAAATAAAAATCGCAACCAATAAATTCAAAGCTGGCAACTACAACCCCTGATTTCACTCATGGAAAAAAAAAATTAACTGCCACGAAAAAGCTCAATTGATAGCAACTAAAGAACTGAGAGAGGAATTGCAACGATAAAAATAATCTACGCAAAGGCAGGACTCCAACCCCCGATTTTACAGGATTAAAAAAAATGAAGTTAATATGCAATAAATTTACAAATGGTGTTCTCAGTTTGAAAAATTGAATAGGATTGCCACAACAAATTAGAAATAATAAATCCATACACAAGCATACATGAATGAAGAATAAAAAATCACAAATAAAAATCTATGGATAACTCACCGGAAAGAGACGCCGAAAAACCCATGGCTAATTATCAACTGATTGAAAGCTCGAACAGTTAGAAAACCACCAGCCGTCCAAATTTTATGTTTCTTCTCAGATGAGATCAAACGCCACGCCACGCCACGGCCAGCCGCTGCCGCCGGAGAAGACTGACTCACTGATTCATTTCGACTTTTCGAGAGGGGCGAGGATGGCGTGTCATCGGGGAGAATCTGGGAGGCACACGATCGCCGAAGTGTGTTGTGCCTTTGACAGGCGTAAAAAAAGCCAACACCATCAGAGGATGCGGTTCTCGGTGGAAATAGCAAGAGAGAAGGCATGCCAAACCGTAAGGACAAAAACGGAGCAGCACTAAATGCCACGAACCACGATCTCAATACCCATACACATGAAGAAGAGGACTGAATTGAATACCGGTGCATATTTATTCCACTGCACCCGGTCCAAATTCACATAGAAAGAGCCACCGCTCTTTCATCCAAAAATCCAACCGCACGATTCCTAAAAAAGGTCCAGATAATTCACATGAAAAAAGATAAAGAGTACTGTTCATAGGAAGAAAATGGGTATCAAACTTTAGTAGGGTATAAATAAAAGTATCCAAGCAATTGACATGTGTTACCACAATTGACAGATGTTAGCACAATACCTCCTATACACATTCACCGCTCTACGGCGAGTTATCAATTCAAAAAAACAGTAAATGCTGCCAAAACTTTACACAGAACTTCCTGCAAAGAATAGTCGCGGCTCCGAGCAATCTAGTGATATAATAATACAATAAATTAGGGGACTTTGTCGTCGCGGTGAACACCCCATAATATATATTTTTTTAAAGTAGTTCGTGGGTGTAATTTGTTTTGTATAAGTTTTTTTTTTGGTAAGTGATAAATAATCACAGTTAAGTGGTTTGTAAATATTTGGGGAAAAAAATGTAACGCCTAGATCTTGCAGGAGTTGATTAAAATACAACACATTTTTATCTAAAAGACCACCATTGTTGAAACAACAGCTCAATCGAGCACATGTTTATCCCAAAAATTAGTGCATAAAAAAAATATATAATATGTTATTATAATAAATGTTTGAAAATATTAATAGAGCAGCAAATAGGCTTGATGGGCCACTTCCTACAACAGCCACTCTTGGTCTTTTTTCAGTATAGGCAAAGCCATTAGATGGGTTAGACCCGTCAACCTTGACCTTGCCTTTGTCTAGAATGTCAACTAAATCAGTCGGGGCATTTTCATCCTCCCTATATTAAACGATGCCAAGTTTTGGTTCTAAATGGGAGATGAAATCCCAAGTTCTTGGCTCAAGGTGTAGAAGTTTCTTTACATCCATGTCTACAGTGTAAACAAATGCTGGTTCCTTCAATACCTGATTAATGTTTAGTTAATAGTAGCCAACGTTAAAGTTGACACAAAATATGCATTGTATGCTTTCAATTTCCTAGAAACATATGATAATTAGATCTCTAATTTTTCCAAACTTTACCACATTAATTATGCTTAGGACTTAATTATATGAGAGCAGTCTTCGATTACAAAATCAGTTTGACATAAATTATGCTTAGATCTCTAATTTTGTGTCCAATTTGATGTATATACTCAAAGAACATAACTGAGGCTAGCTTTAATCAAATTGATTTTGACAGATCACAACAAAACCAAATAAACCAAAAGTAATGCAACACTTAACAATATTGTTTTGATTCATTTTCTCTATCCAAATATGCACTTTCAGCTCTTTTTAATAGATGCATTCTGAATCATCGGCTATATTTGTAGTTCAATGTACCTTTCTAAAATCAAAGGATTTCCTCGCAACTGTGAAGGCTCCTTCAAGAAGCATTGCAGCAACCTGCATCAACAAAAGCCCCTCCATTATTAAAATTTCATTCAAATTAATCATTAATTCGAAGTTTTTCTTTAAATTATGCCAGTAATTCATTTCTTTCGAAAATTGACAGCTTCAAAATGTTCTGCACTTATGAAATTATATGAATCCAGTCACTAATTTTTCAATTGCAAATTTCACCTATAAAGCAATTTGATGGGAAAGCAATCAATTAACAGCAACAATTTTATCTGTATTTGTAATTCGATGGAAAAAAAAATGAAGAGCTATTCAATTTAACCCCTCATCATCCACCAATTAGACAACATACCATTATCCACATTGAAAGAAAAACACAAAGTATACCAAGGGTATTCAATATATAAGAGATCCGGTACACCAGTAATAAATGAAATTTAATAAGTGAATCGGTACACCCATTTAAATAGTGATTTATATCTTCAAAATTTGTTTTAGTCAGTATGTTTAGATATTTAAACATGAGATTATTTAAACTCAAAAACACCCAATTTGATTATTTAGGAGAAACAAACATAATTACAAAAATCGTACAGCATCCTACTTGTACCACTCGTACCGGGAAAAACAAAATTGAAGTGTTATTCAATTTAACCCCTCACTTGTGGATCAACGGTATGACCCTTATGGTTTAAAATATATTAATTAGCAGAGATGGTCATATATATTCACACATCGAAATGACAAAGTATTGTTTAAACATGAAAATCTAATGTATCTGACAAAAAGTAAAGGTCAAAAAAGAGAACCTTTTATTGCTTATAGACACAACTTGCATCCTTGCAGGTTTGTTTCTAGCCATTTTGTCTTCAATCTGAATGAAGTCTGAAACAAAACCTATGACATCTGTCCCATGCAGTGTAGGCAGAACTTTGAGATAGCAAAATTAAATAAAAATTACAAATAAATTAACTAATATATAGTTACCGATTGGTTATGTCTCTTCAGTTATTTTTGTGCCAATATCTTCAAGCGACTTAAAAACAAAGTAACATGTGGGGATGTCTTTTAGATTAGAGGACAAAGGAGCCATATAGGTTTGTCTAGAGAATGATAATGTGAAGGCATGTTCAACTGTTAGGAATCCGTTTTCTTTGATATGCCCCACCATGAACCTTCGGATTTCACATACATTTCCCTCCATGAAATCCCTCTGCATTTGGCGGTAATAATTGATGGACATAATATCCTGGATCGTACCGCCCTAAAGAAACAATTCAAGAAGCATTAGTAAAACATACATTCATTCCATTTCAAATATCAATTTATCATATTCCGTAATTCAAATTTTATACTATGTAAACAATGCTTTATCGAGCGAAGCTCGATGTCCAATCCTAGTCTTTATAAATTGAGCAAAGCACCTTTAATTTGTCCTTTAATTGAGCAGTTGTTTAAATAGCAAATTTGGAACATGGAATTGTCCAATCAGGATAATTTAGATACTTGATATATGTTCAAAATTACGGAATTAGCAAATGATAAAGATAATCTCAGTACCTTTGGCAATTGTTATGAATGGAGAAATGTGTTGGTCCTGACCTCAAATAGAAACCTCTGGCAACCTTTACGCAGGGTCCCCTTTTCTTCTCATGGTCACTCATTTCGAACATAAATCGCTGGTGATGGTGAAGAGTGGTTGGTGCTGAGGCCAAAGAGAGAGAGATGAGAAAAGTGAGTGTGGTGGACTGGTGGTCCTGACCTCCAATTGTTATAGGAACAGCATAGAACTGATGGAAAGAGGGACTGAAAAGAGAAAGTTAGATAAGTCAAAATCTCAACCTTAATTTCAGATCCGATGTTATCAAGATCGTGAAATAAAATTTATGACAAAATCCCAACCTTTAATTGAGCAGATGCGAAAGGGCATAGAGCGACAATTGTCAGAGGCAACTGTGGGGCGGAGGCTGTCCGTTGATCGAGATGCCTGTTGTACCCCCTCCTCTAGGGTTTAGGCGAGATCCGAGAATGAGAGCGGGTCCAGCCAGAGGCCACCGTTTAAGTGGAGTCGTGACCTACGCCCTACCTTTTGCTTTGCATGTCGCCTCCATGCCGCCGTGGCTCGCCCTTTTCTCTCGCTGCTTTCATTGGTTCGTTTTTTTTTTTTTTTGGTCTCTACGGAAGACTACAGAAGAGGAATCGAGAAGAGAGCGCACGAAGAAAAGAGAGGAGGAAAGGAGGTGCAGGGGCTGGCTAAGAGGAAGGAGGAGGGGTTGGCAAGAAAAGGGAGGAGGGTTTGGCGAAGGTACTGGTGCAGCTAGGGGTGAGGCGAGGTTAGCGAGGAGTCGGAGACGCACTGAGAAGAGAGGCGGCGGCGGTCTTGTCGGAGAAGGGCTTAAGTAGTCTTGTCGGAGAGGAGGGTAGTGGCCACGGAGGAAGGGTCGGCGAAAGAAGAGAGGAGGAGCGAAAGGATTATCGACCTGATAAAAACTCAGATTAGATATCGCAAGGAAGGAGGAGGAGAGGATGGATGCGCACGTGTCTCCATCGGACCATCCGTAAAACATCCCCTCAAATATGGCCGTACGATCAGAATGGACGGTCCAGATAATTCAGCCGGAAAAAGAGAAAAGTTACTATTCATAGGGTCAAACTACCCCATTTAACTTTATATAGTTATAAAGCATCCAGTAAACTGATTTCGATTTGTTATTTTTTTCCCAAATGGTGTATTAGATGACGAAATTTTTTTCGAATCAAATACCAAATACTAAAAACCTGTGGCTGAAATGAGAGAATGTCAGTGTTTAATTCCCTTGCTAGCCGTGTAAAAAGAGTCAGCATCGGTCAATCGCCCAAGTATCCGTATAAATATCTCTCTAAGAAATAGTAGTTATACGCATTCTTAATAACAGAAAACTCGTGTCAGTGTTTCCGCCGCACATGCTGATCTATACGCTTAATTCGTTCTCCACATGCAGCACCCTTGATATTGCTGTTTGATCATACTTATAAAAATGATGTTAATATCTGTTATCCATGAATATAGTTGAATATGCAAGTCACAATAAGAAATTTTCTTGTTAATTGATTTGAGCAGAAGTTGACATTTTTGAAACGTTGTTTACTCAGTTTATATTATATATTATAAAAGAAAAAAAATATATGTATGTCCTAATAATATTTATAGTAAGAAAACTATTTGCGAAATCAGTTGAAACTGGTGCTTATGCTATTGATGCTGGTATTTATATTTTGGCACTCGATTTTTATACTATTACAATATGTGTTTATATACTAATAAAGAAAATTATTTCGTCAATAAAGTTAAACTGATATTGATACTTTCCAATCCAGTATTTATGTTTTTATAACGGGTGTTTATAATTTTGGACTCGATGTTTATATTTTCTAATTTATATATGCTAGAAAATCAAATAAAAGTATTGTACTGTTGCTGTTTTTGGAGAGCGATACCGCTTGAAGTTTCGTTGGGACACAATTGGGTCTTTAAAGCATTGAATCCATAAATTAATACAAGAACCAACAATCTAGGACCCTTAGCACGAATCACGACATTTTTTCCTTTTATAAAAACCCAAACTAGTAGTAGGCGGGAATTCATGCGAAGGGGTAAAACACATGGCGGGAACTTCTCGCGCCATTTTCTCATTTCCCCATTTAAGCCTCTTCAATTTCCTACGAAACCATTCTTTTCTTCCCATCAAACCAATTCCTCTCTCGTCTAGAACCTTCAGAAAAATGGCGTCTAATGGAACCACCGAATCCGACCATGTGCAGGAGCCTTCTCCTAAGATCGCGAAACTCTCTCCTCTGCTCAAGGTTAAGAAGCTCTCTCCAAATGCTGTCGTGCCTTCTCGCGCCTCTGCTCTCTCTGCAGGATACGATCTCTCTAGGTATAACCGTAACCCTCTCTCTCTCAGGGCACGTGCTTGTGCGTGCGTGTGCGTGTGTAGTGATATTTGTCACTGACAAGTTGTCTTTGGTTGTTCTAGTGCGGTTGAAGCCACGGTGCCTGCTCGTGGGAAGGCGCTAGTACCAACTGATCTAAGCATCTCCATCCCCGAAGGAACCTATGCACGAATTGGTAACTCTCTATTATGTCTATGTTTCAAACACTTCAGCTACCTGTTTGATGCAATGACTCTAAGAGCCTGAGACATCTACCGCTGCACAACACGTTACTAGTAGTTTCAAACATTTAATTTCCCCTGGACCTATCTAAAGCTTGGCACTGCAATTCTTAGAGTTTACCTACAATGCACGCATTTACACAGAAAATAACATAACTTATAGTCAATTTTTTTTTTTTTTTACCTACTCAAAATATGAAAACACATGGTATCTGGCTATTCTGATTTTATTTTTTCAATTAACTCCTAGTCCATGAACGGTGATGTATTTATTTTTCTTATGTGCTTGTTTCTGTAGCGCCAAGATCAGGATTGGCATGGAAACACTCAATTGATGTCGGTGCTGGTGTCATAGATGCGGACTATCGTGGGCCTGTGGGTGTCATACTCTTCAACCATTCTGACACTGATTTTGCAGTTAAACAAGGTGACCGAATTGCACAGATGATAATAGAGCAGATCATGACACCAGATGTGGTTGAGGTTGAAGATTTGGATGCCACTGTCAGAGGCGAAGGCGGTTTTGGATCCACTGGGGTCTGAAATTTAGTAACTGCTGCCTTTTTAGAATCTTTGGTATTTTGTGGTAGCGCAATGGAAAGTTTACGGTTTCTCAGTGGCACGTAAACTGGGTTATAGCTTTAATGTTAAGGCTTCTTTTGTGATGACATGACTCTCAAAATTTTATGTTCTATGTTACAAATTCAAGTTACAGTGTAAGATGATCTGTTTTGTGGATGAGTTGACTTTGTTACTACCTTAGGTAACTATCTTATCTTTAATCTGATTTGTGGATGAGTTGACTTTGTTACTACCTTAGGTAACTATCTTATCTTTTAATACATTGCTTGCTTATGAAAATTCGGATTGGCATCCTCGACAGCCAAATAAAGCGGCTGACCGAACAGCCGAGTGTTTTTTTTAAATATTTAAAAATTTTAAAATTCAAATGCTGAATTTAAACCGTTGATTTTGTTTAATTTTACGGGCGATGTGTTTTCACATAATAAGTTTTATAAACTTTGGAGTCGATTTGATATTTGATTAAGTGATGAAATTTTGAACGTATTAGAATTAATCCGTGATAGTTAACTAGATTTGTTTATTTATTGATTACTTGATCTAGTATCAAATCGATTCTAAAATTTATAAAATTTATATGAAAACACATCGTCCGTAAAATTAAATAAGATCAACGGTTTGAATTCAGTATTTGAATTTTAAAATATTTAAATATTTAAAAAAACCACTCGGCTGTTTGGTACAGCCACTTTATTCGGCTGTCAAGAATGCCAATACATGAAAATTCAGTATCAAGAGGGATTCTTATCTGATGTTTTCATTTAAAATTAGAATTTTAATAATTTTTTATTAGCATGGTTTGCTCTGATCTGCCATTAGGTCATCCGAAGATTAAGAAAGATGCTACTTATAATCAAATATTGATCTGATTGTGTAAAGATTTTAGGATCTCTTTCCAAAAATCCTCTAGTTAAAAGGATATTCTCGTAAAGGCCATTTGTCCCCAGGGTGTTTCTGTTGGTTAGATTGTTGGGTCTACTAAACTTTTTAACTCTGACTGCACGTATTAACTACGAGCTGGTATTGAACTGGTATGTGCAAGTTCTATGTGGATTACAACTAAGGGCATTGTGCATCCCACAGATAAGAGAGGGAATAGTAGTGTCAATGAAACTTGTTTATTCGATTATCTGACCCATATTTACATTCGATTGATGGGTCTAGATAGTGATATGTTTTGTTAACTTATCAGATAAGGGTACTGTTATGATTTTTTTTTTTTTATTTATCATCCTATAAGATAATTAACAAGTATAAATCTTATACGCATATTATGATTATGACATAATTAATTTAGAGAAGATATTTTTATAGTTTCTGTTAAATTAATAATTGGTCATTTCCTTATTCTGTTAAGGGTACAATTGCTTTCCAGGAGCAATTGGTATCCATGGATTGTACCTATTTTGAGCAACAAATGTTAACAAGTTTTGCTATGAAAAAGTAGACAAACACAATATATAGATCCTTATAATGATCAAGACTACCGACAATTATTTCATATGACAGTAATCAACTGTTGGTCATTAGCCATGAGTCCATGACAATTTCACCCAATAAAATGATGGTAAGAATTATTTATTGGTTATATAGTTATTTAATTATGCACTATTATATAGTTATTGTCATAGAAAAGTCTAGTGGTGTAATTATTACCATGACATGATTTTGTTCCAACTTGAATGAGCCAAAAATTTAGCGATTCACCCTAGCCTTAATTTATGCATAATTCCCTTATTACATAAAATTGGCTAGCACTTTATTATTACATAATTGATTTTTACAACTTAAGAACCAATGATTATTGTCAATAATTTAAGAAGATTTAACATTTCAACATTTCAAGTAATGATGTTGTAGCTTAAGTGCTAAAATTTGTTTTGTTTATAGTTGATATTTTAATAAGTAGGGTCTGATAGTGGCGGAACTACATTAGAACAAGGGGAGGCACTTTCCACCCTTGGTCCAAACAATTTTCAATATATACTTAGTTTACAATAATTTTTGGGACAAAAAATAGACTTATGATTAATGTTCTAAAAAAAATAAACGGTGTCCAACCATGACATGATATGAGAACTTATACGTGTTGTGTCCTTAGGTATGTAATTTCCGAATTTGATGACATAAACACGACTCGACACGGCACGACATGCTAATTGTCTAAACATGAGACATGACATGAGAGACACATCATGTTTATAAGGAGCTTTAAAAATAATAAATTTTATGAAATGACCATAATATTATTATATTATCCATTTTTAAGAATAATTTCGCAATCTCAATGTCCAATTCTTCCATAAATATAAGCATATCATGTTTCATGAAAATTAAATGTGTCGGAACACGACATAGCACAATAAGAGGGAAAAAAATGTGTCGTGTTTTTAGACATTTTGTCTGTTGATTAAAATTTAGACACGACACGATACAACGCGTGGAAATACTTTTAACACGACACGACTCATAGTTTGGACCAACGTATTTGACACGACAAACATAAGAAAATAGGTGAACTAATAATTTTTCTATCTCATTAAAAAGTTTCCTATTATGCTTCCGCAAATGACCCACATAAATGCCAAAAAAAAGATTTTTTTGAAAAAGTCCATACTACCAAAGTAAAGATAAACTGTAATCCAAAAAATCTTAAATTAAGAGAGACGAATTCTAATCCCAAATCAGATGTGTTTGGATGAGTTAGGAATAAGGAAGGAAGAAGGATTCCGGGAAGAAAAATTAGGAAGAGTGTTATTTCCGGGAAGGGTGAGAAGAGTGTTATTTCTGGAAGAAGAAATGTTGTTTGGATGGTGAGTTAGGAATAAAGAATGAAAGAGTTGAATTAAAATAATCATTTATCTTTTTTTTTTTTTATTGTTGTAGTTTATTTATTAATAATGCTAATAATTAGGATAATAAAATAAGAAACAATAATAATAATAATAATAGAAAATAATTAATAATATAATATTATAATATTATAATAAAAATGAAAGATAAAAATAAAATAATTATTCATTTTAATTTTTTCAAACCAATTTGTGTAATATTATTCTTTCCTTATTTATTTTAATATTTGATATTTTAAAATAAAATAATTATTATTTTAATACTAATAATAATTAAAAAATTAATAGTTATAGTTTATTCATTACTTGAGAAAATATAATATTATATAAAATAATTAATAATAATAATAATATCATGAAAATATAATAATTATTATTTAATACTAATACTAATAATAATAAAATAAGTAATAATTATTGTAATATTATAATAATATTATAAAAATAATTATTATTGTAATATTATAATAATAATATATTATTATATTATTATTTTATTACTAATAATAAAAATAATAAAATAAGTAATAATAATACGAATACTATAATAATATTATAAAAATAATTAAATTGTGATATTATAATATTATAATAATATATTATTAATATTATAGTAATATATTGTTATTAATAATATCATAATTATATTATTAAAAATAATAATTATTATTATTTAATATTAATAATCTGAATAATAAAATAAATAATAAGAATAATAAAATTTAAAAATATTATAATAATTATAAAAATAATTAATATTATAATAATATTGTTATATAATGTGATGGTTTCATAAAAAAGAAAAAGAAAAAAAAAGTGGGACGGGATGAAAAAAAAAAAAAAGTGGGACCGATGCACTTCTTCCCACCTTCCTTCTTCCTTCTTCCACCTATTTGTTGGAAGAAGCTCTTCCGGGAATATGGTCTTCTTCCCACTTTATTCTTGTGTGTTTGGATGGCCCCTTCTTCTAGGAATAAGGATCTTCCATAAAGAGGCACTATTCTCGTCCATCTAATCAACACCCAAAAGAATTACAACTATTAAAAGCCTCCCGAAAGAACAATGCAAAAGGGGAAAAAAAATCAACACTTCAAAAACAACCCCAAAAATCCACATTGTCATCGTATATGTATCAAATAGCCAACCATATAACTAATTAGCGTTTAGTATTTTTCATATTAAAAAAATCATATATTAATTTAATTGTAAATTTAGAATCTTATCTCAATTCCTATGTTAACATGTAATTCTATACGTTCTTTTCATTTTGATTATCCTCCAACGTCTCTTACAACTCTGCTTTTGCAAATTTTACTACAAAAATTGTTAATATAGATTATCTCGCTATTGCCCAAGTAAAATTTTATTGTGATTCTGAATGAGAAGTGATAAGTGAGAACTCCTTATACATAACACACTAAACATTTATGCTTCATCCAATTAACATGAGTCAACATGTAAAGGAACTAAACATGTGACATGGAAGGATTGCATGAACGGCAGTGCGTCCTCTATCGCACTCCTTGGTGTCATGCACCGTCTGGTTTTCATATGGAAAGATTCATATCAAAGGAGTGACCAAAATCCTTCTAATTAATTAGAGTACTTTGGATATAACAGAACGATTGAATAATTAAAAAGTATTTTGGATTGTTCACGATATCTATTAATAATATTATTGAACTTAATTTTGTTTATCTTTTTGACAAAAATAACCGTTTTCATCAGACAAGTCAGTCTGATTGTGCTCTAGCCGATAGGTGAGGTGGTCCCTTTGCCCCTCGACTCCCTTGTTTTTTCTCCTTTCCTGTTCAAGTACAATTGGTGAAAAAAAAAAAAAACTGACGAGTTTTTTATAGTTGGGGTATAGCTCTTGGGGGGGATATAACTTTCTATGTTAATTACATGTAATCAGACAAATCGAAACTAAGATTTGCTGTTGATGTTCAATGAAAGAGTGCCATACGATCTAAATAGAATCAAAATTGCAAGGTGAGTGTGCAACTTATCAAAAAATTGTACAGGATTTCTAATTATTCACCTAAGAGCCTGTTTGGAGGTGGCAATATACAATAAGGGCCACAGGATCTATTTTCCTAGATATTAAAGCACAGGAACACGACACCAAATTGAAGTTTGCAAAAAGAAAAAAAAAAAAAAAAAAAGAGAACGAAAGAAGTAAAATAGAAGGGAAAAACAACTAGCTCCCAACTCACAGAACGTTACTGATTAACTGGTCAATAAAGGAAAACCAAATGCATATGTTATAAATTAAACTAACAAGTTAGTGCCTACAGTCTCGCATAACTCGCTACAACATACAAAATTAGTTCCATAAAGTTCTCTGATTCTACATCTCTAATGAAGCAGAGTCATTCCCCTGTTAGCCCTTTCCTCATCTCCTGCAATAAAATCTTGTAATCATTTTATATGGAAAAGAAAATGTAATATTTCAACATGTTAACAGAAATTTAAGTAAGTGCCTCATCTCCTGCAATAAAATCTTGTAATCATTTTATCAGGAAAAGAAAATGTAATATTTCAACATGTTAACAGAAATTTAAATATCAGTTTACCTGAACCTATGTTTCCAGTAGCTTCCTGTGATAATTCGTCATTATTGCTGACAGATGGTTCAGTACTTGTACCTGCATCCGACCTGAAAAACCAGGAATAGGAAATAAAAAGAAAGTGGTGGAACTTGTATGAACAAAGATTATTCCAAAAACTACCAAATATTGTGTAATATTATGTATAAAAAGATTTTAAGGAAGTACACATTAAGGGTGTTTCCTTTCATATCAGCACTTTTATGTCCCAAGAATATATCTGATGGAAATTGCAATCGTCATGTTCCTTTACCCACTGGAATGGCTGAGGGGCCTTTTATACATGCCAACTATTGTTATTTAGTGAGATCCTCACAATGTTTTACCAGTTGGAGAGAAGAGAACAGTATTGCCTATAATTCCCCAAAACCAATTTCAATTGTTTCCCAAATTGTTCCAAATCGATTTTTGCTTGCTTAAATTTTATTGTGATTTTTGGCAAGTTAACATATAAAAATAATACGAAAAGACAATAACAGAAATGAAGCACCATATGCAGCAATTACGCAATTATTTTGAATTTTAAAAATCTTGGTGCAGTATCATTTATGGAATTGATCTAGGTTCTGTAGACTTCAATTGAAGTTCTCTCTTGCGCACAAAGATTGGTACCACCAATGATACTGCATTTAAATTTGGGAAAAAGCATACTATGCAAACCATGCAGTGTAGACCCTGAAACAAAATGGTGGGCATGCACTATGCACAAGCAAAAACAAATTTATTGAGAGGTTTCCCAAAAAATTGATTATTTGAAATGCCTATATGAGTCTGGCAGAGAATAACTAATTTAGAAACCCTTATGGCTGGCTAGTGCACAAGTCCTGGCACAAACTGACAATAAATATTATGCCAAATCAAATGCATCCCTTATTAACACAGACTCACTTAGACCAACAGTTCAATAGTACGAAAGGTTACCCCCTTACTGTAATCTGATTAATAGCAAATATCAAACATAACCATCATTTTGTGAGATTGGAATTTGGGACCATGTACTTCCATTTCTTGTTCTTTACTCAGTTCCTTATTTGGACTTACAAAGACCGCAATCCTTCATTTCGAAACCACATAAACAATCAGCAAGGCAAAAGCAGGTGTGATACTAAACATATCGAACATATTTTCCCTTTCTATTTATTGTAGAACAAATTTCTAGTTTAGATCTCTCTTCCTAATTTTGGTGACCAAATCATTTACAAGTTAATTTCATTGTTAAATTAATCAATACAATACAAAATGTGTAGCAGCAAGTATGTTTAACCCGAACCAAAACCATACTTTACTGTGTTGAACCAACCCCTTATAAGTAGCAAGTTGATAGCCATTAGCCAATATTTTATCAGCGTTCTCTTCTTATTTAAATATTGGTTGCATGTGAATGAAATCTTAGTTAAATATCAATGCCAACATCTATGCTGATATTATAACTACTATAACATATAATTGGCGCTGACAATTTCTACATCAAGCCAGTCTGATCTGAAAGCCCAACACCATGCAATTACAAAAACAACAAAAAGAAATTAAAATTGATACCTCTTCACAGGCACAAGAGTGCTGATGTATGGCACAAAATCAGTGTAATTATTTGGGTAGTTGAACTTGCGCAACAGCTTCCCTTTTACGTCTCTGAGCACCAACTCTCTCAAAAAAATTTTCTCCTCCCAAAATACCAATGCAGCCGAGCCCTGTGACTGAATTGGTTTGGGGTCCCCATGGTCATCGCCCAGCCAAAAACTCCCAACCTTCTTCCAGTGCAGCATTTCCTCATTGTTTGCTGACTCCAAAGTGCTAACATGGATCGCTTTTTCCCGCAATTTGGATGTGACACTCAGCTTACCGTCCATCTCACCGAGCTCCCACCAGACCTCCGCCAGTTCAGAGTGCGGCCTTGGAATGATGTTTTTTCTGTCTTTCACTGGATTGTAACTGTTATGGATTAAGGGATTGTTAGTCAAAATTTTGGTTGTTTTTAGTGGGAACTGTGTTGACAACTAGGGAATGGGACCACATATTTATACACACAGGTATCATTGGTACTGTTTGAAATTGGAATTTTGATTTGTAGATTATGTTGGACTAAATACTTATTTGTTATTTTCAGAAGAACGAAAAAGAAAAAAGAAAACATTGTTGCTTGGCGCTTGGTATGCATTCACTACAGTACATGATTCAAACAGTGTACTCAGTGAATAGCATACCACCATGATAATGTGATGACAAACTCCATTGTTATGATTACTTCAATCACAACTTTAAAAACCTTATTTGCGTTCAGAGTACAAACTAACAAAGAATTATTTTATTTGCATCACCTGAGCAGTGTCATATCTTAGACTAACTTATGCACAGGAGGCAACAGAAAACCTATTTGTATTTTACAAAAATACTCTTCTATTTCCCATATGATATAACACCAAGAATTAAAAATTTCAACTAAATTTACAAAGTGAAGTACCTTAGAACAGTCTCCATGGTGGTGCGCCAATAAGCCATTGCACCGACGGCTGTGCCTGATTCAGACAAAATATTCTCCACTGCACAAATCTCTGACGACTGGGTCCATGCCCAGGTAATCGATGAAAAGGTCTCGAAAGTCCACACCCCCTCTATGACCGGATACGCACAGACCACACGATAATCACCGCTAAAATTGTACACTGACGGCTCGTCGAAAACTACCACGACAGCCACATCATCAGGATGCAACATATTCGGCTGGGGAAGCTCAGCCCATTGCTTGGTGGTGGGGTTAGTCATGTAATACTTCAAAGTCTGAAGTCCTCTGAGGCACATCACGCCAAGTGTTGACGCCATAATGTTAAACGGTTCAGGCAGGTACGACAAGCTTGGATCAGGCAGGTTTGACAAAGGAGGATCAAACGACACATACCGTTTGTCGTCCCCGGTGTCATAAAACAGGCCCGAAACCAATTTTGGATGCAAGATATGAGAAAGCACCATGAAAGGGCTCGAGATCAGATTCTTGAAATTCGGCGACACCGATTTGAAACGCAAGAGCGTCTTGGCAGGGAGACGAGGCAACACCAGGTGTGCAATTCTGTTGATCCTCTCCAATTTGAGAGACATGACAGGAGGAGCAATGTCGAAGACATCATCTCCAATTTCAGAGTAGTTACTGTCTTCGTCGGGCAAGTAATCTTCCTCCTCTGCCTCCTCCTCAGCCTCATCGGAGGAGCACTCGCTCCCGTTAGAAGACTTGTCCATTTCGTCAGAGGAGGAGAGAGCGATGACGAGGTCAGAGGGATCAAATGGGGTGGCGATAGTGATCTCGTCGTCTTCTTCGTTGGAGAGATTGCCATCTCCGATCAAAATCCAGTCAGCCATGATCGCTTCTTCAATTCTCACTCGACTCGACTATTTCTTCGTTGCAAAGGAAGTCTTCTTTTTTTTTTCTCTTCTTGGTTTTCTTTAATTTGTCTCTCTTTTTGCGCTTCTGTTGGTTTGGTACTTTGGTTTGGGTTTGAATGGATTTCTTTTTGTCTTTTTAATGCTCTTTCAAGAGAGGAATCGCGTGGCTATATAGATCACAACCGTTGGATGAAAATCGGACGATCATAATTTAAGATAGGTCAATGAGTGCGGTCGTCCCGTGGGATTTGTGTGGGACCACGATGACTCGCTTCAAAATGCAGCTCTTCCTGTGAAATTTCGTATAACTAAGTTTGTAACAGTTTATAAAGTACTCGTGCAGAGAATTGTTATATATTGAGAGAAAGATAGTGCCACAGAAGAACAAAACAATACAGTTTTCTAGTCGTAGTCGTCAAGTCGGAAAGGCCGCTATGTGATTTCCTCTCCATTTAAAGAATCGAAGATATAATTAGATTGCGTCTGGATTTGCCACGTCACGAGGTGGCCTTCGTTAAAAAGAAAAGTTAAAATGAGAAGAACTGGATAGAGTGCCGCGGAAGAAAAGCGGAATAGATAATTTGAGGGTGAATAAAATAGTAAAAAGTAAAAAAAAAATTGGAGTCTAGGACTAATAAATAAAGGTCAAACAATTTCTGTTTCTGCTTTTAAATTGAAGATATACGTAGTTTCGGATTCGAATTCAGTTCGAGCATTAATTAAATATAATATAACTAATTCAACTGTTACAAGAATTATATATAATTATTAAATGGAACTAACGCATGATTCATTCAGAAATAAAAGTATATATCTATCATGTATGTATTTGTGAAATATGAACAACATTATATATATTTTGGTAGTGCAAGGATAAATATGCGTAATAAAAAAAAAATTAAGTCTAGAAATTGTCAAGTGAAAATTGAATTGTATATTGCACTTCATATCCATTCCCAAATCGAAACTGTATGTGGACCTTGAAACAGATATCTTAATTTCAAAAAAATCTGGATCCGAATAATTATCCGTACCAGTATTCATTTTAGCTTTCAATTTAAATAATATCCAATCCGTTTGCATCCCTACAATTAATCCATTTTGTTAAATGTGAACCTGATTAAAAAAATCAGAACCAGCCATCTGATTGGTTCGGGTTTATATTGTATGAAACCGTATCTTTAATTTAATATGAGGAAAAATACCCTCTTTTTTAAGGAAAGGAAAAAAAAAAAAAAAAAACTTATGAGACCTAAACTTGTTAGCTCCCTTTGAAAGATGTAGCAGGATTTTCTAGGAAGTTGCTAAGGACCCTCATGATCTGGTACAACTACAAGAGGTGCTTTTAGAGTGGCATGTACTCAGGAAACCACCATGAATCTAGTATATTACTCGGTCATGATGACATGATGGGAACTTCAACACTTTTATAATTTTTATTTTTTTTTATTTTTTTCCTATTTTTCTTTTTATAGACGTTATTCTTGTGGTGGTCTCTTTTATTTGTTTTGGTTTTGCTTTCTTTCCAGGTCAGCAAATTGCTGCCAATTTGTACATTATTACTTTTATAATTGATTAAAAAGGCAAGGACTAGATCCTTGTTTTTCTTCAAAAAAAAAAAAAAAAAAAAAACTAGTTAGTTTCTTTTATTTTCCAATTCTTAGCTAAGCACAATTTATAAATGAAAAAATATTGGAAACTTGACGGCACCACTTCCACGACGACGACCAAGTACCTTATTTCCTAAATTAGTAAATTAAATACTTTTGTAATTTATATTTATTTGTTTACGAACATTACTATTTTATTTTTGATGAAGTCCTTTGCTTTAATTATCTTCTTGTAAGTTGTAACGAAGTTAAATAAAGAATTGCAGAATTCTAAAAAAGATAAGGGCGTGACCCTTATTTTTATGACAAAAAAAAAAAAAAGAATTGCAGAATTCCTATCACAATTGCACGATTCTATTTCTATTTATTTTTACAATTTATGAACAGAAACAATATATGCTTACTATTTTTAAAATTTGTTTCCAATATTCTTAAATTATCTAAACTGCTAATGCTACACCTCTGTTACTACTTACTAGTTACTACTTACACCATATTACAAGAATTATTCTTAAAACAACACCAGAGCTTCTCTTGGTGCACTATTTTAAAAGTATCAGTAGAAGAATCTCCAAGCTAATTTTAATTCATAAATAAACCAGAACAGGGGCGGAGGACCGGAGGTAGTAGGGGGCAAAGGGGGGCTTCTCCCCCTTAATATTTTAAATTTGTGCGAACAGCTTTTCAATTATATACTAAATTTTGTTAATATATAACATTTTGCACCCCTAATAAAAACTTCGAATACAACAAATATAGCTCAAATACAATCTAGCTAGCTAAGTTTATTGTTTATTTAAACTAGTTTAATTATACTTTTTCTTTTAGAACAAATTTAGAAGACGAAAAATCATAAATAAAACAATGCTCAAATATGAAAATCTTTTCTTATTATTTTTTGAAGAAAAAATATTGTATTTGATACAATTCATGTTCAGAAAATTATTACTATAAAATAATACAATATTATTTTTGTTGTCAATTTTTTTTAAATTTTCAAACTTTCAAATTTTAATTTGCCTAAGTCGAAATTTTTAACCCCGCCATGAACCAAAACGTTGTCAAGAATTTTGGAAAAACTTTTAACATATTTTTGAATTGGCGCTGCAATACATACCATGGGCCTAAGGGAAGATGTCATCTTTGCTTGCTTATAGTACCATGCGTTGTATGTGACATCCAAAATTTACCTCTCGCTAACAGTGTCAGGGAAAGAATCTTACATATATAAAATTTATCTAATTTATTTGTAAACATCAATTATAATTTCTTCGTCAGGTCCCCAAAACATCTGTATGATGCTATTCATGAAATCCTCATTTATCAGCATCTATGTATCGTATAGAATAAGAACTCTCTTTCCAGTTATATTCCTGGATATGTCCCCCGACCATGCATTTCCGTTATTTATTTATTTTTTAAATATTAAATTACAGACACGAATGACATTTGTTTTTGTTAGATTATAATTCTGGTCAAATTCAATTAATTTTTTTGAAGGCTCGGTCAATTAGTAATAAATGTCGGTCGGCTTCAAATGTCTAATTTCGTGAATAAAACCACAAAAAAACTATGTTTTAATGGAAACACTCAAAGCATCATATTGCCTCCTGGTGTAGAAAATAATTAAGTATAATTGTCAATAGATTGACTGGAATAAAAAACGAACAAGCGATAATGTATTTAATCGGGGATGATAAGGATCATCCCATATTTTATCATCCCCATTATCCTCCTTAATGATGAGCCTCCTCTCTTTTTATTTCTAGAATACAACTACATTTCTATTTTTGTCTCTCATCCTCTAGATGTATCATCCAGAGGATGCTCATCTCCTTCCTTTCTATATTTTCCTCTCTCTCCCCACCTCATTTATTCCAGAATAATTAGTATTTTGTCCAAGGCAATTAATTTTTTTTTCAGAACAGTTAGTAATAATATCTAGGACAATTAATATTTTTTCTATGATATTTAATATTTTTCAAATTTTTCCAGGGCGAAATTTTTTTCCAGAACAAAATCAAACAATTATGTTACAGAACTAGAACAATTGGTTCTTTTTTCTAGAACAATTAATATTTTTTTCCAAAACAAAACCTAGACAATTAGCTAACATAACTAGAATAGTTATGCTAAAGAACTAGGGGGTCGTTTGGATGGGTTAGGAATAGCCAATTCCTAGGAAGGAATAAGGATTTTCGTTGGGAAGTGTGTAACTTTGTGAGAGAGATGAATTGTTTATATTAAAATTTATGCCCGGAATTGGAAAATCCCCAAATTCCGGCCCAATCCAAACGACCCCTAGGACAATTATGTTACAAAACTAGAACAATTAGTTTTTTTCTCTTAGAGTAATTCATTTTTTTCCTAGGTGAACATATTTTCTAGAACAAACCAAGACAATTAGATCATTGAAATAGGACAGTTATGTCACAGAACTAGAACAATTAGCTTTTTTTTTTTAGGACAATTAGTTTTTTTTTCTCATATCAAATAATTTTTTCATAACAAAAAAAAATTTTCAGGACAAAATATGTTGTGTCAGAACGTACTCATTTTCTAAGGATTATAGTGATCGATCCTTCTCCTATTTGTTCAGTAATACATCAGTTATGATAATTTATTATTTCGCCAAATTTATGCGGTCAATTTCTATTAGCTATAATTTTTTTCAAGCTGTGTAATAGTTGGCAACTTGGCATCATCATAATTATATTGAGTTCAGCTTGCACCTGCGAGGCGTTTAGATATTAAATCAAATTACAAATATAAATAGATAGGGATGATGGGAAGATGCTGAGGGATGATGGGGACCAGAGATGGAGATGATGAGGATGAGGTTAAGGAGGAGAGGATGATAATCAATTCTGGTATTTAATTGAAATGCTGATGTATCGTCATCGGGATGATCTGGATTTTTACAATTAATATATATTTTTCTTTTTTAATTGATTGACTATGATAAAATACGAAAAAGTCATGAAAGGTTGAACAAGTCGAGCACCACAATTCAACTGTATACATAGTCCAATTCAGCACTCAAACTTTGTTTTATGCTAACACTATGTACAATTGTACATCTTGTTGACAATCGAAGTGCTAGATTATTGTCCGACATATTTGTATGTGTTTGGTTGCTCCAAGAATAAAGGAGGAAGAGAGAAGAGGGAGTAGGGAGGGAGATTATTTCTTATTCCTCCTTTTTATGAGAAGAAAGAAAAAGTCTTATTCTCAAATTTATCCCATGTTTGATTGTGCCTATTCTCTCTTCCTTCTTCCTTATTTCTTAGTCTTGGTGCAACCAAACACACATAGAAAAGAGATTAAATTGGTTTTGTAAAATTTCTTATAAAAGTATTATACTTCCAAATTTCCTGCAAACACAGTAGGCAGAATTAAGAAACTTTACAATTTCACACAAACATAACCTCAAGGCTAATTTTGTACACTTGCTATTTCCAAAGTATCATGCTTTGAAACTTCCTTTGAAAGAACGTAACAGAAGTTGATACAAAAATAAACAATAATAATTATAACAAAAACCCAGTGAACAGAATATCAAACACATCAATAATTTGCCATGATGCCCCCAATATCATTGAAACGTCGCAACTCACGGCCGACATGTTAGTCCATCACTATGACTTACAGACCTAATTAACATAGGCATCAAGTTTCAAGAAGAGGAACAAAAATGAGCTCACAGCATCTTAGATTGATCTTTTATCTGATACCTCTCACAATGTACAGAAACTTCTCACAAATTCGTTTCATATATATCCAATAAATGCACTAAGGCGGACAGTCACAATAGATGTACATCAGATTGTGCTACGCTTCTCGCTTCCTTTTACGTGGGACCCCATTACTGTTCGCTTCATCTTCATTGGTCGCACCATTATCAATTACTCCATCTTCATCCTCTTCCTGGTACCAGCAAAGCATTTAGATTAGCACATCATATATATATGGATAATATCAATATGTACCATCTGGTAGGTACAACAATAACACTGGTCTGAATTAAGCCATTTTTGAATGGATCTCTGTTCTTTCTTTTCCAACGCTTAAATTTGTGATTAGCTTGGGAGCTAAGGACCACTACACCTGAGTGGGAGGAAGCTAAAAAAAGGTAAGGGGAAGAGAGATTTTTCCCACCCCTGACCCCAATTCAATTTTCTCGAGATGTGAAGATTAATGGAGGAGAATGGCGACAAAACAAATATTGATCGTCCAATTTGAATTGAATGTACAGTTTATGATGTAACTTTTTAGTGTATGTTTTGAGATTAGTGCAAGATTCATAATAAATGGTCCAGATTGCATCTTATGGCAGCAGATTTGAATTTCCAATTCCCGCTCCCTTCCCAACCTTTTTAACTAAGGTGAACACACTCAATACAAATTCTTCAGCAAATTGATATTGCAATTGTCCTAATTCAGTTTAGTCTGTACAATTTGGTGCATAGGTAACATGACAAATAAAGAAGCACCAGAGGCACTAACATTGACCTAAGAAATTAGATAAATGATGATTAAATTATATGACAAAATTTTGACCTAATGACAAGCAGAGGTCAATATTTTTAACCTCTATCAATAATTCAATTTGCAATACACGGAATCGCGTTTGGTTTACCAAATTATAGTGTAGGGACCGTACCATCTAATGTAACAGCACCAAAAATAAATGCTAACAAAGACCGCATGTCAGTTTCTATTCCAAGTCAAAATTTGCCATTTCATTAAATTTACACAAAACAAAGCCAATTTCCAAGTCAAGTACCAAGTCAAGTACCAAAGGTCTGGTTCCTCTCCAATCACAAGGCATTAATTGAGACTCCAGTGAAACAAAAATAAAAATAATTAACCAGCATTTTCCAATTTACAATTAAACCTCACCTCATCTTCATCTCCATCATCATCTTCTTCTTCACTATTTGCTTCCTCTTCTTCTTCATCATCTCCATCCTCTACCTCCTCTTCTCCTTCCTCTTCATCCTCGTCATCATCTTCTTCCTCCTCGTCAGACTCCGGTCGCTCGTTTCCCTCCTTATCAACCTTATCCAAGAACTTCAAACTGGGCACAGCTTCAAACACCTTCTCTCTGTACCCTGATACCTTCGTCACAGGACACTCATACAAATCCAGCGATTCGATCCCCTCCAACCCATTCAGCACCGCTACTTCCTCCACTGTCGCTATCCTGTTGTTCGCCAAGTCTAGGTTTTTGAGTCCCTTCAGCTCCGCTTTGACAAGTGCGCCGAGACCCGTAGAAATACGATTGTCAGAGAGATTAAGGTAGCGGAGGCTAGGGAGGGAAGGGAAGTTTTGGAGGGAAGAGAGACGACAGTTGGCGAGTGAGAGCGATTCTAGGGTTTTGGGAAGGAGCGCGAGCAAGTTCGGCGAAGGGAGGAAGCCGTTAGATTTGATCGAGCTGTCTAGGGTTATAGAGGTCGAGGAAGAAGGCGATTCCAGCGCCGCTTTTATGACTTTCTCCCATGCTTGATCCATTTCCGCCATTGATGCGTAAGAAAGAGCTCGGGATAAGAGATGGGAGGGAAGAGAAGAGCTAAAACCCTAACCCCACGCAAGGTTTGGTGGTTTCGTTTTCTCGACGCGTTGATTTTACATTTTTTTACAAATAACAGACGTGGAGGTATTTCAATGGCTGTTTTATGCGGGTATATAAAGTATTCGTAGATTTAGCATGCAGTATGCCAGTATTATGTTTTTCTTTATAAATGGGTTGGGCCTCAAAGGGTCTGTATTCTAATTGGGCCTATGTGACATTTGAATCATAGACCGGAACCGGAAGTCCTGTTATAAGATCCGTTAATTGGGGAGAAAAATGTTGTTTATTTGATAAGTTGAACCGATTAATTATTACAAAATATAAAAAAAAACGTGGAATATAATAAACATTGGTAACTTTTTAATTATTAATTATTACAAAATATTACAAAAAAATGTTGTTTTTTTGGGTAATCATGGGTCCCTTGGAACTTGGAATATAATAAAACCGATCATTCGGTTTAAACGCTGCCTTGTAGCATATGTAAAAGTAAAGTCTTTTTTCCTCAAAAAATAAAAGTAAAGTCTATTGATACCCCGAGAAATTTTACTACTTTTCTACTATCGGTTTATATGTAAAAGTAAAATGATTTCTTTGGTTGGTAACATTTAAGAGTAAACAAATTTGGTGGGTTAAAACTACTGGGAATTTCTGTATCCTCATGTGAAAAGGGCAGTGTTGAAAAGGACAGACGCAAAGTACATCAATTCAAACTTCATTTCAGAGAGAGAGAGAGAGAGTTGAGAATGGCGAAGGAAGAGAACTTTGATGGGGCGCTTAAACCTATGGAGGAGAAGCTCACATGCTTGTACTGGTACAAGACCTTTTTATTCCTTCTTTCATCTTGATCGCTCAAATCCTTTTTTGATGTATTTTGAGATAAGATTGAGATTTTGTTCTTATGTATTTTTTATGGAAATGAGAAATTTTCCATGGACAAATTGAAGTTTATAAAATGAGTTCAATGTCCTTCTGTTTTTTTTTGTTCTTTTTACTATTGCTGTTATAAATGAAATTTTGCAACAGTGTGAATCCAAGAGGAAGCCTTCCTTTCATCAAGAAAAAAAAAGAAAAAACTGAGACCATTTTGGATCCATGTAAAATTCTGTAGTTTTGGGGGAAGCAGTACGGGTGTTTAGAGTTTACTAGTTTAGATACTTGTTGTACGTTTTTGTTTCTTTTTTATGCGTAATTTCTGGGGTCAGTTTGCAAGAAACGGGTAAATTTCAACCACCTTTTTCCGAAAAAAAATAAAAACTTGGTACTTATAAAATGAATTCTTTATGAGTATCAAGTATTCTTATCAATAAAGTCAGTAACCTTTCAATTTCCAACCAAGAGGCAATAAATTAGGATCTCACTTTTCTCTATATTTCAATTAATTACTAGAATAAGAACTTATTAAATGTTCAAGTCCTTTTATCTCCCTTCCACCTCCAGTAAATGCATTTGGCCATTGTGCTTTTCTTCTCCCCTCTTTATAACAATAGAGAAAGTACAAACAACCTACTTGTGTGTTATTGCTCTCTTTCGCCAAGAAGAAATAAAAAGCTATAGTAAAGACAAGGCTGTTTTGGAATTGAGGTTATTTAGTTCAATAACAATACTTAGGAAGGTAATTCTAATTCTAATTCTAATATAATATGTCTTTGAAAACTTTTCATTTTTTTAGGCGGTACTGTTGGGATCGTTTTGATAGCAAGAAGTTCTTATTATAACAAGTATACTTTTTCATTATTATTCATTATCACTTTTTAAGTAATTTATTATAACAAGTATACTTTGTCTTATAGCAAGAAGTTCTTCAAAGAACCAACATCAATGATCTGCGGCCATGTTTTCTGCAAGTATGTTCAAAATATCTAAAACTTATCAATGTTTTTTTTATTATAATAATGAAAATCTAAATGCATTCATTGGTGATTGATTTGCAGGAAATGCATACCAAAAAATCACGATGCCAGTGTCTGTTTTATATGTAGAGCAACATGTAAATCAAAAGGTATGCTGAAATTACTTGTTAATTTTCCACCAGTATTTCCAGATCAACACCTTTGAATTCGTTCACAATAGACTACAAGTGTCCCCATCCAAGTGTCCATACATGCAACAACTTGTCACCATAATCATCAAGTCATTATATAACACAATTTACCGTAATTGTAGGTGTTGTTCCCATCCACGTCATAGTTCTCATAGTTGCTAATAACAAATGTTGCTGTTGTGTCTAATAATAATTCAATTAAACTAATTGTTATTGTTGTTGTTGTATTACTCTTCTTACGTCTATTGCTTATTTTTAACATTTTTTGTTGTTATGAAATATGTCTTGATTTCTCTCTTTTTTGTAAAATTAGATCTTAGGCTGGCACCACCCTACGTTTCTGAGATGTTTCAGGCATATCAAGAAACAGATGCTTTGATCAAATCCAAGAAAAACCATCATCTTTCCCCAACTAAATCAGTTACAAGAGAGTGCTTGTCAGTACGTACTGTTTTATATCTTTTAAATCGACAACATCTAATATGTCTTGCTAAAAACTAGAGAAAACATTCTGTTTATATAAGCATCTAAATTTGTTCATTCTTTGTGATTTTTGCATTTAGCGAGGTAGTAATCTGGGGACGGATAACTTTGATCAGAATGATAGCTCTAGTTCGAGAAAGGTACTCTTAAGGTTAATTCTTTTTAGTTGAATTAGTTGGGGCCAATATATGATAGGCCATTTCAAAATTTGGAACTGAAGACCAATCGATAATTGTTTATATACCATGCATGTCATGATGTGCTAATGCATTTCTGTTGTGGCAGAGGGGCCCTACATTAAGCTTAAACAATTCATGCCAAAAGGTCCCTAAGAATGCTAATACCAAAGGGATGGAAAAAGTGGCCCAGTTGAAGTTTTCACTAGTGCAAAGATATGAAGATGATTGTGCTTTTTGCCATTCATTTAGAAACATGGAGGTAAATGATGATACTGTCTTTCTGTGCATGCATTGTGAATGGGGAATTTTTCTTTTTCTCTATTGTGGCATGAAGTGAATGGTGAAATTAATTTGTTTCATGAACCAATTAATTAGGTTGTAATATTTCAAAAGATGGACTTATTTTATTGCAATAACCATCCTCAAGTTATGTCTCAGATAAGATCCTTAGAACTTATGTTCAAACTATGTCTATTTTTGGAGGAAAGAAATACTATATTTTCTTCTCTAAATGTCACTAGGGCATGGGCCAACTCCTCTGCATACAGAATGGAAAAGTGGTGTCACAACCTGATGAGTCCAGTAAAGGCATAGCTCAATATGCTCATGAAAACTGCCTTAACTGGTACATACTTAATTTATTGTCTTTATTTCCATTTTTTTTATTCAAGAGCTTGAATATGCATACAAAATTTCAGAATTATTAACTCTTAATGAAGAGTTTTGTTGCATAGGAGAACATGCTTATTTAATTCATGTGCACACTTAATTGCCAAAAGGAGTGCTAATTTAAGAAATTCCTTGCCTATTCTTCTTTTCCAAACTTTTTGAAGTTCATGCTCACACTCATGCAAAACCTACAAATATGCCAGTTATTACAATCATCTAGACAACATTAAAAGGCACCCTCCATGCCTATAAAATTCATTCTGAACTATGAAGAACATAACACCATGTTGTTTTATTGTCGCAGTAGTCAAATAAGTTTAGTTGTCAGCATGTTCTTTTCCATATCAAAATCCATGCAGGGCTCCCGGCGTGCATTTTGAAAACAATCAAGTACACAACTTGGATATGGTAGTTAATAGCACCGCAAGGCAGATATGCAACAAATGTGGACTCAATAATGCCACTATTCACTGTTCCTATAAGTATTGCTCCAAGAAATACCATGCACCTTGCGCATACTACATTGATGAGTGTCGATGGGATCCAGTACGTGCTTTATTTTTGCTCTTGAAAAAAATTCCATTGCCTATGTTTAATGAGAATAGCTTAAATCTTATTTATACTATTTTTTTTATGAACTCAAAATCTAGAAGTGACTTTCGTCAAACTAAAATCATTTAGATATTGGTTATATATATTTTTTTCCTTAAACAAAAAAATTACCATTTCTACCTTATAACTATTGAAATTAAAAGCTTACAGAAATTAATTGGGCATCAACAATTTTTGAACATTGGTTTTTGAAGTTATTGGTTTCTAATAAAATAATGTCAAAATGTTTTGTGCTTATATATGCTTCTGTATAGGAAAAATAACTAGGTTTCATTTTATGTATTTATTCTATTAGTTACCCCAAACCCTAAACTCGAAATTTACAAAAAGTTTTGTTGTTAAAAGTGGAGTTTTTAAGCTATCCTCAAGTTATATTACTAATTATTCTTATTTGAAGAGCATTTTGAATATGTATACTTAACTGAATTTTCTCGAAACTATTCCACAAGTAAATTTAATTTATATAATCAAGGCTAGTTAAGCAATTTCGTTGTACGCACCAACGCGAGGGACTACTGTTATTATGGATGCTAACTTGTGCAATATTTGAATGTAATAGGAAAACCTTAAAATGCTCTGCCCAGCTCACGCATCAAAGAAACTGCCATGAGGTACTAAAAGGTCACAAGGCAAATATGAGACCAGTAGATAAGCGAAAGAAATGGGAAAAAAAATATTTCATGGTAAAGTTAGAAAGGATGAAATCATGTCTTTTGTATTTTGGTCAAAAATGAAATTATCCATATATAATTTTTTGGGTTAAATAGTGTCATATAGTTCTCTGATATTTGTTTTGAACAGATATTAAACGTTGATGATTAATCCACGGCGGTTAAGTACTATAAATTGGCATTGGTTTGGCAACCAATTTTATAAGTTAGTTTTAGTTGCATGTAATTACCTTTGTTAGTCATGTATGTCAATGGTTACGTCGACTTAATCAACCACATGACAGGTACGAAAAAAATGTGCAAGTTGTGTCATTACCGAAATTGGCATGCAGTTAAGCTAACACAACCCTCTGGCATATCGTTATAGTGACAAAAGCCAAAGAGAAAGTGATTGAACTATTGGAAGTGGACAAGTCACTACATTAAGTTCCGAATAATTCTGTCTTCCATTTCACAAAAAAAGGTTTCTTAAAAGAAAATCAGAGAGCGCCAAGTCAGGTTCAACAAGCTACAATTCCTTCAACTTCAACAATTTTTTACAAAAAGTCTATAATATGCCCTCTTATTAATTAAAAAATATTTAATTTATATTCCTCTACAAATATATATATGTTTAAAATTCTGGCCTTCTATAGTAAATTTTTTGACTTTAGGCTTCTGACATATTTTTAAGGTCAAACCGTCAAAGAGGCGATATTACGATATTAAGAGATCTACTGACAATAATATCCTAAAAATGTCAGAAATCTTCGAGCCTATAGTCATTATTGGTGGTTCATTAATTAAAGTTCGACAAGATCCGAGGGATGGATTTCTTGCTTTGACTGTCTTCCGTGACTGGGTAGAAGCAAGCACTTATAGTTCAGCAAATATCATTTTAATTTTACGATTTCTCTACTATCCGATTATATCTCCGTAAAATGCGGGTAAAGAAAATTTTGCGACACAAAAGCGACAAAAAATTTTCTGTATGCTCATGCAAAGGGTATATTTGAGAAATAATAATTTGGAGAGGAAAAGAAAAGAAAAGAAAAGAAAAAAAAAAAAACTTCCCTTCCCTCTTAAGGCCAGTGTTCGAAAAATGGTGAGCAAGAGGTCGACGAGAGGACATCTATTCAAACTTGATCTTAGAAAGAGAGAGAAGAGAGAGAAGAGAGATAGAGAGAGAGAGAGGTGAGAATGGCGAAGGACGAGAACTTTGACGGGGTGCTGCAACCTTTGAAGGAGAAGCTTACATGCTCGTACTGGTATAAGAACTTTTTCTTCTTTTATCTTTCTACTACTATTCCCTCAAATCCTTTCATTCGATGTATTTGGAGCTAAATTTGAGATTTGGTTCTCTCATATCTTTGATGGAAATGAGGAATTGGTTATCGAATAAGTTAAAATGTTCTAATTTCAAAATAATGCTATTGAAATTGAAAATTTGTGCTTAAAAAATGATTTTATGGGTATATTATTTTGTTGTATGTATTCTACCATTGACCTTCATCTTTGATCCTTGATTGTATTCTGATTTAGTATTTTGTTATAGTAAAGGTAATAATTTTTCTTACTTCCAATCATTAAATACATTGCTCTGGATGTTTTTTGTCATTTATCATAAAAAAATTAAATGTTAAAGTTCTTAACACTTCGTGTTAGTGCATTTGGTCATTTTCTTGTCCTTTCTCATATTGACGTCACACCAGAGGTAAAACAATGCAGCCTAGCTTGTTTGCTAATTCTCTGTTTCCCCAACAACTAAAGAAAAAGCTACAGTAAAAGAGTTTGTTTTGGAATTGAGATTATTTAGTCCAATAACCATACTTAACAAGATGATTACGATATAATTTTAGTTCTACAAGTTCTTCAAAATAAATTTTGTTCTAGAAAATTTTTATATTTATTTATTTATTTTCTTTATGAAGTACTTTTAGAATTGTTGTAGGGCCTATTTTTATCTTTGAACCCTAAATCGACAATAATGATATGCATGAATTTATTTAATATATATATGAATTTACTGAACCTCACTCTTGTAATTGGTGTTGACGGTACAGATCATGTACTTAGAATGGTCATAGCATTATTATTGAAATACTTGTATTTCTATTGATGGACTAAGTATATTTTTCTCTAGGAAAAGGTGCTGATGAGGAGATAAATTTGACAATTTGTTTTTAACTACTAAAAATAAACTTCTCTGTATTTTTTTTTTCATTGGACACGTATTTCCATTAGGATGAGTTTACAGAACATGTTGTATCTATTATGACTCATGACTTAAACATCTCTGGACTTTCATGTAAACATACCCACATTTCTGCTAAATAAAGTGTGACCATACCCATGATAAGATCGTTATAAACTTTATCATTGCCTGAGCACATTTGATTATTTATTCAAGACATAATTTTGAACTGTTTCTCAAAAAAAAAAAACAGTTTTGGGAAAAGTGTTTGCATTATATATTTGATATTTTATTGTGCATTTTCTTTCCTGCAGTAGGAGTTGACAATCTGAGATGGAAAACTCTAATTTTCTTTGTAACATTTTACATCATGTTACAATCACATGAACTGGATTCTAGCAACTGATTACATACTGTTACTAACAAGTAATTTACTATAGCATGTAATTTATTGTAACTAGTATGCTTTGCCTTAACAGCAAGATGTTGTTTGAAGAACCGACATTGATGAGCTGTGACCACATTTTCTGCAAGTATGTTTGAAATGTCTAAAATTTAACATTTTTTTTTCAAATATCAAAATGCTTAATACATTGCTGTTTAATATGCAGGAAATGCATACCAAAAAATTATGAGGCCAGTGTCTGTTTTATATGTAAAACAACATGTAAATCAAATGGTATGCTTCTCTAACTAGAAATTACTTGTTTGCCACTGGTATTGCGAAGAGCAATACTTCTAAATTTGATACCATGATTATTGTCAAGTTGTCATTATCAGCACTGCTACCATCCTTGTAGTTGTTGTGATAATTACTAATGAAAAATTCTCTCTATTTCGTCTATTAATACTTCAACTAATCATTATTATTTTAGTATTATTTTTTCTTATGTACATTGCTTATAATTAATAGTTGTTGTTACTTGTTGTCATTAAATATGTCTTGATTTTTTTTCTTTGATTAGATCTTAGGCCAGCACCCTACATAAGTGAGATGTTTCAAGCATATGAAGAGACAGATGCTTTGATCAAAGCTAAGAACGAGCACCATTTTTGCCCTACCGAACCACTTACCAGAGAGTGCCAGTTAGAGCTAGTACCAAGTGTGGAGGTATTTTTATATATATTTTGGAACACACCACATATTAGAGACTTCCTATCTCTTTCCGGGGTTCTTGATTGTGAATATATTATACAATTGATTCTTGTCTATCGTATGTACTTATTCATGTGAGAAATGGCTTCAGAAAAATTAGATATTTCAGAATATCAACAAAATATATAGGAGTAAGTAACTATGACAACTTAAAGGGTGCAATGAGTAGAAAATTTTGAATTTCTATAGGGTCATGACTTCATTGCAAAATGATAAGAAGAAAATTTTACAAGGGTAAAAAAGAATAAATTAATAAAGGAAAACTTTACAACTTAAAAGTGTACATTGAGCTACTATATTTTCCTCAGTTCATCATTTGTAATTGTTTTCACACATACATTCATGGAATGCTTGGTGAGAAGAAGTCAAAAAGCAGTCTCTGTGCTTAAACAGGTTATGTGAGATGTGCTATTCTTAAACAACATCACAACTCATTTTTTGAGAAAAAATAAGACAAAAAAAACAATGATAATTTTAAGGGTACAAATTTTAAGGTCTCGCTGGTAAAAAAGAAAGGGATGAATAATGCACACTCATGAAATGATTTAAAATAATGAAAGTTTAAGGACCCAAATTTCTCAAGTTCTATGATAATTTTACTTTAGTACTGACACAAACATGATACCTGAATGTTCATATCTCGATATGTAACTTGTGTTTTCTTCCTATGGTGTTACTGAGTTGGTATGGATGAGTTTCAAATTTTCTAAATTAATATGTAGCATAGTAACATACAATATAAATATTCTTCTTTACAAACGCTGATCACTGATGTCAGAAAATAAACATGCTTCTGTTAATGTTTTAGACTGATTGGGGTTTCATTTTGTTTTCTGATCGTTACCAAACTGGTCCCACCTATAATATTAATTGTATGCTCCTCTATAAGAATTGTCTCTCTGTTTTTTTTCAGCCTATCATGTCGCCTAAATTCGGAAAAATTTTATATAAAGAAAAAATAGCATAAACAATTTTAATATGAACATAAGACCATATTTTTTTTAAATGTAGCACAGTTCGAGCGGCAATAGAATTGCTGCTCTAGCACTACCACCGAGCGGCAATAGGACTACCGCTGGAAGCGCTAGAGCGGCAATTCTATTGCCGCTCGAACGTTTTTTTTTTCCCTGATAGATTTTTTTTTTTGTTTTTTGCGCCGAGTTAATACGGTAGATAGCCGTTTGTTTTTTTTTTTGTTTTTGTGTGTGTTGTGTTCAGCCGAGAGAAGAGAGGAAGAGAGAAAGAAAGAAAGAGAGGAGAGGAAGAGAGAAAGAAAGGAAGAGAAGAAGAGAGGAAGAGAGAAAGAAAGGAAGAGGAGTGAAGGAGAGGAAGGAAGAGAAAGGAAGGAGAACGTCGGCCGGCCAAAAGAGGAAAAGACGCGAGCGGCCAAAGGGGAGGAGGCGATAAGCGGAAGGCGAAGGAGACGAGACGTTTTTCGATTTCAACCGGCGAAAATGTAGGTTTATTTTGAAATTTTTTATTTAAATATTGAATGTTAGATTAAAATTTAGTTAATATTTAATAGAAATTGTTAATGAAAAATGGTAGGAATATTTTTATTTTTTTAATTATTGTAGGAAAATTATTGATGAAAAATTGTATGGGAAAATGTATGTAAAATTGTATGGGAATTTATATGGAAATGTATGGAAATTATAGGGAAATTAATTTTGCGTAATAAGATATATGGAAATATATGGAAAAAATTAGTTTATGGAAAAAATAATTAATGAAATTTATTGAATAAATTTAATCGGAATTATTGAATAAATTTGTTTATCGAAAAAAATTAGTTTACGGAGAAAATAGTTTATGTAAATAATAAGTGAAATAATTAGTTTATGGTTAAAAATTTAGTTAAAATTATTGAATAAATCAGTTTATGGAAAAAATAGTTTATGAAAAAAAAAATTACTAATGGAAAAAATTATGTAATGGTAATTATTGATTAAATCAGTTTATGGAAAAAGAATTAGTTTACTAAAAAAATTATTAATGGAAATTTAATAAAAATTATTGAATAAATTCATTTAACGAAAGGTACAGTTTTTTTAAGTGAGTTATTAGGCTAAATTTATGTAATGTACATTTTTTTGCACATTGCTACAAAAAATGACTGTATTGAAAAATTAGTATTTTGATAAAATAAATTAGTACATTGTTTTTTTTGAAAAAAAATAAAATTTGTGGAAAGTTATGTGCAAATTAACGTAGAATATAATGGATTATTGTATTTATGGATAAATTAATTTATGGACTGATTATTTACTGTATAGACGAATTAGTATATGGATAAAATAAAATAGTAGATTGAAATTTATTGTATGAATAAATTATTTTATGGAATGATTTTTTTAATTAAATTTTATATATTTCAATCAGATGAGTTCTGGACCAGATGAGGCGGGTCTGTATAGTTCTGTACCAGATGAGGCGGGTCCGTCTAGTTCTGTACCAGATGAGGCGGGTCCGTCTAGTTCTGTACCTAGTGCTGCAAGAAGGGAGAAAATTAGAAGATCTAGAAATCGCTCAACTCGCCCAAACCGGTTCCAACAAACAATACAAAATATCATATTAATTATACAATTACAATTAAAAAAATATGAAAAAATTACAATTTAATAAATTTATAAAAAATATCATGCCATTCCTTCTAGCGGCAATGCTACCCTCTCCCTGCTTTTTAAAAATTCCCTACCTTGTACCAGCAACCATTTGAATAACCCAAAACATACAAAACCGAAGTCACAAAATTATCACTAGTATCATAGCATATCATAACTAGAAATAAAAGCACTGCAAGTTTCTGTGCTTCTTTTTCGTTGAATGTACGTCTCCAAACGTTCATGCCTGCGTCAGCAGGAGTTGCTCCATGTTCCATCCTGTCCAGTCTTCCATCTCTGGTAAGCCAGCTACCTGTGTATCAGGCAATTGCATCTGTATTGGTATTTCTGCCCAGTTGTGGGGTAGCCAGCATGTAAGCTGTTCCCTAGTCTGGACATCTGTTAATACTGCCCAATACATCAGAAAAGAATGTATCATCAACAACGAATTTCTAGTAGTTTTTTACTTTTTAGGCTTTAAAGATCAAATCATTTTTCATGTTTCAAATACTCCAATATAAGGCACTAAAACACATAAGAAACGCCTCTTCATTCCCTTGAGGAACTTTAATAGCAAACTCCAAAACATTTTGCAAGGAACCCCAATTTGTAAAATGATCTTGAGATTGGCCTAACCAAAACAGATTGTTCTTGTGTAGGGGCAAAGAAGGAAAAGATGAGAATTAGTTTCTTCATTTTTTTTTTTTTTTGATGGCTGGGCAGCGGCTGCCAAGCTTTAGTTTCTTCAGTGTTGCAGCAACAGCAAGTAGCGTGCATGTTATGATGTGCTAAATGAAAGCCCAAAAAGCCCATCAATGAAAATCTTTTTTCGACTTCCGATTAGCCATAGAGAAACAGATAGGAAAATGTGTCACTTGTTTGCCATTAACGAAAAATCAACAACTAGTTGTCATTATTGAAGTTTTCAAGAAGCGGCATTTGAGTCCATTAATTACCGCTAGCATATCAAACTAGCTATACCAGCCACCAGCATCCTCATAATCAACTTCTCTATGGATCTAACAGTGAGATAACCTATTTTATGTGCATAGTTAGTCGTAAAAATGACAAAACCAGATAAGAAATGAGGGGATTTCAACAAATTAGGGAAAACAAAGAAATTAAATTGAGTTGAAGATGATTGTCAAATTACTGGTATTATGGTTCTTTACGAAATACAAGGACATCTATTAACATTTTTTTGAAGGTTAGACATCACGTTTTTATCTTTTTTTAATTATTCAGGTGTTTTAGAGAGTATAGTTATTATTTTGTTTTTGAATTTTGAGTTTTTGACCAATACCTATGGATAATATATTACACAAATGAAATCTGGTACAATCGTACAGTTCCACTATGGACAGTTAACGAAATGGCAAAATTGTATCGTTTCCTTAGTGGCACGGTAAACGAAATGCCTATTTCATTTCCGTTAGCCACGTTTGACACCTCTATAAACAACCCTCCAAAGCCTATCGAAATAGCGACCAGAGTTGAAAGCAAGACGATCAGAAGTGATGGAACCGGTGGACTTGAGTAGACAAGTCACTATATCACTTTGGTTTTCAAGGGAAAAGAAGCGTACATAAGCTTTAGGGAGCATTGATCGGTTCCCAAGATATTAATTAATTACATTTTTTTTTTGAGAAATATTTTTGTCTTATTTAGAGATGTTTTATCATTTTATGGGGTGTCTAAATAAATTTTCAATAAACTAGTGCACTTGATGAACGATTTGAGAGTGTCCAAGGTTTTTTTTTTTATTTAAAAAGAATGAGACTGCAAATAAAGGAAATCTCAAATTTTCGGAAGTTCAAATAATATTCTTGTTTACATTTACAATTCCATTTTTAAAAAAAAATATATATATATATATAATTTACTCCCTCTTTTAAGTAAGCATTATTTATATTAAGCAACAAATACACTCTCCAATAAATAAACTTTCCTTTTTATTTATATTTCATATATCTTTAAAATCCAGGACCTCCTATAGCAAATTTCTGACTCTGCGCTTCTCACATTGTAAGGTCAAATAGACGATATTAAGATATCTACCAACAATAATATCCTAAATATGCCAGAAACCTTCAAGCCTATAATATCTACAAATTTTGATAAGATCGTAGAAATGGATTTTATGCTTTGACTGTCAGTAAAACTTGGTAAAACCGAGCATTCATTCAGAGTCTGTTGACTCCTCGAGAATCTACAAAATTTATTTATTTTACGACTTCTCTACTATCGGATTATACCTCCTCCGTAAATCGAAGTAATTTATACGGTTGGTAACTTAGAGAGAGAGAGAGAGAGAGAGAGAGAGAGAGAGAGAGAGAGAGAGAGGTGAGAATGCCGAAGGTCGAGAACTTTGACGGGGTGCTTAAACCTATGGAGGAGAAGCTTACATGCTCGTACTGGTAGAAAACACTTATCTTCTTCCAAAATTTATTCCCTCGAATCTTTTCATTTGATACATTTGGAGTTAAGATTGAGATTTAGGTTCTAATGTATCTTTCATTGAAATGAGGAATTGGTTATTGAATAGGTTAAAATGTTCTATTTTTTTTTTAAATAATGCTAGTATAATTGCAAATTTGTGCTTGTGTAATTAATTTATGTGAACTATATATATACTTGTAATCCATTTTATTATTCACATTAGGTCTACTATAAACTTCATCTTTGACTCATTTATCGAAATGAGATAAATAAGATTATACATTTCTCTAGATTTTTGTCGCTTATCATCAAAAAGATATTAAATGTCTATGTCTCTTTCTCTCATTTTAACTTCATGTGAGTGCATTTGGTCATTTTCTCTGTTCTCTCTTATCTTTATGTGACACGAGAGCTAAAACAACACAGCCTAGCTTTTAAGCTATTTCTTTTTTCCCCCAAGAATCTAAGAAAAAGCTACAGTAAAAGAAGAGGTTGTTTTGGAATTGAGATTATTTAGTTCAATAACCATACTTTTTTCTTATTCAAAAGAACAATTTAAGTTTTAGAACACTTTAATGATTTTTTTTATTTTATGTGGTACTTTTAGAAATATTTTTTGTGGTCTATTTTTTATTTTTGAACCTGGATCAATAATAATGATAGATGAATTTATTTAATACTACTATATATGAACTGAACCTCACTCTTGTAATTGCTCTTGAAGTTGAGGAAAGCAGACCACGTACTTAACATAATCATAACATTACTGTTATAATGGACAAAGTATTTCTTTTTCTCCAAGAAAAAGTGCTGAGGAGGATATAAACTTTGCAATGTAAATTTTATCTCTATCCTTGTTCATTTAAAATGTCTTTCCATTAGGAGGACATTTTTAAGTTTATAGAACATGTATGTATTATAATTTAAATATCTCTGGACTTCCGTATAAACATTACCACATTTCTGCTAAATAAAGTGTGACCATACGTTGTAAACTTTATCATTGCATGAGAACATTGATGATTTACTCAAGACTATTGGAATACATTGCTGATTATTCTTTGTCTTGCAGCAAGAAGTTCTTTGAAAAACCGACATTGATGATTTGCGACCACATTTTTTGCCAGTATGTTCAAAATGTCTAAAATTTATCATGTTTTTCTAATTACAAAAAGCTAAATACATTGCTGATTAATTTGCAGGAAATACATACCAAAAAATCATGAGATCAGTGTCTGTTATATTTGTAAGGCAACATGTAAATCAAATGGTATGCTTCTGCTACTCTAACTAGAAATTACTTGTTTGCCACTGGTATTCTGAAGACCAACACTTCTAAAATTTATCCCATTATTGTTGTCATTAGTGGCGTTGCCAACATCCTGGGAGTTGTCGTAATAGTTACTTATGAAATTTTTTTGCTATTATGTCTATTAAGTATTAACAATACAACTGACTATTATATTTTTATGTGCATTGCATATAATTAATAGTTGTTGTTGTTAACTTGTCAATAAATATGTCTTCATTTCCTTTTACAAGATCTTAGGCCAGCAACCTACATTAGTGAGATGTTTCAAGCATATAAAGAGATGGATGCTTTGATCAAAGCTAAGAACGACCACAATCTTTCCCCTACTGAACCACTTACCAGAGAGTGCCAGGTAGTACCAATTGTGGAGGTATTTCTACATATATTTTGGAACCTATCTCATATGAGAGTCTTCCTATCTCTTTCTGATGTTTTTGATTGTGAATCTCCGGTGCAATTTATTCTTGTCTCTTGTACTCATGCGATAGGAAAAAATGGGTTTAGAAAAATTTGACATGTCAGAATATTAACTTAAAGGATACAATGAGTAGAAATATCAATTCTACAGGGTCAAGATTTCATTGCAAAATGATAAAAAAATTTATAAGGACTAAAAGGATAAATTAATAGAGGAAATGTTTAAAGTGTACATTGAGCTATTATATTTCTCCTCAGTTCATCATTTGTAATTGTTGTCACACATATTCATAGAGTACTTCGTGAGAATACATCAAAAAACAGTCTCTTTGTTTAAACATGTTATGTGAGATATGCTAACCTCAACCTGCATCATAACTCATTCTTTGGGGAAAATAGAAAAAGAAAAAGAAAAACATTGACAATATCTATTCTCCTCAGTAAAAAATAAAAAGGGAGGATGGTTGATGCTCACTTATGGAATGATTTAAAAGAAATGAAAGCTTTAGGACCCAAAGTTCAAAAGTTCAGTGATAGTTTTACGTGGGAGTACAGAGACATAAACATAATATATAGAAATGTTAATCTCTTGGCATGTAACTTGTGTTTTTTTCCTACACTGTTACTGAATTGGTACGAATGAGTTTCAGCTTTTTAGCAACTCCTGTAATATACAATAATACAATATAAACATTCTTCTTTACAAACTCTGATTGCTAATGTCAGAAAATGAACAAGCTTCTGTTTCAATATTTTTGACTGATTGAAGTTTTATTTTATTTTGTGATTTGTGATTGGTACAAAAGCCATCCCACCTTTCATATTGATGGTATTCTCCTCTGATAGAAATAGCCTCCCTCTGCTGTTTTTTCAGCCAACCATGTCGCGTAAATTGTCTTCCTACATAAGGCTTGTGGGTCTGTTGTATGATGAGATCTACGACGACGATGCTGACTATGTGCCAGGTGTTGTAACTGAATCTGACTACGATGAATGCTAATTTGATGATGAGTTCTTGACGCATCTTCGAGATATGATGCGTAGGTGATCTGTTTGTGCTTTTGCTTGGTTGTTACGATGTTGGTATTTGTGGTCTTTCGATGCAGATTTTGATATTATTTTGGATTTAGGTGGTACGTTGTTTTGAATTACTTTTTGCTAATGTGGGTGATATTTGCATATATACTTGTGTGGTGGTTGTTTCGATTGGTTTTGTTTGTGATATTTGCATATATACTTGCATATATACTTTTGAATATATATAATGTGGTAATTGTTACGAAATATTTTTGTTGGGTGGTATTTGGATGATAATAGAACAACTATATAAATTACGTTGGAAATTTTGATGATTAATAATTTGTTTTATTCGCAAAATCATGCAATTGTATCGGCTAAGCTCGTGCAAACTAAGTTAATTGAATTAACCAAGCCCATGCAAAATCCATTGAGTCTATTGACCAAAATCCTTTCTAAATAAGTCAATTTCAACTTAATTGTAATAAATTGCCATGGTCAAATCCTTGTTAAATAATTTAATTATATCCGCCAAAGGGATAAAAGAAAGTTCGTTGCCTATGTCAATGTTAAATCCATGTCAAATAAGTCAATTGCATCAGTTGCCTCTGTGAGTACCCATCAGCTATGCCCATCATTGGCTAGATCGATGCAACTAAAAAGCATCAATGGAACTGAGCAGTTGTATCACTTGTAGTTGCATCAGTAACACCCTGATCAGAAACCCTTTTTCTCCATAGAAATCGGATTCTGATTTTCGATTTCACCAAATTTGCTGATCGGAAGCTAGAAGGAGGCAGACGGGATTTGGATTTGATGGGACTTTTTAGGGTTCAAATCCTGTTTGGAATTTCTTTCAAAAACGATGAAATTCAGTGGGATGTCGTCTCTGTGTTCGTAAATTCGTTCGATCGGAGCGACAAAGAGCTCAGATGAACTCTGCCCAAATCAGATTCCCTCCTTTCTTTTCGATCACCGACGAAATTGGTAAAATCAAAATCTTCTCCTTTCTTATTCTTTCAACTCCGATCAAATCAAATCCCTCATTATTATTATTATTGTTGTTGTTGTTGTTGTTGTTGTTTCCGATCAAGGTGTGGTAGTCGACTGGGGACATATGGCTTTGATCAGAATGATAGCTATAGTTCAAGGAAGGTAATATATGTTGAGGTAGACTAAAATCAATTACGACTGACAGATGGACCCGTCAGGCCGCGACTATATCTCAATTTTTGAGGTTCTAATGGCTAATCCGAAGTGGATTTGAATCCCACCTACACTTGATATTTTTTAATCTTGGCTAATCCAAAGTGGATTCAAATCCACTCAATCCCTCTTCCAACAATAGAAATGAATTAGCACAGCATAACATGCACACTACAATTGAAAATCAATTGTAGTGTGCATGTTATGCTGTTCTAATGGCTAATCTCTTAACTAGTGCCTAACCAAGTGATATTTTGTTCTCATTATTTAAGAGATTCTCTTTTCCCCAAGTAAATAATTAGTCAAAGGAGTTTTGCATTTGGCCACTGTTTAAAATATTGCGCAAGTAAACATGATGTCGATTAAAATATTGCACAAGTTTCCAAGATGCTGATTAAAATATGCCGATTAATTAGTCTCCCTTGGATCGGATTCTAAGAATCCGATCCTAGCGATTTCTAGAATCGGATTCCACGAATCCGATCCTACAACATTAATTTTAAAATTTAGATTTTTTTATTTATTTTCGAAATTTGTGTGAAGAGTTAAACTTAGTTTTAATTTTTTTGGTACAAAATTCATGCCAAAAATCTCTGCATATGCTAGTAGCCTAGTACCAAATGGACAGAAAAATAGACCCAGCTATAGCTATTTAATTCAGGGAATTCATTCCTACAATCAGAAAACAAGCAATCAAGCAATCAGAGGAGCCGCGACTCCCCTCACGTGACTCAACTTGTGTCGCGACTCCCCTCCCCTCCCCCACGTGCCTCCCCTCACTTCTCCCTCTACTCGCAATATTCTCCGACTCGCATCCTCTCCTTCTCTTCCGCCTCTACTCTACTCCGCCTCTACTCTCCTCACCCTCTACGGCTCCACCTCCTCCGCCTCTACTCTCCTCACCCTCTACGGTTCCACCTCCTCTGCCTCTACTCTCCCTTCCCCTCCCTCTACGCGCCTCCCTTTCCGTGCATTCCTTCTTCTCAGATCTGGTATAGGAAGAAAGAAGTAGAGATCAAGAAGGATAAGAAGAGAAAAGAGGTTTTAGATCTAGTTCTGCTACGATTTGGAAGTAACTAAATTACTATAAGGGAGTAAATAATGAGTATAAGGGAGTATCTAATACATATAAGGGAATAAATAACATTCAGATCTGATTCTGCTATTGTTTGGGAGTAACTAAATAACTACAAGGGAGTAAATAACGAGTATAAGGAAGTAAATAACATTCAAATCTGATTCTGCTATTGTTTGGAAGTAACTAAATACCTACAAGGGAGTAAATAATTAGTATAAGAGAGTATTTAATACATGTGAGGGAGTAAATAACATTCAGATCTGATAAATAACATTCAAATCTGATTCTGTTGTTGTTTAGGAGTAACTAAATAGCTATAAGGGAGTAAATAACTACTATAAGAGAGTATCTAATACATATAAGGGAGTAAATAACATTTAGATCTGATTCTACTATTGTTTGGAAGTAACTAAATAACTATAAGGAAGTAAACAATGAGTATAAAGGAGTATCTAATATATATAATTGAGTAAATAACATTCAGATCTGATTCTGTCATTATTTGGGAGTAACTAAATACCTACAAGGGAGTAAATAATTAGTATAAGGAAGTATTTAATACATATGAGGGAGTAAATAACATTTATATCTGATTCTGATAATGTTTTTGTCATAAAGAAGGGAAGGCTGACGGCAACGGGAGGTCTGCGATGGGAGAGAAGAGGCGCGACGGCGATGAGAAAGAGGCACGATGGCGACGAGAGGGTTGCGTGACGGGAGGACTGCGCGACGGCGACGGGAGGCGATGTGCGCTACGAGAGAGAGAGAGAGGGTGAGGGTGCAATGGGAGAGAGGTGCGAGAGAGGAGGAGTGAGCGACGGAAGAGAGACGCGAGAGGGAAGGGGGTGTGCGACGGGAGAGAGGGTGAAGCGGGGGTGAGAGGAAGGGCAAAGCGAGAAGGAGACGCTTTCCGTTTTTGGAAAAATTTGATTAGCGAAAATTTCTATTTTTAGTCTTTGATTGCTTGATTGCCTTAGCCTTTGATTGTAGTTATCAGCTCCGTTTAATTCACCTAATGCAAACTCCAAAGTACATGCGCATGCGCTCTGTGTAATTGGGCTTACGTTAGAATTAGTTCTTGATCACTCGTATCAGTAACCGAAAAAATTAAAACTAACGTTACTGTTCACACGAATTTCGAGAATAACAGTTAAAAATTCGGAATTTTAAAAATAACGTTGTTGGATCGGCGTTTCAATCGCCGAAATCACAGAACCCTTGGATCGGCGATTGAAACGCCGATCCAAGGGTCTGACCATTTCAGTCCGCTGAATTTGCTTTTTTGTGCGCAATTTGATTTTTAAACACTTAAAGTTGGTTTGCAATAATTTTTTTTTGTCGTTTTCCCGCTTAAAATTGTCTATATAAGCTCAATTGTCATCATTTATTATTCACAAACTAAGTTTTTCTCGTTAGTCTGAAATTGATAAACTTTCTCCTCGTCATTTCATATTCGCAATATCACTTCTTCGTAGGTAATAATTTTAAATTAATTATTAAATTTATTTTATTTGATTTGCTAATAGAGTTTTAATTTTGAAATTTTAAGCAAATGAGTCCTAAATTAAGCTGCGTCTCTTCTGCTGTTATTTTGATCGGAGATCAGCGGACTAGCGAACAACGATTATTTTCTGCATTGATGTTACAATATCATGGGGAAAAATTTGTAGTTAAGAAATTAGAAGGAAATCAATATCATGTTAGGGGCCCCAAATTTTTTACAGATTTGGTTGAGAGGAATTGAGGTTTTGATCTTGGAGGGTCGTGGTTGACTCACCTGCTAGCAGTTCCACCTGGTTTTGAAAATCATCCCGCAGTGCCACGAACAATAATAACTTACACCAGTGCCACGAACTTTCGACTCATCCAAATGCAAGAGACGATATGCATTAACAGGACCGGGGGAAACAACAGGATCCGCTGATGTAGAAGCCTCGGCATCAACAGAAGCGGTAGATGTAGAAGCGCCAGGATCTCCACGAAGCCTCGTAGATCTACGAGGTGGTGCCTCTGGTACTCTTCTTCTCGGTGGCATTTTTACTACACTATAATAAAAATTATCAATGTAAATAATCTAATAAAATTTCGGCACCATCTCCCCTGTACCTGGAGTGTTTCCGAAAAAAAAAACACCCAAATCCCTCCTAATTACAAACCCAAATCTCATACAACAAAATTTCCAATCTCATACAACAACATTTCCAATTTTCTATTTTTTTACATATTTTAAAATTTTTTTAGAATAATTATTCTAATTTTTCATTTATTTATCTCAATAAAATAAATTAATTAAATGTATAAATATTAAAAAAAAACTCACCTCGACTAGAAGCGCTGCTTGTCTCTTTTTAGAAAATTTTCCTGCATTTAAAAAATTAATCTATCAATTTTTATTATTTTATTTACTTTTTCTAATTTGTAATTAACTTATCCACAATTATAAAATGTACAAAATAATTCAAAAAAAGTTTGTAATTACATATTATAATTATTCTGATTTTTTATTAATTTTTTAATTATTTTTTCAATATTTATTCTATTTTTTCTATTAATTACCTAATTAAACTAATTAAATTAAATAAATAAACTAATTAAATTCAATAAAAAATTTTCAAATTACATATTAAAATTATTTATATTTATTCTGATTTTTTACTAATTTATTCATTATTTTTTCAATATTTAATCTATTTTTTTAATTACTTATCTAATTAAACTACTTAAATTAAATAAATAAACTAATTAAATTCAATAAAAAAATTCCCAAATTACATATTATAATTATTTATATTTATTCTGATTTTTTACTTATTTTTTCATTATTTTTTCAGTATTTAATCTATTTTTTTAATTACTTACCTAATTAAATTAATTAAATTAAATAAATAAAATAAATATAAAAAAAAAACTAACCTCAGAAGCTCTGTCCCGCGCGCGAGAGAGAATGAGAGAATGGGTGGGGGATGAGGGGTCGCTGTCTCGCTTATATAGGAGCTCAGAAGCTTGGATCGGCGATTGAAACGCCGATCCAAGCTTGGATCGGCGATTGGAATGCCGATCCAAGCTTGGATCGGCGTTTCAATCGCCGATCCAAGGGTTCTGTGATTTCGGCGATTGAAACGCCGATCCAACAACGTTATTTTTAAAATTCCGAATTTTTAACTGTTATTCTCGAAATTCGTGTGAACAGTAACGTTAGTTTTAATTTTTTCGGTATCAGTAACTGGTTACTCAGGCCCTACTCTTAAATATAAACCGAAAAGCCCATGAATGAAAATCTACTTTCAACTTCCAATTAGCCCAACTATTCTTAAAAAAAAAAAAAAACTCCCAATTAACCCGGTAGAAACAGATTGGAAAATGTGTACTTGTTTGCCATTTAACAAAGAATCAGCAATTAATTTATATTATGGAAGTATAAAAAAGGCGAATATTTTTTAGTCCATTACCAACCGTTACCACGGCGTAATTCAACTATACCAGCCACCAACAACCTCATAATCAACTTCTCTGTGAATCTAACAGTAAAATAAATTTTTTTTATGTTGATAGTTTTCTAATAATAAATAAAAAGACAAAACCAGATAAAAAATGGGAAAATAAAGAAATTTAATTGAGATGGAAGATGATTGTCAAATCATTGGTAGCAAGGTTTTCTACAATAGACAAGAAAAGCCGACTATTGACAATTTTTACTTTTTATTTTATCATTAAAGGTGTTTAAGACAGTTGTTATTTAGACAGTCGTTATCGCACTTGTGAGATCTCGTACAGATCCACTGGTTAATAGTGAAAATAGAGACATGAGATAGAATATTAAATAATGAGGCCAAAATGGTCAAATCAAGGAACAATCAAGTTGTCTTATTTTCAAATTTTGAGTTTTTTTTTTTTTTTTTCCTAAGATACAAAGTGAATTACATTGCTACAATAAAAGAGAAGATGTGCAACGTGTAATAAAAAAAAATTTTAACAATCTCTTCTCAATTGCAATAACGTTGCATCCGTTTCCAAAACGGCGTGTCATTCTTTAAATTAGGAGCTTGTACCTTGTTCCCCAGCTTGGACAGTTGGACATTTAAAAGTTAAAACTATATTTATTTTTTCGTTAAGGAACCCATTTTCCACTTTATACTATGTATGCGTGATACAGTAAGGACGTTTTCTGTTATAAATGGTAGCAGTTTAAACTAATCACGAATCTTGGGTACACCGTATTTGATGTGTTTAGAATAAAGATGGTGTCAGTTTTTAAAAATTTTAAATATTTGCAAAAAGTTTCTAAGAAGAATTTAAAAAATGTATCTTTCGCTTAAACTTTGCTGCTCTTAGTCACTACACTCAAAACTGATTTTAATTTTTTTTTTTTAGAAACATACATTGTATAGAAATTTTCTGAACAGATTATGCACGAGCTACATAATAAAATTGTTATGAATGATATTAGTCTAATTAAATAGCAGAATCCGGCATACTATAAGCTAATTAAATAGAAAATTAGAAATGCTCATATCATAAATAGGAACCTAGAGGTGCTAGATATGCTGCTTTTAAGAGAAAGATTGTGATTTCACATTATACTTTTTTTTTATAAATATTTAAATTTAAATTACGCGTGCATCTTATGATCACTTAATTTACACAAAAACAAAATTGGGAAAATTGGAAGTTCTATGAAACGGATCTGTGGTAAGAAAAATAAAATCAATAATATAAATATACTGAGAAATGTTATGGTACATCACAATGTATTGAGGGTCCGGTACATCGCGATCATATCCGTCGATAGTTTTGCAAATCGACAAATCTAATTCTACCAATTCAATCTACATATTGAAATCTTATAGCAAACCAAATTTTATATTTTTCGAAATTTGTTTACTATTTTTTTCGATTTTTTTTAGACTTACCATTTTTTGAATTTTCTTATAATTTTGTATATCCATAAAAGATAAGTTTTAAAAAATTCAGAAAAAATAGCAAAAAAATTTTAGAAAACGTAAAATTTGGTTTACTATGAGATTTCAATACGTAGATTGAATTGGTAAAATTAGATTTGTCGATTTACAAAATTATTGACCGATATAATCGTGATGTACCGAACCCTCAATGCATCGCGATGCACCATAACATTTCTTTAAATATACTATGTTAAAAGAATAATTTTTAAATTATTAATAAAGGTAAACAAATTTATTTATTTGTACCAAAATGTTTCCGGAAATAATTCATCCTCCTTTTTCGGATGACAGAGTCATTTTGCATTTTACTTTAACGGATTTCGTTTTTTTTTTATACAATTCAGTGCACCGAATATTGAATTGAGGTCCACTTCAATTGGACTAAGCATTAAAAAAAGAAGAAGAAGAAAAGGAAACAAAATCAATTCCGACAATCCGGATTCAATGCATCTGTACAGGACTTCCATTCACAAAAGAAAAGAGAGATGTTAAACATCCATCCAACACAGCATAGTGTAGTAAGTGTACAGTCTAGTCAAACGCAACCGGATTTCACCCTATTAGAATCGTGACGGATCCATCGCATTTTTATCCAAAATGGACGATTACAAACGCGTATATTATACATCCGCATATTAGAAGATCCAGACCAGACTTTCCCCACTCCCTGTTTTTGTCGTTGGGAAAATATTATATAATAAAACAAAAGGGCAATAAAAAAAATCAACTGGGAGACGTTTAGCGTGTGGGAATCCACGCCGTGCAGTTCGGGTACGGACATGGTGTGACCCCAGCACGGACTTTAATTGGCCCCACCTCCGACGTGACGGTAGCCACACACGTGGCACGTGCCCTCGTTATTTTTGCTTTTCCAAGAGAAACACTATAACAGTGTTTCTAAAACCGTACCGGCGCCCATACCGGCTAGGTGGCTGAAATCTGATATTTCCCGATATTTTCCGAAATTTTCCGGTTTTTCCTCTCACAATACTCCCGTTTCGGCCTCTGTTCTAGGTTTTCAGTATTATCGAAATTTTTCGATATTCGATAAGGTTTTCAAAACACTGCTATTTAATAATTTCACAAAAGAAAAGAGTGTAAGTAACGATGAAATTAATTTTTACATAAAAAGAAAACGATGAAATTAATTTTTATAACGAGTAAATCTATTGTGAACCATGATGCATAGAGGGCTCTGTGCACCATGACCATTTGATCGGTGATTTTGCAAATTGACAAATCTTAATTAACCAATCCAATCTATATATTGAAATCTCATAGCAAACAAAATTTTACAAATTTTGAAATTTTTTTACTATTTTTTTCGAATTTTTTAAAACTTGCCATTTTTGGCTACAAATTAGTGTATTTATAGTAAAAAATGGCAAGCTTTAAAAAATTCGAAAAAAATAGTAAAATTTTGTTTGCTATGAGATTTCAATATATATGATAATTTGTGAAACTACCGACCAAAACAGTCATGGTGCACGAAAGCTTATATGAACCATGGTTCACAATAGTTTTACTCTTTTATAATTTTGTTTTTTTATATTTATTAAAAAGTTGTAAAATTAAAACAAATTTAATTTTTAGGTAAAATGTTACTAAAAGAGAGTCTATCCGTCAAAATTGGTATAGCTAGAGAATTGTTTGTTTATGTGTTGTAATTACTTTAAATTAAGTTTAAAAAGTTTGTATAAAGATGAAATTTTACTCTAACTATATGTTTGAGGAGAATCTAAATAGTGTGAGCTCAAATATTATTGATGAATCCCATGGCTTGGAATAGTTAGTAGATTTAATTAGGTACTTCAAAACAACATATAGCTTCATGATTACACGCACAATAGTATAAAAAAACTACTCTTCTACCACATTTTCGAATAATTTTTTTAATTAGTAAGATTTTTGGACTAATTTCAGTCATAATTAAAAAAGTAAAACTTGTATGAAAAGCAAGAAACAATCTCGACCACTTTAGAAAAATTAACACAGCTTTTTTATTATTTTAATACATACAACTTATAAAAGAATCTTGATCATTTACTAAATCCGACCAAAAATGTTGCCATAAAGATTGAATCTCATTTATGTTTTTCTTATTTCAAGAATCCGTCATTTTACATTTTTTTTTGTACACGCAAACGGAATGTACGGAATTTAATAATATTTCTTGATTGTAAGGTAATTTTATAATAGAAAGATAGCGCAGTGACTGATCAATAAACCAAATCTTTGCCTAACATGACAAAATCTTAGCCAAACTAATACGTCTCACAGCTAAGAATGTACTGAGTTTAAAAATATTTATTATCATTTTTTTTTCACTTAATTAGTATAATAATTGGTCATAATGAAATGGGCTAGCTTTTGCCTATTATTTAAAAAAAAAAAACAAAATTGCATTATTGGCGCTTGACGGTGAGTCGGTGACTCCTAGCTAGACCTTAATTAAAAAAAAGAATGACATTGAATATGAGTGAACTATTTTTTTAGGGTTGGGTGGCGATATCCACACCGGCAAAATTTCATAATAATAAAAGAACTCTACAGAGATTAGAGCAAAAACTAGAAGAACAAAAGAGAAAGAAAACCTATTTACATGCTAAGTCAAACTAATTAGCTAGGTAAGAATCGACCAAGTAGCCATGTCACTGACGATATCTCATAGCAGTTTCGACTGAGTTTAAGTCTCAGCCGAGAAGATTGTAGTATTTCTTTCTTTCCATAAAGCCCACACGAGACTATGAGTGAAGTACTATTGAAAATAATTAAAGATAAAATGGACCACAAAACTATTTTCATAAAATTTTTTTGATGAAAGTAGTTCACAATTGAAAAATGAATAATATACCAAATAACTTATCCTGTATTTGTTTAGGAACTAATAAGCTATATTCTTATATATTTTTTTAGATTTTCTGTCTTGCTATCATTTATAGTAAAGAGAATAAAAAGATGACCTTAAACATTTGAGTAAATATAAATAACAGATTTCAGCTGGGTAGGGAAAGCAAACAAATTATTAGTGATTTATATTAAATATGCTAGATTTTATAATTAGGACCCTTTTTTTTCAATTTCAACTGGAGGATAAGTCTGGAAAAAATTAAAATTTTTTTTGCCAGATCTTGGCCTCAAACTTTAGGCATTTTCGTACGTGCAACTTCTATTTTGTCAAAGCGTTGTTTACAAATGTGATGTCGACTAATATATGAATCAAAGTTGGATTAATTTATAGACATTGATCTTTAGGATCGTAGCATTTTTGTAACTGCACCTCTATTTTGACAAAGATCTTTTATATTTTTACAAATATGATGTCGACCATTTTCGATTGCTGCTATAAATTATATGCTTATTGTTCTGTTCAACTACACATTTACAAACTAAACTACTTAAATGAAATAAGTGTGCGTATCATCCAGTTTATACCCGTGAGTATAGCACTTGTCGCCAAGTATTATGATAGGTCGTCGTTCATCTATATTTCATAAAATCAAGACAAAAATATAAACGAGAACCAAGTAATTAAGCCATTGAGGAACAGCACAGTCTCTTTACTGCCACCATATTATAATATCAATATATAATTAACAGCTATGAAAGCAAGATTCTGTTTTGACAAATAAATTACAGCATCTGAAAAAAAGGATTCTATTCTAATAAAAGAGAAAAAAGAACAAATTAAAAAGCTTTCAAACCAAGTTAACCTTGAATACTCCACTCCGGTCAGCCCCGCATGCGGGGCAGATCACCACCATCGGATCGATTCCACATGAGTCGCAGAGACATAGATGCCGACACGGCAAGATGAGCACTGACGCAATCTTTTCTCGGCAGTATCTACAAACCCTAGTTCTTGTATTAATCTCTTTTTCCTCCTCTCTGTCTCCACCACTACAACATGACTCTGCCGCGTCTATATACCGATCTTCCTTCTCTTCCCTTCTATTCGCCAACACAAGCTCAAGATCTGTACGAAGTATGTTAGCCGTAATCTCATTTGATTGTGCCAGGATTCGCCATTGCTGAGCCTCCACAACATGTTGCTTAAGTTTTTCTTCTAAAGCAATGTTTGTCTGGATCATTCTCTTCATCTCTTCATCCTTTGTCTTTAGTTTCTTTGAAAATGCACTTAAAATTGCCATTGTAAGCCGATTTGTCTGCCGCCGCGACAACTCTTCCATCTCCCTTTTACCCTTCTCCACCTGACAGAAACAAATATAAACCATATATACAGTTAACTCAAAGTCGTTGAAAAAGTACTTTTTTGTGTTTATTTACAGAAAGAAACCATTAAAATAAGGAATATGAAGTTCCCATACATGTTGGAGGAGAATATTGTTGATATCAAACATTTCTTGATTCATGTGTAGATTACTTAATTGGCATAACATGTCTCTGGGTCTCTTTCTGGACACAGCGTTTGTGTTGGCATTGCAGTTGGTAGCCATGTCTCCTGATCTGCCAAAAAGAAAAAGGAGAGATTGTATAAAGAAGATAAAATCCGAGGGAGTGATATGCAAGAAAGGAGGGTGCGAAGAGATAATTAGTACCTGTAACGAAGGAGGTGAGAATGATGGCCTTCAACTGCCATTGTATTTCACAAAGAGAGAGAGAGAGAGAGAGAGAGGGAAAAGGGGGGTGGGGGTGCATGCAAGGGAGGTGGGTTGACGCGTGGGGGTTTTATGGGGGAGTGATAGAGAGAGAATTTGGAAATAGAATAAATATAGTAGATATAAAAATTGATAATGAAAACGGATTTGAGGCAGGAAACAAGCGCAGATTGGTTTAAACAGCTTTTTCCGACCTGTATTGATAATATGAAGTAATGATTTGGGGTTTCTGAATTGACCTTTGTATAGGAATCGCTCGGAAAAGAAAATATATTTGGAAACTTTGTCTTTATTGAGCATGTACGCTTGAGGCTAATCGCTACTATTTTCATATAATACTTTACTAAAACGAGATTACAATTTATTTGCTGATAATTTTCTCATTGAATTCCTTGATTATTTTAATTGGGCCTATTTCTCGAGGTCTAAGTCCATATATAAAATTCTTTTCGATTCAAATAGTTTTTATATTAAATATTATACAATTCAGTCCGATAAAGTCTGTCATATATCTGTGATATATCTTTTGGGATATTGTCCCACATTTTAAACTTGCAATCCGTAAGGCTCCCAAATCTAAGTTTCAAATTTAAATTTATAAGTACTTAAAAAGATTATCTTAACTGTTTAATTTTATATTGCAGCACACCCTAATTAATTTTCATGAATAACTATATTTGAAGGTTGACTAATCAAAATTTGACACCAATTTTTCACAAAAATACCGATATTATTATAATATTTAAATTTATTGTATGCATTTATATATCGGTACTTAGTATAACTAAGTATGCTCAAAAAAAAAAAAAATTCCGAGGGTTTTGCACAAACCAGCACAACTGACACGTGTTGATCGTTGGTTCACGGGCGGACACGAGGGCCGTGGACCTGAATCCTGATGGTGGAGTTGAGGGAAGGTGCATGCATGCACTATGCATTGATTTTGTTTTCTTCGCTCTTCTTTCTTCCTTTTCTTTTGTTTTTGTAGGGAATTCCGTTGCAATTTTTTCCCTATTCGCGCCTGAAGTCAGGAGTATCAACCGACGTGAATGGGCCGCTCCACGTGTGCCCCACACGTTGGTGGACCTACTGGACCCCACACGATTCAACCATTCACTTTTGGGTTTGGCATTAGGTTGTGATCAGTGTATTTTTTTGGTGACGTGGCTTGTGGGTCCGACACGTCTTGTACGTATCTGAATACATTCACATATGAATGTATATATGTAAATAACAAGAGAGAAGGGGAAAACAAATACAACGTGATGTAAGGATGTGTTCCGTAAAATCGATTGATCATTGTGTTCATCATATTATAATTTTATTTGAATCTAAATTTTACGTTTTTTAAATTATTCATTAATTTTTTTAGGTTTTTAGAAAATCAAGTGTTTAATGGTTCATCATTCAATAACAAAAATTTCTACTTTGCCGCCATTATCAAGTTTTTCTTAAAAAAATAATAATTTTCTAATTAAATTTTTTTTAAATAATTTGATTTCCACAATTTACATATCACGTCGGTTTACTGCATGACCGGTCTGTACGTGGTTTTTTCCTTTTAGTGATGCCTCTATCTGCTTATTATCAAGCTATAATCGTGTTACGGAGGTGGCTCTTCAATGCTCTAATCATCTTATGCAGTTATGCCACACTTGTATGTAGTTGTAATTAAAAGTGAATAATGAAAATTTAACTCTGTATTAAATGATAAGGTCTGTATTATAAGTTTTATAATTATTTACACACATATTTCACTGCACACATTACACATATACATAATGTTTTAGATGTCAGCTTTGAAAATTATTTTTATAATTATCAAAATTTATAATTAACTTTTGTTCAAAAAATATTATTAAATCTGAAAAGAAATAAACATTCAATTAATGTACACTACAAGCTATGTTTGTGTTTCTCCCCAGTTATATATATGCAGTACGTCAAAACTCCCGTGGTTGCTGATTGAAAGCAATAAAGAAAGGTCTTGGTTCTTTTTAAAAGTTGAGACCAAATTCCTCACTCTATTATTTTGACCTTATCCTCAATAAGGTGCATGGATTTATGCTAGATTTGAATTTCAGTTATTTTTTCCTAATTATAGTACTGAAGTTCCAACCTAGTAGGCAACGCTAGCTTTACCTTTGTGATCATGGATGATCACTTGCTCAGGCTTCGAATATTCAATATATACTTTATTATTATTTTTTTCCTTTTATACATGCATGTGTTGGTAATCAACAACACAAATTTCGTGGGTAAAAAGCTAGTAAATTTAAGCCATATTAATTAATTCAACTCGAGAATGACATCCATACACAGACAATTGTTTAATAAGAAGAAACCATGATAGAGGTGGGTGCATATCCTCTTCTTCGCAGCCCATTATATAGTAAAAACAAGTAACAAGTCCCTATTATTGTCACTATTAAGAGTCAAATTAATTATGTTCAACCATAACACTGCCAACACTTCAGCCAAAAATCACAATACCTAAAAAAAGGAGCTACAATTTTGGAGGCAAATGGAAGAAACAAGAAAATTGTCACAATGTCAATTAGTACTACATTGGCTGGGTGGACCTAATAGTGTTTGAAAGCGACCATCATGACTCATGAACATTAAATGAAAGAAGTGCTTTACCTTACAAAGCGGGCCTCAGCTCCTACATTTTATATCTTGCTACCTGATGTGTACATCTAAATTTAAATAATAATTTTGTTCTTTCTTATGTGGATAAAGATATGTAGTAGATTTGAGTAGATTTAAGATTTAATTGGCTAGCTATCTATTAATATTCAACCATTTAAACTTCAAAATTATATAGTTAAAAACTCATTGAACTTTAGATTGATTCAATTTGACAGACACCGTATTTCAATTATGAATAACATTTTTATCATTTTAAAAATATTAATCAATATTTTTTTAAATAGAAAATTAATGTGCCGAAAGTGTGATATATGCGAGAACTATCATTCTTTTCAAATAAGATACACCAATCGCCTATGTGAAATTTTGAGAATTGTTTATTCTTTCATATATATCTTACCTTTTCCTTTACCATATGTCGATTACTTCCTCCAAATGAAAAGTTAGTTTTGTAATATTTAAATCTTTCTTTCTATTTTTTTTCACTTTTGCTTCAATGGGAAGAGAACGGCTAAGAAATAAGAGGTTCAAAAACCGTCATTCTTGAATTCAACTCACTTTCCTTGCAATTAATGAGCGGTATCTAATAGTCATATATGGTGGAAAACAGAGAGAATACACCCAGGAAAAGTGCCCAATTTCCAGAATCATACACGACTCAACGGTTGGACCAATTTGGCTCAGCAATTTTGAAGTGGAAACTTGTGCACATCTCCGTCAAAAGGAGGAAAAAAAAAAAGAGAAAGAAACTTTTTAACTTATTGTTTGTTCAGCTTCTTTTTGAATCATTCAATAAATAACAATGTAAAAGTAATTTTTTCTAATTAGATTCCAAATTTTCAATTTTGGTTATAATATAGAAGGAATAATTAATGCGACATGAAAATTTTTAGTTCTCAATCATTTTTGCTTAGTTATTTAATTTTACAAGCTGAGGATTCCTCTCGAATTAGTTATTGATTAAATTATTTTTTTTAAAAAAACAATCGACTATTTATCAAAAGTGGCACTGAGAATGTAACGATCTTACAATTATAATAAGAGCGAGCTAAATTTATGACAACTCATCTGATAACTGGGGACTAAAAACTGTCTTTTGACAAGCTCACGGATTATTTCGGACAAAAAACAGAGTTGTTATAACTAACTCTTGGTTACTTATCAGTCGTCTCTCAAATATATAATGAAATATGAGATACTTATGCAAATCAAATCTACACAGTTCAATCTTTAATTAATCTTTGCTCGTTACCAGATAGAGATGACAATTAATTGTATTAATTAAAGGTTAACACATTTATACGAAATCCACAACTTACCATGGAATCGAAATAAAAGAAGACCTATGGAAAACAAGGTTTGATACTAAAGTCGTCTTGCATGTCACATATCAATTTAGTGAAACAGAGACAGCCAAAGATGAAGTGCGCGCCTCCTAATAAAGGTCACAATAAATTGCCTACAAAATTTGAATGGAAACTGTACGCTTGTGATTTTGCAGCAGTAGTCATTTTCATAATACAATAATATGTTGTAGCACATATAATTTAGGTACAATGGCAAATTTGTACCACAAGATAAATAGTATTAGGCTAGATGCACATATTCAAACCTCAGTGGTCCATGATCAGCATGCCGGTTTGAAATGGATATGAACTAATGCATGACCTGCAGTGCCTTAACTTTCACAACAACAAGTCAAAAAAAAAAAAAAAATGTAGCAGATTAATCATAAAGTCAAAATCATGATAAAATTAGGTCGATTATAGAGTCAATCCTGTGGTGGCTGGCATTTGCTGAGCACCACTTTGAGGGAATATCAGGAATTTTCATTTTCTATCCCCTTTCTTTCTGGGGGGAAAAAAAAGACACTATTGTCCACTGATATATGCAGGGCATATAAAGCTGTTCATTCTATATATATAAACTAAAACCAAATTCCAAAAAAAAAAAAAAAAAAAAAATCCAGATAGGCTTGTCAACAGAGTAATTTGATCATATTCTTAGTTGCATTTAGTAACCTAATTAATTTAACTTGTATCCTTAGGGGAAGGGAAGGTGGGATGTCATCCACACTCCACAATATCAAAATATTTTTTGATAATCGGTGTTTTAAATGCAAATTGAAAGGTCTATAGGGCCTGATTTCAATACATTAGTTATACAAGATTTTGTATCCGTCTTAATGCATAATATATTTTTAGAAACTTTAGGAGGGCCACAACTCATCCCCATTTTTCTTATGATGCCCATATCTATATTGCAAATATACAAAATTTAATTTAGAAAAAAAATATTCATTACTATTTGGTGACATATAAATTCAGTAGAAATTTGTCCTTCCATGATGCAATCAGCCCATAATTACCAAATGCAACGTGCAAATATATAATACGTAATTCCCAAAATTGTTGTGTGCAATGTGATTTGAGAGTTTAGGTTAAAATTTGATCAATAACATGTTAACATTTTATTACGACTCTTGCAATATTTCACATCACATAAAAAAATCAGCTATAAACATGAACATGAGACTTTTTTTTCCAGGAAAAAGAAAATATTGACATAATTACGACTAGAGAGAGAAGCAGAGTCTCATGCACTGTTTCTCATGGTACTCATGAGGTGACAGGAGAAGAAAACACGTACAATATGAGAAATTATAGGAGGTTAGATATTGATGCACTGTTTCATGGTACCTTATCTGAAAAGGAAACATGAAGAGATTTATGCCCCCGACATTAGAGGTTCCTATCGTTGAGTTAAAACTTAAATGTGAAGATGCACTACTTTATTAGCTGGGTCCAATTAGAGTTTGCGTTTGCGTGTTTCCTTGGTGACAAGGATATATGTTCGTACTCATTTACTTATACGCTGGAATTGAAGCTAGAGAGCAAGGATTTGTTCTGGTTTTGTATTCAATTTGCAGCTCTAAAATCTTTATGATGCCGAAATTATGGACCTAGAAAACAGAGACAGTCAATGGATTCTCAACTCTGTTATCTCCATGACCACAAATCCAGCATGAGATCAATATGTTCAATTGTTACGAGTGAACTGAATAAAATTTGTTTTTTGAAAAGTAAAAAGTTGTTAATACTTTCATTTGTTTTCGACCGCAAATGATTTCAACCAACCTGTACCAGAGAGACAGAGACTGATCCGATAATACTGATAAAAGAAAATGCAACATCTTGTCTAGTACAGAAACAAGTCTAAGCTACAGTCTTGCATTGATTGCTTCATCATAAAATGCATGAGAGGTTCAGGTTCACATTCCTGTTCATATTCTCAAGAGTTGTCATTGATAGATGAAATGAAAAGACTTCTCCTTCAAGTCCCCAAGTCATGCCAAAATCAGCTAATTTGTGTAGAGAAATAGAGGAATTAGGGGCTAAATTAACATCAGAGTTATTTCATCATTGTCTAATTTAGGAAATAGAAGCTATTTATTTATTTATTTTATTTGTGAAAGGAGTCTTTCACACTTTTTTCTTTTATAGAAACAATGCCAGTTGTACCAATGTAACCACGGTTCAATAGCATTAAAAGATCGAACAATTTAGAAGTAAGAACTTACTTCTTCTGAGAGGTATGAAACTGTTTGCTTTCAAACTTGTTTGTGTAAGCCGCTGAAAGCAATAAATTGCATCAAACCAAACTCCTCATGTTATGAACTCATGTAAGTCTTCTTAAGTCATCTGGTCAATTCTAACGAAACAAATTTGTGAGAAGAACCCAACCAAATCTATTGGTGACTCTAAACTATTTAACTTGAGCTGATGTCGATTGACTTTCCTAGTAGAATAATATTGAAAACAAGATGTCTTCATTGCTCTTCAAGTTAGCTATACTCAATTAAGTTCTCTCTCTTTTTCTTTTATACAAATGAAGTTCTTCACGCAATTTGTAAATTTTAGCAAATTGAAATTTTTGAAAACCATAGAAATTTCTTCAGGTGCTACGAGACGTTAACATGGGAAAAACAAACTTTTTGTTCTTGAGCCAGGATACGTAGAATCCTAAATGAAAAAATTCGAGGTGTCATATGTGATTATTCTTTTTTTTTTTTTTCAGTTCAGGTAACTTGTAGGCAGCAGCAGCTCAAGAGGACATAAATTGGGCCTCTGAAGGGCCTTACTGGGATTTTAATGCAGATGTGGGCCTCACATCAGTAGGTGAGATGGAATTATTTAACCTATAACTACAGGATTTAAATTCAGTGTATGCGATAAGATTTTAGTGAGGATTTGCTAGAGCAATTTGTGTTCTAATTCTTACAACTGTTGAGGTCTACATGAAAACTTTATTTTGGGAGAATAAATTACGTGTGATGTTGTAGCGAGACGTAGAATTAGTAGTTTTGTAAATCCAAAATAAAGCCCGGAAGCATCTCATAATTTACATATAGCATTTAGCTACCATATATAATTCGATCTAGATATGCTTTTTATCTGAGAGCCGGATTTTACCCCAAAAAAAGATGCACCTACGAACTTTTGTATTCATTTATTCTACTTCTCCCCTGCTAATTAATTAACATTTTTAACAGGTCGGTACCAATTTCTAAGCATTAATGCTACTCTAGATATCTATTTCAGCTTGTTTTAAACCAAAAAAAAAAGAAGATTTCCAATAAAACACCAATATACTCTTTGTCTAAAGTATTGTTCTGATAATACTGAACCAGTGTTCCACTTTGTGGTTTTGATCTGGGACTGCTTCCTGTCACAGAGAGCGCAACAAACTTACCCTACAGACTTGGATGAGTTTTGGTTGTGGAACAGACTTCTGACAAGGATGTCCTACATGAATAACTTGGACACGGTTTGGATAGCTGTCATGTGGATTATTTGGAAGATGCGTAATGCGGTAATCTTTAACGGGAAAAGGATAAATATTCACGATAACGTCTAGAAAACGATCCATGATATAGGATCATGGATAGCTCATTGTTAATATTTTTTTGTCGATTTTAGTTTGGTGTAGATAGGTTACTGGACAGGTAGTTTTTGGTTTCTTTTTTCTTTCCTTTTATATTTTACCGATATTTTTCGTTCAATGAAATTGTAGGTGAGATTTTTACTCCCTACCTTCAAAAAAAAAAAAAAAAAAAAACACTGAACCAGTGTTTTAGCATGCACGGGTAAAAAAATCTATTTTCATAATTCCTCCCCTTTTTCTATTTTTCTTCATTGGCTTGGCAGTTGGCAGCAAATCTTTTTTTGAGGATCAGGTGGCAATTACCACACCGACAAATTTTTTTTATTAAAAAAAGATATTTACAAAAAATTATATACACAAAAGAAAGAAAGAAAGAAAAAAAGACAAAATAAAAAACAAAAGATAAAAACTAAAAGGTCCTAAGCATATCTAGTCCAAGATTTGATGTCCTCGCAGATTTGCTTGAGTAGAATAGCCGGCGGAGAAGCAGAATTCGAGAAGATCCTATTGTTTCGGGCCTTTCAAATGTTCTAGGATGTTGCAGCCCAAATAATGTCCCAGTTAGAAACTCTCAAGCCTCTGTTCATTAGCCAAAAGTTGCAGCGGTCTAAAGAGAAGTCCAAATTCCGAATCCTAAAGCTGATTTGGATCAGTGTCCAAGCATCAATCGCATACTGACAGTGCAGAAAGAAGTGGTCTGAAGATTCAATACTACCCGTACTACAGCTGGGACAAGAGGTAGAAGAAGGCCAGCCTTTTCGGAGGAGGTTCTGTTGAGCCGAAAGACGGTCCAGAAGTAAAAGCCAAAGAAATATTTTAACCTTGGGTGGGGCCTTAATATTCCAAAGGAGTAGGCAGCAAATCTTATTTATACCATATTTCTTCTCGTACTATTACAAGTGTGCTTGGTTGTACAAGGACAAGCAAGACCGCAAGAGTAAAGTATTAAGGAAGAAGGAAGAGCGAGAATAACTTTTGATAGAGGATAGAACTTATACCTTGTCTTCCAATGTTGTTTGGGTGATGCATTGGATATAGAAATGAAGGGAATCAAATATTATTATGAATTCATTTTCTTATATCTCTTTATACCTCCTCTACGGAGGAATAAGGAATAAACTTATACACACCTTTTACTTTATTTTTGATTTGTTTTTTATTGGGTATTGGGTCCAAAACTAGGTATATACCTTAATTATACTCACTTATTCCATACCAACCAAACACACTAAGTATAAGAAAATAATATGATAAAATAAAAAAATCGGAGACAAGTTAGTTGTTTATTTTTTTAAAATTATTAAATCCAAAATTAAAGAAGATTATAAACAACAATTTCCAACAATATGAACGAACTACAGATTTAGATAATTTCGAGCAATAACTATCGACAATATGAACGAACAACAGATATATGCATGGAAAAGGAATAATGTAGATAACAATAAGAAAAAGGAATACTTAAATTCAAGAGGTGCATGGAACATGTTTGGATTTGTGACAGCACGGTCGATGTGTGGAAGTAGAATAATTCATAATTACTTTGCGAAGTGTTTAAGCTCAGGGGGCATGTTCAAGATTGTCTTATGATTATAATTCTGGAAGTGTTTAAGCTTGGGCATGACCCCCTCTTTTACCGTGAAAGAGGTAATGCCGGTAAGATCAATAAACAGGTTTTCAAGGACAGGGAAGCCAGCTGGACAGATCATTTCCATCCCCCCTATATAGACATTACCATGTAGTTCGAGTTTCTTTAGGTTCTTGAACTTTCCAAGCTCCAGCATAGGATCTTGCCTAAGTTTTGAGTAACCAAGATCGAGTTTGACTAGATGCGGTGGGAACAAACTAGCCTCTAAGGTGACACCCTCGGACCAACAGCCCCACAAAGATAAGGATTGTAGGTTCTGATAATTTGGAATCATTGTTGGGTAAACAATCTCCATTGGAATGCACTGCCCTTGTCCATCATTCCACACGTAGATGGAAAGCAAGTGCGACAGAGTTCCAAGTAGATGGACCACCCCATCCCAGTTCTTGCCATGTTTATTTTGAACCCCCAACTTTCGCAGGTTCTTTAGACATGGAAGATGAGTTTTCCTTGTATCCGGAACACAAATAGATTTAAGAGTTCGAAGGTTTCTAAGGTCAACATTGGATGGCGGTGCACAGACTGGAATTCTGCCACATATTGCATGCCTCAATGTACCAATTGTCCACAATCCTATTGGTATATCACCGTCAACCAAAGTAGTTCCTCGCAAATTGAGGGTCTCAAGGTTCTTCAAACGACCCAAGGAACAATCATTGGAAAATTCTAACCACATGCAGTTTCTAATTCCCAAGTATTTTAAGTGAATTAGCCTATCAAGTCCCCTTAGCTCAATCTCGCCGGCACCCACAATTTCAAGAATTCTGAGTAGTTTAAACTCAGAGTACATGGGCATTCCTTGGCCAAACAAGAACAAAGAACGGGCTGTCAGACTTACGTATTCTATAAATTCAGCACAATTTGATTGAAGTGACGCACGACGGGTTACTCTATCAAGATGGTTGACAGAGTCTTGTGGTTTTGGAAAAACCGAAACAAAGTTTTCCTTTATACCTTCATGCAGTGCCAAGTCACGAAGAAGATCATGCACTCGGCAATACTTGATCGAACCATTGGTGTGTCGACTTGATACTTGAACCAAACTCCTGAAAATTTTCAATTTATGAAAAATTTATCATTAGTTCCTTACTTTCACAGATAAGACAACAAGAAACTTAAATAACAAAATAAAATTAGAATCAAGACCATGCACCGATTAGCTAGATTTTTTTTTTTTTTGTAATAATATACATTGAGATGAAATTTCATTATAATAATAAAGAAAGATTTATGGTTCATCATGAATGCCTTCTTAGGCAAAATGGTCTTATTTGTTGAATTTATTTTAAATCAATAAATCTAATTCAATCTAATTATATGTTGAAACTCGCAACAAACTATTGTTTTAATATTAATTTTTAGATTTTTTTAAATATTAATATTTTTTTACAAACAAATAGTAAAAAAATTCAAAAATAGTAACTTTTCAAAAAATAAAGAAATGATAAAAAAAATATAAAATTTTGTTTGTTATGAGATTTCAATATATAAATTTTATTAGTTCAATTCTATTTATAAATTTGCAAATACACCGGTGAATAAGGTTACGATGTCTATTTATATATACAAACGAATATGCATCTTTCTTTTCTTTTGCATAGTAATTTTGTTATGTACACAAACGCGCTTCACAAGCTTTGTTTGTACCGATTTTTTTAAAAAAGTTGGTTACGTGTCTCATACATCATAAGTAGCTAGTGCGGTCAATGGTATCTTTACAATCATTTATCCAAATCGTATCGTATTCGATAAAACGAGTAAAGTCAATTTTGTAACGGATAAAGGTAGAGTATGGCTAAAGAAAATTTTAACAGGTATGGATATGAAAATTATCTCTACCGTATCGTACCATATCTATTGACAATTCTAATCATGAGTAAGAAGAAAAAATTACCTTTGAACAAGTTGCTCTAGGAAAACCTCAGCTGTATCCTCCGTTGTTCTCTTCTCATGCCGTGGTATGATTCCTTCTGCCACCCACATGCTGATGAGGCTTCTAGCACAGATTACATAGTCTTCTGGAAACGAAGCAAGATACAAAAAACATGCTTTGAGATAGTAAGGCATATCTTCGTAACTCATGGCTAGGACTTGCATACAATCTTTGCCTTCTTCATGCCAATCCAATGTGTCTGACACCCTTTTCCAATCATGGAAGGTTTTGTCTCTTGTTGAAATTATACCACCAAGTACTATCAAAGCAAGAGGTAAACCTTTGCATTTCCTCGATAATTTATCAGCTAGTTCAAGGAGATAACAAGGGCATTCTTCATCGGATTCTTGATAAGGAAGAGCCTTTTTGAGAAAGAGATCAAGACTTTTCTTCTCATTTAAAAAGGCAAGTTCGTAAGGTGTCATTTTTGAATCGGCTGATTTAGCAACATTCATAAATCTACTAGTCATGAGTACTCGACTTCCGTTCTTATCATCAGGCAATGCATATTTCAATTGTTCCCATAAATCAATTTCCCACACATCGTCTAGAATAATCATGTACCTCTTACTACTCAACAAATCTCTAAGGTCATTAATTAAATGACCCACCTCCCACTTCTTTTTAGGTTCAGAACCTTCAAGCTCGCTTATCATCTTTGTCAAAAGATTATTCAAACTGAACTGTTCAGAGACTGAGAGCATTAAATGATACTTGAAATCTATCTTTGCCCTGGATATAAAAATAAAAGAAATAATTACAATTAGTATTGCAAAGATTTTAGACAAGTATTTGGCATGCAACTCGTAGTAAGATCAATATCATATATAATATCTGGCATATTTTACAATTACTGCGTAAAGCATATACAATGAATGAGAACCTTTTTTTTTTACTTTTTAGAGATACTATATAGAGGGTACCTAGTTACAAGACAGAAAAATATAAGTTTCAACAAAATTAACAAAATCTCATAAATAATGTAGCCCCTTGAACAATCCAATCGTGCACTGCCTGCACTGTCATTGACTTGTTTCTGAAAATTCTATTGTTCCGCTCGATTCAAATGCCCCAAATGGGGGAAACTAATTTTACTGAAGTAAAGGAATCCGTTCCTCGTATTAAATTGCACAGCACCTTTAGCATGCCATGCACATTGTTCATATGCAAATGTTGACATCCCAACAATTTCCAGATTTCTTGTGCAAAAAAGCAATCACAAAAAATGTGCTGTACAATAAATGAGAACTTATTCGACTGGTCAAGATATATAATTAATTCCAACGTAGGTCTAATCTTATGTTACATATCATTGACATCTGTAAAGGGAAAAAATAACTAAAATTGAATATGTAATTACATTAGTCAACAGAATTTTAATTGTGGGCACAATTGGCTATTGGGATTGAAATCGTCCCCAGGCATAAGAATTTTAATTTATTATTTATATAAATTGTCGTTTTTTCTTCTGGGCGAGTAGGTACAAAAGACGAGCAGTATAAGTGCAATTCAATATAATTGGCCGATTACAAAATTTGATTGACATCAATTTTTCTTTTACGAGCTATTTCAATTATGCCGCAATCAGAAATGAGTGAAAAATTAAGAACATTAAAGAGAGAGAAAAACAGAAAATATAAGAAGAAATGTTGTATGAGCGGGATCTATAGACTATAGTATTAAAATCAATATATTAATTGACCCTACGACTTTAATCCTTGATTTTTTTAATTCAAATAATAAAAAATTACTTTTTCAAAAAATTGTGGAAAGCCAAATGTTATATTTCTCAGTATAATTATAACTATTTTTCGCATAGATAGATAATTTCAATAGGTCATCTGATATGGGAATGGTTTTCTCCCTACAACAAATGATGATCATTGTTCACTAGTGGGTGTGTTTGGATGTTTAAAGAATAGCATTTAGTACGTCTAGCTATACCAATATTTTTGTAGAAATAGCTATACCCATACAAAATTCATATGGTATAGCTATTCATCAACTATTCCAACTTTGTTTAGATGTATAATATAGCTATTCCAAAATACTATTCCAAAACTAGCTATACTTTGTTGCATCGGTATATGTATAATGCAAACTATTTCTCACACCAAACTGAGTCAATGTTAGCAATTCCATTCTATTATTTTTTTAAAGGTCAGGTGGCAATCACCACGCCGACAAATTTTATTAATAAGAAAAAAATTTACAAAATAAAAGTAAAAAAAAAAGGTCTAACCCTAAAAATGTACAAAGGTAAATTCCATTCTATTGTTTAAGAGGGAAATTAAATAAATGAAAATAAAGGTGTAGAAAAGTATGATGGACTTGCCTGTTATATACCATGCGAGCAAGTGTAGTCTTTCCGAGGCCACCAGCACCCACGATTGTGATGACGGCTCGTCTTGGTATTGCTTCATAATTAAGTAGCAACTGGAGAATGCTGTTCCTGTCAGCATCCAGGCCTACTACTTCTGTTTCGTCTACATCATGGTAAGCAGTTCTCCGTTGAGGCAATACAACTACATCTAATTCCCTGCCTTGGCCTTGCAGGGGTTCTATTGCATAGTCATCTTTGCTTTTAGAGATCTCTTCTAACAACTTTTGGATAGCACCAAGCTCATTTGCAAGCTTGTGAAGGATAGGCACCTCCTTGGAAAGCTTTGGAATTTTATGAAAGACACTGCGATCACTGTGGCGGTTGTTGTGACTGTTCTCTTCAAGTTCTAGATAGAAAGTGTCAATGGCATCATCGATACGAAAGGCTACACCCCGGAGCTCATTAAGCCAGTTCTCTGCACGTGCATCTCCTTTGCGTTGTTTGGTGTCTGCATCCCTCAGGCAGCATTGAATTCGTTTCAATTCTCTCTCTGCCCATTCAACTTGCTGCCAGACCCCACCCAACAGCTCCGCCTCTTTCACCATCAAATCCGAAAGCTTGCCCACTACAAAACTCACTAACGACATTGCCATTTTTATTTTGCTCTCTAGTCACTTATATATGCACTAACAGCTGCCTGTGAGAATGTTAAGAATGTTATTTAGTTATTGCAAATGACCATTCCAGGCAATGATAGAACAATTAGTTAGGTCACCTGGCTGCAAAGAAAACTAATATATACTCCAGTCCTACGAAAATTGATTTTGATTAATTTTGCCAACGCATGCCCATTTGGTGATCCTAATTTAGTGTATTCAACCAAATCTCTTTCTAATTCTATCTTTTTTTCCAGACAATATTGCCCTTGCATTTTTATATTATACATTATCTCAATTATGTATTTGTAGGGCTGTCAATGAAACTCGTTTACCCATTTACCCTATTCGTATCGTATTCGATAAGGCGGATATGGGTAAGGTTTTATTTTCGTTAGACTAACGGGTATGGGTACGGATAAAGAAAAATTTTCGTTATCTTAACAGGTACAGTGATGGGTAAGGGCTATTTCGTACCCATTATCTAACGAGTAAAATTTTGCAAATATATATGTATATATAATCATGCAATTAGCATATTTCGTAAGATATGGTATTAGTTTTGATCTTCATCAAAATTTGTTTATGTTGATGAAAAAATTAATTTGTACTCTATTATATTATAATTTATACTTAGTTATATAGATTTTTTGAATGTCAATTGACATGAGAATAAATTTCGTGATTTTTGTTATATGTAAAGTATTATCTTAATGTTGTACTTTATGTGTATTTTTATTTGATGTTATTTATTTAGCACATTATATATTTTTATTAAATTATCTAGAGAAAATTGACTGTATACCCTTCAAATCAAAGCCAATTGAAAATATCCCCTTCTAAATTTCAGATTTGGAAATATCCCCCCTCAAAACATATGTATAATAGCTATTTACCCTTCTGTTGCATTTTTAATTATGAAAAAACAGTTTATAAAACTTAAGACGAAAATGCCCTTAAGTCTTGACGTTTCATCTTCCCTCTATTTCTCGTTCTGTTTAATAGGAAAGAAATATACCATAGGTCCATAGAAAATGCTTTCATCTTCATTCTTAGGCCACTATATTAGGAAAAAATTATTTTCTCCTCAAAATTGCTAGAGAAAGCTTGTACCCATCGCTGGAGCAAGCACCTCTAGAAGCAATCAGTTCTACTTTGGATACTATGTTTTTAATTTTGTTGATCAATTCTATAGGAAACCATCGTTCTATTCTCTCCGACATACATGTTTATACAAAATTGGAGTTTAAAGAGGTGTCTTAGGTTTGACACAACAAGTTAGAACATGCTTGAAGCACTCTAAAGCTACTGATAAGGATCTGACAAGATGTTTAATTCCAAGTTTAATACCTCCAAAACTATATTAGAAGGTGTATCTGTTGGTTACCAAATAAATCAGTTGTTTGTTTCAGGGAGGGGGGCTACCTTAGCAGTTACAAGCCAAAACTTTAGGAAAGTTATGTAAATTAAGGAAACAAAATCTGCTAGAAATATTGGATATTTGTTTCCGATTAAGCAGAAGGAGAAAGAACTAAGAAGAAGATGAATTGTCAGAATTAAAGGGCATTTTCGTCTATTTTTTTTTAAAATGATTTTTCATAATTAAAAAATGAAAAAGAGTAAATATCTATGGTATGTATGTTTGGAGGGGATATTTCTAAATCTTAAAATTAGAGGGGATATTTCCAATTGACTATGATCTAAGGGGTATATAACTGATTTTTTCTTAAAAATATTATTATTATCCATTATGTACCGTTATCCTACTTTATCGTTAATTCTTAACGGATACGGATAAAGTCATTTTTTAACGGGTACGGTATGGGTAAGAAAAATTTTAACGAGTACGGGTATGAAAATACATTCTGCCGTATCCATTGACAACTCTATGTATTTATATATATATATATATAAAAATATAGAGTTTTGCTATGGTGAGTTGCAACTCACCAAAGGGTCGGTGAGTTGCGATCAAAACTCCTAAATCTAGTTCAAAATGACCGATCCAAACCGTCCAATATGATCTCCCTATTGAAATCTCCATGCAGACCAAATTTTACATTTTTTCAAAATTTTTAAGTATTTTTTTGAAATTTTAGAAAATCGTTAATCTAATTAGTTCTAAACCGTTAAAAAACAACAGTTTTTTAAAATCCGAAAAAAATACTTACAAATTTCAAAAAAATATAAAATTTGGTCTACATGAAGATTTCCATAAATATATCATATTAGACGGTTTGGATCACACTTTGCAAAAACCCACATTATTGCAAAATAATTTCAGTTTCAAAAGAAAATCTCTTTCTGGCGAATACATCAGTTGAGGTCCAATTAAAAAAAATCTTTTATTCAATGTTCAATTAAAGAATTGACTAAAGGAAGAAGAAAACAACGTTACCTATGAACAAATCGTGTGAAGTGACTAAAGGAGAAGGAAGCAAATGAAATGGTACTCGATTTATTGCTCAGGACAGCGGCAAGACGGTGGTGTAAGTTGATTTGCTAATCATTGCATACAAGTAAACAGATCTAAAATCAAATTTTTCTTTCGTGGCCTTTTTGCTCTGGAGAAGAGAGGATAAGATCAAATAATGGGAGGTGAGAAGTTTCGTCACTGGGTCCTAGTGGAGTAACCACAATCAATTCTCTTTATGTACGGATGTAAAAAAAGTATTACTTTATTGGAAAAAATCTCCTGCGATATTCCCTCAGAGTGGTGCTACGGGCAGTATCATATTTCTTCCAAACAGCACTTTAATCTGGAAAATGACTAAATTGCCTTTGAAACAGTTTTATCGCTCCACTGACCACTGCTCACTCCCTCGACGAGCTGTTCCTCGCCAGATTTTATGGAAAATTTTTAAAAAAATAAAACTGCCCTTTAGAATTTTATTCAGAATTTTAAATAGAACGAAGTAGTATATATATATATTTTTTTAATAAGAGCACAGCTATAGCGGCGCTATCATTGCCGCTATAGCCCAACCCTATAGCGACAATGACAGTGCCGCTATAGGGTTTTCTTTTTTTTTCTTTTTTTAACGGCTGATCTGTTTAGAGGGTCAAAAGGTTGCTATGAAAATAATAAAAAAAATTTGAGGGAGGATCAAAGAGTTGCTAAGATTATAGGCCATGCTTGATCTAGTGCAATTAATGTTAGACACGCTTTTTTGAGGAATTGAATTTGTTTTTAGATGAAGTTGATAGAGCAAAGAATTGTAACACATGAAAAACAGAATTTAAATTGTTTAAAGTATGATGCGAAATAGTTGTTTTATGTGTTGTGCATATATCATTTTTCTTTTTTGACTACTACTTAGGGTTCTCCAATCGTGCATGTCGTGTCGTGTCAAACACAATCGTGTTGAAGTCTTGTGTCGTGCTAAATGGTGAAAGGAGCTAACACGACACGCATTTGAGATAAGATATTTTTGATAAATTTTAAATGTATCTGTAGAGAAGTGTCTTAAATTTTAAATTTTAAATTTATGCATTTGAGATAAGATATTTTTGTGTATTCTGTTGCTTATCTCAAATTGAAACAAAATGATATATAATTTTTTGACGGAGGGTCCATGTAAAATATTATATTAAACAATTTTAAAAAATTGAGAAATTGCACATAAAACAACAGTAGTAGTGTTCTCCAAAATGATACGACACGATCGTGCCTGGCACGACACGCACGCGTGTTAGCACGACACGACACCACGACTACGAAATTGGCACGACACGATCGTGTTATCGTGTCGTGTTGAAAGTTTTGAAAAATTGACACGATTTGACACAACACGATTAGACACGCAACACGACACGAACACGAACTGACACGACACATCAACACAAATTTAATTATTAATGTTGATTATTTAAACAAAATTAATAATTTAAATCCAATTTATAATACTACATCATATTATTTACCATCCTTTGACTCATATTGTTCATATCCAAATATTATTTTTTTAATAAAAAGTATTAATAAAAAATTTAAACTTAGCCAAATAATAAATTATTATGGTTCAGTAAAATTTTTTCTTTTACTTTTAATTTTTTAATGTTTTTTTTAAAAATAATAAAATAATCCGACACGACTAACACGATACGGCAACACGACACGACACGACGTGTTAGTTGTGTCGTGCCAAAATGCATGTCGTGTTAGCTCCTTTCACCATTTAGCACGACACGACACGACACGAGACTCCAACACGATTGTGTTTGACACGACACGACACGCACGATTGGAGAACCTTAAGTAGTAGTCAAAAAAGAAAAATGAGATATGTGCAACACATAAAACAACTATTTTGCATCATACTTTAGACAATTTAAATTCTGTTTTTCATGTGTTACAATTCTTTGCTCTATCAACTTCATCTTAAAAGCAAATTCAAATCAAATTCAATTCCTTAAAAAGGCGTGTCTAATATTAATTGCACTAGATCAAGCGTGGCCTCTAATCTTAGCAACTCTTTGACCCTCCCTCAAAATTTTTTTATTATTTCCATAGCAACCTTTGAGCCCTCTAAACAGATCAGCCTTAAAAAAAAAACCTATAGCGGCACTATCATTGCCGCTATAGAGCTGGGCTATAGCGGCAATGACAGTGCCGCTATAACTGTGTTATTATTAAAAAAATACTATTTTGTTCTGTTTAAAATTCTGAAAGATAATTTTGTCTTTGTTAAATATTTTCCCCAGAATTCAGTACCAATTTTAATTTTTAAACGATATCCTTCACTGGAATTAAGATGCGGACTTGGCCGTGGACTGAAAAATTTTACTTCATGGAGTTAAGAGCCAAACTTACAGGCGCCAAAGAGGAAGAACCGTTCCGGAAAATTGCTATTGACAACAGTAATTTTACTTCTCGTAAATTGCTATTTTATGTCCAAAATGACTAAATTAGCTTCGTATACATTCTTGTCTAATGATTGAGCAATGAACTTTCTTAATTGATTATATCAAAAATACGTTGCAGAAATAAAAACATTGTTGTCGAAAATAATTTCCGGTTCCGGTCCGGTGAATAGCAAGGGTTGTACAACGGACGGGTTTGCAATTTTTTTATCAATATTTCAACCCAACTCAAATATACCGGGTTACAAAATTTCATTAGTTGACCCATCCGTAATCCAACCCAACCCATATAAATTTTTATGTACGGATTTTTACGGGTTGAATGGGTTAAACGGCCGGGTTATGATTTATATGGTACATAAATAAATTTGACAATGTTAATTAAATAAAAATGAAGAAAAAAATAAAACAAGTTAGGTTTAAATTCACTTCACCATGGATAGGTAGCTGATTATGTTTTTGCCATTGTACACATATAGATAGGTAGCTGATTATGTTTTCATAAATGGAATAGTAGTCTAAGAGTATCACGGTTCCAAGTTTTGTTATCAAAAGGAAAAAAAATAAATAAAGAAAGAAAGTTGTACATAGGAGCTTTTGTAAGCAATCTTTTTCTTTTTTATCGTGCTGTAATTAGTATTAGTGATTTGGGATTGTAGCTCAGGTCATTTTCATTCAAAGCAAAAAATTCATCCTTTGTGATATACGTCTATACGTAGTTTTCATTAAAAACTAGTGAAATGAATTTAAATCCATATTTGTCTACGCTATCTATCTCTGAACATGAATATCGGTAGCTATATATGTATCTGCCAATTATGTTTATACAATACAAATTACATCATATCAATAAAAATAAAACGGGTCAGATTTGTACCGGATTATCGCAAAAAAAATATAACCCAACCCAATTGTATCGGGTTAGTAAAATTAAAATCCGATCCAATCTGGATCATGCTTGAACCCGTTAGAATACGGATCGGATTGGACGGATTAAACGAGTCGGACGGGTTTTAAATTTTCTTGTAAAGGCTAGTGTTTTGAAAACGGTCTGGTCCAAACCCCCACGGTCCACGGGTTATCCCGTGCCGGTCTAGCACGGGTTCACGGGTTATCTCGGTCCGGGTTATCACGGTCCATCTCCCAAACCTTGGCCCAAACCCTTGATAAACCCGACCCTAGGTGAACCGGGCGGGTTAAGACGGGCCGGTCCGGTCCAAGAACGGTTTTTATTTATTTTCATTGTTTTCATATCAAAAATTTGTAAAATAAATTTATGAAAATTCATTAAAATATATTATATTTATAGATCAAATAATTAAGTATAATTTTGTAGTATATTTTGGATTTATTTTATTTTAAATTTGATTTGTAATTTTTTAATGTTTTCTTTTTTTATTGTTGATGGTTTACATGACAAAAAATTGTAAAATATAAGTTATAAAAATTAATTAAAATATATTATGTCTAATAATATATATAGAATAAATAATTAATTGAATTAGTTAAAATATATTATTAGACATTAGTGCTTTAAAATAATAAAAAGTTTTATTTTAAAAACTTGATTTGTATTAACCTGGTAGTCGCTCCCGGTGTATCTAAAAAAAACTTGATTTGTAATTTTGTACAAGCATGCAGCAGAGAACGCAGAGAGAGCAGAAAGTTCAAAAAAAAAAACGCAGAGAGAGTAGGGGCCACCAGGGACACGTTTCGCTTGAGGATTGAGTGGCGCCACAAAAATAGCTGTTGTGGGACATGTGTCCCCTGTCCATTGGGTGAACCATGGGAGAAAAAGAAGAGGGGGACGGGAGTCACGGGACTTTTCGCGTGGGAGGGCAAATCAGGAGGCGACGCGTGTCGCGTGGGCGTGGCACGTGTTGGCGTGTGGCAGGGAGGGTGAAAATTGGGGGGGGGGAATTGGGTTTAGGGAGTTTTTTCATGGGTTTACACGCGATTTAACGGGGTTTAGACGGGTTTAACGCGGGTTTAAGGTCCGGTCCAGGCCGGTCCACGGATTAAGACGGGACGGGTTTAGGGCGGGTCTATACTAGAATGACAGTCTAAACCTGTGATAAACCCGACCCGGACCACCCCCTCGGTCCATCACGGTTCATGCACGGTCCGGGTCGGTCCGAAAAAAGGACCGGATTTATCCCGGGTCGGGTCTGACCTGCCGGGTAAGTGGTAAACACTGTGTACAGCCCAATGAATAGGTGTGCTAGACTGCTAGTTGCCTGGTTGGGTGACGGAACGATATAATCATAAAATGTTTCGAGGTTAATTTAGTCATTTTTCAGATTAGACTGATGTTGGGATGAATAGAAAATTACTCGAAAGAAGTGCTTATGCGGTCCTACCGACATCTTCCCCATTTTTCGTTCACACTTATTTGTTGACTACTAAGTCAATAACAACTTCCTTTGGGAAGAAGTTTAACTCTTAATCCGAACTATTTTTTCCATTTTTTTTTTAACTAAAAATAAGGATTAAGTTCTCTTCAAAATAACACAACATGCACACGTATCGACAAACACGACACGACATATTTATCAAATTAACACGACACATGCACGTTGACATGTTGTGTTCGTGTTGAAGATCCTTGAATATTGACACATTATAACACCACACGATTTGACACACGATACAACAAGACACGACATCTGAAACATCTAGAATTCATATATATTTATATTTATATTATATTTTTAATAATTTATTAAAGTAAAATGAGCTAATATTATAAATCTAACGATATTTATTCATAATATTAATTATTTGATCAACATAATTTAATCATAATATATAAAGTAAATTTAAATTTCTACACTTTTAATTATTAATATTTTTGTCATTTTAATAGTTTTTAATGATTTTAATTAAAAATTTTATAAAAATTTTGAGATGTTTAAAATGTCGTATCGTGTCGTGCCAGAATGTGTGTCGTCTTAGCCAATTCATTGACGTCACATGGTAAGACATGCTCAAAATTAACTTGTGTCAACACAACAGGATATGAGTTCAAACACACGCATGTTTGACACGACACAACACATTTGCAATACCTTAGCCCTCACCTTTAATTGAAATCAATAAAATTACATAAAAGTTGTAATAAGCCAGAAGCTAATAATTGATAGTATTAATTAAAACTCATGACCATTTTTTATAATTACAATATTTTTTTATTTTTTATTTTCTATAATTAAAAAATATTTTTCTTTTTTATAAATATATTAAAATAGTTATACCAATCATCATTTAATTTAATAATTAAATATATTTAAAAATCTAAAGTAGTTCATGCCTAATTGTTTTTTAGTCAATTCAACCATTACTTTAAATTCCTATGCAATAATTTATAGTATTAATTAAAACCCGTGACCGTATTTTTTAAATAAAAAATAATTTTCTATTTTTTGTATTTTCTATAATTAAAAATATTTTTCTCTTTGTTTGTTACAATATAATAAAAATACTTGTACCAATCATTGTTTAATTTAAGAATTAAATATATTTAGAAATCTAATATAGTTCATGCCTAATTGTTATTTGGCCTCTTCAACTATTGCTTTAAATTATTTGCAATAAATTTTATAAAATTAAAATAATATCGTATAATCTAACTTGTAATATAATCATTGCAAATGGTAATCAATATTAAAATTTTAAGAAAATTTTCTTACAATGAAACTCGATTTGTTGCAAAAAAAATTCGATAATTAAATGTTAGTAAGAATTTTCGTATCGAGCGATCTATCCCTCTAGTAAATAATAAAAAGAAACAACAAACAAGAAAAATATAAAAAATATTAAAGTACTAGAAAAACAAAGCTGAATTAAAAAAGAAAGGACAGGGAAATCATGGATTAAGAAAGGAAAATTCCAAACGACCTCTGTACCAATAGGCAATATTTTTAATATTGTACCGGACATCAAACCTGTGAAGCAAATTAACGGTATAGAATTTAATTGGTTTAACCAGCTATACAAGTCCTAAAAACCGAATGATATTAATAAGTATTTTGATAATAAATAAGCTCTTTACATGTAAATATATTCTCGTAAATATAGATCGGATTTATTTTTTTTAATACTGCACATGTATGATATTATAAATTATGTGAATAATTAATTTGTTTTAGATGCTATATATGCATGCTTTTTTTTTTTTTAGAAAAAATTCCTAGCTATACTCCTCCCATGTACTGTAACATAAGGCCAGCTACTCCACCCACGTATTGTAACATAAGGCCAGAATTTGGTACCAATTTAAACGATCTCCTTCATTTGCGGGAGAGGCGCAATGGATAAACGAGAACCATCGCGGAATGGAATTAAGATGCGGATCCAGACGTTGACAGGTAAGGGTTGGAACAAGAAGAGCCAAGCTTACAGGTCGAAGAGGAAGAACCGTTCCAGTCGATTGAACAGGCGCTAGTTGGGTACGTGGGCGATAAATTGTAACGGAAATTTAGTCATTTTTCAGATTGTATTGTTGTTCGGACGAATAGGAAACTGGCCGAAAGAAGTGATTCTACCAACTTCTTTCGCATTTTTTGATGCACACTTGTTTGGTTGACTCACTAAATAATCCACAATAATTAACACTTTTCTTCCTGAAGAAGTCTTATTCCGACCCATCTTTTTTTTCCCAAGTGTTCTTGTTCTGATGCATCCAGACAGATCCTATAAAAGAGAACCTTGTAGCGTTAGAACCTGTACCAGGGTAATCTGGTAGTACAGAAAAAAAATAAACTAACCAAAGTTATAGACTCCCGGCAAGTTAATTCCAAATGCGAACATGGAAAAAGGAATAAATAATTGAAATTTCTCGTACACAACTAAGCTACAATTTTCCATTTATTGCAGCATCGCGAAATGAATGAAAGTTCAGGTTCAAACTCCATGCATATTCTCAAGAGATGTCATAATAAGGTGAAATGCAAAGACTTCTCCTTATAAAGCTCCACAGTCGTGCCAGCTATTTTTTTTTCAACATTGTCAGCTAATTTGTGTTGAGGAATAGAGGAATAAGGGATTTAATTAAGATCAAAGTGCACTTCTGACGCGGGTAATTCACCTGAGCTATTTCGGGGTACTAATTCACCCGAGGTAATTCGGGATACTCCATCCGAGCATGACGCAGGTAACTCACCCGAGGTACTTCAGGTTACTGCATCCGAGTCTGACTCAGATTCTGACGTAGAGTTCTCTTTAACTTAGGACATTACTATATTTATAATTTTTATATTTTTTTATATTTTTTTCTATTTTTGTAAATTTTCTTTTTAGGTTTATATTTTTAAAAATATACTGGCTTGGAGTTCAAAACACATTCTCCCTATATAAAGGGGTGCTTGTCATTGTAAGAGGCGGCTATTAATTAATAAAATTTTCCTTTGAGCACTTTGAGTTTCTCTTTATTATTTTGCATTTTTTTTTATTTCTAATATTATTATATTTACACTTAAAAAAAATAACCTTCGTAATATTCATATTTATTTTAAAAAAATAACCTGATCGGGTGATACCATAAAAGAAATTGACCTCCCGGCAAATAAATTTGAAAGGAGAACGGGAAAAATGAAACATATCTTATTGAAATTTCCGCTACAGCAGCAAGAGACTGCTTGCGGTCTTCCATTGATTGTTGCGACACGAAATGAATGAGAGGTTCAGGTTCACACTTCACTCATATTCATATTCTCAAGAGATGTCACTAATAGATGAAATGAAAAAACTTAAGCTTATAAAGGAATTATGGACTTGTGTTGAGAAATAAAGCTCCACAATCATGTCCTATTTTTTGTCCAACAATGTCAGCTAATTTGTGTTGAGACTTGAGAAATAGAGGAATTCGTGACTTAACTAACATCTGAGTTTATATATCATTAGCTAATTTAGGAAATAGGAGCTAGTAATCTAGTTTAGGAAAAGGACCTTCCTCACTTTTTATCTTTTTCGTCCTATCTGAATTGAAAATTGGAGGTGTCACATGTGATTTTCCTTTGCCTTTTTTATTACAGTTCAAGCAACTCTTAGGCAGTAACTGGACCACAGGACCGGGAATCCTTATCCCGTGCCGCGCGGCACCGGGCACGCTCAGTAATCCGAGCCGTTCGATCTGATCTCGACGGTTAGATTTTTTCGGGCCTTACAATCTGGTTACATGCACATGGCACCCATCATCATTAGATTTAATCTGGACGGCTCAGATTGCGCGCTGCACGGTGCCGCGCGGCACTAGATTTGATTTCCAGGACCGGTGGACATAAGTTAGGCCTATGAAGGGCCTTAGTTATTGCACCGGAGGCCAAAATTAATGCAGACCAAATTAATCGTTAATCTATGGTCATGTTTGGTAGATGATTAAAGGTGGAGTAACTCATTTAATCCACTTTTACTCTTCCAAACATGATTTAAATTTGGTGGAGTAGTGTGGAGTAAGAAGGAGTAAATTACTCTACCATTTTAGGTGGAGTAAAGTTACTCCACATAGATCAAGAGATGGTTATCATTATTTAGTTACTCTTAGTCTCTTATTCCATATTTATTCAATCTTTTCAAACCAAACATGATATAAAATTGGAGAAAGTAAAGTGGATTAATTATTTACTCTTCCTTAAGTTACTCCACGGTTTACTCCTCTACCAAACATGGCCATTAATTATTGTTTCGATCCGGCTGTTGTGTAATTCGAGCCAGAATGGGGAGAAAAGAGATGGAATTTTATGGATAACAAATTAACTTGAAAACTTGATAGCCATATGAAATGAGTTAAAATTTGCAATAATCTATATTTAACAAATTTTGATAGAATTAATACCATATATATAGTACTCAAAATGAATCAAAAGCATTACATATAGCTGACCTACGTACATATATATGTCTATAAATTTATTTTTCCTGTTGAAGTTGTTAAAAATTTCTAGATGCCGTAATGTGGTTGCCAGGTGATCAGGTCCGTGAGGATGCTCTCACTGTCAAGGAGACATGAAGATAAGGACCTATAAGAGGAAAAAGTCAACATGAAGATTGCAACAATTTATTGGTTAATTATTAAAAAAATTGTCCTTTAATAATGTTTGCTTAGAGATAAAACAAACAGATAAATGCATAATTGAATGACTTATTCTCCTACCAACTTGTTTGCTTACCAATTAAATACACAACTATTTCTTGTATTTCGCGTCGGGTCGAGCCAACCAATAGTGTAGTTCGTGCCTACGGGCCTTAAAGACAAAAAAAAAAAAAAAAAAATAGTGTAGTTCGTACCATCTCTAAAAAAAACTTAGTACATACATATATTACATTTAACAACAATAGATCTCATCACATGAAAGATCTCAAAGCATGGCCAAAGTTGCAGATGAAGTCAACTAAAGGTAGTCGTATATTGAATGCCAAATTGGCCTACACTTACGGCCGGGAAGCACTCATGTGTACATGTTACACACAAAATGATATATATACTTATTTCGAAATTGAAAAGATACAACGAAAATAATTTGATGTTGAAATGTGCATAACATTATCACAGTAATAATCTAGTAGAACGATATGTATTAACTTAATTTACGTTTGATGGCGACGCTTTAATTACTAGATCATGGACCCACCATATATGAAATTTAAGAAGTGTGCTGACTCACGCTGACATGTCCCCAAGAAAAACTAGCTCCTCTCCGGTCCAATGGAACTGTGTACTTCCGGCAGATGGGAAGCAAAGCTAGTGGTGGTTTCATGTTGATTTTTTTTCTACGCCATAAAGAATCAATTATATATTAAAAATTATAATATTATTTACAAAATTAAAAAACATAAAAAAATAATGTTTTGTACAAATATAGTGAAACTTACGAATTGGTTGGATATTTTAAGTTATATGTAATTTTGTATCATTTGATATTTTAACAAGTTTGTTATATATATATTTATTATTTTTAATTTCAACTCAAGAACTTGTATCAGGTTTTATTAATTTCATTTGTATGATATGCATAAATTATAAATTAGTTTTTATAGATCATGTTCCATTTAAAATTATAAATTAGTTTTTATGATCGACTGAACCGGCCAGATCTTAAAATTTTATCAAATTATAAGTCTTGACTGAAGTAAATGAAAGATGAAAAAAAAATTATATATTAATATTATTATGATTTAATGTCAGAAACTCAGGTTGATCAGGAGTCAGGACGTCTCCTGATTCTTTGAAAATGGAGACGAGCAGACTGCTGCGGTGGTACCGTACCACCATTGAAGTCTGATTTTCGTACGGGCACGAGTACGGAACTCCCCACCACGTGTTTGGCTCATGAACGCCACGGACCCACTCATATTTCCTATTATGCCCTTCGTTTAAGCCATCTCATTGGTCCGCAGAATATTCAACTTGCCTATTTTGGCCAAACAACTCCAGAAGTCTATTTTTCCCAAAACCCTGCATGAACTCATGCCTTCTCAACAAGGAAACCGCACTATAAAACCTTGTGCTTCCTAACCCATCAAACACAACCCAAATCATCCCTAAATCTTCTCTCCAATTATTAATTATATAAATCAAATTATAGACAGTACGATGTCGACATACAAAGTCAACCAAACCCTAACACTGGCCTTCTCCCTTCTCCTCGTACTCCTCCTTCCTTCTATCTCTCTTGCTACTTCACCGGATGACTGTGGCGTCCAGACCGAAGGAACATGCCACAACAAGCCGAAGGCACTCCGCTTGAAAGTAATAGCCATCGCCACCATACTGATAGCTAGCATGATCGGCGTCTGTCTCCCTCTTTTCACGAAGTCAGTCCCGGCACTCCACCCTGACAGAAACCTATTCGTTGTTGTCAAGGCATTTGCTTCCGGGGTCATTCTCGCCACAGGATACATGCATGTGCTACCAGACTCGTTCAATGACTTACAATCTCCTTGCCTTCCTGAAAACCCCTGGCAAAAGTTCCCGTTCACGACATTCATAGCCATGTTGTCTGCAATTTGTACACTATTGGTTGACTCTTTGATGTTGACTTTCTATAATAGAAATAAAAAGGGTAGTAGTGATGCGGCAGTCGTAAGCACTGAGAGTCCAATGGAGTTTCATGGCCACGGCCATGGCCATTGCCATGGTGGTGCAATGGAAGTTGTTGGCCATGACATAGAAGAGAATAAGAAGGTGGCCTTACGAAGAAACCGTGTTATTGCACAGGTTAGATAGCTATTGCATATTGCATGCATGTTAGATTTAATTAATGTGCTTTGCCAATATTTTATTGTGCGATTTGCAATTAAAAACAAAAAAAACAGCTGCTGCATAATTCTTACCATATCCAAACGCATCTGTATATAAATTAGCAAACTTTGAAACTAGCTTGCAAACAAATAAAATTCTTTAGATCATTTCAATTGAAAATTAAAATAAGAACATATACTAAAATAATGATGTATAAAATCTTAGATTTATTAAACTATATATATAGAGAGAGAGAGAGAGAGAATGGATAAAATACACTGATGTGTACTGATCTTCCCCGTACACATGAGTCGTTTTTCGAAATAAAAAATTCAAATAGTCAATCCAAACTGTTCAAGTTGTTGTCCATATTGAAAAACTCTTATAGACCAAATTTTATATTTTTTCGAATTTTTTTGCTATATAATATAATATTTTCAAATTGGAGAGCCTGAAATACTCCAATTATAGCGTTTTTTGAAAATATTATAATAAATAGCAAAAAAATTCGAAAAAATATAAAATTTGGTCTATCTGGGTTTTTCAATATGGAGAACAACTTGAACGGTTTAGATTGATCGTTTGAATTTTGGATCTTGAAAAACGACTCATATGTACGGGGACGATCCGTACACATCAGTGTACTATATCCATTCTCTCTCTCTCTCTCTCTCTCTCTCTCTATATATATATAAAATTGATTTCACATTTCATTTACTGATTAGATGAAGGTTTACTCTTATGCATGTTCTTATTTACTGCAAAATTAAGGTAGCATATATATGCGGACCATATATATTTCAGTACATTGGTTATTTATGTCATCCACACCCTACTAAATAATCAACATGATATCGTTAATTATTTTTGAGATAAAATGGGTTCAAGCCTCTGAATGTTAAATATCCACACCAAAAAAAATTCTTCTATTGAGATTTTAAACTTCGCCACAATCTCCATTCAAATGCATATTCTTAGTCACTAAAAGTGATCACTATAATAAAGATAGGTTCAACAGGTTCTCATAATATTATTAATTTATAAATTTTCATATTATTATTGAAGCTAGCATTCAAGTGAACTTACTTCATCTGAAGTAATAAATTCCCATATGATTGATATTTATGCTTCAAGATTGAAATTTTTGGCTTCTGTTTTATATTATATATAATATAAAATATAAAAACGTCCTACAGCTAATTGAATCAGTTTGAATTTATACACCTAGCCTAGAATTTAAAAAGTTGCCTAAATTCACAAAGGGAAAGTAAACTCAATGTAAGCACTATTAATACATATATATATCCTAGAAATTAAGAGCCAGTTGCAAACATTATCTTAACTTAGTTTTAATTATGCATTTTTGTAACATCTATTTTTACTTTATGTATTTAATTGTCAAGAAAGAGGAGGTACTCGTAATCTATTTAATTATCTATTTTTACTTTATGTTTTTATTTTAGTTAACTAAGAAGTTCTGTTATAGAGACCGGAAGTGAGGAACGCGAAGCAAAACATGTGGACTAGTTGGATACTTGGATATAGTAAAACTTATAGCAGATCTCAAGAACTAGTTGGTTTTTGAAGGGATTAAACATTTTTGACATGCCACTCTTTGGGGTAAACGTTAATGTGAAGTTAGTTATTGCAGCGATCCAATGTTGGTTTTTGAAATTGCACGGGTTCCTGATATTAATATTGAAATAATCGCGAAGCTGTATATATTTTATTTTATTCGAAAGTGGAGCAAATGCAACAGAAGAAATACCTCCTAGAAGGAAGGGTTTTCTGGAATTGGGGGTTATATAGATATAGGTCTCTCATCTTTTCTTTAGGCAAAGTCAAATATCTATTATATTCTATAGGCCACACATTAATAAGCATTACTTAAGGTTCTCTTACCAAATATGAAAGAATATTCCGGGTCATGCTTCCAATGATTAGCAATTTGCTTCAAGAAAATAAAACGCTATTTCATCATGCAGAAATTAAATGACATCTCACGATCGAACAATTGGTTAACCTATACCATTGTTACTACTCTATAAGGCTCCATTTGGATCATGTAAGAATAAAATTAGGATTAGTTATTCAGACTAAAAAAATATTATTCCTAAACGATCAAGTATAAGCTTTTTGAGTTCTAGAGTGTTATTTTTAAGTGGTCCAACATCTAGATTAAATTCTTATTTCTAGGGTGTTTGGATCATCTTCTTAATGTGGATTAAGAAATAGTTAGGACCACTTTTTAATCCGAATTAAAAAAATGATCCAAACACTCTAGGAATAAGAATTTAATCTGAATGTTGGACCACTTAAAAATAACACTCTGGATCACAAAAAGTTTATTCTTAATAGTTTAAGGTTAAAAATTTTAATCCCGAATAACTAATTCTACCCTTAATCTTATATGATCCAAACAGAGCCTAATTAATTAAGATTCTGAAATAAAAGTTTTAAAAATATTCCCACAAAAGTAAATTTAAAATACAATAGCAGGTGCGTGTACTCTCTAACAAAACAACTTACAAATAATGTCCAGGCCTTGCGCAAGTTTCTGGAAATAAAACAATTAATATATATAGTCGATCGGCCGGGAAGAAGCAAACTTTTCTCCCTAGAAATAATTAATGTATATATTAGTTGTGCCAACATTTTGCCAAACACAACATTAGTGCAAGATTTTGGATCTCGTCTTTAGTCAAAATCAGCCGGTGCATACTTTTAGTTTATTTCTTTCACTATTTCAAATTAAAATGGGATGTGAGAAAGAATTCAGAAACAAAAAGACCAGCACAGTTTCAGGGTTTCAGCAATATTCTGCAATGGCGATTGATTATTAGCAAATTTGTCGCATGATTTTTGGTACAAATTGACGTTGGTCTTTGCTAATTAATTTGATGCACGGTATAATATATAGTAATTAACTTATATGGATATATATATATATATATATATATATTTTCTTTTACAGGTGCTAGAACTTGGAATAGTAGTGCACTCTGTGGTAATTGGCTTAGGGATGGGTGCTTCACAAAATGTGTGCATGATAAGGCCTCTTGTAGCTGCTCTTTGCTTCCATCAACTCTTTGAAGGCATGGGTCTTGGCGGTTGCATTCTTCAGGTACTCCATGCCAGTTCAGTTTTATGAGAATTTATTTTGATTTTTGAGTTTCTAAATGAGAATTTGCTACATATATGTCTTGCAATGCAACTTGAAATAAATTGAGATAATTGCATGCAACTTGAAGACAAACAATAGATAAGTACTGTAATTAAATAATTGAAGTGGTTTGTAAAACAACACGCAATTATTACACTTGAAAGGAAAAAGAAAACTGCCTCACGTTTTTTACTTTTCAAAGATCACTGTAAACTTATATATAACTATGTTGTGGGTACGACTAATTATAGTTGAAGTATACTTTTCAACAAGATTATCCTCTTTGGTATAGAATGTTTTTTCTTTAGACTTTTGACTTAGATATATATGATGAAATTTCTTTTTTTAGGCGGAGTACGGACTGAAGATGAAGTCAATCCTTGTCTTCTTCTTCTCAGTCACAACGCCATTTGGCATAGCACTAGGCATTGCACTCTCGAACGTGTACCGTGACGGCAGTCCGACAGCACTTATAGTAGTAGGCGTTCTCAATGCCTCATCAGCTGGGCTTCTGAATTACACTGCCTTGGTTGATTTGTTGTCGGCTGACTTCTTGGGCCCCCGGCTGCAGGGGAATGTGAGGCTGCAGATGGTCGCTTTTGCTGCTGTGCTGTTAGGTGCCGGCGGTATGTCCCTCATGGCCAAATGGGCCTAGCTAGAAGTGCAAACTGCAAAGTATATTAGTATGTGGTTTTGTGATACATGTCTGGTGTATATTTATCTATTGGTAATGATTGTGGGTTGAAGTGGGTGTTGTATCATTCGTGTCTTTAATGGGAATGTATCCTTCATAGTTGAACTATGAAGTTGTGATCAAATACAAGGGAGATTTAAAAGCGTTGAAATGATCTGATAGTGGTTAATTAGTATATAATTATGCTCATGAAAATGAATCAATTCGATCGACCGAGAGAAGGCATATTCACTGACACGCTAAGCAAACTATTGATATATCCTTATCTGAAAGTTATGATTCATAAGAGATTCATTGGTGAACTCTTCTAATTCTGTTCTAGTTTTTTATTCATTGGTGAACTCTTCAATTGTATCCAAAAACAAAAATATTTATTGCTGAAATTGAAATTTTTTACTTTTTAAAAAGCGTCTAGAACTCCATCTCAATTCAATCCACCCAAATGTCCACTTGTTGCAATTCTATGCATAATTGTTAACAACTGTGTGCCCAATTACTGCAATCTGCAAACAAAGGGAAATTCTCAGGAAAGCAAGAAGGAGGGCTTTGATCCAATAGGCCTTTATAAGAGATGACTAGGCCTGACAGGCCTTATATCAAACTAGGCGTAAGGCGTTGATAGCAGTAAAATAACTTCCGGCCTTTTGTAGCATTTATTATAACAGTGCATAATCCGCACGCAGCACGCTTGGGCCGATTTGCTATTTCTTTTTTTTTTTTTGGGTTGAGGATTGAGTCTGCACAATACCAGAACTGACCCACCAAAACCAATTTCGTGTATTATTTGCCTCAAATATTATTAGCTCAGGAATTATAACCACCATCGGCAATATAACCATCGCGTGCCATCGCAGGCCTTCGCGCGTCGCGCGCCCAGCGCTGGGCCTGGCAGTCATGTGGGCCTATCGCTAGCGCATTTCGTGGTCCAACCGTTTGATTTATCTGTTCAGCTTAATGCATTATTTGTTCAGTTTATTGCAAAATGTGTTCTCTTAAATGGCAGTAGTTAATTAATTAATTAAATATTATATGCGTTCATTTTTTTATTTCAATTAATGGATTTCAGTTAAATATTACAAGTGTTCAAATAAACATTTCAATAGATAACTTAATATAGCACAAATTTTCGAGGCATAAACACAATTATATACCATATATTCAATAGATTAACAGTAAATACTAAATAAACTAATCAGATATAAGAACATATGTAACCACATTGAGGTACTAACTGAACAAAGTAATTTAACATTGAGATACAGACACAGCTTTGTAATCAGTAAGAATATCCATTAAGTTGGCTAAATGAACAGTTACCCATTGTAGCAATTCTAATCCATCAGTTGCATACACATTAGTTCATGTGCCCAAAATAAAACACATCAGTTACTGACTGTAGCAATACTAATCAAGATAACATTACTATTTAGACTATTAGAACATCAAAAGTAAATGCACCAGTAAGGTCAAGGAAACACTCCATATAAAAAAAAAAATATTTAGTAAAGAAGGAAACATCTAAAGTAAATGCACCAGTAATCTTCCATTGAATCATATACCTGTTGAAAGAAATAAGAACAATACAAACTGATCAACTATGATAACCAAACTGATCTCATTTGAAAATTAACTGAACAGATATGGTTACAAATTGAGAACAATGAATACCTCACTATTTGTCAAGCTTCTTGACTGTGTTGGTAGAGTCCTTTAGCAAATGGTATCCCAGTACATATGAATCAGCATTAACATCAAGCTATCAGACCCAAAGAAAAATATGAGCTTCTTTCATGTGTTCAATTAATTTGTTAGAACACACAATATCAGTTAAATGTAAAAAAAAAAAAGAAACAACTTACTCTTTCAAGGGGCAAAGGCTTTCCGACAAGCTTGCAGACTAAGAATCTGATTTTCTGCAAGCTATTTTCAAGCGGGTACATGTGTACGTAGCCTTCTGTGTTCCATTTAATCTCCATTGCCAAGTACTTGTCATGATTCACCCGCCATGAGATGAAACTCTTAATCAAGGCAACTTCTTTACGAACCTGCACCTCAATGAGATCTCTGGCAATACTAGCACAAAAAACTTCAGCAGTGTTTTCTCTAAGATTAACATATGTCATCCACCAGAAGACTTCAGTAAAGTGTGAGAAGAGAACAATGATATCATTGTCCATAAATTCAGGACATAAGACATGGTTGCACAATTGGTTGATCTCATCAACATTTCTTCTCGACAAAACTTCCTGCAATGCAAATATATATATATATATATATATATATATAGAGAGAGAGAGAGAGAGAGAAAGTTTAATATGCATCATAGTGCATAGGGAGTTCTATGCACCGCAGACTTTTTCGGGGGTATTTTTATAAATTGACAAATTTAATTTAACCAATCTAATCTACATATTGAAATCTCACAGCAAAACAAATTTTACAATTTTTGAGATTTTATTACTATTTTTTTCGAATTTTTTTAAAACCTGCCATTTTTGGAAACAAACTACTATTTACAACATTCCAAAAATGGCAGGTTTTAAAAAAATCGAAAAAAATAGTAATAAAATCTCAAAAATTATAAAATTTGGTTTGCTATGAGATTTCAATATGTAGATTAGATTGGTTAAATTAGATTTGTCAATTTACAAAAATACCCCCGAAAAAGTCCGCGGTGCATAGAACTCCCTATGCACTATAGTGCATATTAAACTTTCTCTATATATATATATATATATAGAGTTTTGCTATGGTGAGTTGCAACTCACCAAAGGGTCGGTGAGTCGCGCTCAAAACTCCTAAATCTAGCTCAAAATAATCGATCCAAACCGTCTAATATGATCTCCCTATTGAAATCTCCATACAGACCAAATTTTACATTTTTTCGAAATTTTTAAGTATTTTTTTTTAAATTTTAGAAAATCGTTAATCTAATTAGTTCTGAACCGTTCAAAAATAGCAATTTTTTAAAATAAAAAAAAAATACTTAAAAATTTAAAAAAAATATAAAATTTGGTCAGCATGGAGATTTCAATAGAGAAATCATAATGGACGGTTTGGATCGGTCATTTTGAACTAGATTTAGGAGTTTTGAGCGCGACTCACCGACCCTTTAGTGAGTTGCAACTCACCATAGCAAAACTCTATATATATATATATATATATATATATATATATATATATAGAGTTTTGCTATGGTGAGTCGCGACTCACCATAGGGTCTGTGAGTCGGGCTCAAAACTCATATATCTTATCTAAAATAACAGATCCAAACCGTCCAATACAATTTTTCTATTGAAATCTCCATGCAGACTAAATTTTATATTTTTTTGAAATTTTTAAGTATTTTTTTTAAATTTTAGAAAATCGTTAATCTAATTAGTTCTGAACCGTTCAAAAACAACAGTTTTTAAAAATCCGAAAAAATGCTTAAAATTTTCGAAAAAATGTAAAATTTGGTCTACATGGAGATTTCAATAGAGAGATCGTATTAAACGGTTTGGATCGATCATTTTGAACCAGATCTAGGAGTTTTGAGTCCGACTCACATACCCTCTGGTGAGTCGCGACTCACCATAGCAAAACTCTATATATATATATATATATATATATATATTACTGTCTGGTGGCTAATTGTGACTAATTGAAGACTTGCATTTACAACATCATTTACAAACTAATTGAACACTTGCATTTACAGAGAACTGTCAGTAATTATTCTGTTCTATGATAACAAACAGAACACTTACATTAAATTTGTGTACTATTACAACACTAATTCACATATTTACTAAAGATAGGAGTAAAGATGAATAATGGACAAAATTACTTACTAGCTGCATTGGATTGATAAGAACCCAACTCTTCTTGGCTTGTACTTCTCTGTGTATCACATCCAGCACGGCAGAGATGACCTGAAATTTAAAATGTGAATTAAAAAATTTAAACATGCATGCATGCAACAATAATAGTGTAACAAAGGTCATAAATGATAAACTTACATTTACTCCAAACCTCATTTTTGTCAGAAATGAAACCATTTCATTTGATTGTACAACAATGCAACCATTGTTGTATACTATGTCTGGTGTTATTCTATGGTTAGCATCCCAAACAAAATTGTTCACTTCACTCGTGAGGTCAGAGCTGACCATCGGTTGCTTAGTGAAATCGAACTCTTCCCAGAACAATTCCATCTCAGCCTTCTTCCTCCTTTTCTTCCCAAGAATGAAAGGGTCTCCATATGGACTACCATACCGACTGTTCTTCAGAATTTTCCTACCTTTTGAACTCTTTTTACCATCCCTTGATACAATATATTTTCTCCATTGATCATATGAATCAAACATTTTCTTTAATCCTGATAGATGTTCACTTTGGAGACATGGTACTGTCCAGTAAAAATATAAACCTTCAATAGATACTGCAATTAAAATACAACCAGCACACTTATTAACTAAACAACTATCATCAATTATAACAACAAAAATTCTGATTATTCCAAACACATTTCATTATTAGTAAAAATATACTGAACATTGCTTACAACTCATATATGTCACAACATGACATATTATTCTAAAATTAACAAAAGGGATCATCACTATTTTTGATAAACTCATATATGTCACACAAATCACCAACTGCATCATAGAAACCAGGTGGTGTTCCGGGTGGTGTATAATTAACACGATCCTCGTGTTCACTCTCACTACTACTACTAGATGACGTTAGACCTAAACCTAGACTAAAGGAAGGTAGGGATTTATCATCCCACTTTGGTTGAGGAACTTGATTCCAATGTTTCAAAGTCAAGTCAGTATGATCATCCCCTGCAAAAAAAAAACAGAGATATACTGAACAGACATTGCACCTTATGTGGACACTTATTCAATTTAACTGAACCAAAAAGTTGATGCTAACATGTCAGCTCACAGCCATCAACTACAACGATCGGTGCAGAACCAGAACCTTGGCCACCAGAACCTTGGCCACCAGAACCTTGTGCAGAAGCTGGTGCAGAACCAGAACCTTGTGCAGAAACTGGTGCAGAACCAGAATCAGAACTTTGGCCAACAGAACTAGAACCATGCTTAATTTCAGACGGTGCCTTTCCATGGGAATCTACACCCTTGCTGCCAGGAACTGTGTCCTCATCACAGTTATTTTCAGTGTTTCTGGCATCAACCTTGTTGGCATCATTATTAGTCTCATTGTTGCCATCAGAACCAGCATCCTTGCTGCCATCAGAACCAGCATCTGTAACACTAGCAATTTTGTCATCATGGTTGTCATCCTTATCTTCTTCATCTTCTTCATGGTTCTCATCCTTAGCTGCTTCTTCTTCTTCATAGTTCTCATCATCATCTTTTTCTTCTTCTTATTCATTGTCAGATGTATCTTGTGGAACTGTACAAGATGTAAGTTATTAAGTGAACAGTTGAACAAATTATTTTCACAAGTGTACAAATTATTTGTCAAAAATACTCACCAGTAAACATGTTAGATTGCACAATTTGATCTTTCAATCCTCCACCAACAATATCAGTTTGCACATTTACACCTTGTGCTCCACCAGCATCAGTGGTAGTGTGCAAAGCTTCTAATTAGAACAGGGTATTAATTAAGTGAAAATAAGGACAGAATAAGGTGAAGATTTGTACACAATAAGTGAACATAGTTTCAAGCTTAGTAATATATTTGTAGTTAACTAAATATTTACAGTTTTAAATTGAACATTTGGTGCAATAAAATGAACATTTGGACACAGTTTCAAGCATGGTAATATCTTTGTAGTTAACTGAACATCTACAATTTTAAACTGAACATTTGGTCCAATAAAATGAACATTTGTACATTAGACAGTACATTCTCACCTTCTGCGTGTACACTTTCTGGAAGAACTTCCTTCCTTGGTGCTTCTTTTGGCTGTCCCTTTGTTATCTTCTTGATTGCCACCTTTGGTCTCTTAACAGGTTGTGAACCAGGTTTTGTTTTTTTTCTTCGTTGTCTTTCTTTTCTTCCCAACTAATTCTGGATCAGATTTCACTATAATTTCTGGTGACAAACCATCTTTCACCAGATCAATCTCTGTAGAGCTAAGCTGAGTAGCTTCTTTCTGAACCTGTGCTTCTGTAACACTAGCAAATAATTGAGAAGCTGCAGCATCAGATAGCCTTCTGTTCAGTTTCCAATTATAATACCTGGGCAGCGCACCTGAAGTTGACATGTAGGTAAACAACTGGCACTTCTCATAAAACCAAACCTGCAAAAATAAGGTTTTTAAATGAACATTATAAACTATCAATGGCTAGCTTATCCAGCAATGTGCACCAAATAAATTCATCCTTAACATAATTAATAGAACATATATACATATTAAACTGAACACTTTTCAAATTATAACTACAATAGCATAAACACATTCATTGCAGAAGTGAAGAAGTTATATGAACATAGGAGTCAATTCTAACAGTGTGAAAGTGTGATATTAACAACTTACAATAACAGCCAGCACGCATCCTCCAATACAAATGTTCTTTGTTGTCTTCTTCTTTTCATTAGAGTAGTCAGAGGCGTCAATCATGTGTTGAACCATTGACTCATAAACCGTCCTGGCCCATGCAATGTTCCGAAGGGTGTCAGTTTTGGCCATAATCGGAAGCAAACTCTTGTCGACCCTTCCAGCTGATGTTGGCAACATGAACATTGTGAAGAGATAAAGAACCAATAGAGCAATAAAATCATCCACCTTGTCTTCTTTTTTTACTAAATCCTTCAATTGTTCCTGAAGGTATTTGTACTCAGTTGGGTTTTTTTTTTGTAGTCTTTGGTTTCGATCTGGCTTGAAAATCATCGTCCTCAGCCTCTTCTTTGTCCTTGTCTTGCTCGTTAGCTCCATCAGTGAAATACTCATTCAAAGGATGGTTACTATCCCCAATTCTCCTCCTTGAGCCATCCTCATTATACAGATGGAGGAAAGTGCCATTCCCACGCAAACCTACAACACAATCAATATAAATACATTATACTATGTTAAGTTTAACACTTGTATTAAGATTTATGAACATTTGTAGTAAACATGAGTGTAACTGACTAGTAGTTACCATATTATTTACTGAGTTGAAAGCAACTGAGTAAACAGATGAGGCTAACTAACTGAACAGATCAGAATAATAGATGCATCAACATTAATTCTTAACTGCATAGATAAGGTTAACTAACTGAACAGACCAAAGAACAAACTGAACAGATCATAATATAATTGCATCTAACCATCTCCATTAATTCTCAGCTCAGTTATTCAATAAAATGATAAGTTTAAGAATTAAGCTTTAAAAAAAAAATATCTAGTGCAACTGCTACATCTTGGTAAGTGAAGGCCACCTTACAACCAGCAATATTGAACACCTTCTCAACAGGATTAAAATAGTTGAATATTAATTTGAAGAGAGAGGTTGAAATGGTGATTGGTGGCAAGTCAAACAGATGGGCAAAAGGTGTCAGGTTAAGTTTCTGTCGATGTACATCAGTCATGAATGGCTCCAGATCCTTCTTGTAAAAGTTCATCATGTGCAAAGGATGACACCTTAGTGCCAACTCTTTACCACCTGTGTATATCAAATTAGATAGTTATTGATGCATGTAATAGCATAATAAATGATAATAACAAGAGCATAAAAAAAAACATATATATACCCAAAGGAATGTTGGCCACATCTACTGCCTGAGCACCTGTTGATGAAGAAGGATTTTTTGTAAACAACATTTGTAATGCACAATTATCAATAATTGCACAGTTGTTGAAGAGCCTATATCAAAAACTTTAATTGAACAGATAAGGAAACTTACTGAACAGATCGACACAACTAACTGAACATATCAGAAAACCATTTGCATGTACACGTATTGTTTAGAAAAAAAATATCTCAATTAAAATTAACACTAGTGTCAAACCAGGATCAGGATCAGGATCAATAGTGCATGCATGTACATATATGAACAGTTAATTATGTAAAATTAACATTAACACGTGCTTTGTAGAACAATTACTACCTATGAACTCAGATGAGGTTAAATGGAAAGATAAACTAATCAGATCTATAAATATACTCTAAACAACACATTAGGAACAAAAATGCAACAATATTTTGTCTAAAAGTAACAAAAAAAGAACACGAAGTTTTAATGATTGTACTTGATGGAGATTTCTTCGAAAGTACATGTTTCCTCCCCATTTGAGCAGTAGAACACGAGATCGAAAGTTTCAAAACCCTAGGTCGTCAAATCTTGATTCCGTCGAGGATAGGTTTCTTCGAATATGGACGTAAGACAATGAAGGAGAGCTGTGTTGAGGCGAATGTAGAGAATAGAAATGTCGATTTCGTCGATTTTCGAAAACGAAACCCTAGAAACTGAAATTCGACGAAGTGGAGAGAGACAGAGAGACGAAGTGGAAAGAGACAGAGAGAGTGAGTAGAGAGAGGGAGTGAGTCTGAGTTTGATGAAATGAAATGATTTGGATGAGTTAGAAGTAAGTGGGAGTTTTATAGGGCGCATTAAATTTCAATTTTTAGTCAAACGACGCCTACTCGGTCAAAAGGACGCATTTTTTCAGAAAAATACATAATCAAAGGACGCATGTTTTCAAAACAGATAAAAAACTAAACTGAACATTTGTAACATTTATTGTGAACATATATAGTGTTAAAGTGAAAACTTATAGAAATAAACTGAACAATTGAACAAATATCCTAAACATTAGCACATAAATGTTTGAAGGACTATAGCCCTATATATATTATAATACACGCCCACTCCCTACACTGTTCCACTCTAGAACTTCTCAATTACAGAAACTCTCTGCCCTCAACAATATTTTGGATAAAGCACAGTACACCCATTTTCAAACATGGCAAACAACAACGAGCCTCTTGTACCAATCCCTCAAAACTGGCAGCAAATGAATCTGCAACTCCCAACTGACATCCTCAATCAGAACCGTCCTGCAAGAACACAAGTTTACATGCCTCCATATGATGGAATCCCTCAAGAGAACATCATCCTGAGAAATTGTGCAATTATGTATTTTGTCGAAGGCGAACAATTTGCTGACGATAACCTAGTGCATGACATTGTTGTAAGGCTGGCACAAACAGTCGGTGGACCAATACAAAGGTTCTGGTTGAGACCCATTCATCCATCTCGGAACAGGTTTTTACTGCGCTCCTCCACTACAGATCTGAGAAACGTTGTTTGTCAGATAGGTAATTTCAATGTGAGGGATCATGTTCTTCAGTTTGTGCCCTGGAACCATGGGATTGACAGCAACTTTGAAAGATCAACATTTTACACAAAGATCAGAGTAATAGGTGTACCTCTCAATCTATGGAATCACGATGGAATTACCATCCTAACATCAGGTTTCATCTATTGTTAAATATTAAAGTACTTTATAATGTATGGAAGCATTATGATATGTTTAATTTTATAATATTGCTGTAGTTTAAAATAAAAAAGTATGATAATTAGATAGAACACTTAACCCATTAAACTGAAAACTTATTCAAATAATCTGAACAGTTATAATTTGATTTAGTGTGTTATAAAAGCAAGTGAATACTCAGGAATACTTAGTGAAATAAGCAGAATATTTAAACAATTAAACTGAACATTTAACAAATTAAACTGAAAACTTAATGTAATAATTTGAATGCTTGCTAATTTGTTATCATCTCAGATTTTGGTACACCTCTCAGGGTTGCGCCACACTTTGGTCCTGGCAACCTAATAAACCTGACTCTTCTAGTACATAGGTGCCACCCTGTCAATATCCCACATGAGATAATAGTGGGTCAGGAACCATATACAAGAAGGGCACAAGTAATAATTGAAGGATTCATTCAGGTTGCTGGATTTCTGAATGATGCGTTAGGACCAGGGATAGAATGGGAAGAACCGCTTCCGCAGGTTGCTGAAGAAGCCTCAAATGGTTCGGCTGTCTCAGATGAATAATTTTAATTTGTGTTCTGTTGTAGGTTGTGTGTGATTTATTATGATATTTATGTGTGTGCTGAAGATACTATTATTGCTTGTGTATGATATTATGTGTGTGCTCTTTAAAAACTCATTTGTTTGGGGATCTAATGTAACATAGATAGAATAGCAGGTGTTATTCTATGGTTAGTTAAGGCCAACCTTCTGAACACTTTTTAAAAAAACTGAACGCTTACACAACAAAAAGGTTTAACTGTATCATCATAAGGTAATACAACAATTCAAAAAAATAAAATAAATTGAATTGCAATAACAGAAAAAAGAACAACTTATGAAACAATAATGTCAGAAAATATTAATCAACTACAGCACCATTCAAGCAAGTTTACAGAAACAAAATTTGAACACTTATGCAACAGATATAACAAATATGCAAGAATTTGAACACCATTAAAAAAATGAACGTTTCTATGAAAATTTACACAAAGTAATAAATCTATTGAGCAGAATTTCTATGCAAGAATTTGTTCAATTGGTTGTACATAAATTCTTATCCAACAAGTATGCAAGAATTATTGTATTGTGAGCCATCAACAAGGTTTTATGCGATCTTCGAATTTGCAACAAATAAACATTATAATTTTAGTTATGGTTATAAAACAATAAACTGAACACATGTTCTTCAGGTCACTATTATAAAACAATTTCAGAGATAACAAATATAATGTTAGTCTGTTATAAAAGCAAGTGAATACTCAGGAATACTTAGTGAAATAAGCAGAACATTTAAACAATTAAACTGAACATTTAACAAATTAAACTGAAAACTTAATGTAATAGTCTGAACACTTGCAAATTTGTTATCATCTCAGGGTTTGGTACACCTGTAAGGGTTGCGCCACACTTTGATCTTTGACATCACTATTATAAAATAATTTCAGATCACTTTTATAACATTTGTTACTCCTATAAAACAGTAAACTGAACATTTGTTAATTCAGGTTAAACATATAAAACAATAAACTGAACACTTGCTGCTAAAAAATTTATTGAGAAAAGTAATAATTACCATTTGCTTTGATCTTTGACATCCTCCTCTTTGCCTGTTCACGTTTAATTTCAATGATAGGCTTTTTACGCTTCACTGGATTACGATCTTTCTTCCGCCTCTTCAAAGGGTCATTCACAGCAACAACCTCACCTTCATTCCCATTACTGCCCTCCACATGAGATGCATTGCCATCAGTTACATTGCTGCCCTCTACACTTTGGATTTGTCCCATCTCTACTTTTTGAAATAGATAACAGCAATCCATTCAAGCCATCAACAACAAACTCTTGGGTTTCTTCATCTAACGCTGCATAGTCCATCAATTTCAGAAAAACTGGATACATCAACAAATGGAGGTTATTTTGGCTTTCCCTTCTTTTTCGAACACTGATGGCAATTGCTTTTGTATCCAAGTAATTCCTCTTGTATGATTTACTCCATCTGTCGAGTATATACTTGGCTGGAATGTGGGTAACGCACTCTTGCTTGTAGACTAGCAATGCATGCCTACAAATCAAACCTTTGGTCTCAAAAAGATGGCACTCGCATTCGAAGGTCTGATCATCACAGTTGAAATCCACTTTGAATTCTCCATCACCACCATCAACATTGTACACCTTTCTATTCCCCAGACATTCACACATTGTGAATCTCGAATCAATCAAAGCCTTGATTTCATGCTGAAACTTGACAAACATCTCACGAGTGTAGACCTCTGCAAACTACTGCTCAAAAAAGTTGTACTTGGAAATGAGCCTCGACGTGCCACGCTTGCATTCATAATCTTCATCATAGTCCCTCTTCCTCAATCTTGCTAATGCCCGATCAAAGCATTTTCTAAAATCCCTGATGCAAAACACTTATTTGTTAGAAGTTGAACAGTTGCATGTACACATGTTCTTGAACAGCATTACTGAAAACATCAAAAGGTTTAACTGAACAGATGAGGTTAACTAACTGAACAGATCAAAGAACCTAACTGAACATATCAAAATAACAATTGCTTGTACATAAATTCTTAACTGAACAGATGAGGTTAACTAACTGAACAGATCAAAGAAATTAACTGAACATATCAGAATAACAGTTGCTTGTATATAAATTCTTAACTGAACAGATGAGGTTAACTAACTGAACAGATCAAAGAAATTAACTGAACATATCAGAATAACAGTTGCTTGTACATAAATTCTTAACTGAACAGATGAGGGCAACTAGCTGAACATATCAAACCAACTAACTGAACATATAATAATAACAGTTGCATCTACATTAATTATTGGACAGAATAGATAAGTACACAGTTGCTTCTACATAAATTCTTAACTGAACTGATGAGGGCAACTATCTGAACATATCAGAGCAACTATCTGAACAGATAATAATAACAGTTGCATCTACATTAATTCTTGGACAGAATAGATTACAAAATATGTAATTGAACATATCAGATTAGCTAACTCAATAATTACAGTAAATTATATTATGTTAAAGTGCCATAATATATGTAATTACCTCAAAGTTGTCTTTGAATTCACGTAATTATCCAGAAACGAGTTGATGCTTTCACTGCGTTGTGTAGATATAATTCCAGCCCAAAAATGATCATGTAGGTATGCAGGTATCCAACTCTTCCTAATGTCAAACATCTCAGTAAGCCACTCATTATCTGAGCAAAACATAACACAAACAGATTAAAACATAAACATGACATCTATAAAAAGGTGAAACCTACATAATAAAGTATGTAAAAGCAGATAACTCACAACAATGAATTGAAACTGTATAATATGTACCTTTAAGAGAATGTTGCCTGATAGTTGATTGCCATCTCATTTCAAACTCATCTTCTGTTTTTGACTTGTAGACGACATTTTTAATATCAGACGCAGCTTCCTCATTATTGCCAATCTTTGGATTTAGTTTATTCAGAATGTGCCACGTGCAGTGACGGTGAGTTGTATCTGGTAATGTCGCATCTATTGCTTTCTTCATAGACAAGGACTGATCTGTTATGATACTCTCAGGCGCCTTGCCACCCATGCACTCAAGAAAACAATTGATGATCCACTTGTACGACTCAGCAGATTCGTGAGTCATCATTGCACAACCAAATATGATGGAGAATCCATGGTGGTTGACACCAACAAAAGGTGCAACAGGGAGGTCATACCTACAGTTAGGTAAGAATCAGTTTCAATCAGTTCAGGTAATTGGCCAGAATTAAACTAATTAACTGAGAACATGAAGTAAAAAAATAGATAAGATTGAACAATTAATTAAGTATGTTTTAACAGCTAGTTAGCAATTTTGATGTTTCTAGATAATGAGATGCACAATTGAACTTAATAACTAAACACTAGAACTACAAAACATACTTAGCTAAACAACAAACTAAACAATTGAACTAGAAAATATACCAATGTTTCATCTAACAGATCATATATTGAAACAAAAAAAGTTAAAACTGAATGTAATAAGATAATTAACTAAACAATTGAGCAGTATGATATGTAATAAAACTTAGAGATTAAAGAAATACCTGTTCACTATATAAGTTGCATCAAACGTGACCACATCACCAAAGTATCGGTACCAAGACCGTGAAACAGAATCTGCCCAAAAAGCAGTCTCCAGCCTATTGTCAGTGTCAAACTTATACGAGTAGTAGAAGTTTGGGTCCTTCAGTTTTTTCTCCCGAAATTGCTGCATCAAAGCAGCAGCATCACCTTTTTGGAAATTGCCCCTCCTAAGCTTTGCAAGGTAGTTTCTGCAGTCTCTTTCGGTAAATCCACAGTGTTCTGGTCCACCGCCCATTTGGGTGACGGCATTTATATTAGCAACCACAGAAACACCAGCACTATCATTAAGTTCAAGTTGTTTTCTAGCCCACTCCTTTATATGCCTAAAACACCTAATTTGTGTACATATTCAGGGTGAAGCTCATGGTTGTGCTCATCAATGAACTCAGTTATTACCCATTTATTTGTGGAAGAGTTGAGCTTCACATATAAGGCAGCCTTGCAACCAGTTTTCACTACCAGCTTGTTCCTCTCAGTTATGGCTTTCTTGGATTTTCCACGCAGTTTTCCACCACGAGCACAAGTAAAAATGCACCTTTCCTTACAGTCTTTACTTGCTCCACCATTCTTCATTACCCCAAATCCCTTTTCAAAGGCATACCGAAGATAATATGTAAGACATGCTTCACTGGAAGTGAATTGCATGCCGGGCTGTGGAGGAGCAACAGCAACAAGTGGTTGTTCTTCACATAGTGGTTGTTCTTCAACCAGTGGTTGTTCTTCAACAGCATACAGTGGTTGTTCGTCACAACCTTCATTTATGACCTTTGACTCCATGAAACCTTCACGATTCTTTTCAGCTTCATTAAAAAGATATATATCAAATGCAAGGTCGCGATCAAAACCTACAAGAATTTAACATTAACTCTCATTAAAAAAATGAACAATTCAACAAAACAGCAAGGGATGGCTTAATTATGCAACAAGGGATGACAAGTAATGTAACTAATAACACAATCACTCAAAAAAATTTAATATAACATATATACTGAATAAACTGAACAGTTAAACTTACCAGCAAGGGATATCTTAACTGGTATGCAACAAGGCACAACAAGTAATGTAATTAGTAAAACATACATTCATGCTAAATTGAACAGATATTCATGCTAAACTGAACAAATATAAATTAAGAAAGTAAATAAAGGGACAGGAACAAATTAATATCGATTGCAAAAGAATAGATGACAAATGCTATATTCATGATAAATTGAGCATATATTCATGCCAAACTGAACATATATATAATAAAGAAAGTAAATAAATGGACATGAACAAACTAATATCCATTGCAAAAGCATAGATGACAAATGCTTTAACTGATAGATTACAATATGCAACAAGGATAGATAGCAATGTCGATAAATGAAACAATAACAATTAATTGAAAAAAATGACATGATTCAGACATCTTCGCAGAAGGATAAGAGCAGGCACGGATCAAATTCAATTTTTTGAAAGAGATTTGAACAAGGACGCTATCAGATAACGAAATCAGGCACGGATCGCAGAATTGCTACAATGAATTGAAGAGAGAAGGATAAGAGCAAGACCTTTTTGAAAGCGATTTGAAAAACGAGGATAGCAGAGCTCGAAATCAGACAAGGATAGAAGAATTGATACAATGAATTGAAGTGAGAAGGCTAAGAGCAATGCCTTTTAGAAGAGAATATCGCCATGGTGGAATTGTAGATCGGAGAAGTAAAGCAAAATGCGATCGGAAAAGAAGAGATGAAATTGAGAGCGGATAAAGATATATATAGGAGCTGATTCAAAATCGGAAACAAAATAACTGTCTTCACGTGACCTCACGTGACTACGGATTGCTAGCGCGTTAACTGGGCTGTAAATATCGAAAGCCCAGAAGTCTGTGAGCGCTGACGCGCGATGGTAAAAGGATAGATGACACTAATCAATTTTCTTATTAGCTTCGTGCACAATTTCGTGTATTACGTAAAAGGAAGTTATCGCTCGGGTTTATTTCGACAATATATTCTCAAATTAATTTTATAAAAAGTAAAAGGTAAAAAATAATTTTATAGATGTATGATGAATAGATATGCTACTAATAAAATTGTGTACAACTTGCGTATCGTTGATGCGTCTAGGGCTGTTAATTTAAACTGTTTAAAAATTTAATGAATAATATACCATGCATTAAATTTGCACCAAAAGATAATGCACGGTACTGTTTTCAGTTCTAAATCCTATTTTTGATGATTTTCAAAATTATAAAAAAATAATTATCAGATTATGACTTCAGATATATAAATTACATCAAATTTTATTAAAAAAAAAAAAGAAAAATTGGTGTTTAAATATTTGTAATTTGAAAAGCACACGTGCTCTATGGGAGCTAGGGCTTAATGCTCCTAAAAAAAAAGTTTTATGCTATATTAAACTGTACAAGCATTGCAACTTAAAGATATATTATGTCAACTTGGTGCAGAAACACAGAGATTTTATTATTATTATTATTATTTTTTTTTTTTTTTTTTTTTTTGCATTTGAAACAGAGATACAAAAAGTTTACCAATGTGCTTGGAGCACTATAACTATACAGCGCATTACATCATTGTTTTCAATTGTTTTTATGGCTTGATGGAGAATTGCAACTATACAGCGCATTACATCATTACATTTAATTGTTTTATGACTTGGTGTATGTCAAATCACTAAAATGACTCATCGATATATGCTTCGAATATTCTATTTTCCTGTATACACCAAATATTGGTCGTAATAAACTAATATGTGATGGTGATTGCGAGAGAAGGATTCCAAACGAAATATATCGTGAAAAGAAATTTTGCTAAGCAAAAAAATACAACAAGTTGGGTATTTTATTTAATTAAGCATTAAATCATTTTGTATCTACGTCCATAAATAGTTAAGAATCACAAAAAATTTACAGATCCATGATGATTATGAGCAAATTGACTAAATTTCTGAATCTTCAATCAGAGAAAATAGGTGTTATTTGCAATAAAAAATCTGTACGTACAAGTTGGAAAAGTATAATATATAAGAAAATATACTATGTTAAAAATGTTTCCGACGTACACCGATAATAATAATATGAGATGAATAGAATATTTCTGAAAGAAAAATACGACAACATATCATATATTGAGCTGATTTTCTTTTCTTTTCTTTAATTTTATTGGGGGGGGGGGGCGGGGGGTTCAATATTTTATAACATGGAGATATTGCAGAAATAATAATCATTAAGTTAACCAATGATTACAAGGCCACATAATGCTACTCATAAAGTCATATAGAGAAGTTTATATATTCTAATTCATGAAATGTCGCACCTAGGAAATTTCATTCTATTCGATTCCTAACTACCAAGCAAGCTCAAATTTGTATCCTTATTTCTGTCTTTATTTTTTTTTCCACCCAAAAATTTAAACAAATTTTGTCCCACCAAAATATTATTTCCCAAAATTTTGAGACCATCAACAATCAACAATCTCAAGTTAAATCTTTTTCACTAAACTCATTGAGAAACGAGAAACTCCAATTCTTTTCAACTAATTGAAACGGTTTTGGCTACCTCCCCTCTTTGTTTTTTGAAACAATTCGACAAGAAAAAGACATGTTACAAGAAATGGTTGTCCTGGCACGGGTTCAGTCCAACCAATCTGACCTAATCACACCAAAACGCTAACCATCATACCACTGTCAGTTGTCACTCATGATTCATGCCCGCTTATTACAAACCACTAATAATGACGATGATTAACACCCTTTTCACTTTCTCTTTTGTGCTGTTTCTGTGCACCTGTCGGTGAGGTCACCGCTGGGAATGTGACCACCGTTTCGTTTCACTCCAAACACGAGACAGCATTTCATGGGATCTGTGACCGCCTGGTTTTGTAAAAGAGTACCTTTTTTGACCTCTTATTTGTCACTAAGCACTCTTTGAAACTGGATCCTCTGCAATTTTTAGTGTTTATTTTGGGGGTTTATATAGGAGAATTTGTACCGTTTGATCTGTTAACGGAGGATCCAGATTAAGACAGGTTTTTTATTTACTCAAGTGGTCAGTTGTGCAGTTTAGTCAGTGGAGCGGCATTCTGATTTGATGTTTCGGATTTGTCCGATCTAACAGACGGCTCAGATATGCTGGACCCATGCTGTTCAGTGTTCCCTATTTATTTCTATTTTTGTTGAACCTGACAGTGGTATTTTGGAGCAAGGACCGCTGCCTAATACTAGTGCTGGACCCATCTAGTTAAGAGTATGGATAGAGGTGTTTCAATTATGTGGTTCTGTTCAAATTAAATTAAATTTACATAGTTAATTTTTATTGGGTTTGCACAAATTTAATAGGAACAAATATCAATAGAATTTTAAACCAAACAAAATAATTGAATTTTAATTTGGTTAATTTGATTAAACCGAGTTAGTATGAAATTTTAGTTTCTTACCATAAATACATGAGTAAATTGCTAAATTAACAATTTTATATAATGTGTGGTTGTGGTAAAATAAACGATGCTAACATAATATTCACTAAGTTCATTTGGTTTGTTAATTTTATTGCTTCAACTGCCAAAACAGAATCATAATTTGGAATATGCAATTTCCGCAATTTCTAAACCAAAAGAATTTTACCATTTAATACAAACAAGAGAAATTCTACCATGAGAATTGTTTCTGAATCGGGCTTTGATCTCAACCGTTCATTTCTAAGAAAGATCAATTCATTAGCACTCATGAACGGTTACGATCAAAGTCCGATTCAGAAATTGGTTCTCGTGGTAGAATTTCCCTACAAATAAATCTCTTTATGTTCATTAATTTCGTCAAATGTAAATAATTTTTTAAGTAAAATTTTAAATCAAACTAGAGAAATATATGAAACTCAAATTATGTCCCCTTTGTAATATAGAAAGCTACGTCCCTTTGTATATTTAGCTCAGGATCAATTATCTTGAAGTTAATCTGTAACCTTTTCAATTGACTGATTTTTTTTTAAAAAGGTGTAAAACTATTTAAGTATCAACATCAAGTCAAAGACTAATATAAAAATAATTTTGACATCAATAATTGAATTCTGATTGCCCGTGCACTTTCCTTTTGAACAACTTGCATGCTTAGTCATTATCACAAGCAATGATAATCGTAATTCATGAAGTAAATAATTATCGGTAGATATCATCTAAGCGTGTAAAAATGCTTGCTATCTTTGCTTGAAAGCAATTGCTTAGTGATTGCTTGGTATTAAGGAACTAGTCATGCACCTTGCTTGTGTCATTCAGCAGTGCAAATGGTAATATATTTTTAGAATTGAACCCACTTGAAACGAAATTAATTGGCCAGACCGTAGACATCAACCCATTTTTGTACATTTTTTTGTCATTTTTGCATCTGTGACTAATAAAAAGTTCTAATACTAAATTAAGATTTCTATGGTTGTAAAAAAATGTTGTTCATTATGTCCACTCCTATGTAATGCGAAATTAGACATAACATAAAACAAGTGATTGTAATATTTCGATGGGGTTAATTTACATAAAACATTAAATGCCAATATTCACATTACTTTTAATATGTAAAAATTATATTGGTGATCAAAGATGGCCACGATAACAACACAACCGCAACTAACAAACCAATTCTAGTTGACTCACTCAGAAAAATACTAACAAAACAATTGTCAACCAACAAGTTGATCATTAGTTTAATAATCAACTGATTTATAAAACTATTTTTATACACAATGGATTTTAATTATAAAAAAATCAATCATGTCACGATTGTCGAGCAAACTCTTTTTACTGATATTTTTTTATTTCAACAAAAATACCAAATTAGCCAAAGTTTTTGCTACTGTATGTTCTGTCTTATATTAGAAATATACCAGATTTGATATTACATCAAATTATTAAAATATTTTAAAAAAATAACTCTGTTATTCCTAAATTAAATATTACATATTATATAAATAATAACGTAATTAACATATATTAAATAAATTAAAATAAAATTTGAGAAGACTCTGAAAAAAACAATACAGATATCATGGGGCCCCATATTACAGCGTCTGCCAACATATAACGACATACATGTCCATAATTCTCGGAGTCACAGCGGATCAAAGATTCTTATTCAACGCTTATACAGTGAGCTGCGTTGCCAGTGTAACCTTCGGAACCACGTGAGTGTATTGATGAACCTCCGTACCTTTCCACGCACCGAGAACAAAATAACCATCTACACCCGCCATACATTCCCATCAAAACACCAATTGACAGATACAACAGGCTCGCTTCCCAAAGTCGTTGAACTAACATAAATCTGTTTCCGTATTTCATACACCGCGTCCATATACAATATGTAGCGTATTGCGGAGGTAAGCTCACCTCTTCGGCTCTTCCCAACACCTTGCGTCATAGATTCTTCTTTTCTTTTTAATTAAACTCAATGGTAGTTGCCCGGTCGGTGTTTCACAGATTACATCCAACGGCTCAGATCCTGAATAGGTGCGCCTAATCAACGGTGCACAGTGACTTTCCCTTTGTAGGCCCTACACTCTTTAACTGCTCAGTATCCTCCTTCCTTTTAAATCTTGACCGAACCCGGACTACAATTAAAAACCTTATGGTCCCACATGTCGGTGTTTCAGATTAATCTGTTCCAGGACTAGATATGTTTTAATTATTAAACTATAGTTTTCTTGCTCTGAGAGGAATAATTAGACTTTGGCTTTAACGCCACACTCGCTCTCTCTCTCTCTACAGAAAAAATTGAAAAAAATAAGAATAAAATCTTGCGAGTCTTCTTCTCTTTTAAAGGAGACTGGCGCTAGAAAAAAAAGAAGAATCTCTCTTCTTTTCTTTTTCTTTTTTTTATTCTATACATCGGCCCAAGATTTACGGGCGAATTTATCCGATTCGGAAAATTGGAGTGTTGTATTTCTGAGGAAGGAAGGAATCACCTCTGGTGAATTCTAGTCTCTTTGTTTGTTATTTATTGTTGGTTTAGAAATAGAATTTTGTTTCTATTTTGGGGGAGAATCATTTTTTTTTTTTTTGTACAAAATTTAGTTGGACAGAGATTCCTGTTCATTGTTTCTTCTCCAATAGTTTGAGAAAATTGTATGCTTAGTTGAGTGCTGAAGTAATTGTTTTAGGTAAGAATATTGAATCAAGGGGATTTGGGGATTAATTTTTGTGGGTAAATTCGGAAAAATGGAGAGCTTAGGAGATTTCGAGGAGGACCTATTTGACAACTCCAATTCTGAGTTTGATGAATTCAGAAGTTGTTATGCAATTGATGAAGAGGAGGAAGTGGAGGAGGTTTGGGAGGATACTGATGAATCATTTGCACATGTTTCAAAAGAATTATTAGATGAATTTGCAGTGAAATTGTTCTTTAAAGGAGTGTCAATTTGTGAGGAAAAGGAGAATGGTTCTAACGTTGCTGGAATTGGGGTTGTTATGGAGAGGGGAGGTGGAAATGAAGTTGCTGTAATTGAAGTTAAGAAAAAGATGGATTTCTATGTGGAGGAATTGGTTGCTGAGCATCTTGCCTTGTTGGATGGGATTTTGGTTGCTTTGAAGAATGATGTAAAAAAGATATATGCTTTCACTGATTCAGAGAAGCTTTACTTTCAGGTAAGAAATTTTTTTTAATCTTAATTTGGGATTTAATTTTGGTAATCAATTGTTTTATCTTTCAATGGAGTAATTTAATTGCAAATAAGATCACTGAAATAATCAGAAATACATCTGATTTTGTGTATTCAGCTTAACCGTCCCATACCTTAAAATTGTCTTCCTAAACCTTGTATCAGGAAGCATCTAGTTACCAATTCTAGTACCTGTTTCTCTACCAAGTAGGTGCTTGTGGGGTATAAGGTTATACTGTACTTCTATCTTTTGCCCTTCTTTTTTATGAAGGTTAGTTGGCGAATCTTTTGTCCTTCTATACCAAGTAGGTGCTTGTGTAGACTGTAGAGTCTACCAAAAATAGAAAAATAAAATAAAAGAAATTTGATGACTTTTAATTGGAACAATTTATGGAAGTTGTTTCTTGTATTTCTCTGGGGGTCTCAGTTAAATAGGAAAATTTCTTATAGGTTACCCTGATCTGCTAAATTAAAAACATTTTTCTTCAAAGTTCTAAGATTTGATTCTGTTTTCTTTTAGATTGCTGAGACTGAACTTCTTGAAGACAAGCTCTTGGTAGCCCTAGGTCACCGAATTCTAGAGCTTGCTGAGCAACTGGATGACTTTGACCTAACCCTAGTACCAAATCTCGACCTAGAGAAGCCCCTTCAACTGGCTCAGGATGCAATTGGCATTTATAATCCTCCCATTGTCAGTTCCATGTCCAACAGGGAACAGGGAGACCGCTACTGCCCATACCCAAGTTGCTCTGCTCAGATAGACCCAGTCCAGAGTTACTGTGGACCAGGCACTTCTGACGCATACCGGGTTGAGTGCCCCGAGTGTAGAAGGGATTATTGTATCAATTGCTTGGTGCCATGGCATGCAATGCTGACTTGTGAGGAGTATTGGGATTTGCTGTCGGATGATAGGGAGGGCGGAATCCTGTCAACGCACAACTTGGCACGACTTGATAGATGGAGGACATGCCAACAGTGTGGCAATAGGGTCGAGCCCACTCCAGGATGCAACCGCATGGCTTGTTGGTATGTATCTTTTGTATTTTTATTGATTCTTTCAGTTTTTAGTTCATTGCAAAAGCTAATTTTGATAATCCAATTCAAGTTAAAATCAGGCAAAGTGATACATTAATGACACGCTTGTAAGTAGAGACCATAAATAAACTCATAAGCAGACCAAATTAAAATGATTAAATCAGTTCACCCAATTTCTGATTATGGAAACTTACACTGTAAACTGATTCTTAAAAAGTTATGGCGCAGATCTAATTTGTTTTAAAACCAGTATGGATTTTCTGCATTTAATATTGTACTGAGCTCATTATGGTTATTCAATCAATGCATTAGGCTTGTTGATTATAATACTCTGATTGATTGTGATTTAGTTGAATTGTCCCTTTTTAGTTATGCCTCAGTTTAATTTAAAAAAATTACTTCTTGCTTCTAGTAACATGCAGATCAAAACCAATAGAGAATTGAATTACTTCACGCACCAAAGTCTGAATCTAACATATAATCTTTGTGTAGTTAATTGCCTACCTTTTCACAATTAGTGTTTATTGTAATCCTTGTTACTACTATTATAGTTTTCTTACATATGCTTATTTAATTACCTGTGTTGTCATTATTATGGTGCAAACAGTACCTGTGAATTAAAGTTGCTAATAATATTGTGGAAAAACATTTTACAAGATATTAACTACTGAGAAACCAAAGCAAACAACAGTAAAGGCTTCTGTGGAAAATGAATATTTTGATCTTTTATCTTTGTTGATATCTAAACCATTAAAAGATGAGTTTTTAGCATAAAACTTTGTGATTCACAGAATCTCAATCAGTGAAATCAGTCGCAATGCAAATTAATTTGAGCATTTTAATGCTTTGTTTGGATGCAAATAAAAAAGCTGACAATCTTCTTTATTAGGTGCGGGCAAGAGTTCTGCTACTCCTGCGGTGCAGAGTACCTTCATGGAAACCAGACATGCCAATGCAACACCTACTGGGCCCACTCACAACATGACACACCGGGCCTGCAATCAAACCCACCTCATCAAATGGAGATGTGGTCATGGGACTCCTTCGACTGCATCCCGACAAACACCATGGAGGGTTACTCAGAGCAAGAGAGGGCTCAGCTGCAGCTGATACAACGGTTCCTGTCTGGTGGTTTCAGTCTGAGCGACCACCCATGCCAGGACCCGGCCCCGCCACGCTGCTCTGAGTCATACATAGACACCATGAAGGACCTCCACCAGCTGCCTTGGCTTGAGAGGTTTGTGTCGGTAATCAGTGACAGCTATAATGAGGAATATATTCAGTGAAGGAAAGAAAGAAAGAAAGCAAAAGTACAGAAAGAATTGTGACAAGGGTTTTATACTTAGAATAATCTGTCTTTTTTTTCTTTTATTTTTTATTTTTATTAATATGACCAAAAAGAGCATGGTGTGTAGATTTGTGGTAGAGACGATTAAAACCCTTTTGGTATAAGCATCTAGCTTTACAAAGAATGTGAAAACACCTTTTGGTAAGCATCTCGCTGTTACTAGATTAACATTTGTTTTCCAGGCTTGTGCCAGTGATTTGTGACCTTATGATTGTGTTCAGTCACTAATTAGGTATAGGTGATATATTACGAACTCATACCAGGGGCTTTACCCTTTTTTAGAAGGATGGATGTACAAGACATACTTTCTCGTCTTATTTAGCGAGCCAGAAAAAACATGACCCATTATTTTTGAATGCGGTGGATTTTTAACACCTTATCAGGTAAGCATCTTGTTGTTGCTGCTTGGTAGTGAAGTGCTCTATTTTGTCATTGTGCAGCATGCAATAAGATAAAAGTTGACAGTGATGGAATTCATTCCTCTTTTGATGGAAATAATCTGGAATTTTGTTAAAAATTGTTAAATTGACTTTTTTTTTTGTTTCACCTTTAATAACTAACAACTTTACTGGACAAAACTTGCGATGTGATATTGTCCTTTTCACTTCCAAATCTGATTGTGAAATATTATGAAGTGGGGCAATTGAATTATCCTGCAATTGGTATTTTTTATGATTATTATTTTATAACCCAAAAGACAACTTGGATAAAGTTGCAAATATTACGTTTTATAAATTGTAAGTTTGTAACCCAAACTTGAAATTGGACTTTCATCGTCATGGCCCACAATCATAATCCGGCCAGAATAGCCCCAAGTGGCTCATACAATAATTTTCTACTAGTCTAGTAATACGAATACGAAAGATAAGGACTTGTGGTTGTGGACCACAAATACAAATTGAAATTAGAGTGACAGGTGGTCCATGTTTAGCTTAATATGAATGAAGTGTTAATCACGTTTCGGAACTCCGGAAAAGCTTTCTAATAGTCCCACAAGCAAGTTCTAAAGCTCTCTGAAATTGTATTTATAGTAGACCGAACAGCTGGCAATTGTCTCTTCGGAGACATCCGATAAAATTGGAACGATACAGAGAAGATTAGCATGGCCCCTGCGCAAGGATGACACGCACAAATCGAGAAATGGTCCAAATTTTTTTTCATATTTTTCTCCTTTCGAGTTTACCTAATTTCTGGTAGATTCGTTTATATTATTATTATTATTATTACTTTTTATTACTACTGTGGGTCTCTCTATTAGATCAGTTCAGCTCGTTTTGTTTCGTTTTTCTTTGATTCCTAACCTAATTTTTTTATTTTGTAGATTTCTCTTTTTCTGGTTGCTCTCATTTTTTTTTTTATTTCAGCCCTAATTTCCCGAGTTTCTGGGTTTTGATTTTTCATCTCGCTTGTAGATCCAACCTCACGTCCTTTTGTTATTAATTTTTCTGGAGTTTCTCTTCCACTCTGCATTTTTTTTTTTTCTTTTCCAGGTCTTACGAGTTGCATTATTTTGGCCACACTGCCCTCGTTGAAAATAATTTGCGATTTCTCTTTATTTACGTGTTTTTTTTAATGAAATATTTTGTTTAATTAGCAAATGTTACTCTACAATGCCTATATTCTTTTTTGTTTTGGATGGAAGGAACCTTTTTATCAAAAAAGTTGATAGGACAAATAGTCTAAAAAGTAATGAAAACTTTTCTGGTAACACATCAACATCCTTCAGATTATCAGATATTTGGCAGGGTTGGAGCTTTTACGGAGCAGCAGGAAAAAGCGCTTCAGCAACTGATCTTTTTGACTCCCTTAATTGAGTACATATCAAGAGTTCCCAATAATTTATATCAAAGGAAAAAGGTGAAAAGCAAAATCAACTAATTTTTCTTACATTATACTACCATTCAATACTGAGGATTTGCAATTAGGAGGGTTTCTATGGATTTAGATGTTGTTGGATCCATATATAAATGCATTGAAGGAAAGGTTTTTGTCTGAAATTCTTAGTAGATAACAGATTCTTCATTCTGAATTCATATTCATGCCAAATGTTTATAAGCAAATGAAATTGATTCTCAGTTCTACTTGAATACAAACTCTGCTCCTGTAAGTTGTCATCTTGCATTGCCACTAGTCGGCCTCTGCTGTTTATTATTAGTCTAGTCTCAAGTTTATCTAGTTTTATTGAAATTTATTCATACTATATTCTTTCTGTTGTTGGTTGGAGGGGATTGAGGCTATTGAAATAAGGTTTTCAGGGAATTTATTGCATAATTGAGAGCTAGTTTGTAAGTTTGGCTGATTAGCTTTGGCCTTGCAAAGGTTATTCAGTGCACATGTAGGACCCATTTGAAGGCCGATCCCGGAAACGTCATGCCCGCAAATTTTATTAAACATAGAAAAGTTTACAGGGAAAACAGCATATACAGCCAAAGGTCCAGCTGCTACAAAATACCAGTAAAAACTAAATGGTACTGTTTCCAATTTGATGTCAGTCTAAGCAAAACATGAAATTAAAATTACTGTCCATCTATACAACTGTAGCATTTTGTATCTGAACACAATAACAGAAGTTGAGTTCAATCATAAAGCATGGTATCGTTACTCCACTGTATTACAACTGAGGACCAGCAGCAGCAGCAGCAGCAGTTAATTGCCCTAAACACTTTGAGCTTTGGTGAACGTCAGAAGCAATGTTTTGCGGCACCAACACCAAGGGTCCCTAGCCTTGCTCGAGAAGAGGATACCATCCCTTTCCTTATTCTCCAAGTTGTCACTGCCTAGATCATATCCTAAGAGCACCACTCGGTTGTGTGTGATGATCAGTGATACTGTATCTGAAGAGGGGGCAGCTCTTGGTTGCCTGGCACAATTGTTAGATTAAAATAGTACCGAAATTGCCCTCCAAGTAGGACCTGTTTTGAAACCAGTATGCTTTGGAATATCAATTAAGGTAAATTAAAAAAAATGTGATTTGTGGCATCTTTTGGATTGTGAACCTTGTTAATGTTCTCTCTATGTATACTAAACGCTTTTTAACTATTGCAGATTCCCAGTACAGATTTTAAGTTTTTCGTTGTTCTGTTGATTTATGAAGAATAGATATTGAAATATGATGTAATAATTTATCAATGTACAGTTCTATGAACATAAATAAATTACCATACCAAGAAAAGCTTTTTGAGATGTGTACGGGGAGTTCTATACATATTAGCAAGTTCCAAATGTGTACAGATGAACAGCTTTTAGGAATTATCACGCAATTTCAGGGTAAGCCTTGTAAATTCTTAGGGAATTGCCTCGTGCTCCTGTTCTAAGGTTTTAACGTCTTACTCACAAATAATCCAGGTATATATTTTAAAAAAGTGAAATATTCTACACCTAAGTATAAGAACATTCAACAGCTTATGGGCTAATATGTGATCATAGTGTAAAAAATTACTAGAAATAGAATGCATGTCGGCTCAGTCCATGAGTTGGGATTAGATGGTGGTTGTCTTTCCGTCTGGTGTTGATTCATATCCTCCAAAGCTCACATAATATTGGCAAGGCTATACTTTGATCATTTCTCAAATCAAGTTTTTCAACTTATTACCCTTCTGCAAATCTTGCCTTTGTCCAATCTGTGTATAACTGTATGTCATCTTCTGATTCTAGAAACCAATTCAATGTTTCTCACTTTGAATAGTTTTTCTTTGATCAGTAAAGCAGTCCCAATAAGATTGACAAGGAATACTACTAATTTGGATTAATAACTATTTCAAATTACTATTCAACGTTATGGATGGGTGATTGTTCAGAATAGTAGCTAAACTCACTATTCCGTTATTCCAACGAAACAAGCCTAAATAAGTACCTTGAAGAAATCAACATATTCTCGTCTATATTGATTGACGACCATTTAATTTACAAAATACATATCTTAATAGATATAAAATTTTGGAAAACCATCAATGTGGATCATCATTTATGCAAGTAATCCTACTATTGGTCACATCTCAAAAAAAAAAAAAAAAAAAAAAAAAAATCCTACTATTGGTCAATAGAAAACCAACCATGGATTGAAGCTCAGAGAAATTATGAATTGGCACTTGAATCTTTTGTTGAAGTTGCAAACTTGTATAAGAAAAAGCTCTATTTTGAAGAGCTTGTTTATAGCTCAAAGAAGTCCGGTTAATAGGCCCATTTTTAGTAGCTTAAAGGCTTGATTAGGATCCATCACACCTACCCAACATCCAACGATAGCTCCTCGGATAGGTCTTTATGTTAACAATTGATTTTTGACCAGTATATTTAAGGTGGTAAGCAATAACTAACACCAATTATGTAATTATACACACCACTGCAGAAGGGGAACCTGTGGGGCACACGAAAAAACAAACTCAACTAAACCAAAGGGGAAATAACCAATTAGAGAAGAATTGAGGGGTATATGACTGATTTTGTGTCACGAAAAAAAAAAAAAAAATACTCTATTTAGAAGAGGCAGTTTCATGGCTCAAAGAAGTCCAATTACGAGGCCCATTTTTAGTATCTCAAAGGCTTAATTAGGATTCATCACACCTACCCAACGTCCAACAACAGCTCCTCGGATAGGTCTTTCGTAGGCAATAATTTTTGACCAGCATCTTTTAAGGTGGTAAGCAATAATTAACACCACTTATGCACACACATACAGTTGCAGAAGGGTTTCCTATGGTCTATTGGGAAATTAAGTTGGGTAGTACAGCACAAACAAACAACTGAAACCCCCACAACCAAAGGGTGAAGCCGTCTCTTTTATTACTAAAATAATCTACAGCATTTACAAAAATTTGCATATATTTAGTTCCTGGCTGCAGATGTTTCCTCTTTCTACAGCCTATAAATCACTATTGACTGAATAAATCCATCAAATTTTCTCTACTATGCCCATAATGCGAGAATGGACATAGAAGCAGATCCAAGCACTAATGCAGCAAAGCTCTTTTTCTTCAGGCCAGGTGTCGTGCTCATAGCTTTGTTTTGGAAAAAATCAACTGCAATTAGGTCGACTAAGGCCATGTAGACTAGAATTCCTGCTGAGAGAGAACCCAATAACCCCTCAATTAATAAAGCATTGGGGCTACTATCGTCATACCCCGTCAGGTAAAATATGATCATTCCCAATACTATCCCTAGTGGAGTGGTAACTGAGAACATTATGCACATGTAAGCAACAGTTGTCATAGCAAAGCCAGCCTGAAAAATGAAATTATAGTCTTAAAATGCACTATTTAAAGGAACGTCTAAATGCTTTACTCTACAATAAAATGGTGGATTTTAAATCTTAATTGTAATCATCCTTACAACCTATAATATATATTATATATATTTTTAGTTTTATTTTCTTTTTTATGGTGGAGAGGGGTGAGTGGATATGCCGATTATATAATGGAAAGAAATACTTTAATTCTATATTCTTAATTCTATATTCCTATATAGACTAGACAAAAATAATGCTAACAAAATACCAGTAAAGGAAAGCATGTTGTAACAAAAATGCTGGTTTGAGAAAGCATGATCGAACAGAAAATCGAAGAAAGAAACTGTAGTCTCTCTCATGGTGCATGACACAGAGATGCCACTACCAATAACAAGGAAGAATTTTATTATAGAATGATGTGGAAAGATGAAATTCTGATTTCAGATATGTCTTTTTAGAATCCCTTAGTGGAGATATTTGCTTCATAGATCACCATCCTTAAAGTACTTTCTCCAAAAAAGCAACATTTCAATGGATAAAATTTTAAAATCGTTGAAGCAAAATGACCAAACTTAAATGAAAAAAAGGGTAAAGCTACATGTTATATTCAAGGGTTAATTGGTGATTTATCCGCAAGAAAACTAAACATTAGTCAATTGGAAAAAACAAAACAAAAGTACAAAGAAAAATAGTACAAATCTTACTTTGGAACAAGAAACTATACCAAACTTAACAATAGTATTTTGTTAGGAGTTGGGACCACAGAGACCTAGCTATTTAACTCCAATTAGATTCTATTGGTTGTTGGAGGACTCACTAATGCTACAAAGAAGTTCAAATAATTATAGACAAAACCTATATCAGTTACTAACTTTAAAGCATTTGAGCGCAATTATCAACACCAAATAATAGAATTTTGGCAGGGTTCAGTAATTTCAATTGCAACTGTTAACTGATAATCCAAGAAAGAGGGACTTGATTAGATGGAGAAAAAAAAAATAAATCTGATAAAAATAGTAATTTTTTTATCAATTCCCAATCTTTATCCTGAGAAGAAGATGGATTAGAGGTGGGAAAATAGCTACTTTATCCTAAAGACTAATAACAACAAACAAGATCTGTACTTACACAAAAACAGAGCACACTGCAAATAATGAAATTTTTTAAATTCTCTTTTACTACACAAGGCATGCAACTAATCACACTGGGTAAAAGCCAACTTGGGCCTTTTTGAAACCAAACTGAACGCTAATTGAGAAACAGAAACATAATTTGTCTATTTTGCAACAAATATTTTACCTGAGCAATGCATCCGCCAAGACCCATCCCCTCAAAAATTTGGTGAAAAGAGAGAGCAATCATGAGCGGCCTGATCGAGCACACATCTTGAGACATTCCAACTGTCACTCCAATAATAACAGAATGAAAAACAATCCCAATTTCTAGCACCTTCGATACCATTTTCTGTTTCAACATTACCATTCTCTGTTCTTCATCCTCAGTCACCTCTCCCTCCCCATCAACTCCATGCTTTTCCAAATCCCCACCTGCGCCGCACCAATCATTTTAATCAAAATAAATTCAATTTTTGACTTTTGAAGTAAAACAAGTTTTTGCTTTTCCTAGATTACAAACAGAAAGTGGCATCATGTGCAAGATTGCCATGAAAGACCTATTTCTCAATATTCAATTTGAAAACAAAATTCAATCAGTAATATCACCAAATGTAGGACCGTTTCCAATCGAATTCTGAAATTCAATTACAATACATCCATTGATAACGACATCTGCTCCAAAAAGAGCACACGAATGTTCCCAATCAAAATTGCCGACAAAATTCAAAATAAGAACAAATATTATCCTATTAACTAAAAAAAGGAGATGTTACCTTTATGGCATGCCATCTCTTGTGCTCCGACCTTGGTGTACGGATTGAGACCAGAGCCGTTGATAGGTGCGACACCATCATCGATCGAGAGAGAAACCTCATGCGAGTGCGAGTGCGTGGCCGAGAGCTCAACCAAGAGCGAAAGCAACGCTCCAATCAAAGTAACCAATCCGGAGAAAGGGAACCCATCTGGAGACACGTGGCACGACAAGATAAGAGACGTCGACGCGTCAGGCAGTACGTGCACGAGCGACGTGGAGAGGACGACGCCGGCGGCGAAGCACTTGACGAGGAGGAGAAGGCTGGGGTAAGAAGGGTAGCGCGAGAGAAAGCGAGCGAGAACGACTGGCAAGGCGACGCCGACGGCGCTTGCGACGAGGATGATGCCCAGGGAGGCGAGCTTGAGGTGCTCCGCGGCGGCGCCGTCGCGGCACCGGGAAGGAACGGAGGCGGCGCCGAGCGACGCCGCGCAACCTCCTGACATGGCGAGAAAAGAGAGAGAGAAGAGAAGAGAAGAGAGGAGTCACGAGTTCATAGAGTTTGGAGTTTTGTTTTGTTTTGTGACGGAAGTACTATTGTACGATGATTAAGAGGAAATTAATAAAAAAATTTGGAAGAGGAGAATGTTTTTTCAATTTTTTTTTTTTTTTTTTTTGTTGATTGAGGAAAATGCTGTTGTGCACACAGGGAGGGAAGAATGTTTCGGTTGTCTGATCAAGGAGGATTCCATTCCGCATCTGGCAATAGAGACGTGGTCGCACTAAAATTATCCGTAAATAAACTATAATCTGCGTGTGTACGCATTCGAATTTAGATTTTTTAAATTGACGTAGGTTTATATATAAATAATTTACAGCAGTGTTGCAAAGAATGTTAGTGGTGTACAGTGCACTAATAATTAATTCTATGAAAAAAATTATTCTTCTCCACAAAATTATTTCTACAACATACTTGCTTCATAATTTCTACAATATTTTATTTTTATATGACACAATTGATCTCTATAATTTGCTTTTTATGGAGCACATACGTTTTACATATATATTATATTAGAGTAATTAAAGAAACATATAGTTATTTTCCAAACATCAAATGAAAAAAAATATTATTAGTTTCCGATGAACATTCAACATATGATTGTGGTTCTCAAAGAGATACAATGTATAGAAAATAATTTGAGTTGGACTATATGGTTTTGTATTTGAACATATGATTTGGTCGTTCATGAATGTAATATTTTTAATCATCAGATATCTATAAATATTATCTTCTTATCATCTAATCTATCAAAGTCTTCTTCTTTTTTCTTCATTTTAGCTCGCAAAAAAAATTGTTAACCGTCACTATTTAAAGTGAATCGGATACACAATTTCCACTAACTCCGTTGTTGTAGCTAATCCAATTTGTATAAGGCCCAATGGACTTGTAATTTATTTTGTCCTTTATATTGTATACCAAATGTAATATGTACTATGGTACAATGAAATAGAATCAGAAATTTCTAAACTATCTGTCTCTCTCATTCCCCCACTATCTCTTCTCTACTTCTTTATACTCCATCTCAAAACCCAAGCAAATTCACAACAAACTAGTATCAGAGCCAATCTTTGAATGGCGACAATACTTCTCATGACTAAAAGAGGAAGGCCGACAATCGCGACGCCAACAGCAAACCACCTCGACGGGTGATAAAAGAATCTTTAATAGCGATACTACTAGTAGAATCGCGCATAAGATTATATATGGGCTTGGCCATGCATTCAGTATTTTCTCTCCCTTATATGCTCGTATTGATGCTTCTAGTCTCGCTTGGTTTAGTGCCTTGACGATTTGAGAAGGAGAAATGAGGAGAGGATCATGAACTACTACAACAATTCTAGAAGGGATAATAACTGAGACGCCTTGAACCCCCCTCCAAAGGTTTCAAAATCCTCTCAATCAGAGGCACCTCCGAGCGGCAACATATCCCAAACACATCAAAAAAGCTCTTTTGATAGCTTTTATCTATATTCATCACTTCCTTCTCTTCATTTTCTTTTTCTTGCTTTCCTCCTCTGTTCTTTTTCTTGTTTGTGAAAAAACCACCATCACCTCCCATATCCAGAGAGTTGCCAGGAGATGGAAGAAGGGGAGAAGTGTGAGTTTGTGGTCTCGGTCCAACAAGGTAATGAAGAAGAGTCTATGTCACATGATGATGCTCATTTGGAAGAACATCAAGAAGTTGATGAGCGACCATATTTGTTGGCAAGGGATCGAGAAAGAAGAGAAATTCAACAACCGGCAATGTATGTCGATTTTGCTTATTGTCTTGCAATTGTCGAAGAGATGGAGTATAGTGAGCCGTCATCTTTCAAGGAAGTTATTTCTTCCAAGAATGCGGCTGATTGTATATGTTGATTGCGGTCTCCAATATGGATGAAATTGTGAGGTTGAAAGAGCAACTTGGTTCAGCATTTGAGATGAAAGATTTAAGGGCCGCCAAAAGGATCCTTGGAATGGAGATTACAAGGGATCGGTCCAATCGAAAACTCTCTCTCTCTCAAAAAGAGTTTGCCGGAAAGGTTATTCACTGATTTGGCATGGAGAAAACGAAGGTTGTTTCAACTCGTCTTACGGCACATTTCAAGCTTTCGGCCGCTTTGAGCCCAAAGTCCAATCATGAGAAGAGCTATATGGAAAAGGTTTCATATTCAAGTGCGGTTGGGAGTCTCATGTACTTGATGGTGTGTACTCGACCCGACATAGGTCACATACCTCTAGCCGTTACTGTGGTAAGTAGGTATCTCTCTTGTCCCGGAAAGGACATTGAGAAGCGGTGAAGTGGATCTTCCACTATTTGAAATGTACCATTAATTCTCACTTAGAATTTGAAAATAGAAATATGGCACTAACGGGTTATATAGATACGAACTTTATGGGCGATTTGGATAATTAGTTGGAAGTCTACACTTCAATCCACCATTGCACTCTCTAGCACCGAAGCCGAGTATATGACAATTACGGAGGCTATTTGGCTTAAGACTTTTGTTGGTGAGATTTCTTCTCTTGATGGTCCTATAACGATATTTTGTGATAATCAAAGTGCCGTTCATTTGACAAAGGATCGTATGTTTCATGAGAGGACCAAGCATATTGACATTCGGTACCACTTTGTGCGAGATGTGGTTTCGGAAAGGAATGTTGTTGTGAAGAAAATAGACACCGAATCAAATCCGGCCGACATGCTCACCAAGCCTCTTCCGATTGCTAAGTTCAAATTTTACTCAAGGGCAATTTCGGTTTGCTTCTTGTTTGGTTTTAGTTTGATACTAGTTGATTACTAGTTTAGGTTAATTTTGTATTTTGCGTTATGATTAGTGTACTTTTGACGGAATTTGAATCAAGGTGGAGATTGTTGTAGCTAATCCAATTTGCGTAAGGTCCAATGGGCTTGTAATTTATTTTGTCCTTTGTATTGTATACCAAATGTAATATGTACTCTGGTACAAGGAAATAGAATCAGAAATTTCTAGACCATCTGTCTCTCTCGTTCCCCCATTGTCTCTTCTCTGTTTCTTTATACTCCATCTCAAAATCCAAGCAAATTCACAACATCCGTGTACTAGGGGGGGGGGGGACTTTGTGTCTTGCAAGTAACAAAAAAAATACAAAAAAGAAAAATGTTCAACGTGGAAAACCCAATTAAGCGACCGTAAAACGAATTCAAATCCAGTGTAGTGCGGTAATCTAAACCCTTCAAAATCGATCCAATGGTTCTCTCATTTCTCTCAATTTATCTATAACAAATGCAGATCCAGATGGATTCGGATTTCCACGCTACACCGGATTTGAATTCCCGTAAAACACGACCACAAGTTAATTTTCCAGTCTACATGTCCTCTTTCTTCAAAAAAAAAAAAAAAAAAAAAAAAAAGCCTACCCGTTATTGAAATGATTCGACACGCCTATGATTGCACCGAATTTATCTAGAGTTTATCTAAAGTCTATATCATTAATTAATTTTTTTATTGAACTATTCAACGAGATTTTTAATATGTAGTAATAAAATTAATATGAATGGACCAATGAAGAGTATATATTATAATTCAATTAATTTGAACCATCGATCTATGATGTACAGTTCAAATTAGGTCGGTATTCTCAATAAATTTGTACAGTTCGAATCCACAAGAATTTGCAAACTGGAGTATACACGTGAAAATGAAGTTGCAACCTTTGGAATTACTGTGAAGTGTGTTTTCAATTTTTTTTCCATTTTTAAATCGAATTAAATAATAACAATTTTGAGATTTAATTCGAACAATTAGTCATAATCAGAAGGTCATAACAATGACAGTGAATTTGAGACTCACATTAAATCCCCTATATTTTAACCATCTATGAATTATTTTTTATAGCAGATATGAAATCCAAATAGTTGTATCCTCTGTTTTCAATACCCTACCGCTTACCAGAAAATTCCGGTAATACCGGATACCAAACAGTGTCCGAAATGGCGGTATTCGATATTAAGAGAGGAAATACAGGAAAATTTCTAGAAAATACCGGATTTCGACCACTGGCCGGTATGGACGCCGGTAGGGTATTGAAAACCATGGTTGTATCTGTCTGATAATGGGCATTAAAATGGATTGTGTACCAAATAAAATAAAATATTTCTGTACAATGGATTATTGGATTGAGATCCTTGTGAAAAAAAAAATAAATAATAAAGAACATGAGCCGCTCGAGTAAGGTACACGAACCTTTTAATAATCTGTTGATTTTCTTTTATTTTCTTCTTCTTAGGAAAATACTATATGATCCTTTTAATAATCTGTCAGGGTGGGTTCCAGGTATTAATTTCCTGGGCCCTGGACTGGTTGTCCTTTACTGAAATACAGTAGGCATTGATGGCTGACGCATTGTAAATTTGTAACTTCCTTCGGAGTTTCCTTCTGCTTGCTCGAGTTGACTGGGTCAATTTGGAAGAATCAAAAGTCAACGTCTAGCATAGTACAGACAGACAGGCCCTTTGGCCTTAGTAGAAAAGGATGATCATCATATTATCAGTAAATGAGATGTGATGGGCTTAACATTCTTTAAAATCTATTGAACACTAAAAAAAGTTTAAATAACATAATAAAATATTTTATCTTAAATAAAAAACGATTAAAATTTTATGAATGTCTACATGACTACATCATTCATCAAATATTTTGAACTTTTGTGTTCGAATTTAACGACAGGTGGTGTTCCTCGTGATACTAAAATTATACGACATTAACAGGTAATCTAGTTGTATATCTAACAACGCGCTCGCGTACTTTGTGAATTATACATAAAATGTTGCTTTTCTTTTGTAAAGAACCTTTAATTTGCTACTAAAGTATGGTTACAAACTTACAATTTTAAAGTTAAACGATGTAACAAAAGAGGAAAAAAAAAAAAAAAAAAAGGAATCAACTGCAGCCGTAGTTCCATGAATTCCAAAATCATGTCTTTAATTTCACAAGTTACTCGCCTAAAACATTTCGGATCAATGCTAACTGCTCTCCCTCTTATATATTCTGACATACTATACCTTAAAAAGGTCTAAATTCCCTCGAATTGAATAAACAAATTCCATGCAATACCCAGATTTAACCAATGTCAAGGGGAGGAAACTGAGAGAGAAGCCCGTTTCCCTATTTCTAGAAATTATAGATGACAACAGTTGCATCGATGCTTAGTTCCATAGCTAAGAGCCAACAATCCCAAAGCAAAATTGTTTTAGCGTTTATAAAATTCTCTCTCATTTCATGTTTTTTCTTCACTTTCCTCCTGTTATTTTTACTTTCTTAACCGACTCTCGCAACATCAATTACTACCCAAGTTTTAACATTCTTATAACAGCACTTCGACAATTTTAGCACTTCACTCCAGTATTCACATTTACAAGAAAGGAACGGAAAAGGAGAAAAACCAACAGCTAACAATAAGCACAGCAATGACCATACTAGAGAAAGAGGTGATTAAATACATATCCCAAGGAGAGGCAAGTCATTTGGCTATACTTGAGAGCACCCAGTATGTAACTAAGAACAGCAAGATGAAGTGCTGACAGGCCTATCAGTTTGTTGCTGGGTCAGCAACATGCCTTGTGTGCTTGGTTGAACAGTTTGACCTTCTAGCAATTTCTTAGCTGAAACCATAAACCACCAAAAATTAATAATAAGGGTATTAGCATCAGTTTCTCTTAATGCAGAAATAGTGTTGTAAGTTGTAACCAATTATACAAGAGATATTGGAATATTTTGTTGTCTACATTTGTAGCCTGGCAATCTAAACATTCCAAAAGAGTTTTGTGACACCAGGAGCAACTTACGAAATTAAGCACAATGACAAAAATGCATGAAATCTTCAAAATAGAGTGCATACCAATCTCATAGAATATGTCGTTAACATTGATTGCTGTTTTAGCAGAAGTTTCCATGAAAAACAGGCCATTCTCCTTGGCATACTTTTCAGCTTCCTACAATCATAGAGTTCAAAGAAGTTTAATACTGCCTACAATTTAGTTCTGTTCATTCAAGTCCCAAACAGTTCAAAGATGAAATTAGTTCTCATTTTTGAGAATTTAGAGCTTAAAATCTCCAAACATGTTCAAGTATTTTTATGGAATTTGATTATTCTACCAGTTTGATTATTCCACAAAGCTTGTTGTACTGACATTTTACTGGCATGTAAGGAACACGTGCCTGTATCCTGTCCATTTTGGTCCATGGAATCTCACAAATTCAATTAATGTCCAATTATTGAGCAAACATATTGATAAAAGATCTCAAAATTGCCAAAATCGACACTGATGTTGGTTCATTACAGCTAAACTTTGAAGTTCTCATGCAGATGCATACCTCTGTGGATACTTGTCGAGAATCTAATAAATCAGATTTATTTCCAGCAAGGGCCATTATAGTATTCGAGTTTCCTGAGACAAGTAACATTTCATTAGTTTTATGACCCACGAACATAAGCTCAACACCAAAATTTATGATCCTTAGTTTTGTTTGTACTCTCATTCTCACATCACAAAGCCATTATTATTATTATTTTTTTAAAAATAAGCTGACTCAAAGATCAAGCAAATAAACTGACTTGAAAATTTAGCATAGAAACATATACACACATAAATATCTTCACGATTTCAACCAAAAGAAACTTTTGTGTTCAGTACAGGAAATGTTCTTCTATAGTTAAGATAACTTATAGAGCCAAAACGATAAAGTCGAGAGAAAGGTAATACCTTGAGATTGAAGCTCTTGGACCCATTTCTTAGCCCGGGTAAAAGTAGCCTGAAAACCAAAATAAATAAGTATGTGCATAATATATGATGATGGATCCACTTTCCCAAGAAAATAATAGAAAAAGCAATTAGGCAATTACAAGAAAGATATTCATGATTAAGGAAAAAACAACTAGCAACCAAATCATTATAGACAGGTTAAATCAATCTGGAGATTGTAGTAGGCAAAGATTACTGACAGCACAGCTTGGCCTTGTGTATGGTAATAAGAAAAAAACTGTACTAACCACATTAGTTATGTCGTATACAATAATTGCAGCTGCAGCACCTCTATAATACATTGGGGCCAGACTGTGGTACCTCTCCTGGCCAGCAGTGTCCCATATCTCAAATTTCACTGTCTGATCATTCACTGCCACTGTTTGAGAGAAAAATGCAGCTCCAATAGTCGACTCCTAAATATTCAAAAAAGGAGAAAAAATATATGACGGCAGACAGAATTAAAAAAAGTGTTGCTCTAGGTTTCAAAGAAAGAGACACTGGATCACAGTTCAGTATAATTGGACATTATCTTGGCATACAGTTGAGAAGTCATAGTCCAACCTAAAAAAAATCTATACCATAGAAGTACATGTACATGGTTCCTATTTGTAATGAAATATATTTGAATGTACGTTCATTACAAAGAATTCTGTCCATGTAAAAACGAAGGAGAACAAAATATTTAGATAGAATTCACAAAGCATATATGCCTTCCACTTGACATGCTGTGGTAATACCCCAATCATAGGTGAATGATGAAAACAAAAAGGTTAAGACAATCACAAACAACATTAAATGAGCTCATAAAAATTTATCATATGCAATATTTAGACATATTTATAGTGCTTACTAAGTGAATGTCAAGTCAATTGCTAGAATAAATCATCATCAATTAAGCTAAGCACAATGATTGAACATATTCTGATATTTTCACATAATGTTTATTCAGAAGCACGCCCAAGTAACTTTTAGCATGCTAAACCAAGTATCAATAGGTGAAATACGGAACATATACTTTGAAATATCAAAACCCAAAATCTAACCTGAAATTCAACAAATTGACCTTTCACAAATCGCAAAACAAGACTAGATTTGCCCGTGCCGACATCTCCAAGAAGAACCTAAGTTCACAAAATTATCTCAATTAGCGTATTAATACAAACAATTCTGATAAATTCTTAAAGGAAAACACAATTAGCTTCTAAACATAACCTGGATGAACACCGATTATGCGTTTCCCTAAAAAGTAACAAAAATTAAGTAGAAATTCACAATTGGAGAAAGGTAATTACAAGCTTGGCGTTTCTGATTTTGTTTGTAGGAGTTGCCATCGAATCGATCGGAGATTGAGATCGAATCCACAAGTCGAGAAGAAATGGCGATCGGAATTTTTCTAATTATTATTATTTTTTTTTTGTAAGAGATAAGAAAGAAAATAGAATTTTAAGAGGTAGGTAGGTTGCGGTGGGAAAGCACCAAAACAAAACAGAGAGAGGAGAGTCTGAATTCCCCAAATTTAACAAGTACTAATTATAAGTCATCCCAAATATTTGCTTCGCGGTACAATATTCTCGCGGAACTTTCTAGATCTAACCGTCCGATGGAGATCTGAAGTTCTGATCGATTAATCTGCTCCGTTAATTTTCTTGGTAGAACTTTTGCACGTGGATTTATTTACGAAGAGTTACTATTGCTGACGTGGAATATAAACGAGAAGTAGCAGTAGATAGTAGTAAATATTTGAGGTGGATATTAAATATTGAGGGCGGAGCGAGGAGTTTGACGACTTGACGGGCGGGTGGAGTTTAGAATTAGAAGCTTCTGGTCTAAGAAGACGGGAAGGGCCAAAGCGGTGCCGACACGGCAGGGTCTGTTTGTTTTATTTTGAAGATTTTGAAGAATTGTTTTTTTTTTACTTAATCTACGTGACGACATATATTCCGTATGTGGCTTCTTGCTTCCATTATATGTTTCATGGAAAAGCAACCTGAGATTTCTTACTAAAGAAGTTGGAACTTATGATTTGGAGAAAAAAGTTGCTTTACGCCTTTAACTGATATGACGTGATAGAAATTCTAATAAAAGATATATCTTTAGCAACATGTTTTACATAATTGAAATGTTTTGAATATTAAATTAGTTTCATAATGGATAAATTTGATATGCAATATTTGGGCTAAAATTTTATTAATAGTGGATTAACTTGATAATTTCAGCAATAATTTTTTTAAAAAAAATGTTTACGTTACGAGTCTTAGGTGTATTAAATTAAATTAAAATTTATACAGCTGAAATCATCATAAGTTTCAAGTATTTTCATTAGCAATAAAACTTATATTAATTTCATCATTTTATCTGTATGATATATATAGTATGGGAAATTGGTTCTCATCGCAAAATTTCCCATATAGTATAAATCATATTTGCAATGCCGACTTTTTTAAGTTTGAATTTTTTTTACGATGGTAAAAAAAAATCAAAGAATTTCCACCTTAATTTCAATAATAATTTCTGACGTTAGACCAGACGCATTCAGTTTTAAGAAACTCTTATATTGATCAAAATTAATTTTGTTTAAATTGATGCTGGGAATTAGTTGAACATGAGATTGCATCCGACGGTACCTGTTTTATTTTGATGACGTCATCATGGAGGTTTGTTGTGGAATTGGTGTTTGATATCTGCAGTTGGGGCTGTTGGGCTCGTTTTCGTAGGCGGCATTTGTTTTCCTCTAGGTCGGTGCTGAGCTTTGTTTTTTATGTGCTTTAGTTAAGAGCTGAGACTCCTGTTTTCGTACTTTAATTCAGGCAGAACAGAACCGAAGGGTTTTCTGCGTTTTGAGGTGCTTATTTTTCTTCTCTCGCTCGGCCGTCTATATTTGGGTCTTTGGCGATCGTTGATTGTTTGGTTGCATCCTACAGTTAGGGCTGCAAAGTGCAAACACAATTTCGTTTAACCATTGATCGTTTTGTTTCGTTCCTTTTGAAACGGTTAACGAAATTATTGTTCTCTTTTGTTTGTTAAATGAAACGGTTAACGGAACTGGCCTCTTTCGTTTCGTTTATTTTGGTTAACCGTTTTACATCATTTTTTATGTATTTGTTAAGTATTTATAAATAAATTTTGATGAACCTGAAATATTGCAGTATCAAATCGGTCAATTATGCGTGCGAAATGGAAAAACATATATATAAATTAATAGTCAAAGCAGTAAGCTGACACAATTACATGTTTTGACTATTTCAAAATAGAAAAACATGTATAAAAATTAATTGTTAATTAATTGATCGTCTTTTAAAACGAAACGGTTAACGCAAATTAATTTTTATTTTGTGTATAATAAATAAAACGATTAACGAAAATGAATTGTTTCGTTACCTGAGACAGGGTTGGAGTTATTTGGTTTCGGGCCTTTCTCGTCGTGTACAGCCACTTTTAGGCCTGATAATATTTTAGTCATGCCATCCTGGATCACGCCTAATGCAATAATATAATCGACAAAATTGATCCAGTATATATCTTTTTTATTGAACAAAATTTTAAATTTAATTTTGACCATCTTATAATAGTCCATATTAAAAAAAAAATCAACGCTGATTTTGATCATCCAATTGAACAAGGACGATATAGAAAAACTCACTATAATAATTTACGTTTTTATTACATGTTGGTGTGTTTGGATCAATTAAGAATAAAAGGGTGCATTTGGATTGTCTAAGAATCAAATTAGAATTAGTCATTAGGAGTAAAAAAAATATTATTTCTAAACAACAAAGAATAAGGCTGGTGGCGTGTTTGGATGCATGATGAATAAGGAATAAACTCCAAATTCTTTATTCACGTGAAACAAAACAACACATGATTAAGAAATTTGGGCTTATCCGGATGCTTATTCATATTCTAACAAAATCTTAGAATATGAATAAGGAATGTGAATAAGCCCTTCCTTATCCAAATTTCTTATTCACTCCACATCCAAATGAATTTTTAGGGATTTAGAGTGTTATTTCTAAGTGGTCTAAGATTCAGTGTGTTTGGATGCATAAAGAATAAGGAATAAGCTCTAAATTTCTTATTCACGTAAAATCAAACAACACATGAATAAGAAAATTGGACTTATCTAGGTGCTTATTCATATTCTAGCAAAACCATAGAATATGAATAAGCCATTCCTTATTCACTCCACATCCAAACACGATGATTTTTTTGCTTCTAGTGTGTTTGGATCATTTTTTTAATGTGAATTAAGAAATTGTTGGAACCACTTTTTAATCAAGATTAAAAAGATGTTCCAAACACTTGGAATAAAAAAATATTCCAAATGTTAGACTATTTAGGTCCTGCTCCAGAAGGAGTGAATGGAGGTGATAGAATGAAAGAGGAGATGTGCCTTATTCCAAGTGGATCTAGAGGGAGAGGCGATGGAAATGGAGGGGGTAAAAGGGGGGTCTGTGGAAACAATTTTTCACCCTAAAAAATCGAGGTGTACACGATGGGAAACGGGAAACTGATTTTTCTATAAATTCTATCCATTGTTTCTTCTCTTTTGATGACAACACAGTCCACCGATGTATTGATCTTCTATGAAAAATTTCAGAAAAGAATAATATCGTCTTTTTATATAGTGATATGGGGTGGCTAAATTTAACTTCCATTGATGCTTGGAGCGAGATCATCTCATTCTCCTTCCATTCCATTCCACCATCTCTTAGAAAAATCCTAAGAGCATAGACATAGAATTACAGAAATAAACACTCTAAATCTCCAAAAAAAAAACTTATTCTTGATCGTTTAAAAATATTTTTAATCCTAATTTTATTTTTTAATGATCCAAACGATCCCATAATAAATCTTTTTAATATACCGAGAAAAGAGAATTAGAGGATTTATTTTGTTTATTCTCGTCGACTACAATGATAGATATGCAAGTAATATAAAATCTTTGTTAGAAACTTTCTCATTCAATAATTGTTATCTGATCAAATCAATAATGACCGTCCACAATATTTTAGTATATATCGGAGTCACCCTACAATTGAAATATACTTTTAATATATTGCACATAGCTATTGATACTTCCGTTCTGTTGATTTAGGCCTTATTTGAACTCTTATGTTTATAAATCCATATGTTTAAAGAATTATCAACTACCCCTACAATAAAAGATCGTGTTAAACTGGGGCGGAGTCAGGATTGGAGGGGGGGGGGGGGGGCATTTTAAGGGGTAAGTATTCGAGTTTGTTTGTATTAAATTCGAACTGATTCGAATTGGCTCATAAATGGCTCGATTTGAGAAGAGCTAGAAAAAATATTAGTGACTGAGCCTAAGATGAAGAACAAATGGCGCTGATGAGAGCATGAAATGATGAAACAGATGAAAGAGAAAGGAGAAAGAAAAAAAAATAAAGAATTATTATCTGTTATGCAGAGTAGACGAGTAGTAGTACACAGACCACATACCATAGCCCATAGGTAGTGAATTGCAATCTTACCGTATCGTGGTGTGTTGTGGCAAACACGGGTGTGTTTAGCATCGTGTCGTGTCGTGTTGACACATGTTATATATGCAACCGTGTCGTGTCGTGTCATGTTGAGTGGAAGAAAAGGTCGACACAACACGGAAATTGACACGACACAGTCGGAAACCGTGTTGACACGCCACGATACAGTTGTGTCAACCTTGTTAAAACTTATTATTCCTTTTTTTCATAGAAATTACTAAAAATTGTTAAAAATTACTAAATATTTTTGTGCTAGGTTCGAGTTTTTAATTTAAAAATTATAGAACATGTGGAAATACAAATTTTCAAATTATCCCTTTTTTTTTTCGGGACATGGGACCAGCTACGTTATACATAATCGTAGACAAAGTTACTAACTTGAAAATTAGTTAGTGATATTTCTAAAATATATGTATAATTAAAATATTTAAAATATTTGAAATAAATAATTATTAATTAATACGTACCATTTTTTTTTTTTCAAACTTGTAAGTGTGTAGCATATCCATGCACATGCACCATCTCTGTCTATCTAATCGTCCCATCCTTCCTCATAATCTTCATCTCCAACGTTGGAACCTTCAAAATATCAAAGCCTTTAGTAATTTACTACTTTGCACTAAAGATTAATTATAGAAAAATTCAATAGTATATTGTACCTTCAATAGGGCCTGAGCTGGGAATGTCCACGCGATTGGATCGTCCTGGATGCGTACCTGGCAGTGTGCGCTACAGTCTACACTCTACAGGATAAATGCTACGAGTCTAGATTGAAAAATTAATAGGCATAAGCATAACGTCTCTATTCTTGCCAGCTTTTTTTTTTAATGCAGATTATAATGTGGCGTGGCGTGTTTTAGGTGTGTCGTATCAATCTGCGTCGTGTTAAACTGTGTCGTGTTGAATCTTATCATTTTTCTAAATAGATCAACGCAATACGATTTTGACACAACACATCAACATGACTGTGTCGTGTCAAATCCGTACCTGTGGCGTGGTGTGGCATGGCAACACGGTTAACACACCACGATTTGTAATTCACTACCCATAGGCACCTATTTCGTAATGCATAGAAATTTGATAAGAGTTTGTTGCATTAGATCTTTCTATGTTAGATTGTAGCGGGTCATCAATATATAGTCATTTAATGAATCTTATAACTTACTACATGTAAAAGGTGAAACCAACAAAGCCCTTTTTATGCGTGCTCAGCCCCCTATGCAAATTTTCTTTTTTTTGAAAGATTCTCTCCGCACTTTCTAATTGAGTCTTAACTTTCTAAAACTCGGAGTAAGAGGGCTGAATGTTAAATTAATAGAGGGTGCTGAATATTAAATTCGTGGGGGTTAAAACAACTTTTTCAATGAACTTCTGGTATAAATCACGAACTACCGGGGGACAATGCCCCGCTCTGCACCCCGGTCCCTCCGCCCCTGGTGTTAAACGGAAAAGCCAACTTTCGAGCAAATACATCAATTAAGATTATTATACGCTGACAGAATATTTTAAAGTGCTGCGCCAGAGTGTATATGGATGTTGCAATTGAAAATACGAAACAAAATAAATAAATAAAATATTGCCGCATGCTCTTACTTATAATTATTAATTAATTGTTTTGCAGAAGTAAACAAGAAAGAGTAATGCTAGTAGACAAGAAATATGGTACTATGCAGAACAGCGATGTCCTTGTCCTATGGCTTCAAATCTTAATTTTCAAAATTTAAACAACCTGTCCAATTTGATATACGTATGAAAATCTTGTACGATGATTATTAAAACTGTCAAAATTAATGTATGATGATTATTAAAAACTCTCAAATAAATCTTAAAATTTAATTTGAACGGACAGCTTTTATTATTATTATTTTTATTTGGATGAGTTTTGTATGATGATTACTAAAACTCTCAAAATAAATGTATCGTGCCAATAAATTTACAAACATTATCTAAGTTAGAATGACAGAACCTATAGAAATTTGGTTCCTTGATGAAGCTCGGGTTAAACACAAATCAAACGTAGTATTAGACAGAGCACTCATAACTTCAATTTCAATGTTCCAGATTACAGGAAAACTAACCAGTGAATTATTGTTGTTAGCTATAACGACCTAATAGGGCTGATTATAATATATAAATACAGTAATTCAGAAACCAAAAAAAAAAAAAAAATCTGGAATAAGCTAAATTTCTTACGTATTTTAGCGGTCTACCTAATTATTCTTTCGACTTGAGTAAACTTCCGAAGATTCTTCCCATGCCTCGAGTCCTTGAGGTCAATCAAAGGTTGACATTTTTTACAAGGTTCTAGATAAGTGATAACAGCCAACAAAAAGAATTTAACTGACTTTTCAAACGACGCCTTAAAGTTTCTCTATTTGTAGAAGTAGAGAAAATTAATTTTCTACAAACAGCTTCGTACTGAATGATTTATGTAGCCGTCTTATGTTAAAATAGTAGTTTATCGCTAAATATCATAATCACAAAAATACAATAAATACTTTCTGTCACAACTTTCACTATAATGTTTTTTTTTTTTTTAAATCGCTTAACCTCCATATTTATATAAAGAAACGGTGATACCAATTCGAAAAAAATGAAATATAGTTTGTATAGTTTGGATTACTTTTTATTTTGATAATGTTGAACTGCCAAAAATCATAACAATCTTATATTATTATTGAAATCTCTCATTATCCTTTTAATGTTAATATATATACATCATTTGCTTTGGCACCACTAACATAAGCTAATTATGCATATTTACATTAGTATATTCAATCATTATGTTTCCCAAGCAATTCTATCTAAGCGAACTCACGATATATAATAAATAAAAGTAACGGTAAACTAAATTTAACGACATCAGATAAGCAGTCCGACAAAATCTGCAAATACGCCAAATATAAGGACGGATGTGAAAAACGCGCACCATTTAACAAAATACCTCATAAAAGTGTCGAAATATAATTTTCCTTTCGACGTTAACCCCAAAACAAACCCACCGTCCACCGAGGTGCACCGGCCAGTCAGAGAAGCAACCTAACAGTCTCCTTTCCTTAATTCCTTTCCTCTCTGTACGTTTCCACCTGTGCCTCAACTAAATCAAAATCCCAATTCTTTCTCTACTGCTTCATTTCCTCCAGTCTCTCTTGTCTTGCCATGGCTTCCAATGGAACTTCTTCGGTGAGTGTTTCTCTTCAACTGGACTTTTTTTGAACAAAATTGATCGAATTGAGCTGAAAGGATGGTACTTTCTCGCTTTTGTGATGTTTCAGGAAGTGGAGAATGGGAACAATTTGGAGAAAATAAAGAAGCAGCTCTCTTCTTCGAGCTCAGGCCGGTTTCTTCTTCAGGGGCCTCTTCTCAAGCGATCTGAAACGGTATCACACCTAATTCGTTGATTTTTAAGTCAATTTGATGATTAATTTTCGTGTATAATGGTATGTTACTATCTATTGTTGTTTTAATACTAGTGGTGTGGTTCTGTTTGTTTAGTTTTGGTGGATAGTAGAATTTATGCTTTCCTGTACGTTTCTTTTAATAGAGTTGAACTGGAATCACCCATATGAGAGTTTTTTATGCATGTAATTGTACCAGTACAGGTACTACACTACTGCAGTACATGAGCAAGGTGAATTACTCAAATGTTTCAGGCTTTATTTTGTTTTCTTCCACACAGTTGGTTCTGCATATGCAGGAATATGATGGTAATATGTATTTTTCAGGGCAATGCCAACTATTTGTGTTGTTAAGGTTATTGAATTATATCTATATGCTATCTTAGTCATTGATAAATTATGTGTACTATGATCCAAAACATTATTTTGCTATTGTTTAGTCAGTTGGTTAAAGATAGTAAGGGGGTTTAGTTTGACTGTATTTAAAAATTTGAATTGGGTAATTGTTTTATTACTTGTATTTTTGGTTGGGTGCCGCATTTAAGTACCTAGGAAAGTTAATTGCAAATTAGAAATAATAATCTATTTAATGTTTTCAACAGTTGAGAAATTGGAATGAGCGATGGATGATCTTAGACCCAACATCTGGAAGGATGGAGTACAAGTATGGCATATTTTATTTTTGTTTGTTTTGTGAAAGGTAGGATTATTTTTATCGCAATAACTATAATTGTCACTGGCCTTTATTATTGGTCTTGTATTACCATAATAGGATTCGAAGAAATGAAGTATCTGCCAAGGGTTCAATCTATTTCGATGCAACCAGCACCATAACATTGTCTCCAGTGAATTTCCAGTACTCTCTCTCTCTGTCACCCCCCCCTCTTCCAAATCTAACACGCTGCGCGCACACACACAGATGCTGAAAGAACAATTAAAAAAAAAACACAGATGCTGAAAGATATATACTTCTCTCTTACTTTCTCCCTCACACACACAGATGCTAAAAAGATTTATCGTTGTTCTAATATATCTTTTTTCCTTTTCCAGCGGACTGCCAAAATATGATGGATGCTGTTTCTGTATCCCCAACTCATTGATAGTTTTATTAGCTGGGAAGTCAAACTTATCAATTAAAATGGTTGTCCTGCACTAGCGTATAATGTATTTAGGTAGTGGTTTACTTCATCACAGAATTGTTGTTTCATTAAGTATACATTTTAAGAACTGTAATGGCATTCTACTTTGTGGGGACTAGAAGGTAATGCCAAATACATTTCAAAGTTAGTTTTGAAAAGCACTGTTGTTATTTCTTAACATGTTGTCTAGACATAGGAACTCCACAAAAGAAGGATTACTTTCTGTGCGCCGAAACACCAAGTGCGGCCAAAGCTTGGGTATCTACGTTACAGTAAGCCTTTTCCCTTTACATTTTTGCAATATCTGGTTTGCGAATATTAGTTTTGTGCCTTTGTTGTCTTTTTTTGAACTAATAGCTTGCCCAAATTGTTATATTTGGATTTTGACATTGATGTGGTAAAGTAGTGCATGAAGGGTAAATCTGGGTTTGTCTGCAAATGATAGGTTAAACTCAAAGAGTTAACCACTTAACTTAAGGTTAATTCAGGCTTATGTTTAGGCTGAATTGCACAAGTTCAGTACTTTTTTGGGTTAAATTGGAGGATAATCGGAGAATTCAAGTGATTTGGTAGAAAAAAATAGATTTAGTAGCCAATAATACAGAGATAAATGTAAGTAGTCCAAAAAAGGCTCTCTGAACAAGTGGAACTCAAAATGTTGTTTGATAACTAGTGCTGCACAGCTGGTATTGCGGGCCCACAAAGAGGCAGTAAATTCTTTAGCCGGTAGCACAAATACAACATCAGGAACTGTCCCAACTGTAGTCGCAGCTGCAAATGCAACTGCTATGGAGGCATCCAAAGAAATTGAGGCTGCCATGAAAGTTTCCCTTAGATCTGCATTAGGATATGCGCCAAATACAGCAATCAACCAGAACCAACTAGAGGATGATCTAACGGTCATGAAGGTTTGTTTTCTTCTTTTTCATAGTGCCTTCTAATTTATAGTTATGAAAATGAGAAAGGTAGCTTTTAGTTACAAATTCTATCACTGACAGTTGCTGTTCATGTGGTGCTTGCCAATTAATTCTGGCTGTACTCGATTACTGCCCGTCGCTGTTACACTATTATAAGTTTTGAAACTAACCCTAGATCTGATTTGCTTGTGATTGATGGGCTACTAAGAAAATAGAGGATACACGAGCTTAAAAATACAAGTTATTAGAAATAAAAAAATGGTCAAAGTGATGACTGTAACATACCAGCTTGTAGATATTGTGCTATGCAAAACCACAATCATTTTTATATTATGTTCGTTCTTGATGTCTGCATTTTTTTTTCATTTATATTTCATTTCTTATTTCGAATTAAAGGAGACTCTCAGAGTGAAAGACGAAGAGCTAAGTCAACTTGCAAAAGATGTGCGTGCTCGAGATTCAACTATAAATGAACTTGCTCAGAAGCTGACAGAAACTGCCAATGCTGCCCAGAGTGCTGCCTCTGCTGCAAAAACCTTAGATGAACAGAGGCACATTCTCTTTGCTGAGATCGAGCGCATCAAAAGAGATGCTGAGAAACAGATTCAGTTGACCTTGCTTAAGGTGATAAGCTCATATCAGCAAAATGCTTTTGGCTGCATTTGATAGAGCATACGTTTTTCTTTGGTCTGTTGCTTGTTGTTTGAAAATCTAAATACTTCATAAACAAACATACCTTTCCTAGAAAAACTCTTGTAAATAGTGAAAGATGTGATGGCTTGTTGGATTTGCTTGTGTGTGTGTGGTCTACTCAGCTCCTTATAGTATATAGTATCTCAGTATCAAGAAACCACCAATCGGATTTCTGTAGTCAAGTCTTGATTAATGTCCTTGGTTCTATATTTCTGCCATAATGCTTGTGTATAAAATGTCAGGCGGAAACTTCACAGAGAATCCAGTCAAGGCAACTTTAACCTGTACCAGAATTGAAAGGGTCCAGTACCCCCATGCACAGTTGCTGTGTGGGGGTCTGAGCTGAGAGTAGGGGGCACCAACTTAGTGCTGCGTCATATTGGTACAGCTATAGCCGGTAATTGACCAGAACTGGTGTCTCAGTAGGGGGCACCAACTTATTTTGTATGGACTGATTTTTTCCTTTTAAGCCTTACTATTTTCATCGTGGTCTCACTGAAATCATAATTTTGTCATGGATAGGTCCAATCAAAATCACTATTAAAGAAAGAAGAAAACACAATGGCTTATAAATTTAGTATCGACCAGTACATACCTTTTCACTTAATAGAACTATATATAATGCTTGCCTGCCATATTCAGGTGAAGGAGTCTGAGAAGCAGGTCACAGATCTGACGAAGGACAAAGAGATACTGCTCAAGCAGCAAGAAGCCGCTTTACAAGAGGCACAGCTGTGGCGGACTGAGCTGGCGAAGGCGCAAGATCAGAGAGCAGTTCTTGAAGCTTCCTTGGCACGTGCTGAGGAGAAAGCTAGGGTTTCTGAAGCCAATGCTGATGCACAAGTTAAAGAAGCTAGTGGAAGGTTGGAGGCCATCCAGAAAGAGAAAGATGAACTACTCTCTCTTGTTCATGCATTGCAATCTCAGTTGCATAGGTACTTTTTTTGTGATTTTAGGCCATTTGTAGGTAAAGCACTAAGTATTGTTATTTTTGCCAGTAAACTGGAAGCTTGGAATGCTTAACTGGTACTTAGATCAGCAGAGAAATATTTTCATGAATTCGGCTTGATTTTTCCTTCAATAAATTTCAATTCTACAAATCATGGCTCAGTTTTATCCAATTTTTGTATTGATAGGTATTAGTTTACAATGAGGTTCAATTAGCAGTTGAGTTCATTTTGCTTTTGATTTACTTAAACCTTGAGCTTAGTAATTGTGCCAGCAAGACAAAATAACCTAATGAGAATGGTTAACCTACCTTGGTTAGTCAGTGTTTTGGTTTGAGAGTTCCATCAACAAGACGAAAAGGATTTTAGGCATTACTTGTGAGGCAGACCTTTGTGTTCTTAACACCTCCCCTCCCTTTTATACCTACACTGACTGACACATGAACAAGTTTTTTTGGATGCTTAATTCTCAGTGAGATTCTAATACTGGATTTTTGTTACTGCTTACATCTAGACAACATGGCAGTCTGAGTCATGAGGATAAATTGGAGTCGCACTCTGGTTCTGGCAACTCGTCACCTCTGACAAAGCACGTAGACCAATTAGAGGAGCGTGCTGATGTGGACAAAGCATGTGTTGTTTCAGGGGAGGAGGTACAGCTGGCAGTTGATCAGGAAAATATAAGGTCAGTGGATGTTAGAGAGATCTCTCCTGAGGGTGAGGATAGAGGGAGCTTTGATGTGGGGGTTGTGGCACCACCTTGATTTGTGCTTTTTAGTTTTTAGTTTTTTCTGTTGATTTGTTGTGATAAATTAAAAAGAATGTGATTAGCTAGAGGGCTGAACCTTGATTGGAGGTGCTTTTTTCGCTCCTATGGTTATGTTTTGGGATGAATTGTATGTATGTATGTATGTATGTATTTCCTATGCTATAGTTGATGCAGTTGATAAGTTGTTATTTTTCTTCCAAAAGTGTCATCGGTGCCCATAGTAAAATCTTACAGGCATTTACATATGATAGAATACGCACTTTATTATTATTTCAATGCACTCTTGTCAATTGTTTGTTTTTTTTTTAAAGATAAATTGGGTCAAGCCCCCAACTTATTTTTAAATTAAATGTTTATGAAAGACATTTAGTCGGATTTTGAACCCGCGATCTTTCACTCAAGATGTATTGCTTTTTCTTGTCAATTGTTTTTGAACTCATCTTTGTGGATTTTTTAGGCAAATCACTTATAAAATTTGTTAATTGAAAAATGGATTTGTGCTTTCATTAATGATTACAGTAACAACTGATGAGATTCTGATGACGCATTTAGCCTTGCTGTAAAATTGCTTCATTGATTGTAACGTTGTAATAATAATCTTGAGTGACTTTATGCAAGTCATTTGTATTCTCGTATAGTCGTATATGACTGCCGACTGCCGACTGCCGAGGCACCTCAAATATCCCGAAACTAGTGTTCTCCAAAATGACACGACACGATCGTGTTAGCACGACACGATGTGTGTGTTGACACAACACGACACGACACGAATACAAAATTGGCACGACACAATCGTGTTATCGTGTCGTGTCATAATCGTGTCGTGTTGGGACATTAGAAAGTTTGACACGATTCAACACGACACAATTCGACACGCAGCACGACACGAACACGAATTAACACGATACCTCAACACAAATTTAATTATTAATGTTGATTATTTAAGCAAAATTAATAATTTAATTTCAATTTATAATACTACATCATATTATTTACCATCATTTAAATCATAATATTACTCTAATCTAATTATTATTTTTTATAAAAAAATATTAATAAAAAGTTTAAAACTTAATCAAATAATAAATTATGAAGTTTAGTAATTTTTTCCTTACTTTTAATTTTTTAATGATTTTTTAATTTAAAAAATAATAAATTAATCCGACACGTTTTGACACAACTAACACGACACGACACGATCGTGTCGTGTCAGAATGCGTGTCGTGTTGCCTCTTCTCACCACCAAGCACGACACGACACGATTAAAAAAGTAGTTCGTGTCGACACGACACGACACAAGACTCTAACACGATCGTATTTGACACGACACGACACGACACGCACGATTGGAGAACACTACCCGAAACCCAAATCCATTTTCCACTGTCACTTATCACTAAAACCCCCAAACCCAGTTCACACTTCACACTCGGAAAGTTGGAAACAATAGCACTAGCACTGTAGTCATAGCCATGGCGAAGCGTCGGCAGCGCACATGTCTCCACCCAGCCGACCGTCTCTCGAGCCTCCCCGACGAGCTGCTCCTAATCATTCTCTCCTTTCTCCCGACTCGCACCGCCGCTCGCACCTCCCTCCTCTCCCGCCGCTTCCGCCACCTCTGGAAGGCCTCTCCTTCCATCGACATCGAACTCTATTCCTCAATGAAGAAACCGAAGTATGTTGCCATGTTCAACAGCGTCCTCCTCAGTTGGAAACCCTCCAACCCTCTTCTCCGCCTCCGCCTCCTCCTCAGCTTGTATTGTCCGGACCCATCTGACCTCTCTCACTCATATATTTCTTCTCTGCTCACCCATGCTAGTTCTCTCGGCCTTTGCCACCTCACTATTGAAGGGTATTGGAACTTTACACCCTGCATTGTGCATTCCCACTGTCTTCTCCATTACCTCTCTCGAGTCCCTTGAACTTTCCATCTGTGATTCGATTCCTCCGGGTAACACTTTGACCCACTTGAAAAGCCTTTCTTTATGCTTGTATCCGACAAACTCGGCCCAGGTCGAACGCCTTCTTTTAGAGTTGTGTTGTTTAGAACATTTGAAACTTTGGGTATCTACTGGGGTGTCCAGCTTGTCCTCCCTGACCATAAAAAAACTGGAGCTCGATTTCTATCCTTACTCTGCTAGCGGTTCTGCCGCCAGTGCCAGGCTAACCATGCTTTCTTTGAACTCTCTTTATGTGGAAAGTACATATGAACGCCTGCCTTACATCCACGGAAACATTCCTTTGCTGAGAAAATCTGTAATTAACCTTAGTGACATTCATCCGGAATATGTCGCAGATGTTGCTCAATTGCTCAACTGTATCTTGCATGTAGAAGAGCTAAGTCTTCATCTGACGACTTGGGTATGAGCTTTATCCTCAATTTTTCTTCATTTACTTACTGTTTTGCTTCTATTATTGCTACAGGTTGCAATTTTATAAAATAGGACTATGAGTGCCATTTGATTTTTGCACACCTCAAATAAATTTATTAATTTTTTTGTTGAAAGTAATAAACTTTCCTAGGCAGAAGGCATGGAAATAGAAAATGTAAGGTGATCGTAAGGAGAGGTGCAGAAGGTATGAAATTTAGATGTGAAAATGTCATTAAATAGTGACTTTTTTGTGAACTTCAATTTACTTCAGCATGATGTAATAGGGACGAACTGGTGAGCTTAAAAGAATGCAAAAACCTACTTATAAAATTCTCAAGGTTGTTATTGATATTTAAATTTATAGAAATCTCAATAAAAACACGCTTACGTAGGTAGTTCCTGTCCTTCATGGATATGGGCATGAGTATGAACAACAGAATTAGGATATGAAGCATTTTACATATAATATGGTATTTTCATTTATGCATAAACAAGTAAAATTTGGAAAGTAAACATTGAAATTATGTATTTGACGTAAGGAACAAAGAGGTACAGGTTCCTAAAATGAAACTATAGTAACATCTTTGTATTCAATATGTTTGTACAGTTCCATATGCAGATTGCAGATTAAAGAGTGGACAATAATATAGAAAGTAAATTGAATTTACGGGGGGAATATGTAAAAGTAAAATGCTAGTTTGTCAAAACCCAAACTGAAGCTTACACCTTGTCCCCCAAACTATGGAATTTACAGGGGGATATATAAATTCTACTTGTATAGTTGCAACCTACGAAAACTGAGTGGCTAATGGAAGGGTTGTATATGACTTTCAATGATATGTCAGTTTTATGTCTAAAATATGCATCTGTTACAGTTATAGCAGCTATACATATGTTTATTTGGGTAACATAAGGTGGAATTATAGGTCTGGGTCTTGTGTGGATATATCCTTAATTATTTATGTGATTTCTGCAGTTCGACAAATATCCATTTTGTAACTTTTTGGAACTGGGCAAAGAAGCTCCATCCTTTTCTAATCTGAAGCACTTGGATGCTCACATGTGCTTTCACAAGCACAATTTTGAGGCCATGATCAGTTTGCTCCGTCAATCCCCTGCTCTGCAATCACTGAAGTTGGTTCACTCGGTACGTAACTCACCAATTGCTGCAAGTTTGTTAGATATCATATGGATGTGTGAAAATTGTTTGTTTAGAATTCTAAGCATATTCTAACCAGTGTAAACACCTACATTTGAATTTGTGTTTGTAAATGATGACACTACCTGATTACATTTAATTTAATCCTTTATTTCTGGCCAATACTTCACTGTATTCCATAGCTTTTCTATTTTCACCTGAGGAATGTCTGCAAAATACTTCTAAACTTCTGCCTTTTGGTTTCTGCTGATCCTCTGTTCAAAGGACCCTATGACTATTTGGTTGGCTCCAATTGATCCCCTTAGGATGTTATGGATGACTGATGTAAGCTGCCAATATGTTAACTTAGTTGCTGATTGGGCATGCAGTGCCCATAAAAGGAAACCAAAAGCTACTTTCTGCTGAATCGCTCTCTCTTTATTAATTCTCTCTATGCTTCCAAGGCTCAATAGCCTCTCTGTTGAGTTCTGTTTTCAACTTTTCATTCTTCTACCTCAGTGTTTAATGCAACGCATCGTGCCATGATCACTTGCATCTGTCTATCTCTTTGGCTATGTTTGATGGTTAGAATGATGTTGTATTACAGGAACTTAACAATTACTAAAATTACAGAATCTAGCAAGAAGAGTCCCTCTTATTCAGATTTGAGCGAGTGGGCTTTAGAGCAAGTGGACTGTGAGATAGATTATATTAATTTAGCAGAAAAGTAAAAATCACTAGATCCTTAGAGAAGTGAAAAGAAAGGAACTTAGGAGGCCAGGAGAGAAATTAACAAATAGATCTCACAAATACCTGTATGAGTCAATTATACGCCTTCATATAATCTTACTTCCACAGATGAACCTTTGTATAGTAGTAAACATGCAACAATGCCTATCATTCCATTTATAGTTTGCCAACCAAAATTCTTTCTTAATTCGCAAATTGTTGTATTGTGCCTTATTAGAGGAGAGTCAGGAGTCACAGTATTGGGGAACTTAGTTGTGGTGGAAGATGTGGAAATCTAAGAGTGATATCTTTTATAATATCCGAAAGATGGCTTTGATTGATGGGTGCGAGTCTGACAAAGCTAATTGTAACAACACTTCCAGTTCAGAAATGATAGAGGGGCTCAATTGAATCCATCTACAAGGGTCACTTAAGCAATGAAACAGGTTCAGGATATTAATCAGATCAAAGGCAGAAATGTTGGGGCCATTTTCTTGACCTCTTAGTTTTTCTTGTTCTGGTTGGGCTTTTTTAAGCACAGAGGCTTAGTTGCATTTCACTTCTCTCTCTCTGTCGCAGCATAACTATTTGAAGTTGCTTTATGTTAAAGTCATCTTTTGCAGGAGATGCTATAAATTAGCTGTGTGACGTATAGGAGCTCAGTTGCTTTTGTATGTTTATTTATTGGCACTAACTTTTTGTATGATTTTCTGTAGGTAGACTTTAGGCGTATGAAAAATGATTGGAGATCAAAGTTGCCGCGCAATGCTGAAGGCAATTATCAGCATGCTTATTTCAGTAATATTCATTTAAAGGAAAATAATAAGAAGTTCATGAAGTTGCTGAATAAGAAATTTTCTCCTAAGAATCTGCAGGCTCATAACTAGGACTTCATGTGCAGCCAAGCTGATCAATGGTTTTGCTTTCGTTGTTGAAGCTAAATTTCCTTAATTATGATAGCAGTACTAGCTTTTGTTTTGAAGTTGCTTGCATAGTAATAGAGAACTTTGAGAGTGAGGAAGAATGTTTTGATAGCAATACTAACTTTTCTGATGTTCAGAAGGACCATTATTATATATTGGATTCAAATTTGGATCTGTATTTATGTTAATTTTGCATTTTGCGACTTCTAACTCGTATCTAGATTGTATGTTTTAATTGAGAAATCTTTCAAACGCGGGGGGAAAAAAAAAGTTCCATTGCCGGGATTTGAACCCGGGTCGCCTGGGTGAAAGCCAGGTATCCTAACCGGACTAGACGACAATGGATTTGTGTTAAGAATTGGACAATTTATTCATTTAGATTCATTTATTTGCCTTTGCGGAAGATGTCATCGTTTGAAAAGCTAGCAAGCTAGTAGTGGTTGTCAATTTTTGAAAGTTCTAGAAGAGAATTTGCGGCCTCATATTCTTTTCTCATTTTTCTCTCTGTCCTCTTCTTGAAAAGTATTTTTTATACAGTATCTCCTTTGTCCGCTTGTTTCCCCAATCTTCTGATAGCATGTTTTTCTTGCCTTTTTTTTTTTTTTTTCTCTCTCCTCTTTCATTCTCTTTCAGTCCAGTCTCTACTCCAGCACTTTTAGCTGCCATCATGCCATTGACAATGAGTAAGATAAGAGACTATTTTGACAAAAGAATAATATTAATTATGCAAAACCACCCTCAAAGGTATAATTTATTTAAAGTGTCACATAAAAGTTGTGTGTCACGCTCGTATGCCTAGCCTATCCATAAATTGGGAGTAGAAGGAGAACAATGTTCGATTTGATTGGGAGAAAGGCTAAATTGCAATTTAGACTATTTCGATCTATTTTTTATGATTGGTACAAAGGGGTGAAATTGCTTCTATCTTTTTCATGCATGTTGAGTCCACACATGCATTTGACACTAAAAATATAGTGCATTACACTCATTTTTAATAGTAGGCAAACTGTAATTATCCATTAATCAACAAAAGAATATTAGACGACAATGGTTTGAAATAATCTGACCCTGCTTGGGCGGGCAACGATTCGTATTCTTTAAATGGATCGTGAGCCCAATTAGAAGAGACTGCAGAAATTTAACATACGGGCTTGTATCAAACTAAAGTACCCTGAGTAGGCCTGAAAACGATAATCGTTTCGATCGTTTTTTCGTTTCGTCCGAAACGGTTAAGCATTTTGGTTTCTTTTAATAAAGAACAGAACGGATAACGCGAAACCATATCCAGTTTCGTCTCAAAACGGAACGGTTAATGAAACAGATCAGTTTCGTCGTTTATTTTGTCCGTTTGGTAAAAATTGTACGGAAGTGCAATTATTGATTGTAGGGAAGAATAGTGCAATTAAGACTAAAAATTTAATTTTCCGCCGCTGGTGTCATTTCTCCTCTCTCTCTCTCGCACGCTCTGTGTCACCTCAAGCCGTCACTCCCACAAACCCCTCTTATCTCTCTCTCTCTCTCTCTCTCTCTCTCACAATAGAAAACTCCTCTTCTCCGCCACAAAACCCCATCCTCCTCTCACTGTTCTCTGCTCCTCTCAACCACTCCAATGAAACAAGCTATTGGTTCTATTTGCAACCCCTCCTCCTCTCACTGACTGAAGCCGTGAAGTGAGTACTGATCTGTTGTGAAGAACTGGAGCAATCCTTCCTCGATCTGCTCTAATTCAATTTGTAAGTATTTTCTCTTTGCCTGAGCCTCCATATTTGCAGTGTATTGATTAGATGTAACTAAGATGATCTTTTTTTAGTCAATTCCTAGGTAGTCTTTGTTTTGCATTATTGGATAATTGTTGGTTTAGTAGCTTCTAGTTTGTGATGAATGAAATCATTAAACACGTCTTCTGTTGTGTCATAATCCTTTAATGTCGTCACATTAGACATCACTTTTTAAAGTTTAGATGCTTTGCTTATGCATGATTTGTGATAATTATGCATCTGAGTTCTGGTACCAATTAGACAGTTTCCTATTACTCGATCAGACAAGCAGCATCATGTTATTGTGTTATTTTTCTCTTTCTCCGCAGCTCTTGAGAAGGAGTTTCTTTGCTAGTCAATTGGGAACTACATTGGTGAGTACAGAAAAAGGTTAATTTTCGAAACTTGATATGTAATTTCCTTCTCCTTGTTTCATTTATATATGTTGCTGGTTCATCTATATAAATTGCATAATATATGTTATTGATAATAAATTGTGTTACTGATATCCCTCTTATTTTCTTTGCTTGCTTCAGTATTTGAGAAGAGAAGATAAGTATTTGAGAAGTATTCAGAGAAGAGAGGAGAAGTATTAGAGAAGATGAGCATCTGACAGTAGAGGTACTTCTCATAGTGTGCTTGCCTCTTTTTTTTTTTCATTTGTAGCAATTTTCCACAGTTCAACTTCATATGTTTTTGTATAATATAGTAAATGAAATATTTTTCTTTTGGTCTTTTTATGCAATAGATGGTGGAGGCCAGGGGTGGGAAGAGCAATTGAGGTTAAACCCAAGGAATTGCTAGTTATGTCTGTTAAAAATGTTATGTTGAATCTCTATGTTATGAACTGCTATATTATGTCTGTAAAAATTGTTCTGGTGAATCTATGTGAAAAACGGTTACAAATGTTAAATTTTGTAATTGTTTTTGATCGTTACTTAAAACAAAATGGAAAACGCAATAAAATTCTCTTCCGTTCATAGCACGGAACGCAAAACGAAAAGACAAAAAAAAAAAAAAATTCGTCTTATAACACAAGAGTTAATGCAAATGTTGAATTTCATCTTCGTTTTAGACGTTATGCAAGTCTAACCCTGAGAGAGTGAGAGTTGGTTACATGATTACGAGTTTGAGCATCTTATACTTGATAGCCACACGTGCATTTTGGAGTGGCGAGAGTCCAACATATAGGACTCGTGCACTCGTCTAATATGATACAATTTTAATTTTTGAGATTACAATGACCGATCCAAATCGCTTAAATTATTTTTCATAATAAAATCTCCGTGGAGACTAAATTTTATATTTTTTTCAAAATTTTTTACTATTTTTTTGGAATTTTTGAATATGCTCCATCTAAAAAATTATGAACCCTCCAATTTAAAAAATTTGAAAAAAATAGTTAGAAAATTTGAAAAAATATAAAATTTTATTTTCAAGAACATTCTAATATAGAGATCATGTTGAGAGGTTCGGATTGGTCGACATTTGGATCATGTTTGACGTCCTATATGTTTGATTCTAGCATTACTCTTGTTATAGTCGACTTTCTTGAAATTTTTGAACTATTGTAGATTCACAACCAAGCATCTCTGAATGGCTGTTATAAAGAGAAAACATGTGACAATCTCGTTTACTGTTTCTTTGAACCTATATGAAAAGAATATGATCTTCACTATATAGTTGAATTTGATGTTAATAAACCTCGAAATGTTGATTGGCAAGACAAAAAAAAAAAAAACATATATATTACATGGGAGTTTTGCTGCTGCTCACGACCCAGAAAAATATACGCCCTCATTAAAATATTTTTTACGCGGGATTTCATTTCATTTCAATTCAATTGATTTCATAAGATTTTGTTGGATCTAATTACATGATAATTCTAACTAAATACACCAAATCCGTTCAATTTGATCACTAATTTTCCAACGAAATGAAATGAAATGAAATCCTATATATGTTAAAAAAATGAGATTTTGATCAGGCCATAAGCTTTATTTCAGATCTTAAATTTTTAAACGGGATATACTTATTTGTTATTTCAGATCAGATGCTATCATGCTACGTATGTTTATACTTTAAATTTTTTAATATTGTAGATGACAATATTATATTGGCATAGCCTACTTAATTGGAGTAACTGTACAACTGTTCGTCACAACACAGATGACTATAGACGTGAATGTTCGGCACAACATGAACATACAGTACAAATGCACAAGTGTAGGATATATATATGTTATCCTATAACTACTTAATTGGAACAAAATTAACATTGTTCTTAATTAATACAAAGTTACAAACATCAAGTACATAGCATATCTAAAAAAAATAAATTAAAAAGCCGCCGAGTAGCTCTCCAATTAAGCAACAATTCAGTATCGATTCAAATAAAAGCGAAGTTCAAAAAGAAAAGGAAAAAAGATCAGCCAAATAAAACAATATGCAAAATGGAAGGAAGTAGAAATTAATACCGATAATATAAATTAAGAGACTACAAAAATGTTCCAGAAGTCTTAGCAGATCCAATCATATCATTGTCGCACACTTATCTTAGCTGCTTTCCTCCTTCGTATTGGCTTTCCATTTTGAGAATCTTTTCTTTCTTGTTGCGCTGGGCAGGCATGATTTGAATCGGATTAAGAAAATTGAACCTAGTCAAAAGTCATCTCAAGCCACCTTCCAAAAAAAATAAAAAAATGTCATGCCGCTTTAGTATTTTTTTTTTTTCTTTTTTTGGTATATCTTTGACTTTTTCCTTCGATTACATATATCATGATCAGGCGCCCCTTTCTATTCTCTATTACGGTTCATTTTTTTTTTACTTTTTATTTTGAGCTTTGACCATATTTATTTCTCCGGTTCATATTCTAGATTAAAGCCTACATATACACCAATTTATGTTCTCTTGCTTGGCTTATATTGTTTTTTCTTTGTTCTGAAGCGAGCTAGGAAAATTATTAAGAACAGAAAGGAACATGAAAATTATATGAGTTATATAAATCATAGAAACTATGAAACACGCTTAGTTTATATCTGGAGTAAAATTATTGTCCACGCGATCGGGTGAGTTTGTGACTTGAAATGAGGCTAAAATAATATAAAAACGTTCGTAGATGCACAAAATGCTTTAAAATTTATAACAATCATTGTTTGTAAAAAAAGAGATTATATTATAGAATTTTATAATTAAGTTCGATTCCTAAACTTAATTTTGGCTTTGTACAAACGATCGCTGATGGAATAAATTTAAAGTGTATTTTCTGCATCAATGAACATTCAAAGTATGCTATGGTGCTTTGAGCTCATATATTTTACATTCGAGCTACATATGGTCAATCCAAGCTACTTTTGAGTTACATATCAAAATCTTATAGATAATCAGAATTTATACTTTTTTTCTAACTTTTTACTTTTCTAAACTCTTTAATATATTGAAACTATTAAAAGATGATCAGTTTTAATGAGAACATTATTCCTTTTAACTTGATTTTTCGGAAATATGAGAAAATAGTACAAAATATCAAACATGAACTTTTCCCTATGGGATTTTCATAATATATTGATTGGTACCTTAAGTTGGTCGTTTAAAATTCGATCGCCGAGATATGAGTTTAAAGCACCAAAATTGGCACTTTGTAAAGCGTCTAGTCTAACTCGATATGTGAACGGTTTAAAAATAATTATAACTCAATAGTTAAGAGAACTTGTACCGATACATAACGGATTTAATATGCATTTCGTAATATTATCTAATTTATAGTTTGACTTATACGAACATGATTGCTTAAAATACTGTTCATATATAATTGATTTCATTACTATTTAGACGTAGACGACATATGAACGGTTATTTATACATGCGGTACTGACCAATATGCCCTTTGAACATAACTATAAAAAGATATATTGTTTTTTTAGTAGCAGTCGTTCAAAATATGATGTTATAAAGAACCAAGATTCAAAGAGTTTTACCTCAAATTCAACCATTACGTTGGTCCAATCTACTACGGTCTGCTACTCTGCTCTACTAGAAGTCTATATCGGCGACTATTATAAAATCTAATAAAAATAAAAAAAGACACTGATAAATAACAGTAAAAACAAAGAATACGTACTTTTATTTGGGCTGAAGTAGCCACTCGGAACTATACTAGGTTGAGAAATGAGAACGGTCTCATATGATGGCTATATGTGGCGTAATGAAGGATAAAAAAATGAGGTCGATTGAAGTGTGCTTGGATGTAGTTAATCCAAGGGAAAACATCCTTAGTCTTCAAGGAAATAACTAACCCTTTTTTTAATATTAAGAAATATGTATCTTCATTCAAAATTAACTACAACAGAAAAGAAAACAGAGAGATCAAATGAAGTTACAATATTACATAGTATTTTATCAGCTTTTAGGTATGCAGGATTTCAACTCCTCTCTAACTTATTAAATTCGTATAATTTTTTAGATTAATTGGACCTCGGGTTCTCTAATTATGTGTGTCGTGTCGTGTCATGTCAAACACGACTGTGTTGGAGTCTTGTGTAGTGTCTTGTTAGCACGAACTATTATTTTAATCGTATCGTGTCGCATCATGCTAAATGGTGAAAGGGGCCAATACGACACACATTTTGGCACGACATAGTTGGCATATCCTGTCGTGTCGACACGTCGCGTTAGTCATATCAAATCATGTCATATTATTTTTATTATTTTTTTTAAAAAAGTTATAAAAATTATTAAAAAAATTAAAATAGAATTTTTTTTTATTAAATGTAATAATTGATTATTTGGTTGACTTTATTAATATTTTTTATAAAATGTAAGAATTAGATAAGAAAAATATAAGCATGATGGTAAATAATATGATGTACAGTTAAAAATTAACTTTAAAATATAAATTTTGTTAAATATAATCAATATTAATAATTCAATTAATACGTGTTGATGTGTCGTGTTAACTCGTGTTCATATCCAATCGTGTTAAACTTTCTAATGTCCCAACACGACACAATAATACATTCATGTCGTACTAATTTCGTATTGATGTAGTGTCGTGTTGTATCAACACGTGCATGTGTCGTGCCAACATAATCGTTTTGACACCAATACGACCGTGTCGCGTTATTTTGGAGAACACTAATTGGACCTTCATTTTAAGATAACAACTGTCCATTTTAAAGTTCGCACATTACTGTCAAACAATTAACATGTCTAATTCTAACATAAAACTATATTCAATTAAAATGGGCAATAACGATCTATATGGTTGGAATTATACGACTAAAGCAATGTGTAAAATATGCAATTATTTATTTAGATGATTTTTTAATATTTTCTGAAGCAGTCATACTTTCTGTGCAGTGCTACTGAGTAAAAAAAAAAAGTTAGAATTGATGTTGTATCAATATTAATAGAATTAGCATATTAAAAACATGAATTTTTTAGCTATGCCATCAATGAAATTATAGTTCAATTTTTATGACGGCCAAATGTAGATTTTTTTTTTTTTTTATGAACTTACCTAAATGTACCGTAAAAATATGTACAAAAATGGTTGATAAAAGAAAAAAAGAAGTGAGAGAGAGCACTCCATACACTGAATTTAAAACCAGTACTCCTTAACTCTTATTATATTTCTTAATTTTGAAACTAAGCGTCGACGTAAAAAGAAAAAAATGTTCTGGTGAAGATGAGCTAATCAGGACTTGAACTGATGACTAGGAAGTAATTATATATATATGATTCGATAACAATATGAGCTATTATTGTCAATTCAAATGAAAGATAAAAAGTTTTTTTTGTGTGAGTCTTCTTAGAGGTGCGCTACAAGAGTCAGAAGCCAATTAAAAACTAGTAAACTACTCATTTTTTCCTACTTCGATTTGTTTGGGTGCATTCTTTGATTTAGAAAACGTATAGAAAAATTAACTTTGAATTTTCTTTGTCAAAAAATCAGAATTGCCTCATTACTTTTGAAGGCGATTTGTAGAACATCTTTGGATTGGGTTTTTATTACGATGAAGTTAAAAACTCGTCAACTCGTTCAGTAGGAAAAATATGAGATGAATATTCATTGAGTTGTACAATATATTTTACTAGAAAAAAAAATTACATTATTTTTTTTACTAATTAGAAAAGTTACAATTCTGTAAGATACTTCAGAAAGAAAGTGATACACTTTATTTAGTGAAAATTTTCCGCAGCACATGCTAGACTGCCGCATATATTGGAAATCCTATTCCAGTAATCATGATAATATATAAAGTAATAATGCAGATCAGCCAATTTGTCGTAATTTTCCTACCCTTCTTTAGAATCAGAATTACCCTTTTTTAACTTTTATTACGTGGTTGATCCATGATAAGCCACATAAAGTTCCAAGTAAAAGAAATTTCCAACTCGTGATCGTACCTTGAAAAGTAACACCAAAGACAAAAAAAAAAAATGAGAAATGCTACAGTCCAATAAATTGGACGGATGAGGTCCGTCTAATATAATCGTTTTCACGTTTTTAAATTTCAAATAACCGATCCGAACCGTTTAATATGTTCTCCATATTGAAAACTTATAAGAAACCAATTTTTATATTTTTTTGAAATTTTTTACTATTTTTTTGGTATTTTAGAAAATTGTTGTTATTCGACAATTCATAATGTTTATATCATGAATTTTCAAAAATACCAAAAAAATAGTAAAAAATTTTGAAAAAATGTAAAATTTGGTTTCTTGTAAGTTTTTAATATGGAGAACATATTGAATGGTTCAGATCGGTCATTTGAAATTTAAAAATGTGAAAACGATCATATTAGACGGACACATCTGTCCAATATATTGAACGCTAGCATTTCTAAAAAAAAATTAATATCTTCAAATCCTCACCTCATGAAAATCTTTTGTAAAACTTCCTGTGCGACGTGTTCTTAGTTAAGAAAGTTAATATATGATCGAAAGCACATATATTTTTTGAGATTGAAACTTTGAAAGCATATATACCAATCAATTTTTTTACATTAGCTTGAAATGGACATTGGAAAAATATTGAAAAGAGATTGAAGGCGCAAATTTATGGAACCCGCACCGCGCGCTCTTCTGGACAGTCACTTCTAATAACTGACCCAATAGGTTAATTAGGCCAGCTGCTTGACATGATAATATTTCATGGGACTAATATTTCGATTTATCGAGTCATTCATGACCTATTTGTGGGCCCGGTCAGTTGTCATCGATGTTGACCCTAAATTTACTGTTGAATACGACAAGTCAAATTCCCAACAAAATTCTTTGAAATACGTATGAAAAATGTAATTAAATGAAATTTAATTTTTATTAAGCGGTTTGTTATTATTTTTATAATTCTTAAATCAAATAAAAAGACATCTGAATTATTGAGGGCAGAGTTAAATTATTTGATGCAAGTAATCACAAACCTCAATTTATTACAGCCGTGTGGTCTTCGTTAAAATTTTCCAGCATTTGGGAGGATTATATTTGATAGTTTTTATAAAGTTGTAATAAAATTTCCTACTAATTTAACAAGACTATACTTATAGGTCATGTTAGTATTATATGGTGGAGACATTAATTAATCCGAGTGATCGGTGGATTTCATATAGATATTTCAATTCTTTTAGGTCCCAAATTACAACTAAATATCTGTGTTTTAGTTAGATTTTGATATATTTAGATTAGTTTTAATTAAGTTTGAGTCAAAGAAGGAGTTACTACAATAATTTCTATTTTTATGCAGATTTTGGACAAAAACATAACATATATGAATTCATAAAGACGTACAGCTTCTCACAAGCTTTCCAACGATTCTTGAATCACCTCAAACGGAGTCCGGATGAAGATGATATGAGCAAAATACGAACTAGGCGCAGTGCTGAAATTTCCAAACGACCTGTTCTTGGCCAGATTTCAGACGGGTTCGCCCGGATCCAAAACCTTCCAGAATTAACAGAAAGTGTCCGTTTTAGAAGTTTATCTTGGGAAGGCGGTTGTTTTCTATTTCCATCACGTCCAGAAGTATCTCTATGCTATTAGGAGCACCTCCTATCAAATGCCAAAGCCTATATAAACATGGTTTGAGAAGATTTCAAGGGGAGATTGAAATTTGGAGGAAGATCAAAGTTTAGAGAGAGCATTGAGAGTTTCTACACGACGCGACAATCTAGGGTTCCAGGCAGGTCCGCCCGAAAGGAGACGGGGCCGTTCGAAGGCAGGCTGAGGAGGAAGAAGAGATGAATCGAAGTTCATTTGTTGTATTTAATCTCTTCTTTTTATCTTTTATTTGTTTATTTGAAGAAACCTTGGTTTTGTAATTTGTAATGATTGTATGTCTTGTCTAGCCTAGAATTGTTGTTAGGGGTAATTGTAGGGAACCTTTACTTGGTAGTTAATGAAGTTTAATTAGGTTTATTTCTTTATCTATTTGCTTTGCCTTTCTTGAGTTAATTGCTGAAATTTGTGGTTTTGAATTGCTTGAATTGAAGGTTTATACCCATTAGATTAAGGCATTGTCTAAAAGATTGGTAATAAGAACCCTAAACTCAAGTTAATTTCTAATCGCATACCATAGGATAGGTAGTAGACCGGGATGTGAACCCAGAACTTAGCTGAAAAGTATGTCTTTTCCTATGATCGAGAGATATAGGATGTCCTACAGAATAGAAAGGTAAACTTAGAAACCCTAAGCCAAGGAACGAAAGTTGAAACTTGGGATTTTTAAGAGGTATTGAAGGTTGAGATTTAGGATTTGAACCGAGAATGAGAGTTAAAGTTTGAGCCTAAGTTAAGACCAACAACCTGCACTTAGATAAAGTATAAAACTAATTAAACTGATTTAGCGACCTATTCTGGCGACCCCTCCAAGATCCCGGTGGATCCGCCTGAATAGGGCCAGGTAGAGCAACCCAAAGAATTGACCCTAATTCGTGTTATTGTGTTACAACTCGCATTCTTGATTGAACTTAGATCAACCTTAGGATTAGATTCACCCTTAATTCATCAATAAAACCCCAAAAATATTTTAACCCTAGTCTAACTAATTAAATAAAGTAAAAGACCGATATTCCAATACCATCCCTATGGATTCGACCCTTAAGCTATCACTGCAAACGATTAGATCGGTGATCCTAAGGACTTGTTTTGATTTAGGTTTTACCAACAGTCACCGAGCGGACCACCAGATTTCTTGGCACGCTACTAGAGGTCTTGCGAACCACTGACAGAACCAACTGATTGGCATCTTTTCAGAAAAGAGTGCCTTATTTGTTTAATCTGAATGTCTCTTATAAAAGAGACGTTGCAGACTCATTTTGAACTGATCTGAGACTCAGAGATAGACACAAGAAAGAGGTAGAATTCCACCATCTTGATCTTGTGCATCTAACACAATTGTTCAAGCACTCGAGATGTGTGTTTTGATCATGACGGATTGATCTCATGATTGTGTAGTGAGTCCAGGGAATTTGTGCTGTGGAACAAGAGTTAGACTCGACATATCGTGGTCTAATCTCACTGGTTTGCAGAAGACGAAGGACATGAGGTCTGATATTACACATTTATGTATGGTTTTAGGTCAAACTTTAACCCAAATCATAACTCAAAACCCTTGATTTTATTTACTTTTACTTGATTTCTATTTATATTTGTGGAAATTTTGTATTGCTTGGGTTTCATTTTGATTCGTAGGAACATGGAGCCAATTCGCAGTGAAAACAATGCAATTTGGCACGAATCGGCACACGAATCGTGGTCTAGAAGACCCTGTGTGATCGACACAGGGATATGGTGCGACCGCACCAGCTCACCTTGGGTTTGGTTGGTGCGCACTTGACTCAACTCTGGTCCATCGACTTCTGTGTGACAGCACGGAGCTCCAAACCCTACCCCGATCCCTATATAAGGCGTCCCATGCGCTAGAATTAGGGCATCTTCCATTCCACCTCGTTCCTTGGCGGCACCGCAGCAAAAACCAACCCAAATCCATCTGTTCGACCACCTGTGCAACCGCACCACTACCTTGTGTGACCGCACAGGCCCCCTATCGCCTTGGATTTAGCTGTTTCGACCTCCTTTGCCTCACCTCTCCACCCAAGCTTCCTCCCTACAGATCCAAAAGACAAGTGAGGCTTGAGAAAGGGCCCTGACCTTCCTCTTTTTCTTGAGTTTTTTCATGGAGATTGTATCTTTTACTTTTCTTATTTTAGTTGTTTGTTTTAGTATTATATTAGGCTAGATTTAGTTATGTTCTAGGGATTAGTTGAAACTGATGTTAGGTTTGTTGATTTAACTTGATACTTGATTTCTATTGTGTACAACTTGCTTGATTGTTATATGATTATGTTTGTTTGTGTTTGATTGCTCAATTGAATCTCCTATTAGGTGAATGGTCACATCTAATTTAGACTAAAGGTGTAGATTTGTTAATTGAATTGAATAGGCAAACTAAGGTAGGTTAGGAGCTCAGAGGTGACCAACTTAAGCCTGAGAGGGACAAGTTTCTATTTAAGCGAGAGCCTAGTGGATGCCTTAGTGAATCAACACGTGGACTTAAGATAATTAAGCCAATAAAACAAGAGTTGAGGGTTAATTAACCTAATAGGGACTTTAGGCTGGGTTCTGCACCAAATACTGTGACCAACATGCGAGGGCTGAGGTTCAGGAGTTTAGATATGGCTAGACATGTACCACTCGAGCAAGGAACCAATGTATCGTGACAATTTGGCACTAACCAAGGGCTGTGCGGTCGCACAGGGCTCTCTAGCACACACTCGTCAACGTTGCGGCGTGAAAGCGACAAGCGTTAACGATCCGGGGCCTAACCAAAGTGGAAACTGAACTCCTAGGATATTTTTATACCAATTTTGCAACCAAATTACTCCCCTCCCCCCCCAAAAAAAAAAAACAATTTGTTTCTCTGTTATTTGTTGTTAGTCTTTACTTTTAGTAATTGTTAAGCCAAGTTTGTTAGTTTTTCCCTTGCACTGAGTGGATTGCGAAAGTTCAAGCACTTGAGAGGGGTGTTTCGATCACGACGGGTTGATCTCGTGATTGTGCAGTGAGTCCATGACATTTGTACTGTGGGACAAGAGTTAGACTCGACATACCATGGTCTAATCTCACTGGTTTGCAGAAGACAAAGGACAAACGGTCTATCGACGTGAAAGAGGCCTAAACCGATCTAAGACTTTCACAAAAGATATATATAACGTTGTGCTTAGATTACTTTTAACATCCATATATACTCTTATAGGTCAGATAGTAATTGGTAAATTTAGCTCCTGAAGGAATAGATCAGGTTGCGACTTAATTTATGTGTAATATTGTATGATATTGTCTTAAATGAGAACGTCTACCTTTGAACTAATATTTTATACAATGTGATTTCTACGACATGAAGTTTTGATAAATAGCTTCAACAAAAAATAATACTAAATGGATGTATTAGTATGGCAAGAATAAAGTATAGGGAATAAGGAATATGGTATAAGACACAAATACATGATATAAAAAATAGATCTAAAATAACTTATTCTTGAGTCATATCTTGTTTGGTTGTGTCTTATACCATATTTCTTATTCCCTATACTTTATTGTTATCACACCAAACACACCCATTATGAAAATTAATCTTAGGTATATAGCATCTAAGAATAACACATCTTGAGTGTGTTTGGTTGACATGGAATAAGTTGGTATAAGAGAACTTATATTTAGTTTTTGATCCAACCAAACACAAGTAAAATGTTGGTATATACTTATTTTTTATTCTCCAAAAAGAATGTACAAGGAGGCATAAGAAAATAAATTTACTATAATATTCAATTTCCTTCATTTTTACACTCAGTGCATCATCCAAACAACATTGAAAAATAAATAAAACATAACCTCTACATTCTATCAAATTCAAAAGTTATCACCACTCTTCCTTTTTCCTTCTTCCTTACTCTTATTTATCTTTATTTATCCTGTGCAAATAGAACTCACAAATATTTCAGTTTTATATATATATTGATAAAATACACTTTGGTGCACAAATCATCTCCGTACACCCTAGTTGTTTTTGAAATACAAAATTCAAACAGTCAATCCGAACCGTTCAAATTGTTCTCCATATTGAAAAACTCTTGAAGACCAAATTTTGCATTTTCTCAAATTTTTTTGCTATATATTATGATATTTTCAAATTGCAGGGCTTGAAATACTCCAACTGTAGTATTTTTTTTAATTTCATAATATATAGTAAAAAATTTTTAAAAAATATAAAAATTGATCTCTAAGGATTTTTCAATATTGAACAATTTGGATCGACCGATTAATTTTTTTATCTCAAAAACGACTCTGGTGAACGGTGGACGATCCATACACCAGAGTATATTTTATCCATCCACTATATATATATATATATATAGAGAGAGAGAGAGAGGTAGGATATAGTACACTCAGGTGTACAGATCATCTCTTACACCAGATTCGTTTTCAAGATCCAAAATTAAAATAGTTAATCCGAATTGCTCTTCATATTGAAAAATTCTTGAAGACCAAATTTTAAATTTTTTTGCTATATATTATGATATTTTCAAATTTAAGGGCATGAAATACTTCAATTATAGTGTTTTTTTGAAAATATCATAATATATAGCAGAAAAAACCTGAAAAAATAAAAATTTGATTTCAGAGGGTATTTCAATATGGAGAACAACTTGAACGGATCAAATTGAGCATTTGAATATTGGATTGCGAAAATCACTTTGGTGTACTTGGGATGATCAATACACCAGAGTGTACTATACCCGGCCTCTTTACACACACGCACGCATGTACAGATTGGCTAAAGTACACTCTGGCATACGGATCGTCCTCGTATGCCGAAGTCGTTTTCGAAATCTAAAATTCAAACAATCAATCTGAACTGTTCAAGTTATTCTCCATATTGAAATCTACTTGGAGACCAAATTTTATATTTTTTTAATTTTTTTCTATATATTATGATATTTTAAAAAAACCTATAATTGGAGTATTTCAGATCCTCCAATTTGAAAATATCATAGTATAAGTATATAGAAGAAATTTTGGAAAAAAAATATCAAATTTGGTCTTCAAGTAGATTTCAATATTAAGAACAACTTAAACGGTTCAGATTGACTATTTGAATTTTAGATTTTGAAAACGACTCTGGCATACGGAGAATCGGGATGATCCATATGTTGTAGTTTAGCCATTCTTTATATATTGTGGATATATATTTAAATTGAGAAAACACACTCCTATCGTTATCTGAAAAAAATGAAAATTTTTAACAAATAACTAAATATCTTGTTTTACATTGGTAAATAACTAAATATGGTCGGTCTCTACACTATATATTTTTTCGTTCAACTATATTTCGATTTTGAATACGACATAAAGAACTTTTTCTGGGCCGTCGTTTCTAGAGCAAAACTCATGTCCATTTGGTCTAGTTTTCTTCAAAAGTATGAAGCTTATAAACCTTTAAACATGCACATATTGACATGATTCTCCTTTCAACATTGAACTCACCTACCTCTTGGTTCAGTTCCTCTCGAACAAAAGGATGTACATTAGAGCTCGTCTGCTTTAATCAAGACAAATCAAAACAATTTGAACGGTCTAGATCCCACCATATTTAAAATCGGTTAGCTCTGTTTTTTTTTTTTTTTTGAAAGCTAGGTAGAGGCTACTTAGAAACGGTTAGCTCTGTTGGTTTGTAGTATTTTTGACATACTTTGGTCTTTTTGCTGTAATTTAACATCCTGAAACTTCTAGTGTATGCGCTACGTGTAGGCGCATAATTAATTCATGTTTAGCCTATAGAAGTTCTTCCCTCGTGGGAATTCAAAGTTGCTCGAAGAATAAATAAAGAGGTGACAAGTTTGGGTCGTGGGAGGTGGAATTTTCAGAAAATCTGTACATTTTCCACCTTAGCTTTCTCTCGGAAAGAAAACAAGTATAGGTGACCATGGGTAGGTGCCAAGTGACGCTAAATGACAAGGACGTGCTTATTGGAATTCTTGTTCTAACAACACAGCATGCTAGTTAAATGACAAGTACATGAGCATGAGGTCCTTGACTGTATCATACATTCATACTTGTACTAGCTAGGTATTAAAGTTCAAACATAATGTGAATATAATTAATTTTTGGTGGACAAAATAGTCGCTGTCAGCACCCATTATAAGTTTCTATCCTAGTGTAAACAGGCTCAAGGCGGTACATTTAGGAATAATTTAAGTTCTATATATTCTTTTAAATATATAAGTCAAGGGTCACCATTTTCATTATCTCTGCTAATGATCCGTCCCTAAAAATAACCGTACACAATCTCAAAAACGAGCATACAAATTTAGTATCGAGTACACAACGATAACATACGCTGTGTACTATATATCGAAATAAAAACTTGAAAATAGATAAATAAAGAAATAGTTGATATATATATAAGTGGTGTATCAAATTAAGTTGATATCGTTGACGAGATGATTTTCACTAGCTTGTATCACGGAAAAATTTTATATACGACAAAATTAATATAAACAATTTTAAATAGAACAAAGGACATTTTTTTTTTAATAAGAGCACAGCTATAGAGGCACTAGCATTGCCGCTATAGCACAGTCTTATAGCGGCAATTCCAATGCCGCTATAAGGGCTATAGAGGCAATGCTAGTGCCGCTATAGCGAATTTCCTTTTTTTTTTTGGCTGACAACTGTGTTTTTCGAAACTTTTTGTGTTTTGTGCCGAGTAAATAGGGTAGTTGCATTGAATACTTTGTTTTTTGTTCAATTTTGTATTATATTTTCTATTAAATAAAATTTGTATTATAGTTTTAAATTTGATGCACCTCATTATAGTTTTAAAATTATCATTTTGTATTGTGCGGTTATTTAAATAAGATTTAATTTTATTTATGTAATATATTAGATAATTTGAATGGCTTGGAACACATAAAAGTTAATAAGTCGCAAACTAAAGTTTTAAAAAATATTTAAATATTATATGTTCGTCATTCGAACTTATATATTTTTTGCATTTTTAATATAAATTTATATAACTTCATATAAAATATATAAAATAACTTATATATTTTTTTGCATTTTTTTTGGTGTCGGCAGGTGCTTTTCTTTTTTTTTGTCGGTTTTTTCCTTTTTGCTTTTACTTTAACATCAATGATTGTTTATATTTTTACATTGTCATTTTAAGTCAAATTAATTGTTTAAAATTAAATGTTAATATTTGTTATAATTTTAAATTATTTTTACATCTATGTATAATTAATTGCATATTTAAATGTATAATTAATATTAGTTAAATTTTTAAATTTAACTTATTCAATTTTAAATGATTTTTGTGATCAACGCATTACGACACATAATCGAAATGAGACATAACAATCGAAATGCAACGCATTGCGACACATAATTGAAATGACATGCAATTTTTTTACTCAATCGAAATGAAACCATTTAAAATTGAATAAGTTAAATTGAACAATTTAACTAATATTAATTATATATTTAAATATGCAATTAATTATAGATAGATGTAAAAACAATTTTAAATTACAACAAATATTAACATTTAATTTTAAACAATTAATTTAACTTAAAATGACAATGTAAAAATATAAACAAATCATTGATGTAAAAGCAAAAGCAAAAAGGAAAAAACCAACAAAAAAAAAAGAAAAGTATCTGCCGACACCAAAAAAAAATGCAAAAAAATATATAAGTTATTTTATATATTTTATATGAAGTTATATACATTTATATTAAAAAATACAAAAAATATATAAGTTTGAATGACGAACATATAATATTTAAATATTTTTTAAAATTTTAGTTTGCAACTTATTAACTTTTATGTGTTCTAAGCCATTCAAATTATCTAATATATTACATAAATAAATTAAATCTTATTTAAATAACCGCACAATACAAAATGATAAATTTAAAACTATAATGAGGTGCATCAAATTTAAAACTATAATACAAAATATAATACAAATTTTATTTAATAGAAAATATAATACAAACTATAATACAAAATTGAACAAAAAACAAAGTATTCAATGCAACTACCCTATTTACTCGGCACAAAACACAAAAAAAGCTTCGAAAAACACAGTTGTTACCCAAAAAAATAAGAAAAAGGAAATTCGCTATAGTGGCACAAGCATTACCGCTATGGCCCTTATAGCGGCATTGGAATTATAGCGGCATAGACTGTGCTATGGCGGCAATGCTAGTGCCGCTATAGCTGTGCTCTTATTAAAAAAATATAAATGTCTTTTGTTCTATTTAAAATTGTTTATGTCAATTTTGTCGTATATAAAATTTTTCATTGTATCACACAACCAATCTAGTTTAGTAATATCCATTAATATCATTCTTTTTGTTTCGATAACTATTTTATTTTTTTGCAACGATTGCCAAAGAATCATAATTATCAATATATATATCTTTTTTCTCTAAATTTTATTGGAGCTTGATGGTAGTCGGTAGATTGTAAATAATAATAATTGAAATAATGACTGATCAAGTGCTAATAGATATTGATTAAATTTCCACACTGGACAAAATAAAAAAATTGAATATGTTAGCCGCAAAATAAATATATATAGTAACATCAGCATATCGAGTAATGTTTTTTTTTTGGTCAAAAGACGAGAATTTTTTATTTTTCAAATTAGTAAATTCGATGTCCTCAACATATCACCCTTAAATTATTTGAGCGCAATCAGGCTGCATTACACAGAATAGTGTTAAAAAATAATAGTTAACTAAAAGAGTGTGGTTGAAGAGCTGTGTACAAAATTATTTAATCAAGGTTTTAAATAAAATTATATGCATTTTTAGAAGCGAGAGTAATTTTTAAATAAAAGGACGCTTGATTAAAAAATTGATCCAAAGACATAAAAAAATTATAAATTTCGTGCTTCACAATCATATATGATATATATATTAAGGTGTTTGTCAAATAATCTTTATAAAAAAAATTATTTTTGTGCAAAATATGTTTTATTAATCATAGAATCTAAATTCAATCTCAGTTTAATACAGATTTATAATTAAGTTTTGTTAAATATTTTTAAACTTATTACATACTTAATACAAATAAATGATAATATAACCATTTTATCAACTGTTTAATCACTGATGAAACTCTAAAATGCTAAATCAATCTCTAATAGCTAAACCACGCCAATATATCGCATTGTAAAATCTTTTGTTTAATTGGAGAGTGTTCAAAAAGTTTATTAACAACGACATTATTTTAGTGTGCTAGGTAACAATATAAATAAAAAAAACAGTGAAATATTATTCTCTTTTCCCTCTCACTTCCCGCACATACTCTTTTTCCATAATAGCGAAAACGACGCCCTCTATTGTGAAGGGGGGATGCAATTAACAATAACCTTTGTGCAGAAGGGAAGGAATTACTTGACAATTATTTATCTCAGAATTTTCGATAATCGTGAAAATAATTCTTATCGAGGAATAAGCTGTGGGATAAGACGGAATCTACTGTTAACTCTCAAATTAAATTGGTCTTTCTCAGAAAAGAACTCCATTCGTCATACGTGGCATCATTGCATGGGACCATCACAGCTTATTTCTTCCCACGCGCATAAATATCTTTGAAAATTAGGACTATCTTAAAAGATAATTCAAAGCATGTAAAGCAATATATATTGTAGTGCATAATATCGAATAAAACAACACAAGTTACTTTTAAAATGAAAATTTGAGCTTTGCAGGGGACTTTTGATCCCCATAAAAATTTGTCCCGGCTGCACCATCAATTCCATGATCTTACGTCCTCAAGTCATTTTTTCTTATAAACATAGATCATGTAAAAAATAAAATATATACAGAATTCATACTTTTTAAAATAATTGTGAAGTCATTTTTTTCTTATTTTTTACATGATCTATGTTTATAAGAAAAAATGAATTGAGGACGTAAGATGATGGAATTGATCGGTGGAGCCGGGACAAATTTTTATGGGGATCACAAGTCCCCTGAAAAGCTCAAATTTTCATTTTAAAAATAACTTGTGTTGTTTTTTATTCGATATTATATATGCACTACAATATTGCTTTACATACATGCTTTGAATTATCTTTAAGATAGTCCTAGTTTCAAAGCACGTGAGAAGAACTAAGCTGTGATGGACTGATGGTCCCATGCAATGATGCCACGTATGACGAATGGAGTTCTTTTCTGAGAAAGACCAATTTTGAGAGTTCCAGTAGATTCCGTCTTAAAATACAGATAGTTAACAGTAGAATCTTTTCGTGAGAAGAAATAAGCTGTGATGGTTTCGTCCAATATAATATTAATCCGTCTAAATTATTTCAATCAATGCATAGTTCACTGTTTTATGCACAGAAAGAGTAAATTATGTTTAATAAATTTAAAACGATATATTGTATAAAAGAATGAGCTATGAACTGGATGAAGTTCCTTGACCGATAATGTATTCATTTTCTTTTTTACAAATTGTTAAGAACTTCAACAATAAATCTACTAAATGTAATGAGTGTATTCATAGCTTATCTTTCTACTTGTAGATAGGAAGAAAAAAGTTAGATCACATCATATGATGATATTTTTCCGCATATATTATAATATATATTATGTAATTATGATATGCATAGTTTAGTTAGATCAAATACCAATAATGTCACGTAACATGATTTATCTATTTTTTGTTGCTATTCAATTGAGAATTTGAGATAGAAGAGACCTTTATTCAAAACAATTAAAATATTTTGAAAATTTTAGAAAATAAGAAACAAAAAAAAGGTTGTTAGCATTTTTTAAAGTAATTCTATATATCTATGTCCAAAATCAGTCTGTAGAACTATCAAATGGTCTTTCATTACTAGCTACAATTGTGATCTTATGAGTTATGAGATCACTAAATTTCGTGAAGAAATATAGTCCTTTTGTTCCTTATATAAGTTTTCATCCGTCCCCTTCCTCTCCACACCTCTTAACAGAAAGCTAGATTAAATTACCGGGGCTGATAAGGATCATCCCCTAGATTCATCATCCCCATCATCCCCAGCAGTTAGATTAATTGCATTCCGAAAAAAGAAAGAGGGGATGAGGATGATGGGCCGAAAAAGGAAAGAGAGGATGAGGATGATGGGGATGATTCCCCTGGTAGTTATTAACGCGTTTTTCTTTTTTGCCTCTCATCCTATCATCCCCTGGTGCATAATTTAATCTATTCCCTCCCTCTTTCTGTTTCGCTTCTTCTCCTCTTCCCTGACATGCATTTTTTTTTTCTGAATACTAACTGTTCAAATTAAATTAGTAACTGTTCAAACTGTGAATACTAACTGTTCTAACTGTGAACTCATCCCTTCTCTCCCTCTCTGTTTCGCTCCCTCCCCCCTCCTTCCCTCTTCTCTGATTCAACTAGAACAGTTAGAACACTTAACTGTTCTAGTTAATGTTACTAATTGTTTCTAGTTAACATTAACTAGAACGGCACAATTATTTTTTTTCCAAAATAACTAGAACAGTTAGTAACATTAACTAGAATAATTAATTTTTTTTTAGAACAGTTAGTAATATATTACTAACTGTTCTAGTTAATATTACTAACTGTTCTAGTTAATATCATAACTATTCTAGTTAAATATATAACTAGAATAGTTATATACATCTCTGTTTTCTCCCCTCCCCCGCCCCCTGACTCTCATCCTCCCAGCGCCTCTCATCCTCTGGACTTCCAAATTCTATAACGCGTTTTCTAAAAATAGAGGCGCTGGATAATTAATGATAATTACGCTGAATTTCATCCCCGGATTCTATCATCCCATCATCCCCTGGTCTTCTATTAATGAGGGCGCTGGATATTAATGAGGATTCCAGGGAATGATAGAATCTTAGGGATGATCCTAAGCAATTCTCTTAAATTACTGACCTCAATTTTATGATAAAATTTAATTTATCAAACATTTAACTTGGAAAAAATAAATTGGTAAAAGGAATGCTAAATAGAAGAATCTATACCAAACAAAGTTATTTTGTCAAGTATTGAACTATTTGCAAGATCAATATTCTTTGTATAATTGCTGCTGCTTTGTTTGGTTCGTAAGAATCAACAATTTATAGTGAGCATTGATAGTACACGGCCGAAAAGAAAGATCCAACATAACTTTTGTTGCTTAGTAGTCAGATTATATGATATTGTTGGTAAAATTCGGGCCATGATTGCAAACCAGATTAAGATATAATTGATTCTATATTTGTAATTATTTTCTCTATGATTTAGGATATAATTTTATACATAGGTTTTCAGATATCTCGACATAATTAATCATGCATGAAGATGCTTCAATAAATGTGAGTTGATACTCCATCTTCCTGAATTTCGATAGATACAGTGCCGCAATTAACTATATTTTATTTGCTTTTTAGTAGCATAATAAGCAAACAATATGCTAGGCGCGCAATAAATCCAGCACCACCAAACAATCAGAGGTAATATCTACAAAACGGCCGCCACAAATGATCTCCTAGCTTATACATACATATTGGAAATGGTCAACCAGCGACCCGGACTCCGGATAACATCTAGGAGGCATAACAAGAATTTAAAAGTAGAGTTCAACACCACTGACTTAGACCACGTCGCGAAATTCAATTCAATGACCTCATTTCTTGATTGTGCATTTGTGCTAGCATGAATACTTAAATAGTGCAACTCCTAGATATGTTTATATATAGATGGCTCTAATAAAATTACCAACCAGCATACCTGTCTAAACATAAATACATGATCAGAAGGAACTAGCAAACGGTTCAAACACCTATGGATAAGGATAAACCTAAGAATTGTGAAGGAGAAGAGGAAGATGATGTGGTTTTGCCCGGGTTTCGATTTCATCCAACAGATGAGGAGCTTGTCGGCTTTTATCTACGACGAAAGGTGGATAAAAAACCACTGAGTATAGAGATAATCAAGCAAATCGACATCTACAAGTATGATCCTTGGGATCTACCCAGTAAGAATCTCCTAATCAATTTATCATTTATGCATAGAACATATCTTTCCCAGCTAAGAGCTCCATAACTTGTTCCCCAATTTTATATAGTTCAATGCTAAAACTGTGTTTTCTTTCTTCTTCTTCTTCTTCTTTTTTTTTTTTAACAAAAAGGAACAATATATTTTTATTTCGTCAAATTACTAGGAATAAACGACGTTACAGAATGAATTTCATTTACAAAATAATCTCTCTGTTGAAAAAAATGTGAAATAAATTCTTTTCCTTTTTAATTAATGGAAAAATGAGCAGTTATGGATGTTTTAATTATCCTTATAATTCTATTGGTGCAATGACAAGATCACTGTCTACGCTATATATGCAAATTTCTATATTTTTCTTAATCTTAATTATAGTGATAACAATTTATTTTATATTGTTCTTTTGTTGCCTGAGAAATTTCATGACGTCATGCATCTAGCTATTTCTTTTGTTACTTGGCATATACGAGGACAGGCCGTTAAAAAGTAGTCCCATTATTATTAATGCTTACCCTTACTTTTAATTAAGTGACTTTATGACATGTGTAAGTATAATTTCATGAAAAATATTCATCATCCCGTGTTCATACTACGACAATATACATATGACAATGACTCAATAATAATATGAACAAATTTTCTCATGATGGGATTGCAGAAGCAAGTACAGTTGGAGGTGAGAAAGAATGGTACTTCTTTTGCCTGAGAGGAAGAAAATACAGAAACAGCATCAGGCCTAATCGGGTTACTGGATCTGGATTTTGGAAAGCAACAGGCATAGACCGCCCGATATACTCTTCTAATTCAGGAAATGCTGAGTGCATTGGCCTCAAAAAGTCACTAGTGTATTATAGAGGAAGTGCTGGTAAAGGTACAAAAACTGATTGGATGATGCACGAGTTTCGTTTACCGTCAAATCGGGATGAGAATGACACTAGTCCTCCTAGCATGCAGGATGCAGTGAGTCTCTCTTTCTCTCTCTCTCATCTTATGCACACCGCATGTACGGCTCAATGTATATGTGTATCTATGAAATATAACTTGCATTTATGTTAAATTTTTGTTGATTAATTGTTTAGTCATATAGCATATTTCCCTTGAGTTGAGCACTTGAACTGTCATACAACTTAAGTACATTTCTTCAGAATTAAAAAGTAATATGTAGTGGTTTCTACAATCCAAATTGAGTACATTCCTGTTGATTTACAGCAATGGTACCTGGTTCGCTACCAAAAACATAAGAAAGCCATTGTCACATTGAAATTTCTATATAACTAAAATTATAGCTTTGATTGTCTATTTCTAGGAGGTCTGGACAATTTGTAGGATCTTCAAGAGGAATATGACATACAAGAAGTATCAACATGATCTAAAACAATCATTCATAAGGAAAAACCAAGCACAGAATCAGTCCAGTTCCCAGCAAACCGACAATAGCTTTGAATCTGATGCAAGAGACTCATTCCTTTCCGAAACTAACCCTACTGATCAAATTTACATGCAAGACAGGCTGCAGCAAAACCACCTCCCTCCGCAATGGAACCATTTGCAGATGGCTCAGGCGCAGGTCACTACTTCTCCATGGATTCCGGGATTTCAGAATCCGAGCACAGTAAATGACCTCTTGAAGGATGGAAACTGGGATGAGCTAGGCAGGATAACGGACTATATGATGAACGATTCAAGTGTGTTCTATGATCCTAGGTTATACCTTAATTAATTAGGGTTAGCATAGCACATTTTAATGGTTTCTGGTTTTTTTTGTGGTCCATCTCATGTGTACTCCTACAAAAGTGCCCCTACACAGACGCGCGCACACCTATGAAGCGTTTTTCATGTTTATATATATAGGGGCATACAAGAAAATTTTCATTGGTAGAATATTAGTGATATCGAAAGCTTTTGTACGGGTACACATGCTTTTTTCCTTCCTTTTTTTTTTAGTACTATCATCTCTCTCGCCCGCTTTTGCTGATGTGGTATCCGGTCAACATGCCATTGTTATATATAGATGCTGGCTTTCATTTGTGTAGAGTATACTGTATATGAGAATAATTGGATACAAGTTGGGGCATTATATCCTTAGGTTTCTTTAGATGGAAATCATTATATATATATGGCATGATGATTCGACGGACTATAATTGGACACAAGTTGTGGTGTTGTACTCATAAAATTTCTAATATTATGGGATGTAAATGACACAAGTTACCTCATGTGAAAATTAATAAGAATTACATTTTGCGTAACTTTGTTAGTTCTTCTTCCACTATGATTTCATATATGATCTGCTTCCAATATATTAATTATTGATCACGATTTGTTCAATTACAAGTCCATTAATTCTGATGTGAGCGATGCAAATGAAGTAAATATTCTGTAACAGTATAACATATCTTAAATTATCACTTGAAAATACATGTTTATATGTTCAATTTAAACTCCCTACTCCTTTACAATTTATATGTTCAGGGTCGACCTCATAATTTCTCCCAGGAAATATACACGTACCGACGTACGTATGGTTGTGTTGAACCCCATTTAACAACTAATGCTACCTCCCCCTTGCATCCCGGTATACTTCAATCTGCCACATGCATACATTTCTACAACAATTAGATCCAAACGAAATATGAGTCAACAAAGGAAGAGTGTATCGTTCAATTAATTTACTAACGTTGAGTGAGGATAGCAACAGTATTACTTCGAATTTCCTTGTAGCAGTTAGAATTTTGATCCTTTCAAAAGGTGCAAAATAAAGTAAAGAATTAATTAATTACGTCAAACTACTTTGTCTTGCTGAGACTTGGTCTACACAAACACAAAGCAAGAAAAATACTTTTTTTTAATACATTAATTCCTTTATCTCATTATTAAAAGTATATGTCCATAATCCGGTTGAAAAACGGAGGAAAGCAAATTTCTTTTTTACTTGTTCCACTGATCGACATAATTCACTTTATTCCCCCAAAGAAATTTCTGGCTAGATCATGATTCTGCCTTTTCTAATTTTATTTAATTATTGTCCAACTATACATATTCGCACTATTAACTTTTTACAGGAATTTTCTTAGATTTGACAGTTGTTATGTTCACCTCCGTCAGCCGATTTTCTAGATTAGCTAGAGTACATATTTCAGCATATTCATTTTTTCTTCTTTTTTTTATTTATCTTGAGTTTATATGCATGTAATGATGGTTACTTTCTGGCCATAACACAAAACGGGAAAGGAGATTGGCACCAATATGTATTGGATAGCAAAATCTTTCAAAATGTAAACTCAGACTATTGTCACACCAATATACATTTGGCCATAATGCACGCTTATTCAGCTTTTTTTTTTTTTTTAGAAAATAAGCTGGCCAAAATAAATAACTGAAGGATGTTTAATTAGAATATCAAGACTCAAGGGTAAATATAATGTTCCTTTGATAATTGATATATATAAATAAATACTTGCTAACTCTGATATATATTAACGATCTATCATATATCTTTACTACTTATAAAAGCACCTAGAAAAAGGTCATAACAATTTCACCAGAGGGGTTCAAACATGTGTTAATATCAATTATAAACCATTGATCTCTACAATTTGATATGATGTGCAGTTTAGATCTGTATTTCAGACAAAGGGTCGGACCTCTTGACAAAAAAGGGTCAAGGCGGGGTTGTTGACAAATTTTGTTAGCTGTGCATATCTTGAGCTTTCTGATCAAATTTTGATAAATGCTGCAGATTGCAAGCTCTTCAAAGACGAGGAAAAATAACAAGCGGGTTGTACGTCTGTACTCGCTTAGAATTAAGTTGACCGCTCAAGATTCTATCGATTACAAGCGGGCCGCTCACAAAAGTGAGCGGGTCGCTTGTAACTAGGACTGAGTAAACAAATTAGCAACTTGAATCCCTAAACCAAATCTATTTTAGTCCAAACCTCCAAATTTAGAACTGCTATCTTAGTATTGTTTATTTTATTATTGCAACTGATTTTAGATATTAATTACACCTTTAATGGACTTTCCTGGAGGCCAATTGGGCCTTTTCTTTATTATCCAAAAAATAATAAATATCCCTTGCACGAATCTTTTCTTCCCAGCTGTCTGTTCAGTGTTCTTCTCAGTTCTCAGAGGCTAAACACTCCACTCCTATCGTCTCCGTCAGAGAAGCAATGGAAGCTTGCGCTCTCTCTCGCTGCCTTCTCCTGCCTCGCTCGGTTCCCTTTGCCAAGAAGCTTCCCTCTCCTTCTCCGTCGCTTCTGTGTTTTGTTAGACATGGATCCTTCTCCAGCTCGAAGTTCTCCAACCCAAGTAGGGTCTTATCTCCGGCTCCCTGCGCTTCTCTCTCCTCCTCCAGTTCCTCCAACCCCTCCAGTTCTGGCGATCTCGCACTTCTCTTTGAAGTTGAAGGGTTAGATTTTATAATTCGTTACAATTTGAGTTAATTAGTAATTTGTGATTTTATCAAATTGTGTGCGTGCAATTTGTACCATTGGGGTTGCTAATATTGTAGTATAGTTTTGTATTCCTGAACTTCTTCTATATTAATCCTTTTTTACATTTGTAGTTTTATGTTATTTGTGTGTTTTTATCTCTGCGTAAGGTCTTTGGAGTTCGGATTAATGAAATTGATTAGCATATTACTTACAACAATGCATGGTTTTTAGACAAGCCTAGTTTAGTTGGTTAGTGATTTCATTGATATGGTTGGTTGGTATAAATTTAACATGCCAAATTTGGATATCACGTTGTACCAATGGAAAAATTGTGGACATTATTTGTTGATGAAGCAATTGAACAAAAACAAACTAGGAAGACAGGAGAAAGTAAATGTTTAGAGCAAAAAAATCATGGTGTGGTACTGCTTCGGTATTGTAGTGATTTCTTGTGATTTTGACTGGTACAATGTCAACATATGGTTTTTCATTTGAAATTTACAGTGGATTTCCAATGCAACTTTATTTCAGGGTTATAGCAGATATCTACCGCTTCGGCAATCGCCAAGCTTTCAATGTAGGTGCGGCTAATTTGCAAAGCTAATAGTGGTAAAAGTGGAATTCTTCAATATCTAAAGTACAATTTTGTCGTTGTGTGGTCAGCCTTTCAGAAACTTGGGTTGGATTGTGCTAATTGGCCTGAACCTGTTTATGCTGACTTAATGAGGTAAATAGTCTTCTTAGTTCTTAGACTCTTCTTACCTTTTATATACAAAAGTATATTTTTCTCTTTTTGCCACAATACCATAAGTCCATAACTCTTGTGTGACTCTGAAGCAAGATATTGTTTTTATTTCCAGGAGGTCTGGTGGCGACGAAGAAAATATGCTCACCTTATTCTTTAACAGAGTAAGCTATCCTCATTTTTTGTTATTTCAAATCATTTGAAGTTTCCCTTAGACCTCATTTTTTTTGTTGATCCTTTTCCGAGTAGCAGCACTTGAGACCTATAAGCTCAGATTTGTGCCAGAAGGATAGTAATGCAATTTATGTTTTTTACTTTTACTTTTCCTATTTCTTTAAAAACTGAGCATTGATCCAGAAATTAGGGTCCCATGTAGGAAACAGAATTATGCTTTTAGTCGGAGCTTGTAAAATTGTTTGAAATACAGCTGATATTAACATATTTGATTATTTATTTATCATTTACTTTTGGATTGATTTGCTAGATTGGCTGGCCTACGTCACTGCCTACTAATGAGAAAGACTCATTTGTGAAAAGTGTTCTGCGCGAAAAGGTTGTTATCTAGGAATTTCCTGGGACCTTTTTGTCGTTATGTATATATGTACAAAGCAATATGTAGTTAAGACTTAGATGGCTTCGGAAACTAAAATAATTGTTGCAATGTTTTAGGAATAAAGGTTACTAGAAAAACTTTTCAGATAAAAGACATGAACATCTATATGATAATTCTTTGTCCCTTGGAATCAACAAAGTATCATGAGATCTCTGGATATTACCTATACGTCCTTCAGGGGAAGCAAAATTATTGGTAAAGTTACAGGGTAAATTTATCAGTAAGATCAATTCACTTATAGGATGATCTGAGGAGCAATTTTTTAAAGAAGTACAGCCTGAATATGATACAATCTCTACATCCAGAGAAAAGAAAATTTAAGTTAACTTGCTTAGATAATAAATACCTTGTACTGGTTTGGTAGAACCTCTTTTAACTGTTATGTAGTGACTTGAAATGTTACTTCTGGCAGAAGAAAGCACTTGAGGATCATGTGTCGTCTAGCAACATTCCACTTCGTCCTGGAGTTGAAAGGTAACTTCTGAATTACTAAGATCTTTTATAGGTCGTTAGTCTCTCTTCTGTCTTTGTGTTGTGTAATTGTCTGGTGCTGCCTTGTTGGTTCGCTGAGAATTTCTATCAGAGCCAAATGTTCATTGGCAAATTGATTGGAAATTTTGAATTTCTATCAGAGCCAAATGTTCATCGACTCAAAAAGGACCTGAACTTGAAGCAACATGAATGAAGTTAGTTGACAGAAACTAGCCATAGTACTACGCACCTTTTTTAAGGAGCATGGGGTTCAATATCGCCGATAAAATGACCACCCACTATATCATGAGGACACTCTTAAACATGTAAGAGAAACCATCTACGTCAAACAAGATGCAACTCGTGAGACAGCTATTCAGCTACAAGTCACTGATGGACCTTCGACTCTTATACCATCAATGGGCAATGCAAGGAGGCTCCAAGAAACTCGCACAACACAAAGAGACGAGAAAATTGTGGAAATGACTGATAAAAGTCTCCTGGTACAGATAGACTTCATTCATTTAAGAGTTTACAAATAAATAAGAGAGAGAGATTTTCTCTGGCTGAGAATTGTTGCCTTTGGGGATATGCTGTCCCGGTGTTTAGGGATTCTTGCTTTACAGTTAGCTGAATTGCCTCTGCAATCTTCTTAGCTTCTATTCCCACAGAGGCTGACAGGAGATAGCATGAGTGTTGGCGTTGTATTTTCAGTGCTGCCTTATGACCTGGAAGGAACATAACACGCACACATTTCCCATTTCCCACAGTGAGCCATGCCTCTGCATGTTTTGTTTGACAGATAATGACAGATGTGAGGCTTTGTATTTTCAGTGCTGCCATATGACCTGGAAGGAACATAACGCACACATTTCCCACAGTGAGCCACGCCTCTGCATGTTTTGTTTGACAGATAGTGACAGATGTGAGTCTTTGTTTACAATAATGTTAAGGTTGTGACTCCCAATTGCTGTTGCAGTTAGAAATGTAGAGGTCACATGGTCTGCTGTGTCTTGGTTCTCTCTTTGCTTTGCTTAACTTGAATTGAAACTTTGTATTGCATGTTTGTTTGGTTTGTAATGAAAGAGAGGAACTTGCTTATAAATAGGACATCCTGCTATGGCTGCAAGCTGTTCTTAAAAAAGGTTCCATGGCTAGTTTTATCGTACCAAATCTGAAAACTATTCCTTTTAGAGCCATCTTATCTGAAAAAAAGAAATCTTTTGTCCCAAAGTGCAACCATGACCACCACATGATCTCAAGCAGCACCCATGACCGTTTCAAAGTCAGCATGGTGCTCCATATCTCTACTAACAAGAGTTACCTTTTACTAGCTATTACAAATTGGGTAAATGTTAAAAAAAAAAAAGAAAAGTTGAACTTTTGTGCTTCTTATATGGTATATGCCAAAGATATCAATCTTTTGTTTTTTTAGTTTTCTGTCTCGAAAGAAATTCTCTAGCAACTCTTAACTAGGTTTTGTATGTCAAAACACTAGTTTTATAGATGATGCACTCAAGGAAGGCATACATGTGGTTATGGTTATTACATACGGCCGAAATGGGGAGAAAACTGCTAGGTACGACCTGATAATATATCTTGTCATAATCACAGTTAAAAAAATACTATACTTGAAACTATTTATGTTATTTGCTAAATCCACTATTCTGTAAAAATGATCTGGTTTTCCACGATGTTATTCAGATAGGAAGCAAATTCGTATCAAATCAGTTCTTTTGCAGATATTAGCATGCAATCAAATGTTCTTTTGGACTGTATGTATGGTGGTTATGTTAGCTATTAAGGTTCAGGATACCTACAAAATGTTCAAGTTAAGATTAACATGTGGTCCTCCTTTCTATGTACCTCTGTTAGGTCACCTGATATTCTTCTACTGTTTGTTATTCTGCATGTGTAGAGCTCTGGTTGAAAAATTAGGGCAAGATCGGGTGTCAAAAATAAAAATAGTTGGGAAGAAAGAGGTGGAAGAGAGCTACTATGGGCAGCTTATTTTAGGAAAAGGATTTTCTTCCAGTTTGGATGAACAACTACTGAAGGAGGCACAGAAAGCAGGTTTTTAAATTTGAAACAAAGAGTACATAGGAAGTACTTTTTATACTTCTTTAGTCTTCAGTTGTGTCTTTTTCGCGTTGGTGTCTTTTTCGCGTTGGTGGTTAGTTTTTCTCTTTTGGGGATCTGTGAAGGGAAATGTTCAGTAAATTGAGACCTAATTGCTCTTAGTTATAGGTTGTTAACATCAGAAGATTTTGATCATTGCTATGCTCACTTTAACTCAATTCAGAAGTCTAAAGAGTTCTGTACTTTGATTAGCTATCTTCAGGAAGTTCCTTTTGCTATTAACGAAGAAGTGTTCAAAATCATTGAGGATAGTATGCATGAGTTAGTGTATGCCGGTCTTCTAATGCCACCATTCTTAGCTCAGGTCAAACCTATAAAACTTTTACGAGGATACTTGGGCCGAACACTGGCTTTGTTTCCACTATTATGCATAAGCTCAGACGATTAAAACTGAAAAAAGTGTTCCTCAAGTAGGTTTTGAAGATTAAGGGTTTGTAAATTGCCAACTAAAAGTTAGTTAAATCAGTATGGCAGTTAAGCCTAAATGTGCCTTAGTTGTGGCTTAATTTCTAGGTTACAGTGCTGTACAAAAGCAGAATAAGTTCTCCTTGATTGAAATAGATAATACTCGTTTGCATTAATTATTCTTTTGTTCAATTTTTGAAATAATAGCTTCCAAGGAGAAGCAAAGAATTGCTGAAGAAGTTGCTTCCATTTTAAAGCTCAGTGTGGACATTTCTACAACTCCATCTGAAGGGTAATTATGCTATCTATAATACCTTATTTTCCTATTATTTTATTCATGCTCTGTGTTAATTGAACAAATAAAGCTCAAATCAGTAAAGCTTTCCCTTAACAGATTCCATGAATTTTGAATAATTATGCAGTTTTGAGATGGTACTTGCAACACTCCGTGCAGGAGCTGAATTGGCTGGTCTCCCAGTACAAAATTGTGTGCTACTTTCGGGGTCCCAAACTGGTGTTCTTGCAGCCGAGCGTGTTGCGATGCCTTGTGTCATAATTCGGAATAGGTACATTTTTGTTAGAAATTTGTATCATATTTGTGCATGGCAGGTTCATATCTGGGCATTTTCAGTTTTAGGACTCCTACAGTTGTTCTCTTTGAAAGTTCTATTTTATTTTCTTGGTTTAGTTGTGTGCCTGCATGCATGACTCAGTGGGTTGGGGTATGTCTTGGGTGTGGGGATTGGGAAAGATGAGCAAGTTGTGCATAAATTGCTAATTCTTGAATTTGATTAGGTTTAGTAATCTTAGATTTTTAGTTATATTAAGCTATTCTAGTTTGTAAAATTAGGTCCCAGCACCGCATCAGTTTTGTACCTTCGAGTGGGCCCTTTTGGAGTAGCCAAAATAAAAGGCGAAATGAGCCGGAAAAAATTTGCAGGCTTTGACTCTGTGATTTTTTATTTCCAGTTTGACAGCTAGAGCAGAATTCCGATCAGCAAAAATTGTCATCGATGGGTTTGGTGGGGCTGATCTGACAATCTCCAAATTACTTAGTAAAATATGGTCATCTAAATAAGAAGTGCAGGCAATGGAAGTGACAAATTTGTTCCTGACGTACACAAAAAGTATCACTCATGTACTTACAATATGTCATATGAACCACTTCTCCCAATTTTTTAGAAATTATCTAAAATCAGATGATGTATATTGGACATCTGGGTTTCATCTTGAGAAGAAATAGGAGTATGAAAGGAAACAGGATGTATCATGGTTCAAGCATGGTATTTCATGTTTTACCCAAGGTGTACCTAAATCCCGCTATTTTTTATTTGTAATATAATAACACTTGTTTTGTAGTTGCTGAGTTTATATTATCCCTTTGGGGGTCTAAGACCCAACTACGAAATAATATTTGATGGATTGATTAGAGATGATTGCATTATGTGATGCAGAATAAAAAATTACTTTGTATATTATCAGTTGTAAATTGTACTTGATGAATTAATATAATATATAAATTATATTATATTATCTTTTAAGTGAAAAAATTGTGCTGTGAGTTTACTGAATGGTGTCAGCTTGGTTTCTTTTCTACCATCTAATTGTTAATAATAGTCCAAGACTTGATGTTACATCATTGAGTTTGTTTACTTGTCAAAGTGAATTGAGCATCAGCTGAAGTTTCCTGAAAACAATAGAGCATGTGTAATGTCTGGGGCCATTAGTACTACAAGTGTTTTTTATGTCATGGGAAATTTGTATCTGTCTAACTATAGAAGACAACTAGGGGCTCTTTCCGTCGCGGCGATGCCGCGACCTCTTCAAAATGTAGTTTATTATAAGGTATTCGCAAGCGTTATATTTGTTATAACTGTACGTATTTAGTACTTTTCTATAATGTGTGTGTGTGTTGTTAGAGTGTTTTTTCACTATATGTTTGTTTTAAAACATATATTTTTTTTGTAATTTGTGTTGTTCAAAATTAGAATGTACATTAATAGAGGTATTCTGCACGCTCGATCTATATTTTTTCTGGCTTTGTAAATTAGAATGTACAATCAAGTTTGTTCAAAATTTAGTTAGTCATATAACTATGATGGGGTAAAAGTAGCAGGGAATTTAAAATCAATAAATAATTAATAACTATACTTGCACAATTATGAATTTATTTTGGTCCAGTTACAGGAATACTTCATGCCATCTCAACTTCTTGTATAAATGATGGACACTGACGATTCCTATCCAGTGATTCTGACATCCATGCTTTGGGGGGTCTGATTAGAAAGGAACCAAACAAATTTTCAGAGGTTTTTTCTACGCCAACTGGTACTTTGGTGAAGTGGATCTTGCCAGAAGCTGGTAATTTCTTCAGAAGCTGCTAGTCTAGTCTTAGTTGAATTTAGTTTCCTTTTATTTTTGCTCTTTGTTTTGCTTTGACAGTCACTGTCAATAGTCGTAAAAAATTTCATGTATAAACTAAAACAGAAGTTAAATCGAACACCTAACAAATGTCAAGACTAAAAAAATCAACAATGTGAATATACCTTTCCAGATTCATCCTAGAAGGGATCCAAAATCATCTTTTGTTTGAAATTGAATGTGAGCTATCCATTCTATTAAAATATGCACTGATGTACATGAAATCAAAATCAATACTGGAAGCAATATGCTTAATTAAAGTTACCTCCGTAAGATATTTTTTAAAGTGAAATAGTAAAAAAATACAATACAATACCATATGAAGCAGCTTCCATATGAAGACACTACTGAAGATGAACAAACTTATCTTTTACCTAAAACTGAAAATAATAAGTGAAACTAATCATCTGAAAGGTGAAACAAAAGGAAACATAAAACCATAGTTTATTAATAACATAATTAAGGTGACAATTCTTAAATACTATGAAAAGAAAGGTTTATATTATCAGCACGTCCAAATCGAACAGCTAGTCGAGTAAAATGAAATAACTGATTGAAGAAACATAAAACATAACAGAAATTTATTGTACCAGATGAACTGCACATAAATTTTCTTGTGCAATATAATATAGATGGAATCTTCATTTCAGCTATCAATTGAAAAGAAAGCACCTTACTAATGAGAGATTGCAAATTACTACAATAGTTCAACCATGAAAATTAATAAATTTATTTATGATTTGGAGACATATGCTTATATATGTGTATATGCAAGGAGTAACTCAAAGAAGAAAGCAAAATCCTATTTTAAGTTTCGTTTGTTGACTTAAAAATAATCACACTAACAAAATTAATCAGAAAGGTCAAGCAGAAGGAACATTAGATCTAGAAAAATTAAAAGCTACACGAACTCAAACCCATGATTAGTTGAGAGTTGTTGTTTTATAATGTATTTGGCTTCATCATTATCTAACACAGGTAATACTTTAATTATGAAAAAATTAAATTATGAAAGGGTGAGGTATTGTACCAGAAATGAGAATATCTCACTCCATGACAACATTTGATTTTTTGGTTCAAGTTAGCTAGTAGGAGTCCTGACAGTTTTAGACTTTTAGTAAAAGAGCAGTGAAATTTAGAAAATAGAAATGAAGAAAAAAAGAAGCAAACAAAAAATGTGCTGTAAAAAGAGGAAACAGAAAGATGGAACCTCCATTGAAGCAATGCAGAAAGGAAGACATGCCACTGAAGTAGCTGACAGCCTCCTGAAATGTCAGATCCATAAATTGTTAGTTGCATACTTGAGCTGTCATCAACCACGCCTATAGTAACTACTCTCATAAATACAAATATAGCTATAAAAGATTATTTGTATTATGAAAAGAAAAGCACACACTAATTTACATTCAAATCAGTACTTTACATGCACAATTAAAGTTAAGCATTTTTAATGTGTTGAGAACAAATAATTAAAGGGGCGAATTTGGCAATTTCAAGAAATAATTCTTTTCTCTCTATAGAAAATTTAATGTTTGGATAAGTTTTCTTACTTTGAATAAGAAAGTGAAGGCAAAGAAGTAGAAAAGGCACAACAATAAAGGTCAAAGAAAATGCTGACAAATTTAGATGAAAAAGCTTAATTAGACTATTCCTTAATGCTAGAAAATTCAAACTGGAGCATTGTATTGAATGCATGACAGGATGTTGGTAACGAAAAATCTGACCTTGTAATTAAATAGTTATACATACATCAGAACAACCAAATTGTTGCAAGCTCATCAAACTGGATCTTTTTCTTGCATTCATTTAGTCCCTATAGTATGATACAAATATGTAAAAAAAGTTAATGAAACAAATTTACCAAATTTAATAAGAAATACAAATTATATCCATTTCTATAGAGAAGCACAATTACCCACATATCTCTCTCTCCTAAAACCTCGTGAACAAAATCATGACCAGAACATGAATATGAATATAACTCATACTCTACCAGTCATGTGGCTTGCTGCATCCTTACTAACATCTTCCATCTCCAGCAATACGCGTATAAGGATCAAATAGTGTAAGGAATTTTTGAGTGAAATTAAAAAAATGTCTAAAGAACCTTAATATGTTAGATTAGACTGTACAAATATTACTAAAATTTCATGATCAGAGAGATTCTTTCACCTATATTAGAAGATATTATAATGTAAACTCTAATAAGTGATAAAAAAAAATGAAGAGTTGCATGAAAATGATTGGCTGGACAACAAACCATACTTGAAAATGTTAATATCAATGACATTCCATTCATTTATAATTATTAACAGTGTTGTTAATATTTGAAAATGAGACAGAAATGAGAGCGAAATACCAATCAGATGCGCAATCAAAATGTATTTGCATAGTTATTAATAATTATAAATGATCAAAAACTTTAATTATTTCGGAACATAATGTTTGCAAGAAAATAAATGCTCTAATTTCATCAGTCCAATTTAAGCAGTAAAAAATAACAGTCGAGATCAAAAGTATTACTCTTTTGTATGTACATGTTGGATAGAAAAAACTTTGTAAAGCGAAGATATCCTACAATATTGATATGCTAACTTGCAATGATAAATATTTTTTTACCTTGCTTTTTCATTATCACATAAGAAAAAGAAACACTCGTCTTTATCACACAATCGTTGACTATCTGCTTTTCATTTGCCATCTCGTCTTTTAACTCCAAGCATATTTGTTTCCATCAGTAACACTGCAATAATAAGAGCACAATGCGAGATTTATGTAACGGTTAATGGAATGATTATTTTCTCAACTGAGATAAGCATGACCATTAGTGCCATACATTGAACATTACATACTGTCACTGAAATTGAATATTTTAGCGTTGCACAAATTGAGCAATGAAAGCAATTCAGACAACTAAATCACCTTGTACTGCATCAATCTCCAAAATAGCTTGCTTAACCATTGATTTTAGAAATTTAAATCCTGCATCTAATATAAAATTGTAACTGTTACATAAAACAAAATAGCTTGCGAGGCTGTTGGTAATTGGTTACAAATAAGAAAAGTTAATATGCAATTAGCAAGTAGATATCAACAATAACTTTAGAAAAGGCTAAAATTAACGAAGAATCAAGTTAGTAGGAAGGAAAAACATCACCTTGGCATCAAGATTAATGGTTGATTCCCTGTAAAGGAAGAGCTCTTTATGGCGAGCTAACCAACCAGCTGAACGATACTGTGCCGGAGCCGAGAAAGAAGGCATGGGAAAACAGTGACGATGAGAATGAGAGAAATAACACTGGTACTGATGTTTTATGTCTTTAAATTTCCTAATAATTGGTGCTTTAAATATGCTTTAACTTTTAAGGCATAGTAGAAGCTTAAGAATTGAGAATAACTGTCAGGTGTTATTTTCGTGTAGGTAACTGGAACATCTAGGGGCAGTACCGAAAATAGGAGTTGATACTCTATTTAATGATAATACAAAACATTTTCCATGCGTGCAGTTATGTTTCTGCAAAGCATCCATACTATTGCTTTCCAGCAACTAAACCTGCATCCTTGTCCCTACCCTCATAGCAGAATCTTGGAACCTATAAAAAAAAAAAAAAATCTTAAAATGGATAACGTGGGTATACAAACAATCAATTCAAGTTAATCTTTTTTGAAACAAAGGAACGTGGGTACATAAAAAAGATCCAAACGTTCATATAATAATTCCCCCGTTTAATTTCTTCCTTTCTAATTTATATTGGAATTAAAAAAATAGCCCAAATAAAAAAGTTTCTGGTTTATTTTTTACTAAAGAAGAATAATTATGTGAGAAGCAATTAAATGTTGATTTTTGAAATTTAGCAAATTCAGACAATGAAAGCAATTCAGACAGCTAAATTACCTTGCACTGCATCAATCTCCAAAATAGCCTACTTAATCGTTGCTTTTAGAAATTTAGAACCTAAATCTAATTCAAAACCGTAACAAAAAAAAAATTCAGTTTTTGCAGAAGGAACCAAGACCTAAGAGATATAAAGTTAAGGAATACAGAAACATGCTAAAAATAACAGAAAGAAAAAATGAAAATTAGATTACCTGACAGAAGAGAAGCCCACAAATGACAGCAGCGAACGAAAAAAAGACAAAAAGATCAGACTGCAATGTGAAGGCAAATCTAAAATAAGTTGACAAACCAAGAAAAAGGCAGAAAAATATTAGTCTTTTTCAGGACAACAAAACAGTCAACAGAAAACAACAGAAAGAAGTAAACAAAGATAATATTAAGCAGCAGAAGCGAGCAATGAGGCTATTTAAAGTTTCAACATTCAGCACAATCTCAACCTAATAGAAATCGAAATTGAGGATTAAGAATTAGAAATCTAATTAAAAATTCAAAGGCAAGAAGAATTAAAACAATTTACCTTGATTTTGCATTACTTACCTTTCCACAACAATGCAAACAAAGCTCCCACATGCAGAACAATCTCAGCCTAACAGAAATCGAAATCGAAGAATATGAATTAGAAATGTGAAATTGAAATGAAGATCAGTGAAAAGGATGCTGAAGATTGGCAAAATTTGAAATTGCAAAACCAAAGATGCTCACACAGCTGAATGAAAGAGGAATCGAAAACTTACAGTTCGCAATAGTGACCAACGAAGGACAGAGGCAGCCAAGATCCATAAGTCTGTAGCAGCAACAACCTTTCTCTTCTGTATTTGTGCCTCTGAGAGAGAGACAAAGTAATGAAATTTATCAGAAGATCAATGGAAAGCACAACAACAATTTGCAAAGAAAATCAAGCATATCAACATCTACATTTATAAAGTGTCAGTATCACGAAATTGGAACTTTTTTACCTGATGCATACCATAATTTGTTTCAAGCCTCATAATTGCTGAAGGGAAAAAAAAACTTTTGTATCTCCCAGAATTTCAGTTCTTCAATTGAACTCTTGAATCTTAAGTTAAATAAGCACATACTCCGGTAATATGATTAAAATCATGTAATTGAACTCTGTTCAATCTCCAGTTAAATCAGCACATACTCCTGCAGTATGAAGGTAAATACTCCACTTCATTGTAGATACTTTATAACTATTTTCTTTTATAGAAATGGTGAATTTATTTATTTTTTTGGGGCAGGCATTTCGAATACAAAGATGGTCTAAACCTGCTACCAGTAGAAGGGAAGAGAGAGAGACGGAGAAATAAATGCGGCATACCTTGAGGGAAAATAGCATCCCTCACATCGAACCCTCAGCCCCGTGCTCCTGACGTGGGATCGTCTTCCTCCTCCTCTTCCGCTGAGAGGAAACATTCTTTGTCGCCCTCAGCCCTCTCTCTCTCTCATTCTTTGTTGCCAAGCTTCGGAAATCGATCCGACCGCTTAAAGGACCAAACGAAAAATGATAAGCAGACGAAGCTATATCTGTGGCGAAGAAAAAGAGAAGAAATTGCAGTGAAAACCAAGAGAGATGGATCTCTATGGACTCGTCGCACTGAAGAAGACACGACACTAACGCGCGCACGATCGGAAAGTTTCGACACAATTCGCCGTCCCACTACCTTCCTCCCAAGCGCTATCTTTCCCCAATTGTGCAGTCGGCAAGAAAGAACAAAGAGAAAAAGGAAAGACCGACTGAAACAATCGACAGGTGGCTAAACAAAAGAGGGGATAAGTTTGACAGGTGTCCGTACGTTACCTCTCTCAAATATGTCCATACGATAAGAATGGACGGTCCAGATAATTCAGCCGGAAAAAGAAAAATGGCACTGTTCATAGGGTCAAACTACCCCATTTAACTTTATATAGTTATAATGATCTGGTTAACTCGAGAAGTGTTTGTTTTTCCTTTCTATTTTTTGGTTTTTTTTTATGGTACTGGTCTTTCTCTTTTTTCAATGATAGTTCTCTCTTCCGGTTACGATCAAAAAGGTTTGTTAACTCGAGAAGTGTTTGTTTTTTCTTTCTATTTTTTGGTTTTTTTATGGTACTGGTCTCTCTCTTTTTTCATTGATAGTTCTCTCTTCTGGTTACGATCAGAAAAAGGTTTGTTGGAAATTTGGAATAACCGAAAGAAGCTTCCATTGGCCATTCACTTCCTCAAATTAAAGGGATCAAGGTGAGAAAACTTGGCAACACAGTTTTGTTTCATGATGTCATAATAATGTGCTATCATAAATAATGAAATAAGCATATTGATCAAAGAAAGGCTCAGGCTGCTTTATTCACGATTACAAAAATAATAAAAAAAAATGCATATCTCATTGAAGATGCAAAATGATACGTATTTTTTCCTCAATTGCGAATAGTAGGTAATTTCTTTGTTAATTACTTGTAGCTCCGGTTCTTTATCATGACTCTTTTGTAGGTGAGGAAGGAACAGGGGCGAAGCTAGGATTTCGTGTCAACAGGATCCGTAATATTTTTTTAATTGAAGACATATGTATGATGTAACGTCTAATACAGACATAGTATAATAATAATTTTAAATAAACAACTCTAAAATAATGTTATATAAAAAAAATCATGAGAAATCAAATATATATTATAATAACAATAAAAAATCTAGATATAATATATTTAATATACAAAATAATAATTCAAAAATCAGGACAATAATAAAAGTACAACAATTTCCTCTGAATTTTTACTTTTCTCATAATTTTGCATAATAGGTTCATTAGAAATCTCATTGAACACTTATTTTTCTATATTATGGATATATAAAGATATATGGGAGGCATACAAAGGAGTTCGGCCACTATTCAAACCACAATATTTCTAATCTTTTGTGGCGTTTGGAATTTTTTATATAATATCTGAATTGTATTTTTTATCTTCTGTGATATTTTTTGTTTATAATGTCCTAAAGTTCACAAAACATTATATAGACGATTACACGCAATGCGCGAGATTCGCGCTAGTATATATATGCTACAAATAATTATTTATCCAAATATTTCATTCTATTCTAAATTTTGTCTTAAAAAGATTCATTGGGAGGAAGAAATAAAGTGATTAGTCATAAACAAATACTACATGGGTCCATATGTGATTTTTTAGACATCGTTATGCAATTCAAATCAAACGACACGACATGTTCAGCTGGGTCCTTCAAATGTTTGAGATGGGTCCCTAACTCCTTGTGATTTTTTTTAATTACAAAACAAATATAATATCAATTAAATTTTTTTTTGTGGTGGGTCCATGGACCCACCATCTCCTACATGGCTTCGCCCTTGGGATGGAATGATAAAGCTGGAAATTACTATCTACCATCTCTTCATGTGTCATTGTGTTTGTATTTGTTTACTTTATTCAATTATATGTCTGTTTTTTTATCTATGTGTTCACTTTATTCAATTATGAGTTAGATTTTATTTTTTGTATTGTTGTTCAGATTTTTATATGCATATTCAACTTATTTTTATTGAACTTATTTGTTTGTATCTGTTCACTTTGGTTATTTAAATATTCACTTTGTCTATTTTATATGTTCATTTTGTTCGAGCTATGGTAACTCTGCATATTGCAGTTGATAAAGCTTGCGAGGGATCACGGTCTTTTGGGCCAATAAATTTATCATTTATTTACGTGATATTTCCTTCGACTGTTCATGTGTACGGCCCAAGCTAGAACATTAAGAAACTATAGAAATATATTTATTGGATTTCTTCCCTGTTTTTTTTTGTCAATTTAATTGGGTTGTACTATTTCAGTTGATATGTAATTACGTATAGCCAGGTTGTCGGCTGTAGCACTATAAATATATTCGATGAGATCCACTATGTTTTTTTTATATCTTTTCTGCACATGTTTTTGTTGTAATTGCACAGAATATTATACCATAATACTGTCAGAATCAGATCATTATGAAATATTTTAATAAACTCCTATGGACTATGGATGCCTCTATATTATACATGTACTGAATAATTGGCAAAAATTCCATCATTTTTTGAAAAATGGAGCGAGGACTGGGAAAAACTTTAAAATATTAAAAAATGCAAGAAGAAATCCTTATGATATGTACTGGCAGGTTGAAAAAAACTATTTCAAGTGACAATATTTATAAAGCTTGTCGTACTTACGTGAGGTGCGGTGCATTTAGCGCCAAGGTCCAAGAAGCTCTCAGCATCTTCCCCAGATCCTGGTACAAATAATTGCACTAGAAACAAACCGATGTGAAGATATGAATGGTACATGTGATGTATCGTCACTTGGTATTTCAGAAATCAATTAAACAACAGATGTCATTTTTTATAATCTGTTTATTTATATTCTATTTAAGACCAAAAATCTTATTTAACGAACAAACTTAAACAGAAAAAATAATCGATTATATTATTTTAGTTTTAGTTGCACGAATATTCTCATCCCTCTATCTGTTATACTTGTCATGAGCATGCTTTCAGCTCTTGCGTTATACAAAACATAAAATAAATAATTAAATTCTTGGTATTGAAATGAAACGAAGTATATATTTCAACCAGAATGAAACCAATGGAACAGACAACCTTAATTAGTTGTTTTAATGTTTTTCAAAATTCCAATACCTCTCTAGGGCCTAGGCACTAGAAGCCAAACTCCATAGGTGAACCTTTTTTTCTTTTTTTTTTTGAAAGTTATAGGTGGACCTTGTTGAAGAGAGACCACTACCCAGCACAAGGTCCTTTAACCATACACTTCAATAGCTCCAGAATATGCTGTCCGGTGAAATTTGAGGAGACTTCTGGCGGGATCTGGTGCTTTTTCAACTGTACAGAGTGTACAGAAACAATTGTAGCGTCTTAATCAATGTTTTGAAAACCGGACCGGACCGGCCGGTTCGACCGGTTCAACCGCGAACCGGACACCTCTCCGGTCCAAACTGGCCCGGTTTTTTGTCTGTTTCCGAACCGCAACGAACCGGCCGGTTCGGTCCGGTTTTCGACGGAACCGCTGAACCGAACCGGCCGGTTTATATTTTTTTATATTTTTCAAGTGGTTCAATGAAATTCTCAAAAAATGGAAAGTGTGGGAATCGAACTTGAGATGTTTAGAATAGCAAAGAGATGCAATACCACTAGGCCAGTGGGCTTTTGTTGTAAATAAATGGACATTTAGTTTTTATAAACTATATTGCAATGATAATGTCCTCCGGTTCTTTCAACCGGTTCGACCGGTTGAACCGGTTGAACCATCGAACCTTTAGCTTGACCGGTTCAATGTCCGGGTCGGTTTTCAAAACATTGGTCTTAATCAGTTTTGGAGAGGCGTGATTTTAATTAAACGGACCAGATTAAAAAAAAATTTTCTTTTTGGTCAGAAGACTATTAATTGATTTGATAGTGGGCAATCCAACTGTTTTGTAGTGTGGTTAGTTTAGAGTCAACCAAGCCAAATTTGTCTTGGACTCCAACTCGCTAATTGTTTCTTTTTAGTATAACAAATTAATGAGAATATAGGATCTTAATTTCTATTATTACTCAGATTAAACGTATTACTATCCTAATATTTAGCGTATTTGGTAACCATCTGTATGTACTGTCTCTAAGCATTATATATTTTAAAATGCACATTTACGAATTATTTGATGCATACTTGTTTGTTATGTTGATATATATTTTTCTATTTTACAAATTCATACTTACCTACTGAAGCACTGATGGCTGTTACGCGAATTTGATCAAGTCAAATTACATTTGGCAACAATCAAATAATAATAATAATAATAATTTCATCTTTTAAGTACTCTTTTATTTGGAAACCGTAAAATAATATGCAAATTTCATCTTTTTAAATCCTCAGAAATGCTAAGTTAATTATTATAATTATTATTATTTCCATTAGAGTATCGAGAGCCAATGCACAATTTACTGTAACATCATGCGTACAATTGTTTAGTTTTTATAGGAATATGATAAAAATATTTAGGATGTTTAGAAGTAAGAACTTGAAAATAGTACAATTTGCCATTTTTTAATATTTAATCCGGTGAAAGTGAATTACCCACTGCTGCCTTCGTTCGATGAATTGCTGCGTATAATGTAATAGTACAAGTTGGTCAATCGTAGTAATATATAATAAGAAGATATTGCACATGCATGCCGATCTGCTAAGGGAATATTTGGTAATTTACCTCTGACCGACCCACTTCATTGTCCTAAATCTGTAAAGTTACTGTAAGATGTAAGACAAGGTAGTGTTGGTTCAGGGCTCTAGGTTAATAAAAAATACTAATCTAATTTAACTAATAATCAAATGCTTCAGAGAATTTTCAGCTGCCGTGAATAAAAATGGAAATTCCATTCCTACTTTGACCGTCCTCCTGTCTCTGACCCGTCGTTCTTAAAATGGTGTTTGGTATAATTTTTTTCCAGAATATGGTGGAAAACTTTCTTGCGAAAAAAAATATCAAACACAAATTAAATAAAGCGAAAAATACCAAACTAAATTGAGGATTTTCTTCCAACTTTTTCGCAATACGAACTGCATTCTTCCATCTTTATTCCGAGAAATCTGTTCATTTTCTTTTGCTCTTGTTTTACTTTTTAATAGTTTCCTTTCTAGTGATTTTTTCCTTTTATTATTTTTAATAACGAAAAAACAATGATGAATTGATGATGATATTAACAATAATAATAACAATATATTACATCAATAACAATAATAATAAATTTTTAAAATTTTTAAAATTTTATTTTTATAATAATAATAGTAATTTTTCCTTTTTCATACTGTTTAATTTATTCTATTAAATATAATAACAGTAATAAATTTTTATGCATAATTCTTTGGTGTACTAAAATTTTAAACCAGAAAGGCTGCAATCTTGTTTAATACTTGAGCTTTCCAATATAATATTTGGCAGAATAAGAAAAAATTTATTAGAAACCAAATGACATTGTTTCAAAATCGCAAAACAATTTCTTTTAAAATAGAGATAGCAAAAAATGAAATAGAATGGTAGAAAAGTTCTCCCGAAAAGTCAGTACACAGAGTTCTTTCCTCAATTAATAGAGAGATTCTTCACTCTTTTGTCTTTTGCCATATATTTAAGAAAAGTAGCTTTCTAAATTACTGGGTGACTCTTCCAAAATATGAAGTTTCGGTTACTTATAAAAATATAAATTGATGGTGTTTATTTTCCAACAAATTTGAAAATTTAACTAGCGACATACATTGCTAAATATTTTTTTTTTCAGAATTTGTCTATTGTTTATTAAAATCATTTATTAGATTTTGTATTGTGACTAATTTTCTATTTGATAAGTTGTTGAATATTTATTTTTAGATTTTGTCTAATGTTTATTAAAATTATTCATTATTATTAGGTTTTGTAGTGTGACTAATTTTTTTTTTTTTATGCAAGTAGTCGGAAGGCTGAGTATATTTCATTTGTAACGTCATTCTAAGATTGTTTCCTTACAAAACCGTTCTAAGTTAGATTACTTACAATCGTACACTTTAATTTGGAACGACATGCACACGAACACAGAAAGTGGGTTTAAGAACATATAATAGGGAACGGATCCAACAATAATACGGAACAAATCCAACACTAAGCTACAGATACAAGAGAAGTCTATACTTCAAAGCACATTACATGCCCACGAACACAAAAAGTGGGTTCAAGAGCATATACAACTTAGTTAACGGTATGAGTTTACTGGACGTAATACGGAACGGATCCAACAATAAGCTACAGATACAAGAGAAGTCTATACTCCAAAGCACATTACATACCTTTTTATTTCATATTTTTCTTTTTTTTCTTTAATTTTATGGTGGCCAAAAACTTAAAACCGAGTTACCGAGTTTGAATCATAATTAGTTGTTTATATATGTTCATAATTTTAAATGAACAGTAAGAATTTAAACCCAATTAAATGACCAAATATGATACTTAATTGAAGAAAATTATGTAGTTGTGAATATAATAAATTTCTTTCTTGTATGTTGTTGCTTGTATTATATTTTTAATTAGCTTAGGCATCATAATGTATGTCAAATTAATTCTAACAATAATTATATCATGTTACACACTTATTGTTATATGTAATAACAAAAAGATTTAGAATTAGTTTAATCATCTCTAAACTCTATTACAATATTGAACACAATTAAAGAAAATATAAAACGAATTGCATTATACACATGACATCATTATTAAACTTGCGCACTACAAAAAAATATCGTCAACTTAAACACATTCATTTGTCAACAAACATATTGGACACAAAAAAAAATCTTCTTACCTACCCTCCATCCACATGTGCCAAATGACTATGCCACAGAGGATCAATGGCATGCACACATGGTGACTAGGGATGAAAACAGAGAGGATAAAAATACGAGTAATATCCGAACCGTATCCGTATCTAAACATATCTGTATTCGTATCCTTATCCGCCAAAAAAATATGGATGCGGATATGGTTTTGACACTATCCGATCCGCATCCGTATCCGAGAGATATTAATCCATTTATCCGTATCTTTAACGGCATAAGATGATTAATATAATTACTTCTCTACATTAGAGAATACTTTTAGTTATATAATACTTAATTTTTATTAGATAAATTCTCTTACAATAATATTTTCATTTGGACTAGTAACACAAAATTATTTTTATTTTCTATTATTGAGACGATTATATATGATAACAACACTAAAATTAATTTTTTTTCTCTAATCATGATGAGTACATATGATTAATATACTATTTTAATGTATCATCACATTTAAGGTAACATGATATGATTTGACATTGATTAGTTTACTATACTAGCTGTTGGAATTCAAAATGTGGAAAGACTGAATTTATTGATCAATCCTATTAGATTTGTGCTTATGTGGTGCTTGCAATTTTAGATGGTCTCTTATCTGCTTTCACTTCTAGCCTTTTATTTATGTGTTGAAAGTTGGAATCCAACAAATAAATTTGCTTACTTTGATTTTAAAGAAGTTCACTTCTAAAGTTGTACAGTGTGATCGAAAGCAATGTTATTAAGATTAACTTTCATATTTTAAAGAAATCCTCATTTGGCTCAAACTATGAAATATAATAGATATTCATTCGCATGCACTACTACTGATCTTGACAAAGTACTAACATAGACACTGAGTATATTGAATAACATTATATTTACAAAAACTGCTATTGTTAATAAAAAAATATTAAAATGCTATCCGTATCCGACAAAATATATTCGTATTCGATTCCGTATCCGAAAATATAAAATATCCGAACCGTATCCGTATCCGCTTAATATCATAACACTTGTAAAATTTAGTATGTGAATACATTGCCTATGAAGTAAATTAAATTTCACAGCTTTATCTTATCAATCGCTCTAGCTTAACTATTTTTAATTTAACTAAAAAACGTACCCACCCACTGTGTGGGAAAATAATTTTTTTTAAATATTTATATTTCAACAAAAATTAAAATCAAAATATCAACATATGAAACATAATTTAATAAAAATATATATTATATAACAAAAATATTTTAAATTATAAGTGATAAAAGTTTTCCATTTGTACTCTCTTTTCAAAATAAAAAAAATTATTATTCTAATAAATGATCTTTCTATTTTAGATGTAAAATCAAAATTTAATTTTACTTCGTTCACCGAATGATATCCTACCACAAATCAAATAGATCAATGATACAGGGGCTGGACACATGTTTTGTTCCAATATTTTAAATACCGTGCCTGATGTCGAACGAATCCCTATCCGGTGCCGCGCACTAATCCGGACTATGCGATCTGATCTCGACGGTTAAATTTTTTCGGGCCTTACAATCTGATTTTATGCATGGGGCACCCATGATCATTGGATTTAATCTGGACGGTTCGGATTTCCGCGCTGCACGGTGCCGCGCGGCACTAGATTTGGTTTCCTGTCGAACCGGTGGAACAGCCGGTATATGGTTTATAAAGAGTAGTGATTATAAGCTCCTATATGACACATTAAATGCAAATTAAATAATATTACATAACAATACAAAAAAGTTGATTTCAAAACACAGTATAAAGCGTAAGCCTCCAACTTGAAAGAGAGGGTTATATAACACCAAAAAAATAAGAAAGAGAGGGCTATAGACTTCATTAATTAAACCCACAGAAAAAAGCACCCCCCAAACACAATACATAAAAAAAAAAAAAATATGAATGGACCAAAGTAGTCAGTAGTCAGTAGTCACAGACTCAACATTGAAAGATCCCTGTGCAGTCCACGTCACTCCCAAATCGCCAACCAACGGTTATAAAATATTAGTTCAAAAACCCCAAAACCAAAATAACAAAAAAAAGAAACCATAGTGCGGCGTGCTTCTGCTCTTTTATACCAAGAAAAATAGAGAAAGATTCATTCACTCTCTCAGTCTCTCACCTCTGTCACCTCAAATCTCGCCAAATAGAAGGCGCAAAGGCAAAGAGGAAAAGGAAAAAAAAATAAACCAAAATCTCTAGCTCCATTCTCTCTCTCTCTCTCAGTTGAATCCCTTCGCACCGCGAGAAGCTCCAATCTTTCGCGCCATTCATGTCTGGGTCGGTTCTCTGGCTGGCGTCTCCAGTTCATACCAAGGCTCTAGCAATACCAAGCTCTAGATGGGGAAGAAGAAGCAACTGTCGTATCTCTTCTTCCGTTTCGGTTTCGGCTACTCTGGTGGCAACAGCTGGGCCGAGGTCGTATGAGTCGTACGAAGCAATGGTGTACGAAGTGGTGTTGAAGCAAGCGGCTTTGACGAGAAAGGAGAGAACTAATCGTGGAGTGCTTGATGAATCAGTGCCTCTGTCTTGGGATTTGTTATCCGACGCGTATGAGCGGTGTGGCGAGGTCTGTGCGGAGTATGCGAAGACTTTTTATCTGGGTATAATTTCTTTTTCTATATATGGAATGTTTATGTTATTTTGAAAAGTTTAGGTACGGTTTTTATGATTAAAATATGGTTCAATTTATAATGAACATGATTGTTTCAGGTACTTTGCTCATGACTCCAGAGAGGCGAAAGGCAATTTGGGCAATTTATGGTACGCATAGACCTTTTTTTTTTTGTGTGACATGCAATTGCTCCAATGCTTTTTATTTTTCTTTTACTGTTCTTTCGTGTGATAGTAAAAAAAAATGGAGTTTGAGTTCCAAAATTCAAAGTTCAAACCATACCAGAAACCGTATAAGTAAATATTTCCTTTTAAGTTAATAATCGTTATCTACATTGACACAAGTTTAAATGAAAAATATTTTATAATATTCTTAGTAAAAGCAATAAATTTTACCAAACATTGTATCTATTATTATATTGATGATTTTGGAATCCGTTGTCAAGTAATTATTTGCTGCATTTGTAATTTGTGTGGTTGTTCAGTGTGGTGCAGGCGAACTGACGAACTGGTCGACGGGCCCAACGCGTCGCACATCACACCAACAGCTCTTGACCGATGGGAGAAAAGATTGGATGATTTGTTCAAAGGACGGCCTTATGATATGTATGATGCGGCTCTCTCCGATACCATAACAAAATTCCCTGTTGACATTCAGGTACCACAATTTTATATTTTAATCCAAATATTTTATGTGTTGATCAGTGTCAAATAACAAAAATGGAGCATATCATGGAAATAGTCATATATATTGTGTGTAGTTCTGAAAAAAATTCTTTTTTCCTCATAAAGTGATGATCCTCCTCAAGCTAATAATGTTTACAACTACTCAAGAATCAACTTTACTGTGGGTGCCAGTGGTGAATATCAGTACAAAATAATGTTGTGTGTCCTTTTTGTACTTAATTATAAAATTAGTCTTCAAATAAAAGATAATAAAAATCACTCTTTATTGCCATATGTGATTTTTGTAGCCATTCAAGGACATGATTGAGGGAATGAGGCTGGACCTGAAGAAATCAAGGTACCAAAATTTTGATGAACTGTACTTGTACTGCTATTATGTGGCTGGTACAGTGGGTCTGATGAGCGTACCAGTCATGGGCATAGCTCCTGACTCGAAGGCCTCAACTGAAAGCGTGTATAATGCTGCGTTAGCTCTTGGGATTGCAAATCAGCTAACCAACATACTTAGAGATGTTGGAGAAGAGTACGTTCCGATCTCATGTCAAAATATTTACTTCATGATGCTACTACATACAGCCAGTTACCCTTAATTGTGGTAAGATTGCCATTTGGATTCTGAATATTTTGGTATTGTTACATTATAGTGCAAGGAGAGGGAGAATATACCTTCCTCTGGATGAGCTGGCGCAAGCCGGACTGACGGAAGATGACATATTTGCGGGAAAGGTGACTGATAAGTGGCGTAATTTCATAAAGGATCAGATCAAACGTACCAGGATGTTTTATGATGCAGCAGAGCAGGGAATTTTTGAGCTCAACCCACAGAGCAGATGGCCGGTAAACAATTGCATATTTCTTTTATATATTTTTTCTTACAATTGCAATGAGCAAAGAACCAAATTGCTCAATTAGCATACATGAATTCTTACTGGTACTGAGACTATATAACATTGCCTCAATCCCCTACTTGTGAATCATTTCTTAAGTTGAGCTCTAATTGTGTTTCAATAAAACCTCAGTTGTGCAAGGGTGAGTTATAATTTCTCCAACTTAATCCTGATGTACAATCAACTTAGAGGGAATTTTCAATTCAGTTGCATTTTCTGATAAATTGTTGTTTGGTAAAATTGGAAGTGAAGTTATTATAATTTATAATGAAAAAATAATGCAAGTAAATCTAACCTGTTTCCTTATAAAATATCAATTTTACAGGTTTTGGCATCATCACTGCTGTACCGACAGATATTGGATTCAATAGAAGCAAATGATTATAACAATTTTACAAAGCGTGCATATGTTAGTAAGGCAAAGAAATTATTATCTTTACCAGTTGCATATGCAAAAGCTACTCTTGGAATAAAATCTTCTTAATATTTTTTCCCCGTTCTCCCTCTATCAGAAATACCTTCCATTTTTTTACTCTCTGTTCCCTTTGTTTTTTTGGGGTATAATGCTCATGTATAGCGGAATTATTAGATTTTCTTACTTTTCTTTTTCCTTTTTTTTGGTTCAGCTTGGGGTGACCTGACTTCCATCCCAATTAAATTGTATACTGTTACAGGGCTGATTTGAAAAGAAAGTAAATTTCCAAATTTATATAGTATTGTAGTTCTTTTTTTTTTTTTTTCCTTTTCCTAACATAACTTCTATTTTGGAAAATCAAGTCCTTTCCGCTCCATTATGAAATAGAGAATGACAAGCATCTTTGATCTTTCATAAAATATAGTGGCGACTGGTGCATCGGTATTGACATTAGTCTGTCATATGATCAAAATCAGATGATTTAGATTAGATTAGATATGTTGTGTGAGATAAACTAACTATTTTGATTTTGGTTGGACACGTTGGACGACCTTTACGTAATAATATAATATATTTTTCGTTGTCATCACAATGATGACAGAATGTATGTACCCATGTTAAACAATTGAAAAGAAAAAAATAGTCAAGAAAAGAAGTCAAAAGATTTGAAAAGTTAAGATTTTAGAAATGCTGAATCAAGATGGTACGATGATAGATATACACTAGATGACGAAAAGACGATTTCTGTAACAATAATTTTGGCCAAAAGTAATGCACCGAGCTATATATAGAGAGAGAGAACGTGCCATCTATTTTCTATCAACTTGTTTTTAGAGATTCAAAATTCAAATGGTCGATCCAAACCGCTCAAGTTGATCATCAAATTGAAATACTCTTGGAGACCAAATTTTACATTTTTTTCGGATTTTTTTGCTATTTATTATGATATTTTCGAAAAAAATTATATTTCATGCCGTTCAATTTGAAAAATATCATAATAAATATAAAAAAATTTTGAAAAAATATAAAATTTGGTCTCCAAGGGTATTTCGATATGATGATCAACTTGAGCGGTTTGGATCGACCATTTGAATTTTGAATCTGGAAAAACGAGTTGATAGAAAATTGATGGCACGTGCCATCGATGACACTTTAACAATTATATATATATAGAGTTTTGCTATGGTGAGTTGTGACTCACCAGAGGGTCTGTGAGTCGGGCTCAAAACTCCTAGATCTGGTTCAAAATAACCGATCCAAACCGTCCAATACGATCTCTCTATTGAAATCTCCATGCATAACAAATTTTACATTTTTTCAAAATTTTTTAAGTATTTTTTTCGAATTTTTAAAAACTACTGTTTTTGAACGGTTCAGAACTAATTAGATTAACGATTTTCTAAAATTTCAAAAAAATACTTAAAAATTTTGAAAAAAATATAAAATTTGGTCTGCAAGGAGATTTCAATAGAGAGATCGTATTGGATTGTTTGGATCGGTCATTTTGGACAAGATCTATGAGTTTTGAGCCCGACTCACAGACCCTCTGGTGAGTCGCGACTCACCATAGCAAAACTATATATATATGTATATATATATATATATATAGACACACACACACATAAAGATAAGAATGGATCAAGCCCTCCAACTTATTCGAAATTAACTATCACAAAGGACGTTCCATTTGGGTTTTGAACCTGCAACCTTCGTTGAAGAAGCGTAGCTCTTTATCATTAGATCAAGAGCTAATTCTCATGCACCGAGCTATATTTGATTGTGGAATTAAATGTAGAGATAAAAATATATAATTATTATCATCATTCTTGCATAATGTCTAAAAGAAATAAAAAGATAACTTTTCTCTTGTACGAGATTATTAGAATAAGTTATTATTTTAAAACAATTTTGTCCAAAAACGATATGGATCATCAACAATTTAATTGACTTTAATTGACTTTAATTGGCTTATCAACAATAATCGGCTTACATAGGACACGATACAAATAAAATTTACACAACTAATGTCTCAACATAGGACCCTTAATTGGCTTCAAATTCTACTCATCCATATACCATAAATTATTTCAACTAATGTCTCAACATCAGTTAAGCAACCATATCAAATTTGGGTACACATCAATTAAGCAACATCAATTTGGTATACATCATTTAAGCAACTAATTGATGTATCACAGCTGCCTCTCTACCTCACTAAATCTCCTTTATAGGTTCAATGTATCACATTAGGTTTTCGGATCGATTACCATCCTAATTCACTCTTTGGATACTCTGTCTCATTAGCGAGCATACATTAGATGCAATGTGTTGTCTGAAAACAATTCGGCAATATTTTCCCTTGTGTTCCCTGAATACGCCAACGCACGATTGCTTGTGCGTACGTATCGGTGGGAACATAAGGAAAAATATCGTCGAATTTTTCTCAGACAACACATTGCATTTAACGTACCACTCGCTAATCCTAAATGAGATAGAGTATCCAAAGAGCAGTCCATGGGACTATCCAAGAATAATTCCTAATGGATTAATCTCGGATGGGCACGACCTAAAATAGTTCAAATTTCGACAATTTGGTCCTATATGACAATACAACTAATATATGCAAATGTTAAATTAATAATTAATTAACCATGAATACAAATTAATGATAAATTAACGAATTGAAATTATCAAGGGTTAAAATAAAAAATTACTGATTTGGTCTTGAAACGATGATTTTTTCGCTTCACTAAGATTGCCTCCTCTTCCTCTTCCTAATTTATGACATCAAAATGAAAAAAAATCCATTACAAATACAAAAATTGATAATTATATAAATAAAAAATTAAAAAATATAAAATATATACCTCAAATGAGAATTATTATTATTATTATTTTTTTACTTCTATAGGCTCTCCTTTGATTTCTCTTTTTATTTATGAATTTTTCCAAATTTATTGGAATTTTTAACTAATTTTTTAAGGTGGATTTAGATCTTAGAAGTAGCTCTCGTTTGGGAAGGAAGGAAGGAATAAAGAAAGGAAAATTTTTTGTTTTTAGCACCGATTTTTATAAAAAAAAACGGTGCTAAAGAGTATAGAAAAAAAAAAATAAGAAAACCAGTTTCCCAAAAGAAAACCGGTGCTAAAGGGAAAACTGATTTTTTTTTTTTCCCTAAACTCTTTAGCCCCGATTTTCCTAAAAAATCGGTGTTAAAGATAACATCTGACAATTACCAAACTGTCACTATCTATTTTTAAAATTGGTTTTCTTAAAAACCATTATTAATATGGCGGTGTTAAAAAGTTTTTTTTTGCGTAGTGACATAATGTTTGAGATAAAAAAAAAAGAAGATAACTCTTTTGTATTTCTTTCGAGAGATGATAACAATTATCTTTTTTTTCAAACAATAATGTTGATTGAAAATAAAACATCGAGTCATGTCTGACTGTAAAATTAAGTGTAGAAAAAAATAAATATTGATTATATGTATAGGCAATTGATGAAAGAAAAAGAATAATCAATGACATGTAAAGACAACCTCTAGAGCGCTATTATTTCCCTCCTTTCGGAATAAATTTTTTTATTTTTCTTTAGAACTTAACACTTAGCAGTGGCTGCTGAGGAATACCAGCGTATCACTTGTTATCCGCTCAAGCGTTCTCAGTGACACGTTGCATGTTTTTCCAAGTGACATGTGGTAGAGCAAGATCACGAATTCTGCACTTTTGCTTGGATTATAGCAGTACTTTCACATCATCACATGGATTTGCTAATCCTTGCATTGTTTTTTATGGGGTCGTTGATTTCACATAGTTTCAGCTCAGCCACACAAGTTGGCAGTAGTGTATCCAGTCTACGAAGCCCTATCCAACCACATGTTACCAACAAAGGTATCTTGTAATCTGCTAGATCGCAATTATAATATAAGAGAAACGAACAATTGTGTGGTCATTTTTCAGAAAAAGGAAAGAGAAAACAATTGTACGGATCGTGTTGGTTTGGTTAAAAGATTTAGTTCTTTGTGGCCCAAAATTGCACAATTCTGATATATTTTTTAATAAACAAGATATGAATTTTAATCTAGACAGTATAAAAAGTTTAAATGTAGATTATTGTGATGAAATGACATAAAATAAATTCAAAAACGATTTAAATGTTCAAATGATATCAGAATTGCATTATTTGCACTTTATATGCGTAATTACCATGTAAAATCTAATTTTTTTAACAAATAAGATATGTATCATATTTTAAACAGTATAAAGGGTTTAAATAGAGATTGTTGGGATGAAATGACTTAGAATGAATCTAGAAACAATTAAAATGCTCAAATGATACTCAGAATTGCATTATTTGCACTTTATATGCGTAATTACCATGTATAATCCAATCTTTTTCAATAAATAAGATAAGAATAATATTCTCGACAGTATAAAGAGTTTAAATGTAGATTGTTTTGATAAAATTACCTAAAATGAATCCAGAAACGATTGAAATACTCAAATAATACTCAAAATTGCATTATTTGCACATTATATGCATAATTACCATGTATAATCAAATTTTTTTTAATAAATAAGATATGAAACATAGTATGGACAGTACAAAGAGTCTTAAATGTAGATTATTGTGATAAAATGACTTAGAATGAATCCAGAAACGATAGAAATGCTCAAATGATACTCAGAATTGCATTATTTGCACTTTATATGCGTAATTATCAAGTATAATCCAATCTTTTTTAACAAACAAGATATGAATCTTAGTTTGGACAGTATAAAGAGTTTATGTAGATTATTGTGACGAAATGACTTAGAATGAATCCAGAAACGATTGAAATGCTCAAATGATACTCAGAATTGCATTATTTACACTTTATATGCGTAATCACCAAATATAATCCAATCTTTTCGAATAAACAAGATATGAATCTTACTCTAGACAGTATAAAAAATTTAAATGTAGATTATTGTGATGAAATGACATAGAATGAATCCAGAAACGATTGAAATGCACAAATGATACTCAGAATTGCATTATTTGCAATTTATATGCGTAATTACCATGTATAATCAATTCTTTTTGAATAAATAAGATAAGAATAATATTCTAAACACTATAAAGAGTTTAAATGTAGATTATTGTGATGAAATGACATAAAATGAATCCAAAAACGATTGAAATACTCAAATGATACTCAGAATTGCATTATTTGCACTTTATATACGTAATTATCATGTATAATCCAATCTTTTTGAACAAAAAAGATATGAATCATATTCTAGACAGTATAAAGAGATTAAGTGTAGATTATTTTGATGAAATGACTTAGCATGAATCCAGAAACGAGTGAAATACTCAAATGATCCTCATAATTGAATTAGTTGCACTTTATATGCGTAATTACCATATATAATCAAATATTTTTGAATAAATAAGATATGAATCATATTCTCGATAGTATAAAGAGTTTAAATGCAGATTATTGTGATCAAATGACTAAGAATGAATCCAGAAACGATTGAAATGCACAAATGATACTTAGAATTGCATTATTTAAAATTTATATCCGTAATTAGGAAATATAATCCAATCATTTAGAAAAAACAAGATATGAATCTTAGTCTATACAGTATAAAGAGTTTAAATGTAGAATATTGCGATGAAATGACTTAGAATGAATCCAGAAACGATTGAAAGGCTCAAATGATACTCAGAATTACATTATTCGCACTTTATATGCATAATTACAATTTATAATATAATTTTTTAGAACAAATAAGATATGAATTGCTTTCTAGATAGTATAAATAGTAAATGTAGATTATTGTGAAGAAATTACTTACAATGAATCTAGAAACGACTAAAATGCCCAAATGATACTCCGAATTACATTATTTGCATTTTATATCCGTAATTACCCTATATAATCTAATCTTTAAGAATAAGATAGAAATCATATTATAGATAGTATAAAGAGTTTAAATGTAGATTATTGTAATGAAATGACTTAGAATGAACCTAGAAACGATTCAAATGCTTAAATTATACTCAGAATTGCATTATTTGCACTTTATATGCGTAATTACCTTGTATAATATAATATTTTTAAATAAACGAGATATAAATCATATTCTAGACAGTATAAAGAGATTAAATGTAGATTATTGTGATGAAATGATTTAGAATGAATCCCGAAACGATTGAAATGCTCAAATTATACTCAGAATTGCATTATTTGCGCTTTATATGCGAAATTACCATGTATAATCCAATCTTTTCGAATAAATAAGAAATGAATCATATACTAGACAGTATAAAGAGTTTAAATGTAGATTATTGAGTTGAAATGACTTAGAATAAATCCAGAAATGATTGAAAGGCTCAAATGATACTCAGAATTGCATTATTTGCACTTTATATGCGTAATTACCATGTATAATCCAATCTTTCCGAATAAATAAGATATGAATCTTAGTCTAGAAAGTATAAAAAGTTAAAATGTAGATTATTGTGTTGAAATGACTTAGAATGAATCCAGAAACAATTGAAATGCACAAATGATACTCAAAATTGCATTATTTGTACTTTATAAGCTTAATTACCATGTATAATCCAATCTTTTTGAATAAATAAGTTAAGAATGATATTCTAGAGATTATAAAGAGTTTAAATGTAGATTATTGTGACGAAATGACTTAGAATGAATCCAGAAACAATTGAAATCCTCAAATGATACTCGGAATTGCCATATTTGCAATTTATATGCGTAATTGTCATTTATAATCCAATCTTTATGAATAAATATGATAAAAATCTTATTCTAGAAAGTATAGAGAGTTTGAGTGTAGATTATTTTGATAAAATGACTTAGAATGAATCCAAAAACGATTGAAATGCTCAATTGAAACTCAGAATTACATAATTTGCACTTTATATGCGTACTTATCATGTATAATCCAATATTTTTGAATAAATAAGATATGAATCATATTCTAGACAGTATAATGAGTCCAAATATTTATTATTGTGATGAAATGACTTAGAATTAATCAAGAAACGATTGAAATACCCATATAATACTCATAATTGCATTATTTGCAATTTATATGCGTAATTAAATTTTATAATCGAATCTTTTTAAAAAAACAAGATATGAATCACATACTAGACTGTATAAAGAGATTAAATGTAGATTATTGTGACGAAATGACTTAAAATCAATCCAGAAAAGATTGAAAGGCTCAAATGATACTCAGAATTACATTATTTGCACTCTTTATGCGCAATTACGATGTATAGTCCATTCTTTTTTAATAAACAAGATATGAATCATAATTTAGACAGTATAAATAGTTTAAATATAGATTATTATGATGAAATGATTAGGAATGAATCCATAAACGATTGAAATGCTCAAATGATACTCAGAATTGCATTATTTGCACTTTATATGTGTAAATACCATGTATAATCCAATCTTTTGGAATAAACAAGTTATGAATCTTAGTATAGACAGTATAAAGAGTTTAAATGTAGATTATTGTGATGAAATAAATTAGAATGAATCCAGAAACGATTGAAATGCTCAAATGATATTCAAATTGTATTATTTGAAATTTATATGCGTAATTACCATGTATAATCAAATATTTTTGTATAAATAAGATATGAATTATATTCTAAACTGTATCAAGAGTTTAAATGTAGATTATTGTGATGAAATGACTTAGAATGAATGCAGAAAATGTTGAAATGCTTAAATGAAACTCAGAATTACTTTATTTGCAATTTATATGCGTAATTATCAAGTATAATTCAATATTTTTGAATAAATAAGATGTAAATCATATTCTACACAGTATAAAGTGTTTAAATGTAAATTATTGTGATGAAATGACTTAGAATGAATCCAAAAAGGATTGAAATCCTCAAAAGATACTCTGAATTGCATTATTTGCACTTTATATGCGTAACTACCATGTATAATCGAATCTTTTTTAATAAACAAGATATGAATCATCTTATAGACAGTATAATGAGTTTAAATGTAGATTATTGTGATGAAATGACTTAGAATGAATCCAGAAAAGATTGATATGCTCTATTATTAGTCAGAATTGCATTATTTTCTGTTTATATGCGTAATTAGCATGTATAATCAAATCTTTATGAATAAATATGACAAGAATCATATTCTAGAAAGTATAAAGAGTTTGAATGTAGATTATTTTCATGAAATGATTTAGAATGAATCCAGAAACGATTGAAATGCTCAATTCATACTTAGAATTGTATAATTTACAGTTTATATGCGTAATTAGCATGTATAATCCAATATTTATTTTAATAAACACGAGATGAATCTTATTCTAGACAGTATAAAAAGTTTAAATTTAGATTATTGTGATGAAATGACTTAAAATGATTCCAGAAACGATTGAAATGCTCTAAAAAACTCCGAATTGCATTATTTGCACTTTATATGCGAAATTACCATGTATAAATCAATCTTTTTGAATAAATAGAATAAGAATAAAATTCTAGACAGTATAAAGAGTTTAAATATATATTATTGTGATGAAATGACTTAGTATTAATCCAAAAAAACGTTGAAATTCTCAAATGATACTCAGAATTGCTTTATTTGTAATTTATATGCGTAATTACCAAGTATAATCCAATCTTTTGAAATAATTTAGATGTAAATCATATTTTAGACAGTATAAAGAGTTTAAATATAGATTATTGTGTTGAAATAACATAAAATGAATCCAGAAATGATTGAAATACTCAAATGATACTCAGAATTGCATTATTTGCTCTTTATATGCGTAATTACCATGTATTATCGAATCTTTTTTAATAAACAAGACATGAATCATATTATAGACAGTATAAAGAGTTTAAATGTAGATTATTGAGATGAAATGACTTAGAATTAATCTAGAAAAGATTGAAATGCTTTATTGATACTCAGAATTGTATTATTTGCAGTTTAAATGCGTAATTAGCATGTATAATCCAATCTTTATGAATAAATATGATAAGAATCATATTCTAGAAAGTATAAAGAGTTTAAATGTAGATTATTTTGATGAAATGACTTAGAATGTATCCAGAAACGATTGAAATGCTCAATTAATACTCAAAATTTCATAATTTGCAGTTTATATGCGTAATTAACATGTAAAATCCAATCATTTTGTATAAACACGATATGAATCTTACTCTAGACAGTATAAAGAGTTTAAATTTTGATTCTTGTGATTAAATAACTTAGAATTAATCCAGAAACGATTGAAATGATCAAATGATACTCAAAATTGCAGTATTTGCAATTTATATGGGTAATTACCCAGTAAAATCTAATCTTTTTGAATAAATAAGAAATGAATCATATACTAGATAGTATAAAGAGTTTAAATGTAGATTATTAAGTTGAAATGAAGTAGAATGAATCCAGAAATGATTGAAAGGATCAAATGATACTCAGAATTGCATTATTTGCACTATTTATGCATAATTGCTATATATAATCCAATCTTTTTTAATAAACAAGATATGAATCATATTCTAGACAGTATAAAGAGTTTAAATGCAGATTATTGTGATGAAATAACTTAGAATGAATCCAGAAACGATTGAAATGCTCAAATGATATTCAGAATGGTATTATTTGAAATTTATATCCGTAATTACCATGTATAATCAAATCTTTTTGGACAAATAAGATATGAATTATATTCTAGACAGTATAATGAGTTTAGATGTAGATTATTGTGATGAAATGACTTAGAATGAATCCAGAAAACGTTGAAATTCTCAAATAATACTCAGAATTGCTTTATTTGCAATTTATATGTGTAATTACGAACTATAATCCAATATTTTTTAATAAATAACATATAAATCAAATTCTACATAGTATAAAGAGTTTAAATGTAGATTATTGTGATGAAATGACATAGAATGAATCCAGAAAGGATTGAAATCCACAAATGATACTCTAAATTGCATTATTTGGACTTTATATGCGTAATTACCATGTATAATAGAATCTTTTTAAATAAACAAGATATGAATAATCTTATACACAGTATAAAGTGTTTAAATGAAGATTATTTTGATGCAATGACTTAGAATGAATCCAGAAAAGATTGATATGCTCTATTGATACTTAGAATTGCATTATTTGCAGTTTATTTGCGTAATTAGCATATATAATCCAATCTTTATGAATAAATATGATAAGAATCATATTCTAGAAAGTATAAAGAGTTTGATTGTAGATTATTTTGATGAAATGACTTAGAATGAATCCAGAAACGATTGAAATACTTAATATCATTCAGAATTACATAATTTGAAGTTTATATGCGTAATTAGCATGTATAATCCAATCTTTTTTAATAAACACGAGATGAATCTTACTCTAGACAGTATAAAAGTTTAAATTTAGATTATTGTGATGAAATGACTTAGAATGATTCCAGAAACGATTGAAATGCTCAAATGAAACTCCGAATTGCATTATTTGCACTTTATTTGCGTAATTACCATGTATAAATCAATCTTTTTGAATAAATAAGATAAGAATAATATTCTAGACAGTATAAAGAGTTTAAATATATATTATTGTGATGAAATGACTTAGAATTAATCCAGAAACGATCGAAATGCTCAAATGATACTCAGAATTTCATTATTTGCAATTTATATGCGTAATCACCAAGTATAATCCAATCATTTTGAATAAATAAGATATGAATCATATTCTAGACAGTATAAAGAGATTAAATGTAGTTGTGATGAAATGGTATAGAATGAATCCAGAAACGATTGAAATGCCTGTATAATACTCATAATTGCATTATTTGCACTTTATATGCATAATTAACTTTTATAATTCAATCTTTTTTAAAAAAAACAAGATATGAATAACATACTAGACTGTATAAAGAGTTTAAATGTAGATTATTGTGACGAAATGACTAAAAATCAATCCAGAAACGATTGAAAGGCTCAAATGATACTCAGAATTGCATTATTTGCACTCTTTATGCGTAATTACGATGTATAGTCCATTCTTTTTTAATAAACAAGATATGAATCATAATTTAGACAGTATAAATAGTTTAAATATAGATTATTATGATGAAATGATTAGGAATGAATCCATAAACGATTGAAATGCTCAAATGATACTCAGAATTGCATTATTTGCACTTTATATGTGTAAATACCATGTATAATCCATACTTTTGGAATAAACAAGTTATGAATCTTAGTATGGACAGTATGAAGAGTTTAAATGTAGATTATTGTGATGAAATAACTTAGAATGAATCCAGAAATGATTGAAATGCTCAAATGATATTCAGAATGGTATTATTTGAAATTTATATGCGTGATTACCATGTATAATCAAATCTTTTTGGACAAATAAGATATGAATTATATTCTAGAAAGTATAATGAGTTTAAATGTAGATTATTGTGATGAAATGACTTAGACTGAATCCAGAAAAAGTTGAAATGCTCAAATGATACTCAGAATTTCTTTATTTGCAATTTATATGTATACATAATATTCTAGACAGTATAAAGAGTTTAAATGTATATTATTGTGAAGAAATGACTTAGAATGAATCCAGAAACTATTGAAATGCTCAAATGATACTCAGAATTGCATTATTTGTATTTTTTATGCGTAATTACCTAGTATAATCGAATCTTTTTTAATAAACAAGATAGGAATCATCTTATAGACAGTAATAAAGAGTTTAAATGTAGATTATTGTGATGAAATGACTTAGAATGAATACAGAAAAGATTGATATACTCTATTGATACTCAGAATTGCATTATTTGCGGTTTATATTTGTAATTAACATGTATAATCTAATCTTTTATGAATAAATATAATAAGAATCATATTCTAGAAAGTATAAAGAGTTTGATTATAGATTATTTTGATGAAATAACTTAGAATGAATCCAAAAACGATCGAAATGCTCACTAGATACTCAGAAGTGCATAATTTTTCAGTTTATATGCGTAATTAGCATGTATAATCCAATCCTTTTGAATAAATATGATATGAATCTTACTATAGACAATACAAAGAGTTTAAATTTAGATTCTTGTGATGAAATGACTTAGAATGAATCCAGAAACGATTGAAATGCTCAAATGATACTCAAAATTGCAGTATTTGCACTTTATTTGAGTAATTACCATGTAAATCCAATATTTTTGAATAAATAAGAAATGAATCATATTCTAGACAGTATAAAGAGTTTAAATATAGATTATTGTGATGAAATAACTTAGAATGAATCCAGAAACGATTGAAATGCTCAAATGATACTCAGAATTGAATTATTTGTATTTTTTATGCGTAATTACCTAGTATAATCCAATCTTTTTTAAAAAATAAGATATGAATCATTTTCTAGATAGGATAGAGAGTTTCAATGAAGATTATTGTTATGAAATGACTTCGAGTGAATCCAGAAACGATTGAAAGGCTCATATCATACTCAGAATTGCATTATTTGCGCTTTATATGCGTAATTACCAAGTATAATCCAATCTTTTTAAATAAACAAGATCAGAATAATAGTCTGGACAGTATATAGAGTTTAAATGTAGATTATTATGATGAAATAACTAAGATGGAATCCAGAAATGATTAAAATGCTCAAATAATACTCAGAATTGCATTATCTGCACTTTATATGTGTAATTACCATGTATAAACAAATATTTTTTCAATAAATAAGATAAGAATTATTTTCTAGACAGTATAAACAGTTTTAATGTAGATTATTGTAACGAAATGACTTAGAATGAATCCTGAAACGATTGAAATGCTCAAATGATACTCAGAATTCTAATTTTTGCAATTTATATGTGTAATTACCATTTATAATCCATTCTTTTTTAAATAAATATGATAAGAATCATATTATAGATAGTATAAATATTTTAAATATAGATTATTGTGATGTTGACTTAGAATGAATCCAGAAACGATTGAAATGCTCAAATGATACTCAGAATTGCATTATTTGCACTTTATTTGAGTAATTAACATTTATAATCCAATCTTTTCGAATAAACAATATATGAATCTTAGTCTAGATAGTACAAAAAATTTAAATGTAGATTATTGTGATGAAATGACTTAGAATGAATCCAAAAACGATTGAAATGGTCAAATGATACTCAGAATTGCATTATGTGCACATTATATGTGTAACTACCATGTATAATCTAATATTTTTGAACAGACAAAATAAGAATCATATTCTAAACAGTGAGTTTAAATGTAGATTATTGTGACGAAATGACATAGAAGTATCCAGAAATGATAGAAATGCTCAAATGATACTCAGAATTGCAATATTTGAAAATTATGTGTAATTACCATGTATAATCCATTCTTTTTTATTAAATATGATAAGAATAGTACATTATTCAGTATAAAAATTTTAAATATAGATTATTGTGATGAAATGACATGGAATGAATCCAGAAACGATTGAAATGCTCAAACGATACTCAGAATTGCATTATTTGCAATTTATATGTGTAATTACCATGCATAATCCGTTATTTTTTGAATAAATATGATAAGAATCATATTATAAAAAATATAAAGATTTTAAATATAGATTCTTGTATTGAAATGACTTAGAATGAATCTGGAAATGATTGAAATGCTCAAATGATACTCAAAATTGCATAATTTGCAGTTTATATGCCTAATTAGCATGTATAATCCAATCTTTTTGAATAAACACGATATGAATCTTACTCTAGACAGTATAAAGAGTTTAAATTTAGAATATTGTGATGAAATGACTTAGAATGAATCCAGAAACGATTGAAATGTTCAAATAATGCACAGAATTGCATTATTTGCAGTTTATATGCGTAATTACCAAATATAGCCCAATCTTTTTGAATAAACAATGTTTGAATCATATTTTCAACAGTATAAAGAGTTTAAATGTAGATTATTGGGATGAAATGACTTAGAATGAATTCAAAAACGATTGAAATGCTCAAATGATACTCAGAATTGCATTATTTGCATTTTTTTATGCGTAATTACCTTGTGTGATCCAATCTTTTTGAACAAATAAAATATGAATCATATTCTAGATAAAGAGATTAAATTTAGATTATTGTGATGAAATGACTTAGAATAAATCCAGAAACGATTGAAAGGCTCATATAATACTCAGAATTGCATTATTTGCAACTTATATGTGTAATTACCTTTTAGAATCCAATTTTTTTTAATAAACAAGATATTAATCATATACTATATAATATAGAGACTGTAAATGTAGATTATTGTGACGAAATGACTTAGAATTAATCCAGAAATGATTGAAAGGTTCAAATGATACTAAAAATTGCATTATTTGCACTCTTTATGCGTAATTTCCATGTATAATCCAATCTTTTTGAATATACAAGATATGAATCATATTCTAGACAGTATAAAGAGTTTAAATGTAGATTATTGTGATGAAATGACTTAGAATAAATCCAGAAACGATTGAAATGCTCAAATGATACTCAGAATTGCATTATTTGCACTTCATATGCGTAATTACCTTGTGTGATCCAATCATTTTGTATAAATAAGATATGAATTATATTCTAGACAGTATAAAGAGTTTAAATGTAGATTATTGTGATGAAATGACTTAGAATGAATCCAGAAAACGTTGAAATTCTCAAATAATACTCAGAATTGCTTTATTTGCAATTTATATGCGTAATTACCAAGTATAATCCAATCTTTTTGAATAATTTAGATGTAAATCATATTCTAGACAGTATAAAGAGTTTAAATATAGATTATTGTTTTGAAATAACTTAGAATGAATTCAGAAATGATTGAAATGCTCAAATGATACTCAGAATTGCATTATTTGCACTTTATATGCGTAATTACCATGTATAATCGAATTTTTTTTAAAAAACAAGACATGAATCATATTATAGACCGTATAAAGAGTTTAAATGTGGATTATTGTGATGAGATGACTTAGAATTAATCCAGTAAAGATTGAAATGCTCTATTGACACTCAAAATTACATTATTTGCAGTTTATATGCGTAATTAGCATGTATAATCCAATCTTTATGAATAAATATGATAATAATCATATTCTAGAAAGTATAAAGAGTTTGAATGTAGATTATTTTGATGAAATGACTTAAAATGACTCCAGAAACGATTGAAATGCTCAATTGATACTCAAAATTGCATAATTTGCAGTTTATATGCGTAATTAGCATGTATAATCCAATCTCTTTGAATAAACATGATATGAATCTTATTCTAGATAGTATAAAGAGTTTAATTTTAGATTCTTGTGATTAAATGACTTAGAATGAATCCAAAAACGATCAAAATACTCAAATGATACTCAAAATTACAGTATTTGCACTTTATATGCATAATTACCCAGTAAAATCTAATCTTTTTGAATAAATAAGATATGAATCGAATTATAGACAGTATAAAGAGTTTAAATATAGATTATTGTGATGAAATAACTTAGAATGAATCCAGAAACGTTTGAAATGCTCAAATGATACTCAGAATCACATTATTTGTATTTTTTATAATTACCTAGTATAATCCAATATTTTTTAGTAAATAAGAAATGAATCATATTCTAGACAGTATAAAGAGTTTAAATGAAGATTATTGTTATGAAATGACTTAGAATGAATCCAGAAACAATTGAAAGGCTCATATGATACTCAGAATTGCATTATTTGCACTTTATATGCGTAATTACCTTGTATAATCCTATATTTTTGAATAAAGAAGATGAGAATCTTAGTCTGGACTGTATAAAGAGTTTAAATGTAGATTATTGTGATGAAACAACTAAGAATGAATCCAGAAAAGATTGAAATGCTGAAATGATACTCAGAATTGCATTATGTGCAATTTATATATGTAATTACCATGTATAATCCAATATTTTTTAATAAATAAGATAAGAACCATATTCTATACAGTACAAAGAGTTTAAATGTGGATTATTGTGACGAAATGACTTAGAATGAATCCTGAAATGATTGAAATGCACAAATGATACTTAGAATTGCATTATTTGCACTTTTTATGCGTAATTACCTTGTATAATCTAATCCTTTTGAATAAATAAGATATGAATCATATTCTAGATAGTATGAAGACATTAAATGTAGATTATTGTAATGAAATGACTTAGGATGAATTCAGAAACGATTGAAGTGCTCAAATGATACTCAAAATTGCATTAGTTGCACTATATATGCATAATTACCATGTATAATCCAATATTTTTTGAATAAATAAGATATTAATCATATTCTAGGCACTATAAAGAGTTTAAATTTATATTATTGTGAAGAAATGACTTAGAATGAATTCTGAAATGATTGAAATGTGGAAATGATACTCAGAATTGCCTTATTTCCACTTTATATGCGTAATTACCATGTATGATCCAATTTTTTTGAATAATTAATATATGAATCATATTCTAGACAGTATAAAGAATTTAAATGTAGATTATTGTGATGAAATGACTTAGAATGAATCCAGTAATGATTGAAATGCTCAAATGATACTCAGAATTGAATTATTTGCACTGTATCTGTGTAATTACCATGTATAATTAAATCTTTTTCAATAAACAAGATATGAATCATATACTAGACAGTACAAAGAGTTTAAATGTAGATTATTGTAAAGAAATGACTTAGAATCAATCTAGAAACGATTGAAAGGCTCAAATGATACTCAGAATTGCATTATTTGTAATTTTCATGTGTAATTACCATTTATAATCCAATATTTATGAATAAATATAATAAGAATCATATTCAATAAATTATAAAGAGTTTAAATGTAGATTATTTTGATCAAATGACATAGAATGAATCCAGAAACGATTGAAATGCTCTATTGATACTCACAATTGCATCATTTGCTGTTTATATGCGTAATTAGCATGTATAATCGAATCTTTATGAATAAATATGAAACAAATAATATTCCAGAATGTATAGAGAGTTTGAATGTAGATTATTTTGATAAAATGACTTAGAATGAATCCAGAAACAATTGAAATACTAAATTGATACTCAGAATTGCATAATTGGCAATTTATATGCGTAATTAGCATGTATAATCCAATCTTTTTGTATAAACATGATATGAATCTTAGTCTAGACATTATAAAGAGTTTACATGTAGATTATTCTGTTGAAATTACATAGAATGAATCTAGAAATGATTGAAATTCTCAAATGAAACTCGGAATTGCATTATTTACACTTTATATTCGTAATTACCTTGTAAAATCCAATCTTATTGAATAAACAAGATATGAATCGTATTCTAGACAGTATAAAGAGTATAAATATATATTATTGTAATGAAATGACTAGGAATGAATCCAGCAACAATTGAAATGCTCAAATGATACTCAGAATTTCATTATTTGCATTTTATATACGTAATTACCATGTATAATCCAATCGTTTTGAATAAACAGGATATTAATCATATTCTAGGCAGTATAAAGAGTTTAAATATAGATTATTGTGATGAAATGACTTAGAATGAATTCAGAAACGAATGAAATGTTCAAAATGATACTCAGAATTACATTATTTGCACTTTATATGCATAATTACCTTGTATAAAGCAATCTTTTTGAATAAATAAGATATTGTTTGACCCTAAAAATTAACCCTGAAAACCAAACCCAAATTGCTAAAACCAAATTCAAATTGCGAAGATCCAAATTCAAATTTCGAAAAAATCAAGTTCAAATCGCGAAAAATATCAAACAAACTCCAAAAATTCTCAAAATTTACCCAAAAATTCCCTAATAATTATGATGAATTATCATGATTTTGAAATCCCAAAAATATCACCAGAAGCCTCAAAATTTGTAAAGAAACCCTGAAAATCCATAAAATTCCCGAAAAATATCTGTGAGGAATTTTGAGAAACCCTTTGAACCATTAAATTCCTCACATTTTTCTGAGTTCACCCATAAAATTTTATGCGAAAATACCCAAGGAAAGGCCTTCAAATAATTTATTTTGGTTTGGCCTTAAAGAAATATAAATGGGACAGCAGAAATTGAATGAAAATCCCACAAAAATCAGAGGCATTTGGCGCGTGCAGCCATTGTAGGGGATCCAACAGGGGCCAGGGATGTCGCTGCCCCCAGGAAAAATTTACCATCATCATTGAAGGCTTGAATGCACCCGTTTTATGTACACCATGCACAGAAATTCGAAATGTTTAATTGGCTCACGGTACACCCAGCACACCCATCTTGCTCTTCCTCATTAAATTTGATAGATGGGGCCCAGGCGAAGAGCCTTCTTCCTCCTCGGTAAAAAGAAGAGGAGAAAATGGCAGCCACGAATTTACTGTAGATACCGGGTGAAAATCGCGAAACCGGCGACGTGGCCTCGTTTGAACCTAGAAACCGGAAACCATGCACCCCGCCCATGGTATTGCGAAACCAGAACCCTAGGCGCAGCTGGAGGTGAGCCGTTGATGAAAATGAACGATGGTGATTGGCTCACGGCTAAGGAAGTGACGCCCTAATCCGGGCCTATTTAAACCTCAATTAAAGCGAGGAGAAGGAGGGGAGGAGAAGCGCCATTATCTCGGCTAGGTTAGATTGTTGCTACTTGGTGCAATTAGGATAGTTAGAGACAAATTGGAAGAGGCAAAACATCAAACAGCTGAGAAAAGGGGAAGAGAGGTAGAATTGAGGGATTTCTCTTTGTAATTTTCGGTTGGTAAATCAAAAGAAGTGGATTTGAAGTGCAAAAAAATCTGTTGCTTGTCTTTCTCTCCTCTCCTCTCATTCTTTGACCTCTCCTCCTATGGTTTATACTGAGGGCTCCTCAGATATAGACTGAGGAGAGGTCGCCTAACTTGAGGGTTCCTCCTGTTAGGTGTGGCTGATAGCTTAAGCTGAGGGTTCCTCAGTTTTAGGCTGCTGTTCTATGGTTTGAGCTCAAATGGCTCAAATTATGGAACTTTTGAATAACATGTGATGCCTAAATGTTATGCTGCCAAATTCTGTTTAGATCATATTCTTATATAAATACAGGACTTAAATGATTAAAAGTGAATCTGAAAGCAATTGAGTTAAATTCTTGCATAAATGACAAATAATAAGGAAATGCAATTATTTAAGATTTCTAGATTGGATTGCAAGTTTACAGGTCTTAAGAATTGAAATTGTGCATTCAAATATATATATGCTGTAAATGAAACTTCAAAAATTTTGTTTAAATTCTGTGGACATCTCTTTAATTTCTTCAATAAGCGTGTGGTAAGATTGATGACATTTCTAGTTTAAAATCACAAATAACGAATGTCAAAGATTCGCATTTGTGCCCAAGACAGCATCTTCCTGGTTAAACACTTGACCTGACTCAAAACTTAAAAAACTTTAAATTATGCATTTAATAAGATATGTCAAAAATTTAAGGACTGTTTTGTAAGAGTTGAAGCCAGGCTCGTCAGACATTGGATTTGTGTTTTGGAGAACTACTGTAATTGCCATGGTCTGTTTTGCATTAGCAGTAATCAAGGGGTATATTGTAACGTTTTGGTTTGTTGAAAGGGGGGCAATAACATAAAAGGATTCAGGTAAAAAGATATAGTGCGATTTTAAATGATAAATGCTAACGCATTTGTGATAATATTTACATGACCAAATGATGTACAGTAACTAAATGCTAGTTGATAAAGTTGCCTAATGAACATCTCAAATCGGAAACAGTGAAGGAATGCAAAAATTGAAGAATTAATTGACAATTATCATATAGTAGTATTAGTATAGGTTCATGTAAGTTTACGTAACCTTATTAAAAAAAAAAAATCCTTTTTCTGGTACAAACACATTTCCCCGATACCAATCGGTACCAAGTCTTTGTACCACCGTACCAAGCCAGCGGTACTCTCACCAAATTAAGGCAACGCAAGGAAAATAAATCACACCACTATTTTCTCCTCTCCATCACGATGCTAACTGACACAGCCTCGTCGGTTGCGACGGTGGAGATCGCCGGAAAAGTAAAACCCAAAAGTATAGGGATTAAATCGATTAACAACTTAACGCTGTGCAAATTAAGTCTCGTCTTTCTTGCCAAATGGAGGCGACGCGATAGAATTGGAAGCCACCACCTCACTCCTCGTTCCATCACGCTTCTAGGGAGCTTGAGTTCGTCAACAATGGTGGTCGGAATCGTCAAAACTCCGGCGAAAGGGATTCGGATAGGAATAAAAAGAAAGGAAGGGTTCGTTCATAATATTTTCATCTCTTTAAGAGAAATTCGGCGCCAGTCTCCTTTGACACGTCAGCGCCAGCACAAGCCCCGTCAGCGCCAATTCAGACACACGCAAAAGCCATCTCAGCTTTCCCTGCATACGTGGACCAATCACATAATTCCAAATAAACAGAAACTTCGAAAATTCACTAAAAATAGTAGGAAACTCAGAAAAATCCAAATAAAATATCCATAAAATTCTAAAAATCAAAATAAACCAAATTTACTGATACTTTAATGTAAAATTCTGTCAAAATAGTGGCCTTTAGTATTTTTGAAGTATTTAGCTATGAAAATAAATTTTATAAAAGTTTTAGAAAATTAATAAAATCACTAAAGTCTTTTCTAAAAAATCTTCAAAATCAGAAATCTGAATACTTTCAAAACAAAAATAATTTTAAAAGGACATTTTTGAAACCAAACATTTCGATATATGTATTTTGAAATTAATGACTTTTGGTACCTTTGAAGTATTTCCAATATTAAATAGATTTCTAAAGTAATATTAAATAAGTTTTGTAAAATTTTAAAATGATGTCAAGATTCATCAAAAACTCTTTCACAAATTCTCAAAAATAAAAAGTGAAGTAAGTTTAAAAATAGAAATAATTTCAAAAGGGATATGTCAAATATCAAATATTTTCAAAAATAAACATAATTAGAAATGTAAAAAAATAAATTTCAAAAGCCTAAAATAAAAAATAAATAAATAAAAGAAAATTGTTAAATTGTAAAACCCAATGAGAGACTTCAGAAAATTAAAAGTCAAACACGAGCCCAAAGTCAAGACCAAAACCTCTTCACTAGAGAAAAGAAAGCTCTTCAGCAAATCAAGATCAACTTCAAGCGAGTCAAAAAGCCAGAAACCCTGAAACTCAAATTCAAAATCCAAAAACCATGAAACTCAAACCCAAAAGACATAAACTTTGAAATTTAAATTCAAAAGCCGAAAACCTTGAACTTAAATCAAAAGCCAAATCCAAAAAAAAACCATGAAACTCAAACCAAAAGCTAAATACTGAAAATCCTGGAGCTCAAGCGAAAAAGTTAAATCCTAAAACCTCAAAATCCAAGCCAAAGCTAAGTTCTTGAGACCTAAATCTAAAATAATCAAGGCCTTAGCCCTAAAACCAAATTATGAAAGCTAGAAATCTAAAACCCAGAAAACCTCTAAATCCAAACTTAAATCCAGAAACCAAAACCTTGGCCACAAATCTAGAAACGAAAACCTAAAGATGAAAAGATCAAAAGCAAGAGCCCTAAAACCAAACTCAAATCTAAGAACTGAAACTCAAACCTTTCTTTTCAACAAGTGACCCAAGATAGTCCCGGAAACCAATCCTTACAAGTGACCCAAAATAGTCCCAAGGATTGTCAAGAACCAAAATTCTCGAAGTGACCCAAAATAGCTCCGAGAACCCAAAACTTTGTTTCCACAAGTGACTCAAAATAGTCCCGGAAACCAATCCTTACAAGCGACCTAAAATAGTCCCAAGGATTGTCAAAAACTCAAATCCTCACAAGTGGCCCAAAATAGCCCCGAGAACCTGAAACCTTTGTTTCCACAAGTGACCCAAAATAGTTTAGGAAACCAATCCTTACAAGTGACCCCAAAATAGTCCCAACGATTACCAAAATCACGTTCCTACAAGTGACCCAAAATAGTCTCAGGAACCAAATTCTCACAAATGGCCCAAAATAGCCTTATAAAACCTAAATCAAATCCAAATTCCACAAAGGCCCAAAATAGCCTTAAACAAACCAAACCAAATCCAAATCCAAATGGCCTAAAATAGCCTTGATAAACTAAAAGTCCAAATCCAAATCCTACAAAGGCCCAAAATAGTCTCAGGACCGAAAACCACATTAAAAAATCGAATCTGTTTCAAACAAAAATCTAAAATTATTTATGTGTCCTCAATTGGGTCCCGTCAATTATGTTTGGTACCATCAATTGAGTCCGGTTTAAGCCAAAAGCAATAAATATCCCAGTTAAATACAAAATCATTTAGAGACGATTTTCCTAGCCTATTACATACAATTCTTTAGATCCCTTAATCAGAGGTTCCCGTAGGCAACTACGGGGTAATTAACAGTAGGGGCTTGCGCCTACTGGAAAGAAAGGACCCGCGAAATTAATAAACCCTCGTAAGAAGCGACTCTTGTTCAGGTTCTCTTGTCGTCAAGAGACACTCAGCGGAGAGATCGAACCTTAAGGGGGGTGAATCTAAGGCTTATTCCAATTTCTCGAGGAAATCCTTTCATTCTTCGAGGGATGACGAAAAAGTCCACACAGATATGAATCATATTCTAGACAGTATAAAGATTTAAAATGTAGATTATTGTGATGAAATGACTTAGAATGAATCCAGAAACGATTGAAATGCTAAAATGATAATCATAATTATATTATTTACAATTTATATATTTAATTACCTTGTATAATCCATTTTTTTTAATAAATATGATAAGAATCACATTCTAGACAGTATAAAGAGTTTAAATGTGGATTATTATGATTAAATGACTTAGAATGAATCCAGAAACGATTGAAATGCTCAAATGATACTTAGAATTGCATTATTTGTACTTTATATGCGTAATTACAATGTATAATCCGATCTTTTGGAATATACAAGTTATGAATCTTAGTATGGATAGTATAAAGAGTTTAAATGTAGATTGGTGTGATGAAATAACTTAGAATGAATCCAGAAACGATTGAAATGCTAAAATGATATTCAGAATTATAGTATTTGAACTTTATATGCATAATTACCATGTATAATCCAATCTTTTTGTATAAATAAGATATGAATTATATTCTTGACAGTAGAAAGAGTTTAAATGTAGATTATTGTGATGAAATGATTTAGAATGAATCCAAAAAAGTTTGAAATGCTCAAATTAACAAGTATATGCGAAATTATATGCGAAATTAACAAGTATAATCCAATCTTGTCAATTTATGAAATGCTCAATAGATTATTGCTCTATTTGCAATTTATATGCGAAATTTACAAGTATAATCCAATCATTTTAAATAAATAAGATGTAAATCATATTCTAGACAGTATAAAGAGTTTAAATGTAGATTATTGTGATGAAATGAGTTAGAATGAATCCAGAAATGATTGAAATGCTCAAATGATACTCAGAATTGCATTATTTGCAATTTATATAAGTAATTACCAAGTATAATAGAATCTTTTTTAATAAACTTGATAAGAATCATATTATAGACAGTATAAAAAGTTTTAATGTTGATTATTGTGATGAAATGACTTAGAATGAATCCAAAAATAATTGGAATGATCAAATTATACTCAGAATTGCATTATTTGCAATTTATATGTGTAATTACCATGTATAATCCAATTTTTTTGAATAAATATAATAAGAATCATATTCTAGACTGTATAAAGAGTTTAAATTTAGAATATGATGATGAAATGACTTAGAATGAATTTAAAAACGATTGAAATGCTCAAATGATGCTCTGAATTGCTTTATTTGAACTTTATATGCGTAAGTAGCATGTATAAGCTAATCTTTTTGAATAAACAAGATATGAATTTTAGTCTGGACAGTATAAGGACTTTAAATGTAAATTATTGTGAAGAAATAACATAGAATGAATCCAAAAACAATTGAAAGGCTTAAATGATACTCAGAATTTCATTATTTGCAATTTATATGCGTAATTACCATATATAATCCAATCTTTTTGAATAAATAAGATATGGATCTTAGTTTGGACAGTAAAAAGAGTTTAAATGTAGATTATTGTGATGAAATAACTTAGAATGAATTCAGAAACGTTTGAAATGCTCAAATGATACTCAGAATTGCATAATTTGCACTTTATATGCGTAATTACCATGTATAATCCAATCTTTTTGAATAAACAAAATATGAATCTTAGTCTGAATAGTATAAAGAGTTTAAATTTAGATTATTGTGATTAAATAACTTAGAATGAATCTAGAAATGATTGAAATACTGAAATGATACTCAGAATTGCATTATGTGCACTTTATATGTATAATTACTATGTATAATCAAATCTTTTTGAATAAATAAGATAAGAATCGTATTCTAGACAGTATAAAGAGTTCAAATATAGATTATTGTGACGAAATGACTTACAATGAATCCAGAAACGATTGAAATGCTCAAATGATGCTCAGAATTGCATTATTTGCACTTTATATGTTTAATTACCAAGTATAATCTAATATTTTTGAATAAATAAGATATGAATCATATTTTAGATAGTATAAAGAGTTTAAATGTAGATTATTGTGATGAAATGATTTAGAATGAATCCCAAAACGATTGAAATGTTCAAATGATACTCATAATTGCATTATTTGCATTTTATATGCGAAATTATCATGTATAATCCAATATTTTTGAATAAAGAAGATATGAATCAGATTATGGACAATATAAAGTGTTTAAATGTATATTATTATGATGAAATGACTTAGAATGAATCCAGAAACGATTGAAATGATCAAATGATACTCAGAATTGCATTATTTGCAATTTATATGCGTAATTACCATGTATAATCCAATCTTTTTAAGTAAATAAGATATGAATTATATTCTAGACAGTATAAAGAGTTTAAATGTAGATTATCGCGATGAAATGACTTACAATTAATCAAGAAACGATTGAAATGCGCAAATGATACTTATAATTTCATTATTTACACTTCATATGCATAATTACCATCTATAATCCAATCATTTTGTTGAATAAATAAGATTTGAATCATATTTTAGATAGTATAAAGAGTTTAAATGTAGATTATTGTGATGAAATAAATTTGAATGAATTCAGAAACGATTGAAATGCTCAAATGATATTTAGAATTGCATTTTTTGCACTTTATATGCGTAATTACCATGCATAATCCAATTTTTTTGAATAAACAAGATATGAATCATACTGTAGATTATATAAAGAGTTTAAATGTAGATTATTGTGATGAAATGACTTAGAATTAATCCAGAAACGATTGAAATGCTCAAATGATACTCAGAATTATATTATTTGCACTTTATATGTCTAATTACCATGTATAATCAAATATTTTTGAATAAATAAGATATAAATCATATTCTAAATAGTATAAAGAGTATATTTTTTTTTTCTAAGCCACCTAATTCCTATACGGGAACGTGAAATATTGATTAGTGTAAGATATTTGCGGAGGAAATTTATGTTATACGGCAATTTCAAATTTCTGTTGACTTCTTGACATATTACGTTGCTGAGTAAATGACCTTAGTCTTCAATTTTACATGAACATCGGTAAGAATACGATGAAATTTACTCCGAAAGCAAACACTTGACAGAAAAGGGTGAAAAATATTCTCATAATTTTAGCTTTATCTTTTGGAAATGTGTTAATTAATTAGTGAATTATAATTTTTGTGCAGTTTTCTTCACAACTAACACTTTTCTTACGAGCAACGACAGAAAATAGAGACGTATGAATCCTCTGAAGTGTACTTCTGTGCTATGAAAATGAACATAGTTATGAAGAGAATGACTTTACAAAATCAATAATTTGCCCAATAGAACATACACCATATCAAACTAGTCATAAATATGACTGAGAAAAAACAAGTAGATGCACTGTTCTTCTGCCAATAGTAATGCAACTGTAGTTAATAGGCCTGGCAAACCCACACGGAATAATCACGTTCCGTTTCAGAAACGGAACAAAATAACTGTTTCATTTCCGTTCCGTTTTAGTAAAGAAATAATTTTTCGATGCCGTTTCCGTTCCGTTTTCTATTTTCCATTATAATTCTTTCTTTCTGTGTTTCATTTCGGTAAAACGGTATAATTAACTGTTTCAATATTTTGACCCAAGTTAACAATTTTCAAATGGAAAACCACAATACTCCACAAAATAAAAAAAGAATCTATAAAGAGGCCCAATAAGGCCTAAAATATCCAATTAATAAAGGAGACGGGAAGGCTCCGGAGATTTCAGAAAGATGCGCTTCGTTAGTCCCACATCGCTGGTTCATTACTATATCGTTCCCTGGGGATTACAAATAGCAGCAGCTCCGGTTGGAAAGAGCATGGAGCTGCGTGGTGAGCACAGAGCGAACTATTCTTTCGCCTTTTACTAAAGAATACCGTGTGCACGCCACTTTTAAGCAGCATACTTCAATTTTTAGAGGGTGCCTCTCTTTTGAGTTGGCCCCAACAAATTTAATATAAATTTTTTTATTCTTTTTCTCCTTTGCGAATGGCGTATTAGTATTACCAGTCAAATTTACGTCCTATAGCTGAGGAAAAACCCTACATAGTGCGTTTTTATTTTTATCTGAAATGGGATTATTTGTTTTTGTCTTATTATTAAATCAGTTTGCAAATCGAGTTCTTAGTTCTCACTGCCGCTAACAGGATCTCTCAAACTGTATACCCTCGACTCTTTCTATGTATCCTCACAACCTATGTTGCACGGTGCGGGTGCAGAAATATTCTATTCTTTTCAAAGCACCGTGCGGAAATGTTCTATTGTTTTCAAAAAATTAGAATACAATAGTATATATAAAATAAATATAATAATTTTATATTTATGGAAGTCATGATGACACGTCAAACTTTTCAGAAAATAAAATCTTGAAAATAATGAAAAGAAGAGGAGAGTCCTAGTCTAAATGGTGGCACTAAACGTCACAACTCTATTTTATATAAATATTTAAAAATTAAAAAATTCAAATGATGAATCCAACTTGTTAGTCTTGATAAACTTCAAGAGCTATGCGTTTTGATATAAATTTTGTAAAATTTAGAGTTAATTCGATACTTAATATGTCAAAAAATAAATGAATCTTATTAACGATGACATATTAATAAATATTTTTGTAAAAAAAAATTTGATGAGAAACATTCGTTAAAATACCTTAATATGTCAGTAAAAAAATCTCTCACTACCTCTCCTCAGGCTTCAGTTTTTTTTTGGAAAATTATATTTATAAGAGATTTTTACCGAGGTCCACATATATCCCTAACGAAGATTGTACTTCAGAGAAGCACAGTGTAAAGATAGAGGAGAAAAATAAGGACTAAAAAAAAATCCAACAATAATTCGTAAATTCACTGACGGTCTAAGTATTTCTGAATATTTTCGCAATTAGTCTTACTTTCGCCATGTCAAAAATTGGTATGTGAATTCATATATTTCTTTTTTCAAGGTCGACGTTAGACATGTTACTTTTGAACAAGTTATCAGTTGTTTTTTTATGGAATCATAACTTCATAAGCCGACGTTTGAAACATATATCGGCTATGTAAGATCATTTGTGCAAATATTCAAGGGTATTAATCCGTTTGTGACTGTACAAATTAATTTCGGGTTTAAAAAAACTCTTGAAAAATAAGAGATCTTAGAAAAAAGAGAAACGAGAATAAATTACGGGGAAGAGGAATTCCATTATCAGAATCTTACTAGTTACAACGAGGGGAAGACGAATTCCATTATCAGAATGAAATTCTAGCCTCCCGAATCAGAAATAAAAATCTCATTTGCTAAACTTTATTTTTCTGAATATGTTAATATTTAGTAGAAAATAAGTTCGTTTGGCATGAGTTAGAAGGAAATTATTTTCCCTCGATGAAATTCAAGATGAAAATTGAAGATATTTAGCGTGATTTCATTTCATGCAGTAAAAAAACCATCTGTCGCCATCCGTTTTCAATAGAGGTAAAAATTGTAAAATAGAAAAAAAAAAAAAGAGCAGTTGACTATTTTTTAGTGGCATTTTTTAATCTGGAAAAAAAAAATCAATTCTAATTCGTTCTTACTGAATTCATCTTCGTTGAATTAAACTAAACTCATCTTTATTTTATTCTTAAAAAGTTCGGAATTAAAGGCTTAGATTGATCCACATTTTTTTAGAGGAATTGATAGTGACTGAGGTTAATCCACATTTACATCACAGATCAGACGTTCCAGAATAAACAGGAACAAATTCCAGGGGACAAGGGTTTAAATTCGACCATCGGACCAAATCAATCAACATTTATTGTTCAATCTAGACCGTTTATTTTAGTAGATGCTTACCTACGAATATACTTTCCATCGGTTTAGTGTAATAAATGTCCATCTAAAAACAAGAGCATCTGATAGGGGAAAACATTTTTGTACCTAGTTATTGTTAATAATTGCATAAGATGCTTTAGCCTACAAATCAAAATGATAAAAAGGGACCAGGAAACGCTTGGTAAAATGCATTTATGGGAATCTAATGCAAAGTGCCTTTTATTATAGCCGCATGCTTGCCTTCTCCTCCTCTTTACAAAAAAATATATTACGAAACAAAATACAATTACTTGGCGAAACAGTATTACTATGCATGGTAATGAATTTGGCATACACATCCCATCAATGCGCATGCCTAGTTCGGCATGCGTACACCACAGTTGGAGGTTGCTTGTTTGAGTTAGTTTCCCTGGTTTGGTTCTGCTTTCGCTTGTATCCATGTCAACCTTTTTGTTTGGTCCTGTTTGTTGTCTTAGCACGCTCATCCAAAATTTCATCACAGTTTGTGTGTCCTGTTTGTATAATAACAATTTGGAATTAGTGTTATTTACAATTTTGTAATTTAAATTCCAGAACCCACGGAAGTAAAAAAAGTTGGAGATTTGAGAGTGTTGTAATTTAAAAAATTTTAACCAAAATAATACACGAGTTATACTTCAAAGAATATCTATATAAGTCGTTGACAAAAATTAAATTGTTGAACGTTTCATTTTTATTTATTTTCTTGGACGAAGAATTGAACAGCTTTCAAATGAATCAAGTTGTATACATAATTAGTATATACGAGGAAAACAAATCCATAAGTTTAATTTTTTGCATTTACAACATATAGAAAGAAATGCTAAATAATATAATATAAAAATTGAAAACCATAGAAACATTGATTCAATTGGAATTATTATTATTATTTTGGAAATCATTCAATTGGAATTCGGGACAAAGTACCTATACTGACTGTAACAGACATGTTGCACTGACATGCTCGCTCAATATAGGACTTTGGTTATCACCCATAAAATAAATAAATTAGTCCTTTGGTTGACTGTTATGTACGTGCACGGTGCACATGTCAGTTTCAAAAGGCAAGTTCATGTGTTACTGTCTGAGCAAGCGTTCTATTAAAAAAAAAATGAAAATAAACAAAAGTGAGAACAAGCTTCTTTTATTTTTTACCCAAAAAGCTAATAACCAGTCAGATGTAACAACTAGAGAAATTCCAACACGTAGAAACTCTAAGTTTCAGCACGAATCTTGATGGAAATGGACGGCTCGCAGTACGTTCAGTGCTCATAACACATGGCCAGCTGCAGCAAAAAAAAAAAGTAAATAACCTTTTTCAAAAAGGAGAAACATGGTTCAATCAGGAACAAATGAACAGTGGATCAGATTCACTAGCCTTTCTTGTAACCAATAGCATTATCCTTTTTTTTACCTCTCCCTTTTATTGTGATGTGTGATCCGGACAAATTCCTGTATATCTTCTTTTCTTTTATGTTTTTATTTTTACTGCCAATGGATCTAATAAAATTATTACCAAACTCTCTGCAAAAGAAAGACAACTTCATGGCTTCATAATTTTCTCACAGAGGACCCCAATTAACATATTAATTAATTTTTATGATGCGCTAATAATCGCTGGAGATCGGTTTTGGTCCATATATAGTGGATGACTGACACATCTATTCTTTACAATTAAGTGCCAATCCTGCTTTGAATAATTATAAATTATGTTAAAGTTAATAATCGATGTATATCGGTTTTTGCTGATGAGGGCATTATGAATTTTCACTCACTGACCTACAATATTTTGCACTTATTTTGTAACTGGACAGGTCTTAATACAGAGATGGAGGCAAATCTTGTTCACTATGCTAGAGGCAACACTGGAGCAACTGGAGCTGTGCCGCCTATGCCACTGGTGGTTTCCCAGACTGGTCCGGGTGAAGATGGTCATATCACATATGCTTATGTTTCTGATGTAGTTCTGCTTGTCGTTTGTTGCTTAGTTTGATGGATTTGCTTTAGCGACTTGTGCTATTGGCTAATTTTTTCTTTTGTTTGTTTGGATTTTTGTATCTCTGAGATGTTCACTGATGACTCTAATAAACCTTTTACTTTTGGTTATAGTATTAGGTTCCCGGGTTCTTTCTTTCAAAAAAAAAAAAATATTGTAAAAAGTTGTTTCACTCATGGTGAAAGTTAACCCTATTAGCTGTGAGGTCATAAAAAATTGTTTTGGTCGCTATACTTTGTGCTATGTTTGGAATTAGCGGATGAGTTGGAGAAAACTAGTAGATAGTTTTTAATTTCATGTAAAAGAAGTATCTAAAAAAACTAAAAAAGTCAGTTCATATAAGGTGGTGATGCATGTGACCTACTAAGTCAGTGGTAATAACGTTTGGTCAGATTTAAAGAGGTTAAGGGTTCAAGTTCCGCATGAGTTTTTTATTTTTTTTAAAAGTTAGATTGCAAAAATCTCTCTTTCTGATAAATTTTATTTAGAAGTGTTTAAAAAATTCTAGAATATGGAAATAAATCAAAAAATCGTGGTTTACCTCTAGCCATTGCTATTGAAACACGAGGTTGATCGAGTGAAGCCTTGTGTCGCATGTGCTACTTCTACACGAACCAGCAATGAAAACCATAGCGAGTAGGACACTACAAAGTCGTACTATCTTTCCGTGACTTGATGATTCACTCGAGAATACCGGATTTGACTTGTCTCCTTTCTCTTTCCTTTATCTTTTTCTCTCTTGAACTCTAATCAATTGGATAACCGAGAAAGTGTGTTGAGCCTTATTTTCATCATAACAGGGCTTAAATAAGAGTCTAAAACACTCAGAAGGTGCAACAAAGTCAGTGGAACCAAAAGGTACAAAGATCATATGGTATCGTCCAGATTCAGTATCGACCCAGCGATAGCGACCCGCTTAAAAACCAAGCAGTCTGCAAAACACCACATTATTCCTAATTATCTAGCATATTATGGTGAATGAGAGAGAAAAATGATAAAATCAAAAGAGATATAGACAAAGTTCCATCAAACTCAATCTTATCTCAAATTTGAAAGTTCAAAATGACCAATTCGAATCTTACACATGATCTTCATATTGAAATCTCACCACCAACTAAAGTTTTTATATATATTTTTATTTTTGTTGGAATTAAAAAAAATCGAACTAATTAGTTCCAAACCCTCCAATAACAATAATTTTTAGAAATCCAAAAAAATACTTAAAATATTTTAAAAATGTAAAATTTTGTCGGCAATGAGATTAAAATTATAATTTATTGTTTAAATGTGCAAATTCTTAGTCGTTATTCATTATAATACTTATTTTGGAGACTATAAGAAATGGTTGCCATTGAATTCTCGAGTCTTGGAATTTATACAAATTGTTTTACATTAGAGAGCGAGAATGAACAATTACTTCATTTCTGATATTTAATTAGGAGTAAATTTCTCATCGTAGATTAAAATGCGCACCTTAGAAAATTACAATAATTTCGTTGTCATTTTATTTAAGAAACTTTTAAGACAAAGTATAACACCAGTCATTCAAAATATTTAGGGGATGTTTGGAAGTCTTGGAATAAGTCCTTATTCGGAATTGCTAGTTCCGAGGGTTGCCAAATACATTTTAGAATAAGCCGAATAGCTTATTCGGCTCCTTATTTTTGTTCCAACAAAATGTTGAAACTAGATTGAAACAAGCTAACCATCCAACAACAAATCATTATTTTATACTTTTTTTCTTGTTCTTATTCTTAACTAACCACCCAAACAACATCTCTTAATTTAAGAATAAGCAATTATTACATTCTTATTCATCACTCTTATTCTAAAATAAGCTATTCTATTCTTATTCACCATACTTCCAAACACGCCCTTAAGTATCAAACTTTGTTAAAAAAAAATAATATGTTTTAAGTCAAAGTAGGGAATAACTTTGTGTGCTCGATCGGGCTTCCTATCCTAATAATATATTAGCTTCTGAGACAGTAGATAAATGCACCTACATACCTAGCCACTAACTGCCCCTATCTTTTCTCTGTTGATTGTTCAAAAGAGACAGTTGACCGCTCCCTGATCAAACAACCTCTCCCATGCCTAGACATCCGAACGTGCTTCCCAACGTCGACAATTAATTATGATATTTTCCACCCAATTTCTCTCTTTTATTTTTCCTGAGCCGACGGATTGATTTACCTATATCTTTGGGGTCGTTTGGATGGGCTAGGAATAGCCAATTTCTAGGAATTTCATATTCCTAGGAATTTCATCTCTCTCACAAAGTTACACACTTCCCAACGAAAATCCTTATTCCTTCCTAGGAATTGGCTATTCCTAGCCCATCCAAACGACCCCTTTGTAATTAGTCATTAGTCATCCTTTGGAAGTTTCTATTCTCAGCTTAATTTTGTTATTGTTTGCTGTTTGCTTTGCTTCTACTTTAAAAGTTTCTCCATGTCAAAGGACTTCAAACTTTGTGCGAGTAAAATATTGTCCGAACTAAAACGTTAGAACTAGGTCTTAATTTGACAGTATATATATAATTGGTATATTGGGTATTCATGTGATAATAGTATTTTTTAAGTATTAGACATGAGTTGTATTACCATAGGTGGTATATCTAGCCACACATAATTGGCTTAGGATTCATTGCTTATAGTTTGGGGTTTTGTTTATATTTAATTAATTCACTTCACTATGGGTTTAGTGTTCCTACATTTTTAGGAACTGTAAAAAGAAATAAACTAGCTGCAATAGCCAAGAAAACTTCTACTTCTAGCTTCCGGATATCGTACTATAGGACGGTGCAGACAAAAGATTTAATTAATAATCCAAGTTAAAGCATCTTATAAAATATGATAAACATGTCATTTCAGGGATTATAGTGAAAGGAGCGGGTGAGCTAGCTCATGCATGCAAGTATGCAACAAATCTATGAAAACACACCAGCGCCTCACTATTCATTGACCAAAAGAGACACTACCACCCAAACATAATTATTGATTATACTTATACAACTCTAAAGATAAAGTCCCAAGAGACAAAGTAGAAATAGAGACAAAAAGGCAAGTAGACAACCAATCCAAGCAGTCCAATCCCTTGCCTCTGTTACATTTCATCTAATAAACAAATAACTAAATTAATAATAGTGTCACTAGAGACGAAAGACATTCAAATTGATACACAGCAGCACGGTGGTATACGCATTGTACAAAACATCATGTCATGTTGGATGTTGTTGTCTACCAAAAATCAAATCTCCCATCTCACGCTTCAAATACATCCAATCCAACCACTTTTCAGTTTTCACCTCTTTTCTTTTCTCTTAACAAAAGGAGCTTGCTTCTTTTACTTTTACTCAGTTCCTTTACCTATTGTAGCTCTTATCCCGTCATGTCCTTATTGCCCCTGTCACTTTTTGGTCCTTGTATAAACCCCTCAAAAGCCCCACCCATCAACCACAAACAACCACCCCTTCAAAGATCTTACAACCTTCTTTAGAAGAATCTAAGATACACACACAGATTACCAAAGGAAACAAAGACATGCATAGAACTGGATAGGATGAGAGAAAGGGAGAAAGGTATGGGAGGGAGGAAGCAAGTGCAGAATAGCCGATTGGCGTCGTCTTCTCCGTGTGCCGGGTGTAAACTTTTGAGACGGAGATGTGCTCATGACTGCATTTTTGCGCCATATTTCCCGGCATCTGAGCCCCTCAAATTTGCAACAGTTCACAAGGTTTTTGGCGCCAGCAATGTCAGCAAGCTCCTTCAGGTTTCTCATATTTACCAACTACTTCTTAGCATTATTTTTCTCAAAAGAAAAAAAAAACAACAATAATAATAACGCACACACATTTGTCAGTGGTCCCCTAGGAAGTCAAAAAAATAATATGTTTTGAATGTTGGACCGTAAGCAATAAACTTTATTCATATCATATTGCACTGATATCTCTCTCCGCTTCAAGGTAATTAACTCGAGTAAAATCAACTTATGATTGACGATTAAGTCTATTCTAATAAATAAAAAATGTCATGTGAAGTTAGACACGGGTAAACCTAGATCAATCATAGGGATATCTTACGTACGTTGTTCCTGTTTTAATTAGTTTCGGCACTGAAATTATCACATAGTTGTGTCGCGCCTGTTCGACTTTTTTGTTTAAATTATATATATAATTCGGAATAGCAATTATGATTTTGACAAAAATTACTGCATATAAATTTTCATAAGTCACGTACTTATTTAATTTTTCGTGATAAATATCAACTTTACTTTTCAGCCCCTCAAGACTCAAGAGCTTGAGTCTCGAGATTCACTACAATTAAGTGAAACTAAATTTTCGGCCCAGACTTGTTATGCACCTGATGTTATGAGTCATTACAATTTAGTCCTCAAACAGAAAAGAGTAAATTACTTTTTTTATGTTAGTTTTCGGCTAATTTATTATGCAATACAAATGCTGGGGCAAAATGTAACATTTCCATATCCTCTGTTATAGATTTAACTTTTTCCTAATTATAATGAATAAATCAAGTTAATTGTAGTAGATAAATTGAATTTCCTTTTTAAAACATTAATTTGGTGCAAAACAAACCCAATTATGAAAATACATCTTGCTAAGACCAATACTCAAATTCGTAGTTAGAAATTTGGACTTTGAAGCAGAACAGAAAGACGATATGATGTCATAATTAAGCTTCCAGAGTAGTGCTAATTTTAGAGCCTAACTGGCTCTTCAAGAGCAACTTTACTTTCTGGTCCCTTCCTCAGCAGGAGTTGGAAAATAATCCGGTGCTTCTAGACGTTCCATTTCTAGAAAGGTTTTGCTGGAGTTTAGTATGAATCTTGATGCAATCTTATCCGTCCAATTTGCATTGAAACTTTTGCAACTTTCAGTTACATGGTTGTAGAGGATCTGAATCCCTAAAGTTTTTGTAAACTTTTTACTATTCATCAGAAAAGTTAGACAAGGCACTTGCCATTTGATTTACCATGTCTAGGCTTTTTCCTTCCAAAGGAAAAAAGAATGCAGATAGCAAAAATCACTTTCTAAGAAATGAGTGACCTTGTCTTGCTGGGTGAGAGGAAGCAGTAACAGCTAACAAAAGCGCACCGAAAGATAAAAGCATATGTTAGTTGGATTTAAAAGGAAAAAAGTTGGGAATATGTTGAGTTTTATATGTATTGGTACATAGCCAAATGAGATCTAGTCCCACGCGGGACGGTCCAGCGCAGCAATCTCAACCGTCTGATTTCATCTCAATGATTAAGGGAACTCCGTGCATAATACCAGATTGGTAGGCCCGAACCGTCCAGATCAGATCGGACGGTTGGATGGCTGTGCTAGACCGTCCCGCGCGGGACCAGATAAGGATTGGGTACATAGCAACTACAAATGGGGATTATGTTTCCTTTACTCTAGGTTTCTCCGAGTGGTTTTGGAAGTTGAGGAATCAATTCCTTTCCTTTCAATGGCATTTGGTTTACAATGTTGCAAGCATATCCCTATCATAGTTCCAGGACTTCATCATCGTGATATCAATTTTCTCAATAAAAGTCATCAACATTTCACCTCAGATATGACTAGTTACCCACAAAGAATTGCCAAATATAACCAGGCAAATTTAAAAATTATATATTTATACTATACGGGTATTAAGGAAATTTTGTATATTGTAATTAGGTACACGTTAGAAATTGTATATTGCTTGTTGAACTTGATGATTTATTTGTCCAGCACTTGAGTTAAGTGAATCAGTTATTTTTTTATTTCATGCAAACAATAAAGATTCTCTTAACGAACTATTGTACATTTTGTTACCAATTTAAATACTTTTATGGTGGATTTTTAGGATATACCAGTGCAGCACCGAGGGGACGCAGTTAGCAGTCTAGTATATGAGGCGAATGCTCGGGTTAGAGACCCGATCTATGGTTGTGTTGGTGCAATCTCATCCCTCCAACACCAAGTCGAATCACTCCAGGCTCAATTAGCCCTAGCCCAAGCTGAGATGGTAAATCTCCGCATGCGACAAGCAACTTATCTAGCACATCAACTAGGACAGGAATCTCTGCAAAACAATACTTACATTGGGCTTGGCAAGGGGGCTGCTGTTAGTACAGATTCATCAGCCATGTCTTCACAAAAGTTAGTCGAGTGTGATGCTAATATGAAGGCTATGTTTAATTTGGATGTGGTGGTGGATCAGACCAACTTGGGTAGCCCAATGTGGTCTTGCTAACGTAGAAGCAGAATTGGATTCTGGGTTGCATATTGTTGTCAGATTTTGAAAAGGAAAATGTAGTACTCTGTTAGGGAATTGAGCAGTTTGCTAATATAATAGGGTGTATTGGAAATAGATTAATGTATACTGGTAAGATGATGTCATGAAAAAGAAATGTTGTCATTTTGCTTTTACATCTTTGATTGCTGATCAATTACATATTATCTTCAAAACCACAAAATGCTTACACATGCTATCCATAAAAAGCAACAACTAGCAAGTGCTCCAATTATGGTGTAGAAGGGTTGATCATCACATGCAAAGTTACCGCACCACCCATGGAAATCTAGATAGCCACAGAAGTTTAAAATTTGAGCCCCAATTGTTCCTAAGATTGTGAAACAATTGCAGGTACGAACCATCAATGCAATTTTTGATGTGACTATCCATTTTTGTCCTACATTAACCGCTCTAAGAAGTAAGATTCCACTGCATGCGATAGAATAACTTTCCTAATTTACAAAAACCATTTCCAGAGACGTATAATGTTAGATAAAAGCCTGAAGAGAGAATGACTTACAGTTGCCTCATTTTATTACAAGTTACGATTAAGTAAACTGTAAAATGATAGATAGAGGTCCTGGTTTTCTGGACCAAAAATCTGCTGCGCTTTCTTTAGGGCTTCCTACAGGAAAGAAGGTTCATATCTCATGAAAGATTTTTTGCAGAATTACAACTTACTGCTTAATTCTGGCATGACTAAGGTTAATACTCAGTTAATGATTTAAGATCTTTTGTACAAAAAAATATATAAAAGACAATAAAAAGCAGGAGAGAAACCTCTTTGGATTGCTTATGCCCATTCAGCTCCTTAATATTAGCCAGAAAGGCTCCAAATTGTTCATATGAGAGACGGGTCCTGGAATAGGAATTACAAATTTAACGGTGTTAAATGGATAAGGTGACTAATAATTGGCACCTGACCTATTTTCTTGTTACATTGTAGTTGTTTGGGCTTGCAAGGCTTAAAGAAGTTTGAATGTGTACAGTCGAAACCAGCTAACCTCAGTTTCTAGTAAGACTGGCCCATTACTACTCCAATGCCAGTATAAGAGGTGATATCAGGCCAGAGTGCCAGACTTCCATTCAGTAAACCTGTCTGGTGCCGTTTGTTTGATTGTTGAATTTTGATTTGTTCAGAAGGTTGCATTAGGATGTTACTTCTTTTATATAGAACTGGTGGTTGGTACCACATTTTTCAAAAAAAAAAAAAAGAATAAATTGTCAATTTTTATGCACCGTCAGGTTATTTTCTTGTTGTTCAGACTTTTTAATCGACATAGTGCACAGCTCACCAAGTATCACACTGTTTAGGTCAGATCCAATACCAGTACCTTATATACCAACAGATACACCTAGGATCTATAAACATTACAATTTGTAGAAATCAACAATGCACCTGGCCTGGCGAAAGAACTCTTTACCATCTATGTGAGCACGTCCTGAAAAAGAGCCAAAGAAATATTTAGAAAAAAAGAATGACCAATAATATTTTTTTAAACTTCTAATAGAATATTGGGGAAAATAAAAGGAACTTTCCAATTTCAGAATGCGGGTAATTATTTGAGCCAAAGTTTGCAACATAACTGAGCCAGGGTGATTGACACCAATATAGTAATTATAAGTTACTCATATTGCAACTATTTTAGACCTGAAATGGGCCGGGCACGGGTTGGAGAGCCAACAGTTGAAGAGCGTTTGCTTGAGGGGTTATGCCATGGCGTCATTGCCACACGCAACTCTGGTTGAGGTTTGTTTGTTGGGGATGTGACACCTGAGCTAGGCATCAACTTTGGTGATCCAATAGCTGAGATCGATCCTCTTGGAAATCCAGATGTGGACATGAATTTTGGTACCGAGTTCATAGCAGAGAAATCATGAGTTCCTTTTCCTACAGCTGCATGAATATAACTAGCAATTAGTACCGAACATTTTATCATAAACTTGTACATATATTGAATCAATCATATTAAAATGACCAATTTGCTCCTATAATATTCCTTTCAAAATATCACCAAATTAAAACCCTTAGTTAAAATTTAACATTCTGATCATGTTTAAAACTCGAAGAAAATAGGCTCGCTAAGGAGAAGGACAAAGTTGTCAAATTTATTATAGTTTATTCATCAATCATCTCTGACAGTCTGACCTAACATTTGTTTGTTGGCTGCAATTGCCAAAAAAAATAACAAAAAGCAGGTATTATTTGGGCAAAAAAAGTTTTAGTACCTCCATCTAATGAAACTTTGGGGCTGAACTGATCACAAGTCGTGATGTCAATTGCTTCCTTCTAAAAGAGAAATCAAGCAAAAAAAAATCAAAGAATTTTTTTTTAACATAAAAATGTAATAAGAGTTTGACAGCAATGAATAGTGTAGAGATGTATACGTGAAAAGATGGATTGTCCTCACGCAATGACTGAATTAACTGTCGTTTAAATTTCTCCAACTGCAAATTTTTAAGAGTTCTAGTTAGGAATTAACTTGAAATGCCACACATTAAATAACTGAATAGACTTGTACAGTGTACAAAGGAATCAGCTGAATGAATAATTCTTAATTAGATTAACAAATTTATCAAAGGACAAGAGCATAAAAGAATCACACATTTTTTTATATTTTAATGAAGGGTAAATTTTCATTAGCAGACCATTTTTGAGGTAACAGAAACAAGATTAAGACATATAAGAAATATTCATCTAAAAATAAAGAACAATAAATAATTAAAAAATTTACCTTTTGCACATCATGAGTTAGCCTCTTGGATGTCTGAGCTAACGAATCCCTTTCCTTAGAAATCTTAATCTAGAAAGCACAAGACCAGAATAACAAACCACAACTACAGGTCAAAGCCTAACCTGATAGGGGGAAAAAAAGGCTACCACAAGTAGGATTCACAATGTGCAAATCGGACATTATCACAGGGTGTCAGGGGTCAATTGTTAATTACTGTGGTGAAAAGCGTACACTAAATTGAAGTTTCACTAGTTTGTCCTCCTAAGTAGTTATTCTCGTTTTCCTTTTTTTTTTAATTTTGATAAATCAGTTTGAATAAACAGATGCATGGCCTTTTTAGGATCAACCCAAACACGAATCCAAGCAATCACTTCTTAACATTCAGTCACTGTACTTCTGATCACTGATTGCCATTGTTCAATTGAGTGAATACTGAATTGTCGTTTTGACAATTGTGCAAGTTGGGTACTTGGTTCTAACATGAAAGATGCATGTGACCCAAATTTTGCTGAATGTTAACAAGGATTGGTTGTAATTGAAAAACAAAAGAATATTGTACTAAAAGGGGCAAATTTTCCACTAACATTATCCTCAAGAACAGATCTGAGCCGTCCATCAGCATCCCTCAAAGCCTGATCAAGCTCCAGCAGCCTCTCTTTGAGCTCAGCTATGGCTCTATCCTTCTCACTCATCTTCTCTCTCAAGTGAACCGCCTCAGCCTCGAGCTGAGACACTTGCGACTCAATCGCCATGCTAGTGATCCTCCTTGCCAGATCCAGTAGCTCATGTGGGTCCCGCGGCATCACTGCCATCAACTCACCTGGTACTACTTCCTCTCCTCTACCTCCAATTTGCGCCATTTTCTTTCTCTCCTCCTTTTAGATCGTGATTGCAGAGAAAGATGAGATCTTCTTTGTAGGATTGCTTTGAAAATGGAGTTATTCAACTGTGGCAAATGGGAAAGGTGAAATTGGCGCTTCTCATTTGCTAATTCTTAGCGAGATTGAGGCGAGGTGTTGAGGAGGGACCACGGTACTACAATGGGAAAATACAAAGAGACCTTTTTTTTTAGATTAAAAAATAGTGGAAATGAGATTAGATATTGGGACCGCGGTTTTTAAAAATTGTTTGATTCCGTTGTTTTCACGCCTTTTCATCCTTCCGAAATTCAAAAAATTGGAGCCGCCAAAATGGCAATTGCGCTCTGCTCCTCATGTAGTTTGTGTTGAATTTAACGGATCTTCATCTTGACCGTGAGATTGGTATCCGAGGCAGGGATAGAATAACATCAGGGCCGTCGGATTAATATAAATACAAATCTTATTGGAGAGAGTGCGTTCTCAACCTAAGTGCAGTTTGAATTTTGAACTGTTGGAGATGGTTGATATTTTCGGAGTAAGAATTATTGAGATTAATATTTTGCTATCTCGGAATGTGGTTAGAGTCGGATTTTGTACCAACGGAGTGGTGGGGAATTGCTTTCTACACGTATTTTTAGAGATGCACTCCCCTATAACCAAAATACCCTCCACATTCCTCTTTCTTTTGTCACTCAGGAAATAATAAAAAAAAAATGAGAGAGGAGTGCGAGGGTATTTTTTGTCATAGAGGAGTGTATCTCTAATTTTTGGACGTGTAGAAAGCAATTTCCCGGAGTGGTGCGGTCTTAAGACGCTGTTCGTTTGCAATATGTTTCGAAGATAGTGAAAAGGGAGAAAAATCATTGATCTTGATATATAATTTGGAATGCTAATTTATAGTATAACAGCCTCTGGTTGGGAGGACCCGGATTGACCAGTTGTCGTTTTTCAATCTCAGCCGTCCAATTTAATCTCAACGGTTCAATTTTTTCGGATCTATCAATCTAATATTATTTACGAGACATCCATTAACCGTTGAGATTAAATCGGACGACTGAGATCGAAAAACGACCATATCTCATTCCTTGGTTGGGAGATGTGAGGTGGAATAAGTATAAGAATGCTTATATCTAATTGTGGACCCATCCAAACACAAAAGAAAATAAGATATAAGTCTTATTCTCTCTTCCTCTGGCTGTGTTTGGTAGGAGAGTAGCGGATGAGTAAGTCTGTTAATCTGCATTTACTGTTGGAGATATGTCCTATAAGCCAATCAGTTAATGGCTATTATATTAGTTTATGTTATTGATGATATTTGATCATTTGTTCCTCGATTTATTTATTGACAGTTCATTCAGGTTGAGGATTTGAATTGTGGATCACTGTGGTTCATTTATGAGTAAATGGCAATAATAAATCGAAACTGTCCATAGTCTTGATAATTAACAATGAACATTAATTATCAGATAAGACTAGTATACAAGTTAAGTGATGATTAAGTTCTACAAATCATAAGTAAGGAGTTGCTAACTTAATTGTATATGTATATGTTATTGGAACATAAGACAGGACATGACCCAATGAAATAAATATATGGATTGTGTTATGTGTCATTATTTATTTCATACGTGTTTGATTCTGAGTTTGAGATGGTTCAGTTTTTTTACATGAGAATAGGTTCTATAAATATCGCCTAACGTTGATTCTTGATAAGAGCTGCTATACGGACTTTATTTATGTTCTCTTGAATTGTGCGGGGAAAAACTGTTCATCAAGACAACCGTATGTCTCTCATTAGTTCACCTAGTGAGTGATGATATCTACTGGATCCCTTGATGGAGATGGATTGCTTGCTAGCAACTTGTGCAATCATCTCTAGATCAAGAAACGTATAATCTGCAAGAATAACACACTCCTATCTTGAATTATACAAGGATATCATGTGACATAAAAAAAAAACAATAAGATACTCATTTCTTATGCAGGATTGAAGTGCTGTAGTTGTACAATATTTATTTATGCGAATTGAAAATCATAACGTGTTGCTAGATACCGCTTATGATTATTGGAAATAAATGACGATTTATTTTCCATGACTAACATAGCATAAATCCTCAAAAGGTCACACAAATAGGACTTTGACCACACGTGCATTACTTATTTATTCGCAGCAGTTGGTACTGTGGAAATATGATGGGTTGATTAATTAATTATATACCGTTGCAAACCGTTATAATTAATTAAATCAAATAGATCATATAGAAATAAATTAACGCATTAGCTAATCCCAAAAAAAAATTATTAATAAGTTAATAATTAATTTTGTTCAACACGAATTAATTAAAATAATTAATTTGAGCTAACGGGTCTTTATTTAATTGGTAAATTAAAGATCCAACTTGAGAGTAATTAATTGGGCTACTAATTAATTGAATTAGAGGACCAATTAAACAATTGATGGAATCCATTTAGGCCCATTTTATGGGCAGCCATATGGGTGGCATAGTTGTAATTTGTTACAACTTGTTAGGAGAATTGTTGGTCTATAAAAGGGAACATTTTTGGAGAAAGAAAAACTCTAATTCTTCCACCTTCTCTCTCTTTCCTCCTTGGCCGTCACTGTTCACAGTGGAGAAAATTTGTTTCTCCATTTTTAAGTTCTTAATTACTCTCTTAGCTCATGCGTTGAGCGATTTCCCTTCCAGTTAAACAGTTAATCGTGCGAAAGAATTCAAAGGGAATTAGCTATCGTCTCAAAACAAGCTAGCACTTGTTTATAAACTTTGGTTAATTTTCTAGGTGGACTCGAGGCGACTGGAGGGCGTAGCGAAGTTGGAGAGCACGTCACCGATTCCAAAAAAATAAGGATTAACCTTCTAATTACGAGATTATAAGAGGTAATCAATTCCTCCTTTCTCATGAAGTGAAAATTACTTAAATGACTAGATCTTTAATTGTGCCTGTTAATTACTTGTTAATTAGTAACAAAATTTTAAAATGGCACATGGAATTAGTTCCTAACATTTACTCCTCCAAACATTGATTAAAAAACGAGGAGTAGCGTGGAGTAGGGGGACAGAAATCGGGGAGTAAACTACCCCTCTAAAATGGTCGCTTAAATTTACTCCTCGGATTAAAGCAGTGCAGTCGGGACCACACATGTTTTTTTTCCTCTACGTACCCTTCGCTTGGGGGAAAAAAATAGAAACTGTTTGATAATTTTGCTCATCTTCCTTGCGTCTGTCAACCAAATTAGAAAAAAAATAAATTGTATTGCTGTGGATACGGTAAGATCTCCTTTTAGAAGAGATTTCCTATTATTTTTTTTTTCATAACTTCTTGTATTATTCATGGAGGAGATTAGATATTTGTTCTCTGTAGTGTTTGAGGTTAATAAATCATGCTCTTTAAGTTTTTATTTATTTTTTTATTTTGATTCAAATTTTTAACTACTTGAATCTTAAAAATTTTTAATTACAATATGTAACATATTAACTTAAATTTCACAACAACCCTTATGAATAAATAAATCAAATATGATTCACTCATGCCAATAAACAAATCAATAGCATTATCTGATTGGATTACTTGGTTACTCGTTTGAGACTATATCACCTCTCTTTGACATTGGTACCAGTGAGTTCTATTTGCTAATAAGCCTCAATAATGCACTGAACGCAACAGGACGAATCTTCCAAACAATTGTCATTTGTTCCATCATAATAAATAGATAGGCAATGGCATTTTGTTATTTATACAATCAACAACTCACATATTAATAAATAATTCTTATATTACTCCTCACTTACTCTCTTTTTTCAAACCAAACATGATTAAAAAATGGTGGAGTATGATGGATTTGCTACTTACTCCTCCCTAACTTTAATCCGTGTTTACTCCTCTATCAAACATAGCCATAGATGAGGTATAACCGTATAAGAGAGCATACAACTCAAATGCATTGTTATCCGGTTATCCCTTCTTATACTCAATGCATCATCCAAATATAATTGAATAAGATATAACATCTATAAAGAAGAAGGAAAAGTGAAGATAACTTGTAATAGAGGATAGAGGTTATACCTTATTCTTCAATGTTGTTTGGATGATGCATTGAGTATAAAAATAGAAGAAAATAAATATTATTATGAATTTATTTTCTTTTACCTCCTTATACCTCCTCTATGGAGGAATAGGGAATAAGTCTATACCCCACCTTTTACTTTGTGTTTGGTTGGGTCCAAAACTAGGTATAGGTAGGGCTGCATACAAGCCGAGTTCGAGCGAGTTGGGGACAATTCAAACTCAACTCCATAGTAACTCGAGTTGGCTCGAGTAGAATTAAAAATAATTTTGAGTTATTTAAGCTAGCTCAAACTCAACTTGTCTCCAACTCGAGTTGGCTCGCGGGTCACGAGCTAGCTCGATATAAGCAATTGTACTTCAAAATTTTTCTTTTTTAATTCATATATTATTTCAATATTAGAATTAATTGATATATACAATATTATAAATAATAAAATTTGTCGTCAATTTTATTCTTTCTAATGATTTGAAGTAAAATATGTCTTGAAATTCAATATTATGTATTATATAGCTATCTAAAATAAAAACATACAATAAAAAAATTTATTGTGTTATTTTATGATTTTTTATTACTCAACAATTATGTTGGTAATATTACTTATATTCTATATTTATTATGTCACCAGTCAGCTCACGAGTTGACGAGTTGAGTTGAGCCCAACTCAAACTTGATTCGTTAGTTAACTCACGAGTTACGAATTTTTTACTCACCCCGTATAAGTCCTCTTATACCTTTTACCCACTTATTCCATGCCAACCAAACACACCAAAAGTTATCCTCACTCTTCTTTTTTCTCTTTTCTCTTTTCTTGCTTATACTCGTGCAATCAAAACACACCCTGAGGAGGAGCAGAGCGCAATTGCCATTTTGGGGGCTCAAATTTAAAATGATGGAACTTAGTAAAACTTTTAATGTTTATCAAAGATTTGAAATTTATTATGGTCAATATTTAATAATAAGGGTAATTGTATGGTGGGAATTAATTTTAATTTTTAAATCAGACTTGAATCATGATCATTCATCTCCGTTCACAATTTAAAATGAACGATCTTCCCCTGGCACCAAGTGGGCTGAAATACTACGAATTGACCCTAAATGGACCGTAGTGACCCGCTGCTCTGTTGGAGCGTGGCAGACAAGCTGTCTCTGGCCGAAATTCGTGGGACAACCACGAAAAACCATGAGGGGTTTAAATTTGTACTGCTTGGTAATTTTCCTTTATATGTACTTTTTTATACTGGTTCAATGAAATTGTAGGAAGACAATCGTCTACCTACCTTCAAAAAAAAAAATGAACGATCTGTAATTAGACCTCATTATAAAATTTTGTCCACAACAGAATTTGCCTAATAATAATTAATAGAATATTAAATGAGATTCATATTGCAAAAACTTTTAACTCCATCAATAAAAAACCAATACATCTATAACATTTTTTTATTCTTAAATATTTTCACTAAACATGACAAGTATTGTCAAGAATATCAAGTCAAGTCATTTATCAACATGTCACCGTTTTTTTTTTATTTCAAAATTTAACCGGCGAATTTTAATATGAGCAATAAAAATGAATAATTGCACAACCTACCGACGTTACCATCATGACAAGGACTTCCTATCGAGGCAGTGCAAATCTCGTGTGTCAACATTCAACCACTTTGTTCGACATGGAGACAAAATAAGGATTTGGGTTCAATAATGTAATTCATAGTAAAAAAATAATCGATGATACCAATGACGAGTTTCATTCATATTGTACGTATGCGTCTAGTACACAAATAATTATTGTGACAATTGCATCACTACCTGCCAAGGAAACTGGGAATCGCCAATCAAAGTAAATTTTGTTCAACAAAATTTGTAGTTTTTGTACACCTGCCTGCGAAGGAAGCTTGGAGTTTACAAATGATAACGAAAACAAATAAATTGCCTGTCAAATCCTTGTAAGCTGCATTACATTAGAAAAATAAACAGACCAAAGGAAGTTTTATTTTTTATTTTTTTTATATATATGCTAGCCGACAGTGACAACCTATGTTACCCGGATACTTCAAATAATACCCGTATCCCGTATCCGACGCGTATCCGACGCGGATTCGCATGAGATTCGCGTGCGATACGCACCGGATACGCCACGTGGCGAATCCTATTATTTTAATGTGTTTGACCTGCGGATTCGGTCAGGATACGCCTTGGATACGGCTGGGATACGGCCAGGGTACGCCTGGGATACGTTTTTGTATATTAGAACTTCAAACTACTATAATTTTTTATAGGAATGTCTGTTTTGGACGAATGTCCACAATCCGGAAAGCTCGCAACAAGATCTACAAGTTTTACATGGGTTTTACCTACAGAGGTTAAACCCGTATCGACCATTTTCGGGACCAAAAAACGTTGTCTAAACCTCTGAAATCCACTTTGAAAGTATTCAAATATAAAAATTATAAAACAACTATCATAATTAGTTTTTAATCAGTACAAATTATTTACTACATAAATTAGTTACAAATTATAAAATATATATATTTAATAAAATAAATAATTAGTTTTTTAATTACAGAATATATAAATTAGAAAAATATATTATTTTAATTATTTTATATATACTGCTGTATCCTAGTTTTTTTAAAAATGACGTATCCCCGCACCCGCACTGTATCCGATACGATACCCGCACCCGCACCCGTGCAACATAGGTGACAACTGAAAAGAGTATCCGAAGTCCACGATGCGGTAACATTTAGAATGGCCCCCTTAAAATAAATAAATTAATTAAATAATTAAATAATTAAAAATAATCAGAAAGGTTAAAGATAAATGATTGGCCACATCAAAGAGAGTTGGAATTCTTCATTGCGGGTCAAGAAATAATGGCCTTCTAGAGTATTAATGACCACAAAACCATTCCAAGCCTGAAAGCCGAATGTTACTGGTTAAAATAGTAAAATACTAGAGGACCTCTAGAGCGGGATTCAGCCATTTAGAAGAACTTTCTACTTAGTTTAAATCAGCACATTGTTGAAATGGCATGGATACAAATATATGATATGAGAACACATAAACAAGATATACATTCTGACCATACAAATTACAAGAGGCGTTATGGAATCATTAGAGAAGATTCTATACAAAAAATGAAACCCTATTTGCAGCCTGGTGAAATTATGCATCATTACATAATTTACATCTCATTGGTCGTAAAACAATGCATTTTGCTTTACCAAAAACAACAAAACCAAAAACTAAAAGCTGATCCAACTTATTACATATATGACATTTAACATCTTGTTAGATTTAATTTATCCTGCTTTTGTCACCATTCCTCAATTTCACGTGACTTGTGCATTTTCATCCTGAGGCGGGTCTGTATTGAAATCTTGAGGTTGGTCTCGCATATCTCTAAACATAGAAAAGAAAGAAACAATTCCATCCGATGCACCACCACCAAGCAACCAAAGTAATAGGGAACCAAACGGATTTAATGGGTTATTAGCACCTCCGGGAGGTACATTCACATTTTCATCTGCAGCTGCCTGTTCAGTGTGATGAGCCAGGTCTGGGTTCGGTTCAACTTCAGAGCCAGCCCCAATATGGGAATTGTTAGGTGGTGCAATGGGTGGAGGTTCTCTCATGTTTACTCGTGCAATTTGAATTGTAGAAGTGTAAATTGTAGAAGAGGTGATGTGTACCCCACCAGGTTGTTGTAGCTGGCCTCGACTCCTGATAAACCTTTGAAGGGCTGGGACCTGATGTTTAATTCAAAATATAAACAGAGAAAAGATGCAAGACTTTTGGCAAATGACCACATATATGCATATACTGCAAGACATCTCTCATAGAAGCAATAATTTGGCCGTTCAAGGGTTTCTCAAGCCAAAATTAAGTAGTTGAATGTCACAAAATTGATCCTAACATGTTTGTATCAACTATCACAAACTAAATTGATGGATATGCACCTCAACCATATCGTGCATGTCTGATTTTCTGTCTTTACTTTAATAAGGCAAAGGATGCATGTACAAGAAGTGAACTGCCCGATTTAAAGAGTATATCTTTCACTGGAATCTTAAAAATAATTGTTTTTGGCAAAAACTTTCAGCAGAACACACTGAAAGGCATATGCAAATTTCAGAATGTCAGTGTTGTTAGCAATTTTGTAAATAGTACTATAAATCATAGGACTCAAAGTACCTCAAAGCGATTCCAAAAATATAAAATCAAGTGTTGCATGAAAGCAGCAGTAGCAGAGAATGCCAAGTATGAGAATCCTGCAAGATAACAAACACGCAACTTAGTAGAAGTAAAATAAATCATCTCGATACCAACAGATACATAAGAGCAAAGCACAAGATACATACCATAGGCATAGGAAAAGAAGTAGATGTGAAAAACAAGAAAATACAGAAGGAAGAACCGTGGGAAGAACTGCATTGATATTGATGTCCGTACACTGCCAACAAACCCTCAAAGAATTAAGATACATCATTGGAAAAGATGAACACTAAAAGCACCATTGTGGCTACATTGTATACGTATATGTAAAACCGGACTACCAAGTTCCAAAAGACATGTCAATTGTAAAATATTTGATTTTATTTGTCCACTCTTAGTGACCACAATTTACCATCATTTTTTTATTCAGATTAATGGCATAGGAACCTCCCAAAAATTGACTTGTGACAAATTATACAATCATGATAATAACCTATAGCAGTCAATCCACTATGAAATGCTCAAATTTGAATACAACATGACCAACCTAAATGTTTACAGATTTAAATATTAATAATTTGTAGAAAGATCTTTTGTTTTTCCAAAATTATAGGCATTTGCATCACAAATTCACAGTACATGATTGTTTGCTTTTCCATTTTGCAGGTCATACTTAATTTCTATAGGAAATTATTAGTTTCATTAACAACAACATTGATGAGACAACTTCTCTATTCATGACAAACAGCAAACATTGTGAAATGAGAAATTATTGTTATTTTAAAATTATGCTGAAAATTTGAAGCACACAAGTTTCAAGCAGCAAGAATATATATATATAGTAAATCCCGATAAAAAAAAAAAACAGTACCTGATCATAGTAAAAAGTTCACAAAGCCATACAAGAGTCAAAACAAGGAAAGCCAGCATTTGATCATCATAAAACTCAAAGAGGAAAAACAAGATCCCAATCATTATCTGCAACAATTGTGCAACCAAAGAAAAATGAAAATAAGAAAGGTGAACAAATTGTTATCAGCTGATTTGCTAGGTTTAGGCCATCAACAAATAAGCAAGAAATATACGTTGCACAGACACCAACTGCCACTTGTATCAGGTGTGTATCTGAGACAGATTCCCGAACATACGTGTACAATTCATATCAGACGTGCACTGACATATCAAATATATAAATATTACTTATCTCAGTAATAAGGCGTATCCCCACATGCATGATTCGACAGCTGAGGTCTTGCAAGAGCAGTTAACTAAATGGGCAACCTTACTAGGGGCCTTAGCTTGATTTATATAGGAAGGATTCATGGAAAACATATGAATTGTGGGACTATATAAGCACAAATCTGGATACAAGCCTATAACCCACTTTGTTTTGTTTTTCCTTTACATATTACCACCATTTTCCCATATAGCCAATCTCTCCAATTTATTATTAAGACACTATATCTATCATCCAGAAATCTTTCTAAAATTGTTGAGCTGAATGTTTTTACTATATGGCCCTCAAAAGGGTAGCAATTTAATAACCGTCTGTTGTAAATTCATATGTTGGAACACAAATTAAATTTGTGTACAGATGACAGAACTAAAATAAACTGATCAGATTGGTATATATATAGGCATATCATATGCATGTGTGTGTGTGTGTGTGCACACACGCACATGTACAGGGTGCTTCTTATCCTAAATTTTTTTATATAGTTGTATCATTGTATCCATATAGAATTGGATACGATACTCATATCCATCTATGCGACCTAGCAAGAAACAAAACAAGCAGCTAGTAGAAATTAAATTTAAAAGAGTGGAACAGCATGCAACACCGCACCAAGCAGTAGAAGACCAGTACATTTTGGTATAAAGTAATAAAACTAAGAGGTAGAGAATGAGTAAAAGAGAGGGTGGTGCACTCACAGGAACAAAAACCAAAGACTCAATGACATGTACAAAAATCAACTGAAAGGTGGGAAGTCGGTGGCGAGCATGGTGCTGAAGCTGCACTGAAATTTGTTTAGGCAGATAAGATCACCACAAAGCATATAGGCAAAGCAGGATATCCTGAAAGTTTCTGGTGTTGACCATATTTATTTTACTTGGCTTATTTGTTTATATTGCTCCACCTAGATTTAAATGAGACTAAAATGCAATTGAGATGCCATGCATGCATCAGAGTTGACAGATAGTTAGGCTCTGACTGGAAAAAGGTGCATACAGTGACCAGATAATTTAATTAGAACAACAGACCTGTGAATTTAAGCATGCGTGACTGGGTCTCTCTGAGAGTGAAAGAAACTGACATGGTTGTCGTGAAGAATACAAATAGCGACATGATAAGCACCCCGCACTTGGTAACAAAGTAATCTGTCATTGCAATATACATAATATATGTAACATGTTTCATACATTCTGTAATGTTCTAACAAATAATAAACTGAAATTTTAATTGGTACAGATGGTAATATCAAGCTCATAGAGCCAATTTAAGTAAAAGAATGCAATCTTGTCTTTTATGTAACAGCTAAGTGTCCTGCATGGACAATGCAATTTCTGGCAAGCCCCAAAGGCTGATCATCTTACCAGACATAATCCTTACTGAAATAGTTAAAAACAATGAGATACTAGGCCCCTGAATTTCCATGGGGACCCATTAACATCATATTCTCTAAACCCTCACGATACAATTCTGCCCTGTGGGAGAGTAACTTGCCTTGTTTTACACTTGTTTGGGCAGCAAAACCACATAAAGAGGAAATATCAAGAGAAAAGAAGCAATCAAATAGGTGACGGAAGGCCAATCCACAACCATATCAGAAAGAAGCACTATACTCTTATATTGCACATACCTCCAAACCTGGTGGGGCCTACCGCTGGTTCATGCCCATAACTAAGATCATAGAACTCTTTTGTCTGAAAGTTGTAAAGATAACCTGTTCATCGTACAACAGAATTCCATTATTGAGGGGACAATACAAGTAAATTAGGTTTTAATGGACACCATAATGCACTGTCTTTTGCTCCAAAATTCAAGTGGAAATAAAACAAAATAAAGCTAAAATAAGGAAAAGGTGTTTTGTGTCATTCAGGCTCAATATGCTTTGCATCATCACAACCATAATGTTTCCCATTAGCAGTGACAACAGAGCAACTCTGCTACGCTGCTGTGTCGGGATGCCGTATTTGTACAGGATAGTTAATTTACTATCTTGTATGAACCCTTGTGCTAAGGGAGTTACAAAGCTTTTAATACCAGAAATCAATGTGGGAAATTTTGATTTTTCAGCACTAAGTTAAGCAGCAAATCTCAGTCAACATAATTTTCTCAGAAGAATACACAAATAGCGGGATTACCTTGGCCAGGTGAATTGAGAAGACTATTAGTGAGAATAGTGTCATAGCCAACAAGAGCGTTTATCAAAAGCTGTTGCCACCTGAACAAGGATGTAAATGTAAGATACAAACAGTCATGGACATAATCAACAACATTCTATAGGCTAATTTTTTTTTTCTATGTCCAATCAGTTTTACAGAAATATGACAAGTCCATTTGTTCTAAACACACCATGCATAGGTTTCTAAATCAATACAGCAGTACCAAGACAGAGGATTAGAAGAGCCAGAGATAGCCTATCTTTTCTTAAAAGAAAATGGCTTTAATACCAACCAACACAATGAAAGTCTTTTTTTCGAAGTTGACAAAAGAGTGCAACAGTATACTAATCCAGACAAGTCATGTATCAAATTTGGTCAAATTTGAAAATCATTTGGTCACCCCATCAAGTGCCAATAAAACCAAACCACTAGTTTTTCAAACTGTTTAATGCTAAGCTATATAGAATATATCTGTAATTTTATTGGTATTATTTTATTTTTTGTTATAACTGTTTGACCGGTCAGCCCAGTTTTTGAATAAGCTTGATATCAACATAACCTATCCCTTCTTGATGCTCTTAAATACAAAAATTGTGAGGTACAAATATGACCATGTTATCTGTCATTTTCTAAAATGGTAAATTGCAAGTTCAGGAATCAGATATGTACAAGGCATTGCAGACCTGTTTCCAAAGCAGGAATTTTGGGCTGAAATTGTGACATTGATAGTCTTGACACCGTGCCGAGCTTTGGCTCCTTCTGAAAGCAAGAAGTATCCCTAAAGAGAAAGAAAAAGCTAAAGATACGTCAAGCAAAACAGACAACCAAACGATTTAGAAGTACCATATAAGATGCAAATACCATACTGGTCTGGAGACAAAAAATGTTTGATTAACCAAAAATTAGGTCAATTGAATTCAACCATGATTGTGAGGATAGAAGCTCCAATTTGTATAAAGAAAAAAGAAGAATAGAGCTGTCCTAATACCTTCCCAATTCCACTTTCAACAAAGCAATTAATAAAGACCAGCTTAATTCAGAGTACCTTTTCAACAGCATACAGATAGGTTGGCTCAAATGCTTTACTTCTTCTCTCTAACCAGTGCACTACAAAACCAAAAAGAAGTACAAATATAAGAAGAAATCCTCATTTTTATTGCATATGTATAAAGGCTTGGTAAATGTGATTCTCAAACCACATTTGTAAAATTATAAAAGGCAAAAGAAGCACAGTAGTAACAAATGTCAGCATGGTTCACATCCCCAGTTGGCTCAACTGGCATCAGCTGTACTCACTCCGCTGCTAAAATAATTTTATAGACTTTTCGCTTATGCATCAATTATTAACTTCTTGTTGTTCAATGGTACAGTACAAAGTAATTGCAATCATATTTACCTATGGAAGATTTAACACGAGCACTGCGCAATACTTTGTATGACCATGAAGTATCAAGAAAGCCCCTCCAAGTTAGACTGCTCTGTCCAAAGCAATGCCAAATAAGTTAATCCCGCTTAAAAAAAGAAAAGCAGGCTAGCATTACAATTTACAACAGATAAAAAAATTACTAAAGACAAGTGCACAATTATTAAAATTATTGTTTATTAGTAACAATACACACTTGTCTTTTGCTGTTAGGTCTGTGAGCTGATCAGCCCAGGTGGGGGGAGGGAAGTTATTGATTTCGATTTGAAGGAACTGGTTGAATAGACTATAGAATCTACATTCTGCACCCTATGCATTTATTGTTTCACCCTATGCATTTATTGTTTTGAGGGATAAGAATATTTTGAAATTTTACTGCACCAATATCATACCATAACTTGGGTCATCTGGCCCACAGCATTTGCTCCATTCCTCCAGAGAGAGAGAACCCGCCTGCACCATTTACGCATGAAATGTACTACTGCTGCTTTAATATCAGTGCTATCAGCTGTAGCTTTAACATCCACACTGCCACCATCTCCAGAACTAAATTCCTGCTGTTGGCCCTGGGACTGTTCGAGGAACTCTTTATCAGCCTTCCACGGCCTGAAGATGACCTTACTTCGCCGAGCCCCTGATCCAATCCAGTTGGACCAGAACTTAGTCGTGAGGAATGTGAAATCATCAGCATTCAGCTCTGATGATATTGCATGGGTTGAGGAGAATGATGATTGATCCATACCACTTACTGCCCATAGACCGCCTCCAGTTATCTAATATTCATTTCATTGGTTTGTAAAATTGACAAAAATTTTCAATTAGACATCTTTGAACAGATGGCACGGATTCAGCCAACTTGTTTGTCTATACAACTAATTCTGAATTTTAAGTGTAAACGGCAGAATCTGACCCTCGACTGTTTTAAATGCTATTACTTCAATTAACCCTAAATTGAGCAAAGGAATTTAATTGGACCAATATTGGCTTACAAACACAAACTATTGAAGAAAACTGTTAATTAGAACCCATGACCACAGAGAACCTACTTACATGCACAAATCATATTATTTTTGGTGGTTACATAGAAATCAAACCTGCTGGTATGAAGTCTAATTACTCCAGTTTAGATCACACCAGTTCACGTTGGTGATTTTGAAACTGTCCTCATTGCTGGAAACTCAATTTAACAAAACAAAGACAAGGGCTTAACCATATAACTGCCTGATTAACCTAAGTAAAGCAACATTGGTACGATGTAACATGAGTACATGACCACACATTGTTGTACCAAAACAATGCAGCACAGTACAGATACAGTTTGCTCATCATCATAAGGTAAAATATGTCAAGTGCTTACCTTGATCTGAACAAGTTGAGCTTCGTGAAACTCAATTCCTGTAAACTCACTCGAGCATCCAGGCTGGGCATGAGAAAGTTAATAACCCACATCAGATAAGATATAGTAAAATACCCACTATGAAACACTGGCAATTTATTATGGATAAAATTAAATGGACCTGGGACATTGGTTTTATGTTGTTTTAAATTTCCCTTAACCTTTTTATACACTTGAATGTGCGATCTAGGCTCAATTGTTGCTTAAACATTAAAAAATGCACAAGCAAACCACAGAGTAGGATAACTGGTACAATGCCCCATAGCGATAAAAGCTAAAGTCAATCCGCACAAAACGAGAACCACTTCATTTACATTTATGCAAAATTTGATTTCAAACAATTAACTGCTTCAGACTGACTCGTTTTAGGAACAGTTTACAAACGATCAGGACAGAATTACACAACCAAACAGTAATTTCTCCCATTAAGCGCATAAAAGAAAAAACAATTAAACAAAAATTCACAGATATGCCCCTCACCTGTTGCACGAAATTCGTGTGCATCACGACTAGCAAGCAAAACAACGCAACAGCCACACCAAAGTACACATACTCCAACGCCAGCCTGATTCGAGGCGTGAGAAGTTGAGATAGCATGCCTGAGAGGCGCGCGTGCACGCGCAGAAAGGTCTGCTCTGGATCCATCGATTGATTTCGCTTCTCCTTTCCCTTCTCGCACTTTTCTCTCGATTTGATTTTTCTCAGGCGAGGTGATTAAACCCTAGGCGAGAGAGAATCCCTTTTTGCTTCTCTCCTGACTCCTGCTGCATCTATTAATTAGTTTATTTATTATTATTAATTTCTGATTGTTTTGTTGTCTTGGGAAACGGGTAATAGGAAAAGTAGTAAACTAGTAATAGTAATTTTGCGATTCGTGTTGGAAAAGGGAAAGAGGAGAAGCGCGAGCGGATGACGACGAGTGTCTGGTGTCCCGCGGAGTAGAAACCACTCGATTATAGTCGTTAGTAATAACTGGTTCTGTGCTACTGTCATCTGTCATCTTGTAAGGAAATATTCTTTGTTCGCGTCATATTTTAAGGATGTTTTCCGTCTGATGACGTGGACAAGCTATTGCTTTGTTACCCACAAGGCCACAACTATGATAGACTGATTATCCTCGTGATTATGATTATATTTTCTTACTATCTGCCCATCACATTTATATTTGTTAACTTTATTTATTTATTTATTTTTTAAAATGGACACGTAGCCACACTTTATTCATTTATATGTTCTATGTGTTTATTCAATTACGAATTAGATTTTATTTTTTGTATTATTATTCAGATTTTTATATGCATATTCAACTTATTTTTATTGAACTTATTTTGTTTGTATGTGTTCATTTTGTTTATCTTATATGTTCACTTTGTTTAAGAGATGACAAAATTGTCAAAAATGATAACTGTAATATGTATTGCTTGAACAAATGAACATATAAAATAGATAAAATGAATATTTAAATAATCAAAGTGAACATATACAAACAATATAAGTTGAATATGCATATAAATATCTGAACAACAATACAAAAAATAAAATCTAACTCATAATCGAATAAAGTAAACACATAAACAAACAAATTGGACATGTAAATGAATAAAGTGAACAAATACCCTTTTCCTGATTTTTTTTTTCTATTCTGTTGTAAGTTCAGCATTCATACTTTTAGATCCTTTCACTTTGCTATTCTACCAATTCTATGGGGTTTGATTTTCACTTTTAGATACTTTAAATCATTTTTTTATGATTTTTTTTGGGCATTAAAACCCGGAGAACTTCTTTGAGATCATAGATGTGAGGGCTTACGTAAGTGTTGTATGTAGCGAGTAAAAATAAGTTATTAAGATGCAGCACCGGAGTAGAAATTTTTTTTTTAAGATCCCAAAATTTTAAGCAGTGACTAAAATGTGAACCTCAAGTCTTGTTTCTTGATATTAAACCAGTGAAAGTACTCGAAAGAAAAGATTATGACAAAACTAATTTGTCCGTCCAAACAACTACATATATCTAGCAAAGTCATGTCAAAAATAATATCGCCATTACTCTGTTAATGTCATAATTATCATACATTCATACTACTAATAATAATTAATTAAAAGATGTAATTTATATTTATATTACTAAATACTTCTTCACATTCTCAACTAACTCACTACTCTCCACAACTAAACAAACATAATTTCTCTTTAGGTTAAAAACTTACTCCTTGATTTCACTTCTCACTTAAAGCTCTACGATTTGCACAGTGTGGTAAGTATTATATAGAACTATTTACATCATTTTAGGGTATCTGTGCATAATGCTATTAAACATTATAAATTGTAGTTTTAGATAATAATTAGGGTAAAATTAGGGATTCTAACAAAGAGGCTCTTAAAATAATATATTCTCGTCACCGTCTAAGAGTAGAGTTTTGCATAATTGCATGAAATAAAGAGTAGAATCAATGGCTAAATTAGGAAGTTTCAGTTTCATTCATCTTTTGAGTACATGCTACAAATAGTAAAATTGCCAAAAGTGTGTTCTATTTAGTATTTATAGTCTACTATGGATAGTACATCGCCCCTGACAATGTCAGAATTACTACCTGACCGTACTCTTCAGGCCCTCAAGCACCCTCGAACCTCTGGTAGGGGTGAAAACGGTGACTGTTTCGACCGTCCTTTCGTTTCGTTTCGTCTTGGACGAAACGAAACGGTTAACGAAAGCTTGAAATGGTTTCGTCCATGTGTATTTTCGTGATTTCGACCGTTTCGTCCAAAACGAAACAGTTAATGCAAATGCTAGTCAATTTCGTGTCCAAAACGAAACTGTTAACGCAAATGGTAGTCAATTTCGCGTCCAAAACGAAACGGTTAACACAACTGACCATTTTCGTGGTCGTTTTAGATGTTATGCACCCCTATCCTCTGGGGTGAGGGATTCCTGTAGTCATCGGGACCCGAGGAGGTCATTAGCCTGGCAGTGTGCTAGAGCAACGGATCAAGAGCTTCATCGCGACCGTGCAGGCTCCTAGGATCGAGCCTCAAAACATCCACCCTTATGCTTCGGGGTCTTGTGGTCTACAGACAGTGGCGGATCTAGTAGGGGATTGGCAAAGGCCGGGTCTCCCCCAATAAATTAATTTTATCATTTAATCCTTTGTTTTACTAGATTAATTTAATGGATTTTCTTCACTGGCCTCCTTTAATTTCAAGTCTAAAATAATCTTGGCCCCCCATCATTTGCCAAGTCTGGCTCTACCACCGTCTATAGCCTATCTTGTTACCGACCTTGGTAGGCCGTCTGGCTAGAGTCTTGTTCCTGGACCTCGGACCCTATCAGTTCTTTACAAATATGACCCTACTTTTTTAGAAATAACATAAATAAATACTAAATATAACTCAACACCCCCTTGAGATGGGCGATATATATCTATCATTCCCATCTAGTTACAAGAACCTTAAAACTGCTTGGAACCTAAACCCTTGGTTAGAAAATCAGCCGACCGTTCTTCTAATTTCACATAGCTCAAAGTCAACACTTCATCATTCAGTTGTTCCTTAATGAAGAAACGATCAATCTCCAAATGTTTGGTGCGATCATGCTGAATCAAATTGTTTGCAATATTGATTGCCGACTTGTTGTCACACCGAAATTGCAAAGACTCTCATTGAAACACGCACAACTCAGAAGATTTCTCACCCACATCATCTCACATAGGTTGAGTATCATAGTCCTTTACTCAGCCCCAGCCGTAGATCTGGCTACCACATCTTGCTTCTTACTCCGCCAAACTATAAGATTGCCTCTAACAAACACACAGTATCCTATGGTAAATCTATGATCATTCAAACAATCTTTCCAATCAGCATCAACAATAGTCTTTTTAACTCTCAAATGAATGCCTAATGACAGTGTTCCAAAAAAAAAAAAAATGCCAAACAGAAAACAAAAAAAAAACAAAAGAAAAACCCTCAGCGTAGATCAAAATCAAACCCTCTCTTTCGCTCTCCCTCCAAACAAGCGCAAAAACCCTACCTACTACAAAGCCTTTCACGGCTTTTCCACTGTAACTCTCTCTCTCTCCGCACCTCCCGCCAAAGATGAGCTTGTTTTCGCTCGGAGGTGGCTTAGGTTCGAGGGAATCGGGCGGAGGCGGCGGCGGCGTAGTCTTTGACCTGACGCCACATAAGATCGCTCTGTGCCAGCTCATCCACGTCTTCGCTCCGCCAGCTCATCATATCCTCCCATTTCCCTTCGAGCCCGTCTCTCACCACAACCGCCTCGGCCTCCTCCTCTTCTCACTCACTCGGGTCTCTCTCTCACTCACTCACTCACTTACGCACTTACCCACCTACTCATTTTAAAGGAACTTGAATTTTCTATATAAGTTCTCGGCACAATTTGGTGTGAGTGAGTAGTTTGGAATTAGTGCATTGTGTGAACTGTTGGGTATGTATTTAGTAGACGCAAAATCCTCAAGCAAGTTGGTGTAGCGAGATTTTAACCTTCCCTAGTTTGACAATGTTGGCTAATTATGCTTTATGTAGTCATACGGATGCCTCAAACTACTACAATTTTGTATTAGTTACCAGTCGGGCTTTACCTCATACAGAAATTAGCAAACTCTTGGTTTTTGATTTAATTTTACCTCCACCCAAGTTGGTCCCAATCTACCTTTACTGAAAATAGACATCTAGTTAGCTTGCAATGTATTGACTATAAGCTGACTGGCTCGAACTATGCCTTCTCTTTATTATTCTCTCTTTTCTTTTTATTTTGTAATTACAGGCATGTGAGGATTACTTGGAGCCCCCTCTTGAGGAGCTCTTGAACCAGCTCAAGGCAATCAATAATTTAACCCACAACTGGTTCCGCGACCACCTGATTACTGACCTCTCATCCCTGACCTCGGCTGATGATTTATTCAACTTCTTCGATAAAATACAAAGTATGAACACATACAAGTTATTTTACTGGCACACAGAGAGCAAAAAGGTTTTCTAGTATGCAAAACAACAAACTCAAGGATTTCTTTGCATATTTTGTTACCTTACAGGACACACCTGGGCAGTTATTTTTTTGTCAGTATAATACATATTGCCAGTTTACCCCAAGTTTGTCTATTGGATGTTTATATTTGTCATTCAGTCTTTTTTTTTTTTTTTTTTTGGATTGTTACTTTCTTGGTTGAGGATAAATTGATAAATTGAAAGTCAGTTAAGATTGGTACTTAATTACACAATTGAGGGTTGATTGAGCCAATATAGTAGGTGTACTTAGGACTCTTACACTTTGTGAAGTTTCTGCACAAGAGTTACGTAAATGGTGTACAGAATGCACTTACCTAAGTGCAATCCTTTAACTAAATTTTTATTCAATTTTTATGGATCTCTATTAACTTTACCCCTTTTTCCCCTGCAGGTGTTCTTGTGGCCCCAGACAGTGTGAACATGGATGGGGATCAGATTTTCCTTGATCCAAGTAGTCATCTTGGCATTTTTCTTCGGTGTTGCATCCTCGCATTCAATTCATTGAGTTTTGAGGTTTCAGATTTCTGCATCTATCTTTTCATCTATTTATTTTTCTTTTGATTGTCAAATATATATTATACTGCTGTGGACATAGTTTATCTTTTGAAAATTTGCCGAAGAGTCATAATGGAACCTCACTGGAGCTAGCCTCAGCCATAAGAGCCCGAGTAAACACACACACACACTCACAAGAAGCACCAAAAAGAAAACCTTGATATATTATTCCTTTTTCATCCTAAACCCATTTTTTAATGGAATTAACTCTTTCAGGGCATCTGCCACCTGTTGACCAAAATCGGGATCTATTGCAATGCCATTTCTGCATATGAGCTAGCTGAAGAAGAAGAATTTAACCCTGACCCTGTGTTGCTTCAGACGTGCATGCAAATGGAAGAAATGCAAAGGGAGTTGACAGATGAGGAGGTAATGGAAGCCCCCATGTTTGCCAGATACACAAACAGTTTTGGGCCTGAAACACCAACTGGGGGGAGTTCATCAAGTAGTTTTCATATGCATAGTTCTGCTTTCAATTACCATGGAGGTATGACCAACAAATTTTGTTAAGGCAAGCTTCTTTCTTTACAATTTTTTGTGTTTGTTTGGACATAACATTATATATTTTACCTTAGGAAGGTTTTGTACTTAAACTTCCTGAGACGTGCAAAAAGATCCACACATAGAGGTTGAATCTTAAAATGTATCGTGTATCGTAACATTAAGTATCGTATCGTGTATCGTGTATCGTGTATCGTATCGATTCATTTAAGATACGCTAAACTATCCTTAAAATTATGTAAAATAAGTAATTAGAATTTATATTGAACTATTTTCATTAAAAAAAGTTTTAATATCACACTATATTCTTATAATCATTTGATAATTTAGGCATCTTCAAATATAGTGTATAAATATTGGGTTTTTACTTAAGTTTTATAATATATAATATGTATAAATCATCTACAATTATTTTTTATGATATTACATTGTAAAATCTGTATAAATAATACACATTATTAATTATTTTTGTATGTATAAATTATTAATCATTATATTTTTTATAATAGTGTAATGTATTTTTATAACATTATATTGTATAATCTGAATATATTTTTTATTTGTATAAATTATAAATATTATATTGTATAATATATATAGAAAGTATTAAACTATTAATCATTATAGTATAGTATTATGCTATATAATTTGTATAAATGATTATTATTGTTGTTGTTGTTGTTGTTATTCTACTAATATTCTATTATAATCTATATAAGTTATAATTGAAAATGATTATTGTTATTATTATTCTACTAAAATCAAATTGTTTCACTATTGACTGTTATCGAATCGTTTGTATCTTAAGATACATCCTAGTATCGTAAGTTACATATCGTGTATCTTAAGATACATTAAGATACACTGCAATTGAGATACAATGGTCAAGATACGTATCGATTGGGCAATGAATCGTATCGTATCGTGAGTTACGTATCGTGTATCTTAAGATACTAAATTCTATGGATCCACATGTTAAAAACCATCGTTCGAACGCACCAAATATAATGAAACCAGACAACAGCAGAACATATGTAGAATTGATGTCATTAAAAACTAGAACATTTTGGCAATATATACAGTACAAAACACGAGTATTAATGATTTTTCAATAGTGAAGGTGCTTATGAGATGGTTATATTTTTATTTTGCCTACCTTTCTCTTGCAAAGTGACAGTTTAGTGATTTGGTTTCTGACACAGAGAGAGAGAGAGAGAGAGAGAGAGAGAGAGACTCTGTTAGTTTACTTATTGTTTGATTACTTTCAAAGACCTAAATCATGGCCTTAGCTTGGCACTTGACCCATTACATTTTTTTTTTTGTCAAGACTCAAGAGTAGTTTTATATGTTTTGCTCTTTTGGGTGGTAGGCAATAATTTGAGAGAGGAGCACAATTTGGACATTCTGAGATCAAGATGGCAAATAGAAGGTTACCTTAATGAGCAAGCGGATCTATTGGAGAAGTAAATGATATTACTTGGGTCTACTAAATTTGCATCCTTGTTTAGATCTTCCTTTTTCATTTATTTCATACTTGCATAGTGTTTTTGATGTTTACTTGAGGGAGTTTGAATCTGCTTTATCTTCTGAGTACCATGGTTCGTGTGCTGTTACCATTAATTACCTTTAGCATCAGATTGCATCATTGAAAACCCTAAACCAAAACCTACACACGGAATTTAAATCTACATATGAAGTGTTTATCATTATCTTTTAGCTTGTCTGTATGCATGCAGGAATTCCAGCTCAGTTCCCTTAAATTCTTTAAATGGGGTCCTTTCACATATCCAAAAGCTAGCCCCTAATCTACACCGTGTAAGTGTTAAAGTTTTAGCAAATAAATCATTCAACTTCTCATTCGGTTAAAAGTAACCAAACCTACGAACATTGAATTTCTCTTAACTTATTTATAGGTGAAATATTTGCAATACTTGAATGCTCTATCCCATGATAATTTTGCTTCTGCCGCTGACAGCCTGCACCGCTATTTTGACTACAGGTTTTTACTATGATCTTACTTTTATCAAGTAGGTGTCTATTTTATTTTATTTTTTATTTTTTATTAACTTTTGATGGTTCTAGCCTTCTAGGGGTCGGGGGTTGGCAGCAATCAGTGATTTAAAGTCTGTGCTCAGTATGGGTTCATTACTTCTGTATCATATTTTGGGGTTGGATCTGTACCAGTACTGGCAGGGATACACTAACAGCTTACGATAGATGTGTAACGATGGACTTAAAATGCAAATTGCAAATCACGGTGTACCCTCAGGTCCTGAGCATGTAATCACAGGTGGATTAAATCGCTATTTGGTTCTCTGAAAGTATTCCATGCTATACAAAAGAATACAGTGGTAAAGTTGTGCTTTGGATTTGCAAAGTACACAATTAATTAATATAAAAAAGATGGGGGCAATAAGGTTTTCAACATTTGCAATCTGGTACTGTTGATATTTCAATGCGAGATTATACTGCCTTTTGTGGTAAAGTACTTGATGTACTCTTTATGTATTTGATTTCGGTCTTTTTGGTGCTATGTGGGTATATCTTCAGATGTTTAAGCGTCAGTATTTCCCAGATGGCCAGATCCATGGACTATTAATCAATATATTAATCCAAGGATGACAAAAAAAAAAAAAAGGGAAGTGAAAGTACAGAGACCCCAACCCCAACCATTTGTTATAAGGAAGCCTTAATATTTTCTCATATTTTAGAAGCAAGTGAAAGTCCTGTTCCCTAGCAATTATGTAAAAAAAAAGAACAGAAAGTGAATAAAGAATAAAAGAAAAAAAAAAGAGAGAAGAAAACTTGTGTTGCATGTTCTTTGATCAGTTTTTTACATTGCTCTTAATGCCCTTAAACAAATGTGTCAAGTACAAGCAATTGTAGAAGACAATAAATTATCACGTATTGATTTTCAAACAAAATGAGAAAGATAAATATACAACATCTGTCGTTTGACCCTATGTGAATTCATATAAACCAATTCACCTATTATTAAGTGTACTTTCTCTTATAGGATAGAATATTAGGAGCCATACTTGGTGAATTAAAAGAAAATCTTTAGATATTGATACTAAGTGCAGTTTGTCCCGTGGCTAACATACAGGAGCACATTATATTCACGCCATGCCTTATGCGGTTATGTATATTGAGCCACTGATACTACTGTGGTCTAACATGATTAAGTCTAATGATTTCATAAAGTCCAGTTATCACAAAAAAAAATGCCAAACAATGCCAGCTTGGAAAATGAAATGTACACCTGACAAAGCAAGGTATAAACCCAACAAATCTGAATTGACCTTGAAAACCTGCCCGAACACAGAGCCCAATCTTCTCTGACAAGTAGTTTAGTTTCAATCAAAACAGAATCTTAATTTGATCGAAACCCAACCTGCCGTCATGGAAGCAACCCTGTGATATAATAAAGCCTTGATTGAAACTTTCATCAAGTCTAGTGGTGCAATGAGACATACTCCAACACCTGAAACCAAACTAGACTATTGACCCAAAATTGAGCCCACACTGAGATGACCTGAGCTTTACATCCCAATATCCAGCATTTGCATTCACCTAAATCTTTCTTGAATGACCCGAGTGCCTTCATCTATACAAATAGTACATAATGCTGTCTTGCAAAGTTTGGCCTAATATCACTTCCTTGCTCTCAGTGCAGGGAAGGATGGGTTATTTAACCGCATGTCTCCTCAGGTGCCTCAGTCAGGGATTATTTTAGGCAGATATGAAGCGGCTTTGTTGTGCCTAGGCACTTTGCATTCACGATTTGGACACTCAAAGACTGCCCTGGATGTACGTTACTTGGACCAAACATTGCAATGTTCATTTAACCTAACTAGATTAGGAACTCTTAATGTACTGTTTCTAGAAATGCCAAGTTTGACTGTTCATCATTTGTAATTCAGCTATGGAAACACAAAATAAATGGTAGACTTATCAAGCATCGTGTATGAGTTTGGTTCTCTTGTCTATTTTTATGTAAGAGACTGATAAAATTAAGTAAGCCCCAAAGCCAAAAAAAGCTTTTTGAATGATTTGTATACTGATAGGTGTCTTTCAGAATTGCTGGTTGAACTGGTCTTCTAATATCAGCTATGAGTTGGACTTGGAAAATCTATATGTGAATTTTTGTCCGTACACCTTGAGATATTTGATAAAGGAAATTATAATAAGATAATCATCTTAAATGGGTGTGCTTGACAGATGAAATTATAATAAAGGAAATCTTTGTGCTTCACATGAAAAGCATAACATTGCTAGATTTATAAGATCATTAGCATATTATCTCAAATTCCCTTCTGGTACATAGTTTCTTACTTTGCTATATTTTCTACTCTTTTCAGGCACTAACTGAAGCTGTTTGCTTCTCTCAGAGGGTATTTCTTTTTTCTCTTTGGGAAAAAAATTTACAGCAAGTAGTACAATGTAAGAAAATTCAAAATTTTGGTTATCCGGTAGGCATTATTATCAAAGTGGAAATTGTATAGCTGGATTTGGTACCAGCATGTACCTCGTAGGCTTTTACTACCACACCTGATTGGTACAACTGTATATTTATTAAACTGAACCCTAATTTGGTACCATCTAATGTCTGCTGATACCTGACTTTATTGGTGCAACTTGCCAATACTAGAATTGACCTTTTGTGCAGAACAATGATGATGCCTGTCTTACTTACACACTTGCGGCCATTTGCAACCTCTTCTTTGAGACTGGTACAAATCGACACTCTATTGGAATTATTGGATCTCCACATTCACTTGGTACCAGTACTGGTATGGCCACACCTTCTTCCACTCAGCAGCTACTGCTGGTTCTCTTGAAAAGGTCACTTAAGAGGGCTGATAGCTTGAAGCTAACGAGTCTCTTGGCACACAATAGGCTTACACTTGCAAAATTCGATCTTAAGGTAAGCTTTAGGCTAGGTCTACTGGTCATGTCCTCTTGGGTGATAAGTATGGCACGAATTGGTACATCATCTGTTTTGTTCCTAAGACTCCAATAAGCTGCATTCTAAAAGAATTTAACTTCTGGATTTGGATGCCAAAGTTTTGGTGGGATTTGAGTCCATAGAAACTGTAGGCTTTGTAATTTGGCCCTGCTGATTTTTGATGTACTGCAGTGTTACAGATGGTACCATACTAAGACTCATTGTCAATGATAGGACATTGTTGGTCCTTTCAGATATTTGATAATTATGGTCCTTTCACCAGACTTGCAAGCTCGTAAATGTGGTATTGACTAACATATGGCTTTAATATTACACATCACTTTCTGAGACATAAAATACTGATGTTTCCTTTAAATTTGGTTTGATTTGTTTTCTTTCTTTTTTTTCAGCATGTCAAACGGCCACTTGTATCATTTGGTCCTAAGGCTTCGACGAATCTAAAGACATGCCCCATTGATGTATGCAGGGTATGATGTTTAATCTTAACAATATACCGATCCTCTGTTCCACATGCACAGAACAGGATGATAAAACTTTTCCTATAAATATGGGTTATGATAAGCGTGCTTGGTAGTACATTTTCACTGCTACCAGACTGGTACTTGCTATGTTGAAAGTTATTAGAACCTTGTGATGTGACCAGTATTAACTAAAAAGGTCAGTATATATCTCTATTTTCCAATGATAGGTATCCATTGGCTGATATGTTCAGGTTTGGACAGCCTATACTTGTCACTTATTTTGCATGATCTACTTTTATTCTATATGGAAATAAGGACAATCAGGAAATGCGATATTCAAATACCTGCTTGTTGAATGTTGTAGGAGTTGAGGTTAAGTGGTCGTGTTCTCACTGACTTTGGCTCGGACAATATATCCTTGTTGAATGATAGTGGTACTTTTAGCACCTCTTGGCTTAAGAACCTTGCAACTGTTAATAATAAGAACATGTGGAGCATACACAGAAATGACTATGATGTCTTCAATTGGTATCTTCAACCAAGTCCTATACCGGCCTCTGTTTTGCAACTAGCTGGATCATCGTACCTGCTAAGGTCAACTTCCTGGGAGCACTATGGCAGGTAATTTATAGAAGTCATTTGTATTGTAGTATATGTTATTGAATTTCGGTACAAGTAGCCATGAAAGGACACTGTTGGTGGATTTGTTAGTGGCTTGATGTTCTCCATATTTTTATTGTCAAAATTTGATACATTAAGCATCAACTGAGGCCTCAGTTAATTGCAACTAAGTTAAGACATGAGCTACACAAGAAACGAAACAAAACATAGAATGAAATCAGTCAATTATATTTGAGTAAAAGTTAATATTTTCGCTGACATTGTTGCCTAACTCTGTTTTGACTTGACAGTGCTCCATTAGTACGAGTAAATGCACTGGTTTATGCTACATGCTTTGCAGATGTTGCAAGGTGAGGATACTGAAAATTCTCATCAATCATTTTGCCAATGAACAATTGTATACTTGTGAGAGGATTCATCAGCTGCCAATGTAAATTATGGCACAGGCATACCATCATTTAATCCAGTCTGTTTGAAGAAAAGCCAGATAGTTGATTGGATCAGAACGTACCTTTATTCTTTAAGGGTGCTGGTTAATATGATCGGGATTGTCTAAGGGAATACCTGTTCCATCACAGTGGCAGTGCACATATGGAGCCACTTGTGTTATTACTTTTCTTGAGGGAAAATTAGAAACTGAATATTTAGTTTTAATCTTTCAGCTCATCAGAGTCGTCGCTTGCATATGTCAAGCTCATTCAACACCTGGCTGTATTTAAAGGACATTCAGGTATGTGTGTGTTTGTGTGTGTTCTTGCATGCTAACTGGTGAGGGTATGGGATTCTGTTATTACATAATTGCCATGTTTTGAAGGAAAACCATAGACTCAAAAAGAAGAGTATAAATAACACCAGCTGCCCGAAGTAAACATGAGGTCACCTAGAAAATAAACAAATCTTGGTTGAAAATTGGTTTACTAGTCTTTGCCTGTCCCATAACGTCGGCTCCTTTGGTCTTGTTAATATCAATTATACTGTACCTCAGTGTACATATTGAAACCAGGCGGTACACTACTGGCACTGACAAAGGTCTCCTCTATTGGACAGAATCCTAATTGCACCCCAGTAGACTCGAGTCATAAAGCCCAAGCTAAGACCAAACCAAAATCTAAAATACAATAGACAATATGCATCCTTATAAGATAAGGTGACTAACATAATGATGTCTCCTCTATAATCACCTTTTTGGCCCTTAGAGGCATTCAGTGCACTCAAGCTTGCAGAAGAGAAATCATCTTCAACATCAAAATTTCAAATCAGGTTGCTGAGGCTACAGATGCTGCATGACCGTGCCTTACATAGGTTCGTATCAAGGGTGAAATTACCTGTACATGCAGTACCTGTATGTAAAAATGGTGCAGTAAAACTGATTATTTTACCAGTTTTGAAGCCCTCCTTTGTTTAACTGTGAATTTTGGGTGCTCCACTGAGCAACTGAAGTCAGTGCAGTTAAATTGGATAAAAGTGAGAATGAAGCCTAATTGCACAATAGAGGATAAATTGCACACTATTGGACTACAATTGCGCTTAGTTGCCAATTTGGCACAATTATTTTGGGCTTATTAGGTGGCTGTTCCTATACCTGTTAAAAAAATACGTAGAATCTGAAATTTCGTCTCATCTATCTGATTCAGGATTTGTTGTGCTGCACTTATCTATCGTTATATTTGGTAGGTCTGTTTCTGTTTGCATGTTAGGTCCTTACCAAAATGAACATATCTAATACAGAGGCCATCTAAAGCTGGCTCAAAAATTATGCGATGATCTTGGAGATTTGGCATCATCTGGTAATGGGGTAGATATGGATCTTAAAACAGAGGCCAGCCTTCGACAAGCGCGCACTCTACTTTCCTCAAATCAGTTTGGACAGGTTTTTGTTTCAGAACTCTCACATTTTTGTTTTAAGAAATAATGAGCTTTTGTTGGTTGGCTGCTGTTTCCTTTATTTGGAAGTTAAGAGAAAACATGCTGTTTCTTTTGTTTGTAAGCGGCATGAATAATGAATTATCTGGCTGCTTTTTCAGTCCTTTTAAATTTGGATTTTCTTGGATTCAGTTCTGTTAATTGGATGTTCGGGGTATGTCAAGTTTAAATTGGGTTCAGCTGGAATACTTTGGCACAATGCATAATTTGATATATATGTGTATCAGTTGCAAATTAGGGGCTTATTTGATTCTTGTGCTCAGTTGAGTCTAAATTGGGTTCAGCTGGAATACTGTAGCGCAAATGCACAATTTGGTATATATGTATACCACTTGCAAATTAGGGGCTTATTTGTTTCTTGTGCATAGTTGAGTCTAAATCGGTAGCTTACCATAAAGCTTTGTTCTTCACTGTCTCCTCAAAAACTAAGGTCAGTAGATAACCCTCAGATGTATATTGTTCTGATGCTATTTTTTGGAAAAGCAGAATAAAGAGTAAAAAAATTAGCTTAAGCAGTTAAGAGTTGTGTCCGTTCATGATACAATTTGTTCATTCTTTATTCTAAGGCGGAAGCTGTGGCTAGTAATCTTTTCTGCAGTTGCTACAAGTACAACATGCAAGTTGAGAATGCTACTGTCCTTCTTTTACTCGCTGAAATACATAAGGTAATCTTGTTTTTTCCCACTTTTTTTTCTCTTAAAATTGCTAGATTCTAATGCTTTTTGATAGTATGTGATACTCTTCATCATATCACTTATGCTCATTTTGTATACGTAGCTTCTGAGTTCCTGTCTGTAAATTTTGTTGTTTACAATTTTGTTAAGCAGAAATCTGGCAATGTGATGCTGGGGCTGCCATATGCTCTCGCAAGCCTGTCCTTTTGCAAAGCATTCAACTTGGACCTGCTTGAGGCATGTGCTACTTTAACCATTGCGGAGATTTGGCTTGCGCTTGGGCCAGGTCATGCTAAGCAGGCCTCATACCTTGTGCACAAGTCTCTTCCCATGATTCTTGGTCATGGCGGCCTCGAACTGTGCGCCCGTGCTAATATTGCCCTTGCCAAGTGTTATCTCTCTGACCCAACCTTCTCAAGTACGTCTTCCTTTACACTATCATTCCATTCAGTGTCTTCTTTTTTTTTTACACGATGGCAATGTCTGCTATGCCCGTCTCTGTAATAGTAAATAAAAGTACAGGAATTAAGCAACTCAAAAAAGAAGGGTAAATGAAAGAAACATGATTAAATTGGCATCCACCTGTATCGTAACTTCTGCCACTCAAATTTTTGAGCTATAAATAAATCTTTCTTCTTTGCTTTTATTTCTCAGTCGTCGCTGATCCATCATGTGTGTTGGACCCTCTCAGTCAAGCTGCTGAAGAGCTACAAATTTTGGAGGTGAGCCTAAATTATGTTGTTACTATATAAACAACAAAAGCAATGTTTGCCAACCGGTGAAATGAATAATAATTGTGTCGGTACAAGTTCTAAATTGATATCCTCATTTTTTTTGTGTTTCATAATCCTCTTTTTCTGTGGATTGGAATCTATTGACAATCTTAACAATGTTATTTCAAATCAATTAAAAATAATTCGAAAATAGAAAAAAGAGAACTTGTAGACATAATGTTGGCCTTATATAGAAATAGTTATGCATCAAATGTTCTGCAATTTAGATGTCATTTGATATTCCATCAAACGACATTAAATTTGGATTCTAGCAGAATTCAAGCCTATTGGTGAACAGTAAAACGTGCATCAACTTAAATCATTTTTCATCATTTTTTTATGTTCATGATGAATATAGAGTATAATTCACATTGCTAATGTATGATTTCAGTACTTAATTATTATTTTTGACGGTTATCAAGATTTTCAATCCATTGTCAAAGGATCCCATTTTTTTTACTTTATTTTGGTAGAAACATTTTATGTTTAGTTTTTTTAGTTCCCTCATGAAAGTCTAAAAGTGTCCAAAGAGAAAACTCAAGAAAATGAAAATGAATGTCAATGAGACCACGAGGTCATGCTCTCTGGTACTGAACAACATTTTTTTCCCCCGTCTAGTATCATGAGATGGCAGCAGAGGCATTCTACTTAATTGCAATGGTGTACAATCATCTTGGGATGGTGGATGAAAGGGAGCAAGCTGCTGCCTCTTTTAAAAATCACCTGTTATCTCTTGAAAATGCTAATGAAGCAGAAGATGAGGAATTGTTGTTTTATTAGTGCAGTATATATCTAAGGGAGCAAGCTGCTGCCTCTTTTAAAAATCACCTGTTATCTCTTGAAAATGCTAATGAAGCAGAAGATGAGGAATTGTTGTTTTATTAGTGCAGTATATATCTATTCATTTGTTACTTTTATTTTCTTCATGCGTTTGTAAATGCGTTGGGTGTGTGTGTGGTAGTGGGCCGATCTGTTGAGGGATATATCACAACCAGTGAGGATGGAAAGATTGTCCATGTTCTAACCCAAACATTTCAATTTTCTGTGTATTTTGGCATAATATTCTTTGCTGTAATTGCAAAAATTGTGTCATCTGCATTGATTGTGTGGAATTACCTGAAAAATGAACTTTTCAGATTTGGGGTGACCGGAATGTGGGTGCATTTAGCTGCCATGAAAACAGGTGTAGGTGATTAAAACTAAATTAGTCATTCTTTGAGAACGTGGTCAGGTGAACTGATTTAATCTCTTTGGTGTGGGAAAATTTGTTGGTCTTTGCGGATGAGCCGTATGAAGTTTCAGAGGCTGGCAGTGTTAGCAGTGTGTGCTAAAGAAGATAATAAGTGAGAAAAAAATAAATCGGCATGTCAGGAAAAATGCAAATATCAAGTACTCAATGATGGAGATGTTTGATAACTACCAAGTACCAAGTGTGAATATTGATAACGGACTAATGTGATTGAGCGACCTGCAATTTGCAATTTATAGAAGTGTGGCGAGATGGAGATCAGGGATGTTTGGTTCACTCCTATTCGCCCCAATTCATGAATAGCCTATTCAAATGGCATACCAGTAATGACGGCAATGTTGTGTAAATAAATAAATAATAATAGCAATGCTAACGTTTCGGTCAAAGTGCAACGCTAAAACTGCAACAAATTATGGAGGCTTTTTGGCTATGTAATAGGAGGATGCATAGTTATTGTTGTACAAGTGCTTATGTCAAATTATGTAATGGGTGTTGATTGTGGTATAGTTGGAAGAATAACTTATGATAATATAAGTTATTATTTTATTATTATATTAATTATTATTATGATAATTTAATGATATTATTATTATTATCATGATAATAATTATTTTATTATAATTATAATTATTATAGTTAAATAATATTGTTACTTTATAATAACAATATAGTTAAAAAATAATTATTATTGTCATTATTAAGTTAAAATCACAAATTAATGATAATGAAAATATAATAATAATACTAATAATTAAATTTAATTATAATATTAGTGATAATTATAATTAAATAATAATAATAATAAATATTTTTTGTTATGGTAGTTGAAATTTTTTTTTTAAATTTTTTATATCAAGCGTGGGATCACTTAACTTATCAGTTATGACACTCTTTTTATTGGATAAGTTATTCATCTTATGGAACGAATGTTAATATGTGACTTAATAATATATAACTTGTGTTATGCATCTTTTTAAGTCATAACCAAAACACCTATATACATTTCAAAAACTGAGCTACTTTTTATACAATGAATTCCGTTTATTGTTTTGTCGTTTTTTTTTGTTTTAAACAAAAAAAGATCAGGTAAAAAATGTCAACATAAGCGAGTACCAATCCCTGCTCCGACCAATTTGACCCGCTAGATCCAAATTAGCCGTTAATCTTGGTTTCATTTGATACCAAAAAAATAATAATAATAAAATAAAAGAAAAGCTCAAAATGTGGGGCCTACTTCCATGTGGTGGCAGCCCTGTAATTATTTCAAATATTGTGATCTAATCCGTAACTCATTCAAAAAGGTCACCATCGTCTCCAAGACCCGACCGTTGCAACCCCGCTCCATTTCATCCACCATTTCTCTCCATCCTCTCTGACTCTATTACGTTCTCTCACCCTGTCAACCACCCACCCACACACAAACACACAACACACCACACACCACACACACCAATGGCATCCACATCAGCGCCACACCCACTACACCAAATCGCCGAGAGCACAACGCACCGCCTCCTCCTTAAGCAATGGCTGAAAGAGCAAGATCTGATTTCTCGCCGCATCTCCCTCAAGGAATCCCGCATAGACTCTGTGCGCCGTGAAATCACCTTTCTCTACTGCTTCTTCTTCATCCTCCACTCCTTCTCTCTTCTCATCCTTTTCGCCTCGTCATCCCATGAGCACAACTCGGTCGGATGCAAGCGGTCTTGGGTCCCATCAGTCACATCCCTCCTCTGTTCTCTTTCCATCTTGTGGGCCCTGCGCTATAAAGGTGTGTTCTTGGCATTCTTTCTATCTTGTTATTTTCCAATTTTTTGTTTTATTTGTGTGTTTCCTTTTGAAAGATTTTGTGTAATAGTCAAATTTTTTAGTTTAAGATAAAGTTAACAATCCTACCGTCTCACGCCCTGAATGTTTGGCTTCTTGTGTAATTACAAGAAGCAGTTGTTTGACTATTAGTTAGTAATTGATTTTCTCTGTTACTTAATATCGTCTAATCGTCTAACAATTGAAAAAGAGAAAAAGTTACTAAAGCTTGACCCTCATTCATAGATTCGTTCTTTCTCTGTCGGTAGCTAACTAGTACAAGTTGGGTTCAATTTGATTGGGCAACTCTACTTGTTGTTTTCTCATAAATAATAACGGTCGATATCTCTCTTTCCAGAAATTAAGCCACCGATTTATCATTTTCCTGTATTTTGGTAAGGTAACCGAAAAATTAATCTGGAATGATAATAGGTGACACGGAGGCATCTCTTGAAAAGCTTTTAGAGAGAGAAAAAGAAGATGGACTAATGCTAGCCAAATGTGTGGACGAATTGAAGAGAAAGGGTCTTGAATTTGATCTGATGAAAGAAGTTGATGCGCTGCGACGTGCTAAAAGTTTGCGTGTGGAGACAAAAGTGGCGAGTGGCACGAAGAAATGGTCGGCTAGGGATTTTGCCACCATGGTTATGCTTCTTGTTTCCTTTGTGGTTTTGGGTCTGGTTAGATTTGTGCTCTGCAGTTAAAAAGTGAAAGACTGCACTGCTAATTGCTATTTTTTGAAGCTTATTTTGAATTTGTTTGTTAATTTCTGTTGGAAGGAAGTACGCTGGAGGAAATAATTTGGTTGTACGTGCAATATTATGTTGCACCCATTTAGTATAAAATCGGGGAAAATATATATGGTCACAGTAGATTGTTTATTGAAAGTTCCTTTTTTTGGGTATTTTATTGTTAATGAAAAGTTATATTTCAAATTGGCATCGTCTTTAGTTAGCAGGTTGCCTTTTTACTTTACATAAATCCAGTTTGGTCTTAATTAACTTCTCATTCATGATTGTTCAAATGTAAATAAGTAAATCACAAATTCGAAATCAGATTTCAGTACTGAAAAGGAAAAAAAAAATTGTTGTTGCTAAACCTCTACAATTGCAAATGAATTTCTAATTTTTAACTTCAAAAACAGCATTTTCCTGTATTTAAACATGATAATACTTGATTAAAAGATAAAATTCATCGACCAACTTTTTTTCCAACATCAATTTACCTCATCTGATCACATTGGTAAGCATTGCGATGCGAAATTTCGTTATGAGCCTCTCTACAGAAAGCTTTTTAATACGGATGCAGTATATTCACAGAGTCTTTTTGCTACTTAGAAGGAAAAAAAAAAAAGAAACTTCGTCTCTTAGCAATTTTGTAATTTGTTTAGGATCAAAGTGGGATACTAAGCACAAGAAAGAGTGTTATCCTGATATCTTGCAAAGCTATTCCGCCTTACGGCTTGACTTGACTGCACTGGAAATTCTGAAGGAAAGCAAAAAGTGGGAATAAATCTCTGATTGTTTTTATCTAAAAAAAAAGGAACCGGGTGTGGTTTCTGGTTTCTTTTATCAATGGTGGAATAAATCTCTGATTGTTTTTATCTAAAAAAAAAAAAGGAACCCGGTCTGGTTTTTGGTTGTTATATGCAGATTATTTTTTTCCCTTAGTGGATTTTTGGGTGCATAAGAGCTGTCAGACGAATTATGAAATTCAGTATCACAAATGGAAAGAAAATTGCTGAAGAGTGAGGATGGTTGGTTACGTGTTGAGCAAACATTTCAGGACATTATCAGTAATCACGTGTAATTGGAAAAAAATTAAACAAAGATTGAATATTTGCCATCTCTTCTGTGGAGTCGTATCCTCTGGATGGTTCTAGTGGACGTCTTTTGATCAAAACCTTCCGATTTAATCTCAACGGTTAGATTTTTTCGAGCCTATCAATTCTGATATTATGCACGGGGCATCCATATCCGTTGAGATTAAATCGGACGGCTGAGATAAAAAAACCATCCACTGGATGGCCATCCAGAGGATGCGGAGTCTCTCTTCTGTACCACATCTCGATTCATATAACAAATAAAGAACTAGTTTTGAAATGAACAAAATCACAATGAACAAGAGACATTCATTCACTCAATACACAAATGAGCAACCGAACAAATAAATATGTTTTCCTCAAACGTTGTTGACCCGCTCTTTCTCAAATTTGACCTGAGGCGGTGATGAGCCAGCAGCACCAGGTGGCGTCAAGGGAGTACCATACACCTGTGACCCGACTCCCGTCCGCATTTCCTCGCGGCCCTTTCTTTTCCCATAGTAGTAGCAACCAAATCCCATCAATATGGAAAAAAGAATGAGGGGAAGAGAGATGACTATGACAAAACCCATCTTATTTGCTTTGTTGTAAAGCGATTGAGAATTTGTTGTGTGTGTTTAAGTTTTGAAAAGCTGATGAAAGGTATGAAGATTGATAAAGCAGAGGGTATTTATTAATTGGGAATTAAGGGGAGAGGGAATGTAGCCGTTGTACAACGGTCGAGTAAATCATTGGAGATTTGTATTTAGTACGAGGTGTTGACTTTGGGGGTCATGTGACTCATGTGGGATCATTCCATGCGCATATTTTTGTATTTTCAAATCTAATATATTTAGTTTCCCAAAAAATTAAAACTAATTTTATATTAATATCGAATTTTAAAAATAAATAGAAAAAATTTAAATTTTAAAACTAATATTGTAGGATTGTAGGATCGGATTTTTGAAATCCAATCCTACAAATCGCTCGCTTGGATAAATTCGATCCAAGCGGTAAATACATAAATGGCTTGTGGTGGGATCCCAACGCGCTAACCAACATATCAATATTATAAATAAAGATGCGTGGGAGTCGGCAGTGTTTTATAAAAAATTTTCTGGACACGTGATCTGATAATTTGCTTCCTTATTTATTTTTGACCGATCCTCTCTGTGATCTTTTTTTGTTGCGATCTATTTATGTGCCTCGATTCTGGCCCATTTCATTGTTGGCTGCATAATAAATTTATCCAATTTTCTTAGGTTTCCTTCATTTCTATTCGCCTCTCCCCTCTCCCAACTTTTCATGACGTTCCGCTCTTTCTGAGGAGAAAAAAGGACGAGAGGAATAATATTTATATCAACAAAATTTGTTCCTCCTCCTTCGACTTTCCCCACCCTCCTCCGCCAACTCCCCGCCTCACCCCCAGCCTGCCAGCCACACCACCCCAACAGAAAACCATTGCCCTGCCCCTCCTCGGCCGACCCCTCCTACCTCCTATCGATTTTTTGGATAGGAACAAATTGGTGGCAAAAAGAAGTGGCGGAAGGCTAGCGACGGCGGAGGGAAGCGATTTTTGGATATTATCTATCGATTTTCTCCACTCTCACCGTGCTTTCTGGCCAGACAACAGCAAAGCCGCCCCAAACAACAACGAAGCCACCTCAAACAACGACGAACCCACCCCATGCCCACAGTGACCTCTGATGGTTGTCATTCTTGGTCATGCCGCCTTTGGATGCTTCTTCTCCAGTCCACCGGCCCCCTCGCATAAGGTTTCTCCTCTTCCAATTTGGGTCTATTTTTCTTTGAATTTAGGACCCCAATCGCCTGTACTTAGCTTAATATTAATTTATGTTGTTGATTTGTATTCCTTTATGAATTAATATGCTTCACTAATGTTGAATTCGTTACTAGGTTCTCAATTTCAACATGTGTGCACGGGAAGAAGAGGAGAGGCGATGATAATTTTTTTTTTTTTCCTTACAGATGCGATGGGCTCATGGGCAGAGATGGAAAGATGGAAAGGGATGAGGCAATTGAAAAAAAAAAAAAAAAAATTCTGAGGCCAATTGCACGTATGCTGATGAAACAGGTTAATTTTGTCTCGCTATCCTACTCGCCACAGAAAGATATATACAACCCGTCCCACAAACATAAAAAATTTTAATCCCACATAATATCGGATGTTTCTCCGTGTTAAGTAAAAGCCAAAAGGGATATGCTGTTGAAATTGGCTACTTTATTTTTCTTGAATTTTTAATTATAATTGTTAAATACTAATTATCGTCACTGTTTAAACTTTTGCTGAATTTCAGTGTGCCTTGGTTTTCACTATGCAAGGCATATTTTTCAATGCGTACTTGGTTGCATATATACTGGCACATAGAATGGGGGGTTATCTTAAAGAGGAGGCAATTCACTCCTACACAGAGTACCTCAAGGACCTTGATTCTGGTAAGGTAGAGAATGTGTTGGCAATCCAATTGCGATTGATTATTGGCGCTTAGCACCTAATGCCAGTCTGAGAGATGTTGTAATTGATGTCATGCTGATGAGTCGTGCCACTGTGATATCAACCATTTCGCTTCGGTACTTAATTAACCCTCCATTTTTTATATCAATTTCATCATCTTTCAAAATCTAGAGCTCATTTACAAACATTAATAATTATCGATGCACAAAATAATTCCTTCTTCTGAATGCTAAATTAAATCGTTTTGGGTCTAATTGAATTATTTTGAATACAAGACCTACTAAAATGGCCTTAAATTGAAAGAGGTCCCAGCTCCCCTTAATTACCACTAATCCAACAATACTTTTCTCATTGTTTTTGTTAAAAATAATTATTTGATATCTGATGTTCATGATAAGAGTGTTCTCAGAATTTGATGTCATAAGGGAAAGAGCCATGCCATGCTTTACGGTATTTGATTCATTCTTTTCTAGATAAAAAATGTCCATAATTGCATATTTATTCGTGTAATTGTGTTTCATATTTCAAAGGTTATGGAAACCAACGAGGTGCTGCAACAAATATGCACATACAGTTTTTTTTTCTCTTCATAACCATAAGTCCACAGCCTATCCTTTGAGAACCAAGTTATAAAAACTTCTTTCATGGCGTAATTAATACAATATTGGATTGTTTCCAATATCTGTGTCCCATTTGTAATTTCTTATCCATGGCGTCTCTGTATTGGATTCTGCTTGCAAACATTCTCCCTCTTCCGGTATTCCCTGTATCCTCCATCTGACAGCACAATTTTTTGTCTTTCATTTTTCTGACCCCTTCTATATTTCCATCGATTTTTCCCCCTCTTTTTAACTTAGCCATCGCCCCACCTCCTCTCAACGCTCTTCTTCTTCTCCTCCTCCAAATTCATGGCACCTCAATACCTTCGGCAGATCCTCCGCCAAAACTGCCTCTTACAGACTGCCGCCGAGGGGTTTCGTTCTGGTGAGGTGCATGCGGTAAATCCCTAACAGTGGGCACAGCGCCGCCACTGGCAAAGGATTCTCCTGGGACATACAGGGAAGGACAACGAGATAAGTCGGTTAGTTGTATCATCTCTTTCCAATCTCTCGCTGTTATTTTTTTATCTTTATTAATTCCAATATGGTTTGCTACAGAATAAGGGATGTTGATCAGTCTATGTTCTTCCTCTCTAAGATTATTTTTTTTCCTAGAGTAATTGTTATTGGGACTTCAATCTGTCTGATATGGACTAATACACAGTCATTTTAAGCAAAAAGAAAGTGAGCTGCTCATACCAGTTCTATGTCACTGCTCAAATTTTTAATATAGACAAGACATCACCATTCGGTTAAACGCATTTATTTTAAACATACAGGCAATAAGGCGGTATAATTGTAGTACTGAATTTTATAATTATTTCAGGTATTTCAGATTGTAGCAGTGGTTTATGCTATATCCTTGAAACCGCAACATATGGGGGATGAATTTTGTGTTTGGGGACAGGTATTTTAAATTAGAAATGTGTTTTTAACCAATTGATGTTTGTTGTTCTTACTGTTATATAATTTTATTCTTACAATATGAATTCTTATATCAAGTATTTCTTTTTCTTCTTTTATGTCTAGGACGAGCTCAATAGCCTTTACACCAGGTCCTAGATCTGTAAAATGAGCTGAAAAGTCACCAAAAGCTTATAGTTACGCTGATAACATGGAGAATAATATTGCAAGTCTAGAGCTTTGATGAACGATTATTTATAGGTACTTGCTGCTCATTAAGGTTACCTTAATTAAGATATGTATGCACAAGAATTTTAATTATTTTGTTTGATTTTGGTGTGTGAAATATATATACACACACAGACACAATAAATTTTATTTTTGTTATTAGTTCTTTCCATGGGGAGATCAAAGAAGAGTGAAACAAAGTAAAATTCTCTCATCCTGTTAGAGGGGAGGGCTATAACAAAGTAAAATAAAAGTTATGTTGAGTAAACAATAGAAAAGCTACTTTTTTTTTATTAGGTATATGCATACTTGAACCGTTGAGAACCCCGTTGTCATTAATGGAGTGGCTGATTTCGCACAAACCGGACACAAGAATAAGATCTGGTACCAGTTCTGGTACAGGAAACAAAGGTGGGGCCCAGTCGCCCAGGTGCAGGAGAGAATTTTCATGTCAGAAACAAGCCAGGTTTTCATCGATGAAGATAGTTGGTACGTTTGATTAGGACGTGGACTTAACGACCGACAGGGGCTTATGCTCGATTTTTTTTAATTTGTGGTTTTGTTTAGTATTTTGTGTTGCACGTGGAAGGCTGTATTTTGGTTTGTTATTGTTCTTTTCAGTTTTTGCTTGGTATATGGTGCGATACCATACACTGAACCTTCTACTGTTATTTTACTTTAGTCAAGATGTATCTATCACTGAACCCTGCTTGGGAGGCTGTTCTTTTAAAAAAAAATGGTATATACATAATGACACTTTTGTTAGCATTTATGCACCTATTCAGTCTTACTTAATATAATTTCAGCTTAATTCAAGATGTATTCGACCCAAAGTCCTGGCACATTTTAATAATTTATTTTAATTATATATTTCAATTTTTCCATTTGTTGAATTTATGGATTGCTTTATTAAATTGATTTAATTTTGTAGTTTTGATTATGTTTGTAGGATATGGCGAGAAACAAAAAGATCTAATTTTATCATAAGTTCATAACTAGAAAAAATAAATAAAAATTTGTAACCAACATGTTGATGCACAGAGTACCTAAATATTAAATATAACCATACACTAAAAAAAAATTTCTCTGCCAATGTTGCATGGGTCCAATTCTATGAAGCGATAATGATATCAAACAAATAATAAATAATTAATTTAATGAATATATATAAATATTACCAGACACACATGAAATTATTATATTTTTTATTAGATCGAGCGAAGATTCGCCCCTCTAGTAAAGTTATTAAGCTAAACTAGATGAAAACCCATGTAAGCACTGCATGTTGACCAAATTTCTCAGTATGATTTAGATAAGTAGAGGAGAGCTCTACCACTTTCCATTACTGAAAGTAAATCAAATACAATCTAAGAACATCCCAGAAACAATAAACAAGGCAACAAACCTGCTATCCCCAATCTGTTATTCCCCTTTGACCATGCGCCAATACCATTCCATCTAACTAATACTGACACAGCCTATGCTATCTATCTCTATAGTTCTATATAGAATATATATTCAGTTATAGACAAAATCCAAAACATAATTTGAAACCTGCTCAAGAAAAAATTCAAAGCAACCAGATTATCCTTAAAAATAGCTCGACATAACCATTCTCACAAGCTTTATTACAACCAACAACAGGTTACAAATGTTCCAACAGAAATAAAAAAAAAAGAAAATAAATCGAATGCAATCTAGACCTCAAAAAATGTAACCAAATCTAATGCAATGTAGATAATCGTACGAATAACTACCATGCATAACACAAAAGACTATAGCACAAATGCAACTGAATCAAACTATATATACTAACATGCATAAAAACCAAGGATAAAAAAATGATTATTAATTTTCATCTTGGTCCGGACAAAGTTGAAGCTAGAAAGGGAGCCGACTGATCCACTTGGCGAACTTCATTCTTGTTCATTGGAATTGAAGAAACAAAGTTATAGTCAAGTGATGCTTCGACATCCATTGCTCCTTCTAAAACCTTAACCACGGCTGACATTGAAGGCCTTCTTCTACCATCTCGTTGCAAGCACCACATTGCAAGTTTCATTACATTCATAATATCTTGCTCATATAATTCGACATCACCAAGATTTTTGTCAATCAGATCTAATAACTCGTTGCTTTTGGATTTGTTTTCCAACATTGTAATTAGATGACGATTCTCTTCAATTTGGGAATTATCAATATTTCTTCTTCCACATAATATTTCCATCACAACCACACCAAAACTGTAAACATCAACCTTCTTAGTGACCACTGCTGTAATCCATTCAGGTGCTAAATATCCAGGAGTGCCTCTCAATCGAGTTACTATTTTGCTTATGTCCCGATCGATTAGCTTGGATAATCCAAAATCAGAAATTTTTGCAGTGAACTTTTCATCTAAAAGAATATTTTCTGGCTTGATATCAAAATGCACAATCCTTTGCCTGCAATCCTCATGAAGATAACATAAGCCCTTAGCTATGTCAGTTATAATATTAAATCTAGTTGACCAATCTAATGGATCTCTCCCATCACTATAGTAGATCCACTTATCCAACGATCCATTGCACATATACTCATAAACTAAAAGCCTATTCAACTTGTCAGCATAGAAACCGATCAGCCTAACCAGATTAATATGATGGATACTACCAATAGTCTCGGCTTCTGCCAAGAAAGTTTTCTTTCCGTGTCTGAAACTATGCAATTTTTTTACTGCTATGATCTTGTTGCTCCAATTTCCTTGAAACACAGTACCAAAAGCACCTTCTCCAAGTTTCTTGGTAAAGTTTTCGGTGGCCACTTGTAGTTCTTCAAATGAAAACCTTATAGGTGTTCCAGGCAATTGATCGATGAAGTCCTCATCTGAGGCTTCTTTACCTCTTCTGAACCACACCAAGTAGATACTCATTAAGGCTAGCAAAAAGAGCAGAGCCCCAAATGTGAAGCCTAGTATTGCCCCAAGCGCAACTCTGGAACTAGGGGCAACTTGCACCTTAATATATGCAGAAGAGTTAGTGTATGGCTCCTTAGGTTCATAATTCTCAAAGGAAAAAACCTCTGATAGCTGGAAACACCTACCATCAGAGTTGTTCCCACCAAAAAATCGATACACAACTGCTTTGCAACTGCAATTTACTAGGCAGGCCTTCCTGCAACTGTCCTCATCAATTCTGCTAAATGCAGTATCATCAATATAATTGAAATATGACACATTGTTAACGGTTAACCAAAGGTGGTTGTTTACATCTTCACAAGTTATAGGAGTCTCTGCTGAGCAACCAAGCTGTGGTTGTCGGTCATGAACCAGCTTGAAGTAATTTGATGAGATTCCTACTGGGCAGGTACATTGTCCATTGTTGCAAATGCCATAATGCCCACAGAAATTTGGATAAGCGCAATTATTAGTTGTGAACAAATCTTTAACATTCAATTGGTTAGATGAATCATATTGATAGAGTCTTAGGTGTCCATCATACTCCAATCTTATGTACTGTATATTGTTAGCACCCCCAAGATCGATTATAGGCTCAGATACTGAGTTAATGTATAGGCTGCCATTCCCAAATGTCATGAAAGCAGACTTGTCCACTGCCCTATTGGAATCTGGTGACAGCTGATAGTACAATTGCGGCGGAGATGAATTGACAAATGCAAACAGTCCGCCAGCAAGTAGGGTCAGATATAGACTGCCTTCAGTCAAATTGGTGCTAGAAGAACTGGCAATAAGCCTCTGGTCTCCTGCCAGTGATTGCCCCATTACTAGAGAATCTGTTGGATGGTCCCAGGATTGCCAAATTAAGGAGTTATTTATATCAAAAAGTACCAGGTTACCAGATCCATTGATATTAATGCCAGCCACAGATCGACTCCCAACATCACTGGTCCAAACCAGCTTGCCATCACTGTCACGGAGGGTTAGACCACTCTGAGACTTCAGTTGAAGTGTGGCATTTTCACTGACAGGGTGGGCCCGATTTGCTAACCATATAACTTCTGGATGGGAATAGAATTTGTCTATGGAGCCTTCTTTATCTACAATGACGATGAATATGGAGAAAAAGAAACTCTTACAGGGTGAGAGGCAGTAAAACCCGACAGAAAATGATGGGCCGTAACCAGCAGGGTTTAGGGGCCGAAGTAGAACAACACGAACAACAGAACCATCTGGGAAGTTTGCACTGACCGGGATAGCTGGTGAGTTGATCCAGGATGTCGGAGCAATTGCAGTCCAGTTGTTTAAAGGCATAGAATTAACAGGGAATGAGAAAGATAAGAGGAGTAAGAAGAAGGCAACGCAAGAAGCCATTATTTGGCGTTGTATTGGTTTGTTTCTAGAGAGTAATCTGAGCTAGAGATATAGAGATGGTATACAAGAGGATCAGTCATCTCCTAGGGAAGCTCCTTCTATCAATTAGGCAACGCCCATTAATTGTGAAAGTGTTGAAAACATAGATGTTAAAAGGGGCTAACTAGCCTCAGAGTAATTATTATCATTGGCTAGATTAATTTGCCTTCCGATCTTTATTTTTTATTTTTTAGAAATTTGACCGTTAGAGGTCCAAACGGTAAAATATTTTACCGTTACTTCTTCTTTTCGTTAATCTTTCTCTGCCTATATAAAAGGCGTTGTACAACTTGTAAACAATTAGAATATACAATTATTCATTATTCCAAACCAATTAAGCTGTCTCAAAACTTAACATAAAGACTCCAAATATCGAGATCATTTTGGTCACCGCCCTTGATGACCGTTGACATCGTTATTGCAATGGCCAATAGGCAGCGGGAAATTTTTTTTTGTAACTGCTTCGTTAGGTAAACACAGATTTCTAGATAACAAGTACTGTTAAGAATTGTAATGTAACATCCCAAGAACTTATTTAAAGTAATTTTTGAGATGTGTGTTCAACTGAAATACTTAATTTAGAAAAAAAAAAATCTTTGTTTCTATGATCCTTCCCTATCCCTCTTTTGGATTTAAAAAAAAAATGTTTCATACTTGCTAGCTAGTTGACCGAGTTCTCCCAGTTTACTGTCAGTGATGGAGGAGAAAAAAGAAGAGAACAATGCACGATTAATTCTTCCCTTATTATGTGTAGGCTCTAAACTTAAAAAGAATTTGAATAGTCGGACTCAGAACAGAGATTACGTGGTTGATTATGCTGCCTGATAGGATGGTAAATATAATGCAATATTCTTGTGATAATAATTTTGTGTGCAAGATGAATTGAAACATATCCAAAAAAATTGTCCACAAGTCAATAGTCAATACCATGTGAAGCCAAGCTGTCTCCAAAGTTGTCATTTTTTTATTCATGAAATTCTAAGCACTAGCTAGCTAATATTAGAATACAACATTGCTTGCCAAGTTACCATGCATCATTAATCAAAGCTTGAAAGCATAGTGCATGTTCACAATATATATTTTTTGATTAACGATGGAAAGAACATGTGAAGTTTAGCCGATCTTTTCTTTATTATTTGCACATCACGTTGTAAGTAAAAATTATGTCTGTATCATTAATAAGTAAAAATTATTTGTACATCACGATCGTGTTTGACACGACACAACACGACACGTACGAGACTCCGACACGATCGTGTTTTTTAAAATATCTCTGTCAAAAGAATTAATTATCAAAACAATTAATGTAATTTATATTAGGGTTCTCCAATCATGCGTGTTGTGTCGTGTCGTGTCAATCTTCAATCGTGCTTGTCGTGTCGTGTCAAACACGATCGTGTTGGAGTCTTGTGTCGTGTCGTGTCGTGCTAAATGGTGAAAGGAGCTAACACGACACACATTTTGGCACGACACGACTAACACGTATTGTGTCGGCATGTCGTGTTAGTCGTGTCGCATTATTTTATTATTTTTAAAATAAAAAATATGAAAAAATTATAAGTGAAGGAAAAAATTTTACTGACTGTAATAATTTATTATTTGATTAAGTTTAAACTTTTATTAATACTTTTTATAAAAAAATAATTATTAGATAAGAATAATATGAGTCAAAGGATGGTAAATAATATGATTTAGTATTATAAATTGGATTAAAATTATTAATTTTGTTTAAATAATCAACATTAATAATTAAATTTGTGCTGATGTGTTGTGTCAGTTCGTGTTCGTGTTGTGTTGCATGTCTAATCGTGTTCTGTTAAATCGTGCCAATTTTTCAAAACTTCCAACACAACACGATTATGACACAACACGATAACACTATCATGTCGAGCCAATTCCGTACTCGTGTTGGGTCGTGTCGTGCTAACACGCGTGCGTGTCGTGCCAGCACGATCGTGTCGTGTCATTTTGCAGAACACTACTTTATATATAGACAAATATGCTTATATATAGTGCCAAAGAATTAATTTTCATTAAGTATATTCTTTTTCCAATTTACTCATCTAAACAATTATTGTACTTTATGTATAGTTCCCATCATCCCATGAAATATAATTTACCAAAAGAATAACTTGTCAAACATTTGCAACAACTCAATGAACACGATATAGACAAATATGCTTATTTGATCATAACTATAGTCAACAAAATCCAAATGCTTGTCAGTTGATAATAAGTACAATTGGATTAAATTTGTCGCCGTATGCCAACAAAATCCAAATACTTGTCAATGTTAATGGCAATAGCTACAAGCATTTGATAATAAGTACAATTGGATTAAATTTGTCGCCGTATGCCAACAAAATCTAAATACTTGTCAATGCTAATGGCAATAGCTTGATTGGATTCCTGGAATCCGATCTAAGCTTGGATCGGATTCCAGCAATCCGATCCTAGGATTTACAACATTAGTTTTAAAATTTAGATTTTTTTTATTTATTTTCGAAATTCGATATTAATATAAAATTAGTTTTAATTTTTTCGAATCTAGATCCAATTGTAAAGGCCTTTACTAGGCTGAGCCCAACTAATAAAAGATGTGCTTTATTCATTGAGCCCATGTGCAAACTAAGTCTACAAACTTGTTGTTTCTTCTTTGAATTAAATGAACTTTATTAAAATAACGAGCAAGAAGAAATCATGCTTCATATGTAAAATTGTGCTTTTGAGTTCAGCGCCTGTGATTTTGTTCAAACATTCAAAATTAAGACACAAGGTCAATAGCAAAGTAATATTCTGTTGAACTTGTTATATTATTTCCGGAATCAATGTCGTTTGTTTTCATTTACTTTTACCTTTTCCTTTTGTTTGTTAATTTGTTACTTATGTTAGTTATTAGCTTAAGTTATTTTTTATAAAGTATTCATCCTTTTGTTAAAATAATAATTATAAATTCGAGATCAACAGTTTGAAAGGTTTGCTTTTCTGGAAACTCAGGCCATCACTTTATTACTTGGGACAGCATCTCCATTGCATATTTCTTGTGTTATTAATTACTTCGTTCCATGATTTGTTTTTTAATGTTTTTTATTTAATATGACCATCATAGTACTGGCCTGTTAGTTAGCATGGCAGACATGTCCAGCCCAGTACATGGGACCACAGGAACAAGGCCTACATAGGTTGTCAGAAATTGTCCGCCGACACAAAATCCTGCAAAGAAATAGCAACATCAAACCTTCCCTTTGCAAATGGCTACCTATTTTGATATTTCCTCAGGTGAGAAAAGGAAAGATCATCTGCAGAGACACGGTCTATATTCACACACTGTATCTTCTATGCTGATGTAATACCAGCAACTGATTACGAATATTGAGCTAACAAAAAACGACTAATCGAATCATAAGAGGCGTTTGGTTGTGTAGTAAAGAGTTGCATAAGTTAACGATATATAAGTGTTTACATAGTGTTATGTAATGGATTATGTTTGGTCGTGTAGTGTACTAAAGAAGAGTAACTTAATGCATGCATATATTTATGTCAAAAGACTAAAATGTCCTCGAATTTGAGTTATTTGATTTAGTAAAGGACAATACCTATTTAGTACGCAATACATACTTGGACCATTTATTTCAAATCATACAATTGAAATCTGACCTAATTATTATCATTTAGAGCAGTGTTCCGCTGCCACCATTTTTTTGTGCCATAAGTTGCCACAACATCATATTTTATCAATATTTAAAATTTTTAAAAATCAAACGCTGAATCTAAACCGTTGATCTTGTTCAATTTAATGAGCGATGCGTTTCTATATAAGTTTTATAAAATTTGAAGTTGGTTTGATAATCGATCAAGTAAACAAATGATGAACGTATTTCAAATCATAATTAACTAGATTCGTTGATTTGTTGACCACTTGATTGAGTATCAAACTGACTCCAAATTTTATAAAACTTATATAGAAACGCATCATTCGTTAAATTGAACAAGATCAACGATTTGGATTCAGTGTTTGAATTTTAAAAATTTTAAATATTGATAAAATATGAAGTTGTGACAACTCGTGACACAAAAAATGGTGGCAGCGGAACGCTGCTCTATTATTTAATATTAACAATAAGAATAATAAAATAAGTAATAATAAGAAGAATATTATACTAATATTATAAAAATAATTAATAATAATATTATAAAAAGTAATTATTATTAATATGCAAGCTTTTAAAATGCGGTTTTTTCGGTTTGACGGTTCGAAATAGATTTAACGGTGCGGCGTTTTTCGGTAAGAAAACGACAATAAAACGGTGTGTATATACAAATACTAAAATTGTCATTGTATTATACTGTTATGATTTATAAAGCATACTTTTCATTATTTAACGAAACTTACTTATTAAATTAATATTTCCCTCTTATTGTTTAATATATATATATATAAATTAAAAGAAGTAAATTAGTTTTAATTTCGGGATATGTAGGCATTGTTTTTTATTTGTATTCTTTATCACTCTTGATATGTCCCACGGTAAAGTGGGTCTAACAAATTGTAAAATAAGGGTCAGCATTAACACAAACGGTGGGGGCTACAAGGATTGGGGAAATAAAGTATTCAAGTCAAAACAAAAAACATTGCAAATCCGGTCCCACAAAAGGGAATGTTAATATTTTTAATTGAGAAAGTGAATCGTCGCTACAAGACGCGTTTTGATTGGTCGATACTGGGAGCTGCTTTGGGCAACCGGCATTTTTCTTGAAGCAACATATATTTTTTTAAAATGACTAAAGTGCCCTTCCTGAATTCGCTGGTACTTACTTTCAACCAAAAAAAAATAAATAAAACAAAAAAAATCACCGATGTTTCTCCAAGGACCCACTACTGCCCTAGTTCCTCCTCCCTTCACATTCTGACATTGAGACTCTATAAAGCATCAATTCTGCAAGTAAAATTCAAATGATCTTGATATTGCACCAGACTACTCCTTGCGCAATATTTCTCGCTTAATTGCCGGCCCTAAACACATATATCCCCAGTTGTTCAATTTAATCGAAACAAAATAAAAACCTAAGTACCAATAGAAATATGGAATATGCATGTGTAACTTGGAGTTATAAACTTAGAAAAAAGTGGATATTGATTTGCAAATGGTACCGGCGGTAAATAAGTCCCACAGAGAGAATACATTTGTTTTTTTAACAAGAAAGCTAGATAAAAATTAGAAAAGGAGGAAAGTACGGATAAGGAAATTAATTAGGGCAATAAATCTTGATTGATGCTAAGGACAGCTTAGACATTTACAAAAAAACTATGTTGCTCTAAGAAAAAAATCGGCTGCCCAAAGCACTTCCCGTCGATACTAAAATGTATGGTCACAATTACCGTTTTTACTCCGCCAAACGCAACTTATTTTGCGATTTATCGCCGAAAAAACGGAAATATAGCGTTACGTCATTTTATCAGCTAAAGTTGTAACGTTCGTGCGTTTTGAACTAAAAAACCGAAATTGCAGAAAAAACGGCCTTTAAACGGCGAAATTTAGAAGCTTGTTAATACGTAATACTAATTATCTAAATAATAAAATAACTAATAAAAAAATAATATTGTAATAATAATAATATTATTATTATTATAAAAAAACAATAAATGGTTTTATTATTATAGTTTTGGTTACAATATTCTTATTATAATAATAATATTATAATAAAACAAATCATATTCCTTCTTTCGAATAAGTAGTAGTACTAGTAGTAATAATAATAATAATAATTATTATTATTATAATATTTTAAAAATAATTATATTATGAACTGCATTAGTGCTGAACATTGAGAGCCGGTGAGAATTAATTGAAGGATAGAAATGTCAAATGAGATGAGAAGAATCCGGTGCATAAATTATGCACCCTTATGTAACGGGTGTTTGGTTGCATAAGCGTTGCATAACTTCTTATGCAACTCTTATGCATGAAACAAACACAATAGTACATAATATGACATGGAAAACTTAATAATATTGTACGTCTGTACGAGTATAGCCCTTGTACCTATCAGAATGTGTGTGCAATCACTCGCTATAAATTTCGTTACCAATAAAATTGGTTGAATTTTGTGACTGTTGCATTTCAAATGAGAAATTTGTCTATATTGAAACATCTGAAAACAAATAGCAAATTCACTATATGCTGTTTTATATGAATAGCATGAGCATTTAATATGAAAGTTACATGATCTACAGAAGAATAGGAATTTGTTCGCTTGCAAACTATGATTGCATGTAATTAAATGCAACTCTAATCTAAACAAGCAATCCAAAGTTGTGTTGATAAAGAATTATTTTAGTTGCTGTTGTGATTAAGAGAGCTTAATGAACCTAGAATGTTAGACAGTATATTATTTCAAACTTACAGTGGAACTGATATGAAAGAGAACTGTGATTTTGACCATTTAAAAAGGATAAACAGGATTTTGATTTGTTGATGTAGATACCCATATTATATGGTACAAAATAGCTGGCAAAGACTAGGAAATTCTACACCGCCATGTGTAGTTTTATCTTAATTTGATGTAATTTGTCAAAACAAATGTTCAACGAAAACAACCATTTAATTATAAAAAATCATTTTTCTAAAAGTAGCAATCACGACATCAGATAACTTGTGTGTATATGTACACAATTGCACATGAACATTAACAAAAATTTAGACCATCTTGGTACAACTTGAACCAATCAGATCATAAATTCAATACCTTGACTTCCTCTCTGACTCTCTCTAACGCAAGATGACTCCTTAAAAACTGAAAAGTCGAGGTTATTTCGGTCATTTCTTGGAACAAAATGCCCTTGGACCGTACGACAAAATTTTCTTATTTTATGACAAGATGAAGATACCAAACAGCAATATAACATCTTCAACAAAAGAAACATCAATGAAGAGTAAGTTTCACTGGGATAGAGAAAAGTTACAAAATTTACGCAAAAGATATAGTGCACATTAATTGATATTTACTTGACCATTTAAATGTCGGTAATGAAACTGTTATTTTTTTTTTTCTGAAAAAAGTAACTTCTGTTGCTCTCCCTTTCACACAGCCACTCCAAGCAAGACAATTTGTATAAACAACATGGGCTAATATGTAATGTAAAACTTCTCTAATAAAGAAAAGGATCGTCTAAGTCCTTTTCCATCCTTCATAGGGAATTGATTCTTTACAAAATCACAACACACCACGGTGTTGTACAAAAAAAGGCACACAACACCAAGCGAAAAATTTCCCAATTTACCCTTCCAATTCCCTAGTACCCCCAGCACAAAAAAATATCCCTAAAAAAAAAAAACCCTCAAAAAAATAAATTAAAAAACCTACGAAAAACCTCCAGTCAGGTCAGGTCCGTCAGGTCAAGCGTCATAGTCAATGTAGCGAATCAAATCAGCATCGGAGTGGGCCCCATCTCCAGAGAGAAGCGAATCCAAGACGGTACTGAAAACACGCACGGTGCATGGGATACGGAGTACACCACGCTGCTCGTAGCCGTACTCGTGCGCCGACCTTCGAAGCAGCTCGAGAAAAACCGGGCGGCTCAGAAGCTCGGTCCGAACAACGAACCGCTCCATCTCCTCTCCTACATAGACCGGCACGTGACCTTCTGGCACCTCCCTCACGTGACTCTGACGTAGTCCGCTGTTCTTTCCAGTAGTGTTTGCCGAGCGACACTGGGACGAGTCGCCAACGCGCGCCAGCCGTCGGATTATCTGCTTCATGGATTCTGACGGTTGAGATTGAATGATAGAGAGATTTGAAGGTGTGAAGGGAGATAGAACTTAGAAGGGGTTTGGACTTTGGAGTGGGGGGTGGTTATATATAAGGGAGATTTGGTGGGATCCACATCCTCAGCAGCCGGATTTTGGCTGCTCCAAGCAGCCAAAATTTGTTTTTTTTAATATTTCAACATTTTAAAATTCAAATGTTGAATCCAAACCGTTGATCTTGTTCAATTTTACGGGCGATGTGTTTCCATATAAGTTTTATAAAATTTGGAGTCGATTTGGTACTTGATTAAGTGATCAAATTATGAACGTATTAGAATTAATCAGTGATAGTTAACCAGATTCGTTCATTTGTTGACCACTTGATCTAACATCAAATCAACTCTAAATTTCATAAAACTTATATGAAAATGCATCGCCCGTAAAATTGAACAAGATCAACGATTTGGATTCAACATTTGAATTTTAAAATGTTGAAATATTAAAAAAAACAAATTTTGGCTGCTTGGAGCAGCCAAAATCTGGCTGCTGAGGATGTGGATCCAGATTTGGTGCGTGGTGCTTTAACTTTTGGGATTTAATTTTTTTTTATTTTTTTTTTATTTTGGTTTTTGAGTACAAGCGGTATGCACGGGCAGCACGGCAGGTACGAAATTGTGAAATAAAGAGAAGAATCAGGTGGATCGGAGATGGGGCCCAGAAAGGAGGCTTGTTCCAATGAGGACCTGCCACGTGGATGTAACCGACCATTCTGTAGCCTGTGCTTTAGCTACAGTTGCCACTTGATTTACACTTTATGGATAGGGGCGTGGAAAGGGAAAATGAAGGTTATTTTGTTAATAAGTTGAAATGTAAGAGAGAAATAAGATTAAATAAACATGCACTCATACAGTGATACAGAACCAGACAGTCCTTTTTGTTAATTTTATTTTTCTTCTCTTCAATGATTCTATCTTTCAAATTTCAAATGTCTAGACTAAACAAAATTTGGACAAAAAAAAAAAAAAACATGCACTCTTGTCTCTTCATGTATGCTGTTATAAAGCTGTCATAACTCATAACAGGATAGTCAAAAGCCTAACCAAAGAATCTTGACTCAATACTCGTATCTTAACAGCATTGATATCTTAAATTAATGTCAAAAATAAGGTACTCCCTACCGAAATGTGTGGCTTACTAAATTGAGTTTCTAGATGTGGGACCGCCGCATTATTTTGACAGCCCTTGTTAACGGTGCAAGTAGGAAGTGTCTGATCAAAAGAATGAATAGTCCATTTAAAATTACAATAGTCGACCTACTTGTACAAGGTTCTATCACATGCATTAGTTTTATTTACAGTACTGATCTGTTGTTTTGTTTTTAAGTTGAAAAGTAGCTAGGATAGACATTGGTCAGAAGTTTTTCCATGGAGTTCAATGAAGAATGAAGATTATCATATAAAATGAATTTTTTTAACTATGAGATCATCAACAATAAAGTAGTAGTTCTACTTTTTATGGGCTCAAGTGTAGAATTTCTGAAGAAAATTGTTCATAAAATTTAGAAATATATGTCAAAATATTTAATGGGAAAAAAATTGGACATTGCATTCGATTCTCTTCATTTGAATCCTCCAATGAGGATAAAAGCTTGGGCGTACCATTGCAAATCCCTAAATCGACCACACAAAACAACGAAAAATTTAACTAGGTGAAGTGTGATACAACATCTATACCGTACGTACAATATCAAGCAAGATATCCCCCGCTTTATAACAAGTATTAATATATCTTTTCGGGATACCAGTGATGTTATTACTTTTTTATGTTGGGGACAAACTATTTGTAAATTGTCTTAGTTTCAATGAATTTATGCCTACGGGCTTTCAATAAAAAAAAAGGTATTAATATATCTTTTCAGCATACAAAATAAAAATACTGATTTGTAGCGTTTTCCTGCTAGAAAAAGTACTGTATATTAAAGTATATTAATATTATCTTACTTGGTGGAAACTTTTGTTCGGTCTATCAAGATGTTTTATTTAAAGGACAAATTATTTTTTTAAAAGATGCCCATACCAGAAAAAAAAAATAATAATAGTAAATATGTTATAAGGAATCCAGGATATCTAGATTTTTATAGAACGCGTTGTATTCTTATGAAAATGTTTTATATTTGACATCAACCTTTTAAACAGCGTCTTAGGATTCTATTTCCATCCCCTATAGCATGGCATTCTATATTTTCTATAAATATCCAAAATATGGGATCCACCGGACCACAAAGGACCCATAACCCATGTCATGTGGCACCTAATTGTGACACAAGATGAAACACCAAGTGTTGTTGTTTGCAGCTTTGTTACATGTTAGTTCCCTCCAGCTCCAAGCCCTACACTGGCTGTCCCAAGACGTACCCCTTTGGTCCATATCTTGGTGGCGGAATTCAAAAGAAAAGGATGCATCATCTTGAGCTTGATTTTCTATGACAACGGCAATGCTATTAATTGCATGGTAGAAATAAGAATTAATTTTTCTTTTGAGCGTGCAGTTACTTTGTGTTTTTTGTTTATTTATTAGTTATGTATGTCGTGCATTCATTTTATTTTTTAGTACTATTTAATTCTTACAAATGTGGCTGTATTATTTTTTATTTTAATGTTGGTTAGCATTTCTATCAAAGTAATTTTCAATTCTTTACTATTGAAACTTCAATATATAATCAAATAAATTATTTAGGTACAAACAAACATTTCATATATGATGAAGAACAACACACCTATAACATCAATGTTTTTTACAAGAGTTAGGCCCAGCTGATCAGAAGGAGCAATTTATAGCATTGATTCGGGATTGAAAATTTGTTTCTGTCTAAACCAATTGATCGTATATGATAATATTTAACCATGAGAGTTTATTGTACAAAAACCTCATTTCAAAATCCCATCTAAAAGGAAAAAAATGGCGATGGCGAGAGTAGTTAGATAGCATCAGATCATCTTCTTTGTGGAATTGTGGCCATCGATGAACCCATCAAAATGAACGTCATTACAAAATCAAATCATTTCTTTTTTAAAATTAAATCAATTCCAATCAAATCAACTTCAAACTTCTTTAAAGCGTTAAATGGACATGCTTAATTTATATAATTATATTGTTTGAAACTTTCAAAACAAAAATAAAATTATATCAATCTAGATGATTGATCATGCATGATTCAAGAAATGTATATAAAAATAATCATATTTCTGCTCTCTCAATTCTTATGGTAATTATGATACTTTTACAAGATAAAATTACAATTTTGTTGCTGTCTGTACGTAGTATTTCAATAGGAAAAAAAAAAAAAGACAAAAACAAAGAGCAAAACTACTTGGCGCAGTGAAACTATCCTAACGCTTCATGTGCATTATAAGCATGGTGTCACGGCCTTGGCAATAATAAGGGATCAATAATAAATTTTATTCTGATTAGTCTAGAGGAAAGTTTGACTGCTGAACTACTTAATTAAGCTGACGTGGATGGACCCAGGCTAGAGCCGAACGAAACGACCCCTCAATTCTTTGAATATTATATATTTCATCATTTATCAACTAGTCCGGGCAACATATATATATTTTACATCCCTTTCTAGATCAAGATCCTCTCTATCACTTCGGTAGAATAAAGCACCTTATAAAAAGTACAGCGATTGGAACATTCTTTCAACCTGATTTTCTAAATAATCAATGGAATCTAACAATTTTCGGAATATTGCAAATATATAATTAAAATCGTGAAATATCATTTCATGTTTGTTGTTTAAATGAAAATGATCTCAGAGAAATTCACAACAATTCACTGCAAAATTTTTCCATTAATACATTGACATTTTTATGGGTCGAGATCCATGAACATATATTTAATAAGTTTTTTTTATTTTATATTATCTGATAAATATGTTTGCTCTGATGTATTTATAACAGATCAGAAAAATCGTATCTGTATACCTGAAAAACTAGTATGGTGATGGATAAAACCAGTCATAATTCAACCTAACTTGTTAATATATATACAAGCGAGTTGACAATTTTGATCCATACTCATCCCACTAATTTATCCACGGATTTATTTATAATTAAATTTTATATTGACTGTACGTATTAGGAAGAATACTGGTTGACGTATCAGGTTGAGCATGAAATTTACATCTAAGGATTAATTAAGTAACAATTTTGATGATATTTCTTAAATCAAGCTATGAAGAGATTTGAAAAATGAAAAAATAATTATAAACATATTGTTGGCTTCATAAAAGAAAAGGCAATAGTTAACTTGAAAGACGATTATTAATTAGACTATTTTTTCATGTTCATCTTATTTTTACATTAAGATCCATATTATGTACTTACCCTTAATATTTTTTTATTGCTTTGCTGTATTTGTTTTTCCTTTCAATATTAACTTTTGTGATGATGATTTTAACTAAAATACTTTTTTATAGCTGAGAGTGGAATGCTGTCTAACATAGTGCCCAATAGCACTAATGCTTATACAGTATACATACTGGTGCACACTTTTGTAATGATTGCCTTCTCTTGTGCATTCCAATCTCATAGCTAGCAGTACATCACTATGCCCTATATACACATTTATAGTATGTAAATTGTGCAAAATTTTGAGTAATGTTAGGCCAGAAAGTTGTGGTAAATCTGGTGACAACCCACTCATCCTCCTTAATTTAAACTGGACTCTAGAACAAATTAGTTTGTGTCAAAAGTTGATTCACTAGCTGCACTAAAACAAATCCAACTTGAGATATGAACTTCCAAACAATAGGGTCACACAGCTACATTGCCTTTATATATATAGGTTTCTAGACTTCATAATTTTTAAAAAAGTTGCTTGAATTATATGACCTTTTGCATGCTATGCACGGTCTTAGTGCCGTTGAGAGATATCTATCAGGGATAAAACATATAAACGAACAAGATTATGTCCTTTAATTAAATCATTATCGAAAGGGAAAAGGGAAATGGAAGAACGGATGAATTAAACAGGAGGAAAATAGAAAAGTGAGCGATAGAGACATAAGATACTTTTTAATATTAGTTAAGAAAACAGTTCAAAAAGATGATTTTTAATGGCCGTGTGAATGGAACCTTACTTTTTTGAATAATCAATTAGATTAGCAAGATGTCAAATAGCTAGTGTTTGGAAATAGTTATATGATTATCAACACCAATTTGAAATAATTTGTGCACATATGTATTAATTAATCTTCAAACAAAGAGCTTATTTTCCAGTTATTTATGTTCAATCTTGACATCACATGATGTACAAAAAAATATCTTAACGAAAATTTAATCATGAATCCCTCATGATTCTTTCAAGTTTCTAAGCTTCTATATATCATATAATCATGTCAGCATTTCAACATGGTTCAATCAAGTTCTGCAGCTCTTTCTTGGTTCAATTACCCCACAAGAGTTTAATGGGTTAGTTTCAGTTTTAGCCATTTAATTAGTATAGTATTTATTAATTAATAATTATATATATATATATATATATATATATATATCTTAATACTGTAATTTAATATTTTTGGTGAGTAATGCAAACTCAATCAGTCCACTAGCAGGTCATGGCCATTTTGTAATGCTGGAGTGCTCTCTTGACTCACTACGCGAAATATTTCCATCTGTAACGGTTAATAAAATCGAATAGTAACGGGTATGCCCCCGTCACAGTAGCCCCCGCAACAAATCTTTATATTAACCGTCACAATTTTGCCGTCGATGGACGAGAGTTTCGTAACGGTTAATATAAAATAACCGTTACAGAAGCCTTAGTTTTGTAACGGTTATTAGATAATAACCGTTACAAAACGATTTTCCTTTTTTAATTTTTTTTTATTTTGTTTGTTTTGTAACGGTTATTATATAATAACCGTTACAAAACTAAGGCGTCTGTAACGGTTATTAGATAATAACCGTTACAAAAGGTTATTATTAAAAAAAAAAATTCAATTTTCTGTGGCTAGCCCCTGTTGCTAGCCAAAATAAGTGTACCAACTGGTACATATATCAATCAATAATATTATCAATCAATGTATTTATAGCATGCATATATAATGAAAGTATATATATAACACAATTGTACACATGCACGAAACGCAAAAATGTAATATAGTACATGCAAATCAAACAAATAAACTATCCGCCAAACAAAACACCGTACATGAATTGCATAACCTCATCCACGGCCCCTCCGATTTGTTCTTCTACATAAGGTTCTCCAACCGGTTCGATTCTCTGCAATTGAATATAAACAAACCAAAAAATTACATTAGTTGAGATATATATGTACATGTATATAACATCCTAAATTCCAAATGCTATAAGTTCGAAATTGATATCCTAAAACTTTAAACCCTAATCCCTAAATCCTAAACCATAAATTCTAAGTTTTTTAATATCCTAAATCCTAAACCGTAAGTTTTATAAATCGTAAACTTTAACTTCTAAATCCTAAACCCTAAAACCTGAACTATAAATCCTATATTTGGAATAAATAAATACCTGAGGTAGTTCTCCGACTTCCACCACAAGATTCAATACGTATCTCATGGCGACCAAAGTGAAGTATCCACACTTTATATTCCCCTTCTGTTTTGGACACTAAGATCAAAATTCAAAATAACAGTTAAGATTTTTAATGGTGTAGGAGGTTATAATCCCTAGCAAGGCACTTTTAAATGATAGCATTTTTTATACTGGTACCATGCTAGTAGTCAAGGTTACAAAAACTAAACCATAGGTACTGAGCACTGTTAATAACTTACCTGCAATATAGTGACAGTACTATGAAACTTACCAGCAATTCATTTCGTTGTTTATAAGGTACTTTAGAATAAAAGAATGACAAACAAAAAGTCTATAATTAATAGAACCTTCTACTAATTCAGAAATTCCATTGTCCTTTTCATCTTCGCACCATTCAATGACCTGATTATGCAGTTTCTTTTCGAGCCATCCACCAACCTAATGAATTTAATTACATAAGTGCTGAAATTTAATGGAAGAGCGAAAATTAAAAGATACGAAATAAAAAATATAAATATCAATCAATCAGGGGGGGGAAAAGAAAAAGTCAACCTCACTGAAGCAAGATGTGAGCTCAAACAGAACCAACCCGAGAAAAGAGAGGAGCTGATCGAGCGTGGGGCCCTTTGCCACCCGCTTCATCACTGCCGCCACCTCGCTTTGCCTCGTCGTAGCCACCAACTTCTCCACCATCGTCCGTGCTGAGGACGAGGAGACTGCAGAGGCAGTAGGCGGAGCCAGCGTCGAGAATAGGTGACGGATCAGCAAGAGACACCCAACCACCAGTGCCGCTGACGGATATACAAGGGACGATGAGTTGGGTGGGATGATGGATTGATTTCGTGCTAGGGTTTGTAGAAAAGCGAGGAAGAAAATAAAGTGGCGGGCGGATTTGCGGAGGGAGAGCAAAGAGGAAGAGTAAGGTGGTTGGGTTTTTAAGGTGGAGGAGGCCGAGTTCTGGGGTCGGAGGTGGAGGCGGCGGAGAGATCGAGGGAGGTCATGAGTAAAGAGAAGAAAGAATTGAGGGAGAGAAAAAGAAATGAAGGGGGTAGGATAAATGAAGAGCGAGCAGGGAGAAATCCTATTAATTTACGGAGGTTTAGTAACGGTTATTAGATAATAACCGTTACGAATTTAAAATTAAGTTTTGTAACGGTTATTATGTAATAACCGTTACAAAACAGCAGCTTTTTGTAACGGTTATTAGATAATAACCGTTACAAATAACTTCACGGCAATTTTTTTTTTCCGGACGGTTCTTCTGTAACGGTTTTTTTATAAAAACCGTTACTGAATGAACTTGATAATATTTACACCGCTGCCACTACGACTTCTGTGATGATTTTTTCGAAAACCGTTATAAAAAGGGGGTTACTGATGGACGTTTTTGTGGTAGTGACTAATGAATGCATTAATTTCCTTTTGCTTCTTATAAATATAACATCCTAATTGTTCACTTGAAACAATAAAGTATCTAAAAACACAAAAAAATATAAAATTTTTTCTATTTAACTTGTCTAGGGGGTCTCTATAAGAATTACAAATAGAATGGAAAAGACCTTCTTTTGAAAGAAATTATTCCAAAATGAGAAAATAGATTAAATGAAAAAGAAATGAGGTTCAGATGTATCTTTAGACATAAGTCATGAGATCAGCTAACACACAATTTGTCGAACTTCGCTAGATCATGGGTCTGTTCCTGTGAAAGTTATCTATTATTTCCTAGGGTGTAAATTTGCAACCCATGCACATCCCGTATATCTGAACTACTTGTGAATTTTAATGAATTGTCTACAGCCTACTGGCCAATTGTTAAAAAAAAAAAAGTAATAATAATACAAATAATCAAGACAACCTAAGAAGAACACAACGGCGCCGGTGATATTCCTGATTCCTGAGGCAACAGAAAGATGGTAAATGAATAAGAAAAATGTAGGGGGTCTATTGGTCAGTATTTTTCTCTCTTAACCCGAGCACTTCAAATTGCTACTTGCTCCTACGGGCTTTATTGCCAATATAAATAAAAATTGCATCTTCAACGTTTTGCTATTCCGAAACACTTATACCTTTTCTTAATGCGATTCTCAGACATCCAAACATGCGCCATAACAGAAATCTCCTTTTTGTAACAATAAAAAATAAATTATTGTTCTTTACATTATTTTCATCAATTTAATAGCTAGGTACCTACCTAATTCATCTACGGAGCTGGCATGCAGTATGACATCAAATAATGCAGCAAACAATAGGATAAAATAAGGGAAAAAATATATATATATGCTGACAGTTCCTCCAAAAGCAAATCCACTAGATATGCGTACGGTATGTCCCAAAGTGTGTGTCCTAGCTCTGCATGTGATGAAAGAAGGAATCTATTTTTTTTTATTTATTTTTCCGTTATGTAGAGATATTCAGAGCCGAATGGACCAGAATCTACAAAACCATGCTAATGTAGGGTAAGTTGAATACTTAGGAAATTTAAGGGACGGATACTAAATCATTGCCAAATGCAACGGATTTTAGATGCCATGGTCAAAATTCGGCTGCATTTGGTATCATACAATTATATCTGGGTACAGTTGTAACTTGTAAGCGAATAATATCATGAATTTTCATTTCTTGTTCTTTTTGGAAATTTCCCCAGTAGGCCATTCTGTATTTATAACGACTCCACATTTAGGTATTTCATTATGTTATTATGTCGTTTTAGACGAAATATAACTATTACTCCAGACTTGAGAGAGAATAAGAGACTGTAGAAGATGGGTCCGGACTACATATATATATGCATATTATGTGCAATATACTAATAAGACATGGCTGGACCGCCGGGGTACCGCGTTTTCCAAAAAATTATGTATTGTGTTTAGAGAAGAATATTTAATTTTGGTCATCAAAATTAGTTTTATTAGTACAATGAAGTTCTATAATACTGCATTTGGTTCATTTGGCCCATCTGTCAAAGTTGTGACAATATCTCACATTTCTTTAGCGTTACGGCGACACAAAATTATCATGACAAAAACCACCTCAATGATATGAAAGCACTATACCTTAATTGCTCCATCTTTCAACTACAATATATATTGAGACAACATATTATATGCCTTTTGCATCATGACTATGCAAATATTATTATATCAAAAATCACCTCAACATTATTGACGCACTACATATCGATCGATCGACCATATTGGCCGGACAACAAACATAATCTACTAAAGGAGATTTGATTTGATTGAATGCAAAAATTCACGCAGCCAGTGAACCTAGTTAAAATATTCCCATGTCAATCCAATTTTAAACTGAACAAAAATCGAAATTACTTGTCATATAAGAGAATGGTTGTTAGTGAAGGTTATGGTTCAAAATCGGACCGAAAATTTCTCACTAATATTTAAATTTAAAAAAATAAGTCAGGAAATTTAATCCATCTAATAGTTAAAATACACGCGCGTGCACACAAACCACACTGCTAAAACGGTACGAATTTAGTTTGTCGCTACTTAGCATGTGGTACAACAGTTGCAACAATTGTGATGGCACTAATTGCGTCAACATCATCTATGACTCTGACACAGTCCACTTAAATGTCAAGGATCCACTCTATGGACGATTAAATTAATCAGAATAAATTACTCGCATTGTATGTTTTTTTCTTTAAAGTTGAATCATATTGTACTGGTTGATTTACATCAAACAACTATCGAACGATGCTACCGCAATAAACGACAAAATGTAAATTCCTAGAATACATGTCGTAGAAGGATCAAATTGGTCCTAATTGTGATTTGTCTCGATCGGACCAAGAGTTCCATCCCCATTTGGTTTGGGTTTGAACTTGAATTCTACCGTAGGACCCGCATCATGTTTGACTAATTTGTCTCTTAGGATACGCAACTGAATAACCTGGATGCGTTTCTTATATGCTTGATGCTTTGTATGTTTGTTTTGATACTACAAATTAAATACATAATTAGATGAGAATAGTTGTTACAATAGTCCCGTTTTTTTCATCTTACTAGGCTGCTATGGTGCCTGAGACTGCTCCAGCACTAAAAAATTGAAGGGAGAGGAGGGGCGGAGAGGTAAGGGGTGCCCAGTTTTTTGTCACCCCAAATTAGAGATTACGAATTGAGAGTAAAATCTTCTAAGAAATGTCTTAGTTCATCTTTTCTCATTTTTTTTTTATTTTTTTTTATCCCATGTTACTCAAGTTGTTGAGTAAGTTAATTCGGACAGATAAAATCCTAACCTAATCCCTTCTCATTCCCTCCAAAATGAATGCTCTGAGCAGAGCCTTATTACTATCATAGTTTTTCAGTGACTAAAATAATATCAATTCCGTAAATTCTTGATTGTTAGATTACAACTTTGATCAAAGTAATTTTTTATCACCTAAATTCACAATTATGTGCTTAATATAATCTGAAATATTAGAAGCGAATGAAATGGAGACCTAAGAGAGCCTACAAATTGAAACTATTTGTATTTTTCTTCTTTTAGACTTTGTAAATATCTGTGAGCATTAATTTTTTCGGCTGTATAAATTACAATGCACTAACTTTAATTTTCTGGCTCCGGCTTTTAGGGACATGTAAAATAATAAGACAACTTCAAACTACAAAAAAAAAAAAAAAGAACTTTGTTTCGAAAGTCAGTTAGCAATTTTCAATTAATAGTTCTATTGGATAAAGTAAGAAAAAGAAATTTTGTTATATTTAATTTCTTCTTCTGAATTCTGATAAATTGAGAAGTAAAATGGGAAAGGAGCTTACATGCTTAATTTGCTGGTGACGAGTGAGTTACGCACCAAACGCATCCTGTACATTTACCTTTTTTTTCATAAATATTAACAAGGGAGATCAATGCAGTACCGTTGCAATATTTACAGATAAATAATTTCATTAAGTTCAGCACGAGTATTAACAACTAAAAAAGTGTCAACAAATATAATATGAATCGATGGAACTATTTTTATACTCGTATCCACTGAAAAATTAATTTTATCCCCATACCAGGAAATTTGTTGGTTTCATGATTTCATCTGTTTAAATAACTTCGATTACTTTATCAAATAGAACCTTACCAAATGTTTTATAATTATGCTTATCGTAATTATAAGCATTAAGTTAATTTGTACCCGTTATTCTCCAAATAAAATGAAATTCAATTATTGATTGTAAATTAAATAATCGAATTGGGTTTAATTATAAAATTTTTTTTCATATCCACTAATAGATTAGGGGAAAGTGGCATTGGCTTCATGTCATAGTTTTGAAGTTTAATGCTATTGATATTGATAACCAAATAATATATCATTTTTTTCCTTGCGTCCCCGTGAAAGCACTCTCTGTACGTTAAGAATGACCAACCATGCATCACCACCAAAAAAAATCTTTCGAGGTACATTCCTTGCAATCGCTCTCTTTGTCATGTCACTTTGTCAATCTCGCTTCCTCCCATTTGCTACTTGACACACAAGTAGTCGAAAATCCGTAGTACTATGAGTGAATTTGGAAAAGTTTTTGAATTCTTTCCTACTCACATTTCCACATTCGATTAATTCCAGTTCGTACATATATACCATTTAATTTGTCTCCTATATATATAGTCCACCATATTGTAAAATTCATAAATGTGAATGGCAAGAAATGCTATGGTCAAATTAATTTGATGGATCATTTCGTTAAACATGATGAAATCACAATTAAGAAATTTTAATTGATTGATTCGAACCGTTCAATGTGATTTCTATATGAATATTCTTGAAAATCAAATTATATAATTTTTTATTATTTAACTATTTTTTTTGTATTTCTAAAACCTGCTATTATTAAGGATCCATGACTAATTTGATTTTTCATTTTCTTAATTTCTTAAAAAAATAATAATATTGAGAAAATTTCAATATGAAAATTACATTAAAAGGTTCAAATTAGTTATTTGAAGTAACCATATTGAGAATCAATTGGATTTGATAAATACATTTGTCAAATTACTTTGACCGTAGCACTTCTTAGTTTTAGATGGTTTTTGTTCCTATAAAACGCATACTTGATTCAACATGATGCGTAGCAACAAAAATTTGGCTATTAATTCTTACAAAAAAGTTTTGACGCGCAAGTAAAAACGACAAATGATTTTCATGATATTAATTTACGTTCATCAAAAGGAATTTTCCGAAAATAATCTTTAATGAATTTTGAGTTTCAAATTATATTTCCAACAATTACAGGTAGGCAGAGTAAAAGAAATTGCATCTAAAATGTAACTAGAGGACATGGTTTTGCCACCAAATGGTATGGGCTTCGCAGTGCGCACTGCACCGAGATAAGCTTATCCTTTTATCTTCCCCAATCGTCGGCTTTCCTATTTTTCAGAACAACACCATTAGACCAAAAATGTTAGAAGAATAGGTACTAATCTGTAATTTTTTTCAGTTCAAGAGTACTATTTCCGTACACCAATATCGCCGTCCTCTGACGTGGATACCCAAATAACTGATTGCCTTAGGGGTAATATACTTCTATTTGCCAAAAAAAAAATTTAAAAATGGAACCAACTAATTTTCTCCAAATATATATATATATGGTCGGAGTTTCTGACCGGTTAGTCTTTGGCTCCAACCTGTATTACTTCTCATGTTGCCACTTCATTGTGTTTTGCAGGAAGTAACTCGAGAATGAACCGTTTATACCCAGTTTTTTTTTTTTTTTTTTTTGATAAAACTATAAAAGTTTATACCCAGTTAAATGCAGCATAGTTAGGGAGGAATAATTTGCAGTAGAACTAGATCAGCAGTTTTGAGGAGCATGTAAATAATTCATAGAGGAGTTTTTTTTTTTTTTTTTTTAAAAATGCTCTGAGCGCATGGATTCAATTAAATGCTCTTGATTTCGTTGAAAATGATTCCACTTCGTTATAATTTTTTTGATAACGCACTTCTCTCACATAAATTATTGATATCATGTTGCATATGAATATAGCATGTTATCACACATAAAATTCAAAGCTTCCAAGATTTTTCAAAAATTATGGACAACTATGACCTTTCAAAAATTACCCAAACTGCTTGGAACAAAGGCGTTGAATTTTTTTAAAGACCTTACTGAATCAGAATACACAATAACAATAATATGTTAAGCAAAAAAATTAAAATAAAAATAACTGATCAGCGAGAGAACTCCGATTTATAAAAAAATAATGCTTTGCTAATTAAAGATTATGAGTTTGGACTATGGTACTTTACAGAATAAAGAAAAAAAAGTTTTGATGTTTGACATTATTGAAACTTTATTTATTTATTTTTTACAATTTAAACAGTCAATCTAAATTACTCAATGTGATATACATATTAAAATCTGATCAAAATCAAATTTTATATTTCTTTTAGATTTTTTGGCTAGGTCGATGATGTTTTTCTCACCCAAAAAAATGGTAAGAAATATACAGAAATATAGCAATAGAAACTTTGTTTGTATAATTTTTAAATATTTAGATATGTTGTACTAAACGTCTCTAGGTTTGTCGATTATAAAACAATATATATAATATCATTTGACATTTAACAATTTTCTTTGAGATTTATATAGAAAGAAAATGGAAATATATATGAAGAAATGTTTAATGCAAGTGTTACACAAGTTGAGGAGCTGTAAAAGACTCAATCAGGTGCTTTAGAGTCATTAGAATATTTATAATAAGTTGCTAAACTCATCTCCATCAATTTGCTAAGTTAAATGTCCAGTTTTTCTTTCTAGTATCACATAACGCCCTAGAGCTTCACAGAGCTTCACACAACGCTAAGAAAACGCAACATATATTGCAAAATTCTGACAAATTGTGAAATACCGTCACACAACGTCAAACAACATTTGGAAATGCTGAGTCACATTGTTGTATAACGGCCAGTGGCGTTGTATAACGCAAGGTCAGTCAGACTTAGGAAAATTCTAAGTACTTAGGCATAGCGTTAGACAACGTCCTACAATACCGTTATGTAATGACCTTAGCATTACACAACGCCCTAGATTCCAAATGTTTTGGCCCATGCTTTGGCTCAGTGCCTTACCATTTTCACGCAAATAAGTGGGTAGCGTTGTGACAACATCCCAAGACGTTGTATGACGTTAGCGCTATGTAACGGTCTGTGGTGTCGTGTGATACTCTGTTAAACTGTCAGGACTAATTTCTTTGTTTTTGCTTGGTTGTTGTGTAACGTCCCTAAGCGTTACACAACACTCTAACAATCTGAGGAACTTGTCAGAGCTGTTCCCTTTGTTGTTTACTCATTCATTATGTAATGTCCATGAGCGTTTCACAACACTCTGACAGTCCAACGACTATATAAAATAGTCGTTTGTTTTTTCAACGGCTATATTCAACGTTGTGCAACGCTCTATGGCATCAGGCAATGCTCTGGAAAAATTTTGATTGTTTTGGAACTCTTGACGTCTTCTATATATATCAGACCTTTTGGGACTCTCTCTGATGCTTTCCTTGCAAAACACTTGTCTTTGAGCTCCAAATAGTTAGTTCTCATACTCTTTTTATTTTAAGCATTACTAAACAAATTCATTAAGATTAGTTAGCCTCGATCAAACTCTAAGTCACCATTAATTAGTGCTAGATCTTTGAGTGTTTTGATTGAGAGCATCATTCTCTTAGTTTGTGTGAGGATTTAGCTCTTGTATTGGATAGGTCGATCCAGCTCGAGTGTCTTTGTGACAAGGTGATTCTGTTAGAGATATGTCCTAGAAGCTAATCAGTTTATGGCTACTTCTTTAGTATATGTTATTAATGATGTTTGATCATTTGTTCCTTAATTTATTTATTGACAGATCATTCAGGTTGAGGATCTGAATTGTGGATCTCTGTGTTTCATTTATAATTAAATGACAATAATAAATTTAAAAAATCTATAATCTTGATAATTAACAGGGAACATTAATTATCATATAAGATTAGTATGCAAGTTAAGTGATGATTAACTTCTACAAATCATAGGTAAAGAGTTACCAACTTAATTGCATATGTGTATGTTATAGAACATAGTACATGACATGATCCAATGAAATAAATATATGGATTGTGTTAAGTATCATTATTTATTTCATATGAGTTTGATTCTAAGTTTGAGATGGTTCAGTTTTTCCACATGAGGATATGTTCTATAAATATTGTCTAACGTTGATTCCTGATAAGGGCTGCTATACGGATTTTATTTATGCTCTCTTGAATTGTGCGGGAAAAAGTTGTTCATCAAGAAAATCGTATGTCCCTCATTAATTTACTTAATGAGTGATGATATTTGTTTGGGTCCCTTGATGGAGATAGATTGTTTGCTAGCAACTTTATACAATTATCTCTAGATAAAAAAATGTATAATCTTCAAGAATGACACATTCCTATATTGGATTGTACAATGATATCATGTGATATAAGAATCAAAACAAGAAAATATTTTTATTTTTTATGCAGGATTGAAATACTGTAGCAATACAATATTTATGTGAATTGGAAATCATAATGTATTGCTAAATACCGCTTATGATTATTAGAAATAAATAACGATTTATTTTCATGGCCAACATAATATAAACTCTCAAAGGGTTCACAAATGGAATATTCACCATGCAGTGCATTATTTATTTATTTGCAGCAGTGAGTACTTGTCTGTTAGAAAGTGCTCACTTTTCAATTTTAGTTACAATTAACTTAATTAACCATCAAGCACAAAAGATCTTGCCAAGCAATCAACACATACATGAGAAAATGGAAGGAATCGATTACCTCTCGCGGAATCGTATCCGCGAGGCTCGACCAATGCATGGGAGTTGATTGCGTGCTCTCCTTCGCCTTCTCCTCCGTCGACGGCCGCCTCGAGTCCACCAAGAAATTTAATCACCTCCTCTTTCAACTTGTGCTAGCAAGGAAGAGGAGAGCAACTAATCCCTAAGGTTTTCTCTCTTCTACCTTTGTCAATTAACTAGTTTAATTAATGGAGAATGGAGAAATCTCAACACATGAGCTAGATGAGGTGGAAAAGAGCAAGAGAAAGAGATGAAAATTTTGAAATTTTCTCTCTAATTTTCGTTCTAGGAGGAAGAGGGAGAGAAAAGGGTATGGTGGCTAGGGTTTCTCTCTCCAAATGACCTCCTTTTATAGACCAACCACTCCACAAACTTTAGAGACTTTTTTACCCCTATTAGGACAGTCACTATATGGGCTATCAAGCCCATCTTGTGGTGTGTTAAATGTCCACTAATTCAATTAATTAATGGACCTTTCTCTTGTACTCAAATCGGACCTTTAATTTACTAATTAAATAAAGGTTCATAAGCTCTATTTAATTCCTATAATTAAATTGTGTTGAACAAAATTAATTATTAACTTATTAATAATTATTTTGGGATTAGTTAATGCATTAATTTATTTCTATATGATCTTTTTGACTTAATTAATTATAACGGTTCGCAACGGTATATAATTAATTAATCAACTTATCATATTTTCGCAATACACTGCTGCGAATAAATAAATAATGCACTGTGTGATTAAAGTCATATTTGTGTGACCCTTTGAGGATTTATGCTACGTTGGCCATGGAATTAAATCGCTATTTAATTCCAATAATCATAAGCGGTATCTAGCAACACGTTATGATTTCCAATTCGCATAAATAATGTACTGCTACAATATCTCAATCCTGCATAAGAAATAAAAGTATCTCCTTGTCTGATTCTTATGTCACATGATATCATCGTATAATCCAAGATAGGAATGTGTCATTCTTGCAGATTATACGTTTCTTGATCTAGAGTTGATTGTACAAGTTGGCCAAACAATCCAACTCCATCAAGGGGCCCAAACAGATATCATCACTCACTAGGTATACTAATGAGGGACATACGGTTTTCTTGATGAACAACTTTTCCCCGCACAATTCAAGAGAACATAAATAAAGTCCGTATAGCAGTCCTTATCAGGAATCAACGGTAGACGATATTTATTGAACCTATCCTCATGTGGAAAAGTTGAACCATCTCAAACTTAGAATCAAACTCATATGAAATAAACAATGACACATAACACAATTCATATGTTTATTTCATTGGGTCATATCATGTACTATGTTTTAATAACATACATATATGCAATTAAGTTGGTAACTCTTTACCTATGATTTGTAGAACTTAATCATCACTTAACTTGCATACTAATCTTTTATGATAATTAATGTTCCTTGTTAATTATCAAGATTACGGACAATTTAGATTTATTACTGTCATTCTAATAAATGATTCACAGAGATCTACAATTCAGATCCTCAACCTGAATGATCTGTCAGTAATAAACTCTAGGAACAAATGATTAAATATCATCAATAATATAAACTAAGAAATTAAGTCATTAAATATTGACTTCTATGACACAACTCCAACAATCTCCCACTTGGCCTAGAGTCAATTAGTAGTGACTTCTAACCAGTGAAGAATTTAGACCGATGTCATATATCCATATATATACATGTCTCGAACCTCAAAAGAAATAATACGCTTAAAGCAAGTTACTCATACGTCCATCACGTATGGATGCACAACTGTATTTCGTGTACTGCTCAAGGTAGAGGTTATGTCAGAGTGTTCGCGAACCTATCCAATTTTGTTTGACCCTATACGTATATATACTCCTATATATATGTTCTTAATCATCATCATATGGGATCAAGTGATAATGTCATAGATCATAGTTTGATTACCAATTTAATATTGGATTCTTCAAGACTAAGCTATGGTTCTAGATGCATATAACCATATTAGCTTGACTGAGAACTTCTTGATCCAAACCATCCTTTTTCGTTATTTCACAAGTTGCTATGTATTTTACTTTGGTGACGGAAACGGTTGTAATATCACATTTAGAACACTTTCTAAACTTACAACACCACCATTAAGCAAAATATATATAGCTCAATTGTGATTATATCAATCTTTCGAAAACTAGTATCAGTGCAAAAGCTTATACGATCTTTCTTTCATCCTAAAAGATGGAAAACCATATCACTCTTTCTCACAAGATACTCGAGGATATCTTTGACTATTGTCCAAATGTGTCTCTATTGTATCCATTTGATAACCGTTTATTATGTTCTTTGGATAGTACACATTGGGACATGTGCATAAATATGGCGTACATAATGAAACTCATAGAAGAATGCTTGAACTGTTTCATACACTTCTTCTCGAATTGAGTTGCAATAAATCGAGTCAAACTCAAGTCTTATACCATATGACGTGGTTAAACATTCTTTCTTGGAGTTCACCATAATGTGTTTCAAGAACACTTCGTCATTATATGCACATTAGCTTAAACCTAACATCCATCATAATCTATCTCCATAGATTTTGGTTCCCTTGGATTTAGATGATCTTGCCCAAGTTCTCTATTGAGAAGAACATTCTTCAATGAGATCTTGACAATATTCATTTCCTTAATGTCATTCCCAATTAGTGTCTTGATATCTTGTACAATATAAATAACGCAATCATGCTCCCATTGAATATCTTGTCTATACAAGATACTTTTGACGAAGTTCAACTCCTTGACTTCCTTGTCAAAATGTTTATTTTACTTTTTCACAATACTTACTTCAATTTATTAATGGATACTTGAAGTATGTATATATTTCTAGCAATACATCAAACATAGTCCTTGGTTTGTATCATATACACAACATCTTCCTTCATTCATTCGAAGAAGGCGATTTTTGATGTTCCTTTCCATATATCAATATATACGAAATATAGACGTTGCTAGAACGATCTTTATTCACTTATACATAGCTACAAGCAATAAGCCGTGCTTAGTATATAGTCAACTCGGTATCGACTTAGACATAGCTACAAGCGCGAAGCTGTACTTTGTACAAAGTCAACTTGCCGACCATGTCAATCTTTCCTTTAAAGATTTAAATGTTCTTGATGGATTGCTCCTTCATGAACATCAACCAAGGTCTATACCTTATTGTTATACATGGATTGTATTTAAAGACCGTATGGATTTAAACCATACTTGTGGAATCGGATGTTTCCATCACTTCTTTATTTATCAACGGATTCTCATATGTCAAGTATGAGGATATCGTGAAGCCTATGTACCATTCGGTTAGGCGATTCACTCTCGTTGACTTTTGTAGGATTGATGCTTGAGGTTTATGAACTATTTCTACAACAACTTGTAGAATAAGTTCTTGATTCTAATATATCGCACGAGTTTCTCAAACATCATCTACAGACGAGATGTTTGAGTACTCTTTAGAAGCGAGCGTGCATATAAACTTTCTTCTTTCATAACTGCTTGTGAATGAAGTTCCGCTCAACTCCCACTAAGCACCATATATGGAGTGACAAGTTTCCCATAAGAGTACTTGTGGTGACGCATAAACTCCTTTAATACTCACTTTGCTCCCACTACTTATTCTTGAGAGAGTTATTCTCCAAGATTACGTCATGATGAGTAACAACTACCTTGTTCTTATCATGTTCGTATAAGTAGTACTTTTCGGTCAGTTTAAGGTATTCTACAAAACATTAAGCGTTTTATTTGGGTTTAAGTTTATCGATCAACAAACTTGAAATAAACTTCTTAACACCAAATCTTGAGAAATAACGTACTTAGAGATCAAATCTCGTAAGATATCTTTCTCAACGGACTATGATGGAACTTTTATTCAGTGTGAACAATATTGTCCTCAAAAATAAATCCCTAATACGAGTTGAATAAGTCAACTTGATTTATTACCGATCGAACGATATCAAACAATGTTCGATACCTCCATTCTTGGACATATTATTCTAATATAATATTTTCATGGAGCAAGTTGTGAAACGACTTTCATACTCTTTAGGTAATATATCAAACCATATAACTTAACTATTTACCATGATCAATCGTAAGACTTTTACTTTTCTTGAATGGTCTTTCAACTTCACTCTTGAGTTCCTTTGAACATGTCAAAAGGTTCATACTTATACCATATCAAATAGATATGTTAATATCTACAATAATCGTTGGTCAAGTAGTAAAGTATTAACAACCTTTCATAACACAAAGTGCTTATAGGTCTATATACATCGATATGTTTAAGTCCTAATCAAGTCACTTATCCTTAAACCTTCGTAGGTTAAAGGCGCTTTTGTCATTTAACAAACATGATTCACATATTTCAATTGATTCGCAATCGAATTGAGTTACGAGCTCTACGTTACATAGACTCTCATAATGCGATTCTCGTTTATTTATGATTAAGCGATCATTTCACATTAAAGTCAAATACTTACGTGAAGTCTTGCGTATCCTATTTGTCATTCAACACTTGTTTATCTATTTCAAGCAAATTCAATCAAGATACATGAAATCATATAAACAAATTCATAATAAGAGAACAACATTTCTCTTTTACAAAATATTATCATCCATCATCAAGTATGAAGTATAGATAAGAGTTTTTGAGATATTAGGAATAAGGTATACAACCTTTAATTCCTAAACAAACTAAAGATAACTCTACGTATTCAATGGTAGTGGCTTAGACGAACAAGCCATTTCCAAAACGGAGTTTACTTTATTTATTTCGAACTTTCTCTTATTCTTCATTGCTTACACAATTCGTTAAATGCGAGCACATGAACTAGTACCTAATTACTAGAGAATTAGAGATAGCGAGATAATTTGAATGACAAGCACCTTAAGGATTAGAACATTTCTATTTATCATAATCATGGTATTTTGGACAACCTTTCAAATGCCTCCATAAAACGGCAAATGAAACATCTCATGCGACACACGGTCTCAAATGAGGGTCTCGAAGTCTCAACTCATACTTAAGCGAAGTATTCCTTTAATACTCGACTAACTACCTTTCGCACAAACAAGTGTGCGAAAAGTAACATCATATCCTTCATTACTAAGTAAGAAATTGTATGACAATATCAACGATCCTTCATATTAGAGATCTCAATATCTCTAGTTGGCAATTAGCTACTCATACCTTTCGGTTTGTAAGCTAATAGAGCATTCATATATTTTCTTATAGAAAAAGAATCTCTTGGTTAACTCATGACTCGATCATAAATGATTGAGTCGATATGTACTTTCTCTAAGAACACCTTCTTAAGTAAGTGGACGAGAGCATAAGAGTTAAATCTAGTCCGTATGAATTCTCCAATTCAAAAAGTCTAGAGATTCCTAAAATGGATATAGGCATCCGCTTTATTGAATAACTTTTTGCTAAAAGGCAATCAATCATTGCGATGCTACGTTCGGAAAGTTGAGGAAAAATTTAGGAATAAGCATGCTCAAATTTCTTTTCATTAAGATCATGTCTTAGGAATCGGTATTATTTCTCCAAATAAATACTTTTAGAAACGAGTTTGTTCTTTTCAAAGATTGATCACAACAAAAATTAACATGTTTAACATCTATAACAATTTCAATTTAAGGTAATTTAGTTTATGCAATGTTTTATTTATAACAAATAAAACTCCAACTACATTTATTTAATGTCCCAAATGTAATTGGTTCTCCAAAATTCCCGTTTTTATCAAGTAGAGCCTGCTATGGCACGTCACCCTACTTAACTAGACAAGGTAGGTTCTCCAACCAATCATATCAAACATATGATTCTTGGTTTGTGAATATCTATATATATTAACAAACTTCGCCCCGATGTCTAAACTCTAGTTGGGTCCATCGATAAGCAACATCTCTCTATTTGCTCCTTACAAATTATTTTATTTGTATCCCGACTATCGAATTGACAACCATGACGTCCACTTGGGCGGACCGCGCCATGAGAGGACAATTGACGTGAAGGGGATAGAGAGACGGAGGGCGAATTACTTAATCAAATTAAATTGGGACAAACAATTATGTGACTCTTGTTTGGTGGTCGTGTAAACATACACCCATACTTATCTTATGACATTTCATAGAATTCACAAACATTCACATAATAAGCATCTCAAGTATTGTTGTGGGTTTGTATGGCTCCCGCTTGGATTAGCTTCGCCGCATCTCCATGTAGCAAAAATTAATCTAATTGTCCCTCCCACTAATCATATGGATCATATCCTATATAATTAAAGGAGCAAAAATACATGTGAAAATATTCCTAATTCCCATCTAGCCTTAGGGGTATGCAAGCCTCACAAGTTACATTAAGAAATTAATTATTATTAATTAATTAACCATGGCACCAAAGGCCTTACATACATTCATTCACATGCATTCACAAATTACAACACACAAGGCATTGGTTTCTTGAGCCATACTAAACCCACGATCCTTCCAACAAAACAAAGTTAGCACATATCCCTTTGTTTCTTAATCAACAACAATGAATTAGAGTCTTTGCACATCGCTTGTAGTTCGGTTCTTTCCGCATAAAAGTTTAACCTTTTAAACAACCAATTTGCTTAAACCATTTGAAAAGCCAAATCAACGTTTGAAACAGAAAGGAGGAGTATTAAGGAGTATTCTAATTAACTTATTCAACCAACTTGATTAATTAGAAAATACTTTAACTATTTAAAATATTAAATGGGACCCGATAAAATTTGAAATTTTTCGGTCTCTAAAAATTATGAAATAAATCATGCATACTCCCTATTATGAGTGTAGCTACCTGTAAAATTTCAGGGAGAGATCACTTATCATCAAAGAGAAACAAAATTAACAAATCGTCAAACTGTGCGCGAAACATCGTTATCCGATTTTCTATTTTTGTCTAACTCTTTTGGTCTGTAGGATCATCTTCCAAAACGATTTCATGCAAATACTTTACATAACAATTATACTTTATGTTATTGGCTACCAATCCATCAAAAGAAAACCAACTAGTCTTATTTAAAATCATCAAGATAAATAGTAAACAAGCCACTTGCCATCTTAATGAAATTATTTGAAACTAATTTTAACAGAATCCTAACTTCAATTAGAAACTTTCTATTCAAATACTTTTTCAAAAAAGTTTCTCAATTAGTACAGTTTATCCAAACAATCAATTTGTTGGAGAAACAAGATCTGACAACCGATTCAAATCTCTTGACTTGAATGCCCACATAAAATCCGAAGCATGCATCAAAATATACATGTCCAGAAAGAGCGTCAAGTCTACAAGATTCTTAGCCAAGAAAAACAGATAGTTATTTTCGAAAAATAAATCCTTCATGCCTAAAACACAGAACTGTGCAGCAGAGTACCAGATCTGCGCACCGTTACCATTTAATTTACCATAAATTCATAACAGCTTAGAAAAATGTAAAACCAGTGGCAATAGGACCACAACTCATAGATCTACAACCTCCATCTAAAAAAATTTTTTTTTTCTGAAAGCTTTTCTCAGCGAAAATCCGAAACAATCACGAAATCAGAACAGAAATCCAGACAGCAAGCAAGTGCATCACTAATCCATGTGTTAATTAACCATTTTTCATCTAATTATGTGTTAAATATTTAAGCACGATCTAGATCTCTGATACCACTGTTAGAAAGTGCTCACTTTTCAATTTTAGATACTATTAACTTAATTAACCATCAAGCACAAAAGATCTTGCCAAGCAATCAACACATACATGAGAAAATGGAAAGAATCGATTACCTCTCGCGGAATCGTATCCGCGAGGCTCGACCAATGCATGGGAGTTGATTGCGTGCTCTCTTTCGTCTTCTCCTCCGTCGACGGCCGTCTCGAGTCCACCAAGAAATTTAATCACCTCCTCTTTCAACTTGTGCTAGCAAGGAAGAGGAGAGCAACTAATCTCCAAGGTTTTCTCTCTTCTACCTTTGTCAATTAATTAGTTTAATTAATGGAGAAGGGAGAAATCTCAACACATGAGCTAGATGAGGTGGAAAAGAGCAAGAGAAAGAGATGAAAATTCTGAAATTTTCTCTCTAATTTTCGTTCTAGGAGGAAGAGGGAGAGAAAATGGTATGATGGCTAGGGTTTCTCTCTCCAAATGACATCCTTTTATAGACCAATCACTCCACAAACTTTAGGGACCTTTTTATCCCTATTAGGGCAGCCACTATATGGGCTATCAAGTCCATTTTGTGGTGTGTTAAATGTCCACTAATTCAATTAATTAATGGATCTTTCTCTTGTACTCAAATCGGGCCTTTAATTTACTAATTAAATAAAGGTCCATAAGCTCTATTTAATTCCTATAATTAAATTGTGTTGAACAAAATTAATTATTAACTTATTAATAATTATTTTGGGATTAGTTAATGTATTAATTTATTTCTATATGATCTCCTTAACTTAATTAATTATAACGGTTCGCAACGGTATATAATTAATTAATCAACTTATCATATTTTCGCAATACACTGCTGCGAATAAATAAATAATGCACTGTGTGACTAAAGTCCTATTTGTGTGACCCTTTGAGGATTTATGCTACGTTGGCCATCCAATAATCATAAGCGGTATCTAGCAACACGTTATGATTCCCAATTCGCATAAATAATGTACTGCTACAATATCTCAATCCTGCATAAGAAATAAAAGTATCTCCTTGTCTGATTCTTATGTCACATGATATCATCGTATAATCCAAGATAGGAATGTGTCATTCTTGCAGATTATACGTTTCTTGATCTAGAGTTGATTGTACAAGTTGGCCAAACAATCCAACTCCATCAAGGGGCCCAAACAGATATCATCACTCACTAGGTATACTAATGAGGGACATACGATTTTCTTGATGAACAACTTTTCTCCGCACAATTCAAGAGAATATAAATAAAGTCCGTATAGCAGTCCTTATCAGGAATCAACGGTAGACGATATTTATTGAACCTATCCTCATGTGGAAAAGTTGAACCATCTCAAACTTAGAATCAAACTCATATGAAATAAGCAATGACACATAACACAATCCATATGTTTATTTTATTGGGTCATGTCCTGTACTATGTTCTAATAACATACACATATGCAATTAAGTTGGTAACTCCTTACCTATGATTTGTAGAACTTAATCATCACTTAACTTGCATACTAATTTTTTATGATAATTAATGTTCCTTGTTAATTATCAAGATTATGGACGATTTAGATTTATTACTGTCATTCTAATAAATGATCCACAGAGATCTATAATTCAGATCCTCAACCTAAATGATCTGTCAGTAATAAACTCTAGGAACAAATGATTAAATATCATCAATAACATAAACTAAGAAATTAAGTCATTAAATATTGACTTCTAGGACACAACTCCAACATTGTCACACCCCGAGTCACTTTAAGACGACTCGCGAGTGCATCTTGACAACCCGCCGCGTATTTCTACGCAAGACGAAACATACATCACATACATACCAATAATCTACACATAAAATGCCACAAAATTTTATTTATTTAATGATGGAAGAGTCTGACAAACGACAAAGACTAACATGGTGAGTTGAACACGAGACTCCCATGCTAGTTCAATGTATCAAAAATATCTAAATAAAATGAAACAATACAATTAGTAGCATTTATTTGACCCTCTTGTTTTCCTCTCTTTTCTTACAAATGCTCTAACACTTCATCTTCAATACATGAAGCCCATATTGAAATGTAAACGGGTAAGAGATCGAACACTCTCTTAGTGAGGTATTTAGTTCCAGCCTAGAGATTTGTAAAATCTATCAAATAGACTAGTAACATGAACAAGTACCTATATGAGATAATTATATGCAATGCAAGAGACATCAAAACGTATGGTGCATCACTTATGCAAATCATTAAATTCAATGCGGATATCAATAAGCTACAAAGACAATTCATTGTATAACAATAAAAATGTAGTAAAATACTAGCATGCAATTAAATTTCGTATGCAACTTTATATATAGCTTTCATTAGGGTAGCAAGTAGTTCCTTCATTAGCTACCTTAATAATGGGTAGCAAGTAGTTCATTCGCTAGCTACCCTTATAAGTCTATTGTCACTTTTTCTTTTACATTAGGTAACTCGTTCCACTTATACCAAGCCCACTAGATTGGCATCACATCCACAACACAAACCCAGGAAGCACACTTACTCGTCGTGAACAAATATCTTCTGGGAAGCGCGCTAGTACTAGGACCCTCAAGCCAAACACTTGATACAACGGTTATCATTCACTTCACTTAACATTCATGAAATCACTGTCTACTTTGTTTACGATTAAATTAACAATTATAAAATGCATATGCATTCATACACTCTATGCCATGTATATTAATGATGCAATTCCATGCTCACTATAGTTTATCCCATCAAGCAGATATTCAACAATTAAAAAGGATATTAATTACTTTCCAAATGATGTCCGATTCAACATGTCATCTAACAACCGTTTATAATAACAACATGCACAATAAGATTGGTAATAAACTTTACAAATAAGTCCAGGAACCCGCACCTGACAAGACGGCGAACTCACCGACGATCGTTCGAACTAACTCTCAAGTGGTTAGAATTCTCAAACGTCTGATCTTCTATTCCTATTATTCAATTTGACCCATTAATATTCTACTTAATAAAATTATGATTTAAATAATATCTTATTTTATATCGACACAAAATTGTTTTTGAAATCCAGTACGCAAATAAAATAAAACAGAATTATGATTTTAAATTTTAATATAAATTTGAAAGTTGAGACAACATGGTAGTATTCAAAACATTTATACAAATAAATTCAGATTTATCTTATTTCCCAAATAATAATGAGTTGTACTATATTGAAATGTTAATCTTAAGTAAACAACTTTTAGAAAAAGAGAACACATATGTTAATTAAATTTTAAAAGCCCCGAAACAGAAATAAATAAGTAGAAATAATTATAAATAACAAGTACCTTCTTACTTTTCTGTGACTAGAGTTAAAAGTTGAGATAAATAAAAAATACTTTATATTGGTTGAAGTAAAGGACAAACTCTGATCAAATAATCAAGTCTTATCTGAACTCAATTTTACAAGAAGCTAAAGGGACGATGTTAGGTGATAAATGAAAGATATAAGAATACTATTACCGAATTGAAGTTCAGAAATTCCAAATCACAATTTTCTTCTGCGCACTCAACAGACGGCAATATTTTATATACGGAAAATATAACATAAACAATTTTAATATGAACAGAGGATGTTAATTTTTTTTTAAGTATAGCACAGTTCGAGCGATAATAGAATTGCCGCTATAGCACAACCATATATCGGCAATAGCATTGCCGAAGATAGGGCTATAGCGGCAATCCTATTGCGGCTCGAACGTTTTTTTTTTTGTCTGACATATTCGTTTTTTTCAAAATTTTCTATAATACAATATATATTATAGTTTCCGTTTTAATTATTTTTATATAATATAAAATATAAAAACTATAATAAAAAATATAAAAATATAGAAAATATAATACAAAATATAAAAATATAATTTTATATAATATAGTTTTTATATTTTGTAAACTATAATACAAAAATATATAGAAATATAAAATTTTTCTGTTTTAAATTTGATGCACCTCATTATAGTTTTAAAATTATCATTTTGTATTGTGCGGTTATTTAAATAAAATTTAATTTTATTTATGTAATTTATCATTATGAATGGCTTGGAACATATAAAAGTTAATAAATTGCAAACTAAAAATTACAAATTTTTGAAATATTAAATGTTGGTAATTGGAACTTATATATTTTTTAGATTTTTTTAATATAAATATTTATATAACTTGATATAAAATATAAAGTCAATTTTCTGAGCAAAATTAATAAGTCGTAAATTTTCTGTACTTTTTTTTTTGTGTTTTTGCCTTTTTTTCTTTTACTTTTACTGTTTAAGATTGATTGTTGGAACCAAATTTTTTTTTTAAAAAAGCACATGCGTATAATTATGTTTGACATAAATGATTTATTGTTTTAATATGATATTTTAAGTATATATTTTTTATGATATTTATGTTAAGTCAAATTAATTGTTTAAAATTAAATTTTAATATTTTAAATGGTTTCATTTCGATTATGTGTCGTAATGCGTTACATTTCGATTGTTATGTCTCATTTCGATAATGTGTCGTAATGCGTTGCATTTCGATTGTTATGTCTCATTTCGATTATGTGTCATAATGCGTTCATCACAAATATTGCATCGTAGAAGCAAATAAAAAAAAATAAAAGACATGTCCATAATAACAACATAATAAAAATATAAATCCATAAAGTACAATCCATTAACGTCTTTTTCTCCCTGACAGTGTTAATCTGTTTACTTTTCTAACCGCCCTCTTATCTCGTCCTCTAGCAAGGGATGGACTAAGAATAGGAACGTCCTGATCCTGACCCCCCTCATCACCCTGGCCCTCACCTCCGTCATCATCCTGACCCCCCTCATCACTCTGGCCCTCGTCCCCGTCATCATCCTGATTCCGGTCATCACCATGCATCTCAGGCTCCTGACCCTGGTCATACGAACCATACTGACCATCTAGAGACATGTCAGTATGTAAAAGAGTGCTGAAGGAGTCTACCCCACCCGTACTACCAAACGGAGAAGAATATGATGGGATCCCAGAACTAGTACCCTGTGGGTCTGTACTGAATACAGGATCATATCCAAACGCTGGCTGACTACTGAATGATGTGTAGGACGGGTATAGAAATGATCTGCCGTATGGAAATGCTGGCTGCCCAAACGTGGTATAAGGCGGATAGGGTTGGTACTGTGGCATGAAGGAACTAAAAATGCCAGTGGGGTCATACGACATACCTGCAAAGTGAAATGTCGATGTGGACCCATATGCCTGAAATTGGCTAGGAGTCGGACCACTGGCTGGAATTTGAGTATAATGAGACTGTATCGGATCCTCAGGCTGAATATGTTAAGAGATTAATTAACATCTGTATAACATTTACATAACGCAAAACAATAAGTAATAAAAAATAATTTAATGTTAACATACACGCTGCACAGGCTCGTCAGCTGCACAGGATCCTCTGGGACAGAAGTCTCGGTATCCGAATCTGCTATCTCATCAATATTTTGTGAAAATCCCTTATTCTGCAGTATGTCCTCCAACTGGAATGGCATCGATGCATTTTCTAATTGGGATCGACAGTTGCGAAGAATTGTTTTACCAACCCGTCTAAATCCTTTCTTCGCAAGCAATCTAATGGCCTCCATTGCAGTACCGAGAGCGCTCTTCCCCTATAATATTGAAACAAACTGATCATTACATAAATTACTAAATTAATTAAATAATTAAGCATACAGTGTTTATTCATACAGTATTTTTTATCACGATACTAATTTCTCTATACAGTAACTAAAAAATATTGTGATCCATAAATTATTTTATCCATAATAAATTTAATTTTTTTTAAAAAAATCTCTCTTTTTCTATGCAATTTTTTGCGTTAACTTTATTTTCAAAAAAATTATTTTACAAAATTACATAAATAAATTAATTAGGATAAATAGAGAAATCACTAAATTTATTAAGATAAATCACTGAATGAATTACACAAACCTGTGCACGTACTCTGGGCGCCATGGGAGTATACTGTCGCTCACTAATAGGCTGCTGACAGCGGCGAGCATACGCTACAGCTCTGCTCACAGGAAACTCAGCTGCACCTGTCTCCCTCATGTACCTCGCATAATTCCTTTGAATTGTATCAGACCACGGCCTTCGATCTACACTCTTAACTCGACTCCGTAAAACAATCTCATTCCACATAGCGATTAAAGGTGCAAAAACGCTATTCCAGTCTGCGTATTTTTTAAATGTGCCACTATTAAAGTTGTCCAGAGTGTACATCATGTTCCACGCCTATTCAAATATAATTGTTAATTCACATAAAATGACAACTTCAATTATAAAAAAAAATAAATTAAGAAACATACAATAGGAAGATGCAGATGAATAGCCTGCACTAAGCCCTGTTGATGCCTACAACGATCCGAAAATGTCCAACCAACTTCGAAATAATGTATGTATGGCACTCTGAGATGAAATGATAACGAACTAGCCTGCACATGTCGTGGCAGCAATGTAAAGTACTTCGAATATGGCCGCCAGTTTAGATCGCCAACTTCCATCAAGACCAAAGAATCCCTTGCACACTGCACCGCCCCGCGACGGTTGTTTTTTGCTCATGTTCGCGTTTTATTCCATTTCCTTTACTCAAGAATAATACAACAATATTAAATATAAATAATAATCTGAAAACGGATTGTTACAAAATAATAAATGCATCATAAAAATAAATTTAAAAAAAGTTTCTACTAACCATGCAAACGGCGGACAAAAATCTAAATCAGGTAGGCCAAATCCCTTCACTTCTCCTACGCCAGGTCTACAAACAGGAAGATATGACCATGCCCAATACAAGAGAAGCAACCATGGTCCAGACGGCTTCTTAAATTTTAAGACTGCACGGTCAAGGACCCGATACAGACTTGCGATCACTGCACCAGCCCAATTGATCTTTCTTTTTTCATTTAGAGAACCCTGTTATGAAATTAGCCAATAGAATTATATTTTTTAGTTTAATAAATATTTTTTTTAATTTTTTCAGATTAATAAAAAATTTACAATTTATTCATACCTCAATGAGATCCAAATAGTACACAGGAACATAATTCTGAGACATGTCAGGAAATATAATTGTGCCGAACATGTGTAAACACAAGGCACGAGTGTAGCTATCAAGCACTTCCTCAGAAGCTTCCGGCGGCGGTCCGTTCTTAAATTTAGTTTTTAAAAATTTCAACTTCATCATATTGAAGTCGCTCCTGTAATTACATACCTTACATATAATGATAAGAATAAATAAAAAAATGGGCAAAAATAAATATTTATATATTATATACAGACACATAATGATTCTCCCTCGCCCAAGCATGCACAGGAGATACCGGACATATCTATTTCTGAACTTTTTCCGTCCAATCAGTAGCCTTCGTCGATCCAGTCACGGGAGAACCATCCGTTGGCAAACCATAAATGAATGCAACATCCTAAGATTGAAATGGTTCATTAATTTTATTATTTTAAATACGAGAAATAAATACAAATAAAAAACTTTTATGTAATAAATACAAAAAATAAATAATATAAAATTATTTGCAGAAAAAATTACCTCCAAAGTGACCGTCATCTCACCAATTGGAAAATGGAATGTGTGCGTTTCGGGACGCCAAAACTCTATCAACGCTCTCAATAGTGCGACATCTAAATTGGCATTAGGAACCTTAGACACGTGAATCAACCCAAGGTTTTTCAACCGACCTTCAATCCGGTCGTCATTGCCAATTTTCTTCTACACCCACATATTGAGAGATTTTCTTTCCGCTTCAATTGTAAAAAAATTAAAATATTTTTATAAATAAAATATAATACAAATATGTCTTTTTTTTTTAGAAATATATTTACCTCATCCATCGGGAATGAAATCAACATATCTGATGTCGGGACATACAGTATTGGAGCGGTATCTGGATCTCCCACACGTTCCATTACATTTATAATCCACCGATTTGGGCGAGTTGTGCGATTTCTAGATCTTCTAATTTTCTCCTTCCTTGCGGCACCGGGTACAGAACTAGACGGACCGACCTCATCTAGTCCAGAACTAGACGGACCCGCCTCATCTGGTCCAGAACTCATCTGATTGAAATAGACAAAATTTAATTAAAAAAACTATTCCATAAAATAATTTATTCATACAGTAAATTTCAATCTACTATTTTATTTTATCCATATATTAATTTGTCTATACAGTAAATAATCAGTTCATAAATTAATTTATCCATAAATACAATAATCCATTATATTCTACGTTAATTTCCACATAACTTTCCACAAATTATATATTTTTTTTCAAAAAAATCAATGTATTAATTTATTTTATCAAAATATTAATTTTTCAATACAGTCATTTTTTTGTGACAATGTGCAAAAAACTGTACATTACATAAATTTAGCCTAATAACTCATTTTAAAAAACTGTACATTTCGTTAAATAAATTTATTCAATAATTTTCATTAATTATTTTTTAATAAACTAATTCTTTTTCCATAAACTGATTTACTCAATAATTACCATTACATAATTTTTTCCATAAACTATTTTTTCCGTAAACTAATTTATTCAATAATTTTAATTCAAAATTTTTTCCCATAAATTAATTCATTCAATAAACATATCCTATTACATAAAAATAAATTTCCTATAATTTCCATAAATTTTCCTATTATACAATTTTATTTCCCTACATACAATGTTTCTAACAACAATTTCTATTAAAAATTTTCAAAACTTTTATTAAAAAATCTACTTTTCACAATTTTTCCATATATGTTTACATTAACTAATTTTTTAACCATAAACTAATTAATTCAATAATTATTTACATAAACTATTTTCTCCGTAAACTAATTTTTTTCCATAAACAAATTTATTCAATAATTCCCATTAAATTTATTCAATAAATTCCATTAATTATTTTTTCCATACATTTTCATATATCTTATTACGCAAAATTAATATCTCTATAATTTCCATACATTTCCATATAAATTCCCATACAATTTTACATACATTTTCCCATACCATTTTTCATCAATAATTTCCCGTACCATTTCTACTAAATATTAACCAACATTTACCATTCCATTTTGCATCAATAATTTTCCTACAATAATTAAAAAAATAAAAAAATTCCTACCATTTTTCATTAACATTTTCTATTAAATATTAACTAAATTTTAATCTAACATTCAATATTTAAAAAATACAATTTCAAAATAAACCTACATTTTCGCCGGTCGAAATCGGAGTGACGTCTCGTCTCCTTCGCCTTGCGCTTCTCGCCTCCTCTCCTTTGGCCGCCCGCGTCTCCTCCTCCTTTGGCCGGCCGGCGTCTTCTCCTTCTCTTCCTTCCTCTCCTTCCTTTCTCTCTTCCTTTCTTTCTCTTCTTCTCTTCCTTTCTTTCTCTCTTCCTCTCTTCTCTCGGCTAAAGATAACGAAAAAAAACTCAAAACCCCTTATTACTCGGCGCGAAAAAATAGAAAATTTCGAAAAAAGCGAATCTATCAGACGAAAAAAAGGAAAAACGTTCGAGCGGCAATAGGATTGCCGCTATAGCCTTATCTTCGGCAATGCTATTGCCGCTATATGGTTGTGCTATAGCGACAATTCTATTCCCGCTCGAATTGTGCTATACTTAAAAAAAATTAACGTCCTCTGTTCATATTAAAATTGTTTATGTTATATTTTCCGTATATAAAATTTTTCCTCAACAGACAGATCAAGAGTAGAATATAGAATTGATAATATGGAATATACATTTTCGGAAGGGATCGAGAACTGGTTCAGTTATAAAAAGAAAAAAGTGGGATAGAGTATTGGAATGAAGAGGAATATATATCCGACTGTAAATGAGATGTAAGGATTAAATATATCACCTCTTGGACAAATGCCGATTTACAAAATCAAATAACTACCTCTGTAGCGTGTCTTAATAACCGTCTTAAATAACTACCAATCCAGATAGAAGTGAGGATTAAAAATAGCAGTGTAAGGAAATAACTGTATTAGACAAGAAATCCGAATAACTATAATTAATTGTTTGCGATGAAAGGAAGATGTGCATAAATTAGCGCCTCTTAAAATAAGTACCAACTTAATTACTCTGAACCAAGCAAAATCAAGAAGTGAAGGACAATAGTATTAAATCTATTATACAAAATAATCGTAAAATGTCAAACTCTAATACTAATTAAAAATCGACAACCTTATAATTATGGATAGGAGATAATTGAAACGAAAATAAAATGTTACATCATGTTAAAAATTTAGGTTGTTACAGTACTGTGAAAATATGATAAGTTGATTAATTAATTATATACCGTTGCGAACCGTTATAATTGTTAGAAAATTTACTTGGGTGCTCAATTTTAATTTAATCAAGAGTATCATATAGAAATAAATTAATGCATTTGCTAATCTCAAAATAATTATTAATAAATTAATAATTAATTTTGTTCAACATACTTTAATTGTATTGAGCTATGGGCCTTTTATTTAATTGGTTAATTGAAAGTCCGATTTGATATCAAATGGAAAGATCAATTAATGGATTGAATTAATGGGCCATTACAACATGTGATGTTGGACATATGGCCCATAACAGGGGGCTGCTAGGGGAGGGCATTTATTTCCAAGTGGAAATTAGGAGATCTAGATCTTGAGAGGTCTATATAAAGAGATATCATTTGGTGAAACCTTAGCCACCATACCATCTCTCTCTCTTCTTCCCTTGAGGCCGCCACCTTCTTCCCCAAGGAAGAGAGAACCTCTCTTCTTCCTTTCTCTCTCCATCATCTCCTCTAACTCACGTGTTGAGCACCTCTTCTCCACATAAATTAGTTATTTACAAGAAGAGAACAAAGAAGGGATTAGCTTTAGGCTTGAATTTGCTAGCACTTATTCATAGCCTTTGGTTAATTTCTTGGTGGACTCGAGGCCAACCTAGGAGAAGGAGGCACGCCACCAACTCCTATTGATTTGGATTAAGCCTTGCAAATACGATTTTGCAAGAGATATAATTTCTACAACTTTTCTCCCTTGTTTTGTGTGTTGAATGCTTGTACTAGATTCTACTTGGCTTGTGCTTGTTAATTGTGGTTAATTAGTAGCTAAAAATTAAAATTGAGCATCTAAGTATAGTTTCTAACAGATTCGGTTCGAAGTTGTAGTCTCGTTCATTGTGGAATAGAATGGACTAGTCTCGTTCATTGTGGAATAGAATGGACTTGTTCGTGGTTGCGAAATATCTGGAGACGTACGACTAAGGCTAGCATATCACTAGCGGGTCGGAACTCCGTAATTATATCGCGTGTTAAAATTCTTTTTGTTTCTCTCTTTATTTTCTTGCAATATTTGAATTGCTTGTGTGCTTGTTAATTATTGGGTACCAATTGAATTGTGTTAGGTAGTTCATATCAAATCGGTCTAGAATCTTAATTGCTTCTGTTAATTGTGTTAAGTCGGCACTTAAGAGAACAAGATCAAAATTAATAATTAGAATCAGTCTATCAAATTGCGAAAATAAAAATTTTACACAAAGTACTGATAATGTTTATTTTAGAGAGCACCGTTGTCTAGCTTGATCTAGCTTGATCATGGGATAAATCTTGGTGCGTAATTTTGACGCCCTAAACATTTCTTGTCAGTTGTAATTTGGGAATACCACAAAGAATAAATAATTATTATAATAGATCGGATAACATAACATTTGATCTGCCCATATCCAACGCCAGCATTCAACAAAGCTGAGGAATATTATACAGCCGTACATTCCGCGTCACGGGCGTAGTACTCGTTTGCCTTTTGCTTTCCGTGCTGTCTTCAGTCTTTGATGGCGTGAAGATTTTAAAAGTGCTCTTTTGACATCAGTCCCCTCTTTTATAGCAATTTCTTGGAATACTTCTAGACTTGTTGCTTTTCTCATGTTCGACCAAGACTCCTGATTTATTTGAATACAATCATCGAACTTTCGGTTGTTATGTTGAACCACTTTGTTACATGAAAAGAATTAACAATAACGCCCAGGTGACAGTTTTCTCGTTATGCAATTGTTATGCCAGAGTAAACATATTCTGTTCTGGAAGATCATATGAACTGTATTTTCTTAATTTCGACAACAAATACTAACTACAATCATGTCAATATGTAATTTTTTGTATTAATGAAGTGATTTGATTGAAGGATATAAGATATTAATAAACTTGTAGTAGTTATAATTTAGAGATCATCTAACTGACTGATTAATTTTGGGAGCACCGAATATGAGACATAAATAAATACAAAATTTGGGCAAGGAATGTCAAATTAAATTGTTTATTACTTGCGAATAAAGTTCCATCGCATGCATTTGCACTTTTGTCACAATCTCACAACGGAATAGATAAACAAAAACCAAGTGGAGTGAAATTTTAGATTATCTAACCACTTTTTTCAAACGTTAACACCCACAACCGAATAGATAAAGGCTTCTTTTGTGCCACACATGTAATTCGAACATGGGGAACCGAATAAAATTGTTTGAGTATAAGACGATAATAAATATTGCACAACATCGATATTGGTGGCATCCGCTTTTTCGGAATGTTATTCTTACACGTGATATAATAATAAGAGATAGGCTAAAATCAGCAACAAATGACGGATGGACCCGTCAACTGCGATTATATCTCAACTTTTGAAGTTCTAATGGCTAATCTGAACCATTCAATGCGTTCTCCATATTGAAATCTCATTGGAGACCAAATTTTATATTTTTCTGATTTTATTTACTATATTTTTGAGATTTTTAAAAATCATAATTATTGAAGGGTCCAGAATTGTTTAGATTAAGAATTTTGTAAAATACCAAACAAATACTAAAAAATTTCAGAAAAATATAAAATGTTGTCTCCAACGAGATTTCAATATGGAGAACACATTAAACGGTTCAGATCGACTGTTAGAATCTCGAAAATTGAGATTTGATCGTACCTGACGGTCTCATCCGTCAGTCGAGACTGATGATGATGGTGATGATGATGATGATGATGATGATAATAATAATGATGATGATGATGATGATGATGATGATGATGACAATGCAAAATGTACAAAAAATAACTGTATGAATAATAATAACAATTTATCATCATCATCATTATTATATTGTCAAAAATATACAAAATTTGGATGATGGATATATAATTATGAATATAAAAAATATAACATATTTTTTGTCATCTAGATAGGGAATATTAAGTTTGATATAAATTTAAAAACTAATAAAACGTCCATGAAGCAATGAAAAAAAATAATTCTTTTAAATTTATTGACACTTAATTGATGATTGATCAATAATCAAATTACACAGATGTCGATGAATGGCTTCTGAACACTTATTTCTGTATGGCAAATGATACCAGGAAAGTATAACGATATTAGAAAACGACATCAATGTTAATTGGCGAGCAAGATATGTTTAATTATACTGTAAAAGATGTGAAATGCAAAAGCGCTATAATTAAATCACTATAGTGCCTTTCACTTTTTTTACTTGCTTAGACGTCAAACCATTATTGGCTTGGTTGCTTATCGTTAGAATGGGAAGTGTATTCTGACAATGAAAAGAGAACTCATGAAAAAAAAAAAATTAATAACTTCAAATGTGTGGGATCTGATGCCTAATGTACTGGTCTTGTACGAATTTAGATGTCAACTTACGTGCAAGAATTAAGAAGACACCACTAGTGTTTAATTTGAAATCGAATCCGGTCCGGTCCAAACCCGCACGGGTTCACCGATCGGTTTACGGGTTATCCCGGTCCGGATTATCGTGGTCCACCTCACAAACTTTGGCGCAAATCCTTGATAAACCAGGCCCTAGATGAACCGGGTGGGTTAAGGCGGTTTTTATTTTTTCCAAATTTTGAATTGGGTCCCGGATGGGACGCATGTCGCGTTTCTTATGGCTGTCGCGTGGGAAAAGAGAGAGAGAGAGTCGTTAAGGGGGAGGGGCAGCGACTCGTCACGCGTGTCACCAATCGCGTGGGCGAGAGAGAGAGAGCCGTTATGGGGGGAAAGCCAATGGGGAGGGGACACGTGGCTGGCGCGTGGTCGGGAGGGGAAGTGGGGTGGGTAAACCGGGTTTAACATGTATTTTACGGATTTTTCACGGGTTTAGGGCAGATTTTGATGGGTTTAGGTGGGTAAGCCGTTAGGATGGGTTTTTTTTTTCGAATTTAAGGCGGGGTTTTTCATGGGTTTAGGACGGGTTTATCTCGGTTTTAAGGTTCGGTCCGGTCCAGTTCACGGGTTAAGGCGTGAGGTGTTAACGTGGGTTTATTCTAGGAAGGGCGGCCTAAACTCGTGATAAACCCGACCTGGTGTACCTCAGTCCATCCCGGTTCGGGCTGGTCTGGTCCAAGTTAACCGCCGGGTTTTTGATAAACACTAGACCACACTAATGTTTCCTATATATATCGATTGTACTTCTTTTGTGTACTTGGTTGTAAAAGTGTGTCAAGTGGAATTTTAAAATTACTGGTATGGTGCATAATAATTTTCTGGGTCAGGGGTCACATGAAAATACAGAAGAGGGTTTCAAATGCTGGATAGATGGTTCTTATGATGAAACAGGCGATGGTGGCTGGGCATTTTTGCTCCGGCTTAATCACACCTTGGTCAGGTACGGTACTGGTTTCGGCATTATCTCTTCTCCTTTTCACGCTGAACTCCGAGCCCTGCAGCTGGTATTGAGAGAATTGGAACATGACATGATGCAAGGATGTGTCATCTTTACAGATTGTCAGGTGTTGTGTAGATTGCTAAATGGGGAGGATATTCTCGATGCAATTCCTTGGCAGTGCTTCTTTCAAGCGCAGGATGCAATTCAGGAATTTAGAGCTAAAGGTGTCACTTGTGTGTTTGTCAATCGGGAGATGAATCAGGAATCACATTTACTAGCCAACTATGCTAGAAGGAATAGGATAGATTTACAGGACACTAATATTTCAGATTTGCCTGAATTGTAATTCGCTGTAACTGTAAACTCTTAATTTATATTATGCCTACGGGTTTCAATTGCCAAAAAAAAAAAAGTGGTTGTGCATCCAACATATGGGTGTCACTGGCTGTATGCCATATTTTAAAAGCAGCTAACATCAGGGATTGGAGTAAATGTTCCATCTTATTATAAAAAAGATGACCCTTAAGGTCAAAAGTATTAAAGCTAGCTAGCTTTATGGACAATGAATTAAACAAATAAGTGCAAACAATCTTACTTTAACATAATCTTTCTAAAGAATCGTACAACAAGCAGTGAAAAAATAAGAACATCTAATGCAGAAACAAACGAACAAACCAAATAAAATTACATAGTTCTCTCTCAAAACAACAAGAAAACTATAGAAGAAACTAGAAAGTTTTGACGTTGCGGCGTTGCCGCAACATTTCTTCCCATTCGATCTAGCAAATGAACTTTGTTTGTAATTAATTCCCAAATAAAATAAGGCTAGTTTGTTGAAATAAGATATAAATAACTTTGTTTGTAATTAATTCCCAAATAAAATAAGGCTAGTTTGTTGAAATAAGATATAAATAGATACTTAGATAATTAACCAATATATAATTCTTTCAATTAGACATATTATGCATTATCACAATGAACGTTGCTATAGATTTTATTGCCTGATCCTTCGATTTAAGATTATGGAACTTTTTTTTTTAATCAAAAGACGTTCATTTTTTTCAATTGTACATTAAAATCATTCTGAATTGTCTAATTTGATGTAAGATATTCAACTATCTCAAAAGTAACGTGCCTGAATCATAGAATGAAAATAAAATGATTGTTATAATTTTCTGAAACACTTTGTACAACTATATAGTATCCAGAGGAAGTTTCAACTATATAATATGGTTACAATTTTCTTAAAAAAAAATGATACATGTCTACTGAAGAATACATTTCTTCGTAATTAGCAGTTAATTTTCATGCTTGAAATAGTTAAGACCAAGTAATTGAATGAGAAGCAGAATACTTTTTGTTTTGGGTTCGATATATGTGCTGTTAAATTGAAATATCCTAAATCTCTGATCATAATTTAATTCGATCGGAATTTTATCCTTAAAGTGCTAATAAATAAATGTGGGACTTGGAAGAGACAGATGTGGGAGGGGAGAGGAGGAGATTTATACTACAATTCTCAATTCCGAGAGGGAACAATGTGAGCAGAATTTAATTTCATGGACCAAACATACACAATGATACCGGAACATAGTATGGATCATTAAATTTCATGCGCCGAGTCCATCCTATTACGAGGTCTTTTTTATTCACGCAGAATTCTCGTACATGGGGCCCACATATGAAGATTACCAGGGCGTGTGGAATATATACAGTGTGGAAATAAGGACGGGTCATTTTATACTTACACAAACAGGTCACTACATATTTATGCACACAATCGAGCCACCGATGACCTTAATCTGAGTGGCTTTTGTTGGCAGATTCATTTTTCAACCGTACGATCCTGACGCAAAGGCTCAGATAATTCATGCTGAAATTGAAAAACATTATTGTTCATAGGGAAGTTCCCGAGGCAACTAAGGATTAGTAAGTTATAATAACTGAGCGGTTGTTAGATTTAACACAATTTCCCAAAAAAAAAAAAAGGTTTGAACGTTGAGAAAAGTATTTCTGGTCTTTGTTGCAGTTAGGCCTGGCAAAACGGCCCAAAAAAACGTGATGCCGTTCCGTTTTCAAGTGCGAAAACGGAATGTGGCACCATTTTACCATGTCGTTTCAAAAACAGAACGCTGACGGAATATATATAATTTGTGTTCTATAAAACGATATGGAAACGGAATCATACCATACCGTTTTCGTATATTTCGTTTTGCCGTTTCATATTCTACGAAGGTAGAATTTATTGAATAGCAGAGAGAGGGGCGGATGAGTCGAGGCCGGTTATATGATTCAAACCCTACCTTTCTCTCTCATTCTCACGCGCGCCGCTCTATGTCTCTTTTCCTCTTTCTTTCTCACGCGCGCCGCTGCATCTTCTTCTCCATCTCTATCACTGTCTGTCTGTCTGTCTCTCTCTCTCGCCTGTTTGTTCCCTTCCAACACAAGATAATCATTCCTTGGCCTTGATTTCTGTACATTTTAGCTTGATTTGGTGATTTGGGAACTGCAATCGACAATTTTCTCTGGTGTTTCCAGATCTTCCTTGTACTTGTTGAGATGTAGATTAGGCTTAAAAGGTCGAGAAAGGTGCTATCATTTCGCTCATTTGGAATTCTGTGAGACTAGTGAGTTGATCGTCGATCAGTACTGTTCACGGATTCAAATCATGAGTGGTACCACTTCCTCCACTCGTACTAGGCTATATATTCTTATGTCACATAGAGAGAAAGGAACAGAGAAAGAAAAAGACAGAGAGGGGGACAAATTAAAAAAAAGACAGAGAGAAAGGAAGAGAAAGAAGAGGAGAATCAGATAACTAAGGTATTATTCTTTTATTTTATTTTTTTTCTACGTTATTTGTTTTTCCTATTGCAAGCAGTGAGCTTTTTGTAATTTTTTTCTCTATTGTTCTCAGTCTTTGAGCATCAAGAAGCAATGGAGAGTGGTTCAGACGAGGAAAATCAGATCTCTGAGCCAGATTTGTTGTCTGACGATGAGTTAGTTTCTATCTCCTTTGTATCTCCTTTTTTTATATTTATGTGAAATTTGCTTGTTTGAAATTTGTAATTGCTTGTTCACTGAGTTGTATTTTTTTATTTTCAAATTGAAATTAGCATGGAACCAGGGTTAATGGGGGAAACACAAGAGGAAAGTGAAAGAGTACAAGCTGAAGCTGCTGGTGCATCAAATGAACCTGCTGCTGCAGCTGCTGCTGGAGATGCACCACCACCAAATGCCCCTTCTAGAAAGAGACTGAAAAAGAAGACATCTCCATGGTGGGAACACTTCACACAAGGTGAGGCAGATGAGGATGGTAGCTATACTGCTATTTGCATCTACTGTGGGTATGTCATAATTCAAGGAAACCAAAAGGGAACTAGTGGACTGAAGGGGCATATTAAAAAAAGTTGTAAGAAGATACCAAGAGAAAAGAGGTTCAAACCAGATGCAATGCAATACATGTTGCAAGCTGCAAAAGAACAAGGTAGCATTTTCTATTTTAATTGTTAGTATTTACTGTCAATACTTAGTTAATTGTTAGTATTTAATATTTTAGTTAATTGTTTGTATTTAGTAGTTAGTTAAGTGTTAATTGTTAGAATTTAGTAGTTAGTTAATTGTTAGTATTCACTTTCTTGTAGTTGTAGTAGATGGACCAGTCTTGTGGGCATTTAATCAAGCAAGAAGTAGGAAGGGTTTTGCTAGAATGGTTGTAGCTCATGAGTATCCATTTAATTGTGTTAATCATTATTTCTTGAGGGTATTTCTAAAAGACCTGCAACCTTCCTTCATAATTCCCTCAAGAAATACATTAAAGGCAGATTACATTAGCCTTTATGATGGAAAATTAGATTGTAAGTTGAACTTTACATCTGACTTATGGACTTGCAAAGGTAAAGACAGGGGCTTCATATCCCTCACTTGTCACTTCATTGATGACCAGTGGAAAATGAGAAAAAGAATTATCAATTTCACTAGTTTGCCCTCTCCACACACTGGTAAAAATATCTTTAATGCCATTTATGAGAAGTTTGTACTTTGGAACTTAGATAAAAGGGTATTATGTCTAGTGGTTGACAATGCTACATCAAATGATGCTTGCATTAAGGAATTGTTGAGCATAAGTTCCTTTCAGAAGGAACTACTAGTAGGTGGGAACATTTTCCATCAGAGGTGTGGATGCCATGTCCTTAACCTCATAGTGCAAGATGGTTTAAGTGTGTTGAATGATGTGATTGAAAATGTGAGAGAGACAATGAAATACATTAGAAACTCACAGTCTAGGATGGAGAAGTTCAATTTGGCAATAACTCAGGTCATGTGTACTAATTTCTTAATAATTCAATTTTATTAATATGCCAATATAATATTTTAATTGTACATGTGTACTAATTTTAGATCAATTTTATAACAGGCTAAAGCACCAAAGAAGAAGCATGCATGGGATGTGCCAACAAGGTGGAATTCCACCTTTCTAATGCTTGAGTTGGCCTTAGAACTTAAAGATGCAATCATTAGGTATGATGCTCTTGATTCAAATTTTAAGTACTGCCCCAATGATGGTGAATGGAATAATGTTGCAGTACTTGTTGAGCATCTCAGGGTTTTTTATGAAGCCACAAACAAACTCAGTGGAACAAAATATCCAACACTTAATCTGTTTTTTCCTGAGTTATGTGAGGTATATCTGAACATTAAAAAAATGTGTAATCATGCAAATCTCTTTGTTGTTCAAATGGGAAAGAAAATGTTGACCAAGTGGGAGAAATATTGGTCTACTGGAAATATTTTGTTGGCTATTGGATGCATACTGGATCCTAGATGCAAGATGGCAGTAGTTGAATATTACTTTGGTGAGTTGTATCCTTCTGGTCATGCTGCAATATTCACTGACAGTCTAAAACAAGTCTTGAATGCATTGTTCAAGGAATACTCTGAATCAAACCCCACATCTCAATCACACTCTGCCACTTCATCCACTCAATCAAGGTAATATGCACAACATAATACATTTTCTTTGCTTTCACTCAATTGAAATAGTAATGCAATTATTTTTTTTCATGTTATAGGTCTGGTTCATCAAGCTCTGTGAGCAATACCAAAGCTGGTTTGAAAGACTTCTTGAATGTGAGGAAGACCTCTGAACCTATCAAGTCAGAGCTAAAAGAATACCTAACTGAACCACTTGACCTAGCTAGCATGGATGATGACTTTGATATTCTTGCATGATGGAAATTAAAAGTGCCCAAGTACCCTATAATGGCTAAGATGACTAGAGACATCCTTGCTGTGCCAATTTCAACAGTAGCTTCAGAGTCTACCTTTAGCAGTGCTGGTAGAACACTGAGCCCTGTCAGAAGCTCTCTAAGTGATGAGAGTCTTCAAGCTCTCATATGTGCACAAGATTGGCTTAGGGCTTCAGTGACAGGTACTGAGTTGTGTAAATTTTTTAACTTCAATCTATATATTTGAAAGCTAGTGAATATTGATGTCTAACAGTTACTATCTTCAATTTATTTCAGAACAAGGTGGAAACTTTGGTGATGTCATGTGGTCAAGTGATGAAGCCCTTGATGGTGACACTATATGTGTTACTGCTGCTAGTTGTACTTAGAGCACTTGTGCAGTTGTGCCAACAGCCAACATGTCTTTTTGTAAGTCACTTTATTTGCCTTCATGTCTTGATGGCTTGTAGTTGTGAGTTGTCTGTGTAGGATTATTGTTATGTAATGTAGCAAAGCTCAATGTTCTTTTGGTTATGATGAAGCCTGGAGTGCTGGTACTTGTACCAGTATTTTCTCTTTGGCTCCTTAGACCTCAATCAGTGAGCTTCAATGATGTTAAAAAGCATGAATTTTGAGTCATTGGCTGAGATTGGTATTAGTCTGAGAAGTTAGGTTGAGGTTTGGGTTGAGCTTGAGGGTTGTCATCATAACCAAAAGAATATTTGAGTTTTTTTGGATTTTGTTGTATTTTAGGATTTGAGGTTGAAGTTAGTATGTTGTAAGTTAGGATTTTGGAATATGGCATGTTGGTTATGTTGTAAAATTTAATTTTTATGAATGGTTGATGTGAAACAATTGCTTGTTCTGCAATGTTATTCAATATTTCTATTTATTTGAAATTTGTGACTTTACAACATTTTTTTAAAATTTTTTGCCTATATTTTGGAATTTTTCCTAAGGTTATATATTCAAAATCTGAAGTTTCACTAGAATAACGTTTTTTAAACGTTTTGCCGTTTGAACCGTATTTCTAAATGATACAAAAACGAGATGAAAATCTGAGTCGTTTAATAAACAAAACGGTATACGGAAAGAAAAATATATCGTTTTATCAAACGGCACAGAAACGGAAATGACTAAAATCGTGGTCGTTTATCACGTTTGCCAGGCCTAGTTGCAGTCTTATCTGTGTCTTCCTCTAATGTAAATTGGGCCATTCAACATTTCGGCCTTATTATTATATTTTTTGAAGAAAGACTCCCATGACGATTAGATGAAGAAGGGAGGCCTGCATTCTCATTAATAAAAATGTAATCCTACAAGAGCGTTTCGGCCTTATTTATCTCTTCAATTTAATGAATCGCCTAAATTCATTTGTCATTAGGCCTATTTGTCTTGTGTAAATCTGGGCCAGAGTTGCTTCTTCCTTTTTAATTCAGTAGCGAGCCTGGATGAAAGTATATGGGACATAGTCACATAGTTTGTGTTATCCAACACGCGAAATTATACCTAATCGCGTCAATTGTTGACTGTCCTTTTACTAAAGATAAACAATTTAAACAAGGGGTCCCCATACGACATATATGAACGAATCAACGTCCTCTAATTCTGAAATAACATAACGAGTTAGTCACAATCCATAGATTCTTTTACGAAATTTAAAACTGTTTACCTAAATTGGTCAGCTCAAATTTTGAATATAGGACAAAAAGATTCGAATGTGTCTATATGCGCTCAGGTTTATTCCAGCGCCATCTTGCTCCAAATTAACACACCAGAGACCAATTTCAAACTTCTTCCTTCCAAACATTTGACCATGTGTTTGGGTCCAGATTGTTGCCCCTTGGATCAACTTATTCTTAATTTCTATATAACCCAAGACTTGAGAATCCCAGGACTCAGGAGGTGAGGAGAGAGAGATAAAAAAAATGACCAATTCCAAATCTTGTTTCTCAGTTTTGTCTCCTTTGCTTGAGAAGATGCATTGGTTGAGAAAGAGCAGAAGAGCGCCAAAATGTTATGCATATCATATTGAAACAAGTTTCATTAGAAAAACACCAAAAGGTTTCGTACCAATAATTGTTGGGGATGATGAAAAGGAAGCTGAGAGATTTCTGGTGCATGTTAAACTGCTAAGCAAATCTTGCATGGCTGATTTTCTAGATTTAGCAGCACGGCAATTTGGTTACAACCAAGGAGGAGTGTTGCGAGTTCCATGTGACCCATGCCATTTTCAAAATGTTTTGGAAAGTTTCTCCCAAAAAAGATTTGGCTGTGCTGAATTTCTCTTCAGATAGTTTTCTTTTTGTAATAAAAAAATAGTCTTTTGGAGATAGCAGAATGATTGGTTCATTTCTTTATATTCTTTCAATTGTTTAAGAAAGAAAGGGATCATTTTGACGAAACTTTATGAGAAGTAACATCGCTTACAATTTTATTTGTACCAATTAGCTTAATGTAGATGTTTGTATACATTCATGTACATAATGCATGTATTCTTTTGGATTAAATATTTTTAAACGGCGTCTAGCTGTACTTAAAAATAAATTACAACTTAATGCTTGATAGTTCTGAGTGTGTCACTTACATTCAATCTGTACTTAAAAAGATTTTTTATTTGTACCAATTATCTTAATGCTTTATAATTCTGAGTGTCACTTACATTCAAGCCGTACATAAATAAATTACAGACAAATTTCATCGTTAGTTTGAATTTCTGCTAGCCCCTACTACTTACAAAAGAATCCATAAAAAGATAGGAACAATTTCACTAGAAGGGTGGAAACAATTGTTATATCAGTTATATATGGATCATTAATTTGTATGATTAGATCTGATGTGTGGTCTAAAAGTTGATTTCAAATAAAAGGCCAGACCCATTGACAGAAAAGAGTTATTTGGTGTTTAAACAATTTATTTTTTGTTGTAAGATATCCACCTGTATTGTTGGAAGATTCAACCTGATATTTTATTGCATAATATTATTTTGTTTCTTTATTTGTCCACATACTGAGGGTATTTTTGCTAGTATATATATATATATATATATATAGAAAAATGATAGAAAAATACGCACATATCCTTAATCAACATCAAGGATACATATTCAATTTTAAAGATTATAGAAGTATATCTCTAATTAGAGAAAATTAGACCAAACAGAGAAATTTTAATAAATTAGTTTTGGGTCTATGAAGATTGCATATATTCTGACATATTAAGTGTGCATTTTAATTACTAGGTACTAAATATTCATTATATTCAAATTCGTTCTCATTGAAAAATATGAAACGTGCATTTTAATTCAGTCTTCACAAATAATGTAAACTATTAGTGTGTACTTAGCGCGTTAACCATTGCCATACCATGATGCATGATGTAGGGTTTCTAATTTGTGACTTTCAAATCATGTCAAAGAACGTGATAATTATTTTTCAAAATTGAAGTGTACAGTACAAGTTGCTAAGGAAGCATACATATAGGAATTGAGGTAAGTGTTCTGCAATGCATGAAGTTCAAAATGTACAAAGAAATTACGTGTAACATGGGTAAGATTTTCCGAAGGCCAGCTGGCCAAGGCAACGGGCTTTTTCATTAAAATAAAGAGTTGAAACTACAAGGAAACAGAAATCACAAATTCTAGGAAGAATCAAATTCCCACCGAACTGGGTAAGAGTTAAAATCGATTGAAGGCAGTTATCATTAGGCCTGTCAAACGTCTCAGAAAACCACGGCAGAGGCCTGTTTCGTTTGCGTTTCACTAACAAAAACGGTACAAACATCCATTCCGTTAATCGTTCCGTTTTTGAAATGGCATAGAATTATGTTTCATTAATCGTTCCACTTCAGAAATTACACATAAAAAGGTTTGAAATGAGGTTGAAACGATCGAAACGGTACAATCTCATATTTCGTTTGCCATTTCGTTATTGAAACGGTTTGAAATCAGGATGCCACTAACCGTTTCATTACCATTTCACGTCATGGCGAAAAGTTGAAACGATAGCCGTTGACAGGTATATAGCTATCATGGTCAGATATTTGAAGCATTTCAATTGAGAGAAATTCATTGACAGCCAAATTGGGTAAGGTATCAGCTAGCAAAGAGCGAACGGCTATGTTCATTCATATTTATATTAAAATAAAAGAACTAAAGGTACATGAAAAAAATATATATATATATAGAGAGAATATCTATTGTGAACCATGATGCATAGAGGCCTCCGTGCACCATGACTGTTTGATCAGTGATTTTATAAATTGACAAATCTAAATTAACCAATCCAATCTATACATTAGAAATCTAATAGAAAACAATTTTTAAAATTTTTTTACTATTTTTTTCAAATTTTTAAAAGCTTGCCATTTTTTGCTATAAATACACTAATTTGTAGCAAAAAATTACAATTTTTAAAAATTTTGAAAAAAAATAGTAAAAAAATTTCAAAAATTATAAAATTTTGTTTGCTATGAGATTTCAATATATAGATTGGATTGGTTAATTTAGATTGGTTAATAGTAAAACGGTCATGATGCACGGAGCTCTTTATGCATCATGGTTCACATTAGATATTCTCTTTATATATATGTGCGAGCTATGGTGCATCGCGATGTATTTAGGCTTTTGTACATCGCGATCATTATCCGTCAATCGTTTTACAAATTGACAAATCTAATTAAACCAATCCAATTTATATATTGAAATCTCATAACAAATCAAATTTTATATTTGTTGAAATTTTTTTACTATTTTTTTCAAATTTTCTAAAACTTTCCTTTTTTGGATACAAACTAATAATAAAAAAATTCCAAAAATGAAAAAGATCGAAACGGGTCTCTGTATATTATTTTTTATTTAAAACTAATTTAAACCAAAAGAATAAAAAAGATCGAAACGGGTCTCTGTATATTATTTTTTATTTAAAAATTAAACCAAAAGAATAAAAAAGATCGAAACGGGTCTCTGTATATTATTTTTTATTTAAAACTAACTAACATTAATTGTTCCAAAATCTTTGATTTGATATCGCCCTCTAATTTTCTTCTTCCAGTTAATTTTATACGGCTGAAAAAACAGACCGTTTCCTTAAAACTGTGACCGTCGTTATTGATCAGCGCTCAAATAAGATTGAGTGAGATTGACAGTTAAATAATCATCCTATAATATCTCTTAATTAATTATTGAAAAAAATTCGAACAGTTAGGGATCGTATCCTTGTTGGTTGTAGGCTTGTATCAAGGCGTTAATATCCTTGTGGAATTAAATTTTCAATCACATGCTTTTATATGCTTCTAGTGTGGAATTAAACGTTCAATCACGTGCTTATATACGCTTCTAAATTAAAATGCAATTCATGCTCTATTGTCAAAACTCAAAAGTATAATCGAATATGGACCAACTACTTTTATACTTTTTTGTTTGCAAATTGTAAGTACCCACAAACTGCGCTCCGTCTCCATTGTGTTATTATCCTAATGAGTGGAAAAAATTCTACTCCTTTCAAACCTCTGACTGTTTCAATGCTAATCAGTCAAACAAACAAACCGCGCTTTTACGTGTATCAAATTATTTAATTAATCATCTTCTTCTATTTAATTATTACAAGAGGGTGTATATATAGCCCCACCTCATAACTAAACCACAACCCCAAAGAAGCAACACGCCAACCACTTCACTTCCCTCCCCATCATTCTCTAATAAACAGAATGATGAATTGGAAGAGAAAAGAGAGAGATGTGTCGCCGTGCTACACTCGCCTCACCAATGAAAGTAGGTGCAAGAAGAAAGTACCAAAAGGCTATGTACCGGTGCTTGTAGGTGGTGACAAGACAGGGAACAATGCGGAGAGGTTTCTTGTGCACGTGAAGCTTTTGAAGGATCCGTGCATCGCTGTTCTGCTGGAGTTAGCAGTCGAGCAGTTCGGTTACCAGCACGGTGTGTTACGAGTCTCCTGTGATGCACACTCGTTTCGGCATACGATTGATTTGATCTCTCGTGGCAGATGACATATGGAGCTTAATTTCTTTGTATTTTACTTTTTTTTAGGGGGAGGAGCTATGCAGTTAACCTATTTCATGAAAAGGAAACATATATAGTTGGAGATGTAGTTTAGGTTATAGAATTAAGTTAAATCACACAATATGTAACAAATTTCGAATTAAACAAGTTGTCTATTCGTTTTATTCTATTTTATATTTATCGAACAGATATTAAGTCATGCATGTTAAATTAGTTTGAAAATTAGGGAACACGACATCTAATTTTAATTATTTGAACTAATACGTTTATCTCTAAGACTAAAATGCTCCTAAAATTCTTAGACCTTGTTTTTCCTTTTTGTTCAGAACGTTTTAATTTTTCTTCTTGATCCCTTCCAAGACTAGAACCCTAAAAGGCACAATCGTGGCAATCCTGCCTTCAGTGAAAAAAAGGGGGAAAAGAATGCACAATTTTCAGACACAACAAGAGTTATTTCCTTCGAACTTCCTTAAATATGAAATATTTATTATTTCAGTTCAATATAACTTTGAAAAGTTTTACGCATTTTGATAAAAAAAAAATTACTATACTGAACTTTTAAAAATTTTAATTAAGATTCCTAAGAATCTGTACTCAATTCAGCATTAATAAACGCGCGCATCTTTGTACAATACTTAATTATTTGCACTCTTATTTTGAACTGAATATGTATTTCCAAAAAATTGTCGATTATTTCAAATTCTCATGTACACACAGTACTTCTAATTTGATATATAACTTAAAGCACACTTCTTTAAATTAAAAACAAATAATTTTTTTCAAAATTTGATAAAATTAATCTGATGTCGACGATGATTAACATATTTTAATTGTTTTGGCACAGTCATCAATAGCTGCGCCTATGAACTTCTAGATTTATTAATTTAAAATTCTAAAAAAAATTATACACATTTTAGTTAGAATCAAATAAATATATCTTTCAAATGGAATAGATATTTCTTTCATTTAATGAGATCTTAACGTATCCATTTTTAAAAAAAATTAAATCACAAGTTGATATAGTGTACCTCAGAGATAAAGACGTCAGTTGTGTAACTGTAATATATATATTTATATATTGCCAACTCTTTTACAAGTTTTGTTCTCTCAGTCGCATTATTTTCCCTATTTAAACGTCTCAGTCATCAAAAGTTCAGTCTGATCCACCCTGAAACAATATATTTTACTAAATTATAATGAATATATAGTGTATAGATTTTGTAAACCTTTAGTCCTACCATATCATATGTCCTCCATGGCTCCATCATCTGATTTTGCTCAACTTTTTATATTTTTATGCTCAGACGGTTTACAAGCTTTCATTTTTTTTCCCCTTAAATTAGGCAAGGTGTCTTTTTGATGCGTCTTAAAGTACAACAAACTCTTTAAAAAAAAAATACACCTGTACTTCTGTTTGTCTATATGAATTTTGAAGAGACTTATCGTATTCTTTATTGTACATGTTGTTAACGTGCTTCATAAAAAATAATCTTGCTGTACAATTTAGAATTTATTTTGAAATCTATTCTTTATAAATAAACAATATTATTTTTTTCCGAAACGTAGATTAAAAAAGTCTCATTTCAATAATTTCTATCAGCATGATTATTAGTACGAATAGACGTTGGTTTTGTCCTAGCAATTTGCTAGGTAAATTTTATTCTTGTCGCAGCCTTTTGTTAGGTTGGTGTTCACAAACATCATGATGCATGTGTTCGTAACTTCGCATAGATGATCATCGAATGTGACAATGAATATTTTTTAAGACATAATTAAAACTTGCATGCCCCACTTTAAATATAGTGATGACTAATTTTATTATGAAGTCCGTTACCATCATTCGAATTAATTAGTTTTACCCCGGTATTGTGCATCGGTTTTAACGTACCACGTAAACATCATCTTTATATCTTCATCTATAACGCATGTGTGAATAAAAGTGGATACAAAATTTATCGTATCTGGCATAATACGATAAACATGAGAATTGTGTGTTATAATTAATATTATTAATTATTATTAAGTGGCCTATATGATTTAATCTGAACCAAGTCCATTTATGAATTTTAATTAAAGGGTGCATTGATTTTGATGGAAAATTAATGGACCAGATTAATTCAAGATTTGATCCCTTCAATTGCCTTAGCATATTTATTCTGAAATTATGTCATAAATTCGCACATTTTCCTTTATTTTCGCCCACTAAGAAAAAATAAGACAGATTCAGAAAAACACCATTTTTCTACCATCAATTATTGCTAAGGAAAATTGAAGAAGACCAGATCTTTCGCCTAACGATATGTCTTCACTGCAAAACTGTAAGTTTCATTATGATTTCTGAATTTTATATGAAATACGTAATATCTTAGGCAATTCATGAAATATTATAATAAATATAATATTTTACGACTAACATTGTGATCAAATTGTCAGACAAATACTTCGATAGTTGTCATAAATAATTGTGAATTGTCTGATAGTGACTGCAGTAATCATTTTTTTTTTAAGATAAATTGGGGTAAGTCTTCCAACTTATTTTAAAATTAAATGTCTATAAAGATCCTCCAGCCAGGTTTCGAACCTGCGACCTCTAACTTGAGATGCATTGTTCTTTGTCACTAGACCAAGAGCTGGTTCTCGATTAAAGTAATCATTAGCACATGTATAAATACAATACTAATACTGTGATGCATAATAGATACTAGATACCTACAAATAGTAGGCCGGAGTGATTACATGTAAATTCTACCGGTGGATAAGTCAATAAAACTGTCTAGCAGTGGACATAGTAGGTGAGTCAGCATTTTTTTCAAGACCGATTTGCTGCCACGAAGGTTGAAGAAATATTTTATACATAATAGTAGTGCACGTTGGACCGCACTGGTCAACTTATCTCAATTCGTGTAGTAAGTTGAAGTGGAACTGTAATTCCACCCAGATGACTCGTCTCACATTCGACAAGTGCCCCAGGAAATCTTAAAATTACCACTACTATAGCAAATTAGCAACCCAACATCTGAATTTGATATGTGACAGAGACACCATGAAAAAGGATCTTGACCGTCTGATTCGAATCAAACGGATACACAATATATGATGTGAATTATAAGAGAACTTTTTAAAACTTGAATGCAAGATATATATGTGACGAACGATATGGATCACATGCAATAAATTGTAAGACACTATTGGCTTGGCTGCTTATCGTTAGAAAAGAAGACAACCATGAAAAGAGAACTTAATTACGCGGGTTTGTTTTATTAATAGCTGCTTAAATGTGTGCTAATACCTACTTTATATCCTCGTCTGGCATGAATTTCAGATGTTAATGTATGTGCACTGTTTCAGATACCATATACGCGCTAATTGCTGCATTAGATCAAGTATATCAAGGAAATTAAGTTTTTCTCCCTAAAATATACTATATATAAACCAGCGCATTAAAGTTTTTTCCTCAAAATGTTGAAATAAATTATAATTAAATTCGGCAAATTTCACCGTGATTTATTTTTTTTTTATATGAGAGTAATAATTTAAAATTATTTCTTCAAAATTATAATCTAGTGTGATTGATCATAACACAAATCAGACAGAAAAAATTGATCCATAATAAAATATATAGATTTTATTTTTACTTTTTCACATTAATTAAGCCTTGATAACATGACCAAAGCAGGGGCAGATCCAGAGGGGAGTCGTATCCTCTGCGTGTTTTTATTAAACACGCAGAGTGCGCGTCCTGTAATCTCAAACGTCCGCTCTCAACGGACGGTCGGATCTCTAACGGATCAAAAACTCCATCAAAATAATAATAAAAAAAACGCGTATACGGAATACAAATTCGCATCCTCTCTCGCGTGTAGAGTCGAGTGCTTAGGTTCTGAAGAAGACGGGCTGCATTTTCTTGCTTGACGGGTTCGCACAGTAACGGGTTTGGATCCGTTATCGATTCCGACCATCGCAACTCACAAGAAGGGACTCATTAGCATCGTGACATCGAGTAGAAGGTGATGGTAAGATCGGTTTGCGGTGCGTTGGCTCCCCTTGGTGGGAGCGCCACTAACTGGCACGACGTTACAGTGGCATGGTACGGCATGATTTAGAGAGGTTATACTATACCAGGAAAGTGTGGTTTTGCATCAGGACTGTAAGGAAAACTACTCTGTCAAGTCAATTGATTGTGGGAGCGTTCAACCTAACTGGGGTATTAAGGTTTGTATGAGGCTGATTTGGTACTTCTTATCAGGGAGGTGGAGAAATGATAGGAAGGTTTAGTTTGCTATGATTGCTAGTCAATTTTGAGAACAACTTATAACCTATCATGCATAATTGTTTCATCTCTATACTTGGGCATATACGATATTAAGTGCAATATCAACCTATCATGCAATATCAACATTATGTAATTAATGATAAAGGAATGCTATCTCATTTTAAGAAATCTGAAGTTGTTAGATTATAACTAAAACTTTATACAAGAGACCCCTTACTATTCACATCAAATTCAGACAATGGGCAAGAACAATACTTAATGTGTTTAAACATTATATTGACACAAGGAACTTGTTTTACATATTGCCCCTTGGAATTAAGTAATATTCAGGTTTCACTCAAATTCCTTTACGTAACTATAACACTTAACTAAACGTAAGAAAAGAAATAAATTTTGACATCCTGTGATTTGTCTTTTGGCTTTACAGTAAAGACAATATAACTCAAAAGCATTGCTTGCTATGGCATACCACTTGCATTATCAGCAATTATCAGCAATTCATTTCCAAACAAATCAGAAAGGATAAACATGGTTGAATGCTGCACCTTTACTATACTAAAATTGGTGAATATTTTTTACTCAGTTCCGTAAATTTCCCACATGTGCTGAACTAGAAAAGTTCCAATACATAAACCCCATATGTACATACTGTTTGACCCTAAATTTTCGCGATTGGAGAAACAGACCAATTTATAAGGAACTTCAAAAACTCACCAAAAATACCAAATGACCTCCAAAAATTACCCAAAAATTTCTTAAGAATTATGATAAATTATCATGATTTGAAAACTCCAAGAGTATCTACAGAAAATTCACAATTTACAAAGAAACCCTAAGAATCCACAAAATTACCGAAATAAATCTGTGAGGAATTTTACAAAACCCTTTGAACCATTAAATTTCTTACATTTTTCTAAGTCTCCTCATAAAATTTCATGCCAAAATACCCAATGTAAGGCCTTCAAATAATTTATTTTGGTTTGGTATTGAAGAAATATGTGAGAAATCATGAAAATTGAATGAAAATCTCAGAAAAATCAAAGGATTTTGGCGCGTGCATCCATTGTAGCGAATCCAGGGGAGGCCAAGGATGTCGCTGCCCCCCAGGAGAAATTACCATACCCATTTGATCTTGCGCGCACTTGGCTCATGCACCGAAAATTACTGAAGTTTGAAATGTTCTACTGGCTCACAAAGAACCCAGCGCACCCATCTCTCAGTCCCTCATTAAACCTTACAGGTGGGCCACGCCTGTAGGGGTCTTCTTTCCCGCTGGTAAAAAAGAAGTAAAAGAGAGGGGATGCGATTCTTACCGTGGAAGCCGGATAAAAATGAAGAAACTCGTCGACGTGGCCGCCCCTCTGGCCACAGACGCAAAACCAGCAGCCCCTTCCCATGGTTTTCCGAAACTAAACCCTAGGCACAGTCGAATCTCCACCGTTGATGTAGATTGGATGGTGAAGATAGCTCTCGGGCCAAGGAAGGTCGCCCTAAATCCCAGCCTATTTAAACCCGTAAAATTCAAGCAGAAAAAGAGAGAGGAGAGAGAGGAGGCAGCCACGAGCTTATGCTAGGTTTAGACTACTGCTATTGTACTCAATTAAACTAATTAGGGTCGAGTTGTGAGAGGCATTTGATCAAACAGTTTTAGAAGGAGAGAAGAAGGTGAAATTGAGGAATCTTTGCTTGTAATCGTTCGAGTTTGAAATAAAGAAGTTAATTTGAATTGCCAATTTGCTGTTTTGACTGTTCTTTTCTTCAACTCAGCCACCAAATAATGGTGTGCTCGAGTATATGGGATGTAGCTCCTTTGAGCCATAGTCTGAAGCCTAGCATCAGCCATGGCCATAGGATGGTTCTAAAAAAAGGTGTCACATGAAGGTTTGGAACCCAGCTCCTCGCTTCATGTGGCATTCTTATGTTCAAAATGAAATTAACCATGGCTACCATTTGAGAGTTTGTAGCCTAGCTCAACTCTCTTGTGGAAGCCTTAACTTGAATTGGTATTGTGTCAGAGCCTAGCTCTGGCCTGGCCATGTTCAAGGCGTCAATAAATTTAATAATGATAAAAAAAATGATGAATGAGAAAAGTCATGTTAATTCCCATCAGCCACATGGATTTTAGTAAAATTTATTTCTTTTCTAGACTGTAATGCACAATTGAGATGATAACAAGGACTGTCCAGTAAAGGAACAAAAAAATTAAGAATTGTTGTTAAAAAAAAAAATAGGCGTCACAGTAAATTTCATTTAGATGTCAAGGTGATAACTAAGTATTATGACCTTGTGTCCAGAAGCTAAATTGTTCAATTATGTTGAAAAGAATTAGGACATGAGGAGTGGCAAATAATTGTTCAATTGTAAATAGCTTTTATTGTAACAAATAAGGACATGAGGAGTGGCAATTGGTGACCAAAAATGGCACTTGTACCAAGCATCTGCCGTAGCAATGTGAACCGTGTTAAGTTTATGATATAAATATCCTTGTACCAGACCACATCTAGCACAAGGCATAAAACAAAAAGTAATATGCTGCCTAGAAATCTTCATTGGTGTAATTCGGTGAAGAAAGTGACAATTTACATACAAGCACGTTAACTAAGAAGAGTATAGCTCCTGGGACCCCTCCAAACTCAACCATTTATTTTAGTTTGACGTCGGTACAAATTCACTTTTGAGCCGTATCAAACCAACGGTCCCCCCACTGATTCAAGCCAACGCAACACAAACCAAGCTCACCGTCGTACTCTCCTCACTCCCACGATTCTAACGAGCTATGTCTGGTCTGCTACGGTGGCTCCTGTCGTCGGAAAATAAAAAACTAGAAGTGCAGGGGTTGAACTGAATAATAACTTTATACTGACATGATAAACTCTCGAGTTTCCCACCAAACTGAGGCGACGCGACAGAAATGGAGTTCACCATAGTGTTCCTTATCTCATCACGGTTATAAGGAGCTTAAGTTCGTCTGAGATGGTTGGCGGAGTTGTCGGAATCTCGCCGGAAGGGACTCGGCCAGAAAATAAAAAAAAGCGAGGGGCTTATTCATGAAATTTCATCTCCTCAAATTGAGTTAGGCGCCAGCCTCTTTGCCACATCAGCAGGCCCCATCAGCACCAAATCAGACCCACGCAGCAGCCACCTCAGCTCCCTTTGCTTACGTGGACAAATCAAATAATTCCAAATAAACAGAAACTTTGAAAATTCATTAAAAATAGTAGAAAACTCAGAAAAATTCAAATAAAATATCCAAAAATTTCTAAAAATCTAAACAAACCAAATTCACTGATATTTTGACATAAAAATCTGCCGAATTAATGGTCTTTTCTATTTTTGATTTATTTTCAAGTTTAAGTAAAATTTCATAAAACTCCAAAATGATAATAGAAATTTCAGAAAATCCAAATAAAATATCTATAAAATTCTAAAAATCTAAATAAACCAAATTTACTGATACTTTGATATAAAATTCTGTCAAAGTATTGGTCTTTTGTATTTTTGAAGTAGTTTCAATATTAAATGAATTTTAGAAAATTATAAAATGATATTAAATAAATTTTGTAAAATTATAAAATTATGTCAGAACCAATAAAAACTCTTCTAATAAATTTCCAAAACTAAAAATCTAAGTAATTTCAAAATAGAAATAATATGTCAAATATCAAATATTTTCAAGAATAAATATAATTAAAAATATAAAAAGAAATTTCAAAAGTCTAAAATTAAAAATAAAAATAAAACAAAACTGTGAAAATGGTAAAACCCAAAGAGAAACTTCAAAAACTTAAAAGTCAAAACACGAACCTAAAGTCAAAACCAAAATCTCTTCATTTAGGGAAGGACAGCTCTTCAGCAAATCAAGATGGATCTCGAGTGATTCAGAAGTAGAATCCAAACCCTACCAAAACTCAAAATAGTCTTAGTCAAACTCCTTCCAAATAAAAGTCCAAATTAAAAATCATTAAATATTCAAGTGTCCTCAATTGAATCCCGTCAATTAGGTCTGGCACCATCAATATGTCCGGTCTAAGCCAAAAGAAATAAACCCCCTGCTTAAATACAAAAATCATTTTAGAGACGATTTTCCTAGCCTATTACATATAATTCTTTAGATCCCTTAATCAGAGGTTCCCGTAGGCAACTACGGAGTAATTAACAATAGGGGCTTGCGCCTATTGGAAAGAAAGGACCCGCAAAATTAAGAAACCCTCGTAAGAAGCGACTCTTGTTCTGGTTCTCTTGTTGTTAAGAGATACTCGGCGTAGAGATCGAACCTTAAGGGGGGTGAATCTAAGGCTTATTCCAATTTCTCGAGAAAACCCATTCATTCTTCGAGAGATAACGAAAAAGCCCACACACATACCAAAGAAGGTACAGAAAATATAAAAGGTTAAAAACTATAAAAAATTATTTCATTTCAGTTTACCAGTACTAGTATACTGATTGCAATCAAATTGAACAGATCATTGCATTATATCTGGTACTATAAATCCATCTTTATTTCATTGTTAAATCAATTGTTGTTTACTAGGCCTCTTTTGGACTCAATCCTTAACATCTCTTCCTAGCGAGCTCTACATGGGGGCCCGCTGTTTAACTTCCTAATGCCCCTTTTCGTTCAACACATTAGTACTTACTCACTGGGATCAAAGGAGAGATTGAACTCTCGCAGTTTATAGGGGGAAGGTTCGTTCTACTTAGTTTCATGGTACACTGTTCAAGGAAAGAAGATAGTCTATGCCTTTCTCCGACTCATGCTGTTTTTGGATACTAAGCCCATCAGAAAGGTAGAAAATACAAATGGATTACATTGTCAATTGCATGTATTTACAGTCAATTTGATTCTCAATTTCAAGCTATCGTGAGGCAGTACACTCCATGCCAAAAAAGAGACAGTAAACAAGGCGATAGTATGCTTCATCAAAGCCGTTTACCTGCTCAAGCTGGAGAAGCAAGAGAAACGACACGAGACCGCTGGTTTGCGCGCCAGAAACGATCGGCAACGAAGACAAGAGAAACGATCGGCCACGCCCACGAAGACGATACGATTTCGTTTGCGCGCCAGAAAGGATACGATTTCGTATACCTTTAAACGTGTTTTTCCTTTATTTTATTTTTGATGGCTTTTTAATGGAGAAAAGGATCCTACCGTTTATTGAGATTGGACGGTTCAGATTACAAGACACGCAGAGTGCGTGTTTAATAAAAACACACAGAGGATACGACTCCGATCCAGAGGGCCCCCAAAAGGGAGCCTTCCCATTAAATTAAAAATTTTCTATTATTTAAGTTTTGATGTAATATGCGTAAAAAATTTAATTTGGTCCCTTCTTAAAATTTACAATCCCTCTAATTTTTATTTTCTGGTCCACTCCTGAACAAAGGGAATTGCTCCCTGCACGCCTCCAAATTGGAGATCCACTCCTTTTAGACGATAATACTCTTGTATTTTTTTCAATTCAGCCCTCTTAATTTACACTCCAGTTTAAAAACGAAGGGCATTTTCGTCAAAAAGGAGTGGAACTCCAATTTGAAGGCGTGGAGGGAGCAATTCCGCTGAACAAAAGGAAACACAAGATGTCTCCATCCGTTGGATCATATGCGACAGTAATTCTCATTGCCTACATTTCATAGTTGTTTTCGTATTAATCGTCCAGGCTTGTATTCTTTGTAGAATAGTAGGCCGTTAATTCTTCGGCCTGCTTTAAGAAATGTAGAAAATTTAGAAGCAATCAAGCTGGAACTGCACTACTCTTTCCCAGGTTTCCCTTGAGTCAATTTACCATAAACCAAAGTAAACAAAAGGGCTAGAAATGCTTGGATTCATGTTACAGAAAGTTTAATATGCACTATAGTGCATAAAGTTTTTTATACACCGCGGATTTTTTTAGAAGTATTTTTATAAATTGACAAATTTAATTTAACCAATTTAATCTACATATTGAAATCTCATATAAAACCAAAATTTACAATTTTTTTAGATTTTATTACTATTTTTTCGAATTTTTTAAAACATGTCATTTTTGGAATGTTGTAAATAGTAGTTTGTTTCCAATAATAGTATTTTTTTAAAAATTCAAAAAAAATAGTAATAAAATCTTAAAAATTGTAAAATTTGGTTTCCTATGAGATTTCAATATGTAGATTAGATTGGTTAAATTAGATTTGTCAATTTACAAAAATATCCCGAAAAAGTCCGTGGTGCATAGAAAGCCCTATGCACTATGGTGCATATTAAACTTTTTCTAAAATTAATATATTATAGTTAATAAGATTTATTCATTTTTCTACCTCTTGATTGAATATTATATAAATTTCCAAAATTTATAAAACATATATGAAAATGCATCGTTCATTAAATAGAATAAGATCAATGGTTTGGATTGGACGTTTACATTTTAAATTTTAAAAAAGTCATGAAAATAGTAAAATGTGAGTGTTCAAGGGCATAAAAAATGTGGGCACTAAAAACCCTCTTCCTTTTTTATTTAGCACAGACAAATTCATGTTGCAGGCATTCAAATAAACAAGAATATCGTGTATATTGAAGACTATATGAGATGAAATGTTGCTTCAGCTCATTAAAACTGTCAAGAAGCATGTGTAACATGTTTTTTTTAGAAAGGCTTGGTAGTTGCTACCAAGTACAAGAAGCATGTGTAACATGTTGAACCTGCTTTCAGCGAATCTATTGATCCTTTCTTGTACTCTTTGAATAACAAGAACAAATTTATGAGCAACTGGTAAAATTTTGACTATATATTTCGTTATAGCTTGGGGAATGTACAAGTTAAAATCATAAAATGCATATATAATTGGGACTTCGCTATCTAGTATATCTAAAAAATATATAATTGGGACTTTAACCCTCGTTATCATTATATTTAGATCCATACAAATAAATCACAATACTTAATTAATATAAAAATCAACTAATGAAGTATTAAATAAGTGCGTATTTAAAAAACGACGATCGATATCGATCAATAATGGCAACAATCACAGAGACTTTGCAAAACTTATAATTCACTGTAGGGCTGGATTTTATTTAGAAATTTTAAATCGAAATGGTCAATTCAATAATTGATGTCTCACAAAAATTTTAAATCTTTTTTAAATATTTTCCTATTGTTTACCAGAAAGAGCAAGGCTAAAGTCTAAAGTCTATTGTTTGCCGAAATTTGGCTCGTGTAAAGTCCAATGCATTTGACATAGATGATCTATCCAATTAATGCACATGTTCGTGGATTTAGAGTCTCAAACGATCGATCTAAATTTAATGTGATCTTTATATTTTAATCTACTATGGAACTTAAATTTTATATTTTTCTAATTTATTTATTATTTTTTCAGATTTTTAGAAAATTGTCGATCTAAAAAAATATGAACTGTTTAAAATAATGATTTTCAAAAAAATATAGAAAATAGTAACAAAATAGAAAAAAAAAATATAAAATTCAGTTCCTTACTAGATTTCAATATGGAGTCACATTATAAATAGTTTGGATCGATCATTTAAAACTCCAAATTTAAGAATGAGTGCATTGGACGGTCCCCCACCGTCTAATGTACTGGACTTTAACTTTACTCTTTTAAGAAAAACATAATCACTATAAATTTTTAATCAGATTCAATTTGAAAAAAAAAAAAAATTTTTGATATGAACAATCACATTACAATCTTTTCTAACCCCATGAATGGATCTACAAAACTTAGCAGTATAACAAATTGAATACAAAATCAATATATATATTCATCTGTAATGTCTGAATCTTACAAATTAAAAGAGAAAAACTCCATTAGTGTTATCTGCCTTGATAGATCAAATCAATCGTTTGCTGAAGTGAATATGCATCACATGGAACTCTCAGCACGCCCGGCTGGTACCCGAATTGCATGGCCGCTTCCTCAAGCAGACCGGCTATGCACGGTTCCTTCAACAGCTTGACATGCACAAGAAACCTCTGCTCCTCATCCCCAGCCGCATCATCACCACATGCAAGCACCGGCACATAGCCTTTCGGTACTTTCTTCTTGCACCCAATTTCGTCTGTGAGGCGCCTGTAGCATGGTGAGGCATCTCTCTCTTTCCTTATCCAAACCATTTCGCTCTCTTATTCCTTTATCTTTTGTTGGTTTCTAATTAGGAAAAGAGGAGAGGGAAGGAATTGATTGGAGAATTTGTAGTTTCTGGTCTTGGTCTTAGAGGAGTAGTTTATATATACAAGCTGGTAGCTAGGAGAGGTGATCGCTAGTGGTGGTTCTTGGAAAGAGAAGAACATTTAAATTGTAATTGACATGTGGGGTTCATTGAGCGGTCAATGGTTTGAAAGGAGTAGAAAATTTTGGACTCTTCAAAAGCACAATGACGCGCGTTATATATTAATCATTAATATGGAGACTAAGCAGCTTGATATAAATGAAATTGACTGCGTCAAAATATAGACGTATAGTTGGTATATTATATGCTTGGCAGTTTGAGCGTTAATCGCACTCTACTTGTGATTGAAAATTTTGAGACCATGAATAATCCGCATATATAATCAGTATGAGTTACTGTCTCAGCCTCTCAGGCCTATGGCATAGCTTAAACATTAATTCCAAAAAAAGAAGTCGCTGGTCTCAAGCTGAACGTTGATTGTTTTTCTTCATGGTGACGCTAATTAAAAATGCCATGTTCACATGATAACGCTAAAATTAATTTATTTTATGCCATGTTCACGAGATCAGCCTCTTTGTCTTTTAAATCTATTTATTTTATGTTATTTTGACAAAAATTATTAGTACTATTTTAAAAAATTTCTTACTGCACATTACTGCTCTTTCCGTTAAAATTAATAAATTAATTAAATAATGCATAATTTAAATTAGAGAAAATATTTGAATAATAAAAAAGATTATAATATAATAATAAGGAATTTTAAAAAATGATTATAGTATATATAGCCATATCTGTATCGGAGATTCTTTAAATTTTTCGTATTGCCGTACGTACCCGTACTGTACCGGATATGATACTCCTAACCTGAGCCGTATCCATGCAACATATATAGGTTTTCCGAAGTACAAGTACAGGAAAAGCTGCAACCAATATATCAACCTTTGATTTTTTTTTTCTTATTAATTCAAAAACTTTTGTTCTCCTATTGTTTGGAATTTGGCTAAGATTTGATTCCCAAAAAAAAAAAAAACATAATGCATGTTTTGAATGAAATGTTGAAATGATTTACTTTAATTTCTTTAATTTTATCAACTTTGCACGTATATATAAATGATATAAGATGCACATTTTTCTCGTTATGTAAACATAAGCGAGATTATAGATAGATATAGAACTCAATATATAAATGGGAGGTCATTACAAATTATGCATCCTAATAATGCTTAGTCCTTATGAAAATAAATAAATAATTATAATCTACCTCTCATTATCTCTTCATCTCCACGATCTCCATTAACGGGAAAATTAGCAATTATGATCACACTTACACTACACCATATTTGATTATTAAAACCGGTTAAATAGAGGCCTTTAGCACCGGTTGGGCATCGATGCTAAAGATGAATGGTGTTAAAAATCATTGAAAACCGGTGCTAAAAACAAGCCAGATTCGCGTTGGGAAAAAAAGAAAATCTTTAGAACCGATTTTCTACTAATACCCGGTTCTAAAGATTCAATCTTTAAGACCGGTTTTAAGTAAAAAACCGGTTCTAAAGAAATCCAGTTTAAATTTTGTATCTTTAGGACCGGTTTTTAAGCTAAAACCGGTCTTAAAGATATCTTTAAAATCTGTTTTTAAGCTAAAAACCGGTCTTAAAAATAAGATTAAAAAATAAAAAAATTCATTTTAGGGCTAGCCCATTTTTGCTAGCCATAATATTTATACAATATTGCAATATCACATAATTAATCATCAAAACAAAAACAACAATTATAGATTATAAATATATCAAAATTCATTCAAGAAAATATGTAATCATCACATAAATTCACAATTATCACAAATGCACCCCATCACAATTTTTTTCAAATCTGTTCAACAACCACAATTTAAGTATGGGATTTGTTAATTCTTCACAATAAGCCCTATATTTTCCATCAATTTGAGGTACACAGACATGTTGAGATTTTGCATGGACATAAAATGAAAAAAGATACGACCTAAAAGAGTTGACCATCTAATAAAATCCATGCGACCAGTGCCATCATCAAGTGTGAAGGTAACATCAGTAGCTCTACAGGCTTTACTGCAAATCATCCCCACCAACACAATCTAGCAAAGTTGAACATAATATAAGAAATTAGTAAATAAATCAAATCTAAATGATCTGTTACAAGCCATTTTCATAAGATAACACGTGAAGAAAACCAAATTTACTTCACTGTAAGTGGAATAGTGGTGCTTCTATTAATTGCAACGAGTGCACAAATTAAAATAATCAAATCACATGAATACCAATCTGATCTAACATATTAAGATGGTAAAGTTGAGAAATTTTTAAGTTGGGATTAAGATTTTACCTTGGCGGCAGAAGAATCTGGGTGGTTGAATACCTTAAGTATCATTTATCTGGCACTGGTGCAGTAGCAGTGTTCTAAAATAAAGTAATGAAATTGCTCCTTAAAATTAGATATAGTTGATGGTATGTAGGATCACCATATTAGGTACTGTATATTACTATATTGTTTAGCACTTGTACAGTGCAGCAGTGCCTAAAAATAGAGTACACCCCTTAATATTAAGTAGTGTTACCTTCAAAAGTTGAAGCAGTGACGACAATATCCCCATAACATTGGCCGGTACATTAGTAAGGATAGGAACTGCACTTTCAAGATCCTGGAAAAAGGTAACAGATAGCATCCAGTAAACCACTGTAAATTTTGTTTATAGCAAGATTTTCAAAACAAATTAAAACAATACTTATGCCATTATTCTGATAAGAGTTTCGAACTACCATGATAATCATAAGAGTGAGTTACTTCTCTTATGAATTGCAAGATGGAGTTCACAAACCTGCAATAGCTGAAGCGTAGCAGGGATTTCTCCTGTAAGACTAGCCATGTTTGGTAGAGGAGTAAACCGTGGAGTAGCTTAAGGAGGAGTAAATAGTTAATCCACTTTACTTCTCCAAATTTATATCATGTTTGGTTTGAAAAGATGGAGTAAATATGGAGTAAGAGACTAAGAGTAACTAAATAATGATAATCATCTCTTGATTCATGTGGAGTAATTTTACTCCACCTAAAATGGTAGAGTAATTTACACTTCCTTACTCCACACTACTCCACCAAATTTAAATCATGTTTGGAGGAGTAAAAGTGGATTAAATGAGTTACTCCACCTTTAATCCTCTACCAAACATGGCCTATAGAAGTGAGAGCAGCTACACTATGAATATCGCTCTTCGCAACCTTCTGAGATTTCAAAATACAAATTGTGAGTTCAGCTGGTACAGTAACACCAACTAACTCAATGCCTAATTACCCGTACAAATATGAATTTAGTTTAGGTCTTGGACAGACCACATTTCAGGCTTCAGGCTTTTGGCTTTGATTAAACACCTGAACCTACACTTCATCCATAAAATAAGAAAATGAATGGAATCAAGAAGGCGCTAACCTATGAAACTCCTTGATATGGCAAGTTGGCAACACCTGACTACCTGAGCATCATTGGCACTTGCAAACCATTGATCAACTGTCTGTGGTTGGGCTGAGGCCGAGCATCATGTGAGAGGCGTCCTGCTTGGCGGCAGTGAGGCTGGGCTAGAAAGCCAAGGCCTTCCTCTCCGATTCTGCGGTGTGTTGAGAGAGGCGGTGGTTTTAGAAGAGAAGGGGTCAAGGTGGAGGCGTGGGGCACAAGGTTGATTTGGAGCAACACTGAGCTCGAGGAGGTGTCGGCGGCTCGAAGGCAGAGGAGAAAAAAGAGGTCCAAGTGAGAGGGGTAGTAGAGAGACCAAGCGGGAGGACCTGTTGGCTGCCGGCGCTGGCGATCTCCTGTCGGATGAGATGGATGAGGCGGAGAGTTCTAGGGTTACGCGAGGAGGAGATAGAAGAGCGTAAGAAAGAGGAGACGTGGAGAATAAATGAAGAGGATGGGAAATTCATCGGGGATCCAGATTTTGATCAAACGGTATAGAAAATTCAGAAGTTTATTTCCTTCATAACAACGATTCCTGATTTAATTCTATTCATAATTTAATACTATCTTATAAATTTGGATTAGTAAAAATAAAATTTAATACTATCTTATAAAATTATTTATCTAATATCATTTTTTTTTCGCATTTGATGGTCTCTTTATTGCTGTCCTTTCCCTAAAAATTATTTCCTCATTCTCTTAATTTCCACTGAAAAGAGTTCAATTTTTAGAACTCATGCATGTTACATAATCTCTCTTTACATTTAGTAAATTTTTTGAACCGTTTGACCAATTCTTATAGATTCAAAATTTCATAAATATAAACTTTGTACTAACACAGACATGATCCTTAATAATGAACACAAAATGATTCGTTCAATTCTATGGTCGTTGGGCTTAACTCAAATACTGTAACACTCTGTAATCTAATAAAATAAATTTCTTTCCTTATTTTTGTTATATACCAGTATGCTACTCATGAATATTTTATATTGAATTTCATTTTACCAATGCATTAAATTCTTTTTCCATTTGACTACAATTATCCATTATCATATTTTTATTTTTATTTTTTTGCATTTGATGGTCTCTTTATTGCTGTCCTTTCTCTAAAAATCATTTCCTCATTCTCTTAATTTCCATTGAATCTTCCTCGTTAATGGTGCGCTCCAGAAGGGTTTAACGGGTGGAATGGAATGGGAGAGGGGAAATTTAACTTGCTCCAGGATGGCTTCCAGAGTTAAAGGGTGGGAACGGGTGGCACAAAAAGTAGGTTTGGGAAGACAATAAAATCCCCAAAATCGGGGTGTAGAGGGTGGAAACCAGGAACTAAGTCTATGAATGTGGATCCAACATAAATTTTGTAGCATATGATTTGGGTGATAAATTTTAACTCTAATCAAGTTGTGGAGCAAGAACAATTTTGTATCCCCTCTTCCTTCAACCTCCATTCCATTCTATTGCTTCCCTTCCCATTACTCAAAAATTCTGGAGCACACCCTAAATCATTATAGCTGGATGTTCCCATGTATATATCTTTGCTCCCATCCGAAATTATCCTTTCAAGCACAAATTAGAAATCCAATTGTCCTTTTAATTTCTTTCTTATTATTGTGCGGCAGCCTATTTATTCATATCTATTTGCATCTTATTTTTGTTTTTGACTCAAGTCAATCAACCGACCTATATATATTTCCAAATCATATTTGTATCTCTTAGAATATTAGCACAAATTATGTTCCCTAACTACGTTATTTTAAAGGCCGCATATTATGTGATATTTGAAATCTTTATTATTGATTTGCTTTAAAAATTCATTAATAATTATTTTGCTATCAAAGATTACATGCACCATTTGCGTCTCCTCTCCTCTGATTATGTGAATTATTTTAATTTTTGTTTCCTTTTTGTTGCTATCGATTTAAATTTGCTTGCCGGTCCATGTATAATGTTTGTCCTCCAAGTTTTGTTATTGCCTTTTTTTTTTAATAAATATCCTTGTTTATTTTTGTGTACATCTTATTATAGAATTTATATAAATTGGCTTGTAGCCCACGCATCACCGCTAAAGTTAGACAAACATTTACACCGGTTGCTCCATATAACCGGTTCAAATGACTCATTGCAAAAAAAAAAAACCCCGGTTCAGAGGTAGACAAACATCTCCACTGTCAGTTATTCAAAAAAAAATTTTATTTATTTTTAGGACTGATTTTTAGAAAAATCGGTTCTAAAGATAAATCATATTTTCTTTTTTTTTCAACTCTCTAGAACGGGTTTTTTTAAAAAACCAGTCCTAAAAAGATGCTCTGACAATTACAAAACTGCCACTGGATATTTTTAGAACCGGTGTTAATGTGGTGGTTCTAAAAATTTTTTTTTTACAGTGTTAGTAGCTTTATTACGACTAATGAGTACTATTGGGCCTGATCTGCTTCAGAAACAAATTATTATAGATATTTCGATTAACAAACAAAAAAAAAAATTATGCCTAATGAGTACTATTGGGCCTGATCTGCTTCAGAAACAAATTATTATAGATATTTCGATTAACAAACAAGAAAAAAAATTATGCTTCTGTTTGGTGGTAGGTAATTCATCAATATTTAAGTTCTTATTATACTGATCTTGTCATTCATTTTGATTTTGTACGTGGAGTCCACGGTCTTACGGCCTACGTAAGTGGGCTTCTTTTTTTCCCCCTTTTTGAGGTTTGGTAAGTGGTTATTTAGAATTTTCTTATTTGTTGACAACAACTATGTATTTTTATAATTGAAACTTTGAAAGTATATCAATATTAATACATATGTGATAATAAAATTTCTATTTAAATATGCTTAAACACAATAAGAATATGTAACTTTTTTTTTCCGGATGTATATTTATTGTTAACAGATAAAATAGTAAATTTTAGATAAACAATAATAAAAGTATACTCCACGTATTTTCCTTTAGATCTGACAATTGGATCATCCAAATAACCATATCCCGTACTTGTCGTGAGGCGTTGTTTTCATGATAAAAGGCCCGATTTGTCTTGGAATAATGAGAACTAAAATTAAAAGCACATGCCATTCTATTTCTAGGAAGCTCTCAACAAATTCCGCATGACTGTTCTGTTTGTGAAGCAGATTCCTTTCCTCATTCCTCCTCAAAAGGTCAAAAGGTTGACGTGGTACCGATTTTGTTTTGCTTTGTTTTTTTGTACGGTACTTCGGTAGCTGATTCTGATGTACAGATTAGTCTCATCTTTAATTGCACGAATTTTATAAAATAAACAATAATTAATAAAACCCGGTCAGGTGATTTTAAATAGAATAGTTTTCAATATGCATCGGGCGTTATTGATCAACATGGTTCGTTGATCATTGATCAACATATGCATCAACATGGTTAAATATTCATCAATATGGTTAAACATAAAAGTGAATCATTGGTTGATCAACATATTTTTCTCTCTTATCATAATTACACTTTTTTCCCCTATTAGAGGCGTAACTAAATTTGTTATGTTTGACATACTTAAGGCTGTGCTCCAGAACGCACGTGACGGAGTAAGAGGAGGGATGGGAAGATTAGAATGGTCCGGAGTTCTGAAACCTCGAAATCGGAGTACGTGACTCCAAAGGGGATTAACTCTTTGTGATTTGTCTCTTTCTCTAAGCCCGACTCGTCCCCTTCTATATTCTATCATGCCTTATCTCTAAGGGTGTGTTTGGATGGAGGCCGGATAAGAATAACAATAAGGAATAAAGGGCCGGATTTAGAATCTTGTGCCAATTCTTATTCTTATTCAAATTTCATAGTTTTGTTAGTATAAGAATAAGGGGTCGGATAAGTTCAAATTTCTTATTCTTGTGTTGTTTGGATTGCACAAGAATAAGAAAATTGGAGCTTATTCTTATCCAAACCTTATTCTTGCGCATCCAAACATGCCCTAAGATTTTAATCCTTCTTCGTCACCTCATCATGTCTCCCATCCTACGCCAAGTACTGGAGCACAGTCTAAGCCTAATTAAGGTGCAATTCAATTTGTGAAGTTGTACAATTCTTTTGGGTTCTATATATATATATATATATATATTGTTAGAATCTCTATAAGACTTGCCATATTATTTTTCATCGTAGTGGCCATTTTTTACTGTTAAACAACACTATAGCTAAGCTTAGCGTTCTCCAAAATGACACAACACGATCTTGTTGGCACGACACAACATGCGTGTTGGCACGAAATGACACGACACGAGTACGGAATTAGCACGATACGATCGTGTTATCGTGTCGTGTCATAATCGTGTCGTGTTGGCAATCCTGAAAAATTAACACGATTTGATACGACACGACTAACACGCAACACGACACGAACACGAACTAACACGACACGAACATGACACGACAACACGAATTTAATTTTTAACATTACAAAAAATATCACCATAAACATACTTCTTCTTTTAAATTGTTTTCCTAAAAAATATTTAAATTGATTTTATATTAAAATTCAAATTATAACCTTACTTTCTTTTTTAACGTCTATTTACTTTTGTAAAACATTTTATTTTTTTTAATATGTTCAAACAATAAAGAAATGAGTTAGCAAAAAAATAAAATCATCAATTAATCTTTTAACAAAAATAAATTGCAATAATATTTTTTTCTCCATTTTAATATTTTAACATTTTTTAATAAATTATTATAAAAAATAAAGAAAAGTTTCTGACACGATTTGATACGATTAACACGACACGATTAAAAAAGTAATTCGTTTCAACACGACACGATACGAGACTCTAACACGATCGTGTTTAACACAACACGACACGCACGATTAACACGACGCGCACGCACGATTTTAATAAAATCTCAAAAATTATAAAATTTAGTTTGCTATAAAATTTTTTGTTTAACCAATCTAATCTACATATTAAAATCTTATAGCAAACCAAATTTTATAATTTTTGAGATTTTATTACTATTTTTTAATAATTTTTTAAAACTGCTATTATTGGAAACAAACTACTATTTAAAACGAACTATATCATGTTTTGGTCTTTGATTGAGTATCAAACGAACTCCAAAATTTACAAAATCTATATGAAAATGCATCACTTGTTAAATTGAATAAGATCAACGGTTTAGATTTAATATTTATATTTAAAATTTTGAAAAAAAATCATGAGATAATGAAATGTGGACACTTAGAGGCACAAAAAATGTGGGCACTAGAACCCTCCTCATAAAGATACATCACATATTATGAAAATCTGCTAAAACTTTTTTATTATACGTGGCATGTCTCTGTTTTTATATTCAATCAATTTGAGTGATATTTATAATTAAGATTGACCATCTCATCAATTTTGTTATGAACATGCAATAGATTTAATTAACCATTTCACCAAGATATATCAAATACGTTGCCATTAAAATTAAAGCATATGGATGTGTTAATTTATTCATATTTCTAATCAATTAGTGTCACATTGCAAGTCATTTAATCACCAAACTGAAAGTATCGTCCAATTATATCACATATACATAAATTATATATTGGTGGTAAGTCAATAAGATATATAGAATCTCGCATTTGTCTATTCATATTTTTAATCAATTAGAATAAATTTCAGTCATAATAATTATAAAAACTGACAAGCATTATTCAAATTATGTCACTTGTTCATAAGTAAATTTATTCGTATAGTAAGTCAAAAAGATAGAACTACTATGATAAACTGCGCAATATTGGGTTTTTGGGTCCTACATTCTATAATATCCTAATCTGTATAATCTTGAATTGTATCGAACTAGATCGATTTTGGACCTGATATAGTTTCCTAGTATTTAATTAGATTCTTTTAAAAATCAACTAATTTGTTTTTACACTGCCGGTGCTCAAATTCACTAATTTTGAAAAATAAAAAAATTTAACTAATTTTGAGCTAGTCACCAAGAGCGTCCCCATTTCCATCAATCGCTCTATTTTTACTGTGAAAGACATTCTCCTCCTTTCAAAGCTTTTGACGATTTCTATCCTAAGTCATACCAACCGCGCTTTTACCTAAATTAATTCAACATAAACGTCTCCTATTTCGTCTCCTTCTCGGTCTTTCTCCTGATATGTGTATATATATACCACTTCTTAATTAATGCCCTAAACAAAAAATTATCCAAACATTTCGCTTCCCACTGCTCCACTCTAAACTCTTAACGTCCAAACCAAAATACAGAGAAAAAAATGGTTTGGAGGAGAAAGGAGAGAGATATGTCTCCGTGCTACACACGCCTCACTGAAGAAAATGGGTGCAAAAAGAAAGTGCCAAAAGGATATGTGCCTGTGATTGTAGGCAGTGACATGGCAGGGGAAGAGGAACGGTTTCTTGTGCATGTTAAGATGTTGAAGGAACCGTGCATAACCGCTCTCCTTGAGCAAGCGGCCGAGCAATTCGGCTACCAACCAGGCGTGCTGAGAGTCTTATGCGATGCGCATTCCTTTCGGCATACGATTGATTTGATCTCTCAAGGCAGATAACATAGAATGGGAATTTTTCTATTTCCCATTTTTTGTGTATTAGATTAGATGGACATTATATAGTGATTCCTTTTTTTATTGTACTGGAAGTTTTGCAGAAATTGATAATGCGGCGTGAGACTGAAATTCCAAAAATTTTGAATTTTTCTGATTATTATTATTATTATACAAAGAGAAAAATCAGGGACACTTTATTCCCAACTCGCCGCACTAATTAATTAATGAATTTGATGGTACCACAATCCTTTATTTCAATCCAGTGCTTATATGTTTAGTTCACTAAGGCGACATATCATATTGGAGAGGACGCATGCACGAGACATACCTAAATTTGACTGATGCTATTATTTTATATTTTCTTGATTTAATAAAAAACCAATGGGTCATTAAATTATGTATATGAACGAACAAATTTGCTCTAAATGAGGGATTATGACTTCTATTATCATTCATCACCTCTCCAAAGTGTAAGAATCTTACATCTGCTTGAAGTGGACTTTTTTATTTTAACTTATTTCAAAGGACGTCATGGCTGGAGCCTGGACCCCACAAGTTATAGAATTCCAGTTGATGTTGACACTTGACAAGGGGGAACATTTCTATAACCTTTTTTTTTCCAAAGCATCTTTATAGCATATGATTTCACACATATGTTTGAACATTGTACTTACAATCAATTAATATATTTATGTCAGCTCGTGGTTCACAATCGACAAAACATTAATCAATTAGAAATCTTGACGGCCCTTATTTTCTACATCATTGATCAGCTTTTGGTGGTAGGTTGAGAAACTTCGGCTCTTTCATTGACTTAGAATACTTTGACACATTCTTGGTTTTCAAATGAAATTCATGGAGTATCCTGAAAAATCAGTAACCATTGATTTACAACAGTAAAGAAAATTGAATAGAAACATAAATGCTCTATTGTTCAAACTAAATAATTCGAACAACCATTAACCATATCCCACCTACCCAATATTCTTCAGCCCAGTACAGCCCATTAAACTAAAGAAGTTAGCCCATAGGAAAAAATGTGAAAGGTAATGGACCATACGATAACTCCAGATTCCAACAGGAAATTCCTGGGCTTGGGTATCAAATCTACTGTTTGTAATCCATGTTATTACGTTATTCTGATATTTTTTAGATATGCTTGATAGTGGACCGTGGACCGTGGTTGTCAGTTATTCTAATATTTGGGTAGGTAATTCTTGTGAAGCAGCAGGGAATCACCAAAATAGACTTAATCTTTCAATTTGGATACTCGAGTTTTCTTTTTGTCCCCGAGTAACTCATCAAATTTTGGTCTCCCAGTTTCTCAACATTTTACGGTCGTTTGTCGACGATTTTACACTAATATGTTTTAAATATGTGGCGCATTTACATTTTATGTTGTCGAAGCAATATGAAAATTGGTTGGAATATTTATTACCTTGAATTTTAGAGATATGCAACACATTACACTTTGGCATTAAATAGATGCAAATTTTGATATATCTATGTTCTGCTCGCTGTTGTTAATTTTTGCAAGTATGAATTTGTATAACGGAAAAAAAAAAATTAAGCAATTCACCGGTCGCTAATCTTGTGATAACTTCTTGTTACATATTTAATACTTTGCGATTAATTTTTTTATTTTAATTAGACACATGATTGTTCTTCAATTTGTTGCTTTTTATTTTGTTATTGGTTTGTTGCAATTGGTTTGTTGTGATCTATTACATGCATGATTAACACCTTTAAAAAAAATTTATGATCTAATTAATTCATAATTTTTAGTTGGCTTTCTGCTAAAATAAGCAATATTTGATTGCAGGCAGAAGCAAGCATGGCTTTGGTTAGATTATGAGTGCATATATAGATCTGCTCATGGATGATTTGGGTTATATTTTGCAATGTTTCACCTTTGCAATAATGCATCTATATTTTTATTTTTAAGTCTGCTTCAAATTGTCATCTCGAATTAAATAACCTATATATGGATTGACAGTGTTTTGACTCTTTCACAAAAATAAGCATGTTAGGTTTGCTTTTCTTGGAATATTCACTTTTGAAATCCCTTGATGTTGCAAGTAACAACGGCTTGCTTTTTTAAATTCCCTAACAATTACGAATATACAGCACAACAGAATCCGTCTTTCTCGTCATCTATGTCTTGGAAGAAATCCAAATCCTGTGGCGCGCGACACAGCGTGTAGCGCGGCACAGGACCGTCCGATCAGATCTGGATGGATGAGAGAGCCCAAGTGCATGTAACCAGATTGTAAGGCCCGAAAAAAATGAACCGTCGAGATCTGATCGGACGGTCCGTGTCGCGCGCTACACGCTGGAAGATAATGCATTGTTGGTAATCAGTATCTATAGTATAATATAATCTGCGTGATTCTTTTGCGCGGATTTTAAAGCGACCATTCGCGAAAGCTGCATACACGACACCGACACGGCTGTAACCTCATTAATTCTAAAGCCCTGATCGGAAAGAGGTTTAAAAGGGATTTCATTTCATTTCATGAGAATAGAATTGATTGGAAATGATTTCAATTGAAATCCACTTATCGGAATAATTATAAGATGAATTGAAGGGAATTCCAATTTTATGATCAGAAACCCTATAAAAATTGAAAGGAAATGATTTCTCATCATACGTTTCACCATTTTACCCTCTTACTTATGGAGAAAGTTTAATATGCACTATAATGCATAGGGAGTTTTATGCACCGCGGACTTTTTCGGAGGTATTTTTGTAAATTGACAAATCTAATTTAACCAATCTAATCTACATATTGAAATCTCATAGCAAACCAAATTTTATAATTTTTTAGATTTTATTACTATTTTTTTCGATTTTTTTAAAACCTGCTATTTTTGGAATTTGTAAATAGTAGTTTGTTTCCAAAAATGGCAGGTTTTAAAAAATTCGAAAAAAATAGTAATAAAATCTCAAAAATTGTAAAATTTGATTTGCTATGAGATTTCAATATGTAGATTAGATTGGTTAAATTAGATTTGTCAATTTATAAAAATACCCCCGAAAAAATCTGCGGTGCATAGAACTTCCTATGCACTATGGTGCATATTAAACTTTCTCCTTACTTATGTCTTTACACATATAACATCATGTTACAAGAATTTGAAGTGGAAAAAAAAATAACCTTGCTAGCTGGAACCATGGTGGCACGCAAATTAGTACATACAGATTATTATGCATTAGTTTCACACGGAGGGCTTATGTGATCTTCTTTTACAAGGTTTTAAACAATGCAATGGCTGGAAACTTCGATCTGTTTGTTGAGAGTGAAAAGTAGATCGCCATTGTCAGAGGTCAAGTAGCTAGATTACTATTGTCACATACGATGGATCTGTTTGAGAAGAGAAGGAGAAAGGTGGAAATATCGCTATTGGCCTATTGCTAGAGAAAGGGCTTCACCGGGGAAGGGGAAGTGATTCGGACACCTCTGAAGAATGATAAAACACCACCAAAACTTGTGTAAAGACTAAGGTACCTTTCACTTAACTCTAAGAAAATAATTTAGCAACCCCAATATTGTCCCCAAGAAAAGCCAGATGAATGTTTGAACAGTTTATTCAATATACATGAAATGCTATAGTCAAACCCCGAAAGCTGGCTTAGAATATTTTGAAAATATAAAAAGTCATTTAAAGACAGATCTCTAGGGGTTCTAAACATCTCATAAATATTTATTTTCCTTATGAGCGATTAGCGCCTCAGTGCAAACAATACAATTTACAAAGAAGCACTCAAGGCAACCGAAACAATCCATCCACCGGCAGTCGATTTTGTCAGACCACAGGACATTACCGGAAGAACAACAGAAGTTCAATTTAAGAAAAACAACACAATCATACAATTGTTGCTTAGGTTGACAGAAGAAGTTGAAGATCTGAAGGTAACAGTTAAGAGGCTCGAGGCTGTGAAAGGAAAGGCAGTCACTCAGCCTGACGACCTATCCGACTCCCTTGATCAGATCCAACAGCAACTTCAAAAGCTGACCTTAGGTGAATCTAGTAAGCCAGCAGTGCCTAAATTGAAAGGCAAACTATTTGTGTTCAAAAATCCAAAAGAAATATTTGAAGCTGAGAAAAAGAAAGCGGCATGAGCAGAACACAAACAACAACAGAGGAAGCAAGACCATCAGTGTCTGAGAGAGACACGAACCGGACTCCTACTGTTGAAGATCAGATCGGTGGCTATCGCTTAGGATCTAGACTCAGATTTGAGGCTCAAAGGAGGCTCCCTGGTCAATCCCGACGATACCAGCGAAGCCTAGAGTCACAAATGAATCCTGATACTGAGCTCAACATCTCTCAATATAGACGAGCCCAGCAGGTCCCAGCAGAGACTTTATACCAAGCTGGATGGTCAGAGAACAGACACCGGGTATACCAACATTACTCGGATGAAAGAACATTGGTCACGGACGGCCAACAAGTGGAGCTACCATTCATCTCTGAAGAAAGCTTTAATAGGCTTTTGAAAGAAGGACTCCAACATCTGCATATCGGACTAATCATGGTTCGATTATACACGCTACACAGACGGAGTGCAGGTGTGAATACGCTAGTGTTAATCAGAGACACTAGATGGTGAGATGATAGAGCTGTTATCAGCTCTATGAAAATGGATCTTACATCTGGAACGCAGTTGGCATATACTGCTCCAGATATGACATTAAGTATTAGTGATTTTAGGGAACACATTCAACTGGTGATTCAAACTCACAGGTATGAAGAATGGCAAGGTGGTGAGAGTAATCTCCTACTCTCAAGATCACTTATTGGGCGATTGTCCAATACCAGCCATACAAATTTTCGTTACAATGTGCAAAACGTGACAGACCACCTAGCAAGCCGAGGAGTTCGGACCATTCCTGGCTCGCAGAGAACAACCGCAGAACTCCAAGGAAGGCAGTGGCTTGTGAGACCAGTAGTTATTTCACAAATCCAGAATCCCCAAGCAGCACGAATCCGAGCAAGGACAGACGGCTCATTATCTGTCAGATTTTCAGGGTATACAACAATAATCCCTGAGCAAGAAGTCATTCGGGGAGAAAATGATGAGGAAGAACTCGAACCAGAATTTATCAATCTACTCACAATAGATGATGACTTACCGTTCGTATTCACAATAGATGATGATTGGTCTTTTGAGGACGATCCAGAATTCTCAGAAATCTATACAGATCTAGAGGAATTCAGTGAAAATGATGACGAGGTCGAGCAAGGTGATGATTCTTTATTGGGAAAATGGTTCTTGGCAATTCTAAAAGCAGAGCAAGCTGAGCCAACAGTTAAAATGATGAAACCAATAAACCCGTATCAATGGTTTGCTATTGAGCAGATGAATAGCGAGGATGAACTTGTGCAAATGACATTTGCAGAGTTTAATTGGCTAGAGACTGTAGAAGCAGAGGCTGAATGGTCTGAAGAGCAAGCCTTGATGATGACTTGTCAATGGGATGAGTCAGACGGCGAAATTGAGAATGATCTACTCTCTACGGTGCAATTTCTGTCCCAACTGGATGCACCTGCAGACCAAGACGAAGACTTGTTATGTCTCCTGGCGAAAGGTGGTGGGAATGATACCAGTTTCTCAAATTCTGAGATAAAGTGAGATGAATATCCATCAGAAACAATTTACATGCTTGAAGAAATGGAATACTCGCAATTCAAAAATCTCAAAGAAAAAATGGAGACAGTGCTCTCAACAGCAGAATCTTCACTCACAAGAATACCACCAGAACCAATCATGGGTCCTGCTATGTACCCTCCTGGTTCAAGGCAGCCACATAATCTCCAAGTTCCTGATATAAGAGCACGATTAGACAATATCCGTGATGGCTATGCACGACAAATGAATGAAAGGTTTAACCTGCCAATAGCCCAAGCCAGTCAAGGCGCAATCCTGGTTTTACCAGAAAATATTGGGCTATATTCAGAGGTTATCTCCCGTTGGAAATCAATCACTCTTAACCTCATCAATGAAAGAAATTGGACAGATAACAAATCAAAGGTCAATTATATTGAAAATCTCCTAGGAGAAACGGAGAAGAAGACCTGGGTTCAATGGAGGATGGCGTACCCAACCGAATATGAAGAATTGGTTAACATTGCTGATGATCCACAAAATGTTATATCTCAGATCAGGCGAATGTTTTTGTTGGAAGATCCGACAACCGGGTCCACAGAGGAACAAGATAGGGCATACAATGATCTGGAGAGACTTTCATGCCATAATGTGAAAGATCTTTTCGATTACATCAATGATTACAAGATCTTGGCCGCTAAATCGAGAAGAATGTTCATATCTCCCGAGCTTTCGACAAAATTTTTCAGGAAAATGCCTCCCATCATTGGCGGAGAAATTGAGAAGGCATTTGCTGAGAAATACCCAGGCAATACTGTAGGTGTTATTCCAAGAATACACTTCACCTACCAGTATTTGGCAGAACAGTGCAAAAGGGTGGCACTCCAGAGAAGTCTTAAGGACCTCTCATTTTGTAACCGCATACCAGTGCCAGGCTACTACCAAAATAATAAGAAGTACGGCCTTCGAAAGGCAAAGACATACAGAGGCAAACCACATGATACTCACATCAGAGTATTTAAAAGGAAGCATGCGGATAAAATAAGAAAATGCAAATGCTTCATATGTGGTGAAGAAGGACACTTTGCCCGAAATTGCACAAGGCAGAAGGGCAACATTGCAAGAGCAGCAATAGTCGAAAATTTAGATTTAGATGACGATTGGGATGTGCTCTTGGTTGATCAGAATGAACCAGATAGCGATGCAATCTGTTCATTTTCTAAAGGGGAAGGAGGTACTAGCTATTCTTTGATGGCTGGTATGCCATACGAAACTGCAATGATGATGACAAATGAAGAAGTCTCATGGCGAGTAGCAGTCTCACTACCTCAGGAAGTTAAAAATTGTGCGCACCGATGGGAAGACAATGGCCCTGTAGCGCGAGAGGCAAAGAGCAGACCAATCCACAGATGCGAGCGCATTGCAGCCTGTGTCATTTGACAGTCTGTCCAATGTGTTCAAGGTTCAATCTGGGGAGGAGAATAATAATCCAAAGGTCAAAACCCCAGTACGACAGTAAGGATATCCTAATCAACAAATTAATTGGGTATACAAACTTTCTGTTAACCGAGAATTAAAGGCTCAAGGAAAGGATTGACGAATTAGAGATGGAAAAGGATTTAGGCGAGATGCGAGATCCAATAAAAGGAAAAGCTCATGAAGAGCCAATTCTTAAGGAAATGGATTCGGATGATGAAGCAATTGAAAATCATATCCAAAAATAAAAGGGAGTGATTATCAAAATGATGACAGAAGAAAATGAGTACATTGGTACTCAAGTCCCGGATCCAAAAAAGGGAGGAAGGGTCTTAAACAGACTCTACAATATTGAGCTAATAATGGAGATACCAGGAGTTGAAAAATTCAAAATCTAAGCAATCCTGGATACTGGTGCAACAGTCTGTTGTGTAGACCAGAATGCAGTTCCAAGAGAAGCCTTGGAACCAAGTGTTTATCTCGTTCAGATCAATGGGGTTAACTCTTCTCAACTAGCCAACTAAAAACTCAAAGGAGGAATGATGGCTATTGAAGAAAATCGATTCAAGATCCCATTCACTTACGCGTTTCCAATGGAGCAAAGGGACGGAATTCAAATGTTGATTGGTTGCAATTTCATTCGGGCCATGCAAGGGGGGCTCAGAATTGAAGGATAAATGGTTACTTTTTACAAAAACGTAACAACAATTGCAACTAAGGTAGACGCTGAGGTGGCAGTTTTTGCAGCAATCGAGGAACTGAATCTGTCTGAACTAGAGTACTTATAGATCCAGAGAATCACTGCATACTCTTGTGGTGAAGAATCACATAAATTCAGGGAGAAGTTACAACCTCTCCTGGGAAGATTAAAGGAACAAGGGTATATTGGAAAAAATCCTCTCCAACACTGGGAGAAAAATCGGGTGAAATGCAAACTTGATATTATTAATCCGGACATCACAATTCAAGACAAACCGCTAAAATATGTGACACCAGCAATGAAGGGGCAGTTTGACAAGCATGTTCAAGCATTGCTAAAAATTAGAGTGATACGACCTAGTAAAAGCCGACACAGAACTATGACAATGATGGTGAATTCAGGCACATCTATTGATCCAAAAACTGGTGCTGAGATAAAAGGCAAGGAGCGTATGGTATTCAATTACCGTACCCTCAACGATAATACGCACAAAGACCAATACAGTCTGCCAGGAATCAACACCATCCTAAAGAAGATTGGCAACAGTCAGATTTACTCAAAATTCGATTTGAAAAGCGGATTCCATCAGGTGGCAATGGATCCTGAATCAGTTGAATGGACGGCTTTCGTCGTTCCAAATGGATTGTATGAATGGCTGGTCATGCCATTCGGTTTGAAAAATGTGCCAGTGATTTTTCAGAGAAAAATGGATGACTGCTTCCGAGGAACAGAGGATTTCATAGCAGTCTACATTGATGATATACTGGTATTCTCTGAAAATGAAGAACAACATGCCAGACACTTGGAGGCCATGTTGACAATCTGTGAGAAATGGGGACTTGTATTTTTCCCAACAAAAATGAAAATAACTGTGCAAGAAATCGAATTCCTAGGCGCAGTTATTGGAAACAGGAAGATCAAACTCCAGCCTCACATAATTAAGAAGATCATCTTTTTTGATGAAGAAAAGCTGATGGAAAAAGCAGGTATGAGGTCATGGCTTGGCATCCTCATTTATGCTAGGTCATACATACCAAAGTTGGGTACATTACTTGGTCCGCTGTACTCAAAGACAAGCGAGCATGGAGATAAAAGACTAAAGAGCTCAGATTACGAGATCATCAGAAAAGTCAAACAAGCTGTGCAGCAGCTTCCTGATCTCGAGCTACCTCCAGAAGGATCCTACATCATCCTTGAAACGGATGGGTGTATGGAAGGATGGGGCGGAGTGTGCAAATGGAAGAAAGCAAAATACGACCCCCGAAGTACAGAAAAAATTTATGCATATGCAAGCGGAAAATTTCCGATAATAAAATCTACAATTGATGCTGAGATTTATGCTTGCATGGAAACCATGAAGGCACTTAAGATTCATTATCTAGATCAGAAGGAGATTACTCTCAGAACTGATTGTCAGGTTATAATCAGTTTCTACAACAAGTCAGCACAAAACAAACCCTCAAGAGTTCGATGGATTAATTTTGTTGATTTTGTTACAGGAACAGGAGTGCAAGTTAATTTTGAGCACATAGACGGAAAAATGAACGTGCTAGCTGATTCACTGTCACGATTAACAGCAAAAATGATAAAAACCGGTAACTGTTATTTCGTTGATGAGCAATTGGCAGATTTAGAAAAGGTGCTCGAAGAAACTAGAGGCGCACCAGATGATATTCTAGCTCATCTAGCAACAACTGTCGGTCAGATCGGCAACATGCTAGATTTCGGACCATACTAGAACCTCTAGATGGAAGCAAGCGGGCATAGTGGACCGCTGGAAAAACCCACTATACTTGTATCTTAGGAACTGTCTGATAGTAATCTACGGAAAGCTACTGACAATTTTAGTTTTCTAAATAATTTTTATTTGTGTGGATTTTACAGAAAAATGGTGCTTGATCATTTGAGGAACTTAATGAAAATCCATGAAGGAAGTCCTGCAACTGGTTTTACACCAGGGGGACGACAAGCTTTTCAGCAAGCTGAAAGATGGACAGCCTTAGGTGGAGAAGCAGATTCTCTTAGAGATTATGAGGTAATCACTGGTGATTTACTCACTGTCTACCCAAGGTCTTTTCATTGGGAAGGAGCCATGCAACTCAGGCTCGGAGATATACATAATGAACAAATACAAAAGATCATAGGGGAAGTCGAACGGCTCATAACCTTGAGCCACTTGCAAAAGATTCGATTAGAGCAGTGGGCATCCAAGGACAACTAGGCCAGCAGCGCACTAGGACCAGTTAATCATAACATAAATGAATTATTGATAATTCACCAGCAGCTTCGTCAGATCCAGCAAGGCCATTACTACTAGGGAGACCCACCATCACATGGGAATCTCTATAATATGTTTGCTTTAGGTGCCACTCAGGATAGTGCGCATCTCTTTATTTTCTCTTTATTCCCTGGCATATAGGTGCAGGAATCTCTTTTTAATTTGTTGGACAATTATTGTACTAAAGATGCCCACTAAGGTTTGCTAAGGACATACCAACCGTGGTAGACGAATAATTGAAATGGACGATGGGGTCCATATGCGCACCCGCATTCAATTATCGAGCTCACCAACCGGTAGCGTTCATTCTATATAAACAGCAGGATGTTTCACTAAGAGTGCATCACCCAACTTAGTAATCATCTCTTCTTCCCTTGTAACAAAACTTCTGCTATAATAAATATTTTTCAATATTTTCCACTCTTAAATTCTACACTTACATAGTTCGTAATTTTTTAGTGTTGAGATCCTGAGATCCCGTGCATCTTTGAGATCCCGTGCATCTTTGGTTTTCAGAGCGAGGTTTGTTTCTATGGCTTTCTAAATTTTTTCTATTCTAGATAGACACTAAGGGTGCGACTATGCCAGAATTATAATTGTTCATAAATTAATCAACCTCTGGATAGTAATCTATAATACAAGTTATAAAAGTATAACCAAAAAAATTATCCTGACCATACATTACTCAAAGAATGAGGAAGATCGCGGGTAACCACGATAGTGTGAGGTAATACTGGAATAAATTGTCTTAAAGGTTAATAGCAAAGGGTGATTAGACAATTGGTCAGTTTGGGTATACATTTGGGAGCTACCTATTTAAGGGTATTTTCGTCATTTTGATGAATTTTGTGGTGAGGTATCACTTCTAAGTGGTGCTCAAATCAATTCTCCCGGGGAAGAGGGGCATTTTTGTCAAGTTAAAAAGTGGGTCGCTGTCGTATATTGAAATCCAACCAAATTTCTTGATTTTTCGTGAGAATTCTACGATGGTAAATTCTCCCACCAAATCTCACCGAATGAAATCGTTTCTTTTTTGTTAACAGCTTCCGATCATGGGATCTGCCTAACAAGAAAAATCCATTTCCGATTCCATGAAAAATATACTTTCCGATCAGGGCCTAAGTTTCTCATTTTTATCGCCGTCGCCTCATCTCCCTCCCCAACGCATCCTGATGAAAAGCAACATTTAACGGGAAACAAGGAAAGGCGGATCTATTTTGTCGATCCATGGGGAGATGCATCTCCAGGTTTTAACAAGTATTTTCTCTACGAATCCCACTTAATATTTTTTTATGATTGCGTACTGTACTGAATTTTTAAAAGTTATTTGTTTTTTCATCTTTTTGGTTTATATTTTTTCTGTTAGTTGATAGATCCAGAGGTTTCTATGGGGGTGATGGGATCCTTTATCCCAATCCTTTTTCTGTTAGTTTATATTTTTTCTAAATACCAAGGCACACTGCAATCTGATAACCTGTTTCCTCCTTTGGCCTCGAAGTTATTCAATGTTTGTTTTGTTAATACTTTCCCATTTGTATTTCTAATCTAATGCCAAAATCTTTTTTATGATTCCAAAATAAAAACTTAGTTTGATTCTTATAAACGTTTTATGATTATTTGGTTATGCGAGTCAATATTACTATTTCAATAGAGTACAAAAAAATAATTAGATTTGTTGCGCATTCTTAATGGAAATTCTGAATTTGGTGCTGACAGATTTTGCACTGGTGCTGCAATAGGAGTCCAATTGATATTTAGTAGCCCAAGGAAAGATTAGTCCAGAACTTGGCACTGCATCGGTCCTTTTTGGTACTTGAAACCCGGTACATGCCTGACACGAACATGGGCTCCTTTAATTTCATTTTTTGTTTGTTACTTCTAATGATGATCCATATATATACAAATTTATGCATTTATTTGACAGTTTTTTCAATAATCGGAAAATGCAGAAAATCTTGCACTCCAATAACATAATTTGTTCATTCTTCACTCATTTGTTTTTTATTCTTTTTCTATTTTTAGTGCTTCCAGAAGATTCAGAATTTTTAGTGAAGAGCGCAGATGAAAGGTTTTAATTGGAACCAGAGAAACTTAGAAAATCACTAGCAAAAATGCATTGTTTTTGAAATGAACTTATAACTGCATTTTTTTCATATCAAAATGAACATTATAAATAAAGCATTGTGCAACTGTTTTTGAAATTTGGGTTCTTCATGTTGAGGCATGAATTAGTTTCTTACTATGATGTCATTAATTCTAGAAAAGTTAGCTTAACATTAGTAAGAATAATATTTTCAAGTTTTTGGCGGTTTTAATATTAATTATTATATTTACAATATTAGTAATATAGATTAATAACATTAGCAATACTACATTCTTAATTTACCATTCCCGTCCCTGGCCCTATACAATTGGGTTATTTGACAAGATTTGGGTTTATGGATTGGAATGGCCCCATCTATAATATTTGAAACACACGATGTGTAATTAAAGGAAGAGGTTGTGGTGCTGCATAGAGGACAAGGGCCAGTGTGATATATCAAATATGTAAGGTGAACATATTTTCTTTTTAAATTTATGCTTCAGTTGCCATATTATTAATTTAGGTATTTGTTATTGATTTCATACAGTTTGCAATAAAAAAAAGAATATTCATCATGTTCTTCATTTATCATATGCTTCAATTATTTTATGCTTCAGTTTATATATATTATTAAGAATTAAGAATCGAAATAGATTATTTTGAGTTTAAATATAGTATAGTTATTAATAATTATTTGGGAGGTGTTCTATATAATTTTATTTAATTATTATTTTTGAATTTGTAAGATAGTACAGTTATTAGTGAGTTATTATCATGTTTATGAGAGCCATTGAATTTGGACTCTTTAGTTCCATGTCATTAATTTTTTTAAATTTTTTGTTAAAAAGGACTTTAACGTTTCTGGATACCAAAGAGTCAGGACTGTTCATTTTTACAAAATTTAATACTTTGGAAGTCCAATAGTCATTTCATTTTCTATATATATGTTTTTGTCTGAAGAAAGTTCAGTTATTTGACTTTTTAACATTTAATATAACGTTAAGCGAGTGCAGAATTCTTAGAGGTAGAGTTTCTCCCCTTGTGATTTTTTTACTATATATATTAACAGATACTTACATAGATGATCATCTTATCACTATCTTTATCTTTTTTTTTCAGCTATACACATTCAAGCAATCATAAGCACTGTTCTACCAATCTTTCAACTTACTAATAGAGCCAAGACTGTTATTCATGTAAGAATCTTTAAGATCTGGCAAGCAATAGATACGAAGACCCAAATCAGGACAAAAGTAGCAGCTTAGGAACTGAGAATAATCACTTAAAAGAGTGTCAGAAGTCCCAATTTCAATTACGTGATTTTGAGAATGGCTTTAACATCAGTCTACCAAGCATTCTATTCTAACTTATAATTATTTGATGTGTTTGCACTTTGCACCAACAAGTCTGGATCAATGAAACTCTTGAAATTTATAATTAGTTTATAAATTAGAGAGTCTTAATTATAATTATTGGAATTACTGGTAGATATTTAAGTCCAGTATACCATTTATAATTTGTGGCACCTAGCTATACTACAATGGCTTCTAACTATATCATTTTTTTTAAATAATTATGGATGCCAAGAGCTTATGATCCATATGTTATAAGCTAAGATTTATTATATCCTGCCAAAAGTTCAAAGAGCTCTTCATGCAAATGTCTCCAGTATCAAAATGCTTAGTATACCAGTGATTTATGCCTACATAATAAATAACTTTTCGTTTTTCATTGTACCTTATTTAGATAAGCCAACACTGTTGTTCTAATTTATTTGCGATAAATTATTTGATCATTTCTTAAAACATGTTGATATCGATATATTTTAATTATATATTCACATTATTATTATTAACATATATAAAAAATTTATACAAAACAAAACAAACTTTAAATTACGTAAAAAAACTTTTGGATCGAGAGAAGCTCGATGTCCAACCGGATCCACATCCTCAGCAGTCGAGTTTTGGCTGTTCCAAGCAGCCAAAAATTTTATTTTTTAATATTTCAACATTTTAAAATTTAAATGTTGAATTCAAACCGTTGATCTTGTTCAATTTTACGGGCGATGCGTTTCCATATAAGTTTTATAAAATTTGGAGTTGATTTGATACTTGATTAAGTGATCAAATTATGAACGTATTAGAATTAATCAGTGATAGTTAACCAGATTCGTTCATTTGTTGACCACTTGATCTAGTATCAAATCAACTCCAAATTTCATAAAACTTATATGAAAATACATCGCCCGTAAAATTGAACAAGATCAACGGTTTGGATTCAACATTTGAATTTTAAAATGTTAAAATATTAAAAAAAAAAAAAATTTGGCTGTTTGGAACAGCCAAAACTCGGCTGCTGAGGATGTGGATCCATGTCCAACCCTAGTTATAAATAAAACCCGTGGGTGTCAGGAATTACTTTGTTCAATCTGGTCCGACACGCCAACCATTTTCCCTCTCTGCGTTGTGATTAAAATTTTTTCGCATTTATGTAACGGTAAAATCTTATAAATATTTGTGTGACGGGTTTTATTGGTAATGAAATTGACCCGATTCAGCAGTAACAAATATTTGGCAACGCAATGTTCTGGCTTTCATTTTTTCGACCCCTTCCTATTTTGGTATCCAGACCATGTCCATAGCGTTTCCGCTATATTTTGTGCAGATCGGAGATCTTATTCCGCCTTTCGTTCTCTTCTGTTAGCCTAATTTTTTTTCTGTACTTTTGTAGGTTTTGTTTTTCTCCGTAGCCTCCACCAGACCACCACCTCTCCCCATTTCCTCTTTCTCCAATCTGCATCGCTTCTATGGCTGGCCCTCCTGTACATCGCCTTTTGATAGAGAAGAAGGTCCTGAGTTGCTGAGTTTCTCTATCTCAAGTTTAATTGGGAAGTTTCATTGGCCAAATCATCAAGTTTAAAACTGCGCTTGCACGCATCCGCCGCTTCAACTCTGGTCGACTGCAAATCATCACTTACATACGTTGCAAGAGATCACCTCCCTCTCTCAACTTGACATTTGCAACCCCCGTAAGTCTTTCCACATCTTCTCTTTTCCTTTCTTGGTAAATTTTGGTTCTTATGCTACATCTTCTCTCTTCCTTTCAAATTCTTAATCTGGAAATTTTCTAGGGTTTGCTTTGCCTCTCTATTTCGTATTTCTCAAGAATTATTAGATGGCATTTGAAATTTTTACTGTAGATAAACCATGGTCATATACATCTTCTTGAAAATTTTCAGAATTTTTGGACATACGGACTAATTATAACAAATTTTTGAAGTCAAGCGAATTAAATTCAGGAACCCGTACCAGCAAATGTGTCTGAAGTCTTATGGCCTAAATCTCTAAGAAAGAGACGTCTAAACTTTCTCCAAAAATTACAGTAACTGTATCTTGATGTCTATTTTTAGATCTAAAAATTTCAAAACCAAATTCCAAACAGTGAATAAATGAAAATTCGGAAATTGAAGCGAGGTCTGATTGTACTGGAAAAGAGATACCAGTAAAGTGGTCTGATTTCAATGCTGTAGATAAACCAAATCCCAGCTTTTTGTTACTCCATTCACCTCGCACTAAATTTTGTAATTGAAATGATGATCCATCAAGAATGGACAAAAAAATTCATAAAAATGGTGATTTGAATCTCAATTCTTAATTACACTTTAATTTCAACTGTTTTACCATTAATGTGCCTATCCAATTTTGTCCAACTATTTTTAATTATATTATGATATCCTAAATTCTAATTCTTTTTCCAGAACCAATTAGAGTGATCTGCTGGATATAAAAGAAAAAAAAATAGGAATGCGCAATTTAGTGAACTCATTGGCTATTTGGTGTTCTTGCCTTAGAAATTGCAAGAAACATTATGGATAAGCAGGTCTCTCCCTCTCTGTCTTTTCTTTTACATCCATTTGTTCAATTTTAAAATTGGAACTTCATTGCACTGTGTAAGATTTGACAAATAATAATAATCTTTGTGTAATATTAATGTATCATTAGCTGATATCCTTCTGGTAATTTATTTAGACTGTTAAAGTACAGAATGCAAACAGAATACCCTTTTTCATACGATCATGCATGTGTTAACTGTATAAATTAGAATTAATGATAATATATGCACTCTTTTCTGTTTGAATGAAAAATACTGATTTCATTGTTGCATGTTGAAATCCTTCTTAGCACATGCATGCCTTAGTTTACAATGGTGAATTGCTGGATATTTAATAAGTGGTGTGGGCATGAGGAACCAAAGGTTTCAGAAACTGATTTAGTGATTATACCAGGGTTTAACAACTAATGATGGTAGAACTTGACTGTCGTGATGCATTTTCTACAAAATTAAACTCCTATTTTTCAAATGTTGTTTATTTTTCTTATGTTCAGTGAATATATTTACATATTTTGACCTTAGGTGAGGGTGTTCAAGATCATGGGTTTCATGTTAGCGACACTACAACTGTTTGTCAGGTACAATTTTCCTTACCTCGCTATTCATGTGTTTATTCATCTAATTTGATTGCTAATTTGATTGCTTAATGTTTTTTTCATTTGTGTTCTTTTTTATTTGTATAATGTTTCCTTTTAATCACATATATTATTTTTATTAGATTTGAAGTCTATTAGAAAATATGGGCTCTGATAAGGAATGTTATAATAGAGGAATTGGTTGGATTTATTTGGCACATAGGGATTTTTTTTGCTCATTGTTTTACATTGTTTGTAGATTGTTCCTTTCCTGCCTGGCACACCAGATGAGAGTGATGCTCTCTGTTGATTCAGCAACTGTAAGTACGAGAGTAGTTGTCCTTAATTTTGTATAATTTTATCGCATGTCAAATTGTTTATTTTCAATTATTAAGGACTCTAACACAACTAGGCTCTTGGTGCCAGCTTTTGTTGGATGCAGTGCTTTTCCTTCTCTAATCTCTTTGTTCATCTAGAAAGTTTATGTTTAATTGAACCTTTTTAATTACAATCTATCTAAAACAATCTGTTACGGTAGTAGCTGAGAAATGAGTCCCTTTATTATTTTCCTTGGTGTATAAATAGATGCTACATTCACTCATTTATGTAAATCGCACTCAATGTTGCAGATGATAAAGGGGTGGGCACGGAAGTTGCCACCGCTTATAACTTAAATGAAGCATCAAAAGAGGCTGCAAAGATGAAACATATTATGCATCTATTTAAGTCACGTGCCAACATATTAATACATCTTATATTTTATTTTTTGTCTTTCCTTTATTATATTATGGAGTCCTAAGTTAATGAAAGCCAGTAGAGGAGGATCAAGAATGTATGAACTGACAGTCCACCTAATTTAATCTTGCTAGCTACAGATTGAATTTATTGTATGAACTATGAAGCATAAAGTTTTAACTATATAATATATGTACTTTGGAAAGTTAATAATATACACAATGTTTAATGATTGAATATATGCTATAGGCAATGAATATCTGCTGCTATAATGTTTTTTCTTCTTGGTTGCAAGAGTATGATCTAAGATGTGAGTATTTTTCTTTTTTTTTTTCTAATTTTCTTTTTCTATATGTTATGTACTAAAATAAAATTGATATCTCAATTTCTTCTTCTGATTTTGTTTCCTATTTGTTATGTAGAAAAAAACAAACTAAAGAATCATTGATATCTCAACGAAAGTACAATTAGTTCATTGTAGGATTGAGCTACAGGTTTGTACCTTTTGTCATTTTGTTATTATATTATAATGTATTTAATCGTTTTGTTCTTTGAATAAATTGTATGACAACATGTTGCCTGATAGAGAAAGGCCTTTTCAATTAATTTTTTATTTGATATTTTTTTTAGTACCATATACTTTAATCCCTTAATTTAAGCTCAATCTTAGTTTATACAGTTGATATATGTCGGTTGCAATATGATTTGTAATTGCTATCTGAGCCATAATTTTTTGGTTTTAGTAACAAATTTATACCTGTCCCAGACTCCCAGTAGAGCGTAAAGCAGTGGCATTTTATGGAATGCCTACTCAGAACTCAAATTCTGTATACATATTCTATATCACTCAAAAAGTTGGAGATGCTGTTGTATTTGTTACAAATTGCCTTTATTCTGAGCAACCACAATTTTATAGCATATAGTAGCATTTTTTAGAAAATTTTACTACAAAATTTGCCTGCATTTGTTTACAAAGTTTTGTGATTTTTTTCATTTTCCTATGTGGTTATATTTGTGGCATTCTTGCAAGCCCAAGTGGTGCTCTCTTATCTCATCACATTAGTATCCTCTTTCTTTTATTATTATCTTATGTTTCTCTTATCTAACTACATATGCCTTTGTCTTTTTTTATGTTATTATAATGTGAATATTGATAAGAAATAAGATTTTCTACTATGTGGGCAGAATCCTTTCTTTGACTGTCATGTCTGCTGGCTATTATCTTCATGTCTTTATAAATGGACACTTAGCAGGTTTGTTTCCTCTTTGTTAATCATAATTTTCAGTGTTAAATACCAGAAATATTTCTGTTATTTGCTATCAAAAAGAAAGAGGAAATATCATATGAAAATATTGTTTTAGGGACACTGTATGGCAGCATTGAGGCCATTTCGAGACCTGAAAGGTTTAAATACTATCAAGTCTCCGATCTCTATACATTTATAGATTAAAAGGTTTAAATACTTTTTCAGATGCTTTGTAGAATGTCAGAGAGCATTTCGAGACCTGAAATGCTGGGGGTTCTTGATCCAGTGATATTAGATGGCCTTAATGAGGGAAAGCGTGATCTGACATGGCAGAAGTGGATGTACCAATTTTGTACCAGTGCAGGTCTATTTCTTGAATGTAGCGAGCTTATTCCATTATGGGGGGGTGAAGCCTGCTTTCACCATGGTCGTGGGCCACCCACTCGGTACAGGTAAGACGGGCACTGCGGTGTAGATAAGCAATGTTCTTTAGCAGAATTACCCCTCTCAAGGGACACTTATCTTTACTCACTCCAATCAAGCATTGAATGATCTGTTCGAAAAGATCATGCGGGTATGTTTCTTCTTTGAATTGGAATTGAAATGTATGTTGATATAGTTGGTTTGAAAGAAGAATCTCTGGGCCTTCATTCCTGTACTAAGAGTTCATCAGTGGAATGGGGAGAAACTTCTCGGAAGCAACCATTGACATGGTACAAGGGATTCTGTAACACGCAAGATGGCAATGAGCCATTGGCTCTAGACATGAGTTTTATAGGCAAAGGTCAGGTTTAGATTAACAGGCAGAGCATATGGTGATTGCCCAGTTTGTGATTAAAGAGGAAATTATGATAAGAAAAAGTGCTAAGCTCAGTGTGGTGGTTAATCAAAAAAATGGTACCGTATCAAATTCATTTGCCATTTCGTTAATACTGTGGTGCATATCACAGCACAATTACATTATTTATTCGAATTAATTCCGAATAACCTTAATTTTCAATTTTTTTTAAAATTATCCAACTAAGCCCCAGTCAACACTCGGTTGTGCTAAAAGCCTTTTAAAACCAACAGTTACAGATTTGATATCTCAATCAATCAATTCTTACCGATTAATATCAAGTGCTCAATTCAATGTACCTTAAATTAACTTTTGTTGTTATTAGTCACACTAATAGCATAAGAACAAAATTCTATATTAGGTACCATATCAATATGCCTCGATCCTAGCTAAACCCAACTGAGAACCTCATGGCTATATTCAAAGAGTAGGGCAGTGAAGAAAGAGGAGCCTCGATCAATCCCATATTTCTTATCGGGTATTAAATTTTACAATATATATTTTTTTTAGCTACTCAAAGGTACCAAGAGAAGGAGAGAGTAACCGACCACTATGTGGCAAGGATATGCAACTATTTGTTAGTTGCTGCAAAGGAAGGTGAAAGATATGAACAAAAAAAAAAAAAGAGGAAAAAGATTTATGTATTATTTTAATTTTGTTGAGCAGATCGAGTTACAAATTTTAATGATAGGGGCTCCAGTTTGGAAATTTTGGTTTCATTTTTTGTTTTCTTAGATTTTGTAATGTTATCTAATTGGTCATCAATTATAAAAAAAATTTATGGCATTAAAATTTATAGATTATTATAAAATATAATTAAAAATATGTATTTATCAAAAACTTATGGATCGAGCGAAGCTCGATTACACCATCTAGTTTTATTTAAAAGTGAAATAAGTGATCGAGATCAACACCTGCAAGAGGTTTAATTCCTCGTATTTCATGCATTGATAAGCTGGACTCTGTTTTTTAACACCATATGTGCAATTTAAAGTGAAGGATACCTTTGGGAAATTTAAAAGTCGAATTTACTACACATCCAGATATTGTTTTCTCAGAAATACATAGGTGCCTTACTACGAACTTGATGGTCACGCATGGCTAAACAAAGGTACAAAATCAATGGATACTTTGGGTTCACTTGGAACATCTGGAAGGCTCGAAATAAAAGGATCTTCTCGAGCTTGAACACTCCGGCAGAAATCTTACTGAAAAGCATCTGCACCGGTATCGACAACTAGCTTAAACACGCTTAGGATTTTTATTTTTTACTTTTTTTCTAGGATCCTGTATATGTTTTCTCCATTTTTCTTTTTCTTCTTATTTTTTCAGCTTTTTTTGACACCATTCTAGTCTTGTAAATATTTTTTTATTTTAATAATATTGTCGGTGTGGTGATTGCCACCTGACCTTAAAAAAAAAATGGATACTTTGGGTTAATATTAAAGGAAAGGCCGGATCAATTCAAATAATTTTCTTGCCACGATGAAAAAAAAAAGCCACTACCTTTAAATATAAATATTTTGTTCAGAAAATTGACCTAAGGGGAAACCAATTGGACCAAACTAGCGACCGGTTCAACCAGACATCCACAGTACATTGTTTTTTAGAAGTCATAGCTCTTTTTATATTTCATTTAATGATTATTTAATTGAACGACGTATGAGCTGATGTGGAATAAAACAGAAGGTGAAAGCATTAAGATATTTAGCCAGCCCCTTAATTTTTAAATCATGTCAACTTGCATTCTCCTATTTAAACACTCTGACAAATTTTCTCTTGTTTGGATCAAACAACAAGAAACCCACAGAACAAGAAAACAGAAACAAAGTTAATAAAAGCAAAAGGGATGGCGAAGAAGCAGTCAGTGCCACCAGGCCATGTACCAGTGCTCGTTGGTACAGGGAAAAATGTAGAGAGATTTGTAGTGCATAGAAAGCTTCTGAACCATCCATATTTTGCAATGATGTTAGAGCTGGCAGCACAAGAATTCGGGTACGAGCAACACGGGATACTTCATATTCCATGCGACGCTGCACAATTTGATTATGTGGTTGGTTTGATAGCAAAATCAAAGAGGAAATTTCGTTTGTTATCCTTACCTCTCTCTCCTTTCATTTGTGTGCAGAGTTGATGTTTTATCTTTTTGCCAACTTGTACATTTGTTGTTGTTGAAAAAGAGAGGGGTTACTGAGGTTGATATTTGAAGATCTCTGCTTATCAGGATAGTTATGTAAGAAATCTAGGCATTTCTTCTTTTTTTTTCCCCAGTGTCTTCTATAGATGTATGAGATAGGTCAACAAGATAATTCTAACAGAAGAAAAAAACATAAAATTGTGCGCAAAACTGCAGCATTACCTGCAAGATTGGTGATTTGATTTGGTGTATCATCGCATCAGTTTCAATTTGGGGAACAAATTTGCATTACACATTGCAGATTCAAATACAAAAAATGAAAATAATGTCCTCAATTTTTCTTCAATTAAATATATTTATATAATATTTTTAGCATGTTTGTATATCATTTTTTTTTATAAATACATATTTAGATCCCATAATTATTATTGTCATTGTTCCATTGTTAATCCACATTTATAACCCATCATGAGTTTCACATAATTATTATAATAATATCAGCATTTGGAAAACTTCTTTGTTTTGTTAACAACTGCACTAAAAAAAATAATAATAATATCTGGCCAATATCAATTTTGTTTTCCATTTCTCCTTTATATTCCAACAGTTATACGATTCGGTAAAAATAATATGCAATTCGTCTGTGAGAATCGTAATTTGTAGTAATAATTTTCTCGACAACCAATGAAAAATCTGCCAGGTTATTCAATTAAAAATTTGCTAGGCTATTCATTTCAAAATCTGCCTGGTTATTCAATTAAAAATCTGTCATGTTATTCAATCAATCCTGTTTGTTACACGGAGATGTTGAATAATGTAAAGGTAACTCCGTTTTTTGCAGCCGGATATTATCTACTTGTAAAACTTTTGTTATTCATTCTGCCCAGAAAAACATAGCTAATTAATTAAGACTAAAACCACACATGCTGTTTTTTTGTTAAGATAAATTGGGGGTCAAGCCTCACAACTTATTTTTAAATTAAATGTCTATAAAAGACTACACATGCTGTTATCTCCAGAAATTACTTTGCACCATGCGAAAAACAAAAATATCTCAACTGCTCTGTAATTATCGAAAAATATCAAACATGAACATTAATCATGAGCGCACGTACATGCTCCATTATTCCATATATCTTACAAATATGTTGAATATAGAATATTTAATACAGTGAGAAGCATAGTTTATCTTAGTGCTTAACCTAAACTAACATATCTGCTCACCACGTAAGGAAAATTACATCATTAAAATGTAAAAAAAAAAAAAAAATTGAAGGGAATATCTGGTGAAAGCCCCAATTAATGACTTATATATGATATAACGTCATTATAGTTAGCAGTTAGCAGTGATGACACGTCAAATCTTTGTTAGATGTGCAACAAAATTTTAGAACCGGTCAAGTGTATTTTATAAATTAATTTTGATAACTTTCAAATCCAGACAATTAACTTCATCGAATTTTAAACTTATGTAAGAAAGATATTTGACGAAGTTATGATCTGAATTTTTGCTATAGAGCGTACGTATTGCCAGAAATGGCTGAAAATTTCGTGCAATGTCACTCTGAGTTGCTTCCGGCCACGAAATTAATAGGTGGCATAAATAAGAAAACATCTTTGGATGAATTAGTATGCATTTAGAGAAATTTTATCAAGTTATACCTCAAAAAAAAATTCCATATATCATGTTGTCAACTGCCGACAAAAATTTAATCAACACATTTTTTCCTGAAGAATGCTCTTAAAATTGTTCATGGGCATTCCATTTACGTTTTTCCCGGGGGGGGGGGGATATAGATAAAAATATGAAATACGTATACAAGAATTTCAATGAAATCTTTTCCTACATTCGTTTACCTCCTCTCCCCTCCCAAAACTCCTCTTTACAAAAGCTCTAATGGCGGTGATAGCGAATTCTAGTTGCTTGATGATTTGTTTCCCTCCTTCCAATCTTGATTAATTGCCGCAGCATCTCCGTCAACGAGTGTCATAGCAGCAACGGAAGTTGAGTGATGCATTCTAGTGACTAGTGGTAACGCTAGCAGTGGATGTTATTTGCCTAAAGCCACCAGAGATATCTTGTCCCGCTGCAATAGTACAGTTCTATTTTGGCTTCGACTGGGGCTGGCCAAAACTTTGGGTTCCATACATATTGTTGTTGCTGGTACAAACAAATTCGCATTTTTCTGCATTAATTTGCTTGAGTTGTGGGTCATTCAGTGTAGTTTTTGTCCGAGGCAAAGAATTACTGTAGTCGTACTAATAATACATCAGTTTAAAGAGTACTAGTTGAGGTACTGGTCATTTAGTGCTTTTTCTGATTTGTACTGAGATTTTGTTTGTTTATTTCAGTAAAAATAGATGGTCTACAGAGTATTATAAAATACATAAAAAAGTAAATTTAATTTTTGCAGATGAAATATTTTCATCTAACTTGTAAAATGGAATGATGGGCAACAGAGTTGTCCAAAGTCATATCGGAATCACTCAGAAGCCAACTTATTACCACTGATCAGTCTGAGCATTTTGTGAGTCGAAACTCGTTGGAATTCATGCTGAATCGTAGAATTTGCCAATTTTTTTAGTTTGATTCGGTGTAAAATTAATTAAGCAGATTTTTTTGTCAGAAGCAGTAGATAGATTTTTTTTTTTTTTTTTTTGAGTAATAAGCCCGTAGGCACGTAGATAGATAACATCAGAGTTCTAAATAAAAGAGGAACTGACCTGGTGACCCTTTCATCAAATTCTTTTTAAGTGAATTTTGGGCCAAGCATTCTGGGCTTTTATATTCAGCGAGTTCTTTTTCTCGCTGCGGTTCAACCGTTCCAGTGAATTTTGGTTAGAACCGGAAACCAATCGGAGGGAGTAGGCCTGCATAACGTGCGAAACGGTCACGAAACTAGAGTGTTTCGTTAACCGTTTCGTAAGGACGAAACGATCGAAATTAATGAAATTTTCATGATTTACACAGGGACGAAACTGTTTTTTCGTTTCGTTAATCGTTTCGTCCAACCAGACAAAATCGTTTTATTGTTTCGTTAACCGTTTCGTCCGAACGAAACGAAACGAAAAACGGATAAACGGTGTTCCGTTTGCAGGCCTAGGAGGGAGCAATATGCATAGGTTGTCAAAAATCCGTTTACTCATTTATCATATCCGTACCATATTTGATAAGACGAATACAAATAAAATATTATTTTCGTTAGACTAACAGGTATGAATATAGGTATGGATAAAGAAAAAATTTTGTTCGCTTATCGGGTACGGGTACGGATAAGGTCTATTGCGTATCTATTATCTAACGGATGAAATTTTACAAACATATATGTATATATAATCATGTTATTAGCATATTTCGTAAATATATGATATTAGTGTTGTACTAAACGTCTCTAAGTTTGTCGATTACAAAACAATATCATTTGGCATTTAACGATCTTCTTTGAGTTTTATAGGAAGAAGATGCAAAGTTTGAAGACTTGGATAAAAACTATGTGCAAGATCAAGATCAAGTATTTAGAGAGCTTATAGGCTAGTTTAGACTTTAATAGAAGGTTTACTTTAGTTCTTTTATCCTTGAAATGGTCTAGATAGCAGAAAAGCTCAAGAACTCAGCATCTTTCTCAGTTTCAGACCCAGTGCGTCGTGTAACGCAATATTGGGTTACACAACGCACCAGTGAGTTGTGTAACGCAATATTGGGTTATATAACGCACCTGTTTGTGCAGAATTTTTCCTTTAACAGAAACAGTGCGTTACACAACGCAACAGAAGGTCGTGTAACGCACTAGCTGCATCATACAACGCAATTTACGCGTCGTGCAACGCAATATCCTCAAGTCAAGCCAGAACGTTGTATAACGCACTGAAACGTTGTACAACCTTTCTTTGGTTTTACCCTGGCCTTTTTCACTCACTTTTCCTGATCATTTAATGTCATTTAATGTTGCGTTGCACAACGGATGGTCCGCGTCCTATAACGCACCTGACAACTCAACGGATAGTTTATCCGTTTTGTTTTATTATAACGGCTATCTGTGGGTCGTGTAACGCAATATTGCGTTGTGTAACGCACAACAGTAAACTGAGTTGTTTTACAGCTTTTGATGAGCTCTATTTATATCCACCCCTTGTTCTCTCTCCATAGAGAGCTTTGCTTTGCAAAAATTGACCAGAATAGAGCCTTTTGAGCACAGGGATACTCTCCTACTTGAGCTTTTCATAGCTAGACCATTTTGAGAGATTTAGTAGCCTCAAACACCACCGCCCCGACATTGTCGCTAGGTGTAGGTTGGAATAGGTTGAGAGCTCTTCTCCTTTGAGGCCGTTGTGCCATTTGAGTTAGGCCGATCCACCTCGAGTGTCCTTGTGACGAGGTGATTAGGTTCGAAGTTGTAGACCCGTTCTTATTGGAATTGAACGGAGCGCGCCCTTTCGTGGTAGCGAAACTCCCGGAGACGTACGACTAAGGCTAGCCTTTTCTAGCGGGTCAGAACTCCGTAATCATACCAAGTGTTCAATTTCTCTCTCTCTCTCTCTCTCTCTCTCTCTCTTTATTATCTTGCTATACTTGAATTGCTTGTGTGCTTGCTTGTGTTGGGTACCAATTGAATTGTGTTAGGGTAGTTCATACCAAACCGGTCTAAAATCTTAATTGCTTCCGCTAAACCTTGGTTAAGCCGCCTCCTTTAGGGACAACAAAGTGGTATCAGAGCAGGAACCTCGATTAAGTTAGTCTTAATCTCGGTTTTTGGTCATGGCGGCTCGGTTTGTAGAGAAACCGGATAAATTAGGCCAAAATTGTAAAAATTTCTCTTTTTGGAAGAGATGTATGGTGAACTACCTCAATATCTTGGGATATTGGCACGTGGTAGAAAATCGGTATACCCCCGAGTATAAGCCCAATTCTACCGATTTAACTAAAAAGTCCCGTGATGACCAAAAGGACAATGATTGTGCGGTTAATGCCATATTAGCCTTGGTCCATGAATCAATTGGTGTGACCCTTAGTCGTTTTGATCTAGCACACGATATGTGGATGGCTCTCCTCACCCGTTATGAGGGAAATTTTCAAATTAGACACTCTAAATTGTATGAGTTGTACTCTCAATTTGAGAATTTCCACATAAAGGATGGTGAATCCATTGAGGATATGTACACTCGTCTTGTACAACTCCAAAATGAATTCACCGAAGGAGGTGAGCCCCTAACAAATGGCAAGATTGTAGGAAAGATGATGCGGGCTATGAGTGGAATGCACGAATGGGATGCTCATATCACTTCGCTTGAGACCATTATCCGAATGGATCATGAGTACACACCGGAGCAAATGTACACCGAACTTCGATGTGTGGAGGAGAAACTCAAACAACTCGCCAAACTAGGGCATCCTCCAAGAACCCTAGCCATGACATCCACGAGCAATCCCACCTCCACATCCTACTCTCAATCCTCCCATCGCCGATACCCACATCAAACACCCTTGAACCTCTACGAGCTTGATGAGGCAAGGCAAGAAGTGGTGATTGAGAAAATGTTTCGTGGGTTGCTCAAGCATGAGGAGAAGTTCAACAAGGAGAGAATAGCCCATGATGAACGGGAGTTGTGCTTTGTGTGCAATAAAGAAGGACATTCCATGCACAAGTGTCACAAGCTTTTCCCTCAAGTGCAAAACCACAAGCTAAAACCTAAGCACAAGAAGGAAAAGAAGAAGGCTCAAGCCATGCATGCATTGTGGGATGTTGAATCCGAAACAAGCTCGTCCGACTCGGATTCTCATGAGGTGTATGCTATGGTGGCAAATGTGGAAGAGGTGGTATTCTCAACGGATGATGTGGAAGATGACTTCGTGAAGGACGTCCTCAACGAGTTCAATCAAGGAACAAGATTTGTTCATCCACTAATCCAAGCGCGTAAGGCACCACCACCTCCATCTCCACCGACTTCATCAAAATTGAGCTCTCCTAAGGTATATCTCCCTCTCAATGATTCTTTTAGCGATGATGATAGTGAGAGTGGTGATGAACCAACTAGTTCAACCAAATGTGTTGATTGTGATAGGTTGAATTCTATTCTTGATGCCACCCATGATGCCTTGGTTAGGAAAGCCGATACCATAGAAACCCTAAGAACCAAAGTAGATGAGCTTACTTCTAAGATGGGTGAGTATGAGGCTAAAATTAAGGAGCTTGAAAAACAACTTGAAAAACCGATTTTAGCTCAAGTCCCTAAAATGGATTTGAAAAACCTTTTCAAAGGTCAAAAACCTCATGACAAATCCGGTCTTGGTTGCCAAAAGCCTTATCAAACCAAGAAAAAGAACTTGTCACAAAATGATGGGAAACAAAATGCACAAAATACACAATTTCAAAAACCTAGGAATTCTCGTGGTCATGCACATATGTACCAACGGAAGCCTAGAAACACTAGAGTGCAAAACAAAAAGAATTTGCATAATCAAAACAAGGAGGTTTTTGCTCCAAAGGCGTCCAATAAAATTTATTTTAGAGGACCCGATGGATGGTTTTATGAATTTAAAGAGCAACACTACTCTCAAAACCACAAGGCTCAATCTAATGAGCATCAAAAGAATGTTTCCCAACATTACCAAAAGGATCGCAACAAGAATTTCAAAGTCTCATCCACCGATCCTAAGAAGAAGGCCGAATACCTTAGAGCCCATTACTATTCTCATTTTGTCAAGGATTCTACCATACCTAAGCCAACCAATGCATTTTGCAACTATTGTTGTCAAAATGGACATATCTCTTTGGAATGCAAACTTAGGAAACCAAATAGTGAGCCCAAAGGTAAATGGGTTTCAAAAGCTTGTACCTCTAGTGGTACAACTAATGGTATGGTAACCAATGTGGCCTAAATACCAAGTTGACCCCCGGTCTTATAAGCCAAACATTTAGGGGGAGCCTCTTTTATTTTTTGCATATTTCTTTAAGAGGTTAAAAATTGATCACACTACTTCATGTAGTGCCCTAAATTGGTTCTCCAATTCATTTTCTCCACATTTAAGGGGGAGCCATAAATTTAGGGGGAGCTTGTTACAATTGTTTCACCTTTTGTCGATTTACAAAAAGGAGGAGAATTGTAATAAAGCTTGTGAAATGCCAAAATTTAATCGCTTTACTAATGATATTGTTTTGCAAATCGTCAAAAGGGGGAGATTGTTGTACTAAACGTCTCTAAGTTTGTCGATTACAAAACAATATCATTTGGCATTTAACGATCTTCTTTGAGTTTTATAGGAAGAAGATGCAAAGTTTGAAGACTTGGATAAAAACTATGTGCAAGATCAAGATCAAGTATTTAGAGAGCTTATAGGCTAGTTTAGACTTTAATAGAAGGTTTACTTTAGTTCTTTTATCCTTGAAATGGTCTAGATAGCAGAAAAGCTCAAGAACTCAGCATCTTTCTCAGTTTCAGACCCAGTGCGTCGTGTAACGCAATATTGGATTACACAACGCACCAGTGAGTTGTGTAACGCAATATTGGGTTATATAACGCACCTGTTTGTGCAGAATTTTTCCTTTAACAGAAACAGTGCGTTACACAACGCAACAGAAGGTCGTGTAACGCACTAGCTGCATCATACAACGCAATTTACGCGTCGTGCAACGCAATATCCTCAAGTCAAGCCAGAACGTTGTATAACGCACTGAAACGTTGTACAACCTTTCTTTGGTTTTACCCTGGCCTTTTTCACTCACTTTTCCTGATCATTTAATGTCATTTAATGTTGCGTTGCACAACGGATGGTCCGCGTCCTATAACGCACCTGACAACTCAACGGATAGTTTATCCGTTTTGTTTTATTATAACGGCTATCTGTGGGTCGTGTAACGCAATATTGCGTTGTGTAACGCACAACAGTAAACTGAGTTGTTTTACAGCTTTTGATGAGCTCTATTTATATCCACCCCTTGTTCTCTCTCCATAGAGAGCTTTGCTTTGCAAAAATTGACCAGAATAGAGCCTTTTGAGCACAGGGATACTCTCCTACTTGAGCTTTTCATAGCTAGACCATTTTGAGAGATTTAGTAGCCTCAAACACCACCGCCCCGACATTGTCGCTAGGTGTAGGTTGGAATAGGTTGAGAGCTCTTCTCCTTTGAGGCCGTTGTGCCATTTGAGTTAGGCCGATCCACCTCGAGTGTCCTTGTGACGAGGTGATTAGGTTCGAAGTTGTAGACCCGTTCTTATTGGAATTGAACGGAGCGCGCCCTTTCGTGGTAGCGAAACTCCCGGAGACGTACGACTAAGGCTAGCCTTTTCTAGCGGGTCAGAACTCCGTAATCATACCAAGTGTTCAATTTCTCTCTCTCTCTCTCTCTCTCTCTCTCTTTATTATCTTGCTATACTTGAATTGCTTGTGTGCTTGCTTGTGTTGGGTACCAATTGAATTGTGTTAGGGTAGTTCATACCAAACCGGTCTAAAATCTTAATTGCTTCCGCTAAACCTTGGTTAAGCCGCCTCCTTTAGGGACAACAATTAGTTTCAATCTTCATCAAAATTTGTTTATGTTGATGAAAAAAATAATTTACACTCTATTATAGTATAATTTATAATTAATTATATAGATTTTTTGAATGTCAATTGACATGAGAATAAATTTTATGATTTTTGTTATATCTAAAGTATTATTCAAATGTTGTACTTTATCCGTATATTTATTTGATGTTATTTATTTAGCACATTATATTTTTTTATTAAATTAATAATATAATAATATAATAATATTATTATTACACATTATGTACTGTTACTCTACTCTTACCATTAATTCTTAATGGGTACGGGTAGAGCATGGGTAAAGTCATCTTTAACGGATATGGGTAAAGAAAATTTTAACGGATACGGGTATGAAAATACCTTTTATCATACCGTACCGTAACTATTGACAGTCCTAAAATATGCACTGAGAGAAAGCTATGGTTTCTTTCTTCCTGATTCAGTCTTTATGTAAATAGGCTTAAATTATGTATACGAGTCATTGTCTCAATGAAATATTTATTTTCTTCGTACTTCTGTTATATTAAATATATAACTCATTAATTCTTAAAGGAGAAAGGTATGAAAGGAGAAAGCAAAACAATTTTTAGCAGCAGCATTTGACATTTTAGCAGGAAAAAAATGTATGGCGTGATTTTATTACTTATGCACTTAAGTATCAACATCTACTATTCAGTATGTTATTTTTAATATTAAATTTTTTTTTTATGTTAGCAAATGATAGACTGAGTTTTCGTTTATTATTTATGTTTTCATTCTATTGTAGTTCTTAGCATTAGTGACATATTTTTAAAACCAAATCGGCAATATTTGTAATTTTTCGATATTTATAAGTGTAAAAAAAAAATTTTGTAAGAAATTTCAATTTCTAAACTTTGTAGAATAGTGCAGCACTTCTGATTAGTGCATACTGCATAAACACCATTTGATATCTTCCTTTTCCTTTTAATGGTTTAGTTTCATTAATATTGGTAGATATTTCTTTAATGGATGTCTATCGAGTTTTAAGGTTGGGTGTGGAAGAATTTTGATAGTTGCAATTGTGTTGATATTTATTAATTGGCATCTCATAAATAGACAAGATGAAATAAATATACTGAAGTAACCGAAAAGGAAGTACTAGGGTTAACATGAGATGTTGTAAAATCAAATTTATTTATATAATCTTCAAATTATGTGTACAAATATAAAGTTGGATGGAAGAAAAAGAAAACAGAGCTCAGCGCCTCTATTATAGTATTATATAAAAATTATTGATAGTACAAGACAAATTCAAACCGTTCACCATAACTCGGACGTTTGACGTTTCAATAGTGAATTTGATGTCTTATTTCACGGATAGGACAAATTTGGGACCTTGATTTGAACTGTTAAACGGTCCAAATTGCCTTTAATTACCATCAACAGAATTTGTACAAATGGAGAGGAGCTTGACACGAAAATAAAGGCCAATAAATCTGTACTCTGGATCTGGCATCAAGTATCCCAAGGCCATTAAATGATTAGTGTTAATGCCTCCAAATTAGTTTCTTTCGTCTTTAATTAATAATATTTATCTCATGAATCAGGTATCCACATCAACCATCAGCATTAGTTGAAACTATTCGTATACTTCCCTATTATGAACAATTAAAGAGACCTTGAAAAGAAGCAAAAGTCCTTATTGAGCATTTATGTACACCATCAATTCAACCAAATGCATTAAATACCACCAACTTTGGAACAAGTTCATGAGTCTATCCAGTATCCACAATAGCTTTAAAAAGTAATAAACCACATTAACATCTAGAAAAGTCTACCAGTCTACCATGAAATGCAATTACTGGCACTGTCATAAATAGACAACAATTTACCTTTTTCACATAAAACATGTCAAAGAACGTAAGCATATCAGGTGCTAAGAACTCATCAATTCAGAAAATAAATAGTCTAAATGCCTAAAGTTCATATATTTTATAAATGGTGCCCCAATTTTGTGACTATTAATATTCGTTAGGAAGTCTAATGTGTGGAACATAACTATTGTACTATGAAAGCCTGAAATTTTCATATTTTAAGTTGGAAGGCTTGCTCTTTAATTGCTATCATACAGTTAATGGATGTTGTTTTCTATCTTTAATTATTTATATTTCGCTTTAAGTTTATAGGACTTGCAAAGTGCAGGGTAGGAGCATAAATGCAAAATAACCGAAATAACAACAAAAAAAAAAGAAAAAAGAAAGAAAAGGGATGTTGTTAAAAGTCTGAAAAGCCTTAGCTGATTATCAACAGTAACAAATTAAGATTGGAGCCTTTTCATCTATTTCCTAAATACAAAATTAGTATCTGTTTATATCCATATCATATCCATACAAAGGACACAAATTAAAAACAAAAAATGTATCAGCTTTCTGAATTCTGATCCTTCACACCTCTAACACCTCCACTCTCCAAAACAACTTCTTTACTCTTTTCCCTTTTCAGAACAAATCAAGCGTTGTACTGTTAAGGTTAATCCTTGGTTTCTTATTACTATTATTATTGTTGTTACTAACCACAGCCGGTGGCACATGCGAGTTGCACTGCGGGCACCGTGGGTTATCTTTCGAGATCAAAACATACAGCAAACACTTAGGGCATGCAGCTGCCATCATGCTGGCACCACCAACCGGTGTGGCTGATGAATCACATCCATCCACCTGGTCGATCGACCGTTTAATTGGTGAATTCGACGTGATCGAGGATGAAGACGGAGATGGCGAGCCATCAGACTGAGCATGGCTCTTGCTTTGTGAGTCGTGCCCCATGCGTGCCAATGCAGATTTAACCTTTTCTATTGTGCAAACACTCTGGTAGTTTGTCTGAGGTGTCGCCGGTAAGGATTTGGGGGATGATTGGGGGAGGTGAAGCGAGATGGTGGTCGGAGGTAGGTTGAGATCCTGAAGGGGATTGTTGTTGGTAGTGCTTTTTTTTGGCAGATACATCTTACCAGGCTGCAATAATTGAAAAGAAATAATTCTTAGTTGCTTAAAATTATGTTGCATTTAATTCATTAATTTATTCATTCATGTATCCGCTCAAATTTGGCATGGTATCACAATTATGAACACAACTCAGTCATTAGTGTATTCCTTAATTGCATAAACAAAAGAATAATTTTCAGAAATTGTTCCTTTATTACCTACCTATATAAAATTGAGAGATGCTAACTGTAAATATGTCAGAACTTAAGAATTGAAATCTATATCTAATTTTTTTAATCAATCGATACACTGCATGTGATTAATTTAATAATAGCATATCAGATGAAAGGAGATATAAAACAAAATAAACACATCAAATCAGGGATTAAAAAAAAAGGGAACAAAACTGAGTAAGCTTGAATTAAACGTATAAATAATCCATAGCGCAGCCAAACATTTGTACTCAATTAAAAAAATCACTGGATTAAAATATAAGAATTAAAAAGGGGGAAATCGGAGAAGAAAAATATACCAAACTATCAAGCGCTTTCTCCACAACGGATCCAGACCCAATTCCCAAACCAAGATCCAAATCCTTAGTACCCATGACTGGACAACCACCAAGTAAATCTCGGGTTATCGGATCCTTTTCTCCATTTGGCTCCGCCTTCTTCCCATACCCACTAACCAACCTTGCCATGAGCCCGACCTCCGTCGCCATTAGAAGAGAAGAAGAGAGAGAATCGGTGTAGTAGATGTAAAGAGATAAGAAGAGAAGATTGAGGTATAAATAAACAGAAGAATCGACATTAAAAGGGAGGAGGGTGTGCAGTTAAAGGAAGGAAAGATCTAAAGGCATGCAGACAAAGCGCATTTAATGCGTGAATTGAAATTAAATGGCATTGAATTGAGGTGTTTGTTTTGGGGCGGGATTAGAATTCTTTTATGAGATCTCTTAGTTTTCTGTGACAGTTTCTGTACAATCTTTGGTATGAGTTCTCATTAATACAGTTGATCTCGCTAGTTAAGCCATGTATTGATATAGACAGATGGTAGTAGAAGATCTGTAATAGTTAGAGAGTGAAGGCGACTGAAGGATGAGTGGAATGGTGGGACCGGAGACTGGAGAGAGGAGACGGACAAAGTGTGCATTTAATGCTCGTATAGGTGGGGCCCACAGGTCTCGCTTTTTTAAGGCTTTTATCCTCTCCAGTTTGTTCCGTGCGGGAACTTAAAAGGCACGTTTCACGTTTGTATTATGCCTGTCAACGGCGTTACTTAGACGAGAACTAGCCAGAAAATAATAAAATCAGTGAATATATAGTAAGCAAGAAACGAGAAAAAAAATAATAAATTACAGAGTTGAGAAAGCAACCAATAAAAATTTATTTCGACTTCTACTTAAGAGGATAAACAAAATATAAAATTCAAAATCAATCATTTTCAAATGTGATTTATATAAACAATTTTATTACAGTGAGTTAAACTAAAAGAACAGTTTATTTCAAGGAAAAATTCAATTTTACAAATGTAAACAGTTAGTCCAATATTCTTAACGTGATCAACATAGAGAAATATACTGGACGTGGAATTTTATGGCGACCAAATCATACCATTGGGCAGTAGGAATTTTCAAAATCAATATTTCTCCTCAGCCAAAAAAAAGAGTAAAAAATTCAAATAAGACTTAAATTTTGTTCTTCAAAAAAATTCCATTGCGACTAACTATAACATAAATCCTTTTTGTGATGCATCAATAATGACATTATGTGTATGTTTTTGTTCATTCGATGATTTGCAATATTTGAGGGTCAAAACTTATATGTTTTACTTGAATGTCAAATAAAATTTAACTTGTACAAATTTGATAAATAGGAAAAAAATATTGATCAAATTTTATTATAGCAAATATATTTTTCAAATTTCAAATATAAAATATTTTTTACGTTACACTTCTATAATTAGTAAAGCAACATATATTTGTGTGTTTAACAGAGAGAGTTTGTTCTCGTCATTACGAATTTTTGCAAGACGATTAATTGTTATTTACTTGCTCATTCGAAACATTGTTCTTTAAATCTATAACTATTTAAGATGAGATGTTTCAGTAAAAATTAGACTTATATTAAAGACCATGTTGCTGTTGGAGTTATGTCCTAGAAGTCAATATTAATGACTTAATTTCTTAGTTTATGTTATTGATGATATTTAATCATTTGTTCCTAGAGTTTATTACTGACAGATCATTCAGGTTGAGGATCTGAATTGTAGATCTCTGTGGATCATTCATTAGAATGACAGTAATAAATCTAAATCGTCCGTAATCTTGATAATTAACAAAGAACATTAATTATCATAAAAGATTAGTAAGCAAGTTAAGTGATGATTAAGTTCTACAAATCATAGGTAAGAAGTTACCAACTTAATTGCATATGTGTATGTTATTAGAACATAGTACAGGACATGACCCAATGAAATAAACATATGGATTGTGTTATGTGTCATTATTTATTTCATATGAGTTTGATTCTAAGTTTGAGATGGTTCAACTTTTCCACATGAGGATAGGTTCAATAAATATCATCTACCGTTAATTTCTGATAACGGCTGCTATACGGACTTTATTTATGTTCTCTTGAATTGTGCGGGAAAAAGTTGTTCATCAAGAAAACCGTATGTCCCTCATTAATTCACTTAGTGAGTGATGATATCTATTTGGGCCCCTTGATGGAGTTGGATTGTTTGGCCAACTTGCACAATCAACTCTAGATCAAGAAATGTATAATCTGCAAGAATGACACATTCCTATCTTGGATTATACAGTGATATCATGTGACATAAGAATCAGACAAGAAAATACTTTTATTTCTTATGCAGGATTGAGATATTATAGCAGTACATTATTTATGCGAATTGGGAATCATAACGTGTTGTTAGATACCGCTTATGATTATTGGAATTAAATAACGATTAAATTCCATGGCCAACGTAGCATAAATCCTCAAAGGGTCACACAAATAGAACTTTAATCACACAGTGCATTATTTATTTATTCGCAGCAGTGTATTGTGAAAATATGATAAGTTGATTAATTAATTATATACCGTTGCGAACCGTTATAATTAATTAAGTCAAGGAGATCATATAGAAATAAATTAATGCATTAACTAATCCCAAAATACTTATTAATAAGTTAATAATTAATTTTGTTCAACACAATTTAATTATAGGAATTAAATAGAGCTTATGGACCTTTATTTAATTAGTAAATTAAATGTTCGATTTGAGTACAAGAGAAAGGTCCATTAATTAATTGAATTAGTGGACATTTAACACACCATAAAATGAGCTTGATAGTCCATATAGTGGCTGCTCTAATAGGGGTAAAAAGGTCCCTAAAGTTTGTGGAGTGATTGGTCTATAAAAGGAGGTCATTTGAAGAGAGAAACCCTAGCCACCATAGCCTTTTCTCTCCCTCTTCCTCCTAAAATGAAAATTAGAGAGAAAATTTCAGAATTTTCATCTCTTTCTCTTGCTCTTTTCCACCTCATCTAGCTCATGTGTTGAGATTTTTTCCTTCTCCATTAATTAAACTAGTTAATTGACAAAGGTAGAAGAGAGAAAACCTTGGGGATTAGTTGCTCTCCTCTTCCTTGCTAGTACAAGTTGAAAGAGGAGGTGATTAAACTTCTAGGTGGACTCGAGGCGGCCGTCGACGGAGGAGAATGCGAAAGAGAGCACATCATCAACTCTCATGCATTGGTCGAACCTCGCGGATACGATTCCGCGAGAGGTAATCGATTCCTTCCCTTTTCTCATATGTGTGTTGATTGCTTAGCAAGATCCTTTGTGCTTGATATTTAATTAAGTTAATTAATAACTAAAATTTAAAATTGAGCACTTTCTAACAGTTGCGTTGTTCTCTATTTCTCGATTTAAAAAAAATAATAAGAAAAATGAGATTTCTCATTAATTATGTTGGAGTATGTGTCTATAATTGTATATGATCAAGGTCCTTGGCATACAAATGGAGAGGAATTGAATTCAGTTATTGTTTATTGCATATACTTCTTTCCAGGCTTTTTATATTCAGAGCGCAGTGGTATGAAATATAGTTTACATATTTCTAAGGTTTTGTTCCATCCAGTGGGGACACCAGTGGGCCCAGTCGAGCATATCCTCCTTGGGATTGGTAAAGAAAAAAAAAAATGAGAAAGATAGTACGCGGTACACAATATATAGCTGTTTAAATAACTTACACTTGTGTAATATATGTCTCTGTACTTGGTAGAAAATATATCTTTCTCATGTACTGGATTATCTGATTGATGGTTAGGTTGCAATTAATGTCACTACAGGAAGATGTCTGATCATGTGTTTGATGGTGTTCATATGGGATTAAGGAATGTCTATTACGTAGTATTAAAAAATATCACGGTCATATCAGCTGACAAGTATATTAATTAATGTGGTGAGCATGGCATCAACCTACAAAATTATTGCATCCACCTAACACTATCTAATCTCACATTAGGAGTTACTAAACATCTCTCACTTTATTTTTTTTTTCTCTTTTTACCTTTTAACCTAATTTACTAGTGATTTATTTTTTGGGAAATTATGCGATGAGAAATTTAATCTCAACCGTTCATTTCTAAGAAAGATTAATTCATTAGCACTCATAAAACACAATCAAAGCCGGATCTAGAAATTGATTCTCATGGTAGAATTTTCTTTATTTTTTTTTTATAGGATGCCATCCAAAAGATAAACATATCAATGTGGGAGTTAGTAGCTACTATTGTAACAGATTGATCTTATCATCATGACCGTCGGTACAACTATTATAGTAATTATTATGAAAACTACTAATATTGCTAACTTGTACGACTTAATTATTATAGTAAAAATGAAACCTAGCTACTGGGTGTCAGGTTCATACACAGTAGGCAAAAAGCAAGTTGCATAACTCCTATTTATTAAGGCATTGAATAAAGAAAGGGTTTGCATGCTAACGCACCGGCGCTTGCCATGGAGGAAGCATTTTTGAAAAGTCAAATTTTCTTCTTGAATGAAATATTGAATGACTGTTCCCCTCACCAAAACTAGTCATGACTCATGACTCGTGAGAATTTAAAAAAAGAAATCAGAGCTAGTCTTATCCAGTTTGGTGCACGTTTCTGTTTATTTTGGTGGAAGTGGAACGGAATGATTAATCAATAATCATTGATTATTTATTATTTTATTTTTACCTATCCCGATATCTAGTTAGCTAGTATAAAAAAAAATAAAAAAAGTTGTTCTGTTTAAAATTGGACAGAACCAAACGGAATCACATCCTCTGGATGGCCATCCAGTGGATGGTTTCGATCTCAGCCGTCCGATTTAATCTCAATGGACATGAATGCCCCGTGCATGATACCAGGATTGATAGGCCCGAAAAAATCTAACCGTTGAGATTAAATCAGACGGCTCGGATCGAAAGACGTCCACTGGATGGTTGAATACAACCATCCAGAGAATGCGCTCCCGAACCAAACCCCCTTTGAACTGAAATGACTGGATTTCAAAGCTGTTCTGTTTAATATTGGACAGAACCAAGTTCCTTATTTGCACTGCATCCGCCTCATTGACAAAAAAAAAAAAAAAAAAAAAAAAAAAAGTAGATTCCGCATTTTAGTTCTTATTGGTTTGGAATTTGAGATCAGACATGACCGACGGCTCAGATGGATGTCTGACGTGTTACAATTTTGTAAAATTTTTTACCATTTTGTTAATTAGGCCTTAATTTGGTTAAATTTGAGCCAGCGACTTGACTATTCTACCTGCTTATATTTTTCTCATTAATTTCTTCTCCGGAGAGGCAATAAACGGTCTGCGTTGGCGGGCGGGAGCATTAAATCAAATTGATTTGCGTAATTAATAGTTAACTTGAAATCCGTTTGAAGAGAGGTCAAGACCAGGTATTAAATAGGAATTAATTACTCATTAATCCCTTCCAACTCCTTTGATGGGACCCAACCCTAATCTTAGGTGACATTTAATGCTGACCCCCCTCTTAATTGTTGTGGGCCCATATGTCATGTAATTTTTAGGCGCATGATTTTATATACTTCTTCCTACATTTTTGAGGTGGCTACTTTTCTCATTATTATATAATTAAGAGCAATTACACAGACGGTCGTTGAGATATCACACAGTTATCATCTTGTTCTTTCAAATTCCAAATAAATGATGTTTTGTCCTTTAATCAAAGTTTGTACCAAATAAGTCATGCATTCAATATCTATTAAAGAATATTATTTTAATTTATGTTGCATCATTTTAGATGTCTTGATATAATTATCATGGTGACAAATATCAATCAAATGAATAACTGCGGGCATAAATAATTTTTGTCATATTAGGTTAATAAAAATAACATTTATATAACTCTCATTGTAAATATCTTTATGAGAGCGCCTGCGCCTCTATCAAGTGTTGACAGAAACTAAAACAAGAACCAATATTATTTTGTTGAAAATTTTGGAACTATAATATATAATGTTTTAAAAATTTAGATTAAAATAGTAATATTGCATGATACTACCATTTGTATAATTTTATTATTATTATTATTATTATTATTATTATTATTATTATTATTAGTATTATTATTATTATTATGATTATTGTTGTTGTTGTTGTTGTTGTTGTTGTTGTTATTATTATTATTATATAATGAACAGATATAAAGCTACTAGTCAAAGAAGAAAAGTATCTGTGCGCTGGCCTCTTTAAATACAAAACGCATGCTGAAGTCGACATTCATTGTATAGAAATAAATTTAAATTGTACTGATAGTCGAATTAAGTGGAAATAAAAAACGGTATTAATTTCTTAATGATCGCAATAAAGATTGTAAATGGCAATTGAAGTTTTAAAGTGACATTTGCGTTTTTTTTAAAAAAAAATCTGACATTTGCGTATTTTAATTTAAAAACTGCATGTAAAGATCTTGCATAATATATGAAAATATACAACATCCGATGCATGGTCAATCATTAGTCACATATTTATCAAAATACACACGATATATGAACTACAAATAACTCATGTCGAAGGTGTGCTCTGTATAAGCAAAGTTGCTCAAGTCAACAAAATTGTTCCATAAATGAGAACATATGTTAAGAAAATGAAATAGCAATTAAACAATCAATAAAAAAAACAACAAATTGCTACGGGATGAAAACACCTAACGCAAGTCACTGTCATAACTATTTAATGTAAGATCAACGTACAAGTTTGGTTATATGGATGTCCTTGACTGTAATAATTATATAATCATTTTATGAATACATGTCAAAATTGAATTAAAATGAGAACGATGATGTTCTTTAAGACTGTGCTCCAAAAAACTGAATCGGAGGGAGAGGAAATGAGAGTAACGGAACGATCGAAGAAGTTTACTCTGCCCGAGTGTTTACTCGCTCCATGCAGAAGGAGAAGACGACGGAAGGGCAGAGAAGACGATGGAAGAGCACACTGAAATTTCGGAAGTTTTAGAGTAAACTTCTACACCCCAAATCGAGAGTAACGAATTCCGGTCAATCCTTACTCTCCTCTCCGTTCCTCTCCTTTAATGTTAGGGTTCTGGAGCAGACCCTAACTGGATTTAATTTTGTATAATATTTTACCAGGGGTGAAATTGAACTCGCACATATATTACAACTTCCTAATTCTTCGTTTGCATTATAGATGCAGAATGGTCCCAGATCTTTATCAGTGTCTTAAATTAAAGAGCTTTAAGTATTTTTAGGAACTTCTTTCTAGAGTTTTGGGAGAGCGATAGTACTCCAACAAATTGGAATCAGGTGGCGCGCGACACCCGTATAGCGCGGCTCACGGACCGTCAGATTCAAATCGGATGGTCTCTATTTTTCTCCGGATTGTAAGGCCCGAAAAAAATTGACCGTCAGATTTAAATTGAACTGCTCGTGAGCCGGTCTACACGCGTGTCGCGCGCCACAGGATGCGGATTAGTACTCCAACCACTTACACTATTCAAATAAAAATATGACAAGGACGATATTATTTCCGAAAGGAAGGCACGTGAATATATATAATTGCTTGCATGTATGCTCTATTATTTTTGTTGCATGTCATGGGTTTGCGCATTGCTATAATGGTCCCTAGAAAAGGAATTAAATTACAACAAATTGTAAAAACTTTCGGTCGGAGAATAACATAATCGCATAAAAATAGCAAGATATTGAATAACAATTATTATAGTTTAAAAATTGCATTAAGTCATTAATTCATAAAATAAGTGAACAGCTTCAAGAGTACATACTTTTTTATGTACAAATAACGAGAGCACATGAATTCTACAATTAATAAAATAGGCCCAGTTGAATTAAAATTTTGATATTCTTGCACCAACCATTCTTAAAAAATGAGAATTAAGGAGATTAAGATATGGAGACAGATTCTTAAGAGAATGGAAATTGCAGAGGTTGGAAAACTCAACGTAGAGTAAACCTATTTCAGAATTAGGGACCAAAACTAGAAAAGCAATATATATCTGAAACCAAGTCCAGAATTGCCTCCCTCTTTCCATGACATCATTTGCATGTCTTGTACCATGTATTCAGCAATTCAGCACGGACCTTGTCGTTTTTTTATTGTTTCTTGTGACTAAAATCTATTAATTACAAAAACAACAAAATATTATTGTTGTTGCAACGATTTAATTACTATCATTATCTATTATTGCTAGTGTAACCGTCAAGTATCGATTTTTTTAATCAGTTAATTATTTTACCACCACTGTTATATTTTTTTTATTACTATTCCAAAAGCTTAAAAAATTATGTAGTGAAGATATTTCATATTTGGTCTCCTTCATTAGTCCGAATATTTTAAAGATACTTATCTTCCCGAAATATCCGAACTTACTGTTGTTGACTGATTCTTGAAATAAATGAAAATGGTTATTATAGAAATAACATGAGTCGAGTTTTAAGTTGGGAATCAAATAAAATGAATTGCTTTGGATGCTTCAACGAAACAGTTCCAAAAACCCTTATTTTCACATGAAAGCTCCAGGTTGAATTTTGCTCCCTGATATTTATTTTGCATACAATTAATACAAGTGTCATTCGACCTGAAAATTTCAGTCAAGTTCAACTTACATTAATGATTATGCAACGCCCATGATAATGATACAAGTAACCCCGTTGAATAGATTCTTTAGAAAAGATATATATTAGGAACTCTCTCTTTTAGTCAGTTGTCACTATTAGTAAAAAGAAAAACATGCAGAACTAAACTACCATAACTATTAAATTTGTTTTTTATTGCAATCAATATATATGTTAACTGCATAAGCAACAAGAATATTTTTAACATAGACTCATCAGTTATCTATTTGGTCAAAGCATTACCTGATTTTTCTTTTCATTTTTCCTCCCTGAAATACGACAACGTTCACGCCATACAAGTATACAACAAAACAAAACACTATCAGCAATCCCGTGAGTCGCTTAGAAAATTTTATATAATTATAAGATTATATATGTCCCTCGGTCCAAGATTTGTTACTTTTTTTTTTTTTTATAATACAAGATTGTTTGGAACCTTACCCATTTTAATTGACCACTTTTATCAACCAACCAAGTGAAAGAAATTGGTTGACGGCACAGTTCTATTAATTGAGGGTCGACGTTGACTGCACAGTTCAGTAGTAAGTGACATGTCCAACGGACACGGAAACTCACTGTTCCGTTTTCGTTTCGTTCAAGCCAACAAAACAAAAAGCTTTTTTTCGTTCCATTTCGTTCAACGAAACAGAAAACTGTTTCATTTTCCGTTCCGTCCTTCATTTACTATTGATTTCAGTCCATTTTCGTGTTCTATTTCGTTCCGCTTCAGTAACATTTACATATTTTACTTTAATTTCCGTTCCATTTTCAGAAAAGAAACATATTTTCTATTTCGTTTAACGTTCCATTCGGACGGAACGGAACGTAAACGTTTGAAACGGATGGTTTTTGACAGCCCTAGTTCCAATGCCACTACTTTTGAGTACCACAAATTGTCACAATTTCATATTTTATCAATATTTAAAATTCAAACGCTGAATCCAAACCGTTGATCTTGTTCAATTTAACGAGCGATGCGTTTCTATATAAGTTTTATAAAATTTGGAGTAGGTTTGATACTATATCAAGTGACCAAATAATGAACGTATTAGAATTAATCTGTCTTAATTAACCAGATTCGTTCATTTGTTGACCATTTGATTGAGTACTAAACAGACTCCAAATTTTTTAAAACTTATATAGAAATGCATCGCTCATTAAATTGAACAAGATCAACGGTTTGAATTCAGCGTTTGAATTTTAAATATTTTAAATATTGATAAAATATAAAGTTATTACAATGTATACACCCAAAAATGATGGAACCGTAACCTTACTCGTTAAAAAGAGGCAGAGCTTACATCCATCCTGTATATTGACCAATCTCCTGAAAATATATTTTACTCTTTTCAAAATATAAAATTTACCGACATAGATAATAAAATGGGAAGTGTTTGGAGATGAGTATCAGCCGGAGTAAAAGAGAGAGCAATAAAAGAGCACAATTAATGAGGAATTGGACCGGAGTTGCGTGCATTTGTCTCCACTCTCTCACCCATCTTTCTCTCGCGTCTCCACTCTCCACCGATAGAGATAGGGATGGCCAAATAGCCAACTACTACCTTTGATTTGAACTCTCTGCTCCGCGTCCTTCTTTATTTTTGCTTCCGTCATCGCTTATTAATTTGCTGCAGCACTAATGCTTCCACGCATTTATTTCTCCACAATTGCTTGACAGAGACACCCCCTCATCCTCTTTTAATTTCATTTTACTTTTTCCGCTTTTACTTCATTTCATATAATAAAAATCTTCTGGCAAGAGTCAGTGTATTGTAATAATTAAGTAATAACAACGTAACGTCGTTATGTCATATTTTCAAACAGAAAGAAGTAAAGTGCATGTACACAGCAAAATGAGATTTCAGGCTTGATCCAAATTCCAAAGCTTATAATTAAATCCAACAATTTTAACTTCAATAATTGAAGATCCTTCATGTTCGTTGAGGTTCGTAGAAGCATCAAGCTTGCTTGACGTAAACAAAACTTCAGGAAAAAAAAAAATTTGTCATCTCCCGTGCACTTAGGTCATAAAAAATAGTATTGTTTGGATTAATGTGTGAGAATAGTGCGATAAAAAAAATGTTCAATAATAATGTACGCAGTATGAGTTGAGCATTGATTTTTGAGTTTTCCGAGATAGTGCAGATCTTTTTTGATATAAATAATTGAATTGATGTTAATTTAATGGCAAAAAAAATTGATGCAAATTTGAATAGCACTAATATACTATTCTTGTAATATATTAGATAAGAGGAATACCAGTAACCAAATACGATTAGGATGAAAGATAGATGCATTAGACTTGCATACATTTATATTATATAATAGCAGTCTTCTTTCTCTTGCATCCAACCACACCCTTTTATACTCGTATATTCCTTCGGATGATGTAAATATGTTCTAGAGAAAAATTCTAGTGTTGCAAATATTACAACTTTATTTGTATACAATTTTATTTATAATTTGGAATTCAAAAGTCAAATTCAATCGGTCGATTTTGTCTTTTCTTACGAATTAGTATAAAATGGGCTCCCGAAATTATAAATTTTATATCAACGCATTTATTATGAAAAAAAGATCTAATGACTTGAATTTAATTTTTTTAAATCATAGTTGCAGAAAAGATGTCGCGACATTTTTAAACAAAAAAAGTGAAACCCACCTCATCATTTAACATATATGTTTAATTATTTGTTGTTTATCCCTGTCCTATTCCTCTGGTACGATTGACTTGTGCTCTTGCACTGTTCATAACATTCACCAACTTGTGCATCATGTGCAAGATCTAATAGTCTTTTTTTTAGAGTGGTATAAATCATTTGGATATGTATTATCTTCAATGTTTTGAAAACCGGACCGGACCGGCCGGTTGAACCGCGAACCGGAGCCCACTCCGTTTCCGGTTTAACCGGAAAAAATCCGGTTCAACCACGGTTAACCGGAAAAAACCGCGACCCGGCAGCCTTTCCGGTTCAGGTGCCGGTCCGGTTTTCTAAACATTGATTATCTTAATCCTCAAAAGTCGTCGAGAATATTCAACGATAACTAATTGAAAGTACAAATATAAACGTGGCTCAATTCCACGTTTTCATTTTTTATAAAGCAATTATTTTCATATTAGGCAAATTCTAAGCGTTATTTATGAAAGCCCCATCAAAATGAAAACTATATGTGAATTTCTATTGACCTTGCTTATCTCAAGCTCTAGCATTTTTTTTGTAAATTTATATTTTGTATACTTAATAAATATTATCTATTATAGATATCAAATAATATAGATGAGTCTGTTATCAAATTAATAACAGACTTATGAAATAATATAGATAAGTCTGTTATGAATACTATTCTCTCTGTTTCTATTTTATTTATTCTCTATGACCTCAAGAAAGAGTGTCCTTAAGCACACCATATAGTCACTTAATTAGTAAAAGCCACTTATTTACAAACAAAATATTATTTAATTGTGTACTAGTTTATAGTTGCATTTCAAATGGAAAATTAATATGAATGTTTAATGCGTGAACAATCACCGCATAAATAGCACAAAGACATCATTAATATGCATTTAGGAGGAATTTAATATCCATAGACCAAAGTTTCACCACCGAAAACTTTGGTAGTTGCTCCGGCACAAAACTAAAAGCTGCATAAATCGATTATAAAGATAACAAAAGGAAAAGGAAAAAATATAAATAAATAAAGGAACCATAGGGCTGCAGAGCTGTAGCACCTGACCCTATATATCAAAATATATTGCGTCATCACTCCAGCAACTCCTGTGAGCACTAAATTACGTTTGGATACAATGCTGAGGTGATAGACTGTCAAGATTTTTGCTCACACAAGTAGATAATATAAAAAACATTCAAGAGTTATAAGCGTCAGAGGAAAAAATGATGAAGAAAAAGAAAAAAATCTGAAGAACTCGGATACACCTTGAATTTGTTAAAATATCAGAGAGGCCCTTTTCATAAAGGATTTCATCCATCATCCCTTGGTCCTTGAGTAAATGAAAAACGTCCTTAGTGACGCCCTGTCCTCAAGTTAGTTTTAAATAACCTTGTTCTTCCTTATTATTATAATAATTAGAAGCGTCGAAAAATTTTCTGACCTGAACACTACTCGTTCTACTCAATCCCGATGAAATTCTATCCAACTCATATTTTTGAAATATCATTCGTACCAAACTCGATCTGATTAGGCATGAGAGACCCAGACCCAAAATCCGAGACAGTTTGACGCCAGACAATCTGAAATCTAACTCCAAACCTGCGGATGGTCCAAAAACGCGCCAACCAGAACGCTCATAATTAATCCTAAATCCAAGATACAAAATTGGTTAGCCTAAGTTCCAACCCGATGTATAGCTACTACCTGGTAGTTCTAAAGAAAACTTCCAAACCCGACCCATACAATCAAATATTCGAATTATCTCGAATTATGAATATAATCAAAGTTGGATGACCTAATAATAGACCAGATGTCAAATCTTAAAACTATGTAAGCCTGACCACCTGATATAACTTTAGATCCAAAACTTCCTAAGTCTAATGATCTAACATCCAACCCAAGCCAAATTAATTAAAATCGATCTCGGATACAGAAATTTTTTTTTATGATAATACAGAAATTATTTTAGGTTGTAACAATCCAGACTGAGAATTATTTGAACTTAATTGCTAACTGATTCAAATTCGAATTGAAGTACTTGTACTTTAATTCTGGTGATTTTTCGGAACTTTAGAAAAATGCATGCAACTTGTTTCCTCAATTGTTGCAGTATCTGATGTTTGAAGGGGTCTAATGTGAACTTCTACTTCAGTATTTTTTACTTTTCCAAAAATACTAAATGATGTCATAACTGGGAGGACAGTCGTATTAATATGGGACAGTTCTATAATTATCCTACTGTCAAATTCTCCTGTGGTGACGGTGACCTGACACAGTAGTCCAAAACCGCACCTAAAGGAATTCAATTGCTAACATCCATTTAACGCATTAATTGGGTTGCTACGAGACGTAAGAAATCAGAAATTGGGCAGAGCATTCGACGAAGGCAGCAGTGCAGCACGAATCAAGACAACCCGCACATTAACAAGGGTTGTTATTTGTTACGGGCTTTGTTGGTGTGTTAAATTGTGTGGTATAGTGGCAGTGCCTCAGGTCAACCATTCATGCAATGAGTTGTTCTGTGACATGTTTTGTACAACTTGTTTGAGACCGGTTGCATGGGGGCCGGGAAAACACAATAAACTTTCAAAAATTAATTAAAAGCAAATCAATAAGCCACTGTAATATAGTTGAACACTTGAACAGTATATCGACTGGATATTTTTGTATGCTCAAGCAAAAGACAATTTGACAATAATTTTCTGTATACAAAGTATTGTTCATACAAAGTTACAAACATAATAAAAACTCCAAGTCTGTGAGGTTCAGTTTTTTTATTATTTTTTTTGTAAGATAGAAGATGCTATATATTGAGATATACCAGGCGGATTTTGAATCCTTATTTTATATTTGAGTAGCTAGTGTTATCCTATTTATTTGATCAAACGTAATTTTCAAGTTCGATCATTTTTTATATTTTGTACGTACTTGTAAACAGAATTGAACATATCAACATCTCATTTCTCTTTATTAGAAAACATAAGAAAATATTAAAAGTATTAATAAAACAGATTAAGACTAATACTCAATACTCAATACTCAATTATTTGAGCTTAAAAAATTTGTCTAAAACATTCTCTTGAAACTTAAAAATAGAATTTATGTTGGTAAATTTAGCAGTGCAATAAATATAAAAAAATGGATGAATATATGGACTCACATCCTCTACAGCCAGAAATAATCGGCTGTACCGTCCAGCCAACCTATTTATTTTAATATTTAAAAATTTCAAAATTCAAATGTTTAATCCAAACCGTTGATGTTGTTCAATTTTACGAGCGATGCGTTTTCATATAAGTTTTATAAAATTTGGATTTGATTTGATACTAGATCAAGTAGTTAACAAATGAACGAATATGGTTAACTATGACTGATTAATTCTAATACGTTCATAATTTGGTCACTTAATCAAGTATCAAATCGACTCCAAATTTTATAAAACTTATATGAAAATGCATCGTCCGTAAAATTGAACAACATCAACGGTTTGGATTAAACATTTAAATTTTAAATTTTTAAATATTAAAAAAATTAGGTTGGCTGGACGGTACAGCCGATTATTTCTTGCTGTAGAGGATGTGAGTCCATGAATATCTCTCTCTCTCTCTCCCTTACATTGGTGGGATACGTAATAAAAAAGGGAAAATTAAGACGGTGAAAATTTTTACCCTCCAGCCGCTCTTAATTCTATTCACCGTCGGTAGTAAAAAAGTTTTTCCATAAACTTTTCATCTTCTCTTTCTGGCTTTTTTTCTTCGTCTCCATGATTCTCATAAAATAAAAGTAATATAAAATATTAACACGTACACTAACTATAAATAGCAAAAGTTTAAGTACTAAAAAAATCTAAGTTTATACTTTATATTACAACGATCTTAATTAAACACAAGACAGTACAAGCTAAATTTGTTGGATTGCGTTAAGTATAGACATTTTGATACTAATTAACTATAAACACTTGGTACTCTTAACTCTTAATATATAGTTGCATTGTAGGTACAAATACTCCATAAAATACATGACATAGGGGGCGTTTGGTTGCGTGGTTGCATAAGTTAAGGATGTCTAAGTGTTTATGTAGTGTTATGTAATTGATGTTTGGTTGTGTAGTAAAGACGAGTAACTTAATGCATGCATATATTCATGTCAAAACACTAAAATTTTCTTAAATTTGAATTAGTATTATGTATTAATAATACGTTGTGCCTTAATTATTATGAAATATTAATAATTATTTTTAATTAAATATTATTAATTATTTTAAATTAATAATTATTATTAATAATTAATATTACTTGTTAAATATTATAAATATTATTAATTATTTAACAATTAAAAATTATCATTGATTAATTATTTTTAATTAATTATTATTATCATTAAATCATTATTATTAATAATTAATATTACTTGTTAAATATTAATAATTATTATTATTTATTAATTTTTTGTTAATTATTAAATATTATTATTAATTATTTCTAAGGGTATTGTTGGAAAAAAATTAAAGGGGACCGGTGCATAAGTTATGCATCATTAAAACGTCTTATGTAAGAGATATTTGATGACTTAAGATGCATAACTTAAGTTATGTATCATTTTAATCACAAACAAACGGAGCCATAGGGCATTGACACGTGGATGCGAGGGCGAGATCCGTGGACCGTGGGTGAGTATTTGCCTTTTTTTTTTTTTTCCTTTCAGAATATTTTTTTTGTCATTTATCAGAAATATAAGATTGCTTTGAGTGAGCGTACTTTTACTTTTTGAGAGAGAGAGTACTGGATCTGTGTCGTCATATATCATATATACTTGGTGAACTGTACCACATTTTTCTATTTGGTGATACAAATTTTTGTAATCGCATTTAATGCAGTAACATCAGAAAAAAATAAAAAAGGACTTGCTAGACAGCTATATAACTTAGCCCTTTTTTAGCGTATATCATAAGTTCACAACACTGATCTTGTGTAACCATCAAGAACAGATAATCTTTCGTCTGCTCCATATATGCACATCAACGCGCTAGAAAACTCAAGACTAATAATATATATATGGATACAAGTTCCGTGGGAAAAAAGTAATTTTTAAAATTATTGTAGTATTATTTATTTTCAAGCTCTACCAACATTTTGATTGTCCCCAAATGACAATATTTTGCTATTAAATTTTTTTATTTTAAAATTCAAACGTTAAATCCAAACCATTGAACATATTTAGTTTAACGAGCAATGTGTTTTCATATAAGTTTTATAAATTTTAGAGTTTATTTGATACTCGGTCAAAAGATAAAAAAACAAGTGAACCTTGTTAACTATGATAGTAATTTCGTTCTAATACGTTCATGTTTTAGCATTAATTTGATCGAGCATCAAATAAACTCTAAAATTTACAAAATTTATATGAAAACACATTGTACATTAAATTAAATAAGATCAACGGTTTGCATTTAAAGTTTGAATTTTAAAATTAAAAAAATAACTAAATAGCAACATGTTGACATTTGGGGCAACTAAAATGTTAGTAGCGAACCTTCCTCGTTAGTTTCAGTGGCAGACCATCACTGCATGAGACGATTGAGATTAATTCAAACGGAGTCAATGTTACTAACTTAATACAAGTAAATATTGGCATTTAAAAACGCGCACCCGGGACCCTTCTAACGTTGTTCATAGAATCCTAATAAAAGCACAGTTATTAAGGGACTGCTAATATTCATGGCAGAAGCTGCAGTTAATCAGACCTGGACGTGAAATTAATCTATTCCAAATTAATGTAGGGACTAGGGACAGAACTATGTAAGCAATGTTGCATTAAATCTGCATTGAAGTTGCAGAGAAAGAGACTTGCATGCAATGAAATGAAATAGCATACAACAAGGTACGCTGGACACCAGCAATACGAAGTTCCAAACAATAGCTCATTTGGATGTGTATTTTTATGATACAAACTTCAAGTATGAGCGGTTATTCCATGAAAAATTATTGTTCCCACGGGGCTTGCTAGCTCTAGAAAAGTTTAATGTCCCAGGGAGTCAATTTGATCCAAAATCTAAAAATTTGAAGGAAACCAAGGAGAATGGGAAGGAATGAAGGTGAATTCTTCTATATAAAAATATGAATATATGGGTAAACATAATTACACCCGAATTTGAAGTGTAACGCCTTTTTTTTTGTTAGAGTTATGTCCTAGAAGCCAATCATTATATGGCTACTTCTATGGTTTATATTATTGATGATATTTGATCATTTATTTCTTGATTTATTAATTGACAGATCATTTAGGTTGAGGATCTGAATTGTAGATCTCTGTAGTTCATTTAAAATTAAATGACAACAATAGATCTAAAGGTCCGTAATCTTGATAATTAACAAGGAATATTAATTATCGGATAAGATTAGTATGCAAGTTAATGTTAGAGTTATGTCCTAGAAGCCAATCATTATATGGCTACTTCTATGGTTTATGTTATTGATGATATTTGATCATTTATTCCTTGATTTATTAATTGACAGATCATTCAGGTTGAGGATCTGAATTGTAGATCTCTGTAGTTTATTTATAATTAAATGACAATAATAGATTTAAAAGGTCCGTAATCTTGATAATTAATAAGGAATATTAATTATCGGATAAGATTAGTATGTAAGTTAAGTGATGATTAAGTTCTACAGATCATAGGTAAGGAGTTGCCAACTTAATTGTATATGTATATATTATAGAACATAATACAGGACACGACCCAATGAGATAAATATATGGATTGTGTTATGTGTCATTATTTATTTCGTTTGAGTTTGATTCTAAGTTTGAGATGGTTCAACTTTTCCACATGATGATAGGTTCAATAAATATCGTCTACCGTTGATTCCTGATAAGGGCTGCTATACGGACTTTATTTATGTTCTCTTGAATTGTGCGGGGAAAAGTTGTTCATCAAGAAAACCGTATGTCCCTCATTAATTTACTTAGTGAGCGATGATATCTGTTTGGGCCCCTTGATGGAGATGGATTGTTTGCTAGCAACTGATACAGTCATCTCTAGATCAAGAAACGTATAATCTGCAAGAATGACACATTCCTATCTTGGATTATACGATGATATCATGTGACATAAGAATCAGACAAGGAAATACTATTATTTCTTATGCAGGATTAAAATATTGTAGCAGTACACTATTTATGCGAATTGGGAATTATAACGTGTTGCTAGATACCGCTTATGATTATTGGAAATAAATAGCAATTTATTTTCCATGTCCAACATAGCATAAATCCTCAAAGGGTCACACAAATAAGTTTTGACCATGCGTGCATTATTTATTTGGTTGTATTAAGGAATGCAACAATATGATATGTTGACTGATTAATTATATACTGTTGCGAACCGTCATAATTAATTAATTAAGTCAAACGGATTATATAGAAATAAATTAATGCATATTCTAATCCTTAAATAATTATCAAAGTGTTGATAATTAATTTGTTCAACATGAATTAATTAAAGTAATTAATTTGAGCTAACGGGCCTATATTTAAATGGTAAATTAAAGGTCCAACTTGAGAGCAATTAATTGGGCCACTAATTAATTGAATTAGAGGACCAATTAAATAATTGATGGAGCCCATTTAGGCCCATTTTATGGCTGCCCTAGTGATGGCATAGTTATAAATTAGTTACAACTTTTTGGGAGAGTGGTTGGTCTATAAAAGAATCACTTTGGGAGCCAAAACCCTAGCCACCTTGCCCTTTTCTCTCTCCCTAATATTTTGGACGAAAATTAAAGGAAAAATTTCAGAATTTTTCCTCTCCACCATTGCTCTCTTAAGCTCATGTGTTGAGCACCTCTTGCTTTCATCCAATTAAATAGTTAATTAAGGCAAAGGGAAGGAAGGGATTAGACTTAACCTCTCATCTACTAGCATAGATCGAGGTTTTGGTTAATACCTTGGTGGACTTGAGGCCGAGACACGCGTGGTGGTGCGCACAACCTCAACATCGCTGGATTCGAGCCTCCTTGTTGCGATACAAGGAGAGGTAGCCTTCCTAACCTCTCTCTCTTGTGTGTGAATGATTGGACTAGATCCTTCTTGGTCTAAGTTGTTTGGATTGCTTATTAAATGGTTAATTAGCACAAAAATTTGAAAACTTAGACTTCCTAACAGTGGTATCAGAGCTCTAGGTCGTTCTAAAGCATTTTAACAAATAATTAGTTGAGAAATGATTAATTAACACATGGATTAGTGATGCACTTGCTTGCTGTCTGGATTTCTGTTCTGTTTTCGACATTGTTTTGGTTTTTTCGCTGAGAAAAGCTTTCAGAAAAATTCTAAATTTTATTGGAGGTTGTAGATCTGTGAGATGTGGTTCTTTAGCCACTAGTTTCACCTTTTTCTAAGTTGTTATGAATTTATGGTGAATTAAACGGTAACGGTGCGCAGATCTGGTACTCTGCTGCACAGTTCTGTGTTTTAGGCATGAAGGATTTATTTTTCGAAAATAACTATCTGTATTTCTTGGCTAGAAATCTTGTAAACTTGATGCTCTTTCTGGACATGTAAAATTTGTTGCATGCTTCGGATTTTATGTGGGCGTTCAAGTCATGAGAAATGAATCGGTTGTCAGATCTGGTTTTCCAACAAACTGATTGTTTGGATAAACTGTACTTATTGAGAAAACTTTATGAAAAAGTGTTTGAATAGAAAGTTTCTACTTGAAGTTAAGATTCTGTGAAAATTAGTTTCAAAGAATTTCATTAAGGTTTGATACCTCAACTGAGTCAATAGTTTTTAGTCATTAGTCTGTTTCAGAACAGGGTAAGTGGCTTGTTTGCTATTTATCTTGATGATTTTAAATAAGACTAGTTGGATTTCGTTTGATGGATTGGTAGCCAATAACATATAGTAGATTTGTTATGTAAAGTGTTTTCATGAAAACGTTTTGGAAGATTATCCTACAGACCAAAAGAGTTAGACAAAAACAGAAAATCGGATAACGGTGTTTCTCGCACAGTTTGACGATTTGTTAATTTTGTTTCTCTCTGATGGTAAGTGATCTCTCCCTGAATTTTTGACAGATAGTTACACTCATAATAGGGAGTATGCATGATTTATTTCATAAATTTTGGAGACCGAAAAATTTCGAATTTTATCGGGTCCCATTTAATATTTTAAATAGTTAAAGTATTTTCTAATTAATCAAATTGGTTGAATAAATTAATTAGAATACTCCATGATATTCCTCCTTTCTGTTTACAATTGTTTAATTGGCTTTTCAAATGGTTTAAGCAAATTAGTTGTTTAAAAGTTAAACTTTTATGCGGAAAGACCCGAACTACAAGCGATGTGCAAAGACTCTAATTCATTGTTGTTAATTAAGAAACAAAGGGACATGTGCTAACTTTGTTTTGTAGGAAGGATCGTGGGTTTAGTATGGCTCAAGAAACCAATGCCTTGTGTGTTGTAATTTGTGAATGCATGTGATTGATTGTATGTAAGGCCTTTGGTGCCATGGTTAATTAATTAATTATGATTAATTTCTTAATGTAACTTGTGAGGCTTGCATGCCCCTAAGGCTAGGAGGGAATTAGGGATATTTTCACATGTATTTTGTCCTTTAATTATATAGGATAGGATCCATATGATTAGTGGGAGGGACAATTAGATTAGTTTTGCTACATGGAGATGCGGCGGAACTAATGCAAGCGGGAGCCATACAAACCCACAACAATGCTTGAGATGCTTATTATTATGTGAATGTTTGTGGATGCTATGAATGTTATAGGATAGGTATGGGTGTATGATTACACGACCACCAAACAATAGTCACATAATTGTTTGTCCCAAATTTGATTAAGTCGACCGCCCTCCTTCTCTCTATCCCCTTCACGTCAATTGTCCTCTCATGGCGCGGTCCGCCCAAGCGGACGTCATGGTTGTCAATTTGATAGTCGGGATACAAATAAAGGGATTTGTAAGGAGCAAATAGAGAGATGCTACTTATCGATGGACCCAACTAGAGTTTGGACATCGGGGCGAAGTTCGCGATGCGAACCAAGAATCATAAAGTTGTATTATTGGTTAAAGAGAACCTACCTTATCTAGTCATTTTGGGTGACGTGCCATAGCAGGTCCAACTTGACGAAAATAAGGGTCTTGGAAATTCATTACTTTTAGGGACTTATATTAAAGTAGTGAAAGTTTTACTTTATTTGAAAATAAAACAAAAGCATAATCTAATTAACCTTTAATTTGAAAAATTGTTGTAGATGTCTTCCTCATCCTTTTCGCTTCGCTCTCTTTTAGAGAGAGAAAAGCTCGCCTTCAACGGTGCCAACTTTCTGGATTGGCACCGGAACCTTAGGCTTGTCCTTAGGTTTGAAAAGAAGGAATACCTCCTAACCACTCCCATTCCCGCGGTTCCCAAGTCGGATGCCCCTCAAGCGGACAAGGATGCCCATGACAAGCACGTCATGGACGACATGGAGATGTCCGTTCTGATTGTCGCTGTCATGGAGGCGGAACTCCAAAAGGAGTTCATGGATAGTGGTTATGGTGTGTTTGAAATGATCTCTCGTCTCTCGAACATGTTCCAAACCAAGGCCCGCACCGAAAGGGCCCGTCTTATCAAGGCCGTCGCCAATACTCGATTGGCGGAAGGTCATGAAGTCGGGCCACACGTCATGAAGATGGCAGGGTTGTTTCGGCAGCTCGAAAAGCTTGATACGCCCTTCCCGTCAGGGGCGATTCAAGACTTCATTCTCAACTCTCTCCCTCATAGCTTCACCGGTTTTGTTGTGAACTACCGGATGAATGGCATGGACAAGAGCATGGATGATCTCCAAAACATGCTTGTCGAGACGGATGAGAGTCTCAAAAAGAAAAAAGGGCCCAAAGATGTTCTTGCGGTGAGTGACAAGAGCAAGAAGAGCAAGAAAAGAAAGACCTGCAGAACTAGAAAGGGCAAAGGCACGGTGACGCCCCAAAGTTCGGCCAAGGGAGCTCCCGAGGGTTCCAAGAGAAAGAAGAACCCGGCCACTTCCGAGACCGTGTGCTACTACTGTAGCAACAAGGGCCATTGGAAGAGGAATTGCTCCAAGTACCTCGCTGACAAGAAAGCGGGAACTGTCCGGCCTTCTACTTCAGGTATATTTGTCATTGAAACCCTTCTCGCTACCTCTAGTACAGACTGGATATTTGATACTGGTTCATGTGCTCACATTTGTCGAAATGTGCAGGCACTAAAGAGTAGGAGGCGGCTCGAGAAAGGCGAATTTCAACTCCGCGTCGGTAACGGCACGTGCGTCTCCGCTATGGCCGTTGGGAACGTAGAACTCACTTTGCCTTCTGGTTTAGTTTTGGAACTAAGGGATCGTTTGGATGGGTTAGGAATAGCCAATTCCTAGGAAGGAATAAGGATTTTCGTTGGGAAGTGTGTAAATTTGTGAGAGAGATGAATTGTTTATATTAAAATTTATGCCCGGAATTGGAAAATCCCCAAATTCCGGTCACATCCAAACGACCCCTAAAAGATGTTTATGTAGTTCCTTGTATCACTCGGAACATCATCTCTATTTCGTGTTTAGACTTGGATGGATTTGGTGTTGTAATAAAGAACAAAAGTTGTACTTTGTTGCGTGATGATGTTTGTTATTGTGTTGCGAATTTATTGAATGGTCTTTATGTGCTTGATTCTAACGAACATGTTTTGAGTGTTGAACATGACAGTAGAAAACGTAAGATCTCACATGAAAGTTCGACTCTAATGTGGCATTTTCGCTTAGGTCATATCAACGAGAAACGCATCAAGAGATTACAAACAGTTGGTCTCTTGGATCAATTCGCTTTCGAGCCAATTGACACATGCGAATCATGTTTGATGGGAAAGATGACCAAAACGCCATTTACCTACAAAGGTACAAGGGCAAGTGGCTTATTAGACCTCGTGCATACCGATGTATGTGGACCTATGAGTATTTGCGCACGAGGAGGTTATTCATACTTCATCACTTTCACCGATGATCATAAAAGATACGGGTATATCTACTTGATGCGGCACAAGTCCGAATCCTTCGAAAAGTTCAAGGAGTTCAAGAATGAAGTTGAGAACCAACTCAATCGAAAGATCAAAGTCTTGCGTTCCGATCGAGGTGGAGAGTACTTAAGCCACGAATTTGGTGATTATCTAAAGGAGTGTGGAATCGTTCCACACCTCACTCCACCGGGAACACCACAATGGAATGGTGTATCCGAAAGGAGGAATCGAACTTTGCTAGACATGGTTCGATTGATGATGAGCTAAGCCGACTTGCCCAAATCGTTTTGAGGTTTTGCAATAGAAACCGCAACTTTTACATTAAACCGTGTTCCATCAAAGTCCGTTGAGAAAACGCCTTATGAGATTTGGTTTGGTAGGAAACCAAGCATGTCGTTTCTCAAGATTTGGACCCAAATCGGACAAGTGTCATTTCGTGGGATACCCAAAGGAAACTAAGGGTTACTACTTCTACAACCGCAACGAGAACAAGATAGTTGTTGCTCGTTATGGTGTGTTCTTAGAGAAGGAGTTTCTCTCAAGAAGAAGTAGTGGGAGTAATGTGGTCATTGAAGAAATTCATGAACCACCGCAAGATGTGCCTCAAGTGGGTAATCTAGCGATTCCCAATATGGTGCCAAACGAGGTTGTAGCCGAACCCGTTCCACAAGTCGTTATGGAAGAGGTTCAAGAGTACGCTCCCTCAAATGAGGACTCGAACATATCGCGAGTCGATAGTGTTCAAGACACTCAAACTTTCGAGGACCAAGAACCAAGTCCACAAGCCGTTGTGGAACAAGTTCAAGAGCCTCAACCCCAAGCACCGATCCTACGAATGTCAACGAGGGAAAGTCACCCACCCGAAAGATACTTGGGTTTGCACGATGTTCTCGTCATTGCGAATGACGAACCCTTGATCATAAAGGACATGAAAGATAAACCCGACTCCAAGGAATGACTTAAGGCCATGGAATCCGAAATGCAATCCATGTATGAAAACAAGGTATGGACCTTGGTTGACCTTCCCGACGGAGTAAAACCCGTTGAGAACAAGTGGATCTTTAAGAGAAAGGTCGACATGGATGGCAACTTGAGCATTTACAAAGCACGACTAGTTGCGAAAGGTTACAAGCAAGTTGATGGTATTGACTATGAATAAACTTTCTCGCATGTCGTCATGTTCAAGTCAATTCGGATCTTGTTAGCGATTGCCGCATATTATGACTATGAGATATGGCAAATGGATGTCAAAACCGCCTTCTTAAATGACAATTTGGAAGAGGATGTGTATATGACACAACCCGAGTGTTTTGTGGATCCAAAGAATGCTAATAAGGTGTGCAAGTTTCAAAGGTCCATTTATGGATTGAAGCAAGCATCGAGGAGTTGGAACAAGCGTTTTGATGAAGAGGTCAAGAAGTTGAACTTCATTCAAAGCGAGAAGGAACCTTGTGTTTACAAGAGAATTAGTGGGAGCGTGGTTGTGTTTCTCGTTCTATATGTTGATGATATACTCTTGATCGGGAATGATATCCCCGAATTGAATGCAGTAAAGGATTAATTGAAGAAAGTGTTCTCAATGAAAGACTTGGGCGAAGGCGCCTACATCCTAGGAATCAAGATCTATCGAGATAGATCAAGAAGGTTGTTAGGCTTGAGCCAAGATGCATATATTGACAAAGTATTGGAAAAACACAAAATGACTAGTTCCAAGAAGGGTTACTTGCATATGTCACATGGCATATTCTTGAGCAAGTCTCAATGTCCAATGACTGATACAGATAGGGATTTCATGAAGCGGTTCAAGTATCCATCTGTAGTCGGTTCGATTATGTATGCCATGCTATGCACTCGCCCCGATGTTGCGCATCCGATTAGTGTGACTAGTCGATACCAAGCTAACCATGGTATGGCACATTGGACCGCAGTCAAGAATATCCTCAAGTATCTCAAGAGAACAAAGGATAGCATCCTCGTGTACGGTGGAGACCAAGAGCTCGTTGTAAGTGGTTACACCGATGCTAGTTTCCAAACCGATCGAGATGATGCGAAGTCACAGTCTGGCTTCGTATATCTGCTCAATGGTGGAGCCGTGAGTTGGAAGAGTTTTAAACAGGATACCACGGCTGATTCCGTCACCGAAGCAGAATACTTAGCGGCTGGTGAAGCGGCGAAAGAAGGAGTTTGGATTAAGGAATTCTTGACCGAGCTGGAGGTGGTTCCAAGCATCTCTGGTCCAGTGGATCTCTACTGCGACAACACAGGAGCCATAGCTCAGTCCAAGGAGCTTAGGTCTCACCAGAAGACCAAGCACATTCTACGACGATTCCATCTTATCCATCAGTTTGTGAATGACGGATGGATCAAGGTCAAGAAGGTGGACAGTGCCGCGAACACAGCGGACCCTCTGACAAAGCCTCTATCTCGAGCCGCACATGAGTTGCACGTTGCATCCATGGGGATTAGGCGTATGTCTGAATGGCTTTGAGTTGTATCTTTTATCATTTGAGGCTTTAGTATGAGACATGTATATTTTGGATATTACATTGAGTACTATGCACTGGTTAGAAGTCACTGTTGATTGACTCTAGGTCAAGTGGAAGATTGTTAGAGTTATGTCCTAGAAGCCAATCATTATATGGCTACTTCTATGGTTTATGTTATTGATTATATTTGATCATTTATTCCTTGATTTATTAATTGACAGATCATTCAGGTTGAGGATCTGAATTGTAGATTTCTGTAGTTCATTTATAATTAAATGACAATAATAGATCTAAAAGGTCCGTAATCTTGATAATTAATAAGGAATATTAATTATCGGATAAGATTAGTATGTAAGTTAAGTGATGATTAAGTTCTACAGATCATAGGTAAAGAGTTGCCAACTTAATTGCATATGTATATGTTATAGAACATAATACAGGACACGACCCAATGAGATAAATATATGGATTGTGTTATGTGTCATTATTTATTTCGTTTGAGTTTGATTCTAAATTTGAGATGGTTCAACTTTTCTACATGATGATAGGTTCAATAAATATCGTCTACCGTTGATTCCTGATAAGGGCTGCTATACGGACTTTATTTATGTTCTCTTGAATTGTGCGGGGAAAAGTTGTTCATCAAGAAAACCGTATGTCCCTCATTAATTTATTTAGTGAGCGATGATATCTGTTTGGCCTCCTTGATGGAGATGGATTGTTTGCTAGCAACTGATACAGTCATCTCTAGATCAAGAAACGTATAATCTGCAAGAATGACACATTCCTATCTTGGATTATACGATGATATCATGTGACATAAGAATCAGACAAGGAAATACTATTATTTCTTATGCAGGATTAAAATATTGTAGCAGTACACTATTTATGCGAATTGGGAATCATAACGTGTTGCTAGATACCGCTTATGATTATTGAAAATAAATAGCGATTTATTTTCCATGTCCAACAGAGCATAAATCCTCAAAGGGTCACAAAAATAGGTTTTGACCATGCGTGCATTATTTATTTGGTTGTATTAAGGAATGCAACAATATGATATATTGACCGATTAATTATGTACTGTTGCGAACCGTCATAATTAATTAATTAAGTCAAACGGATTATATAGAAATAAATTAATGCATATTCTAATCCTTAAATAATTATCAAAGTGTTGATAATTAATTTGTTCAACATGAATTAATTAAAGTAATTAATTTGAGCTAACGGGCCTATATTTAAATGGTAAATTAAAGGTCCAACTTGAGAGCAATTAATTGGGCCACTAATTAATTGAATTAGAGGACCAATTAAATAATTGATGGAGCCCATTTAGGCCCATTTTATGGCTGCCCTAGTGATGGCATAGTTGTAAATTAGTTACAACTTTTTGGGAGAGTGGTTGGTCTATAAAAGGACCACTTTGGGAGCCAAAATCCTAGCCACCTTGCCTTTTTCTCTCTCCCTAATATTTTGGACGAAAATTAAAGGAAAAATTTCAGAATTTTTCCTCTCCACCATTGCTCTCTTAAGCTTATGTGTTGAGCACCTCTTGCCTCCATCCAATTAAATAGTTAATTAAGGCAAAGGGAATGAAGGGATTAGGCTTAACCTCTCATCTACTAGCATAGATCGAGGTTTTGGTTAATACCTTGGTGGACTTGAGGCCGAGACACGCGTGGTGGTGCGCACAACCTCGACATCGCCGGATTCGAGCCTCCTTGTTGCGATACAAGGAGAGGTAGCCTTCCTAACCTCTCTCTCTTGTGTGTGAATGCTTGGACTAGATCCTTCTTGGTCTAAGTCGTTTGGATTGTTTATTAAATGGTTAATTAGCACAAAAATTTGAAAACTTAGACTTCCTAACAGTTAAGTGATGATTAAGTTCTACAGATCATAGGTAAGGAGTTGCCAACTTAATTGCATATGTATATGTTATAGAACATAGTACATGACACGACCCAATGAAATAAATATATGGATTGTATTATGTGTCATTTATTTCATTTGAGTTTGATTCTAAGTTTGAGATGGTTCAACTTTTCCACATGACGATAGGTTCAATAAATATCGTCTACCGTTGATTTCTGATAAGGGCTGCTATACGGACTTTATTTATGTTCTCTTGAATTGTGCGGGGAAAAGTTGTTCATCAAGAAAATTGTATGTCCCTCATTAATTTACTTAGCGAGCGATGATATCTGTTTGGGCCCCTTGATGGAGATAGATTGTTTGCTAGCAACTGATACAGTCATCTCTAGATCAAGAAACGTATAATCTGCAAGAATGACACATTCCTATCTTGGATTATACGATGATATCATGTGACATAAGAATCAGACAAGGAAATACTATTATTTCTTATGCAGGATTAAAATATTATAGCAGTACACTATTTATGCGAATTGAGAATCATAACGTGTTGCTAGATACCGCTTATGATTATTGGAAATAAATAGCGATTTATTTTTCATGTCCAACAGAGCATAAATCCTCAAAGGGTCACACAAATAGGTTTTGACCATGCGTGCATTATTTATTTGGTTGTATTAAGGAATGCAACAATATGATATGTTGACCGATTAATTATGTACTGTTGCGAACCGTCATAATTAATTAATTAAGTCAAACGGATTATATAGAAATAAATTAATGCATATTCTAATCTTTAAATAATTATCAAAGTGTTGATAATTAATTTGTTCAACATGAATTAATTAAAGTAATTAATTTGAGCTAACGGGCCTATATTTAAATGGTAAATTAAAGGTCCAACTTGAGAGCAATTAATTGGACCACTAATTAATTGAATTAGAGGACCAATTAAATAATTGATGGAGCCCATTTAGGCCCATTTTATGGCTGCCCTAGTGATGGCATAGTTGTAAATTAGTTACAACTTTTTGGGAGAGTGGTTGGTCTATAAAAGGACCACTTTGGGAGCCAAAACCCTAGCCACCTTGCCCTTTTCTCTCTCTCTAATATTTTGGACGAAAATTAAAGGAAAAATTTCAGAATTTTTCCTCTCCACCATTGCTCTCTTAAGCTTATGTGTTGAGCACCTCTTGCCTCCATCCAATTAAATAGTTAATTAAGGCAAAGGGAATGAAGGGATTAGGCTTAACCTCTCATCTACTAGCATAGATCGAGATTTTGGTTAATACCTTGGTGGACTTGAGGCCGAGACACGCGTGGTGGTGCGCACAACCTCGACATCGCCGGATTCGAGCCTCCTTGTTGCGATACAAGGAGAGGTAGCCTTCCTAACCTCTCTCTCTTGTGTGTGAATGCTTGGACTAGATTCTTTGAGATATAAGTCGTTTGGATTGCTTATTAAATGGTTAATTAGCACAAAAATTTGAAAACTTAGACTTCCTAACACTCTTCTCATCTCTTCTCTTTCCTTTTCCTAGCAAAGTGTTACACCCAATTTTCACATGTTGATAGAAAGTGGGCACATAATGTTGAATTTCATATTTTATTTTTTAAGTTCCTTTGACAAATATAAATTTCAGTTTAATTAATTAATATTTAGAACAAAATATTAATTAATGTATTAAATTAATTATTTGCCAGATAAATTATATTAAATTAATAATTTATTTATTCTTAAAATTGACTATATAATGTTATATATTAAGACTTTACTCCTTTACCGGATAAATTATCATATTATATTTACTAGAGAGGATTTTATTTTATTTTTTTTTTTTTTTGGTTGAGAGAAACTTGTAAGTGGCTACCATGGAAATTTAAGAGAAGTGTTTTGGATTAAACATGAGTAAGACTCTTATTTTTATATTTGCAATTATTTATTATTTTAATGTTTTTTTAATACAATCCTCTAATTCTCTATCACATCAAAGAGGATGGTTCAATTTTACAAAATATTTATCATCCTAGAATTTGGTAACTTTTTTCTTTTTTTTTTGATAGTGTATCAAGAGGTCAAAAAATAAATATGTTCCTTTTTTAATGTCAAATGAATTAAAAAAAAAACAAACTTTTATGGTAATATATATCTCATGAAATTGAAGAATATCAACGGTTTGGATTTGGCCTTCCATTATAAAATTTGCAATATGATAAATGTGAGATTGTGGCACCTGGTGATATTTATAAAGTTGTGATATTAGAACCCCATTCATAGAGCATATTACTGGACAGATTATTAGCCAGGAAGAAGAAATGTAGCATAATTCATGATTAAGATGAAAAAAATAATATCTAACGACAATTAGATTACTATTGCTCAAGTCTTTGTGGGCCTTTTACAAACAAATACGAATTCGTTTTCCATTGACCCATTAAATTTTCTTAACTTATCATATATTAGTTACAGGTCTCCCCTTCTATATTCAACGCCACTCATAACTACATCTGGCTCGATTTTATTTAACCTTAACATTTACAAACATGCACGTAACTTGAAAATATGAAAAAAGAATATAAAACGAAAATATTTCTGGGTTTTATTTGAAAATAGGATGAAAAATGGTCCAGACAGTACTCGGTATTAAAAGCTTGTCCTACTTTTCCGCCCCTTTAATTGAAGCAACAAATACAATTGCAATGTTACATCGAAAATTAATGAATGCCTCTACTTAAAGACATTTAATAAAAATGCCCCACCAACATATATTTAGTTTCAAATTCTGTACCATCTGTACAGACTTAACCTCCAGCCGAGTATCATCCAGTAACATAAATTTTATGAGAAAACAATGAAATTGAAATTGAACAGAGACCGCTACTGGAAACAATTGACCACATAAACATTGTATTGATTCATAAGATATCCGTGACCCTATTTGCTATTAGAAATATCATAAAATAAGTATACCATGTTTGGGAAAAAAAATAGAGATGGCACAACGGTTCTGCAAAAATTGCTCCTTTTTGAACAAATAGTACACTCCGAGATCAGGGGCTTGTTTTATAAACAGAGCTAACAATCCAAATACGAAGTTCGAATTCACAAAAGAAAAGAAACAGTATCAGACACACTTTCATACCGGTACCAGCAAGAGAACAACCAAACAAAAACAACCATAATCTAACACAACGACAGAGTTACCAAGTCTAACAAAGAAGCCATGCAGTTTGCAGCCCACCAATCGACTCAACAACAACCAAACAATCTCAAGCCCAACACAAAAATTCACTCTTAAAGATAAAAAGATCCATTGAAAAGGATTATTTGTTTCTTCCATGTGGACGCTTGAGTTTGGTAAAAACAATGCCTATTCACACGATACTACCGATTCTACCATTTCATATGAATATATGAATTGGTAGTTCGCGAAATCGCGAGAAAAGATTTTTTTTCCTAACTTGTTTGGTGGCATGAGAACAGGGAGAATAGAAACCTAATTACAATTGGCCTAAATCTCAAACCATCCAGAACAACCCAAGTGTCCTCAGCTGTGATTATATATATTGAAAAAATAGGCTTCCACACAAACTGAGAGTAGTTTACACGTTTACATGTGCAATAAATTCATTTTCTAAGATCGCAAAATAATTACTATATTGATTGTGTAACTAAATGACATATTCAAACAGGTACTTGGCATTGCTTACAAGCCCTATATTGAACGTATTGTTAACTTAGAAATGTTTGGTAATTGTATTGCTTTATTCTAGCAAGACAGGCTAATGCTAGTTTAATGTTGCTATTTCAAATTCTAACGGAAAAAAGCATTTGGAAATTAAACATCCCTCTTTTGAGAGCAAAATATTACATTGTTTTAGCATATGAAAAATTGGCATCTCTTCCCTTCTACAAATTTTGGCTAGATATTTCTCCACTTTGGCAAAATTTCTCCGGTTCATCTCGTATCAGAAAAATAATGGACAATAGCAAACAAAAAAAAAATCAATAACGAATAAAAAAGGGAGGGCATGTTTTTCATTTCAGACTTAACATTTAATGTTGCCCCCAACAACAAAAACTTCTGCCTCAAGATATCACCACCCGCAGAGCTTCTTCCTTCCATATTTCGTAGTGGTTTGCATTGGCAAAGGTGCAAACCATCAATCAAAACATGCCCTAACCAGTAAATAATCGAGTAACAAATACTCTTACCTGAGACTGAATTTATTTAACCATATTGTGAATCTGGGAGTTTTGTAGCATGCTGGCATAGAACTGAGTGAAAGAGCTTTTCGCATTACTTTTCTCCAACTACAAACAAAGGTAAGAGAGCTGTTATGTAGCAGTTCAATATTTAAAATCAGAAATCAATATCAAGTTAAATATCAAAGAACAAAAAAATAAATAAATAAAGGTAGACAGAACTAATATGAACTCCACTACAATGACACAATCTGAACAAGACTGCCACAAAGTCCAAAATGTCAGCAATATACAATTACACTGCATAGCATGAAGTTCAGCAAAAACCGTAAACATACTAGTATACTACATTTTCTCAGCACCATCTCAGTCCATGCAATAAACTCTTTTGCATTATAGCTTTCTATCCATTTTCTTCATTGGTCCAATCCCTAGATGAGTCTATAGGCAGCATGATTGAGAGGCTACCCCCAAGTTGGGGGAAAATTCAGACAAAAACAAGCCATTACAACACATACATCTGAGACAGTAGTTAGTTAAACCATCCACATGGACCTGCCAGATATTGGTTTCTAGGGATAGAACTTAAGAGTCAGAAAAGTACAGGCCAACATGTATATGACATATTCCATCAGATTTGCTATGCACAATAGTTTACTCCCTCAAGGAAACAAGGATCAAGTTTAAAATAAATTGTTCTTTGTCATTCGCATAAGAAAGAAAACAACACATTTAAATAATTTATACCAGGAGGAAATTATCAATAGATGTTTGATCATTTGGAGAGAAGGAAACTCCATCCCGCTTCATTTGTATGAAATCTCTGTTCTGTTCAGCCTACAAGCAAAATAGGTTTAAGATGTGAAAATGCGACTTTTAGAAATATGAAAACCAAAAATTCAATATATTTTGCATTTCTTTTTTCACTGTTCCCATCTTTAATTCACCTTGCACATTGCTTTTTATAAGAACATACCTCTTATTAGTGAACTGGTTTTTTATATTATATTTTGGCATTTATAGAGCTATTTTACCGAGGAATAATCACAACAACTTAAAATTAATTTGGGACTATAAGAAGTTATAGTTTTGCCCTCGATCAAGGCTGATGTTAAGATAAAATCTAATGTCAACAACATCAGAATTTTGCAGGGCTTTAAATTTACACAAAAGAAATGGAAAGACATTTTGCTAGGTTACAATTTAATAAAGTATCTCTTTTGCATGACTGGTTTTATTTCCATAATGTATGTGATGACTAACTCAACTGTCTGACGAGATTGTGGACAGATTCCCCTGATAAACAGATTACTTTGCAACCTTATCAGGGGATGTTCATTTATAATGGTGAGCAGAATATCACCTGGTCAATGAAACGCTTGATAAGACGGCGAACTGATTCAACTGTTGCCTTCTCATGGCATCTCTTAAGGAGGATCAATGGGATGGTAGAAAGTTCTGGAAGCGAGACATGATAGCTCCACTGAGAAAAGTGTGTGCACAATACCTCGACACTAGATCGCACACATTCTTCTTGATATCGCCTAGATTTTAACAAGTTTCCTGGCACCTTTGACACAATTAAATAAATGTGCAGAATGAACAAACAGCTTTTATGGATAAAGCAAACACCACCCTATATTATGTGAGATTAATAATAACATGCACCCAATAAAGAAAGTATCAGAACACTACTTTAGTCCCTGCCAGTGCCAGTAATACCAGCACAATATTTCAGTACTTGCTGTTTGATCACAAAGGCCACAAAACTGAGTAGGAAATTGGCACATATCTGTATACAGGTGAAGTCTATCAGAGGTACTAAGATAGCTTTACCAAAAAGCCTCACGTGGGTTGGTACTTTCTGTAATAAATTTAAAGAATCACTGTATACCTTTAATAAAGTTGATAATTTCAACCTTGGCTCTTCATCCCCATCCATCTTTCCAGTGACCATTCCAGTCAAATCGAGGCATTCAAACACAAGGGAAGAAACTGGTATAAAATGACCAGATGTAAGAGAGAGATCATTAAGCATTTGTGCACATTTGAGCTTTAGTGGCAGAAACCGTGGGCCTGTAAATAAACTTGTAATTCCAAATATAACACGGACAGCCTTGTCAAACAGCTGTTGTAAGTTGTTTTCCTTGTAGTTAAGGCAAATGAACTTCACCCAGAGATTGAGACAGTTAATGTATTGCCAGTTATTGATCTTCATCAGATCTTCCTGCATCAATAAAAATAAAAACATATATAATGATTGGCCTGTGTATTGATGAATTATGCATCACAGTAACCCATCCATCGTTCTTGGAAATTTTCAATAGATGAAAAAAGAACACATATAATCACAGTACACCATTATCATAGAGAGGACAAAGGTTAAAGAAAGTACAAGGACGAGTCCACATGATATCTCGGTGTTTCAAGAATATTTTTCAATTTATAGGGGTATGCATGTGTTACAAATTATAATATTTGGTATTAAATTATGTCAAATGATATGTTATATGTATTTTTATTGTTGATTTCATCATTAAGGGATACATTATTAGATTATTCTTACTGATCAAGTCAACAATAATAAAATTCTTATTCCTCTTTCCTCTATTTATTGACATAGTATCAGAGCCTATCAAGTTTGAACTTGCTACACTGAGGTGGGGATTATAATTTTTTTAAGTGTTTGCTCCAACACAACGCCGGTTTTGTGTATGCTGTCGAGATCAAGACTTCTCCTTTTCTTTATGATTTCATGCGCAATCTCCCCGCCATGGTACATTCCTGCCAGTATTCTACTTCAAAATAAGTTGAGGCATTTCCCACAGATCCTTCACAACATCAGTTAGGGCCTACATCAACTAGGGTAATTTCTTACTGATCTCCTCATATATCAGTCAAGGTAGTTCCAAAGATCATTAGGATGCTACAGAACTGACTCAATTGTTTGCTTTTATGCAAACTTCAGACACCCCATGCCTCTTCAATTAGAGTGGTGTTAAAGAATATTTTATAATATTTGGTAAATTGGTATCAATTTGAATGATCCTAAATGATGTGTATGGTAGTATTTTGATTTTAGTTGACTCTCAATTATTAAGAAGAGCATTAAATATCTCTCTTAGGCCTTCAGGCATATTTTTTTCTCCCTTGGTTATATATTTTGTAGGCCTTGATCCATATTTTGATCAAGAAAAAAAGGATGAAATTCGTCTTTCACTTTTTTCCCATATTTATTTACAATATGCAGTGTACTCATCCGTTTTTTCAAATTGTTTGACGAATTTATTGTCGTTAAAAGAGTTTAGTTTTTAGGTCATTCTGCTTCAGTTTGGTTGAAAAGGTGGAGTACTTATAGTATTCGGTTTCGGGTTCAATTTAACAGTTAGAAACTAAAATAATCCAAGCCAACTAAACCTACATGTTGATGATTGTTGTTTATTAGTTGCAACATGACACATAACAATAAAGTATACTATTGGCTAAGTGATAGCCTCAAAAAGGGCTCAGTTTACCAAATAAATTGTTCTGATCTGAACTGACCAAAAGAACACATTGTATATTCTTGATGAGGAACCTTTCATACTTCCCTTCTCTCTTCTGCTAAAAGCATATATATAAAGCAACCTCTACCAAAGTTTGGGACCGAGGCTGCACAATTCATTGTGATGGACTAGTGCTTACCACCAGCCCATTTCATTTTTTATTTTGGGTTTTTTCCCTCAGTAATTTTGGAGTAATTCTCAACAATCAAGGGGGAAATCTCTTATATTGGACTCAAATGGATATTAGCAATGTTGCAGTTTAGTGAGAAATTTATGCCAAACTAAATCTAATGGAGGGAACAATTAAGTATATTTATAATTATTATTTTAATAAAGGGAACAATTAAAAATTTATTGGACAAGTGTAGTAAAGCAGACAAAAAAAACCATAAGTAAATGAGGTCCAGTATCAGCACAAAAACTGAATCCGTTGGAAGTACCAGTATTAAATATCTGAAGTAATGCCAAGAAAGATAAATATACCTTCTTCTTTGTCGTAGAGGAATGTTTGACAACATCACCCAGTCGCTGGAGAGAGGAAACAGCAACCAGGTACGACTGTTGAACATCCAAAGAAGTTATCTCCAGAAAAGAGCTTTTCATAAAATCAATACGTGTCAGGTTGGAGTCATCAACAAACTTGCAACGTGCAACAAAAGTTCTATACATAGCCTTCATACATATATTAAAATAGTCTGAAGATAGTTGTGAAGCAACTTCTTTCATAAGTAAGAACGCAGATGTAGAAAGTTGCTCCTCTCCGGTGGACCAAAAACGAACTAAAATCTGAAAAAGCAAAAACAAATACAACAACAACAACAAAATCTTTAGTCCCAAACAAGTTGGGTTAGGCTAGAAATGAAAACCAACCAGTCCAAGGTCACAAAACCAAGTTACATAGTAGTGATAATAATATAACAATGACAAACTAACAATAGAAGACTACAGTATAAATCATAAGATCCTAAGACCGAAGTCCTATGTCCTTAAACCTTAACCAAAAACCTTAGGACCTAAAGTCTATAAGCACTACCCCTAAACCCTGATTCCTAGGTTTTAGGTCAGAATATTAAGGGAATACAACAAATGGAATATGCCAACAAAATCTAATTGTTACAGACTAGTAAACAACTATAAGCCCCAAACAATGGAAAAGCAGTACCAACAAAAGACCAAAACTTTAAGATGCTACATTCTGCCACTAGCCAGAACCAAATTCATAACAGACCAGTGCTTCTAAAGTAGCTTTTGAACTTCTCTCAGAATATCATTAAAGTAGCTTTAAAAGCGGAAATTGAAGTTTCTATCCTTCTTTCTCAATAAAACAGATAACCAAGTTAAATAGTCAAGTCTGTCTTTCTACGAGTCCTCAAAAAGTCTAATTGTTAACATGATGCAAGTTCAGGAACCAACTTTCACCTTTTTTTAATAGCTTAAGAGCCACCGTGCACAACTGGAAGTTCTGAAACAAAAGTTTTTTTAGGGGAAATTAAGGGCCAAAACCTGAATTTTCACTTTCCCAGAAGAACAAATAATAGAAAGCCCTTAAGACAAACACATGATTATTTAAATATCAAGAAGTATATAAAAATGCACCTTGATAAGCCTTCTTCCAAGTGAAGAAAAAGCATGTAAGAACACAACTGATGACATAAGCCGGAACAACAAAAAAACAAGCAACATTGTATCTGTGACTTGATTCAGCAACTTGATTGAGCTTTTAAAATATGATTTGACCAACGGACCCACATTGAGCCATTCTTTTGAGCTTTTCAACTTCATGAGTATCCTCTCAGCATTGCTATTTTCAGGGACCCCAAGAAGTGTGCGAAATATCCCATCAGCCTCGGACAGGACAAAGTGGATAATCGTGGAGTAAAATTCATGGCTGACAATTTGGGCAGATTTCTCATTCCTGAATGTGATAACCCCATAGAGACTAGCATCGTGATACAAGTTAAGGAGATTGCGGAGAGCAGGACTGTTTGGATCTTCTGTGACCAACCAACACCAAACATCCAGTGTTGTTTGTGTTACAGGTAGTTTGGTTTGTTCCTCTTGTTCTTCTTCTTCCTCTTCTCCTCCACCCTCTTCATCATCTGATACCTGATAACAATAACATTAACAAAACTTGAAATTCAACTACAAAATTCTTTATCATCACCTGACTTTAAATAATATCAAATATATCATCTGATGTTTTCCTTCTAGTGGGATGCAATTAAAAGAGTGGAGTGGTATTTAAAAGAGTGGCATGGTAGAGCACAAGTAAAAGTCAGCAAGTCAGTTTAGTCATAGAACATTATTTCAATATATTCAATGGCAGACATGCTTCGGTAGCATTCTCACACCAGTTGTTTCCCTGTATAATCTTGATGAATTGCAACTGGTGGAGGAGTTAAGTTTGTCAGTGAATTGTTTTCCATTTTATTGAATCATATCGTCTTGTCATCACTTTTAGCAAGTTCAGAAACTCAAGAACCATTTCCGATACATATTTTCCTTCACCATTATCTCTTTACTTATCCAGTCACTTTTATGCTAGCTCTGCTAGAATCAGGGACTCAGAAGCCCCAGCAAGAATTTCAGCAAGTACCTACTGGGAACCAGTTCACACTACTTTACTTGATATTAACTTTCTTAATTTATTTGTTAGCCACCTGCTGCTATGGAGTTATGTCGATGCTTTCCACAAAATGTACCCAACGTAATTTGATTAACTACATGGAAAACCGTTCTTTAATGGTCCTAAAATTTACCAAGGAAAACTGTATTGCAAAGTGAACATAAAAGCAATAAGGCCTACCATTCTGTCATATTGCTCTAGTTGAGACCGCCTGCTATCGAGGAATTTTGCAAACTCTCCATCCTAATAAGGTAAACAATTAAATAACATACAAGTACCACCAAAACAGGCACTATTAAAGTAAAATAAAGTCTTGTGTTATTAGATACAAGTATAGGTTGCTACCAGGTTAATTTTATAATTCATCAACTTTTTCTTTCTATCATATTGCATTTAGGATTTTGTTGTTCAAGCCTTTTAATTAAGACTTTAACATTCACCAAGCACAAAAAACAAGTGCTCCCCATGTTCAATGCCAAATCAGAGACTGGTAAGAAGAACCTAAGAAAGCTCAACCAACAACAGTATCACCACAAACAAACAATTATTAATACAAGGTACTCAGTGCATACAGCACATACTGCACCATGCTTCATACTTCTTTTTACTGCCTGTTCGGCCTTTTTGAGATTCACATTTTCATTAAGCTCTAAATAATTTGTTGTTCAGTTCCTTTGTCTGCTGAACCATCAGTGTTGTGGTCAATTCAACACAAAACAAGTGCCACATTGGGTAACATGAATACTGTAAACTGGCATCACAGTTAAATCTATGCTCACAAATGGTTCTTTTTTCTGTAACTTATTTTGGTTGAGAAATAAATGAACCTTTGCAAGCAACTTGTCCAGTTTCTTCTTTAGCTTAGCGATTTGCATCTTGATTTCGGTATTTTCCTCTTGAAATGTGCCACGAGCAGTATCATCTACACATTTTTCAGAAGATCAATTCAACTTTTCCTATATAACACATCAAATAGAGGCCAAATCTTTATTGCAATGTCAGGCATATTGGTATCACACCTGACTGGTGCAGTATTGGTGGGTTGCACTGCCAGAATTTGACATTTTAAATGTTACTTTATAATATGCTTAAGGTCAAGCCTCAATAAAGAATCCATAAGGACATTGCTGTTACCAACAGCCAGTATACTAGAATTAATTCAAGTCATACTAAATTCTAATATCGAATCAACTTGGTTTCATTTCATGTCTCCAACAAATTAAAGTCATACTAAATTCTAATATCGAATTAACTTGGTTCCAATTCATGTTTCCAACACTTACCCCCAACTCCCCAAAAGAAAAATTATTATAATAATAAACCATTGTGGCTTTATGGTGCCCACCATAGGTAACATGTTATATTATAGACAGCTATAGGGTTTCATAGGACAGCATCTGAAATATTATAATAGAATAAAAATAGCAATGGCAGATCTAACCTCTGGAGATATTCTCATTTTCATTCTCAGAAATGTAAGGGCATTCAGTATCCTGTTAATGTAGAGAGATGGATAAGACGAGTGTATGTCAAAATACACTAATAACAAGCATGAGTCATAAGAGCAGAATTAGAACCCTGAGTGTTGCTTTTATTATGTTACTAACACATTTTTTCTTGCATATGCATTTGGAAGTTTTGATATGTTGTCAAAATACAATAACAAGTATGAATCATAATAGCAGAATTAGAACCCTGAGCCTTGCTTTTATTATGTTATTAAAATATTTTTGCTTTTGTATGCATTTGGAAGTTTTGATATGTTGATATGCTAACATTACTTTAAAATCCAGTCTAACACAGTAATACCCACAAAAGGAACCAATTTCTTTCCTCTGTTGCAGTTCACTTTCTGCTTGCAGTGCATACCAACAACTATTTGTTATATCAGGGTCCGTCTCACGATGCTTCTGTGGTATAACAACAGTCAAATCATGGATAGTAAAGTAGCGAGTATCAGACAGTTTTTACCTCCGACAGATAGCCATCACTGTCAGAGAAATCATCTTCCAATTCTACTTCATCCTCCTCACCAAGCAAACTGCCAATATTTCTGTCAACTACATGGGCTCCACCAACATTTCTACAAAGAGAATTAAGAAAATAAGAAAAACAGTATCAAATTGCAATATATTTTCTTGCTTGAAATTTGGTAATATATCAGAATCTCGAATTGCATAAACTTTGAAACATAAATAAGAGAGCCAACAATATGTCGTTTTCTTTTAAGTTATTTGATTCGTTTAAAAAATTCAAATTAATCATCTGTCAATGGATTCCAACCCATGGTTGTATGGTCTCTTATAACCTGAATTAATCTCCATGATTCGATAAATTTTATTAAAAAGAAATGAAATCGAGCTCAATTGACACCTACTAAATATGAGGATACCAATACAAACATAAAGCAACGAATAAAAGACAACCAAAAAGCAAAAAAGAAAACAAAAGGACGGAAGCACATACTGGTCTAATTGAGACATATTGCGCTCATGATTCAAGTTCTCTTCATTCTCGTCAGGAGCATCACCATTGAGACCTCTGCCACGTGGGGCTGATTTCTTCTTGAAAAAGGTTCTCTGCTTGCGCTTCTGCTTTTGCACAGTCTGAAGGCCCTTTCTGGCGAACTTTCGAGCTTTCTTCCCCAACTTCTTCGCCATGAGAGGTTCCTCGACAAGATTAGCGAGTGTACAACAAAGTATACTAGCTGAAGAGAGGCAGAGAGCACACTCTAACGAACTAGGGTTTTAGCGGAGGCGCCAAGAGAAAATCAGAGAAGACGAAAGAGGGTTTAACGCGCAGCAGCCAGCAGGAACGCAGGGATTGATGTACGGCGATTGAGTTTTGATCATTGTGACGGTTGGATCAGAATCTAACGATCTCAGATGATTAAGGTATCGTTGGCGTTAGATCTTGATCTTGCGGTCAAGACTGATGCACTACAAGGCTGCGCTCTTTTAGTGGGCTAGCGAAGAAACAGGCCTGACAAAAAGAGCCGTGTCGGTGTTGCGGGCAGTGTATATATATGTTAATATGTATCGTAGACGGCCCATATCTGATCCGCTTTTCAGTATTAATATTTATGTTGCAGCTGGCAGCTGCCAGCTCTTTGGGAACCTCAAAAAAAAAGTTGAATTCATTCGATTAGAAGACTGAAATATCACTGATTAAATTTGTTTCATTTGTTTGATTTTGAGAAGATGAAGAGAATATTATTGCAATGAACTAAGTGAGCGCAAAATGACAATTTCAAATCAGACCCCCAGGTAAAACTTTATTCTGAAGCTCGAGCTTTCTAAAAACTGAAGTTTAAAGGGCATTTCCCTACTACTTATAAAAACACCACTTTAAAAATATAAATATTTAGTTCATCATATATATTCTGGATCATTGATCGTTTAAATCTGATTTGATTAAGAGTTAGATGTGAATCATCATATTTTGCTCTCCCTAGTACTTAAGACGAATCAATTCAAGGGTGTAAATCATCATGTTTAAAGGCCATTTCCCTTGTCTTTTATCCAATGTTTGATCCCTGAACCAAACGCCTGTGGTCTGAAAACATTATAGTTAGGCCCTTCAAAAGTAATAATATTTCACCATAAATACGAAAATATGAAACATGGCAGGCCGAATGTAGGTTCCTTTCTTTAGTTCACGACGCAATTTGAAGGGCCTGACCTTTTGTATTTTGAGTATTTCCAATTCAAAAATGTATAATAATCAAAACTTTCATTTAACATGACATTATCTAAAATACTTACAAGGTCTTTTTTTATCATGATTTATTTAGATTTGGAAGATTCTCAAAATATAAAAGTGTACATATTTTTTTTAAGATTCCAACGAAATTTGAATCATCCTAATCTAGCATCGTACGAAAAATACACTTAAAATAAGAAAAAAAATATGCGATAGTTTGAAAACAAAAGGACATTGTTAAGAGGAGAAAAATATAAAATTTAGATGTAGTTGAACAAAGAATAATACAATTGAAAAGAAGAGGAAGGTTCCGCTACCAATGGTGTGGATTTTCCTGCTCTTAAATTTATACCCTATTCTACTTAAATTAAGTCGCAAGCGCACAACAATCGTCTAAGTATTTCGGGGTCGAACCACAAGGACGATTTGGATTATTTGATTCTAATTCAATTTAATTTGCTAAATCAAACAAACAGCAATAAAAGTTGATTGGTCACAGTAACAAATTAACAAAAACTTGCAGTAAAATAAATCATAAATTAATAGATCACAATTGAAGAGGATTAAAATTAGGGGCATAAGGCAAGTTAATTCTTCAGTTTACTCCAGTTCTAGCGGTCCGCTGAAAGAACTCAGGTCGCTAATTCTATTGATTGATCGCTGGCTACTTGGCGGGCATAGACCACCTCGCTGGTTCACTCAGCGGCCCGCCAGGATTAGTGCAGATTCAACAATTTAGTTAATCTAGAAGTCGCTTTGTGTAAGAAATAGGATTTGGTTGATGTTTAACAGATCAAACTCTCGTTTTAAGTCTGGTTGACGATCAATTAACTCAAACTCCTTAGTATAAAACCTAGATTTCAACTCTCGTTTCGTGGTCTAGTTTCTATAGGTTTATACCTTTCTAACCTAATGAATTCTTCAAGTTTTCACTCTTAGAAAGGACCTAACTCTCGTTATTAGTCCTGGTTTCAACCTCTCAGTTCAAACCTTCAAGTTGGTACAATTGCATCAAATATCTTAAGTTTGGTTTGGACTTAACCATTAAATAATCAAGCAAGGCCTATACTTGACGAATGCGAGCAAATCTAACTTAAGTAATTCAAGCAATCAGATCAAATATTAAAGAAAGGAAATAAAACACAACATGCAACAAAGAAATTAACTAAAAAGTATATTATCTAATCATAAACTAAAAGGTTCACTACCATGGCCCCTAATCAGTATCTACTCGCTACAACTCATCAAATAAAATCAAAAGGTATTAAAGATAAACAAAAACATAAGAAAGAATCAAAGATTACAACAGATTGTAACTTGGACTCTATCTTTCTGTCTTCTGCTACTCTCCAGCGGTCCACTGATGGTGTTGGCGACCCGCTGGCGATCCTATTGGCTGTCTTAATTAGCTGCAATTAACCTTCAAAATTGCGTCCCCTCTGGCATCAAGGCTTCTCTCTTTTATAATAGACATTGGCGGTCAAGGACGTGCAATTGGAGGCTCCAGAAATAGCTCAGAACGTGGTTGAGAAGTTAACAAAACTGGCTGTCTATATTTGGCTGTGGTTTCCTTCTTTCCAGCGGTCCGCTGTCGAACCTAGCGGCCCGTTGAAATTTTCTGAGTCGCCGATCTTCTCTTCTACCCGCTGGTGCTCTTGGTGGGTCGCCGATCGATGCAGATTTCGCCGTTTTGAGTAGCTTATCTTCAATCCTTACAAAAATAGAGCAAACATGGCAGTACCTAGATTCTAACCTAAATTATCAGTTAAACAACAGAAATTACAATGAAATGCATGAAATTAAGTCCTATAAATGGCTGAAACACTATGTATGAAAACCATTTATCAACCAACATTTTAGTTGCCCCCAAATGCCAATATTTTGCTATTAAGTTATTTTTTTAAATTTAAAAATTCAAATGTTAAATCCAAACTGTTGATCTTATTTAGTTTAACGAGCGATGCGTTTTCATATAAGTTTTGTAAGTTTTGAAGTTTATTTCATACTCGATCAAGATATAAAAAAACAAACGAACCTTGTTAACTATGATAGATTTGTTCTAATATGTTCATGTTTTAGCCTTTGATCGAGTATCAAATAAACTTTAAAATTTTCAAAACTTATATGAAAATGCATCGCTCAATAAATTAAATAAGATCAACGGTTTGGATTTAATGTTTGAATTTTAAAATTTTAAAAATTTACTAAATAGTAAAATGTTGGTATTTGGGGGCAACCAAAATGTTGGTAGCGGAACTTTACTCTGAAAAGAAATATAATTCTACACTAATTTACAAAATATTACTTAATTAGAAAATAAATTAAATTCTTGATATTATATATTGCATTATTAAATAGAGGCAACCTTCTTAGTTTTCGACCCTTAATTTTTAGACCTTCATATAATTAAACGGCTAGAATTGAAATTTTTAGCACATTTTAAATATTTTTTTATAATTTAAAATGTGATAATATGAAGTTTCTACGTTTATTATTATAAATTGCTCCATTGCACAGGCAGACTTTATCGTGGGATAAGACTATTGAAGGGTATATCTAATCCGCGGATGTCACTATATTACAACAAATTGTGTTCGTTTAGTGGGCTAATAAAGAAACAAGCCTAACTAGAAGTGCGCTCGTGTTCGTATTTGATAAGTTGTTCATTATTAATAATTTTTTTACAGAAATGATAACTGCAATCTTTAGTTTTGTCATCCCTTGTTGTCGCTCAACACAAAGTGAACACATAAAACAGACAAGATAAATATATAGATATTGTCCTTAATTAATGACCTAGAGGGAGGGTGAATATGCACAATTTTGAGTCCGGTTTGGTAAATTCAACAATTTATCAAATACAAGCAAGCACACAAACAATTCAATTTTTAATGTAAATAAGGAAGAGCGAAAGAGATGGCACGCGATGTGATTACGGAGTTCCGACCCGCTAGAAGAGGCTAGTTTTAGTCGTACATCTCCCGGAGTTTCGCTATCACGAAAGGGTGCGCTCCGTTCAATTCTACCAAGAGCGGATCTACAACTTCGAACCGAATCGCCTCGTCACAAGAATATGGCTAATAGCAATATGAGTTTGATTTAGGCACACTAATCTCAAGAATTTAGTTAAGTAAATGCTCAAATACCAAGAGAGGATCAAAGTCAGGTGTTTGGAATTTAAATAGAGGTATTAAGCAAGGTGTTCAGTAGAGAAAAACAGTCCAATGAGGTCTGATATATATAGATGACGCCAAGAGCTCCAAACCAGTCAAATTACCAACTTTGCGTTACATGCCGCTACATAGTGTTACACAACGAAATAATATAGCCGTTAAAAAAAATCGACAAACTCGTTGAAGTGTGTCAAAAGCGTTGTACAATGCTACCATGCGTTGTCCAACGCTTGGAATAATGAAAGTCCAACGGTCACAAAGTTTGTCTGAAGCGTTACACAATGCTAAGATCCGTTATGTAACGCTACAAAATCATTTCGTTGTGTGACACAAGTCAAGCGTTATACAACGTATGGCAGAACGATCTCAAAAAAGTAAAAAATTCATCCGTTATATAACGCAAGTTCAAATTTATATAACGCTTCATTTTTGTTTCGTCGTGTAACGCAAACTAGCGTTACACAACGCATCGTTCAGAGAGGGTAAATCTTCAGTTGACTTGGTCAAAGCGCTGTGTGACGCAACCAATCGTTGCACAACGCTTAACCATGTGTTACACACCAGAATGAGGCGTTGTGTAACGCAGGAATGCTAATTTCACATATGGGTTAAGTAAGAGTCGTTTTGTAACGTTATACAACGCTAAGAAGCATTGTATGACGCTAGGACAGAATTTTGAGCATTTACTAACAAATTGATTAAGATTAGTTTAGGATTTAAATATACCTAAACTAATAACTTTATCTAGCCTAATGAAGTCTCTTGATGCTCCATGACCTGTGCTAGACTTGCTCCAAGTAATTCTTCATAATAATCAACTAAAATTCACTAAAAGAAGAGGTTAGTTAGGAGGTTTGGTGTTGTATTGCAAATAGACAAATCGAAAACTAATTGTTTAATCCAATAATAGACGATCAAAGTGAACACTTACAAACAAATAAGTGTTATCATCTCTTGTTCATATTTTTATATGCATATTCAACTTATTTTTATTGAACTTATTTGTTTGTATGTGTTCACTTTGATCACTATATATGTTCACTTTCTGTTTAACAATAGCAAGGGATGACAAAACTGCAGATGACAGTAATTAATTTCCAATTTTTTAGGCTATGTTTGGTTGAGCCAAGTTAGTACTAACTTCAAGTTAGAGCCCTAACTTTCAAACCTTATACAACCAAACATGCTTAAAGTTAGTGGTGTTAGCACTAACTTCACTCTACTTCTCTAACTTGACAAAATGTTGAGTTAGAAAAGTTTGTCACCATGACTAACTTAAAAAATTAATAAAAGAGAATTTGTGATGATGATGATGATGATTATTATTATTATTATTAAATAATAATAACAATTATTGTTTTTGTTATTATTTTTAATGAAATTATTACGGTACTAATTATTATTATTATTATTATTTAGTAATAATTATAACATTGATTGGGAATTTGGGATTAATAATAAAATATAACAATAAATATATTATAATTAATGGTAATTATAATTTATAAAAATATAATAATAATAATAATTATTATTATTATTATTATTACTATTATATTTATAATTTGGTAAACATAATATAAATAGTAAAATAATTGTAATTATAAAATAATAATAAATATAATATTTTATTATAGTATATGTAATTATAAAAGAAAAAGTATATAAATTAATATTTTATCATTTTTTCTTCCATCTCTAACTCCAATATACCACACCAAACAACATTTTCTAATCTCAAGTTAGCACAAACTTTCCACAATCTCTAACTTCACTAATGTCAACTACTAACTTCAACCTCTAACTTCATTAACTTCACCTCCAACCAAACGTACCCTAGGTAATTGGAACTCACCATCTAAATAATTTCCATCCACGTCATCCACCAAAGGGAGCACTCCATCCTCTTTTTTTTTTCAGCATCTTCCCTCCTCCTCATTTCCCTTCCTTCCTTTCGCTCTTTTCCTCTGCTCCATCCTTTCATAACGTTCTCCTCCGTCCCTTTAGGCTGTGTTCCAGGATACCAAATCGGAAGGAGAGGAGATGAGAGTAACGAAACTATCGAAAGAGTTTACTCTGCCCGGCTGTTTACTCGCTCCACGCAGAAGAGAAGACGACGGAAGGGAAGAGAAAGAGATAAAAGAGACACGTTGAAAATTTTGGAAGTTTAGAGTAAACTTCTCCACTCCGATTTGGAGGGTAACAAATTTCTAGTTAATCCTTACTCTCATCTCCGTTCTTCTCCTTTAATCAAGCTGTTATGGAGCACAGCCTTAGCGTCTTCCCTCCCTCTTTCCCCTCTCTCCCATTCTGTGTGCTTCCTACTCCCTCCCTCTCTTCTACCTCTTTCTTCTTCGTGTTTTTGTCCTTGTTCTCTTTTATTTTTTCGTTTTTCTCTCTCAATTTTCCTGACAGTTAGTAATACTAAAGAATTATTTAATAAGCATAAGTATTCTGTTTCTTATAACAAAGGAGTATATTATATTTACTAAGTTAGTATTACTAATGGAGTATCTAATATAAGTAACTAGTAACTTAGTTATAACAAGAGAGTATCTAATAGAATTAATTGTTCACTTAGTTATAACAAAGAAGTATCTAACATCTACTAAGTCAGTAATACTAAAGAAATATCTAATAGATGTATTTGTTCACTTTGTTTAATGTATATGTTCTTTTTTTATCTTTTTGTATGAATACACTTTGTTTGTTATATCTGTTTAATTTGCTTATATATGTTCAGTTTGTTGTGGTATCTATACACTTTGATTCTTTGTTCATCTTATATTTGTATATGTTTATTTTATTGTTCTATATGTTTATTTTGAGAAAACAAAACATAGTCCATATGGTGGAGGCGAAGAGGAATGAGACAGATGTAGGGAAAGAGAGGTGGATTCGATGGAGAAAAAGGCGAGACAAAAGACTGCATAAGGGAGGAGACGAAGGGGAAGAGGAACCAAAGCAATGGGAAGGAGGAAAGAAGCAAAGATGGAGAGAGAATCAGAGAAAAAAGAGGGAGACGGAAAAAAAGTGGAGAAAAAACATGAGGGGAGGGAAGGACGCCAGTAGAAGGAAAGGAAAAGGGAACGAGACCTGCACACTTTAATTTTCAATTTCGAGCGCCTAGTCCATTGGATGGAAAATCACTATCACACCTGATTTTTTTATGCTAATTAGCAGCGGGATCATTAACCTTTTGAGTACACTGTCCCCGCCATCTTAAATAAACTAATGTATTGCCCACGATTAGATAATATTTATAATAGAATTTTGAATGGTGAGTAACCATATTTTTCAGATTTCCTCCAACTATCTCAGTGGCGAACTTGACAATTTCAAGAAACAGAGTAAAGAGTGTACATCACAAATCAGAGGATGTACTTTTAATCTTGACAATTGTGATGATATTTCTACATCAGTTATTTATAAGTTCTTAACATAAAGGACAAATAAAGTTTTAAAAAATGTATTTAAGCATATGAATTGTTTTATATTCTCAATAAAGTAACGTCTCTATCAGAAATAGTATATAGTGCCTCTTATCAGTTAGTATAGGCATGATGAATATACAAGAAAAGCTTCTGTCATTTTTCTATCTTCATGTCTGACGTGGCAGCGTAAAACTCTAGGAAGACAAATATTCTAATAATATAGATCATTGTCTTCATTCACCAAGGGAAAAGCACGTGTAAAGTTAAAAAAAAAAAAGGAAACAAATAGTGAGCACAACAGGGTATAATTTTTTTTTAAAATTAAAAAGAGATATATATGCAACTACATTAAAGAGATCCTGATAGAGATTGATAATGATTTGTTGAGGATAACGACAAACTTCTAATTTTGTATGTAAATATTAATTGCATTTTAAATTTAATTTCTTCATCGTTCTTCCTTGGAGAAAATATATCAAACTTAAATCATAACTATACTATAAAATTGCATGATTCGGCTTCTAAGTGCGAGCATAAAAAAAAAATTTACCCAAAATCCATACACGAAAAAATTGTCCGATCGAATCATTGTTTTTCATTACCAGTTGCTATATCATGACATACCTTTTGAGAGATTTGCACGAGCATACTAGCTATTTTTTAGTGAAGAAAACTCTTAAAACTCATTTAGAAAATCTCATATAACAATAGCAATATAGATAATCTAACTATGATTAGTTATATATACTCTTTTGATGATAAATTTTGTAAATATAAATGCAAAGAGAAATTTTCATATTCACTCGTCTTCATTCTTGTTAGATATCGTACTAAATGTACAAGCACGATAATAATCTTTTCAGAATACTACTCATCAAATAAAAGTCATCTGAATAATTCAATAATAATGACCGTCCTTCTTTAATGTACTGGAGAGTGGAGACCACTCTCCCTAGTCCCAAATTCTTAAGCCATCTGAATTCAGTTATTGGTACCAAGCATTTTTACATTAATCATGCAAGTAGTGTTCTATATATAAATTTATTTATCGACATAATTCAAGAAGTTCTCATTCCCTATTTGAAAAAAAGGCCAGTGTGAACAGCTTGGTGTATCAGCTAGGCGAGTGACACGGACGGTGGCTTGATATTTTTCACCTGTTTTCTTTTTTAGTAGTTTGCACATATGTTTTCAAGTGACTATTATTATAACTTTCTTTGCTGGTACTGTCAATTTTTTTTTTAAAAAAAAATGATATTTGTTGCCCGTTTTATTTTTTTTTATTATAGTTTGAGATATAATTTTATGTGACTATTATTGTAACTGTTTTTGACAGATATATATAAGAAAGTTTAATATGCACTATGGACCTATGGTGCATAGGCCATTCTATGCATTGCAACCTATTTCGTTAGTTGTTTTACAATTTGACAAATCAAATTTAACCAATTTAATCTATATATTGAAATCTCCTAACAAACCAAATTTTATAATTTTTAAAATTTTATTACTATTTTTTTCAAATTTTTTAAAACCTGTCATTTTTGGAAGCAAACCACTATTTACAATATTTAAAAATGGCAGGTTTTAAAATTTTCGAAAAAAATAGTAATAAAATTTCAAAAATTGTAAAATTTGGTTTTTTTAGGAGATTTCAATATGTAGATTAGGTCGGTTAAATTAGATTTGTCAAATTGTAAAAATTTTGATGAAAAGGACCGCAATGCATACAATGGCCTATGCACCATAGTGCATATTAAACTTTCTCGATATATATTGTCAAGTTGTAAAAAATAAATAAATAAAAGAAAAGAAAATTGATGCATGAAGGCATACATTAAAGTGTAAATTAAGGCCCTACCATATATATGGATAGCAACCTTTTTGTAATAATGCAAGCGCAACAAGAATTTCGTATTTTAGAAATAAGTTTTGCTCGCTTTGTAGTTAAACCATGCTTTTTCTACGTGATCAATAATTGGAGAAAGATGATTGTGCTCAAATAATCAGCCACAGCCCACAGGTGGGTTCATGGGAATTGATTCGCACACCCTAAATTTGATCCCATCACTCTTAAATTTTTATTTTGACCAAATTACCTCATCAAAATTTGTGTAGGATCATGACTCGCTTCTGTTTAATTTTCTTCTGTTATACTTCCTACCAATTAATCTATTATTCTCTCGATCAACTTCTCATAATCTGTCTATCTCCCTTTCTTTATTTGTACTGCCAGCAAAAGAAGCCAAGAGTCAAAATTAAACTTTTCATATATATATGGTTGGCAAGTAGAAAGTGAAGTTGGACAGCAGACGAGTTAAGGTTGAAAGGGAGTAGAATTTCATTGATAAGGATAATATCGGTCAAAGTTTAAAATTTTGGGGTGATTGGATCAAATTAAAGGTGTGCGGATCAATTCCCGTGGGTTCATCTACCATGTTGTGTTGTCTTGAAGTGTCGGTCGAGCACTCAAAATTGAAGATATATATGATAGTTTTGTTGTACATCCAAATTGCGGTTTGTCTGTAAGCAATTAAAATTTTTTTTTAAGATAAATTAGGGATCAAGCCTCCCAATTTATTTTTAAATTAAATGTCTATAAAGATCCTCCAGCCGGGTTTCGAATCTGCGACCTCTCACTTGAGATGCATTGCTCTTTGCCACTAGAACAAGAGCTGGTTCTTTAAAATTTAAATTTAAGATAACCGATGACATCGTATTAAAAAATTTCTGTTTTTGTGATTTGCTCGCTTATGAAATCGTTAAAATTATTTGATTATATATAAGTCATAGGATCGATTAATTCTTACGCAAATTATAAGTTTGAAAATACTTTTTTTTTCCTTTACATAGAATTTTATGGCTAGACTTTTTATTTATGTTGGACCTTGTTCTATTGCTAGATTTACTTGATGCACTAAATTTAACAACTTTTTTAGCAAAACTCAATTTTCTATTAATAGTTCCTTAAAAATCTAGCAATTTATATTTGATAGACTTTTTCGAATCTTACAATGTCTAATGTAGCAAGTCTTTCAAAAATAAATTGCTAGATTTTTAAGGACCTATTGATAAAAAATTGAGTCTTGCTAAAAAAATTGTTAGATTTAGTGCATCAAATAAATCTTGTCCAACATAAATAAAAAGTCTAGCTATAAAAATCTATATAAATGCCATCTTTCATATAATGTGAGTTCTCGTTAGTTGAAGATTAATATAATTTGATATGATTTCTCGTTACTCGTTTTGTATTTAGATCTTTCAATTTTGGTTTAGTTTTTTTTTTTTTTTTTTTTTTTTTTTTGTCCGAATGAGAAATTAGTTGTTGTCTGGGGCCTCTAAGCCAACATGAGAAATGATTTCATGTCATTAGGACATTTTTTGTGGCAATCTCCTAACATGTATCACGAAAAAGGGGCATGTTGAGCAAGATGGGGCCATATATACTCCTAAGAGCAGACAATGTACAGTGTACAATAATACACTCACTACGCCACTTTTGATTTTTAAGACCTATTATTTAAGGGCCTTTAAAACCGGTTGGTATATGGTGCTAATAATATGTGGTGTTAAAAATATATAAAAAATCGGTGTTAAAAAGGCGGTGCTAAAAACCAGACGGAATCCGATCAAAAAAAGAATGCGCAACTTTAAGACCGGTTTTTTACAAAAACCGGTCTTGAAAAACAAAACATTAAGACCGTTTTTTTGTTAAAAACCGGTCTAAATATTATTTGATTTTTTTTCGAATTTTTTTATAATTAAGACTAAGATCGGTTTTTTGTAAAAAATCGGTCTTAATATTATTTCTTTTTTTCCGAATTTTTTTTATTATTAAGACTGGTTTTTAACTTAAAAACCGGTCTTAATACTATTTTTAAGACCTGTTTTTAGTTAAAAACCGGTCTTAATAATTAATAATTAAAAAAAAAAAAAATTTCGGGCTAGCCCCATTTTTGCTAGCCATAATATTCATGCAATATTCAAATTCACAGCAATCATGCATTTATATATCACATATCACATAATCATCAAAACAAAAAACAGCAATTATAAATATATCAATATTCATAAAAATTATAATTATCTAACAAGATACAATTTTTCGTAGATATACATAAAACTCATCTAAACTTTCATTAATTTCTTCATCTTTATAAGGCAGACCCTCCCCCTCCAAATTCTGCATTAAATTAAACTAATTCAATTAGTAAAACCTAAGCAAATTGATTTCAAACTAAATTAGTTAATGATAATCAGGTATTGTTTGACTAAACCCTAATCATGTATATATCGTTTTAAAACCTAATCAGGTATATATCGTTTTAAAACCTAATCAGGTATTGATTTTAAAACCTAATCAGGTATTGTTTGGCTAAATCCTAAACTTTAAGTAGTAAACCCTAAACACTAAAAACTATACTCTAAATTGTCATTCTAAACCCTAAACCTTAATTAAGTAATAATCCATACCCCTGGCAACTGCTCGTAGTTTGAGTAATACATCAGTAGCATCTGCAAGTTTCTCATCGCATAAAACCCGCAATCGGTACTGTTCGGCTGATGTGGACCCTACAAATACGAAGCAATTTTTCTAAAAATTAATATTAAATTTAATAAATTAATTAGAAATGAAATGAAACTATTAGTCCGAGCTATGTACCGGAATGATGTCAATATTGAATCTGCTACCTAACTTCATTTTGGATAAAGCACTGCAATATTAAAATATGAAGTTAGAAGAATTAATTTGCAGATATTGCCTATTAGATAATGCATGTTTTGACTAAAATTCTAAAATTACCTGTTGTATGACTCTAAAATTGGAGAATAATAACTATCTGGATTTAGCGAATCCACAATCCAAATCGTTTTTGTCGAGGGTTGTGCGATAATAATCACAAAATGAAAACTGCAGTTAAATATTAAACCTTGTTAGTAAAATTAGAATTAAACCGCAATTTATAAAAAATAAAGTCAAAACAAGATATTTTCTAACTAACGCATGCTGATGTATCAAAACATGATAAGCGGCATTTTTTCTGGCAAAATTTTGAATCAAGTAGGATGTTGTGCCTGGCACATTCTTAATGGCATCAGTTCCCGAGCATCTTTCTGGATCCAAAAACCTGAAAGCCTTGATTGCAAAATCATGACAATAGTTTCTAGCCCACCTGCATGTTATATTTATCAATTTATAGTCATATATCATATAATAATAATCATCAATCAATTATTGTTAAGTTCGAAAAATACTTACATGGTCCAGAGTTTCATGACTTGAACAAATGGCAATTTTCTATTGAACAAATGGCCGATATCTTCAAAATTGAGCATGAAGGAATCCAGTACTATGTGGTCGAACTTGGTCGGAATATCGAAATACTTCATATTTGGATCCAACGCCATGATGTAGTTATGCAGTTCTTGTGCGGTAGGCCCAAGCTTTTGCAATCTCTCATGTGTGCAAAGCGGCTCCCGTGTCTTTAATTGTCCTCCCTCCGCAAAAAATGCATCTGCATCGAAATCATCGTCGTCGTCATTTTGCTCCACCTGCTGCTTTCCTTTCTTTTTCTCCGGAGATTTCGCAGGTGGCGGAGGCCGTTTCGTTATTGGTGTCCTCAGATGCTCCTTGAAAATCATATATTGGTCGTAAAACAATATTTTTCAATTTAATTAATACCAAATTTAGAAAAGTTTGTAAGATTTACCAATTTCGACATATCAAAATCCACAAGATTACGCGGCCACCTTAGAAATGAACCTTGGAGAATACCGAGCTGGTCATCTGCGTTGGGAGGTGGAAAAGGTACTGTCACTTGTTTCGCATGATCGAACACTTCTAGAACTTGTACCTTAACCTCCTCCGGACCCAATGGTACTCCATGGACCGTGTCAGGTATGGGACGACGCGCAAACACCATAGCTCTTGCGACATACACCAAATTGAACCCATCTGGGAGGAGCAGCAAGGCTTCTGTGGATCCCTGCAATTATAAGCAAATACAAAACATAATTAATTAGGTATTAGGCTAAATTCTATATAAACTTGCAAGTAATATTCTATATACCTCAATATGAGGGCTAGGAATTGGATTCGGTTGATTGTTGCTACCCTGTGATAGCAAAATCATGGCTTGATTCATTATTGGATCGAGGTTATGCGATGTTTGCCCTTGCGCGAACAACCGCGAGAAGTTTTGTAGAATGCCTTGATTCATTACTGGATCTGCGTTATTTGGTGTTTGCCATAGCGAGAACAACCGCGATAAACTTTCCTCAACTTGTCTAGCTACTTCTTTGCTCACTTCCTTGCTCACTTCCTCCGGCAATCGCCGTTTTATTCCCTCGTCGACTCTTTTGTCGATTTCTTCTTGGCTAAACTGCTTGGATTTCCTCGTACCCTTTCCAAACACCTGCTTCACGCCGGAAAATATCGGATATCCTCTCAACCGTCCTGAGTGCTCTGGAGTCCCAAGCGCAGATGTCAAGACATCATTCTGACGAATCGACTGAATCTCACCTGACTTGGCTAGAGCAACCTGTCACAAAAGAAATACATGTGAATATAAGTTGAATTTGTTGAATACATAATTTATAAATTTATTTGAGTTAATTTACAAATTTATTTGAGTTACAATACGTACCGCTTTGTCAAGGACCTCACAAGCCTTAGGATTTGTAACCCTAAGTTCACCCGTCACCGGATCCTCTGTGGCACGTGCCCTGCACCATCTGTAAGACCTGTCATCAACACCAATGGTAATGGTCGAGGTCGAACCATGGACCACGTCATCTTTTTTCCATGTCTTCTCTGCACTTATGTAACCGCCCGATCCGAGTATGTGGGGCATGTCCTTCTTGGCGGCATTTTCTTTTTCTATTTTACTCTTTTTCTATTATCAAATTCAAAAGACTTGTAAGTATATGAAAAATAAAAGTTAGGATATTAGTATTGGTGAATAATTCTATATATGAAATTTATTTATATACCTCAAACTCAAGGCTTTTATGATATTCATCGAATTGTTCCCATTCTTCCTGCGATATGTTAAAAATATCCCATGGCTTCTGTCCACCTTCTTTTGCATTTTCCCTGTATTTCTTATTGTACAATGAAAGAATATATGTTATAATTTTAATTAATCCAGCAATAATAAGTAGAATTGATGTTATAAGCATAATCTCATACCAAGTTGGTTTTCCAGGCCCTCCATCTATTGCAACATGCTGTAAGAATTTTCCGCTTGATTAAAATCGGAATGTCATCCGGAATATTCCATGTCTTGGCTATAGTGTTGTACAAATCAAGTTTCAACTCTTTTGGCACTGACGGCCAAGTCTTATAACTGCGTTAAACCCAATTAATATCATGATCAATTCACATTCAAATTTATAGAAATATCACATTCAAATTTATAGAAATATCACCATGTTAATTCACATGATCAATTCAAATTTATAGAAATATCACATTAATCAAATTTATAGAAATATCGCCATTAATCAAATTTATAGAAATATCACATTAATCAAATTTATAGAAATATCACCATTAATCAAATTTATAGAAATGCTAATTCACATTCAAATTCCCTCGTACCTGATTTTAACCATATCTCTCGTTTTCTGTGCCAAAAATCGATTAAATTCAATTGCATTTTCACCGCTAGGCTGGCCTTTTTCGTTGAAGGTGATCTCCAACGGAATTTGAGCAGCTATCTTCTTTTTCGTCTTTAGGCATTTTGCCGTTGATCTTTTCCCCCTTCTGCTAACGGGTTGAGTTTCCTGATTTGCCATCAAATCCTCATCCTCATTGAACTCGTGATCATCATCCACATTCGACGGGAAATTCTCATCCGGATTCGACATTGCTATAATTAACACAATTACAATCAATTTCACAAAAATATTTAGACAATTACAACATCAATTAAAACATCGATTTAATTAATATATCAATTAAACAACTCTAAATTAGACAATTAGAACATCAATTAAAACATCAATTCATAATTATAACAATTAAAACATCAAGTCATATAATAATTGAAACATCGATTCATAATTAAACAACCCTAAATTAATCAAACCTAAACAAAACATAACCATAAGCAAACCCTAAACTAATTCTAAAAAAAACCCTAAATTAATCTACATTAATTTGCAATTTAACTCATTTATAAAAAAATTTGACATAACCTCCCCTGTATATGGGGTATTTTATCCAAAAATTACACAACTACTTACGAGTTACATGCAAGCAACAACTCATAATACAAATCTATTACATTTTACCCAACTAATCGCAACTAATTGCATTTTAATATTTTATCTACCTAATTGCAACTAATTACATTTTATCAAACTATTTGAAACTAAATTTCAGATTAATTTCACAACCAATTGCAACTAATTTCATAACTAAATTGTAGATTTGAATACAATCACAACAAATTTTAACAACTAATTGCACACAATTACCTTAAATTTTATAGATTTTTTTTAAAATTTATTATCAAAAACTTTATAAAATTTATGTTTTTTTTTTAGAAATCGCACAAAAAAACAGAAAAGGAAAAAAAAAAAAAAATTCTAAATGATTTTTAAGACCGGTTTTTTACGTAAAAACCGGTCTTAAAAAAAACTGAATTTTTTAATTTTTTTCTTTTATGTTTTTTTGGTACTATTTTAAAAATTTTAAAATTTATTAGTAAATAAAATATATTAGTAAATTTATTTTAAAAACTTTAAAATTTATGTATCAGTTTTTTCAATAGATTTTTTGAATATTATTTTTGTATAGATTTTTTTAAAAATTTATTACTAAATACTTTTAAAGTTATATGTATATTTTGGATTATTTTTTTTTTATTTTTTTTTATAGATTTTTTTTTAAATTTATTATAAAAAACTTTATAAAATTTATGTTTTTTTTTTTAGAAATCGCACAAACAAAACAGAAAAGGAAAAAATTAAAAAAAATTTCTGATTGATTTTTAAGACCGATTTTTTACGTAAAAACCGGTCTTAAGAAAAAACAGAATTTTTTTATTTTTTTCCTTCATGTTTTTTTGGTAATATTTTAAAAACTTTAAAATTTATGTATCAGTTTTTTTAATAGATTTCTTGAATATTTTTTTTGTATAGATTTTTTTAAAAATTTATTACTAAATATTTTAATAGTTATGTATATTTTTTAGTATATTCCTTTAATTTATTTTTTTTTAGATTTTTTTTAAAATTTATTATTAAAAACTTTTTAAAATTTATATTTTTTCTCTTTTTTTAGAAATCGCAGAAAAAATAACAGAAAAGGATAAAATTATAAAAAATTATGATTAATTTTTAAGACCGATTTTTTACTTAAAAACCGGTCTTAATAAAAAACCGAAATTTTTAATTTTTTTCGTTTTTTCCTTTATGTTTTTTTGTGCTATTTTTAATAATACAAAATATATCATAAAATTAAAAATTTTAACTTTCTTGGAAAAACTAAATAAAAGAAGTAAAAAAATCCTACAAAATAGTACTTAAAAAATATTAAAAATTATATTACAGTTGAGATGTAGTACTACTACATGTATATAACTCAATTTCCTTTATTCCTTCGTGATTTTGGTCGGGCTACCCACACGCCTGCTTCTTGGCGATACACACGCAAATTAGTTGCTAATTCTTCAACTGGTAGCGGCGTTCCATCGATTCCTGTGAATATAATATAATAGTGTAGGTACCAAATTAATTTAATAATTAATAGAATTTCATGCAATTAATTGAGATTAATTATATTATATTATATTATACTTGTGGAGAATGATGCTATTTCATCGAATTGGTCATATTCTTCTTCATCTACGACATCTTCAACGCCGACAATGCGCCTTTTTCCCGGAAGAACCACATGTCGTGAGATGTCGGCTGGATCAACAATATAAAAAACTTGCATTGCTTGTTTGTTTGCAAGTATGAAAGGGTCGTATGCATATCCTAACTTTTTGAAATGAACGGTTGTTATTCCAGAATTTTTCTCATTTTTGACTCCACTTTTGAGGATCCATTTACATTCAAACACAGATATCTTGAATGCATTATAATCAAGTTCCCAGATTTCTTCGATCCACCCATAATACGGCTCTGATGACTTGCCATCACTTGATATGGCTTCTATTGTGACTTCGCTATTTTGTACTGTGCTTTTTCCATCTTGTTTTTTATTATACCAGGTGAATCCATTCAAGTCGTACCCTTGATAGGTGTACACATTTGCATTGGGACCATTCGCAAGATATTTCACAGTTTCATTGTCGGACGGAGATAATTGTACTTTTTTCTGAACCAATTAACAAACAGTTTGTTGTGCTCATTAGTGATCCAATTTTCACCTTTCTGAGGATTTTGCTCTCGCAACTCTGCTATATGTTGATCCACGTAAGGAGCCACAACAGCGACTTGTTGCAAAGTTTTAAGATGTGCTTTTTCTCTCTTTTCAAGGTCCACTGTAATTATTTTCAAACCAATTATACCTTTCCCAAGAAGTCTACCTTCGTGCCGATTCTTGGGCAGGCCAATAGGTTTTAGTCCATCTACATAATCAGTATAGAAATCAATAACCTCTTCGGCCACATATCCTTCGACTATGCTTCCTTCGGGTCGAGATCTACTTCGAACTAACCTTTTCAATTGTCTCATTGCTCTTTCAAAAGGGTACATGTACCGTAAAAATATCGGACCGCACCACTTGATCTCCCTGACTAAATGAATGGTCAAATGCACCATTATAACAAAGAATGATGGGGAAAAGTGCATCTCCAGCTCGCATATGGTCTGATAAGTATCAGTTTCTAACTTAGTCAGTTTTTCATGATCAATCACTTTGGAGCAAATTTCATTAAAGAAAAAACACAACTTAGTGATGGAGTTCCGAACTTTTTCCTTAAAACATCTTCGAATTGCAATCGGAAGCAACTGAGTCAACAGCACGTGATAATCGTGCGATTTCATTCCAATCAATTTCATATCCTTGATTGATACCTTCCTTGAGATATTTGAGGCATAACCAGTCGGAACCTTGATTGACTTCAAGCACTCCAACAAACTGAGTTTCTCTTTTCTTGTCAAAGTGTAAACTGCATCGGGTAACCAATCCCGTTTCTTACTAGTATCTGGCTTTGCGGCTAGGTCCAGTCGTATTCCCATTTCGACCATGTCTTTCCTCACATTAGCATTGTCTACTTTCCCTTGAGCATTTAAAATCAAAGCAATCAAAGATTCACAGATGTTCTTAATGATGTGCATCGTATCCAGACAATGCCTGACATCCAAATACGTCCAGTATTCAAGGTTCCAAAATATAGACTTCTTCTTCCAATTGCCATCCGGAATTTTCTTTGCAAATGGTTTGCCTAATTTGATTTTAAGATCCTTCACCTCCTCATATACCTGTCTTCTGCTTCTTGGTATTGGTGCTCGTCGGGTTTCGGTGTTCCCATCAAATTTCGTTTTATAATCCATCCGGCGGTAGGGGTGATGACGGTTAAGGAATCTACGATGTCCCAAGTAGACATTCTTCCTACAATTAGATAACCATACAGAATGTGTTTCCTCCTCGCAAATAGGACATGCCTTATCTCCTTTGTTCCTATAACCTGACAAGTTCCCGTATGTGGGAAAATCATTAATCGTGCAAAATATCATCGCACGTAGGGTGAAATAACTTTTGGAATAAGCATCGAATATCTCCACCCCGTCCTTCCACAACTTATCAAGGTCTTCTATTAACGGGGCCAAGTACACATCTATATCATTTCCTGGTTGTTTTGGACCGGAAATGAGCAATGACATCATTAGATATCTTCTTTTCATGCACAACCAGGAAGGAAGGTTGTAAATAACCAATAAAACTGTCCATACGCTGCGATTGCTGCTCATGAGACCGTAATGATTCATCCCATCTGTGCATAGTCCCAATCTCAAATTTCTCGATTTACTACCGAAATCCTTGAAATTACTGTCTATGTTCATCCACTGGGTCAAGTCCGCAGGATGTCTGATCATTTTATCTCTCTTTCTGCCTTCTGCGTACCACCTCAGTAGTTGAGCATCTTTTGAATTATTGAAGAGACGCTCGAACCTTGGTATTATCGGCAGATACCACAATATTTTCGCAGCTGGTCTATTTTTACAACTATCTTCATCATCTTCCAAATCATCGTCCCTTAGTTTGTACCGTGATGCATTACACATTGGACATTTATTAAGATTCTCGTACTCATTCCGAAACAGTATGCAATCATTCGGACATGCTGAAATCTTCACTACTATCATATTTAAAGGACATAGTAATTTTTTTGCCTTATAACATGTATCCGGTAATGTATTTTCTGCTGGAAGCATTTCTCGTAAAAGACCGAGTAAAGATGTGAAACTTTTATCACTCCAATTATTCTTGGCTTTCAGGTTATAAAGTTTAAAAACAGTTTTAATTTTTGAGAATTTATCCTCATTACAACCGGGATATAACGGTATATGAGAGTTTTCATCCAATTTTTTAAAAATATCAGGAACTTCATCAATAAAATCATCTGGTATTTCGTTCATCATTTCATCTAAATCATTTTCTCTTTTATCATTTTCACAATATTGTTGTTGACTTATATTTTCATCCACAAATACCTCATCCCTTACATCAGCCCCCCAATCATTTTGTACACTATTTTCTGAATCAGATCTATTAATATTGCTAGTCGCAATATTTAAATGATCTTCCAACCTTTCCCCACGCAAAACCCACCGGATGTATTTAGGTGTTGTCATCCATCCACGCTCAATCAAATGTGATCTAATCTTTATACTATCATGTCTCTGTAAGTTAACACAACGTTTACAAGGACATAGAATTCTGGGCTTTCTAGTCAACTTCTGATTTTCTTCTGCACATTTTAAGAACTCTTCAACAACTCCAACAAATTCACCTGATATCCTCGAATATTCATACATGTACTCCTCCCTATGATCCATCTGTATAGATAGAAATGTATATCCAAAAGTCAGGGTATGAAATTTATAGGTTCAATGCATTACATTAGGTTTTTAGGCCGGTTACCATCCTAGCCCACTCTTTGGATACTCTTGTCTCATTAGCGAGCGTACGTTAGATGCAATTTGTTGTCTGAAAAAAATTCGGCAGCATTTCCCCTTATGTTCCCTGAATACACCAACACACGATTGCTCGTGTGTACGTATCCGTGGGAAACATAAAGAGAAATGCCGCCGAATTTTTCTCAGACAACAAATTGCATCTAACGTACAACTCGCTGTCCTAAATGAGACAAGAATATCCAAAAAGCAGTACTCCCGACCGGAAGTACTATCCGAGATTAATCCCTAATGGATTAATTTCGGACGGGCACGACCTAAAATAGTTCAAATTCCGACAATTTGGTCCTATATGACAATACAACTAATATATGCAAATGCCAAATGATATATATATGCACATACAAATTAGTAAATTAACGAATTGAAATCATTGAGGGTTAAAATAGAAAATTACCGAAATTGTCTTCTCTTTTTCTTCCTCTTCAATAGAATAATCTTCTCTTCCTCTTCCTCTTTCTATTTTATCAAATCAAAATGAAAAAAATCAATTAAAAAAACAAAAAATTGCATAATTAATAAATAATAAATAAAATACTGAATAATTAAAGAATATACCTCAAAAATGATTTTTTTTAGCTTGTGGTTGATCTCCTTTGCCTTCTCTCTTGATTTTTCAATTTTTCAAAATTTTTCGAGATTTTTAGCTATTTTTTTTGTTTGGTTTTAGAGAGAGAATAAGACTCGGTTTTTAGAGAAAAAAAACGGCCATGAATTGAATGTGTGGACAGAACAATCAATGAGGGAAGAAGATAAGAAGAAAAATCTGCTAATTTTTATGACCGATTTTTTATAAAAAACCGGCCTTAAAAAGTCAACCGAAAAAAGAAAAAATTGCTGTTTTTTTTAGACCGGTTTTTAATAAAAAGCCGGTCTTAATAAAAACTGATTTTTCGATTTATTTTTTGATCTCTTTAGGACCGGTTGTTTATAAAAAACCGGTCTTAAAAACAAACCTTTTAAGACCGGTTTTTTATAAAAACCAGTCTTAAAAAAAAACAGCAATTTCGGATTATTTTTGAGAACTCTATAGGACCGGTTTTTTTAAAAAACCGGTCTTAAAAAAAATTCTGACAATATCGAAATTGCCACTGAATATATTTAGAACCGGAATTTTTAAAAACCTGTCTTATTGTGGCGGTGCTAAAAATATTTTCTGGTGTAGTGACTGAAAGAAACACTGATTCCTCCATTACGAAGAAGGAAAGATCAATATGATTATACCTGACAGTCATTACTTAACATGGTCTCGTGATATCAAAGGGCCTTATAATTCCAATTGATCTCCAATAAAAAAAAAAAAAAAACTCCAATCGATTGGACGTTCTAATTTATTGCAAACTTTAGCCCCTAAAAAATTCAAGTGGTATTTTTTTAATTTTTTTATTTCATTTTTTGAACAAAAGCACTCCAAGGAAGCCGGTTATTATTAGCTATGTTTGGCAAACCCATGAACTAACTAGTTCGCGTGCAACCAAACAAACCCACGAACTAGAACAAGGCCAAGTTCGCGACCTTGTTCTAGTTCTATCAAAATCATGGAACTAGTTCTATCAAGTTTGTTCTAGTTCTTGTTCTTGTTCTCCTCCTTTGCCAAATTAGTCTTTTAATTGACATATGATAGAACACAGAAAAATTTAAGTGTTAATCAAAACGTTGTATTATTGCTGTACGGTTTAGAGTGGAGTGGAGAGAGCAAAACAATGCGCAATTTTTCATTGGAAACGATAAAAACAATTCGGAAAATGAATATTATAGTTATTGTTAGTAAAAACGTGTGGAGTCCTTCTAAGCGAACTGTTGCTAGGCAAGCCCTATATATACCCCACTAATTTTTTAACGTGAAATATTAAAAAATACGGTGTTAATATAGTTATTTACTGTGTTCGGTGTTAATATATATAGGTCGCACGAATACCATGCATATACTCTGATAATTATGGTTCTGCCTCTCATAAGTTTAATTGTGGGAAGTTGGGCAGCAAATGATGAGAGAGAAATAATAAATATATATATATATATATATATATATATATATATATATATTGTTAGAACTTAGAAGGAGAACAAAAGCTTCCTTGTTCACAGACCTAGTTCCAAGATTTTCGAGAAGAAGCTATTTGTGCGACCTAGCCCGTTCGCACTGTTCTTACGAACTAGCCCGGCCGTTCGCACTGTTCCCATCTTGTTCTCCCAGTTCGTTCGTGAATAAAACTTGTTCATGCACTTCCAAAATGATATAACAAAATTTTGCTCTCATATTTTAATTATGTTCATGCTCGGATGAACAAAACGTCACAAAGTCACGTATTTGGTATTTCAGTATTTGACAGGTCGGATCTGACACATGTCAGAATCGAAGGTTATGTTCTTAATTAATGGATGATAAATACGTTATACGTACCCACTGAAATGGACCCGATTCGTTACAGGAGCATCATAATGCGTAATGACCACGAGTCCACGTTTTGTCAATTATGCGCGGGTGCATTTAATTATTGGCGTAAACCAATTCACACGGATTTCTCTTTCTAGTATTTAGTGCTGTCAAACGTGGGAAACGGGCACGGAACTGTCCTGTTCCGTTTTCGTTTCGTTTCGGCAACGAAACAAAAATGTGATTTCGTTTCTGTTCCGTTTCGCTAAACAAAATGATATTTTTGTTCCGTTTCTGTTCCATCTTCAATTTTCCATTGTAATTCTTCATTTCCGCATTCCATTTCAGTTAAATGATATGATTTTCTATTTCATTTATGTGTTCGTTTATGAAAACGAAACCAGTTTTCTCTTCCATTATTGTTCCGTTTCGAACAGAACGAAATGGAAACTTGCAAAACGGTAGAGAATTAACAGCTCTACTAGTTGCACAGGCACCACCATTCAACAAACAAGCATGCACCTCGTGGGGTACTAAAAATGTATACAGATATTTATTTCCCCAGCTAGTAGCAGCCAGATATCATGATTTGATTTGATATTTGAATATTTTATCCAGTCAATACCATCATAACACTGGAGATCCATTAGACCATCACGTCCATACATCATTTTCATTGCCTAGTGCCTACTGGCTTTCAATCAAAAAAAAAAAAAAAAATCATTTTCATTTCTTTAGAGATTTAAAACTGAAAGATTTGATTGGATTGGATTAGATTTCTAGTAATATTTATTTAAGCACACTTCATGAGTGCATTCTCCACAAAATGAACTTTTCTGGGCTTAGCACAAAAAAGTAAGTTCAATAAATAAAATTTTCTTCCATTTTACATTTTGAGAGAGACCCAACATCACAGCAAATTGATTAGGGTAATTCTTAATTAAATTGACATAACACTTTCAAAATGATCACAATATAATTAATTAATTTAATTAACAAGAAATATTTTGGGTAATTTGAGGTGTTTCATGAATTCTAGCAGTGCCCAAATCAATATTCTCGCTTGGCGTGCAATTCAGAAATTAAATAGTCGCATTTTTTTTAATAATAATTATTTTGTAAATAAGTAAAGACATCAACAATTTTTGTTTAATTTTTTGTAAGAATAAACTGACGGCGGCTATTAATAAAATTTTTTGTTTAATTTTTCCTTCTATTTACAGCCCAACGAAGAAGGTGAAGGTAAAAAATTCCCAAGGCACCATCTCTCAAATAATTACACCCTGTGGGAGCAAATTTAAACAAAAAAAAAAAAAAGAACTATTAGATAAAACAATCATTAATTAAAGAAGCACACTAACCCAGAAAGCCCGTGGGAGATGTCCCCCTAACCATAACCTAGCACGTGGACCAGGTCCAGGGGTCAAACTACAGTTCTCTAACCAAAAACATGGTCAAACCTGCTCGGACAAAGACTTTTCTACACGGTGTCTGATCGATCGATCACAGCCGTTGGATGTGAGGGACCACCCAAATAAGCACATGCAAAGTCTCAAGCATTACAGTACGAAGCGGTTAGAACCAAACGTGTTTACTTTTACAGAACCTGAAAACCGTAGTTTTCACGCTCGAGATTGGGTGACCGTTTGATTGTTTGTGAAATGTTCTGTGTGTCAACACTCAACAGTGCACGTAGAGTCAGTGAATGAACTTATGTGAAGTTTTTAACAAAATTAGAGGCATAATTATTTTATATGTAATATTTGTCCTAACTTTTGTGCTTGGTAATAGAATAAATTATATAGTGTGAAAGAGGTGTCCTATATTGCATATAAGAACTATCAAGGAAATTATTCACATACTTAGTATACTTTTCACATATATTATCAAAATCATTATACATTTTTGCTTATACAAAAATTATCCAAGAAATAAATAACATACTAAATTTTCATTATAGACTAATTAAATAGGTGAACTCATATTTTAGATATTACTATGATGCCAATTTTTTAGCAACACTTTACCAATATAATTAGAAGATATGAATTTGTACACTTGAAGTTCTATATGAAAAAATATATGGCTAAATACTAAATACTTTGAAATATGAGAAAAAAAACTAATGAAAATATTTATACATAGAAATTTATAGATATTTTGTATAAATTCGCATTATTTTGTAACCAATTTTGCAGTACAATTTTAAATCTAAAAGCAAAATTGTAATATATGTTATAATTTATAAGAAAGTCAATTTTGCAATTATTTTTAATTCATCAAATAATATAAGAAAGTCATTTTGCAATTATTTCGTAAGTACAATATTGTTGGTATCTTGTTAATAAAGTTATCATATAGTATCGTATATGTTATTTCCAATAAAAAACGCTTTCACTATCGTAGATCAAATTGAGCTTTCTAATACAGGTCCATAAGTTATTTTTTTACATTGCTATAATTAAAGACCTAGGCATAGGCACCATCACATAAACGAACACAGAGTTACCGGTGCAGAAAACCCAAATATCCCCATCTGGCTTCTCTTTTCCTTTCCTCTCTTGTCGTTAACCGTATTTAAAAACAGAAACAAATCCCATAATTCCCACCTCTCTTTTGTTTAAATCCCTGTCAGCAAGACCAACCCAAAACCAACCTCCCTCCGTCTCTCACGCATCAACAAACTAAAACCAAAAACGAGAGCAAAAGAAGCGCCACTTGAAAGAAACGCACATGAACCGGGACTCCGGCCGATGCCGAGCCCTTCGTCGAAGAAGACTCGAGCCGGTTCGGCTCTCGCCCGGTTCATCTCTTCCCTCCGACCCGATCGCCAGTCCGGTTCAGCCGGTTCGCTTCCGCTTCAGACCGGCTTTCCGACCTCTCTCGCCGACCTCTATGTCAAAAACCAGAGTCGTCTCAAGAAACCCAACAAGAAAACGAAGAAGAAGCGACACGCGACCAATTCGGAATCTGTTTCGACCGTCAGATCCTCCCCCGACGTAGCTGATTTGCCCACATCACCCGTTTTGAGCTCCAGTGGGAATGATGGTGAGGTTGTTGAAGGGGAAGAGACGATTCCTTCGGTTCCAGCCGATGTTTCGGTTTGTGAGAGAAGGAATTCGTTAGGAATTGGATTCGTTGTGATTGTGAATATCTTAGTGTTAGTCCTTTTGGCAATTTTTGGGAAGAAATTGGTTGTTGGTCTTACATCCCTCGCGTTTTTCTCATGGTTTCTCGATTCAGTGAGGATCGATTTGGTTCGGTTCTTCAAACCCTGCGCTGAGACACGAAGGAATTTGAGTTTGGAAGAGAGGAGCTTCGAGCTTGTTTCGCCAATTCGGGAGGTCGAGATTGAGACCGAATCAGACTTGATTGAATTGGAAATCCGAGACGAATTGATTCAGTCGACAGAATTCGACGAAATAGTGGAAGAGAGTTCCGAATTTTGTGAAACTCAAACGGGAAATTCAAAGAAAAAGAGTATCCTAAAGAGATTATTTTCGAAGAAAAAGAGAAAAGTAAAAGAGATGGTTGGATCTTTGGATGATTCCGTAAAGGGTAAAGAGATGGATACTGTTTCAATTTCTGAAAAAGCAGAGGATGATATTGTCAATTTGGCAACAGAGGAGATTCATGAAGTTCCTGTAGCTCAAATCAGGCAAGGAGAGAGGTCGAAAAGTTGGGAAATCGAAGGCGACGTGTCTTGGTTGGTACTTTTTTCAATGGTGATCCTGTTTGGGTTGATAGAAGGCAAGGTGGTAGCGCTTGTTCTCACCATTTTTTGTTTTGTATCTCTCAGTTTGCTTGAACTGGCGAGGAGGAATGAGAGGAACGAAAGGATCAGATTGGGTCTTTGAGGGAAAATAGTGGATTATTATCTCTAATTTCTTCGTTTGTTATCTCTTTCTTTTGAGCCTTCTTAAGTGAAGAAAGGCTTGATCAAAGGTTCACGTGTAATTGAATTTTGATATTTTCTGTATAGTTGGGAGGAAAATTGACTTATATTTAACGAACTTTTCTCTTTTTCTCTTTGTTAAGTAGCTGAATTTCAAACAAAGATAAGATTAATTCTATTGCCAATATTTATTCTTCGATATTATTATTCATTCCATTTTTACGGCTTCCAATTTGTACTTTCATTGTGCTAAGAACGACTAATTAAGCAAATTTCATGGGATGTTTTCTTTTGGTTAAATAAAATTTTGTAGGCGTGAGCCGCCTATTCCCTCGGAAAAAGAAAAGGAAAATTCCGTGGGGACTAAAGATAAAAATATGTTATCGATATATCATGATGGAATGTTCAACAAATATTGATCTAAGCAATTTCTATCCACATCTTCCTTGTGATTCTTCTAATTGCAACCATCACTATATATGATGGATTGATGTCTTATAATTGAACATTTAATACTGACATTTTTGAGAGGGAAATTGGTATAGGTTAGACCACACACGCCGTAGTAGATTTCCGGTTCCTAATTATTGGGGGTTTGATTATTATTGAATAATAATAACATAAAATCGACGTCCCCAAAAACTATGTTGTATAGTGGTCTATGCTTAATATACGGTAGGCGTCAAACGATTAATCATTATATGGTCGATTTTCTGAAGGAGAAAAACAGATGAATGCCTAACTTAGTTATTGAATGATGAATAAATGTTCAGATTGTTTGGTTGTATCTATTTAAGTAGTTATTATTTTACTTCTTTTGATGTTGTGGATTCTAACAAAAGTCTGAGTTGAGAATCAGTCTTTTTCACTATGAGAATTAAGCACAACATTTGTTAAGAGATGGGGATCCGAAAATCAGCCGCAAAATTTTTTTTCTGAGTTCTTAAACTTGGAAAACATGATCTATCTAAAAAAGACTGATTAGTAAAATTTCTATTAATATATGTTAGCAGTTTCGAAATTTACTTCAGCACTTTTAGCATAGATCTCTCTTAGAAAAGATTATTTCAAAATATTATGCATATTAAAAATTTAAATTTAATATGATTTTCATTATTTAATAGGAAATTTTTATTTTGAAAAAGAAATGTTTGTAAGCATTTATTTTCCATCAAAGCATTAAAATTCTGTAACGATCATCACAATGAGTTTTTGATGGATATCCCATCAAAGTTAATATTGACTCGACTTTCCTTCATGTGTTTTATCTAAATGATGAAATATGAATCTACAAAATTATATTTATTTTGTTAAAAATTAAGTAATCTATAGTATTAATTAAAAACCACTATTTCATAATTAAAAATAATTTTTATTTTTGCATTTTCTATAATTAAAAATAAAAATATTTTCTCCTTTTTTGTTTAAATATATTAAAAATAGTCATATCAATCATTATTTAATTTAGGAATTAAATATATTTAGAAATCTAAGGTAGTTCATTCTAAATTACTGTCATCTAAAAAAATATAGGATAGCGAAGCTGCGACTGCCGTATCTAGTAAACTATATAATGACATATGTGCTGTAGAGTTATTGATTAATGCCAAATTAGGAATATAGTTTGTTAAATTATTAAACATGTAATGTCGAAATAATGAGGTCCTATAATGAGAATAACAAAAATACATTGCTCAATGTTGGTTTCGAATAATGACAAAGAATTTAAACAGAAAAAAGAAGGGCCAAGGAAATTTAATAAAAACAACCATGAAACTGTTTTGTCTCCCATTATTCCTTCCATAAATTAATTAGTTTGGTATAATAACGAAACTTTAAGTTGGTGATTCGGATATCGTCAAAAAAAAAAAAAAAAAAAAAGACATGTCAATGTCTGTTACGACAACTCCCTATGCTTCTACTAGGTGAATTTCTAAAGAACAAATGGTAATTATATGGAAATAACAAATACTGATTGCTTGGGGTAGAAGATTAGAACTTTTCAGTCTTTCTTTTTTAGTCTTTTCTATTTGCAAGTGACTTTAAAGTAAGCTCCAAGAAGCAAGCGGGAAGTTTCCTCTTGATGAGTACTGTACTAATGTTGACGAATTCCATGAAATATTGAAAATTTGAAATGTGATAAACCAAAAGTTCTGGCGTTTATTAGGGCTGTCAATGAGTACGGAACGGTAGAAGGTATTTTTATATCTGCATTCGTTAAAATTTTCTTTATCTATATCCTACCCGTACTCATTAAAAATGACTTTACCCGCACCCTATTCGTACCCGTTAAGAATTAACGGTAAGGGTATGATAACGATACATAATGTGTAATAATATATTATTAATTTTAAAAAAATAATATAATGTGCTAAATAAATAACATCAAATAAATATACAAATAAAGTACAATATTTAGATAATACTTTTCATGTAACAAAAATCATGAAATTTATTCTCATGTCAATTGACATTAAAAAAATCTATATAACTAATTATAAATTATAATATAATAGAGTGCAAATTAATTTTTCCATCAACATAAATAAATTTCGATCAAGATCAAAACCAATACCATATCTTATGAAATATGCTAATTACACGATTATATATTACATATATGTTTGTAAAATTTATCCGTTAGATAATGAATATAAAATAACCCTTATCCGTACCCATATCCATTAAGAGCTTGCTCCAGAAGAAGAGAATAGAAGGAAATGGAGAGAGGGTGAACTGACCATACCCTGCCCAAGTGTTGTTCCTTACTCCAGAACTTATTTTTTTTAAAGGAGAATGGAGAGTAACATGGGAGAATGGAGGAGAATGGAACAGATTTTCTATGTATAAAAGAGGCGAAAGAAGAAAAGCTCGTTACACTCTAGATTTGAGGAGTAACTCAATTTCCATACTCCCATCTTCCATCCCTTTCTCTTTCTTTCCAAGTCAAATTTTGGAGCAAAGCCTAAGTTAACGAAATTTTTTCTTTATCCATATCCATACTCATTAGTCTAACGAAAATAAAACCTTATCCATATCCGTCTTATTAAATGCGGTACGGATAGGATAAATGGATAAATGGATAAACGGATTTCATTGAGAGGACTAGCGGTGATAAAACGTAAGGCCTAATATTTAATTCTCAGATGGACAGTGTTTATTTAAAATCTTGCCTGGTTTATTGGCACTTGCCTACAATTTATATTTGTAGCTATTTGACCAGGCCCTTAGTTTGACTATTTTGTACGGGTTAATATAAAAAAATAAAATTATAATGCTTAGGAGTTGACATTGTATTGCACCAGTGTAGTAAATAAATATTTATTGCCTGTTCCCTTAAATTAACATTTGCAGATATTTGACCAGGCTACTTGTTTGACTTTTTTGTACGGTGAGCATAAAAATACAATAAAATAATAATGATTGGAAATTACATCGTTTTGAACCTTTTGTATTTTATAAATTAAAACAGTAAATATTAATATGGAATTGCTTTCCGTGATCCCCTCTATAGATGCGTTAATTTTTTTTTTATTTTTAGAAAATGTGTTAATAACTTCTTTTCCATTTTCGGAAGTCCGGGGGATGAGAGGATGAGTGCTGGGAGGATGAGCGTCAGGGGATGAGGACAGAGCGAATCAGAGGGGAGGGAGGGAAGGGAAGGGGGGAGGGAGCGAAACAGATAGGGATAGAGGGGATGAGTCCCAGAAAATGATTTATTAACTAGAACAGTTATATATATAACTAGAACAGTTATATATTTAACTAGAACATTTATATATTTAACTAGAACAATTATATATTTAACAAGAACAGATAGAACAGTTATATATATTAACTAAAACAGTTGCTATATTAACTAGAAAAATTATATACATCAACCAGAACAGTTATACGTTTTAACAAAAACAGTTGCTATATTAACTAGAACAATTGTATATATTAACTAGAACTGTTAATACATAATTACAGAGTGAGATAGTAAATCAGAGAGGGAGGGCGGTGGAGGGGGAGTGAGCTAAACAGAGAGGGAGAGAGGGGATGACTCCCAGGGGATGACGCGCGTTAATTATATTCCAAAAAATAAAAATCAGTTAATTACGCGTTTTCTAAAAATGAAAAACGCATCTTTAGAGATGATAGGGATGATGGATTTCGGTGATGATCCTTATCAGCCCCGAATATTAATATACCTTTGCCAGATAACAAGCCTTTGATGATATTACAAAATAGTGCAGCCTTAACGTCTGGTAAAATAGAAAGGTAGTTCCTTTTATAATAATAAGCTTCTTTTTTTAAAGGTTTATTCAGCAGTTTTTGATGCAATTTTTGGAACTCGATGACAAAAAATTTGAAAACTTGACACGTAAAAGGCCGCTTTTTGCCTTTTTGCATATGTAAGAATCTTATTTGTTGTAGAAAAGCAGATGGGTTCTCCACTCCGAATTTGACGGCTTCAGTTTCGTCTTTTGCCCTAGCATAAGAACAATCAAATGATAAAGGAACTACACATGCATATGACATTATTTCTTTGGTCACGAGGTAAGTTTTGTGATATTAATTTGAACAATGTAATACGTAACGACTATATAACTATTTTTCAATAAAAAAAGAAAACTATATAACTGTTTTGTCGATAAGATTCTAAAGCAACAAACATTGATAGGTTCATATGTCATCCCCTTTATTGCTACTTTATTTTAATTTTAACAAAACATAACTTTTTCTGTGCTGATGGACATAAATGACTGACGTTGTTTTATTTTTCCATATTAATAGAAGTAAAAAAATGGATGATATTTCTTAAAACAAGATGAAATTGTCTATTAACATTGATAACGGAAATATGTTGTCAATAAATCAGTAATCCAATAAAATGATGAAGTTATTGATAATTACTCTTATTATATTACTACTGCAGAAAGAACTTAAATAAGCCCTTTTTGAAATCATCCCAGACGAGAGTACCTGGGTTTAGCACTTGCAAGTTGCAATCTATGAACGCACAGCCCATTGTAATTCAATTCAATCGGCCCAAGAAAGCAGCTGATGTAATGCAATTGTGCAAACAGAACCAAGGGCCAGCGTCTAATGGCTACCGAGGGATCAACTTTTAAGTTCTAACGCAGAACCATATGGACTGCTATTCTATTAAGATAAATTATCGCGATTAATCCTTCTAAATGCTATGTGCTATTTTATAACAGGTGTGATATACACCATCCAACAAAAAAACATCCAAACATCCAACAGGCCAGGGAGCCAGAAATGGGCTTAAAAATCCAGATTTCCGCGTGCTGACGTCAGCAAAAAAATTTTGACAAATTTCCGAAAATTTTTTGTGCTGACGTCATCAAATATACTGATTTAAGGGTTCAGTTAAATGTTTTAAGGGATGAATTAAAGTGTGTAAGTGTTCAGTTAGATGCACCAATAATTTGTATTTTTAGTTTTTGGGTTCAGTTAAACACCTTAAGGGATGATTTAAAAATCTGTATGTGTTCAGTTAGATGCACCAATAAATTGAAATTTTAGTTTTGTGCGTCAGTTACATACGTTAAGGGATGAACTTAAAGTATCTATGTGTTCAGTTAGTTGCAGTAGAAATTTGATTTTGTAGTTTTTGTGTTCAGTTAAACTATTTAAGGGATCAATTAAAATTGTTTATGTGTTCAATTAGATTTGCTCGTAATATGACGTTTTAATAACCATGCAATAAAGTGAACAATGATCATTTATTAAGAATAATATCCATTATTTCACAAACTGAACAACTCTTATAATAATAACATCTATTAATAATAACACAAATCCTACATAATTTTAACCACTACAAGCTAAACACACTTCATCAACTCCTCCTTCGATTCCTTCCGCACAACTTTTCTCACCCTGTCCTGTAATTCCTACACAAACAAAACAAAATACAATTAAGTTCAATTACTAATTAAGTGCTCTTATAATATTTAATCCTTTCAGGTCATGTGAGTTTTAAACAAATATATAATGAAACAAGATGATTCCTTAAAAATACTAATTTAACACATAGTGAAACAAGATGATCCCTTAGATAACTGAACAATATAATGAAACAAGATGATCCCTTGCAGATACTAACTTAACACATAATGAAACAAGATGGTCCCTTAAAGAACTGAACAATTAGAGATAGTAAAAATACATAATGAACAATCAGATCATGTGAAGTTTTAAAAAAATACGTAACGAAACAAGATGATCCCTTAGAGATAGTAACTTAACACATATGACGACTAACTAATCCATTACAGTCTCAATATTGTTTAGATATCCAATGTATTCTGAGATCTACACATGTTTGCTCCTACTAAAGTGTACAATCCCAATCATTGATTAACAAATGCATTACACAATGAAATTGAATATGTTACTAACCTCACGAAACCTCTGAAATTGCTCCAACTAAATAACATTCCCTCCGTATAAAATATGAACTATTATACTAAACCAAGTTCGATGCTAATTTCATTCCAATTCAAGAGAAACTTCTTGCAATAATGTGAAAACTAAAAGATGGATCTGAAATCAAAATCTTGTTGCATGGCGGATCTGAAGGGAATAATGTGAAAACTAAAAGTCGGATCTCGGAATAATGTGAAAATTAAAAATCGGAAAATTTCTTTCAAAACAAACGAATGAAATCAAAATCTAGAGAAACAAAAGACGGATCTGAAGGGAAGTGAGGCGATACCTTATATAAATAAACATAACATAAATTAGAGTGTGACAACAATACTAAACCTGTCCAATTTATATAATCTCCTCCATAAATGCATTTAATATAACATATAAAAAACTAATTGAACACTTGTAGAAATACACATGAATAACAGTGTGCTAGCAATGACAATAATCTAATCCCTAGATGCATGTAATATAACATATAATGCAACTAATTGAACACTTATATAATTCCACATGAATTTAGAGTGTGCCAACAATGCCAATCTGTCCAATTACTATAATCTCATCCCTAGGTGCATTTAACATAACATAGAAAGACACTAACTGAACACTTATAGAACTACACATGAAACTAGTTTCCAACAATTGAATATAAGATGATCCCTTAGATCATCTAACTTAACATTTGCAATATCTAACACATCCTTTATGCAATATCTAACACATACTTTGTACCTGTATATGTGTGGCTTCTTGACTCCTCTGGTGGTCGGAGCGCGACAGTACTGGGTCTGTACTTGTGTGGCTTCAAGATCTAACAATCTTTTTTCTATCGAATCCCTATATAAATGTTTCAATTGTTGTCTCAGGGCTTTGTAGGTATATCAGGTCCCTCCAGTATTACTCCATTAACCCAAAACTATACGAATTAAGTTTAGGTATGCACAATTTACTCCAAGGACGAGAATCACAACTCCATAGATCATAAAATTTGGGGAGAAATGTAAAAAAAAAAAAAAAACAGGATGCACACCTCTTCCAAAGATCCCGTTGGGGTTTGGCTGGGATCGAGCGCCACAACCGATCCATCTTCACACAGAGCGATTGGATCTTCGTTATATCCCTCTTGACAGCTAGTGCCAGATCATTCACCGACGATGACGAAGAAGAAGAGGAAGAGACGATGTGCTCTAGCCTCGTCAAGCCATCTCTTGCGCGCAAGAGTAGACGACTCGTGCTCTGGTAGATCTCCGACAAGGTCAAGTGAAATACGCAAAAGATGAGATCTGGAGCGATGCGAGAGAGGACTTGGAGTAGATCTGGAGAGACGCGAGAGGAGAGAGAAACCATACGGCCAGGGTTTGGAGAGAGAGATGGAAGAATTCAGAATATATATGGAGTGGGCTAGTCGCTGGGCTAGTTGTTGGTCCAATAAAAGCCTGTGGATGCCTGGATGCTAACAGAGTGGATGGTATACAGTAATTACCATTTTATAAAGAGATATTATAATTTAAATAATTTTGTTTCACCTCGAAAATTGTAATTTAAATTTACTTTATCAGACGTTTTCTATTGAATTTGAAGTATTGCAACAATTTTTTTTTTTTCCAATTCGACTCTGCATTTTTTGTTGATTTTTTTTTATTATTTTTATTCCAACCTCTAGTGTGATCGTCTATTTTATGGAAGACTACAGAGCGAATGCAATAGAAAAGCAGAATTGTACTGAGCTGGAGCACGGCTATGTCGGATTATTTGACCGGCCCAGATTCGAGATGGGTCCCACCGTTTCATGTCACTCTCCTTTTAGTGCTCTATATGCACTTATGCAGCGAGCCGTTTTCCAGAATCTCAGAATGCAATAATTCAAATCAATAACTGCTTCATATTTAAACACTTCCAAGAGACACAGAAGATCAAAAGAGGTTTTAGCTCATGAAACTGTGGGATATTAGCTGAAAAAAGGCGAAAAAAACTACAAACAAAAGCGAATCCGAGTAAAAAATTTACACCATTGCCATTGCCATTGCAATCCCCTTCTCCGAGAGATTCTTCTTCTTCTTCCTAGGAGAATCGGAGGTTTCCTTTTGCAACATTTCTCTCAGATCTCGCGACATTGCTCTCGGTACGTAGCCTTCCTTCTTCGGCTTTTTTCATATCGATTTTGTGAAAAATTGTCAATGCAGCTTGTTACTGTTTGTCAATTTAGTATCTCGGTTCCCTCATTCTAGATTGCATTTTCGCAAGATCTGTACAATCTAGGTGATTTGCTATTTAGCTCAATGATTCGAGGGTTTAAGTAGATTTCAGACTTGCAGTTTTATTGATGCGATCTGAGTTGGGTATATTGTCAGTGATTGTTATGAATTTTTATATTTTTTAATTCATGCAATGTAATTGTTGCATATATGGTGCACTTAATGCCTTCTATTCGCACTTAAGTCTCTTTCTGAACTGTTTAGATCTGTTTTTATAGGATTTTAGAGATGGTTGCTCAGGAGGAAGAGTTCACTGTAGACTTAAATAGGCCTCTGGTTTTTCAGGTAAAGCTCTTTCAACCACTACCAATTGGTCTCACCCTATTGTACTGACTACTTAGACATATAAGCTGTGAACTTAATTAAACCTGTCCTTTTTTATATTTCATTTTCAAATTATTTAACCCATATACTACCTAATTAATACTGCTGAAATCTTATAATCTGTTTATAGACTTGTCTTTTCAATCCATGCATGGTTATCAGGTTACTGTCAGTCAATTTCCTGATTTTGAAATTATAGGTTGGTCATCTAGGTGACCGATACCAAGAATGGGTGCACCAGCCTATTGTCAGCAAGGAGGGTCCACGCTTCTTTGGAAATGATGTTCTAGAGGTACAGCCACAAACATCATATTGCTTTCTTCTCCTTCCCTTTTCCTTTTAGAATTATTTACTAAGTCTGATTAGTATTTAGCCACTCTAATATTACATATCCCACTCTGCCTTCCCCACTAAATTACATGTATAATGTTTGTGCTATTTATGACCACAGTCAATTATGATGTTCTTCAGGCAAAACGGAAAAAAACCCACAATAAAAGTTCAAAAAAGGAATCTAAAATAAGAAACAGAATCGTCAGTAAAACAGCCAACTAGGGAAGGAATCTAATTTGTGCTTTCCGTTACGCATCTTTACCTTTCATGGCTGACATGATTACGATTGGTATCTAGTACCTTACTGTTGAAGAATCGACACTTCTTGTAAATAATATGGTACAATCTATTATAAACTTTTTGACAGTTCTTAACCTGCACCAAGTGGTATGCTGTACCACTAATCTGGCTCCCAGTAGTTTTCTGGTTATTGACTACTTCACTGAGGATGGGCCATAGATTGTCAGATGTTGCACTAATGGCTGCTTTGGGGATTTTAATATGGACCTTGGTGGAGTATGTCTTGCATCGTTTCCTCTTCCATATTAACACCAATAGCTACTGGTAAGCAACCTCTTCACTATAGTTTTAGAAGCTTTTCCTTACAGTATCATGAGTGACCATTACAGCACTAGAACAATACATAAACCCTCTAGAACTTGAAACATGTAATATATGTGTTTTATTGAAAGTGTTTAAACTTATATGTTATTTGTGCAATTCAAGAAAAAATATTCTTATTTCAAAAGTACCAGAATGTATGAAAATTCCCATTTTCTGTTCAAAGGGTGGTATATAGTGACATCTTACCATCACTTCTTTTTATTTATTTAAGAGATTTATGAGGATGCTTTCATTTTATGTTTTAAGGGCAAATACAGCACATTATCTCTTACATGGGTGTCATCACAAACACCCCATGGATGGGCTCCGTCTTGTCTTCCCTCCAGCTGCAACTGCAATTTTGTGTATACCTGTACTGCTTTTATACTTTTGCTTCTTAATAATTCTCTAAGCAAGCTTCCTGCTTGGGAAAATTATAGTAGGTCAAAATATAAGAGTGAATTTTTGGCATAGTTTTGGAATCTGGTAGGCCTATTCACAACACCGTCTACAACTCCAGCTGTATTTGGAGGGGGGCTATTGGGATACGTGATGTATGATTGTACACACTACTATCTCCACCATGGCCAGCCTTCTCACGACCCTGCTAAGCACCTTAAGGTTGTTTTTTTTATGCATCAGATTATATGGTATTATGTTTATTTATTACTGGTCTCTCTCGTTTGCTTTACTTACTGCTGCAACCTTTTCTTTATGATTTTGGGGTGGGGGGGGGGGGGGGGTTGAGGGTCAGCATGAATCAACTTTTGTGGCAATGTCTTTGTGCTTGTTCCTATGGATCCATTCAATCTTCCACAGCAATTTTTTCTTCTATCCCCTTGTATTAGCCTTTATCTATAAATATTATCAATAAATTTTCTGATATCTGTATTGTTATATTTTGTACTGCTTCCAGAAATACCATCTGAATCATCACTTCAGAATTCAGGACATGGGCTTCGGGATCACCTCTTCTCTTTGGGACATTGTTTTTGGTACACTGCCACCCCAAATCTCTGCCAAAAAAGCATGATTCTTCATCTACCATGCATTTAAGATGGCAATTGAGGTGAGCTTTTCAGTTAAAAATAAAATGGCTTGTATGGTAATAATAAAATTAAATGATGCCTAAATAAGATCATCGTTGGATTTATAATTGAATCTGTATTAAACACACTTTGACCTAAATTTATCACTATGAAACAGAAGTAGAGAAATATGTTTGTCAAAATTACAGTCAAGTTCATATTTTAATTATCAGCTTTTACTTTCAGGTTGTTGAGACTCCATATTGTCCTTCTAATGGGTACCGTGCAAAAGGAATGCTCCTTTTACTTTGTGATTTGTAATCTGGTAAAATATGTCCATTTCATTTATGGAGCTTTATTTATTTTAGGTGGTTCATATAAATTATTTGTTTGGAATGGATACAGAAGAGACTACCTAATGCTATGGGTTGAAAATGGGAATATAATTATGGATTCATTGATACAATTCTCTCCTCCCTTCTTCTATTTCAGTGTTCTATGCATGATAGGATGGTTTCCACGCAGAAGCTTGTAAATGGATGTACCAATAGAATGAAAATATGGATTTTAAACGAATTTAGAAAATGGGGATGCATGGAATAATATTAGGCAATAAAAAATGTGTTATTTAATCTACTAGAGATATGCTGCTCAAATTATTTCCTTATTAGACATAAAGTAAAAACATATTGTTGATTTGTCGCTATAATCACTTTTGGATCTGTGATTTTATGAGTAGAGATAAATATATATTTATCATATACAAGGCAAACACTTTTTTTTTTAAAAAAAATTGGGGTTAATTGACCCCCACTTGATGCATATAATTCCGCCTCTGATCCAGACAACAAATAATTTAATCCGAGCAACATTTTTAAAATTTTATGACCAAACTACCCCTAATTATTATGTTATATTGTGTTGCCTAAATTACCCGAATAATTTCATTAATTATAGCCCTCAAAAACTACCTTTAATTAATCTTTTCTAAATATTTTTTGTACTTTTTACATTAAGAAACCACAACCGGATTCTCATCTCCTAAAATGCACATTGCTTTTGTTTTTATTTTTATTTTATTCATCCGCAAGCTTCCATTGATTAACACTCTCCTTTCACATATAACCAATTTCTATCCCAAAATTCATGTTTATTTAATTTTGTAATTTTTGTTGTCTTGCTGTTTTGACCGATATTGTACATCTTTTAAGTTTTCTATGATAATATGAGTTTTTAATTACAATATCTTGAAATTGCAATTTAGTTCTACTTCATGATCTGAAATTGATGATGAGTTAGAACAAAATTGTAAGAATTGTATATAGTGAGCAGAATATTTATCTCATACAATTAAATGTATTATCAACCATGTTCAATTTACATATATATGACATATCTAAGTGTGATTTATGAGATTATGTGCTTGGTGTTGAAAAAGAAAGTAGTTGCCAACTATAAATGGAAAAGCCATTCGGAGAAAAGAAAAATATGAGGTCGTTTGTTTAGGAAGAGGGGCAATATTGTAATTTGTGAATTTTTTTGTTGCTCGGATTAAATTATTTGTTGTCCGGATCAGCACCCCAAAATGACACGACACGATCGTGCTGGCACAACACGCAAGCGTGTTAGCACGACACGACACGACACGAGTATGGAATTTGCACGACATGATCGTGTTATCGTGTCGTGTCATAATCGTGTCGTGTTGGAAGTTTTGAAAAATTGGCACGATTTGACACGACACATCAACACCAATTTAATTATTAATGTTGATTATTTAAACAAAATTAATAATTTAAATCCAATTTATAATACTACATCATATTATTTAACATTCTTTGACTTATATTGTTCTTATCTAATTATTATTATTTTTATAAAAAGTATTAAAAAAAGTTTAAACTTAACCAAATAATAAATTATTACGGTTCAGTAAAACTTTTTCTTTTACTTTTAATTTTTTAATATTTTTATTTTAAAAATAATAAAATAATCCAGCATGACTAACATGACGTGCCAACACGATATGACACGACGTGTTAGTCGTGTCGTGCCAAAATACGTGTCATGTTAGCTCCTTTCACCATTTAGCACGACACGACACGATACGATTAAAAAAGTAATTCGTGTCAACACGACACGACACGAGACTCCAACACGATCGTGTTTGATACGACATGACACGACACACACGATTGGAGAACCCTACCACTGCGTATTACCTAATTTATAACATTTAGTAAAAATTTGATATATAATGCTTTTATTTCTTAGACATAATTTAATTTTCTTTAAATCTTATTTTTAAACAAATAAATATTAACGCATAAATAAAAAATAATCTAAAATTATAACGGATATTAATTAATGCCGCACTACTTACTAAAAATAATATGAAATATACATTAAAATAAAATAATTGAGCACTTATATAGGATTCTATTGCGACTCGATTGAATGCGGTTCCAGAAAAATCTATTTAATTTTAAATTATGTTTCGGCAAAAATCAACTTGACTCGTGATTATTAATAGCCGTTGAGCTCTAAAGAATGTTTATTCAAAGAAATCTTGCCAAGATAGAGAGCCAGAAAGAGAGGCATGGAAATAAAAATAGTGAAATGCAAAAAATCCACTTTTTATAGCAGCGCTCTTTCTTTTAATTCAATCAACTCTAATGTTATAAATACACGGCCGTTTGATAAGCATTCTTAGGGTCTTTACATTTTTCCTGCCCAGCTCTCTTGTTTCATCCCTCCGAAAAGCCACTCTTTGCCAAAACATTCAGGTATGCAGATTCAATTTCAAAGAGAAGGTATGAGGCTATAGCTTGATTTCAGAATGTGTTTATGGGCAGAATATTTTATTAAAAATCTTACAGGAAAAACTAAAAAAAAAAAAAAATGCTTGAGCAAGTCGATCATGTTTGAATTTAAATTTTGTTATTTTCTGACATTAATGGAGTTTTATCAATGATGTCATAGGCACTCTGTATTTGTGAGACAAATATATAAAAATTAATTTTGTTTGTCTCGTTGTTATTGCTTTTATTTATTGTCTTTTTGTAGATTTCTTCAAAAAAAAAAAAAAAAAAAAAACTTATTTTTTCCTAGGGCCTTTCACAAACTATTTACTGTTATGTTTTTGAGTTAAATAACTAGAAACAATATAATCAAACCAGATGTGGGTAATTAAACTGAACCTTGAAAAGCTCTTACTTTTGTCCTACGCTAACCCAACAAAAACCACCTGATTGCTATTACAGGTAGCTTAGACACCATTCGCTGCCATGGCAAACGAGGTGCTAAACAGGCTAGATACAGCAAAGACACAGTGGTACCACTTCACGGCAGTTGTGATTGCCGGCATGGGTTTTTTCACTGATGCATACGACTTGTTTTGCATCTCTCTTGTAACAAAGTTATTGGGCCGGATTTACTATACCATTCCAGGCTCGAGTACTCCAGGATCACTCCCACCAAATGTTGCAGCGGCCGTGAATGGTGTGGCCTTCTGTGGTACTCTCGCAGGACAGCTTTTCTTCGGCTGGCTCGGTGACAAGATGGGACGCAAGTGCGTGTATGGAATAACTCTTATGCTGATGGTATTTAATTTAATCCTAATTGTTTCCTCTCTGAACCTAAACATATGCACTCTTAAACTTTTTTTTAAAGTCATCTGGAAGACTGAACCACCTCATATGCTTGACATGAAAATCCTGGTCTAAGAATTATATATAGCAAGTTTTGTTTTATAATCAAGCACTAGAAAATTATTACGAGAATATAGTTTTAAGTTTGAAAAATAGTAAAATACTGATATTAACCTGTGTTTCTCCTATTTATAAAGGTGTTGTCCTCAGTTGCGTCAGGACTGTCATTCAGTTCCACACCAAGCACTGTAATGGGGACTCTGTGCTTCTTCAGGTTCTGGCTAGGGTTCGGCATAGGCGGTGACTATCCATTGTCTGCCACTATAATGTCTGAGTACGCAAACAAGAAGACTCGTGGTGGCTTCATAGCTGCTGTATTTGCCATGCAAGGCTTTGGTATCGTCACGGGGGGCATCGTCACCATCATTGCCTCCGCTATCTTCAATGCTATCCACCGCGCCCCAGCTTATGAGGTAATCAACAATTAGTTCCATTTTTTCCAAAACTTGGTGGCAAAGATGATAAATATTCAGACTGCCAGCGAGAAATACAAGAAATTAATGACTTAGAGTATATTAACTATGAAAATGAAAACCTTTTATCCTGATATTCCTCTCATCATGGCAATTTCCTAGTTCAAACATATATAGTTACAAAAGAAGAAGGATAATCGATCCTTAATTGCCTTAATGTCCTTTCCATAAATAAGCAAGACGTGGTTTCTCTTGAAAAAGAAGCACAGGTAGAGAAAAAAATACTGGCTACAGAAGAGGGGTGTAAATTACTGACGCATTAATTGTTAGCTTATTTCTTAATTAAAGAGAAAAGATTATCAAATGTACCCTAACTTTGCCCAATGCAAGTTCAGGTTGACCCGACAGGATCGCTCCCGCCTGAGGCCGATTTCATATGGCGCATCATCCTCATCTTTGGGGCATTACCGGCAGTGATAACTTATTACTGGCGTATGAAGATGCCTGAGACGGCCCGGTACACTGCTCTGGTAGCCAAAAATGCTCAACAGGCTGCTGCTGACATGGCAAAAGTTCTCCAGGTCAAAATCACACAAGAACCAGAAAACACTGAGCAGGTCAGACCCAACAAAGATTACGGCTTCTTCTCGCGTGAGTTCTTTCAGAAGCACGGCTGGCACCTCGTTGGCACGTCTGTGTGTTGGTTTCTTTTGGATATTGCCTTTTACAGCCAAAACCTCTTCCAGAAGGATATCTTTACTGCCATAAACTGGATACCCAAGGCTAAGACCATGAGTGCCATGGAAGAAGTCTTCCGTATTGCACGTGCTCAGACCATAATAGCCTTCCTCGGTACCGTTCCTGGGTACTGGTTTACCGTGTTTTTAATCGATAAAATTGGCCGGTTTTATATCCAGATAGGAGGCTTCCTTGCTATGTTCGTCTTCATGCTTGGTCTAGCTTTTCCATACCATCACTGGACAGAACCAGGAAACCATATTGGCTTTCTTGCCATGTATGCTTTTACCTTTTTCTTTGCTAACTTCGGGCCCAACAGCACCACCTTCGTTGTGCCGGCTGAGATATTCCCGGCAAGACTGAGGTCCACCTGTCATGGAATCTCAGCTGCTGCTGGAAAGGCTGGAGCAATTATTGGCTCGTTTGGTTTCCTCTATGCAGCTCAGAATCAGAACCCGGCCTTAACGGATCATGGGTATCCTCCTGGTATTGGGGTCCGAAATTCGCTTTTCTTCCTTGCAGCGTGCAATTTTTTTGGTGCCTGTTTTACCCTTTTGGTGCCTGATTCAAAGGGAAAGTCGCTGGAGGAGATGTCGGGAGAGAACGATGATGAAGATGTAGAAATTGAAACCGTACCCTCCAAAACCGCCATATCCGTTTAAGCTCAGTTCGTATCTGATAGATCAGGCCTAATTCTAGTTACCATTTTTTTATGTTCTTTGTTTTGTCCTTCCAAATGTATCACTTAGGGGCTTAGGGCAGTTTAGCTGCTTTCTTTTTAAGTTTCTTTTCTTTTCTTTGTTTTGTTTATTTTCCTTTTTTTTTTTTTTCAAAGAATTGGAGCCCGTTGGAGGCGTAAGCTGTTAGTTTCGTTGGTTCTATGATAGTGACATATTGTTCTCGTTCTCTTGAAGACTGTGGTACACAAGAAATTTGTTTTATAATCCAAATAAGTTTTTTTTTTGTTTTATTATAAATTTATTATATTTATTATTACTAATTTTGTACCAATCGTAGTAGCGTACACAACAAGTATCATATATAGGTTTTTGGTTTGGGTAATGTATATTTATTACACAAATTCATCGAGCACCCTCACATTTCAGATCTCTCACTGAATATTGATGATTAATCTCTCTATGATCTATCAGTTTTTACTTTTTATTAGGCCACATTTTTCATCCTCTTAATTTTTTTTCCCATTCTCGTTTTTTTTTTAATTCTTAAATTCATATAAAAATGCAGCTTGATTAACAATCAACCAGAGTCCCAAGTACACGTTAAATCTCCTACTTGTTACATAGAAGCACAGATATGGAGACACGTGTCCGACACGATACAAACACAACGACATAAAAAAAAAAAAAAGAGGAGTCGGAGTTAGAAAGACTTTAAATAGGACCTAATTTTAATTAAAATAGCATAATATTATCCTATAAATATATAAAAAAAAATGGTTAAACTTATAAGTCGTAAGACCTATTGATAAAATATATAAATTTTAATTTTAATTTCACAGATAAAGTATAGTACTAAATCTTAGTACAGAGAATATAATTTGTTTTCTTGAATTAGCTTTAATTTATGTGGGGGGTTTTTTTTAAGAAGTTATAAAAAGTAAATAATAAAAATGTGATAGGTAATTATAGTTTGAGATGTCTAGAAATATAATATCGTTTGTAATGATGGAATATGTGAAGTTGAAGTTTATATATTCTTCAAGGAAAATACAAATTTCAAATTTTAAAATGTTATTGCTGCCCGCTTCTTGTTGCGTTAATCACAGTGTTAATCAGCTGAGTGCTGAGACGCCCCTCGCTGACTGATTATGACATAGTTTGTCACACACTATTTGATTTTATTTCTTTGATAATAAATTGGAATTAAATCTTCTAATTTATTTTAAACTTAAATATCCATAAAAATATACAATTGATTTTATTTGTCGTTAACATGCCCATTGTCACGCATCCGGATCTAAAAGTGAAAAAACATTAGGCTTTTGGGCCGCCACTTAATGCTAGATTCGTGACTTTTCGAATTTGTGAATTTGACCGCAGGTCTGTAACGGTTTCGCTTAATCGCTTTGAATGTTTGACTCATTGACTAATTGACTAATTAAAGTGCACAACAAACAAGCATGGTTGATCTGGCGTTGGTAAGTCTTGCCGTAGGAAGACTGGGGTTCGAATCTCGCTGGGTGAGATAATTTGGGTGAATGTGTGGGGGTGTGAGTGCCTATAGCCTACGGGCTGTGATAAAAAATAATAATAATAATAAACAAAAAACTTCGGCACGTTTGCCAATTTAGAACTACTTATGTACAAAGTAATCTTATTCGTAATCGCATTTAAATAAAAGTTATATTACAAATCTCGTACAAGTAATGCACAAGACTTATTAATTTCGTATGGTTGCATCAAGTAATCAACCTTTTACTTATTCATTCAACCAGAGTTGTTACATATATTTATTGTTCAGTGATAATACTAGTTTCTATGGGCAAAACACGACTTGGTAGTTGGTCCCAGCAGGACAAGTGAAAGTGCTTGATGCATCGTCTTTCGGGTAGCTATAAGCCTGGGGGCACAGGTTCTTGAAGTACTTCGATAACGTAGTCGCCTGGCAGCTGCCGGAGTTGCAACAGTATTCATCTGTCTTGTAAACCTGGCACGGGTTCAGACACCCACCAGTCGTCTTCAACTCATTCGGGCAGTTCGCATTCACATTAGCTGAGCAGTGTGCACCGTTACTGCTACATCCCCCGGCAGGAACAAAGTTCATCGGTATGTTAAAACCATCAACCAATGAGATATCATAGAAGTCCTTGTTGCTGTATTGGTTGAGTGCGAACTCAGCAAGTGTGTTTGGTGGGGACCCGTAGCCAGTGCAAGCAAGCTTGCCGCAGTCGCCAGTCTGGCATTTGCCATTGCCGTTAGAGTCGAATGAGCAGCCTGTGCGGCCCCAGATGCGGCCACCAGTTGTACCGGCTGCCACGTTTAGAGTCCATGTTTCTCCCGAGTTTAACTTCCTACCACCACCTGGCGAGGCAGCTGCCCAGACGGTGTAGGAGCATTTGTTGGTTATAGTGAAGGTGGCAGCATTGGCAATTGCGAAGAGGAGGAAGGAGGAGAGAAGAAGGGAAAGGAGAGCGGAAGAGGCCATTAATTGTTTAGTTTCTGTTTTTTGTTTTGAGTATGGTTTGGTGCTTAAGGGAAATGTTGGGGGCGTATTTATAGGTGCCGGGGGCTTGCCTCAGTTGCCTGTGACTTTGGAGTGCGGTTTCCGTTTTACAAATGCTGAATGTTATTATCTTGACTGGTAGGTATGATATGGTGCGTAGTTGATTAAATTGATTGACTTTGCTGCACACATCCAAATTTTCTAAAGCCTATGTATATATATATATGTAGGTAGTTGCGTAGAACTCAGGTCATATGTATATAGTGCGGTCCAATTAGTTAGTATACCGGCCCCTTAGTCATTGAAAGTATTTATACTTGATAAAAAGTATCATAATGAAAGGTTTAGTTTTTTCGAATTAAGTAATGGCGCGTAATCTACTAAGTACAAATAAAATGTCACCTAAGTATTCACCGTTTTGTTATTGTGCAATGTACTGCATGTGCCTCGGTATACTTTTGGAGGAAATTATGTTCTCATGATATCAAATGCAATAATGCAACCCAGCTCGATAGAATTCAGGGTAAGCATTTCATTGAAAAATTCCATTAAACCAATTTCTATTGCCAGTTGTACGCCCATGCAAAGAAAAGTTTCTAAAGACATTTCCTTTAGCTCATGCAAATTGTTAGAATTTAGTACCACCGCCCAATCAATTTTAAAAGCAATTTTCTCATTTTTCTTATACACTCCGCCCGAAAATTAACAAAAAGTACAAATTTGAGAAATACATACCTTGAGACCAACTATAGGAATTAGGGATAGGAGCTAGGGCGGACATATATAGGTATGTATTTCTCAAATTTGTACTTTTTCTAAATAGTCCATTTAAGCGAATAATTAATTTTCTGATTTAAACCAAGTTAATTAAGCGGTCATTCTTATATATAATTCAAAAACTAATAACAAAGTGTCAATGTATTTATGTCCATTTTAATAGATTAGCATCTTTGTCCGTAAAAATACTGTATAGAATAAATTTTCTAATATGGGAAAAGACGCGAAGTGGACAAAATTTTCAAACGCGTTATTATTTTTTTTAAGAGAGCCAACATCGTTTAAATTGCTTTGAGAAATCCAAGAGAAATTCTTAATCTTGCACCATCATTTTTTTCTTCACTCTTCAACTAACACTCGAATATATATAATTCATTTTTTTTTCCCTTCTCATTCACGGATCTTGTGTCGACATTTGATATCAATGACAAACAACTATATAACTAGAACGCATGTATGAGCATGAGCACTATATTTATATATGTCAACATTTTATCTGCGCATATTCCTTGGTGTTTCCTTTCTAGAAGCCATTGGGTGAGACCGAGAGAGAGTGACGTATCGTCCCTGCGTGGGGTGTCTATCCAAAGATGGTGACCCTATGCGTGAATCATGGCGATTGCCACCTGAATTTCTTGACATTAGTTCTTCAGCTAGTCAAAAAATTCAGGAGTCAAGTCAAAATTTTGGAAAAACTATCTTTGCTGGTCGACAGTACCGCTCAATAAGAACTATTTCGTTTTTAGTTTTTTTTTTTAGCATAATGTATTAATGTTTGTACATATATCATTATTACCAGAAATAAAAATACATCGTAGTGTCATCCCTAAAACGTACCTCTTCAAGTTGGTAAATAAATTTATTCTAGTACTAGTATCACACGCACCGTTTTGGTTTTACGACAATAACACAGAATTGGTACGCCTATGTATTTTGAATAGTACAAGAATGTAGATTTGGAGTGTGTTTGGCAAAGATTGAATAAGTCTTATTCCGAATAAGACTTATTCGGGATAAAACCAAACGTGTTTTGAATAAGTCTTATTCCGAATAAAGACTTATTCATCCCCTTATTCTTATATCATTTATATGGTGGAATTAGATCCTTATTCGGAATAAGAGGAGAGAGGAGAGAGAAAGCTTATTCAATATCTTATTCATTCTTATTCACTCCACTTTCAAACACACCCTTGGTGTGTTTGTTACATGTTGGAATAAAGTTTTGAATAAGCATTCTCTCTCCTCTCTCCTCTTATTTCGAATAAGGATCTAGGATGTGTTTGGCAAAGGTTGAATAAGCTTTATTCCGAATAAGGCTTATTCGGGATGAAACCAAACACGTTTTGAATAAGCCTTATTCCGAATAAGAGCTTATTCAACTCCTTATTCGAATACCATCTATATGGTAGAATTAGATTCTTATTCGGAATAAGAGGAGAGAGGAGAGAGGAGAGAGAATCCTTATTCGGAATTCTTATTCCGTTGCATCCAAACACACCCCTAATTTCACGATATGGGTCGAATTAGAATAAGAGGATGAATAAGTCCTTATTCGGAATAAGACTTATTCAAAACACGTCTGATTCATCCCGAATAAGTCTTATTCGGAATAAGACTTATTCAACCTTTGCCAAACACACCTCTAGAATAGAAAGCTTGCAAGGCAATGTTTCACTCAAAACATTTATTTAGAGAAATGAATGATACCCTGTACAAACTGGAAAATTTGACGCGGTTCTCACTTCTCAGGCGTGTATCATCAAGGTTTTCCATCAACTCAGTTAATTAATGGAGCAATTTGAGCTTGACACGAAGCTACCAATTCTTTTCTTTTCTTAGAATTGATATTGTTTTGAGTTTAGTTATGGTATACTGCATGAAACTGATTAACATGTTTCTCCTACGGGATGAAGACGTATTCAAAGAGGGGGAAAAAATGAAGGGAAAACAAATTATTTCAAGAAAGTTTTGAATAATAGTTTGCACCTTAATGTTATCCTTTGTATCACAAATCGAAGAACCAGGTTCAACAACGGTACAGGCAGTCAATCTAGCAAATGGTTATTATGTAATTGAGAAAGATATAGAATGCTTTCATTTCAAACAAGTATAATTATGCAAGCAAAAAATCCATTTGCCTAAATCTAATGCTTATCCTGCTACTGGTATCCATGTTAAATCCTATTGTGAGAGAGAAAAGCCTATAGAATCAATTGAAATCTTCAAATTTTTTATCAAACGTTTATGAATCACGCCAGATTATTTCGTTTAGTATTTTTACAGATCCTATTATCAAGTCCACAAAGTCCACAAAGTCCACAAATTCAAGCATTCAAGTCTGCGACAACAATTTTATAATGCAAAAAAAAATATTATTAAAATGTCTCAGGTCCAGAATTTTAACAAGTTGACAGAACTGTTAATTGTGAGTACCAAAATCAAAAACAAAAGTTGGACCAGTACAAAAAGCTTACGATATAAATAACAATGCTTCATCCAAAGTAATACTGGTAATACGTGATTATATAACAAACTATGTGGTTACCATCAACTCAAATACCATCATGATCAAGCAAGTTGCCACGTCAAAGCAAAAACAGAAACTGAATATCAAGGCAAAATTTGAACTTATCCTGACAATTTTCAACAACATTGTCCATGAGACGAAAGATAACTTGGTACCAAAAATCTTCTTAAAAGTAGATACTAGTATCAATCTGAAAACAGACTACTCCACTAAATCAAAATAACACAAGAACTGAATTACCACAGAAACACAAAAAGTAAAACCAAAAAGAGCTTAATCTTCCTCCTCGCCCTCATTCTCGGCAATGTTGAAGTACCGTAGCTCATATATGCTCCTGTCCTTGTTTGAGGCAATCACACGCAGCCAGTCACGCACATTGTGCTTCTTTAGGTACTTCTTTGTCAAATACTTCAAATACCTGTTATTTTCATTCAAAATTATATCTAATCAGAAAGGTTATCAGAAGAAAAGAAAACAGGGAATTTGTTATCATAACTTCGTTACTATTCTAACAATTCGAGTACAACATGTGATTATAATTATAGTATCAAACCAAGCTGTCATGTTACTAAGAGCACAATATCAGTTCACTTTACCAATATAAATGAGCATGAATTATTCTTATAAAAAAAAACATATACCAATCAAAACAGTACCATTCTTCTATCACTCACTCAACCCAATTGCCAATTAGAGACATCTAACAATTGAATGAAATAATAATTTGAACCAGCAATTATTACTGAGCAGTCAGCACAGAGGTATATTGGAGAAGTAATTGAAGATTGAAAGAGGATAGATCTGAAGTGAACCTCTTGGAGAAGGGTCCATCGGAGGTGACAGTGATCTTGTTCTTATCACGAGAGACAGTGACGGCATCGCCGAGAGCTCCGGCCTTGCCTCCGGCGACCTTGATGCGCTCCTGGAGGAACTTCTCGAGCGAGGCGATGTCCATGATCTTATCCTCCACAGGCTTCGCGCAGTCGATCACGAAGGTGCTCGACCCCTTCTTCTTTGCGCCTCCTTTCGCCGCCGCCGCCGCGCCTGACCTCACAGACCCAGCCATGTCTCCTCTCTCTCTCTGTTTGGACACTGTCGAAGTCTAAATGAGATTAGGGTTTCAGGCGGCGAGTTTCGAAGAGGATCGATTTATAATATGGAATCGCGGACTGTTTTCCGTCCGTCGGATGTAAATAGATCGAACAGACGGTGCGGATTGAAGTAAAAAAAAAAATAATAATAATCTATGCTACTTATGAAAGCACCAATGTTTGGTCTGTACAATCTCAATCATTGATTAATTGATAAATAGACTAGATTATGTCTGATTAATTAATGAATGGACTGGATTATGTCGGGAATTGCTTTTCACACGCTTTAAATTAGCAAAAAACATGCTAAAATATTATGAAATGACAGAAACACCCTATGATGCGTGTCAAAGGTTTAAATAACGGATAGCGGACTCGTAGCGGACAAGCTAATGTTATAGCGGGATGGCGGATAGCGGTTATTTCGCTGCTGATATGGACCATAACAGATTTGCACACACAAGTGTATTTTGAAGGTCTAGTTGAGCCTAAAATAAAAAATCAAAATATTTTCATACAACTAATTAATGCCAACTAAAATTATATTCATTATCTATGCATATTTGATCACTAAATTTTTAGAATTTGAAAAAACTCAAAACATAAAAGTTGTAGCTTGTTTTATAACATTTCTATATAACTTTGAATCACGTCAATCGGAGTTCGTATGTAAAAGATATGCCCAAAATACTACTATTATATCAGCAAATTATAAACTGCACCGCTATTTCCGCTAATTTCCCACTATATCGCCGCTAATTTCCAGCTATATGCCTGCTAAATTCTGCTATGATGCGAGCTATCGGACAACTCGCTAAATCTGTCGTGCTGTAGCGTTCCACCACGTTGACCCGCTATCTCGCCGCTATTTAAACCTTTGATGTGTGTCAAAGCAATTCCACTCTCCTTGCCTCTCGAAAAAATTCCTCTCCCTGCAATTTGACCTGTCTATCTTTCACCTGTTCATAATTCTCTTCAGCGACAACATTTTTTTAGGTACTAGGTGCTGTATCAATCTCCTTTACTGAGCTAGATGCTTTGAGGGTTATGAATAGAGAGGTTAAACCAATTCTTAAAGGTTGTTCGCACACCAAATTCAAACACGCCAATTTAACTCAACAAATTAGGAGACATTGCCCTTGTTAGAGAGAGGTTGAGACAGATTAAAGTCCAGAAGTAGACTCCATCGAGAGCCAAGAGAGGAAGAGAGAGAGACTGACAGGTTCACAGAGAAGAGATGGTAGAGCCGAAGAGGGGATTGCAGTTGCAGTATTGCACGCTTCAATGGGCCAGAGATGAGGACATTTCCGTCATTTATTAAATTTTAGCATGCCTCGCTAATTTGAGCCATGAAAAAAGCAGCGTCTATCTCCGATGGAAGAGTGAATTGACTCTTGACCTTCTGTCTGGAGCACTGGTGTGCCAGACTAAACGACCGTTGTTAGTTTTTTCAACCCAGTTCTATTTTCCACTAAAACATTCTTTTTTCAACAAATTTTTTTTTTCAAAAGCTGGCATCTTTTCATCCACACACATTCGTCTCTTTTCGTCTTTGAAATTGGATGAAACAAATTTGCCGAAGAACCCTCTTTTTCTCTTTACGGTGTAAAAACCCTCATTCCTCTCTTTATGGAGCAAAACCCTCCTCTCTCTTTCTCTCCCCCTCTCCTTATGTCGTAGACCTCGTCATCAAGCAAAGATTCATTGGCATTGCCGCGAACAATTTTAATCTGGATTAAAAATTTATTTGGGACTACTTAATCCGAATTAAAATATTATTCAAATACATTAGGAATAAAAATTAGGGAAAATCGAATATAAATCCCTCTAATCTTTTCTATACGGATATAAACCCCTATAATCTTCAAAATTGGATATAAACCCCTCTAATTCTATTTTATTTGGATATAAATCCTTTCCATTATTTTTAAACATATTTTAAATAGGAAATTGATTACAGTCATCTGCAGTTTTGCCATCCCTTGTCATCGCTAAAAAGAAAGTGAACACATAAACTAAATAAGGTATACATATATAATGATCAAAGTGAACACATATACTCAATAAAAATAAGTTGAATGTGCATATAAAAATCTGAACGAGAGATAACAATACTTATTTGTTTGTAAGTGTCAACTTTGATCATCAACATGTTTATCTTGTCTGTTTTATGTGTTCACTTTGTATTTTGTGATGGCAAGGGATAGTAAAACTGCAGATGACAGTTATCATTTCTGTTTTAAATATAAAAAATCAGGTGTTTAATATTATGACAAAAATATCCACACATGTCTACATCTCTGCTCGTTTTGTGCAGTATCTAGAATTCAGACTTGCCCTCTTGTCTCCTCCTTATTTTATTTTCTCTGACCAACAATTTTTTGCACTTTATATGCGTAATTACCACGTATAATCAAATCTTCTTGAATAAATAATATATGAATCATATTCTAGACAGTATAAAGAGTATAAATATAGATTATTGTGATGAAATGACTTAGAATAAATCCAGAAATGATTGAATTGCTCAAATGATACTCAGAATTGCATTTTTTGCACTTTAAATGCGTAATTACCATGTATAATCCAATCTTTTTGAATAAATAACACATGAATCAGATTTTAAACAGTATAATAGTTTAAATGTAGATTATTGTGATGAAATGACTTAGAATGAATCCAAAAACGATTAAAATTCACAAATGATACTCAGAATTGCATTATCTGCATTTTACATGCGTAATTACCATGTATAATAAATTTTTTTTTATCAAATAACATATGAATCATATTGTAGACAGTATAAATAGTTTAAATGTAGATTACTGTGATGAAATGACTTAGAATGAATCCAGAAACGATTGAAATGCTCAAATGATACTTAGAATTGCATTATTTGTACTTTATATGCGTAATTATCATGTATAATCCAAAATTTTTGAATAAATAACATATGAATCATATTCTAGACAGTATAAAGACTATAAATGTAGATTATTGTGATGAAATGACTTAGAATGAATCCAGAAACAATTCAAATGCACAAATGATACTCAGAAGAACATTATTTGCACTTTATATGCGTAATTACCATGTATAATCCAATCTTTTTGAATAAATAATATAAGAATCATATTTTAGACGGTATAATGTGTTTAAATATTGATTTTTGTGATGAAATGACTTAGAATAAATCCAGAAACAATTAAAATGCTCATATGATACTGAGAATTGCATTATTTTGCATTTTATATGCGTAATTACCATGTATAATCCAATATTTTTGAATAACTAACAGATGAATCATATTCTACATAGTATAGTGAGTTTAAATGTAGATTATTGTGATGAAATGACTTAGAATGAATTCAGAAACGATTGAAATGCTCAAATTATACTCAGAATTGCATTATTTGCAATTTATATGCGTAATTAGCATGTATAATCCAATCTTTTGGAATAAATAATATATGAACCATATTCTAGACGGTATAATGAGTTTAAATGTAGATTATTGTGATGAAATGACATAGAATGAATCCAGAAATGATTGAAATGCTCAAATGATACTCAGAATTATATTATTTTATATTTTATTATTTATATGCGTAATTACCATGTATAATCTAATCTTTTTTAATAAATAACACATGAATCATATTCTACACAGTATAATGTGTTTAGTAGATTCTTGTGAAAGAATGACATAGAATGAATCCAAAAACGATTGAAATGCACAAATCATATTCAGAATTGCATTATTTGCACTTTATATGTGTAATTAGAACGTATAATCCAACCTTTTTGAATAAATAACATATGAATCATATTCTAAATAGTATAATAAGTTTAAATTTAGATTATTGTGATGGAATGTATTAGAATGAATCCAAAAACTATTGGAATGCTCGAAGGATACTCAGAATTGCATTATTTACACTTTATATGCGTAATTACCACATATAATCCAATCTTTTTGAATAAATAACATAGGAATCATTTCTAGACAGTATATTGAGTTTAAATGTAGAATATTGTGATGAAATGACTTAGAATTAATCCAGAAATGATTAAAATGCTCATATGATACTCATAATTGCATTATTTTGCATTTTATATGCGTAATTACCATGTATAATCCAATATTTTTGAATAAATTAGCGATAAATCATATTCTACACAGTATAGTGAGTTTAAATGTAGATTATTGTGATGAAATGACTTAGAATGAATTCAAAAACGATTGAAATGCTCAAATGATACTCAGAATTGCTTTATTTGTCTTTTATAAGCGTAATTAGCATGTATAATCCAATCTTTTGGAAAAAATAACATATGAATCATATTCTAGATGGTATAATGAGTTTAAATGTAGATTATTGTAATTAAATGACCTTGAATGAATCCAGAAACGATTGAAATGCTCAAATAATACTCTGAATTGCATTATTTTGTATTTTATATGCGTAATTACCACGTATAATCCAATCTTTTTCAATAAATAAGACATGAAGCATATTCTAGACAGTATAATGTGTTTAAATGTATATTATTCTGATGGAATGACTTAGAATGATTCCAAAAACTATTGGAATGCTCAAAGGATACTCAGAATTGCATTATTTACACTTTATATGGGTAATTTCCACATATAATCCAATATTTTTGAATAAATAACATAGGAATAATATTCTAGACAGTATATTGAGTTTAATTGTAGATTATTGTGATGAAATGCCTTAGAATTAATCCAGAAACGATTAAAATACTCATATGATTCTGAGAATTGCATTATTTTGCATTTTATATGCGTAATTACCATGTATAATCCAATATTTCTGAATAAATAACAGATGAATCATATTCTACACAGTATAGTGAGTTTAAATATAAATTATTGTGATGAAATGACTTAGAATGAATTAAAAAACGATTGAAATGCTCAAATGATACTCAGAATTGCTTTATTTGCCCTTTATATGCGTAATTAGCATGTATAATCCAATCTATTGGAATAAATAACATATGAATCATATTCTAGACGGTATAATGAGTTTAAATGTAGATTATTGTGATGAAATGACATTGAATGAATCCAGAAACGATTGAAATGCTCAAATGATACTCAGAATTGCATTAGTTTGTATTTTATATGCGTAATTACCACATATAATCCAATATTTTTCAATAAATAACACATGAAGCATATTCTAGACAGTATAACGTGTTTAAATGTATATTATTCTGATGGAATGACTTAGAATGATTCCAAAAATAATTGAAATGCTCATAGGATACTCAGAATTGCATTATTTGCATTTTATATGCGTAATTACCATGTATAATCAAATCTTTTTGAATAAATAACATATGAATCATATTCTAGACAGTATAAAGAGTTTAAATGTAGATTATTGTTATGGAATAACTTAAAAAGAATCCAAAATCGATCGAAATGATCATATGATACTCAGAATTGCATTATTTGCATTTTATATGCGTAATTACCGTGTATAAGACAATCTTTTGGAAAAAAAATAACACATGAATCATATTATAGACAATATAAAGGGTTCAAATGTAGATTATTGTGATGAAATGACCTAGAATAAATCCAGAAACCATTCAAATGCTGATATGATACTCAGAATTTCATTATTTTGCATTTTGTATGCGCAATTAACAAGTATAATCCAATCTTTCTGATTAAATAACATATGAATCATATTCTACACAGTATAATGAATTTAAATGTAGATTATTGAGATGAAATGACTTAGAATTAATTCAAAAACGATTGAAATGCTCAAATGATACACAAAATTGCATTATTTGCGCTTTATATGCGTAATTACCAAGTATAATCCCATCTTTTTGAATTAATAACACAAGAATCGTATTCTAGACAATATAATAAGTTTAAATGAGGATTATTGTGATGGAATGACTAAGAATGAATCCACAAACGATTGAAATGCTCAAATGATACTCAGAATTGCATTATTTGCAATTTGTATGCGTAATTACCATGTATAAGACAATCTTTTTGAAAAAATAACACGTGAATCATATTATAGACAATATAAAGGGTTCAAATGTAGATTATTGTGATGAAATGACCTAGAATAAATCTAGAAACGATTCAAATGCTGATATGATACTCAGAATTGCATTATTTTGTATTTTGTATGCGCAATTAACAAGTATAATCCAATCTTTCTGATTAAATAACATATGAATCATATTCTACACAGTATAATGAGTTTAAATGTAGATTATTGAGATGAAATGAGTTTGAATTAATTCAGAAACGATTGAAATGCTCAAATGATACACAAAATTACATTATTTGCGCTTTATATGCGTAATTACCATGTATAATCCCATCGTTTTGAATTAATAACACATGAATCGTATTCTAGGTAATATAATAATTTTAAATGTGGATTATTGAGATGGAATGACTTAAAATGATTCCAAAATCGATCGAAATGATCAAATGATACTCAGAATTGCATTATTTGCATTTTATATGTGTAATTCTCATGTATAATCTAATCTTTTTGAATAAATAACATATAAATCATATGGTAGACAGTATAATGCGTTTAAATGAAGACAATTGTGATGAAATCACATAGAATGATTCCTGAAATGATTTCAATGCTCAAATGGTACTTAGAATTGCATTATTTTGAATTTTATATGCGTAATTACAATGTATAATCCAATCTTTTTTAATAAATAATATATGAATTATATTATAGACAGTATAGTGAGTTTAAATGTAGATTATTGTGATGAAATGACTTAGAATAAATCCAGAAACGATTCAGATACTGATATGATACTCAGAATGGCATTATTTCGCATTTAATTTGCGTAATTACAATGTATAACCCAATATTTTTGAATAAATTACATATGAATCATATTCTACACAGTATAATGAGTTTAAATGTAGATTATTGTGATGGAATGACTTAGAATAAATCCAGAAACAATTCAGATAATGATATGATACTTAGAATTGCATTATTTCGCATTTTATATGCGTAATAACAATCTAAAATCTAATTTTTTTGAATAAATAACATATCAATCATATTCTTAACAGTATAATGAGTTTAAATGTAGATTATTGTGAGGAAATGACATAGAATGAATCCAGAAACAATTTAAATGCTCAAATGATACTCAGAATTGCATTATCTTGAATTTTATGTGCGTAATTATCATGTATAATCCAATCTTTTTTAATAAATAACACATGAATCATATTCTAGACAGTATAACGTGTTTAAATGTATATTATTATGATGGAATGACTTAGAATGATTCCAAAAATGATTGAAATGCTCAAATGATACTCAGAATTGCATTATTTGGCATTTTATATACGTAATTACCATGTATAATCCATATTTTAATAAATAACAGATGAATCATATTCTAGACAGTATAATGAGATTGATTTTTGTGATGTAATGACTTAGAAATAATCCAAAATCGATCGAAATGCTCAAATGATACTCATAATTGCATTATTTGCATTTTATATGCGTAACTACCATGTATAATCCAATCTTTTTGAATAAATAACATATGAATCAAATTCTAGACAGTACAATGAGTTAAAATGTAGATTATTGTGATGGAATAACTTAAAAAGAATCCAAAATCGATCGAAATGGTCATATGATACTCAGAATTGCATTATTTGCATTTTATATGCGCAATTACCGTGTATAATCCAATCTTTTTGAATAAATAATATATGAATCATATTCTAGACAGTATAAAGAGTTTAAATGTAGATTATTGTGATAAAATTAGTTGGAATGAATCCAGAAACGATTCAAATGCTCAAATGATACTTAGAATTGCATTATTTGCAATTTGTATGCGTAATTACCATGTATAAGACAATCTTTTTCAAAAAATAACACATGAATCATATTCTAAACAGTATAAAGGGTTCAAATATAGATTATTGTGATGAAATGAACTAGAATAAATCCAGAAACGATTCAAATGTTGATATGATACTCAGAATTGCATTATTTTGCATTTTATATGCGCAATTAACAAGTATAATCCAATCTTTTGGAATAAATAACATATGATGATATGAATCATATTCTACACAGCAAAACGAGTTTAAATGTAGATTATTGTGATGAAATGACTTAGAATCAATTCAGAAACGATTCAAATGCTCAAATGATACACAGAATTGCATTTTTTGCTCTTTATATGCATAATTACCTTGTATAATCCCATCTTTTTGAATTAATAACACATGAATCATATTCTAGATAGTATAATAAGTTTAAATGTGGATTATTGTGATGGAATGACTAAGAATGAATCCAGAAACGATTGAAATGCTCAAACGATACTCTGATTTGCATTATTTACATTTTATATGTGTAATTACTATGTATATTCCACTCTTTTTGAATAAATAACACATGAATCATATTATTGACAGTATAATGTGTTTAAATGTAGATTATTGTGATGGAATGACTTAGAATGAATCCAAAAACAATTAAAATCCTCAAATAATACTCAGAATTGCTTTATTTGCAATTTATATGAGTTATTAGCATGTATAATCCAATCGTTTTGAATAAATAACATATGAATTCTATTTTAGAAAGTAGAATGAATTTAAATGTAGATTATTGAGAAGGAATGACTTAAAAATTGCTGTTTCTGAACGGTTCAGAACTAATTAGATTAACGATTTTCTAAAATTTCAAAAAAATACTAAAAAATTTCGAAAAAATGTAAAATTTGGTCTGCATGGAGATTTCAATAGGGAGATCGTATTAGATGGTTTGGATCGGTCATTTTGAACTAGATTTAGGAGCTTTGAGCGCGACTCACCGACCTTTTGGTGAGTTGCAACTCACCATAGCAAAACTCCTCAGAATTGCATTATTTGTATTTTATATGCGTAATTCCCATGTATAATCTAATCTTTTTGAATAAATAACATATGAATCATATGGTAGACAGTATAATGCGTTGAAATGAAGATTATTGTGTTGAAATCACATAGAATGAATCCTGAAACGATTTCAATGCTCAAATAGTACTTAGAATTGCATTATTTTGAATTTTATATGCGTAATTACCATGTATAATCCAATATTTTTTAATAAATAATATATGAATCATATTCTAGACAGTATAACTTGTTTAAATGTACATTATTATGATGGAATGACTTAGAATTATTTCAAAAACGATTCAAATTCTCAAATGAAACTCAGAATTGCATTATTTGCATTTTATAGGCGTAATTATCATGTATAATCCAATCTTTTTGAATAAATAACATATGTATCATATTCTAGACAGTATAAAGAGTTTAAATGTAGATTACTGAGATGAAAAGATTTAGAATGAATTCAGAAACGATTCAAATCCTCAAATGATACTCAGAATTGCATTATTTATAATTTATATGCTTAATTACCCTGTATAAGACAATCTTTTTCAGTAAATAACACATGGATCATATTCTAGACAGTATAAAGGGTTCAAATGTAGATTATTGTGATGAAATGACAAAGAATGAATCCAGAAACAATTGAAATATTCAAATGATACTCAGAATTGGATTATTTGCACTTTATAAGCATAATTATCATGTATAATACAATCATTTTTAATAAATAACACAAGAATCATATTCTAGACAGTATAATGAGTTTAAATATAGATTATTGTGATGAAATTACTTAGACTGAATTCAGAAACAACGTAAATGCTCAAATGATAATCAGAATTGCATTATTTGCAATTTATATGCGTAATTACCATGTATAATCAAATCTTTTCCATTAAATAACATATGAATCATATTATAGACAGTATAATGTGTTTAAATGTAAATTATTGTGATTAAATGACTTAGAATGAATCAAAAAACGAGTCAAATGCACAAATAAAACTCAGAATTGCATTATTTTGTATTTTATATGCGTAATTACTTTGTATAATCCAATCTTTTTGAATAAGTAACACAAGAATCATATTCTAGACAGTATAACGTATTTTAATTCATATTATTATGATGGAATGACTTAGAATGAATCAAAAACCAACTGAAATCCTCAAATAATACTCAGAATTGCATTATTTGAACTTTATATGCGTAATTAGCATGTATAATCCTATTTTTTTGAATAAATAACACAAGAATCATATTCTAGACAGTATATTGAGTTGAAATGTAGATTATTGTGATGAAATAACTTAGAATGAATCCAGAAACGATTGAAATGCTCAAATTTTACTCAGAATTGTATTATTTGCATTTTATATGCGTAATTACCATGTACAATCCAATATTTTTGAATAAATAACATATGAATCATATTATAGATAGTATAATGCATTCAAATGAAGATTATTATGATGAAATCACATAGAATGAAGCAAGAAACTTTTTAAATGCTCAAATTATACTTAGAATTGCATTATTTGCATTTTATATGCGTAATTACTATGTATAATCCAATCTTTTTGAATAAATAACATGTGAATCACATTCTCGACAGTACAAAGTGTTTAAATGTAGATTATTGTGACGAAATGACTTAGAATTGATACAGAAATGATTCAGATGCTCAAATGATACTCATAATTGAAATATTTGCACTTTATGTTCGTAATTACTTTGTATAAGACAATCTTTTAGAATAAATAACATATAAATCATATTCTAGACAGTATAAAGAGTTTAAATGTAGATTATTGTAATGAAATGACTTAGAATGATTCTAGAAACGAATCAAAAGCTCAAATTATACTCAGAATTGCATTATTTGAATTTTATATGCGTAATTACCATGTATAATCCAATCTTTTTGATTAAATAACATATGAATCATATTTTAGACAGTATAACGTGTTTAAATGTAGATTATTGTGATTAAATGACTTAAAATGAATCCAAAAACGATTCAAATGCACAAATGATACTCAGAATTGCATTATTTTGCATTTTATATGCGCAATTAATAAGTACAATCCAATCTTTATGAATAAATAAGATAGGAATCATATTCTACACAGTATAAAGAGTTTAAATGTAGATTATTGTGATGAAATGACTTAGAATGAATTGAGAGACAATTGAAATGCTCAAATGATAATCAGAATTGTATTATTTGCACTTTGTATGCGTAACTACCTTGTATAATCCAATTTTTTTTATTAAATAAGAAATGAATCATATTTTAGACAGAATAACGTATTTAAATGTAGATTATTGTGATTAAATGACTTAGAATGAATCCAGAAATGATTCAAATACACAAATGATACTCATAATTGCATTATTTTGTACTTTTTTATGAATAATTACCATGTATAATCCAATCTTTATTAATAAATAACACTCGAGTCATATTCTAGACTCTATAATGAGTTTAAATGTAGATTATTGTGATGGAATGACTTAGAATAAATCGAAAAATGATTGAAATGCTTAAATGACACTCAGAATTGCATTATTTGCACTTTATATGGGTAATTACCATTTATAATCCAATCTTTTTGAATAAATAATAGAGGAATCATATTCTAGACAGTATAATGAGTTTAAATGTAGAATATTGTGTTGAAATGACTTAGAATGAATCCAGAAACGATTCAAATGCTCAAAAGTATACTCAGAATTGCATTATTTGCATTTTATATGCGTAATTACCATGTATAATCCAATCTTTTTGAATAAATAATATATTTATCATATTCTACACAGTATAATGAGTTTAAACATAGATTAGTGTGATGAAATTACTTAGAATGAATTCAGAAACGACTGGAATGCCCAAATAGTACTCAGAATTGCATTATTTGCACTTTATATGCGTAATTAGCATGCATAATCCAATCTTTTTAAAAAAATAACATTTGAATCGTATTCTAGACTGTATAATGAATTGATATGTAGATTATTGTGATGAAATTACATAGAATTAATCCAGAAATTATTGAAATGCTCAAATAAAACTAAGAATTGCATTATTTAGCATTTTATATGCCTAATTACCATGTATAATCCAATATTTTTTAATAAATAATACATGAATCATATTCTAGACAGTATAATAAGTTTAAATGTACATTATTATGTTGGAATGACTTAGAATGATTTCAAAAACGATTGAAACGCTCAAATGATACTCAGAATTGCATTATTTGCATTTTATATGCGTAATTACCATGTATAATCCAATCTTTTTGAATAAAAAACATATGTATCATATTCTAGACAGTATAAAGAATTTAAATGGAGATTACTATGATGAAATGATTTAGATTGAATCCAGAAACGATTCAAATGCTCAAATGATACTCAGAATTGCATTATTTACAATTTATATGCGTAATTACCTTGTATAAGACAATCTTTTTGAATAAATAACACATGGATCATATTCTAGACAGTATAAAGGGTTTAAATGTAGATTATTGTTATGAAATGGCCAAGAATGAATCCAGAAACAATTGAAATATTCAAATGATACTCAGAATTGCATTATTTGCACTTTATAAGCGTAATTATCATGTATAATACAATACTTTTGAAGAAATAACACAAGAATCATATTCTAGACAGTATAATGAGTTGATATATAGATTATTGTGACGAAATTACTTAGAATGATTTCAGAAACGACGTAAATGCTCAAATGATAATCAGAATTGCATTATTTGCAATTTATATGCGTAATTACCATGTATAATCCAATCTTTTTTATTAAATAACATATGAATCATATTCTAGACTGTATAATGTGTTTAAATGTATATTATTGTGATTAAATGACTTAGAATTAATCCAAAAATGAGTCAAATGCACAAATGAAACTCATAATTGCATTATTTTGTATTTGATATGCGTAATTACCATGTATAATCCAATTTTTTTGAATAAACGTATTCTAGACAGTATCTATACGTGAATCTTATTCTAGACAGTATTCCATGCGTAATTACCATGCGTAATATACGTGAATCTTATTCTAGACAGTATAACGTATTTAAATGCACGTTATTATGATGGAATGACATAGAATGAATCCAAAAACGATTGAAATACACAAATAATACTCAGAATTGCATTATTTGAAATTTATATACGTAATTTTCATGTATAATCCAACCTTTTTGAATAAATAACACAAGAATCATATTCTAGATAGCATATTGAGTTTGAATGTAGATTATTATGACGAAATAACTTAGAATGAATCCAGAAACGATTGAAATGCTCAAATTTTACTCAGAATTGCATTATTTGCACTTTATATGCATAATTACCATGTATAATCCAATCTTTTTGAATAAATAACATATGAATCATATTATAGACAGTATAATACATTCAAATGAAGATTATTATGAAGAAATCACATAGAATGAATCAAGAAACTTTTTAAATGCTCAAATGATACTCAGAATTGCATTATTTTGAATTTTTTATGCGTAATTACCATGTATAATCCAATCTTTTTTAATAAATAATACATGAATCATATTCTAGACAGTATAACGTGTTTAAATGTAAATTGTTGTGATGAAATGACTTAGAATGAATCCTGAAACGATTGAAATGCTGATACTCAGAATTGCAATATTTGCACTTTATATGCGTAATTACCATGTATAAGAAAATCTTTTGAATAAATAAGACATGAATCATTTGTAGACAGTATAAAGGGTTCAAATGTACATTATTGTGATGAAATGACAAAGAATGAATCCAGAAACGATTGAAATATTCAAATGATATTCATAATTGCATTATTTGCACTTCACATGCGTAATTACCATGTATAAGACAATATTTTAAATAAATAACAAATGAATCATATTCTAGACAGTATAATCTGTTCCAATGTTGATTATTGTGATGAAATGAATTAGAATGAATACAGAAAAGATTGAAATATTCAAATGTTACTCAGAATTGCATTATTTTCACTTTATGTGCGTAATTATCATGTATAATCCAATCTTTTTGAATAAATAACACATGAATCATATTCTATACAGTATAATGAGTTTAAATGTAGATTATTATGATGAAATTACTTAGAATGAATCCAAAAACGATTGAAATGCTCAAATTATACTCAGAATTGCATTATTTGCAATTTATATGCGTAATTACTATGTATAATCCAATCTTTTTTATTAAATAACATATGAATCATATTATAGAATGTATAATGTGTTTAAGTGTAAATTATTGTGATTAAATGACTTAGAATTGATCCAAAAACGAGTCAAATGCTCAAATGAAACTCAGAATTGCATTATTTTGTATTTATATGCGTAATTACCATACATAATCCAATCTTTTTGAATAAGTAACAGATGAATCATATTTTAGACAGTATAACGTATTTAAATGCATTTTATTATGATGGAATGACTTAGAATGAATCCAAAAACGATTGAAATCCTCAAATAATACTCAGAATTGCATTATTTGAACTTTATATGCGTAATTAGCATGTATAATCCTATTTTTTTGAATAAATAACACAATAATCATATTCTAAACAATATATTGAGTTTAAATGTAGATTATTGTGACGAAATAACTTAGAATGAATCCAGAAACGATTAAAATGCTCAAATTTTACTCAGAATTGCATTATTTGCACTTTATATGCGTAATTACCATGTACAATCCAATCTTTTTGAATAAATAACATATGAATCATATTATAGACAGTATAATGAATTCAAATGAAGATTATTATGATGAAATCACATAGAATGAATCAAGAAACTTTTAAATGCTCAAATGATACTCAGAATTGCATTATTTTGAATTTTTTATGCGTAATTAAATTTTTTATGCGTAATTACCATGTATAATCCAATCTTTTTTAATAAATAATACATGAATCATATTCTAGACAGTATAACGTGTTTAAATGTATATTATTATGATGGAATGACTTAGAATGATTCCAAAAACGATTGAAATGCTCAAATTATACTCAGAATTGCATTATTTGCATTTTATATGCGTAATTACCATGTATAATCCAATCTTTTTGAATAAATAACATGTGAATCACATTCTCGACAGTACAAAGTGTTTAAATGTAGATTATTGTGATGAAATGACTTAGAATTGATACAGAAATGATTCAGATGCTCAAATGATACTCATAATTGAAATATTTGCACTTTATGTTCGTAATTACTTTGTATAAGACAATCTTTTTGAATAAATAACACATGGATCGTATTCTAGACAGATACAGAGTTCAAATGTAGATTATTGTGATGAAATGACCATGAATGAATCCAGAAACTATTGTAATATTCAAATGATACTCGGAATTTCATTATTTACACATTATATACATAATTATCATGTGTATTCCAATCTTTTTGAATAAATAACACATGAATCATATTATAGACAGTATAATGAGTTTAAATGTAGATTAGTGTGAGGAAATTACTCAGAACGAATTCAAAAACGACCGAAATGCTCAAATGATACTCAAAATTGCATTATTTGCACTTTATATGCGTAATTAGCATGCATAATCCATTCTTTTTGAATAAATAACATTTGAATCATATTCTAGATAGGTCTAGATAGTATAATGAATTGATATGTAGATTATTGTGATGAAATGTCATAGAATGAATCCAGAAACGATTGAAATGCTCAAATTATACTCAGAATTGCATTATTTGGCATTTTATATGCGTAATTACAATGTATAATCCAATCGTTATGAATAAATAAAATATGGATCATATTTTAGACAGTATAATGAGTTTAAATATAGATTATTGTGATGGGATGACTTAGAATGAATCCAAAATCAATCGAAATGCTCGAATGATACTCAGAATTGTATTATTTGCATTTTATATGCGTAACTACCATGTATAATCCAGTTTTTTTGAATAAATAACGTTTGAGTTATAGTCTAGACAGTATAAAGAGTTTAATGTAGATTATTGTGATGAAATGACTTACAATGAATCCAGAAATGATTCAAATGCTCATTTGATACTCAGAATTGCATTATTTGCACTTTATATGCGTAATTGCCATGTATAAGATAATCTTTTTGAATAAATAACACATGGATCATATTATAAACAGTATAATGAGTTTAATTGTAGATTATTGTAATGAAATGACTTAGAATAAATTCAGAAACGATTCAAATGCTTATATGATACTCAGAATTGCATTATTTTGCATTTTATATGCGTAATTAGCATGTATAATCCAAATTTTTGAATAAATAACATATGAATCATATTTTAGACAGTATAATGGGTTTAAATGTACATTATTGTGATGGAATGACTTAGAATGAATTCAAAACGATTGAAATACTCAAATGATACTCAGAATTGCATTATTTGCACTTTATATGTGTAACTATCATGTATAATGCAATCTTTTGGAATAAATAACACATGAATCTTATTATAGACAGAATAAATAGTTTAAATGTAGAATATTGTGGTGAAATGACATAGAATGAATCCTGAAACGATTGAAATGCACAAATGATACTCAGAATTATATTATTTGCACTTTATATGAGTAATTATCATGCATATTCCAATCTTTTGGTATAAATAACACATGAATCATATTCTAGACAGTATAATGAGTTTAAATGTTTATTATTGTGATGGAATGACTTAGAATGAATCCAAAAACGATTGAAAGGCTCAAATTATACTCAGAATTGCATTATTTGTAATTTGTTTGCGTAATTGTCATGTATAATCCAATATTTTTGAATAAATAACATAGGAATCAAATTCTAGACAGTATAAAGAGTTTAATGTTGAATATTGTGATGAAATGACATAGAATGAATCCACAAATGATTTAAATGCTCAAATGATACACAGAATTGCATTATTTTGAACTTTATATCCGTAATTACCATGTATAATCCAATCTTTTTTAATAAATAACATATAATCATATTCTAGACAGTATAAAGAGTTTAAATGTAAATTATTCTGATGAAATGACTTAGAGTGAATTCCGAAAAGATTGAAATGCTAAAATGATACTCTGAATTTCATTATTTGCACTTTATATGCGTAATTACCATCTATAATCCAATATTTTTGAAAAAAATTTCACATGAATCATATTCTAGACAGTATAAAAAGTTAAAATGTAGATTATTGAGATGAAATGACTAAGAATTAATCTAGAAACGATTTAAATGCTCAAATGATACTAAGAATTGCATTATTTTGCATTTTATATGTGTAATTATTATGTATAATCCAATCATTTTGAATAAATAACAGTTTAATCATATTCTAGACAGTATAATGAGTTTAAATGTAGATTATTGTGATGGAATGAATTAGAATGAATCCAAAAATGATTGAAATGCTCAAATGATAACTCAGAATTGTATTATTTGCACTTTATATGCGTAATTACCATGTATAAGACTATCTTTTGAATAAATAACACATGAACGATATTCTAGACAGTATAAAGGGTTCAAATGTAGATTATTGTGATGAAATGACCAGGAATGAACCTAGAAACGGTTGAAATATTCAAATGATAATCATAATTGCATTATTTGAACTTTACTTGCGTAATTACCATGTATAAGACAATATTTTGAATGAATAACACATGAATCACATTTTAGACAGTATAATGAGTTCAAATGTAGATTAATGTGATGAAATGACTTAGAATGAATCCAAAAAGGATTGAATCATTCAAATGATACTCAGAATTGCATTATTTGCAATTTATATGCGTAATTATCATGTATAATCCAATCTTTTAGAATAAATAACATATGAATCATATAATAGACAGTATAATGAGTTTAAATGTAGATTATTGTGATGAAATTACATAGAATGAATTAAAAAACGATCGAAATGCTCAAATTATACTCAGAATTGCATTATTTTCACTTTATATGTGTAATTACCTTGTATAATCTAATATTTTTTATTAAATAACATATGAATTATATTCTACACAATATAATGAGTTTAAATGTAGATTATTGTGATGAAATGAATTAGAATGAATTCAGAAACGAATGAAATGCTCAAATGATAATTAGAATTGCATTATATGCACTTTATATACGTAATTACCATGTATAATCCAATCGTTTTGAATTAATAACACTTGAATCATATTCTAGACAGTATAATAAGTTTAAATGAAGATTATTCTGATGGAATGACTTAGAATGAATAAAAAACGATTGAAATGCTAAAAAAATACTCAGAATTACATTATTTGCACTTTATATGAATAATTAGCAAGTATAACCCAATCTTTTTGTATCAAGAACATATGAATCATATTCTAGACAGTATAATGAGTTTAAATGTATATTATTGCGACGAAATGACATAGAATGAATCCAAAATCGATTTAAATGCTCAAATGATACTCATAATTGCATTATTTTGAATTTTATATGCGTAATTTTCATGTATAATCCAATCTTTTTTAATAGATAAAACATGAATCATACTATAGACATTATAACGTGTTTGAATGTATATTATTATGATGGAATGACTTGTAATGATTCCAAAAACGAATGAAATGATTAAATGATACTCAGAATTGCATTATTTGCATTTTATATGCGTAATTACCATGTATAATCCAATCTTTTTGAATAAATAACATATAAATCATATTTTAGACAATGTAAAGAGTTTAAATGTAGATTATTGTGATGAAATAACTTAGAATGAATCCAGAAACCATTCAAATGCTCAATGATACTCAGAATTGCAATATTTGCACTTTATATGCCTAATTACCATGTATAAGACAATCTTTTTGAATAAATAACACATGGATCATATTCTAGACAGTATAAAGGTTCAAATATAGATTATTGTGATGAAATGACCAAGAATGAATCTAGAAACGATTGAAATATTCAAATGATACTCAGAATTGTATTATTTGCACTTTATATGCGTAATTATCTTGTATAATCCAATCTTTTTGAATAAATTACACATGAATCATATTCTAGACAGTATAATGAGTTTAAATGTAGATTAGTGTGATGAAATGACATAGAATGAATTCAGAAACGACTGAAATGCTCAAATGATACTCACAATTGCATTATTTGCACTTTATATGCGTATTTAGCTTCTGTAATCCATTCTTTTTGAGTAAATAACATTTGAATCATATTCTAGGCAGTATAATCAATTGAAATGTAGATTATTGTGATGAAATGACATAGAATGAATGCAGAAACGATTGAAATGCTCAAATGATACTCAGAATTGCATTATTTGGCATTTTATATGCGTAATTACCATGTATAATCCATATTTTAGAAAATAACAGATGAATCATGTTCTAGATAGTATAATGAGATTAAATATAGATTTTTGTGATGTAATAACTTAGAATTAATCCAAAATCGATCGAAATGCTCAAATGATACTCAGAATTGCATTATTTGCATTTTATATGCATAATTACCATGTATAATCCAATCTTTTTGAATAAATAACAAATTAATCATATTCTAGACATTGTAAAGAGTTTAAATGCAGGTTATTGTGATGAAATGACTTAGAATAAATCCAAAATCGATCGAAATGATCATATGATACTCAGAATTGCATTATTTGCACTTTATATGCGTAATTAGAATGTATAAGCCAATCTTTTTGAATAAATTAGATATGAATCATATTCTAGACAGTATAATGAGTTTAAATATAGATTATGTGATGGAATGACTTAAAATGAATCCAAAATCGATCGAAATGATGAAATGATATTCGGAATTGCATTATTTGCATTTTATATGCGTAATTACCATGTATAATCCTATCTTTTTGAATAAATAACATATTAATCATATTCTAGACAGTGTAATGAGTTTAAATGCAGATTATTGTGATGAAATGAGTTAGAATGAATCAAAAAACGATTGAAATGCTCAAATTATACTCAGAATTGCATTATTTGCACTTTATATGCGTAATTTCCATGTATAATCCAATCTTTTTAATTAAATACCATATGAATCATATTCTATAGAATATAATGAGTTTAAATGTAGATTATTGTGATGAAATGACTTAGAATCAATTTAGAAACGATTGAAATGCTCAAATGATAATCAGAATTGCATTATTTGCACTTTATGTGTGTAATTACCATGTATAATCCAATCTTTTTGAATTAATAACACTTGAATCATATTTTAGACAGTATAATGAGTTTAAATTTAGATTATTGTGATGGAATGACTAAGAATGAATCCAAAAACGGTTGAAATGCTCAAATGATACTCATATTTGCATTATTTTCATTTTATATGCGTAATTACCATGTATAATCAAATTTTTTTGAATAAATAACACATGAATCAAATTCTAGACTGTATAATGTGTTTAAATGTAGATTATTGTGAAGGAATGACTTAGAATGAATCCAAAAACGGTTGAAATGCTCAAATAATACTCAGAATTACATTATTTGCATTTTATATGCATAATTTGCTTGTATAATTCAATCTTTTTGAATAAATAACATATGAATCATATTCTAGACAGTATAATGAGTTTAAATGTAGATTATTGTGATGGAATGACTTAAAATGAATTCAAAATCGATCAAAATGATCAAATGATACTCAGAATTGCATTATTTGCATTTTATATGTGTAATTACCATGTATAATCCAATATTTTTTAATAAATAACATATGAATCATATTCTAGACAGTATAATGAGTTTAAATGTTGATTATTATGACGAAATTACATAGAATGAATTCAGAAACGATTTAAATGCTCAAATGATACTTATAATAACATTTTTTTTCAATTTTATATGTGTAATTTCCATGTATAATCCAATCTTTTTTAATAAATAATACATGAATCATATTCTAGACAGTATAATGTGTTTAGATGTATATTATTATGATGGAATGAATTAGAATGATTTAAAAAACGATTGAAATGCTCAAATTATACTCAGATTTGCATTATTTGAATTTGATATGCATAATTACCTTGTATAATCCAATCTTTTTGAATAAATAACGTATGAATTATATTATAGACAGTATAAAGAGTTTAAATGTAGATTATTGTGATGGAATGACTTAGAATGAATCCAGAAACGGTTCAAATGCTCAAATGGTAATTACGCATATAAAGTGCAAATAAAGAAGACCAAAATTTATAAGCGTAGTGGACAAAACTTCTAAATGTGTTAATATTTTTTAAAGAGAGCCATAAGTTTTCTTTTTAAAGAGACGGCAATGTTATCATTTTTTTTAAAGAGAGCCAACAGAAATTTAAATTGCTTTGAGATATCCAAGAGAAGTTCTTAATCTCGCCCCATCAGTTTCAATGTCTTCACTCTTCAACTAACACTGCAATATTATCGATCATTTTTTTTTTCCCTTCTCACTCATGGATCTTATGTCGACATTTGTTATCAATGACAACTAATTAAGTAGAAGTAGCTACTGCCTAGAACGTATGCATGCATGAGCATGGGTACTGTGTATATATGTCAACATTTTATCTACGCATATTCTTGGTGTTTGCTTTCTAGAAACCATTGGGTGAGACTGAGAGAGAGAGACTTATCGTCCCTGCGTGGGGATGTCTATCCAAAGATGGTGACCCCTATGCGTGAATCATGGCGATTGCCACCTGAATTTTTTGACATATTAGTTCATCAGTTAGTCAAATTCAGGAGTCAAGTCAAAATTTTGGAAAACCAATCTTTGCTGGTCGACACCGCTCAATAGGGACCTTTTCGTTTCTAGTTTTTTTAGCATAATGTTAATTGTATCATTATTACCTGAAATAAAAAAAAATAAAAACATCGTAGCGTCCGTAAAATCTACCTCTTCGAGTTGGAAAAATAAATTTATTCTAGTATCAGATGCACCTTTCTGGTTTTTACGACAATAACATAGAAGTGATACGCAAGTGCATTTTAATGATTATATACTCGTGTAGAGCAAAATCTGTAGCAGGAAATTCAAGAGGTCACAAGTCGCAACAAATATACGAATTTTAAATTTGCCACTTTTATTCGTAGTATAATAATTATTTTGTTAGTTTCCGGAAGTTTTGTCAACCGGTTTATGTTTATTCACCAAAACAGGCTCATGGACTTTAACTGATTCCCTTTTCGGAACAAAAGTTGGAAAACTTGAAACCGGAGTAATTAAATAAATAAGGGTGCGTTTGAATTGTTTGAGTATAAAATTAAAATTAGTTATTCAGAGTAAAAACAATATTATTCCTAAACGATCAAGAATAAGTTTTTTGCGATCTAAGGGGTCGTTTGGATGGGTTAGAAATAGCCAATTCCTAGGAAGGAATAAGGATTTTCGTTGGGAAGTGTGTAACTTTGTGAGAGAGATGAATTGTTTATATTAAAATTTATGCCCGGAATTGGAAAATCCCCAAATTCCGGACACATCCAAACGACCCCTAAAGTGCTATATATATTTAAATAGTTTAACATCCGAATTAAATTTTTATTCCTAAGAAGATGTTTGAATCATATATTCTTAATGTGGATTAAGAAGTTGTTGGAATTACTTTTAATCCGGATTAAAAAGATGATTCAAACACTCTAGAAATAAAAATTTAATGTGAATGTTGAATCACTTAAAAATAACACTCTATATCGCAAAAAATTTATTCTTAATCGTTTAGAAATAATATTTTTTACTCCGAATAACTAATTCTAATTTTATTCTTACTGGGCTCGTTTGGATCGTATGGGAATAAGGAAAGAATAAATATTTTAGGAAGAAAACGTTAGGAAGTGTGTAACTTTGTGAAGAGTTTTATGCTTAGGAAGAAGCTATTCCTAACCCATCCAAACGCCACTGAGATGATCCAAACCACTGGCCCGAGATGAATCATGGACCATAACAAAAAGAATTTTCTGATATGGGGCCGAGCTATTTATGAAAATTCATTTAGTGAAATCTGATGTGCTTTTACTCTAGGTGCATTACTGCATTGAGACTCTGTTCGCTTCAATTTTATTTATTATTGGGACATTTTATTGTGGACATGATTTTTCATCCTGATTCAACGCCGATAAATTACAGCTGTTTCTAATTTTGAACAAAGATATATTTTACTCTATATAAAAAGTTAGTCCACTAATCTTCAACATGATTACACCTGGTTTTATGCTATGTGATTTCCACCGGTCTATATTCACTACACCAGAAAATATTTTTAGCACCGCCACAATAAGACCGGTTTTTAAAAATTCCGGTTCTAAATATATTCAGTGGCAATTTCGATATTGTCAGAATTTTTTTTAAGACCGGTTTTTTAAAAAAACCAGTCCTATAGAGTTCTCAAAAATAATCCGAAATTGCTGTTTTTTTTTTAAGACCGATTTTTATAAAAAACCGGTCTTAAAAGGTTTGTTTTTAAGACCGGTTTTTATAAACAACCGGTCCTAAAGAGATCAAAAAATAAATCGAAAAATTAGTTTTTATTAAGACCGGCTTTTTATTAAAAACCGGTCTTAAAAACAAAATTTTTATGACCGGTTTTTTATAAAAAATTAGCAGATTTTTCTTCTTATCTTCTTCCCTCATTGATTGTTCTGTCCACACATTCAATTCATGGCCGTTTTTTTTCTCTAAAAACCGAGTCTTATTCTCTCTCTAAAACCAAACAAAAAAAAATAGCTAAAAATCTCGAAAAATTTTGAAAAATTGAAAAATCAAGAGAGAAGGCAAAGGAGATCAACCAGAAGCTAAAAAAATTCATTTTTGAGGTATATTATTTAATTATTCAGTATTTTATTTATTATTTATTAATTATGCAATTTTTTGTTTTTTTAATTGATTTTTTTCATTTTGATTTGATAAAATAGAAAGAGGAAGAGGAAGAGAAGATTATTCTATTGAAGTGGAAGAAAAAGAGAAGACAATTTCGGTAATTTTCTATTTTAACCCTCAATGATTTCAATTCGTTAATTTACTAATTTGTATGTGCATATATATATCATTTGGCATTTGCATATATTAGTTGTATTGTCATATAGGACCAAATTGCCGGAATTTGAACTATTTTAGGTCGTGCCCGTCCGAAATTAATCCATTAGGGATTAATCTCGGATAGTACTCCCGGTCGGGAGTACTGCTTTTTGGATATTCTTGTCTCATTTAGGACAGCGAGTTGTACGTTAGATGCAATTTGTTGTCTGAGAAAAATTCGGCGGCATTTCTCTTTATGTTTCCCACGGATACGTACACACGAGCAATCGTGTGTTGGATTTTAGCCAAACAATACCTGATTAGGTTTTAAAATCAATACCTGATTAGGTTTTAAAACGATATATACCTGATTAGGTTTTAAAACGATATATACCTGATTAGGGTTTAGTCAAACAATACCTGATTATCATTAACTAATTTAGTTTGAAATCAATTTGCTTAGGTTTTACTAATTGAATTAGTTTAATTGAATGCAGAATTTGGAGGGGGAGGGTCTGCCTTATAAAGATGAAGAAATTAATGAAAGTTTAGATGAGTTTTATGTATATCTACGAAAAATTGTATCTTGTTAGATAATTATAATTTTTATGAATATTGATATATTTATAATTGCTGTTTTTTGTTTTGATGATTATTTGATATGTGATATATAAATGCATGATTGCTGTGAATTTGAATATTGCATGAATATTATGGCTAGCAAAAATGGGGCTAGCCCGAAATTAATTTTTTTTTTAATTATTAATTATTAAGACCGGTTTTTAAGTTAAAAACCGGTCTTAATAATAAAAAAAATTCGGAAAAAAAAAGAAATAATATTAAGACCGGTTTTTTACAAAAAACCGGTCTTAGTCTTAATTATAAAAAAATTCGGAAAAAAATCAAATAATATTTAGACCGGTTTTTAATAAAAAACCGGTCTTAATGTTTTGTTTTTTAAGACCGGTTTTTTGTAAAAAACCGGTCTTAAAGTTGCGCATTCTTTTTTTGATCGGATTCCGTCTGGTTTTTAGCACCGCCTTTTTAACACCGGTTTTTTATATATTTTTAACACCACATATTTTTAGCACCATATACAAACCGGTCTTAAAGGCCCTTAAATAACAGGTCTTAAAAATCAAAAGTGGCGTAGTGATTCCTTCTAATTGCAGGCGTGGAAAAGCTTTTCTGGATCGTTAAATTCCCCACTGTTTCTGGAGAGAGTGAGAGAGTAGGCTTTCCTTCTCACGCTGGGTTGAAGAGGAAAGAAACGGAAAAATTAAAAGAAGTAACGGAGAGGCAGAGGCTAAAATCGCTGAATCAGCAACTCAATCTGGACCTTCGGATTATCGATCGGACGGCTAATAAATTTGAGTACACAGGCCCTCTATAGATAAAGTTTTACTAGGTGAGTTGCGACTCACCAGAGGGTTTGTGAGTAGCGCTTAAAACTCCTAGATCTAGTTCAAAATGACCAATCCAAACCGTCCAATACGATCTCCCTATTGCAATCTCCATGCATACCAAATTTTAATTTTTTTGAAATTTTTAAGTATGTTTTTCGGATTTTTAAAAACTATTGTTTTTAGACGGTTCAGAACTAATTAGATTATAACGATTTTCTAAAATTTGAAAAAAAATACTTAAAAATTAAAAAAAAATTATGAAGCACATTTAGGAGTTTTTAGCGCGACTCACAGATCCTCTGGTGAGTTGCGACTCACCATAGCAAAACTCTATCTATATATATATTACTCATTTACTTAATTGTTACATCTTATTTAGGCACAATTTTTCATGGCCGAAAATTTTGCAAGGCATGTAGTTGTCAAATGAATCATTAGAAGCCCAGAAAATATAAAACAAAGGACGACGTTCTTATTAAATAAATCTCACGTATAAATAACACTTACATATAATTCAGAAATACTAATCTAGTTCATGACTTGATCTCTAGGCATAGTACGTATATCAACTGATGATCAACCTTATTCATGCCTGAAATAGAAACATATATATTTATTATTCGATCAAGTGGTACTTTTAGCTTCTAAGGGCAAAATATGACTTGGTAATTGGTTCCAGCAGGACAAGTGAAGGTGCTTGTTGGGTCGTCCTTCGGGTAGCTATAAGCTTGGGGGCATAGGTTCTTGAAGTACTTTGAGTATGTAGTAGGTTGACAGCTGCCGGAGTTACAACAGTACTCATCAGTCTTGAAAACTTGGCACGGGTTCAAGCACCCACCGGTTGCCCTCAACTCGTTCGGACAGTTTGCGTTCACATCAGCTGAGCAGTGCGCACCGGCACTATTACATCCCCCAGCGGGAACAAAGTTCACCGGCTTTGCTCCGTTCAACATAGGTGGACCCACATACACTTGCTGGCCGGTGGTTTGTTATCCTTTGAATCTCCCGCCCGATACAGTCATGAAGCGAGAGAATATGTTCTTAACTCTTGTGATACCGGGACCGGATCACCCGGGTCGAGACATAGATGTATTTCTTCAGCCCTTGATTGATGAATTGAAAGATTTATGGTCAACCGGAATTGACACATACGATGTGTCTTTGAAGGAGAATTTCAGAATGAAGGCGGCTCTAACATGGACAGTCAATGATTTTCCGGCGTATTCGGTGCTGTCAGGGTGGAGCACATGTGGTGCACTAGCATGTCCGTGTTGTATGGATAAAACTAGGACATTCTGGCTACCGAAGGGTAATAAACATAGCTGGTTCGACAGTCACAGGAAGTTTTTTCCCGAAGGCCATCCAGTTCGAGCTGACAAGAAAAAATTCTATAAAGGCAGAGTTGTGCAAGATCCAATTCCAACCCTTCTTCTAGAGGGGTCGAATGTACGCAAGATCGTGGAAGAGCTTCCGGATTTCACATTGGAAAAGGATACACCCTTAGAACAACTTCCAGGGTACAGGGTACATCATAACTGGCAAAAGAAATCTATCTTCTGGGAATTAGAATATTGGCAGGATAATTTGATAAGACACAACATTGATGTGATGCATTGGGAGAATAATGTCGATGGAAATGTCGTATACACCGTGTTTGATGTTGCAACTAAAACAAAGGATAATGCAAATGCCCGTAAAGACTTGGAAAATTTTTGTAATCGTCCCGAGCTACATCTCATTGATGGAGAAAAGAAAAAACCAAGGGCGAAATTTGCTTTGGATCGTGTACAGAAGCTAGAGATTCTTAAATGGCTGAAAGAAAAAGTACAGTTCCCTGATGGATATGCATCTAATTTGTCCAAATGTGTTAACCTCACCACTTGCACTTTCAATGGGCTGAAAAGTCACGACATGCACATCTTGGTCGAGCGCATACTCCCAGTTGCACTTCACGGCTACATACCAGATTCTATATGGGAGGCTTTCACAGATTTATCCAATTTCTGTAAGGAGATTTGTGCAAGAGAGTTGGACCCTGTACGCCTTAAACAGTTAGAAAAAAAAGCAGTTGTTATATTGTGCAAACTTGAAAGGTTTCTTCCACCAAGTTTTTTTGACCGTATGGAGCATCTCATTCTTCATGTTCCTTACGAGACTAGAGTGGGTGGCCCGGTTAATTGTCGGTGGATGTATCCCGTCGAAAGGTATGCTCTGTGTCTATTACCTCTGCATAAATTAATCGATTAGATCTCATTCATATTGACACCTGTCAAATATACTCTTCTACAGGCGTATCAAAGAGGCGAGGAAAAGAGTTACCAATAAGGCACGCGTAGAGGGGTCAATTGCCGAGTCCTATCTTACACAGAAGATATCTGATTATTGCAAGTCGTATTTTGCCTATGATTCCAGCTCACGAGTTGTGAATGACGAAACTAAAAATGACAATTGCCCTATGGATGTCGATAGCCCTATGGAAGATCAGTTGTCTGTCTTCAACTATCCAGGGCGTGCTCTTGGTCGAGGTGATAAGAAAACATTAAACCTCCAGGATTTTTGCAAGGCAAAACTCTGCGTCCTCTACAATTGTCCTGAGATTAAGCCTTATTTAGAGTATAATCCTAATTTTAACTCAATATTCATATCTAAATTCAGATTCTTGGTACTTGTAGCTAACATTTCTTATAATATTTCACAGGACATATACCGAGCAAATCATAAGCGCACGACGCCCAACAAATGATAGGATTCTACAATCTATTCTAGATAATGAGTTTCCAACATGGTTGAAAAAGACCGTTGTGGGCGAGCCTAATCCTAATCTTGGCATTAAAAGTCTTTGTCTCGAACCAAGTCGAGAATATCAATCTTATGGGGCATATGAAGTTAACGGGTTTGTTTTTCATACTAAAACTCATGGGAAAACTAAATCCAGAGATAATACCGGGGTATGCATCAAAGGAGAGTCGGATGGTGGGGGAGAACTTGATTATTATGGAATTTTAGAGGATATTGTTGAACTTAAATATCCTGGAGTTAACAATAAAGTTGTCCTTTTCAAGTGCCATTGGTTTGATGTAACAAATGGTGTCAAGATAGATAAAAAACATGGCTTGGTCGAAGTCAAACACAAATCTAAGCTCTTGCCTGATGAACCATTTGGATTAGCAGCCCAAGCATTTCAAGTGTATTATCTTTCATATCCATCAAAGAAGAGAAGTGACTGGTGGGTTGTACACAAGTGCAATAGAAAGCAACAATTTTATTCTGGTGATAGCAATCCAACAGAAGATGATTTTTTTCAAGAAGACTCCACTAATGAGTTTGATGGTTCATTCGACGAAGGATTGGACATACCTAATTTTTTGGCTCAACCAGGTATTGTGGACCAAGTCGACCCTGTTGAGCTCTCCAACTCGACCCACCAATCATCGCAAATAGACGATCATGACATTTCAAGTGAGGAATATGAGGATGACACTCCTGGTACAAATTCAGATGACGTAGAAGATGACTGGTATATTTCATCATAATCTATCTAGTTATTGTAGTTCCATTCGGAAAACTTTAGAATGTTTGGACAAGCGTGGTGATTCTTGCATAATTTAGTTATTTCATGCATTGTATACTCTTCTAACTATAGATACAATTATGATATTATGCTACATCAAAACAATGCATTTCTTTTTGCTTTCGTATGTAACACCTGTTGCATTTTGTTTTAGGTACTGATGATGACTCTTTATAACACTTTGGAAAAGATGGTGAGAAGGAACTTGATGCATATTGTTTTGAATATTTACTTGATTGATGGATGTAATATTAACAATTCTCTCTAAATGAATTTGTAGTTTACTTGTTAATGGATTCGGGTATTGGGTTTATGTATGCTGTGAATTCGGGTATTGGGTTTATATATGCTGTGAATGAATGATATTAAAATTGGTAAACTGTAGGAAATAAAATAAGTTTTATCAAATATATCTCCCTATGCGTCGGTAGACTGACACATTAGATCAACAAGAAATTTTAATTTAAATAATTTACTAATATGTTTATTAGCGTTCCAAATTATATGTGTCAACCAGCGACTCCAATTATATTTTGATTACGCGCGCCTGTAAATAAAAATAGCGTCTCTGTCCGAAGGAGTCTTGCGTCCCAATTAATATGCGTCTCTTATTATACATGTCGGCATATCGACGCCAATTAAATCTAGCATATTCGCGTCCCTGTACAGAACTTGAGAGCGTCTCTCTTTGGAATATTTATGCGTCCTAATTAATCTGTGTCGCCTACCGACGCCTTTTAAAAGTCCTCCAGCCCGTTTTTTTCTTTCTGCGTCCCTACTTGATTTAGCGACTCTAATATGTCCGGGTTCCGACACAGATAAACGAAATTCTAGTAGTGGTTAAAACCATCAACCAATGAGATATCATAGAAGTCCATGTTGCCAAATTGGTTGAGTGCGTACTCCGCAAGTGTATTTGGTGGGGACCCATAGCCGGAGCATTCAAGCTTGCCACAGTCACCGGTGTCACACCTTCCATTGCCATTTCCATCGAATGAGCAGCCAGTGCGGCCCCAGATACGAGCACCGACTGTGCCAGCTGGAATATCGAGATTCCATGTTTCACCTGAGTTTAGCTGCCTACCGCCACCCGGTGAGGCAGCTGCCCAGATGGTGTAGGAGCATTTGTTGGTGACGGTGAAGGTAGCAGCATTGGCTAGAGCAAAGAGGAAGGAGGAGAGGAGAAGCGGGAGGAGAGCTGAAGAGGCCATATTGTTTGGTGTATGTGTGCTTTGATTGAGTATGGATTGTTGCTTGTATGGGAAACTTGGGGTTGTATTTATAGAGGCTGAGGAAGTGAGGATCGAATTCTGACGCAATTACTTTATGTATACGTGTTATCTGCTTGACTGGTAGATTTGGTGTCGTTCTTTGTTAAACTGATCGATTTGAGACTGCGGTATGTGCATGCCTGTGTGGTACTCACGACTCAGAGGAGATTAGGCCACATTTTTTTTTTCTTTTTAACGGAGATTAATAATGCTAGATCTTGTGCTATGAAGTATACATTATCCTAATTAAAAACAATAGTAATAATCTCTGAACAACTCTCATAAAAGAGAAAAATCTTAACACATGTGAAGCTATGATCTACTCAATATGATAAATGTCATACTTAATTTAGGTTTCTGGAACCACAGTATGTGTAAGCAATATATGTCTGTGAATAGTTATCACGGGATACGTGATAGATCAAGTAGCCAAAACAAGGTAAGCAATGGCCTAGATTAATTGAAGGAAGAGAGGCCGGTGTTCTTCAATTTGTTTGCTGTTATCTCACTTATATATGCGACTTAATTAAGCATATGAAACTTTGGTCGCTGCATTTTTTTATTTAATTAAAAAACGATGATTCTCGTTTATGGTTGAGGTACGTTAAAAAGTAAAAACCCTCCTAAGCGGCTAAACTTCTATATCAATTTTTTATGTTTACTGAAATTTGACTCTGGAACTTAATATTGACCCTACTTTTGTTTTGCATTTTTTTTTTTTTTGGTTTTCTTATGTGAGATGAGGGGTTTCACTTGGTACAAGATGGGTTTATATCCACTTATTATTTGTCAATGATACGAGCATAACCCCCCCCCCCCCCCCAACCGGCCCAACATTATATGAATTCAAACCCCTAATGAAATTAGGCTCTGTTTGGATCATATGAGATTAAGGGTGAGATTAGTTATTCGGGATTAAAATTTTTAATCCTAAATGATCAAGAATAAGCTTTTTGTGATATATAGTGTTATTTTTAAGTGGTCAAACATCCGAATTAAATTTTTATTCCTAAGATGTTTGGATCACCTTTTTAATCTGGATTAAAAAGTGATTCCAACTATTTTTTAATTCACATTAAGAAGATGATCCAAACATTCTAGAAATAAAAATTTAATCTAGATGTTGAACCACTTAAAAATAATACTCTAGATCTTAAACTTTAATTAAAAGTATTTTGAAGCGCTCAAATGCTCAAACCACCCAAAAATAGAAAATTTAGTTTTGCAAAATTGACTTGACTCTTGAGTTTTTGACTGGCTAATAACTTTACGAGTTACAACCACCACATGCAACAAGTAATTGATGCCGTAATTCGTGGATGGATCGCCATCTTTGAATAGACAAACCCAAGGGAGAAAAAAAATAACTCTCTCTGTGCAGACGTCGCGTAGAGCATAGAAATGATTTTTTTCATTTCTACAAAAGAAAGCAACAAGGAATATTCGTCGATGACAAGTGTTTTAGCACTCCATTTTTATAATTATCACAAGATAAACGGATAGTGTCAAAATTTCAGCGCTAAATGACCATTAGTATTTAGCAGCCTCTTACATGAACATCATTGCAAAAACTTGTTGCAACAAATAGCTTTTGTGAGACAGTATAACAGAAGTGTAAACGCAAAGAGATGAATATATACTTGTGTGCAGAAAAATTCGAAGCATGTAATAATACATTTTGGTCACAGCAAATAAACGGATTGTTTGCCACTTTTGTAGGCCAAGTTTAATGAGTTTCATTAGATATTTGTTTTGAAGATAAACTAGGGGTCGAGTCTCCCAATTTATTTTTAAATTAAATGTCTATAAAAGACTCCTCAGGTGAGTTTCGAACATGCGATCTCTCAATTGAAATGCATTGTTCTTTGCCACTAGACCAAAAATATGGTTCTAAAAAAAAAGATAAATTGGAGGTCTAAGCCATCCAACTTATTTTTAAATTAAATGTCTATGAAAGACCTTCCAGTCGGATTTCGAACCTGCAATCTTTCACTCTAAGTGTATTGTTCTTTGCCACTAGACCAAGAGCTAGTTCTCTAATTAGATATTTGTGACCCATTTAGTTATCAATCATCAATAAATACTCCAATTCTGGAGAGCTTTTCTACAGTGATTTTGATGACGTCACCATCACATCATCAATTAAATTTAGGCCGTTGGATCTTTCCACCTTTTCTCTGCTCTGTTGATTTGCTTATCCTTCGATCTTTCCGTCCTTTTTGATCGATATGCAGCACAACACTCCTCTCTCTCTTCATCAGGCGAGCACCTCTCTCTGGCGATCTCCGCCAACTTCTTCCCTTTTACATCGACGAGTCTCCGGTGCTCCTCACATTTTTGGTGCCAGATCGAGAGAGGAAAAGCGGAACAGAGGTATGGAGGAAGGTTCGTTGGAGGTGACCTCGATTCTTCTCCACAATTCACATTGCCAGGCGTGGGAGGGAGAGCATAGAAAAAGGGAGAAGATCGACGGCCGCTCTTCGCCCTTTAATCGCGGCAGCCTCTTGCTTTCTCTTATTGCCCATGGTGATGTCCGACCTCGCCTCCTTTTCCTCGACCTTTTCTGCTCAACTTCGAAGCTCCTCTCTCCACCCTCCATGGACAGTTATTTTTCTTCTCTTTTTGACAGTAATTGTTTGGTTTATTTAGTTTTCAGGCTTTTTTACCTTTTTTTTTGGCTTTTATCCAAACAACTTTCTCCCCCTTTCTGATTATTTTTTCATGTTTTCTTCTTCTTCTTCTTTTTTTGTTGTGCCTTATATCTTTCTGGTTAGAGATCGATTGACTTTGCTTTCTGTTATATTTGGCAGGTTCGTTTCTATTTTGTTATGTGTCCAGTTAGACGTTGTTCTTCTTTTTTTCTACTGGATCCTAAATATTCTTCTTAATCCTAATTCTTTTCTAACTTTTTTTGTAGTTTCAAGTGTGGGATGATTTCTGTTGATTCGAGGATAACAAGACAGGATGTGATCTAGCTTTAAACCTGAAAAAAAAAATTGATGGAATATCATAAGGTAATTATATTCCTCACTTATTTTAGATTTAAGTGCGTATAAATGAGAAAGACCTATGTTCAATAAACGTATATAAAATTGTTCCTTTTGCCTCACCTGACCTTGGATTAATGCAATTAAGCTCAAGTATCTTTGTTTTTCCTAATTTTGTATCAACTGCCATAGTAATGCAATGAAGAACATAAAGCCATAAAAGAACTTTGATTTGTTTTGGTCAAACTGGTACACAGAAGGATTATCAGGCGTGTTTGCTTTTCCATAAGGATTACTAGCATAGAAAGTACCTATCCAGAAGATACAATTCTATTGTGTGTGCAGGTATTATTGGATGCAAGTTCATCTTGGTAAATTACCTCATTTATTATCTTATTTTTCTTCAATTCCCATATAGTTGAAATATTTTTTTTCTGTTATGGTGACAAAAATTATAATTTTAATTTGACATAAGGATCTCTGATATTTCATTAGATTTTAGACGTCTTCTACTCATGTGGATGTGCTATCCAACTGGTTCGACAAAAATTATGGGTACTTATTTATGTATTTATTTATTTTGACAATTTAGACCTTTTTTTAGATGATGAATTAAAAGAGAATTGGAAGGTCATGTTTTAAGTGAGATAGACATGAAAAAGTTTTTTAAGTTTTTTTTTTTTTTTTTTCTTTTGCTAAGTAAACCATTTCGTTGTTGAAATCTTTCTATCAAAAGGGCAATTTAGGTATCTCCTCACAAAATATCGTTTTTTGTAAGATTTAAGGGTTGTGATATAGTTGATTAATTTAAATAAGTCATGTGAATTACATGTTTGAATAATTTATTGCCTTCTCTCAAAATGCTTTTTCTGTTGTCCCCTTGATTACTTATTCAGTATATTAGAAAGGTCTCATTGACCTTTAGATAAATCCTTCTTAGATTGTTCTTATTTTGCTATATATGCTTTTTTTTAATACAAGGTTGATAGTTCTAAGAAAACCAAATATTCATGGATTCTCCTGCTATTGGTTCTTCTGAGTACTTACTGATATGTGATGAAAATAAGAATGGCCTTTTGATCTTGATTTGCGGATTCCAAAAAAATAGTCCTTAATTTCTTATTTTCAAAATTCAGGTGGCATCAAATTCAGATATATATCAAGATAATCGTATGAAAATATTCTTTTTAAGTGCCTTGCAGAGTTTAAGTAACCTTTCTTTTTATGGATTAATTTTTTTTTTTTAGTTTCAACTGTATGGATAAAGAAACCAAATAATTGAAACTCTAATAGCCAGGAAAGAAGCAACAAGACTATCAGGGTTTAGATTATTTGGGTTAGAGTTTAGATTGCATAGACTTTCTTCTTTCCTTTTGTTATTTCTCTTTGGTTGTCGACAGTGGCATATTTTTTTTATTTCAGAATTTGATATGGAAAGAGGGAAAAAGATAGATATGAGATATGGGAAGAAGCATTTGGAGCACAGTTAGTCCTTTATTTCTTTGTTGCTTAGAGGGAGAGGTAGCTGAGAAGTAATACTGGGTTACTTGCAATGGAGAGAATGACCGCCAGTATTGATGAGAAGGGGCTTTATTCATGATGGTGATCAAGGCGTCTTTGTCGACGCCACTCCATGTATACCAATACCCTCCTACCGCGCCTGCATGAAACTGGTGACAAGTGACACATCTAATATAGAAATCATAGGTTGCCCACATCTATGCTATGAAAGAATGATCGCTATTTTTATTTAGTTTTCCTGATAGATTGAGAATTCAGTGTGCCTAAAGCAACCTTTGTGTTTGTTGACATGCAGGTTAGAAAGCATATGCACTAACATGGCACTGCAGTGGGTTAATCTTTTCATAATTGAGACTGCCTTCATTTATTTTGCTGGTCAGTCTTTAGGCTTTGCTCCAGAACACCAAGGAAAAGGTGAAGGAAAGGAAAAGAAAGAAACGGAAGAGTAAGGAAAGATAAAGAAATTGACGATTACAGGTTGTATCTTGCTCCAGATCTCAAAAAAACATACAGAGAGTTAAGATCGTTAACCTAATTTGTAATGTGTAAAAAGACTATATTATCCTTTACATGGCATCGTTGAATTTTTTATGAGGTTCAACATAAGAGAGAGGTTGAGGGCATTATCATCCTAAAAAATTAAATCCCAGTTGAATGTCGTTACTCTCCGATTTTGGGGGTATCTCTCAGTCTCCTTAAATGGACTGCTAAGGTTCTTTGGTTTTCTTTGATTTCCTCCGGTTCACCCAGTAGTGGTCACGGGAGCAAGGTACTAGAAATAAGCTACCTTACCTTTTCTCTGATTCCTCTCTTCTGGAGCAGAGTCTTAAAGGTAGGTAGTTACTTCCATTGAGGTTGTAATATTTTGAGCTTTCCTTAGTAAACCTTTTTGTTCCGACTTGAGTGGTTTCAGTTACTGTATATATTTCTTTGGTTTTACAAGGATAGTGATTTTAATGAAATTCAATTTGATGCAACAAGTTATTTCACTTTTTCCTACCCAAAAATCTCCATTCTTCTATGTCCAACATGAATAATTTTATGCCATCTCTGTACTGCCACAAAATTAGGATGGTAATTAAGATCATAATTCTAACACTTTTAATAAGAAAAATTATAATTACATGCCAACCTTAAGACAGCCCTTTATCGCGCGAAGCGCGTAACAACAGCTAGTGTTCTACATTTTTTTCCCCTCAGTAGAATCATGAATTTGCCTTCAAATCCATACATCCACAAACCGAGTTTCACAGAGTCCATGACCAAATTGAAAACTAGCAACAATGCTATAGAAAAGAGAAAGGAAACAAAACTGGCCCATGAACCTAACTACTAAAATTGAAATTAAAGGAGTAAACAAATGAGAGCCTTCTAAAAAATAAATCAAAGATTTGATGAAACTCAAATATTAGCCCAACAAGGAAGTAAGGACCGGAACAGAAAGGCCTATTATATATCCATATCCAATATGCTCTGTACACATGCATGATTTATTGTTCAATTCTTCTCTGCTTTTATGCGAGGCGCAATTAGACTTTTCAAGGAGTTATTGGATCGTTCAACTTTGATCAAACAGTCTGGCTTAGTTTCTCCAAGCAGCTGCAGCTTCTGAGTCATCTATTTAAGATCGGACGTTCGAATTAGGATAGAGCTGGGTTTCATGTTGCTAGTTTCGTAATTATAGGTCCGTCATCACAGCACTCAGTATGCGGTTTGCTAGCTATTTAAGCTCTTTTACTAGAATAATATCAACTTTAGATATCGAATTAAAACTCATACATATCGAATGCATATCGAATTAAAACTCATACATATCGAATGCATATCGAATTAAAACTCATACATATCGAATTAAAACTCATACATATCGAATGCATATGGTTAATTACTTTAGATATGGTTACATCAGCTGATCAACCTTCATTCAACAAAAGTACATAATTTACTGATTTATTCTACTTTGACAACTGCGCGCTGTCAAGGTTTCGAAAAAAAGAAACTAATCGACTTATTGGCTATAGGTATAATTATTATTTGAGCTCGCAACTTCTTGTAGATTCGACGGGGGACAAAACACAACTTGGTAATTGGCTCCGGAGGGACAAGTGAATGTGCTTGTTGCATCATCTTTCGGATAGCTATACGCCTGGGGACAAAGGTTCTTGAAGAACTTTGAGTAAGTAGTGGGCCCGCAGTTGCCAGAGTTGCAGCAGTACTCATCTGTATTGAAAACTTGGCATGGGTTTAAGCATCCGCCAGTCCTCTTCAACACACTGGGGCATTGTGAGTTGACATCAGCCGAGCAGTGTGCACCGGCACTGCTACATCCCGAGACGGGAACAAAGTTCATCGGTATGTTGAAACCATCAACCAGTGAGATATCCCAGAAATCCAAGTTGCTAAATTGCTTGAGTGCATATTCAGCGAGTGTGTTTGGTGGGGACCCATAACCAGTGCACGCGAGCTTACCGCAGTCACCGGTATCGCAATGGCCGTTGCCGTTGGAGTCAAATGAGCAACCTGTGCGACCCCATATGCGACCGCCAGTCGTGCCAGGTGCTATATTTAGAGTCCATGTGTCGCCTGGATTCAGTTTCTTACCACCGCCTGGCGAGGCAGCGGCCCACACAACGTAGGAGCACTTGTTAATAACAGTGAAAACAGCGGCATTGCCAGTGGTAAAGAGGAGGAAGGAAGAAAGGAGAAAGGGAACAAGAGTTGAAGAAGTCATTGTTGATTTGTAGTTAAGAGAGTGACGTGGTTTGGTGGTGGTAATTAAAGAGTTGCTGAGTCATGTATTTATATAGTCCTTCTGCTTGTTTATGTATACCGTATACTATTTTAAGAAATATAAAAATGTTATCTGGACAGGTCGACATGGTGTAATCCTTAACCAGACTATCTATTTTTCACAATCCTGAAAGTGAGTGGCACCTACTTGTGAAAACGTGGGGGGTCTGATTTTTAATCGAGAATGACGCTGCACCTTCTCTGCATCGTCAATAAAAAAAAGTAAAAAAAAAAAACGGATATTCCTTTAAGCCAAGGTAGAGAAATGTCAAAACGGGAAGATTTCGGTTGTAATGAGTTGTTTGACAAAAGAAATAATTGTACGAGAGTTGTTTTGGATGTAGATTTGTTTTGTGACAAGTTCAGGAAACTATTGGATTGTGCGGTGGTCACCGTTTCATCCGGATTGGATCTATCAAGTCGAAATTAAAAAAAATACCTATAAAGCATCAGGGTGTCAATACAATAAGTTCGTTTTTGCTTAAACGGACTGTATTATTAAAAAAAAAAAAGGACAAAGAGTCCTTATTTCATTTTGTAGGAGCTTCAATAAATCCTTATTTTTTTCCTTATAAAGAGCTTCAATCAATAAATCCTTTTTTTTCCCCTTACAAAGAGCTTCAATAAATCCTTTTTTCCTTTCGTACTCGCAATTTTACATGAGTATCGGTTTTTGTGTATTTAATTTTTACATGAGTATCAGTTTCGTGTATTTCAATAAAAACAACCCATCATGATTGTCTTTAAATTGGACATATATATATTCCTAAGGCGAATAGGCCATAACAAACACTGCGTAATACTAATTTGTATTGCAAGCTGCGCGTTAAATGTCGCATAATAAATTAATATATTCGGATATTCTTATTATCTTTAGCGCAGATTCGAGAAAAATCATTGATTTCGCTCAAATAGAGCAATCCATCTTTCCCGTTCCTTCATACACACTTGTTTTTTTTTTTTTTTTTTTTTTAACTATCGTTATCTATTAATCGGTTTTTGTATGATGACGCACAAAGGACATAAGTTTGACAATCGCGATCACAGATTGTATAGTTATAGAAAAAAATAAATAAAATTGAAGATATTTTTATGGTTTACATAGAATGTGTATTAAAATTGCGTTCTAGATGAACAGATCGTTATATTGTATAAGACAAGTAAAACAGTTAATTTCTGGGAACCTGTTAGTCTTTTGTTATAATGTGCTTTATACTTTTTTATCTATAAATTGAACAATCTAAAGGATTATAGAAATCCTTGTAGCTAACTTTCAAGGAAAGGAATTCTAATTACACAGTCAACATTTAGTTAAATCTATGTGCTTTTGAAACAAAAGGAAGGATAATTCAAAAGATGTTGGATTGAATATGTCTAGAAATAATAATCTACAAGTCTATAATGGATAAGCCACGAAAAACGTTGAATTGAAGAAAAGCTACGGGGCATGTCCCTAATTTACAATTCATCAAATTGAAAAAAGGAAGTTACAAATACGTAAACAAAAGTTTTTAACCAAAAGAAGAAGAAAATAAATTGTAATAAATTATTAAATCCATAATCTTAATAAAATGTAGAAGAAAAATAAAACATATCTAATATGCAGTTGTTTGATAAGTAGGATCCATGTATATCAAATCATCACATTGATATATCAGGACAATAATTAATTAACTACTATAAGAGGCGGCTATGGGCATGTATACTTCAATTTGTTTAAAAAAAAGGCGATAACTAGTTTAATGTACTAGACTAGACGATACATGCATTTAAGTAGAAAAGGTACGACTAGTCTCTGTGTCCGCCTTAAATAATTACAAATTGAAAGCGGCTGCTAAGGCAAATGAAATTAATACCAAGGGAACAATATCGTTACAAGTAACACGCGGAGGACCCAGTGGCGAGGCCAGAAAAATTTGGAATAGGTTCACTCAGATAAATAAAAATTTCGAATAGGTTCACGCGGAGAACAATATCATTACAAATAATTAATTTTTATCAATATCAATAAAATTTTCATGCAAAAAAGTTATTTTTTTTAATTATGGGGGTCATCAATGAAATTATATTTGTATATTTATAGGGTTCAAATAGTGATTTTCACAAGAAAATAGTCCATGTAACAATAAAAAAATATTTAAATATATTTGATTGAGAAAAAAAAAAAAGGGTGACATTGCACCCCATTCAATTCATTTAGACTCGCCTATGGGAGGACCAGGTCAGGAGGACACTGCAGACTAAAAAAAAAAATTAAAATGTTAATAAATATAATTTATAATATATTTGTTAAATAAATAGGGAAAATTAGACCTCAAAATTATTAAAAAATTAGAAAATTGTCATCCTAAATCTAACTCTTAGAAAAATACCACCCTAGACCTATTTCATCATTTAGATAACTGACACAATTAGTGTATAAAATCTCTCCCTAATACATTATATTTTTATATTGACCAAAATGCTCTTTTTATCGCAATTAATTGTCTAACATGTGATCTCTCTCTCACGGTATTATTTGTTCAGAATATCCTAAGCACCGCATATTATCCCAATCCGCACTAGACCTTTCCATAGTCTTCTCCATCATCCGACGCTTGAAGAAATTATTTGGAAGAAGAAAGAGGAGAGGCTGACAGCGAGTAACAGAGATGACCCCTGTGCAAACATAAATATTGGACCAATCCAAAAGGAAAGCACTTGATATACGCATCAATCAATTCCAACAATTATTTTGCGTTAAAGATTATTTGGTTTTTGTATCAGAGAACTGCTAATTAGTTTAAACTTCTAAATATATATTTCCTCAACACATCATACTTATTATTGTGATTGTTAAATGTTAATTGACGATGGATGCTATAGAAAAAAATAACTCAGAATAATCAAATCGACGTATAGGAAAAAAGCATTTTTGTCTAGGATTTGGGATAGTGTCCATGGACCTTAAGATGCGGTGAGGAAATACTACCGTGAAAGATAGAGAACTAGTGTGAAAATAACTAAGACAAAAGGGTATTTTGGTCAATACAAATTGTATTGTATTAGGGAGAGATTTTATAAACAAATCGTGGCAATTATCTAAACAAAATATATTTGGGGTGGCATTTTTGTAAGAGTTAGTTTTAGGGTGGAAATTTTCTAATTTTTTTAATTTTGAGGTGGCATAATCTAAATTTCCCTAAATAAAATGATCTAACATGTTCTTTATCATATTTAAAGATTTATTAAAATTTTCTTCAATAAAAAGAATAATAAATATTCCATTTCATAAAAACAATTTAAAAAAATTAACCTGATTCCCGACCAAAATAATGACAACCAGCAACGAGAATTGAATCAAGGAAATGGTAAATAAAATAACCCATGCTCCTGTGGGCTGTGGAGTTAACTACATCAGTAGATCTAGATAGCACTGTAGAAACCAGACTATAAAAATTGAAATCAATAACACAAAGCCTGGATTGAACGAAGCTCGTTTTAATGGCCCAAATAGGAAATACTGACCCAAAAAAGAATTCCATTGCGTGACATGTTTTGTGGGTGCCGGGGTGTAGTAGGCTTTAGAGAACTTCATTGGTTTAATAGGCTCTGCCTTTAAACCGGGTACATTTTCTTTTCTTTTATTTTTCTCGGTGGGACTTGTATTTCATGCAATCATAGTGTATTTTTTAATAGAAAAATACTATGCTGGTTTGAGGCCCTTGTTGTTGTTGTTTTTTTCTTTTTTCTTTTTTTTTTTTTTGCATTTTTGAATTTTTCATGCAGCTTGCTTGTATGTGAAAGCACTACGATAGATTTTCTGGGTCTATGATTTTTATCAGATGATCTGGTTGGGCTCTCATTGAACATACTAGATTTTTATATGTGATACTATCTGTTTAAGATCAGACGGTCACGCTAGAGCAGTAGGTTCAGGCTGATAAATCGCTGCTGGATTTATCAGTAGGCATGCCAATATGCAATTTGCTATTACTGACTTCAAATAATTGCATATGGTATGGGATCTTATATTCACACACACTAGCACATGTTAATGGCTGGGGAGAAGCTATCGGCAGGCAATATAACTAAATTTATATATTACAACTTATTTCATTTCGACTGAGACTGAGCTGTCAAAAGAGTTATTCATATGCCATTATCGGGTCAATGTAGGGTATTTTAAGACTTAAAAAGAAAAATCTATGAATTGCTAAATTTATAGGCCAGTATACAGTCTTTTTGGTAGATATCTAACCGCAATAAATAAAAAAATCGTCTAACAATAAGAGTATATGTGCCACATATGTAAATCAGATAAATTTAAATAGATTTGTTAAAATCATTGCCGATGAAATTTGAAATCTAATGAGTAACCGTATGTGTCATGAGTCAAGAAACCATAATGATGCATGTTAAGTTTAGGAAGATGCTTAAATGGACAACTTTTGACAATGCTTTCAACAATGCTTGTACTATATGATTATTTACATTTGATAATTTGTCTTATTTCATGTTCTTTAATTATTTATTTAGCTTGCTTATCTAGAGTTCAAATGATTAAACAAGATTATTAAGTTCGGATGAAATCATGCTTTAGGGGCCGTTTGTTTGCTACATAAGGGGCTCGTTTGGATCGTATGGGAATAAGGAAGGAATAAGGATTTTAGGAAGAAAACGTTGGAAAGTGTGTAACTTTGTAAAGAATTTTATGTCTAGAAAGAAGCTATTCCTAGCTCATCCAAACGGAGCCAAGAGGTGCATAACCTCGTTATGCATCTCTTAGGGCAGCCATGCAAACAGATGAAGCGTAACGATACATAACGATGCTTAAGTTACGGCACCTACATGCCTGCTTTAAGTTACGCACCCGATTTTTCTAATATTTTTTATTACTAATTCCAACAATACCCCTCATCACTAACTCAACTGTCCCCTTCTGTCATTAATGTCAGGTTGCAACGAGTTCAATTTAGTGTTTTCATTAATTTGCTAAATATTGCAATTAATTTCATTAATTTGCTCCAGTGGGCCATCCCTTCACAAATTGAGTTTAATACTGTGTTATGTACAACCAACGACTTAAACAAAATTCACAGAAATTCATTAAGTAAATTCAAGGGCATTGTAGTCTTTTCACATGAAGTTATGTATGCATTAAGTTACTCCTCTTTATGCATAACCAAACACCCATTACATAACACGACATAAACACTTAGGCATCCTTAACTTATGCAAGTCCTTACTACACAACCAAACGGCCCCTTAGTTCTTAGATTTATTCTCCCATTATATATCACATATAAAAATTAAGTACATGATAAATATAAAATCTATCTATAACTAGGCAAGTTATTAGGAGATATCTCACAATAAAAAGTTAACTTCGAGATGAATATCTTCATGTTTGTTTGAAATAATATTTACTGTAGTATTTTTTATCTAATGTTCAATTTATCTGCTGGCAAAAAGAAGTTTAAAAAAAGAAAATTAATGGTTATAAAATTATCAGAGATACCATGAATTTTCATACAATATAACATATGGTTTGCACAGTTTCTTTGATCGAATTCTTCTATTTATTACATGTTGATGTATTATGACGTGAAGATTAATGATGATGAGCTTCTTTTAATCTATCGACCACGTGACCACTTAAAAAACGAGAGCCCAGTAAAGAACATTTAATTATGTCAGTTTTAAGATACTGACCATTGCTCTCTTTCGATTTTTTTTTTTTTTTTTTTTGCCTCTCCTTTCAACATATTTATCTTACTTTTAATGTAAATACTTCGTTTATTGCAACTTTTAATATCTATCGTCAACCATGATGCATAGAGGGTTCCTTGCACCATGACCGTTTGATCGGTGATTTTGCAAATTGACAAATCTAAATTAACCAATCCAATCTATATATTGAAATCTCATAGCAAACAAAATTTTATAATTTTTTAAATTTTTTTACTATTTTTTTCGAATTTTTTAAAACTTATCATTTTTGCTTCAAATTAGTGTATTTATAGCAAAAAATGACAAGTTTTAAAAAATTCGAAAAAAATAATAAAAAAATTGTAAAATTTTGTTTGCTATGAGATTTCAATATATAGATTGGATTGGTTAATTTAGATTTGTCAATTTGTAAAATCACCAATCCAACGGTCATGGTGTACAGAACCCTCTATGCATCATGGTTCACAATAGATATTCTCCATTTAATTATGTCAGTTTTAAGATACTGACCATTGCTCTCTTTCAATTTTTTTTGCCTCTCCTTTCAACATATTTATCTTACTTTTAATGTAAATACTTCGTTTATTGCAAGTTGTAATTTTATTGTGATTCGTCATATTAGATTTTTATTGTGATTTCTTTTTTGTTGTGTTGATGAAGTACTAATGTTATCATCTCCGAGTCTGGATCTGATGCTATTCAACAAGAAAATTTGTATCAAAATAAGTGATATTATTTTTTTATTTTATTTAGATTTTTCAAATTATGCTTGACGCTAAAACCGGAATAAACAGTTTCAGTTAAAATTGCTGGTCATCTACGACAATTTGTGTTTGTAATTTTACATATGTGCCATATATGTGTGAAAGCATTTTTTTATTTCTAGATAAAAATTCAAAATTGCAGCTACAGAAAAAACGATGAACTAGTCGTATTTTATTTCAGCATGGGGGAGTTGATCACAAAACAAAGTTCATTAGCTGGATCGAATAGGAAGAATGTTGCGGCGTTGCCGCAACATCAAAGCTTTCTAGTTAAAGTACAAATTTCAAGTAGATATATGATTAGTTGGGTCCGACAAGTTATTCTGCGTCAATAATTATATCATTTAAATAAAGACATTATCACACAACACAAGCTTTGCTGTTTATTTCTCTCAGTAAAAGTGCACAACAAAAAAAGAAGAAAAAAGGAAAAAAAAAATGTACACTTACAATACCAGAACTTGATAGGAATCTCTCTTAAATATCAAATAGCTCGCTAGCTAGCTTATTGCACCTGTTCAGCTTAATTAATGAATTAAGAACAAATCTCTAATTAAATCGTCCAGGCATCACCCTTTAGAGAAGTAGTGGTTTCATAAGCGCGTAAGACGGTGGTCTCCATGGTGATTCCAGCACCAAATCCCAAAAGAATCCCGTACTCCCTTCCGCCACCAACAGTTGCCTGCCCTTCTCCTGCAGACTGTTTTCTCATTTCATCTAACATGAAAAATATGGTTGCACTCATCATGTTGCCGTACTCGGCAAGCACATCCCTCGTCAACTTAAGTTTCTCCTTGTCAAGGTCTAAGTCAGTCTCGACTTGTTGAAGAAAGGTTGGAAAACATGGGTTTACTGCCCAAAAGGCCCAATTCCAATTGCGAATAATCTCGAGTGGTTCCACAATATCCTTGAGATTATTGATAATACTGCTGGAGGTCAGCTCTGGTGCAGGAGGTGACATCTGTAATGTGAGGCCGTCTTGCCTGATGTGTCCAATGTAGGCATCTTCAGTGCCGGGAAGAATGGTTTGACGAGCAGCAATGATATCATAAAGAGGGTGTTCAACAGTTAGGTCTGGGTCGGCACCCACGATTACCGCTGCTGCTCCATCACCAAAAATTGCTTGAGGCAGGAGAGTATCGCCATGGGACTCAGATGGCCCACGAAAGGCTGTTAGAGAGATCTCTGAGCAAATGACAAGTACACGACTACCGCGAGTATTCTCGGCTAAATCCTTGGCAAGACGGAGCACTGTGTTACCACCGGAGCAGCTCTGGTGGTACATCATGGAACGTCTGGTAGAAGGAGGGAGGCCAAGAAGTCTCAACATCTGGCGGTCAGCACCCGGCATGTCGATACTGCCTGTTGTGGTGTGGAAGAGTAGGTGGGTGATCTTTGACTTTGGCTGGCCCCACTCTTTGATGGCCCTCTCTGCCGCCTCAAGGCCAAGCTTTGGGACCTCACCAAACACGATGTCTTGACGGGCATCAAGTGATTCCTGATCTTTATTTGAGGTTATCTTGGGGTGCTTCTCCAACATTTCCTCGGTCAAGTGAAAATGGCGCTTACGAATGTTGGTCTCGTCACCTTGAAAGAATAAAGTACAAAACTAATTAAGAAACTTTTCCACATGCAGAAATGCAAAATATTATTATGTCAATTTAATCAGCTTAGCAATAATCTTTCAGCTGAACGGATAAGTTTCCATTATATTGACACAAATAATGAAACTAGGCTTAGCTTCTATTCAATATTACTGGGGGAATATGATTATAATTATATGAATATATATATATATATTAGATTGGTGTTCTTACAGATTCTTTGGAAGTTCTCCTTGAGGTCCTTGAGGTGCTCGCTTTTGGTGACACGAAAATAGTAGTCGGCGTATTCAAATTGGTTAATGAAATTAGGCGGGGTAACTGTGCCGATTGCGAGCACAGCAGCTGTCCCTTGTGATCTCTGTGCCTGGCGTATCTCATTGATGGCCTCCATTTGCTTCTCTTCTGCTAGCTAGATTTCCTACATAATAGAATATTTTACTGAGTGGCCGTACAAGTGGACCGGCAAAAAAGATTTTTTGACTATAAATATAAATTTTTGACAAATCGGAAAGTGTTTCTTTTTGACAGCGACCAATCCCACTATTATTAATGGATCTTCTGTAACGGATTTGCACCTCACATTATATAACAATTCAATATATATATATATATATATATTTTTGTCATATTTATATCATGCTACCTCATCTGGTTTTTAGAAGCAGTTCAACAAATTACCCCGACTAAATCTCGTACCAGTATCTTCACAGATACAATAGACGGTATAATATTAAAAATACTGTAGAGTTATCGAATTAAGTTCTTAACAATAGAGGCTAGCTATACTGCTAGAGACAAATGTCTACTTGCAAAAAATGCAATTATATATATGAGACACCTATAGAAATTAACAATTCAGTATTTGTTGCATAAGGACAAATTGAAGATGTTAACGTTAAGACATGGAAGAAAACTGTCTTAAAAAAGATAAAATAAATAAAAAAGGGAATTAAAATTAAGAATAAATAGTGCTCCTAAAAAAGTAGATGTTGATAATAAATATATCAATCAGAGACATGCATATATCCAACGAGATATAACTTAGTTCTATGAATGGACGATGTAATTAATAAAGAAGCAGTTTAGAGCATTCATTATCACCTTACAGATTTACCTTTAATCACCCTACAATTTCACCTGACATATACAAAATGATAAAGTTTGTTATATTGCAAGAGAGTGTTTTATCGCGCAAACATGCATGTCTCCAGGTGATATGACCAGTAAACTAAAGCAACTTCTTAATTAGAAATTAGAAAATAAAAGAAAAATAATTTGGAACCCAGAATTAACCATAATTGACTATCATCAGCAATATGCCTAAACATTAAACTTAAGCGCTAACGAGAAAGGGTCGACGAGTACAATACCTTTTAGAATAACTAATGAATAAGGCGCGCAGATGCTTCGAAGGAAACAGAGACGCAAGATAAAAAAGAGAATTGGATTGCTAGAAGTGGCTTGGTGGAGTAGAGAATGGCAGAATGGGTGTTTATATAGTACTGCGCCCATACTGCTCTAACTCTACTATGTTAAACTAATGACGGAATTGAGTTTGTTCATTTGTTTTCTTTGGTAAAGGTTGTACGTCTGCCTAGTCAAACTTCTGTTCAACAGCCTGCTGTGGGCTGAGCCGTTTAATGTTGAAATTCAAAATAAAATAGGACGAACTTCTGTTCAATCACTACCAACTTCATCAATATTATGATATTATCAGATATACTAGGCTCCAAACTTGTTGAATAGGCTTCAGAGAAGTAACTATCCAATCGAAATCGATATATACCCTCAAATTATTTTTCTAACATGCTTGTATTTCCCCGAACATACGTAACCATGATTACTGATTAATTACTATATATTATATTGCACAGGGTTGACAATCGGACGCAATCGATAAATCCTGTGTACATGCGACTAATTGTGCAAGTTTGACCGATGTCCGATGGTACAAGGACATAATAAAATAGCACAATATCATTTTTCATAAGTCATTGAATTTTTTCATTTTAACAATTAATCCCTCAAAATTATTCTATTAGTACTTTAGGGTGCATTTGGATTTTTGAGAATAAAATTAAAATTAATTATTTAGAATAAAAAATTTTAGCACTAAATGGTTAAAAATAAATATTTTTATTAATAATATTATTTCGAGGGCTCCACATCTAGAATAAATTTTATACAAATTGCGTTTGAATTGTTTTCTATATTATTATGGGTTCAAATTCTATTCCAACTAACTGTTTAATCCCGAAAAAAATAAATATCCAAACGTACTCAAATTGAATTTTCTTTTTCAGAATCTTTACAATTTAGAAATAACACTTTTATTCAAAAAAAAATTATTATCAACCATTTAGGAATAATTTTTTTTTCCAAATAACTAATTCTAATTTATTCCCAAGTGATCCAAACACAGCCTGAGTGATTAATATTTTAAACTAATGATGAATTGATTGTCTATTATTTAAAGTTTAAATAAATAATATTTATTCAAATAATTAATTTGACTATGTTGCCTAATATTGCTAATGGGACTGTTTCCATTGAAATGACAGCACGACGCAACCGATCATGTTTACTATTAAAATATTAATAAAAAATCATTTAATATTTATCAATGGATGTAATAATAATAATTATTATTATTATTACTTAAAATTATGGATAATTGTAAAACATTGAAAATTATTATCGAAATTACTAACTATGGGGCAAATTTGTCACCAATAAAAGGTTTGGAGGCCTCCCAGTAGGGCTGTCAACGGTATACCGTGTGCCGTTTCCCAGTAGGGCTAAACGGATCAAAATTTCATTATGTTTCAGGAACGGAACGCGTTTCGTCATTCGTTTGGATGAAATACAATGTAAATATACACGTTCCGTCCAAACGAAACAGCTAACGGAACGCCCGGTACGTTTCATTATCGAAATGGAACGTCCAAACGAAACAGCCCATTCCGTTTCCGTTTGAAACGTTTGACTGGCCTACCTCCCAGAGTATTATTTTTATGAAGAATTAAATATATGAAACAAAATTCGAAACTAAATCTGTGCACAGATTTAACTTTATCGGAGCTAACATCATAAATTTTCTACCTTTCCTTTTGTATTTGCAATTACAAATATGTAAAGAGTGTAAGGGTACGTTTGGTTGGAGGTGAAGTTAATGAAGTTAGAGGTTGAAGTTAGTAATTTTGAAGGTAGTGGTTGACATTAGTGAAGTTAGCGATTGCGAAAAGTTTGTGCTAACTTGAGGTTAGAAAATGTTGTTTGGTGTGGTATGTTGGAGTTAGAGATTGAAGAAAAAATAATAAAATATTAATTTATATATTTTTTCTTTTATAATTACATCTACTATAATAAATTATTATATTTATTATTATTTTATAATTACAATTATTTTACCATTTATATCATGATTACCAAATTATAAATATAATAATAATAATTATTATTATTATTATTATTATTATTATTATATTTTTATAAATTATAATTATCATTAATTATACTATATTTATTGTTGTATTTTATTATTAATCCCAAATTCACATGTTATAATTATTACTAAATAATAATAATAATTATTATTATTAGTACCGTAATAATTTCATTAAAATAATAATAAAAACAATAATTGTTATTATTATTTAATATTATAATTAATAAGTATAATTAATATTAATATTATAATTGTTAATTAATTAATAATTAATAATAACAATCATCATCATCATCATCACAAAATCTCTTTTATTAATTTTTTAAGTTAGTTATGGCAACAAACTTCTCTAACTCAACATTTTGTCAAGTTAGAGAAGTAGAGTGAAGTTAGAGCTAACTTCACTAACTTCAATTGTGTTTGGTTGCATGGGGTTTGAAAGTTAGAGCTCTAACTTGAAGTTAGCTCTAACTTGGCTCAACCAAACATAGCCTAAATATATATGCCAAATCATCTACGTCTTCTACCATTTGATCTTATTTTCCTGTCTTGCTTCATCAATCCTTAACTCCTTATCAAGGTATCGATCAAACGGCTCATGTGTTATTCTTTCATTTTATTAGCTAATTGAAATGTTGAAGGTGCAACACAATTTTTTTTTAAAAAAAAATATACAAGTCTATCTCTAAGTTCCATAACATAGATTTTTTTTTTGTGGGAAACAAAAGTGGAGGTCAAACCTCCATCTTTTTATATTAATAAAAGAAACTGTATTTTAGCAAGTTGTTAAAATTACAAAAAAAAATGAAAATCTACAAATAAAAAAAAAAACATTTTAAAAATGAAGGGAAGCGACAATCAGATGCAGAAATCACCATACGGTAATTGGCGGGGGAGGGTAGTTATCAAGCCATGCGAAGATTTTCTTTCAAATATGGCCTGCTTTGCATATTACCGAACAAAAGAAAGAAAAAAAATGAATTGACTCGAATATGCCTCCAAGCACCTGCAGACCTGCTGTCCTGCGTGCAGTGTGTCCATTTCTTCCACTACATGCTCAATTCCCTTGCGCCACGTGCTCACCAATGGGTGAATTGTGTGGTCAGAGTTGCCAATACCCGTTAATGGGGAAATCAAGGACAAATGTTCTGCATCTCACTCCCTTCTAGGAAGCTTTGATGTGTACCTGGTTTATGAAAAAATGAAGCGTCTGTGTATGTTCTGTGGTTTATTGGGCCATGAGTTCAGCTTTTGCCAGGAGTGGGCTAGGTTCTCTAGATTGGCAGTAGACCCAAACTACCAGGCAATGTTTAAAGATAAACAGGTTTCACCATACAACAAAGGCTTATGGATAAATAACCCCAAACACTTATACTCTAACCAGCAACCTTTAATCCCACATAACCCACAAAGCCCTCAGACATCCAATGGTAATTCATCAAGCCTACAAAATCCAGCTCAGACTCATCCACTCGACTCCCCCATCAATGTTTTCACCCAACCCCCGCTACTGAACAACCCCTCCTCAAATACGATGGCTGAAACCGACCTTGTTTTAATACCTACATCGAACCCACCTACCCCTCAAACCACTCTACAATCTTTCCCCATTGACCAAACAACCCAGCACCTCCAAAATGTCTCTCTGCAGCTTTCTCACCAGAAGAACAGTGCTAAAAGGCCTAGGGCGGAGCATATACCGCCAAGTCAGCCTTTATGAATATAATCTCTTGGAATTGTCAAGGTAGTGGAGGGCCTTCGACAATTCCCAATCTAGCTAGGTACCTTCACAGTACACGAGCCAACCCAGCTTTTGTGTCAGAAACCAAGTGCTCGTATCAACAGGCTGTCATGAGAATCAACAGGCTACCTTTAAAGAACTCTGATATTGTACCAGCTGTGAATAGCTCAGGGGGTATTTGGCTGTTGTGGGATGACAATGTTTAGCTACAAGTGATCGAGAAATCTCACTTTTTCTTCTTTGCTCTTATTGGCCAGCAAAATGATTAGTGGCTGTTAGGAGCCATTTATGGGTACCCAAACAACAAAGTTCTTGGATACATCTGGGATAGGGTACTCTTCTATGCAACAACCTACAACTTGCCATTGTGCATTATTGGAGATTTTAATTGTATTCTTGGTGAAAATGAAAAGCAAGGGGGCACATCCAAAATCAAATTGAAGAACAAGTTGTTTGCATCTTTAGTTGCCAGAGCTGGCCTTATTGATTTAGGGTACTCTGGCCCAGCTTACACATGGTCAAACAAAAGGCAAAGGCATGCCCTCATTAAGCAAAGGCTAGATAGAGCCATGGCAAATTCTACTTGGGTATCCAGATTTCCTAATGCCAAGGTGTTACACCTACCAATGTTTAATAGTGATCACATGCCCATTCTGCTCAAAACTTCTCCTACTGATAAGAGGAGAATGAAACAATTCAGAACTGAGAACTGGTGGCATTTACATTCTGACTTCAAGGAGGTGTGTGTGAACTTTGTTATAAACAGTCAAAACGATTGGGGTCAGTTTATCTCAAATCTCAAGAAGAATACTAGAAAATGGGAGTCTACCAAACCTTCTCCTACAAAAGATTTACAACATTTGGAAGCAGAATGGTACAATTTGCAGCAGATGCCGGCAGATTTTCAGAATCAACAACAGCTGCAGCAGAAATACAATGAAGCTTTGGTTGCATCAGAGGTGTATTGGGCTCAGAGGTCAAGGCTGAGATGGGCATTTTTTGGAGACTCAAATTCAAAATTGTTTCACATCACTGCATCTGCCTATAGAAGGAAAAATCAGATCAACTCAATCAAGAGTGGACCTGACCTATGGGCCGTAGAAGAGCATGAAATCAGAGCTGCCTTTGTGAGTTACTTCAAGAGTATTTTCTGTCAGCCGCCTAATGCTGGTAATATCTCCCTGAATACACTGAATGCTGATATGTTAAGAGCTGTGCCAAGAGTTCAACCCCATTTTGCCAATATACTGAACCAAACACCTTCTGAGTAAGAGATTACCTCAATTGTTTTCTCTTTACATCCAGATCATGCCCCAGGCCTTGATGGGGTGAATGCCAGGTTTATTCAAACAAATTGGCAGATTCTAAAGCATATGGTGCTGCAAATGACCCTACAGTTTTTCCAAACGGTATATATGCCTGATCAGTAAGCAAGATCTAATGTTGTTTTGGTGCCCAAAAAAGAAGCCCCCCAACTGGTATCGGATTACAGGCCTATTAGCGTGTGCAATGTGGGGTATAAAATGATTTCAAAACTGCTATCCAAGAGGTTGCAACTGATTATTCCCACACTTATATCAGATACTCAGGCTGCCTTCACCCCTGGTAGGCAAATCAAGGATAAGATCATTGTGTTCAGAGAGGTAATTCATACTTTCTCCTTGAGATCTTATAAACATCACTCCTTCTGTCTCAAAGTGGACCTCTCAAAAGCTTTTGATAGACTACAGTGGCCATACATTTTATCTGTCCTTCAGGCCTATGGGCTGCCTCGCACATACATAAACTGGGTCATGGCATGTGTACACTCTTCTAGTTATTCTATCCTGATCAATGGTGGCGCTAATGGCTTTATCAAGCCATTCAATGGACTTAGGCAGGGCTGTGCACTATCACCATATCTCTTTATTCTTGCCTTGGATATACTCTCCAGAATCTTACAAGCAAAGGTGCAAGAAAGGCAAATAAAAGGGGTTAAGATAGCAAGAGGCAGTCCAGTGCTCACAAGTCTATTATATGCAGATGATCTGTTGATTTTTGGGGAGGCAAGTGCTACAGAGATAAACATTGCTCAGGTTTTATCCTCTTTTTGTGAAATTTCTGGCCAGCAGATTGGATGTGATAAGTCCAAGATATGGTTTTCTAAACAAACACCTGCACATGCTAGACAGCTAGCTATGTCCTCATTTGGTGCCATTCCTGCTGCTACTTCTGAAACTTATCTTGGTTCCCCCATTTCTGCAGGGAGGAAACTGATTTCTCTCCCTTGTTGAACAAGATTGACAATAAATTGCAACTTTGGAAGAGTTCACTTCTTTCCCAAGCTGGTAAACTAACACTCATTAAGTCTGTGATTGAACCAATTATGCTTTATGCTATGCAAACTGCATATATACCCCTGACAACTTTGAGAGATATTCAATCAAAGATCAGATGTTTTTTTTTTGGGGGAAAGGAAATGAGAAAATGATGCCACTTGTAGCATGGAGCAAAATTACTACTCCTAAAAGTCTTAGGGGGTTGGGCCTTAAAGACATGGTGAAGTTCTCTCAAACTCTCCATATGAAGACCCTGTGGGCTATAGCCAAAGGGGACAATTCCACATGGGTCCAGATCTTAACTGCTAAGTACCTGCATATAAGCGATTTATGGTCATGCAATAGAACTACCAGGTTCACACCTCTCTGGAGAGCTATTATGGAGATCAAACCCCTTCTCAGAGACCATGTAAAGTGGCAGATTGGGGATGGGCAAACATGCAAGGCAATGGGACAGTCATGGCATGATCTGTGGTCTCACTTCCCTCCAAACAATGCTGCACAAAGGAGAGTCACACTAGCTCAGCTGGTGCAATCAGGGGATAGGGGATGGAATAATCAAAAACTGATTGAGCTGTTTGGCTTTAATGGGGCACTATATATTGCGATGGCCTACCCCAATGGACCCACACTGAACCACAGGAATGATAGATTGGTGTTTACATACACCAGAAATGGCCAGTTCTCAATTAAAGGGGCATATTTGATGCTTGTTAGCAACCCTACTCACACCCCTGCTGATGCCACTGCTAGGAGATTGTATAAATTAATCTGGCACTCAAAGAACATCCTACCGAGAATTAGATTGTTTCTTTGGAGAGCAATGAAAGAAGCGCTACCGGTGGATGCTGTCCTCGCTTCTAGATTAGGCAGACATCATGTTGGATGCTCAATATGTGGTCATAGTCAGGAAACAACCACACATGTGCTGTTTAAATGCCCAAAGGCCCAACAGGTATGGTTCTCATCTGACTTTGGCTTAAGAACTGATGGTTTACTTGACAGGTTTCAGGAACTACTGGCTGCCCTTGTACACTCCCTAGATGCACAACAAATCAGTAAGCTGGCAGCCATTCTCTGGCATGTTTGGAAGAACAGATGTAAGGAGGTTTTCGAAGGCAGGAAAACCAATGTTCAGCAAACGCTAGCTGCAGCACATAGCTTACTCCATACTCTACATGCAGCGAACCTCACATTCATCAAGCAGCCTCAACTACAGGAGGCCCCACAACCGACAACAAAATACTCATGCTGGTTGGATGCTTCTTGGGTGCATACTGGTCAGCATGGTTCTGGCATGGCCTATGCTCTTTTTGACAGTGGTACACTGGTACAATACCGGATGAAACATGCTGTCTCATCTTTTCCTTTTCATGCTGAGCTCTTAACTTTTAAAATGGCCATAACTGAGTTGTTAGGCATGAGAGTCAATGATTGTTGTTTCTTTACAGACTGCATAGAGCTTCACAAGGTGATAAATGGGACAACCTCTCTCTCAATTGTGGATTGGCAAGCGTATTATGATGCTACAGATACTGTCTTGCTCTGGAATGGTAATATTAAGCAGAATTGGTATTGCGCTCATGTTGGCAGGGAAAACAATTGTTTAGCGAATCATTTGACAAAATTAGCTAGGACTAGAAACATTAATTATGTTGGTTTTACTTTTCCTGCTTTTCTGATGTAATGGAACTATATTGTTGACTAATGAATGTCGCCTACGGGCTTTCAATCAAAAAAAAGAAATGGGTGAATTGTGTAATGAGTAGTATATCTTTTCATTAAAAAAAAAAATGAGTAGTCTATCTTTGATGCCTAAGGGCTTTAATAAAAAAAAAAACGAGTAGTCTATATTGATACATTATACCATGTGTGGAAACACTATGAGTAACATTTAATCACGTATGCCATACAATTAGACATGTCGACGGAACAAAAGTTAACGTTATGCCGCAACGTTAGTGGTTAACAGAACTGTTAACGCGAGCGAAATTTGTTTCATTAATGAAACGAAACGGCAAGAGAAAATAGGCAGGTATATCATACTCATAAACAGAACGGTAAACGAAATAGAGTGTTCCGTTTTCGTCATTTCTTTTTCGCATATATTATTTTACCTGTGTAGAATAGTATAATAACAGAGAGAAGGGCAGAGGATTTGATGGGACTCGATTACTTCTGAATCCCTTTGTCCCCCAGTCCCTTCCTACTTTCCTAACGCCGCTCGAGTGCTGTACTCTCATTTTTTTTCCCTTTCTCGAAACTCTAAGCGTAGCTGACACCTCTAGTCTGTCTACCCCTCTCTGTCTCTCCCTTGCTTAATCCATCTAAGATCTGTCCTCTCTCTTTCTCAAATCTGAGAGATCTGAGTGAGGGTGACGAGCTCAAACGTTAAATCGTTATGTATGCCGTTTAAATTAAATGAAACTATTAACGCTAATGATTTGTCTGTTATTTGATAAACGAATTGATGAGCGGTATAACAATATGTACCGTTTAATTAAACATAACGCTAACAATCACAACTATTTTCGTGATATTTGACCATGTAACGTGATAGGTCTACATGCAATTGGGAATTGGGATGCATTATAACACTGTACCTCAGAATTAAATGCCATAGACCAAGCTCATTCCTATACGAGGTTATTTTTTAATGCCACCGAATTTTCAGCTGCGGGGCCCTCCTATGTGGACCATAAGGTCATGCGGACATTCCTGAGAAGGATTTGGTGCGTGAGGTGCAACTGTGTCCTTTCATATAATTTAACTTACCACACATTTAGCCACTCGACCATAACACTGATAATCTCTTTACATTTTGTTGATCTCATAAGAAATAATTTTTTAATACGCACCCCACCGTTCTCCTCTGTATAAATCAAACCGTCCAATAAAAACAAACAGCCCCGATAATTGATGCCAAAAAAAAAAAAGAAAACACTACTGTTCATAGCACGATTCTTGAAGTGCGTCCATCTTTAATTAGGTATAATATATTGGAAAATGAGTAAAAGGCCAGATTAACTATAATTATATGTCCCTTTCTCTTTTTCTTCGTACCAATCTTCTTGGGGATTTCCTGAAATAGACAAGAATGTACCCACCAAAAAATGCCATAACAGATTTTAGAAAACAGGGATAAAGTCTGAAAAAAAAAAATTAAATAAAATACCCTCTATCTCGCGTGATGTTGGCTGAAATTGACTACTTTGGATGCTCTGCTCCCCATATTTTCTCCTTAGACAAATAAGTTTGGTTAGTGCGGGAAAGGGAAACGGGTTCGCTGGTGAAAGCAGGGGATACTTTTTGCATTCAACATATAATAAGTAATTTTGGTTATTTCAAGTGAATTAATTAAAAATAATGTTTTTCTTAAATTAAAAAATAAGATCATATATACTTCTTAATAAATAATCATAAATATACACTATTCAATAAAATCAAATTTAATGTTTTACTTATTTCTTGCAAGAATGATGTTTCCATTTGTTATTACATCATACACTTTCAATCCATAGGAGCAATTTCCCATTAGGGTGTGTTTTGCACCATCGCCGAATTAGAAGTTCGCGAGAATCAAACAACCCACGAATTAGGTTGTTCACAAACTTCTTGGCTTGTTCGTGGTTCCTCGATTTTCACGAACTGAAATTTGTTCGTGGGCCTTTATTCGTCCCTTGTCCGTCCGCTGTTCGTGAGCGAACCAAACACACTTGTATACATCTTAACAACCTAACACATCAGTAAATTTGGCATTGAATTGACTGGAATTCAAAAGAAAGAAAAAAATGGTACCTAACATCGCAACATATATATAGACTTTTTGTGTGGCTATAGTTTCAGTCGCATGTCTTCCTTTTGTTTTCTTATATCTTCAAATCTTTTACGTAAGAGGTAAGAATTTTGAATAATTCAGCATATAACATATATACCTAGGATAAAAAGTCCGCATGCCGATAATTATCTCTTTTGTCTAAGTACTACTGAAATGAATTTCTCAAGTCGTCCTTTCCAATATATTTCTTAATATGTACGTAATATATATTGAACGTGGGAGTCTAGCTAGTGATCAGTGGCTCTACCGTTTACCTAAAGGTAACGGCTTCAATTCTTGTTGGACGTAGAAGAGGGATAAAGTATCTATTGACTGGGATATGCCTCTTTAAATATCCTTAATTCAAAAAAAAAAAAAATGTATGTAATATATTGTTTAGTCTTATAAAAACTTAACTTTCTTGAATTAGGTTGATCGTGTAACTATATATATAATCCAATTTTTTTTTTTTGCAAACGGATAATTAATTTGTTTAACTTTCTACAATCTCTGTCCTTATTGTTTCATCTTGCAGTTGTGTTACCGAAATTTTTTGAGTCGAAAATCCTTCGATTAGTTTAACCAACATAATAAACTAGGGGTTGTTCTCAGACTTCGTTGAAAAAAAAAAAGTATTTAGAGATGTCAAATCCAGTCTAGACGATCTGGTCTGTCAGGCCATATTTGAATGGAAATCTTCGCATGGCTTGATAACTACCCTCCCAGTCAATTTATCGCACGGCAATTTCTTCATCTGATTGTCTCTTTCCTTCATTTCTGAAATGTTTTTCTATTTTTTTTTTTTGCTTTGTAGATTTTCATTTTTTTTTTTGTAATTTTAGCAACTTGCTAATTAAAATACAGTTGCTTTTATTAATATAAACAGATGGAGGTCTGACTTCCACTTTTGTTTCCCAAAAAAAAAAAAAAATCCATGTTATGGAACATACGGATAGGCTTGTATTTTTTTTTAAAAAAAATTGTGTTGCACCTTGAACATTGCAATTAGCTAAAATGAAAGAATAACACACGAGTCGTTTGATCGATACCTTGATAAGGAATCAAGGATTGATGAGGCAATACGGGAAAATAAGATCAAATAGTAGAAGACGTAGATGATTTGGCATATATACTTACACTCTTTACATATTGTACTTGTAAATACAAAAGGAAAGGTAAAAAAATTATGATGTTAGCTCCGATAAAGTTAAATTTTAGCTCAGATTTAGTTTTAATTTTGTTTCACATATTGAATTCTTTATAAGAATAATACTCTGGGAGGCCTCCAAACCTTAGGCCCTGATCAAAATCTCTTTTTTTTTAAACATGGGATTTCATTTCATTGGAAAATTCTTGATCAAAATGAAGGAATTTGATGTCATTTGATTGGAATTCCTACGTAAATAGATCTAACAAAATCCTATGAAATCAATTCAAATGAAATGAAATCCCACGTAAAAATCATTTTGATCAGGGCCTTAATTTACTGGTGACAAATTTGCCCCTATAATTAGTAATTTCGATAATATTTTTAAATGTTTTAGAATTATCCTTAATTTTTAGTAATAATAATAATATTTATTACATCCATCGATAAATATCAAACATATAGGAAGTCCAACACGATTCGAAAAGTTGACTGTTAAAATTTCAAACGGCCGATCTGAACCGCTCAATATGATCTCTATATTAAAATATCTTTGAAAATCAAATTTTATAATTTTTCAAATTTTCTAACTATTTTTTTCGATTTTTCAAAATTGGAGGGCTCATAACATTTTAGATTGAGCATATTAAAAAATTTTAAAAAATAGTACAAAAATTTGAAAAAAAATATAAAATTTGGTCCCAACGGAGATTTTATTATGGAGAACAATTTGAGCGGTTCAGATCATCAAAAATCGAAATTTTATCATGTTGGACGAGTGCTTGTGTCCAACATGTTGGACACTAACCACTCCCATGCATATTTTAATAATAAACATGATCGCGTGGTATCATTTCAATGGAAACAGTCCCATTAGCACTATTAGGCAACATAGTCTAATTAACTATTTGAATAAATATTATTTATTTAAACTTTAAATAATAGACCATCAATTCATCATTAGTTTAAAATATTGATCACTCTGAGGCTGTGTTTAGATCGCTTGAGAATAAGTTAGAATTAGTTATTTGGAATAAAAATTTTTATTCCTAACTAAATGGTTGATAATAAACTTTTTTTGAATAAAAGCGTTATTTCTAAATTATCAAGATTCTGAAAAGAAATTTCAATTTGAGTACGATTGGATATTTATTTTTTTTCAGGATTAAACAGTTGGAATAGAATTTTAATCCATAATATAGAAAACAATTCAAACGCAATTTGTATAAAATTTATTCTAGATATGGGGTCCTCGAAATAATACTATTAATAAAAAATACTTAATTTTAACCATTTAGTACTAAAAGTTTTTATTCTAAATAATTAATTTTAATTTTATTCTCAATAATCCAAACGCACCCTAAAGTACTAATAGAATAATTTTGAGGAATTAATTGTTAAAATGAAAAAAAAAATTCAAGGACTTGTGAAAAATGATATTGTGCTATTTTATTAAAAGATATATCCTTGTACCATCGGTCAAGCTTGTACAATTAGTCACGTGTACATGATTTTAAATATATATATGATAATATGGTCATGATTGCGTCAGATTAATTGCTAACCCTGTGCAATATAATATATAGTAGTTAATCAGTAATCATGGTTACGTATGTTCGGGGAAATACAGGCATGTTAGAAAATTAATTAATCTGGGGTATCGATTGCGATTGGATAGTTACTTCTCCGAAGACTATTCAACAAGTTTGGAGCCTAATATATATGTGATAATATTATAATATATTGATGAAGTTGTTGTTGATTGAACGGCTCAGCCCATTTTATTTTGAATTTCAACATTAAACGGCTCAGCCCACAGGCTGTTGAACAGAAGTTTGACTAAGACGTCGTGCGATGTTTACCAAAGCAAACAAATGAATGCATAGTAGAGCAGTACGTCAGTGCCGGCTTCTTCTATATAAACACCCATTCTGCCACTCTCAACTCCACCAAGCCACTTCTAGCAATCCAATTCTCTTTTTTATCTTGCGTCGACTCTGTTTCCTTCGAAGCATCTGCGCGCCTTATTCATTAGTTATTCTAAAAGGTATTGTACTCGTCGACCCTTTCTCGTTAGCGCTTAAGTTTAATTTTTAGGCATATTGCTGATGATAGTCAATTATGGTTAATTCTGGGTTCCAAATTATTTTTCTTTTATTTTCTAATTTCTAATTAAGAAGATGCTTTAGTTTACTCGTCATATCACCTGGAGACATGCATGTTTGCGCGATAAAACACTCTCTTGTAATATAACAAACTTTATCATTTTGTATATGCCAGGTGAAATTGTAGGGTGATTAAAGGTAAATCTGTAAGGTGATAATGAATGCTCTAAACTGCTTCTTTATTAATTACATCGTCCATTCATAGAACTAAGTTATATCTCGTTGGATATATGCATGTCTCTGATTGATATATTTATTATCAACATCTACTTTTTTAGGAGTACTATTTATTCTTAATTTTAATTCCCTTTTTTATTTATTTTATCTTTTTTAAGACAGTTTTCTTCCATGTCTTAACGTTAACATCTTCAATTTGTCCTTATGCAACAAATACTGAATTGTTAATTTCTATAGGTGTCTCATATATATAATTGCATTTTTTGCAAGTAGACATTTGTCTCTAGCAGTATAGCTAGCCTCTATTGTTAAGAACTTAATTCGATAACTCTACAGTATTTTTAATATTATACCGTCTATTGTATCTGTGAAGATACTTGGTACGAGATTTAGTCGGGGTAATTTGTTGAACTGCTTCTAAAAACCAGATGAGGTAGCTAGCATGATATAAATATGACAAAAAAAAAATATACTGAATTGTTATATAATGTGAGGTGCAAATCCGTTACAGAAGATCCATTAATAATAGTGGGATTGGTTGCTGTCAAAAAGAGACACTTTCCGATTTGTCAAAAATTTATATTTATAGTCAAAAAATCTGCTTTGCCGGTCCACTTGTACGGCCACTCAGTAAAATATTCTATTATGCAGGAAATCTAGCTAGCAGAAAGAGAAGCAAATGGAGGCCATCAATGAGATACGCCAGGCACAGAGATCACAAGGGACAGCTGCTGTGCTCGCAATCGGCACAGTTACCCCGCCTAATTTCATTAACCAATCTGAATATGCCGACTACTATTTTCGTGTCACCAAAAGCGAGCACCTCAAGGACCTCAAGGAGAACTTCCAAAGAATCTGTAAGAACACCAATCTAATATATATATATATATATATATATATATATATATAATAATAATCATATTCCCCCAGTAATATTGAATAGAAGCTAAGCCTAGTTTCATTATTTGTGTCAATATAATGGAAACTTATCCATTCAGCTGAAAGATTATTGCTAAGCTGATTAAATTGACATAATAATATTTTGCATTTCTGCATGTGGAAAAGTTTCTTAATTAGTTTTGTACTTTATTCTTTCAAGGTGACGAGACCAACATTCGTAAGCGTCATTTTCACTTGACTGAGGAAATGTTGGAGAAGCACCCCAAGATAACCTCAAATAAAGATCAGGAATCACTTGATGCCCGTCAAGACATCGTGTTTGGTGAAGTCCCAAAGCTTGGCCTTGAGGCGGCAGAGAGGGCCATCAAAGAGTGGGGCCAGCCAAAGTCAAAGATCACCCACCTACTCTTCCACACCACAACAGGCAGTATCGACATGCCGGGTGCTGACCGCCAGATGTTGAGGCTTCTTGGCCTCCCTCCTTCTACCAAACGTTCCATGATGTACCACCAGAGCTGCTCCGGTGGTAACACAGTGCTCCGTCTTGCCAAGGATTTAGCCGAGAATACTCGCGGTAGTCGTGTCCTTGTCATTTGCTCAGAGATCTCTCTGACAGCCTTTCGTGGGCCATCTGAGTCCCATAACGATACTCTCCTACCTCAAGCAATTTTTGGTGATGGAGCAGCAGCTGTAATCGTGGGTGCTGACCCAGACCTGATGGTTGAGTGTCCTCTTTATGATATCATTGCTGCTAGTCAAACCATTCTTCCCGGCACAGAAGATGCCTACATTGGACACATCAGGCAAGACGGCCTCACATTACAGATGTCACCTCCTGCACCAGAGCTGACCTCCAGCAGTATTGTCAATAATCTCAAGGAAATTGTGGAACCACTCGGGATTATTCGTAATTGGAATTGGGCCTTTTGGGCTATAAACCCATGTTTCCCGACCTTTCTTCAACAAGTCGAGACTGACCTAGACCTTGACAAGGAGAAACTTAAGTTGACCAAAGATGTGCTTGCCGAGTATGGCAACATGATGAGTGCAACCATATTTTTCATGTTAGATGAAATGAGAAAACAGTCTGTAGGAGAAGGGCAGGCAACTGTTGGTGGCGGAAGGGAATACGGGATTCTTTTGGGGTTTGGTGCTGGAATCACCATGGAGACCACCGTCTTACGCGCTTATGAAACTACTACTTCTCAAGAGGATGATGCCTGGACCATTTAATTATAGATATGTTCTTAATTCATTAAACTCAACTGGTGCAATAAGCAAGCTAGCGAGCTATTTGATACTTAGATTCCTATCAAGTTCTAGTATTATAATTGTATTTTTTTTTTCTTTTTTTACGTTTTGTGCTGTGCACTTGTATTGAGAAAGCAAACAAAAGAGTTGTGTTATGTGATAATGCCTTCATTTAAATGATTTAAATTTTGACGCAAAATAACTTGTCTGACCTAACTAATCATATATCTATTTGAAATTTGTACTTTAAGTGGTCCAATATCCGGATTAAATTTATATATTCCTAGAGTGTTTGGATCATCTTTTTAATCCTGATTAAAATCACAATCATTTCTTAATTTACATTAAGAAGATAATTCAAACATTCTATGAATAAAAATTTAATTAATCTAGATATTGGACCACTTAAAAATAACACTGTAGATCCAAAAAAAAAATATTCTTGATCGTTTAAGAATAATATTTTTTACTCGGAATAGCTAATCCTAATTTTATTTTTAGATGATCCAAATGCACCCAAATTATTATTAGAAGACCGCTAGTTGATTTGTAATCCTTTATCAGTCAAGATCCGTTATCCTTTATTATTAGATTGATAGTTTTGATTTGTTATAATAACTAATCATTGCATAAAGAATACTACCTAGCTAGTTCAGAACCATAAAACACACACACACACTGATGCCCAACGTTTACGTTTACAAATGACCTAAATATACCTAACAGCATGTATTAATATTAATTCATAATAAATAAACCTCATCATTGGATCTGCTTCATACATAAGCATATTTACCTGAACTGGTACATTCATTCATGAAGAAGAGATGAACATCTCCCACTATCTCAGTCTCAGTCTCAGTCTCAAATTGTATTGAAAGATAATGTAAAAATAGGTAGAAGAAGTAATGAAACAGTGTTTTTAATTTCTCATTTTCTTAATGAATGAATTACAGCGCTTCTGCCTTCTTATATCTGATACAGAATATTCCTTTTTCTAATTCCTATTGGCTAATCACTAAGAACCAATCCTAGCGCTACACCACTGATTGTGAGCGTCAGAGTTTGTTATCCAGTGTTACATCCTCTCCAGTAGATGCTGCAATGGATGAGTGCAGTTGATGACTTACAGCCCCCCCACACAAGCTGATGATGGAGAAGACACTGTCAGCTTGTCTCGAAGTAAAAGAAAACTTGGAGTGGATACCGGCTTGGTCATACAGTCTGCTAGCTGATCATTAGAGGAAACAAATTGAACCACCAATTCCTTGTTTTGCACCTTTTCTCTAACAAAATGAAAATCGATTTCCACATGCTTTGTGCGGGCATGAAACATAGGATTAGAAGCCAAAAAGGTAGCTCCAATATTGTCACACCAAAGAGTGGGTGGAGAGGAACATTGTACATGAAGCTCGGCTAGAAGATATTGTAACCAAATGATTTCGGCACTAGCCAAAGCAAGAGCCCGATATTCCGCTTCCGTACTTGATCGGGAAACCGTTACTTGTTTCTTCGCACTCCATGAGATCAAGTTCGAGCCCAAGTAAATAGTAAAACCCGATGTCGATCGACGATCATCCGGACTACCGGCCCAATCGGCATCACTATATGCATGAAGAACAAGGGAAGAAGCCGGCTTAAGATGAAGACCAAGAGTAATGGTACCATTGACGTACCTCAAGATTCTCTTTACCGCAGCCCAATGAGAGGTGGAGGGCGAGTGCATGAATTGTGAAACCTTATTCACCGCAAAGGCAATGTCGAGTCGTGTAATGGTCGCATATTGCAAAGCACCCACAATCTTGCGATATTGAGATGGATTGTCCATAGGATCTCCATCATGTATTGAGAGTGAGAGATGTGGTACCATAGGAGAGGCACAAGGTTTATTATTATGCATATTAGACTGAGTAAGAATATCTTTGAGATATTTGGATTGTGAAAGGTACATACCGATCTTGTCATGAGAAACCTCTATTCCAAGAAAAAAACGCAAGTCTCCAAGATCCTTCAAGGCAAACCGAGATTGAAGATGAGACAACACACTGTGTAACAGCCCATTATCACTCCCCGTGATAATGATATTGTCGACATAGACTAGTGTTGAATCCTAAAAATTCAATACTGAAAACCAAATTCAAGTTGCGAAAACCCAAGTTCAAATCACGAAAACCAAAATTTGAATTACAAAAAATCAAATTCAAATCGCGAAAAATATCAAACAAACTCCAAAAATCCTCAAAATTTATCCAAAATTTTTCTAAGAATTATGATGAATTATCATGATTTTAAAATCCCAAAAACATCACCAGAAACCCCAAAATTTGCAAAGAAACTCTAAAAATCCACAAAATTTTCGAAAAATATCTGTGAAGAATTTTGAGAAACCCTTTGAACCATTAAATTTATAATATTTTTGTGAGTTCACCCATAAAATTTCATGAGAAAATACCCAAGGAAAAGTCCTCAAATAATTTATTTAGGATCGGCATCAAAGAATATATGAAAAATCATTGGAAATTGAGTGAAAATCCCAGAAAAATTGAAAGAGTTTATCGGGTGCATCCATTGGAGAGGATTCGAGACAAAGAAGATGGGGGCGCTGCCTATTTAAAATTACCATACCCCATATTTATGTATCGGGTGCGCCCATCTCTTGTGCACCATGCGCAGAAATTCAAATGAAGTTGATTGGTGTACCATAGACCCAGCCCACCTATTTGTCTCTCTCATTAAATATGACAAAGGGGCCCCATATGAAAAGCCTCCCTCTCCAACAGAAAAGAGGAGTAAAATCGATGGGTGAAATTTGGCCATGGTGAAACCGTAAAAAAAAAAAAAGATAAAAAGAGAAGAAGAAGGGAAGGGGAATGTTGCGGCTTTCCCCTTGGATTTACCATGACGACGTGGCCTCTCCTCACGCCAGAGAAAGGAGGCTTAACTCCCACGCAATTACAACAGCCCTCGGATCAAAATCAGAGGAGAGAAATCAAAGCACGGCTCAAGAGTGGAACCCTAAGCTATGCCTATATAAAGACCATAAATTGAAGAATTAGGGGCCGCCTTCCTTTTTCTCTCTCGTTCTGAGGCTTGGCTATAGTCAATTAGGGTAGAAGGTGATAGGTTATAGGCAATTTTGGTTTAGGCATTCCGACAAACAGTTTAGGAAATTGAAATTAAGCCAAAAGGAAGAAGAAAAAAGGTTCTAGGTAATTCCACTCTGTAAATATTTTGTTCTGCATTTCAATAAAGAAGTTTGAGCTTTTCAATTGTTGTTTTGAGGTTCGTTAGGTCTTGCCCGGCCATCAAACCATGGTGTTCTTGAGCCATGGATGCACAGCTCCTAGGGACCATGGTCTGAAGCATGGCATCAGCCATGGCCCCAGGATAGTTCTAGGATATCTCATGAAGGTTTGGAGCCTAGCTCCTAGCTTCATGGGATGTCATCTTGTTCAATAAAAAAACACACCATGGCTGCCTTGTGGAGGTCTTTAGCCTAGCTTAAGTCGTTCATGGCAGTCTTAACTTGACTTGGCACAGGTCCAGAGCCTAGCTCTGGCCTAGCCATGCTCAAAGAATTGGCAAAGCTCAAAAACAAAAAAAAAAAAGGTGATGAATAAAAGATATGTTAAACCCCCCAACCAGCCTTTTATGTGCAATTTACTCAAAATTTAGGATATAGTGTAAGTTCTGTTTGCCTTGGGTTAGCTTCACATTGTTATAACAAAAGAAAAATATATATATGCATAAATATAAAAATCTGGCCAGCAGTAAAAATAAGTAAAATAGTGGGGTTTTCTTTGCATAAAAATACAAAAATAGGCATGGACAGCAGGTACAAAGCTTATTGGACAGCAGGGAACAAATTTTATCATTTTTGGAATTTTGTACGATTTTATACCAATTAACAAAGGCAGCAGGGTCATTTTGCGAAATGAAGTGTTAATTTTCAAATTCTGGATTTTTCTGAGAAAGTGTTCAAACCAAAAACGTTTCAGATATATCAAAGATACACTATGCAAATTCCCATAATTTTTTTTAAACACGCTTTATTTTATCCTCAGAAAGGACATAAGTCATATATGCATATGGATACTTGCTAAAATTGTACTCAAATGCATCTCTTGTGCGTGTTATGACCATGTGACTTGATAAAACTCAGGATATTATGGTAAGTCGTTTCTGTTGCCAAGGACTTAATTAAACAGTACATAGCTCAATATGGAGGTATAATTAAGGTTTTCATAGGCCATTAATTGTGTGCAAATCATAGAACATAGCAATTCAACTACATGTGCTCCATAAACCAAACTGATTGGACATCTGCATCCCTTCTGTATACTAATTGATATCAACCTTTGTGCTCACGGATCCTATTTCAAATCATTATATTAAACTCATCCAATGCAGACCTTGACAATCTCATCAAATTGGATAAACGCAAAACAAGTTGAGCCCCTTACACACCTTCTCCTCCTCTCTGTGATGTCAATAAATCCCTTTCCGGTACCAACAAATCTCCCTCAAACCCATTGGTACCACACACTTTCAGACCCGTATCAGTGCCATGGCTCCCTCATCAAATTATAGTGACGCAAACAAAACCAAGCATACCTTTGTGCTCTCCAATCCGTCACGATTCTAACGGGCTTAATTTCAATGATTGCGGAGGCGGCAGTCGCCTGAAAAAGGAAATCCATAAATACAGGGGTTAAATCGACTAATTTCCTAAAACTGACATGATAAACTCTCGAGTTCCCCACCAAATTGAGGCGACGCGACAGAAATAGAGTTCACCGTAGTGTTCCTTATCTCATCACGATTCTAAGGTGCTTAAGTTCGTCGGAAATGGCTGTCAGAGTCGTCGGAATCTCGTCGGAAGGTAGTCGGCCAGAAAATAAAGAAGTCGAAGGGCTTATTCGTGAAATTCCCTTCTTCTGAAACGAAATCTGGCGCCAGCCTCCTCGCCACGTCAGTGCCACATTCATGCCAGCTTGAGCCCACGCAGCTGCCATGTCGGCCCATTCAGATGATGTGGCCCAATCATAAATTTCCAAACAGGCTGAAAATTCAAAAAATGCGTTAAAAATAGTAGGAAACTCAGAAAATTTCAAATAAAATATCCGAAAATTTCTAAAAATCTAAATAAACTAAATTCACTGCCATTTTGATATAAAAATCTATCAAATTATTGATCCTTTGTGTTTTTGAAGTATTTTCAATATTAAATGAATTTTAGAAAATTATAAAATGATATTAAATAAATTTTGTAAAATTTTAAAATTATGTCAAAACCAATAAAAACTCTTCCAATAAATTTCTAAAAATAAAAATTTAAATAATTTCAAACTAGAAATAATTTTTTTAAAAAAAAAAGACAAAAAAGAAAAAGTATTTTAAATGTCAAGTAATTTAAAAAATAAGCATAATTAAAAATATAAAAAGAAATTTCAAAAGTCTAAAATTAAAGATAAAAATAAAATGAAATTGTGAAAAATTGTAAAACCCAAAGAGAGACTTCAAAAAATTAAAAGTCAAAATTCGAAACCCAAAATTAAGACCGAAACCTCTTCACTTAAAGAACGAAAGCTCTTCAGCAGATTGAAATCAACTTCAAGCGAAACCAAGCTTCCACAACTCCCACAAGAAGGCATCAAACGTCCCGCGAGTTGTAAAACTTTTCTTTGTTCCTACAAGAAGGCCAGCCGTTGCCCCAGGAACCCACTCTCACAAGAAGGCCAGCCGTTGCCCCGAGAGCTATAAAACAATTTCAAACTACTTTGAAAACGATTTCAAACAATTTCAACGAACATTAAACAACTGTAAACAAATTCTAAACAATTTTAAACGACTTCAAACGAAGAGTTCTTCTTTCTCAAATGAAAACCATCTCCTTTCAAAAGAAAACCAAAACTAAGTCTATCTCAAATAAAAGTCTAAATTAAAAATCATTAAATATTCAAGTGTCCTCAATTGAGTCCCGTCAATTAGGTTTGGTACCATCAATTAAGTCCGGTCTAAGCCAAAAAAAATAAAACCCGCTTAAATGCAAAAAATCATTTTAGAGACGATTTTCCTAGCCTATTACATATAATTTTTTTAGATCCCTTAATCAGAGGTTCCCGTAGGCACCTACGGGGTAATTAACAATAGGGGTTTGCGCCTATTGGAAAGAAAGGACCCGCGAAATTAATAAACTCTCGTAAGAAGCGACTCTTGTTCTGATTCTCTTGTCGTCAAGAGATACTCGGTACAGAGATCGAACCTTAAGGAGGGTGAATCTAAGTCTTGTTCTAATTTCTCGAGGAAACATTTTCATTCTTCGAGGGACGACGAAAAAGTCCACACAACTAGCACCACGATTGTTCGGTATTGATGAGAGTAAACAAACAAAGATGGGTCATAATTGGAAGCACAAAACCCAAAGGTAGTAAGAGCAGAGCTAAGGGTATGAAACCAAGCCCGTGGCGATTGTTTCAATCCATAGAGAGCCTTTGATAGCCGACATACATGAGAAGGGAATGCCGGGTCAATAAACCCGGGAGGTTGAGTCATATAGACCGTTTCTTGCAAATCGCCATGAAGAAACGCATTTTGAACATCAAGTTGTTTGATAGGCCAACCAAGAGACACAGCCATAGTTAGTACAAGCCGGATTGTAGTCGGTTGAATGACGGGACTAAAAGTATCGAAAAAGTCAACCCCTTCTTGTTGAGTGTATCCCTTCACCACAAGACGAGCTTTGTATCGTTCAATAGAGCCATCGGAATTGCGCTTAATCTTGTACACCCATTTACATCCCACTACATTGGTAGAATCAGGAGGCGACACAAGAGTCTATGTATTGTTAAAGGCTAATGCTTCCATCTCTTTAGTCATGGCATTTTGCCAAACAGGTGAAAGACTAGCTTGTTTAAAGGTAGTCGGCTCAACTTCATCATCAGAGGCCAGTAAGGAGAAGTAAGCGACATGGTCAGGAAAGAGTCGAGGCCGACGGGTATTGTCACGCGTCCTTGTGGTCATAGGATGGACAGACTTTGGTGCAGCAGTAGGAGGAGAAGCAGTCAGCTGCTGAGATGCTACAGAAGAAGATCTTGGTGGAGAATGGGCAGGACGGTCAGAAGGGGCAGGTGGTTGAGGAGTTCGGTCAGGCAAAGGGTTTAAAATGCGGTTAGGTGGAGGATGCGCTGTAGGAGAACCAGCATGCAAATGTTGAGCCTCATGTTGTAACTGCTGGGCTGCATGATTGAGTTGTTGGGCTGTGACTGCCAATTGATCATCCTGTTGAGAAATGGACCCAAGCCAGAGAGGAAATAAGGAGTTGGATGGTGAGTTGTCTTCAGGTCTGTCAAGTGCAGTGATGGAGGCACTGAATGGAAACTGTATTTCATCAAAGATTACATGCCTAGACACATAAATCCGATTAGTAGGCAAATGAAGACATTTATATCCTTTTTGAGAATGAGCATAGCCAATGAACACACACGGAAAGGATCTACTTTGAAGTTTATGATCATTATAGAGGCGAAGATAAGGAAAACATAAACAACCTAATACTTTAAGAAAATTGTAATCCGGATTTTTGTTGAATAGAGACATGTAAGGTATAGAAGTAGTAGAAGAAGAATGAAGACGATTAATGAGATAGACTATACTTGCGAAAATTCCGTCCCAAAAAGAAAGAGGAATAGAGGCTTTTGTCATAGTGGCAAGAGAGAGCTCGATGATGTGGCGATACATGCGCTCGGCAATCCCATTTTGTTGTGGTGTATAAGGACAAGTAATTTGAAAGGTTATTTGTGGAAACTAACGAGCAAGATGCTTATACTCCGTACCACCATCGGTACAAAGAACTTTAATTTGGTGGTTTAAGAGATTTTCTACTTGTACTTTAAAGAGAGCAAAAACTTTAGAAAGCTCATCCTTAGTATGAAGAAAATAAATCCAAGCAAATTTTATAAAATCATCAATAAAGAAAACATAATATCTAAAACCATCTTTAGAGACAATGGGAGCGGGTCCTTAAAGATCCGAATGAAAAAGCTCAAGTGGAGCACTAGAACAAGAGATGCTTGAAGTAAACGGCAATTTATGAGATTTTTCCATACAACATTCGGTACAAAGAGTCATTTTATGTAAGGAACAAGGCAAGCTAAACTTATTGAGAATATGTAAAGTAGTAGAGGAAGAGGGATGCCCAAGACGTGCATACCACAAGGTAGCCGAAGCTCTCTCTCCAAGAAGTGCTTGAGGTTTGGAAGAAGGAGAAGGTAGATGTAGTAGATATAAACCATTAGTAAGAGGTGCTTAAAGAAGTAGGGTCTTGATTGCACGATCCTTAATGGAACAAAAGTTAGAAGAAAATTCAATAAGCAAGGAGTTATTCGCAAGTAATTTTGAAAGACTTAACAAATTTTTTGTAAAGGAAGGAACATGAAGAACATCAAGAAGAGTAATAGTGAAAGTAGAAATAGACAAAGTAAAGGTGCCAATGTGTGAAATGACCATACCCATTCCATTACCAATATGAAGACTATCATGCCCTTCAAAAGCCACAAAGGATGAAAGGTTGTTGAGATCGGGTGTGACATGATGGGTTGCACCCGAGTCGATACACCATTCATGAGGCAAGGAGACACTAGCCGGTTGTGCTACAAATGCTTGATATGGAGGAGTTGATGAAGCGCGCGGTAGATATGGCATAGGAGCACAATATCTAGCATCATATCGATGGTAGCATATGCTGGCTTGATGATTATGACGCCCACATATCTGACAAGGACCTTCATTGACTGGTGCTTTCTGGTTCTGCACATTAATCTATGGAGGTTGAAATTGATTCTGAGACAAATGTGGCGCAGGTGGTCTAGTTTGAAAAGGAGGTGCATTATTGGGTCGTGGAAAAGGTGGCTTGTATTGGGGGTTAGGATGAGGAAAATTGGGCCTTGGATTGGGCATGGGGTTTTGGTAAAATGGACAAGGAGCAAGATTCCTGTAATTGGTAACGGGTGGATAGGGGTTAACGGGTCTTGGATGTTGAAACCGTGGTCTAGGATTCACATAAAAGGCACTGGGATCTGGTGCGGCAGGAAGCGATGTACCCATGGTGGTGTGCTGCTTAATCAGGCGATTCTCACTAGTGAGAAGCAACGCATGAAGATCGGGAAGAGAGATAGGCTCAGAATGAGCTGTAACAGCAAGAACAAGAGGGTCAAAGTCGGTGCTAAGTCCTCTTAGAGTGTAGTTGACCAGATCTGTGTCAGAAACCGACGACCCAATGAAAGCCAACTCATCAGCAATAGATCTGATTTTCTGGATGTAATCGGCACAGCTGATATCGCCCTCAGTGATGCCTTGCAGTTGATGCTGGAGCTCGATGAGACGAGCTTGAGAAGAAGCTGAGAACGTCCGATGAAGCATAGACCATAGAGCAGCAGCGGTGGTACAAGACACCACTTGCGCAAGAAGGGGTTCTGACAGAGACAATCTCAACCAGCCGAGTAATAACTGATCTTGTTTACGCCACTTGAGGTAATCTGGATTGACTCGAGTGGTTTGCTCGATGGTAATCAAAGGATCAGGGGAAATAGGGGAATCAACATACTTGAACAAATCATACCCATGGAGAAGGGGGACGATTTGACTCTGCCAAGCTAAGAAATTTGTGCGTTTCAATTTTGTGAAAATTGGTAAATTGAGCAAGACAAGAGAATCGGGAGATAAGGAAGGAGAGATAGAGATAGAAGAAGAAGCATTGGTAGACATGGCGTGAGCCTTAGATGCTCTGATACCATGAAAGATAATGTAAAAATAGGTAGAAGAAGAAGTAATGAAACAGTGTTTTTAATTTCTCATTTTCTTAATGAATGAATTACAGCGCTTCTGCCTTCTTATATGTATTAACCCACTCGCAATATCTTCAATCAGGTAAAAGTAAAACATATCATCTATGATGCGAACCGCATCCAAATTCAGATCAGCTTGCACATACGACACGCCATGTGCTCGAGAGGTATTGACATGGAAGCTGGAGAGATTGAGGCGAGCAAGAGAGAAGTCGGGGTCATAAGGGTATAGGAAGAAGACAGAGAAAAGAACGAAGGAGAGGAGCGAGAAGGTTAGGAGGCAGGAGGAGGAGCATAGCGATCGGAATCGGAGGCTTCGACGGCGGAGCACGAAAAAAAAAAGAAAGAAAGAAAGATAAGTCGGAATGAGGAAGAAGAAGGCACGCCAAACAATAGCAAAAAATATAGACCAACATTAAATGTCGTAGACCCAGATCACAATTAATGCACATGCAGAAAATCGAATAAAGAGATGTTGCACATTTATTACGGTACACCAGATCCACCGCACTGTACAAAATAGCACTGTTCTCCTTCTTCTAAATCCAGCCATGCGATTGCAACGAAGGGCCACGATAATTTGCGCGGAAAAAGAAAAATGGTATTGTTCATAGGCAAAAAGGGGTATCATTATATCAAGCATTAGTAGGTTTAAAATTTCATATTGAAAAACATTATTTCAATGGGTAGAAGATCCTAGTTTCTTTCCTTTCCAATACTTTTCTCTTTTTTTTTTATTCTGTCTTTTTGAAATGTATTGGTTATCTCTTTTTATAATGATAATAACATGATAGGTTCAATCTGGATCGTCTGATCTCAACATTAATTAATCTATCGTGTTAAGCCGCGATCTGTTACGGACGTATCGGGTTGTTTCGGGTCGACAATTAATGAATTGATACAGACCGTAAACATAATCATAACAAAATGTTGCGTCTCATTTCTGACAACCTGTTATTGCTTGATATAATAACATCCTATGCTGACTGAAATAAGTAATTAATATTTTCATACAAAATATCTTGCTTTTTATACAAAATAAGTAATTAATTTTACCCCAAACAAACATTTTAGACATTTTACAATTCCAAGACTTTCACCCAGTTTTAGAATATTTTCATTTTAAATTTATCATTAATTTCTATGAATTTAACATATGCATGATTTACGCAGTGTAAGTGTCATGTATATAATATGATGAAATTTGAATGATCTTACTAATCATAAAAAATTTGTTTTTTTTTTTATCAATTTAGAAATTAAAGACTCTTGATACACTATCAAATGATATTCAAATTATACAAAATTATATATCAATATAATTTATTTTCAAGTGATGGCCATCCTATAGTATAAATGTATAATAATTCATTTAAGGTAAATTTACAAAACAAATCAATTCCACGATAGCTACAATAATTAATCAATCTGACAAATACAAGCAACAGAATAATTTTATGTAGCAGCTGAACGCAGCTAACGATACAAATGCATGATGCCTAATTCATTGAAAGCTAGTCGACCAACTAACCCAGGAGGAGAAGAACAGAATAGAGCATCCCCGAAACGACGGCAATGGTCGGCATGGTTTCACCGGGTACCCCGTTACCGGTGACGTCTTTTATTTTGTTCTTCAAATCATTTGCCGGCGGGGTTATCTTTTGAGCAGCATCATGGGCGGCATCTCCCGCTTTTTCCTTCAAATCATCTGCTTTCTCTCCCGCTTTTTCCTTCAAATCATGAGCTCTCTCTCCCGCTTTTTCCTTCAAATCATTTGTTTTGTTCTTCAAATCTTCTGGGATATGAAATGCCTCCTCCTCTTGGGCAAATATGGCGGGAGCAAACGAGAGGACGATGAACAAAAGAATGGCGAGCACTGGAACTAGTTTCTTGGAGGTCATTGTCGCTCTCGTATTATAATTCTCGTTTTTTTTCTTTAACTTACTTTGGAGTAAAATTCCTCGTTTTTTTTAATTGACTTTTGGGTAGTTTTAACATCTAGGCTCCAATGAAATCGACTATTTTTAGAGACAAAAGTCTCCCTTATGTGACCTGTACGGCTGTACGTGGACTTTTTCAGACATTGTTACAAAAAACATCAATTATTTGTTATATTTTTGCAATATTGTACTTGTGTAATATATTCATGAAGCTTTATATACTTGCTATATAAATGTGGGCTAATATGTTTATTGTGTTAAATTAACATGTTGAGGATTAGATGAAGGGGAAATAAAATAAAATTAAAAATAACGGATGCATAGTTCAAGGCAGATAGACCGAATTCTAAAAGAAATGAAGTCAGCAAATAAACACTAATTGGGTTGTAAGAATTGTGAAGGGACATTGCGACAAAATCATACATTTAACAATCAATACAGAACCAACACCAAACACATAGAAATGGAGAAATGATTAGCCTGGTACCATGTATCAATCATTTATAGCTATCGTTTATAAGACAACAATGCAATAATAAGTATTGCAAACGAGTACAATCAACAAAAGAGATTTCCAACTTTTAAATCAAAAGGAAAAATAGATAATTCTAACAGAAAACCGCAAGTGAAATTGACATGTACAATAAAAATATAAAATACTCAAAAAAGGGCATATATATCGAGCCAAAACAACCACTAACCACTTAACAGTGCTTAATCTTGTACCTGTACAAGGCCTTCTTTTTCTTGTAGGTGGGGTTATCAATAGTAAGAACAACCTTGCCAGGCTCGTTGTTCTTGAATGAATTACACACTGTCTTTTCGTCATAACACAACTTACGCTCCTTTTGGATTAGAATTGTGTAAGAACCTTCGTCAGAAGGTACAAATTCTTCCTTGTAGTTCACCTCCCAGCCAAGAACAGTCAGGTCCCAGAGAAGTGTAGTTCCAGCCTGAATAAATATGAATTAGAACATCATAGGAAAAAGTTTCTGTTGCTGTGCCTTCACAAAAATGTGCTTTTTGGAAAACTGTTCAAGATTTAAAAAGAATAGGGACATTTTGCACAAATCAAAGCTCTGAATGGGGCTTTAATTTAATTGAACCTTTTTCTGCGTGCTAAAGTGGTATGATAACAGACTTTCAGGTACACTTTTGGTGCTAACATAGGGACATGCAGCAGGAGTACTGGTAAAACATTCGGTTTGTTGCATCAGAGGACTTGTTAAACATTAAAGTTCAATAAAAACCCTTCAAGAGTTCTTGCCCTTGCAAGTACTAAAGGTATAAGTATGGAGAAAATAATTGGAAATATATATAAGAGAAACAGCCAAGTAACAGCATTGCCCAGCAATTCTATAAACATAATATTGCAAGGACTGGTCAATTTATAAACAACTTTTTAGTAGGAAAACTTTGCATAAGAAGCACAAGTAATTGAAAACTTCAATAAGAGAGCTTTTTCTTATTTCAGAATCTTCAGCCTCAAAATAAATTCACACCTGTGGCAAAGGAATTTCTATACTTCCAGTGGAATTGGCTTTCAGTACTTGCTCCTGGACCCCAGTACCCTCACCATAAATTTCATTGTCACCTTCTCTTTTTAATCCTCCATATGAAACAGGAATATTTTCAACTGGAATGTATCTGCATTTTACAGGGGACGAAAAATGAATAAACAATGATACTAATACTAAAAAATAAAGTTTCATCTAAACATCTGAAATTCAATGACCCATATCTCTAAAGAATGGAGAATATCTTGTATTGCCAGCAAGAAAAAGAAGAATGAAGTTTATTTGTCTAAGGTCGCTGATACAATTATCTATAAATTAGTAAATCTATTGGCAGGGATACTGCCAGTCAGATTTCCAAGTTCTTTGTTTATGCACATCCAGTCTACACAGGGCTGTAGGATTTTAACTTTATTTTAGCATTCTAACATAAAAGGCTTATTTTCAAGAGTGTTTCCTTCAGAAACAAAAAAACTTTTACAAGAGATTTAAGAAATAATGGGAAAAAAAACCTACTTGAGAAGTGTTTCGGTGACTCTGGACGGGCGTGCAAACACAAATTTGCTTCTTGTTCTTTGCGTCAGAAATGGTGAGATTAGAGCACCGAATGCATAGTACCAAAATGGTGCATTTATGAATATCTGAAATTTTTTAAATAAAAAGGATATAAGTAGATTATTTTGTCAGATAAAATACCAAATACAATGGTTAGAGCAAAGTCAACAATGCTAAAAAGCACAACTTAATGCTAAATCTCAACATATCAGGAATGACTCCTTAAACTAGCAACATTGGGATATTTGCCATAACATTTCTGAGTTTTGTTGGATTGACAAGATCCCAAAATCACTCATATTTCTCCCAAATAAATTAGAAGAAAATGTACTGAAGAAAAAAAACAGTTAGTTTAGGCATCTATCAAAAATATAAACAAACAGATGGGAACTGATGGTAATTTTTCCCTAAAGGGCTATTTTGATAAATTGCATATTTTCTAGGTGTTAGGAAGTGCACAAATTTAATTTTAGACTAATTACTCTTAATTAATCCTAATTAAACTAAGTGCAAAGGAGATCTAGTGCAAAAGCCATCCAAACACACAAGAGAAAGATGGAAAAAGGGCTACCTCTTGCGAACTTGTAATCGCAAGGCTCGAATCCGTCGAGTCGAGGTTGTGCGCACCACCACGCGTGTCTCGGCCTCAAGTCCACCAAGGTATTAACCAAAACCTCGATCTATGCTAGTAGATGAGAGGTTAAGCCTAATCCCTTCCTTCCCTTTGCCTTAATTAACTATTTAATTGGATGGAGGCAAGAGGTGCTCAACACATGAGCTTAAGAGAGCAATGGTGGAGAGGAAAAATTCTGAAATTTTTCCTTTAATTTTCGTCCAAAATATTAGGGAGAGAGAAAAAGGCAAGGTGGCTAGGGTTTTGGCTCCCAAAGTGGTCCTTTTATAGACCAACCACTCTCCCAAAAAGTTGTAACTAATTTACAACTATGCCATCACTAGGGCAGCCATAAAATGGGCCTAAATGGGCTTCATCAATTATTTAATTTGTCCTCTAATTCAATTAATTAGTGGCCCAATTAATTGCTCTCAAGTTGGACCTTTAATTTACCATTTAAATATAGGCCCGTTAGCTCAAATTAATTACTTTAATTAATTCATGTTGAACAAATTAATTATCAACACTTTGATAATTATTTAAGGATTAGAATATGCATTAATTTATTTCTATATAATCCGTTTGACTTAATTAATTAATTATGACGGTTCGCAACAGTACATAATTAATCAGTCAACATATCATATTGTTGCATTCCTTAATACAACCAAATAAATAATGCACGCATGGTCAAAACCTATTTGTGTGACCCTTTGAGGATTTATGCTCTGTTGGACATGGAAAATAAATCGCTATTTATTTCCAATAATCATAAGCGGTATCTAGCAACACGTTATGATTCCCAATTCGCATAAATAGTGTACTGCTACAATATTTTAATCCTGCATAAGAAATAATAGTATTTCCTTGTCTGATTCTTATGTCACATGATATCATCGTATAATCCAAGATAGGAATGTGTCATTCTTGCAGATTATACGTTTCTTGATCTAGAGATGACTGTATCAGTTGCTAGCAAACAATCCATCTCCATCAAGGGGCCCAAACAGATATCATCGCTCACTAAGTTAATTAATGAGGGACATACGGTTTTCTTGATGAACAACTTTTCCCCGCACAATTCAAGAGAACATAAATAAAGTCCGTATAGCAGCCCTTATCAGGAATCAACGGTAGACGATATTTATTGAACCTATCCTCATGTGGAAAAGCTGAACCATCTCAAACTTAGAATCAAACTCAAATGAAATAAATAATGACACATAACACAATCCATATATTTATTTCACTGGGTCGCGTCCTGTACTATGTTCTACAACATATACATATGCAATTAAGTTGGCAACTCCTTACCTATGATCTGTAGAACTTAATCATCACTTAACTTGCATACTAATCTTATCCGATAATTAATATTCCTTGTTAATTATCAAGATTACGGACCTTTTAGATTTATTATTGTCATTTAATTATAAATGAACTACAGAGATCCACAATTCAGATCCTCAACCTGAATGATCTGTCAATTAATAAATCAAGGAATAAATGATAAAATATCATCAATCACATAAACCATAGAAGTGGCCATTTAATAATTGGCTCCTAGGACATAACTCTAACAATCTCCCACTTGGCCTAGAGTCAATCAACAGCGACTTCTAGCCAGTGCATAGTACTCAATGTAATATCCAAAATATACATGTCTCATACTAAAACCTCAAAAGATAAAAGATACAACTCAAAGCCACTCAGGCATACGCCTAATCCCCATGGATGCAACGTGCAACTCATGTGCGGCTCGAGATAGAGGCTTTGTCAGAGGGTCCGCTGTGTTCGCGGCACCGTCCACCTTCTTGACCTTGATCCACCCGTCATTCACAAACTGACGGATGAGATGGAATCGTCGTAGAATGTGCTTGGTCTTTTGGTGAGACCTAGGCTCCTTGGACTGAGCTATGGCTCCCGTGTTGTCGCAGTAGAGATCCACTGGACCTGAGATGCTTGGAACCACCTCCAGCTCGGTCAAGAATTCCTTGATCCAAACGCCTTCTTTCGCTGCTTCACCCGCCGCTAAGTATTCTGCTTCGGTGACGGAATCGGCCGTGGTATCCTGTTTGGAACTCTTCCAACTCACGGCCCCACCATTGAGCAGATATACGAAGCCGGACTGTGACTTCGCATCATCTCGATTGGTTTGGAAACTAGCATCGGTGTAACCACTTACAACGAGCTCTTGGTCTCCACCATACACGAGGATGCTATCCTTTGTTCTCTTGAGATACTTGAGGATATTCTTGACTGCGGTCCAGTGTGGCATACCAGGGTTAGCTTGGTATCGACTAGTCACACTAATCGGATGCGCCACATCGGGGCGAGTGCATAGCATGGCATACATGATCGAACCGACCACAGATGGATACTTGAACTGATTCATGTACTTTCTATCTGTATCAGTCGTCGGACATTGAGTCTTGCTCAAGAATATGCCATGTGACATAGGCAAGTAACCCTTCTTGGAACTAGCCATATTGTGTTTTTCCAACACTTTGTCAATATATGCATCTTGGCTCAAGCCTAACAACCTTCTTGATCTATCTCGATAGATCTTGATTCCTAGGATTTAGGCGGCTTCGCCCAAGTCTTTCATTGAGAACACCTTCTTCAATGAATCCTTAACTGCATTCAATTCGGGGATATCATTCCCGATCAAGAGTATATCATCAACATATAGAACAAGAAATACAACCACGCTCCCACTAATCCTCTTGTAAACACAAGGTTCCTTCTCGCTTTGAATGAAGTTCAACTTCTTGACCTCTTCATCAAAGCGCTTGTTCCAACTCCTTGATGCTTGCTTCAATCCATAAATGGACCTTTGAAGCTTGCATACCTTGTTAGCATTCTTTGGATCCACAAAACACTCGGGTTGTGTCATATACACATCCTCCTCCAAGTTGCCATTTAGGAAGGCAGTTTTGACATCCATTTGCCATATCTCATAGTCATAGAATGCGGCAATTGCTAATAAGATCCGAATTGACTTGAACATGACGACTGGCGAGAAGGTTTCTTCATAGTCAAAACCATGAACTTGCTTGTAACCTTTCGCAACTAGTCGTGCTTTGTAAATGGTCAAGTTGCCATCCATGTCGACCTTTCTCTTAAAGATCCATTTGTTCTCAACGGGTTTTACTCCGTCGGGAAGGTCAACTAAGGTCCATACCTTGTTTTCATACATGGATTGCATTTCGGATTCCATGGCTTTGAGCCATTCCTTTGAGTCGGATTTTTCCTTCATGTCCTTTATGGTCAAGGGTTCGTCATTCGCAATGACGAGAACGTCGTGTAAACCTAAGTATCTTATAGGTGGACGACTTGGCCTTGCCGATCTTCGTAGGGTAGATGCTTGAGGTTCTTGAACTTGTTCCACAACGGTTTGCGGACTTAGTTCTTGAACTTCAAGTGTGGGTGCAACTTCAACATCATCGACTCGCGATATGTTTGAGTCTTCAATTGAGGGAGCTTGCTCTTGAACCTCTTCTTCCACAACAACTTGTGGAATGGGTTCGGCTACCACCTCATTTGGCACCACATTGGGAACAACTAGATTTCCTACTTGAGGCATCTCTTGTTGTTGCGGTTCTTGAATTTCTTCAATCACCACGTTGCTCCCACTACTTCTTCTTGTGAGAAACTCCTTCTCCAAGAACTCCGCATGTCGTGCAACAACTATCTTGTTCTCGACACGGTTGTAGAAGTAGTAACCCTTTGTTTCCTTAGGGTATCCCACGAAATAATATTTGTCCGATTTGGGTCCAAGCTTATCGCTCATTAGCCTTTTTACATAAGCTTCACAACCCCAAATCTTGAGAAAAAGCATGCTTGGTTTCCTACCAAACCAAAGCTCATAAGGCGTCTTCTCAACGGACTTTGACGGAACACGGTTTAAAGTAAAAGCTGCGGTTTCTAATGCAAAACCCCAAAACGATTTAGGCAAGTCGGTTTGGCTCATCATCGATCGAACCATGTCTAGCAAAGTTCGATTTCTCCTCTCGGATACACCATTCCATTGTGGTGTTCCCGGTGGAGTGAGTTGTGGAACGATTCCACACTCCTTTAGATAATCACCAAATTCGTGGCTCAAGTACTCTCCACCTCGATCGGAACGCAAGACTTTGATCTTTCGATTGAGTTGGTTCTCAACTTCATTCTTGAACTCCTTGAACTTTTCAAAGGATTCGGACTTGTGCCGCATCAAGTAGATATACCCGTATCTACTATGATCATCGGTGAAAGTGATGAAGTATGAATAACCTCCTCGTGCACAAATGCTCATAGGTCCACACACATCGGTATGTATGAGATCTAACAAGTCATTTGTCCTAATCCCTTTATTAGGAAAAGGCGCTTTGGTCATCTTTCCAATCAAACATGATTCGCATGTGTCAATTGGCTCGAAAGCGAATTGATCTAAGAGACCAACGGTTTGCAATCTCTTAATGCGTTTCTCGTTGATATGACCTAAGCGGCAATGCCACATTAGAGTCGTACTTTCATGTGAAATCTTACGTTTCCTACTGTCACGTTCAACACTCAAAACATGTTCGCTAGAATCAAGCACATAAAAACCATTCAATAAATGCGCAACACCATAACAAACATCATCACGCAACAAAGTACAACTTTTGTTCTTTATTACAACACCAAATCCATCCAAGTCTAAACAAGAAATAGAGATAATGTTCCGAGTGATACAAGGAACTACATAGACATCTTTGAGTTCCAAAATGAAACCAGAAGGTAAAGTTACATCCACATTCCCAACGGCCATAGCGGAGACACACGTGCCGTTACCGACGCGGAGTTGTACTTCGCCTTTCTCGAGCCGCCTCCTACTCTTTAGTGCCTGCACATTTCGACAAATGTGAGCACAAGAACCGGTGTCAAAAATCCAGTCTGTGTTAGAGGTAGCGAGAAGGGTTTCAATGACAAATATACCTGAGGTAGAAGGCTGGACGGTTCCCGCCTTCTTGTCAGCGAGGTACTTGGGGCAGTTCCTCTTCCAATGGCCCGTCTTGCTACAGTAATAGCATACGGTCTCGGAAGTGGCCGGGTTCTTCTTTCTCTTGGAACCCTCGGGAGCTCCCTTGGCCGGACCTTGGGGCGTCACCGGGCCTTTGCCCTTTCTAGTTCGGCGGGTCTTTCTTTTCTTGCTCTTCTTGCTCTTGTCACTCACCGCAAGAACATCTTTGGGACCCTTCTCTTTCTTGAGACTCTCCTCCGTCTCGACAAGCATGTTTTGGAGATCATCCATGCTCTTGTCCATGCCATTCATCCGGTAGTTCACAACAAAACCGGTGAAGCTGTGAGGGAGAGAGTTGAGAATAAAGTCTTGAATCGCCCCTGACGGGAAGGGCGTATCAAGCCTTTCAAGCTGCCGAAACAACCCCGCCATCTTCATGACGTGTGGCCCGACTTCATGACCCTCCGCCAATCGAGTATTGGCGACGGCCTTGATGAGACGAGCCCTTTCGGTGCGGGCCTTGGTTTGGAACATGTTCGAGAGACGAGAGACCATTTCAAACACTCCTAGACCACTATCCATGAACTCCTTTTGGAGTTCTGACTCCATGACAGCGACAATCAAGACGGACATCTCCATGTCGTCCGTGACGTGCTTGTCATGTTTGTCCTGATCCGCTTTAGGGGCATCCGACTTGGGAGCCGCGGGGACGGGAGTGGTCAAGAGATATTCCTTCTTTTCAAACCTAAGGACAAGCCTAAGGTTCCGGTGCCAATCCAGAAAGTTGGCACCGTTGAAGGCGAGCTTCTCTTTCTCTAAAAGAGAACGTAGCGAAAAAGACGAGGAAGACATCTACAACAATTTTCAAATTAAAGGTCAATTAGTTTATGTTTTGTTTTAATTTCCAATAAAGTAAAACTTTCACTACTTTAATATAAGTCCCTAAAAGTAATGAATTTCCAAGACCCCCACTTTCGTTGAGATGATGCCGGCGTCGGCACAACATCAAAGCAACTAATAATGAGGTAGGTTCTCCTTAACCAATCATACAACTTTATGACTCTTGGTTCGCGTCGCGAACTTCACTCCAATGTCCAATCCGATTAGGGTCCATTGTTAAGTAACTCCTCTCTATTTGCTCCTTGCAAATCCGATTTACACCCCGACTACCTATGGTGGACCACGATGTCCGCGTCGGCGGAATGCATCAATGGCCGAACATAAGGCGTGAAGGGGATAGAGAGAAGGAGAGTGATTTGGCTCAATCGTTTGGGACAAACAATTATGTGACTCTTGTTTGGTGGTCGTGTAAACATACACCCATACCTATCCTATGACATTCATAGCATTCACAAACATTCACATAATAAGCATCTCAAGCATTGTTGTGGGTTTGTATGGCTCCCGCTTGCATTAGTTTTCGCCGCATCTCCATGTAGCAAAACTAATCTAACCTTTGTCCCTCCCACTAAGTTCTATATGGATCTAAATCCTATATAAAATAAAGGAACAAAATTACATGTGTAAATTTCTATTCCCATCCTAACCTTAGGGGCATGCAAGCCTCTCAAGTTACACAAAAATTAATCAAAATTAATTAATGGCACCAAAGGCCTTATTACACACAATCACACATGCATTCAATTTACAAACCACAAGGCATTGAGTCATGAGCCATACTAAACCCACATCCTCCTACAAAACAAAATTAGCACAAGTCTATCCACTAGTGTAATTTGTTTATAATTAATGACTTTCAAGTGTCTTTGCGTATTATTTGCCATTCGCAATTTCCGTGTATAAATGCTCAAATTTCAAACAACCAAACTTGTTTAAATTCCTTTTGAAAACTTTTCAATCATCAAAAAACTGAAAGGAGATCACACAAGGAGTATCCTAATTACTTTTTCAACTAGTTTGAATAATTAGTAAATAATACTTTGATAAAAAAAAGTATCTAATGGGACACGACAAAATCCACAGTTTTCGGTCTCCAAAAATTATGAAATAATTTATATAAGCTCCTTGTCTAGATTGTAAATACCAGTCAAAATTTCAGGAAGAGATCATATACCATCTGAGAGAATCAAAAAAGACAAATCTGAAACAAGTGCGCGAACGCACCGTTTTGAGATATTCTGTTTTTCTTCTCAACCATCCGGTCTGAAAGATCACCTTCCATCCAGTTTTTATACATACAATATACATAGAAAAACTTGTTTAATCTATTGGCTAACTATTCATGAAAAGAAAACCACTAAGTTCTGTTTAAGAAATTCAAGTTACAAGCTTAACAATCGACTAGACCTGTACTGGAACAGACTGTCGACCGAAAAGGTTTGACCTGGTTGAGGTACCAAACTTCCATGAAAAATTATGAAATTAATTTTCCTGGAATCCTAACTTAAAAGTAAACAACTCTATTCAAACAATTTTCCAGAAAGAGTTCTCAGTTGGTACAGTTTATTAGAACAATCAGTTTGTTCAATAAACCAGATCTGACGAGATCTTTCTTTTCATACTTGAAAAACCACGAATTAATCTGAGCCATGCAACATTCTATACATGTCCAGAAAGAGTTTCAAGTCCTCTTTAAATCTAGCTAAAGAACACTGGTACTTATATTCAAAATATAAATCTTTTAAGCCATTCAAACAGAACAGTGCAAGCAGAAACTGGTTCTGCGCACCGTTGCCATTTTATTCACAGTAAATCCATAAAATTTCAGAAAAATGTGAATCCAACGCCAAAAGAACCACAATCCACAGATCTACAACTTTCTAGTTGACAGAAAAAATTTCCAGAGAACATTTCATAGCGAAAAACGCATAACAACACAGAAATTGCTGTTTCCAGACAGCAAGCAATAGCATCAACTCTACTAATCCATTAATTAACCAATTTCTCTTAATTAAGTGTCAAAATAACTTAAGCACGACCATGTGCTCTGATACCACTGTTAGGAAGTGCACAAATTTAATTTTAGACTAATTACTCTTAATTAATCCTAATTAAACTAAGTGCAAAGGAGATCTAGTGCAAAAGCCATCCAAACACACAAGAGAAAGATGGAAAAAGGGCTACCTCTTGCGAACTTGTAATCGCAAGGCTCGAATCCGTCGAGTCGAGGTTGTGCGCACCACCACGCGTGTCTCGGCCTCAAGTCCACCAAGGTATTAACCAAAACCTCGATCTATGCTAGTAGATGAGAGGTTAAGCCTAATCCCTTCCTTCCCTTTGCCTTAATTAACTATTTAATTGGATGGAGGCAAGAGGTGCTCAACACATGAGCTTAAGAGAGCAATGGTGGAGAGGAAAAATTCTGAAATTTTTCCTTTAATTTTCGTCCAAAATATTAGGGAGAGAGAAAAAGGCAAGGTGGCTAGGGTTTTGGCTCCCAAAGTGGTCCTTTTATAGACCAACCACTCTCCCAAAAAGTTGTAACTAATTTACAACTATGCCATCACTAGGGCAGCCATAAAATGGGCCTAAATGGGCTTCATCAATTATTTAATTTGTCCTCTAATTCAATTAATTAGTGGCCCAATTAATTGCTCTCAAGTTGGACCTTTAATTTACCATTTAAATATAGGCCCGTTAGCTCAAATTAATTACTTTAATTAATTCATGTTGAACAAATTAATTATCAACACTTTGATAATTATTTAAGGATTAGAATATGCATTAATTTATTTCTATATAATCCGTTTGACTTAATTAATTAATTATGACGGTTCGCAACAGTACATAATTAATCAGTCAACATATCATATTGTTGCATTCCTTAATACAACCAAATAAATAATGCACGCATGGTCAAAACCTATTTGTGTGACCCTTTGAGGATTTATGCTCTGTTGGACATGGAAAATAAATCGCTATTTATTTCCAATAATCATAAGCGGTATCTAGCAACACGTTATGATTCCCAATTCGCATAAATAGTGTACTGCTACAATATTTTAATCCTGCATAAGAAATAATAGTATTTCCTTGTCTGATTCTTATGTCACATGATATCATCGTATAATCCAAGATAGGAATGTGTCATTCTTGCAGATTATACGTTTCTTGATCTAGAGATGACTGTATCAGTTGCTAGCAAACAATCCATCTCCATCAAGGGGCCCAAACAGATATCATCGCTCACTAAGTTAATTAATGAGGGACATACGGTTTTCTTGATGAACAACTTTTCCCCGCACAATTCAAGAGAACATAAATAAAGTCCGTATAGCAGCCCTTATCAGGAATCAACGGTAGACGATATTTATTGAACCTATCCTCATGTGGAAAAGCTGAACCATCTCAAACTTAGAATCAAACTCAAATGAAATAAATAATGACACATAACACAATCCATATATTTATTTCACTGGGTCGCGTCCTGTACTATGTTCTACAACATATACATATGCAATTAAGTTGGCAACTCCTTACCTATGATCTGTAGAACTTAATCATCACTTAACTTGCATACTAATCTTATCCGATAATTAATATTCCTTGTTAATTATCAAGATTACGGACCTTTTAGATTTATTATTGTCATTTAATTATAAATGAACTACAGAGATCCACAATTCAGATCCTCAACCTGAATGATCTGTCAATTAATAAATCAAGGAATAAATGATAAAATATCATCAATCACATAAACCATAGAAGTGGCCATTTAATAATTGGCTCCTAGGACATAACTCTAACACTAGGTGCATGTGAAATTTTTTGTTTACCATAAAACATAACTTCTTATTTTCCAAATTGATGCATAAAACATCTGTCAATAAAATCTACTCACAGTTTTTGCAACAAATTCAGGATAATTATCCTGAAGCAGCTCCACAGCCTCTTTCATGGCAATCCTAATTTCCTTCTTTGATAGACCTGGTGCATCTTTTAAATCAATTACTTGCACAAATGATGAGGGTTTTCCAGGCCCAAACTCCAACTTCTTAATTCCCATTTCCATTAACTGAATCCTCCATCTCAGAAACTCCTGCTTCTTTTCTTCTGAACCAAATGCCTTTTGGTACATCTCTTCATCTCTAAATGCACCAAGTAAGTTGTAGCATACTGGCCTACCTTCTTTGCCAAAGCCACTCATGTAAAATGTGCTACTTAGATCTTTACCCAAGGAAGATTCTTCTAGAATTGAGTCAATTTTGGATTCCTTCCTCCATTGGAGTGTTTTCTCAAGCATTTTGTATGCATCTTTAGCCTGTTACATTAAAATGTGTTCAAAATTCACCTTTCACCATGAAATTGTTTCTTTCGAGAAAACATGCATAACTAATTGACTTCAAATGAATGAAGGTTTGATGAAGCATACGGGCATTATTTCAAAACTATGTTAGTGTTATGCTACCTTACTCCATGTCACACTACTATGAACTTGGTTCAAGGAAATTTGCACATTCCATCTTTTCATTTTTTTGCTTCTTATTTCAAATTAAAAAAAAAAAGAAAATTGAATGTCTCCTTTCTGAAACTTCTGATTTTGGGGCTTTTAGTCAATAACCATCAAAACCAACCACGAAAAAGTGAGATGTTGGAGAACTTTTTTCTAGAGTAATTAATCGCCTTTTCGAAAAATATAAGCCAGCATTGAACAGTGGCACACTAAAATACCCCATTAACCAGAAATTAGAACCATTTAATACCTTGAATTCTCGCGCACGGAGAAATTTGAGAAGAATAACATTGTTACTCTCAGGACATTTACTCGGAAGCAACGGCACTCCCCACAAGCTCATATCTTTCACTTCTCCTCCTTCCTCTCCTTCCTTTGGCTTCAACAAATTTGTTTCGACAAGTGACCTCAACTCAAACAGAGCTTTCTTCTCGGACTCCATCAAATCAGTGAGGAAGTTACTCTCTTCTCGAAAAGACGAGTTCTTCTCCATGATCGACCCCAATGTGGTCGACTCTCTGGGTTTCTCTTCTACTTGTTGTTGCTTCTCTTCTTGTTCCTTTTTGGGTTCAACTGTGGCGGTGTCGGGCTCTGTTTCTGTTGCCACCGACTTGACGAGTTCAGGCGGTGCGCCTGAGACAGGGTCAGTGGCTTGTGAGCCGTTGGATAGTACTTCGGCGGTCATGGTGAAAAGAGAGAAGTTGGGTTGAGAGAAGAGAACAGAATGGCAAGTCAGTGGGAGAGACGAAGAGAGCGAAGGGTTTTGGGAGTATATAAAAGAATAATTTAAATTGCTAGAACAGTAGAACTAGAAGTGTTGCTTTTTGCAGTTGACTCCCTTAACTCTTGATATTTAAGTGTGAATTAATCGAGAGTTTTTTGTTCCGATAAGTTATGCAAAGAAAAAGGTTCGGCACAAAGTTTTTTCCATTTTATATTTTATTAAATAAAAGGGCCAATCCAGCATTTACTTTTTATTTAATTAAAAAGTTTTTTCCGGACAAGTTGTCAGGGCCAGTTGGAGCAACAAAAAAGGAAGCAAATATTTAAAAAAAAAAATCAGTCTTTGTTTTTATAATTCTTTCTTTTAATTTGAATCGTTTTCATTCAACGAACACTTCCTCTGATTTCCACAAAAACTAAAAAAATATATCTGTTATTAAATTTTCTCTGAACAATCAAATTAGCCTTTTTTTTTTTTTTTGCTTTTTGAGTGAAAGCCTCATATAGGAAATCAAATTAACCTTTTCTTTAATGACTAAAGGATCAACTTAGTTATACATTTCTAAAAAAAATAAGCCAAGGATTATTTCCAAAAATTTAAAACGTAATCTGGTACAAATATAAAGTACAAAGACCAACTTGTTTTTTGAAAAAAAATCATGTGTGCAAAAATCCTTTTCGGTAAAAACCACTACATGCTCCAATAAATGCAGTAGCTGGTTCTGAACTTAAATACTTTGTTATTCAATAAAATTACACAAATTCGGATATCTGTCGAATATGAAAATGTTGAAAACGTTATGTGATTTAAACATTTCATATATTTTGTGATATAAATATTATTGTTGAAATTGGCATAATAAAATATAATGAAATTGTAAGATCCTATTTTTTTATGATAGAAATTGAAATACGCTATTAAAAAGCATTTAGGAAAGTATAGTATGATATATTAAGACTGACTCAAATAATCTTAAAAGTAACACAATAGAAAACACAAACATACAAACTTTTTTTTTTAGGTTAAAATTTGAAGTGCATTCTCAGTTTTATTTCACGTTTATATCTCTTACGTTTTGCCACTGGCATTGTCGGCACGAAAAAGCACAGTATTTTTAGGCAGTTTAGTAGTTGACACATGACAAAGTCAAATATAAGATTTTCTGCAATTAACATAGATTTTTTTTTTGAAAGTATGATAAAGTGATTGTTTTCCCATTTTTTTTAAAAAAAATACGAAGAAATTTTCAGTTTCATTCTTTTTACCTTTCATACACATAATATGTACATTTAATTTTCGTTTTTATTGCATTATTCAAATAAGATAGCACTTCCAAGCATATCTTCTATGTTGTTTTTTTATTTTTATTATTATTATTATTTTCGCTTATATAGTATACACTTTTGTGAGCTTACAAGGGTCATCCTCAAAAAACAATTGGAAAATCTAAAATGTATATGTTTTGTAAAACTTACAATTATATCACAAATTAAAACCGTACATAACTGAGAAAAAAAGTACCGATGACAAAATGATATGGTTTCACTAGTGGTTTGCGTTGGAATTAATTTTTTTTTTAAGGTGGACTTTCCGTTGAAATTATTGAGACGAAAATATTTTAAAGAGCACATTACCTATTTTTTGGAAGAAGTGGGGCATGAGCGAAAGGTTGGCACAGCTGGTAGACAGGCGAGATAAACGGTCTTTAGATTCCACTCTGGCTCTCCAACAAGCCGCAATAAAATATATCTCAAACATTATATTAAATTTATTTTTAGTAATCCCATTTAGTGGTCTCATTCTTCAAAATCGAAGAAAAACAGATATAAGAAAGATTCTTGTCAGAATATAAAAGACCGATGTATTTCAACTTGCTCCTCGATAACACTCCATCAACTGTTTGTTCCAAATTAACAGTAAACAGTCTAATTTTTTTTTCTTTAAGAAATGATTCTCGTCTCAAACTATAATGTTCGGATACAAAACTTGCAAATTGTTCCTTTTCTTCAAATTTAAAAATGGATTATTAAATTTCCTCTTTAATTTTTTTCAACAAAATAGTATGGGTCTCTTTCTCCTCTATCCTTCTCTGCCCCTCACTTTCCCATACCTTAGAATTGCCTCCGATATTAGTTTTTGTTGTTGCCCATCTTGGTAGCATTAAAAAATAAAAATACAAACAATGTTTCTTTACTTAACGTATATATTTTTTTATTTTTCAAAACCACTTGGATGTAGACAAATCTCTGTATCTCTTGGCAATGACAAACTGATGAAAAATCAAAGGAAAAGAATACATCAAATTTTATTATTCGATGGATAATATCTAAGGTTATGTCACATTGAGAATCATGTATCGGCTCTGACTATAATTACTCAATCGTGCATGTAATTTCATTCGTGTTGACTCTAAATGAAACTTAATTTTCAATTTTTATTGTTCTGCAATCATACATGAAATATTATCTGAATGAGACAATGAGAGGCAAATATTATTTATTTGGTGATTAATGGGCGTCTAATTATATTTTTCTATCGTGGTTTTAAAATTCGTTGTATTGAAAAAACGAATGCCTCATTTTCTAAAATTTATTATTTTTAGTGTAATGAAATTTTCCTAAAGCATTTAACAAAAAGAAGGGACACATCTTTAATTTTTCAATCGGTTACAGTGCAAAGTTGTCCCGGTGTAACAGTAACACTCTTTGCTAATTTTGGATTGAAACATTGAACATCCACTAAATTGATAGCCGCTGTCAATTTGGCTTAAAAAAAACATTGAACATCCACATGCATATGCATATGGATGGGATGAGTAGTAATTAATTTAAATCATCTCGGTGCGTAATCCTGATTAGGTGAGTAAAATACTTTGAAAGGAGAGAAGTAAATTAATCTGGTGGCGCTTTTCATATAGTCAATGCTACCGGTCTGACTCTGACTGTTCTGAGAGAGAGAGAAACAAAAAACAGACAAAAATGCGGCGCAACTTTAATAAAGAGGCTGATAAACATCTCTCACAAATGTCTTGTGATTGTAACTACCCTAGTGCCAGTGATAAGCTATTATAAAAGTGAGATGGAATCTTGACAATCTTCATTAATAAAATTTTAAATTATAGACATTTTAATATTTTATATATTTATAGTAAAATTATATATCATGCTTATGAAAACTGATGACATTTGGATTATATTTAATCATTTATTAGTGATTTTAAGGTCTTGGGCAGTTTAGTAATATCAATTGCTACGGATGCATAACTAAATGATATTTAAACTATATAAAATTTTATTTATACTCTAACTGTATATCCAAAGATATATCTACAGATTTGAATTAATTTTTAACTTTAATTAAGTTAATTTGAAATTATATTGTCAAGATATTTATTATCAAACAATCCCTATCTATTTTGAAGCAACACGTATTGTGATCTCAGTATAAAATTGTTAAATTATATATAAGGAAATATCTTTCGATTAATATTATGAATGCAGTTTAAGTTGAATAATTGTATGCTGCCTAACTCCAAAAGTAAAACACTGCTAACATGCTGTCACTCTTTGGTCGGAGAGTTTTCATTTATAATAAATTATTTTAACTAGCCGTTAATAATTGTTAACATGCCATTCTGTTAATGGAACGTATGTAATACTTACAATACATTTGACCTTCTAGCGCATTAAAAAATATTATTCACAGATTGTTCGAATTCTTTCTACACATTTTGTGCTAAATACTAAATATTGCAAATGCAACCAACAGAATTTATAAATTTTGTTAACAATCCATATATTATTGTTAAATTTGTAGAAATGCAAATAATTCGGGCATAAGGTACATATATATTATTTATAAAATCTACAACATTTTTTTGTTTCATCCATTCGTTGACGGGATACCAATGATGAGAATATCACGGTATTGTAGAATTTTACTTACCTGTCTACATAGCCTAAAAAATTGGGGAAATTGTTGAATTTATATATGCTAATGCTGCTTCGAGCATTAAATAGTAGTAGGTACGCCGGCTTTACACATGAGAGAATATGTGGTTTTGAAAGCTCTAACATGCGAGAAGCTATTTGCTGTCATCATTTTATTTGTGGGACCGCCTAATTAAATTTTATACATTCCTTCTTCTTTGCTTATAATTAATCAACCCTCGTCTCAACTGTGATGCGCTGTATTCTTCTTCAAAATCCCATGTGGATTGATTATTGAACCTTAGCATATTGCAACTAGATCATTTAAACAATTAAAATTTTTCATAATTTGTTTGTACACAACGTTTATAGTTCTTCCATCTTCATCTAGTTGACAGCGCCTCATAATAGACAACAAAATTCACACATGGATATGGTATAGGTAGTGTGTTTAGATGCTTGCAAGTAAGGCTTATTAAAAAGTTCGCAACTTGGGTTTCATTGAAGATTGATTCGGTTCAATCTTATTTAAGCTCGATTATTCAAATACATTTTTAATTAGATTGAATTCGAGCTCAAAATTCTTAATTATTTTGATCATCTCGGTTGAACTAGATACGAAATAACTCAGAATGTAATCTCATTATCTAATTTGCAGTGTCTAACTCTTAACATGATATAATACATTTAACGTTTAGATATGATGTCAAAATTCTTCAGATTTCACCATTAAATTATTAACATAAATAAAAAAGTACAATCTAAAAAAGAACGAATATTAACTATTTTATATAATACTAGTAATCGCATCCATCTAATGTGTGAAAAATTTTTATTTAAAATTATTATTATTATTATTTTCTCAACCTATGACCAATAAGAAATGATAAAAATTTTAAAAATAAAATGAGATGAAAAGTGATATGCTTCAGTAAAAAAATTTATTAAAGACATTTTTTTTTTTGGTCTCGAACAGAGAAAGCATATCGATTAACGTATTAATAAATATTCTTTGTGACTAGACTTTCCTTTTATCTCTCTCTAATATTGATTCACATACTATATATTCCTTATAATTTATTATGGAAAAGATACTGCAATCAAGCGACAATTTTATTTCTATTTAGAACAAAGAAATAGTAAATTTATATAATGATTCGTCTAGCTATTAATCAAATCAGATTTAAACGATTGATGATTAAGAACGTATATAGTAAACTAACTGTTTGGTTTATTTGTTGATTGATGATGACGCTTTTATAAGTAGGAGGGATTAAAATGTCCTAATAGTAAACCTCATAATTAATATTAGCTTATATAATTATTTTAGTTTGATAGCTCGATTGAGTTTTAGTTCTACCTCCGCTTGAGTACTTGTGATTTATAAAAAAAAAAAAAAATTAATCTCAAATAAGAATCAGCTAGCTCGAACTCGACTTGGCAATCATACTTGAAATAGCAATAGCTATTAAGCTAATTCATGTTAATGGTGCAAAGTTAGAGGTAATGTATTGGGGGAAAAAAATCGATGCGAGATGTATTTTATATTTTTTTTTAAAGTTATAAGTGTACTTTTATAAAAAAATTTTCAAAATATATAATAAATTAAATATATATTCTATAAAATTTATTATTATTATTATTTTGAAGAGGAATGGTTATTGCCTCTTCTATCCTGCATTCTAATTTAATTATAAAAAAGAATGATAAATAACTAGTTGAATTCCTTATGATTTTACATGGTGAGGAGCTACAGCTAGCTTATGCAGTTATGCGTAATAATCTCTGATTTGGGAAGCGGGGAGGAACCGATGAAGTAAGTATACAAATTTTTCTTAAATATCTTTTATGATTTTCCTCACCTAGTACAAAGAAATCCGAATTCAGGAAGCGGGCCCCCGTGCCTCTCCCTCCTTCCTGTCCTGTTCGGCCGAGTATGGCTCTCCCTTGCATTGGCCACATACCACATTCATTGTCATCGTGAGTAATTGCAGAACGCGTTGTTTGAGAGCATGACAGATAAGATGGAAACACTCTCAAAATAAAGTTCCCTTAAATATATATATGTAATTTTTCAATATATATATATATATATATATATATATGTACATATATATTAAACTTTTTTCATTCATGGTAGTTTAATTAATTAGATTGCTAAAATGTATTTGGACATTTCACGTGGCTATGACAAATCCTGCTATATTTCATATCAATTGATTTATTATTGCGGACTCGTTGTCGGACTGCTATTGGCTGGTTGCAAAGCTTCTTAATTTCCGTTCTAATTTCTGGAGTATATATCATATTATCACGACCAACTGGTCATCTAATATAGGTGGTAGCCTTATAGTTATAGGTCCGCATGGAAGCATTGTTCAACTCATAAAGCCTACAGTGAAAGACCTGGGTCAGGCTCATGATAACACTTGGTATGTGTTATACACGATCCATTGATGTAGCCATGTTCATTGTGTCGTTAACCTCGATTTTTATTGTACCATGTGCGTTTGACAGGCATTTTAGTGATGTTATAGACTTATAGCGCCTTACAGTGGTGTAACATTATTTCAGTCATTTCACAATTATAAAAAAACTAATTTTTAAAACCAATTTAACATCTAATTTTATTTGCCAATTATTTTTGGAGCGTTCTATGACACATATGCCACAATTTTTATATTTTAAATTTTGAAATACAAACTTTGAATCTAAATTGTTGATCTTTTTCAATTTAACGAGCGATGTATTTTTACACAATTTTTGAAAATTTCAGAGTTCATTTGATACTCGATCAAGAAGTAAAAAAAAATAAAGAATGTTGTTAACTGTAACATATTAATTCTAACTAGTTTATCTTTTAACTTGTTGATCTAGTCACAAATGAACTCCAAAATTTATAAAAATTATATAAAAAAATGCATCGCTCGTTAAATTGAACAATATCAATGGTTTGAATTCAAAATTTAAATTTCTAAATTTGAAATATTAATAAATTAGAAAAATATGAAATTTGTGGCACTAGAACCCTCCTCTTATTTATTTATTTTTTTACTGTCTAAAACATGCCGTTTCAGAAAAGCTTATGAAATGCTAAATTTAAAAAAAAAATTACTCAACGAAAAAAAGACCATGACACTATAGTACAAACTTGGTTTTACGTTACTTTTTGATGTCATTGACAAAGTAGTGTGATCCAGAATTCATATTGGCAATTTACTGATGCTGGTTCTGTCAATCCTTGAAGGTACATTGCTAGCAACAAAAGGCTACAACACCTATTAATAGAGCTTGATTCCTTCACATGGCATTCTTCTTTTATGGTGAATCTTCATATTTCAGTTGGTAGTTGTTTGTACTAAATACTAATAGTCACTATTAAAATTGAATATCGTTTCACTATATAGTGATTGGCGATGGTTCCAACTGTGCACTCAACTTCCTTTTCTCGAGTGACATAACATAACCTTTAATTTGTCGAGCAAGATGACAATGTTGCCCTATGACCCACCATTCAACAAACACGTGGAATGATGCATTTACCTGGTCCCATGGCTTTCATTTCAAGAGAGGCGTGTTGATATAATTAGAACAGAATTAATAATGTAATGGTTTTGAAAGACAAATCAGAACTGACATATCATTTCAAGACACGAGGTACCTATTTTATTGACTTTAGGTAAAATTTACCCTTAATAAAACTTCTCATTAACTTCTTATGTCTGCTTGCTTCCAGTGAATACCAACATTTGCTAAAAGAGAGTTATTTTGGCAATTAATTATCAGTTAATTAAGAATTTTCAAGGTGCTGGAAAATTTGAGACTCAGACCTTATTGAGAAATATAGAGCTTTTCTAAGCTAACTTCCGGTTACATCCGTAAAAATAATTAAAAACCACATAATTAAGGTATATATATTGACAATTTGACATACATGCAAATGCAAGTCCCATTTATAAAAAATAAGCAAGAAAATAAATTCAGAGCGACCAGAAGATTCAGTCTACATATAAACAAGAAAGTTATAATTTCAGTTGTCATTGGATCCAAACCATGACTTCTCTCTATGGCATTTACAACTTACAAGCCATAGCTATAGAAAAAACTATCGCTTCCTCCTCACTCCTCAGCGACCATGTTCTAAGAATAAGTGCAAATGGTAGGGAAAGGAAGTCTAAATACACTTGTGGACCAACGATAGCGGGTCGGGTCCGGTCCAAAGGTTGCATAGGCGCATGGCCCTAATTAAATGGGTCGTGCAGCTGTGAATCAGTATCAAATTGCTCGAGTATTCATATTAGTGTAGTGGACTCATGTGGGACCTATCCATTTTTTTTTAAGCCAGCTTATTAGAATTTATGTTGCTTACATTTTTTATTTTTTATTTTTCTGGGTTTGATGGGAGTTCAAAATTTCAAATTCACGAAATTGTAAGAGTGCGCTTGTTCTTAAATAATGGTCATATTGCCTTCGAAATCGCATAGCACAATTACAAGTTTTAATAGTTGATATTCTACGAGAGCAGGCAGCCCGTGTAGTCAATAAACTGGAAATATCTGAGAAACAAATTTCATTCTGCAACAACAAATAATAAAAACAAGTTCTGGATTTCATATCTTATTGACAAGGTTGACAGATCTTTTATTCAAAATAAAAAAAAAGAAAAAAAAGAAATAGAAAGCAAAAACCTAATTACCTTCTAGATGTTGTAAATAGTAGAAAAATAAATTTGCATGTCTTAATCCCAGCTCATGTACAAATTACACATCCATTGTGATTCTGTAAACTCTCAAAAATACATAAGAGAAGCACGATTCATGCAAAACCTAAGCAGTACTTACAGCAACAGGGGTGTCAGGATGGGCCCCCCACTCGGTCCATGAACCATCGTATACTGCCACATCGCTCTTTCCAAGCCGGTGAAGACCCTACAAAGCATGACCATTTAACTTTTCTACAGTTCTAAATGTAATAATCGTACTTATTATTAAAGATGAGTATGAGGTAAGCTATTTTGTTATTCCATTATCATTAATATTCTATTACCATAGCAAGGATGCAAGCAGTGACACCAGTTCCACAAGAAGTGACCACTGGGCGATCCAAAGAGATACCTATAGCAGATAAAGATTTACAAGTGAAAAAAATTAGAATTTACAAGGAAACTATTAAAATCAAAATGCACAATTAAAACACCAGGACAAAATTAAATATGCTCCTAAATTTGGATTATAATTAAGGACGAACAAAAAAGGAATACATCATAGGCTTGTATCAGACATGAATTTATCACCACATTGTCCATCTATGACACATTCCTATTAAACAAGAAATCATCACTCACTGCCCACCTAGCATTTTGAAAAACGGAATTTTAAGCTCTCCTTCTATACATGATCAAGTTGTCATCACATTCTAATAACTAAGAATTTACTGGACCCATGCAATGCCAGCTTACATAGGATTCCCTTGAATCCAGCATTTTTTTTATTTCCCTAGTCATATTATATGGATATCCTCTTAACTCTAATAGTGATAGCAGCCATTTATCAATATATATATTTTTCCACAAACAAATGATTGTTACTTTTTATATCTTTGGTATTCATAAATATTATTCTGATTATCACATAAAATAGCACCAAAAAATGATATTCTAGGCATTAATGTTGGGTGGGTGGACGGTATTGCATCTTACCTTCATCCTCAAATCTTTTACGAAGTTCACTTGCAGGTAATAACATCTGCGAGCTATCGAGCATCTGCAAGACAAATTACTACATCTCAGCATAATGACCGAAACTAAATCCTACATGTCCTAGAACATTCAATTACCGCAAAAAGCTCATTGAACAATATGGATCTACATATGCATAGGAAACAAAAGATGTAACTAAAGTTCAATCTGATAAATTGGTTCAAGAAATCTGCATTAACCAATTGACAGCCTCATGAACAAAAAGGTTAAAAAGAAAGATGCCTGAGCAAAAGGAATGCATTTGCTGTTAGGTACGTGGCCTCCTCGTATTCCTTTCCTTGGTTCTGGAGCCACCCCATCAAACCTAAATAGAACAAAGAAAGAACAAACTGATTTACAAGTCCTTGGCAGCAAATTTGAGGCATAAGTAGTTTAAAATAACATGATAATAAAAAAACAAAAACTATATTTTTCACGAGTTTAGGAACATAATGAGGCATATATAGTTAGTGAACAAGCCATAAAAGATGAACTACAGGCCCAACATGTCAGTACATATAGGTCATCAGCGACTATTATTTTGACACAAAATGTAGTACACAAGAAGTATAATTTCAAATTAAGGTGATGTGTATGAATTATATTCATTGAAATTCCATGTTGCTGTTATTAAATACAAAATAAGTAAAAAATGAAAATCTACCTAGCTTTTGAGCGAGCATCTATGTGTTGGTGAGACTGAACATCAATGTTGTCTTTAACCTGAAATATACAATAAACCAACATCACATTTAGTATATGAGGTTTCTCTCAAGTAAAATGACTTTGCGCATAATATGAATTCTAGCCTGTGAGCTGCAGTTCAAAAAATAAATACGAAAAAAATTGGAATTTACAACCCATAGATATATTAAATAAATTGAACTAATAACAAACCTGATCTAAGTTCCACAGAAGATGAGGTTGTAGCTTCGCTTCAAATGTAGTAGGGCCAACCTTTAGAGAAAGGAAACTCATAAGCAAGCCACTTGTAGAAGTTAAAATGTGAAACTTAATTCCATAAAAAGCTAGGAACTAATGGCCACTATCTGGGAGGCCACCGCACTTTTTATATGGATCATGAGCCATGACAATAAATTGCACTTAAGCATTTCTATTAGTGGTCTATGGCTCTGTGCACTTACTACTGGGGCTGTTGAAGGGGGTTCAGAGAGACAGTCCCAACTCCGAAGAAAACGGCTCCAGTATTCCATGATACCAGAGGCAGATCCAGATTATCACAAGAGCATGGCAAGAAAATTGCAACAATTAACCACTGTACAGTAATCTTAGGTTAAAAGATCTATAAAAATTTTGATAAACATACAGGCTGGCCACTGTAGACTTTCTCAATTGCTTCTCTGGCAGCACTGGCCTTCAAAATAGCATCACTAGAAGCACTGGATTCAACATCATATCCAGAAGAGCGCCACTGAGGCAGACCTCCATCTAAAACCCATACCTTGTCATGCCCAAAAACCCTAAACATCCTGTCATTCTCCCAGATAATGGGAGTTCATGTAAATAAGTTAGAAATGACCATGTATTTTGAAATAACACAAGCAGATTTTTATATCTTTGTAAACATACCTAACCTAATCAAATGACATTTTCCCTTAAAGTTCCATGTGGATTAGAATATCAAAATCTGCAATTATGCCCCAAACTCAGCGGGCAACTGGGTATCATTTGGAAATATTGTATCTAGTATTATGCTTAATCTAGGATATCAAGGCTACCCCCCCCCAAAAAAAAAGAACTCGTTAAAAAGCTATGGAAAATTTGTCAAAACTCAGACATTAAGTTTCTTCTGTCACACTATGTGAAGCTAATTGATAGTTGCAAATATAAGAATTGTCTGGTGTAGTTCGCAAATGATCATATAGTGTGGGTAATTGTGAAAGGCCTCTTATACAGGAGAAAAGGGGAACATACCACCAAGCACGAGCAGCACTGAAAATACCCTTCCCATCATAGATAATAATGCCATCCTTGTTGTATATGCCAAGTGCCGACACAGCAGCTGAAAATGCTTCTTCTGAAGGCAACATGTGTGGGAGCTATTTCCAGAAAAAAAGGTAACATGTGAAAGTGGAACAAAGATTAATCACAACATCATCTTCCTCCAATGAGTGAATGAGTGAAAAGACAATGTTAAAGGACTTTTTAGTAGTGCTGGCTTCACCACTACTGACAAACTTAATGCAGACTTCTTCATTTCTTTATACTAAACTAATTATTTTTTCTCGTAACTTGATGGGTTTGAAAAGGCAATTGAGGGTGATAGAGTGCGAGATTAGGTCAAACTAAAATACAGTAATGCATCACTGAGGTCTCCTACCAGCATTAGCCTCACATACGGATATCCATGCTGCTGCACTAACCACAATACATCCCTCTTGGTTTAATCGAGGCAAATGCAAACTAGTTTGAACTGAGAATAACCCATATGCAATTAAAGTGAAAATAAAGTAAGATGAAATTTGCCTAACTGTGCAACTCAGATTATTGACCTCAATTTCTGTTAATTATTGTGTCTCATTGATTAACCAGAACAACAATATATGGCAATGGAAGTTGTTTGTCCACTTCTTTCCCTGTCCTTCAATTTTGTTATCTTATTGACATATTCATTCTCATGTTGTGCATCTTGGTCTATATTGACCTGAAAAAAGAACTATCAAATGCAAGGATAAGTTAACTCACATTAGATGATCTGTCTGAAATTCCATCCACATCGAAGAATAATGCACCAGGTATGTGGGCCACCTGTTTAAATTAAAATGGATTTAGAGACTGTACCAAGCAATTTCAAAATCATTAGTTTCCTGCTTTTTTGCAGATAAATAAATGTGCACATAAATGTTCTACTCATTTTGACCATGTATAATTGGCATTTAAAAATAACATTGGACAGAAAAACCAAACCTGATACTCTTGAAGTGGGTTCCTTTGCTCATCTGGCATGTACCAAGACGCATCAAGCACCTATAACATGCAAAACAAATACTCTTAACCATGAATTGCTAAAGTTCAAATAACTTTATAAAGAATCTGGAGCTGAAACAGCAAAAGTAGATCGCTATATAAAACATAAAATTACCTTCACATCAGGTTCTTTCAAATTAGCATGCAACCAATCCGCCGAGACAACCGGATCAGTAGTAGTCAGAGAGTGGATACCAGATGATGCAGCCACACCCAACCCAGATGTAGCTGTTGAATTACACCTCCCAAATCTGGCCGATTGAACCCCAAACGAGTTGCAATTACCATTCTCGCCTACATAATTAGCTCCAATCTGAAATAAACAAAACCCATAACAAGAACAATCAGCTAAAAGATTAAATAAGACGAAACTGAGGGATTGGGAAGACAACGTTAGACAGAGACCGAGGAAGGATAGAGAAAAGCGACAATGGTGAAGAAGAGAAGGAGAGTTTCCTTTGGGGCGTAGCGCACGGCGCGGAAGCTCCTAGAATATTCGCGAAAGCAAGGAAGCGATGGTCGGATCGGACGAAGCGCAGTGAAAGCTCTTGTTAAGAGAGAGGTCGCCATGGGACTTGGGAGCAACCTTATCAGTAGACAAAGAGAAAGGTTGCTTTGAGATTCGGGTTTAAGATAGAGAGAGAGAGAGCGAGAGAGCTCAGACTGCAGCAGTAGGTGGTTTTTTTGATCGACGGTGTGCAGGAAACTGGAAGGCGGAAAGGCAAAACCTCTGCGCCGTGGTTTTTATCGTCTCCATTTGAGAAAACGCTGGAGGGGTACTGTTGCCATTATTTGTCGTCTTTTTCTAAAATCCTGGGATTTTTGTAGAAGAGACTACTAACTCTATGTGCCTGAATGATAAATGACTCTGTATGTTCTGATTATATTGTATTTTCTAATTCATTAGGTAAGAACTTGTATTAATACTATTGTTTATTTTGAATTTTCATATTACTTCTATATTTTTTTAAAGTATGGTTTTCAATTCACGCGGTTGGTCTACTTCACCATTTCAGGTTTGCATTGATGTAATAAACTAAAAAAAAAATAGTTTGATTACTTTTATTTTGGTTTGAACTAAAAAAATCAGTGTCATTCCTTCCGTGGACTAGGTTAGTGTAAAGTCAGTAATCACTATCTCTCTAAATAAGACATACTTATTTAAAAAAAAAACACTTTCTATGCTGAAAAAAATTTAGAAAATTTCGGATTAGATACGATGAATTTTTTTTTAACATAGGATCAGAAGGGAAAAAAAATTAAGAAAACTACAGATACGAAAGAAATCTTGTCCTCGGTGGAAATATGTTGGATGCTGGAGATAAAAATCAGATCTGACTTCATTTTTTCTTCCAATGAGATTGATGATGTGGCGTAACCGCGTGGGTAAAGAAGCATTTTTCGCAATGAAAAAACTATCAAATTCATTATTGGAAAATAAATCCATTGCAAGTTAATTTTTGTGTGCCGCAGCAAGAAAATAAAATATTCCTACGTTCCCTTTCAGGGGGGAAAAAAGTTATCCATTAGTTGATTATGGATCAAGATCGAACTTGTCAAATTCTGTGGGTCTAGCTGTAAGGCCCAATTCAATGTATACAAAGTTGCAAACACAAATTGCGCACGGCGTGGTGCATTAATGTGGTGTAGTAGGACTGTAGGAGTGTAGGACCAATCTGAATAAAATAACACCTCAGAGATCTATTTGCAAAAAAAAGAAAATTGATTACTGCCATCGCGCTTTGTGCCATCGCTGCCATCGTGCGTTAGTCAGCGCTCGCTGAGCAGCGCTCTCCCCCCTCTACTCACCCAGCGATTTTTTGTTCATTTCGTTATTATAAGTGTTTACTTTATTAGATACAAAAGTTCACTTTGTATTATAATTGTCCACTGTTTTATAAGTGTTCGCTATGTTCACTATGTTCATTTTTTTTTTATTTTTATTTTTGTCCAAATGTTCAGTTGGGTCAATACAAATGTCCTGTTAATTGAGTATAAATGTTCAGTTAGTTGCAAAGTCGGCCAATCGTAACTCGTTTTTACTAAACCAAGCGAAGGGGTCATGAACCAGACACAAAACACATGAAAAAATTAGAAGGGGTCATGAACCGATCCGGTTCAAATTAATTTTTTTCCGACTTTGCCCCTGGCGCGCTTCTCTCCAAGTCTGACGCGCGACTTTGACCCTGGTGCGACTTTGCCCATTAGTTGACGCATTTAACTGAACACTTCTGATTATTAAACTGAACACTTCTTATTATTAAACAGAACATTTGTAACATATAGCAACGATGGCAGCGATGGTTTATTTAGCGATGGCACTTATAATAGCTGAAAAAAAAATGCCTCAGTGCTTAGTTTTGCACAAAAAAAATTGCAATTTCTTCAAAAGGACACTCTTATTAGTTGATTACAAATACCGGAGCAACAAAAAATTATCAGTGCGACCGGTGCCTCACATGATCTGTATTATAAATATTTTTTTTTGAAGATAAATTGGGGGTCAAGCCTCTCAACTTATTTTTAAATTAAATGTCTATAAAGACCCTCCAGCCGGATTTCGAACCTGCGACCTCTCACTTGAGATGCATTGCTCTTTGCCACTAGACCAAGAGCTGGTTCTCCTGTATTATAAATTTGTATTGACACGTCAGAAATCATGCTAATATAATAATATATTTACAATCTCGTAAGTTTCATTACATTTTCTGGTTGAAATTGAACGATCTTTTTTTTTTTTAGAACACCTGGCAGCGTCTGCCGAGGAAAGATATAGAACGATCTTTATTCTAGCTTAATTATAGACTTTTTTCTTAAGTTTTGTTACATTTAAAATCTGGGGAGTTTTTACTTAACTAAACTCTGTCCTTGCGGAAAAAGGAAAAACGCCTTTGTAATTTTTCATATTTTTAAGAAATGGTTATGGTGTCCTGGCTACCCGTGAAGCGGGGTACTCTGTCAATAATTTGATCCCATCACATACATCTACTACACTATTTTACGGTTTTACCACATTGCAGACACCACAAAAAACCCACATCTAATTATCATTTTTAAGAACAAAACCTCCATTTCAAATAACAAAAGCTTCAGAAGAAAAACATTTTTACTTAAATTCAATTTATATTCACACACCCAAAAAACGGCTCACAATATATTGTCAACTTATAACTTTCCATTCAACCATCCATTTTCCATAGAATCCTCACAAAAGCGATTGTATCCACACTTTTCTTCTTCCTCCTTTCTTTTCTTTTTAAAAAAAGTACTCGTAAAGCCAAGGTATCATATATATCATGGCAAAGATCAACATTGCATTTGTAGCCGCAGTGCTTCTTCTCTTTCTCAACACCGAATCAGCACAAGCCGATCAAACAACGCAACCTGATCAGGCCACAGCGCAATCACCAACCCCTGCACATTTAAGCAACCAATCTTGTTTTGATCTGCTAGTTCTGAAGAACAAAAAGGATGACTGCGCAAACGATGTACTGAAATATATCAGACCTAATCCTCATGCAAGCTGCGGTGGGTATTGCCATGTAAGCCGCGATTGCTGCTACAAGGTCGTTGCACTGGACACGAATTATCCTGGCTGCTGGAAGTACTTGATGAAGAATAATGGATCAGAGGAGAACCGGTACATGCTCGTCATGACCTGCGCAAAGAGCTTACCTAGGATTTGATTGGTTTTGGATTTTCTATCAGGATCAATATATGATAATTTTACTTAATTCTAATTAGCTAGTTGAATAATGTATGTAGGAAAGAATTAGTATATTGATTAGTCAGGATAATATGAACACTGGGTCGTTTTATGTGTGACATTTCATTTTCATTTGAATGATTCTGAATTATGAGTTTAAAAGTTCATTTTCATCTGTCCAGTTGTAACAAATCCAAATGAATGGCAACAAGTGAGCATGTGTATGATACATGCTAGTCATGTAGAATGCATGGTTTCCTAGGCACTCGGAATCTCGGATTAACAAAATTATAATCTAGAACTGGAACCGAACTTGTGATTTCAGCTTTCTTTTTCATTTGAATTTCTTTCTAACGTTTTTCCTTTATGAGAAATTATAATAAGAAAAGTTAATACAGATCACAGCTAACAGCTTAAAAATATTTATTATTAAAATCTTAATTAAAGATAAAGACATGATAAAGTATATGAAAATTAAAGATAAACTTTTCTCATAATAACATTATATCGCATGCAATTGCTACTTTTGTAATTTTGTTTGAATTTTCACTATGTAGCATAGACCAATTTCAGAACTCTGTAGTGTTGTATCGTGCCCGTGTCTAATGCTAAACGACGCCCATATCTCAAATAGAAATTGAAAATAAAATTAACATGCCATATCATGGTATGCTGCATCATATTTGACACCTGTGGTGTCCGTACTATCAAGATCAAGTCGAAGCAAGCCAGTCAAGCCCAAATTGCCCATTCTGAAACTTAGGGGTGAAAACGACGACTGTTTTAACCGCTCTTTCGTTTCGTTTCGTCCAAAACGAAACGAAACGGTTACAGATTTTGGTTGCGTTTCAAAAACGAAATGGTTAATGCAACACGTAATCAGTTTTGTCCATGTGTATTTTCGTGATTTCGATTGTTTCGTTCAAAACGAAACGGTTAACGCAAAAATGTAGTCAGTTTCGTGTCCAAAACGAAACGGTTAACGCAACACTCCATTTTCGTGGTCGTTTTAGACGTTATGTACACCTATGAAACTGCATCAAGGGGGCTTCTATTTCGCCTAATTTTTGTATTGAAGGGGAGTGCTTATGCAGTTGTGCTTCTCCTCGCATGAACCTCGAGACGAGAATTAGCGACCCAATTATTTTGAGAGAGAATTTGGAGCTAATTGGACCACAATTGTTAGGTTGAAGAATTGTATTCTGTACAATTGTACATTTCTCGTGTAATATCTAGTTCTATATACCAGCAATGGACTTCTTCTTTATATTGTTTCTAAGATAAAGCAGTAATATTATTTCTAAGACAAGATGCTATATAAAAGGTGAGCTCACCATTGTGATAATTGAACTGTGAAAACAGGTTGCCATAGATATCCGAACTCTCCTAGGAAAGTCTTTGATGATTTGATCCATTCATCAATTCCCACGCACTACGTATATTGGAGATAATAGTGTTACTATATCCAATTAAAATGCATTGGGTTGCACAATTTCCTGACTTTTAAAGCACCATATCAACCCCTATATAAAGCTCCGTATTCCCCAGTGCACCATCAAACACAGAAAAAAAATCACTACAAGATAATCCACTAGAAACACAAATATCCAAAGAAACCATGAAGCTAACACTCTTCATCTTGTCTCTCCTACTCACATCTTTCCTCTTTTCCCACACATCCAATGCTGCCGTGACATGTGGCGATGTGGAAACCAAGGCAGTCTCCTGTGTGGCATTTGTGACTGGCAAGCAGCCAAAACCTACTCCGGTTTGTTGCAGGAATCTTAAGATGCTGGCTGCCAGTGCAAAAACTGTGAATGACAAGCGGGCCATATGCCGATGCTTGAAGGAAGGTGTCAATGCCTTCCCTGGGGTAAAGGACAAATATCTTAGCCAGGTTCCCCGCCTCTGCGGCATCAGGATCCCATTTCCTGTATCTCTCAACACCAACTGTGACAGGTATCTGATTCTTACTGTCACAGATGCAATAAGTTTTAGAATAGGCTTATGGTTTTTTGGGTTCATCTTAATTTTAAAAAGATCACTAAGGTTGTGAGTTCATCGATTGATGTTTATATCCATATCTTTCCCCTTTTTCTCTCTTTCGAAAATGAAAGATATAATCTGTGGATAAATAATAATTCACAAGGAGCAGATTGATTCCTAGCTCATACAGATTGCTAAGATGTACCAGGAGAGTTGGCTTGCCTGTAAAAATATATGGCGAATCTTATTGAGTTGTGCTGATTCTTTAGTATTAGTAATCTAGGCAGATATGAACATTCAATTACTATATAAAGCCTTAAAAATTAGCACTCTCTAGAACGTAGAAACTAAAAACACATAAATCAGATACCTGAGAAAAATAGTAACTAGTGTAAGCAAACAAAATTGGCCCTTTTCTTTTCTTTTTTTTTTTTTTTTTTTTTCTATAAAGATACTTCTATTGACAATGTAACTAAAGTCACTTTTTCCATTTAATAGTAACTACAATCATATCGATTGATTTTTGTAGGATCCAATGAAGAGGTGAAAAAGAAACTAAGCTCCTCCAGGAAGAAAATTGAATAATGAGCAGTATAATAAATAGCAATTTTCAGGCTATCTGAATGCAATATTTTGCTTTGTAATCCTTCACAGTTCAAAATATAAAGTGGTTCTTACTCTTATTAAAGTTTTCACTGGCTGTATGTTTTACCATCTTGTAAAGTAGCCTTGCATCACTTTCTTTTGCGACAACTACAGTACCAGATAATTTACACTGGGCAAGTTCAAGGGTCGATAAGTAGGAGTAAAAAGAAAAATCTAACTTGGCCCTAAAGAATTTACCAGATACCGTTAGCAACCTCACCTTGATCCAAATTGCTCAGACTCCCCACAAAAAATGAACTACAATTCTAAATAAATTTTATCAACAGAACAATCTAAAAAGATCTTGAATCACAAACCCTGATATGTGAATGTGATATAGTAAAAGCTTGATATATATGATTTATTATTTTAAAAGGTTGAAAGTTATGAAAAACAACCCTAAATTTGGATTGTTCAACTAGACACTGCAACCAGCAACTGAGAATAAATCTGACCATAGTTTATTTATTCTCTGGCATTCAATTTTGGAGAGACATTGATAGTTTGATACACATTCCATAAAGATATTTTGGAGGCATGAATTTTGACTTTTTAGTGCTTAGTGCTCATTATATATATATGATTTCCCTTTGTACCAAAATATGACTCAGAATGATCTCCACCAGATGTAATTATGTTTGAAAAGACCAAAAAAGGAATATGTTAAAACTGTTGAGTTATATTAGTTATTATGTTATTTCTAGCATTTATGTTATTTGTAGAAGTCTAGGGTCTTATTTGTAAAAGTACAATTTTGGATTAATATAAATAGGGAGCCTCTGTACAGAGGCCATAATCCCTAGTTTTTTAACCTAATTACTCTCTAAATTAACATGGTATCAAGAGCCGGTTGACGGCTGCGAAAAATCTCCGTCTCCGTGACTCGATTTCTCTTCCGTACACTAGCTTTTTGCTTCCGCTTCCTCACGCGTCTTCAAGCGAGTCCTTCACGCGAGTCTTCACGCGAGTTCAGCGAGCTCAGCATCTGTAGACCGCGCGTGCACCAACAGCCAGCAGAGACGCTCCACTGTGCTGTGGACCGCGACAACACCAAGAGCAGAGGTGTGTTGTGAACCGCGATAACACCGGAAGAGAAGTGTGTTGTGAACCGCGACAACACCGGAAGTTCTCTGTGTGTGTGATGCAGTGGACTGCGCAAACACCAGGGACCAAGATCCTGTTTTTCCTCTGCGCCAACACTGATTTTTTTTTTGCTTTCTTCATCATGTTTTTGTCAGGTGTTCTCTCTCTCTTCAGTTTTGTTCTGTGTTAGATGTTGAAACCGTGATCGTGTACGTCCGCACGGTTTGTGTTTGAGGTGTGATTGATCTCGTCCTCTAGTTGTGTTTTGTTTTTTGGTTGATAGTGAAAGATGGGTGAACCTGTGACTAGTAAGGATTTACAGGCCGTTATGGAACATATGGCCAGATTGTTGAATGTGAAGTTTGAGAATGAGTCCGGTAAGACTTCCGGATCTGTGTCAGAGTCACAGGTGGTACAAAAAATAGAACTGTTACCTAATGATGTCAAGCTTGAGGGGACGAGAAATTATCTGAGTTGGTCTCGGAGGGCGTTGCTGAACCTTCAGATGAAAGGACTTGAAGGGTATGTGAATGGAGAGTGCAATGAACCCGCTAAGGAGTCGGGTATTGTGGACAAGACAAGTGCTGCGTGGATGAGATGGAGTCATATGAATTCTTTAGTGATTTCTTGGTTGCTGACATCTGTGTCACCAGCCATAGCTGGAATGGTGGAATCGATTAGAAGTGCTACAGATATCTGGAAGACTCTGGCTAAGATGTACTCAGGAGCTGGGAGTGTGATGATGATGCTCGACGTGGAGGACAGAATTGATGCTACTGTCCAGGGGGAGAAATCAGTTCTTGAGTATGCAGCAGAATTGCGTCGTTTGTGGGCTGATTTGGATCACTATGATCCTTTGTCACTGAAGGATCCGACAGATGTTCTTTGTGGGATGCAATACCTTGAAAGAAGGCGTGTGGCTCGCTTTCTGAAGGGTCTGAACTCGAAATTTGAGGCAAGAAGGGCGGCAATATGTCATTTGCCATCTCTTCCATCGTTGAATGAGGTTATCGCTTCGATGGAGGAAGATGAGGTCAGACAGAAGGTAATGGCATCTGAAACCTCACCTGTTGTTCGTTCGGCAATGGCGGTTCCTGGAGCCCAAATCAAAGATGACAGGGACTGTTTCAACTGTGGACATAAAGGACATCTCAGTTTCAATTGTCCTGAGCCTCGCAGATCTGGCGGTGGTCGAGGAGGTGGAGGACAGAGAGGTGGATATGGTGGTCGCGGACGTGGAAATGGATATAGGGGGCGAGGAACCCGAGGACGTGGAGGTCGAGGTGTTGCTCACTTTGCTATGACAGAGGAGTCCCAAGCCGCGACAGAGGTGACTGGAACAGAACTGACAGAGCTGGAGGAACTACGTCGGTTCAAGTCTCAAGTTGAGAGCTCTAAAGGGAAGGCAAAGTCGGATGAGTGTGATGACAATGCTTACTTCGGTAATGTTGGTTACTATGCTCATGTTACTAAAGGTATTCAGGCACAGGCTTTTGCATCCACTAAATCACATGTAAATTGGATTATAGATTCAGGTGCATCTAGTCATATAACAGGATCATCCAATGAATTTGTGGAATATTGTCCTAGTCAACAAATACAACCAGATACAGTCCAAACAGCTGATGGTACATCCCAACCTGTCAAGGGTTTTGGTTCAGTCTATTGTAATTCTTTTATTACCCTACCATCAGTGTTGCATGTTCCTTCTTTTCCTGTTAATTTGCTCTCTGTTAGCTCACTAATTGATCAATTGAATTGCACTGTTCTTTTTGATCAAAATACATGTCTGATTCAGGAAAAGGAAACGGGGAGGAGACTTGGGAATGGCAACAGGCGTGAGGGACTTTGGTATTTGGATAAGGAGGCTGCTATGCTCGTTGCTGCTATTGGAAAAGGGGCAGAAGCAGAGGCTATGTTACAACATAATAGATTAGGACACTTATCTTTTGATAGTTTGAATAAGTTGAATCCTGATATGATGAATAAAGTTGATAGGGAGAAATTATTTTGTAATGCTTGTGAACTTGGAAAACATACTCGTTCTAATTATAAAATGATTGGTTTAAGAAGTTTGGAGCCCTTTGCACTTGTTCATTCTGATGTCTGGGGACCATGTCCTACTACTTCTGTTAGTGGATTTAGATGGTTTGTCACCTTTATTGATTGTTATTCACGCATGACTTGGATTTACATGATGAAACAGAAATCTGAAGTACTAAAATGCTTTAAGGATTTCTCAGCTTCTGTGAAAACTCAATTTGGAGTACAGGTGAAGATCCTTCGATCAGATAATGGAACTGAGTATGTTAACAAGGAGTTTGCCACCTTTGTGTCCGAACAAGGAATTCTCCATCAAACTACTTGTCCGGATACCCCAGCCCAAAATGGAGTGGCCGAGCGTAAGAATAGGCATTTATTGGAGGTGACACGTTCATTGATGCTGACAATGAATGTACCTAAGTTTCTGTGGAGTGAGGCAGTCTTGACGGCAACCTACCTGATCAATAGGATGCCATCAAGAGTGTTAGGAATGAAAACACCGTGTGAGATGCTACTTGGCTCTAATAATTTTGTTGTTCCGCCCAAGGTGTTCGGATGTGTGTGCTATGTGAGAGATCACAGATTGACAGTAGGAAAGCTAGACCCGCGGGCGGTTAAATGCATCTTCATAGGTTATCCCTCAAATCAGAAAGGATACAGGTGTTGGTGCCCTACTGAAAGAAAGATCTTTGTTAGTATGGATGTGACTTTTCGAGAATCTGAACCATATTATGGAGAAAAGCCAGAGTTGGACTCATTGTTCGAAGATGACTCTACCAGTGTTGGTAGAGAGGGGGAGGAGGAGAATGGAATCATAATTAGCGGCTTTCCATGTCCTTTGTCGGGACCGAGTGGTGATAGTAATCTGAACGATGATGAAGATGGTGGTGGTGATAGCAATCTGAGTGGTGAAAACAAAAAACAAGGGGAGCTAATAGTGTATAAAAGGAGACCAAAACAGCCTGAGCAACATGAGCAGCCTGAGCAGCATGAGCAGCCTGAATCGCCTGTCCCCTTGAATGCTAATGTCCCAAGTAGCTCTTCCCCAAGTCCTTCCTCAGATTCTCACTCAGAGTTGATAGGTAACAATTCTCCTCAAATTTCACTCCGTAGAACATCGAGGGTTAATGCTGGGAAACCCCCTGTTAAGTATGGTAATTGGGGAAATGATATTGCAAATTACATTTCATATGCATCTGTTCCACCTGCATATAAGTCCTTCCTTGCATCTCTAGATTCTGTGCCTGTACCTAACACATGGCAGGTAGCTAAGCAAGATCCCAGATGGTTCAGTGCCATGCAGGAAGAACTTCAGGCGTTGAAGAAGAATGACACATGGGAATTGGTACCTTTACCAGTTGGAAAGCGCGCTGTCGGATGCAAATGGGTGTATACTGTCAAGCAAACTCCAGAAGGCAAAGTGGATAGATACAAAGCCCGACTGGTTGCAAAAGGATATAGTCAGACTTATGGTATTGACTATGATGAGACCTTTGCTCCTGTTGCAAAAATGAGCACTGTGAGGATGCTGGTGTCGTGTGCTGCCAATTTCAATTGGCCACTGCACCAGTTGGATGTCAAGAATGCTTTCTTACATGGAGATCTCCAAGAAGAGGTGTACATGGAGGTTCCACCTGGATTTGCTAATCCGCAATCAGCTGGGAAGGTATGCAAGCTCAAGAAGTCATTGTATGGGCTGAAACAGTCTCCGAGAGCATGGTTTGATAGGTTCAGACTTGCAGTCTGTGGCATGGGATACAAGCAGTGCAATGGAGATCATACTGTATTCTACAGGCACTTGAAAGGTCGTATCACCATTCTGGCAGTCTATGTTGATGATATTGTGATTACTGGAGATGATGCTGAAGAGATCATGCGGCTAAAGGGAAACCTTGGAAAAGAGTTCGAGGTCAAGGATTTGGGACAATTGAAATATTTCCTTGGGATTGAAATTGCTAGGTCAAATACGGGTATAGTGCTTTCTCAGCGAAAGTATGCACTGGATCTTCTTTCAGAGACAGGGATGTTGGGCTGTAGGGTTGCTCCTACTCCTATTGAGTCAAATCAGAAGTTGTGTGCTGAGGGAGGTGACTTAGTGGATAAGGAGCAGTACCAAAGACTAGTTGGTAAGCTCATTTATCTGTGCCACACTAGACCTGATATTTCTCATGCAGTGAGTGTGGTGAGTAGATACATGCATGATCCGAGGGAACAACATTTGGATGCTGTTCACAGAATTCTCAGATATATCAAGGGGAGTCCCGGAAAAGGACTGTGGTTCAGAAGTCATGGGCATCTGAGAGTTGAAGGATATTGTGATGCTGATTGGGCAGGTAGCGTGGATGATCGTAGATCCACCACAGGATATTGTGTATTTGTTGGAGGCAATCTTGTGGCTTGGCGAAGCAAGAAGCAAGATGTGGTGGCCAGATCTACAGCTGAGGCTGAGTACAGGGCTATGGCACTCAGTCTATGTGAGTTGATGTGGGTGAAAAATCTCCTATCTGAGTTGCGTGTGTTTCGAGGAGAATCCTTGCAACTTCGGTGTGACAACAAGTCAGCAATCAATATTGCAAACAATCCAGTTCAGCATGATCGCACTAAACATGTGGAGATTGATCGTTTCTTCATCAAAGAACAACTGAATAATGGAGTGCTGACATTGAACTATGTGAAATCAGCAGACCAGTTGGCTGATTGTCTAACTAAGGGTTTGGGTTGTAAGCAGTTTGAGAGTTCTTGTAACAAGATGGGGATGATTGATATCTATCGCCCATCTTGAGGGGGAGTGTTGAGTTATATTAGTTATTATGTTATTTCTAGCATTTATGTTATTTGTAGAAGTCTAGGGTCTTATTTGTAAAAGTACAATTCTGGATTAATATAAATAGGGAGCCTCTGTACAGAGGCCATAATCCCTAGTTTTTTAACCTAATTACTCTCTAAATTAACAAAAACATTTAGCACAGTTTGACTGGTAAAGACTAACAGGAGACAAAGTATAATATCTGATCCAGAAAGCATTCGTAGCTATCATTCTAGTTAGATCACATAAATATTCAAAATTGCAATTTTGGTTAATTCATACCAAATTCTCAAAAAAAAAAAAAAAAAAAAAAAGGAAAGTTAACCACAAAACATAAGATTGACAGAAAAATGGATGAATAGAATGATCAGGTATAATTTGTAGAATTATAGGTCAAGAAATGATAAAAAACCAAAAATAGAAGGAAACTATTACTCTAGTAATTTTCATATTTTTACTAAATTACACATTGCAATAATTAAATATTCTTAAACAATTAATTAAAAAAATGGTTTTTATTGAGGGATGTTAAACATTTTCAGAAATGGCAAGAGCTAAGAAAAAGATCACCATGGAATCTCGGTAGAGTCCCAAGCAAAGAACTTGCCGTTGTCACTCTTTTTGGTATTGTCAACAATGTCTAGAAGCTTTTGCACAGAAAACTCTCTCGTAAAGAGCTTCCCAGGTGGCACATTTCTCTGAAATGGTTTTGAGAGGTCGGTATCAACAGTTCCTGGATGCAACAGAATGCATGATATTGGGTCCTTTTTCCGAGCAAATTCCACTGATATAGTTTTCGTCACTGTAATGGAAAAATACACAAGAGTGGGAGAGAAATTATACTCTCAAATTTCTATCATTTTGAACATTCTGCCATTGATATCATTGTAACCAGCAGGGAGATAATTGCACTGAATGAGCCAAGAAAGCAAGAAAGCAAATATTTCTGTTTGTTCTGTTTTATGATCTTTTCTGGTGCATAACTATGCAGTAAAGACCTATCTGATTTGAATTTAGAAGAACTTTAGCATGACTGAATAATGTATAATAGAGCATTTTTTTCAAAAAAAAAAAAAATAGTCCTAAAGAGATCCTATTAATTCTTAATTTAAAATTAAGGTATAAAATGATCACTAAAGTTGCAGAAAATTGAAGCACTACGTGCTACAGCAGTCTAATGCCCCACTACATCAAGAAAAAAAATACTAAGATATGGACAAACTGGTATTTTGGCAACTTATTAGTAAGAACATCAATTATGGCCAAGGATAATAGCATACCAGCCAGATCCTGCATCATTGTATTGATAGATAAAAATAACATTGTCTGAGTGCAAATTTCAACACAGTTTTCAATATATAATCTTGAGATGCGTATATGTAAACTAACAAAACAAAAACTACATGAAAAAATACAGAAAAAAATGAGCATACATTGATTCAGAGCCGTTTTTGATGCACGATAGGAGTGCCAACCACCTAATGCATTGTCTCCAATAGAACCAACACGGGCACTTATATTTGCAACTACAGCTACCTCTCTTTCAGTACCAGAGCCTCCTCCCACCTTTAAAAATGGCCACATATGCTACGTACCAAACATTATAATCCTGGTTACTATCAATAACTTAATAGTCAGTACCACATTACCTGCTTGCTTACAGATTTTATCTTTAATGCAAGTTCAATAACTTTGTAATTTTGGTACTGTACGAGCTGGTGATGATATTGGCAGAGTAGAGGTAAGGCATCTAAAAACTTAAAGGTCAAATAAATTACAAAAAGATCTGAGTTGTAGATAATCAATGGAAAACGTAACCCCAATTTGCTCCTGTTTAATTGCAAGTACAAGTTCTTTAGTGATAATTAGAACTTGAACCAGTGCATTTAAAGTTTCCAAACAGGAACACACAGGCACATGTACAATGTGGACATGGTTTAAGTGGTAATTATTAAAACATAATTTTAAGATACAGTTCGGTTTTACCACAAAAGTTTGAATTTTGATTTGGAAGGGTAATTATAATTGGTTTATTCTCTCTCTGTATGTTGAATGCTAAAATAATTTGTGGCATAGCAACCTTGGATCTTTGTATGGAACCAGTATAAGGTTTTACTGTCATTAAAATATGATGTTCAAAATATATTTCCAATAGAATATTATCAGAAAATGCTAAATAAAAAAGAACTGATGAATCTATGACATGTTGGACATCTTTTATCCAACTTTAGTTTTTAATTGCCAGACTGTTGTATCATTAAATAAGGATGGCATACCTTGACAACTAAAATTGGGCCAATGGCATTGACCTCATACGTCAACAACAATGAAGACTTCTCAACTTTGTTCAGTGTAGTCTCTGCACCAACAAAATGAAACTTAATCTCACCATATATTCATATCGTAAAATCACAATCATCATTGCATAAAAGTTATAAAAGCATCCACAAATCTTATGGCTTTCACTTTTGCCCAACAATTCAACAGTCAGAAAATTTTTTCACTTCACATTTTGAAAATCTTTTTTTTTTTTAAGGTTTACTTCACAATTTGAATCATGATATGGAAACTATCTTTACATCTAAAGAAATGTGCCTCAGACTAGGAACAAAAATAATCAAATAGTACTAACCAGGTTGTAGTAAATTAGGGATAGATAGAATTCCAGAAGCATTTATTAGAAGGTTGAGGTATCCATAGGTATCTCTAATGGTTGTTGCTGCTTCCTGAAATTGTACAGTGAATATCACATAATCAGTTTCAGTCCTCTCTTTCGTATTTCTAATTTGTATTATTATTTTCATTTACTTGCGCTTTCTATTTCAATTCACACTACATCATTGAAGCAAGGAATTTCTCTATTGTTCTTGGTTTCTACAGCTTTACACTGCCTGCTTCCAAACAGAAGTGCCAAGAAAAAGAACTCCAAATAGAGGCCACAACTCTGATATTGCAGTACCTCTATAGTGCTTTCATCGGTCACATCCAATGGCAAAATGTTAAGCCGGCTAGCATAATCTCTTTTCAGTTTTTGAAGATCAGTTGCATTATCAGGATTGCGACAAGTTGCAACCACATGTCCCGTTTCCTCTCTATGCAATAGTTGCCTCACCTATCCATGACAAAATAGATAATAAATAAGAACCAGACTTTCTGGAGCATAACACTGTGAATCTAATTAACAAAGAAACTTTCTTCCCTATGGCCTGGTAAACATGGAACATATCTTTATAACCTTGCCAATATGTACAGAATAACCTGATAAACAACCAAATATTCCAACTCTAGTTCATTTTCTGTTTTGAAAGATGCCCAAATAACCCTTCTTTGTCACTCATTCATAAAGAGCATAAGTGTAATAGGCATTTGAGAAGTTCTGAAATATATTGATGGATATATTGAATATTCCTACTTTTTAAAAAATCCGCAAGTGGATCTGAAGGTCTAGCCTTGAAGCCAAAGTACATTTTGGGTGTTAAAATTTCTATAGACATGAACCATGGATTTATTATTTTAACAAACTCCCTATAAAAACCAATAATGTATAATGGTATCATATGGCAAAGCATTACTGGACCATTCCATTCTAGATAGCACCAGACGCAACTACTTGGCAATTAGTACTCAGCACTGAAAAAAACTATGAAGGACCACATTCTATTTTCAAGTGGTTGCAACTGATCCTTTCACTTATAGAGTTACAACTTCAGCAACGAATAAGAAAAATAAGTTTCAACTAAATTGACCAACTGTGCAGTGAAGAGCGAGCCTGATTGGTTCAGGTTTAATCATCTCGGGTTCACATCAGTTCAGTTTAGGTTGTTTCAGGTGTCCTTAGGTCACCCTTGTCTCAGGTGTTTCTGGAGTTCTGGCTCAGGTTTTACACATTTAGGTTATTTTGGGTTGTCAGATATTTGGTTTTGTGTTATCGTCAGTTGTACTTTGGAACATCGACTAAGTTTACTTAGAAATGAATTAGAGGTCCCATATTAGGCGGTTTGGTTTCAGATCACATCAGGTTGCATTCAGTTTAGGTTCTACTCCTCACCATTTAGTTCAGGTTTTTGGGTCTGATAAAGGTCCCATATTTTGTTCAGGTTTCAGACTTTCGGGTCACTGACATTTCAGATATATTAGATCAGGTAAAGGCTCTGACAGGAGCGGTAAGTCCTTTGGCTCTGGTCAGATTTTGCCTAACTCTAATTAAAACCATAGTCGGTCAGGATTCAGGTCATTGACATTCCAAAAAAGGGTCATATTCAGGTTCGAACTGGTTCAGTAGCCATTTGGCTTGGGTTAGATTTTACCAACTCTGGTTACAACAAAGTTTAAATATGCCAAAATGGCCTATAATTTCTCAATAAAGAGTATTAGATGAGAAATTTTAACAAACTAGTACTGCATCAGAAATGTACATTGCATTATCAGTAATTTACTCAAGTCTGAAAGCAACACCAGACCAATTCTCTTTAAGACCCCATAATATACTAGAAATTTATAAAACAAGAGAGAGAAATAGAAAAATTGCAAAAGAAACATACGAATTCGAGACCAATTCCTCTAGAGGCGCCTTGTACCATAGAGACACCTCCTTCCAACTTCGTCGCAGAAGCGGAGAAGAAAACCCTCTTCACCATTGTTCTCATAATATAAGGTGAAAACAGCGCTGCCTTCACCATGGCTTAGCCTCAGAAGAAAGCGCCGATTCGTTTCTCTCTCTCTCTCTCTCTCGCCATGAAAGGATTCATAATTAAGTTGGTAAATCCTTATGGCGCGGAGATGCGCTACGTGTAACGAGATTATCATTTACAATTTGCTCCTGAACTATTTGCTTTATTTACAAAGGTGGTTTTGTTCCCTTCAAATTTCGACACTCAAATTATCATGCGTACCCTGTCATTGACAAATTCTTAAAAACAATAAATAGTTGATTAGATTTATTTTTTTTGAGGGTCAATTAGATTTTTTATTTTAAAATCAAAGTTCTGAGATGGAGACTTCGCTCGTACACTCTTTACTTTAAAATTTTAAGTTTACTTACGTTTTATTAAATTTTGATTTTTAAATTTTCTTGTTGAGATTATGTCACTACAATTTAATCGTAGCTTGGATGACAATAAGTTAGATTATATTTTGTTCTGTGTTTGTGTTACATAATACGCAAAATTTTTTGCTTTTAGCTCAAGCCTTTCGAGTTTTTCTTTTTCATAAACTCTAGTCTTATTTTATAGTGCTGCAGGAAGTTAATTTGGTTGTTTTTTGATTGAGTGTTGTTGAGTTGATATAGGGTTGTCATACTTTGCTTTTTTCAATAATGAAAAGAATGGTGGGCGCTTAGCTCACTAGTTTTCTCAAAGAAAAAAAAAATATAAGTATTAAACATACGTTTCTAACGCAGAAAATAAAAATTCCAAACTAATTGTAAAGTAACTCGGACATTGACTGAAAGCCAAAAACACTAGACCCGATTGCACGAAAGACTTTGCATGGACTTTAGTACTTGACCATAGCGAGGGACCACGAGACTTTTCTTTGCAAAGGAAGCGTTCAAGCGTACACTGTACAAGAGACTTTGCTTTGGGATAGTTTGGTACCGTGTCTCCTTCTGTTGTACCAGTTGTTTGGATTCTTTTGTAGGCCCAATCCAACCCAAAAGAACAATCGCTTATAAACACGAAAGTACCAAAAGATCCAAAACAGAAAATCCTTTACGTGTTCCGGTGTTCATTGATTTATTTAATAATCTAAAGTTCAAGAATTGATCTCCCCATTTTCATTTTGTCTCGTTGAATAAGGTTTTTTTTTTTTTTTTTGTGGGCGCTCATTTTTTTGTACGGAGATTAGTGTATTCCAATGAGAAATAATAATTTGGTTTACGGTTTTGTGACTTTCTGGTTTCACTTCTTTCTTTAATACATTTAAAGGGAGGTGAGTCTTGGATGTAGACTAAATGCTTTTCAGTTGGTTGAGTAGCTAAATACTGATGATCTACCTATCATGGTAAGACATTTGAAGAAATGCATATAATTTATATCTAAATAGTTATAATATGAATTCATGGAAATAGAAAAGAACTGGAACTCGACAATTACAATAACATAAGGAAATATATAATTAATTATTACATCTATAACAAACCTTATAATGATTTTCTCTAATTAATGAAAAGTGGTAGGGTACAAAACCCTTACTTATTTCAAAATGAAAAAGAACTATTACATTTATGAAATCATGTATCCTCAAGTATACATTGATAAAAAAAGTATTATTAAACTTTTGAATAAAGTCACAAATGAGGAAACATCGACCATCAACAACAATGGTTAGAACTTAGAAATATACCGTCACAAATTCAATTCTGTCAAAAATCAGATCAGTAAAAAATAAATTTCTTAAAATCCAATAGTTGGTGCATTTGGCACTCAGAATTCTTGACATCTGTAATAAAAACCAACAGAAAAGAACTTTGGAAAATTAGCTAACAAACTTCATTAATAAACATACAGCTCCGCAAGTTCCTTCAAAGCGCTCTCATCAACATCCGCCTCGAGATCAGCATTATCCAGCATCCAGAGGAGATGATCAAACAACACAACCTCACATTTCACCAAAATCTCTTCTTCAGAATTCAACCTCGACCGGTCAATCAATGCCGATATCAGAGGGTGGTTCAAATGCTTTGAACTAATCACATACGGACGCCTCGAGCTGCCGACAAATACCACTTCCTCCTCTTCTCTTTCCTTCTGTGTAACTTGCTCTTCCCAAAGTAGGTCTTGTTTTCTGCTGGATTTGGATCGTAGGCTAGTGTAGGAATTTGATCTGCCTAGCCCTGAGAGGCTCTTGCATTTCCTCAATATCACACTAATTTTCTTCATGGCAAGATGGAAAATGGCTTGTAGCTTACAAGAGACACAATCTTGGCTTAATAAGCACTCTCCTTAAGTATGCTTTAAACAAAACTTGTGATGGTTGGTACTATGTCAGTTTATTCAAGTTATAATTGGATATTGGACCCGTTCTTAATACCTAACATAGGTAATCCAAAAAAAATGTTCTCACTCCATTGTCCAAGATGCTGTATATGTCCATTTGTTAATGTATTTAAACCGCACTTGTTCCTCGGTTGTTCACGACACTAACTGAAATATTGAGGCACTTTTTACTTGATTCAATGCTTGCAAAATATAATTTTTTTTCCGAAATTGATGGGTTTCAATTCAAGTATCTGTAGGGTGATATTTTGATTAAAAAAAGCACCACAAAAAATTTGTTATACAATTTTTACTCGAAAAATTATTATTATTCAATACAGTAACTACAGATATAAATAAAACTGGAAACATGGTTGTTCGTTGTGGGTGTGTGTGTGTTCGCCACAATATGCAACTTGAGAGTTGCGAATGGATGTCTCCTGTGCTTTTGCAATGGATAGGATCAGAATCACATCCGTATGGTCCTAAGATCATTACTACAGTCAGGTCCACAAACACGTAGAAATTAACAAATGAACTAACCAGTGCTAATTGGGGTCTATACTGTAAAGTGAAGAGAGAGAGAGCTGGCGTCAGACAGGATTTATGTTCCTGCTTGGCTTTCTTTTGTTAAAGCATTGTGATATCATAGTCCAGGACATTTCTTGTCATTAGTTTAGAGTCTCCTCTATACTTCTGGTGCAAAATTAAAGGCAGATCGAAATTAGAGACCTGAATTGATTATATGAAATCCATGCCAAATATATTTAATATGCATCAAGCTGGTAGTTCATTATTGGATCTCTCTCTCTCTCTCTCTCTTCTCACAGCTCAATTTAAGGTTTCATCTTTATTAAATTTTTCATCTACTTAATTTTCATAGTGAAATTGTAACTTTTCATATAGCATATTTGGAAATTACAAATAAGATATTTTACTTTTGTAAACTACTGTGTTAATTTAACTATCTCAATTTGTATAATTTTCAATTAATAAAAGATTCACACACTTTTTTTGTTGTTTCTAATATTATCCTGAATTATCTAGTTGGTTTTAATCTGCATCTCCATCATGCAAAATATTGTTATAATCAATTGAGCTAGATGTGATTCTCCACCTAGCGTGGTTTTCAAAAATATTTTTTCTTTTTTTTATTGGTGTATAATTTTGTTCTAGTTTAACATTTTGAATTACAGTTGCGTAACATATGTTCGTAGATAGAAGATTCTTTAAATTCTCATTCTAATTGAATTAAAAAAAATGTTTGGATATTTACAAAAATATTTGATAATTTCGGAACTCCTGTTTTTCTTAGATGTGGGACAAAATTCTAAATTGTAACGAAGGTCTGTATTTTAGATTAAAAATATTGAATAGGTAATTAAATTAAAGTCCTTTATTAAAATATGTATGTTAATTAAATGAAAGGAATGCTTGAATAGTTAAGTTGGTATCTGTGGGCTGAGTAGAAATAATGGTTCAACGGTAGTACAACTATGAACTATCATAGAACTTGAATCCCAATTTTTTGTTGGTTGGAATCGGGTCTACTACGTCCCACGCGTGCTTTGCAAAACCAAAATCTTGACATGAAATAACTAGCCAGTACATCCTATACCATGACATCAAAATATAATCATGCAAATTTGTATTATTTATTATTAAAAAGTAGTTATGAAGGGCCTACAATGTAGGCTGCTATTTTCCGCAATCCAAGGCCAGCGAATATAATACAGCACAAAAAAAAAAAAAAAAAAAACTGGACGAAATAAAATGCTTAAATGCCTTCCATGGCGCATGGTTCCACCATTACCGTCCTCTGACAACTAACGGCGTCCCGTCTCCTCTTTACCATAGGTAGGGATTTCAATTGCTTTTAATTTTTTATTTTAATAAAGTTGAAGATGAATCTTTTTATTTTTTAAATTTAAATCAAAAAAAAATTTTGCGACTTACATTTAAAATGGGTTTACTTTTGCCTCTAATATACGGAGTAAGGACTAGTTCTTATTGATTTTTGAAATTATTTAAATTGAAAAGAAAATATTGAGACAGTAAATATAATAAATTGCATTTTTAAACAAATTAAAAATATAGAATTTAAATTATTATTATTTGAATCTTTGTTTTTACATTATTGAACTAAATGGGAAAAATGAAAAGTTTCTCATTTAGTCATTCTTGATTCTCTTCATATAATAGTTGCTGTAACATCTTATCATAAAATTTCTCATTAAATAACAGTTGTATGATAAAATCAACAATGACCTAGGTTTGAGCTCCTGACTTGAAAATTATTAAGAATTAAAAAGTCTTAAGAAAATTCAACTGTAAAAAGCTGTATTTGAAAGTAGCATAAGTTGAATAACTTAAAAATAATTTACTCTTTCTTCGAATTATATTTTTCAGAGAGAATAATTTGTTTGAAATTGAAAGTAAGATAATTTAGTAATTCATCTCCCAGATAAAAAACCTGAAGAGTTTTGACTTTATATTTCTGAAAAAAATAAACTTAATTATAATAGGATAGACTCCTACAGTAATAAAATAAAATCAACTTAATTATATTTCCTGATTGTTATTGAACTATGTATTACGCTAATATATAAAGTTTTTATTTGATGATTGTAACAACTGATAATAGGATGTTTCTTATCTTAATCAATTGGGTTTTCTTGTTAGCTTATCATCAGGTAAGGGATATGGATAAAAAAAATTATTTCATTAATTTGACACATGAGGTTATAAGTAATCCAGCGAGCAATTAAGGAATGAAAAATCATATTTAATTAAGAGAACCGAATAACCTGAACCTTTCACTCCGCTAACCTTTCACATTACGTTATATACCACCACCTTGCAAGAAGAGAAATACTACATTTATGGCACGGTCCATGGAGGGTGGGTCCCGCGAGACTACATGATGGGGTTGAGATTAATGGTCCCATAAAGAAAATAAACCCCTGTTGGCAACTTGACGACCCTTCGTTTTGGAGGTTTATGTACGCTTGTAAGACTTGCCCAAGCACATATTTTGGGTCCCTCCTTCCTCTCTAGAATACTATTTTACACATAAATGATATAATTCTGTTTATCCCATAAAGTGCTAATAAAATCTGATAATTAAATTAAGTCAATATCCGAATGCAATGATAAATGCTAAACAAGTCGATCGAAGAAGCTAATAAAAAAGAAATAATGGAAATGCATTGATTATTTTTTAAATTAAAGTTATTGTTTAGAGATACATAGTTCAATTAATAATTTTACTTTAATATCTCTCTTTCGCATCCAACAGAAATTAAACTCCTTACCTTTAGATAAATGATAAAATCATTGACCAGGTATACTTGACTCTCACATTCATCTAATTAATATATTTTTAGATCTGTTTAATGAAAATCCAAACAATCAAATTTTATTAATAAGATTAATTTAACACGTTAAAAGTCATTCCCTGCAAGCCACTAAAAAAAGATGAGGAATTTTTAAAACAGAGATTATGACAAAGAGTAAGCCCTCCCTGCCTCCCATAGCTACGGTTGCGGAGACTTGATTTTGTAAAGTTTATAAGAGAGAAAAAGAGTGAAATATTTCCCATATTGGACTGATCTTGTAAAGTTTATAAGAGAGAAAATTAATAATACTTTCTCTAAACATCGATTATTTTATTAAATATTTTTAAGTTGATAGGGACTGAAATTGGACAGTAAGATAAGCCAAATTAGCACAAAGAAAATGATCATAATTGATATGGATTATACCTAACACTTTTGCAAATCTTTTTGAGAAAGCTGGTCCAACTCTTGTTGTTTAGACAGTAACGTTAGAACCGTAAGCACATGGCCACTTTGAAGTTCAGACTCCTAAGTCCTAATACACGCGTCCTTTGACTTGTATACTTTCTGTAGCCTGCTCCCCAGTAAGTGGGAACCACAAGCCCGAAATTGCACCCCTAGTTTTGCCCGGCGGCTTAAAAAGCGTTTTTAAGCAATACTTCCTTTGAATTCACTTAAAAATGCTTAAATATAATTGTTTTTAAGCAAAAATAAAATTATATGTAAATATGCAATCTTGTAGCTAGTTTTAAGTTTTGTTTGGAATTATTATGTTTTTGTTGAATTAAAACTATTGTATATATAGCGTTTATTTAGAAAAGCTTTATATTATTGGATTTTACTACTAATGAAATGGAGCTGAATTTGTCAACTCAGAATTTGTATACTGAACGAACGGAGGAAACTATGATGTGAGTTCTGTCTTAACTCTCGGAACCATTTCAAACGGAACCGTTTGAATTTAAACTAATCCGTTCGAATTCAAACTGATCCGTTCGAATTCAAACTGATCCGTTCGAAATCAAATAGATCTGATTGGTCGAGGGCAGAGATCTAGACATAATGTATGTAATCTCAGTCCTTGATTTGCATTTGATGCTTACACCTTAATTTTCAAGTGATCCACAGTCTCTTAAATATCATTGTTTTGATGGAAAATAGTATCGAGTATTCAATATTCATTTATCTCTCATCAAGGTAGAAGAGAGAAGGGATATAAGGTCTAGTCTGACATTCCAGAAACAAGTCATTACTGTAAGGGAGGCTGATCGTATTAGTGGTGCCCTTCTGGCGCACGGTGCAATCGACAATTCTGACATTAGCAATGACCGGAGGTATTCATTAAGATCATGTGATTTTATTCCGCATTATTCCGTTAAAATTCTTACTGCTGATCAATTCGGCTCGTTTACACACCTAATCATTTGTAAAACACATAATAAGCTGTATACATACATATTTTCGGAAGGCAAAATTGACCACAGGCCAAGAAAAGTTCATTTTCATGAATATGGTCTTCGTCTGTTTCGACCAGATGACAAGTCTCAGAACATATTTGATTCATCAGATATATATAGACAAAGCTTTAATTACCAAGTTTACCTGCCAACAAGCATTTTCTTTTTCTTAATTATTTTCGAAGGATGAGAGGGCATCTTTTAAATATGCAATATAGTAAAAAAATACATATTCAAATTCATATAAATTTTTCACTTATACCTGGAAAAAAATTATACACAGTTCATACTATATTGTACAGAATGTACTGCTGAGTGCTGACGAACCGGATACTAATTAACTTTCTCCAACGATAATTAACAGGCTTCAAAGTTTACTTTTTAGCTATACTACCCCGGTTCGGCAATTATGCAAGCGAATCGAACCGGGTGCGAATCGGGTGCGGATTCGGGTTCGGCACCGGTGCGAACCGGATGTGCCACGTGGCGCACCATATTATTTTAAGAGAATTTGACTAACGGGTTCGGCCTCCGATACGGCATTGTGCGCGAACCGGATCCACCAATTCATGCGCTAGTGCTGATTGGATCCAGCAACAATAACGCTGCTCTCTCGTGCACGCTAGCCTATATAAGTTCTCAAAAGGCATTTGTATTTTAAATGTGGGACTAAGGAAGACCTTCAAAACCGGAAAACAAACGGCAGCTCTAGAGCTGCAAAACGGTCTAGACGATGGCGCAAATGAACTGTTGCGTTTGTCGTTTCGTCCAATGTGGCGGAAATTTTTTAAGTTGCGTGTTACGTTTCGCCATTTAAGCGCAAGTCTTTTTTGTTGCGTTAGTCGTTTCGTTCGATCAAAACAGTCAAACCGTTGTAACTGTCTGATCGTTTTTCATTTATATAACAGAGCCAACAAATAAGTAAATCTTACATAGAATTTCAATACAACACATAACAAACACAAGTACATAACCATAATGCAGCAATTTAGTCCATACATACATATAAATCCTGCTATTACATCTAACATAATGCAGTAATTTAGTCCAGACATACATAACCATAATGCAGTAATTTAGCAGAACAACATAACACTAAATTTCACCTAACAAAAGTACTAAAAGAGCACCTAAAGCCATAGAAATCTTGCTATTACACCTAACAAAATACACCATACATAAACAAAATACAACACATAACAACATATTACATCCTTCAATCATTCATGTCTTCAGCCATTCACTCCTTGATGCACCTTCAATCATGTACCATTCTGTTACAAAGAGAGATGCATATAAATATTTCCATGTACCATAATTCTAAACCCCATGTACTACACTCCAATCCCAAACCCCTTACCATAATTCTAAAACCCCCTGTACCACACTTCACTCAAAACAGTGAGTATAAAGTAGCAGTTCATTCATTTTCCATACAAAATAGTAAAATATAAACTCAAGAAAAAGAACATACTTGAGCAATACCAGCATTAACCTTCAGCCAAATCCTTGCATCCCTAAATAAGAGAATGATAATCATTAGTATAATGAATAATATCATAACTGAATCAAAGAGAAAATTATGTTCATTACTAGCACAAAGTAGAAGTTCTATCGGCACCGACATCATCATCATTGGGCCAGAGTGGATCACCAAGCTCTCCACCATTTTCTGCAATAGAAAGAAAATTAGTGAACAAAAACCAAATCTTTTAAAATAAAATAAAATGCACTATTACCAATAACATCAGCTTTCAACCAATCTTGAGCACAAATCAAAGCCTCAATGCTTTCATCATTCAATGAACTTCGGCCTGGGTGTAGTGTTCTCCCACTAGTGCTGAAAGTAGATTCTGAGGCCACCGTTGAAATTGGTATGGCAAAGATGTCCCTCGCTAACCGAGCAAGAACATGATACTTTGGAGACTTCAACTTCCACCAAGAGAGTATGTCAAAGTGATCATCTATGCTGGAATCATCAAGTGGTTGAGCCAAATATTCCTCGATCTCTGATTTCAACCCTGGTTCGGTAGATTTCTTAACACGTAATCGTTCCCTCATACCAGCCCTAGTATCACTAACAACAGCTGATGAACTAGATGACCTGTACAGTAGATCACAAGGTGAGTTTCATATTGAACAAGTGTTATAAAATATTTAACAAGGTTCTGGTTAGTACCTCATTTGTTGTGTTGAGCTGCTAGGTTGATTTTGTACCACCTTTGAATGTGTTTGAACATACTCCTTGAAAAGTTGATTCATGCAAATATTTATGTTTCTCATGAATGTATCACATTCCTCTGGATATATCTGCTCAATGTAGTACTCAACTACCTCAAGCTTGCATCTAGGATCAAGCACACAAGCAATTGCCAATATGATATTCCCATCTTTCCAATACTTGTCCCACTTGGAAAATATTTCTAAACCCATCTGAATAATAAACGAATGTTTACTACTACCCATTTTCTTTATACTAAGAAATACCTCACAAAACTCTGCAAAAAACAGGTTCAAAGTGGGATATTTTGTACCACTCAATTTAAGAGTAGCATCATAGAAAGGTTTCAAGCACTCAATGAGAACCTTAACTCTCTCCCATTCTTGTTCAAATGGGTTTGAAGTGTACCTTTTGTCAAGGGTAGCATATCGATTGATTGCTTCTCTCAGCTCCAAGGCCAACTCCAACATCAAGTATGTGGAATTCCACCTTGTTTGAACATCCCAAGCTAGTTTTTTGTTTGAAGCACCAACCTTGAAAAAACAATAGAAGGATTAGTTCTTGTGAGTTAACAAATATACATGAGTTGCTGCAAGAAATGAAAAAGATTGTATATATTACTATACCTGACTTGCTGCAAGGCTGAACTTTTCCATTCTTGCTTGTGAATGACGAATGTACTTCATTGTTTCACGTATATCAGCTATCTCATTGTTAAGTACATTCAACCCTTACAAGTCCACAGGTCACTAGTAAAGCTAAACCTACAATCTAGTTTGCTAAAGAACTGATATAAAGCCACCTTTTCCTCCTCATAAATACTAAGGCAGTCAGCTCTAATAGTGGTTCTAGATACCATTTTAAACAGAGGTTGCAGATCACTTACAAACACTTTGAAATAATGGTGGGTTGCACAATTGAAAGGGTATTCATGTGCAATCACCATTTTTCCAAGATTCTTTCTGCTTCTGGCTTGATCAAAGACCCAAACAGCAGGGTTTGCACCAGTTGCTGTTGCATTACCAGCCTGTAGCAATTTTAGCAGGGCATCAGGCTTAAGCCTCTTTGATCTAGGGACTTCCTTACATCCCTTATTGAAGTGATGCCACATACAGGAAGTGCTCTTTCTGTTTCCTTGCTTGTACTTCATCCCACAATAATTGCAAGTAGCCGTCAAGAAGCCATCAGCACCTTTAGGACCTCTTTTGAAATGAGTCCATACATCAGAGGTATGGATGTCCTCTCTAGGTTTCCTCTTCTTCTTGGTGGCTTCTTCAGGTGCTGGTGTTTCCTCTTAAGGGCCATCAGCCTCAAGTACGATCCTTTGAATTTCTTCTGGGGTTTCGAAGTTTAGACCTGGCCCCATGCTATAATATTTACAAGTTTATAAATTAATATAAATTAACATCAAGTTTATAAATATTAAACTATAGTTCACTAACAGCTACATTATATATAAACTATATAAACTAACAACTATTAAATTATTAGATCCTAACAGTTATACTACATATCAATTGCTTACTATATTAACTGACAGCAAGTATATAACTATATATTTACTATAAAGTAATCTATATAACTATATCTTCAATCAATATAAATTAATATCAAGTTTATAACTACTAAACTATATAACTATTAAACTATATTTAACTAACAGCTACATTATATATAAATAATTACATTATGTAAAGTAAACTATAGTTAACCCTAACAACAACTATATAACTATATATTTACTGTATATAAGCTAATATATAAATAAATTAATCTATATAACTACATCTTTAATCAATATAAATTAACATCAAGTTTATAATTATTAAACTATAGTTCACTAACAGCTACATTATATATAAACTATATAAACTAACAACTATTAAACTATTAGATCCTAACAGTTATACTACATATCAATTGCTAACTATATTAACTGACAGCAAGTATATAACTATATAACTATAGTTAACCATAATTTCAAGTAATGTTACAGCTAAATATATAACTAATTTTAAGTATATCTAAAGTAATATTTAAACTAATCCTAACAACAACTATATGAAAATAAAGTCTATAATAAAATAAAGTCTTACTCATCATCGGATATGTCCGGTTCAGATTCGACCTCAGCTGCTATAGTTGCTGTCTTTCTAGTCCTGGTATCCACCATCTTCATGTTAGAGATATGTCCTAGAAGCCAATCATTAAATGGCTACTTCTATGGTTTATGTTATTGATGATATTTGATCATTTGTTCCTTGATTTATTTATTGACAGATCATTCAGGTTGAAGATCTGAATTGTAGATCTCTGTAGTTCATTTATAATTAAATGACAATAATAAATCTAAAAGGTCTGTAATCTTGATAATTAACAAGGAACATTAATTATCGGATAAGATTAGTATGCAAGTTAAGTGATGATTAAGTTCTACAAATCATAGGTAAGGAGTTGCCAACTTAATTGCATATGTATATGTTATTAGAACATAGTAAAAGACACGACCGAATGAAATAAATATATGGATTGTGTTATGTGTCATTATTTATTTCATTTGAGTTTGATTCTAAGTTTGAGATGGTTCAACTTTTCCACATGAGGATAGGTTCAATAAATATCGTCTACCGTTGATTCCTGATAAGGGCTGCTATATGGACTTTATTTATGTTCTCTTGAATTGTGCGGGAAAAAATTGTTCATCAAGAAAACCGTATGTTCCTCATTAATTTATTTAGTGAGTGATGATATCTGTTTGGACCCCTTGATGGAGATAGATTGTTTGCTAGCAACTTGATACAATTATCTCTAGATCAAGAAACATATAATCTGCAAGAATGACACATTCCTATCTTGGATTATACGATGATATCATGCGACATAAGAATCAGACAAGGAAATACTATTATTTCTTATGCAGGATGGAGATATTGTAGTAGTACACTATTTATGCGAATTGGGAATCATAACGTGTTGCTAGATGCCGCTTATGATTATTGAAATTAAATAGCGATTTAATTCCATGGCCAACATAGAACAAATCCTCAAAGGGTCACACAAATAGGACTTTAATCACACGGTGCATTATTTATTTATTCGCAGCAGTGTATTGCGAAAATATGATAAGTTGATTAATTAATTATATACCGTTGCGAACCGTTATAATTAATTAAGTCAAGAAGATCATATAGAAATAAATTAAAGCATTTGCTAATCCCAAAATAATTATTAATAAGTTAATAATTAATTTTGTTCAACACAATTTAATTATATGAATTAAATAGAGCTTATGGACCTTTATTTAATTAGTAAATTAAAGGCCCGGTTTGAGTACAAGAGAAATGTCCATTAATTAATTGAATTAGTGAACATTTAACACATCACAAAATGAGCTTAGCCCATATAGTGGCTGCCCTAATAGGGGTAAAAAGGTCCCTAAAGTTTGTGGAGTTGTTGGTCTATAAAAGGAGGTCATTTGGAGAGAGAAACCCAAGCCACCATAGCCTTTTTTCTCCCTCTTCCTCCTAGAACGAAAATTAGAGAGAAAATTTCAGAATTTTCATCTCTTTCTCTTACTCTTAATCCACCTCAAATGCTCATGAGTTGAGCCTTCTCCCTTCTCCATTAATTAAACTAGTTAATTGAAAGAAGTAGAAGAGAGAAAATTTTGAGAATTAGTTGCTCTTCTCTTCCTTGCTAGCACAAGTTGAAAGAGGAGGTGATTAAACTTCTAGGTGGACTCGAGGCGGCCGTCGGTGACTTGGTGGTGAAGGAGAGCACGCCACCGACTCCCACGCATCGGATTCGAGCCTCCTAGTTACAAGTCTAGGAGAAGTAGTTTTTCCTTCCATTCTCATGATGTGTTAATGCTTGAACAAGATCCATCGAGGTTTTTGTTGTTTAGATGGTTAATTAATGGTTAATTAACAAGAAAATTTAAAAACATGGACTTTCTAACACTTCAATCCTTTAGAGGTACCTGATGCAAGCTAATTGCTATACTGTTATACCATATATAGTTCAGTCATGTTATACTATATTAATTGCTATACACTACTAATTGGAGTCATGTTATACTATACTAATTGCTATACTGTTAAACTATACTTCAGTCATGTTATACTATATTAATTGCTATACACTATTATATAGTTTATATTATACTGTTGTTTCAAAGAGTTTATACTATATGTATGATACAAGATATCAAATAGTTAAAGATACATATTTATTCAAGTAAAACCACTAAAGTGAGACCTGAAACCACATGGCTTGGATGACAATCTTAGATTCTTCAAAGTGAGACCTGAACTGAAGCCAAGAAACAAATTCAGTTAGTGTCTGGAAATAGACTAACAGTGAACCTCTGGCCAGGCCTAGTATTGGAATGAAGTAACTGGTACATTATGTAAATTAATGAGACTTTAAATTAACCTTTGGCCAGAAACTACTGAACCGACTGTACCAGAAACCAGTGAATCGACTGGCCAAAAATTCAGTAGTAAAAAGATAAGACTGGCCAGAAAATCTAAGTAGTAAAAATATAAAATCAGTAGAGTAGTGGTTCAAGTAGACAAAAAAAGATAAAAATGGTTCAAGTAGAGTACTGGTTTATCATTTTATAAATGAATCATGTTAATAGAAAAATTCTGTATATACCATCTCGGTGAGTTAAACTGCAGAAAGAAATAGAAGCAAAAACTAAGTGGCATTACAAACAAACCTTAGAGGAGAGAAAATGAGAGAAAATACCTTATACAATATGTAGAGTAGTGGTGAGAATTGAAGAGCCTCAGCTGCTATCAACCACCATCGACACCAACCTCCATTAGAGTAAGTTATTCTGTAGGTGCAGGAGCTGGGATTGTCTTCGATTGGAAAAGAGAAGAAGACGAACAAGGGGCTTAGTTGGTCTATGGACTGTGGATGCTTCAGTTGAGAGAGAGAGAGAGAGAGACAGAGAGAGATAAGAGAGGAGACTGATATATTTGTTGGATCGGCGGAGAAAGGACATGGATCTGACACGAAAAAAGGAGAGACGACACCATCATCGCCTCGACGGCGAAGTTGCTCAGCTCGTACAGAGCGTGCATGTGCGAGAGAGAGAGACGTGATGTGAGAACGGCGGAGAAATTATGGATTGGAGCGGCGCCTCTAACCTAATTTCAGTCACGCCTTCGTACTCTCCGCCAATTCCTCTCTGCACTAAAAAAAATAACAGAAGTGTAGAATGTCACACAAAACAGGCGCAATAAACGGTAACGGAACAGATATGTTTCGCCTTTCATTTCGTTTGTGTGACGAAACTGTATCTATTTCCGTCATCCGTTTCGCCACTGAAACGAAACCATAATCCTTTACCGTCATCGTTCCGTTTCGGACGAAACGAAACGATCGGACGGTTTGGGCAGTACCGTTTTCAGCCCTAGGTAGCTCCCATTTCTACATATAGGTGGGGTTCAACGATTTTTAATTTTGTGACCATTTCTCGGCCCATAAAAAAATGCAGAGGCCTTAGCTAGGTGTCTGGCCCAATTTTAAATATGAATATGCATATTCGATCATATGCATTTATTTGTTAATTCATGCATTTATATAGTTAGCATCTTTCATAAATTATAATCCTATGCTGCATAGATTATATTTCTAACATCTAATTTTTCATATTAAAAAAATAATATTATTTATATAGCCTCACCCGAATCAGAGATTTTTTAAAATTTTCGAACCGCCGCACCCGCACCGCACCGGATTCAGTTCTCGAACCCGAATCCATGCAACATAGCTTTTTAGCTGTGCGACCTCTGTGATTACATGTAACGTTGAACTCCTGTTGAAGGTCCCCTCTATGATTTTTTCAAATCTTGAAAGCTGGAATAAATCCTTGATATCTCTTATTTTATTTTATTTTTTAGGGCCATGTGGCAAAGTACCGCACCGGCAAAAAATTTATATATAAAAAGAGGGTTAACGGTACTAACAAAAAAATTATTAATAAAAAAGAGGGTTACTTTGAGCCTAGAAAAGAAAAGAAAGCAAGAAAAAAGAAGAAAAAAAAAGAGAAGAGAATGAGAAGCAAATTAAGCGCCTATACAAAGGAGAGAAATAACCAAACAAATACAATAAAACCAATGTACAAAACACACCCCATACATACGAAAAAAACAGAGAGATTTTGGCTCTGAAATCACACAGATTCAGAATTTTGATAAAATTATAATTCTCAAAACATAACTAAAATGTCATAAGCCACGACGGCTGTCTTAAATTGACAATACAAAAACCCTAGAAAGATAAATTACATAAAAATTACTAAAACAACCTTAAAATTGCCAAAATTATAAAGAAAGGTCCAAAAGTCAATTAAGGAAACTTCAGATCGCAAATCTGGACTGACGGTTTGGCCAAATGCATCATAGCTGCATTTCTTTTTGGCCTCTGAGTCACGAATCTCCTATTAAAATTTCAGCCCGATCTGACGGTCGTATTAGAATACCTTGTTTAGGTGTTCAATTTTAATTTTTAGCTACTAATTAACTATAATTAATACAAGAAAGCACCAAGGATCTTGTTCAAACATCAAAACACACATCACAAAGAGAAAGGTGTAGGATTTTTACCTCTTCTAGTATGGTAACTAGAAGGCTCGATCCAAATCTCTAGGAATCGATGACGTGCATTCTCCTTCTTTTCCTTGGTCGGTCTTGAGTCCACCAAGGAGATTAATCACCCGCTCCTTCAACTTGTGCTAGCAAGGAAGAGAAGATAACTAATCCCCTTCTTCTCCTTTTCTTCTACAATCAACGAATTTGATTAAGTGGAGAGAATAGAGCTCAATGATGTCTATTATTTATATACATATTTTGACCATACTTAGTACCAAAATGGCACTCAAACTAATACAATTGCTCATAATTAACTGTGTTTTCCAGAATTTTGGTAGTGCCGCCGCTTCTATCTTTGTTTTGTAGAATTCTTGTGGAAATTGAAGATGAAACACGTCAAACAAGATGAACAGAGCCTAATTCTTAGCCGGACGACTCATTTCCGGCCCACACACACGTGTCTAGGACCAGAGAAGACTTTCTTGGGCCAAGACAGATCAGATATCGCGCAGAGGACCATGTCCCAACCCAATTCACCTCACCAGCACCTGATTTCGGTCCGAAATGCCCCCATTTCAGTCCGAAATCCAAGTATGGAAAGTGAATTTTGGAAAGTTTCGAGAAAAGAAAGGGAATTCCTTGACTTAGCTGCCTCCCTGACCTTCCATAAGGATATTTAGGCATGTATTTTCGTCCAGAAAAGGATCCCACATTATTCTACCTTGGACACGATATTCCTCCATTGTTTTGGCTTCGTTTTTGGCTCTTTCCACGGTTTTCTTTGAGGAGCAGCAGCGTTTGTATGCGACGGTAGCAACCCTGAGTCTCTACATCGATTCCTTGGCTGTAGAACAACGAGTATTAGTATAAGGATCTTTCGATTTACTCTTTTATGCTTATATTTCATTATTTTATGGCTTGTATCTTTATTATTTGCATGAAACTCGTAGTTTTTGTTATGAACATGTTAGGCTAGATTTTTATGATGTCTTAGGGGTAGTTAGTAGATTAGTTTAGTATTTTGTGATGACTTGACACTTTATATTGTGCTATGTGATGTGTTTAGTTGAGAATTATGTCTTGCTTGGTTAATTTAATTGTTTGTTTGACTGTTTACCTATTGATGAACTGCAGCACCATTAGGACATTAAACTAGAACAAATAGTTAGGTAATTAAGTACTTGAGGTAAGCCAATCGCTCGAAAGAGAATGTTAGTTTACAACCGAAAGGTGAAACTTTTACTGATCCGACAGGACTTTAAATACCTCTAGAAATCAATCTAAACATTCTTAAACAATTAAAATTCGACACGAAAGTTTAGGCTTAGTTGTTTACGTGGTGAAACCAAGTTCCAAACCAAGTTAGAACCGAAATCGCGAAAACTGAGATTAGAACTTAGGTCTGGTTGTTCAGTAACCTTCACATAGTATTGTGTAAAAATATCAAGTCAGAACAAGAGGTCTAAAGCGAGTTTAGGAACGATCAGTATGGATTTCGGTCCGAAATCCATACATTTCGGTCCGAAATATGCCTCTGTCTCGATGAAAATTGTAGACAGAGGTGCTTTAGAGCTAAACTAATTGAACACGTAACCCTAGGACATTACTTGCATCTGTTTGAGTCCAGAAAAATATAAAAACTAATCCAAAAATATTTTATTATTTATTTCTTCTATTTTAATTGTTATTTAGATTTATCTTTTAATTTAAAACTCCACAAAAACCTTTCTGTCTAGCTTTTAAGAAAATCTAAGTACGGTATTCATTTGTAATGTCCCTGTGGATCGACCCTTAGCTTTGCCCAACGACTAGTAGGGTAGAAACGAGGTATAAATTTATTTGGTACCCAGGTTTTGAAACCTCTATCACTCAACACATGAGCAAATGAGAGAGAGAGAGAGGGAAAGTGGCGGCCTCAAAGGGGGTAAGAGAGTGGAGGGAGAAATCTAGGGTTGGGAGCCTCCAAAGGGGTCCTTATATAGAGCTCAAACCCTAGGGAACAACTTTTCCAAAATTACCACCTATACCATCAAGAGGCCGGCCACAATATGGACTTGGTTGGGCCACCTCACATGCTCTCTTGGGTCTTTAATTCATTTAATTAAAGTCTCTCTAGTTTGATCTTTAATTGGGCTATTTATTTGTATCAAATAAAGGCCCATTATTTTAATATAATCATACCAATTATATTAAAATACGTTGAACTAAATAATTACCAACTATTTGATAATTTTATTGGGATTAGTACATGCATTAATTTATTTCTATATGATTCCTTTGATTTAATTAATTATAACAGTTCGCAACGGTATGTAATTAATTAATCAACTTATCATATTTCCACAGTACTTACTGCTGTGAATAAATAAATAATGCACTGTGTGATTAAAGTCCTATTTATGTGACATTTTGAGAATTTATGTTATGTTAGCCATGGAAATAAATCGTTATTTATTTTCAATAATCATAGGCGGTATCTAGCAACACACTATGACTCTCAATTCACATAAATATTGTACAGCTACAATATTTCAATCTTGCATAAGAGAATAAAAATATTTCCCTATTTTGATTCTTATGTCACATGATATCTTTGTTAAAGATATGTCCTAGAAGCCAATCAGTTTATGACTACTTCTAAGTTTATATTATTGAAGATTTTAATCATTTGTTCCTTGATTTATTTATTGACAGATCATTGAGGTTGAGAATCTGAATTGTAGATCTCTGTAGTTCATTTATGATTAAATGACAATAATAAATCTAAAAGGTCCATAATCTTGATAATTAACAATAAACATTAATTATCATATAAGATTAGTATGAAAATGATGATTAAGTTCTGCAAATCATAGGTAAGGAGTTACCAATTTAATTGCATATGTATATGTTATGGAACATAGTACATTACATGATCTAATGAAATAAATATATGGATTGTGTTAAGTGTCATTATTTATTTCATATGAGTTTGATTCTAAGTTTGAAATGGTTCAACTTTTCCACATGAGGATAGATTCAATAAATATCGTATAACGTTGATTCCTGATAAGGGCTGCTATAAGGACTTTATTTATGTTCTCTTGAATTATGCGAGAAAAAGTTGTTCATCAAGAAAACCGCATGTCCCTCATTAATTTACTTAGTGAGTGATGATATCTGTTTGGGCTCCTTGATGGAGATAGATTGTTTGTTAGCAACTTTATACAATTATCTCTATATCAAGAAATGTTTAATCTGCCAGAATGACACATTCCTATCTTGGATTATACAAAGATATCATGTGACATAAGAATCAAACAAGGAGATACTTTTATTTCTTATGCAGGATTGAAATACTATAGCAGTATATCATTTATTTATGCGAATTAGGAATCATAACATGTTGCTAGATACCGCTTATGATTATTGAAAATAAATAGTAATTTATTTTCTATGGCCAACGTAGAATAAATCCTCAAAGGGTCACACAAATATGACTTGACCATACAGTGCATTATTTATTTATTCGCAGCAGTGAATTCTGTGAAAATATGATAAGTTGATTAATTAATTATATACCGTTGTGAACCGTTATAATTAATTAAGTCAGAGGGATCATATAGAAATAAATTAATGCACTAGCTAATCCCAAAATAATTATTAATAAGTTAATAATTAATTTTGTTCAACATATTTTAATTATATTGAGCAAATTGGACTTTATTTAATTGGTTAATTAAAGGTCCAATTTGAGGTGAAATAAAAGAGCAATTTAAGAGAATTAAATGGGCCATTACAACATGTTGTAGCACACTTAAACCCATTTATTAGGGCCGGCCATAGAAGGGTAAAAAGGTCCACAATTTTGTTGTGGTAGTTAGGGCAAGAGAGGTATGAAAGGGTCATTTTTAGACCAAACCCTAGCCTTTTTTCCTTTTCTCTCTCTTCCTCCTTGCCTTGGCCGAAAATTAGATAAGAAAATTCAGATTTTCTTCTTCTTTTCTTGCTCTTATTCCACCTTCTCTAGCTCAATTGTTGAGCAATTAAACCCTTCCATTAAATAGTAGATCAAATAGAAGGATTAAAAGGGGATTAGCTATTACCTCTTGCTTACTAGCATAGGCCTTGAGGTTTTAGTTAAATCCTTGGTGGATTTGAGGAGAAGGAAGAAGGAGAAGCACGCCACCGACTCTCATGCATTGGAATTGCCTCGTGGATATAATTTCGCGAGAGGTAAAATAACTTCCTACCTTTCTCCTTGATGATTGGATTTGTTTGATGCTTTGAGCAAATTCCTTGTTGCTTGATGATTAATTAAGATTAATTAGTAGTTAAAATTAAAATTGAGCACCTAAATCTAGTTCTTAACAATCTTTGTATAATCTAAGATTGAAATGTGTCATTCTTACAGATTATACATTCTTGATCTAGAAATAATTGTATAAAATTGCTAGCAAACAATCTATCTCCATCAAAGGGCCCAAACAGATATCATCACTCACTAAGTAAATTAATGAGGGATATACGATTTTCTTGATGAATAACTTTTCCCGGTATAACTCGAGAGAACATAAATAAAGTTCGTACAACAGTCTTTATCAGGAATCAACGTTAGACGATATTTATAAAATCTATCATCATGTGAAAAAATTGAACCATTTTAAACTCAGAACCAAAATCAAAATGAAATAAATAATGACACATAACACAATCCATATATTTATTTCATTGGATCATGTCCTGTACTATGTTCTATAACATACACATATGCAATTAAGTTGGTAACTCCTTACCTATGATTTGGAGAACTTAATCACCACTTAACTTGCATACTAATCTTATATGATAATTAATACTTTTTGTTAATTATTAAGATTATGGACAATTTAGATTTATTATTGTCATTTAATTATAAATGAAACACAGAGATCTATAATTCAGATCCTCAACCTGAATGATATGTCAATAAATAAATCAAGGAACAAATGATCAAAATCATTAATAACATAAACCATAAAAGTACCCATATAAGATTGGCTTATAGAACATATCTCTAACAATCTCTCACTTGGCTTAGAATCAATCAATAGTGACTTATAGCCAGTGCATAGTACTCAATGCAATATCAGAATATATACATGTCTCATACTAAAGCTTCAAAACAAAAGATACAACTCAAAACCACTCAGGCATGCGTCTAATCCCTATGGATGCAACATGCAACTCATGTGCGGCTCGAGATAAAGGCTTTGTCAGAGAATCAGCTGTGTTTGCGGCACCGTCCACCTTCTTGACCTTGATCCATCTGTCATTCACAAATTGACGGATAAGATGAAACCGTCGTAGAATGTGCTTGGTCTTTTGGTGAGACCTAGGCTCCTTGGACTGAGTTATGGCTCCCGTGTTGTCGCAGTAGTGATCCACTGGACCTGAGATGCTTGAAACCACCTCCAACTCGGTCAAGAATTTCTTGATCCAAACGCCTTCTTTCTCCGCTTCACTGGCCGCCAAATATTCTGCTTTGGTGACGGAATCAGCCGTGGTATCATGTTTGAAACTCTTCCAACTCACGGTACCACCATTGAGCAGAAATACATAGCCGGACTGTGATTTTGCATCGTTTCGATCGGTTTGGAAACTAGCGTCGCTGTAACCACTTACAACGAGCTCTTGGTCTCCACCGTATACGAGAATGCTATCCTTTATTTCCTTGAGATACTTGAAGATATTCTTGACTGCAACCCAATGTGATATGTCAGGGTTGCCTTGGTATCGACTAGTCACACTAATTGGATGCGTCACATCAGGGCGAGTGCATAGCATGGCATACATGATCGATCCGATCACAGATGGATACTTGAATTGCCTCATGTAATCTTTATTTGTATCAGTCGTCGGACATTGAGTCTTACTCAAGAATATGCCATGTGACATAGGCAAGTAACCCTTCTTAGAACTACTCATGTTGTGTTTTATCAATACCTTGTCAATATATGCATCTTGGATCAAACCTAACATCCTTCTAGATTTATTTCTATAGATCTTGATTCCTAGGATATAGGCGGTTTAGCCCAAGTCTTTCATCGAGAACACCTTCTTCAATGAAGACTTGATTGCATCCAACTCGGGAATATCATTTCCAATCAATAGTATATCATCAACATATATAACAAGAAACACAACCACGCTCCAACTAATTTTCTTGCAAACACAAGGTTTCTTTTCACTTTGAATGAAATTTAACTTATTCGCCTCTTCATCAAAGCGCTTGTTCCAACTTCTCAATACTTGCTTCAATCCATAAATTGACTTTCGAAGCTTGCATACCTTGTTAGCATTCTTTGGATCCACAAAACACTCGGGTTGTGTCATGTACGCATTCTCTTCCAAATTGCCATTTAGGAAGGCAGTTTTGACATCCATTTGCCATATCTTATAGTCATAGAATGCGGCAATTGCTAACAAAATCCGAATTTACTTCAATATGACAACAGGCGAGAAGATTTCTTCATAGTCAATGCCATGAACTTGCTTGTAACCTTTTTGCAACTAGTCGTGCATTGTAATTGTCAAGTTGCCATCCATGTCGACCTTTCTCTCGAAGATCCACTTGTTCTTAACGGATTTTATCCCGTCGGGAAGGTTAACCAAGGTCCATACCTTGTTGTCATACATGGATTGCACTTCGGATTCCATGGCCTTAAGCCACTCTTTGGAGTCGGATTTTTTCATCATGTCCTCAATGGTCAAAGATTCGTCATTCGCAATGACGAGTACGTCGTACAAACCCAAGTATCTCTCTGGTGGACGACTTTCCCTTGTTGACCTTCGTAAGATTGGTGCTTGAGGTTCTTGAACTTATTCCACAACAGTTTGTGGACTTGATTCTTGATCGTCGAATTTAGGAGTAACTTGAACATTATTGACTCACGATATGTTCGAGTCCTTATTTGAGAGAGTATTCTCTTGAACCTCTTCCACAACGACTTGTGGAACAGGTTCGACTACAATCTCATTTGGCACCATAATGAAAATCGCTAGATTGCCTATTTGAGGCACATCTCGCGGTGGTTCTTGAATTTTTTCGATAACTATATTACTCTCAATATTTCTTCTTGCAAGAAACTCCTTCTCCAAGAACTTCGCATGTCGTGCAACAACTATCTTGTTCTCGAGACGGTTATAGAAGTAATGACCCTTCGTTTCCTTAGGGTATCCCACACAATGACATTTGTCCGATTTGGGTCCAAGTTTATCGCTTATTAGCCTTTTCATATAAGTTTCACAACTCCAAATTTTGAGAAAAAACATACTTAGTTTCTAATCAAACTAAATCTCATAAGACGTCTTCTCAACGAACTTTGATGGAACACGGTTCAGTGTAAAAGCTGCTATTTCTAATGCAAGACCCCAAAACGACTTGGACAAATCGGCTTGGCTCATTATGGATCGAACCATGTCTAGCAAAGGTCGATTCCTATTTTCGGATACACCAATGTGGTGTTCCCGGTGGAGTGAGTTGTGAAACGATTCCACACTCTTTTAGATAATCACTAAATTCATGACTCATGTACTCACCACCTCGATCGGAACGCAAGACTTTGATCTTTCGGCCAAGTTGGTTCTCAACTTCATTCTTGAACTCCTTTACCTTTTCAAAAGATTCGGACTTGTGCCGCATCAAGTAGATATACCTGTATATATACTATGATCTTCAGTGAAAGTAATGAAGTATGAGTAACCTTCACGTGCGTAAATGCTCATATGTTCACACATATCGGTATGTATGAGGTCTAACAAGCCACTTGCCCTTGTTCCTTTGTTGGAAAAATATGCTTTGGTCATCCTTCCCATCAAACATGATTAGCATGTGTCAATTGGCTCGAAAGCGAATTAATCCAAGAGACCACCGATTTGTAATCTCTTGATTCGTTTCTCGTTGATGTAACCTAAATGGCAATGCCACATCAAAATTGCATTCTCATGTGAAATCTTATGTTTTCTATTGTCATGTTTAACACTCAAAACAAGTTCGCTAGAATCAAGCACATAAAAACCATTCAATAAGTGCGCAACACAATAACGAACATTATCACAAAACAAAGTCAAACACTTGTTATTTATTACAACATCAAATCCATCCAAATCTAAACATGAGATAGAAACAATGTTTCGAGTGATACATGGAACTACAAAATATCCTTGAGTTCCAAAACAAAATCGGAAAACAATGTAACATCTTCGCCTTTCTCGAGCCGCCTCCTACTCTTTAGTGTCTGCACATTTCGATAAATGTGAGCACATGAAACAGTATCAAATATCAAGTCAGTACTAGAGGTAACGAGAAGAGTTTTGATGACAAATATACTTGAGGTGGAAGGGAGGACAGTTCCCGCCTTCTTGTCAACGAGGTTCTTGGGGCAGTTTCTCTTCCAATAGCTCTTGTTGCTGCAGTAGTAGCACACGGTCTCGGAAGTGGCCGGATTCTTCTTCTTCTGAGCTCCTTTGGACGAACATTCGGACATCACCGGACCTTTGCCCTTCTTGGTTTTGCGGACTTTCCTTTTCTTAATCTTCTTGCTCTTGTCATTCACCGCAAGAACATCTTTGGGCTCTTTCTCTTTTTTGAGACTCTCCTCAGTTTGAACAAGCATGTTCTGAAGATCGTCCATGCTTTTGTTCATGCCATTCATGCGGTAGTAAACAACGAACTCCGTGAAACTGGAAGGAAGAGAGTTGAGAATGAAGTCTTGAATCGCCCCTGACGGGAAGGGCGTATCAAGTCTTTTAAGCTGCTAAAACAATCCCACCATCTTCATGACATGTGGTCCGACTTCATGACCTTCGGCCAATCAAGTATTGACGACGGCCTTCATGAGTCTAGCCCTTTCGGTGCGGCCATTGGTTTGAAATATGTTCGAGAGGCGAGAAACGATGTCATAAACATCATAGCTACTGTCCATGAACTCCTTTTATAGTTCGGACTCCCTGACCGCAACAATCAAGACGGACATCTCCATGTTGTTATTGACGTGCTTGTCATAGGCTTCTTTATCTGCTTGAGGGGCATCCGTCTTGGAAACCGCGGGCATAGGAGTGGTTAGGAGATACTCTTTCATCCAAGAAATTGACACCGTTGAAGGCGAGCTTTTTCTTTTCAAGAAGAGAACATAGCGAAAAAGACGAGGAAGACATCTACAATAATTTTTCAAATTTAAGATCAATTAGTTTATGCATTTGTTTTAACTTTCATAGAATTAAAACTTCCACTACACTAATTCATGTTACTAAATATAGTGAATTTCCAAGATCTCCGCTTTCGTTGAGATGATGCCGGTATCGGCATAACATCAAAACAACTAATATGGGGTAGGTTCTCCTTAACTAATCATACAACTTTATGACTCTTGGTTCGCATAGCGAACATCACTCCAATGTCCAATCCGATTAGGGTCCATTGTTAAGCAACTCATCTCTATTTGCTCATTGTAAATCCAATTTACATCCCAACTACCGATGGTGGACCACGATGTCCGCGTCGGCGGAATGCATCAATGGACGACCATACGACGTGAAGGGGATAGAGAAAATGAGAGTGATTTGGCTTAATCGTATTATTTGGACATACAATTATGTGACTCTTGTTTGGTGGTCGTATAATCATATACCTATAACTATCCTATGACATTTTATAGCATTCACAAACATTCACATAATAAGCATCTCAAGCATTGTCGTGGGTTTGTATGGCTCCTGCTTACATTAGTTCCACCGCATCTCCATGTAGCAAAACTAATCTAATTGTCCCTCCCACTAATTATATGGATCTAATCCTATATAATTAAAGGAACAAAATACATGTGAAAAATATTTTCTAATCCCTCATAACCTTAGGGGCATGCAAGCCTCACAAGTTACATCAAAACTAATCACCATTAATTATTAACCATGGCACAAAATGCCTTACATATAATCATTCACATGCATTTACAAATACAACCACAAGACATTGGAATCTTGAGCCATATTAAACCCACATCCTTCTACAAAAATAAGTTAGCACAAGTACTTCTACGTGTGTAAGTTGTTTATAATTAACGAAATTTCAAGTATCTTTGCACATTGTTTACCGATTGCGTTTTCCATGTACAGAAGGTTCAACTTTCAAACAATACATTTGCTTAAACCTTTTGAAATTCATTTCAACAATTGAAATTCTTTAAATGAGAATAATAAGGAGTAATCTAATTAACATTTCAATCAATTGATTAATTAGAACAAATATTTTTTTGCAATTGGAATTCGAAAAAGTCCAAAATTTTTCGGTCTCCAAAAAATCAGAGATAAATCATGAATATACCCTATAATGAGATGAGCTTCCTGTTAAAGTTTCATGAATAGATTACTTACCATTTGGGAGAATAAAAAAGACAAATCTCAGGTTGTGTATTAAAACACCGTTAGAGAAATTCTGTTTTAGTCTCAACCGTTTGGGCTGTTTGATCATCTTTCAAATAGTTGTAATGCAAACAAAATTTACAATAAATTACTACAAATCCATGGCTAGCAAGTCATGAAAGAAAAGACTACCTAACCAATACAAATTTATCAAGTTTAAGGGGTTTGAACAAGAAACCCCTGTTCTGAAACAGATCGTCGACAAAAATATTTCAAACAGGTTCAGGTGTCAAAACTAGTCCAAATCGAGTGAAATTAATTTTTACAGAACCAGAACTTAAAGTAGAAACTTTTTATTTAAATACATTTTTCAGAAAAGATCTCAATCAATACCAGTTCTTTAAACTATCCAGTCATTACAAGATGCTGGTCAGACGGTTTACAACATTCATCACTTGAATAAATAGAAATCCTTCAAACCACATCACCAAATTAACGTGGCTGAAAGCCATGTGTATCTAGATTATTCCTAGCCACTTAAACCAGGCAACCTATTCACAAAATAAATTGATTAAAGCCTATATTCTCTGATCTGGTCAGGCAAAAACTGGTTCTGCGCACTGTCACGAGAAAATCACCATAAATCCATTCTTCATTTGATTGAGGTGAAACCAGAGGCTAAATGCTCATAAGTCATTTCTATATCAACTCTGTAAACAAGATTAATAACACAAAGAGACACGAGGATTTTACGTGGTTCAGTACAAATTGTACCTACATCCACGACACACACACACCACCATATTTTTTATTTCTTTTCAATAGTTTAGTACAAGAGAGAGAGAGAGAGAGAGAGAGAGAGAGAGAGGAAGAAGATAATAATCAGAAGGAAGGGACACACCTTTATAGAAACACAGGTGGCCATAATTATTTCTTTCTAATTTTTCTTTAAACCAAAATAAGGAAATAAAATATTTATAAATTTCCGACGCATTTCGGACCGAAATGGCTCCGAATTCGGTCCGAAATTTCGCCTCTGGCTCACACTCCCCCTCAAGTTGGCATGTAGATATCTTGCATGTCCAACTTGCCAATCACTCCATGGAAGACAGTGCTGGATACTCCTTTTGTCAGTATGTCTGCCAATTGTTCTTCAGTTCTCACGTGAGGAATGCTAATGATCTTCTCTTCTAAATTCTGCCGAATAAAGTGCCTATCAACCTCAATGTGCTTGGTCCTATCATATTGCACCGAGTTCTGAGATATTGTAATAGCTGCATTGTTATCACAAAATAGTTTCATCTCCCTGTTATCATAGATGCCAAGATCCTTGAGTACTCTCTTTATCCACAGTAATTCTTGCAAACCTTTAGCAATTCCTCTAAATTCTGTCTCAGCACTTGACAGAGCTACTACTTTTTGTTTCTTGCTTCTCCAGGTGACCAGATTACTCCCAACAAATGTGAAATATCCAGATGTGAATTTTTTGTCCGTCACATCTCCAGCTCAGTCAGAATCTGTATATCCTTCAACCTGAAGATTACCATTCCTTCTGAAAAAGATACCTCGTCCTGGGGACCCCTTGAGATACCTTAAAATCCACATAACAGCTTCCATGTGTTGCTCGCTGGGAGCATTCATGAACTGACTCACCACAGACACGGCATAAGCAATATCAGGCCGAGTATGTGATAAGTAAATAAGTCTTCCTACCAACCTCTGGTATTGATCCTTATTTGTAGGTGCCTGATCAGTGAACATACCTAACTTGGTGTTCTGTTTGGTCGGTGTGTCCACAGGTTTGCAATCCAACATACCTGTTTCAGCAAGCAAGTCAAGCACATACTTTCTTTGAGATAAAGAGATACCTTCCTTATTGCGTGTTACTTCAATACCAAGAAAGTACTTCAAGCCTTCTAAATTCTTCATTTCGAACTCCTTGGATAGCTTTTCTTCCAGATCTCGGATTCCTTCAGAGTCATCACCTGTGATTATCATATCATTAACATAGATTATCAAGACTACAATTTTTCCTTTATTCTTAAAGAAGAACAAAGTGTGGTCAGTATCACTCTGGGTGTATCCATATCCCTTCATAGCACTGCAAAATCTTTCGAACCAGGCCTTAGGGGACTGTTTCAGACCATACAACGTCTTTTTCAATCTGCACACAAGAGGTTGGTTGCATGAATGACCATATTCTGGTGGGATGTCCATGTAGATTTCTTCATCAATGTCTCCATGTAAAAAAGCATTCTTCACATCAAATTGGTGTAGTGGCCAATCTCGATTCGCTGCAATAGACAATAGGATCCTTACAGTGTTTAGTTTTGCTACTGGTGAAAAAGTTTCCTGATAATCTACTCCATATGTCTGAGAGTAGCCTTTTGCCACCAGTCTTGCCTTATACCTATCAATTTCTCCAGTGGGCCCATATTTGACTGTAAATACCCATTTACAGCCTACTGTCTTTCTGTCCTTTGGCCTTGTCACCAATTCCCAAGTGTCATTCTTCTCCAGTGCATCCTTCTCTGTCTTCATTGCATCCACCCATTTTGGATCACTGAGAGTTTCGTTCAAGTTACTTGGAATGTAAATTGTTACAAGAGTTCTGTCAAACTCCTTTACAGGTTCTGGCATGTGAGACATAGTCATGAAGTTTGCCATCGCATACCTACCCTCACCACTTTTATCTGGTCTGTATCTCTTAGGTGGTTTGCCTCTGTTGATCCTGAAAGGTAACTGATAACCAGGGTTAGTAGTAACAGGTTCAGAATTACTTACCTCTGACTCAGGAGACTGATCATGTGGTGAAGTAGGGGACTGTATCATTTCTTCATCTCCATTTTCTAAATTCTCTTCTGATGGATCCGAATTAGCCAGTGGGTCCATATGGTTAGAATTCTCAACTTCCTCCCCAGAATTCGGACCGAAATAGTCAAAATTCGGACCGAATTGGACAAGTTCTTCTGGACAAAGAGCAGATTTCGGTCCGAAATCCTCATAATTCGGTCCGAAATTTGTTTGTTCAGGTGCGAAATTTCCTTGTTTAGGTCCAAAAAATTCATCCCTTGTTCCATCGAACCAGGACTCATTGTCTATCACAATCTCCCCCTGAGAATGAGTCTGATTTTTACAAAAATACCCTTCATTTTCAACAAATGTCACATCCATGGTAGTGTAGACTTTCCTGGAGGTTGGATTCATACACTTATAACCTTTTTGATATTGACCATAATCTATGAACACACACTTTTCAGCACAAGGATCAAGTTTAGAACGTTGATGTTTCTGTATGTGAACATAGGCTATACAACCAAACACTTTATGTGGGATATTGAGAACAGAAGGAATCACAGTGTATGTTGAGAGTTTCTGTAAAGGTGTTTGAAATTTAAAGGGTGCAGAAGGTAATCTATTCATCAAATACACTGCTGAGGTGACTGCTTGATCCCAATAAGAATTAGGGACATTATTTTCTATCATCATTGCCCTGGTCATTTCTAGAATTTGTCTATTCTTATGTTCTGCCCTACCATTTTGCTGAGTACCAACACAGCTGGTTTCATGAATAATCCCATTGTCTTTAAAAAACTCTCCTAGTGATTTGTTGACAAATTCTCTACCATTATCACTCCTAAAAATCTTGACATTTTTATCAAACTGATTTTTAACCATGGTAATAAAGGATCTAATGGCAAGTGGCATATCAGTTTTTTGTTTCACCACATTAACCCAAGTCATTCTGGTGCAGTCATCAACAAACAAGACAAACCATCTATTTCCTATTAGGGAGTCAACTGGGGAAGGTCCCCAAACATCAGAGTGAATCAAATCAAAAGGAGCTCTATTATTATTATCATCATCCATAATTTTAGCAAAATGAGCTCGATGGCTCTTAGATTTGATACACGCATCACAATCAAAATTCTCATTCTCAAAACCAGAAAACAAACTAGGATAAAGTTTTCTTAGGTACCCAAATGATAGATGACCTAATCGCCTGTGCCATATCCAAATAGAAAACTTTCTACTCAAGTTTGATCCAGCAGATAGATTTGCTTGTCCAGCAGCCAAGTCTTCTAAATGATACAGTCCTTCTCTTCTAGTACGACGACCAATGATCTCCTTCGTCAAGAGGTCCTGAAAAAGGCAAAACCGAGGATACATGAGTACTACACAATTCAGTTCTTCACATAACTGTCCTACAGACAAGAGTTTGGATGAAAGGGAGGGGACCAAGAGAGTATTTGAAAGAGTTAAGGAAGAGGAAAATCGGACTTCTCCAGCTCCCGTGACTGGATAGACTTCTCCATTTGCATTAACAATCTCATTTCTTCTTGGAACAGATTCCTTTACCAAGTCTTCCCTGCTGTATGTCATGTGATCAGTCGCCCCTGAATCAATAATCCAAGAGCAGTCAGTACCAGATGTATTTAAAACAAAAACTTTACCTTCATTCTGCTCGACAGAAGGCAAAAAAGAGAATTTTCCATCAGATTTCGGTCTGAAATTTCCACTGTTAGGGCTTAAACTGGCCAAGTTCGCAGCTGGTAGGGTCACGGTTTCTGCCACGTGTGCCTTGCCTTGCCTCTTTTTCTTATTCTCTTCCCACCAATCTGGATACCCGATTAACTTAAAACATTGCTCCACAGAGTGTTTTGGATTTTTACAATGGGTACACCCTCCAGGTGGAATTGGTTTTTTATTGTTTGGTTTTGGAGGATAGTTGGACTTCTGGAGGTTCAAGGTTTGGGTCTTCGCTAGCATGGGTTTGAATCGCTAATGGGTTTGAAGTGCTAATGGATGATGTTGGATTTGAATTGCTAATGGGTTTGGATTGTTAATGGGTTTGGATTGTTAATGAGTTTGAATTGCTAATGGGTGTTGGATTGCTAATGGGTTTGGGTTTGAATTGCTAATTGATTTGGATTTGAATTGCTAATGGGTTTGAATCGCTAATATGTTTGAATTGCTAATAGATGATATTGGATTTGAATTGCTAATGGGTTTGGATTGTTAATGGGTTTGAATTGCTAATGGGTGTTGAATTGCTAATGGGTTTAGGTTTGAATTGCTAATTGATTTGGGTTTGAATTGCTAATGGGTTTGAAACTTTGAATTGCTAAGGATGTTGAATTTGAATTGAGTTTGGGTCTGAATTGATAATGTTTTGGATTGCAATTGTTTGAACTTAGGTTAACATTTATGTTAATTGCTAGTGTTGGAATTGAAGTATATAATTGAATTTGATAATGGGTTTGGATTGTAATTGTTCATGCGTTTAAAATTAAAATTGAAATTGCTATTTAACTTAGATGGAGAAGGATCAGAAGGAGGTGGATAAGGATAATGTGAAGGAGGAAAAAGTGGTTGTGAAGAGACAAACGTTTTACCCACCTCCAAAGAGAAGGAACGTCTCTGCTGTACGGCGTTTTCCTCTCGATTGTGGCAGGGAGCCTGATTTTTCTTTCGACATTCAGTTCGATGAGGGTTCTAGTCAGAAGGAGAAGGAGAATGAAGATAAGAAGGAGGAGGAGATCCAGGAGGAGAATGACAAGAATGATAAGAATAAGGATGCAAATTAGGATTTAGGATAGGGTTGAGGTTTAAATTAGGGTTACGTTGTATCTAGGAGGATAAACTTTAATGGAACTTAATTATTGTGTATGTTTATGTTTAATTGAACTTAATCGAACTTAATGTCTATGTTTAATTATATGATATCATTATTTAAATCATTGTGTATGAATTTCTTATCAATTTATGTTTATATATGATGGTTATGGTTATATGTAGTAATGGAGAAAGGTGAAGGAAGCAACCCAAAAGGGAAAAAGTCCATAGAACGAGTTTATGTCCGGCGAAATACTCGCTCCAAGCAAGTTTTACAGAATCTGACCAACCAGAATCTGATTAATCAAAACTCAAAAAACCAGATTTTCCAAGTCGAGGCCAGCGAAATGACTGTTAATGCCATTAAACATTTAATGAAAAAACTTGTGGCATCGTACCTTGCATGGAAAGAAGAAGATCATGAAGAGAATAAGTCGGAGAATGAAGAATAGTTCATGTTGTTTCTAATATTTATGTTTCGTTTAGTATTAGGGTTTGTGGAACTTGTGTTTATGTTTTAGTGTTTTGATTTGTTTGAACTTGAATGAAATGTGATTGAACTTCAATGACTTAATATCTAAATATTTAATTATGTTAATTATTATTTACATTATTGTGTATGAATTAATTATGAATTTGTGTATGTAACTTTGATTTGAATTATCTATGTAACTTTGATTTGAATTTGCAGCCATGTTGAATATGCATGATTAGGATCTCGCAACAAATCAAAATGACTCGAGTTCGGAAGAGGAGCAAATTGTTGTTACTAGTAAAAGGGGAAAAAGATCAACAGCTAAGTGTCTGAAGACACGAAGAGCGATAGCTGCCGGAGAAAAGTTGGATCGAATTCAACCATGAAAGCAAACTCATCGGAGAGAATGCAAAGGCATTCACTAATTGGTGTGCCACAAAAACAAGAGATATGATTCCTTCCAGGTACCTTTATGAATATATATGATTTTGAAGGCATTTGATATGAATTTCAATTTGATAATTGATAGTATTAATCGGTTTGATAGTTTGAATGTAGTTATACTAATTGGTATGAAGTGTCAAAAGATTTGAAAATGAATTTGTACGGACAAATAGCCAAGGATTGGAATCTTCCAGATGACTTAGCAATCGCTACTAAGAAAAAATTCTACGTAACTGTAACAATACATGGAGGCATTGGAAAGGCAGATTGGTAAGAGATTATGCTTTTAACAATACTTACATTGATAAATGTTTGATTAAGTATCAATTTTAATTATAATGTGTCTTTTTTGTTATTGTAGAATAAAAAATACTTGGTGAATCCACAAGAAAGTGGGATTTACAGAACATCTCGAAGGAAGAATGGGAGACAATGGAACGGTATCATTCCAGTGAGAAGTTTGCGGTATGAAAACAAATTTCATATATAATCTCACCGTTACTAATTTTCTTAGTTTTTTACTTTATTTATATTTATACTAACAAGTATTTTGAATTTTCTAATAGAAAATGAGTAAGCAAGGACGTGAAAATGCCGCAAAAAAAGACATGCCCCACAGACTCGGGTCAGGCGGCTACATAAGTGCTGAGTTGAGATGGAAAGAAGGAGAGGTGGTCCGTGGTGGGTCCTCGGTTATTACCAAGGATATAGATGGCAGGACTTATAGTTGGAGTAGGGCACGCGCAGAAACGGATCCAAATACCGGTGAACTTGTGGTTAGAAACCCTAAAGCTGTCGCCGTGATCGACAAAGCGGTACGTATAACAACTCAAATAATTTTATTTTGTATATTGAACAAATTCAATTTAGTCTAATATGAATTTCTTTTATGACAGGTTTCTCTAGTAAACTTAGGTGAAGTTTGACCGGTTCGTCAAAATGACATCTTGACGTCTGCGATAGGGACACCAGAGCACTCCGGACGGTTGAGATGATATCCACTTTTTTCCAGCGTCAAACAGGTGTTTGGTAGTGGTACGAGAAAATCCTCCAAAGGATATACCAAAGAGGAGGTTGATCGGATGGTGCGGGAGGAGGTGAAAAAGCGAATGGATGAGGAATTCAACAAGCGAATGGATAAGGAATGGAGCAGGCGAATGCAGCAAAACTTTTCGCAGATGTTTTCGCAAGGCCAAACACCGCAGACGACCTACGACCCAATACTTCAACAAGCTTTCATCATGTTATCACAGGATAGCAACAATCAACCACATCCGATTCCTCATTCGACTTTTCAGGTTCTTAATTTCACCAAATTAATGATAGATATTGCTTTGTTCACATATAGTATTTAGGGTTTATGATTTGTTATTATACAAGTTTATTTGTTTATAATTACAGGGGCCTGTCGAAGCCTTACTCCTCCTTCCAGGGACATCTGGGATGCCTGTGTATGTAGCTAGAGCTATGGTGTCTGCACAGGCTTTTAGTGAGACAGTCCATGGAGAGTCAGTGGGCTTAGGGGAAGTGAAGGTACAAATCTTAGAAGTTTTCAATAATGCGAGACACGCGATAGTACCTTTTCCACCTCCTAACGCAGATGATTAGCTTGGTGTTTTGATGGGTTCATTTCTAAGATGGCCGATTCATCTGGTGGATTATGGCATGACAAAATTGATAAAATTTACAAATTATTCTAAATTTCACAAGTTTTATAATAATTATATATATTGGTATAAATTAAATTGTGAAATATCATTTTCATTACTAATATGTGGGTTTTTTAGGAGCAAGCGAGGCAAATGGCGAAACAACCTCCTCAATTTCCTCCGCAAGACAAGGGAAAGCAGGCGATGCAACAGGATGACGAAGAAGAACCAAGTGTGGATCAGTTTTTTGCAGAGGAGCAATTTCAGTTGCGTGAGCTGTTTGTCACCGACAAAAAGTTGACAGAGATTAGGCCTAACGCAGTAAAGATGCACGACTATATGAGGATGTTTGACAATTCAGTGACTCAATTTGACGATGTTCCTGGTGAGTTCGAACTTCAAGATGTGAAGACATTCATCGTCGAATTCAAAGACATTCGCCATGTCTTCGATAGGGAGGAGCTCTTCGTTTAAGTGATTAAAGTTTGGGTTTTGTAAGTATTTTTCTAACTTTACAATAGTTGATTATTAATTATGTGATATGTCTAATTTAATAGATATATAGAACAATAATTGAATTGCATATATACCTACAACATACAGGCGGTGAAGGAAATATTGTCATAACATCGCGCTAAAAAAGTGGATATTTTGGGATCCAGAAAGATGCTCGAGTGTGGATGTGGAGAGTAATCCCGTCAGCACAGCAAGCTACATAATGAATCTTTTGAAGAAATATGCAAAAAGGGATCCCTATCATGTTTTAGTGCATTATAATCGGTTAGTTATCAATTTTCTAATTTTGACTTTAATTAATATTTAGAATTTGTGAATTAATGTTAATTTTACTAATATATATGTAACTACAGGTCGCATTTTGTGATTATTATCGCACAATTGTCGGCACGAAAGTTGTGGATAGTAGATTCACTCCAATCAAATGAAAAGTATCAATCTCCAATTCTAAGCAATTACGATCAGTAAGTTTAGGATTGACATAATACATGCATGCATTATTTAGTTATAGTAATATCTAGAAATTAATTTTTATAACTTTATATTTAAATGTTGCAGGGCTTTGTCAAGATTGGTCAAAGTTTTCAAGTTTCAAGTTCAAATAATTCCAGTACATAATTCCGACTAATATATATAGTTTCATTTCATTTCATTTCTAATTTTTTGAATTTAATATTAATATTATTATTTCTTTCTTGTAGAGTCCACGATAGCCGAACAATAAAGATTGCGGGTTTTATGCAATGACATCGCTACGCATGATCCTTGATCACTGCACGTTAAATGACGAGATCCCATCGGTATGAATTAAGTCTAAATCTTAGTATATATGATCATGTTTTAGGGTTTAGGATTTAGACTTATAATTTATTGTGCTGTACTCTAGAGTTTAGGGTTAAAGTTTTGAGATTTAGGGTTTAAGACCAATTTTGTTATATATCTTTAATTAAAGTTTATGGTTTACGGTTTTATTGAATTGGTTTGGAACATATGCATGTTATTCTTAATTAATTGTTAAGTTTAATTGAATTAGTCTATAATCAATTTGCATAGGTTACTAATTATATCAAGTGTCAAAATGCAGGTTTTGCAACCAGTTGGTAAGCGCTATAGTGAGCGCGAGATTAACGCAACCATAAATGAGTGGTTTGACTTTTTTCTTAGACTTGTAGGTAAATATTAATTGACTAGATAATTTGTGATATTAATATATTATATGCGTATTTATATGTTGTGATATATTGTTAATTTCTATGCTTATATATTTGTGATATTAATTGTATGTGAATGCATGTATCGGAATTGATTGATGGCTAGCAAAAATGTTTGTGATATGATATATGTACCGATATATCGGTATTAATTGATGGCTAGCAAAAATGGGCGCTTGCCCCAGAAACAAAAATAATTTTTTTTAAAGGATCATTAGTACTGATTTTTAACAAAAAAGCGGTACTAATAATATCTTTAGTATCGATTTTTTGTTAAAAAACCGGTACTGATTATCGGTCAATTATATAAAAAAAATAAGAATCATCAGTACCGGTTTTTAACTAAAAAACGATACTACTGTATTATAATTAGTACCGGTTTTTAGTTAAAAACCGGTACTGATGATCAGCCCCAATTTCTGCCGCGAATCTCAGCGGTTTTTAAGGACAGCTTTTAGTACCGGTTTTTTAATATTATTAGCACCCCCTATTATTAGTACCAGTCCGTAACCTTTTAATTCCTATTATTCTTTGAACTTCCATTTACACGAAATCAGTTGTTGAACTTCTTACAGAAGTCAATGTTGGTACTTAAAAATTCTTTCCCACCAAATTTGATTTCTACAAAGACAATAATATTTTCATATATTAAAGTCCGCCCACAAAGTGAGTGGGCACTAGTGATAATTAATGCTCCTTGTTAATTATCAAGATTATAGACAGTTTAGATTTATTATTGTTATTTAATTATAAATGAAACACAGAGATTTATAATTTAAATCCTCAACCTGAATGATCTATCAATAATAAATCAAGGAACAAATGATCAAAATCATCAATAACATAAACCATAGAAGTAGCCAGATAAGATTGACTTCTAAGACATATCTCCAACAGGTCGGATCAAAAGTTATGACCATTTTTGTGATGTGTGCGCGGGGATCATATTGCATCACAAACAACAGTCGAAATCTCTCGCAAGAGCAGGAAAGGAGATTTTGCAGCATCTAAAAAGATCATGTTGTTACGTTCCTTCCATCCAGGAATTAAAACGCCAAATAGTGTCCCAAGAGGCATCCAACCTAAGTCTGTTGTCGAGCCAAAAGGATTGTAAATCCGAAGGGAAATGTAGGAAATGGCAGGTTGAATTGTTGCTGATCCCAAATGTTTTTAGTAAAGTTGCACTCCATAAATAGGGTAACCGCCATTTGCCGGCCAGTTTTGGAGGATCATATTTTGTTGGATTAACAGCCTATTTAGAAGTAGCAACCAGAGGAAGATTTTAATTTTAAGAGATGCCTTCAATTTCTAAAGTTCTGTGTGGTACGCCAATACGCAATTCTTGCACCAGGATCTTCAATTTCTAGAGTAGCTACCAGTGGGTGCCTACAGCCATAACAATGCCTGGTTGTCTAGATGAGAAGCGACCGAGGCCTTGAAGAAATCCTTAATATAAAGCAGGATATCTCTATCCCTGGTTGATATCTCTTATTAAAGGCTCAAAATTAACTCTCATCAGTTGATAACTTGAAATTAAAAAAAAAAACTCTTATCAATTTAATGCTTCTTTAATCAAGGTTTGCGTGCGTCATTAAAAAGAGAGACAAGTTGACAATTAAAGGAATTAATGGTCACTTCCGTTATCATATATTCATATCTCGCGCGTCCCAAACTTATGTCCAAAGAAACAACGGAATAAATAAAGAGGTCATGATAATGATTACCTTTTAATGTTGTATAATTAGGTAAAATACTTCTCATGATGTACCCTTGCAAAACCTTAAATATCATACCCTTAAAATACTAAATAGTACAGCTATTCCTATACGATCTTCAAAGTATTTACGAATGACCGTTGTATAGCTAGTAAATCATCATCAATATCCTATATTCTTACTATTATTGACCATCTTTCTCTTCATCTTATCTCATGTCAATATTACTTAGATTAACAAGCACTATCAGAACCATCTGATCGATGTATTTCGTAGATTTGCAACAGTATGTATTAATATCATATTACAAGTTTTACTGGGGTACGTAAGATAATTGAGGGTACGTGAAACTCAAAATTAATTAATACTATATAAACTCAAGAAGGCTTAACAAAATACTCAACAAATTCCGCCCAATCGTTGAGCAGCGTTCTCTCGATGGTCTTCTCACCCAGCGTCAGTTTTTTTTTGTTCACTCCGTTGATATAAATGTTCACTTTATTAGATATAAATGTTCACTTTCTCATTGTGTTCAATAAGTTTTTTTTTTATTTCTTACCCAAATATTCAGTTGGGTAAGTACAAACGTTCTGTTAATTAAGTATAAATGTTTAGTTAGTTGTAATAAAAAACATAAATGTTATAAGCAAAAATGTTCATTTTATTAAGTATAAATGTTTAGTTTAGTAAGTACAAATGTTCAGTTTATTATATATAAATGTTCAGTTTATTAAATATTAATTTTCAGTTTTTTAATAGGTGCGCATAGAAACAAAAGAGGTCACGAACCGGACAAAAAATACAATAAAAAATTAGAAGGGGTCATAAACCGGTCTGGTTCAACTAAAAAAATTTCCGACTTTTCTCCTAGCGCGTCCCTCTCCTTAACCTCAAAAATTTCCAATTTAGTAAATATAAATGTTCAGTTTGTAAAGTATATATGCGCAATTTATTAAGTATAAATATATGTTCAGTTTATTGCATATAAATGAGATTGGGAAGATGCTTTAGCGCTAGCAACACACGAGACTCGATCACGCGATGGAGCACCTTCTGTTCAGCGATGGCTCGCGATAGTAAATTCAGCGATGACACTTATATTGAGAATTGCTCCTTGTTATCCGCACAATCAACAATCATCAATCAGGTTAAGCCCTTCCTCTCCTTTCCCCTCTCTTATTTTTCCCTCTGCATCAATTCATCTGCTTCCTACTCCTCCTCTCGGGTGACTGTTTAACAAAAACACAGGCGATTCAGATTTCAAAGATCTAATGGCCAAAAATTTTCTAGAGATTCAAAATTACACGTCATCCATCATCCTTGTTCCATGCGGTTAAAAATTGCCAACTTTAATATATTTTTAATTACGGAACTCATGCGTGAAATGAAATACTAAAAGAATTTTGATTAATCACGAGGATAACAAATGAAATTGCCGTGAATATTTGAATTTCCCACAGGAATAACATACGGGGTGGACTTAAAAAAGCTTTCCTCGGGAAAGATTTGTTTATATCCTCGCAAATTATAAAAGTCTGAATTCCAAAATTAAACCCGTATAGCACTAGGCATAGTGACGCGAGCGTGGGCCCCAATCAGTTGGATTTAAATCGTATACTATAGTGGTAGGATTGAATCACAAAAACCGTTTTATTTTTTCTGATTTGTTTCGAGATTCATCCCTCTGGTTTGAAGTTACTGGATGAAGCAATTCAGCCTAATTAAAAATAAGTTCCTTTGAAATACCATAAGCCAACAACCAGGAAACTGCCAAATACCATAAGCCAAAACAAAGTTTTTAAAATTATAAAAAAATCATGCATCCAATAAGAAAACATCCCAAGCACACTGTGATTTAAAAAAAAATAAAAATAAAAGAGCAAAAACAAACTGATCAATTTCACAAGCGCCCGTGTCGATTAATTATAACTGCGCGAATGTGATTGAGCTTATGCTGATTCTCCTGACGCATCATTTGAATGTATTCTTCGGAAAATGGCGCATAGTACCATATAAAATCTTCGAGCTTGGTCAGGTGTTGTAGGTCTGGAATACTCCTCAACTGCAAAACGCTTATCTCAAGATTCTTAAGCATGGACAGTGTCCCTTCCTCTATCTTTAAGTCCTCTACATTGTTTTGTCCGTAAAGGTTCAATTCTCGAAGTTGAGGAAAACCTCCTGCAGGGCAAGTCATTTGACTTCCTATGTATACTTCGTATCCAAGATAGAGTATCTTGAGGTTTTGAAGTTTTCCCAACTCTGGCATTGGATCTTCAGTGAACTGGCAGCAAGTAAGTACGAGCTTGGAGAGACAAGAAGGGAAAAAATGAGCACTTAGGCTGACATCCCAGACACCCCTTAAATCCAAACATTGTAAATGTTCAAAGAAGACGAAGCACCTCATATCAACCACATCTAAAGGGACGTTATTGCCTTCAATTGTAAGGTCCACAAGTTTTCGTAGGGTCTTATTTCTTAGCAAACCAGTTATTGGATCCCAACTCTTGCCATATAATTTCTCCAGTCTCAACTCACAAAGGTTGGGGAAATTATACAATTCACCTTGTGTATGTTCGAGACACACACGCCAAAGGGTTTGTAGGTTCGCCAAGGTTGGGTTATCAGATGGGGGCGGTAGTGTTTCAATACCATTTATCCTTACGTGTCTCAATGTCTTGATGGACCAGATTGACTTCGGTAGTTTGAGTTTGTAAGAAGTCGCGCAATTCAGTATCTGGAGATTTTGCATATGGCAAATTTCTTTTGGAATCTCTTCATCTGCAATCTTACAATAATTGAACTCCAAGTACCTCAACTGGATCAGCTCTTTAAACCATTTCTGCCCTTCTAATCTTAATGAGCAATTAGCCACTTGTAACACTCTCAATAGCCTAAAACCAGAGTAATCAGATAAAGACTCACCAAAAATAAACAAGGAACGAAGTTTCTTGTTAGAGCTTCCATAATTGTCATTTTCGTTAAGATTGCATGACTGGAGTGATACACGTCGTGCATCACTGAAAGTTGCATCTACATTATTGTTGCTAAACACTAGGAAAAATTTGTTGTCCTTGGCCTTTTCAATTGCTAGCTCGCGTAAGAGATCATGAACACCACATTTCTCAATTGAATCATCATATGATCTTGCTGAAACTAGAATCATGCTCCTGCAATTAAGATCATTAATTGTATTTTAGAAAGTACACACAAAATGAGAATTGAGAAAATAGACTTACGTCACTTAAAATTAATAAATTTAAGTCTTTTACAATTTTCACCAAAAAGATTATTTTCAATAAATAATATATTTTCACCTATCATAAGATTAATTTTATTTCTGATAATAGATGGAATTTTTATTCTAATTTACCTTTAAAATTTTTTTGTTGCCGTAAAATGATAACATCAGAATATGTAAAACAAGCATTTCCAGAGGTGTATGAGTTTTGAGTTCGAAACAATTAATATTATCGAATCATTTGTTTAAGTGTTAAACTCTTTGGTTGTCAAGTTCTCTTACTTGAGTTTGAATAATTTATTAGTGGAGCCATGATATTATCTCAGCAGAATATGATCAGCGGGAAAAAAAATAAAAATAAAAAATAAAAGTCACTTCAAAAATAAATAAAAATTGAGAAACAGAGCGGGTAAGGTCAGAATAAATGGACAAGACCTACTACATGGACATTCCAAGTTAGAAGATGTGTGGGATCTGAACTCTTAGCATCTTGTTTGATCTTGTCAGATCTATCAATGTTGCCTTCAGTATAAATTGATTTTGATGATTACGATCATATGTATATAGAATATCTACTGATGTAAATGACTATATATGAAATTCTAAGAACACTGAAAAAAATGTTTATAAAAAGGTAGTCACCTTTGAAAGAGTTCCTCAAGACATTCTTTTCCAGTGATTTCATCGGGTACTAAACGTTCAGCAACCCATTTCCAGATCAGAGATTTCGCATCAATCGAGTAGTCCTCAGGAAAGGAAGCGAAGTACATGAAACACTTCTTCAGAACAATCGGCATATAATCATAGCTGGTTGCTAGAATTTTCATGCATTTGTCCCCTTTACTACTATGCCAATCCAAGTTCTCTGCCACATTGCTCCAACTCTCGTAAGTATCCTTTTTATAAAGGAGACCGCCAACGACCTCCAAGGCTAACGGCAAACCACCACATATTCTTACTAATTTTTTGGCAATTTTATCTAAATTACTCGGTGGATCTTGGTAAGGAAATGCAATTTTAAAAAGAAGAAATTCACTTTCTTCTTCACTCAAAAACTTTAGCTTGTGTGGTGATCTCGTAGACACTTCAGCGACGTTCTGATCTCGGGTGGTTATCAGAACACGACTCCTTTTCGGACCACCAGGACATGCATTCTTCAAATAATTAGGCCAAAATTCTTTAGACCAAACATCATCTAAAACTACAAAATACCTTGTCTGTTCCAAATGACTTCTAATCTTTCCAATGAAATAGCCTTCATCAAGAATATTCTCTTCTGTTCCGGTGAGATCTCGAATTCGCCTTAGCATCATTTTTAACAGATTGATCGTGTCGTATTGTTGTGATACGGGTAACCATATACGCGTGCTGAAATTTTCCTTTATTTTAGGACTGTAAAAGAAGAATGAGAGTTTCATAAATCATAAGCATTTTATTTTTTCTCGCCTTCAATTCTGAATTGAGACAAGAAAGTAGATCAAATTTTATTTCAATAGTTATATCATCGCCCCATTTTCGGTACTCTCTTTATTTTTCTTTTCTTTCTAACTTTTTATCTTTTATTTTGTTAATAAAATTTGACGGATGGTTCGTCCATCCTGACTTCAATAAAAAAGAAGTTATATCATCAAAAACAATATTGAAATATAAAACGGAATATATATATATATATATATATATATAGAGTTTTGCTATGGTGAGTCGTGACTCACCAGAGGATCCGTGAGTTGGGCTCAAAACTCCTAGATCTGGTTCAAAATGACAGATCCAAACCGTCCAATACGATCTCCCTATTGAAATCTCCATGCAGACCAAATTTTATATTTTTTTCAAAAATTTTGAAGTATTTTTTTCGGATTTTTAAAAACTGCAGATTTTCAATGATTCAGAACTAATTAGATTAACGATTTTCTAAAATTTAAAAAATTTTCGAAAAAATGTAAAATTTGGTCTGCATGGAGATTTCAATAGAGAGATCGTATTGGACAGTTTGAATCGGTCATTTTGAACAAGATCTATGAGTTTTGAGTCTGACTCACAGACCCTTTGGTGAGTCGCGAATCATCATAGTAAAACTCTCTCTATATATATATATATATATATATATATATGTTTTTTCCAACTATAATAGGGTAAATAACTTTTGGTGCTTTGTCATAAAATCGTAGCCAGCAGTCGTCAGTTCACCGAACCGCATTCGAAATTTTTTTTTTGTCCAACTAATGAAGTTAAAAATTTAGAGCTGAGCCTCCTTATGATAGATTCTAATATAAATTAAGCAGAGTTTTAACTCCTAAAAAATAAACATAATATGATTGAAAATAATTAAAATTACCCTAAAATAATAGCAAATTCTAATATTGCTGAAATATGAAGGAAAATCGCCGACAAGTATAAGCGAAAAATTCAAAAATAATCTCCTTTAAAATATTTATAATAGTTAGTGAGGAAATAAAAAAGAAAAATATGGAAGTAACAAAAAAGTTGGATCATCACTATCCCTATTACTAGGGGTGGCAAAAAAAATCGCAACTCGTGAATTAATCGAACTCGCTTCGAAAAAAACTCGAAAATGAATCGAGTTATAAGAAATCGAGTTATCACAACTCAAGTTAGGTCCAACTCGAAATTAAATGACGTGATTTCGAGTAGGGCCCAACTCGATCGTAATTAACTCGAGTAATAACAATACAGCCCAATTCTGAATATTTAAGTCCAAAATAACTATACGCTGACCTAACCCTAAGTCCCTAACCCCGTCCCCGTGTCTTCGCCACTGAGTCTCTCCCCCTCCTTCCTCTCAATCTCACTCGGTCCCATTTTTTAATTAAAAGACACATGGCCATTCATTAATAAAACAAAGAAAGTACAAAACATTTTGTTGAATTCCCCAAGAGTCAAACTACCCAGCTTTAGTCTCCATCAAAACTGAAGCGTTTAGCTATCTAAACAAAAAGAAAAGCAAAGTTAAAAGAAAAAAAAAAAAAATCAAAACCTCCCACCTACCCGGTCCTTCTCTCCTATTTCCCATTTGCTAGAAGCTTCATGGCTAACAATAAAGAAATGAAAAACCAAAATAGAAAAAAAGAGAAACAAAAAACCCCCGTTCATTCTCCCTGCCGCTCAACACCACTCTCTGTCTTGAATTTCTTCCTCTTACTCCCTCTTTGAGTCTCTGCCTCTCTCCGTCACACATCCTCCATAAATCATTTCGAGTAGAACTATCGAGTCGTGACTCAACTCGAGTTGTCACGAGTTGATTTCGAGGCAGTCAAGAAAACTCGAAAGTGCTTCTCGACCGAGTCACGAGTTAACTCGAAATAGAACGATTTGATTTCGAGTAGGTACTAACTCGGTCGTAAGTCGACTTGAAACCACCCCTACCTACTACTTGTAAAAGCACGTATTCAAAGATATAAGTTTACTCTTTGAATTCTTATCCATTGATCATGTAAATTAGTGGCTGAATGTTAACAAGGATATAAGGTCATAAGTTTACTATGTTTGGAAAGAGAGCACAACACATATGAAAAACTTCCGTATAATAATAATAATAATAATAATAATAATAATTATAATAATTATTATTATTATTATAATTATTATAATTATAACTATAATTATAATTATAATAATTATTATTACTATTATTATTATTATTATTATTAGTATAATAAATTTTTTTTGAAGATAAATTCGGGGTCTAAGCCACCTAATTTATTTTTAAATTAAATGTTTATGAAAGATCCCGTTTCGAACTTATGACCTTTCACTCAAGATGCATTACTCTTTGCCACTAGACCAAGAGCTGGTTAATAATAATAATGATAATAATTTTCATTTTCTATATAGATCACATATGCAATATTTTCCTATCTGTAATTTTTCAAATAATTTCATTTATTAAGAAATATATATTTTTATGAAATGAAATTATTTTTTATGGAGAAGTCGCTTTTTATTTTAGTTGAGGTATAAATATTTTTTCAATTTTTATGTAGCCACTATACGTTTGCTAGTACTAGCTTAAGATACCCTCATATGTGGGCAAATAAAGAAACAAAATTGTATTAGATAATAAAAATATATCTAGCATCGATACAAATAGATATGTTATTTAATTTGTTTCTTTATTAGACGGAAAATCAAAATATATTGTTACTTCGTATGGCGATTAATATCCGACCATAGATCAAATCGATTGAACGGCAGAAACACCTGTTTACATGCTAGATCTAGCGTGTAACACCTCTACGGTCCGTGCGTTTATAAGTATATAGTAGAGATAAAACAAAATCCCGTCAAAGTTACTACCAAAATTAATACATAAGATTTTACTGACTTAGTTTCTACGCATAGTAGTTGTTAGAATTTCTATTCAGGAAACGCGTAATATTCTACCGGACTTGTTTTTATATCATACTTTTCATATAGATATCAGTATCTATATTTTTATATATTAAATCCTGTGAGTTTTTTCTTCTATTTTTGACCGTTATTTTGCATTTTTTATTTTTGACTGCTTTTCCAACTAAAAATAGTTTTCTATTTATAGTTAAAAATATTTTTATTTTTACATTTTCTATAATCAAAATTTCTTTGTTAAATATATTAAAAATAGTAGTACCAATTATTATTTAATTTATTTAAGAATTAATATATATTTGGAAATCATGCTAAATTATTGTCATCTAAAAAAACATAGCCCAACGAAACTGCGACTATCATGTCTAATTTTTTTATTAATTAGAAGCCGTGGCCGCTTTTTTATTTTCTATTTTTTTGATAAGATATATTAAATCCTGTGATTTTTCCCCCTATATTTGATAGTTATTTGCATTTAGTTAAATATAGCTTTCTATTTTTATATTTTTTATAATTAAAAATAGTTTTATCTTTTTTATTAATAAATATATTAAAAATTGTTGTGCCGATCATTATTTTAAGGTAATTTATGCTGAATTATGATCATCTAAAAAACATTGCACAGCGAATCTGCGACTGTCATGTCTAGTTTATTAATTAAAAGCCGTGGCCGTTTTTTTGTATTTTCTATTTTTTTGATTAAATATATATATATATTTTATTTTTGCATTTTCTATAATTAAAAATAATTCTCTCTTTTTTGGTTAAATATATTAAAAACAATTGTACCAATCAATTTATTTAAGAATTAAACATATTTGAAAATCATGCTGAATAATTGTCATTTAAAAAAACGTAGCGCAATGAAGCTACGATTATCATGCCTAGTATAAATTAATTTATGTAGGAAATTGTTGATTAATTTAAGAATAAGTATATTTGTCAAGAAATTGACTTAATTAATAGCTTGGCTAACGTATATTTCTAAATTATTTATTTTCCACTTTTCAGATTTTTTACCATTTGATGTTTAAGCAATAGATTAACAAATTTTTTTTTGAAGTCCAAAAACACAAACCTGTTGAATATGCTTCGGGCGAGGGTGGTCTTTCCGAGACCGCCGGTACCAACAATTGAGACCACCGACAGATGTGCTGGTTCTGGGCTGAGCAACTCCTCAAGTATCACCCTTTTATCATCTTCTTGCCCAACAATAACTTTGGCCTCATCAATGTAAGGTAAGGTTGGAAACGGCCTCTCCGGCGGCTTCTCATTTCTACTACTTTCACCAAGCGCCGGTGTCCCAAGAATATCTTTCTTTTCTTTGATTCTCTTCATGGTTGCCTCAATATCATCCAACTCAACACTTAAATTGTGAACATAAATGATGTTCAAGGGGTTTGCCGGCATCACATCCATGCAGTTCTTGATGCAAGGAAACAAACAATTTAGCCAATCTGCCACACGGGATTGTCGGTTCACCAAATTGTTTTCTTTCACCAAATTGTTTCTTTTCACCTCTCCCGTATACATGTCAATTGTGTCTTCAATGCGCTCTGCTACGTCCCTTATTTCCTCCACCCAGTGCATGGTTCTTGCACTCTGATTGCTTGTGGTTTCAGCGTCTTCAAGGAGAGGCTTGATTGACTCGAGAAGGTCCTTTGCCGACCTCACCTTGCTAGTAATCTGGCCCAAGGATCGAGCTTCCTCAAGGGCAAGGTTGCCTAGTTTCTTTGCAACATCAGTTATTAAACCCACCACATCCATTTCTTAATTTGGAATAATGGTTGATCTAGTTAATTTCTGGAGGTGCTGTCCCTGGTAAAAAGCAGGAACAACTATATGAGAGTGAAGATGGTGGCGGGTAAAGAAGTGGCTACCATGAAGACATATACAGAGACGGACGGATTTCTAAATTTTTGCAAGTAAAATCTACGCTGGGAATAAATTGCAAATGAGGGTCATAAGAAAGGTATAATGTTGTTTTAAAGCAACAGAGGGAAAGCTCCAGATTCCTATCAGTCATCGACAGCTAGCTGTATACTTTGGGAAAAGCACCACATTCCAATGTGTGATCGACGGCTATTTACTTTAACAAAAAGCACCATGCATATTCCAATTTGTTGCTGGTAAATTGGGCTTATTTTCTCCATCAGGTCATGTATACAAACAAATAAAAAAAAAAGAACTCCTGGATTAAAAAACAAATCATGTTAATTATTGAAACTCTAAATTTGTTGTAAAAACTTTTTTTTTTTTTAAAGATAAGATGGGACTCAAGCTCTTCAATTTAGTAAAAACTTATTTTTTTAAAGAAAATCACGGCAAATATGGAACCTGGCACCTGTTCAATCCATTTGAGAAGCATTCTCATGGACTAAATTGCAAATAAGGATCAAAAGAAATGTATAGGCTGTTTAATTTGTTATGAAACAAGAAAGGAAAAGCACTATATTCCAATGTACGATTGACAGCTTTATACTTTAGAAGAAGCACCATATTTTTTATCTGATCTTAAGTGATTTAACAGTTCATTTTATGTAAATTAATTATAATCTCATCAGGAAGCTCCATATTCCATCATATGTTGGACATCAGCAATGGTAGTAATTTACGAGTCTTTTATTTACAGCTTAACAAAAAAGAACCAATTATTTTTGGTCCAGTGTAAAATATAGTTTTGAGTTAAAGATCGAAATCCGACTAGAGATATATATTTATAAATATTTAATTTAAAAATAAATTAGAAGCTTAATCCTAATTTAGCTTTAGAAAAATAACTTACCGTGATTCCGTGAAGACCTAATTAATCATACAATGGCCGGGGCCGGCCTATTTCATACCGCTCTACCAACGACAAAATTATGGACTCTCATTCATATGAGTTCAAAACTCAACCAGAAATGATAACTATTTTATCATCACTTGCCATCGCTAAACACAGAGTGAATACAGTTTTGTCATCACTTGCAATCGCTAAACACAAAGTGAATACATAAAGTAGACAAGGTAATCTTATAGATGATCAAAGTGAATACTTATAACAAATAAATATTACCATTTTTTGTTCAGATTTTTATATGCATGTTCAATTTATTTTTATTGAACTTATTTGTTTGTATGCATTCACTTTGGTCATTATATATGTCCATCTTATCTATATTATGTGTTCACTAAAACTACAAATCACAGTAATCAATTTCCAAACTCAATAACTAAACGGCCTCATAGAAACACGAGACACGAGGGGAAAGCCGAAAGCGTATGGAGCCGAAGTCAAACTCTGGAATCGGGTAGTAGGGAATCTGTACCGTTCGTTCTAGATCGCACTGTCAATATAATAAGCAGGGATGAACGCACTACGACTTCCACGTTGTCTTGAGTTTTTTTTATTAATTGATTTGCACTATAGAAAAAAAAGATTCTCATTTTTTGTTTATTCATGCACCTATCCTGCATTCCTGCTGCTCTTGATCCCTTCAGCTCCCCCGACTACTGCGGAGATGTTAATTACAACCTCGATTGCATCCCATTAGTAGTACCTTTGACGCCTTCCTTTTCTCATCTCTTCTTCATCTTTGTAGGTAAACTGCTCTCTCTTTCTCTCTCTGCTCATTTTTTTGTCTGAAAATCTTGACAGAGCCACTAACTTTTCATCATGTATCTTTTTTTTTTTTTGCTTTCTTTTCTCCTTCGATTTCTCATTGTTTATGTGGTTTTCCAGGTGTTGACAATTATCGCGTATTTGACAATGTACATTTCAAAATGGCTTTATGTGCCTACTCAATTAAAATTAAAGTATTCTCATATTTTCTATAAAATTAGATTCCATCGAGAAACTGTTTGCCTCACGCCACAATGTCTTAGCTATTCCATCCATGAAATTGTGTTTTGTCCCAAATCCCGACTTATGTATGAAGTGAAAAGCATGTGAATTGAACTGCCTTGGCAAGCAACAACTTTGATTCTACTCAAATTTCTTGGATATCATGCACAAGCTCAGAGTATTGTTTACAATGTATATAACGTATTTTCTTGTTCAACATAAACCTTGGTGCTTCCCTATCAAACCCTGGTTGCATCAGTCTAATTGAAATCAGACAACTCCTAAATCCTAATGGCAGAAAAAAAATGGGATTCTGGTGAGCTTTTTATTTTGACACTGGCATATACTATAGTCCTGACCAGCTAATGAAGTAGTGATGACACCATTGTCTTATCTTTTCGCTTTATATGATGAATTCCTAATTCCAATCATCTTTATCAGTCGCGTAAACTCAATTTAATAATTTTTTGAACTGCAAATGATTGATTTCTTTGTTAGTATAGTATTACCAAAAAAAAAAAAATTTGCTATAGAATTAGCTTAACGTGTTGCTGGAGTACTAAATTAGCAATTAAAAATTTTCAAAATTTACAAAATGGTCAGTGGAGCCGCTTCTTATTCGGACTTGAACTTAAAATTACTGGTAGGAGGGTCTGTAAAACTTAAAATTACTGGCATAGATTTCCCTCGAACAGGATTCCGCCTGACTGAACTGGTAGATGAGACTGGGAGGAGGTTGGCAGAGTATGCCAAAAGTTTCAATGTTCCTTTTGAGTACAATGGGATAGTGTCGAAATGGGAGGAGATTTGTTTTGAAGATCTCAAAATTGAAAAAATGAATTGCTTGTAGTTAATAGCATGTACCGTTTCAGGCAGCTTGGCAATGAATCTATTGCCTTGGATAGCCCGACGAACCAAGCTCTCAATTTTATACATGAGCTTAAACCAAAACTGTCCCTCCATGGAGTTGTCAGTGCATCATTTAGCCCCTTCTTTGTTACGCGCTTTAGACAGGTTATGTTACATTATGCCTCAATGTTCGACATACTGGATGCATTTGTCCCTCGGGACAACAAGGTGAGCCAGCGCATAGAGAGAAAAACGTTGGCTCGTGAAGTTCTAATTCTGATAGCATGCGAGGGGGTTGCTTCAGTAGAGAGGCCAGAGACCTACAAACAGTGGCACCTGAGAAACATGCGGGCTGCATTTGGACAGATACCAGTAGAATCAGCACTACTGGAGAAGTCCCAAAAGAAATTAAAGGCAATTTTTGACAATAGATACTTCATGGAAGGAGACAGCAATTGGATCCTTCTGGGTTGGAGAGGTAAGACTTTGCATGCCCTCTCCATGGGGAAGCCAAAGCAAGGAGCTGCTTAAAGTATTTAGTCTTGCGGCGGCGCAAATATGGTAAGCTTTCAGATAATCCTAACTGAACCCAAACAAGAGCTGGCACATAAATGAAAATTTTGCCATCCTCTTTTCATTATAAGAGTTCGGATAGACTGCTAATTAAGCAAATCAATTATCTGCCTCGTCAAGCATAGGTAGCTGTTAGTATGACACTTGTCTGAGGCCGAGACATAAGTGGTATTTGTGTTGGGGCCTGTGTTTTGTGGCATTCTTTGAATCTATATACTATCCTTTTTTTTTTTTTTTCCCTCTCTAGTGCTGTTGTGTTTTTTTTTTTTCCCCCTTTTCTTTCTTCAGTTCTTTTGTGCGCACTTATTTTAATCACTTTGACTAGTTGGAGCTTGCTACTTTCATGCACCTAGTCTATGATGATTTTCTTACACATCATGTCTTGTTTGTTTGTTTGTTTGTTACTCTTACATCAGGTTTAAATTTTTATTTGGTACACTTTTATATAATTTACTTGTGCTATCAAAATTTTTAGAATGCAAAAAATTACACAACGGTTATTCCCTGTGATTCCTAGAATCCTAGTCCCTTTCTACCATTAAGTGTTGTTATTATTCCTCTAGGAATTTAAAATTGTATCATATTCATTTTTATATAAAAAAAAAGGAGTACCGAATACAAAGTTTTTATTATATAAATAACCTGCTGGTACTCACCAGTATAAGTACTCACACGCCAGACTATACCCACATCACTTTCAAAACTTCTATCTAATACCGGTACATCCATCGTGCCAATACCCATTCTAAGCAGAAGCTATTAATTATTTATTGGAACACAAACTTTCGGAAATTTTTTAACAAAGACAAAATTGCCCTTCCGAATTTTGAATAGAACAAAGCAGTATTTTTTTTAATAAGAGCACATTTATAGCGGCGCTGTCATTGCCGCTATAGTCCAGTCCCATAGCGGCAGTCCCATTGTCATTATAGAGCCTATAGCCGCAATAACAGTGCCGCTATAGAATTTTTTTTTTTTCTCGGTGAATCAAACAGTGAATAAAAACGACTTGTTGTTATGTGGAGAGGGACCTACACTAGGGGTGGGGGCCTTCTTTTTTATTTGATTCGTTGCTTGTGAACGCCAAATGTGAGTACATTGATCTTCTATGATCATATAAAATGTTGAAACTTGTGAGGAATATATATAACGATGACATTTAAAAAAAAAGTTATGTATGTTCGGTCTTCTTTGATATCAAAATGCACTTTGAAAAATTTCAAGTTTATGAGAGAGTGACTAGAGACATGAATTTTATTTATTTATTTTTTTATCAAACTTGATATGATAATTTTGAACCGTTATAATTTAAAATATTAGCCTCAAATACTAACATTAATTTCTAATTAAATTTATTTCATTTTTTTTATAAGATAGCCATGAAAGAACTTGTAATAGTAAGGTTGAAAATCATCAAAATAGAATTGCACATAAAATCCCAAAAGTATTATCTCTGAGCAATTTCTACAGGTGATACCCAGCAGACATTGATTTCTTGGCACAAAAAATCAGATATTCATGGCATTGATATTCCAACTCCCAAGGCAACTTAAATCTGTTCTAACTCAGACCAACATAGATGTAGTGGACATCCAAAAGCCTCTGGCCCTGGACCCGGCCCTGGCCAAGTCCTTCTGACACAAAGAGCCGGCCCGGCCTCTCTAAGTCCTTAAGAAGGGTCAGGGCCTAAAGAGGTCAGGCTTTGGAAGGACCAGGCCACAATCTCAACTGAAGAGAGGCCAGACTTTGAAAGAGCCAGGGCCTAGAGAGGCCAGATTTTGGAAGGGCCAGGCCACAATCTCAGCTGAAGAAAGGCCTAGAGAGGCCAGACTTTGGAAGGGCCAGGGCCTAAAGAGGCCAGACTTAGAAAGGACCTAAGACCTAGAAAGACCAAAGTTATGAATAATCAGCCACAATCTCAAGTAAAAGGTAAGATCATATTTGATCCAATATAAATTGAACAGATCATTTCAAATAATATTGAAATTTCTGAACATGATACTAAGACAAGTTAAAAATACATACATATTTATCATCTTTTACGTTACATTATTTCATACATTCGTAATTTTAGTTTATTTCATTAATATGTTAACAAAAACTGTTTTTTTTTTATACTTTTTCTATGTTATTATAATATAACTGGTCTTAGACCCAAATTAAAGATGAAAAATTAAAAATATTATATATAATGAAAAATAAATGTGTCCAAGTATATTTAAATAATTTATAGCATTTTTATTATATTTTACAAATAAAAATTGTTCATTTTAAATATAGTTTAAATAAATATTTAAGGAAATATATTGTCTGTCTGTCAGCTCTTTAAACCCTTCAGGCCCTTCTAGTCCGGCCTCTTGAAACCCGGAGGGCCTAAAAGGACCAGGCTTGAGAAGGGCCAGGCTCAATCTTCATATTTAAACCCTTCTAAGTCCGGTCCGGCCCTTGAGTAGGTCCTTTTAGACCCGGCCTCCCGAGAGCCTGGTCCGACCCTGGAAGGCATTCACTACGAAGATGAGCCTTAAACAATGTTTTTTTGACGGACGGATCAAAATTTCAAATTCACCTATACTTTTTTGAGTTGACACGTGGTGGGACGACACGATGTGCGTGTTGACACCACACGACACGACATGAATACAAAATTAGCATGACACGATCGTGTTATCGTGTCGTGTTGAAACATTAGAAAGTTTGACACGATTCAACTTGACACGATTCGACACGCAACGAACACGAATTAACACGAATTAACACGACACCTCAACACAAATTTAATTATTAATGTTGATTATTTAAGCAAAATTAATAATTTAATTTCAATTTATAATACTACATCATATTATTTACCATTATTTAAATCATAATATTGTTCTAATCTAATTATTATTTTTTATAAAAATATTAATAAAAAGTTTAAACTTAATCAAATAATAAATTATGATGTCTAGTAATTTTTCCCTTACTTTTAATTTTTTTAATAATTTTTAAATTAAAAAAATATTTTCCCTTACTTTTAATTTTTTTATAATTTTCAAATTTAAAAAATAATAAAATAATCTGACACGATTTGACACGACTAACATGACTCAGAATGCGTGTCGTGTTGCCTCTTCTCACCACTAAGCATGACACGACACGACGTGATTAAAAAAATAGTTCGTATCAACACGACACGATACGAGACTCTAAGATGATCGTGTTTGACGTGACACGACACAACACACACGATTGGAGAACACTAGAGAAAGGCTCATAAATGCCTTATGTTTTTTTTTTTTCAAAATGAAATACAAAAGGAAATAACTACTATACATATGAAAGTCATGCATATTTTTTTTAAAATTTTTTTTGGAAGTCCAAACGTGCATTCCTAGGATGTTCTTGACTTGAATAAAAGGAAATTAATATTATTTGCATTTGTGCATATATATCAAAATCACAAGATATTAATGTTCTACGAACAAAAAGCTACTTAATTTTGACACACCGGTTCGAACTGCCGATCTGGCCGGTCCGATCGGTCGAACCATCGACCCGATAACTCCGCTGGGTCGACATTTGGTTCGGTTTTCAAAACATTGGTCTTAAATACCAGTTCTAAATGGATCGTATTTCTTTAGATAAGCTCGCAATATATTAATTTGTAGAGTAACATCTTAAATTCTTTCCTCTGAAAGAAATTGCCGAAAATATTAAGTTACAACATGGTGTCTATAACAATCTACTATTTTTAAAAAATATATATTGCGAGGGACCTAGGGGTAGACATGCAAATGTTATCATTGAATTCTGATAGATTTCTCTTTTCTATACAAAGGCCCCCACCCCCTCCACATTTTTTATTTTCCACTGCACGTGTAGGTCCCTCTCTACATAAACAACAACAAGTTCTTATTCACTGTTTGATTCACCAAGAAAAAAAAAAAATCCTATAGCGGCACTATCATTGCCGCTATAGGCTCTATAATGGCAATGGAACTGCCGCTATGGGACTGGACTATAGCAACAATGACAGTACCGCTATAGTTGTGCTCTTATTAAAAAATAAAATGCTGTTTTGTTCTATTTAAAATTCTAAAGGGTAATTTTGTCTTTGTTAAAAATGTTCCCAAACTTTCCATGTAAACTACTGCAATAAAAAAGAAACAACAAGTCTTTGATCACTATAAATGCCTACTTAATTAAAAATACATCTAGTACCCTTACTTCCACCCAAGCCAGTCCCTCATTTTCATTTCCAGTATATTAAAGTTGGAGGGGGCAATTCATCAACCACGGTACCATTTCCATGACTTTCATCTTCAAATCTGAGCTCCAAAATATAGACCAGTGCCCAAGTAGCGATTTCATTAATGCACCAATCTGTCAAAACAAGTGATTTTTTGCTGAAAAACAGTCTTCATCCCAGTTAGTGAATATAATCCAAAAAAACGCACCACAAAAAAAAAAAAAAAAAAAAAATCTGAAAAAGGTTATCTAAAAGAACCACATCTATAGTTTGAATATACAGTAACAAATCTCCAAGAACAGCCGGCTCCACATTATCATTGAACCAAAGCCATATATATCTTTCTTTTTATCTCGGAAAGAAGCATTCATCCTTTTTACGATACATCATCTCTCTGCTTAGAGACGACCTCAAATCCTGACTTGTATAATTTTAGAGACGACCTCTTCTGATACAGTACGGTTCTTAGTGTCAAAAACAAAAGATAATCAAGAATTAAATTGGGTACACTGTACCTACTCCAGCAACGTGAACTTGAAGAATGAATACATATGTCAGGACACTAGCTTTGACTCCTAGGTTTTGGGCAAGAGAAATGTGCTTCTGACACACCAATCATGCTTATTGCCTGATAATTTTGAGAAATATGAATAATTATTTTATTATTCTTAAGAAAAAAATAATACAATGTACATACATGTCTATTTATAGACAGAGAAGCAAACGGTAAAATAATGTTACCGTTCTAAGTACCCAACGGTCTAATTACAATAAATGTCAAAAAGTTTGTAACTCCTTTTTCCTGAAAAGGTTGGACGGCAAACTAATTAATGAGCCTATGATGATATTTTTCTGAGGCTACTACCATCCCTAATTATTTTTATTCTCAACACTCCCCTTCAAGCTAGTCATGTAGATATCGTACAAGCCTAGCTTGCAAGAAATATTGTCAAAGGCCTTGATACTTAGTCCCTTCGTGAAAATATCCGCCAATTGATCTTTGCTCTTGACATATGGAGTCTCGATCTCCTTGGCTTGTATCCTTTTTCTAATAAAGTGGCAATCTATTTCTATGTGTTTGGTCCGTTCATGAAAGACGGGATTCGCCGCAATATGTCTTGCCGCTTGATTGTCACAAAACATCTTCATTGGTTCTTCATGAGTGATCTTTAAGTCGGCCAACAATTGCTTAACCCACGTCAACTCACTTGCGGTAGATGCCATGGCTCGATACTCCGCTTCCGCGTTTGATCGTGCCACGACATTTTGTTTCTTGCTTTTCCATGTGACTATATTACCGCTTACAAATGTGCAAAAACCGGTTGTCGATTTTCTATCAAAACTTTCGACCCAATCTGCATCGGAATAGCCACATATAGTATTAGTATCATTTTTTCTCATCCAAATTCCCTTTTCGGGAAAACCTTTTAGATGCCGTAATATTCTATTAATGGCATCTAAATGGGGTGTTCTTGGTGCATGCATGAATTTACTAATTTGGCTTACGGCAAAAGATAGGTCCGGTCTTGTAACGGTTAGGTAAATTAATTTACCTACAAGTCTTTGAAAATGGCTTATGTCCTTTAATGGTTCACATTTTTCACTATCAAGTTTTTCGTTTACATCTATTGGGGTTTTGGCCGGCTTACACCCTAGCTTTTCGGTTTCTTTAAGCAAATCAAGAATATATTTTCTTTGAGATATAAATAGCCCTTTTGGAGAATGAGCTATTTCTATTCCAAGAAAATATTTTAATTTGCCTAAATCTTTAATGTCAAATTTTAGTTTTACGTTCTTTTTTATGTTATCAATTTCAATTAGATTATTACCCGTTATGATTATGTCATCGACATAAACTAAAATTGCGGTGGTACCATTGGTATTATGCCTAACAAATAATGAATGATCGGCTCCACTTTTTTTAAAATCACAAGATAATAAAAATTAAGAGAGTTTGCCATACCATGCCCTTGGAGATTGCTTTAATCCATAAATTGATTTCTTTAACCTACATACAAGGTTAGAGATATTTTCTTTTCTATGACCCGGGGGTAAAGTCATATACATTTCTTCTTCAAGTGTTCCTTGAAGAAAAGCGTTTTTGACATCCATTTGATGAAGGGTCCAATTGTTATTTACCGCTATAGACAAAAGTATCCTAACGGTATTCATTTTGGCTACCGGTGCGAAGGTTTCATGGTAATCGATACCATATGTTTGGGTATATCCTTTGACAACTAATCTAGTTTTGTACCGTTCTATGGTACCATCACTATGATATTTAATTTTGTATACCCATTTACAACCAACCGGTTTTTTCTTTTTTGGTAGTTCATACAATTCCCAAGTTTGATTTTTTTCTAAGGCATGAAGTTCATCTTCCATTGCCTTACACCATTTTGGATCATTTTTTACTACTTCATAATTAGTTGGTTCTTCAATCTTTGACAAGGAATTAATAAAAGCATAATGATCTTTTGAAACATTATCATATGAAATGTAATCTTGTATTGGATATTGTACCGAATATGTGATGAAGTCCTTTAACTTTGAAGATGGTTGAGTTTGTCGGGTTGACCTTCTCAATACCACTACTTCTTAATTATTTTGACCTTCTTCACCTTCCTCATTTTCATTTTCTCTGTCATCTTGATAACCTTCTCCATCTTCCTCGGATGCACGCTCTAAGGCTTCAATTTCTTCATTATCTCGATTACCTATATTAATATTACTTTCTACAAGAACTTCTTTTCCTTCTATGTTAGTAGCACACGGTAAGACAAATTCATTTTGAAAAAGTTGGTCACAACCGCCTAGTTCAAAACTTTTATAAAACGGTTCATTTTCAAGAAAAGTTACATGTCTAGAAATAAAATTTTTTTTTATTTTTGGATCAAAACATTTATATCCCTTTTTTAAAGAAGAGTAACCTAAGAAAATAGTTTTTATAGAAGTAAAATCAAATTTATCTAGTTTGTTTTTGTATACAAAACAAGTGCAACCAAATACTTTTAAATGATCAACATTAATTTTTCTATCATAAAGAATCTCTAAAGGGCTTTTAAGACTAAGATTGGCACTTGGTTACCTATTGATTAAATAGGTTGCGGTAAGGACGGTTTCGGACGAAAATTTTTTTGGAACACTATTTTGAAATAAAAGAGCTCTAGTAACATCAAGAATATGACGATTTTTCCTTTCGGCAACACCATTTTATTGAGGAGTATAAACACAAGAAGTTTGGTGTAAAATACCCTTTTGTTTTGTAAAAGATGCAAACTTTTGATTTACATATTCCATTCCATTGTCAGATCTAAAAATCTTAACTTTTTTTCCAAATTGAGTTTCAACAAAATTCACAAAGGTTTGAAAATGAGTGAACACTTCACTTTTATTTTTCATTAAATACATCCAAGTAGTTTTTGAAAAATCATCAATGAAAATAACATAATATCTAAAACCATCATAAGAATTCAAGGGAGCGGGTCTCCAAACATAGGAATGAACAAGTTCAAATAATTCACTACTTTTGGAATTAGAGTTACAAAAAGGAAGTTTGGTATATTTTGCAAGCTTACAAATTTCACAATTACTACAATCAAAATTTTCAAAACTAAACATAGTCTTTAAAATCCGATCGGAAGGATGTCCCATACGCTTGTGCCAAAGCTTGCTCAAATCTTCGCTCCTTTTTGTATTGAAAATAGTCTTGTTACTATCAAAATAATATAGCCCATTTTCTAAATACCCTTCACCAATCTTCTCCTTGGTGAGAAGATCTTGAAAAATAGCAATTTTTCCTTTAAAAATAATTTCGCAATTCAAATCCTTGACAAGCTTACTAATGGAGAGTAAATTTATAGAACAATTTTCAACATAAAAAACGTCTTGTAAAAATTTTTTTGACAAGACACTAATCAAACCCCAACCTTTGATTTTGATTTTTTCATTGTTGGCCACGATAAAATATTGGTTACCATTAATTGGACGATAATTTTTTAACAATTCAAGATTACCCGTCATATGATCCGTGGTACCGAAGTCAAGTATCCATTTATTATGATTTGGGTAAGCACAATTGGTTGATTGGCCTATGGTTAAACATCAGTTTCCTAATACTAAATTCAAACTCTGTCTGTTAATTATTATATCAGAATTATTGTGTTCTGGGCCTACATAATTTAAACAGGAGGTGAATAAACCTTGGCCCATTGATTTCTGGCCCATTAGAGCAGCTAGCATAGACTCCAGTCGGTCGAGTCTATCTGACTCGTTCCGAGTCGAACCAGACATGCTACTTGATGCACCACACATACCACTCGACCCCTTGAACCTTTCTTCTTCATTCACCTCATTTCGCGCAGAAACAAATCCCTTCTTCTCCCCCTCTTTCGGATCTAGGGTTTTTGAAAAAAACTTCTTCTTTGCCGCCTCACCCTGTTTCCGATCACCTCTTTGAGGGCGGAGATGGGGATGGAGATCCCAACACCGATCCTGACTATGCCCTTCTTTCTGGCAGTAAGAACACTTCTCGGTTTTCTCCCCCTTAGGCCTGCCTCTGTCAGAGTTGGAGCGACGAGCTGAGAAGGCCTGAGCTTCTGGCTTTGGGTTCGAGTCAGCGCGCTCATGGCAACTCGCCTCGTCGCCTCTTGCCTGATGTGAGCGGTGACATCATCAAAGATCAATCTCTCAGTTGAGAGGAGAATCTGTGCTCAGATAGAGTCATAACTCGAGTCAAGGCCAGCTAAGAAGGTGTATACCATGTCAGTCTCCTCCCTGTCTCTGATTACTTCTAGGTCGGTGGTTGGTGGTCTATAGATTTTGAGTTCTTCGTATTTTGATCTCATGAGTCCCACGTACTCTGGCATTTCTTGATTTTCTTGAGAAAGTTTTGCAATTTCTTGTTTGAGGTGATACACTTGGGAGTGGTTGTTTTGATTGCTAAATTGTTTCTCAATGGATTTCCACAACTCGGCTGCTGTTTCACAATAACAGAAGCTGTCAGAGAGTTTTGGCTCGAGAGAGTTGTGGATTAGTGTCATAGCTTGACTATCCACCATGTCCCACTCTTCTTGCGACTCAGCTCCTTCTTTAGGTCTTTCTTTAGTGCCATTTGCAAACCCAAGCAATCTCTTCCCTCTGAGGGTAATCTTGACTGCTCTGGCCCATTGGATATATTTTTTTCCATTTAACGGAACATTTGTGAGTTTTTGAGAGGAGTTGAAGTCAGTATAGGGTCTGAGAAAGGTTGCTATTTGCTGGTTAATTTGTTGATTTGTGGAATCGTTTTGATTTGAGGACGAATCTGTTGGAGATATGTCCTAGAAGTCAATGCTTTAATGACTTAAATATTAGTTTATGTTATGGATGATATTTTATCATCTGTTCCTAGGTTTATTATTGACAGATCATTCAGGTTGAGGATCTGAATTGTGGATCTCTGTGGATCATTCTTTAGAATGACAATAATAAATCTAAATGGTCCATAATCTTGATAATTAACAAGGAACATTAATTATCTTATAAGATTAGTATGCAAGTTAAGTGATGATTAAGTTCTACAAATCATAGGTAAAGAGTTGCCAACTTAATTGCATATGTGTATGTTATGGAACATAGCACAGGACTTGACCCAACGAAATAAATGTATGGATTGTGTTATGTGTCATTATTTATTTCGTTATGATTTTGGTTCTAAGTTTGAGATGTTTATCTTTTCCACATGAGGATAGGTTCAATAAATATCGTCTACCGTTGATTCCTGATAAGGGCTGCTATACGGACTTTATTTATGTTCTCTTGAATTGTGCGGGGAAAAGCTAATCATCAAGAAAACCGTATGTCCCTCATTAATTCGCTTAGTGAGTGACGATATCTGTTTGGGCCCCTTGATGGAGATAGATTGTTTGCATGCAACTTTATACAATTATCTCTAGATCAAGAAACGTATAATCTGCAAGAATGACACGTTCCAATCTTGGATTATACGATGATATCGTGAGACATAAGAATCAAAATAGGGAAATACTTTTATTCTCTTATGCAGGATTTAAATACTGTAGCAGTACACTATTTATGCGAATTGGGAATCATAACGTGTTGCTAGATACCGCTTATGATTATTGGAATTAAATAACGATTTAATCCCATGTCCAACTTAGCATAAATCCTCAAAGGGTCACACAAAATAGAGTTTTGACCAAGACAGTGCATTATTTATTTATTTATTCGCAACAGTGCGTATTGCGGAAATATGATAAGTTGATTGATTAATTATATACCGTTATAATTAATTAAGTCAAATGGATCATATGGAAATAAATTAATGCATTAGCTAATCCTAGAATAATTATTAATTAGTTAATAATTAGTTTAGCTCAACACAATTTAATATAAATAGTTATATTAATTTATTGGGCCAATATGTATGTATTAAATATATAGCCCAATTGAAGAGCATTTGGAGTAGCATCTAATTATGTGAATTAGAGGCTTAATTAATAGAGTTGAGAGGCCCATTTGAGCCCATTAATGGCCAGCCACAAGAGGTAGGTGGGATGGCATTCTTGTAAATAGATGGTTGGTGGTAGGTAGGGATTGTGCACTATATATAGAGATGTATAGATACAAAATTAAGGCCTCTCTCTTCCCTAACCCTAGCCGCCACCCTTCCCCTCCCTCTTTGGCCGCCGGCCTCACCTCTCTCTCTCTCTCCATTTGCTCATGGGTTGAGCATATTCTCTCCACCTATTAAATAGTTAATTAAGGAAGAAGAGAGAATACCTTAGGATTAGCTTCGTTCTAATCGAATCGCTAGCACGAATCGATTTAGATATTGGTTAATCTCTAGGTGGACTCGAGGCGGCCGTCAACCATGGTGGAGGCGCAAGGAGAGCACTCCACCGACTCCTACGCCATTGGATCGAGCCCCGCGGATGCGATTTCGCGGGAGGTACAAATCCAAACCCTTTCTCTTGTGTTGATTGAGTTTTGCACTAGATCCTCGCACTTGTTTGTGGTTAATTAAGTGTAATTAGCTTCAAAATTAAAATTTGTGCACTTTCTTTCAGTGGTATCAGAGCACATGGTCGTGCTTAAGTTATTTTGACACTTAATTAAGAGAAATTGGCTAATTAATGGATTAGTAGAGATGATGCTTTTGTTTGCTGTCTGGAAATAGCATTTTCTGTGTTGTTATGCGTTTTTCGCTATGTTATGTTCTCTGGATAAACTTTCCTCCTACATAAAAGTTGTAGATCTATGGATTGTGATTCTTTTGGCGTTGGATTCACATTTTTCTGAAATTGTATGGATTTACTGTGAATAAAATGGCAACGGTACGCAGAACCAATTTCTGCTTGCACTGTTCTGTTTGAATGGCTTAAAAGATTTATATTTTGAATATAAGTACCAGTGTTCTTTGGCTAGATTTAAAGAGGACTTGAAACTCTTTCTGGACATGTAAAGGATGTTGCATGGTTCAAATTAATTCGTGGGTTTTCAAGTATGAAAAGAAAGATCTCGTCAGATCTGGTTTATTGAACAAACTGATTGTTCTAATAAACTGTACTAACTGAGAACTCTTTCTGGAAAATTGTTTGAATAGAGTTGTTTCTTTTTGAGTTAGGATTCCAGGAAAATTAATTTCATAATTTTTCATGGAAGTTTGGTACCTCAACCAGGTCAAACCTTTTCGGTCGACAGTCTGTTCCAGTACAGGTCTAGTCGATTGTTAAGCTTGTAACTTGAATTTCTCAAACTGAACTTAGTGTTTTTCTTTTCATGAATAGTTAGCCAATAGATTAAACAAGTTTTTCTATGTATATTGTATGTATAAAAACTGGATGGAAGGTGATCTTTCAGACCGGATGGTTGAGAAGAAAAACAGAAAATCTCAAAACGGTGTTTTCGCGCACTTGTTTCAGATTTGTCTTTTTTAATTCTCTCAGATGGTTTATGATCTCTTCCTGAAATTTTGACTGGTAATTACAATCTAGACAAGGAGCTTATATAAATTATTTCATAATTTTTGGAGACCGGAAACTATGAATTTTGTTGTGTCCCAATAGATACTTTTTTTTTTTGATAAAGTATTACTTTCTAATTATTCAAATTAGTTGAAAAAGTAATTAGAATAGTCCTTGTTTGATCTCCTTTCAGTTGTTGGATGTTGGAAAGTTTCTCAAAATGAATTTAAACAAATTTTGTTGTTTAAAGATGAACATTTATACACGGAAATTGCGAATGGCAAATAAAATGCAAAGATGCTTGAAAATCATTAATTGGAAACAAAGTGGACTAGTAGTTGTACATGTGCTAACTTTGTTTTGTAGGTGGATAGTGGGTTTAGTATGGCTCATGATTCAATGCCTTGTGGTTTGTAAATTGAATGCATGTGTGATTGCGTGTAATAAGGCCTTTGGTGCCATTAATTAATTTTGATTAATTTTTGTGTAACTTGTGTGGCTTGCATGCCCCTAAGGTTAGGATGGGAATAGAAATTTACACATGTAATTTTGTTCCTTTATTTTATATAGGATTTAGATCCATATATAATTTAGTGGGAGGGACAAAGATTAGATTAGTTTTGCTACATGGAGATGCGGCGAAAACTAATGCAAGCGGGAGCCATACAAACCCACAACAATGCTTGAGATGCTTTATTATGTGAAAGTTTGTGGATGCTATGAATATCATAGGATAGGTATGGGTGTATGTTTACACGACCACCAAACAAGAGTCACATAATTGTTTGTCCCATTAATTTGATTAAGTCAACCGCCCTCCTTCTCTCTATCTCCTTCACGTCGTTCGGTGCCAAATGACGTTTTCTCGCCGACGCGGGACGTCTTTTGGTTAACCCTCGAAGTCGGGGTGTAAATCGGATTTACTAGGAGCAAATAGAGAGAGGTTACTTATCGATGGACCCTAATCGGATTGGACATCGGGGCGAAGTTTGTGGATGTACATGAGACATTTCACAAACCAAGAGTCATATGGTTAATATGATTGGTTGGAGAACCTACCTTATCTAGTTGTTTTGGTGTTATGCCGACGCTGGCCCCATCTCAACGAAAATAGAGATCTTGGATAACCAACTACAGTTGGGACATTAAATAAATGTAGTGGAAGTTTTATTTGTTATAAATAAAACATTTGCATAAACTAAATGACCTTAAATTGATTTTGTTATAGATGTTAAAATTGTTAATTTTGTTGCGATCAATCTTTGAAAAGAAACTTAAATATATCAATTCCCAAAACTTTACTCAAACTACCCGAACGTAGTATCGCGATGATTGATTGACTTTTGACGAAAAGTTATTCAATAAAGCGTATGACTAATATCCTCATTTGAAATTTCTAGACCTTTGAATTAACGAATTCATATGGACTAGAATTTAACTCCTACGCTCTTATCCACTTACTCAAGAAGGCGTTCTTGGAGAAAGTAGATATTGACTCCATAATTTACGATCGAGTGTGAAGGGCATGAGTTGACCAAGAGATTCTTCTATAAGAAGATATATGAATGTTTCGTTAGCTTACAAATCGAAAGATTTAAGTAGCTAATTGACAACTAGAGATATTACGATCTCCAATGTCAAGGATTGTTGATATTGTCATATGATCTCTTTGGAATTATAAAGGATATAATGTTACCTTTTTCACACTTGTTGATGCAAATAGGTAATTGGTTAAGTATTCAAGAAATACTTCACCAAGGTATGAGTTGACATTTCGAGACCCTCAATTGTGACTATGTGTCACATGAGTTGTTTCATTTACTGTTTATGGGAGGTATTTGAAAGGTTGTTCGAAATACCATGATTGTAATGTTCTAATTCTAAAAGTGTATTTGTCGTTCAAATTATCTTATTATCTCTAATTCACACTAGTAACTTGATACTAGTTCATATGCTCGCATTTAACGAAATGTGTTGGCAATGAAGAATAAGAGACACTTCGAGAGACGTAAAGCAAACTCCGTATAGGAAATGACTTGTTCGTCTAAGTCATTACCATTGGATACGTAGAGTTATCTTTATTAAGAGTTTGTTTAAGAATTGAAGGTTACATACCTTAATCCTAACCTCTCAAAATATTATCTCCATTTCATATTCGATGATGGACGATTATGTTATTTTATTATGGATATGTTTATATGATTTCATGCATCTTGATCGAATTTGCTTGAAATAGATAAACATGTTTTTTGAATGACAAACAGGATGCGTAAGACTTGACTTAAAGTGTTTGACTTTTATGTGTAACAGCCGCTTAGTCATAAATAAACGAGAATCGCATTATGAGAGTCTACGTAACGTAGAGCTCGTAGTTCAATTCGATTTCTCATCAATTGTTATATGCGAATCATGTTTGTTAATTGACAAAAGCGCCTTTGACCTACAAAGGTTTAAGGACAAGTGACTTGATTAGGACTTATACATATCGATGTATATAGATCTATAAGTACTTGTGAAATAAAAGGTTGTTTATACTTTATTACTTGACCAACGATCATTGTAGATATTAACATATCTATTTGATAAGGTATAAGTATGAATCTTTTGATTAGTTCAAAGGAGTTCAAGAGTGAAGTTAAAAGACCGTTCAAGGAAAAGAAAAAGTCTTACAATTAATCATGGTAAATAGTTAAGTCGTATGATTTGAAATATTATCTAAAGAGTATGAAAGTAGTTTCACAACTCGCTCCATGAGGAATAATATGTCCAAGAATGGAGGTATCGAACAATATTTAGTATAGTTCGATCGGTAATAAATCAAATTGACTTATTCGACTCATATTAGGAAGTTATGTTTGAGGACAATATTGTTTACACTGAATAATGTTCCATCGAAGTCTATTGAGAAAGATATTTTACGAGATTTTGATCTCTAACTATATTGGTTCTCAAGATTTGGTGTTAAGAAACTTATTTCAAGGTTTGTTGACTTATAAGCTTGAACCAAATAAGACACTCTATTTTTTGTAGGATACCTTAAGTCGAAAAGACACTACTTCCACGAACATGATAAGAACAAAATAGTTGTTGCTAATCATAACGTAGTCTTAGAGAATAAAATTCTCAAGAAGAAGTAGTGGGAGTAAAGTGAGCATTAAAATAGTTTGTGCGTCACTACAAGAAGTATTCTTATAGAAAACTTGTTACTCTATGCATGGTGCTTAGTGGGAGTTGATCGGAACTTCAATCACAAGCCGTAGTGAAAGGAAGAAGTTTAATAGTACGCTCCTTCCAATAAGGACTCAACCATCTCACGAGTTGATGATGTTCGAGACACTCATGGAATGTAAGGAGTCAAGAATTTATTCTACAAATCGTTGTAGAAATAGTTCATGAACCTTAAGTACCGATCCTACAAAAGTCAACGCGAGTTGATTTCCTGAGCCGTTTGATGCATAGGCTTCACGACATTCTCGTACTTGTCATATGAGAATCCGTTGAGAAATAAGGAAATGATGGAAAGATATGATTCCACATGTATGGTTTAAATCCATACGGTCTTTAAATGCAATCCATGTATAACAACAAGGTATAGACCTTGGTTGATGTTCAAGAATGACCAATCCATCAAGAACGTTTAGATCTTTAATGGAAAGATTGACATGGACGGCAAGTTGACTAAGTACAAAGTACAGCTTCGCGCTTGTAGCTATGTCCAAGTCGATGACGAGTTGACTATATACTAAGCACGGCTTATTGCTTATAGCTATGTATAAGTCAATAAAGATCGTTCTAGCAACAGTTATATTTCGTATATATTGATATATGGAAAGGAACATCAAAACCGCCTTATTCGAATGAATGAAAGAAGATGTTATGTATATGATGCAAACCAAGGTTTTGTTTTTGTGCTAGAAATATATACACACTTCAAGTATCCATTAATGGATTAAAGTAAGTATTGTGAAAAATGGAATAAACATTTTGACAAGGAAGTCAAGGAGTTGAACTTCGTCAAAAGCGTCTTGTATAGACAAGATATTCAGTGGGAGCATGATTGTGTTACTTGTATTGTACAAGGTAATAAGATATTAATTGGGAATAACATTAAGAAAATGAATGTTGTCAAGATCTCATTGGAGAATGTTTTCTCAATAGAGAACTAGGGAGAAATCGCCTAAATCCAAGGAAACAAAATCTATGGTGATAGATTATGATGGATGTTAGGTTTGAGCTAATGTGCATATAACGACGAAGTGTTCGAGAAACACGAAAGTTACACTCCAAGATAGGATGTCTAACTACGTCACAAGGCATGACTTGAGTATTTAACTCGGTTTATTGTAACTCAATTCGAGAAAGTGCATGAAACAGTTCAAGCATTCTTTCGTTATGAGTTTCATTTTGTACGCCATATTTATGCATATGCCTCGATGTGTAGTATCCAAAGGATATGACAAACAGTTGTCAAATGGATACAAGAGAGACACATTTGGACAATAGTCAAGGATATCCTCGAGTACCTTATGAGAAAGAGTGATATAATGTTCCATCTCTTAAGATGAAAGATAGTTCGTGTAAATTGATTACATTGATACTAGTTTTTCAAAAGATTGATATAATCACAAGTGAGCTAGATATTTAGCTCAAAGGTGGTGTTGTAAGTTTAGAAGGTGTTCTAAATGGAATATTACAACCGTTTCCGTCACCAAAGCAAAATTCATAGCAACTTGTGAAGCAATAAAAGAAGTTTATTTGAATCGAGTTCTTAGTCAAGCTAATATGGTTCTATTGCATCTCGAACCGTAGCTTAATACTAAAGAACCCTTTGTTGGAGATTCAAGTATGATCTATAACGATATCACTTGATATCATATGATGATGATCAAGAATATATATAGGAGTATACATATATAGGGTCAAACAAAAGTGGATAGGTTCGCGAACACAGCGAACACTCTAACATGACCTCTGCCTTAAGCGATATACGGGATGCAAAATGTGCATCCATACGTGGTGGACGTATGAGTAACTTGTTTAAGTGTATTATTTCTTTTGAGGTCCGAGACAAGTATATATGCAGATATATAACATCGTTCTCAATTCTTCGTTGGCTAGAAGTCACTATTGATTGACTCTAGGCCAAGTGGGAGATTGTTGGAGATATGTCCTAGAAGTCAATGCTTTAATGACTTAAATATTAGTTTATGTTATGGATGATATTTTATCATCTGTTCCTAGGTTTATTATTGACAGATCATTCAGGTTGAGGATCTGAATTGTGGATCTCTGTGGATCATTCTTTAGAATGACAATAATAAATCTAAATGGTCCATAATCTTGATAATTAACAAGGAACATTAATTATCTTATAAGATTAGTATGCAAGTTAAGTGATGATTAAGTTCTACAAATCATAGGTAAAGAGTTGCCAACTTAATTGCATATGTGTATGTTATGGAACATAGCACAGGACTTGACCCAACGAAATAAATGTATGGATTGTGTTATGTGTCATTATTTATTTCGTTATGATTTTGGTTCTAAGTTTGAGATGTTTATCTTTTCCACATGAGGATAGGTTCAATAAATATCGTCTACCGTTGATTCCTGATAAGGGCTGCTATACGGACTTTATTTATGTTCTCTTGAATTGTGCGGGGAAAAGCTAATCATCAAGAAAACCGTATGTCCCTCATTAATTCGCTTAGTGAGTGACGATATCTGTTTGGGCCCCTTGATGGAGATAGATTGTTTGCATGCAACTTTATACAATTATCTCTAGATCAAGAAACGTATAATCTGCAAGAATGACACGTTCCAATCTTGGATTATACGATGATATCGTGAGACATAAGAATCAAAATAGGGAAATACTTTTATTCTCTTATGCAGGATTTAAATACTGTAGCAGTACACTATTTATGCGAATTGGGAATCATAACGTGTTGCTAGATACCGCTTATGATTATTGGAATTAAATAACGATTTAATCCCATGTCCAACTTAGCATAAATCCTCAAAGGGTCACACAAAATAGAGTTTTGACCAAGACAGTGCATTATTTATTTATTTATTCGCAACAGTGCGTATTGCGGAAATATGATAAGTTGATTGATTAATTATATACCGTTATAATTAATTAAGTCAAATGGATCATATGGAAATAAATTAATGCATTAGCTAATCCTAGAATAATTATTAATTAGTTAATAATTAGTTTAGCTCAACACAATTTAATATAAATAGTTATATTAATTTATTGGGCCAATATGTATGTATTAAATATATAGCCCAATTGAAGAGCATTTGGAGTAGCATCTAATTATGTGAATTAGAGGCTTAATTAATAGAGTTGAGAGGCCCATTTGAGCCCATTAATGGCCAGCCACAAGAGGTAGGTGGGATGGCATTCTTGTAAATAGATGGTTGGTGGTAGGTAGGGATTGTGCACTATATATAGAGATGTATAGATACAAAATTAAGGCCTCTCTCTTCCCTAACCCTAGCCGCCACCCTTCCCCTCCCTCTTTGGCCGCCGGCCTCACCTCTCTCTCTCTCTCCATTTGCTCATGGGTTGAACATATTCTCTCCACCTATTAAATAGTTAATTAAGGAAGAAGAGAGAATACCTTAGGATTAGCTTCGTTCTAATCGAATCGCTAGCACGAATCGATTTAGATATTGGTTAATCTCTAGGTGGACTCGAGGCGGCCGTCAACCATGGTGGAGGCGCAAGGAGAGCACTCCACCGACTCCTACGCCATTGGATCGAGCCCCGCGGATGCGATTTCGCGGGAGGTACAAATCCAAACCCTTTCTCTTGTGTTGATTGACTTTTGCACTAGATCCTCGCACTTGTTTGTGGTTAATTAAGTGTAATTAGCTTCAAAATTAAAATTTGTGCACTTTCTTTCAGAATCGTCTGTACCAGACATGGTGACTTTTGGAAGGTTTTTTTTTCTTGGATTTGAGGAAGAATTCTATTACTGCTCTGATACCACGATAATTTTGAGAAATATGAATAATTATTTTATTATTCTTAAGAAAAAAAATAATACAATGTACATACATGTCTATTTATAGATAGAGAAGCAAACGGTAAAAAAATGTTACCGTTCTAAGTATCCAACGGTCTAATTACAATAAATGTCAAAAAGTTTGTAACCTCTTTTTCCTGAAAAGGTTGGACGGCAAACTAATTAATGAGCCTATGATGATATTTTTCTGAGGCTACTACCATCCCTAATTATTTTTATTCTCAACATTGCCATTGCCAGGTTGTTACATATCTTAGCAACCTGGGAAACAAATAAAATTATTACTTTTAAAAAAGTTTTAACTATTTGCGTCTTGATGTTGTCAAAGTATTATTGTTATTCTAGTTGACATCAGGTATATTTGTTTAACATTATTTTCTTTTTTAATGGAACGGGACTGTCTCGTAAATATCAGAAGGGGAATGATGACCTTGCTTTTATGCCTTTTTTTTTGGGGGGGGGGGGGGGGCAGTAGTGTGATTTCTTGGTGATTATTGATCTTGAGGTAGAATTTGGTATATAGAAATAGGTTGTCCCTAATATCAGAAGGGGAATGATGTATCACAATTTATAGCAGAAAATTACATACTGGTAATCGTTTAGGTTAGTAGTAATGAAATTAAAAGTCTCAATCAATAGATAAAACCTCAAAGGGAAAATTGAAGTGTAGCAAGTGTACCTTCTTGCTGCCCACAAATTTGGCAAATAGAGCTAGTGTAGGAAAACCAACGAAGCATCTTGCCATTTCAAATCAGGTCGTTATGCAGGGTTATCCAAATAAAGAACTTAACTCTTAGTATGATTTTCTTATTTTTTTAGTCTATTACAGATCATTTTGTAGTGATGCCAGTGTACTGATAATTAAGTGCCTCTTTTATTTTCTTATTTGTTGTGTTGCTGTGTAGACACCATTCTGAGAACATAAAAAATAATAAGCATAGCATAAAAAATAACAGGAATGACTTGCAAAACAACTAAATTTAGGATTTTGAACAGTAGTACTGTCTGAGAACTTGAATTTGGAGCTAAAAAATGATAGAGCATTAAAACCAAAAAGTGGAGGAGCTAATCAGCACAATTGCGAGTAGATTCTAGATCCAACAAGAAATTACAAGCACCAAACCAGTTTATCAACACGGATTCCACCAAAAAATGGATCTTAACATAATTCGATTTCTGGTAAATAACGTAAAAAGCACAAATTGAGGAACGAAACTCACCGTCCACTGTTATCGCCATGGCTGGATCAGCGCAGAGTGCAGGGAGGAAAGGGAAAGGGACGAGGTGGTGGTGTGAGGTTGTGTGCGAGAAGACCACTGTGTGCGAGAGAGCAATGCCTTTCGTTGGGGAATTTTGAAAGAGGTTTTTAATAAAGCTATTGGCTTTTTGTTTAGTTTTTCGTATGATCTTAGGCAAACCCAAACATAGCAAGGTAGGAGAGGCATGTGTAGAGGCGGAGAGATGGGAAGGTAAAACGTCGAGGAAGAAATGGATGGGGAAGTCAACGGTCAACGGAGGAGGAGCAAAAATGATTCGGGTTGGCGGAGGATGGGACGGAGGTTCACAGAATCACAGTAAGAAGGAGATAATATTTGGTGCTACATTGTAAGTTGGACATATAATAGACCCTCAAAAAAGTTGGATATATAATAATTGAACCGGTTGCAATGACAAATAAGATGAATGTGCTGTGCGCTTATTAGTATCTTAGTCAACAGCATATGCTAAATACACATGTTAAAATCAAGTTTTTTTAAATTTATTTACAATAATATCAACAAATCATACATTAAATAATAAAACATCACACCACACTGTGCTTTAAAAGAAAAAAAAAAAAACAAACTGATCAACCTCACTTGACCCAATTAATATATGCCTGACTCAATTATAACTGAGCGAATGTTCTTGAGCTTATAATGATTCTCATTATGCATCATCTGAATTTCATCTTCTGAAAATGGCGCTCGTTCCCATACAAATTCTTCGAGCTTGGTCAAGCGTTGTAGGTTTGGAATCCACCGCAACTGCAAATTTATCTTAAGTTTCTTAAGCATGGACATTGTCCCTTCCTCTATTCTCAAGTCCTGTACATATCGTTGTCGCCAAAGCCACAATTCTCGAAGATGAGGGAAACCTCTTGTAGGGCAAGTCAATTGTCTTCCCATATATGCAGAAGGCCCAAGAAAGAGTATCTTGAGGTTTTGAAGTTTTCCCAACTCTGGCATTGGATCTTCCTTCAACCCGCAAGTAGCAAGTATGAGCATGGTGACGCAATGAGGGAAAAAATGAGCACTCAGGCTGACCTTCCAGAGACCAGTCAATGCCAAACGTTGTAAATGTTCAAAGAAGATGAAGCGTCTCATATCAACCACATCTAAAGGGAAGTTCGTGCCAGAAATTGTAAGGTCCACAAGTTTTCGTAGGGTCTTATTTCTTAAAAAAGAGGTAATTGGATCCCAACTGTCGCTTGTTGATTGGGTCGTATTTGTTGCCTTAAAGTTAAATAGTACTTTCCATAAGCTTGTTGATTGGCTAAGATTTATCTTACAAAGGTTGGGGAAACTATACAATTCACCTAGTGTATGTTCGAGATGCACACGCCGGAGGGTTTGTAGGTTTGTGAAGGTTAGCTCAGTAGATGGAGCTGGTAGTGTTACAAAATGACTTGTCATTACGTGTCTCAATGTCTTGATGGACCACATCGACTCTGGTAGTTTGAAAGACAGAGTGCAATTCAATGTCTGGAGATTTTGCATATGGCAAATTTCTTCTGGAATCTTTTTATCTGCAATCGTACAACCATTGAACTCCAAGTACCTCAACTGGTTCAGTTCTTTAAACCATTTATTCGCTTGTGATCTCAGGTCGCAATTATGCAATTGTAACACTTTCAACATCCTAAAACCAGAGTAGTCAGATAAAAAGTCGCCAAAAGTAAACAAGGAACGAAGTTTCTTGCTAGAGCTTCCATAATTGTTGTTTCCGGTTAGATTGCATGACTGGAATAATACACGTCGTGCATCACTGAAAATTGCATCTACATTATTGTTGCTAAACACCACAAGAAATTTGTTGTCCTTGGCTTTTTCAATTGCTAGCTCGCGTAAGAGATCATGAACACCACATTCCTTAATTGAATCATCATATGATCTTGTCGAAACTAGAATCATGCTCCTGCAATTAAGATCATTAATTGTGTTTTAGAAAGTACCCACACAAGATGAGAATTGAGAAAATAGACTTACGCTCTCTTATAATTAATAAATTATTTAAGGCTTTTTCAATTTTCACCAAAAAAATTATTTTCAAGAAATAATATATTTTCACCAATCACAAGATTAATTTTATTTCTGATAATTGAAGGAACGAGTTTATTCTTATTTACATTTAAAAACTTTTTATTGCCATTAAATGATAACATCAGAATATGTAAAACAAGTGTATGTGTACTAAGTTCACAGAAACAATATTGTCATATCATTTAGTTTGTTCAAGTGCTAAACTCTTTGGTTGCCAAGTTCTCTTACTTAAGTTTGATTAATTTATTGGTGGAACCATGATAATTATCTCATCTGGATATGATCAGCGGCACAAAAATAATAATAAATAAATAAAAAGTTCTCTTCGAAAATAAATAAAAATTGAAAAACTATGTAGGTAAGGTCAGAATAAATAGACATGATCCTACTAAATAGACAGTACAACTTAGAAGAGGTGTGGGATCTGAACTCTGACACATTAGCATCTCGTTTGATCTTGTCATATCTATTAATGATGCCTTCAGTACAAATTGATTTTGATGATTTGGAGCATATGTATATATAGAATATCAACTGATGTAATTGACTATGAAATTTCAAGAAAACAAAAAAAAATGTTTTAAAAAAGGTAGTCACCTTTGAAAGAGTTCCTCAAGACATTCTTTGCCAGTGATTTCATCAGGTACTAAATGTTCGGCAACCCATTTCCAGATCAGAGATTCGGCATCAATCCGGTAGGCCTCAGGAAAGGAAGCGAAGTACATGAAGCACTTCTTCAGAACAATAGGCATGTAATCATAGCTAGTTTCTAGAATTTTCATGCATTTGTGTCCTTTACTACTATGCCAATCCAGATTCTCTGCCACATTACTCCAACTCTCATAAGTATCCTTCTTGTAAAGGAGACCGCCGACGACCTCCAAGGCTAATGGCAAACCACCACATATTCTAGCTAATTTTTTGGCAATTTTATCTAAATTACTCGGTGGATCTCTATAAGGAAATGCAATTTTGAAAAGAAGCAATTTGCTTTCTTCTTCACTCAAAAACTTTAGCTTGTGCATTGATTTTGTAGACACCTTAGCGACGTTCTGATCTCGGGTGGTTATCAGCACACAACTCCCGTTTAGATCACTGGGACATGTATTCTGAAAATAATTAGGCCAAAATTCTTCAGACCAAACATCATCTAAAACTACAAAATACCTTGTCTGTTCCAAATGACTTCTAATCTTTCCAATTAAATAGCTTTCTTCAAGAATATTCTCTTCTGTTCCTATGAGATCCCGAATTTGCCTTAGCATCGTCTTTAACAGATTGATCATGTTATATTGTTGTGAGACGGATAACCATATACGAGTGCTGAACTTTTCCTTTATTTTACGACTGTAAAAGAAGAATGAGAGTTTTATAAATCATAAGTATTTTATTTTCCTTGCCTTCAATTCTGAATTGAGACAAGAATGGAAATCAAATTAAAATTATTTCAGTAGTTATATCATTACCCTATTTTTGGTTTCTTTAATTTTTCTTTTCTTTCTAACTTTTTTATCTTTTATTTTGTTATAAAATTTGACGGATGGTTCTTCCATCCTGCCTTCAATAAAAAAGTTATCATAAAAAAAATATTAAAATATAAAACGGAATATATATAATAGCTAGGTAAATAACTTTTGTTGTTTTGTTATGAAATTGTAGCAGTTGTCAGTTCACCAAACCGCAGTCTTAAAAAATTTCGGAGCCTTTTGTCCAACTAATGAAGTTAATTTAGCGATGAGACTCCTTAATCTAAATTAAGCTGAGTTTTAACTCCAAAAAAATAAACATAATCTGATTGAAAATAACTGAAATTACCCTTAAATAATAGCAAAATATTCCAATATGGCTGAAATATGAAGGAAAATCGCCAACCAATATAAGCGAAAAATTAAAAAAATAATCTCCTTTAAAATATTTATAATAGTTAGTGAGGAAATAAAGAAAAAAAAAACATGAAAGTAACATAAAACTTGGATCATCCTATCCTACTACTTATAAAAGCATGTAATAAAGGATAGAACAACTAGAATGAAGCTGTAAACAATTGTTTACTCTATGAATTCTTAACCATTGATCATGTAAATCATTGGCTAAATGTTAGCGATGGATATAAGCTTATTTACTCTTCATTTTTAATAGAAAAAAATTTGTTACTCATTAGTTGTGCATGTGTTTGGAAAGAAAGCACAATGCGCATGAAAAATTTTCTTATAATAAAATTTTCTTATAATAAAATTTTCTTATCTCGGCTAATGTATATTTCTAAATTATTTAATTTTCCACCTTCAGTTTTAACAAATGTTTTTTTGAAGTCCAAAACACAAACCTGTTGAATATGCTTCGGGCGAGGGTAGTCTTTCCGAGACCGCCAGTACCAACAACTGTGACCAGCGATAGATGTGCAGGTTCTGGGCTGAGCAACTCCTCAAGTATCACTCTTTTATCATCTTCTTGCCCAACAATAAATTTGCCCTCATCAATGTATGGTAAGGTTGGAAACGGCCTCTCCGGCAGCTTCTCATTCCTACTACTTTCACCAAGGGCAGGTGTCCCAAGCATATCTTTCTTTTCTTTGATTCTCTTCATGGTTGCTTCAATATTATCCAACTCAATACTTAAATTGTGAACATAAACGATGTTCAAGGGGTTTGCTGGTATCACATCCAGGCAGTCCTTGATGCAAGGAAGTAAACAATTGAGCCAATCTGCCACACGGGAATGTAGGTTCATCACCAAATTGTTTGCTTTCACCAAATTGTTTGCTTTCACCTCTCCCATATATATGTCAATTGCGTCCTCAATGCGCTCAGCTACGTCCCTTATTTCCTCCACCCAGTGCTTGGTTCTCGCACTCTGATTGCTTGTGGTTTCGACATCTTGAAGGAGAGGCTTGATTGACTCGAGAAGGTCCTTCGCCGACCTCACCTTACTTGTAACCTGGCCCAAGAACTGAGCTTCCTCAAGGGCAAGGTTGCCTAGTTTCTTTGCAACATCACTTATTAAACCCACAACATCCATTTCTTAATTTGGAAAAAGAGTTGATGTAGTTGATTTCTGGAGGTACTGTCCCTGGTCAAAGCAGGAACAACTATAAGAGAGTGAATAACCTGGTAGCGTCTACCTGGTATCTCTAAAAAAAACTATAAGAGAGTGAAGATGGTGGCGGGTAAAGGAGTGACTACTATCGGGCTCGTTTGGATGCATTGGGAATAAGGGGAATAAGCAATTCCGGGCGGAAATTTTATTATAAACAATCCAAACTCTTCACAAAGTTACACACTTTCCAATACTTTCCGCCTAGAAATAGGCTATTCCTTTTATTCCCAAGCGATCCAAACGACCCCATCAACACGTATATAGAGACGGACGGATGGATTTCTATATATATTTAGTGCATTCAATGGTGTAGCGGGTAGTTATTACATTGACATTATAATTTATAACCTGTTGAAGATGCCGCACGGAATTCTATTCTGTGAGAGTTATATATTCAGTGGGTCCCTTCATCACCAACTCCTTGGAGTTCTTTTTTCGGTGAACCCGGTCCATATGATTTAGTGTAAAACATGTTGATAAATTGTTTAGTAACTTATTTGATTGTTTCAACTTATATGATCTGTTGATAAATCTACTCTGGAAAATATTTTTTGTTTGTTGCTCTCCGCTCATTTTACGATTTCTATGCCTATCTCCGACGAACTCAAATCTTTATGGTTGTAGAACGCTTGCTGATATTTTTTTTCTCAGCAAATAAAGATCCATATCACATGGTGGTTGGAGGGAGGCGCATCTGCTACCTCAGACGGCGACTGCTATAGAATTTCGGAAACTGGTACAATAGATAAATGGGTTATAGTCCTTTTCTATTGATGCCAGTTGGCTCTAACTGTGAAAATATTGTTATAGTTAAATGCAAGGTATTCTGAGAAACTTTCTGGTCACACAAAATAAACATGTAATCTGAATTTTTTTGAATTGTAACTTTGATTTTGGTGGTATAAAAGCTTATAGCGAAATAGTTTTAATAGCTTTTGATGTATCGAGTAGAAGAAGAGAGAATGAATTTAATTGAATCTTGTAAATTGTATTCAGTATGTTCTGTAGAATGATACAAGAGAGTATTTATACCCTAGAGTACAATCGCTAATTACAGTGACTAATTACAGCAATACCCCTAATACATTATCTAATCCGAATACATGGAATGAAAACTAAATCCTGAGTTTCTCACTTCTGTCGGTGATTGGTGACTGGTATTTACTGGTATTGCTGGACTGGATATCTCCAGTCTCGTCTCTGATCTCTATCAACTGGACAGTACCAGTATGTCTTGTAATATGTTTCAATTACTTTAATTTAAAGCCTTTCATTTTTTTTTTCTGATTTTTGCATTGTAGGACCGGGCTAAATATTTCACCTAATGATGCACAGTTTTAATCGCTTTACTTTCAATAATCAACATCACATCAGTTCTTTAAAGTTTGTTACTGTTTTGGTTAGAGAATGTGCTTTTTATAAGATTAAAAAATATATATATAACTATTATTAACATGAAATATATTTGACACCAATTTTTGGTCAAAAACATTTGTAGAAATCATTACTAACACAGTAACACTAAATGATAAGGTTCAGTGCCAGAATGATAAACTCATCACGGCTGATACCTAATCCACATTTTTTTTTAAGAATTTCGCTACCTAACAAAATTTTTTTTTTAAGAAATTCGATACCTAACCCACTTGTGCTCTACCCGGATTCCAACTTCCAAGAACTTGCTCCTCCACTTGCGCTGCAAGCCTGCAAGCAACTACTTGTGCTCCTTTTTTTTAATTTATTTTTCTTTATTGACCTAACAAGCTGCTGCAATTCAAATTCTAATTAAATTAAATACTTTGCCTACGGGCCTTATCGAAAAAAAAAAAAAAATTAAATTAAATACCCTATTGCGTAGAACATTCCAAATAGGCCTTGCTGTACACTGATGTAATTACGCGGACATATCAATAATCTATACATTTCTTCTATCTCTATGTTGTATCTGTTGTCTCTCTAAATATGGCCCGTTCTTCTAGATGCCAATAAGAGGCAGGTGCTTATTTTATTTTATTCCCTAAATAGGACAAAATAGAGATGAATCGGTCTTATATTCTTATCTGAACATGTCATAGCTGCTCATCCACTTGCGCTGCAACATGTACTTTTTTTTTTTCCTTTTGGTATTTGACCTAACAAGTTGATGCTTGATGCATTCTAATTTAATTAAAGTAGCTATATCATCCCGCGAAGCGCGATGAAAGTTGGGACCATTATCCTCTGCGTATTTTGTAAGACACGCACTACTGGATTCTCACCATCAACCATCCGATCTAATTTCGCGCGATGAAAGTTGGGACCATTATTCTCTGCGTGTTTTTTTTAAGACACGCACTGCTGGGTTTTCATAGATCAAAAACTTGCAAACCTGCAGAGGATTTCGTTCTATAAAAGTAGAGCTGCAGTTGATTTTCTTGTCGTCTGTATGCATCAATGCCTTTTCCTAGGCTTATAATTAGCTTTCGTAGAACAATTATTGCTTATAAAGTTATAAAACGTTCTTCAATCACTAAGAAACCCAAACATCAGTAGCAAAAAGACTCAATTACCACCAAGCGCCTTTCAAACACATCACAGTATAAACATAGAGCATCAAGGTAGAACAAAAATAAATAGGAAGGGGACTGTCACTTAAATATCGATCAGAAGGAATGATGATCTTGCTGATATGCTTTTCTTTTTTTGGGGCAGTAGCGTAATTTCTTGCTGATATGTTTTTTTTATTGCAATCATGTGCTCTAGTAGCTCGACTAATAAGAGCACTGGGCTGATTTCTATGAGGTCCAAGGTTCAAGCCTGTATGCTTGCGATAGGCTTGACGAGTCAGCATAAAAGCTCAGCTATATATACAAGAAATGACCAAGATCGGAATATCATTTATAGCTTATCCCAACTTGTTTGGGATAAAAGGCTCTGTCTATTGAGCTTGAGGTAGAATTTGGTATATAGAAATAGATTATCCCTAAAACAACAAATTTTTTCTGATCTTCCAGATGCATCGCAGTTTATAGTAGCAAATTGCATTTGGTAATCGTTTAGGTTAGTTGTAATGAAATTAAAAGTCTCAATCAATTGATAAGGAAAATTGTAGTGTAGCAAGTGTACCTTCTTGCTGCCCACAAATTTGGCAAATAGAACTAGTGTTAGGAAAAATAACGGTGCATCTTGCTATTTCTCATCAGGTCGTTATGCAGGGTTATCCAAATAAAGAACTTAACTCTTAGTATGGTTTTCTAATTTTTTTAGTCTATTACAGATCATTTGTTGTGATGCCAGTGTACTAATAAGTGCCTCTTCCATCAATGTGATAAAAAGGTAACCTTGTCTGGTGTAGATGTGTAGACACCATTCTGAGAACAAAAAAAAATAATAAACATAGCATAAGAAGTAAGAGAAATAACTTGCATAACACCTAAATTTAGGATTTTGAACAGTAATACTATCTGAGAACTTGAATTTGGAGCTAAAAAATGATACAGCATTAATACCAAAAAGTGGAGAAGCTAATCAACACAAGTTCTAAAGTTTGCACCAGTTGAGATGCAATTGCATCACTTGTGAAGGTTCATAATGAAATGGCAACTGAACTAAAATAAGCTAGTTTAATAATTTAACCAACATGGGAAAAATCAGCATCAATACTTCCTTAAGGCATAGCTTCAGATTGCCCTTCCACTTATGCCCTTTTTCAGACTTATCAGTGCAAAAATTTAGGTAGAATTTTTCAGAACATATTTGTCAGCTAATTTCATAGAAAATTCTCATCCTTGATCATCATGAATTTAACCGAATTCCGAGTAGATTTCTAGATCCAGCAAGAAATTACAAGCACCAAATCATTTATCAGAACGGATTCCACCAAATTGTATCTTAACAGAATTCGATTTCTGGTTAATAACGTGAAAAGCACAAATTGAGGAACGAAAGTCACCTTCCACTGTCATTGCCATGGATGGATCAGTGTAGAGCGCAGGGACTCAGGGAGGAGGTGGTGGTGTGAGGTTGTGCGCGAGAAAGACTAGGTCGTGTGTCTCGACTGTGTGCGAGAGTGCCTTTCGTTGGGGAATTTGGAGAGAGAAAAATCAAGATATTGGTTTTTTTTTTCGTGTGATCTTAGGCAAACATAGGTAGAGGTGGAGAGGCGGAGAGACGGGAAGGTAAAAGGAGGGACGTCGAGTAAGACATCGATGGGTGGTTTCTGTTGGGGATGGGGGAAGTCAACGCTCAATGGAGGAGGTTGGCGGAGGGTGGGACGGAGGTTCACGAGGAAATGATAATTGGTGCTACATTTGACAGAATTTGCTCTCAAGTAAACCTTCATTCTCCAAACAAATACCATGCATAAAATTTGTTAGTTACATTTTGTAAAGAAATGCAGAAAGGCGGAACCTTAAATATACACATGCAGAGCTAAAAAAGTGACAAACCCAGTTACATATCTGAGCTTGTTTCCCAAATATAAGATCCACTAAAAATTTAACTGGTTATAAGTTTAAAATAATCTAAAATTATACATTAAGTGTTTGGAATTTGTTCCGAAATAAAATCCACCAAAGATTTTAATTATACTATAGTGTCCCCATTGAGTCGAGGCTGATCATATACAATCACCCAACTAAAAGGTTAGGTAATTCTTCTAGGACTAATTAAGGCTCTGAGTCCAGCTTGATCTTATCAAAAGCAAGCCCCAGTTGGAAATATTTGATCGAGTTAATTTTGTGAAACTTGATCTTCTGTGAAGCATTGATCGAGTTAATTTTGTGATAAAATTTCCCAATTATAAGTTGGATACACAAGAGAATGGCTAACGCACCATCGATGGCACGGAGGGTCCCGTGCAATCGAGTTATTTTTCAAGATCCAAAATTTAAATGGTCAATCCGAACCGTTCAAGTTGTTCTCCATACTGAAATATCCTTGGAGACCAAATTTTATATTTTTTCAAATTTTTTTGCTATTTAATATGATATTTTTAAAAACATTATGATTAGAGTATTTCACGCCCTCCAATTTGAAAATATCATAATAAATAGCAAAAATATTTGAAAAAAAATAAAATTTGGTCTCCAAGGGTATTTCAATATTGTGATCAACTTAAATGGTTTGGATCGACCATTTGAATTTTGGATCTCGAAAAACGAGTCGATAGAAAATCGATGGCACATGCCATCGATGGCGCGTTAGCCATTCTCTATATAACAATTGTACAAGTTGCGATGACAAATAAGATGAATGCGCCATCTTTATGTGCACTTATTAGTATCAAACTTAATCAATAGCATATGCTAAATACACAGGTTAAAATAAAGTTTTTTAAAATTTATTTACAATAATATCAACAAATCATGCATTAAATAATAAAACATCACACCACACCGTTCTTTAAAAGAAAAAGAAAAAAGAAAAAAAAAACAAACTGATCAAACTCACTTGACCCGATATATTTATGGCTTAATTATAACTGACCGAATGTGCTTGAGCTTATGATGACTCTTGTGACGCATCATCAGGATTTCGTCTTCTGAAATGGCGCTCCATTCCATACAAATTCTTCGAGTTTGGGCAAGCACTGTAGGTCTGGAATCCTCCTCAATTGCAATCCTATCTCAAGTTTCTTAAGCATGGACAGTGTCCCTTCCTCTATTTGCAAGTCCTCTACATCTGGTTATCGCCAAAGATTCAATTCTCGAAGTTGAGGGAAACCTCCTGCAGGGCAAGTCATTTGTCTTTCCATGTATATTTCTAACCTAAGAAGGAGTATCTTGAGGTTTTGAAGTTTTCCCAAACTCTGGCATTGGATCTTCAGTGAACTGGCACCAAGAAAGTACTATCTTGGTGAGGCAAGAAGGGAAAAAAAGAGCACTCAGGCTGACATCGTGGCACCAAGGACCCTCCAATTTTAAACATTGTAAATGTTTGTACAGGCTTTTTCGTCGTCTCTCGAATTGTGGAATGGTTTCCTCGAGAAAGTGGAATAAGCCTTAGATTTACCCTCCTTAAGGTTCGATCTCTGCGCCGAATATCTCTTGACGACAAAAGAACCAGAACAAGAGTCGCTTCTTACGAGAGTTTATTAATTTCGCAGGTCCTTTCTTTCCAATAGGCTCAAGCCCCTATTGTTAATTACCTCGTGGTTGCCCACAAGAACCTCTGATTAAGGGATCTAAAGAATTATATGTAATAGGCTAGGAAAATCGTCTCTAAAATGATTTTGTATTTATATGAAAATTTATTATTTTGGCTTAAACTGGACTCAATTGATGGTATCAAATCTAATTGACAGGACCTAATTGAAGACGCTTAATTATTTGATGATTTTAGTTTAGACTTTTATTTGAGATAGACTTGGTTTTGATTTTCGTGTTGGAGTATGGTTTCTTGTCCTGAGGCAATTTTGGGCCTTCATATGATTTGGATTTGATTTGGGTTTCTTGAGGCTATTTTGGGCTATTTGTGAGAATTTGATTCCTGGGACAATTTTGGATCACTTGTAGAAATTATGTTTTGGCATCCTTGGGACTATTTTAGGCTACTTGTAAGGAAGGATTTCCGGGACTATTTTGGGTCACTTGTGGAAGCAAAATTTTGGGTTCTCAGGGCTATTTTGGACCACTTGTGAGAATTTGAGTTTTTTATAATTCTTGGGACTATTTTGGGCCACTTGTAAGGATTGGTTTCTGGTTTTATCCTTTGTGTTTTAGATTTTTGATTCTTAGGGTTCAGTTTCTGGCTTTGACTTAAAACTTTGGTGTTTTGAATTTGGTTTGGAATTTTGAATATGGTTTTCATTATTCCGACTTCTAGATTTTGGATTTGGATTTTGGGTTTGGCTTCTAAGTTTAGTCTTTGGACTTGATTTCTTTGACTTGGGATTGCGGTATGAGAATTTGTTCACTTTGATTTTTCTTGGGCTTTTGGAATTGGGTCTCGAGACTTGGTCTTTGGTTTGGATTTTTGATTTGTTTTTGGATTTGGGTCTTAGGCTTGGTTTTCAAATTTTTTGGTCCTTTCAATTATGGGTTCAAGTCTTCTGAAGCCGGTCTTGACTCTCGAGAGGGAGGCTTATTTTTCTTGAACGAAGAGATTTTGGTTCTGACTTTGGATTCGTGTTTTGACTTTTAATTTTTTGAAATTTCTCTCTGGGTTTTACAATTTTCACAATTTTATTTTATTTTTATTTTTTATTTTAGGCTTTTGAAATTTATTTGTACATTTCTAATTATGTTTATTTTTTAAAATATTTGATATTTGGCGTATTTCTTTTTGAAATTATTTACATTTTTGGTAATTACTTCACTTTTATTTTGGAAATTTATTGGAGGAGTTTTAATTAGTTTTGACATAATTTTAAAATTTATTTAATATCATGTAGAATTTTCTAAAACTTGTTTAATATTGGAAACTCTACAAAAATACAAAAGTCTATTAATTTAGCAGATTTTTATATCAAAGTATCAGTAAATTCGGTTTATTTAGATTTTTAGAAATTTATGGATATTTTGTTTGGATTTTTCTGAGTTTCCTACTATTTTTAATGAATTTTTTAATTTATCTGTTTATTTGGAATTTTCTGATTGGTCCACGTGTGCAGAAGAGGATGAGCTGGCTTGCTGCTGGTGTTGACTGTCGCCTGACGTGGCGCTGACTGGGTTTGTTGACGTGTCAAAGTGCTGGCAACTCTTGTTTGCTCTATGTAGTGAGTCGTCACCATGTCAGTGACCCGCTTGACGGGAGTTAGCCACAGAGGATTGTTTGTGGTCACGAATTCTATCTCCTCCAGCTCCGACAAGAGGGAGTTTTGCAGTTTAGTTCCTAGCCATTCTCCGATGAAATTACGACGACTCCGGCCATCATTTCGGTCGATATTGGGTGCGTTAGAATTGTAAGCTTGAGAAGATCACATTGGTATGATTCGTTACTGCTATGGAAGCTTGTGCTGCCTCTTAGCACCTGAGAGCTCTCGAGCAGCCATTAATGGCGTTTGAAGCTTTCTGATAACCTTCTTCTGCCAGCTATAGGTTCTATGTACTCCTGAGGGTGTCTTGATGACTCTTGTGCACTTTATTGATCTTGAAGAGAGTTGCATAAAAATGATCTGAACTGAGACAATTCGGGTCTGATTTGAGCTTCTGTTGCGGGGTCCGCTATGCCATTCTCTTGTACCAGAAACGAGTTGAATAGATTCAGGAGGTTAATTTTAGTTTGTTAATGTCCTTTTTTCAATTTAGAGAGTCACAATTTGCTGGGAGAAGCACTAGGGCAGAATGGCACCTTTTTACTCAATTCCCATTTGCATGTATGTCAATTTTCAGCAAAAGAATTTGATTTGTTGTCCAATTTAGGTTAACTGTAGTTTGTTTTACATGTTCAAATCACCACAGGGGGTGAGAGTAAGTGAATTAGCATTTAGTACAACTTGCAATTTTCAAATTTATACAAATTTGCTACTGTTTTGAGGACTTCCTTTGTTTGAGTTGCTCAAATGCTGGAAAACCACTTGCACTAGACACACGAAAAGCATTTGAAGTTGTTGAAGACAGTTTTGATATATATATATATATGTATTTTTATTTTTGTTTCGCAAAATATTCATTTACTTATGCAATTTCTGCCTCTTTTGAAAATAAATGAGAAAACAGTTTTAACTTGTTCAGAAATGCTGAGAATTTGTAGGAATGTTCTTTAATATGTTTATGAATTTTTCATGCACACACTTTTGCAGAAAGATCCAGAGTTTTGGAAATAACATTTTTATTTAAAAAAAAAGTCCCTGCTGCCCTTTATTAAGGTGTATAAAATCACATAAATTTTCAAAAATGAAAAGAAGTGTTCCCTGCTGTCCAGTAAACTTTGTACCTACTGTCCATGCATCCTTTTTGTGTTCTTACACTGAGAAAACCACATATTTTATTTATTCTTGTTTTTGTCCAGATTTATATGTGTTTTTATCTTGTAATAATGTAAATCTAGCCTATTAAATGCAGAATCTTTATTATCCTATTTAAGTCCCTAACTTTTTGGTAGATACCCATTTTTTTTACTGTCCAGAGAACTATGACATGGCTTATCTTATAAGGATTTTTTTTTATCTAAAGTGCATACTTGATTAAACGTGTAACAAGCAGGGTATGTTATACTTGTAACACATTTAACCATAGTAGTCACTAGCCTAAATCCTTCTGAGCCATGCTCAAATGGTGTTTTAGACGAGTCATCCCAATTACACTTCTCAAGCGCCATGCGCTATTGAAATGCAATTGAGGAAAGGAACAAACAACCAATTGTAGTCAGATTTCTCAAGCGCTAGGCGCTATCGAAGATTTGAACTAAATTTTTATATGATATTTCAGCTAGTAAACCTGCCTCTATATGATAAGTTATGCACTTGCTTCTTTAAACAAGAAAGGATAAAAGGAATAAAATGCTACAAACTACAGTACTGAAAATCAAATAAACTGCACACTTTCAATTAACCTTCTGCATTTTCTATTTTTATTCAAAACTTCCAATTCGAGCTACAAGTTCATCTCTTACACTTACCTTTGGCTTGACCTATGATTAGAATCGCACAGAAAGCTTCAATTTCACCTGATTCTTTGCTTCTAATACTGCCTATCACCTATTCGTTACAATGTCTCCCTCTTTCTAATCCTAATCCTAATCTTTATATTGGATATGGAATTTTGTTCTGGAAGAAGGTCTTAGGAGAGGTCTGACAGCTCTGGAGGTTTGTAAGAGAGTGACCCAGGGGAGGCGGCCAGCCCGAGAGAGACCCCATTTTCTTCGAACTTCAGTCTTTATATAGGCACTTGAGTTAGGGTTTCCATGGAGAGAGGCTTGGAGATCTGGCCATCCATGTTCATCCGACGGCTGCTGTAGATGCGTGGGAACTAAGCTGCCTTTCTCTGGTGTGAGGAGAGGCCCCGTTGATATCATCATTATTTATCGGTATTTGGACCTTACTTGGCACTCAAAAGACATTCAAACCATTAAATTATTCAATGGATTGCTACGTTTTTCTAAGGATTTGGCTTTGCCGTCGTCTTTTCTCTTATTTTCAGGTTTCTTGATGATTTCTGGTGGATTCTCGAATTTTTAGATGGATTTTGGCACTTGGCATATGCTAGACGACTCATTCATAGCACTTGGAGGCACCGTCCAAGCCATCGTTCGAACCGAATGACTCATACTCGGATCGAAGAGGGTTATGCTTGGATCGAACGCTCAATTATTGCATAAAATGGTGGATTTAGGAGAAGAAAATTATCAAATAGAATCAATAGCATTGAAGAGCTCATCCTAAGCTTTCCAACGATTTTTGAATTGCCTCAATCGGAGTCCGGATGAAGGAATTATGGCCGAAATACTAACGGAGACCAAAATCTGAATATCACGCGTAATGTTCTGTCCGAACATTGTTCATTCGGTCCGAATGACACTGTAGCAGCCTCTGCTGGATTTTCTCTCCTCTATTCGGTCTGAACAAAACCTTGTTCGGTCCGAACAGAGCACCGACAGAGCTCAAATGGTAAGTTTTTATGCGGGAAATTGGTTATTTTGGCAAGTTTTCTTTCCTTAGTGCTCCAATTACCTTTCTATGTGCGTGAAAATCAGTATAAATGCGTCCCTAGACCAGAAGGAAGGAAAAGAGGAAGCCTCCACACCTCTAATTCTACCTTTCATTGCTCAAATCCACTTTCCATAGCCTCCATCCACCATTATTCATCAAGGCAACCTATTCTTGAGGCGACGGCAGCAAGGAGAAGTTGTGACACGCCCCTGTAGCACTCCATCGCCTTTGAAGATTGAAGATCAAGCATAGAAAGATAATTTGGTTTATTCTTCCTATGTTTTTATCTCTAATTACCATGGGCTTGTATCTTGTGATTTGTACTCTTGTTTTCGTGTGTTTTGATACTATGTTAGGCTAAGTTTATGTAGTCTTAGGAGTAAGGAAGTAACTTAGGTTTGGATGTTGTGATTTGACTTGATATGATATGATATGTTTTGTTGATTTGTTTTGTTGAGAATTATATTAATTGCTAGTTTAAATTGCTTGGTTAGATCTAATTAACTTCTAGATGAATGGCCACATTTAGTTAAGTTCTAAAGTTAGGGTAATCAAGATAATTTAGATAAAGTATTTGGGATAAATTGTAGATCCAAAAGGGGAGATTAGTTGACACCAAAAGTGTAACTTTTAGACTAGTCCAAAAGACCTCTAAATATCTCTACGAACTCCAACAAACAAGTGTAAGTTGATTGAATTTTATACCAAAAGTTGTGAACTAATCGAGTTAATTAGGTTAGGTTGTGATTGAACCTGTGTCTAGTCCAACAAGCGAAAACTGAGGTTTAGAATATCTAGGTTTGACCAACAAACCCTAGCACAAAGCATATAATATCATAAAGAGTCAAAACCACACACTTATACCTTCTGTTCGGACCGAACAGAGTGGTATACGCTTGAAAAACACCGTTCGATGCACGAAAGTGATAAGTTCTATGTTCTAGAGTCCAAACCAAGGTGAAACCTGAACCCTAAGACGCTTTTTATATTGTTAAAAACCCCAAAACTCCACTTTACCTATTTAGATATTATTTAGATTATTTTAATTAACAAAACAACCAAAAAAATCTATTTTATTGCACCTTTAGGATTTATAACTCAAAACTCCATAAAAATATTTTCGTCTAACTTTTGAAAAATGATAAGCCCGGTATTCAATTGTACCGTCCCTTGGGTTCGACCCTAAAGCTTAACTCCAAACGACTAGTGAGGTTAGCTCTAGGTTTACAAATTTATTTGATATCCTAGGTCTTAGGCCTTCATCACCCGTCTCAGGGTAATTTCACAGAGAGGAGGGCTCACGACATCACCTCTTTCTTTTTACTGTTTCACCATGGCGCAGCCCCTTCTCTCTTTTTTTACTCGGCCAATTACTATCTCCTTTCCGTTAGAGAAGGAGACTCTTCATATGGGCCCCATTTGTAAGTGTTAATGAGAGAGAGTGGGATGGGTAATCTGGGTTCATGGTGCACCAACTAAAACTCCCTGAATTTCTGTGCATGGTGTACAAAGAATGGGTGCATCCAACGTTCAAATGGAGATGGTAATTTCTTATGGGGTGCAACGACGTCCCTGGCCTCCCCTGGATCCTCTGCAATGGTCTGCACGCTCCAAATGCCTCTGATTTTTGTGCGATTTTCATTCAGTTTCTGCTGTCCATTTATATTTCTTTAAGGCCAAACCAAAATAACTTATTTGAAGGCCTTCACTTAGGTATTTTTGGACAAAATTTTATGAGTGAACTCACAAAAATATAAAGAATTTAATGGTTTAAAGGGTTTTGCAAAATTCCTCACAGATTTATTTCAGCAATTTTGTGGATTTTTGGGGTTTCTTTGCAAATTGTGGGGTTTCTGTTGATATTTTGTTAGAGCTTCCATAATTGTCGTTTTCGTTAAGATTGCATGACTGGAGTGATGCACGTCGTGCATCACTGAAAGTTGCATCTACGTTATTGTTGCTAAACACCAGGAGAAAATTTTTGTCCTTAGCCTTTTCAATTGCTAGCTCGTGTAAGAGATCATGAACAACACATTCCTCAATTGAATCATCATATGATCTTTTTGAAACTAGAATCATGCTCCTACAATTAAGATCATTAAATGTGTTTTAGAAAGTACCTACACAAGATGAGAAAATAGACATACGTCACTTATAATTAATAAAATTATTTAAAGCTTTAACAATTTTTCACCAAAAAGATTATTTTCAAGAAATAATACATTTTCACCAACCATAAGATAGATTTTATTTCTGATAATAGATAGAACGTTTTATTCTAAGTTGCCTTTAAAAACTACTTATTGTCGTCAAATGATAACATCAGAATATGTAAAACATGCACTCCCAGAGGTGTATGAGTTCTGAGTTCATAGAAACTGTTGTCCCTAAATAAAGGCCTAGAGAGGGGGGTGAAAATGCTCAATTCAATTTCTAAACCGGTTTGGACAATTTTACGGAAATAACAATTTCAATTCAATTCAAGTTTGGCTCACCACAAACAAACAATCACACAAGTCAATTATAATGTAAATAGAGAGAGAGAGATGACAAGCGATTGATTACGGAGTTCCGACCCGCTAGATGAAGCTAGCCTTAGTCGTACGTCTCTGGAAGTTTCGCGACCACAAATCGGGCGCGCTCCGTTTTATTCCAACTGAACGGGTCTACAAATGCGAACCGAATCACTTCGTCACAAGGAACTCGAAGCGGATCGGCCTAACCTCTAGCTAATCACCAAATAGCTCAAAAGATCAAGGCTCTCAACCAAAACACTCAATAATCTAGCCAATCAAACTATGAGTTTGGTTGATGCACTCAAATCTCTACAAATTATCCAAGTAAATGCTCAAATAGAAGAGAGGGAAGGTATATCAGGTTTAGAGCTCAATAGTAGGTATATAGCAAGGTATTCAATCCGTTCAATCAGCTTAAAAAGGTCTGATATATATAGAGGGCGCCAAGAGCTCTAAACCAGTCAAATTCTGAACAAAACGTTACACAACGTTCCGAAACGTTACACAATGTTTTAAAATAGCCGTTAAATAAAACAAATTCTGACAATAACGTTGGAGGGTGTCAGAAACGATGTATAACATTTCTGAAGCGTTGTACAACGCACTGAACAGTGGACTCCAACGTTCAAAAAGTTGTCAGAGACGTTACACAATGCTAGGAAGCGTTATGAAACGTTTGAAGAACATAACGTTGTGTGACGGACTATAACGTTACACAACGTAGGCCAGAACTCCCTCAAAAATGGCCAGAGACCTCAAAGCGTTAGAATTTTCTAAACGGACGTTTTGTAACGCTTGATTTTTGATCCATTGTGTAACGCTAGAAAGCGTTACACAACGCACTGTTAAAGTGCTGAGTAACAGTCTCTGACTTGGTCAATCTGTTGTGCAACGCATACAAATGTTGCACATTGTTTGACCAAACATTACACAACGGAAAGAAACGTTGTATAACGCATGAGAACTGTTTTTGCAACAAGATATGTCAGGAGGAGTTCTGTAACGTTGTATAACGCTATAACTGAATTTTGAGCATTTAAACTTAGAAATTTGAGGAGATTAGTTTAGAATTACAAGCAATTCTGACCATCTAACTAATCTCCAGTAGTCTTCTGCAACTGCACTTGACTTGGTCCAAGTCATTCTTCAAATAAAACACTAAAAACACTAAATAGAAGCCATTAGTTGAAAGATTTGGTGTTGTTTTGTAAATCGGCAAATTAAGAGTTAATTGTTTAAACCAACAGAAGCAATATTGCCATATCATTTAGTTTGTTCAAGTGCATGCTAAACAACACCTAAGTAAATTGACAAGTAATATAGCAATTAAGAACGATACAATTTACTTTTCAATTTTCATTTCTCCCCCTTTTTGCGAGAAGAGAAAGGGATAAATCGGTTGGCACACTTAAACTGCTATGTCATTAACCAAACTACTCCCCCTTTCAAAAATAATTTAGCACACCATAGTAGCAAGTAATTAGAGGGAGTGGAACAACACAAGATAAGAAGCATGACATTCAAGAGATAAACCATGCATGTACCAAGAAAAAAAAAAGCTATTTAGCTCAACATAACAAGTTCATACAACACAAACTAAATCAACGAACTACTTTAAAGCCATTTAGCACTAAAAACACACAAGCAATTTAACTATTTCAATCTTAGCCATTTAGCACATAAAGCATACAAGTTCAACTTAACCATTTAGTTCATCCATCAAAATAAAACATAAATCCACACAAATTAAAAATCAAAGCTACGAAAGAAAGAAAAAAAAATATAAAAGAGAATAGGTTAAGATCTTGGCTTGGCTTGGCACGGCTTTGACTCACTCCTCCTCCGAGTCATCGTCTTCTCCGGCACCACTAGAGGTACCCTTTCGAATAGCCACATGGAGCTTCTTGAATTCATTTTGCATTGAGCCCCAAAAAGTTTGGACATCCGTCTCAATTTTGTCCAACATGGCATCATTTTTGGCGCGGTAAGCCAACTCACCCTCCTTCCATTTGGCATCCTCCTCTTTCCACTTCGCGTCTTCGATCTTCCAATTTGACCAATCATTCTCTAGATTGGTCAAGCGGGTCCTATAGCCCGTCAAAGTCTCGTTCCAACCGCCAAATTTTTGATCGAAGTAAGCTTGGTAGTTGGGATCAACAGCTTGTTGGCTTGAGGAGCTGGATCCACGAAGAGGACCCGTGGGTTCTTGACCCACAGGTGCATATTGATTTGATTTTGCACCGTCTTGAAGGAGATAGCGGTTCTTGATGTTGTTGGGATCGGGAATGAGAATCTCGGTATTCTCATCAACGTGCCACCCAACGGAAGCAATGACATCAATGAGATTGGTGGGTCCAAACATCTCGGCTTCCCGACCGAAAGTGTTGAGTCTAGCAGGGATACCGTCCTTGGCAAGGAAATAAGAAATGACATTTGCATAGGGGAGAGAGGTGTTGCTTGTGTTCTTGATCTTGTCCAAATGCATGAAGAAGAGATATGCAAGGTTGACCGGCGGACTCTTCTCAATGAGGCAACGAAGGTAGAACACCTCTCGAAGCTCCACATTTGTTTTGATTTGCTTCTTTGGAGCTAGAATGTTGTTGATGATGAGGAAGAAGAGACGATGATAGGCGGGAAGCTCGGCGGCGGATAATTGCTTGAGAGAGTAATCCCGTCAACAATAGAAAAACTCGTGGTACCGCTCAAATAGCTCGATGTCGGCATCCCTTGGCCATGCTTTGGATATATAAACTTACTTTCCCTCATTTCTCAAATACAACTCACGTGCCACCCGATCCAAATCAATGGTAATTGGTTTGCCACACACGTAGGAGTGTGCGATCGGGATGCCATCCTCCCATGTGACATCCAAGTTGACATAAAAGAGTTTGGTGAGGTCTTTGTTGTTTGGTTGAGTGCAGTTCAAAAGACCCCATGCACGGAGGTAGTCAAGGTGGGGTTTAATTCTATCCCAATCCGGGTCACTTATCCTCCACCATTTTTTATTTTTTTTTGTTGTACCAAGTAATAGCACTCACTGACCGACCGGCTATTGCCAAGAATGTTGCATGTATAGTACCGGTATGCATCATCGTCCTTAAACAAATACCGATTTTGTGTTGAGACGGTCCAATTTTTCAATGGAGGAGATGGTAAAGAACCGGGTACGGTGCCTTGTAGAGGCGGTTGGGTTGGCACAATACTAGAGGAGGTGGTAGCACCTGTTCTTGGTCTTTTAGCGGGAGCCTTAGAAGGTGCTCCGCTACGGGATTTAGGTGGTGCCATTTGAGAAGAGATAAAAAAGAGAGTAACCTTGTGAAACTGAAGAGATACAAGTGAAGAGGAGGCCTTGGAGAGGTTGAACTTGAAGCCGATTGAGAATTCAATGGTCGGATCGCCGGAATCGAGGTAGAGGAGAGAAGTTAGGGTTTCGGCAAAAAGAGTGAAGGAGTGAGAGAGAGAAGAAAGGAGGGCTTGGAGCTTGTAGAGGAGAGTGAGGAGTTTTTGTAGGTGGTCTTGGTTGAGTGAGAGAGTGAGCAAGAAGGTTGATTTAGGTTTGAGTTGAAAGGGTGTGAGATAGAGAGAAAGAGAGGAGAGGTTCTGTCGGGTTGGAGAAGAAAGAAGAAAAGAGAAGAATAAAAGACGCCAGCCACAAAAAGCTCCGTTCAAACGTTATACAACGTTTCGGAGAAAAGATTCGAATTAAATGCACAGAGTCGATTCAAAAACCAGATCTGAAGCGTTATATAACGTTTCTTAAACGTCGTGTAACGATATAAATATCGTTACACAACGTTTTCAAACGTTTTACATCGTTTCACAACAGTGAAAGAAATTCAAAATTCAAAAATCTAAGCGTTGCACAACGTTTTCTGACACGCTGTGTAACGCTATAGAAAGCGTTACATAACGATTCATAACGTTGTACAACGTTATAACTAATCAGAACACAAATCAGCAAGAAAACCTTTTTTTTAAATAACAAAACGTTGTACAACGTTATCAAGAGTTATACAACGTTTAGACCAGAAAAACAGTTTTTCAAACAGAATACTGAAACGAAATCGAAAACGACTGGTTTTTAGTTGAAAATAAAGACAAATATACTGAACAAAAGCATTAAACAGGCAGAAAAGCTCATGGTATACAGAAAATTTAATCTTTGAGTTCAAGCATACCGAGCTTGAACCTAAGTTCAAGATGTTGTTGCGTAGGCAATGGTTTGGTGAAGATGTCGGCAATTTGCTCTTTTGTGTCAACATGTACCAACTCCACATCACCTTTCTCAACATGATCTCGGATAAAATGATGTTGTATCTCTATGTGCTTGGTTCTAGAGTGCAATACCAGGTTTTTGGAGATAAGGATGGCACTAGTATTGTCACACAAGATTGGTACCTTTTGGAAATCTAACTCATAATCCCTAAGGGTTTGCATCATCCAAAATAGTTGCGTACAACAACTACCAGCTGCTACATACTCGGCTTCCGCGGTTGAAAGAGCAACCGAGATTTGCTTGCGCCTTGACCAAGAGACTAGTGAACCACCAAGAAATTGACAAGTTCCACTAGTACTCTTTCGGTCCATACGGTCACCGGCAAAGTCGGCATCGATATACCCTACTAAGTCAAGTTCGATTTGTTTACCATACCAAAGACCTAGACTTTGGGTACCCTTGACATATCTCAAAATTCTTTTTACCGCTTTGTGGTGAGACTCCTTAGGATTGGCTTGGTACCTAGCACATAGACATACGGCATACATAATATTCGGGCTACTCGCCGTGAGATAGAGCAAGTTTCCAATAATGCCTCGATAGAGAGTTATGTCCATCGGCTTACCCTTCTCATCCGCATCGATATTTGCACTATTGTCCATTGGTGTGTCTAAACTTTTGCTATCTTCAACACCAAACTTCTTAATCAACTCCTTGGCATATTTGGTTTGACTTATGAAGATGTCATCATGGAGTTGTTTGATTTGAAGCCCCAAAAAGAAGTTGAGTTCTCACATCATGCTCATCTCAAATTCACTACTCATTAAAGAGGAGAACTCTTGTGCAAGAGTCACATTAGTAGAGTAAAAAATAATATCATCCACATAAATTTGTACGAGTAACAAATGATCATCTCTTTTCTTAGTGAAAAGAGTTGTGTCCATTTTACCTCTAGTAAAATCATTGTCAAGAAGGAAGGTACAAAGTCTATCATACCAAACTCTAGGAGCTTGTTTCAAATCGAACAAAGCTTTGTGAAGCTTAAACACATGGTCGGGGTTAAAATGGTCAACCAAACCGGGAGGTTGTTGGACATACACTTCCTCGTCTATCTATCCATTTAAAAAAGCATTTTTGACATCCATTTGGAATAGAGTGAAGCCTTTGTTAGCGGCATATGCCAAGAGCATTTTAATAGATTCAAGACGAGCAACGGGTGCAAAAGTTTTCTCAAAAATCAATGCATTCTTATTGCTTGAAACCTTGTGCAACCAAACGGATTTTGTTTCTAACCAAATTATCAAGTTTATCTAGCTTGTTCCTATAAACCCATTTGGTACCAATAATTTGCTTACCACTTGGTAAGGGTACAAGTTCCCAAACTTAGTTTCTTTCAAATTGGTTCAATTTTTCTTACATGGCAACAATCCAATTTTGATCAACATTGGCTTCTTTAAAAGATTTTGGTTCAAGTTGAGACACAAAAACACAATGACCAATCAATTGGTTTAAACCCGACCCAGCCCTAACACCTTCCCTAGGGTCACTTATAATATTAGAAAGAGAATGAGAAGACACTTCTCTAAGCACTTCGGGAGGCTCATGAACCAGTTGAGGAATGGGTTGAGGTTCATCATGAGGCGTTTCGACTTAAGTTGTGTCAATCGTGTCTTCCTCATGATTCTCTCCCCCTATCAAATTGTCATCGATCCGGTTCAAAGGCTCCTCGATTATCACCGGTGGAAGCTCATCCTTTAGTTGAAACTCAATTTCTTGAGTTGTTGCCCCATCTTGCATATCTACAATAGAGTTACCTTCCTCGGTTTTCTCATTAGCATTTTCATCAAATTTGACATTTATGGACTCAATTACAACTCTTGAGGTAGGCAAATAAACTCTATACGCTTTACTTGTGTTTGAGTAACCAACAAAAATTTCGGTCAAAGATTTAGCATCAAATTTGGTTACTTTGGGAGACTCATCAAGGACAAAACACTTGGACCCAAATACACGGAAATATGATATATTTGGAGTTCGACCAACCTACAATTCAAATGGTATTTTCTTGAGTTTGGAACGAATGCATGCATGGTACACTACATGACATGCCGTATTTATCGCTTCGGCCCAAAGAAATTTGGGTACGGCAAATTCATGTAGCATAGTGCGTGCTAGCTCTTGTAGAGTTCGGTTCTTTCTCTTCACTACACCATTTTGTTGGGGAGTGCGTGGAGCGGAAAACTCTTGTTTATATCCTTTCTATATGCATAATTCATCAAATTTAGCATTTTTAAATTCCCTTCCAAGGTCACTACGAATTCTAGAGATTTTTAACCATTTTTCATTTTCAACCCGGTTGCTAAATTTGACAAAGTAGTCAAATGCTTCTTCCTTGTGAGCAAGAAAAAAAATCCAATTAAAGCGACTATAGTCATCTACCACCACAAACACATATTTCTTTTTGCTCAAACTCATAACATTTATTGGTCCAAACAAGTCCATATGGAGTAGTTGCAAGGGTTGAGAGATAGAGATAACTTCTTTGGTCTTAAAACTAGATTTGGTTTGCTTGCCTTTCATGCAAGCTTCACACAACAAATTTAAGTCAAGTTTGTGTGATGGGAGGCCACGGACAAGATTTAATTTGACTAGTTTCTTTAGGGAATCTATTGAAACGTGACCAAGTCTTCTATGCCATAGCCATGAACCGGTAACCATGGCACTAAAGCATTGTTCACCGGTGGTAAAGTGGTCAAAGTTCAAATAATAGACATCTTTTTTCCTTTGTCCGGGATATACAAAGGAATTATCCGAAATTTGATGCATATAGCAAGAAGAATGATCAAACTTCAAATAATATCTGACATCAAACAATTTGCTCATGCTTAAAAGGTCGTAGTTAAGACCATCAACAAGGTAAACATTGAATACCGTAAGATTTTGGTTACCAACCGAGCCTATACCAATAATAGTGCTCTTCCTAAAATTATTTCCAAAAGTAAACTCACCACCATCAAAAGGTTCAAGTGTCTTGAAACTTGATTCATCACCGGTCATGTGATGTGAACATCCACTATCTATGATCCAAGCACTTCTCTTGAATGATGATAACAAACAAACCTACAAGAATGTATATTAGTTAGAAACAAATAACTAACATAATTCTTGTATTTTTTCCCCCTTAAAATTTGACTATAAGGTCCGGGGAGATAGAGTGGTTTTTCAAGCCACATTAGAACCGCTTCCACTAGATGAGGTGGAAGTGGAAGCGACTTTAGAAACCCAAACCATACTTTTTGAACCGAATGTATGATTTGCTCTCTTAACCTTGCATTCTAATGTGATATGGCCATTCTTACCATAATAGTTGCAACATGCACTAGTGGGTTTGTTTATTTGTGAATTTTCTTTAATAAAATAGATCTCATAATGACGCCTAAGCTCAATGGCCTTGATCTTTGGATCTTTGGAGAAAGTGTATGATTGAAAGCCTTTCAAATTTGATTTTTGAAAATTCGTTTTGTTTTGTTGAGATGCATTCTTATTTTTTCTATTGTTTTGAGGTCTAGTGTGTGTGTTATTCCTATTTTCTCCATTATTTTGGAAAACATAAAAACACCCATCGGGTCCTTTGAAATACAAATTGTTTGGACTCCGATTGTTTTGCAAATTCTTTTGAGAACCCTTGAAACTATTTCTATTCTAACCAAAATTCTTTTGAGCACTATTTTGCGAACCAAAGAAATTCTTTTGTCCTTTCCCTTGTGTGTTCCTACTATTGGTGCCCTTGTTATAATGCCTCTCATTTTGTGTTGGACTAATCGAGTTTCTTGGTCTAAAAGTGGATTGATTCTCCTTCTTGAACCTAAGACCCGATTTGTCATTGGATTTTTGGCCCACATACATTTTGTCAAGATCCATCTTGGTGCTACAAGAAGCACTAGATGAACTTGATGCCCTTTCATTGTTTTTCAAGGCATTTGTCTCACTCAAATAAGCTTGACATTTTTCACAATCTTTAAATTTTTCAAAACTCTCAATCATACCCTTATACTTACTCACCGAAGCTTCAAGATCATGCACCTTAGCCGTCAAAAGGCTAATTTTCCCTTTTTGACTAGCAATAGTCTTAAGGGACTCATCAAGATAATCATTCAACCTATCAATTTGGGAGTTTGTATCATCATTCAAGCACAAGTCATCTTCATTATCACTATTGATAAACCTAAATCTAGCTCTCAAGGTCGGATACAATGAATCCTAGAAACTTTCCACTGGATAGACAGAAAAAGCTTTTCTTTGAGTTCAGCCTCATTCCAACAGTTCGCATTTTGTCAAATATTCTTTCTAGATGCTGAACGTGTTCTGGACCCGTGCAACTTTTGACCACCATGTCGTCTATGTATGCTTCCATGATTTTCCCAAGTTCGTCTTTGAACACCTTGTTGACCATTTGTTGGTATTCGGCTCCCGTATTTTTTAGTCCAAAATGCATGACCTTATAGCAGTACAAATCTTGTTCTGTTATAAAGCTTGTATTTTCTTCGTCGTTGGGGTGCATTTTTATCTGATTGTATCCTGAGTACGCATCCATGAAGCTCAGATACTTGAATCATGCCGTGGAATCGACCATCGCATCGATGCTGGGGAGAGGGAAAGATTTTTTAGGACAAGCTCTGTTGAGATCAGTGTAATCTATGCACATTCTCCACTTGCCGTTTGGTTTCATTACCAAGACTGGGTTCGCCAACCATCTGGGATATTCTACTTCTCGAATGGCTCCTGCTTTGATTAATCTGTCTACTTCTTCCTGAACTGCTTTCCTGCGCTCGACCCCCAGCTTTCGTTTTTTTTGTTGAACCGGACGAGCTTCTTCGTATGTATCTATTTTGTGTTCGGCGATGTTTCTATTCATTCCTGGCAAAGGATCGTCTTCGTTGACGAAGATATCTTTGTTCTTGATGAGACAACTTCGCACCAGGTTGTGATCTTTGAGGGGTAAGGTAGTGCCGATCTGTGTTACTTTACCTTCTTCTAAAATAACTGGTTCCGTTGTCTCGATGGCTTCACTGCAGGTTCGCTTTTGAGTCTCGTCTTTCATTGTGCTGAATGTCTCTACGAACTTTTTATGTCTCTTCTTGCTTTCAATTTGGGCAACCTGAGGCGCCATGGTGATTCTGTAACATTCCTTTGCCACCTGTTGTTCTCCTATGGCGACCCCTACTCCTTGGGTGTTGGAAATTTTATCATGAGGTGAGGTGTAGAAGCAATTGCTCCGATGTTATTCAGGGATGTTCTGCCCAAGATCGCATTATATGCAGATGGTGCGTTGACCACGATGAAGCGAACATTCGCGACCACTGTTCGAGAGGACTCGCCGTATGACACATCAAGATCGATGGTACCCATGGGTTGTATTTTGTCGCCAGTGAATCCCACCAACGATGTCGTCATTGGTCGCAGGGGGTATTTGGCGAGTCCCATCTTTTTTAGTGCCTCAAAGTAAATGACATCTGCTGAACTGCCCGTGTCCACTAAGATTCGCCTGACTCGCACGCCATTTATCCGTAACATTAGAACGATGACGTCGTCATGTGGGAGTTGTATTCCTCTGTAATCTTCTGAACTGAACGATATTACTTGAGATGTTTCTTGTTTGTGTTGGATTTGAAACATGTGAAGTGAACGTTCGGGGGGTCGGTTGTCGTTGGGTTTTCCTTCGATGAACATAACTGGTGGTGGGGACGCGCGAACTTCGTCACGGCCTTTGTTGTCCATCGTCGCTCGGTTTTCTTGCTGTTCGAGAGGTCGCTCATTGGGATGATGGCCATTTCTTCTTTCTCTTTCATTGTAGTGCTGTGTTTTTCTCTTACCGCGCTCATCTTTTTCTAAGAAATGCTCCAGTAAGTTGGTTTGTCTGACCAGTCTTTCTATTTCATCTTTCAACTTGAGGCAGTCTCTTGTGCGATGCCCAGTGCTGCAATGATATTCACAGTAGACGTTTCTATCGAAGACTTCTAGTCTGGTCATTGGGGGTGCTTTGCGGACTTCTCTATTATGCTTGATCTTCTTATGGACTCGCTCTTGAGGTTATGTGGTGACATGGTAGATTTTGTAATAAAGGCTATTATCATCGGCAGGCTTTCGGTATTGGGTTCTGTTTTGTCTAAAGAATTGTTGGTCGCGTCTCTTGTTTCTGGGTGATCGACTGTGCTGTCGCCTTCTCGGTGAAGTTCGCTTCTTAGTTGCCTTAGGCGAAGGACTGCGATCATTTTTTGGATTAGATGTCTGGTTGTAGCCTGTATAACCGTGGAAGCATTGTCCTTGCATGGAAGCGATTTGTTCTTCCGCTCGTATGAGATGTTCGGCTCTTTCCCTGAAAGCTGCGAAGTCAGAGAATTTTTCTGTCATGGCGGCCCATTGCACCGGGCCTTCCAATAATCCTCGTTGAACAGCCAATAATGCCATATCTTCTCTGTAGTCTCCGCATTTGTTTGCTTCTATGGAAAAGCGGTCGAGGTAATCTCTGGTATGTTCGTCTGGGTATTGTCTCACACTCATTAAATCCATGCAGATTTTCGAAGGTGCGCGAACACTTGCGAACCTCTTGAAAAACTTTTTTGTGAGGTCTCTATAGCTGGACACTGATCCGGGCGGTAGTTGGGCGTACCAGTCCCATGTTATCCCTTCTAACCTTGTTGGGAAGACCAAACACATGGTTCTCTCTGATGCTCCAGTGATTAACATGGATTCTTTGAAGGTGTTGACGAAGGCTCGCGCATCATGTGCCTGGGTAGGCTGGGTATTTATCTAGGTTGGCGAAGTCTTTCAGCCGTAGAGGTCTTCCTCTGTACAGGTGTTGTGCCAGCGCTCCTCGAGGGGGCGAAGGACTTGTTCGTCCTCTCGCTGACTTTCTATTGACATGTCCTCTGCGGGGGTCTCATCTTCCGTCACTTTCAGTTTCACTGTGAGAGGAGTAATTTGAGGAGGGCGATCTTGAAACTGAAGGTGAGCGGTGATGATTTCTTCGCCGGAATGTTCGGTGATGAGTAAAGCTCGGTGAGCTGGATCGGTTGAAGTCTGACGAGATTGATTTCCGTCGTGGCTTGGTTGATCGCGACTTCGATCATCCTCTCTTGTGGGAACGAGAGTGTTCTCTCCTGTTAGAGGGATGAGAGTGTTTGGGAGATGGCTGTGGTCCCCGCTCTATGTGTTCCACTTCGGGCCTTTCACGTTGAGAGTTTCTTGTGAAAGTGTGGTTTGTTGGTTGTAGAGGGGCAGATGCTTGGGGCGTAGGAACGTATTGCTGTTGTTGTTGCAAGGAGGGTTGGTTCGGTGGGATGTATTGTTGGTGGGATGTTTCAATGTTGGGATGTGTCACATATGGTTGGAAAGGGTTATGTTGCATGGCCTGCGGTTGGAAGCTGTATTGTGGATTTTGTAAGGGCGGTATATACACACTTGGCGGAGGTTAGTAAGGTGGTTGGTTGGGGGTGTGTGTGGGTGGGATGACTGGTATTGAGGAGGTGTTTGGTATGACGGTCTGATGGGGGGTTAGGGATATGCTGTTGGATTGGTCTGAGACTTGCCCTTCTGTCCCTGGCGGAGGTGGTTAAACAGTTGTTTTTGCCATCGTGGACCTTGGTTGCTGACCGACGGTGGTAATGGATGTGGTATTTGTTGCGGCCATCTTAGAAATCGATGGCGTGTTGAAGTTAAACTTTTTTGGTTGTATATCTAAACCTTCTCTCATTTGAACAAGGAGATTTACGCAACAAGAAGAATAGATTTTCTTCTCGGTTGCTTCATGTGGTCTCCATTCATGGTGGGCGCCAATGGAGGGCGCCAGTTGATAAACCTAAATCTAGCTCTCAAAGTTTTTCAACAAGGTAGAGATTCAAATAGAGAGAAGGCTAAGAAATAAACTACCCAAAGAAAGTCTTTTTTATTGATTTTTCCTCTTTCTAATACAAGTAAGAAGATAAAAATTACAGAAAGTCTAACCCCCTCCCCAAGGGATAGGGGGTGCCTATTTATAGCCATTGGTCATAATCTTGGGATCGTATGTGATGGATTAATGGAATCTTTCTCTATTTGGTGAAGAAACGGGTCGTCTCTCAACTTCGTGATTCCATACAAGATCGCATAGTAGTTCGTGACCTTCTCTTCAAACCTGTTTTACCTTGTGAACTTTAGACGAAGTTAGTTGAAGTTGGTCGAAGTTAGTCGAAATTGATCGAAGTTATAAGAGAGTATTCGGTCGGGACCATCTTTCCACGTGCGATGAAGACGCCACTAGTCAGTTATAACGGATTCTGACACGGGGATATCTGGTCAGGAGGGCGTCTCCTCGTTTCCGACCAAGGATATCAAGTGGGATCTCAGTGGGACCATTTCCTCAACGGCCAGGGGCCCACTGATAGATAGGCTTTTCTTTACTTATTGGGCCCTTTCCTTATTATGCCTTTGGGCCTTTATGAAATATACTATCAGATCGTATCATCTATCATTATCACTACATAGAGATGGGTTTAGTTGTACCTCATTGGTAACCTTAGGTGCTTAAATAGCTACCTTAGGTACCTATTCTTGAATTGGAGTAGAGATTGGAGTTGTGATTGTTGAGGAGGTTGAGGCTTCTCCAACGCTTGCCTTGCTCAATGGATGCACATAAATGTTGTCTCGGTTGTACTCGTTGAAAACCTCCTTCACCAAGTCATCAAGGTCATCATTCATGGGCATCATTACATCGTTGACTTGAGCTACTAGAGCAAGGTTGTCAAAATCGCATTCGGACTCCGAATCGGATGAGGAGAATGAGCTAGAGTCGGAATCATTATCCCATGTGGCTTGCATAGCCTTCTTACCCTTCTTCTTGCCTTTGTAATGTCCCTTTTTGGACTTGTACCGGCCATCACTTCTCTTCTTTCCACCATCTTCCTTGTCCTTCTTCAAGTGTGGGAAGAGCTTGAAGCAAGTGTACATGGTGTGGCCTTCCTTTTGACAAACAAAGCAAAGAGCCATCTCATCATTGTCAAGCCATTCCTTATTGAACTTTCTCTTAAAGATCATAATGGCCCGAAATATTTTTGAGAGCACAGCTCCTTGCTTGTCCTCATCAAGGTCGAATATGCCCTTAGCCTTGTCACTCGAGTGACGGTGTCTACCTTGATGGTTGTCATTGTGGAGATATTTGGAGGGAGAGGCCTTGTTCTCACTAGCCGACAAAACAATGGACTTTGGATCATATCTCAACTCTCCAAGTTGCTTGAGCTTCTCTTCTACACACCGGTAATGAGTATAAATGATCTCCGGTGTGAGGTTGTTGTGGGACTTTTGTTGTGTCTCAAGAGTCGAGATGAGATTGTCGAATTGAGGTCTTCCCACCAAAACCCTAAGCAATCTTCCTATCACACGGCTATTAGATAGGGTTTCTCCAATGTTGTTGAATTCATCGAGCAATTGTATAAACCGAGTATATATTTCCTCGATGCATTCACCATCCATTATGCGGAAATTATCCAATCTAGACTCCAACTCAAATTGTCGAAAGCTTTTGATTAGAGAATTTCCCTCATAGCGGTTCAAGAGAGAAACCCACATTTCATGTGCATTTGTTGAACTACCAAAAATGGCCGCTATGGACTCATGGACCGAGTTAAGAAGGACATTCACGGCATTATCATTTTTTGCCCTTAACAATTTGGAGGCATAGGTTTCATTACCTTCACTATTCAAATATGGTGCATAGGACTTGTCTACTACATCCTAAAGGTCAATCAAGTTGAGGTATACTACCATACATCTATTCCAATAACGGAAGTTCTTGCAATTTGAACCAAACTTGTCCGATTTTTCAATCACCCTTGAGGCCATGGAAAGTTTGGTTATCTACCACAAAATTTGGTCAAAAAGATAACCCCGGCTCTGATACCACTTTGTTGTCCCTAAATAAAGGCCTAGAGGAGGGGTGAAAAGGCTCAATTCAATTTCTAAACCGGTTTGGACAATTTTACGTAAATAACAATTTCAATTTAATTCAAGTTTGGCTCAACATAAATAAACAATCACACAAGTCAATTATAATGTAAATAGAGAGAGAGAGATGACAAGCGATTGGTAACGGAGTTCCGACCCGCTAGATGAAACTAGCCTTAGTCGTACATTTCCGGGAGTTTCGCGACCACGAAATTGGACGCGCTCCGTTCTATACCAGCTAGTGAACGCCTTCCAGGGCCAGGCCGGGCTCTCGGGAGGCCGGGTCTAAAAGAGCATACTCAAGGGCTGGACCGGGCCGGACTTAGAGAGGCTTTTGGAAGGGTCGGACTTAGAAGGGCTTAAATATGAAGATTGAGCCTGGCCCTTCTCAAGCCTGGTCCTTTTAGGCCCTCCGGATTTCAAGAGGCCGGACTAGAAGGGCCTGAAGGGCTTGAAGGGCCGACAGACAGACAATATATTTCCTTAAATATTTATTTAAACTATATTTAAAATGAACAATTTTTATTTGTAAAATATAATAAAAATGCTATAAATTATTTAAATATACTTGGACACATTTATTTTTCATTATATATAATATTTTTAATTTTTCATCTTTAATTTGGGTCTAAGACCAGTTATATTATAATAACATAGAAAAAGTATAAAAAAAAACAGTTTTTGTTAACTTATTAATGAATTAAAATAAACTAAAATTACGAATGTATGAAATAATGTAACGTAAAAGATGAGAAATATGTATGTATTTTTAACTTGTCTTAGTATCATGTTCAGAAATTTCAATATTATTTGAAATGATCTGTTCAATTTATATTGGATCAAATATGATCTTACCTTTTACTTGAGATTGTGGCTGATTATTCATAACTTTGGTCTTTCTAGATCTTAGGTCCTTTCTAAGTCTGGCTTCTCTAGGCTCTGGCCCTTCCAAAGCCTGGCCTCTCTAGGCCCTGGCCCTTCCAAAGTCTGGCCTCTCTAGGCATCTCTTCAGCTGAGATTGTGGCCTGGCCCTTCCAAAACCTGGCCTCTCTAGGCCCTGGCCCTTCTTAAGGGCTTAGAGTGGCCAGGCCGGCCCTTTGTGTCAGAAGGGCTTGGCCAGGGTCGGGTCCAAGGCCAGAGGCTTTTGGATGTTCACTAATTCCAACCGAACGGGTCTACAAATGCGAACCGAATCACTTCGTCACTAGGAACTCGAAGCGGATCGGCCTAACCTCTAGCTAATCACGAAATAGCTCAAAAAATCAAGGCTCTCAACCAAAACACTCAATAATCTAGCTAATCAAACTATGGGTTTGGTTGATGCACTCAAATCTCTACAAATTATCCAAGTAAATGCTCAAATAGAAGAGAGGGGAGGTATATCAGGTTTAGAGCTCAATAGTAGGTATATAGCAAGGTATTCAATCCGTTCAATCAGCTCAAAAAGGTCTGATATATATAGAGGGCGCCAAGAACTCTAAACCAGTCAAATTCTGAACAAAACGTTACACAACGCTCCGAAACGTTACACAACGTTTTAAAATAGCCGTTAAATAAAATAAATTCCGACAATAACGTTGGAGGGAACGTTTCTGAAGCGTTGTATAACGTTTTTGAAGCGTTGTACAACGCACTGAACAGTGGACTCCAACGTTTAAAAAGTTGTCAGAGACGTTACACAACGCTAGGAAGCGTTATGAAACATTTGAAGAACAGAATATTGTGTGACGGACTTTAACGTTACACAACGTAGGCCAAAACTCTCTAAAAAATGGCCAGAGACCTCAAAGCGTTAGAATTTTCTAAACGAACGTTTTGTAACGCTTGATTTTTGATCCGTTGTGTAACGCTAGAAAGCGTTACACAACGCACTATTAAAGTGCTGAGTAACAGTCTCTGACTTGGTCAATCCGTTGTGCAACGCATACAAACGTTGCTCATCGTTTGACCAAACGTTACACAACGGAAAGAAACGTTGTATAACGTATGAGAACTGTTTTTGCAACGAGATATGTCAGGAGGAGTTCTGTAACGTTGTATAACGCTATGACTGAATTTTGAGCATTTAAACTTAGAAATTTAAGGAGATTAGTTTAGAATTACAAGCTAAAGCAATTTTAACCATCTAACTAATCTCCAGTAGTCTTCTGCAACTGCACTTGACTTGGTCCAAGTCATTCTTCAAATAAAACACTAAAAACACTAAATAGAAGCCATAAGTTGAAAGGTTTGGTGTTGTTTTGCAAATCGACAAATTAAGAGTTAATTGTTTAAACCAACAGAAGCAATATTGCCATATCATTTAGTTTGTTCAAGTGCATGCTAAACTCTTTGGTTGTCAAGTTCTCTTACTTGAGTTTGATTAATTTATTAGTGGAACCATGATAATTATCTCATCACGATATGATTAGCGGTAAAAAAAAAAGTCTCTTAAAAATAAATAAAAATTGAAAAAAAATAGATCAGATTAGGTTAGATCATGATCCTAATAAATATACAGTAAGCTAGAAGAGGCAGGGATGGAGCTAGAAAATTTTGAATTGGGGTTCACCTGGGACAAAGCCAGAAAAATTTGAAAAAAGTTCAATAAATTAATAATATTTAAATAAAAATATTATATTTTTATATAAAGAAATTTTTTTTGACATTTTTCATAAGAAGAATATGATACAAGCTCCGAATTGGACATGTTTCTGACTTATTTCAAACCTGAATTTGACTCAAATTGGAATTTCAGTATGCCATAAACTAGAAAATAAAAGATTGATTTGATAAATAAAAAGGGTAAATTTTGAGCAGCAGTACCTTTTATTTGTTTTATTATTAGTATTAGTAATTTGTTAGTTCGGCTGCGCTACTATGAAGTTATCCATCATAGTTTATGCTCGACCTATATTTTGGACCTCTTTAATTAATTGAAAGGTCACAAACAAGAACTAAAAAAATTAACTATATTTCCTATTTTTCGGTTTATAAAAATGATCTTTCCTAGCCTTAGGGACATGCAAGCCTCACAAGTTACATTAAGAAATTAATTATTATTAATTAATTAACTATGGCACCAAATGCCTTACAATCAATCACATGCATTCACAAAATTACAACACACAAGGCATTGGTTTCTTGAGCCATACTAAACTCACGATCCTTCCTACAAAATAAAGTTAGCACATGTCCATTTGTTTCTTAATTAACAACAATGAATTAGACTCTTTGCACATCGCTTGTAGTTCGGGTCTTTCCGCATAAAAGTTTAACTTTTAAACAACTAATTTGCCTAAACTATTTTGAAAAGCTATTTCAACATTTGAAGACAGAAAGGAGGAATCTTAAGGAGTGTTCTAATTAATTTATTCAACTAATTTGATTAATTAGAAAAATACTTTAACTATTTAAAATATTAAATGGGACCTGATAAAATTTGAAATTTTTCGGTCTCCAAAAATTATGAAATAAATCATGCATACTCCCTATTATTAGTGTAGCTACCTTTCAAAATTTCAATGAGAGATCACTTACCATCAGAGAGAAACAAAAATAACAAATCCTCAAACTGTGAGCGAAACACCGTTATTCGATTTTTTGTTTTTGTCTAATTCTTTTGGTCTATAGGATCATCTTCCAAAACGATTTCATGCAAACATTTTACATAAAAAATCTACTATATGTTATTGGCTACCAATCCATGAAAAGAAAACTAACAACTTCTATTTAAAATCATCAAGATAAATAGCATACAAACTACTTGCCATGTTCTGAAACAGACTGACGACTAAAACGTTTTGACTCAGTTGAGGTACCAAACCTTCATGAAAAATCTTGAAACTAATTTTCACAGATTTCTAACTTCAGGTAGAACATTTCTATTCAAACACTTTTTCATAAAGTCTTCTCAATAAGTACAGTTTACCCAAACAATCAGTTTGTTGGAAAACCAGATCTGACAACCAATTCACTTCTCATGACTTAAACGCCCACATAAAATCTGAAGCATGAAACAAATTATATATGTCCAGAAAGAACATCAAGTTTACAAGATTTATAGCCAAGAAAAATAATAGCTATTTTCGAAAAATAAATCCAACAAGCCAAAAAACACAGAACTGTGCAGACAGAAACTGGTTTTGCGCACCGTTACCGTTTAATTCACCAAAAATTCATAACTACCTACAAAAAGGTGAAACCAGTGGAAAAAATACCACATCTCATAGATCTACAACCTCCAATTAAAGATAAAATTTTTCTGAAAGCTTTTCTCAGCGTAAAATCCGAAACAATGTTGAAAACAGAATAGAAATCCAGACAGCAAGCAAGTGCATCACTAATCCATGTGTTAATTAATATTTTCTCATCTAATTATGTGTTAAAATATTTAAGCACAACCTGTCTCTAATACCACTGTTAGAAAGTGCTCGTTTTTAATTTTTTCTTACTAATTACCATTAATTAACTCAATTAAACAACAAGCATCTCGATGGATCTTGTTCAAGGATCAACACACAAGAGAGAAAGAATAGGAAGGTACCTCTCCTAGACTCGCAACTAGGAAGCTCGAATCCGTCGATGTCGAGGTTGCACGCTTCACCACGATCTCCTTGGCCGCCTCGAGTCCACCAAGAAAATTAATCACGTTCTACAAGGTATATGCTAGTATACCCAAAGAACAAGTCTAATCCTTCTTGATTTTCTCTCTTCTTCTTTCTATCAATTACTTTAATTAATGGAAAAAAGAGAGATCTCAACACATGAGCATGAGAGGAGAAGAGAGGGAGGGTGGCGGCTAAAGAGGAGGCAAGAGAGTAGAGAGAGAAAAAATTAGGTTGAGGCTCTCATAAGTGGTCCTTATATAGAATACAAAATCTAATTGACATCTTCCATAATTACAACTATGTCATTCCTACCTACCACCATTTGAGGCCGGCCCCTATATGAGCTTAGTTGGGCCATCTCTCATATTCCATTTGGACACTAATTCAATTGATTAATGTCCAATTAATTTGCTCTCTAATCGGGCTTCTTATTTACTATTAAATAAAGGCCTAATTAATTAATATACTCATTTATATTAATTATGTGCTGAACTAAATTAATTATTAACTCATTAATAATTATTTTAGGATTAGTTAATGCATTAATTTATTTCTATATGATCAATTTGACTTAATTAATTATAACGGTTCACAACGGTATATAATTAATTAATTAACTTATCATATTTTCGCAATACACTGCTGCGAATAAATAAATAATGCACTGGTGATTAAAGTCCTATTTGTGTGACCCTTTGAGAATTTATGCTATGTTCGCCGTGGTTAAATCGCTATTCAATTCCAATAATCATAAGCGGTATCTAGCAACATGTTATGATTCCCATTTCGCATAAATAGTGTATTGCTACAATATCTCAATCCTGCATAAGAAATAAAAGTATTTCCTTTGTCTGATTCTTATGTCACATGATATCATTGCATAATCTAAGATAAGAATGTGTCATTCTTGCAGATTATACGTTTCTTGATCTAGAGTTAATTGTACAAGTTGGCCAAACAATCCAACTCCATCAAGGGGCCCAAACAGATATTATCACTCACTAAGTGAATTAATGATGGACATACGATTTTCTTGATGAACAACTTTTCCCCGCACAATTCAAGAGAATATAAATAAAGTCCGTATAGCAGTCCTTATCAGAAATCAACGGTAGACGATATTTATTGAACCTATCTTCATGTGGAAAAATTGAACCATCTCAAACTTAGAATCAAACTCATATGAAATAAACAATGACACATAACACAATCCATATGTTTATTTCATTGGGTCATGTCCTGTACTATGTTCTAATAACATACACATATGCAATTAAGTTGGTAACTCCTTACCTATGATTTGTAGAACTTAATCATCACTTAACTTGCATACTAATCTTTTATGATAATTAATATTCCTTGTTAATTATCAAGATTATGAACGATTTAGATTTATTACTGTCATTCTAATGAATGATCCACAGAGATCTACAATTCAGATCCTCAACCTGAATGATCTGTCAGTGATAAACTCTAGGAACAAATGATCAAATATCATCAATAACATAAACTAAGAAATTAAGTCATTAATATTGACTTCTAGGACATAACTCCAACAATAAGTTTACTTGTAAAACCATGTATCCATTGATCATGTAGATTAGTGGCTGAATGTTAACGAGGATATAATTTTATTGACTCTTTCCTCTTAATAGAAAGAAATTTGTCATTGGTTGTACACTGTGTTTGGAAAGAGAGCACAACACATATGAAAAACTTTCGTATAATAATAATAATAATAATAATAATAATAATAATAATAATAATAATAATAATAATAATAATAACTATTATTATTATCATTAAATTTTTTTAAGATAAATTAGGGGTCTAAGCCACCCAACTTATTTTTAAATTAAATGTCTATGAAAGACCTCCAGTCGGGTTTCGAACCTGCGACCTTTTCACTAAATGTGCATTGTTCTTTGCCACTAGACCAAGAGCTGGTTATTAATAATAATAATTTTCATTTTCAATATAGATCACATATGTAATATTTTCTTATCTATAATTTTTTCAAATAATTTCATTTATTAAGAAATATATATTTTTATGAAATGAAATTATTTTTTATGGAGAAGTCGCGTTTTATTTTAGTTGAAGTATAAATATTTTTTCAATTTTTATGTAGCCACTGTAAGTTTGCTAGTATAAAACAAAATCCCATCAAAATTACTACCAAAATTAATACATAAGATTTTACTGACTTAGTTTCTACGCATAATAGTTGTTAGAATTTCTATTCAAGAAACGCAATCGATGAATCATGCGGTTGTTGTATGTGGTAAAGTTATCACACGAATAATTAATTCTCAAAAATAAGCTCTTAAATGCACTCAAGAGTCAAGAGTGTAAAAAAAAGAAAAACAATGTAATATTCTACTGGACTTGTTTTTATATCATACTTTTCATATAGATATCAGTATCTATATTATATATTAAATCCCGTGAGTTTTTTCCTCTATTTTTACCGTTATTTTGCATTTTTTATTTTTGACTGCTTTTCCAACTAAAAATAGTTTTCTATTTATAGTTAAAAATATTTTTTATTTTTACATTTTCTATAATTAAAAATAGTTTTTATTTTTGGTTAAATATATTAAAAATAGTAGTACCAATTATTATTTAATTTATTTAAGAATTAATATATATTTGGAAATCATGCGAAATTATTGTCATCTAAAAAAACATAGCGCAGCGAAGCTGCGACTGTCATGTCTAGTTTTATTAATTAAAAGCCGTGGCTGCTTTTTTTTTATTTTACTGACAAGATATATTAAATCCCGTGATTTTTTCCCCCTATATTTGACCGCTATTTGCATTTAGTTACATATAGTTTTCTATTTTTATATTTTCTATAATTAAAAATATTTTTATCTTTTTTAATTATTATAAGGTAGTTTATGTTGGATTATTATCATCTAAAAAAATTGTGCAGCGAAGCTGCGACTATCCTATCTAGTTTATTAATTAAAAGCCGTGGCCGTTTTTTTGTATTTTCTATTTTTTTGATTAAATATATTTTTTTTATTTTTGCATTTTCTATAATTAAAAATAATTCTCTCTTTATTGGTTAAATATATTAAAAATAGTTGTACCAATCAATTTATTTAAGAATTAAACATATTTGAAAATCATGCTGAATAATTGTCATCTAAAAAAACATCGGAAATTGTTGATTAATTTAAGAATAAGTATATTTGTCAAGAAATTGACTTAATTAATAGCTTGGCTAACGCATATTTCTAAATTATTTATTTTCCACCTTCCAGATTTTTTACCATTTGATGTTTAAGCAATAGATTAACAAATTTTTTTTTGAAGTCCAAAAACACAAACCTGTTGAATATGCTTCGGGCGAGGCTTGATTGACTCGAGAAGGTCCTTTGCCGACCTCACCTTACTAGTAACGTGGCCCAAGGACCGAGCTTCCTCAAGGGCAAGGTTGCCTAGTTTCTTCGCAACATCAGTTATTAAACCCACAACATCCATTTATTAATTTGCAAAAATAGTTGATTTCTGGAGGTGTACTGTCCCTGGTCGAAGCAGGAACAACTTAAAAGAGCGAAGATGGTGGCGGGTAAAGGAGTGGCTACCATGAAGACATATATAGAGAAGGACGGATTCCTAAATATTTTGCAAGTAAAATCCACGCTGGGAATAAATTGCAAATAAGAGTCATAACTCATAAGCAAGGTATAATGTTATTTTAAAGGAACAGAGGTAAAGCTCCAGATTCCGATCTGTCATCGACAGCTATATACTTTGGGAGAAGCTAGCACCAGATTCCAAAGTGTGATCGACGGCTACTTACTTTAACAAAAAGCACCATATTCCAATTTGTTGCTTCTAAATTGGGCTTAATTTCTCCATCAGGTGATCATGTCATGTATACAAACAAATTAAAAAAAAAAAGAACTCCTGGATTAAAAAATAAATTATGTTATTTACAGAAACTCTAAATTCGTAGTAAAACCTTATTAAAAAAAAATTAGTCGAATCTGGAACCTGGCACCTGTTCAATCCATTTGAGAAGCATTCTCATGGAATAAATTGCAATTAAGGATCAAAAGAAATGTATATGCTGTTTAACCTGTTATAAAGCAACAAAGAAAAAGCACCATATTCCAATATACGATCGACGGCTTTATACTTTAGAAGTAGCTAGGGCTGCAAAACGGTCGAAACGATCACGCAACTGGATTATTGCGTTGATCGTTGCGTCATATGAGACGAAAAATCTTTCAGTTGCGTGTTGCGTTTCGTCCTATGGATGCAAGAAACTTTGGTTGCGTTAACTGTTGCGTTTAATTTCACGATCAAAACGATTAAACCGTTTTAAACAACATATTAGAAGAAATCATAATTAAAAAGTACACTAGAAAGGAACAACATATCCTTCATATCTGGCATCACAAGAAAATAGAATACTAATACTAACATCAAAAAAAAAAAAAAAAAAGTTTTCACTGGCCAACACAACATGTTTGCTTAAAACAGAAAGTGATTATGCAATAACAAGGACAATTTACAACTTCTTTGTAAAGTTAACTGTTATAAAGTAGCAACTAGTTCAACAAGAAGAATTTCAACTAGTTTGAGTTAAAGATCGAAATCAGACTAGACTCTAGAGATATATGCTTTAGAAAATTGATTACTGCCATCGCTGCCATCGTGCGTCAGTCAGCGCTCGCTGAGCAACGCTCTCCCCCCTCTACTCACCCAGCGATTTTTTGTTCATTTCGTTATTATAAGTGTTCACTTTATTAGATACAAATGTTTACTTTGTATTATAATTGTCCACTGTTTTATAAGTGTTCGCTATGTTCACTATGTTTATTTTGTTTTTTTTTTTTTTTTTGCCCAAATGTTCAGTTGGGTCAATACAAATGTTCTGTTAATTGAGTATAAATGTTCAGTTAGTTGCAAAGTCGGCCAATCATAACTCGTTTTTACTAAACCAAGCGAAGGGGTCATGAACCGGACACAAAACACATGAAAAAAATAGAAGGGGTCATGAACCGATCCGGTTCAAATTAATTTTTTTCCGACTTTGCCCCTGGCGCGCCTCTCTCTAGGTCTGACGCGCGACTTTGACCCTGGCGCGACTTTGCCCATTAGTTGACGCATTTAACTGAACACTTCTGATTATTAAACTGAACACTTCTTATTATTAAACTGAACATTTGTAACATATAGCAGCGATGGCAGCGATGGTTTATTTAGCGATGGCACTTATAATAGCTGTATACTTTATAAATATTAGATTTAAAAATAAATTAGAAGCTTAATCCTAATTTAGCTTTAGAAAAATAACTTACCGTGATTCCGTGAAAACCAAATTAATCATATAATGGGCCGGCCTATTTAATACCACTCTACGAACGACCAAAATTATGGGCTATCAGTCATATGAGTTCAAAACTCAATAACTGAACGGCCTTATAGAAACAACGTGGGGAATTGGGGAAAGCGTACGGAGCCGAAGTCAAACTCTGGAATTGGGTAGTAGCTAGGGAATCTGTACCGTTCGTTCTAGATCGCACTGTCAATATAATAATCAGGGATGAACGCACCACGACCTTCCACGTTGTCTTGAAATTTAATTTATTTTTGCCTACGGGCCTTATCGAAAAAAAAAAAAAAAATTAATTTATTTATTGATTTCCACTATAGGAAAAAAAAGATTCTTATTTTTGTTTATTCATGCGCCTATCCTGCATCCCTGCTGCTCTTGATCCCTTCAGCTCCCCCGACTTCTGCGGAGATGTTAATTTCTACCTCGATTGCATCCCTTTAGTAATACCTTTGACGCCTTCCTTTTCTCATCTCTTCTTCATCTTTGTAGGTACACTACTCTCTCTTTTCTCATCCATGAAATTGTTGTTTGTCCCAACTCCCAATTTATGTATAAAGTGAACAGAATGTGAATTGAACTGCCTTGGCAAGCTACAATTTTCTCTACTCAAATTTCTTGGATATAATGCACAAGCTCAGCGTATCTTCTTGTTTGAGTTAGACCTTGGTGCTTCCCTATCAAACCCTGATTGCATCTATCCAATTGAAATCAATTAATTCCTAATGGTAGAAAAAAATAAATAAATAAATAAAAGGGATGGGATTCTGATGAGGTATTTGTTTTGACACTGGCATATATTATAGTCCCTACCAGCTGATGAAATAGTGATGGCACCATTGTCTTATCTTTTTGCTTTATATGATGAATTCCTAATTCCAACCATCTTTATTAGTTGCAAACTTAATTTAATAATTTTTTGAACTGCAAATGATGGTTTTCTTTGTTTGTATAGTATTACCAAAAAAAATGCTATAGAATTAGCTAACTTGTGCTGGAGTACTATTTCACCAATAAAAATTTTCAAACTTTACAAAATGGTTAGTGGAGCCACTTCTTATTCGGACTTGAACTTGTAATTTACAGTACCACTTTACGAATATTTTTGCTACTGTTATGTTACTCTGACAGTTATATTGACAGTTTGATCCTGCATTTTATTGATGTATCATCTTAATTATCTGCAGTTCAATTTTGATTTTCCTTTAAATCAATGGTGGGAGCTTCAAGTGAGCTTTTTCTAACAAGTGGCAGAGAGAACCCAACTCTTAATAATTCACAAAATGCTGTCTTGGATAAACCACTGGATGCAACCTTGAGCTACTTGAGCAAGATACTATTGGAAGAAAACATAGATGAGAATCATATTTTGTATGAAGAAGGAATGGCTCTAACAGCTATGGAGAAATCTCTTTCTGATATTATCAGCCAAAATCACTCTCCTTCCCTGAACGATTCATCGCCTTTGAACCAGCAACAAGCATATCCCACTTCCTTCAATCAACCTGTGCAATATCAAATTAGCCCTAGTTTGGTAAACCGGCTTCAGAATATAGTAAAGGACTGGAAGAGGGAATGAAATTTCTTCCAAATATTGGGAAATTGAGAATTGATTTCCAAGGAAACAACCTTTCAATTCCTTCCCCATGCAATTTGAACGAAGAGAAAAGCAAAAACCAGGGTAGTGTGACAAATGGTTCTAACAGTAAAAAGAAATTGAACAATGAGGATTTGGATATTTCGGAGGGACGAAATTGCAAAATACCTCAGTCATACTCTGAAGAACCAGTTAGAGATCAGAAGCTGGATGAAGTGATCCTTTATAATGATGATTATATATATAAAGTTGCCAGTCTACGGGAAGGCATGAAAGCAAACATGCGTATCAAGCAAACTGTCAAAGAGCATTTCACTGATGTTAAAGATCTTCTTATTCATTATTCTCATATGGTAGCCACTAGTGATTGTCAAGCTGCTGAAGAAATTATAAAGCAGCTAAGGAAGCAATCTTCTCCTGATGGAGATAGTACACATAGGCTCGTGCTCGTGCTTGCTGATGCACCAGAGGCTCGATTTACTGGAACTGGGAGCGAAACATATAATCGATTTGTTTCAAAAAGGATTTCCACCTCAGATATATTGAACATCCAGTACCTATTAATGACGGTAACCCCATTTCTGAGAGCTACTTACGGCATTGCTAAAGACAGGATCCTCAAATTGGTGGATAAAGCATCAAAGCTGCATATTATTGATTTTGGGATTGGTTTTGGCTTTCAATAGCCTTCTTTAATTCAAGACCTATCTTAACAAAAGGATGGAGTTGTAAAACTTAAAATCAGTGGCATAGATTTTCCTCGGCCAGGATTCTGCCCCACTGAACGGGTAGATGAGACTGGGAGGAGATTGGCAGAGTATGCCAAAAGTTTCAATGCTCCTTTTGAGTACAATGGGATAGTGTCGAAATGGGATGAGATTTGTAATGAAGATCTCAAAATTGAAAAAGATGAATTGCTTGTAGTTAATAGCACGTACCGTTTCAGGCAGCTTGAATCCATTGCCTCGGATAGCCTGAGGAACCAAGTTCTCAATTTTATACATGGGCTTACACCAAAACTGTTCCTCCATGGAGTTGTCAGTGCATCATTTAACCCCTTCTTTGTTACGCACTTTAGACAGGTTATGTTACATTATGCCTCAATGTTCGGCATAGTAGATGCATTTGTCCCTCGGGAAAACAAGGTGAGGCAACTCATAGAGAGAGAAATGTTGGCTCGTGAAGTTCTAAATCTGATAGCATGTGAGGGGGCTGCTTCAGTAGAGAGGCCAGAGACCTACAAACAGTGGCACCTGAGAAACATGCAGGCTGTATTTGAACAGATACCAGTAGAATCAGCACTACTGGGGAGGTCCCAAAAAAAATTAAAGGCAAATTTTGACAACAGATACTTCATGGAAGGAGACAGCAATTGGATCCTTTTGGGTTGGAGAGGGAAGGTATTGCTTGCCCTCTCCATGTGCAAGCCAAAGAAAGGAGCTGCATAAAGCATTTTGCCTTACGCTGTGCATAAATATGGTAAATTTTTTGGATAATCCTATCAGGCCTGAGTTCCGTTAGACTGTAATAATGACTGCTAATTAAGCACATCAATTATCTGCCATGCCTAGCTTGGGTAGCTGCTAGTATGACACTTGTCTGAGGCAGAGTGGGAGACATAAGTTGGTGTTTGTTCGAGCTGTGTTTTGTGGCGTTCTTTAAATCTATATATTATTCTTCATTAAAATCTCATATTCTCACTAGTACTCTTGTGTTTTCCTTTTATTTCTTCATTTCTTTTTTACTCACTTATTCTAATCACTTTGACTAGTTGGAGCTTGCTACTTTTAATGCACTTTGTCTATGATGTTTTTGTTACACATTATGTCTAGCTTGTTTGTTTGTTCCTCTTACGTCAGGTTCAAATTTTATTTGGTACACTTTTATAAAATTTACTAGTGCTTTTGTCGATCAAGGAATCCTACAATGGCAAAGACAGCAAAATGCCTTACATTCTACCAGCCTATCAGTCATACTGGCATCAGGCACGCAGAAGGCTTAGAGGATGTTTTATCTTAACTTTCCTTTCGTGAGCATTGTAACTTAATTTTATTGTTCCTTTTTATTTTGTTCCTGTATTTTTAGCTCCTTGCTAAAACGTTAACTTTTTAATAAGATGAGGTCTTAGAGCCTCGTTCTTGCTTCAAAAAAAATAAAATTTACTAGTGCTATCCAAGTTTTGGAATTAAAAATATTACACAACAGTTATTCCCTCTGATTCCTAGAATCCTAGTCTCTTTTTACCTTTTAATTAAGTGTTGTTATTATTCCCCTTGGAATTTAAAATTGTATCATATTCGTTTTTATAAAATTAGGCTCGGATTTTTATATACTGAGAAAGTTTAATATGCACCATAGTGCATAGGGAGTTCTATGCACCACGGATTTTTTCGGAGATATTTTTGTAAATTGACAAATCTAATTTAACCAATCTAATTTATATATTGAAATCTCATAGCAAACCAAATTTTACAATTTTTTAGATTTTATTACTATTTTTTTCGATTTTTTTAAAACCTGTCATTTTTGGAAACAAACTACTATTTACAAATTCCAAAAATGACAGGTTTTAAAAAAATCGAAAAAAATAGTAATAAAATCTCAAAAATTATAAAATTTGGTTTGTTATGAGATTTCAATATGTAGATTAGATTGGTTAAATTAGATTTGTCAATTTACAAAAATATTTCAAAAAAGTCCGCGGTGTATATAACTCTCTATACACTATAGTGCATATTAAACTTTCTCTTTGTTTACTTGTAGATTGAAATGCCAACACTGAAATGGTGTTGACCCAGCACACAGCGGTGAGGAAATTAACAAAAATTTAAAAGTAATTACAACTTACTACTAATATAAGCATGAGCAATAAAACAGTAGTAAGTACTATTGAAATGAATGTTTCCCTCTATATATGATGATTTCCAGTATCCTGTAGACTGCATAGGTGACAGAATATTTTATACTTACATGGAGCACACTGCTACGATGTATCAGCACCTACCAACTGACATGGCACTAGAAGCAAAACAAACGGATACAACACCACTGATAAGATACTGGCAGTATTCTGGCACATATAGAATTACATGATCTTCTTTTATCTAATGTCCAGAAAATTAATGATATTTTTTTTTGAAACTAGTGGAAGTATCCACCTCTTTTCTATTTATGAAAAGAAACCCAAAGTTATTACAAACACCAATTTTTCATCCGTACAGCAAATTTAAAACCCCTTATCTGCACCGGTATCTACCCTCAATCTACACACCGGTGCACCATTATTATTGCTCAAAAAAACTCAAAATCCACAATGCATTACAAGTCACAGATATTACAAACAAACAACTCATTTCAAACAGTACACCAACGTCCATGTGCATCAGTCCCATGTTCCCCAACAAATCAACCCATGTCTGTCCACCATAGTGTAAGTAGCTCATCCCTGATTGCGCTCTGAATCTTCCAAGAACTGTTCAGGCAACACCTCCAGCAAGGGTGCCATGCTCCAAATGGCCTCCTTGAGCTTGTCACACCATAACTCTTGCCAATACCTCATCAATCCCTTCACACTGGTACAGGCTCCATACAGAAGGAATTTGATCCATTCTATCCAGGTTATATGAAAGCCTCTTACTCTCAACATCTCTTCTAGAAAGACCCAATTTACCCTATCATACGCCTTCTCCATGTTGATTTTTAACACTACACCCTCTTCTTTATCTTTTTTGGTAGCATGTATTATTTCATTAACACATACCACATTATCCAATATATATCTGTTCTTAATGAAGGCAGTTTGAGATTGATCTACTAAATTGTCAATTATTCCAGCTAGCCTTTCAGTTAACACCTTGGTAATCCATTTATAAATGTAGTTCAAGAGACTGATGGGTCTAAACTGCTTTATATCTATGGCATCTTTCTTCTTAGGAATGAGTGTGACCATAGCTTTGTTTATTTTTCTAACATCCAATCTATGATGATAAAAAGCATCAAACAATGCACACACATCTCGTTTAATCAATTCCCAATTCTTTTTGTAAAAGAAAAAGGTAAACCCATCAGGACCAGGTGTTTTTTCAGACTCAGATAGATCTAAGGTTGTTTTTATTTCTTCTTCACTAAAAGGCTCAATTAATCTACAATTATCTAGGTCAGTCACTCTTTGATCTTCATTAAAAAATTGAGGACGAAGATTAGCAAATTTATCCCCATCCATCCCAAATAGCGTTTTATAATAGCTCAGTATATGATTTTCAATCTTTTTTGAATCATTTGTGTACTGACCATCTATTTCTAGACCTAAGATTAAATTTCTTTTTTTCCTCATTGTTGCAATTTGGTGAAAGTATCTAGTATTATTATCACCCTGCAACAACCATTGGACTTTTGATCTTTGCTGCCAATAATCTTGCTCTTCGCATAAATTTCATCAAGGGTTTGTGTGGCCATTTGATAATAATCAACTTCATTTTGAGACCACACTTTATCTTCTTGAATTTTATTAAGTTGATCTAATGTCTCAAGTAATTGATATTTTTTTCCGTTTTATCTCACCATAATGGTTTCTAACCCATCCTCTAACTTTCTATCTCATTTGTTTGATGTTAGCACACCACTGATCAACCACAAATTGTGACCCATTGGTATGCTCCCACCATCTGGGGACTAATCTTTGAAAATCCTCATTAAGGCACCAAGTTTTATCCATCCTAAAAATATGAGACTTATATCTAGGTAAGGCTGACACCAAATTCTGACTATAATGTTCTAACCAATCAAGTGAGCATAAAAATCTATCTAATAGTGCCATTCTTCTACCACTTGACCAAGTAAATTTCTGACCAGAGAGGGGCAAATCAATCATCTCATGATTATCAATCCACTCATTAAACAATCTTGCCCCTCTAACATTAAAATTGTCCCCTAATTTTTCATGCTTATATCTAATGACATTCAAATCTCCACATAACAGCCAAGGGCCCCCCCCCGACGTAAGTCTCAAATCATCTAAACTTTGAAAAAAATGTGGCTTCAATCTATACTGTGTAGGGCCATAAGATACAGAGAATCCAAATTCAAAGTTGTCAAACTTATCTTTTAAAATCATAAAGACTGTATAGTCTACACTAAGGGATCCCAAAATTGTAAATTTATCACTATTAATAGCTAATAACACCCCACCAGCCGTCCCTACAGCTGGGAGAATCATCCACTCAAAGTTATAAGAAAGAAAAGAATGAACACATCTACTACGGTAATGTTGCTTGCTAATACGTGAAAAACTCCCTAAGCAAATTGTTGTCGCTTTTGGAAAAGGAGCGAGCTACGGAAGCGATGGCCAGGCGATTCTACCTCTCCACGGACAAAGAAGGCTGGAGCACCGTTACCCGTCGACCTAAACCCAATCAACGCCAAAATCAAGCTAAACCTTACACCAGACACCACCGATTCGTGCCCAAAACTGGAAACTATCCTAATTCCCGTCCAATCTATCGCCTCTTCACAAAACCACCACCAACAAATTCTGATTCACTTCCTTTTTCTCTCCGACCTGCCTTTTCTTCTATTGCTACAGCACCAACCTCCAAACCTTTAACCACTCCTGCCCCTCCCAACCAAGCCAATCTCTCAAACACTACCACTCACCCACAACCTACCTGTCTTACCATGGCCAACCCAACGGCACCTTCAAACCCCCTTGTAGCTTGGTACTCAACAGATGCAGCCACAAGGAAAGCTTACCAAACCGACCCTTACCTCACCGGCAGACTCTTTCTTGACCCGCTTAACCACACAAAGCCCGGGTGGAAGAATCGTTGCTACAACTGCCTTATGAGAGGTCATTCTTCTGCTACTTGCAAAGCACCTATTGAAGCTTGCGCTCGTTGCTTCAATCCTGGGCATGATGCGAAAAATTGTCCAAAGCTTAACAGAGTGCCGGCTTCCTCAAATCTTCTTCCTCGGGGGAACATAGGTCAAGACAAGCTACCACCAAACCGCCCCAACTTCATAGATGTTTATATGCCCCAATCTTCTGACAATATTCATGACCTTCGTTACCTTTTAAAGGGAGTTGTGATTGATGGACGGCTAAAGCCGGGTAAGTTCACTTTTTCTTCAATTCAAGCAGCACTAATGATGATAACTTCATCCGAGGATCCTTTCCCTTTGATTCACATGAATGCCGACCGGTATCTCTTTCTCTTACCAGAGTTTACAGAGAGATCCGCCTTTATTACCTCCTTCCAGTTGAACTTTGAATCCATTGGACTCGTCCTCTACCCTTGGAGTCCTGCTATTGATACAACCCCAATCAGTTACCGTTTCAAAGTTCTTCTCGATTTAATCGATATGCCAATACAAGGTTGGAACTCTCAACACCTAATACCAATGATTGGTCAGTTCGGTCTTTTGCTGGAACACACTAAATTTGATGGTGTCACAAGCCTTCAGAGATTGCGGGTCCTAGTAGCTATTAGAAATCTTGAGGAGGTGCCCCATGCTGCCCGTCTGATCGATAGGTTTCTCCGCAAACCAATTCCAATTGAAGTCATCAGTTGGATTGAAGAACCATTCACGGTTACCACACCTCGTGATCTAACGCCCTCTGCTGCTTATTTCAGAGAAGTTGACCGCCACATTCGTGACTTACATGTTCTCTCCAAAGATTCTACAACCAATCCCCCACTTGTTAATGCAGTCTCGGCGGAATTTGAGCATGCCTTCAACGCATGGGCCTCCATGCCTCCCTCAACCTTCAAATTTGACCTCCAAAAAACTCATTATTGGGACAAAGCCTACAGAAATCATGTTCTTGTTTCTAATTCACACAACCCTCTTTCTCTGAACTCAAAAGCAACCATGGCTCATGCTGACACTGTAGGCGACTGCTACATTCTACAAGGAAACCAATCCACATCCAATCCAGTTCGGTTGGCCACAGGAAATCCAGACTCATCTTTTTTTCAAAATTCGTTTTTGAATGAAAAGGAGATAAATACAGTACCAGTTTCTTCACCATCAAAGGATTCACTCCCTAGTTCTGCGCCCCTAATTCCTACTGCATTTACTGCTCAAGTTGCCACTTATATTTCTCCTATTTCTCCTAATTCCTCTCATTTTACACCACTAATTCATACTGCAGTTACTGCTTCGGATGCTGCCCCTAGTTCTCCTCCAAAACCCCCTCTCTTAGATTACTATTTGGACAGATTAAGAAAGGAAAATCAGACTTCTAAAGGATTAAATGGTTCTGCCTCCATCTCTAATCCTTTGCACAGGTTCCCCACTTCTCCCTTTCGGCCTGTAACCTCTACCGTTAATGGGCCTTCTCCCTTGTGACCCACTAATTCCCCACAACACGATAGCCCATCTCCCCAATACCTCTACCCTCAGACCACGACCCTCAGCCCCTTAACCCCGATCCCTTACCCGATAACCCACAACCCACAACCCAAAATTCGACACAATCTGACCTGATGCGACCCGCCTCCACCAATTACATTCACGTTGTCTCCAGGTCCGCCCCGCCATCAATTGAAACCCGACCCATTTCCAGCTCTTTACCTTCTTCTCTCCTTACCCAACCACAACTTTTTCGTTCCCTCACTTCTTCTGATCCTCACAGCTCTTACGTGGAGCCTGATTCTCCTTCCTCTCCTCCTGATGACTCATTCCAATCTCTCAACAGCAACCCCCTTCAACATCCTTGCCGTTACATCTCTCCTGCTGATCGTAGGAATCCCCGTAACAACTCCAACGCTGCAGTGGAACCTCTTTTTCCCTCATCTCCTCTTCCCCCTCCCTCTGTTGCCTCGGTTGCAAACGATCTCTCCATAGTTATTTGGAAGCCTCTCTCCCTACTATCTGCACCTGCACTTCAGCCGGCTTCTCATCCTCCTGCCATGGTTCCCGACACCCCTGAGCCATCGCCTGCTCCAGCTGATTCAGTCTCGCCTTCTCCCATTGTGTATCACAGTGATTTAAATCTGCGTGCTAGGTACCTCTCGCCAGCTGATCGTCGCAACCCGAGGAGTGCTAAGAAGCTCCGATTTTTGGACTCCTCTTCCACCCCGACTATTGAACAACCTGACAACGCTCAGCTAAGACGCAGTAACCGTAATCCAAAACCAAATAAATCTCTCCAAGGTTTTGAATTGGGTTTAAAGAAGAAGAAGAGGCAGACTGGAAATGCTTCAAAAAGGTGCTACAGGCAGCCATTAAAGAGGCGGGCCTCAAACGCTCGCTCATGTCAACTGCTTCCCTAACTGAAAAAGAACAGGAATCTTTAAAAAGTTATTGCGGTCTTTTGCCTGGCGTTGCGATTGAACGCCAGGAAGGTTCAAAGAATGTCTCCTAGTCTCTTTATTTTCCTGTTTCTTTTGTTTTTAGATTAATTAATGTTGGCATTTTATTGGCTAGCAAGCATTTTCTGTTGTTTAATGTTGTTCCCATCAATAAAGACTTTATGTTGGAATGTTCGGGGTTTGGCTAATTCTAAAAAATGTTCAGTTGTCAAAGATGTTAGGAAGACATGCAACACTCAATTTTAATTTTATTACTCATTAATAACGCTTAAAAGAGCATGCAAATAAAGGACCTAGCTATTTGAGCAATTTAGCACTACACGAGGGCGTAGGAGGTTACCTCTCGTGAAATCGTATCCGCGAGGCTCAAAACCTTTCTCTTGGAGACGATGACGAGTTCACCGGCACCACCACCTTGCTTGGCCTCGAATCCACCAAGGTATTAACCAAAATCACGAGTCTATGCTAGTAGACAAGTGATTAAGCCTAATTCCGTCCTTCCTTTGCCTTAATTAACTATTTAATTGTATGGAGGTAAGAGGTGCTCAACAGATGAGCTTAATGAGATGAAATGGAGCAAGAAATGAAGAGAGAAATTCTGAAATTTCTCCTCTAAATTCAGCCAAGGTGGAAGGAGGAGGAAGAGTAAATGAAGGCTTTCTTTTCTCTCTCCTAAATGCTCCTTATATATACCAATTATCTAATAAAAAGTTGCAGCTAATTTACAACTATGCCACCTTTTTGGACAGCCATAAAATAGGCCTAAATGGACTCCATCAATTATTAAATTGGTCATCTAATTCAATTAATTAGTGGCCCAATTAATTGCTCTCAAGTTGGACCTTTAATTTTCCAATTAATATAGGCCCGTTAGCTCAAAATTAATTACCTTAATTAATTTATATTGAACAAAATTAATTATCAACTCCTTGATAATTATTTAAGGATTAGAATATGCATTTATTTATTTCTATATGATCCGTTTGACTTAATTAATTATAACGGTTCGCAACGGTATATAATTAATCAATCAACATATCATATTATTGCATTCAATAATGCAACCAAATAAATAATGCATGTATGCTTAAAACCTATTTGTGTGACCCTTTGAGGATTTATGCTATGTTGGCCATGAAAAATAAATCGTTATTTATTTCCAATAATCATAAGCGGTATCTAGCAACACGTTATGATTCCCAATTCGCATAAATAAACACTGTACTATTACAGCATTTCAATCCTGCATAAGAAATAAGTATCTTATTGTTTTGATTCTTATGTCACATGATATTCTTGTATAATCCAAGATAGGAGTGTGTCATTTTTGCAGATTATACGTTTCTTGATCTAGAGATGATCGCACAAGTTACTAGCAAGCAATCCATCTCCATCAAGGGGCCCAGTAGATATCGTCGCTCACTAGGTAAACTAATGAGGGACATACGGTTGTCTTGATGAACAGTTTTTCCTCGCACAATTCAAGAGAATATAAATAAAATCCGTATAGCAGCCCTTATCAGGAATCAGCGTTAAACTATATTTATAAAACCTATCCTCATGTGGAAAAACTAAATCATCTCAAACTTAGAATCAAACACGTATGAAATAAATAATGACACATAACACAATCCATATATTTATTTCATTGGGTCAAGTCTTGTACTATGTTCTAGCAACTTATACATATGCAATTAAGTTAGTAACTCCTTACTCATGATTTGTAGAACTTAATCATCACTTAACTTGCATACTAGTCTTATATGATAATTAATGTTCCCTGTTAATTATCAAGACTATGGACAGCTTTTGATTTATTATTGTCATTTAGTCATAAATGAAACATAGTGACTTCTAGCCAGATAAACTATAGAAGTAGCCAGATAAAGATTGACTTTTAGGACATATCTCCAACAATCTCCCACTTGGCCTAGAGTCAATCAACAGTGACTTCTAGCCAGTGTATAGTACTCAATGTAATATCAAAATATATACATGTCTCATACTAAAGTCTCAAAAGTAAAAGATACAACTCAAAGCTACTCAGGCATGCATCTAATCCCCATAGATGCAACATGCAACTCATGTGCGGCTCGAAATAAAGGCTTTGTCAAAGGCTCCGCTGTGTTCGTGGCACCGTCCACCTTCTTGACCTTGATCCATCCGTCATTCACAAACTGACAGATAAGATGGAATCGTCGTAGAATGTGGTTGGTCTTTTGGTGAGACCTAGGCTCCTTAAACTGAGCTATGGCTCCCGTGTTGTCGCAGTAGAGATCCACTGGACCTGAGATACTTAGAACCACCTCCAGCTTGGTCAAAAATTCCTTGATCCAAACGTCTTCTTTCGCTGCTTCACCAGCCGCTAAATATTCTGCTTCGGTGACGGAATCGGTTGTGGTATCCTGCTTGGAACTCTTCCAACTAACAGCACCACCATTAAGCAGAAATACAAAGCTAGACTGTGACTTTGAGTCATCTCGGTCGGTCTGGAAACTAGCATCGGTGTAACCACTTACAACGAGCTCTTGGTCTCCACCGTACACAAGAATACTATCCTTTGTTCTCTTTAGATATTTGAGGATATTCTTGACTGCAGTCCAGTGTGGCATGCCAGGGTTGGCATGAAATCGACTAGTTACAATAATCGGATATGCCACATTGGGGCGAGTGCATAGCATGGCATACATGATCGAACCAACGACAGAGGGATACTTGAATTGCCCCATGTAATCCCTATCTTCCTTGGTGATCGGACACTGAGTCTTACTCAAGTGTATGCCATGTGACATAGGCAAGTATCCTTTCTTGGAACTAGCCATCTTGTGTTTTATCAACACTTAGTCAATATATGCATCCTGGCTCAAGCCTATCATCATTCTAGATCTATCTCTATAGATCTTGATTCCTAGGATATAGGCGGCTTCGCCCATTGAGAACACTTTCTTCAATGAAGTCTTGACTGCATTCAATTCGGGAACATCATTTCCGATCAAGAATATATCATCAACGTACAGAACAAGAAACACAACCACGCTCCCACTAAACCTCTTGTAAACACAAGGTTCATTTTCGCTTTGGATGAAATTCAACTGCTTGACCTCTTCATCAAAGCGCCTATTCCAACCCCTTGATACTTGCTTCAATCCATAAATGAACCTTTGAAACTTGCATACCTTGTTAGTATTTTTTGAATCCACAAAACACTCGGGTTGTGTCATATACACATCCTCTTCCAAATTGCCATTTAGGAAGACGGTTTTGACATCCATTTGCTATATTTCATAGTCATGAAATGCGGCAATTGCTAACAAAATCCGAATTGACTTAAACATGACAACGGGTAAGAAGATTTCTTCATAGTCAATACCATGAACTTGCCGATAACATTTCGCAACCAGCCGTGCCTTGTATATAGTCAAGTTGCCATCCATGTCGACTTTTCTCTTAAAAATTCATTTGTTCTCAACGGGTTTTACTCCGTCGGGAAGGTCAACTAAGGTCCATACCTTGTTGTCATACATGGATTGCATCTCGGATTCCATGGCCTTAAGCCATTCTTTGAAGTCGGATTTATCTTTCATGTCCTTAATAGTCAAAGGTTCGTCATTCGCAATAACGAGAACGTCGTGTAAACCCAAGTACCTTTCGGGTGGACGACTTTACCTCGTTGACCTTCGTAGAATCAATGTTTGAGGTTCTTGAACTTGTTCCACAACGATTTGTGGACTTTGTTCTTGAGCCTCGATTGTGGGAGTAACTTGAGCACTATCGATCCGCGATATGTTCGAGTACTCATTTGAGGGAGCATGCTCCAGAACTTCTTCCGCAACGGCTTGTGGAATAGGTTCGGCTACTACCTCGTTTGGCACCACATCGGGAATCACAAGATTGCCTGCTCGAGGCACATCTTCCAATGGTTCATGAATTTCTTCAATGACTACATCACTCCCACTACTTCTTCTTGCGAGAAACTCTTTCTCCAAGAATACACCATAACGAGCAACAACTATCTTGTTCTCGCTGCGGTTGTAGAAGTAGTAACCCTTCGTTTCCTTAGGATATCCTACGAAATGACACTTGTCCGATTTGGGTCCAAGCTTATCGCTCATTAACCTTTTCACATAAGCTTCACAACCCCAAATCTTGAGAAACGACATGCTTGGTTTCCGACCAAACCAAAGTTCATGTGGCGTCTCCTCAACGGACTTTGACGGAACACGGTTTAGTGTAAAAGCTGCGGTTTCTAGTGCATATCCCCAAAACGATTTAGGCAAATCAGCTTGGCTCATCATCGATCGAACCATGTCTAACAAAGTTCGATTCCTCCATTTGGATACACCATTCCATTGTGGTGTTCTCGGTGGAGTGAGTTGTGGAACGATTCCACACTCCTTTAGATAATCACCAAACTCATGACTCAAGTACTCGCCACCTCGATCGAAACGCAAGACCTTGATCTTTCGACCAAATTGGTTCTCAACTTCATTCTTGAATTCCTTGAACTTTTCAAAGGATTCAGATTTTTGCCGCATCAAGTAGATATACCCGTATCTACTATGATCATCGGTGAAAGAAATGAAGTACGAGTAACCTCCACGTGCACAAATGCTCATAGGTCCGCATACATCAGTATGTACGAGGTCTAATAAGCCATTTTCCCTTATACTTTTATTGGTAAAAGGCGCTTTGGTCATCTTTCCCATCAAACAAGACTCGCATGTGTCAATTGGCTCGAAAGCGAATTGATCCAAGAGACCAACAGTTTGTAATCTCTTGATGCGTTTCTCGTTGATATGACCTAAGCAGCAATGCCGCATCAAAGTTGCATTTTCATGTGAAATCTTACGTTTTCTATTGTCACGTTCAACACTCAAAACATGTTCGTTAGTATCAAGCACATAAAGACCATTCAATAAATGCGCAACACCATAACAAACATCATTACGAAATAAAGTACAACACTTGTTCTTTATTATTACATCAAAACCATCCATATCCAAACAAGAAATAGAAATGATGTTTCGAGTGATACAAGGAACTACATAAACATCTGTAAGTTTCAAACCAAAACCAGAAGGCAAAGTAATCTCTACACTCCCAACGGCCATAGCTGAGACGCACGTGCCGTTACCGACGCGGAGTTGAACTTCGCCTTTCTCGAGCCACCTCCTACTCTTTAGTGTCTGCACATTTCGACAAATGTGAGCACACAAACCAATATCAAATATCCAGTCAGTGCTAGAGGTAGCGAGAAGGGTTTCAATGACAAATATACCTGAGGTAGAAGGCCGGACAGTTCCTGCCTTCTTGTCAGCAAGGTACTTGGGGCAGCTCCTCTTCCAGTAGCCCTTGCCACTACAATAGTAGCAAACCGTGTCAGAAGAGGCCGGGTTCTTCTTACGCCTAGAACCCTCGGGAGCTCCCTTGGTCGAACCTTGGGGCGTCACCGGGCCTTTGCCCTTCTTGTTTCTGCGGGATCTCTTCTTGTTCTTCTTGCTCTTGTCGCTCACCGTAAGAACATCCCTCGGCCCTTTCTCTTTCTTAAGGCTCTCCTCAGTTTCGACAAGCATGTTTTGGAGCTCGTCCAAACTCTTGTCCATGCCATTCATGCGGTAGTTCACAATGAACCCCGTGAAACTGTGAGGAAGAGAGTTGAGAATGAAGTCTTGAACCGTCCCTGACGGGAAGGGCGTGTCAAGTCTTTCTAGCTGCCGAAATAACTCCGTCATCTTCATGACGTGTGCCCGACTTCATGACCCTCAGCCAATCGAGTATTGGCGACGGTCTTAATCAGTCTAGCCCTTTCGGTGCGGGCCTTGGTCTGAAACATGGTGGAGAGACGAGAGACGATGTCAAACACACCGTAGTCACTGTCCATGAACTCCTTTTGGAGTTCAGACTCCATGACTGCCACAATCAGGACCGACATCTCCATGTCGTCCGAGATGTACTTGTCGTAGGAATCCTTGGCCTCTTGGGTGGCATCCGACTTGGGAGCCGAGGGCAAAGGAGTGGAAAGGAGATACTCCTTCTTCTCAAACCGAAGGACCAGCCTAAGGTTGCGGTGCCAATCCAAAAAATTGGCACCATTGAAGGCTAGTTTCTCCTTCTCTAAGAGAGAACGTAGCGAGAAAGACGAATGAGAAGACATCTACAATAATTTTCAATTAAAGGTCAATTAGTTTATGCTTTTTGTTTTAATTTCTAATAAAGTAAAACTTTCATTACACTAAATTATGTCCCTAAATGTAATGAATTTTCAAGATCCCTATTTTCGTCAAGTTGGACCTGCTATGGCATGTCACCCAACCCGACTAGATAAGGTAGGTTCATAACCAATCATACAACTATGATTCTTGGTTCGCGTCGCGAACTTCGCCCCGATGTCCAAACTCTAGTTGGGTCCATCGATAAGCAACATCTCTCTATTTGCTCCTTACAAATTCTTTTATTTGTACCCCGACTATCGCATGACAACCATGACGTCTGCTTGGGCGGATCGCGCCATGAGAAGGCAAGCGACGTGAAGGGGATAGAGAGAAGGAGGGCGGTCAGTTTAATCAAATTAATTGGAATAATCATTATGTGACTTTGTTTGGTGGTCGTGTCAACATACACCCATATCTATCCTATGACAATTCATAGCATATTCAAAACAATCACATAATTAGCATCTCAAGCATTGTTGTGGGTTTGTATGGCTCCTGCTTGCATATTAGTTTCGCCGCATCTCCATGTAGCAAGATTAATCTATTCAACCCCTCCCACTAATTATTTAGACCCTATCTAATAATTAATGAAAATAAATACATGTGAAATATTCCTAATTCCCTCCTAATCCTTAGGGGCATGCAAGCCTCACAAGTTACATTAAAAAATTAATCCAAATTAATTAATAATGGCACCAACGGCCTTACATACAATCATTGACATGCATGCATACAATTACAATACACAAGACATTGAAATCTTGAGCCATACTAAACCCACAATCCTCCTAGAAAATAAAGTTAGCACATATACAATATACATGTTCACTTATTCCTAATTAACCTCATTAATTAGAGTCTTTGTGCATGCTCGTTGCTCGTTTTTTTTTTCAAATGCAAAGAAGGCTTAACATTAACAACTAAATTGTTTAAACATTTTGAAAATTAATTCAACATTCTAAAACTGAAAGGATGGTATTTAAGGAGTGTTCTAATTAACTTTTCAACTAATTGATTAATTAGAATATATTTTAACTAATTAAAATACGCAATTCGGAACCCGATAAAATCTGAAATTTTTTTGTCTCCAAAAATTCTGAAATAAATCCAGCAAACTCCTTACTATGAGTATAACTATTTGTAAAAATTTAAAGAAGAGATCACTTACCATCAGGGAGAACTAAAAACGACAAATTCTCAGATTGTGTGCGAAGCACCATTAGAGAGAAATTCTGTTTTAGTCTCAACCTTTTCGCCTGCATGATCATCCCTTTGATATTTTTCCAGCAAAAAATTTACATAGAAAAATACTACATGCACTAGGTTATCAATCCATGAAAAGAAAAATAACAAGGTCTATTCAAAATCGTCAAGTTAAATGCCATGCAAGTAACTAGCTCTGTTCTGAAACAGACCGACGACTGAAAAGTTTTCACCTAGTTGAAATACCAAATCTCAATGAAACTCCATGAAATCAATTTTCACAGATTCCATACTTAAAGGGAAACAAATACTTTCAAACACTTTTCCATAAAAGTTTCTCAATAAGTACAGTTTCTCAAAACAATCAGTTTGTTTGAAAAACAGATCTGACAACTTCCACTCTTTTCACACTTGAACATCCACATAAAATCCGAAACATACAACAAAATTTACATATTCAGAAAGAGCATCAAGTCTAGATTAATCCTAGAAAAAAGTTACAGATACTTTGTGTACAAACTTATTTGTCACTAGCCACAACAACAGAACTGTGCAGCAGAATTCCAGATCTGCACACCGTTACCGTTTAATTCACAAAAAATTCATTTTTAATCGAATCAAGGTAAATCCAGTGGGAAAAGAAGCATAAGTCATAGATCTACAACCTCTATCAAAAAGAAAAAATTCCAGAAAGTTTTACACTACGAAAAACAAGCAACAAGGCAGAAAAAACAGCTTTTTCCAAAAACAGCAAGCATGCACATCACTAATTAACTTAATTAATTACTATTTTCTCACTTTAATTAAGTGTAAAATGCTCAAATAGCAGCCTACACTCTGATACCACTGTTAGGAAGACATGAAACGCTCAATTTTAATTTTATTACTCATTAATAACGCTTAAAAGAGCATGCAAATAAATGACCTAGCTATTTGAGCAATTTAGCACTACATGAGGGCGTAGGAGGTTACCTCTCGCGAAATCGTATCCGCGAGGCTCGAAACCTTTCTCTTGGAGACGATGACGAGTTCACCGGCACCACCACCTTGCTCGGCTTTGAGTCCACCAAGGTATTAACCAAAATCACAAGTCTATGCTAGTAGACAAGTGATTAAGCCTAATACATTCCTTCCATTGTCTTAATTAACTATTTAATTGTATGGAGACAAGAGGTGCTCAACACATGAGCTTAATGAGATGAAATGGAGCAAGAAATGAAGAGAGAAATTCTGAAATTTCTCCTCTAAATTTCGGCCAAGGTGGAAGGAGGAAGAAGAGTAAATGAAGACTTTCTTTTCTCTCTCCTAAATGCTCCTTATATATACCAATTATTCAATAAAAAGTTGCAACTAATTTACAACTATGCCACTTTTTTGGACAGCCATAAAATAGGCCTAAATGGGCTCCATCAATTATTTAATTGGTCCTCTAATTCAATTAATTAGTGGCCCAATTAATAATTCTCAAGTTGGACCTTTAATTTTCCAATTAAATATAGCCCCGTTAGCTCAAAATTAATTACCTTAATTAATTTATATTGAACAAAATTAATTATCAACTCCTTGATAATTATTTAAGGATTAGAATATGCATTTATTTATTTCTATATGATCCGTTTGACTTAATTAATTATAACGGTTCGCAACGGTATATAATTAATCAATCAACATATCATATTATTGCATTCAATAATGCAACCAAATAAATAATGCATGTATGGTTAAAATCTATTTGTGTGACCCTTTGAGGATTTATGCTATGTTGGCCATAGAAAATAAATCATTATTTATTTCCAATAATCATAAACGGTATCTAGCAACACGTTATGATTCCCAATTCGCATAAATAAACACTGTATTATTACAGCATTTCAATCCTGCATAAGAAATAAGTATCTTATTGTTTTGATTCTTATGTCACATGATATCCTTGTATAATCCAAGATAGGAGTTTGTTATTCTTGCAGATTATATGTTTCTTGATCTAGAGATGATTGCACAAGTTGCTAGCAAGCAATTCATCTCCATCAAGGGGCCTAGTAGATATCATCGCTCACTAGGTAAACCAATGAGGGACATACGGTTGTCTTGATGAACAGTTTTTCGCCGCACAATTCAAGAGAACATAAATAAAGTCCGTATAGCAGCCCTTATCAGGAATCAGCGTTAGACTATATTTATAGAACCTATCCTCATATGGAAAAACTGAACCATCTCAAACTTAGAATCAAACACGTATGAAATAAATAATGACACATAACACAATCCATATATTTATTTCATTCGGTCAAGTCCTGTACTATGTTCCAGCAACATATACATATGCAATTAAGTTAGTAACTCCTTACTCATGATTTGTAGAACTTAATCATCACTTAACTTGAATACTAGTCTTATATGATAATTAATGTTTCCTGTTAATTATCAAAACTATGGACAGCTTTTGATTTATTATTGTCATTTAGTCATAAATGAAACACAGTGATCCACAATTCAGATCCTCAACCTGAATGAACTGTCAATAAATAAATCAAGGAACAAATGATCAAATATCATCAATAACATAAACTATAGAAGTAGCCAGATAAAGATTGGCTTCTAGGACATATCTCCAACAAAAGAGACGGTGAATGATTGTGGTTGGAATATTGTTTGCCTCCAGGAAACGAAATGGTCTTCTTGTGATTTTTTTAAAGTCCGTTCTATATGCTCTTTTCGTTTCAACTCTTACTCAACTCTTGACGCGATTGGTACTAAAGGGGGTATCTTATTAGTGTGGTCTGACCTTTTTGCCTGCTCAAATGTCTATACATTGACCTTTTCTTGTACGGTTGTTCTTACAGTTGGCTCTTTTTCTTTCATGTTAACTGTGGGTTATGGACCTACTAATGATCGACTTAAACAAATCTTCTTGGATGAGCTTTCTTTTATTAGAACCCTCTCTGTACTCCCTTGGATTCTGCTGGGAGACTTCAATCTAATCCGCGACTTCTCTGATTTAACTGGCGGACCAAGAAATCTTTCTTCGATTTCTCGTTTTAATTCTTTCATTTCCAATGTCGACCTCTTCGAACTGCCCTTACTAGGTCGTCAATACACCTGGTCTAACAAATGTCCTTCTCCTCGTTTGTCACGTATTGACAGAGCTTTCATTTCCCCTGACTGGCTCACCCTTCCTTTTCTTCATTCCTTCTCTGATCTTCCTGCGACAACTTCGGACCATGCTCCTCTCTTTCTTTCAATGCTACCTCCCGATTGTAAAAAGAAGTGGAGCTTCAAACTTGAGACGTATTGGTTACGAGCAGCAGATGTCTCTCAAGTGGTCTCGGATGCTTGGTTAGGAGTCGTAAACCATCCTAATCCAGCTATAAATCTCAGGAATAAGTTCAAGGCAGTCAGATTGGCACTTTCTAAGTGGGCTAACATCAAGTACTCCAACTATAACACCTTCTTGAAACGAAGTAAGTTTGTCATTCAGTTCCTTGATTTGCTTGAGGAATCAAGAACACTTACTTCTTCGGAATTCTCTCTCAGAATCTCGCTTAAAGAACATGCTTTTTCATTAATTCAAGTTCAAGAAGAGAAATGGAAACAGAGAAGTGGAGTCACTTGGTTAAAACTCGGGGATAAAAACACAAAGTTTTTCCATGTTGTTGCCTCTTCTGGACGCATAATCAACTCCATTAACTCAGTTTGTCTAGATGGTGACACCCTTTCTTCCCCCTCGGACTTAAAATCGGTCTTTCGGAATCAATTCTCTTCAATCCTGGGAACCAATCCTCCGCAACCGCCACCATACGATCTCTCTGGCAAACTTGGTATCCCTCGCGATCTTTCTGCCTTAGGAATTCCTTTCTCTAAGTCTGAAGTTCTTTAAGCTATCAATCAACTTCCATCTGGCAAGGCATCGGGGCCTGATGGGTTTCCAATTGACTTCTTTAAGAAATTTTAGGAGATCATAAAGTCGGATTTGATGCGGGTCTTTCAGGATTGCACACTTGACTTATCTGAGCTTAACAAGGCATACATCTCTTTAGTCCCGAAAAAAGAGTCTTGTACTGAGATCTCCAACTATAGACCCATAAGTGTGATCAATTCATTTGCCAAAATTATCACCAAAGTTTTGGCCAACCGACTACAACCGTTTATGGCGGATCTGGTGAGCCCTCTACAAACGGCATTCACGAAAGGAAGGACTATCATGGAATCTTACATGGTATCTAGAGAGGTCATCTCCTTCTAGAAAAAAAAAACAAGATACCTGTCATTCTGTACAAAATTGACTTTGTGAAGGCTTTTGACACTGTCTCTTGGACTTTTCTTACTAATGTTCTGATTGAAAAAGGTTTTCCTCCTTCTTGGATATCTTGGACACTTCATATACTCAAGTCTTCTTCATCTGCTATCAAAATCAATAGGGAATTCACGACCTTCTTCTCGCACAAGAGAGGATTAAGACAGGGAGATCCTTTGTCTTCACTTCTATTCATTATCGTCACAGATGCTCTCCAATCCTTTTTTAATAATGCTTCCTCACTCTTATCTGGTTTTATCTTGATCCCTCCCCGAGCTCTGCAATATGCAGATGACACCATCATTTTGATGGAGGCTGACTTTCATTCCTTGCTCGCTGTCTCAGAGGTACTTTCTAATTTTGCGATATTGTCTGGTCTCTGAGTCAATAATGCAAAATGTCTTTTTGTCCCAATTTCTATCGATGAATCTGTTCATCCACGCATTGCTTCTATCCTTGGATGTCGGTCGAAGGAACTCCCTATAACTTATCTGGGACTGCCCCTATCTATCCACCGACCGAAGAAGATCCACTTTCAGCCTCTGATCAATGTGTTTCAACGTAAGCTCGATGGGTGGAAAGCCTGGTTCCTATCCATAGGGGGACGACTCACTTTAGTAAAGTCAGTACTCACTGCTTTACCTCTGCACTTCATGTAAGTGTTAAAATTACCTCCATGGCTCTTTAAACAATTAGAAGGGATCAGAAGAAGATTCTTCTGGAAAGGAAAGAATAAGTGCCTTGGAGGTCACTGCCTCGTAAATTGGAATAAATGCTACTTGCCGAAATCTAATGGTGGCCTGGGAATTCTCGACCTTCATCGACAAAACCAAGCTCTATTATTGAAGTGGCTTTGGAAACTCAAACATGAGCCAAATTCAACTTGGTCTTCCACAGTCCAACACCTATATGGTACTTCAGAAGTAAATGACTTACTCTCATGTGGAATCTCATACGGTCTGACAGACATACTTCAACTGGGACCCTTTTTCAACTTCTCTTGCAGTTTCCAAAATAGAAACATCCTCCCTACGTGGAAATGGACAGCCACTGGAATCTTCTCATCTGCCAGTGCTTACGGTTTACTTTCCAATACTGTTGTTCTCTCAAGATACCATCCGTATCTTTGGAAAGTGAAATCTCCACCGAAAGTTCGAGTTTTTCTCTGGTTACTGCTCCAAGATCGACTGCTAACTCAACAAAACCTTATGTTGAGGGGTTGGCCCTCTCCCATTGCATGTCCTTCCTGTACAACTACGGCAGTGGAAACAGCTGATCACCTTTTTCTACATTGCCAATTTGCAACTTCAGTCTGGACTTTGATACAAATCCGATTTAGACTGCCCTTACTCAACTTCACACTTGGAATAGGTGATTTCTGGCTTTCGCACAGGAACTCTGATCTCAAATTATGGGACACGATTTGGGCTGCTACATCTTGGAATATTTGGAAGGCACACAACAGAAGAATTTTCTCAGATTGTTCCACTTCTCCACAGTTTGTATTGAAAGAGATCTGCGCATGCGTTCACTCTTGGATGAAACACGCCTAGCTTTTATTATTTTCTAGTTTTTCTACTTTTTGTATAGGTTTTATTTTCTTTCTCTTTTACCCTTTTGTAAATAATTTATTATTTAATAAATTTTGCCGGTGTGGTACTTTGCCACCCGACCCTCAAAAAAAAAAAAAAGAACACATCTACTACTAATTTCCATTTTTTTGTTTCTTGAATACCTAGAATATCTACTTGATTGTCTCTAACTAAATTTGCTAAGTATCTTTTTTTTACACTCTTCCTAATTCTCCTCACATTCCAACACATAATATGCATCATGACCCTCTAGAACTGACCCCGCATATTATCATATCCAACCTATCTTTTTTATCCCTATCTCTCTTAAGAAACTTAGAAAATTAATGATATTTTAGTTTGAAAAAATGAACTTTGAAAATTAATGTCCAGAAATGCCCTCATTGTAGTTTGCTTTGTGGTGAATGGTGATTCATATCCCACCAAAATTAATACAGCCTACATGTCTGATAGAGAATACAACATAGATACAGAATTAGAAAGATACAAATATGATATAGAAAGAAATCAAATAGCAGACCACTGTATCACTTACAAGTAGCAAGATGGTACCACTGTTGATGATTTGCCCTTCCAACTATTAAATTTTACGCAAATTAATGCCGTCCATTCAAATCATGAATCCAAGAATATGCAACTCGGTTTCAACTCCAATTGTACGAATTTGTTTTAATGGTCCTATTTAAGCATATATAACCGCCTACTTCATATTATACAGATTGAAATTAGATACTGATCCAGTTTAGATTTGTCATTAATGCATGTGACGGAACTTAAAATTTGTCATTAATGCATGTTTTTCTTTTATTTTTTATCTCATAAAAAATAACATGTGACGGAATATAAAATTCCATCTTTCTTCTATTCTAGAATTAAATTATGATCCAGCTCAGATTTTTTTTTTTTTTTTTTTTTTTGGGGGGGTGGGGGGATTAATGTCTGAATTTAAACATTATTAATTAAAAAATCTCAATCGCTAGTATATGAGTTAATTTCCCCGAACAAATAAAAAGAAAAGGACAGGCGATCCTATTCCCTGGCATTTCTAGTTCCACTTATTTAAAAAATTCAAATTATTATATTTCATAAAAAAAATATAAATATGTTATAATTAAATAATTGTAAAATTATGTTCCACCTTAAGGGCTCGTTTGGATCGTATGGAAATAAGGAAGGAATAAGTATTTTAGGAATAAAACATTGAAAAGTGTGTAACTTTAGGAAGAAAATATTGTCTAGAAATAAGCTATTTCTAGGAAGAAATTATTCCTAAGCGATCCAAACGCCCCTGGTATATTTGCTCACCTATGATATTTTCTGTTATTGCCAACCCAACTTCAAGGCCGAAACGTAAAGCGGGTGGCGAATTAAACAGAAACTGGTGACTCGCTATACCTCATGTTTGGGTTTGCTTTAAAGCCAAAGGGAATAAACAATACTAACAAGTCAAATAAGCAACCCAGAAAACATAAACTCGCAGAACCAGCAGTTGGAACGGACCGTTCTGGTCATAGACCGGACCGTTCCAAAACACCAGAAAACTAAATCGAGAGCGGAAGCTTACCTAATTCCATTGCAATGGTCTGAATCTTGATGTTAAGCACTTCTTGATGTGTCCTGACGTGTATGCACCTTCACCAAAACTGTTCCACGCACCTAAGTAGGGAGAAAGATCTTCCAAGAGAACAAGACGCGCCCTTTGATGCTTTTAGCCTGAACAAAAGCACTATCTCTCTCTAATCGATGGAATAATTAGGGAGAGGGGCAGAGATGCTGCTATCAACGCATGTATGCAGCAATACTCGTATGTGTCTTGTCCCTTGGGGACCAACCCCTTTATTTATAGCGCCAAGGGCTTCTTGGCCACCACACAATACCATATTTTGTCCATCATAAAATAGGTAATGTTTCTAAATATAACCACCTATAAAAGGCAACACATCTATTGCACAAAATTTGCTATTTCTTTACAGCCATGTTTAGCTTATTACCATAATCAATAGAAACTTGGATACCAAACAATAATCAGTCCATACTTAATTTAGATTGTTTCCATATAGACTCGTCAGCCTATATGGAAATAATCTAACAATCTCCCACTTGGGCTATTATGTTTAGTGTTATCCAATGTCCTTAACTTAATGAGCTCATCTTTTATGGTAATAAAATTTTGTGTCCTTAATTCCGTCCATCATTTACAATAATAGAAGACCAAGGAAGCATTCGTTACATTATAGCATTTACAGGCCACTAATCCTATAAAGCCGTCGTAACTAAACTCATAATGATCACAATATCATTATAAAGAATGACATTGAATTAAGATGTGTATAAGTGGTGTGGAAAATACACGTAAGTGTGACTGTCACGTGTCTATTTCCAACTTTATTGGTCACCCAAAAAACTGAAGTGAGGTCAACTTAAATAAATTGAGAATGAAAACTGAAACTGAATCTGAAAACTGAAACTTTATTTATTTCTGCAGAAATATTCATTACATAATACACTGAATAAACTGAATAAACTAAAACTATCACCAAATCTAGCACTCCCACTGAACAAAACTCCCACTAAAGCCTAGAATCCTCAACTGAAATTACACCCATACTAGTTACATGTTTCAGAAACTGCTTGGGTATTAATGCTTTAGTTAGTGGATCTGCTATCATTGAGTTTGTTCCAATGTGCTTGATTGATAATTCGTCATTCTCAACTTTTTGCTTAACAGACAGAAACTTGATGTCGATGTGCTTCGAGTTGGCTGAGCTTCTGTTATTATTAGCATACATGACTGCTGAGTTATTGTCACAGAAAATTCTTAGTGGAGCTTAGATAGAGTCCACTACACGCAACCTAGTGACAAAATTTCGCAACCATGTTCCAAATAATGACGCCTCATAGCAAGCCACGCATTCTGCTGCCATGGTTGAAGATGCCACTAGGGATTGTTTGGCACTTTTCCATGAAACAGCTCCACCTGCCATCATGAAGATGAACCCTGTGGTTGACTTTAAACTATCTTGACATCCCGCAAAATCAGAATCAGAATATCCTATGACCTCCAGCCTATCTGATCTCCAATACGTTAGTGCAAAGTCTTTGGTTCTTTGAAGATATCTCAAAACTCGTTTAGCTGCCTTGATATGCTGAATTCCTGGGTTATGCAAATACCTGCCTAGCATACCTGTAATGAAAGCAATGTCTGGACGTGTACACACTTGGGCATACATTATGCTTCCAACTATGGAGGCATACTTATTGTCCTTTACTTGCTTCTTTTCCAACTGTGTTTTGGGACATTGTTCTAGACTAAACTTGTCCCCTTTAGCAACAGGGGTCTCTGTTGGTTTGCAGTTTTCCAAATCATACCGCTTGAGTACTTGATCGATATAGGCCTTTTGTGATAGACCCAAAATATCTTGAGAACGATCTCTAAGTATCTTAAGACCTAACACGTATGATGCATCACCAAGATCTTTCATTTCAAAATGTCTAGATAGAAATTTCTTAGTTTCATGCAACATATCCTTATCGTTTGTGGCAAGCAGTATATCATCCACATACAAAACCAAGAAAGAATATTTACTCCCACTGAACTTGTGATATATACAATCATCCGCCGGGTTACTCTCGAAACCAAATGAGAGAATCACTCGATGGAATTTGTAATACCATTGTCGAGACGCTTGTTTGAGCCCATATATGGATTTCTTAAGTTTGCAAACCATTCTCTTTGGATCGTCCGATACAAAGTGGGGTGGTTGCACCATATAGATGGTTTCATCAATGTCACCATTGAGAAACGTAGTCTTAACATCCATTTGATGAAGCTCAAGATCTAAATGTGCCACAAGTGCCATGATTACCCTAAAAGAGTCTTTCGATGAAACTGGAGAGAAAGTCTCTTTGTAATCAATACCTTCTTTTTGAGTAAAGCCCTTAGCGACAAGACGTGCCTTATACCTTTCCACATTACCCTTAGAATCCTTTTTAGTCTTAAAAATCCATTTGCAACCAATAGGTTTCTTTCCTTCTGGTAATGGTACTAAGTTCCATACATCATTATCATACATGGACTTCATTTCTTCATTCATGGCATCGATCCACTTTTGTGAGTTTGGACTGTCTAAAGCTTGACGAAGATCATGAGGATCTTCCATCATCCCAATGTCAAACTCATGTTCTTGGAGATAGACCACATAATCATTAGATATTGCTGGTCTTTTCTCTCTAGTGGATCTCCTAGGCACAAGTTTTTGAGGCGTTTGCAGTTGTTCAATGACATCAATATCTTCAACTTGATTATTTCCAAGATCCAAGTCCATAGGATCTGGAACAGGATCCGTTTCTTGAATTAAACGGTCTATTTCAATCCTGGGCACTGCATCTATGATCAACCGTTCCGTTTCAGTCTCAGACCGGTCTGTTCCAATCCTGGAACGGTCCGTTTCAGCCCTGTCATGGTCCGTTTGAAGATCAGTGCTCATTTCCTCCTCGAAGATAATATCCTGATGTGTCATATCTCCCCCCACAACCAAAACATCCTCAAAGAACTTAGCTATAATCGTCTCAAAAATATTCCTATTAGTGGGATCGTAAAACTTGTAACCCCTAGAACGTTCGGCATATCTAATGAAATAACAACTAACTGTCCTTTCGTCCAATTTCTTCTCATTTGGCTTGTAAGGTCGAGCTTCAGCTGGACATCCCCAAATGCGACAATGTTGCAGACTTGGTTTCCTACCAGTCCACATTTCATAGGGGATTTTATTGTTATTTGCCTTAGTTGGTACACGATTGAGTAAATAGGCTGCCGTTTTAAGCGCTTCGCCCCAAAGAGATCTTGGCAAATTAGTATGACTGAGCATACTTCTAACCATGTCCTTCAATGTCCTGTTTCGCCTTTCAGCTACTCCATTCATGCTAGGCGATCCTGGCATGATATATTGAGGGACAATACCATTTTCCTCTAGGAACTTAGCAAAAGGCCCTGGACGTTGTTCACCTGAACCGTCATATCTACCATAGTATTCACCACCACGGTCAGATTTGACTTGCTTAATCCTTTTGTTGAGTTGTAACTCAACTTCAGCTTTAAATGATTTGAATACGTCCAAAGCTTGCGCTTTTTCACTTAATAGATATAGATAACCAAATCTTGAATAATCGTCTATGAAACTGATAAAGTAAGTTTGACCATTCCTAGTAGGCATAGGAAATGGTCCACAAATGTCCGTATGAATCAGTTCTAAGACATCACTCGTTCTATTGGCATCATATCTCCTTTTATTGGTTTGTTTTCCTTTAACACAACTTTTACATGGGCCTAAATCAGTCATGTCTAAAGGATCGAGTATTTCACTTTGCACAAGCCTTTCAATTCTCTTTGGAGAAATGTGACCTAAACGCTTATGCCAAAGTGCACCTGAATTCTCATGAGTTAATTTACGCTTAACACTTCTAGTACTTGTATGCAAGTTTTCATTATATGAAGTAATAGTTTCTAAAGAATATAGATTGTCATAAACTGAAAGAAAACCAGATCCAACGCATTTAGAATTATGAGATAAACTGAATTTTCTATTTCCAAAAGAACAAGAGTAACCGAATTTGTCCAGTACAGAAATAGAAACTAAATTTCGTCTAAAAGACGGTACAACAAAAGTCTCATATAAATTCAAATACAATCCAGTCCTAAGTAACAATCTAAAATGTCCAATAGCTTCAACTTGTGCCTTCTTGCCATCGCCCACATAGATGTATCTTTCACCATCATTTGGCTTGCGGCAGCTCAGGCAACCCTGCATAGAGATACTTATGTGAGTTGTAGCACCCGAATCAATCCACCAAGTATCTTTTTGTACTGAAGTTAAATTAACTTCTGAACAAACCAAAGAGAGAGACATACCTTTCTTCTTGCGCCAAGCTATGTAGCCTGCACAATCAGTCTTCTTGTGTCCCTCTTCGCCACAGAAGAAGCACCTATTTGGATTCTTTGGCTTCTTGCCAGTCTTTCCCTTATTGGGTTCCTTCTTTGGCTCTGAATTAGCAGCCTTTTTCTTATTTTGTTTCTTCTTTCCATTATTCTTGGAAGTGGAGGCAACGTTAGCACTGTGTGTCTTATCAAGCTTCAACCTTTCCTCTTCTTGAACTAGATGCGAAATCAGTTCATTCAGAGTCCACTTGCCCTTAGTGCAGTTATAAGTAACCTTGAAATGGTTATACTGACTAGGGAGAGAGTTAAGCACTAGACACACCTGAATTTCTTCAGATATGTCTAACTTAAGGGCTTGTAACTTTGAAGCAAGATTAGACACTTCCAAAACGTACTCACGAATGTTGCATTTTCCATTATACTTTATAGAGGTGAGTCTTGCCATGAATGTACAAATCTCCGATTTCTCATTCTTGGCAAATCTCTTCTCAATTTCTTCCAAGCATGCCTTAGCCTCATCGGAATCAGAAATGGTACCCCTGAATGCCTCTGGAATTGTCTTCTTAATGATCATTATGCCCATGCGATTAGAGCGATTCCATTGAGCTACACTTTGAATGTGTTGTTGAGTGCTTTTAGCATCAATCTCAGTTGGTTTCTGCTCCTTGAATGCAAGGTCAATATCTAGACAACCGAGAACTATCATCAAGTTCTCTTTCTATTCCTTAAAGTTGGAATCAGTCAGCATGGGTATGCTGTTAATGCTAGCTGGAATGTTTGCTAAAATAAACCAAAGACAAAAAATACACTAATGTTAATAACCATAATGTATAAGATAAATCATAAAATATAAAGGTCTAAATCCCATCTACTAGTCTTTATTCATTTGCAAGTGCTCTTTGGAATCTCCAAGCAAACTTCAATTAACTAGGTGTAGCATCAAATGTAACGATTCATAACATATCAATTAATTAACCTTCCTTTGGGCCGATTAATTAATTGTATGTAAAACCTTATAATCATTACCCATTTGATTCTACCAAAACATTGTACATGTAGTCTTTTAAATTATGTCCTTCCTTTGGGCCGATCCATAGTTTAGAAGTTACATGTATCTTAATACACTTTGTACCTGAGTCTTTGAAACAACCATTAATATGAGAGCCCACTTTGGCGGGATGATATTAATATTGGTTCAATTCTCAAAATACAACTCAAATTACCTTTATATTAGACTTAAAATATACCTAATCCTAGACTTTTCATTATGCACATCAATCCTAAGATGAAAAGCCTAACTAAATACTAACCTAGGATGATATAGACTTAGGACCCAGTTGCAAACCCTAAGGTATATACGCGTTGGATCGTACGAACCAACAAACCTGAAACGGACCGTTTTGGTGAGAGAACGGTCCGCCTTAAATAGACCAGAAGAGAACCAAAGAGAGATATGACCATACAAGCTAATACGAGTCATATTGAGATAAGAAAAGAAAGCGGTGGTCTCCCGTTCAGCCAGCAGCCATTGAAATTACACCACATCCAGGCAAGATTCCCAGAAAAGGCCAGGGTCATATGGACACTTTAGGCGCCGACCTTATTTTCTGCGACAGAACTTGTCCTCATGACAACATGGTGTAACCCAACGCTTACAGCTCTTACTAATGAAAACCACGGCAAAGAAGAGAAGAGGATGGATGCATAAAGTGTCATTTGTACCTAACCAGTACAAACAACCTGAATTTTGGCTTAAAATCTAACAATCTGGTTCTGGAACGGACCGTTCTAAACTCTGGTCAGTACCTAACAGTTTGCAACCAAAACTGAAGTGGAACGGACCGTCCCAGAGTGGAACGGACCGCCTGAAAACCGCAGAGAAGAGTAGAAAATGTCGTCCTAATCTAGGTCGAGAAACCCTAAAGATTTCTCTCCTAACCTGACAATCTACTTTAAATCTAAATCATCCAATTAGGTCAGATTTTAAACGATTTTGAATTTTTAAAACTTTAACTTAATTTTCAAAATCTTTTCAAGCAATTGCAATTTCAAAATAATTTGAATCATAACAAAGAGCTAAATCAAAATAAACAATTCAATAACAGTTCAAGTTGTAGCCCTTTGGGTCCAATTTGCAATTACAAACAATAAGTCTGGCACAATACTCAATAAACAGATCATAAACAATCCAAAGTTAATGGAACGGTCCGTTCGAGCCATGAAACGGACCGTCCAAAAGCCAGATAAATCAGAAACAGTTCAGAAAACAGTCCAGAAAAAATTCCAGAACATACGTGCCAGAAATTTAAACAGTTCAGTTCAAATCAACAATCTCACCAAATCAATTCATACACTTCAATTAGATCCAAAATTATGTGTCATGCTACTGGCTCACGACGAGTGGCTCTGATACCACTTGTTTGGGTTTGCTTTAAAGCCAAAGGGAATAAACAATACTAACAAGTCAAATAAGCAATCCAGAAAACATAAACTCGCAGAACCAGCAGTTGGAACGGACCGTTCTGGTCATAGACCGGACCGTTCCAAAACACCAGAAAACTAAATCGAGAGCGGAAGCTTACCTAATTCCATTGCAATGGTCTGAATCTTGATATTAAGCACTTCTTGATGTGTCCTGACGTGTATGCACCTTCACCAAAACTGTTCCACGCACCTAAGTAGGGAGAAAGATCTTCCAAAAGAACAAGACGCGCCCTTTGATGCTTTTAGCCTGAACAAAAGCACTATCTCTCTCTAATCGATGGAATAATTAGGGAGAGGGGCAGAGATGCTGCTATCAACGCATGTATGCAGCAATACTCGTATGTGTCTTGTCCCTTGGGGACCAACCCCTTTATTTATAGTGTCAAGGGCTTCTTGGCCACCACACAATACCATATTTTGTCCATCATAAAATAGATAATGTTTCTAAATATAACCACCTATAAAAGGCAACACATCTATTGCACAAAATTTGCTATTTCTTTACAGCCATGTTTAGCTTATTACCATAATCAATAGAAACTTGGATACCAAACAATAATCAGCCCATACTTAATTTAGATTGTTTCCATATAGACTCGTCAGCCTATATGGAAATAATCTAACACCTCATACATTCAAAATTGATATAGAAAATCGATGTAAAAGTTTATCTTACTTTTCTACTTTCACCAGACTTGAGTCTTGAGGTAATATTATAATAAAGACGAGAGTCAGTAAAGTCTCCTCCGTTCGTTTGGTTCTTTTGAAATTTCACCATGGATATTTCCTTCTGCTTGTGAGACGTGGCTTCGAGGGGTATCAAAGTAAATTATATACCCACAAAAATAATAGAAATAAGAGAGAGAAAGAAGCCCCTATCAACCTCATAATTTTCAAGCTTTGAAGTTTGAAGTGTTCTCCGATTTAATAAGAACTTTCTACTCACCATACTTTGAGGTATCTCTTTTGTCTTTCATTCTTCTCTTTGGGTGTTGCAATAAACCAATAGGTTAATAATCTTAAAAAGTGATGGTAATATGATTAGAAACATATTAGATGAAATTAGTTTCCTATAATATTAGTGAAACAATAATCAAAGAAGATAATGTGCACAATAAACACTACCTAAGAAAATTAACAATGATTACCCGCTTATCCTGCTTCTTTCCCAATTCAGCCGTGCAATCTTTAGAAAATGAGTTTGACCAGAGAATGTGCTAGTTTAAAATACTTTTTGCATACCAGCATCTCATATTATATTCCTTACTTTTGTACCATGCCGCCACAGTTCTCACTTTGAAGAAAATTTTTGCCCTACAAAATGAACGTGAACACTGGCTATAACTAAATAAGAACTCTGGCTCTGGATATAAACAATAAACAATGAGTAAATTCCTTGAAACATAACTAAATAGAGAAAAACGAACCAAAAGAAAGAGCAAAAATATGGAGAGTACTAATCCAAACAAACCAAAGAAGCAAGCTTCTCGTCCCATCCTAAAATAACTCCAGAAATATCTAAATTGTATGCAAAATGAAGAAAATCATACCAGAAACGTGATTCCTTGAACCAAGGCTTGATCGGCAGCCGTCACCCTTCTTGAACAACCATTTACCTTCTGCCTTCACTGGCCACTTTTTTTTTTTTTCTTTCTTTGTAAGATGCAATAAGGGAGAAAGAAACAACTGCGCCGATCGGAGCTCGCCAACCACAGCCGCTTGTTGCTCAGCGATTGCCCGATCCCCCCCCCCCCCTCCAGTAAGGTGCGCCAGGTAGGCTCTTTTTTTTTTTTTTTTTTTTTTTTTTTGATAACGGCTAGATTGACTGGTAGAGAAGAAGCTAGAAGCTCCTAACGAACAGATTTCCAGGAGCCCTTGGAGCACGTACACCATGTATCATTGCCCCTCATATCTTCTTGGGTTCATATGATCCGCGCACATCCTGAAAATATGGAACTCATCACATGCATTCTTCTGCGTTGCGAAATTATCCCATGCGAAAAGTTCAATGTACTCTTTTCTGGTACGCGTGCAATCAAAATATATAGAAAAGAAAATTTGTCTAGTAGGGAAAAGCAACACGGAAGAGATCGGAATAACAACCTTTGATCCTGACCGTTAGATCTAATTTCAACGGTTATGGGAGCCCCGTCCATAATACCAGATTGATAGACCCGAAAAACTTTAACCGTCCAGATTAGATCGAACGGTCCAGATTAATAGTTGTCACTCTGCCAACCTTAAAAAATTGGTAGAGAATACTCTCCCGAAGAGATCATGACACGTACACAAAAATTCAAGAGGGAAAGGGCTGTGGACATTTCAGTGGAGGCAAACGGGCGAGATTCAATCTATGGCGCAAACGAAAAAAATCAGACGGCTGGATAATAGAACAGTAAAACCTTGAATTGAAATTGAAATATTTTAGATTAGATTTTCCAATTATAAGTTGGATATATAATAAATATTGTACAAGTTGCAATGACAAATAAGATGATTGTGCCATATTTATGTGCACTTATTAGTAATAGACTTAGTCAACAGCATATGCAAAATACACAGATTAAAATAAAGTTTTTTAAATTTATTTACAATAATAGCAACAAATCATGCATTAAATAATAAAAACATCACACCACACCACACCGTGCTTTTTTAAAACAAAAAAAAAACTGATCAAATTCAGTTGACCTTTATATTTATCGCTTAATTATAACTTGGTGAATGTGCTTGAGCTTATGATGATTCTCGTGATGCATCATTTGAATATCTTCTTCGGAAAATGGCGCCCCTTCCCATATAAATTCTTCCAGCTTGGTCAGGTGTTGTACATCAGGCATCCTCATGAGCACGAAAAATAATATTTGAAATCTCTTAAGCATGGGCATTGTCCCTTCCTCTATTTGGAAGTCCTCTACATTCCTTAGGAATACAAGGCTCAATTTTCGAAGTTGAGGGAAACCTCCTGCAGGGCAAGTCATTTGTCTTCCAATGTATGGTATAGAATAAAGAGAGAGTATTTTGAGGTTTTGAAGTTTTCCCAACTCTGGCATTGGATCTTCAGTGAACTGGCACCCACTAAGTACGAGCATGGTGAGGCAAGAAGGGAAAAAATAAGCACTCAGGTTGACATCCCATTTAGCATATAATGCCAAACATTGTAAATGTTCAAAGAAGACGAAGCGCCTCATATCAACCACATCTAAAGGGACATTACTGCCTACAATTGAAAGGTCCACAAGTTTTTGTAGGGTCTTATTTTTTAGCAAAGCGGTATTTGGATCCCAAATGTCGTCAATTGTCTGAAGACTTAACTCACAAAGGCTGGGGAAATTATACAATTCACCTTTTGTATGTTTAAGATGCACTTTCGGAAGGGTTTGTAGGTTCGGGAAGGTTAGGTCATCTGATGGGGGCGGTAGTGTTTGAATATTATATTCACTTGTGCTTACGTGTCTCAATGTCTTGATGGACCACATTGACTCTGGTAGTTTGATTCTCCCAGAATTGTCGCAAATCAGTGTCTGAAGATTTTGCATATGGCCAATTTCTTCTGGAATCTCTTCATCTTCAATCTTACAATATTTGAACTCCAAGTACCTCAACTGGATCAGTTCTTTAAACCATTTCTGCCCTTCTAATCTTAACGAGCAATTATGCACTTGTAACACTTTCAATAGCCTAAAACTAGAGTAATCAGATAAGGACTCGCCAAAAATGAACAAGGAACGAAGTTTCTTGTTAGAGGTTCCATAATTGTCGTTTTCGTTAAGATTGTATGACTGGAGTGTTACACGCCCTGCATCACTGAAAGTTGCATCTACATTATTGTTGCTAAACACCACGAGAAATTTGTTGTCCTTGGCTTTTTCAATTGCTAACTCGCGTAAGAGATCATGAACACCACATTGCTCTATTGAATCATCATATGATCTTGCTGAAACTAGAATCATGCTCCTACAATTAAGATCATTAATTGTGTTTTAGAAAGTACCCACACAAGATAAGAATTGAGAAAGTAGACTTACGTCTCTTATAATTAATAAATTATTTAAGGCTTTTACAATTTTCACCAAAAAGATTATTTTCAAGAAATAACATATTTTTACCAATAATAAGATTAATTTTATTTCTGATAATAAATGGAGCTTTTATTATAATTTACATTTAAACACATTTTATTGCCGTAAAATGATAACATCAGAATATGTAAAACATGCATTCTGGTATGTAAAACATGCATTCCCAGAGTTGTATGAGTTTTGAGTTCGAAACAATATTGCCATATCATTTTTGTTCAAGTGCTAAACCCTTTGGTTGTCAAGTTCTCTTTAATTGAGTTTGATTAATTTATTAGTGGAACCATGATAATTATCATAACAGGATATGATCAGCGGCAAAATAATAATAAAAAAAAGTCTCTTCAAAAATTAATAAAAATTGAAAAAGCAGAGCATGTAAGGTCAGAATAAATGGACATGATCCTACTAGATAGGCAGTACAAGTAAGAAGAGGTGGGATCTAAACTCGACACATTAGCATCTCTTTTGATCTTGTCAAATCTATTAATGTTGCCTTCAGTAGAAATTGATTTTGATGATTAGGAGCATATGTATATAGAAATATCTACTGATGTAAAGGACTATGAAATTCCAAGAACACAGAAAAAAATGTTTAAAAAAAACAGTCACCTTTGAAAGAGTTCCTCAAGATATTCTTTGCCAGTGATTTCATCACATACTAAACCTTCAGCAACCCATTTACAGATCAGAGATTTGGCATCAATCGAGTAGTCCTCAGGAAAGGAAGAGAAGTACATGAAGCACTTCTTTAGAACAATCGGCATATAATCATAGCTGATTGCTAAAATTTTCATGCATTTGTCCCCTTTACTACTATGCCAATCCAGGTTCTCTGCCACATTGCTCCAACTCTCGTAAGTATCCTTCTTACAAAGGAGACCGCCGACGACCTCCAAGGCTAATGGCAAACCACCACATATTCTTACTAATTTTTGGGCAATTTTATCTAAATTACTCGGTGGATCTTGGTAAGGAAATGCAATTTTAAAAAGAAGCAATTTGCTTTCTTCTTCACTCAAAAACTTTAGCTTGTGTGGTGGTCTCGTAGACACTTCAGTGACATTCTGATCTCGGGTGGTTATCAAAGCACGACTCCCTTTCGGACCACCGGGACATGCATTCTTAAAATAATTAGGCCAAAATTCTTTAGACCAAACATCATCTAAAACTACAAAATACCTCGCATGTTCCAAATGACTTCTAATCTTTCCAGTGAAATAGACTTCGTCAAGAATATTCTCTTCTGTTCCAGTGAGATCTCGAATTTGCCTTAGCATCATCTTTAACAGATTGATCATGTTGTATTGTTCTGATACGGATAACCATATACGAGTGCTGAAATTTTCCTTTATTTTAGGACTGTAAAAGAAGAACGAGAGTTTCATAAATCATAAGCATTTTATTTTTCTTGCCTTAAATTCTGAATTGAGACAAGAAAGGAGATCAAATTAAAATTATTTCAATAGTCATATCATCTCTCCTTTTTTGTTTCTTTTATTTTTCTTTTCTTTCTAACTTTTTATCTTTTATTTTGTTAATAAAATTTGACGGATGGTTCGTCCATCCTGACTTCAATAAAAAAAAAAAGTTATATCATCAAAAACAATATTGAAATATAAAACGGAATATATACATATACATATATATATGCTTTGTCCAACTATAATAGGGTAAATAGCTTTTGGTGCTTTGTCATGAAATCGTAGCAGTCGTCAGTTCACCGAACCGCATTCGAAAAAATATTTGGTGCCTTTTGTCCAACTAATGAAGTTGAAAATTTAGAGCTGAGCCTCCTTATGATAGATTCTAATCTAAATTAAGCAGAGTTTTAACTCCTAAGAAATAAACATAATATGATTGAAAATAATTAAAATTACCCTAAAATAATAGCAAATTCTAATATTGCTGAAATATGAAGGAAAATTGCCAACAAGTATAAGCGAAAAATTAAAAAATAATCTCCTTTAAAATATTTATAATAGTTAGTGAGGAAATAAAAAAGAAAAATATAGAAGCAACAAAAAAGTTGGATCATCCCAATCCTACTACTTGTGCTTTTATTCAAGGATATAAGTTTACTCTCTGAATTCTTATCCACTGATCATGTAAATTAGTGGCTGTTTAGTGGCTGAATGTTAACGAGGATATAAGTTTATTGACTCTTCACTCTTAATAGAAAGAAATTTGTCATTTGTTGTACACTGTGTTTGGAAAGAGAGCACAACACATATGAAAAACTTCCGTATAATAATAATAATAATAATAATAATAATTATTATTATTATTATTATTATTATTATTATTATTATTATTATTATTATTATTATTGTTATTGTTATTGTTATTGTTATTATTATTATTTTTTTAAGATAAATTGGGAGTCTAAGCCACCCAACTTATTTTTAAATTAAATGTCTATGAAAGACCCAACCGGATTTCGAACCTACGACCTTTCACTCAAGTTGTATTGCTCTTTGCCACTATACCAAGAGCTGGTTAATAATAATAATAATAATAATAATAATAATAATAATTTTCATTTTCAATATAGATCACATATGTAATATTTTCTTATCTGTAATTTTTCAAATAATTTCATTTATTAAGAAATATATATTTTTATGAAATGAAATTATTGTTTATGGAGAAGTCGCTTTTTATTTTAGTTGAAGTATAAATATTTTTTCAATTTTTATGTAGCCGCTGTATGTTTGCTAGTATAAAACAAAATCCCGTCAAAATTACTACCAAAATTTATACATAAGATTTTACTGACTTAGTTTCTACGCATAATAGTTGTTAGAATTTCTATTCAAGAAACGCGATCGATGAATCATGCGGTTGTTGTACGTGGCAAATTATCACAAGGATAATTAATTCTGAAAAATAAGCTCTTAAATTCACTCAAGAGTCAAGAGTGTAAAAAAAAAAAAAATAGTGTAATATTCTACTGGACTTGTTTTCATATCATACTTTCCATATAGATATCAGTATCTATATTTACATATTAAATCCTGTGAGTTTTTTCCTCTATTTTTTACCGTTATTTTGCATTTTTTTTTACTCCTTTTCCAACTAAAAATAGTTTTCTATTTATAGTTAAAAATATTTTTTTATTTTTACATTTTCTATAATAAAAAATATTTTTCTTTTTTTTCGTTAAATATATTAAAAATAGTAGTACCAATTTTTATTTAATTTATTTAAGAATTAATATATATTTGAAAATCATGCTAAATTATTGTCATCTAAAAAAACATAGCGCAACGAAGCTGCAACTATCATGTCTAGTTCTATTAATTAAAAGCCATGGGCACTTCTTTTTTTCTATTTTTTTGATAAGATATATTAAATCCCGTGATTTTTTCCCCTATATTTGACCACTATTTGCATTTAGTTAAATATAGCTTTCTATTTTTATATTTTCTATAATTAAAAATAGTTTTATCTTTTTTTATTAAATATATTAAAAATTGTTGTGCCAATCATTATTTTAAGGTAGTTTAGGCTGAATTATTATCATCTAAAAAATATTGCGCAGCGAAACTACGACTGTCATGTCTAGTTTATTAATTAAAAGCCGTGGCCGCTTTTTTGTCTTTTCTAATTTTTGATTATATATATAGAAAAAGTTTAATATGCACCATAGTGCATAGGGTGTTCTATGCACCGCGGACATTTCTGGAGGTATTTTTATAAATTGACAAATCTAATTTAACCAATCTAATTTACATATTGAAATCTCATAGCAAACCAAATTTTACAATTTTTGAGATTTTATTACTATTTTTTTCGAATTTTTTAAAACCTGCCATTTTTGGAAAGAAACTACTATTTACAAATTCCAAAAATGACAGGTTTTAAAAAAATAAAAAAAAATAGTAATAAAATGTCAAAAATTATAAAATTTGGTTTGCTATGAGATTTCAATATGTAAATTAGATTGGTTAAATTAGATTTGTGAATTTACAAAAATACCTCCAAAAAAATCCACGGTGCATAGAACTCCCTATGCACTATAGTCCATATTAAACTTTCTCATATATATATATATATATGTATTTTCTATAATTAAAAATAATTCTCTCTTTTTTGGTTAAATATATTAAAAATAGTTGTACCAATCAATTTATTTAACAATTTAACATATTTGAAAATCATGCTGAATAATTGTCGTCTAAAAAAACATAACGCAACGAAGCTGCAACTATCATGCCTAGTATAAATTAATTGCTATAGGAAATTGTTGATTAATTTAAGAATAAGTATATTTGTCAAGAATTGACTTAATTAATAGCTTGGCTAACGTATATTTCTAAATTATTTTTTTCCACCTTCCAGATTTTTTACCATTTGATGTTTAAGCAATAGATTAACAAATTTTTTTTTGAAGTCCAAAAACACAAACCTGTTGAATATGCTTCGGGCGAGGGTGGTCTTTCCGAGACCGCCGGTACCAACAATTGAGACCACCGACAGATGTGCTGGTTCTGGGCTGAGCAACTCCTCAAGTATCACCCTTTTATCATCTTCTTGCCCAACAATAACTTTGGCCTCATCAATGTAAGGTAAGGTTGGAAACGGCCTCTCCGGCGGCTTCTCATTTCTACTACTTTCACCAAGCGCCGGTGTCCCAAGAATATCTTTCTTTTCTTTGATTCTCTTCATGGTTGCCTCAATATCATCCAACTCAACACTTTAATTGTGAACATAAATGATGTTCAAGGGGTTTGCCGGCATCACATCCATGCAGTTCTTGATGCAAGGAAACAAACAGTTGAGCCAATCTGCCACACGGGATTGTCGGTTCAACAAATTGTTTTCTTTCACCAAATTGTTTGCTTTCACCTCTCCAGTATATATGTCAATTGCGTCCTCAATGCGCTCTGCTACGTCCCTTATTTCCTCCACCCAGTGCCTGGTTCTCGCACTCTGATTGCTTGTGGTTTCGGCATCTTCAAGGAGAGGCTTGATGGACTCGAGAAGGTCCTTTGCGGACTTCACCTTACTAGTAACCTGGCCCAAGGACCGAGCTTCCTCAAGGGCAAGGTTGCCAAGTCTCTTTGCAACATCAGTTATTAAACCCACCACATCCATTTCTTAATTTGGAAAAAGAGTTGATGTAGTTGATTTCTGGAGGTACTGTCCCTGGTCGAAGCAGGAACAACTATAAGAGAGTGAAGATGGTGGCGGGTAAAGGAGTGACTACTATCCACACGTAGATAGAGACGGACGGATGGATTTCCATATATATTTAGTGCATGCAATGGTGTAGCGGGCAGTTATTACGTTGACATTATAATTTATAACCTGTTCATGATGCCGCACGGAATTCTATTCTGTGAGAGTTATATATTCAGTGGGTCCCTTCAACACCAACTCCTTGGAGTTCTTTTTTCAGTGAACCCGGTCCATATGATTTAGTGTAGAACATGTTGATAAATTGTTTAGTAACTTATTATTATTTGATTGTTTCAACTTATATGATCTGTTGATAAATCTACTCTGGATACTTTTTGTTTGTTGCTCTCCGCTCATTTTACGATTTCTATGCCTATCTCCGACGAACTCAAATCTTTTATGTTTGTAGAACGCTTGCTGATATTTTTTTTCTCAGCAAATAAAGATCCATATCACATGGTGGTTGGAGGGAGGCGCATCTGCTACCTCAGACGGCGACTGCTATAGAATTTCGGAAACTGGTACAATAGATAAATGGGTTATAGTCCTTTTCTATTGATGCCAGTTGGCTCTAACTGTGAAAATATTGTTATAGTTAAATGCAAGGTATTCTGAGAAACTTTCTGGTCACACAAAATAAACATGTAATCTGAATTTTTTTGAATTGTAACTTTGAGTTTGGTGGTATAAAAGCTTATAGCGAAATAGTTTTAATAGCTTTTGATGTATCGAGTAGAAGAAGAGAGAATGAATTTAATTGAATCTTGTAAATTGTATTCAGTATGTTCTGTAGAATGATACAAGAGAGTGTTTATAGCCTAGAGTACAATCGCTAATTACAGTGACTAATTACAGCAATACCCCTAATACATTATCTAATCCGAATACATGGAATGAAAACTAAATCCTGAGTTTTTCACTTCTGTCGGTGATTGGTGACTGGTATTTACTGGTATTGCTGGACTGGATATCTCCAGTCTCGTCTCTGATCTCTATCAACTGGACAGTACCAGTATATCTTGTAATATGTTTCAATTACTTTAATTTAAAGCCTTTCATTTTTTTTTTTTCTGATTTTTGCATTGTAGGACCAGGCTAAATATTTCACCTAATGATGCACAGTTTTAATCGCTTTACTTTCAATAATCAACATCACATCAGTTCTTTAAAGTTTGTTACTGTTTTGGTTAGAGAATGTGCTTTTTATAAGATTAAAAAATATATATATAACTATTGTTAACATGAAATATATTTGACACCAATTTTTGGTCAAAAACATTTGTAGAAATCATTACTAACACAGTAACACTAAATGATAAGGTTCAGTGCCAGAATGATAAACTCATCACGGCTGATACCTAATCCACATTTTTTTTTTAAGAATTTCGCTACCTAACAAAATTTTTTTTTAAAGAAATTCGATACCTGATCCACTTGTGCTCTACCCGGATTCCAACTTCCAAGAACTTGCTCCTCCACTTGCGCTGCAAGCCTGCAAGCAACTACTTGTGCTCCTTTTTTTTAATTTATTTTTCTTTATTGACCTAACAAGCTGCTGCAATTCAAATTCTAATTAAATTAAATACTTTGCCTACGGGTCTTACCGGAAAAAAAAAATTAAATTAAATACCCTATTGCGTAGAACATTCCAAATAGGCCTTGCTGTACACTGATGTAATTACGCGGACATATCAATAATCTATACATTTCTTCTATCTCTATGTTGTATCTGTTGTCTCTCTAAATATGGCCCGTTCTTCTAGATGCCAATAAGAGGCAGGTGCTTATTTTATTTTATTCCCTAAATAGGACAAAATAGAGATGAATCGGTCTTATATTCTTATCTGAACATGTCACAGCTGCTCATCCACTTGCGCTGCAACATGTACTTTTTTTTTTTTTCCTTTTGGTATTTGACCTAACAAGCTGATGCTTGATGCATTCTAATTAAATTAAAGTAGCTATATCATCCCGCGAAGCGCGATGAAAGTTGGGACCATTATCCTCTGGGGGGCCGTTTGGATCGCTTAGGAATAAGAAGAATAGTCTATTCCTAAGCAAAAAATATTGGAAAGTGTGTAACTTTGTGAGAGAGATTTAATATCTAGGAATAGCCTATTTCTAGGAAGAGACTATTTCTAACCCCATCCAAACGGCCCCCTGCGTATTTTGTAAGATACGCACTACTGGATTTTCACCATCAACCATCCGATCTAATTTCGCGCGATGAAAGTTGGGACCATTATCCTCTGCGTGTTTTTTTTAAGACACGCACTGCTGGGTTTTCATAGATCAAAAACTTGCAAACCTGCAGAGGATTTCGTTCTATAAAAGTAGAGCTGCAGTTGATTTTCTTGTCGTCTGTATGCATCAATGCCTTTTCCTAGGCTTATAATTAGCTTTCGTAGAACAATTATTGCTTATAAAGTTATAAAACATTCTTCAATCACTAAGAAACCAAAACATCAGTAGCAAAAAGACTCAATTACCACCAAGCGTCTTTCAAACACATCACAGTATAAACATAGAGCATCAAGGTAGAACAAAAATAAATAGGAAGGGGACTATCACTTAAATATCGATCAGAAGGAATGATGATCTTGCTGATATGCTTTTCTTTTTTTGGGGCAGTAGCGTAATTTCTTGCTGATATGTTTTTTTTATCGCAATCATGTGCTCTAGTAGCTCGACTAATAAGAGCACTGGGCTGATTTCTAAGAGGTCCAAGGTTCAAGCCTGTATGCTTGCGATAGGCTTGACGAGCCAGCATAAAAGCTCAGCCATATATACTAGAAATGACCAAGATCGGAATGTCATTTATAGCTTACTCCAACTTGTTTGGGATAAAAGGCTCTGTCTATTGAGCTTGAGGTAGAATTTGGTATACAGAAATAGATTGTACCTAAAACAACAAATTGTTTCTGATCTTTCAGATGCATCGCAGTTTATAGCAGCAAATTGCATTTGGTAATCGTTTAAGGTTAGTTGTAATGAAATTAAAAGTCTCAATCAATTGATAAGGGAAATTGTAGTGTAGCAAGTGTACCTTCTTGCTGCCCACAAATTTGGCAAATAGAACTAGTGTTAGGAAAAACAACGGTGCATCTTGCTATTTCTCATCAGGTCGTTATGCAGGGTTATCCAAATAAAGAACTTAACTCTTAGTATGGTTTTCTAATTTTTTTAGTCTATTACAGATCATTTGTTGTGATGCCAGTGTACTAATAAGTGCCTCTTCCATCAATGTGATAAAAAGGTAACCTTGTCTGGTGTAGATGTGTAGACACCATTCTGAGAACAAAAAAAAATAATAAACATAGCATAAGAAGTAAGAGAAATAACTTGCATAACACCTAAATTTAGGATTTTGAACAGTAATACTATCTGAGAACTTGAATTTGGAGCTAAAAAATGATACAGCATTAAAACCAAAAAGTGGAGAAGCTAATCAGCACAAGTTCTAAAGTTTGCACCAGTTGAGATGCAATTGCATCACTTGTGAAGGTTCATAATGAAATGGCAACTGAACTAAAATAAGCTAGTTTAATAATTTAACCAACATGGGAAAAATCAGCATCAATACTTCCTTAAGACATAGCTTCAGATTGCCCTTCCACTTATGCCCTTTTTCAGACTTATCAGTGCAAAAATTTAGGTAGAATTTTTCAGAACATATTTGTCAGCTAATTTCATAGAAAATTCTCATCCTTGATCATCATGAATTCAACCGAATTTCGAGTAGATTTCTAGATCCAGCAAGAAATTACAAGCACCAAATCATTTATCAGAATGGATTCCACCAAATTGTATCTTAACAGAATTCGATTTCTGGTTAATAACGTGAAAAGCACAAATTGAGGAACGAAAGTCACCTTCCACTGTCATTGCCATGGCTGGATCAGTGTAGAGCGCAGGGACTCAGGGAGGAGGTGGTGGTGTGAGGTTGTGCGCGAGAAAGACTAGGTCGTGTGTCTCGACTGTGTGCGAGAGTGCCCTTCGTTGGGGAATTTAGAGAGAGAAAAATCAAGATATTGTCACAGACTCAGTTGGTCTGACAGCAATTTCACTCACCAAATCGAGAAATTGGAGGGAATAGGGGAATTTTAAAGAAGGTTTGAAAGAGAGTTAATGCTTCTTAGCTGAGAGAGAGAGAAAAGAGAGGAATAATGGAAAATTAGTATTCAATTTTGTTTATTAGAATTTTCATGATCTATTACAGAATCGTCTCCGCCTTAAATAGGCGATAAAAGAAAGAGAAAATTACAGCTGGTCCACTGGACCTCTCCAATTAATTCCCTACTCTATCCTACGGCTAAGATTAATTATTGTTGATTCATCCATCGCTGCCTCTTCTGTTAACTTAATTGTTTCCGTCTGCCTCTGTCAGCGAAGGGCTCACAACTGTCAGTCCCTGTACTATGGTAGGCTCCACTGGAGTTGTTAATTCAGTTTCACTAATCTCTTGCTAATCACACTCAGTCTGTGACATTCCCCCCTCCATAAAATCTTTCTGGACCTCGAGAATAAAAGATGGGTAATGTAACTTCATCTTATCATAATCCTCCCATGTACTATCATCTTCAGACAGGTGGGACCACTTAATTCTGACCTGAAAAATTCCTTCATTACCTCTTTTTACCAATCTCCTGTCCAAAATCTTTTCTGGCCCCACACGCAAGCACCCATCGGCACCCAACCATGGTAAGAATGGAGAGGGTGTGTGTTGTCTGCCAATATGTTTCTTAAGCTGAGAGACATGTATGACTGGGTGAATCTGAGACTCAGCAGGTAAGTTCAATTTGTAAGCCACTTTTCCAATGCAATCCAAAACTTCAAAGGGGCCACAGTATCTCGCATTTAGCTTTTGATTACCTGTTGTCCCCAATGAAACCTGCCTATAAGGCTTAACACATAAGTAGACCCAGTCCCCAACTTGAAAGCTTCTCTCACTTCTTTTCAGATCAGCATACTTTTTCATCCTGTTTTGTGCTTTGATCAAATTATTCTTTATGTGCACTAAAGCCCTTTGCCTGTCTTTCAACAAATTATTCACTGCAGGGTTTGTGCTTCTGACCACATCTCCCATTGGTAGTAAGGTTGGTGTATAGCCATACAGGGCCTGAAAGGGAGTAGTGTCTAGGGATTGCTGAAAGCTAGTGTTATACCAATATTCAGCCAGTGGCAGCCATCTACACCAAGTTTTTTGTTGATCAAAAATCATGCACCTCAAGTACTGTTCTAAACATTGATTCAGTCTTTCTGTTTGACCATCTGTTTGAGGGTGGTAAGCTGTGCTCATATTGAGTTGAATACCAATTCTTCCCATCAGCTCTTTCCAAAAATTACTAGTAAAAATAGGATCTCTATCAGAGACCAGATCATGAGGAATACCATGCAGCTTGTAAATGTTATCCAGAAAAGCTTGAGCTACTTGAGCAGCTGTGAAGGGGTGAGCAAGAGGCAAAAAATGATCATACTTTGTCAATCTGTCAATGACTACAAGAATGACATCCTTGCCTCTTGATTTTGGGAGGCCAGTGATAAAATCAAGGCCTACACTATGCCAAGCTTCACTGGGAATTGGAAGAGGATTCAGTAGCCCTGGAGGCAACACTTTCTCACCTTTACTGAGTTGGCAATTATGACATGAAGACACAAAGTCATGTATAGATTGTTTAAGGTGAGGCCAGTAGAAAAGTTGCCTAACCTTATGGTAAGTTGCATTGATACCAGAATGGCCCCCAATTGCAGAATCATGTAGTGCTTGAATTAGTTTGTCTCTCCAACCATCTTGAGATCCTACACAAATTCTTCCTTTAAATCGTATTACCCCTTGATGTATTGACAAATCAGAAGACTGGTCCACCGGTGTTGTTTCTAAATGTTGTTTTAATTGGGCAATCCAAGGATCATTGATGTAGCTGGACAGTAAGTCATGGATCCACTGTGGTATAATCTCACTAACAGCCCATGATGCAGCTGAATTCCCAGAGATATACCAGTTTTGCCCCTCTACTCTAGACAGTGCATCAGCTACTCTATTTTCTTTTCCCTTCTTGTATTCAATAGAGTAATCCAGGCCTAATAATTTACACAAACCCTTGTGTTGGAGAGTAGTGGATACCCTTTGTTCCAGTAGATGTTTAAGACTAATTTGATCAGTCCTAATCACAAATGGAGAGTGAACTAAATAATGTCTCCATTTCTTCACAGCTGTCAACAGTGCTAAGAATTCCTTCTCGTAAGTTGATAAACCCTGATTCTTCAAACCCAAGCTTTTACTTAAATAGGCAATGGGTTTATGGCCTTGCATTAAAACAGCTCCCATTCCCAAAGCACTAGCATCAGTCTCAATGGTAAACTGTTTGGTATAATCAGGAAGTGCTAGAACTGGGGCTGAAGACATGGCAGTTTTTAATTCTTCAAAAGCCAATTGAGCTTGATTGTTCCAGCAGAAGGCATTCTTCTTAGTGAGATCAGTGAGAGGTTTAGCTATTACACCATAGTTCCTAACAAATTTTCGGTAGTAACCAGTGAGTCCTAAAAACCCCCTTAAAACCTTTATGTTCCTTGGTATTGGCCAGTCAACCATAGATTGAATCTTCTTTGGGTCAGTAGCCACCCCAGAACTTGATATAATGTGACCAAGATATTCAATTTGAGTTAAATCGAACTCACACTTAGCCTGTTTAGCAAAAAGTTGGTTGTCAGCTAGTATTTGTAAGGCAGTTTGGACATGCTGTACATGATCTTCCATGGAATCACTGTAAATTAGAATGTCATCAAAAAACACAAGGATAAACTTTCTGATGAATGGTTTGAAGAGGTTGTTCATCAATGTTTGAAATGTGGCTGGTGCATTAGTAAGACCAAATGGCATAACCACAAATTCAAAATGGCCATTGTGGGTCCTAAATGTAGTTTTGTAAATATCTCCCTCAGCCATTCTTATCTGGTGATATCCAGATCTTAAATCCACTTTAGAGAAGTATTTGGCTCCTTTCAGCTCATCAAGTAAGTCATCTATAATTGGTATTGGGTATTTATTTTTTACTGTACTGTCATTGAGCTGCCTATAATCAATACATAGTCTCCAGGAGTTATCTTTCTTCCTAACCAATAAGACAGGAGAAGAATAGGGGCTTGTGGAAGATCTAATGAAGGAATTAGCCATCAATTCTTCAATTAATTTGTCAATCTCTCTCTTTTGAAAATAAGAAAACCTATAAGGTCTGATAGAGACAGCCTTAGCCCCATCTATGAGAGGGATTTGGTGGTCAATTGCTCTAGTAGGAGGAAGACATTTTGGTTCCTGAAAGACCTGCTCAAATTTTTGTAGAACTGGCTGTAACAAGTCATGTACAGGAGGCAATTGAGGAAGAGTTTCAGTCACAGTGCAGATATGAGCAATCATCAGTAAATGGCCCTTTTTCTCCTCAGCTATAGGGCACAATACCTCTTGACACATTTTGACTTCTGTTGCCTCTTGATGTACTGTAAAAACCAATTGTTGACCCTTTTGAAATAACTTCACTTGGCCTGCATGCCAATCAATTGTCATTGGCCCATGTTTAGAAAGCCAATCCATCCCTAGAATAAGATCATACCCCTGAATGTTGAGGAGCCTGACAGCACCAGATAACTCATGGTTTTGCATTGAAAATGTAAGTGGATCACACATAGTACAAGTTGCCATGGCAGCCCCATTAGCAATTCTGACATGTAAAGGAGGTGTAGTGGTAATGGGCCACTTATCTGTGTTAACCAATGCAGGATTAATGAAAGAATGGGTGCTACCAGTGTCAATCAAGATGCAGATGGGAATGAGGTTAAAAATACCCTTAAATCTGAGTGTATGGAACTGTTGTGGTTCAGGGTCATTGCACATGGTAATTACAGCTTGGTCCCCTTGTAATTCATCTTCAGTACCAGTATCAGTGATCCATTCAATGTATGGAGGTGCATCATCTGCCAACTCAGAACTGACAACAGACCCTATTATTGAATCCTGGGCGTGCAAAGCCAGGAGAGTTTTGGACTTGCATTTATGACCAGGAGTGTACTTCTCTTTGCAGTAATAACACAGTTTCAAGGCTTTCATTTGCTCCCTACTCATCTCTTGCAAGTTAGAAGGGTTGGTTATTGCAGTGCTTAGTTGAGGTGGGATCCATTTTCGGGCAGAAGGGTCATTATCCTTAGAAAATTTAATAGGTGGAGCAATTGAAAATTTTGACAAAACCCTATTTCTCTTATCAATGCCTTCCAGATTTAGCTCAGCCTTCCTGGCATAATTAAATGCCTGATTTAATGTTACTGGATCATGCACCTCCACAGCATATCTTATTTCTTCTTTTAGGCCTTCAACAAACCCTTGGACAAAGAAATTGGTATTCCTGATTTTTGTCTCACTAATGAGTCTAGACTTAGCTCTTTCAAAGTTTCTAATATAATCAGCTACTTTGTCAATCTGGTGAACCCTTTTAAAATCGCCAACTGGATTAGAATCAGAATGAGACACAAACCTGTCTAAAACCTCTTCAACCAATAATGGCCATGGTAGATCAGGGCAATCTTCTTGAAAGCAGTCATACCATTCTTGAGCTTCACCATTAAAATGCAAAGAAGCCATCTGAGACTTCAAATTGTCAGGCACTTGAAAAATTGTGAAGTAATTCTCACATTTTGACCTCCACCCAACAGGATTACTTCCATCAAAGGAAGGAAATTCAGTTCTTGGAAGGTGAAATCGAGGTTCCATCCCTTTGCTATTGTTTCTCGGTTCCTCACCTCCCATCCTATTGTCATGAACAAATTGAGGATTTCTGAGTGGATTACCCCCTGGTCGACCATGATTATTTGAATGATGCTCACCAGAAGCACTACCCCCATTGGCTCCATGTTGCCGCAACAACTGCTCCATTAGTGCCCTCAGTTCCCCAATTTGAGTGTTGTTAGCGAGCTGCTATTGTTCCATGCGTGAATTGGCTTGCTACATCTCTTGACTGATTCTGTCGTTAAGTGTCTGAACTGCTTGCTGTAGTTCGTCGCTGAATTGACCACTGGAAGAAGGTTTAGGAGGCATCTTGGAACTTCTTGAATGAAAAGTGTTGTTGAATTTCCGCCCAGATGCAATCTTTTGGCTCCTGATACCAAATCTGTCACAGACTCAGTTGGTCTGACAGCAATTTCACTCACCAAATCGAGAAATTAGAGGGAATAGGGGAATTTTAAAGAAGGTTTGAAAGAGAGTTAATGCTTCTTAGCTGAGAGAGAGAGAAAAGAGAGGAATAATGGAAAATTAGTATTCAATTTTGTTTATTAGAATTTTCATGATCTATTACAGAATCGTCTCCGCCTTAAATAGGCGATAAAAGAAAGAGAAAATTACAGCTGGCCCACTGGACCTCTCCAATTAATTCCCTACTCTATCCTACGGCTAAGATTAATTATTGCTGATTCATCCATCGCTGCCTCTTCTGTTAACTTAATTGTTTCCGTCTGCCTTTGTCAGCGAAGGGCTCACAACTGTCAGTCCCTGTACTATGGTAGGCTCCACTGGAGTTGTTAATTCAGTTTCACTAATCTCTTGCTGATCACACTCAGTCTATGACAGATATTGGTTTTTTTTTCGTGTGATCTTAGGCAAACATAGGTAGAGGTGGAGAGGCGGAGAGACGGGAAGGTAGAAGGAGGGACGTCGAGTAATACATGGATGGGTGGTTTCTATTGGGGATGGGGGAAGTCAACGCTTAACGGAGGAGGTTGGTGGAGGGTGGGACGGAGGTTCACGAGGAAATGATAATTGGTGCTACATTTGATGGAATTTGCTCTCAAGTAAACCTTCATTCCCCAAACAAATACCATGCATAAAATTTGTTAGTTACATTTTGTAAAATAATGCAGAAAGGCGGAACCTTAAGGGTCTGCTCCATAAATCAGGGTGGAATGGAATGGAATGGGACGGGAAAGGAGAGGAGAACTAAAATTTAATACCCAAATTTAGGGTGACAAATTTGGCCAAAATTCTATAAAGTGGTTCTCCCCATTTCTCCTCTTTTCCACTGGTTTTCACTGCATTTTTCTGTGTTCTGGAGCAGGTTAATAGCTCGGGCAGTGGCAAGCAGAGGCAGGACAGCTCCCCTCGTCCTCCATTAATCATCTCTCCCCTCTTCTGGAACAGACCCTAAATATACACATGCAGAGCTAAAAAAGTGACAAGCCCAGTTACATATCTGAGCTTGTTTCCCAAATATAAGATCCACTAAAAATTTTAACTGGTTATAAGTTTAAAATAATCTAAAATTATACATTAAGTGTTTGGAATTTGTTCCGAAATAAAATCCAGCAAAGATTTTAATTATACTATAGTGTCCCCATTGAGTCGAGGCTGGTCATATACAGGCAGTCAGACACCCAACTAAAAGGTTAGGTAATTCTTCTAGGACTAATTAAGGCTCTGAGTCCAGCTTGATCTTATCAAAAGCAAGCCCTAGTTGGAAATATTTGATCGAGTTAATTTTGTGAAGCTTGATCTTCTGTGAAGCATTGATCGAGTTAATTTTGTGATAAAATTTCCCAATTATAAGTTGGATATACAAGAGAATGGCTAACGCACCATCGATGGTACGGAGGGTCCCGTGCAATTGAGTTATTTTTCGAGATCCAAAATTCAAATGGTCAATCCTAACAGTTCAAGTTGTTCTCCATATTGAAATATCCTTGGAGACCAAATTTTATATTTTTTCAAATTTTTTTGCTATTTAATATGATATTTTTAAAAACATTATGATTAGAGTATTTTACGCCCTCCAATTTGAAAATATCATAATAAATAGCAAAAATATTTGAAAAAATATAAAATTTGGTCTCCAAAGATATTTCAATATTGTGATCAACTTAAATGGTTTGGATCGATCGTTTGAATTTTGGATCTCGAAAAACGAGTCGATAGAAAATCGATGGCACGTGCCATTGATGGCGCGTTAACCATTCTCTATATAACAATTTTACAAGTTATGATGACAAATAAGATGAATGCGCCATCTTTATGTGCACTTATTAGTATCAAACTTAATCAACAGCATATGCTAAATACACAGGTTAAAAATAAAGTTTTTTAAAATTTATTTACAATAATATCAACAAATCATGCATTAAATAATAAAACATCACACCACACCGTGCTTTAAAAGAAAAATAAAAAAGAAAAAAATAAACAAACAAACTGATCAAACTCACTTGACCCGATATATTTATGGCTTAATTATAACTGATCGAATGTGTTTGAGCTTATGATGATTCTCGTGACGCCTCATCAGAATTCCGTCTTCTAAAAATGGCGCTCCATTCCATACAAATTCTTCGAGCTTGGGCAAGCGCTGTAGGTCTGGAATCCTCCTCAATTGCAATCCTATCTCAAGTTTCTTAAGCATGGGCAATGTCCCTTCCTCTATTTGCAAGTCCTCTACATCTGGTTGTCGCCAAATATTCAATTCTCGAAGTTGAGGGAAACCTCCTGCAAGGCAAGTCATTTGTCTTCCCATGTATATTTCTAACCTAAGAAGGAGTATCTTGAGGTTTTGAAGTTTTCTCAACTCTGGCATTGGATCTTCAGTGAACTGGCACCAAGAAAGTACTATCTTGGTGAGGCAAGAAGGGAAAAAAAGAGCACTCAGGCTGACATCGTGGCACCAGGGACCCTTCAATTTTAAACATTGTAAATGTTCAAAGAAGACGAAGCGCCTCATATCAACCACATCTAAAGGGAAGTTAATGCCGGACATTGTAAGGTCCACAAGTTTTCGTAGGGTCTTATTTCTTAGCAAAGAGGTAATTGGATCCCAACTGTGGCTTGTTGATGGGGTCATATTTGTTAGCACAGAGAGAAATATTAGTAGCCAATGGCTTGTTAATTGGATAAGTGATCGAGGTTAAAACCTAGGTCAAATAAAAATAACCTTGTTTACTCGACTAGACGTTCGTAGTAAAGCAAAGGTGTCGATCCCACAGAGACGGTGATGAATACTAATCCTATTTGTTTGCTAAAACTAGACGATAAATCTTTATGGTGTTTTTGATTTAAATCAAACAATTAAAGAAAAGAGGAAATAAAATCAAAACAATTAAAACTAATATTTTTTTGGTGTTTTATGGGTTTAATATATGCTATTAAAAATGCCTTAGGGTTCGATTTCACTTTAGTTTGGTCGCAGAGTTGCGAAACATAGCACTGTCGTATTCTGTCTCACTAATTCGATCCGAATTTCACTGCGTGAATGCTACGTTCTACTTGTTTATTGATCTATTCAAGCTAAAGATCCATCTAGCCATACCTAAACTCCCTAACCCTCTGCTGTCGCCTATTGGGTATGATATTTGGTATAGAACCTAGTGTTAACCCTCATCAAGTGCATTGTACCTCAACTTTCGTGTGTTGGTAGACCTACTCGAGTTTACTTGTTGATTTTCTGCGAGATATCTACTTTAAACTGTCGTTCAAATAGAAACTTTCATTTTTGGTTAATCGCTGGTTGACTTTCGCCTTTTTACCTACCTCGAAATACTTATGCAAGTCTTATCTATTAAAACATGTTGATGTCCTAACAAATGTGGCCATTCATCCATTAAGCAACATAGTTAATAAACAATTCTAAACACAAGCGTAAAATATTAAATTCCAACAAGTAATTCTCATAAACTAATCAAACATCAAGTTTCACATAACGAACCAATTCCTAAATTACATCTACCCCTAAGACAATAGGTTTTTAGCCTAACATAGCAACAATAAAACAAGATACAAACTCCATGACAAGAATAAATAAGAAAAAAGGAAGAGATACAACAATATCTACCTTTACTCCTATTTGAATCGAGTCTGAAGTCGTGGTTGGGTTGAATCTACCGCTATCGCGTCTAGAACCGCTCCCAAGTCGCTGCCATGATCGAGTGATGGTGGAGAAGTGGAAATCCCACGCCTTTCGGCGTGAGAATGGTGGTGGAGGTGGAAGATTGGTGGCTAATGGTGGCTCAATGGTAGCTGCCTCCTCTACAAGAAAGAATATACATAAATAGCCATTTTTCTGCCTCTCTGGACGTCCTAGAACCTTTCCATATGTTGCAATCCGACCTAGGGACGTTTCCATAAGAGAAAACCCCTTCCAAGTATAGCCAGGACTTTCCTCGTATGTCAATTCGGTCCGAATTCCATCTGATTCGGTCCGAATTGGCTCCTCTGTAATTTCCTGTGATGCAATTCGGTCCGAATTGATACTAATTCGGTCCGAATTCCTGTGCATCCAACACTATGCACCAATAGCATTTTGACCATAATATCTTCATCCGAACTCCGATTGAGGTGATTCAAATATCGCTGGAAAGCTTAGGATGAGCTCTACAATGCTATGGATTCCATTTAGTCATTTTCTTTCCAAAAATTCTCCATGTTATGTAATTATTGTGTCCAATCCACCAAGTTCCTACAAGAGAAATCAAATTCCACGGCAGTACCCAATCTTGCCAAATAAAATACAAAAGCACAGAGAATATCATTGGTTTGGTCACAATTTCGATGTAAAGTTTGGCCAAAATAACAGTATAAATATGAGATATCAATAAGATTTAACTTACAAAGGCTGGGGAAACTATACAATTCACCTTCTGTATGTTCGAGACACACACACGGAAGGGTTTAGGTTAGGTCAGCAGATGGGGGCGGTAATGTTTCAACATAACTTGTCCTTACGTGTCTCAATGTCTTGATGGATCACATTGACTCTGGTAGTTTGACTTTGGAAGAAACCTGGCAATTCAGTGTTTGGAGATTTTGCATTTGGCAAATTTCTTTTGGAATCTTTCCTTCTTCAATCTCACAATATTTGAACTCCAAGTACCTCAACTGGATCAGCTCTTTAAACCATTTCTGCCCTTCTAATCTTAACGAGCAATTAGCCACTTGTAACACTCTCAATAGCCTAAAACCAGAGTAGTCAGATAAAGACTTGCCAAAAATAAACAAGGAACAAAGTTTTTTGTTAGAGCTTCCATAATTGTCGTTTTCGTTAAGATTGCATGACTGGAGTGATGCCCGTCGTGCATCACTGAAAGTTGCATCTAAGTTATTGTTGCTAAACACCAGGAGAAAATTTTTGTCCTTGGCCTTTTCAATTGCTAGCTCGTGTAAGAGATCATGAACACCACATTCCTCAATTGAATCATCATATGATCTTCTTGAAACTAGAATCATGCTCCTACAATTAAGATCATTAAATGTGTTTTAGAAAGTACCTACACAAGATGAGAAAAATAGACATACGTCACTTATAATTAATAAACTTATTTAAAGCTTTAACAATTTTTCACCAAAAAGATTATTTTCAAGAAATAATACATTTTCACCAACTATAAGATAAATTTTATTTCTGATAATAGATAGAACGTTTTATTCTAAGTTACCTTTAAAAACTATTTATTATCGTCAAATGATAACATCAGAATATGTAAAACATGCACTCCCAGTGGTGTATGAGTTATGAGTTCATAGAAACAATATTGCCATATCATTTAGTTTGTTCAAGTGCATGCTAAACTCTTTGGTTGTCAAGTTCTCTTACTTGAGTTTGATTAATTTATTAGTGGAACCATGATAATTATCTCATCACGATATGATTAGCGGTAAAAAAAAAAAAAAGTCTCTTCAAAAATAAATAAATATTGAAAAAAAAAACAGATCAGATTAGGTTAGATCATGATCCTAATAAATATACAGTAAGCTAGAAGAGGCAGGGACAGAGCTAGAAAATTTTAAATTGGGATTCACATGGGACAAAGCCAGAAAAATTTGAAAAAAGTTCAATAAATTAATAATATTTAAATAAAAATATTATATTTTTTATATAAAGAAAGTTGTTTTTCGACATTTTTCATAAGAAGAATATGATACAAGCTCCAAATTGGATATGTTTCTGACTTATTTCAAACTTGAATTTGACTCAAATTAGAATTTCAGTATGCCATAAACTAAAAAATAAAAGATTGATTTGATAAATAAAAAGGGTAAATTTTGAGCAGCAGTACCTTTTATTTTTTTTATTATTAGTATTAGTAATTTGTTAGTACTAATACTAATTTATTATTTATTTTCGATTCCATCGTGGTTGTTCGGCTGCGCTGCTATGAAGTTATCCATCATAGTTTATGTTCGACCTATATTTTGGACCTCTTTAATTAATTGAAAGGTCACAAACAAGAACTAAAAAAAATAACTATATTTCCTCTTTTTCGGTTTATAAAAATGATCTTTTTGTATGGCAATAATTCTTTACAAATAGAAAATTTTAATCGATCCAAAAAATCTCACAAAAATATACTACAAAAATTATATGGGGTTCAAATATAGGATAAATATACCAAATTTATATTTTATAACTATAAATATTCATATTTAGTAATGTTATTTCAAAAAATAGGGGTGACATTGAGACCCCTTTGTTACACCTAGATCCGTCGCTGAGAAGAGGTGTGGGATCTGAACTCGACAAATTAGCATCTTGTTTGATCTTGTCAGATTGATTTTGATGATTAGGAGCATAAGTATGTATAATATCTTCTGATGTAAATAACTATGAAATTCCAAGAACAGTTAAAAAAAAAAAAAAATGCAATCACCTTTGAAAGAGTTCCTCAAGATGTTCTTTGCCAGTGATTTCATTGGGTACTAAACCTTCAGCAACCCATTTCCAAGTCAGAGATTTTGCATCAATCCGGTAGTCCTCAGGAAAGGAAGTGAAGTACATGAAGCACTTCTTCAGAACAATCGGCATGTAATCATAGCTGGTTGCTAGAATTTTCATGCATTTGTCCCCTTTACTACTATGCCAATCCAGGTTCTCTGCCACTTTGCTCCAACTCTCGTAAGTATCCTTTTTATAAAGGAGACCGCCGACGACCTCCAAGCTAATGGCAAACCACCACATATTCTTACTAATTTTTTGGCAATTTTATCTAAACCACTCGGGGGATCTTGGTAAGGAAATGCAATTTTGAAAAGAAGCAATTTGCTTTCTTCTTCACTTAAAAACTTTAGCTTATGTGGTGATCTCGTACACACATTAGCGACGTTCTGATCTCGGGTGGTCATCAGAACACGACTCCCTTTCGGACCACCAGGACATGCATTCTTCAAATAATTAGGCCAAAATTCTTTAGACCAAACATCATCTAAAACTACAAAATACCTTGTATGTTCCAAATGACTTCTAATCTTTCCAATGAAATAGCCTTCGTCAAGAATAGTCTCTTCTATTCCGGTGAGATCTCGAATTTGTCTTAGCATTGTCTTTAATAGATTGATCGTGTTGTATTGTTGTGAGATGGATAACCATACACGAGTGCTGAAATTTTCCTTTATTTTAGGACTGTAAAAGAAGAACGAGAGTTTCATAAATCATAAGCATTTTATTTTTCTTGCCTTCAATTCTGAATTGAGACAAGAAAGTAGATCAAATTTTATTTCAATAGTTATATCATCGCCCCATTTTCGGTACTCTCTTTAATTTTTCTTTTCTTTCTAACTTTTATCTTTTATTTTGTTAATAAAATTTGACGGATGGTTCGTCCATCCTGACTTCAATAAAAAAAACTTATATCATCAAAAACAATATTGAAATATAAAACAGAATATATACATATATATATGCTTTGTCCAACTATAATAGGGTAAATAACTTTTGGTGCTAGCCTACGGGCGGTTTAAATCAAAAAAAAAAAAAAAAAACTTTTGGTGCTTATCGTAGCAGTCGTCAGTTCATCGAACCGCATTCGAAAAAAATTTTGGTGCCTTTTGTCCAACTAATGAAGTTAAAAATTTAGAGCTGAGCCTCCTTATGATAGATTCTAATCTAAATTAAGCAGAGTTTTAACTCCTAAAAAATAAACATAATATGATTGAAAATAATTAAAATTACCCTAAAATAATAGCAAATTCTAATATTGCTGAAATATGAAGGAAAATCGCCAACAAGTATAAGCGAAAAATTCAAAAATAATCTCCTTTAAAATATTTATAATAGTTAGTGAGGAAATAAAAAAGAAATATATGGAAGTAACCAAAAAGTTGGATCATCCCTATCCCTACTACTTGTAAAACCATGTATTCAAGGATATAAGTTTACTCTGTGAATTCTTATCCATTGATCATGTAAATTAGTGGCTGAATGTTAACGAGGATATAAGTTTATTGACTCTTCACTCTTAATAGAAAGAAATTTGTCGTTGGTTATACACTGTGTTTGGAAAGAGAGCACAACACATGAAAATCTTTCGTAGTATAATAATAATAATAATAGTTATAGTATAACAATAATAACAATAATAATAATAATAACTATTATTATTATTATTATTATTACTATTATTATTATTATTATTATTATTATTAAATTTTTTAAGATAAATTGGGGGTCTAAGCCACCCAATTTATTTTTTTTTAAATTAAATGTCTATGAAATACCCTAAGCCGGGTTTCGAACCTACGACCTTTCACTCAAGGTGCATCGTTCTTTGCCACTAGACCAAGAGCTGGTTAATAATAATAATAATTTTCATTTTCAATATAGATCACATATGTAATATTTTCTTATCTATTATTTTTTCAAATAATTTCATTTATTAAGAAATATATATTTTTATGAAATGAAATTATTTTTTATGGAGAAGTCGCTTTTTATTTTAGTTGAAGTATAAATATTTTTTCAATTTTTATGTAGCCACTGTACGTTTGCTAGTATAAAACAAAATCCCGTCAAAATTACTACCAAAATTAATACATAAGATTTTACTGACTTAGTTTCTACGCATAATAGTTGTTAGAATTTCTATTCAGGAAACGTGATCGATGAATCATGCGGCTGTTGTACGTGGCAAAGTTATCACAAGAATAATTAATTTTCAAAAATAAGCTTTTTAATGCACTCAAGAGTCAAGAGTGTAAAAAAAAAAACAGTGTAATATTCTACTAGACTTGTTTTTATATCATACTTTTCATATAGATATCAGTATCTATATTATATATTAAATCCCGTGAGTTTTTTTCTCTATTTTTACCGTTATTTTGCATTTTTTTTATTTTTGACCGCTTTTCCAACTAAAAATAGTTTTCTATTTATAGTTAAAAATATTTTTTTATTTTTACATTTTCTATAATTAAAAATATTTTTCTTTTTTGGTTAAATATATTAAAAATAGTAGTACCAATTATTATTTAATTTATTTAAGAATTAATATATATTTGGAAATCATGCTAAATTATTGTCATCTAAAAAAATATAGCGCAGCGAAGCTGCGACTGTCATGTCTAGTTTTATTAATTTAAAGCCGTGGCCGCTTTTTTTCTATTTTATTGATAATTAAGATATATTAAATCCCGTGATTTTTTTTCCCCTATATTTGACCGCTATTTGCATTTACTTATATATAGCTTTCTATTTTTATATTTTCTATAATTAAAAATATTTTTATCTTTTTTTATTAAATATATTAAAAATTGTTGTGTCGATCATTATTTTAAGGTAGTTTATGCTGAATTATTATTATCTAAAAAAATATTGCGCAGCGAAGCTGCGACTGTCATGTCTAGTTTATAAATTAAAAGCCCTGGTCGCTTTTTTGTATTTTCTATTTTTTGTATTAAATATATATTTTTTATTTTTGCATTTTCTATAATTAAAAATAATTCTCTCTTTTTTGGTTAAATATATTAAAAATAGTTGTACCAATCATTTTATTTAAGAATTAAACATATTTGAAAATCATGTTGAATAATTGTTATCTAAAAAAACATAGGAAATTGTTGATTAATTTAAGAATAAGTATATTTGTCAAGAATTGACTTAATTAATAGCTTGGCTAACGTATATTTCTAAATTATTTTTTTCCGCCTTCCAGATTTTTTACCATTTGATGTTTAAGCAATAGATTAACAAATTTTTTTTTTGAAGTCCAAAAACACAAACCTGTTGAATATGCTTCGGGCGAGGGTGGTCTTTCCGAGACCGCCGGTACCAACAATTGAGACCACCGACAGATGCGCTGGTTCTGGGCTGAGCAACTCGTCAAGTATCACCCTTTTATCATCTTCTTGCCCAACAATAACTTTGGCCTCATCAATGTAAGGTAAGGTTGGAAGCGGCTTCTCATTTCTACTACTTTCACCAAGCGCCGGTGTCCCAACTCCCAAGAATATCTTTCTTTTCTTTGATTCTCTTCATGGTTGCCTCAATATCATCCAACTCAACACTTAAATTGTGAACATAAATGATGTTCAAGGGGTTTGCCGGCATCACATCCATGCAGTTCTTGATGCAAGGAAACAAACAGTTGAGCCAATCTGCCACACGGGATTGTCGGTTCAACAAATTGTTTTCTTTCACCAAATTGTTTGCTTTCACCTCTCCCGTATATATATCAATTGCATCCTCAATGCGCTCTGCTATGTCCCTTATTTCCTCCACCCAGTGCATGGTTCTCGCACTCTGATTGCTTGTGGTTTCGGCATCTTCAAGGAGAGGCTTGATCGACTCGAGAAGGTCCTTTGCCGACCTCACCTTACTAGTAACCTGGCCCAAGGACCGAGCTTCCTCAAGGGCAAGGTTGCCAAGTCTCTTTGCAACATCAGTTATTAAACCCACCACATCCATTTCTTAATTTGGAAAAAATGTTGATGATGTAGTTGATTTCTGGAGGTATCGTCCCTGGTCGAAGCAGGAACAACTATAAGAGAGCGAAGATGGTGGCGGGTAAAGGAGTGGCTACCATGAAGACGTATATATAGAGAGAGACGGATTTCTAAATATTTTGCAAGTAAAATCCTTGCGGGGAATAAATTGCAAATAAGGGTCATAAGAAAGGTATCATGCTGTTTTAAAGCAACAGAGCCACAGAGGAAAAGCTCCAGATTCCTATCTGTCATGGACAGCTATATACTTTGGGAAAAGCACCACATTCCAAAGTGTGATCCCAAACAATTTGTTGCTTTTAGATTGGGCTTAATTTCTCCATCAGGTCATGTATACAAAAAAAAAAATAAATAAAATGCTGGATTTGAAAATAATTTTGTTAATTTTTGAAACTCTAATTTCGTAGTAAAAACTTATCATTAAAAAAATCACGGCAAATCTGGAACCTTGCACCTGTTCAATCCATTTGAGAAGCATTCTCATGGAATAAATTGCAATTAAAGATCAAAAGAAATGTATATGCTGTTTAACCTATTACAAAGCAACAAAGAAAAAGCACCATATTCCAATGTACGATTGACAGCTTTATACTTTAGAAGTAGCTCCATATTCCATCTGATCTTATGTGATTTAACAGTTCATTTTATGTAAATTAATTATAATTTCATCAGGAAGCAAGCACCATATTGGAATATGGTTAGAAGCTTGATCATAATTTAGCAGTAATTATAAGTGTCATCGGCGAAAAAACCATCACTTGTCATCGTTCAACAGACAATGCGCGCGCGTGAGTTTCTGTCTTGACTAGCAGGTGTCTGTTACAAATGTTTAGTTTAATAATAAGAAGTGTTCAGTTTAATAATCAAAAATGTTCAGTTAAATGCGTCAACTAATAGGCAGAGCCGTGCCAGGGTTAGAGTCGCGCGTGGGTCAGAGAGGTGCGCCAGGAGGCAGGGGTAGAGTCGGAAAAAATTTAATTTGAACCGGATCGGTTCATGACCCCTTCTAATTTTTTCAAGTGTTTTTTGTCCGGTTCGTGACTCCTTCACTTGGTTTAATAATAACATTTTTTCTTATAACATTTATATTTTCTGTTGCAACTAACTGAACATTTATACTTAAATAATAGAACATTTGTACTTATTAAACTAAACATTTGGATAAAAATAAAAATAAAAACAAAATAAACATACTGAACACAACGAATACTTATAACACAGTGAACAATTATAATAAAATGTGAACATTTCTATCTAATAAAGTGAACACTTATAACAACGAAATGAACAAAAAATGCGTGCTGGGTGAGTACAGGTCAAGGAAGAGAACACTAGCGCTGCTCAGCGAGCGATGGCGCGGATGGTTATTCTGCTGATGGAAGTAATCAATTTTCCTAATTTAGTTTTAAAAGAAAATAACATCCGTGAAGATCAAATTAAACATACAATGGGCCGGCCTATTTCATACCACTCTACCAACTACAAAATTATGGCAGAAAAAATTAAATATGTTTTACTGTTCACTCGAATTTCGAGATTAATTATAAAAAATTTGGAATTTTAAAAATGATGGTGTAGGATCGGCATTCCGGATGCCGATCCTACAAATTGCTTGAATCGGAATCCCAGAACCCGATCCAAGCTTTGATCGGCAACCAGGATGCCGATCCAAAGCAAAAACTTTATTCACGGCAAAAAGTGAGTCAAAAAGTGAGTCACATTAAAATAATATACAATTTGCTTTTTAGCCCTCAAAATTTTTATTATTACAAAATATATAATTTGTGATTAGAAATTAAACATAATTTAAACATCTATTATAAAAATATAAGTATATAATTAAATTATGCATGTTAAATACATAATATTGTATATGTTTATAATACTTATTTATACATATATATTATGTATCATATATTTTATATATTAAATACATATTATTGTATAATTAAATTATGCATGTTGAATAGTTATACATATTATTGTATATAATTAAAATATATGATACATAATATATATGTATAAAGCTATTCAACAAGCATAATTTAAGATATAAAAGATTATTAATGTATAAATAAATATACATATATATAAAAAAATTTTATATGCATACAAATATGTATGTGTAAAATTAAATACAAATAAAAGTATTAAACATGTCATACTATAAATTATACTTAATTTTATACATATATTATATTTATAATTATATATATTGGTATGTATATTTAATGTATAACCAAAAAATTTTACTGGACTATATTGTAAACATAATAATTTTAGGGTAATAGACGAAAAAATTAAATATATTTTATTGAATTTTTTCTCCGATGACTCTAAAATTATTATTTTTACAATATAGTCCAATAAATTTTTTTGTTATACATTAAATGTAAATAAATATATATATATATATAATTAAATATAATTTATATTATGACATGTGTAATACTATCATTCATATTTAATTTTACATGTACATATTTGTATGTATATAAAAAATCTTATATATATATAAATAAATATACATATATATATATATGTATATTTATTTATACATTAAAAATCTTTTATATCTTAAATTATGCATGTTGAATAGCTTTATACATATATATTATGTATCATATATTTTAATTATATGCAATAATATGTATAACTATTCAACATGCATAATTTAATTATATGCAATAATATGTATTTAGGGTGTGTTTGGATGCCTTAGAATAAGGTTTGGATAAGAATAAGCTCCAAATATCTTATTCTTGTGCAACCCAAACAATACAAGAATAAGGAATTTGGGCCCTTATTCTTATACTAACAAATAAGGAATTTAGATAAGAATAAAAATTGGCACGAGATTCTAAAAATTTCTTATTCATATTCTTATCCGGCCTCCATCCAAACACACCCTTAATATATAAAATATATGATACATAATATATATATATGTATAAATAAGTATTATAAACATATACAATATTATATATTTAACATGAATAATTTAATTATATACTTATATTTTTATAATAGATGTTTAAATTATGTTAAAATTCTAATCACAAATTATATATTTTATAATAACAAAAATTTTGAGGGCTAAAAAGCAAAATTGTAAATTAAAAAAATATGACTCACTTTTTGCCGTGAATAAATTTTTTGCTTTGGGCTATCAATCATATGAGTTCAAAACTCAATAACTGAACTGCCTTATATGTTTAGAAGTTTATGGAATAATAACAAAGGGAATAAGAACAAGTTATTTCTTGTTTGGCACCCTTTAGAACAAGGAAAATAAGAACAAAATGAGTCTTGTTCTAGTTCCAACAAAACATAGAACTATAACAAGAACAAGAACAAGCCTTGTTTCTATTCTTGTTCTTATTCCACACCACTTCCAAACATCCCCGGAATTGGGGAAAGCGTACGGTTACGGAGCCGAAGTCAAACTCTGGAATTGGGTAGTAGCTAGGGAATCTGTACCGTTCGTTCTAGATCGCACTGTCAATATAATAATCAGGGACGAACGCACCACGACCTTCCACGTTGTCTTGAATTTTAATTTATTTATTGATTTCCACTATAGAAAAAAAAAAAAAAAAAGATTCTTATTTGTGTTTATTCATGCACCTATCCTGCATTCCTGCTGCTCTTGATCTCTTCAGCTCCCCCGACTTGTGCGGAGATGTTTATTACAACCTTGATTGCATCCCATTAGTAGTACCTTTGACGCCTTCCTTTTCTCATCTCTTCTGAACTGATCCCTTCTTCATCTTTGTAGGTACACTACTTTCTCTTTTCTCATCCATGAAATTGTTGTTTGTCCCAACTCCCAATTTATGTATGAAGTAAACAGAATGTGAATTGAACTGCTTTGGCAAGCTACAATTTTCTCTACTCAAATTTATTGGATGTAATGCACAAGCTCAGAGTATCTTCTTGTTTGAGTTAGGCCTTGGTGCTTCCCTATCAAACCCTAGAGTTGCATCTATCCAATTGAAATCAAATGATTCCTAATGGCAGGAAAAAAAAAATAAAAGGGATGGGATTCTGGTGAGGTATTTGTTTTGACACTGGCATATATTATAGTCCCTACCAGCTGATGAAATAGTGATGGCACCATTGTCTTATCTTTTTGCTTTATATGATGAATTCCTAATTCCAACCATCTTTATTAGTTGCAAACTTAATTTAATAATTTTTTGAACTGCAAATGATGGATTTCTTTGTTTGTATAGTATTACCAAAAAAAAAATGCTATAGAATTAGCTAACTTGTGCTGGAGTACTATTTCACCAATAAAAATTTTCAAACTTTACAAAATGGTTAGTGGAGCCGCTTCTTATTCGGACTTGAACTTGTAATTTACAGTACCACTTTACGAATATTTTTGCTACTGTTATGTTACTCTGACAGTTATATTGACAGTTTGATCCTGCATTTTATTGATGTGTCATCTTAATTATCTGCAGTTCAATTTTGATTTTCCTTTAAATCAATGGTGGGAGCTTCAAGTGAGCTTTTTCTAACAAGTGGCAGAGAGAACCCAACTCTTAATAATTCACAAAATGCTGTCTTGGATAAACCACTGGATGCAACCTTGAGCTACTTGAGCAAGATACTATTGGAAGAAAACATAGATGAGAATCATATTTTGTATGAAGAGGGAATGGCTCTAACAGCTATGGAGAAATCTCTTTCTGATATTATCAGCCAAAATCACTTTCCTTCCCTGAACGATTCATCACCTTTGAACCAGCAACAAGCCTATCCCACTTCCTTCAATCAACCTGTGCAATATCAAATTAGCCCTAGTTTGGTAAACCTACCGGCTTCAGAATATAGTAAAGGACTGGAAGAGGGAATGAAATTTCTTCCAAATATTGGGAAATTGAGAACTGATTTCCAAGGAAGCAACCTTTCAATTCCTTCCCCGTGCAATGTGAACGAAGAGAGAAGCAAAAACCAGGGTAGTGTGACAAATGGTTCTAACAGTAAAAAGAAATTGAACAATGAGGATTTGGATATTTCGGAGGGACGGAATTGCAAAATACCTCAGTCATACTCTGAAGAACCAGTTAGAGATCAGAAGCTGGATGAAGTGATCCTTTATAATGATGATTATATATATAAAGTTGCCAGTCTACGGGAAGGCATGAAAGCAAACATGCATATCAAGCAAACTGTCAAAGAGCATTTCACTGATGTTAAAGATCTTCTTATTCGTTGTTCTCATTTGGTAGCCACTAGTGATTGTCAAGCTGCTGAAGAAATTATAAAGCAGATAAGGAAGCAATCCTCTCCTGATGGAGATAGTACACATAGGCTCGCGCTCGTGCTTGCTGATGCACTAGAGGCTCGATTGACTGGAACTGGGAGCGAAACATATAATCGATCTGTTTCAAAAAGGATTTCCACCTCAGATATATTGAAGATCCAATATCTATTAATGACGGTAACCCCATTTCTGAGAGCTACTTACTGCATTGCTAAAGACAGGATCCTCAAATTGGTGGATAAAGCATCAAAGCTGCATATTATTGATTTTGGGATTGGTTTTGGCTTTCAATGGCCTTCTTTAATTCAAGACCTATCTGAACAAAAGGATGGGGCTGTAAAACTTAAAATCACTGGCATAGATTTCCCTCGGCCAGGATTCCGCCCCACTGAACGGGTAGATGAGACCGGGAGGAGGTTGGCAGAGTATGCCAAAAGTTTCAATGTTCCTTTTGAATACAATGGGATAGTGTCGAAATGGGAGGAGATTTGTAATGAAGATTTCAAAATTGAAAAAGATGAATTGCTTGTGGTTAATAGCATGTACCGTTTCAGGCAGCTTGGCGATGAATCCATTGCCTTGGATAGCCCGAGGAACCAAGTTCTCAATTTTATACATGGGCTTAAACCAAAACTGTTCCTACATGGAGTTGTCAGTGCATCATTTAGCCCCTTCTTTGTTACACGCTTTAGACAGGTTATGTTACATTATGCCTCAATGTTTGATATACTGGATGCATTTGTCCCTCGGGACAACAAGGTAAGGCAACTAATAGAGAGAGAAATGTTGGCTCGTGAAGTTCTAAATCTGATAGCATGTGAGGGGGCTGCTTCAGTAGAGAGGCCAGAGACCTACAAACAGTGGCACCTGAGAAACATGCGGGCTGCATTTGAACAGATACCAGTAGAATCAGTGCTACTGGAGTGGTCCCAAAAGAAATTAAAGGCAATTTTTGACAACAGATACTTCATTGAAGAAGACGGCAATTGGATCCTTTTGGGTTGGAGAGGGAAGACATTGCATGCCCTCTCCATGTGGAAGCCAAAGCAAGAAGCTGCCTAAAGCATTTTGCCTCGCGTGGTGCATAAATATGGTATTTTCGGATAATCCTATCAGGCCTGAGTTTGGATATAGACTGTATAACTAATTAGACTGCTAATTAAGCAAATCAATTATCTGCCATGTCTAGCTTGGCTAGCTGTTAGTACGACACTCGTCTGAGGCAGAGTGGCAGACATAAGTTGGTATTTGTTCGATCTGTGTTTTGTGGCGTTCTTTAAATCTATATATTATTCTTCATTAAAATCTCATATTCTCACTAGTGCTCTTGTGTTTTCCTTTTATTTCTTCATTTCTTTTGTACTCACTTATTCTAATCACTTTGACTAGTTGATTTCATGCACTTTGTATATGATGTTTTTGTTACACATTTTGTCTAAGCTTGTTTGTTTGTTCCTCTTACATCAGGTTCAAATTTTATTTGGTACACTTTTATAAAATTTACTAGTGCTATTCAAATTTTGGAATTAAAAATATTACACAACAGTTATTCCCTGTGATTCCTAGAATCCTTTTTACCATTTAATTAAGTGTTGTTATTATTGCCCTAGAAATTTAAAATTGTATCATATTCGTTTTTATAAAATTAGGTTCGGATTTTTATAAAATGTAGCATTTGTTTACTTGTAGATTGAAATGCCACCACTGAAATGGTGTTGACCCAGCACACAGCGGTGAGGAAATTAACAAAAATTTAAAAGTAATTACAACTTACTGCTAATATAAGCATGAGCAATAAAACAGTAGTAAATACTATTGAAATGAATGTTTCCCTCTATATATGATGATTTCCAGTATCCTGTAGACCGCATAGGAAAATGAAAAAATTGTCAGATAATCAGGTGACAGAATATTTTATACTTACATGGAGCACACTGGTACGATGTACCAGCACCTACCACTGACATGCAGGCCTGCTTATGGGAGGGCCTCGGCTCGAAACCCTGGACCGTATCATCATTGTGAATGGAACGCTCAAATCCTGACTCGGCCCTTTTTTGAGAGATAAAGCTCGAACCCAGCCCTTATCAAATTATATTAATACGAGGCTTGGCTTGAACTCGGCCCTGAGGCCCCTGACGTTACCAATCCAGTTATTGAGCCGGAGCCCTGAGGCTTGGCAAAATTATATTCATACGAAGCATTTTGCTATTCTTTTGTCAATAGGATAGTTAATTAAAAGTTTACGAGTAATAGATGTGGTTTTACTGACTTTTTTTTTAATTGTTACGAACTATTCATAATTTTGAGATATATTGAGGAAATTTCCTTAATTTGATATATTTTTTTCATTATATTGAAGTTTAGTAAATTCAGAAAATTTATTTAGTCATTAAAAACAACTAAAGTTTCACAAAAATAATTATGCATAACTTAGTTACTATTTACAAATATTAAACAAAACCTTGATGTGGTATTGCAGACATCATCAACATTTGCTAAAAGATGAGTTGCTTTTGAGATGTCAAATTGAGTGTACCGGGTTTTGACTGTACCAATTTCTTTTATGTAATTATGCACCTTTATTTTGTTTCCAAATCAAGTTTAATACGCTTATTTCCAATCATATGAAAAGTTGTACCGGACCAAAGTTGTAGATTGCTTATTTAGTAAAACGCTGTAGAATAAAAAACATAGAACAAAATAATAATTACAACAGCAGTTTGCTATTGTAGTAAAAAGGGTTAAAAATTCAACCATTACTTTTTGAGACACGTCCATCTCTCACATAGCCTACATTTTTTGAGACAAAACATGTAGAGCAAATTTACATAGAACTCATAGTACCAAACTCTACTAATCAAATTCAGCTACAATTCAAGTCATATTACACAGAACTCAAAGTTCAACACTTCAACTACAACTCAAGTTCAGATACAAATCTGATCAAAATATCAAACATTTTCAACTCAAAGTTCTAATACAAATCAACTACAGTAAGGAAGTGCTCCGAGTTCCATGCATTCTGTGGGCTTCTTTGAGAGCTCATTGCTATCTGAAAAAAAAAAGAAGACTAATAACAATGAGTATAATGAATCAGTGTTTGAAACAGTAAGTATAATGCTTTGAGAACTCAATGTTATCTACAGATATATCAGAAATAGACTAACAGACAAAACCTAATAAGTAACAAATCATAGTCCCAATAAGCATAATGTGTTGCAATTCAGTGCTTGCAAATGCAAAAAGTGAATAAAAAATTATTGCAAATTGTGTTGCAAATGAAATTGATTAATGGTAAGTATAATGCTTGCAAATGCATTTGCAAAACAAAAAGCATATAAAATTGGAAGTAGAAACTTAATGAACTGGTATGAACATGTTAATATTCAAATTTGCCTAAAATTGACCTCATCAGGAAATTTTCATCATAAAGGACAAATTACTAGGAACTTAGGCCTAAGGGCATGTGAACAAAAAAGAAAAAGATCATTAATAGAACTAGAATTTGTGTTCTTAGCAGAAGATTTTAAATTAGATTTTAAGAAATTCTTGCAAAGCACAGCAACAAAGATCCTGAAAAGGGCAAAATGAATATATCAAAGCACTGTGATTTGCAGTATTTTACTTGAACAGAACTACACTTATTTAAGTAAAAACAGAATATAGCTTAAAGTAATAAAATAAAAAATTAGCAACTTTTCTATTGCAAAAGGCACCAACTAGGCAAAAATGGTTTCAACGGGAAAACCCAGTGGATTAAATCGGATGAAAATAAGAGACTTTGGATGTATTTTGCATAGAAATTGGAGAGCAATTTACTTAAAAATACCAAGCTCCAATTGCTATGTTCAGGAAATAAAAAGAGAAGTCCATGCAAAATCACAAAATCTCTTATTCTATAAAAAAACCCAACACAGAAATTTTCTATTATAAGAGAGAGATCAGACCTTTCGCACCAGATGAAAATCCCAAATGCAACTCTATGTAGAAGGTCGGAGATGTAATTGGAGAGCCGAGAGAGGAGAAGAACTGGTCGAGAGGGTTTGTTAAGAGAAGAACTGGAGATGAGAGGAGGACTGAGGTGGAGCGGCGGTCGGGATCTGAGAAGTCGAGCTTGCTTGAGGGTCTAATTAGGGCCGAAGTCGAGCTTTAGTCACTCGTCCATCCCCTCTTTCAAGCTTTTAATTCCATGTGGACCGAGTCGAGTTTTCGGCTCGGATCTAAACATAGCTCGATCCACTTAATAATTTGGTACTGTCCGGCCCTTCGGCCCACGAACAGGCCCTGTCCATAAGCAGGCCTACTGACATGGCACTAGTGGCATAACTGATCCATGGTAAGAAGCAAAACAAACGGATACAACACCACTGATAAGATACTGGCAGTAGTCTGGCACATATAGAATTGCAGGATCTTCTTTTATCTAAAGGGGTACATAGCTTTTTTTAAAAAAAAAAAATTTAATGATATTTTAGTTTGAAAAAATCAACTTTGAAAACTAATGTCCAGAAATGCCCTCATTGTAGTTCGCTTTGTGGTGATTCATATCCCACCAAAATTAATACAGCCTACATGTCTGATAGAGAAGATACAAATATGATATAGAAAGAAATCAAATAGCAGACCACTGTATCACTTACAAGTAGCAAGATGGTACCACTGTTGATGATTTGCTCTTCCAACTTTACTGCGGTTGAAAAAGAAAATCAGAGACCGGTTTTGTTCTTTCATTTGAATTTTGGTTGTTTAGATGGTGTTTGTATTAATTTGTTTGTTTCTGCAGTAAAGAAATAAGAACGGTTTCTTGATATGGGTACTGGTACAGGGAATGTACCGATTGTAGGGAGATTAGTTCTAAAATTCTGGGCCCATCAATATTTTCAATTGGGGTACGCCCGTGTGTACCAGCAGGTTATTTATGTAATAAAAGCTTTGTATTATGTGTTCTTCTTTCATTAATGAAAGTGGTAGGGTTCAAAATCCATAGTTATTAAATAATAGCGAACAACAAGGACAATACTCAATTAAATGGTAGAAAGGGACTGGGGGAGTAAACTTAATCACCTGAAATAACCGTTGTGTAATATTTTGAAATCCATAGTTTAGGCATCACTATATATCTACTTATATGTTGTTAAAATTCTGCTCAATAAGATTTTACATAGATTCCACATTTTGTTTATGGAAACAAATGGTAAAAATGCGTTTAAATAGATCAATCCTGCTACTAGTAATACTGGTACTGTTGAAGTGATTGAATGCTAGTGAAATGAGATCAGCAGACACAAATTCTCTTCCTCACATAAAACAATCTCACATTATCAATCCAATCAATTAAGTGTTAGCACTAGCATGATCAGTAAAGGGTGTGTTTTTCATATAGGAAGTCACAGATTCAATATTCAGCACTAACAGGAACTTATGAGAGTCTGAATGCTTCCTTTACTAAAATAGGAAAAGAAATGAAAGCTTTTATAAAGATCTGCATAATTTTGCTAGGTTTCAACCACCATTCAATCATGAATCCAAGCATGTGCAACTCGGTTTCAACTCCAATTGGTCCTATTTAAACATATAATCGCCTATTTTATTTTATACAGGTTGAAATTAAATTCTGATCCAGTTTATAGAGCATAAAACGAAATTTTAATCATTAAGAGGACACGATTTTAAGTCTTTTGTTAATGTATATTTTTTTATTTATTTTTTATCATCTAAAAATATATATGTGACGGAATTAAAAATTTTAATATTCTAGTATTTCGAAATTAAATTCTGATCCAGTTCAGTTTTTTTTTTCTTTTTGCGAGATTGATGTCTGAATTTAAGCATTGTTAATTAAATTTCTCAATCGCTATTATATGAGTTATTTTCCGGAACAAAATAAAAAAAAAAGGGATAGGCGATCCCTGGCACTTCTAGTTCGACTTTTTTAAAAAAAATTCAAAATTTCATAAAATATATATATAAAAATATGTTATAAATAATAATTGTATAATTATGTTTCACCTTAATATTTTTACTCGCCTATAATATTTTCTACTCTGCCCAGCCCAACTTCAAGGCCGAAACGTAAAGCAGGTGGCGAGTTATCTTAACCGAAACCGGTGACTCGCTATACCTCATACATTCGAAATTGATATAGAAAATCGATGTCAAATTTTATCATACTAGACTAGAATTTAGACTACTGGAGTGAGTAAAGTCTCCTCCATTGACCATTCGTTTGGTTCTTTTGAAATTTCATGATGGATCCTTCTGCTTTTGAGACGTGGCGACTCCCGTGGCTTCGAGGGGTATCAAAAGCAAATTATATACCCACAAAAATAATAGAAATAAGAGAGAGAGAGAAGCCCCTATCAACCTCATAATTTTCAAGCTTTGAAGTGTTCTCCGATTTCATAAGAATTTTCTACTCACCAATTCACCATACTTTGAGGTATCTCTTTTGTCTTTTATTCTTCTCTTTGGGTGTTGCTATTTGTGTAGCACTTCAAGAGATCATTTCTTAACTGTTCTTCTGAGCAAATTTTTTTTTTACCAGTGATTCACAACTAAATTTTGTCCTGATGCTGGAATAGCATGCGGTTATCTTGTTGAAAATTACCTGATTTATGCCCCCCAAAATGGTTGTCCACCTGTACTGATTTGAAATTTTATCTGATTTATGCCTCAAATCAGCATTCTACCCATACCTATTTGTAATTTGTATGTTGCTTCTGGTTACTTCTTGCTTCCCTTTTGTATTTAAGATTTTGTTTTTTCCAATAAGAAAAGAATCATAACCCAAGTTGTTTGCAATAATTGAGAACTAATCATTGGTCTAATGACAAAAGACAACGTACCTTTGCAATCATTTTAAAATGGTATTGGGGCTGTTGTCTTAATTTTCAGCAAACTAAGCTGCAATACCCCAAGCCAGTTGTCAAGAACTAGGTTAAAATGTAGGTTAATTTTGCCCAAAATAATAGGGAAATTGATCTCAAAGATTATTTTATGGAATAGGGCCTGTGATGGGGAAAATATTTATTTGAACTTTCTTTTTATAGCCCACAAGATTATATTGTTCATTTTTGAAAGAATTGAGATTTCTGAAAATTTAAATTCGATATTTTAGGATGTTGAATGGTAATTATATAATTTCTGCGTGATTGATCTGCATAGAGACACTGCATAGTGCATCTTATTATTATTTGTTATTAATTTATTATTATTGATTAAAAGGATGCTAATCAATTTTGTAATTGCTCTCTTCAAGTTTTGCTATTAGGTCAGGACCTCTGGTTAAACCAATGGAGAGCACCTCGAGCGACATAGTTTTAGACAATGAAGATGCATTGCAGAGCATCTCGGATCACAGCCTAGACAACAATTTCTGTGGGAATGAAATTTCGAACAGCACCATTGATGCAACATTGAAATACTTGAGCAAGATATTGTTGGAAGAAGAAATCTATGAAAAGGATATTGTGCACAATGAAGGTCCCGATTTATGGGCAATGGAGAAACCTTTTTATGATATCCTTGGCCAGGAACATCCTCTTCTCTTGAATAAGTTGTCACTTTCAGACCAACCACAGGCATATCCCACTTGCACTGATTCCCCTTTGCAATATCAAATCGATTCTTCTTTCAGAAGTATAGCTGTTGCAGAGTTCAACCAAGGAGATGATGAAGGAAACATTCTTCTTTCTAATACTGAAAAAATGGCGATTAATTTTGAAGCCAACAAGAACTTGTTTCCTTCTGAGCAGAGGGAAAATGGTGATTGGGTTATGGCCAATTTAGACCATGAAGATAATGAAAATGAAATTGCAGTGATAAATGGGTCCAGCGGTAAAAGGAAAACCAGTATCGAGGATTTGGACCTTGTAGAGGGATGCAACTACAAAATACCAGTACCTTATATAGAGGAACCAACCACAGATACCGCTTTTGATGAAGTGCTCCTTTACCCTGATTTTTACACAAAAGATGTTATCAAGCTAAGAGAAATCATGCAAACTAGCACACAGAGTGAGAAGCAAAATCATCAAAAGCTTCCTGACTTTGAAGATCTTCTAGTGCGATGTTCTCGATTAGTAGCCGCTAATGACCGACAAAATGCGGAAGAACTCATCAAAGAAATAAGAAAGCAGTCATCTCCTGATGGAAATGCGAATCAAAGGGTTGCTGATGTGCTTGCTGATGCACTTGAGAACAGGTTGACAGGTACTGGAAGTGAGTCCTACAAAAGGTTTGTCAGAAAACAGTTTTCCACCACTGACAATTTAAAGGTCCATCACCTGTATATGACAGCAGCACCATTTACAGGAATTTCCATTAATTTTGTGAACCAAACTATCCTAAAAGCCGTAAACAAAGCATCAAAGCTGCATATAATTGATTTTGGGATTAATTTTGGTTTTCATTGGCCGTCTCTAATCCAAGTTTTGTCCAATGAAAAAGGTGGTGCCATAAAACTTCGGATTACTGGCATAGAATTCGCTCAGCCAGGATTCCGTCCAGCTAAATTGGTAGAAGAGACAGGGCACAGATTGAAGGAGTATGCCAGAATGTGCAATGTTCCTTTCGAGTACCATGGTATAGCCTCCCAATGGGAAACCATTGCTTTAAGGGATTTGAGAATTGAAAAGGATGAAGTGCTCATTGTTCATAGCATGTACCGCTTCAGGCAGCTTGGGGATGAAACAACTGGCTTAGATTGCCCAAGGGATCAAGTTCTTAAACTCATACGTCGTATTAGACCACGTATTTTCATTTATGGAGTTTTCAACTGGAGGCTTAGTCCCTTCTTCATCACACGCTTTAAACAGGCCATGTCACTGTATGAAACAATGTTTGATTTACTGGACTCATTAGTACCGCGGGACAATAAGGTAAGGCAGATCATAGAAAGAGATATGCTGGCTCGGGACGCTACAAATTTAATAGCATGTGAGGGGTCCACTTGGATAGAGAGGCCTGAGACTTACAAACAGTGGCATCAGAGGACTCTGCGGGCCGGGTTTGAACAACTACCACTAGATCCAACCATTGTGAAGAAATGTAAGGAGACCCTCAGAAAATTTTATGACAAGAGGTTCTTTGAAGAAGAAGACGGTGATTGGTTTCTTATGGGTTGGAGAGGAAGGATACTTTATGGTCTTTCGACCTGGAAACCAAAGTAGGATGGTGGGATGGTACCTGCTATTATATAATCAATGTAGCAGCTAATGCATATTATAGCTTTATAAGGCAAGGTCAGATAATAAATTTTTGATGTGGCTCCTATTTGCATGATTTACTATTTTAATTATCAGCTTGCTTTTTTGGTAAAATTGGTATACATTATTATGTAAATTATACTATACTGTTGTGCATATTTAGAACATTCAATATTTGTTTGTTTAGTTGGAATGCCTTGTAGAATATTCATATGAGAAAAAACAGCATTTGCAGTTATTGTATTGTGCAATTATAGATTTTGCAATACATGTAAGTTTTCTAGTAATTTTGAACTGTCTGGAGTCCTCTTTTGCATTTTCCAATACTTCATGAATAGTGCATTCTTAGTATGGAATGTGGGAACCGAGGCGCACGTTCATCTTCATGAAATTAGTTATTACATTTCATATGGATAGGTATTTTGGTCATGCTATTTTTATGGTAAATTCTGTTGTGGACATAATTTTGTAACTAAGTTTCAATCCAGATCGTTCATTTAAAATTATAACTAGGGATGAATAATTATGGTTCAAATTTAATTTAAAAAATTTATGTATACCCAAATTTTATTATGTTTCAATCTCTGCATTCGATTCATGCAAAAGGTCCTACAACTCGTAATTTCAACATCTTAATTTTGAAATAAACAATTGGTATTTTGTAAATGACATTATCTGCAAATCTTGCTTTAAATTATAAGATTAAATTAATGTTAGAAATATATATATAATACACGAAGATTATTCCGAAAATGAAAAGGAAATTTAATTCTATAAAAAGTGTAAACTGGGTATAATTAATTTAAGCAGAATTCTTCCAAAATATTTTTTAGTTCATAATACCGATTGTATGTTTAGAAAACATCAAATGGTCAATTATATACTGCACTGATGAAGCCCAATTTCACATCACAGCCCAAAATAAAAAGAGGCATTATATGCCAGAGGCCCAGAAGCCTTTTGTAACCTCTGATCAAATCTCGGTCGTTGATAAAGATGCAACCCTTCAAACTAAAAACCCTAGCTTATATAATTGATCCCATCGCGTCAGTTTCTTCATTTGTTAAGAGGTTCTGTTTTCTTGGATGTTGTTGTTAAATTAAATTGAATTTGTTTTGGAGGCACTTTAGTTGCTTCCCTAATTATGATCCAAACTGAAATAACATGAATTAAGGCTGTTAGGTTGTACTGGTAATATGTTCCTTAGCTCACTAGTGCAATTCAGAGGAACCTAAGTTGTGTCTATTTCCGGAACAAATAATAAAAAAAAGGGACAGGTGATCCCTGGTATTTCTAGTTAAACTTTTTTAAAAAAATTCAAATTATTATATTTCATTAAAAAATATATAAATATGTTATAAATAAATAATTGTATAATTATGTTCACCTTAATATTTTTACTCGCCTATACCATAATATTTTCTACTCTGCCCAGCCCAACTTCAAGGCCGAAACGTAAAGCGGGTGGCGAGTTATCTTAACCGAAACTAGTGACTCGCTATACCTCATACATTCGAAATTGATATAGAAAATCGATGTCAAATTTTATCATACTATGATACTACTAGAATCTAGACTACTAGAGTGAGTGAATTCTCCACCGACCTCCATTGAAGCGTTTGGTTCTTTTGAAATTTCATCATGGATGTATCCTTCTGCTTGTGAGTCGTGGCTTCGAAGGGGTATCAAAATAAATTATATACCCACAAAAATAATAGAAATAAGAGAGAGAGAGAGAGAAAGAAGCCCCTAATCAACCTCATATTTTTCAAGCTTTGAAGTGTTCTCCGATTTAGAAAGAATTTTCTACTCGCCATACTTTGAGGTATCTCTTTTGTCTTTTATTCTTCTCTTTGAGTGTTGCTATTTGTGTAGCACTTCAAGAGATCATTTCTTAACTGTTCTTCTGAGCAAAAATATTTTTTTACCAGTGATTCACAACTAAATTTTGTCCTGATACTGGAATAGCATGTGGGTTATCTTGTTCAAAATTACCTGATTTATGCCCCAAAATGGTTGTCCACCTGTACTGATCTAAAATTTGATCTGATTTATGCCTCAAATCAGCATTCTACCCATACCTATTTGTAATTTGTATGTAGCTTCTGGTTACTTCTTGCTTCCCTTTTTCATTTAAGATTATTTTTTTCTAATAAGAAAAGAATCATAACCCAAGTTGTTTGCAATAATTGAGAACTAATCTTTGTTCTATGACAAAAGACAACGTACCTTTGCAATCATATTAAAAAGGTATTGGGGCTGTTGTCTTAATTTTCAGCAAACTAAGCTGCAATACCCCAAGCCAGTTGTCAAGAGCTACTGTGAAATATAGATTAATTTTGCCCAAAATAACAGGAAAATCAAATTTTGAAGATTATTTTCTGGAATAGGGCCTGTAATGGGGAAAAAAAATATTTGATCTTTCCTTTTTATAGCCCATAAGATTATATTGTTCATTTTTGAAAGAATTGTGATTTCTGAAAATTTAAATTTGATATTTTAGGATGTTGAATGGTAATTATATAATTAATGCGTCATTGATTTGCATAGAGACACTTCATAGAACATCTTATTATTATTTTTTATATTATTGATTAAAAGGATGCTAATCAGTTTTGTAAATGCTCTCTTCAAGTTATGCTATTAGGTCAGGATCTCTGGTTAAACTGATGGAGAGCACCTCGAGTGGCATAGTTTTAGAGAATGAAGATACATCGCAGAGCGTCTCGGATAACAGCCTAGACAACAACTTCTGTGGGAATGAAATTTCGAACAGCACCATTGATGCAACATTGAATTACTTGAGCAAGATATTGTTGGAAGAAGAAATCTCTGAAAAGGATATTGTGCACAAAGAAGGTCCCGATTTATGGGCAATGGAGAAACCTTTTTATGATATCCTTGGCCAGGAATATCCTCTTCTCTTGAATAAGTTGTCACTTTCAGACCAACCACAGGCATATCCCACTCGCACTGATTCCCCTTTGCAATATCAAATCGATTCTTCTTTCAGAAGTATAGCTGTTGCAGAGTTCAACCAAGGAGAGAATGAAGGAAACATTCTTCTTTCTAATACTGAAAAAATGGCGATTAATTTTGAAGCCAACAAGAACTCGTTTCCTTCTGAGCAGAGGGAAAGTGGTGATTGGGTTGTGGCCAATTTAGACCATGAAGATAATGAAAATGAAATTTCAGTGATAAATGGGTCCAGGGGTAAAAGGAAAACCAGTATCAAGGATTTGGACCTTGTAGAGGGATGCAACTGCAAAATACAAGTACCTTATTTAGAGGAACCAACCACAGATACCGCTTTTGATGAAGTGCTCCTTTACCCTGATTTTTACACAAAAGATGTTATCAAGCTAAGAGAGATCATGCAAACTAGAACACAGAGTGAGAAGCAAAACCATCAAAAGCTTCCTGACTTTGAAGATCTTCTCGTGCGATGTTCTCGATTAGTAGCCGCTAATGACCGACAAAATGCGAAAGAACTCATCAAAGAAATAAGACAGCAGTCATCTCCTGATGGAAATGCGAATCAAAGGGTTGCTGATGTGCTTGCTGATGCACTTGAGAACAGATTGACAGGTACTGGAAGTGATTCCTACAAAAGGTTTGTCAGAAAACAGATTTCCACCACTGACAATTTAAAGGTCCATCACCTGTATATGACAGCAGCACCATTTACAGGAATTTCCTTCTATTTCGTGAACCAAACTATCCTAAAAGCCGTAAACAAAGCATCAAAGCTGCATATAATTGATTTTGGGATTAATGTTGGTTTCCATTGGCCGTCTCTAATCCAAGTTTTGTCCAATGAAAAAGGTGGGGACATAAAACTTCGGATTACTGGCATAGAATTCGCTCAGCCGGGGTTCCGTCCAGCTAAATTGGTAGAAGAGACAGGGCACAGATTGAAGGAGTATGCCAGAATGTGCAACGTTCCTTTCGAGTACCATGGTATTGCCACCCAATGGGAAACCATTTCTTTAAGGGATTTGAGAATTGAAAAGGAGGAAGTGCTCATTGTTCATAGCATGTGCCGCTTCAGGCAGCTTGGGGATGAAACAACCGGCTTAGATTGCCCAAGGGATCAAGTTCTTAAACTCATACGGCGTATTAGACCACGTATTTTCATTTATGGAATTTTCAACTGGACGCTTAGTCCCATGTTCATCACACGCTTTAAACAGGCCATGTCACTGTATGAAACATTGTTTGATTTACTGGATACATTAATACCGCGGGACAATCAGGTAAGGCAGATCATAGAAAGAGATATGCTGGCCCAGAGCGTTACAAATATAATAGCATGTGAGGGTTCCACTTGGATAGAGAGGCCTGAGACTTACAAACAGTGGCATCAGAGGACTTTGCGGGCGGGTTTTGAACAACTACCACTAGATCCAACCATTGTGAAGAAATGTAAGGAGACCCTCAGAAAATTTTATGACAAGAGGTTCTTTGAAGAAGAAGACGGTGATTGGTTTCTTCTGGGTTGGAGAGGAAGGATACTTTTTGGTCTTTCGACCTGGAAACCAAAGTAGGACGGTGGGATGGTGCCTGCTATTATATAATCAATGCAGCACCTAATGCATATTATTACTTTGTAAGGCAAGGTCAGAAAATAAATTTTTTATGTGGCTCTTATTTGCATGATTTACTATTTTAATTACCAGCTTGCTTTTTTGTTAAAATTAGTATATATTATTATGTAAATTATAGTATACTGTTTGTGTTCTATATATAGAACATTCAATATTTGTTTGTTTGGTTGGAATGCCTTGTAGAATATTCATATGCGAAAAACTGCATTTGCAGTTATTGTATTGTGCAATTATTGATTTTGCAAGACATGCAAGTTTTCTGGTAATTTTGAAGCGTCTGGAGTACTCTTTTGCATTTTCTAATACTTCATGAATAACGCATTCTTAGTATTTATTTGTTTGACTATGGCATGTGACAACCGAGGTGCACATTCATCTACATTAAATTAGTTAATACTTTTCATATGGATAGCTATTTTGGTCTTGTTATTTTTATGATAAATTCTGCTATGGACATAATTTTGTAACTAAGTTTCAATCCAGATCGTTCGTTTAAAATTATAAATAGAGATGAATGATTATGATTCAAATTTAATTTAAAAAATTTTATATACCCAAATTTTATTATGTTTCAATCTCTGCATACGGTTCATGCAAAAGGTCCTACAATTCGTAATTTCAACATCTTAATTTTGAAATAAACAATTGGTATTTTCTAAATGATATTTATCTGCAAATCTTGTTTTAAATTATAAGGTAGAATTAATTTTAGAAAAATATATATAAAATATCGAAGATTATTTTGAAAATGAAAAGGAAATTTAATTCTATAGAAAGTGTAAACTGGGTATAAGTAATTTAAGCAGAATTCTTTCAAAATATTTTAGTTCGTAATGCCGGTTGTGGGGATCGAAATCATCTGTTGTCGTAAATGACAGCAGAGGTCTGTTGTCCTCACATCTTTTATTAAAATTTAAATGTTGAATTCAAGCCGTTGATCTTGTTCAAGTTTACGGGTGATACATATTAATATAAGTTTTATAAAATTTAGAATCGATTTGATACTTGATTAAATGACTAAATTATGAACGTATTATAATTAATCAGACCAGATTCGTCCGTTTGTTGACCACTTGATCTATTATCATAACAACTCCAAAATTTATAAAACATATGAAAATGAATCACTCGTAAAATTGAATAAGATTAACGGTTTGAATTCAACATTTAAATTTTTAAATTTTAATAAAATGTAGGAGGACAGCAGACGTCTGCTGTCACTTATGATAGCATTTCGATCCGCCGGTTGTGTTTAGAAAACATCAAAATTCAAATGTTAAATTATATACTGGACCTGATGAAGCCCAATTTCTCATCACAGCCCAAAATAAAAGAGGCATTATATGCCAGAGGCCCAGAAGCCTTTTGTAACCTCTGATCAAATCTCGGTCGTTGATCAAGATGCAACCCTTCAAACTGAAAACCCTAGCTTATATAATTGATCCCATCGCCATAGTTTCTTCATCTGTGCGGCGGCTTGGAGACAGAGAAGGGAAAAAAAATCAAGAAGAGAGGCTTGTAGAGCTTTTCTCCGAACGATGAGGGCCAAGGTAGGGTTTCTCTTCCGATTATGTTTGATTTCCTAACCTTAAAACATATTTGAATTAGTGGATCAGTTTGTATCATGTAAAGTTGAATCCTTTTTTTTTAACCATACTTCTGTGATTCTGTGTCTTGCTAAGGTGACTTAAGATGTAACCCTTTAATGGTTTGTTAGTTTATATGTTAAAATGGGTATTTGTTAAGAGGTTCTGTTTTCTTGCATGTTGTTGTTAAATTAAATTGAATTTGTTTTGTTGCCACTTTAGTTGCTTCCCTAATTATATTCCAAACTGAAGTAACATTAATTTAGACTGTTAGGTTGTACCGGTAATATGTTCCTTATATTATTGCATATTAGCTCACTAGTGCAATTCAGAGAAACCTAAGTTGTGTCTATATTTTTTTTTCTTCCTGTTAACCATTAGTGATTGGATGCGTTCCAAATGATATTTGTAAAATGCTAGGGTAACTTTTAGAGGATAGATTGATATTGGTGTTGATCAAATAGGTTGAACTAAAATTAGAAGATCATGGCACCAATTGAGTAAATAGAGATTGTGGATTTAATCTGTGCTTTTACCTTGTAAATATATGTTCACTCGATAGGTTCTGTGGGATAATTGATCTTTTGAACAAGTAATATTGTACTGATAATAACATTTTTTTTAATTTGTTTCAGTGGAAGAAGAAGAGAATGAGGAGGCTGAAGAGGAAGCGCCGAAAGATGAGGCAGCGCTCCAAGTAGACTATGTTGATTTGCTTCTAGCTGTTATCAATCTGTCCTTCAATTTTTGTTCTAATTAAAATTTGTAGGCACCTTTTGATACTGGCGAACTCATTTGTTATAACTGAAAATCTTTCCCATTTACTTTTTCTTTGAGTGAATTGCATGATGCTTTCTATTGATAGTAAGTCTGTTTTTGTTGATGCTGTTTCATAATTATCATCGTTAGGACTAAAAATCTAGGTATTTGCAAAAGAGATCACATTTGTGAATTACTTATTGATTAGTCAACATAAGATCATATACTACTGCATGTACATTTTTTTTTTCTATACATCTTGGTATTCATGTTAGTAGCTGAGAAATCACATATTTGTTATCTGGAGAACCAAATTGAAACAAAGAGGTTATCCGCAGTTGCGCTCTTTTTTTTATTGTAGTGCCTCTTGCTTCATTTTTGGAATTTCTGTTCTCATTTAGAAAAGAATTTTTTTCTGAAAACAAAAATTACTGAACTAGTTTTGAGTATTCCGAGCAAAAGATCTAGTAATGTTAATCCTATATATATATTTTTTGTTAGAAAAGGTATTCCAACTAATACGTAACTTGATAGTTTAACTGATGATAAAAATTCTTTCCATTGATGACACAATGCTACATTACTACCTCAAAACAGAAGTTTATTCTTAACCAAACCTTAATTGTCCTGATGCATGAAAACAAAATATATTTAAATTTTTCATTAATAAATAATAGCAACCGATTGGATTAGTGGAAAAACATCGGTCAATTTTGTTTGAAATAAGAGTTTGTGCAGTCTTGGCTTTTATTTTGATTGATGGCCAATTGTTCGTTAATAGTTGATATAATATAAATAACAAATTTGGCATTGTAACTAGCAAATGGGTTCTGATTCTTCTGGATGGAGGAGCTTTCTTTCAATAATTTTGATCGACTCTGGGATCATAGAACTTTTATTGCTGCCAAATGTACTGACAAATATACAAACTTGACCACTTGGGTGCACATTTGTACCGTTAAAAGCTTTCCCTTAAAAGAGATTATAAGAGGCTGTGGATTCTGTTCATATATATATATATTTTTAATGCTGAAATGCGATTGATCCTCTTTGATTCTAGAGTTAGATGTCAGAATAACGGCTGAGCGCATATTCTCGGAAGGGCTGTAAATATTTGAGCATAACTTCTACCATTGAATATATAGGGAGCATAACTTCATTTTTTATGTTTTTATTGTGCTTTATTTTTTTTTAAAAAATCCTTAATAAAAAAATGTTTAAAATTTTAATAGCAAAATAAATTCAATACATTTGATGAAGAAATTTAACTCTCAATTTGATAAGAAATAAAAGCACAAAAATCAATTGACACGAAAAGGAAAAAAAAAAATCCACACATTAAATTTTGCAACCTATTTCATACCAATCAAAATGACATTGGATGTCATAATTTTTATATGTGCATTGAGAAAATTACATAGACTTATGAAATCGTGAAATCGTGAACAGTCTGAACTTAATTTATGGATTTTATAGACTTAATTTGTTGACTCTATGGAGCACAATTAATTATTTAATTATGAAATTTATCAATATTTCTGAAACTTCAAAACGAATCAATAAAAGAAAAAAACGAATTGAAAATATTTTAAAATATGTTCAAGCGGAAAACATAATTCAACCTAGGTAAAACATAATATTATATATGTTCAACCGGAAAACATAATATTATACTATAGCTTTATGCCCGTATCCATTTTTTTTTTTTTTAAAAAACCTTATCAGTTATCACTGCATAGATACATAACGAATCGGGTACAGTAACCGCATCCGCATCCGTGCACGGGCAAATTCCCTCCTCAGGACTAAAGCCCAAGCACCGCCGTTGCTAAATTGTATGGATAAGGCGCCTCCTCTCTCTATCACTCGTTAGCCTCTGAAATTGTTAGAAGGAAATATTACTCGTTACTTCAGTGCATCTTCCCAATTTTTTTATTTTTTTATTTTGCTAGTTCTCAACTCCGACCTCTCGAATTCGATTCAAGAAAGTGAGAGGTTTAAGAACAAATGGTTTCCCTCTTCACCCACCCAATTCGTCAATTCCTCTAAAATTACTCACCATTGTACAAACCTTTCTTAATCCATTGTTCTTGTCAGATTCATCCTAGAGTAGAACCAATGCGTACTCTTCTCCACTCAATCTCTCCTTTTCCAAGCACTAGTAAAACTGTGACCGAAACCAGCCGAACTAAACCAAAGGCATTCTTCCTTTCCCACCTCAAAAAGAACCCAACTTTGTCCCTGAAGAAACACGTTTGTGCTTTTTCCACAACCTCCCAAGATGAGATTTCTCCTGAAACTGCCAGTACCACATTCAGCTTTCCTGACTTGAAGAATTTCAGGAAAGTCGACAAAAAGAAGCTTACTGATGCCTATCAATTATTTGAAGAAATAGCTGATAAAGGGCATAGACTCGCGCCGTCTCTAGCCAAGAACTTAATTTACAGCCTGTGTTCCCGTGGCTTGGTCAGAAAAGCTGTGCGAGTTGTTGAGATCATGCTCTGCAGTGGTACATTGCTCAGTGAGTCGATATGCACTTTCATTGTAGAAAACCTTTCCAACATAGGAGCCTATGATTATGCCATCCAACTTCTTGACGAAATGGAACAGAGAGGCTGCACTATCGATCCAGATGTCTACCACACTTTGACCATCTTCCTTTGCCGGCAAGCCGCCACATCACAGGTTTGGCCCTATTTGGATAAATTAATTCAGAAAGGACTTGTACCAATTAACTCATATGTTATTGCAAGCTTGTTGGAAGCTGCTCATCTACAGGGAGGTGCCGACTTGGCAGTTTCTGTGCTATACCAAATGTTATTAAAAGGTTGGGAACCAAATCTTGTATGCTACAACAATATCCTAACTGCATTTAAGAAAGAGAACCGGGCTAGCGAGGCCTTGGAGCTATATGAGGCATTGCCCCCTCATATGAAGTCTAATTTGATAACCCATAACATTTTACTAAATGCATTGGGTGACCAAGGTCGGTGGAGAGAGGCAGAGGCGCTCTTAGATAGCATGATGGAGAGAGGAATAATGCCCAATATTGTAACTTACAAGGTTTTGATATTAGTGATAGCAAACAGCGGGTACCCGGATGAAGCATTGGAAATTGCTGAAGAACTTGCCCGAAATGGGTTCAGAACCGATGCGTGGTGCTTCAATCCGATACTCACGCAATTTAGTTCTGAGTGCCGTCTGGACATGGTGCACAAATGTTTGAAGAGCATGGACAGATGGAACTGCCCTGTCAACTCAGGCACATACAGGGCTATTGCGGTCCTTTGTGACAAAAATATGGTAGATGAGGCATTTGGTATTTTAGAGTCATTGCGTGAAAGGCAGGGTGCAAATCTACACTGGTTTTATGGAAAGGTTGTCTTACCATATCTGTGCCATAAAGGCAACACTTTTGAGGCATTCCAAATTTTAACCAAGCTATCACAAGTAGGGTATACACCCAATTCACAAACTGTCTCATCTTTTGTAATCGGTTTGTGCATGGAAGGCTTGTATGAGGAGGCAATTGAGATGTTTGAAGTGATGGATAAATATAATGTTCAGCCAGAAGTGAGCAATTATAATAAGCTTGTTTCAGGGTTGTGCAATGGGGGGAGAACTGATCTGGCAATACTAGCTCTTGAAAGAATGGTAATTAAGGGGTATGAACCAACTGAGAGCACATATGTGGAAATTATAGAAGGGATTGGCTACCAAGGGAGGAGAGATTTGGCAGGGGAGCTGTTGAAGGAGTTGTGTGCAAGAGGGTATGTGAGTGAAGAGAGTATGGAGAAGATTAGCTTGAAGTTTTGCTTGGATGATGTTGGAGTTTAGTTTGGTAGTCATTTTTTGGTAATTGATGCTAAATCTGTGTATGAAGTTCACTTCTTGTTGTGTTTGGTTTGTCAATTCTCAAGGAATGATGGGCCTAGGATGAAGCAGCCTAGCTTGCAAGTGCAAGGTTCGAATTAATGACATGGATTTTTTATTTTCTTGTTTGTCAAACACATTTTTTTTTTTCTGAGAGGAAGTTCTGAAGCAAAAATAGCGTTACGTTGCTTCTGAAAATACTAAAACCAAGTCCAAAAAATATAAATGTTGAAGAAAATCTATGAAAAGTGGAAGTTCTATTTTTATAAAACTAAACTTCCTTGCCCTGAACACACTGCTAAGGTCATTGTGGCATCTGAAATTTTGTTTTACTGTAATAAGAATATTGAGCCTTTAAACTATGGTGTTATACAGCATCTCAATCATTAACTAAAGTGTGTCCATCAGCAGTGGCGGATCCAGTGTATTGGGTGCTCGGGGTAAAAAATGAAAAACTAAGGAACAAGTATATATACTTTTATCCGGTGCCTGGGTTAAAAAAAAGATAGTGTCCGGGCCCTGGACTGTGTCTATGCGTTTGTGCCTTAGAAAATTTGAATTAGATTTTTTTTGTTGTTTTTTTAGTGATTGATAGAGAAGTAAAGATCATGAAAAAGTGATTCTGTTTATGAAAAAGATGATGTATTTTGTAATATTCCAATTATATATGTTTGGAATGACTTTTTTTGTTAAAATTATCATTTATTTTATTTTTAAAAATTTTTAATTTTATTATATTATAATTGTGTCTAGGCTAAAAAATTTCCTGGATCCGCCACTGTCCATCAGTATGATTGTTAATAATGGTATCGCACTCTTCTGTGTTAATTTTTATTATGCTGTTTCGTTGGAAAATGGAACATTCTTAATTTCTTATTGTATCTACAATACATCAATATCTATACCTAGCCAACTAAACTTCAACCAACTTTTTTGAGTATTAACCTGCTGGTCATAACACTCTAATCTAAACAGATCAAGCAAGCTTAGTGCGGTGTCCCCGACATCCATTCATTCTGACTGTTGTGACTGTTAATAATCCGAATCTTGCAAGTTCTATGTTAGGTTAAACTTCAGGGGAAATGAAACGATTGACGCCTAATTCCATGCAGGTGTTCAAGGGCATAGAACACCAAAGATTGTTCAACTGAGTTGTTTCATTAAATATTGTTGAATATGCATCGCTTGGGCCATAAATGATTAGTACATTTGAAGTGTTTATTTTGGTACAATTTCGGATATATACAGTGAAAGATGACAGATGGTTAATTGTAAGAGAAACAAATGTATTTAATTATCAGTGCAGTATTAACTTTAGAACTTTAGTAAACATTATAACGATGTGATATTTCAATCAAATTGAATAACATACATTAATATGAAGCTAACACAAAGCTCCAATTAAAACAAATGTTTTCTAGTTCGAAGTCAATTAGTTAATCCACCGATAATCTTTGCCAACAAGACAACTAGCTGAATTTGAATTAGCCACGACCAAACCATTAACTATTAACCTAACTAGTGTTTGTAGCCAGTACCCTATAAATGATTAGGGGATCAAATTAGATGAAAGGCTCATCTTATCTAACAACAGTAAGAATAAAAATAAACACAAATTGTCATAAAACACGACCCAAAATAACCATGTCCTGTTACCTATCCAATTATTTGCTGCTTCTATCAATCCGTAGTCAATTTGAGTGTGCCACAACTTGCAGAAACAAATCAGTATCCATCAAAATAAATGCGTAGCAAACTACGGTTTTGTCACAACAAAACAACAAGAAGCCAAAGAAATTCCATACCATTAGTAAGTATTGATCAACTTAATTCAAACAAGGATCATGCATCAAAGTGAAACACAGGTTTTTAAATCAGTTCAATTGTAACAGAACAGAAGGGGTACAACTAATAAAATAGCATAAACACAAAATTGATACACTGATCAAGAATATGACTAAATGCAGAGCAGGTGTCTACTTGGAACGCTGCCTCATCTTTCTACGCTTCCTCTTCAACCTCCTCATTCTCTTCTTCTTCCACTGCACATTACACCAAAAAGTTTCAGCACTGCACATTCAAGCTCAATAGAAAATTCTAATAAACTCATGATGTAGACTGAAAAAAGCACAACTAAAAACAACAAACAGTTTAGCTAAATTCTGACCATACTATTATTTAACTTATTCTCTTCTCAATATGTACTTAAAACAAGCTCACCAAATGCATAAAACCTATTAAGCTTTAATTATACAAACAAAGAAGAGAGAAGTTTAAGGTATATAAAATCAAAGGCTTACAACAATTCTTATATCAGATTTAAGAAAATACATAAAAGGATTTAATTACAGGATAAACCTGTACTAACAAATTAAATACTGCTACAGATATGTTAATATTCTGATAACAACAAGTGATTCAGGAAACATAAAAATATTTTTGTTTCAATTGTGCTGTCAGACTTCAGAAATAATAACAAATTCAACTATTTCCCCACCAGCTGTATAGAAAGCTTACTCCAACTAAAACAAAAGAACACTAATGGTAATCAACATCCTAACAAGAATGGTGCCGACTCAACAATCAAACCTCGAAACATCCCGACACATGCAATGCTTTTCTAAATGTATGTACACAAATAGCTATTCTAAAACCCACCTTCCGAACTTAAGCTATTGGAGAGAACCGTATAGACGCGATTAAACTACCAACAATCCATATAGGTACATAAAATTCAACATCTGATCTATAATCATGACAAACAGTACATAAATTAAAAGAAAATACACTAGACGAACATACAAATCAAGTAAAAATCTAACCTTAGCCCTCATTGCTTCTCCTCTCTCTCTCTCTCTCTCGCCTTCGCTCTTTTACTCGCGCGCCGCTACCACGAAGTAACAAAAGGGAGGAGCAACAAAATCTAGGAACATATATAGACTGCGCTAGGGTTTTGAAAAGATATAACGAGACTCCAAATTAAGGGTCTGGATTTGATCGTAAAACAACGAACGCCTCACATTGCCACACGTACATGGGTAAAGAGTAAAGCCTGTTTCAAAAGAACTGGCCCAGGGCTAGGAGAGAGGCCCGTTAAATTTAGCGTTCATTACAAGTAGAACTTACAAGTGCACTAAACTTGAGATAGAACATAGAAGTATGTTTGTAATGCGTTTATATATCCAATTACCAATATAATACCAATTTGTACCATTTGAGTCAAACTGACAACATTGTTCTTTTTAATCAAATGAAATGATGAAATGAAGAACACATTTCATAGGAATGACAGCTCACCAACAAGTTAAATTGCTAATTCATAAATAATTATATGTTCACGAGTCATATTTTTTGTTTACATATCATTTGTAATAATTCACATACATGTACTGGATGACATATTACGAAATGTAATTGAAGATGAAAATAATATATAATACGAAAAAGAAAACAAATTTGCAGGCTTCATTGCGATTATACAGAGAATTTCAGATAGCAAAAAATCATAAATTAATTGTCGAATTTCCAAATCATTTGTTTAAAAATAAACTAATATCAAGTTTCAAAATTTTTATATTTACAAGACGTAAATACATACACAACATATTTCCAATATATGAATGATTTTCTGTGATTACCAAGATTGACAATAAATGAATAAAACCATTGAGAGATCCTCAGCTTTTCATCAATCAATTGTTTAATCCATCAGTTAGAAATGCTGTATATTCCAATTCTAGTCTTCTAAAGCATACCAAACTAGAAAGATCTCAGGATTGGATTTGTTACTGGACCATTTCTGTGTCTGATAAAAGTTGACAGCACAGTGAAGTCACCACAATGTACCCAATGATCTTTTCATTGCCACAGAATTAGAAGATGATTAGAAGATGTGCAAGTAGCACAAGAAACAGAAACAAGAGTTCCAAAATTATGAATTATTATTACTTGATCCAAATCAGAAGTATTCCGTACGTAACCAGAAAAGTACTTGATCAAAACAAAACATCCATTTGTATCAAATAATTCCTATTAACGAAAAAACAAAATCACAGACTTCAAAATGTAGTAGTCTACCTGCTAGATAGCCACTATCTAGCCTTCTCTAAAAAAAATGTAGTAGTCTACTTGGAGCGCTGCCTCATCTTTCGGCGCTTCCTCTTCAACCTCCTCATTCTCTTCTTCTTCCACTGTTGCAAATTGAACAAAGAGGAACTACGATGTTAGTTTTGACATATAAAAAAGTAAGTACTTAGTAAAGCATACACACTTCAAAATAGCATATCAGGTATAGTCATAAAAAAAAAGAAATCACACATAAGCACTAAAACTTATTGTAGTTCTACTCATAAATAATTAAAACCAAATCCACACCCTCTTTGTTCTTATTTTTAGTTCAGCTTTTGAATAAAATTTAAACTGTACTTTTCATTTATCTTCAGGAAATATGATTGCGTATATTTGTTCAGCTCATGCAAGATGTTTCTTGATTATTAGGGCCAAATGTGGTACTTTGACGTTTTAAAGATTTTTCGTATAAAATGTCTTCTATATGAAAAGTGTGAAAACAAGTTGAGTAACAACCTCATTGGGCAAAGCAAACCTTATCTAACCTCTCAGTTAGTATTTCGAAAGAAAGAATTAAGTAACAACCTCATGGGGCAAAGTAAAATTTTCAACTTATCACAAAGACTGACTAGTCGACACAGAAACAAATCCACATTTCAAAACTAACAAAACTAGGAGCTTAGTAATAATTGTAAGAAATTTTCAAAAATTAAGCATGCACTTAATATCAATTTTTGTGAATAGTGCACAGGTTGATACTAGCAATCCAACCAGAACAAATCCCCCAGACAAATAACCATGGTCATTGCTCACAAGCCCTCAAACCTTTCCAAGATTCATGTGGAACAGAACATGATTCGCATTTTGCTTCACATATTGCCATTATTTGTAGGCAGCTAAAAGTAGCACAAATTTCTAAATTCCCAAAAGAAACGATTCAACTATCCAAATAAGCAATTGAAATGTAAATAGCAGCGCCAAATATAGAAATAGAAAGCCATTTGGACAATGTGTGGAGAACAAACCTTGGCTCTCATTGTCTCGAAAGATGCTTTCCGAGCTCCTTTCTCCTCAACTTGCCGCCAAAGCAGAGATAATGAAGTTAGGGTTTTTTTTTTTTTTTTGATGGATTTGAAGTTAGGGTTTAAACCAGGGTAGATTGTTAGAAGAATCAGTGTATCTTTGACGGTTGAGATTTTATCATCGTTATTGAAGGAACCGTGATGGATTTCTATGGGCCTGTTCATAATCTGATAGCCCATCTAAGATTCAATTAGCCTTTTATTCAAAAAAAAGATTCAATTAGCCCATGAAGCTTTGCCCGTGATGAAAGTTCTTTCAAAAGTATTTCAAGAAGTTTGGATTCTTCAACTATGTATGTAGGTCTCTCTCTCTCACACACACATGGAAAAATTTCAAAATTTTAAATATATATATTTTTTCACAACAGTTGAACTGAAACATTATATAACAACAAAAAGATGACAAAGTGAAGTTTGTACCTGACAAGAGTTTTGCTGTAAAATTTGCCATAGAAAAAGTTTTGTTAAATCACAGCTCATCTTTCCTTGCCAGGGTTTCACTTGTACTAGAAACAATTAGAAACATATCAATTAAGATTTATTACTATCAGAACTGTACTAAGATCACATTTTGTCTCCAAAAATCTTCATGTTCAATTTGTTTTTTGTGACTTTTGTCCGTGATTTCATAGGGTTGGAACAATATATCTTATTCCAACAACCCAACTAGAATAAACCCTCAGAATGTTAAAAATAAAAATGTATATCGGTCTAAACTGGAATTTAATTTTAAAGTTTTAGATTGAACCCTAAAAAAATTTTGCTTTTTTTTTAATCTTAACAATAATAAAGTAACCCGTATAGCTGAAATCATTTTACATTGCAAAAACAAGAATTGCATACATAATGCATTTGTTCCTAAGCTAAGTACAACATCGACACCAAGCTTTTTTAAAAAATTGGACAAAGATTCGCCTTTTTTTTTGTCCCTCACAATTATACAATCAAACAAGTCTTTGCAACACATACCCGTTCATATACATTTCATGATTGTGATTTTTTATAGAATATGTTGATTTATCTATGTTTGTGATTTGCACGTTTCATTCTACATAGTTCTGTGAGACTTTGGAACCATCTTTATGATGTGATTTCACCTCGAAGCTCTTTTACAAAAGAGGAGATATGCCTTTAGGACGACTGTTGATGCGGTAGTTGAAGATATAACCTGATAGCCTGATGTTACTAATAGCTTTAAAAATGACGTAAATGAAGTCTTGGCATCAAAGTCATTTCCTATTTAAAGTATTTTGTCGTAATTCACAACCGAGATACCACGAATAAATTGAATTTATCGCATAGAGATATATCGGTAACTAATTTTGTATGTTTATTGCAACATTGACAGATAAGATGAGTAGAAAGATCGACAAATAAAAATTGTACAAATATTCTTTACAGTTTAAATTGGTCGTGTCAGTTTTTGTGTAATTTACTAATTTTAAATTTTTATCATCAAATATGAGAAGTATTGAAACTGTCTCATGAATTACATCCGATTGACCTGGATTGTATTTTCTAATTAATTTATTGTTAATGCCTCCTTACCTACTAAGAGTGCTCTTGCAGCTTTTTTAACCTCTATTGGATGCTAATTTAAGATTAAAAAAATATTAATTACACAGTTTTGTTAGGTACATTAGTGATTTTTTTTGACGAAAAAAATATATTCCAAAAAAATTTCTATGTCTCTTTGCTTACACATTTTTAATCCTAAGACATAAAACAAGCATATAAATATCTTACAACATAAGGGTACGCTTGTATCGCTTAAGAATAAAATTACCATAAGTTATTTCAAGTAAAAATATTATTTCTAAACAATCAAGAATACATTTTTTGAGATAAAGTGTTATTTCTATGTAGTCTAACATCAAGAATAATTTTTTATTTTTAGGTCCTAACATGTTTGGATCATTTTCTTAATTCGGATTAACAAGTTATTGGGACCAATTTTAATTTGGATTAAGAAGATGATCCAAACAACTAGAAATAAAAAATTATTCTAAAGTTTGGACCACTTAGAAATAACATTCTAAATATAAAAAAAAAACTTATTCTTGATCATTTAAAAATAATATTTTTTTATTCCGAGTGATTAATTCTAATTTTTATTCTTAGACGATTCAGATGTAGCCTAAAAGAATATATGATAGCTTCAATATTGTGATATTGGGGCTAAATTGTCTTCTTCATTGTTTTAAATGCTCTCATGACATATGTCAGTGTCACATCCCGCAGCTGGGTATGACGACTCTCGCCGTGAAAATACATGAGAATGTACAGTCACAAGGCTTAATTTGATTTTCTATTATACGTATGTGCAATTATACATTTCTTTTTTTCTTTTTCACTTATCACTTTGTAACCAGATCATATAGGAAATATCGTCAACTAAAGTAAGCTAAAAGATAAAAGAATATATACAAACTGCAACACAAGCCCAAGTGCATAACTCATAGAACATAACAGTATCCATACAAACACCTCTCAAAATGTGACGACTGTCTCATGAAACTATGATCTATAAACATAGACTCAGTCTAGTCCACTCATATATACATCAGGAACCAGTACTGGGCAACCAAAAAGTGATCCTGATTTCAACAACTACATTACATCATATAACAACAAACTAGTACTCCTCGGGCTCCTCCTCAACATCACTATCAAGATCTATGATGGGACTAGCGGCCTCTGGGGTAGGTGGAGGTGCTGGAGGGGTCATAGGTGGAACTGGAGGGACTGGAGGATCGGGGTACTCTAGGTAAAAGTAAATACCAGTAGGGGCTAGGGACACATGATACACTACAGCAAAATGTAGGTGGGGTATATAGATCTGCATATGAACATGGGTACCGTCAAAAACTGCCAGTGGCGGTCCTCTCACCGGGTGGTGGATCGCCTGGAACCCCTAACCATCGAGGAACATGCAAAACAAATGCGAGTGAGAATATAATTCTCAGTGCGGATTTTAGTTCCAGACGTGGATTTCTAGTTGAAATCGTAATCTAGAATTAATACCCGACTATACATTATAATTGCTTTTAAGGTAATAATTGACAATTTAAAGTAATAAACATGAATTAAAGAGATTAATATGATGCAAGCATCTATTTGGCTGCATACCGAGCACCGAAGCAAAAACGGTCCAATCAAAACCATACTGCAAAATAATTTGCAATGTAACAAACAATAAGTCAGAGATAGAACATAATCTAATCATATCAAAATCATATCAACAAGTCAAGATCAGGATTGCACTCAGGTTCCTAACCCAACCGGTTGGGCAAGCAAAAGGAGACCTTTCCCTAACCCACGGGCAGGCGAAAGAGATTTTTCTCTAACCCTGGGAAAGCAAAAGGGAATTCCACATCCGCATAGCGCTACCGAACTGGTCGAAGCCGGGGGCCGGCCGACTCCGAAGAGTGACCTTTATCTTTATTCTTATTCAAATTTTCCAAAATTCCTTCATATATTCAATCTCAAACTCCACATTTCCAGGTAAGAATCATAGCATAAATCGAGATTTATATTCAAACAGATATTCCAAACTTACCTGGTAATCCTTCATGATTTAGTGAAGTTCATTCAACATGAACTTGAGTTGTAATATTTGTTCATTACATAAATAATAAATCAAACTTATGCAATCAATTCGGATCATCAACATGCCATGCAACATTTTAATTTACTAAGTTAAGATTTCTATAAAAGTCCACGTGTCCGCACCTGTTGCTGGGTCAAAACTCTCTTCCGTCGGGTCTCCTGAAAAATTGATTAAAACCGTTAAGATCTAACTAACGGTTTCCTTTGTGAATGGCTTTGGCTTAATTTACTAGACTGACCTCTATTTATTTATTTAGTAATTGCTTGTGTTTTTAGTAACTTAAATTTTAGTTATTATAATATTTCTTTTATTCTTTTCTTATTTCTTATCATTTTATATAATTTAGTTAATGTTTCTTACTTTAATTAAATGTGTAATTGTTTTTAACTATCCTAATGCTTTTAATTAATGCTAAGTGATTACGAATTATTAAGTTCCTTATTAATCCTATTAACCTTAACTAAATTTTTCTTTTAATTAATCCTGTATTTAAATGTTATCTTTACCATTTAATAATTTTTTTATTTTGTTTCCTTTAATTAATTGTTTAAATATTAAATATCGAGAATTAAATAATAAAACTTAAATCATAAACTAATAAATCTGAAATATGAAATAAAAATATGAAAATATGAAATCAAAGATTAAAATTTGTTCGTTTGTTTGTTTGTTTGGGATCAGATAGTCTGTACTTGTGCGTTCATAGCATCTGTTCTTGATTTACCTAGACTATACTCATCATCTCCCGAAATCGAATCCGACTAATTAAAGGAATACCCAATTATTTCTAATGGCTTTTCCTCTAATTAATTATTTATTTATTAAGCCCACAATCTTAATCAAAGATTAAGTTTTTATCAAAATATTTCAGCTAAATGTCGGCCTCACAAAACCGAATTGGGCTCAAGCCCAAATTTCCACTTTCCTTTCTTTTCTTTTGGCCCAGAATTTCCAGGCCCAACTCGGACAGCCCAAACATCACACAGGGTCGAGCCAGGTCAACCTGACCCAGTTGACCTGAGCTAGACGTAACGGGTCCGCATGGATCCGATAAAGAGGGGTCAGATCCAACCCGCAGTCTAACTATCTTCCCAGGGGCCCTTGAATCATTTTATTTTACAGATAGGTCCTTTATTTTACAAACAGGCCCCTAGAAAAATTCAAACAAGTCCTTTTTTCCTCACAATTTAGTCCCTGTCTCACGCCACAGCGTACCAGTATGGTACTAGTGGTACATCAAGTGTACCAGGGGTTAGTACCAAGCTTTAAACCCCATCGTAAGCCTCACAACAATCTCCAATATGCCCAACCAGGAGGTTAAACCCCCAATTACAGAATTTTGGCTTAACAGCAAACTAAATCCCTTAGCAGAACTCATATCGTAAAAATTTAAAGTTCTTAATTACATAACGATCAAGTATAAGCTCTAAGCTTACCAATTGATCCATCCAAAACCTGTCACAACCACATATAACACAACAGAAGTCAAATTTCAGATTCAAGCACAAACCCTAACTAAGAGCAGTTAACAGTTTCAGAAAAATCGAATCAACAAACAGATTACGAGAGGGCCAAGTTATACCTTGGATTTTCAGCAGTTGCTCCCTCTCTCTCTTTCTTTATTCCTCTCTTTTCTTTTCTTTTTTTTTTTCCAGTGGAAACCCTAATCGCCAGCCAACCGACCAAATCAGAAGAAGGGGGTATTTATAGGTGGTGCTGAGAGGCGAAGAGAGAGAGAAACCAACGGCGAAGATGGTGTTTGAGCTCGAATCTTACAGCCGGTCAACAGTTCAACGCCTTATCCGCTCCCCAATGGATAAGAACGAGGAGGATCAACCAATCAGAGCCAAGTACTGTGTGTTACGGCGGGATTGGTTGGTCACAATCCAACCCGCCATTAAAAACTCGAAGAAACTCCGTCGGAGAGGCGGAGTAAAGAAGAGAAAAATCAGACGGAGCGGAAAAAGAAAGGAAAAAGGAGAGAAAAAGGAGATGCTGCCAACAGTAATTCGGTGAAAATCCGATTTTTATCAAAAATTGATCTCTTCGATCTTCTGTGGCTAAACCATGTGGCATATAATGTCAGGACTCGTTTGAATCAATTTAATTAGCTATTTTCATCCTTATTTAATATTTCTGATGTTAAATTCAATTTAAATTGAGGTTAAATTCCACTAGAAATAATTTAGATAAATTTTAGAGATTATGTAAGTTAGAAGATTTAAATTTGAAGTAAGTTTTACTGTTGCTATTTAATTAATTGATTAGGGATTAATAGTTTTAAAATTTCATTTGTCCTAGTATTATTTTTAAAATTTACCTAATTACACAGTTAAACTGGGTCTGGTATTTACACTATATTACAGTCAGCCATCCAAAAAAAAAAAATATTGTGTTATGGTGACGTGATGCTGAAATAAATGCCTTGTTGTTATTTATCCTTGTATAAGTCAACGTGTTTTGAACTCATTAACAAATTATTCTTTACCATTTAATATATATATATATATATATATATATAAAGAGAGAGAGAGTGGCTAACGCGCCATCGATGGCACGGAGGGTCCCTTGCCATCGAGTCATTTTTCGAGATTCAAAATTCAAATGGTCAATCCGAACCGTTCAAGTTGTTCTCCATATTGAAATATCTTGGAGACCAAATTTTATATTTTTTCGAATTTTTTTTCTATTTATTATGATATTTTTAAAAACATTATGATTAGAGTATTTCAGGCCCTCCAATTTGAAAATATCATAATAAATAGCAAAAATTTTTAAAAAAATGTAAAATTTGGTCTCCAAAGGTATTTCAATATTGTGATCAACTTGAACGGTTTGGATCAACCGTTTGAATTTTGGATTTCGAAAAACGAGTCGATAGAAAATCGATGGCACGTTAGCCATTCTCTCTATATATATATATATATAAGATGAGCGATAAATTGATAATTATTCTTGCATAGCAACAATATGACAAGTTGACAACCAACAAAATGATATTAAATTTTTCTGTAATTTAGATATTTGTATATATGGTGCCATTTTAAATCCATCAGCTGGTTACTATTGGTCTGTGCTGTGGCCGTGCAATCCGTGAGATTATAATCGAATAGATTAAAACATCACTATTGAATTATTGTTCATCCGCTGGTGACTCGCTTCCCATCCATGTTGGATACAAGACCTAGCTGCAGTTACATTTCAGTCCTCAAAAGAATTGGTGTGCGTTGGATTGTTGTCATTGGTGTTGATAGCTCTTAACTGCACGAAGAAAGTTATGTGTCATTTAAAAGTACATTTCTTTCTATTTTTGTAAGTGACAATTACGTCTAGATATTGACGCGCTTGAAAACGTAAAATGGACAAAAAAGTAAATAATAACAGTACAGTTCATATTATCTGTGGCCCTCAGGAACCTTTTTCCTCACTAAATTCTCTGTGGATAGAAAAAAAAAAAAAAAGCCACAATAGATTTGAGGGGAAAAACACAAGAAGAAGAAGAAAAGGAGGAGGAGGTACTACAGACCTGGTAAACTGATGAAAAAAAAATCTTTTTTAGAAACATTAATTGATGAAAAAAAATATCATATCATAAAAAACATGATACATAACTTAAAGAACACATATTATGTAAAGTGTGAATAATATCATAAAGTTTGTTAATTGATGGAGAAAAAAAAATTCAGGCCTTATTAGTTTTACCGCTATGAAATCTCCGAAGCACGAAATATTACCTTGAATGTAAAGTAAGAACATCAATCATATCATGATGTGCTCAGTGTCCAGCGTTCAGCTGTTAACTTTACTTTTACTCCTCTCTCCAAAATGTAGTCTATGCAACTCTTTTTTTTTTTCTTTTTTCTTTTTTTTTTGTTAAACTGTATTAACATCTATCCTATGAGGCAAATCAACCGTTTTTTTTTTTTTTTGGAGAAAAAAATTGACTTTACAATGATTAATCTATTATAAGTTGATAAAACAGATATGCCGTAAGGTCTTTGTTTTAAAACATATAACTCTGATTTATGATACAATTTAAAATGTCATTAATTAATTAATGATATGACATAGAAAAGCCAGCACTAGTGACTCAATGTTTAGGCGCGGTGTTTAATTTCTCTCCTTTTGCTTTTACTAATTATCAGCATTATATGAAGAATAACTTTTATCTTTTTATCTAGGAGATGTGAACACATTTTTTATGCTATAGTGAATTGTGATATATTGCTTACATTCAAAATAATATGCAATCTTTTTGTCCTACGTCATGCTTTCATAGTCTTTTCCTTTATGGAGTGAATGCAAATATTACAGAAGATGCTGCTTAAGCTAACTTCTTAGATAAAGCCTATCTCCCTCCCAACACACACACCCAACAAAAAAAAAAGAAAAAAGAAAAACAAAAACAAACAACAACAACAACAACAACAACAAGGATGTCAAAACTAACTTCGTTCCGTTTCTAATAACGTAACAAAATTACATTTCATTTATGTTCCGTTTCGTAAAAGGGAACCGTTTTTTATTTCTTTTTCGGTTTTGTTCTTCGTTTTCCATTGATTTCAGCGATTTTTCATTGATTTCAGCCCAGTTTTCGGTAAACGAAACACTAACATTTACCAATATCTGTTTTATTTCTAAAAATGAAACCATTTTTCTCTTCATTTCTGTTCCGTTTCGGACGGATCGGAACGAAAACGTTCGAAACGACATGGTATTGACAACGCTAACAACAACAACAAACACTCCTTAGATGAAGTAAGTGGTTTCTTGTAAAATATTAATTGAGTAATGCTAGAATCAAACATATAGGACGTCCAACACAATCCAAAAAGTCGACTATTAAAATTTCAAACGGCCGATCCGAACCGCTCAATATGATCTCTATATTAAAATATCCTTGAAAATTAAATTTTATATTTTTTTTCAAATTTTCAAAATTGGAGGGTTCATAACTTTTTAGATTGAGCATATTCAAAAATTTCAAAAAAATAGTAAAAAAATTGGAAAAAAATATAAAATTTGGTCGCAACGGAGATTTTATTATGGAGAACAATTTGAGCCGTTCGGATCAGCCATTTTAATCTCAAAAACTAAAATTTTATCATGTTGGACAAGTGCTTCCACTCTCTTATATTTATTTCTTTTGTCGGAAAAAGTCAACGTGGAGATGGCTTATTCATATGGGTGTGTTTGGATACACGGTTGAATAAGGAATAAGAATAAAGATCTCGGAATACGTGCTTGTCCAAATTTTTTATTCTTATATCATGGTTTTGTTAGAATATGGATAAGGGCCCAAATTTCTTATTTCATGGTTGTTTGGGTTGCACAAGAATAAGAAATTTGAAACTTATTCTTATCCGGATCCTTATTCTTGCGCATCCAAACACACCCAATATACTATTGAGGCTAGAGCCAGTAGAGCTACTGATGACAACGTTCTTCTCTAGAAATGTTCAGTTCTAAATTCAACTAGGATGGTTTTTAAGTTGAAAAAAAGGATATTCATTTGTCTTAACAACATGGAATTAATGTTGGCTGACCACAAATTTGAAGGACTCACTTTTTTAGCATACTACTCGTTTGGCGATCGATGAACGATGGAAAACCAAAATATTTTGAATCGGATCAATTCTCCGACCTTATATATATTTCTAAAATAATAAGTAGGCCTGTCAACGGTACGACATTTAACGTTATGCCGTTTCGTATACATGAAATGTAACTGACTTTTGTTTCGTTTCAATAATAAAACGGCAAAAGAAACACAAAATCGAACCGTTTCATCTTGTTTTGAACAAAAATACACAGTTTTTGAAGTGGAACAAATAATGGCACATAATTGTTTTGTTTTCTAAATTAAACAGTTAACGAAATCGCATGTTGTACCATTTTTTTTAACGAAACAGCAAATGGAACGGCATGTTCCGTGTCTTTTCACCACGTTTTGACACGTATAGTAATAAGGTGGTTAATGCAGCTGGTCAAGTTAGGTGGCCCCTGTGCCCGGCCATGTCTGACGACCTAAGAACCGCTAAAATCATTTGTAATGACAATTTCTACCTAAACCTCTCTTTTTTGTTTTCTTTTTTCCAATTACAATCTCGTAGGACTTGTAGCCAAAGGCTTGCTTTACCTCTTTAGATTCAAACCACAATTCTCCGTGTCTTTCTGCTTAATTATGTAGCTTTAAGCAGGGAATCTCGATAAATTTCTTGCATATGAAAACATTTCTTTTTCTGTGGCATATCGCTATTATTAGGTGGATCCCATGCTTTAGGACACACCCTTAAAGAAGAAATTGGATGTGCGCAACCACTAACTCCTGATCAAATCTATTCTGATGCAAGCTTGAAAGTTTAGATAAAACTGTACCAAATTATGAACCCTTCAGTCCACTGTTGCTCGTGTGTTAGTTGGAATTACCAAAAATATGAATGAATTTGTCTTCGAGCAAAGGTAAATTTATTAATTCTTTCTTTGAAACAGAAATTGCACGAAAGCCATGTTTTTTCATTTGGTTTTTCCAAGTCTTGAACTGTCAACTTTTGGTTAGAAGATGGAGGAAGAAAGGCACTGTTAGATTGAACAGATGATAGACTAAATGGAAAAATGAGGTTATTTGCTTTCCTCTTTTTTGAACAGATTGAACAGACGAAAAACTTCTAGATAGTTGCTAAAACTACTGTAGCATTTGTTTCATACTTCCATTCACCTGAATTTAAAGAAAATGAATATAGCATGACATATGCATTTCGAAATAAAAAAAAATTGCTAGCTGTTTACCAACAAATATTAATATTGTTCTTGCCAACAAAGAAAAATTTTTAAACATGTTTTTCCTCTTGTTCCATTTCTTAATTTCGCTATTCTTCATCGAAATGATGGTGTTAGAAATTTACATCATTTTTTTAGTATAAAGTATAAAGTGAGCATGAGATTTTTTTTTTTTAAGATAAATTGGGGTCAAGCCTCCCAATTTATTTTAAATTAAATGTCTAAAAAATTCCAGCCGGGTTGATTTCGAATCTTTCACTTAAGATACGCTCTTTGTCACTAAATCAAGAGCTGGTTCTCAAGTGAGCATGAGATTAAACTCACTAAATCATAGTCTAAGCAGTTTAAATTTGTTGTTTGATATAGACTAGCGGGCCTTCGCGCGTTGCGCGATCTACCGTTTTATAAAATAATATAAAATATTCTGAAAGTCGGGAAAAAAATTTGTATCGTATATTTGTTCTAATTTTGTGATTATGTCGGTAAAATTTCTTGCAGAAATATATTTTGGAATGTCCAAAATAATAAAAAAAAGTAAAGATCAAACCATAGAAATAAAATATGATGAGATTTGGAAATTTATTTTAATTATTTTAAAAGTATATAATGGAAAATCATTACATCTATTAATTATATATATTATTTGAGCATGCATACAGAGTTTCATGGAGAAAACAAAATTCTAAGGGCTTCAAATAATTGAAAAAAGCAACATATATTATTCTCAAATACTGGAAATGGAGACGACCATTTAAAATAAATGGAGAGCAAAAAAGTGTGGTCATAAATGCGTATGGGCCGTCATAAAAAAAAAACATGTGACTCAGACGTGGGATTTTCTATGAAAACTATTTTTAGTTGTAATTGAGTTTTACTTTGACCCCATAGAAAATCCTGGTAACCCACCACCACCCCCAAAGCGCGTGGACCCCACCCACATGGCTGGATTTGCAGACTCGATTTTCTGTGGCAAATACTCTTTAGCTGTGTTCGAATTTTGTTCAGACCATCATAGAAAATATGGACAAACTATCCATCCTGAATTTAAAATATTTTTCTGCTGAGTGGGCCCCACCTGTCAGCCACACTATTCCTCAACAGTGCTTATGAATAGTGTTCGGATCGGATCTAAATACTGCGCTTTAATATATGTATTGATGATGATTTGTTTAGATTATACATGCTCGCAAAGCGTTTTTGTTAGATAAAACTCGCACTAGCTTTACTCCATTTTTTTTTTAACTAAACTCTTGCTTATGGTCGAAATATATTATCCAACACATTTTCATCTTTATTCCAACATATTTTATAAATAATAAAAGTTATTATAGCATGATTCAAAATTTTGGGTGTATATATGCTCAATTTAAATATTATATCCAATTAAATTTGTTTTAAAAATATATGTTTTTCTTTATGTACAAACAAACAACACAATATTGGGTTTCCGATCAACCTAACGGGAAATTAGGCAAATTAAATTAAATTCGTTTTTACTTGTTTTGTTGATGCTATACAAACTTTTCTTTTTGGTTAGTTTGAAAGAGAAGGTTGCAACTTCGCCAGCCGTTAAACAGTTTATTTTTTATTTATTTTATTTTTCTGTGGTTATAGGTTCCTCGTAGAATTTACTGGATTTTAGGATTAAATCAACTGGCATGCGGTTGTGGTACGATGAATTACAAATATATTTGTTTCAATATAAATTTGACAGGCAACCATTTCTTCTGGGGGGGGGGGGGGGGGGGGGGAAGAAAGATTGCAGCGAACAACTGTTAGGTTACTCCAAGACAAAAAAGTTGCTCGAGTAAAATAAAATGCATCATTTTAATATTTTATGAGAGGATAAAAAAACTTGAAAGGCAATTCCACTAATTAAGAATAAAATCTTCATTGCCCAAACATGAGACATGACAAATGATGGTAACGACTCCTACGGGATGATCTTCAAAAAAAAAAAATGATGGTAACGACAGCCGCAATGTCTGATCCATCAGAAATATTGTTGCCTTATAATTCTCAAACAAAGTTAAAAGCTTACGAAGAGAACTGAGGGCCACAAGCTCAATTAATATTAAATTTAAGCATGTCGCTTTGTCTGTATACAAGTAACAATACAGCCCCCCTCCGCGCACTGTAAGATGTTGCATGTCTAAATATTGCACAATTGTTTCTCAAAATTAATATATTTTTATCAAAAAAACGGAGGGATTCACATTTATATCAATATATATTGCTCAAAGTGCATCGTAAAGAACATTTCTATTACTTTTGTAATTAAAATTTTCAAATATGCATATTATTTTAAGGTTTATATCGTATTTTTATCCTTTTAAACCAGAAAACTCTCACTTTTGTTCTTTCTTATTTAATAAACTGAACTTCACATTCATAAAATAACTCTTTTATCTTTGAAGAAAAATATTATTTGCACCTTTAATGATAATTATGATTTAAAAATTTTTGGATAAAAATAATAATGTAATTAAATTATTCTTCAAATAGTTTTATAATAATTTTTCGTAAAACCATAAAATACATGTTCCTCAATTGCAAAAAGCGTACACTTGTCTATTGCAAATTATCAACTAGTCTATTAGTTAAACACGACTATTAATAATTTTAACGTACGTACTATGGTAGCAAACAACAATTGTCTTCGACATCCAAACTCATTTTGCAAGCCTTCGAATTTATACACTAAGGTCCTTATTAGAATTACTTTTTATTTACGTAGGACTTTTATTTGATTTCATTTGATTAAATACACGGACTTTTTATTTTAGTTAATAAAAAATTTTATACTATTAGACCCAATGAAATTCCGAAAAATCAATTCTAATCACATGAAATCAAATAAAATTCCGTGTAAAAAATATTTTGATCAACGCCCAAAATTTTTACAAAATACATATATGACTATTGCAAAATACACCTTAACTATTATAGAATCCACACGTTATTTTAAACGTTTACACTCGTAATATATTTAAAACATCTGAAAAAATTCAATTGGTAATTGCATAACGCACTTATGTATGTTTGAATATTGCACAACACAAACTAAAAACAATTGGATTTATGGGGTCAGAACTAAAATGTAATATTTTAAAAATTCTGAGAGATCGAAAAGTATGTAGTTTTAAAAATTTTAGACGTATGGACGTTACATACCACAATTTCATTGTCGTGTTTCATGCATCGTTTTGAACGGTCAAAAGTATCTTCCTATTCTTCTCTTGATTTGTGTCTTAATTGACGAATGAAGACCATCAGTTTGAATCAGTTGACCTGGTCAGGGTAGCACTTTCGGTTCGTTTACAAGGGCAAAAGAATTTTGCTATTTCTCGTTGATTTTTTTTTTTCTTCTTTTTCATGGGTTCTACCTTATTTTTTCTGTAGATAGTACTTTCCACCATCCATATTGTTCTTTTAATTTTTTTTTTTTTATGCTACTTGTTTCATTTATATTCTCAAAAGATGGAACATGTGTTCTCCATGGGCGAAGAAAAATGAAGAAATTCTGGTTGTTCATTTTGCCACGCAGGACATTTTGTTCTTTGTGTTAACTTTATTATCATTTATGGATGCCAGATTGCCAGCACAAGTGATGGGGCCGATTTTAAATTCTCAGTACTCAAGATACTGTTTTCAGATCTAAAGCGAAAAGGAAGTAGTTTTGGGTAGTTCATTTTATTTTCTTTCTAAATTATTTTTTATATTTTGACTAGACTAATTAAAGTACTTTAATAATTGATCTTATCCTACTTTTTCAAAAAAGAAAAAACTTATCCAATCCAATGGTGAGGCACTAAGGTTATTTCTTAAAATTATAAATCCGGCCATGAAATATGAATGTAGAACTTAAAATTGTTTTCGCAAAAACACAAAGGACCACGATATATGATGGTAAAAGTAAAGACATGATTATAAAAATAAAAATAAAAATCCAGAGTTACATCTACAAAATCGCCTTTTTAGGCTATGGTGCGTACTAAAAAAACAAAAGGATATAAAAGTTTGTAATATACACAATGAACAAAGCCTTTAATTTACCTGTTAATTCAATGATCTAAAGTACAATTTTAATTTATCTTTCAAGCAAATACAGATGCGTTTCGTAACTGCACGAATTGCTACACGTGCAAGGCCACATGTTGTGTGACCTGCGAGAGGGACGGAACATAGAAGAATAGCATATAGCACGAGTCTTTTCTTAACCAGGCAGTAGTCCCAACTACCTCACAACTGTTACTATATTTAACATCCTATATAAAAAACAAAAACCCAAAATTCTTTAATAAAACAATAGAATGAACGTTACAAATGAATCCATAACCTTGTACAACAAATATTAAAAAAAAAAGAATATTTCGAAAAAATAAACTTTGTGTAACAAGAGTACAAGACAGCTGATTCCTGTTTCTTCAAGAATCGTATAATCCGAATTATCCGATTTTACATGACAGCTGATTCCTGTTTCTTCAAAATATAGTTGACTGTTCACCGAATATTTTAAAATCCTTGGTCGGACTCTTTGATTTCTCTCAAAATTTGCTTTTTATTTCTTGAAGTACAATATTTTTGGTAAATTATTGCCAACTAACCTTTAAAAAAATATTTTTGGTAAATTCTATAGTGGATTATTTTTTTATATATGAACTGAAATATAGATCGTTCATTCACAAAAAAAAATTGTCATTGATCATGACTCATACCGGATTGAAAAAAAAAAAACTAATCCACGACAGAACTGTACGAATTTTTATTATTTCTTTTTTGCGATATAAAAGTCCTTATTAGAGCATTTCTAGGAGTACAATAAACAGCCGTAGTAGTTTCTAATTTGTCAAAAGATTATGTTGTGCACCTATTTCAATAATAAGCTCTAGAGAATGTGAAAATTATATAGAGCAGAGTTTGAACTATAATAGGTGTTTTGAAGTATTTGGTTTTAAGCTAGCTTATATGTAATATATTTAGTATAATATAAAGATAGAAGAGTAAGATAAGTATTTTAAGTTCAGTAACTAAATATGATAGTTGAGATATCTTATTACAGGTACTATAGTTCTATCTACAGGAATCAGGACTAGAGTCTCAAGCATTTTTATTGGCATACATGAGTTTTTTAATTTGTGACCTCCCAAACAGGGGATACGAGGAATAATATACTTTAAATTAAAGCTACACAAAATCTACAAAACCAAACTATAATCTCAACATGCTTGTCAAATAACCTGCACATAAAAAGGATCACACTCATCGGTCTCATATCCGAATTCATCGACCAATTTCGATCCCTCGTGCTCGAAAATTTTAATCCCGGAAAGCGAAACTCTTTTCGAAACCTCTTCATCCGCCTCAAATCCAATGCAATCCTTCACAATCAACTCGTGCAGGCACTTGCAACCAGTCAGAATTTCCAGCAACTTGTCTTTTGGCAAGTAGGACTTGCTGAGGCACAAGCTCTTGATTTTTGGTAGCTTGCTGACAATAGCAGAGACATCATCATTTTTGAAAGATCCATATAATTTCAAGCTGACAAGTTTTGTGCAATTTTGTCTCAGTTGGTCAACCAACTCTTGAAATGATGATGGTTTGCATTCCATTTCTAGTTGTTCCAGCTCGTGCCATCTGCCTATTATTTCTGGCAAGTGGGGTTCATCCTCTGTTTGTAAATTTGGAAGTACTGCTTTTTTCAATTTTGGGCACCTAAATATAATACAGAACATTGAAAGGTGTATTAGAAACATTTATTTTCATAACAACATGCAAGAATTTGTATATAACAAGCAAGAATTATTTTAAACGGATAGAAGTTCCAACTAAAAATAATAATTGTGGAACAAAACTTAGGAACCTTTTGTCGTTTACTATCATTAAGTTTAGTAATATATGCGTAACACAACAGCATAGACCAAAACGACTTTTGATTTTAATATTCATGAGTTTATTCTGGCAACAGGCAAAAGTAAGTGGGGTATATGTAAAAAGGACTAAAAATTTAAGCAAAGAGAACAACTTACTCAAGTGAAATGTATGTTAAATCATTTAGTGTTGCGCCGAACAAGAGAGGGAGCTCAACTTCAATTGCTTCACCATGAGTTCTTGCAACACAAAATTTGAGAAAACCCGAGAAGGAGAAGCGGCCCGGCAAGCCGTACCTATTGCTAAATTCTTTCGACAAGTTGCTCCAAGGCATGAAATCCAATCCCCGAAACTTGAGAACTCGCCAACATGTAGGATCGAGCGAGGCCCGGTACCATGATCGGCATACGGATGGTACGGCAAGTGTCAAGTCTTCTAGGCCGAGCCGGCGAAAGATGTTCACTAAACAATCTGTATCCATGTCTTCCCATCGCCTCTCCTCTTCCATTTCTCTCTAATCTCTATGAAGGTGCTTTTGTTATGTGTTCTCGCACTCAAAATAGTGGAGGAAGAGTGGTATAAAGGGAAAGAGATGGGATGGTTTATATAGAAATAAAATATTTTGCGCGTGTTTTGTTTGGGAGCTTGAATTGAACAAGTGAGAAGAGGATCTACGATGAGAAAAAGCCTATGTTAATTAGTTTTTACAGTGAGTTGTACAAATGGAAATGGAGGGGATCCCCGTATATTTAAGAGCGACAAAAGCGCACCAAAGAGTTTGGATCTATTGTGGTCAACTGGTGATTGAATGATTGATGTTGGTTAGGTACCCATTTGCCAGATAACGTGACTATGTTGCAATTTTTAATTTAATTCCTGGGGCCATAATACCATTTTTTTTTTGGCAATCAGTTATTCTCCACTTTGTATTTGCCTGATTATATGGTTGTTTAAATGTCAGTAGTTATCCAAAAATCTATTCGTATTAAGTATTAACCATTTTATTATCATGTAAAATTAAATACTTCGAAATTAATATATATATATATATATATATATAAATTTTATAATAAAAATGATGAACTACAGAACAATTGAACATTATCAATGCATTGAAATTCTAAATGCTTCAGACCCGATCAGCACTACGTGTCAGATTAAGATGGTAATGCAATATAATTATGACGCAAACGAAGAAAAACCACAAATTAAATTGGGCACGTAAAGTTGAGAGCACTAAATGATCTCCACCGCATGGCGGTTAGGTGCAATAAGAGGCGTAAATGTTACTATAAAAACATGGGGGTTGGAAGGTTGGAAGTTTGTTTCTAGAAGCTTTTGGTTTGAGGGGCCGCGGATTTGAAAAATCCAAAAAATAAAAAGTAAACTAGCATGAGTAAATCTGGTTATCAGTATGATTATTTAATTAATCGAGTGATGATTACAACCCTAGATAGGCTAGATATTTCAAGACCAGTATTTTTTTTTTTTTGTAGTCATTGTTGCTTACGAGCCTTTTAAGGAAAGGTTTTAGAATGAATGATTAATAAAGATTTTTTTTTTTGGTAAAAATTAATAAAGATTTAAAGGGTCTAGTTTAATCTAGTAGACTTAAGAACATTTTATTTAATTTTCAGTCCCAATTAGTACCGTATGAGACTAATTAAGGTGCTAGTTGTTAGTATGAAACTCTGTCAGACGCTCCATTACAAGGAAATAATTTTGTTGTAATAAGAAATAAGAAATAAATAAAATACAATGAATAGATCACGACTCGGTTTTAATGATTTTTAAATCAGCCAAATGCTAAGCTACGAATTACAATCAAAACATTGCAATGAAGCCCATTAAATTGATTGATTGATAACTAGCTGGATAGCATCAACTAATTAGCAATTTGCCACCTGATTAACCACAAGAAAAGTATGAAATTTATAATAATAATTAATAAGGTTCATTTATTTTTCTAGATGGAGTATCAAATAAACTTTAAAAATTACAAAACTTATATGAAAACGCATCGGTCGTTAACTTAAATAAGATAAGATGAACGGTTTGAATTTGACGTTGCAATTTTAAATTTTGAAAATATAACTAATTAATGGAATGTTCGCATTTGGAAACAACAAAAATGTTAGTATTGGAGCTCTCCTCTTTTGTTTTTATATATAGTCATTGTTTTCGCTTTAGTCACCCATTGTCAAAGTCGCCGTTTATTATTATTATTATTATTACTACCCTTGCAGTTGAAGAATTTTTTATGCCGAACTACCCCTCAAATCATGGTTCCACAATTTGAGTTTTAACTAACTGGGTTTACTATGACATCAACTCCAAAAAAAAAAAAACAAAAAAAAATTATCTGTCTACGACAAACAATGGAAAAAGTAAATACTAAAAACACAGAGTAAGATATAAACTGCAGATTGATCTCTTTTTACAATCAAATTTAAAAAAATAAGTTATGGATAATTAAAGAAAATAAGACTAAAAATGTAAAGTTATTATACTTTTTATTGTTGTTGGTTGTTCAGAATACTAATAGAGGCATTATTTTAATTGTTGAAAATTTATTTATTGTTAGTTTTTATGAATATTAATATTATTATTATTATGAAAAAAAATGTTTAACCAGTCAAATATAGTATTATTATATCACTAGTGATACTCAAGGGAGATAAGGCTAGTGGACCATTAGAAGTTCGAATGTCGAGCATTAATTCGATCAAATCGCCATAATCATTGTCACCAGACCCGTTGCAGCATTTAATAGCTATTTAATGCCATACTTTGATTGCTTATTAATGCTTTACTTTGACTCTGGATGAGAGTAACTCTCCATCTAGTAGAGAAATGCATCCTGACTTCTTGGCATTGAATAATTGAATTTTTAGTCTTGTGTAGTTGTGATAACTACTACTCTGGCTGCCAAGCGAGCTTGCGTTGATTCTCTCATCCAAAACCTTCTTCGGCCGCCTTATACTTTTACCCAGGGAGTAACAGCGTAGAATTAAGGGACTCGGACTTAAGCTGTTTTGATTTTTGACGGGCGTTTTTGAAAAGTACACCCAATATTTCGCTGATTCAACATGTAGTTTTCACATGATGAGGTTCGAATACACCCGATATATATATATTTTTTATAGTATCGTTAATACGACGTTTAGTTTTCATGACACGGTTCAATTTTTTTAGATTAATAATTTTTTTAAAAAAAATTTCTCGTCACCCAATGAAAATCGTCAGATGGATCTATCTAATCCTCCCTAGAAGAGTGATTTGAATGGAGAAATTCCTTGTTTAGAAAAGACCAGAATAATAATTTTAGTTTAAAAGTAATGGTTAGATAAATAATTTTAAGTTGATAAGCATTCTGTTGAATGAAGCAAAAAAAAAAAAGTTGTTCATTTTGGTATGCAATTAAATTTTAGATAAGAATTACAAACTTTTGAAGTTTTGATGTTAAGTCCATAACTATAAAAAAAAAAAAACAAAACAAAACAAAACAAAAAAAGAAACGCCAACCAGATTGAGGTACATCTTCCTGAATTTTTATGATCTAATATTAAGTCGATTGATTGTGTTTCACAAATTGAAATAAAAGGCAGGAATATTGATAATTGCTGTTGCTTGACAAGACTATTTTACCATTTTGTTTGCAAATGGATTGGTGCAAGAAAAAACTGATTTGACCGTGTGGTGTACTTTTTCCTCATATTAATTAATTTATGATGTAATACCTAGCTTCCTGAGGACGGAATAAGCAAAAATGGAAAAAGAAAAGTGAAGCAAGAAAACAAAAAAAATATATACAAAAATATTAGAGATCATTTTCACCTTATACACTATATATACAGAATGGTACAAAAGGGCGGTAATTAAAAAATATACAGAAACTAGTTGTAGTTAGAAACAAGAAAGAATGAAAGAAAAAAAAAAAATTAAGAGCGGTGATTTACAATTTATTTCAAGCCTAGGCAAATTTTATGAAACTCAATCTTTTTTTAGAAGCATAGTACTACATCTCTCTGAATATATAATAAAATAGTATTAGAAGAGTTTACTTGGGAATTTGATAACTTTTAGTTGGTATGCTGTGTTGTTGTTTGTCTACGCAACTTTTGTTTGAGGTTGTTATTTTGTTTGGTACTTTTTGTAGAAGCTTTTATTTTCAGGAAGGATTAGTGAAATCATCAATTTTATCATTCCTATCATTTCAATTTAAAAATGGAAAAGAGCGTTAGGAGCGCCTTTTTATTTTTGACGCCTACGAATCCCTCTCCTTCATTTTTGGCGCCATCGTATCTCCCCTCTAAACTCTATACACTTTAATTAAGATGATATCTTCTTACAACTAACTGAACATTTATGCTTACAAGTTGATTCCTTATTATATCTAATAAATATACTAATAAGATAATCCATTGTTACACCTAACTGAACATTTATGATTATAAGATGATTTCTTATTATTTCTAATTGATTTACAAGATGATTTCTTATTACAACGACCTGACCATTTATATTTGTAAGATAATCTCTTATTTTATTATTTAATAAATGCACTTATAAAATGATCTATTGATACAAAAAAATGGAACACTTACACTTATTAGTTACTCCTCTTATTATAATAACTTCAGGACTAAAAATAAAAGATCTAGAGCGAAGGGGGAATCCAGAGATCTAGATCGCGAGTCAAGAGAGAAAAGATATAGAAGGGAGGAAGAGGGAGGCACCCGACTAGATCTGATGGAGGAAGAGGGAGGAGAGGGACAGAGGGAGAGGGAGGCTTTGATCTGATGGAGAGAGAGGGAGGAGAGTGAGGGAAGAAGGGAGAGATGGGTTGGAATGACGCTGGGATGGTGCGGATGATTTTTTAAGAATGAAGGTAAATAATTTTCATTATTTTTTCTGAAACTAAAATTGTGATTTTTTTGGCTTAATAAAGCAAAGAAATTTCTCCCAAAGACTTGTCTTTTTTTCAAAAGGAAAAAAAAAAGATAGTACTAGAAGAGAGGTGATTGAAAAAAATATATAACGAAAAAAAGTAATAGTTCAAAGATATACCAGCGATCTGGCTAAATAAGATCGTTTAAGTCATACTATCATTCGTACTATTTAAAGGATTAAATTATCTCAATAAAAAAATTATCATATATATGGTTGGTGCAAAATTGCAAATCTCAGAACAATCATCTCATGTTCTTAATTACAAGCGCTATCATTTGGGGTGCTACCTAGGATAACGATTTTAATTGATTAGTCATGAATGAGTAGATAAAATCTTGTAAAAATCATCTAATACACAATTGGAAGTTAACCCCTCTCTACCATAAAGTGTCAAGTGGTTAGAGATATTTTGCACAGATTATAGAAAGATCAATGACTAAAATAGAAAGATTTTATTTCATTAATAACATTCATAGTACATGTGAAAATTGGCAAAGTGTCGACCTCTCTCTAGTGGAAGAGGTGCTCAATTTATAAGTTACAGTGTAGGGTACATCTTCTGACTTTGTCAGATCTGTCACAAGACCGTATAGATCATATTCCGCGGACCCCCTTTCAAGCTCTTGGGCATAATCAGGACTCGGACATGGATCAGGCTCGAGACGTCTCTCCTTTTACCTCGGGATTTCGTGATTTACAGGTTTTCTTGGTCTATACCTGGTGGGCTAGATTCCTAAGACCCAAGGCTTCCCGGACCCTATCATGCGTCATCGAGTTTCAGTCAGAAGAATTTCGTCTGAAGTTATACTTTGGCTTGTTTGTCTTGTGCTTCTTCTGACTTTCCTTCGTTCCTCGGCTCACACACTCCGATATGGCATGTATGAGGCACTCTATCACTGAAGCTTGCTCGCCTCACCTTGATCCGTGGTAGGTTCGAGCCCTGAAAACGGAGCTTTTCCAGTTGCTTGCAACTAATCTTCTTAGAAGGCAGGTAAGGGCATGCTTCTGCTTTTCGGAGCCCGACCGCATTCTTAGTTGCTGCTACAGCCGCTATTACAATATTACTGTGGAGCATCCTCGTGCAATGTGCTCACCTCCACGATGAGCGCCAGTGTCATCGTTTAGTGTATAGTGTCAAGTGGTTAGAGGAGTTTTGCACAGATTATAGAGAGATCAATAGCTAAAGTAAAATGATTTCATTTCATTAATATTCCTAGTGCAAGTTTAGTTACATATGGAAATTGGCAAAGTGTCGACCACACTCTAGTGGAGAAAGTGTTCTATTTATAAGCTACAGTGCAGGATGCATCTTCTGGTCTTGTCAGGTCTGTCGTAGGGTTGTAGATATCATATCATGCGAACCCCTTCCGAGCTCCCGAACATACTCAGGGCTCGGACCTGGATCAAACTTGAGATGCTTCTCCTTTCATTCATTGAGATCTCGTGATCCACAGACTTTTTTGGGCCAGACCTGTGATGGGTTAGATTCATAAGACCCAAGACATTCCGGGCCTTATCAAAAGTAAAATACCACCAAACTTACAAGCTAGTGCCTTATCAGGGAAACTGATTAACACCATCACTAAAAATGCCATCACGCGCCATCGTTGAGGCGCTCCCCTCACTCAGCACTCGAGTGGTCCCCTCACCCAGCCTGTTATTTTTTGTTCACTCTGTTGCTATAAGTGTTCACTTTATTGGTTATAAACGTTCACTTTTTGTTATCAAAAATTCACTATATGTGTTCAATCTATTTATTTTATTTTTGTATTCCTTATTTAAATAATATTTTTATGTTAATTTTTTTATATAAGTGTTCATTTTTATTGTTACGAGTATTCATTTTGTTGTTTATTGTATATGCTGTTTCTATTATTATAAGTGTTCACTTTTGTTATTGTAAGTGTTCTTATTATTTGTTAAATATGTTCACTTTGTTATATTATGTGTTCAGTTTGTTCAATTATTATCTCAAATGTGAAATACTTGTTTTCACTTTACAATTAGTATGTAATAAAATCATCAGTTGACATATTTAACTGAACACGTTTGGTTATTAAACTGAACATATATAATGGACACTAGCTAGTCATGCTAGGCTCACGCGCGCGCCTGCTAGTCAGCGATGGCGCGCGATGGCATATTTAACTGAACATATATAACGGACACATACTAGTCATGTGAGGCTCACGTGCGCGCGCCTGTTGTTCAGCGATGGTGCGCAATGACAAATGAAATGATGACACTTATCATTTCTGCCTTGTCATAAGTAAAATACCACCAAACTTGGAAGCCAGTGGACAGTGGCAATAAGAAATGATTCTTCTATGAAGGTTCAGGATTAAGTTCTATTAAGTAGTTTGGAATTTTTCTTTGGGAGTTGGGGATTGTGTTCTCCTGTGTGATTGTATTTAAAAAATAATTTAAATGCGGTCACCTTGATAGTACTGGTATTAAATTCAGATAGCAATAGCGGGAGAAAATAATGTCTCAAAACTAGTAATAACCAAAAAAAAAAAAAAATGAAATGTATGTGCTAAGGAAAAACAAAATGTGAGAAACAAAATATAAGCACGTCGATTCTAAGGACAGATTTTGGCACCAGCTTTGTAACTTTCACAAGCATCGCATAATGTCTATACGATTTTCTGATTGTGTTAATTCTAACAAATTACAATCTAAATTGATGATTCGCATATTAAGAAGTCAGTCTTTCAAGCAGTTATGTATCCAGACAACTAGATAAGCAGAACATACAACTAACATTCAATAAATTTTCTTTCCTTTTAATTTTTTCAGCATAGGATATTAAATTATTAATGCATTAAGTTTATTAAATTTGTTTAAAAAATAAAATACTATGGATTTTAAAAGATAAGAATTGGCATCCGCTTGAAATTACTGACTAAATCCCCGCTAATTACAATGATTCAAGTCTTATCGTCCATCTTAATGAAAATGAAGATAGAATTTAAATGCCCTCAAATGTTCCAAAACTTACTTTTTTTGTTACTTTTTCAAAATATAAAATTCAAACTTAGAATCCAAACCATTGATCTTATTTGATATAATGAGCAACGCATTTTCATTTAAGTTCTATAAATTTTGAACTTTATTTGATACTTGATCAAGAGGCTAAAATATAAACATATTAGAATTAATCTATAATATTTAACTAGATTCGTTCGTTATTCAATCTCTTAATCGAGTATCAAACAAATTTCAAAAAATTACAAAACTTATATGGAAACGCATCGCTCATCAAATTGAACAAGATCATCGGTTTCGATTCGATATTTGAATTTTATATTTGAAAAAAGTAACCAAAAAGTGAGTTTGGGGGCATTTGAGGCACTCAAATTGTGGACATTGGAAGATATCGACTTTTTCATATTTTTCTAAAATCTTTTTATTTAAAACTTGTTTTTTTTTTTTTGAGAGGTTATTTAAAACTTGTTACACGGAGCACCAGCCAATCTTTCTGCATTAGTCATATCGGCGTGTTTGTATAATTATACTCGTATCCGAATATATTACAAATTACATATTACTACCACGTATGCATAATGAACAATTCTATTGTACCAAACCCATTTGTTCTTTTTTTGGCTATGTTTGGCAGTGCGAAGAACAGCGTAGTTCGCAAACTACGGTAGTTCGCGCAAATCAAACCTGCGCCGAATAAGAACAACGGCTGTTCGCGTGTGGGTTTTGGATTCTGGGATTTTGGGAAACTACGTTAACTAGCGTAGTTCGCGAGTGGAGTTTTGGGATCCTTGTTCGTGCGTTGTTCTGCGCGAGTGCCAAACAAACCCTTAAGAAAGACCTTTAGGCTGTGTACCAAACCATCTGATATTTTTGCAACTTCCATAATCCAATGAAAAAACAAATGGAACCAAACAACAGAGAATACGTAATAGAAGTGATGAGGCAACAAGGCAAACAAATAATCTACCCTTTGTCAAGTTGTCAACTCAAAAGGGCTTGGTGCTGACAATTAATACATAGCGCAACTCTTCTATACCCGAATGTCCATACACATGCCTGAATTTTATTTTATTTTTTTCAAAATCAAATCTAAGCATTTACCTAAGTCTAATAATGTAACTCAATTTTGCCACTACGTCTAATAGTAGTGTTAGGAATTAATTTTTTTTCTTTTTTTTGGTTATTACTGCAAAGGTGGCTCAAGTTTAATAGTTGATGTTATTACAACATGAGTAAAATCTGTGTATGATTTATGAATTCCATTATATATCCTGTTCTTTGTCAAATTCTTCTAGAAGAATCTGTGACCCTCAAAAAATCAGTTGGGACCCCAATTAAACGATGGCCTCTCGTGAATGTTGTCTTTATCAGTTAATCCATAACTAGTTACACAAGTATCTCGTACGATAGGCCAATGCTTGCGTGATTAATTTAAATTAGCCCATACCGAATCAAGAGATTTATTAACCACCATGGGTCATGGAATTCTTCCTTTTTTTTATATTATTTTCGATGTTGTCACGGTAGATAAGGAGGATAGCATAAATGTGTGCTGAGAGGCGCCTGAGACGAACTTTCTGGACTAAATTAGTCGGACAAATAATTGATGTAAACGGAGTCGTGTTATTGTAAAAATATTAATATTTTGACCAAAATCAAATGGTCTGGATTTTGTTTTTGTCTAAATTGTTGATCTATGCACTAAGACGTATTTCATATATCAAAACTTGTTAAAATTTTTAAGTTTTAATTTTAAAAAGACGACCCTATTATGTAAAAAAATATAATATATTAAATGACAAATAAAGCATTCCTTCAAAACAAAATTATATAAAAGTTTTAAAAAATAAAAAATTAATTTTCTACAAGATTTTGATACGTAACTCACCTTGATGGCATTAAATTGTGTTGACTATAAAAATATGAGATTCATACTATTCATACTTTAGCTAAAATACAAACTTTACTAACCTAACACATATAAATGGATCTATTCTTTTTATACTGCCAGGATATAATGCTGTAATTAATTTAGAAATGGCTAGAAAAAAATGAAAATTATAAATTATTTATATGTATACTTTAATTGTTTATCAATAGAATTCGAGAACAGTAAGCCGGATTCATGTTTATGTTGTTCTAATACTCCTCTGGATAATTTCATTCAAAAGAATCAAAGTACTTGAATTATACGTGAGAGGTAAGAGCTCCGAAATTAACAAATATATGTATTTTTCTTTAAAATATTTGTTCATGAATATATTTTAATCATACATATATTAAAGTTAGATAATGAATTACTGGATACTTCAGTACTGTAGTAGCATTTTCTTCGATCTTTTATAAGCTGAAGCGAAATGAAAATGTAGCGGGTCAAAATGGATCCATTTTGTAGTTAAATTATGCTCGTTGCACGAATATATATACATCACAATTTCAGTCCGCAGCTAGTGATACAAAAACAAGAACGAGGAAATGAGAAATGTGTTCCTTAGAACATTTTCTTTTTCCATTCCCTCCTTTTGTTATTTCAAAAAAAAAAAAAAAAATACTCTACTCGAAGTCGATCCCTGCTTTTCTTTCATATTATGAAAAATCTCATTATTATAGATTAATTAAAAATAAAATTCATAAAAAAAATAGTCAAAAAATTTATTATGCAGCATGATACATAGAGGCTTTTATGCATTACGACCTTATCAGTCGGTACTTTAACGAATTAGCAAATCTAATTTAACCAATTCAATTTGTATATTGGAATCTCATCTCAAATCAAATTATATATATTATATTTTTTACTATTTTTGGTCTACTTTTTTTTAAATTGTCATTTTTGAGACAAACTAATATAAAGAACATTCCAAAAATAGCACGTATAAAAAATTACAAAAAAAAATATTAATTTTTTAAAATTGTAAAATTTAATTTGCTATGAGATTTCAATATGTAGATTGGATTGGTCAAACTAGATTTATCAATTTACAAAATACCGACTAAAATGATCATGATGTAAAAAAGAGTCCATGCATCATGATGTACAAAACTACCTCAATATTGTTAGCTTTTAATAAATATGCATATGATACTTATATTATATATGCAAATTGATGTAATTATCATCAATATACATATACTTGCTTATTACGTTAAGTTGTTACTTGTTAACATATAAATTCGTCATATTAATATGAGTTTATATAACGGTATTATAATGAGAAAGTTTAATATGCACTGTAATGCATAGGGAGTTCTATGCACCGCGAACTTTTTTGGGGGTATTTTTGTAAATTGACAAATCTAATTTAACCAATCTAATCTACATATTGAAATCTCATAGCAAACCAAATTTTATAATTTTTGAGATTTTATTACCTATTTTTTTCGATTTTTTTAAAACCTACCATTTTTTGAATTTGTAAATAGTAGTTTGTTTCCAAAAATGGCAGGTTTTAAAAAATTTGAAAAAAATAGTAATAAAATATCAAAAATTGTAAAATTTGGTTTGCTATGAGATTTCAATATGTAGATTAGATTGGTTAAATTAGATTTGTCAATTTACAAAAATACTCTCGAAAAAATTCGCGGTACATAAAACTCCCTATGCACTATGGTGCATATTAAACTTTCTCTATTATAATTTAGTTGCTAAATGTATTTCTGGAAAACTTCCTCCATATGTAAAGTTTTCCAAAAATTCTTCCTTTCTTTTTTTTTTTCTTTGGTAAACAGTTTTCCAAAGTAACGGGGTTTTACACACTCAAAGAAAAAATAAAATAAAATAAAGTAAAGATGCAACTGATTAGACCCATAGAATTTGCATACTTTCAGCTTTTCTGTTTCTTCTTTACCTGCTAGTGCTCGATCAAGTTTTCTTGCGTGAAGCTGAAAGAAATTGACAACACCTTGATTAAAATATATCTGCCGTTTGGGGCTGGTTGGTACACGACACAAGCCAAGCTTCTAGAATTCGTAGGTCGTTTTCCTTTACTTTTACTGTTTTGCCAAATAATACTTAACCTATAACTTCTTAGATAAATTTTGTGAATACTTGAAATAAAATAGCTGTAAAAAGAAAAAGGAAAAAAAAAAAGGTTCGTACCTATTCAACTTGAATTAGAATAGCTAGTCATTCTTTATATAAATTATTAGCAACCCATAATTTGTATAATTGTATTAATTTTAAGGTTTAAAAGTGTGGCGTTCTATTGCCGATAATAATGTTTCATCGGTATTTGGAGGAAAAACAAACCGATAACACTACATCTTTTCTGAAAAATAATGTTCGCGATAAAACCGTTTTATCACCAATAATTCTTGATAAAACAGTTTTATCATCGATAATTTGTGGACCCAAAATAAAATGATACTTGATTTAAAAATTTATCCAAAGACATAGAAAAATTGTAAATTTCATATAAAGTCCTAATTGATATATTAAGATGTTTTGTCAAATATATATTTATGAAAATTTTAATTTTGTGCAAAATATGTTTTATGATCATGAAATTTCAATTCAATTTCAGTTTAATATGAATTTATGATTCAGTTATGTCAAGTATATATGAATTTATGATATACTTATTTTAAATGAATGACACAATCTAATTGTTTTATCGACCACTTTATCAATGATAAAACTCTAAAATCCTAAATCAACCTCTGATCGTTAAGCCGGGCAAATTGTATTTTAAAATCTTGATTATTTTTCTTATTTGCACTCATTGTTGCTCGTTTAAGTTGTTGACACAATTACTATTCTTTTGTTTTTTTTAATTAACACACAAATGACCAACTTTCCCTAGATTAGTAGCAATTAACCGAGCAAGCTGTTAAAATAATAAATGAACAATTATAATGGAACAAAATTTCCAAATGGAAAAAATCATAAAAACTGGAAATAGTCTCCACAATAAACTCTACTAGCACATCATCATTGCAACGGTGAGAGACTTAATTTTCCAATTAAATGAACCCTTTCATGGCAATTGTCATCGCATGATCATATATTGTGGCTACCTTTATTAATAAATATTTTTTATATTTCATAAGTCTGGATCTTTCTGTAATTAATAATTTCGAACATAATAAGACAACATTATTGAAGAATATTACTGTATTAGCAATCCGCCCCATCATGTAGATTGGAATTACCACCAGATAGGGTTGTATCGACTAATATAAAATATAATTTTCTGTAATTTGCAATCACCAAAGAAATGTTGACGCGGAATATTTCTAGAATTATCTGGTCCTATAAAACACACTGCGCAAGTATTCAAAATTTTATTTTTCCATCTCTGAAACAAGAGTTGCCTGTGACAGTACACGCATATTAGTTTCAAACTTTGGTGCTCAGCAGGTTCATTTTTAATAATTCTTCCGATTTTCTTTTTCATTCTAATCCCCGTTCCCAAGGAAAATAAAACCAATCTCAGGCTCTCAGATTTTTGTTTTTCTTAAATGTTTATCTTGTCTCTTTTTAATAAAAAATATAGTTAATTCTTCTAACTTTCAAAATTCACGAACGATTTTCTAATTGAATTTCAAAAGTGCGTCCACTATTTTAGAAGCATTGCTATATTTCTCCTTCTCTGTCCAAAAAAGGGCAAAAGAAATTTAGATCTAGCTATAAAGCAAATTATAAAAAGATAGAAAAATCACAATGGATTTCCGTTTTTTTTTATTTAAATCCATAACAGCGACAGCTAAGACTAAAAAGGTGGTCCAATTTCACTACCTACCGAAACATATAATATATATGTCATGTGCTCTGATAATTATGTGTAAGGTTTAATTTTTGGACGAAACACAGAACATGTCATGTGTTCCAGTAAGTTTGTACATGTCTTGGATTGGGAATTTGGGATAGCTTTTTGAACTCTGATCTATTTGCCAACTTTGTCAATATTTCAAGACTAAGTTTTGGAAAGTAAGCCATGGTTCTCATCATATCAAAAGGTACTTCAATGTTCTCAATTTCTGTGTTTTGATGTACTGAAGTCTGAGAGTCAAGAAATCGACATCTTCTTTAAGCACGCTAGTATATATCTACAATCTAAGCTAGTACATGAAAGCAACGCATAACTAATAAATTCGAAATTTCGAATCACATGTTCAGGCGTGACACCTAACAAATAATGTTCTGTTTACATATACCTCTGCTTATTCTAGGATGACGCAATATTTTTTGTTTTACTTCTTGATACGTCTAGCTAAAGTAGAGAGATCAACAAGAGTAGATCGAGACGTGAAATGGTATTTTATTGCTCAAGAATGAATTACAATCGCGTGTTACAATAGTGTGTTATGACTATAAAATGTCCAACTCTCTATACAATAGTCTACCCCCTCTATATATAGACGTTGGCGGGAAGATTTCCTTGCTGATATTATCTGACAACCGTTAGGCCACTTGACCCCTGACTTTATCCGAAACGCCTTCGGATCTTCAGACGAGATGAATTTGTTAGAATAATTTTCTCCAAGACACCTTCGAATTTTCCAACGATACAACTATACAAGTTTGTTACGTTGCCGACCACTTGATTTGTGCTTCCCGCTCGTTCGAGTTTGAATTCTCGTAAATGTAAATTGGGCCGTATTAATGGGTGGACTCTTATAGCCTGGCCTATCACTTCCAAAACGGACTGCTCCTTTTTGGGATATCCTTTTCTTTTCGTGAACTAAAGAACCACTAAGTTTGGATTTTAATATCTTCTTTGATTATATCTCGCATCTTCAATCATATATTACTAGCAGACACTCTGTATGACTGTATCTCCGGCCTCCCCTAATAATTGGATTTTTAAATCAGGTATTAAGTTTAAAATAATACAATCAATAAAATTGATCCCATAGACCCCTAGCCCAAATATATTTTGAAGCCCAAAATATATTTTGAAACCCATCATTGAATATCCCTTTTGACTTACAACGTTCTTTTCTTGGTTCAAGAGAATAGAGAGAGAGAGAGAGAGAATGGCTAATGTGCCATCCATAGCACGGAGGGTCCCGTGCCATCAATTTATTTTTCGAGATTCAAAATTTAAATGGTCAATCCGAACCGTTCAAGTTATTCTCCATATTGAAATATCCTTGGAGACCAAATTTTATATTTTTTCAAATTTTTTTGCTATTTATTTTGATATTTTTAAAAATATTATGATTAGAGTATTTCTGGCCCTCCGATTTGAAAAATATCATAATAAATGGCAAAAAAATTTGAAAAAATATAAAATTTGGTCCCCAATGGTATTTCAATATTGTGATCAACATGAACGGTTTGGATCGACCCTTTGAATTTTGGATCTCGAAAATCGAGTCGATAGAAAATTGATGGCACGTACCATCGATGGCGCGTTAGCCATTATATATATATATATATATATATATATATATATATATATATATATATATATTGACGCTCAGCGATGCCAACTCGTTCCAATTTTCCATCGCTCTGGTTCCGCACAACCACCCTTCTCCTTTTGCCGAGACCACGTGAAAACCTCTGTCTCGGCCCCTGTTGTTTCTCTATCATGGCTCGGCTAAACTATAGACGCAACTAGCTCTATATTCTCATTTATTCAATCTTTATCCCTGAGACACCATATAAATCTCATATTAACCCTCGACCTAACGTTCCTGAGATGCCAGAGAAAATAAAACAATATGTCCATATTTATAAAATCACAATCTCCCATAGGGTTCTTGATTCTCTGATTCTCTCCTTTAAAATTTCGATCTGGCCATCTTTGACCATCTAATTCTCTTGAAGCGACTTATGCTGATATCATCTATCAAATTCTTATTGGCTTTCCAAAGATCAGTCACCTCATGATAAGCATAATCTCTCTTCTCCATGGATGTATTGACATTTTGGCGAGGGTTGTCAGTTCCTTGACGATTTTTTGGAGCTCCTCTTGCAATTGGTTGAGTCTCTCCATTTTCTCCACTGCCTATTTAATAAATTATAAACAATGTTTATTTATGGACGGCTATCTGTTTTAGATTGAAAATACTTGTGCAGATTCAGGGACGGAGCCAGCCAAATTTTAAGCCTAAGCACCATCATAAAATTAATAAATTAAATATTAAATTTATTTTTTAAATAATAAATAATTAAAGAATATTATTTTTTTAGCATAATCAAAAGTACTATATATTTTTTATAAATTACTACTTGGATAACAAATTTCGGAAAATGAGCCCAGGCACGTGCCTGGGCTTGCCCCTACTTGGCTCCGTCTCTGTGCAGATTCATTGTTAGAACTTAGAAGGGATGATGGTTGCCTTCTGGCAAGATTTGTTTAGTTCTTTTGGGTTGTAAACTTTTTTCATTGGTTAATGGAAAAGTGGTGGGTGTTTCCCACTTCTTTCAAAAAAAATTTTTTTTTTTGAGACTAAAAAAAATTGGACGGCTATCTGATCTCGTAGTTTTATTTTAATTTAAGCTCTACTTCTTTATTTTTTTTTTGCTCTTGTGCGTTTGTTTTTACATTTCCTGCGGCATTTCTTCATTGAAATAAGAAGCTATAAATAAGGCTACTTATTTTAGTCCACTCTGTAAATTAGAGTTTATCCATCTTCCGCGTCCAGCGAAAATTGAACCCGTTACCTCTAGAATAACGGCGGAGCCACTGACCTGTGTTGGACTCCACGTTTTTCTTCATTCTTTACATTTCACCTTAACTTTGGTTCATTCTCTTATATTTCTATCCAATAAGTAGAAAAAAACTTATTCATAACCGTCTTATGTAAAATGAAACACATATCAAATACGGATTTGATTAGAACTCTAATTAATTGTCACACCCCGAGTCACTTTTAGGCGACTCGCGAGTGCATCTTGACAACCCGCCGCGTATTTCTACGCAAGGTGAAACACATATCACATACATACCAATAATCTACACATAAAATGCCACAAAACTTTATTTATTCAATGATGGAAGAGTCTGGCAAATGACAAAGACTAATATGGTGAGTTGAACACGAGACTCTCATGCTAGTTCAATGTATCAAAAATATCTAAATAAAATGAAACAATGCAATCAGTAGCATTTATTTGACCCTCTTGTTTTCCTCTCTTTTCTTATAAATGTTCTAATACTTCGTCTTCAATACCTGGAACCCATATTGAAATGGAAACGAGTGAGAGATCGAACACTCTCTCAGTGCGTTATTTAGTTCCAGCCTGGAGATTTATAAAATCTACTAAATAGACTAGTAACATGAACAAGTACCTATATGAGATATTTATATGCAATGCAAGAGACAATACAATGTATGGTGCATCACTTATACAAATCACTAAAATGCAATGCAGATATCAATAAGCTGCAAAGACAATTCATTGTATAACAATAAAAATGCAGTAAAATACTAGCATGCAATTAAATTTCGTATGCAACTTTATATATATCACTTTCATTAGGATAGCAAGTAGTTCATTCGTTAGCTACCTTTATAAGTCTATTGTCAGTTTTTCTTTTACATTAGGTAACTCGTCCCACTTATACCAAGCCCATTTGATTGGCATCACATCCACAACACAAACCTAGGAAGCACACTTACCCGTCGCGAACGAATATCTTCTAGGGAGCTCGCTAGTACTAGGGCCCTCAAGCCAAACACTTGATACAACGATTACCATTCACTTTACTTTATATTCATATAATCACTGTCCACTTTCTTTACCATCAAATTAATAATTATGAGATGCACATGCATTCATACATTCTATGCCATGTATAATAATGATGCAATTCTATGCTCACTAAACTTTATCTCATCAAGCAGATTTTCAACAATTAAAAAGGAATATTAATCGCTATCCAAAAGGTGTCCGATTCAACATGTCATTTAACAACAGTTTATAACAACAACATGCTCAATAAGATTGGTAATAACCTTTACAAATAAGTCCAGGAACTTGCACCTGACAAGAAGTCAAACTCGAGAACAATCGTCCAAACCAACTTCCGAGCCGCCACGATTCTTAAACACTTGATCATTTACTCCTAGTGTCAATAATTAAGTAATATTTAATTTAGTGTTAATTAATCCTCCAACTTATCTCACTAACCTAAATTCCAAACTAAATTTTAAAGACTATATTAATCCTGTTGTCCCTAAAGGAGGCGGCTTAACCAAGGTTTAGCGGAAGCAATTAAGATTTTAGACCGGTTTGGTATGAACTACCCTAACACAATTCAATTGGTACCCAACACAAGCAAGCACACAAGCAATTCAAGTATAGCAAGATAATAAAGAGAGAGAGAGAGAGAGAGAGAGAAATTGAACACTTGGTATGATTACGGAGTTCTGACCCGCTAGAAAAGGCTAGCCTTAGTCGTACGTCTCCGGGAGTTTCGCTACCACGAAAGGGCGCGCTCCGTTCAATTCCAATAAGAACGGGTCTACAACTTCGAACCGAATCACCTCGTCACAAGGACACTCGAGGTGGATCGGCCTAACTCAAATGGCACAACGGCCTCAAAGGAGAAGAGCTCTCAACCTATTCCAACCTACACCTAGCGACAATGTCGGGGCGGTGGTGTTTGAGGCTACTAAATCTCTCAAAATGGTCTAGCTATGAAAAGCTCAAGTAGGAGAGTATCCCTGTGCTCAAAAGGCTCTATTCTGGTCAATTTTTGCAAAGCAAAGCTCTCTTTGGAGAGAGAACAAGGGGTGGATATAAATAGAGCTCATCAAAAGCTGTAAAACAACTCAGTTTACTGTTGTGCGTTACACAACGCAATATTGCGTTACACGACCCACAGATAGCCGTTATAATAAAATAAACAAAACGAGCTATCCGTTGCTAGTGCGTTACACGACCCAATATTGCGTTGTACGACGCACTGGACGACCGTTATAATAAAACAAAACGGATAAACTATCCGTTGAGTTGTCAGGTGCGTTATAGGACGCGGACCATCCGTTGTGCAACGCAACATTAAATGACATTAAATGATCAGGAAAAGTGAGTGAAAAAGGCCAGGGTAAAACCAAAGAAAGGTTGTACAACGTTTCAGTGCGTTATACAACGTTCTGGCTTGACTTGAGGATATTGCGTTGCACGACGCGTAAATTGCGTTGTATGATGCAGCTAGTGCGTTACACGACCTTCTGTTGCGTTGTGTAACGCACTGTTTCTGTTAAAGGAAAAATTCTGCACAAACAGGTGCGTTATATAACCCAATATTGCGTTACACAACTCACTGGTGCGTTGTGTAACCCAATATTGCGTTACACGACGCACTGGGTCTGAAACTGATAAAGATGCTGAGTTCTTGAGCTTTTCTGCTATCTAGACCATTTCAAGGATAAAAGAACTAAAGTAAACCTTCTATTAAAGTCTAAACTAGCCTATAAGCTATCTAAATACTTGATCTTGATCTTGCACATAGTTTTTATCCAAGTCTTCAAACTTTGCATCTTCTTCCTATAAAACTCAAAGAAGATCGTTAAATGCCAAATGATATTGTTTTGTAATCGACAAACTTAGAGACGTTTAGTACAACAAATCCTTATCCAAAATTCTCAATTTAATAATAATGTGAATATGAAAATAGTTTTAACAATAACCATACGCAAAGATTAAGAGAAACTTGTTAATTAAAATTATAATAAGAATAATAGATGCGCCTAATTTAATTTAACTTTTAAACAAAGAAGGGATAAAAATCGGAACATGAAAATGATATGTACATATATTTATATTCAATATAAAGTACTGAAATAGGGTAAGAAAGAGAATGGGAAATTCAATAAAGATATTTAAATGTACCGTACCATGGTTTGACTAAAATAATATATTTATCATGCATGTGCAAAAGATAAAATGCTTTCAACAGCACTATAAGAAAGTAATGTCTACTATAATACGCTGTATATACTTCCAAAAATTAGACGAAATACTTAATAAATCATAAAAGTAATCAATAAACAATTAAAGAAGGGTTTATACGATTATAGAATCTGATGAATTTTTAAAACGAGAATCATGAGAATTTTACCAATAGTATTTTATTTAAGGACATATGCAAAGGGGAACGTTTTGAGATGATCAAAATTTGGTGTTTACCAAGTAACCAATAAATGAAACGTGTAAAAGAAAAAGAAATTGAAAGTATACCACTAAAACGGGGATTGAGTGCTACTTCGGAAATTTTCTCGACGCGCACAAGGAAACAGAGTAGACAGAGTTAAATTTTAGAACAGTAAAATTAAGTTTGGAAACGAAACATAGAGAAAATATATATAATAATGAAAGGGTGTATCCACTGGTGTTTTTGTTTGGATCATAACCGACTTAGTCGGTTATTTCTTGGACCAATCTCGATCATGAACTGGAATTTAATAATAGTATACAAGTCATATGAGGAATTTGCACTATCATATATACATTTTTTTTTTCATGGCTAATAGATAAATCAATAACCAATAAGCAAAGAGAAACCGCACATGAGCGGTTTGGGAAATAAGAGGAGTAATAAAATTAGAATATGACATTGGAGATATATATATAAATAAACGGTAATTGGTTCCGCTCACAAACACCTTTAATTCGGCCAACACGAAAGATTACTAACGACACTAAATGGAAGTTAAATATCATGGTTCAGTGGGTACGAACAAGTACACTACACTTGAATTTCTCAAATATAATATTTAAAGTCAAAGGTCAAAATGATATCTTAAATGCAACATTAAAACACTCATAAAAAATTCTAAACAAAACAAGATAAAAATAGAGGACGTTACTAATTGAGTAATTGTAATTTTTCAGAAATACAATTGGAGGGAATCCGATCCGCAAAAGTTTTTGCCAGGTTGATGACTAGAGTGTCATACAATATATATGGGCCTTCTATTAGAAAAAAAAAAAAATTTTGGACAAAACCTAAACGAATTAGACTAAAAAAGTCTTGTGAAAAATTACACTATCATATAAATTATTATTTTCTTCCTATTATTTGAAAATTAAAACTGCAAATAAATAAAAAAGGATGTAATATCAAAATCTTTGTGAGCATAAGGAGCCTAACAATTTTTTTTTAGAAAATATTAACAGTGGCTGTCAAGGATAAAACATTGCAATTAGTTACATGCATAATGAATGGGCGCTGGACAGCCCCTCAGAAATAATTTGAAATTACTCAATTACGATTGAAATAATCAATGAGCAGCATCGGCGCAATTTTCTCTTTCTTTACAAAAAAATTAAATATCCACATTAGAAATGATGAATATTCTGTGACTTATCATAATTTGAGTTTTTTTAACGAATCCACTCTTTGCAATCGGTTCTATTAATTCGGATCTCATGGAACAATAAAAAAAATATTTACTTTCATATCTAGAACTCAGAATAATCGAGAATTTCTCGTCTAATACCCCCATTTTGAACGAGATTTATCTGCATCCTATCTGTTAGACTATTTGCCTTTAGATTTAATATTTTGAAAGATACATAATTGAAAGGCCTATTTTAAGGGGCAGGAGCCCACGGTCCACAGTGATTTCATGGCTAAAATCATAGGCTTAAAGGCCAATTTTAAGGGGCAGGATCCCACGGTCCACAGTGATTTCATGGCCTCAAATTGTGAGACCCTACGTCATTTTGGACTGTGTGCCTTGAACAGAATTCAAGCCCATGATTATCTTAGCCTAATTCTACCCAATAATTAGTCGCAAACTCGCAATAGCACGACTCATTGTTAAGTAAAACTAAGTCCTAAGGACTGAATTAGGGCTGCAAAATGGTCGAAACAGTGACGAAACTAGAGTGTTTCGTTAACCATTTCGTTTCGTCGACGAAATAGATTTTTAATTTCGTTAATCGTTTTGTCCGGACGAAACGATCGAAATTAACGAAATTTTCGTGATTTACACATGGATGAAACCGTTTCATTGTTTCGTTAACCGTTTCATCCAACCAAACGAAATCATTTTATTATTTCGTTAACCGTTTCGTTCGGACGAAACGAAACGAAAAACGGTTAAACGGCTTCCGTTTTCAGCCTTAGACTGAATTGGTTAAGTCTATTTTATTTTGCAAATCGAGACTACACTTGGATACAGTATAAATTTGGATGATTAAACTAAAATTTTTTTGGTATTTTAAGTTAAGTAAAATAATTATAAAATTTAAACTAATTCAAAACTAAACTAAACAACAAACTTATCTTCAAGTTAAAAGATTTTAGGGATTTGATTATATTTCAACATAATTTAGTCTCCCTCGTTAGTTTCTTGCGAGATCTCTCTACAATCCACTTCTGAGTTCAATTGAACTTTATCAAATTCGGTTTATTAATCAATTCTATGCGAACTTCTTCATTTTTCTTAAGTACCTAAATTTCACCTTTTTGTCCTCGATTTAAGTGCTCAAGTCAAAGATAAGTTATTCTTAAACAACCCTATGTCTTCTTTTTTCGGTACTAATTAAGGACAGTTTAGTTTTACATGTGATTTTAAGGGTATTTACTAACTCCTTTCGGTCCAAGTAAAAAAATTATCTTTTGAGACTAACCTACTACCTTACTTGTTTGCAACATGACTGAGACTAGATAAGACCTTAATCTAATTAGGTACTTAAAAGTAGTCAAGCAATCAAGTAAAAAATTTGAAATAGATAAGCCCCTGTCAATATTTCCAAAAAAAAAAACTTTTTATTGTATTTTAATTTTATTAATACATTTCTATCTTGTAAATCCCTTAGCTGCATGATTAAACACGCCGGCCGTATTTCAAGCATTACTAGCTATGTTGCATGGATTCGGGTTCGTGAACCGTATCCGGTGCGGTGCGGGTGCAGCGATTCGAAATTTTTAAAAATCTCTGATTCGGGTATGGCGACACACACACACACACACACCTATTTTCGCTTTTTTAAATATGATGAGAATTGGTGTACATGAAATTTTTAAAATTCCATATTTTTTTTCTTTGTTTCAATCTAATATTTAATTAATGATATATTATAAATATTATTAAATATAATGAGAATTGGTGCACTGATATGAAAGTTTTGATTTTTCATTAAAAACTTCAACAAACTTGTAATATTTTGGAGTTTGAAATAATCGGGTTCGTCACGTGGCGCACCCGATATGAGTATCAGTTAGTCAAACGGATTAAAATAAATTGGATTCGTCACGTGGACTATCAGGTGCGAATCACATGAGTATCGAACGAGTATCGGTATCAAGTACGAATCTGGTGCGGGTGCGACAGTATTTCGGAAGTATCGGTGCAACCTAGATTACTAGTGCAGACGTACCGTAAATATTTTTTGACAAAATTATTGTTGCTGTTTTTTCAGATAATAAAGTGACAGACTACATAAAAAGATTCTCACGAAGTTAAAAACCGCACCAAACTTGCTTAGAGATGGGAGTAGACGACCAAATATTATGCTTCTTTATGGAGCAAGGAGTAAAAGATTCTCAATCCCCCAAAATTGAAATACGAGCCAAGCGCATAACATTGGTGTCTGTGCACCTTATTTACACCAATTCCATGGAACAAACTCCGAAGCTGAATCGAATGCGATCCTCGTGCCTCCTGGCCTCTTCTTCAGTGCGCATAACCGTTGCCGTTCTCTCACTCTCTCTCTCTCTCTCTCTCTCTCTTTTTCCTCTCTAAAACTAAAACCCTCAAAAGAAAAACAAAAAAAGAAAGATTCTCTCACACTTTTGTGAAATCCGACCTACATTCTCCAAATTTGCACCTGTCAGTGTAAGTGCCACTCAGTACTCTTCTCTAATACTCTTCCTCTGGATCTTTCTTTAATTAGTATGAAATCTATCTTTTAGGAACTTTCGAGTTTCAGTAGCTTGGTTTAGATCCCTAATTTGAATCCAAATGTAATGTTTTTACGGCTTGTTTGAATCTGTTCTAAAGCGATTGTGGATTGACGATCGTTTGATTTCTTTTGTTGAACGTGCTATTACATTTTATTAGGGATTAGTTTAGAAATTAAGCTCTGTACACCAGGTCTAGCGACTGGTTTAATTAATGACCGTTAGTACATTGTATTAGGCGTGTTTTATCTGAGTGTATACCAGAGGTCTATATATATCAGAGACCTCATGTTCTGTAATATACAATTCAATATACAATCACTTTATCAAAAACTCTCTCTCTTACACATTTCTACAAACATCTTTATGGTATCTGAGCCATACTTTTCTTTCATGGCCATTCCTGAACAACCTTCTTCCGCAACTCCGGTGCCACCTCCGGCAACCAATACCTCTACACACATCCCTCCACCAGTCACGTCTCTTACCTCTCACGCCGATTCCATCATCTCTATCAACATCCCCACCTCCATCAAACTTGCTTCCAATAACTTTCTCACATGGAAGGCCCAAGTTTTACCCCTGATTCATGGTTATAATCTGACTCCATACCTTACTTCTTCTTCTCCAAATCCGACGTTAGTCAATTCGTCTGGTCAAGTGGAATTTAACCCAGAATTTCTTCCGTGGAATCGCCAAGACCAACTCTTGTTGGGTTGGCTACGCTCTTCCATCACCGAGTCTCTACAAGCTCAACTCGTGGGGTGTAATACTACTGCTTCTCTCTGGGCAACCCTTCAATCTCGGTATGCCTCCTCTTCGCGTGCCAAATTGATCGACTTGAAGCGCCAGCTCCAATCGGCCACCAAGAACTCTTCTTCTTGCTCCGAATTTCTTCAACAACTTCGTCAAATTGCAGACGAGCTTTCTTTCATAGGAGCTCCCATCTCAGACGACGATCTTGTACTCACTGCAATTAATGGTTTGGGTATTGAATACAACCCCTTTGTGGCAGCAATTACAGCTACGAGCCGACATGAACCTCTCTCCTTCTCTGATTTGGAGGGTATGCTGCTCAGCCACGAGGCATTACTCAAGTCGCAAGCAACATCCTTGCCATCCACCTCTCTTCCTGCAGCATTTGCAACACATTTTCAACAAAAAGCTCCTCGATTTCAATTCCCAAATCAACAGAATCGTGGAAATTTCAAGACCTCTACTCCCTCGACTCGTTTTAATCAGCCAACTAAACCCGGTTCAATGCCAAATCCGGTTCAATCTGGTATCTCTCAGCCCTCTTTCTTTAACTCCAACCCGGTTCAATTTCCGGTTCAACAGAGACCGCCTAGTATCCAGCAAACTGAGGCTGCTCAGGGACCAAAACCGACCTGTCAAATATGTAAGAAGCCTAATCACACGGCCAAGAACTGTAGATTCCGATACACTCCTGATCCTCACTACCAACCGAAGAGCAATTATCAAGCCTATGTAGCCCAACCGTCGAATGCTACCAATCCGGCCGATTGGATTCTAGATTCCGGGGCTAGTCATCACGTCACCAACGACCTCAACAACCTCTCTTCATTCTTCCAATACAATGGTCAAGACAATCTTCAAATTGGAGATGGATCGGGTCTACCTATTCACCATATTGGTACAACATCTCTCTTAATTAATAATCAAGTTGTTGCTCTTAGAGATACTTTGCATGTTGCCAATTTCTCTAGAAATTTAATTAGTCTCTCAAAGTTACTACAAGATAATGATTTTCTAACTATCACATTTTCTAACTCCATTTGTTTCTTAAAGGACATCACAACCAACAAGACTCTTCTTGAGTTCCCTTGTTCAAATGGTCTCTATTGCATTCGTGCACCAATTTCTACCTCCACTACTCCTCATGCCTTTTTGGGTGTTCGCACCGATGCTAACTCTTGGCATTGCCGACTTGGTCATCCATCCAATTTAGTTACTTTACAAATTTTGAGAAATTTTGATTTACCTTGTATTTCTCAAAAACTAGATGTGTGTCATGATTGCTTATTAGGAAAGGCACACAAATTACCTTTTATTTCTTCCAATTCTTCTACTTCTTTTCCTTTAGAGTTGATTCATAGTGATGTATGGGGACCATCTCCAATTGTATCAAACAATGGATTTAGATACTATGTGATTTTTATTGATGACTTTTCTCGTTTCTCTTGGATTTATTTTATGACCAATAAAAGTGATGTGTGTACCATCTTTGCAAAATTCAAAGCTCAAGTAGAGAACTTATTTGGGTGTAATATTAAGACCTTAAGGACCGACGGGGGTACGGAATTTAAGCCTATTACTACTTTGTTTCCCCAAATTATTCATCAAACCTCTTGCCCATATACACCCCAACAAAATGGGGTTGCCGAAAGGAAACATAGACATGTGGTTGAACTAGCTTTATCTATTATGTCCCATGCTTCTTTACCTCATGGTTTTTGGGACGAAATTTTCTCTAGCGTGGTGTTTCTTATTAATCGTTTACCCAACTCTATTAATACTAATATTCCTTACACGACTCTCTTCAAAAAAGACCCCGATTATTCATTTCTTCGAATCCTTGGTTGTACATGTTTTCCCTATACCCGTCCTTACAATACCCATAAGTTAGAACCTCGGTCTTTACCTTGTGTTTTTGTTGGTTATGCTATTAATCAAAAAGGTTATAGGTGCCTTCATATACCAACCAATAAAATATATGTTTCTCGTCATGTTAGTTTTGATGAACATACTTTCCCGTTTAAAAATCAGTCAGTTTCCTCTGTACAGTCCTGTAACCCAATACCAGACCATAGCTCTGTGCAATCTGCCTCTTTGTCTCTTGTTAACAGATCGGATATAAGCATGGCTTCACCAAATTTTCACTCGGCCCAACACCAAGATCTCTCTATGGCCCATCAAATTCAGCAACTGCCCATTGTTTTAAATGAAGGAAGCGCCCCTGCTGCCCGTGGCACTGCTCACTTGGTTCGACCCACTATTTTACCTGCCCCTGAGTCGCATCCTGCTCGTACAGCTCATTCCGACTCAGCTATACCTGCACCGTCTTCTGCCCGAACCACTGAAATACATACTTCCCCTGACCATGTTTTTAATACTGCCCGACCTTCTTCTTCAACACTCCCTCACACTGCATCTCTTCCGCTCGACACCCCTGCAACAGAGAACTCTGATGACATCCCTTCTTCTTCAACTCTTCCTAATACCTCTACTCATACTATGACCACAAGATCAAAAGACAACACACGAAAACCACGTTATTTCCCTGAGTTTGTTGCTCATCTCTCTACAATTGACAAAGAGCCGACCACTTTCAATCAAGCAAATTCCCACCTTCAATGGCGCCAAGCCATGGCGGCTGAAATCTCTGCCCTCGCAGCAAATAAAACCTGGAGCCTTGTACCTCCTCCTCCCAATCAAAAGATCATAGGATGCAAATGGGTTTATAAAGTTAAAAGGAAATCCGACGGGTCTATCGAACGATACAAGGCTCGCCTTGTCGCCAAAGGCTTTCATCAACAAGAGGGCGTTGATTATTCCGACACTTTCAGTCCAGTGGTGCGACCAACCACCATACGAGTGATACTATCATTGGCGGTCTCCCATCAATGGCCGATTCGTCAACTCGATGTACAAAATGCGTTCCTTCATGGTGACTTACAAGAGCAAGTCTTTATGACACAACCTCCCGGGTTTGTACATTCATCTTACCCTAACCATGTTTGCCTTCTTTCTAAGTCTCTCTATGGCTTAAAACAATCCCCTCGTGCTTGGTTTCACAAACTTAGCACAACTCTTCTAGACATTGGATTTTGCGATTCAAAATATGATCCTTCCTTATTCATTTCTCACCAACAAAATAGTCTTACTATCATTCTTGTTTATGTTGATGATATTCTCATCACCGGTAGTAACCCTTCTCTTATTTCTTCCTATGTTAGTATGCTTCATTCCAAATTTTCACTCAAAGATCTAGGCAATTTACATTATTTCCTTGGTATTGAAGTTCTCTCTCAAAATCATGGACTTCACATCTCTCAAACTAAATACATTCTTGATATTCTCTCTCGTGCAAACATGGTTAATGCAAAACCTTGTACAACACCCATGGCTTCGGATTGTTCCTTGTCCAATGAGGATGGTGAAATCTTTGATAATCCACATCTATATAGAAGTATTGTAGGCGCCCTACAATATGCAACCCTAACCCGACCCGACATCTCCTTTGCCGTTAACAAAGTCTCTCAATTTTTGCATAACCCTATGGTTCCACATTGGTTGGCTGTCAAACGCATTCTAAGATACTTATGTGGTACTATTGGCCACGGTTTACATTTCCAACACCGGTCATTCTTTACTCTTGAGGCCTTTAGTGATGCGGATTGGGCCGGGTGTCGCGATGATCGTCGATCAACCACGGGGTTTTGCATTTTTCTTGGTGGTAACTTGGTCTCATGGAGTGCCAAGAAACAAAACACGGTGTCTAGATCAAGCACCGAAGCCGAATATCGAAGCTTAGCCATTACATGTGCTGAAATTTTGTGGCTCCAATATCTTCTCGATGAACTTCGTGTCACCTTGCCTCATTCTCCTACATTATGGTGCGACAACATAGGGGCTACCTTCCTAGCCTCCAACCCAATGTTTCATGCACGCACAAAACATATTGAAATTGATTACCATTTTGTACGTGAAAGGATTGCAAATAAAGAGCTTCATGTGCAGTTCTTATGCTCAAATGATCAAGTGGCGGATGTCTTCACCAAGCCTCTGTCTACACGTCGCTTCACTGAATTGAAACACAAGCTCTCAGTGACTACCTCTCCTTCGGCTTGTGGGGGGGGTATTAGGGATTAGTTTAGAAATTAAGCTCTGTACACCAGGTCTAGCGACTGGTTTAATTAATGACCGTTAGTACATTGTATTAGGCGTGTTTTATCTGAGTGTATACCAGAGGTCTATATATATCAGAGACCTCATGTTCTGTAATATACAATTCAATATACAATCACTTTATCAAAAACTCTCTCTCTTACACATTTCTACAAACATCTTTACATTTACATCACACATTTGTAATTTCTTCCCCAGGGTTAAGTTTGCTAGAGTCTAGATTCTTTACATATGACGTGATCTGTTTAGATTTTAGCCAGAATTTGTCTATATTTACCATTATGTTGAAATCAAGGATTAGAATTCGGACAGGCATACTATGGTACCTGTACTGGCTGAGTGTGGTACCAGTCACATCACGTGCTGATTAAACATCCTCAATTTACCATAATTTATGTAGAAATTACAAACTTAATTGAAATTGCTCGCCGATTTGAATCAAATGAAAATTGTGAAAACTTGAAATTAAAACTGAAAAGGCAAAAAGAAAAGAATTATTATGGTCAAGATATTAATATAATTCATTAACATTTGGGAGTGAATAGGTACCAAGATGTCATTCAAGTTGAAAGGAGAGAAGCTGGAGCGGATCGAGAGTGCCACAGAAAACATTATAAATGCACTGATAGACACACTGTCTGACAAGGTCCCCAGACAGAATTCCTTCAAATTATTTGAAGAAAAGAACTCGTCCTCGAATTCAGTTTCTGCACAGATGAACAAAGTCTTCGGTCGCCAGAAGACTATTCATCAGATCCTGGGTGGAGGCAAATGTATTTCATCTTTCTTCCTTCTCACCTCTTTGTTATTTTGAAGGAGAACATAGAATACTCAGGTTCTGTAACAGTAAACTGGGGTTAAGTTAGGTTATACTGTTCACAGATTGCATATTTTTGGTGGTGAAAAATATGACTTTAATGTTGGATATTTTATGTTTAAGTCCAATTGAATGTTACTTTACATAATCAATGTCTATCCAGCTTGGCTTTGATTGACCCAGTGCAGAGTTAACAATGCTATTATGCGCTTTCTAATAGAGGTCTCTGGCTGCTGTATATATCAGTTCACCAAATTCTAATTACACATTCCATTTTTCACAACTTCAATTGTACAACATAAGATAAATAATCCTTTTTCGTTATTTTTTGTTATTTGCCCTGCAGCTGCTGATGTGCTACTATGGAGGAATAAGAGAATTTCCTCCAGTGTGCTTGCTGGTGCTACTGCTGTGTGGGCACTGTTTGAGTGGCTTAACTACCATTTTCTTACTCTTATCTGTCTAACTCTTGCTTCTGGTATGCTCCTCCAATTTGTATGGTCAAATACTGCCAGGACATTCAAAAGGTACATTCTTTTTCCATTTTGCAAATCAACTGCAACATGTCACCCATTGTCATCTTACAAATATAGCACAACAACTGTTCTATATGGCTCAGAAGACACTGGCTACAAATGTTGGTTCATTTGCATAAGAATAAAAATACACCGTGTTTTTTTGCTGCAAAATTAATATCTGCAATTCTATTTCTAGGGTTTGAGAAAGGGAACGGAAATGTGAAACATCTTAATACGCTACTGTGATACCAGTCGTTTATACTAAATATCTAAATCTCAGAAGTCAGACCTTCAGATTTTCTAACTAGCACCTAGCATTACTAATACAGTAATACGACAGAAGGCTGGAACAGTTTCTAATTTGATTCTCTTTTATTTTTGTAGCTCATCTGAAGTGCCTCGTATAAAACTGCCTGACAAGCTATTTATGGAGCTGGCTGTTTCAGCTGGTGATCAACTAAATCAATTTCTGGGGTTTATTCAGGATATTTCATGCGGTAGAAGCTTGAAGGACTTTGTGATGGTACCTTTAGCTGCTATGTACCTATTTCTGTAACTTCTGGTTGAGTTGTTCCAATCAATTTACCTAACTGATCATTCGAACTTGATAACTACACTGGTCCCTGAACTGACTATTGTTTTTGTCTGTTTGGTGCCATTTTTGTTAAGTTGGCTTCTTGGCTTAACTAAGAAATTGACACTTACTGGGGACATATTGCACAGTCGAAAGTTTGCTTCCAGTGCAAGACCACATAATTAGAGTTCCTTTGTAATACTTACTACAATCTGGGTTTGGCTGAGACTTTTTCTTCGATATACTTAATTGTACATTTTTTATGAACTACTACGGGTATTGATACTACATTAGCCCAATTATGAAACCACGGGTGCTAGCTGAAATTGCAATGCCAAAAGTTATAAGAAACAAGCTAACAAAATGAAAAGAAGTCGATCTTTCTTGAATAAAGTGGATCTAATTTTGAATGTTTATTTTAAGACCAATGATTGAAGTTAAAAAATTTTAAACTGTATGCAGATTGTGTTTGGCTTGTGGGCAGCATCTGTGATTGGAAGCTGGTGTAATTTTCTGACAGTCCTATATATTGGTACTGATTTTTTTTTCTCCCCTAATTATCATTTTCAGGAAAATTTCATGTGCACTTTTGCAAGATGTCAAAAACCACATACAACCCTGCAAAAATCAAATTACAAGCATACTGAAAGAACAAAAAAATGAAAATTATATAAAATCTTTGAAATTGAAAAGTATACTCTAAACCTCTGTCTCCTATTTATGTCAGAAAGAAACCAAGTACCCTTTCCCTCTTTAAGTTTTACTATGTAGAAGGAAGATGATGTGGTTAATTGGGTAATATTTGAAGCAAAATGTCTGCTGCTTTGCCAGAATAGACCTGACTATCCTGGTTTTAATATTTTTTCTTTGTTTGTAATTTTAAAAAATAGTATCTTTAGAATGTTGTGTTTTTCTGCAGGTTTTGTTAGTGCTCATGTAGTACCTGTACTCTATGAAAGGTATGAAGATCAAGTGGACTATTCTTTCGCTAACTTAGTTGGTGTGCTCCAGAAACAGTATAGCAAACTTGATGATTCTCTCAAGAAGAAAGTATCCAAAAGAGGAAGCTTCAAGTCCAAGAAATCGGAGTGAAACCGGACCATTTTTCTGTGTTTTTAGAAAGTTAGGGAATCAGGATAATTTGTGCACTAAAACTGTAGATGGCTTTCTCTGCGCTGAATAAGAATTAAAGCTTAGTATCCTGGTTATCTCTTCACTGCGATAGTTCTCTATGAGTATGTGTTTCGATGTCTCTGTGAGAGAGCATTTGTGTGTAGAGAGAGGTGGGGTTCTCAAATTCCAGCAAGAAAATTGCTTGCTGTCAAAAAGCTCAAAAAATAACTACATACATAACAAAATTGTACATTAGTGGAAACAATTGTAAAGATGTCACCTGTTAAGAACAAATAGCTAGTACTCTAGTACTCACGCACGCACCCCATGAAATGAACATGACAAACCAAAAAGCAAAAGCGCTCACAACCTACTTCACAACTAACTATACTAGACTCAATCCTACCAAGTACCAATACCTCCCAGCTATCCTTATAAATTGACGTTCTTCTCATTCCCTGTTTCATAATACGATATAACTCAAACATATCAAATTCACACAATCGCACTTGTCATGGATTGCAAATTAGTGTTATCACTGCTCATCCTTCTTTCTTTAAATCTAGCTGATGCTACTCGGAGTGTTCCAGCCTCGTCAACAGTATATGACGAATCGCCTGTAACTGAACTTACCTGGAACTCAGAGACATCCAAAACTGGAAAATGGCTCCCAACTACACTTACAGTTCCAGTATTTCCCGTTCCAGGCGCTCCAGTAATTGATCCTCCTCCATCTCCTTTTTCTTCCCTGGTAGATGGGCTGAAGGAAGTATTAAATTGGGCCCGTTCGGCGTGGCCCAAAATAGTTATTGGTGCATCTAACTGGGCAGAGATCAACAGCGACAAAAGAAAAGACGAAGGTTATTGGTAATTGACTAATTGCTTCTTAATTTCTTATCATAATGAAAAGGAAAAAGGTTCTGTAAGCCTGTTATCGGTTATTGATTTGATGCTGTTTTTGGTTCAGTCAAGGCGAGTACTTCCTTCTTTTTTACATAATGAAAAGGAAAAAGGTGCTGTAAGCCTGTAAAGAGTTTTTGTGTCATTAAATGATAATCTGAGAGGTTTTATTCTTTTTTCTTGGGACAAATATAGGCAACCAAGGCGAAGGCTGAAGTAGAGCAAATCATTTTAAAAGTCAGATTCAATGCATAAATTTCCAGCAACTTTTTCCGAATTTTATAAATTATTTTCAAGATAAATATTAAAATAACTAATAAATCAATAAACATTCCACGAAATCAAAGTTGAATGCAGTAAGCTGGATCTTGGACATTGGAATGCTTTCGAATATTGGCTTTTTTGGAGTAAGAATGTGAAATTAGAATTCGCAAGTCGAAGTACTTTTGAGGTTATTTAATTGTTGTAGTCGTACTTGCAATGAGATGGCATTCGTTTCTCCTCAATAATAGCAAAGACGAATAAAAAAGAATTCAGAGAGCATAAATGCCAACTTCATTGCAATTTTGATTTGGATTGAAGCTGCAATTCTTCATAACCAATTTTACGATATTCTATGAAACGTAATAGAAATATATTAAAACTGTCAATGTTATTTCTGAAATAATTTTTAAAAATAAACTAACATTAAAATTATAATAATTTTAAAAAAAGTAATATTAAATTATCATGTTAACTATTGTCCCTATACCTCGGATCTTTCAACTAAATGTTCAAATTATAAGAAGTATTTATCATGAGGAAGGTGTTAATGTACCAATTTTTTAAACGCCGCATATATCACAACATCGATATTTATTTACTTTTTATAATTTAATTCAAGTGGCTTATCCAAACCATTATTGATGTTATTAGTTTTTTCACAAACAATTCATTCGGATATTAATATATATTTTTTTTTAGTTTTACTTAGGGAAAATCAGTTGTATCCCCTCAAATCTTCTCTAATTGGAAATATCCCATTCTATTCTTTAATATTGGAAATATACCCCTTTAACAGTTGTATCCCCTCAAATCTTCTCTAATTGGAAATATCCCATTCTATTCTTTAATATTGGAAATATACCCCTTTAATTATACTTATTATAGATATTTACCCTTCTAATTGATTTTGATGATTGTTTAATTTTGAAAACTCAATTTTTAAGGTTTATGTCGAAAAAGCCCTTATAACTCTCTCCTCTCACGATATAGGTTGCCTTGGAATACATGTACCTACCAGATAACAAGATAACCTCTACGTTGGAATCAGATACAGTTAAAAGAAAATTTTTCCTCCATTTGCTTAATGATCAGATAGCAATATCGATAGCCTATTTAGCTAACGGATTCTCCTCCGTTGGTCTGGTAAACGCATTTAACTTGTGTCCTTCGTTGAAGGCAACCTATTTCTTGAAATAAATGTCGAGATTAATTAAGAAATGGCCTCTATATACTAGTGCAGATAAAACGAGCAAAACAAAGAAAGCATAGCAGATTTGATTATTGTTTTTCTGCTGGAGTGTTTGTTATACTATGTATGTATTGGTTCTTGGTTCTATATTAATACTCATTTGCCAAAATAAAAAAAAAAGAACGGAAAGGATATTAATCCTTTCAAAGCCATCAGTTTGTGCTCTCATCGTTTCTCACCTTTGCCCACGATAATGGTTCTTAACTATTGCTGTAATGAGTTTAGCAAGAATATGAATCGTCGGAAGGGACTGCTAGAAGGGTATGTTGGTCATTAGTTTTAAAAATTGATTTTTCAAAATTAAGGAAATATAAAACTTAATCAGAAGGGCAAATAGCCATAGCAAGGATGATCGATTAGAGGGTTGCATTTCAAATATAAAGAATAGAGGGGTATATTTCCAATTGAAAAAGATTTGAAGGGTATATAACTGATTTTCCGTTTTACTTGATACTAGATCAAGACGTTAAAAAATAAATATATTAAAATTAACTTGACCATAGTTACAAAAATCGTTTATTTTTTAAACCACTTGATTTAGTATAAATTGAAATAACAATTTTTTAGGAGGCACTTCTCACTTGAAAATAACTTTTTTTTTTCTTTTGGATAAACTTGAAGTCGCTATCCAGCAACTTTCGAATATAAACATTTAACGGCTTGAATTCAACTTTTGAGAGTGAATTTTGAAATATAAATGAAAAATTAGGTTGCAAATTGGTGCCGCCCAAAACTTATGGCGTTGGGACATTACTCATTAACTATTACGTTATTTTATTATATTTAAAATATGGAACACCAACATTAAGTTCTTTATTGGCAAAACTTTTGTATCCTCTTGTGACTCCAAAGTCCAAACTCAGGGGGGAAAAAAAAAAAAAAAAAAAAGGCAAGTTTCTTGAAAAACATATGTAGCTGAAATCAACAAAGTTTATCCTATGTTATCCCAATAGACCATGACTTTTCAAAAAAAAAATAGCTACTTAAAAAGAAAAAATAGTTATTCAAACATTATTTCAGTACTTTCCTTAACATAGAAATACTATGTTTCACTTATTTAAAATTATTAGAATTAATGCTACTCTGTTTATACAAAAATTCATAATTTTCCTTCCATCAAATACAGCAAGAAAAAAAAAAAACAAAAACAAAAAAGCACGGCACATGCTGGCACACAAACGGCATAGGCTGGCATGTCAGCATACACAGTTTGTTTTCAACCGGTGCGTTCCGGCACTCACCATGCCGGCATGAGAAGCACGCATAACACGGATTTCAATTTTTCAGTTGTTAATTCCAGTGCATCGAGCTGAAATGTAAAATTCCAAAAATTGTTGGAGGCAGATAAGATCATAAGAAAAAGGCATTAAAGCGGATATGTAAATACGTACGTACAATTACTTTTTATTCAAAAAAAAAAAAAACGTACAATTACTTTCAGTTTGTACAATGGTGCAGGGACCAGAGGCACAGTGAAACAAGTAGCACCACTTGCTGGGACAGTATTTGAAATCTCGGCCACGAATTTAGGCCAAGCAAAAGATGAGGCCGGAAAGGCACAAAGGATCTTTTTCGTGGTCTCAGATGCTCCCTTTTAGGAAAAAAGAATTATTATAAGAATCCGAATAGAGGGAAATTAGACAACGATCTGGTAATATTCTAAATTGCCTAATTGCCCAATTGCCTTCTCCTAAGAGATATGACCTAACAATTGTGTTGACAATTTAAAATTTTGGCCACAAAAATTCTGACCTTTTTATTAAATTTATATTGGCTATAAATTCTAAATTCTAATATACATTTTCTTAGAGAGAAATCTATTTTTGTTGGCGGTCTAGAATTTTAAAAAAAATAGTACAAACTATATTATCGTGTAACCGGATATAACGTTTCTGTCAATATAATATATCCCTATAAAATATATTCAAATAGTTTTTTTCTTAAGATAAATTGGAGGTCTAAGCCACCCAATTTATTTTTAAATTAAATATCTATGAAAGATCCCCCAACCGGGTTTCGAAGCATTGCTCTTTGCAACTAGATCAAATGCTGGTTCTTACTATATTCAAATAGTTATATTCTGATTAAATATAAATCTTAAATCTTTAGCCCAATAAATAAGTAGTGCAGTCTTTTTGAACACAAACGGCTAGCAATTCAGCATCCAGACAGAGCAAGATTGTGCTTCCGGGAATTTACCAAAAGCAGTAATTCCAATCACACGGAAAGTAGAAAGCGCATTTTCATGACCCAAAAAGCTCAGCATCCTTATAAGATACGACAATGATATCATTTAAGTCCATAGCCCATCTCTAAATTCGTTATCTAAGGTCTTATTTTGGGGACCATCTGTGTAGCAGTTTGCAGCACTGTGATTTGTAAGAGAGGAAGCAAAGTTGATACAGCTTAGTACGCCAAGCGCCATAGACAATAAGTCGGTAACTACAATAAAGTAAGCGCCTTATCTCCTAGCATCGTTATACTCTGTAATGACTGTCATTTCAAACAGTTGCAATCCTTCCACATTTTCTAGAATACAAATTTAGGAACATTCTAGAATTCGAATTTGATTTTAAAAAACTAAAGTAACTTTTGAATTTTTATTTGCACAAAATTGACTGTCGAACATTCTGAAAATATTTTAGCCCTTGAACTTCTACACTTAATCGTTTTAAGTTCAAGACATTTAATTTTGTCTCAAAAGTTATGAGAACAATTTAATTTAAATAAAAGGTCTGACCGTAATTTTTTAATAGAGTTTAAGATCAAATTGTCTGCACAAAAAATGTATTCACATTTTTTGAACCCTTTTTACAAAACTCAATTCATTATTCATTGCTTCGTAGTTTTGAAACACTTAAATTGAAAATTTATAGTAGTTTTTTTTTTGAGCAAATATCTACACTCTTCATAAGTTATATTACAAAGAAAAAATATCTAATGTAACTTTTTTTTACCTTGTCATATCAAATATTATATCTTAATTTTATAAATATTCATGTTTGTAAATTGTCTATAATTATGTCATGGTAACCCTTTCTTGAAGCTTAAATTTTCTCATTAAAAATGAATATTTTTAAACCATTGATAGTATTGTACAATGTATTATTGTGTTACATTTCATTATAAAATTTGGAATTGGACTCTAATAAATTTATTCATTTAATTTCCTCTCTTTTAAAATGTAGAATAAATCAAACTGTGCTTTTACTTTTCACTGTATAACTTATGATGATGTGCCCCTTTTTGTACAAATTCTATAAAAAAAAAAGTATATTTATAATTGGGGGAAAACAAGTGTTTTTCTCTCCCACATAATGGGACAACAGCTGTCAAAAGAACATTTCACTATTGTGTAGTTTCACAAATTGCAGAGAGCATTTGCTACTTTATCTTCTCCTACTCGATGCTACTGTGGTTAAAACTGGCGGTTCTTGTCAATTCTAGCCCAACTAATTCGTCCAATCGTCTTTCTTCTTGGAGCTTGAGAGAGAAAAGAGACAGAGAGAGCGCGCGAGAAGATAGAAAACTACCGACTTGATAGGGTTTCACCATTCAAAGGGAGCTAGGTAGGGTTTCTTTTTTTCTTTTTGTTTGGTTATTTCGCCTACTGTGATAAGTTGAAATTGATTCTCTTTTGCTGATTTTGTTTAGGCATGTATTGATCATAAGTTGCTAGACTGTTTTTTTTTCTTTTTTACTTTTTGTGATAACTTATCTTCCCTCACAGTTTCATCTTATTTGCCTTCATTTTTTTTGAACCGCATTTTATCAAATTGAACAATATTCAATGAACTTTGAAAGTTGTGTCCGATTGCTCCTAATTTCTGCCTGTATTTTGCTTCATCCTTTGCATGGATATAAGACAGAAAGAAAGAAATTATGCATTGGACCTTGTTGGCTCTTCTATCGTAGGCTTCAAAATAAATTAAAATTATTTTAATGATGAGTTTCTAACTTCAGAATTTGCCTTTGAAGTAAACAAGGCACAAGCTATTGCATTTCTCTTGATTGTAATCACCATACCAAATTGACACAACTGAGCTGTTGAAGCAGATGTGATATATGGTGTTCAATCAATTTGTTTTGGTAGCCTTTCTTTTTTTAATCTAAATACCATTTTTCAATGTTTTTTTGTTACTCTGTTTTTCAGGTTATGTTAAAGAGAAAGTCTATTCTGAAATAGCAACTTACAAGAGCCATGAACCATTTTGTCCCAAATTGGGACACTGGCACCACTACTTCAAACCAAAAGAAGCCAATCAGGTAAACATATTCTCTTATCTCTATTATGTTCTGCTTCTTTTTTGCATATGAAGTCCTTTATTTTGATCCTGAAATTTCTTCATGTTTTCATCCTATAGTGGTGATAATGAACTTTTGGAACTTTTATGGCAAAACGGTCATGTGGTCATGCAAAGCCAGACAAACAGGAAGCCACATGTCCCAAGTAGTGAGGAGACGAGACAAATTGCAAATAAATCTGAAGTTGCTCAAAAATCGACTGATTCAATAGACCAAGATGATGAGACCGCATCGTGGTTTCCGTACCCAATTGACGATTCATTGGAAAAGGATTTCTTCTCCGAGTTCTTCCCTGAATTACCGACAAATCTCTCGACTTGTACGGCCGACAAATTGAACAAGGATTTATTAATGCCTCCACCTAAATCAAGTTATGATGGGATCACACGGATGCCAAAGCAGCAGAGAATGGAACGGATGGAAGGAGGGGACAGTTCAAATGTAACAATTGGTTCCAGCATTTGTGGAAGTAATGTTGCTGTGAAAGAAGACATGGCAGGGGAAAAGTTGCATTCAAGTGGACATGATGCAACTGCAAGTTGCAACTCATCTTGGTGCAGTTATGGGAGAACAGGACAGGAAAGCACAGGAACTCAAAGCAATAAGAGAAAAGAAAGGGACTTGGAGGAGTCTGCTAGTCTTCATAGTGAGGTAAAAGAATAATCAGTCTTTTTTGTTTAAACTTTTCTTTTGAGCATTTTTATTTTTTTTTTATTTTTGAGAAGATTACACATTGCCTTCATTAGTGTCAATAGATTATCACTGGTAAGCATCAAGGAATGAAGGCAAGATAGTAACTGGACTTGCTTGTTGGCACTCAATAAGGTTTTAAAACTTGAGTTAAAATATTTACAGTATGTTTTTCTTTCCATGGAGCGATTGACAAACTTAAACTATTGCTGTAATTGTAGTTATTAATTGTTGCATTAGCTAGCCTTTTGTCTATAAAATGGTTCAATTAATATAAATAATTTTAGCCTGTTCATATTGGTACTAATATATAACATTTTTTACAATGTAGGCCCAGGATATGGATAATGAATCAAATGGCGCAAGCAAGCCTGGTCAGCGGCCTGCCACAACTCGTAGAAGTCGGGCAGCTGAAGTTCACAATCTCTCTGAAAGGGTAAGATATATTTAGTTTTTGTTACTTTGGTTTGCTCTAGTACAAGTCATGTGCTGATTATGATGTTCTATTCCCCTTCTTGTCAGAGAAGAAGAGATAGGATAAACGAGAAGATGAAGGCATTGCAAGAGCTCATACCTCATTGCAACAAGGTTAGCCAGTCCTTGAAAAGTAAACTTACCATGTGTATTCACCCAAAATGAGAATATCTTAAGTTATATTATAAAAGTATGAAAACACTAAATTTACCCACAGCCCCCCTAATTTAGATGAATAGCAGAAGGAAAAGATGTATAGTTGGCATCTTTTATAGAAAGCTAGGGCCTTATATGGGAGACATTTCTGTTTATAGTAATGTGCAGTACTTCTGGCCTTATGAGTTGGGTTATGGGGGAGTAGAAGGTTTATTCCGTTCGCTAGGCTAAGTCTTTAGTTATTAGCACATTTTGGTTGCTATGTTACATTCTCTCCAACAATGTCAATACCCAATATTGATTGACGTATCAACCAATTAGAAATGCTATAGATTTACATAGAATCAAGATGGTCAGAAGCCTATCCATGATATGCTTATATTCTTCTCTTTATGTCCTTGTTAAATTTACATCAATATCTCAATCATTTTCAGACAGATAAAGCATCAATGTTGGATGAGGCGATAGAGTACTTGAAGTCGCTTCAACTTCAAGTTCAGGTTCTTTCTCTGTCAGATATGATTCCTGTTATCATTGCCAGAATAAAGTAATAAGAACAATATATTACTGTTGAGATGTGATCAATATTCAAAGTTTAAGCTTAATTTGTTATAGCAATGACAAAATAACTAAATAAGAACACTTTCATGTAAATCGCTGTTAGACTTTAGACTTCAAAATTGTTGCCAACAAGTTAATCTTACTCTTTTGGTTCTTACTTGGCAACCAATATTTTTTTTCTGACCAATGGCCTTTGTATGACCCATTTATTTTCTTAATAATAGAAAGCATTGACGTCCTGCTTCAATCTATCCAACAGAAAGTAACAGATATACTGAGAAAAGCATGTCCTGAAAACTGAGTTGAGCATTTTCTTACAAATGTTTTAATTTTGCAGATGATGTGGATGGGTGGTGGCATGGGGCCCATGATGTATCCAACGATGCACCACTATATGTCGCGCATGGGGTTAGGAATGGCTTCAACACTGCCTCATGTGCCGCCGGTACATGGGCCATTACAAATGCCAAGGCTTCCTTTCATGAATCAATCTATTGCCTCTGTTTCTCCAGCAGCCAACCAGACGCCTCTTTATGGACCTACCCTGGCTGCACCAGGTTTTGCAAATCAAATGCCGAGTCTGTTGGGACTCAACCCTATGCAACTTCCACATTCTCAGGTTAGATCTCTCTCTCTCTCTCTCTCTCTAATTACACAAGCACTAATATTCTACCAAACAACTGGTACCAGAAGCATAATTATTGTACCAACTACTTCGTAGATCAAATTAAGGTTGCTCTATATGCACTTGGTTATATCCGATTTGTCAGCAAAGGTACAATCAGCCATTTAAACACTAAAATTTTGACCAGCTGTTTTTAACAACTTGAATATCAGAAGTGTCCCGAGTCTAGTAGTTCCATAGGGCTCGTTTGGATGGGGCTAGGAATAGCTTCTTCCTAGATATAAAACTCTTCATAAAATTACACACTTCCCAACGTTTTCTTTCTAAAATCCTTATTCATTCCTTATTCCCATACGATCCAAACGAGCCCATAGAGAAAATAGGGAAAAAAAAAACAGAGAGATGAAGTGTCAAGCCTCGTGAGGTCAAAGCCGTAACATCAACTAAAAATCCTTTGTCCTTGACCGATAGATCAAAAGTCAGTTCTTGAGCTAGCTATCTGCATATTTTGGAAGATCAACACCACATAGCACACTAAACAAACCAAAGATAAAATAAGAAGCAGAAAAAATTTGTTTCACTGAAATGGAATTATGTTCTCTGCAGGGAATGAGTTTTTATCCATATGGTGCTCAGATGATGCACCCTAGCCAGACAACTGTCCAGCATAGTGATACTGTGGCACCTTCCAGTAGCACCATTCCTTCTGAAAGTCAACAAATTAACAAATGATCAGGTAAATAATTGATTTTTTTTTAAGTATTGACCCAATTAATATACAATGTAAAAAAGGTGTAATTTGTAAAGAATTTCAACCAAAGAAATGTAATCCATTACTTGCTACTCAACTAGATAATGATTAAAGTAATTCCGGAATGTCAGAATCTATCACAATCTATCATCAGTTTGCCATTGACGATTCCTTTTTGGTATTCCATTTGTCAATTCTATCACCAAATGTCATATTCATGATTTAATCAACATGCATCTGTGCTTATTCATCATCATATCTGATAAGGTGCATGATTATCTGTTCTCCTAGAAATATCTCATTTGATGCCTTAGAATCTGATTTTGTGCCTTTCTCTACAATTTTGACAGGTTAACCCGAGAAAAGCGATGCAGTTTTGCAGTAGCCCTCAAAATGTATTAAATTTTGGAGTGTTCAAACTGGTAGAGTTTCTCCTTTTTTTTTTCTTTTTGTTTATAAGGATACTTTGTTAGTGTCCTGAGGCAGGAATGCATGATCCTTTGACATCTCTTCCCCTCCTTTTTCTTTTTTTCTTTTTTGTTTTAGTGAAACCGAAGGTTTACAATTAAGTCTCATCTTGCCTTGTTAATATAATCTAGTGAAATTTATAGTACCTTCTAAATTCTTCTTTATTTTTATAACTTATAATTTGTAATATATATATTAATTTGGATCTGGTGACTTTCTTGTGACTAATATATATATGAGAATTTTTTTTTTTCAATGAAAACTCAATTAATTGATGAATGTATCGTTGCCTCTAAAGACCTGGCATTTTTATTTAATTTTATAGCATTTACTGAGGTTGTTTTTTGCTGTATATACTATATAGACATATGCAAAGCAAAAAATGCTAACATCAAAATCAAACGACACAGTAGTCGCAATTATTAGCTTCCTATGATTTGTTTACAATGTCGGCTGTTGGGTGACCATGCACGAGGAATCACAGATTCGAGACCTCGTTTCCATTTATTTTATAATTACTCGAGTATAATATACTTAATAGAAAGTTAGAAACTAGGTCCCATGCACGAGGAAACTAAACTAAAAGTTAGAGACCTCGTTTTCCCCTCTTGCTGTTTATCTTGTGAGGGATGAGACATCTTTGTACAAAAAAAAAGAAAAATGAAATATTTCCGGAAATTTCTGGAAATTTCCAGAAACTTCGTTCAATTTTTTTTTTTTTTTTCAAGAGACGTTATACATTGAATTGTGTTATGTGGTCCTAATATTTGACTTAATTTATGTAATTGATTGCTTTTTACTCCAAAAATTTTACCGCACATGCATACAATTAGCAAGTTTCTTTTTGTCCAACGTATCCGAAGATCGCAATCATTATACATGACCATCGATCTCATTAAAATAGCGAAACTAAAGTTGTAATTTTTGTCTTCATATTTTAAGCAGCCTGCATGTGGTATCTGATAATAATTGATTAAGACAAGACATCTGTAGGTCCGATTCAATACAATTTCATAATCATTTGGCAGGCGATCATCAAATGTTAGGATTGAACGATAAAATATTTAAATAAATTTGATGGATTGTTGAATTATTTTAAACTATTAAAAACTTTATGTGCAGCTTATCTAAATAGCGGGAACGTGATTATAATTTTGTCATTTGGTTTTTATATTTTTTAAGGTCAATTGTCAAATAAGTCAGGAGGTATTGTTTATGTAGAACTTTGATGATTTCATAAGAAATTAGCTGGGATCCGGTGGTCCAGTGGCTTTTACTTCAGCAGACAAGCTTATTTCAACTCAAATTTTAAGCTTTCCTCAAACTAGAACCGAAAATCGCAGTGGAAAAAAATAACTGATGGTTATGAAGTTACGCAAACACTAATTTATTATGTTCCATTAAATCCATATATTCTACAATTGTTTTTATTTTTATAACAATATATGGACAAAAAATACATAAAAGATTCCGATCATAACATATTAGAATGTTTTTTTTTTCTTTCTAAAATGCTGAAGTGTGGTATTTCTTTGTAAAATGCTGAAGTGTGGTAATGTCGTTAAATTCAAATATATCTTATACATTAAATGACCTATTATTATATTTTGATATTCATCTGTGCCCGCTTTACTCAGGGCCTCAGGGGCGAACCAAGTTGCACTTCAAAGTGTGCTTGACATATGCCAAATTTTTAAAAAGACCCTTATAAATTTAAAAATTCTATGCTAAGTCTTCTAAAATTTTTTAAAATTCATATTTGGCACACTCTAAAAATTTAAAAAAGATCTATATTATAATTTTTCGCCCCATTTATTTGAAGATTCTAGTTCCGCCCCTGGCTTTACTATTACGTCTCAAAGCCAGTAAGTTCCTTAAACAGAATGTTGCTGTACAATCAGCATATACGATATAATAAAGAACTCTTTTGATATACGGTCGATATTAAATAGCAAGCAACATGTTAGACTGGACGGAAAAAAAATTTATTATGTTGTTACTTGTTAATGTTATTAATAGCGTTTGATAAACTATTGGTAAAACTGAAATTTTAAAGTTTCCTTCATTATTATCATACAGGTACAGAATATATATATATAGAGAGAGAGAGAGAGAGAGTTTAGTTATGGTGAGATGCATCACAAAAAATCTTCCATGAGATGCGATAAAAACTCATGAATGTGGTTCAAAATGATCGATCCAAACTGTTCAATATGATCTCGCTATTGAAATCTTCTTGCAGACCAAATTTTACATTTTTTTCAGAATTTTTAAGTATTTTTTTCGGATTTTTTAAAATGACAGTTTTTGAACGGTTCAGAACTAATTAGATTAATATTTTTTTAAATTTTAAAAAAATACTTAAAAAATTTGAAAAAATATAAAATTTATGCATGGAGATTTCAATAGAGAGATCATATTAGACGGTTTGGATCAGTCATTTTAAACCAGATTCATGAGTTTAAATCACATCTCACGGAAGGTTTTTTGTGATGCATCTCACCATAGCTAAACTATATATATAGAGAGAGAGAGAGAGAGAGAGAGAGAGAGAGAGTTTTGTTATGGTGAGTTGCAACTCACGAGAGGGTCCGTGAGTTGCGATCAAAACTCCTAGATCTAGTTTAAAATGACCGATCCAAACCGTCCAATATGATCTCCCTATTGAAATCTCCATGCAAACCAAATTTTATATTTTTTCGAAATTTTTAAGTATTTTTTTGAAATTTTATAAAATCATTAATCTAATTAGTTCTGAACAGTTAAAAAACAACAGTTTTTAAAAATCTGAAAAAAATACTTAGAAATTTCCAAAAAATGTAAAACTTGGTCTGCATGGAGATTTCAATAGGAAGATCATATTAAATGGTTTGGATCAGTCATTTTGAGGTAGATCTAGGAGTTTTGATCGCAACTCACAGACCCTCTCGTGAGTTGCAACTCACCATAGCAAAACTCTCTCTCTCTCTCTATATATATATATATATAGAGAGAGAGAGAGAGAGAGGAATGATATACTACACTTTGGAGTATTAAGGCCTCATACACTGAACGTCTCTGCATCTCGATCGCTTTAAAATTCGTACACCAGATTGAGATGAGCGGACAGGATAGAGGCGATGATTTCTCCGAACTCTCCGTCAATTTTAAAACTTTCCGTCTCTCCTTTAAAAAATTTCGTCTCTTTTATTATGTATTACGTCTGTTTCCTCTCTCCCTCTCTCCCCACAAGCACTTCCCCATCCGAAAAAATTCCAAAAAACCCTAGCATCTGCCGCTGCCTCTCTTCGCTGACTCCTATCTCCACAGATCTGCCTCCTCCATCCGCTCAACTAGCTACCCTAGGCGACCTAGCATCTACCTCCTCCCTCCGCATCTACCTCCTGAACTGCTCGATCAACAAGAAGCATTTTGGATCAATTTTACAGCGCAAAAATAGAGCCTGGTTTAGTCCTGTTGTGCACTCCTCCTTCCATATTAGTTCGTCATCCTAAGTCTTCTGTACAAGTTATTATGATTAGTAATTTTGGGTATGCATTCGGTCACTAGAATTTTTTTCTAGTAGCAATCTGTGAAATTTTATTTTGGGAGCAATCTGTGAAGAATTGGGCAAAATTTTGGCGAGACAGAAGTCAATAGTTGGGCAAAAATCCATTTATCAAAGAAATTCAGTACTGGCAATTTGATTTCAAGAAGTTCAGTACTGATGCTTTTGTTTAATAGTTGATAGCTTCACTTATTTAACAATGGAAGTATTTTCAGTACTGATTCTTTTTTTCATAATTTTCAATTAACAATGGAAGTATTTTCAGATCTAATTTGTTAATTTTGTAGATGTGGAGAGCTTGTCGATACTTTAGCTGGCATGATAATCCCATTGAAGGGCGACCAAAGGAAGTGATTAATGGACTGATTAGACGGTTAAATAATTTGGAAGAAGAGAAGAATGCTATGGAAAGAGAAAACAAGGCTATGAAATCAAAGGAAAAAGTTTTTGTTTTAACAATAGGCGCTTTATCAATTTTAGTGATAGCATTGTTGTTTGGTTGATAAGCTTTGTTTAATCTGTGTTAAAAGAATTGTAACAATGCTGACGCAACCAGAGATTGTAACCAGAGATTTTAATCTTTGTTTAATCTATGTTTAATCTATGTAAAAAGAATTGTAACTATGTTTAATCTATCGGTAACTTATCACTAATTGTATTGGCATGTATGATAAAATTTGACAGCAACTAGAGAACTTACCCAGATGAAACTAGTCTTTGACAAGAAGCAAAAAATATAAAATATAATAAGCAAACTAGCATCAAATATATAATAAACATAGCTCTAATCAAACAAGTCATCAAATAGGATACAAATATAAAATGAGCACAGATATAGAATGAGCTTAACTAGTCATCAAATGTAACCTATCAAGCATAACCATAAAATTGATAAAGCATGACCATAAATCGACATTAATCAGATCCAATTAACCTATCAAGCATGAATCAAGCCTGTCTATACAAAATGAGCTTGTCATCTATCCATTTCTATCACCAAGTCAAAACAAAATGTGCTTAATAGCCTTTAAGTCTATACAAAATTAGCTTAATAGCTTAATAGTCTTCATGCAGACAAGTGTTCATATGAACCATTCGATTCCATTACTTCTTCCTCTTCTTGTCCACTCTCCACATCATCATCCTCTTTGTGTTTTCCTACCTTTTTTTTTATTTTCTTCATCCTCTTTGTATTTTCTTCATCCTCTTGCATTTTCTTCATCTGAAAACAGAAATGATTTTACTTGTCCAGAGACCAAATTATACAAATACTTTGCCTCCTCTGTAAAACTTTTGATGATAGGAGATTCAATTTGACTATTATTAGAACTGGAAATCCGTTCAACAAATTAAAACCGAATTGAACTATATTAAAAAAATAGAAATGTTAAATAAAATAGTTTGATTGTACCAGGCAAGTTCTTGCATTATGGCCTCCTTTCTTGCTGCCACAAATGCTACATTGTCGTTATTTATTTGCCTCCGATGGTGCTTTTCCAATGCTATTTGGTTACTCACATCCCTCTTTTTGAACTTAAGATTTTTTGTACCCCCATGTCGAGCCCCCCAAGAACTAGTGTATTTTTCCAGTTTGAATATTTTGAGCATGCATGTCATTTATATATTCTCTACCTTCATCATTCATATCCTTATGGGACCGTAGGTTTCTGATCTTAGATGGAGAAGTGATCAAGGGATGATTATGAACATCTTCAAAAACACTAACTTTCCAAACACCATCTTGCAATCGGATTTTCATCCGTGCCTTACAACTATTTCGAGTGCTCGGTTTATCCTTTTCAGGGGTTGTTGGATGTGCTGATTTCTTTAGAAAGCCTTTCATAGAGCAAACATACTTTATCATTGTCTCTTTTTCTAACCTTGAAGAGACATAATGGTTTCCCTTGCGAGTACTAAACCCCTTTCGATAAGCAAAATTATTGTAGAATCTTCTTGCATCATCATCTGTGCTAAATTCTTTTCCGACAAAAGGAGCAAGCTCTAAATGTTCATGTGGGTCAGGCTCATCCAGTTCTTCTTGACCTTGGTTATTCTCATCGGCAATTGTTGAAGAAGCTCCTTCATTCCTCTCGTCTATGCTCACCATTTTGTAAATTCTATAAAATTGTAAAAAAGTTTGCTTGTTAAAAATCAGTTCTATAATACTGACATTAGTTACTAGACCATTTTCAAATGAGTACAGAATTTGGCATAACCATAGAACCATCACAATTTGGTCAAATATGACTACTATTATCGCAATCTAGTCAAATTTCATCCTGACATTTTGTTATCGCAAACAGCAATGAGAACCATCAAAATTTGGTTTAATTTGGTCTCTAATTTTTTTCGGTTGTCATTCTTTTAGCAACGAACCATCAAAATTTCACTTATAATTTCAAAATAAAAGTTGCTCCATAATTTCTATGGAAAAGGACGACATTAAAGTTCAGACCTTTTGTTCTATACAATACTGGAAACGTGGGAGACAAAAGTTAGGTGCAATGAGAGAAAAAGTTCTCACCTGTGCAACCAGATCGGAGAGGAACTGAGCAATGAGAGAGGAAGGAGAAGAGTTGAAGGAGCAAGGAGAATGTGCGACTAGGGTTTCGTGCAAAGGAGAGTTGGAGGAGTTGCGATGCGTCTAGGGTTTTTGCAAATTTAGTGAAGGAGAGGAGCGAAAGGAATAGAAGAGATCGGATAGAGGAAAAAGCAATTAACAGAGGTGCTAACGGGAGGAGAAAGGCCTTCGACGGAAAAAAATAAACAAATAATGAGAAATCAGCGCCTCTATCATGTCCGCTCATCTCAATCTGGTGCACGAATTTTAAAGCGATCGAAAGGAAGAGACGTTCAGTGTATGAGGCATCAATACTCCAGAGTGTAGTATATCATTCCTCTATATATATATATAGAGAGAGAGAGAGAGAGAGAATGGATATAGTACACTGATGTGTACGGATCGTCCCTGTACACATGAGTCGTTTTTCAAGATTCAAAATTCAAACAGTCGATTAGAACCGTTCAAGTTGTTCTCCATATTGAAAAACCCAAATAGACCAAATTTTACATTTTTTTGCTATTTATTATGATATTTTCAAAAAACACTATAATTGGAGTATTTCAGGCATTCCAATTTGAAAATATCATAATATATAGCAAAAAAATCGAAATAATGTAAAATTTGGTTTGCAAGAGTTTTTCAATATGGAGAACAACTTGAACGGTTTGGATTGACTATTTGAGTTTTTTATTTTGAAAAATGACTCACGTGTACGAGGACGATCCGTACACATCAGTGTATTTTATCCATTATATATATATATGCTATGGTGCATCGCGATGTATTTAAGCTTTTGTACATCACGATCATTATCCGCCAATCATTTTACAAATTGACAAATCTAATTAAACCAATCCAATCTATATATTGAAATCTCATAACAAATCAAATTTTATATTTTTTGAAATTCTTTTACTATTTTTTTCGAATTTTCTAAACTTTCTTTTTGTGGATACCAACTAATAATAAGAAAATTCTAAAAACGGCAGGTTTTAGAAAATTCGAAAAAAATAGTAAAAAAAATTTTTAAAAATATAAAATTTAGTTTCTTATGAGATTTAAATATATAGATTTGATTGGTTTAATTAAATTTGTTAATTTGTAAAGCTATCAACCGATATGACCACGATGTACAAAAGGCTCAATACATCGCGATGTACCATAGCATTTCTCTATATATATATATATGAGATATGCTATGGTGCATTGTGATGTATTAAGGCTTTTGTACATCGCGATCATTATCCGTCAACCGTTTTACTAATTGACAAATCTAATTAAACCAATCAAATCTACATATTGAAAACTCATTACAAACCAAATTTTATATATTTTTTTAATTCTTTTACTATTTTTTTGAATTTTCTAAAACTTTTCTTTTTTGGGTACCAATTAATAATAAGGAAATTCCAAAAAAATGGCAAGTTTTAAAAAATTCGAAAAAAATAATAAAAAAAATTTTAAAAATATAAAATTTGGTTTGTAATGAAATTTCAATATATAGATTGGATTGGTTTAGTTAGATTTGTCGATTTGTAAAATTATCGACATATATAGTCGCGATGTACAAAAGCCTTAATACATCACGATACACCATAGCATTTATATATATATAGAGAGAGAGAGAGAGAGAGAGAAATGCTATGGTGCATCGCAATGTATTGAGGCTTTTGTACATCGCGACCATATCCGTTGATAGTTTTACAAATTGACAATCTAATTGAACCAATCCAATTTATATATTGAAATCTTATAAGAAACCAAATTTTATATTTTTTCGAATTTTTTTACTATTTTTTTTCAAATTTTTTAAAACCTGTCATTTTTAGAATTTCCTTATTATTAATTGGTACCAAAAAAGGAAAGGTTTAGAAAATTCGAAAAAAATAGTAAAAAATTTTCAAAAAATATAAAATTTAGTTTGTAAAGGGATTTCAATATGTACATTGGATTGGTTTAATTAGATTTGTCAATTTGTAAAACGATTGATGGATAATGATCGTGATGTACAAAAACCTCAATACATCGCGATGCACCATAGCATATATATATATATATATATATATATATATATAGAGAGAGAGAGAGAGAGATGCTATGGTGCATCGCGATGTATTGAGACTTTGTACATCGCGATCATTATTCGTCAACCATTTTATAAATTGACAAATCTAATTAAAACAATCCAATCTACATATTGAAATCTCATTACAAACCAAATTTTATATTTTTTGAAAATTTTTTATTATTTTTTTCGAATTTTCTAAAACATTCCTTTTTTGGATACCAATTAATAATAAGAAAATTCCAAAAATTGCAGGTTTTAAAAAATTCGAAAAAAATAGTAAAATAATTTTAAAAAATATAAAATTTGGTTTTTAATGAGATTTCAATATATAGATTGGATTGGTTTAGTTAGATTTTTAATTTGTAAAACTATCGACATATATGATTGCGATGTACAAAAGCCTTAATACATCGTGATGCACCATAGCATTTCTCATATATATATATAGAGTTTTGCTATGGTGAGTTGCAACTCACCAAAGGGTCGGTGAGTCGCGCTCAAAGCTCCTAAATCTAGTTTAAAATGACCGATCCAAACCGTCAAATATGATTTCTCTGTTGAAATCTCCATGCAGACCAAATTTTATATATTTTTGAAATTTGTACGTATTTTTTTCGGATTTTTAAAAACTGTTGTTTTTGAACGGTTCAGAACTAATTAGATTAACGATTTTCTAAAATTTCAAAAAAATACTTAAAAATTTTGAAAAAATGTAAAATTTGGTCTGCATGGAGATTTCAATAGGGAGATCGTATTGGACGGTTTGGATCGGTCATTTTGAACTAGATTTAGGAGGTTTGAGCGTGACTCACCGACCCTTTGGTGAGTTGTAACTCACCATAGCAAAACTCTATATATACACACACACATACATATATATATATATATATATATATATATAAAGTACTGTTATTGTTATCGTTTTACTTTTGCTTGACAATTTTTTTTTCTGAAAAAATTTATTTTCTTCCATATTAATCTGAAACCAAAACAAAAAAAAAGACACAGAAAGAGCATCAAATAAACTTGTGGCCGCCATCATTCTATTATAACATTGAGAAACCATAAAGATAAAATAAAAGGAAAAGGACGTTGTAGTAAAGCTGTATATATGCTGACTAAGGGCTTATGATTGCAAAAAATATATATAATAAAAGAAAGAAAAGCTGTATATATGTAAAATATATTTGCCTCTTAACGTTGTTCGGTGCAATTATTAAATTTTAAAAATTACCAAAAAGCTGCTTTACCAGTTACCAATATATATATTATCGGTCAAATCATTATCTTGCTCTCAGTGGTGCCATGTCAATCGCTTTCAAAGTGGAATGTTGGTATCCGGTATGAGAATACTGGGCCATCCAGGCTGTCCGGTATGGGAAGAATCTAGATCAAAATAATGCTGCATTATACGCGTGCCACACAACCAAAAATTATTTCAAGATGAATGTAACATTTAAATTTGCATAAAATCTCTTTATTAGAACCAATGGAGATTAGCTGCGCCACTGCTCCTTAAGAATAAGTTTTCAGGTTGAATTATTGAAATTTGTATAATTTTTTTTAAAAAAAAAGGTTGGTTAGCGAGTAATAAAAAGATTCAGATAAACTAAAACATATATTTCAGATCAGAAGGTTCAGAACTCTAACAGTATATATTCATTTTTACGACTTGTTCTGCTTTTGAGTCTTGACACATTAAATATGATCTGGATCATCAATCTGACATGAACAATCAAAAGTTACTTGAAATGGCCCCTGATAAATATATATATATATTGTACGTACATATCTAAGTATGGGCCATCCATATTATTTCTCGGGCTGGAAATTTCCTCAAATCATTTGTTCATTGTTGGTTTTGAAATTTATTTACGCTAACCCAAATCTCACAATCGTCCTCTAAATATTCCCCAGCGCGTACTTTCTGGGAAGGGCTAAAGTTTTTGTGGGTCCCAATTGTAATTGGCGAGAGAAAAAAGAAGTAAAGAAAAGAAACCATATCAATATATGAAATATCAATTATTTGTGGGTCTGAACTACAGTTTTTCCCTGTTTTCTTCTCCTTTGATGTAGATAGTACATGTTACTACTTGTGCAAATAAATGGGCCCCATTTGTAACATGGCCACTGACAGGGGATTATTTTCGTGCTAATTACGGATCCCGTGCGGCGGCTTTAAATAGTCATCATGTGTAACAGTCTAGTAGTCGGCAACTTTTGCATCCAACCTGGCTAAGAGCCCTTTAATCGAAAAAAAGAATTTTGCATCCAAAATGAAGCTTTTTCAAAAAAAAATAATAATAATAATTCAGGTCAGGTCCATTATTTGGAATTTTTTAACATAGCAAACACTTAGGATCCTTTACAGATTTACTATAAACCTAAGTCCATATCAATCCATCTTTACTTTTAAATTGCCAGTAGTATTTATCTTTATTTTTTTTATAAGATTTTATAAAATTAATTTATTATTATTAAATTTTCGTAAGTTTAATTACATAATCAGAAATAAATTTTGTCTTTCGCCATTTTTACCTTCATATTATCTAACTATTTCAATCATCCATTGTCGTATAATGTCTGAAATAAATCCAAAATTCTGGATGAATAGTGTCAGTCACCTCGCCAAATATATATCTATAATAAAAAAAAAATTATTTCTAGGTAGCTAGCTAGTGCAGACTACATAGCATGATTACTCTTTTTTTTTTTAAAAAAATAACATATATTTGATCAGGGTTGACAAGGATCATCCCCAATGTTCTTCAACCATCATCCCCTAAAAATTATTAATGAGAAAAATATGTCATTAATGAGAGAAAACACGTCATTAATGAGGAATCACATCATCCCTAGGATCATCGTCATATTCCTCATCCCCACCAGCGCTAATTACTCCCTCCCTCCCTCCCCCTCCGCCCTCCCCCAACATCATGCTTACCTCCTACCTCAGAGAAATATTTTTTCCTAAATATTTTTTTCCACGACATTTGTATCTAAAAACTAACACAATTAGTTTTTTTGTTCCAGGACAATTAGTTTTTTTTTTTCATATCAACCATTTTTTTTTCATGACATGTGTATCTAAAAACTAGCACAATTAGCTCTTTTTTCTAGGATAATTAGTTTTTTTTTCCATGTTAACTATTTTTTCCAGGACATTTGTATCTAAAAACTAGCACAATTAGTTTTTTATTCCAAGACAATTAGTTTTTTTTCACAATAATTAGTTTTTTTTCCATGTCAAGCATTTTTTTCAGGACATTTGTATCTAAAAAATAGCAAAATTAGATTTTTTTTTTTTAGCATACTTATTATCTAAAACTAGGACAATTAACTTTTTTTACAGATCAAATAATATTTTTTTACACGATAATTATTACCTGAAACTAGAAAAATTAGTATTATTTTATAGGACAATTAGGAATACCTAATTGTTCCAGTTTCATCTGGAAAAAAAAAAGTTCTGGAGAGGAAGGAAAACACAGAAAATGGATGAGGAGAGTACGCTCTGGATGATAAATTCAAGGAATGAGCGATAAAATTAGAAAGTTAGTTAGTATTAATGAGGACACTAGATGGGGACGAGGGATGAGGAAATCTCTAAAATGATGGTAAGCAATTCCGCTATTTGATTGCGAGACAAATAGTAGGTGAAATGTGCTCCATGCACGTTGAACTTAATTAATATAAAGTTATTAAAAACATCTATTTGATTGTGATATGCTTGTAGATTTCTGTGTCGACATACCGTGAGACTATTTTATTGTTGATAAAAACATTCCTCAAAAATATCTTTTTGGATAAAAACATTCCTTAAGATAGCGATGGATCCAAAGTATTTAAAACTATTAAATTTGGCAAAGCATAACAAGAAGTTGTGCTAGTCCTACTCTAATTTGATAGACATAAGCCTAAAAATTTTAAATTAAATTAATACATTACATCAAATAGAACAGAACTAGGTTTTCTAGATTCGCCTTGCTTTTGAGATTGAATTTTGTTTTTGAATTCAGACCCATTCCCACTAAGAATAGTCAGTTGCATAAAGAGATTGTTTAATACTCTACCCCATTTATTATAAGGTAAATGATTTTTTTATGGCTATATAAAATAATTCGTAAATTTTTACAGAGTTCGCATTTGTCGTGAAGTAGTGGATAACCAGACAAAAGTTAACAATGCTCTGATTAGATCGAACCGACATTATTAAATCTAGATATGAACCATCTAGGTTGAGCATGCTTGCCCAAATTTAGGCATGTTGAGATTTGTGAGTTGAGAATGAAACCCTTAAAGACTCGATTTTAAAATAAATATGCAAAAAAAAGGTAAAACGTCAAATCTAAAGAATAGCTGGGACCACATATTCCCCTGTCCATATGATTTCTTCTTATCCTTGGATCATGGGCATGTACTTTCACATCCAATACATTAATAATTCGATAATAATTCTATATTTTAATAAATAATTTAAAGTTCTTTTGAACTTCTTTTCATTTTTGTTTGGAATTCTAGGTGACTTTTAACAGCAAATAAAAGGAGAGCGTTCATGTGCATGAGTTACTCCGCATATCGATCACAAATATTTAATAACCATTTTAAGACAATATTTGTATGAACAACGACGACTCTCTGTAAAACAAGATGCTAGTGGTAAAGAAGGGAGCCCGTTAATATATATATATATATATATATAACTGCAATTAACATAATCTAATTATGCTAATCGCAATATTAAGCAACAAAGATGTGTCATGACTCATGACAGTTTACAAAATGGTCCCCAGTCCACATAATGTTAAAAAATTTGTAATGACGAATGTCGATGTGGTAAAAAATATGATCACTACAAACTACAAAGTATACAGAGAGGTGCTTTATACATTCATACACTATTTCTTAATCACGATCACTATAATCATTATTGTTTATGTGCTATTAAAACTTGAACGATCACCTATTTTATCTTGCAGGTGTAGAGCAGAAATCTCGATGCATGCCACCTCAACAGCTATTAGTTTTTCATGGATGGCATCACATAACTGATCATGGCTGACATGAACATGTTGATTGCCTATCTGAAAAACATTAAATAAGAATGGCATGCAAATAAGTAATTAAATCATGATCAGTTGAGCTGCACATTAATTACTGGACTTGTATCTGGCAATCAGAAAGGTTCAGATATAAGGTCCATTGACTAGCACAGCTCACTACCAGATCACAACCATGTTTCTTGAATTAACGGATGTGATCTGCAAGCTAGTCTGGTTCATAAAACAGCAGAGAAACTGAGAAGTTCTATTTGGTGTCAGGTGCATTAATTCATTTCTTAGGACTGTAACATAATTGTATAGTTCTAGAAAGGACGGCATTCATTGCTAGAATTTACAAACTCTTTTTTCTATTATGATAAGGTTCCTTAAATTCTGGAATTCTTTTGTATTGAATGCACATATTGTTGTGTAGTATTAATATCAGAACACTGGTAGCCCATTGTCCAAAATTAGGCCCAACAAAATAAAATGCGGTACCAAACTACACGGTAAACCTTTTAACACTATATAGTATTTTTGTTATTAGTGATGTTATGCTTGCCTTATTTTTCTTAAACTTTTTTTTGGAGGATTTTCGTATGGAGATCAATATAAGGATTTTAGCTATCTTGAAAAATTGCAAGGTATGCCAATAACCACACGGGATTATACGTACCATAAGTCCTTAACCCCCAAAACATGTATATAGAATAAGCAATAATCGTGTGATCCCTCTATCTACAAGTCTACGACGTATCCGCCATCTCAATTCTCAAACTACTTTTTGTGATCCAAGATGAATATTTATTTAGAGAGATACAGTCCAATATGTAATACATTTTATTCATCTTTTGTTTTTGACAGAAATTGAACATGTTCTCTCTAGAGAAACGATAGAATCGCTAACCATTTCGTATCCACCTCGATCTGGCCTCCATACAACTTCCAATTGCCTCTTATTCAAATTTTAATTTCACAGGAAATTAGTCTGATCATTTTGGTGAATTTTCTATAATCATTTCTGTGGTTTTCAGTTGCTATCAATCCCCTAAATTGATTCGGCTAAAATGAAATTTTTGGAATGGAGGTGTAAAAATATATATAAAAAAAGAAAAGTTATGGAGTTCTCTGTCGTACATTAAAAAAAAAAAAGCACTAATAATTTGTTTCTAAAATCAGTTAAGAAAATAATAAGCAATATTCCAGAGTGATCGCTCTGACTACAACCTATCCGCCATCTCAAACTACTTTTTGTAGTCCAAGATGATATAGAGAGATATAGCCTAATATGTAATACATCTTATTCATCTTTTGTTTTTGAGAGAAATTGAACATGTTCTCTCTAGAAAAACGATAAAATCACTAACTATCAATACTGAGCTTTCGTATCCACCTCCATATAATTTCCAATTGTTTTTAATTCCATTCTTTAGTTGTCTTTTTATCCATTTGTAACTTTATTTTGCCTTTTTCTTCTTGGTCATTTCATCTCATCTCCTCTCTTCCAAATTCAACTCACCAGTCACCACCCTCATGATCAAATCCACCTCATAGCTAGTCCTGTCCATCTCTATCTTTATCAATAAAGGCACAAAATAGAAAACGAGACACCAGACAACTGACAACTAGATTCCTTCTTTCTTGTGATTTCAACTAGTCAGACAACAAATTGTGGCAAAATCGTTATTAAAAAAAAATATATGGCAAAATCAACTTGCACACGTGTCGCCGATAAATAAGAATCAAGTACGTCATGCTGCGATGCACATGTAGCTATGGCAAAATCATAATATGAGGCATTTATCGGACGTCTATGACTCTATATTAAAATTTAATGCTAAGAAAATGGTGTTCTTATAATTTTTTACTTTTTATGGTAATGCCTGAAGAGTTTGAAATAAATAAAAACAATAATAATTGCACTGGTGGTACAGTTTAGATCATTTTGATTTTTTTTATAGTATTAGAAGAGAAAAATTATTATATGTACCTGGGTTGAGCCAAGACCACTGGGCCTAAAATTGTGGGTGGCATCTCTTTTAAGATAAGCCTCTTGAGCTCTCCCTATTTGGGTCACTTCCATTTCTCTTTTGTTATTATCGTTTCCTTTCCACTTTTTTTTTCCCCTTCTAAGTTCCACCCCATTTGCTTATATATATCTAGACAAGTGGCCACAGATGGATGGCTCCTAAAAGGGCGTTGAGCCGTCGAGCTTCTATAATTAGCATTTACATCGCTCTATTTCAATTGGTCAGACGATGACAACTCCTATTATTAGCATTAGAGAAAATGGGCGGTAGCTGAAAAAATAAGAAAAAGGTAAAGAGAATAAGGAAGGATGTTTGATGGATTAAAAAGTTAGTCATGAGTCATGACATAGAACTTCCACAAAAAGTTATTGTTTTAAAAGATAATGCATGATTAGCCGTTGTATTAACATTCACAACACTATTAATTTATTGCAAAATAATAAGTGATTTGTTAGTTGTTACAATAATGCTCTTTCGCATGCACAAAATAAAGGCAGCCGAGCGCGTTTCAATCACATTTGAAATCCAAAGAGACGAGCTAGACGATATACCCGAGCGTGTTTGTTAGAATAATGCTCTTCCACAAAAGTTTTTGATGTAATCTTTTGGTCTCTCAGAAGTGCATGAAACGGACCGGGACCGGTCCAGTGAAAGATTTTAATCTGGAATGATAACAGCTCAGATGTGAACTGCCTCAGCAGTCCGTTGGATATTTGGGTTTCTTTTTTATTTTTATTGGAGATATTTGGGTTTCAATTCGAACTGTCGGATTGAGATTTAATATCTGAAAGCAGGCTGCGGGCTTAGTAGCAAACAAAGAGGAAATAAGAGAAACCTGACAGTACAAGAAAAATTCAGGCACAGTCCGACAGTCGTATGGCGGCCTGTGTTAAATACCTAAAATACCATTAAAATAAATAATCCAGCGGTACCAAATATTATCGGATATACTTAAGCATCTTCATCTCAATTGTGAACGATTACACAAGATTTAGCATATAATGTGCAAATAATGCAAATTATGATTATCATTTGAGCATTTAAAGCGATTTTGTATTTATTTTAAGTCATTTGATCACAATAATTTAGATTTAAACTCTTCATTTAGTCTAGAATATATTTCTTATCTTACTTATTCAAAATGTTTAGATTATACATAGTAATTAGTAATTACGCATTTAATGTACAAATAATGCAAATTCTAAAGAGAAATGCTAGTGTCCAATATATAGGACGGATGGGTCCGTCCAATATGACAATTTTCACATTTTTTAATTTTAAATGACCGATCCGAACGGTTCAATATATTCTCTGTATTGAAAACTTACAAGAAACTAATTTTTTTGTTTTTTTTCAAATTTTTTTACTATTTTTTTGGTATTTTTGAAAATTCATGATATAAACATTATAGATCGTCCAATAACAACGATTTTCTAAAATACCAAAAAAATAGTAAAAAATTTCGAAAAAATGTAAAAATTGATTTCTTATAAGTTTTCAATATGGAGAACATATTGAATGGCTCGGATCGGTTATTTGAAATTCAAAAATGTGAAAACGATCGTATTGGACGGAGCCCATCCGTCCAATATATTGGACTCTAGCATTTCTCAATTCTAAATATCATTTGAGCATTTCAATAGATTTTACATTCCTTCTACGTCATTTGATCACAACAATCTAGATTTAAACTCTTTAAAATTGTTAAGAATTTGTTTTTTATCTTACTTACTCAAAATGACAGGATTATACTCGGTAATTACGCATTTAATGTGCAAATGATGCAAATTATGACTATCATTTGAGCATTTCAAGCGATTTTGCATTCATTTTAAGTCATTTTATCACAATAATCTAGATTTGAACTTTTCATATAGTCCAGAATATGTTTCTGATCTTACTTATTCTAAACGATTGGATTATACATAGTAATTACGCATTTAATGTGCAAAAAATGCAAATTCTCATTATAATTTGAGCATTCCAGGCGATTTTGCATTCATTTTAAGTCAGTTGAACACAATAATCTAGATTTAAGCTCTTTATATAGTTTAGAATATGTTTCTGATCTTACATATTCAAATTGATTAGATTATACATAGTAATTACACATATAATTTATAAATAATTCAAATTCTGACAATCATTTGAGCTTTTCAAGCGATTTTGAATTCATTTTGAATCATTTGATCACAATAATCTATATTTAAAATCTTTAAATTATCTATAATATGTTTCTTATCTTATTTATTTAAAATGATTGGATTATATATAGTAATTACATATTTAATGTGCAAATAATGCTAATTCTAACAATCATTTGAGCATTTCAAGTGGTTTTGCTTTCATTTCAAGTCATTTCATCATAATAATCTAGATTTAAGCTCTTCATATAGTTTAGAATATGTTTCTGATCTTACTTAATGAAAATGATTGGATTACACATAATGTTGTCCCTAAATAAAGGCCTAGAGGGGGGTAAATAGGCACAAATTCGAATCCTAAATCGGTTTGGACAATTTTACGGAAATTAACAATTCAAACAATTCAAGTTGGTTCACACACAAATAATCAAACACACAAGTCAAATGTAAAGTAAATAGAGAGAGAGAGAGATGACAAGCGATTGATTATGGAGTTCCGACCCGCTAGATGAAGCTAGCCTTAGTCGTACGTCTCCGGGAGTTTCGCGACCGCAAATCGAACGCGCTCCGTTCTATTCCAACCGAACGGGTCTACAATTGCGAACCGAATCACCTCGTCACAAGGAACTTGAGGCGGATCGGCTTAACCTCTAACTAATCTCCAAATGGCACAAAGGATCAAGGCTCTCAACCAAAACGTTCAAAAATCTAGCTAATCAAACTATGGGTTTGGCTGATGCACTCAAATCTCAACAAATTGTCTAAGAAAATGCTCAAATAGGAGAGAGGAATAATATCAGGGGTTTAGAGCTCAATAGCAGGTATATAGCAAGGTTTTCAATCAGTTCAATCAGCTCAAAAAGGTCTGATATATATAGAGGGCGTCAAGAGCTCTAAACCAGTCAAATTCTGCACAAAACGTTATATAACACTCCGACATGTTACACAACGCTTGAAAATAGCCGTTAAATAAAACAAATTTCGACAATAACATTGGAGGGTGACAGAAGCGTTGTACAACGTTTCAGGATGTACAACGCAATGAACAGTAAACTCCAAAGTTCAAAAAGTTGTCAGATACGTTACACAACGCTAGAAATATGCAACGTTTGATAAGCAAATCATTGTGTGACGGAATATAACGTTACATAACGTAGGCCAGAACTTCCTCAAAACGGCCAAAAACATCAAAGCGTTAGAATTTTCTAAACGAACGTCTTATAACGCTTGATTTTTGGTCCGTTGTGTAACGCCAGGAAGCGTTACACAACACACTGTTAAAGTGCTAAGAAACATTAGCTGACTGAATGAAGCGTTGTGCAACACATGCAATCGTTACACAACGTTTTACCAAACGTTACACAACTGAATGAAGCGTTGTGTAACGCATGAGAACTGTTTTTGCAACGAGGTATATTAGGAGGAGTTCTGTAACGTTGTATAACGTTATGAAGCGTTGTATAATGCTACAACTGAATTTTGAGCATTTAAACTTAGAAAATTGAGGAAATCAGTTTAGAATTACAACCTCAAATTCTAAACTTCATGACTGATCTTCCTGGGTCTTGTTAGTCTTTGTTCCACGCGCTATGCATGACTTTGCTACCTTGTTCTATCTTAAACTAAATTAAACACTTACAGGAGAGATTAGTAAAGGTTGTGTTGTTTTACAAATCGACAAATCGAGTTAAAGACTTGTTTGAATCAACACATAATAATTACGCATATAATGTACAATTATTGCAAATTATGATTATCATTTGAACATTTCAAGCAATTTTGAATTCATTTTAAGTCATTTGATCACAATAATCTAGATTTAAACTTTTTATATTGTTTAGAATATGTTTCTGATCATATATATATTCAAAATGATTGGATTATACAAAGTAATTACGTATGTAATTTGCAAATAATACAAATTCTAACTATCCATTGAGCATTTCAAGTGATTTTGTTTTCATTTTAAGTCATTTGATCACAATAATCTTGATTTAAACTCTTCATGTAGTCTAGAATGTATTTTTTATCTTACATATTCAAATTGATTGGATTATACAAAGTAATTACGTATATAATTTGCGAATAATACAAATTCTGACTATCAATTGAGCATTTCAAGCGATTTTGCATTCATTTTAAGTCATTTGATCACAATAATCTTGATTTAAGCTCTTCATGTAGTCCCAGTTATGTTTCTTATCTTACTCATTCAAAATGATTATATTATACATAGTAATTAAGCATATAATGTGCAAATATTTCAAATTTTGAATATCATTTGAGCATTTCAAGCGATTTTGTATTTCTTTTACGTCATTTGATCACAATAATCTATATTTAAACTCTTCATATAGTCTAGAATATATCTCTGATCTTACTAATTCTAAACGATTGTATTATACATAGTAATTACGCATTTAATTTGCAAATAATGCGAATTCTGATTATGATTAGAGAATTTCAAGCGATTTTGCATTCATTTTATGTCATTTGATCACAATAATTTAGATTTAAGCTCTTTATATAGTTTAAAATATTTTTCTGATCTTACATATTCAAATTGATTGGACTTTACATAGTAATTACGCATATAATTTGCAAATAATTCAAATTCTGACTATGATTTGAGCATTTTAAGCTATTTTTCATTCATTTTAAGTCATTTGATTACAATAATCTATATTTAAACTCTTCATGTAGTCTAGAAAAAGTTTCTTATCTTACATATTCAAAATATTTGGATTATACATATTAATTACGCATTTAATGTGCAAATAATGTGAATTATGAATATCATTTTAGCATTGTAAGTGATTTTGCATTCCTTTTACGTCATTTCATCACAATAATCTAGATTTAAGCTCTTTAAATTGTTTAGAATTTGTTTCTTATCTTACTAATTCAAAATGATTGGATTATAGATGGTAAGTACGCATTTAATGTGCAAATAATTCAAATTATGACTATCATTTGAACATTTCAAAGCGATTTTGTATTCCTTTCATGTCATTTCATCACAATAATCAAAATTTAAACTCTTAAAATTATTTAGAATTTATTTATTATCTTACTTATTCAAAATGATAGGTTTATGAATAGTAATTAAGCATATAATGTGCAAATAATAAAATTTCGGTTATCATTTGAGCATTTAAGGCGATTTTGCGTTCATTTTAAGTCATTTGATCACGATAAGCTAGATTTAAGCTCTTCATGTAGTCTAAAATATGTTTATTATCTTACTTATTCTAAACGATTGGATTGTACATAGTAATTACGTGTATAATGTGCAAATAATGCAAATTCTAATTATGATTTGAGCATTTCAAGCTATTTTGCATTGTTATTTGATCACAATAATTTAGATTTAATCTTTTTATATAGTCTAGAATATATTTCTGATCTTACTTATTCAAAATGATTGGATTATAAATAATAATTAAGCATGTAATGTGCAAATAATGCAAATTCTGATTATCATTTGAACATTTAAAGCGATTTTGCATTCATTTTAAGTCATTTCGTCACGATAATCTAGATTTAAGCTCTTCATGTAGTCTAGAATATGTTTTCTTATCTTACTTATTCAAAATGATTGGATTATAAATAATAATTAAGCATATAATGTTCTAATAATGCAAATTCTTATTATCTTTTGAACATTTAAATCGATTTTGCAGTCATTTTAAGTTATTTGATCACGATTCCAGATTGGAGTCGACTGCGTAAAACGGACGTTCCTATCAAAAGTTATGCCTTTTTGAAGTTCTAACATTCAAAAAAATACATTTTTGTGTGATTTTTTTTATTATTTTCTCTAATTTTTTTTGTGATATCTATATGATATATATTTCAAAAATTAATATATATATTTTATTTTACAAAAATAAATACATTAAAAAAATTAAAAACCATGTGAATTGGAGGAAATACAAAATGAATATCTTATTTTTAAAAATTATTTATATTAAAAAATAACTAATTTTCAATGAAATATTTAATCTATATATAAGAAATACAAAATAACAAAATACAAATGAAATGCATTGAAAACAAATATATATTACATCCAAAACATCCACCATTACCAAAGACAACAAAATGGGCTTTCTGGGAGCCCAGAGCATGATTTTTCGCTCGCTGACGTCATCATTTTCGCGTGAAGGCGTCATCAAAATTTTTTCAGAAAAAAAAGTTTTTTTTCAAAATTTTTTTTCGCGCTGACGTCATCAAATGGACAAATTTTTGTGTTCAGTTAGATACGTCAAGAGATGAGTTAAACTAATTATGTGTTCAATTAGATGCAGTGATAATATGAAGTTTTAAGTTTTTGTGTTCAGTTAAACATCTCAAGGGATTAATTACATGAATTATATGTTCAATTAGACGCATCTCAAAATTGAATTTTCGTATTTTTGTGTTCAATTAAACAAGTTAAGGGATGAATTTAAAGCTTTTATGTGTTCTGTTAGTGGCAGCAGAAATTTGATTTTGTAGTTTTTTGTGCTCTGTTAAATACGTTAAGGGATAAATTTAAATATTTATGTGTTCAGTTAGTTGCAGCAGAAATTTGATTTCGTAGTTTTTATGTTCAATTAATAAACTAGTTAAGGGATCAATTAAAATTTTTTGTGTGTTCAGTTAGATGCAATGAAGGGAAAATTGTTCATTTATTAAGAATAATAATATCCATTATTTCAACAAACTGAACAATTATATTAATAATAACATCCATTAATAATAACACAACTCCTACACAGTTTTAACCACTACAAGCCAACACAATTCATCAACTACTCCTTCGATTCCTTCCGCACAACTCTTCTCGCCATGTCCTGTAATTCCAACACAAACAAAACAAAATACAATTAAGATCAATTACGAATTAAGTGCTCTAATAATATTTAATCATTTTAGGTATGTAAAGTTTTTAAAAAATACATAATGAAATAAAATGATCCCTGAAAAGTACTAACTTAACACATAATGAAATAAGATGATCACTTGACTGAATTGCTTATTCAGGTATACCAGAATGTGAATGTACAGCAAAGACACTATTATAAACAAAACAACAGTAATAGTATAACAAGGCATGAAAAATTCAGATCTACATTTCTAAAATACAAAAATCATATTTAAGAGATCAGATCTTGAATTCAATTACAGAAATTAACCGAACGATCTATGCAAATTCCAAAAGCTTGAAATTAAATTAAATAAATGAAAAGTAGAGAAATCTAATCACCTGGACCCTAGGAGAAGTGAGGCCAAGCACGAGAATCCTAGCGCCGACATCTTCATTGATCCTGATAGTGGCGAACCAGCCCATGAAAATAGTGGGGGCCGAATGTAATTTGGGCTTGGATTAATGGGGGCCCATGAAGAAACTTGATCAATTTGATTTAACAAAATAAGATAAAAAATGGAATTTTATGATTATTGGGGGAGACCTGGCCTTCGCCAGTCCTCCCTTGGATTCGCCAATGGATCCTGAGTTCAACTCGGTCATTAACAGCCGCATCCCTGACCAAATCCAGCGCGCCGACCTACGTCACATCAAAGTGATCAACACTAACAGTGCTCCTCACCAACTGCGAACTATGCACGGGCTGTTCGAACTCAGGCACGACCACAACGCCAAGCGACATGCCGTGGTACATGACCTCGAAATCAGTGGAACCATATCAAATACCAACCTTAGTCAGGTTGATGGCAGTGAAGAGCGGGGACGGATTTATTCAGAGGCAAGACCTGGCACGTGCCCAGGCTTGATTTTCTGAAATTTGATTCCAAGTGCTGATTTCCTTTGTAATTCAAAGATTGGAAGCCTAGTGCCTAGGCTTAGTTTGCTCCGGTGCCCGGCCTTGGTGTTAGAGTTATGTCCTAGAGTTTATTATTGACAGATCATTCAGGTTGAGGATCTGAATTGTAGATCTCTGTTGATCATTCATTAGAATGACAATAATAAATCTAAACTGTCCATAATCTTGATAATTAACAAGGAACATTAATTATCATATAAAATTAGTATGCAAGTTAAGTGATGATTAAGTTCTACAAATCATAGGTAAGGAGTTACCAACTTAATTGCATATGTGTATGTTATCGGAACATAGTACAGGACACGATCCAATGAAATAAATATATGGATTGTGTTATGTGTCATTATTTATTTCATATGAGTTTGATTCGAAGTTTGAGATGTTCAACTTTTCCACATGAGGATAGGTTTTATAAATATCGTCTAACATTGATTCCTGATAAAGGCTGCTATACAGACTTTATTTATGTTCTCTTGAATTGTGCGGGGAAAAGTTATTCATCAAGAAAACCGTATGTCTCTCATTAGTATACCTAGTGAGTGATGATATCTTTTGGGCGCCCCTTGATAGAGTTGGATCGTATGCATGCAAACTAGACGACCATCTCTAAGATCAAGAAATGTATAATCTGCAAGAATGACATATTTCTATCTTGGATTATACAGTGATATCATTTGGCATAAGAATCAAAACAAGGAAATACTTTATTTCTCATGCAGAATTGAAATACTATAGTTGTACAGTATTTATTTATGTTAATTGGGAATCATAACGTGTTGCTAGATACCGCTTATGATTATTGGAATTAAATAACGATTTAATTTTCATGGCCAACATAACATAAATCCTCGAGGGTCACACGAATAAAAGCTCTTAACCAATAGTGCATTATAATTAGTTTATTTGCATTGGAGAATGTAAAATATGATAAGTTGATTAATTAATTATATACCGTTGTAACCGTTATAATTAATTATATCAAAGGGATCATATGAAACTAATAAATGCAAAGTCTAATCCTATAATAATTATTAAAATAGTTGATAATTAATTTTGCTCGACGCAATTAATATAATTGTGAGAATTATATTAATATAATTGTACTATATGATTATATATATTATATGGGCCTTATTTGATGCATAAACTAGAGAGAAAAATGAAATATGGCACTTGAGATTTTTGGCTCATAATTTTGGACGAATTTTGAGGAGGATTTAGTCTATTTTCTCATGTCAAAAGTTGCTTGGAAGAGGGATTAGTTGACTGGTCAATATGGCTTGTAAAAGTGGTCATAGCTTTATTATAAATATACCTCTCATTTGGATGAGAGAAGGTAACACAAACCACATCCTTCTATTCCTTTATAGCTACCATATTTTTGTTGCTCTCTTGCTTCAAGTTAAGGGCTCATGTGTTGAGCATTAGCTACCTCTACTAAATATCGATTTAGAAGAGAAAGGGGAAGATTTGGATTAGGCGATTTCACTCGTTTTGCTAGCATGAAATCGAGTGAAGTTGGTTAATCTTTTGTGGACCTAAGAAAGGAGAAGAAGGGGATAAGACGAGCACGTCACCACCTCCTATGCTGTGGTCGCGTCTTGCGGATACGATTTCGCAAGAGGTATACCCTTTCTAGCCATTCTTTCTTGATAAATAGATGTGTTTAATGCTTTGAGCAAGTTACTTGTTGCTTGATGTTTAATTTGTTAGAAAGTCATGCAATGCTCAATTTTAATTTTATTACTCATTAATAACGTTTAAAAGAGCATGCAAATTAAGGATCTAGCTATTTGAGTCATTTAACATAACGTGAGGGCGTATGAGGTTTACCTCTCGCGAAATCGTATTCACGAGACTCGAATCCTTTCTCTTGGAGTCGATAACGTGCTCCTTCTCTTCTTCTCCATGCACCTTAGGTCCACACAAAGTTTAACCAATTTCTATATGATTTGTACTAGCAAATCAATAGAAACGCCTAAACCTTTAGTTTTCCTTCTTCTATTACATCACTATTTAATATGGAAACTATTGTTCAACTCATGAACACCTAACCAAATGCAAATGAGAGGCACAAAATTTCATATCTGAAAACTTCTTTTCACCCTTGAAATTTCGTCCAAAATGGAGGAAGAGAGAGAAAGTGGAAGAAGGCCACCCTAATTCACCAATTAGTGGTCCTTATATAGGCCTCCCAACCATACCCTTTGGGGGGACCACTCCCACACCCTCAGGCAACCATAAAGTGGGCTTAGAAGCCCATAAAGTTGGGTTTTTAATTCCTCTTTTAATTGCATTTGATGTTGGGTCCAAACCGACAAATAAAATGATAGCCAGATTAATTGATATAATTCACACAACTATATCAATTGAGTTGAAACAAAATAAATTATCAACTGTTGTACTAAACGTCTCTAAGTTTGTCGATTACAAAACAATATCATTTGGCATTTAACGATCTTCTTTGAGTTTTATAGGAAGAAGATGCAAAGTTTGAAGACTTGGATAAAAACTATGTGCAAGATCAAGATCAAGTATTTAGAGAGCTTATAGGCTAGTTTAGACTTTAATAGAAGGTTTACTTTAGTTCTTTTATCCTTGAAATGGTCTAGATAGCAGAAAAGCTCAAGAACTCAGCATCTTTCTCAGTTTCAGACCCAGTGCGTCGTGTAACGCAATATTGGGTTACACAACGCACCAGTGAGTTGTGTAACGCAATATTGGGTTATATAACGCACCTGTTTGTGCAGAATTTTTCCTTTAACAGAAACAGTGCGTTACACAACGCAACAGAAGGTCGTGTAACGCACTAGCTACATCATACAACGCAATTTACGCGTCGTGCAACGCAATATCCTCAAGTCAAGCCAGAACGTTGTATAACGCACTGAAACGTTGTACAACCTTTCTTTGGTTTTACCCTGGCCTTTTTCACTCACTTTTCCTGATCATTTAATGTCATTTAATGTTGCGTTGCACAACGGATGGTCCGCGTCCTATAACGCACCTGACAACTCAACGGATAGTTTATCCGTTTTGTTTTATTATAACGGTCGTCCAGTGCGTCGTACAACGCAATATTGGGTCGTGTAACGCACTAGCAACGGATAGCTCGTTTTGTTTATTTTATTATAACGGCTATCTGTGGGTCGTGTAACGCAATATTGCGTTGTGTAACGCACAACAGTAAACTGAGTTGTTTTACAGCTTTTGATGAGCTCTATTTATATCCACCCCTTGTTCTCTCTCCATAGAGAGCTTTGCTTTGCAAAAATTGACCAGAATAGAGCCTTTTGAGCACAGGGATACTCTCCTACTTGAGCTTTTCATAGCTAGACCATTTTGAGAGATTTAGTAGCCTCAAACACCACCGCCCCGACATTGTCGCTAGGTGTAGGTTGGAATAGGTTGAGAGCTCTTCTCCTTTGAGGCCGTTGTGCCATTTGAGTTAGGCCGATCCACCTCGAGTGTCCTTGTGACGAGGTGATTAGGTTCGAAGTTGTAGACCCGTTCTTATTGGAATTGAACGGAGCGCGCCCTTTCGTGGTAGCGAAACTCCCGGAGACGTACGACTAAGGCTAGCCTTTTCTAGCGGGTCAGAACTCCGTAATCATACCAAGTGTTCAATTTCTCTCTCTCTCTCTCTCTCTCTCTCTCTTTATTATCTTGCTATACTTGAATTGCTTGTGTGCTTGCTTGTGTTGGGTACCAATTGAATTGTGTTAGGGTAGTTCATACCAAACCGGTCTAAAATCTTAATTGCTTCCGCTAAACCTTGGTTAAGCCGCCTCCTTTAGGGACAACATCAACTATTTGATAATTATTATTTGGTTTAGACTTTACATTAATTTAGTTTCATGTGATCCCTTTGAAGTAACTAATCATAACGGTTCATAACGGTATACGATTAATTATTCAACTTATCATATTTTGTATTCTCCAAAACAAATAAAATAAATATAATGTACATTGATTAAGAGCTCTGTTTTTCATGTGACCCTTGGAGGATTTATGTTATGTTGGTCATGGAAATAAATCGTTATTTATTTCCAATAATCATAAGCGGTATCTAGCAACACGTTATGATTCCCAATTAACATAAACAAATACTATACTTTTATAGTATTTCAATCCTGCATAAGAAATAGAGTATCCTATTGTTTTGATTCCTATGTCACATGATATCCTTGTATAATCCAAGATAGGAATGTGTCATTCTTGCAGATTATACATTTCTTGATCTAGAGTTGATCGTCTAGTTACACGCATACGATCCAACTCCATCAAGGGGCCCAGTAGATATCATCATTCACTAGGTGAACTAATGAGGGACATACGGTTGTCTTGATGAATAGTTTTTCCCAGCACAATTCAAGAGAACATAAATAAAGTCCGTATAGCAGCCCCTATCAGGAATCAACGTTAGACGATATTTATAGAACCTATCATCATGTGGAAAAACTGAATCATCTCAAACTCGGAATCAAACACGTATGAAATAAATAATGACACATAACACAATCCATATATTTATTTCATTGGATCATGTCATGTGCTATGTTCCAGTAACATACACATATGCAATTAAGTCGGTAATTCCTTACATATGATTTGTAGAACTTAATCATCACTTAACTTGCATACTAATCTTATATGATAATTAATGTTCCTTATTAATTATCAAGATTATGGACTCTTTAGAGATATTATTGTCATTCTAACGAATGATCCACAGAGATCTACAATTCAGATCTTCAACCTGAATGATCTGTCAATAATAAACTTTAGGAACAAATGATCAAGTATCATCAATAACATAAACTAAATTAAGTCATTAAACTATTGACTTTTAGGACATAACTCCAACATAATTAAGACTAATTAGTAGTTAAAAATTAAAATTGAGCACTGTGTGGGCTTTTTCGTCATCTCTCGAAGAATGAAATGGTTTCCTCGAGAAATTAGAATAAGCCTTAGATTCACCCCGGACGCACATCCTCTACTGTCCAAAAAAGGACTGCTCCAAGCAGTCCTTTCTTTTTTTTTTAATATTTAAAAATTATAAAATTTAAATGAAAAATTTAAACCGTTGATCTTGTTAAATTTTACCGGCGATGCATTTTCATATAAGTTTTATAAAATTTGAAGTTAGTTTGATACTAGATCAAGTAGTCAACAAATGAACGAATCTGGTTAGATTAATTCTAATACGTTCATAATTTGGTCACTTAATCAAGTATCAAATCGACTTCAAATTTTATAAAACTTATATGAAAATGCATCGCCGATAAAATTTAACAAGATCAATGGTTTAGATTTTTCATGTGAATTTTATAATTTTTAAATATTAAAAAAAAAAGAAAGGACTGCTTGGAGCAGTCCTTTTTTGGACAGTAGAGGATGTGGGTGCGATTCACCCCCGCTTAAGGTTCAATCTTTGTGCCGAGTATCTCTTCACAACAAGAGAACCAGAACAAGAGTCGCTTCTTACGAGGGTTTCTTAATTTTGCAGGTCATTTCTTTCCAATAGGCGCAAGCCCCTATTGTTAATTACCCCGTAGTTGCCTACGGGTACCTCTGATTAAGGGGTCTAAAGAAAATACGTAATGGGCTAGGAGGAATCTTCTCTTGAAGTGACTTAATTGATGGTATCAAACCTAATTGACGGGACTCAATTAAGGAACTTCTAAAATTCTAAAGGTTCAAAAAAAAGGGTTGGTTCTGGTCTTCGCCTGAAGAATAGAGTTTCTTGACTTGGAGTCGTTTTGAGTCGTTTGAAGTTGTCTAGAGTTGTTTAGAGTTGTTAAAGGTTGTTTAAAGTTGTTTAAAGTTGATTAAAATTCCTTAAGATTCTTTATGTCCTTTAAAATTGTTTTATAGTCAGTTAAAATTGTTTAAAATAGATCGAAATTAACTGATAGCTCTCGGGACAACGGCTGGCCTTCTTGTAGGAATGAGAGGAGTTTTACAACCTTCGGGGCCTCTTAGGTGGCCTTCTTGTGAAAGTTGGTTCTTTTACAACCCTAGGGGCCTCTTGGGCAGCCTTCTTAATAAGAGTTGGTTCTCAGGCCCGTTAGCGACTTCTTGCGAGAACAAAAGGATACAATTCTAGGGACCTTTTAGCGGTCTTCTTAACAAGAATTGGTTCTTTTACAACCCTCAGGGTCCTTCAGTGACCTTCTTAAAGGAGAGTTGGTTTTTTTACAACTCTAGGGACCTTTTGGGCGGCCTTCTTAATAAGAGTTGGTTCTCAGGCCCGTTAGCGGCTTCTTGCGAGAACAAAACAATACAATTCCAGGGTTCCTTAGGTGACCTTCTTAACAAGAATTGGTTCTTTTACAACCCTCGGGGTCCTTCAGTGACCTTCTTAAAGGAGAGTTGGTTCTTTACATCCCTAGGGGCCTCTTGGGAGGCTTCTTAATAAGAGTTGGTTCTCAGGCCCGTTAGCGGCTTCTTGCGAGAACAAAATTGAATTTTTTCAGACAGGGGGGTCATTTGATAAAATCCAATTTCAAGTCATCTGAAGTTGATCTCAACCCCAACGAGAGACTTTTCCTCAAACGGAGAAGTTTCGGCTTTGTCTTTGGGTTCGCGTTTTGACTTTTAATTTTCTGACATTTCTTTTTAGATTTTGGTAATTTTATATTTTTTTTATTCACTTTGGCCTTTTCGTACTTTTGAATTTTAGAAATTATTTTTATAGTTTCAAAATATTTGTTCTTGAATATAGTGGATGTTTGAAAATATCTATTATAAAATCGTTTTGTTATTTGAAAATATTTAAGTTTTGGATTTGCAAATTTCATTAAAGGACATTTAGTGAATTTTATTTTTTTTTCATTTCTTTATAGTTTTGAAAATATTGATATTTGAAAATACTTATCCTTGAAGATATTATTTTGAACACCCTTCCTATTTTGCAAATGACTAGCTTTTAGATTTGAAAATTTTGTTAAAGAGAATGTTTAGTGATTTATTATATTTCTAAAATTCATGAAATTTATTTTTATGATGAAAATACTTCAAAAATATAAAAGGCCAACACTTTGACATAATTTCATATCAAAGTATCAGTGAATTTGGTTTATTTTGATTTTTAGAATTTTATGGATATTTTATTTGTATTTTTCTGAGTTGTATACTATTTTTAACGAATTTTTAAGGTTTCTGACTGGTTGGATTTTCCCGGTTGGTCCACGTATGCAATCTGGGCTGAAGTGGCATCTCGCTTGGTTTCTGGCAAATTTCGTTGGGCTTCAATCGATTTCCATTTTTGGGCCTCTTCCTCTAATTGGGCTTGGTTTTCAATGGGCCGCCGTCTCAACTCTTATTTTCATTCCTTCGGACGAGCTTCGTGTAACGAGTGACTGACAAGCCCTGTGACCCGTTTGTCACAGAAGATCAAACCTAAGAAGGCGCTGAGTTTAAATGAAAGAGGTGGGTTCGTCCTTTAACGGGTTTGAATCCATTTACCCCTCCGGCCGACGGTAGACGAAGACGATGATGGTTTCCATTTCTGTTGCGTCGCTTCTAAAAATTAGTAATCATTAATTATTCAATTTAGTCCCTGTGAACTTCGTTTTACATTTTTCGGCGATCGCCATGGCCAGGCTCAACGAAGCTAACTTTATCAGAGTCGTAGCAGGGAGGGGGTACACTTAATTAGAATTACGTTGCCTTAATTTGGTGAGGTAACCAAGTAAAGGTACGGTGGTACAGTAATACAGTGAGTTGGTACCGAGAGAGGTACAGGGAAAAGGCTCACTTGAATTTATCGACTTTAAGATGGTTTTAGGGAATGTAATTGATTTATTCGTCCCATGTTACACATGTTCATATGTTTAATTGTTACTAATTCACCGATGGTTGATTACTTTCATTTAATTACATAAGCAGTACACTGCTTCCCTCTTTTTTACTTTTCTCCTTCATGCTACACGTGACCTGGTATACTCAGCTTGGTGACCTTTACACTACAACTATTGGGGCTCAATCACAAAGGTCAAACTAATAGCAATTTTGGGCAGTACGTCAATTCATACACTATTCCTTTTGTATATGGCAGCGTGGAAGGTTTATCATGATGTGCAATTGCTATCCTATACCTACTCGGCTATCATAAAACATTTATAATTAAATATTCCATTTTTACTCATTGGGCTTGTCAATTTGTAGAGGCCACAGGACCAAGCAGTTGTCACTAACCATTTGTTTCCTTATTCTTATGAGCGTGTCAGTACCATATTGAGGGATCAAAACATAAATCCAACTGTCGAATCTCAGACATTAATAACATTCAACAAGAAATAAAAGAATGCCAAACAACAATTCAATATTGATTAAAAACCCGATATTAAGAGGGACTAGTTAACCCAACACCTTACTGTTACTGTAACTTTAGTATTTTCTTCAAAATGATCCAGGAACCCTAATTAAATTACACTTTTATCATTTTTAACTGTGACTTAACATCTGTACATATCACATTTTGTTCTTGAGCCTAGGAAATAAACCCAGTTTAGAAATTGTCCTTTGCTTATTCTCAAAAAAGCTTTAAACAATCATATCTTACTACTGTAAATTGCAAGAACCTGAAAAGCAGTCAAGTCATGGAGTTAATCGATTTCATATCAGACCTAATTTAACGCACTTTGGTCCAGAAATCTTGATTAATTAGGCGTTGCATTGCTAATATTTATCATTTATGTCAAGATTCAATCAGATTGCTTTAATCCTTTTCTTTGTGTTCAATTAAGTTCAAATTCACGTTAAACTAAATCAATCTGTCACGAATTTGGCAGCACCTCCCCTTTTCCTTGTTCAATTGACAAGATCCCTTCTACCATGGCCATGGCTATTGGAAGAGGAGGGTGCTACCAGAACTATGGAATCCATAGCCATGGTAAAGAGCTAGAGCTAAGGAGACCTTAGCCAAAGCTTAGAGAGAGAAAGCTCATATCTGAGGAGACCTCAGACGGAGCCGGCAGGTAACCAAGTGAGATGAGAGAGAGAAAAGAAAGAGAGCAGATGTGATCAGCTTTATGAATCTCGAATCAAGAAATGCAATTGCGATAAAAAAGAAGCTCAATTACAGTTCAATTTCGCATTTTACCAGATGAAAGGCAATAACGATCAAGAAAAAAAAGATCAATTTCAACGTTAATTTTTAAGACTATCACTAACTTCACGAATCTTGAATTAAGAGAAAGGGAATTACGATCAAGAAAGAGATCAATTACAGTTCAATTTCAAGTATACTCCTAAAAGAACACAATCAGATTTCTCCAAATCAAGATCGAAACTTTGCAATTTCATTATAAAATCCGACTTACAAGTACATTTCTTACCTTTCTTCTTACCTCTCTCTTCGATTACAAGAAGCAACTGAGCTTTAAATCTGTCTAATTTCTCTATCCTATACTCGCACCTCAACTGTTTGTTGAAATGCTTCAGCTAATCTATCTACCTAAGCTTTGAATTAGAGTGTGTTAGTGTGTGTTTTGAAAGCTCTGAAGAAGATCAACAGAGGTTTCAACATGAGAAAGAATTGAGGAAGACGAAATTTTTCTTTTTTCTTGCTGGGATCGGAAGTGGCCTTCTCTTCAGTCTTGGAATGGCCTATTTATAGGCAGGGATCTGGCTTCAGTCTTCAAATTCCCTTCCATTTTTAGCTTGATCTCCGTCGTCCGATCAGAGGCACATGGATCGACCCCTAATCGGAGGGCTCAGAGGCAGTCAATTTATGTTTGTTTTGGGGCGGTCAACAGGAGAGAGGAAGTGGATTGACCATGGTGGTTAGGGAGGCTGTTACGACTTGATTAATCTCTACCCTTCATCTTTTGGCTCGGGCATCTAACGGGCGAGATGATGTTACACTGGGGCCCACTTCAGGTGAGGTTTGAACGAATTCTATTGGAGGCAGTTGGTTCTACACGCGCGGCTTTCTCTTCTCTCTTTCCTTCGACTTCTCTCTTCTGTTCAGTTGAAGAAGAAGGTTTCTTTGAATGGGGCCCGCGTGTCATATTAAATGAGGCACATTCAGATAGCGCCCCCGCCTCTGCTTTTGCTAAACTCGGCGCATAGTACGCCAACTGAAGGCCATCCAGCCTCTGTACGCGGTGTATGAAAGACCAGGCGCGTCTATCGGCCACCGTTCACAGAGGGAATTTTGAACTTGGGTATTTCTTTCTTCTCCATTCCCTCTCACTGGCACCCTCCATTTTTCTGGTTTCTTGTGTATTTTCATGGTTGCTGAATCCAAAAGAATTATTTGAAGCTCTTACTCTTGGAGTTTTTGTACCAAATTTCACATGTAGCCTCAAAAAATTATTTAGGATCTGATGGTTTCAAACATTTTCTGAAATGACCTTCCAATTATTTTTATTTATTTTCTCCAAGATGAGGGTCCTTCTTGCATAAAATGGGACCTCCCCAAAACTCATGACCCTTCTTTTTTTGCTCCATAATTTTCCTTGTCTTGTCCTTGATTTTTGAGTATTTTTCCATGATTTTTGGAACTCATTTGTTATTTTCCATGAATTTTGAAATCTCTTGTATCCATTGTTCACAAAATTAATCATTTGACCCATGCATTTAGCCTCATAAAATAGGGTCAAACAAGCACCTAAACCTACTTTCTAACACTTGGTACTCTGTTGTTTTTCTTTTCCTTTGTAATTTCTTCATTGGCCCACGATGGGGCACCACTGAGAATTAACATCGCTCCGATCTTCTTCCTTCGGTACATATCCATTTAGGTTTAATCATATCTTTGTTTTTATGATTCTCTCAGCTCGGGACAATATGAGGCGAAATACTATCCTTGATTCACCTTGTGGCTCCACTTTGGATTTTACTAGACCCATGGGGCACGGGCTCTGAGTTTATACAAAACAGCTTTTTTTAATGGTTATGGTGTGCAAAACCATGTGTAGTGATTAGTGAATTAAAAAAATAATTATTCATTTATTGGTAGTAAGCCATTTGTGATTTTTCTTTTGATAAGTTATATATTATTATTAAGTTCGTATCTTCCAAAATATTTTTTTCTCCTTCACCTGAGGATTACCAGCTTCTTGCTTGTATTTCATTCAATAATCATTATATAGTCTACTTGTAAAAAATATATAGGTATATTGCGTTTTGTGTTAGAAACTTCAAATTTGGAAAAAAAAACTCTTACTTTTTTATTCTGTTAGTTAAATATATGAAAAAAAAAGATATTTTTGTAACGGTACTAGTTATTAGATTTTTTAAATATTTTTATTAAAATATTTATTATTATTATTTCTATTTAATATTTAATAAATTTATGGTGTCCAGGCTTAAAAAATTCCTATATCCGCCACTGGTGAAAGGGAGGGTGATATTGAGGGAGAGGAGAGGAGAGAGGCGATCGGCTAGGGTTCTAATCTGGTCAGAGAGGAGAGGAGAAGAGAGAGGCGATCGGCTAGGGTTTGGAGTAAGAGAGGAGGTTTAAATAGACTGGGCTAGTCGCTGGACCCATAAAGAGGATGTTTGGAGCCTGTGGATGCTCTGGATGGTAAGAGAGTGGATGGTATACAGTAATTACCCAAAATAAAGGCACCCGAGAGCATTTCAATTATGGTAATTACTATATACCATCCAAACTAGTGGCATCCATAGCATCCACTGGACTCATTCATTCGAAATAGGGACAATTTGGTAATTTTAAAAAGTCGCACCTAAATAATCTCTGAAACTCTCTCTCTCGAAACCCTAGCCGCTCCAGATCTGACCTCACGCGAAATCATCTCTCTCTCTCAAAACCCTAGCCGCTCTAGATCGCCTCCGCCTCTCATCTCTCCCATCGCTCTGTTTCTCCTCTCACGTCTCATCGCGTCTCTCCTCGACTTTGCCATGAAAGCAGCAAAGAAGCTTCTTCAGTCGTCTCCTCGACTCGACCTCTCCACGCCGACTATAAATCTAAAGTCAAATATACTATTGCCATGAGAGCAGCGAAGGTACCTTCATGTCATACAAAATTTTCTATGCAAACTCAAAAGAAGGCCTCGCCACAGGGTTCCGGCGCAAACGACGAGTATCTTTTCTGGCTTTGGCGACATTGAAGCCCAGATTTTCGCATTAAATTAAATAGTACGCTCTCTCAATCCTTCATTTGGTTTCAATTGCTCGATTAATCCTTCATTTGACATCTGTGGTTCTGGTTCTCTTGATTTAGTTTGAAAAATAACTGTTAATCTCGGATCTGCCACACTGAGTAGGTTTTGATAGCAAGTTTGATTGTTAAGTTTAATTGATTTAGAAGGAACAGATTAAAATCTTGGAAATCATTTTTAAAATCAGAATGTGAAAATCACCATTTGAAACTGTCTATGCAATTGCACAAAGGATGTATTAGATAGTGCAAATGTTAAGTTAAATAACATAAGGGATCATCTTATGTTCCATTGTCAGAAACTGTCTATGCAATTGCACAAAGGATGTATTAGATACTGAAAATGTTAAGTTAAATGATATAAGGGATCATCTTATGTTCCATTGTCAGAAACTGTCTATGCAATTGCACAAATGATGTATTAGATACTGCAAATGTTAAGTTAAATGACATAAGGGATCATCTTATGTTCCATTGTCAGAAACTGTTTCTGCATAAAGTTGCCTGAAATGATTATTTAGTATTAAATTGTGCTTGTCAATTGTTCAATCAGTTGCTTTATATGTTATATTACATGCATCTTGGGATTAGATTATAATATATGATGTGTAAACAATTTGTGCAAATGTTAACTTACTTTAAAATTTCCAGAAAGGATGTGTTAGATATTGCAAATGTTATGTTAATTGACTTAAGGGATCATCTTATGTTCAATTATTAGAAACAAGTTTCTGTATAAAGTTGTTTGAAAAGATTATTTAGTATTAAAATGTGATCTATTTGTCACATTAAGAAATCATGTTGTTGACATCTTATATCTGTATTTTTATTCATATTACACAGGTTTTGGCTGGGGTTTGATCGAGTTGGTGTCTTTATGTTTGTTCGTTCTCCACCGATATTCTGATTTGTTCCAAAGTGAACATGTTTGTTGTAGTTTATAATTTTGATTTGTGCTGGTATTGTCGTAGTCGACAATACTATTATTGTTGTGTGATGTAAAATTTGGATTGTTTTGAATTGATTACGACAATACTTTTATTGTTGTGTGATGTAAAATTTGGATTGTTTTGAATTGATTTTTGAATGGCTTGTTGCTTTTTAAATTATCCCATAACTAGTTTAATTGAATAAAAAAACTATGAAATCAAATTTCTACTGCAACTAACTGAACACATAAACACTTTAAATTCATCCCTTAAAGTGTTTAATCGAACACAAAAACTTAAAACTTCATATTACGATTGCATCAAACACTTAACGTAAATTAACCCATCCCTTGACTCATCTAACCGAAAAAAAAATTTCGTCCATTTGATGACGTCAGCGCGCAAAAAAAAATTTTGAAATTTTTTTTTAGAAATTTTTTTATGACGTCAGCAACAGATTGATGACGTCATCAAGTGAATTAATGACGTCATCAAGTGGATTAATGACGTCATCAAGCAAAAACTGGACTCATCCATTGGAATGAGGTTGGATGCTTGAATGCTTTAGAATTGGATGGTGTATATCACCTCCGTTTCAATTATTCAATCACATTTGAGAATATAGATGAGATCCTTTATCGGCCTATTTTGGTCTGAGCGATGCTCTCCCAGTTACATAGAACGGACCGGGCCTGGTCCAGTACAAGGAAAATTCAAGCGCAGTCGTACTCGTATCAAGACTTGTTTTGGTCTGTTGGATACTTTAATACTTAATTGTAAACATTTTTCGTTTGAAGATTACACTATTATTTGCAAAAATTAAAATAACTGATAATTTAATAGACTTGCTCAAATCAACAATCAGTTTAAAAGTGCAACATCAACTTGCAATTAGTTAATAATTGATAATTTTAAGGTGAAAAACATTAAATTGCAATTAGTGAATCACGGGGAAAGAAATAATATAGGGATGATAGATGATATGAAATGGATCTAAAAATAATTGTTAAATTGCTGATGTGGTAAAAGGACATTATTATTATTATTATCAATTCATTATACATGGAGATGATCTAGGATTATATTTTTAAAGTTATATAAAGCGAGAGTTTAAAAATATTTGTGTTGGTTATACTTTGTACAACAACAAACATCATTCGTCTATGTGTACATTTTGATTTTTATTATTATTATTATTATTATTATTATTATTATTTAATTCGTCCCCCCCCCCCCCCGGTAATTTCACATGTTACCCAACGGTTATTGGCCGCTTGAATCCTTGACCTTACTCTGGCCTCCATTCAAAAGAAAGTGAGGCAGGAAAACTATTTTAAAAAAAAAGCATTCATGGCTTATATTCAAATGTACATAAATGTATTGTTTAGTCTACAAATAATAATATTCTTCCATGAAGAGAAAACTAGTGGTTTGTGGTTGGGCTCTGCTGTCTGCACGAGCAGCACGACTGCACCGGCCCTCCCATGAAAAAATGAGCTGTGCACGCTCTGCTCCACTCCTCTATAGGTCAGAGGTCTTTATGGTCTTATTTATTTATTTCATAATTAATGTGTCTTTTCGTTCTAGGTCTTACTCTGGTAATCTTCAAAAAGAAAAAGTTAAAAAATCTTACTTTGGTTTGTGGTTAGAGGATTTAATGCGGCGGTCAATTGCTCCGAACACTGTATAGTTCATTGTCAAGTGTCAACGATTAGTTCTAGGACAACGCAGTACCGATCATTTTGCATTCACGTTTCCAAATTAGATAATCTTAAAAGAACACTACTTCTATAGTAATTTCACAGCAACATCAAAACTTATGATTGTTGTCTGATCATGAGAGTTTTTTCCCATACTTTGTATTAAAGGACTATATTTTTTTTTACATTTCATTTAAATCAAACTTAGTATTATGCTAATCTATAGACAATTTTCTATTAAAAAAAGTTCATTCTGCAATTGTAAACCTTGATTAAAAATATTGTAAAGACATTTAAAATATGATGAATGAAATACTCAGCGAAACATAATTCTACTTTGATTAAGAACGTGTTCATGTTGATATATAATGTATCATTCACAATTTTTATGAAACAATGCTTGCCGCGTAATTGGTGGACGGATGAAAATCTAAAATTATTTTTGGTGATGGATAGCATATATATATTTTAAAAATATTATTAGAATACCTGCAAAATAAATAATCCACACATATAGATAAAAGAAATCCTCAACTAAATGTGTGCAAACACATATAACCTTTCAGTATCTTTTTTAATAAAATAATAGTTACCAAGAATTTTCGCCATTGAGCACTAATCCATAAAATAAAAACTATTTAAGAAATAACGTGATAAATATATATGATTTATCACTTTAATTGCCATCTACATCTTATGTCTCTTAAATCATTTTCTCAAAGTTTTAATTTTCCAATTTTTTAAAATTACGATACTTAAAATATTCTAGAATTATCGTATCAAGCTTTTTAAATACTTCAGTTATCACCTATAAAACTGAATTATTGGTTTTTTTTTCATTCATATTGCTACCGTCTATAATTTAGCTTAATTATTTAGCCAATCGCTGAACCTAGCGAATTGCATTTAAAAACCTCTGTATTAACGATCTAATTCTATGCCCAGTTCGGCGAAAGCGTTCCAAGTCACAAGAGATAAATGATCCACAACAGAAAGTAACACAACTTTCTTGCATTGCCATTTGACATTTGTACTTTTCTAGATGCCAGGAATGGAAATTCTGAACGTTAAATCCGAATTGCCAACTACCACAAATTTAACAAATATCTAGGCCACAGTAGGGGTGTTAGAACAACTACCTAGTTAATTTTTTTTCCCCACCTTCCAGGATTTCTTCATTGAAGGATATGGCACAAAACTACAAACTTGATGAGTGATCAATTGACCATAAATCAATATGCCAAAAAAGAAATTGACCGTGACTGACAATATATATCATATAGGCCAACTTCTTAGTCTTTTATTAGACGAGACAAATCTGCAAATACCAAACTTCTTGATTATGAAAAAGTACTCGCCAACCCAACAAATATGTTCCTAGTCCTTGTGTAAAATAAAATATTCGAGAAAAATAATTATAATAATATCATCTCATAAATATGAACCGCTTTGCCGCCATATTATTATGATGCTTGCACTTGCCCAAACAATAAAGAGGAAATTTCCATTCTTTCGTCACAATTGCTGAAATATCTCTATCAATATCCCTACTTAGTACTTATATCTCTACTTATAAACGCACATATTCAAGAGGTGCTAACACATCTAAGCATGTAAATACATATTTCTGTCGTCTAATCGAGTTGATATGTGGTTGGATATCAATGATCAGATGAAACAATAATATATTTTGGTTTCTGTCTAATAAAGAAACAAATTGAATAACATATCTATTTGTATATTTTTATTACCTAATATTATTTTATTTCTTTATTTGCCCACACATGAGAGCATCTTATACTAGTATTTATAAAAATATATATCCAAAGACTAAAATAATTAGGCGACAGATGTAAACAATTGTTTGCTCTATACAATTTTAAGCCATTGATTGTTTAAATCAATGTTTGAATGTTAGTGATATATATAAATTTATAAGCTCTTACTTTTAATAGAAAGAATTTTTTTTCTTGAATTGGTTGTGCACTTATCAAAATAGAAAGATATTTATTGCTAGATTGGTTGTGCATTATGTTTAGAAAGAGGGCACGATAAATATGAAAAAATTTCATTAAAATAACAATTATTTTTTATTTGGAAATAAAATACATATGTAAATTTTTTAATCTGTAATTTACCTATCCGTTTGGTGGGTACATTTTTTAGTAGAAGTAAAAACGCTTTCTGCGCCATTAATTCAAGATTTCTTTTTTAGATATGTTGACAGCGGCTGTCAACACAGCATTAATTCAAGATCTCACCCGATCGAGTTCTAGCGAGAAATGAATGTGGCAGATTGGGTCGCTGCCAAAACGCCTTCTTTGCCCTGAATGCCCCCAGCTTTTAGAAATTTTATTCCTCAATATAACATATAAACCAACATTTCATTTATTTATAATACCAAATTTTTTTCTTCACCAGTCTACCTACTATAATTAATTCGAAGAATGTTTGCAAATCCAAAGTTTGTGAGGTATCCTGTGAAAATAAGAAAAATTAATAGTACAAAAAAGTACATTTTCAACTATTTTAGTTTGACAACTGCGACAACCAATAAAATAAAACTATAAATACATTTTATGTAGTTTATAAATAGATTATGGATCAAATTTAATGTGATTTAGAAATCATTTGATTTAATTATCAATCAAGTGCCAATAACATTCAATAATTAACCCTTAATTTTACAAACTGATTAATAGTTCTTGGTTTTTTAATGGCACAAAATTTGATATACACCACATGTATCAAAATTATAAAAAATTTCAATTTTATACTGATGATTGATGATCGTATCATTCCGTTGCTGCAATTGTTAAACAAGTTTGATGTCAACGTAACATAGTTCATCACAATATCAACATATTACCTAACTCTACAACAACATAAGAATATAATAAATATAGTTATAAAATTAAAATAAGTCATCGTTTCCCATGTCTTTCAGCACCATAAATATGCTTCATTGAAGGGGAAGTAAAGGGACATATAAGATATTTTCTTCGCCACACTAAATCCTAACTGTCAGAAATTTGAGTTCGCTCCAAAATTTATAAATGTTCAAACTAATTATCTTTAATTCTGATAAAATCACAGTTGTTAATGAACAAAATTTAGGTGTTGCATGGATGTAACAAAATAATTAAATAGAAAACAAGTTTTCAGGAAGGAAACAGCGAAATAAATTGAGGAATCTATGTTACCGAAATGAGAAACAAGTGCACAGCATTACAAATAAAAAATAGGAAGCAATTTTTTTTTTTTACAAAATAAAAAGAGGCAGATACTAGAGAGACGTGTGAAGATTTGGATTCCAGGGTGACACTGACACACCGACGACGCCACCACCTCCTCGTCTGGAATTTTAAAAAAAATTGAAAAATACATATTGAATCGATAAGGTGCACTTGACAGATCCACTATATGTGATCTGCGCTGGTGCTTGGCTTGGTAGAGACTAGAGAGTAGAGAGAATGCTGACACTGTGCAACAAACAGTGCAAGCGAGTAGATAGGTCCCCTGTGTGTTCTGCTCCTGCCGGATCTGAACAAATCCTAACAGAATTGATTCATCTCTCAAAAAATACAGCTGAATTGATTCGTCGCACCTGCATCCCACTGTTCACTCCAAAAACCAACAACCTTTTTTGCGTTTCTTTCAATTAATTGTTCCATTCATCTATAAATATTAGACTGTCTAAAGGGTGCCCATGATAATAAAAAATTTACAAATTAAAGAATATATTCTTCTTTTAAACATTCTGAAACAAAATTTCTTATACCTTTTTTTAACTAGGTACTCTTATGGACCCCATGAAACATCTTTATTATCATCGCCTTCCTTTTTTTTTTTTTCTCTTACTTGTAATTTTAAATTTTAAATATAATAATTTTCAAATAGAAGTATTCATTAATTGTTTGCATTATCCCATGATCTGATATTTCAAGTTCCATTTTTTGTAAAATATTAAAAAATTTTGAGCTTCTCCCAAAAAGCTATAAACTGTCATATGTTGCCAAATTACAAAATTCTTGAAATTATTTTCATATGTCACGACTCACGAACTAAAATAATTAGTCACACTGCTCCGTACAACATATCGAATTCGGCATACATGCCTTCTAAATTAAATAAAAATTGTATATTTTATTTATGGTATACACCCACGAATCTAAATTTTCCTATTATTATTATATATATTTTTTTTACGATTGTTCAAATATTTTAGTTATCAATATCAACATATCATCAGTAGATCTGGATGCTTCCAATCATAGAAGTGCATTATTGAATCAGATAGTTCTTACATTGAATCAAGATGAAACATATGTCATATAGATCACAAAATCATCAATTATTAAGGTGGGTCAATTCAGGCAGTAAGTCTCACTTGTCATGGTAGAATATACGGCCGGACACTGCTGTCTGCTTTTTTGATCGGCTTTGAATACACTGTTGTAGTGCTGTGCATCTGTGCATTTCAGTCTGGCCTTGCTTTAGCAGCTAATTAATGCCAGCATATGTGCCAAAGGCTGTTGTTTAGTAAAATCACTTTTGCATCGAAGTACTTATTGTAAATTTTTTTATTCCTAGAATAATAAGAGGAATTATTTTAGAAAATGATTACCAGATATTCTTTTCAAGTTGATAACACAAACTACATTATGAACAAATTTATCTGATTATTACCGCTAGCAAAAGATGCCCTCGTATGTGGACAAATAAAGAAACAAAATAATGTTAGACAATAAAGATATGTCGCACAATCTATCATCGATACAGATAGATATGTTGCTCAATTTGTTTTCTTATTAGACAAAAAAACAAAACATATTGTTGCGTCTAGCATTTGATATCCAACCACAGATCAAGTCGATGGAACCGCACAAACAGGTGTATACATGATAGATCTAGCGTGTAATACCTTTTGCATCCGTGTGTTTATAAAGAGTAGAGATGGAGATAAAAGGCTAACCGAATAATAATCAAAATAAATTCGAAATAGAAAATTACATTACAATCATAACTTTACAGTTAGGATATGGGGAATCTAATATCCAAAGTTCTGGTATAAAATAAGTGCAAATGATATTAAATCTTAAATAATTATTTTTTATCATTTTGACGTCATTTTGGCAAGCATCAATAGCCAACAAAATGAAGAGTCCAAATTTAGCTATCGAACCCTTTCTCCCGCTACCAAAATGAGGTCAAAATCCCATAATTTTTTGCATACACATAATTAAAAAGAAATTAAAAGTACATATACCATAACGAGGTCAAAAACCTATAATATTTTGTGTACACATAAAAAAATTATATATAATGTACACATAACAGTTCATAATTATAAATTTAAACAAGGTTAAAGAACTTGGCGTCATTTGACAACAGTGGCTTATAGTTATTAGCATAAGATTTCTCCTCTAGATATCCTGTGTGCAATAAATTCGTGTAATTTGATAATGCACTGGTCATTTTAAAGTGTTCGGAAATATTAAATACGATTTGATTTCTGTAAACAATTTGTCAGTATTTTTTTAGATTGTATTAAATTTTATACACAACATGAATGCACTGTAGAGAACGCATATATAAATTTATCTATTTTATCTAGTAGCACGGTTGACCGATAAATATCTGTCAATATGTCCTTCCAAGTTCTAACGTACAAACCACCTCCTTCAATAAGAAAAATTTAAAACTTAATTTGGCGTTCTACCGCCATAAGTACAGTGATCTATAAAAGGATGGAAGTTTTGAAAAAAATTTCAATTTCTCGTAATTAACTTTTTGCTTAGCTGTAGGTACATCTGCGAACAGACAAACCTAACAACCAAAGATTAGCTTGTTTCCTCATAATGACTGAATATGATTTATGAGTAGGAACTTATTGACAATGATTAACTAATGATGTCAAACTGAAAGAATAGTAAAAGCTTTATCTATTCAATATTGTGTTAAAATTTTTCAAGTTAAATGTTATTTTGATATTTTAACAAAACCACTAATTTTGAACCGTTGTAAAATGTCTGTCAATAAATGATAAAAAGTTAAAAACAATAATAGAATTTCATTATATATGTACGTTATATCGAATGTCAAACTTCAAATTAGTTTATAAAAATTGTTAAGATTATTAAATAAAATATTGGAAAACCATATATTAATATTTACCCTCGTAACAGAAGTAAATGAATATTTACAATAATATTACGTCGGCCAGAAACATGTGAAATTAAATTAACATTTAAGGAGCTACAGGGTAACATGGAAACGTGGAAAAGCACATGGTACAAAGTTGGTACTGCGCCAGGCTAAGCCTTGGTGATTGATATCAGCCGTTGTTAAAGTTTGCATCTATTCTATATACAAAAGAAGCATCTAGCTCTGCCAGTAGTCAATTTCAAACAAAAAAAAAGCTCTGCCAGTACTAAGTAGTAACCTACTAGCGTACTAGATCCTAAAACGCATGTTAGCACAAATTATAGCATGAGCCTATTTATTTCAAGCTGATCATGATCAAAGAGACAAAAGACACGAAGACAAAAGTCTCAAGAAAATCCACTAGTACAGAAGCAACCAATTTAAAATTCAAACTATGTACAAAATTATGAGAAAAAATTGAAAAAAGGACAATAGATTGCACTACCACAAAGAAAATAACAAATAAAAATAAGTAAAATATCAAAGGAACCCACACCTGCAGAAAAGTATCATTCTATTTGATGAATTTCAATCCACACCTTTACATTTTAAAGGCATTTCCAGAAAACAGCCTATTGTACTTGGAAGTTTATCCAAATCTCAAGGAACTCAATAGATTCCAAAATCGGATGATATGCATATATATTTTTTCCCCTTCCAGATCCTTTTCTTTGGGCAAGAGAGCATCTTGCACTACTGCCTCCATTCAAACAAATTTTTAAAAGATGCAACATTTTCGCATTTAACGCCAAATTCTCAAGTAATTGATATTAACTGTATCACTTGATCTATGATTCACCCTCGCTCTTCCCCTTGTTACTAGTACTACTAGAACTAACGCCAGCTCTCACACCAACTGACGGAGTGGGCCCACCTCTCTCCCTCCTATCACCTTTAAAGATCCGCTCAAACCCGAAAACTGACACCGACTTACGCGAACCGCGAAGGGAGCAAACGGGCACATTCAAAACGGGTGCAATCCGCACCCCACTAACACTGGCGGAGTACGACCTCTCGATGCCTCGGTACTTCACGCGGGGTCCACCGGTGAAACTCCCGGGACTACTGGAGCTCCGCTGGAGCTCCAAACCTGTAAACACCACCTTACCAGCTGCATTCAGCCGAGGACTCTCCGCTGATGGACCCGTTCTAGCGGGTTGACTCGGCTGGTTCGGAGCGGGGTGCACATTGATCCGGTTCGGCCTTATCGGGTCCAAATCCGAATTAGGTTCTTCTGGTGGAACGGGACGGACTAAGCGGATCTTAGGCGGAAGTGAAGCGGATTCGGGTTTCTCTTCCTGGTCGGAACCAGATGGGAGGAGAGGTAAACTCATGGACTGCTCTGATGTAGCTTTCAGGTTCTGGTTTTTCTTGAGAAGGAATCTAAGCGGTCGCGGATTCGGGTTCTGGGTGGAACCCGTTTTCTTAGAGGGTAGTGGTACTCCCTTTGCTCGCTTCAGCCTGAGCAAATCTTTCCAGCGACTTGCACACATTGGAGCTCTAGGAGAAGGCGCAAGCGGGTCAGAGGAGAAACCATCGGTAGGTGGAGGATCCTGATCCGGATCCGATATCGGCGACTCCTGATCGGATTGAGGTTGAGTAGAAGAGCTCGGTTGGAGAGGAACAAGCTTTCCATTGGAGAAGAGCTCATCAGCTGGGATAATGGAAGCGGGTTCATGGAGGTGAAACTCGAAATCGGAAGGGGGTTTGGGAGATGTAGATGGATCAGGAAGCAAGTCGGATTCGGGTTGGTCGGAGAAGTCGCGGCTGAAGGAAAGGCGTGGGCTTGGCCAGAGAAGGGCGTCAGGCGAGCTCGTGGCGGTGTTAATGGCGCATGCTGAGGCCATTGTTTCGCATTAAAAGAAGCTTGTTTTAAGAAAGAGAGAGAGATGGAGAGTGATGAAAAAGAGGAAGGTGATGGATGAGTTTCTCGAGGTGAGAGAGAGAGAGAGAGAGGAGAGGGATCTTTTGGTTTTAACGGGAAAAACTATTTTTCTGGAAAAGTAATGATTTGAGAAAAGATCCCATTAAGTCGGTAGACTATACACCGTTTTTTTTAGTTTGGGATGGAGCCCACAGTTCATTGAGTGTATTTTATGCTGACGGAATGGACGTGGATCAGGAATTGGAATTCCAAGATAACCGCGTTCCGTTACGGTGAGGAATTTTCGCTTGTAAAGACTTGAATTGATCCTGGAGCATACTCATCTCGGTAGAACGGATCCATTACTCTATCGGAATCACATCTGTGCCAACTTTTTAAGATTCACGGTTGGCATCTTTGATCTGAACCGTTAGATCTAATCTCCACGGTTAATGCGTGCCCCTTGCAAAATACCAGATTGATAGGCCCAAAAAATTTTAACCTTCCAGATTAAATCAAACGACTCGGATAAAAAATTGGCACCCTGCCAACCTAAAAGATGGGTAGGGGATACGCTCCCTTACTCTGTCTCTAATATAATGTACTGAGAAATGTTTTTTTTAATAAATATTATAAAGAATGTGTTGTGATAAAAAAAAAATAGTCAGTTGATTAATCTCGAGTCAAATTTTTCAATTTTTAATTTCAGCTTTCATTTTTACGAACTTTTATTTGCTATTAAAATTTTTAATTTCGAGAATATGATTCATATCTTATTTATATAAAAATATTAGATTATACATGATAATTACGCATATAAAGGACAAATAATGTAATTCTGAGTACCATTTGAGCATTTCAATCGTTTATAGATTCATTCTAAGCCATTTCATCACAATAATCAACAATTAAATTCTTTATACTGTCTAGAATATGATTCATATTTTATTTATTCAGAAAAATTGGATTATACATAGTAATTACGCATATAAAGTGCAAATAATGCAATTCTGAGTATCATTTGAGCAATTCCATAGTTTATGGATTCATTATAAGTCATTTCATCACAATAATAAACATTTAAACTCTTTATACTATCTAGAATATGATTCATATCTTATTTATTAAAAAATATTGGATTATACATAGTAATTACGTATATAAATAACAAAAAATACAATTATGTGTATCATCTGATCATTTCAATCGTTTCTGCGTTCATTCCAAGTCATTTCATCACAATAATCTTCATTTAAATACTTTATACTTTATAGAATAAGATTCATATCTTATTCATTAAAAACAATTGGATTATCTATAATAATTACGCATATAAAGTGCAAATAATGCAATTCTGAAAAACGATTGAGCATTTCAATCATTTTTGCATTCATTATAAGTTATTTCATCAAAGTAATCTACGCATATAAAGTGAAAATAATACAATTTCAGTCATTTCATCGCAGTCATTCCAACTCTTTATATCGTCTAGAATATGATTCACATCATATTTATACAAAAAGATTGGATTATACATAGCAATTACGCATATAAAGTAGAAATAATACAATTCTTAGTATCATTTAAACATTTCAATCGTTTTTGCATTCATTCTAAGTCATTTTATCCTAATAATCTAAATTTAAATTCTTTATACTATCTAGAATATGATTCATATCTTATTTATTCAAAAAAATTGGACTATACAAAGTAATTACTCATATAAAATGTAAAAAATGCAATTCTCAGTATCATTTGAGCATTTCAATAGTTTTTGGATTATACATAGATTATTTTGAAGACATTACTTAGAATGAATCCAAAAACGATTAAAATGCTCAAATGATACTCAGAAATTGCATTATTTGCACTTTATATGCATAATTACGATGTATAATCCAATATTTTTTAATAAATAAGACATGAATAATATTTTAGAAAGTATAAAGAGTTTAAATGTAGATTATTGTGATGAAATGATTTAGAATGAATCTAGAAATGATTGAAAAACCCAAATGATACTAAGAATTGCATAATTTGCAATTTGTATGCGTAATTACTTTGTATAATCTAGTTTTTTGAATAAATAAGATACGAATCATGTTCAAGAAAGTATAAAGAATTTAAATGTAAATTATTGTGATGAAATGAATTAGAATGAATCTAGAAACGAATGAAATGCTCAAATGATACTCAGAATTACATTATTTGCATCTTATATGCGTAAGTCCTATGTATAATTCAGTCTTTTTGAATAAATAAGATATGAAACATGTGCTAGACAGTATAAAGAGTTTAAATGTAGATTATTGTAATGAAACGACTTAGAATGAATCTAAAAACGATTGAAATGCTCAAATAATACTCAAAATTGCATTATTTGCACTTTATATGCGTAATTTCTATGTATAATCCAGTTTTTTTGAATAAATAAGGTATAAAACATATTATAGACAGTATAAAGAGTTTAAATGTAGATTATTGTAATGAAATGACTTAGAAAGAATTCAGAAACGATTGAAATGCTCAAATGATACTCATAATTGTATTGTTTACACTTCATATGCGTAATTACTAGGTATAATCCAATCTTTTTAAATAAATAAGATAAGAATCATATTTAAGGCAGTATAAAGTGTTTAAATATAGATTATAACGATGAAATGACTTAGAATGAATCCAGAAACAATTGAAATGCTCAAACGATACTCATAATTGTATTATTTGCACTTTATATGGGTAATTATTAGGTATAATCTATTCTTTTTAAATAAATAAGATAAGACTCATATTTTAGACATCATAAAAAGTTTAAATGCAGATTGTTGGGATGAAATGACTTCGAAATAATCCAGAAACGATTGAAATGCTCAAATGATACTTAGAATTGCATTATTGCACTTTATATGCGTAATTACTATGTATATTCCAGTCTTTTTGAATAAATAAAATATGAAACAAATTCTAGACAATATAAAGAGTTTGAATGTAGATTATTGTAATGAAATGTCTTAGAATGAATGCAAAAACGATTGAAATTCTCAAATGATACTCATGATTGCATTATTTGCACTCTAAATGCGTAATTACATTGTATAATACAATCTTTTTGCATAAATAAGATATGAATCATATTCCAGACAGTATAAAGAGTTCAAATATAGATTATTATGATGAAATGACTTAGAATGAATCTAGAAACGATAGAAATACTCAAATGATACTCAGAAATTGTATTATTTGCACTTTATATGCGAAATTACTACGGATAATCCAATTTTTTTGAATAAATTAGACATGAAACATAGTATAGACAGTATGAAGAGTTTAAATGTAGATTATTGTACTGAAAAGACTTAGAATGAATCTATAAACCATTGAAATGCTCCAATGACACTCAGAATTGCATTATTTGCTATTTATATACGTAATTACTTTGTATAATCCATTCATTTTGAATAAATAAGATATGAATCATGTTCTTGAAAGTATTAAGAGTTTAAATATAGATTATTGTTATGAAATGAATTAAAATAAATTCAGAAACGATTGAAATGCTCAAATGATACACATAATTGTATCGTTTCCACTTTATATGCGTAATTATTAGATATAATCCAATCTTTTAAAATAAATAAGATAAGAATCATATTTTAGACAGTATAAAAAGTTTAAATGTTGATTGTTGTGACGAAATGACTTAGAATGAATCCAGAAACGATTGAAATGCTCAAATGATACTCAGAATTGTATTATTTTCACTTTATATGCGTATTTATTAGGAAAAATTCAATCTTTTTGAATAAATAAGACATGAATCATATTCTAGAAAGTTTACTGAGTTTAAATGTAGATTATTAAGATTAAATGACTTAGAGTAAATGCAGAAACAATTGAAATGCTCAATCATTTCAAACAATCGCATTATTTACATTTTATATGCGTAATTACTATGTATAATCCATTCTTTTTTATTAAATGAGATATGAATCATATTCTAGACAATATAGAGAGTTTAAATTTAAATTATTGTGATGAAATGACTTAGAATGAATCCATAAACGATTAAAATGCTCAAATGATACTCAGAATGGCATTATTTGCACTTTATATGTGAAATTACTATGTATAATCCAATATTTTTTAATAAATGAGATATGAATCATTTCTAGACAGTATAATGAGTTTAAATGTAGATTATTTTGATGAACTGATTTAGAATGAATCCAGAAACGATTGAAATTCTCAAATGATACTCAGAATTGCATTATTATCACTTTATATGCGAAATTACTATGTATAATACCATATTTTTGAATAAGTAAGATACGAAGCATATTCTAGACAGTATATTGAGTTTAAATATAGATTATTTTAATGAAATGATTTAGAATGAATCAAGAAAAGATTGAAAATGTTCAGATGATACACAGAATTGCATTATTTGCAATTTATATGCGTAATTACTATGTATAATACAATATTTTAGAATAAATAAGATATCAATCATATTCTAGATAGTATAAAGAGATTAAATGTAGATTATTGTGATGAAATGACTTAGAATTAATCCAGAAACGATTGAAATGCTCGAATGAGAGTCAGAATTTCATTATTTGCATTTTATATGCATAATTACTATATATAATCCAGTCTTTTTGAATAAAGAAGTTATGAATCATATTCTAGTGTGTATAAAGAATTAAAACGAAGATTATTGTGATCAAATGGCTTTGAATGAATAAAAAAACTATTGAAATGCACAAATGATACTAAGAATTGCATTATTTGCACTTTATAAGCGTAATTACTAGGGAAAATTAAATCATTTTGAATAAATAAGACATGAACCATATTCTAGAAAGTTTACTGAGTTTAAATGTAGATTATTATGATGAAATGACATAGAATAAATGCAGGAATGATTGAAATGCTCAATCATTTCAAAGAATTGCATTATTTACAATTTATATACGCAATTACTATGTATAATCCATTCTTTTTGAATAAATGAGATATGAATCATATTCTAGAGAGTATAAAGAGTTTAAATTTAAATTATTGGGATGGAATGACTTAATTTGAATCCAGAAACGAATCAAAAGCTCAAATGATACTCAGAATTGCAATATTTTTATATTATATGCGTAATTACTATGTATAATCTAATCTTTATAAATAAATGAGATATGAATCAAATTCTAGACAGTATAAAGTATTTAAATGTAGATTATTGTCATGAAATGACATAGACTGAATCCATAAATGATTGAAATGCTCAGATGATACTTTGAATTGCATCATTTACACTTTATATGCATAATTGCTATGTATAATCCAATCTTTTTAAATAAATAAGATATAAATCATATTTTAGTTTGTATAAAGAGTTCATATATAGATTATTGTGATGAATGACTTAGAACATATCAAGAAAATATTGAAATGCTCAAATTATACTCAGAATTGCATTATTTGCACTTTCTATGCGTAATTACTATGTGTAATCCAATATTTTTCAATAAATAAGATAAGAATTATATTCTAGACAGTATAAAGAGATTAAATATTGATTATTGTGATGAAATAACTTAGAATGAATCCATAAACGATTGAAATGCTCAAATGATACTAAGAATTACATTATTTGCACTTTATATGCGTAATTACTATGTATAATCAAGTTTTTTTGAATAAATAAGTTATGAATCTTATTATAGACCGTATAAAGAGTATAAATGTAGATTATTGTGATGAATTAACTTATAATTAATCCAGAAACAATTGAAATGCTCAAATGATTGTCAGAATTGTAGTATTTGCACTTTATATGAGTAATTACTATGGATAATCCAATCTTTTAGAATAAATAAGAAATGAATCATATTCTAGTGCGTATAAAGAGTTAAAATGAAGATTATTGTGATGGAATGACTTATAATTAATCCAGAAACGATTGAAATGCTCAAATGATTGTCAGAATTGTAGTATTTGCACTTTATATGCGTATTTATTATGTATAATCCAATCTTTTTAAAAAAAATAAGGTATGAATCAGATTTTAGACAGTATAAAGAGTTTAAATGTAGATTATAGTGATGAAATGACTTAGTAAGAATCCAAAAATGATTAAAAAGCTCAAATGATATTCATAATTGCATTATTTTTAATTTATATGCCTAATTACTATGTATAATCTAATCTTTATGAATAAATGAGATATGAATCAAATTATAGACAGTATAAAGAGTTTAAATTTAGATTATTGTGTTGAAATGACTTAGAATTAATCCAGAAACGATTGAAATGGTCAAATGATACTCAGGAATTGCATTATTTGCACTTTATATTCGTAATTACTATGGATAATCCAATCTTTTCGAAAAAATAGGATATGAAACACATTCTAGACAGTATAAAGAGTTTAAATGTAGATTATTGTCACGGAATGACATAGAATGAATTCAGAAATGATTGAAATGCTAAAATAATACTCAGAATTGCATTATTTACAATTTATATGCGTAATTGCTATGTATAATCCAATCTTTCTGAATAAATAAGATATAAATCATATTCTAGTCTGTATAAAGAGTTTAAACATAGATTATTATGATGAAATGACTTAGAACATATCCAGAAACGATTGAAATGCTCACAAGATACTCAGAATTGCATTATTTGCACTGTATATGCGTAATTACTATGTATAATCTAATATTTTTGAATAAAGAAGATAAGAATCATATTATAGACTCTATAAAAATTTTAAATGTAGATTATTGTGATGAAATTACATATGATGAATCCAGAAGCGTTTGAAATGCTCAAATGATACTCAGAATTGCATTATTTGCACTTTATATGCGTAATTACTATGTATAATCCAAATTTTTAGATAAATATGTTATGATTCATATTCTAGACAGTATTAAAAGTTTAAATGTAGATTATCGTGATGAAATGACTTAGAATAAATCCAGAAACTATTGAATTGCTCAAATGATACTCATAATTGTATTATTTGAACTTTATATACGTAATTACTATGTATAATCCAATATTTTTGAATAAATAAGTTATGAATCATATTCTAGACAGTATGAAGAGTTTAAATGTAGATTCTTGTGATAAAATGACTTAGAATGAATTTAGAAACGATTGAAATGCTCAAATCAAACTCAGAATTGCATTATTTACAATTTATATGCATAATTGTTATGTATAATCCAATATTTTTAAATAAATAAGTTATGAATCTTATTCTAGACTGTATAAAGAGTTTAAATATAAATTATTGTGAAGAAATGACTTAGAATGAATGCAGAAATGATTCAAATGCTCAATCGTTTCTCTGAATTGCAATATTTGCAATTTATACGCGTAATTACTATGTATAATAACATATTTTTTAATAAATATGATATAAATCAAATTATAGACAGTATAAAGAGTTCAAATTTAGATTATTGTGTTAGAATGACTTACAATTAATCCAGAAACGATTGAAATGCTCAAATGTTACTCAGAATTACATTATTTTCACTTTATATGCGTAATCGCTTCGTATAATCCAGTCTTTTTGGATAAATAAGTTATGAATCATATTTTGGACAGTATAAAGAGTTTAAATGTAGATTATTATGATGAAATGGCTTAGAATGAATCCAGAAAGGATTGAAATGATCAAATGGTACTAAAAAATTGCATTATTTGCACTTTTATATGCGTAATTACAATGGATAATCCAATCTTTTTGAAAAAATTAGAAATGAAAGATATTCTAGACAGTATAAAGAGTTTAAATGTATATTATTGTGATGAAATGACTTAGAACATATCGAGAAAAGATTGTAATGCTTAAATGATACTCAGAATTGCATTATTTGCACTTTATATGCGTAATTACTATGGATAATCCAGTATTTTCGAATAAATAAGATAAGAATTATATTATAGACAGTATAACGATTTTAAATATACATTATTGTTATGAGATGACTTAGAATGAATACAGAAATGATTGAAATGATCAAATAATACTTAAGAATTATATTATTTGCACTTTATATGCGTAATTACTATATATAATCCAGTTTTTTTAAATAAATAAGTGATTAATCATTTTCTAGACAGTATAAAGAGTTAAAATGTAGATTATTGTAATCAAATGACTTATACTTAATCCAGAAACGATTGAAATGCTCAAATGATTGTCAGAAATGTAGTATTTGCACTTTATATGAGTAATTACTATGGATAATCTAATCTTTTTGTATAAATAAGATATGAATCATATTCTAGTGTGTATAAAGAGTTAAAATGAAGATTATGGCGATGAAATGACTTCGAATGAATCCAAAAACTATTGAAATGCTCAAATGATACTCAAAATTGCATTATTTGCTCTTTATATGCGTAATTACTAGGGAAGATCCAATATTTTTTAATAAATAAGATATGATTCATATTCTACACAGTCTACCGAGCTTCAATGTAGATTACTGTGATGAAATAACTTAGAATAAATTTATAAACGATTGAAATGCTCAAAAGATACTAATAATTGCATTATTTACACTTTATATGCGTAATTACTATATATAATCCACTCATTTTTAATAAATAAGATATGAATCATATTTTAGACAGTATAAAGAGTTTAAATGTAGATTATTGTGATGAAATAACTTAGTATGAATCCAGAAATGATTTAAAAGCTCAAATGGTACTCAGAATTGTATTATTTTTACTGTATATGCGTAATTACTATGTATAATCTAATTTTTATGAATAAATGAGATATTAATCAAATTCTAGACAGTATAAAGAATTTAAATTTAGATTATTGTATTGAAATGACTTAGAATTAATCCAGAAACGATTGAAATGCTCAAATGACACTCAGAAATTGCATTATTTGCGCTTTATATGCGTAACTACAATGGATAATACAATCTTTTCAAAAAGATAAGATATGACACATATTATAGACAGTATAAAGAGTTTAAATGTAGATTATTGTGATGAAATGACTTGGACTGAATCCAAAAACGATTGAAATCCTCAAATGATACTCAGAATTGCATCATTTGCAATTTATATGCGTAATTACTATGTATAAACCAATTTTTTTGAATAAATAAAATATGAATCATATTTTAGACTGTATAAAGGGTTATAATGTAGATTATTGAGATGAAATGACTTAGAATGAATCTAAAAACGATTGAAATGATCAAATGATACATAGAATTACATTATTTTCACTTTATATGCGTAATCGCTATGTATAATCCAGTCTTTTTGAATAAATAAGTTATGAATCCTATTCTAGACAGTATAAAGAGTTTAACTTTAGATTATTGTGATGAAATGACTTAGAATGAATCCAAAAATGATTGAAATGCTCAAATGATACTATGAATTCTATTATTTACACTTATATGCGTAATTCCTATGTATAATCCAATCTTTTTTAATAAATAAGATATAAATCATATTCTAGTCTTTATAAAGAGTTTAATCTAGATTATAGTGATTCAATGACTTAGAACATATCCAGAAATGAGTGAAATGCTAAAATGATACTCAAAATTGCATTATTTGCACTTTATATACATAATTACTATGTACAATCCAATATTTTTGAATAAATAATATATGAATCATATTCTAGACAGTATAAAGAGTTAAAATGTAGATTATTGTGATGAAATAACTTAGAATGAGTCCAGAAACGATTGAAATGCTCAAATGATACTCAGAATTGCATTATTTGCATTTTATATGCGTATTTACTATGTATAATAAAGTTTTTTGAATAAATAAGTTATGAATCATATTCTAAACAGTATAAAGAGTTTAAATATAGATTATTGTGTTGAAATGACTTAGAATGAATCCAAAAATGATTGAAATACTCAAATAATAGTCAGAATTTCATTATTTGCACTTTATATGCACAATTACTATGTATAATCCAGTCTTTTTGATCTAATAAATTATGAATCATGTTATAGACAGTATGAAGAGTTTAAATGTAGATTATTGTCATGAAATGACTTAGAATGTATCCAGAAACGGTTAAAATGCTCAAATGATACTCAGGATTGCATTATTTGCACTTTATATGCGTAATTGCTTTGTATAATCCCATCTTTTTAAATAAATAAGATATGAATCGTATTTTAGACAGTATAAAGAGTTTATATGTAGATTATTGTCATGAAATGACTAAGAATGAATCCAGGAACGATTGAAATGCTTAAATGTTACTCAGAATCACATTATTTTCACTTTATATGCGTAATCGCTATGTATAATCCAGTCTTTTTGAATAAATAAGTTATGAATCATATTCTAGACAGTATAAAGAGTTTAAATGTAGATTCTTGTGATAAAATGACTTAGAATGGATTTAGAAATGATTGAAATGATCAAATGGTACTCAGAATTGCATTATCTACACTTTATATGCGTAGTTGCTATGTATAATCCAACCTTTTTGAATAAATAAGCTATGAATCTTATTCTAGAATGTATAAAGAGTTTAAATGTAGATTATTGTGAAGAAATGACTTAGAATCAATCCAGAAACAATTGAAATGCTCAAATGATACTCAGAATTGCATTATTTGCACTTTATATGAGCAATTACTATGTATAATCCAGTCTTTTTGAATAAATAAGTTATGAATCATGTTCTAGAGAGTATAAAGAGTTTAAATATAGATTATTGTGAAGAAATGACTTATAATCATTCTAGAAACGATTGAAATGCTCAAATGATACTAAAAAATTGCATTATTTGCAATTTATATGCGTAATTACAATGGATAATCTAAATTTTTTTGAAAAAATAAGATATGAAACATATTCTAGACAGTATAAAGAGTTTAAATGTAGATTATTGTGATGAAATTGACTTAGAACATATCGAGAAAATATTGAAATGCTTAAATGATACTCAGAACTCAGAATTGCATTATTTGCACTTTATATGAGTAATTACTATGGATAATCCAGTATTTTCGAATAAATAAGATAAGAATTGTATTCTAGACAGTATAAAGAGTTTAAATGTAGATTATTGTAATCAAATGACTTATAATTAATCCAGAAACGATTGAAATGCTCAAATGATTGTCAGAAATGCAGTATTTGCACGGTATATGAGTAATTACTATGGATAATCTAATCTATTTGTATAAATAAAATATGAATCATATTCTAGTGTGTATAAAGAGTTAAAATGAAGATTATTGTGATGAACTGGTTTCGAATGAATCCAAAAACGATTGAAATGCTCAAATGATACTCAAAATTGCATTATTTGCTCTTTATATGCGTAATTACTAGGGAAGATCCATTATTTTTTAATAAATAAGATATGATTCATATTCTACACAGTCTACTGAGTTTAAATGTAAATTACTGTGATGAAATAACTTAGAATAAATCCATAAACAATTGAAATGCTCAAATGATACTCATAATTGCATTATTTAAACTTTATATACGTAATTACTATATATAATCCACTCATTTTTAATAAATAAGATATGAATCATATTTTAGATTGTATAAAAAGCTTAAATGGAGATTATTGTGATTAAATGACTTAGTATGAATCCAGAAATGATTTAAAAGCCCAAATGGTACTCAGAATTGCATTATTTTTATTTTATACGCATACTTATTATTTATAATCTAATCTTTATGAATAAATGAGATATGAATCAAATTATAGACAGTATAAAGAGTTTAAATTTAGATTATTGTGTTGAAATGACTTAATTAATCCAAAAACGATTGAAATGCTCAAATGATACTCAGAAATTGCATTATTTGCGCTTTATATGCGTAACTACTATGGATAATACAATCTTTTTGAAAAAATAAGATATGAAACATATTCTAGACAGTATAAAGAGTTTAAATGAAGATTATTATGAGGAAATGACTTAGAATGAATCAAGAAACGATTGAAATCCTCAAAAGATACTCAGAATTGCATCATTTGCAATTTATATGCGTAATTACTATGTATAAACCAATTTTTTTGAATAAATAAGATATGAATCATATTTTAGACTGTATAAAGGGTTTAAATGTAGATTATCGTGATGAAATGACTTAGAATGAATCTAGAAAGGATTGGAATGATCAAATGATACTCAGAATTACATTATTTTCATTTTATATGCGTAATCGCTATGTATAATCCAGTCTTTTTGAATAAATAAGTTATGAATCATATTCTAGACAGTATAAAGAGTTTAAATTTAGATTATTGTGATGAAATGACTTAGAATGAATCCAGAAATGATTGAAATTCTCGAATGATACTATGAATTACATTAATTACACTTTATATGCGTAATTCCTATGTATAATCCAATCTTTTTTAACAAATAAGATATAAATTTAATTCGAGTCTCTATAAAGAGTTTAAATCTAGATTATTGTGATTATTTACTTAGAACATATCCAGAAACGATTGAAATGCTAAAATAATACTCAAAATTACATTATTTGCACTTTATTTATGTAATTACTATGTACAGTCCAATATTTTTGAATAAATAAGATATGAATCATATTTTAGAGAGTGTAAAATGTTTAAATGTAGATTATTGTGATGAAATGACTTAGAATGAATCCAGAAACGATTGAAATGCCCAAATGATACTCAGAATTGCATTATTTACACATTATATGCGTATTTACTATGTATAATGAAGTCTTTTTGAATAAATAAGTCATGAATCAAATTCTAGACAGTATAAAGAGTTTAAATGTAGATTATTGTGTTGAAATAACTTAGAATGAATCCAAAAATGATTGAAATGCTCAAATAATACTCAGAATTTCATTATTTGCACTTTATATGCGTAATTACTTTGTATAATACTGTCTTTTTGAATAAATAAGTTATGAATGGTATTCTAGACTGTATATAGAGATTAATTATAGATTCTTGTGATAAAATGACATCGATTGAATTTAGAAACGATTGAAATGCTCAAATGATACTCAGAATTGCATTATTTAAACTTTATATGCGTAATTTCTATGTATAATCCAATCTTAAATAATATATAAATCATATTCTAGACTGTATAAATAGTTTAAACGGAGATTAGTGTGATGAAATGACTTAGAATTAATCCAGAACCGATTGAAATGCTCAAATGATACTCAGAATTGTATTATTTGCACTTTATTTGCACAATGACTATTTATAATCCAGTCTTTTTGATCAAATAAGTTATGAATCATATTATAGACAGTATAATGAGTTTAAATGTAGATTATTGTCATGAAATGACTTAGAATGAATCCAGAAACAGTTGAAATACTCAAATTATACTCAGAATTGCTTTATTTGCACTTTATATGCGTAATTACTTTGTATAATCACATCTTTTTAAATAATAAGATATGAATCATGTTTTAGACAGTATAAAGAGTTTAAATGTAGATTATTGTGATGAAATGACTAAATATGAATCCAGAAACGATTGAAATGCTCAAATGTTACTCAGAATTACATTATTTTCACTTTATATGTGTAATCGCTACGTATTATCCAGTCTTTTTGAATAAATAAGTTATGAATCATATTCTAGACTGTATAAAGAGTTTAAATGTAGATTCTTGTGATGAAATGACTTAGAATGAATTTGTAAATGATTGAAATGCTCAAATGGTACTCAAAATTGCATTATCTACACTTTATATGCTTAATTGCTATGTATAATCCAATCTTTTTGAATAAATAAGCTATGAATCTTATTCTAGACTGTATAAAGAGTTTAAATGTAGATTATTGTGAAGAAATGACTTAGAATCAATCCAGAAAAGATTGAAATGCTCAAATGATACTCAGAATTGCATTATTTCCACTTTATATGCGCAATTACTATGTATAATCCAGTCTTTTTGAATAAATAAGTTATGAATCATGTTCTAGAGAGTATATAGAGTTTAAATGTAGATTAATTTGAAGAAATGACTTAGAATCAATCCAGAAACGATTGAAATGCTCAAATGATTCGAAAAAATTGTATTATTTGCACTTTATATGCATAATTACAATGGATAATCCAATCTTTTTGAAAAAAATAAGATATGAAACATATTCTAGACAGTATAAAGAGTTTGAATGTAGATTATTGTGATAAAATGACTTAGAACATATCGAGAAAAGATTGAAATGCTTAAATGATACTCAGAATTGCATTATTTGCACTTTGTATGCATAATTATTATGGATAATCCAGTATTTTCGAATAAATAAGATAAGAATTATATTCTAGACAGTATAAAGAGTTTAAATATAGATTATTGTGATGAAATGATTTAGAATGAATCCAGAAATGATTGAAATGCTCAAATAATACTCAGAATTATTTCTAGATAGCCTCTATCTAGCTTGTCTAAAAAAAATACTCAGAATTACATTATTTGCACTTTATATGCGTAATTACTATGTATAATCCAGTTTTTTTTAAATAAATAAGTTATGAATCATTTTATAGACAGTATAAAGAGTTTAAATATAGATTATTGTAATCAAATGACTTATACTTAATCCCGAAACGATTGAAATGCTGAAATGATTGTCAGAAATGCAGTATTTGCACTTTATATGAGTAATTACTATGGATGATCTAGTCTTTTTGAATAAATAAGAAATGAACCATATTCTAGTATGTATAATGAGTTAAAATGAAGATTATTGTGTTGAAATGGCTTAGAATAAATCCGAAAATTATTGAAATGCTCAAATAATACTCAGAATTGTATTATTTGCACCTTATATGCTTAATTATTAGGGAAAATCCAATCTTTTTGAAGAAATAAGATATGATTCATATTCTAGATAGTCTGCCGAGTTTAATTGTAGATTACTGTGATGAAATGACTTAGAATAAAGCCAGAAACGATGAAATGCTCAAATGATAATCAGAATTGCATTATTTACATTTTATAAGCGTAATTACTATGTATAATCCAATCTTTTTTAAAAAATAAAATATGAATCATATTTTAGACAGGATAAAGAGTTTAAATGTAGATTATAGTGATGAAATGGCTTAGTATGAATCCAGAAATGATTAAAAAGCTCATATGATACTGAGAATTGCATTATTTCTACTTTATATGCTTAATTATTATGTATAATCTAATCTTTATGAAAAAATGAGATATGAATCAAATTCTAGACCTTATAAAGAGTTTAAATTTAGATTATTGTGTTGAAATGACTTAGAATTAATCCAGAAACGATTGAAACGCTCGAATGATACTCAGAAATTGCATTATAGGCACTTTATGGGGTCGTTTGGATCGCTTGGGAATAAGAGGAATAGCCTATTCCTAGGCGGAAAGTATTGGAAAGTGTGTAACTTTGTGAAGAGTTTGGATTGTTTATAATAAAATTTCCGCCCGGAATTGTTTATTCCCCTTATTCCCAATGCATCCAAACGAGCCCTATATGAGTAATTACTATGGATAATCCAATCTTTTCGAAAAAAATAAGATATGAAACATATTATAGACAGTATAAAGAGTTTAAATGTGGATTATAGCGATTAAATGACTTAGAATGAATGCAGAAATGATTGAAATGCTTAAATGATACTAAGAATTGCATAATTTGCAATTTATATGCGTAATTACTATGTATAATCCAGTCTTTTTGAATAAATAAGATATAAATTATATTCTAGTCTGTATAAAGAGTTTAAATGTAGATTATTGTGATGAAATGACTTAGAATGAATCCAGAAACGATTGAAATGCTCACAAGATACTCAGAATTACATTATTTGCAATTTATATGCGTAATTACTATGTATAATCCATTTTTTTTAAAAATAAGATATGAATCATATTTTAGACAGTATAAAGAGTTTAAATGTAGATTATTGTGATGAAATGACTTAGAATGAATTCAAAAACGATTAAAATGCTCAAATAATACTCAGAGTTGTATTTGCACTTTATATGCCTAATTGCTATGTATAATCCAGTCTTTTTGAATAAATAAATTATGAATCATATTCTTGACGGTATAAAGAATTCAAATATCGATTATTGTGATGAAATGACTTAGAGTGAATCCGGAAGCGATTGAAATGCTCAAATGATACTCAGAATTGCATTATTTGCACTTTATATGCGTAATTACTATGTATAATCCAATCTTTTTAAATTAATAAGATTTGAATCATATTTTAGACAGTATAAATAGTTTAAATGTTCATTATAGTGTTGAAATGACTTAGAATGAATCCAGAAACGATTGAAAAGCTCAAATGATACTCAGAATTGCATTATTTGCACTTTATAAGCGTAATTGCTATGTATAATACTGTATTTTTTAATAAATAAGTTTTGAATCATATTCTAGACAGTATAAAGAGTTTAAATGTAGATTATTGTTATGAAATGACTTAGACTGAATCCAGAAACGACTGAAATACTCAAATGATACTCAGAATTGAATTATTTGCATTTTATATTCTTAATTTCTTTGGATAATTCATTCTTTTTGAATAAATAAGTTATGAATCTTATTCTAGACTGTATAATGATTTTAAATGTAGATTCCTGTGATAAAATGACTTAGAATGAATTTAGAAGCGATTGAAATGCTCAAATGATACTCATAATTGCATTATTTTCACTTTATATGCGTAATTGCTGTGTATAATTCAATCTTTTTGAATAAATAATATATTAATTATATTCTAGACTGTGTAAATAGTTTAATTGTAGATTATTGTGATGAAATGACTTAGAATGAATAAAAAAACGATTGAAATACTCAAACGATACTCAGAATTGCACTATTTGCACTTTATATGTGTAATTACTATGTATAATCCAATTTTTTTAATAAATAAGATATGAATCATATTCTAGACTGTATAAGTAGTTTAAATGTAGATTATTATGATCAAATGACTTAGAATGAATCCAGAAACGATTGAAATGCTCAAATGAAACACAGAATTGAATTATTGGCACTTTATTTGCAGAATTAATATGTATAATCCATTCTTTTTAAATAAATAAGATATGAATCATATGTTAGACAGTATAAAAGAGATTAAATGTAGAATATTTTGATGAAATGACTTAGACTAACTCCAGAAACGATTAAAATGCTCAAATGATACTCATAATTGCATTATTTGCAATTTATATGCGTAATTACTATATATAATCCAATCTTTTAGAAGAAATGAGATATGAATCATATTCTAGACAGTATAAAGAGTTTAAATTTAGATTATTGTGATGAAGTGACTTAGAATGAATCCAGAAACGATTGAAATGCACAAATGATACTCAGATTTGCATTATTTGCACTTTATATGCGTAATTACTACAGAAAATCTAAACTGTTTGAATAACTAAGATATGAATCATATTCTAGATAGTATAAAGGGTTTAAATGTAAATTATTATGATGAAATGACATACAATGAATGCAGAAACTATTGAAATGCTCAATAGTTTCAAAGAATTGCATTGATATGAATCATATTCTATATAGTATAAAGAGTTTAAATGTAAATTATTGTGATGAAATGACATACAATGAATGCAGAAACTATTTAAAAGCTCAATAGTTTCAAAGAATTGCATTATTTGCACTTTATATGTGTAATTACTATATATAATTCAAACTTTTTGAACAAATGAGATATTAATCATATTCTAGACAGTATAAAGAGTTTAAATTTTGATTATTGTGTTGAAATGACGTAGAATGAATCCAGAAACGATTGAAATGCTCAAATGATACTCAGAAATTGCATTATTTGCATTTTATATGCGTAATTTCTATGGATAATCCAATTTTTGAAATAAATAAGATATGACACAAATTCTAGAGAGTATAAAGAGTTTAAATGTAGATTATTGTGATGAAATGACTTAGAATGAATCCAGAAACGATCGAAATGCTAAAATGATACTCAGAATTGCATTATTTGTATTTTATATTCGTAACTACTATGTATAATTTAATATTTTTCAATAAATATGATATGAATCATATTCTAGACAGTATAAAGAGTTTTAATGTATATTATTGTGTTGAAACGACTTAGAATGAATCCATAAACGATTGAAATTCTCAAATGATACTCATAATTGCATTATTTACACTTTATATGCCTAATTACTATTTGTAATCTATTCTTTTTTAATAAATGAGATATCAATCATGTTATAGACACTATAAAGTGATTATCGTGATGAAATGACTTAGAATGAATCCAGAAACGATTGAAATGCTCTAATGATACTCAGATTTGTATTATTTGCACTTTATATGAGTAATTACTATGGATAATCCTATTTTTTTTGAATAAATAAGATATGAATCATATTCTAAACTGTTTAAAAAATTTAAATGTAGATTATTGTGATGAAATGACCTAGAACGAATTCAAAAACGATTGAAATGCTCAAATGATACTGAGAATTGCATTATTTGTTATTTTTATGCATAATTACTATGTATAATCTCAACTTTTTGAATAAATAAGTTATCAATCATTTTCTAGACAATATAAGTTGTTTAAATGTAAATTATTGTGATGAAATAACTTAGAATGAATCCAGATATGATTGAAATGCACAAATGATACTCAGAATTGCATTATTTGCGCTTTATATGCGTAATTATTATTTATAATTCAGTCTTTTTGAATAAATAAGTTATGAATCATATTCTTGACAGTATAAAGAGTTTAAATGTAGATTATTGTGATGAAATGACTTAGAATGAATCCAGAAACGATTGAAATACTCAAATGATACTCGAAATTACATCATTTTGCACTTTATGTGCGTAATTACTATGTATTATCCAATCTTTTTGAATAAATAAGATATGAATCATATTCTAGACTGTATAAGGAGTTTAAATGTAGAATATTGTGATGAAATGACTTAGAATGAATCTAGAAACAATTGAAAATGCTCAAATGATACTCAGAATTGAAATATTTGCACTTTATATGCGTAATTACTATGTATAATCCTTTCTTTTTGAATAAATAAGATATGAATCATATTCTAGACAGTATAAAGAGTTTAAATGTAGATTATCGTGATGAAATGGCTTAGAATAAATTCACAAATGATTGAAATGCTCCAATGATACATAGAATTCTATTATTTGCACTTTATATGCGTATTTACTAGTAAAAATTCAATCTTTTTGTATAAATAAGATATAAATCATATTCTAGAAATCCTATTGTGTTTAAATATTGATTGCTTTGATGAAATAACTTAGAATAAATGTAGAAACGATTGAAATACTGAATCATTTCAAAGAATTGCATTATTTGCAATTTATATGCGTAATTACTATGTATAATCTAATTTCTTTGAATAAATGAGATGTGAATCATATTCTAGATAGTATAAAGAGTTTAAATTTAGATTATTGTGTTGAAATGACTTAGAATGAATCCAGAAACGATTGAAATGCTTTAATGATACTCAGATTTGCAATATTTGCACTTTATATGAGTAATTACTTTGGATAATCCTATCTTTTTGAATAAATAAGATATGAATAATATTCTAGACTGTTTAAAGAATTTAAATGTAGATTATTGTGATGAAATGACTAAGAACGAATTCAAAAATAATTGAAACGCTCAAATTATACTAATAATTGCATTATTTGTTATTTATATGCATAATTCCTATGTATAATCCAAACTTTTTGAATAAATAAGTTATGAATCATATTCTAGACAGTATAAGTTATTTAAATGTAGATTATTGTGATGAAATGACTTAGAATGAATCCATAAACGATTGAAATGCTTAAATGTTGAATAGAATTACATTATTTGCACTTTATATGCGTAATTACTATGTATAATTCAATATTTTTAAATAAGTAAGATATGAATCATATTGTAGTCAGTATAAAGAGTTTAAATGTAGATTATTTTGTTGAAATGACTTAGAATGAATTCTAAAACGATTGAAATGCTCAAATGATACTTAGAATTGCATTATTTGCACTTTATATGCGTAATTACTGTGTATAATCTAATATTTTTATAAAAATAAGATATGAATCATATTCCAGACAATATTTATTGAACCTATGAAAAGCTGAACAATCTCAAATTTAGAATCAAACTCATATGAAATAAATAAAATATTGTCTCTATCATTAAGTGGAAAAGCTAAACCATCTCAAACTTAGAATCAAACTCATATGAAATAAATAATGACACATGACAATACACAAATCCATATATTTATTTTGTTGGGTCAAGTCTTGTGTGTTATGTTCCATAAGTTGGTAACTCCGTTCCTAGGATTTGTAGAACTTAATCATCACTTAACTTACATACTAATATTTTATGATAATTGATGTTTCTTGTTATAATTATTAAGATTATGGACATTTTAGATTTATTATTGTCATTTAATATAAATGAAGCACAGAGATCCACAATTCAGATCCTCAACCTGAATGATCTGACAATAATAAACTCAAGAAACAAATGATCAAATATCATCAATAACATAAACTAAATAAAGTCATTAAACTATTTACTTCTAAGATATAACACCAACAAAATCTCCTATCTTGCTATTTTGTTTGCTATCGTTTGAAAACTTAATTTCTCTTAATATGAAGTCTAAGAGGTTTTTTGTATATCAATTCTATTAAATAAGGTAAAGAAGAAACAATATATGATTAATATAAACACCGAATTATCCAAAAAAAATCCGATTAATCATCCGTTTGTCAAATGACAGTTAATCATTTCATAGTACACTTTTCTGTCCGTCAAGCACATGCTGTTTTTCCGACTCCGTGTTCTATACATTTTTAATGAGCTGTTCCGCTTGTAGATTTTTTGACGGTTTGTGAAACATGACACGAGCCACCAAGTGTTCTTCCACTGGACAACTGGGGCACTATTTGAACTGTTTTGTAGGGACCAATTGTCAGAACCATGCTAGATATTAAAAATAACAGAGTGGATTCGTAAAGGAGCAAATAGAGACAGCAGTTGATGCTTGCGTGGCGGTTCAGGGCTTACTTGAAGTTTTTTATTTAGACTAGGAGTATTAGTACTACAAGTACTTGTTGTGTTTTGTTAATTTATAAACTTTGTTATGAACACATTGTCCTGCTTAGAAATTTATTTTGGTGCGTTGCTAAGAGAACCTAACGTGTGTATGATGGTCCCGTTGATGATAAAAAAAAAATATGATGGTCCCGTTTGGTTTCTTGTGACTCGTAACTTGTGACAAATATTGTATAAGGTCATCTTTGACCAAGCAATAGCGTAGTTATGACTTATAAGTGGTCACGAAATTTCGTTTTACGAGATATTAATTAGCTCAATCATTAGATTTCACGGGTAATTGATAGCAGGTCGAATGGCATGCCACGTAGGCTAAATGAGTTTTTTTATGTAAAAAAAATATTTCCAATGTGAGATAGGCGATGTTTCTCTAATTAAATACATTCTAAAATTATATATCCACAAAAGTTTCACCAATGAGATGCTTCTAACAATTTTTTTACAATTATAATCTGGAATATCATAAGTTGTTTATCCTATCTGTGCAATATCTGTGTTCAACAATGAGATGCCGTCAATGAAATTCATTAAGTCGTTTATCCTATCCGTACCATATTCGAAAAGACGGTATTAATAAGATATTTTTTCGTTCGATTATTGAATATAGATATGAATAAAAAATTTCGTTAACTTATCGGATAAAAGTACGAACAAGAATTATTTCGTACCCATCATCCCCGGATAAATACATAAAACTATAAATATTGTAAGCGATTATATAACAAATGTATCCTATTTAAATACCTACACAAAATTTGCAATATCTAGCATGTACTTTCAGACACATTGCTCCTAAATGAACACAATGAGCACAAAATATAACTAGTGGTCTTTTCGTGCGTTGCGCGAAGTATTTGTTAAAATTGTATATCAATTATCGAATTTTTGTAATTATTAGTATGTCTGATCTAAAGTATTAAAATATCGGGTAGTTTTAACACCAATAAAAAAAGACTATCTACAGTATTTATTATGCTTCCATCTTGTCATTATGATTTTCGAAACGTATAATTTAACATGCACCTAATATTCTAGAAAATATATTTTTTGCCATTTTTCCATAAGCGTTAACCATAAATTTGAATATCTAATATCATGCAATATTTTTTCTAAACATGATTCATAAGTAGTCTATTGAGTGCTCTGGACCTGTGATTCAGTGTTCGGAACATTGTTGTGCGATCTATCTTTATCCTTAAAGTTTATGTTGTATATTTTTAAATATTTTTTTTGAGACGTCGTCAATAGTTCTCTATATATTTATATGTCCATAATTACTAATTTTGACATGAAAAAAATTCTCCATTTATTCGTAAATAAGCACATAAATTTCAATAGAAATTTTTTTTTAAAAGCCTCCAAACAATCTCTGAATGAAATTACAATAAAGATTAGATTTTATGAGGTCTAGAAAATTATTTAAAAAATTTTATAGTTCTATAATTAGAAAATATCATATGAAAGGATTCCTCATATATCTGTGAGCGAGTATATAAATTTTCATAGGCAAATGATTTTTTTAGGTCCTCCAAACAATTAAAAAACAAAATCATATTTTTTCCCAAATAAAAAAATGGAGCCATCCATTATTGAATGGAATGGAGGGAGAGAGAGGGGCATGCCAAGCCCCATGCACATGGGCGGCATGAGAGAGAGAGAAGGGGACGGATTTTCTGTGACAATCTGTTTTTAGGCTGCCTTTGATTGTTGGTTGAATGACCATAGAAAATCCCGAAATTATGCACATGGGCGACATGAGAGAGAGAGGCGGCCGGATTTTCTGTGATAATCCATCTTTAGAATGTGTTTGATTGTTGGTTGAATCACCGTAGAAAATCTAGAAATTTTAAGGAAGGATTTAGGCCTGGATTTTCTGCAACCATACTCCTCTTTCTGTGCTTGACTACATAACTGCACCGTTAGCCGCTGCAACAAAGGATCCGGCCGAAAATACTGTCGGGAGAACTGTTTGCCAACAGTTCTTTCGGATCCGGATCTAATTCTGTGCTTTAATATATGTTTTGATGATTGCGATACCGCAACTTGTGCAAGGAGAGCTGGGAAATGAAAAGAACTCAAAATGAGTTTTGATTCGGAATTAAATTCGATGTAGCACAACAATTCGAATCTTTTAAAATCAAATACAATGATCCTCTCTCATTTTTCTCAATTTTTCTATAATAAATACAGATCGATAGTCAATAGATTGATTTTAAAGGATCTCTATTGTTACGCTACACCGTGTAGTGTAGCGCAAGATAGGATTCTCAAAAATGACACGACACGATCGTGTTGGCACGATACAACATGCGTGTTGGCACGACACGACACGAGTACGGAATTAACACGACACGATCGTATTGTCGTGTCGTGTTGGCAATTTTGAAAAATTAACACGATTTGACACGACACGACTAACACGCAACACGACACGAACACGAGACGAATACGACACGACACGACAACACGAATTTAATTTTTAACATTACCAAAAATAGCATCATAAACATACTTCTTCTTTTAAATTGTTTTCCTAAAAAATTATTTAAATTGATTTTATATTAAAATTCAAATTATAACATTACTTTCTTTTTTAACGTCTATTTACTTTTTTAAAACATTTTATTTCTTTAATATGTTCAAACAATAAAAAAATGAGGTAGTGAAAAAATAAAATCATCAATTAATCTTTTAACAAAAATATTATGGCAATTTTGTACTGATATATATACTGAATTTTTAGAATAGTCAAATAAACTGCAACAATATTTTTTTCTCCATTTTAATATTTTATCAATTTTTAATAAATTATTATAAAAAATAAAGAAAAGTTTTTGACACGATTAACACGACGTGTCAACACGACACGACACGATCGTGTCAGTCGTGTCGTGTTGCCTCTTCTCACCACTCAGCACAACACGACACGACACGATTTAAAAAGTAGTTCGTGTCAACACGACACGACACGAGACTCTAACACGATCGTGTTTGACACGACACGACACGCACGATTGGAGAACACTAGCGCAAGATCAGATTTGAGTTGGTTTTGATCCCGCTTGCTGGAGTCTGTAGCTCCACCAATGCCTCCATTCCTCGTTGCACACCCAACGAGCCACTCAACAAGTCAACATTGAAATTGAAACCAAATAAAATAATCTAAAATTTAACTTTCAATTTCTTCAGTATACGTCAACCTGTTTATTGAGATTTTTAATTTTATTTATTATTTTTTTAGAAAAGTTTGTTTAAATTTGTATCAAACCTATAAAATAGTTTCACAGACCTACACCAAGAACTTGAAGTGATGTGACATGATTTGTTCTGCTAACGGTACTTGGCCTCATTACGTTGGGTCCCACGCCCGTAACCTTTTATCTATTGTGCCAGCTTTGGCGCACTGCTCTAACACTGACATGTCTTAAAGCCTCTCACTTTCGGCCGCGATAAGTACTGTTGACGCATCCCCTCCGTCCATTTTTCTGGTTTTGAATCATACACCATTTATTCAGTACTGCTAATTTAGTGTAGATAGTACAGACTCACCTGGGCCCTGATCTTTGCACAGGTGCATTGACTGCCCGGACGCTCCGTGAATTAGATCAGGTTCTAGTGTCTAGACATGAAAAATGGAACGATGGATTTTTTTTTCCTTTGCACCTTGAAATTTTAAATATTACATTACATATCCCAGATTTACAGATGCAAAACGTCGGAAATATTTTTGTAGTAAAATCAATTTAATAACCTGATCTGAAATTTAGAGATATATAGTTTTACAGACAAAATACTAGGTATTAATAAAGAAAGTGTCAAGTAAAACTGGAATTGATATGTATTTTTTTCTTGTGAAAATTTTTGCTTTTATATAACTGCACTAGACGTGATTGAAAAATCAATATTGTCGCTTGAAAAACCAATCCGTTACCCATAATCATGATCTACCCATTCTCTATTATTAATATCCCACTTCCCACATCATCAAACAACCGTGATTCTTATTCTCGCATTACAACCACAAACTTAAAACCAAAGTCTACTTCAAAATCTAAATTGAATATATCCATGACATGAGTAACCAGATTCATCCCAACGTGAAAAACCACATGTGTGTGTGACGGTCACACTGTGACCTATTTCGGAAGCTGTGCATTTAAATACTAAACAATGATGGGAGTGGCTAGTGTCAAACATACATGACACGTACACTTGTCCAACATGATAAAATTTTATTTTTTAAGATTAAAATTGCGGATCCAAACAACTCAAATTGTTCTATGTTATAAAATATCTGGGGAGACAAAATTTTATATATATTTAAAAAAAAATTTTACTATTTTTTTGAAAATTTTGAATATGCTCAATCTAAAAAGTTATGAACCTTCCAATTTTGAAAAATAAAAAAAAATAGTTAAGAAATTTGAAAAAAATATAGAATTTGATTTTTAAGGATATTTTAATATAGAGATCATATTGAGCGGTTTGAACCGGCTGTTTGAAATTTTAATAGTTGACGTTTGGATCGTGTTTGACGTCCTATATGTTTGATTCTAGCATTACTCAACAATGATCCATCTTCATGCATGCAATCTTCAAGGTGACGAACCAGCTCAACTTGCATCGTAATTAAATTTAATATATCATATTTTACGATCATAAGCATTACAGTCTAATTCAGTTCAGTTATGAAATGCACCTTGAATTGAATTTGTGAAATGATTTTTTTTTTTACATGCTTGACAGCAGCTGTCAAGTTAATTAGTGAAATGATTTTGTTTTTTTGAAAGAACAATTAGGCCCCTGACTAGACTCGCTTTTTTTTTTAATGCAGAATTTCATTTGGTTAAACTTGATTAAAATTCTTTTGATAAAATAAACGAATTTAATTTCATTTCATTAGTATTTCTATGTTATTAGACTCAATGAAATTCTGAAAAATCAATTCTAATCGAATAAAATAGAATGAAATTATTTTAATCAATATCTGGGTAAAAAATGTAAAATGCATAAGGTATGTCAGGCCTTGTGCATTTCACTAGTTCAACTTCAATTGAATAAAAATCCAAAGCCCAGAAAAGCCCATCGGTTCAAATCCAAATCCGATGTGCGATGTCCAATGAACGATTGGCCTTGTCAATGTCACTTGATCACAGGATTTATTAACTTTACCCCCATTAAATTATGAAAATTGCAAAATAGTTTGTTTCTAGCTTAAAATTCGTTGTAGAAAAAATAGAATCCTCGCTTGTTTCTTCCACTTCTCACTAATGGCATCCGCAGCGCCGCAGCGGCACTCGTGTGACTCTGCATCTGAAACCCTAGAATGGATGCACGCCATTACTTCCTTTCTTCTCCCTTTCAAACCTCTCATCGATTCTCACGTCGTCAATTTCTTCAAGGTAATAACTAAGTTTTGTCATCGGTTCCGTCTTGAATTATATCCTATATTAGTTATTACCTTGATTAATGGAGCTCAATTAATTATTTTAATCTCATCAAACAATTTAAGCTTGTATTGTGCAAATGATAAGCAGTATGGCGCCAAATTGATCTCTTCATTGCTTAATTATTTTGTTTGCAATTGGCCCTCATGTAAGCTTCAATTATTGCAGCGAAGAGGTCTCAATCTGAGCAAGAATTTATCCATTTACACTTAATTGTTCCAGGATAATCTATGGGAGATAGTGGATAAGGAATGGATGGATTGCCTTTGCAAGGAGTCTGTGCAAAATTTGCTTCAACTGCCGTCTGGAATCGTTCGAGTACTTCAATCAGACTTTTTCTAATTTAATTATTATTGCTAGTTATTTTCAAACTAGACCCATTATCAACAATTTTGGCAACTACAGTTCATTATTTAATTGCGTCCAAAACTTTGGTTTTGTCTAAATGTAGCACCATTCTGTTAGATTTTTTTGAAGGGAAAAAATATTTTCCACTAATATGACTGTCAAACTAGCATGAAGTTTTGGACTATTATGAAGTGATATTTACCTACAATGGTTTCAGATCATAGTCCTTAATCGATTATTCTTACTTTTATTAATCAATTAATAAATTATTTTAGGATTACTGGCCGAGTTCTCTGAAGAAATTCGTCACTGATTTGAAAGTTTTGTCTATTTTCAGAGAGCAAAACTTGACACATCCTGTATGCTCTTCTTCCCTCTGATAAATTTCTAAATTTAGAATTTTTTTTCTATTAGTTATTGTTTTTACACTTTTGAGCACTCTTTGCATGTTTTATGTTCTTGTTTCTTTGTTACTCTGCATCTGAAGTCTAATGAAATGCTCTATTGCTTTGGTATTGATATTATATCCATTGAAGTTTAAGAAAAAAAACTTGGGTCTCCCTTAAACATTATTACAACAATGAGTTAACCATTTTCTTTTTAACCAATCATTTTTTCCATGCATTTTAGATCCTTCAGAGTATCAACGTGGTACCACTTGGTACAGTTCTCTCTCAAGGCATGATTGCAAAGAAGAAACATGAAGTATGTAAGTGCCATTCTAAGCACCCGATCTTAATTACATACATCTGAAATTGAAGGTTGTAAAATTAGATTTGTAATTAGGTTGAAATCCTGGCCGGAGTCATTAGTAAGATAGCTGAAGCTTGTGATGCAGAAGCGGTTGTTGATGTTGGATCTGGTCAGGTATATAACTTCAGATCCCTCGATCTATGCTGCAGGAAACTCGCCTTGCTGGACTGTTTTATGTGAATGTGTTTTTTGGTATTCATTTTTATTTTCAGAAGAAAACAGAGGAGCATGTTATAAAAGCTTTGATAACTTTTTACTTTCTATAATGGAAAAGTCACTTAAAATTGCGCATGTTGAAACTCTGTGAATCCTATTTTCAGCATATAATGCCTTTTGATATAACATTTTGCTTCATCTCTTTTTTGATCCATATATAAGAAAAATACAGGAACAAAGTTAAAGTTGTTTTCTGTAACTTTTTTCAAAATGAAACAAACTTCATTTGTCTGCTGCAATTATCTGTCTGTTTTGCATAAATTAATTTGCTTTAGTTTGACAAGCAGGGGTATCTTGCACAAGTGCTCTCTTTTGAGTACCGGCTATCAGTTATTGCACTGGATGCTTCTGTTCACCATGCAACTGTCACCAAAGCACGCTCAGACAGAATAGCCAAGCACTATAAAAACAAATGGTACACTGATTCTGTGAAGCTTTGTTTCATGAACTTTCTCAATAAAAAAAAAATGGTTCTGTGAAGCTTTGTTTCATGAACTTTCTCAATAAAAAAAAATGGTCCTTAAACTTTCATTCCCGCCAAGTTAATCCTGAAAGTCAAGCTAGTCTTTCAACTTTGATAAGATTACAAAGTTGGTCCTTAAACTTCTATTTGGCACCAACAGTTTTTTCTGGTTTTAAAACAATTAAATTGCAAAAATTAAGTTTGTTAATTAAAGAAACGCTTAAGGAGTAATTTAGTATTTTTTGTGACTGATTTGGAAACTTAAATTTTCTGGAAAATTTGAGGATCAATTTACCTTTTGTTTTCCTAAATAAGTTAGGGACCCAATACTGAATTTTCCCTCTAGTAAAAAAAATAGGATCAATCTTATATCTGCTGATGTTGTATCTCGTCCCATCTTTTGAAAAATTCATACCCCTATGAAGCACATTTTTACAAGTATGACGGGTGGCTAACTCTAGATACAAGTTGATAGTTGCAGACTTACAGCCACTGAGGCAAAGTAAGCTTGCTGTGTACTTTTAGTCCACCGGCCTTGTAGTAGTTTAGGCTAGATGAGACTGAGGTTATAGGCTATTACAAATCAAGAAGGATGTAGGAATGATTTTGTACTTGTATGGTATATGGCACTCAAATACTCAATACATGGCCTATTATTTAGACAAAAAGACGATGATATAATTGTCTGCATGAGCGAATCATATTACTGTTGATTCATTACTAGGTTCAGTATCATCCCGTATTAAGTAAAATTGCAGAGTTGACTGACTATTCAAATGTCCATATGTTGTGGGAATGTGTGAATACACAGACACTGCAGATGTCCATATTTCTCTATTCCTGAATGAGTTTATTAATATTGTCTAGACATTAATTTTTTTTTTTTTGGGTAGCAGTGCAACAGAGCAACAATTGAAAGTGCCTCAAACAGTCACTTGCCGTGTTCTGTCTAGTGACACATTGGCAAATCTAACTAATGCCGTGGATCTACAGAAACATGTGACCGGGGTAAAACAAGAAGCAAATAAAGAAGATATACTAAACGAGCACTTCGAGAAGCATCCTTTGGTTCTGGCTGGGCTTCATGCTTGTGGGGACCTTTCTGTAAATATGCTTAGGTTCTTAGCTCTTTCAGTCATTTTCTTGTTGGTTACAATTAATATGGCAATCTTTATTTATATACTCATTCATGTTGAATTAGGGCATTTGTCGGGTGTGGAAGGGCTAAGGCTTTGGTGAGCATCGGTTGTTGTTACAATTTGTTGTCAGAGGAAGAGGTGGATCCCAGCTCTTGTTTCGAGTTTCAGGAACCATGCTGCATTTCTACTGGCTTTCCTATGAGCAAGGGAGCAAAGCTTTTTCCCCTCTCCCTAGGAAAAAGTGCACGTGACCTTGCTTGTCAGGTGAACTTTACATTTGTATTACTGTTGATACTGCTATGCTAGTTGTTGCAGCAGTTACCATTAATTCAGGCAGGGCATGAGCGGGTTTCTGGGCTATGCTGAATCACGTTTGGATCAATATCAAGCCTCGTTGGGTCAACTCATTATCCTGGATTTTTGGGACTTTTGTGTTGCTGGTCCTGGTAATACTGAGTTTGCCAGCTAGTGTGTTTTAATTTAGGTTAGGTCTTGTCTATGTTATACCATTCTGGTTTTTCATTCCGTCTCAGGTCTCCGTCTCACGTATATTATTATAAAACTAAAAAAATTAAAATTGCAGAGTTTTTCTCTATAATTTAGATTGGCTGTGTATTTAGTTTGTTACAATTTGAATATCATTTGGTCACCATCAAGTGCCAAATCTTTCAATGGATGATCAATCGATATGAAATTGCACTAAATTTGCTTTGGTAACAGTTTGGTCAGTTTTCACAATTGTTAAATAAGTTTGCTATCAATGTAACCTATCCCTTTGATAATCTCTCTTCATTTAGACCAGTACATGGAAATGTTAGTCAGGTTACAGGTTAGTTGTGCTTGGTTTAATTGTCTTTGCTTGTTGTATACAAAAATAGTACAATCATTCCTTTTGGGTCAAATTTTACTAGCCTCAATTAGGGTTAATATCAGACCCAAAAATGACTGAATTTGAAAAAAAAAAAGTTCTGACACAGTTAAAGTTTATTTGCTTATTCTTTTCATGTGCTGCTTATTTTACAGAGTGCAGAGAGATGGAGAAGTCTTACTACAGAAATTGCTCTTCAAAATTTTGATGTGCATGCATATCGTGCTGCTTTCCAACTGGCAAGTGACTTTGGCGTCCTTGAATTTGCACTTGTCAGCATAATTATAATTACCTACGGATATTGTTTCATTTTTTTTTAAAAATGTGTTTTATATGTTAATTCTTTTGACTTTGTTTTTCATTATTATTAGGTGCTTGAGAAACACTTTCCAGAAGTGGTAAAGTCAAGTCCATCAATTGGTCGGCAGGGAAAGGCACTACGCCGACGGAGGCTTAGTAAGCTTTTAGAATCCCAAATAGAAGAAAAGCAATCTCAGGCTATGGAATATAATGAGATTGGAGCTGAAGTAACATCTCATGACTATTCTGGTATGCTTAATTAAATTATTATCTATGTTGCCCAAATGTGGCGAACTCCCTTCTGCATCTGTGTATCATAAGCTTACATGATATGAATTTGTGCATGATATGTACCAATTTGATATAGGGAGTTGGTGAATTAACCTTATTGTCAAGATATCAAATGGATGTACTTTAAAATTGCCCTTACGTTTTAAACTGTGGTTTGTAAGCATATATGTGTCCATCAAGGCTCAAAGGAGGCTCAAATTGGGTCAAACTTTTTGCTGACGTGTGTTGTCTAAAAAACTTTAAAACAAGTTTCAAAATAGTAGTTACTAACATACATACAAGCTAGAAGTATTCATGCAGTTGATGAAGTTTTTTATTTAATTTTTATTCAGTATCATTTAATGCCATTTTATTTCATAAAATTACTGATGCTAGAACTAGCATAGTAGCATATGGCCCACATAAATTAAAGCAAAATAATAGTTCATGACTTTTAAAAAATATGGGCCAATGGCCTATGGTCTAAACATTTGGCAATGACCAATTGACCATTAGTATTGTCTAATCTGTTATTGACTGGTCTTCTTTCTGAGATTTTCCTTCTGTTTTTATTTTTAATTTTTTTAATCAACTTCTGGAAATGACTTCATTCAACTATTTATCTGTTTCTGGAATTTTATTTATAGTTGAATCATTATTCAAGAACATATTTATCCACTAATTTGGAGTTCAAAGGGGAATACTTGGCGATTAATCTTTTTAAAACTGAAAAGAAAGGATAAAACCTATTCATTTTGTTTGTAAAAAGGAAATGAGATTGAGGTATGCTTACCTGAAAGAATGATAGATGGGGGGGAATATGATTTTAGTACAATGTTGAAATGCTTATAATTGTGGAACCAAATAAATTAAAATACTGTGTAAGATTAAATCCATTTTTTATATATTTGTAAATAAGGTCTGAAAATTATTCACGGTATGCCCTCTTATACCCTAAACAGGTGAACCCTATATCCTGATAGTATGATTTACCAGTAAGATGTCCTATTAACTGCTATTCTGAATAGGATAGATGCAGGTAGCAGAAAATAGGAACCTTGATCAAAATTACACTATTCTGAGTGAGCACTGAACAAACCTGACATAATGGGTGGTTACTTACTTTACCCATGCTGTCCATCTGGATTCAATTTGAATTATGTCATCTTGATCAGGCAGATCTTAATCCACAAAGATGGTTCAGAATATCTGAAAACTTTAAACCAGCACTGGAATTGGTCAGATTACACTAAGGTTTTCCTTAAAAAGATTTTGACGATATTAGTTTGGGAGATATCTCCTATTCTTGCATGTGGTTATGCTTTCTGAAGGGACATGAATTCCATAACCGACAAGTTGTATATTGATGTCTATGCAATGCAAAGCTGTAACATAGAGGATTAGTTTGCTGGAACTGGACATGAATTACATAATCTCCTATACTTGCATGTGGTTCTGTTTTTTGAAGGGACATGAGTTATATAATCAACGAGAAGTTATAATTGATGCCTATTCAATGTTGTAAAGTTACAATATTAAGGATTAGTTTTGCTGGAACTGGACCTAATTAGGGCTAAAATTGGGCAAATTTGGTTATTTAAACCATTGCACAGCTTGCCTTTACCCTTTAACACCTTCGTTAACTTCTATGGGAAATCGAAAATGCTTTGCAGGTCCTACGGAGCCTGTTTGGAAGGAGAAATATGCTCTTTTTAAAGAGTTCTGTGAATCTGGACTTCTCCGACTCAGCTGTGGTTCCCAGTTACAAGAGAGTGATCTTATAAAAGTATGGCGAGAGGTGCAGCCTTTCACTGTACGTGCAATTCCCTGCGCTCTTTCTTTATAATACTATGCTGTAGGTAGAAGAGATAGTTGGTATGGTTGATCCTCAATTTCATATGTTTTGTTTCTGTCTTCTGTTTTTGTTTAACTTATTTTGAGGTTATCTGAAAGCTCAAATGTTGCTTCATTATTTGGTTCAATAGCTCAAGATACTCTATATTTCACACTGTACAAGGCATCGCACAATATTGTGGCGGTCAAATTTTACCTTTGTTAACAAGTTTGAGATATTTTAAGAATCAGAATTGTCATCTTTGATTTTGGTGTCGTTTAGTGCAGATTCTATCGTATGCCCTGACCATTACATCAAAATGGAAAATACAATGTACCAGACTAGTAGTACCTAATCTCTATTTAATCTCTCATGGCCAAATAATCCAATAAAAAAAAGTAGCCTCGATTGGTGTACAACATACTCTACCCGGTCAATACTTTGGCTAACCTTTAAACTTGGAACCATTGACCAATTGCAGGAAATGATAGGCCCATTTTGGTCCCTTCGTGTTGCTTTAGGACAGATGATAGAGACCTACATTTTACTAGATAGGTTATTATATCTTCAAGAACAAGGCGATTCAATCAATGCTTTTTTGCTTCCTCTTTTTGACCCCGCTGTGTCCCCTAGAAACATGGCTGCTGTTGCCATGAAGGTTGGTTCTGACTTACCTAAATCCTTAATGAAAATATAAGCATCCGCTATAACCCTCCTGTGTATGGGGTTTGTCCTGGGCATATTTGACCAGAATATGGTTGAGAGGGATAGAGGATTTTCATGTTCCATAGGGGAATAAAATATGTTGGCAGAGGCAGTGTGCATGTTTCTTGCAGAGTTTTTAGCTTTATATTTCAGTTTCAATAACATTTTAGCTTTAATCATGAAACTTCAAATTGCCTTAATAGTTTGGCAAAGGCCACAGTTAGGGGTAGGTGGATAGAACATGCTTTTCCTGATTCAGCTACATAAGGAAGATATTTTTTTTATGGGCCATTTGAGGTACTAATCTTTTTTGTAGGCTGTTGGGTTTTAGAAATTAGAATATCTCAAGGTTAAACTGGGAACTCTACCCCCTTTTGTTTAGATGACAATGGTTAAAACTGAAGAGAAAATTATACTTTTGAGTGCAGCATGGAGTTTGTTAATTTTTGGATTAGTAGCCTGTTAATTATCAGCTGGAATGATGGTATGATACAAATTTCTCAATTGTAAGTAATTCATGGTTTCAACTAACGGTTAATGGTTATCTCAAGTAAAGGATTTGGTTGTGTATCAACCAAGTTTCTTTGTGTCTTGACTAGATTTTTTTGGCACTGGACCATCTTTTCTAACAGTGGGCAGCGTTTTTTTTTCTTTCATAATTTACAGAAGCAAGAAATAGAATGACAAAAGGTTTTTTTTCCCCCTTCACTGTTTCCTAACATTGAACATCACGCAGTCCTGTCTTATTTGCAAATGTTTTTCTAAACAGAAAATGGATTGAGAAGATTGCCAAGATGTTTGAATATGGTTTGTGACAATGGCCCTATTGGAACCAGCAAAGTAAGTTGATAGATTGCTTCAAGTATAAATAAGCAAATAAGCAAAACAGAATAAAAGTCAGTAAATTAATTTTGATAGGAGCTGGACATTTATTTGTAAATAATATTTTTACTAACTGTGGGGAGTTGTGATCTCGCCATACAGGTATGCTGTTCTTTATATTGCAGTTTCAAACAATGATTTAAAAGATTGAAATTTCTTGGTCTCAATTAGTGCCTATCTTCAAGTACCTTGATTGAATGTCACTTCAGTTTATTTGACCAGACTATCTCTATTTAATAAGCTTGTCCGTACTGAAATCTATCTTTTTCTATCCGTCGAATAGAGATGGTTTGGTCCTGATTTAATACACACGAAGGGGAAAAAAGAGTTGAGATCTGAAGTTGAAAAAACTCTCTATATGGACTTTTGCCTGGTCACAGGAAAAATTCACATGGAACTGGAAGTAATCTTGAGCCGAACAATTTTCTTCGTTATGTAAATGCTAAATATAAATTGCGGACTTTTATCATTGAATTTTGCATAAACAGTGTCGTGTCTAAAGAAATATAATGCATCATAAACAACTTCCAAAGAAATTTGAGTTCGGCCTGGTTAGCAGCCACCAATATCAGTTGAATTGATTTGGTCTAGTGGTGTGATAAAACCAGAAAATAAACAAAATTTGTGACCGTGCGACCAAATCTAATTTAATCATTAGGAAAGTCAGATTTCTAGCTTGTATGACGTTGACAGTACATTAGATATTAACATTCACCACCATAAAGTAACTACCCAGTTGCATATTGACTAATCAGAAAATGAAAAAAAAAAAAACAATTAGAGAACAAAACAAATATAATAGGTATAATTATGCTGATTAATTGTACTTGAATCTAAGTTTCACACGATATCACTTTTAACTTTTTAAGAAACCAACAGTGTTGTGGTTGACTAGTACAGTGGTTTTTACCACTATTCAAAGTGTTTGGAAAGTAGATAAAGTTAAAGCAGAGCAAACCCTAAATTATTTCAGTGTATTGGTGTTTGATACTAGTAATTCATAGATGAAGTGGATTAAAAGTGTTAACTTCAGATATTGAAATAATTAAGAAACCAATAGATGAAGTAATATTGAATAAAAAGGCTAAATTGCTTTTCAAAAAACACTATAATTGGAGTATTTCAGGCCTTCTAATTTGAAAATATCATAATAAATAGCAAAAAAATTCGAAAAAATATAAAATTTGGTCTATCTAGGTTTTTCAATATGGAGAACAACTTGAAACGGATTGACCTTTTGAATTTTGGATCTTGAAAAATGACTCATGTGTACGAGGATGATCCGTACACATCAGTGTACTATATCCATTCTCTCTCTCTCTCTCTCTCTCTCTCTCTATATATATATATATAATAGATATAGTACACAAATGCGCATATGGGACTTATGCACAGCATTTCTGTACTATTGAATCCGTTTTAAAATTCGCATTGAGATTTAGATCGAGGATGAGATTGAGGCGCTGAACTCTTCTAACTCTCCGTTATTTTCTAATTTTTCCCGTTAGTCTCCTGTCCTCTTATTACTCTCTTTCTCTCTCGCACATGGAATCGAAGGCGACAGAGAAGAAGTAGAGTAGAGGTGGAGTGAGGGGAGATGAGGCAGAGGCGGAGTCGTGGAGAGAGTAGGCAGCGGCGGAGGAGAAAAGGAGGGGTACGAGCAGCCGTGAGTTTAGAGAGGAGAAGAGACCTACAGAGGAATAGAAATGGAAATTTTAAAACTAACGGAGAGATCAAGTCTACCAGCGCCTCTATCTCAGCCCCTCATCTAAATATGCTGCCCGAATATTAAAACGATCCGATGGAGCAAAAATCCTATGCATAAGGCCCATATGCACATTAGTGTTCTATATCCATTCTCTCTCTCTCTCTCTCTCTCTCTCTCTATATATATATATATATATATATATATAGTACCTTGATGTATACGGATCGTCCCCGTACACATGAGTTATTTTTCAAGATCCAAAATTCAAACAGTCAATCCGAACCGTTCAAGTTGTTCTCCATATTGAAAAACCCAGATAGACCAAATTTTACATTTTTTCGAATTTTTTTGCTATTTATTATGATATTTTCAAAAAACACTATAATTGGAGTATTTCAGGTCCTCCAATTTGAAAATATCATAATAAATAAAAAAAAAATTCGAAAAAATGTAAAATTTGGTCTATCTGGGTTTTTCAATATGGAAAATAACTTGAACGGTTCGGATTGGCCGTTTGAATTTTGGATCTTGAAAAACGACTCATGTGTACGGAGACGATCCGTACACATCAGTGTACTATATCCATTCTCTCTCTCTCTCTCTCTCTCTCTCTATATATATATATATATATATATATATATATATTATGTTAAGAAGTGAAGTGGATTAAAAGTGTTAAACATTAAGAAATTTAGGGCACTAACTTATATTTCATCTATAGAGGTCTCTAACTCTATTTTATCTAAAATCATTAATACGGTAGTGCATTAGAAGTGAATTAAGAACTTATTCCATTTTTATTTTACTTATCAATACCAAACGGTGGAATTATCTTTAGCATATGCCTAGTGGCGTATATATTGATCCCTCTTTGAACAAATCTAGGTATTTCACGGGGTTTTCACTTTCATGGTCGGTGCTTTTCCATTCGAGAAAAAAAAAATGTAAAAATATATTAAGGCCAGTGCAGGTGTACATAAAAGTCAAAAGACTCATTTTATTAATATTTTTTTCTTCAGGCCTTATCATTGGTTTTTATGAATGACTATATATTAACGTGTCTCTATTGTACATGGCGTCATACAACTGGATAGTTACTGAGATTTAATAACGTCACCATAATTATAAATATAAAAAACTTCCTAATGATTGCAACTAAATTTTTTACCAGAACACTGCAACAGTGAAACGTAAGGTAAATTTGTAAAGAGAGTTTATCCACTTAATACATATGATATAAGTAGTATGTAGTAAATACAAAGACAACATAGATTTAAGAGAGCAACCAAAAGTATAAGCCTAATGCTTGCTGATGCTTGAAAAGCTGAACGAATTTAAGTTTTATTATCTATTCACTTTCTCATGTGCTTTATTTCTCCAGACTCAAACTAATTGTCTCAATCAAAGCAAGCTGGCACTACACGTATGCAACCTATTTATGAAAATTTTTGTTCCATTATGGGTTGGAACAGTTAGTCATGCCTAAGTGGTAGACAGATAACTCAGCAGAACCACTACAAGTGGAAAACTAACACAGGTAATGGTGAAAATGATTTGTAGTTCAGACTCATACATTCAATGCATCTTAGAATAATACAAAATAATAATAAATTATTGCACCATTTCCCCTTGAAACAAGAAATATGCAATTTATTCCAACATCTTTCAGAAGGGCTTTAGTACCTACCAGTCTGGTACATAATTGTTTCCCATTTTGCTCTTGTTTTGATGTTTCTGTTGACTTGGATCTAAATGGGCTGATACTAATCTACATTCTATAAAAGTGGTTAATAATCTTTATTTTCCAACACTCAGAATTTATGAATATGTTCATACATAATATTTCAATGCGTTTTTTATTGCACCAAAAATAATGGAAAAATTAAGTTTCTATAATCAATGAAGACTGATATAACATTTTCTTCAACACATACTATGTCCTCAGAGCAAAGCTCATAAAACAGCTCTCGTATAAATAAATATACTGGAATGATGTGGGGATCTGAAATTTAATCTTATCTGAAAATTTGAAAAAAATACTCAAATCACCCAAAATGCCCTCCTGCCTGTTACAATTCTGTCAAAAGAAATGGTGAGGAAGGTAGGGCAGTAAAGACCTACTCTGCTACCCAGGAAAAATGGGAAAGGTTAGGTTATATATTACTCTTTTATGGTTTTAGGGGTGCTCATGACATTTCACTCTTTTAATTAATTATGGTAATGAGTGATATTTTGATGTTTTTAGGGGTCAGACATAAAATTACTTCAAAAGGATATATATCACCTCAGAAATTATAGTGGTGCAAAGTACAGATTACAGAGGCGTGGGGTATCCTCTACCCAAAGGTTTCATCTCTTGACTGGTACAAATGGTACAATAAGAGAGCCTGCCTTGTCAATTTTTCTCAATCCACGTATAAAAATTACTTTTGGTTGATTGAGGCAGCACCTAAACGGATCTCTCTTTTTTTGTGGTTTTTGACCTTTGCATTGTTGTTCGTCTTCTGCCTTATGTGCTGGTTCAATTTAGACCAATCAAACTTAATTTTGGACGTATCTGTGGCCTGTGGGTCTATTCCTATTTCCTAGTGAATTCTTCGACTTTTGGACAGTTTTCTTGCTCATATACCTCCAAAATCCTGATATGCGCGTCTTAATTATTGGAATATATATTTTTTGGATAAATTCCCTATTATCACATAAATAGAAAGACAATAGTTAAGTCATAGAGAATCAGTTTTTTTTCCCCTAAATTCAAAATTTTGAATAAAAGTTAAGTAAAAGAATTGTAACTTATATGTCCTAATGACGTTGTTGCTATTTGGTGGTACTCAAAATTGTGACTTTGAAACCCTTCTCTTGTTTAGATACAACATTGCTTGACAATTACTTCCTATTTTTATCCATTTTTTGGGAGCTAGGTTTGTTGCATCTTAGGGTCAGTAAAATCTACCATTTTAAAAAGCAAACCAATAGTATTAATTTTGCTTGTAAAAGAGAACAAGCTTTTAGTCTAATGATAAAGAGTAACGCACTTACAGTGGTGGTCATCGGTTCGAAATCCGACTAGAGGTCCTTTGCAACATTTAATTTCGAAATAAGTTGGAGATTTGACTCCATCTTATCTTAAAAAAAAAAGAAAAAATTGTTTGTGAAAGATGATGCTTATCCTCAAAGTCAAAATTTTTTTAGTTCTGAAGGATACGAACAAATGTGAGGGCGTATTAGCAAATATAGAAACTTCTGTCGTCGCTTTGCAAGCTTGCCACCCATTAATGAGTGGTGGATAAGACAAGCTGTATGGTCTCGATGGAATTGACTTGAAAACGAAGGTGGCGGCGGAAAACCAGATTTTTCTTATTATTTTATTTCAAATTTTAGATAAGGATTTTTATTGGAATTGCACTAAAACTAAAGCAATTATTAATTTTGAAAAAAAAAATTAGAAGTATGTTTTCCGTATGTTAGTTAGATACGTATCAAATTTGGTGCAATTTGAAAGAATTTGTTTACTTGGAGTGCTGATAAAAGATAACTCATTAATTTTTAATTCACTTGACATATGACCAATATTTTTCAAATAATTTTAAATTTATACACATCATAATTAAATTTCATACATATTTCTAGTACTTTTTCTTCGTTCATCTTATTTATTTTTTTGGGTCTTAGTTTTGTCTCATGAGGCATTAAATTTATCATAGGCTTCTTTTGATAATCCAGAAAATATTAGGCTTTTTTTTTTTTTTTTTTTTTTTAACTGTTGTTTTCAGGATCCAGACACTTTAGGTCCACAACAGGAACCTCCTCTTTTTGTCATGAAAAATTTTCCAGATTGTATACGTTTACAGGCCTAACTATTACTGAGGTGAATTTATTTTCATACTTGCTTTTTTTTTTTTTTTTAAGAAAAGAACTATGAAAATCCTTAGCAAACGCAGCAGCATGATGCATTAATTAATATTTAATACCACTGTGATGGAGTTTCGGCTGGTGCTTGACTGGTGAATTACAAGCCATTTGTTGTTATCATGTCCATGAACTCCAAAAATTTTGCAATTTAGTCTCAACTGAACTAATTATCAGAAAATTTGTCCCTCAATTTTGACCTGGTTTGACATCAACATAAAGGTACGATAGGGCCCGGAGGACTGGAAGGACCCAGCACACAGGACGCTGCACCGAATGCCACAGAAATTCAGAGTAATGGAATAAAGTTGCAATTTGCCCCTAATTAGTTTGAAATTTGCAGTAATCGGTCAATCTGCTCTAAGAGATCGTCAGTCAAAAAGGATAACAAGGGGTATGAGTTTTATTTGCATAGGTCCTGATACTATATCCAATTCATGGTTGAATTCCTCAAATGGGGCAACGAGTTCTTTCTCTATGTTCACACATATGTTATTTTCTAACGTAATTTAATAATGTTGTACTATTATTGACTTATAAAATTAAAAGATTTTCCATCATCTTACTTCATCATATGTCATGATCATCATCATCATCTGCCAGATCAGCCAGCAAATTGCTAGCTAATTGGGAGTTTAAACCATAGAGAGTCAATAGAATCTGATTTGTTTGACCAATAACAACTCGCATCCATTGGAACCTTTCTATCATACTGAATTTATTAGTTTAAATTATATGTTTATAGTATAATTTAATCAAAATATACTTCAGTTTGTACTTAATGCCATGGGTTGAGAAAAGAATTGCAAATGGCCTTCTGACAGGATGCATCAACGGACAAGTTGGAAGAATGACATCCTTCTAACACTATGAAATATTGTAATCTCTTCCAAATCCGTACACTGTTTCCTTGAATTGCTAAACTGCCTTTGTATTTCTCAATATAATTGAGCAAATTGGTGTGTAATGATCAGCTTAAGTCCTTAGATATTCAATAGTAGAACTACCAACTACTCACACTCTGGACCTCTGGTGCAGCAATCCGTGTAGTGAGTTAGAAAGCATAATTACCAGCTTTACGTGCAAAACATATGCCTAAGCCTAATGCCTTGCACGTCGGTTGCACGATGACATACGAGATCCTGTCATGTAAAACTCGCTACACAAAATGTCATACAGTATTTGAACTCAACAAGTTGGAAAATTCATTCATGAGCAAAAGAGGTGTTAGTTATTAAACCCCAACCTCTCTATATAAGTTGACCTAAGAGCAGTGTATATCATTAGTAGGTTAGTAGATTGGTTCATTTCCCTTATTTAATTAAGCCATCTCTCTTAATTAATTGCCATCTCAACACCAAGTTAGTTACCAACTCAATACCCCCCCTCCTCTATCTCTCTCTCTCTCCAAACACGCACACACAAAACCTTCATCCAGCTCGCACAAACACACACACAAGATGAGTATCTTGAGCATGGTGGAGACGAAATTACCACCGGGTTTTCGGTTCCATCCAAGAGATGACGAGCTGATATGCGAATATCTGGCTCTGAAGGTGGGGAGAAAGGATGGCAAGTCGGTGCTCATGCCGGGCTTATCAGAGGCCATGGTGGATGTAGATTTGAACAAGTGTGAGCCGTGGGAGCTTCCAGGTCAGATCACTTTTGTAGCAGAATTTATGCTTATACAATGATCTTTTCAATTAAAAAAAGATTGAGATTACCTAGCTAGTTTTTGAAAAGAGAGGATGTCATATCTTAACAGTTAACACTTTAGTGATTCTCTCTCATCTGCTCTCACCTCAAATCCAAATACCCTTCTCATCTCGTCACGCCACACACACGCACACACAAGTCGCTAGTAATTGCATAATTAAGGCATGAAGCATATAATCATTGATGACTTTTCCTAGCAAAATAGGGGACTTGTATTTCAGTAGGGATCTAGATAGTACCTCTTACTTTATTATTATTCCTCTTTTGTTATTATAGTCACGTGTGCACTGTTCGTTTTCTTTATTTAATATTAAAAACCAAGAAATTTCACGAATAATGATGTTGATCCTTGTCAATATCTTGCATTTCAGCTCGCATGTAATTACAAAATATAATCTTGTTGTACTGATTCCATGTCCACGTTGGGTAGCTAGCGTTGGGTCCAATGTTTCAATCGAAATGTTTAGATCTAACATAGAATGTCATATTTTAGCGAGAATAATCCACGTACACATCGGTGAATTTTACATATATATACACCTCTTGAATCTTGATATATACCGTAAATGTGCATATAAGTCTATCCTTGACACTCATACAAAGAAAGTGATACTATTATTTAATTAATGTTATTTTGATTCACTTTTAATTCTATACTTGATAATGATTGATTAGTCTTTAATAAGTTATAATGTAAAGATATGATTGAGGCACCACATAAAAGGAATACAATATATATAATTCCGGTATAGGAACTAAACGGAGTAAGGGCTCAAAAAATAAATACAAACAAGGGGAAACCTTGTCAAATGATGATAAAATACTGAGGTGTCCTTTTCTTGATCCATCTCCCCTTTCGGTTCATCAGTATACATGACAAATTTAGGTGATGTGTGCCAAATATTTGGGACCCAGAGAGCCTCTTTGTCAGTTTATTGCAGGATTTATGTTAGATTTATAGAATATCATATATTCAATAACTTTCTGTATTGCATTATTCGTCTTTTTAATCACAAATCTATAGGTTTTTTATTGCAACATATTATGGGATTTTTTTTCAGCATCTTATTAGCGTCACACATAAAAATAAAAAATTATTGTCATAAAAAAGGACGTTAGGCAACAAAAAGTAGATTGCAAATATTTGATTAGAAGAGCTCTCCATGAGAGCATTAGCTAGAAAAAAATATTTTTGAGTACAAGAAACACCCATATAAATCTAAATTTCGTAGATAACTTGGTTTGCCACACGGAGAGTATGATAGAAAAAACAAACTTCTCCTTCCATAACAAAAAAGAAATATCTTTATGGCAAAGTGTATCGACTTTATAACCTCCTCATGCCTTTTGTTCCTTTCCCTGACGTACCTTGCTTTCTTAATTTTGGAAGCACATTTTTTGTGCGCCTTGCCTTAACTGAGATATTCCTATACATTAGGATTAGTATTAATTGTTTTTGAATATCCTCCTTTGTAATTATTCTCATTCTTTTGGAAAATTTAGTACTTTGTTATATAATATAACCGCACTACTTTCGTAAGTCCTCTAGTTACATATTTCCACAAAAGTATCTATTCCTTACAAAAAAGAAAAGAGAAGAAAAGGCAAAAGCACATATTCTGCATGTGCTGTGATGGTACACAACATGGATTTGCTAACATAATCCCTAACTTTCATCCCTCTACGTAGGGCCGTATACGAGTTGAGTTCGAGCGAGTTGGAGACAACTCAAACTCGAATCGGCTGCAACTCGAGTTAGCTCGAACTGAATTAGAAATACCTTCAAGCTTTTTAAGCTGGCTCAAACTCGAGTTAACTCGTGGGTCATGACCTAGCTTGAAATAAGCATATATCCTTCAAAATTTAATTTATTTGATTCATATGTTATTCTAGTATTAAAACTTATTGACATATACAATATTTAAAAAAATAAAATTGTTGTCTTTTATATTCTTTGTATTGATTTGAAATAAAATATATCTTGAAACTCAATCTGTCATATGTTACAATAATTTTAAATAAAAATATATACGAAGAAAATTTTTATAATTAACTTATAAATTTTTAATAGTCATAAATAATGTTGCTAATACTATATGAAGTATAAATTCATTATGTCACGAGTCGGCTCACGAGTTGCGAGCTGAATTTAGCTCAACTCAAACTCGACTCATCAGCCAAATGAGTAAGTTTAGCTCGACTTCTGCCAACTCTAGTTCCATTGGTTCGAGTTACAATCGAGATTCTTTGAGTCGAGTTCGAACTACCTCACGAGTTATGAATTTTTCGCTCACTGCGTCTAGGTACTCCTAACTGTTTTTACTGTAAAAAAAAAGAGTTATCTGGTTAACGGAGTTCAAAAATAGAATAAATATTTGTTCTGTATACTTAAGAACTCCTAACGTCCAATACTCCCAATTCATGTGATTAACCACTTGCCACTTGGTATTTATATTAGTAAAACGTAACAATAGAAAACAACTTCTTCTAAGGTAACCCAAGCAGATGTTTACTATTGAAATCAATATTTAAATTATTTAAATCTGATGCTTAATTTTGACATTTAAACTAATAAATGCAAAAAAATTGTTTCTTAAAAAGTTGCTGCCGATGGTGGTTATATTTTCAAAAGTAATGTTTTATATTTATTCTAAAAAAAACAATTTTGTACTTATGAAACTTCATATTTCATAACAAAGAATTAATTTTAGTTAATTGCAGTAAAAGTTGGTGTAAAAAGGTCAATGAAAGAACATATATATATATATTCAACGAGAGAAGAAAACTTCACCGAAAAAGATACCTTTATTAAAACGGAAAAAATAATGAGTAAATAAGATAAAAGTTTTTGGTATAAGTATCTCAAATAGGGACATCACTGAAATTAAAATGCCGTAGAAAAACAAATCGCTAATCAAGGGATAGTCTGGTTGTATTACAGAGAAAATTGTAGAGCCAAGAAGTGAAATATAAATTGAAAATTGGAGGAGAACTCACGGGCAACGGAAGGAAATTGTTGCAAAAAGCAAAAATACGGAACGGAACTTTTTTCTAAAGCAAAAAAAAAAAAAAAAAAAAAAAAAAAAATCAATGGCGTCGCCCGGACTCGAACCGGAGACCTTCAGTGTGTTAGACTGACGTGATAACCAACTACACCACGACACCCTGTTGCTACAATCGATTCAATTAAAGATAAGAACTAAATTCAATTTAATTCAACCGGGAAAACGCGGGAAATTAGGATTTTATTAATTGTGAGTATAAATGTAATTTCTTCACGAAAAATGAACTATTAATCTATTATTTTAAAAAGGACAAAAACTAGTGAAATAAGTATAGAGCAGAGAAGTCTTTACTCAAATAGAACTTATTGTATTGGTTTAAATTAAGTTTAAACCATATAGTCCTGGAGAAAGCAACTTGGTATTATTAATCTAGGTTTCCTGCTCACCAACACTCGTTTTAATAAATTTGACCGCAAATGATTGACTCATTATAGAAAGTCATATTGTTATTAGAACATTCATATCCGCTTAGTGTTGTTGGGTAATTGGTAGCAGTGGTTAGAAACCAATGTACCAAAATCAGACAGTACTTTAGTTAAAAACAAAATATAATTAGATCAAATCAGATCCATGCTTTCTTAATTAAGATTGCGATATATACACTAACATTTTTTAGTCAGAAAGGCCAAAGAGATTAGAAACACACAATCACACAAATATTTGTGGCATCATAGGATCATGCGCCTAATTAAGTAATTTTTTCGTAAATTCTCTTAAAACCAAGATATACTGACTATTTTTTTAAGCAAAGGAGGGATGGGCAGGTGCAAAGTTTTCAAAATCTAGAACCGTGTTGTCACGACTGACGCCACGATGCATGGGACGTGCACTCACTCGATCACACACACACACACACACACACAGCGTGCCCGACGTAGACATGCAACTCCATCATTCCTCGACAGCACCACATCCTCCATCTCCATCTGTCATTTCATAATTAGACATGTCGACAAGGCTGTCTTTATCCTATGCCTTCGGCCAATTTATACCTACTCCTAAATGATTTGAGGCTAGGCACTTAGGCAGTAGTTATATTGCCCATTGCCACGTTTAATAATTAAGAGAAAGTAAAATTAAAGTACAATCATAAGCAAAGTAATCTAATATAAATTTTAAATTATTTATATGTTTTACTATTAATCTACTTACTTTACTACTTTTCAAGTACAAATTAATACAAGTGTATTAAAATTAATTAGAATTTGTATTATTGCCATAATTTTAGCTCACTATCGGAATATGGCCTAAATTGTTTACTTGTTAGTAGTTCCCTACGTATGCGCTCCTATTTCACACTTGTGGATGTCATATATTTCATAAAAGTTAAGTTTCACAAATTATTTCAAGATAAAATGAATATTAAATTTGATTGATCGTACTTATCAATCTCGAAGATTGTTTTTATACAAGTACTACTTATTAGTTACGGGATTCCTAATCTGATTAATTAATGAATGCAGATTCGGCATGTGTAGGGGGAAAGGAATGGTACTTCTTCAGCATAAAAGACCGAAAATACGCAACGGGACAAAGAACCAACAGAGCCACTGAGTCTGGCTACTGGAAGGCAACAGGCAAGGTAGATATATTAATAAGAAAAAAAATAGAAAATTTAAGAGTAGGATAATTTATCATATGACTTATAACATGATATAGATGAAATGAAAATTTAAATTTAGCAACTCTTCCTATCAATCTCATACGTAATACTCAACAATAAATTATGTCCTAAACATTTTAGAAAATAAAAATAATTTTTGAGGAGATTTATTAATTAATGTGAGCTTATATAATTATTGTAAAAAGGACCGGCGAGTGTGCCGGAAAGGAGTGCTGGTTGGGATGAGGAAGACGCTTGTGTTCTACAAAGGCAGGGCTCCGAAGGGGAAGAAGACCGAGTGGGTCATGCACGAGTACCGCATCGAGGCGAAAGACGACTCCACACAGCTCACTTGCAAGGTCAGTCTTCTTTTTCTTTCTTCTTCTTTTTTACCCCTAGTTTTCCTTTCTATTTTTGGTGTTTCTATATGAAGCAAGCATTTTTTTCAACACATATCTATTTCAAAGAAAAACTTGCAATGACATGTCGTCGTCGGAATATATATATATATATTACAGACACTTTCGTCCTGTCATTCTCGCTTTAAAATTTTCCTAGCTTGTTTTTTTTTCCTTTGAACAATAATGATTGGTGAGTGGTGACACGCAAAATTTCCCCCAATAAATGGGAAAAAGAGAGTGAGAAATGCAGAAAGAAACCTTCTGGTCCATAATTAATTAGTAGGGATTGAAGTTAGTGTTCACACTAGTATTGGATCTAAAACTTAAAACCAAATTTTCAGAATATACCCAATTAACCCAAAGATATGATCATGTATTACATCTATGATGGGAAAGGAATTTAGCAAGGAACAACGCAAGGACCAATTATATGAACTTCAAGTCTTCAAATGACAAAACCATCCAAAATAAGAACTGGACAAATCCAGTGGGTCCCTTGCCCAGAAGTTGTTATCTTGACTAGACAAGCTCAACTACATTTAATTCCCTATTATTCCTTCATTTTCGCTTTTTGATTCTAGTCTAGGACAACTACTCGCCAGCCTAGTAACACTGTTCTCTCTTTTAGTGCTGTTTGTGATCTTGCTAGCTGGCATATCTCACTCACCTTTTTTAGTTATTCTAATTCGTTTTGATTTATTAGAGATTTATATATACAAAGTTGTCTTTAAAGAAACTAAGTCTAATGGTAGATATTTTGTAATTGCTATATACATCCAATATTCTAAATGTGTACATGTCAAGATCATGTATACACGCACGTCACCATATCAATCATTGATTGATACTTTACTTCGAAAGCAGATCATTGTTCAATCATATGCATTTCATTTTATATTAAACCTTAGTTATATAACACACTTGCAAATATATACAATACATACCATGGATTCCAGCTGTTAGATGTATAAGTCAATAATTATTTATTAGGAGCATTCGCTCCAGTCAACGTCACATATCCAACTCAAAATCAAAATCAGTATCCATTATACAAGAAAAGGAATCATACTGGAGTATATAGCAAAAGATAGATGGTATAACTTGTTATTTGACAAACTATATATGAGCATGTATATATTTTTTATTTTTTATATTTCCCATAGGTAGTTAATTTGCTTCTAACTGTTTTTTTTATTAAGAATAAAAGGCTGGGGCTTGATCCCCGTTCTTTTGCTAAAAAAAAAAAAGATATGAAATATGTCACTATACTACAAGAGCACAGAAAATTACATTTTCATGCATCACATCATTATTAAACAATGTATTACTGTCAAATAAATTAGGGATTGCAAATAATTATTTCTATTTTTGCAAGCAGGAAGATTGGGTCCTCTGTAGAGTTTTCTCCAAGGACAGAAGTGGTGCCAACACAAAGCCGAAAGCACTTGCGAGTTACACCGACAGCAGAGACATGGCCTTTGCTTCGGGATACCTTCCACCACTCACAGACAGCCATGTTGCATCATCTCAAAACCAATTCACCTCTGATGCTTCAAATTTGGGGTTTAATTTTGGTTTTGGTTTTGAGCAAGTGCCCTGCTTCTCCAGCTTCAATTCCGGTACCTCATCTTTCTGTGCTCCCAACACGCCTCCATTTCTGAATCCAATGGAGAAATTTCACCCTCAGTTGGGTCAATGCTCCGAGCCGGTCCAATATGAAAATGCTTTTATAAAGGCTGTTCTTGGTCAACTAAGCAAGCCCCATTTAAGTGAAGGGGCGTGCGGGGTCCAATTGTCAGAGACTGATACGGCCTCATGTTGGAACCCTTTTTGAGGATTTCGTATAGAAATTGAGCGCTAGGTATCGGTGGTCCTCGTCATTACAAATATATATTAGAATCAATATTATTTTCAATGATTGTGCAAGTTGTGGATATGCTCATATGCACCTAAATATATTAATAGTAAGTTAGTAGACAAGACCGAAACAAAAACGAAAAAAAAAAAATGTATAATTAAGCAGATGGTGACTGGTCTATAATAGCCTTTTCAGTGTTGGAGGAAATGAAAAATCTTTAAAATATATGTCTTTGGAGAAATGATTATGAGCTTGATTCTTGTACCTATTGAAACAATATTTGCAGCATAAATATGCTGATTGCTGAAATTATACTGTGCCTTGTTCCTTGAACCTATGGAGCCAATATTTGCGGCATTCCTGTGTTTATAGATGTTAGTATCAAAATATAAGGAATATATATATATAACATAAAAAGTTCAAAATTTTAGACTAATTCAGGATGTATCTTATAATAATAAACATGCATGATCGAGTATTCAGAAGAAACTCTTAGTTAATGTTGCATTCAGTACACTATTTCAGTGGAAATTTTGGCCAAGTTCCGTTGCAGCAAATAAAAAAAAAAAAAGAATAAAAGAATAAAAAGATATCGCATGTCAATAACCCCGTAAGAAAATTATCTAAAGGTGTCTCAATTCAGGATAGTAGGTCATCTTGCAAATTTATATTCTTAGAAAACTCGAAGAAAAAACATCTCAATATTAATTTTTTTTTGTAAGCTAGTAATATTGTTTTTCTATTTGTAATTTCGTGCATATGAACAAAATTTTATAAATACTTAATTTTTATCGTCCAATATCAAAAGATTGATGTGAAAAGTTCGAAAATAAAAATATATAGAAATCGAGAATCAGCATTTAGTGTAGTGATTAAGATCAATGTTATTCAAATACGGGATATGAGTTCAAAAACCGATTGAAACTGGCGGGAGCAGAATAGTGATTTAATGATTATCTGACTGCAAATGTTAACATTGATATACTTCACAAGACAAATGTTTTAATTTTTTTTTAAAGTTCTTCGATATTTTTTTTGGAAACAAGTAGAGATTTTCTCAGTGCAATGGTATGGATGATTTGGCTTAACAGAAATGCAGTATGTTTCAATGATAGCACACCTCATTCAACTGGATCTTTTGCTATGCTGATTAAAGGAATTCTGGCGTACTAGTCAAGCCGATTAGGTGATGGAGATGCTACCTGACATAGATAATGCTATTGCTGCAGATAGAAGATGATACTGGCATGCGTGGAGCAGTCCCTGTGATGGCTTGACAGATTGGCAGAAGGCGCAAAAACTGTTGACTGGAGCGGAGATATAGTTGATTGCTAATGGCAAATGTTCAGTTTTTACTTTTCTTTTGTTAATTCTTGAGTTCTTTAGGGACGTTGCTGAATAATTTTGGGAAGGGTCCCTTTTTATTTTAGTTGTTTGCTGATTTGCCTCATTTATGAGGATTAGTTGGTGATTGTTTTTGGATGTTGGCATATTGTTGTAATTGACTTTGGCTTTCTTTTCTTTTTGAGGGTCGACTTTGGCTTTCTTTTCATGGAAAGTGGTATGGTTTAAACCCTTGTTTAAAAAAAAAAATAGATATTTTCTCTCTACCACTTCTCTATTAGGAAAAGTTTTTCGATTTACTTTCCTTAGATTAAGTGATCCAAAATTTTTGAAGTAAAAACGATATGGATTCATCAAGTGCATAAAACTTTTGTCGTTGACGACTGTAAAATTTTTAATTGAAGTTTTAATTTTTTTTTTATTTTATTTTTAGGAATAGGTGGGAACTACTAGTTCTCGGATCCTATTTGGATTTTTATTTTGGGTTGGCACTGTAAAAACTTTAAGCAGACGAGGCAAGATAAAAACCTGGTTTTAGTTTTGATGGTGTTGTGTTACTATTGTATATGCATGTCTGCTCTCATGTTCCATGTCAAAACATCTCCTCTCATGTTGGGAAAAGTTCTTGCTTATATCATGGGCGATGAAAGGATGGATTTGCTGACAACAGATAAGAGAGAGAAATAAAAGGAAGAAAGCTTGTTCCCTTAAAGCACCATCATTCTAAGGAGACAGAAAACATGTTGCTTTTGATTTTAGTTATGTGACTATGTCATTGGTTGGAGCTTCAATAATGTAATCATATCATTGTCTTAGATTATATGATTAGACCTGTTTTGTTTAATTAGATGAGATTTCCTATTTAATCTTATTTAAGCGCATCATTAAATATTGTTTAGCTACTTGAAAACAAAAAAATTGAAAGCAACACACTGCCAACCTAATTATACCCATGATACCGGCCGTAAATAAATAAGAAAGAGGGGACACAAGTACAAAGTTGCTATATCATATATATTTGTCTCGATACATTAATTTTAGTTTTTATCACGATTGCACAACCTCGGCGAATATACATATCTACTCCGTGTACTTTCTGATCTTATGAAATTTTCTAATATAGCACGCAATTCTTTTATCCTAATACCAATGCAATTTTTAGCATAATCTGTTTTCATTCTTTTTACTTTCATGGCCTTTTTACAACTTTTATTTCAGTAGCAGATGGAGATATCTTTTTCCCTGAGGGCAGTGCTGCCATTCGAGCCGCTAGAATTAAAAGGATAATAATCTAATTAAAACCACACACCTCGAGAGGCAGTGACAGAGCCAGAATTGAAGAATAGTGGGGGCCAAAATATGACTAAATGAAATTGACTGTTAATTACCTTAAAAAAAAAATACCAGCAGCTGGCAATCTTTGTGTTGCTCTAAATGACAGAAGCTTCTCACATTTTTTTTATGTAAAAAATTGAGACTTAGAATCAAGTTGGTTTCTAAGTTAGTTCATTCATCTTTCTTAAGTGAAGCATCATTCAGCACAATATTTTTTCCTCCTTTTATCTTCAAACTGGAAAAACATACAAATACTAAAAAATACATCAATTATCAATTAAAGCCTAAAAGTTTAATCAGGTATACCGTATACCTGAAAATACATCAAGTTTCACCATAGAAAAATACATCAATTGCCAGTCACAGACCATGTTTTTCAGGTATACGGTAATTGGCAATTGATGTATTTTTCTATGGACTCTTTAATCAATTATTAACATAGCGACCTGAAAAACATGGTTTGTGCGTGGTAATTATTTAAAAGTTGGATTAACGACTAAATGTAAAAGGAGACCCGTGACGGGGAAGGGAAGAAAAAGTTTTTTGATGGGTAATTGTGTTTGGGCTTGGGGGAGACTCGTTGACTGAAAATATAATTTACCTTTTAAAATTAAGGTATAATGAAAAAAAAATCTATTTCTTAGTGGAGACCTGGCCTTCGCCAGTCCCTCCCTGTCTCCGCCACTGTCGAGAGGGTAATATTGCACAAACAAAAAACAAGGCCAATAATATTATAATATGACACTAGTGTATAGTCATAAAACCACTATATACCATACCATATTGCCAAGCAAAAAGAGTTTTTGTTATCTATTTGCTATTAAAAATAAATAAAACATCTATTTTGATTCTTATAAATTTATCAATAAATATGTATGTATGTATTCATTACTTTCGAATGCATTAGATATGTCTAGATATGTATGTATGTATTAGATATGTCTAGATATTGTTATCAATAAATATGTCTAGATATGTATGCATTCATTTACTTTCGAATGTATTATGTGAATTGTATGAGTTATCGTTTAATTTGGAGGCATGCGTTCATACGCGTCATATTGTACTTAAAAGAATCATCTAGCAATTTTTTTTTCAAATATTTTAAGCTTGTTAGTTTGAACACACGGACAAAGAAAAATAAACATTGTAGACGAGAAACATTTAAGAAGTTTTCTAGGTAAATGAAGTAATAGAAAAATGACGCAAAACAATCATTATGCATGTCGCTTGATTTATGTTGCCAAGGTAGTGCTTCTCTTTCGGAAGACACTATTATTTTTTATATGTACCTAGATAATAGACAAGCCAGCGTCTGCTTGCCATTTGCCTCTTTGTATTTTTGTTCTTTTTTAATTTTTGCCTTACTTCATCACATACCTAATTTAGGCTAGATTTTTAGATATACTTAGGAACTTCCCGGTCCATTATTTCTTTTAGTGGAAAGCCTATTCCTTAATAATTGGTAGTCATATTATGCATACCAGCACAGGAACTCTTTAAAATTATGGATATGCCCACTTTAATTATGCAGCAGTCAGCACCACCAGCCAACAAATTTATATTCTTGGGTCTACAGTGTACTTATATAGTTATATGGCTGTTTCTATTATTGGTAGTGGGCCCAAGTAGGATAGAAACGAAATATGAGTATATGACATTGGAAATTTTAAAGTACAATATGCGAACTGCACCTTATCATAGATACTATTAACTCAAAAGAGCACTATTGCTCCCTTAAAACTACAATAGAAACAAACTATTAACAGTCTTTAAACCAACCCAACAGTTTAATCAATACTGTATTAGCAAAAGACAAGATAACTAGAGAATCAGCACAAATGACAAAATACCCAGACCGTCGTTATGCCAAAAGAAAACAAACATGGGCCATATGCCAGCCCATGAAAAGCCCAACTAGTGGCAATTATGCAAAAGACACCCAAATATTCACCCAACAATACGTACACATGCATGCTGGAGCCACATGACATTGACTAGACGCTTGGGTCTACTGGCTGTTGGCCTTGCACACTCCTGTGGAGAGAGACAAGAGAGTGAATGTTGAGTACAAACAGGTCAAGGGTCCCGGCAAATGACGATATCAACGCCATGCCGCCGTGCAAGCAAAATGCACTGAACTTGTCGCATATCGGATTCCATCTTGCGTGCACGTTACCGTCCTTACCAAGTTCTGCCATGGATGATGTGGCAGCTGCACCAGTTGCTACTATGACCATGATCACCTGCATGAGTATTTTATTCATTTATTTGCAAAATGTATTGTTAATGACTCATTGTTGCATATTAGATCAGGGTTGATAATGCAAAACATAGTTAATCGGAAAATGAATCAATTGCTCCACTGCACAGAGTGTTCAGTTTGATAAGTAATTGATAAGTTCTCTAAGAAAAAAGGAATTATTTCTGGTTCAAAAAATGCATATAATTTCCTGTCGCTTCCTTTTCGGCCACAAGCCCACGAGATACTTTGGTATTGTGTATATTTCATTATTTTATTTTAATTTAACTTAAAGTTTTCAGCAATACTTTTGTCTAGATTAAAACAAAAACATGTTATATATTCTTTCAGAAAGGTATAAGCGAGGAATATAGCTAATAGCTGCGCAGCATATGAAAACATGCTTAGAAAATAGCGAAAAAAAAAGTTACCAGATCAAGTATATGCACGCACAAAGCGTTCTCCCTTCCTTTAAAAAATGGCCTCAGCAGTACTAACATGATATTATAGAAGCTGGCCATGGCATTGGCTGCCACAAAGTACCTGAAATTAATCCAATCGCTAAAATTATCAATTTATCTGTATTGAAACAATTTCAAATTTATCACACTAGTTAATAACCGGCCCAAAATTGAATAAAGATCCACATCTGACTTGCCATAGTTCCTACTAAGGACCTGATCAAAATGTTTGTTTTTTTTTTTTTTATAACGCGGGATTTCATTTCATTTCAATTCAATTGATTTCACAGAATCTCGTTGGATCTAATTACATGAGAATTCTAACCAAATAACACCAAATCGTTCATTTTGATTAAAAATTTTCCAACAAAATGAAATGAAATGAAATCCCACGTTAAAATAATGGGATTTCGATCAAGGCCTAAATAAAGAAAGAGAAAGCATTGCGGAAAGGACTACTTGTTTCTTTCTAAGCTGAAGCCCACACTATATAAAAGATGCTACATATACAAGTCGTGGACATTTTTTTGTAGTCATGTTTTGTCATGATTCCTTGACATTTATAATACTGCACATGAGAACTTTTTAATGACCATGTATCACTATATACAAATTAAGTTCCAAAAAAATAACATCAAATACACAAAATGAGAAATATGAAAAATAATTATTACACGAATGCAGGGGTCTGCTGGAATTTGGCAGTGAAGGTCTGCGAAATAGGTTGTGTTCCAACAATTGCGACAACCGAAGTTTTGCTCTGCTTGTTTAATCCCATGCCGATTGCTGCTGTTGTCGTCGCCATCAACGCTAACCATCTCAATGCCAATGGCAACTGCTTTACTAATTTGGTTTTAATTTGGGCATATTTTGAATCTAACACTAAATCAGACTTTGTTCCATTTTCAAGTGCCATTTTTTATATAGAGCAAGAAGGCTAGAAACAGAAATGGTACAAGACAACTTCATTATGGAGATTATATAGAAATTTTGGTGCATTGAGTTGTTTGGATGCAACATTTACCTTTGCTTTTCAAAAAGAGTTGTGATTTCTTTCTGCACAGTGTCTAATTTTCTTGTGAGTATCAGACATCAATTTGAAGTGTTTGGGTTTCCTCATTTTCAAACCAAGATAAGTTTGTTAGAGAGAACCGTTTTTGTACTCAGAAACCAATATTGTAATACAAGAAAGCTTATAAGGAGAATTCAAGGTCTCTTAAGTACAACGTAAGCTTACAATTATTATGAGGCTTATATTATATAAATTGTTGAGCATGAGACTCATGCTTAATTATTTCATTTCTATATTAAAAAACCAACCATCTTCTATCGTTTATACCAGAAAAATGAACGGAACTTACTCGAGTAGCTCGACATGTGAAACAAGTATATATATTTTTTGAAGATAAATGAAGTCTAAGCCACCCAACTTATTTTTAAATTAAATATCTATGAAAAACCTCTCAATCAGGTTTCGAACTTGTGACCATTCACTTAAAGTGTATTGTTCTTTGTCACTAGACCAAGAGCTGGTTATCTTGAAACAAGTATATTAATTTGTGCAAATTCTCAAGTAAAACTTCTTAAGAAAACTTTTGCATATATTATCATACAAATGGTCAATGGCAGAGAAGGAGAACCGTTTTCATTTAGATTCATCCTCGAAATATAATAATAATAATAATAATAATAATAATAATAATTAATTGAGATTCTTCTTAAATTATCAATAAATTAAAAAAAAAAAAACTTGTAGCATTCATCCTGATAATCTTGACTCAAGCACCCAACCTGACCCCGCAAGATCTCTGGTTTATGGATGATCTGGACCTGTTGTCGATCAGTTTATTTGGTTTTAGCGACAATAGGTGTAAAGGTAAAATAGAAATACATGTTTTCTTTGTTAGTTGAATCTAACAAGACCAGATCCGACGGAAGAATATATTTTATTAAGAACCAAACTTCCCCAAAGAAAGGAACATATTAAATTATTGTTAGCAGATCGATTAACTACTAAATCGTTGTTATTGTTACTTAGTAACTTGTAATGCTAGCAGCACAGTACCCACTATCATATAAATTACTAGACTTATCTTTAATATTGTGAAACAAATAATCTGATTGCCGCTAATTATTTTGAATTGTATAAAATTCGTCGTATAACAAATTTCTTAGCATATATTTTTAAAATCAGTTAATTTACATAATTAAAAAAAAAGATCATGTTTTAAAATTTTCAATATTTTTACATCAGCCGATATTTCCACTACTAGCAAACATACCCACCTATCACCCAATAGGTGGGTAAATAAAAATTTGGAAAAAAAATATTTATACTTCAACAAAAAATAATTTAATAGAAATGTTTATTTCTTACTAAATGAAATTATTGTAAAATTACATATGAGAAAATTTTACATATGTCATCTATTTCCTAAATGAAATATTATTTTAAGAAAGTTTTCCATATGTGTTGTACTCTCTCTAAATACAACGCACAACCAATCAATGATAAATTTCTTTCAATTAGAAGTGAAGAACCATTTAACTTATATCCATATCTAGCCAATAATTTACATGATCAATAGTTAAGAATGTATAGATTAAACAATTGTTTATATCCTTCGTGTAATTGTTTCAATCCTTGGATACATGCTTTTATAAGTAGCAGGATATATATACACGATATTATTATGATGTATTTTAAAATGTTGTGCAAAACATCATAATTGTATCAAATTTGAACATTGGCAATCAAAACAAATTTTTTTGAATTTTCAAAATTGAAATATAAAATCATGTTCCTAAAGATTTAAAAAAAATAGTATATTTAAAAAAAAGTGATTCGTGAAAGTAGATAATTATGAAATTCAGATTTTTTAAATTACAAAAATATGGAAACTTAAGAAACAAAAATATATGAATAGAACCTTAAATTTTATGAATGCTATATAAGTCTCTCTCCTTTAAATGGGCGAGAATCATAGCAGGGAAAAGGGGAATCGTATCTAGGGCTGTCAACGACAGAAAAAAACAAATGATTCTGTTTCGATTAAGCGAAACGGAACGAATAACATAAACCATTTTTGTTTTGTTCCAATAACGAAACGGAAAACGAAATATCAAATTCTACCGTTTCGACTGTTTCAGCCTCATTTCAAACTGTTTTATGTGTTATTTTTGAAGTGGAACGGTTGACGAAACGGAATTTTGTGCCGTTTCATAAACGAAACAGTTAACGGAATGAATTGGTGTTCCGTTTTCTTGTACGAAACGCTAACAATTTGGGCCCATTCCGTGCAATTTGGCCACGTTTGACAGCCCTAATCTTTCTTTTGGAGCTTTGGATTAGAATCCAACGGCACGCTCAGAGAAAGAAAGATAAATCGTTGAAATCAACCCTGCCCGACTGCCCTCTTCTCCGATTCCTCTAAAAAAACTATTTTATATTTCTCTTCTTACTTCGTTTCCTCCGCGTCTCCTCCTCTCTCGGCCATCACCCACGATCTTCTCTTTGCGATCTGCCTCCACCTCTCGGCAACTCTCTCTCTCTCTCTCTCTCTCTCGTTCGTTTAGCAAGCGTATTAACGAGTCTGTACAATCAAAATTGACTTTTGAATTTTGATTATCACATAAGAAAGTGTGGCAAGGAGGACAGTGACGACTTCATCACTGCTTTGGGAGGCAAGGATGAGGTGAATTTCTAGCTTTTTCTTATCAAAATCTTTGTTACAGCTTAATGGGTTGAGCACTGGTATATGTCTGGTTTATTTTTTAATTTGTGAAAGTTTTGGATTTTTTTGTGAAAGTTGATGTAATCTAAATGGAATAAAGATAGAAGGTACAATATGAAATGTGAAAATTTATAAATAAATAAATAAATGCTAATAGTTATACTAATTAGGAAGTAGACTGGATCAAACATATTACAATTTACAAGCGTCTCATTAATTCTAGGTATTACCTAATAATGGCAAAAAAAAAATTAAGTAAACTATTATTCAACCCAATATAGCTTCAATCCTCACTGACAGGTGAGCTCGGTAGGATGAGGTATTCAATTCATGATGCTCACCAGTGCACCCACAAGAGCTCGCCAGAGAAGCTCAGATCCAACCTGAAGAAACCATCTTGTATTTCGTATTTTTCAGAGAAGTGGCAAAGTCAGTGAATAAAGACTACAAAAGCTCAATTAGAGATGTGGGAGGCGTTGTGGGCGATGGCCGAGAGAGGAGGAGACGCAGAAATATAAAATAGTTTTTTTTAAGAGGAATCGAAGAAGAGGGCAGTCGGGCAATCCAGATCCTCTGGACTTCGGCTATTTGAAGACCACTGGTCTTCAGCAAATCTGAACCGTCGGATATAAACAGACGGTTAGATTTTGAGTGTTTTAATCTTCAGTCGGAAAAAAAAAAAAACACATACGCGCAGCGTATAATCCCTCTGAGTAGCGTACACCGTACAGTCGTCTCCAATTTTCACTCTCGCGTGCAAACCCTCGAGACCCTTTCCAAAATCGCTCACTTTCCAAAGAGAGAGAAATCGGAAAACCTTGCCTGACTCACAGTCTCACAGAGAGAGGAAATCGCGCCTCATTATCTCCTTTCTGCGTGACTCATAGAGAGAGGTAATTTGGCCCATTCCCTAACACTCTGTTTGCGTTTGGGGGTATCTGATGGGAAAGGAAGAGAACGGAGGTGAAATTCAGACATTTTTGTTGTTTGGATGGAGGTGAATTTAGAAGGGAAAATTTTAGCGTGGAGACAAAGTTTCCTTCTGAAATTTCACTCGCGCACAAAAATATTCTCCTCCAAATCGGAGGAGAATGAAGGGGAATAAAATCGCAAAAACACTGATTGATAATAAAATTGGGGTGGGATATAGCATCGCAAGAAGTGCAGCATCAAAATTAATGCTTGTATTAGTAGTTTAGTACTATGTTAATAATAAAATTAGATACATAAATTTCTTATATAACTTTTTATGTCCGGTAGATGAATATGTTGTGTTACTTTATTAATTGAGTATTTCATATTTTGTTGTTGCTTAATGTATCATGTGATACAACTAATGAAAATGTCTTGCTTTAATGATTTCAATTTACTGGTCGTTACCAGTACCTTATTTTACTGATAAGGCAACATTTTTTGGTGTATGCCAGTAAGTTATTTAATTATACTGGCACACTATTGTTAACTTCATAAGGACCTTAGGTTCATTAATATAGAATTATAGAATTATACTGAAGACAAGGTGTGACCAGGCCCATTAGCAAATATCCATGATGATATATTATTATATAAGACAAGGTGAAATCTGGTCTGACTGTTGCTCAATGTGTTTATCTTATATTAAATGTTCATTATCTTATATATATTATTATATAAGAAATCTAATATATTATTTTAGATATGGAGGAACAGGAAGATGATTTGGATATGGAGGAATATGAAGATGATTTGGATATGGAGGAGCATGAAGATGATTTTGTACCTCGTTTGGGTATGGAATTTGAAACATTAGATGAAGCATGGTTGGTTTGGAATGATTACGGTGGAAGAAATGGTTTTGGAGTAAGAAAGGGTAAAGGAAATAAGAGCAGAACAGATGATGTAATTGTTTCCAAGTGGTTTTTTTGCAATTGTGAAGGTAAACGGGAAATAGATAAGAGAGATAATTTGACGAAGAAGTCTCGAGCGGAGACGCGGACCGGTTGTCGAGCTCGTTTAGTACTAAGATTGGATAGAGAAATCCATAAATACAAAGTTGTGGAATTTGTAAAAGAACACAACCACCCTCTCCAACCGCCCGAAGCTCGTTACCTAATACCTAGCCAACGCAAAATACCCGAAATAGCGTGCTTTGACATTCAAGTAGCCGCTAGTTCGGGAATTAGCCCAAAAGATGCACATGAATTACATAGTAGGCAACACGGTGGAATTAGAGGCCTTGGTTACACAATGGTAGACCATAGAAATTGCTTGAGGAATCAACGAAAACAAGCAATGCAATATGGGGCCGCCATTGCTATGACCAAGTATTTTTCAAAGCGTTCTATAGAAGATCCATCTTTCAAACATTTTGAAGATACCTCTGAAGAAGGAGAGATATCGAATGTTGTTTGGACGGATGCAAAGATGATTGCGTCTTATGTCCGGTTTGGAGATGTAGTTGTCTTTGATACTACATTTGGCACCAATAAAGAAAAGTGGGCAGTTGGTACTTTCGTTGGTTTTAATCATTTAAGAGAGATTGTGGTTTTTGGTGCGGCTCTCATGTGTGATCAAAAAATAGAGTCATTTGAATGGGTGTTTACAAAATTTCTCGAAGCACATGGCGACAAGAAGCCTATCACCATATTTACCGATCAAGATGCAGCAATTGGACATGCATTAGAGGAAATAATGCCGGATACGAGGCATGGTTTATGTACGTGGCATATTAATCAGAATCGTCTTAAACATTTGCCGAAGAAGAAGAATGATGAAATAAGCAAAGTCGTAGCTTCCAAGTTTTATGATTGTTTGTATAGGTACTTTTTTAGTTTCAATTTAATTTGAAAGAAAAGCTTATATATTGATTGGTGCTGTCCGTAATGTTTACATTCAGAATGTTTAGTTTAATTTATGAATGTTTAGTTTAATTTACATTGAATTTAATTTAATTTCAGAATGTTTAGTTTCAGTAGTATAATGTTTCAGTACCTGTACAGGAGAATGTCATGGTTATTTAGTTTTCGGATTTGACTTTTTTTTATTTTTCGGATTGTACAGGCAGAGGGACTCAATGGTTATTGAAATAAGTGGTTCAATGGAAATATTAGGCATATTATTTTTAATCTCATGTTTTTAGGCATATTGATAATTTTTTCAATTCTATAATTTGCTAACACTACTTTGTCATGTTAAGGTATGACGAGGAAAAAGAGTTCAATGATGCCTTTTCGTTTCTCATGGAAAATGTGAATGGCAAGGGCAAGAAGTGGCTAAAATTCATATATAAAAGGAAAGAAAAGTGGGCATATTGCTTTATGAAAGATGCTCACACTTTGGGAATCCGTAGCACGCAAATGAGTGAGAGCTTCAATTCGGACTTGAAAGACTATTTGAATTGCAAGTTGGATGTGTGTAGATTTATGGAACAATTTGATAGGGTACTTTCACAAAAATGTGAGAAGGAAGTTGTGTCCGAGTTTGAAGTGAGACAGAAAACACCAAGACTCGTGTTCAAGATTCCTATTCTTCGTGTAGCCTCTGATTTGTACACACCAAAAATGTTTGAGTTATTTCAAGCGGAGGTTGAGTTATCCATGGAAGCTCACATAGAATGCCAAGAGGGCAATACGTATACGGTGGGTAAGTGTGGTGTTGATAATGAAACTCCATGCAAGAGTAAACAAGTTGTTTGGACTCGGGAGGACCAAATTATTTCATGTTCTTGTAAGAAGTTTGAAAGAGTGGGTATTTTATGTTGGCATGCATTGAAGGTGTTAGATCGTGAGGATATTAAGGTGATTCCACCAAGGTACATTCTCAACCGTTGGACTAGAGCGGCAAAAGTTGATACCGTTGTGGATGTAGAGGGGAGAAGGATCATTGAAGATCCTATGTTGGATGTTAGGAACCGTAATGCCGATTACTTTCGGATACTAACAGAAATATGCGGTAAGGTGGGCCAAAATGAAGAACTAGCTCACTTGGTGCGTAATAGGTTGCTTGAGCTTCGACGGGAGTGCAACGAAAAATGTGAGAACTTGGCAACAACAAGTGGTGATGGCAATCCAACTCCCGAGCATCCACTACACTTAAAAAAGAAGAATGATGGTGATAGGCGTTCCAAACGAAAACCTTCTTGCATTGAGAAAAAGACAAGAGCCAAAAAATCGAAAGATAAGACTATTTCAATTAGCCAAGATTCGTTAAGGTAAATTATTTTACTAAAATTTAAATTTGTTGATAACTTGATCTTTTATCTAATTTGAATGTTTTCACTATAGGTCGGGTACTAATCCAACCCAAGATATATCGGAAGGAAATTTTGGGTGCTTTAGTGACCTCGAATCCATATAGTAAGGGCATTAAAATATCTCATGTTTCGATAATTACGCACGATATAATCACTCGGGACCGATTACTAATAATTTCTTTGGTTTTTAAATTTTTTGCAGCAATATTCAAATTGAAGAGTAGTCAAGTTGTTTTGGATTATTTTGGCCACATTTTGGAGACAAGAGTAGACAAGTTGTTATGCATTATTTTTGGCAACATTTTGTAAACATGAAAGTTGAAAGAAATGATGAAAGAATTTATAGTAGTATAGTGTTCTGTGATGTGGTATTTTTGGCAACATTATGCATGAAGCTATATTAATTAGTGTATAATGTTCTGTGACATTTGGCCACATTAATTAGTGTATATGGTGGTACGCATGGTACACAATATATTATCAAACATGGTGGTCATGGCACATTGTAAATTTTTTACCGCATCATTAAAAGTTGTAATCTGGGTTTAATCTAGTATTAATTTTATCATCCTTTTTGCAATTAAAGATCCTGAGTTCCTGACTAAGATACCGCTCGAGTGGTACAGATAGACCAGCCAGTTCTCCAGAGCACATTTGAGAAGACATTTAATGGAATATCGGGAGTTTTTCATGTTAGTATCCAATTTATATGCAAGAGTCCAAAACTGGAGTTTAACACCAGTGCCTGACCTGACACTTCTAACTCAGTTTAGCATCAATTTGATACACATTAACACTTAACAATAGCTTAACATTACATTAATTTTTTTTGAGCAGCATCATCAGTATCATTACTATAATAATAGAGCTAAATATTGTCAATTTTCTTTTTATCTCCTTCAACAGCAGGAGGCTTTCCCAAGAATTGCATGAAGCAGAATGAACAGTTCTGAACTTCTGATGCAGTAAACAAATTATATTTTTTAACATCTGACAATGATGCAAAACACAACTTAACAGAAAGATAATTACTTCATAAAATTTATGAGCTTCATCAACAACTGAGTCTCCACCAGGCACTTCTAAGCAATTAACTATGTATCTAATCTCATCTCGACCTGAATATAGAAAAAAGGAAAATAACCACTCAAACGACTCTGTAATTTTGCAAAATAACTCAAAATTAAGATAGCCATAACAAGAATCCTAAATAGAGACATCTATAATTTTGGTACGGCACAAATGGAAGAAATAACGCGAACCCTTCCTGTGATCAAAACGCGAACCCTTTCCGTAAATAACGCTCAGCCTAGGGTTTGGTCTTCTGAGTCTCGTCAGGCTAGGGTTTCTCTCCGTCGCCTCCACTGGTGGCCCCAGCTCAGCCTAGGGTTTCTCTTCGTCTCTCCGTCGACTCAAATCTAGGCCTCCACTGGTCTTCGCCTCCACTTGGCTTTCTTGCTCGCTTCGCCTCCACTGTTTCTCCGTCCACGGAAAGCAGATCATTTCTCTCCTTACCTTTCTCTCGCGAGTCGCTCGCTTTCTCTTTTTAGAAGCTAAAATGGTCTGTACGAAGGAAAGAGAAAGACGACGTATACGTATACGGGATTTTTTTTTTTTGACAGAAAAATTCATCGCTTCACATCTGACCGTCTGTTTAGATCCGACGGTTCGGATTAGCCGAAGACCAGTGGTCTTCAAATTGCCGAAGTCCAGAGGATCTGGATTGGGCAGTCGGGCAGGGTCGATTTCAGCATTTTATTTTTTTTCTCTGCGCGCGCCGTTGGATTCTAATCCAACGATCCAATAGAGAGGTTGGCACTCTACCCACCATTTAAAGGTGGGTAGAGGATACGATTCCGGAAAAAGGGCAGGGTTGCACAACGTGCCGAACGGCAACGGAATAACTCATTTCGTTTTCTGTTTCGTTTCGCCAATGGTACATACTAGAATTTTCGTTAATCGTTCCGTTTCGACAGAACATGACGGAACAGCTAAATTTCAACTGTATTTCACTCAAACTTGGAACGTATTATGTTTACCGTTACATTTTGAAAACGAAATAAAAATATGTACCGTTATGGATCGGAACGTACACGGTAAACGTATAACGACTCTTCCGTGATCAGGCCTAGAAAAGCAAATGGGATCAAGTCCCGGGCAGGACGGTGCAGCGCGCCATCTCAACCGTCCGATTTGAGATGGGTGCCCCGTGCATAATACCAGATTGATAGGCCAGGAAAAATTTAACCGTCCAGATCAAATCGGACGGTCGGGATGGATGTGCTGCACCATCTCGTGCGGGACGGGCATATGAATTGATAGGCCCGAACTGTTCAAATCAGATCGGACGGTGCAGATGGGTGCGCTGCACTGTCCCGCGCGGGATGGGATACGGATTCCTAAAAAAGGGTCTGGCATGCGAATTGGTCTAGGTTGTCCATTTGTTTGAAAGGGTTATTTATGCGCGAAGTCAATTTGACGGCTCAGATATGCTTTATCTTTTCCTTAAATTTTTCGGCAAAACAATCTGTGTAACCAAATGTGAAATGAGTGGAATAGATGCTGGAATGGGCAGAATAATTGAATTGATTCTATACTTATGCCAAAAAAAAAAAATCGGAAAAAAAAATAAATACTCCTACCATTTAAAACAATTATTATAAAATTATTAACCGTCAAAAATTGAATATTTAAAATGACTTGGAATTTGATGATGAACATCTGATGCAAATGTATGAAATTTGATAAGCTATAATATCTGGTATGTCCAACAGATCACAAGGCCATTCTTTAAAACTATTTTGGATAAATTTAAGAAATATTATCAAATCAACAAATAATTTCTTTCTCAATACATCTTATGCCACCAAAAAGAAAAGTCAACTGTATTAAAAAATTATAATTTCAAAATAATTGATACTTTCGAAAAAATTCGAAACATTTTCTAAAATATCATTATTTTTTATTAAAAAAGATATAAACAAATTCTCCGAACTTCTTCACAAAAATAAAAAATAGGAGGGAAAAAAACAAATGAAAAGCGTATGAGAGTCAGAGAGGAGGCACTGTTCAGCTTCCTACTTCCAAATTCGCTTCTCGCCGCTCAAGGCTTCTGGCCTTCTCTTGCCTCCATAATATAATCTCTCTTCCCTTCTCCAGTGTTCTCTCTCACTATGGAATCCATTTCTCCTCTAAAACCCTACACGCGGCTCTCAACCTCTCGCCTCCTCTCCTTTTCCTCTCCTCGAAGAACCTCTCCATTTCCCATCCTTTGCTCTCTTCCAACCTCATCCAAACGGAAAGCCATGCGGCGGCTGACGTGGAGGTGCGAGATCGATGGGAAAGGCAATGGTTCTATCTATGGTGACTCCTCCGACCCCCGGCTCGTTGACCGGGTATGTTTCGGTTGGCTCCTTCATTTTCTGTGTTCATCTTTCTCTTTAGTTTTTACTGGACTGGTGTCTTGGGTTATTTATCATGGTTCTGCATGTTTGTACTGTTTCTGCTGAAATCATGTTTGATTATATAAGATATACTTGGTTTTTCTCTTGGGGGCATTTTGTCGAACACATTGTGTGCGTGTAAGTTAAATATATAGTTGCGGTCTATTGTCTTGAATAAATACTTTAATATTTTCTAGTCGCGGAGCTTGTTGGACAGTTTATACAAAACATTCCTTCTACTGTGTATTCTAGTGTTGTATCACATGACAATTGTGGCGACCATGTGTGCATGACATGCTCATCAAGGTTTCAGGCCTACAGATTGAGTTTCTATGTCTCAAAGATTGAATTCTTGCTGATTGTTATATCAACAAGTGTATGTTCGTCTGTAATTATCTTCAGTTTAGAACTAGCTAATTAACAGAATATTTTTGTCATCCATATTGAACCTTCACCATTAAAGCATTATACATCAGTAGTTAAAAGTAAACTCTGAAATCCATGACTTCTGTGCAGTATACCGTTGCTAAATTTACTAAAGTTGAAATTAGATATGAGCTTTTCTTTTTGTGTTAATAAAAACCCGAATAGAGCAAATCATGTTCCTGTGCTAGTCAGATGAGTTACTGGTAATGTATGAAGACAAAACAAGTGAGTTTCCAGTTATGTTATAAACTAGTATTACTTCGCCATTTTAATATTGGCACAGTGGATTTTGCATTGTATTTTAATCAGATACTTGAGGCTAGTTTAGGTATCATTGAGGAAAATTATAATCAAATCTATATTGGGTAAAATGAAGCTTATCTGTATTGTTTTTCCTAACAAAAATTTAATATGGTTAAATTGAGGTCATCAGTAAATTAGTAAAACTGGGGCTTTCAGACTGAATTGGATTATATTGAAATCTTACTTCTTCCAATTTTGTCAGCAAAAGGCGCTAGAAGCTGCGATGAACGACATAAACAGCTCATTTGGAAAAGGTAGCGTGACGAGGTTAGGCAGTGCAGGAGGGGCTCTTGTGTATGTTCTTCCATTTTTGTTTATTTTTATAAAATTTTGTTTTAGTTTTTTGTATTTTGTTTTTGTTTTTCTTTTTTTTCTGTTTTTTTTTTTAAAAAAAACTAAGCTTACTAGTGTCATTTTCGTTTTACAGGGAGACTTTCCCAAGTGGTTGTTTAACCTTGGATTTTGCTCTGGGAGGTGGCATCCCTAAAGGAAGAATTGTGGAGGTAGTTTCAAGAATTAACTATCAACATGTTTCTGGTTGTGCTGGTCTTATTGAAACTCCAATTTGTATACAGAATTCAGCTATATTCTATAATTTCAATAAAGACACAGAAGTATTGTTCCATTTTCCATCTGAAAAGTTTGTGTGCCTTGCACCTGTTAGTATGTTTCAACGAGCATATCATTTAATTCCTTTTTGAAATTTAAGATGTTCTAATTTGAACTGTGAAATGCATAGATATTTGGCCCAGAAAGCAGTGGAAAGACAACTTTAGCTCTTCATGCCATAGCTGAAGTTCAGGTCTGAATTCTCCATGTATGAATTACTGATTCGGTATTTCTATAGCATCCCTTAATGATGTATGTTCTTTTCTTTTGTGCAGAAACTAGGAGGTAATGCCATGCTAGTTGATGCAGAGCATGCATTCGACCCTTCTTACTCAAAAGCACTAGGAGTCGACATTGAAAATTTGATTGTATGTCAACCTGACAATGGAGAAATGGCTCTTGAGAGTAAAGTTCCTAAACCCACTTGCAAAGAGTACACAATGTATATGTGGTATTGAAAAACACCATTTCCATGAGCATAAGCTTTTGGAGTATTGAACCAGGAGATCATGAGTTATGCATATCAGGAATTTGAAATCACTTGCCAATTGATACCTAGTGACCTTATTTTGTAAATACTATTGCACATAGTGGGTCTGTTCACATAGTGCATAGGGAAGTGTAAATACTATTGCATGTCGTGTGTAGGGTAGTGATAAGAATATAAATAGAAAACCATATGCTACGGATTCGAATAACTTTTTGTTTTATTAAGGATCTTGTCACCCTGCTTTTTTGTCACTATGCCTTTTGGGGAGGCTGCTGGTAGGTACCAAACCTGATGGTAGAAGTACTCTCAGTGAGGCAAAAGAAAGAAGAAAAATGACATGAGATCATTTCTTTGCTTCTCAGCCTTCATTATGGGATAGATAGCAAATTTTGACAGGTCTTTCTTGTTCTTTTTTATCTATCTCAGTTGCAGATCGCATGTGCAGATCAGGAGCAGTAGATCTCATCTGTGTTGATTCTGTCTCAGCACTTACACCACGTGCAGAAGTCGAGGTTATTGCTTGAACTAATTTTTCTTTTCTGCATATGTTATCCTCATTATAAAATTTAAAAAATGTATGACATTCTGTTGATATCTTTGTTTTTTTTTCAGGGAGAAATAGGGATGCAACAGATGGGTCTACAAGCGAGGCTGATGAGCCAAGCATTGAGAAAGATGTCAGGAAATGCATCCAAGGCTGGTTGTACCTTAATATTCTTAAATCAAATCAGATACAAGGTCTGGTTTTATTTCTCTACTATCTGTTGGAAGTTTGAAATACACAACTTTTCCTTGCAATGTTTTATACTTCTCACATGCTTGAACTTTTTTCTTTTCTTTTTTTGGTTTTTGATTTAGCTTTTTGAAATGCCATGACGAACTTGTTTGACATTTTAATGTTTGGTTGTTTGTGTTAAGATTGGTGTATTTTATGGCAATCCTGAAGTGACTAGTGGAGGTATAGCATTAAAATTCTTCGCATCTGTCCGTCTAGAGATCCGTTCTATTGGCAAGATTAAGTCGGTGAGTACATGGTTAATCTTTAGTTCTAACTTGTTCTACTAAAAAAATAGAAGCTTGTCCTGTTGGGCACCCTGCATGATATGTATGCACTTAGAGGTTTCTCAACGGTGTCGATTGACGAAAACAATCTATTTGTCCGTTAGTTTTTGTCAGCAACGTGTTCAGACCATTATGAACCTTTCAATTGCTAAGCACATAACAGTAACCACAGTTGCTTGTCTTGAATTAATTTATCCTTTTCATAACATCTTTGGGTCTAGACAACAAAAGGAGAGGAAGATATTGGCATCAAGGTCCGAGTGAGAGTGCAAAAAAGCAAAGTGAGATACTTATATCATCTCCAATTTAATCTACAAAGTTTTTATTGTACGAGTTATTCCAAACAGTGCAATGGTGCATGTTTGACGTTGACCATCGCTTTCACTATATTTATTGTTTTTTATTTATTTATTTTTTTCTGTTGAGACCCATATTGAACTTTGCAACTGAAGGATCAATTGAGGACAATTTTGAAGTTAAACTTAGGCCTTGTTGACAAGTTGAAAATGTTTGATGTAGAACTGATTTTAAGTTGATCTGCTGCATAATTGACTGTTAATTAATGACTTGATTGCATGTTTGGATGAACTGGCAGAACTGCAGTTAAATCCAGTACATGTAATGTAATTTTGGTTTACTGTATAAACTGAAATCCTCGGTTAAGGTCACACGGAATTGAGGGAAGGTGGTCCAGCAGCAAATTTTACCTCGTACAATTGACATGGTGGAGTATCTCATGATTTATTTAGTTTTATTTCGCCTATTACTCAGGTCTCCAGGCCGTACAAGCAAGCAGAATTTGAAATCATATTTGGAGAAGGTGTCAGTAAACTTGTAAGCTTTTGACTTCACAAGTTGTTACTACTTCAGGATCATGCTTTTCTTTTCTTTTTTTTCTTGATGACGAGCCCAATCTGCTTTTACCAATAAAATGTTGTACTAATTCAATTGTTTCTTTGTTCAGGGATGCATTCTGGATTGTGCTGAAATGATGGATGTATTGGCAAAAAAGGGATCGTGGTATTACTACGGAGACCAAAGGTATGTGCTTTTCTTTTTCTCAGGACTTATTCCCGATGGCATCCATTGGTATGAACCACATTCAAAATTTAAATAGATATGGGCAGAGAAACAGGTCCCACTGTGTTTGCCCTTTTTTTTATCAGGTCACATGTACCAGTATATCCAGCCGTGTCAAGTACCATGACTAGAGCTGTAGCAGCACAGTTAACTTTCCCTGCTTAACTGGTACTGTGGCTGTCGCTCCTCTAGCTGTCTAAAATATTTTTCCAGCAGCGACTTGTTTACTGGTACTATAGCAGTGATGACAGCCACTAATAAGGGCCAGACCGCCAGAGTTTTAGCACACTGTGCGTGGCTACAAACCAGATGGCATTATAGTGTGATATTACTCTGCTTGGTCCTCTATGAACTATATAAAATCAATCTAATACAGATTAGGTCAAGGCAGAGATAAAGCATTGCAATATTTGCGAGATAACCCACTTGTTTGCTGTGACATAGAAAAGGTTTGCACCTGTTCCTTGTTTTTTTGCCTATGTTCTTTGGTATTCTTCATATTTCGCCTTTTAATATCTATTATCTTGTCCTTCCCTAGTAATATCTAATCTTGCTCTTATCTGAGTTCTCTACTGAGCCATACAATACAATGTTAGCAAGCACATCATGGGTTATTTTGATAATGCAAGTTTTGTTGTTACCTTGTGTGCTCATCAAGGGTTTACAAGAAATCATGCTATGCAGGCTATACATGAAATATTGATGTTTTCAGGAAAGAATAAGTTTTCCTTATTGTATTTTACGAGTAGCTTTTCTATTTATAGGCAGTAAGAGCAATGATTCCAGATGGGACCCGTCATATGAGCCTGCTTGCTTTCGGCCAACTGCCAAGTGCTGAGGATGAGGAAGTATATGATGAAGTATTGTGATTTTCCATATGGGAAGATAATTGTTGCCATGTGGAGAAGCAGTTTTTGCTGCTGCGTGTTGTAGTGTAGATGTAGTGAAATTAGCTGATAGCTTTTGTAGTTGGGGTGAATTATTAATTTTGTCAGGTCGGTGGGTGGGTGTGTGTGGGATGGGGGTTGGGGTTTGAGTGCTCCTAATTTGGGGCACTTGAGAGGGCTCTCATTGTGTATGCTGAGCCAGCCTTTTCGTAATTTTAATCAAGACGTTATAACTCAACAATAGAAGTAGTGCAAATTGTTTAATTGCATTACTGCTTTTGTTTTTTGTTGTGCAAAATTTTTATGCCTCTATAACACCCGAAAAGCTTTCCATAATTCAGCTCATACGCGATTAGAAGTGTATAGGGGAGTTCGTTTGCTGTGCTGAGCCAGGCATTTTGCAGTTCACTCTTGAGTTGAACCCTGCTTCCGTTGGTATAATAACAATACAATTAGTCTGTGTTTAAGGTACAAAATACCATGGATGCCCCTGCAACACATGAGAAGTGCCACGCGTTCCTTTTAAGACATGAAAAAAAAAAAAAAAACATTTCGATGATCGCTTCTATAGTCCGCTCAAAGTTGAATTACTAGCAATTTACTCCTTACTGAAATTGTAGGCTAAGGATAGGATTCTACAATATGAAATCATCACTATGCCAAATGACATGAAAACATTGAGAAAACATGATAGATAAAAAAACTAGAATTGGAACTCGGTAATAAATTCTCCTGTCACAATCTGTCTAGAGATCAATTAAAATGAAATTTTCTAAAACATACACACCTCCACCAATAGCATATAAACCAACCTTTTATACATAATATATATGTTGTATTGTTTACTTATGACAGACTTAGATGCGACGCAAAGAAGCCAGCCTCTTCTCTAAGTTGTCAATCTCTGAAGAGCACTCTGGACCTACCCTTGCAGCGGGAGCAACATTCCTGTAGAGACAGAGAGAGATGTGAACAATGAATATCAAGTCTCATCTTCCAATTTGCATTAACCAGCATTTTACTGTTCAGACATCCCACAAATGCAATAATTATTTTGAAAAAAAAAAAAGAATCTTTACATACCGGGGACTAGGAGTAGCAGCAGTTTCTGCCTTCTTGTTAGTTGCAGCAATACGGCCCTTAGGAGCTGAAGATAGCTGTATTATAAATAAGAAGGGGTAAAAACAAATAAGAAGGATGAGAAACTGAGTAGAGAAAAATTATGCTATGTTATATAATACAAAGAAATGAAAAAGTCTGTGTACCTGAGAAGCAACGCCAACTCCAATCTCATCCAGTACCTGATGAGCAAGAAAAGAATATAACCGTGAGTCGGTGAATCACAAATTGTTTCAAAATTAATCCCCCTTTAGGCTTTTGGTTAAACTATGTTCCCATTTAGCCCCAATTTTATCAACTAATCTCATTTAAAAGCACCTTTTCCGCTGATCCAATTTAGCCTAAAATCAAATATCATTTTAATAAAATCACATATTGTTCCAATAAAATCGTATTGGTTCTTGGATTCAGTACCCTTATGTAATGAGTACATTTTGGCCATTAATGCCAAGGGGGACCAAAAAATTAAAGCAAAGATCTCAAATTAACCACCCAATCTGTCCCAACGAGCCCTCAAAATTAAAGCAAAGATCTCAAATTAACCCCCCCATTATGTCCCAAAGAGCCCTCAATTGCACAATTGAGCCATAAATACACCTCAAAATTCAATAAACCAGGAGCTCATGTTATTAGCTATGTTTGGCAACTTGCTTAAGAACAAGGAACTGGGATTAATTCCCAGTTCTTGTTCCTTGTTCTTAGTTCCCCGATTTTGGAGAACTGGGAACTAGCCTAGTTCCTTGTTTGTGACCATGTTTGGGGAACGCCGAACTAGCTAGTTCGCGTCCCTCCCAAAGATGTAAATTTAAAAAAATTGAAAGGGTAAGAGTTTGGAACCTGGTTTGTCAGTTCCTCTGTTTCTTCCTCAGCATTATCTTTATCGAGAGTTTCGTCTATAGTTTCTGACATCATCTCAATCTGGCAAAAGCATAATAAATCAAATAGTGAATTGCTTACCCTATAAATAAAAGCCCGAAAATGAACCAATGAAAAAAAATGAAGCCCATTTTTGGAAAGGAACAATGAAATTTCACGCTATCTACATCTAATGCTAAAATAGTTGGGTTTAATTTATTGTAGAGGGTAAAAAGCATTGTAAACACGGCAGTGCATTTAGTGTTAAAAAATTAACATGACACTGCAGCGACTCTTACACTTTCTTCAGATCAAAATTTTCCACTTATGCACTCCTAAGTTCTAAAACCTTGGATGTTGTTTCACATGTATAAGCTAAATTCTTGTGTGCAATTTACAAAAGAAACCAATTTATTATGATGTAAAACAAGTTCCAAATTTCTAAATCCACACAAATATTTTATTTCTCATTGTGTATGGATTCAGCACAGACAATAAACATGAAAAATGGAAACCAAGGAGCACTACATTAAAATCACCATAAATCATGCTTAACAAAACATATTGATAAATGTGCAAAATGTCACTTATATGTCCCATACTTTCCAATCTCTTTAAGATTAGTGTGGACAGGTTTGTAAAAAAATATGGAATAAAGGGACAATGGTACATTTTTTTAGTTCTCTGAAGGTGTATGAAAGTCATTTTATTTTCTTATTCTTCAGGTTAAAAAGTCTTTAATTTCAGCAGGGGCCACACATAGCAGCGCCTGTTATTTCTCATCTCATTAAGAAAACAAAATAAATCAAAGAGACTTATTTTACCGTCATATCAAGCTGTGTTGACTGCTTCTGGAACTCCTTCATGATCTTCATTTGCTTCCCAGGTTCCATTTGCTGAAATTACAAGTGTTACATAAGTTGCAAATTAACCTCCATAAAATGACAACATGCTCCTGAAACTAGCTTTTAAATGCATCTTTGCTTCAATTGAACCAAACTTAACTCAATCAAATAAACAAATGACTCTCATGCAATGAAAGTCTAACCTTAACTGCAAAGCAATTTATTAAATTATACCTGAACAATTCTCAGGTTATGCAATTTAGAATTAACCTAATTTAGGTCAACAGAACATACAATCCAACTTTACCTGATCTAGTCTTAGTTTGCTAACAACACTCAATTGAGCATCAGTAATAAAGAAAGAAGAGTGAGACCTAAAATCAGTCAAACAAAGACTCAAAACTGATAAGGAAAGGCTATCCTAGGTTTTACAATAGATAATGTAGTTTATCAGCTTTGCGTACCTTATTCATGGCAGCCATGGCTTTGTTTGCACCTTTCATCCCAGTAGAAATTGAAGTTGTTGCATACATAGCCTGAAGCAAAATCAAATCAGAGAAAATTTAGCCTGACGGCTCTAAACTTTAACGGGAGGTACCATCCAGCGCTGACAGGTACCATCCTGTCCCCTGAAAGTCTTTCTATTCATTTTATTGGAAGAAAGTTCCATTAAAAACAACATAATCAGAGAATATGATGGCAGTGCCAGTACTGGTGTAAGTATGGTACATAGATGATATATCTGAAAGTATCAACTGTAGCTAATGCTAGCACCTGGGTATGAGTGGCAACACCTCTAATCTGTGCACGAGTTCCTTGCAAGTTCGTAATTTGTTGCCTAAGCCGTATTAGTTGCCGTGCCAATATGCGAGTAGCAGCCTACAAATTTCAGAAATAAATCTTTTACTCAGAAACTTTTAAAAAACTGACAAATTAATAAATATTTTCCATACCCATTTTAAAATGTATAATTCACGGATAAGCAGCTTAAAGAATGGAAAAACAGAAGGCACCTTGTAGTTTGCACAAATGAGGAGCATAAAAATTATAAATTAAAATTGAACATGATGAAAAATTTCATTATCTTGCCTCATTGCCAGTTTGTGCAGTCCTTTTTATCTCAGCCACAAGTTTTTTCTCCTGAAAACAATGGTCAAAATAAGAAAATAAATTTGTAAGAAAAAAATGAATTTCTAAATATGAATTTAGAAATATAAAAAACAAGAAATGTGCAAACCTCCAACTGTAGTGATGCAATCTCTCTCTCGACATCTAAATATACAAGTACAAGAACAGAAAAAAGTTCCAAAATGTCAAAATATCATCAGGCACAAAACATCAATTTATTTTGTACCAGTAAAAGGTTACATAAACCAAGCAACCCGTGTCTCCTTGTAAAGTCTAGTATATGCAGTCCTGCTTGAATACTCAATTTCTCAAAATTTTTGTTGAAATGGTGGCTGAATTAAGATCCAAATACAATGTATGGCGACAGGCATAAAATTGGACTAATTTGTAGGCAATAAGGGCAGATTCCAGTACAGGCGTACTGATGTTGGAATAAACCCAAAATAGAACGATAAAAAAGGGTTCCTAGCAGTTACAAGTATTATGCTACACAGGAGCATAATTTCAATTAATTAAATTGTTAATTCTTAATTTAACAAGCGAGGAATCACGCACATACTTCTTGTGGCGACGCCCATCTCTCTTTTGCTTGTCCTTAGAGCTTCTGGAAAAGAGAGAAAACAAAATTAAATGGAATATCAGATGAAACCCCAAAAAAAAAAAATTTTAATTTGAGTACTAAAAATAAGAAAAAAAAAACCCTTAAACCTCCAAAACGGAAAACCCTAACCACACCAAATTCAATTAGACGAAAAATTGAAGAAATTCCAACAAAATCAACAAGGAAAATTCGCACCTTTCGCTGAAACTTTCTTCTTGAAGAGATTCATGATTGCTTTCGCTGATACCTTCTTCTTGAAGATTTCCATGATTCCTCTCTCTCTCTCCCTGTGGGTCGTAGATCGAGTTGTGGTGAGATCAATAAAAGAGATTTCGAGGGATATAAGTGCAATGTTTCCAAAAAGGGCTATGCGATTCGAGCAACTCAAGCACAGCACACTCTCAAAGGAGGAAGAGGAAGAGAGCTTAATAGTTTTTTTTTTACCATTGAAGAGAGCTTAATAGTTAATAGCTAAAAAAATGCTTCCTATTTTAGTTTTTTTTTTTTATTTCTCTCCGCTCTTTTTAACACAGATCCCTAGGAGGTGTAATGCGAGCGTGATAACTAGCCGTTATTGACTTCTGATTTTCTGTAACTAAATATTTTGCATACAATCTTGTAGCAGTTTAAAGTACGGTAGCAAATAACAAGAGAAGCCGGTCGGTATACAAAGAAATACGGTAAACTATGCACGGGAATCAAAACATCAACTTATGGAGAGACGGTCCAACGAAACGTGGCACTGCCAGTTGGATCCTCTGGTCGTTTTTTTATAAACCACTCCGGGACGTTTTTTTGATTCGGATCGTCTGATTTAATCTCAACGGTTAATCTTTTTCGAGCTATCAATTCTGATATTATGCACGGGACATTCTTAACCGTTTAGATTAAATCAGACGATCCGAATCTAAAAATGACCAGAGGATCTTTCTGGTCGGCAGACCAGAGGATCTCATTCCCTGCCTGCCTATGGGTTTCCTAGAGAGAAAAAAAAGGAAAAAGGATAGGAAAATTGCAAAACAAAATAAGTGCAAACAAATTCATAAAATTATTCGATAAGATGAGTACGGACGGTAAAGTTTTTATTTACATAAAGCTATTTATGGGTAAAAATAATTTTCATTAATTTATACGATGATACGAGTAAAACTATTTTCTATTGTCATTTACCTGTATTGTAATTATTACGTTAATGACTAATTAGATTGCTAGGTAACAACACTGCATTAAAATATTTTTTATTTCTTTCTATTTTTGTTTTTTTAACTGTACTTCTTTCCAATTTTATTTTTAATTGTACTTTTTTTCAATTTTTTTTTTATGTACTTGAGTACTCCTTTCCATCTCCACTTGATCTAGATATTAAGTTGACCTCTAAAAGAAAATTCAAAAAATTGCTAATATTTCCCTATAAGGCAAAATCAGAAGTGTGTATCAAAGGGACAAAATTTTTTTGGGTTGATAAAGCAATTGATTTGCACTCTATTTTATTTGATACTGTATAATTGGTACTTATATATATATGTATAAAGACAATTGACATGAGAAATACTTTATATTTTTGTTACATATAAATAACTATTCAATGTTTTACTTTATTAATTAATATATTAATTTAATATCATTATTTATTCATATTATACAATTTTGTTCATTGAATTAATATGATTATTATTGCTTGTTTTCTACCGTTACCCTACCTTATCGAAATTTTTTAATCGTTACAGATAGGTTACGAGTTAAGTAAATTTTAACATGTATATATAAAAATATGGATAATGAAAAATTTAACGAATACGAGTATAAAAAATATCTATCGTATCGTATCTTATCAATTGAGGATCCTACACGGAGATTTATTATTTCGTTGAGAAAAGGAGTTTATTGTTGGAATGGCATCTTAGGCAGATTTTCTACCGAGTCAGCATGTACAAACAGGCTTTGGAAAGCCTTGGCTTACAGGCGTAACCGCTCAAGTCATATCCCATTTTATTATCTTCAAACCTTTTTATACTTTCAAAAAGAAAAATTGTCACGAGGGTCTAATATTTCAAGAGTAATGCTAGAGTCAAACGTTATTTTAATCTTATCTATTAAAATTTCAAATGATTGATCCAAACCGTTCAATATGATATTCATATTAAAATTATCTTGAAGTATAAATTTTAGAATTTTTCAAATTTTTTTAACCTTTTTTTTCAGATTTTTTAAAATTGGAGGGTCCAGAATTAATTAGATTGAAAATTTTCTAAAATTCAAAATAAATAGTAAAAAAATTCGAAAAAATATAAAATTTGATCTCTAAGGAGATTTCATTATGGAGAATAAATTGAGCAGTTCAGATTTGCCATTGTAATGGTGAAAATTAATATTCGATCATATTTGACGACTCAAGTGTCAAACGTGATTGACTCTAGCAGTACTCATATTTGGGGGCCATAGTTCGCATTCATTTTGTAATTTGCTCAAGTTCCCTTTTGGGAATTTCATGATTAATGATGTCTTTGAAAACACATTTGTGTTATTTCATAGTCAAGGCAGAATAAAAATTTGGAAAGGTGTTTGTATTATTTATGAGTTAAGGCTGAAGATAAGCTTGATTTCTTTTTTTAGGGTCGGGTGGCAAAGTACAAGATAAGCTTGATTTCACACAGTTAGTTCAAGCAATAAAAAATTTATTCAGAAATGTTACTTGCAAATTTTTATATGTAGCATCCTCTATCACTTTTAATAATTTTAACAAAGATATGGTGCCTTATGGGCCTATGGCATGACAGGAGAAACTCAGTGACGGAAATGGCATATTCGTTCGTTAACCATTTTGATAGACAATTACTTGAAAACATTTTCTTATTTTCATCTTCTCTTCATACCGTACGGAAGAGTGAAGACATGCACATGCGACCAGTAAAACAAAACAATGGTTTCAAAAAATCATGACAGAATAATAATAGGTGAAAGACAGAACTACAATCAACAAAGAAAAAAAAATTTCAAAAATTGGGCGCCACATCTACATAAGAACATATTATTTCGAAAGCAAGTGCTAAATTTTTTTTTTAAGGTCTCATCCCCACAAAATCTGTTTTTAAGGATCGGTTGTTCGAAACCAAAAAAAAAATATTAAATCGAAATCATCAATATTTGGATATGTTGTATGGACCCATTCATGCAACAGATTTACTTAATTATCCTTAATCTTTGTATGTATATATGTTGGCAGCCTTTATGATAGAATTTTTAATTTATGTAGTAGTGCTCACAAATTAATGATAACTATAATATAAATTTATCATAAGTAATAATTACAATAATAACTATTATTATTTTATTGGTAGCAATATAGTGATAATTATAATTATAAAATAATAATAATAATACTTTTTACAATAATAATATTATTATATTAAAGTATATTTATCATAGTAGTTCGAAAAATATTTTTTATTCGTTATTTTACTTGTTGTCTTTTTTTTTTTAATTGAAAGGCTCATAGCAAAGAAAATTAAAAAACTGCGGTCATACAAAGGTTCAACGGAGCGGAGGGGACGGTCAACCATCCCTCTTTCCATTTTCCGAGGGAAAAGGAACATTAAAACCAGAGGACGGTTTTAATCCCCACAATTTGAATGCCCCTAAATATTCTAAAATCATTTTTGATTACTTTTCAAAATATAAAATTCAAACTTAGAATCTAAACCATTAATTTTATTCGATATAACGAGAGATACATTTTCATATAAATTTTATAAAATTTGAAGTTTATTTGATACTTAATCAAGATGCTAAAATATGAACAGATTAGAATTAATCTATCATATTTAACTATATTCGTTCAATATTCAATCTCTTGATCAAGTATTAAATAATTTCAAAATTTATAAAACTTATATGAAAATGCATCACTCGTTATATCAAATAAGATCAACGGTTTGAATTTTATATTTTGAAAAATAATAAAAAAATAAATATTAGAGCATTTGGAGGCATTCAAATTGTGGCACTATAATCCAAAAAAAAAAAAAAAAAAATCTTAAAACAAAGTGGCTACTACCCAACTACCTTCTTAATTACAGACCAAGGCCCAAGGGCGTGTGGATATTCAAAAAAAAAAAAAAAAAAAAAAAATAATATTTACAGACCCAACTTTCCGCATTCCCCCTTCTTTGAGCCTCGTACAGAACACCAAAACCGTATCTTTTCTTCTAAATTCTGCACCAAATCTAGAAGCTCGAATCCATTTTCATCCTTGCAAAATTCTTGTGCCGTAGGGTATCCATGAAGGTCAATGGCTCAATGCCATGCTTCCTCACCTTTTCTGCCAATAGATTATCTACTTGCACCTTACTTCTGTTTACATGAACAACACAGAGATTTTATTTACTCGTTGTCTATCAACTTAATTTATATCATTTATTTTGGTGGTATAAAATTTTGAATTTTCCATATTATTTATTTTACGTAATAGGTGATTGATACATAAGTGAAAAATAAAATAGTACAACCAAACCAAAAAGCACCTTACCTTACCTTGGTCTAGTATGCACAAAAATTTAGAAATTCGGTTGTAAAGTTTTTATTCGCATATTTTAACTATCAACACACTAACACAGGTCAGCGGATCCATACTCAAAACTTTCGAAAGGTCGGTCAACTTCAACATTTAATTTCATACTTTCAAAATGTTGGTATATCACACGAGATGCACGTGATTAAACGTTCTCGAACATTTCTCCCTCCCAAATTCGAACTCTCTTTTTCTGGGAATTGCTTCCTGCACTCTTCAAATTTGAAGATCCACTCTTATTTGAACGAAAATACCCTTCTCACTCCTTTAATTTACATTTCTCAATTCAGTGCAGTTTGAAAATACGAAGAGTATTTTCGTCCAACGAAAGTGAATCTCCAAATTTAAAAAGTGTAGGAAGCAATTTCCTCTTTTTCTAAGGCCCTGATCACTTATCAGAACCAAAATCCTCTGTTCTAATTGATTCGGAATTCTCATCTCCGTACATTAATTCCTCTAATCGAAACCAACTCGATTTGATTTTGCTTGAGTGGATTTCGTTTTGCTAGAGAGACTCCTTATTAATTCCTCTATCTCCTTCCGATAATACCCGTTTCACTTTCCCCACAGAAGAAATGAGGCGATGAAACTCCTCAGCTAAGAAAAGTCTCTTCCTTTTCTCTTTCCTATCGTTTGTTCCATTGGGCTTGTGCTTCACTGCTTCTCCCTTTCTCTCGCTATCTGGTATCTGCTCCTCTCTCGCTCCTCAAAGGCCCCAACTCACAATATAAAGGTAAATGCTGGGTTTCTGATATCACTTTTTCCATCTCAGCATAACTTTTGAGAAATTTATCTTTCATCATTTCAAGTTCCATATTGTAGTGCTTGACAACAAGAATGTTCATTTTGGACTCAAAATGGAGTTACCAAGCCAAGGAAATTAATGCTCCGATCATTATGTTTATCTTGTCTTTTATGTTTTTGTAATTAAAGTAAATATATTTATAAGTGGAGTTTTACTACGGTGAGTTGCGATCAAAACTCTTAGATCTAATTTAAAATGACTGATCCAAACCGTCCAACATGATCTCCCTATTGAAATCTCCATGCATATCAAATTTTATATTTTTTTGAAATTTGTAAGTATTTTTTTCGGATTTTTAAAAACTGTTATTTTTTAACGGTTCAGAACTAATTAGATTAACGTTTTTCTAAAATTTCAAAAAAAATACTTAAATTTTTTTTTTAAAATATAAAATTTGGTATACATGGAGATTTCAATAGAGAGATCATATTAGACGGTTTGAATCGGTCATTTTAAACTAGATTTAGGAGTTTTGATCGCAACTCACCGATCCTTTGGTGATTTGCAACTCACCATAGCAAAACTATTTATATGTGTGTAAAAATTTATTTTCTGATAACTAACACGAAATACTCACGTAAATAGTTAGGTTTGATTTTGTAAGCAAATAGATATTTCTTGTATGGTTAATCTGATCATAAACACCTGTGGCATGACTCTTTAAGTTTGCGTTCATAATGCTGTAAATATGAGGCATGGCTGCATGGTTGGATGAAGCCATAGATGTTCTGATATACAGAAATGGACAGGTAAAATCAAGTAATTTCTATTTTCATGTGATTTTTTTATCACCAAATTTCATTTGAAAATCGTCTCCAATCAACTCCAATCCAATGAAATCAAATCCAATTCCATTTATCAACTGCTCTGATGAGGGTTTAAGTTTCTTAGAGGTTAATAATTAATAAATATATATTTCGATCAATCTCAGGACTAGCACATTTCTTTTAATCTGATCTGCTTTTGGTTTGCTAGACTTTAGGTGATAAATAGAATAATCTAGCGATGGAGAGCTCAGATGACCGTTTGAAGGTTGCTGTCAACATTCGACCGCTGACCGCCTTAGAGCTTCGCAATGGGTGCACTGATTGTGTGACCGTCACACCCAGCAAAGCTCAGGTCAGATCCTCTTACCATAATCAAACAACAAATGAATTTACACTTTTAAGGTTACGCTTGGAATACTAACACAGTTTTTCCCATTCTTGTCTAATCAAGACCCTCCAACTATTCATTCTTTTAGCTAATAATATATTTTGTAATTCAATTAATAGTTCAATTTAATATGCAAGTTGTCACGAATTTTTTATCAATAACAATTAGTCAGATAGCAGCACAATTCACATTGCAAGTAATGCAATTGAGAAAAGAACATGTTGTTTTGTACATTAGTAGTGAAGCTCTTTTTTTTTTTTTTTTTTGAGAACGGTGCAGGTGCAAATTGGTTCACATGTGTTTACCTATGATTATGTGTACGGCTCATCTGGTTCTCAGCCATCACAACTTTTTGAGGAATGTGTAGTGCCCCTTGTCGACACACTATTATGCGGTTACAATGCCACTGTGCTGGCATATGGACAGGTATTCATATGAACATCTTGGTACATCACTTCTTTCCCAAATGGAGAATTATTGCAGAAATGATAAGTGTGATCGATGGATTTATCATTGTGCGCCATCGCTGAATAGAGGGCGTTCCATCGCGTTTGTCTCACGTGTTGCTAGCACGAAAGCATCTTCTCTGTCTCATTTATACGTAATAAACTGAACATTTATACTTTAATAAACTATGCATATATACTTAACAAACTGAACATGTATACTTACTAAATTAAAAAAATTTTAGACAAAGGAGTGGTGCGCTAGGGGCAGAGTTGGAAAATTTTTAGTTGAACCGGACCAGTTCATGATCCTTCTAATTTTTTCATGTATTTTTTATCCGGTTCGTAACCTCTTCTATTTCCATGTAGACCTATTTAAAAACTAAAAATTAATACTTAATAAACTGAATATTTATATATAATAAACTGAACATTTGTATTTACTAAACTAAACATTTATACTTAATAAAATGAATATTTTTGCTTATAATATTTAAGTTTTTTTATTACAACTAACTGAACATTTATACTTAATTAATAGAACATTTGTACTTACTCAACTGAATATTTGGATAAGAAATAAAATAAAAAATAAACATATTAAACACAGTGAACAAATATAACAAGAAGTGAACATTATATCCAATAAAGCGAACACTTATAACAACGGAGTGAACAAAAAAACATACGCTAGGTGAGGGAACCATCTAGAGAGCGTTGCTCAACGATGGCGCGCGATCAGGGGCGGATTTAAGTGTGCTCAAAAGTGGACAATTGCCCCCCTGTATTTTCAAAATAGACCCCTAAAAGTGTAAAAATTACATGTTATTGAGTTAGAATTATTCAATTTGTCCCCCCTAAAAATTTTAAAATTTCAATGTGACTACACTTTGCCCTCATTTTAAAATCCTGACTCCGCCCCTGCGCGCAATGTCATTTCTTCTGATGGCTTTAATCAATTTTCGAATTATTGTGCATGGTTTAACTCTCCACTCTTGAACTAAGTAACTGTACCATACTAGTTGCATAACATATGAGTCCGCCTCCCAGAAAATGCAGGGGACACTTGGTTTGTAAAATTTTGAAAAGGCATAAAAAATGATCGGTGGTATTTGTGCATGGATGTCATTCCCATCAAATTGCTAAATTGCAGTAATTTTTTAAAATTATAGACAGGTTCTGGTAAGAGTTATACAATGGGCACCAATTATCATGGAGAGGCCAATGATGGTGCAATAACACATAGAGTCATGGAGAAGATCTTTGAAAAGGTCGACAAACTAAGGGATGAGAGAGAATTTCTCATCAGAGTTTCATTTGTCGAGGTATCTTATTTGAAATCCTAATATTGTTCTACTGTGTGATATGGTCTCATCATTACTTCTAGGACAGTATCCAGGTGACTAGTATCTAGTATGTAGACTTTGGTCACCCTTGCCATCTCACTATCATCACTTTACGTAATGCTAGTTGCTTGGGATAGACTCATTTTCTACTTTTTTTTAATATCTAATTAATCTCGTGCTTCAATAAACATTTGCTTTACTGATGTGATAATTTTAGTAATTTATGCCCTTTTTCCTAGCAAAAGTCGAAGCCAAATGATTTTGATTGTTCTATATTTTTTTTTCTGTTAAATCTTTTTTTGACAGATTTTCAAGGACGAGGTTTTTGATCTGTTAGACCAACACGATGATGGTCAAGTGATGAGAACTGGGCGTGGTCTTCAACGAGTGCCGATTAAGATCAGAGAAAAAGCTCTAGGCGATATCACACTTGCGGGTGTAAATGAACCGGTCGTGAAATCAAAAGGAGAAATGGCATTATTTCTGGCTCGAGGGTCTCTGAACCGTGCCACAGCAAGCACACGTATGAATAGCCACTCAAGGTATTTTTTTTTAAGTTGTTATTTGTTATTTTATTTGAGTATTATTTTCAGATAGCCTTGCAATTAATGAAAAACAAGACGGAAAATGATATCTATTGAGTCTTTATAGCCAAAGCTTCTAAAAGATTTTTTTTGATGTCCTTATATTGATTGAAAAGTTTCTAAAGATCTTTGTTTTTCTTAGCCGGTCTCATGCTATCTTCACTATTTGTATCGAGCAAAAGAGGAAAACTAGTTCATCCCACAGCGATTGTGGAGATTTATTAGTCTCCAAGCTTCGCTTGGTAGACTTGGCTGGTTCAGAGCGTGTCAAGCGTACTGGGTCCGATGGCTTGATGTTCAAAGAAGGTTAGGACTTAATAAGTATCCTTACTTCTTATTATCTATATATGCTGCTATAGCTCATGAGGTTTAAATTAAGTACTAGATGAGAAAAGGAAAATCAAGTATTAGTCCTTTTCTTATCTTTACAAAATTATAATTATCATGATACAAATTGTTTTGCTGTTTGGGAATAGAGAACCAGAAGAATTAGGAAACTATTTCAAAAAGAATTACAAAATGTTATACTTTTTTTTACACTTGAAGATGTAGATTGGAACTTTGTTTATATTAATATTACATCTTTTGTCTAGGGATACACATAAACAAGGGACTTCTCGCTCTTGGAAATGTTATTAGTGCGTTGGGTGATGAGAAAAAGCGCAAAAAGGGCGCTTTTGTTCCATATCGAGACAGCAAACTGACTAGGCTGCTGCAGGTATAATGCTTTTGTTCCTTGTCCGCTGGTTTTTTCTATCTTGTGATATGTCTTATGTAGCTGCTGATTTTTTTATTAGTAGTAGTAACATTGCAGCCCTTTCAATTTACATCCTGCAGTACAATTGTAGTTGCGGATCTGGAATTGATAATTGATTGTTTTGTGTTTATTAATTTCTAAAACTTTGTTAGTTCTGCAGCAATTGTTGCTTTACTTTTTAAAATATGATGTTTTAATTTTTATGTTTGTTATGTTTGGTTGATTTAGTTATGGAATTTGAGTTTTGCAGGATTCCCTCGGAGGGAACGGCAAGACTATTATGATAGGTGTGTTTTATTCTCTCCTTTTTTTTTCATTGTTAAAATTAATAAAGTGCTCTCTATCTAACATATTACATCTTGTCTATAGCTTGCATTAGTCCTGCTGACTCCAATGCTAAGGAGACAATTAATACCCTCCAGTATGCAAACCGGGCCCGCAACATACAAAATAAAGCAGTTGTAAGATTAACCATCAATTAGCAAAATAATAACTTGGAATTTCTCCTACTGTGATAACTAAAAATTTTCATCTTATGCGCATGCATTTAGATCAATCGTAATCCAGTGCCAGCTGAGATGCAAGCTCAACTCCATTTAGCACCCAGCGGCAACACTTCTCTCGAGGAGACTCAGGTACAATTGTTTGAAGTTAAGTAATTGTATTCTATACAAGATAATATTCCATCTTGGTACTGTCATCTCCCCAACTTGCATGACATCATTGCCTTTGAAATTATTTTTGCAATAAAATCTTTTAACTTATGATTTGGAACTGCATGGAACAGGTTGTAATATTGAAAATAAATTTTCATCTGTCTTAAAATCTGCAGATCCTAACAGAGAAGGTTTCTCTTCTAGAATTGAAAAATGATGAAAATCTGCATCATTTGAAGGAAATTCATAGTCATGTGGCTCTTTGGTCAATACAATTACGTGTGTTCATTCATTGTCATTACAATCACACACAAGTCTTTGCTCATTCACCTTTGTGAAACTGCGCTCTTGCTTTTTGTTTGTTTAGTTTGTGAATATGCTTGCTGACTTTCTGTTTTGCCTCTTAAAGACCTTGTGTTTTGTATGATAGATTTTATAAATATTTCATCTTGTAAATTTTAGTGATGCTGCAATAGGTTGCACATTCAAGGCTAAATTATTGTTACTTCTTATGTTGTTTAATAACTTCTTGATAGGTTTCTGGAGTGGCAGAGAGCAAAGCTCCATATATCATATTAAGTTCTGATTCGGAAAGTGATTGTGGCTATATCATATTGAGTGATACTGAGCCTATATCTGCAGATCATGAGATGGATAAATACATAGAAATAAGTGACGATGACGTGGAATTCTGATGGTAAAGTTGATGGCAATCTTTGTTGTGCGTAAGCTGACATAGCTTCTTGTTTTAGGTGCTAACTTTTGGAATGATATTCTAGCATAAGGAGAATGTTTCTGTGAAGAAGAAAGGATCGATTTATGTTAACAATATCCACCCAGCTGGTTTTGTATAGCAAGTCTTGTGTTGTGGCGTATGCTTTTACTTTCCTTTTGCAACACCATGGGTAAATATTTTACTTGCCTGGTTGTCCATGGTAGCATAGCACGTAACAAATCTGGCTGTTGTTGATCTCGCAACAAGGTACAGAGTTATTAAACTAATTACCGAGTAATTTTTATTTTGTTAGAAGCAGCTGATGAGTATCATTACAGAGAATCTGTTCTTCAATACTCACTTTATTATTTTCCCAGCTTATTGAACTATTATGTGCTTCAAGTGTCTGGTAAATTTCAGAACTTACCCTACGAATGATACAAGTGTTCTAATCACAACATAACATCCCAACTGTCAGGTTTTTTTATGTTCAAACTTCTTCAGCAATGACTAGGAAAAGGGATTTATTCTTGGAATGGCATTTTAGGCCAATTCCTTACCAAGTCAGCATTGTACAATCATGCCTTAGATTACAGGCCAGGGAGGAGGCTATGAGTTTAATATGCTATTTACTAGAACATGGTGACTTGGATCACATTTTATGGTTTAACTGCTGTTTGGGAAATATAAGGCGCAATAACAAATACTAGCCAGGATGTGGTCCATGAACTTAGCCAGGTATTTGCATGTCGGTATTATTTTTGGATGCGCATTGGTTTTTCTCGTTGTGTTTACCCTTGTAGTAATTATTATCGGGGCCGTTTGGATGGAGCTAGGAATAACCTCTTCCTAGAAATAAACTATTCCTAGACATTAAATCTCTCTCACAAAGTTACACACTTTCCAATGTTTTTCGTCTAGAAATAGGCTATTCCTCTTATTCCTAAGTGATCCAAACGGCCCCGATTCATAACAAGTTAGACCGACATTATAAACTTGCAACAAGGAATAATTTTAAGTTTTGAACATAGATCTAGACTTCAACCCATGATTGATTTTAATTAACTTGCTTGTCTTTCAATTTCATCATGCTTTTCTATAGTATTAAATAACGCAAGATGCTTTGAGGTTTGAGCACTTCAAAATTTATTCTCAACATTCGAATAAATAATTTTAGATAAAAATACTTTTGCTACCACCCAACCACACAGAGACTTTAAGGAATTTTGATTTTTTTTTCAAAAAAGGACTGTTTTCTCTCTCTCTATTGCAAGAAAACAAAATTTTACCAAATTTCTAACAATAACTGATCTTTCCTCTGATTTTGCGATGGCGTTGTGACGAGTAACTAGAATCAATAATTATTTATTTATAAAAATCGATGGTATCAATAATTAGTTTCAAAAATCAGGAATTGGTACTAATATTGATTTATTTTATTTTTGCAAACAATCAACTCTCTCTATTTGGCTACGTGTAATTTTTTTTTGGCAAATAGCATAAATGTTTTCTTTAAAATAACTTTTGTTAGTCTTCGAATTACTAAAGTTTAGAGTGCCAAAAACATCTCCTGTTAACATCATGACAATCCAATTCTACAGAAATAAGTTTAAAAAACTCACTTATTACCATAATATTATAAAAAAGTTGTTCGTTGTACTACCAAAGTTTTAAATTCAAGCAAATAGCTTAAATAGATGGAGAGCGGGACAGCTATTGCCCCAGGTCCTCCTTTTGCAGGACAACCGTGCAATAATCAACTGGTACTATTCCATGCATGCAATTATGCAAACGTTTTTTAAGTTTTCAATTCAAAAATTAAATTCGGAACCGCCAAGTTGTAAGAATGGCATAAAATAGGCCCATGTGATTCAAGTAGAGAAACAGGTGTGGTCTTTCTAACTAACAAGGCAGTACTAGTGGGCCGGCATTCCTGCCCAATTTTGTTTGCCTTTTCTTTTGAAACTTCATCAATCAAAGCGAGAATTGCTAGTACACCATTTAGTGAGGTTTGCACGTAAAGAGGATGAAACGGCACATCAATTGTTCTTATGTAGTACTTGCTAACATAAGAATTGATAGTGAAGTCATATTACATTCCATCATGTCATTTAATTAAAAAGGGAAATAAAAGAGCAATTACTATTTCATGTAATAGATTTCCATCATTCTTATATAAAAATACTGGATGTTTCAAATTCTTTTTGTTTCTTGTTTACAATAGCAAGTTAAGTTGGTGAATAGATAACACGCTGATGATAAAAAAAAAAAAAGAATAGATAACACGCAAAGGGGTAGCTTCTCTCTTATAGGCTTTTCTTTATCTTTTTATGATTAATTATCTCACTATCACTACTTCAGCTATTACTTCTTTTACTTTCTAATTTCTTTGTTTGCAAGCTGGTCCCATTAAGCTCTACTTTTACACTTCCCATAGTAGCATGCAAGGACCAGCAGATCAATTGCCCCTTCAATTTATATCATGAGAATATATGAAAATCTATGGTGACCACCTCAATTAATGACTATAATTTCCCTCATGAACCTTTATAAATATTCAATTTTAGTCATTCGTTAGCTTATAAGTTACTGCACTAAATACCACCGCATGGAAGCCTGATATGCAGCTCTCAGTAAAAAAATTTAGGCATCATATTTATGGCAAAAAATAAAAAAAATGAATATACCTTTAAACCGATGAGTGAAAAATAAATGGAGTAAGTGTAAATGTCTAATGCCATGTGTATCATGGATTCATGATCTAACCTAAATGAATGTATTAATATATAGATTGAGAGCATATTTGTGCTCATTTTCTCTTAAACTAATGCGAGTCTGAAACCCAAAAAAAGGAAGCAGTTCGCTTCTGGGCCCACAAAAGGACCACTGTTCCGGCAATTAAATGTCGGGGGCCCATTTCAGTAGGCTTGAATTAAAAAAAAACAAAATATATCTAATGGGGGCCCTTTTGTATGTACGGATACATCTTTTAGTATCTTTCTTTTTTTTTCAAAAAAAAAAAATCTTTCTTTTTTTCTCACATAATACTAGTTTTCTACTTTATTGGCATGCCTTTCTGTTTTTTTTGCTTTGTTTTTTCTTTGGATATTTAAGCATGATCCTTAAATACTCTTGGTGCTTAGATTAACTAGTACACGTTAGCACTGGAATCATCTGGAATGGATGCATGGTCACTTTCTGGGAAGTTTCCATACTAAGTAGAAAATGTAGAAACTTGAATATGAGTATATGACCCTCAAAACTGTAAAATGTGACATCATTTATCCTCACAGAAATCAACATTTACTGGAAGGATAAACAATTGCTGCTCACAAACCAAGACATATATATGACGCCTGTTGGAATAACTTTCTAATTGACTTAACAACACTTGTTAGGCGTATATAATTCCAGAATGATACCAAATGAACTCAATTCTAAGGTAGGGTAATATAACATCACTTAAAAGAGAAAAAAAAAAAAAAATGGTAAGATATTAAGCCAACTTTTGAGGGGTGAAGGGGGAGACTTCAATACTTCATGATTAACAACATGAGAAGTGCGATATGTACTATTTAAGCAAAAATCATGCAATCAATTTAGTAATATTTGTGATGTACCCTAGCTATTTTTATTGGCCACATTTTTGTTGTTATTATACTCGCACTATCATACATTTTTTTCCAATTAAAATTTTTTAAAAATTATATGTTGGACCATGAGGGGCTTTTTTCATAATGAGCTGAAATAAGGTGTACAATATCAAGATGCGCCTACATCATGTGAATAATATCACAAACAGCCTAGGCGCACAGAGCTACTGCGCCTTAATATTAACACAGGAAAGGCAATAATGTACATTACGCCTTACTTCCTGTAATAGCTGGGCAACATCTTAAGATGCGCCTTTCCCTTTCTAATTATGCACAGCTACCTTGCACCTTTATCAATTTTTTTTTTTATTATACTCTATCATGGTCAAACAGTCAAATTTATCCATTGAAGACGAGAAAAAAAAGGGTCCAGGGTCATCCGTCCCATATAAAAAAGAGATGTTCACAAATTTGTTTTTTAATTTTGCTTCTTATGCATTTAAATTCAAAATAGAAAATTGAGTTAGTTATTTTTTTTTAGTTTTCTATTTGCTTTTGCAGTTGACTATTCGGTGTTTTAATTTTCTCTTTGATCATTTTATTGTTTTACAAAAAATAATACAATTGAAAATTAAAACTTAAATCGTACCAACATGCCAATTGACGCTGCTAATTTATTAATAGGAAGAAATATACAAGTTCTCACGAAACAATACAAAAGATTAAAATACAAGTCCCTAATACATAGATCGACAAATGATTAAAATACAAGTCCATAATAGAAAAGCTTAAGCCACGACATAAAAAAACTAATACGAAGTCAACATCAGATAACTAAAATTATATCTAGTTCTAAAATACAAATCCACACTAACTTAAAAATTATTTCACCAACTTGACGATAGTATGTTTTAATTTCCTGCAAATAATGAAAAATAATATTAGACAAAAATATAACTATTCAAATACAATTTCAAAATGTTTGGGTAAAAAGAAAATATGAATAACCTTCTTGATTTGTACTGGTAGTAGGGCATGTTCTCCGGCTATGCCCTATTTGGCCACATTGATGACAAGTATATGCATTCCGGCGTTGACTGATTACATCCATGTCATTTCTAATCCTGATTGTTTGCCGGCGATCCTTCTTTACCTTGTACAAATTCGGATCTGGTACTAGTTTCGGTCCTGAATACGAAGGCCAGGTGTCCGGATTGCCATATGGATTGAAATCATGAAACCATGTCTGGCACAGTGCGGCAATGCTATAAAAATTAGAAACATACTGATTACTTTCTATGCCTTGATCTGAACAAACTGCAAGGACATGAGAGCATGGAATTCCCCTTAGTTGGGGCTTTCGACACGTACAAAAACATCTCCCTTCAATAAATTTGACTTCATGCTTATGTCCTCATTTTCTAGTTGTTCCTTCAAGCCGCCTATAGGTCACGACCTCATATTTTTCTCGCATACGAAAAGGATGGACAGTGTGTTTATTCCCTTTCAACCTTCTCTTCTCCAATAGTTCCTCAACTGTAGGCGAGAACATAGCTTGGTTTGATAATGATTCAGCTGCTTTGGCCCTTCTCTCGGCAAAATATTTGACACTTTTGTAGAATGTTATTTCCACTAATGCAGTTACTGGCAATGCACGGGCCTCTTTAAATACATAATTTAGTGACTCGGGTCCATTTGAGGTCATAATGCCCCATCGCCAACCTTCATCATGTGCAGGTGACCATAAATCTAGACGTGGATTTTCAACTGGATCGTCAGTACCAATTGAATATAACCAATGCATCGTCTCACTCCTTTGGTTCCCTAAAACATCCATAGCTTTATAAAACTTATGTGCTTGATTTTGTCTGAAAATGTTCTTCACATACTTAATCAATTTCTTATCTTTGAAATGAGATTGAAAATTCTGAACTATATGCCGAGAGCAGTACCTGTGAACTGCTTCACCCGACTCTGTATTCCATCCTAGATCAGGCTCATTAAAGACTCGTAAGATCGACTTGTGCCTATCAGAAATGACACATACTTTTCTTGAGCCTACCACATGTCTTCGAACAAATCTCATAAAATTAGCCCATGTTATATTTTTTTCTTTGTCACATAGTGCAAATGCAAGTGGAACCAATTGATCTTCAGCATCAAAACCACAACATGTTAGTAATTTTCCCCCATACCTTCCACTTAGAAAAGTACCGTCTATACCGATTACCGGTCGACAATATGGAAACGCCTTAATTGCCGGACCAAATGCCCAAATGACCATTTGAAAATTCATGGCATCTGGTTCTCTATGCGGAGCATTGAACCATTCAACTATTGTTCCAGGATTTGCGCATTTCATTGCATTTAAAACTGGACCTAGCATATTATAAGATTCACCCCATCCTCCAAACAATTGATTTATTGCAATTTCTTTGGCACGCCAACACTTCAAATATTCTGCCTTAAAATGATATCTTTCTTCAATGCTTACCTGAACGTCTGTAACTGTAAATCGTGGATTCTTCTTAATATTTTGTTTCACAATTGTGGCCATAAAGGGAGCTGTTAAATGTGGGTGATTGGGTCTGTTCTTGGTTACAAGGCAAGTATGTAGACCAGCTCGAGTCTTTATCACAAATGCACCATCTTCTACCCTTCGCACCGTGTACAACCTCCAATCGCAACTATCGCTAGTGCAAATGAGGGTGTATACTGATGCATTCGACTTCTTCATTCTAAAGGTTCGGTTGATTTTTATATGATGGTTGTGGACTACCCATTTCAAATGTGCCTTTGAGCGATAAAGTGTTCCAACTCCTAAGCCATCATCATTTGCATAATCTTCACTGGGGAAAAAAGGTCGGTCGCCAATTATTCCAACAATATCATCTATATCATTGAAAGATGGGACGGGATGGGTGTCTGACCGGCCAGAGAGTTTCCAAGCCGCTCGATTTGGTACCTCAAGTGTATCTTCATCATCATCCTCCCCCAATTCATCTACGAATTCATCATCGTTGAAAAAATTATCATTGCCAGATATATCACCAAATGGTGTTTCATCAGAAAATACTAAGTTACGGATACGATCACGTTCACCTTCTCCATCCAAAAAAATATTTGAGAACTCTTGTATGTCTTCTAGCCGTGCTTCATTATCTACTCTAAACTCATCATCATCCCTTGAATTGGGCTCTTCTATTGGTGTATAAGGTACTACTGGGGTAATGTCTTCTACTAAATCATGGGTATTTTGAATTGGTTGCCTTCTTGATTTTGTCCCCTTTTTTTTGTTATTTTACTAGAGCCAGGTCCCGGAAGATCAGAACCGGCAACCGCAATGACATCGACAAACAACTCCATCATTCCCCAATGCCCTAAATTTGCTACAACCATGCTCCAAGTGTTATCATCAACTATTTGGAGCTCGGAGAAAAAAACACTCGGAGGAGGAGAAATGTTGTACCTTACCCGAATGTTCAGATCATTTCCTTCGTGAGGTACTTGCAGGTGATGGAATATTTGACCCTTTAACTCGTTCAGGGACATATCAGCATCTGCTGGAAAATTTACAGTTGGACCCTCGGAGTAGTATACCCCCGTTGGTCCATGTAATGCACTCCCTCCGATATACACATTAACGAAAAACATAATTTTCCTGATAATAAAAAAATAATACTGATTTAACGATAATCAACGTTAAATGACATTTGTTGACATTATTTTTAGAATTTCAATCCATATAACTTGTTTTTACGTTAATTAGGATCTTTGTTACTATTTAATCAGTAAAAAAAAAAAAACTAAAATCAATTGGTATGAACTAAAGTCCAAGACATTTAACGAAATTCTATTTTTGCTAAATAAAATACTCAAATTAAACTCAAATATATACAACTAACCTTAATTAATCTATGAATGCCGCACAAAATTGTCTTCAATTTATTGATTTTTGGTGACTTAGATTTGGTGTTAAAGGGCTGGAGAAAGAAGAAGAATGAGAGACGATAGTGAGAAATGAAAGTAGGAGAGAGAGAGATTAAATTTATGAAGCAGAACAAACATAACACCAAGGCGCAAGGAAGATCTGCGCACAGAGTAAAAAATGCATGCAGAGAATAAGGCGCACAGCAGATCTGCGCCTAATCAATTTCATAAAATATGAACATACATATAGTCTGATATGCATGCAAGGCATAGTAGCTCTCTGCGCCCAATTGGATTTCAAATAATTAGGCGCAGTAGCTCTGTGCGCCTAGGCTGTTTGTGATATTATTCACATGATGTAGGCGCATCTTGATATTGTACACCTTATTTAAGCTCATTATGAAAAAAGCCCACCATGAGTTGAGTTTGCACGTGCCATAACCATTTAGATGAGAATCTCAAAACCAATTATGTGCTGAACCTCTCTCTAGGCTGCTTCCCGCACGTGGAGTACTCTCTTACACGTACCAATAAATATATTCCTCATGTCAAGCTTTCATTGGCCGGATTTCTTTGCTGCATAAGGTCTGAGTTCGTGAATATTAGTGGTTTGTCCTCTTTAATGAAATTGTACTACTACGTACTATGTATACAAGCTAATGAGAGTGTGAGACAAGTGCACAGCTCATGCAAGGTTGGAACAATTAAGTCTATCCAGATCTATACAATATTGGGGCGCCTTGGCTGTAAATCATTCAATATTTTCTGGTCGGTAAAATGTTAGGAGAGGGTTCTAATATTGTATGTTTTAAGTGTGTCACAATATTATAATTCCTTTCAAAAAATATTACAATTTAATTCTTTTATATTACCAAATTACAATAAAATATTGATTATAAATTATTTATATTGTTTACTTCCATGAAAATTACATCCATATATTTTATGTTTCATAAAAGCATCTCAAGAAGAGATGCCGGGCTATATTAAAAGTCAAAGTTTACTAGATTATTGGCTCAAAAAAATGTATTGTGGCAGATTATTTTAGTGCATTCATTTTGTAACTTCTTTATTCAATATAAGTAAATTTTAAATATCATGAATTTTAATGGCTGTCTTTTATGCCAGAGTTCTAAATATAACAAGAAAAAAGTTCCAAAATTTTATTACATTTGTATTTATAATTTCTTTTTATGTCGGAGATTTAAAATATAAAAAAGTTCCTAAAGTACATTAGATTTGAATAAGGAAAGACGAAAATTTTTTTTGCTTTTTTTTAAAATTTTTCATGATTTGTACATTGTATATTAAAAAAAAGTACTTCGTTGTTTATTATTGAATTAATTATAGTAAAAGAAAATAGCTGTCTACAATGCATTTTTTTTATTAGATAATTTCTTAACATATTGCTTGATATTGATCAGTTGGCCAAAATAATATATAGACTTTTGATGTTGACGGGGTTACGAAACATTTGAATGTATTTTTATATTTTGTAAAAATTGTATCTCCGAGGATTTCAAAAAAAAAAAAAAAACGCTGCCCTCTATTTGATTTACTGTTGTTTCCAACAAAGGTACGGTGTGAAATTTTTTCCTTTTTTTTTTTCGCTGATTATAGATTTGTGTCCATAGGATATTAGGATATAATATTATCTGGTAATTAAACATTTTGGGTTTCAGCTGACATTCTTTATAAAAGTTTGTGCTATTTATTTGTTTAAATACAAAAATTATTGTACGATTTTTTTTATTTACGAGCTTTTGGATCCGAGAAATTCGAGCGAATTAGTTAGACAGATCTAAGCTACACAGTAAGTGAGTAACGCAGATACGCCGTCATTCGCGCAGGCTATTTCTTTTAATTTGATGGCTATAGATCTCGACATAATGGTCGGAATTATTAAATTAACGGTGTGTAATGTAAGTACAATATATATATTTTTTATATATAGTACAACATATGTTAATTAGTTCTTAGTTCTTACCCCATTAAATAAAATAATAAATGAATTACTTGTTCTCAACTGCCGAAGCGCCAGTGCTATTTCTGTATTTTCTCTCAAAGTTGCATTAAAGAACTCCGCCAACCTTTTTTGAAAGATTTAAAACAGATCCGAAAAAAAAAGTGTTGACATACGGAATTACATGGCTGGCAAAAAAAAAAAAAAAAAAATGAAACTCGTAACTCGTTTGATTTGGTTATTTATTCGTAATTAGTTCGATTTGAATTAATTTCGAGTCGAATTCGAGCTTGACTAACCTTGCTCGATATTGTCTCGTGAGTTAGCAAGCTCTAAATTTATCTTCAATTGGTAAGATTTATCATCATGATGTGCGATTTGAGGAGTCGGATCAAGATCTAATGATCTAATTTTAACTTTTAATTATTATTTTTTTAAATCGAGTTATTAACTAATCAAATCGAATTAGCTTGAATTAATCTTGAATTAATTTTGAATTAAGTTCAGCTAAGTCTGTTAACTCGAAAATTCTTAACAACATATCAAATTGAACTTAGAGTTTAAATATTCGACCCGTCGCCAATCGCATACAAATATTCGGACAAAATTATTCATTCAAATTAAATAAATTTACATTTAAAAAAAAAAACTAATTTCAGGCCGCTTGATCCTGATCTGAGCAGCCTAAATACGCGCCGGCGCCGAAGAGAGAGGTCTAGGTGATGTAATCAAACAAGATCCTCTGCAACTCCTCATAACAATTGAGAGAATCGGACGATCATCTTCTTCTTCAATCTAATACTGATGCTCTGACAAAACAAAGTTTTGAATCAGACGGCTATACTGAGACGTAAGTTATAGAGCAGATATACAGAAGAGAGAATCAGAACAAGGAGTCAAGGACAGGGAGGCAACCTAGCAGAAACGCTACGGTGCTCCAGCTGGCGCCACCTTACCACCATGTTTATATATATATATTTTTTTTACATTTACCGTAAATCACGTTGTGGTATTAGTGGGCCCATGCGACGTGTCTACGTGTAGGCCTCGCGAACAGAGAGACAGAAAGCGACTCGCGCTGTGACTCGGCTTTACATTTGGTCTGGTCAAACCAGTGTTCTAAAGTAAAAGCACTGGCGTTTTTGCGTATATATCCCTTTGAAATTTTCTTATTTCTTATTCCTATTATAGGAGGCCAGAGACAACCTACATACTTAAAACTTTTTAAGTGAATAAATCAGACGTATAATCAAAAAAAAAAAAAAAAAAATCAGACGGGAGTGATAAGTGCAATATATCATAAAATCATCAAACCTTCAAAAATAGAAAGTCACTCCAGAGTTCTTTCTAGTTTAGCGCATCCATCTCCTCTGTCTCGTTTATACGTAGTAAACTGATTATTTATAGTTAATTGCGCATGTACACTTAACAAACTGAACATTTATACTTACTAAACTGAAAATTTTTGAGAGAAAGGAGAGAGGCGCGCTAGGGGAAGAGTCGGGAAACTTTTAAGTTGAACCAGACCAGTTCATGATCTCTTCTAATTTTTTCATGCACTGTTGTCCGATTCATGACATCTTTATTATTTCCATGCGCATCTATTAAAAAACTGAAAATTAATACTTAATAAACTGAACAGTTATACTTAGAATATTGAACATTTAAACTTAATAAACTGAACATTTATACTTAATAAATTGAACATTTATATTTAATAAACTGAACAATTATACTTAAAAAATTGAACATTTATACTTAATAAACTGCATATTTATACGAACGGTATTGAACATTTATGAGCTGGATTTGATTACGCGGAAAAGAGAACATTTATGCTTATAACATTTTAATAAACTGAACATTTATATGAATGGCACTGAACATTTATAATTATTAAACATAACATTTATACGACTGGTACTGAACATTTAGACTTAATAAACTGCACATTTATACTTACTAAACTGGACATATATATTTAATAAACTGAACATATATAGTTACTAAATTGAAAATTTATACTTAATAAACTAGACATTTGTACTTAACAAATTGAACATTTATCGCGTGAGAAAGAAGTTAAGACGCTGGAAGGAGAGGGATGCACGTGAGAGAGACGGAGGCTCCGGAGTTAAAGCGTTGGGATGATATAGGATGTATCATCCTAGGATGGTAGTAGTTACTAAATTAGATCAACATGGAAATTATAAATTGATAAAAATGCATACAGAATGTGACATTGTGCGAACTTCTTATAGTGGGAGGTAAATATAATTGAACTTTTACGGATTGAAATTTATCTATAAGTAAACTGATACAATGATGATTGTATTTGATGTAATAAAAATGGGCAATTTAACAGCTAGTTAAACTTTAAATTAATATGCTTTAAATAATATTTTATTTAAAAACGCAAAGACAACTCTCTAAATTGAAGATGGTCTTAAAAAAAAATAGATTTATGTTAATAAAAAAAATTTACATAGAAATATTTTAGTGACGCCTGAACAAAAATTACTTATCAGCAATTTTTTCATATTCACCCAATATATTTGGTATGACTCTATGTTATTAGTGTTAGGAAGTCTAAGTTTTCAAATTTTTATGCTAATTAACCATTTAATAAGCAATCCAAACGACTTAGACCTCGAAAGATCTAGTCCAAGCATTCACACACAAGAGAGAGATGTTAGAAATGCTACCTCTCCTTGTATCGCAACAAGGAGGCTCGAATCCGGCGATGTCGTGGTTGTGCGCACCACCACGCGTGTCTCGGCCTCAAGTCCACCAAGATATTAACAAAAACCTCGATCTATGCTAGTAGATGAGAGATTAAGCCTAATCTCTTCATTCCCTTTGCCTTAATTAACTATTTAATTGGATGGAGGCAAGAGGTGCTCAACACATGAGCTTAAGAGAGCAATGGTGGAGAGGAAAAATTCTGAAATTTTTTCTTTAATTTTCGTCCAAAATATTAGGGAGAGAGAAAAGGGCAAGGTGGCTAGGGTTTTGGCTCCCAAAGTGGCCCTTTTATAGACCAACCACTCTCCTAAAAAGTTGTAACTAATTTACAACTATGCCATCACTAGGGCAGCCATAAAATGGGCCTAAATGGACTCCATCAATTATTTAATTGGTCATCTAATTCAATTAATTAGTGGCCCAATTAATTGCTCTCGAGTTGGACCTTTAATTTACCATTTAAATATAGGCCCGTTAGCTTAAATTAATTACTTTAATTAATTCATGTTGAACAAATTAATTATCAACACTTTGATAATTATTTAAGGATTAGAATATGCATTAATTTATTTCTATATAATCTGTTTGACTTAATTAATTAATTATGACGGTTCGCAACAGTACATAATTAATCAGTCAACATATCATATTGTTGCATTCCTTAATACAACCAAATAAATAATGCACGCATGGTCAAAATCTATTTGTGTGACCCTTTGAGGATTTATGCTCTGTTGGACATGGAAAATAAATCGCTATTTATTTCCAATAATCATAAGCGGTATCTAGCAACACGTTATGATTTTCAATTCGCATAAATAGTGTACTGCTACAATATTTTAATCCTGCATAAGAAATAATAGTATTTCCTTGTCTGATTCTTATGTCACATGATATCATCGTATAATCCAAGATAGGAATGTGTCATTCTTGCAGATTATACGTTTCTTGATCTAGAGATGACTGTATCAGTTGCTAGCAAACAATCTATCTCCATCAAGGGGCCCAAACAGATATCATCGCTCACTAAGTAAATTAATGAGGGACATACGATTTTCTTGATGAACAACTTTTCCCCGCACAATTCAAGAGAACATAAATAAAGTCCGTATAGTAGCCCTTATCAGGAATCAACGGTAGACGATATTTATTGAACCTATTCTCATGTGGAAAAGCTGAACCATCTCAAACTTAGAATCAAACTCAAATGAAATAAATAATGACACATAACACAATCCATATATTTATTTCATTGGATCGTGTCATGTACTATGTTCCATAACATACACATATGCAATTAAGTTGACAACTCCTTACCTATGATTTGTAGAACTTAATCATCACTTAACTTGCATACTAATTTTGTCCGATAATTAATATTCCTTGTTAATTATCAAGATTACGGACCTTTTAGATTTATTATTGTCATTTATTATAAATGAAACACAGAGATCCACAATTCAGATCCTCAACCTGAATGATCTGTCAATAAATAAATCAAGGAATAAATGATCAAATATCATCAATAACATAAACCATAGAAGTAGCCATATAATGATTGGCTTCTAGGACATAACTCTAACAATTAGAACGAATTTGACACATGGATATGGAAGAACAAGAAAAAAAAAATATTAATGGAGAGAGAGAACTGTACAATCTAGGTCAGAGATTCCTATTTTAATATGTTAATTGGTCCCATTGCTTTTTGTCAAAGCTGATAAAGGGGGCGAGAATATTGAATTTTTTATGTTCGTCAAAATTAATCTCGCTCCATATTTAATCTCCAATTGTTTTTTTTTTTTTATAACACAACTTCATCCCAATGAAATCTCATTGAACCACCTCTTTTTCTCTCTATTCTCTTCCAATCAGAGAATTTACAACATACAAATTCTCATTCGGATTAGGGGTTGGTTTTAATCATATGACAAGATTATTCCTTTTACTAAGGTTGAGGTGAGAAAATTCGTACGGACAGGGTTACAGGAACATTTGGAATTGGTATCTTAAATGGGTAAACATGAAAAGATAAAAAATGTATCATCTATTCTTGTATGGGGAAATGAAACATGATTTTTACTAGAAGCCTTGGAACTATTCTACTTGTCTGTGGATTCACTTGCCAGTCTCGGTTGCTGGCCTCATGTCTCATCTAATCTTTTTACCTTTAACTTTTGCAATTTTTATTAAGTGTCCGGTAATTGAACCAAGCTTGTTTAAAAGAACCAATTATTTACGACCTCAAGTTTTCACTAGCACTAAGATTTTTACCTCGAAGAAGATCGTGTGTGGGAATTAGCGATGGTTTTTAATATTTACAACCTACACACATCTTTTGGTGCTGTGTCAGTCCACTAATATTTATTTATTTTATTTTGGAGTTGAGATCAGTTCATGACTTCTTCTAATTTTTTCATGCACTGTTGTCTGATTCGTGACCTCTTCTATTGTTTCCATACACATTTATTAAAAAACTGAAAATTAATACTTAATAAACTGAATAGTTATACTTAGAATATTGAACATTTAAACTTAATAAACTGAAAATTAATACTTAATAAATTGAATAGTTATACTTAGAATATTGAACATTTAAACTTAATAAACTGAAAATTAATACTTAATAAACTGAATAGTTATACTTAGAATACTGGACATTTAAACTTAATAGACTGAACATTTAAACATAATAAATTGAACATTTATATTTAATAAATTGAACAGTTATACTTAGAAAATTGAACATTTATACTTAATAAACTGCATATTCATACGAACGGTATTGAACATTTATGAGCTGGATCTGATTACGCGAAAAAGGGAACATTTATACTTATAACATTTTAATAAACTAAACGTTTATATAAATGGCACTGAACATTTATAATTATTAAACATAACATTTATACGAACGGTATTGAACATTTAGACTTAATAAACTGCACATTTATACTTACTAAACTAAACATATATATTTAATAAACTGAACATATATAGTTACTAAACTAAAAATTTATACTTATTAAACTGGACATTTGTACTTAACAAACTGAATATTTATTGCGTGAGAAAGAAGTTAAGGCGCTGGAGGGAGAGGGATGCACGTGAGAGAGATGGAGGCTCCGGAGTTAAAGCGCTGGGATGATACAGGATGTATCATCCTAGGATGGTAGTAGTTACTAAATTAGATCAACATGGAAATTAAATTGATAAAAATGCATTCAGAATGTGACATTGTGCGAACTTCTTATAGTGGGAGGTAAATTTAATCGAACTTTTACGGATTGAAATTTATCTATAAGTAATTGATACAATGATGATTGTATTTGATGTAATAAAAATGGGCAATTTAACAGCTAGTTAAACTTTAAATTAGTATGCTTTAAATAATATTTTATTTAAAAACGCAAAGACAACTCTCTAAATTGAAGATGGTCCTAAAAAAAACAGATTTATGTTAATAAAAAAATTTTACATAGAAATATTTTAGTGACGCCTGAACAAAAATTACTTATCAGCAATTTTTTCATATTCACCCAATATATTTCGTATGACTCTATGTTATTAGAACGAATTTGACACATGAATATGGAAGAACAAGAAAAAAAAATTATTAATGGAGAAAGAGAACTGTACAATCTAGATCAGAGATTCCTATTTTAATATGTTAATTGGTCCCATTGCTTTTCGTCAAAGCTGATAAAGGGGGCGAGAATATTGAATTTTTTATGTTCGTAAAAATTAATCTCGCTCCATATTTAATCTCCAATTGTTTTATTTTTTTATAACACAACTTCATCCCAATGAAATCTCATTGAATCACCTCTTTTTCTCTCTATTCTCTTCCAATCAGAGAATTTACAAGTTACAACATAGAAATTCTCATTCGGATTAGGGGTTGGTTTTAATCATATGACAAGATTATTCCTTTTACTAAGGTTGAGGTGAGAAAATTCGTACAGACAGGGTTACAGGAACATTTGGTATCTTAAATGGGCAAACATGAAAAGATAAAAAAAAATGTATCATCTATCTTGTATGGGGAAATGAAACATGATTTTTACTAGAAGCCTTGGATCTATTCTACTTGTCTGTGGATTCACTTGCCAGTCTCGGTTGCTGGCCTCATGTCTCATCTAATCTTTTTTACCTTTAACTTTTGCAATTTTTATTAAGTATCACGATATTCTAGCTCTTGTCCGGTAATTCAACCAAGCTTGTTTAAAAGAACCAAGTAATTACGACCTCAAGTTTTCACTAGCACTAAAAAAGATTTTTACCTCGAAGAAGATCGTGTGTGGGAATTAGCAATGGTTTTTAATATTTACATCCTACACACATCTTTTGGTGCTGTGTCAGTCCTCCACTAATATTTATTTATTTTATTTTGGAGTTGAGACCCCTTTTGTGAACGAGATGATTGATAATGATAACAACTTTATCAAGTTTACTTCCTAGTTGCCTTCCTTCCAAACAAAGTTTAGGAGATAATGCGACATAATTATTCAAATATGGTACTGACTACTGAGTAGTGACAATATAATCAAATGCAAACATGGACAATTAAGTTTAGGAGATAATGCGACATAATTATTCAACTTTATTAAGTTTATTGCACCATGGAAAATTAAAAAGTTCTAGAAGTTAAAATCATTTGCAAGCTTCTCATGAAAAACAGATGAAGCTTCTAAAGGGACTAAATTTTAATATTTGAAAATAAGAGAGTAAATAAATAACAAGCTAAATTCTTACTGAAATTTGATGTCAGCAGATCATTACATCCAAATCTTAGCAGAATAAGCCCAAGCTAAAGCATCATCCATTTACAGAAAAATCCAAGCTCACAAGTCCATAACAAAAAAAAAAAAAAAAAAAATCAAAAGAGAGAGAGAGGAAAAAAAAAACAGTCAAAACCCCTTGTCAAAACCCATTTACAAAAATCACCTACTTCTAACTTCCAACTCAGCACCTAAAGTCCTAAACCTCTCACCCCTTTGACAGGTGTCCAAAAACATAAGTGAGATTCCTTTTAATTAAGCCCCTCACATAAACACATATTTACTCTTTTATACCATCTCATAGTATAGAGCTCATCACTCTCCCAACTAACGCCGAGTGTGTTTTGGCCGGTACAATTGGTACCATTACATCCTTGAAAGATGGTACACTCTGCATACTCTCAATCGATTGCCGAGGAACAACCACCTTCACTTCTTTGATCGCTGGTACCGGGAAGAATGTGACGTTGCCGCTATCATCAGTACCGGAGTTGGTACGCCGGCGGTCATGCTCTTTCATCAACTCATGGGCAAAGTAGTCCAATTTCTCAGCATTGGTTTTTTCAGAGATTTTTTTGCCCCTGAATAAAACAGATTCAACATTTTTTTGTGAAAGCATTTTTTCGGTAAGACCCAACACTGCCCTTCTGTGGTTGTCCGTACGGTCCATATCAGATCCACTGGCCTGAAAAATGACAAAATAGAGACAGCTGGCCGTGTTAATGACAATTTATACTGGAAGAGAGATTTTCTGATAGTGCTCTTTATTATCCCTAAAAGAAATAGTACTCTTTATTTGGGTAATTTACCTGGATGCGGATGTAATTTGTCGATCTGCTGTGCCCAAATGCCATAGCTACTGCTTGGTCCACCTGACATGTACAGAGCAGGAGAATTAATTAGGATATATTGAAGCATCAGATTATTATCAAAATGACAAAATGAAATTAAGAAATATCAAACCACTTTTAAGCTAAAGTGAGAATGAGAGCAGGGCCTATATCAAGTACTGGACCGAAACCTTCTTCCAAAAATCAATAATTTTTTTGGTAACAACACTAACTAATCTTTGTTATTGTAACCCAGTTTTGCTTCTTTTTCTTCAAACCGGTTTGGATAAATCATAGATGTCAAAATGTGGTCACTGCAATAAAAAGTTGGTACGTGACATAAAGCCCCAGAAAAGAAAGAGGACAGCCAAAATACGGAAAAGGACACTGCTTCACCAAAATAACCGCGTATGACATAACTATTTTTAACCTCGAATTAAAACGACATGTCTTTACTGCAACACAGTAAGAAAATTAAAACCACCTAAGAGGGAGAATTGGGAAAGTGGCACAGTGCCACTGGTTAGTCTGGCGGGAAATAAAAGGCTAAAAGCCACTCCGTTACGGACTCGCTCATAGATTAACTATACCAACGTAACTCTATATGTATTTGTACCAGGTTATACTACTGATTCATACATAACCTGCCATATACTTTACACAACAAAGAGACCACATAAAATAAAAAAAATTAAATGTTCAGATAACCGTACCACATCGGCAATGCCCTCGGACGCAATTCTGACAACATCGGCCTGAGAAGGCGGCGCCACCAGCTTCTCTCTTCCATGCTCCGCCTCGCCGCTTCCGAGCGATACGACCAACAAATCCTCAACCCCTCCAGCCAATGGGAACTCCTTTTTGTTATTCAAAACATGAGTGATTGCCGCGGCCGTCGGATTCCCCATGGCGATTCCTCCTCCAATGGCTAGAATCTTCCTTCTCCCATCCACCGACCTCACCTCCGCACTCTCCTCGCATGTTGCCTCGCACACGTCGCTCAGTTTAAAGTTGAAACTAGAGTTCTCCATTGCGTCGGCTCTGGAGAAGAGGAATGGCGCGCCGGTCGCCAGGTCGTAGCACGGCACCAGCAACGGTTTCACCGCATCCTTGAGCGTCAATTCATTGAACATTTTTTTAAACTTTTTATTTTTACTGGACCAGTTAAAGATGCCGTGGAAGAGACCCTTGTGGCGGTTTATCTCCTTGGAGAGAATGGCGAATGCCTCTCCAGCCGAGAAGAGAGACTTGCCGGTGGGACCGCGAGCAAAGAGCATGGAGGCGAGCACGCCTCCGGCGCCTGACCCAGCAGCGCAATCAAAGAAATCAGCGATTCTAGCCATCGGGTCACCCGAGCGCTCGCGCAAGGTAGTCTCGAGCCGGGCCAAGGCAGAGGCGGCAAGGAGAGCGTCGGAGAAGCGGCCACCACCGTCTATGGAGAGAATCCGAACCCGAAAGGAAGGCGATTGGTTGGCGGATCGGGTAGGAGTGCTGGGTAAGGAACCGGGAAGGAAGAGCTTGGTGTCGTCGTAGCCGAAGAGGAACTTGCTCTCGAGAATGGAGAAGATCTCGTAGCTGAGCTTGTCTACGTCGAAGGGTTGTTCTATGGCGGGAGGAGAAGACGCCATTGTTGGAAGAGAAGAAGAGAGGAATTGAGAGTAACGGAGAAGAGAGAAGAAGGGTTGAAGTGGCTATCGTGCGAGGGAGTCCGTGGGTTTTTAAATAGAGTGGAAATGAAAAGCGGATTGTAGGCTAAAATGCGCCTCCGATAAGGAAAAAAAGATCCGAGTAAAATAACCGAATATATTATAACTATATAAAGTTAAATGGGGTAGTTTGACCCTATGAACAGTGTCATTTTTCTTTTTCCGGCTGAATTATCTGGACCGTCGATTGTGATCTTACGGCCATATTTCAGAGGTGTTTTACGGATGGTCGACACGTGCGCATGTAACCTCTCCTCCTTCCTTGCGATATCAATTCTGATTTTCCCTTCCTTTTTATCAGATCGACCGCCTTTCTTTCTCTCCTCTTCTCTTTTTACGCCGATCCCTTTTTTTCTCCTCCGTAGCCACTACCCTCTTTACTCAGTTCCGCCGGATCAAACATAAATGCCTTTTCTCCAGTACCTTTTCTCTTTTTCTATGCGAATTATCCGGTCCTTTCTTCCGTGATTGAATGGTTGGATCTTCAAGTCTGAGATCGGTGGAGGTGGACGGTGCTTTTTTATTTGTCTTTCTATTCTCTGTTGTATTTCATCTTTCTTCCCAAGCATGGTATTTTCTATTTCCTTCTCGATCGGCAAATAAGCGGAAAGATAAGAAAGAAATGGGGACCGAACAAAAAAACCACCGCCTCGGGCCCTCCTCCACCAACGACCAACCCCTCCTACCTCCTCCTCCTCCGACTTCCTCCTACCCAACAGAAGCTTCGCGAGCAGCAAGCGCCGGATGGCGAGAGAAAGGTGCGTTAGAAATGGAGAGTGGAGAGAAAGAAGAGATCAAAGGCAAAGTGGAGACGACGACGGAGAAGAAAAAAGCAGTGGTCGTGGCAGTCAAGATGGATTCGCAAAGCAAGGAGATACTCGCTTGGTCGCTAGTCAACTTGCCGCACTCTAGGTACCACTTCGTCGCTTGCCACATCATCACCTCGCTGGGTGCCTCCTGTTCTTCTCTCAACTTGGAGTTGGATTCCATGCTTGCTGTTTACGAGGGCTCCTGCAATCTCAAACAGGTCCCTTTTTTTTTACTTTGTTTTTTTTTCTTTTTTTTTCTCTTCAGTTCCTGTGTAGAATTGTCTGATTATAGTTGTAATTTGAGCACTTATTTCCAATTGACTTATTTGCCTAACTGATTGTAATTGATGTTTTCATTTGCATTTCATGCGGTGTCACCAAAGGTTTTGTCTAACTGATTGTTTTTTAGGCTATTAGTTTGTTAAATCTCGTAAGGATGGTGAGAGAAATTTACTGATGAACAACGACCAGACAAATCTTCTAATTCTCATACTCCAAACAACCGCTATCTCAATTATTGATTCTTTTTCTTTCTGGGTGATTGTGATTATTATTGTTTTTTCTAATTTTCCTTTGATTTTTTATCGTGATGGCGACAAGCTCATTTTTTAAGTTTTGTCAAATATACACTAACAACTGTCTTTAATTTTGTTTACTTCAATTTGAAATCCGGTTGAGTATTTAATTTTGTTTTGTCAAATACATGAATTTACGTTTTATTGTGCATTTAGGATCATTTTGTTTTCTTTAAAAAAATATTATTTATTTGAGTGCTCTATTGGCTAAGATAACAGTTATTAATATAATTTATTTGAGCGCTCGATTGGCTAAGATAACAGTTATTTTAGAATCATGTTATGTCCGAGGGCTGTAGACCATGTAGCTTCTTTTTTGTATTTTAAAATTTGAAATCTTTATGTACCACTTTATTTTTTGTGCATATTTCGTTTTTTTAATATATAATGAGGACCATATATAGTTGCAGTATTTTCACATGGAACTCTTTGATATTTAGGTGGACAAAGTTACAATGTACTACACTAAAGACAGATGAGCACTCAATGTAAAGAGAAAAAAAAAACAGTAGATAAAGGCCCTGATCAAAATCCCATTTTTTAAATATGGGATTTCATTTCATTGGAAAGTTTGTGATTAAAATGAACGGATGTAGTGTCATTTGGTTGGAATTTCTATATAATTAAATCCAACGAAATCCTGTGAAATCAATTGAATTGAAATCAGATGAAATGAAATCCCACCTAAAAAACATTGTGATCAGGGCCAAAATTGTATTGCTTTATACACGTACTAAGCTTTTAGAAGCTGACGATGAAGGTCACTAAATATGAATTCAAAATAAAATTTAAAAGACATAAGGATAGATTATCACTTTGGGGAAGCAAGGAAATTTTTCAGAAAAAGTTTGAGTTGGAGAGTTTAGGGATGTGATGACGTGTGGTAAAGTCACTATTTACCTTTTTGTTTTGGTTTGGAAATTCGTTGGTTTAATTTTCAACTTTCTCAATGTACTAGATGAACTATATGTTGTTCCACACCTCCACATGGGAAAACAAAACTTCGAGGATAGTTGTTGTCGTTAGACTTTACCTTTTCTTCTGGCCCTCTGGTGCTTCATTTTGATTTCCTCATTTTGCTTTATGGGCGTTGTTTTGTGGGTGCCTGCTATTCTCTTTGATTTCCTCTTTTATTAACTACGTCAATGTCAATGTCTTTCATAGGTATGTAAAATCGGAAAGATCAATACTTAACTATGAACTCCTCCTAAGTTACTTATCAAATCTGCAATTGCAGGATCTGTTGCAGCTCAAGTGATGTGGTGATTTCTTATACTGGTAAGCGAGAACTGTGTGCATTGTATGAACATATTTTTATAATCTCATTTTAATTCAGACAATTAGATTTTTTTTATGATAATATTTTGGGTTGCTTAGTCTTTTATCTACTCAAACGAAATCTTTGTCCTTTCCATCAATTTTATTTGATGTAAAATAAGGGATCTAAGGGTAAAACCATTGGGGGAACAATAATTACAGATTTTGTAGGGTAACAACAGAATTTTTAGAGAATAATGTACATTTTGAGCAATTAGAGCTGGGTATATTTATTTTATTAAAGTATCCATTGTAAAATGATATATTTTTTATGTCACATTGAATAGATATGCTGAACTACAGATTGAAAATACAGAAAAATAAAGTAGGATGGCAATACTTGAAACACGGGTGAAGAAATTTCAATAGTGCTACTGGAATCACAAAAGTTATGTCACACATTATGTACACGTTTTTATGTGATTGAATTTGAAACAATAAACAGATATACTGATCAATACGTAATTTTGATAAAAACACGAATATTTTTCTGCGGGCTTTATTCATTTGAATGCACAGAGTTCTGTTTTCCTTTGTAGGCTGATATTGGAATTAATTTTTGCTAAATTGACACTTTTATTTCATATTGGTTCTATATGATGGATCAAATAAATGATGGATCAAATATAATTTTTTAGATTCTTCTCTTTAAATATGAATTTACAATTTTATAATATTTTTAATCACCGTATTAATTTTTAGTTGTGTTGATTGCGTACTATATATTCATAAAGAACTAGCATCTGAAAGTAAGGTAAGGAGTTTTACTGGTAAGCGTTTATTGATATCATCAATATCTTTTCTGATTGCATACATATATGATTTATATTGTGGTCAATGCATTGACTATGTTGATCATGTTAGTGGACAAAAGCATCGATGTTGCTCATAGACTAAAAAAATATATTTTCTTCATGTTTCCTGTAAGTCTGATATTAACTCTCTTTTCCACTGCTTTATATTGGGAAGGTGATCAGTTGGAGCCAATCTCTGGCGAATGGGCTAAATTGAGAGGCAATTGGGATGAGGAGGCGGAGTGCACAGTCGTCAGAATCACATCCAACCGTACAAATGAAAGCAACGCCCCAGATAATTCCTTGGAAAAAGAACCAGACAGTGCTTTAATAGTTAAATGTTCTGGTGTATGGTATGACCTTCGATTTTCTCTTTACGTGCTATAATTATTATTTGTCAGCCAAATTTCCGGTGGGTTTTGATCCTTACTTGGTATCGTTAATTTATGTTCTTTCTTTTTACCAATTGATTGATTGTGCGTTGATGTTGTATCGTTTGTCTATTAAATCAGTTGATTCTGTTTGCACTAATTTCTTCTTCGAATGATTTGTCTGGCATAGGTGATCTAACATATCTCCCTTTTTATTGCTACTTTTTATTACAAGGAATCAGCAACAAGAAAGAGCCACGAACTTCTCCAGACTAGCATTTTGCAATTGTCTTTGCTTCAACAACAACAACAACTAAGCCTCTTGTCCCAAACAAGTTGGGGTAGGCTAGAAAAGAAACCCAACAAGAAAAAAGGATCCACGAAAAAGTCAGAGCCTTTTGTCCCAAACAAGTTGGGTAGGCTAGAAAATGCTGAGTTTTTACGCCTATCGCAAGCATGCAGTCTTGAACCCTGGACCTCCTAGAAGAGAGCCCAGTGCTCTACCATAAATAGTATTATGGTAGAGCAATTTATTTGCTTCAAAGGTACCCAAAATAAATAGTATTATTTTTAGATAATAATTTTTTCCTTCTTCGTCATTTTAAGTATAAGATAGCATTTTATTCATATTGTTGAGACTTCATCCAAGAAAACTTGGATTTTAGGCCTGGTTTTGTTGTATATGTCACATGATAGAGATTTTATTTGCAAACTTATGCAACACAAAGACAAAGCTGTCACAGAGGATGACCAAACACAAGTTTAAAATTAACAATTTCTATCCAGTAACTGAAATTCATGTAATCTTTTTTTTTTTTTTTTTTGAGAGTTAACTGCCCGTTGGCTCATGTAATCTTTTTGATTGATTATGATTCAAAGTTACAGAATAAGCTGTTGGAAAAATAAAATATCTGAAAAAGAAAATCAATGCATCTGCGTTCAGTATTTAGCTTTGCAATTTATAAAAAAAAACTACTGCCAGTCCTGTAATTGTTTCGTTAAGCCTTATATATGATACATGATACAAGTCAATATGTTAACTTTATTACTTTATATTTTCACAAAGATAAAATAGAAGACTCCAAAATATATTTACATAATATTGTCATATATTTACTCAGATATGTTTTCTGTGTTATCATCTTTGCAGGTGATCTGATTTTACACACAGTTGATCTGATTTTATACTAGAGACACGAGTAAGTTTGGCACTAACCTGGAGGTGATCTCCTTCAGACTATGTTACATGCCGGCGTTTACAGTCTCTCTCTCTCTCTTTCTCAACTGTGATATTTCAATATATTCAAGTGTACAGTACATTGTCTTTCTTAATGGAGGGATCTTATGGGAACTCGGCTATGGTTTTTTAATTAATTGCTCATTTATTTGTTTTTGAAAATTTAAGAGACTTCAGTTTCATGCTAAATCTTTATAGCTGGCATTTTATTCTAATGGAATTAATAAATGTTGGGCCCCAACAATCATTAATCTTTTTGCCCTTTTATCACGATTGAAATAATAATTGTTGGCTCCCAACAGTCTTTGGGGTTGCAATATCATTCTTTTTTATCAATATATATGTGTGCGAGTTGTTCTGCATATACAAATAAATCTCTTTCCTTTTCACAATTATCTTTTCAGTATATTCATAGATTGCTCTATATTTTAAAATTTTACTTTTTTTTATTTTATATGTTATGCACTCAATTTGAAAACCTATTTGCTTTTTCTTAACATTGCTATTGTTATATGCAATTACGAGAAATGGATCTGTGAAAAGTGAGATTTTGTTAGCAATTCTCTTCTTCCCTTTTTTTTTCTCTAGGTTACTGATCTTTTAGTTTCAAATCTGAACCAAGTCCAGGTATAATTTCTGCTATATTTTTGCAAGGTTTGTAACATTTTATTGTTCCTTGGTATTTTCTTCAATTGCAGATCTGAAATGAGGACAGAAGGGAGTGACATCGACTGCAGGAGCATTTTGATATTGTGTGCTGTTGATTCTGAAGGACAACCAAACAATCATTTTATGGATGGTGGCTTTAGTCTTTTTATCTCTTACAATTAGGTAACTTTGCTATTAATTTCATTTTTCTTATTAATATTTTTGAAAATTTTTGAAGCTAACAATGATAATTGAAAAAGGAGATCAATGGCCATGAATTGTTGAGGGAATGTATATCAACTATTTGATATTTTTAATATATTTTGTTTGTGCAAACTTCACTACATTAATTTCTCATGTTGGGTTCATGTATTTGTGAAACAGAAGGGTACATGTGTCATATGATAAAGTCAACAAGTATTTACACTTCAATTGTTGCTTTAAGCATCAATTTTTCTTTTGTGAGTTTTTTCCCCTTATTTGTTGAATTAATAATAACATGATTTGTCTTTCTTTTTAGTTTAAAGTTTGAAATTGTACAACAAATTTGTTTGATTTTCTCGATTTTTTTTGGTATTTTGATCATATCTAGACAGTTTATGAGATAGTGAATTCAGATTGGTTTTGGGTGCGTTGGTTTAAATTAGGACCACCTGAGATCAGGTAAGAGACAGGCTTGGTACCACTGTCATTAAAGGAAGAAATTGGTACAAGGGTAGGCTCTTTAGTATCAAAACAGTGAGGAGAAGGAAGAGACAAGATTAGTTGGTTACGGTGATTGTTAATTATGGTAAGCGGATTTCTTAGTTGGTACAGTGGTTGGTACGAATGGATGCATAAGGGATTGAGCTTATAGAAAAAAATAAGCAAGAGTCACTACCATGACCATTATCATGAATAGAAGACATTAATTAAAAATAAGGCAATGGCCATTACAATCAAATATAAATGAATTGGTACAGGACAGACTTGGTACAACTGGCCATTACAATCAAATATAAATGATCAGGTATAGGACAGGCTTGGTACCACTGGCATTCAAGGAAAGGAATTGGTACAAAGGTAGGCTATTTAGTATCAAAACAGTGAGGGAAAAGAAGAGACAAGATTAGTTGATTACGGTGATTGTTAATTATGGTAAGCGGATTTCTTAGTTGGTACAGTGGTTGGTACTAATGGATGCATAAGGGATTGAGCTTATAGAAAAAAACAAGCAAGAGTCACTACCATGACCATTATCATGAATAGAAGACATTAATTAAAAAGAAGGCAATGGCCATTACAATCAAATATAAATGAATACAGATCCTAACAAGCCATTTCTAGCACTTTACTATTTGGTCCTCGATATTTTACAAAATTTATTAAAGACTGATTTCGCACTTATGATCATTGTTTTATTGATAGGGTTGCCCATGACTCTATTGGTGGGACCGCCACCTCACTGGTAAGGTGAGGTACATGAAGAAGTTTTTGAGAGGGGTTAGCTTGGGGAGGTTTATTCACGTAGTTCGACTAACTCAATGCACCGTATAGGATGCTTGCAACTACTTTTCTAATGTCAAATCCTACTTACGGTCATAATTTTATGCACTTTAATTTCATGGTACTGGACTTTATCCATAATCAATTCTTTCAAAATTATTTGAGGCTCTCCTAAGTCTGTACAACATTTACACATTTGTACAGTGAAAGCTTATAGCTTAGCCTAGTATAGTAACAATGTTCAAAGCAACGTAATCCTCTAAACTCTGACAGATTACAATAAGAAATTATCTCTATCTGTAATGAGGAATTGTGACCCGCAAATCAACTTTGCAATTTTAATGAAACTAGATTAGGTTCAGTTCATGATATACCAATGCCAGTAATTGAACGAGTGAAGTCACAATCATGTCACTAATATCACACAAACTTTCGGAAGAGGATTCCATAATTGGCATTTAACCATCATTAGCTATGAAACATCATTTTTTAACCTGACAAGTTGTGTTTGGTACTTTTACCATATAGTCCTTACTGATTCCAGTAATTTGCATCAAAGCAACTAAAAAATACAATAAACTTTTTATACGCAGCAAGCATAGCGAGAGAAAGAATGCATTACCAACTATAGGTGAGTTAAGATGGCAGCAAAAAGATTTTCATTCCACTACTTAATTAAACTGACATATTTCCTTTTTTTTTTTTAGTACAACAATTACTACTTGAAAAAAAAAAAGGGAATCCATCATGAAGTCAGGCAAGTACAATAAATACACAAAACAGGTCTGCAAAAAAGAGTATATGAAAATTAGTTCTAATTCAAAGTGTATACCATCAAATTCAAATAGTTTTAACTGTATGTGAACCGTGATGGCAATGTGAATAAGACATTTTAACTGTTACCAGCTCATGACTTATAACTCAGGCCATCCCATTATTAGTGACCAATAAAACTAATTAAGTATCGTAAGTTCTATGCCTCAATCCTGATCTTCATATATGAACAAGAAACAAATGCAGGACAGAAAAAATGATAAATTTGATGCACCAATTACAGTCTTAAAGATAAATTCTTACTAGTATAACAACAGCGGATGAGTTTCTAATTGACTTTTTCTTTTTTCAATATTTTGGGTACTTTGGAAGTTTTGAGAGGTGCACAACTTTGCCCCGACAACTATCTTAGATCTCAAGGTCCACTCTTTTCTTGCTCTCTTTAAACTTTATATATATTACAATTTCTTATATGGGAAAATTAGCTCTGGAATCTTGTAACAGGATTTCCATTTTGTGGGAAGTCATAAACATTTTATTTTACTAAAGTGATCAGTGCAGTTGATTTATCATATCAGCAAAGAGGATAGCAAAGGCTTATTGATCGTCCTTTATAAGTTGCAGTGAAAAAAGGAGAGATTGATGATAAATGGTGCCATTCAACATAAGCTGTAAAGGTATAGTCTATTTGTCTGTCTCAAATTAGATCTAAAGTTGTTTCTCTGAGGGTTTGATTTACGATCTCAAGTTGATAAATTTTCTTTGTTTTCTTATCCTCTCCTTGGATTTTGGAACTATTCCCTGAATTTTTGCTTCTCAGAATTATTAGTTTCTTATAAATTTTTTTCTTGTCTTTCTTACTTGCTTTTTCTTAATTTGATGGTCATTGCATGATTATTAATGCGGATGTGCTTTATGATAGAAATAAAAAAAAAAGAGGGTTTGACTTATAAGCTGAAGTTGCTGAATATTTTTCCTTTCTTCATCTTTTTCTAGAATTTTGGCACTATGCCTAGAATTTTCCATCATTAGTTAATGTCTTACATGATGTATGCGGACGTAAGGAAAACATGAAAATGAAAGGGATCTATGATATTTGGTACTTATGCCAATGTAGCATGACAAACTAATATCCAAATCTAATGATCTTAGGTTCTTCTTAATTGTTTATTTCTAATTTACAAGTCAATTGTCCTTTGTTTTGAATTCCTGATACAAAAGTTAAGATGAAAATCGATAAATCATGAACTCAAAAAGTCAATACGGACAAAGCTTAGTTCTAAATTTTAGGAATCTTAAAGAAAACTTCATCAAATAATAAACATGGAAGTTTATTTAACTTTTTATGCGTCTTTTCAAAAGAATAACATTATTTTAACAGTTCAGGATATTAAGAAACGAGATTGTGTATATCTTTACAAGACATTCTGTTGCCTTTTCAAAGGAAAGTTCTGATGGATGCAGATGAAGTTTTACTTTTCGTGAGAAAAAGGCAAGTTGGAAGCAAGAAACAAGAATAACAAATGCGCATTAATCGTGGAAGTATATTTGGTGCCGAAGCTAGATGCAATTAGATGCTAAAGTTAAGTATTCTTTTTTTTTTTTTTGATTGATGATTGAACTAAGGTTAAGGATTTGAAGAACCTCATGACTTTAGCCACTCAAATCATTCTGGCGCTCTGCTACTAATGATTCGAGGGGTAAAACTGATATTAAGATGCCTCTATTTTTTAAAATACAAAGTAACGGTAGAAGTTCAACTATTTAGTAGGCCAGAATATCGTCTGATGTGTATACAATCAATTATTGTCTGTACAAAGCTCCAGTCAATATTGTATTGGAACAAACAATATAATTTTTTCATTAGTTTGGTCCTTTTTTTTTATATATCTTAAATGATAACTGTGGGAAGTAAACACAACCAAAAGTACACCTGTACATATTTAAATAATATATCAGAAGGGGGGTCGCGGCTTCGCCGCGACAAACAGAGCCCCCTAGTTAGATTGAATTGTTGAAGCATCATGAACGAATTATCCAGACAATAATTATAGTTAATTTATAATATTTTATATTTTTCAATTAAATTTGTAACATTAAATAAAAAAAGCGATTGTTAAGTCGAAAAGCTCACTTATTTAATTATTATTTGCCAGCCTATGCCACATCAATCTTTACAGTGATCTTATTTTTATCGATTAAGAGTGCAGCAATAAATTGAATAAAAATTGCTTAAAAAATTGAATAAATATGAATTAGATGGATGGATTAAATAAAACGTAATACTAAGATATTTTGATAATTGTGGATATACTAATGCACTTTTTGTTTGGTAGGTATGAAAGTAAACAAGTAAATATGATGTGGCCAAGTGGCCAACGATAATTAGTGTTCTTCAAAATAGTACAATGTAGAGGAGTTGGCATGACACGCAGAAATGTGATTCTATACAATCTGACCTATGTACAGAACTGACACAACACGAACATGCATGCTAGCGTATCATGTCATAATCGTGGTGTGTAGAAATTTTTAAATATTAACACAGTTCATCACAACATTACTCAACATATAATACAACATTAACATAAATTATATGACAGGTATCACAGGACACATGACGATATTTCACGACCGAAACAATTTTAATATGTATTTCAATGGTTTATTTTCAAATAAAAAAGTAAGCAGCTATGCATCATATATACCATTCATATTATATGACTCAAGTTCTTTTTCATTTAATTATTATATTTTATAATAAAATATAAAAAATTGTAGTCAACTAGATCATTTGCTACTTTTCTCAATTTTTTAATATTTTTAATAATATTTAGGGGAAAAAATAAAAGTTTCTAACACAACTTGACAAATCTGAAATGGTGTGCTAATATGATGTGTTAATCATGTCGTATCAGAATGTGTGTTGTGTCGGATCTCAACTCCCTCCATCTAATACGACATTACACGACAGAAATAAAAAAAATTTCTCGTGTCAACACCATAACACATGAGACCAAAAATATAGTCATATAGTCGTGATTAATTAGCACATCACAGTATGACACGCAAGATTGCATATCACTAATGACAGGCGAAAAGAAAGTTGTATAAAACGAGAAATTTTGAAGCAGTTTAATGCTTTCTCAGCATGCTTTGCATCCTATAAGTCCGCAAATTGGAAGGAAGAGCAACATATAATTCTCCCAATCGTCAAAAATCTTAAATATTTTGTACAAACACGCTTATAGAATTGAATATCTAATAAAACCTGCGCAATTATTCTATAGGAACTATCAGATTTTTATAGAATTCATTATATGATCTTCAAAAAAAATAAATAATAAAATTCATTATTCCGGAAGGTGGGAGCCAATCAGACAAATTATCTCTGTACGTCCCGAGCGTTTGGAAAGTATCGCCGACGAATCTGGCAGTTCTTGACACCAATTTTACTCCTACGCCAGGATCATTCTTTTTCAATCGTCGTTTCCCCTACGGGTCCCACTTTCAGTCTCCCATAGGAAGCAAAAGCATAGTGAGTTGGGTTCAAGAGATTGGTACGAGTGGTGGGGTATGGTGATCCTGCGGTGAAGATTAGAAATCAGAGAAATGTTGGGAGAAGTGCGGACACTGCTGCACTGGCTCAACCCAACTTGAGCAAGCAGAGTACATTAGTAGCCAAGCTGCTTTCGTGTACCTGCACGTACCACAATTTTTCCTTTTTTAATTAATTAAATAATTTATTTATTTTTCTGAGGAGATTATCTTGGGATATTTCTTTACAGTAGAATAAATTTCCTGGTACATTGCTTCAACAAAAGTATTTGGAAAACCGATACCCAAACAAAAGAAGAAAAGAAAAGTTTATAAAACTAAGGTTTATAGAGAAAAGAAAGATTGTGTGGCCTTCTTTTTCTGAATGAAATAAAAACATGGGTTTCTTCTAAACTGCATCTTGTTTTCCTTAGTGAAATACTCACCGGAATTGGGAAAAGGAAAGCTCTTCAAAGAGGGGGGGGGGGGGGGGGAAAGGAAAAAGGGAAATGATCACTAACCAGTCGAATACATTTTTTTTTCTCTCTCTTAAGAACTTACGTGGTGAAAAGGGACCACATGTATGAGCCAATTCAATAAAATTTTCATAATAGGACAAAAGAGTTAGAAAATTGTTTAGTGACATTTTAGCACCACTCATGGCTGTAGTATTTTTGTAGAGGACAAATCAAGTCTCACAACTATCCTCGAGAACCGTTTTAATTACTTTATTGGCATTGTGGCTTTTGGGTTAGGTCCACTCATCGTAATTTAATCATGTTTGGAACCATCTTTTGAAGGTTAGTTACAGAAACTAAGGAACAAACTCATGTACTAAAAAAAGAAATTGGGGAACACACAGACTATTAAAAATGCATTCATACCAACCCCAGCACATGTTTAAGCGGCCTTATCTTACCTTACAGTGTTAGCAATTTCGTTTCAAGGTGACGCGTGGCGTGACAAGCATATAACGACCATGATTTCCTTATTCTTTTAAAGCGACTAAATTTTGGTAAAACTAGTAGTTTTGTATATTCAAATTAAAGGTCATCGGAAGAAATGTTTTGGACCTTAGCTTAAATATTATTGGTCGGACTTCAAATAACGAATATAAAATGTTGATTTTTATTCTCGTGGCAGGTAAAAATTTCTATGCAAATTCTTGAAAAAAAAATTTCGCACATAAAATTAAGAGATTGAATAGTGAATTATTTTGATTCAAATATTTGTTCATATTTTTATTGATTACTTTTATACAAAATAACTCAAAATATATAACCTTTTGAAGATCCAAATATTTTGTGTATAAGTACGGTTCAAATTCACCGTAAAAAACTGAGATATAACAGTTTTCAACTTTTAATTTGTGAGGCCATCTCGTGGTTTCAGAAATGTACTAGAAAAAAAGTAAGCGAAAGTATATTAAATAAAAAAAATGTATATATATTATGTTTATACCATGTTGACATGTAAAATGGTAATTATGAAAGTATTGAAAAGGAGACTAAATTTAAAACCTATACAGAACTATCTTGACTTTTTTCTAACTTAATGCACTTTAAAGTATTTTCAATCGCCAGTATAAAACATGTTCGTTGTTAAAATACTTAAATCATCATTAAAGCACTTGTCAGATAGTCAACTACACAGATCATTTCTCACATGCATGCCACGTTCAATCTTTTAAACAAATAAAATTGACATCTTGAAACATATGTTGACATGCAGATTTCATCCTTATAATTAGCCAAAACAATCTAGATATTTTGAAATTGAGTCATTTATTGAGAAAACTAACACGACTATTTACTCAACATACATAGGACATAGGCTTTAAAAAAAAATGCTTCTTTTTTCTTTTATTTCCTCTGCTGTCACGTTTCGAGTCGGAAATAATGGACTTAATGATGCATGATTTCTCACGACTCAAGTAATCCGGACGTAATCAAAATTGCAGCAAGATAGGAAGACAGCATAATACGTACTGTTGATATACTAAATCATTGAGATTATTTAAGTTATACAATGATTCATCCACTATAATGGGTTTTAATGATGTTCCACTAGGAGTAAGCTAGAAATGATGGCTAATTTGAATAGTATCGCACCTATCAAGTGTAACTAGGCCGGCTACTCTTTTACGCTAAGGTTAGTTAATAAGGGACCTCAATTGACGGCCCATCATTTGAATTTTGTATAGCAATTCTCATCTTCTATGATTACATTAGTCATGCCGATGTACCATGCATGGATACCAATTAACTCTCTCTTTTATTTCTGCATATCAGAGTTTTTAAAATTATAGTTATTATGTTATTTTAGAAAGGAATATTATCTTTACTACTTATAAAAGCACCTTACAAAGGTTGTAAGAAAAATCAGATAAATGTTGTATTAATTATATCCCTAACATCAATTATGGGTCATTGATTTTATTGATCTAATATGATCTATGGTCTGGATTTGTATATCAGATAAAAAGATAGCTACTTATCTGAAACTGGTGAGGCGCTGGGATGGTTTTTAAGCGAACTCATTCGCTCCAGTTCAGCAGTTCGATCCCTGTCTTCGTGTTTTATTTTTTTTCAACTTTAGAAAAGACTGCGCTCCTCTTCTCCGCACCCTATCTCACCTTCCTCCTCACTTCCCCATCGCGGCCAGATAAGGAAAATTTCGCTAGAATTTTAATTTCTTGCCTGCTATTCCCCTCCATCTACCGTAGTTTGATCTCCTTAAAAATTTCACAAAAATGGAAAGAACTACCGCTGCGATATCTCTGAACCAAATCTAGGGTTTTACATAAATTCACACGATCTCTCTCTGCGAGACTTATCACCGCCATGAGCCGCCTCTCTCTCAAGACTGCGACAATGGTGGCGACGAATCTGAAATCGAAGACGAAATCGTTGATAGATCGAAGAGCGGCCTTAGAGGTGGAGATGAACGCCTTGATCAACACTGTCTCTAGCCCCGCTAGCTCTGGCCTCTCCGGAAACCTCACTGACCGAGGTATAACTAAAACCCTAATTTCTTGTCTGCTTGTTTGCCAATTAAATCGCTCAGACTCGAGAAATTCGAAATCTTGTATCTGAGACAATATAAAAAATTTTTTGTAGAATGATTGTCAATACTTGGAATTTAGTTGGGGTTGCAATTTTGAATCCATTTATTGATTACTAATTTTGATTTGTAGGGGTTTCCTAGGTTAGATGTACATCCCCACTGTTCGATCATGCTCGGCGATCTCTGCCAATGAATGGTTTATTCTCGATCAGTATTTAGGAGCGGCAACATGAGGTTGGCAGAGGCGACCAATTGTTCCAATGGTTGGTGATCACATATATGATCCAAGAAACGGCAAGACCTGCCATCAGGTAAACAAATATAGGTTTCGATTGTGTATATTCATCCTTTCGCACCTTATTTTTTTCATATCGTAAATAGCACTTTTACTTCAATTAAGAACCTGAAAAAACTATTTAGTTTTAATTTTTTTTTGTCAAAAATCTATCTAATAATGGCACTTGAATAGACTAATAATAATTGAATTTGCAAGCTATGTGAACTGTACTGGTATGGGTCTTGAAGAAACCAGTTATTTTATAGTTATCGAAGGGTTGGATTGTTAATTATGGGTGATAATCAGGTGTTGACATGGTTTTGACTTTCTGATTTCAGGGGCAAAGGCATATCTTTTTGCAACTCAGGTAGGCTTCCCACATCTGGATTCTTCTCTTTTCTTCCTTTTTTAACATTGATCAGAGCAAATTCAATCTACCTTTCAATAGTTTTGATTGCTCGCATTATCCAAAATTAGTTTATTGTTTGATTTCATTTTTTTTACCCTTATGTGGTGCAAAGACACTGTCGTCACCGTCGCTGCTGGGTCGTTGAAAACCCTGGATAAGATGCAAACACTATAGGAGGAAGATCAAAATTTGTTTGTCGTGCTGCAACGAGATATTTACTGTCGTCATTGCAACAACAAATCAATGGTAGGTCAGTTTTCGATCACTTCTTCTTTCCTTTCACACAATTTGAAGAGGTCAGTTTTTTTCCTAAGACTATATGAGGTTTTCTTTATCTTTTTTCAAAAGTTTGAGATTATTTAATTGTCATTTGTAAAGACGGTACATCATTTGTATAGACTATATGAGAAGCATTGTAAATTCGGACACTGTTATATTGTTAAAAATGTTTGCAATCATGCTAATATCATTGCTATTTCAGAATATGACGTGATATTCCACAAATTTGACAAGGTGCCCACATAGAAAAGAGCTGGAGCATTGTAAAAGGCCATGCCTATGACATCGATCATCCATGCAGGTAATTGCAAAATGAACTAACTGTTGGTGTTAAAATGAACTAATAGTTATATGTTAATCGGTTGAATCTGAATTGGTACAATTTCATTTTGAGTAACTGGTTCTACACTCCCTATGGGAAAGTGCTTTGGGCAGCAGGTTTTTTTTCCTCCGAGCAACATATTTTCTTCTTAAATGACTAATTTGTCTTTCAAAATTTCTCTGAAGAATTTAGATCACTTTCATTAGCACTGGCCTGTTTAGTCATTTTTGGAAACAAATAATGATGCTCCAAGTTAAAAGTCCGTTGACCCTTATGTGATACTGATGGGACCATTCTTAATGAACTATTGCTTTGATTGCTCAGCATGTATTTAATATGGATAGAAAACAGATAAGTAACTCTTTAGGGGTATTTTGGGTCTATTTCTTAGTTCATGGTAATGTATGTTGAACTATGATAAATAGATTGCCTTGCAAATTGCGAAATATTTATCCAAAATAACTACTGATAAACAACCGATTAACATAGCAATAGATGTTCCTTGAGGACCGGAGTACCTCAATGATGGTGTAAGTCATCCTATGAGGGTATTCCACCAGTCATCCACAGTGACATTAAATTTGTCAAATTGTTTGCATTCTGATGGTAAATATGTCCAAAGCAACCTATGTCAGCATTCTTTATATTTTTAATGAGAGTTGTTGTTCGGCAAGCTCTTTAAGTAATTAACTTTTCTTAATGATGAGTCATTAAAGTATAGAGGAAACCTAATTCTTTCATTTTTTTTTATTGATTACATTCTTCCATTGTAGTCTCTAATTTTTCTTGATTTTTATATAATTATGTGTTTGTTTGATTGAGCATGATATGCATGACTATTTTTCAGTCACTAGACAGGTCAGCCACTGGGTAAGTAGCAAATTCAATTTAAGATCCTTCATTCCAAGTCTCTAGCTAGCCAATTGAATTAGTTTATTTAGTTTTCTTTCCCTTCATTCTTTGTGCAATCTTTGTTGAAGGAAAAGTGAGCTGACTACAAATAATTGGTTTAATCTTTTCGCTGAATCCTTTGCCATGTTAATCCATTCATTATGGGTGATAATCAGGTGTTGACATAGTTTTGACTTTCTGATTTCAGGGGCAAAGGCATATCTTTTTGCAACTCAGGTAGGCTTCCCACATCTGGATTCTTCTCTTTACTTCCTTTTTTAACATTGATCAGAGCAAATTCAATCTACATTCCAATAGTTTTGATTGTACTAACCATATTCTTGCAACTTGCAAGTACGTTCCAAATATGACAAAAAAAAATGGAAATCATTTGTGGAGGATCTATTTTGTAGAAAATGGGTACTTAGAAACAAGCAGTTTCTGTGAGAATGAATGCCTATTGGAGGATCAGTTTGAGAAATTGAAGTCATTTGTGGACATTGGTGACATTTTGGGTGCTACTAGTTCCATAAAGAAGACGGAAAAAAAGGTATTGTGTAAAATGAACACCTCTTGTAATTGGTTCTACATATGCACTCACTTTTAGGTGATTTCTTTCATGGTTTTCAAATTATGCGATTAGATTTAATAGTGGTTCTGTATCGTTGAAGAAATAGTTAAACCTAAGCTTGACCTATTATACTGCTTTTATACCCTCCAAATTGTGCAATTGAGGCTTTTTTTTGGTCAAAAGTTTGCTTCTTTTTACTTCCTTGATTGTGAAATAAACTTAACTCATGCACCTCCTATATCCCAATTGCTTGAAGATAATCAGAAGATTCTGATAGACACCAGAGGACTGGAAACACACTATAGATGTGAAAACATTGTACAGTGTATAGGATTTGTTCTTTTGGTTAAAAACTGGAAAGTTAAAACATGTATTTGATGAATCTCTTGAGGTTAGTTATGCAATTAGAACTTCTGTGCATTAATTTCTTTTAATGATGAAAAACGATGTCTTATGCGATGAAACTAGAATCTTGCATTTCACAATTTAAATATTGAATTCAATTAATGCGTGAATGTTTTGATTTATGTTTCACAATTTAGACTATAATTACATTTTATTCAAATTTTGTATGTTGATTGCTGCATGTAATGGTTCCTACCAAAGCATTTCGGATGTCTTGGATTATCTGCAACACCTTTTACAATTTAAAAATAAAAATTAGGACAGCACCCTTGAATACTGGTTGGCTGTTGATTACATGGACAGGTACCAACAAATTCCTCTTTAATGTTTGACTGATTCTACTGTTAATCTAAATGAGCATGCTAATTTGTTTAAAATTGATTTGGCAACTTACATTTATAAACAAGGAGCTGTCAATGATGAATGGAGATCTGGATGCATGATTTGAAATTTGCAGAGTTCAAAACGAAGTAAAATTCTGTTGAATTCTTTTATGGTGGAAGTTAGCACAAGTAAATTTTTTTTCTTGGTGCTCTCTTCATTGATTGGTTTAGGTTCTCTCTTTTGTAATCATGTGAAATAAACACTGTGCTGCAAGTTATGAATGTCAAATATTTATATAATTTGTTAACTCACATTTGATTTCTCATACCTTCGGCCAACTTTAATTAGCCTGTTATAGTACCTTGTAACCTTAAAGCAAGTTTTCTTTAGCAAACTGCAAATATGCGAAGTTTCTCTATTAGCACAATAGAATTTATTTTTTTACAAAATTGCAATGTGTTTAATTTAGATTTGAATGCTTTACGTGTTTAGCAGATCATATATGGAGAGTATGTTTTTACCAAATAACAATTAGCCCACACATTTGATAATAAAAGTCCTTGTTAGATCATGTGTAGCGCAATTCTTTATAACTTTTTGAAATATATCAAATAAAAAATTACCCGCACATTGAGCGGGCACTGTTGCTAGTATTATTAATTTGTCATCTCCTAGACAATCTATAATTATTATTTTGGTAAATTTTCCTAAAAAAAAATGAATAATCACATCCGTGTGGTATTCAAGCAGGCATCGATTTAATACTCGTGTGTGCATTGGCGCAGTGATCATGTATTTTGGAATGTTTGAAAGATCACAACTACAATTGTCAAAATACTTGTAAAACACCTTAAAAATAATTTATGTACGTAGTTAAAATAAATAAAATATTATTGGAAAATTATGCTTAGAGGCTATAAGGACTAGCCAATCCACTTTGATGCAGTTGAAGGAAGCTGATTCCCTTTGCCATTGGGTGCGCGAGTCAGCGATGCGGTCTAAGTGAAATTCAAGTTCTCCCAGTCTCTTTCGGACAAATTTGTTTTCTGTTTCACCTTAATTTTCGCTTCATTATCATTAGCTTGATTTCCTTTTATATTCCTCGCAAAAAATGGAATAGTGCTGTAATACAGTTTTACATGAAATTATGATGAAGAATGTACTGAAATCAATTTTTGCCTTGATTTGAATATGGCCATTGATTTAGCACTTATCATATAAATAAGGTGTTTTAAGAAAATATAATGTGGAAAATAGAGAATTTTCAAACAATCATTATCAGCACCAATGCCTTGAGTTTTCATTTATTTATTTTTTTATTGTTACTATTTTTTTTTTTGAAACAGCAGATCCCAAGCAGGGGCTCCAGAAAAATAAAATTGCATAAAAAAATCCACACAGTCGACTTGGTGCGAGTATCCTATTCAATTTAATTATTTAAACAAAAATTCCATGAATACTTTAAACTTGACTTTGACATTTTCTCAAATGTTTTATATGTTTGACCTCCATACCATCTTCATGTAAAAGGCTTACAATCGAAAATCATGCTACTTAAATTCTACCTTAACCGTTGAGAAATATATTTTTGGCTAACGTGAATAATTATCAATTTTAGCGGTACCCAAGTCCAAGTCGCTATTAATTGTTATTTTCTCAACGGCGAAATGAAATGACTTGATCGGAGAAAGTGAAAGTTTTGTAATATTAGTAGACAAATCAAATCTTATTTGTATTGGGGCGAAGTGTGGGAACCTTAAATCTTTTTTTCCACATATAACTTTATATATATTATTAATTATTCTTTGTTTTGCTATCCATGTTACGGTTTAATGGTAGCTGTACAATCTTTTGATGGTGGAAATTTATAATTATATTGTATAATCCAGTAATTTTAATTGGGACTGTCATTTAAGGAGACAGCTAGCATTAATAAGGATATGTACCTACTGACTTGCAATAAAAATTACTTCAATTTTAAAAAAAAATTCCGAAGAGAATTGCACTAAATTAAATATGTGCGAATAGTCATGAGTAAGAGTGAAGGAACTGTGCTAGACAGAATGAACTCCACTCAAATTATGATTGTACCTTATATGTTTTAGATATTAATTTTGTCCAAATTTTCACAACAATGCTCAAAAAATTTAATCGACTACACCGAGTACATTCTCTCCCTCCGCAACTGGCCAGCAAGAACTATGTTACTATATATTAGATGTACTCTATGGAATTGACCGCAGTCAATAGACGAGTCAAAAATTTATTTCACGATTTTCTCTTCCAAAAATTAATATTGTCCTCTTATAAACTTGATTTCCATTCAATGGTCTCTCTATCGGAAAAAAAAAAGAGAAAATTTATTCAACAAAAGTTAAAAAATTGAAATGAAATCATAGGTGGAGCAACTAATTTTTAAAATTGTATTTGAATTGAAAAGAAATAAAGCTAATTCGAAACACTATTTAATTATTGAATATATACATAACTAATTAAAAAATAGTAGGTAACTTGCTATTTAATTATCCCATGTTAAAAATATTCCTCATTTCATCTTTTTGTAATTTTATGTTTCTCTATAGTCTTACTTATAATTTTTTATTCATATGTAACTGTAAAAGGACTAAGTAAGAAATTATTCCTTACAATCCAACTTTAATTCTTCTTCGTTGTTGCTTCTTCCACATTGTAAATAGATAAACCTAGCTTTTTTGTAACATTCCAATTAAAATTTAATTAATGATTATTCAAGAAATTCAGATTAACATACTAAACTTCACTGATTCGATTATGTTCTACACGAAACTCAAAACGAACGCAAGGTCTCTGTTGATTCTCGGGTCCATATGACTACGGATTGTAAAGAGTAAAATTTTTAAAAATGAGTAAGGTTAAAGGTCAATGTATGGGATGGAGGGAGTCCATTAAATGCGCACATTTTTTATTTTATTTTGAGTTTAAAACGATAGGCTCAAATCATTCAATGTGATGATCTTCTTATTGAAATCTAGTACTAACTTGAATTTTATATTTTTCCGAATACTTTTACTATTTTTTTTCAGATTTTTTATAAAATTATTATTTTAAGCGGTTCATAATTTCGAAGATTGATGATTTTCTAAAATCATCTGAATTCAGGGCTCGTTTGGATCGTATGGGAATAATGAAGGAATAAGAATTTTAGGACTAAAATGTTGGGAAGTGTGTAACTTTGTGAGAGAGATTTATGTCTAGGAAGAAGCTATTTCTAGCCCATCCAAACGCCTCAAATAGTAAAAAATTGAGAAAAATATAAAATTTGATTTCTTTCAACGTGAAGAATAAATTGAATGGTTTGATGTATTGTTTGATATTCTAAATCCAAATTAAAAAAAAAAATTCATTAGATGGACCCCTCCATTCAATGCATGACTCTAGCCTTGCGCTAAAAAAATTTCCAAAATATCTTTTATTTTCGAGGGGGAGGGGGGGGGGGGGGAAGAAAAGAATGTCAAATTTAAAATATCGCGCTGTAATGAAACACTAGACCAAGTAGCCAACCACCTAATAAATTCATGGAAGGCCTTTAATCAAATATTATCTTTTGATATTGTCCTTAATTATTCGGTTGTTTAAATTTTCATATTGTGTTGTGTAAAGTACATAGCGAGGTCCAAAATCCAACTCAGGCTTATCCCTTCTATATCTCTATTCATCAGATATTGCGACTTGTGAGAGAACCGTTTGTTGGCAAGGACCATGCGGTACGACCGTATATATTTAATTATTATGTGTAGGTACAGTAGACAGTAGTATACACGCTCGTGGTTATGATCTATGAATTTACATCACTTTGGGTTAAGGGACCACCTAGCTCGGGTGTTCAGTTTAGGTGCCACGTAGATTTCCCTCTTTTTTAATATATCCCACATCCGGGTTATTCTTATATATACATCTGAATTCATATAATTCCAATATCTAAATTAAGATTCCTCATGATAACAACGGTTCCTAATACATTATTAATTAGTCATACTTTACGAGATATATATAAAATGCCAATTCTTTAGAATTTGAACTACATAATATAGTTCCTACTTTTCATTAACTTTACTTCACAGTGAATATACGATCTAATGGAGGTAATAATTAGTCATGCTTTTCATGTGAGAAACTAATAGTTAAAAGTTCAGTATGCTTCTTTTTTCTTATAAGTTTATAATTTGACCTTATTTCAAAGACTCAAACGCTAATTGTTAGCACAAATACACGAGCCGTACCGTTATCAGAGAACTGTGTGTTGATGTTAAACGAAAAAGAAAAGACAACAAACAAACAAACTAATTAATAGGGATCTTACTTGTGCTGGTGGCTCGCTTTAAATGGGTCTCTGTTTACTTTATTGTGGGTAATCAAACGTGCCGACACTTGGAATTCATAAAAAAAGAAAATATTAACCGAATAATCATAAGAAATCCATTTTTTATTTTCAAGCTTGAAGATTTTTTTATTTTTTTTGTAACAATAAATTCACAATCTTATCTATATTATTCTCAAATAATTAATTATGTGGAAAAGATCAACCAAAAAATATTTATAGCATATGTTGCATGGATTAATATAAATAAGTATAAGTATGGTCACAGTAAAAGTCAATCTAGTATCACGTACAGGTCTAATACAAATATTAACTTATTAACTGTGTAGACACAAAATAAATTCAAACAATTATTTTTCCATATAGTTTTGCAAATTAAATTTTATGTAATTAGTTGAGATTGTTTATTAATAAATATAAATGTTAAAATTTAAGTATTAAAAAAAATCAAATTATTAGATGAATTAATGACCGATTGTTTGGTTGAAATCGAAATGAATCCAATACTTATTTTCATCAAACGAAATGCTTGTCAATATAGAGTAACCTTTCATACTATCGTCTTTTCATACCTCAAGCCAGCCACCGTGCCGTAAATATTGTACAAATCGTTGATCTACGATATTTAGTATTTTCACAAACAGAATTATTTATTATCATCCCACAAATTCCATCATCCCATCATTCCCGAATCTTTATTAATTATCTAACATTCTCATTAATAAAAAATTAAGTCCATGGATGAGAAATCATCCTCTCATCTTCATCAATAAAAAAATCCAGGGGATGAGAAATCATCCCATCATTCTCATCCCTTCTTTCTTTTTCTGGCCTCATCCAACACGTATGTTATTCTCATCTATATCCATCCACTTTTCTTATGTCGCTGACCTCATCTTGACCCCCTTCCCTACTAGAACAATTAGTTTACCAACTAGAACATTTAGTTTTCCAACTTAAACAATTAGTTTACCAACTAGAATAATTAATTTACCAACTAGAACAATTAGTTTACCAACTAGTACAATTAATTTACCAACTAGAACAATTAGTTTACTGACTAAAATAATTAATTTACCACATTTATTTAATAATATATCTTTTCTTTATCCGTTTTTTCTTACTCAACAGACTAATTGAAAACGGAATTTTTTCTGCCAGATACATCCTGGTGCTGCACATGGAGTATAAACTAAGAAAATTCCATTCTCTTTGTTCTACCATCGTGCTGCACATGGAGTATAATTCCGTTTTTTCTTTACCCTTGAAAGCGAAAAATTTTGTATTCTTACTACTAGTTGCTAATTAACTAAAACAATTAGTTTCAGAACTAGAACAATTACTCATATATATTAACTAGAATAATTACTTATTTAATTAGAAGAGTTAGTATTAAGAACTAGAACAATTAGGAGGGAAGGAGTTAATGACAGAAAAGATAAAATGTTTGCGAGAAGAAGGGGAGAGGGAGCAAAATAGAGAGGAAGAATGAAGCACCGACCAGGAATGATGAGATGAGAGACAAAAAAAAAAAAAACCTTCCTAATTAATAGGGAATGATGAAAATGAGAGAAAAAAAAAATATCTTTCTAACTGTTTTTGGATGATGGAAATAATAAATCTTGGGATGACCCATATCCGTTTTCACAAAGTTCATCGTTAACAAAAACCGTCAAAAAGTATAGTACAAACAAGTCGATCAAGATAGACCACACGTCTAGGGGTGTCAAATGTGGTTAACGACCACGGAATGACACCAAACCGTTACCGTGCCACTTATTAGACAATACAATACCGGCGTGCCACTTACCGTTCTATTTATTAAACGAAACAGATTTCTGTGCCATCAACCGTAAATTACACATAAAACGGTTTGAAATGAGGTTGAAATGGTCGAAACGGTATAACCAACTGTGTCATCAATCGTTCCACTTAAAAAACGGTATAATACAAACCGTTCCATTTAATTTAAACGAAATGACATAACGGTAAATGGTCACCGTTGACAGCCCTACACACGTCCACTCGTATGGACACCCTCTTCTCATTCAAAGATTCTAGGTAATTCAAAAAAAAAAAAAATGTGGACACGATGCAAAGGATCCGAAAAGGAAATATTTCGGTTCGAAATCTGTCCTGGTTGTACACTTTATGTTATTTCCTTTTATGATTTGATAGCAAAATTAGAAAAAAATAAAGAGGAGAGCATGTGTTTCTATAAAGGCACCTCCTTCTCTGGCCCTGACAATCTTTCCATCTATCTTTCTCTCTCTCTCTGTAAAACCTTTAAGAAAAAGAAATAAAAAATGGTGGTGTGCGTGTGTGTGGATGTAGGTACGATTTTGTACTGAACCACGTTAAATACTGTGTCTCTCTGTGTTGTTCTTTAAGTTTACATGGTATCAGAGCAGTTGATCTTGGAATCGGCGCGTTTTATCCCTGTGCGATTTACTGCACAGCTGCTACTCCGTTCTTGTGCTAATTACTGCGCAGAACACCTCTTATTTGTGCGAATTACTGCACAGATCTTGCCGAAACCTCGACCTGAACCAAAATTTCGGACCGAATTCTCCATATTTCGAACCAAAATCTAGCCCTAATCTCAACATAAACCATGAGTACTTCTAATGATTCCACATCTAAAACACCTGTACCTGATCCAAATCCACCAGATGCCATGGCCCTCATCCAGAGCTTGAACAATACCTTATCCCAGTTGCTTATCCAAGTTGCTTATCCAACCGAGGACTCCATCAAATTCCCAAAGCCAAGAGGGGTTCACCTCCGCCATGTCGATCAAGCTAGATGGAACAAACTTCTTGTAACAACCTAAATTTTTAGCATATTGTAACAATCTGATTTTGTTTAAATTATTTCCTTAACCATTATTACAATTTTAATTACCATTAGAGTTTAATATTTTTTTATGATTATTTTGTATTTGTATAATACATTTAGTCCTTTGTTTTGTCTTTTGACTCTATCAATACAAGGTTAGTTTTTTTTTATATGTATCTATTTATATGGGGCCTAGCCAGACCCTATACGAATTAATTATACAAAGTCTAATTGTTACTATTTTAACTTCAAGCTATAGAACTTAAATTACTTTTATTATTATTAAATGAGCATGTACTTGATTGGTAGTTATTTTAAATTGGTTATTAAGAGGCGGTTATTTTTCAACAGAGGTAGTTATTAATATTTAGTCGGCATTTGTCCAAAAGTGTCATTTTTTCTAATTCATATATATATTCCTTTCTCCGTTTCCATTTCATTTTTTTTCTGTTAATTGAAAGTTCAGTCTATTATCTCATTCCCTTCTTTATAATTAAGTTCCTTCCTTCATTTTGGAGTTCTAATGGAAGTCGGCACCAAGTTTCACTTTTTATTTGAGTGGTAAATTCAATTTCTCTTTCTTTCTAATCCTTTTATATGTATTTACCAATTGGATGGTTACGAAAATTGGTCTATCTTAACTGTTATTCATTTTTCTCTTTATAATATATATGTATCATTGATAAAAAAAAAAAACCTTTCGTATAGTTTTATTTAAATTGAGAAGCAACGTTGCTTTAATTTCCATTCCAAAGTCCATAATCCAATTATAACTGTACATACCTATCTTTGTTTACCAATTTATGTTAATATGTACCAAGTGTCTCATTTAATTTGTAAGTATATATAGTATATTATATTAGACACTACTTTTCTAAAGTGCATGTTGAATATATTATTTTAGTCAAATCAAGGAACGGTGCATTTAAATCTCTCTATTGAATTTTCGATTTTCATTCTTATCCTATTTTAGTACTTTATTTTAGTCATGCACGGTGTTAATCAGAATAATTTTCTTATGCTGATCTTTTATTCCGTTGTTAAAAAAGTTAAATTAAATTAGGCGCACCTCTTAAAATTCCTATTATAATTTCAACTACGAATTCTCTTAATTTTTTTACGTAAGTCTATTGTCAAAACTATTTTCATATTCACATCATTATTAATTCTATTTCTGAATTTTTATTAATTTGAGAATTTTTGATAAGGTTTAATCTGGTATTTATTATCTTAGTTTGGAATTTGGGTTAGTGACTTAAGTTGAAGGATTATTTAATACTAAATTAAATATTACTTAATTATCGACATTAGGAGTAAAGGATCGGGTGTTTAAGAATCATAGCAGCTCAGGAGTTAGTTTGGACGATCATCAGTGAGTTCATCTTCTTGTCAGGTGCGGGTTCCTGGACTTATTTGTAAAGTTTATTTTCCAATCTTATTGTGCATGTTGCTATTATAAACTGTTGTTAGATGACATGTTGAATCGGACATCTTTTGGATAGTGATTAATATCCCTTTTTCATTGTTGAAAATCTGCTTGATGGGATAAATTTTAGGGAGCATGGAATTGCATCATTAAGATAAAATAGCACAGAGTGTATGAATGCTTGCGCATCTTATAATTGTTAATTTAATGGTAAAGAAAGTGGACTGTGATTATATCATTGTTAAATGGAGTGAATGGTAACCGTTGTACCAAGAGTTTGGCTTGAGGGCCCTAGTACTAGCGCGCTCCCCAGAAGATATCCGTTCGCGACGGATAAGTGTGCTTCCTGGGTTTGTGTTGTGGATGTGATGCCAAAGAAGTGGGCTTGGTATAAGCGGGACGAGTTACCTAATGTAAAAGAAAAAGTGACAATAGACCTATAAGGGTAGCTAACGAAGGAACTACTTGCTACCCTAATGAAAGCGATTTATATAAAATCGCATCCGAGATTTAATTGCATGCTAGTATTTTACTGCATATTTATTGTTATACAATGAATAGTCTTTACAGCTTATTGATATCTATATTACATTTAGTGATTTGCATAAGTGATGCACCATACGCTATGATGTCTCTTGCATTGCATATAATTATCTCATAGAGATACTTGTTCATGTCACTAGTCTATTCGGTTTGATTTTACAAATCTCCAGGCTGGAACTAAATACCGCACTAAGAGAGTGTCCGATCTCTCACCCGTTTTTATTTTAATATGGGTTCCAGGTATTGAAGACGATGTGTTAGAGCTTTATTAAGAAAAGAGAGGAAAACAAGCGGGTTAAATAAATGCCACTGATTGTATTATTTGCATTTATTTTAGTTGCTTTGGATACATTGAACTAGCATGGGAGTCTCGTGTTCAACTCGTCATGTTAGTCATTGTAGTTTGTCAGATTTTTTTTATTGAATAAATAAAGTCTTGTGGCATTTTATGTGTAAATTATTGGTATGTATGTGATGTATGTTTCGCCTTGCGTAGAAATACACAGTGGGTTGTCGAGATGCACTCTCGAGTCATCTAAAAGTGACTTGGGGTGTGCCACTTCTACCTTTGGTCGCAGATGCTGAAGATGAAGCTCAACGGGCGAGACAGATTGGGTCACCTTGATGGTTCGACTCGGCCAAAGTCTTCGGACGAGGAAGCATATAAGCGTTGGTCCGTGCTGGATTTTCAGGTGAAAGACTTCATGATCAACTCTATGGACTCATCACTAATATGTAACTTCTTACCTTACTCTACTGCGAAAGAGGTATGTGATGCAGTCAACACCTCGTACTTTGATGGTAGTGATTTGTCTCAGATTTTGGACCTCAAAAGAAAGATTAGTAAGGTCAAACAGAATGATGAATTGGTCCAGAATTTTTGCAGTACCCTCCAAGGGCCATGGAAAGAATTAGACACCCGCAGACCAAATCCCATGGAATGCCCAATTGATATTGAAAAAATACCAGAAATTGGTACAAGAAGATAGTGTGCTAACTTTTTTGGATGGTTTAGATGATAAGTTGGACCAAATTCGGGCTAGTGTCATCCAAATGAAGCCTCTTCCTACAATAGAGGAGACGTTTGCCCTGGTTCGGAAGGAAGAACGGAGGCAAATGGTTATGTTGAGCGGAGGAGAAGTTGGAGATAATTCTTTGGCTATGATAGCAAAGACCCAAACCTTGAACCTCCAGAAGCCCAACTATCCTCCCAAACAAAATAATAAAAAACCTGTTCCACCTGGAGGGTGTACCCATTGTAAAAATCCAAAACACTCTGTGGAACAATGTTTCAAGTTGATCGGGTATCCGGATTGGTGGGAAGAGAATAAGAAGAAGAAGTAAGGCAAGGCACACGTGGCAGAAGCCGTGGCTACAGATGGAAGGGCCCTACCAACTGCGAATCTGGCTAGTTTGGGCCCTGGCAGTGACAATTTCGGACTGAAATTTGATGGAAAACTTTCTATTTTACCTTCTGTCGAGATCAATGAAGGTAAAATTTTTGCTTTAAATACATCTGGTACTAACTGCTCTTGGATTATTGATTCAGGGACAACTGATCACATGACATACAACAGGGAAGACTTGGTAAGGGATTCGGTTCCAAGACGAAATGAGATTGTTAATGCAAATGGAGAAGCCTATCCAGTCACAAGGGCTGGAGACGTCCAATTTTCTTCTTCCTTAACTCTTTCAAATACGCTCTTGGTTCCCTCACTTTCATCCAAACTCTTGTCTGTAGGACAGTTATGTGAAGAATTGAATTGTGTGGTACTCATGTATCCTCGGTTTTGTCTTTTTCAGGACCTCTTGACGAAGGAGATTCTTGGTCGTGGTATTAGAAGAGAAGGACTGTATCATTTAGAAGACTTGGCTGCTGGACAAGCAAATCTATCTGCTGGCTCGAACTTGAGTAGGAAGTCTTCTATTTGGATATGGCACAGGCGCTTAGGTCATCCATCTTTTGGGTACCTAAGAAAACTTTACCCTAGTTTGTTTTCTGGTTTTGAAAATGAGAGTTTTAATTGTGATGTGTGTATCAAATTTAAGAGCCATCGAGCTAATTTTGCTAAGATTTTGGATGATGATAATAATAAAGATCATTTTGATTTGATTCACTCTGATGTTTGGGGACCTTCCCCGGTTGACTCTCTAGTAGGAAATAGATGGTTTGTCTTATTTGTTGATGACTGTACTAGAATGACATGGGTTAATGTGGTAAAACAAAAAACTGATGTACCACTGGCTATTACCTCCTTCATTACCATGGTGAAAAACCAATTTGATAAGAATGTCAAAGTGTTTAGAAGCGATAATGGAAGGGAATTTGTCAACAAAACACTAGGAGAGTTCTTTAAAACCAATGGGATTATACATGAGACTAGCTGTGTAGGTACACCTCAACAAAATGGTAGGGCAGAGCGTAAGAATAGACAAATTCTAAAAATGACCAGGGCACTGATGCTAGAAAATAGTGTCCCTCATTCTTATTGGGATCATGCAGTCACCTCAGCGGTTTATTTGATTAATAGATTACCTTCTGCGACACTTAAATTCCAAACATCATTGCAAAAGCTCTCAACCTACCACATGATCCCTTCTGTCCTCAATATCCCACCAAAAGTGTTTGGGTGCATAGCTTATGTCCACATCCAAAAATATTTGCGCTCTAAGCTTGATCCTTGTGCTGAAAAATATGTGTTCATAGGTTATGGGCAACATCAAAAGGGTTATAGATGTATGAATCCAGTCTCTAGGAAGGTGTATACTACAATGGATGTGACATTTATTGAAAATGAATGATATTTTAGCAAAAATCAAACTCATTCTCAGGGGGAGAGTGTGATAGAAAATGAGTTCTGATTTGATTCGACAAGGGATGGAGTTTTAGTACAGAACATGTCAATTTCGGTCCGAATTCTGCCAATTTCGGACCGAAATCAGGTCTCTGCCCAGAAGGACAACTAAATTTCGGTCCGAACTCTGACAATTTCGGTCCGAATTTTGATGATGAAGTTGAAAATTTGAACCTAGAGGTGGACCCACTGGTCAATTCGAGTCCATCAGAAGAAGACTTGGAAGAAGAAGATGAAGAAATGATACAGTCCTCTATCTCACCACATGACCAATCTCTTGAGTCAGAGGTAAGTAATTCTAAACCTGTTACTACTAACCCTGATTATCAGTTACCTTTCAGGATCAACAGAGGCAGACCACCTAAGAGATACAGACCAGATGAAAGTGGTGAGGGCAGGTATGCAATGGCAAATTTCATGACTATGTCTCACATGCCAGAACTTGTGAAGAACTTTGACAAAACTCTTGCATCAGTTCACATTCCAAGTAACCTGAATGAAGCTCTTAGTGATCCGAAATGGGTGGATGTAATGAAAAAAGAGATGGATGCACTGGAGAAAAATGACACTTTAGAATTGGTGACAAGGCCAAAAGACAGAAAGACGGTAGGCTGCAAAGGATATTTATAGTTAAATATGGGCCCACTGGAGAAATTGACAGGTATAAGGCAAGACTGGTGGTAAAGGGCTACTCTCAGACATATGGAGTAGACCATCAAGAGACTTTTTCACCAGTAGCAAAGCTGAACACTGTTAGGATTTTACTGTCCATTGCAGCAAATCAAGACTGGCCATTACACCAATTTGATGTGAAGAATGCGTTTCTGAATGGTGATATTGATGAAGAAATTTACATGAAAATCCCACCAGGATATGGTCACTCAAGCAATCAACCTCTTGTTTGCAGATTGAAAAAGGCGTTGTATGGTCTGAAACAGTCTCCTAGGGCCTGGTTTGGAAGATTTTGCAGTGCTATGAAAGGATATGGATACACCCAGAGTGATACTGACCACACTTTGTTCTTCTTTAAGAATAAATGAAAAATTGTAATCCTGATAATCTATGTTGATGATATGATAATCACAGGTGATGACTCTGAAGGAATCCGAGATCTAGAGGATAAACTGTCCAAAGAGTTTGAAATGAAAAATCTAGGGGGCTTGAAGTACTTCCTTGGGATTGAAGTAGCACGCAGTAAGGAAGATATTTCTTTATCTCAGAAAAAGTATGTGCTTGACTTGCTAGTTGAGACAGGTATGTTAGACTGCAAACTTGTTGACACACCAACCAAACAGAATATCAAGTTGGGTGTGTCATTTGATCAAGCATCTACACATAAGGATCAATACCAGAGGTTGGTTGGGAGACTGATTTACTTATCACATACTCGCCCTGATATCGCCTATGCCGTGTCTGTGGTAAGTCAGTTCATGCATGCTCCGAGTGAACAGCACATGGAAGCTGTTATGTGGATTTTGAGGTATCTCAAGGGATCTCCAGGACGAGATATCTTTTTCAGGAGGAATGGTCATCTTCAGGTTGAAGGGTATACAGATTCTGACTGGGCTGGTGATATAACTGATAGGAAGTCTACATCTGGATACTTCACATTTGTTGGAGTTAATTTGGTTACCTGGAGGAGCAAGAAACAAAAGATAGTAGCTCTGTCAAGTGCTGAAGTAGAATTCAGAGGAATTGCTAAAGGGTTGCAAGAATTATTATGGATAAAGAGAGTGCTTAAGGATCTTGGTCTTTATGACAACAAGAAAATGAAATTGTTTTGTGATAACAAGACGGCAATTGCGATATCACAAAATCCAGTGCAACATGATAGGACCAAATACATTGAAGTTGATCGACACTTTATCCGACAAAATCTGGAAGAAAAAATCATTAGCATTCCTTATGTAAGAACTGAAAAACAATTGGCAGACATATTGACAAAAGGAGTATTCAGTACTATCTTCCATGAAGTGATTGGCAAGTTGAGCATGCAAGACATTTACATGCCAACTTGAGGGGGAGTGTGAACACGAGGCAAAGGATCCGAAAAGGAAAGATTTCGGTCCGAAATCTGTCCTGGTTGTACACTTTATGTTATTTTCTTTTATGATTTGATAGCAAAATTAGAAAGAAATAAAGAGGAGAGCCTGTGTTTCTATAAAGGCACCTCCTTCCCTGGCCCTGACAATCTTTCCATCTATCTTTCTCTCTCTCTGTAAAACCTTTAAGAAAAAAAAAATAAAAAATGATGGTGTGCGTGTGTGTGGATGTAGGTACGATTTTATACTGAACCACGTTAAATACCGTGTCTCTCTGTGTTGTTCTTTAAGTTTACAAAAAAAAAAAATTCAAAGATTCTAGTAGTTACTTCGCACGTCATATGCCATGACTTTAGAGGTTCGTATATATACAGCTAGCATATCTAGTGTCTTTTTATTTATTTATTTTTGTATTATCGCTAGCATATCTAGTTTTTATATATATCATCGATCTTGTTTCCCACCGAATATATATATAGTTCACGTGCGTAACTACGTATCTAATTAAAGTGGTAGTTGTACTTTCGACATCCGGGTGTCGATGAAATTTTGAAAATCAAAATTAATTTTTTTGAAGATAAATTGAGTCTAAGCCACCCAAGTACTTATTTTTAAATTAAATGTCTAGCTATGAAAGACTCTCTGTTGAGTTTCGGACCTGCGACGTTTCACTCAAGGTGCATTGTTCTTTACCATTAGACCAAAAGCTGGTTCTTAAAAAATCAAAATTAAATTTGGGACCTAGAATATTGTTAGTTCCATCCATTTTATGTGTCCAGTATACATGAATATATGTCTGTGAAACCGTTAATTGTTTTTAATTAAACGATTAGAAGGCTTGTGCCTATATATCCGTATATCTCTCCATTTGGAGTACAAGACAATTTTTGTGACAAAAAAATTGTTTTATGATGATTGATTTCAAGTTAATTTCGAGTTTATTGAAATTTGGATACTTTTTTTATGAGAAGCATGAAAGCAATGTGTGTGGGCCGTTAACGCGTGCAGGGTTTCTACTCGTCGAAGAAATTTTCTTACACGAATTTAATTTTTATTTATAATTTTTCTTTACTCTATTCTAATTTTTATGGCAGATGGCATTCAATATCGAATAAAATTGAGAAAATACAATATATAGCTCGTCCGAAAGAATAACGTGTGCACGCACGAAACCCACATAAAAATGCTAAACTTAGCCCATTCGGCCATTCCATAGTTTTCATGCATGCAGGAGCCATATAAATTTTAATTTTAAGCTTCAAATCAAATCTTTCAATGTGATTTCATATTAATTCTTGTAGGGGGCGTTTGGATCATCTAAGAATAAAATTAGGATTAGTTATTCTAAGTAAAAATTCCTAAACGATTAAGAATAAGTTTTTTGGAATCTAAAATACTATATTTAAGCAGTCCAACAATCGGATTAATAATTTTATCCGAATGTTGAACTACTTAAAAATAACACTCTAGATCCCAAAAAAGTTATTCTTGATTATTTAGGAATTAATAATTTTTACTCCGAATAACTAATCCTAATTTTATTCTTAGATGATCCAAATGCCCCGTATAAAATTATATTTTATAATTTTTATTTTGTACGAGCAACTGAGAATAATCATGAGTTGACTGCACAGGCAGAAAAATTGTAATAGCAATTAATTGGAAAAAATCGATAATGTATGTTATTTTACCCTCATATTCTGTTGAGACTTGAGATATCAGACATATATATAGACATCAAGAAAATTGCAAGTGGGCTTTGCAGTTACGGTTGCCAACAACTCTCAATCATGCACAGTCACATCTACTGCTACATGTACGCAAGGAGAGGAGAACTCGCACGAGTGGGTCGGTGCATGCATGGCATGGGGTCGTTCAATCTCTCCTACCATCCTCAGGTCCCTTCTGCTGAACTGTTCCTCTTTCAAACCTTTCTCCATCCCCTTTTTGTTTGAAAATGACTCCTACATGAAGGTATCTGATGAATAATTTAAATATATTTATATATCTTTCGCTTTCGAACGAAAACTTTCTACTTAGTTCGTATGTCTTCGATCGATTTCCTTATAATTGCTTCCATTTTGTTTCTTTCGTACTGTTGCTTTAAAAGTTTAAATAACTACGTATGGGTTCAACATCCTGATAGATATTAACTCGTGTCGTTTCTGTATTCAAACAGTATATTGTTTGATTTACCTCTCAATTCATTTGATCATGATTTTCATCCATATAAGTGAGGAGCTTGTACTCATGGGAGTACCACTATCATTTCTAATTTCTAAATCTTCCTGCCCAATATTTTGGCATAGGAATACTACAAACCAAATTCTATGATAGTCGACAATAGCCATTGTTCATTCTGTAAAAAATAAAATAAAATCAAGTATGCATTCAACAATTTTCAATTTTTCTTAAGGTAAGGAATGATACTTGGTATTGCAGAAGAGCACCAAACAAAATTGACTATATTTTTTTTAAAAAAATATTTAGTTCGTAAAAATGTTGCCTCTGTTTCTTTTTCTTTCTATCAATGTTACAATTACAGTTTCTTTTAAAAAAAAATTAAATATTCACACATACGCGTCTATGGACTTGGCATTGAAAAGAACGTACGTGCACTGTAATTAACATAACAGGATCATGGAACAGTACATGTAATTATCCAATGATCATTTGCAGGTAGCTAGGTCATGTCACCCTCTTGTCAACTGTTTCAATAAATCATAACAGAAATTAACTATGTCACCAACTTGTCAACTGCTTTAATTCATACTTTATCAAATTAAATGGGGTAATTATAACAGTTGTGAGCTTTATATATGCATTTGCAGTGCTCACTGTGTTGGCAACATATGCAACTTTACAATTTTAACCTATGATGGCTGGAAATCCATATTTTAATCTTATATAGCTGAGAAACAATCTTGGATGATAGAGCATGAATTTCTTTTCAAATGATTAAACTTAAAATGTGAGCTCCATGTTTTTACATCAGTGGCAGTTAAAAAATTTGTGTTCCATCTTATCAATGGTTAATTTAATTAAAGGTCACTTTTGTTCTGGGCCTCAGTTTGAGGCAAGTCGCCAATTTCTAATTTTCTATGGAACAGCAGGGTTATTCAGAAAATCGTTTGGGCTGAATTTCATGAAATTATTTCGAAAAAGGTTTTTTTTGGGCCGGGCTCAAGGCATTGAGAAATAAACCAACGGACTTTCGTGTAAGTAAATATTTAGTTCAAATGAAGTATAGTAATTGTACCGTAGAAGCTGGGATATCTCTTTTTTGGAAAGAAATTAGAAAATTACATAATATAGGAATAATTTCTAAGAAATACACGATTATACATTTTGTGGTCTGTAATTTGGTTGGAAGAATCTAGCCTTGTAACTAGGGGTATGTTTGGATGCAACGGAATAAGCCGTGAATAGGATATAAGAATAAGAAATTTCGATTTGTGTGCTTATCTTTATTCCTTATTCTTATATCATGGTTTTGTTAGTATAGGAATAAGGGCCCAAATTTTTTATTCTTATACCGTTTGTTTTGCACAAGAATAAGAATAAGCACGCAAACCGAAATTTCTTATTTCTATTCTCTATTCCCGACCTATCCAAACACACCCTAGATATCATCACTTGTTCTCACTGTGTCAGGACCCAAAGGTAAGTCTACATGAGGTGATCAAATATAGAGGCCAAAATGTTCAATTTAAAAGAGTGCTTACATGAGTCTTGCTACACGAATGGAATGAAATAAAACACACCTTGATATCTTAGTATTTTGTCAATGAACCTGATAGAATGTTGTTTAGATGTAGTAAATGGAATATTTGCTACTCGTGACGTTTATAATTTCCTTAATTTTAGGGGTGTAAATCACAAAATGTCATAAATTAACGAAAATAATACGAATTAATAAAAAGGTTCTCCTATTTTGTTAGTTAATGAAAATAAAACCAGACAATTATCTGTATTAGAATAAATTTTATCATGTCTAATTCTTATGTAAAGTATGTGAGATCAAACACTTTTTGACGTGAAAAGGTCGAAAGAGAAGCCGGTGAAACTCCAATAATTTTATGATTATTACTCACATGCTTCATTTATCAAATTTAAAACTCCACCGAAAACTTTACATAGAAAGTGTGCGACTGTTGTAATGCCTGTCCTAAAGATATTCATTAACTTTAGTATAGTGTGTCTTTTTTCCTTTTTAGATTTTCTGGTTCACTGTCGGTAATGTGCAGATCACATGTGCTACACAGATTTGTACAGAGATGCTTCCATAAAAAACCAGAAAACTAGTTCTGGTCTCGGTCACGTGGTAGAGGCGTGAACGCGAACTCCAAGAAAGGAAGGACGACTCAGGGGTTTACATTTACTTGGTCTTGGGTTGTTTTTTTCTCTTTCCTCATCGAAATCCTTTAACAACCCGTCAATCTCATTAACAAAGTCTTTTCAGATTTTCTGTGGCCCTTATCACTAGATATTCCCCTGGACATCACTCTGATAAGTGATACCCATCATAATTTATTTTTTTCTTTCAAACTAGCAAATAAACCATGAAGTATATTAATATTTTATTTTTATGGATAAAATACTTATAATATGCATAGTAATGTTTCCTCTGTGTATTATTCACAGACTTTTCACATAACATAAGCCACACAGTATCGGTCGCAACGAATAAATGAACATTTTTTTTTTGTTTTTTGAGAGAGAATAAATGAACTAACAATAGAAAGAGCCACCTTTCGCCTTCTTCGGAGCACCTCCTCTCCTTGCCTCTTTTTTTTTTTTTTTAGTTTTAGTGAAAAATAATCTCCAGAAAAAAAAATAAGACGACGTGGAAAGAGGAAGTCGATTCAAGAAACCACCATTGTTGAACAAGGTATCAAGGAAAGAAATCAAAATGAGAATACGATGAAGAGAAGGGGTGAGATAAGAGAATGATGTTGGGGTTTTTCTTGATGAAAGAACATGCAATTTTGCGGTATCTTTTTTTTTTCCCCCTTTTTTGGTGATTTATCTCATCCATAGTTAGACTTTTTATTGGGTGTTTTCATTGTTTGAGTTTCGAAAAATAACTTTTCTAGCTTAAGGAGAAGTCTGGTTTATGGTTCTTTCGTAATTTGTAAATTTTTGGAGGACGTCCTTGAAAATTTAAAGCTGGTGCGAGTTGTTAGTAATAGATGTTTATTTATAGTATTAGTATTTCAAACTAAACCATAAAAATTTATTATGCATCAACATCAATGTATTCCAGTTTTCATTTATGTTTGCTGCGTATTTGGCTGTATCAATCTTTTCTTTTTCCAGTTATGAGATGCTATGGTAGTAGCAGCATAGTTAGCTTAACACATTGTAGCCATTACAATTTCCATAGCAACACTAATAAATTAGCCATCAATAATGGTCTACCTTTGATCTTGATTACTGGTTGCTAAAAGATGGCATATATTCTTTCACGTGCTGGAGACATGAGAGAATGTGGCATTTTTGGTACCCAATTTTAGTCAAAGGTGCTTGTTTATAGTTTATGCAATAATGAAATAAACCAGACCCCCCCAACCATAGAAAAACAATTTCATACCAAATTGTGTCAAGCATAAACAAAACATTACAATTATCTTAGCTCCATTTTCTTTGCAAGATCTACCCTATTTGTTTAGTTTTAAGCTTTTCCTAGAGTTTAGTTTACCCTCTGAAAGTACCGCAATGTAAATTCTATTCAAGAAAGCAATAGTTAAAACCACAGTAGAATAATTTGTAACCAAGGGTTGTATCTCCTCGTGTCATATAGATCAATTGTACAATTTCTTGATTTAAACTGCATGGTTTAAGCTAATTCAAGGTGTTACAGCTCATAAACTGCTGCTCTCATCGGAACTGTACCAGCTAATAGGCATTTTGGTACCAAATTAACACAAGCATAGAGTGAGCCTTAAAATGTGATGCTCATAATTTAAGAATCCTACTATGTTATACCATACACATTCTCCTACAGCAACATGATTAAAAATTCCAACATGTTAATTTTACTTCATGATAGCAAATTAGATCTGTTTTAATTTTTTATTTACCATTCCAGGTGACCAAGTTCAATTGCATTACCTCAAACACCATTAAGCTCTTAACTAAACCCTTTCAAACAATGTCAAAAACCATCTCTCCTCCCTCCACTCCCTCAAAAACTTCAAAACCCTCACACCTTCCTTTCAAACCTATTCTACTCTTACTAGTCCTCCCTTTCTCTCTCCTCACCTTCTCTCTGTGTCCTCTTCCCTTCTCCCATCGCCACCTGACCTACCTCCTACGTCCCCTTTGGGACTCACCCCCTCAGCCCTTCATCCAGCTCCCACATTACTTCTCTCAAAACCTCTCTCTCTCTCAACTCTGTGGTCTCCATGGATGGACTGTTCTCCCTTCCCCTCGCCTCATTTATGATGCCATACTCTTTAGTAATGAGCTCGACTTGCTAGAGATTCGCCTCTCCGAGATGTCCCCTTACGTGCACCAGTTCCTTATTTTGGAATCAAATGCCACCTTCACTGGGCACCCTAAACCTTTGTACTTCTCCTCTAACATATCCCGTTTTGCATCTCACAAGATTATATATGAAATATTACCTATCATGTACAGCCCATATTATCAAAAGGGTGACCCATTTCGGCTTGAGGCAATTCACCGTATGGCTCTGAACTCCCTCCTGCACCGTTCTGGCATAAAGCCCGGGGACATAGTTATCATGGCTGATACTGATGAAATACCTAGCCCGGAAACCCTTCAGTTGTTAAAATGGTGCAATGGTATACCACCTGTAATGCACTTAGAACTGAAGCACTACATGTATTCATTTGAGTTTCCAGTGGATTATAGTAATTGGAGGGCAACGGCACATGTGTACCAGGAGCATACACGGTACCGTCATTCACGTCAGACTGACTATTTGTTCTCTGATGCTGGTTGGCACTGTAGCTTCTGTTTTAGGACGATTGAAGATTTTCTTTTCAAGATGACAGCATATAGCCATGCAGATCGGGTTCGAAAAAAGAGCTTTCTTGACCCGAAGAGGATACAGAAGATTATCTGTGAAGGTGGAGATCTGTTCAATATGCTGCCAGAGGAATACTCTTTTAGGGAGTTGTTTAAGAAAATTGGACCGATACCAAAATCAGGTTCAGCTATAAATTTGCCAGGCCACTTAATTAGAAATGCTGAGAGGTTTAAGTTTTTGTTACCTGGCGGCTGTTTGAGGGAAGAGTAAAGAAATGGAAAGCTCATGATGATATTCTGGCATTGTAAACATCTTCAGATCAAAACTGGTAAATATGTACTGAACTTCGTATTGGTCTATATGTGGCTAGCTTAAACTTAGCCAGTTGTAGAATAGAAAAAGGTAACCTGCCAGAAATGCGTAGGTGAGAAACTGACAGAACCGAGGCAACTCGTGTTGTTAGAATCTGTATCAAATATTGATATTTGATACTGGATGTACATTGATTTTTTGTCGAAAGAAAAGTAAAACATGAATATTTGATGAGCCAAAATTCTTGCTTAAAGACTGTATTTTGGTATGTGATATGTTGTGAATATTTCTCTGCTTATTATTCAAATGAAGCGATTTTCTATATCCTGTATATTGGTGAGTAATTTTATTTTATTTTTTCATATTACTCCTGTAAATTTGTAATACGAATTAATTTGAGACAACAGGAGGGTATTATACTGTTAGTAACAGTACCCTCTGCAAATTGTGCATCTGTTTAGCTGGTTGACGATGGCTTGGCTACTTACAGTTTCTATTTATTAGCAAGTTCCATGCTTTTGCTTAGGGAGATTGTTTGAATAGATTAACATGGCTTGGTTACATTTCTTGTAGTGCATGGTCATGCATACAGCACTCCAGATGTGAATAGAACCTCATTCCAATCCATTTAATATCGATTAGAAATTGAATTTAATTAACTCTGAACTGTGGGATACAAATTTTACAAAATAAACGCCTCTTTGAAATTGTGATGCTGGCAAACAGATGTTGCACACCAAGTATTGTAGCACGATTTTATTGCATAGTTTTAGCAACACGGGACAACACATTGAAAGATTAAAAATAACATGAAAACCCGCATATTTTTGCCACCCATGAGCAAAAGCGCAGCCATCCCATGAATCTTAAAAAGGATGCGATTTATAGCAAGTGGAAGTGCGAGTGTGCAACACAGATGCTTCTCGAAAGTTTGTCATTCAGCAAAAATGGTACCTTTTTTCACATATTGCTGCCTCATTTTTACTTATAATAAGACCATTCAACAATATCTGCCTAAAAAAATTATGCAAGCTGGCAAGTGGCAGATAATATTAATATTAAGCATAAATAAACCATCTACATTTCAAGCTAAGGTACCATAGGCAGTTCATCACATGGAAATCATACACAAAAAATTTACCTGCCCATTTGAACACATCCAAGCACCTTGCCAAAAGTGAAAAAAGACCAGACTACAAAACTAGTTTTTGAGACTGCTAAGACACAAATGTAACAACTTAGGTACTGCCGGTAACAAAGTAACATTAAGTTACAGAACAACTGATGAAGCTAAGAGGCTTTAGCAGATTCATCAGCCGGCAATTCATCATCATCATCATGGTATATGTTCTCAGCCATTTGCCAGATCTGAAGAATGTTGTCTTCAGCCACACTGGCAATGACCCAGTCCTCACATGGGTTCCATGAGAAGTCCGAGATCTTGCTTGTGTGTCCCCCGTGGATGAATAGTAGCTCCGGGGGACCATCTTCTGCATCCTCTGGTGTTTGCTCCGCATCAATTCTGTTTACAACATTCAGATGACACAATTGTAATGTAATTTGTACATCGAGTTTTCTTCTAAGAACAATTTTCAGAAGCAAACAGCTGTTTCATTAATATACAAGACAAACTTTCGCTAATTATGTTAAATTGTTAAGTAATAATGGGTGAAAAGATACATATTTTGATATACTTCCAAATGGCGCCAAATTGTACAGCTAAGTGTAAATGTGTGATGGAAAAATGCACCGTCAGATATCAATAGCTGCATAATTTTCTCGATCAAATCAAGAGACCACATATAAACATCAGTGATTACAAATGCTGCAAAAAATAATAGCATACACAAGAACCTCATCTTATTTCTTATTTGAATTCTACTGTTGTGTCTGACGGAAAAAAGCAAGACGATCAACATTTACCTGCTAAGGTCCCACACCATTAGCCTCCGGCCGAGACAGCAAGATGCAAGAATAGTTTCATTCTTTGGGCTCCATCCTACTTGGAATACGTCCTCTCTGAACACAATAAGTTATACGGTTAATTTTAAAAAGAAGTTTGCTATTTTCACCTCAATGGTCAATAGAGTATTTAAAATGATGTTTATTGTCCTCATCAAACCCAAAGAATTGCAAATTGCAAATCTTCCTTGAAGGAGGGAAATATACTCATGAACTATAAACAATGGAATCTTCCTCTCTGAATTTCCATTAAAAATGAAATAAAATACTAGATAATGTACCCATCTCTCTCCTCTGTGTTAGTGATTTTTTTTGTAGAAGTGCATGCTGAAGTTTTTGAGTAATGTCTTTATAAAAGACAGATAATTATTGCTCTCAACAGATAGGTAAATGGGAACAAGTAGACTCACTTATGACAATCAAAAGTGTGAAGAGCTGTGCTAAGTTTACGCAGATCAAACAATTTGACTGTTTTGTCAGTTGACCCTGTTGCCACAACCCACTCATTGAATGGATTGAATGCCAAGCAATTCACCTAGACAAATAGTAAAACCAAAACTATTGTAATAAATCAATAGTAAATGTCATGTTCCAGGCACCGAGTGGTGACCATCAATTATATTCAACTAGAAATAACACCTAATATTTCTCCTAGTTGCATTTATAATATACTCATCCATGCTGTTTGCAAACAGACATCAAATACTTAATCAAGGACAAGTCAACACAAGAAGAGCAAGCCATCCTTCACATTTCCATACTAACTCATACAGATAACTTTATGATCCAATTAAAGCAAATTTAAAAAGTAACATACTTCTCTTGTATGATTATGAAATGTGCTCAGAGATAGGACATTATGTAGGACTGTAGGAACAAATTTTGTTGATATGCAGTCTGTATTTTGGCTTCCCCCCTTAACATTTAATTAACTGTTACAAATAAGGCAAGGTCTAACCCTAAACTACATGGAAGAAAAAAGGACAGAGAAAAGCTATCCCACAAGATGTACTAGATATGGCAGTCGCAGCTTCGCTGCGCTATGTTTTTTAGATTGAAGAATAATTTAATCTATTTCGTCAAATTTATCAAAATTTCTGATGTAAAATCTAAAAAATCTCTTGTAAAAAACTTGTGAAAATTTGTCAAAATTCTAAGAAAATTTCTAGTTCAAAATTAATTATTTTTGTCATAGAAAGTCGTCATATAAATTTGGCATAAATTTTCTACCAAAAAAACTTGCCAAAAGCAACTTTTTACATAAATTCATGAGCGAAAATTAGAGATCTCACATCGCATGTAGTATAAGAGGGAATATATATATTTTTTCCTATAGATTAGACATGAAATAATTTAGATTTTCAAATATATTTATTTCTTAATTAAATAATAATTGGTATGACTATTTTTTATTTATATTTATATTTAACAAAAAAAACTATTTTTAACGAATATAATTATGTCAATGCGGTCTGCTAAAGCGGTCACGCGTCTTTATATATACTATAGATACCTTGAAGCTAAGATAAAGAAAAGAGAAAAAGTAGAGAATTACAATAAGCCAAAATGTAAAAGCTAATTGAAAGAAGAGAAGTAGAAATATGCACATACCTCACCCTGGTGGGCAACAACCTTCTCAGAAGGCTGTTGGCTGCGAGACCGCAAGTCCCAAATGAGCAGGTGGTGGTCATCACCAACTGAACCAAACAAATATTCATGCCTAAGGTGCCATGCCACATCTTCTACCACCCCTTCATGATACTAAAACAGTACAAAAGCAGGATTATTCTTATTAGATCAATATAGGTTAAATTGAATTAGCTGGGGCACAATTAAGAATTTTTTTCAACAAAATTAAGGCTACATTAGGTTTAATTAAGAAAAATTGGGGTGAAATAAGATTAATCAAGCCAATTGCACTGGTACAGACTATATATCTTTCCCTCCTAGTTATCTGTTAAAGTAAATTTTCAGATTTGATATGTGAATACTTCCCTTGCTCTACCAAATAAATTCAATGTCCAGACAAAATTAAGAGTAGTGCGTAATTAATAACAATTTCAGGTCAGGACAGCATTGCAAACCTAGAGCTTATTATCCTAACAAACATGCTTCATTTTGCTTTTGCTCTGTAGGGTCCCCCCCCCCCCCCCCCCAATATTCCCTTTCAGTAAATATCAGTTCGACCATCAACTCAGTTTTAATGAACCATATAAAAAGCATCAATCTAACGACTAGGGAACAAATCAACACAGAAAGTAACAAGAGAAAGGCAAACCTTAAAAATCTGAAGGGCATCAAGGGTTTTGTTCTTACTATTGCCCTTGATATCCCATAAACAAATCTGAGCATCATCAGAGCCACTCAATAAATGACCATCCTTAAATATGCTCCAAGAGAGGCCATACCCCTCTGAGCTGTGGCCTCGGAGCCTCAAATCTGGGTTACATGTACCATCTAGTGGTGGCTTAGAGGGGTGCTTACTATAATCGAACACATAAACCTCCGCACTGACAGTTTTGGTTGCAATTATAAATTGATTTTGAGGCATGTACCGTGCCCGGTTCACCTCCCCATCATGGTTTATTTGTTGGATTATTTGCACCTGAATTCAGAAAACATCAATCTTGTTTAGCCATCTCTGTTTAGAATAAAGATGGGTTCTTTGTACAATCTGGTTCATATATAACAGTAATCTTTTTATTTTGTTAACAAAAATATCAATTGCACAGAAGAGCTGTTTTAGCAGCGCTATGAATGCTAGACAAAACAATCATATTACTGGCTATCTGGCTTACATAAATCGTCCTTCTTTCTTTAAGAAAAAACTTAATGCTAGAAATATTCACTAGCAAGTTTAAGGGGGGAAAAAAAATCAATATATGGGGAAGAAACAAAAATAAATTTAGTTCTTCCTTTTCAGCAATTTTTGCCTTTTGGTAAGTTCAAGGACTAATTTGTGCAAATAAAAGTTCAGGGACCAACTTGGCTTTTTATAAAATGTTCAGAGACCAATTTGGTTCAATAAACCTTAGAAATTTCTATCTTTTTTTCTGAGAAAGTTCAGGCACAAAATTCTGAACTACACCGAACCAAAAAAGAGGGTAAAATTCCAAAACTTTTACAACCCTAACCCTAAAGAATTAGTACCTTTCCAGTGGCGCAGCCAAACCCTCCAATCTCACCATGCTCATCCTCATACTGGCGCGCATCTCCCTCAGCATCCTCTACAGGCAGCTGGACCTGGGCCAGCATTAAATAATTGGGCTCGTTATCTGACGTGTGGGTCCCCAGGACCATCTTCTGGACCGAGTAGTCCTTGCCCGCGGGCTCGTCCCGGTCGGGCAGCCATTGTACGGTCAGAGACGGCCACTCTAGGGCATGCGTCACCACCAGATCGTACAAAAACGGCGTGTTTTTCTTCCAGATCTTGTACTCCTCGTTTATTAGCCGCTCCTCGATCTCTGCGCGCATCTCTTCGTCGTCCTTTGGCATGGCTCTCTCTCTCTGTGTATTTTGTGTTTTAGGGTTTGGGAGTTGGGAGGGAAAGGAAAGAGAGAAATGGCGCGGGGAAACCGGGAAAGTGGAGAGAGGAGAGAGAAAGAAAGGAATGCGAAATTACAGAGGTTTATTCTGCGAGTGGAAAGTGGTTTATTGATTTTCTGTTGTGAATATTATGCAATATATCATGAAACGAGGTAAGTGGTTTGAAATCTTTTTGGTGCGACCAATAATGCGACTCGTTGTGTGTATATATGCAAGAGAATCGCTGCAGCCATTGGATGGGTTTGTTGTGTTGGGCCGTTTTCTCATTAAAACCAGCCCAAGATTATGTATTCCGTATTCTCCGCTAATTGGGCTGTTCTGAGATTTTCTCTTTATGATTTTCTATTTAAAAATTTACTACTAGGCTTAAGAAGGCTTTGGGCTTTGAAGATTACTACTCGACATCTTCTACTGTTCTTCTTCTATCCAAGGGCGTTGCTTTTTGCACGCTCTCGCATTGCAATCCACGGTTCAATTTTGTAAATGACAAAATTACCCTTATTCTATAATCTAACATTCTTGAACTCTCCGTCTCCACCTTCCACACTGTTCGGTGTTCACTCGAATTTCTATTTCTCTCATATTAATTTCCTCTCATCCTTCAGCCCTTCCTCGATTGCTCGTCATTTCCAATTTGCTTCTTTGTTCACGCCTTTCTCGACAACTCATCGATCAACATTCGTTCTTCACCAAATGCGCCATCACAATCTCTTCTCTTGCCCTTGTGCAAATTGGAACTTGTCCATTACTACACAGGCCCCATGGTGATCAGTATAATTACTGTATTTAGTATCGCAAGTGACACGATTCAAGCCGTAATGCATGGATGTCTAAAGTTATATAATTTTCTTTCATTTTTATTTCCCATCACATATTTTTGTTCTGAATTATAAAATTTTAAAAAAAGAATGTCTTTTGAGTAGCAAGATCGCCCACCATCATTGGTCAAACTATTTAGGCTTTGTGCGGAAGCTAATCCAAAATAAACGAGGGGCATTTCTGTCTTAAAAGAGAATTTTACCGTGCATTGCAAAATGAGACCATGTGAAAAGCAACACCCTCTATCCAAAGAAAAATGAGAAATGCTAGTGTCCAATATATAGGACGGATGGGATGGTTCCGTCCAATACGATCGTTTTCACGTTTTGAAATTTCAAATGACCGATCCAAACCGTTCAAAATATTTTTCATATTAAAAACTTATAAGAAACCAATTTTTACATTTTTTCGAATTTTTTTACTATTTTTTTGGTATTTTTGAAAATTCATGATATAAACATTATGGATCGTCCAATAACAATGATTTTCTAAAATACAAAAAAATTATTAAAAAAATTCGAAAAAATGTAAATATTGGTTTCTTATAAGTTTTCAATATGGAGAACATATTGAACGGTTCGGATCGGTCAATTGAAATTTAAAAACATGAAAACGATCATATTGGACGGAGCCCATCCATCCAATAGATTGGACTCTAGCATTTCTCAAGAAAAATTCCTCAATAATGTTTTTGTACGAATGTTTAATCTTACAAAATAACTTATTAAAACATGGATCGACGCCAATGAAGACTTGTTTTTATACGATTGTACCATTTATTCATTGGTTTGCAATATAGGGACGCTTATGTATGATTGTGGTACTCTCAGTAATGCTTGTACCAAAGTTTTTGTCTAATCTGGAAATACATGCAACTTTCTAACGTGACTTTTACATTTGTGGGGCTAATTAGCAACAAAACCTCAAGCCGTTCCAATAACTGTCAGATGAATTCTAAAAAACATTTATTACACCAAAATAATTTTTAATTCATATTGTTACCAGAAGTTGGTGTTTTAGAGAGAGAAAAAAAAACTCCAGTCATTATATAACTCAACAAATAATAACAGGAGAACACTAAGGGGCCTTAGGGTTTGAAGTTTTGGATTCTAGGATTACTTCCAACTGGAAAGTACACCACGAGTTAACTATTATCACCACTAATTACTAAATTATCCAATAATAATTGAACAAGCCAGGCAGCTTTAGGCTCTGCACCATTTACACGTTTTTTTTTTAAACAAACATAGCCTGAATTACCAGCATCCAATCTCTAAATTTATACACTTTTTACATTTCAGTTTGCTTGTATCTGTCATCTATCATCTACCTCATTGTCTTTCCTGCCATTGTTGGAAAACCAGTTTTCCCCAACTGTGTGTTAAGATCTATGAAATAATGAACCTTTCAGGCAGACGTACCTGACAAAATATGGCATCAGAGTGGATACTTGCACGCAGGGAACCAGGAGGGTATCTGGAAATGTGGTGAATTGGTGAAATTCTTGGTTATGAGTAGCAGAGCTACCAGTTTTTTATGCTTTTCAGATATCTTCACTGCCACACCAACTATTCCTAGAATTACACTAAAATTTTTCCCCAGAGTGAAAAAAAGTTCGAACCTTAAGTTCAGCTTAAGACCCAGCAAGCAATCTCTAACTGGAACAACTCTCCTTAACTATGTGCATCCCGGAGCTAGTGCCTAAACTGTCCAAATTAAGTACCACTACCTGTTACATGCGGGTACTGGTAAAGGCATTATGTTACAAACAATATTTGATGAGTACAAGCTGACACGGTATAAGGTCAAGTTCGTTGTTCTGCACTTCTGCTTCCACTATATTGGAACTTCATGTTAAGGCTTAATTATACTATACTAAAAGAAATGCAGGAGCACTTACCAGAAAAGGAATAAATCATGAGTAAGAGCCTAGCAATTTTTTTTTACCTCGTATAAAGTTTCTCACAGTTTATATGTAGAGTTTGCTAGGTACGAGCTGGATTTTTTTTTTATATATTTAGGTTTAGAAATTAGAATTTCCATTCACAAAAATGATTCCTTTCACCATTTAACTTGTAATAAGCTACAAAAATTCACATAAAAAAAAATCTAGAGAACTATCTAATATATACAGAATTGAACCTGTGTACCTACTTTCCTGTGGAAACCACAAGGTAAAAGTTAAATAACAACATTCACAGCTAACTAAAGCTAAGTATTAAAAACCTAGTTTAGATTTCACCCTGTAGCTCTCTTTTGACTAATTTGAGTACCTCCATCACCTGACAAAGTAATGTGAGAAGTCTTAGAACCTTAATGCAAAAAAATAAGCAGGTATCTTGATAGGAAAATTTACATAGAAAAGAGCTATAAATAAAGAATACTCTTCTAGGATACAAATGAAAAAAAGAAATGAAGAAGTACAAATGATATTTGGTTGGCTCAAAGTCATATTTTTAATTGTAAGTAATAACAGGCACCATGTGTGACTGCTGTCATGCTATATGCCCAAATGATGAACTACAGAATTATCTTAACAAAATATTAAAAAGATTTTGTGCATATTAGTTTTGATGATATAGTACAAAAGAAATATAAAAGTCATATTCATCAGACATGGATATTTTTTCAGGTAAAAGGGCAAGTAGGGCAATTTTCTAACTGACACTTCTAATTTTTTGTTAGTTACTTAGGTGCCTTGTTTATGTGACAAATTTTATTGAATACCAAAATGTAAAAATATTCTAAACCTTGATTTTTCATTTCTTGTTTGATCCATTCCATTGACTATATTTCCCAGCCTTATCCATATCAGGTCTTCCCTCCATTTATAAAACAGTTCAAATTTGATGTTGGATCCGAAATAAAAGGTTGGCTATGTACTCTAGTAAAAGGGTAGGGTACATATTTCATTTTAAATCAGTTACTAATTCAATTATCAATTAGCAATCTAGAAGGCATCTTATTCTATCTTTAACATGATGCAGGAAAATATAAGAGATCTTACCCCAGGATAATGTACAAAAACAGGTGAGTAATGGTCAAGTGCTATGTATATTTTTCCAAGTAGACTCATCAGTGCATCCACCTCATCGCCTAACAAATCAACCTGATGCAACAATTGACAACAATAATATTCATGATTTATAATATATAGAGTTTCTCACTGCCGTAAAAAAAAATATAATATTCAGTTTTTCACAACCTAACGTAACCTTATACAACCTGATTAATACTTGCCAACTAGCCTTCCAAAAAAAATATTCATTCCGATGTTAGAACATGAAGTTATATCAAAGGGTTTTTTCAGTACAAAATTCATCTGAAGTGAGATTTATTTGGGAGAAATTTGAGATGACATGGGTCTAAATTTGTGTTCTATAATGTAAATAGGGAACAGGTATGCCACCTAGGTGGTAATAAACATACCTGCAGGAAATGAACAGAGAAAAAGAACTAAAAAATAAAAATAATACCTCAGCTTCAGCCTTAGCTAAGTTAGAAGTTCTGATTTCAAGCATTTCTTTGTAGAGGAGCTCATTTCGCCTCGATTGGCTGGATTGCTGTGCCAGTGTACCAATCTGAGTAGCCAATGATCTTAATCTGCGCACACAATATTCAACTTATTTAAAAAGTCACAGCGTTTGGCAAACAGGGTTTGGGCCGTTCAGGCCCACATGGTTTCAGATTTCCACTAAAATCAAGTTGGGAGGTTAATTTGGGGTTTCTTCACTCTTCAAACTTTCAGGATCAGGCAAAGTAAGTTTTGGGTTCAGAAAGCAAATTCAGGACAGGTCAAAACATTTTCCAGCTCTAATTTCTCCTTAAAAACTTCGTTTGGGCCATTTAAGTTCTTATCATACAGCACATTTCAGCTAAAGACTAAAATTAAACCCAGAGAAGATAAATTTTAATAATGCAATAATTGAATTAAAACCCCAAATTTAACAAATATTAGACATTGCTTCTTTGTAACAAACTTTTTTCAAGCAAAAGGACGACAAAGAAGTACCTATTTTCACTGTTTCCAATACTGTGTTGCAACCTATTCTCAAACTCTGTCAATTTAGCCAAAAATTTCTCCATAAAGTCGGAAACAAAATCTACTACCAGTTTTCCCTCTTTCTCCTTCCTTTGGAATAAGGATGTCATCTTTTGGTTCTCTTTTCTATTTCTATCAATCAATTCTCTTTGTTTCTCTAACTCCATTTCATACTGAGTAGCTTGTACCAAGGCCTCATGTAATTTATTGTTTGTTAACTCAATTTCTCTTTTGGAATCCAAAGTAGGACCGAATTGAGTCTTTAATTTTTCTCTTAGAGTTTCAATATCACCTGTAATGAGCTCAATTTTCCTGTTTTGTTTTGCCAATCTTGAATCAGTCTCTATTGTGAATTTCTCATTTTCATCCAAATAAATAGAAATTATCTCATTTAACTTTTGTATGTCTCGATCTATCCTAACTGATGATTTCTCTTTTCTTTGTTTCTGTTCTGCTATGCAAGATCTTTTATGCTCAATATCCATTTGGGTTTTCAGATCTTCGAACTTACTACTGCTTTCATAAAAGATTTCTGCTAAAAGAGTTTGGTTAACCATTGTTCCAACCTCACTTAAAATTTGAAAATCTTCAACTTCAGCAGAGAGTTCATTGATTCTACCCAAAAGCTCCTCTTCTGACAACGACTGTACCTTTCTGGTGTTCTCGAGCAAGTCCCTTAAGTTTTTGTTTTCGCCAAGTAGACGGTCAATTCCACCTTTCAAAACTTCAGTTTCTGTGGAATGTTTTAAAACATTACCCAAAAAACCCTCATCTGACAAAAACTGTGCCTTTCTGGAATCCTGTAGCAAATCCTTCAAGTTTCTATTCTCACTAACTAAATGATTAATTCTACACTCCAATCTACGTATCTCTTCCACTTTATCGGCACAACTTACACGCAACTGAACCTCCTTTAACATGACTTCATCCAGCTTCGCAATAACCTCAGGTAACCGTTGCTTTACATATTCGAAATCTTTATCCTTTCTTAGAGGTGATGAATTTTTCACTTTTAGCAGTTCCCTTTTCAATTTGAACAACTCTTCGGTTTTCTCATGCATGGCTGTCTCATGCTGACGCCTCATCTTGGTTATTTCACCCTTGAAATAATCTATTGTGTCCTCCTTTGACATGTGCTTCAAATAAACCTCTAAGGTTGCCATTTCCTTCTCAATTGAAGTTTTTTCCGTACCAGAAACAGCAGCAATATCATGGTCTTTCACCTTCACAGCAGAACTAATTATATCTGACTCTAATAAGGATTTTGAAATTAAATTCAATTCTTCGCGCAAGGTGTTAAATTCTTGGAGCACTGATTTCCAAGCGCCTAACTTTTCTTGCAATTTTGTCTCAAACTCTTCATAGAAACCCTCAAAATAGGTTCGGAAAACAATACCACTAACTTCCTTCTGCAACTCGTGCTCCCAATGATTTTCAACAATAGTAGCTTTTAAAACCCCAAAAATGTGATTTATTTGCTCAAAACCAAAATTCCATACTGAAAATAAATCATCAATTTTTCTGTCTTGCACTTCTCCTTTGAGGGCTTGAATTTGCTCTTCCATGGAAGCCCTGAATCTCTCAAATTGCGCTTGATAGCACAAATCGATACCTGCTTCCATCAAACCCTGGCGCAACCGGAAAACCGCTCTTGTAATTTCATCATCTATAACTGAAAAATTCGGCATTTTTATATCAACATCTATGTTTTTGTATTTATTTAATTTACTGGTAAGTAGAGATATTTCTCTTTCCTTTGAAATAATCTTGTCCTTGGCCTCTTCGCACACAGCCTTAACCATTTCCTGCATAACTGAATCATGTACAGTCTGCGAGATGCTTAGCCGGTCGCCAAGCTCATCCCAATAGGTGTCGAAATCCTGTAGGAATCGATTGTCACTATAAATGGAACTGGAATTATCATTTAAAATGGAAATGCAACCATTCCCATTGCTAAGTAATTGGATTTCTTTGATATCAGGTGTAGATAGAGTGGTCAAAATATCAGAGTCAAATGTTGTGCACTCCATTTGTGCCTGCAAAGTGAAAACCAAAATAAATGATTATATTTTCCACACAAGGCCAGAAATTTTCCTGATTTGAAAATGACACATCTACTTCTTGTATATGCGACTGAAGGAATGTTTTCTGTTTATTGGTAAAGAACAACTCGCCAGATACGAAGGTAAAATGAACAAACTAAACATCCGTTTTGCACAAATTTGAGAAAGACAAATGCTTGTTTGAGATAAGGGCAAAATTGTCAACATCCATAATGGAACATGTCATGTCCATCAGAGTAGTCTAAAAATTGAATTTTCAACTGACACATTTCTAGTATTAGTTGCAGTACGACAAAGCACAATAAATGTTGTGGGTTATACCCAAAACAAAGAAAAGTCAACAATAATTCTAGTGAGAAACTTATGAAAGTTAGGATTCTAATGTACAGATGATTTTGTGGTATAACTACTTCTTACAGGGGGGGTAAAGGAAACAAAACTAAACAAAACCAAACGCAATATACCAAAGAACTGGGTGCAAAATTTTCACGTCGTACCGGTTAGACCAGTACCAAATCCGCTACTGTATGGAATGGTCTGTCAATGAACTTCAAGTTTCTTTATATCCCATTTACAATGAAGTTTAAGTTGGCAACGTACAGTAGTGATTATTCCAAATAAAAGTCACACACGGTACCAATATGTCAGAATAACGGTACTGCACATAAGCAGCAACAGTTCAAATTTCAAAGTTCAAACTATGGACTAGTGCTCTGAGCCATAATAAACTTATCTTACTATAACTATTGTTTGAAAGAATATGTAAGTCTGACCAATAAAAGGCTTGAATTTCTAAACAAAGATACACAGGAGCAGAGATTCAAACACTAATTTTTGTAATTCTGCTTGTTTCTTAACACCAAATTCACAAAGAACTGCAAAAAGAGAATATAAGGAAGAATCCAGCTTTTACTGATACCATGTAACAAAAAAACCAGGAGAAATGAACGAATTATTCAACGAGTAAGAAAATTGATTGAATTACCTTTACCTGAGAGAGATGCGAGTTTCGCAAACTGTACGACTCAGAAGCTCGCTTCTCTACAGAAAAGCCAGCTTCGAATTTCCCGCCACAAGCTCTTCTCTTTTTCGGATAATGTTTCCAATCAATTTTGTCTCGTTTCTCCTATTTCCAAGTGGCGGCTGGCGCCGAAACAGTGGAGAGGAAAAACTGGGATCTTTTCTTTCCAGAAAAAACCGAATTTGTTGGCTCGAAAAAGAAATGAATTTGTTTTGCGCGATTGTTTTGGTTGGGTTGGTTAGGTAGTACGGAACAGAAGAGGCTTTAAATTATAGTATTATACAAATAATGAAAAGACAGGGACAAAAAGAGAAAATTAATGAAATGAGAATGAGACAAGGCGACAGAGCACCGCGAGAGCGCGGCCTTCACAAGCACACTGGAACATTCTCTGGTTTTCTATAGCGTTTACTATGTACTATTTTGTGTTCACTATATGTCAGGTTGAAATTGGATCCGGTTTGTCAAGTTGTGATGAATTTATCTAGATTTGGACCTATCAAAATTGGGTCGGATTTTCGATTCACTTTGGATATAGACATGTAAGTTGATTATTTTTTTTTATTCAAGTTAAATGTTTAAAAATAAGATAAGTTGAGTAATTTGTAGTTTATTACCCAAAGCCACCGAATTTTTTTTAGTAAATACCGATTTCATGGTTAGATAAATACCGGATTTCAGGTTTGCTAAATATAAATTTAGTTTAATACCATTTAATAATTCTATTTTGATCTATGTAATTATTGGATTTAGTTAATGAAATAGATAATTTATGAAGTACAACAAAGAGTAAGATCTTATGACTAAATAAACTTATAAGAAATAAAAAAACATCAACCATATTTTATTTATCACCTGCGACAACTAATATATTGATTATCAAAGTTAATGAAAATTTTTTTTCACAATTTTGGGAAGAGGAGTAAATTTGACAAGTGAAGTGCGGATGGACAATATCACTGGTCAAATGCTCTGAATATTTCTAAATTATAAATAAAACATTTATAACTGTACCGTTATCGTAATTGTGAAATTAATCATCAACTATGATTATGATATATTTCTTAACTTATAATTGTATTTGCTATTGATATTAATAACTCGGGCCGAGTTGCATGCAGCACGATTCGCTGCACGGAGAGGATAAATACCGACTCAAGCTAGGACTCATGAAAAGCTGTCAGGTTTGACCCGATCACGGGTCAGTCAGAATTATGGTTACATTTTTTTGGCATGTGGCTGCGCTGTTCCTCTCTGGAAGGATATGCATATATCATGTATAAATCATAGTTGAATTTGAATTTAACTGTTGTTATTAATTTATTATTCCTTATTTCAAAAAGAAAAAAAACTAGTATATATTATTATTGTCCACCAAAACAACACGTTTTTATGTTGACATTAATTAAATATAGGACCACTATAACGCTCTCCCACCTAGTTCAACCAGAAATTTGTCGTGGCTATCTGATTACTTCGGCAAAGAATTTAAGACAAATTGTCAAATTATATGGGATCTAGCCGAAGGGTTGTTTATTTTATTCCAAATTATTGACTTCACTGGTAAAAGGTCAACCTAGAAAAAGGACAAGGAGCGTCTAATTTTTATTAATATTATAGATATGTCTTAAGCCATATCATAAATTCAGAATATGAAACATCAAGATTATCAGGTCAAAAGACCAACAGCAACATTGGCAAATTCAAGTAGATGTGGGAACTAAATCCTACTTAATTTTTTTACGAGAAAAGACCCCATGCAAAGTGGAATGGGAGATTATATTTTTTTTTCAATATATTTTTTAACCGTGTTAAATTTTTTTTTTATAACATACACCGATTTAAATGATAAGAAAATATAAACTTTTAGACCTTGAAGAAAGTCAATGAGTTACTACACTTTATGCTAACTCGTCTTAAAAATTATGTTATCGTAGAACATGGGAGTCTTAGGCTTCGTCATTTATCCAAAAAGTAATGGATTTAATTCTCATTGGACACAAAAGATGGATAAATTTTATTTCACAAAGTGGGCTATTCCTTAGTAAATAAATAGTCTTAATTATGTTTTGATGATTCTTTAATTTGTTAAAATTTTGTCCACACATTATGTGCGAAACTAAACATGACATCCATGACAATTTTTTTTTTTTTTTTCATAATTTTCTTGTTCCTCCGTTCCTACTGCAATGTTTAACTAAGAAAGGTCAGTGTACCTGTGTCGCTTCATTTTGCAATATCTTGTCAACAGAAAAAAAATATTTTAAGATTTAGTAAAATCAATCTTATTCTATATAATAATTAGTCCTAACCAGTCGCTTTTCTCTATCCTAAGCAAAATTTGGAACTCCCGAATAAAAAACTGCATGTTGGTGCGTCTTATCAAGTTATACAGAGTCGATAATCCTTTTAGAGATCTAACTGATAGATTGTATTTTAAATTTTTTTTGAAGATAAATTGGGATCAAGCCTTCCAACTTATATTTTTTAAATTAAACGTCTATTAAAAATCTCCGGTCGGATTTCGAACTTGCGACCTTTCATTTAAGATGCATTATTCTTTGCCACTAGACCAAAAGCTGATTCTCGCGATTGTATTTCAAAATGTTTAGAAAGATTGATGAGCAAGCAGATTTTCCTTTTGACACCGAAGACATCATGTCCGAATGTTAGTTCTGTAAAGGTTTTCCTGTATCCGAGATATTGTGTTTTTTGAAGTTGAGTTTTATTTGGTCACCTTTTTTTACTAAATTAAATTTTTATAGAAAATAGTTATCTCGCTTCAAATACGGATTATATTTAGATAAAAACTGTTGTTCTCAAATGTAATCAATGTTTCCGATACATCTTCATATGTTTTTCGGAATTTTTCATTAAAAAAATGTTTTTTCTTGCCCGAATTCTATCCATCTCATAACTAATTTACAGCTTTAATATTTCACATATTCGATAAAATATATTTTGAGAATTCACAAGATAATTTGCGGCAATAATGAAATAGACTAGAACATGCATTTTGTGCATTTTCCAAATTAAATTTTCAATAAGTTGCGAATTTTGGGAAGGCAAAAATGAAACTCAGTGGTTATTCCTTTTGAACTAAAAATCTCTATCCTTGCTAATTGCTATTTATAAAAGCATCAATTCAAAAAACTTATCCAATTTAGACCAAGGGGTCTATTCAATTTTGAGTCCAAATATGTATTCAAACCTTAATTTCAAACGATATGATTCATTGATTATTATAATCTAATTTAATCAAGAATGTAGATTTAAACTCCAAACAAAAAAGCTAAGCTCTTTGCTTAGAATAAAAAGAACGCTCAACGTTAGAATGGAAAAAACAGTAATGCAAAATTCTTTCAATCCATTGATATAATTTTTTTATTAATCTAATTTAATACAAAAAAAGACAAAATTAGAAAATATAAAAACGAGACATTCTGCTTTGTAAAATCATTTCATTAGATTTTTTGTAAAATTATTGTCATAAATTATGTTTTGATGATTCTTTATTTTTGTCAAAATTTTGCAACACATTTGGGTGGGTGTGTTTCATAGTAAAAAAAAAAAAATTAATACAAGAACAAACAAAAAGGTCAGAATTTGAAAATTTTTAACTTTCAAAATCTGACGGTAACTAGAAATGTGTCATATCGGAAATTTTTAGAATATACCGTGTCATATCATGTTAAACATTCATACTTTTTTGTGTGCCGCATAACTTATGATAGTCTCTTCAAATTGTTATTGCAAATACTAGGAGGGAAAATCACGCTTCGCGCGATATATGAATACCATGATGACGAAAAGATAAAAGTTAAATATTCATCATCGGAATATATATCAAGATGTGATAATTGCTGAAAATCTGAGCCTCCTTAATACATATATCGAGCTTCGTTAAAAAATTACAGTTACTAATACAGATTATACTATATTTATAATTGTTGAAAACTAAAGAACCTTGTTTCCGAACTTCAAGACCATTAATAAAAAAGTTCCAAAGTGCGTGATTAATAATTTTATAATTAAACTGCTTATAAAATTCTTAAATATTGGATTGAATTTAGCACAATAAGAGTAGAGAAAAAAACATAAGAAAAATCATACCATTATAAAAATCCTTTTTCCTGTACTAAACTCAAAATTGAATTGTAATTTTAGTGACAATGCAATAAAACAAAAAAGAAATCCACATACATCTCACCAGAGGAAATGCACAGAGTAAGAAGAACTCATATATTAAAGATGGAACTGAACCAAATCAATGTTTTTCGAATAAATTTCAGTCACTTTTTAAGTTGTCACGTTATCATCATTAAATTTATTTTGAAATAAGTGAAATGAAAGCTGAATTTTTACAAAAATATCACCAGTTTAATGTGAATGTAAAAATTTAAAGAATAATTCAAAAAAGAGAAAAAGAAATAAAACTAATGAAAAGACTTGTCGTCATAAAAAATTACAAATATCTATCTCTATTCATATAATTTAAGAATTATCAATATATCTTACAAACAGTAATCCATCATGTAGGTTGTAGCAGCTCGATCTGGTATAGTTATTAATTTCTTCTTAAACACGGTAACAAATAACATCTATTATTTAAGTAAGTATCGACAATATAATAACATGATTTTAATTTTTAGAAGTAAGAGAATAAACTATCATAAAGTTCTTTAGCAATTGCATTAAACTTATAAAAAATATACTAATCCATCAGGTTATTGTACAACCTTAATCTGGTACATGTCCTGGTGCCAGATGAGTGGTGACATATAAGTTGCGACTGGTACACTCATGAACATATTAAAAAAAATAATCTAGCACATGTATTAACTGATTGCAGATAAGTCGTGGCTCGTATTGGTCCAAAAAACATCAACAATGTGCGGGAAAAAAAGCATTAAATTCATTAAAATTTTAATATAGAAATTTATAAAACAGTTCATAATTTAAATTTATAGATGTATAATATTCAATTTAAATTTGAAAAAAGGAAAAGTGGTTATTTGTACCGGTATAAAAAGAAGGAATCGAGCTTTAATCTCTTCAATGTGCGGCTTCAATATTAGCAATTTCTTCGTAAGAAACATCTGCATAATTCATAATAAGTAGAGTTAAGAAAAAAGTAAAATTGACTGAATTTTAATGTAAGTGAAATCTTATTACCTAAGAGAGTAAAATTTTTTAGACAATTTTCTTATTACCTAAAAACAGTGGACATTGTAACCTGCAAATTTGAAAGGAAAATAGAATTTTACAGTAAGCATTATAAGTTTTCTCAAAACAACGGATTGAACAAAAATAGCAACAGAATTACCTTAGAAAATAGAAAGTATAAATCATAATACCACAATTAGCAACGTGCTACAAATTTTTTTCACAGGAGATTCTACATATAGACAAAATCTGAACATAAGGCTCAAAACTGCTAATGTTCTGTATTAATTTCAAATTTAAATGATCTTATTAAAAATTAATTTGCCTTAAACCCTGCATAACCTGTAATAGGGATTAATATCTTTCTCCGTATAGAATGAAACCGTTACATATTGACAAAAACTTCATTTCCTATACATGGCATATAAAAATATTACAAATTTGAACGGAAAGAAATAAATGACAGTGTTCTCTCACATAAAGGGATATTGCAATCAAACGATCACCCTATAATTCCTCTAGGTAACGGCCCAAAATATATGAATGTATACAGGTTACTACAATTAATATCCCATCAAATTTTTCAAACAAATTTAAAAAAAAAAATTTCCAAGCAAATTTAGGGCAAAATACAAACCAGATAAGAACCCTTATTACAGATGTAACCCCTAAATCCTCAAAGTCCGGAACCAAGTAAATGTTTTGATAGTACGAAAATAGTTGCGGGGACATCATATTTTTGGCATGGCTATAATAAACTTCCACTTGTAGGAGATGAGATGAAATTGTAGGAGCTGATCAGACATATAAGCATGCACGTACAATGACCTGTCTACCAATGTTGTGTTACCCAGCAGTCCAGTACTACAAATTGGCTCAATATTTCACCCTTCAGCACCCATTTCCCACGTCTAGAGTTATAGACCTACATTTTATTTAAAGTATTTAGTGTACCTCTTTTCTACAACCTTTAAAGTATATATGTAGTCTTATCCAATTTATTTATTTATTTATTTGAGAAAAAACAGAGAATTTACTTCAATTATCTTAGAAATTTTATCCAACTCAAGGATAAGCCAATTCAAAATGAAACTGCCATTTAGACATTGTTTAAGGCAAATTTGAGTAAATTGAGGCTAAATATTATAGAATTTATATAGATATGAGCATAAACTGAGAAGGTGGATCATTATCAATAGAATAACTTTTAATATTAAAAAATAAAATAAAATTACAAACTGTGATGACAAAATGAACCTGGGAAAAGACGCCGCCCTTGGAGGAATTGGCAGCAACGTCCTAGAAATGATCACACGGAGTAGAAAGGACCGCGAAGAATTACTTCTATTTTTTATCTCAAGCACGTGATATGCAAATAACAGATTTAGAGTTTTCTGGTTGCGCCTATTTGTCAGAAAAGAGGAGGAACGAAGGGAGGAGAAGTGGGGCTAGTTTGACGGTAAATCCCTGAGTCATGTAGTGATACGGAGGAGGAGGAGAAGAGAAGGAAAGGAAGAGGCATGGAAGAGAGACCTAGAGGAGATGGATAACAAAATAGAAGGGACGCAAAAATAGAAAGCAAAACAATGCGCTGTTAAATAAACTTCCAATGGTGAATCGGGTCTATTGTAGGAGTGATAATATTCGGCACACAATTGGTTACAGAGTTCAACATTGCAGAAATTGTAAAAAATTAAAAAGAAAACCCAATGCTGGAAAAACCGCTAGCCGTGTCGGGTTCCATTTTAACAAAACAAACAGGAAACCCACGGGTTTTTATTTATAATACTGAATACTGATGAATGTCCTTTGTTCTATACTATTTAAAATATCAAATCAGATTCGTTCATAAGAAATTAAAAAGCTAATATATCTTGCTTTTCAATACGAGAAGAGTAGTAAATCTATCCCACAATTAATATTAAAAATATATAATTAAATTTGATACAGTGATTAAAGAGTAACACTATCTAAATGGAATTCGCGGATACAAAATTCAATTGAAGAACCTCTAATGAATATTTCAAGTTACATATATTCTTATCTAAAAATCAATATTGTAAATTGAAAGTTTTAATGCCGGTAAAACATAAGACCCGTATATTTAACTAAAGAAATAAAAAAAAGCCATTAATAACGAGGACCAATACGACAGTGTAATCTATTTCACCATCTCGATGAGAATTAATTATTTTTTCTATCTTTTGATTTCCTATTTTTTCAAACAAAACATATTATAGTTTATGTTTAGGTTAATAAAAAATTTAATCCGTTGAAAAAGAAAAAGTTTAAGTTATCACGATTCCGTGATAGTTAAGTGTATTAAACTATTATTATCATTCTTCTTGACCACGTAAGCATCCACATGTCAAGTATCATTGAAATAATTGGCCATAAAATTTTCAAATATAGAAACAAATAAATAATGGAGTTTCGCTGTATAATTTCCATGGAGAAGTGATTTAATTAAATGTATTACCTTACTACATATAATAAAAAAATGGACCAAAAGACGTCTAATTAAGTTGTCCTCTGTTTTCTTCAGCACCTTCAAATAGTTTACTTTCTTTTTTATTGTGCTATTTTATTTAGACTGGGGAGAACTTCCGACTGTCACGCGAAATAATATTAGCTTAGCCGGCAGGTGACTTCTATTAAAAAAAAAAAATCATGAATATTTCAGAGTCTTATAAATTTATCAGTAATGATAATTGCCATCGGCAGATTTACCATCGCGCGCCATCGCTGAACAGCTGGCGCGCGTGCGTGAGTCTCGCGTGACTAAAAAATACGTCTGTTACAAATGTCCAGTTTAATAACGAAATGTGTTCACTTTAACAATCACAACTGTTCAGATAAATGCGTCAATTTATGGTTTAATATAAAATTGCGCGTTAGTCTTGGAGAGAGGCGCGCAAGGGGCAGAGCCGGAAAAAATTTAATTTGAACCCGACCGATTCATGACCTCTTCTAATTTTTTCATGTGTTTTGTGTTCGGTTCATGACCCCTTCGCTTGGTTTAGTAATAACATTTTTTCTTATAACATTTATATTTTTTATTGCATCTAACTGAACATTTATATTCAATTAGCAGAACATTTGTACTTACCTAACTGAACATTTGTACTTAATAAAATGAACATTTTTTCTTATAATATTTATATTTTTTATTGCAACTAACTGAACATTTATACTTAAATAACTGAACATTTGTACTTATCAAACTGAACATTTAGATACGAAATAAGTGCGTTGGGTGAGGGACCATTGTTGAGGCGCTCCCGTCAGCGATGGCTCGCGATGGTAATTAGTGCGATGGCACTAATCGATTTTCAAAATTTATTATTGGGTCCTTATAATATATTTTATGTGGGCTAATCATTTTATTCCCGCGAGCTTTACAGCCCAGAGGACGGAGTACCCATCAGATTTTATCAATTAATTTCGTTCAACTCAATTCTCGTCCTTTTTCTAAATATATGTCGACTATGTAACTTTGAACAAATTAAGAACATTGCCTCTATCATATAAAATATCAAAATTTAATTCGCGAATAAATAAATACTAGTCGAGTTTGAGCGAGTATGAATCAACTTGAACTTGACGGCTCGAGTTGAGTTCAAAACACTTTCTGAGTTTTTTAGTTAGCTCAAACTCAATTTATATTCAACTCAAGTTGACTTGCGAGTCACGAGCTACTTCAAAATAAGACTATTGTTTGGAATTAGTCATTTTTATTTTCTTTATTGTTTTGGTGCAAATTATATTTTATGTTGAAATTATTTGAAATGAAAAAAGGTAATTTTATGGTGGACAAAAATTTTAAATCATGTTTAAATTTTGATCACTCATCTCTATTATAATTTTAAATGAATGATCTGGATTGAAACCTAGTTACAAAATTATATGCGCAAGTACGCAACAAAATTTGCTATAAAAAATTATGATTCTATCATAAATTTTTATGTTAATAATAATATTTGAAATATAAATCTATTATGTGACAAGTCGGCTCATGAATCGACATATTAGCCAAGCGAGCTGGCCCAAGTTGTATTCCATCAACTCGAGTTATGCTTACTCAAATTACAACCGAGCTTTTTTCAAATCGAGTTTGAATAACTCACGAGTTACGAATTTTTGGCTCTCTCATAGCCAAAAGTAGCATTTCAAAAACTAATTTTTAAGTATGTTTAACAAAATTTCAAACTTCCCTATGAATATTTATTCCCAGACGTACTCAACAAATATTTTGACACTTCTAATATTTTTCAAGATTTTTTTTTTTCATTTTTAGAAATATTTAACCCCAGCCCCCCCCCCCCCCCATTTTATTTTTATCCAATAAATACACGTATAAACATTTACCACTTCCTCTTTTGTTCCGATTATTTAAAATAAAAATCTGGTTTATTTTGGGCGTGTTTGATGAATATAACCTTAGTTTTAATTTTTCGTTCTTTTTTTTTCAGCAAGAAAATACGAAACAAACCGCATTTGCCTCGCCAGCGGCCAGCGCCGAATCAATTCATTCTATTTTGGGGGTCGGAGCGGAGACCAAAACGAAATTTAGAAAGTGTGATCCTTTTTTTTTTTGGGTTCTCCTCTTGCTCTATAACCTATCCATTATGCTAATTCTTCGTATTTCTCCTTTGCTGCTGGAGTCTGGACACACGGAAGAAAAAAACCAGAGACTTTTAAAATCTCACTTGGCCTCTAGATTTATCTCTTCGTCGGTAACCAATCTATGTCCGCCTCTCATATTTTCTTTATTTAAGCTTTAATTTGTTAAGGTTAAACGACTAATATTTAGGTTAGTGTTCTCTTGATGTTGTAATTTTCATTATTTTTTTATAAATTGAAATTTTGATCGATTGTTATTTCTATTTTGATTTTGAATTATGAATTATCATAACCAATTAACTTTTTCATTTCAACTCTGACTTTTGTGAAATTTAGTTTTTTAGAAATCTCTCATGATGTTTTATACCTCCATATAATTTTATGGATTAATATGATTTCGATTAATATCAATTTATTTCTAATTTAAAAAAAATTATAATTGGAGTTCATTAACGCTTGTCAGGGTCCCTACTTAATTAATTATATTCTGTTTTCTGAAATTATCATCCAATAATTTGTTTTCTTGTGACTATGTTTATACAAGTTTCATTTACCTACTGGCTAATTTCGCTTTTTAATTAAACTCGATTAAAGGTGAGGGCTAGAGACCTCATTTTTGTTGCAGAACGGTAAATTCGTACTTCTTTTCATCTGTTTGTCTGGATATACCCAGCTTCTCTTACTCAATTTTCGAGTTTTAATTTTTTTTAACAAAACAACCAACAATTGTGTAGACTGTAGTTTAATTTCAGCATTTGAGAATGATAGGACCTACTAAGGATCCAGTCCAAATCTGAAGTATGGGCTCGTTTGGATGCCTTGGGAATAAGGGGAATAAGCAATTCCGGGCGGAAATTTTATTATAAACAATCCAAACTCTTCACAAAGTTACACACTTCCCAATACTTTCCGCCTAGGAATAGGCTATTCCTCTTATTCCCAAGCGATCCAAACGACCCCTATGATAAGATCTAGTAAGGTCCAGAAAAAATTCAGTCCAAATTTGAAATATGATAGGCCTAGCAAGGTCGATCCGGTCCAAATTTGAAATGTTGCCCTAAAAAGTAGCTGTAATGGTTGACAGATTCGGAAGAGAGTCTCATCCATAGCTACTCTCGACGAGTTCTCCATGAGTAGAAAGGATCCAAAAACAAAACCTTACTGCCAAACGCGGTAACAGAGAAAATTATATGATGTTTGCGTTTCGTATGCAAACATTTCAAATGTGTTTAGGGAATGAATTACTAGATGTGCAATAGTGGTACAACAATTTAAAATAACCAAAGCACATTCAAATTTAAATTCAACGAGATTTTCTAATTTGGTTCTTATATGTATTGATAAATTTATAATATCAAATAATTATAGATGAATGTTTATATTATATTAGATTAATTTGTTTCTGTTGTAAATATGCAAATATGCAGTCTACTACTACAAGCTCAGGAGAAAGGAAGGCCAAACAGGCAGCCAGTCTAGAATCCTTAATGGTGCGCATTCTTTTAATATATAGGGTGTGTTTGTTATGGGTTGAATAAGTCTTATTCCGAATAAGACTTATTCGGAATGAAACCAAATTCGTTTTGAATAAGCCTTATTCAACCTCTTATTCAAACCCCTTACACGCTTAACTAATTAGTATTGAATTGATGTTCAATTTCAAGTTGTATATCATCCCGCTCTTGCTAGTTTGCTACTCCAATGTGGTACCGTTTAGTATCAATTAATTGATGTAATAAAAATGCAACTATGCATTGTCGTTGCTAATTATTAATATATATTAAAATTGATTTGGAAAAGCTTGAGATACAATTTCTCAATACTTTGGGCCGGTATTTGTACCGAAATTCATAATTTTATGGAATTATTTTTTTATAATACTTGTGCTTTTTGTGTGTTTTGCATGAGAATGGCGCAGGAAGACATAAAAAGACGATACAAGAATTAATGATGATTGTTGAACGAATGAATCGAACAATCCAAGTATATGAATGTAAGCATCTCTCTCTCTCCCCCCCTTACAAAATACATAACAAAACAGTGTTATTTTACTTGTCATTTCATTCTTATATTCTTATTTTCCACGCAAAGGATCTTATTGATTCTTCTTTTAATTAATTTTTGTTTGTAGTTCGCCGTGGCTTAGAAAGAAAGAAGTTGGATGATAAGAAAATGTTGGATGGTCAAATGGTCTTGAACCGCCAGTTGCCACGAATGGTATCTTTAGGTGAGCCCGATGGCTTTCCTTTGAACTCAGACGTCTTCGAGGGCCCGCACACCATCAACCCGCAACAGGAAATCTGTCCCAATGCATGCACAAGCGCAACAGTCGCAGGAGCTGCAGCTCAGCCTCCTGCGCAATAGCGCAGTTGCACCAATACCAGCCACAGTAGATCGTAATGCAGCTAGAAGAAACAAATGATGTTCAAAGACGCCTGATATGAAATTTGGCGTTTTCAGAAAGAATAATCTTGGTAGAGGCTACCAAATACAGATTTGCATTTTTGTTGAATACACACTATTTACGTTTCATTTTTAGTTGACCAAATGGACCGATTGTCAACTAACCAGATTTCTTCGCCTAAAATTGAGAAAGTCTTATAATCTAATTCTTGTGGGAAATTTTGAGATTTTCGGTTCTTTTTGTGGCTCAATCTAATATAAATTAATAGTGACTTATAGGGGTGAAAACAGTCACCGTTTCGACCGTACTTTCGTTTCGTTTCGTCCAAAACGAAACGAAACTGTTAAAAGATTTTGGTTGCGTTTCAAAAACGAAACGGTTAACGAAAGCTTGAAACGGTTTCTTCCATGTGTATTTTCGTGGTTTCGACCGAACGGTTAACACAAATAGATAGTTAATTTCGCTTTTTCAAAATGAAACGGTTAACGAAATCGACCGTTTTCGTGATCGTTTTAGACGTTATGCAGCCCCAGTGACTTAGATGCATTAAATGAACTTGGCATTTGTATGCCTTATTATTGCCGAAAGGGCTGAAATTCTTGTTCAAATTTCCTAAAGGGCCGCGCACCATAAATATTTTCCAGAAGGGCCCAAGAGCTCATAGCATTTGGGCCTTAATTTTCTTAATAAACAGTCGCTAGTGCCTATTGCGCTTATCTATTGACAATTTTAGGCAGAGTCACACTTAGAGACATTGTCAGTCTTCACAGCTCCAATGCCTCAGCTGCTTAGCCCCTTCTGTTGCTTCCCCAGTTTTTTTTGGCTGTCTGTGTTGTTTTTTTGCCTCCTAGAATATTGTGTCTTTGTTCTGTGCTGTGACTTGTCTGGTTTTGTGCTTGTGTTAGCCTAAACTTCTGTGGCTTTCAGATCTTCTGTGTTTGATTATGCTTAGAGGGCAGTAATTTTTAGATTTAGATTTTAGATAGCTATCTCTCTATAATCTATATGATCAGGAGGATCATTTGAGATGATTTGGTTGGTTAGGGTGCTTTCTTTTTATAAACTCTTTTGTTGTATTGCTCTTTTGGTTTAAATGGAGGCTCAGCTCGAGCCATTTTTCATAAAAAAAAATAATAATAAAAAAAAGAATTAAGAATTCCATGAGACTTGGATACAAAGAGTTTTCTTAGTCCCATTTCACCAAATTTGTAGTTATATAAAATTGATGAGAGAAATAAAGCATTTAATTGTTTTGATATGGTAAGATTGCTTATAAGATACACTAGTTACAACTTAATTACAAGTTAATTTGCTAAAGAATGCCTTTTCATTTGAAGAAATTCAGTCAGCTGTCATTTGAAATTAAGTTGATATGCATTGTATCATGCATTATATTATATCATTAAAATAAATATAATTTTATCCAATTAGAGCAACGACTTTTTGTTGCCGCCTAGTGTATTTCACCTTCTGACTGTGTAGACGGACCTATATATCAATTTTATCATGGCAAAGACAAATTCAAGTGTAAATCTTGTAACATTATAAGTTAAGTCTAAATTTTGTACTAATATTTTGGTAAGGTTGATAATTATTATAGATTAAAACAGTGAGATGACGTGAAGTTAATTTGAGAATTCAGTTGCCAGGTGATCCAGAAATGAAAATGGTCCCAATGATTGCTAGCACCCGTCAATTAACAGTAGCACATAATTAATGCAATTGATTCAATCAATTGAATCCATTATCTTCCTTTTTTATTCAATATGCTTGATAGATACTGTCAAGAAAAGATACAGATAACATTCATTATTCACATTGAAAAAACAAAAGCCGAAGAGAAAACAGCTAAGAATATAATGTGAAACGCATCAATTGTGGGCAGTGGCATCAGCTATTTCGATGAAGGAGAACACCTAATGGAACGAAAGGTCTTGAGTACTCGATCTTTGATGATCAGACAAGGCAAGTCAAGGCAGTACTGATAAGGGACCAGAGTTGCCTACAGCCCAGCTGTAAATGAAAATATCTTCTAGTTTACTGAGCGAGCAATTTGCCCTGTAAAAGAAACCCAACAGTGAAAAAAAAAATTTCAAAGTCGGCATTAGCTGGAAATTCCAGACCTGCCTCATTGGTGCTGTCGTTAGCTTAAAGTTGGTGAGTTCGTTTTCCTGCTGAGACAAAGGCTTCGTAAGTTGCAGAGGCACTGTAATGGCCATCAGATCCCCGCTTCAAAAGGAGACAGTCATTGTCATGTGATGTTGCGATGTTTACAATCAAATGATGTAATTGATTGGGCTTGAAAAGGACGAAAAGAGAAAGGGAGAAATGATATGAAAACTTGAGAAGCACAGACAATTTTCTTTGCTCTGTCCATAAGTAAGGTGATGGATATTGGGATTAGAGCAATTTTATGCTTCTCGCTGATACTATGTATGGTTCAAGAAGATGGATCTACATAGGTTTTATGCTAGACTACTCTTATATCTAACAACTTTCATTCATTCTTTCTTTTTCCTTTACAATTCAGTTTTTCTATTCCTTTCCTTTTTTTTTTTTATTTCCTATCGAATAAGAAAACCATTCATCCTCTAATTGTTTTTCTCCTTTGCAGGTGGTAAAGTTGCACGAAGATGACACTAACATTACAGGAGGAAAAAAAAAAAAAAAAAAAAAATTCCAGAGAATATGGTTTACTGGAAGCAGAAAGAAAGGTGCATATTGCAGATAAACAAAAAGCGGCAGATGTTGATGAATGGCAAAAGAAGCATCAGCAGCTGTTAAAGTTCCATGACATGTTCCAGTAAAAAATACAGAACTTCCGATAAAACAGGTGACTGAGGTAGAGAAGTTGATCAAGATAGTTTGTGATGTAGACGAGTTTCTCTCTCTAGTACCATGACAGCGGAGAAGGTTTTGAAGGTAAAAATAGCATTGCAGCCTGCAATGGAAGTGGAGAAGGTTTTCACTGATACCAGATCATCGATCTGAAGTCGGAGAGAGATATCTTCCATTTAGAATTGGTGGAAATATTTTATGAGAGGGTAAAAAACTAGCCAGTCCAGCAATACTCTGCAAGGCGACGGTTTGTGGAAGCAGCAGGCGTGTATCCCCTGGTTTACACATCACTAGCAGCTAGTGTAGGGTCAGGACCTCAGTATGCACATTGTTGGCATCTAACTTGAGGCTTAAAATTTGAAATTATTTTGCATTTAACTAATTGGTAGTATAAATTCCTCAAAATTAAAATGAAGAGGCAACACTAAAGGGTGCTAAAACTCGTCAGTATGGTTACAATTTAAATTATTTTGTATTCGACTCATTGATGGTTAAATTGAAAATGCAAAGGCAACACCAAATGGGGTGTTGAAGCTAATGAATCCGATTTCTAGGAAGTTCTAGGAAATCCTTGACCTTAAACAACGGCCACGGTCGAAAGAAAAAGGAATGTGCGCTTGTACTAAATGTTATATCTTCTAATTTGTTGGTGCCAAACAGAGTAAAATGGCGAGCAAATTTTGTTCTGTAAAGCCACGGATTGAATTCTAATTTATGCATGTATTAGAAGTTACGGTTCGAAGTTTTTACAGTACCTTATTTGTGTGTAAATAGTAATCATAGCGTTAACACTTGTGGCAGAGCAACATGAGAACGTTGTTATGTGAAGCGCCGTTTCATAATTTTTAAATGAAATAAAAAGAAAAATTTTGGGACCGAGAGGCTTGATCAACATGAGAACGTTGCCGTCTAAAAATAAATAGTCTAGAAGGAAACATTGCCAAGAAACCAGCAAAATTACTTTACCTATACATACGACCATAAAAACAAGTTTTGGTCTAGTATAAACAAATTAACTGACATACAAATTTTGCAATCTCACCTCTAGATTATTACCATATTAACTAAAGAATATCTGGTGGGTACGCAACCACCTCGGGCTCTCTAAGTTTATGCATATATATCTTCAATAGATCACCAACTTTTATTCCTTCCTATTGGCAACTTACAAATCGGGAGCGACCAAAATCACCTAGCAGTTTGCATGCTGTTTCTAACAATTTTCCTACATTGTAGAAATAAGAGGTATTAGTCAAGATAACCAATCCTATCCAAAACCAATGAAACAGCTAGAAGCAGTCTTACTATAAGAAGTTAACTTGCTTGTTGTTAATTTGATTGATGAGATGACACAAGTAACATCCTACAAATCCTATCCTACTACTGAACTTCAATATACAAGTGGCTAAATGGTAAAGTGGTACAGGATTCCTACCAACAGACAAAAAAAAAAAAAAAAAAAAAAAAGGAAAAAAAGCTATTAAAATATAAGAGGTGCATAGGGATATCAAGCACTTCAAAAGACTGACAATAAGTTGGTTGTGAGATAACCAATTGTTGCTTTTCTGAGATATTATGCAATGCTAATTCACTAATTGCCCTTTGTTTTTTTAATAAAATCAGGTCCACAAAGGTTGCTAAATGAAAAGCGTCAGTAAATTCCTTTAGAAAGCAAGGATTTAGCTAGCAGTTAGAGTGGTTTTACAAAGTTGCTGTCAACATTCTCTAACTAAAAAGGTGAATTCTGCTTGATAATGACAGCATAAGAAAATTAGACAATCCATATGAAACTATACCAAAGTGAAATGAGACTATTAAGTCAAATGGATGTGTAAAATATTTTAGAACAAAAGGCCCATGGAGTTGCAAAGGGGTACAGTTGTGCCACACTGGAACCTGGACTTATGGTTAAAAAAGTAGTGACAAAATGCAAAAGCAACTGCTCTCATGTCCATGTACTCTTTTTGACTCAGCATACATATATATTAATTATAATTTTGAAATAAGATAACTTTTTTTTAACCAAGTATATACTTTTTATATAATGTCAGCAAATCCTTTTAATTCATTTACTGGAAGCCCTATTCATCAAAAGTTGCTAGAAGATTCAAATCATGTTTGACAAAAAGTTTCATGCAATGCTTTGTTTTGGAGCTTGTATCTCAAGCTCTTAATCTCTAACATATACTAAAACAATGCATAATAGCATATACATATATGAAATTAATTTAAAGGATCTGTGAAAAGTTAGCTTTCTCAATCCTATATTTAAAAGCGATGAGTCATGACATCTAATATCAGGTTAAAAAGGGTTCATCTGTACAAGATCCTTATTTCCCACAAAAGCAGCAAGCATGTTCCATCCACTTCCAAGTTTTAACTAATAGATGAACAAAAGAACTAATAAAATTATGAAAAATCTTGCAGACGAGCTCTTTATTGTTATAGGTTTGCATTTAGATGAGTTGTTGTGTATTATTTTGTTATTTTTAATATAGAAACCAGTGTATCCCTTTGTCATGATATTTATAATTTTTTTTTTGCATTATACACATTTTCTTGACACAGTATACCAAAAAAAGTTCATCTTTAACCTAACATTTAAGTATTATTGTTGCTTGGAGTCTCAGAATACCATTGCATCATTGTGGCATCAGAGACAAAGACACAACCAAAAAAAATTCTCCACTGGCAGAATGCACTACTCCAGGGCATTTCCAAAAATTTCACACTTCCACCACTTTAACTCGATCTAATTCTACCCACCACTAAATTCTCCTTAGGTTCACTCATCAGAGGCCCCAGACTAAATTTGGACCCACCATTACAGTAATAAACAATTCACAGTACTGTCCCTGAAAAAATACTTTTTAACTCCAATCCGACCCCATAATTTTTGTAATTTCTTAACCTATCAAAGTGTGGTTTACTATGCTAAATAAATTTTTCTAGTTCTATGAAAATTCTGATATTCCAGAATACCTACATTGCTATACCATGAAGCCCCAAATGATGCACTACAAGTCTACAATTAGTAAATCATGGCCACTCTAGAACCAATTTCAGGAAGTTCCTAAGAGCATACTAAACAAAGGAACAGTAAAACTGTAAAAGTAAACAAAATGAATAAACACACTAACCTCTCCTTAGTTTTGTATGCCTGGTCACCGTTGGCGGTTTTCTATCAGCCGCTGGCGTAACCTCTTCCGCCGGCACATTCTCCTCAGGCGGGAAGAGCACTGAATCAATTCCCTGCACCGAAATCCTCCCATCGGAGTAAATATCTGGATCAAACAAGTAAGCAGATCCCTCGCCAGACCCAAATTTGACTGATCCGTCTGCTTCCCTTGCCACCACCTTGTGCGGCAACCTCAGAGTGTCATACTTTATCTTACCGAACCGCCTCACCGCATTGTACATGCTCTCCTCAGTCTGGTACTCTGGAATCATGTGGTAGTACATGATCTGCTCCGGCGCACCTGGCTCACTCAACTGATCTGTCGTCAATTTTGCCATAGCCTCATCATTGGGCGCTAAAACTGTCAGAACATAACCCTCGGAGACAAGCCGTCCCATTTCAGTGGCTAATGAGGTGAGATTTACTAAAATGTCAGCTAACTCATTGTAGCCTCCATATAGCAGCAGGGTTTGGATGAAATCTTTCACTTGGCTATGCCCATCAAAGTGGTGTTTCCCAGATCCTGGTCCAGGAGCAGGAGCCGGGGCCAGATTTGGACCTGGTGCCATTGCATCATAGATTGGTAACACTGGAGGAGCACCAAGAGGAACAGGGGGTGCTGGTTTTTTCAATCGGTGGGTCCGGGGGTCCACATCTGGCGCCCCGGTTGGAAGCACAGCCGATATATCAGCTAGGCTTCTGCGTCGGTTGTAGTCTTGTTGCACTGAACGTGGTATCAGAAGCTGGTTGATCCCGTGGATAACACCGTCCAGTCGTAGGATCACATCCGGGTCTGAAATCGACCCGGCAGGAAGTTCTAAGTGCTCACCAGTTAAAGTCAGGTGGGAAGTTTGTCGAGAAATGGTGCGGGAGTGGAGGCGGGATGGGATAATATGGTATAGAAGGAGAGATTGGAGAGAAGGGAGGTTGCGAGGTTCAAGCAAAAACCGCTTGAACTCCGGATCCACGAGTCGATCTATGGCTTCATTTCTCGGCGCAAGGATTGTAATGTTCTGATGGCCGACGGCATCTTCTAGAGTTTGCAATAGGAGAGCTTTCTCGACGAGCTCGGCGAGTTCGGTGTAATGCGAGTCGAGAAGAGCTACCAGGACGGAGTTGGAGTTTATGCCGGTTCCAGTACTAGTTGAGCTGGCACCAGTGGTGGAAGATGACAATGCGGTACGTGGAAGTGGGTTTTCAGGCAATGCGGTGGCAATGCAGAGAAGGAGAAGGAAAGCAACGCCATAGATCTGGCAATCCATGGCGCCGCTGGAGGTGGATCGTACTAAATTACTCGTGGCACTTCTTCTTCTTCCTCTCCTCTCTCTCTCTCTCTCTCTCTCTAAAGCTCTCTCTTTGATCGAGATTTCTCCTGGGGAGGCTAGGGTTTGGAGAAAGCGGAGGTGGCGAGGAGTGAAAGGATAGACTGGGGGTTGGAGCCTTGGAGGTGGCTTGGTAATTTTTTTTTTTTTGGAGAAAGTTTGTTTGTGAAGTAAGGGAGTGAAATGAGATTTAGTAAAGAAAAAACTTTCTGAGGAAGGACTGAAGGTGCAAACAAAGGGGTTCGACAAAGGTCTGAAACAGAAATAGGAAGAGACTCTGGGCTATCTTGTTAAAATTTATTCGCGGGGAACGGAACACGTGGCGGATTAATGGTGCAGATGACAGGTTGGCGTTGGTACAAGTACTGGATTCGTCCGGTCCACCGACTATTTCTCTGGATCAGTTGTGTTGCCTCTTTCTGTGACCTTACTGTATAGAGTATTGTGTTTCGGATGGGGCCCAACTATTAGGCTTATGTGCTCCTCTGGCGGGAATATCACGCATAATAGGTTTGTAAAATTTTCCACATTAGATACAGATTTTCTGACTTTCTGTATCTCGTGATCTAATTGGAGGATGAGACGAAATCACGACTTTAGCGTTGTACCTTTTTATTTACGGAAAAAGAGCGAAATAAACATGTATGTATTGTACACAGTAACACAGAGCCCTGTCACTCGTACGATGTCTACGTGTTCCGCAGAAGTAAAATGTTAAAAATGTTCGGATACGACTATCGGTCCCATCTGTCATGACTATGGATCTTTGTTGAATTAGTGAACTTAGTGTTGAAAGTACAAAATGAAATTAGAGACGAAGTGACGCGCTTATAATTAAGTTAAGGTTTATGTTGTTTTAAATGGTAGATTTTTAGAACTTAAAAAATGAGAATTGATATCTAATAATTTAAACGTTGATGTTTGTGTTTATGGCTGATGGTTAAATAAAAAAATTAGCTGACTTCTCTTTTTGTGCACAAGCGATGCACTTCTCTCCAGACAAGTCCAGAACGCAAAATTATCTTGACCGAACCATATAATTCCTCTTGCTTAGTTAGATATAATCAAACTACTTCAACTTTAGCCATTATGATTCTTGAGTTATGACTTGCAAGCAAAGAATTCACATTCCTTATTGTTTATTGCCCCAAAGATAGCTCTAAAAGTAAGAAAGGTAAAATTTCATTTGTAAACGAACATTAATTAATCTCTTCAGTGCTGCGAGGAGGTAAAATTTTTTTATTTGTCATTTTCAAGTTTTTCAATTTTAAATTTGTTATAATTAGATTACCGCAATGCAAGCATATATATGTAGACATTTTATTTATACTATGTAACATGAAAATTTCTGTCCTGACACATGATTGTTTCAGTAGTGTAAGTATATTTCTCTAGAATGGCCGTGTTTTATAGATATACGAATAGTGACCACATACTAGTTACTAGTTAGCCAATTTAATTTAAAAAAGGCAAATAAAATTAAAAGCCTACTACTTATAAAAGCATAAATTCAAAGATGTAAAAGTTTTAATTAAAGGATGTATCCAATCCTTTATATAGGATCTCCATTATTGATTTTTGTACTTTAATAGAATCTATGGTAAGTAGTAGGCTAAGACTTTTTTTTTCGAGAATGAATGTCTAAGATCGACCTTGGATTCAAATAGAAAGAACAACGATGTTGGATCTAAATTACAATATTTCCTCTCTTTTCTTTTTTTTTCATAATTTTAATTAATAACATTTATCTTGGTCATTTACAGAAAGAATTGGCTCAATGAGATGTTTTTTTAAGATAAATTAGAGGTCAAACCATCCAATTTATTTATAAATTAAATGTCTATGAAAGATCCCCTTCGAACTTGCGATCTTTCACTTAAGTTGCATTGCTCATTGTTATTAGACTAAGAGCTGGTTCTTGACTCAATGAGACGTATTCATTCAATCTTTAAAATATTACTATTGCGATATGATTTCCTCAATTAGCGCTCGAATGACTCGAGTTCTCAAATTAAGTACCAAAGAAGAAGAAAATAATAATAATTTGTCTATAGATTGAGTGGGCACATTTGCTAGTGTAGAAAAAAGATTAATAAAATCATATTGAGTTTTACCAGAACAATAAGTTACTTTCATATTTAGATGGAAATTCGAGATTTTAGAACTTTTGATTGGTATACTTGGCCAGAATGAAAGAAATTGAAAGAAAGAAAAATCAAACAACACATGAGAAAACTAGCGTAATTTTATTAAGATGGTTGAATCCGATCTTATTATTTGTTGAGAATTGAGACGCTAAGTAACGCTGAATTTGTCATTCATGCTAGCTGGCACACTTTGCCACAGCGGCACAACAATCCCAGAGCCCAATAACATGTATACCATGTGTAGCCTTCCGAGACGCATGCCTCTCTGCATTTCGCATTCTTGCAGAAAGGGGTCCTGTAATGTTTGCTCCAATCCCAACAATTTCTCTCGATGTTGTCTTCTGTATGTGAAATACCGCCTGCCAAGAGGAAATTTATTTAACTTATTAGAAAATTAGAGAAATAATTCATGCATTAAGAAATTTAGTAAAGAATCAAACTCCTAGCATTATTTTAGTTTTTGGACAATTTAGATGTTTTATTTACCTAACCACACAAAGAAAAGTTTTTTGGTTTTACTACAGTGTCGATACTCTGGCTAGTAATTAAAAATCTTTAAAATCTTACAGTAAAGCAGCATCAGAATTGAACAGCAAAGTGCTATCTTTGGACTCCCCATAAAACCAAAGATTAGAAAATAGCTACAGAATTATGACTCAAAGAGCTCAAGAGACTTTGGCTACAAGCCTACAATGAAATGAAATGAAACTCTGAATAAAAAAAAGGTGGAATATTGCCAAGAGTTTTTGTTAGTCCCATTAGATTTTGGATCTATATAATAGCCGAAAGAACGAAGTCATTAATTGTTCTGATATAATATATATGGGGCCGTTTGGATGAGTTGGGAATTGGAGGAATTTCCAATTCTAAGCATAAATTTTATTATAAACAATTCAACCTCTTCACAAAGTTACACACTTCCCAATAAATTTATGCCTAGAAATAGGCTATTCCCCAAATTCCTAACCCATCCAAACGGCCCCTATAAGATTACTTATAAGATACTCTAATTACAGGGCAATTTTACTAAACAATGCTTTCCATTTGAAGATATTCATTATATCATAAAAATTAAATGCAATATAAAAGAAAATGATTTTGGTCGCCAATTGTCTAGCTGTCAAATATATCATATAAAAAATAAACAAATTTAATAGTAGGAAAAATTGGATATAACCTCTCAAATCTTCTCTATTGGTATGAACTCCTCAAAATCGGAAATAATCTTCTCTAATCATGTTTTTTTTGGATATAGTCCCTTTTTATTAATTCTAAACATATTGTAAAATTAAAAAATTATTTTTAAAAGTTTTTGACTAAATTGCCCTCTGTACTATCTAGAATCCTTCATCATACCTGAAATTAGAAAACCAACATTGTAATGTTGTTAGGTTTGGAAATACGAAAGTCATTCCATCGATGGAAAATTTTTTCCCCCCGTATGATCTCTCCCTACCTCAGTTTGTGAGTCTCTTCAATTTTTCTTGAGTTTTTACTAGCGTATAGTTATGGGAGGAGTTTTATTTCGTCATTTAGAGCTGCCAAACAATACTTGCTCTCAAGTTTGTTCCATTATTCAGTACTGGCCCAATAGGATTTGGCAAAAAACTTTTCTAAACCATACTTGTTACATGCTGAAGCATCTCTAGCTAGCTAGTTTTATTTTTCAAAGGAGAAAGAAAAAATCACGGCTAATAACTGCAATCAAGCCCGTTTCAAGCAATCATGCAATCATTAACTATAAATGAAAAAAAAAAATCAGAAGTTAAAAAATAGAATAACAAAAACACCACCCTCCTAGTGTCCCACCCCCTCGCCCTCACCCCCTCCTAGCGCGTCTCACCTTCCTCACCCTGCCTTCCTTCCAGTGTGCCTCACACCCCGTGTGTCTCTTCCTACTCCGAGCGTACTTTTCCCTCCCTCCTACCTGCTCCCTCTATCTTCTACGCGAAACTTTTCATTTTAACGCCTCTCACTTCCTCTTTTGTCATTGCCTTCACTTTTTTCGTACTTTTTTTTTTAATATACTCCCTTGTTTTAATATAAAATACTCCCTTTCTACAAAATAGTTCCTCTCTTATGATATAATAATGTAATCTTACAAGATATTTTCTTAGTAGAATATAAATAATTCATTGCTATTATTAGTTACTCCATTAAATGAAGTACATATTTAAATTCATTAGGTACTCCTATCTCTTATAATTATTACTTACCGCTTATGCATATTTATTTAGTCTCTTGCTGTTATTATTTACTCACTTAAATAAACTAAATAGATACTCCCTTATACATATTTATTTTCTCCCTTATAGTTATCAATCAAGTATTTATAATTTAAACAAGGCACTATATCCATGGCCAAATCTGAGAGGAGAGAATCTAATAGAAGAAGAAAAAGAAGAAGGAAGATTTTGGACGAAAAAAAGTGAAAGTAGAGGAGAGAATCCAATCCGTGTGATGAGAGACGAGATCAAAAAGATATGGAGTGGTATGAGAAAATGGGAGCGAAGGGAGAAGAGAGTAGAGTCAGGCGGAGGAGCAAGCAGGAGAATAGAGAAAAATTATGGGCAGAAAGGAGCGGAGGGATGGGAAGAGAAAGACAGAGTGAGACCGAGAAAGGAAAAAGAGGAGGGCGCTAAGGAAGGAATGCGAGGAAGGAAAGTGTGCTGATTGTTGTTGAGGAAGGAAGGTGAGGAAAGGGAGGACGTTGATTGCTTGATTGCGCAAATGCTTGATTGTGTGAAGTAATTCTCAAAGTTATACAAAAAAAGTTCAAATTAGTAAAAACCAACCTCATTGAATCACAAGTCGTTAGTATTTCTAATGTTTTGGAACAATCTCTTAATCCAATTTTGTCCTCTGTAACATTAAGGGGTTAGAATGAAAAGCACTAATCATACGAGAAATCTCAAGTATTTCTATATTTCAATCCAGACATATACAGTGGACATGCAGAGCTTAACTGATGCCCTACCAAAGCAACATTTTAGATTTTTGACTCACAGAGAGAGACACACAGAGAGTGTGATAAGTAGAGATTTGGCAGAGGTGGAATGTCATTGGAAGAAACACATATTTTGCAGAGAAACACTTTAAAGTAGAAGGACAGTACAATTTGGACAGCTACGATAGTTTGGTCATAGGTCTTAAAAACTATTTTTTTTCGAAGATTATAGGTGCAATCCTCTAATTTGCAATCCGTACCATCCCTAACCAAAAATGAAAAGGGCGCAGGAAGCGCCCCTTCCATTTTTGACATTGCGCTCCTCTCGTCCTCTCTGATCGCTCCCCTCCTCTCCCCTCTGATCGCTCCCCTCCTCATCTCTCCTCTCCTCTCGTCTCCTCCTCTCTACGCTCCCCTCCTTCTCCTCTCCCTGTGACATGTTTCCTACTCTCTCTCTCCTCTGTTCCGTGATTCTCATTTCTCTCCTTTACATTCAATACATTTATATTAAGATAATTCTTTCTTACAACAATTGATCATTTATGTTGATAAGTTGATCCCTTATTACATCTTATAAATGCACTAATAAGGTTATCCTTTATTACACCTAATTATTCATTTTATGCTTGTAAGATGATCACTTATTATATCTGACAATACTTTATAAGATGATGCCTTATTATAACAATTCGATCATTTATATTTATAAGATATCTCTTATCGTATCTAATATATGCACTTATAAGATGATCATTTATTGTGACAAACTGATCATTTCCGCTTCTTAGTTGATCACTTATTATAACAAGTTTAGGGCTAAAAAACAGAGGATGTTAGATCTAAGTAAGGAATTCTCGCTGTGAGTAGTTCGCCATGGCTTAATTGGATGAGTCTAGATCTAAGCAGATGAGGAAATAGCGTTAATATATGACGCTAGATCTGAGCGGAGGGGAAGATAGTGAAGGGGATGAGTCTAGATCTGAGCGGAGGGGAAGGGAGCATTAAAATCTGGTACTAGAAAAGGAAAGGAGCGTTAATATGAGGAAGAGGGAGGGCGTTGGATTAGAGAGAGAGAATTGTAGAAAGAAGGGAAAGGAAAGGGAGCGATGCTGGGATGGTATGGGGATGACAATCCTTAGAATTGTCTGAAGCAATTCCCTATTTTTTTAAATTTAAAATATATATGCTTCAAAGTTCAAACTAATAAAATGGTTTTATTTCCAAAATAATGTGATTAGAGGGGTTATTTTTAATTTTGAAGATTTGAGGGATTTATATCCAAACATAGAAAATTAGACGGGATTATATCCAATTTTAAATGGTATGGTGAAACTTTTTCCAAACAGAAATAAGTTGAAAAAGATCGAACTAATTGCATTTATTAGCATATCTTGGGATATGACAATAATTAAGAACTTTTTTGTTGTTTTGCTTATTGATAGGTACGAAAATAAAAATAATACTAGATTCTTAGAAATGCGACGATAAATGTCTTAAGGCTATGTTTGGTAGAGGAGTAAAAGAGGAGTAAGACTCTTAATCCATTTTTAATCTCCCAAACATAGAGAAAAATTGGAGGACTAACGTGGAGTAACAATCAAAATCGGAGGAGTAAATTACTGCTCCTGGATAGGTGGTGTAAACTTAATCGGTGGAGTAACTCCTCAATTGCGGGTCCCACACATATTTTTTTCCGCTGCGTACCCTCATTCTTCGGCAAAAAAAAAAAAAACCAAAACCCTTCCTTTCTCTATCGCCTCCTCTCTTACTAGTCTCACGTTCGTCTCTCTCTCTCACGACGGCGCTCTCTCGCTGTCATGGCGGCACTCTCTCTCCCTCAAACTAGGTGACAAAAAGCAGATCTCAACCATCTTCTTCTGCGAGAAAAGGTAATTAGATCTCCGCCTCCTCTCTTTTTATTGTTTGTTGATTATTTTATTTCTCTGCTCCGACAAGCGAGTTGAGGTACCAGAAGTTGGAGTGGGAATGATTTGAGGGTTCCAATTGATTGGTTGTACAAACCCCGATATTGAATCGAATAGTAGTGAGTGGACTGGTTTTTACGAAGGGCGCTTGAAGGCCTCTTTCAAAAAGGGGGAATGGGAATGCCACCCGCTTCAACTCTTGCACTTGACTTGAAAGCCAATAGTGGCTGAAATCATAAGTTGGAGTGGGAATACTTTCGTCGGGCAAACCCATATCCCCATTGGTTGAACCCAGTGGCTTTCACGAAATTTATTTTTATCTTTTTCGTGTAATTAATAGAGAAGCCAGGTGAGATATTGCATGAATTTTCACCAATACAAGGGCACTCGGGTGTGACATTGACAATATGCATGAATTTTCAAAAAAAAAAACTTGTAATCACTAATCTAGGGTTTGCTTGGTTGAGACAAATACTGGTACGAGATAATCACTAATCAAGTGTTTGCTTTGTTGAGACAGATACTGATATGAAAGATCAAGGTTGTTTTATTGTTCAAGTTTAATAGTTGGAGGCTAATACAAGAGATCAAAGCTGGTTTTTCTTCTTCATTTGATACTGGTACTGATCTTCTTTTTTCATTTATATATTTTTTTGTGATTCATTGAATAATTTCAAATGTATTAGTTTGCATAATGTGTTGGTTTGACTTTACTGTTTTGTTGCTAATTGCTTATAATTTCCAAAACTAGTTACCTGGAGTCAAAGGCGATGTGAAAACTAGTTATCTGTTCTTATGTTTGTGTTATTGTGTTGTTTATTTTAAACATGATTGTATTTGAGACTTGATATTGTGTTGTTTATTTGAGACTTGATATTGTAGTTGATATTCTATTTGAGACTTATTTATTTCAAACATTAAATGTATGAAGCATTTTTAGTATTGCAATTGTTTAAGTTTAAATATGTGCATTTCGTAAATGTATGAAGTTTAAATATGTGCAATTGTGTGAATATGAAGTTTAAAAAAATATGTGCAATTGTGTTGTGAATGTTTGAATGGTTCAATCCTGGCCATGGCACGTACACCATTCTCAAGCTGGTTGAGCTTATGTACTCTTTGGTGGTTCACAACTCATTCAATATGCCACTGATTCGGATCAGCTGTGAATTTCTTACTGTCAAATACTCTTTCACTTGTTGCTAGATTTACTTTTAATATTTAGAAGGAAATCAGCATTCACTTTTCCAATGTTTAAATATTCTCCTCAGTGTAACATGTAATCTAAACATTTACTGGTAAATGTATTTCAGCCACGAGCTTTCATTGACAAAAAAAAAAAAAAAAACTTATAAGAGACAAAAACCATACAAAAATGGTGCGCAAGGTGATAAACTAAGAGACAAAAACCATACAAAAAAGAACTTGAGGGTAGTTTGGTCATTTTATAATCAACAATTATGCAATATTTTTATATCCTCATTTACTCTTCACTTAATCCTCTACTTTTCATACCAAACATCACTTACAATGTGTGGAGTAAAGAGGCTTAACTACTTAATCCTCCTTAACTTTAATCCTCTTTTACTCCTCTACCAAACACAGCCTAATATATTCCATATTGCCATGGCTCTTTGAAATACCTTAGTAAACTTTCCTTTGACATGGAGAGTGCGAAGAATATCGCTTATTGTGTGCTTCTAATGTTGCTCCTCTCATTTCATGTACTTTTTTTTCCTCTCTCTCACACTACTAAAATGATTTGATGTCTTTGATCTCATTTCTTGTTAAGAGAAGAGACCAAAAACAAACAAATAAATAAATAAATAACTAAATAAAATAGGCTTTCATTTTTTTTTGACTCAAGAACCAGCTCTTGTTCTAATGACAAAGAGCAATGCATCTCAAGTGAGAGGTCGTAGGTTCGAAATCCAGTTGGGGGGGGTCTTTATAGACATTTAATTTAAAAATAAGTTGGGAGGCTTGACTCTCAATTTATCTTCAAATTTTTTTTTCTTTTGACCCTTTTGTTTTAATTTTCAAGAGAGATCGGTCGACAAAGTTTATTTTAATAATAAAATAAGTCTGGTGAAATTCTTGAAAAATTGTTAAAAAGGTTCAATTTTAAAGATTGGAAGTTTATTTTAAAGAATGTTATTTTTAAAAGAAGAAATATTATTTGGATGAAACTTTTTTTTCCTGAAGAGACTTATTTCCGGAAGAAGACTTATTCCTAGTGATCCAAACATGTTTGGTTTTTTTTTTCCTTTTTTTTTTTTTAAAATAGACAGGTAACTGCCGACTAACAATAGATTGACTCGATCGAGAAGAAAAATAAAATTCTAGTTCTATTTGCTTTCACATGTAGTGTTCTAAATTCTATCGTGCCACTCCAAAAGGCACAAGTGCAATAGCAATCAGTACAAGGATTTCTCTGGAAGCCATCCTTTCTCCTTGTTATATCTTGAAATATCAAGAAGGGTAATGAAAATATGAAACGATCTATTTGGATATTTCAAGAGAAATTTCGGCCCTTCAGAAAATGCCCCTGATTTTCATAATTTCCATTTTTTTTTTCCATTTCGCGGCCTTATTTTTGGGCCTGACGCCTAGTCTATTGACAGGGCTTCTTGCTTTGTTTTGCGGTCTTTTTACACCACCGGACACCGGTCTTTATATAGATCCGATCATGTTTTTTTTCCGGTGTGATATGCACCATCCATTAAAATACCATCCAACCATCCAATAGACTGAGCTGACGAAAAATGGGTTATTTCGCACGCTGATATCATCATTTCCTCATGCTAACGTCATCATTTTCGCGCGTTGATGTTATCATTTTCGCGTGCTGACGTCATCAAAATTTTTGCATTCTGACCTCATCAAATGGACGAATTTTTGTGTTCAGTTAGATGCGTTAAGGGATGAGTTAAACTAATTAAGTGTTCAGTTAGATGCAGTGGTAATATGACGTTTTGGTTATGATAATGACCATAAAGGATGAGTTAAAATGCATTATGTGTTCAGTTAGATACAGTGGTAGTATGATGATTTAGTTCTGACAATGGCCATAAAAGATGAGTTAAATTGAGTTCTGTGTTCAGTTAGATACAGTCATAATAATGACGTTTTAATAACCATACAGACGATGAAATCTCGTACTAAATTCCTCCAATAATCTAATCCCTTGCGCAAAATAAAAGAACATTTATGACAACAAAAACTTTCTAATTTTCAAATGTTAATAACATGATCCCTTAAAGTAATAAATATAACCGGTATAAATTCTAATTAATTCTTTCAAGCAATGAACTTAGATAGTGATGCAAGGTGATCCATTAGGAAAACTAACTTTAAACATATGATCACTAAATAATCTTTTTACAAATTATGAAGTGAAATAATCTTTGCATCAGTAACAAAAGAAGTAAATAACAAATGTTAACAATATGATCCCTTAATGTAATAAATATAACATTTATAAATTCTAATTAATTCTTTCAAGCAATGAACATACATAATGATACAAGATGATCTAGTAGAGAAACTAACTTAACAGTACATATGATCACTAAATAATCTCTTTACAAATTATGAAGTGAAATAACCAGCCAACTCTTTTGATAGACACATGACCATTTGAAGCTTCTTGATTTTCAGTTGAACCTGCTTTTGTAAGGTGATCCCTGGAATGAGGGATGCGTCAGATGCTCCAACCAAATCTGAATACTCAACACCCTCTTCAGTCCCCGGTGCACTCAGATCGCTCACATCATGCCAAGCCTTGTCAGAACCATGGGACAAATTCTAGAATATGATATAGGATAAATTTCGAATGTCAAGAGATATTCGGATAATTTAACCAAAACGAGAATGAAATGAGTACAACTATAAACCCTCCGAACTAGAAACCAGGGATTTATATCAAAACGCTTGAAAATCCTAAACAAGATAGGGTTTATTTCTTATAGCGACAATGTCAAAATGCTTGAAAATACATCAACTAAAAAGAAAAATTTTAAAATATTAACACTAAATAGACCAAAGGTATACAATCACTAAGCAATAAGCAATTAAGCATTAAAGAGAAATTAAATAGACCAAAGGGTATACAAACAAACACGCATTAATGAGGTGAGGTGAGCCCCTTCTCTCTCTCTCTCTCTCTCTCTCTCTCTCTCTCTTCAAACAACAGAACCTGTCTTCCCTGGATCTGATTCAGAGGTCATTTTGGTTTCGCCTGTCTCTCTCTTTAGCTGTGGCTAGGGTTTGGAGTGAGAGATGAGGTTTAAATAGACTGAGCCAGTCGTTGGGCCATAAAGAACATGTTTGAAGCCTGTGGATGGTTGGATATGGTAGATACTAATTATTTATTTTTTTTCAAGTAACTGAAAAATTATACCATTAGATGAATAAAACAATAGCTAAAATTTATCATTTTTTAATAAACAAGATATATGGATCATATAAGATAATGCTTGAAATATTAGATTTCAAAATTTAAATTTACTTCAAAGTTGTCAAAATAAATATAATTCTTACATAATCTCGCTTATGATTTTCACTCGAATACTTTTCCATTACAAAATTTGTAAAATTTTAGTTATGTGTTTCTTTTTCTATTAATAAAAAAGAAAATAGTTTCTTCAAAAAAATTAAAAAGAAAATAGGTTTGACTGACACGCACTGAGGTGAACAATTTGTCTCTGACTGACTGTTATTTTATATGCATTTTTTTTACTATGTGCCTATATATATTAGCTCAAATATTTAATGCTATATATATGACTTGGTTACCGTGGCGGTTCACTTGAGGAGGTTTGTAGAGTCCTCAATAGGTAAAATCTGACCTTATTAATTTGACGGAAATTAAAATTAATTACCCGCTTCTATGTGCCTTATCAATTTTATAAGGCTCTGTTTGGATCATATGAGATTAAGGATATGATTAGTTAATCGGAATTACAATTTTTAATCCTAAACGACCAAAAATAAGTTTTTTGTGATCTATAGTGTTATTTTTAAGTGGTCCAATATCCGGATTAAATTTTTATTCTTAGAGTGTTTGGATCATCTTTTTAATCCGGATTAAAAAGTAGTTCCAACTACTCCTTAATCCACATTAAGAAGATGATCCAAACACCATTTAAAAATAACGCTCTAGATCACAAAAAGCTTATTCTTGATCGTTTAGGAATAATATTTTTTACTATGAATAACTAATCCTAATTTTATTCTTAGATGATCCAAACAGAGCCTAAATGGTTGCCATAAATTAATATTTCTCTGAGTGAAAGATTTAACGGAATCTGAGTCAGCATGTCAGACTCTCGGACTTGTAAAATGAATTGAAGGTGCTAATGGATAAATAAAACTGTATGGAGAGACATCTAAAAACATGAATTTTATTAAACACTACATGTCAACATGCAACAACACATAAAATTTGCGAGCTCGTTTATTCTTTCTTAATCCTAGTAAACTAATTCCAACATACGCTCGCAAATAATACATCACCGGTTGGAAATAGCGTTACATTGCCATGATCTCATGGTTTCAAGCAGTTGGACCAGGTGCAGGAGCCAGACTTGTCGGGGTCGGAGCTGGTGTGGGTGCTGGACTTGGAACTGGAGCTGGTGGAGGGGGGCAAAGGATTTTGTCTAGACCCGATGGTTCATACTCGGCAGTAACTTCAGCGTTGACAGGCAGCTTCAAGCAAGGTTTATGTTTAGGAGGAAGTATAATAGGAGGGATCGGCAAGCCTAATGGTTCATACAGCCCATCCTTCTGAGTAAGATCTGCGAGAAAAGTTCAAATGTGTGTACTTAGTAAGCATGTGCGCGTGTGGTAAGGTTGGACTGAGACTGGTAAATTTTTTAAAGCATGCATGCAGAATAATTAGACCGAACTAATGCATATATGCACACGTTAAGCTAAATCCTTGACATAAGATTTGTAAAATACTCTTTTTTTTTAATTAATACTATTGGACCATTTGGTTGCGAATTCAAATTCTTAAACATCATCCTTTTGGTTTACGTACGGCAATGTAAGGAGTTCTGATGATAAATTGTTTTTAAAGATACAGATTGCAGCATATATATGATTAAGATTTTTCAACTTTCAATATTTAAAATTTTATATAATAAATTAATTGTCAGTGTCGGTTTCAGAATCACCATTTTGACCTTCACCCAATGTAGTTTGTTAAAATAATTTGATCAGAAAATACAATAACAGCATAATGCAGCAACCGCAGTTGACTTGGAGCCAATATACTTGCGCTCGTTCCTCTTAAGGGTGTGCTCCATAATTTAGTGGGAAAATGGAAGGGAATGGAAGGGATGGGATGGGAAGAGAAAATAGTACATCTTAAATTTGAGGGTAATTATGTTTACACTTTTTTTTTTAAAGTTTTTATAGAAGAGTTCACCTCTATTCTCCTTCATTCTCTTTGGTTCCCCTTCTATTTTAAAGTTCTAGAGCAAGGTAAATTCCTTGAGCAGGGTTTGAACAATTACACCATCTTTCCATTCTTCTTGGTTCACCTCTTCTGGAGCAAGACCTAATTAAGTCTTAATAATTTTACTATTATGTTTTGTGCATATCGAAAGCTTGTTTTCTAACATGTGGTCTAGTGATTTAGTAGTATAAAAGCACTAGGTTAACCTCAAAGAAATTAAGGATTAAAAATCCGCATGCATTTCTTATTTCAAAAAAAGTGGATGGCAATGACCTTCCTCTTTCTTTTAAAAAAAAAAAAAAAAATTTGTTCCCTAAGAAATAATTCACTCTACTATGCCATGCAGTTTTCTGTAAGAACAATCACGTTAATTAAGTTAGAAACGTTACCAATTTTAGATGCTTCCTTATCGGAAGGATTCTGTCGTGCCACTGCAAAAGGTACAAGTGCAATAGCAATCAGTACAAGGATTTCTCTGGAAGCCATCCTTTCTCCTTGTTATATCTTGATCAACCCCGAAACTCTTGGTGGCAATGAATCAGGAACAAGTGCGATTATATAGACACATGTAGGTGCGTTGGATCACAGGAACAATTAATTGGGACTAAAGCTCGCAACTTGTTAGGTGAAATATTTAAGAGAGAACGTGATACATACGCAGAGTATAGTGAATTTCGTTAGTCCCGATTACATGTGAAATCTTTTCAACCATTCTGATGGCCGAGCCTCTCTACTTTCACCCACGCCCTTAACTGATTTTAACTTTTAAGCATAAATGGTTTTTTTTTTTTTTTCAATCTTCCCTATATAGTAATAAGATTTTTCAGTAACAACCTTTTATTTTTGTAGAATAATATTACTACGGATTGGAGCTAGCTATTTATAGAATAACAAGCTTCCTTTTCCTTCCCGTATGTGACTTTAACTTTTATTTTTTTCTTAAAATGCTTCTTTCCGGGCTAGTTTTCTACTTTTCTTTAAAGGGACAAGTGTGCGTAACTGTAAGTACTTTTTTTTTTTAAAAAAAAAGTACAGCATTTTAATATTGGGATGTAGTTTAATGGTTTAATCTTGACAGTGACAAACGACGGAACATTTTGAGAATTTAAACATTTAGGGGGTCTAAAACCTTTAATCAATATATTCAGTTTAATCACGTTTTTTCAAGGAAAGATAACTAGAATAATTTTTAAAATAAATGTAGTTTGTTGGAAATGATTTACCAGGAATTCCCTTGTGAAATTAATGGTTAAATTTTCATATCTACCAGACAAGTAAACCTCACATGATGGTAGCAGAAGAAATATAATTGTATAAAAAAATAATTACATGGACCACACATCGGCAGTGGTAGACAATTTTTGAACGGAGTCATTAAATGCGTGAATATTAAAATTACTAAAATCTGTTGTATTAGAGAAGGGGTTAAATTAAGTACCTTCATAATTTATAAATTAAAAAGCATTACGAGATTTCAAAACTAAAATTTATTTTAAAATTGTCAAACTAAATAGTTGTTAAAAGATCTCTTTTATACATAATTTTTACTCCAGTACTTCTCCACTTCAAATTTGTATTGCACATGATTTCGCCGTCCCGAAACCTCAAATTGACAAATGACAACGATTGCAAAATTTCTGTTTTGTGTTTCTTTTTTTATATATATTAATTAAAAAAAAGTTGACAAATGATTTTGACACGCCCTGCAAAGAGGTGAAAAATTTGTCTCAGACTGATTCTTTTATTTTTAATTTTTTGACTATGTGCAGTTGTGCACCTATATGTATCATCTCTACATGGTCTTGCTAATAGGGTCCCAACAATTTAGTACTTGACGCTACGCTTTCTAATTTGTTGGTCCTCACTTCAATGGCTGCGCAGCCTGGGCTCTTAATTAATCTCTATATCTCATATATTTAATGCTTTATATAACCGACGTGGGTCCTACTTGAGCAAGCCTCGTAATGTCCTCAATAGGCATATATATCTGACCTTATTGATTTTCTGTGATTAATTGACGGAAACATTAGTTGCTCGGTTATGTGTGTCTTATCATCAACTCTATAAATGTTTGCTGTCTTGTTAATTAGTTAAACTTAAATTGAAAGGTTGGCAAATTTGGCATAAATAAAAATTTCTATTAGTGAAAGATTTAACCGAATCTGAGTACGTAAGCATGTCAGAAACTCAAACTTGATATATAATAAAATAAATTAAAGTTGCTAATGGATAAGTAACACTTTATGGAGACAACTAAAAACATGAATTTTATTAATCACTAACATGTCAACATGTAACAATACTGCATAACATTTGCTAGCTTGTTTATTCTTCCTTAATCCTAGCTAGTACAATAGTACACACGCTTGCACATAGCGGTACATTGCCATCTTATGGTTAAACTTCATGAGCTAATTAAACAATCCCAGGGTTTATTTCAGGCAGTTGGAGCTGGTGCAGGAGCTCGTGATGGTGTGGGAACCGGACTGCTTGGGGTGGGCGCTGGACTTGTCGGGGTGGGAGCTGGTGTAGGTGCCAAGCCTGGAACTGGAGCTGGCGGAGGAGGGCAAAGGATTTTGTCTAGATCCGATGGTTCATACATGCCACTGCCTTCAGCGGTGGCAGGCAGCTTCAAGCAAGGTTTATGTTTTGGAGGGAGTGTAAGAGGAGGCAGAGGGATCGGCAAGCCTAATGATTCATGCAGTTCATCGTTCAGAGTAAGTTCTGTGAGAAAAGATCAAAGGTGTGTAGTTAATATAAGCATGTCCTATGATAAGATGAGACTGATACTGGTAAATTTTTTAAAGATGCATGCAGAATAATTTGACCGAATTAATACATGACCGCATTAAGCTAAATCCTTCACATAAGATTAGTAAAATATTCAATTTTTTCATTACTACTGTTGGTATACAATTCTTATTCCCAAACATCATCAGTTTTTGATTTACGGCATTGTAAGGACTAAGGAGTTATGATTTTAATTTCTTTTTTTAGATACATATGTATGTGTGTGTGTATAGGATTTAATAATAAATAAATTTTCAGTCAGTTTCAAACACATCATGACCTCCAGCTCCAAAGTAGTTTGTTAAAGTTGTAACTATATTTGATCGCAATTACAATAACAACAGCAGCCGAAGTAATATTGAATAATTTCGTTTCTCTTAATAATTTTATTGTTATGATTTATGTATAATTGTATACCAAAGCTTGTTCCCTAGGAAACAATTTACTGTACTATGCCATGCAGTTTTCAGCTGGAAGAATAATCACGTTAATTAAAGATAGAAACTGTACCAATTTGAGATGCTTCCTTGTCAGAAGGATTCTGTCGTGCCACTACAAAAGGTACCAGTGCAATAGCAATCAGTACAAGGAAATCTCTCGAAGCCATGATCTCTCCTTCTTATATCTTGATCAACCCCGACGTTCTTGGTGGCAACGAAGCAGAATCAAGTGCGATTATATAGACATGTAGGTGTGTTGGATCACAGGAACAATTAATTGGGTCGAGAGCTCCCCAATTTGTTAGGTGAAATATTTAAGAGAGAATGTGATACATACGCAGAGTATAGTAAATTTCTTTAGTCCCAATTAAATGTGAAATCTTTGCAATCTCAACCGTTGAGAAGAGATCAACCATTCTGGTGGCCAAGCCCCTACTTTCATCCATAAATATACCATAGGTGGCAATGCCACCCGTTTTCTTTTGAGTCATTTTTCGATATCCAAAATTTAAATGGTCGATCCAAACCGTTCAAGTTGATCTCTATATTGGAATATTCTTGGAGACCAAATTTTATATTTTTTCTATTTTTTTTGCTATTTATTATGATATTTTTAAATTGGAGGGCCTGAAATACTCCAATTATAATATTTTTTGAAAATATCATAATAAATAGCAAAAAAATTCGAAAAAATATAAATTTGGTCTCGAAGGATATTCCAATATAGAGATCAACTTGAACAATTTGGATCGACCATTTGAATTTTGGATATCGAAAAATGACTCAAAAGAAAAAATGGGTTGCATTGCCACCCGTGGCACATTAGCCATTCTCTCTCTCTCTATATATATAGAGAGAGAATTGATAACGTGCCATTGAAATATATAGAGAGAAAGAGAGAGAAAGACTAATGTGCTATTGATGACACGGAGTGTCCCTGTACTATCGAGTCGTTTTTTAAGATCCAAAATTCGAACTTTTAATCTGAACCATTCAAGTTGTTCTCCGTATTAAAATATCTTGGAGACCAAATTTTACATTTTTCGATTGTTTTGTTATTTATTATGATATTTAAAAAAAAAAGAAAGGTTCCGCTACCAACATTTTGGTTGCTCCAAATGCCAACATTTTGCTATTAAATTATTTTTTCAAATTTTAAAAATTCAAATGCTAAATCCAAACCATTGATCTCATTTAGTTTAATGAGCGATGCGTTTTCGTATAAGTTTTGTAAATTTTGAAATTTATTTGATACTCCATCAATAAATAGAAAAACAAACGAACCTTGTTAACTGTGATAGATTCATTCTAATATGTTCATGTTTTAGCCTTTGATCGAGTATCAAATAAACTCTAAAATTTACAAAATTTATATGAAAACACATCGCTTATTAAATTAAATAAGATTAACGGTTTGGATATAACATTTGAATTTTAAAAATTTTAAAAACTAACTAAGTAGCAAAATGTTGGCATTTAGGGGCAACCAAAATGTTAGTAGCGGAACCTTCGTCTTAAAAAAAATATTATAGATGGAGTATTTCAGGCACTCCGATTTGAAAATATCATAATGAATAGCAAAATAATTTTAAAAAAATGTAAAATTTTGTCTCGAAGGGTATTTCAATATGGAGAACAACTTGAACGGTTCGGATTGATCATTTGAAATTTGGATCTCGAAAAATGACTAGATAGTAAGGGAGACGAAATGTGCCATCGATGACACATTAATTAGCCTTCCTCGTATATACATACACACACACATACATAGAGAGAGAGAGAGAGAGAGAAAGAGAGAGGCTAATGTGCCATCCACGGCACAGAGGGTCCCTGTACCATCGAGTCGTTTTTCAAGATTTTAAATTCAAACGTCCAATTTGAATTATTCAAGTTGTTCTCCCTATTAAAATACATTTGGAGACTAAATTTTACGTTATTTCGGTTCTTTTTGCTATTTATTTATTTATGATATTTTAAAAATATTATAAGTATTTCATGAAAATATCATAATAAATAAAAAAAATTCGAAAAACAAAATTGGGTCTTGAAGGGTAGTTCAATATGGAAAACAACTTAAACGATTCGAATTAATCATTTAAAATTTGGATATCAAACGACTCGATGATATGGAAATGAACTGTGCCATCGATGACACATTACCCTTTTGTCTATATATATATATATATATATATTCCAACCTTCCCCAGTAATAAGATATTTCAGTAACCGCCTTTTACGTGTGTAGACTCGGCCCATATATAATTATCAAGTTTCCTTTTCTTTTTCCGCGCGCATGTGACTCTTAATTATATGTTTTTTTAATTGGTTCTTTTCGATTTAGTTTTCTTTAAGGTGTAATGTCCTTAATTTTAAGTTTTTTCTTTTTGAAATAAAAGGTTTGTAGCATTTGATTATTGGGATGTAATTTAACGGTTTAATCTCAACAGTGACCAACGATGGAGCATATTGAGTACTTAAAAATTTGGGGGACTAAATACCTTTAATTAATAATGTATTCAATTTAATCATATTTTTTAAGAAAACAATGAAATCATTTGTAAAACAAATGTAGTTTATTAACTTGATGTACCATGAGTTCCTTGTGAAATTAATGTTGTCAAATTTTCGTATCTACAAGACAAGTAAACCTCACATCACGGTAGATGAAGAAATATAATTGCATAAAAAATTAATTACATCGACCTCAGATCGTCAGAGGTAGACAGTTTTTCAATGGAGTCATTAAATGCGTGAATAATTAATAAAATTACTAAAATATGTTTTATTGGAGGAGGGTTAAATTAAGTACCTCAATAATTTATAAATTAAAAAGTATTACTTTGATAACAAATCCACTATCCAAATGGTTTGTTCGCGCCGATTGATGTATATATATATAATAATTTATAGAGCAGCAAACAAAATTTTTAACATAATCCATGAAAAATAAGTTTTCCACTAACCAAGCTGGAGGGTCATTCTTGACATTTAATTTCGAAATAAGTTAGAGGTTTGTACCCCATCTTATCTTCGAAAAGGAAAAAAAATTCACTAACCGTCTGACTAAAGTACTCATTAATTAATGATATATAAACTTGAATTTTAAACATAAACATTATCTACAATCTTGTTTTAATCATTGAACTTCAATTTATCGTTTTAGAGTCACCAAATTTTTTTGATTATTCAAATTTGTCACTTTGCAATGATTTTGTCTAATTAACCATCCAATTAGCCTATTAATCCCTACATTTGTTTGTCCTAGAACGAATTCATCATAGCCATTAAAGAATTCAAGAGCTCTAGATATCTAAAAAAAACTATCTCATATGATGTTCAAATCAATTTATTAACCTTAAATCTTCATACAGTAGCCAAAATAATTTCAAAGTTTGGAGTCTATAAAAAGATAAATTAAAATTCAATGACTAAAATGAATTATAAAAAATATTTACTAACTTTCAAAAATTTAACCTAAAAAACTTTAACAAAAATAAAAAATTTTAAATTTATATTTTGAACAAATTAAATCTAACAGTCAACTATTAACCAGAGAGTAAATTTTTTCGGAGGTTCCTAAACTTTACACATAGTCCAGTTTTAGTCACTTAATTTTAATTTGTCCATCCATAGCCACTAAATTTTGCACATAATCCAATTTTAGTCACTCTGTGATCTTTCCGTTTAATTCGGTCTATTTTGATCGATTTAGGTGTAAAATTGAGATCCGAATCAATCGTGAGTCATGGGCCCAATCTCTCATACGGTAATATAATCAAAAAGAAAAAAAAAATACTTTTCTTCTTTAAATCCGACCTTTTTCTTTCTTCCATCTTGATATGAGAACCAGGACCACCGCCTAGAAACTAGTTTTAATTCCACGGTTGAAATCCAACACCCAAATAAAATCGAACTCATGTTCAACTAGAAACAAGCATTTGCTTGAAGGACATTATCTTTCTTCAACATAGCGTGTTGCAGGGCACCCCATGGCAAGTGCCTGGGGTAGAATTTTAAAAAATCGAAGACCTATGTATATAATCTTGGAATGTGCTTGGGCTAAAAAAAAGTTAGTGCCCGGATAAATTTTCTTGCTCCCAACACGCTTCATTCTCTAATTTTGATAGGTTTGATTTTTTTTTTCTTTTGTCATTGATTCTTGCTTGCGATATTGTGCCTAGGCTAGAAAAATTTTTAAATCTGCCATGCTTTAACTCTAATTTTTCTTAAAAGTTGAAACAAAAAGTACTGGTCATGAATATGAGAAGACTTTCAAAGGGATCAAGGTAATCTTTAGAACACCCGCATCAACACAAGCACCCCATCAACTTTGTAGGAGTCTTTTTGTGTTTTGTTCATAAACATTAACCATTTGAGGTCTATTTGAATAAATTATTTATTTTGGCAAGAACTCTTTGCAATTAACATGAGAATTCATGCGGGAATTACTTCCAGCAATCCTATTGAGAGCTATCCCGGTGCCTTCCCTTCCTTCCTCTTTCTACGTCATCAGCACCATTCAGATCCAGCACATCCCTTTTCCTTTCTACACATCGTCTCCTCTTCCTTCCCCTCCCAATCCCTCTCTTTGCAGCGATCTTCTGAGATTCTCTCTTTGTTACATAGTAGGATTACCAGACTTAAACTAATGAAGACAACCATGTTAATTTTAAAATAATATTAGGATAAATAAATTTACAAAACTATTAATCTTTAAACGATTAATTGAATATTAACATTAAAACTTACTCACAATCGAAATTTTCCAACTTGCGTGGTATCTAAAAATTACCTAAATGATTCTAGCAAAATCAAAGCTTAAGTTATTAGGTTAATTGAGCTCAAATCAAATTTAAATCTAATAAGAAAAACTAATTAACTTTTTCTCCGCTGGCACCATCTCATTTATCTTCTATTTTTCTCTCTTTTCTTCCGATCCGTTCGATCCTTCTCTTCTCTCTTCTTCTCCGATGCATATCCAGACTCAAAGATCGAGATGGATGCACTGTGGCTGGCCAATCACGTCTTGCCACAGCTTAAGCAGTGCCTCTTCGTTCTCTTTTGATCTGATTCGAAAGAGATAGCGGATGAGGGTTGAAATTTTGATTCGGTAGTGGGATTCGAGTATGTGATCTTTGCCGTTGATTTCTCTCTCTTTTCTCTTCTCTGCGTTGCCTATAAATACCTCGTTTGAGGATGGATGTTGGATTGTCGGTTGGCTGTTGGTTGGGAATTTCAACAGAAAAAAAGAAAATTTAGAGAAAGAGAGAGATGAGGCAGCAGCTGAAGATCCAAGGTATAATCAACCTCTCTTTGATGCGATTTTATTGAGTTGAATTGAGCCGATTTGTTAATTGATGAAAGTTAGGATTAAAAAAGGGCCTATTTGTAAATTTTTCGGGGGCCTATTTATGAATAAAAAGGGCTTATTCGCAAACAAATTTAAGCTCAAGGGCCTCTAGATAAAAGCGGATGAAATTGCGAGTCGGATCCTGACCCCTTCTTATCGGATCCAATCGAACCCGTTACGGTTGGCTCATGTCAACTAGATTAGGTTGACCTGGCTTAGCTGATTCGTATAGTGGGCCTTTTGGGCTGGGATGACTTGGGCTCTGGTCGAATAAAAATTTCCTTGGCCCGTGCAAGAAATTATTATGTGGGCTTTTTCATTTTTCGGCCAAGCGCAGAAATCAATGGATTTTATTAATATGGATCGGATTTGGACTTAATGATGGACATTAATCAAACTTAATCAATAATTAAATTAATAATAATTGTGGGCTTAAAAGAATAATTAAGTAATTAAAAGAAAATCTAATAACAATAGTTAGGAATTCCTCTAGTTAGACGGATTCAGGAGATGAGGATAATAGTAAGAGTGAAATCAAGAGCAAATACCTTGGTTATAATTCACCGACTTTCTGATCCCAACTCAAAATAAATTGGTTTTCGATTTTGATTTTCTATCTCCAATTGAATTTTTATTTCGATTTTTTGGTTTAATTTTCTATATAGTAGAAACAAACATAATTCCATTATAAACTATAATAACTGGAAAGTCAAAATCAATTATTAAATAACTGAATAAAATACTTAATAATATATTTCAAAACAGAATCCCCTTAATAAAAAATTTGAACTTGACCGTCCAAATCCCAACCAGTCTGGTTAACCTAGACCATCAGTATGGTAACCCAAGAACCGTCCAAGAATAAATTATTTAGGTTTACCTTAAGTATTCTACATAACTGTTGAACAGTCAGTAAGGTAGTCACTTGTTCTTATTAGGAAATCGATCTAGGATCGTTTAACTACAAGACTATCGAGCTTAAGGACCGTCAAGCAGACGAACCGCAGGTAAGATGGTCGTCAAGCACCCGAACCATCATATGATATCGAGGAACTACGCTTAAGCTTGCGATTCAGATGCGGATAGGTGGATTTTTACAGAGATCTAATCTTGGTAATTTTAAATTATGCATATACATTTTGGTAACTCTTGTTGGATGCATTGCCAATTCATCATGCTAGAATTCAGGAATAAATATTACAACTCATGTTGAGTCGATCTCATTTGTATGAGTTGCTATGAGTAATCAGGTAAGTTTGCACAGTTTCTTGATATGAATGAACGGATTGCCTCAGTTTAACTTAGTCTTGCTTGGTAATTTTGAGTTATTATTGTGCAAGGACAAATATGAATTATGATTGTGCATGAAAATTAGTACCACTCTTTGGAGTGGGTTGGCCCCCGACTTCGACCAGCTCGGTAGCGCTATGCGGGTATGGAATCCTCTTTTGTCACTTGGGTAAGGGATGCGCCTTTTTTGCCTCACAAGTTAGGAGATGGTCTCCTTTTGCCACTTGGGTTAGGGATACGCCCTTTTGTCACTCAAGTAAGGGATGATCTTCTTTTGCTACCCAACCGATTGGGTTAGGGGACCTGAGTGAGATTTGATGATATGCTTGTGTGAAATGACATGTTCTATGTGCAGTTGTGACTTGCTTGTGCTTATATGAAATGGTTATCTCAGCAAAATAATTATGGAAAGTCCTTTCTTGCTCTATTGCTCAATATGCAGTTAGTTGGAGATTTGCATTGCATTGCTTTTACATTCCCACTTTATACTTGCTAATGTGCTTTCATTTATTGTTAAATGTCATTCATGTTTATTATTACGTGTATTAATTCTGATTAAGATTTCTACTAGAAATTTACGTTTGGAATTGAAATCCACACTGAAAATTTAATTTTCATTCTGTGCTTTTTGTATGTTTCCACAATAGTTGTGGGTTTCAGGTTGTAGATACGAACTCGATGAAGTCAAGCGAAGAGTAAGCCAAAAATATCTTGCCATGATGACTCAATGAGTCATAGACACCTAGCCTGGAAAATCATGATAAGATGAACCTTAAACCTTATAATCGATAGGAAAACACCTTACGGGCACACAGAGATTGTGTATTCGCGACGGGATTGTCATACCCCTAAATGTTAGGGAGCGACACACTCTCTCTCCGATCTCTCTCGCATCTCTTTGATCTCTCTCGCTTCATCTTTCTTTTCTCTTCCTAATTTTTCATCTCCCCTTTCGCTCCTACTTTCTTGCTCTTCTTGCCTCGTTCTCTTCCCTTTCTCCTTCTCTCTTCTATTTTATTCTTAAAAATTATTATAGTAAGGGAGTAACTAATAAGTGCAAATGTTTAGTTAGTTATAATAAGGAGCATCTTATAAGAGTATTTGTTAAATACAACAAGAGATCACTTTATAAGTATTAATATTTAGTTCGTTATAACAAGAGATTATCTTGTAAGTCTATTAGATATAATAGAGGATTATTTTATAAATATAAATGTTTTGTTATTTATAACAAGAGATTATCTTATTAGTATATTTATTAGATATAATAAGGGATCATCTAGTCAACGTAACTGTTCAGTTAGTTGGAATAATGAATCATCTAAATATAACTATAAGGTGGGGAGAGAAATAAGATTATCTAATGTAGCAATAGAGGGATGGAAGGAGAGGCAGAGTCAAGAGAAGGAACGACGAAGGTTTGAAAAATAAAGTTGGAGGAGAGAAGCGGAGGTTTGAGAAGTAGAGTTGGAGGCAAGACGAAGGGTCTGAGAAGCAAAAGTTGAGAAAGGAGGCGCTAAGAGAAAGAAACTGGGGTGAGAGAAAGGGAACGAAAGATGAGAAAACGGAAGGGTGCGCACACAGAGAAAAAGTTGTTGGTTTTCATTTTTAGATCAACGATTGCTTTTATTTTTTACATGGATGGCGCGGATGATAAAATCGAAAATTGTACTTGTTCGGGCCGCATGATTCATGCTGCCATCGATCGATCTATAACTTGCGTTGATAACCGCAATCAAGCGCTCACACAATCACGCAATCAAAGGCTGAAAATAGAAATAGCGGAACTCCCTCCTGTCTGCGTGCCTCTTTTTGCCCATGCATTTTTCTAAAAATGAAAATTTCGCGTCTGTACCCTCCCCTTCACCCCGCTTCTCCTCTCTCTCGCACCTCTCTGCCTAATCCCCCTCGCCCTCATCTCCTTTGTGCCTCATCTCCTCTGCGCCTGATCATATCTTCCTCATCTCCTCTGCACCTCACCTCTCTCCTTCATCTCCTCTGCACCTCACTTCTCTCCTTCTTCTCCTCTCCACCACACTTCTCCCCTTCATCTCCTCTGCACCTCACATCTCTTTTCTTCGCACAATTATAAAATATACTTCCTTTTTAAAATAAAAATACTCCCTTATGGTATACAACTATATGATTTATATTAAATACTCTCTAATTAAAATATATATACTCTCTAGTGCTAATTAAAATACTCTCTTGAACTTATTAATTATTCTCTTATACTGTTTACTTACTCACAAAAATAATTGTTCATTTGAACTTATTAGATACTACCTTCATATTATTAGTTACTCTCTTATCATTAATTACATACTTCCGCAACAAAACATAAATAATTACTCATTTAAACTTATTAAGTAAGTACTCCCATAGTACAAATAGAATACTCCCCTTATATACTTCCATAACGAAACATTGACATTCTTTCTTATGATATAAAAATATTAGATACTCCCTTACAAGTATTAGATACTCTCTTAGAAATATTAGTTAATCCTTTGAAAATATTTATTTACTCTCTTAAAATCATTAGTTATTGCTTTAATTAGATACATATAACAACTTATTAATTACTCAATTGTAACTATTAGTTACTCTCTTATACGCATTATTTACTCCTTTTATATTTTTTAATTACTCCCTGATAAATGTAGATAAAAAATATTAATTTCTCCCTTATTTTTAATAAATACTCCCTTTTACTATATTAGTTACTTCCTTACATAAATTATAATGTACAACTTTGTTTTAAATTTTTCCTTTATGTTTTTCATGTCTTTCCTCTTCTAAATTGGACAAAATCAAGACAAACAATTTCACAGAGCAAAGAGAGAAGCAACAGAAAGGAGAGGGTGAGAAAAGTAGAGGCGGAGGAGGTGGAGTCGTAGATTGAGGTGAAGAGGCGACTGCGAGAGGGGACAGAAGCGAAAGAGGAGGGCTAGAGAGGGTGAGAAGGGAGGAGAGATGTCGTACATAGTGCTGAGGGCGAGAGAATTAAACTTGCACACGCAGCGTGAGGGATAGGGGTTAACGGCATGTGAGGGTGAAGAAATTAGCGCTCCGATTGCTTGATTGCGCAGAGCGCTGATTGCATAGATTAATTCCCATAACCAGCTCAAGGAACCAGATACGCCTAGGCCTGCAAACGGAAGATCGTTTATCCGTTTTTCGTTTCGTTTCGTCCGGACGAAACGGTTAACGAAACAACAAAACGATTTCGTCTGGTTGGACGAAACGATTAACGAAACGAAAAAACAGTTTTGTCCATGTGTAAATCACGAAAATTTCGTTAATTTTGATCGTTTCGTCCTTACGAAACGGTTAACGAAATTAAAAATCAATTTCGTCAACGAAACGAAACGGTTAACGAAACACTCTAGTTTCGTGACCGTTCTGCACGTTATGCAGGCCTAGTTACGCCTGACCCGGCCCATTATGAAGTTCTAAAAATAATGACGGCCCCAAACTTCGACCGTATATTTCAGCACTATCATTCTGGTAACGGGGGCCCGCAGGCAAGGATACCGCCTCCCTTGTCCACAGAAGCTATGAAAATGTTATGCCCACAGCACTATCATCCTGAGAATTAATTTAGAATGTTTCTCTGAAAATCATGCATCTATTCAATTTTTTTAATTGACAATATTTATATATCTTAGTAATTGCAGCAATATATTTTAAATTATTTCAAAATAAATTTATATGTACGTTGTTAGGTTTATAGATAGATTATTGACAAAATCTAAGTATCCATCATTTGAACATACAGGGATGATCTTTTTTTTTTTTTTTTAAATCATTGGGAATTTATATCGTCGACGAATATATATATAATACATATGGTAAATTTTATTATTTTCTTATAAAAGAGATAGATGGATCAAATAAATGTTGCTTTTAATATTAGATTTCAAAATTAAAATTTATTTTAAGATCGTCAAAATAAATAGATGTTCAATGATCTCTATTATTTTTACTCGAACAGTACTCTTTGCCATTCAAAATTTGGATTAAACATGACTTCGCCCTCTCCAAACAACACAATTGACAGCTATTGCAAAAGATTTCTGTTATGTCTTTCTTTTCTTATTAATAAAATGGAACAAGATAGATGATGACACGCCCTAATTAAGGAGAACAATTTATCTCTGACTGAATATTTTATTTTCTATTGTTTTACTATATGTCTATATGTATCATTTCTACATGGTGTTACTCAGAGGGTCCCTACAATTTAGTACTTGACAATAGGATTTCTAATTTGTTGGTCCCTACGTACTTTAATAGCTGCGCTTTTAATCTCCACATGGACCACATCTCTAATATTTAATGTTTTATATGATTTGGTTTATTTATTTATTTTTTAATATCTTTGATTTGGTTTTGGTTACGGGAATTACTTTTGACAACATTGATCCCTACTTTAATGTTGTCGACAAGATTACCCTTGACATCGTCAATTAAGAAAGCCCACTTCTCAATCACTAGAACAACTTATACGAGGCTAATTTAGTCCCATTGAACACAAAATATGTCTATCCAATTTTGAGTTCAAAGGTGAATCCAAATGTTAAACTACACAAATATAAGCCATCAATTTATAAAATCTTATCAGATCAGTGGGTATGGATTTATGAAAATTATAGATATTTTGAACTTGATTTTCTATGTTTGACGGAAACATTATTTATCCGCTTCTTGTGTCTTATCATCAATTCTATAAATGCTTGCTGTCTTGTTAGCTAATTAAACTTAAGTTGGATATTTTCCATAAATTAATATTTCTCATGGTAGAACCAGGTCTTGGTCTAGTGGCAAAGAGCAATGCATTTCAAGTGAGAGATCGCAGGTTCGAAATCCGGCTGGATCTTTATAGACATTTAATTTAAAAATAAATTGGGAAGTTTGACCCCAATTTATCTTCAAAAAATATTTCTTAGGGTGAAAGATTTAACCGAATCAGAAACAGCATATGTCAGACACTCAGACTTGATAATAAAATGAATTAAAGTTGCTAATGGATAAGTAATATTGTATGGAGAGACATCAAAACACATGAATTTTATAAATCACTGCATGGAACATGCAACAGGGCCAACAGCACATAACATTTGCGAGCTCATTTATTGTTCCTTAATTCTAGTAAACTAATTCCAACCCACGCTCGCAAATAATACATTACTACAGTTGGAAATAGTAGTACATTGCCATCTCATGTTTAAACTTCATCAGTTAATTGAGCAATCCGAGTGCTGATTTTAAGCAGTTGGAGCTGGTGCAGGAGCCGGTGATGGTGTGGGAGCTGGTGGTGGGGGGCAAAAGATTTTGCCGATTTTGTCTAGACCCGATGGTTCATACTCGTCAGTGCCTCCAGCGGTGCCAAGCTTCTTCAAGCAAAGATTAGGAAGTGTAATAGGAGGCAGAGTGATAGGCAAGCCTAATGGTTCATACAGTCCATCCTTCTGAGTAAGATCTGTGAGAGAAGGTCAAAGGTGTGTACTTTATTAGCTTGTACGTACACCGATGATAAGGTGATCAGACTGAGGACTCGTAATAATTTTTCTAAAAGCATTCAGACCAAAATGACAGAATGCATGTGCCTAACTCGGTCATTTACGCAATAATAAGCTAGTTGCCATACATGTATGTACTACTGAATGCATCTCTTTGATCTAGACTAAATTTTAGAATTATCTGCATTAGAAAAATTAGGCCTAAACTGAGTGCTTGTTTTGATGTAATAATAACAAAATAATGCCTGGAACAAAAAAAATATAGGTGAATATATATTTCTCTTGGGAGAAAAAAGGGTCATCACAACCACGTTGTGAGTGAAAAAATATGAGTATGCCTTGATCTAAATCCTTGACACAAAATTTTTGAACCTTTTTATGTTGAAATCAAAATTCCTCAACTTGAGCCGTTCGGTTTATGACAAGGTGAATATATATATTTTTTTCTATTGTATTTTATGCATGCAGTTTTCCGTAATTAAGAACAAATTAAGAAGTTAATTATGTACGTGAGTTAGAAACTGTACCAGTTGATGATGCCTCCTTGTAAGAAATCTGACGTGCCACTGCAAAAGGAACTAGTGCAATAGCAATCAGTACAAGGAAACATGTCGAACTCGAAGCCATCGATCTTCTCTTCTTTTACTTTTTATATCTTGATGATCAACCCCGACGGTCTGGTGGGAATGAAGCAGGAACAAGTGCGATTATATAGACATGCAGGTATGTTGGAACGCAGGAACAAGTTGGTCGAGCGCTTCTTATTAATTAGTTAGGTGAAAAATTTATAGAGAATGTGGTACATATCCAGAGTAGTAATTTCTTTAGTCCAAAACTCCAAATTACATGTAGATTCTTCTCAATCTCAACCGTTGACAAGAAATAACCATTCCGGCGGACAATCGCCAACTTTCATCCCATAAATATGCTATTAACGTTAGCACATGATTTTTTATTATTATTTTTCAACTATTGTTCCTTTTTCCTCCTTCCGTGGCAATAAGATTTTCATTCATTGCCATCTCACCATGTGTAAAATTTGAATTTAGCGCGGAGCTCGTTATCTAGACGTAGTACATAACATGCTTCTTATCTTTTCTTTGTTTTTTTTTTCCCCTTTTTTCCATATGTAACTTTTACATTTTTTTTCTTAAATATTAATTTCTGTTCGAAAGAAGAAAAGCCATAAAAAAAAAAATTATACTTAAACATTAGGAGGGTAGAAAATCTTTTAAACAGTCTATTATATATATGTATAATTGTGTTTAGAAAAAAAAGTAGAAATCTTTCTTAACACGAATGAAGTTTGTTGGATATAAGTTCCCTAATTGAAATTAATGTTGTTAAATATTCATATATATCGTCATAGACATATGCATGTAAATCAACAGCATCGCTACTAGCAGAAAAAATAAATAAATTGCACAAAAAAATATTTTACATAAACCTCCACATTGTCAGAAGGACGTTGACAAGTTTTTCAATGGAATCATTAAATGCATGCATAAAAATTAATTTAAAATTGCTCTAATATATATATTTCTTAAGAGGAGTGTTGTGGACTTGTGGTACGTTAAATATGTATACATAGCAGAAAAATTTATAACCCCAATGCAATGACATATTACTTCCTATGCTTGCTTGAATTTTTTAACTTTTTTTTTATGATAATAAGATCGCGAGCTTGAAAAATCGTCGTCTAAAAATAGTTTACAATATCATGGGAATTTTTGCGAGTTAATTTTTACTAGGTGGAGGGAGGCGGCTTTGCCGCCATTTGATGGCTATATATGTTTCATTTATATGTGCAAATGGGTTGTTATTGGTTTGCCAAAAAAGTGTCTTTTATATGCATAATATGTATGTCTCTTAATTACTAATGGCAATTGTTAATTGAATAATAATAATGTTATTTCGTAGTGAACTGAAACAAAAATTGTAAAATAGGAAATATTTTACAATCGCAGCTTCACTGTAAATATTTTTAAAAATTGTAAATAGGAAATATTTTAATCTAAATAAAACGTCTAGGCAGCCTTAGCTTTCTATTGTCTTCCTGTCAGCATAGGAAATTGTAAAATCAGTATAGACAAATTGAATGGAACCTAAGAACAATATCAGACAGAAAATTGGTTTAGGTTAATTACCCAAATTTACATAAGAAAACTGTTTGAAATGTCAAAACTTATAAAACCATATCACTATAAAATAAAACGGTGTAGAATATCAGAATATCCATTAGATGCACCTTTATCCTCCTTTATCATCACTATTCTCATTGTGAACAGCAGTAGTAGTAGGGGTATAGAAAATATAAAAAAAAGAATAAAAAAAGGAGAGTGATAAGATATACTATTGTGATAAGAAACAAAAGTCAGCATATAAAATGTGCTTATAATGAGAAATCTCCATACTACCATGAATGTACTGCCATTGGTTTATAAATGTTGGATGTTACTGTTGATGCCTAATTCACATATCAAGCACAATGTATTTTTACTTTGATTTAGTACAGATTGTGTTTATATGTATGTATATATTGTATTATATAATATTACATAATATACAACTCAATGACACCTAAACTCTATTTCCATCTATTGCTAACTCCTAGAAATATGATGAGAACCTAAGTCCACATGATCAAAGTATTGTTTGTATTTCTTAAAAGCATTGTTTGTATTTATATATATGAAGCTATTGGACTTCAACCATGAATACATTAAAGTATTGTTTGTATTTCTTAAAAGCATTCACATGTATATTGGAATAACCAACCAGCATTTTGTGCAAAGTTTGGAAAGAACCTTTATATCACAAAGTTTGGAAGGTAGTAATATACAGATATGTACTAAAACATCTTAAACTAATAAACTGTTTTATACGGTATCTTCACAATATACTAATTCGAGATGATCCTGATAAAATTAACTGCAATAAATACAAAAATTATAAAAACTATAAGCAGTAGGCTAATTGTACATACAGTCTAACATGAGCAATTTCATGGTCTACATCCTTCAGACCCTTAGGCTTCTTATCCCCTCAATCTTGAATTTTGTGGTCTGCCAAATCAAAAACTTAAACACATCATAAAGCATAAATCAAATTGGAGGTGTTTGACAAAAAAAATTAAGCAATTAAAAAAAATCTTCAAAATCACCACAACATCTGACCAACTTAAAACTATTTTGTGACTCACGCTGATAAAATTGCACATCGAGACTATCGCTGAGCTCATCATCAAGACCATCTCTAAGATCTATTCAATTCGTGCTCTCATATTTTTTCTTTTCTTTTCTCCAGTCTCTCTTTGTGCAGACAAATTGTAAGGAGAAACCAAACTGCTTAGGCTAGGGTTTTACTTCGCCATAGAGGTACGTGAGAAAAGGGAGAGAGGGAGCCGAGTTTGGGGAGGAGGATGAACTTGACGCTGGATGTTGGAGGAAGGTGGCAAGGGTGCTGGGGATGGAGAGGTGGTGGAGGAAAAGGAGGGTAGCAGAGATTTGGAAAGGGGCAGGACAAGAGACGAAGTAGGGGCAGCGGTAGACGGCTAGAGGGAGGGTACAAGAGAAGCAGAAGCGGAGGAAGTAATGGGAGGGGAGGAGGTGGTGGGTGAGGAACGACATACGGGAGAAGAAAGAGGAGACTACCGTGGAAGAAAGTAGAAGCGAGAAAAAGTCGGAAAAATTAATCTATAGAGAAAATAGAGAGGCGAACGGAGGAAAGAGGAAAAAGAAATTTAATTGCTGATCAACGGATAGATCTGCGGAAAAATAATTAAACGGCTCAGATCAATCTCGAAGAGGGACTAATGCGGACGGACCAATGCGGTCACGGGATTTTATATATATATATTAGATGCCAGTCAAAACACTTGCAACAATTCCATGATATTGTTAACTGGTTTTAGACGACGATTTTTCAAGCCCGCGATCTTATTCTCATTAAAAAAAAAGAAGTTAAATTCAAGCATGCATAGAAAAGTAATATATAGTCCGTAGAGAAAATGACATACAATAATTAATTTTGTTTCATCATTTGAACGCTAAATTTATTTCTACTAATTTTTTTTTTTAAATAAAGTATATTGGAGGCACAGAAAATAATTTGAACCTCCCTTTATATTATTACCATATATATAGAGAGAGAGAGAGAGATTCGCTAATGTCCTACAGATAGGATAGTGGTTGTTCTATTCAATTTTTAACCGTTGGATGCCTTTAAGATTCGTGCAGAATTGAGATTGGATGGGTACGATTTTTGCGCTGAGAATGGATGTGTGTTCAATATTTTCCGTCTCTCCATCTCTCCCACACCGTCTCACCTCCATCTTCGCTCCCACCTTCGAAGGAGCAGAAGAACAGTTCTCACCTTCGAAGGATCTAACAAGCACACCCTAATAATTTGTCCCAGGTGGAATATGCAATTCATCATCTGATCCCTTCGCTTCAACTTCCATTAGTAACCCAAAAAAAATTATAAAGAAATCAAATAGAGGAAGAAGAGAGACAAAATCATCTCTGACAAAAGTCCTTCTGACAACCACTGCACCGCTACCGGAGTATGAAGCACCATTGAAATGCCTGTGGCAAGGAGAAGACAATAACGCCACTCTCAATTCTTGTCATGAGCTCTTTAGCATTCAATTTTGAAGAAGAAATTCTTGAACCAAAATAAAGAAATGCTAAATTGGCTCTTAAATTCATCAAATCCAAATTTCTTAGATTTTCCATCAATTTCAGTTTGAGAGAGGCTTCATCTATCTTTCTCTTCTCTCTTTTGTTTTTGTTAATCCATTACGTGGGCCCCAGAAGCAGGAGTACTTGTCTGGTATGGGTACACACCTATTTTACCACCGCGTAATGGATTAATGGTGGCACCGAAATGGGCTTCCAGTTGTGAACCAAATGTGGCACAAATCACAATGCACGAGTAAATGATAAATTACCAAGGAAAAAGGAGTTTGCTGGGGATTGCAAGCACTCCAAAAAATTCCTGGACTAGCAAAGAAGATTAAACTAAGAATGATTCAGGTACTGTTTTGTAAAATGAAATTAGGAATGTCGAAATGAAGTTTCGTCTTTTCTTAAACAGTTTGTTGCTTTTAGAAGAGGAGCATAGTACCATATATATTGCATTCAGAATTTGTAGGGAAAATGTGGTGATGCAAAGCTTACAAAAGGAAGTTTTTTTTTTTTGTGCGTCTTGACTGTCTTCACTAGCGTAATTTTTAATAACTCTGATTGGAAAAAGGTTTTAAGTAAATAACAGGGTAAATGAGTGGGAGAGATGGAGAGACGGAGAGGAAACGAAGATGTGAGACGAAAAAAAATTAAACGCTTCTTTTCTTAGCGCAAAACTCGTATCCATCGGACCTGAACTTTACTCATATAATACCGATAATTTCTGCCCTTATCTGTCATGTGGCTACATTGTATAATTCATTCTTTCCATCACAATAATACTCAGTTTTCACTTTTCAGTCATGCTTATATTGGCTATGTTTAAACTTGACAAAATGCACCCTGTTATAATTAATATAACTCACTGCAATTATACATTGATTTTCTGGGACTTTTATTAGCTTTTGATACTATGTCCAATAAGATAACTTGTTTCGTGCTATGGGGAACGCATGTGACCGGTAGTTTGTAAGGAATGAATGGAATTAAATTAAGACCTTCAATGGGACATCGATCGTACATACTTACAAATTAAGAGGGGGTCAGCACAAAGAATTGTTAAAAATAAAAATGTTATGAGATTTACTTTTTATGATGAGAAAACGGTAAAAAAGAAATTCCATTTTCTGGCTATAGCATCCATATTTTGCTTATTTAGTCATACTATATTATTTGTATTCTCTTCAATCTGCTATTTTCTTTTTCCTCTTTATCGATCTTAACTTACTTTTTTTTTTATTGAGAAACTAGACAGCAGTAATCTAGTGTTTATCGATCTTATAAACAAGGTTCATGTATCATATTTTTCGCATTATATTTGTAAGAAATATATTTTATCTATGCAAATTTAGCATTTTTCGCCGATTGCGGTTCATTAGCGCTGTTTAGCGGTTATTAGGCGTTGATTAGCGGTAATTATCGGAAGTTTAGCGGACCAGAAAAATTTCTTATTATACTGGGCTGATTACTTTGGTCCGTATAGGACAGGCCCAATACCACATGCCTCCTTGAACAAGAATCAGAAACAACTTTCTCCTCTCTTGTCTAAACCAAGATCTGAAAGACTGAAACCACCATTTTTCTTTCCTCTTGACGCAACACAAGTCGCAAAATCGAAGAAATTTTTTTGATTTCTGAAATCACAATCTCGCAAGTCGCAATCGCTCTACTTTTTTCAAGTAACCTCCGCCTTGTCCCTTATTGGTTAGATTTCTGAAATTTTCATTTCTAGGATTCTGTATTTAATAGGAAACTAAGAATGCTAAAATTTAAATGAAAGAAAACCAGCCCATAGAAATTCATTAGTTGTAAATTATTTTTTTTTCTTGGCTTAATAGAAAACAAATTGGTCACATAGTTGAACTTCCTTTTTTTCATGTTCGTACTTGAATTTGCTGTTTGTGGGGTCCGCAACACAACCTTTGCTGTTCGACTGTTCGTTTGTTTAGTGATTTCTGCTGAGAACCATAAAAACAAAATATTTTTATAATATTTTAGCAGTTAGTCTCTTTATCATCAGCCAATATTGATTTCATTTAATTATTGGGTGTTGTAGGTGGTTTTAATGGCAACATCTAAATCAAAGAAAATGCCGCTGGATCCTTCTTATGAATTTGGTTTTCCTCCTGAATCAAACAACTATGTTATATTCATGCTAAAATATAGCAACATGATATATATGATATTTATTTGGAATTTTGGATTAAAGTACGTATATCATGTGAATATTTTGGATCTATATTTCCTGTACGTTATGATCCGATAGTGCCGCTAAATAACCGCTATCTGCTATCCGCTATGACATCAGCATATCCGCGATTGAACCGCTATCCGTTATTTAAACCATTGAATAAAATAAAGTGAACACTTATAACAACAGAAATGAACATATAAAAAACAAAGTGAACATATATGAGAACAAAGGGAAACACATAAGAGATCGAAGGGAGGGAGAAAAGGTACTCACCGTTCTGCCAAGAGAGGGGAGGAACGAAAATAATGCTTAGGTGAGGGGAGAGTAGAGAGGAGAGAGGGGAGGGAGATAACACTGGGTGAAGGGGCACATTGCCAAGAGCGATGGTGCGCTGGAGCAATCGCATGAGGGAGTGCCTCTATCAGCGATGGCTTTTTCTCCGATTGCAGATAGTAATTTCTATAATATTTTATATATGTATTATGTAATATAATTAACTAGTGAGGAGAAACTATACGCTGCCCGGTCTGAACTGTGAAATTTTTACTGTTTATTATTTATTTATTGTTTGGTCTAATTATCTATTCTACCGTTTTAGGATTGTCGTTGACAATGCAGAAATAGTTTTAAATATGATATTTGAACCTTTAGATCGAGGTCCGTTTGTTTGAGCATGAATGCAACTTAATTTTCTTCATCAATTATGTAAGTAGGATTGTTGATTGCCTTACATTTTGTTGCTAAGTAACTTGAAATTATGACGTACTACAATATTGTTTGATCCATTAATCTTCATTGAATAGTCAAGAGAAATAGCTTCGTGTTAACTCACACTAATTTTTAAATTTTGGACTATACTACGAAATCTGTAGCCGATGTTTGGCAACCACTGCCAATATAAAAAAAAAAAAAAGTTCAGGGAAAAATAATTCTCTTAATTCTCACAGTGGCATAATGTAATAACTAATAATGACGCACTAAATCTAGTGACATCATAAAATTTTATTGGAAAACTATGACATTACTGCTTTATTGCAAGCGTTTTATTCGTAACTAAACATTATACTTGCTCACTCCAATTAACTAGCTAGTTGGAGAATCCAGTGTTGTCCTAGTTCTACTACATTGTAAAGATTTCCAATGAGACAAATGGTTGACACCAACCCTGGCTACAGAATGTTGACCGGCGTCGGAGTGGGAGGTGTTGTTGGCCCTTGAGTAGGTGGTTGAGTTGGAGGAGTTGCAGGAGGATTTGCCGGAGGAGTTGCAGGAGGAGTTGCAGGAGGAGTTGCTGGAGGAGGTGGTGGTGGAGAAAATTTAGCTGGTTTTTTAGGTGGTTTTTTAGGTGGTGGTGGTGGAGGACTTTCTGTTGTTGTGTTTGATGGTGGCGGTGGAGCTGGTGATGGTTCAGGCGGTGGAGGGGAACGACATTTTAGAAACTTTTGATTTTTAGGGAACTGACAAAATTTAGCCCAATTGAAACCTAAAGGAAGGTACATTTCTTCGTCACTCTTTGTAGTGGCACCTGAAAAGGAGTAATGTAAATCAGTAAATGAGAGTGCTATAAGTATATAATCGTGAATGATTTAAGATGTATTCTTATCAAATCTCTCTTTATGCTCGAGAAGATATTTATGTGAAATTTTACTGATAAAGTAAGAAGAAATAACAATAATACAGACAGTGATTAATTAGAACATGCTATTAAAATGTTATTAATGACTATTATGTTGACAGTGACTCAATAATTACCTATAATTAGAACCAGAAATTCACTAAATCACCTTATATATTTGGATATCTATACGCATTTTCTAAAATATCCAAGTGCTAGGAAAATTGAGAGGCCAATATTTATATATATTGCCTCTTCATCAAGAATTCTTTCGGTTTAAACTTTGCAGATCTATACTAGGACCAAAATGAAGATTTGGTTCTGGATCATTGTAGGCCCAAATGAAAATCTGGAAGTGTGCAAGAATAGCCTAGAGCTCTTAGTCCCCATTTACTCCTGGCCCAAATGATATAATCATATATTATATAATATCAAAATATTATTAAAACAATCGGAATTATATAAAAAGATTCGCAATATCGTGTTTTGAAAAAACGATACTGATATCGTTCTTTGAAAGAACTATATTAGCTGGCCTTCAAAAAGAAAGAACTATATTATCTAATTGATATCGATTTTTCAAGAACCGATATCAGTCTTAACGCATTTTGTGTTAAAATATGATTGTTTTTAATGTTTTTAAATAAATTTTAATATATCTTTATTGAGGAAAAAGTTATTATATATTTGTTTTTAATTCATTTCATTTATATTTTGGTTATTTTGAATTTTTTATATGCGGTTTAATTATTTTCTATAGTTAAAAATTGGTTATTTTTAATATAAATAATTTTTAAAAATAAGATAGTCATTTGTTTAATAAGACACAAAAATAAAATGTATATTCACCGATATTAGTCATTCCTCCAATTGGGCATGATTTTTTTAATTTTTTATGCATTTATTTATGAAAAATAAAATATATATTTATTTTTTTAATAGAATTGCATGGTTTATTTGTTTCAAAAAATCACACATAAGGAATCCAGTTTCTGCTTGACCAATTATGTGCTCACATGGACACGCACTCGTGTAATTACTGGTTGGATGACTTTATGTGGTTGTAAATTGATCCATGAAAATTCGAAAAGCTTATTTGACGTGTTGGTAAGATACATTTGCACATGACTTGTAGTGGGCCTAATTGCGTCTTCTCTATCTCGGAGACTCGAACTCTTGCACATTTTTCCCCCCATAATTAAGTAGCACGTACATGAGTTAATTGATCCGATAGTAGTAATAACTGCGGCGAAAATAAAACTAGTAATAATTAAAATAAAAATTATTTCCAACTATTTTCAAATGTAATGTCCTTGGAAACTATCTAGCGAGCCAAGTATTATGAAACCTTTTATTTGGAATTCACATTAAAAAATATTGAGAATTTTACCAAGTTGTGAAGCGGCCTCGCCATAAGGGATCTGCCGTGCCATGGCAGAAGAAACAATTGCAACAGCAATCAGCACAAACAAGTGCCTTGTTGCCATTTCACCTCTATATCCTGATCAGTTTTTCTTCACTCTCGACATGGGATTGAGCAGCAAAATGCTCGTTTATATAGACAAATGGTATATGTTGTGACGCAGGAACAATTTTGGTCTTGATATTGAAAATTATGTGTGATTTACAGATCGTGGTACGTTCTGCTGTAACATCGTATGATGGTATTAAATTTTTAACTTAAATGTGCCATCAATTTCTGCAAATGATGTCTGTCCTGAGGAGAAAGGGGCGGGCGCGCGGATTGTCACTTCATTAGAGTATACATGGATAGTTATGAAACTAGATACATATATGCCCCTTTTGGTTCTAAAGGTAATTGCTGCACAGAATAAATAAAACGGCTCGTTAAGCACACCCCGCCTTGTCGGGGGAGTTTTCAACTAGAGAAATAATACACACAATTAAAATTAGAGCAAGATTAAAGTCTAATACATTTGGACGGATGGAACTGTCTAATGTGTTGTATTTTTTTTAAATTGGAGTCTCAAACAATCCATTCAAACCATTCAATATGATTTTCATATTGAAATCTGGTGTGAAACCGATATTATATATTTAAAAAAAATTTAGTATTTTGTATGATTTTTGGAAAATCACCGCGCTAAATAATTATGAACCATCTAAAATAATGAGTTTCTAAAACTACGAAGAAATATTAAGAAATTCAAAAAATATATCTACCAAAAAAATTCAATTTCGCACTAGATGTCAATATAAAGATCACATTGAACAGTTTGGATCGATCTTTCGAGTCTCAAAATTCAAGAAAGAGCACATTGGACGGACTCCCTCCATCCATTGCATTGGACTTTAGCCTTGCTCTTAAAATTATTCATCTTTGTTTACCTATGGATATAAAATTATACTTAATTAAGTAATGTAGATTTTAGAAATTATGGGAGTCAAAGAAGGGTAGATTTTTTTTTAAAAAAAAAAAATTGATCATTTGAGTAATGCGAGAATGAAACATGTTTGACATCAAACACGTCGATCCAAACATCAACTGTTAAAATTACAAACGGTTGATCTGAATTACTCGATGTGATCTCTATATTAAAGTTTCCCTGAAAATATTTTTTTTTTTCAAATTTTTGAAATTTTTTTTTCAGATTTGTAAAATTGGAGGGTTCATAAATTAATTATATTGATGATTTTTTAAAATTTCAAAAAAAAAGTATAAAAAAATAAAAATATAAAATTTGGTCTCCATGAAGATTTCAATATGGTGAACAAATTGAACCGTTCGGATTGATTGTTGTAATCGATCCCAAAAATTTACATTTTATTATATTTGACGAGTGTACACGTCAAACTTATATAATTGATTCTAGCCACTTTCAAAAGATATTTTTATAATTTTTAATTTTGATTATTACTTAATCTACGTCATGGTTTCCATCAAATTTATTGCCAGCACATATTACCTCTCTTATTTGAGAATACCGACGAAAAGCTTTAGGCGAAAGATCATGATCGATTAATGTTTTTTAGGAAAAATTTGGCTGGTATGCAATAAAAAATAAAATTGAAGTCTACAACAAGAAAGACAAAAAGAAAAAGATAATTGACTGCGCATCACATCCATGATCATATGATTTCCTCTATATACGTATCCACGGTCATATACATCATGCACCAGCCGCACCTTCTTGTGCAATTTCCTCACCTCACGATCGATTAACTTGCATGCAAACACATCTTTTGTGGTTGGTATTGGTGTTGGTGTAACCTAATTAATCAGATCAATCCAGTTTGGAGCCATGTCGGGATTGATCACAATCCAAGCAAAACCAAAATCTGATTCAGTAGATCATGTGATAGCTATATTAATTAAAGATGAGTTCTGGCTCAATTGCAACTAATTAAGTCAAGCTGAGGAAGAAGAAATGTATCTAAGGATTCACTTGCCACAACATAGACTGCCCCAGAATCTGGCGCATATGGATATATTTGATAAGATGTGGAAAAGAATATTGACAAGTTGGAAAGCTAAATGTGTTATCTTTGATAGGTAGAGTCTGCTTAGATCTGCTCTTTATGCATTGCCAATTTACTACATGATGAAAGAGGTGACTGGTGACTGGTGGTTAGTCTCTCTATATTCTAATTTATATTAATGATATTTTGGTGACCTGTGGTTGTGCTCAATTAGTCACTACCTTCATAGCTGATCTTCACTCAAAATTTGCTCTAAAAGACTTGGGAAACATACTCTTCTTTTTGGGAATTGAAACAACATCTTGCAAAGATGGGTTGTTGCTTAATCAATATTCTAAGTACATTGAAAAAAAAATATTTCCAAAAAAAAAAAGTACATTGAAAATTTGCTTTCCGAAACCAACATGCTTACTGCCAAGCCATGTACTGCCCCGATGGCCACCTTTTTCAGTCTCACAGTTGATGACAGTGAGTTATTTGAAGATTCCTACGACCCTACATGCATGTACAGAAATGTAGTTGGAACATTACAATATGCTACAATGGCCAGGCCCAATCTCCATTCATACTTATTTAGATGCTGATTAGGCTAGATCAACTGATGATGATAGAAGATCTACATCTAGGTTCTGCTTGTTTGTAGGCAGAAATTTGATCTCCTAGAGTGCAAAAGAATAGCCAATAGTGTCAAGATCCAGCACATAGGTTGAGTATAGAAGTTTTTCATTTGCTTGTACTGAAATTCTGTAGTTACAAAATCTTTGGAAAGAACTTAGAAATTTAGAATCACTATAGCGGATACACCCACCTTATGGTGTGATAATATTGGGACTATATTCTTAGCATCCAATCGAAACATGCTAGAACGAAGTATACAGAGATAAACTATCACTTTGTCAAAGAGATGATACTCAACAATAAGCTAACTGCCAGATTTTTGTGTTCTGCTGACCAAATTGCTGATGTTTTAACCAGACCACTTCCTACAATTAGGCAGTTTCTCACAAACAAGCTCAATGTTGCTCGCAATACATTAGCTTAGGGTTGTAATGACACACAACAGGACAAGTCCAACTAAGAAGAAATGGAGAACATTCAAACAAATCTTAGAAGAGAACTGTAATTAGTTAGTTGTGCAGTAGTTTGTTTATTCAGTTAGTCACTCGAGACAGTTGTAGCTAATCTCTTCTCATCCCGCTTATATATACTCCTCTCTGTACACACTAAAGCTTTAGACTGAATATAATACAATACAATTCAAAAAATCAATTCAGTTCTCTTTCAATATAATTTCTTGAAACTTTTCAACATACTCGAGACCCATGTTGTTAACAATCCGATGGTGCCAACATTTCCTCGATTTCAATTCCTACTTGGTGGAGGACAAGTGATCTATGTTTACCAAATCGGAACAAGCGAAGGAGACGAAGGATTTACCACGACGCCTCTACAATAAATTCTTTCCGTGATTCTTTTCTTTTCTTTTGGTGCGATTTTGAAAGCTATAAATCTGAGCCTTCCATTCTATTGAACGGTCGATATTAACAACTAGGGTTGGACATCGAGCTTCGCTCGATTCAGTATTATTTTTTTTTACATAATTTAATGTTTGTTTTGTTTTATATATATTTTTTTATATATGTTAATAATAGTAATGTAAATATATAATTAAAATATCAATATCAACATGTTTTAAGAAATGATCAAATCATTTATCTCAAATAGATTAGAACAACAACGTGTCTGCTTATCTAAATAAGGTACAATGAAAAAAGAAAAATTGTTTATTATTTAGGCATAAATCACTGGGATGAAAAAAAATATATAAAAAGTTCAAAGGCATTAGTGATACAATAATATATATACGTCCCCTTTATTAATATAGCGGAAATTTATCATTATATATGTAGCCTACGTACGTCATCAGCCAAGTATCCTTCGTCTTCTGTTTGATAATCTCCCCCTTCAATTGTAACGTTGGCCTGAATAAAAGGAGCAAATTCATTAATAAACAAAATCATAAATGAGAAGAATTTGGTTATAAATCAATCAATTCCAGGAAGATACAGCTATGAAGCACAATTTATTAAAAAAAAATAACGGCAGTAGCAATAAATGGACCCCATACACTATCATATTAATGGAAAGTTAGTGAACCCAAATTAATGGAGAAATATATATATGTTGTAAAATTAAAGGTGGAAGAAATAAACAAAGAACAATGTATCAAGAGTAAGTAAGACAATATTCTCAAGAGTAAATTTCAGAATTTCATTATCTCTTTTCAACCATCCATACAAATGTACAATGCCTCTATTTATAGGCTACAATATGAAACCTCACATAATGATCAATAAATAATTAATGGAGATAATGAAAAATAAAATGTGTAGTGGAAAATAAAGAGATAAATAAGTAGTGGGAATATGAAGATGAACAATCCACATTTTATTAAATTTCATAACACTTCCCCTTGGATGTTCATCTTTAATTATACACTATTAATATAATACTTCTGGATCAATATTAATATGGTACTTCTGGATCAATTTATCTGTCTCATTAAAAACCTTACCAAGAAAAATCCATTGGAATAAAAACTTGGATAAGTGAAAAAGAGTGCAGTGTGTATAATACTTCCCCTCAATTTAATATTATTGGACGTCTTTCAGTCGATATAGACCTATCTTCTTTCTGAGTTGTTCAAAAATACTCGCTGGCAAAGATTTTGTGAATAGGTCGGCCAGATTGTTACATGATTGGATTTTTTGAATATCTATTATACCATCCTTTTGTAGATCATGTGTCCAAAAGAACTTTGGTGCAATGTGTTTAGTTCGATCTCCTTTGATGTATCATTCTCTAATTTGTGCTATACAAGCTGCATTGTCTTCATATAATAGAGTAGGATTTTCCTCGATATTTTCAAGCCCACATTCTTCTTGAATATTTTAGATGATTGACCTTAATGAAACACATTCTCTACTTGCTTCATATAATGCAATGAGCTCGACATGATTTGATGATGTGGCAGTTAGAGTCTGTTTTGTTGATCGCCATGAAATTGCAGCTCCACTATATGTAAATACATATCCTGATTGTGATCGCGTCTTACGTGAGTCTGACAAATATCCTGCATCTGCATAACCAACTAGATTGAATTTTAAATCTTTTTGATAGTATAGTCCCATATCACGAGTTCCGCAAAGATAGCGAAAAATATCTTTAATTCCATTCCAATGTCTTCGGGTTGGTTTGGAACTATATCTTGACAATAAATTTACAGCAAATGCAATATCAGGTCTTGTATTATTTGCAAGATATAATAACGCTCCTATTGCACTTAAGTATGGTACTTCAGGACCAAGTACTTTTTCATCATTTTCTTGGGGACGAAAAGGATCATTTTCTGCATTTAATTATCGTACGATCATTGGTGTTCTCAAAGAATGAGTTTTATCCATATTAAATCTTTTTAATATTTTTTCTGTATAATTTGATTGATGGATAAATATTCCATTCTTTAAATGCTCGATCTGCAGGTCGAGACAAAATTTAGTTATACCAAGGTCTTTCATTTCAAACTCTCTTTTCAACAATTTTGCAGTATTTTCAATCTCTTCAGGAGATCCAATAATATTTAAATCATCAACATAAACTGCAACTATTGCAAAACCTAAATTTGATTTTTTAATAAAAACACATGGACTAACTAAATTATTTTTATATCTTTCTTTTAAAAGATACTCACTAAGTCGATTGTACCACATTCGACCTGATTGTTTTAGTCCATATAAAGATTTTTTCAATTTTATGGAATACATTTCTTTAGATTTTGATCTATATGCTTTTGGCATTTTTAATCCTTCGGAGATTTTCATGTATATATCACTATCAAGTGAACCATATAAATATGCTGTGACAACATCCATAAGTTGCATTTTTAGATTTTCTGTGACTTTGAGACCTATTAAAAATCTGAGAGTTATTGCATCCACTACAGGTGAATACGTTTCTTCATAATCTACTCCATATATTTGTGTAAAATATTGTGCCACTAGCGTTGCTTTGTATCTCACAATTTCATTTTTCTCATTTCTTTTAATGGAAAATATCCATTTGTAACCTACAGGGTTAACCTCTTTAGGTGTTTGGACTACTGGTCCAAATACTTGTCGTTTGTCAAGTGAATTTAATTAAACTTGTATGGTATCTTTCCATTTAAGTCAATCATTTCTATGCCTACATTCTTCTATGGTTTTTGGCACATTATCCTCTTCGCTTATAACATCACTAGCTATAACGAATGCAAAAATTTCATCCACATAAGTTTCATTTCTGTTCAATATTGTACCAGTTTTTACATAATTTATAGAAATCTCATAATCATTTGGTACTTCAGTTTCTTCTGGAACTTCATCAACCTCTTCTGGGATTTTTGTTTCTTCTGGAACTTTATTAATCTCTTCTAAAGATTTAATTTCTTCTGAAATTCTATTAATCTCTTCTGGAGATTTAGTTTCTTCTGGAACCTTATAAATCTCTTCTGGAGTTTTACCAACTGCTTTATTCTGTTCTTTTTTTTTACGTGGATTTAAATCCTTAGAACCAATTGGTCTTCCACGTTTTCTACGTTCATGAGATTCATTTGATATCTTTGTTATATCTATTCGAGCAGGTGCATTTATAGCTGGAATATGTGATTTAGTGACTCTATTTATATCTGTGAATGCGTTAGGCAATTCATTTGCAATTCTTTGTAAATTTATAATCTTTTGAACTTCAAGTTCACATTGACCACTTCGGGGATAAAGATAAGATAATGATGAATTTCATGTCACTTGTTTATCCAGCTTTTATTTTCCTTCCCCTAAATTTGGGAATATTGATTTATCAAAATGACAATCAGCAAATCTTGCTGTAAAAATATCTCCTGTTAATGGTTCTAAATATTTGACAATAGAAGGAGAGTTAAAACCAATATAAGTTCCCAACCTTCTTTGAGGTCCCATTTTTGTGCGTTGTGGAGGAGAAATTGGAACATATATTGCACAACCAAATACTTTTAAATGGGACAAATTTGGTTCTCTTCCGGAGACCAATTGTAATGGAGAATACTTATGATCAGCAGTTGGCCTTAATCTAATTAGTGCAGCAGCATGTAATATGGCATGTCCCCATGCAGAAGATGGTAAACTAGATTTCATAAGTAATGGTCTAGCTATTAATTGTAACCTTTTAATAAACGATTCTGCTAGACCGTTTTGTGTATGAACATGTGCCACTGAATGTTCTACAGTAATCCCAATAGACATGCAATAATCATTAAAAGCTTGGGATGTAAATTCTCCTGCATTATCAAGTCGGATTCTTTTAATTTGATAATCCGGAAAGTTGGCTCTCAATTGAATAATTTGTGCTAGTAATCTAGCAAATGCAACATTTCTTGTTGCTAACAAACACACATGTGACCAACGCGTTGATGCATCAATTAAAATCATAAAATATCTAAATGGTCCACATGGTGGTGTTATAGGTCCACATATATCTCCTTGAATTCATTCTAAAAATGATGGAACTTCAGGTCCAATTTTATTTGGAGATGGCCTAATAATTAGTTTTCCAAAAGAGCATGCTTGGCATGTCAATTCTTTTGATAACATGATCTTCAAGTCCTTTAGGGGATGTCCATTTGCACTTTCTATTATTCTCCTCATCATAATATTTCCTGGATGATCCAATCTATCATGCCATAATGTAAATAACTTTGGATCAACTAACTTCCGGTTAGTGATCATATTTGATTCTATTGCACTTATATAAGTACCATATAGTCCATTAGATAATGCTTGTAATTTTTTCATAATATTTTTCTGGCCATTTATAATAGATATGATATGAAGATATTCGCAATTTCTTTCATTCATAGTTTCAATAGGATAACCATTCTTTCGAATATCTTTAAAACTTAGTAGATTTCTTCTGGATCTACTCGAATATAATGCATCATCTATTATTAGTTTTGTTCTTTCAGGTAACAAAATACAAGCTCTTCCGGAGCCTTCCATAATATTGCTTGAGCCAGATATAGTTTGAATATTAGTCATACCAGAATCCAATTGAAAAATGTATATCTTACTTTTCAATATTGTATTTGTAGTTCCGCTATCAACCAAACATGGATCTTCTTTACTTAATATTGCGTCAGTCATTTTCCCTTGAAATAAAAAAAAAGTAAAAATAAATTTACTTTTATTTATTAACATATTCATAATATAAAAATTAAATATAAATAAAAAATTCCTACGATGAAACTTGATAATATTATTTGGACGTACTGCTGGTACGTTATCAATATTTTGTTATACCACATATATCATAAACATCTTCAAGGCGTTTATATTTTTTCATTGCAAAAATTAATGCGACCATGTCAATGTCATATATTCATATATAATCACATTCTCTTCAGGGAATGAATTTTTCACGTGAATCATACTTGTTGATTATTTCATTGGAAACTCGTTATTTTCTTTGCATTTAGAAGATATGATACTAACTTTGAGTATCTTTTGCTACTACAGGAGCAAATTTGAAATATGAATTACGGAAAATTATACTCGCGATCAGATTTGAAATTCATATAATCTCGCATGTTATAACGAGTTTTAGATTATGATGGTGACATTTTTCTTTGAAAGCTCTTCAAGAGTACTAACATGCTTTCATCATAATTTCAGGTTATTAATATCATAACTTCAGGTTACTAATGTCATAACTTTAGGTTACGGTAAATGAAACAGAGATAAGTAAATAAATAAATAAAATGAATAAATAAAGAGATAAAGAATAATAAATTTAGCGTTATAACTTCAGGTTATAGCAAAATTTTATTTAATAACTTCTGGTTATTAAATCGTTTGACTGCGCAATTTAAATAATTTACTTGAAATAACTTCAGGTTATTATTCATTCAATGACTAATAATAAGTGCTAATATATTAAATTGGGAATAACTTCATGTTATTTTTCATCCAGTATCTTATAATAACTTCTGGTTATTTAATGAATAGAACTTCTAGTTCTTTGATAAAAATTTCAACTTTGAATAATAACTTCAGGTTATTTATTTAATAATATTCAGTGACGTTCCATAACTTCTTGTTATATTAATTTTTCTAATAGAACTTCTGATTCTAAAAAAATAATTCAAATATTGAGAACTTCCAGTTCTAAATAAATTACTTCAAATAACAAGAACTTCCGGTTCTAAATAAATTATTTAAATGATTATGAACTTCAGGTTCTAAATAACATTAAATCGAAATATGAACTTCAGGTTCTCATGTAATAAGAACTTCGGGTTCTTGATAAACTTTCAACTTTCAATAATATCTTCTAGTTATTATTTTATCATCATTCACTTCAGGGAATGATTCTCATAAAATTTCAAACAAAAAAGTTATAGCAATCAAAAGTTCAAATAAAATTGAAATTAATAAATTATATGATATCAATCAAATCTTTTACTTACCTCAAAATTTCTTTGAGCAATTTATTCTTACTTACCCAAAATTTTTGCAACTTCTTTGTAGCAATTTGTGCAAACAATTTTGCGATTCCTTCCGAGCAAATTCGTGCTGATAACGTGTTGTAAAATTAAAGGTGGAAGAAATAAACAAAGAACAATGTATCAAGAGTAAGTAAGACAATATTCTCAAGAGTAAATTTCAGAATTTCATTATCTCTTTTCAACCATCCATACAAATGTACAATGCCTCTATTTATAGGCTACAATATGATACCTCACATAATGATCAATAAATAATTAGTGGAGATAATGGAAAATAAAATGTGTAGTGGGAATATGAAGATGAACAATCTACATTTTATTAAATTTCATAACAATATAGATGTAAAATTAATGGAGAGTGCCCGTTTCGATACCATATTGATTTTTTCAAGCGCACGATAAGGGCAATAAATCAATCACAGTTAGGGAAATACAGCTATGAAGCACAATTTATTCAAAAATAATAATTGTTTCATCAGTAATAAATGACCTCAGACTATAATTTCATTAACACAAATAAATTTTAATATTAAAATATATAGATATTTAGAAAGTTAATAGACTCAAATTTTGAAAATAATAACTGAAAGGATACGGATTGAACAGTTCATATTATATGAATACTAATGACCTGATACAATATTAGAGTAATGTTCATAGCATTTACACTTCTTGTTTTTAATAATAAATCATTACGGGGAAATATGAAAAAAAAAAACAGATGAAAGTATTTCAAAAAGAGAAAAACTAAGGTCTTAAGAACTGTGCAGAAAATTTTCATAGAAACCATTTAATTTCGAATATGGTAAATCAACCAAAAAGAAAAATTATAAAGTAATTAAACGGCAGGAAACGAAATCCCCAGTAGCCTTGTTTCCTCATGTTATTTATAGAGATAATCAAGCTACTACAATTGTTCTCGTCTACATAGTTAAAAGGAAAGGAGGTTTTTCAGAGGACATCAATGGAAAGCATAACAATTTCATTGCTGGAATTTCAATAAAGTAAATTCAATGGTGAAAGAATAGAATACCAGCTTGGGGTCCCAACAAAAGTCTTTCTTGTTTTATGACTGTCACCGGAATCAAAGAGAAAAGCCGATGACCCGAAACCTGCTAGCTTCACTCCCAAATTTGGATCCACTAAGATATTGCCAGCCTAAAATCAGCATGCCAAACAAATAGTAAATACAGCCATATCAAAAAAATAAAAAGAAAACCCTAGTATTTATTCCAATCTCCTAACATGGGGGTACTGCCTATGACTCCCATCTCTATTCAAGTTTCTTAAAGCTAAAAAAAAAAGCATTTCTACGTTATTTGATTAGAGAAGAATGACATAAATAGGGGTATTATGGACAATTTTCCAAACAGAAGTGCAAGAAACCATATATTCTTTCATTTCAGACACTTACTACCAGTGATGGTGAATCATACATTGAATATCTCATCCCATATCAATTGGTTTGTCTTAACCTCAATTTGATGAAATATAAACCTGAAGTTAGAAACCCATATCAATTGGTTTGTCTTAACCTCAATTGTAAAAAATATAAACCTGAAGTTAGAAACCCAAATTCACTTTTTATTCTAGTAATTAAAAAAATACCAACTTTTCCTTCGAAAAAAAGTATATACAGAATATTTTTATTGACTTCAGAAAAAGACACATGGTTAATAAAGAAATAGAATCAAACCAAACAGGTCCAATTAATGGTAAATTTAGGAGAAATTTCTGATTTCAGTTTCCTCAACGTCGATGTTTATTATATATATGTGTGCCTTCATGGTTAAACGGACATCCACTTTGTTAGTTAGTCAGAACACACAATAATACAAATCATCTTATCTATTCTTTTACAACATTGACCGTCTTGTTATTAATATATACAGTACATATTTTTTCTTTTGGAAATAGTTAGACCATTCATAATGCTCACGCACAACTGTATAGGAATATGGGAACTGGTATTTGACTGGACAATTATATTTTTCTATTTTCTTTACAAAGTTTGAAACTTAAATCAAGGAAAAAGAGAATGTCTTAAGAAATCATCAGCTGAGTGGTTCCAAACAAACTATCTAGCATTTAATACTAACATCGATAACGGTAGCTGAAAAAGTAGCAGACATCATAAGAAAAAAAATAAAATTGAGAATGGAGAGAAGATAAAGGCTAACTTTAATAACATCAAAAGAAATTTGAAAATCAAAAGAAATAAATCTATTCATGAGAAAAGTTGTGAAAACTCACATCATTGGTAATACTTGACTAATATAGTAAAACACCTCACGAACTTTCGAGGGATTGCATCTAACCATGAATCAAAGAGAAGGGATCCGCCTCATCTCTGCAAAAAAGGAAAATCTCAGAGCAATAAAATGGAAATACAGAAACTCTTGATAAATTCATGAATGTAGAATCAAAGCTGAAAAGGAATGACCATGCAAGTGAAATGACTGAAATATAAAGATACAATTACAAAATTTAAAGAGCAAATTATTATTAGTGGGGAAAAAACCATAGAATTAAGGAAAAAATTTTTCTATACCCCTTAAAATTGAGAAAATTGAGGATTTGCCCCCCGAAAGTTCAAACTGCTGATTTTGCCTCCCAAAATGTTGAAATGTTTCCTTATTTGCCCCTCTGGTCTTTTTTATAATATGAATAACATTAAAATAATAAAATATATAATTTGTGACCCTTTTGTCCTTGTTCGAATCAGAATCCAGTCGAAACATGAAATAAGTTTGATCGAATTAGAACCCCTGACGACCTCCTCCTCCCTCTCTCTCTCATGAACCCTAGAAAGCTTCTCTCTCGATTTATACTATAGAAAGCTCCCTCTCTTGTTAGTCTAACCCATCTGTCTCTGTTTTACCCAATCTATCTTCCTCTTTCGATTTACCACCAGTGGAGCTTCCATTGCCTCCGTCTTCACGATTCAACGATTCGCAATGCTTCGTCGTTCGAGCAGATCACAATCCCTCTCGCACTTAGGGTCGTCGACTGTAGGTCCCTGGCCAAGTCGAAGAGAAGAGTTGGGTTCCCACCCAATCTCGTCCCATGCCTGTCCGACAAAATAGATTTTCTGAACTCACCAAATGGAGCAAATCGCATAAACTGTTGGGTTCTGTTCGTAACGGAGAGATGGTGGAGAAAACTCACTAGTTTTCCAAAAAAAAAAAGTGCTATTTTATCCATAAAATAGGATATCATGGACATGGACTGAAACTACCACTTCTGTCGCACACTATTAGTAGTCAAGATTCTGCTGCCAACATTAATTAGGCTTATATTTCACAATTGTATGAGCGGATCAAGTTACTCTTTTGATTTTTTATTTTTAAACAATTAGCTCGATATGACCTCAACTATATGTGATCGTTATTCGTTAATACAAGATTTCAATATATGTAAATTGGATGGGATGTGTTTCACAATCCAATAAACAAAGGTCTGTATTACGAGTTCAGAGAAACAATATATCAATTTGCAGAATTTCATGCATATCCCGATTACTTCTGACAAGCAGCCTTGAATGAAAACACCTAAACCGAAGTCCTGAACCCAAAAGATCATGCAGCCTTGAATGAAAATAGCATGCTTAATATCCCAACAAAAGAACAAGACTTAATAGCGCTTGAATAACTAAACAAAAATCTGAGTAAGAGAACCAAACTTATCTGATAGTCAAAGAACTTGGCAACAAAAATGCATCACATCACTAATCAATAGAGTACTAATAGTTCACACAGAGTACACATATAAATAGTGATACTAATAGTTCTACATAAGTTCACACGGAGTACATCAAAAAGTTCACACAATCACAGTACATCAAATAAGTTCACAGAATCACATCAAATGCTGGACAGTAAGTGCATAACACTATCAACGGATAGGATCTGTTTTCGGAGGTTTAGCATGTATCTAGCTTTAACACCCGCGCAAAAAATCAGATTATATTAGAATATTGATGCAGCCCTCTGCCGCAAATAAAAAGTGCAGCAGAGGATTTGATTCTGGTCTTTTCCGTCCAACGTTTTTCCGAAATTAATTAAAGTTGCACGTGGGCTTGAATTTTTCATCTCTTTTAAGCCAACTTATTGCTCTTACCACTGAGTCACTAGATCACATGCGACACTCTAACCAATGATTTAAATGGCAGATTTTAGCGACGTTTTACGGTGCAATTTGATTTAAATAGTATATTTATCGTTTTCTCTCATAGTAGTTATTTAGCTGACTTTAGTGATTGTTTAGCGGTAGTTTAGCAGACTTTAGCCAATTGTAGCGGTTGTTTACTAGAAATTTAATGTTAATAGCTAACATTAGTATTTTGAGCATATCTTTCACATACGGACTCCGATTGATGTAATTCAAAATTCGATGGAATGTTCAAAAAATAAGCTACAACATTTGCAATTTGAGGTAACCCATTTCATGGTCAAAATAACACATGAAAGTGTTAGAGATATGTCCTAAAAGCCAATCATTTTATAGCTACTTCTATAATTTATGTTATTGATGATATTTGATCATTTGTTTCTAGATTTCATTATTGATAGTTCATTCAGGTTGAGGATCTGAATTGTGGATCACTGTGTTTCATTTATGATTAAATGACAATAATAAATCAAAACTGTCCATAGTCTTGATAATTAACAAGGAACATTAATTATCAGACAAGACTAGTATACAAGTTAAGTGATGATTAAGTTCTACAAATCATAAGTAAGGAGTTATTAATTTAATTGTATATGTATATGTTACTGAAATATAGTACATGACATGACCCAATGAAATAAATATATGGATTGTATTATGTGTCATTATTTAATTCATATGTGTTTGATTCTGAGTTTGAGATGGCTTTGTTTCTCCACATGAGGATAAATTCTATAAATATCGTCTAACGCTGATTCCTGATAAGGACTGCTAAACGGACTTTATTTATGTTCTCTTGAATTGTGCGGGGAGAAACTGGTCATTAAGACAACCATATGTCCCTCATTAGTTCTCCTAACGAGTGATGATATCCACTGGCCCCTTGATGGAGATGGATTGCTTGCTAGCAACTTGTGCAATCATCTCTAGATCAAAAAACGTATAATCTGCAAGAATGACACATTACTATCTTGGATTATACAAGGATCTTATGTGACATAAGAATCAAAACAATAAGATACAATTTCTTATGCAGGATTGAAGTACTGTATTGGTACAATATTTAATTTATGCGAATTGGAAATCATAACGTGTTGCTAAATACCGCTTATGATTAATGGAAATAAATGATGATTTATTTTCATAGCCAACATAGCATAAATCCTCAAATGATCACACAAATAGGACTTTAACCAAACGTGCATTATTTATTTGTTTGCAGTAGAGAGTACTGCGAATATATGATAAGTTGATTAATTAATTATATACCGTTGCGAACCGTTATAATTAATTAAGTCAAATGGATCATATAGAAATAATATAATGTATATGCTAATCCCAAATTAATTATTAATATGTTAATAATTAAGTTAGTTCAACGCATATTTATTATACTGAGCTAATTGGCCTTTTAGTTAATCGGTTAACTGAAAGTCCAATATGAGACGAATTGAAAGAGTGAATTAATGGGCCACTATATCATATGGATTTGGCCCACTTAATCTCTAAAAATTTCGGCCATAGAGGGGCATTTGTGTCTAAGAGAAAATAGAAAGAGAAAAACCTAATTATGGAAAATGTTCCATATATATATTAATTGTTTCTTTGGGAATAAGTCGGAGAAAAACTTAATTCTCTCTCTCTTCTCTCTGTGGCCGCACTATTCACGTACTGTTCACGTACTGTTCACAGAGGAGAAATTGATTTCTCCAATTTTAAGCTCTTAATTCCATCTCTAGCTCATGCGTTGAGCGATTTCCTTTCCAGTTAAACAGTTAATCGTGCAAAGGAATTCAAAGTGAATTTATTATCGTCGTGGACGAGCTAGCATTTGTCTTGAGACTTTGGTTAATTTTCTAGGTGAACTCGAGGCGACGAGGTGGTGGTGGTGTGCTACCCATCGACTCCTAACTAAAGGTCGAGCCTTCTAATTACGAGACTAGAAGAGGTAAATCTTTCTACCGTTCTCATAAAGTGTCAACTTGCATAATTATCTAGATCCGTATAATAGCAATTGTAAATTATTTGTTAATAAGTAATAAAAATTTAAATTGCACATGGAATGAGTTTCTAACAGTGGTATCAGAGCGCTGGTCGATAATTATGCTTTTTGACAATTTTTAATTGAGAAATTAGTAATTAACTAAGTTAATTAGTGATGTGTGTGCTTGCTGTTCTGGAAAAAGCTATTTTTCTGTATTACTGCTTGTTTTTCGTGATGTAAATCTCTCTGAAATTTTTTCTATCTTACTGGAAGTTGTAGATTCTTGAGTCATGGTTTTTTTGCCACTTGTTTCATGATTTTATAAGTTGTTATGAATTTTTAGTGATTTAAACGGTAACGGTGCGCAGATCTGGAATTCTGCATCATGGTTCTGTTGTTGTGGCTTGAACGATCTATTTTGAAATATAACTGCCTATAATATTTAGCTAGGGTTAATCTAGAGTTGATACTCTTTCTGTATTTGTATAATTTGTGACCTGTTTCGGATTTTATTTGGATGTTCAAGTATGGAAAGAATCGAAGTTGTCAGATCTGTTTTTCTAAACAAGCTGGTAGTTTTGACAAACTAAAATTATTAAAGGACTTTTACAGAAAAATATTTGAATAAAGTTGTTCTATTTCGAATTAGGATTCTGTGAAAATTAATTTCATAATTTTTCATTATGGTTTGATACTTCAACTGGGTTAAAATTTTTTAGTCGTCAGTCTGTTTCAGAACAGGACAAGTCGCTTGTATGACTTTTAACTCGATGATTTTGAATAGACACTTGTATTTTTCTTTTCATGGATTGATAGCCTAGTATATAAAGTATTTTTCTTTGTAAATTTTTTACTTGAAAAATGTCAAGGGGGTGATCACATAGACCGAAAGGTTGAGGCCAAATCAGAATCTTCTCTAACGGCGCTTCGCGTGCTGTCTGGGATTTTGTCTTTTTTAGTTCTCCCTGATGGTAGCTGATCTCTCCTTGAAATGTTTACTTGTAGTTAGACTCACTGCAAGGAGCTCTCTGGATTTATTTCGGATTTTTTGGTGACCGAAAAATATCGAATTTTATCGGGTCCCAAATTGCTTATTTTAATTAATTAAAATATATTCTAATTAATCAAATTAGTTAAAATGTTAATTAGAACACTCCTTAAATACCTTCCTTTCTGTGTATGATTTGTAGATTAAATTTCAAAGGTTTAAACAAGTAGTTGTAATGTTAAACCTTTTGCATTTGAAAAAACGAGCGACAAGCATGCACAAAGACTCTAATTAATGAAGTTAATTAAGAACAAGTGAAACATGTATATTGTATATGTGCTAACTCGTTTTTGTAGGAGGATCGTGGGTTTAGTATGGCTCAAGATTTCAATGCCTTGTGGTTTGTAAATGAATGCATGTGTGAATGTGTGTAATGCGGCCTTTGGTGCCATTAATTAATTTTGATTAATTTTAATGTAACTTGTGAGGCTTGCATGCCCCTAAGGTCTAGGAGGGAATTAGGATTTTTCTCATGTTTATTTATTTCCATTAATTATAGGATATGATCAATATAATTAGTGGGAGGGCTTGAACTAGATTAGTTTTACTACATGGAGATGCAGTGAAGATTAATATGCAAGCTGGAGCTATACAAACCCACAACAATGGTTGTGCTTTAAGATGCATATTATAATTATGTGATTGTTTGAATGCTATGAAATGTCATAGGATAGGTATGGGTGTATGTTGACATGACCTCCAAACAAAGTCGCATAATGAATGTCCAAATTTAATTTGATTAAGTCGACCGCCCTCCTTCTCTCTATCCCCTTCACGTCGCTTGCCTTCTCATGGTGCGGTCCGCCCAAGCGGACGTCATGGTTGTCATGCGATAGTCGGGGTACAAATAAAAGGATTTGTAAAGAACAAATAGAGAGAAGTTGCTTATCGATAGACCCAACTAGAGTTTGGATATCGGGGCAAAGTTCGCGATGTGAACCAAGAATCATAGTTGTATGATTGGTTATAGAACCTACCTCATCTAGTCATTTTGGGTGACGTGCCATTGCAGGTCTAATTTGACGAAAATGGGGATCTTGGAAATTCATTACATTTAAGGACATAAAATGTAGTGAAAGTTTTACTTTATTAGAAAATAAAACAAACGCATAAACTAATTGACCTTAATTTTGGAATTGTTGTAGATGTCTTCTTATTCTTCTTTCTCGCTTTGTTCTCTCTTAGAGAAGGAGAAACTCGCCTTCAATGGTGCTAATTTCTTGAATTGACACCGCAACCTTAGGCTAGCCCTTCGGTTTGAAAAGAAGGAGTATCTCCTTTCCACTCCATTGCCCTTGGCTCCCAAGACGGATGCCCCTAAAGAGGACAAGGACGCCTACGACAAGCACATCAATGACGACATGGAGATGTCTGTCTTGATTTTCGCTGTTATGGAGTCTGAACTCCAAAAAGAGTTCATGGATAGTGGCTATGGTGTGTTTGACATCATAACTCGTCTCTCGAACATGTTCCAAACTAAGGCCCGCACCGAAAAGGGTCGACTGATCAAGACCGTCGCTAATACTCGATTGGCCGAAGGTCATGAAGTCGGGCCACACGTCATGAAGATGGCGTGGATGTTTCGGCAGCTTGATAGGCTTGACACGACCTTCCCGTCAGGGGCGATTCAAGACTTCATTCTCAATTTTCTTCCTCACAGTTTCACGGAGTTTATTGTGAACTACCGCATGAATGGCATGGACAATAGTTTGGACGACCTCCAGAACATGTTTGTCGAAACTGAGGAAAGTCTAGAGAAAGAGAAAGGGCCGAGAGATGTTCTTGCGGTGAGTGATAAGAGCAAAAATAATAAGAAAAAGACCCGCAGAATGAAGAAAGGCAAAGGTCCGGTGATGCTCCAAGGTTCGACCAAGGGAGCTCCCGAAGGTTCTAGACGCAAGAAGAACCCGGACACCTCTAACACGGTGTGCTACTACTGTAGCAGGAAGGGTCACTGGAAGAGGAACTGCCCCAAGTATCTCGCAGACAAGAAGGCAGGAACTGTTCAGCCTTCCACCTCAGGTATATTTGTCATTGAAACCCTTCTCGCTACCTCTAGCACTGATTGGATATTTAATACTGGTTCATGTGCTCACATTTGTCGAAATGTGCAGGTTCTAAAGAATAGGAGGCGGCTTGAGAAATGTGAAGTTCAACTCCGCGTCGGGAACGGAACGTGCATCTCTGCTATGGCCGTCGGGAACGTGGAAATAACTTTACCTTCTGGTTTTGTTTTGGAACTCAAAAATGTGTTTGTAGTTCTTTCTATCACTCGGAATATTATTTTTGTTTCTTGTTTGGACATGGATGGATTTAATGTTGTAATAAAGAACAAATGTTGTGCTTTATTTCGTGATGATGTTTGTTATGGTGTTGCGCATTTATTGAATGGTCTTTATGTGCTTGATACTTCTAATGAACATGTTTTGAGTGTTGAAAATGACAATAGAAAACGTAAGATTTCACACGAGAATGCAACTTTGATGTGATATTGTCGTTTAGGTCATATCAACGAGAAACGCATCAAGAGATTACAAACTGTTGGTCTCTTGGATCAATTCGCTTTCGAGCCAATTGACACATGCGAATCATGTTTGATAGGAAAGATGACCAAAGCGTCTTTTACCAACAAAGGTACAAGGGCAAATGACTTATTAGATCTCGTACATACCGATTTATGTGGACCTATTAGTGTTTGCTCACGTGGATGTTACTCGTACTTCATTAATTTCACCGACGATCATAGTAGATACGGGTATATCTACTTGATGCGGCATAAGTCTGAATCCTTTGAAAAGTTCAAGGAATTCAAGAATGAAGTTGAGAACCAACTTAATCGAAAGATCAAAGTCTTGCGTTCCGATCGAGGTGGTGAGTACTTGAGCCATGAGTTTGGTGATTATCTAAAGGAGTGTGGAATCGTTCCACAACTCACTCCACCGGGAACACCACAATGGAATGGTGCATCCGAAAGGAGGAATCAAACTTTGCTAGACATGGTTCGATCGATGATGAGCCAAGCAGATTTACCTAAGTCATTTTAGGGTTATGCACTAGAAACCGCTACTTTTACACTAAATCGTGTTCCGTCAAAGTCCGTTGAGAAGACGCCTTATGAGCTTTGGTTTAGTCAGAAACCAAGTATGTCGTTTTTCAAGATTTGGAATTGTGAAGCTTATGTGAAAAGGCTAATGAGCGATAAGCTTTGACCCAAATCAGTCAAATGTCTTTTCGTGGGATACCCTAAGGAAACGAAGGGTTACTACTTCTACAACCGCAACGAGAACAAGATAGTTGTTGCTCGCTATGGTGTGTTCTTGGAGAAAGAGTTTCTCGCAAAAAAAAGTAGTGGAAGTGATGTGGTTATTCAAAAAGTTCACGAACCACCGCAAGATATGCCTCAAGTAGGAAATCTAGCGATTCCCAATGTGGTGCCAAATGAGGTTGTAGTTGAACCAGTTCCACAAGTTGTTGAGGAACAAGTTCAAGAGAATTCTCCCTCAAATGAGGACTCGAACATTTCGCGAGTCGAAAGTGTTCAAGTTACTCCTACATTAGAGGATCAAGAACCAACTCCACAAACTGTTATGGAACAAGTTCAAGAACCTCAAGCACCAATCCTACGAAGGTCAACGAGGGAAAGTCGTCCACCCGAAAGATACTTAGGTTTGCACGATGTCCTCGTCATTGGAAATGACGAGCCTTTGACCATTAAAGACATGATGAAAGAACCCGATTCCAAGGAATGGCTTAAAGCCATGGAATCCGAAATGCAATCCATGTATGACAACAAGGTATGGACCTTGGTTGATCTTCCTGACGGAGTAAAATTCGTTGAGAACAAATGGATCTTTAAGAGAAAGATCGACATGGATGGCAACTTGACTGTATACAAGGCACGGCTTGTTGCGAAAGGTTATCGACAAGTTCATGGTATTGACTATGAAGAAACCTTCTCGTCCGTTATCATGTTCAAGTCAATTCGGATTTTGTTAGCAATTGCCGCATTTCATGACTATGAGATATGACAAATGGATGTCAAAACCGCCTTCTTAAATGAAAATTTAGAGGATGATGTGTACATGACACAATCTGAGTGTTTTGTGGATCCAAAGAATGCTAACAAGGTATGCAATCTTCAAAGGTCCATTTATGGATTGAAGCAAGCATCGAGGAGTTGGAACAAGCGCTTCGATGAAGAGGTCAAGAAGTTGAACTTCATCCAAAGCGAAAAGGAACCTTATGTTTACAAGAGGTTTAGTAGGAGCAAGCTTTTAAAATGCGGTTTTTTCGGTATGACGGTCCGGAGTTGTTTTAACGATGCAGCGTTAAAACAGCGAAATAACGGCGAAAAAACGGTGGCTATATACAGATACTAAAATTGTCACTGTATTATATAATTACTTAGAATTGGAGCTAACAACAATAAATATTAAAGTACAGTACTTAAATAAATTATTTCTTTGGTCGTGTTTTCTTATAATATCATTATTGTTGAGTGTTGACTGTTGACCATTCCTTCTTTTTTTTTTTTGCGCTCTGGTCCACTTTAAACATTGCAATGTTAGCATATTACAGAATCAAATATCTCAATTTATTTTGAACATTGAGCCTCTCTATAACATTATTCAATTAATTGTGCTGTAAAACTAATTATCTCATTTGATAATAGTAGTATAGACTGTATAGTACAGAAGTTAGTTCTTGCATTTGCTTGATTTGCCAGCATATCTCTTTGCAAACCTGACCCAATGACCCTTATATTTGGCATGCTGGTCAGTTCTTTAATACACTTTTCAAGACACGCCAAGAATGATTGGACAGTAACACTTAAATACAGTTTAACACTTTAGCCTAATGCCTAATTCAATTGGAGCCCCATTATCAATTTCAATACCAAAATGACATGCAGGTATGTAGCACAACTAAGAGTCTAAGACATCTTTTAAAAAGCAAAAAAAAGTCATCAATATATGGAGCTTACTGATTAGTGCCTAAATCAATACATCCTAAATTCCTAAATAAACCTACAGTCTAATCATCCATCATTTGCTTTCTAGAGTAAGAGCCTACTACCTACAACAAAAAAAAAAAGTAACAAAAGAAGTCGGAATATAAAATGCATTAGCTTGTCATTTGAAGCAACAAATTGTACCAGTGAAAACTAAAAAAAAAAACAAGAAGATCACCTCTCAGTTACAGTCATTTCTGAATTCTGGCAGAAACTTCTCAAGGAATAGACTACTTAAATTAATGTGTGATTAAACAATTAAGCTTGACCTTAAAAAATTGTATATCACAAACGGAGGAAACAAATTCTTTTCAGAAAAGCATTAAGATAATTTTTATAACAAATTATAAGAATGCATCTCTTTAATTTGTGGAACTAGAATTCCTTTTCTGGCTATGAAAGTAACGACCAGCTCAGTCTTAGGGGCCCTTATACTAAGAAATTCCATACCAAACTTCACTAAAAAATCAATTGAACAGAACTAACGATACCGATCTCAACAGAAGTGATTGAAATAGCGATAAAAGGATACTAATTTGATCGATAAAACGAGAAAAATACGAAATAAGAAGGGAAGAGTACCTTAGAGATGCGATTGACCGAGTAACTTAAAGTGGCGGAGGAGGAGAACAACAGTGTTCTTGCGCTCTGAGTGGAGGAGGAGAGGTGGAGATGAGATCGGAGTGGCAGCAGTGTTCTGAACTGCTAGAGAGAGAGAGAGAGATTGGAGATCAAAGATCGTCGGAGGAGGAGATTGGAGTGGTAGAAGAGATCGAAGTGGCGGAGCAACGGCCTGTAATGGCGGACAGGCCGAGAGAGAGAGAGAGAGAGATTGATTTTGTGTTTTGGTCTGAAGGGGGGCTGCTAGGGTTTTCCGTCAAATCTCCGCCAAAACACAATTTTTTTCACGATTTTTCGCCGAAAAAACGGAAATGACGCGCTACGTCATTTTCTCGCTTCAGACTGTAACGTTCGTGCGTTTTGATACAGAATACCGTTATTTTCGAAAAAACGCCGAAATTTAAAAGCTTGAGTAGGAGCGTGGTTGTGTTTCTTGTTCTGTATGTTGATGATATACTCTTGATCGGAAATGACGTTCCCGAATTAAATGCAGTTAAGACTTCATTGAAAAATGTGTTCTCAATGAAAGACTTGGGCGAGGCCGCCTACATCCTAGAAATTAAGATCTATAGAGATAGGTCTAGAAGGATGTTGGGTATGAGCCAAGATACATATATTGACAAGGTGTTGGTGAAACACAATATGGCTAGTTCCAAAAAGGGTTACTTGCCTATGTCACATGGCATATACTTGAGTAAGACTCAGTGTCCCTCGACCGAAGCAGATAGGATGTACATGGAGAAATTCAAGTACCCTTCTGTAGTCGGTTCGATTATGTACGCCATACTATGTACACGCCCCGATGTGGCATATCCGATTAGTATGACTAGTCGATTCCAAGCCAACCCTGGCATGTCACACTGGACCGCAGTCAAGAATATCCTCAAGTATCTAAAGAGAACAAATGATAGCATTCTCGTGTATGGTGGAGACCAAGAGCTCGTTGTAAGTGGTTACACCGATGCTAGTTTCCAAACCGACCGAGATGACTCAAAGTTACAGTCCGGCTTTGTATTTCTGCTCAATGGTGGTGCTGTGAGTTAGAAGAGTTCCAAACAGGATACCACAGCCGATTCCGTCACCGAAACAGAATACTTAGCTGCTGGTGAAGCAGCGAAGGAAGGAGTTTGGATCAAGGAATTCTTGACCGAGCTGGAGGTGGTTCCAAGCATCTCAGGTCCAGTGGATCTCTACTGCGACAATACGGGAGCCATAGCTCAGTCCAAGGAGCATAAGTCTCATCAGAAAACTAGGCACATTCCACGACGATTCCATCTTATCCGTCAGTTTGTGAACGACGGATGGATCAAGGTCAAGAAGGTGGACGGTGCCGCGAACACAGCAGACCCTCTGACAAAACCTCTGTCTCGAGCCGCGCATGAGTTGCATGTTGCATCCATAGGGATCAGACGCATGCTTGAGTGGTATTGATTTGTATCTTTTACATTTGAGGTTTTAGTATGAGACATGTATATTTTGATATTGCATTGAGTACTATGCACTTGCTAGAAGTCACTATTGATTGACTCTAGGCCAAATAGGAGATTATTAGAGATATGTCCTAGAAGCCAATCATTTTATGGCTACTTCTATAGTTTATGTTATTGATGATATTTGATCATTTGTTCCTGAATTTTATTATGGACAGTTCATTCAGGTTGAGGATCTGAATTGTGGATCACTGTGTTTCATTTATGATTAAATGACAATAATAAATCAAAACTGTCCATAGTCTTGATAATTAACAAAGAACATTAATTATCAGACAAGACTAGTATACAAGTTAAGTGATGATTAAGTTCTACAAATCATAAGTAAGGAGTAACTAACTTAATTGTACATGTATATGTTACTGGAACATAGTACATGGCATGACCCAATGAAATAAATATATGGATTGTGTTATGCGTCATTATTTATTTCATACGTGTTTGATTCCGAGTTTGAGATGGTTCAGTTTCTCCACATGAGGATAGGTTCTATAAATATCTTCTAACGCTGATTCCTGATAAGGGCTGCTATACGGACTTTATTTATGTTCTCTTGAATTGTGCGGGGAGAAACTGGTCATCAAGACAATCGTATGTCCCTCGTTAGTTCACCTAACAAGTGATGATATCCACTGGGCCCCTTGATGGAGATGGATTGCTTGCTAGCAACTTGTGCAATCATCTCTAGATCAAGAAACGTATAATCTACAAGAATGACACATACCTATCTTGGATTATACAAGGATCTCATGTGACATAAGAATCAAAACAATAAGATACCATTTCTTATGCAGGATTGAAGTACTGTATTGGTACAGTATTTAATTTATGCGAATTGGGAATCATAACGTGTTGCTAGATACCGCTTATGATTAATGGAAATAAATGATGATTTATTTTCATAGCCAACATAGCATAAATCCTCAAAGGGTCACACAAATAGGACTTTAACTAAACGTGCATTATTTATTTGTTTGCAGTAGCGAGTACTGCGAATATATGATAAGTTGATTATTTAATTATATACCGTTGCGAACCGTTATAATTAATTAACTCAAATGGATCATATAGAAATAATATAATGTATATGCTAATTCCAAATTAATTATTAATATATTAATAATTAAGTTAGTTCAACGCATATTTATAATACTGAGCTAATTGACCTTTTAGTTAATCGGTTAACTAAAAGCCCGATATGAGATGAATTGAAAGAGTGAATTAATGGGCCACTATATCATATGGATTTGGCCCACTTAATCTCTGAAAATTTCGGCCATAGAGGGACATTTGTGTCCAAGAGAAAATAGGAAGAGAGAAACCTAATTATGGAAAACGTTCCATATATATATTGATTGTGTCTTTGGGAATAAGTCAGAGAAAAACCTAATTCTCTCTCTCTTCTCTCTGTGGCTGCACTATTCACGCACTGTTCACGTATTATTCACAGAGGAGAAAATTGGTTTTTCCAATTTTAAGCTCTTAATTCCATCTCTAGCTCATGCGTTGAGCGATTTTCTTTCCAGTTAAACAGTTAATCGTGCGAAGAAATTCAAAGGGAATTAGTTATCGTCGCGGACAAGCCAGCACTTGTCTTGAGACCTTGGTTAATTTTCTAGGTGGACTCGAGGCGACGAGGTGGTGGTGGTGTGCTACCCATCAACTCCTAAGCAAAGGTCGAGCCTTCTAGTTACGAGACTAGAAGAGGTAAATCCTTCTACCATTCTCTTAAAGTGTCAACTTGCATAATTATCTAGATCCGTATAATAGCAATTGTAAATTGTTTGTTAATAAGTAATAAAAATTTAAATTGCACATGGAATGAGTTCCTAACAGAAAGTAGTGTGGTTTGATTAGCATTAATTAATTAATTTTGAGAAAAATATTTTAATTATTTAGTAGTGAAGTAGCACTTTATGAGACATTAAGTGTATCATTTGGAGGATCTAAAGTATGTAATCATTTGAAATAATATGATTTTAAATTTTAATTAAAGAATGTATCTGATAAAAAAAATTAGTATATCTATTAGCGTTCGTTATAATCCAATAGCGCCTGTTAAATGATCGCTATCCGCTTAAACCTTTGACGCTAACACAATTATGTACCATTATTAAACAGTGCATACATAATGTATAATTATACAGGAATAACAGTAATTTATAATACACAAAACGACTATATTACTCAATATTTTCCCTATCCTCTTTACATATCTGTATTGAATAATAATTCGTATATCATGTTTCTTTTTCTCTTCATTAACAAAAATAATAACAAAAATAATATAATGGATTCTTCAAAGTGAAATGTAATTCCTACAATAATAAAACATTAAATTCTTTTCAGTGATATGCAATTGTGTTATTTACAATCACATACTTCTTTAACATTTTAAAAATATATATGCGCCTAAAATTACTTAATAAAAAAAATTGTCTATACAAATTGTAATACTTTAAAATTTTTTTGTTTTTATTTAGAATATTTTTTTTCCAAAGAAAATCTCGAATAAAACATAAATAAAATATCAGCACAGTACTAATTAATTCCAATTCTTCTAATTTTAGCAGTGATGTGTACTATTAGAACACGTTCGTTCACATAAATATATGTTAGAACTTTACCGACTTGATATGCTAGTTGCCTTGTCCGAAGAGAGCTGCCGTGCCATGGCAGAAGAAAAAATTGCAATCTGAGAGTGTTCATAAGGTTGAAATATAACAATAAGGAATAATGACTAATAGGCTAAGCAATCTAAGTCTAAGCAGAAGGATTAAAGTCACATTCCTGTTACTGCTAGCATAAAGGAAATGAAGTGTTTCTACTGTAAAAGAAGAGACACATGAATAAAGATTGCATTAAGATTAAAGTCTGGTTTCATCTCTTTGTCGGTGTTTACTCACAATATATGTATCTCTACATGCCATTAAAGGTCTTAAGGTTGAAGTAGAGAGACAATGCGGTGAGCAAATAAAGATTGTGAGGTCAGATAAAGATAAAGAATTTGAAATATGACCAGGATTGTGGAGTCTAGGAAAGTTAAATTTCTAGAAAAATAATTAGATTAGTGGGAGTGATCGATTTGATGATTATACATGTATTACCTCTGATGTATAATTGGATTATATTCTTTAATGTTCTATGAATATTGACAATCTAATAACTGATATTCCATGGTAGGCCAATGATACAATAATAGATCAAGTTGAATATTTGAATTCAATATTAAGCTGATCTAATCATGTGATAAGGCCAGATATTTCTAGTGATTATGTAGTTTATCTACATGACTCTTATTAAGGTATATGTATTGAGCATTGTTAAGTTACATTTTTCAAGTGATTAATTGCCACAAGTCTACATTCTTGTATAATACCAAAAGAATTGACTTAGATAGAAGGAACCAACTACATTGAGATATAATTTCTTGTATCAAGAAAAGATTCACTTCATGTGATTTTGACATTGGTAACTCATTTTGGTTGTCAGTTAAATTAGATGGATATAAAGCTGCATTTGTAACCAATATTCTAGAGGAGATGGTTGTATGAAATTTCCAAATGAGAAAGTGTTTAAGTTTGGTGCATATTATCCAAATAGCGGTAGAGCTCGAATTATCATAAGCCAGAAATTTTTTTTTAATTAAAGTAGAACAAAATGTTATAATTATTTTAAACTGTAACTTTGTTTTCAATTTTTTCTTACAAAAATCATAGGTAACCTAGTACATTATAATGAAACTTACATATCAAATTTTGACTAGAGAGTGATCGATATTATATTAAAAATTTATCTTTAGGATATTATATCACTCTTAATTACACACTCGAGCTCCTCATCTTATAGCAAATTTTGTTTGTTGGCTTTGCTACACTTTGGATGTCGGATAGAACAAATTCAAGGAGAGACGTCGGATACAAGTGACAAATTTAAATTTTTATAAAGGAAGATATATTAGACAGAAGGGTTGACAGCGGAAAAAATAAAGTATGCTGAATGAATTGTGGAAAACAATTCGATCGAGAAGAGAGATGATAGGCCATATAGATATAAAGTTTTTTTTAATTGTTTTGAAACTCGGCGAGTTGACTCGGAATCATCCCGATTCAGAACGGACTCGGCGGCCGGCGATTAGAATTTTGCTGAGTTGGCGCGGATTTCGTTTGAGGTCATTATTAATGGGTTTTTTTTTTCATCGATGGAGAGAGAAGAAGTTCGAGGAAACATGGATGAGGTGGCTAGTGCGGGGAAATCACGGTGAGAGACCGGAAAAACCAACACGAGGAGCTATGAGCCTTTGATTTCAATCTTTTCGTGTTCTATTGGGATTTAGAAGAGGTGGGTTTTGGGTAGACCTGTCTAACGTTAGAAACGATCGCGAAAGTAGATAATTTCATTGCACGTTTCGTTCGTACGGCGAAACTAACATTAGTTTTGTTGCTCGTTTCGCAATATACAACGCAAGTGAAAAAATTTTCGTTGAACGTTTCGCCTTTAACTAGCGAAACTAACGGTTAACCGCGATCAAAAAGCATAATAAATAAAAAAAATACATAAGACAATAACCAAAGGAAAAAAATACACCAAAATACATAAAAAGAAGTAAAAAAAAACACAATAATAAATAAGACTAACAAAAAGCATGTTTGATAAAAAAAATACATCAAAATAAATTCAAACTAATACCTAGTTTAACAGGGATTATTTCAATATGAATTAAAATGGTCTCAGTCTTTTAATTTGAAATCATTGGGGAGATATCAAAAGACCCAATAATTTCGACTGACCCATCAAAATTACTAGGTCAGAGTCTCATCCCCTCTGGTACTTGGTACCCTTCATCATCGATCAATCCATATTGAATTAATCCCCTTGTTAAACTAACAGACTCTCCTTAGTCCTATCAAATATGGACACCAAAATTAAAAAAAATAAAACAGACTTGCGAAGTTGCAATGTCATTCAACTGTTCACAACTTCACATCACATACTAGAGCAAACAAAAGAGAAATAGCAAACAAAAGGTACCACAGAGCTAAGATCATTTTCCTTCCTTATCAATGACATCATCATCTTCATCACCAAGTTCACCACCACTTTCTATAATAATAGCAAGCAAAAGAGACATTAGCAATTGAATTTAATTAAACTATAAATATAAATTAATACAAATTGAAATTGATACCAATCACTGCAGTCCTCAACCAATTCTGAGCACATACAAGAGCTTCAATGCTCTCATCATTTAAAGAGCTTCTAGTTGGGCTCAGTGTTCTACCAGCAGTACTGAAGGTTGACTCTGATGCAACAGTACTAATTGGTACAGCCAATATGTCCCTTGCTAACCTAGACAAAACTGGATACTTAGGGGCTTTCAATTTCCACCATGACAGAATGTCAAAGTCATCATCCAAGTTACAAGAATCAAGTGGTTCAGATAGATATTGATCAAGCTCAGACAAGATGGGATCAGCTTGCTTCTTATCATTCAAGAAATTTTTCAAACCAGCCCTTGTATCAGTTTCTTCCTTTGATCCACTAGAACTGAAACCAAATGATTAAAATTTCAAGTTGACATAGAAATTGTTGGAGTTATGTCCTAGAAGTCAATGATTCAATGACTTAAATATTAGTTTATGTTATGGATGATATTTTATCATCTGTTCCTAGGTTTATTATTGACAGATCATTCAGGTTGAGGATCTAAATTGTGGATCTCTGTGGATCATTCTTTAGAATGACAATAATAAATCTAAATGGTCCATAATCTTGATAATTAACAAGGAACATTAATTATCTTATAAGATTAGTATGCAAGTTAAGTGATGATTAAGTTCTACAAATCATAGGTAAAGAGTTGCCAACTTAATTGCATATGTGTATGTTATGGAACATAGCACAGGACTTGACCCAACGAAATAAATGTATGGATTGTGTTATGTGTCATTATTTATTTCGTTATGATTTTGGTTCTAAGTTTGAGATGTTTATCTTTTCCACATGAGGATAGGTTCAATAAATATCGTCTACCGTTGATTCCTGATAAGGGCTGCTATACGGACTTTATTTATGTTCTCTTGAATTGTGCGGGGAAAAGCTAATCATCAAGAAAACCGTATGTCCCTCATTAATTCGCTTAGTGAGTGACGATATCTGTTTGGGCCCCTTGATGGAGATAGATTGTTTGCATGCAACTTTATACAATTATCTCTAGATCAAGAAACGTATAATCTGCAAGAATGACACGTTCCAATCTTGGATTATACGATGATATCGTGAGACATAAGAATCAAAATAGGGAAATACTTTTATTCTCTTATGCAGGATTTAAATATTGTAGCTGTACACTATTTATGCGAATTGGGAATCATAACGTGTTGCTAGATACCGCTTATGATTATTAGAATTAAATAGCGATTTAATTCCATGTCCAACGTAGCATAAATCCTCAAAGGGTCACACAAATAGAGTTTTAACCATACAGTGCAGTATTTATTTATTCGCAGCAGTGTATTGCGAAAATATGATAAGTTGATTAATTAATTATATGCCGTTGCGAACCGTTATAATTAATTAAGTCAAATAGATCATATAGAAATAAATTATTGCATTTGCTAATCCTAAATTAATTATTAATAAGTTAATAATTAATTATGTTCAACATATTTTATTTGAGCTATTTGGACCTTTATTTAATTAGTTAAATAATAGTCCGATTTGAGGTTTAATTAAGAGAGCAATTAAAGAGGAAATTAAATGGGCCTTTACAATGAGTTGTAGCCCACTAAAACCCACTCCATGGGGCCGGCCTAGCAAGGGTAATTTTGTCCATGTGATAAAGTGGTAGGTAGGGTAGAGAGGTCTATAAAAGGAGGTCCCATTTGAGGGAAACCCTAGCCTCCTTTCAACCTTCTCTCTCCACCTCTCTCCTTGGCCGAAAAAATAGAAAAGAAAAGGGAATTTTCAGAAATTTTCTTTTGCCTCTTCCTCTCCTCTCTTAATCCACCTCTAGTTCATGAGTTGAACAAAAAAATTCTCTCCATAAATTAAGTGTGTTAATTAAAGAAGAAGAGAGAATACCTTTGGATTAGCTTTGCTTTTTCGAATCGCTAGCACGAATCGATTAAAGCATGGTTAACCCTCTTGGTGGACTCGAGGCGGCCGCCGACGAAGGAGAAGGCGAAGGAGAGCACGCCACCGACTCCTACGCCATTGGATCGAGCCCCGCGGATGCGATTTCGCGGGAGGTACAAATCCAAACCCTTTCTCTTGTGTCAATTGACTTTTGCACTAGATCCTCGCACTTGTTTGTGGTTAATTAAGTGTAATTAGCTTCAAAATTAAAATTAGTGCACTTTCTAACAGTGGTATCAGAGCCAGGTTGTGCTTAAGTTATTTTGACACTTAATTAAGAGAAATTGGTTAATTAATGGATTAGTAGAGTTGATGCTATTGCTTGCTGTCTGGAAACAGCAATTTCTGTGTTGTTTTGCGTTTTTCGCTATGAAATGTTCTCTGAAAATTTTTTCTGTCAACTAGAAAGTTGTAGATCTGTGGATTGTGATTCTTTTGGCGTTGGATTCACATTTTTCTGAAATTGTAAGAATTTACTGTGAATAAAATGGCAACGGTGCGCAGAACCAGTTTCTGCTTGCACTGTTCTGTTTGAATGGCTTAAAAGATTTATATTTTGAATATAAGTACCAGTGTTCTTTGGCTAGATTTAAAGAGGACTTGAAACTCTTTCTGGACATGTATAGGATGTTGCATGGTTCAGATTAATTCGTGGGTTTTCAAGTATGAAAAGAAAGATCTCGTCAGATCTGGTTTATTGAACAAACTGATTGTTCTAATAAACTGTACCAACTGAGAACTCTTTCTGGAAAATTGTTTGAATAGAGTTGTTTACTTTTAAGTCAGGATTCCAGGAAAATTAATTTCATAATTTTTCATGGAAGTTTGGTACCTCAATCAGGTCAAACCCTTTCGGTCGACAGTCTGTTCCAGTACAGGTCTAGTCGATTGTTAAGCTTGTAACTTGAATTTCTTAAACTGAACTTAGTGTTTTTCTTTTCATGAATAGTTAGCCAATAGATTAAACAAGTTTTTCTATGTATATTGTATATATAAAAACTGGATGGAAGGTGATCTTTCAGACCGGATGGTTGAGAAGAAAAACAGAATATCTCAAAACGGTGTTTTCGCGCACTTGTTTCAGATTTGTCTTTTTTGATTCTCTCAGATGGTTTATGATCTCTTCCTGAAATTTTGACTGGTAATTACAATCTAGACAAGGAGCTTATATAAATTATTTCATAATTTTTGGAGACCGAAAACTATAGATTTTGTCGTGTCCCATTAGATATTTTTTTTTTTTGTCAAAGTATTATTTACTAATTATTCAAACTAGTTGAAAAAGTAATTAGGATACTCCTTGTGTGATCTCCTTTCAGTTTTTGATGATTGAAAAGTTTTCAAAAGGAATTTAAACAAGGTTGGTTGTTTGAAATTTGAGCATTTATACACGGAAATTGCGAATGGCAAATAATACGCAAAGACACTTGAAAGTCATTAATTATAAACAAATTACACTAGTGGATAGACTTGTGCTAACTTTGTTTTGTAGGAGGATGTGGGTTTAGTATGGTTCATGATTCAATGCCTTGTGGTTTGTAAATTGAATGCATGTGTGATTGCGTGTAATAAGGCCTTTGGTGCCATTAATTAATTTTGATTAATTTTTGTGTAACTTGTGTGGCTTGCATGCCCCTAAGGTTAGAATGGGAGTAGAAATTTACACATGTAATTTTGTTCCTTTATTTTATATAGGATTTAGATCCATATAGAATTTAGTGGGAGGGACAAAGATTAGATTAGTTTTGCTACATGGAGATGCGGCGAAAACTAATGCAAGCGGGAGCCATACAAACCCACAACAATGCTTGAGATGCTTATTATTATGTGAATGTTTGTGGATGCTATGAATGTCATAGGATAGGTATGGGTGTATGCTTACATGACCACCAAACAAGTGTCACATAATTATTTTGTCCCATTTTAACACGATTAAGTTTAATCGCCCTCCTTCTCTCTATCCCCTTCATGCCAATTGCCCTCTCATGGCGCGGTCCGCCCAAGCGGACGTCATGGTTGTCAATTCGGTAGTCGGGGTGCAAATAGCTAAGATTTGCAAGGAGCAAATGGAGAAGAAGTTACTTATCGATGGACCCAACTAGAGTTTGGACATCGGGGCGAAGTTTGTAAATATATTTAGATATTCACAAACCAAGAGTCATATGGTCGATATGATTGGTTGGAGAACCCACCTTGTCTAATTAAGTAGGGTGACGTGCCATAGCAGGCTCTACTTGATGAAAACTGGGATCTTGGAAAACCAACTACATTAGGGACATTAAATAAATGTAGTGGGAGTTTTGTTTATTATTATAAGCAAAACATTACATAAACTATATGACCTTAAATTGATTTTGTTATAGATGTTAAAATTGTTGCGATCAATCTTTGAAAAATGAAGAGAAACTTAAGTATATCAATTCCCAAAACTTTCCTCAAACTACCCGAACGTAGCATCGCGATGATTGATTGACTTTTGGTGAAAAGTTATTCAATAAAGCGTATGGCTAATATCTTCATTTGAAATTTCTAGACCTTTGAATTAACGAATTCATATGGACTAGAATTTAACTCCTACGCTCTTATCCACTTACTCAAGAAGGCATTCTTGGAGAAAGTAGATATTGACTCCATCATTTACGATCGAGTGTGAAGGGCATGAGTTGACCAAGAGATTCTTCTATAAGAAGACATATGAATGTTTCGTTAGCTTACAAATCGAAAGATTTAAGTAGCTAATTGACAACTAGAGATATTACGATCTCCAATGTCAAGGATTGTTGATATTGTCATACGATCTCTTTGGAATTATAAAGGATATAATGTTACCTTTTTCACACTTGTTGATGCAAATAGGTAATTGGTTAAGTATTCAAGAAATACTTCACCAAGATATGAGTTGACATTTCGAGACCCTCAATTGTGACTATGTGTCACATGAGTTGTTTCATTTACCGTTTATGGGAGGTATTTGAAAGGTTGTTCGAAATACCATGATTGTAATATTCTAATCCTAAAAGTGTATTTGTCGTTCAAATTATCTCATTATCTCTAATTCACACTAGTAACTTGATACTAGTTCATATGCTCGCATTTAACGAAATGTGTTGGCAATGAAGAATAAGAGACACTTCGAGAGACGTAAAGCAAACTCCGTATAGGAAATGACTTGTTCGTCTAAGTCATTACCATTGGATACGTAGAGTTATCTTTATTAAGAGTTTGTTTAAGAATTGAAGGTTACATACCTTAATCCTAACCTCTCAAAATATTATCTCCATTTCATATTCGATGATGGACGATTATGTTATTTTATTATGGATATGTTTATATGATTTCATGCATCTTGATCGAATTTGCTTGAAATAGATAAACATGTTTTTGAATGACAAACAGGATGCGTAAGACTTGACTTAAAGTGTTTGACTTTTATGTGTAATAGCCGCTTAGTCATAAATAAACGAGAATCGCATTATGAGAGTCTACGTAACGTAGAGCTCGTAGTTCAATTCGATTTCTCATCAATTGTTATATGCGAATCATGTTTGTTAATTGACAAAAGCGCCTTTGACTTACAAAGGTTTAAGGACAAGTGACTTGATTAGACCTTATACATATCGATGTATATAGATCTATAAATACTTGTGAAATAAAAGGTTGTTTATACTTTATTACTTAACCAACGATCATTGTAGATATTAACATATCTATTTGATAAGGTATAAGTATGAACCCTTTTGACTAGTTCAAAGGAGTTCAAGAGTAAAGTTAAAAGACCGTTCAAGGAAAAGAAAAAGTCTTACAATTAATCATGGTAAATAGTTAAGTCGTATGATTTGAAATATTACCTAAAGAGTATGAAAGTAGTTTCACAACTCGCTCCATGAGGAATAATATGTCCAAGAATGGAGGTATCGAACAATATTTAGTATAGTTCGATTGGTAATAAATCAAATTGAATTATTCGACTCGTATTAGGAAGTTATGTTTGAGGACAATATTGTTTACACTGAATAATGTTCCATCGAAATCTATTGAGAAAGATATTTTACGAGATTTTGATCTCTAACTATATTGGTTCTCAAGATTTGGTGTTGAGAAGCTTATTTCAAGATTTGTTGACTTATAAGCTTGAACCAAATAAGACACTCTATATTTTGTAGGATACCTTAAGTCGAAAAGACACTACTTCCACGAACATGATAAGAACAAAATAGTTGTTGCTAATCATAACGTAGTCTTAGAGAATAAAATTCTCAAGAAGAAGTAGTGGGAGTAAAGTGAGCATTAAAATAGTTTGTGCGTCACTACAAGAAGTATTCTTATAGAAAACTTGTTACTCCATGCATGGTGCTTAGTGGGAGTTGAGCGGAACTTCAATCACAAGCCGTAGTGAAAGGAAGAAGTTTAATAGTACGCTCCTTCCAATGAGGACTCAACCATCTCACGAGTTGATGATGTTCGAGACACTCATGGAATATATGGAGTCAAGAATTTATTCTACAAATCGTTGTAGAAATAGTTCATGAACCTTAAGTACCAATCCTACAAAAGTCAACGCGAGTTGATTTCCTGAGCCGTTTGATGCATAGGCTTCACGACATTCTCGTACTTGTCATATGAGAATCCGTTGAGAAATAAGAAAATGATGGAAAGATATGATTCCACATGTATGGTTTAATTCCATACGGTCTTTAAATGCAATCCATGTATAACAACAAGGTATAGACCTTGATTGATGTTCAAGAATGACCAATCCATCAAGAACGTTTAGATCTTTAATGGAAAGATTGACATGGATGGCAAGTTGACTAAGTACAAAGCACAGCTTCGCGCTTGTAGCTATGTCTAAGTCGATGACGAGTTGACTATATACTAAGCACGGCTTATTGCTTATAGCTATGTATAAGTCAATAAAGATCGTTCTAGCAACAGTTATATTTCGTATATATTGATATATGGAAAGGAACATCAAAACCGTCTTATTCGAATGAATGAAGGAAGATGTTATGTATATGATGCAAACCAAGGTTTTGTTTTTGTGCTAGAAACATGTACATACTTCAAGTATCCATTAATGGATAAAAGTAAGTATTGTGAAAAGTGGAATAAATATTTTGACAAGGAAGTCAAGGAGTTGAACTTCGTCAAAAGCATCTTGTATAGACAAGATATTCAGTGGGAGCATGATTGTGTTACTTGTATTGTACAAGGTAATAAGATATTAATTGGGAATAACATTAAGGAAATGAATGTTGTCAAGATCTCATTGGAGAATGTTTTCTCAATAGAGAACTAGGGCAAAATCGCCTAAATCCAAGGAAACAAAATCTATGGTGATAGATTATGATGGATGTTAGGTTTGAGCTAATGTGCATATAACGACGAAGTGTTCGAGAAACACGAAAGTTACACTCCAAGATAGGATGTCTAACTACGTCACAAGGCATGACTTGAGTATTTAACTCGGTTTATTGTAACTCAATTCGAGAAAGTGCATGAAACAGTTCAAGCATTCTTTCGTTATGAGTTTCATTTTGTACGCCATATTTATGCATATGCCTCGATGTGTAGTATCCAAAGGATATGACAAACAGTTGTCAAATGGATACAAGAGAGACACATTTGGACAATAGTCAAGGATATCCTCGAGTACCTTATGAGAAAGAGTGATATAATGTTCCATCTCTTAAGATGAAAGATAGTTCGTGTAAATTAATTACATTGATACTAGTTTTTCAAAAGATTGATATAATCACAAGTGAGCTACATATTTAGCTCAAAGGTGGTGTTGTAAGTTTAGAAGGTGTTCTAAATGGAATATTACAATAGTTTCCGTCACCAAAGCAAAATTCATAGCAACTTGTGAAGCAATAAAAGAAGTTTATTTGAATCGAGTTCTTAAGTCAAGCCAATATGGTTCTATTGCATCTCGAACCATAGCTTAATACTAAAGAACCCTTTGTTGGAGATTCAAGTATGATCTATAACGATATCACTTGATATCATATGATGATGATCAAGAATATATATAGGAGTATACATATATAGGGTCAAACAAAAGTGGATAGGTTCGCGAACACAGCGAACACTCTAACATGACCTCTGCCTTAAGCGATATACGGGATGCAAAATGTGCATCCATACGTGGTGGACGTATGAGTAACTTGCTTTAAGTGTATTATTTCTTTTGAGGTCCGAGACAAGTATATATGCAGATATATAACATCGTTCTCAAATTCTTCGTTGGCTAGAAGTCACTATTGATTGACTCTAGGCCAAGTGGGAGATTGTTGGAGTTATGTCCTAGAAGTCAATGATTCAATGACTTAAATATTAGTTTATGTTATGGATGATATTTTATCATCTGTTCCTAGGTTTATTATTGACAGATCATTCAGGTTGAGGATCTAAATTGTGGATCTATGTGGATCATTCTTTAGAATGACAATAATAAATCTAAATGGTCCATAATCTTGATAATTAACAAGGAACATTAATTATCTTATAAGATTAGTATGCAAGTTAAGTGATGATTAAGTTCTACAAATCATAGGTAAAGAGTTGCCAACTTAATTGCATATGTGTATGTTATGGAACATAGCACAGGACTTGACCCAACGAAATAAATGTATGGATTGTGTTATGTGTCATTATTTATTTCGTTATGATTTTGGTTCTAAGTTTGAGATGTTTATCTTTTCCACATGAGGATAGGTTCAATAAATATCGTCTACCGTTGATTCCTGATAAGGGCTGCTATACGGACTTTATTTATGTTCTCTTGAATTGTGCGGGGAAAAGCTAATCATCAAGAAAACCGTATGTCCCTCATTAATTCGCTTAGTGAATGACGATATCTGTTTGGGCCCCTTGATGGAGATAGATTGTTTGCATGCAACTTTATACAATTATCTCTAGATCAAGAAACGTATAATCTGCAAGAATGACACGTTCCAATCTTGGATTATACGATGATATCGTGAGACATAAGAATCAAAATAGGGAAATACTTTTATTCTCTTATGCAGGATTTAAATATTGTAGCTGTACACTATTTATGCGAATTGGGAATCATAACGTGTTGCTAGATACCGCTTATGATTATTAGAATTAAATAGCGATTTAATTCCATGTCCAACGTAGCATAAATCCTCAAAGGGTCACACAAATAGAGTTTTAACCATACAGTGCAGTATTTATTTATTCGCAGCAGTGTATTGCGAAAATATGATAAGTTGATTAATTAATTATATGCCGTTGCGAACCGTTATAATTAATTAAGTCAAATAGATCATATAGAAATAAATTATTGCATTTGCTAATCCTAAATTAATTATTAATAAGTTAATAATTAATTATGTTCAACATATTTTATTTGAGCTATTTGGACCTTTATTTAATTAGTTAAATAATAGTCCGATTTGAGGTTTAATTAAGAGAGCAATTAAAGAGGAAATTAAATGGGCCTTTACAATGAGTTGTAGCCCACTAAAACCCACTCCATGGGGCCGGCCTAGCAAGGGTAATTTTGTCCATGTGATAAAGTGGTAGGTAGGGTAGAGAGGTCTATAAAAGGAGGTCCCATTTGAGGGAAACCCTAGCCTCCTTTCAACCTTCTCTCTCCACCTCTCTCCTTGGCCGAAAAAATAGAAAAGAAAAGGGAATTTTCAGAAATTTTCTTTTGCCTCTTCCTCTCCTCTCTTAATCCACCTCTAGTTCATGAGTTGAACAAAAAAATTCTCTCCATAAATTAAGTGTGTTAATTAAAGAAGAAGAGAGAATACCTTTGGATTAGCTTTGCTTTTTCGAATCGCTAGCACGAATCGATTAAAGCATGGTTAACCCTCTTGGTGGACTCGAGGCGGCCGCCGACGAAGGAGAAGGCGAAGGAGAGCACGCCACCGACTCCTACGCCATTGGATCGAGCCCCGCGGATGCGATTTCGCGGGAGGTACAAATCCAAACCCTTTCTCTTGTGTCAATTGACTTTTGCACTAGATCCTCGCACTTGTTTGTGGTTAATTAAGTGTAATTAGCTTCAAAATTAAAATTAGTGCACTTTCTAACAGAAATAACAAAATAAAACTAAAGTCAGATGTGCTAGAGGAGTACCTTGCATCTGTGCTTTTACCAGGTTGGCTCTATGATGCCTTGTTGTTTGAGATCAAATACTCATTGAATAGATCCTCAAAGCAACTCTTCAAGTTGGTCATAAATGATTGCAACTCTTGATGATACATCATTTTGAAGTAATACTCAATCACTGCTAGCTTACACCTAGGATCTAGAGCACAAGCAATAGCCAAAACACCATTTTCAATTTCCCAGTACTTGTTCCACTTGAGGAACATGTCTTTGCCCATCTGAACAACAAATGGATATGCACTACTATCCATTTTTTTTATATTAAGATAAACCTCACAGAAATCAGGAAAATATAAATTCAAAGTTGGATACTTGGCCCCACTCAATTTTAAAGTTGTAGCATAAAACACTTTCAAATGCCCATGTAGGGCCTTCACATGATCCCAATCCTCATCAGATGGACAGAAGGGGTAATTTTTATCTAACTCTGTATACCTAAGTATAGCTGCCTTCAACTGTAATGCTAAGTCAAGCATAATATAAGTGGAGTTCCACCTAGTCTGCACATCATATGCTGGCTTCTTATCAGGAGCATTTACCTGAAAATAAAAATACAAAAACATAATTAGTGTATATTGAAATAAATTAAACAAATAAATGTAAAATATATGTAGCATAGACCTGAGAAGCAGCCAACTTGAACTTCTCCATTCTAGGTTGTGAATGTCTAATGTATTTCATGGTATCCCTTATGGCATCTATCTCACCAGACATCACACTCAAACCATCTTGCACAATCAGATTCAAAATGTGGCATCCATCTCTTAGATTAAATATTTGACCATCACAAGGTAAGTTCTTTCTAAAATGATTCTTACTCAACAAGTCCTTGATGGCAGCATCATTAGCAGATGCATTATCCAATACCAAACTAAATGCTATTTTATCCAAGTTCCACAAAACTAACTTATCATAAATGACCTGTGAAATGTGTTTGCCAGTGTGAGAAGAGGGCATTGGTGTAAAGGTGAGAAGTTTTTTTCTCAACTTTCAATTGTCATCAATGTAATGACAAGTAAGAGCCATGAAAGCCCTATCTTTACCCTTGCAAGTCCACAAATCACTTGTGAAACTAACCTTACAATCCATTTTTCCAAGTAATTCATACAAATTTAACTTTTCTTCCTCATAAACAGTCATACAATCAGACCTAAGGGTGGTTTTTGATGGCATTTTAAAACAAGGCTACAGATCAGTTGCAAAAACTTTCAAGAAATGGTGGGTTGCACTGTTAGAAGGGTACTCATGGCCAATTACCATATTTGCCAAGTTTTTTCTACTTCTTTTCTGGTCAAATTCCCAAACTGAAGGCTTGGGCTGACCTGACAATTATTGAAAACATATTAGTACCAAGTAATTATATTTTATTTATTAATTACAAGTAATTATTGAAAAAATATACCTTCTGCACTGCCAAGTTGAAGCAGTCTCTGCAAGGCATCAGGTTTCATTCTTTTTTTGGGTGGCATTTTTTTACAACCTTTCTTACAATGATGCAACAGTGAGCTAGTGCTTCTGGAGTTGCCTTGTAAATATTCAAGGCCACAATACTTAAAAGTAGCTGTAAAGAAACCATCTTCATCCTTTTCTAAACTATCAAAATGTTCCCATACAATTGAATTCTTCACTGTTCTAGACTTCATCTTTTTGGTAGTTGCTGCTGAATCAGCAACAGGTTCATTTGGAGTTGGGGTACCATCTGTTAGGAACTCATTCCATATGCAATTTAAATTTTTATTAACATTTAACAAACAATTTACAATTGCTATTATACGGATCTAGATAATTATGCAAGTTGACACGTTAAGAGAACGGTAGAAGGATTACCTCTTCTAGTCTCGTAACTAGAAGGCTCGACCTTTGCTTAGAAGTCGGTGGCTTGCTCGTCACCTTCACGATCCTCCGTTTGCCTCGAGTCCACCCAGAAAATTAACCAAAGTCTCAAGACAAGTGCTAGCTTGTCCGAGACGATCGCTAATTCCCTATTTTTCCTTCACGTGCGATTAACCGGATAATACGAGGAAGGAACACTCAACACGAGCAGCAGAGCGAGAGGTAGAGAGGCGCCTACACAAGAGAAGAACCTCTTCTCTCTTGTGTAGTCGTCGGCCAAGGAGAGGAGGAAGAAGAGATTAGGGTTTTTCTTGCTGAAATTTTTCCATAAACTCACCATTATATATATGGAACCTTTCCAAATTGTGTTTCTCTCTCCCCTTTATTTTCTGGACGAAAATACCCTCCTCTTGGCCGAAATTTTCAGACCTCATGTGGGCCAGGCCACATGATATAATGGCCCGTCAAATCGCTCCTTTAATTCATCTCATATCGGGCTTACAGTTAACTGATTAACTGAAACCCAATTAGCTCAGTATAATAAATATGTGTTGAACGAATTTAATTATTAACATATTAATAATTAATTTGGGATTAGAATATGCATTATATTATTTCTATATGATCCACTTGAGTTAATTAATTATAACGGTTCGCAACGGTATATAATTAATTAATCAACTTATCATATATTCGCAGTACTCGCTACTGCAAACAAACAAATAATGCACGTTTGGTTAAAGTCCTATTTGTGTGACCCTTTGAGGATTTATGCTATGTTGGTTATGAAAATAAATCATCATTTATTTCCATTAATCATAAGCGGTATCTAGCAACACGTTATGATTCCCAATTCGCATAAATTAAATACTGTACCAATACAGCACTTCAATCCTGCATAAGAAATAGTATCTTATTGTTTTGATTCTTATGTCACATGATATCCTTGTATAATCCAAGATAGGAATGTGTCATTCTTGCAGATTATACGTTTCTTGATCTAGAGATGATTTCATAAGTTGCTAGCAAGCAATCCATCTCCATCAAGGGGCCCAGTGGATATCATCACTTGTTAGGTGAACTAACGAGGGACATACGGTTGTCTTGATGGCCAGTTTCTCCCCGTACAATTCAAGAGAACATAAATAAAGTCCGTATAGCAGCCCTTATTAGGAATCAACGGTAGACGATATTTATTGAACCTATCCTCATGTGGAGAAACTGAACCATCTCAAACTCAGAATCAAACACGTATGAAATAAATAATGACACATAACACAATCCATATATTTATTTCATTGGGTCATGTCCTGTACTATGTTCCAGTAACATATACATATACAATTAAGTTAGTAACTCCTTACTTATGATTTGTAGAACTTAATCATCACTTAACTTGTATACTAGTCTTGTCTGATAATTAATGTTCCTTGTTAATTATCAAGACTATGGACAGTTTTGATTTATTATTGTCATTTAATCATAAATGAAACACAGTGATCCACAATTCAGATCCTCAAACTGAATGAACTGTCGATAATAAAATCCAGGAATAAATGATCAAATATCATCAATAACATAAACTATAGAAGTAGCCATAAAATGATTGGCTTCTAGGACATATCTCTAACACCATCACCATCACGAGCATCATTTTCGATCCTTTGGATTTCCTCTCTACTTTCAAAATTCAATCCTAGTCCCATACTATACATTGGAATATTGGGTGCAATCAAGTCATAGATACCAGTGAATTAATAGTGCATAACTGTGCATCAATTAAACAGATTGCCATGGTTAGTCATGGGAAACATCCATTCCTGACATACCAGTTCATTCCCATTGCTAAAAGGCTGCCGGGAATGGATGTTTCGCATGACAAACACAATTAACAAGCTAGTATAGTAGTATATGATTGCCAAGATGATATCAATTATCAAACATAACAACTTAACAAGCTGGTATATGATTGCCAAGCTCTGGCATGACAGACATCCACCCCTGACATACCAGAGCCACATAGTAAACATAAACATACCTGTTAGAAAGTGCTCAATTTTAATTTTTCAAACTAATTACACTTAATTAACCTCAATTAAACTCAAGCAACAAAGATGATCTCGCTAGAAAGCAATAACACATCACATAAGAAGGGGTTAGGAATGTACCTTTCCTAGGCTTGCAACTAGGAGGTTCGATCCAAGGCGTGGGAGTCGGTGGTGCGCACTCCTTCACCACCACGTCACCGGCGGTCGCCTCGAGTCCACCTAGAAGATTAATCACCTCCTCTTTCAACTTGTGCTAGCAAGGAAGAGGAGAGCAACTAATCCCTCTTAGTTTTCTCTCTTCTATCAATTAATTACTCTAATTAAATGGAAGGATGAGAGCTCAACACATGAGCAATGGAGAGAAAGAGAAGAGGAGGGTGGCGGCTAAGAGAGGAGGCAAGAGGTGGAAGAAAGAGGCTAGGGTTTGGAGCCACCAAAGGGGTCCTTTTATAGAGCTCAAACCCTAGGGAACACTTCCAATTAATCACCAAAATGCCACCTACCTACCACCATGTGGCCGGCCACAATATGGGCCTAGATGGGCCACCTCACATTGTCTCTTGGGTGTTTAATTCATTTAATTAAAGTCTCTCTAGTTTGCTCTTTAATTGGACTATTCATTTGCAATTAAATGACGACCCAATTAATTAATATAACTATTTATATTAAATATGTGTTGAATTAAATTAATTATTAACTTATTAATAATTATTTAGGGATTAGTTAATGCATTAATTTATTTCTATATAATCTTCTTGACTTAATTAATTATAACGGTTCGCAACGGTATATAATTAATTAATCAACTTATCATATTTTCGCAATACACTGATGCGAATAAATAAATAATGTACTGTGTGATTAAAGTCCTATTTGTGTGACCATTTGAGGATTTATGCTATGTTGGCCATGGAATTAAATCGCTATTTAATTCCAATAATCATAAGCGGCATCTAGAAACACGTTATGATTCCCAATTCGCATAAATAGTGTACTGCTACAATATCTCAATCCTGCATAAGAAATAAAAGTATTTCCTTATCTGATTCTTATGTCACATGATATCATCGTATAATCCAAGATAGGAATGTGTCATTCTTGCAGATTATACGTTTCTTGATCTAGAGATGACTGTATCAGTTACTAGCAAACAATCCATCTCCATCAAGGGGCCCAAACAGGTATCATCGCTCACTAAGTAAATTAATGAGGGACATACGGTTTTCTTGATAAACAACTTTTCCCCGCACAATTCAAGAGAACATAAATAAAGTCCGTATAGCAGTCCTTATTAGGAATCAATGGTAGACGATATTTATTGAACCTATCCTCATGTGAAAAAGTTGAACCATCTCAAACTTAGAATCAAACTCAAATGAAATAAATAATGACACATAACACAATCCATATATTTATTTCATTGGGTCGTGTCCAGTACTATGTTCTAATAACATATACATATACAATTAAGTTGGCAACTCCTTACCTATGATTTGTAGAACTTAATCATCACTTAACTTGCATACTAATCTTATCCGATAATTAATGTTTCTTGTTAATTATCAAGATTAGGGACCCTTTAGATTTATTATTGTCATTTAATTATAAATGAACTACAGAGATCTACAATTCAGATCCTCAACCTGAATGATTTGTCAATAAATAAATCAAGGAACAAATGATCAAATATCATCAATAACATAAACCATAGAAGTAGCCATATAATGATTGACTTCTAGGACATATTTCTAACAATACCAACCACAAGCACATAGTAAATATAAACACACCAAATAACATGATTGCCAGGAATGGACATTTGTCATGCCACAGACCAATAACAAGCACAAACATTAACAAAACAGAGAAAAAAAAATCATACTCATCCTCATCCCACATATCTGATTCTACCTCTTGCACACTCCATCTCTGTGGGTCAACCATTTTAGGGTACTTTTGACCTCTTTGTAGATCTTTCCTACAAAGAACACAGATTGAACAAGAAAAAAATTAAAACGAAAACTAAAATTTTAATTACAAGTAATAAAAATTAAAACCAGTATTAAAGTTAAAACCTTTCTGTCTCTCTTTCCTTCCTTTCTTCTTTTTTTCCTACCAAGAACAAGAAAAAATAAAATTAAAATTACAAGTAACAAATTCAAAAATCAGAAAAAAAAATTAAATAAGACAGATTTAAATACCTTTGTCTCTCTATTTCTCTTTTCATTCCTTCCATTCTGTCTTGTTTCTTCATCTTATATAGCCAGCCAAGGACCCTTCATTATTGCTAGAAGCCAAACAGATCCTGACTGATCGACTGCCCTGACTGATCGAATATCCTGTCACCAGTCTCTCAAATATACTAGCAATCATTACCTTTCTCAAGTCTTTTGAGCTACCAAGCCTACGCTTTAAGCTAGGTTTTTGGAAACCAAGCGAGAGGGAGCGACAATCAGGGGTTAATCAGGCTAGGGTTTCGCACAAAAAAGTACTAATGATGAGGATTTCATCGAAACCAACAGAACAGAAGGAAAATCAAACATATATGCCTCAGACAGCGTGCATCGACCAAGAGAGAGATAGAGAGATGTCGAGAGGTCGTGTGCCTCTCGTCAGCAGCTCTAAGAGCATGCGTGACTTCGTGAGAGAGAGACAGAGAGAAGAATATAATAGATCTGAGGTCAGAGATCGAGACTCGAGAGAGCCAGAGACAGAGAGGAGATGAAAAGACATGGCGCCGCTTCAGAGAAAGAGTGGCGGAGAAAATTAGGTTAGGGTTTTTCTGCCTCTCTCCTCATCCGACCCCTTCTTATATATAAAACATATATTAATTATATTTAATATTTTAATTATATTAAATATAAATATTAAATATATACGAAAGAAATGTAACTAAACGAAACGTAATAGCATAGTTTCGTCAGCCGTTTCGTAAATACCACGTAACTGGATCTGATTTCGTTCCTCGTTTCGCTAAACCAGACGAAACCAATTTTCATCTCGTTGCTCGTTTCGCAAGGCCGAAACGAAACGGAATTACGTAATTTTTTTTCCGTTTGCAGCCCTAGTTTTGGGTACGGAAGAGAAGAAAGGAAGGGGAAGGGGTCAACTGGAGATCTTCATTTATCATATTTATTTTATATTAAATCGTATCAACGGTCCAGATTATTCAACAAGAGAAATAATTTCAATAGAAAGTGATTTTTAATCAAAAAGTCGATCCAAGGACATAAACAAACAGCAAATTTCATTCTCTACGATTATAACTGATATACTAAGGTTTTTAAGGATTATTTTCTTTAAAAAATTAATTTATAGAAACACATTTTATTAATCATAAAATCTCAATTTAAGTGATTTAAAATTATAATTTCTAAAGAATTTGAAATGTCATGCTGCTTCTATAATTATGTTATTATTTATTTTACTTGATTTTATGCTTATAATATTTGATTTATTAACTTATTTATGAAAAAATAATTATTTCTATTTTTTCTATTTTTTCCAGATTTTTAATGACATTAAAAATATTTTTATGTGAAAATCCGAGTTTCCGATCCGAGTCATCCGATTCGACTCCTTAGTCCAACACTCCGAGTTCGAGTCCGAGTCCGAGTCCGAATCCGAGTTTCAGAACCATTTTTCGAATGCATATGAATGCAACTTAAATATCTTTTGCTTAATCAATTTTGGAAATATGAGCTTTGAATTGTTTTGCAAACTGACATATTTCAGTTACCTAAGACTGATTTCAGAAAATCATAAAATAATTATCCTTAATTCTCATAATCAGGAAAATTTAATTATCCTGAATTCTCTTTTTTCTCTGAAGGTTGGTTGGAAACCAACTATTTTGTTATAAGAAATTTGAAAATTAATGCTCTCTCTATGAATCAAACCAAGGATCACTTGGTTGACGAAATAGAGCGAAACTACTTGGCTAAACAATCCAGCTTAATTATCCTGAATTCTCATAACATCATAAAATTATTAGGCATAAATCTAATCTTGGCATTATCAAGAGATATTACAATACCAGCTGGACATTACTGATTATATTGCGAGCTTATTATTCTTACTACTCCTAGGTAAGTACTACAAAACAATACTCGCATGCCCAACAACTAATTGGGAATTCAATATTATCCTAGTTCTGCATTGTAATTTTCAATGAGCCAAGGCTAAACACCAACCCTGGCTATACAGGAGAAGGCACCGGAGTTGGAGCAGGAGTTGGTGACGGTGCAGGTGTAGGGGTTGGTGTTGGAGTAGGTGCTGGAGGTTGAGTTGGAGGAGTTGCCGGAGGAGGAGGTGGTGGAGAAAACTTAGATGGTTTTTTAGGTGGTGGTGGTGGGGGGGGGCTTGATGTAGGACTCGTTGGAGGTGGTGATGTTCCAGGCGGTGGAGGGGAGCGACAAATTTTAATTAGTTGTGGAAGCTTCGGATTTGTAGGAATTATACTGCAAACTTTAGTCAAATTCAAACCTAAAGGCATGTACACTTGCTCGTGATTCTTTGTAGCACCTGGAAAGAGTCAAATGAATGAGATCGTCTATATAAAAATACATATTCATGCATGATGTAAGATTTGTTCACATCAAACTTCTATTCATGCTTGCTGGCCAAGAATATTATTTAAATAATTTAATTTAAGCTCAATATATAATGCTCTGATCGATTGTGATAATTATGCAAGTAAAGAGAGGCACAGCCAAAAGCCCAAAATGTGGACGCGAAGGCGAAGGCGAAGTAAAGTGATCCATGAAAACCAATAAAAGAAACTTATCTGTCTCATGGTCTATATATTGGTACGATAAATTTGCACATTGCAAAGTAGTGTGGGCCTATTAATTTGCCTCTATCTAGGACCTCTCAACTAATTTTTCCTCATAATACCTGACAGCAATGACTACGTACGACAGTAACAATAAAGAGTAATCCAAAAAAATAGTACATTGTTAAAAATAGTTTAACAAAAGAAATAATTTACGACTATATCCATTATCCAAATTTGATCTGTACATTGATCGAAAGTAGCCAGGAGCGTGCGTAGTATTATAACACTTATTATTGGGAATTCATATTAATAATGTTGAGAATTTTACCAATTTGAGAAGCCGTCTCGTCAGAAGGGATCTGCCGTGCCATGGCAGAAGAAACAATTGCCACAGCAATCAGCACAAACAAGTACCTTGTTGCCATTTTACTCTGCCTCTCTGTACTGTCAATTCCTCTCTAACTTTCGACGAGGGAAATGAACAGGAAACTCTCGTTTATATAGATAAATGGTATGGTATGTTGTACTGCGGGAACAAATTTTGGTCTAGATAATCAAAACTACATGTGATTTACATTGTTCTATTGTAGCAACACATACCTCACATTTGGCGCTTAAGATTGCAACTTCGGCTAAATCACATCACGTAACTATACCTCACATTTGGTGCTTATATAAGATTGCAACTTCGGCAAAATCACATCACGTAACTTCGCACCAAAATCCTATATATAAATAATAAATTTCATCTCAATCTATAATTTGACAGTTAGACTTATATATAAGTACACATAATACATGCATAAAAAAATTAAACATGTCGTAACAATTATAATATTTGTATTTATTTCCAATTGAATATCGAAATTTCGTAGAATATATTTGAATTTGACTATGCATGTCGTAATAATCTATAATTCGAAAGTTAGACTTATAAGTACACATACATATATTTTTATAATTTTTATTATACTTTTATAATATATCAGTATTATCAGTTGTTTAATTTTAGCTAGTACGTATATACTTTTCTCAGAAAAGAACGTTAGTGGTTCCTAATTTTTTGAGAGAATTTTTAATTTTTTTTTGTGTGATTCTAAGAAAATAATATCTCTATAACTTTCATGCATGTGAATAATCTGCAAATCGACGTAGAATACTTTCTCCATTTTATTTCGCTTATCTGATCAAATCGATAGTTCGAAAATATCTCCGCATATATTGTACCTAGTTTAATCTCAAAGACCGGTCAAATATGTGAGTATTTGTGTTGGATAATTTCGTAAAATAATAATTACGAACAATTACATCAACGAAAATTAAATATTAATAGAAAATTATTAAACACCAAAAATACACAATTAATAACAGAAAATAAAAAATACCAAATTATAATTTTTTTAAAAAAAGGTGTATATATATATCTCTGGATGACAGAACTATATCAACTGATCTCCTTCTTTCAGTTATGCAACTATAAATAATTTACTGCATGTCTCTATCATTTATTATGTTGGAGCACATAAAACAAAGGTTCTTTGCATCCAACCGCTTCTATCAAGGTTGTCTCTTGTCATGAAGACATGATAATTAGACAGTAATAATTAATAAAAATGCATATACAGTATAAAAGAACTTTTCGAAATAAAACACTATATGTGATAACTCAAAATGCAATAAGCATTTTTTTTTTTTTGTATCAATGAAATGCTGATGTAACTCTCGCCATATGGTCTTCAAAAAAAAAAAAAAAAATGCTAAAAACATTTTCTTAATTAATTTTCGAATGAAGCTATGTCATTTGAGTAGCATTTTATGTTTCTAATATGTTAGTAATGAAAATGCGGAAATTACACAAAAATAACAAAATATCTCACACGGATCGTGAGAGATTAGATTCGTTTCTCAATTAGCTGGACCAAATCCGTACATTCCTGGACAATATACGATAACTATATAAATAAATGGTAGCTAGATGCCCACAAGAGTTGCGACCAGTTAAATTAATTGCAATTCTGGAATTAAATTTTACAAGTTTATGAACTTTGGGCCTATATATGATTTCTTAGATATTGAAGTTAATTAGAGTTGTTTAATAATTTTATATTATTGTAAATTACCTTTTCGAAATAAAATGTGCTAGCTATCAAGATAAAAAAAATGACTAGTTTGTAAAAAAATATATATATATAATAAACATCTATAATTTCATTCCGACATGACTAGTTTGGAAAACAAAATATAATAAACATCTGTAAAAAAAATGACTAGTTAAAAAACAAGTAATTTCATTCCGAAATTATCTAAAATATAGTGATATAAGCATGTATCTATCCTACTACTTATAAAAACATCTATAAAAGGGTTTGAACAATTTCAAACAGAGGTGTAAACAATCCTTAGTATCAACTACGAACCATTGATTATTACGATCTGATTAGATATGTGGTTTGGATGTTGAATTCAGATTAAAAAAAGGTAGGGCTTTTGTAAGGTCACTTGTCTTTTTCTACTGCTCCCATTTATTTTGTTTTTTGTTTTGTTTTTTTTTTTTTTTTTTTTTGTCTTTGCATTGTTTCTTTCCTTTTCTACTTTCTTTAAAGATCACAATATTTCTTTCCTTCTTTTCTCAAAAAATATATATATATATATATATATATATATATATATATTTAATTGGCGAGATTAGCATGAATTCATATTTTTCCTGAATTATTGACGCAATATTCATATTGTATATTTTATTTTTAAAATTAATAATAAATTAATTATGATCCAGTGATTTAACAACAAATGACTACCTATGCCTCAGCCAATAAAATTAAATGGTCTTTTATAGGTTTTTTGTAAATAATTTTTTTTCACATATTGGATAAACGCGATTACTAGTACTAAATTAAATGTGAATTCCGCATAAACTTAAAATAAGCGTGAATAGCGAATAAAGAAAAAAAAAATACAAGAAGGCTGTCCACTGGAATCAATGTGAACAAAATAGTTTCGGAGGACAACTAAAAACCCAAAAATTTTACTGTAATTTTTACTACTCATTTCATGAATTTCGGCTCCAAAAATAAAGTGACGTCTAATTTAACTTCACTAGTCCTAGACTCCTAGTTAATCAAGATGTATATGGCTGCAAAACGTGCAAAATGGTAACGAAACTAGAGTGTTTTGTTAAGCGTTTTGTTTCGTTGACAAAAGTGACTATTAAATTCGTTAACCGTTTCATTTTGGACGAAACGATCGAAATCAACGAAATTTTCGTGATTTACACATGGACGAAACCGTTTCATTGTTACGTTAATCGTTTCATTTTTGAAACACAACTGAAATTTTTAACCATTTTCGTTTTGTTTCAGACGACATGAAACGAAATGAAATAACGGTTGAAACAAGTGCGGTTGTCACCCTATTAGATGTAGTTAGGGCTGTCAATGAAACCCGTTTACCCGTTTACCCTACCCGTACAGTATTTGATAAGGCGGGTATGGGTAAGGTTTTATTTTCGTTAGACTAACGGGTATGGGTACGGGTAAAAAAAAAATTTCGTTAACTTATCGGGTACGGGTACGGGTAAGGGCTATTTCGTACCCATTATCTAACGGGTAATATTTTACAAACATATATGTATATATAATCACGTTTTTAGCATATTTCGTAAGATATGTTATTCATTTCGATCTTCATCCAAATCATCCAAATTTATTTATGATGATGAAAAAATTAACTTACACTCTATATTATATTATAATTTATAATTAGTTATATAGATTTTTCGAATTCAATTGATATGAGAATAAATTTCATGATTTTGTAATATCTAAAATATTATCTAAATGTTTTACTTTATCTATATATTTATTTGATACTATTTATTTAGCATATTATACATTTTTTATTAAATTAATAATATTATTATTATCCATTATGTACCGTTACCCTACCCGTACCATTAATTCTTAACGGGTAGGGGTAAAGTCCTTTTTAACGGGTAAGGGTAAAGAAAAATTTAAAGGGTGCGAATATGAAAATACCTTCTACCGTACCGTACCGTATCCATTGACAGCCCTAGATGTAGTAAATAGGGGCCTTTTGATTCAACCACATGGACCATATATGGTGCTAGACTTGGGCTACTATTGGATAAATTTTCATCTTTGAAGAAACAATTTGTAGGCTGAAGAAAGAGGTCCTTTTATCTTTACAGACTGCAACTCTTCCACATGGGCTTGTTACCTGATTTTTTTTTTAAAGGGAAAATTAGCCATATACCCCTCCAATCATTGCCAATTGGAAATATTCACTTCTAATCTTTAAATTTAGAAATATCCCCCTCCAATCATGATTGCTTCATATATTTACCCTTTTGGTTAACTATATCAATTTTTTAATTTTAAAAGTTCATTTTTATAAATTTTGGACAAAAGTACCCTCCTTCAGCCCCTGACGATTCAACTTCCTGCTCTTTCTTCCTGCGTAAATGTAAAATGTAAAGAGGGAAAGAAATATGCGTACGTGTAGGTGTACGTGTCCTCTCTAAAGAAATATGTGTACGTGTATTCTTTCATTTATTTCTTTAATCGGTGATAATTATGTTTCCCATCCAGGGATGTGCCCTCTCTCTCTCTTTATCTGTATGAGATACTGGTAAATTCCATTATATTTTATATTATATCTATTTCTGCTAAAGATCAAAATTGATATTAAATCACTTCATAAAAATGGTGATGAAACCGGAAACATATGATCATCAATATACCAACAACACAAGAGACATAATTGGCATTTAATTAATCAAAATATCTTTGGAAATTAATAATAGAACGAAAGGTACATAATCTGCTAATGTTTGACAAATTATTTCTTTTCTACTAAACAAAATCAGTGCAATGCATCAAAATAAGAAGCAAAAAAAATATTCTCTTGTTCTTTCACATAAGCCCTCCACTACATCAGATTTGCATTTAAGTATGCTTCTATCAGTTCCATTTCTAAGCTTCTTCTTGCAATATCTTGAAGATGCTTGGCGAGCATGCTACTTTTTTTTATCGAGCGCTACCGGCAGTTGTGCCCCTAACAAAGTATTATAATATTAGTGAATGGAATATCTTGTCCATGCCTAATTGTTTGACAAAGTAGGTACATCTAATCTATGTCTCTCTTGCAAATAAAGTCTTGATTAATCCAGATCAACATATTAGCAACAAAATTAAAATTTAAAGTAGTATACCTAGCAAAAATTGGCAATAGGATCAGAGAACAGATTGCTGCTTATGGCACTTGCTCCAACGATGGGATCAGGAGCTTTCTCCAGCAACTTTTTCAATAGAAATAAATCTATTTTCTGTAACGATAAATTAAGAAAGGAGATGTTAGGAAGGAGAAGGCAGTGCTGGATATCACATATTTCTTTCCCTCTTTACATTTTACATTTTACGCAGGAGGAAAGAACATGAAGCTGAATCGAAGCTGAATCGTCAAGGGCTGAAGGAGGGTACTTTTGTCCAAAACTTATAAAAATAATTTTTTAGAATTAAAAAATCGTTATAGTTAACCAAAAGGGTAAATATATGAAGCAATCATGATTGTAGGGAGATATTTCTAAATTTAAAGATTAGAGGGGGATATTTCCAATTGGCAATGATTAGAAGGGTATATGGCTAATTTTCCCTTTAAATAATACGCATATTAATTTCTCACTCGTCTACTGATCTTCCTAAAAGATTTTTTATATCATCCCTTTATAGGGGCAAAACCCAATTTATTATTTTCCTACAAATAAAGTTTTTCGGTGCTGATACTAACACAGTAACACAATAAGGTTATTACTAACACAACAGTACTGTCCGGAATTGGATGGAAAACTTTTCCCGTCTTTAATAATTTTTTTTTTTGCAGCCATCACTTGCTTCTGCGTAAAGTTTTTAAATTTTAACGATTGATTTTTTTTTAGTTTTAAATTTCAAGTTATATCTCGGATATTCAAAATAATACATTTTCCACTCGAAAATTTTGGATATATGCCCAAAATGTCAATTATCATTTTTTGATCCTTTATCTAGGCGCTAATTTGTACTTTATGGTTCTAAAAAACATCCAAGTTTGTTCGCATTTGACAAACTTAAAGTCTGCTCCCTCTATTATTACAAATTGTTATAATTTTACTTTTGGAATTCTACTATCCCAAAATTTTAGCTCTTTGTTGTTATTTACAGCTTTTTAAAATCTTTTTTATTGAATTCAAAAAATAATTAAGTATACATGATTAATAAGTAGGGTTTGTGAGATAATCAAGAAGAAAAACTACATTAATTTTTCAAATTTTATTTCTGATTAATCAACCCCTAATTAACTTGTGGGCCGGCCGGCTTTCCAATGGTGTCATGAAATGTGCCAGTATGGCACATTGCAAGGACAAGTTATAATGAGGGAAGTTTGTACATCAAGGGACGATGAGTTAACTGTTGAGTAAATACTAACGGTAACATTAATTTACAAAATCAATTCTTTTAATTTGGGGTCAAAAATCTGTGCATAGTATTCAAATCATATCTATATCTTTATCGTTTTTAATTATATAAATATAGATATGAGTTTGGATACCGAAATAATTTACTCTTGTATAAATACAAATTTAATTCGGAGTTTATATCAATAAAAGTCGAAATGTTTTCAAATATCAAAACGGATAATTAACAAGCGTATTTTAAACAAAAGATTGTTGTGAAAAAGAAAGAAACTTGGCAAATGTTTACCATTCGTTATACATGATTATGCTATAATTATTCGTACAATAACATTAACTTTCTAGCGGATAAGATCATGATTTTTTATCATATCAAATAGAATGTCGGAGTTACAAGTAATTTAAGGTTGTGATGAAATTTCTACTAATGAGGCTTAATTATTGGAATAAATCACAATTTTGTATATATTCAAATATTCAGAATATATATTATATATTATAATTTATAAATGGTTTTCGTTTGTAAAAAGTTGTATCTGTTGCTTGGACAGTCGTTGTTCTGTATCCCACAATAAAAATAAATAACTGTATTTTTGGATAGATAATCTGTACCATACTTGTATTCTTTCTTAAGAAGAACATATTTTTATTATATCAACCATAACTTATATCAAATAATCCAGGTTAAATCAGAGTTTAGGCGTACCTCATTCAACTCATGAAGTTCAAGAATTCTTTTCTCACCAGCCTTGAGCAAATCCATGTTGATCGCGTGAGTTGCCCAATAAACCTTGTGCTCGATTTCAACTGGCAAGTGGCATGGCTTTCCATAGACAAGTTTGAAGGGGCTCATGCCTATAGGTGTTTTGAAGGCAGTACGGTAGGCCCACAAAGCATCATCTAGTTTGATAGCCCAATCCTTGCGAGTTCGAGCTACCGTTTTTTCCAATATGCTTTTGATCTCCCGATTAGATACCTTGACTTGCCCGCTTGTTTGTGGATGATAAGCAGTGGCGACCTTGTGTGTCACACCGTGCTTCTTCAATAGACCATTGAAGTGGCGGTTAATGAAGTGTTTCCCTCCGTCACTTATCACTGCTTGTGGAACACCAAACCGAGGAAAAATCACCTTTGAAAATAATCGGATCACCGAATTTGCATCCGCGGACTTGCATGGTACCGCTTCAACCCACTTAGAGACATAATCTACCGCTACCAAGATGTATTCGAAACCATGAGAGCTAGGAAACGGGCCCATGAAGTCTATCCCCCAAACATCAAAGATTTTCACTTCAAGAATAGGATTAAGGGGCATCTCGCTCCTCTTTGAGATGTTGCCAGTTTTTTGACATTGATCACATGAAAGTACAAAAGAACGTACATCTTTGAAAAGAGTGGGCCAAAAGAAACCTGATTGGAGCACTTTAGCTGCCGTCTTGGAGAATGATGCATGGCCTCCATAGGCGGAAGAGTGGCAGCTAGCTAGGATGGGTCTAACTTCCTCATAAGGTACACATCTTCTATAAATGTCATCGATCCCGAGTTTGAAGAGGTAGGGCTCCTCCCAAAAATAATACTTAGCATCTGATTTCAGTTTCTTTCTGTCTTGCCAAGCCATCTCTGGTGGTAGGACACCGCTTGCGAGGTAGTTGGCTAAGTCAGCGTACCACGGTTGAGCATCAGTACCGCGATCAGTCATTGTTCGGACCGAATAAGCAGTAGCTCGGTCCGAACTCCCTTCCACAGAGAGGAATTGCATTGCTAGGTGAGTCCAGTCGACCTCATCTGCTTCTGTTCAGTCCGAACTGCATGAGGTTTGGGTCGAACAGATTTTAGCTGGGGTTGAACTGAGAGTAATCTGCATCAGCTTTTCAATCGAAAATGAGTCGTCGATCGGGGTTTCATCTTTTTCTTGCTCTTCCCAATGCAGTCGAGACAAATGATCAGCTACCAAATTTTCTGTGCCCTTTTTATCGCGAATCTCGAGGTCAAACTCCTGCAAAAGGAGTACCCATCTTATGAGCCTTGGCTTGGCATCCTTTTTGCTTAGGAGATATCGCAATGTCGCATGATCGGTGTACACGATCACCTTGGAACCCACCAGATAGGATCTGAATTTGTCTAGTGCGAATACTATGGCTAGGAGCTCCTTCTCAGTGGTCCTGTAGTTGGTTTGAGCCGGATCGAGTACTTTGCTTGCGTAGTAGATCGCCACTGGCTTCTTGTCCTTCCGTTGTCCAAGCACAGCCCCAACTGCGAAGTCGCTTGCGTCACATATGAGTTCGAATGGTTGAGACCAATCTGGTGGTTGCAAAATAGGAGCTGATATGAGGGCCTCTTTCAACCTGTGAAAAGCGTGAATACAATCTTCAGTAATTATGAATTCATTATCCTTAACTAAAAGCTTGCTTAGAGGTTTTGCTATTTTAGAAAAGTCTTTAATGAAGCGGCGGTAAAATCCGGCATGCCCAAGGAAGCTTCGCACGTCCTTAACATTCTTAGGCATGTCTAGCTTCTCAATGACTTCGATTTTCGCTTTATCGACCTCGATTCCTTTAGAAGTGATTACATGGCCTAGTACTACACCGCGTTGCACTATGAAATGATACTTCTCCCAATTCAAAACCAAGTTAACCTCTTGACATCGCTGCAAAACTTTAGAGAGGTTAGCCAAACAAGAATCAAAACAAGTGCCATAGACCGAGAAATCGTCCATGAAAACTTTCATTTCTTTTTCAATCAAATCAGAAGAAATAGCCATCATGGCCCGTTGAAATGTGGCTGGTGCATTACAAAGACCAAAGGGCATATGTCTATAGGCAAAAGTACCATAAGGGCAGGTAAAAGTGGTCTTTTCTTGGTCATTTGGATGAATGGGAATTTGGAAGAAACCCGAATAACCATCTAAATAGCAAAAATAAGAATGATTAGCAAGCCTCTCAAGCAATTAGTCAACAAATGGGAGTGGAAAATGGTCCTTGCGGGTTGCCGCATTAAGTTTGCGGTAGTCGATGCACATTCTCCACCCGGTAACCACGCGGGTCTGAATCATCTCATCCTTGTCATTCTTTACCACAGTTGTACCTCCCTTCTTAGGAACCACATGCACGGGGCTTACCCATTTGCTATCTGAGATCGGATAGATAATACCCGCATCGAGTAACTTAAGAATCTCCTTCTTCACTACGTCCTTGAGATTTGGGTTGAGCCTCCTTTGAGTCTCCCTTGATGGCTTGTGATCGTCCTCTAACAAGATTCGATGTGTGCAAAAGGATGAGTCGATGCCTTTCAAATCGTCGATTGAGTATCCTATTGCGCCTTGGTGTGCCCTCAGTTCAGTCAGCAATCTCTCTATTTGCCCTGCATCTAGCTCAGAGTTAACTATAACAGGGTAAGATTGATTTGGGCCGAGGAATTCATACCTGAGTGAGGATGGAAGTGGCTTAAGTTCAACTTTCGGAGCTTCAGTTTGGTCTGGAGTGGTCGTGTTCGGTCCAAGCAGAGAACTACTCGGACCGAGCTGCTCCTCTGTCACCTTCATCTCTTCCAGTCGACCTTGAGTTCGGTCCGAACAAAGGTGGCTGAGGTCGAACTGAGAGCCAGCCCTGCTGTTTTCGGGCTCGTCTACTTCCACAATTGATTCCTCTATCCCAATTGCCTCTTGCATGTCACAGAGAAAAGTTTGGTAGGTCTCCAAGGCTGTTTGGTATTGTTCGTTAAGAGACTCTTCAATTTCAGGTACTTTTTGGATCATGAAACAGGTTTCCTTAGGGTCGGGGCATCTCATAGCATGATTAATTGAAAATAGGAGCTTCTCCCCCCCTACTCTGACCAAAATTGTCCCGTCTCGGGCATCCATCACCACACCGACGGTTTTAAGAAAGGGGCGTCCCAAGATGATAGGCACCTCCTTATCTTCTTCTATGTCCATTACCACGAAATCGCCGGGCACTAGAAATTTTCCAACTTGTACAGGTACATTCTTCACTTCACCCAACGGAATTCGGATTGTGGAATCGACAAGTCTTAGAGTCACGCTTGTTGGTAGAAGTTCGCCAAACCCGATCTTTTGATACACCGTTTTGGGCATGAGGCTAACGCTTGCACCTATGTCACATAAAGCCTGCTTGATAATAGCATTTCCAATAGTGCAAGGAAGAACAAACTGACCTGGATCCGTAAGTTTAGGTGGCATATTGTTGTTGAGGGCTTCGGTGCTGCGGTAAGTTAATGCCACTGTTTTGAGCTCCTCAAGAGATCTCTTGCTTGTGCACAACTCCTTTAGAAACTTGGCATAGATCGGCACTTGTGCTATAGCATCTGTGAAGGGAATTGTGATCCTCATTTGTTTTAAGATCTCCCAAAAGGCTCTGAACTGGGCATCTTTCTTGCTCTTGATCAACCTGCGAGGGAAAGGAACTGGAGGGTGATAGCTGGGCACCGATAGGACGGTTTGGTCTGTTGATTTTCCTCTGTCCTGTCCCTTGCCTGGCTCTTCTTCGGTCTGAACAATTGAGGGCTCGGACCGAGTAGCCTCAGATGGGGCTGCTACCCCCTCCTCTGCTAGTTCTTCGGGTCGAGCATTCACTTGGTGAGGATGAATGGGTGCTGTTGCGGCCTCGTCTGTCTTGCCTGGTTGCCCCTGCGCAGAAAGAGGATCATGAGAGTCTTTTTGAAGAGGAGAGTAAGGTTTTACCTGCTGAAGAACTGGTTCGAACCCCCCTGGAGCCTCTTGTTCGGTCCGAATAGGTTCTGGTTCGGTCCGAACTGAGGGTTGGTCAGGTGATCCGGGAGGCATTGGCGGGTCTTCGTACTGCCTCCCGCTCCTCAGAACGTGTAGAGCCTTGATCTCAGCGCTGGGATTAACCTCTGGCTGTCCAGGAAGCTTGCCCTGAGGTCGAGAAAAGTGTTGCTCCATCAATCGCTCCAAGCGGTGCAAGGAGCTTGCGCTAGCCTTCAACTCATTCGTGGTATCCTTCAGATCATCTAGCCCTTCAGCAAAGAATCATGTTGAATTTGTCTTGGTCATGCATGAACTCCTGGACCGCAACTGGGATCCCTTCCTTGTTGTAAATTGACTTCCTTGGGGCAAAATTGTTTGATTGGTGGTCCCTCTTGAGGGATTGAGGATTTTGCGCTTGGCGATCATACCGAGGCACATAAGGCCGATCCAAGCTGGCCTTTTGCATGGTTTTCTTAAGGACTGGGTCATTCATGTGCTCCCAATCTTTCTGTTCACCTTCGCTCAAAGAATAGCTCCGTCGAAAAATGTGCCTTGGAAAATAGGATGGCTCGTTGTTTAAGGAGTTAACTTGAGCCACCCCACCGTTGCCCTTCGCTAATGGGCAATCTTGAGATTTGTGTCCTTCCTTATCACAAGCCCCGCATCGAGTTGAGTAAAGGTGAGTCCCTTGAGCAGATTGATAGGCGGCTAACTCGGCTTCCAATTCCGCAATCCTGTCATCCTTGGTCGCGATTTCGTGTACTTGATGCTTCGCGTGGCTAGCACGGCGATGATTGGGAATCGGATACCAAGTATAGCTCCTCGCACAATGGTCAAGCAAGTCGCGCCCTCGGGTTGCATCGAGGCGTTTGAATGCTCCCCCTGAAAGAGAATCAATATTAATCTTGATGTTATCATAAAGACCACTATAAAAGTTTTTCATTAATAGCCAATCTTAAATGCCATGGTGCGGGCAAGAATTTTCCAAATCCCTAAACCGCTCCCATGCATCCCTCATTGATTCCTCTTTCTTTTGAGCAAAATTATTCAATTCTCTCCTGATTGTGTCAGACCTATCTGTGAGAAAATACCTATCCAAAAAGGTTTGTGCCATTTGATCCCAAGACCGAATTGACCCCTTTTTCAATGTTTTGTACCATTTTTGGGCTCTATCCTTAAGGGTGGAATGGAACAGTAGCAGCCTAATTGCTTGTTGAGGAACCCCATTAATTTTAATTAAACGAGTGCAATCAATGAAAGTTTGCAAATGAGCATGTGGATCCTCTTTGTCGTCTCCATAGAACGGATTCTGTTGAACAAGAGTGACGTGGTTAGGAGCGATCTGCATATTGTTGGCCTCAATGCCTGGAATCAACACCGGACCGCCTACGTCTCTTGCATTTGGGGCTCCATATTCTCCAAGAGTCCTTTCACGCTCTGGCTCTTCTTCATTGTCGGAGTTTTGGACACTTGCCTCATCCTCGTTCGCCCATCGGCGGCGTTCATCTTCAAAGTCTCTCCTCTGTCCGGCAAGATCATTCTGATCTGCTGTGAGGCGAGCCTCTCTTTGCTTCAGCTGAAGGCGGAGGTTCTCCAGCTCGCGAGTCTGCTGTGCAATAGCCTCTGGGGTAAGTGGTTCGGCCATCGTGGAGCCTTCTCCTGCCTGCTCTAGTGTCGGTTCGATCCGAACTGTATGTATTCGGTCCGAACTGGAGAGGGGTTGAGCAGCTGGAGGGAGTTCAGGATCTACAAGCAAATGTCAGAAGAAGTAATCTCTGAGCTTGGGTGGTGGGGACTTCTTCCTACGAGTTTTACCTGCCAGTCTTGGAAGCAGAAAAGAGAGAAAAGTAAGATGAGAGAGAAAAAGTAAAAGTCTAGTCTCCAAATACTTAAACAAGTATCCGATATCGACACCGTCCCCGGCAACGGCGCCAATTTGATGAAAGAATTAAATCCTAGTACCAAATAAATTTGTACCTAGACCTAACCTCACTAGTCGTTCAAGTTAAGCTTAGGGTCGAACCCAAGGGACGGATTAACGAATACCGAACTTGGTCTTTTTCTGAAGCTAGACAATGAAATAAGGTTGGAATTGCTGTAAAATAAAAGTATTAAACGTACAGTGCAATTAACTAAATATTTTTGGTTATTTTAGAATTTAAGTTGTAATTAAAATAAGGTAAACTAAAATAGGCAAGTTTTTGTGTTTTTCAGATATAAAAAGGTGCCTTAGGGATGAGGACTCGCTTAGGTTTAGCCCTTAATTTGCCGGATCGCTCGCTGTCGCGTTAAATGCCAACAAATCGAAGCATATGCTGTCAGTTCGGTCCGAACACGACTTGTTCGGTCCGAGCAGAGGCGGGTATGTTGGGTTATGACCATACAACTTGAATTTTAACTTTATGAAGGGCTCAGATTGGCTATGACTAGATTGTCTAATCCTCAACTATCGTCTTTTGGACCAGAAATTAGTACAGGACTCTACTTTGCCCACGTAGACTAATCAAACCTAAACTTTCGTGTCGGTATTTTAATTAATCTATGTCTTGTTTATTTGTTTTCTTAGGGATATCTAAGTTGCCCTTCAGTCAACTTAGAAACCACACCTTTCGATGCAGGCTAATCTTCTCTTTCGAATCGTCAACTTATCCCAAATACTTAATTCAATTCCAATCAACTAACCTAACCTTGTAACTTAACTAAACATGCCTAGAATTTAGAAGTAAATCAGGTCAATCACAGAATTAAACAAGCAATTAAAACGCTACTCAATAAATAGATCATAAAGTCAAATATCAAGTCATATCAAGTCATAACATCAAACTAAACCTAAACTACATCCATACCCTAAGACATCAAGTAAACTACTCTAACATGTTCTCAAAACAGTAGATAATCATAATAAAAGCATAATAAAGATACAAGCCCATAGGATAAGAATTTAAAAGCATAAAGGGAAGTAAAGTCTACTCCTTTCACGCTAGAACAATCTTTTCCAAGGCAGTGGAAGGTAGGAGAGGTGGGTGAACTACTTCTTGCAGCTGCCGTCGCTTCTAACAAGAGGGAATTCACAAGGCTGATGAAGAATTATTTTTAGGAAGGTGGCTATGCGTGCTTGAGACAAAAAGTATCGCTCTGGAGGTAGGAGGAGTCTTTTTATAGTGCCATGTTGCTTGGGAGAGAGGTTAGGGCGTTCAGACCATCAGAAGTTGCCAAAAAATGTCTTTCCTTAGCTGAAAAGACTTGTCATTTGTGCTCGTTCGACCTGGAGAGATGTTGTTCGACCCGAAGGCTTTGCACTCGGACTGGAGAGCAGAGAGAAAGTGTCAAGGTGACACTTCGGTCCGAGTTGAATCTGTTCGGTCGGAACTGATAGAGAGGGGGGTCGAGCTGAGCCTAGGGATGAGTCATCTAGGTGGCATGTGGCCCGCATGTCGGTCCAGAACGTGTCCTAGCATCAAGAATGAGTCGTCTGGCGTGCGTGCAACCATAGAAGTCCTCCTTTTAAGCCTGTCTTCATCAAACCCTGTAAAACACAAGTAGAAGCAGCGGCAGAGCCAAATCCTGGGAAAATAGCAAGTATTTGTTAAGCAATTTAATGGTTTGGGTATAATTTCGGTGCCAAGTACGGTCAAAATACCAATGAATATAGGAGATATCAAATTTCTATAATTTTCTATAATTAATAATTAATATTTTGTCATTTTTAAGTAGTTTTAATGATTTTTAATTAAAAAATTGAAAAAATTTCTGTCACGACTTGTCGTATTAGTTAATTCCTTCAATACGACACGAAATGACATGTTCAAAATATTAACTCATGTCAACATGAACACAATACAAATTTTAACATGAGTGTATTTGACACGACATGAACATTTGTAATACTCTAGTTTGATAACACTCAATTGTTGTAAAATTGTCTTGACCTGCATTTGTACCTTTGAAACCGAATGCCTGTCCACTCATGAATCATTTCTCCATAATTAAAATATTACAACATTACCTTAAAAATAACAATAAACTACTATCATAAAATATTACGAATTAGTTCTTACGGTGACTACAAAAATAAAATATAACATGGACTGAAAAATTTTGTTAGATCGACTCAACAATGAAATTAAATAAGATCAAGACGCCAAATATTACAAAAGATCGTACACACCAAAATATTTTAATGAGGTATAGATATTTGGCGTTTCAAACAGATAAAATCTATTTTTTAATAGAAAAAAATTCCCATTATTCGTAAGAACTTATTAATCTCTTTTGATGAGCATAAAATTATACTAATATCTTTATTAAATTTCCCACAAGCCGAGATACGTACGGGAAAGACCCACGAAAAGTAATGTACGTACATTTAATGCTCCTTATTAAATTTTTGGGATCTCACTATACATATATATAGGCTATGTTTGGCATCACGTGGGAACACCAGCGAATTCCAATTCGGCGAACCCAGAAATAATAAAAAAATGATTTCTACTTCGCGCGCTCCCTAGTTCGTGGATTTTCCAAACACCAAGAATCCAGAATACACTAGCGAACAAGTCCAATTCTTATTCCCCGTGTGTTTGGTACGCGCCGAACAGGCTGTGTTCGCGAACTAGCCTGTTCGCGTCTATCCAAACATACCCATAGAGTACAATATTTATGCTGCTTATCTATTATCATGCAGCTCGTTAGAACTGGTCACGTTCATTCATAGGCGCCACAACTGGATTTTCAGACCCCTGTAAATTAGAAGTTACAGAGTACTGCTAAACAAAAATGGTAAAAGAAATTTCGAACATTAGGCAGCCTTAGTCCTCTAGACTGAAAGGGCATCGTCAAACGAAACTCTGACAGATAATATTTAACATTGATACTAGTAATCAATATTGAAATATCTATCCAAAACAAAACAAGTTATTTGCCCATAGCCTTTCATTTACGTACCTACTATGCAGTATTTTTGGTATTGATCATGTCGTTTTTATTTGAACTCTAAATAATTTTATTTGGTTTTGTACTCCACAGAAACTATAATTTACAAATTAACTTTCCTTTCGTTGGTCGTTTTTTCTCACATAGACTATTAATTTAAGTTAAATAGTCTTAATTTTGTATATGTACGTTGTTTCATTGATATAGTATATAGATATACAATTTTACAAAACGGGTTTAAATATTTGTTAACATCATTATAGACCATTGATCTGTGCAATTAGATTTGATGTACGGTTTAGATCTATATTTCGGACAAAGAGTTGAACTCTTTTACAGAAATGGGTCAAGGCGCTGAATGGTTGTTAATATATATATTTTTTTAGCATTTCTTATTTTTTCTTAATTTGCGCGCACAGTAAAAAGAGAAAAATAAATCAACCATCTCCCACTATGCCAAAATTGACGTCTAACAAAATCGTCTCAGATTTCCTTTTCCATTCTGACTATGTGGGCTCATTTGCTAGTATTGTGAAAACCACTAATTTGTTGCTTTTATTTTCCCAGAACCAAACAATGGTATGTTAAAATATCTTGATATATTATTTTTCAGTGCAATAAAAACTTAATTTGTGCTGAATATTGACCGGCGAGAGAATTATTCAAAATTTTCCGAAGTTGACCGAATTTTCGGTACTTCAATTAAATCCAACAGAATTAGCGATTTGAAAAAATAAAATAAAACAAAAATTCTTCGAACGTCTCAATGAGAAAAAAGTAAAACAAGTGAAACATTCTGAAGATGCGAAAATGATGCGAAATTATGATCGACTAATTAATTAGATTCATTGACACATTAATCAAATTTGACAATTCAATCAGATTTTTTTTTTTTTGACAATTCAATCTGATTTAATAGTAGTTTTGGCATTCAAATATATAAAAAATTTCCCAATACATCATTTATACATAATAGTATGTCCATTAACTCAAAATAGACGACGGTTAAGAATGTATTTTACAAGCTGACCGGACTCACTTGAAATTATGATACGCATCGTTCCTGAAGTAGCCACATGGCATGTATTTATTATAGTAGTTATGAGTTATGACACTAAATAACTGTTTGGTAAACGCCGTACAAATTTATCGCAATCTAGCAACCATATGGTCCAATCATGAAAGTGATCATTTCCACAAGATATGAAACTTATGCTTGTCTGATTTGTATGTATTAAATGCATAACATGGGTAAGTTTCGTCGACATTTAATTTCTGGGGGCTGATTTCATTAAACTAACATAAGATTCCCTCATACGGTGGGAAAATAAAGAAACAAAATAATGTTAGGTAATAAAAATATTTTGCTCGATTTACCAGCGATACAAATAAATATGTCATTCAATTTGTTTCTTTATTAGACGAAAAGACAAAATATATTGCTGGTTCGTCTGGCGATTGATATCCAACCTTGCACAGATCAAATCAATCAAACGGCATAAACACCTATTTACATGCTAGATCTAGCGTGTAACACCTCCTCCATCTGTGTTTTTATAATAGTAGAGAATATGGTATATATCTTGGACATAATTATGAATTAAAAACCTTCCACTTATCTTATCATGAAACTGCGCTGTATGTTATACATTTTGTCTCTGCATAAAATATTATGATATATTCTCAAAGAAAAATATATTAGAGTAATGCTAGAATCAAACATATAGGACGTCAAACATGATTCAAACGTCGACCACTAAAATTTTAAACTACCGATTCAAACCTCTCAATATGATCTCTATATATTAAAATATTTTCGAAAATAAAATTTTATATTTTTTCAAATTTTCGAACATTTTTTTTTTGAAATTTCAAAATTGGAGGGTTCATAATTTTTTAGATTGAGCATATTCAAAAATTAAAAAAAAATAGTTAAAAAATAAAAAAATATATATAATTTGGTCTCCATGGGGATTTTATAACGTAGAACAAATTGAACGATTTGGATCGATCATTTTAATCTTAAAAATTAAAATTTTATCCTGTTGGATCGACATTATGATATTTTTGCTTTAACATTTTTAATAAATATGAAAAGAAAAGAAGACCCATAAAAATTATCCGCTTTAACGAATATTATTTACAATCCGGCCTTCATTCCAATCGAAACTAAGTTGAAATTCTCCATACGTACTGATAATAAAAAGAGGGTATATCTCGTGACGAATTTTTATTTAAATTTTTTTTACGACTTTAGTTTCATTGTTAACTATTGGCAGAACCATAAATATGAAAATTTGAAAAAATATTTGGACCATATATAACTACTCCATTTAATCATCTATTGATTCATACGTATGCTCGTTTAGAAACTAAGAACAAAGACGTTTCTATCTCTGAACATAAAACTGTCAAAAACTCAAGTCATTGTCTTTTAACAGTGACAGCAAACTTTATAGATTGTTCATGGCATGCGCGCGGTTCGGTAAATTAATCTCTCTGTGAGAAATGACAGAGACGATTCAGTTGGTAGCATGAATGTCACATCAATATTGAAACCTAACATATGGATGGCAAGAACGAATTTACCAGGCATGCTGTATACTATCACTGATGGTTACGGCCAACAATTTGCACAATAGTCTGACAAGTGACAATTACAGGAGTAAATGTTGATGTATGTAAGGAAAAAGGCAAAATTTACCATTACAGTAAAAAAAAAAAAAATTGCCAAATAACCAATAATGGTACATTTTCATTTGTAAAAACATGAATAACCGAGCTGACAATTAAAGAATGCACAATGAAGCAAGCAACCAATGGCCTGTTAAAAATATGAGCCTATAAGTTGATGACTTGATATAGAAGGCCATATTATGGGTTACCATGGCCTATAATTAAGTTGATGAACAATTAATGGGTTGTCATGGATTTATCAAATTATAAGCTGGACCATATTAGGGCCTGTTTCTTTTTACTTGTTCGTCTGCAGTTGTAGCCAAGAAAAAAAAGAAAAGGCCGTTTTCCTTTCTTATTTCGTAAGCACTTGTGAATCCGTTGATTAAATCCCCAATAGGAGAGAGACCCGTGAAATCAAAATTACTAAGGGGGAAAAAAAAAGCAATCCCCTCAAAACTTATGGATGCAGACATGCAGTTATCAGCATACATGTTCAGCATGCTTCATATGACATCACAAAAGTAAAATTGCTTTCTTAGAAATTTTAGTAAATACTAAATAATTTTAAACCTAAAGCCTTTATCTATTGCAATGTTTTTATTCTGTAACTGGTAGTGGTAGAGAGCCCTCCATATGACCAGCACTAATGTTTTGCATGCAAGTTGCTACCAGACTAGCCCACATGAAGAACTTGACCACTGTTTTTTTTATTATAATTATTATCTTAACTAGGTTAACAAATCGAGCTTCGCTCGATTAATTGTGCCTGCCAAGAAAAGTTAATGTAAAGATTGGCAAGAAATAAATTATAGCTCTGTACTAAATCATCACAATAAACATTAAGATGCACTTAAAAAACAAATAATAAAAATCAATTTAAATAAAGACACATAAAAGAGGTTAAGAAAATATAAAAATGTATAATATTTATAGACCTTCTCAACCCAAAATTCGATGATATCAATAATGTCAAGATTGTGCAATTGAGCAATTAGACTATTAGAGCCATCTGAAACACGTTATATTAAAAAAAGAATATCGACAATTTGATAAAGTACTCGTGTTTGGACTAACTTCAATAATGAATTGCTGGTACACGGGTCGTGACATAGAACAACTAACATCATGCACACCATAGCTAATTCAACAAAATTCACACATTCTTGTATTAAAATGTTTTGCTTATTCTCTTTTCACCTCTTGATATTCGCTTTATTTCTTTCTCCCAAAATGAACGCAATCATTAAGTCTGTCTGTAGTCACACCTACAGCTATATTTCCATAGAGAAGAGGGCAAAAAAAAAAAAAAAAAAACCCAGTTAGATTAAGTTTTATAACATTTTACCATAGTAATTACCATAACGCACCAATTACTAAACATGCTGAAAATACCAATAGTTTGTTTATAAATGGCTTATGCATTTATTTGCAAGTGTTTATTTGTTTTCTTCCATTATTTATTTAGCATTGCATGGAAATACTCATTTATTTGCACAGTTTGTACATTTTGAGAAGCATATAAGTATGAGTGATAAATTTCATATTTTCTAAGCATAGACCTTTTCAGATGGCATTCATTCTTCTTTTTTAGAACTGGACTTGGTGCTTACACTCGATAGGCAAAGGTAATACGTACTGGATGCACACTTGGTCTCACATTAGCTTGGATTAACTGAATACTACAATTAACTTAAACAAACAGCTCGAGATTAGGATCCTTACCAAAGAAATACTCAGGTATAGGTTAGCGACCATGTGCACTTGGCATTCAAAATAGGCCCAAGCGCTCATCCATATGCTCTCTATCGAACGAATGCACTTATCTGTAGTAAAAGATATGGCAAGCGTCATGGGCATGGAGAAACTTAGCATTTTCAAACAGATTCAACAAAGGTTAAATTGAACAATGCTTGAATCAACATCTGATTTTATAGCATGTCTTATCTTATCTGTTACAGCAGCTGCAATTTTTTCGCTCCTCTCCTTAATTTGGCCATAATGAAGCAATTAAAACACCGTATAAATTTAAATTTGTGTTAGGATGGAAAAGGTGTAGAACATAAAACCTCAAGAAGGCATAGACAGTTATCATGATTAAGGTCGACAATATACCAATTATACCCCTTATAGTAGAGACAATTATACTTATCCTGATCAAGATCGGCAATATACCAATTATACCCCTATAGTAGAGACAATTATACTCGTCATCCGTTAGTAGCAGTAAGAAGTCAGTAGTATTATATCATTCATGTTAGGTAGTTGTTTCTAAGTATCTAGATTTATGTGAAGTGAATTTTGAAACATGAATGAAACTTAGAAAATGTTTAAAATATGTATAGGAATGTTCAAAGTAGACATTTAGATATTTTTTTTATTAACCCACTGTTTGTTTATGAAGTGTGGATTACTGACACTAAAAATCCAGCTTCATGAGAAAAATCAACCACAAAAGGAGATCTTGATTTTCATACATTTTAGTATTTAAAAATTTTCTATAAATCAGAAATTGTATAACATTAACTTCACACAACTCTTGGGACCATGGAACGAAAATCGTCTAGAAATTGTTATATTTTTTTATAATTTGATTAAATACTATAAAACACTCATTCTACTTGTTAGAAATTTTCATTAAATTATATTTGAACATGGTTTAAAAAAAATCTAATTTTGTCAGGCAAATAAAAAAAATATATAAATTCTTACTAAAAAGTAGATCATAAAAAGACCGAACATTAAGCAGATAAGGTGAAACTTTATTAGTATCGCATTATAGATGAGAACAAGTAATATATATGTAGATCAATAGTTATGGTAATTGCCAATAAACTTCATGTTCTTCCACAAATTACAACCATAGTCATCTATTACCTGAGCTCTTCATAGAACTTGCAAGAACGATGATGGGCTGATCCTGATTTTAGGTTAGCTTACTTGATTTCTGAGAAATCTAATCAAAAGAAGATAATCGAGCACTCCTTGAGGCCTCACCTCAAAAGTATGAAAACTGCTCACACCAAGTCATGCTCTATTCCTCTACTCTTATTTTTGCCGCACCACCTGTTTCTCACATGTACCCAAGGATTGTTGGATTGAAACTGCATATTTTTGTCTTTAGCTTTTGTTGTGATGTGACGATTGAATGCTGGTATCAGCTTTTCTTTCGCCTCCTTCCTACATTTGTTAGTACTACCTGTATATTGTCACAATTGTGCTATGTTGATACTGGCACAATTCATGCATTGTATTTCAATGAGCAAATCAGACATATGATCCCCATATATGATACTTTGTAGCTATGTATCCGAATCAGATCTTGTTTGTATTAAATAATACATTTTTTTTTAAGTTGTTGTCCATTAGACCATAAAGAAATCGAAAAAAAAAGATGGTGATTGCCATCATTAACCCCCAAGCGATTGGCATTTATGTTCCATCTATCCATCCCTATGGAGAATATGAGACCATTGATCGTTCCATGATATGGATGTTTGATTTCATTCCAAACAGAAACATTTATATTGGCCTAAGATGGTTGACTCCATCAGCTTTTGATTCTTACTACTATTTATTCGCATGTTCGAAGATTGAAAGTATAAAGCACCCAAAAAAATTACAATTGTTGAATTGTGCTGCCATACAAAAATGCCCAAAGATAAATTACAAACCATATGCAACACAAATAACACAAAGATATAGGAACGAAAATATAAAAGAGACAAAATAAAATCAAAGCTTAGAAGAATTATCAGTAAAAAAAAAAACAACAATTATGTACTAGCTTTTGAGATTTAATAAATTACCTTATCAATTGCTCTGCTCGGGAAGCTTCTGTTGGGGTAGGGAGAAGTCGACGTCGGGGCGGTGGTTTTCTGTTGGGGTGGGGTGAAGTCAACGGAAGGAGGTGGAGAGGTGGAAAGATGATGCATCGAGGAGGATCTGGAGAGGCGACGGAATAAAGAAAACCTAGAATTTATCGATGGAGGAAACTAGGTGCCACGAACAATCAAGGGGCAGATTTGTGGAGGTGCGAAGGAGGGCTGAGAGTGTGGCGGGGCCAGCGAAGGAGGAGGTAGCAGGGGTTGGCAGAGGAGATGGAATTTTTTTTTCCTGTAAAGAGGCGAAGAAAACCTAGGAGAGGAGAGGCGTCAGAAGAGAGAAGGGAGAAACACGTAAACAAAATTGCTCAAAATCAGATTGATCGCATCGAAGAAACGGAGGGCTCAGATGCCGTGTCGGATGAGCAGACAAATAGCGGATAATGACACCCACGGATTTTAATTAATACTATAGATTTCAGCTAAATTTTGTTATTTTAAATTTTCGACACTTTTATTGGTTTTGGTGATCTTTGATAATTGTTTACCAATCGATGCTTCTGAAGCTTGTTGATTTTTCAAAATGGTCGCAAGATGATCAGACTGTTTTAAAAAGGGGGTGGAACCAGAAATCTGAAATGAGTGGGCCAAGAAATCTGATATGCAGTTTTGTCTTCTGAAAGGGCAGGACACTATGTAAAAATTAGTAAAATTTTGAATGGCTTTAAAAGAATTTTAAGGTTCTTGAGATTATATATTGAAAGCGGTCATGCCCACTTTGGGCAACACCTAGTTCCGCCCTTGTTTTAAATGGAAAGGTATTTCCGACACAACTTAATTATCATAGTGAGAGATTATTACAGATAACATATTTTTCTTACTTTTCGAGTATCGTGCAGTAGGATGTTATTGCTGTGATATTCAAAAAAAAAAAAAAAGATGTATTGTTGTTAAACATTTAAGTTATCAGTATATATCTTATCCTTTATATACTTTCTTTGTCATATAATTTTATTTAATACAAAAAATTTGCAACTTACAAAAGAGAAACTAGCCATCACGCACTACGAATTAATAGCATCCACACAATTATATCATTATTCGCTATGAAAAATGCTCGTTGTCTATCAATCCACGATTCATTATTTGAACCTTTTATTTTTCATTAAATCATACTCGTACATGGAAGCTTAATTTAGTACATACTAATCTCTCGACAAAGTACTAATATACTCCCGTCTATATGCTAGCTAAGGTGCAAGACCACAACGAACTAAACATATAAAAATTATTGAAGCTAATTGTAAAGTTTTCAGAGGAATGGAACAATAAATTATCATCGATTCCATTGTTTCTATTTCACTTGTTGCCATTATTCCCATTGTTACGTGCGGTTGTTTCTATTTCCATTATTGTCATTATTTCCATTGTTACTGTTGTTTCCATTTCCATTGTTGGGAATATTATTTTCATTGTTGGGAACATTATTTCCATTGTTGGGAACATTATTCCCATTATTACCATTTCCATTGTTGGGAATATTATTTCCATTGTTGGGAACATTGTTTCCGTTGTTGGGAACATTGTTTCCGTTTCCATTGTTAGGAACATCGTTCCCATTGTTACCGTTGTTCCTATTTCCATTGTTGGGAATATTGTTTCCATTTCCATTGTTGGGAAGATTATTTCCATTGTTACCGTTGTTTCCATTTCCATTGTTCGGAATATTATTCCCATTGTTGGGAACATTATTCCCATTGTTACCATTTCCATTGTTGGGAACATTATTCCCATTATTAGGAACATTGTTTCCATTTCCATTGTTGGGAACATTGTTCCTATTGTTACCGTTGTTTCCATTTCCATTGTTGGGAACATTATTTCCATTGTTGGGAATATTGTTTCCATTTCCATTGTTGGGAACATTATTTCCATTGTTACCGTTGTTTCCATTTCCATTGTTCGGAATATTATTTCCATTGTTACCGTTGTTTCCATTTCCATTGTTTGGAATATTATTTCCATTATTGGGAACATTATTCCCATTGTTGGGAACATTATTCCCATTGTTACCGTTGTTTCCATTTCCATTGTTGGGAACATTATTTCCATTTCCATTGTTGGGAATATTATTCCCGTTGTTTCCATTTCCATTGTTGGGAACATTATTTCCATTGTTACCGTTGTTTCCATTTCCATTGTTGCCATTGTTTCCATTATTTCCGTTATTGTTGCCATTATTTCCGTTGTTCCCGTTGCAATTATTGCCATTATTACCATTATTTCCATTATTTCCAATATTACCGTTATTGCTGTTATTTCCATTGCAATTATTTGGTGGAGGCGCTGGACCACTTGATTGAGGTGGTGATGCAATTGGTGGTAAAGAAATTGGTGGAGGTGGTGATGCAACAGGAGGTGGAGGTGGTGATCTAACTGGAGGTGGAGGACTTCCTTCGACTGGGGCGGGTGGAGGTGAACACATGCGTAAATGTAGCTTTTTATCTATCTGACAAAATTTAGTCAAATTCTTCTTGCCAAGCTCGTCGGTCTTATGTGTGAGACCTGCAAATAGTAAAGGCCATGCAGTTGATTAATCATTGGGTTGTAATTGTCGAGAGTTATTTGGATTTCATTCAATTTACATACTTGATCGGCACGTCATCAGCACCAAACTGATTTTTGTAAATTAAATACTTTAGGATTATTATAATATGTTCGCACGAAATAAATTGTAAAATGCGTACTAATATGTATTATATGAATTACGATCCACAAAATTTGAACAACAGGGACTTGTTTTTATTCTATATATACTGACTCAGCATTGGTTCAAGATCCTTTTACTCCCTGTACATCTCTAGTTTGCTTACATGCATGCCCTTATTTGATTTGTATTTTTATGCAAATGAGGTGGTCACAGATTTTATTGTCAGAGTAGTGGTGGGAAAAAAGAATTGATTTATTAGAATTCAGAAACACGTGAATGAAAGAGATCATTCTTTTCCAAAACAAATAAATTAGATGAAAAGTAATATACCAATTTCAGATGCTTTCATGACAGAAGGAATCTGCCTTGCCATTGCAGATTGAATTATTGTGGCAGCAATTATCAGGATAACAAAGCACCTCGCGGTCATGTTGCCACTTTGTCCTATCCAGATCACTTTTTTCTCTCTAATTTTGTGCGTGTGATATTTAAGAACAAAATGGTTCTTTATATAGATAGATGATCATCTAGACATGCTATTACGCATAAGACAGCGTAATTATTTTCAGGTCCCATTCCGGACATTATCATTATGGGTGTGATTTAAATTTTATGGCATAATAGTGTTTTGATGTCCCTTTTCTGGCATAATATTGTCTAGGCATGCCACCAATCAAATTCCAGCACAGGCATGAACGTTTCGAATTGCAAAGAGTAGGAGAAGTTTTAGTGATTAAGCATTATTTGTATGTGCTCACCATGCGGTAGAAAAGCCGGTGTGAAATTTATACGACATATTATTATACACTATAGACGAGGGGAAGATGCTGGTATCAAGCTATAGTGACCATACCCGAACATATCAATATTATAAATAAGGGATTTTTTATTATAAACAATTTAATAATGAAAAGTTTTTAGAATTAATAACCAGGATTTTTGAAGCAAAGCCATGATTCTTTAATAAAATAATCTTTTTATTAATAATTACGGATCGAATTCTGAAGAAAAGAAATTTTACTCGACAGCGTTGGTTTCTCTGCCCCATTTCTCTGCAATAAGACTAATAGCACTTCGATCTGTAGAATCTTACATGAAATAAACGAAACAAACGGTTGAAACGAAACGGAAAACCCCATTTCTGTGAATCGTTTCGTTATATAAATGAAACTGTGTCTATTTGCGCAAATGTTTGGTCCATAAAATGAAACGAAAATTCCATTGCATGATCGTTTCGTTTGGGCATGAAATGAAACGGTTTAACGGCTGAAATAGTTTACGTTTGCAGCCCTATCACTGATCAAGGGTTTACGAAATTATAAGCTGGACTATATTAAGGGGCTCTTCTTTTTTATTTTTGTTCGTCTGCAGTTATGGGCTACAGCAAAGCAAAAAAAAAAAAATAATAAATAAATAAAGAAGAAGAAGACCGTTTTCCTTTTAGGCCTGTCGAACGTATAAAACGTACATTTAACGTTACGTTTAATGTTTACAGAATTTTCTTGCTAGCTCACATTAAATATTTAACGTTTATTTCATGTTTAACGTTCTGTAGAACATTTCGTTTAGTAAACGTTAGGATTTTGAGTTCCATTGAACATTTGGTTCGGTTAATACAGAACGTTAAAACGTTTATACGTCTCAACACTTACCGGTCTATTTCCTTTCTTTTGTTTCGCAAGCACAAGTATATCCGTCAGTTAGATTGACAAAGACTGATCATGAAATCAAATCAAAATACTAAAAGGAAAAAAAAAAAAGACTCATGAAATCAAATAAAAGTACTACGACTACTACCACCACCACTACTACCACTACTACTAGGACTACTACTGCTGCTGCTGCTGCTACGACTACCACCACCACCACCACCACCACCACTACCACTACGACTACTACTACTATGACTACGACTACTACTTCTACTACAACTACGACTACGACGACTACTACTACGACTACTACTAATACTACTACTGCTGCTGCTGCTGCTGCTGCTACTGCTACTCCTGCTATTGCTGCTGCTGCTGCTCCTACGGCTCCGACTACTACCGCTACCACTACTACCGCTACCACTACTACCGCTACCACTCCTACCACTGCCACTGCTACCGTTGCCACTGCTACCGCTGCCACTGCTACCACTGCTGCTGCTGCTGCTGCCACTCCTACCGCTGCCACTCCTAACGCTGCCACTGCTGCTGCTGCTACTACTACTACTCTACTACTCTACTACTGCTACTACTAGTGCTGCAGCAGGAGCAGTAGTAATTTGATGTATCTTTTGGTAATAGAAATCTGATGTAGTGATGTACCTTTTGGTATTAGAAATCTGATGTAATTTAATAGTAATAGAAATATGATGTATTTTGGTAATAGAAATATGATATAATGATGTATTGTTTGGTATTAACTAGAAATCTAATGTGATCTTTTGGTAACGGGAGATTTATCCATTTTTTGAGAATGCTGTATACATTCATTGTTCTACTAATTTGTGTTAATTTTAACAGAAATGAATGTTAACTAACTAGCAATTAACATTGCTTCAGAAAAGACCAAGAAGGCTGATTCGAATGACAGTATTGTTTTAAAGTGATTTTGATATAAGGAGATTTCTGTCAAGTTTGTTTAATATTAATTTACTTTCATTTTTAACAAACAGTTTTAAATCATATTGATTTCTCTTTTGGTCGAGGCGGTGGAGGCGGTAATGCATCAGGAGGTGGAGGACTTGGTGGAGGTGGTGTTGCAAGTGGAGGGACTTGGTGGAGGTGATGATACATTTGGAGGTGGAGGACTTGGTAGAGGTGGTGATACAAGTGGAGGTGGAGGGCTTGGTAGAGGTGGTGGAAGACTTTGTGATGGTGGTGGTGGTGGAGGCGGTGATGCATTTGGATGTGAAGGACTCGGTGGAAGTGGTGATGCAATTGGAGCTGGAGGGCTTGGTAGAGGTAGTGGAGGGGGTGAAGGTGGTGATGCAATTGGAGGTAGAGGATTCGACAGAGGTGGTGAAGTGCTTGGTAGACGTGGACTTACTGTAGATGGTGATACAATTGGAGAGGGAGGGCTAGAGACACCTGATGGTGAAACTCTTGGAGCCGGGACAGGTGGAGGTGAACAAATGCTTAAATGTAGCTTTTCATTGATCTGACAAAGCTTATTTAAATTCTTCAGGTCAAGCAGGTCAGTATTTCCTACAAAATTAGCCGTAAAAGTCATGCAGGTGATATCAGTAAATTATCATTTGTGTTGCAATTGTCGAGATTTCTATGGAATTCATTCAGTTTTACATATTCGAACGACACCGAATAAATTTTGGTAATTTAAATATTTCAAGGCGAGAGTTAGTTCCACGAAATAAATTGTAACTTGACTACTTGAGTACTAATTATTATTAGATGAATTACTATTCATAAAACTTGAACAAAAAGGAACTTGTTTAGTATTTTTATATATAATGGTTCAGCAATGATTCAAAGATCCATTTAATTTTATTAGCTTTACTGCCTGTACATCCGTAGTTTGCTTACATAGTTACATGCCCTTATTTGATTCTAGGCATTTTTCAGCAAATGAGGTGGTCACCCATTTTTTTTTTTTTCCGAGTAGAGGAAAAAAGAAAAATTGACTTATCAAAATTTAGAAACACGTGAACGAATAAGATCATTCTTTTCCAAAACAAATAAATAAGATGAAATGTTACATACCAACTCCAGATGCTTTCATGTCAGAAGGATTCTGCCTTGCCATTGCAGATTGAATAATTGTGGCAGTAATTATCAGGATTTTTTTTTAAACAAAACAAGGTGATTTATTTATAGAGGTATAGTCCACTCTGTGAAATAGAGTTTATTACTCTTTCAGATCTAGTGAGAATTGAATCCGTTACCTATAGAATAAAGAGGAGCTACTGACCATCTATGCTGGGATCCCACGTTCATGTTGCCAATTGCCACTTTGTCCTCCTAATTTCTCCAATCACCTTTTTTTTCCCTAATTTGTACGGTGAAATTTAAGAATAAAATGGTTCTTTATATAGTATATCATCTAGTACATGTGCTTTTACTTAAACATATATATGGCAATGCAATTATTTTCAGGTCCTTTTGCTAACAGTATCATTTAAGGCTACGATATAAATTTTATGGCACAATTGTGTTTTTAGGTCCTTTCGCTGACATTAAATGTAATTAAGGCTGTGATTTAAATTATCGTCCTTGCTGCCTCCTTTTCATTTTTTAGATATGCCAACAATAAAATTTCAGCACATGCATGAGGATTAAGCATAATTTGTATCTTGTATGTGCTCATGTGCTAGAAAAGGCTGTGCAATCTATACTATACACTCTATACACTAAACGAGATGAAGATGCTGGTATCTAGCAGCTCTTCCGGCCCCAAGTCCCTGTTGAAGTTGTGTCCTAGAAGTCAATGTTTAATGACTTAATTTTTTAGTTTATGTTATTGATGATATTAGATTATTTGTTCCTAGAGTTTATTACTGACAAATCATTTAGGTTGAGGATCTGAATTGTAAATCTCTGTAGATCATTCATTAGAATGATAGTAATAAATCTAAAATTGTCCGTAATCTTGATAATTAACAAGGAACATTAATTATCATAAAATATTAGTATGCAAGTTAAGTGATGATTAAGTTCTACAAATCATAGGTAAGGAGTTACCAACTTAATTGCATATGTGTATATTATTAGAACATAGTACATGACATGACCCAATGAAATAAATATATGGATTGTGTTATGTGTCATTGTTTATTTCATATGAGTTTGATTCTAAGTTTGAGATGGTTCAACTTTTCCACATGAGAATATGTTCAATAAATATCGTCTTATTTATGTTCTCTTGAATTGTGCGGGTAAAAATTGTTCATCAAGAAAACCGTATGTCCCTCGGCGGAACCTAGGTTACCCAGATACGCAATTTACTACCGTATCTCTTATTGAATACATATCCGACGCGGATACGCATTCGATTCGTGTGCGATACGCACTAGATACGCCACCTGGCGCGTCTGAATAGTTTAATTAGTTTGACTGTTGGATACGGTCAAGGATACGCGTATCTCGATCAAAGATGCCGTAACGTGACTTACTAAGGTGGTCTAGCACACTAAAATGGCATGAGCCATGTCACCCACGCACGCCACGTGCAGTTTGGTGAAATCTTTTGCTCTGTGGCACAACTCATGGATTATATACTTTCTTTATATAGCATCTACACAACTTGTGGGACTAATATGGTATTTCAAAACCGGACAATTAAACAATGTTTACTGGGCCAGTGCTACATCCGCTGTGTTGATTGTTATTCTGTTAATAAGGTAAATGAGGACTAAGGAGCATTCGACATAATTTTCTATACTAAAAAGTTAAAACTAAGTTCAAATAAAAAGGATAAGTTAAAAGATAATTTGCTCCATGTTAACACCATCACGAAAATGAGGATTAAGGTGTATCCAACATAATTTGCTCCATGTTATTTCTTAATTAACATAATATTATTAACGGTTAAATTTCTCAACATAAATTAAAAGATTTTTAATAATATATATATATTATTTTTTAATTAAAAAATATATTAGTTTTAATTAATTTTATTATTCTATATATACTGCCGTATCCTAGTTTTTTTAAAAATGACGCATCCCCGCACCCACACCGTATCCGATACGATACCCGCACCCGCACCCGAGCAACATAGGTCGGAACTAATACAAGCGGGAGCCATACAAACCCACAACAATGCTTGAGATGCTTATTATGTGAATGTTTGTGAATGCTATGAAATGTCATAGGATAAGTATGGGTGTATGTTTACACGACCACCAAACAAAATCGCATAATGTTTTGTCCCATTAATTTGATTAAGTCGACCGCCCTCCTTCTCTCTATCTCCTTCACGTCGTTCGGTGCCAAATGACGCTTTCCGCCCACGCGGGACGTCTTTTGGTTAACGCTCGAAGTCGGGGTGTAAATCGGATTTATTAGGAGCAAATAGAGAGAGGTTACTTATCAATGGACCCTAATCAGAGTGAAGTTTGTGGATGTACATGAGACATTTCACAAATCAAGAGTCATATGGTTGATATGATTAGTTAGAGAACCTATCTTACCTAATTGTTTTGGTGTCATGCCGACGCTGGCCCCATCTCAATGAAAATAAGGATCTTGAAAAACCGACTACATTTGAGACATTAAATAAATGTAGTGGGAGTTTTATTTACTATAAATAAAACATTACATAAACTAAATGATCTTAAATTGGTTTTGTTATAGATGTGTAAATATGTTAATTTTGTTGCGATCAATCTTTGAAAATAACAAGCTCGTTTCTAAAAGTATTTATTTGGAAAAATAATACCGATTCCTAAGACACGATCTTAGTGAAAAGAAATTTAAGCATGCTTACTCCCAAAATTTTTTCCAACTTCCCGAACGTAGCATCGCAATGATTGATTGACTTTTAGCGAAAAATTATTCAATAAAGCGGATGCCTATATCCTCATTTTGGAATTTTTAGACTTTTGGATTGGAGAATTCATACAGACTAGACTCCTACGCTCTCATTCACTTACTCAAGAACGTGTTCTTAGAGAAAGTAGATATCGACTCAATCATTTATGATCGAGTGATAGAGTATGAGTTAACCCAGAGATTCTTTTTCTATAAGAAAATACATAAATGTTCCATTAGTTTACAAACCGAAAGGCATGAGTAGCTAATTGCCAACTAGAGATATTGAGATCTCCAATATCAAGGATCGTTGATATTGTCATGCAATCTCATACTTAGTAATGAAGAATATGATGTTACTTTTCGCACATTTGTTTGTGCAAAAGGTAATTAGTCGAGTATTAAAAGAATACTTCGCTAAGGTATGAGTTGATACTTCGAGACCCTCATTTGAGACCGTGTATCGCATGAGATGTTTCATTTGCCATTTTATAGAGGCATTTGAAAGGTTGTTCGAAATATCATGATTATGATAAATAGAAATGTTCTAATCCTTAAAGCGTTTGTCATTCAAATTATCTCGCTATCTCTAATTCACACTAGTAATTAGGTACTAGTTCATGTGCTCGTATTTAACGAAATTTGTAGGCAATGAAGAATAAGAGAAAGTTCGGAATAAATAAAATAAACTCCGGTTTGGAAATGACTTGTTCTGTTGGAGCTGTGTCCTAGAAGTCAATATTTAATGACTAAATTTCTTAGTTTATATTATTGATGATATTTGATCATTTGTTCTTAGAGTTTATTACTGACAGATCATTCAGGTTGAGGATTTGAATTGTAGATCTCTGTGGATCATTCATTAGAATTACAGTAATAAATCTAAATCGTCCGTAATCTTGATAATTAACAAGAAACATTAATTATCATAAAAAATTAGTATGCAAGTTAAGTGATGATTAAGTTCTACAAATCATAGGTAAGGTGTTACCAACTTAATTGCATATGTGTATGTTATTAGAACATAGTACAGGACATGACCCAATGAAATAAACATATTGATTGTGTTATGTGTCATTGTTTATTCATATGAGTTTGATTCTAAGTTTGAGATGGTACAACTTTTCCACATGATGATAGGTTCAATAAATATCGTCTACCGTTGATTCCTGATAAGGACTGCTATACAGACTTTATTTATGTTCTCTTGAATTATGCGGGAAAAAGTTGTTCATAAAAAAAACCGTATGTCCCTCATTAATTCACTTAGTAAGTGATGATATCTGTTTGGGCCCCTTGATGGAGTTGGATTGTTTGGCCAATTTATACAATCAACTCTAGATCAAGAAATATATAATCTGCAAGAATGACACATTCATATCTTGGATTATACAGTGATATCATGTGACATAAGAATCAGACAAGGAAATACTATTATTTCTTATGCAGGATTGAAATATTGTAGCAGTACACTATTTATGCGAATTGGGAATCATAACGTGTTGCTAGATACCGCTTATGATTATTGGAATTAAATAGCGATTTAATTCCATGGCCAACGTAGCATAAATCCTCAAATGGTCACACAAATAGAGTTTATAATCACACGGTACATTATTTATTTATTCGTAATAATGAGTATTGCGAAAATATGATTATATAGACTTTTTCGTCATCCCTCGAAGAATAAAAGGGTTTCCTCGATAAATTGGAATAAGCCTTAGATTCAGCCCCCTTAAGGTTTGATCTCTGCGCCGAGTATCTCTTGACAACAAAAGAACTAGAACAAGAGTCGCTTCTTACGAGGGTTTCTTGATTTTGCGGGTCCTTTCTTTCCAATAGGCGCAAGCCCCTATCGTTAATTACCCCGTAGTTGCCTACGGGAACCTCTGATTAAGGGGTCGAAGGAATACGTAATTGGTAGGAAAGTTTCTTTTAGAAATGTTTATTGTGTTCGTGCAGGACTTATTCTTCTTTGGCCTAAGTAGGACATAATTGATGGTACCAGACCTAATTAAGTACCCTTAAAATTCTAAGGACTCTAAACGAGGACTAATTTTGGTTTTCGTCTAAAAAGGGGTGAGTTTTCGTTAGAAAAGAAGAGTTTTTCGTTTGAGACGATCTTGAAGTTGTTTCAAGTTGCTTGAAGTTGTTTGACAGCTCTCAAGACAACGGCTGGCTTTCTTGTGAGAGCGAAAGGAGTTTTACAACCTTCGGGGCCTCTTGGTCGGCCTTCTTGTGAAAGTTGGTTCTTTTACAACCCTAGGGACCTCTTGGGCGGTCTTCTTAATAAGAGTTGGTTCTCGGGGCTCTTAGGTATCCTTCTTGTGAGAACAAAGGAGTTTTACAACCTTCGGGGCCTCTTAGTCGGCCTTCTTGTGAAAGTTGGTTCTTTTACAATCCTAGGGACCTCTTGGACGGTCTTCTTAATAAGAGTTGGTTCTCGGGACCTCTTAGGCAGTCTTCTTGTGAAAACAAAGGGATTTTACAACCTTCAGGACCTCTTGGGCGGTATTCTTGTGAAAATTGAATCTTTTACAACCCTCGGGACTTCTTGGGCGGTCTTCTTGTGAAAGTTGGATCTTTTGCAACACTCGGGACCTCTTGGTCGGTTTTCTTGTGATAGTTGATTCTCGGGACCTCTCAAGCGGTCTTCTTGTGAGAACAAAGAGATTTTACAACCTTCGGGGCCTCTTGGTCGGCCTTCTTGTGAAAGTTGGTTCTTTTACAACCCTCGGGACCTCTTGGGCGGTCTTCTTGTGAGAGTTGGTTCTTTTACAACCCTAGGGACCTCTTGGACGGTCTTCTTAATAAGAGTTGGTTCTCGGGACCTCTTAGGCGGTCTTCTTGTGAGAACAAAGGGATTTTACAACCTTCAGGACCTCTTGGGCGGTCTTCTTGTGAAAGTTGGATCTTTTACAACCCTCGGGACCTCTTGAGCGGTCTTCTTGTGAGAGTTGGTTCTTTTACAACCCTAGGGGCCTCTTGGGCGGCCTTTTTAATAAGAGTTGGTTCTCGGGACCTCTTAGGCGGTCTTCTTGTGAGAACGAGGTTTAGGTTTCAGTTTTCTGGTTTGAATTTGGCTTTGTGCTTCTTGTTTTCAGCCTTCTCGTCTTTGAGTTTTCGTTTCTAGATTTGTGGCAGGGGCTTGGGTTTATCCCGTCTTGGTTCAGAATCTGAGTTTGGTTCGAGATTTGGGTCTAGGGGTTCCTAGGTTTTGAGTGTCTACGGTTCCTCAGAGCCTAATCTTGGATTGGGCAATAGAGCTTTGGTTGTTTTGGATTTAGGTCTTACAACTTGGTTTTGGTTCAAGTTTTCTAGCATTTGGCCTTTGGTTTAGGTTTCAGGGCTTCTAGCTTTTGAGTTTGGTTTCTGGCTTTTGAGTTTGGATTTTAGGGTTTCTGGTTTCTAGTTTGAGTTTCAAGTCTTTTGTTTTTTGAGTTTGGATTTCAGGGTTTCTGGCTTTTTTGGGTTGAGCCCTGGTTTCTTTTCTCCTTTCTTTGTCTTAATGAAAATTGCTTTTTACAATTTTATCCTTTTGACTTTATCTTTCGAGAAATTCTGAATTCTTTTCTTTTTATATTTTTGGAAATACTCATTTGAAAAGGGTTATTTGAAAATATTACTTTCGACTCATCTGTTATTTGAAGATATTTTGGCTTCGTTTCTTGAATTTGAGTTTGATTCTGAATTCTTGTTTCTTTTAGATCTTTTAAATCTCTTTTGAGTGAAGTTGATTTTTACAATTTTGTTATTTTAACTTTGCATTTTTAGGTCTTTTTGAATTCTTTTCTTATTTTTGAAAATACCTATTTGAAAATACTTGATTGAAAGTAATTTGTTTGAAAATTGATTTACCTTGATTTTATTTAGTTTTTGCTAAAATGTTATTATAAAAGATTTTATTGTGTTTATCATTTTACGCAATGCAATTTGAAAAGGTTGCTAATTTGACAAAATTTTATATCAAAATATCAATGTGTTTGATTTATTTAAATTTTAGGGTTTTATAATTGTTTTACTTGAATTTTCTAAGCTTTTAAGGTCATTTTAACAAAATTTCTGTATTTGGGGCTATTTTTAGAGATCTTATTCTGTTTTGTTCAAATTCTGTTTTAATAATGAATGTAAGAAGCTTAATTAATTTTCAACGTTTCATTTTTTTGTTAATGGGCTTTATTATACTTTGGGCTTTTAATTATTTACAAACCTTTTATTTATGTCTAATAGGCTAAGTTTAATTGAGATGGGTATAACGTGTTAACCATGGGGATGGGTTTTGGTACTAGTAGCAGGCCGGTACAACACAAGAGTTGGGATAGATAACTGAAATGCTACACCAGTGGAGAAAGGTACGGGACTGGTACAAGGAAATGAGGTTTGATACTTGGTTAGAGTAAACATTTGTTACTAGTGAAGAAGTTGGTACAGGTATAAGGACTGGTACAAAATTGGGTGAGTACAAGGGAGCAAGGTGAAGATTTATGTCGGTACACAATAAGTTTGGTGTTTGTACCGGTCAGCATAGCCCAAACAAGGATTATATTTTTACAATTACGCAGGTAATTATAATTCACAATATCTACAATTAGCTACAAATTCTTTTTATCTCAATACCAATCTCTACATATACCATTTATTTCAAGTGACATAATACCTGCTCTTTACTACGTGTGTGCTAAAATCAGCAAACACAAATGAGTAAATAAATAAATGTTGTGCAATCACTGCTGAGGACAATCATCCAATATATCATTTCATTCAGTTTCAGATTCAATTCACCTGACATACTATGTACTCAATTTTCTAAGAGAAAGAATAAAATGTAGAACTAGATACAGACCAGTCGGTTTTGAAGTTGTCTACAAATCATGAATTACTGACATTATTATTACATACACAGAATTAAAAGCTTTTCAGATTCTTCTAAGTACCTTATCTCGCTAGATCAGTACACAATTGCCTTCTTTCCTCGTCTTCTTGACAATCAACAAGCTTCCTAATCTAGCTATTCCTCTCAATTTCTCTCTCTCGCTATCTGTTACAAGCAGTGGCTAACCTAACCCTAGCTCTTTCTCTCTCTCTTCGAAATCGTCGGCGATGTCATCTGAGCTCCTCAGCGCTTCGCTTCGATCTTGCTTCCTCCGATCTCTCTCTTCTTTTTTCTCCCTTCTGAACCGTCTAACCTCCCTTTTATTTACTGGTTTTGATCCCTTTTTTTACTAGAATTTCGTTGGAGGGGAAAGCTTCTCCTCGTAGGCCTGGCTCTCTGTGAACCAGCGTGGTAAATCAAGTGAATATCCTCCTCTGGTGCATATGCCGAGACCATTTGGGTTCTTCTGCTGGGAGGGCATTTGAACCATGCGTTTTTTTTTCTTCTCTCCATTTCCTTTGAGTCGGACCTCTCCATTTGTTCCATTTAATTCTGATTTTCATATGTTGCTGATCCAAAATTCATCCATTTGCCACCAAAATTTAGGGTCAAATAATGATAAGTTGATTAATTAATTATATACCGTTGCGAACCATTATAATTAATTAAGTCAAATGGATCATATGGAAATAAATAATACATTATCTAAATCCTAAATAATTATTAATTGGTTAATAATTAATTTTGATTCAACACGTTTTTAATATAAATAGTTATATTAATTAATTGGGTCATTATTTAATTGTAAATGAATAGTCTAATTAATGAGCAAATGGATAGACTTTAATTATATGAATTAAAGGTCCAAATAGAGAATTAATAGAGCCCATAAAGGCCCTATATGAGGCCGGCCCTAATAGAGGTGGTAGGTAGGTGGCATTTGTGTAAATAAAGAGAACATTGGTTCTAGGGTTAGAGCATTATAAAAGGACCCTTGGAGGCTCAAACCCTAAGCTTTTTCTCTCTCCTCTCTTCCTAGCCGCCACCAACCCTCTCCCCCTCTCTTTGGCCGGCGCCACCTCCTCCTCTCTCTCCCTCTATTGCTCATGTGTTGAACTCATACCTTTCACCATTAATTAGAGTAATTAAAAGCTTTGGAAGGAAGGATTTAGACTAGATCTCTTGTTGCTAGCACAACTATTGAGATCATGATTAAACTCTTGGTGGACTCGAGGCGGCCAAGGAGATCGTGGTGGTGCGTGCAACCTCGACATCGACGGATTCGTGCCTCCTAGTTGCGAGTCTAGGAGAGGTAGATTTTCCTTCTCTTTTCTCATGGATTGTGGTGTTTTGATGCTTGAACAAGATCCTTCGTGGTTTTTGTTGTTTGGATGGTTAATTAATGGTAATTAACTAGAAAAATTTGAAAACAAGGACTTTCTAACATGTTCGTCTAAGCCACTACCATTGAATACGTAGAGTTATCTTTAGTTTGTTTAGGAATTAGAGGTTGTATACCTTATTCCTAACATCTCAAAAACCCTTATCTCCACTTCATACTTGATGATGGATGATAATGTTTTGTAAAAGAGAAATGTTGTTCTCTTATTATGGGTTTCTTTATATGACTTCATGCATCTTGATTGAATTTGCTTGAAATAAAAAAACAAGTGTTGAATGACAAATAGGGTACATAAGACTTCACGTAAAGTGTTTGATTTTCGTGAGTAATGACCGTTTAGTCATACATAAACAAAAATCGTATTATGAGAGTCTACGTAACGTAGAGCTCTTAACTCAATTCGATTGCGAATCAATTGTTACTAGGTGGGGAAGCGCGGCTTCGCCGCGCCTTAGCGGATTTTTTGTATTTCAATTTTAAAAACCACTAATAATTTGTCATTAAGTCTAAATTGTGTGCGACAGGCAATGTTTTGAAAATCGGACCGGACCGGCCGGTTCGACCGGTTCAACCGCGAACCGGAGCCCTCTCCGTTTCCGGTTTAATCGGAAAAAAACCCGGTTCAATCACGGTTCAACCGGAAAACCGATCGACCCGACAGCCTTCCCGGTTCAGGTGCCGGTTCGGTTTTCTAAACATTGGCGACAGGCATATAAGTGCAAAGGTAAAATGACATAATTTTTCTTTTCACTTGAGCCGTAAAAAATTAAGTGCATAAGCATCATACATGAGCTGCTTTAGGATCCATATACATTGAATTTAAAAAAAAAACACATATAAGCAATTGAAGAGACCCAAATGGAGCCATCATATATTTGATCTATATTCATAAAGCTAGCCATTCCTTCAGGCAAAAAGCAAGGAAAAATTTTCAATTTTTGAATTAGTCAACAGAAAAATACGCGTGTTTAGTCTAGGTACTTCTTCTTGCATTTGGATTACACAATTACCATACAACAGTATATATGCTGGTTTAGCTACCAGTATGTATACATATGGCAATAACACTTGAAACTAAATACCAGCTCTATATATACTTGTCTTTTCCACATTACGATTGAATAATATGTGAAATAAAAGCTAGTAAACAGAAGTAACATCATGAATATCATAAACCGATTCTTAAATTCCTCATTGCTCCTAAAATGAGACGAACATTTGGGACTATTGCATTTAGTAGATAAGAGGGTCTCTCAAATTTCGTCTAACACTTAGCGATGCTTATTCTAAATTAATTACTTGGCAAACTGAAATTTCCAACCAAAACTTCTAAGTATTTAAGACTTCAAAGGACTGCAAAGGGCAGTATCAGACCACATATACTTCCTCCGCTATGACCTTCCGATAATTTTTCCTTAAAAATGACAAAACAAATCAGAAAATTGCAAATAAGTAATCATCATTCATCAAGGACATAATAAATCAATAAAGGATCACAAATATTTCAAAACGGAACAAAAATTTTACCAAAAGAGGCAACTTGGATTATGTGATCCGAGGGATCAATTTCCCCTCCTTCCTTCATTACGTAAGAAGGTATCCTCCTAAAATACTACTCGTGCCTTATCTATGATATCCAAATTCACAGTCTAAAACAAAAAAAAAAAAAAAAAAATACACCCTACCCTCAAAAAAAAAAAAAAAAAAAAAGTTCGCTGATTTTTACATTTCACCATTGTAGCCGTCAGAATACTTATTTCGAATATTTAACTTTTTCTTGGGTTAACATTGTACAGATGTTGAAGAAACAACTATGCCATTTGGATTAACATTTTCGTATTTTATATATGCATCAATTCATATCTATGCACCAATTCCATATTAGTATGTAATGTGTGTGATAATATATTTATATTGCTTTTCAGTGTTTTTATTAACTAGGCGTGCGGTATTCAATTAATTGGTCCTATCCTTTAAGCACATATATATACGGTTTCTGTTTACTCCAAAATCTGTGATCTTATTTTGGCATATACAGTAGTGTATTACATATGTCACATCCCAAATCAAGCCATAATCTGGAAATAGTCCCGCCATGTATGCACACTCTACTGTACACACATAAGGTTGAATAAACAGTGTCACAGAACAAATAATCCACAAATATAATCATATAATAAAGGAAGTATTGTTCATACATCAAAAGGGCTGGTTATAATATTTACATAACAAAATTTTAAGCTAAATGATAAACAGAACCCTATAATAATAATATAACGACTACACCAGCTGGGATTGGTCTGCTAGTACATCTTCCACCGCTGCGTCTGCCAAACTTGAATCTGCTCCACAAGCAATTATGTGGGCTGAGTACACGAATACTTAGTGCGGTAAAAGTAAGCCAATAAGGTCTTGGTTAATATCTAGTTAGAAACTAAACCATACTTAAGTTAGATCATTTTAAATCCTATAATGCAAATCCTAAGTATAAGTATAAGTATAATTTAATGATGTACCCAGTCTACAAATAATGACATGCCAGAATAAAATCTGAAAAGTATCTGGAGAAGCGGATAATAATAATAGTATAATAACATACGGAATCATTATAATAATACGAAAGTAAAGCACCCGCACTCAATGGTCAAATTATAAGTCACATAAAATTCAGAATCAAACTCACAAGGTCCCAATATGACATGAACCATACCTATAGATCTACCTACTAAGCTCTGCTCGATTACTCAACTTCGCCCCTACCTCACTCCCCCGTCAAGGAGTGAGCAGTAAAACATGGTACCAGTAAACTGACTCATGGGGATCGAGAGGTAGTCTGGTATAATGGTACACTCAGCTCTTAGTTCAATATCAAACCAAAAGAAAATAATAACACAAGTCAAATGGATAAAATAGTAACACAAATAACCATCAAGTGACCGCAGTACCGCCTAACGGTCGGTCTGCAGAATGATCATCAATAACGCGTTACCAGTTATCGCTATCGTAAGGAGACCACTGTCAATGGATGTGGTGCAATTTCCTGATAATAGAGACCGCAAGCAAAACACCCTTATCTCACTCGGTCTCGCTATCCTGATCCGCACCAAATGCATGTGTTGATTTAAGGCACTTAATTTTAAGTTTATTAATCACCTTATTAATATGCAATGAATATCCTATAAGTATAATCTAGTTTTGAATTAATGACATGCAATTGAGTGTTCATGCAGTGTTTATGACATGCTATGCACACAGTTTATTACGATCTAATTACTAACTAAGGATTAAACAAAATCTAAGACATCCGCATAAGTCAAAAAAGACAACCACAGCTGGAAAAGTCAAAGAACACGTGACTACTCCTCCGGATGGTCGGTGAAATTCTGACCAGCCTCTGCTGCCTCGTACTCGGGACAGTAGTCGTCTATAAGTTTTGGGTACTCCTACTGCTCACCTGAGCGAAAGACTAACTAATCAGAACGGACACTCACTCGAAAACACTAAACTAACGATCACTAAGTTAACCCTCTATTTGGATTGAGGTCTTGGTTATTGATAGGGGATTATGTTTTAAAATATATTAACTTAAATGCTTACTTTCTAGAAATAATTTGACAAAATTCCATTTGAATTTGGTTCTGCAGAAATGTTTGGTTTAATAACATTACGAATATTTTTGGAATTAATTTGCTAAGGTTTGACTTGTAAAATCTGTGTATAGATAGACATATGTGACGAATCCTACAAGTCTTAACTACAATGATTATAGACGTGTCACATTAATTAGGTTTGGAAAAACATTTAATAAGTTTGGTTAATTTTCTAACAATGTTTTGCTCAAGTATGAAATCCCTTTATTAATCTTTCTAAAATAAATAAACTTTATTTAAGAGACTTTACTAATTGATAAAGAAAAGAAACTTAGTTTAATTGATTTTGTTTCGGGATCATATTGTATCCGAATATATCATAGTATATGTTTTAAGTTTAAATAGCGGACAATCTAATCATTTCCCATTTAATAAAGCCAACAACTTTATTTTCGAATCCAACTTAAATTATTTCTCGGCCAAAAAGCTTGCATTTCAAAATTCCAACTATTTATTCATATAATCAAATAGTTCTAGTTTTATTTTTCAAGTTCTAGTTTTAAATTTTTAATTATACCAAATCCATAATCAAGCTTAACTAACAGAAACAGGTATTGGGCCACGCAATTATATTCAACACAGCCCACAAGGAAAATCCACACGGATTAATTAAACAGAAAGAAGCACACGAAGAGAAGCAGGTCGAATGGCCCATACACGGAAAAGAAAACAGGACTCAGCGGATCCGGATACAACGGGTTTCGGGAATCAAATCCGAAACTCAAAACTAGAAACGAAATCCGACCCACTAACACAGAGATTTTACAATAAAGACCCTGGATCAAATTTATTTACCTAACAATTACTTAACAGACCCTAATAACAGTAAGATTTATAGACATATTCTAAAACAGTTCAAAAATATTTACAAATAAGTCTCTAGCAGCAAAAAAATACTTCACAGAAAGGTCCTTGGACATAACAAAATGCGTACCAGACTGGTACAAGGCCTGACCCAGCCCTGTACCTATACTAGAGACATCAAACATCACACAAGCCTCAGAAAGGCCTCACATACAAACTGTAGGCCTGAACAAACACATTTAAAGTCTAAACATCTCACAAACATCACAGATCAGAGTAAGGACTTAGAACAGATTTTTAAGTATTCTACGCTTCTACACAGATCAATCCATAACATTTCCATGCATGCACTAGTAAGATTTGAGGCAATTAACACTTTAACATATTAGAGACAAACACAGATATCTAAGAGTTGATAGAACCATCTCAAGTAATTTCCAGCACAAGTTCAAAATGAGACATCTAACAACTAAACAGCTCAAGCAACACATTTCAAATTGAGGCATCGACAATCAACAGATCAAGTAACAGTCTCAATCCAACACAATTCACAATCACAAGCATTCATCAGCACATCACAGATTTAAGCATTCATGTGCCTCAATCAAGCACAGAGGCAAGCCAACAAAAACAAAGAAGTGAAGGAAAGGGGAGTTACCAAACCGAGAGAAGGATATGAAGCAAATGGTTCAGCACAGCACAACACACCACCTCGCCTCACCGTCGGCGCCACCACCTCGCCTTGTCGACCACCTCCTTCTCCACTGCCGACTGCTACAGCCTCCACCTCTCTCTCAATCTTTTCCTTTATCTATTTATGTTCTTATCTGGTCTGTAGTGGGTCTGATGAGAGAGAGAGAAGAGGGGTGACTTATAGGATATTGGGATGGAGAAGAGAGGAGGGTCGAGTTGTTGAGGTGGCAGAGGGACAGAGGGCGAGAGGGGCGGTGGTAGGATCTAGGTCAAGATGAGTTTACTCGGTTTGGGAGATACCAGAGGAGGTCAAGTGGCACCACTCCAATCGACGAGACGAAACTAAGAGGAAAACGCGGGGATTGAGAGGGCTCCAGTAGGTTTGGTCGGGTTGGGAGAGACAAAGACAGGGAACAGGAGCTGATAGGAGAGAGGGGAGAGTGCTGCTTGGGGAGAGAGCCAGGATGGGGTCGAATGCTCTGCCAAAGGCAAGAGAGAGAGAAGCGGATTGGTCGAGAGGTCACAGAGGATCGCCAATGGCGGATTCGCGAAAGGAGGAGGAAAAGAGGGGAACGGGTAGAGGGATGACCCATCGCGCAGAAAAATCAGGGGGGGAGAGAAAATAAACGAGAGAAGGGATGGATCGGACGGTTGTGATTCAATCGGATATAAAAAAAAGAGATCCAAATGTCCAGATCAAAGGATTTTAGTAAATTGATTTAAACAGCAGTGAAAATTGGATTTTGACACAACTTCAAAATCCATAATAATTTTGTAAAATAGATAATTTGAATTTTTATAGTATAAACTAGACATTTTATTAAATAGTTTTTCTGAAAATTTTGTACATGGCCAGAATTAATTATCGTATCAGATTAGAAATGAAGTCGGCTTCTAAATTAATAAATGGGAGTTGAAAATCCAATAATTTATCTGAGTGTGATTATTATTATTATTATTATTTTTATTTTTATTTGTTTGCTTGAAGATTTTTTTAATTAGATTAATTTATAATTAATAATTTTCCGGGATTTTTACAACATAATAAATTGGTGTGCAAAGAATTAGTTTCATTACCTCCCGTAGGTTTTTTACCCATATTTTTAGTAATTTATTATTATTATTTTATATAATTCCCATAGTCCAAATATTTTTTGTCAACTTGCAAGATAACATTGAAAGAACGAGGGAGATTAATGTGAAAATCAGAAAAATTTGAAAATGCAAAATAGATCGCGCAACGCGCGAGCTCCGCCTAATTATTATTAACATGCGGTTTGTACTTTCAAATGTGCGAATTTCACAATCCTTCATGCACCATCAATCCATATTCATTTTTTTTTCTCAAATAATTAGAGTTTGATATTTATTTTATACCTAATGAATATTCGGAATTTTTTACAAAATATTCAAGTCTAATAATGATATTCGTTACTTGAACTATGAAAAAATTATAATTTTTATAGTAAGTAGTAGGTTTATTATTAACAAGTTTTTTAGTTAATTTATCGTACCATTTTGTATTGCTACATTTTTTTTTTGTTCAGTCCTCGTCTATTTTTATACTTTAATCCTGACTCCATCCTGAATCATCATCAATCAATCATCGATAATCATCAATCATCATCATGAATCATCAATAAATACTCCAATTCTGGAGAGCTTTTCTACAGTACTCTTTCATATTTATCTAGATCGTTGATTTCATTAGGCCAGATCAAAATCGTTGATTTCCACTCGGTTTCATACTTTTTTTTTTATTTTGCTTGGATCGCCTCTCTCCGATTAACGATCCTTCTCTATGCTCTCTTTCCTTTCCTCAACAAAACGAGCAGAAAAGGCAAAAAAAAAAAAAAAAAAGGCGAACAGACCAAAGCGATTGAGAGAGGGAATGTGCGACGGCGACGGACTCGCCGCTCTCTCTCACTTATGTTCGCTAGACTCTGTCTCTCGCCCCTATCTGCTATTCTCTCCATGGTTTAAAAACTCGGCGAGTCGACTCGGAATTGGCCCGATTCAGAACGGACTCGGCGGCCGCCGATCCGATTTTTACCGAATTGGAGCGGATTTGGTGGAGGTCACCATTAATGGTTTATTTTCATCCATGGAGAGAAAAGAACGAATACAGGCAACATAGATTAGGTGGTAGGGCAGAAAAATCGTGTTGATAGGCCGGAAAAAGCAATAGGCGGCGCCATGAAGCCTCTTTGTGAGGGAATTTCAACCCTTACGTACAAAATAGAGAGAGGCGAGTGGTGGGTACGGAGAAGAAGAAAGGAAGGGAAAGGGTCAACTGGATATTTCCATTTCCTTCTTTTCTATTTTAAATTAGATCAACGGTCCAGATTATTCAAAAGTGAAATAATTTCAAAAGAAAGTGGTTTTTAATCGAAAAGTCGATCCAAAGACATACAAAAATTGAAAATTTCATTCTTTATGATTCTATCTGATATATTAAGGTGTATTAAAAAAATTATATTCATTAAAAAATTATTTTTCACAAAATTTATTTTTATTAATTATGAAATCTCAATTTAATTGATATAAAATTTAATTTCTAAAAAATTTGAAATGTCATGCTACTTCAATTATTATATTAAATTTTATTTTGGTTGATTTTATGCTTCTAATATTCGATTTATTAACTTAATTATGAAAAAATAGTTGTTTCTAATTCTTTTCTTTTTTTTCTGATTTTTAAAGATATTAAAATTATTTTATATGAAAATCCGAGTTTCCGATCCGAGTCACCCGAGTTTTTTGGAGTCATCCGATTCGACTCCTTTTACCAACAGTCCGAGTGTCCGAGTCCGAGTTTCAGAACCATGATTCTCTCTCTCCCCACGTGCTCTTTTCAGTTGAATCGCTGTCACCTCCGATCGTAGTTTCCCTGATTTTCACACGTGGCTCTCAAGGCGAAAGGGGAAAGGCACTGTTCTCATCATCGTCGAATTTCAGAGGTCTTTGGTCTCCACTCTCACCATCATCTCTACGGACGAAAGCTCTAATCGATTCCACAGCCAGCTTAAGCAGAGAGTGGTCGTTCAAACTGAATACGGAGGAAGAAACGATGGAATTGAAGCCTATGTGATTTGGTGCTATTAGTTAGTAGGGATGGCAATGGGCCTAGCCCGTTGATAAAATACCAAGCCCAGGTTAGGCCTGGCCTTATCCAGACTTTGCACCTGCCTGCCTGAGCCCAGTCAAACATGCTCAAAAAATAGCACCTGCCTGCCTGACGGACTTTTATCTCAAGCCCAGGCCTGCCTGAACTGGCCTGTTCAAGCTTTAAGGCCGGCCTTGCCCACCTGCACCTGACTAAGTCCAAGCATGTAATTTTCTTATAATGGTACATGACATTAACTAAGCTCTTCAATTTAGAATTTGCTTATACTGGTACATGACATCAACGTAGTTGATACAAATATGGTATCTTCAATTTAGCTTATACAAAATAATTTAATAGTACATAAAAACAAACATTAACTAAGCTCTTCAATAACTAAACAAACTATTTTATATATGTCAATTAGAATTTAGAAACATCAAGCATGTAATTGCTGGAGTGCCCACTCTTGATGGCTGTTTTACTGTTGGGTTGTCGTTTTCCTATCAAAAAAGAAAGCAATGTAAAAGTGAATTATTAATACAAGTTAACATAAAGCATCAACAATAGCTAAGAGTTACTTGCTTATGTATTGTTGCTGAACAGACCAAAGTAGCAAAGCAAATCTATTACTCAATTAAATCACATAAACCAGCAAATAAGCAACTAACATTCTAGAAAATTAACCAACTGATACAAGCAATTACAAGAAATGCAAGTAATAAACACAAGTAAACCATTTAAAAAAAAATTAGTAAATGTAAACAGTATTAGAAACAAACAACGGATAAAAAAGAAATAAGAACATAGAAATATAAAATTCATCTCCACATTTTCTCTCTTCAACGCAATCCTTTCTTTTTGGAGTCACACTAACATGGCCTTATCTAGGCCAAAGAACCAAAGATGAAACTGTGCTCAAGCTAACGAATTCACAACAAAAAAATAGAAAAATCAAAACAAAAGCCTAGGTGAAAAAGTTCTCAATAAACTGATATCCTCGATTTTAATTTTGTTCATACCACAACAAAACAGTGCTCTCTCTCTTACCCATCAGAAGAAGAAAAAAAATCAATACAACAAGCAAATAATTGAGGTTTCCTCTAGAGAAAGAGGGGATTACCTTTAGAGTGCCAGCACAAGCACAAGGCGCTTCCATGTCGCTACCCTCTCCTTCCTCCTGACATATCCTACACTCAACCACCTTTCCTCCCACCTTTCTCTTGCTCTTCCCACAACCGTCGCCAACAAAACAGCCGATCGCCGTCGCCGACTTGAAAGAGATTGGATTTGAGTGGAGATAAACTATGAGATTGAAGAGCAGCTGGCGATTCCAGCCTTAGGTTTTATGTTACTTGGGTGCGGGTGTGGGTTAGCGTATCCGATTCGATGCGGGTGCGGGGATACGGCATTTTTCAAAAAACTCGAATACGGCTGTATATATAAAATAATAAAAAAACTACATTATATATCAAACTATATGTTTTTTTAATCCATGTAATAATCTATTTCTCTTTATTTAAAGTTTTAAACAGATCAACAATCATAGCAAAGTACCACAAATACCATAAGACATAAAGTACTAGTAGAAAGATAAAAATGTAGTAGCCCCTGATATTTGAAATAAATGTTCCTTCACCCTAGAATATGATCCAGTAAAATGCATTCTGCAGAAATTGCATGTGAATTTTGTGTTTCCTCCAGATTCAGCCCTCTCTAATTCTGTCACATACTCCCACAACGGGGTAGATTCATTGATTGCACTTGAACCAGTACTAGCTATGCTGTCTGCAACTGAAGAAGGGGTAGAATTTTGCGCCATAATTCTGCAATAATTACAAACAAATAAGGAAAAAGAAGATTAGAAGATATAATTAGTTAAGCACATATAATCAGTACTAGCTAGCTCTGTATTTGATAAGTAGTTAGCACCACACACCAACATAAGTAGTTAGCACCATACACTAACACCAGTAAACTACTTGTGTAGTTATGAACATGACTTAAGTAGTTAATATAAACATAAGCACCAGTAAGGCAGTAATATAGCTCACAGATAGAGCAATGAGAAACATAATTAATTATCTTTTGAAGTGAACCATATATACTAGAAAGTAAAATTGATGGTTGCTGCCAAACATAGTTTAAAGGCTTATAACTGTCTAGCTGCCAAACATAGAATTTTATTTATTAAATCTACAAATTTGGAGGCAGCATGGTATGGTATTTCCAAAAAACAAAAAGGTCGAATATCTAATTAAATGATGAAAAGAGAATTTGTGCGAAGTGTGTATTACTATCTGGCAAGAATCAAATTTCAGGTACCTGGGAGAAGTGTGTATTACTGTATTTATAAGAAGTGTGTATTTATAAAATCAACTAGGCAGATCAAAATCAACTTCTATATGAGCAGTGTGTATTTATAAATCGACATACCAAGTGCTTGAGTCAGAAACAAAAGATAATTGAGACATGTATGACTGGCCAAGTGGCCATTAATTAAGAAATAAAAAACAAAATCCAGACCTGAACACAGGAGCGATTGTCTTCTTGAGTGGACTAGCGGAGCAGTGGAGCACAGGAGCACACAATAGAACGGGAGTGAGAGGTGAGCGGAGAGTCGGAAACGATCGCCGATCAGAGAACTGAGTCGACAGTCGAGTGCTTGAGAGTGAGAGACTGAGAGATCAGAGAACTGAGAGTCTGAGAGAGTGAGAGTGAGAGAAGATGGCCGATGGCCGATGGCCGATCGCCGATGGCGCGACGGCGATGCCATCGAGGTGAGACCGTGAGATTGAGTGTGAGTCTGTGAGATTAGATCGAAATGGCATAGGCGGCTATGGTTAATACTTAGGCCCTGATCGGAATGACCAAATACAGCGCCAACGTCAATCGGAATTGACAGGAAATATATCTTTCCTGATCGGAATGGATAGAGGGCCGCGATTTTCGACGATTTTGCGCGATTTGGGAAGAAAAAATAGGGCTGTCGAAATCGCGTGAAAAAGCAAGGAATTTCCGACGATTTCACTGGGTGAAAAGCGGCGGGAAAATTTTAGACTCTTCTGCCCTCCTTCCCGCTTCTCTCTTGCGATAAAAACCCAACTAGTGCGGCTGTCCTCTCTGCACGGTCAATTTATTTTGTAGGCAAGCAAAGCACGACGAACCTCCCCTCTTCATTCTGTAAGGTATCTTCTTTTTTCTTTACCTTTGTCTTTTTTTTACCTATTGGTTAATCTAACTTTTTGCTAGTATTTATTGATATGAAGATTATCGAACAATTTTTTCTATTGATTCATTTAGTCTTTGTACTTGTATTTTTGGTCAAGGACAACAAAATCATTCACAAATATATTTGATAAAGGACTTGGATTAGCAAATATTTGACAAAATCATTCCGTAAGGTATTTTACTTTTTGTCTTTTTCTAGAATCCAGCAAAATTCATTGTTCAGAATACACAATAGGCTCCATTAAAGAAGCCCCCGCTAGGTTACATAGGTTTTCTCTTTTTTACTCCCTTTAGCTGCCTTTTAATCGGTACCAGTAGCTGTCTTGTACAGTTTTTTACATTAGCTTTTTTTTTTTTACCAGTTTCTTTTTTTTTTCCAAAATTCGATAGTTATGTTTGGATCAATGCATTTTCGAGCTTTTTTGAAAGTTGCATTTTTTTATGTTAGGATCAATGCATAATCGGTACCAGTAGCTGATTTTTTTTGGCTATTAATTGAAAACTGATCTGCTTTGTTTGTAGGTAATGATGAATGATTTTGAAGCTAGGTCATTTCGAAAGATTTCTTGTTGAATTTTTGGCTTATTTTTTGAAGCCTTTTTCAATTAATAATGTCAAGTCTGTACATGCATTTAATTGAAGTATTGTAATAATTGTTTCTGTGAGGAGAGACTCAGTCCAGTCCAGTGAATAATGTCATCATTATGAGGAGTTCTTGCGCACAACAGCTGGGTGGTACCAAAAGGGTACCAGGCTTTGGTACCAGTGTTGTGTTTTTGTTTGGTTTCTGCTGAGACAATCCCTCCATACGCATGTGCCCATGTGATTTTATTTGTTCCATGTTGAATTTACTAGTTTCGGATCATTTGTATTGTATTTTGTTCCGTACACAACAGCTAGGTGGTACCAAAAGGGTACCGAACAATCCCTCCTGAAACAAACAAGTTCTCATTTTAAAGATAATAACAAGGGTAAAATAGACAAATTTATGGAGATCAAATCATTTCTTTCTTATTTTTATTTGTATCCGATCACAAAATTGAATTCCCTTCAATTCTTTTTCTATTTATTCTGATCACCGGATTTCACTTTAAAAATTATTTCTTTTGAACTCTATTCTATTGAAATGAATTGAACTCTTTCCAAAAATCATTCCGATCAGGGCCTTAATACTATTAGGGTTGGCGAAATGAGAAATCATTTTTCAGAAAAATATCGATCCGTGTCCGAAACGTATCTAAACGAATCCTGGCCAAATCATGACCGAATCCAAGGCGTATTCTGCCGTATCTTGACCGAATCCTTCAGTCAAACACATTAAAATAATCAGATACGTCACGTGAAGCGTCGGGTACGTATCGCATGCGAATCCGCGTCGGATGCGGGATACATCCAATTTTTGTAGTATTCATGTAACATAGGGTTTTCTCAATTATTCAGTCTCAGTCACAGACTCACAGGTCGAAGAAATAAATGGTTAGCAGGCCTATATCAACCAGACCACATAAAAGCCCATCGGGTGGCCCATGGGCGTCTTCCCAAGCCCAAGCCTGGCCTGGCCCGATCTGGCCTGTTGCATTCCGGGTCAGGCAAGCATAGCTTTGGACCGGGTAGGCTACAACGGGTTGTCGGGCTATTGGGCTTTAGTGCCATCCCTATTAGTTAGGGTAATTACTATATATCATCTACTCTCTTAGCATCCAAAGCATCCATAGGTTACTAGACCATGACTGGCCCAGCAACTGGCCCAATCTATTTAAATCTCCTCTCTCACACCAAACCCTAGCCGTCTTCTCTCCACACTCGAAAATCCACAGACCAGATCTAGATCCAGATCCGGGCGCCTTCTCTCGTCTCCTCTTCGCACTCCAACCTCCATTCCTTCGCATCTCTCTCCTCCTGCAGCTTCCACTCTCTCCGATCTCCTCCATCCCAAGGTGGACAAGAGCATGCTAACGGATCTGGATGGAATGCCCGAGGAGGACAAGGTTCGCATGGCCGCCATGATCAATCAACTCCAACTCCGCGACAGGTCTCTCTCTTTCTCTCTCGTCTAGTGCTTCATTTATGTATTTGTTTGGTATTTGAGTAATCACACTAAAATTATTTTGTTTTCGGTCTGATCTGATCATGGATTGACATTTAACCAGAGTTATTTTATTTGACATTCATGTAACTTCCTTTGCATTAGGCATTGCATTGCCTCTGTTCCGTTGTCAATTTGATGATTGTAAACAAAAATAATTTTTAGGACAACTAACAAACTATTTCATGATGCGTGTTGCATTTCATAATAATTTAGAAATCAGAGAATCAATGTCGAGTTTAAATCCCACCATAATTTTTTTTTCCAATACTTAATTTCATCCCATCAGTCCATCCTCTTGCAGGTATCAGTAAGCAAAGTTTCTTATATTACATTTTATTTTTTGTTTTTGAATGGCGTTTGTAATTCTTGACTTGAATTTTTTCTATAGATCTTGATCGGTTTGAATTTCACATTATTCCACTCACATGTATTTGAAGGATTAGTTAGTCATCATATGTGTTAAGTTAGTACCCCTAAGGGGTGATCTTATTCCATTATGTACTTTTTAAAAACTTCACATAACCTAAAAAGATTAAATATGATTAGAGAACTTAATTAGTAATTGATCTTAATTGTATTTTATTTTGTTTGTGTAGGAATTACAGAATAGGGTGAGAAGAGTTGTGCAGAAGGAATCGAAGGAGGAGTTGATGAATTTGTGTTAGCTTGTAATGGTTAAAACTGTGTAGGATTTGTGTTATTATTAATAGAATTGTTCAGTTTGTTGAAATAATGGATATTATTATTCTTAATAAATGAACGGAGTTCACTTTATTGCATCTAACTGAACACGTAAACAATTTTAATTGATCCCTGAACTAGTTTAATTGAACACAGAAACTACAAAATCAAATTTCTGCTGCAACTAACTGAACACATAAACACTTTAAATTCATCCCTTAACGTGTTAAACTAAACACAAAAAACTACAAAATGAAATTTCTGTTGCAACTAACTGAACACATAGACACTTTAAATTTATCCCTTAACGTGTTTAACTGAACACAAAATATGAAAATTTAATTTTTAGACGCATCTAATTGAACACATAATTCATGTAATTAATCCCTTGAGATGTTTAACTGAACACAAAAACCTAAAATTCATATTATCACTGCATCTAATTGAACACTTAATTAGTTTAACTCATCCCTTGACGCATCTAACTGAACATAAAAATCCGTCCATTTGATGACGTCAGCGCAAAAAAAAAATTGAAAAAAAATTGATGACGTCATCACGCAAAAATGATGACGTCGGCGAGTGAAAAATCAGGCTCTGGGCTCCCAGAAAGCCCATTTTTTTGTCTCTAATGATAGTGGATGTTTTTTTATTGGATGGTGCATATCACACCCGATTAGTTAATACTTAGCTTCCTTTTACTAATTTATGCTGAAATGATTTGTTTATTTCTTATCCATCTTCATCTTCTTGCTTCCATCGAGGTAGGAGCTAACCCCATCGACTCTTGGTCTGATGTACTCCCAGTAATTGATCACTTTTCTTATTTTTGTTGTTATTATTATTATTATTATTATTTTTTTTTTGCTATGTTCTACATCTTTTATGTGTGGTGTTTGAGGATTGTGGATCTTCACATAAAATTTAGCTATAATTTTCAATTATATTACAACCTGTAATTTAACTTTTTTGTGGTGGCAGTAGTATAGATCATCTCCAAGCATCCAAGGTAGAACTACTAGATGGCCTAATAGCACTCTCTTCTCCATTGCCTTTTGTAATTATGTTTCTTATTTACTTTATTTTGAAAATTCTAGGTTTTCTTTTCAATGAGGCATGGTTTGAAACTGTGTCATTGTATGCTTCAGATTATTTTTGAACTGATAGGGTAGTTACAAAAAAGAATAATTGAATAATGTATATTCTATGGTGGCTGAGATAGGTTGATACACCTCTTTCTCCCATTACTATTTCACAGCTCCATTTGTCACTGTGCTTGAATGACAAATGAGGTTTTTTGTTGGTTGATAAGATGCAGTTATCAAGAACTTATGAAAGGTTTTTATTTATTTATTCTTCATTAATCTATTGTTTAGGTTCCAAAATTTGTGATGGTGCCAGTGTAGTGGCACTATGTCCATTGAAGCAATTTAGCAAGAGATTTGACAAAACAGCTTTTTGTGTTCATAAGAAATGATAATGAGGTTATTCCTTTAATCTAAAAGTCTAGCTACAAACCTTTAAATGATTTGAAACCATAAATGCTAGATTTATTCTCTACTCATTTCTTTAGAAAGTCTTGCTCTGCTATTGTGAGTTATTTTCCTGCTCTGTACCAACAGTGCCTGTTGTATTTCTAGGTACATGTATGGGGTTGAGAAAAATCAGAGGCTAAAGTGTGATATTACAATGATTCAAAGGTTTGATGGTAAAATGTGGACAATGATCAGCTGCTGGTGTGTGTCTAAGGTAATTCAATTTTAAAATATCATTTGTCTCCTTGCTTGATTTGTTTTAGTTTCCTTCTAGATTTATTTATTTCAGATTATGCTCAATACTAGTAATTTTCAATGACAAAATATCCTTGGCAGGGTAGGAATTCATTGTGAAGACAGCCCCCAAGGCACAAGGGCAAGAATTAATAATTTTGTCATTAATTCCCACAAGAGAAGAGAAAAAATCTATAGTAATATTTTCACTTATTCTGATTTTGATTATACATTATTTATGTCCAAATTACACCAAAAAACTCTCTAATTCACATCTGCTATTGTGTACAGATTGTTATTTTTGTTAGCATTAGTACCTTTTGTTTTCTTTTTCGTGGTCTATTTATCTCATGGCTGATCTCTACGTGGTTTTAGGTCAAGAGAGAGCTATGCCACTTCATTCTCCAAAGACAAAATTAATGTAAGATTTTGGATAGATTATATATAATTTTTTTTCTTAAATTAAAATAATAGGATTGTCTTTGAGAATAAAAATATATACAATGTAAATTAAATATGACCACGTGTGTTATTTTAACCTTTTTTTATTTTTATTGTTATAAGAGCAGTGTCAGGTAATATTGTAAACAAACTCAGCAGTTATATTTTTAGCTTTATCATATATTATATCCTTGAGGTTGTTGTTGAATAAATTTTTGGACTTAATGTTAGAGTTATGTCCTAGAAGCCAATCATTATATGGCTACTTCTATGGTTTATGTTATTGATGATATTTGATCATTTGTTCCTTGATTTATTTATTGACAGATCATTCACATTGAGGATCTGAATTGTAGATCTCTGTAATTCATTTATAATTAAATGACAATAATAAATCTAAAAGGTCCGTAATCTTGATAATTAACAAGGAACATTAATTATCAGATATGATTAGTATGCAAGTTAAGTGATGATTAAGTTCTACAAATCATAGGTAAGGAGTTACCAACTTAATTGCATATGTATATGTTGTGGAACATAGTACAGGACATGACCCAGTGAAATAAATATATGGATTGTGTTAAGTGTCATTATTTATTTCATTTGAGTTTGATTCTAAGTTTGAGATTGTTCAACTTTTTCACATGAGAATAGGTTCAATAAATATCGTCTACCGTTGATTCCTGATAAGGGCTGCTACACGGACTTTATTTATCTTCTCTTGAATTGTGCGGGGAAAAGTTGTTCATCAAGAAAACCGTATGTCCCTCATTAATTTACTTAGTGAGCGATGATATTTGTTTTGGGTCCCTTGATGGAGATGGATTGTTTGCTAGCAACTGATACAATCATCTCTAGATCAAGAAACGTATAATCTGCAAGAATGACACATTCCTATATTGGATTATACGATGATATCATGTGACATAAGAATCAGACAAGAAAATACTATTATTTCTTATGCAGGATTGAGATATTGTAGCAGTACACTATTTATGCCAATTGGGAATCATAACGTGTTATTAGATGCCGCTTATGTTTATTGAAATTAAATAGCGATTTAATTCCATGGCCAACATAGCATAAATCCTCAAAGGGTCACACAAATAGGACTTTAATCACACAGTGCATTATTTATTTATTCGCAGCAGTGTATTGCGAAAAATATGATAAGTTGATTAATTAATTATATACCGTTGCGAACTATTATAATTAATTAAGTCAAGAAGATCATATAGAAATAAATTAATGCATTAACTAATCCCTAAATAATTATTAATGAGTTAATAATTAATTTAATTCAACACATATTAATATAAATGGTTATATTGATTAACATGGCATATTATTTAATAGCAAATATATAGTCCAATTAAAGAGCAATCAAGAGAGGCTTTAATTAAATAAATTAAAGACCCAAGAGACATAGAGAGGTGGCCCATAAAGGTCTCTAATGTGGCCGGCCAAATAAGAGGTAGGTAGGTGGCATTTTGGTAATTTATGAGAAATGGTTCCCTAGGGTTTGAACTCTATAAAAGGATTATTTTGGTGGCTCCAAACCCTAGCCTCTTTCTTCCACCTCTTGCCTCCTCTCTTAGCCGCCACCTATCTCCTCTCTTTCTCTCCATTGTTCATGTGTTGAGCTCTTATCCATCCATTTAATTAGAGTAATTAATTGATAGAAGAGAGAAAACCAAGAGGGATTAGTTGCTCTCCTCTTCCTTGCTAGCACAAATTGAAAGAGGATGTGATTAATCTTCTATGTTGGCTCGAGGCGGCCGCCGGCGACTTGATGGTGAAGGAGAGCACGCCACTGACTTCCACGCATCGGATTTGAGCCTCCTAGTTGCAAGTCTAGGAGATGTAGCTTTTCCTTCCCTTCTCATGATGTGTTAATGCTTGAACAAGATCCATCGAGATCTTTGTTATTTAGATGGTTAATTAATGATAATTAACAAGAATTTTTTAAAAACACGGATTTTCTAACACTTAAACTGTAGCTGAAATATGTTGGTCGTCTTCTTTTATTAAGTTTTCAGTTTTACCCTTGCTGCATTTTTTGAGCTATTTGATGTTAAATTATTTTAGGGATAGCTTCTCAACAATGTTGTTGATCACAAAGTTTACAAAAGAGTCCTTGAAAATGTATAGATAAATCATATGAGTGCCCTGAATAACTTGACTGGTAGCCTCTTTACTGGTAAATTTTTTGTATCATTACATGCCAATCAAATTTCAATTAAAAAGCAGTGTCAAGTACGCTAATATTATAATGAAGCTCAAAACACATATTTTTATTCAATTACATCTTTTCATATTTGAGGCTGTTGTTCGATAAATATTTAGACTTAAGATCGTTGTTGAAGCGTTAGTGATTGAGGTTTCAAAGCCTAGGTACCAAATAAATTTATACCTCATTTCTATCCTACTAGTCGTTGGGTAAAGCTAATGGTCGATCTACAGGGACAGTAAAAATAATTACCAGACTTAGTTTTTCTTAAAAGCTAGATAGAATAATTTTTGTGAGGTTTTGGATTAAAAAAGCAATATTAAATAACAATTGAAATTGAAGAAATAAATAATAAAATATTTTTGGGTTGGTTTTTATATTTTTTTGGACTCAAACAGATGTAAGAAAATGTCCTAAGGCTTTGGGTTTATTTAATTTGGATCTGGAGCGTTGATGCCACTCGCTTTCGAGCGTAACAGAGAAGATTTCGGACCGAAATATATAAATTTTGGACCGAAATTTATAGATCGTCGTGTCGAAATTCACTTTAGACTCTCTGTTTTGGTTTGATAATTTTATGTTAAGTTATGTGAAGGTTACTTGTCGACCAGACCTAAATCCTAGCCTCAGCTGTCGCAATTTCAGTTTGGATTTGGTTTGGAACTCGATTTTTACCACGTAACCAACTAGTCCTAAACTTTCGTGTTGGAATTTAATTGGTTGAGGTCTTTGTGTTGGAATTCTAGAGGTATCTAAGTCCTTTCAGATCATAGAAACTACACATATTAGTCGATTAGTTAACCCCTCTTTCGAGTGAATGACTTACCTCAATTACTTAGCAATTTTTACAATTTATTCTAGTCTAATGTCCTAAAGATGCTGCAGTTCATCCATAGATAAACAATCAAATAAATTATAAACATAACCAAGCATAATAATAATAATATCTCAACACATCAACATCACATAACATAATCGTATCTCATCAAACCATAGCAAATACCAAATTAAACTACTACCTAACCTTAAGACATATTAAACTTTAGCCTGACATGTTCAAACTACAAATAATAACAAGTATCATGCATAAAACAACAAATAAATCCATGGAATAACAAAATAAAGTTATGAAAGAGTTAACCAAGTAGCTCTTATGCTTTAATTTTTCTTCTATAGTCAGAAGTCGATGGAGAATAGATCTGGATTGCTGCCGCCTTGTCCAAACTCTATTGCCTTGCCTTCGATCTTCGTGGAAAAATTCCAAAAATACTTGTGCAAGAAGTGGAAAACTATGTGGGAGAAAATAGGATGTCCTTCTGGCCGTCAATCGTGCATAAAAATACCCCAGGAAAGTCCAGGAGACGGTTAGGGCAAGAGAGCTCCTTTCCTTCCTTGCAGAATTATCAAAAATCACCTTCCATAATAAATTTCGGACCGAAATTCGCTCTGGTCCTGAGGTGTGGGCTGAATCCTGGGCCTCCATAGGAAATCTGATTTGTCTCGGCGCTTGTGGATCTTCCCTGGTCTATGGCATGTGCGTGTGAGCCAGGAATGAGTCGTCTGGCTATGGGTTAGGCTCCAATTCTTCTTGCTTGTCGTGTCTTGTCTTCAATTTCCATGAAAATTCTACAAAATAAATAAGAAGCGGCGGCAGTACCAATATTCTGGAAATCACAGTTAATTATGAGATAATTGCATTGGTTTGAGTGTAATTTTGGTGCTAAGTATGGTCAAAATGAATATAAAAATAAAAGATATCAGTTAGTCATCGATTTTTTAAGTTTCTAATTTTGCCTTTGATGCATTTGTTAACTATCTGATTAAGAAATGCTTTTAGGTATAGCTTCTCGAATAATATTGTTGCTCAGAAAGTTTATAAAAGAGCTCTTGGAATTATATAGAATTATAGATAAAATCACATTCTTTTGTATCCATCATCAACCTCATACCATCTTTAAGCTGCTGCATAACTAAAATGACAATTATCATCATAATTGTAATTACCATCTATGTCAGCCCTAAAACACCTCTTTATCGCGCGAAGCGCGTAACAGCGGCTAGTTTTTATAATTTCGGTGAGTCATAGTTAATTTATTACAAGTTACAACTAGAATGCATGTCCTGTAATTGGACCGCTAGATGGTCGTCATTTGGTGTTTTTCCATAGCTGCTATTCCTCTGAAATTACCAGAAGTAACAGGCCTCTGTTCTGGGTGCAGTTATTGGTGGAGTAACTTGTAAAATTGGACAATTTAATCCTTAAAACTGATAATACTATATCACCGGACGGAGTTTCAGATGAAATCCACGTAAGCACCTTGCCATAATAATTTATAGCTATGGGTGCGCGTGCGCACATGTGCACGTGTGTACATATAGGTATATATATTTGGACTGCAATGTGATTTCAACATGAATAACACATTAAACAGTTACGATCGTTCATTTGCAACTTGATAATTGTTAGAGATATATATTAGGTTGGAGATTATAGAGGATATATAAAATATTAGAGTTGTTTAGAAATATAATTGAGAGAAGAGTGTAGGTATGAGATATGAGATTTATAGATATGAGACGATTATCATTGTTTTTAAGGTTGGTCTATAAATTGACCCAAACACTTATAATCATTAATCACAATTCAATACAAAAAGTAATTTTCTATTATGGTATCTGAGCCAATGCTATACTGGAATTAGGCTCACACCTATTCCAGGAATAATGACCTTATAGACACCTATTCCACTTAATAAATAGTTTTTTATATATATTCCATAAATTTTATTCCTATTAATCTATTCCCTATTTCCACTTATTCCCATCTCTAAATCCGAGGATAAACCAAATTCCCGTCTCTCACCGCGCTATTCTCACTACAGACCTATTCCAGACCCCTCCCTCTCTCGATTAAACCAGATCTAATCGCCACCCCCTCTAGCGACCGTCGCGCACCAGAACTTGCACCACACCTGTCCTTGCGTCTCTGAGCTTCGACTGAAACCTAGGTTGATCGATCAGACATGACGAGCACCGCCTTGCATAATCGGTCTTTGTCGTGAGCCTTGTCGCACAGTACCACCAAACTTCGACCTCACGCCGCCTCTCTGCAACGGCGTCGCCACCTCGATCTGGTTAGTCTTGTTCATCAACTCCAAGAGCCACCTCAGCCAAAGGAGTCCAATGGTGCTCAGCCTTGCTTACCTTTACCTTGGTCGATCTGCCTCCGTCACGTGCAACCAAGACCTTGTCGCCTTACTCCGGCACAAGATCTAATTAAGATATGATTGTATTTGATGGGTCATCAGTCAAACGTGTTTAAATTTAGCATTACTCAGATGAGCGTTCAATATGTTCTTCACATTAATTAAAATTACAATGTAGTCCAAATATTATTACATACATACGTGAATGGCACTAAAAGAATGTTGATAATTTAACTATTCTAGGGACTAGCTAAGATATGTCCGCAAAGAACTAATTTATAACCAGAGAACAAATTTATTTAATATGAATTGTATTACAATTCATTTTTTTTTTTTTTTGAAAAAAAGGTGGAATACAATTCATATTTTTTTTTGAAAAAGAGATGGGAGCGCCGTCTAGTTTCATTTTCCTCGAAAGAAATGAAACAGTACAAAAGGAACCACTAAAAAAGTGAAAAACGCAAAATTTAAACTGCCAACCACATGCTGGCAAAGCAAAAGAAACTATCCAGACCAACTAATACCAATGAATCAATGTCAGATAAAACCCATCTAATGAAATAATCATAGCATTCAGAACTACTTCAACTAAGAAAGCAACGTATCAATATTCACTTATTTCAATGGCATATAAAAGAAAATTGCTTTTTGTAATCGATTTTGCAAAGTAGTTCCATGTCCAGCGGTGACTCTCATGCAACCTCAATCGCCATCCATCCTGTCTCTTCTCCAAGCATTGCATCACATTAATTGTAGCCCTGGAGGAGTAGCCATCATCTGCAGTGGTCCAAGGTCCCAATCCATCGGCATCCATTGGTCTACCTTAGCTCTCTCGGCAGCCTTCCAAATACCTGCCCAATATGACACCAGATTATAGATAATTAGCAACGTTTGTCTCATATTTTTCAAAGGTGTACTATTAAAGATGAAGTCATTTCTAATCTTCCAAATACACCAGCAGGTGGCACTGAAAATAGTGTAAAAAACATTTCTCTCATTTTTGTTCAAAGTATAAGCAAAGTGTTGAATATCTTGCACTAAATTCCAATTTTGAAGGTGAATTTGGCTATTTCCTAACCAGTACCAAATACTACGGGCAAAAGGGCAAAGAAGGAAGATATGGTCATGGGTTTCATAATTGCCACAGAAAACACAGCTTGTGTCACCCACCCAACCCTTCTTAAAATTTCTTTAGTCAGAATTCTATTGTGCAACATAAGCCACATAAAGGCTCGAATTTTGAGAGGGATTTTTACTTTCCAAACCACATGAGCTTTGTAGATCTGAACCCCTCTAAAACTAAGGAAATTATAAGTTGACTTAGTAGTAAACATCCATTGGGGACCCCATTTCCAATGTATGGTATCAGTACCATCTAGGAGAAGGGTATGGTTAATAGCATGAAATAAATCTTGCCACTCGTGGAACAAAACTCCTGTAAGATCCCTGTTAAATTTAAGTATAGTCCCTTTTGATCTGACAACCTCTGCTACACTACAGTCCTTAGTAACACAGAGATTATAGAAAAAAATAGTAGGCAGTAGCCAAAGAGCATTCTAAATACCAGGTATCCTGCCAGAAAGAGACATTTCTACCATCCCCAATAGTATAAGTACATGAAATTTTACCTATCTCCTGCACAGCTAGAATACCCTTCCAAAATTAAGAAAGTTTATGTGTTCTCCCTTGACCAAAATACTTGTACAAAATCATTCATTTCCATTCAGCATTATAGAGAGGGTTATTAATTTTCCACCACCATTTAAGCAATAAGGCTTTGTTCATATTATCTAAATCTAAGACCCCCATACCATCATACTTCTTTAAGCAAACCTTTGTTTTACAATTCATATAATTTGAACAATAGAGAACTTGCTAGTATTTTTATATGTTTCAGCGTTTTGAAGATCTTACTCTGTAACTTCTGTTGTTATTTTCTCTGTTTATATATATCTAATTTGTTTTTTTATGTCTAGTTTGTTTAAGTACCCCTACTGATCTGTATTTTTTGGCAAATTAAGTGACTAATGATTTTGTTGTCGGGGTAGAGGTGAAAAAATTTTTTTTGATTTATCAGAATTCAGAAACGTGAACAAAAGATATTTCTAGAGAGTAAGTTTCTCGTTTTGAGGAAGAGACTCAGTGCCTGCACTTTCAATAAGTGACATGGAATCCAGTTGCATGGACTAAGCACCATATATAGGAAGTTAGAATAGAACGCTCTCGTCTCTCGGTTGCGAGTGCAATTCCGAAGCACTATATATTTTTCAAAATAAATAAAAAAAGATTAGATGTAATACCAATTTGAGAAGCTTTCATGTAAGAAGGAATCTTCCTTGACATCAATTATCAGAATAAATAACTATCTTGTTAGCATGTTGCCACTGTACTTTTAATTCACATATCACTCCTCTCTCTTTGGTTCAGTGACATTTGAGAACAAAAATATTATTTATATAGTCATTAGAAATGGGGCTTCTACACAGCCTTTATATGGCACAGTAATGTTATAAGGCCCATGTTCTGACATTTCATTAAGGCGGTGATTTAAATTAAGTGGCATAATAGTATTTTGAGGTCCCTTTGCTGATATTATCATTAAGGAAGTGATTTAAATTCATATCCTTGCCACCTCTGTTTTTATTTCTTTAATTAGATATGCCACCAATGAAATTTAGGCACATGCATGAACTTTTATTTTATTGCAAAGAGAGGGAAAAGTGCTTCCTTGATTTTACTTCGTAACTTAACTATATATACAACGTAAGTTTTCTTGAAAGTGATTAATTGAGCATTAATTGTATGTGGCTCTGGCTTGCACATGTGCTCGAAAAGATTGTGTGATTTATACACTGTAAAATGGAATAAGATGCTGTCATGCTGGTAACTCAGCGACCCTATCCCAGCGATGATTTAATTTGGACCATATATATGATTATAAAGATGGGGGAATGGTGGGCTCTCAGTGATCCGCCCTTAGCAAGGATGCTGTTGACAGCAAGATTACAAAATTTTTTGTCATCCAATCAACAATATTTGCAGTAAGTCTTCTCCAAAGTGTCCAATCATCTATTATTAACAGAATCACGGTTCTACGAAATGAAAATCATGTTGCCTATTCGTTTATGGTTGTAGTTTAATTTGCTTGCTGCTTATAATTCCGTTCAGTTATTATTGGGTGTGTTTGGTTTACACACGAACAAGGGATGAACAAGGGTCGCACGAACAGGGGTTTTGTTCGTCTCTAGTTCGCCAAAAAGAGGGAACTACGAACAGGGGGTTTTGTTTGCGGAACAGGCTGTTCGTGTGTTGTTTGGTTCGCGCGAACAGGCTGTTCGCGTTAGTATCCAAACACACCCAATTATTACTAGAATTCATGTCCAGGTGAAAACTTGGACCTCCATAGATTATAGTCAAAGTGTTTTCATGGCTGTAAGATATTATTCCTCTGAATTTAACACGAGTAGCTAGGCTATGTAGTTCGATCTGGGTATGGTTCTTTAAGGAGTGCATTACATAATTGGTCCTAAATATATTATCTTTTATATTTTAGTTACCTAAACTTTTGAATGTGTAGTAAATTGATTCTATATATCATTATCATTAGTTACAAGTTTTAAGTAATATCTTATATGTTTTCAGACATATTTTAATAATATTTATGTTTAAATTAAATGTATGTGAATGGTCGATCTTTCGAATGCGATTATCACCCAACGGTGCTAGAGTTTGTTGGGTTCCGTTGGATAGTTGCTCTTCACAGTTGCGATTACCGCCGCATGCTGCATGTATACTGTCACAGATGGTTACGCCCAACAATTTGCACAATAGCCTGACAAATGACAACTATGGGAATAAATGTTAATGTATGCAAGGAAAATGGTAAAATTTACGATTACAGTAAAAAATAATTTGCCAAATAACTAATAATGGTATATTTTCATTTATAAAAACATGAATAAACGATAGCTGACAATTAGTATGAAGCAAGCAACCAATGGATTTATCAAATTATAAGCTCGACGATATTAAGGGGCGCCGGTTTTCTTTTTCTTTTCTTTTTTTTTTACTTTTTGTTCTTCTGCAGTTGTAACAAAGAAAATAAAAAGAGAAATGAAAGATGTAATCTACAGTTTTGTCATTGCTCGCCATCGGTTGAAGAAAGTGAACACATAAAATAAACAAAGACAACCATAAAGATGATCAAAGTGAACACATATAAAAAAAATAATTTTTATCATCCCTTATCCATATTTTGATATGCATATTCAATTTATTTTTATTGAACTTATTTAATTGTATGTGTTCACTTTGATCATTTATATGCTCACTTTGTTCAAGCGATGTCAAAACTGCATATTGCTGTAATCAATTTTCGAAAAACAAAAGGCCGTTTTCCTTTCTTATTTCATAATTAAGTACTAGTGAATTCGTTGATTAAATCCGCAATAATAGAGAGACCCATAAAATCAAAATTACTAAAAGGAAAAACAAAACAAAAAAAAAACAATCCCGTGAAAACTTATGGATGCAGTTATCAGCATGCATGATCAAGCGTGCTTCTTATGACATCACAAGAGTAAAATTGTTCTTAGAAATTTTAGTAAATACTAAATAATTTTGAACTTAAAGCCTTTATCTATTGCAATTTTTTTTTTTTTTTTTTTTCAAAGTAACTGGTAGTGGTATAGAGCCCTCCATATGACCAAACACTAATGTTTTGCATTCAAGTTGCTACCAGACTAGCCCACATGAAAAACTTGACCACTGTGTTGTGTTTTTTTTATTATTATTATAATTATTATCTTAATTTTCAGCTAAAATTTTTCATTTTAGATTTTAGACACTTTTATTGGTTTTGGTGATCTTTGATAATTGTTTACCGATCGATGCTGCTGAAGCTTGTTGATTTTTCAAAATGGTCGCAAGATGATCAGACTGTTTTAAACAGGGGTGGAAGGGCCAAGAAATTAATCTGATATGCAGTTTTTTCTTCTCAAAGAGGGAGGACACTATTTAAAAATTAGTAAAATTTTGAATGGCTTTAAAAGAATTTTAAGATTCTTGAGATTATATATATTGAGAAAGGGGCCATGCCCACTTTGGGCAACACCTAGTTCCGCCCTTGTTTTAAATGGAAAGATATTTCCGGCACAACTTAGGGTCTGCTCCAGAAAGAGGGATACTGGGCTAAGGAAAGGAAGATGAAGCAAAGAAAGAGAAAGGAAGTATATGAAAATGAAGATAACATGCTTCGGAGTTTGAAATCTATTTATAAGTTTAATGGTAGTAACCTTCTTTTTAATTCATAGAAGGACAATATTACCCTTCTAATTTCAATTGGGACGGAATTTTGTGGGTTAAAAAATAAGGTCATTTTCGGTATAACAAAGTTGATGGCTGATTTTCTTTGTTACACCCCGATTTTGGGGTAACCATCATTGTCTTCAAATGAGGTTCTAAAAAAACTTCATTTCCTTCCGTTTCCTTTGGTTCACCCAAAAATTACAATGGAAGCAAGATATTGAGCTTCTCCTTCCTTTCCTTAGCCTAGATTTACTCCTTTTGGAGCACACTCTTAATTATCGTAGTGAGAGATTATTACAGATAACATATTTTTCTTACTTTCCGAGTATTGTGCAGTAGGATGTTATTGCTGTGATATATTTTTTTTTTAAAAAAAAGGATGTATTGTTGTTAAACATTTAAGTTATCAGTATATATCTTATCTTTATATACTTTTTTGTCATATAATTTAGTTTAATACCAAAAATTTGCAACTTACAAAGGGAAGCTAGCCATCACACACTACGAATTAATACCATCCACACAGTTACATCATTATTCGCTATGAAAAATGCTCGTCGTCTATGAATCCACGGTTCATTATTTGAACCTTTTATTTTTCATTAAATCATACTCGTACATGGAAGCTTAATTTAGTTCATACTACTCTCTAGACAAAGTACTAATATACTCCCATCTATACGCTAGCTAGGGTGCAAGCCCACAACGAACTAAACATATAAAAATTATTAAAGCTAATTATAAAGTTTTCGAGGAATGGAACAATGAATTATCATCGATTTCGTTGTTTCTATTTCACTTGTTGTCGTTATTCCCATTGTTACCGTTGTTTCTATTTCCATTGTTGCCATTACTTCCATTGTTACCATTGTTTCCATTTCCATTGTTGGGAACATTATTTTCATTGTTGGGAAAATTATTTCCATTATTGGGAACATTATTTCCATTGTTACCGTTGTTTCCATTTCCATTGTTGGGAACATTATTTCCATTGTTGGGAAAATTATTTCCATTATTGGGAACATTATTTCCATTGTTACCGTTGTTTCCATTTCCATTGTTGGGAACATTATTTCCATTGTTGGAAAAATTATTTCCATTATTGGGAACATTATTTCCATTGTTACCGTTGTTTCCATTTCCATTGTTGGGAACATTATTTCCATTGTTGGGAATATTATTTCCATTATTGGGAACATTATTCCCATTGTTACCGTTTCCATTGTTGGGAACATTATTTCCATTGTTACCGTTGTTTCCATTTCCATTGTTGGGAATATTATTTCCATTGTTACCGTTGTTTCCATTTCCATTGTTTGGAATATTATTTCCATTATTGGGAACATTATTCCCATTGTTGGGAACATTATTCCCATTGTTACCGTTGTTTCCATTTCCATTGTTGGGAACATTATTTCCATTTCCATTGTTGGGAATATTATTCCCGTTGTTTCCATTTCCATTGTTGGGAACATTATTTCCATTGTTACCGTTGTTTCCATTTCCATTGTTGCCATTGTTTCCATTATTTCCGTTATTGTTGCCATTATTTCCGTTGTTCCCGTTGCAATTATTGCCATTATTACCATTATTTCCATTATTTCCAATATTACCGTTATTGCTGTTATTTCCATTGCAATTATTTGGTGGAGGCGCTGGACCACTTGATTGAGGTGGTGATGCAATTGGTGGTAAAGAAATTGGTGGAGGTGGTGATGCAACAGGAGGTGGAGGTGGTGATCTAACTGGAGGTGGAGGACTTCCTTCGACTGGGGCGGGTGGAGGTGAACACATGCGTAAATGTAGCTTTTTATCTATCTGACAAAATTTAGTCAAATTCTTCTTGCCAAGCTCGTCGGTCTTATGTGTGAGACCTGCAAATAGTAAAGGCCATGCAGTTGATTAATCATTGGGTTGTAATTGTCGAGAGTTATTTGGATTTCATTCAATTTACATACTTGATCGGCACGTCATCAGCACCAAACTGATTTTTGTAAATTAAATACTTTAGGATTATTATAATATGTTCGCACGAAATAAATTGTAAAATGCGTACTAATATGTATTATATGAATTACGATCCACAAAATTTGAACAACAGGGACTTGTTTTTATTCTATATATACTGACTCAGCATTGGTTCAAGATCCTTTTACTCCCTGTACATCTCTAGTTTGCTTACATGCATGCCCTTATTTGATTTGTATTTTTATGCAAATGAGGTGGTCACAGATTTTATTGTCAGAGTAGTGGTGGGAAAAAAGAATTGATTTATTAGAATTCAGAAACACGTGAATGAAAGAGATCATTCTTTTCCAAAACAAATAAATTAGATGAAAAGTAATATACCAATTTCAGATGCTTTCATGACAGAAGGAATCTGCCTTGCCATTGCAGATTGAATTATTGTGGCAGCAATTATCAGGATAACAAAGCACCTCGCGGTCATGTTGCCACTTTGTCCTATCCAGATCACTTTTTTCTCTCTAATTTTGTGCGTGTGATATTTAAGAACAAAATGGTTCTTTATATAGATAGATGATCTAGACATGGTGCCATTACGCATAAGACAGCGTAATTATTTTCAGGTCCCATTCCTGACATTATCATTAAGGGTGTGATTAAAATTTTGTGACGTAATAGTGTTTTGAGGTCCCTTTTCTCGCATAATATTGTCTAGATTTGCCACCAATCAAATTTCAGCATACGCATGAACCTTTGGAATTGCAAAGAGTAGGAGAAGTTTTAGTACGTGATTAAGCATTATTTGTATGTGCTCACCATGCGGTAGAAAAGCCTGTGTGCAATTTATACTATATATTATTATACACTATAGACGAGGGGAAGATGCTGGTATCAAGCTAGTGACCATACCCGAACATATCAATATTATAAATAAGAGATTTTTTATTATAAACAATTTAATAATGAAAAGTTTTAAGCATAACCAGAATTTTTGAAGCAAAACCATGATTCTTTAATAAAATATTCTTACCCATGATTCTTTAATAAAATATTCTTTTTATTAATAATTACGGACCTGAAGCAAAGCCTTAGGATTTTACTCGACAGCATTGGTTTCTCTGCCCCATTTCTCTGCAATAAGACTAATAGCACTTCTGTAAAATCTTACATGAAATAAACGAAACAAACAGTTGAAACGAAATGGAACACCTCATTTCTGTTAATCGTTTCGTTATATCAACGAAACTGTGTCTATTTGCGCAAACCATTTCGTCCATAAAACGAAACAAAAATTCCATTGCATGATCATTTAGTTTGGCACGAAACGAAACGGTTTAACGGCTGAAACAATTTCCGTTTGCAGACACTGTTCAAGGATTTACGAAATTATATGCTGGACTATAATAAGGGCCTGTTCTTTTTTATTTTTGTTTGTCTGCAGATATGGGCTATAGCAAAGCAAAAAAAGAAAAAGAAAAAGAAGAAAGCTGTTTTCCTTTTAGACCCGTCAAATGTGTAAAACGTACATTTAACGTTACGTTTAGGGTACGGAAATATTTTTTCTTACGTTTATTTCATGTAATTTTCTTGCTAGCTCACATTAAATATTTAACGTTTATTTCATGTTTAACGTTCTGTTAACATTTCGTTTAGTAAACGTTAGGATTTTGGATTCCGTTTAATGTTTCGTTCGGTTAATACGGAACGTTAAAACGTTTATACGTCTCAACATTGACAGGTCTATTTCCTGTCTTTTGTTTCGCTGTATCCCTTAGTTAGATCACTACCAGGAGAAAGACTCGTGAAATCAAATAAAAATACTAAAAGAAAAAAAAAAACAAAACAAAAACAAAAAGCGATCCCTTCAAAGTTCAAACTAATTGATATAGTTATCAGCATACATATTCAGCATGCTTCTTATGACATCACAAGAGAAAAGTTGCCTTCTTAGCAATTTTAGTAAGTATTATATATAAAAATTAATATAGTCGATGGACCGTGAAATTCAAGAATAAAATGGTTCTTTTTATAATATATCATCTAGACATGGTGCTCTTACTTAAACATATATATGGCAATGCAATTATTTTCAGGTCCCTTTGCTGACATTATCATTTAAGGCTACGATATAAATTTTATGGCACAATTGTGTTTTTAGGTCCTTTCGCTGACATTAATAGTAAGATTGTGATTTAAATTATCGTCCTTGCTGCCTCCTTTTCATTTTTTAGATATGCCAAGTTGCCAACAATGAAATTTCAGCACATGCGCGCATGAGGATTAAGCATAATTTGTATCTTGTATGTGCTCATGTACGTGCTAGAAAAGGCAGTGCAATCTATACTATACAGATTATATATAGTTGTTTGGATTGCTAGGAATAAGGACTGTTTCTGGAAGAGCACAATTTCTGGAAGAAGAACCTATCCAAACACTTCAGAATAAAGATGGAAGAAGGGCTTATTCCGTGAATTGCTTCTTCCAAGAAAAAGCAGGAATAACGCAACGGAAGAAAACGTTTGATTAAAATAATATTTTCTCTGAATCCGTGCATGCACGAGTATACCTGTCAAACGTTGAAAAATACCACGTTACCACCCATACCGTTTTCCGTTTCGTTAAGAAAACGGTTTCAGCATTTCTTTCCGTTAACCGTTTCGTTTACGAAACGGCACAGAATTCTGTTCCGTTATTCGTTCCACTTAAGAAATTACACATGAAACAGTTTGAAAAGAGGCGAAACGATTCGAAACGTCACTATTCTTGTTTCGTTTGCCGTTTCGTTTATTGAAACGAAATGAAGATTGGTGCCGTTATTCGTTCCGTTTTTGTTATACGGAACGGAATAACGTGTTATCACGTGCCGTTGACAGGCCTATGCACGAGAGAGAAGTTTAATGGCAACCCTCTCTTTAATTAAAATATTATTTTTTTAATCAAGGAAACAAAACATTTGATTAAAATATTATTTTATTTGGTCGGTCCACTGGGTATTAAATACGGCCAACCCACTCTTTCTTATTTTACAAAGATTTCTGGATTTCTTCTTTTTTAACCAGATTTTCTTATTTTACATGTTCCTTTTTAATGGAAATTTATTTATACGCATTTTTTTGGCAATTTCTACCTTATCTAGGATATTATAATATTATAATATTAGAATATTAATTATTAATAGTATATTCTTCTAGGATATTATAATATTAATTATTTTTTAAACTTTATTAAAATATTGTTCTTATTATTAATTCTTTTATTATAAAATATTATTCTTATTATTAATTACTTTATTGTTATTATTATTAGTAGTATATTAATATTAAATAATAAATATTTTTTGTTTTAAAATATCAAATTTTAAAAAATAATTTTTTTTCTAGTATATGCATAATTAGTAATTATTATTAATAATAATTAGTATTTTTATTATTTATTTATTATTATAAGAGAAAATATTAATACCATCATTATTAAGCGATATCATATGTTTTGATAATATTAAACATTAAAATTTATTTATTTATTATTATTATTATACAAAAGTATTTTTTATCGATTATTTTATTATAATATTACAATTAAACTAATAATTTATAATATTATAAACTACAAATAGATATAAAAGACCAAAGATTCGAATAGCGGCCGCAATAGTGGTGTTGTTTGGTACATTGCTACAACACTACAGATTTAGCGGCCTGTCCAATAGCGCGACCTATAGGAAAAAATTGTTAGAAAGTGTTTTTAAGTGCTCAATTTTAATTTTAAGTTACTAATTAACTATGAATTAACACAAGCAACAAGAACGGATCTAGGCTCAAGCTTTCATGCATACACATTCAAGAGAGAAGCGATAGGAAGTGTATACCTCTTGCGAAATCGTATCCGCAAGGCTCGACCACTGCATAGGAGGCGGTGGCGTGCTCGTTTCCTTCTCTTCTTCTCCTTTCTAACCATCCAAAGAACATTTTTTTTCTGGAATAACACTCTTCCCACTCATCTCAGAATAACACTCTTCCTAATTTTTCTTCCTGAAATAATTATTCCTTCCTTATTCCTAACTCATCCAAACAACCCAATAAACAAGATAAAGATGTTGGCATCTAGCGACTCCCCGGCCCGAATCCAAATCCTGTGTCGCGCGGCACGCTTGCAGCGCAGGTAATCCGAGCCGTTCCCCAAATCCAACGACTCACGTTTTGTTTTTCTCTCTGCTCCCTCCGTATCGGATCCAAAACAAACAAAACCGCATCCGCATCTTATTGCAAACATCTCCTCTCCTCTTCCGACAACACACGGCCATGGCGATTCTTCTCCTCTCATCAACCCCTCCTATTGGCAGAGAGAGGGAGGCTGGAGGCCGACTAACTCACATCAAGATTTTCTTCTCCTGTCACTTGCGCACCACCTCCAACCTCCCTCTCTCTACCTCTCTCGCTCTCGACCTTACCATCTCTCCCCTCCCTTCTTCACTCGGGCACAGAGAAACCCTCAAACCGAGTAACACCAATTAATGAATAATTGCACATGTGGGATGAAGGCTTTTTGATGATGAAGGAAATCAGGTCTCTTTGTAATCTTGCCTTGATAGTATAGAACAATGTTTGCTGGTACCAACAAATTAAAGTTTGCAACTACAGAGAGAAAGAAGAATGTCTAATTCAGTTTATGTCTATTATCTCATAATATTCTATTGAACAGAAGGCAGGTTAGTCTTGTAGGTTATTAATCGATAGGTCTCGTTATTAACTTAATTTTTTGAAATTCTGATAGATCAACGATCAAAATGAGAAGAGGATCTTGCAGAGGAGGATGATGAAGAAGGGAATGAATGAGAAGTATTGGTGATTAGAAAACTTTTAAGAACACAATAATCCTGGTTATGAACTGGTCTTTTCTTACTCAATATCTCTGTAGATCTCCTTCAATTAATGGGCTTATTAGTCAATTGGATGATTTCGAAAGGAAGAAGAAGACTCGGGAGGAAGGAAAAATTTCTGATTGTAATATTAGCTATTTTACTACTGTTATTGTTGTATGGTTTAATAATTAATTTAATTAACTTCTTGTGAGTAGAGAAAAATGCTCTTAAAAGTCAAAGATCAATAGGTGGTTTAGTGTTGTATGTTGTATGATTTAAGAGTTAGTGAAGTAGCTTGTATTTTTTTCTTTTTTTTTTGTTTTAGTGTTGTTTAGTGAATGCTTGACTTAGTACTTTGATATTATGGATGCAGTTGATATTTACTTGATACTTACCATAGTCTGATATTTACTTTTGAGTTACTGTAATTGAGATTTACTTGATATTTTACCATAGTCTGATAGTCTGATATTTACTGTAATTGACTTTTTGTACTTTGAGTTACTGTAATTGAGATTTACTTGATATATACCATAGTTTGATATTTACCATGCTTTTATACATATGAAACAGTGAAATAAAATGCAGTTGAGGCGCAATGCAACATAAGAAACAGTGAATTAAATGTAAGTTTGAAACAACATATTAAAATGCCATATGAAACAAAAATTAGCAGCGCTTGCTCTCCCAATCATATACTCTCGCTCTTTTGTACCTGTACTGGTACCAACACACCTTTCAAGCTATTATAAGTTGCGTTTATGATACATGCCTTTTATAAGTTGCGTTTATGAAGGAAAATGATTTATACAAAATAAATAAACAGCCTATTTATCTGACAACATTTATACCAAAATGAAAACAGCAAGTAACTTCTCTCATTTGCACTGTCTTGTATCTTCTCTCAGTCTAATTAGTAAATAACAGTAATGTGCTAAACAAAGGTACCAATACATAACACAAGCAAGTAGTACAAATATCATTCAATTGAAAACATAAGCAAATTTTCTTCATTTTGAAATTAAACAATCAAAAGGAACTTTTTCAATTACTTCAGCTGATCATCCAATTGCCTTTTATATTCTTCCACTTCCTTCTCCATTGCTAAACAACAGCATCTAAAATGAGCAGTAACCAGGTATTTACTTGATGGTTAAAAATCGCTCTTAAGTTGTTCATAATAAATTAAGCAAGAAAGCAAACAATAAAAATTAAAATAGGAAATAGTTAAATATAGTTCATTGATGCTGCATCTTCATTTGTGCTCATCAGTTTTGTATTTCTACAAAATTATACAACAAATATTAAGATCAGAATTATGAACTTTAGTTGGGATTATCAATTTTGGCTGAATGTAGTCAGTAATGACGACAATTTGGTGCTTTTCAATTTGCATAATATGATGGCATTTCAAGTACTCCTATTTCTGCTCTACTGATACGTACAAAGGTCTAAATTTCCATAATTTAATAAAAATTTGAAGAATTGACCTGTGTCAGTAGATGTGCGAGTCTAGGGTTTAGAGGCGAAAGAAGACACCTCTAAACTCCGATAGATTGACCTGGATAGAGAAGAGAAGGAAGACGCGAGCTGAGGGAGGCGAGGGGCGGAGAGAGGTGGCAACGAGAAGAGGCCAACGGATGAAGAAGAGTTCCGAATCGATCTTGCTGAGGTAGTCGATCGTGGAGATAGCGAAGGTGGAGGGCGAAGGAGAATCGCCATGTCCGTGTGTTGTCGGAAGAGGAGAGGAGCTGTTTGCAATAAGATGCGGATGCGGTTTTGTTTGTTTTGGATCCGATACGGAGGGAGCGGAGAGAAAACAAAACGCGAGTCGTTAGATTTGGGAAACGGCTCGGATTACCTGCGCTGCAAGCGTGCCGCGCGACACATGATTTGGATTCCCCCGGCCCCAAGTTCCCAACATATGAAATATAAATTAAAATATGGGGAAAGATACTGGTCTTCTAGATAATGTCCAATAGACAACGTCATTAATTTGTTAGTACGTACAAAATTACAGCTCTGTGAAATGAAAATTTTGTCTGCGCTTTTCCCGTTGTATTAATGCATCCTGCATAGCAGTGGACCGGCACTAGAGGGCCTGCTTCCCCTAATATTTGAGATTTTTATGTAAGCGATGCTAAAAAAATTAATTATTTAATTAGTATATATAGATAGGTATCTTTCCATGCCCTCCTACTTAAACGCAATAGATAAATTGCTGCTCTATGCATATAGTATATTTATTTATCAAACGTCTGTCTCAATATATATATATGTATGCGAGGTGAATATAACTAGATTCAACTGAATTTGGAATTATATATAGAAATGGAAATTGAGTATTACCATCTGCAATTTTGCCATCGCTTGAACAAAATGAACACATAAAGTAAGGTAAACATATAAATGATCAAAGTGAATAGATACAAACAATTAAGTTCAATAAAAATAAGTTGAATATGCATATAAAAATCTGAACAAGGCATGACAAGACTTTTTTTCTAAGTGTTCACTTTGATTATCTATATGTTCATCTTGTCTAATATATATGTTCATTTTGTTCAAGCGATTGTAAACCTACAGATGGCAGTTATCATTTCTCCATAGAAATAGCATGTATGAAATTAAAGGGAAAGGTAAACATAATTGCTTAAAATTATTTAGCATCTTTAATCTAAATAATTTAATATTTGATTTTAGTATTCTGTGTAGGATGTCTATCTATATGCCAAAGCAAATGAGTAAAACAAAAGATATCATTCATTTATAATATTTTGTTTTAATAATTTTGGAAGTCATCAAAGATAAAATTATAATAACAAATTGAGTTTTATAGATAGACATATCACTATAAAAATATTAGAGTTATTGTACATTTTATTATTAACATGCGGTTTGTACTTTCAAATGTGCGAATTTAACAATCCTTCATGCACCATCAATGGATATTCATTTTTTTCTCAAATAATTAGAGTTTGATATTTATTTTATACCTAATGAATATTCAGAAATTTTACAAAATATGCAAGTCTAATAATGAGATTCTTTACTTGAACTATGAAAAAATTATAATTTTTATAGTAAGTAGTAGGTTTATTATTAACAAATTTTATAGTTAATTTATCGTATCATTTTGTATTGCTAGATTTTTTTTATTTTTGTTCAGTCCTCGTCTATTTTATACTTTAATCCTGACTCCATCCCTCAATTTTTATAACTAGCAGCAGGCCCACCCAATGTGTGGGCGGACTTTAATATACGAAAATATTATTTGACATGGATATGTTGTCCATTTTCAATATTAAAGATTAATATTATCTTAATCGGTGTTGAAGGTAACGGTATTCACCGATTTAAACAAATAAAATGAATAAGAATAGTCATGTGAAAGGTTAAAAAAAATAATTTGTATTGTTAGCCCAATACAAATTCGTTAAAATAACTTACAAGAATGCTAATAAAGAATGACACTACCGACATCATCTTTTTGCATGATTTGGACTTCAAAAATTCAACCATGGTTAACCAACTTAGATTTGATTCTTATCAGTACATCCTACGCATTTCCTTACTTCAAAATAAATAAATAATTTGACGCAAGCGTTCTAAACATATCCTATGAAAATAAAATATAACTTACTGAGTACAGAATGTAAAGTCTTACTATATTTATGATTTCGACATAGAATTATTTTGGCATTTGTATTTTGTGGTTAACTCAAATAACAAAGGAAAAAAGGAAGAAATTACATAATATGAACCAACAAATAATTCGTTTTTTAGCCAAAAAATTATACATAATAAACCAAATCTACAACTCAGAGAGACAGTCGTGTATTTCCTTATGCCCCCCTCCTACTGCAAATAAGCCTGAAAAAATAATAGCCAAAAAAACGGTAAGAAGATTATTGATTGCTCTCTATCCCGGCACAGTCAGTAGACAAAAATGCGGCTACAGGCATAATAATAGAACAACCTAACAATCTTTTTTTCTCGAAGTCCCTCATTTTATTGTTAGTATTAATATTTTCATGACAATATCGTCTTTGAGGGACTGCAAGGCACTCTTGGGATTTGGAATAGAAATAGTCCTCTTCTTTTGGGCGACCAAGTAAAACTTTTCTCCAAGTAAGTTGACCCATTCGATCTTTATGCAACTGTTCTTTCAAGCGCAGAGTCTCAATGAAATGAACATTGCAAATTTTTTAAGAATAACAAATGGTCACAGTATAAATTTTAAAGGTAAGACAAAGATATATAGAAAACAAAACAACCTGGCACCCAGCTGCTCTGAAGGAGCTGAAATCGTGATGCCCAACAAGTATGCTGCATGCTCTCTGCACCAAAACTACTATCAGATAGTAAGAAAAAGGAGGAATTTTTTAAATACAGTATAGCATCAATATTTCCAAAGATAACCACTTTCTTTGCAGTGCTTTTGAAATTCCCACAAAACCACACGGCCACTAATCAGGACTGGACCCACAATTTTCAGGGAATTTGTAAGAGTGACAATCTTTCTGAAAATTCCCAATTATTGGATTGGGCTCTATAGGAAGAATAAAATTTTATGTGCTTTACTGCACTTACCAGACATCATACAGGCTTTTAGTTGGGCTACCAAGATCACAAGGATTTGTGAACTCACTTTTCTTTACACAATTACTATTGGCTGATCCTTTGTTGCCTGGGTTTTCCCAGATACTACACATGTGGGGCCGAAACAGAAAAATGCACGGACTAGTGTTATTGGTAACTTGACCCTCAGTTTTTAAAATAATATTAAAAAATTATTAAATATTAAAAATAATAACTAATTAATCGTATTTATTTAAATAATAACAAAATTACGGAATTCGGGATTCCGATTCTAGTTACGGAATCCCAGTTTCCGTAACTAGATAAAAAACCATATTTCCGACGAAAGCGACTCTCTCCCTCATTCCTCTCTCTCGACACCCGACTGCTCCTCTCGGTAAGTTTTTTTTATTTAATTTATTTAATTTATTAGTTTATTTAGTTAATTAATTAAAAAATAGATAATATATTGTAAAAATATATTAAAAAATATGAAAAAATCATAAATAATAGGAATAATTTTAATATGTAATTCAAATTTATTTTCAAATTTTTTTACATTTAATAATAAAGATTTTGATAATTAAATATTATAAAAATTAAAGAAAATGGTTAAAAATTGATAGAACTAATTTTAAATGTAGGAAAAATATTTGAAAAGAGATTTGAACCGCTTCTACCGGAGGTTAGTTTTTCTATATGTATATTTATTTATTTTATTAATTGTAAATAGTTAATTCAAAGAAAAAATAGTAAATCAATAGAAATGCTTGTGAATGATTGAATGATTGTTCGGGGATGATTATAGGGTGGGATGAGGCTTTAAATTTTTTGAAATCTCTCTCGGTACAGGGGAGATGTTGCCGAATTTTTTTTAGATTTTTTTAATTTATTGATTTTTAATTGCAGAAAAGTTGAAATGGCAACACGAAGAAGAGTACCACAAGATCCGCGTCGATCCACGAGGTTTCGGGGTAATCCAGCCGCTTCTACATCGGCAGGAGATCCCGGCGCTTCTACATCTGGTGCTGATGCCGGAGCTTCTTCATCTGTCCCCCCGGTTCTCCTCCTGTTGATCAGCTCCTGCACCTACATGAGTCGGACCTTCGAGGCGTACGAGTAAGTTTTTTGAATGTATATATCTAATTTTGTTTGAAATAATATAAATAGAAAATAATAATTATTTTTAATTATTAAGGCTTGGAAGCCTGAAGTGCACAAGGCAAAGATGGTACAAAGCGAAGAGGTGGACCAGCGTCTCGTGACATTGGGCCTGATTCATTTCACTGAGTTAGGTCACATGCCATTGGATCGATCCCTGATACAGGGTTTGGCCATGTTCTGGAGGCCAGAGACCCACACCTTTCACTTTCTCCGCGTAGGCGAGATGACGGTGAATCTAGAGGTATTGATTTTTCAAAAATTTTGTTGATACATATATATTTATCGCTTTTTTTGTTTTATAAGTAAAAACTTAAAATTATCATGCAGGACGTCACCTTTATTTTAGGATTACCTACGACTGGCGTACCTGTCACCGGTCGTACAGATTACGACGATGTGCTCTTGCTAGCCGATCTTGCATTGCCGCGGGACACTCTTATGGAGGAGGTCCTAGATTGCTTCAGAGAAAAGATGAAAGAAGGACGTCCTAAGAAGTAAGAACTTCTTAGGACGTGGTGTGGAGGCCATACGATGAGGTGAGCCAGGTGATCATGCCTCCGTATGCCCGCCTTCCGATGAGGATGTACTGTCTTCGCGTGCCATGCATCCATTACTAGATCGTGGCGTGGCACCATGCCGATCGGGTCATGCATCAGTTCATGCTGTACCAGACAGTTCAGCCTCCTATACCTACGGTGTGTCAACCTTTTAACATTTTTATTTTAAAATGCAATATTTACAATATATGCACTAAATCTGGTCTAAAATAAGCAGGGTTGGAGGAGGATAGAGCAGCTGTTACAGTATACGCATACCACATTTCGGGGGAGAGATTGGGGGAACTTTTTCGATGTTGAGGTGGTTATGTGGACCGACACTACTCAGGTCGAGGTGGCAGAGGTGCGGCCATGGAGCGATGATGTTTTGCCCTCTTACGATAGATGGATGAGGGTACATGGAGGTGCTCATCTTGTCCCCATTCCGAGAGCAGCAGAGCAGATGCCACCTGCACAGCTGACCTACCTTCAGGAGGCTCCCGTTCGCAACAGTTTGGTAAGTTATTTTATTTGAAATAATTTTTATTTTAAGCAAATGAAAATAAATTATTTTGTAATTTAGTTGCTAATAACAAATCAACAAGTGAAACATTTATTGACCGAAGCTCTACGGGGATGTGCGTGGGCGGTGAAGAAGGGAAGCAGACGTGCTGCGAAGTTTTTGCTGAAGAGCTGCAGCATGCAGTTGGACCTGGTTGGCGAGCCTCATCGATTACCTCACCTCTTAGAGGCGAAGGATTTACCGACAGATATCGACTCTATACCAGATTTGTCGGATGAGGATCACATACCAGAGCCTGGATACGAGGAGCAGCAGTTCATGAGGGTATAATAATATTTATAATATTATTATTTCATTATTCTGTCATCTATAATATTAATAATATTTCTAATATTATTATATGTAACAGCCATCTGACTATACTCTGCACGACTAGGACGCGTATTTCGATCAGCCGAGACCCAGTCAGCCTATTATCAGGAGCAGACGGGGAGACCCCCAGCATCCCAGCTCTCAACCCCCCAGTGACGATCTACCCACACCCCCAGGCTCACCCCCACGCCCACCACCATATTATGAGTACGGGACACAGTATCAAACGCCGTATTATCAGACTCAGTATCCACCTGGCCCACCACCCTATTCTCAGGCTGAGCCTACATCGGATGACGCATTTTTCTCCTCCATTGGTGTACATGTGGATGATCCGTTCACGCCTCCAGCTCAGCCATCATTTGGTCAGACCTATGGTCCATTTGGTCAGACCTACGGCGGAGCCTCTTCTTCTAGTGCACCGCCTCGTCATCCCACTCCTGAGATGCCTCCTCGTCCACCCCCAGTCGGACTTGCTCGCGGACGAGAATCCCGACAGCCACCAGGTCCTCCGCTTATTTGGTCCCCGACTGAGGGGAGGTGGATCCATCGTACTGGACATTATTATGACTTATTTATATTTTTTATTTATGTATATTTCGTATTGTGACTTATTTATGTATGACATGGTTATGATATATTTATATTTCGGAGTAAAGTGTAATTACGGAATTCCAAATTCCGTAATAGGCCTGTTACGGAATCCAGGATTCCGTAATTTGCTTGTTACGGAAACTGGGATTCCGTAATTACCGTCGGAATCCCATATTCCGTAATTGCGTTATTATTTAAATAATTTAGATTATTTCGATATTATTATTAATATTTAATAATTTTTTATTATTATTTAAAAAAGTGGGGGGTAACTTGATCTATCAACTTTTTATCTTCAAAGAAAAGTACATGCAAACTTTATGTTTTCGACATGTATCTGTGACTTGTGTAATAGAAACAAGATTTAGAATAGATTTGTCATTTGCAAACCCAACTTTAATTAATAAATACAATTCAAGTCCAAAGCAGTTTGTAACCTGAGCTTGTATTACCCAAAACTCCGGTTTTTTGTAAATATTTCAAAATGAGTTCTAGATAAAAGAGGGAAAAAAATAGGTAACAACCAGAAGAAAGGAACCTTCATAGCTAGAATATCTAAATCCTAAAAAAAGGTAAAAAGGGAAACAAGGAAATAATTGTGAAAACTACCAAACATGTCAGGATTTTTGACATTTTTACTGTGCTATAGGGAAATATCTCAATTTGTAAAGGTAAGCTTAAAATTCCAAAGTTTTGCAGATAGGCATACATGATATTTTTCTAGAATTAACTCATTATTGTATAAAAAGCATATACCATGCATTACATATACACAAGACACAGTGCATGAGTGTGTGGGTGGGCTTGTGAGTGTGTGTGAGTTAAAAACCAATCCATGGATAAGTTAAAAACCTTAATACTATGGATAATGAGTTAAATATGAAATTCATGGTTAAAAATAAAGTCAATACCCTTTTGCCATGCTCCCACTGACAGTATTGTGGCTGCCAACTTGATTAAAATTCTCCTTTTGTCTGAAAACACCCTTCCATTTTCATATTTTGCATCTGTGGCAAAACGACAATATAAGTTAATGACTCAATCCAAGTATGCCTGTTAGTGGACGGATTCCAATTGAAGTTCAAGTCCGTCTAATTATTAAGACTTGAATTCCATGTCCAATCCATGTTCACAATATTTAGTTATTTTCCGTCCACGTCCAGTTCAACTATTTATCCAATATTGTCCACAAGTTAACCATATGGATCAACTTTCAAACAAACTTACTTATAAAAAGAAAGAAGTGGATAAAAATGTTATGATAGTAAAGAGATTTTAAAACAGAAATGAAATTTAGAAAATTTAAAATAAGAAAATATTTTTTAAAATTTCATATTATGAAAATTTGAATTTTGAAATTTCAAATTTTAAAATTTTGAAATTCGAAATTTGAAATTTTGAAATTTAAAATTTTGAAAATTGAAATTTAAAAATTTGACATTTGAAACTTGAAATTTTGAAATTTGAAATTTGAAATTTGAAAATTTGAAATTTGAAATTTGAAATTTGAAATTTGAAAAATGAAATTTGAAATTTGAAATTTTAAATTTTAAAATTAAAAAATTTGAAATTTTAAAATTAAAAATTTCAAAATCTGAAAGAAAATTTTAAATTTCAAAATCTGAAATTTGAAAATTTTTAATTTCGTATTTTGAAATTCAAAAATTTAAATTTTAAAAGCCATTAATTTTGAAATTTCAACATTTGAAAATTTTAACAAAATCAACAAGAGTTAGAAATCTGTAAGTTTCACATCCAAACTCTATTCATATACATGCATCAAACAAACATATCCATTTAAATTGAATCTATTTGTACTTAAAGTCTACATTTATTCACAATTCGTCCATAATTGTCCATAATTCGTTCATATAAGACTTAATAATTGGACTTGGACTGGACTTCAATCCAGACCAAAAATAGTCCAATCTATAGATGTCCAACATTGTCCAGTCCACGTTGTCCATGGACCGTCCCGTCCATTAGCAGTCTTAAATCCAAATTCTGTGCTCGAGTGACAACCCAAAAGGATCCCATGGTCAGATCAGCACTCCAGCCTATCTCTCTCTCTCTCTTTATTACAATTGGCTAATCATATCTCTATTTCTCTTATCTATGGTGCTTCGTGGAGAATCGCTAATGGTGCTTCCTCCGCTTCGTCTTCTGCTACAAGCTCCGCTCTTTCTCCTTGATCCCTTCTCTCTCTCTCTCCTCCTTTTTTTTCGCTTTTCGTTCATTCTCTTTAACCGAAAGTCCGAAAGGTCCGAAATGCAGTTGGAGAGGGAGGCCTCTCTCCTTTCAGACGCGGCTCACGGTGGACCAGTGAACGAAATAAAAAACTCAGACCTTTCGGTGTAGGCTAGTTCATCCGGATTTGATTGCAAAAAAGGAAAAGTTTGATCACGCCGATCTCGTTCTCCATTTATTTCCAACCCGGACACCTCCATTTATCCACTTTTAAATCCGATTTTCCAGACTGTCATTCCAAAATAAATTGTTTGGACCCCTTCCAAGTCGAATTTTTCCATGAAATTTTATACATGACCTTACAAAAATATGGGGAACACAGGGGTGATAAGGAATTTTCGAAATACCCCTCACAATTATTTTATTTATTTTATGGATTTCAAGGGGGTTTTAAGCAAAATTTGAGGTCTCAGTCAACATCTCTGGGGTTTTAACACTTCCATAATTTTCTATAAATCTCAGGGATTTTTGGATACTTTTTTGGGATTTTTGGAGCTTGTTTGATATTTTTCGAGAATGGTTGAAGGTTTGTGGGATTTATTTGATATTTGGAGCATTAATGAAATTCCCTATTATTTATCACCAAAATTTATGGTTCAACAACTTCTTAACAAACAGGAGTTAATTCAATTGAACTTTTTGTGAATTTTGAAAATTTCAGGGTCTTTAGCGTGAATTTTTCCTCAAAAACAGTTCACTGGTAACACTCAATTAATTTTCTAATTTTTTTTCGAAACATTTAAAACGCAATTGTGACATTTTTCAAAATTTCCAGAAGTGAATTCGGACCGAATCAGTGAGAATCTAATTTGTGCAGTTTTCAGAGATAAATTCGAACCGAATTACTATGAATTCGGTCTGAATTGTAGCAACAGGAGCAAAATTTTCAAAATTTTCATGCAAAATGTTCATGTTTGTTTCGCTTTTCCTCCCCCTCCAAACTTAAATCATAGCATTGTCCTCAATTCAATCAAAGAGAAAAATAAAAAGGAGGAAAAGAGAAAATAACTGGATCAAGGTGTGGGTCTCGGCATGAGTTCAGCACTATTTGGCATTGGGTAGTAGAGTAGGAACATTCGGGCATCACTGTGCCTATTTTCTTATGGCATATAACTCGCATGAGGTCGTGCGTGGGTCGTGTGCTCTTTGTTGCTCGAATAATGGTGCTCTAGCGCAAGTTGCAAGTAAGACATCCACAATGATTCAAAACCTGCATATCCAACAATGAAATTCAAACCAACCATGAGTTTTGTTTTTCTTTTATTTTTTTTAAAAAACAATTAAAGATAACAAAATAAAAAATAGTAAAGTAAAAATTTCTTGGGTTGCCTCCCAAGAAGTGCTTGTTTTAGGTCACGAGCTTGACCACCTCTCGAGTTCATCTTATCTTCACTTTACGCCCAGTGCATGCATCGTAGTTCTTCCAAAAATGATTGAGTGAGATTCTTGAAACATGCTTGGTGTTCTCCAAATATTTCTCAAGTTGAGGGCTCAAGTCGAATTTAGTGAACTTGTCATTTGTCACGTCGGATACCTCGACTTTGAAAATATTATCACTATCTTCCTTCTTCTCAGATTCATCAATAATGGAAACTATTGGAGGATCCTTCAATTCCAACTCATTAGACTAATCAATGTAAGTTATTCTAAGTGGAATGAAAATTGAAAAAACATTAGGCGGAGGTACTACATGTTAGAAAATCTAAGTTTTCAAATTTTTGTGCTAATTAACCATTTAATAAGCAATTCAAACGACTTAGATCTCGAAAAATCTAGTCCAAGCATTCACACACAAGAGAGAGAGGCTAGGAAGGCTACCTCTCCTTGTATCGCAACAAGGAGGCTCGAATCCGGCGATGTCGAGGTTGAAAGCACCACCACGCGTGTCTCGGCCTCAAGTCCACTAAGGTATTAACCAAAACCTCGATCTATGCTAGTAGATGAGAGGTTAAGCCTAATCCCTTCCTTTCCTTTGCCTTAATTAACTATTTAATTGGATGGAGGTAAGAGGTGCTCAACACATGAGCTTAAGAGAGCAATGGTGGAGAGGAAAAATTCTGAAATTTTTCCTTTAATTTTCGTCCAAAATATTAGGGAGAGAGAAAAGGGCAAAGTGGCTAGGATTTTGGCTCCCAAAGTGGTCCTTTTATAGACCAACCACTCTCCCAAAAAGTTGTAACTAATTTACAACTATGCCATCACTAGGACAGCCATAAAATGGGCCTAAATGGGCTCCATCAATTATTTAATTGGTCTTTTAATTCAATTAATTAGTGGCCCAATTAATTGCTCTCAAGTTGGACCTTTAATTTACCATTTAAATATAGGCCCGTTAGCTCAAATTAATTACTTTAATTAATTCATGTTGAACAAATTAATTATCAACACTTTGATAATTATTTAAGGATTAGAATATGCATTAATTTATTTCTATATAATCCGTTTGACTTAATTAATTAATTATGACGGTTCGCAACAGTACATAATTAATCATTCAACATATCATATTGTTGCATTCCTTAATACAACCAAATAAATAATGCACACATGGTCAAAACCTATTTGTGTGACCCTTTGAGGATTTATGCTCTGTTGGACATGGAAAATAAATCGCTATTTATTTCCAATAATCATAAGCGGTATCTAGCAACACGTTATGATTCCCAATTCGCATAAATAGTGTACTGCTACAATATTTTAATCCTGCATAAGAAATAATAGTATTTCCTTGTCTGATTCTTATGTCACATGATATCATCGTATAATCCAAGATAGGAATGTGTCATTCTTGCAGATTATACGTTTCTTGATCTAGAGATGACTGTATCAGTTGCTAGCAAACAATCCATCTCCATCAAGGGGCCCAAACAGATATCATCGCTCACTAAGTAAATTAATGAGGGACATACGGTTTTCTTGATGAACAACTTTTCCCCGCACAATTCAAGAGAACATAAATAAAATCCGTATAGCAGCCCTTATCAGGAATCAACGGTAGACGATATTTATTGAACCTATCCTCATGTGGAAAAGTTGAACCATCTCAAACTTAGAATCAAACTCAAATGAAATAAATAATGATACATAACACAATCCATATATTTATTTCATTGGGTCATGTCCTGTACTATGTTCTATAACATATACATATGCAATTAAGTTGGCAACTCCTTACCTATGATCTATAGAACTTAATCATCACTTAACTTGCATACTAATCTTATCCGATAATTAATATTCCTTGTTAATTATCAAGATTACGGACCTTTTAGATCTATTATTGTCATTTAATTATAAATGAACTACAGAGATCTACAATTCAGATCCTCAACCTGAATGATCTGTCAATTAATAAATCAAGGAATAAATGATCAAATATCATCAATAACATAAACCATAGAAGTAGCCATATAATGATTGGCTTCTAGGACATAACTCTAACACTAAATACTTTGGTTCTTCAATGTTCTCTTGTTTTTCATTTGTTTCAAATTTTATGTCATCCTCACTATTAGTTTCATAGCAAATTGTAATTTCTTTTAGAGAACTAAAACTTTCTAATTCTTCATTACCTTGCAATGCCATTTTATCATTTTTTTTCATCTTGTGATATGAGGAACATGTTTCTTGGATAATTTTGGTCCCAAACATCTTTTCTAGTTGTGTGGCATATGTGACAAGATTGTTGAACTTTGATGATAAAGAATTCAATCTTCCAAGAAATTTCTCATTTTTCTTTGTTTGATTGACCATAAAATCTTCAAAAATTAATTCATCATTTGACATTTGCAAAGATAATTGAGAACTATAAGTTTCAGAAAAGAAAGCCGACCTAGAGTCATATCGAGACATTGATGTTTCATTATAGCAAGAGAAACAAGAGTTATTAGTCAAACCAGAGTCGTATGCGTTGTGCGTAGGTCTTGTACCAGTGCCTGCATGTCGCATGCCATAGTGTCATTCTCCACGTGCTGCCATTATTATGTTGTTCACCACATCAACTTGATGCTGTAGTCGAGCCATGGGAAGATTGGGTCCCATCATTTCATGCGGTGCATGTTCCATTTTGTAAGTACAAGAGTCATGGTGCTCACTCCAATTGTCATCCATATCTTTATCAAATTCCTGAAAAGAGTGAAACATGGTGATACAAGTGAAATTTTTTTTTTTTTATAAAATAAATAAATAAATCTAGTCTTTAGCTACTAAAATAAGGAATCAATATCCTGCAGCCATCCCCCGCAACGACGCTATTTTGATCGAGGTGAAAACCAAGTTCAAGTAAAAATCTTGTTTACCTGACTATTCATTAGAGTAAAGCAAAGGTGTCGATTCCACAGAGACGGTGATCAAATTCCTGAAAAGAGTGAAACATGGTGATATAAGTGAATTTTTTTTATAAAATAAATAAATAAATCTAGTCTTTAGCTACTAAAATAAGGAATCAATAACCTGCAGCCATCCCCCGTAACGGCGCCATTTTGATCGAGGTGAAAACCAAGTTCAAATAAAAATCTTGTTTACCTGACTAGTCATTAGAGTAAAGCAAAGGTATCGATCCCACAGAGATGGTGATGAGTACTAATCTCATTCGTTTGCTAAAGTTACACAATAAATCTTTATGGTGTTTTTGGTTTAAATCAAATAATTAGACAAAAATTGTAAATAAATTAAAATGATTAAAGTAAATATTTTTGGGGTGTTTTATGGGTTAAAAATATGCTATTAAAAATGTATTAGGGTTCGATTTCACTTATGATTGGTTGTAGGGATGCGAAACATGACACTGTTGTGATCTGTCTCACCAATTCGGTCCGAATTCCACTACGTGAATGCTACATCCTACTTGTTTGTTGATCTATTCAAACTAAAGGTCCATCTAGCCATACCTAAACTCCCTAATCTTTTGTTGTCACCTATTGGGTACGGTATTTGGTATAGAACCTAGTGTTAACCCTCATCAAGTGCATTGTACCTCAACTTTTGTGTGTTGGTAAACCTACTTAAGTACTGTCGTTCAAATAGAAACTTTCATTTTTGGTTAATCGCTGGTTGACTTTCACCTTTTTACCTACCTCGAAATACTTATGCAAGTTTTATCTATTAAAACATGTTGATGTTCTAACAAATGTGGCCAATCATCCATTAAGCAACATAGTTAACAAACAATTCATAGCACAAGCAAGGAATAACGATTCTCGTCAAGTAAATAGCAATTTCAATCAACAAAGTCAAGTATCACATAGCAAACCAAATCCTAAGCTACATCTACTCCTAAGACAACCTTAAATCTAGCCTAATATGTTCTCGAAACACATGCAAATAACAGAAAATAAAGATACAAACTTCATGATAAGAATAAATAAGAGAAAAGAAAGAGATACAACAATATCATGCTTTACTCCTATTTGAACCGAGTCTGGAGTCGTGGTTGGATTGGTTATGCCGCCGTCGCGTCTAGAATAGTTCCAAAGTCGCGGCCATTATCGAGTGATGGTAGAGAAGTGAAAATCCCACGCCTTTCGGCACGAGAACTGTGGTGGAAGGTGGGAGAATGGTCGATAAATGGTGGCTATTGATGGATAAATGGTAGATTCCTCCCCTACAAGAAAGAACACGCATATATAACCATTTTCTACCTCTCTGGACATCCTAAAACGTTTCCTTGCATTGCAAACCGCCACAGAGAAGTTTCCATAGAAGAAAATCCCTTCCAAAAGTGACCATGACCTTCCTTGTATGCCAATTTGGTCCGAATTCCATCTGATTCGGTCCAAATTGTGAAAACTGAGAGCTGCCTGTTCATCTAACATTGTGCACTAATGGCATTTTAACCATAATTTCTTCATCCGAACTCCGATTGAGGTGATTCAAAGATCGTTGGAAAGCTTAAGATAAGTTCTACAATGATATGGATTCCATTTATTCATTTTATTCCCAATAATTCTCCATTTTACGTAATTATTGTTCCAATCCACCAAGTTCCTACAAGACAAGTCAAATGCCACGGCAGTATCCAATCTTGCCAAATAAAATATAAAAGAACAGAGAATATCATTGGTTTAGTCACAATTTTGATGTAAAGTCTTGCCAAAATAACAACATAAATATGAGATATCAGTATTTCAATCCTGCATAAGAAATAAAGTATTTTCTTATTTTGATTCTTATCTCACATGATATCACTGTATAATCCAAGATATGAATGTGTTATTCTTGCAGATTATACATTTTTCGATCTAGAGTTGATTATATAAGTTGCTAGCAAACAATCTATTATACCCTAAATTTCTATTGTTTCTGAATTTTTTTATATATAAAATTGGGTGCGGGTGCACTTGATTGGTTTTGTTTTGACTAATTTCTTTGCATGAAATTAAATTTTATACTCACTGTTATTTTGAAATAGAAATATCAAAATATTTAGAACCTCTATCTTGCATGTCATAACTTTGATTCCTAATAAATTGCAATAAGAAAGCACTACAATTATAAATATAAGTTGAAGATATCAAAACATAAATTTTTTTTAAAAGAACATTATCATTTATACAAAAAAGGGGACTTTGAGGTGAATTAAAGGGATGAAATCCGATCCTCTCCCTGTCTCTTTCTTTCAGCTCCAACAGAGAGCCATGAACGCCTCTCTCTTTCTCCAAAACCGAACCAAACCATCTAACTTGATCTTCACCATTTTGATGTCTATCAAATATATGCATATTTTGACCATACTTAGCACCAAAATGACACTCAAACCAACATAATTGCTCATGATTAACTGTGTTTTCTAGGATTTTGGTACTGCCGCCGCCTCTATCTTTGTTTTGTAGAATTCTCGTGGAAATCAAAGACTAAACGCGCCGAATAAGAAGAATGGAGCCCAATTCTCCGCCGGACGACTCATTTCCGGCCCAAACAGACGTGCCTAGGACCAGAGAAGAGCTCTCATGGGCCAAGACAGATCAGATGTCACGCAAAAACCTTGGTCCCAGCCCAATTCATCTCGCCAGAGCCTGATTTTGGTCCGAAATGGCTCTATTTCGGTCCGAAATCCATACATGGAAAGAAGATTTTGGAAAGTTTCGGGAATGGAAAGAGCACCTCTTGCCCTAGCCGCCTCCTGGCCTTCCTTGGGGCAGTATTTTAGGCACTTATTTTCGTGCAGAAGGGGTTCCACGGAATACCGACTTTTGGATACCACATTTGGATTATTTTCGGCGTGTTTTTGGCGCTTTCGACGGATTTCTTCAAGGGACAGCAACGTTTGCGTGCGACGGCAGCGACCTTGACTCTCCATCTTGACTCCTCGGCCCGAGAACAGCGAGTATTAGCATAAGGATTCCTTGGTTTCATCTTTTATGCCTTTATTTCATTGTTTTATGGCTTGTATCTCTATTTTTCGCATGATACCTGTTATTTTCTGTTTGAACATGTTAGGCTAGATTTTATTATGTCTTAGGACCAGTTAGTAGTTTGATTTAGTACTTGGATTGACTTGATGAATTTATATTATGCTATGTGATTTGTTTAGTTGAGAAATTAATATTTTTGCTTAGTCGAATTGATTACTTGTTTGATTGCTACCTATTAATGAACTGCAGCATTTATAGGACATTAGATTAGAACAATTAATTAATCAACTAAGTATTTGAGGTAAGCCAAGCACTCGAAAGAGGAGGCTAGTTCACAACTGAAAGGTGTAACTTTTATCGAACCGACAGGACCTTAAATACCTCTAGAAATCCCTCTAAACAATCTTAAATAACTAAAGTCCGTCACGAAAGTTTAGGTTTAGTTATTCACGTGGTGAAAACCGAGTTCTTTACCAAATCCAACCCAAAATCGCGACAGCTGAGGCTAGGGTTTAGGTCTGGTCGCCCAGTACCCTTCACATAGTGTTGTGTAATTTTTCCAAGTCGAAACAAGGAGTTTAAGGTTCGTTTCGGCCCGACTTGTACAGATTTCGGTCCGAAATCTATACATTTCGGTCCGAAATTGTTCTCTGTCTTGGTGAAAATCAAGATAGAAGCGCTTTAAAGCTAAATCAAATGAACACGAAGTCCTGAGACATTCTATTGCATCTGTTAGAGTCCCGAAAAATATATAAAAAGTAATCCAAAAATATCTCATTAATTATTTCTCTCATTCTTAATCAGTATTTAGCTTGATTTTAATTCAAAACTCCACAAATACTTTTTATGTCTAGCTTTTAAGAAAGATTAAGTCCGGTACTCATTTTTACCGTCCCTTGGGTTCGACCCTAAGCTTAACTCGAACGACTAGTGAGGTTAGGTCTAGGTACAATTTTATTTGATCCTAGGGTTTAATTCCTTCATCAAATTGGCGCCGTTGCCGGGGACGGTTTTGATATCGATTACTTATTTTAGTATTAAGAGACTAGATTCTTTTTATTTTATTTAATTTTTCGTTGTTTCCTTTTATTTCAGGTTGAGAACTGGCTGGAAAGACTAAGAAGACCAAGTCAAAGCCTCAGATTTCGCGTAAATACTTCACCAGAAGGCTTGACACAGATCCAGAGCTCAGCGACCAAGCGAACCCGAGCTCTAGCCACTCCGTGGATCAACCAGCGCTTCGACCAGAGCCCATTTCGGTCCGAAATCCTCCCATTTCGGTCCGAAATCTAGACAAAACAGAGGAAACAACAGGCAAAATGGCAGGGAACGAAGGGCCGATCAACTTGGAGACAGAGGCCCAGCGATTGGAGGCCCTAAGACTCCAATTGGACCAGAGAGAAGCTCGTATCACCGCCGATCGTAATACTCTTGCAACTCAAAGGAGAGATTTTGAGGCCGAGCGGCGAAGATGGGCACATGAGGACGAGGCAAGCAACCACAACTCCGAGGACGAGGAAGATGATGATCAGAACAGGACACTCGGAGAATTCGGAGCTCCTAATGTCAAAGACGTGGGCGGACCTGTGGTGATTCCAGGCATCGAGGCCAACAACATGCAGATCGCCCCCAACCACGTCACACTTGTGCAACAGAACCCGTTCTATGGAGATGACAAAGAGGATCCCCATGCTCATTTACAAACTTTTATTGATTGCACTAAATTGATTAAGTTTAATGGTGTTCCTCAACAAGCGATTAGGCTATTATTGTTCCATTTTTCCCTTAAGGATAGAGCCCAGAAATGGTATAAAACACTAAAAAAGGGGTCAATTCGGTCTTGGGATCAGATGGCACAAACTTTCTTGGATAGGTATTTCCCCGCGGACAGATCTGATGCGATTAGAAGGGAATTAAATAACTTTGCTCAAAAAGAGGAAGAGTCAATGAGAGATGCGTGGGAAAGATTTAGGGATTTGGAGAACTCTTGCCCCCATCACGGGATTCAAGAGTGGATGCTTATTAAGTCTTTCTATGGTGGCCTTTATGATAATATTAAAATTAAAATTGACTCTCTTTCAGGGGGTGCATTCAAGCGTCTTGATGCGGCACAAGGACGTGATCTGCTCGACTATTGTGCAAGGAACTACACGTGGTATCCTATGCCAACTCACAGACGTCCGAGCAGCTCTAAACATCAAGTCCATGAGATCACGACAAAAGATGCGAGGATAGCCGAGCTCGAGGCGGAATTGGCAGCTTACCAGTCAGTTCAAGGCACCCACCTCAACTCCAACAATTGTGGCGCGTGTGGCGAAGAAGGGCACACCTCAATCGATTGTCCGCTCGCGAAAACTGGCAACGGAGGGCATAAAGTCAACTCGATCAACAACGAGCCTTCCTATTTTCCAAGACACATATTCAGTCGAAGTTATTCATTGAGTGATGGGGAACAAGCAGATTGGGAAAACATGAACCACCCCAAATATCATAATAATGTGACAAATAGACCATATGTGCCTAGGAACCAGTACAAGAACACCAACCCACCAACTTTGTTAAAAAATGCTCAATTTAATAACAACAGTCGTGACCAACCCTTTCCAAAGAAATCTGTCTACAATAGGGATGGTATACCACCAGTTGTTCAAGACTTTATGCATGAACAGGGCAAATTTAATCAAATGTTGATTGAAGGCATGGAGGAACTTAAAACTAATTCTGGAACTTTGTCCAGGTTGGAGCAAATGATGGAATCGCACTATTCAAGGCAACAAGGCAAGCTACCAAGCCAACCGGAGGTGAACCCAAATGCTCAGTGCAAAGCCTTGCACATCTTGCGAAGTGGCACACAATACAGGGACCCACCTATGCCATCTGGAGCTGAGACGCCTGCAACCAACATGGGCGAGAGGACCGGCGAGCAAGAAGATCCAGTTTTGGAGCAAGTTCTGCCTTTCCCACCTCTCGAGGGCGCTGTCGATGCGATGGGGCCTCAATCCAGTGCACCAGCAGCTGAAAAGGCGCAGCCAGAGCCCTCATTTCGGTCCGAAATCCACACATTTCGGTCCGAAATGACAGGTCCAGATGGTGAAATAATGGTTCCAGAGAAGGCGAAAAAGGGCAAGTCAATCCCAGAGGTTCCCTATCAACCCCCCGTTCCCTTTCCCAGGAGGTTGACCAGAGAGAAGGAGGATATTCAGTTCAGGCATTTTTGGGAATTGTTAAGGGAAGTCCATATCACTATTCCATTCTCTGATGTGTTCACTAAGGTACCTATTTATGCTAAATTCTTGAAGGAGTTGTGCACTGGAAAGAGGTCCTTAGAGGAGTTGAAAACTGTGGCCTTGACAAACCGAAGCAGTCAAGCTCTACAAAGCAAGATGCCACCAAAGTTAGAAGACCCAGGAAGGTTCGCTCTGCCCTGTGTGATTGGAAATGCTTTCATCAAACAAGCCTTGTGTGACATGGGGGCAAGCGTGAGCCTGATGCCTAAGACAGTTTTTGAGAGGATAGGATTTAGAGATTTGGTGCCTACTGATAAAACGATACAGCTCGCAAACTCCTCCAAACGCCTACCCATGGGTGAAATCAAAGATGTCCCTGTGCAGGTTGGAAAGTTCTTGGTGCCAGGTGATTTTGTTGTGATGGACATGGAGGAGGACAGAGAGATCCCTATCATTTTGGGGCGCCCATTCTTAAGGACCGCAGGTGTGATGATGGATGCCAGAGACGGCACGATCTTGGTCAGAGTGGGGGGGGGAGACACTTCGTTTTTCCATTGAGCAAGCCATGAAGTGCCCCAGTCCCATCAACAACTCATGTTTCATGATCGAAGAAATCGAACCCACAGTTGAAGAATCGCTCGAAGATCAATATGAAATTGCTTTAAATTCTTACCAAAAATTTCTCTCTGATGTTCAGGAAGCCATAGGAGTCGAGGAGACCATGGAGGAGCTAAAATACGACCAAAACAGTGATGAAACACCTCTGTCAGGACCCATTTCGGACCGAAATCTGTCCCTGGAGGAGATCCGAGCAGCAACAGCAGAGGATTTTGGTCCGAAATCAGTCATTCCGGTCCGAAATGAAGCACCCCAGGTCGAATTAAAGCCCCTTCCAGCGACTCTCAGGTACGAATTTCTCGGCCCAGATCAAACCTTTCCAGTTATTGTTAATTTTGGATTGGATGCAGATCAAACAGAGAGACTTTTGGTGGAACTACGAGCTCACAAGGGTGCGATTGGTTATTCCATTGATGATTTGAAGGGTATCGATCCCTCAATTTGCACTCATAGGATTCTCTTGGAGGAAGGCCACAAACCATCCATAGAAGGGCAAAGGCGACTCAACCCCAATCTCAAGGAGGTGGTCAAGAAGGAAATCCTCAAACTCCTCGATGCGGGCATCATCTATCCAATCTCTGACAGCAAATGGGTGAGCCCAGTGCATGTGGTGCCCAAGAAAGGAGGTACAACAGTGGTCAAGAACGAAAAAGATGAGATGATTCAGACAAGAATGGTGATTGGATGGCGGATGTGTATCGACTATCGCAAGTTCAACACCGCGACTCGAAAAGATCACTTCCCACTTCCATTTGTGGACCAATTGCTGGAAAGACTTGCTAATCATTCTTATTTCTGTTATTTAGATGGTTATTCTGGTTTCTTTCAAATACCCATCCATCCAAATGACCAAGAAAAGACCACTTTTACCTGTCCTTATGGTACTTATGCCTATAGACGTATGCCTTTCGGTCTTTGTAATGCACCAGCGACCTTCCAAAGAGCCATGATGGCAATTTTCTCGGATTTTATTGAAAAAGAAATGGAAGTGTTTATGGATGATTTCTCTGTTTATGGTACTTGCTTTGATTCATGTCTAGCTAATCTTTCTAAAATTTTGCAGAAATGTGAAGAAGTTAACCTGGTCTTGAATTGGGAAAAGTGCCATTTTATGGTGCAACAAGGAGTCGTGCTTGGACATGTGGTGACTTCAAAAGGCATAGAGGTTGATAAGGCGAAGATCGAAGTGATAGAAAAGCTAGATATGCCAAAAAGTGTCAAGGATGTTCGAAGTTTCTTAGGACACGCTGGATTCTATCGCCGATTCATTAAAGATTTTTCTAAAATTGCCAAACCTCTGACAAATCTTCTAGTTAAAGATAATGAATTTATTGTCAATGATGAATGTCTTGATGCTTTTTGTAAGTTGAAGGAGGCTCTCGTCTCAGCCCCTATCCTACAACCACCGGATTGGAGCCAACCATTCGAGCTTATGTGCGATGCGAGTGATTATGCAGTTGGAGCAGTTCTTGGTCAGCGAAAAGACAAGAAGCCAGTGGCAATATACTATGCTAGCAAGGTGCTAGACCCCGCCCAAGTCAACTACACAACCACGGAGAAGGAACTTCTCGCCATAGTCTTCGCACTTGACAAATTTAGGTCGTATTTTGTGGGCTCCAAAGTGATTGTGTACACTGACCACGCGGCAATCCGATATCTCCTGAACAAGAAGGATGCCAAACCTAGATTAATTCGATGGGTGTTACTTCTTCAAGAGTTCGATCTTGAGATCAAGGACAAAAAGGGGTCTGAAAATTCAGTAGCAGACCATCTATCTCGTTTGCATTGGAAACAGGAACAAGGTAATGAAATTCCCATCAACGACTTCTTCCCTGATGAAAAGTTATTTTCTGTGCAGGATCATTTCGGACCGAAATGTGACCATTTCGGACCGAAATCCGACAATCTGGTGGCAGAAATCGTGGCGACAGCAGGAATTTCGGACCGAAATCCAGCCATTTCGGACCGAAATGGAGGAGAAAAACGCAGAACAGTGGAGCCTTGGTACGCGGACCTGGCTAATTTTCTGGCGAGTGGCTATGTACCTTCTGACATGACTGCACAACAGAGGAAAAAGCTGAAATCGGACTCGAAGTATTACTTTTGGGAGGAGCCGTACCTTTTCAAGCTTGGAATCGATAATCTTTTTCGAAGGTGTGTGCCCTATGAAGAGGTTAGAGCCATCCTCGCTAGTTGTCACTCATCTGCATATGGTGGCCATGCATCCTTTTCAAAAACAGCGGCCAAAGTACTCCAATCAGGTTTTTACTGGCATACTCTCTTCAAAGATGCTCATTCTTTTGTTTCTTCTTGTGATCAATGTCAAAGAACGGGCAACATATCCAAAAGGAATGAAATGCCTCTTAACCCTATTCTTGAAGTTGAAATTTTTGATGTATGGGACGTGGATTTCATGGGGCCGTTTCCAAGTTCACATGGATTTGAGTACATTTTGGTAGCTGTCGACTATGTCTCAAAATGGGTGGAAGCAATTGCATGCAAGGCGGCAGATTCAAGCTCAGTCATTCGCCTTTTCTCCAAGGTTATCTTCCCTCGATTTGGCGTTCCGAGGGCGGTGATAAGCGATGGTGGCAAGCACTTCATCAATCGACACTTTGATGGACTATTGAAGAAGCATGGTGTCATTCACAAGGTGGCCACAGCATATCACCCTCAAACAAGTGGACAAGTTGAAGTGTCCAACAGGGAGATCAAGAGCATCTTGGAAAAGACAGTGGCTCGCTCGCGCAAGGATTGGGCAAGCAAACTTGATGATGCACTTTGGGCTTATCGCACGGCCTTCAAGACACCCATTGGCATGAGTCCTTTCAAGCTAGTCTATGGGAAGCCATGTCATTTGCCAGTCGAACTCGAGCACAGGGCATATTGGGCGACTCGTGCCATCAACATGGATTTGCTTAAGGCTGGAGAAAAGCGAATTCTAGACTTGCACGAATTAGATGAGATACGCCTAAACTCCTATGAAAATGCTAAATTTTATAAAGAAAAGACAAAGCTTTTGCATGATAGGAGAATTTTGAGAAGAGAATTCAAGGAAGGCGACCTAGTACTTTTGTTCAACTCGAGGTTGAGGCTTTTTCCTGGCAAGCTTAGATCGCGATGGTCTGGACAGTTTCGCGTGGTGAAAGTCTATCCTTTTGGCGCTATTGACATTTGTGACAAGGATTCGGAGCCTTTCAAAGTCAATGGACAACGATTGAAGCATTATATTGCCAACGAGGATATGGAAAAGGTGGCTAGCGTTTACCTCTCCGAACCTCCAAAAGAAACGTAGCCAATGGTGGTCAAGCTAATGACCTTAAACGAGCGCTTCTTGGGAGGCAACCCAAGACTCTCTCTCTTTCTTTCAAATTTTAAAATTTTAATTGTTTTTAACTTTTCATTCAAAAAAAAAAAAAAAAAAAAAAATCAGAAAATCAGAAAATAAAAAAATTTGGAAAATGAGAAAATAAAAAAAAAAATAAAAATAAAAATAAAAATTAGTTTAATTCTTTTCTTTTGCAGGTGACAAAGGGTTGATGAGAGTCAAACAGGCCAGCAACTCGTGCTAGAGCACCACTGGCTAGTAAGTAATGGCCTACGCACGACCTCATGCGAGTTGCACCGCCCCGAGCCTTGGAAAACACGAGAAAAGAAGACCTTTTTGGACGATTCTGAAATTCCAGAGACAAATTCGAAATTTTATTTGCATAAAAAATTCAATTATATCTCTCTGCATTTACTGTCCAAAATTCACAGGAACACGAGCAACACAGCCATAAAATATTACACCTGTGTAACGATTTCGGTCCGAAATCCTTCTATTTCGGTCCGAAATCCAGGCTGATTCGAACAGTTTGGGGTTAAATTGAATTGTTTTGTGGGCCATCCTTATTTTACTTGTTCACTGGGCTTATTTAATTCATTCTATACATTTTATTGCAGGCCCCAACCGAAATGGAAGCCCACCCTTCATGGATGCGAATTCTCCAACTCAAAAACCCAAAACCCATTCACCCAAAATCCGACCCACTAACCTAAAACCCATCCCCACCGTTCCCCCTCTCTTCCCCATTCGTAAACCACCAACACACACCCTTTCGTCCCCTCTCTTCTAGCCGAAACCAAATACCTCCACACACTCACCCAACCTCCCTCCACCATTTTGACAGATCGGACCACCATTAAAACCATCTCGCCACCCTCTTTTCACAAGGACCACTAGTTCCACGTGAGGCAGCTTCTCGGTGGCCGATTTTTCAAGGGAAGATTTCGGTTTTGGAGCAAATTTGGGACGAAATCGAAGAGAACTCGAGTTGTAGCAGTCCAGCAGGGCCCTACTAGACCTTACCTCACATCTCATTGCTTCCTAGGCCTTCTTTTCTTTCGGGTTGGCCAAGTTTCGCATCTTCCTCACGGTTAAGGTCGAAATTCTCTTCCTCTCACTTGGGTTCAATTTTTATGGGATAAACAGAGATTGGAGAAAGGTTTACAGAGATTAAGGAAGTCCATTCTGGGTGTACCCGAAATTACACTGCCATTTGACAAACGACAGGGACCAAACCACAATTTCTGTGCACATTTCGGTCCGAAACCCTACCATTTCGGTCCGAAATCAGTGTCTGGACTAACTGTTTTGTGTTGCTTTCTAAGAAATGAACCCATTCAAGCGTAGAACCAGATCCCAGTCTAGACAAGGGGCAGAGCCAGTGCCTCTTCCAGTGCAAAGGGACCCTATGGAGTTGTATGACCACGCGGCCGCTCCATACGAGAGTGAGGCCGGATTCCATATGCCTACCAAGAGGCAATTTGAGAACTACAAGAAGCTCCACAGGCGATCGTTTGAGAATACGAGGTTAGTTGACTTGGATGTCTTATCTACATTTGGGGTTTTGGAGGAATTTCTGGAATTGACTGAGCGGGTTGGTTTTACATCGGATTTTTGGAGAAAGGATGTCAAGGCCTACAAACGGCTTACTCTTGAGTTTCTATCGTCCTTGGAATTGATCAATCTCAATGGGGTAGACTGGATTGAGTATAGGCTCATGGATAACCATTGGAGGACACCTGTGGACGTACTTGGAGAATTTTTTGGGTTAGAAGAAGGACATCCAGTGATGACAGTGGAGCAGATAGGGAACATGCTAGATAGAGATGATTTGTGGTGTAGGATCGCACGTTCCCCGGGCTCTGACACTCTAGGGACACTGATTGAGCACCCCACATTGAGATTTCTGCACAGGTGCATAGCTTCTACGGTTTTTGCTCGTGGAGAGACTGTGAGACGTGCTACTCTTAGTGATCTTTTGCTCATGGATTTGATTCTGAGACCCACCACACAGAAGATCTGCATTCCCAGGCTTATGGTGGATCATTGGATCGAGCAGCGAGATCAGACTAGCACGGGGGCCGTTTCTATGGGAGCCTACGTCACCCTTATAGCCATGGGATGTGGATTGCCTATTCCTTCGAGGACGGATTGCAAGGCATGGTCTAGGGCTACAGTGGACAAGTACAGGGAGATGAAATTCTTTGATATTGTGAGGACCGGTTCTGGTTGTCGGTATAGATGGAACATGAAGAATCGTCCTGGGTTCTTCTTACCTTATCCTCACAGGATTGATCTTAGGGACCGGAGCACTTGGCTGGTCCCACTTGATTATACTGCACCAGCTCCAGACATGGGTGCAGTGCCACAGCAGCAGGTCCCTTTTCAGACTGACATACTAGAGGGATCCCAGAGACACGAGGACCCCAGTGAGTACCCTTCTTGGTATGGGGAGTTGAGTGGTATGGTGAGGAGCATTCTGACTACCTCCGCAGCAACACAGGAGGCAGTAGTTCGCCATGGGCAGCGCCTTGATGAGTTGACTCGCATCACCAATGCGAACAACTTCTTCTTGCGACATGGACGGTGGCCACCCGACTGGGACTCCACGCCATCTTCCTCGAGCGTACCATCGGCTCATTCACCTGGACAGCAGCCACCTGGCGGGCCATTCGACGGCCCCGATCCTCCGCCCTACTGATTTGGTATCATTTCCTTTCCCTCCTTATTTTATTCTTCATGTGATGAATATATAGCACTAGGGACAGTGCTTAATTCAAGTGTGGGGGGGGGGGACAGGAAGAAAAGGAAATTCTGGACTTATTGAGAAATTCTTGTGAAAATTCGAGTCTGTTTTGTTTTTTTTTCGATAAATTTTATCTCATTTCGGTCCGAAATCTGGCCATTTCGGTCCGAAATCACTCTCTGGAATGTGAAATTTTGTGCAGAACTGTTTGAAAAATTTCGAAACTAATTTTGATGCATGCTTGATCTCTGTTTGGGCTTAATTGATTGAACTTATCACTGTTTCACACTATTTTGAATTTTTAAAGCACTTGCAAGAATTTTTTCTCAAGGACTCCTGCTTGTTTAAAGGCTTTAAATTGTTTTGTGCACCAATAGACCAAATCGAAAATTAGTTTGAAGGATAAAGAACCTGAATTTGGATGCTTGAAAATTGTCAAAACAGTTTTAGTCGATTCTCACAAGTTTTTACCGAGTGAACGGATTTGTATTTGACAAACTTTTGTTTAAAAAGAAATTTGTCAACTTTGGAAATTATGAAATGAACTTGTCTTGTTGAAAATTATTTTAATCGCTTGAATCATCAACGAGCAAAATTTAATGGGACATTTAAATCAAATAGTTGTGAAAACGAGGATGCGTCGAGGCCTTTTTCCACCAACTAAACCACAAAATTGGAGGCTTAAGGTACTTAGCAAAATACTTGAGTCCGTAGTGGTCTGTAGCGAAAAAAAATGCGTAAAAACCGGACCGACCTCCCTGGTACGGCACGTGCCAGTAGCTTAAATAAGGCCAATGACTCGCACAAAAAAATCCTCTAGGGTGCAAAGCCCCACGACTCGACTTGCACAAACAAATCGGTGAAAAATGGAATTGATTTTGAGAAGAGTTCATTATAAAATTTCTGATTTTGACAAAGGACTTTACAAATTTTTGTGAGATATGGAAAAGAACGGGTAATTGAAATTGAGATCGCTTTTGAATTGACAAAGAGAAGCTAAGGTTCTTGATTCGAAAAATGAAATTCATTTAGGACTAAGAGAGGCACAAATTCAGTCCAAAAGAAAACTAAACCCTTGTCCTTGAATTGAATTTTTGAACTTGCTTTATATTTTCAAACTTGTGTGAAATCCCGGGTAAATTCGGAAAATTGGTCTTTCATAAATTGGTTTGAGATGGATTGAATTTAGGTCTAAGTATAGTTAATTCTTTTAAGCTTAGGATCTTGTTTGAGGACAAACAAATGTTTAAGTTTGGGGGGATTTGATGTCTATCAAATATATGCATATTTTGACCATACTTAGCACCAAAATGACACTCAAACCAACATAATTGCTCATGATTAACTGTGTTTTCCAGGATTTTGGTACTGCCGCCGCCTCTATCTTTATTTTGTAGAATTCTCGTGGAAATCAAAGACTAAACGCGCCGAATAAGAAGAATGGAGCCCAATTCTCCGCCGGACGACTCATTCCCGGCCCAAACAGACGTGCCTAGGACCAGAGAAGAGCTCTCATGGGCCAAGACAGATCAGATGTCACGCGAAAACCTTGGTCCCAGCCCAATTCATCTCGCCAGAGCCTGATTTTGGTCCGAAATGGCTCCATTTCGGTTCGAAATCCATACATGGAAAGAAGATTTTGGAAAGTTTCGGGAATGGAAAGAGCACCTCTTGCCCTAGCCGCCTCCTGGCCTTCCTGGGGGCAGTATTTTAGGCACTTATTTTCGTGCAGAAGGGGTTCCACGGAATACCGACTTTTGGATACCATATTTGGATTATTTTCGGCGTGTTTTTGGCGCTTTCGACGGATTTCTTCAAGGGGCAGCAACGTTTGCGTGCGACGGCAGCGACCTTGACTCTCCATCTTGACTCCTCGGCCCGAGAACAGCGAGTATTAGCATAAGGATTCCTTGGTTTCATCTTTTATGCCTTTATTTCATTGTTTTATGGCTTGTATCTCTATTTTTCGCATGATACCTGTTATTTTCTGTTGGAACATGTTAGGCTAGATTTTATTATGTCTTAGGACCAGTTAGTAGTTTGATTTAGTACTTGGATTGACTTGATGAATTTATATTATGCTATGTGATTTGTTTAGTTGAGAAATTAATATTTTTGCTTAGTCGAATTGATTACTTGTTTGATTGCTACCTATTAATGAACTGCAGCATTTATAGGACATTAGATTAGAACAATTAATTAATCAACTAAGTATTTGAGGTAAGCCAAGCACTCGAAAGAGGAGGCTAGTTCACAACTGAAAGGTGTAACTTTTATCGAACCGACAGGACCTTAAATACCTCTAGAAATCCCTCTAAACAATCTTAAATAACTAAAGTCCGTCACGAAAGTTTAGGTTTAGTTATTCACGTGGTGAAAACCGAGTTCTTTACCAAATCCAACCCAAAATCGCGACAGCTGAGGCTAGGGTTTAGGTCTGGTCGCCCAGTACCCTTCACATAGTGTTGTGTAATTTTTCCAAGTCGAAACAAGGAGTTTAAGGTTCGTTTCGGCCCGACTTGTACAGATTTCGGTCCGAAATCTATACATTTCGGTCCGAAATTGTTCTCTGTCTTGGTGAAAATCAATATAGAAGCGCTTTAAAGCTAAATCAAATGAACACGAAGTCCTGAGACATTCTATTGCATCTGTTAGAGTCCCGAAAAATATATAAAAAGTAATCCAAAAATATCTCATTAATTATTTCTCTCATTCTTAATCAGTATTTAGCTTGATTTTAATTCAAAACTCCACAAATACTTTTTATGTCTAGCTTTTAAGAAAGATTAAGTCCGGTACTCATTTTTACCGTCCCTTGGGTTCGACCCTAAGCTTAACTCGAACGACTAGTGAGGTTAGGTCTAGGTACAATTTTATTTGATCCTAGGGTTTAATTCCTTCATCACATTTCTCCACCATTTCACCGGTTCAAAGTACTCACGCGTTCACCTCACTACCCTCTCTCATTAACTACCCTCTCTCATTATCTACCCTCTCTCATTATCTACCCTCGTCGCATTTTTCGACGAATGTTTTTCGGAGGTTGAAGCGAACTCATCGGATTTGACCGTCCTTCGAATTGGAGTACTCTAGGGCCCTCTCCGTTGATTTCTAAGTGGTCTTGCAAGGTTCTTTCGGGGATTAAGTGGTGAAAATCGAGTAGTAGCGAATTCGGCTCTTTTTCTCGCACCACCTATCTTTGACCGAAATTAAGTATATTCATGGATTACTACTATATTACCCTATTGTATTTTAAAGTTATTTGTATGTTTTTCTTAAAGCAACGATGAGATTGATTTCTAGGGTTTCTTGCAAATATGGGTTCGGCTAAGTTCCTCTTGTGCATTATGAAAGTTGTTAAAGGTTTAATGCACTACAGGAAACTGCAGTATCTGCATCGGCAGTTAAGAATTTGCAGACAAAAATATTTGTTGCATCTGCCAAAAGAACTTATTTGCATCCACACTTAGTTTTTCAATATTTTGCATCGACCTCTTTTGTCTGCATCAGCTTATTGATGTAAATAATAGTCAATTGTATGGAAAACACTGATGTAACTAATTTTATTTATCTGTATCGGATTTACTGATGTAACTAAATGAATATTCGCTTTTGTCTAGCAAATGCAGTTAATGTATATGCTCTTGCATCAGGTGCAACAATGAAAATAATAAATCTTATTGCATGGGATAAATTGATGTAACCATTCTCACTCGACTGCAACGGTATGACTAATGCAATCAACTGGTTATTGCATCTATCCAGTGAATGCAAGAAATCTTCAACTTTTGCATTGGCTATGTTGATGTTAATAACATAACTAATTGCATGAAAAACACCGATTTAACTAATTATGCATTCAGCGCATGCAAGAAATATGCAGTTTATGCATTGGCTATGTCGATGTAAATAATATAACTAATTGCATGGAATTAAGTGGTCTTGTAAGGTTCTTTCAGGAATTAAGTGGTGAAAATCGAGTAGTAGCGAATTCAGCTCTTTTTCTCGCGCCACCTATCTTTGGCCAAAATTAAGTAAGTATATTCATGGATTACTAATATATTACCCTTCTCTATTGTATTTTAAAGTTATTTGTAAGTTTTTCCTTAAGCAACAATGAGATTGATTTTTAGGATTTCTTGCAAATATGGGTTCGGCTAAGTTCCTCTTGTGCATTATGAAAGTTGGTAAAGGTTTGATGATTAAATGCAAGCTTGAAATGTTTACTAAATTCCTTGAATCGTTCTTTTAAAACTGGCCTTATTAGTAAAAATTTCAGATTTGGGTTTTATGTGAATTTACTTAAGTACAAGAGTTTCATTGCATACTTATAAAATTAGATTTTGAAACAATGATACTAAATATTTGGTATTGGATTGGGTTACTAAGTTATGTTGAACCAATATTCTTTCGTTCTTTATCATTTTGGAAGATGAAACTAACTTAAATTATTTTGGTACACTCTTGGTGCTATTTGAGTATAATAAGATATGGAGTATGGTACAATCTCAAAACTAACTATACAATATTATTAGGTATTAGGGGTTGTTTTGGAATGAGTATAACTTTGGTTTTATAATTAAGAACTTGAGGTCATAATTTTATGTCTTAGAGTTGGAAAATTGCATGTCAAGGTAGAGAATGTTCGGCTCAAGCTAGACATCGTAAGAGTTGAAGAAATTGCTTGCATATTTGTTGCTTGAATTGCTTGGCTTGACTGTCTTTCTTTTGCTGCTACTTTTGAGTTTAAACTCAGATACGGATTCTAATTGAGTTTTAATTATATGTGACATATTAGTAATATGCATTTCGCATTCATAATTTGATTTTCATTCATGAGAATATTTTGTGAATATGTAAATGATACATTATTGTACAGTGGCATATTGAATGGTATTTGACTGAAATGTGATCTGATTGATGTAAGTACAGCCTGTGTGGTTGAGATAGACACTTGTAATGTTTGGAGGTGGAGTCATAATCCATCCTACCAAGCACTGTGTAATAAGCGCTTATGTACCGGGACTCAATAGGTCCAATCTAGAATGGTCCGAAGTGTGAGTGTTCACAGCTTGCTTGTACATTTGATGATTTGATTGATTCAATGATATATGAATTGAATGAGCCATTGGCAGCCCTCAAAGAAGGAGACTCGTGGCATATCTGATTGGTCGTTGGTTGCTCTCGTAGAATGTATCTCGCGACATATTAGACTTTGACGATGAGAAAAGAAATAAGACTTGCATACTAGATAATTGTCCAACCAAATGAGTCAGCATTTATTATACTTTGAAATTTTCATTGTTATAGAAGTGATTGCCAAGCTTACATTTCAAATTGCATTGATTGAATTAATTTGGCATTGCTATGTCTATTGGAAATGAGTAGTAAGTGTTTCTCTTAATTTGCATGCTAGTTGTTGCATACTATTAATTACTTGTTCAAGTAATTGAAATGACAATTGTCATACTTTGATTTTAAAATGATTTTGAAGAGTATTAAATTCATTTCATAATTGCATTGCTTGATTGAAACTTTATGTTTAATGCTTATTTGAAATAAATGTGGATTTGATTTGAAAATTGCTTGGCTCAGTCATGTATTTAGTTTCAACGCATGATAATCAAAATTCAAGTGGCTGGAACTGAATACCGTACTGAGATAAATTTTATTTATCTCACTCTTCCACTTTTGTGGGTTCCAAGGTTAAGCGAGCGGGGTTAGAGCCGTAAAGGATTAAGCCTTTTAATGTCACTTGGCGAGTATTATGTGACCTCTATGTATTGTACATTTAAGTTTTGAGATCATACTTGTATATTAGTAATGGTCTATATGTATGTAAATTTAATTAACGTGCTTATGCAAATTTGAGCTACATATCTTGTGATTCTTGTACATCAACATCCTTGCTTTTACATTCACCTAAAAATCTTCTTGCTTATATGATACTTACATGTAACCGTCATGGCTAGATTATGCATACTTGTATTCATTTTGAAAATATATGTATCTTAGTTGATGTTTAAATGGAATATAGGCATGTTTGTATTAGAGTAACCATAGCCATTTGAACTAAACTTTTTCTGAGACGAATGTACTATTGGTAGTTACTTCTATACACTGATTGGCAAGCTCCATGCTTAAATTATAAACCCACTTGTATTTTATTTCCTTGTATATATTTGGGATTATGATTAGTTCCTTTGGCATCTTGTATGTTACATGTAAATTCTGTGTACATGTTGGAAGCCGAGTTTTGCATATGCACGTCATGTTAGAATCATATACTTTTCCTTTTGAACATTACAAATGTGTAATTACATGGATTAGTATTTCTTTTAAAAAAATCCTTAATTGAATGATGGTTTTATTGCGGGATATTTTCTTGCATATGAAACAGTATATGCTTTTCAAATTGAAACTAGTTGTCTTGCACATCTAGATTATGGATTTTGGTGAAAATTATTGTTATCTTAGGGGTCGTTTGGATGGGTTAGGAATAGCCAATTCCTAGGAAGGAATAAGGATTTTCGTTGGGAAGTGTGTAACTTTGTGAGAGAGATGAATTGTTTATATTAAAATTTATGCCCGGAATTGGAAAATCCCCAAATTCCGGACACATCCAAACGACCCCTTATATCATACTGCAATTGCTATGTCTAATACTACTTTTAGATTGAAGTTCTAATTTTCACGTCTAAGATATTGTGTACTTGTATTTTTGAGAAAACTTATCTTGTGCGAAATTGCATTTTTTAATCTTAATTTGTTTAGATTAATACATATATATGATTCACATTTTATTTTTTTATTTTTTTTAGGCATGCATGTGTGATCATTGGTTGCATACAAATAAGTTAGATTCTCATATTTAAATTATGTGGTACATATATTACATGATATTAAAAAGTAAAAAAAAAATTAAAGTACGCCTTGCGTTGTGCGAAGATAAGCGTGCATACGCGACGTCAATCGGCACCCCCGGTCCTAGGGTGTGACAGTTAAAATGGTATCAGAGAATGGTTTAACAACCAAACCAGACTAATAGGTTGCGTGAGTGAAGTACGTCTAAAGGGTTGTTTTGTAGGTAAGTTTGATTTCTTACTATTTGTGCTAGCAGATTAATATTTTGTCTAACTTATTTATAAGTGTGATCTAATAATGATGCTTTTGTATTTGTACATGTTTAGTATATATATATTGAAATTTCTTTGGTGACTATTCCTTGTGTGTGTCAGTGGCAAGGCCAATAACGGGCAAGTGGGGGCACTTGCCCAGCCTTGTTTTTCAAAAAATAGTGGCTCGTATATATGTGTTTTAATGGGTGCCCAGGCTTGAAGTTTTACTGTGCCTACTCTTAGGCTTTATAACTGGGTTTTTAACAATCCACTCTATTCTTTTATCTGGTCCTTCACAAAGAAAATGTGGCGAGAGTTAATTGGTCAGACCTAGAATTTTCTATTGTGAATAATTCGGTGATCCAACTATGCCTCTCAATTCATCTCCGACTTACCCCCTCTACGGCTTTACCGCTTCCCTGCTGTCTTACTCCAACTTAGAGTTATTAATTGTTAAATTTAATATTAATTTAATTTTTTTTATTTGTGTGTGCGCACGCTTAAAAATTTGCTGGACTCGTCATTGGTGTGTGTTGAATAGTTTATTTAAGTATGGTGCTTGTATGGCATAGTTTTAAGTGTAATATATGAGTTCATAATTTAATATATTCGTCGTTTATGGTTGCTTGATTATTTTATATATGTGTTGTAATTTTAACTAGGGCGGGACATCGAGCTTCGCTCGATTCATGAATTCTTAATAAATTTAAATTTTAAAAACCTAGCCAAATAAGCATCAATCATGTTATTAGTATAGTTAAACTTCATGAGCTTGCATTCAACAAAATAATATGACAATTAAATTTGAGATATACAACCTTAGACATATTTCAACAACCAAGATTTCACCGTGGCTTCATGGCTTTTTTGTATTTCAATTTTAAGAGGTATATATACCATACAATAATGGCAAGAGAAATTATTGGCCCATGAACAACACTATAAATCTTCATCAGAATACAAAGTATACAAAACGAAAATATGTAATACAATGCAACTCAAAAGATTGCGAAGCAAAAGCAATTGCTTAAATTCTTCTAGAGTAATAAAACCAATTAAAATTTCATTCGCTACGCTGCTTCTATGACCTAATTATATCATTCCAAAGCAACCAAGGACCTTGTACTTTTCAGTGTCATTCAACCATCTCTCGTGGTTAATCTTTGTTACAACAAATTATATAGCCGAAACCCTGTTATCCATTAATACTATAATTAAGCACCAAGCAATTAGTACAGTAATCAAGCAAGAAGCAACTCGTCCTTTTTGAATTCTTATCCAACAGATTATGCGCCCTTTCTAAATTCTAATTAATGTTCTTCCCATTTTTGGACAGTATTCTTCTCAAAAACACAAACCATGCAACCCATTAAATAGAAATAAGGAAAAAAGAGAATTCAAGACTCCAAAACCTAGGTTCAAAGATATGCATGCAGGAAAGAGATCTGAAATGAGAATTGAAGACTAAAATGAGAATTGACAAATTCAATTAAACAATATCATTGTGTAACCATTACATCATCTCTCTAGTTAAGACATGAATATTTCTTTTTTAAAAGCATTATGTAAACAGTGAATATGGAAAATTAAGATTTGAACTCACAGACTATTGACATTTTTTAGCAAAATTTAGTAACATAAATTCTGCATGAAAGAGAGCTTGGTACACCGGCTGATCCATTACAAATCCTATGATATACATGTTACTAATTGGGCGACACTAAAATACTTAGCCGTTTCTACCTGCACCAGCTGATTCATTTCCTCAAAAAATAACATAAACATAAATTGAGAAAAAAAATAAGAATGTACCAGTTGATTGATGAAAAACCTTCCTCGAGACCATAAGATAAAAAATTGATTGAAAGCCTTGGTAAAAATAAGGAGAAGGTAAACACCTAAGATAACCTCTCATATACAGGTTGATTGTACTCTCTTGAAGTATAGGGTGTATCAGATACATTTGAAGTTAATTTACCTGAATTTGAGAGCTTATTTCTAATTTTACCCCTGATCATTTATAATATTTTATATACATAATATGTACTATAACAATACAATCAAATGTAAATATATAACCAGATATATAGGAAAAAGTAAAATCAGTAATTGTAACAGTACAATGCACATAGATGGTTCTATAGTCGAAATTTACCTCTCCCATATAATTGCTGGCCACGTGATTCTTTAATCAACTCTTTTCCTTAAAATGCTTTCTTTTGATGGCATGTCAGCACCTATTACCTCATGTAATAGCTTCTCGCCAGTAATTTGAAGTAAAGCTCCACCGTTATCAGATTTTTCTTTTTTTATGCTTGAGGAGACAATTGCATTTAATTTTTTACTTGATCAAATTTATTAGCTAGAGGAACAACACTACAATTAACAAATAGTTATTTATAACTCAACGAATTTAATTGTGCATGAAATCTTGTCAGCAAAGAGTGCCTTCTTATTAACAATTTGGATGCGCAAACAATTGAGAGCAACTCCTTAATAGTTACATCCTTCTCTTCACACAGTTTTTAAGTGATAAAATTTTTGTTTTGATTTTACTGTGCATGTGTATCAGTATTTTCCAGACAAATTTTGTTTTTTGTTTTTTTTCCCTTTGAATCCTTGATCACTATGTCAAAAAAATATCATAAAGAAACAAAAATATTGCATGAGATATTTTACCTGAACTATCAAATCTAGAATATCTAATGTGTTAATTGTTGCCTGGTCCAAGTAAGGAGGCTAAAATAGCAAAACCCAGCATAACAAAATTGAACGAAATCCTGTACCAGCTCTCATTCAAATTAAAGCCTTCAAAACTTAAGTACTTAATTAGTTTAATTATTCACACTTCACATGACATTAAGTTTTTTAATTGCAAAAAGACAATCAGATTAGATGATTTATTTTTATTGTACTTCTTACCTTGACTTGCTTCAACAAACCTTTGATCTAGTCAACTGCTAATCTAGAATACCAGCTATGTTTCGTTTGCTGTTAATCAAAACAGATATACTCATCAGAACACCACTCCTGCTTTTACTAAAAAAATTATTGTTTCGTGAATAAATTATAGGCAAGAATTTGGGTACCAGGCTACCAGCTCTTGTAATTTGAAACTGCGTAGAAGTCTAATAAATAAATTAGGAATCATGAAAAAATGGAATAAATCTTCAAATTCGTCCAATGAATCACAACAATCATGAGGGGGAGAGACATAACTGACCTCTCCAAAACCCAAATCGCAACCAACTTTATTGTAAGTGGCAAAGAATGAAAAAAAAAAATGATTTCCACCCACGGTGCCGCTTGCCCTATTTATATATCGCTAGTGAGTGAAGGAGACATGATAAACAAAACTGAATAAATTGCTATAAAATTGTAAACATAAAATCACAAAAGTATGAAATAAAAGAAATGATACAACCTGAAGTTCAATATTTTAAAATGAAATCACAAAATCAATATCACTTTATCACCTGGTCGAATCGGACTGGAGGAGAATCTGATTCATGATCTCCAAGCGCAGACTTCTGTCTTTCCTATCTGACCGGAGCTCGTCAAGCACATAGCCTTGTCGGCCAACTCTTCTACCTTCCACGTTCTCTCTTCCCTCTTTTTGTCTCTCCTAAGTCGCAAGATGCACCGAAAGGTAAAGAAAAAGCCAACCAAACCGGTACCAAAAAACCTAAAAATTTGAGATGTGAAATTATCAATTACAGAGCCATGGTGATTAAAATCTGAGATTGATTTATAAATAAAGAATGCCTCTTCTGTACAGGATTGAAGAGTAAATCAGCAAAATAGAGAGAGAGAGAATCGAAAATGATTAAAATTTGTAATCTAAGCACAATTGGTCTCAGCTCTGTCTGCTCGGGGGCTCCGAAGGCTTGAACGGAGGCACTTGATTTCTGCATCTAATAATCGCCAATTCCATACAAATGCTCATTCTTTTTGCTGTTAGTAACATCCAGCAATATTCCCTCTAAATTTCCCTTTAATTGAGCAGTTGATTTAGTAATTAAATAAATTCACATTCACAAATCACAATGCCTTTGTATCCGATTATTCTCAGCCCCTTTAATTTTTCCCTTAACTGAGCAGTTGGCTTTATAAATAGGAAATCAATAAATTTAATAGGAATTAAATTCGAAAAAAACAATATAAATTTCCTTTACCTAGGCTTGACAGCTTGTACGAACTATCAAAAAATTTTCATAGCTTTTAAGATTTTGTCATTTAGAATGATCACAAATCCAATATTAATCCAAGATTCAGAAAAAAATAAAACGATATCGGAATATTTATAAATCAATTGAAGAATCAAATCAAACTTATTCGGATTTTAAGTTCACTGTCAGGAAAAAAATTACGAAAATTATATCAAAAATTTTTAAATAGCCAGGAAAACAAAATCAACTAATACCCTCCCACACTAATATCGGCAGATTCATCCGTACCTTAGAGCAATAGAGATAACAAATAGGGTGTCGCTGCAATCCTTCCAATCTTTCCATTTTTAGTCGATTGGAGGAAAGCCGTTGCAATCCTTCCATGGTGTCCCATTTTCTTCTCCTTTGCTGGTCTCGCAATTTTCCCCTAGCGCTGGTGAATAACAAAAGAAGGGACTAACTTCTCCACTCTATCAGATTAGAACCATTAAACTCAAAGCAATCAGACCGACGCGACGTAGGTTCAATCTCGGCAACATAGAGATGACAAAGACGGAGAGGAGGAAAGGTTGCGTGGTGGACTGGCGGGCTTTCTCCACCCGGACGCTCATCCTTCTCCGTGCCTTGCAACCCTAGAACGAGGTCGCTCTCTTTGATCCGGCATAAACGATAATGAATAGCAATGCGTGGAGTGCATATTAGTAGAACGTAACTGTATACACAAATTTTTACAGAAAGGGATCCTTCCCATATCGCCGTTTGAGATGAACGAGCACGCTGAAATTTTTCGTAAGGTATCAAGGGATAGGATTAGCGCGTGTATGTGCAGTTTTGAAATCCGTGCAAAAAAACCAAGCGGATTATATTTAAACTAGGGCACAACATCGAGCTTCACTCGATATATGAGTTCATAATAAATTTAAATTTTAATCTCTTTTTATTATTTATATATATATTTGGTAAGAATGTCTGTTTAGATATATTACTTAGTTATTTTATATTTTGATTTTAATTAAATTTTTATGGGCTTATTTTTTTGTTTATGTTAAGAAAAATATAAATTTATTTATTTACCTTTTATTGAATAAATAATTTAGAAAGTTGATTAATTTATTTATTATATTATATTAATTATAAAGGAGCTATTTATAGAATGAATGAATGACTGTAATACAATTTCTATAATAATATCTTTAGTTTCAACAAATATAATTATTCATTAATGTTGATTATAAAAGGAACATGAGCATTACCAACTGTGTTTAAATGTCAGCATTAATTGATAATTAAACTGCTGCTCAATTAAGAGGTAATATTGATAGTTTTTGCAACATAAAGAAAAAATTAATGGGGCTGAGATATCTCGACATGAACGAAGGACTAAGGCTGTGCTCCACAAATTGGTTTTGGGAGGAAGGGAAGGTAGTGGAACGGAAAGATTGGAAAGTTTACTCTGCCCGTTTTATTTACTTGCTCCAGGAATCAACGGAATAGGAGGGATGGAAGAGAACACAGAGTAACAAAACAATAGAAATTGTGAAGAGTTTACTCCAAGACTCTACCCTCCGATTTGAGAGTAAACATTTTCCGGTCAAACCTTCCATTCCTCTACCTCTCTTTCCATTAATGAATGAAATCTGGAGCAGACCCTAAGAGAAATGTTGATATTCCAGCACTGAATAAAAGGGGAGAGTCTCTCTCCCGCATAAAAGGATATTGACAATTTTTGCAAGTCAACCGAAAATCCTCAATTATTTTCCAGCACAATAGAAGGAAAGAGAGCAAATTACTTCTTTGTTCATTACTGATAAAAAATTTAAAATAAAATGGTCTTCTCATTGACAATAATTTTTTTCTTTTGAACGAACAGATCCCCATTAAGAGGGGAGCTTATGTTATAAAGCCACAAAGTATAAAAACGGAAAATGAAGTTGAATAGACCCAGCATGACTCCTAAAACTAATCCACATTCAACCAATCTATCACTGGTATCATTCCCTCATACCACCATACCAGATCAGTAGTGCTCCCACCAAATTATTCCGACGCACCGTGCTCCCAACGAATTATGCCAACGCACCGTGAACTAAACCTACCATCATCTTCTCCTCACTCCCACGAAGGCATAGAATCTATCCTCAAGTCTTGTGATGGCCAAAAATGTTCAAAGCCTTAGCGTGTTTGCGTCTGAATAAAGGAGGATCCAAAAGAAAAGGAAATAAAGTTCATCTTCTTCGATTGAGTTTCCATGCCGAAGACCTCTTTGATCTTCTATGGCCATAAGTCTTGTAGTCCTGTCAGATACGTCGCATAAAATCAGTCCCGTTAAATGGGGATAAAAATGCTGAAAAAACTTTTTTCAGCTCAATCTTATTTTTTTACTACGTATATCTGATGTTTATTCTTATGTTTACATTTTTTTTTACTACACAATAAAACTTCTGCAGCAGCCCTATAAGCATCAGTACTACATGCTTCTCAATTTAACCCTTAAGCTTCAGTTTTTAATCGATCCTTTCTCCTATAATCTGCCATATCATAAGTGAGAAGAGAGCAAAGTAAATAGAAGGACAAAAAGATGAGCAATTATAAATTTATAATGCACATTTGTCAGTTATGGGTACTGATGTGAAGAGCAGCATGAACCCACATGTATAATTGACCTTGCATTAACACCTGTACAGCCAATATGTTTACATGGAAAGGGTATAGAAAAACATATTATGACTACACCAATCATATTGGTATGAACCACAAAATGCTGGACTGTACAAACAAAATGTTGGTCCATACTGGTGCCTTACATGTGATTATAATGACCAAAAATTTCAAATAAGGTAAATTCAAAGCTAGCTAGTTCAAATTTGATAAGAAATAAAGTAAAGGTTTGAGGATCACCAATTTCTTTGCAAGCTTATATCCACTTGCTCAACCAAAGGCATCGCATTCTATGTTCTCAGCTGATTTCAATCCTTAAGGTTCTTTAAATTGAAGTTCCAGCCATTCTTCTTAAAAACTACAATGCGTCTGACAGAAAATTGCACCCAGTCTCCTGAACTTGTGGGCCATTTGAGCTGCTGGCGCAGTTTAATCTATTTCTCTTCATGGCATTTAAAAAGAATAAAAAGACATACTTTTTCAATTAAAAAAATAATATATCAACCATAATCTACAATGCAAGCCACATGGTACGTACCAAGAAGCATAATAACCATATCTTGTGTTTGTTGTCAATTTTTGCAAAAGCAAGTTGTATCAATACTTGTTCTAAAGGCAAGTCATAAGTAAGGGCAAAATTGGAAATTTCAACAAATAATTCATTACTCAATATGAAAATGCAATATTTCGATAAGTCTACCTTGGTCTGAAATATTGGCGTCATCGATGATGAATGAGAACTATGATATTTTTTATTGAAAAATAAAAAAAAATAGAGAAATACAAAATAAAAACGAAAATCATATTAAAAATCTGGTACGAATGCATTTCCACTGAATCAGTCACCAATAGAAAAGCAAAAATAGATAGTAATACCTATTTAAAAGATTTCATTAAAGGGAAAACTCGAGACAACAGCTTCCACTATGCAACAATCTGTTCTTGCAGGTCAAAGTCCTCTACTGTCAGTCTTCCTCACCTTTCTCACCTTGCAACCTGCCACTATACTGGCAAATGATAATTGATAACATGAAAGTAAAAATTAATGGCCTCTGTAGTAGAAGCCATAGCCCATAGACATATATATAGATAAAATAAATAAATGGAAGGTGCGAATATAATGACCGTTTGGATCCAGAATTTATTATTTGCAAACGCACTTGCATGGCAATTATTGCAATCGTAATTTCAGCCCAATAAATCAATGACTGTCAGAGACCAACACCTATCAAGCACGATTAAATGCAAACAAAAACACCACTGATAATTAAGCACCATGAAACAACATTGCATTGAATTAAATAAATCTGAATTACCAAAAAGTATATTGAAATCTCAAAGGATATATATAGAATAAATAAAATATAGGAATACAAAGGGCAAATATTGCTTATGGTTGATAAAATATCTAATTATTAAGTGGGAAGAAAAATACAACATTGTATGATTAATCAGATATTAAGAGGACTTCCATTGTGCGGAAAACTTTCTTAAAATTTAACGAATTTCATAAATACTAGATCAATAGGAGATAATATTTATTAAGGGGAAGAATTTAAAAAAAAGGGAGAAATAAACGAATCTAAAGAAGGAAAGAAAGAAAGGGTACAAAAGTGTGCAACAAAGTTTCATAACAAAATCAACGGATTTCAGAAAAAGTTCAATCAACAGGACGAAGAATGTTCAGTCAGAGGGGATAACATAAAATCAGCCAAATAATGTATTATTTCAGTCGGAGTAACCCCAAAACCCATGTAGTTATATCAAAAAAATAAAAAATGGAAATAGTATTCAATACTTATGGTTAAGCTGGGGCTAAAAAGTATCTCTATCTGACACCAATTAAAGGGTCAATGAAATTACAGGGAATTAAATTATATCATATATCATATAAATATACTAATTGCTGACAGAAAAGCCAAACACGATCAAAATGAGTATAATTGAATCATTAAAACACAGATTGACAGGGCGGAAGTTCAGTAATTAGGAAGAATAAACCTAAATAATTAACTGATGGAATTGGATTGATGATGGGATGAAGTAGAAGAGGACATGCATACCTGCACTACGGGGTCAGGAATCTTAGGCATATCGAGGAGAGAGGCGATGGAGAGAAGCTATGCCTAGAGGAAATGATCGGCGAGAGGCGAGAGGAAAGGAAAGAGGCGGAGGAATTTGAAAAGAGCAGACATGCCGAGAGGAATTCCCCCTTTTCGGTGGTTGAGAGTTAAAAATTCCCACAATTCCCCCTTTTCTTATCCTGGCCGATCATTTGCAACGCTCAATCACTGGCTACGGCGATGGCGAAATCTTTGTCCCTACTGAGGCCAGATAGAGATGATGAAGGCAGAGAGGAGGAAAGGGAGACGCTGATCTGTGTAGCTTGGAACCCTAGAACAAATGGAAAAGCTGCGGAAAACAAAACTAAGGGAAGGGGCTGTATAGAAAGGATTTTATCCGGACAAAACGAAACTAAAGACAAATGTAGCGGATGCGGACACAACATAATTGTTTAACCATTTCAGTTACGACAGGAATTGGTAGCAGAATCAACAAGTATTTAACCGACCCCTTCAACACGGCTTACCAAGATGAACGTATTAGATTATAAAGCTAAAAAAACAATCAACGGATAGGATTTGTTTCAGTGGTTGAGCGTTGAAGTTGCTTTAAAACTCGGAAAATTTTTAACAAAGACAAAATTGCCCTTAATAATTTTAAATAGAACAAAGCAGCACTATTTTTTTTTCAATAAGAGAATAGCTATAGCGACACTGGCATTGCCGCTATGCCACTATAGCGGATCCATATATCCGCACTCCCATTACCGCTATAAGAATAAAACAATTTGGTTGCACACTATGAATGGATATAAAATTCGTTTGTATTGGTTTCCCAATGAAAAGATCCTTATGCACCTCCAACGCATATTGCATTTTTATTTGTTTGTATTCGATTGCATAGTCTGGTTGCAAAGTCTAGTTTAATTATTTTGTTATCCTTAGTAGAAATATTAATATCATCATTATAATACCGAATTTTAAAAATGAATAAATAAAGAATATTAAATAAAAATTGATTAAAAAATAAATAAAACAAATGATTATTAATATTATATTATTATAGTATTAATTATTTATAATAATATTATTATATTATTACAATATTAGTAATTGTTATAAACATATTATTATTATTATTAATTGTTTTTAAGAATATGAAATAAAAATTGGTTGGAAAACAAATAAAACAAATGATTATTTTAATTTAACTCTTTCATTCTTTATTCCTAACTCAACACCCAAATTAGTGTTTACCACTTACCCCGCGGATCAGACCCGACCCGGAATAAACCCGGCCCTTTTCCTGAACCGACCCGGACCGTGCATGGACCGGGATGGACCAAAGGGGTTGTCCGGGTTGGGTTTATCAAGGGTTTAGGCCACACTTTCTAGTATAGACCCGTGTTAACCCGTCCTGTCTTAACCCGTGGATCGGACCGACCCTTAAACCCGTCCTAAACCCGTAAAAACCCGCGATAAACCCTTAAACCCGTCTATAGACTACAAAAATAAATTTAAAATAGACTACAAAATTATTTTATTATTAATTATATTTGAATTTGTTCAATTAATTATTTATTTCATATATATTATTAGACATAATATATTTTAACTAATTTTTATAACTTATATTTTACAATTTTTTTTTACAATTTTTTCCATATGTACTCTGGCAACGTCACTCATTATTTTAACTTTGTTCTTATGGAAACTTAGATTTGCACATCTCTTGATAAATTGAGGTTGTAATATTTTATAATATATATAAAACAGACTATGCAATTATATGGTAACATATATATACTTTTAATTTGTATTTGTATCATGCTGTCATTTAAAGTTCATTTGTCTCTCTATACTTTTTTTTTTTTTTGAAAATATGAATTAATAATATTTTGTAACATAGATAATCGGTTATTTTCATAATTATTTCCAAATATAATTAATAATAAAATAATTTTGTAGTCTATTTTAAATTTAATTATGTAGTCTATAGACGGGTTTAAGGGTTTATCGCGGGTTTTTACTAGTTTAGGGTGGGTTTAAGGGTCGGTCTGGTCCGGTCCACGGGTTAAGACGGGACGGATTAACAGGGGTCTATACTAGAAAGTGCGGGCAAAACCCTTGATAAACCCGACTCGGACCACCCCCTCGGTCCATCCCGGTCCATGCACGGTCTGGGAAAAGGGCCGGGTTTATCTCGGGTCAGGTTTGACCCACCGGGTAAGTAATAAATACTAGTTTGGATGTTGAGTTAGGAATAAAGAATGGAAGAGTTAAATTAAAATAATCATTTGTTTTATTTGTTTTCCAACCAATTTTTATTTAATATTCTTAAAAACAATTAATAATAATAATAATAATAATAATAATAATATAACAATTACTAATATTGTAATAATATAATAATATTATTATTATAAATAATTAATAATAATAATTCGTTTTATTTATTTTTTAACCAATTTTTATTTAATATTCTTTATTTATTCATTTTTAATATTCGGTATTATAATGATGATATTAATATTTCTACTAAGAATAACAAAATAATTAAACTAGACTTTGAAACTAGACTATGCAATCGAATACAAACAAATAAAAATGCAATATGTGTTGGAGGTGCATAAGGATCTTTTCATTGGGAAACCAATACAAACGAATTTTATATCCATTCATACACTGTGCAACCCAATTATTTTATTCTTATAGCGGCAATGGGAGTGCCGATATATCTAAGGATGCGCTATAGCGGCAATATCAGTGCCGCTATAGCTGTACTCTTATTAAAAAGGATGGTGATGCTTTGTTCCATTTAAAATTGTTAAGGGCAATTTTGTCTTTGTTAAATTAGTATATTGAATTGATATTGAAGATATGTTTTATAGGTTGAAACAATTTATGTGTATCAAAATAATATGACTTATTTTCTAATGTTTGAAATGTAAAGTGATTTTGATAAGTGTAAAAAAGTTGCTATGGCATAATTTGGTACTGTACAGCTTAACTGGTCAAAACACCATTTATAACCCATTAATTTTCATTTTCTCATCTGGCAATTTTTTTTAAAAAATAGACCTTTAAAAATTATAGTCATATCTATGACAAAATTCCTACAACAACGAGATATGACAAAAAAAAAAATAAACAACTAAAAATCAAATCAAAATAAAAAAAATGGAATTAATGAAACATAAATAAGATAGTAATGAATAAAAACCATGCAATTCTATCTTGAAAATAAATACATAATTTTAATAAAAAAAATCATGCAATTCTTTTTCAAAAATAAGTACGTAATTGTAATAGAAACCATGCCATTACATTTTAAACAAAAATTTAAAAAATATGCCGAATTGGAGGAAATGGCTAATCTGATATCGGACTGGGTGAATTGACGGATTATTTTAAACAAAAATTTTAAAAATATGCCGAATTGACTGATTATTTTAATATTTTTTTTTATTTTCCGGCCTATCAAGTTGAATGTAGAGGGCTGGGTGATCACTGATCAAGGATTTACGAAATTATAAGCTGAACTATAATAAGGGCCTGTTCGTTTTTATTTTTGTTCGTCTGTAGTTATACTATAGCAAAGCCGAAAAAAAAAAAAAAAAAAAAGGGGGAGGGCCGTTTTACTTTCCTTTGTTTCGCAAGTATCCGTTAGTCAGATCACTAATAGGAGAAAGATCCATGAATTCAAATCAAAATACTAAAAGGGGAAAAAGAAAAAAAAACGATCCCCTCAAACTTAACTGATATAGTTATGAGCATACATATTCAGCATGCTTCTTATGATATCACAAGAGAAAAGTTACCTTCTTAGCAATCCAAGATATATATTAAATCCGGTGGCCGCAATGCGGCATTGCATTTTTTTATTTTTAGTTTTTTTTGTATTTTCTATAATTAAAAATAGTTTTCGTTTTTAAGAATTAAATATATTTGAAAATCTAAGATAGTTCATGATTAATTTATAGTATTATCTCCTCCTACGACATGTGATCCGAGCACTCTAATTTTCATTGATCGATCCATCTGAATATATGTCAAGTTTATATGACGATATTCTATGGCAGAAACTACTAATTTTGAACTAACAAATATATATCTAAAATTTTGGTAAGTTTTTTAGACAGATTTTTTATATTTTACATCAGAAATTTTGACAAATTTGATGAAATAGAATAAATTATTCTCAATTTAAGAAAACATAGCGCAGCTTCGCTGCGGTTGTCATGTCTAATTTTAGTAAATCTATATTATTAATTAAATTCCGTGGGTGTCGTGATCCGCTATTGTATCCATTACCAACACGGCAATCTGAGCCGTCTGTTCGTTTACGTTAAAATCCGATCATCCCTTTTATTCTCCTCTTTTAGACCTATCAGCGCATCTCCCCTACTCTACTCCTCTCTCTTTGCCTCTTTCTCCGCCGACCTCGCTCATCCCCATGGGCTATGCTTTAACTGAGCTCTGGCCAAGTTATGTTGTTCGTGGTAGTAAACTGAAATTGATTGGTTTCTTACCCAGGTTTCGATGGTATTTTAAATTCAGGTCTCCATGTTGAGAGCAGGTCCCTCACAGGAGATTTTTAGCTTTAGTTTTGGTGGCTCAAGCGGTAATCTTCTTGCTGCTGGTTCTAACTCTCAGGTATAGTTTCTTCTATTATTTATTTATATCTAATTAATTTGTTCAACTTGTTTGGACTATTCTAGTATAATTCTGACCTTTTTACTTAATTCAATGTTGTTCTAGAAGGGTCAGAGTTAACTATCAGCTGTGCTTTTGTTATCCATAACAAAAGCAACCTAAATCGGTGTCCATTTTTGGTTGTTTTCCGTAATTCATTAAAAGGTTGCTTTTGTTATCTCTTAAAGGTTTTATTCTGGGACTGGAGAAATGGTAAACAAGTTGCATGCTTAGAGGAATCCCACATGGATGATGTAACTCATGTAGGTTACAATTCTATCATGGGTTGGATTTTTTGTTAGATGGTGTTTATTTGCTAAAATTCTGGTAAATTTGGGCTGATTTAGGTTCTATGAGACTTTATTTGATTACAAGTTAATTTTAACAGATGATTACGAATTAATTGATGCTACAGTGGATTAAGTTCAGACTTTTGCAAATTTTATATTAAATTTTACAAGTTGTTTCAAAGCTAATTGTTTGACTGTTGTAGGTACAATTTGTACCAGGTCAACAGAATAAGTTAATTTCATCTTCAGTCGATGGGCTTTTGTGTCTTTTTGATACTGACGGTGAAATCAATGAACTGTAACCTAACATCGGTACATAATATTTAACTTGCCAATATTCTATTTTGGTTCCTTGTATTTTTCTCATTTGATCGTTTTGTCCCCTTTAATTATTCTGCTCCAACGATGTCAAGTAAAATAGCAGAATCAAAACTGGTACAAGAGTGTACCGGCAAACATGGTTTTGGAAGGATGTGTAACTTTTCTAGAGTTTTTGGATTGATTATGTCATTGAGTACAAAGGAATTAAGTTCACAGCCCCAACCCCCCAAAAAAGTGTGGTTGGACAAAAAAGAAGTTTTTAAGTGGTGATTTTTTCTACTTTGTTTTTAGGTTATGAATGTGGAAACATCTGTTGCCAAGGTAGGATTCTTTGGAAATGAGAATCAGAAACTGTGGTGTTTAACTCATATTGAAACTCTAAGGTAAATTTAACAAATTGTATTGAGTAGGTTCTCTTTGTATAGATTATTGATACTCTTAGGAAGAGATATTTTATGATTTGCTTTGTTTCAACTTGACTATGGAGAAATTTAACTTCTGTACTGCGTTAATTTCTTTGTTTCAGCATTTGGGATTGGAATGAGGGGAGAAGAGAAGCCAATTTCGAACAAGCTCGGTCTTTGGCTTCAGATCAATGGAACTTGAGTACTGTATGTTATATTTTGTGTATTTTATATTTTGTTTGTTTGCAGTGGGTAAGTATGTATCATGTATTGTACCTTAACAGTCACATCTGTACTGTTGGGAACTGTTGTGTACAGGCTTTCATGATAAATGTAGGAAAAAAAAATTGTTTTATGTCACTGTAAATCTCGCCAATTTCAAATTATGCCATCCTTAATTGACAAATTGAAAATATGCCATCATAAAATTGTCAAAATTAGTTTTATGCCACTAATTCTTTCCAAAATATAATTAATTCTATATTTACTATTTTCAATTTGTCAGTAATTTTAAAAATTCCATGATCGCCCTTCACTAATTAGGCATGTTAATTAGGTTAGAAAATCCTATATGGGAAAAAAAAAATGAAACTGAAGAAAAAAGAAGACACACAATTCATTTACCCTTAGTCTTTAAACCTATCTCCTCTTTTGCGCAGTTCATCTCTTCTTAATCTCTAAATCTATCTCCTCTCTATGGTGTGATGATTTCTAAATTTTCTAATTAAAATCAATTGAATTTTTGGATTCTCATATAGATTCACTATTTTTTTTAATTTTATTTTACTGTTGAAGCAATGGTTTTATTTCGTATAAATATGCACAAAGGTCTTTTCCTAGAAATAAAAAAGCTAAATTATTCGTGAGAAATCAATGAACTGAAGCCTGAAGGGACTTTATTCTTTACCGGTTCATGGGAGAAGGACAGATGTGGGAGCAAATCTTTTTGTTTCTGGTTTCAATTATTCTTTACTGCACATGGGAGGAAATCATATGTGGCACGCAACTATTTTCAATAAATTGTAAAGCATTAGTGTTCAATAAATATTCTTGCACCAAACAAGAAATCATTCTTTAAAGTTTAATTTTTGTTAGTGAGATGAAAATCACAAGTTTTTAGGCACAAAGTGACATGAAACCGATATTTATTATTTTGTAGTGGTATAAAATTAATTATTTTATTTGCAATGGTATATCTTAAATTTAAATATTTGTAATGACATATTCAAGAGGGCGGGATGGTCATTTTTAACTAAGCCAATAGCATAAAACTAATTTTTATTGTTTTGTAGTGGCATAAAATTAATTTGTCACTTAGTGATGGCGTATCTTGAATTTTAAATTTTTAGTGGCATAAACCAAAATACTCCTAAATGTAGAGATTGGCAACTCTTTTAATAACTTTCTGTGAATATGATTAATTTAGGCTGTGCTCAAGAATGGAAGAGAGGAGGGGGAGGAGGTGAGGGGTGAGTAGGGGTGACGGGTGAAGACTCACCCCAAAATCGGGGATTTGAAATCGAGAGTAAATTCTACAGATCACTGTCTTATCCCACTTCGTCTCATTCCCTCTTGTTTCGCCTCATCTCCGTTGTGGAGGAGTAAACTCCCGTTGGGAAGCTTGGTCAGTTACTCTATCGCCTCACCTCCCCTAATCTCCTTGCCTTCTGGTTCTGGAGCACAGCCTTTAGCTTTGATTGCATGACTATCGAAGTCAGTGCAGAACTGTAGAATAAGAATCTTAGAATTTCACACAAGAAATATCTTTAATTTCAAAACTATTTTATTCATCCCTACCCTTTTTTTTTACAGGTTGACTATTTCGTAGATTGCCACTATTCATCTACAGAAGATCTGCTATGGTTGATTGGAACACTAGGTTATTTCCCCATAACACAAAACAACAATGGAACTAGAATTGGGGCAGTAGAAGCAATTTTAGAAGGTGGACATATTGGAGTCGTTAGAAGTGTGCTTCCAGCATCTTCAGATCAAATATCCAAGTATAAAATATACATGCCATAGTCTAAACTCTTGATTGTTAGTATGTTTCACACGATGATTTTTCTGGCTTACCTGGACTTTGGACATCCCCAATTGTGCAATCAACTGAGGCCTAAATTAAACTTAGCAATTTAGTTTATATTTATGTTGTATCAGATTGTAAAGAAAAAAAATGGCAGAAGAAGTTGTTCAAATTAGCTTCAGTTATGCAAGTAACCTCAATCAATCTTCAGATATCCAAAATTTAACTTCAATTCTTATCAGACATGGAAGTCAAAATGGTCAATCTATTATTCAAATTTTTAACCTTACCGATTTACAGTCAATGTCTACGTTTTAGTTTATATTTAAGTTGGATCAGAAAGAAAAAAAAAAAAAAGAACAAGTTGTTTGGATTACTTTCATTAGCCTCAATTAATGTTCACATATCCAAAATTTACCTAAATTTTTCTTAATTTATCCTTGTCAGACATGGTAGTCAAAATGGTCAATCCATCATATAAGTCATATTGGATGGTATATGCTGTTCCTGGAGCTGACCGAATAGTAACCTGTTATTATTGTTGTTCAAATAAAATGCCAGAATACTTGTCAAACCAGTAAATAGCAATATCATTGTATTTAGTTGATGATTTACACAAAGTAGGCAAGTCTATATATGCTTATGTTAATTACTTGTGGAAAAAGCATGGGCATATTTGGATGGACTGGAGGGGAAGATGGCCGGCTTTGTTGCTGGCTTTCTGGAGAATCAGATTTATTAGGTGGGAATCAATCATGGATTTCGAGCTCTCTTGTGATGAAACCTAAGAAAAACAAGAGTAAAGGTAGACATCATCCATATTGATTAATCAGGAGCTTTAATTTTTTCCCCTGTTTAGATTTATTTGATTCTGATTCGTGGGATATGTGTTTAATGCCCTTTATTGTAATGTGTTAATGGCTATCAACTGTGCTGAAGTGAGAAATGAATGTGGAGCCCTATAAATAACTGTGATGAACAATAGCTTGCTCTTCATGCGGTTCGAATCAATTTTTAACTTAGTGGCTTTGTTCTAGTGTATATGGAACAAAAAGTTACTTTCAGACGGGTGTAGTTGGCAGAACGGAAAAAAAAAAAAAAAAAAAATCGTTTTCAATATCCTTGCAGAAGAGATCTTCCAGTAGGCCTGAGAATATTGTTTAACAAAATTTTTAGATTTGGAGGGCGAGCTTAGTGTTGTGAGAATTTTACTTTGCAACCAGTAACTTGGGTCTACTGGATGTGTTTGATTCAACGAACTATCTTTAATTCTATATTTCATAGATTTTCTGAGAATTAACTGGTGTCCTGGCTCTGTAATAATAAGCGCATTCCAAGTGAAATGAAAATTTACTTTTGACGTCAAAAAGTTGGTGCTGTGAAATAAAGGATCCCGACATGTTCTTGACCTTTGAAAATTTACAATGCGGTATAAAACTTGATGCTGATACTAGGGAATATTTTTCTTTGAAGAAATCCATCCAACAGAGAAGGAGACTTCAATCGGATGGCCACGATAGAAGGATACGAAACTGGCGGTCTAGATTGAGTTATTGTCTGGAGCACTGTGCATCAACAGTGGTCAACTTGTAGTCAACCTACTTTGGGATAATATATGTTTAGATGTTGGATGAGGGTCATTAGATGCCAGCATCTTCCTCTCGTTTATAGTGTATAATAATATAATAATAAGAGGTAGACCAAAATCAGTCGCGACTGACGGATGAGACCGTCAGCTATGATCAAATCTCAATTTTTGAGATTCTAACAGTCGATCCGAACCGTTCAATGTGTTCTCCATATCGAAATCTTGTTGGAGACCAAATTTTACATTTTTCTGAAATCTTTTAGTATTTTTTTGGTATTTTACAAAATTCTTAATCTAAACAATTCTGGACCTTTCAATAATAATGATTTTTAAAAATCTCAAAAACTTAGCAAAAAAATTCAGAAAAATGTAAAATTTGGTCTCCAATGAGATTTCAATATGGAGAACACATTGAACAGTTCGGATTAGCCATTAGAACCTCAAAAGTTGAGATATAATCGCGACTGACGGGTCCATCCATCAGTTGTGGCTGATTTTAGTCTACCTCTAATAATAATATATACTATAAATTGAACACATGCTTTTCTACCGCATGATGAGCACATACAAATAATGTTTAATAACTAAAAGTTAGGTTGTATACTGTAGTAATTACGAAGTAAAAACTAAAAACAAGCAAGCGCACTTCCCCCGCTCTTTGCAATTCTAAAGGTTCATGCATGTGCTGAAATTTGATTGGTGGCATATCTAAACACTATTACGCCAGAAAAGGGACCTCAAAACACTATTATGCCATAAAATTTAAATCACACCCCTTAATGATTGTCAGGAAAGGGACCTGAAAAATAATTACATTGTCATATGTGTAATAGCACCATGCCTGGATCATTTATCTATATAAAGAACCATTTTGTTCTTAAATATCACACGCACAAAAGAGAGAAAAAAGTGATCTGGATAGGACAAAGTGGCAACATGACCACGAGGTACTTTGTTATCCTGATAATTGCTGCCACAATTATTCAATCTGCAATGGCAAGGCATATTCCTTTTGTCACGAAAGCGTCTGAAATTGGTATATTACTTTTCATCTTATTTATTTGTTTTGGAAAAAAATGATCTCTTTTATTCACGTGTTTATGAATTCTAATAAATCATTTTTTTTCACCACTACTCTGAAAACAAAATCAGTGACCACCTCATTTGCATAAAAATACAGATCAAATAAGGGCATGTACGCGAACTAGAGATGTAAAGGAAGTAAATAGAGTTATAAGGATCTTGAACCAATGCTGAACCAGTATATATAAAATAATAACAAGTTCCCTGTTGTTCAAATTTTGTGAATCGTAATTCATATATAATACATACTAGGTGGGGAAGCGCGGCTTCGCCGCGTCTTAGAGGATTTTTTATATTTCAATTTTAAGAACAGCTAATAATTTGTCATTAAGTCTAAATTATGTGCGATAGGCATATAAGTGCAAACGCAAAATGCCATAATTTTTCTTTTGACATGAGTTGTAAAAAATTGAAGTGCATAAGCATCATACATGAGCTGCTTTAGCATAAAAAATTACTATAAAATTAGTAACTTCTATCATAGGAAGTTGTCGTAAATAAACTTACTATATGATTTTTGGCATTAATCATTTCTAAAAGATATCAACCTGCATAATCAGACAATAATTTTCAAAACAAATACTTAATATTGTCTTCACTATATAAATTTTTTAATTATTAAAAAAAGCATATCTTATACCATTAAATTTTTTTGTCATAGAACTATGATATCATAGAACCCTTAGCTACAACTTTAAAGACCATTCAAAACAACTTCGACTGGCTCGCCAAAGCTATCAACCAAATCAACCATATGGTTATTCATGAAGGACAAAATGTTTTCTTCAAGATGGTTCATCTTGAACTTGTCACTCCTTTATATACTTGGTATAGTCAATTCTGACTTGTCACTAAACACCTATGAAGCTGTAACAAATGAAGACCACTATTAAGTTGAAGATATATTTTTATAAAAGATTATACATCTAGTTGAAACCAAATTATAGCGATCACTATAAAAAAATGCAAGAACTAATTTGCAAATGAAAGAATAATATTTTATTTCTTAATAATAAAATGTAATATTAGTTTACCTAAACTGTCAAATATGTTTTTTTCTGAACAGTACCAAATATGTTATTAGCTCATTTCCAATTTTACCCTTGTTGTCTTTTTGATGAATATTTATTCTATAAGTAGCACTTACCCGTTTCACTTAAATTAGCTTTTTTAAATTTTATCCCAAGTGTCTACTATGCACGCCATTTATGAAAATTTCTGACATATAATTTCTTCCATAAAAAATGTCATATAAACTGGTGAGAAAATGTGCCTTCAATAAAATACATAATTAAGAAGTAAGAAAATAGCATGCCACTGGTATATGATTAAAACAATACTTCTATCTAGTAATTAAACCATTGCATACTAAAACATAGCATACATACATACCTAATATTCTTGACATAGCGGCATGTGGCTCTTTCAGCCTCTGATCGCAAGGAGATACAACAACCAGCACTCTATCGAGTCCTGTATCAATGTATGGATCCCGGTATCATTTCCTTGGTTCCTCCTCTTTCCCTTTCCACGGATCCCTTCTATTATCTTAAAAGCATCCTGCATTGGCGCAAATCCCAGACACCAGAGAAGCAGGAGGCATCACACCAACACAGCCCAACGAATTTGCAAGTCGTCTTTGATTTCCTGAATGCCTGAGTTTAGATAGTAACAACTACCCCCAAAGGTTTTTGTTCCACGCTGGCCTGCAAATAATACACAGTCATTTTTAATATCTGATATATGCTAGCAATGCAATTAGATAATTTTGTATTAAAAAATTTTTCAATATAATTTGTCTATTTTACAGGTTTGGAGGAAGGGGTACTACACTGTTATTATTGTCTGTCTTTTAAAGTTTACAAAGTATGCGTTGTCGACAATTTGGTTCCTGCCATGATTGGTTCAATTGAGAACCTTCTTCTGTATTAGCATGCTCTTTCATAAATTTGTTTGATATTTGATAAGAGTCAGCAAGTGATGATTGTATTCCTCCTCCCTGGCAAGTTAATCAGGATAAAAGAGACACTGAAAAATGACAGTTCTAATTATTATTTGACAATACCTTTGTGTTTTCAACAGTGTGAGTATATGCTCATAGTCTTAATTTAATTGGGCACTAAAGAGAATAATTTTAGGTTGGGCTGAATATTGATAAGGCTGCCTGCTCCTACTTTCATCGAATGGAGAGGCTTAAACATAAACTTTATGTTAAATGTTCATACCTTGGTATAAAAATGAGGAGGTGAGTAGGAATCAAAATATGTTTTACTACAATCCCATTGGCCAACCATTACCCATGTAAACCTTCACCTATTTGGAAATTTTTAGAGAAAATCATTAGAACAATATAAAAAATAATGCAATGCATTTCAAATAAAATATTTAATTTTTAAATGCACTTTGTATTAGTCATCTTTAAATGCTAGAAAACTGAATTACGTTCATCACTGGATAAAATACGCATTCAAACGGCGTGTGTCATCTGTGAAGATGGGCTCCTCTTAGATGTTATGATTTTGTATCCTTGCATTATATGATCACTTAAGATTTTAGAAAAGCAACTGACCTTCAGAGTTTATTTCACTGCTAATGGAACAGAAGGTTAAAAAAACTTACCACTTTGACCCATTTTCATCAAGAAATCAGGCTTTCTAACATAACCACAACAACCATGAGTTAGAGGATATGGAGGAAACAAAGAAGAAAATGAGGGGTATGGATTGAGGTGGGATTGGTGGAGGAATAAAAGCTATACTTCATATGATGTTGCATATAATATTTTTGGAGCAATAAAAGTTAAATTAAAATAAAAGTTATTTGATATATCACATTGTAAATAAAGAGTATTTGACAACCTAAAAAATGAGGATCCATATGCATGAGAAGATTCAACAATTTCCATAAAATGATCCCAATATCAGAAGAAATCAAGACTACATAATCTGTTTAGGCAGGGACTTAAAAGCTGGTGAGCTGTATGGCATCAAAATCTTCAAAAAAAAAAAAAAAAAGAAACTATCAATACATCATTTGTATCATGAAATTTCTGTAGACCAACCAAAAATATTTGATTATGTGGGAAGACAACAGCTGGTCTTTATTTATTTTTTTATTTCTTCTTTTAGTTCATGTACTTTTAGTTATTGAGAAATATGAAATTTTGAGATTATTCATAGAATGCATCAGTTATAAACATATTGCTCTCTGATTATGTAATAGAAAAGTAAAAAAATCATGTTATAAAATAACAGAACAATAAAATTATCATAATATTTGAAATGTTATTTTAGCTTTTCAATACCCCATGACGCAAAAATCTGTGTTACAGTAGCAATTTCACAATACTGAGTAGCAACCACCCCAACTGAGGAAATTTCATATAAGATTCATTTATAAAGCTGTCATGCCAAAATGAATTATGAAACATTTATGTCAATAAGCAGCAAGGTTTTAATATTATTGTATTTCTATAAAACATTTTGCATCGACAATGAAAATAGTTAGAGATTTATACTACCTTCAATTATCAGCTATTGGAAGTTGGAAAAGTTCTTACTAATCACACCAGCAATTTGGTGCCAAGGTCGACCTGTGCGTTCAAAACTCTATGATATCTACTCTACATCAAAGGAATTTTACGACAAAATAATCAGGCGGCATGGCTACTAAAAAAATTGGTAGAAAAGATTTAAACATGATCATAAAGAGGACCAGTACAAATAATACCTGATTCTTAACATGAATTGAACCAATTGAATTCCCTCAATCAATTACGATGAGCAGCCAGCGGTATATGAAGGGATCGAAGGCATGGACACTACGCGAAATATTTCCATCAGTAACGGTTAATAAAATCGAATAGTAACGGTTATGCCCCCGTCACAGTAGCCTCCGTAACAAATCTTTATATTAACCGTCACAATTTTGCCGTCAATGGACGAGAGTTTTGTAACGGTTAATATAAAATAACCGTTACAGATTACCATGGTTTAATAACGGTTATTATGAAATAACCGTTACAAAACGATCTTCTTTTTTTTATTTTGTTTGTTTTGTAACGGTTATTAGATAATAACCGTTACAGATATAAGGCTTTTGTAACGGTTATTATCTAATAACCGTTACAAAAGGTCATTATTAAAAAAAAAATTTCAGTTTTCTGTGGCTAGCCCCTGTTGCTAGCCGAAATTAGTGTACCAACTGGTACAGATATCAATCAATCTATATATAGCATGCATATCAGTAATTAAGCTTCAATTTTGTAAGAAAATGCAAAATTGGGATTTGGGTTTTAGTTATTAAGCATCTAAATCTCAGTTACAACGACCAAAATCAAGAGAAAAAGAGAGGGAAGAAAATACCGATTGTCAGCTTGGTCTATTCCAGAGGGAGTCGAGGTGGAGTCGAGGTGCTGTCGAGAGGGAGTCGAGGTGCTGTCGAGGGGTCTCGATTGAGGACCTGTTGAGAGAGAGAGAGAGAGTGAAAGATGGCCGAGAGAGAGAGAGAGGCAGAGAGAGTGAGAGAGAGACGGCCGAGAGAGAGAGAGAGACGGCCGAGATAGAGAGAGATGGCGGAGAGAGTGAGAGAGAGGCGGAGAGAGAGAGGTACCTGAGAGTGAGTCGCCGAGAGAGAGAGAGAGATCGCCGGATCGTGAGTCGCCGCCGAGAGAGAGAGAGAGGGTACAGTGGGACTTAGAAAAATTTGGAATGAGAGAGGCGGGATGGAGAGACTCTAGGTTTTACTGACTTAAAAAGAGCGAGCAGGGAGAAATCCTATTAATTTACGGAGATTTAGTAACGGTTATTAGATAATAACCGTTAAGAATTTAAAATGTAAGTTTTGTAACGGTTATTATCTAATAACCGTTACAAAATAGAAGCTTTTTGTAACGGTTATTAGATAATAACCGTTACAAATGAGTTGACAGAATTTTTTTTTTCCGGACGGTTCTTCTGTAACGGTTTTTTTATAAAAACCGTTACTGAATGAACTTGATAATATTTACACCGCTGCCACTACGACTTCTGTGACGGTTTTTTCGAAAACCGTTATAAAAAGGGGGTTACTGATAGACGTTTTTGTGGTAGTGGGAGAGGAACCAAGAATAGATTTGGCAGAGGAGCAGCAGAGGATGGGTTGTGGGCAGGGCCGACAAGGGGCGGATTTGGCGGAAGATTTTTCAAGGGTTTTGAGGTACCGTGAATTTGATGGAGAAGAAGAAGTGGAGCGTCGGGAGGAGGTGGGTCACGGTTACAGGAGGAAGAGGCAGAGAACGGCAAGAGGGGGTGCGAAGGAGAAGGAGTTGGGGGTGTGGCGTGGTCGGCGAGAGGAAGAGGAAGAGGCAGAGAGAGAGGCCATGGCTAGGTTTAAAAGAGGGAAAAAAGAATCGACGATCAGATCTCAGTTAAATATGAATGAACGATGAGATTGTTGTGCAGAAGCGTAGGAAATAGGAAATATCGGTCACGGATAGCGGCCACGGGAATTAATATATAATCTTAGATTAGTACGTATGTTACAATTTATTTCGTGCGAACATATTATAATGGTCCTAAAGTATTTAAGTTACAAAATTTCTTTTGGTGCCAACGTGCCGATAAGTATGTAAAACTAGATGAAATGCAAATAAATCTGGACAATTGCAACCCAAATGATTAAAATCAACTGCATGGCCTTTACTATTGGCAGGTCTCACAGATAAGACTGACGAGATTAACTTGAAGAATTTGACTAAATTTTGTCAGCCCAATGAAAAGCTACATTTACACATTTGTTCACCTCCACCCACCCCGGTCCAAGAAAGTCCTCCACCACCAGGTCTTTCTAGTCCTCCACCTCCATCAAGTCCTCCACCACCAATTGCATCACCATCTCCACCAAGTCCTCCACCTCCACCAAGGTCTTCTCCACCTCCACCACCTCCACCAACTTCTTCACCTCCTATTGCATCACCACCTGTACCAATTTCTTCACCTCCAATTGCATCGCCACCTCAATCAAGTGGTCCAGCGCCTCCACCAAATAATTGCAATGAAAATGGCAATAATGGAAATAACGGCAATAATGATAATAATGGAAATAATGGAAACAATGGTAATAATATGGCAATAATTGCAACGGGAATAATGGAAATAACGACAACAACGGATATAATGCAACTGTACCAATTTCTTCACCTCCAATTGCATCACCACCTCAATCAAGTGGTCCAGCGCCTTCACCAAATAATTGCAATGGAAATGACAATAACGGCAATAATGGAAATAATGGAAACAATGGTAATAATGGCAATAATTGCAACGGGAACAATGGAAATAATGGTAACGACGGAAATAATGACAACAACGGAAATGGAAACAACGGTAATAATGAAAATAATGGCAACAATGGAAATGGAAACAACGGTAACAATAGTAATAATGACAACAAGTGAAATGAAAACAACGGAATCGATGATAATTCATCGTTCCATTCCTCAAAACTTTACAATTAGCTTCAATAATTTTTATATGTTTGGTGCGTTGTGGTCTTGCACCTTAGCTAGCTCATAGATGGAGTATATTAGTACTTTTTCGAGAGAGTAGTATGAACTAAGTTAAAGCTTCGATGTAGTGTATGATTTAATGAAAAATAAAAGGTTCAAATAATGAACCACGGATTCATAGGTGCCGAGCATTTTTCATAGCAAATAATGATATAATTATGGATGCTATTAATTCGTAGTATGTGATGGCTAGCTTCCCTTTCGAAAGTTGCAAATTCTTGGTATTAAATAAAATTATATGAAAAAAATGTATAAAAGATAAGATATATATTGATGACTTAAATGTTTAACAGAAATACATCCTTTATTCCTTTTTTCTTTTAATATCACAGCAATAACATCCTATTGCACGATACTCGAAAAGTAAGAAAAATATGTTATCTGTAATAATCTCTCACTAAGATAAGCTGTGCAGGAAATATCTTCCCATTTAAAACCAAGGACGGAACTAGGTGTTGCCAAAAGTGGGCCTGGCCCCCTTCAATACATATAATCTCAAGAAACTTAAAATGCTTTTAAAGCCATTAAAAAATTTACTAATTTTTAGATTGTGGCCCCCTTTTGAGAATAAAAAATTGCATATCAGATTTCTTGGACCTCTCATTTCAGATTTCTGGTTCTGCCCCTGTTTAAAACCGTTTGGCCATCTTGCGACCATTTTCAAAAATCAACAAGCTTCAGCAGCATCGATAGGTAAACAATTATCAAAGATCACCAAAACCTAATAAAAGTGTCTAAAATTTAAGATGACAAATTTTAGCTGAAAATTAAGATAATAATTATAATAATAGAAAAAAAAACACAACACAGTGGTCAAGTTCTTCATGTGGGATAGTCTGATAGCAACTTGCATGCAAACATTAGTGCTGGTCATATGGAGGGCTCTATACCACTACCAGTTACAGAATAAAAACATTGCAATAGATAAAGGCTTCAGGTTCAAAATTATTTAGTATTTACTAAATTTCTAAGAACAATTTACTCTTGTGATGTCATAAGAAGCATGCTGATCATGTATGCTGATAAGTGATAACTGCATCCATAAGTTTTGAGGGGATTGCTTTTTTTCCCATAGTAATTTTGATTTCATGGGTCTCTCTCCTATTGGGGATTTAACTAACGGATTCACTAGTGCTTAATTACGAAATAAGAAAGGAAAAAGGCTTTCTGTTTTTTAGAAATTGATTACTGTCATCTGCAGTTTTGTCATCGCTTGAACAAAATGAACATATAAATGATCAAAGTGAACATATATAAACAAATAAGTTCAATAAGATTAAGTTGAATATGCATATAAAAATCTAAACAAGGAATGACAAAATTTATTTTTTTTATATGTGTTCACTTAATTTGATTATCTATATGTTTATCTTGTTTATTTTATGTGTTCATTTTGTTCAAGCGATGACAAGCAATGATAAAACTGTAAATTACAGTTATCATTTTTTTTTTGTTACGACTGCAGACGAACAAAACGTTAAAAAAAAAAAAACGTCCCTTAATATGGTCATAGGCTCATATTCTTAACAGCCCATTGGTTGCTTGCTTCATTGTGATTGAGCATTCTCTAATTGTCAGCTCGGTTATTCATGTTTTTATAAATTGAAAATGTACCATTATTGGTTATTTGGCAAATTATTTAATTTTTACAGTAATCGTAAATTTTACCTTTGTCCTTACATACATTAAAATTTATTCCCGTAGTTGTCACTTGTCAGGCTATTGTGCAAATTGTTGGTCGTAACCATCAGTGACAGTGTACAGCATGCCTGTTAAATTCGTTCTTGCCATCCATATGTTAGGTTTTAACATTGATGTGACATTCATACTACCAATTGAATCGTCTGTTCATTTCAGTCTCACAGAGAGATTAATTTGCCGAACCACATGGCATATCAACAATATGTTAGAAAGTGTTGTCCAAGCACAAATTTTAATTTTAATGCACTTAATTATCATTAATTAAGCTAACAACACAAGAGAAACTAGTCTCAAGCAATTAACACATCCATATGAGAATAGAAAGACGATTTTTATCTCTTCTTGTATCGCAACAAGAAAACTCGATTCGAATCAATAGGAATCGATGGCGTGCTCGTCTCCACCACCGCCGCCGCCGTCTTGTCGTCGGCCTCAAGTCCACCAAGGAATTAACCAAAATCTCAAGGCCTATGCTAGTAAGCAAGAGGTAATAGCTAATCTCTTTATTTGTCCTTTTATTTAATCTACTATTTAATGGAAGGAGTTGATTGCTCAACACATGAGCTAGATAAGGTGGAAAAAAGCAAGAGAAAGAGATGAAAATTCTGAAATTTTCTCTCTAATTTTTGTTCTAGGAGGAAGAGAAAAAGAGAAGGCTATAGTGGCTAGGGTTTCTCTCTCCAAATGACTGTCCGGTCCTTTTTGACGGATTTCCCGTTTGAAGAAGAAAAGCAAAAAGACGATCGGATCAGATATCCCCTCGCAGGTCAAAGTCTCGACCACGGGCGCCTCCCACTTAAGAGATGCTCGCTCGTGCGTACTTTGCTCACACGAGAGTTTGTTTTTTGTGCAGGTCCTTTCTTTCCGACGGGCGCAAGCCCCCGCCGTTAATTACCCTGGTTACTTTCCGAGACACCTCTGGATCGGGAATATCAACGAATATGTGCTGCAGACTGTTAGTGAATTGTCAATAAAACAATTAGTGCCATGCATATGCATATCAATATTTGCGGATGTCTATTTTATTACTTTCTCCCTCTTTTTTTGATTTGATTTGTTTGTTTTTTTTTTAATATGATAGGTTATGAGCGGAGGAGATGTGATCTGATTCGAATGATTCCTTCTTTTTTTTTTTTTTAGACTTTAAGTATGGTTAGTTCCTTTTTTTTTTTTTTTTTTTTTGAAGATTACTTAAGAGCTTTGTTTGGGTCACCGAAACTATTTCATGCAATATTTGGTTTTGGGTTTTGTTCCTTCAGCATATCTAGTCAGGTGGGCTTTGGGTCACCAGAACTATTTTTAGCAATCGGGACAGCGTGTTATTTGAAATGAGGTCACGGGATCGTCCAGATACCACAAGTTTCTTTTCTTTCCTTTTTTTTGGGTGTCCATCAATAGTTTTTGTCAAGTGGGCCTTATACCATCAAGACGTTTTTAATTTTCAGGACGATGTGTTATTTATAGTGAGGTTGCGGGATCACAAGATACCACAAGGTTTTGGTCCATCAGTAGTTTTTGTCAAGTGGGCCTTATACCATCAAGACGTTTTTAACTTTCAAGACCAGTTGTCATTAAGAGTGAGGTCGTGGGATCACTCTAACACCACGAGATTTGGGTCCATCAGCAGATTTCGTCAGGTGGGCTTTGAGTCACCGGAACTATTTTAGCAGTCAGGACAGAGTGTCATCGAGAGTGAGGTCGTGGGATCACTCAGACACTACGAGATTTAGGTCCCTCAGCAGATTTCGTCAGGTGAGCTTTGGGTCACTAGAACTATTTTAGCAGTCGGGACAAAGTGTCATCTGAAATGAGGTCACGGGATCATCCAGATACCACAGGTTTCTTTTCTCTTTTTTTTTGGGCGTCCATCAATAATTTTTGTCAAGTGGGCCTTATACCATCAAGACTTTTCCAATTTTCAAGACGATGTGCTATCTATAATGAGATCACGGGACCACTCAGATATAGCGGGATTTTTTATTTTATCTTAGTTTTGGGTTTGGACTTTTGATTTTGGGTCGTTGGTTTGGTTTTGGTTTTGTTTTCCCCTTTTTTTTTTGGGTTTTGATTCTAAATTTGGGGTTGGGACTCCATATCTAAGGCCTGACGGCTGGGTCTTGGGGGAGGTTGCGCTTTTTTCATTTGATTTTGGCTTTGGGATCAAGACTCCGTATCTCAGACCTGAAGGCTGGGTCTTGTAGAAGTTTGATTTATTTTTGGTTAGGACTCCATATCTGAGGCAACTAGCTGGGTCCTGGAAATATTACATTTTTTTTTGTTTGATTTTAAGACTCCATATCTGAGGCCAGACGGCTGGGTCTTGCAGAGGTTTGATTTTTTTTATTTTTGAGGTTAGGACTCCGTATCTGAAGCAGCTAGCTAGGTCCTGAAAATATTATATTTTTTTTTTACTTCGATTTTGGTTTTAAGACTCCATATCTGAGGCCAGGCGGCTGGGTCTCGCAAAGGCTTTGGCTTTGACTTATCTTTCTGACTTGAGAATGATCAGAGCACAGCTTATACTCCTTCTGATTATCAATGTTCAGTGAGAGCTTCTTATGAGATTCATCATTCTTATTATCGATGAACCTCAATTCAGCCAAATTCTTGAGATTGAACCATTTTCTGAATATTCTGCATTATGAGAATTTCCGACACCTGCAACGGGTCTATTTTTTTATTGGGCTTTGGTGCAATTACTCAGCATGAATATATTATTTATATTTTTTCGGAGTTCGCAAGGATTTTTCTCATATTTTTCTGAGCTTCTGGTGATTTTTGATGGGTTTTTCAGATTGGCAATACACTGCTTGGTTGCTATTTTGGTGTTTATATGATTTGATTGATTTTAGTTGGGTTTTTGGCTATGGTATTTAGTAAAAATGGATTCTCTATATTTTTCTGAATTTATAGGAATTTGGTTTGGGTTTTTCTGAGTTTGCTATGGTTTTTGGCATATTTTTGAAGTTTCAGCAATTTTGAATTTATCGGATTGGGCCACATCATCATCAAGGCTTGTGCACATGAATGGTTACACACCATATTGTTGGGCACCGGACGCCACAGGAAATCAAAGGACTTAAGGCACTTTCGTGTTTTTTTTTTTTCTCTCCTCTTTCGATCTGATGAGGGGGGAAGGGAACCAATGGGAATTTGAGCCGGGCTCACCCAGAGACCTTCATCTCTTTTTTTTTTACTTTCTTTTCTTCGCCCTCCTCTTCAGCTCTTCTTTCGATTCGATGCGAGACCTCCACGACTATCCGGATATGTGACAGATCGGAGGGGGGGGAGGCTCATGAGCCTCGTAGAGCTCCTCTGGGGATTTTTGTATTTTGTCGGCTCATTGTACCCGGTCATGGAGAGAGGCGACTGGAGCTTTGGGAGAGGCAGAGACAGAAATTGAGGGCCTGGAGGAGCTTTGACAGGTAAGTGAATGTGTGTCTACTTTCAATTTGGGTGGTGAGGCTTCTTAGCACTTGAATTCACTTTGATTGATTTTCAGTTTTCTGCATGCCCGTCAGGTGGTTGATAAAATGTCCGAAAGGGGCTGAGGGTAGCAATTGGCCATGAATGCCGAATCATGGTGATGGAGCATCAGAGAGTCTTTCTGGAGAATTATGGCGTTGTGGAGATACACTGGATACTTTTAATTTGATGTACAATAACTGACTTTGAGTTGGGTCGGGTCCGACGACATGAGGTGGGGACATCTGGAATCGAGCATGTCACAGACGTGTGAATGCGTTGATGGTTGAATGGATGCGCAGGAGGTGGGGGTGCCAGCATCATCTCGGGTTGGCAGCAAAGGTGTGGTGTCAGTTTGATCTTCTGGGGTCAAATTCCTTCCCCTTATTTTATTTATTTAGTTATTATCTTTTTATTGCCAATACAATTCTCAATGAGTTCATTGCGTGTAATGAGACTGGCCATTTTGATGTTAACATTTCCTCCTCTTTCTTTTTTTGCTTGACATATGGAAGAACATCATCTCGGGTTTGACATTATGGAAATGAGGCTCTTCAGACATGAACAATGGGTGGGTGCTCTTATGATATGATCACTATGTCAGTCTAATGGAAGCTTGCCATCGCTGACACATGGCTTGAGAAGGGTTAGAGGAAGGATCGATGATAGCAGGTAATTTAATCTCTTGGTATAGTTCTATCATCTACACAAGGTTGGCTACTTGATTCTGAAAGTGGTATTTTCTTTTTCTTAAAGATTGACCTTCCATGGATCATTGGGCATAAGGAGAAAATGAGTTGGCATGGACTGCCATCACATCAGGCTATTCTCCAGCTGTGGGTCGACTTGGCCCCTGGTTTATTTCAGGTTATGGATGGTTTTTAGTGAAAGATGAGTTCATTGGTTTATGGCATGTCTTCCAGGACATCATGGAGATGCTGATTGAGAGGAGAGGTGAAGAGACTTGGACAAGCACCTGTTGTCATAAGAGTATTTCTCTTCTTTTTTTTTACTGTTTTTTTTTTTTATAACTCATTCACATGTTCACTAAAGTAATATACCAACAAGCTGCTTCCAGCGATTATTGTACTTCATGAGCTAAGACATGATATCATGACAAAGGCTTAATGAGGTTATTTGAAGTATTATCATTCCATTGCAAACACCTCGTTCTTGTTATGTGTCAAACTTTAGCTGTATGCAGTTTTTTTTTTTTTAAATTTTTTTTATGAGGGTTACATGAGGCTCCCTTCCTTTTTTTTATGATGGTTGCATGTAATCTTCCTTTCATAAGTGATGAGAAATGAAGATGCAGTAATAAGACCCAACTAAAAGAATGTTATGAAAGGTCACCTATATATCACTTAAAGCAAATAAAGGGTAAACATAGGTCAACTTCAAAAGAAAAAAAAATATAAATATAGAATAATTATCAGCATTTTACAACCCTTGGGTGTATGCAAGGTGAAGTATCCATGCACACCATGAATTGGTGGCTGGGTCAAACACAGAATGACTCTCAAAACAGCAAATGAAAAATTTCACCACCTTTTTGTTGATAGAATGAAGGATGATTACAAGTTGGCTTTCTCTTCTTGTAACCCAAACCACAGAATTCTTTTTTTTTTTAGCTATCCTAAGTTAACTTCCTTTTTTTTTTGTTTTGCAGATTTTTTTTAAGTGTGTGTGGCTTCAGGTGTTTCTCTGGATGTTATTGGCTTGTTGCTGAAAGTTTTCTCTCCTCTCCCTTTTTAATGGTGCAACTGACCTCTTTATTTATAGAGGGAGTCAGGGCTATCTTGGTCACTTCACCTCTCACTTTATTTTCTTTCTCTTTTCTTTAGCAACTCAGCCCTTAATTTTGTTGGTATAAAACTTCTTTTCTTTTTTTTTTTGCAGTATTTTGGGTATGATACTTGCTTCAGGTGATGTCAATTCATCATTTAATGTTGATCCAGGTACGATTCCCTCTACTTCTTCCTTCCTGTGCCTGAACAGCATAGTATATATTCCTTGTGTGACTCTACTACTCCTCTTTTGGCCTCTGTAATTTCTACTTTGGGTATAGTTTTAAGTCTGTGTATTTTTACTGTCCATTTTTTTTTATTAGCACAGTGACTACCTCCCCCCTCCCCATATAATGATTTGGCTGTTCTCATTCTGTGCTTCACTGAGTCTTAACCAAGCCTGACTTTGATCAATGTACATTAATCTTTTCACTCCATACTATTGCTTGCATCCTGCTTAGTGGGGACAGATGGAGGTGCAACTTTGTCTCCTGTTACATGGTAACTCCTTATCACCTTCTATGCACCATTCCCCCCCTTTTTTTCTAAAAAATTTCTCTTCCCCCACCTTTGTTCAGATATGTTCCAGTCACTCTGGGATCATCTTTGTATGCCTTGCGGCATATGCTGCATTCATATCTTTAAAAAAACTTTACATGATGTTTTCATGGAAGCCACATTTTTTTTTTATTCAATGCAGGTGCATCCTGACTAGTGGCATCCTCCTCTTTTTTTATCAGGTGATTGTGCATATATCGTTCCCTTCTTTTTTTTTGGTCAGCATCAAGCTTACTTTAGTCCTGAAACATGTGTTATTCCAAAGTCCTCCTTTTTTATGGTAATTTACACTTGATGACTGTTTTTTTTTTATTTCCAGCTTGTTATTTCATTACCATTACTCCCCTCCCCTTTTTTTCTTTCCTGTGTCCTTCACCTTGCATGCTTTAGCTGTTTCATTTTCTCCTGCATTAATTCCTCTCTTGATTTTATTGGATAGCTTGCATTTCCTTTTGGCTGCCTCCAACCTTTCTAGGTAAAAGGGGTGCTGTACAGATCAGGTGAAGCATTGATTCCCTAGTGCTTGCAGATGTGTTACATTTATATTATTTTTGTCCCATTCTTCTAATGTGTTTATGTGGCTTAATCGGCACTTTTTATTGTCCATAGGTCAAGCTTCACTGTTTAGACTGAAGTGGGTTGTTTGGGAGCATTAATTGGTATGTACAGCACACTTTTGTTGTAGGAACATTTAAATTCTGAGTTGCTTTGCCTCCATGTAAACCTTTATACATTATTCCTTTTATCACACTTTATACGTTTAGTCCATGTTTTGTGTACATTTGTACGTTGCTGTTTATAATGGAAGTAATTGTCAGACTTCCTGTGACTGATCTGTGGGTTCATCAGTCTCTTTATCTGCTATTGGCAGTGAGTGAATGATTCTTGGTTTAGTTTCTGATGGTACTCACTTTCGAGTTTCTTGAATTCCGAACTCTGTATTCCTAGTCAATCTGCTAGGCCATTTGGCTTTGGTCTACACACTGGTTTTGTTTAGGTCCTACCTGACACACTGGGTCTATTTTTTTACCCTCGTGGATGTGTGCAAGCGATCAATTCGGCGACTCAAGGGTTAAGGTGTATTAACCCGACCCCTTGTCTTTGTACCGACTCAATTATTTCCTTTCAAAGTCTGGTTAGGCACAACGGCAGTCGAGACAAGTGTCATTGCATTCTCCCTTTTACAGGCTTTTAGGCGACGCCAAGCATTCCTGTGATGGCCGAGCAGATCGCGAGAACAGGCTTGGGGGCACAGTGTTGCATTTGATTGGTTTAGTACGTAATTGGTTGGTCGGGAGAGAAGGGTCTGACGAATGGAGGCCCTCTCTATTCTTATCGAGAGATGGGCTCAATTTATCGCCCATAGAAGAAACGGACCCGATTTTCTTCATTGGGCCGATTGACTCTTATTGGGCTGAACTTTTGATGGGTGCGTGTGCCTTTCATGTTATAGTTCTCCGCATGATTGCGTTAGCCGCCTCTATACACAATTTTGTCATTGTACCAAAGAATTGGACGATGCGCCCATTGTTATTGGCCAGAAGGGTTATGTTCTCGGTCACTGGTTTGTTTTGAATAATTCATTATACTTAAATTTCAGCACACCATCATGGTATCTCAACCGTCTATTTTCAAGGATCAACAATGACATCCTTTTATAGGCCAATCACTCCACAAACTTTAGGGATCTTTTTATCTCTCTTAAGGTAGCCTCTATATGGGCTATCAAGCCTATTTTGTGGTGTGTTAAATGTCCACCAATTCAATTAATTAATGGACCTTTTTCTTGTACTCAAATCGGACCTTTAATTTACTAATTAAATAAAGGTTCATAAGCTCTATTTAATTCCTACAATTAAATTTTGTTGAACAAAATTAATTATTAACTTATTAATAATTATTTTTAGATTAGCAAATGCATTAATTTATTTCTATATGATCTCTTTGACTTAATTAATTATAACGGTTCGCAACGGTATATAATTAATTAATCAACTTATCATATTTTCGCAATACTCACTGCTGCGAATAAATAAATAATGCACTGTATGGTCAAGTCGTATTTGTGTGATCCTTTGAGAATTTATGCTATGTTGGCCATGGAATTAAATCGGTATTTAATTCCAATAATCATAAGCGGTATCTAGCAACACGTTATGATTCCTAATTCGCATAAATAATGCACTGCTACAATATCTCAATCCTGCATAAGAAATAAAAGTATCTCCTTGTCTGATTCTTATGTCACATGATATTATCGTATAATCCAAGATAGGAATGTGTCATTCTTGCAGATTATACGTTTCTTGATCTAGAGATAATTGTATCAAGTTGCTAGCAAACAATCTATCTCAATCAAGGGGCCTAAACAGATATCATCACTTACTAAATAAATTAATGAAGGACATACGGTTTTCTTGATGAACAATTTTTTCCCGCACAATTCAAGAGAGCATAAATAAAGTCCGTATAGCAGCCTTTATCAGGAATCAACATTAGACGATATTTATAGAACCTATCCTCATGTGGAAAAGTTGAACCATCTCAAACTTAAAATCAAACTCAAATGAAATAAATAATGACACATAACACAATCCATATATTTATTTCATTGGGTCATGTCCTGTACTATGTTCCATAACATATACATATGCAATTAAGTTGGCAACTCCTTACCTATGATTTGTAGAACTTAATCATCACTTAACTTGCATACTAATCTTATATGATAATTAATGTTTCTTGTTAATTATCAAGATTATGGACCTTTTAGATTTATTATTGTCACTTAATCATAAATGAACTACAGAGATCTACAATTCAGATCCTCAACCTGAATGATCTGTCAATAAATAAATCAAAGAACAAATGATCAAATATCATCAATAACATAAACCATAGAAGTAGCCATATAATGATTGGCTTTTAGGACATAACTCTAACACAATCTATAAAGTTTGCTGCCACTCTTAAAAGACAATTACTTGAGTTTTTGACAATTTTATGTTCAGAGATAGAAACGTTTTTGTTCATAGTTTCTAACGAGCATATGTATGAATCAATAAATGATCAAATAGAGTAGTTGTCGTTACAACAAAAACGATTTTTAGCACCACCACATTAATATCTGTTTTTAAAAAAATCGATCTTAGAAAGAGTCAGTGACAATTTCGTAATTGTTAGAGTTTAACTTTAGCATCGATTTTTTAGAAAAACCGGTGCTAAAGTGTTGAAAAAAAAAGAAAAAACCGTTTTACTTTAGCACCTATTTTTTTCTAAAATCGGTGCTAAAGAGTTGAAAAAATAAGAAAAAATCGTTTTACTTTAGAACCGATTTTTTTGCTTTTCTTTCCCTTCTCAAATCCCTAGCCGCCATTATTGTTCATATTCGATTTTTTTTCCTCCGAAACCGAGATCATTTACTCTTCTCCAAACCCACATTAAAAAATTAGCTAAAAATTTAGAAAAATTGAAAAATAAAAAAATAAAGAAGAGCAAATAGAAGTTAAAAAATTTGCATTTGAGATTTATTCTTTAATTTTTGAAGCTTTTATTTATTATTTATATATTAAGAATTTTTTTGTTTTTGAAGTTGATTTTTTTTTTCATTTTGATGTGATTAATTAGGAAGAGGAAGAGAATGTGATTCTATTGAAGCGAGAAAATCATCGTTTGGAGATAAATCCGGTAATTTTCTATTTTAACCCTCAATAATTTTAATTCGGTAAATTACCAATTTGTATGCATGGTTAATTAATTATTTGACATTTTCATATATTAGTTGTATTGTCATATAGGACCAAATTGCCAGAATTTGAACTATTTTAGATCGTGCCCGTCCGAGATTAATCCCTAAATCCCAATTGGGGACTGCTCTTTGGATATTCTGTCTCATTTAGGATTAACGAGTGGTATATTAGGCTTTGCTCCAAAACAAGCAATTCAGAGTTAAGGAAAGGAATGGAAGAGAAATCAAAGCTAAGGAAGTAGAAGAACATGAAATTCACCTGCTCCATGTTACAAAAAACATACATGAAAGTAAATGGTGATAACCTTCTGTTTAATAGGTAAAAAGACAATATTACCCTTTGATTTGAATGGAAGAGTAATGTTGCAATGATAAATCAAGGGCATAGTTGGAAAACAGATTTATTTCCTAGTGTTTCTCCGTTACACCCCGATTTCGGAGGTAACCGGTCTTCTCCTTAAAATTAAATTTTGGGGCGGTTGGATTTCTTCTGTTTCCCCTCGTTCACCCAGCAACCTCTTCTGGAGCAAGTAATATTGGTTAAGCTTCCTTACCTTAGCTTCCGTTCATCCCTTCTAGAGCAAAGCCTTAGATGCAATGTGTTGTCTGAGAAAAATTCAAAAATATTTTTTCTTATGTTCCCACGGATACATATGCACGAGCAATCATGCGTTGGCATATTCATGGAACATAATGGAAAATGCTGTCGAATTTTTCTTAGACAATACATTGCATCTAACGTACGCTCTCTAATGAGACAGAGTATCCAAAGAGTGGGTTAGTATGATAACCGGCCCGGAAATCTCATGTAGGTTGAACCTATAAACTTCATGTGATATGAAGTTTGGGGTGGTTGAATTGCAGATTTCCTGTTAAGTGCAGAAATATTTAATTCCTTAGCTTTTGTAACATGTAACCATTCACATCTCTCCCGCTAAAAATTAATGATTGAATTATGTTTCTATAAAATATGTTCATGCGTCGTGATGAATATTAATAGGTTAAATAAGTTATGTTCCAGTCTTCCAGATGAAAGTTTCTATTGTTAATTAAGGAATATATAATTAGTCCACTTCCGCATGCATATTGTGTCACGTGGCATAATTCCTCTTTGTAGCAAGATTTTATCGGCCTATTAGGTCACTGTTTATGTTCTATCCTTATTATTCTCTGAATTCATCGTGTTAACACACACATGTACAGACACGCACGCACATCTACACACACTAAAATTAATTTAAGGGATGCTGTAATCATTGTTGTTGCAATTTAATACAAGAAAAATTAGAATGTGACATGAAATCAATTATTTGAGCAGACTGAATGATCATATATATTTATATCAGCCATGCGATAGCACAATCATTATTGCATGACACACACATCTGAAAGAACATGATATTTCTTCAGATCGTGATGTTGCTCCTATATGGAGCAATCGTATTTTTCTTCACCATCTAAAGGGTACATCTAGGGATGCATAATATCATGGATATTTCGATTTATAAAAAACTCTTTCAACTTGAAGAAGCATAGACACAATAAAGTAAGGCGAATTAGCATCAGATAAAGTGAGCTAACAAAGAGCAGGAGCAAGTGCGGGAGCAGAATCAGGGGCAAGATCATCATCAGAAGCTAAGGAAACAGAATCAACATTAGTAGTTGGAGCGGTTGCAGGAACAGAAACAGCAGAAACAGAATCAGCATCAGTAGTTACAGGAACAGGAACAGGAACAGCAGCTACAGAAACAGAATCAACATCAGTAGTTGGAGAACGAGAAATTGCCGGAACAAGAGCAGCTACAGAAGAATTCACATCCATAATCGGAGGCTTGGAGCAATTACCGGAACAAGAGCAGCTACAAAATCAACATCAGAAGATGGCTCGGTTGTAAGAATAGGAGCATTATCAGGAGTAGGAGCAGGTGCAGTAATTAGGGGCGGTGCCGGTACGGGTTGCCATTTCTCATAAATATTATTAAAATATGTCTGCAAACATATAAGATATTACTTAAACTTGTAACTAATGATAATGATATTTAGAATCAATTTACTACACATTCAAAAGTTTGAGAACTAAAATTATAAAAAGATAATATATTTAGGACCAATTATGTAATGCACTCCTTAAAGAACCATACCCAGATCGAACTACAAAGCCTACTCGTGTTAAATTAAGAGGAATAACATCTTACAGCCATGAAAACACTGTGTGACTATAATCTATAGAGGTCCAAGTTTCCACCTGGACATGAATTATAGTAATAATAATAACTGAACGGAAATATAAGCAGCAAGCAAAACTACAACCATAATAAAAGCATAGACAACATGATTTTCATTTCGTAGAACTGTAGTTCTGTTAATAATAGATGATTGGACACTTTGTAGAAGACTAACTGCAATTGTTGGATGACAAAAAATTTTGTAATCTTGCTGTCAAATATCCTTGCTAAGGGAGGATCGCTGAGAGCCCACCATTCCCCCATCTTTATAATCATATGGTCCAAATTAAATCATCGCAGGGATAGGGTCGCTGAGTTACCAGTATCTTATTCCATTTTACAGTGTATAGATCACACAATCTTTTCAAGCACATGTGCAAGCCAGAGCCACATACAATTAATGCTCAATTAATCACTTTCAAGAAAACTTACTTTGTATAATTAAGTTACGAAGTAAAATCAAGGAAGCACTTTTACCTCTCTTTGCAATAAGATAAAAGTTCATGCATGTGCCTAAATTTCATTGGTGGGCATATCTAATTAAAGAAATAAAAACAAAGGTGGCAAGGACATGAATTTAAATCACTGCCTTAACGATAATGCCAGCAAAGGGACCTCAAAATACTATGATGCCATATAATTTAAACCACCGCCTTAATGAAATGTCAGCAATTGGACCTTATAACATTACTGTGCCACATAAAGGCTGTGTAAAAGCCCCATTTCTAATGACTATATAAAGAATATTTTCGTTCTCAAATGTCACTGAACCAAAGAGAGAGGAGTGATCTGTGACAATTAAAAGGACAGTGGCAACATGGTAACAAGGTATTTATTTATTCTAATAATTGCTGCCGTAATCATTCAACCTGCAATGGCAAGGAAGATTCCTTCTTACATGAAAGCTTCTCAAGTTGGTATCACCTCTAATCTTTTTTTATTTATTTTTGAATATATATAGTGTTTCGGAATCACACTCGCAACCGAGAGACGAGAGCGTTCCTAACTTCATATGGCGCTTAATCCATGCAACTGGATTCCATGTCACTTGTCGAATGTGCAGTCTACACTGAGTCTCTTCCATAAAATGAGAATCTTACTCTCTAGAAATATCTTTTGTTCACGTTTTTGAATTCTGATAAATAAAATATTTTTTTCACCTCTACCCCGACAACAAAATCATTAGTCACTTAATTTGCCAAAAATACAGATCAGTAGGGGTACTTAAACAAACTAGACATAAAAAACAATTAGATATATAGTACTATATATATAAAAACAGAGAATAAAAACAGAAGTTACAGAGAAAGATCTTCAAAACGCTGAAACATATAAAAATACGGGCAAGTCCTCTATTGTTCAAATTATATGAACTGTAATTCATATTAAATAAATTTGTTCTCAGGTTATAAATTATTTCTTTGAGGACATATCTTAGCTAGTCCTAGAGTAGTTAAATTACCAACATTCTTTTGGTGCCATTCACGTATGCATGTAATAATATTTGGACTAGCTACAATGTAATTTTAATGTGAAGAGCATATATATTGACGAGTTCAGATCTTTCATTTGCAACTCAATAATTAAGATGTAATCACGTTTGACGCTCATCTGAGTAATGCTAAATTCAAACGGATTTGACTTATGCCGTCAAATACAATTATATCTTAATTATCAAGTTGCAAATGAACGATCATAACTGTTTAATGACTTAATGTTCTTCATGTTGAAATCACATTGCAGTCCAAATATATATATTTATACGCATACATCCACACACGCACACACGCACGCATGCGCACATGAGCGCACACGCACCCGTAGCTATAAATTATTATGGCATGGATGCTTATGTGGATTTCATCTGAAACTCTGACCGGTGATAGTATGATCAGTTTTAAGGATTAAATTGTCCAACTTTACAAGTTACTCCACCAATAACCGTACCCAAAACAGAGCCTGTTACTTCTGGTAATTTCAGAGGAATAGCAGCTATGGAAAAACACCATATGATGACCATCTAGCGGTCCAAGTTTGTACAGGACATGCATTCTAGTTGTAACTTGTAGTTAATTAACAATGACTCACAGAAATTATAAAAATTCAGGGACAAGAGTCAGGATTAAAGTATAAAATAAAATGAGGACTGAACATAAAAAAAATCTAGCAATACAAAATGATACGATAAATTAACTAAAAAACTTGTTAATAATAAACCTACTACTTACTATAAAAATTATATTTTTTTCATAGTTCAAGTAAAGAATCTCATTATTAGACTTGCATATTTTGTAAAATTTCTTAATATTCATTAGGTATAAAATAAAATTCAACTCTAATTATTTGAGAAAAAATGAATATGGATTGATGGTGCATGAAGGATTGTTAAATTCGCATATTTGAAAGTTCAAAACCGCTTGTTAAAAATAAAATGTACAATAACTCTAATATTTTTATACAGATACGTCTATCTATAATACTAAATTTCTTATTATAATTTTATCTTCGATGACTTCCAAAATTATTAAAACAAAATATTATAAATAAAAGATATCTTTTGTTTTACTGATTTGCTTTGGCATATAAATAGACATCCTACACGAAAATACTGAAATCAAATATTAATTAGAATAAAGATGCTAAAGATTTTTTAAGCAATTAAGTTTACCTTTCCTTTTAATTTCATACTAGCTATTTCTATATATAATTCCAAATTCAGTTGAATCTAGTTATATTGACTTGGGATATATATACATTGAGACAAAGACATTTGATAAATAAATATACTGTATGCATAGAGCAGCAATTTATTGCGTTTAAGTAGGAGGGCAAAGATACCTATCTATATATACTAAATAATTAAATTTTTTTAGCATCGCTTAAATATAAATCTCAAATATTAGGGGAGGCCAGGCCCTAGTGCCGCTGCGCTGCTATGCAGGATGCATTAATACAAAGGGAAAAGCGCAGGCAATAAAAATTTTCATTTCACAGAGCTGTAATTTTGTACTAACAGATGACGTTGTCTATTGGACATTGTCTAGAAGACTAACAGAAATAGTTGGATGAAACAAAAATAAAGGGAGGATCGCCGAGAGACCAGTATCTTTCCCCATATTTATATTTCATATATTGGGGGAGCCGCTAGATAACAGCTAGAGTATTGCAAACGTGTAATGTCGTATTGTGCCGTGCCGTGTCAAACATACATGTGTTAGAGCTCGTGTCGTGTTATGTTGACACGAGTAAATATTTTCAATGTGTCGTGTCAAATGAAAGAATTGGTTAACGCGACACGCGTTATGAGACAACACGTCTAACACAATGTTTCGTGTCGTGTTGACACGACGTGTTTCATTAAGAAGTATTTAAATAATTTTTAAAATAGAAAAATATAATAAATTATTGAAATTTCATATATTAAAATAAAATTAATGATTGATTAAAAAGATTATGAATAAATAATATTAAATTCATAATATAAACTCAATATAATTTAATAAATTCTAAATAATAATAATAAGCATAATTTGTGGCATATTAAAAAATGAAAAGGAGGCAGCAAGGACGATAATTTAAATCACAACCTTACTTGCTATTAATGTCAGCAAAGGACCTAAAAACACAATTGTGCTATAAAATTTAAATCGTAGCCTTAAATGATAATGTCAGCAAAGGGACCTGAAAATAATTATATTGCCATATATATATGTGCAATAGCACCATATCTAGATGATATATATATATATATAGAGTTTTGCTATGGTGAGTTGCAACTCACCAAAGGGTCGGTAAGTCGCACTCAAAGCTCCTAAATCTAGTTCAAAATGACCGATCCAAACCGTCAAATATGATCTCTCTATTGAAATCTCCATGCAGACCAAATTTTATATTTTTTTGAAATTTTTAAGTATTTTTTTCGGATTTTTAAAAACCGCTGTTTTTGAACGGTTCAGAACTAATTAGATTAACGATTTTCTAAAATTTCAAAAAAATACTTAAAAATTTCGAAAAAATGTAAAATTTAGTCTGCATGGAGATTTCAATAGGGAGATCGTATTAGACGGTTTGGATCGGTCATTTCGAACTAAATTTAGGAGTTTTGAGCGCGACTCACCGACCCTTTGGTGAGTTGCAACTCACCATAGCAAAACTCTCTATATATATATATCCATATATAAAGAACCATTTTGTTCTTAAATATTACCGAACAAATGAGAAAAAATGACAAAGTGGCAACTGGCAATATGAACGTAGGAGCCCAGCACAGATAGTCAGTGCTCTGTTGTTATGTTAGAGGTAACGGGTTTCGATTCCTGCTGGGTGCGGAAGAGTGATAAACTCTATTTAACAGAATGGGCTATGCCTTCATAAATAAATGGTCTTATTTTTTAAAAAAAAAAAATCATGATAATTGCTGCCACAATTATTCAATATGCAATGGCAACTTGGCAAAGAATCCTTCTGACATGAAAGCGTCTGAAGTTGATATGCAGGGGCGGAGCTACATGGGGGGCTGAAGGAGGCATTGTCCCCCTATGCCACACAAATTGTTTCATTTTCATGTGTATTTCGTTTTAATTTTAGAAAGATTATGTAATTTATCCCCCTAATTAAATGGAAATAACAAGTCTGTCTCCCTACAGATAATTTCTGGCTCCGCCCCTGTTGATATGTAACATATATTTCATCTTATTTATTTGTTTTGGAAAAGAATGATCTCATTCGTTCACGTGTTTCTGAATTCTGATAAATCATTTTTTTTTTCACCTCTACTCTGAAAACAAAATGAGTGACCAGCTCATTTGCTGAAAAATGCCTAGATCAAATAAGGGCATGTAAGCAAACTAGAGATGTACAGAGAGTAAAACTAATAAAATTAAAAAGAATCTTGAACCAATGCTGAACCATTATATATAAAATATTAAATATGTTCCTTTTGTTCAAGTTTTGTGAATCGTGATTCATATAATTAAAATTAGTACTCAAGTTACAATTTATTCCGTGAGAACTCACTCTAGCTCTGAAATATTTAATTTATCAAAATTTATTCAGTGCCGTTCGAGTATGTAAAATTGAAAGAATTTCATGGAAACTTTGACAATTGCAACACAAATGATGATTTACTGATATCACCTCATGACTTTTATTGCTAATTTTGTAGGAAATACTGACGAGTTTGGCTTGAAGAATTTAAGTAAGCTTTGTCAGATCAATGAAAAGTTACATTTAGACATTTGTTCACCTCCTCCAGCTCCAAGAGTTCCGCCACCAAGTGTTCCTAGTCCTCCACCTCCAATTGTATTACCACCTACTGTAAGTCCACGCCCACAAAGCACTTCACCACCACCATCAAGCCCTCCACCTCCAAATGCATCACCACCTCCACCAAGTCCTCCACCTCCTATTGCATCACCACCACCACCACCACCACCACCACCACCACCAAATCCTCCACCTCCAAATGCATCACCACCTCCACCAAGTCCTCCACCTCCTATTACATCACCGCCTCCGCAACCACCACCAAATCCTCCACCTCCAAATGCATCACCACCTCCACCGAGCCCTCCACCTCCAAATGCATCACCGCCTCCACCTCCTATTGCATCACCACCACCTCCACCACCTCCAAATGAATCACCGCCTCCACCACCAAGTCCTCCACCTCCCAATGCATCACCGCCTCCACCACCTCCACCAAGTCCTCCACCTCCTATGGCATCACCACCATCTCCACCTCCACCGAGCCCTCCACCTCCAATTGCAGCACCACCTCCACCAAGTCCTCCACCTCCACTTGCATCACCACCTCCACCAAGTCCTCCACCTCCAATTGCATCACCACCAACACCAAGCCCTCCACCTCCACTTGCATCACCACCTCCACCAAGTCCTCCACCTCCAATTGCATCACCGCCACCACCAAGCCCTCCACCTCCACTTGCATCACCGCCTCCACCAAGTCCTCCACCTCCACTTGCATCACCACCTCCACCAAGTCCTCCACCTCCAATTGCATCACCGCCACCACCAAGCCCTCCACCTCCACTTGCATCACCACCTCCACCAAGTCCTCCACCTCCACTTGCATCACCGCCTCCACCAAGTCCTCCACCTCCTATTATATCACCACCACCACCAAATCCTCCACCTCCAAATGCATCACCGCCTCCACCACCTCCACCAAATCCTCCACCTCCTATGGCTTCACCACCACCTCCACCGAGTCCTCCACCTCCAATTGCATCACCATCTCCACCAAGCCCTCCACCTCCAAATGCATCATCGCCTCCACCACCTCCACCAACACCAAGTCCACCACCTCCACCAAGTCCTCCACCTCCAATTGCACCACCACCACGAAATAATTGTAATGGCAATGGTAATAATGGAAACAATGGTAATAATGGAAATAATGGCAATAATTGCAATGGAAATAATCCTCCACCTCCAAATGCATCACCGCCTCCACCGCCTCCACCGAGTCCTCCACCTCCTATGGCATCACCACCACCTCCGCCGAGTCCTCCACCTCCAATTGCATCACCACCTCCACCAAGTCCTCCACCTCCAAATGCATCACCGCCTCCACCACCTCCACCTACACTAAGTCCACCACCTCCACCAAATCCTCCACCTCGAATTTCACCACCACCACGAAATAATTGCAATGGCAATGGTAATAATGGAAACAATGGAAATAATGAAAATAATGGCAATAATTGCAACGGCAACAATGGAAATAACGGCGGAGGCAACAACAAAAATAATGGCAACAATAGAGAACAGCCGCCAACAACAAAAATAATGGCAACAATGAAAAAACACCGCCAACAACAAAAATAATGACAACAAGGAAAACGGAAACAACGGTAAAAGCAGAAATAATAGCAACAAGTGACATGGAAACTATAGTAACAATCGCAATTAATTGTTCCATTCGTCAAGAATTTTTCAATTAGCTTCAATAAATTTTATATTTATTATTTCTTGGTGGTCTAGTCAGCTTTTAGATGGAATCATGGGAGTATATTAATAATTTGTCGAGAGAGTATTATGAACTAAATAAAGATTCCATGCATGTAGCTGTATATGATTTAATGAAAAATAAAAGTTCAAATAATGAACTGCGTGCCGATTCATTGCGGATAAGGATACTATTGTGGATGCTATTAGTTCGTAGTATGTGATGGCTAGCTTCTCTTTTGTAAGTCGCAAAACCTTAATATATATAAAATATGACAAAAAGTATATAAAGGATGAGGTACGTTGATATATAGCTTAAATGTTTAACAACAATAAATCATACTACACGATACTCGGAAAGTAAAAAAAAAAAAAAATGTTATCTTTGATAATCTATGACTACGATAAACTCTGCGTACGAAATATCTTTCAAAGACAACCAAAATATGCTATCTTCAGCGGCATCGATAGGTAAACAATCTTCAAAGACCATAAAATCCAACAAATTAAAGTATCTATCTAAAATATAAAAATACATATTCTAGTTGAAAATTAAGATAATAACAATAATGAAAAAAGAACACAATACAGTGGTCAAATTTTCATGTGGGCTGGTCTGGTTGCAACTCCAATATATCCAATGCATAACATTAGCGCTGGACTGCTTCCTGTTGGTCGTATGACGGTCTCTATACCACAACCAGTTGTAAGACAAAAAAAAATTGCAATAGATAAAGGTTTTAGGTTCAAATTTATATCACTACCACAAAAACGTCTATCAGTAACCCCCTTTTTATAACGATTTTCGAAAAAACCGTCACAGAAGTCGTAGTGGCAGCGGTGTAAATATTATCAAATTCATTCAGTAACGGGTTTTATAAAAAAACCGTTACAGAAGAACCGTCCAGAAAAAAAAATTTGCTGTCAACTCATTTGTAACGGTTATTATCTAATAACCATTACAAAAAGCTTGTATTTTGTAACGGTTATTAGATAATAACCGTTACAAAACTTAGATTTTAAATTCTTAACGGTTATCATATAATAACCGTTACTAAACCTCCGTAAATTAACTAGGGTTTCTCCCTGCTCCTTCTCCTCTCTCTTCCTTCGATCCCAGCCGCACTGCTTCTAGCTATTAGAGAAAAAAAGCCGAAATTTTTTCTTTTTTTCCATATCTATTTTCACTCAAAAAAATAGTTAAAAATTTAAAAAAATTCTACAAAAATAAGATTTAGAAAGAGAAGGAGAAGGAGAGCAGATTCAAGGTTAAAAAAACAAAATGTTATTAATTTTTCTTAGTTTTTCATTTTTCCTTATATATTTCGGTTTTATTTTGATTTATGGTAAAAATAATGATTTATTGTTGGTTTTTTTGGACAATTTCAGATCTCATTGAAGATGAGAAGTTTGGACAATTCGATATCTAGCTAGCACATTCAAGAGGAGAAGAATAAATCGGATTGGAGGTATATTTTTGTAAACTTTTCAATTTTATTCATTTATTATCAAATCATGCATACATTAATAATTGGCATATGCATTTAAATTAATATCGTATTGTCATAAATGACCAACATACTGGAACAAAACCAATTTTAGGTCATTGCCCGTCCGAGATTAATCCATTAGGGATTAATCTCGGATAGTACTCCCGGTCGGGAGTACTGCTCTTTGGATACGATCTGTCTCATTTAGGACAGCGAGTTGTACGTTAGATGCAATGTGTTGTCTGAGAAAAATTCGACGGCATTTCTCCTTATGTTCCCACGGATACGTACGCACGAGTAATCGTGTGATGGCGTATTCAAGGTTCATAAGGGAAAATGCTGTCGAATTTTTTTCAGACAACATATTGCATCTAACGTACGCTCGCTAATGAGGCAGAGTATCCAAAGAGTGGGCTAGGATGTTTACCAGCCCTAAAACCTAATGTGACAAATCGACCCACAACCTCAAACCCTAACATTTTGCATATATTTTATTGTTCAGATGGATCGGACGTGGATGTACTCAAGCAATCGATATTTAGCTACATTTTCAGAGGGGCTTAAAGAATTTATGGGTTGTGCTATAGAGAATATGAAAAGGACGGATGATAATAAAATTTATTGTCCTTGTTGTGTTTGTCAGAATATGTTGAAATGGTCTAATTTAGAAGAAGTAAGAATTCATTTGATTAGATCTGGATTTCAACCAGATTATACACGGTGGACACTTCATGGAGAGATTGGAGGGGGATATTTAATTGATGGGCCTAGCACAAATGTATTGGATTCACAATGTGAGGAACAAAATGTATTATTGGATGATGAAAATGTATTTGAAGATGAAAATGTATTTGATGATGTAAATATATGTGATGATGATGATGATGATGATGATAATGTAGATGATACACAACTTAATGATGATGATTTGGATGAAATTGTGAACAATGCAAATGAAGATTTTGTTGATAATGTTGAAATTTTTGGGATGTTACGTGAAGCAGATAAGATTAAGTTATATCATGGTTGTGAAAAGTCAAAACTTAATGCGGTTTTTAAACTATTTAAGTATGGCAGTTGATAAGCCAGAGCATCGGGGTAGAATGAGAGGAACTTCTGCATGGACCAAGAAGTCAGATTTGTACGAGAGAAAGCAGAGGCGACCTTTTCATGAAGGATGTGTGTCACAAGTTTCTATGGATGAGTTGGTCAAACAGGTCACGGAGAAATGTAAACAAGAATTCATCGCATCGTCAGAGCTGAGAGATACCATTAGGCAAGAGTGTTTTAGAGAGTTTCAGGGATGGTTGACCTCCGCTGGAGTACAGATTCTGACCTCGCCGCAGTTTGTGACGCCTTCGCCACTATTTCATTCGGTCGAGGTTGACTCAGCAATGCCCAATGATCAGTTATTTCGATCAGTTGCTTCATGCTATATGCCTCCAGATCCAATTGGCAGTGATCAGGTTGATTTCATTTTATATTTTATTAAGTTGTGAATTTGTTTATATTTTAAATAAATGTGCGATTTAAATCTATTTGTAATTTTCAGGAACCCATCCTATGCGATCTTTACCTCTATGATAGTCAAAATGAGCGGGTGCATGTGGCCGAGGGACTTATCCTGCCATCTGTTCCGGGTCAGATTGTACACTGTGAGCCTCTATCTCCCGAGTGTGCTCTAATCCAACTTGACAACGTATTTGACCAATACCGCAATTGGTTTGTCCCGGGACTGACACAAGATGAATTAAGCCTTAGTAAAGGGGGTCGATTCGCGTGGCCGAGAAAGGATGTGGAGATCCGAGGACAGGTATCTCTTTATTTATCACAATTTGGTTTGACATATGCATCTCTAATATTATTAATACTCGTTTTGATTACAAAAAATTATGAACTTGAATGCAGAATAAGAGCAAGGAGAAAGAGAAGGGCAAGGAGAAAGAGAAGAGGAAGGAAAAATCGAAAAAGGAGAAACCAATAAAGGAGAACAAGAAGGTGACAAGTGCGGGGTCGGGTATTGGTCGCAAACTGCTCCTCTCAAAAAAGATTATTGACAGACTTTCTAAATCAGAACGCACAGTATATGACCTTTTGATTCTCACACCACAAGGCGACGAAAATTTTGAACTGTTCGAATGCAATCCTTGGGGTACCCACGACGAAGAGGTTAAGTTCAACCTTAACCTAGGTGACATCGTCGAATGTTTCAAAAGAGAAGAATTGAACATATCGCTCATCAAAATGTACTCCTGGTATAAATCTTCAAACTTAACATTTTTTTTTCATATTCAATTCAAGTGAACGAAAAAGGATTAGGGCACTCCATATTCAAACTTAACATCAACATGAACATATTCAAGTGATATCTATGAATGCAGGTATTGGATGGGCCAACTTTCGAAAGGATTAGGGTACTCTAAGAAAATCACCATATTGGATCCTGATCTCTTGGCTGAAGCTAAAGTCATGCACGAAAAAAGTTTCGCAGTGGATTACATGAAGAAGTCGTTCTTAAATTTTCCATGCGACTACTTTCTTTTGCCGTATAACCAGGGGTAAGACAAAATATTATTGAACTAATAAAGACTAATCAAATACTTTTTATTTTTATTTCCATCTTAATAATAATTAATCTTAATTACAGGTATCATTGGACAGTCCTTATTATTAATATAAAAAAACTAGAGATTCATTTCATGGATTCCTTGATATGCACGGATGTCCCTTCGTTATTAAAGATAAAGCCGTTTATAAATTCGTAAGTTTTTGTTTCTAAGTTAACAAAATATTGATGCGATTTTGGAATTGATGGAATAATTTTAATTGCATGCAGGGCATATAAAAATTACCTGATGGAAAAGTTCCAAAAAAGTTATCGTGGTGGCCGGTTATTTTGCTAGTTCGAAATACCGGTACGCAATTATATTTAGTATGTTCTCGAAATTATATTACGTTCTCCTAACTGTTATGTTGAATTTTGATCTTAGGGTCCAAAACAAAAGGGGAATGTAGAGTGTGGATACTTCACATTGGTCGCCATGAGATACATATTGAACCATGTGGTCGAAGTCGGAGCATTACCTGAGGTACTTATTTATTTCAGATATAGGATTTAGAGTTTAGATTTTAGGGTTTGGGGTTTAGAGTTGAAGATATCAATCCTATAACTAATGTAATGTTTTGGCTTGTTTATAATCAATTGCAGAGAATCGAACCGGTTGGAGCACCTTATGTAAAAGAGCATATTGGAGGGGTAGTGGATGAGTTAATGCAATTTATGTACAGGGTATTGTTCTAAACAAGAAACATATGATTTAATTGCATGTACTATTATATTTTTGTGTTGTCATATTCATGCTTGATATGTCTTATATGCATGCTTGCTGTATATATGTTATATTATTGTGTTGTATGCATGCTTGATCTGGTACAGAGGTACCAGTTGGTACACTCATTTCGGCTAGCAACAGGGGCTAGCCACAAAAAAGAAATTATTTTTTTTTAATGAAGAAGAATTTGTAACGGTTATTAGCTAATAACCATTACAAAAGGCTTATATCTATAACGGTTATTAGATAATAACCGTTACAAATTTAAAATGTCATTTTTTTTTAAAATATTTGTAACGATTATTACCTAATAACCGTTACAGAAGGCCTAAAATTGTAACGGTTATTAGCTAATAACTGTTACAAATCTTAACAATTCAGATTTTAAAATATATTTTAATAAATGTAATGGTTATTTTATAATAACCGTTACAGATAGCTTGCCATCTGTAACGGTTATTATAAAATAACCGTTACGAAACTCTCGTACATTGACAGAAAATTTATGACGGTTATTATGAAGTTTTGTAACGCGAGCTACTGTGACGGGACATACCTGTTACTATTTTACATTTTTAACCGTTACTGATCAGATAATTTCGCATAGTGTATAATACTAGTGTTAGGAAGTGCACAAATTTAATTTTTTAGATTAATTACTCTTAATTAATCCTAATTAAACTAAGTGCAAAGGAGATCTAGTGCAAAAGCCATTCAAACACACAAGAGAAAGAGGGAAAAAGGGCTACCTCTTGCGAACTTGTAATCGCAAGGCTCGAATCCGTCGAGTCGAGGTTGCACGAACCACCACCTACGCCTTGGCCTCGAATCCACCAAGAGATTAATCACAACCTCGATCTATGCTAGTAGATGGGAGGTTGAGGCTAATCGCTTCCTTCCTTGCTTTCAATTAATCAATATTAATGGAGGAAGGTGTTTGCTCAACACATGAGCTTATGGGATGAGAGGAGAGAGCAAGCAAAATTCTGAAATTTTGCTCTTCTTTGTGGATTTCGGCCAAGAGGGAAGGAAGAGAGAGAAAGGGAATGGTGGCTAGGGTTTGCTCCCAACTTGACCCCTTTATATAGAGCTCTCTTGACCTAACTCTAAAACTTATCACTTGGACAAGTTTGCCCCTCTATGGCCGGCCCCAATAGTTGGGTTTAAATGGGCTACAACAATTATAATGGCCCATTTAACTATCTCTTAAGTTGCTCCTTTATTTCATCCATAATTGGGCTTTTAATTAACTAATTAATTAAAGACCCAAATAGCTCAATTAATTTAATTAAGTTGAACAAAATTAATTATTAACTTATTAATAATTATTTTGGGATTAGCTAGTACATTAATTTATTTCTATATGATCTATTTGACTTAATTAATTATAACGGTTCGCAACGGTATATAATTAATTAATCAACTTATCATATTTTCGTAATACACATTATTACGAATAAATAAATAATGCACCGTGTGATTAAAACTCTATTTGTGTGACCCTTTGAGGATTTATGCTACGTTGGCCATGGAATTAAATCGCTATTTAATTCTAATAATCATAAGCGGTATCTAGCAACACGTTATGACTCCCAATTCGCATAAATAGTGTACAGCTACAAAATCTCAATCCTACATAAGAAATAATAGTATTTCCTTGTCCGATTCTTATGTCACATGATATCATCGCATAATCCAAGATAGGAATGTGTCACTCTTGCAGATTATACGTTTCTTGATCTAGAGATGACTGTATCAGTTGCTAGCAAACAGTCCACCTCCATCAAGGGGCCCAAACAGATATCATCGCTCACTAAGTTAATTAATGAGGGACATACGGTTTTCTTGATGAACAACTTTTCCCCGCACAATTCAAGAGAACATAAATAAAGTCCGTATAGCAGCCCTTATCAGGAATCAACGGTAGACGATATTTATTGAACCTATCCTCATGTGGAAAAGCTGAACCATCTCAAACTTAGAATCAAACTCAAATGAAATAAATAATGACACATAACACAATCCATATATTTATTTCACTGGGTCGCGTCCTGTACTATGTTCTATAACATATACATATGCAATTAAGTTGGCAACTCCTTACCTATGATCTGTAGAACTTAATCATCACTTAACTTGCATACTAATCTTATCCGATAATTAATATTCCTTGTTAATTATCAAGATTACGGACCTTTTAGATTTATTATTGTCATTTAATTATAAATGAACTACAGAGATCCACAATTCAGATCCTCAACCTGAATGATCTGTCAATTAATAAATCAAGGAATAAATGATAAAATATCATCAATCACATAAACCATAGAAGTGGCCATTTAATAATTGGCTCCTAGGACATAACTCTAACAATCTCCCACTTGGCCTAGAGTCAATCAACAGCGACTTCTAGCCAGTGCATAGTACTCAATGTAATATCCAAAATATACATGTCTCATACTAAAACCTCAAAAGATAAAAGATACAACTCAAAGCCACTCAGGCATACGCCTAATCCCCATGGATGCAACGTGCAACTCATGTGCGGCTCGAGACAGAGGCTTTGTCAGAGGGTCCGCTGTGTTCGCGGCACCGTCCACCTTCTTGACCTTGATCCACCCGTCATTCACAAACTGACGGATGAGATGGAATCGTCGTAGAATGTGCTTGGTCTTTTGGTGAGACCTAGGCTCCTTGGACTGAGCTATGGCTCCCGTGTTGTCGCAGTAGAGATCCATTGGACCTGAGATGCTTGGAACCACCTCCAGCTCGGTCAAGAATTCCTTGATCCAAACGCCTTCTTTCGCTGCTTCACCCGCCGCTAAGTATTCTGCTTCGGTGACGGAATCGGCCGTGGTATCCTGTTTGGAACTCTTCCAACTCACGGCCCCACCATTGAGCAGATATACGAAGCCGGACTGTGACTTCGCATCATCTCGATCGGTTTGGAAACTAGCATCGGTGTAACCACTTACAACGAGCTCTTGGTCTCCACCATACACGAGGATGCTATCTTTTGTTCTCTTGAGATACTTGAGGATATTCTTGACTGCGGTCCAGTGCGGCATACCAGGGTTAGCTTGGTATCGACTAGTCACACTAATCGGATGCGCCACATCGGGGCGAGTGCATAGCATGGCATACATGATCGAACCGACCACAGATGGATACTTGAACTGATTCATGTACTTTCTATCTGCATCAGTCGTCGGACATTGAGTCTTGCTCAAGAATATGCCATGTGACATAGGCAAGTAACCCTTCTTGGAACTAGCCATGTTGTGTTTTTCCAACACTTTGTCAATATATGCATCTTGGCTCAAGCCTAACAACCTTCTTGATCTATCTCGATAGATCTTGATTCCTAGGATGTAGGCGGCTTCGCCCAAGTCTTTCATTGAGAACACCTTCTTCAATGAATCCTTGACTGCATTCAATTCGGGGATATCATTCCCAATCAAGAGTATATCATCAACATATAGGACAAGAAATACAACCACGCTCCCACTAATCCTCTTGTAAACACAAGGTTCCTTCTCACTTTGAATGAAGTTCAACTTCTTGACCTCTTCATCAAAGCGCTTGTTCCAACTCCTTGATGCTTGCTTCAATCCATAAATGGACCTTTGAAGCTTGCACACCTTGTTAGCATTCTTTGGATCCACAAAACACTCGGGTTGTGTCATATACACATCCTCTTCCAAGTTGCCATTTAGGAAGGCAGTTTTGACATCCATTTGCCATATCTCATAGTCGTAGAATGCGGCAATTGCTAACAAGATCCGAATTGACTTGAACATGACGACTGGCGAGAAGGTTTCTTCATAGTCAATACCATGAACTTGCTTGTAACCTTTCGCAACTAGTCGTGCTTTGTAAATGGTCAAGTTGCCATCCATGTCGACCTTTCTCTTAAAGATCCATTTGTTCTCAACGGGTTTTACTCCGTCGGGAAGGTCAACTAAGGTCCATACCTTGTTCTCATACATGGATTGCATTTCGGATTCCATGGCTTTGAGCCATTCCTTTGAGTCGGATTTTTCCTTCATGTCCTTTATGGTCAAGGGTTCGTCATTCGCAATGACGAGAACGTCGTGCAAACCTAAGTATCTTATAGGTGGACGACTTGGCCTTGCCGATCTTCGTAGGGTAGACGCTTGAGGTTCTTGAACTTGTTCCACAACGGTTTGCGGACTTAGTTCTTGAACTTCAAGTGTGGGTGCAACTTCAACATCATCGACTCGCGATATGTTTGAGTCTTCAATTGAGGGAGCTTGCTCTTGAACCTCTTCTTCCACAACAACTTGTGGAATGGGTTCGGCTACCACCTCATTTGGCACCACATTGGGAACAACTAGATTTCCTACTTGAGGCATCTCTTGTTGTTGCGGATCTTGAATTTCTTCAATCACCACGTTGCTCCCACTACTTCTTCTTGAGAGAAACTCCTTCTCCAAGAACTCCGCATGTCGTGCAACAACTATCTTGTTCTCGACACGGTTATAGAAGTAGTAACCCTTTGTTTCCTTAGGGTATCCTACGAAATAACATTTGTCCGATTTGGGTCCAAGCTTATCGCTCATTAGCCTTTTCACATAAGCTTCACAACCCCAAATCTTGAGAAAAAGCATGCTTGGTTTCCTACCAAACCAAAGCTCATAAGGCGTCTTCTCAACGGACTTTGACGGAACACGGTTTAAAGTAAAAGCTGCGGTTTCTAATGCAAAACCCCAAAACGATTTAGGCAAGTCGGTTTGGCTCATCATCGATCGAACCATGTCTAGCAAAGTTCGATTCCTCCTCTCGGATACACCATTCCATTGTGGTGTTCCCGGTGGAGTGAGTTGTGGAACGATTCCACACTCCTTTAGATAATCACCAAATTCGTGGCTCAAGTACTCTCCACCTCGATCGGAACGCAAGACTTTGATCTTTCGATTGAGTTGGTTCTCAACTTCATTCTTGAACTCCTTGAACTTTTCAAAGGATTCAGACTTGTGCCGCATCAAGTAGATATACCCGTATCTACTATGATCATCGGTAAAAGTGATGAAGTATGAATAACCTCCTCGTGCACAAATGCTCATAGGTCCACACACATCGGTATGTATGAGATCTAACAAGTCGTTTGTCCTAATCCCTTTGTTAGGAAAAGGCGCTTTGGTCATCTTTCCCATCAAACATGATTCGCATGTGTCAATTGGCTCGAAAGCGAATTGATCTAAGAGACCAACGGTTTGCAATCTCTTAATGCGTTTCTCGTTGATATGACCTAAGCGGCAATGCCACATTAGAGTCGTACTTTCATGTGAAATCTTACGTTTCCTACTGTCACGTTCAACACTCAAAACATGTTCGCTAGAATCAAGCACATAAAGACCATTCAATAAATGCGCAACACCATAACAAACATCATTACGCAACAAAGTACAACTTTTGTTCTTTATTACAACACCAAATCCATCCAAGTCTAAACAAGAAATAGAGATAATGTTTCGAGTGATACAAGGAACTACATAGACATCTTTGAGTTCCAAAATGAAACCAGAAGGCAAAGTTACATCCACATTCCCAACGGCCATAGCGGAGACGCACGTGCCGTTACCGACGCGGAGTTGTACTTCGCCTTTCTCGAGCCGCCTCCTACTCTTTAGTGCCTGAGGTAGAAGGCTGGACGGTTCCCGCCTTCTTGTCAGCGAGGTACTTGGGGCAGTTTCTCTTCCAATGGCCCGTCTTGCTACAGTAATAGCATACGGTCTCGGAAGTGGCCGGGTTCTTCTTTCTCTTGGAACCCTCGGGAGCTCCCTTGGCCGGACCTTGGGGCGTCACCGGGCCTTTGCCCTTTCTAGTTCGGCGGGTCTTTCTTTTCTTGCTCTTTTTGCTCTTGTCACTCACCGCAAGAACATCTTTGGGGCCCTTCTCTTTCTTGAGACTCTCCTCCGTCTCGACAAGCATGTTTTGGAGATAATCCATGCTCTTGTCCATGCCATTCATCCGGTAGTTCACAACAAAACCGGTGAAGCTGTGAGGGAGAGAGTTGAGAATAAAGTCTTGAATCGCCCCTGCCGGGAAGGGCGTATCAAGCCTTTCAAGCTGCCGAAACAACCCCGCCATCTTCATGACGTGTGGCCCGACTTCATGACCCTCCGCCAATCGAGTATTGGCGACGGCCTTGATGAGACGAGCCCTTTCGGTGCGGGCCTTGGTTTGGAACATGTTCGAGAGACGAGAGACCATTTCAAACACTCCTAGACCACTATCCATGAACTCCTTTTGGAGTTCCGACTCCATGACAGCGACAATCAAGACGGACATCTCCATGTCGTCCGTGACGTGCTTGTCATGTTCGTCCTGATCCGCTTTAGGGGCATCCGACTTGGGAGCCGCGGGGACGGGAGTGGTCAAGAGGTACTCCTTCTTTTCAAACCTAAGGACAAGCCTAAGGTTCCGGTGCCAATCCAGAAAGTTGGCACCGTTGAAGGCGAGCTTCTCTTTCTCTAAAAGAGAACGTAGCGAAAAAGACGAGGAAGACATCTACAACAATTTTCAAATTAAAGGTCAATTAGTTTATGTTTTGTTTTAATTTCCAATAAAGTAAAACTTTCATTACTTTAATATAAGTCCCTAAAAGTAATGAATTTCCAAGACCCCCACTTTCGTTGAGATGATGCCGGCGTCGGCACAACATCAAAGCAACTAATAATGAGGTAGGTTCTCCTTAACCAATCATACAACTTTATGACTCTTGGTTCGCGTCGCGAACTTCACTCCAATGTCCAATCCGATTAGGGTCCATTGTTTAAGCAACTCCTCTCTATTTGCTCCTTGCAAATCCGATTTACACCCCGACTACCTATGGTGGACCACGATGTCCGCGTCGGCGGAATGCATCAATGGCCGAACATAAGGCGTGAAGGGGATAGAGAGAAGGAGAGTGATTTGGCTCAATCGTTTGGGACAAACAATTATGTGACTCTTGTTTGGTGGTCGTGTAAACATACACCCATACCTATCCTATGACATTCATAGCATTCACAAACATTCACATAATAAGCATCTCAAGCATTGTTGTGGGTTTGTATGGCTCCCGCTTGCATTAGTTTTCGCCGCATCTCCATGTAGCAAAACTAATCTAACCTTTGTCCCTCCCACTAAATTCTATATGGATCTAAATCCTATATAAAATAAAGGAACAAAATTACATGTGTAAATTTCTATTCCCATCCTAACCTTAGGGGCATGCAAGCCTCTCAAGTTACACAAAAATTAATCAAAATTAATTAATGGCACCAAAGGCCTTATTACACACAATCACACATGCATTCAATTTACAAACCACAAGGCATTGAATCATGAGCCATACTAAACCCACATCCTCCTACAAAACAAAGTTAGCACAAGTCTATCCACTAGTGTACTTTGTTTATAATTAATGACTTTCAAGTGTCTTTGCGTATTATTTGCCATTCGCAATTTCCGTGTATAAATGCTCAAATTTCAAACAACCAAACTTGTTTAAATTCCTTTTGAAAAAAATTTCAATCATCAAAAACTGAAAGGAGATCGCACAAGGAGTATCCTAATTACTTTTTCAACTAGTTTGAATAATTAGATAAATAATACTTTGATAAAAAAAGTATCTAATGGGACACGACAAAATCCACAGTTTTCGGTCTCCAAAAATTATGAAATAATTTATATAAGCTCCTTGTCTAGATTGTAAATACCAGTCAAAATTTCAGGAAGAGATCATATACCATCTGAGAGAATCAAAAAAGACAAATCTGAAACAAGTGCGCGAACGCACCGTTTTGAGATATTCTGTTTTTCTTCTCAACCATCCGGTCTGAAAGATCACCTTCCATCCAGTTTTTATACATACAATATACATAGAAAAACTTGTTTAATCTATTGGCTTACTATTCATGAAAAGAAAACCACTAAGTTCTGTTTAAGAAATTCAAGTTACAAGCTTAACAATCGACTAGACCTGTACAGGAACAGACTATCGGCCGAAAAGGTTTGACCTGGTTGAGGTACCAAACTTCCATGAAAAATTATGAAATTAATTTTCCTGGAATCCTAACTTAAAATAAACAACTCCATTCAAACAATTTTCCAGAAAGAGTTCTCAGTTGGTACAGTTTATTAGAACAATCAGTTTGCTCAATAAACCAGATCTGACGAGATCTTTCTTTTCATACTTGAAAAACCACGAATTAATCTGAACCATGCAACATTCTATACATGTCCAGAAATAGTTTCAAGTCCTCTTTAAATCTAGCCAAAGAACACTGGTACTTATATTCAAAATATAAATCTTTTAAGCCATTCAAACAGAACAGTGCAAGCAGAAACTGGTTCTGCGCACCGTTGCCATTTTATTCACAGTAAATCCATACAATTTCAGAAAAATGTGAATCCAACGCCAAAAGAACCACAATCCACAGATCTACAACTTTATAGTTGACAGAAAAAATTTCCAGAGAACATTTCATAGCGAAAAACGCATAACAACACAGAAATTGCTGTTTCCAGACAGCAAGCAATAGCATCAACTCTACTAATCCATTAATTAACCAATTTCTCTTAATTAAGTGTCAAAATAACTTAAGCACGACCTGTCTCTGATACCACTGTTAGGAAGTGCACAAATTTAATTTTTTAGATTAATTACTCTTAATTAATCCTAATTAAACTAAGTGCAAAGGAGATCTAGTGCAAAAGCCATTCAAACACACAAGAGAAAGAGGGAAAAAGGGCTACCTCTTGCGAACTTGTAATCGCAAGGCTCGAATCCGTCGAGTCGAGGTTGCACGAACCACCACCTACGCCTTGGCCTCGAATCCACCAAGAGATTAATCACAACCTCGATCTATGCTAGTAGATGGGAGGTTGAGGCTAATCGCTTCCTTCCTTGCTTTCAATTAATCAATATTAATGGAGGAAGGTGTTTGCTCAACACATGAGCTTATGGGATGAGAGGAGAGAGCAAGCAAAATTCTGAAATTTTGCTCTTCTTTGTGGATTTCGGCCAAGAGGGAAGGAAGAGAGAGAAAGGGAATGGTGGCTAGGGTTTGCTCCCAACTTGACCCCTTTATATAGAGCTCTCTTGACCTAACTCTAAAACTTATCACTTGGACAAGTTTGCCCCTCTATGGCCGGCCCCAATAGTTGGGTTTAAATGGGCTACAACAATTATAATGGCCCATTTAACTATCTCTTAAGTTGCTCCTTTATTTCATCCATAATTGGGCTTTTAATTAACTAATTAATTAAAGACCCAAATAGCTCAATTAATTTAATTAAGTTGAACAAAATTAATTATTAACTTATTAATAATTATTTTGGGATTAGCTAGTACATTAATTTATTTCTATATGATCTATTTGACTTAATTAATTATAACGGTTCGCAACGGTATATAATTAATTAATCAACTTATCATATTTTCGTAATACACATTATTACGAATAAATAAATAATGCACCGTGTGATTAAAACTCTATTTGTGTGACCCTTTGAGGATTTATGCTACGTTGGCCATGGAATTAAATCGCTATTTAATTCTAATAATCATAAGCGGTATCTAGCAACACGTTATGACTCCCAATTCGCATAAATAGTGTACAGCTACAAAATCTCAATCCTACATAAGAAATAATAGTATTTCCTTGTCCGATTCTTATGTCACATGATATCATCGCATAATCCAAGATAGGAATGTGTCACTCTTGCAGATTATACGTTTCTTGATCTAGAGATGACTGTATCAGTTGCTAGCAAACAGTCCACCTCCATCAAGGGGCCCAAACAGATATCATCGCTCACTAAGTTAATTAATGAGGGACATACGGTTTTCTTGATGAACAACTTTTCCCCGCACAATTCAAGAGAACATAAATAAAGTCCGTATAGCAGCCCTTATCAGGAATCAACGGTAGACGATATTTATTGAACCTATCCTCATGTGGAAAAGCTGAACCATCTCAAACTTAGAATCAAACTCAAATGAAATAAATAATGACACATAACACAATCCATATATTTATTTCACTGGGTCGCGTCCTGTACTATGTTCTATAACATATACATATGCAATTAAGTTGGCAACTCCTTACCTATGATCTGTAGAACTTAATCATCACTTAACTTGCATACTAATCTTATCCGATAATTAATATTCCTTGTTAATTATCAAGATTACGGACCTTTTAGATTTATTATTGTCATTTAATTATAAATGAACTACAGAGATCCACAATTCAGATCCTCAACCTGAATGATCTGTCAATTAATAAATCAAGGAATAAATGATAAAATATCATCAATCACATAAACCATAGAAGTGGCCATTTAATAATTGGCTCCTAGGACATAACTCTAACAACTAGATGGGGAAGCACGGCTTTGCCGTGACTTAACAGATTTTTTGTATTCTTGAGTTTATTAATGAACATATTAGTTTTATATAATTGAAATCCAAGAATTATCATACTACCCTTAGCCAATTAGTGCATTATACATGTAGCATCCTACTCGCATGGTACCACCAGTTTTGTTTTGTCCTACTGATATTGTCAATACCTAGATGAATACCTTAAAGTACTCTATGGGAGTCTAGCTAGAGTACTGTCAATCTAGCCCTACTCCTTTTGTAAAAAATTTCAGAGCTATACCACCTGATATCAACAAACCCCTTTTGGGCATAACATTTCTAAAAATGTGGAAGCAAGACAGAAACCCCATTAGAATTAGTGATTTTTCTGTAAAAGTTGATTTTGCAAGATAATTTATTTCTTAGCTACATTTTAGTATGGCGACAAAAATGAAAGAGAATTTTTATGCATATGAAATTCGAACAAAATATATTTTATTTAAGATAAATTTCTTTTATGTTTAACATATTTGATAATATATAATTTCTTAAGAAATTATATATTCCCAAACCGAAAAAACAAAATTTTATATATTTTACAAAAACTTATGCATTTATTTATTTATTTTTGAGATAAGCTTGTTGGCACCGTTACATTACTAAATGAAAACATTACAATAGTTATCTCAGCCTGACTGTCCTTATGGCGTTTGGCAACACCATAAGTTAGTGGGGTTAGGAATTAAAGTTAGTACTTTTGGAATTAGTGTTTGAGATGAAAATTTGTAAATATTAGTTCTAACATAAGTACTAATTCCATTGACCTCAAATTCATTTGGCAATTGTAGATTACCAAGTTATGTTACTAACCTAAAAGTTATGTTAATCTCATGGATGCCAAATGCCCCCTAAATTTACACAATAACAGATGGAATTCAATTACCAACTTACTAACCTAAAAACAGGAAAAAAAAAAAAAAGAAGAAGAAGGAAACACTCTTAAAATAAGAAAGACCCAATACATCTAAAAAAAAATAACATAAAGAAAATAATGTAGAGGCTACTAAAGTACAATCAATCTTGCAATATGTGGGACCTTGCATCCATTCTCTCTTCAATATTGCAAAGGGAGCTTTCAAGCCTTCTCACCCTTGGATTAACTGTTTCTCCAAAAGTATGTAATTGAATCGAGTCTTTCTTTAGATAGGATGAATAAAAATATTATGTACAGTATGATTTGGTCTCTTCATGTGCGACCGAATTTATAATGAATGATAGGAAAGTAGCAACCTAACCTACCTGACTATACTGCAACATGAGTGCCTATATTACCAGATATTTTACCTTATAAAGCATATGAATTCAAATGGTCATACGCGGCACGTAATCCAAAGATTTCTTCCTCAAATACTGGTGGTCCAGCTTCTCTGAAAATGGTAACTTTTTTAAAAAAATTAGAAGTCGATCTGCTCATCAAATGACTATTTGATACTGTATCTCAAAAGTAATTAATAGAATTATGCAAAAGAAAAGTGCATATTGTTTTATTTAAACAATATTGAGGACAATCAACAAATAAACATACCTGAGAGCAAAATCATGGAGATTGTTTCCCATGGGTCCTGACGTCGAGCTTCATATATGCATAACTACACATGTATAAAAACTAAAAGCTTCATGACAATAACAAATAAGATAATTGGATATGTAGTCCTATCCTAGCCGAAAAAAGAACATCAAATCTCACAGTAACATTTTGTGCTTCATGGGGACCATGTGCGAAGAATTCATCTATAAAAGTAACAAAGATATCCAATTAACTCCTCTCTATAATATAAATATTGTAATCGACATGAGATAAATAAATCATAGAAGTTTAATCTAACAGGCATTCTTACCTATTTAATGACAATAAACTTTTGTCATTATCTTAAGAAAAAGAATATATGAGATATGTAATGAGTAATGACTAATGACATCGAAATCGTAATCACAATTATTTTGCAGCAATCACAATATATATAAAAAAAATTATCATTGCAGGTCATTTTGAATATTTTAAATAAAGATGCTAATTGGTGAATAATGCTTATTTTACCAGTAAAGAGAAGATGCAACTAATAAGATAATTTGTCAAAAAAATATATATAATTTCATAAAATAATAAACTGGTAATTCTGATATCAAATCAGCAATTCTACGAAAAAGAAAAAGGCATATACACCCACTATTACATCAGGTCTAATATATTTCCATTAACATGTTAATCAATTTTTCTGATTACTCAAAAGTTATCCGAAACAAATTTTCCAGAATTGAAATTTTGTCTGATTTCAAAAATTTATTGTAATTAACTTAAAAATCCAAAAATTGTAAAAATTTAAAAGATGTGTTTGACCATAAAGTATCTATAGTTAAAATTTTATTTAATTTTGTTTACCTATTGACGAAATAAAAATTATTTAGTAAATTGCCAAAAATATTCTTTTGTTGAATAAACATGAAGAATAGAACATTAACCAACACTCTATTTTTAATAGAAACATTATTGATAAGTCACAAAATTAAAATTACCAGCACCCTATTCATAATAAACCCACAATGAAAAAATTGAGTAGTAAACCATTACTTGTATAAGCAAAAAAGAAAGAGCATAAACCTGTGAGGTCAAAATCAAAAAGAAAGTTTTATAAATGAGAGCAATTTTTTTACTTTAGATCACATATATGGTCAATTGAAGGATATATTTGGGCATATAACATGTGAGAGAGGGATAGAGGACAGATTAATGGTGAATCTTAAATAAAGATATAAATGATATTTTATTTTATTTGAAAATAAAATTTAAAATTGAGAATTATCATGTTAGTTTGTTTGCAATTTTGACATGTGAGAGATAGATTGGAGTCCAGACATTATCCAAAAGTGTCACCATCTCTATAAAGAAAATAAAAAAGTGAGTGTAGAATAAGCACTATTGATGACAATAATCATCTGATAGAGTAGTAGAAAGTAACTCATGTATTCCCAAATAAATTCACCTGAATAATTGTAGACGAAACCTCAAGCACTTGCTATATATTTCAGGAATCAAGAATTATTAATTTCGAAAAGGAAAGAAACAAATCACCTGCCTGCTAAGAGATCACCAAGAGAGCACTGTGGGCCTGCAAGAGTGTAACAAATATAATCGCATACGAAAATGGCAATGAGATCACAAAACTTTGTAAATGCAAGACAACTTTACAGTACATATATTTAGAAAATAATACTATATATTCTAAAATTATGGTTGCTCACAGCAAGGTTAATTGAATAAAAAATACAACAAAAAAGAGACAATATTTGTTAAAAAGAGACAATTTTAAAAGGAAAACCTAGATTGTAGTTAATTGGCTTGCAAATAAACCTAAATTTGATTGATAGCGACACAACCTTGATTGTTATTGGTCTAGTTTTAAGTCGAAATAGCAGCGTGAATCCATAATGTTTGTCATGGGAATCGTGGGGAGAGAGGAGGAACCATCAAAAGAAAAGTTAAAATTAGTAGACATAACCTTTTTGCTCCGTGCTCTCTTTCTCCTCTTCAGAACTGTCAAGAGGTTGTATTCCACACAGGATAGAGAATCGGCAAAGAATAGGTTGTGCAGCGTCAGGAGAAGGTCGAGCGGAATTGGCGGAGGAGGAGGAGGCTGTGGAGAGGCAACAATATAAGTGCGTGAAAGAGGGCATGGGGCCTCACCCCGCTCATCTCCCTCTACCCACAAAAAATAAGAGAGAGAGAGAGAGGCACAGATGTATCAGATCAATCCCCACTTAAAACATCTAAGCTGTTCCAAAATTTGCAACTGAGACTAGAAGACAGCATTATCTAAATTGCCAAAATTAGCTGCCAATCAAACAATAGACAAGCCCAATAAACACAATGAAAGTGGGAAATTTTAATCAAATAGTCATTGGTACCATTCAGCTGGTATCTACCAACACCAGACCAACCCAAAATAATGGCAAAAGAAGGTTAAAAAAAATAAAAAACCTGCTCAAAGCTTCTTGCATCCCAGGCTCTGACAGTACGATCAGATGAGCAGGAGCAAAGAACATGGGGTGATGCAGGTGCAGAAAAGGAAATTTCATGAATTCTTCCAGAATGGCCCTTACATTCTCCAAAATACTGCCCTGACTCTGGAGAGTAAAGTTTTACCACATTTGTAGAAAGAGAGAGGGCAAGGGCTGGTATATCCTGGCTTTTCATTAAAATAAAAAAAAGGACATAATTGTCATTTGAATAGTATTTAGATAATAATTGACAAATCCTTAATGCCACTGAGAGAACTTCCTTTCCCATAAAAAAGAAAATTTAATAGTTGATAGTAGAAGTACCTGGAAGCGATTTGGAAATTATAATCTTCGCCGAAGTTGGTCTGTACAGAGTTATTCAGTCCCAGTTTCTTCAAATTCGACGGTGGAGATGCTTCTCTTGTTGATCCTATGTCTACCTTTTTTTTTTTGAACTAAGTAAGCCCAAAAGGGCTCACCACTTTTCATTACGAAAAGAAAGTTTTTATTACAACCATCTGAGCCATATAACGGCTACTGCTCAACTAACCTCTCAACCACCCTAAAAAACTCATTACAACATCACAGTAGAAAATTATCTATCGTTGAGAAGTATTAAAAAACCTCTAACAATCAGACCCAACAATACCCTATACAAACAACTCAACTAAAACTTCTCAATACACTAAAAAGATTGCCCAACCCAATTACTTGCATTAACAACAGCCAGAATACACCAACAGACAAACGTATTGCACAAAAAATCAAATCAGTCCCTCCAAACTCCAAAAATAGCAAAAACACTAGTATTAAATCCTTTCAACATGTCAAGTCTGATCTTCTGTCATGGCCCCCCAACTGACACCATTGCTGTATTGCCTCTCTCCTCCAACATTTGAATGGATAAAAGTTCCTCTTCTGGCCAGAGACTCCAAATCTCCTCTTTAAGAGGTGGCTTCCACTTTGCAGCCCAATACCTAATCAGGTGCTTGACATCTGCATATATTTTATGAATAGATTGAGGTTTAAGATTATTGAATATCAAATCATTCCTACATCTCCATAAAGTCCAAAGAATTGATGAACACCAATATGTATAAGCCAAAGGTTTATCTAACTGACTAGCACAAATCATTAAATCCTCTAATTTTTCAGGAAGTGTTACTATATCAATCTTTTTATAGAACCAAGCCCAAATATGGCTGCTATATTGACATTTAAACATAAGATGATCAACTGTTTCTAATTGTGAACAATAAGCACAAGTAGGATTACCCTCCCATCCTCTAATCACTAAATTATCTCTTGTGAGAATCCTTCTTTTACTGAGCAGCCAAAGAAACATTTGAATCTTAAGTGGTATTTTCAAGGACCAAATCATAGGTTTATTGCATTTTAAACCTCCAAATTCCACCCAATTATATAACCTTTTAGTAGAAAATCTGCCATCCTTAGTCTGAGCCCATATCAATTTATCTTCATCACTAGAAAGGGGTATGTATCTATTTATTGAACTTTGGAGCTCATCTAGCTCCATATGCTGCCTAGAATTAAGTTGTCTTCTAAATCTAAGACCATTCAAATTACTATCTAAGGCCTGATGGACTGTAATATCTTGATCTATACAAATCTGATATAAAGAATGATAAGCTCTTTTCAAGGTTATATCATTATGCCAATTATCATTCCAGAATTGGATATTTCATCCATTATGGACTTCAAATGAACTATTTATATCAATAATCGATCTATAATCAATAATCTTGGCCCAAAAATGTGATTTAGCCTTGTTTGACCCAAGCAAACCATATTTTTGTTGTATCATTTGTTTCCACCAACCTTTGGTCCTATGGTCTCTAAATTTCCAATACCATTTAGCAAGCAGAACCATATTCATTATTCTAAGATTTCTAATTCCTAGACCTCCATTTTCATGACTTCTGCACACTGTTTCCCAATTAACAAGGTGATATCTTTTTTTCCCACATCCATCCCATAAAAATTGAGCTCTAATTCTATCTATTTTCTTTAAAACTCCAACAGGCATACTGTACATAGACATCATATATATTGGTAATGAGGAAAGTACACTTTTAATCAAAGTAATTTTTCCCCCATATGAAAGGAAGTTGCCTTGCCATCTTGATAGTCTATGTTGAAATTTATCTAAAACTACTTGCCAATCAGCATTACATAACTTCTTCCCAATGTATTGGGATTCCCAAATACATTAGAGGAAAATGTGCAACCTGACATCCAAATATATTTGTCAATCTAGTAGCCTTATCTTCAACTAAATTCATAGCATATAGATCACTTTTATGATAGTTAATTCTCATACCTGAAATTGCCTCAAAATCTATAAAGATCCACTTTATCATCTGTATCATGCCCTCATCTGCTTCACAAAAAATTATTGTATCATCAGCATAGTGTAGATTAATAATTTGATGATCATTATCTACAGGTAAACCTAATCCTTTGATTAAAGAATGATTTCTTGCTTTTTGGATCATGTTGTTCAAAGTATCAGCTACCAAATTGAAAAGCAAAGGTGAAAGGGGATCCCCTTGCTTTAATCCCCTTTTAACCTCAAAATATCTACTGAGTTTGCCATTAATATTGATACATACAAATCCTCCTATTAACAATTGTTTAATCCAGCAAATCCATTTTTCATGAAAACCTCTACTATGTAAAAGCTCAAACAAGAACTGCCAATTCACCCTATCGTAGGCTTTTTCTAAATCAATCTTTAAAACTACTCCCTCCTTTTTTGATCTCTTTACTGAATGTAATATTTCATTGGCACAAATGACATTATCCAATATAAATCTATCTTGAATAAAAGCTGCCTGTGAGGGTCCTATCAATCTATCAATAACTAGTGCTAATCTAGCTGTCAAAACTTTATTAATCCATTTATAAATGCAATTAATCAAGCTGATAGGCCTATAATTCTTGATTTTCATAGCATCCTTTTTCTTTGGTATCAAACTAATTATTGCTCTATTCAATTTTGCTATGTCCAATTTATGCTCATAAAATGCCTCAAATAACTGAACCACATCTGATTTCACTATCTTCCAATTTTTTTGATAAAAATAGAAACTCATACCATCTGGACCAGGGCTTTTTTCAGCTGCCGACTCAAACAAGGCCTTCTTAATCTCTTCAAAAGAAAATGGCTCTGTCAGTCTTACATTTTCTACTTCATTGATCTTTTGATCCTCAGCCTAAAATCCATCTTGGAGAACAGCTATCTTATCTCCAACCACCCCAAAAAGATCTACATAAAAGTCAACAATGTGATTTTCAATCTCCTCTAATGAGTTAGTATACTGACCATCTATGTTTAGACCTAAAATCAAATTTTTCTATTTTCTAATACTGGCTATCTTATGAAAATATTTTGAATTATTATCCCCTTCTAGTAACCATTTGATTTTGCTTCTTTGATGCCAATATTGATGTTCTAAATCATAAATTTCATCCAAATCTTGTAAATGAACATTGAAAGCAGCTAATTCATCTTCTCTCCAATCTCTAAGTTCTTGCACTTTATTCAAATCATCTAAAATCTGTAAATGAGTTTTTTCTGTCTTTTTATCTCCCCATAGTAATTTTTTGTCCAACCTTTAATTTTTTTCCTAAACTGCTTGCTATTAGCTTTCCATTGATTAGCCAACTCATAATCAGGATTAATCTTGCCCCACCATCTAGGCATCAAATTTTTGAACTCATCATTATCACACCAAGTTTTATCTATTTTAAAAATCTGTGTATTCTCATTATTTCCTCCTGTACTATCTAGTATAATTGGTGAATGATCTGATTTAAATCTTGGTACAACTTTCACCAATGCTTTATTATAGTGTATATCCCAATCATGAGAGCAAAAGAATCTATCTAAAAGAGCCAAACAAGATTTTTCTCTTATATTAGTCTAGGTAAATTTCTGTCCTACCAAAGGATATTCTATCAAATCCAGATCATCTATGATTTTATTGAAAGAATTAGCCCCTGAAATGTGAAAATGATTACCATTTTTTTCAAATCTAAATCTCAAAGAATTAAAATCACCTATTACTACCCAAGGACCATCCCACATTGATCTAAGAGTAGCCAATTCTTGATAAAATAATTTTTTGAATTTATATTTAGTAGGTCCATAGACAACAGTTATACCAAATCTAAATTTATCTTTTCTATCCTCAATAAGTGCAGATACGCTATAATGTGCCTTCCAATCAGCCAACAGATTGAATTTCTCATAATCAATAGCCAATAAAATACCTCCTGCGCTACCTGCAGCTAGTAAAATCACCTTATCAAATCTATCATCTAAAAAAGTTCTCACAAATCTCCTAGAAAAACTCATTTTCCTAGTTTCTTGTATACCTATAATATCACATCTATTTTCTTTAATGATCTCTGCCAAATATTTCCTTTTAGTGGCTTTTCTCATACCTCTAATATTCCATGATAAAATCTTCATCATTTTAAAACAGTCCTAACCCCAGCTATAATCTTGTCTAATTTTTCTTTTTTATCTTTTTCTTTTCTAAAAAATCTAAGTCCATACTGTATTTTAAATTCCATCTCATCTATTGTTGACAAAAATTGCTGCTTAGACAAGGTTCTAAGAAAATGAATAATATCAAGACTTTCCACTACATTATCTGCCAGAGCAATTCCACAACAATCAAAAAGGTCTAAAACCTCCATATCATCTAACTCAGGAAAAGGAAATTTTTCAAAAGTGTTATTTTTACCTTAGGGGCATATCACTAGATTTTTTTCCTTCATCCTCTGAGTAGCCTTCTCTTGCACAGGTTATTCAGGATTGAGTAGCTTCTGCCTCAGGCTTTGCCTTGTTCCTCCATTCATCATCTTCTTCTCCCTCTGAAGTTGTGGCTGTTTAGTCTCCTTGTATAATACTAACTGCTTATCTTGAGTCATTGTCTTATCAACTTTCATTGCACTATTCTTATTATGTTGCCCTTTAGAACTCACTTGATTATGAGAAATCGCTGAGTACTTTTGCTCTTCCACCTCTCCTACTTGATATACTACCAGTTGTTGAGAGGTATTAGTTGGAGACAGAACTGGTGTTGTCTTCTCATTAGCAACAGCTTGCTCAATTATAAGTCCTGATTCATCCCCCTTCTTCTCAGCATCATTCAGAAAAGCTTCTTTGTTTCCATTCCCTCTCACATTCCTCCTATCTCCATCTTGAAGAAGATCTTCATCCTCAGAACCCTCATCATCACCTCCTACTTCCATATCCCCGTTTCTACTTCCATCTCCATCTCCTCCACTTTCTCTACCTCTCTCTCTCTTTCTCTTTCCCTCTCTCTCTATGGAGCTGAACTAGGGATTTTTCTAGGGTTTTGGATTGAAAGGTCACAACCCTAGTTGTGGCCTGGCCCAAATAACCTAAATATTTATCTTCCATTCACGCCCCTCAGAAACATGAATGATAACTGTTATCGGTTGATTTGCCTCTCTCTCTCTCTCTTTCTCTTTCCCTCTCTCTCTATGGAGCTGAACTAGGGATTTTTCTAGGGTTTTGGATTGAAAGGTCACAACCCTAGTTGTGGCCTGGCCCAAATAACCTAAATATTTATCTTCCATTCACGCCCCTCAGAAACATGAATGATAACTGTTATCGGTTGATTTGCCGTCGCTGCCATCGCTCACCTTATATTCCCTTCGTTCCCTCCGCTTCCGTATCTCCCACTCTCTCCTGTCGCAATCCTCCCTTTTCCTACCGCTCCTCTCTCGTTTCTCCTCTCTCCTCTCTCAAAATTTTCTCTCCTCAGATCCTCTTCTCTCTCTTAATTTCTCTTCTCTTTGTCAAAACTGTTTTGATTTTTCAAAAAAAATATATATGACAACAAACTGAACATTTAAATCAACAAATTGAAAATATATAAAAACTAGCCGGATAAAAGAGCGAAGTGAACACTTAAAACAGCAAAGTAAACATATGTAGTAAACAAAATGAACATTTAATAAAACCAAATTGAACAAATATAAAAAGATGAACAAAATGAATTAATATAATAAACAAAGTGAACACTTATAGCAAAAAGTGAACTGATATAATAAACAAAGTGAACATTTATAACAATAAAAATTAAAAGATACAAAAAATATAGTTGAATAAAAAAAAATAAATAAAATGAACATATTGAACCAATAAATTGAACACTTATAACAATAAAGTGAAAAATACAATAAATAAAATGAAACACATATAACAAAGTGAACATCTATATAACAAACATAGTAAAAAAAAGAAACATATAACAAATAAAGTGAACACTTATGACACTAAGATCAACAGATAGGAACATAAGTCAAATAAAAAATAAAGTGAAGGGGGAGAAGGAAGCACAAATCAGAGACTGAAAATAGAGTAGAAAATAAAAACTCACAAAAAAGAGGAGATAGCACGGAAGAGAGATCAAGAAAGCGAACGAAGATAGCCTGTGTGAAGGGAGCGCTGGGTGAGGGGGTGAGGAGTCGCTATCATTGGGGTGAGAGAGGGTGAGGAGATCGCTTGGGAGGGAGGGGCGCGATGAGGGGTCCATCGGACAGAAGGCACTGGTTTAAGCGATGGCGAGCGATGGTAGAATGAGAGATGACAGTAATCAATTTTCCCTAAAAAATGTTTAATTTAGCAACTTTGCAAATGTTTGTTAGCGAGTGTTTAACGGTCCGATAAGTTTGCTAAATTCCAAATCAAAACTATGGTGCGATTCCTCATTCCTTTGAAAATTTCTGTGAAATTCTAAGCAATTATATTGTCATAGATACAGTTTAACCTTTGTACCTATCTAGCCATTTACAATTACAAGCATAATGTAGGGCCGGCTCAATTAATTTCATCCTCTGATCTAAACTTTGGTTTATTTCAACGGCTGAGATTTAATCATATGTAGCTGTTCAAACCCTCTTCATTCCAGAAACTGCCCGTTCAAATTATAGAAAAGATACAGCGCATGATAATGACAGAATGGCAAATAATACAATGAATTTGCTTTATCAAATAGTACAATGAATAAATAATTCACTTCTCTTAAAGCTTCCCTTCTGTACAGAAATTTGCTAAGCCGCTTCAATTACAGCCTCAACAAATTTGAAATTGGCTGCCAACCCAGAAGCCATGGTTTCTTACTTGAAGGCAGTGCAAAATTCAACTCAAACATCTCCTTGGCAACATTGCCATCTCTCTCACAGAATCCGACCAGGCGGGCCACGATGTCAGCACTCTCGTCAATGTGGACCCTGTCAGTGGGGTCAGTCCAGAGCTTGTTGATCAGCTGAAGCTTCCGCTGCTTGCCATCCAGTGGTACATTCCACTTGAGAAAGAGACGCTCTTTCTCCTCCTCGGTAAGCCGCGAGTTCATGCGCTTTGCAAGGAACTCTCTCTCGTTCTTGAGTTCTCTAATGCTATGTTCCGCAAAGAGATCAAATATCAATTTAGTATGCTTTGGATCACATTTAAAAAAGAGGTCTTAGTATTATGACAGTACTGTTTTGATATGGTAAGAAGGAAACACTTTTTCCAATTAAATGGAGGGGGAGATCATTGCATATATATTTAGGGTAAAAGTTAATTGTTATGTTTTGTGGGACATGGCCAGAGAAATCTAAAATATCTTGCAAGTATACAGATGAAATTGCCCAAAAAACTTCTTTCCTTGTTACTTTTTTTTCTTTTACCTCCGAGGAGCGTTGAAATATTTTACTGGACATTCTCCACATATATATTTTTCACAACAATCAAAGTACCAAAAGACAATAATGCCAGCAAGTGGCTTTGCTTATTTGGAATGGATTTTGTCATATTAATAGGAATGTAATTTCAAATGTAAGTACCTCTTCCCAATCAATCAAGTTGGTGAGGAATTGTGTATCCTTTTACTGTTTTTAGAACAGGTATATCTCGGTAAAAAAAAAAAATCTAGTTCAATAATGAAAATCTGTGATTGTAAATCCTTAATTTCAGTAGGAAAGGTGGTATGTACCAAAAAAGCAAATTAGTACATTGAGGGTTCATCTCCGTGTTATAATTAATATTATTAATTATAATTTAATGTGGCCTATATCATTAAATATAAACCAAGTTCATTTATGAGATTATCTAAAGGGTGCATTGGATTTTGATGGAAAATCCAATGGACCAGATTGATTGAAAATTCTGATCCCTTTAATTGCCTTAGTCAATTTTTAATTTCTCTCTCCTGTTATAATTGGCACCCTTTCCCTAATTTTCGCCCAAAAAGGAAAATAGACAGAGAGTGAATAAAAACGCCAATTAATTTCAGCCATCATTTAGACTAAGGTGAAATTAAAGAAGATCAGACTAAGAAGAATTCTGCCTAACGACATGTCTGCACTTCAGAACTATGAGTTCTAATCTTGATTTACTGTTTTATATGAATTACGTGTTCTTAGGCTGTTTAATCTATACTACTTATAAAAGCAGCCATAGAAAGGTCATGAATTCCAACCACTAGGGATGGAAACATGTGTTAACATCAATTATAAACCATTGATCTGTGCAATTTGATATGATGTGCGGTTCAGATTTGTATTTCTAACAAAGAGTCAGACTTTTTGACAGAAAGTGTCCGGTCGCTGAATTGAATTAAAGTTTTTAGGGAGTTTGTCAATATTTCCTGAGTTCGATTCTTGACTCTAGCGATTTTATTATTTTTTTTCTTGCACTATTTTTTTAATTTCTCCTATTGCATGCACCATTTCAAGGACGTTCCAAATCTGTTTTTTTCAAATAATAACTTGACGTATATTTTTTATATTGTGTTTGCATATCATAATTTTCTTTGCATCTGGAACATAAATGATGCAAAATACTTATAGCTTCTATGTACATAACTATTATTTGCTTTTATATTTAAGCTTGACAATCCCACATAAATTTTTTAATAATTTTATTCGTTAAAAAATATCCATGTTCATCAATTTACCTTTTTCCATATTTATATGTTTATCTATTATCTATTTTATTTAAGTGTAACAAAATAATAAAAATTTCCCCACACATTGGGTGGGCGTATCTGCTAGTTTCAGAAATATTATAACGAATTAAATATTTCAATGTCTAACATTTGGTATCGGAGCGGTACGTAATTTCATATATAATATTTTTCCGAATGAAATTACTAGAAAACTTTTTTCCGTATTTAATGGAATTTTTTTTCCATATTTTTCGGACTTAATTACAAGTATAATTATAGTATTTACTGTTGGTGGTCTTATTGAGTGCAAGTTGGAGATTTCAATCAATTACTATGTTTTTTGAACGTTCTCCAAATCATGTCTTCTCTCTGTCGCTTGTAAGAAAATATTTTTTATACTTATTTGGATTAGATACAAAAGTTCAGTTCAATTTTATGGTACAACCTCAATCTATACCTTTCATTGGAACGAATATAACAAGTGAGGACGTATGCTTATATTCCTAAATTGTATCCGATCTATTGTCCTATTTCTTTTCCTTTTGCGCATCACGCGTCTGGTCCCACTGAAGAGGCTATGGTGCTCATATTTAGACAAATTAGGAAAATTATGTTACTAATATGTTATGTATACGTCACTTTATACAGTGAATTATTCTTTAACTTAGAAATATCATTTACTCATATATGATTTAACAATTCATAAAGATTATCATATAATATTATTTTATGTATTTATTTTCAAAAACTGTATATAAAGTTTGTATGGTTTTACATATGATAATATTATATTTATATGATTTTATATTATATATACCAAGTAACCCAACAGTACTATGTTATATATAATTTATTTTCATATAAATTTACTTTTAATATTTGGTCGTTATCAATTTTACCAACTTTAATTGTCAAATATAATTTATTAAATGAATTTCATCTCATGTTCAATTTATTTCTGCCCAACGGTGATATGAATTGATTTTAGTGCCCAACTGTTAGATACTGCTAGATGTTGGAGCTTTTAGACAAAAACTTTTTCTGTTCTCTTCGTTCTTTTCTTTTTTTTTTTTTTTTTTTTTTTTTTTGCTTCTGTTAGCTAGATAGCCTCTGTCTAGTTTGTCCAAAAAAAACTATTAAATTAAACCTGAAATATTAATTGGTGTTTTATTATTTCAGATTAGTTAATTACTAGTCCCCTAATTATATAGTTGATCTGATCTAATTTATTTAATCTTATATGTTTGTGGATTTTAGTTAATAGTAAGCATTTTATTTGTCATGAATTTGCAGCATTGAGCAATATTAGTAATCAAATCACTGAAATAATACCATTAAATGGAACTAATTTTTCAACTTGGAAAGAGCAAATTGAGATTGGTCTTGGTGTTCTTGAAATAGACCAAGCATTACGTTTGGATAAACCTGAAAAATCAAAGGATGATGCTGCAGATCAAGTAAAAACTGCTTATGAAAATTGGGAGCCTTCTAATCGCATGTCTCTTATGATTATCAAAAGTACCATTTCATTGGCAATTAGAGGAGGCATTCCTGAAAAGAATGCTGCAGGTGAACATTTTACTGCTAAAGAATATCTCACATCTGTTGAGGAGCAGTTTAAGAGTACATCAAAGGCTAATGCAAGTGCTCTCATAATGAAAATACTCACTACCAAGTATAATGGGACTAGCGGTGTACGTGAACATATCATGACGATGAATGATATGGCCGCAAAATAAAATGGCATGGACATGGCAATTTCTGAAGGATTTTTGGTTCATTTCATTATGACTTCTCTTCCTACTCAGTTTGGTCCTTTCAAGATCAATTACAATACGCAGAAAGAGAAGTGGAAAATGAGTGAATTGATTGCCATGTGTGTTGAAGAAAAAGAAAGGATTAAGATTGAAAAACCTGACTTTGCACATGCTGCCATTGAAAGTCCAAAACAGAAAAAAGAATAATGGTAAAGGAAAGAATAAGACTGATACGGTTCTTGGTGTTAACAAAGCAAGTACATCTGGTACAAAACGTGCTCCTAAGTGCAATCACTGTTAGAAACCTGGACACGTAAGGAATGAATGTACCAAGTTCAGGGCATGGCTTGCCAAGAAGAGTAATGATTTAAATTATATGATTTGTGAATCTCTTTTAATTGATATTCCCTTAAATACGTGGTGGGTTGACACTGGTGCCTCTGTGCACATTACGAACTGATTGTAGGGATTCCTTTCCGTAAGGATGCTGGAAAAGGAAAAAAGAAAACTTAAAGTTGCCAATAGAATAGAGACTGAAGTGGAGGCCGTAGGAACTCTTCGTTTAGTCTTGAAGAGTGGCTTTATTCTCTATTTGCATGATGTAGTTTATATTCCTAGTGTTATTAGGAATTTAATTTCTGTTTCTAGACTTGATGCGTGTGGTTTTATGTTTCAGTTTGGAAACAATGAGTTGAGAATATATCATAACTCTAAGTTTATTGGTTCTGGATTATTATGTGACAATCTATATAAATTATGTTTGGATTTTTCCTTTTCTGATTCTTTATTATCCCTGAATATTAATTGTGTTGATCATAAACGTGGCACAAAGAGAAATCATGATGTTGGATATTCTTCCAAATTATGGCATCGCAGATTGGGTCATATTTAAAGAGATATAATGCAACGTCTCATTAAAAATGAAATTCTCCCAACATTAGATTTTTCTAATTTTAAAAACTGTGTTGAATGTGTTAAGGGAAATAAGAAATGAGCCACTCGAAGTGGGGGACTATTGAAATTAATTCACACCGATATATGCGGTCCTTTACCCACTCCGAGTCTGAAAATTCTGAGGCACTAGACAAATTTAAGATTTTTAAGGCTGAAGTTAAAAATCAGCATAATCTTAAAATTAAAGTAGTGCGATCAGATAGAGACGTTGAGTATTATGGTAGGCACACCGACTTGGGTCAAAGTCCAGGTCCATTTGTTTTGTTTCTTCAAGAAAGTGGTATTATTCATCAATTTTCTATGCCAGGTGATCCTCGGCAAAATGGAGTGGCTGAAAGGCGTAATCGTACATTAATGGATATGGTACAAAGTATGATATGTAATACCACTTTACCAGAATTTTTGTGGTCCAAGGCTTTAAAAACAGCCACACATGTTCTCAATCGTGTTCCTAGTAAATCTGTTCCAGCAACACCTTATGAATTGTAGACTGGAAGAAAACCGCAACTAGGATACTTACGTGTGTGGGACTGTCCTGCTGAAGCAAAAGTCTACAATCCACAAATTAAGAAATTCGATTCCAAAACCGTTAGTTGTTCTTTCATAGATTATCGAGAGAGGTCCAAAGGCTTTAGATTTTATTGTCCCCTCGCATACCACTAGAATAGTTGAGACAATACATGCAGTATTTTTTGAAAATTGCAACATTAGTGGGAGTAATGAAAAACGAACTATAAACCTCGATGAAAAAGACCGAATTTATATTCCAACTTCGATCATTTCGGAGGCTATAAGTTCTGTTTCTCCATTATCACTAAATGAAGGTTCTTATGTTAGTAATGTTCCTAACAATGAAGAAGTATCTTTGCTGCCACAAGAACCTTTGCGCAAGTCGCAAAGGGAACGAAAATCTACAATACCTGATGATTATGTTGTATACCTTACTGAAGAAGGTGGCGATATAGGTCATAGAGATGATCCTATCTCCTTTAAGGATGCCATGAAGAGCGCTAAGTCATCTCAATGGCTGGAAGCCATGCATGATGAGATGAACTCAATGCAACAAAATGATGTATGGGACCTTGTTGAGTTACCTAAAGGTGTTAAACCTGTAGGATGTAAATGGATTTACAAAACTAAAATCGATTCACATGGTAACATCGAAAGATACAAAGCTCGTCTAGTTGCTAAAGGTTTTACGCAACAAGAAGATATACATTATGATAATACCTTTTCTCCTGTCTCAAGAAAAGATTCATTAAGAATTGTTTTAGCTCTTGTTACTCATTATGATCTTGAGCTGCATCAAATGGACGTGAAAATCGCATTACTTAATGGTGACTTGCATGAAGAAATTTTCATGAGACAACCTGAAGGTTTTGTTGTCAAAGGCAAGGAACATATGGGATGCCAGTTGAAACGATCAATTTATGGGTTAAAGCAAGCTTCAAGGCAGTGGTATCTCAAGTTTGATGAGGTCATAACAGAATTTGGATTTCAAGAAAATACTTTTGATCAATGCATATATCTCAAGATTAGTGGGAGCAGATTTATTATTCTCGTTTTGTATGTGGATGACATTTTAATAGCGAGCAGTGATTTAGACATGTTGTACGAGACCAAACGTTTTCTTTCAAAGAAATTTGAAATGAAGGATCTTGGTGAAGCCTCTTATGTCATAGGCATTGAAATCCACCGTGATCGGTCTCGTGATCTCTTAGGTTTATCACAAAAGGCATATATCGAGAAAATGCTTAAGCACTATAACATGCAAAATTGTTCTCCAAGTGTTGCTCCCATTTTCAAAGGTGACAAATTCAGCAAGGCTCAATGTCCCAAAACTGAATCAGAACGTAAGCAAATGGAAAAGAATGAGTATGCTTCGGTTGTTGGAAGTTTAATGTATGCTCAAGTTTGCACAAGCCCTGATATTGCGTTTATAGTTGGCATGCTAGGCCGATATCAATCAAATCCAGGACTGGATCATTGGCGAGCTGCTAAGAAAGTCTTACGCTATTTGCAAGGGACTGAAGACTACATGCTTACTTACAGAAAGTCCGATAACCTTGAGGTCATTGGTGATATCATCATATTTTATTGGTATTCGGACCGTACTTGGCACTCAAAACACACTCGAACCAACAAATTATTTAATAAATTGCCATGTTTTTTCAGAATTTGGCTCTGCCATCGTTTTTTCTCTTCTCTCTACAGGTTTTGATGATTTCTGATGATCTTGGAGCATATATGTGGACTTCCGGTGTTTTCCGCGCGCTAGACGACTCATTCCTAGCATTGGAGGCGATTTTCAGCACTCTGTTCGGACCGAATGACACTGTAGCCGGCACCAGACTCTCTCTCTCTTCTGTTCGGTCCGAATGACCATCTGTTCGGTCCGAACAGACCACCGCCATGACTCATATGGAAGGTTTTTTCTACATGGCAACTCATGGTTTTGGCAACTTCTCCTGCCTTGGCGACCAGGCAACCTCCCCAAGCACCAGAAGACTACTATATAAGCTCCTAAACACCTGAAGAAAGGCATCTTGGATTCGATACCCTAATTCCACCTTTCCAAAGGCGTTCTCTCTCTTCTACCTTCGGAGATCATCAACCTTGAAGCGACGGCAGCAAGGTGACCAGTTTGGCGACCATCCAGCAACACCCCACTGCCTTGAAGACCGAAAGACCGAAGCAAAAGGAGTATTTATTTTATTCTTCTATGTTTCTTTCTCTTGATTTGATGGGCTTGTATCTTTACTGTTATTTTATGTTTATTATGTGTTTTGCTACTATGTTAGGCTAGTTTTTATGCAGTCTTAGGCTTAGGGAAGTAACTTGATGTTTGGATGATGTTTACTTGACTTGTTATGTTTTGATATGCTTTGAGATTTGTTTATTGTGAATTGAATATGTTGCTTGAGTTAAAGCACTTGTTCAAATCTCTAATTACCTTCTAGTTGAGCAGCTGCATCTAGTTAGTCTAAGTTAGGATAAACAAGTCACGTTAAATTCGAGTACTTGGGATAAATCGTAGATCCGAAAGGGGAGATTAGTTGACACCAAAAGTGTAACTTTTAGACCAGTCCAAAAGACCTCTAAATATCCTCACGAACTCCAATAAACAAGTTTAACTAGTTGAATTCTATACCAAAAGTTGCGAACCAACCAAGTTAATTAGGTTAGGTTGTGATCGAACCAGTATCTGTCCCAACAAGCGAAAGCTGAGGTTTAGAACATCTAGGTTTGACCAACAAACCCTGAATTGAGGCATTGACCAACATAACAAGCCGTTTAAACCCACTTTTCCCTTCTGTTCGGACCGAACAGAATCCTATTCGGACCGAACAGAGCGGTAACTGTAGCTAAAACGCGGAGTTTGGTGCGAAAGTACTTGATTTCGGATTTTAGCGTCCAAACACAAGTGAAACCTGACTCCTAGGACGTTTTTTTATTCACTGTTTAGCGTCCAAAATTCTACTTTACTTATTTTTATACTATTAGTTTTACTTCAAGTCTAAAAATCAACCAAAAACATTTACTTAGTGGATCGTTTAGCCTTCTTTTATATAAATCTTCACAAAAATATTTCTGTCTAGCTTTTGAGAAATGATAAGTCTGGTATTCATTAATCCATCCCTTGGATTCGACCCTAAAGCTATATTCTGAACGATTAGTGAGATTAGCTCTAGGTCTACAAATTCATTTGATTCCTAGGTTCTAAGCCTTCATCAATTGGTTATTCCGATTCAGATTTTGCTGGATGTGTAGACACGAAGAAATCTACATCAGTATACATATTCATGCTTGCAGGGGGACCAATTTCATGGAAGAGTGCCAAACAGTTCTTAGTTGCATCTTTCACTATGAAAGCAGAATTTGTGGCGTGTTTTGAAACTACTAGTCAAGCAGTTTGGTTGAAGAATTTCATACCTGAACATCAAGTAATTGAGAGTATTGCAAGACCACTCACGCTATTTTGTGATAATGAGGCTACTGTTTTCTTTTCTAAAAACAACAAGTCCAGCGGTGCTACTAAATGGATTGATATCAAGTATCTTGTTGTTAGAAAGAAAGTTAAGGATAATATTATTGTCATACAACACATCAATACAAGAGTTATGTTAGCTGATTCTCTAACAAAAGCACTACCACCTACTCTTTTCAAAGAGTATGTAGCCGGCATGGGTTTGGTTAGTGACTTGTGATGTTATAATGAACAATAATGTATTAATTAAGTTATGTATTGAAGCTTCATTTATGTATTTGACTGAATTTATAATATTTTCTCTAACAAAAGCACTACCACCTACTCTTTTCAAAGAGTATGTAGCCGGCATGGGTTTGGTTAGTGACTTGTGATGTTATAATGAACAATAATGTATTAATTAAGTTATGTATTGAAGCTTCATTTATGTATTTGACTGAATTTATAATATTTTCTTATTTCTTATGTTGCGCATTAATTTAATTTATATAAGCAAATATACATATGTGGATTGAATGAATTTTATTAACCATTTGTTGGATAGAATGCCATTTCTATAATTGATAGGGATCAAATAACAGTTATAGTTATTTTGATTATATTATTTTAGTTTGGTATTTCTAACTGAACAAGATTTAAGTTTTTATTGGCTAATTCAGAATTTGTGTTTCATTATGATATTTTATAGGCCAAGTGGGAGAATGTTATAATTAATATTATTAATTATAATTTAATGTGGCCTATATCATTAAATATAAACCAAGTTCATTTATGAGATTATCTAAAGGGTGCATTGGATTTTGATGGAAAATTCAATGGACCAGATTGATTGAAAATTCTAATCCCTTTAATTGCCTTAGTCAATTTTTAATTTCTCTCTCATGTTATAATTGGCACCCTTTCTCTAATTTTCGCCCAAAAAGGAAAATAGACAGAGAGTGAATAAAAACGCCAATTAATTTCAGCCATCATTTAGACTAAGGTGAAATTAAAGAAGATCAGACTAAGAAGAATTCCGCCTAACGACATGTCTGCACTTCAGAACTGTGAGTTCTAATCTTGATTTACTGTTTTATATGAATTACGTGTTCTTGGGCTGTTTAATTTCAGAAATATTATAACGAATTAAATATTTCAATGTCTAACACTCCACAAATTTGTGCAGGGCCTTCATCTCCCCCTTCACTGAAGTGCTGGTGAAGCCACATGAGCCTCCTTATCTCCACCTCTATACCCTGGAACAACAAATAGAACTGTGTACGGTGTATGATGGACACGTAACATTCATGCCATAGCATGAATATCTGTTTCATCTGTGTCCCTGAATGTGTTCCTCCACGAGTTGGGGGAGCTTTGTACAGCTGAGATATTCTCAGTTCCTGAGTCTTCTGCATTTGCTGCTTCATTTGCTTCCAATTCCAGAACCTATCAGAAAAATGTAAACAAAACAAATTAATTTATACTTCTTTATATAAAAAGTCAAGATTTCAAAACGACCTCATACCACTTAATTATGTTTCTTTTAGTATGTGCTTAGTGCTTACGATTAGCTGTGCTTTAAATGTAGTTAAACATAATTGACCCTCACTCTAAAATTTGCCCCCCATTTGTGCAGCTTCAATCATAAAATTTAGGCAAGATACTATCAATAAATTAGTACCTGCAGCCTGCAGCAGGTGCTGACCAGAATTATGCTGGATCACCCAGCTGCCTGCCTACTATTAGAGAAAACACTAGGGACTACACTTCACTGCAGAACTGAAATCATTCAAAGCTCGTAAAAGAAGGTTAAAGTGGCAGTACAAACCTGGCAAACAAGCAGCTGCTTCTGGTACTGAAGCTTGCCAACACGCTCCTTCAGCTCAGTGACATAAGCCCTAATCCTAACGTTCTCCTCAGCCGCATTCTGAAACATCTTCTGCATCTTCCTCATGTTCTCGGAACTTGATCTTATGTAACCGCTGCCTGGTGTGCCCTCTCGGGAGGATGCATCACCACCACTTATGGCTGGGGTTCCAGTGTTTGATTCAGATTTGGTCGGGGTTGGCTCAGACTTGGTTGGAGTGTTGGTGTTGGTGTTGTCATTGTTGTTGTTACTGTTGTGCTCGTTCACATAAATCAAACTCATTGGTGGGGCTTACTACAGCATTTCTTGAAGAAGAAAGAGGGGAGCATGGAGCTCTTAGCAGATGTGGCCTGTTTGTCCCAGAATTGGAGTAATTGTCAGATGTTATATTCAATTACTAATTTGCCAGATAAAGATACCACTAGCAGCACCAGTTATTGGCATTGGCTTAACACAGCACGTCTTTCAAAAATACATCTGTGAATTATTAAATTAACAGATAAACAAGCCCAAAAAAGAGGAGTACCTGTTCATACTGCCACTAAGTGCCAGAGGAAGTGTCTTCTTCTTCTTACCCGACTGGCTTTTAGATGATGGAGTTGCCGTCCCCATCTTCTCCATATTCACCCCACTGTACGGGCTCATTAATTTGACTTGCAATGTTTGGTAAAGACATAACAAGCCTGTCGATTGACCTCTGTACATTCTCCAGCTGCACTTCCAGGTTTGCAATTGTATATCCCTGAGAGTGAAGTCGTGTTATCTCTTCCTTGAGGGCTCGGTGGAGGTGGTGATGTAATTGGAGGTGGAGGGCTTGGTGGAGGTGGTGGTGGAGTTGGTGATGCATTTGGAGGTGGAGGATTTGGTCGTGGTGGCGGAGGCGGTGATGCAATAGGAGGTGGTGATGCATTTAGAGGTGGAGGTGGTGGAGGTGTTCCATTTGGAGGTGGAGGGCTTGATGGAGGTGGTGGAGTTGGTGATGCATTTGGAGGTGGAGGATTTGGTGGTGGTGGTGGTGGCGATGCAATAGGAGGTGGAGGATTTGGTGGAGGTGGTGATGAATTTGGAGGTGGAGGGCTTCATGGAGGTGGTGGAGGTGGTGATGAATTTGGAGGTGGAGGAGATGGTGATCGAAGTGCTTGGTGGACGTGGAATTACTGTAGGGGGTGATACAATTGAAGGTAGAGGACTAGGAACACTTGGTGGCGAAACTCTTGGAGTCGGGGGAGGTGAACAAATGGCTAAATGTAACTTTTCATTGATCTGACAAAACTTACTTAAATTTTTCAGGTCAAGCTCGTCAGTATTTCCTACAAAATTAGCAGTAAAAGTCATGTAGGTGATATCAATATATCATCATTTGTGTTGCAAGTTCGAGATTTCCATTAAATTTATTCAGTTTTACATATTCGAACGGCACCGAATAAATTTTGATAAATTAAATATTTTAGAGCTAGAGTAAGTTCGCAAGGAATAAATTGTAACTCGAGTACTTGAGTACTAATTTTTATTATAAGAATCACGATTCATAAAACTTGAACAAAAGGGAACTTGTTTAGTATTTTAGATATAATGGTTCATCATTGATTCAATATTCTTTTAATATTATTAGTTTTACTCCCTGTGCATCTCTAGTTTGATTACATGCCCTTATTTGATCTAGGCATTTTTCAGCAAATGAGGTGGTCTCTCATTTCGTTTTCAGAGTAGAGGTGAAAAAAATTGATTTATCAGAATTCAGAAACACGTGAACGAATGAGATCATTCTTTTCCAAAACAAATAAATAAGATGAAATGTTACATATCCACTTCAGACGCTTTCATGTGAGAAGGATTCTGCCTTGCCAAGTTGCCATTACAGATTGAATAATTGTGGCAGCAATTATCAGGATTTTTTTAAAACAAAAAAGACTATTTATTTATAAAGGCATAGCCAATTCTGTGAAATATAGTTTATCACTCTTCCGCACCCAACGGGAATCAAAACCCGTTGCCACTTTGTCATTTTTCCTCATTTGTACGGTGATATTTAAGAACAAAATGGTTCTTTATATATGGAAATGTATATATATATATCATCTAGACATGGTGCTATTACATATATATATATATATATATATGGCAATGTAATTATTTTCAGGTCCCTTTGCTGACATTATCATTTAAGGCTACGATTTAAATTTTATGGCACAATTGTATTTTTAGGTCCTTTGCTGACATTAATAGTAAGGTTGTGATTTAAATTATCGTCCTTGCTGTCTCCTTTTCATTTTTTAGATATGCCACAAATTATGTTTATTATTATTTAGAATTTATTAAATTATATTGAGTTTATATTATAAATTTAATATTTTTTATTCATAATCTTTTTATTGAATCATTAATTTTTATTTTAATATATGAAATTTTAATAATTTATTATACTTTTCTATTTTAAAAATTATTTAAATACTTTTTAATGAAATTTTAGTGAATAAATTATAATATGACTTGGCACGTTTAACACGTCGTGTCAACACGACATGAAACGTCGTGTTAGATGTGTTGTGTCATAACGCTGTCATGTTAACCAATTCTTTCGTTTTACACAACACGTTGAAAATATTAACTCATATCAACATAACACGACACGAGCTCTAACACGCGTGTATTTGACACGTTACGGCACAATACGACATGACACGTTTGTAATACCCTAGTTCTTATCTAGCGACTCCCCCAATATATGAAATATAAATATGGAGAATGTTGAAAAGTCAACATCGACTCAACTAAAGAAAATGAAGAATCTAGAAAATTAGAGATTATTAGAGGCTCGGCCCATGAAATCTAGAATGGTCTATACATGGCGCAAGTTCTAGAGACCATATACAAATATGGTATAATGAAGAAATTTCTAGAAATACTTAGTATAATCATGTATGTATAAAGATGCTTAGTGTGTATTCTAGAGAAATCTTATAACCGACATATAGAACCTATAAATATGAGATGTGTATATATTGTAGGATGTAACCAATGAGATAGTGTGAATACCAAGTAAAAGAGAGAAGATATAGAGTGTAATTTGTACTCCTTCAAGTTAATAAAAGAGAGTTATAAACAATCCTCTCAGTTAATCCCATAGCTCCAGATAGATACGAGATAAATACTCAACAAATTGGTATCAGAGCCACGTGGGCGCGATCGGAGTAGCGGCGTATTGGTGAAGATCGAAAGAGCATCTTAGTCGATGGCTTCAAGTGTCGGCGCAAGCATGGCGCAGTCAATTGTTCCGATATTCACCAGAGAGAACTACGACATTTGGAGGATAAAGATGCAGACGTTGCTACGATCTCAAGGATTGTGGGATATCGTGGAAAATGACTACACCGAGTATGCTGAACCGACGGTGCAGCAGAAGAAGCAGTTGACCGAAGACTCAATGAAGGACGCCAAGGCATTGTTTCTAATCCAACAAGGTGTTGCCGAGAATCTGTTTCGCGTATCATTGGTGCGAAGAAGGTGAAGGAAGCATGGGAGATTTTGCAAGAGGAGTTTCAAGGATCTGCAAAGATAATAGCTATGAAATTGCAGACCTTGAGAAAACAATTTCAGAATCTGCAATTAAAGGAGTCAGAGAAGATAAAGGAGTACTTTACAAGAGTAATCGAGATCGTCAATCAAATGCGAGCATATGGCGAAGGTATGTCAGATCAGAGAGTTGTCGAAAAGATCTTGATTAGTCTGCCAGAGAAATATGAGCATATCGTCGTAGCTATTGAGGAGTCGAAAGATTTATCAACCCTTTCGGTTCAACAACTAATGAGCTCGTTGGAGTCGCATAAAGAAAGAAGGCTACAACGAGGGTCAAATTCAAACTCGACGGAGCTGAACTCGGTTGAAACAGCGCTCCAGACAAGGTTCAAACTCCACCAAGCTCAGAGTAAAGAAGATTCAGGTACGGGCAATTTATCTCTATGATGCGACGTATGCAAAATGTCAAATCATGATACGTCAAGATGCTGGCAGAAGAAACGATGCAACAAGTGCAAAAAGATTGGCCATATAGCTCGAAAATGTAGGTCCAAAAATGTTGATCGAGCAAACTTCATTGAAGAGGATGAGTACGAAAAAAGTATCTTCTATGCGTGCCATTCTGCAATTGAAGAGAGAGATAACATATGGTTCCTCGACAGCGATTGCACAAACCACATGACAGGCAATCGTGAACTCTTCAGAGATATCGACACGTCATATGTGCCAGAGGTACGCATGGGTAATGGTGCTTTAGTTAAAGCAAAAGGAAATGGTAGTATTTCCATCCAAACTAAGTTGGGCCCGAAATTTATTTGGGACGTGCTATATGTACCAGACTTGAAGCAAAATTTATTAAGTGTGGGGCAGTTAGTTCAAAATGGATATGCGATCCATTTTGAAAATGGAGGTTGCAAAATAATGGATCGAAAAATAAAAATTTGGTGATAGCAAGGATCTCTATGGAGAAATCTAGAAACTTCCAGTTGAGGTTTAGTTATGCTCCACAACCACCGGTAGAAGAAGAAGCACAATTTGCGTTGAGGGCTCAAGTATTCAACGATGTTGACGAAGTCAAGAAGATGACAAGTGATAAAGAGAAGAAGAGCACACATGAAGGGGGAGCTCGAAAAGAATTGAAGCACCACCATGGTACGAGTAAGACATTTTATCAAAGAAGCATAACATGCTATAATTGTGGAAGACGCGGACACTATGCACGACAATATTGGCACGAGAAATCAATTAAAGACAAAACTTCAAGGACGAGTAACACGGTGAAGCAACAAGAAGTGCAATCTATGTTTAGTCGAAGAGGCGAGAAGTTTGCTATCAAGAAGGTGCTATACAAGAAGAAAGATCGAACAATTAAAGAGGAGATCGAGTCGGTGTTGAGGGGGAGTGTTGAAAAGTCAACATCGACTCAACTAAAGAAAATGAAGAATCTAGAAAATTAGAGATTATTAGAGGCTCGGCCCATGAAATCTAGAATGGTCTATACATGGCGCAAGTTCTAGAGACCATATACAAATAAGGTATAATGAAGAAATTTCTAGAAATACTTAGTATAATCATGTATGTATAAAGATGCTTAGTGTGTATTCTAGAAAAATCTTATAACCGACATATAGAACCTATAAATATGAGATGTGTATGTATTGTAGGATGTAACCAATGAGATAGTGTGAATACCAAGTAAAAGAGAGTAAGATATAGAGTGTAATTTGTACTCCTTCAAGTTAATAAAAGAAAGTTATAAACAATCCTCTCAGTTAATCTCATAGCTGCAGATAGATACGAGATAAATACTCAACAGGGAAAGATATGGTCTCTCGGCGATCCTCCCTTTATTTTCTTTCATCCAACTATTTCTGTTAGTTTTCTAGACAATGTCCAATAGACAACGTCATCTGTTAGTACAAAATTACAGCTCTGCGAAATGAAAATTTTTATTGTCTGCGCTTTTCCCGTTGTATTAATGCATCCTGCATAGCAGCGGAGCGGCACTAGAGGGCCTGGCCTCCCCTAATATTTGAGATTTTTTATTTAAGCGATGTTAAAAAAATTAAATTATTTAGTATATATAGATAGGTATCTTTGCCCTCCTACTTAAACGCAATAAATTGCTACTCTATGCATACAGTCTATTTATTTATCAAATGTCTTTGTCTCAATGTATATATAGAGAATTGCTAACGTGCCATCAATTTTCTATCAACTCGTTTTTCGAGATCCAAAATTCAAACGGTCGATCCAAACTGTTCAAGTTGATCATCATATTGAAATATCCTTGGAGACCAAATTACATTTTTTCGAATTTTTTTTGCTATTTATTATGATATTTTCAAAAAATATTATATTTCAGGTTGTCCAATTTGAAAAATATCATAATATATAGAAAAAATTCAAAAAAATGTAAAATTTGGTCTCCAAGGATATTTTAATATGATGATCAACTTGAACGGTTTGGATCGACTATTTGAATTTTGGATCTCGTGAGTTGATAGAAAATCGATGGCACGTTAGCAATTCTCTGTATATATACCAAGTCAATATAACTAGATTCAACTGAATTTGGAATTATATATAGAAATAGCTAGTATGGAATTAAAAGGAAAGGTAAACTTAATTGCTTAAAAATCTTTAGCATCTTTATTCTAATTAATATTTGATTTTAGTATTTTGTGTACCGGATGTCTATGTATATGCCAAAGCAAATCAGTAAAACAAAAGATATCTTTTATTTATAATATTTTGTTTTAATAATTTTGGATGTCATCGAAGATAAAAATTATAATAAGAAATTTAGTATTATAGATAGACGTATCAGTATAAAAATATTAGAGTTGTACATTTTTTAACAAGCGGTTTTGTACTTTCAAATGTGCGAATTTAATAATCCTTCATGCACCATCAATCCATATTAATTCTTTTTTCCTCAAATAATTAGAGTTGAATTTTTTTTTTATACCTAATGAATATTAAGAAATTTTACAAAATATGCAAGTCTAATAATGAGATTCTTTACTTGAACTATGAAAAAAATATAATTTTTATAGTAAGTACTAGGTTTATTATTAAACAAGTTTTTTAGTTAATTTATCGTATCATTTTGTATTGCTAGATTTTGTATTTATGTTCAGTCCTCATCTATTTTATACTTTAATCCTGACTCCGTCCCTGAATTTTTATAATTTCGGTGAGTCATTGTTAATTTATTACAGGTTACAACTAGAATGTACGTCCTGTACAAACTTGGACCGCTAGATGGTCGTCATATGGTGTTTTTCCATAGCTGCTATTCCACTGAAATTTCCAGAAGTAACAGTCTCTGTTCTGGGTACGGTTATTGGTGCTGGTGGAGTAACTTGTAAAATTGGACAATTTAATCTTTAAAACAGATCATACTATCACCGGTCAGAGTTTCAGATGAAATCCACATAAGCATCCATGCCATAATAATTTATAGCTACGGGTGCGTGCGCGCACATGTGCGCATGCGTACGTGTGTGTATGCACGCGTATACATAAAAGTATATATATATATATATTTGGATTGCAATGTGATTTCAACATGAAGAACACATTAAACAGTTACGTTCATTTGCAACTTGATAATTAAGATATAATTGTATTTGATGGGCATCAGTCAAACACGTTTGAATTTAGCATTACTCAGATGAGCGTCATACGTGATTACATCTTAATTATTGATTATTGAGTTGGAAATGAAAGATCTGAACCGGTCAATATATATGTTCTTCACATTAAAATTACATTGTTGCTAGTCCAAATATTATTACAAGCATATATAAGTGAATGGCACCAAAAGAATGCTGGTAATTTAACTACTCTAGGACTAGCTAAGATAAGTCCGCAAAGAAATAATTTATAACCTGAGAACAAATTTATTTAATATGAATTACAATTCATATAATTTGAACAATAGAGGACTTTCCAGTATTTTTATATGTTTCAGCGTTTTGAAGATCTTTCTCTGTAACTTCTGTTGTTATTTTCTCTGTTTATATATATATAATATATATCTAATTTGTTTTTTATGTCTAGTTTGTTTAAGTACCCCTACTGATCTGTATTTTTTGGCAAATTAAGTGACTAATGATTTTGTTGTCGGGGTAGAGGTGAAAAAAATATTTTATTTATCAGAATTCAAAAACGTGAACAAAAGATATATCTTCCAGAGAGTAAGATTCTCGTTTTAGGGAAGAGACTCAGTGTAGACTGCACATTCGATAAGTGACATGGAATCCAGTTGCATGGATTAAGCGCCATATGAAGTTAGGAACGCTCTCGTCTCTCGGTTGCGAGTGTGATTCCGAAGCACTATATGTTTTCAAAATAAATAAAAAAAAAAATTAGAGGTGATACCAATTTGAGAAGCTTTCATGTAAGAAGGAATCTTCCTTGCCATTAGCGCTGTCAATTTCGCTCCGTTTTGGACGTTTTTGTTCCATTCGAACGGAAAAGGAGGTAAATCCTGTTGTGTTTTACTCTGCGGAACAGAAACGGAAGCGAAAAGGGTTACGTTGGTATGAACGGAACAGAAACGAAATAGGCTGCTTCCGTTACGTTTTTTACGTTAATTCCGTCGGCCCTTTAATATTTGATGCAACCCAGCCCATATCTCTTGTTATAGAGGCGTGGAATTAAAAGAATTGCAAAGGGAGGATCTGAGATATATAGGCCAGGCGTGCTCTCTACTAACCCTAAGCGCCGCTCTCTCTCGATTGTGTCTCTTTCTTTCTCGATTGTGTCTCCCTGTTTCTCTCTCTTTTCCATGTGCTTTTCTATGTCGATTGTGTCTCTCTCTCCGATCTGTGAGTGTTTGACAGCCCTAAGTACAATTTGTGACAGTGTGAATGTGTGATTGAGATTTGAGAGAGCACGCATGCATGCGTGCCTCCAATTTGTTTTTTGATCAGCGGTTTTTATGCATGCATTTCAACCCTAATTAGGTCTTAAAATTGGTTAAATATTGCGTATTTTAATGATAATTTGATGCTTTTAGGGTAGAAGCTTGGTACTGCTGTTGCTCCTTCATGTTTTCAGGTTCTCCATTTATTTCTGCTGTTTTCTGCTGATTTTTGGCGATTTTGGACGAGATTTGGACTTGGATCTGCACAGTTTTCAGCCCAGCCCAGACTGCCGCCAGACGGACCGTTTGGATACCCAGACGGACCGTTTGACTGTTCCGAAACCAGATTTTATTCAGGGCATCCTATTTTTGCTGAAGCCATAACCCCTACATACTTGGCACGATCCAGGCAGTTTTAGCACGACTTCAGACCGACCTTTTGCAAGATAGATGGCTATTTAAGAGAGGCTAAGCCCCAGATTTGGGGCTGTCACAATTCAGAGAGAAGATCACGCAAACCCTAGCCAGCACACCTTCCAAACGGGTCGTCTGACATATCAGACGGACCGTTTGACATCACCAGTTTGCAGACAGAAGAAGTCAAGTTGAATTTCTGTTGTAATTTCTCTTTGATTTCTATGTTTTGGAGAAACCTTGATTTATTTGTTGTTTATGCTACAATGTTAGAGTAATTTAGTTTTAAGCGGCAACGGTAGGGAACCAATTTTATGTAGTTTGATATTGATATTATTTAGTTGGAGTTTATGTTATTTTCTTGTGATTTCTATCTTTTGGTTTTGATTGCCTATGTGATTTCATGAATTGCTTTGATAGAACTGATTAAACCAATTAGAATAAGGCCTTATCTAACTTTGTACCAATAATCTATATCTTTGCTTGATTTGTGTTTGACCTAATTGAGGATGGTAGTAATTGATGAATGAAACCGGAATTAAGTAACCGATAGGTGAACCCTTCTTGCAACGATAGTTGCAAGATATCCTTTGTATGAAAGATAGAATTTAGAAACTCAAAGCCAATGGTCATGACCAAACTTAGGATTTTTAATTGATGACTTGACCTAATTTTGAGAACTTGAACTATAACGATAGTTAGTATCAGGTAATTGAAGTTAAGCCATGATTCTGCACTTGAAATAACATAAATTTTACTAAGTAATTCATTATCACGAGGTTCAAACGGACCGTCTGAGCGATCAGACGGGTCGTTTGGAACCTGCTACATAGAAAAAGTTCTTTAACCTGACCCCCTGTTTTACATAGATTTACGTGATTAATTTCTAGATTAGTGATAATTTAGTTTCTTTCTACTGTTTTAATCTTAGTTAATTCAATATAGTTTTTATTTCTAAACCAAACCCTTTATTTCAATCGATTTTCATAAAAAGTCCTTTTAAACTAGAGAATTAGGGTTTAAGTATATCAACCGTCCCTGTGTTCGATCCTTGTTTACTACAATATTTAAATCAGGTAGACTAGGTATTTTGACTAGGTTCGCACCCGATCATTTTTCTCTGTCTACACCGATGTATCACCTCTCTGGCTCTCTCTGCGACTTGTGACTTGTGAGGCTCGAGACCCTTCTTGACGAAGCAAATGATTTGTACTATTGATTTGTGGATTTTTGACGCATGAGCATGATGATTACATCGCCGTCTAAGGCTCGTTGGTACCGGTCACAGTCAGGCATGATGATTGCTTCTTGTTATTATATAGCAAAGATAGAGACAGAGAGAAAGAAAAGGCAGAATAGAAAGAAGAAGAAAGCGCAAAGGGAAAAGGGAAGAGGGAAGCGCAAAGAGAAAGAGAAAGATAAGGTAATTTTTTTTTTGTCTGATTTTTACCTTCTCTTTTTCTGTCTCACTGTCTGTTTAATTGTTAGAGTTATGTCCTAGAAGCCAATCATTATATGGCTACTTCTATGGTTTATGTTATTGATGATATTTGATCATTTATTCATTGATTTATTTATTGACAGATCATTCAGGTTGAGGATCTGAATTGTGGATCTCTGTGTTTCATTTATAATAAATGACAATAATAAATCTAAAAGGTCTGTAATCTTGATAATTAACAAGAAATATTAATTATCGGATAAGATTAGTATGCAAGTTAAGTGATGATTAAGTTCTACAAATCAAAGGTAAGGAGTTGCCAACTTAATTGCATATGTATATGTTATAGAACATAGTACATGACACGATCCAATGAAATAAATATATGGATTGTGTTATGTGTCATTATTTATTTCATTTGAGTTTGATTCTAAGTTTGAGATGGTTCAACTTTTCCACATGAGAATAGGCTCAATAAATATCGTCTACCGTTGATTCCTGATAAGGGCTGCTATACGGACTTTATTTATGTTTTCTTGAATTGTGCGGGGAAAAGTTGTTCATCAAGAAAACCGTATGTCCCTCATTAATTTATTTAGTGAGCGATGATATCTGTTTGGGTCCCTTGATGGAGATGGATTGTTTGCTAGCAACTGATACAGTCATCTCTAGATCAAGAAACGTCTAATCTGCAAGAATGACACATTCCTATCTTGGATTATACGATGATATCATGTGACATAAGAATCAGACTAGGAAATACTATTATTTCTTATGCATGATCAAAATATTGTAGCAGTATACTATTTATGCGAATTGGGAATCATAACGTGTTGCTAGATACCGCTTATGATTATTAGAATTAAATAGCGATTTAATTCTATGGCCAACGTAGCATAAATCCTCAAAGGGTCACACAGATAGAGTTATAATCACACAGTGCATTATTTATTTATTCGCAACAGTTAGTATTGCAAAAATATGATAAGTGATTAATTAATTATATACCGTTGCGAACCGTTATAATTAATTAAGTCAAAGAGATCATATAGAAATAAATTAATGCACTAGCTAATCCCAAATAATTATTAATAAGTTAATAATTAATTTTGTTCAACTTACTTTTAATTAATTGAGCTATTTGGGCCTTTATTTAAATAGTTAATTAATAGCCCGATTTAAGGATCAATTGGAAGAGCAATTAGTGAATTATTTTAATGGGCCAATGTAACTTGACATAACCCATTTATACCCATAATAGGGGCCGGCCTTGAGAGGGCATTTTTGTCTATGAAAAATATAGGAGAGCTAGGTCAAGAGGTGTATAAATAGAGGTCACATTTGATGGAAACCCTAGCTACCTTCACCTCTTTCTCTCCTCTCTCTCTCCTTGGCCGAAATCCACTCAAAGGAAGAGAAATTTTCAGATTTCTCTAGCTCTTCTCCTCTCATCCTCTTAGCTCATGAGTTGAGTAACTTCCTTTCTCCATTGATTTGATTGATTGAAAGCTAAGGAAGGAAGGGATTAGCCTCAACCTCCCATCTACTAGCATAGATTGATGTTGTGATTAATCTCTTGGTGTACTCGAGGCCAAGGCGTGGGTGGTGGTGCGCTCAACCTCGACATCGACGGATTCGAGCCTCTTTGTTGCGATACAAAGAGAGGTAGCCTTCCTATTCTCAATCTCTTGTATGTGAATGCTTGGACTAGATCCATCGAGGTCTAAGTCGTTTGGATTGTTAATTAAATAGTTAATTAGCACAAAAATTTGAAAACTTAGACTTCCTAACAGTGGTATCAGAGCTCTAGGTCGTTATAAAGTATTTTAACATAAAATTAGATGAGAAATGATTAATTAACACATGGATTAGTGATGCACTTGCTTGCTGTCTGGATTTCTGTTCTGTTTTCGACGTTCTTTTGGATTTTTCGGTGAGAAAATCTTTCATAAAAATTCTAAATTTAATTGCAAGTTGTAGATCTGTGAGATGTGGTTCTTTAGCCACTACTTTCACCTTTTTCTAAGTTGTTATAAATTTATGGTGAATTAAACGGTAACGGTGCGCAGATCTGGTACTCTGCTGCACAGTTTTGTGTTTTAAGCATGAAGGATTTATTTTTCGAAAATAACTATCTGTTTTTCTTGGCTAGAAGTTTTGTAGACTTGATTCTCTTTCTGGACATGTATATTTTGATGTATGCTTCGTATTTTATGTGGGCATTCAAGTCAAGAGATTTGAATCGGTTATCAGATCTGATTTTTTTAACAAATTGATTGTTTGGATAAACTGTACTAATTGAGAAACTTTTTTGAAAACGTATTTAAATAGAAAGTTTCTAATTGAAGTTAGAATTCTGTGAAAATTAGTTTCAAAGAATTTCATTAAGGTTTGATATCTCAACTGAGTCAAAAGTTTTTAGTCGTCAGTCTGTTTCAAAACAGGACAAGTGGCTTGTTTGCTATTTATCTTGATGATTTTAAATAAGACTAGTTGGATTTTCTTTTGATGGATTGGTAGTCAATAACATAAAGTATAATTTTTATGTAAAGTGTTTGCATAAAATCATTTTGGAAGATGATCCTACAGACCAAAAGAGTTAGACAAAAACATAAAATCGGATAACGGTGTTTCGCGCACAGTTTGACGATTTGTTAATTTTGTTTCTCTCTGATGGTAAGTGATCTCTCCCTAAAAATTTGACAGGTAGCTGCACTCATAATAGGGAGTTTGTATAATTTATTTCATAATTTTTGGAGACCGAAAAATTTCGAATTTTATCGGGTCCCATTTAATATTTTAAATAGTTAAAGTATTTTCTAATTATTCAAATTGGTTGAATAAATTAATTAGAATACTCCATGATATTCCTCCTTTCTGTTTGCAATTTTTGAATTGGCTTTTCAAAGGGTTTAAGCAAATTAGTTGTTTAAAAGTTAAACTTTTATGCGGAAAGACCCGAACGACAAGCGATGTGCAAAGACTCTAATTCATTGTTGTTAATTAAGAAACAAAGGGACATGTGCTAATTTTGTTTTGTAGGAAGGATCGTGGGTTTAGTATGTCTCAAGAAACCAATGCCTTGTGTGTTGTAATTTGTGAATGCATGTGATTGATTGTATGTAAGGCCTTTGGTGCCATGGTTAATTAATTAATTATAATTAATTTCTTAATGTAACTTGTGAGGCTTGCATGCCCCCAAGGATAGGAGGGAATTAGGGATATTTTTCACATGTATTTTGTCCTTTAATTATATAGGATAGGATCCATATGATTAGTGGGAGGGACAATTAGATTAGTTTTGCTACATGGAGATGCGGCGGAACTAATGCAAGCGGGAGCCATACAAACCCACAACAATGCTTGAGATGCTTATTATTATGTGAATGTTTGTGGATGCTATGAATGTCATAGGATAGGTATGGGTGTATGATTACACGACCACCAAACAAGAGTCACATAATTGTTTGTCCCATATAAAACGATTGAGCCAAATCACTCTCCTTCTCTCTATCTCCTTCACGCCTTATGGTCGTCCATTGATGCATTCCGCCGACGCGGACATCGTGGTCCACCATAGGTAGTCGGAGTGTAAATCGGATTTGCAAGGAGAAAATAGAGAGAAGTTGCTTAACAATGGACCCTAATCGGATTGGACATTGGAGTGTAGTTCGCGATGCGAACCAAGAGTCATAAAGTTGTATGATTGGTTAAAGAGAACCTACCTCATTATTAGTTGCTTTGATGTTGTGCCGACGCCGGCATCATCTCAACGAAAGTGGGGGTCTTGGAAATTCATTACTTTTGGGACTTATATTAAAGTAGTGAAAGTTTTACTTTATTGAAAATAAAACAAAAACATAAACTAATTGGCCTTTAATTTAAATTAATTGTTGTAGATGTCCTCCTCATTCTTTTCGCTTCGCTCTCTTTTAGAGAAAGAAAAGCTCGCCTTCAACGGTGCCAACTTTCTGGATTGGCACTGGAACCTTAGGTTTGAAAAGAAGGAATACCTCCTAACCACTCTCATCCCCGCGGCTCCCAAGTCGGATGCCCCTCAAGCGGATAAGGATGCCCATGACAAGCACGTCATGGACAACATGGAGATGTCCGTCCTAATTGTCGCTGTCATGGAGGCGGAACTCCAAAAGGAGTTCATGGATAGTGGTTATGATGTGTTTGAAATGGTCTCTCGTCTCTCGAACATGTTCCAAACCAAGGCCCGCACTGAAAGGGCCCGTCTCATCAAGGCCGTCGCCAATACTCGATTGGCGGAAGGTCATGAAGTCGGGCCACACGTCATGAAGATGGCAGGGTTGTTTCGGCAGCTCGAAAGGCTTGATACGCCCTTCCCGTCAGGGGCGATTCAAGACTTCATTCTCAACTCTCTCCCTCACAGCTTCACCGGTTTTGTTGTGAACTACCGGATGAATAGCATGGACAAAAGCATGGATGATCTCCAAAACATGCTTGTTGAGACGGAGGAAAGTCTCAAAAAGGAGAAAGGGCCCAAAGATGTTCTTGCGGTGAGCGACAAGAGCAAGAAGAGCAAGAGAAGAAAAACCCGTAGAACTAGAAAGGGAAAAGGCACGGTGACGCCCCAAGGTTCGGCCAAGGGAGCTCCCGAGGGTTCCAAGAGAAAGAAGAACCCGGCCACTTCCGAGACCGTGTGCTACTACTGTAGTAACAAGGGCCATTAGAAGATGAATTGCCCCAAGTACCTCACTGACAAGATGGCGGGAACTGTCCGGCCTTCTACTTCAGGTATATTTGTCATTAAAATCCTTCTCGCTACCTCTAGCACAGACTGGATATTTGATACTGGTTCATGTGCTAACATTTGTCGAAATGTGCAGGCACTAAAGAGTAGGAGGCGGCTCGAGAAAGGCGAAGTTCAACTCCGCGTCGGTAACGGCACGTGCGTCTCCGCTATGGCCGTTGGGAACGTAGAGCTTACTTTGCATTCCGGTTTTGTTTTGGAACTAAAAGATGTTTATGTAGTTTCTTGTATCACTCGGAACATTATTTCTATTTCATGTTTAGACTTGGATGGATTTGGTGTTGTAATAAAAAACAAAAGTTGTACTTTGTTGCGTGATGATGTTTGTTATGGTGTTGCATATTTATTGAATGGTCTTTATGTGCTTGATTCTAACGAACATGTTTTGAGTGTTGAACATGACAGTAGAAAACGTAAGATTTCACATGATAGTTTGACTCTAATGTGGCATTGCCGCTTAGGTCATATCAACGAGAAACGCATCAAGAGATTACAAACCGTTGGTCTCTTGGATCAATTCGCTTTCGAGCCAATTGACACATGCGAATCATATTTGATGGGAAAGATGACCAAAGCGCCTTTTACCAACAAAGGTACAAGGGCAAGTGGCTTATTAGACCTCGTGCATACCAATGTATGTGGACCTATGAGCATTTCCGCACGAGGAGGTTATTCATATTTCATTACTTTCACCGATGATCATAGTAGATACGGGTATATCTACTTAATGCGGCACAAGTCCGAATCCTTCGAAAAGTTCAAGGAGTTCAAGAATGAAGTTGAGAACCAACTCAATCGAAAGATCAAAGTCTTGCGTTCCGATCGAGGTAGAGAGTACTTGAACCACGAATTTGGTGATTATCTAAATGAGTGTGGAATCGTTCCACAACTCACTCCACCGGAAACACCACAATGGAATGGTGTATCCGAAAGGAGGAATCGAACTTTGCTAGACATGGTTCGATCGATGATGAGCCAAGTCGATTTGCCTAAATCGTTTTGGGGTTTTGCATTAGAAACCGCAGCTTTTATACTAAACCGTGTTCCATCAAAGTCCGTTGAGAAGACGCCTTATGAGTTTTGGTTTGGTAGGAAACCAAGCATGCTTTCTCTCAAGATTTGGGGTTGTGAAGCTTATGTGAAAAGGCTAATGAGCGATAAGCTTTGACCCAAATCGGACAAATATTATTTCGTGGGATACCCTAAGGAAACAAAGGGTTACTACTTCTACAACCGTGTCGAGAACAAGATAGTTGTTGCACGACATGCGGAGTTCTTAGAGAAGGAGTTTCTCTCAATAAGAAGTAGTGGGAGTAATGTAGTTATTGAAGAAATTCAAGAACTACCGCAAGATGTGCCTCAAGTAGGCAATGTAGCGATTCCCAATGTGGTGCCAAATGAGGTTGTAGCTGAACCCGTTCCGCAAGCCATTGTGGAAGAGGTTAAAGAGTACGCTCCCTCAAATGAGAACTCGAACATATCGCGAGTCGATAGTGTTCCAGACACTCAAACATTCGAGGATCAAGAACCAAGTCCGCAAGCCGTTGTGGAACAAGTTCAAGAACCTCAACCCCAAGCACCGATCCTACGAAGGTCAACGAGGGAAAGTCACCCACCCGAAAGGTACTTGGGTTTGCACGATGTTCTCGTCATTGCGAATGACGAACCCTTGACCATAAAGGACATGAAAGATAAACCCGACTCCAAGGAATGGCTTAAAGCCATGGAATCCGAAATGTAATCCATGTATGAAAACAAGGTATGGACCTTGGTTGACCTTCCCGATGGAGTAAAACCCATTCAGAACAAGTGGATCTTTAAGAGAGAGATCGACATGGATGGCAACTTGAGTATTTACAAAGCACGACTAGTTGCGAAAGGTTACAAGCAAGTTCATGGTATTGACTATGAAGAAACCTTCTCGCCCGTCGTCATGTTCAAGTCAATTTGGATCTTGTTAGTAATTGTCGCATTCTATGACTATGAGATATGGCAAATGGATGTCAAAACCGCATTCCTAAATGGCAACTTAGAAGAGGATGTGTATATGACACAACCCGAGTGTTTTGTGGATCCAAAGAATGCTAACAAGGTGTGCAAGCTTTAAAGGTCCATTTATGGATTGAAGCAGGCATCGAGGAGTTGGAACAAGCGTTTTGATGAAGAGGTCAAGAATTTGAACTTCATTCAAAGCGAGAAGGAACCTTGTGTTTAGAAGAGGATTAGTGGGAGTGTGGTTGTGTTTCTCGTTCTATATGTTGATGATATACTCTTGATCGGGAATGATATCCCCGAATTGAATGCAGTCAAGGATTCATTGAAGAAAGTGTTCTCAATGAAAGACTTGGGCGAAGCCGCCTATATCCTAGGAATCAAGATCTATCGAGATAGATCAAGAAGGTTGTTAGTCTTGAGCCAAGATGCATATATTGACAAAGTGTTGGAAAAATACAAAATGGCTAGTTCCAAGAAGGGTTACTTGCCTATGTCACATGACATATTCTTGAGCAAGACTCAATGTCCGACGACTGATACAGATAGGGATTTCATGAAGCGGTTCAAGTATCCATCTATAGTCGGTTCGATCATGTATGTCATGCTATGCATTCGCCCCGATGTTACGCATCCGATTAGTGTGACTAGTCGATACCAAGCTAACCCTGGTATGCCACATTGGACCGCAGTCAAGAATATCCTCAAGTATCTCAAGAGAACAAATGATAGCATCCTCGTGTACGGTGGAGACCAAGAGCTCGTTGTAAGTGGTTACACCGATGCTAGTTTCCAAACCGACCGAGATGATGCGAAGTCACAGTCCGGCTTCGTATATCTGCTCAATGGTGGAGCCGTGAGTTGGAAGAGTTCCAAATAGGATACCACGGTCGATTCCGTCACCGAAACAGAATACTTAGCGACTGGTGAAGCGGCGAAAGAAGAAATTTTGGATTAAGGAATTTGGATTAAGGAATTCTTGACCGAGCTGGAGGTGGTTCAAAACATCTCTGGTCCATATAGATCTCAACTGCGACAACATGGGAGCCATAGCTCAGTCCAAGGAGCCTAGGTCTCACCAGAAAACCAAGCACATTCTACGACGATTCCATCTTATTCGTCAATTTGTGAATGACAGATGGATCAAGGTCAAGAAAGTGGACGGTGCCGCGAACACAGCGGACCCTCTGACAAAGCCTCTATCTCGAGCCGCGCATGAGTTGCATGTTGCATCCATAGGGATTAGGCGTATGCCTGAGTGGCTTTGAGTTGTATCCTTTATCTTTTGAGGCTTTAGTATGAGACATGTATATTTTGAATATTACATTGAGTACTATGCACTGGCTAGAAGTCACTGTTGATTGACTTTAGGCCAAGTGGGAGATTGTTAGAGTTATGTCCTAGAAGCCAATCATTATATGGCTACTTCTATGGTTTATGTTATTGATGATATTTGATCATTTATTCCTTGATTTATTTATTGACAGATCATTCAGGTTGAGGATCTGAATTGTGGATCTCTGTGTTTCATTTATAATAAATGACAATAATAAATCTAAAAGGTCCGTAATCTTGATAATTAACAAGGAATATTAATTATCGGATAAGATTAGTATGCAAGTTAAGTGATGATTAAGTTCTACAAATCATAGGTAAGAAGTTGCCAACTTAATTGCATATGTATATGTTATAGAACATAGTACAGGACACGACCCAATGAAATAAATATATGGATTGTGTTATGTGTCATTATTTATTTCATTTGAGTTTGATTCTAAGTTTGAGATGGTTCAACTTTTCCACATGAGGATATGCTCAATAAATATCATCTACCGTTGATTCCTGATAAGGGCTGCTATACGAACTTTATTTATGTTCTCTTGAATTGTGCGGGGAAAAGTTGTTCATCAAGAAAACCGTATGTCCCTCATTAATTTATTTAGTGAGCGATGATATCTGTTTGGGTCCCTTGATGGAGATGGATTCTTTGCTAGCAACTGATACAGTCATCTCTAGATCAAGAAACGTATAATCTGCAAGAATGACACATTCCTATCTTGGATTATACGATGATATCATGTGACATAAGAATCAGACAAGGAAATACTATTATTTCTTATGCATGATCAAAATATTGTAGTAGTACACTATTTATGCGAATTGGGAATCATAACGTGTTGCTAGATACCGCTTATGATTATTAGAATTAAATAGCGATTTAATTCCATGGCCAACGTAGCATAAATCCTCAAAGGGTCACACAGATAGAGTTATAATCATACAGTGCATTATTTATTTATTCGCAACAGTTAGTATTGCGAAAATATGATAAGTTGATTAATTAATTATATACCGTTGCGAACCATTATAATTAATTAAGTCAAAGGGATCATATAGAAATAAACTAATGCACTAGCTAATCCCAAAATAATTATTAATAAGTTAATAATTAATTTTGTTCAACTTACTTTTAATTAATTGAGCTATTTGGGTCTTTATTTAAATAGTTAATTAATAGCCCGATTTAAGGATCAATTGGAAGAGCAATTAGTGGATTATTTTAATGGGCCAATGTAACTTGACATAACCCATTTAAACCCATAATAGGGGCCGGCCTTGAGAGGGCATTTTTGTCCATGAAAAATATAGGAGAGCTAGGTCAAGAGGTCTATAAATAGAGGTCCCATTTGATGGAAACTCTAGCCACCTTCACCTCTTTCTCTCCTTTCTCTCTCCTTGGCCGAAATCCACTCAAAGGAAGAGAAATTTTCAGATTTCTCTAGTTCTTCTCCTCTCATCTTCTTAGCTCATGAGTTGAGCAACTTCCTTCCTCCATTGATTTGATTGATTGAAAGCTAAGGAAGGAAGGGATTAGCCTCAACCTCCCATCTACTAGCATAGATTGAGGTTGTGATTAATCTCTTGGTGGACTCGAGGCCAAGGCGTGGGTGGTGGTGCGCTCAACCTCGACATCGACGGATTCGAGCCTCTTTGTTGCGATACAAAGAGAGGTAGCCTTCCTATTCTCAATCTCTTGTGTGTGAATGCTTGGACTAGATCCATCGAGGTCTAAGTCGTTTGGATTGTTAATTAAATAGTTAATTAGCACAAAAATTTGAAAACTTAGATTTCCTAACATTAATTTGGCACATTTTTTACATTGTTTGAAAAAGAAAAAGGGAAAGCAATATTGTTTAATCAAATTTGTCTGATTTTTACCTTCAATTCATTGCTTCTTTCTATTTCATTTTGCACACTGTTTGAATAGGGAAAAGGGATATACTGTTTAATCTATTTGTACATGTGTAATTAAGCAATACTGTTTTACAAAATGCCAATATATGATCTTTGTAATTTTACTTGTAATTCCTTTTTGCTTCTTTTTTGCAGTTGTGAAGTTGTGATTTGGTTGACTGGCGGCAATGGTTGATCCAGAAAGAGTAAGAGTTAGTGGAGAATCTGAGCCAGAGCTAGATATGTCAGATCCAGATGAGTATTGCATTTTATCTCTCTGTTTTAACTTTTAAATTGTCAATGTTAGATGTTATCAATGTTAGATGTGAATGTTAGATTGCTATCAATGTTAGATGTGAATGCTTAACTATTAACTAAGTATTGTTAACTGTTATCCACTGTTAGATGTGAATGTTAGATTGCTTATTTGATAAAATTACTTAATTACATTTAGATGTTAATTGTTAAGTGTTGATAACTGTTGATAAAATTTCTTAATGTTAGATGTTATCAATGTTAGATGTTATCAATGTTAGATGTGAATGCTTAACTGTTAACTAAGTACTGTTAACTATTAGCAATGTTAGATTGCTTATTTGATAAAATTGCTTAACTACATTTAGATGTTAACTGTTAACTGTTGATAAAATTGCTTAAGTGATAAAATTGTTACTATTACTATTATCAATGTTAGATGTTAACTGTTAATTGTTATCAATGTTAGATTGCTTATTTAATTACATTTATTATGTTAACTGTTAACTGTTTAGCTGTTACACCAGTTTAATTACTTAGATTAATTTTTACTCATTGTTAACTCTTAGCATGGGGTTACATCCTGACTTAACTGGTGAGCGAATGCAACGCATGAGGGATGAGACATCTCAAGGTGAACCTGAAGCTGAAGGTGAAGTTCAAGCAACTAAAAAGTGGAAATTTAGGCAAAATATGACAGTAGAGGCATGGAATCACTTCACAAAAGGTGTAACCAGAGATGATGGTTCATATGATGCAGTTTGCAATTATTGTGGGATAGTGTATCAGATGGGGAAATCAGAGGGATACTGGGTCATTGAAATATCACTACCTCAAGTCATGTAAGAATAGAACAAATAGAAAGAAACCCGATAAATTGCAACAGATGTTGCAGTTTCAGACTGCACCTGAAGCAGGTAAAGACTAAGTCATTCTTAGTTTTAACTTTTAAGCATTTTTAATTTTGCTTTCAAAACAGAATTACTTGTTGATGTCTTGTTTGTTTTTTTAGGTGAGAACAAAGTTGTTGTATGGTCATTTGACCAAGCAATATGCAGGACGAACTTAGCAATCATGGTCATTATCCATGAGTACCCCTTTAATATTATTTCTCACTATTACTTTAGGTTGTTTTTCAAGAGTCTTCAACCACAGTTCAAGTTGATATCTAGGAATACTCTTAGGTCTGATTGTATTAGTCTTTATGAACAAGAAAGGAAATCTTTGTATGAAGAGCATGGTAAACTTGGTTGTAAAGTGAGTTTTTCTAGTGATTTGTGGGCCAATCACTTAAGGGACAGGGGGTTTATGGCACTAACTTGTCATTACATAGATGACAGTTGGAGAATTAGGAAAAGAATACTTAATTTTTGCCCTCTTCCCTCCCCACACACTGGAAAAAATATTGCTGAAGCATTGTATGGTATGTTGGTAATGTGGAACTTGGACAAAAGGGCTTTTAGCCTTGTGCTTGACAATGCATCTTCTAATGATGCTTGCATCAGACAGTTGCTGGATGGGCCAATGGTAAGTACTTATTTATTTAAAATTTCCTTCTTATTTATCTAATTATATGACTAGTCAATAACTTATTCTTGTTTGTTGTATGTAGAGAGATGCACTACTTGTAGATGGATCAGTGTTTCATCAAAGATGTGGATGCCACATCTTGAACTTGATTGTTCAAGATGGGCTTTCTGTGTTATCTGATGAGATAAAAAAAATATCGTGAAACGATGAAGTACCTTCGTCATTCGCAAGCTAGAATGGAAAGGTTTAAATTGGCATCATCTCAGGTATGTACTTCACCTAAGTTTATTTGCTTTATTTACTTTACTTATTTATCAAAACTAAGTTTGTTTTTTATTTTTTTTCAAGCTAAGGTACCAAATAAGAAACCAGCATGGGATGTTCCAACACGATGGAATTCAACATATCTTATGTTGGAGCTAGCTTCGGAGCTCAGACCTGCCATTAAGAGGTATGCTACCCTTGACAAGCATTACACATTCAAACCAGATGACCTGGAATAGGAAGCAGTGGAGGCACTAATGGACTGTTTGAAGATTTTTTACACTGCTACATTAAAATTTAGTGGAGTTAAGTATCCAACACTTAACTTCTTCTTTCCTGAATTGTGTGAGGTGTATGTAAGCATAAAAAATATGGAGAGCAGTCCTTATCCTTTTATTGTTTCGATGGGTACCAAAATGTTTCCTAAGTGGGAAAGATACTGGACCAGTGGAAACATATTATTAGCTATTGCATGTGTTATGGATCCAAGATGCAAGCTAGCAGTTGTGGAGTACTATTTTAAGTTGATATACCTTAGCAATCATCAATAGTATATGTCAAATTTGAATGCTTGCATCAATGCTTTGTTCAAGGAGTACTTGGAGGCATATTCCATATCCTTGCAGAGCCAAGCAGATAGTTCATCGAGGACTCAGAGTCAAAGCCAGAGGTAATTGCAATCACTTATTAAATTCATTTCATTGCTTCTTACCTTGTTATTAATTTTGCATTGTTATGCTTGTTTCAGGAGCCAATCTTATGGGGCATCAAGTAGTGGCACTATCAATAATATAAGGGCTGGATGAAAAGTTTATTGGCTAAGAAGAAAACCACAGAACCAGTCAAGTCAGAGCTTGAACAATATTTAACTGAGCCATTGGATGATACTGCTTTCAAGGAAGAATTTGACATCCTTGCATGGTGGAAGCTCAAGGTGCCTAAATATCCAGTGTTATCACGACTAGCCCGAGACATCTTGGCAGTTCCGGTATCGATAGTGGTCTGAGTCCACATTCTCCACTAGTGGCAGGATACTCTTAGTTGTGAGAAACTCCTTCAATGATGAGAGCATAGAAGCTCTCATCTGTGCTCAAGACTGGTTGCGTGTTAAAGTGACCGGTAAGTTTCATTGCCTTATGTTATTTCTTTCTTTTTTTTTTGTTATACCGGGTAATTTACTTTAATTATATTGTATGTAAGTGTTGATTTGCAGAGAATGGTGAACAAGTTGGTGATCCATTATGGCCCAGTGTCGAAGCGACACCGGATGATACAATTTGTGGCAGTCAAGCATGATCCAAGTCACAAGGTCACAAACTCACAATGTCAATATCATTTCTTATTTTATGTTTGTTGGCTTTTTGATGAACATGAAAATAACATAGTATTTGTGTCCGGTTAAGCCTAATTATTTTCCTAACTTCTGTCCTTTTCACGTTTATTTTACATCATTTTGTCTGTTTTGCACGAAAGATAGAGATACTGCCGATTTGTTATTTTTGTTGCATTTCAGGTCTAAGGGTGCACTCGCATTCCAGGGTGCATCCTGGCGCAAATTTGGAAACAGATCCAGTTCTTCAAGTGACAGCTAGCTCTCTCTGATCCGGTTTCTTTTATTACAAGGATGAAAAAGGAAAGGGTTTCAAGTCCTCTAGGCTGAAGAAGAGAAAATCAAGGAGGACATCAATGACTATTGATTTAGGCCAGCAATAAAAGGAAGGAAAGCTGCTGTCCACACTCTCTATCACCTCTCAATTCTAGAATTCCAGATCTAATTCTCTTCCTCTCTCTCTGGTTGAATTTTGACCTAGGGCTTCGGCCCTGGTCTCTCTAGGAGGCCGCGGTTGCATCTCTCTCGGTGACAGCAAGGAAAATGGGTGCAACACTTGAGCCTAGAGATGAAAGCCAAGGAGATTGGTTGCATCTTATCTCTTTATCTCTTGTGATGTTTGTGTTCAAACTTGTTGTTTTGTTTTATTTGTGTTTCATGAGTAGCTAAAATAATTTAGGATTATGACATAGCTCTTACTCTTGCTTGGATTAATGTAGTATTTATTTTAGTTATTATGGGTGGTTGTTATTAATTCTGTCTATTGTGTTGTGCAATTTATTTGATCACTTGCACGCTTGGTATAAATCTGTTTGGATTTATCTTTGAGTAACTAGACACAAAGGTGTGGTTGATTCTCTTAACTTTCTAGCAATCCGCTTAGACCATTTGCTTGTGGTTTACAGATTCAATGGGAGGTTAAGATAGACTATTACCAAATGGTCCGCTCGAGTAAATGGATTTCGGGTTTAGACAAGTAGACATGCACAAAAGTACTTATAAACCACTTATAAACACTTTTCTTTTATTTTCATTACATTTGTTTTTATCCAATTCTTGCCCGCTTGAGATTTGTTTGTAGGAAGTTAGTATGAGTAGCTAGACACAAGGGTGTAGTCGATTTTCCTATTTTCAAAAGGGGATTAAGATAGATTATTACCAAACGGTCCACTTGTATTAATGGATTACAAACTTAAATCAAGTAGCCAGGCACAGAAGGATTGCATAAAGTACTTGTGATGAAACCCCATAACTCTAAGTAAATTGTTGCGTTAACTCAAGTAGAGTATAGTGGCGAAATCATAATCCTAACCAAAAATATAATTATTTTCTGTTAAGAGTGCACTTGCATCGTAGACTGCATCCTGTTTCAACACTTCAACTGCATCCCTGGTTGCACTTAGTCCAGTGCGACTGCATCATTTTCCTGCACTGTCATTTAATTTAGTTCTTTACTTTCCTGTTTTACCCTTGTAGTTTAATTACAAATCCAACTACTTGCCAGGTCTAGATTACCCAAAGTTGTTAGTCCAGTAATTCTAAACCGCTTCCCTGTGGGATCGACCCCTAAGTACTACGCGGTAGGATAGTACGCTTGCATTCCGACTGATTAGGGTTAGGGTTTTTATTAGCCTTGTGTACCCAAAAAGCACACATCAAGTTTGGCGCCGTTGCCGGAGAGGCACAGAATATCGGTACGACCAACTTAAGTGAGGCTAGACCACCATTTTATTTTCTATTTATTTTGCTTTTTCTATTTCTTGGTTTTGTTATTTCCTATTTCACCTTGCACCTTTTTGTGTTCATCTTTCAGGTTTAGAAGCCTAGTGCGCCTGCACCTTCAAAATTCAAGTGCACTCTCATCGCTGCACCTAACTATGGCACTGAACGACTACCATTGGGCAACCAATAAGCACACAATGCGGGCTGCGCAACCACCATCATTCAGAAGATCCGAGGTCAATGGGTCTTTAGAGTTTGGGTTTGAGCAACAAAATTTCAATGGATATCAAAATTACTCATACTCTAGAGTTTACAACTTCGATTGGTGGGATCATCTCAATTCCTCACACTAAAACCTCCAACGTGCACCTCGACCCACAAACCAATAATTTCCTAATTCCTCTCAGTTTGAACCATATCAAAATCCATAAAAACCAGCATGGGAATCTCCACTAGAAAGCTATATCAAATCTCAGGCTGAGTGGACCGAAAAAATGGAGGAGTCATTTAAAAAGCTAAATTCTAATGTTGATATGCTTATCATGCAAAGTAAGATGTTGCAAACCCGAATAGCACAACAAGCAGATACTTCAAGCTGCATCAACCAAGGTACAGATGAATCAGTCAAGGACGCAGGTGCATCTTACCAGAATGCAACTGTACTCAACCAGGGTGAATTCAATTACAGTTCACATTGTGCACCTGCACTACTAGAATGCGACTCAGGTGCACCTACACCACTGGCATGTGAATCCAGTGCACCTGCACCACTGGAATACGACTTAGGTGCACCAGCACTACTAACATGCGAATTCAACGCACCTGCACCACTGGCATGCGACTCAGGTGCACCTGCACCATTAGCATGCGACTCCAGCACACTTTCACCACTGGCATTCGACTCCAGTGCACCTGAATCACTGACATGCAACTCAAATGCACCTGCACCTCGGGGTGCATCCTTTCAGATCAAAGGTTTCTAGGATCTGATGTCGGAGCACCCCTGCACTAATGTTGCGAATGCCTACGTATCGCAGATTTTCCCTCTTTGTTTCAGGTATCCGTTAAGGCTGATGGCGTACACAGTATTCATGCGAGGAGATTGTGCACAGAAGGTGAGGAACCCAGAGCTCGAACTCTTACACGCTATGATCCATGGCAAAGGGGATAGCCTCGACATCACAACCACGATGATGAAGGAGCTCGCTTCGGTGGGCAGCAAAAGTGGTGAAATCTCGGCCGGGGGCATAGTGACATTCATCGCTGATTACCTCACCAGAAAGGAGGCAAATCTGATCGCGTACCCCACGACCGACGTGGACAATGGCAGCTATCTCCTCGACCTGAGGTCCCTGGTAAACATGAAGATCATCAGGACAGATGGGTCCAAACACTACGTGCTGGACGAGGGGACTGGATTCAAGCTCTACCTTCCTAACCCCGACCGCACCAAGTTCAGTGCCATGGAGAATTGGCGGCCTAACAGAATCAGCAGTGATGTAGGTGAATCCTCAGCTGCACCACAACAACCTCTGGGTGCACCTGCACAACCTCTGGGTGCACCTGCACAAACTCAGGGTGCACCTGCACATCTTGCCAGTGCACTGCATCTGCTAATGCACCTGCATCTGACCAACGCCCACAGACTTGCCCAACATGTGGCCTTGCCCCCACTGCAACAGTAATGCTAGTAGAAATTCTCTCCATGCTCAGAGGCAGAACTGATAATGAGGACCACATGCGCGCCTACATTGAAGAAAGATTCAAGATGATGGAAGAAATGTACAAGTGGCGGCAGGAGAATCACCGCCACTTCTAACCTCCTCCTCAATGAAGTGCGAGCCAGGGTGCACCTGCATCATCCGAGTGCACCCTGATTTTGGAGTGCAGCCAGAGTACTCTCCTGCATTGTTCTCTGTGAGTACTTCTTTCTTTCCTTCTCTGTTTCTTCTGATTTTCTTTTGTGCATTGAGGACAATGCTCACTTTTAAGCATGGGGTGTTTGTTGTGATATTTTTTGGGGATGAACTGTTTTGGGTTTTCAATGGGTTTGATTGAAGGTCTTGGGGAATGTGCGAAAGGTTGATTGATTGTGAAGAGTCAAGTAATCTCGTGGCAAACAAATAAGTTTTGGGTTGAAATGACGGTTTTGAAAATTTCTGGAACAGATTAAGGACTTGTAATTCTTTAGTCAATTTTTTTTCTCTTGATTGAATTCGTGAGACTTTGGGAATTGTTGAAAAATTGAATTTGATTAAACTGAATTCGAGCGACCTAAAGATAAGAGCAAGAATTGTTCGAGAGTTATTTTTCTAATCATTAGGTTGATTAATTTAATAAGGGTTTAATTGAATTCGCTGGATAGAGCCGGCAAAGGGCGACCTCGAGTTGCTTAAGATCATTCTTTCAACTCAAGAATCGAACTGATTGTAGGAAGTGAGATGCATGTTTGGGATGATTAAACCACTATTTTCAAGTTTATTTAAAAGTCGAAGAAAAAAAACAAAAAAAATAATAAAAAGGGAAACTAAAAAGCGGTGCTCTAACGATGGCCATTGCGGGAAGCTATAGGTTTGTGTGGATAAAAAAATGGATCCATCTTTGAAATTTATGAGGAAAACCCCAAGTAAAAACCACACTCATCTGGCTGACCTCTCCGCCGTGGGAAACCTCCCTTGCCCCGGGAAAAATGTGTAAATAACCCAAAAACTATTTTCAAAAATTTTCGAGTGGTTTGAATTCTCCAAACATGTGCTTCATGACTTAGAATTGGTTTAGAATTATTTGAGTTGAAGGGGTTCGATCCCGTTTCTATTTGGCTTGAAATTGATTAAAGAGTTTTGAAGAATTAATCAACTTAATGTTTAGGTAAAGAACTCATGGACAATACATTGCATTTAGTCTTAAGTTCGTTTCAAAGTTGGTTGAATCCTTAAAAAGAAATTATTTTTGTTTGATATCGATAATTCCTTGTGTCGTATGCATTCAATTGAGAGAAAAGTTTTTGATCTGTTGTATTCTTGTACTTGAGAAATTCCAGAAATTATCAAATGAGACATTTCAACACTGAAATCTAATTGCACAAAATGAGATGAAAAAACACTCCATGGGAATTGATTTGGTTAAACTGTGCCTTTTGCTTGAGGACAAGCAAAGATTCAAGCATGGGGTGTTTGATGAACATGAAAATGACATAGTATTTGTGTCCGGTTAAGCCTAATTATTTTCCTAATTTCTGTCATTTTCATGTTTATTTTACATCATTTTGTCCGTTTTGTACGAAAGATAGAGATACTACCGATTTGTTGTTTTTGTTGCATTTCAGGTCTAAGGGTGCACTCGTATTCCACGGTGCATTCTGGCGCAGATTTGGAAACAGATCCAGCTCTTCAAGCGACAGCTAGCTCTCTCTGATCCGATTTCTTTTATTACAAAGCTGAAAAAGGAAAGCGTTTCAAGTCCTCCAGGCTGAAGAAGAGAAAATCAAGGAGGACATCAAGGAATATTGATTTAGGCCATCAATAAAAGGAAGGAGAGCTGTTGTCCACACTCTCTATCACCTCTCAATTCCAAAATTCCAGATATAATTCTCTTCCTCTCTCTCTGGTCGAATTTTGACCTAGGGCTTCGGCCCTGGTCTCTCTTGGGGCGGCAACTACCTCTCTCTTGGTGACAGCAAGGTGGAAAAAGGGTTGCAGCACTCGATCCTAGAGATGAAGGCCAAGAAGATTGGTTGCATCTTTATCTCTTTATCTCTTGTGATGTTTGTGTTCAAACTTGTTGTTTGTTTTTATTTTATTATGAGTAGCTAAACTTTAATTAGGGTTATGATGTAACAACTGAAATGCTTAGTTTATTTTATATCATGGTTGTTGTTAATTCTTTCTATCCTTTGCTGAAATGTGTTGTGCTATTTATTTGATCACTTGCACGCTTGTTTTGAATCTGTTCGGATATATCATTGAGTAGTTAGATACAAAGGTGTAATTGATTTTCTGACCTTCTAGCAATCCGCTTAGACTATTTATTTATGGTTTGAGTAGACAGATTCCAGAGGAGGTTAGGATAGATTATTACCAAACGGTCCGCTCATGTTAATAGATTTCAAGTTTTACACAAGTAGACATGCACAAAAGTAGTTATAAATCACTCTTTAACACTAGTATGTTAAGCCATAAGAATAAAATAAACAAGCTTCATTAATCCAAGTATTACATAGTTGTGAAGTCATAACCCTAGCCCAAAAACACATAAACACATTCAGTTTTCATTCGAGTCTTTTCTGTTAGTCTGCATCTTGTCTTGAACCAGTTGCATCTTAGCCTGCATCCTATTTCAGCACTTCACCTGCATCTCTAGTTGCACTCAGTCTAATGCGACTGCATCATTTCCCTGCATTGTCATTTAATTTAGTTCTTTACTTTCCTGTTTTACCCCTGTAGTTTAGTCACCAATCCAATTACTTGCCAGGTCTAGATTACCCAAAGTTGTTAGTCCGGTAATTCTAAACCGCCTCCCTGTGGGATCGACCCCTAAGTACTACACGGTAGGATAGTGCGCTTGCATTCCGACTGATTAGGGTTAGGGTTTTTATTAGCCTTGTGTACCTAAAAAGCACACATCACTTTTGCATTTTGTGTTGTTCTGACAACTTGTTGATGGTCAATTGTCAGTGAGATCAACTAGGGGTGTATCATGTATCATGTATGTTGTTGGCTTGTTGCTTGTTAGTTATTAGTAAGATCAAGTAGTTGAAAAATGAAGCCTGGAGTGTTCAGCTCTTGGGCTCCTTAGTCTCAAGCCGATAATCTTTGATGATGACATGTTTTATTGGCTTCATAGTAAGCTTTTTATTTTTAGCCATTGGCTGAGGAAGCTATCTGAGAAGATGGCTTGGGGCTAAGTCGAGCTTATTGCTGGGACTAAGGTTCATTTGTAAGGTTTTGTTGTTTAAGACATGGATTTGTGATTTGTAAACTATGATATGTGATATGTGTTATGTAAGACTTGGATTTTTGAGTTGTGACTTGTGACTTGTGACTTGTGACTGTGAGTTGTGGAGTTGTGGAGTTGTGATCTGTGATTGTGTAATATTTAAGACTAGGATTTGTGATTTGTGATCTATGATGTGTAATGTGTTACTGTTATGTAATCCTTGGATTTCTGCTTTGAATTTATGAAGTCAAATTATTATGAATTTGTAAGTTATTTTTATCTTCAAATTATACTGTTTAAATGAGTAGACTAGGGTTACAAAATTTAACGTTATTAATGTTTCTTCCGTTTAAAATAGACGGAATGAAAACGGCAGTAATTATGGTTATGTTTCTTATAAGGAAACGTAGCGTAAATCATTCCTGTTACGTGCTCATGAACGGAACAGAAATGTAAGAGGCTATTTTCGTGTACGTTGTGCATGTTTGACAGCCCTACTTGCCATTGCAGGTTGAATGATTGCGGCAGCAATTATCAGAATAAATAAATACCTTGTTACCATGTTGCCACAGTACTTTTAATTTTCACAGATCACTCCTTTCTCTTTGGTTCAGTGACATTTGAGAACAAAAATATTCTTTATATAGTCATTAGAAATGGGGCTTTTACACAGCCTTTATATGGCATAGTAATGTTATAAGGTCCATTTGCTGACATTTCATTAAGGCGGTGATTTAAATTATATGGCATAATTGTTATTTTGAGGTCCCTTTGCTGACATTATCATTAAGGCAGTGATTTAAATTCATGTCCTTGCCACCTCTGTTTTTATTTCTTTAATTAGATATGCCACCAATGAAATTTAGGCACATGCATGAACTTTTTTTTTATTGCAAATGCAAAAAGAGGGAAAAGTGCTTCCTTGATTTTACTTCGTAACATAATTATAAAAGGTAAGTTTTCTTGAAAGTGATTAATTGAGCATTAATTGTATGTGGCTTGCACACATGTGCTAGGAAAAAGATGCTCATAACTTAGCGACCCTATCCCAGCAAGGATTTAATTTGGACCGTATGATTATAAAGATGGGGGAAGATGATGGGCTCTCAGCGATCCTCCCTTAGCAAGGATATTTGACAGTAAGAATAGAAAATTTTTTGTCATCCAACAATTGCAGCTAGTCTTCAACAAAGTGCCCAATCATCTATTATTAACAGAATTACGGTTCTACAAAATGAAAATCATGTTGTCTATGCCTCTATGGTTGTAGTTTTGCACCGTAATTTATTTTAATAAAGATAATCTAAATTTTATATTTAATAATAAATATATAAATTGAATAATTTTAACAATAAACATCCAGACACACTACTTGGCCACCTGCAGCTACACCAATCACATTGATGCGTCAGAAATTATTTTGAAAATAATAAAATTATTATTTTTTTGAAATATTAAAGCACTACTCATTATTTTTTCAAAAATATTAACGCACCACTTCCATTAGCGCGTCCAAATTTTTTTTTAAAAAATAGTAATTCATTTTTCAAAAATAGTAACGCGCCACTCCCATTAGCGCGTCTGAAAATTTCAAATTTTTTCAAACCCCAAAATCTGACAAAATTGCACTATATCGCCAAGCCACCACTCCTATTGGCACGGCCGCCGGTGCGCCCTACCAATGGCCCGTCTGGATGTTTATTGTTAAAACTATTTATTTTATATGTTTATTATTAAATATAGATTTTAGATTGTGTTTATTATTAAATTATTAATTTTGCTTGCTGCTTATAATTCCGTTCAGTTATTATTATTACTAGCATCCATGTCCAGGTGAAAACTTGGACCTCTAGACAGGCGTGTTTGGATGCATGGTGAATAAGAATAAGAAATAAGCTCCAAATTTCTTATTCACGTGAAACTAAACAATGCATGAATAAGGAATTTGGACTTATCCGGATGCTTGTTCATATTCTAACAAAACCTTAGAATATGAATAAGGAATATAAATAAGTCCTTCCTTATCCAAATTCCTTATTCACTCCACATCCAAACACGCCAAATCACACAGTGTTTTCATGGCTGTAAGATGTTATTCCCTTTAAATTTAACACGAGTAGGCTTTGTAGCTCGATCTGAGTATGGTTCTTTAAGGAGTGCATTACATAATTGGTCCTAAATATATTATCTTTTATAATTTTATTTCTTGAACTTTTGAATGTGTAGTAAATAGATTCTATATATCATTATCATTAGTTACAAGCTTAAGGAATATCTTATATGTTTCCAGACATATTTTAATAATATTTATGATTAAATTAAATGTATGTGAATGTTCTTTCTGTGAGAAAGTGTTATATGAGATCGTGTTTTAGATCAAATGCGTGGCACTAAATAATTAAGAGCAAAGTTGGTCAAAGTTAAACTAAGAAGAAGAAGAATCAATCACGGATACCAAGTCCAAAGAGTAATTTCGCAAGTTAGGCATTTCCAATTGTGTTCATGCCAACTTGAGAGGGAGTGTTCAAATATATGAGGTCTACATGTGTGTGCATAGACCGAATGGTGTAGTGTGAGGTTCATACGAATAATTTGGATCAACGCAAGCGCTGTTTGGACCGAACAGTGAGCAGGTGAGTCAAGACCAATGATTTAGCGGTACAATCCGGACCGAATTGTAGTTCGAATTGGCATATTTGGCAAGCTTAAAATAAGAATATGTCAAATTTTTCCACGTACAAAGTCCGCCTATGGAATTGATGTGTTTCCATATCAAGGGGATTTGATTCAAGTCAGAAGAGATGGGAATTTGAAGATTATAGAAAAAAAATTTTAATTTGATTTTATTTTTTAAAAAGGCTAGTTGCCTTATGTAATTTTATGTCTATTTATCTTCTCCTTCTCCCTCAAACAATGTATCTCAGAAAATTCAAAAAATAAATAAAAAGAGGGTGCGTTTGTGTGGAGGACGTAGGCACCAAGTTGGTGCTGAACCTTGTTAAATCTCGTGTTCTCTTTGTATCTAATTGATTGATTATCTATTCTGATATTCTCGCGCTGACTAACCCTAAAGGACACGATTCTTGTGCAGTTGCACTTGGGTCGTGCCTTCTCGAACCTAAAATTTAACTTCTGCTGCGTAGACACTCAAATTCTTAACACATTCTAATGTGATTATCACCCAACGGTGCTAGATTTTATTGGGCTCCGTTGGATAGTTGCTCTTCACAGTTGTGTCGCCCACTACCCTGCCCTTCTGCTGCATTTTTTTTCTTTCCACATTTACGAAGCGTTTGGATTATCTAAAAATAAAATTAAGATTAGTAATTATTCGGAGTAAAAAATATATATATTATTCCTAAACAATTAAGAAATTTTTTTTTTAATTTAGAGTGTTATTTTTAAGTGATCCAACATCCAGATTAAATTTTTATTTCTAATTTGTTTGGATTATCATTTTAATCTGGATTAAAAGCACATCATTTTTGTAGCCGTCATTAGAGAGCATTCCAGTGTTGTTATGGCAAGGAAAAATCCTTCAACTGGTTTTCATGCTTGAGTTGTACAGCATGCACTAAGGCCTTGATCGGAAAGGCATAATTAAGGTGAGGTTTGGAATTAGAATTCCGATTCCGTCCAAATTTATTGATCGGAAGCGAAAAAATTTAATCGTGGGAGTTCACCCTCTCAAACTCCATCTTGAAATCACATCTAAAAGGAAGAAATTTGGTGAGAATTGATTTAGAGCATCCGATCATCTCTCTATGGTTATCGATGAATTCCCTTCAATTCTTCCTATCACTCTTCCGATCAATAGATTTCATTTTGAAATCAAATCATTTCTATTCCACTGAAATCAATTTCACCGAAATCAACTTGAAATTTGTTTCTGATCCGAGCCTAAATATATATGAAAAGTCTTAGACATAAATTAAGATAGGAAGAAAGTATATGCATCTCAGTTGTAGTTTTTCATTTTTCTTGGATAAATCTGGGTGCGCAACAGCCACGGTACTAGTTTTGGCACGCTGAGAAATTTTGTGTTTCTTTCATCTCACAACATAAGAAAATATTTGTTAATTTATCAGAATTTTCCATTTGCAAATCAAATAATTATTATAATTTTTAAAATGCTTCAAGTATATAAAAAATTATTTTTCACAAATTTCCATTATTTCTGTTTAAATGCATCTGAACAATTATTTTCTTCACGAAGTTTGATTATTTCTAGTGTTTTAATTATATTTAGAGGTAATTCTAGTAACCCTACCTTATGATGTAACTTATATAATTCTTGTGGCTTTTTCTTGCGATCACCAACCAATGAATATTACTAGTTAAGTACCATCGATGCATAAACTCTTTCTCAACTCCGTTTAATTACAAAAATAGTAATAACAAAATCTGCTATTTTGGCTTCAGGGATGACGGAGGAGCTTGAAAAATGTTTATCTATGGGCTTGTTTGGATTGTTGGAGAACTCAGTAAGGAAAAAAAATTAAAAAGAATATTATTCAGGAAGAAAAAATGTTGTTTGGATGATGAGTTCAGAATAAAAATGAAAGAAAAAAATAAAATAATCATTTATTTTATTTTTTCAACTAATTTATGATTTATTATTCTTTCTTTATTTATTTTAACATTTGATATTGTAAAATAAAGTAAATATTATTATTTAATACCAATAATAAGAATAATAAAATAAATAATAATAATAATAATAATATTGTAATAATATAATAATATTGTAATAATAATATTATTATTATATTATAATAATTAATTATTAATAATAATATAAGTAAGAGAGATGTGAAAGATATTTTTTTTATTCTTCTTCCTTTTTCTCAAATTCTTATTCCAACTATTAGTTGGAAGAACTCTTCCAAAAAAAAGCCTTCTTCCTTTCTTCTTGTTATAAGTATTTGGATCACAATTTCTTCTCGGAAGAAGCTTATTCCGAAAAATAAGGCTTCTTTCTTGCAATCGAAACACAAGCTATAGGAGGATTCAAGAATATAGCTGATACTTTTTGTGATAAGAAATGACAACCCGTACCCACTACGCCATTTAATTTTATTAGTACTGGTTTTATATATATTATCAGTACCGATTTTGAAGTGGTACTAATAATAGGGGGTGTTAAAGATAATTAAAAACCGGTACTAAAAAGACGGTACTAGAAACCCGCTGAAGTTGGCGGCAAAGATTTTTAGTACCGGTTTACTAATGATGACATCATTAGTACCGGTTATTAGTTAAAAACTAGTACTAAAAATCTTTGCCGCCATTTACTTAAATATTTGCTATCATTAGTACCGGTTTTTGGACTAATAACCGGTACGAAAGATATCTTTAGTACCTGTTATTAGTTAAAAACCGGTACTAAAGATAATTATAAAAAAAATTATATTTGTTTCTGGGGTTAGCGCCCTTTTTGCTAGCCATCAATTAATTATACCGATGTACCAGCGGTATATATGTGCATGCATCACATACAATAATATATTAATATATCAAATCACATACAAATTAATAATATCACCATAGAAAATAACATTTATCACAACATATAAATACATATAATATATTAATATCAAATTTTTTAGTCAATTAATATTTACCTACAAGTGCAAGTACGTAAAAGGCCAAACCACTCATTTAAAGTGTTATTAATCTCGCTCTCACTATAACGGTTATCCACCGGTTGCAAAACCTGCATTTTGACATTTCATATAGTTAGTAACCTATGGAAATTCATTCCAAACCAATATATAATAAAATTGGTACTAAACCCTAAGTCTCAAAACCTGAACCCTAAACTCTAAACTACACCACAATAGTAATTAAGTCTAAATTCTAAACCCTAAAATATGGTCATATACACTAAGATTAATTAAACTTAATACATGCCGATGGTAGCTCCTCGTGTAGCGTGTAGTGATCAAGGATCTTGCGTAGCGATGTCATCGTATAAAAGCCGCAATCTGTATTGTTTGGCTGTCGTGGACTCTATAAGAAAAAAATAATACTATTAAGTTTAAATTCAATAAATTAGAAATGAAATGAAACTATATATATTAGTTGGAACTATGTACTGGAATCATTTGAACAAACTTGGGAACTTGGACCCATCTTGACAAAGCTCTGCAACATTGAATATTAAGTTACAAAAATTTATTTCTAGATATTAGTATAAAACTAAATAATGCATGCACGTATTATGTTAATCCTAAACTTACTGATCGTAATTGCTTAGAATTGGAGATTGATAGCTTCCCTTTGATTGGAGTGAATCTATTATCCACAACTTTCGTGTCGAGAATTGTGCGATAATAATCACAAAATGCGCAATGTAATTACATACATATTATCTCTTGTTGGTGAAATTAATATTAAACCGTAAATTCAAAATCTTAATTAAATTCAAAATTAGAAATTTTATAACTAATCGATTATGATGCACTAAAACATGATAGGGATACCTTTTTGCATACTTCTTTAAAAGATTCATCATGTAGCTTGCAGTGCCGATAGGATCTCTCTCCACATCCACACCCGAGCATCTTTCTGGATCCCAAAATATTCACTTCTTCATCGCGATATTAGCACAATATTCCCTGCACCGCCTGCATGTTGTATGTATATATGCGCAATTCAATTATGTTTCTATACTTCTATTTAATTAGACATATTATATAACTAATAATCAACTATTGTAAAGTTAGGAAAATTCTTACAAGGCCCAAACTTTAATCACTTGAACGAAGAGCTCCTCCCTATCGAAGACATGGCGGATGTCTTTAAATTCAAGGATGAATGTCTTGACATCTTGAAAATCGAATGCACCAGGAACATCGCTGAATAGAGTCACTGAACTGTCGAACATCTTAATATAGTCGTGCATTCTCTTTGCGTTAGGCCCAATCTTTGCCAATTTTTCCTCGTAGATGAAAGGATCGCGCAATGGAAATTGCTCCTCCGCAAAAAGTTAATCCACACTCGGTTCATCTTCGTCATCCTCTTGCGCCGCCTACTTTTCCTTGTTTTGCGGAGGAATTTATGGAGTTTGTTTTGTCATTTGCCTTACTTGCTCCTAAAAAACCCACATATTAGTCATGAAAATGATATTTCTCATTTTAAATATAGCAATATATATAATGATTACAAAATTGCGAAATTTAGAATAGTTTGTAAGATTTACCAATTTTGTCAGGTCATAATCCACAAGATGATTCAGCCATCTTAGAAATGAACCATTCAGAACACCAAGCTGATCATCTGTGTTAGGAGGTGGAAAAGGTACTATATCGCGTGTCTCGCATTATCGAAAACTTCTAAGATTTGTACCTTCACCTCCCCTAAGCCAACTCGTTCTCTATGGACTATCTCACTGTAAACCTATGTAGACACCATAGTTCTAGCTACATACACAGGCGTCCCAGACATCCCTGGTAGGAGCAGTAAGGATTTGACAGGCTCCTGTAATTATAAGCAATATCAAACATAATAACAAATCATTAACCCTACATACTATATGTGAGCAAAGCAATATCTATCATTATCTTGGTGAAATTAAGAACCTAATAACTCCAGTGACGAATCGGATGCGGTTGATTGTTGCTACCCTGTGATAGCAAGATGAAAGCTTGTTGAACTATTGGATCGTATGTCTGCGGTGTTTGGCCTTGGCCTTGCGAAAATATTTGCGAAAAGCTTTGCTGCATTCGCCTGCTCCATTCCTCATCTATTCACCTATTAAATTCCTCATCCATTCGCTTTTTCACTTCCTCCTGAACCATCCGATCAACCTCCTATTTGGTATACCCCTTGGATGATTTCCTCATACCACTACCAAACACCTGCTTCACACCGGAAAAAAGTGGATATCCTCTCAACCATCCGGAGTGCTCTGGCGTCCCGATCGCAGGCGTTAAGATGTAATTTTGATGAACAAGTTGAACTTCACCTGACCTAACTAGAGCAACCTATCACACAAGAAATTCATGTTAGACTAAATTGAATTCGTTGAATACACAAAATAAAGTTATTTGAGTTGTTACACGTACCGCTTTGTCGATCACCGCAGCAGCTTTATGTTAGAGATATGTTCTAGAAGCCAATCATTTGGTGACTATTATATTAGTTTATGTTATTGATGATATTTGATCATTTGTTCCTGAATTTTATTATTGACATGTTAATTCAGGTTGAGGATCTGAATTGTAGATCACTGTGGTTCATTTATGACTAAATGACAATAATAAATCAAAACTGTCCATAGTCTTGATAATTAACAAGGAACATTAATTATCAAATAAGACTAGTATGCAAGTTAAATGATGATTAAGTTCTACAATTCATAAGTAAGGAGTTACTAACTTAATTGCATATGTATATGTTACTGGAACTTAGTACATGACATGACCTAATGAAATAAATATATGGATTGTGTTATATGTCATTATTTATTTCATACGTGTTTGATTCTAAGTTTGAGATGATTCAGTTTTTCCACATGAGGATAGGTTCTATAAATATCGTCTAACGTTGATTCCTGATAAGGGTTGCTATACGGACTTTATTTATGTTCTCTTGAATTGTGCGGGGAGAAACTGTTTATCAAGACAACTGTATGTCCCTTATTAGTTCACCTAGTGAATGATGATATCTACTGGGCCCTTTGATGGAGATGGATTGGTTGCTAGCAACTTGTGCGATCATTTCTAGATCAAGAAACGTATAATCTGCAAGAATGACACACTCCTATCTTGGATTATACAAGGATATCATGGGACATAAGAATCAAAACAATAAGATACATATTTCTTATGCAGGATTGAAGTACTGTAGTTGTACAGTGCTTATTTATGCGAATTGGAAATCATAATGTGTTGCTAAATACCGCTTATAATTATTGGAAATAAATAGCGATTTATTTTCCATGTCCGACATAGCATAAATCCTCAAATGGTCACACAAATAGGTTTTGACCATACATGCATTATTTATTTGGTTGCATTATGGAATTCAATAATATGATATGTTGACTGATTAATTATGTACCGTTGCAAACCGTCATAATTAATTAAGTCAAACGGATCATATAGAAACAAATTAATGTATATTCTAATTCTTAAATAATTATCAAGGTGTTGATAATTAATTTTGTTCAACATGAATTAATTAAGGTAATTAATTTGAGCTAGTGGGCCTTTATTTAAATGGTAAATTAAGGGTCCAACTTGAGAGCAATTAATGGGCCTCTAATTAATTGAATTAGAGATCAATTTAAATAAATTGGAAAAACCCATTAAAGCCCATCAAGAGGCCGGCCTCCTCCATGGCATTAGTTGTAAATAGTTGTAATTTTTTGGGAGAGTGATTGGTCTATAAAAGGAGGTGATTTGGAGAGAGAAACCCTAACAACCACACCATTTTTCTCTCTTCTCCTCCTTCCCTCTTGAGACCGGCCTAGACAAAGGAGCAAAAATTTTGTTTTGCACCATTGTTTGGCTATCTCTCTTGCTAATTAAGCTCATGTGTTGAGCACCTCTTGCCTCCATTCCTTAGTTTGCTTGCTCTTTTAAGCTTATTAATTAATAATAAAATTAAAATTTGAGCTTGGAATGACTTCCTAACAGTGGTATCAGAGCCTTGGCTGCTATTTGAATATTTTACACATAATTAAGTGAGAAATTAGTAATTAATTAAGTTAATTAGTGATGTGCATGCTTGTTGTTCTGGAAAAAGCTGTTTTTCTACCTTGTTGCTTGATTTTCGTAGTTTAAAGCTTTCTGGAATTTTTTTCTTTTTGATGGTTATAGATCTATGAGTTGTGATTGTTTTCCCACTGGATTTATCTCGATTCAATTAAAAATGAATTTTTGGTGAATTAAACGGTAACGGTGCGCAGATCTGGTATTCTGCTGCACAGTTCTGTTTTTGTGGCTAGTAACAAATAAGTTTGTACACAAAGTACCTATAAATTTTGACTAAGATTAATCTAGACTTGATGCTCTTTCTGAATATGTAAATTTTGTTGCATGGTTCGGATTTTATGTGGATGTTCAAGTGTGAAAAGAGAAGAAGTTGTCAGAACTGATTTTTCAAACAAATTGATTGTTTTGAGAAACTGTACTTATTGAGAAACTTTTATGGAAAAGTGTTTAAATGGAATTGTTCTCCTTTAAGTCTGAAATCAGTGAAAATTGATTTCATGGAGTTTCATTGAGATTTGGTACTTCAACTAGGTGAAAACGTTTTGGTCGACAGTCTGTTTCAGAACAGGACCATTAGTTTAAATGCTTGTTATCTTGTTGACTTAGAGTATAACTTGTTAGTTTTCTTTTCATGGATTGATAACCTAGTGTATGTAGTATTTTTCTAGGTAAATTGTTTGCTGGAAAAATATCAAGGGGATGATCACACATGCCAAAAGGTTGAGACTAAAACAGAATTTTTCTCTAATGGTGCTTCTCTCACAATCTGAGAGTTTGTCTTTTTTTGGTTCTCCCTGATGGTAAGTGATCTCTCCTTGAAATTGTTACAAGTAGCTACACTCATAGTAAGGATTTTGTTGGATTTATTTCAGATTTTTTGGAGATCGAAAAATTTTGAATTTTATTGGGTCCTGAATTTCATATTTTAACTAGTTAAAATATCTTCTAATTAATCAATTAGTTGAAATATTAATTAGAACACTCCTTAAATATCCTCCTTTTAGTTTTAGAATGTGGAATTAAATTTCAAAAAATTTAAATAAATTAGTTGTTAAAGTTAAGTCTTCTTTGCATTTGAAAAAACGAGCAACGAGCATGCACAAAGATTCTAATTAATGAGGTTAATTAGGAACAACTGAAACATGTATATTGTATATGTGCTAACTTTGTTTTGTAGGAGGATCGTGGGTTTAGTATGGCTCATGATTCCAATGCCTTGTGTGTTGTAATTATGTGAATGCATGTGAATGATTGTGTGTAAGGCCTTTCGTGCCATTATTAATTAATTTGGATTAATTTTTAATGTAACTTGTGTGGCTTGCATGCCCCTAAGGATTAGGAGGAAATTAGGGATATTTCACATGTATTTATTTTCATTAATTATAGAATAGAATCTATATAATTAGTGGGAGGGCTTGAATTAGATTAGTCTTGCTACATGCAGATGCGGCGAAACTAATATGCAAGCGGGAGCCATACAAACCCACAACAATGCTTGAGATGCTAATTATGTGATTGTTTGTATATGCTATGAAATGTCATAGGATAGGTATGGGTGTATGTTGACACGACCACCAAATAAAGTCACATAATGATTGTCCCAATTAATTTGATTAAGCCGACCGCCCTCCTTCTCTCTATCCCCTTCACGTCGCTTGCCCTCTCATGGCGCGGTCCGCCCAAGCGGACGTTATGGTTGTCATGCAATAGTCAGGGTACAAATAAAGTGCCCTTCCTTTGGTCAATTTGACATGAAATTTTGCACAGATCCTCATAAAAATATGAAGAATTTGACTGCTACAAATTTTCTATTTTTGGGGCTTTCCTGGATTATTTATAAGGATCTCAGAGGCCCTCAGTGGCATTGTCCATAACCAATTAACTTGAAGTCCACTAATAGAAATTTCTTTACTGATTAAACTCTTGGATGTTCATAAGGATTTCTGTGTCTTTCTACCATGTATGGTGAGTGTATGTCAGGACTATTTTGATTTTGGTTGTTTGTATTATGGGTTTGTATTGTTTGGATTTGTGGAATTGTGGAATAAAATAAAATTTGTTTTATTTATTCCAGGATTTATGCAGCAGAAATTAGAGGCAAACAATCTCTAGATCAAAAAATTATCAAGGTGTTGATAATTAATTTTGTTCAACATGAATTAATTAAGATAATTAATTTGAGCTAGTGGGCCTTTATTTAAATGGTAAATTAAGGGTCCAACTTGAGAGCAATTAATGGGCCTCTAATTAATTGAATTAGAGATCAATTTAAACAAATTGGAAAAACCCATTAAAGCCCATCAAGAGGCCGGCCTCCTCCATGGCATTAGTTGTAAATAGTTGTAATTTTTTGGGAGAGTGATTGGTCTATAAAAGGAGGTGATTTGGAGAGAGAAACCCTAACAACCACACCATTTTTCTCTCTTCTCCTCCTTCCCTCTTGAGGCCGGCCTAGACAAAGGAGCAAAAATTTTGTTTTGCACCATTGTTTGGCTATCTCTCTTGCTAATTAAGCTCATGTGTTGAGCACCTCTTGCCTCCATTCGATTAATAGTTAATTAAAGGCAAAAGAAAGAATTAGGCTTAATTTCTTATCTACGAGCATAAACTTGAGATTTTGGCTAATACCTTGGTGAACTCGAGGCCAAAGAGTCGGTAGTGGTGCGTGCAACCTCGACATCGACGGATTCGAGCTTTCTAGTTACAAGACTAGAAGAGGTAGCCTCTTATTCTTTCCTTTGTGTGAAGAATGACTCAAATAGCTAGGTCCTTAGTTTGCTTGCTCTTTTAAGCTTATTAATTAGTAATAAAATTAAAATTTGAGCTTGGCATGACTTCCTAACACTGTAGGGTTTCTAACCACAAGTTCACCGGTATATGGATCCATTACTGCACGTGCCCTACTCCAACTATAAGTCCTGCCATCCATATCCTTGGTAATAACCGAGGACCCACCATGGACCACCTCTCCTTCTTTCCATCTCAACTCAGCACTTATGTAACCGCCTGATCCGAGTGTGTGGGGCATGTCTTTCTTTCCGGCATTTGCCTTTCCTTGCTTCTTACTTATTTTCTATTAGCAAATTCAATTAAAAGACTTTTTAGTATAAATAAAGAACTAAGCAGATTAGTAACAGCGAATGATTGTATATGAAATATGTTTTCATACCGCAAATTTCTCACTAGAATAATACGCTTCCATTGCCTCCCATTCTTCCTTCGAGATGTTCTGTATATCCCATGGATTTGGTGCACCTTCTTGCGGATTCACCCTGTATTTTTTATTCTACAATGACAAAAAAGACACGTTATAATTAAAATTGATGCTTAATCAAACATTTATAAACGGAAATGATGTTGAAAGCATAATATCTCACCAATCTGCCTTTCCAATGCCTCCATTTATCGTTACAGTTATGTAGAATCTTCTTCCTGGTAGTCAATGGTAGGTCTTTTGGAAGATTCCAATCCTTGGCTATTTTTCCGTACAAAACCATTTCCCACTGTTTTGGCACATCATACCAACTATTATAACTGCATTAAAACTGATTAATACTATTATCAAATTCAAATTCATATCAATAGCTTTCAAATTCACATATATTCATATTGGTACCTGCAAGGAATGATATCTCTTGTTTTTGTTGCACACCAATTCGTGAAAGCCTTTGCATTCTCGCCGCAGGGTTTGCCTTCATCATTGAATTGGACCTCCAACGTATCTCCAGCAACTATCGCCCTGCGTGTCTTCAGACACTTAGCCGTTGATCGTTTTCCCCTTTGGCTAACAACAACGATTTGCTCATCTTCTGAACTCGAGTCATTTTGATTTGTCGTGGGATCATGATCATCCATATTCGACATGGCTGCAAATTCAAATCAAAGTTACATAGCACAATTCATAATGTATATATCATAAACCACAAATCAAACCATAAACCACAAATTAAACATAGATATTAAGTCATTCAAGTTCAATCACATTCTATTCAAGTTCAAACAAATCAAACCACTAAAACATAAACATAAACCACAAATACTTCACTTAAACCCTAATACTAATCCAAACATAAACTATTCTTCATCCTCCGGCTTGTTCTCATCATTATCTTCTTCTTTCCAATCAAGGTACGGTGCCACAAGTTTATCCAATAATTGCTTCATGACAATTTGAGTCATTTCGTTGACCTGGACGTCTGCAAAAATCAGATTTTGGTTGGTCGGATTTTGGTTGGCTGGGTTTTGGTTGGCTGGATTTTGCAAGGCTTGGTTGGTGCAAACATTACGCCGAACATAAACACGTTCGATCGGTTTTTTTCCTTTTTGGTTGTTTCCTTCACCTTTATCCATTACTACCTAATTAAAACATCATAATTAAATAATATATGATATCACATAACCATAACCATCATAAATAATACAATTAAGCATAATAAAACATAGACAAAGTTTAAATAACAATTAACATAATTAAACATAGACATTAAGTTCAATTAAGCAAACAAGTTCAATCTCATTCCATTCGAGTTCAATTAAACATAACTCTAATTTAAACCTAAATCCTAACCCTAACCCTCTTTTGGGACCTCCTCCTCCGGGACCTCCTCCTTATAGCTGGCGGCTATATCTGCAGGAGTCCGTCCACAACCGCGTGGATATCTCCTCACAGCAGATACAGACCTCCTAGGGAGAGGGTTATCTCGCATCCACTGAGGCACGTAAATCTTACGAGTCACATCCATCTCTTTCTCCTTCTCCTTCTCCTTCTCCTTGTCCTTCTCCACATTTCGCCGGACATAAACTTGTTCGATTGGCTTTTTCCCTTTCTGGTTGCTTCCTTCAGCTTTCTGTATTATTACTACCTTTTATTTTGAATAGCAATTTCAATTTTAATTTCATTTCTTAACCCATATATAATCCATAATCAAATTTCAACATAGACATGTTTTTTCAAGTAACCAATTATACATGACAATTCAATCGATTAAACATACAAGTTCATGGCAATTCAAATCCAATCCATGCAATCAACTTCAACACAAATAACCAAGTAACCAATTATACATGACATTATCAATTTCAATTAACCCTAATTAGCACAACCTAATCAATTAACCAATTATCCAATTAATTTTGGTTTTACCAATTAATTTCGGTTTTAATACAAATCCTAGACAATTAACATAAATTAACTAAAATTAATAGAAATTAATACAAATGAGAGGGAGATCGACGTACCTTACACAATGGAGTTGTCGGATCTGTTGAAGGGAGACAGAGCGAGCGACGGTCGGCTGTCGGCTATCAGCTATCGGTTGTTGAAGGGAGATGGAGAGACAGTGAGCGAGAGTGACAAAGTGAGACAGGGAGAGAAATGGAGAGAGACTAACTTGGGTGAGAGAGAGAGAGAGAGGCGTTGTCAAGAGAGAGGAGAGAGGTGAGACCCGTCGGCTATCGGCTGTTGAAGAGAGATGGAGAGATAGTGAGTGAGAGTGAGAGAGTGAGAGAGGGTGAGAAATGGAGAGAGAGAGAGACATACCTGGGTGAGAGAGAGAGAGAGGCGTCGTCAAGAGAGAGAGAGGTATCGGCTGTCGTCGTCGAGAGAGGGTTTTGGGAGAGAGAGCGAGAGGAACTTAGCGAAATTTTAGTAGAGAGAGCGACTGAGTCGAGGGTTTTGTCGGCAGACAAGAAAAAACCTTATTGATCTTTAGTACCGGTTTTTTAGCTAAAAACTGGTACTAAAGATCGTAAAATTTTTTTAATTTTTTTTTTCACTGATCTTTAGTACCGATTTTTAATCTAAAAACCGGTACTAAAGATCAATTTGAAATTTTTTACCGTTTCTGGTGGGACCAATTTGTAGATTATATTAATTTATAAAATTAAATTATAAATAAATTAAATTAAATTATTTAAAAATATTTTCTGTTTTTCAAAAAATTCTTCGATTAAAAATTTTAAAAAATTACGATTGATTTGTAGTACCGGTTTTTTTTGTTAAAAATCGATACTAAAGATATTTTTTTTCTATTTTACTTTTTTTTGCTTTCTATTTTTTTATTTTATAATAGATCATATATATTATAAAATTATGAAAAAATCCTAATAAATATTACAATAGTGTTCGAAGGTCTATGAAAATGATAAAAAGTATAAATCATAATAATTAAATATTACAATAGTCTTGGATGCTCATTTGTAATTCATTTTTTTCCACTTCCTTTATTTTTTGGTGACTTCTGTCGATCTACCCACACGCCTTCTTCCTGATTGGAACGCAAATTACTTGTTAACTCTTCAATTGGTTGCGGTGTTCCATCGATACCTATGAAAAATAATATATATATACATATCAAATCGGTGAAATTCCTTACATTTAAAATTATGAAATTTCATAGATTTAAAATTAATTATACCTGTGGAGAATGGCGCTATTTCATCAAATTGGTCATACTCTTCTTCATCCACGACATTTTCAACTCCAACAATGCATCTTTTCTCGGAAAGTACCACATGTCGTCCTTTGTCAGCCGGATCAGCAATATAAAAAACTTGCATTGATTATTTGTTTGCAAGTATAAATGGGTCATCAGCATATCCCAACTTTTTGAAATCAACGGTTATAAATCCGTTTTTATCAGTTTTGACGCCGCTTTTGAACATCCATTTGCATTCAAACACGGGTATTTTAAATGCATTATAATCAAGTTCTCAAATTTCTTCAATCCACCCATAATACGGCTCTGATGATGTTCCTGTTGGAGTTGTGTCCTAGAAGTCAATATTTAATGACTTAATTTTTTAGTTTATGTTATTGATGATATTTAATCATTTGTTCCTAAAGTTTATTACTGACAGATCATTCAGGTTGAGGATCTAAATTGTAGATCTCTGTGGATAATTCATTAGAATGACAGTAATAAATCTAAATCGTCCGTAATCTTGATAATTAACAAGGAACATTAATTATCATAAAAGATTAGTATGCAAGTTAAGTGATGATTAAGTTCTACAAATCATAGGTAAGGAGTTATCAACTTAATTGCATATGTGTATGTTATTAGAACATAGTACAGGACATGATCCAATAAAATAAACATATGGATTGTGTTATGTGTCATTGTTTATTTCATATGAGTTTGATTATAAGTTTGAGATGGTTCAACTTTTCCACATGAGGATAGGTTCAATAAATATCGTCTACCGTTGATTCCTGATAAGGGCTGCTATACGGACTTTATTTATGTTCTCTTCAATTGTGCGGGAAAAAGTTGTTCATTAAGAAAACCGTATGTCCCTCATTAGTATACCTAGTGAGTGATGATATCTGTTTGGGCCCCTTGATGGAGTTGGATCGTATGCGCGCAACTAGGCGATCAACTCTAGATCAAGAAACGTATATTCTGTAAGAATGACACATTCCTATCTTGGATTATACGATGATATCATGTGACATAAGAATCAAAATAAGGAAATACTTATATTTCTTATGCAGGATTAAAATACTGTAGCAGTACAATATTTATGTTAATTGGGAATCATAACGTGTTGCTAGATACCGCTTATGATTATTGAAAATGAATAACGATTTATTTTCATGACCAACATAACATAAATCCTCAAAGGGTCACACAAATAAAGTTTTAACCATACAGTGCATTATTTATTTATTCACAGCAATAAGTGCGATGAAAATATGATAAGTTGATTAATTAATTATATACCGTTATGAACCATTATAATTAATTAAATCAAAGGGATCATATAGAAATAAATTAATGTATTTGCTAATTCCAAAATAATTATCAATGAGTTGATAATCAATTTTATTCAACATATTTTAATTGGTTGAATTGAAAATTCAGCTTAATAAGAAAGTAATTTAATTAGACCATTAAATGATTGATTTAATTTGTTAATATGAGAGCAAAATAACAAAATAAAATGGCTAAATTAAGTCATTTCGTGGCCAGCATATAGGGGGTAATTTTGTCCATATTGGGTGAAAGAAGGATGAGGTTTGGATGCCTAAATATAGGGCTGTTAATTAAGGAAACAGCACCGCTAAATTTAGCGTTAACATCTTCCTCTCTCCCTAATTAATATGGACGAAAATTACAGAAAAAATATCAGATTTTTCTCTTCCATTGCTCTCTCAAATTATTGCTCTTCCATAGGAATTCATGTGTTGAATATTAGCCACAAATTAAATAGTTAATTTTGCGAAGAAAGACAACAAGGAATTAGCCCCGTTCTAGGGTTTGCTAGCACAAACCTCTAGAATTTGGTTAGAGCTTTTGGTGGACTCGAGGCCAGCGTGGTTGTGGTAATTGGAGGCACACCATCGACTTATATATCATGGATCGAGCCGTCCAATTGCGAGTTTGAAAGAGGTACGAAACTCCTCTCCGTTTCTCATGAGTGCTTGATGCTTAATACTAGATCCTTTTTGTTGTGCATGGTTAATTAATTATTAATTAGTAATAAAAAATTCAAATTACACAAGAACTAGAGTTTCTAACAGTGGTATCAGAGCCTTGGTCGTATTTAAGCGTTTTTGCACTTAATTAATTGAGAAAATGATAATTAACAAAGTTAATTAGTGATGTGTATGCTTGCTGTTCTGGAAAAATTATTTTTCTGTCTTGTTGCTTGTTTTTCGTGATCTAAAGCCTTCTGAAATTTTTGGTCTTTTACTGAAAGTTATAGATCCATGAGTTGTGGTCTTTTAGGCATAAATTTCACGATTTTGTAAGCAGTTATGATTTTTTGGTGAATTAAACGGTAACGGTGCGCAGAATCAGTTTCTGTCTGCACAATTCTGTTTGAATGGCGTGTAGTACCTATTTTTTAAAAATAACTACCTGTAATCTTTGGCTATAATTAAACTAGACTTAAAGATCTTTCTGTTCATGTATAATTTGTTGTATGGTTCGGATTTTAAATGGGTGTTTAAGTATGAAAAGATAAAAAGTCGTCAGATCTGTTTTTCTAAATAAACTGATTGTTTTAATAAACTGTACTAATTGAGAACCTTTTTCTGAAAAGTGTTTAAATATAATTGTTCTATTTTAAGTTAGGATTCTGTTAAAATTAGTTTCGTAATTTTTAGTGGAGATTTGATACTTCAACTGGGTCAAAAGATTTTAATTGTCAGTCTGTTTCAGAATAGGGGTAGTTACTTGTATGGCACTTAACTTGATGATTTTGAATAGACCTTGTTGGTTTTCTTTTCGTGGGTAGTTAGCCAACTGCATGTATAAGATTTATTGTGTAAATTGTTTGCATGAAAACTGTTTGGAAGATGATCCTACAGACCAATAGGTTGAGATAAAAAAACAGAAAATCTGATAACAGTGTTTCGCGCACAAAGTCAGATTTGTCTTTTTTTATTCTCCCTGATGGTAAGTGATATCTTTCTGAAAATTTTACTGGTAGTTACACTCATTATAAGGAGTTTGCTTGATTTATGTCATAATTTTTAGAGACCGAAAAATTTTGAATTTTATCGGGTCTCGTTTAGTATTTTAATTAGTTAAAATATTTTCTAATTAATCAAACTGGTTGATATGTTAATTAGAGAACTCCTTAAATAACCTACTTTCAGTTTTAGATTGTTGAATTAAATTTCAAAAGGTTTAAACAACTTAGTTGTTAAAGTTGAACTTTCTTTACATTTAAAAGCGAGCAACGAGCATGCACAGAGATTCTAATTAATGAAGTTAATTAGAAATAAATAAACTTATATATTGTATATGTGCTAACTTTGTTTTGTAGGAGGATCGTGGGTTTAGTATGGCTCAAGATTCCAATGCCTTGTGTGTTGTAATTGTGTGAATGCATGTGAATGAATGTATGTAAGGCCTTTGGTGCCATGGTTAATTAAATTAATGTGGATTAATTTTAATGTAACTTGTGAGGCTTGCATGCCCCTAAGGATTAGGAGGGAATTAAGAATTCTTTCATATGTATTTATTTCCATTAATTAGAGGATAGGATCTATATAATTAGTGGGAGGGCTTGATTAGTTTAGATTCACTTCATGGAGATGACGTGGAGGTAAAATGCAAGCAGGAGTCATACAAACCTACAACAATGTTTGAGATGCTTGTAATTATGTGAATGTTTGTGTATGATATGAAATGTCATAGGATAGGTATGGGTGTATGTTGACACGACCACCAAACAAAGTCACATAATGTTTGTCCCATTAATTTGATTAAGCCGACCGCCCTCCTTCTCTCTATCCCCTTCACGTCGTTTGGTCGTCCAATGACGCATTCTCGCCGATGCGGGACGTCATGATCAACCCTCGGAAGTTGGGGTGTAAATCAAATTTACTAGGAGCAAATAGAGAGAGGTTACTTATCGATGGATCCTAATCGGATTGGACATCTGGGCGAAGTTTGTGGATGTACATGAGATATTTCACAAACCAAGAATCATATGGTAGATATGATTGGTTGGAGAACCTACCCTATCTAGTTGTTTTAGGTGTCATGCCGACGCTGGCCCTTTCTCAATGAAAATAGAGATCTTGGACAACCAACTATATTTGGGACATTAAATAAATGTAGTGTGAGTTTTGTTTATCATTATATATAAAACATTGCATAAACTAAATGACCTTAAAATTGAAATTGTTATAGATGTTTTAAACGTGTTATTTTTGTTGCGATCAATCTTTGAAAAAGAACAAACTCGTTTCTAAAAGTATTTATTTCGAGAAATAAAACTGATTCCTAAGACATGATCCTAGTGAAAAAGAAACTTGAGCATGCTTATTTCCAAAACTTTCCTCAACTTTCCTAACGTAGCATCACAATGATTGATTGACTTTTAACGAAAATTTATTCAATAAAGCGAATGCCTATATCCTCATTTTGGAATTTCTAGACTTTTGAATTGGAGAATTCATACGGACTAGATTTAACTCCTACGCTCTCATCCACTTACTCAAGAAGGTGTTCTTGGAGAAAGTAGATATCGACTCAATCATTTATGTTCGAGTGATAGAGTATGAGTTAACCAAGAGATTCTTCTTCTATAAGAAAATATATGAATGTTCCATTAGCTTACAAATCGAAAGGTATGAGTAACTAATTGCCAACTAGAGATATTGAGATCTCTAATATCAAGAATCGTTGATATTGTTATGCAATCTCTTACTAAGTAATGAAGGATATGATGTTACTTTTCACACACTTGTTTATGCAAAAAGGTAATTAGTCGAGTATTAAAAGAATATTTCGTTAAAGTATGAGTTGAGACTTCGAGACCCTCATTTGAGATCGTGTGTCACATGAGATGTTTCATTTGCCATTTTATGGAGGCACTTGAAAGGTTGTTCGAAATACCATGATTATGATAAATATAAATATTTTAATCCTTAAGGTGCTTGTCATTCAAATTATCTCGCTATCTCTAATTCACACTAGTAATTAGGTACTAGTTCATGTTCTCGCATTTAACGAAATGTGTAGGCAATGAAGAATAAGAGAAAATCCGAGAGAAGTGAAGTAAACTCCGTATAAGAGATGGCTTGTTCGTCTAAGCCACTATCATTAGATACGTAGAGTTATCTTTACTAGTGGTTTGTTTAGAAATTAGAGGTTGTATACCTTATTCCTAACATCTCAAAAAACCCTTATCTCCACTTCATGTTTGATGATAGATGATAATATTTTGTAAAAGAGAAATGTTGTTCTCTTATTATGGATTTGTTTATATGATTTCATGCATCTTGATTGAATTTACTTGAAATAGATAAACAAGTGTTGAATGACAAATAGGATGCGTAAGACTTCACATAAAGTATTTGACTTTAATGTGAAATAGCTGCTTAGTCGTATACATAAACGAGAATCGCATTATGAGAGTCTACATAATGTAGAGCTCGTAATTCAATTCGATTGCGAATCAATTGAAATATGCGAATCATGTTTGTTAAATGACAAAAACGCCTTTAACCTACGAAGGTTTAAAAGACAAGTAACTTGATTAAGATTTACACATGTTGATGTATATAGACCTAAAGGTACTTGTGCAATTGAAAGGTTGTTGATACTACACCACTTGACCAACGATCATTGTAGATATTAACGTATCGATTTGATATGGTATAAGTATGAACCTTTTTGACAAGTTCAAAGGAGTTCAAGAGTGAAGTTGAAAGACCATTCAGGAAGAGTAAAAGTCTTACGATGGATCATGGTAAATAGTTAAGTCATATGGTTTGACATATTATCTAAAGAGTATGAAAGTTATTTCACAACTCGCTTCATGAGGAATATTATATTAGAATAATATGTCCAAGAATGGAGGTATCGAATATTATTTGATATTGTTCGATCGGTAATAAATCAAGTTGACTTATTCAACTCGTATTAGGGTTTTATGTTTTGAAGAAAATATTGTTTACACTGAATAAAAGTTCCATCGAAGTCCGTTGAGAAAGATATCTTACGAAATTTGATCTCTAAGTACGTTATTTCTCAAGATTTGGTGTTAAGAAGTTTATTTCAAGGTTTGTTGATTGATAAGCTTTGACCCAAATTGAACAATTGATAGTTTGTAGGATACCTTATACTAACCGAAATGTACTACTTCTACGAATATGATAAGAACAAAATAGTTGTTGCTCATCATTACGTAGTCTTGGATAATGATATTCTTAAGAAGAAGTAGTTGGAGTAAAGTGAGCATTAAACGAGTTTGTGCGACACTACAAGAAGTACCTTTTATGGGAAACTTGTCACTCCATACATGGTGCCTAGTGGGAGTTGAGCGGAACTCCATTCACAAGTCGTTGTGAAAGGAAGAAGTTCAATAGTGCGCTCCTTTCGATGAGGACTCATCCATCTCACGAGTTGATGATGTTTGAGAAACTCATAAAATATATGAGGATCAAGAACTTATTCTACGAGTCGTTGTAGAAGTAGTTCATGAACCTCGAGCACCAATCCTACAAAAGGTCAACGATAGTAATGCCTAAACCGAAAGGTACATAGGCCTCACGACATTCTCGTACTTAGCGTATGAGAACCCGTTGATAAATAAAAAGGTGATGGAAACACCTGATTCCATTAATATGGTTTAAATCCATACGGTTTTTAAATGCAATCCATGTATAACAACAAGGTATAAACCATTGGTTGATGTTCATGAATGAGCAATCCATCAAGAACATTTAGATCTTTAAAGGAAAGATTGACATGGACGGCAAGTTGACTATGTACAAAGCACAGCTTCGCCCTTGTACCTATGTCTAAGTCGATAACAAGTTGACTATATATACTAAGCACGGCTTATTGCTTGTAGCTATGTATAGGTCAATAAAGATCGTTCTAGCAACGGCTATATTTCGTATATATTGATATATGGAAATGAACATCAAAACCGCCTTCTTCGAATGAATGAAGGAAGATGTTGTGTATATGATACAAACCAAGAGTTATGTTTGATGTATTGCTAGAAACATATACATACTTTAAGTATGCATTAATGGATTGAAGCAAGTATTATGAAAAACGGAGTAAATATTTTGACAAGGAAGTCAAGGAGTTGAACTTCGTAAAAAAACATCTTGTATAGCCAAGATATTCAGTGGGAGCATGATTGTGTTACTTGCATTGTACAAGATAACAAGATATTAATTGGAAATAATATTAAAAAAATGATTATTGTCAAGATCTCATTGGAGAATGTTTTCTCAATAGAGAACTTGGGCAAGATCACCTAAATCAAAGGAAACAAAATCTATGAAGATAGATTATGATGGATGTGAGATTTGAATTAATGTGTATATGATGACGAAGTGTTCTAGTAACACATTATGGTGAACTCCAAGAAAGGATGTCTAACCACATCATATGGCATACATTTGAGTTTGACTCGGTTTATTGCAACTCAATTCGAGAAAAGTGCAAGAAAAAGTTCAAGCATTCTTCCATTATGAGTTTCATTATGTACGCCATACTTATGCACATGTCCCAATATGTTGTATCCAAGGAGTGTGACAAGTAGTTGTCAAGAGGATACAAGAGTGACACATTTTGACAATAGTCAAGGATATTCTCGACTATTTTGTAAGAAAGAGTGATATGATTTTTCCATCTTTTAAGATGAAAGAAAGATCGTGTAAGTTGTTGCACTGATACTAGTTTTTCGAAAGATTGATATAATCATAATTCAGCTACATATTTTACTTAAAGGTGGTGTTGCAAGTTTAGAAGGTGTTCTAAATGGGATATTACAACCGTTTTCGTCACCAAAGCAAAATACATAGCAACTTGTGAAACAATGAAAGAGGATGATTTGGATCAAGAAGTTCTCAGTTAAGCCAATGTGGTTCTATGCATCTCGAACCATAGCTTAGTCTTGAAGAACCCAATATTAAATTGGTGATCCAACTATGATCTATGATAATATCACTTGATCTAATATGATGATAATCAAGAACATATATATAGGAGTATATATACGTATAGGGTTAAACAAAATTGGATAGGTTCGCGAACAAAGCGAACACTCTGACATAACCTCTACTTTAAACAGTATACGAGATGCAGTTGTGCATCCATACGTGATGGACGTATGACTAACTTGATTTAAGCGTATTATTTCTTCCGAGGTTCGAGACATGTATATATATAGATATATGACATCGGTCTAAATTCTTCACTGGCTAGAAGTCACTGCTGATTGACTCTAGGCCAAGTGGGAGATTGTTGGAGTTGTGTCAGAAGTCAATATTTAATGACTTAATTTTTTAGTTTATGTTATTGATGATATTTAATCATTTGTTCCTAGAGTTTATTACTGACAGATCATTCAGGTTGAGGATCTGAATTATAGATCTCTGTGGATCATTCATTAGAATGACAGTAATAAATCTAAATCGTCCGTAATCTTGATAATTAACAAGAAACATTAATTATCATAAAAGATTAGTATGCAAGTTAAGTGATGATTAAGTTCTACAAATCATAGGTAAGGAGTTATCAACTTAATTGCATATGTGTATGTTATTAAAACATAGTACAGGATATGACCCAATAAAATAAACATATGGATTGTGTTATGTGTCATTGTTTATTTCATATGAGTTTGATTCTAAGTTTGAGATGATTCAACTTTTCCACATGAGGATATGTTCAATAAATATCGTCTACCGTTGATTCCTGATAAGAGCTGCTATACGGACTTTATTTATGTTCTCTTCAATTGTGCGGGAAAAAGTTGTTCATTAAGAAAACCGTATGTCCCTCATTAGTATACCTAGTGAGTGATGATATCTGTTTGGGCCCCTTGATGGAGTTGGATCGTATGCGCGCAACTAGGCGATCAACTCTAGATCAAGAAACGTATATTCTGTAAGAATGACACATTCCTATCTTGGATTATACGATGATATCATGTGACATAAGAATCAAAATAAGGAAATACTTATATTTCTTATGCAGGATTAAAATACTGTAGCAGTACAATATTTATGTTAATTGGGAATCATAACGTGTTGCTAGATACCGCTTATGATTATTGAAAATAAATAACGATTTATTTTCATGACCAACATAACATAAATCCTCAAAGGGTCACACAAATAAAGTTTTAACCATACAGTGCATTATTTATTTATTCACAGCAATAAGTGCGATGAAAATATGATAAGTTGATTAATTAATTATATACCGTTATGAACCATTATAATTAATTAAATCAAAGGGATCATATAGAAATAAATTAATGTATTTGCTAATTCCAAAATAATTATCAATGAGTTGATAATTAATTTTATTTAACATATTTTAATTGGTTGAATTGAAAATCCAGCTTAATAAGAAAGTAATTTAATTAGACCATTAAATGATTGATTTAATGTGTTAATATGAGAGAAAAATAACAAAATGAAATGGCTAAATTAGGCCATTTCGTGGCCAGCATATAGGGAATAATTTTGTCCATATTGGGTGAAAGAAGGATGAGGTTTGGATGCCTAAATATAGGGCTGGTAATTAAGGAAACAGCACCGCTAAATTTAGCGTTAACCTCTTCCTCTCTCCCTAATTAATATGGACAAAAATTACAGAAAAAATATCAGATTTTTCTCTTCCATTGCTCTCCCAAATTATTGCTCTTCCATAGGAATTCATGTGTTGAATGTTAGCCATAAATTAAATAGGTAATTTTGTGAAGAAAGACAACAAGGAATTAGCCCCGTTCTAGGGTTTGCTGGCACAAACCTCTAGAATTTGGTTAGAGCTTTTGGTGGACTCGAGGCCAGCGTGGTTGTGGTGATTGGAGGCACGCCATCAACTTCTATACCATGGATCGAGCCTTCCAATTGCGAGTTTGGAAGAGGTACGAAACTCTTCCCCGTTTCTCATGAGTGCTTGATGCTTAATATTAGATCCTTTTTATTGTGAATGGTTAATTAATTATTAATTAGTAATAAAAAATTAAAATTGCACAAGGACTAGAGTTCCTAACAGTTCCATCACTTGATATGGCTACTATTGTGACTCCGCTATTTTGTATTGTGCTTTTTCCATCTCGTTTCTTTGTATACCAAGTGAAACCATTCAGGTCGTACCCTTGATAGGTTTGCACATTGATTCCTGATAAGTGCTGCTATACGGACTTTATTTATGTTCTCTTGAATTGTGCGGGGAAAAGTTGTTCATGAAGAAAATCGTATGTCCCTCATTAATTCACTTAGTGAGTGATGATATCTGTTTGGGCCCCTTGATGGAGATGGATTATTTGCCGGCAACTTGTACAATCATCTCTAGATCAAGAAACGTATAATCTGCAAGAATGACACATTCCTATCTTGGATTATATGATGGTATCATGTGACATAAGAATCAGACAAAGAGATACTTTTATTTCTTATGTAGGATTGAGATATTGTAGCAGTACACTATTTATGCGAATTGGGAATCATAACGTGTTGCTAGATACCGCTTATGATTATTGGAATTAAATAGCGATTTAATTCCATGGCCAACGTAGCATAAATCCTCAAAAGGTCATAGAAATAGAACTTTAATCACACAGTGCATTATTTATTTATTCGCAGCAGTGAGTTTTGCGAAAATATGATAAGTTGATTAATTAATTATATACCATTGCGAACCGTTATAATTAATTAAGTCAAGGAGATCATATAGAAATAAATTAATGCATCAAATAATCCCAAAATAATTATTAAGAAGTTAATAATTAATTTTGTTCAACACAATTTAATTATAAGAATTAAATAGAGCTTATGGAGCTTTATTTAATTAGTAAATTAAAGGTCCAGTTTGAGTACAAGATAAAGGTCAATTAATTAATTGAATTAGTGGACATTTAAGACATCACAAAATGGGCTTGATAACCCATATAGTGGCTACCCTAATAGGGGTAAAATGGTCCCTAAAGTTTGTGGAGTGGTTGGTCTATAAAAGGAGGATATTTGAAGAGAGAAACCCTAGCCACCATAGCTTTTCCTCTCCCTCTTCCTCCTAGAACGAAAATTAGAGAGAAAATTTCAGAATTTTCATCTCTTTCTCTTGCTCTTAATCCACCTCAAATGCTCATGTGTTGAGCCTTCTCCCTTCTCCATTATTAAACTAGTTAATTGAAAGAAGTAGAAGAGAGAAAACCTTGGAAATTAGTTGCTCTCCTCTTCCTTGCTAGCACAAGTTGAAAGAGGAGGTGATTAAACTTCTAGGTGGACTCGAGGCGGCCGCCGGTGACTTGGTAGTGAAGGAGAGCACGCCACCGACTCCCACTCATCAGATTCGAGCCTCCTAGTTGCGAGTCTAGGAGAGGTAGTTTTTTCCTTCCCTTCTCATAATGTGTTGATGCTTTCTAGCAAGATTATCTTTGTTGCTCGAGTTTAATTGAGGTTAATTAAGTGTAATTAACTTAAAAAATTAAAATTGAGCACTTTCTAACAAGTGAGACCTTGTTTCTGAACCATTTTATAAAATTTTTATTGTGCTCTTTGCTAATCCAATTTTCTGATCTCTGAGGATTCTACTCTCGCAACTCGGCTATGTGTTCATTCACATAAGGAGACACAACGGCGACTTGTTGTAGAATTTTAAGATAGGCTTTTTCTCTCTTTGCAAGGTCCATTGTAATTACTTTCATACCAATTATGTTTTTCCCCAAGAGTCTACCTTCGTACCAATTTTTGTGCAGACCAATTGGTTTAACTCCATCTAGATAATCAGTATAGAAATCAATAACCTCTTCTACCACATATCCTTCAACTATGCATCTTTCGGGTCGAGATCTACTTTTGACTAACCCTTTCAATTGACCCATTGCTCTTTCAAAAGGGTACATGTATCACAAAATTATCGGACCGCACTGCTTTATCTCCCTGACTAAATGAATGGTCAAATGCACAATTATAACAAAGAACGAGGGGGGAAAATGCATCTCCAACTCACATATGGTCTGAACCGAATTGGTTTCTAACTGAGTCAGTTTTTTAGGATCGATCACTATAAAGCAAATTTTATTGAAGAAGAAACACAAATTAGTGATAGAATTTCGAACTTCTTCTTTAAAACATGCTCTAATTGCGACCGGAAGCAATTGGGTCAACAACACGTGATAATCGTGTGACTTCATTCCAATCAATTTCATATCCTTAATCGACACCTTCCGTGAAAAATTTGAGGAATAACCAATTGGAACCCTAATAGACCTCAAACACTCTAGCAAACTGAGTTTCTCTTTCCTTGTTAAAGTATAAACCGCATTAGGTAACCAATCATGTTTCTTACTATTATCTTCCTTTGCAGCTAGTTCCAATCGAATTCCCATTTCTACCATGTCTTTTCTCACATTAACATTATCCACTTTTTCTTGAGCGATCAAAATCAATGTAACCAGATTTTCACAGATGTTCTTGATGATGTGCATCGCATCCAAGCAATGCCTGACATATAAATAAGCCTAGTATTCAAGGTCCCAGAATATAGACTTCTTCTTCCAATTGCCTTCTGGAATTTTATTCACAAATGGTTTGTCCAATTGAATTTTAAGATCCTTCACATGTCCATAAGTCTGTCTTCCAGATTTTGGTATAGGTGCCCGGCGGGTCTCGGTGTTGCCATCAAATTTGTTCCTATAAGGTGTTCGGCGGTAGAGGTGATGACGGCTAAGGAACCTACAATGTCCCAAGTAGACTGATTTTCTACAATTCGATAACCATATCGAATGTGTTTCCTCCATGCAAACAGGACATGCCTTTTCTCCTTTGTTCTTGTAACCCGACAAGTTCCCGTACGCGGGAAAGTCATTAATCGTGCAGAATATCATCGCACGTAAGGTGAAATAACTTCTGGAATGCGCATCAAAGACCTTCACTCCGTCATTCCATAACCTATCAAGGTCCTCTATTAATGGAGCCAAGTACACATCTATATCGTTGCCTTGGTTGTTTTGGACCAGAAATGAGCAACGGCATCATCAGATATTTTCTTTTCATGCATAACCAGGTAGGAAGGTTGTAAATAACCAACTAAACTAGCCAAACGCTTCGGTTGGTACTCATGAGACCGTAAGGATTCATTCCGTCTGTGCATAATCTCAATCTCAAATTCCTAGACTTACTGCCGAAATCCATAGAATGACTGTCTATGTTGTTCCACTGGGGTGAATCCGCTGGATGTCTGAGCTTTCCATCTTTCTTTCTGCCTTCCGCGTGCCACCTCAGCAGTTTAGCATATTTTGAATTACTGAAAAGACGCTCAAATCTTTGTATTACAGGCATATACCACAATGTTTCGCAGCTGACCTCTTCTTACAACTATCTTTTTCATCATCCAAATCACCGTCCCTTTGTCTGTACCGGGATGCATTACACTTTGGACATTTATGGAGGTTCTCGTACTTATTTCGTAATAGTATGCACTCATTCGGACATGCTGCAATTTTAACTATTTCCAGTTTCAAAGGATATAGTAATTTTTTAGCCTTATAAATTGTATCTGGCAATGTATTATCTACTGGAAGCATTTCTCGTAAAAGACTGAGCAAAGATGTGAAACTCTTATCGCTCCAATTATTTTTAGCTTTCATGTTGTACAACTTAAAAACAGTTTTTATTTTTAAGAATTTATCTAGATCGCCACCGGAATATAAGGGTACATGAGAGTTTTCATCCTACTTTTGAAAAATATCAGGAACATCATCAATAAAATCACTGGGTAATTCAATCATCATTCCAGCCAAATCATTTTCTCTATTATCATCATCACACTGCTGTTGACTTACATTTTCTATATGATCACCCACAATTACAATATCCCCTATATCATCCCCCCAATCATTTTGTATAATATTTTCCAAATCATCAGATACATTAATTCTTGTTCCGGAATCTAAATTTTCTTCCAACTTTTCTCCATGTAAAATCCACCGAAGGTATTTAGGTGTTGTCATCCATCCACGTTGAATCAAATATGATCTAATCACTTTACTATCTTGTCTCTCAAAGTTAAGGCAATGTTTACAAGAACATAGAATTCTGGATTTTTCAATCAACTTTCGATGTTCATCTGTACATTTTAGGAACTCTTCAACAACTCCAACAAATTCATCTGATAACCTCGAATACTCAAACATGTACTGCTCCCTCCGATCCATCTATGTAGATAGAAATATATATCCAAAATGTCAGGGTTTAGGGTTTGTAGGTTCAATGCATGTATCACATTAGGTTTTTGGACCGGTTACCATCCTAGCCCACTCTTTGGATACTCTGTCTCATTAGCGAGCGTACGTTAGATGCAATGTGTTGTCTGAGAAAAATTCGACAGCATTTCCCCTTATGGATTAATCTCTGACGGGCACGACCTAAAATAGTTCAAATTCCAGCAATTTGATCTTATATGACAATACAACTAATAGATGCAAAATGCCAAACAATATATATGGACATACAAATTGATATATTACCGAATTAAAATTATTGAAGGTTAAAATAGAAAATTATCGAAATTAATTGTTTTCAATAGAATAACATTCTCTTCCTCTTCCTCTTCCTCTTTCTATTTTATCATATCAAAATGAAAAATATCAATTTAAAAAAAAAAATTTCATAATTAATAAATAATAAATAAAATATAGAAAAATTAAAAAATATACCTCAAATGTGAATTTTTTAGCTTCTCCTTGATCTCATTTACTTTTTCTTCTGATTTTTAAATTTTCAGAATTTTACTAAATTTTTAGCTATTTTTTTATGTGGATTTAAAGAGAAAATAATTTCTCGATTTTAGATGAAAAAACCGGCCATGAACAATAGTAGAGATAGAGGTAATATGCTGTGCGGCCAAGAACTGGGAGGAAGGAGATAAGTGGAAAAATCTGTGTATTTTTAGTACCGGTTTTTAATGAAAAACCGGTACTAAAGTTTGGCGGAAAAAAAAAGTTTTTATTTAGTACCGATTTTTCCTCAAAAATCGGTACTAAAGATTCTATTTTTAGTATCGGTTTTTAACTAATAAATCATTTTTTTTCGCCAACATTTAGTACGGGTTTTCTAAAAAAACCGGTACTAAAAGTGAAGCCTGACAATTACGAAATTGCCACTAACTATTGTTTATACCGGTTTTCTTAAAAACATGTACTAATGGTTTGGTACTAAAACTCTTTTTTGACGTAGTGACCGGCACCGCACCTTATTACTGCATCTGCTCCTACTCCTGATAATGCTCTTATTCTTGCAACCGAGCAATCTTCTGTTGTTGATTCTGTAAATGCTCTTGTTCAAGCAGTTGCTCCAACTACTGATGTTGATTCTGTTTCTGTAGCTGTTGTTCCTGTTTCCTGCAACCGCTCCAACTACTAATGTTGATTCTGTTTTTGTAGCTTCTGATGCTGATCTTGCCCTTGATTCTGCTCCCTCACTTGCTTCTGCTCTTTCTTATTAGCTCACTTTATATGATACTAATTCGCCTTACTTTATTGTGTCCATGCTTCTTCAAGTTGAAAGCGTTTTTTATAAATCGAAATATCCATGATATAATGCATCCCTTGTAATCTTTAGGTGGTGAAGGAAAATACAATTGCTCCTTATAGGAGCAACATCGCGATCTGAAGAAATATCATGTTCTTTCAAATGTGTATGACCCGAACCACGGCTCTTCGCTCTTCGCTCGACCTGAAGGAAATCTGTTCGACCCGAACCACGGCAGTATAGCAAAACGGACAAAGATTTATTCGTACGCCTAGACTTCGGTCCGAATGCAGGAGTTATCCAGTCCGAATGGAGTTAGGAAGAAGAACAATGCGCCATGGATGGGTCCAGTTGCGCTGAAATTTTAATGGGAAACAGGCCCAACTCTATTTTACTTGATTTATTTTTGAGTGGGCCTTTATTTTAACCAGACCAAATCCATTATTATTAAGATCCAACCCGAAACCCGTTAAGAAAAATAAACCCATCTCTCTTTCTCTCTTTCTCTTCCACTCGACCCGACGCCTCTTCTCTCTCCCTCTCTTTCATGCTCTTCAAACCCAAAACCGAACACACACACACAAAACCCTAAATCTCTCATTTCTTCATCATTTTCAGAGATCTAAGGTGCATTTTGCTCTCCTTCTTACTCTCTTTCACTTTATGGTCTTTGATCTGACAATAGGGCATGTGTGACTTGTATATTTCGGGGCACGTCTTATGGTGAAATCGACGAAACTTTGCGGCTTGCTGCTCTATCAACTGAAGACACTTCGGGGACCTCTTTTAGACCTCTCTAAGGTTTCTTCAACACCCCAGAGGTTTCCCCTCGCAGTGACGCCCGTCGCTCTCCGCAACCACTTTCCATTCGCATTGACGACACTCCTCCGGCAGTTCTTCTTTTCTCAGGTGCATCTCTTCTCTCTCGCCTTGCTGCTTGGCTCCTTCTCTGCCCTCGAAAGCCCCACTTTCACACTGCCGCTACTCGAGTAGAGCATAAAACGTGGTTTAGAGGTCTCCATACTTCTCTCTCTCTTTCAATTGCCTTCTTATGATTTTAATTTGGTTTGTGAGTGCATGCAAGAGATTGTACCAGCAATACAACCCCTGTACCAGTGATTCACCAAAAACAGTGCCTTAATACCAGCAAACCAGCAGCGTTTACCAGACCCAAGCCTCAGTTCGGTCCGAACTCTATCTGTTCGGTCCGAACTCTAGCCTCTACAGCCGAAACTGAGTTTACATACCTAACCTTCGGTCCAAATTCTCCCTGTTCGGTCCGAATCGAGAGCCTACCACCTCCCGAAATTCACCTACTTCATTTCTATCTCCTTTCTTCCTACACTAATGGCCGAACCCAGTCGCCGTCAAACCCGTGCTAGTACTCGTGGTGAGGCTGGACTCTCTTCTAGACCACCCCCACCCGATTCACCACCCCACAACCCTAATGACCCGCCTCATCCCATGTCTAACCACCCCGATTTCAAGAGGCACCCCGAGGCAGCTCAATTCCAACATGCCAATGGATTCGAGATGCCGTGGAAGTTCCAATTCCTCAATGTAGCAAAGCTGCAAAATCGAGCATTTGAGCACACCCGATGGACGGACCTCGAGACTTTGGAGAAGTTTGGGGTGGCGGAGGAATTTATTGAGCTCACATCAAAAATAGAAATTACTCCCGCTTTTTGGAACCACCGAGCTCTCGCCTACCAGAAGATGACCATCGAATTCTTGAGCTCGCTTGCCCTCATGAAGGAGGAAGGAGAAGATATTATTGCCTTCCGCCTAGCCAGCAAGAGTCACAAGGCGAGGTTACAAGACTTAGGTGAAGTCTATGGGCTCGAGAGAAATTGCCCCATTGAGACTACCCCGTGGACCCGTGACCTCAAGCCTAACATGGCTTGGATCTATTTGGTGGGCCACAATTGCAATAGGAGATCCCGTCTCGTGCAACATCCCACACTTCGCATCCTCATGCGGACGTATGCCTCTCAAATCTTTTGCCGAGGCGAGACGGCAAACATTACAAATGATAAGGAGCTATGCTTGATGTGGCAAACTCTCCAAGTCAATCCAGCGAAGGCGAATGTAATAAAGCTCATGGTAGAATTCTGGATCTACCAAAGAGATCAGGTTCCAAAGGGGAGCATCACGATAGGCGGCTTTGTCACACTTCTAGCCGAAAGGATGCGCCTCTCGCTCCCCAAAACCAGCTTTTGCAGTGGATTCTCTCTCTACAACGCATTTCGGTACAGGGGAGCCCATTTCATTGAGATAAGGCAAATGGCGGAGGGGGAGAAATATTTATGGCTACGCGAGCAAGGCTAATGAAGGGTTTTAACCTAGGATATCAAATAAATTTATAACCTAGAGCTAACCTCACTAAACGTTCAGAATATAGCTTTAGGGTCGAACCCAAGGGACGGATTAATGAATACCAGACTTATCCTTTCTCGAAAGCTAGACAGAAATATTTTTGTGAAGATTCGTATAAAAGAAAACTAAACGATTCACTAAGTAAATGTTTTTGGTTGATTTTTAGACTTGAAGTAAAACTAATAGTATAAAAATAAGTGAAGTAGAATTTTTTGGGGTCTAACAGTGAATAAAAACGTCCTAGGAGTCAGGTTTCACTTATGTTTGGACGCTAAAACCCGAAATCAAGTACTTTCGCACCAAACTCCGCGTTTTAGCTACAATTTCCGCTCTGTTCGGTCCGAACAGAAGGAAAAAGTGGGTTTAAACGGCTTGTTATGTTGGTCAATGCCTCAATTCAGGGTTTGTTGGTCAAACCTAGATATTCTAAACCTCAGCTTTCGCTTTTTGGGACAAAAATTAGTTCGATCACAACCTAACCTAATTAACTTGGTTGGTTCGCAACTTTTGGTATAGAATTCAACTAGTTAAACTTGTTTATTGGAGTTCGTAAGGATATTAAGAGGTCTTTTGGACTGGTCTAAAAGTTACACTTTTGGTGTCAACTAATCTCCCCTTTCGGATCTACGATTTATCCCAAGTACTCGAATTTAACGTGACTTGTTTATCCTAACTTAGACTAACTAGATGCAGCTGTTGAACTAGAAGGTAATTAGAGATTTAAACAAGTATTTTAACTCAAGTAACATAAATAATTCGCAATAAACAAATCTCAAAGCATAGTATAACATAACAAGTCAAGTAAACATCATCCAAACATCAAGTTACTTCCCTAAGCCTAAGACTGCATAAAAACTAGCCTAACATAGTAGCAAGACACGCAATAAACATAAAATAACAGTAAAGATACAAGCCCATCGAATCAAGAGAAAGAAACATAGAAGAATAAACCAAATACTCCTTTTGCTTCAGTCTTTCTGTCTTCAAGGCAGTGGGGTGTTGCTGGACGGTCGCCAAACTGGTCACCTTGCTGCCGTCGCTTCAAGGTTGATGATCTCCGAAGGTTGAAGAGAGAGAACGCCTTTGGAAAGGTGGAATTAGGGTATCGAATTCGAGATATCCCCTTTCTTCAGGTGTTTAGGAGCTTATATAGTAGTCTTCTGGTGCTTGGGGAGGTTGCCTGGTCGCCAAGACAGGAGAAGTTGCCAAAACCACGAGTTGCCATTTAGAAAAACCTTCCATATGAGTCATGGCGATGGTCTGTTCGGACCGAACAAGTACCATTCGGACCGAACAGAAGAGAGAGAGGGTCTACTGCCGGCTACAGTGTTGTTCGGACCGAACAGGATGTCATTCGGTCCGAACAGAGTGCTGAAAATCGCCTCCAATGCTAGGAATGAGTCGTCTAGCGCGCGGAAAACACCGGAAGTCCACATATATGCTTCAAGATCATCAGAAATCATCAAAACCTGTAGAGAGAAGAGAAGAAACGACGGCAGAGCCAAATCCTGGAAAAATATGGCAATTTATTAAATAATTTGTTGGTTCGAGTGCGTTTTGAGTGCCAAGTACGGTCCGAATACCAATAAAATATGATGATATCAAATTCCCCCAAACTTAAACTTTGCTTGTCCTCAAGCAACGCCCTAAGCTTAGAATTTTGGACTGTACTTACAACTAACAATCAAATCGTTTCCCAAACCAAGAAATTTGTCATGAAAATCAATTGCTCAAGCCCAAAATATTCTCACACTTAATTCAAATGAGTCAAATAAAAATTCCTAAAACCGAGTCTTGTATTCTACAATTCAATTCATGCAACTCTTGGTCCTAATGGAATTCTTTTCTCAAACTCAAGAACTCTATCTTCTGTGTTATCAATTCAAATGCGATCTCAATTTCAATTACCCGTTCTTTTTCATATTTCACAAAAATTTGTAAAGTCTTTTATCAAAGTCGGAAATTTCTTCGAAACCAATTTCTTTTTTTTTTCAATTTTTTTGTGCAAGTCGAGTCGTGGGGCTTTGCACCCTAAAGGATATCATGCGGTGTCATTGGCCTTGAATTTTGCTACTTGCACATGACATGCTAGGGAGGTTGGACTGGTGTTGCTCGACTATGGCCACGGTACACTTGGGCCATAATACTCAACAACTCCTTTGCCAATGCTTTCACATCAGGTCCAGTAGAATTAATCATGAATTGTCCAATTATTTCTCGATTTCTTTGAGGTGTAATTCCTAACAATTCATGATTAACCCAATACCCTCCAATTCGTGGCTAAGTTGGTGGAAAAGGCCTCGGTGCATCCTCGTTTTCACAACTATTTGATATTTAATTCTCCCATTAAATTTGCTCGTTGGTTATTCAATTCATAATTTCCCAAGTTGATAAATTCATTTTTGAACAAAAGTTTGTGAAATACAAATCTGTTCACTCGGTAAGAACTTGTGAGAGCCGACTAAAACTGAATTGACAATTCTAAGCATCCAAAATCGAGTCCTATTTTTGCAAAAATAATTTCATTTTGTCCATCGGTGCAAAAATTGAGTTTGAGATATCAAAACATTCTGAGGTTCTTTGAGAAAATTTTCTTTGACTCAAAACAGTTTCAAGCAGTGTGAGATTCTTCATTTAAAATCCAAATCGAGAGAGTTTAGGCCAAATCAATTCAATTCCAAGCCAAATCTGTCGAAAAATCCGATTTTTGAATGTCTGTTCGGACCGAACAGTTATCCATTCGGACCGAACAGACACTGTGTATTTTTCAGAAATCCAAACAGCTCATTCGGACCGAACAGAGAAGCATAAATTGCGAAAAATTCGTCCATTTTAACCAAAAATCAACCCATTTCGTCCCCAAATCCACTTTTTCTCCTATACCCCCCCCCCAAACTTGTATAATGCTTGTCCCAAGCATTCATTCACAGAGAAATTTAAATAGGAGAAAACAAAAGGTTACCGGGTTAGTAGGGAGGAGGTGGAGGGCCCCGAGAGGAGGAGCCTTGGCGAAATCCATCGTCATATCTTGGGAAGATGTCGAAGAAGCTGTCGGGGTGGTCTTGTGGCTGCTGCAGGTCGACTTGATTACCCAAGTATGGGTAAAAGTTAGGATCCGACTGAGCGGGGCGTTGAGGTCCTTGCCATTGCACCCATTCAAACGGCGGTGCTTGTGTTCCTTGGGCTCCTTGCTGTGGCATTAGGTGCTGCGGCTGCATAGACGGCTGTGGTGACTCATAAACTTGATTACCCAAGTATGGGTAAAAGTTTGGGTCTGAAAATGTCTCATGGGCCGTGGCATGGCGCGGTGGAGATCGTGGTGGCGAGGCATGACTGTGCACCGACGGGACCGAGGAGCTCAAGTTCGGATCATCTTCTTCGCCGAGCCAATATCCATTCCTCAAATAAAAGTTGTTGTCGTAGGTCACATTGGAGACATTGTCTAGTTTATGGCCAAACTGATCTAGCTTCTCGCCATATTCCTCAAACTCGCTTGATAACCGACTCAACTGCATCCCATAGTCGGCTTGTGCTTCCGTGCTCTTCCGTACTTCCTCCCTTGTCTCCATGGTGAGTTTTGTTAGGTCGCCCACCATATTCATGAGGTTCTTGGCCCATTGTGGCACTTGTGGGTCGGTTTCATAGAAAGGGGCGGCACGAGGCGGTGAGTCGTGTCTCTCGGAGGGTCCCGCCGTGTCGGTTTCCATAGGAGTCGGTGTAGGAAACCTTGGAGCCACAGCTCTCCTAGGAGTCACATAATCAAGAGGAATTAGCCAAGTGTTGTGGTTAGAAACATCTACCTTGTGTGGATACGGAAGGTAGAAATCGCTTGCATGGTCGCGTAACCACAAGTACTTGTGTTCAATCTCCGCTCCGTGATGACAAATCTTCAAGAAGCGTGCTGCCCTAAACCTCTCGTCATCATAATGAGTGTAGCCGGTGCACATAGTTTCCTTGGGCATTGGGATCTCCATACGCTTGGCCAGAAGCGTCACAAATGAGCCCATGGTTATATTGCCCGTAGCATGCTCCATATCCCTTTGATGAATCCAATGCTTCACCATTATCTTAATCAAATTCAACTTCTCGGACTCGGGTTGAAGCATGTGCCATAGAATGCCAATCTCTTTCTCATTGGTGACATTCAATGTTTCTCCTCTAGCAAAAATTGTGGCCGCGATCCCTCGGAGAAGGATCCGAAGAAGAGGGTGGTGAATTAGCCTAGCTTGTAGCTTGGCACTCCGACCGCAAAGCTTGGCCCAAACAATCTCCTTGTTGGCTTCCTCATTTGGCTCCCTTGTCCATGTAATTTCTTCCACGGGCCCATTTTCCAACATGTATACCCCTGCCAACTCATCCAACCATGCCCGGTGCGTATTGTTCCTCAATCGGAACCAAATATAATCCCTCCCATCTATATCCAAGAGTCTAAGTGAGGAGAGAAACTCTTGGGTCAAGACCCGATATGCCTTTTCACGGTGATTCCAAAAAGCGGGAGTAATACCAACCTTGCTTGTAAGCTCAAGGAATTGCTCCGCCACGCCAAACTTCTCAAGGGTCGCGATGTCCATGAATCTGGTGTGCTCAAATGTCCGCTTTCTGATCTTGAGGTAGTTTTGGAACATGAAATCCCACGGCATCTCAAACTTTGCATTTTTCTCATAATTTGCCGCCTCGGGATTTCGGAGCCAAGCTGGGTCAACTCCAGGCTGTTCGGGCTGCTGCGGGGCCTGAGAAGAAGATGCAGCAGCGGCTGCCTTGGAGCTAGAACGTGTGGTTCTCTTAGACATGGTGCCGGTTCAAAACGATGAGGTTTTCACGAAGTTCAGGGGCCCGTTCGGACCGAATGAAGGAGGTTTAGAGATGTTTTGGCTGTGAACAGTGCTCTGTTCGGACCGAACAGAGGAGGGAAACTGGTAAATGTTGGCCGAACTGGTACGGGTTTCACCCAAATCGCTGGTACACACCTCTTTTGCTGATACAAGCTTGTACAAACCTCAAACTAACCAGATTAAATGTCAATTGAGCAATAGAAATAGAAAGAGATGCAAGAGGACCTTGGTAGACCCCGAATTTGCTCGAACTTGTCGGTTTGGAATGTGGCAGCGGCTATGAGCGCTCTTCAACGCCTTTTGAGTGGTATAGGGGCACAAGAGAAGCGCCTGGGACGTGAAAGAAGCGAAAACAAGTCAAGAGGGTGCCTACTTGAGTTGATGTGAAGTCGGGTTGGAGCCGAGGTGGTGCCGCCGCTTGAGGTCCCGTTTAGACTCCTCAAACTTCTTCTAGGGACAGTGGAGAGGTCCCTTCAGTGCTTCGAGTTGATAGAAAACAAGAATCCGAGAAGTTGGCCGAAATTTCGTGGAGCATGCCGTGAAAAATCCGTCGCGTAGAGACCTTGACGTCGAAAACCGAGAGGAGCAATAGCGAGAGAGTAGAGAAACGGTCGTTTTGAGTCCTTGATCCAGAGAAATGGTGGTGGATCGGGTGAAGTGATCCGAACAGCTCTGGTTCAGTCCGAACAGAGCCCCCAAAAGTCGAACTCAAACCTCTTCCCGCGTCCTTAAGGTACGAATTTCTAGGCTCGGATCAAACATACCCAGTTATTGTTAATTCAGAGCTAGATGCAGGTCAAACGGAGAAGCTCTTGGTGGAATTAAGGGCCCATAGAGGTGCAATAGGCTATTCAATTGACGACTTGAAGGGTATCGATCCCTCGATTTGCACGCATCGAATTCTAATGGAGGAAGACCACAAGCCGACTCGAGAGGCGCAAAGACGGCTAAATCCCAACCTCAAGGAAGTGGTCAAGAAGGAGATTCTCAAGCTCCTTGATGCGGGCATCATTTATGCAATCTCCGATAGCAAATGGGTGAGTCCGGTCCACGTGGTTCCGAAGAAGGGAGGCACAACGGTGGTCAAGAATGACAAAGACGAGCTAATTCAAACCCGAGTGGTGACCGGATAGAGGATGTGCATCGATTACCGCAAGCTCAATGCGGCGACACGCAAAGATCACTTCCCTCTTCCTTTCGTTGATCAATTGCTTGAACGATTGGCTAATCACTCGTATTTTTGTTATCTAGATGGTTATTCGGGTTTCTTTCAAATACCAATCCATCCAAATGACCAAGAAAAAACCACCTTTACTTGCCCATATGGTACATATGCCTATAAAAGAATGCCTTTTGGTCTTTGTAATGCACCCGCAACTTTCCAACGTGCTATGATGGCAATTTTTTCGGATTTTATTGAAAAAGAAATGGAAGTGTTTATGGATGATTTCTCCGTTTACGGTACTTGTTTTGATTCTTGTCTTGCTAACCTCTCTAAAATCTTGCAGCGATGCGAAGAGGTTAACTTGGTTTTGAATTGGGAGAAATGCCATTTTATGGTACAAAAAGGAGTTGTACTAGGCCACATGGTGACTTCTCAAGGGATCGAAGTCGACAAGGCAAAAATTGAGGTGATCGAGAAGCTTGAAGTGCCAAAGAATGTCAAAGACGTGCGAAGCTTTCTAGGACATGCCGGATTCTATCGCCGATTCATCAAAGACTTTTCAAAAATTACAAAACCATTAAGTAATCTTCTTGTGAAAGATAATGACTTTATTATTGATGAGGATTGTCTTAATGCATTTAATAGGTTGAAAGAAGCTCTCGTCTCCGCCCCGATCTTGCAACCGCCCGATTGGACACAACCATTCGAGCTCATGTGTGACGCAAGCGATTTCGCTATTGGAGCGGTGCTCGGGCAAAGGAAAGACAAGAAGCCGGTTGCCATCTACTACGCAAGCAAGGTGCTCGACCCGACTCAATTGAACTACACAACCACCGAGAAGGAATTCCTCGCCATCGTGTTTGCCCTAGATAAGTTTCGATCTTATTTGGTGGGTTCCAAGGTGATTGTTTTCACAGATCACGCGGCAATTAGGTATCTCTTGAGTAAGAAAGACGCCAAGCCACGACTCATACGGTGGGTCCTTCTTCTTCAAGAGTTTGACCTTGAGATTAGAGACAAAAAGGGCACCGAGAACTCTGTTGCTGACCATTTGTCACGCCTACATTGGGAGGAGGATCAAGAAAATCAAGTTCCGATCGATGACTCCTTCCCGGACGAGAAATTGCTGAAAATCGACCTCCATTCGGACCGAACAGATGCTCATTCGGACCAAACGAAAGCCTTGGAGGACGACTGGGTGCACCTGGCACAGCAAATCCTATCTCTGGAGTCTCATTCGGACCGAACAGAGGTCTGAATGGCACGTTTTCAGCCACCTTGGTATGCCGATTTGGCCAACTACCTCGCGAGCGGGGCCCTACCTCCTGAGATGAGCTGGCAGGAGAAGAAGAAGCTCAAGACAGATGCCAAATACTACTTTTGGGAGGAGCCCTACCTCTTTAAGCTCGGAATTGACGATATCTATAGGCGATGCATACCATACGAAGAAGTCCGGGCGATTCTAGTAAGCTGTCACTCCTCCGCCTATGGTGGCCACGCCTCTTTCTCCAAAACGGCTGCCAAGGTACTCCAATCGGGCTTCTATTGGCCTTCTCTTTTTAAAGATGCACGTTCTTTTCTTATGTCATGTGATCAATGTCAAAGAACAGGCAATATTTCAAAAAGGAATGAGATGGCCCTTAACCCGATTCTTGAGGTGGAAATTTTCGATGTGTGGGGAGTAGATTTTATGGGTCCGTTTCCTAGTTCTCATGGTTATGAATACATCTTGGTCGCCGTTGATTATGTGTCAAAATGGGTCGAGGCAATTCCATGCAAATCCGCGGACTCCAATTTGGTGATTAGGCTATTCTCTAAGGTGATTTTTCCGCGGTTTGGTGTGCCTAGAGCAGTGATTAGTGATGGTGGAAAGCATTTCATCAACCGGAACTTCGGCAATCTTTTGAAGAAACATGGCGTGACTCATAAGGTTGCAATTCCATACCATCCTCAAACGAATGGCCAAGTGGAAGTGTCAAATAGGGAGATCAAGTCTATTTTGGAAAAGACGGTGGCTAGGACTCGCAAGGATTGGGCAAACAAGCTCGACGACGCACTATGGGCCTACCGCACCGCCTTCAAGACACCTATTGGCATGAGTCCTTTCAAGCTCGTCTACGGAAAGCCATGTCATCTTCCGGTCGAGATAGAACATAAGGCCTATTGGGCGACTCGAGCGATTAACATGGATCTTCTAAAGGCCGGTGAAAAGCGCATCCTTGACTTGCACGAATTGGATGAGGTACGCCTAAACTCATATGAAAATGCTAAACTTTACAAAGAAAGAACAAAATTTGTGCATGATAGGCGGATCTCGAGGAGAGAATTCAAGGAAGGCGACTTGGTGCTACTATTCAACTCGAGACTCAAGCTTTTTCCAGGCAAATTGAAGTCAAGATGGTCCGGCCCCTTTCGAGTCGTGAAGGTCTACCCGTTTGGAGCAATAGACATTTGCGACAAACGTGCGGAACCATTCAAGGTCAACGGGCAACGTTTGAAGCACTACATCGCCAATGAAGCACAAGAAGAAGTTCAAGCCATCACGCTTGGCGAGCCCGACCAAAGCGAAGCCTAGAAGAAGACGGTCGAGCTAGAGACCTAAAACAAACGCTTCTTGGGAGGCAACCCAAGGATTATCTCTCTCTCTATTTTATTTTCATTTTGGCATAAACAAATATAGAAACTACAAAAAAAAAACATATAAAAAAAATTTAAAATATATATATAAAAATGTTTAATTACTTTAATTTGTTATCTATTTTAATCATAGGAAATTGGAGGAACTAACGAAGAAAGTAGCAATTCGTGCTAGAGCACCATGGGTTACGTGAGCCAACTAACCCCGATCGACCTCATACGGATTGCACAACAATTCAAGGAAAGGAGAAAAGCCAACCTGGACATCGAGAAAGCAAACTAGGCGCAAAACGATACGAAATAGGCGAATTTGCACAGTCTGTTCGGTCCGAACAGAAATCCATTCGGTCCGAACAGGGGAAGTGGAGCAGGAACGAGTTTGCACAGTCCATTCGGTCCGAACACAAATCTGTTCGGTCCGAACAGACCAGGTAATGGGTTCAATTAGGCCATTTTGGGCTGATTTGTTTTATTATTTTGCAGGAGGCCTATTAGGAGTATAAATGGATCCTTCATTTCGACTGAACCCGATCCACCTACCTCTGGACCCGACCCGAAACCCATCTAAGCCTAAATTGTCCCCCTAATTCCTCTCCCTCTCTTTCTCCCACTCGCACCCCTTCATCTCCCTCTCTCTTCTCCAAGAGATTCTTCAATTTCGGGCACTCCTTCGATCATGAAACAAGTTTCCTTGGGGTCGGGGCATCTCATAGCATGGTTGATTGAAAATAAGAGCTGCTCCCCCCCCCACTCTCACCAATATTGTCCCGTCTCGGGCATCCATATTCACACCAGCGGTTCTGAGAAAGGGGCGTCCCAAGATGATAGGCACCTCCTTATCTTCTTCTATGTCCATGACCACGAAATCGCCGGGCACCAGAAATTTGCCGACTTGTACAGGTACGTCCCTCAATTCCCCCATCGGTATTCGGATTGTGGAATTGGCAAGTCTTAGAGTCATACTTGTGGGTATAAGTTCGCCGAATCCGATCTTCTCATACACCGACTTAGGCATGAGGCTAACGCTTACACCCATGTCACATAGAGCTTGTTTGATAATGGCATTACCAATAGTGCAAGGAAGAATAAACCGACCTGGATCCGAGAGCTTAGGTGGCATATTACTCTTCAAGGCTTCGCTGCTCTTGTATGTTAACACTACCGTTTTCAGCTCCTCCATTGTTCTTTTGTCTGTGCACAACTCCTTCATGAACTTGGCATAGATGGGAACTTGAGCAATTGCATCGGTAAATGGGATGGTGATCCGCATTTGCTTGAGTATGTCCCAAAAGATCCTGAACTGAGCATCCTCCTTAGACTTCACCAATCGCTGAGGAAAGAGCACAGGGGGTCTGTATGCTTGCACGGAACGCTCCGACTTGCCTTTGCCCTTCGATTCAGCTTCCTTAGTACCATGTTCGGACCGAACAGGAGTCTGTTCGGACCGAACAGATGGGTCTGGTGTCGGTTCAGCGGCATTCTGACTCTCCAATGTCACTTCTTCAGCCTGGAAATATCTATCTAAAAATGTTTGTGCCATTTGATCCCAAGACCGAATTGACCCTTTTTTCAATGTTTTGTACCATTTTTGGGCTCTATCCTTAAGGGTGAAATGAAATAACAATAGCCTAATTGCTTGTTGAGGAACCCCATTGAACTTAATCAATTTAGTGCAATCAATAAAGGTTTGTAAGTGAGCATGGGGATCCTCTTTGTCGTCTCCGTAGAATGGGCTTTGTTGCACGAGTGTGACGTGATTGGGGGCGATTTGCATGTTGTTGGCTTCTATGCCCGGAATCACCACCGGTCCTCCCACGTCTTTTGCATTTGGTGCTCCGAATTCTCCGAGTGTTCGGTTATTGTCGTCTCCTTCCTCGTCCTCGGAGTTGTGGACGCTCGCCTCGTCTTCGTGTGCCCATCTCCGTCGCTCGGTCTCAAAGTCTCTTCTTTGACCGGCAAGGGTGTTTCGTTCTGCTGTGAGACGAGCCGCCCTTTCATCCAACTGAAGGCGGAGAGCCTCTAGTTCGCGCGTCTGCTGGGCAATGGCCTCCGGAGTGAGTGCGTTGGCCATCGCTGGGCTTCCTTCTCTTTGTTCGGGGTCCTGTTCGGTCCGAATGGAATTCTGTTCGGTCCGAACAGGGGTTAAGGTGGAGGACTGGTCGAGTTCTGGATCTGTCTCAAACCGTCGAGTGAAATAGTTCCTGATCTTGGGTGGTAGGGACTTCTTCCTACGAGTTCTATCGGCCAATCCTGCAATTTTCAAAGAAGAAAGCGTGAGTTTTAAAAGAAAAACAAAAGTCTAGTTTCTTAATACTAAAATAAGGATCCAATATCAACACCGTCCCCGGCAACGGCGCCAATTTGATGAAGGGTTTTAACCTAGGATATCAAATAAATTTATAACCTAGAGCTAACCTCACTAATCGTTCAGAATATAGCTTTAGGGTCGAACTCAAGGGACGGATTAATGAATACCAGACTTATCCTTTCTCGAAAGCTAGACAGAAATATTTTTGTGAAGATTCGTATAAAAGAAAACTAAACGATTCACTAAGTAAATGTTTTTGGTTGATTTTTAGACTTGAAGTAAAACTAATAGTATAAAAATAAGTGAAGTAGAATTTTTTGGGGTCTAACAGTGAATAAAAACGTCCTAGGAGTCAGGTTTCACTTATGTTTGGACGCTAAAACCCGAAATCAAGTACTTTCGCACCAAACTCCGCGTTTTAGCTACAATTTCCGCTCTGTTCGGTCCGAACAGGATTCTGTTCGGTCCGAACAGAAGGAAAAAGTGGGTTTAAACGGCTTGTTATGTTCGTCAATGCCTCAATTCAGGGTTTGTTGGTCAAACCTAGATATTCTAAACCTCAGCTTTCGCTTTTTGGGACAGAAATTGGTTCGATCACAACCTAACCTAATTAACTTGGTTGGTTCGCAACTTTTAGTATAGAATTCAACTAGTTAAACTTGTTTATTGGAGTTCGTAAGGATATTAAGAGGTCTTTTGGACTGGTCTAAAAGTTACACTTTTGGTGTCAACTAATCTCCCCTTTCGGATCTACGATTTATCCCAAGTACTCGAATTTAACGTGACTTGTTTATCCTAACTTAGACTAACTAGATGCAGCTGTTGAACTAGAAGGTAATTAGAGATTTAAACAAGTATTTTAACTCAAGTAACATAAATAATTCGCAATAAACAAATCTCAAAGCATAGTATAACATAACAAGTCAAGTAAACATCATCCAAACATCAAGTTACTTCCCTAAGCCTAAGACTGCATAAAAACTAGCCTAACATAGTAGCAAGACACGCAATAAACATAAAATAACAGTAAAGATACAAGCCCATCGAATCAAGAGAAAGAAACATAGAAGAATAAACCAAATACTCCTTTTGCTTCAGTCTTTCTGTCTTCAAGGCAGTGGGGTGTTGCTGGACGGTCGCCAAACTGGTCACCTTGCTGCCGTCGCTTCAAGGTTGATGATCTCCGAAGGTTGAAGAGAGAGAACGCCTTTGGAAAGGTGGAATTAGGGTATCGAATTCGAGATATCCCCTTTCTTCAGGTGTTTAGGAGCTTATATAGTAGTCTTCTGGTGCTTGGGGAGGTTGCCTGGTCGCCAAGACAGGAGAAGTTGCCAAAACCACGAGTTGCCATTTAGAAAAACCTTCCATATGAGTCATGGCGGTGGTCTGTTCGGACCGAACAGAAGAGAGAGAGAGGGTCTACTGCCGGCTATAGTGTTGTTCGGACCGAACAGGATGTCATTCGGTCCGAACAGAGTGCTGAAAATCGCCTCCAATGCTAGGAATGAGTCGTCTAGCGCGCGGAAAACACATGGAAGTCTACATATATGCTTCAAGATCATCAGAAATCATCAAAACCTGTAGAGAGAAGAGAAGAAACGACGGCAGAGCCAAATCCTGGAAAAACATGGCAATTTATTAAATAATTTGTTGGTTCGAGTGCGTTTTGAGTGCCAAGTACGGTCCGAATACCAATAAAATATGATGATATCAAAGGCACCGACTTCTATCTCCCGTTCCCTCGCAAGGTAAACCTCCACAACCATGATCATTGGATTATTGATGAAGATTACTCTCATCCAGTTGCAAGGAGGCATAGTATGAGCGATGCACTGGGGAGCAGACCGCTACGGATTGAGACAAGTACAAGGATTGGCTCCCAATCGCCACCACCGCCGAGACAACACGGCGAGTCTTCTCAAATGCCGAAGTGGGCTAAGAAGCTTACAAAAATGGTGAAGAAATTCACCAAGCTCACTAAGAAGGTGATCAAGCGGCAAGACGAGTATGGCATGCACCTTAGCCGCCTCTCGAAAGAACAAATGGAGTTGGGCAAAAAGCTTGATAGCGTGGCCGATTTGGCTTATGAAAACAACTTTTATATGCGGCGAGGATATTGGCTGGGCGAAGAAGATCAGCACATGAGCTCCGCCAACTCCACTTCCAGTTCTTCCTCTCACCCGCTGTCACATCCGTCGGTTGGCATGCCACACTCTCACCATTCCATCCCGCTCATTGACAAAGAACCACTCCAACAAGAGCCGTCGCTGCAGCAACAAGAGCAACACGTGCCGGCACAATCATTCCAGGCGGAGGATCACTTCGATTTTGTTTCGCAATATGATGGGCAACACGGCGGCCCCTATGGGGGTGGTGCCTTCTTCTAATTGTTCCGGTAAACCTCAAACTCTCTCTTTTAATTTTCTCTATGGATGCAATCTTGAGGACAAGCTTTTGAATAAGTTTGGGGGGGGCAGGTTATTCAATTTGATGTGCTTGAATTTTTCTGAAAAATCGGACAAAACAGAGAAGAGAGGGCGAAAATTTTCATTTTTCATAGTCTTAGTTCGGACCGAACTGCTTAATTGCCGTACAAATGAATTTCACAATCTCAGTTCGGACCGAGCTCTGGTTGTTCGATCCGAACTCAACACTTAAAAACTGAGTTTTCTGCACTCACACATCCTTCGGTTCGAACTCCATTTGCTGGGGTCGAATAGAGAGCCAAAAATTTGAAAAACGACGGGTTTTGTTGAGAAATTGATTGCATGTGCCTACCACCATTCGATTTGGTTTTAATTGATAAAAATCACAATGCTTTTCAACGAATTTCAAGCTGGTCAATGGATTTTCTCAAAAGAAATTTGTGTTTAAATTTCTCTCTTAACTTGTGCACCAATGGGCCGATTTGAAAGATTTTTAATCATGATTGAACTCGATTATGGATGCTTAAAAATTTGTCAAGCAATCTCAGTCAAATCTCATAACCTTTCATTGAGTGAACAGATTTATGGATTGTAAATTTTTGTTTAAAAATAATTTTTATCAACTTTGGAACTTGAAAAATGAATCTTGAAATTATTTTTGAACGCTTGAATCACCAACAAACAAATTTCTCAATGGGACTTAAATTGAAATAGTTGTGAAAACGAGGATGCACCGAGACCTTCTCCACCAACTCAACCACAAATTGGAGGGAATTGAATTAATTATAAGTTGTCGGGAATTATAACTCAAAGCTCTCGAGGTATAATTGGATAAATTATAATTAATTTCTACTGGCCCTGATGCGAAAGCATTGGCAATGGGACTGTTGAGTGTTATGGCCTAAGTGTACCGTGGTCATAAACGAGCAATCCACGTCCAACCTCCCTAGTATGTTATGTGCCAGTAGCATTTCTAAGGTCAATGGCACCGCATTATATCCTCTAGGGTGCAAAGTCCATGACTCGACTTACACAAATCAACAATTGGTGAAAATTTGGGGACAAGGTTCATTATAAATTTTCCAACTTTGATAAATTGACTTTACAAATCTTTACAAGACATAGAAAAGAACGAATGAATAATTTTGAGTTTGCATTTGTCGTGACATGATAGGAGCTAGAGTTTTTGAATGATCAAAGGCAATCAATAGGACTAAATGAGGCACACTTTAGTTGATGAACTTTAAACGTTCAATCCATTGAAAAATTTCATTGACTTGGCTTGTTTGGTTTTCTGTGATTACATTTGTGGGCATAGGCGATAAATTTCATGACATCTCTCGGTTTGGGTAGTTTGATTTTCCTAAGTCTAAGTATAGTCAATAATTTTAAGTTTAGGCTCTTGCTTGAGGACAAGCAAAGTTTAAGTTTGGGGGACTTGATATCTCTCATATTCATTGGTATTTTGACCGTACTTGGCACCGAAATTATACCCAAACCAATAAATTGCTTAACAAATACTTGCTATTTTCTCAGGATTTGGCTCTGCCGCTGCTTCTACTTGTGTGTTTACAGGGTTTGATGAAGATAGGCTCAAAGGAGGATATTGATGGTTGCATGCACGCCAGACGACTCATTCTTGACGCTAGGACACATTCTGGACCAACATACGGGCCACATGCCACCTAGACGACTCATACCTAGGCTCAGTTCGAACCCAGCTCATCTCAGTTCGACCCCATATGCACCAGTTCGGACCGAACTGACCACTGCTCGGACCGATGTGCCGCGCAGGCACTTCTCTCTCTTCTCTCCAGGCCGAGCACTTCTCCTTCGGGTCGAACAGCTTCTCTCCAGGTCGAACGAGCATAAATGGCAAATTTTTTCAACAAAGAAAATGAACATTTTGGCAACTTCTGATGGTCTGAACGTCCTAGCCTCTCTCCCAAGCAGCCTGGCCTAATATAAAAGGTCTTCTCCTGCCTCCAGACCAGCTTCTTTGATTCCACACGCATAGCCACTTTCCAAAGAGCAACTTGAGCAATTGTTCTTGGATTTCTTCATCAACCCGACAAGTAAACCTTTGTTTGAGGCGACGGCAGCAGCAAGGATCGACTTACCCATCTCTCCAACCATTCACCGCCTTAGAGAAGATTGTTCTAGCGTGAAAGGAGTAGACTTTACTATCTTTTATGCTTTTATATTCTTGTTCTACGGGCTTGTATCTTTATTATGCTTATACTGTGTTTTATTGTTGTTTTGAGAACATGTTAGAATAGTTTATTTTATGTCTTAGGGTAATGGATGTAGTTTAGGTCTAGTTTGATGTTATGACTTGATATGACTTGATATTTAGCTTTATGATCTATTTATTGAGTAGTATTTTGATTGCTTGTTTAATTCTGTGGTTGACCTGATTTATTTCTAAATTCTAGGCCTGTTTAGTTAAGTTACAAGGTTAGGTTAATTGATTGGAATTGAATTAAGTATTTGGGATAAGTTGACGATTCGAAAGAGGAGATTAGCCTACACCGAAGGGTGTGGCTTCGAAGTTGGTTGAAAGGCAACTTAGATATCCCTAAGAAAATAAATAAACAAGACATAGGTTAATTAAATTACCGACACGAAAGTTTAGGTTTAATTAGTCTATTTGGGCAAAGTAGAGTCCTGTACTAATTTCTGGTCCAAAAGACGACAGTTGAGGATTAGGTAATCTAGCTATAGCCAATCGGAGCCCTTCATAAAGTTAAAACTCAAGTTGATCAGTCATAACCCAGCTTACCGGCCACTGTTCGGACCGAACAGGTCTTGTTCGGACCGAATTGACGGCTGTTGTTCTGATTCGTTGGCATTAAACGCGAAAGCGAGCGATCCAACGAATCGGAGGCTAAACCTAAGTGAATCCTGATCCCTGGTGATGAAGGCCTTGAACCTAGGATATCAAATAAATTTCTAAACCTAGAGCTAACCTCACTAGTCATTTTAGTTAAGCTTTAGGGTCGAACCCAAGGGACGGTACAATTGATTACCAGACTTTACTTCCTCACGAAAGCTAGACAATTAATTTTTTATGGAATTTTAGTTGATTAAATCTAAAGGTACAAGTAAATAAATATTTTTGGGTATTTTAATTATCTAAAATAAATCTAAATGCTTAAAGTGATATTTTTTGTGTTTTAACAGTATAAAAGACGTCTTAGGGTTCAGGTTTCACTTTGGTTTGGACTCTAGAACACATGACTCGCCACTTTAGTGCATAGAACAGTATTTTTCAAGCGATCAACTCTCTGTTCGGTTCGAACCAGCATCAGTTCGGTCCGAACAGAGGGTGAAAGTGTGTGTTGTTGACTTTTTATGATATTTTATGGTTTGTGCTTGGGTTTGTTGGTTAAACCTAGATTTGCTAAACCTCAGCGTTCGCTTGTTGGACTAGAAACTGGTTTAATCACAAGCTCACCTAATTAGATCAATTAGACCACAACTTTTGGTATAGACGTTAACTAATCTAAACTTGTTTGTTGGATTTCTTAAGGATATCTAGATGTCTTTTGAACTATCTAAAAGTTACACTTTTGGTGTCAACTAATCTCCCCTTTCGGATCTACAATTTATCCCATGTACTTGACTCAAATTAACTTGATTATCCTAACTTAGACTTAACTAAATGCGGCCATACATCTAGAAATTGATTAAAGATTCACAAGCAATTAAAAGCAAGTAATTAACATAATTCTCAACAAACAAATCACGAAACATATCATAGCATATCAAGTCAAAACATCACATCCAAATCTACGTTACTTTCCTACTCCTAAGACACATAAATCTAGTCTAACATAAAAGCAAAACAAGATACAAGCTCCATCAAATCAAATATCAAGAGAAAAGGGAGAAATAAACTAAGTATCGCTTCTAACTCAAGATACCGAACGTCTAGAGCCGTGGTTGGATTGATTCTACCGCCGTCGCGCCTAGAATTGCTCCAAAGATGATGTCATGGTCGTGCTCTGCTGCAAGAGGTGGAATTCCACACCTTTCGGCGCGAGAATGGTTGTGGAAAGGTTGCAAAAACGTGGTAAGAGGTGGAATTTCGTGTATGGTGGCTCCCTCGTTTCTTCTGGCCTTAGGGCTCATTTATACTGATCTTCACGCACATAGAAAGGTAATTAGAGCACCAAGGAAAGAAAACTTGCCAAAAAAACTAATTTTCCCGCATAAAAACATACCATTTGAGCTCTGTCGGTGCTCTGTTCGGACCGAACAGAGGAGAAGAAATCCAACAGAGGCTGCTACAGTGCCATTCGGACCGAATGAACAGTACTTCGGACTGAACAATAAGCGTGATATTCAGATTTTGGTCTCCGCTAGTATTTTGACCATTATTTCTTCATCCGGACTCCGATTGAGGCGATTCAAAAACCGTTGAAAAGCCTAGGATGAGCTCTTCAACGCTCTTGATTTCATTTGGTCATTTTCTTCTCCTAAATCCACCATTTTATGCAATAACGGAGTGTGATCCACCGAGTTCCTACAATACAATACAAATACTACGGTAATACTCAAATCTAAACAAATATAGCACAAAAGCACATAAAAGCATAGTGAATGTAAGAGTTTGAGCTACCATTTAAGTGTAAAGTCCAGCCAAAATATAGATATAAATATGACATATCACCTAGGACGTTTTTTTTATATACTTGAAAAACACCAAAAGTTACCAGTTTTAATTTGTCTATTTAGAATTATTACTTAAATACCAAAAATATCCAAAAATATCGATTTAATTGCATTGATATTTAGTTTCTTTACATTACAATTTTCTTCACCCTATTTTACTGTCTAGCTTCAGAAAAAGAACGAGTCCGGTAATCGTTAATCCGTCCTTTGGGTTCAACCCTAAGCTTAATTTGAACGACTAGTGAGGTTAGGTCTAGGTATAAATTTATTTGATACCAGGATTTAATTCCTTCATCAGCCATTAAGTAACTTAAAATATTTATCTTCTTAGTCGCTAATAAACCTCCACTATAAATAGACCCCCAGTCTCATTTCATTTCGTGAATTCTTTCTCTCTGTCTCTCTCTCCCCAGCTAACCTTGAATACCGTCTTGGCTTTGAATAGTCGGTCATATGGAATTCGAGTTCTACATTGCAGTCATGTTGGATAGTCCTTTCGATTTGCTTGTTCCTGTGGATCGCTCAGTCAAGTAACTAGATTTCTCTATAATTAGTTTCGTATTGCTTGATTTGATTATCGCTTGGCTTTGCTTGCATGTGTTCGCTCGTATTTGATATGTTTTGCGGGATATCAGATTTAGAATCTGGATTTCAGGCTCGGCTGTCCGAAAAACAGACAGAGCTGGATTTCTGAATTTGTTTGTGTATGTGAATTTGAGCCCTGATCCCTGAGTCTGGAGAGGGGAATCGGTTCTGATCCCCGAGTCTGGGGAGGAACTTTATGTGCTTGAATGATTTAACTAATCTAGACCCGCTTATCTCCGTAAAATGTATGTTTTGTTATGTGGATTAATCCAATCATGTTTAATTTGTTTTATCAACTAAGTATAGAGAAGTGCGTCGTTAAATAACCGGTTACTAAGTTTTGTAGCTGACATCCGTTTGTTTCTTTGTGCTTGCGACGTAGGTTGATGAGTCTTCGGATGGATGCAAAAGATACCGGCTCACCCTAATGCCCCGTGTGTTGGCGCAGGGTTTGACACACATTCTAATTTTTCTTGTATTAAATTGCAACAACAATGATAATAGCATCCCTTAAATTAATTGTAGTGTTTGTAGATGTGCGTGCGTGTCTGTATATGTGTGTGTTAACACGATGAATTCAGAGAATAATAAGGATAAAACATAAACAGTGACCTAATAGGCCGATAAATCTTGCTACCAAGAGGAATTATGCCACGTGTGAGACAATATGCAAGCGGAAGTGGACTAATTATCTATTCCTTAACAATAGAAACTTTCATCTGGAACATAACTTATTTGACCTATTAATATTCATCACGGCGTATGAACATATTTTATAGAAACATAATTCAATCATTAATTTTTAGTGGGAGATGTGAATGGTTATGTTGGCTGACGATACTACACAAATATACTTTTATTACTATCCAAATTACTATTACAATAATTTATACTCTTTACTATACATACTCTCTACTTCTACTACTATCCTACACTACAACACTTCACTTCACTGGACTATTACTTCTTTGAGAACCTAATTACTATCCTAACTTTGGTGCACACATAAGCAATGAGGTCCTCCTATATTTATACAATGCCTAGGTCGGTTAATGGAGCATTCCAGATTTTTCTTATAATTTCTGCATCATGTCAAACAATGTCGGCAATGGATGTGATCCTCATATTTCTAGATTCTTCAATATTGTTCCATAATGATCTTCTATACCGAAAAATTTAAAAATAATAATAAAATAATATAAAATATTAATAATAATATTTAATTAATCAAAATTATTTAAATAATAACGCAATTACAGAATCTGAGATTCCTTAACTAGAGCTGAGTGTGGTATTTGGGTTCCGAACTCAGCCTCTCTCCTTCACACTCTCATTTTTCTCTCTGCCGACAGCGACGCGAGGTAAGTTTATTTTTTTATTATTTAATTTATTTAATTTATTTAGTTTATTAGTTTATTTAGTTGTTTAGTTAGTTAATTAATTAGAAAAATAGATAATATATTGAAAAAATAATTCAAAAATATGAAAAAATCAGAAAAAATAGGAATAATTTTAATATGTAATTCAAATTTATTTTGACATTTTCTTTTGCATTTAATAATTAATATTTTTCTAATTAAATATTAGAAAAATTAAAGAAAATTGTTAAAAATTGATAGGATTAATTTTAAATATAGGAAAAATTGTTGAAAAGAAACTTGAACCGCTTCTACTGGAGGTCAGTTTTTCTATATGTATATTTATTTATTTTATTAATTGTAAATAGTTAATTCAAAGGAAAAATAGTGAATGAATAGTAAAAATAGTAAATGATTGTATGTGGATCGTTAGTTCATCGTGAAAAATAGTTAATTGATAGTAAAAATAGTAAATGATTGTATGTGAATGAAAATGTTTGTATGTGAATAGATTATATATTGTTTGAATAGAAATGCTTGTGAATGATTGTTTCTGTGAATGATTGAATTATTGTTTGGGGATAATTATAGGGTGGGATAAGGGTTTAAATTTTTGGAAAACTCTCCCGGTACAAGGGAGATGCTGCCGAATTTTTTGTAGGTTTTTTAATTTATTGACTTTTAATTGCAGTAAAGTCGAAATACCACTGCAAAGAAGAGTACCACCGGATCCACGTCGATCCATGAGGCCTCGGGCTAATCCAGCATCTTCTACACCGGCAGGAGATCCCGGCGCTTCTACATCTGCTGCTGATGCCAGAGCTTCTTCATCTACCCCCCCTGCCCTCCCCCTGCTGATCAGCTCCTGCACCTACGTGAGTCGGAGCTTCGAGGCGTACGAGTAAGTTTTTTTATGTATATATCTAATTTTGTTCGAAATAATATAAATAGAAAATAATAATTATTTTTAATTATTAAGGATTGAAAGTCTGAAGTGCACAAGACAAAGATGGGACGAAGCGAAGAGGTGGACCAGCGCCTCGTGACATTGTGCTTGATTCATTTCACTGAGTTAGGTCACATGCCATTGGATCGATCCCTGATATAGGGTCTGGCTATGTTCTGGAGGCCAGAGACTCACACCTTTCATTTTTCCTGCATGGGCGAGATGACGGTGACTCTAGAGGTATTGATTTTTCAAAATTTTGTTGATACATATTTATTTATTGTTTTTTTTAGTTTTATAAGAAAAAATTTAAAATTATCATGCAGGACGTTGTCTTTATTTTAGGCTTACCTACGACTGGCCGAGTGGTCACCGGCCGTACAGATTACGACGATGTGCTTTTACTAGCCGATCTTGCATTGCCGCAGGACACTCCTATGGAGGAGGTCCTAGATTGCTTCAGAGAAAGGGCGAAAGAAGAACGTCCTAAAAAGTAAGAACCTTTTTAAAACTTAATTATAATTATGATATATGCTGTTATATATATATATAAAATATGTAATTACATTATATATTTGACGTAGAAAAAATCACGCGATGATGTTTGTAAAACTACATGATATATAGAGAGATAGGCCTAGGACAGAGGATGTCGATAGGATCGACATTTACACACGAGCCCTTGTGCTGGAGTTGATCGGTTGCGAGTTGTTTTCAAATACCACGGGAGATTTCGTTCCATTTTTTTATCTGGAGTTAGTTCGGGTAAGTATTTATAAATATTATATTAAAAATCGTACACCCTAAACCTTAAACCACTATAAACTTGATAAAAATCTCGAAACGCTTACGAAATATTTGTAAATATTTACAGGATGTTTGTTTGGGACATTTAGTGAAGTATAATTGGGGTGCGGCCACACTTGCCATGTTGTACGGCGGCTTGGACAATGCCGCCATGGCAAAAGGTGATCAAAAGGTTCCAGCTCCGTGGCTATTGCTGTAGTTGTGGTCGTACACTCGTATGTTACTTTGCCAGCCATCCGTCACGAAAAGTTTCCAGGGCTGGAGCCTACCATCAGCCGATAGATGTCCGCCGTATGGGAGGTTTTTTTTTATATTTTCAAATAAAAAATACATTTAACAGTGTTTCATTTTTTTTTTAAAAAAAAACACAAGTACAATGGAATTGTAATGATTTGGCAGGCAATGGACGACACGACTTAGGTTGAAAAAGTTTAAAGGTCCCCATCGCAGCGGTATTGAGTACGCTCGGGACGTACTCTTGAAGATGGATCATGGGCACGTGGTGTGGAGGCCATACGAGGAGGAGGTGAGACATGTGGTCATGCCTTCGTATGCCCGCTTTCAGATGAGGTTGTACTGTCTCCGTGTACAATGCATCCATTATTGGGTCGTGGCGTAGCACCATGCCTATTGGGTCATGCAACAGTTCATGGTGTACTAGACAGTTCCGTCTGCTATACCTACGGTGCGTCAATCTTTTGACATTCTTCATTTAAATTGCAACATATACAATATATGCACTAAATCTGATCTAAAATAAGCAGGTTTGGAGGAGGATGGAGCAGCTGTTACAGTATACGCATATCACATTTCGGGGGAGGGATTGGCAGGACCTTTTCTCTGTTGAGGTGGCCATGTGGACTGACAAGACTCAGGTCGAGGTGGCAGAGGTGCAGCTATGGAGCGACGAGGTTTTGCCCTCCTACGACCGATGGATGAGGGTACATGGAGGTGCTCATCTTGTCCCCATTCCGAGAGCAGCAGAGCGGATTTCGGCTCGAGAGCTGACCTACCTTCAGGAGGTGCCCGATCGCGTCAGTATGGTAAGTTATTTTACTTGGAATAATTTTTATTTTAAGCAAATGAAAATGAATTGTTTTGTAATTTGGTTGCTAACAATAAATTAACAGGTGAAACATATATTGACCGAAGCTCTACGAGCATGTGCGTGGGCGGTGAAGAAAGGATGCAGACGTGCTGGGAAGCAGTTGCTGAAGAGCTGCAGCATGATGTTGGATGTCGCTGGCGAGCCTCATCAATTACCTCGCCTTTTAGAGGCGAAGAGTCTACCGACGGACATCGACGCTATACCAGATACGTCGGAGAAGGATCACCTGCCAGAGCCCGGATTCGAGGAGCAACAATTAATGAAGGTAAGCAAAAATTTCAGTATTCTATTATTTATTTATAATATTATTATTTCGTTATTCTATTATTTATAATATTAATAATATTCCTAATATCATTATATGTAACAGCCATCTGACTATACTCTGCACGACTGGGACATGTATTTCGATCAGCCGAGACCCAGCAGCCTATTGTGCAGAGCAGACGAGAAGCCAGCCACACAGCCACCCAGCTCTCAGCCCCCCAATGACGATCTACCCACACCCCCAGGCCCACCTCCAGGCCCAACCCCACGCTCACCACCACATTCTGAGTACGAGACACAGTAACCACCGTATCAGACGTAGTTTCCGTCATACCAGACTCAGTATCCACCTGGCCCACCACCCTATTCTCAGGCCGAGCCTGCATTGAGTCCAGCTAACGCATTTTTCTCATCGATTGGTATACATCTCAATGATCCGTTCACGCCTGCAGCTCAGCCATCATTTGGTCCGGTGTCTACAAGCATATCTCCATTTGGTCAGACATATGTTCCACATTATGGCAGACCATCTTCTTCTAGTGGACCCTCTTATTCTAGTGGACCGTCTAGTCATCCTACTTCTCAGATGCCTCCTCGTCCACCCCCAGTCGGACTTGCTCGCGGACGAGATCCTCGACAGCCACCAGGTCCTCCATGTATTTGGTCCCCGAGTGAGGGGAGGTGGATCCCCCGTACTGGACATCATTAGGACTTATTTATATTTTTTATTTATGTATATTTCGTATTGTGACTTATTTATGTATGACACAGTTATGATATATTTATATTTCATATTGTGACTTTTAGATTTATATTTCGTACTATGCCGGGTGCCAAAACTTCAACGCTACAAAACCAACAAGGAAGCTCCTAAAAAATCTATCAAAATTACGCAATGTTCACTGCCCAACCTATTTTCTAATTCCCAAATTTCAAAATTTATAGAGTTTCAGTTTGATCACAATTAAATCGACAAAACACAATGGAAGTTCATTAAAATTACATAAATACTAACCATAAACATTAAAAACAGTACATTCCACCACGTATTACACTTAATTTCTTCCACCTCTTGAAAATATTCTTGTCCTTAGGCGTAAAATTCCACCATGTATTCCGGTCTGTGCTCTGCTACTCGATGCCCCATGACTGTCCCGTGTACTTGATGCCCCTGACTTGTGGGATATCGGGCTGAAACTGACCGTGGATCTACGCTAATAGAATTTTGGCGTGGTTCAGTTCCTTCTCTTGCAGGACCAATATGACTCTAAGTCCGAAGATCGATACTAATGGAATTACGGTTTGGTTGAACCGAGTATCTACAACTGGAAGTTTCACCTCGGTTTCCCGTAGGAGGCGGAGGTCTAGTCCTTGCACTTGTCGTCCTTCGTGTGTTGGTACGGCGACCAGATTGAAGTTCCTCCATGGACATAGGTTGTTGTAGGTTATTGTTTTCTCTGGTTCGCCTATTTTTATTTGTATTCTTTCGCATTGCATCCATCCACACCCAATTACGGTTGTTCTTTTGCCTGCCCCGATTAATCATATTTCTATCAGGAAACACTACGGGTCCATCGTACCAAGGCCAGTTCTCTTCGTCTCCATAGCAGTGGAAGTCACTTGAAGACCATATCTTTAGCATATTCTTCGTACTGTACAGTTCGTCTACAAAGTCATCTACCTCCTACCTATATCTACCGCATACGGCAACAACATGAGCACATGGTATTCCGGTTAGTTGAGGTTTTTACATTCGCACATAACACGCCTACTCGGTAGTTGAGGATCTTCCGGTTGGTAATCGCGGTTGATGAGAATTTTGTATTTCCACGTTTTTCCCGGGAAATCTTTCTCGTAGGGCACATGTACTTCGAATTCTCCACGTTCAACGTCAATGGTTACAACTGTCATCGGGGCTGTAAATATGAATTTATATCATTATACATGAAATTAAAAAATAAATACCATGCAACTTGGAAATAAATTTGTACCTGCTTTAATAGCATGCTTCATAATTTTTAATTGCACCTCTTTTGGCCACCGTTGTCCATCTGCTAGTCTCTACAGTGCTATTTGTTTCCTGTCGTTAAACCATTGCACACACTTGTACCAAGTGCCTTCCAAGAGTCCAACAATTAGTAGTCTTCTCTCAGCCTTGTACCGGCTGTTGAGACTTTCAGATTCATTACTCGTCATAAGACCCCTACGAGCACCAGTGTCAAAAGTCTGTGCCCGCTTTTTCGGTCTCCAAGGCTTATTATCATCTGTCTCATTTTCTTTACCACACTTCTTAAAGTAATCAATAACTTCAGGATTTGTCACTCGGAGTTCATCCCACATTTTCTTGGATGGCCTTCTTTTTTTCTTGTTAGCCAACTTATCTCTAAATTTATGTGGTAGGCCTTGGTCTTTACCTGACACCTTATACATATTTTCACATACATGTTGCATGCAATACTAATGCACAGCCAATGAAGGCTCCGCACTCTCTTGCCATCCGTATGGCGGTCTTGTAAACATGTTCCTTATTCCCTAATGACGGTCGGAACCAACACAAAATCTTTTCTGTCCCACCACTCGTTCCCTGAAAAATTTCATGAACCAACCCCAACAAGATTCATCCTCCGTTCGCACTAAGGCAAATGGAACCAACCGCTGCTCTGGATCATAACCACAAGCCGCTAACAATTTACCCTTATAATGACCTAACAAGAAAGAGGCATTAATGCTAATCACTGGCCTTATATACGGAACAGCCGCGATACATGGCCCAAATGCCCATGCTGCTGCCTCGAACATAGCTCTGTTCGGATCACCTACGCTTTTAAACAACGATTTGATTTGTGTCCCGGGTGTCGTCCTCTGTATAGCCAATAAAAGGCTCGGGAGTTTGTTGTACGAATCTTCCCACGACCCGAAAAGATGTTCGTTTGCTTTCTCTCATCCACGCCAAATCTTGTTATAAATTGGTTTTACATTCAGGTATTCTTTCTCCAATAGTGATTTTACTTCCTCTAAGGAAATACCAACATCTCTCTTTATTGCATTTCTGATGTAGTTGGCAATAACCTCAGCTGTAAGATTGTCATGCGTGAATTCTCCGGCCCTTCTCACACATGTATGCTCTTGTTCATTCGTTATTATCTTCGAAAATGTACCTTGCCTTTCCGTACGGGCATACAAATGCCACTTACAACCATATTCCTTAAAGGCCAATATATACTTCTTCGGCGTACTGGCAGTGGCTTTGTGTTGTACATTTAAACGTATTGAGTAATCGTTACAAGCTTGTTTTAATTGCGTTTTTGAAAGAAAAATTATCCCTTCTGCCAATGGCCCTGATCCATGCGGTTGAGATGATTGTGGGATGGAATTTCTATACACAGAAATATCTAGAAATCGCCCAACGGGATGGCAAGTTTCTGTCCTTCCCGTAAGATAATACTAGTGATTGGGGTTTACATTTCTGTTTCTCTATGCCTCCATACCCTCACCATCGAGACCCTCTGACTCAAATAAGTCGGCCTCTTCATCACTCAAGTCCTCATCAGTTGCATAGTCTAATTGAAAACCGGGGCCTCTGTCGTATAAATCATCAAGTCGACGTGTATCCTCTTCATCTTATTCGTTATCTTCATCTTGTCCGTCCTCTTGTTTAGCCTCTTCTTCTTGTTGTTGCCGTCTTCGTCTAGTACTGCCACCATGTTCGTCCATTTCTTGCCTACTACTACCACCATGTTCCCAACCCCCTTGGCCGGTGTAAGACTCATAGTATGTGCCTTCTTCTTCCTCAAGTGTACTAGCACGAGAATCTGTACTAGTAGGGTCCCAAGGATCCCAATCTAATGTAATGGTTTGAACTTCTGAATTGATTACATTTGGTTGTTCTTGTTCTTGTTCATCATAATTTTATTGTTCGTTATAATTATAATTATAATAAGCATCTAATTATTTAAAAAAAAATTTTGTTATAATTACGATTTAAATTAATCTATATAGTCATATATAGAAAAATTGTCGTAATTTACCTTGTGCCGGAAGTAAATCAACATGCAGTTCTAGACCTTCTAGTCTCCTTGTTTGGAAACACTCGTATTGAACATATCGCCATTCATTTTGAGAGTTCACCAGCAAAATCATTTGTTGGAGCCTTCCTTCAATAATGACGTTAAAACGAGAAACGATTCTCAAATTGAACTGACCTTGATAATATCCTAATGAGGACAGAATAATTTCTTGAATAGATTCATAATCAGTTTGTGGAGAGGCATCAAAGCGGAAATTGCTTGGTGGATTATACAGAGATTGATTGACGAAAACCATAATTAATTACATTTTTATATGGCTAACAGATTTTGAAAATCCTAAACTGATAGATGATTAAAGTGTTTGTAAAATTGAAGACTGAAAAGGATTGATGAATTTAAGATTACAATAACGACTAAGTATTTATAGTGATAGTATCAGAGTTTGAGATTCTGATATCAACAAACAAAATTAAAAGTGAATGTCAATTCCATATCACATCAAATAATTCAACAATCATGCAATTCACGTATTAAGTACGAAATCTGAAAATCCGATATTAATATACGACAAATAAAATTTCGGTGCATGAATATTCATGTAAATAATCACAAATTCCGTAATGAGCTTGTTACAGAATCTGAGATTCCGTAACAAGCTAATAATATTCCCACTCAGATCAACTATTTTTAAATGTTGTCTGTGCTGTTTGGTTTTGCTGTTCATTTTTATCATGGAATAAATTGCGTCGGATTTTCATATTCTTAATTACATGACATGTTTATTTTTATATATTTTAGTTTATTGAAATTTTTAATTAATGCATTTATATTTTTATTAATTTGACAAAATATTAATGCATTCATATTCAAAATTATAATTAATTCTTTTTTTATTTTTTAATTACATGACATGTTTATTTTTATATATTTTATTTAATTGAAATTTTTAATTAATGCATTTATATGTTTTAATAAATTGATAAAATACCAAGAAAGTTTTCTGATAAACTAGTCCACCCTGCAAAAGGACAGGCGTGCTCTGATAAAGACTGAAAAAGTATTACGATATCCTGGTCCACCCGGGCAAAGGACAGGTGTGCTCTGATAAAAACTGAAAAAGTATTCTGACCTCCTAGTCCACCCGGCCAAAGGACAGGCATGCTCTGATAAAGACCGCAAAAGGTATCACGTGAATTCTATTTTTCATTGAGAACTTCTACCTCTCAAGTTGTGTATAAAACTACCCATTCATGAACAACAATACACCCACTCAATCCTTCTTCTTAAAGAGTTCACTGTCATGGAGAAAGAAAATAGCTCTAAGTCCAACAATGATGTGCCAAACTATCGAACAGCAACCCGGGATGAGTACTGGCCAAGTTTCCACCATTACCCTGACAATAGAAATGAACCAGAAAATGGAGATTATCAGGCAATATGTCGCACATGCTTTCGCACTTTCAAATACAATATTTATGAAGACATTAGTGAAGAGGACCACGAGTTCGGCTTAAAACTACACTACCAGTGGCACATTAATGGTGGGCCGGAAAGGAAAGAGAAGGAGTACCAGGAGTGTCGATGGCGGGAACACCAATAGAACCTGAACCGAGGATATCGATGTGACTGGTATAAAGATTATTACAAAGAACCTGAACCGATCCCCGAACAACAGCCAACACACAATCCGTGGAGATCAGAACCTACACACTGGACCGTTTACGAAAAAATATATAATTTTCGTGGAGATCACACAGTGAGCTGTACAAGGTGCTCAAGTTTTCAATTACAAAGAGAACATCTTGCGTGACCACTACGATGACCACATACGTCGCGACGAGGATGAACAACGAGCTCGAGACAGAGTGACCCAGAGGATTATTAAAGATAGAGAGCAAGAAGCATATCGTTAGAAAGAGCAAAGGGAAGAAGAAGCAATGAAAAAAATGGTGAAAAGATGGGAGCAATTAATGAGAGAGGATAAGAACAGAGAGAAACAAAGAAGAATTGCAGCAAGTCGAATGGCCGAGATAGAAAAACAAGAAGCTGATGCAGCTTTCTGGAACGAAACCGCTCAGTTTGCTGACAATGCTGGCTTGAGTAATCAACAGAAAATGAAAGAGGAAGATGAGCAAGAAGTTGATGCGGCTTTCTGGAACGAAGCGCTCAGTTCGCTGACAACGCTGGTGTAAGTAATCAACAGGAAATGAAAGAGGAAGTTGAGCAACCATGGTGGGATGAAATTCTGCAATATGTAGATAGTCAAAATCTCTAAGTATTTATTTTTTATTATTTATGTGTTTTATTATTATGGTTTAGTAAGTTAATTGTCATTGTAATGGTTTGCGGTTTTTTATTATGAATTATCAAGCTGTAATGATTATAATTTCAAATTTTAATTTACAAAATTTGAAAATCATAAAATTATCAACTACAAAAGTTTAGAAAATTCAAAATTAATTAAAATAAAAATCATAATATCAGCTAAAAAAACTACAAAAGTTTAGATAATTGAAAATTAATTAAAATAAAAATCATAATTAACATAACAACTCCAAAAATTTAGGATTAAATCATACAAATTTTATTATAATTAACATAACAACTACAAAAGTTTAAAAAAAAACCATACAATTATCAATTAAAACAAGCTAGTTAAATATCAACTAAAAAATTATCAATTAAACCATACAATAAAATTACGGTGAAAATGCATTTATTGCTTAATTACGGAATTCCAGATTCCGTAACAATCATGTTACGAAATCCAGGATTCCGTAACTAACTTGTTACGGTTTCCAGGATTCCGTAATTATAGTCAGAATCTCAAATTCCGTAATTATATTATTATTTAAATAATTTAGATTAATTAGATATTATTATTAATATTTTATATTATTTTATTACTATTTTTAAATTTTTCGGTCTTCTATATTGGACTTGGGCCTTGGGCTCTTCGGTGCTGACTTTAACAGGTTACATGTTACAAAACTAAGGAATTAAATATTTTCGCACTTAACAAGAAATCTGCAACTCAACCAACCCAAACTTCATATCACATGAAGTTTATATGTTCAACGTATCACGTGAGATTTCCGGCCCGGTTACCATCCTAACCCTTTCTTTGGATCTGTCTCATTAGAGAGCGTACATTAGATGAAATGTATTGTCTGAGAAAAATTTGACAGTATTTTCCCTTATGTTTTATGAATATGCCAATGCACGACTGCTTATGCATATGTATCTATGGGAACATAAGAAAAAATATCGTTGATTTTTTTCAAACAATACATTGCATCTAACGTACCACTCGCTAATCCTAAATGAGACAGAGTATCCAAAGAGCAGTTCCTAATTGGGACTATCCGAGATTAATCCCTAATAGATTAATCTCGGACGGGCACGATGTAAAATAGTTCAAATTCTGATAATTTGGTCATATATGACAATACAACTAATATATGAAAATGTCAAATATTTAATTAACCATGCATACAAATTAGTAATTTACTGAATTATAATTATTGAGGGTTAAAATAGAAAATTACTGAATTTATCTCCAAACGATAATTTTCTCGTTTCAATAGAATCACCTTCTCTTCCTCTTCCTAATCAATCACATCAAAATGAAAAAAATCAATTACAAATACAAAAAAATCTTAATATATAAATAATAAATAAAAGATTCAAAAATTAAAGAATTAATCTCAAATGCGGATTTTTTTTAACTTCTATTTGCTCTTCTTTATTTCCTTTTTTTATTTTTCAATTTTTTTCAAATTTTTCTAAATTTTTAGCTAATTTTTTATTGTGGATTTGAAGAAGAGTAAATGCTCTCGGTTTCGGAGGAAAAAAAATCGAATATGAACAGTAATGGCGGCAAGGGATTTGAGAAGGGAAAGAAAAGCAGAAAAAAAAATCCATCTTAAGCACCATTTTTTTAGAAAAAATTGGTGCTAAAGAGTTGAAAAAAAAAACTGGTGCTAAAGTAAAACGATTTTTTCTTATTTTTTCAACTCTTTAGCATTGATTTTAGAAAAATTCGGTGCTAAAGTCAAATGGTTTTTTTTCAACACTTTAGCACCGATTTTGCTAAAAAAACCGGTGCTAAAGATAAACTCTGACAATTACAAAATTGTCACTGACTCTTTCTAAAACTGATTTTTTTAAAAACAGGTGTAAATGTGGTGGTGCTAAAAATCGTTTTTGTTGTAATTGTTAAGAACTCACTCAATGTGTGCAATTTTAATTTTTGTTACCATTTAACATCAATTAACAAGCACAACAAGGAGAGGATCTAGTATAAAGTATTCAACACATACAAGAGACTAGGAGGATCGATTTTACCTCTTTTATTATTGTAAATAGAAGGTGCTTCCAATGCAATAGAAGTCGGTGGCGTGCCTCCTTCTTCCTTCATTCTCCTCAATCCTGCATAACAAATAAAGTATTTCTTTGTTTTGATTCTTATGTCACATGATATCACTGTATAATCCAAGATAGTAATGTGTCATTGTTGCAGATTATACATTTCTTGATTTAGAGAAGATTGTACAAGTTGCTAAAAAATAATCTATCTCCATCAAGGGGCCCAAACAGATATCATCATTCATTAAGTAAATTAATGAGGGACATACGGTTTTCTGGATGAACAACTTTTTCCCGTACAGTTCAAGAGAACATAAATAAAGTCTGTATAGCAGTCCTTGTCATGAATCAACATTAGACTATATTTATTGAACCCATCCTCATGTGGAAAAGTTGAACCATCTCAAACTTAGAATCAAACTCATATGAAATAAATAATGACACATAACACAATCCATATATTTATTCCATTAGGTCATGTCATGTACTATGTTCTATAATATATATATATATATATGCAATTAAGTTGGTAACTCATTACCTATGATTTGTAGAACTTAATCACCACTTAACTTGCATACTAATCTTTTCTGATAATTAATGTTCCTTGTTAATTATCAAGATTATGGACAGTTTAGATTTATTATTGTCATTTAATTACAAATGAAACACAGAGATCTAAAATTTAGATCCTCAACCTGAATGATCTGTCAATAAATAAATCAAGCAACAAATGATCAAATATCATCAATAACATAAACTAATATAATAGCCATCTGATGAATGGCTTCTAGGACATATCTCTAACAATCTCCCACTTGGCCTAGAGTCAATCAAAACGACTTCTAGCCAGTGCATAGTACTCAATGTAATATCAAAATATACATGTCTCATACTAAAGCCTCAAAAGGAAAAGTACACTCAAAGCCACTCAGGCATGCGTCTAATCCCCATAGATGCAACATGCAACTCATGTGCGGCTCGAGATAGAGGATTTGTCAGAGGGTCCGCTGTGTTCGTGGCACCGTCTACCTTCTTGACCTTGATCCATCCGTCGTTCACAAACTGACGGATAAGATGGAATCGTCGTAGAATGTGCCTAGTCTTTTGGTGAGAACTAGACTCTTTGGACTGAGCTATGGCTCCCGTGTTGTCGCAGTAGAGATCCACTGGACCTGAGATGCTTGGAACCACCTCCAGCTCAGTCAAGAATTCCTTGATCCAAACGCCTTCTTTCGCTACTTCACCAGCCTCTAAGTATTCTGCTTCGGTGACTGAATCGATTGTGGTATCTTGTTTGGAACTCTTCCAGCTCATAGCACCACCATTGAGCATGAATACAAAGTTGGACTGTGACTTTGAGTTATCTCAGTCGGTTTGGAAACTAGCATCGGTATAACCACTTACAATTAGCTCTTGGTCTCCACTATACACGAGAATGCTATTCTTTATTCTCTTGAGATACTTGAGGATATTCTTGATTGCGGTCTGATGTGTAGCTAATAGTACCCTCATTTAGACCTAAAAATACCGCAAGTGCACGGTAAATCGTTGGATTTGGTTAGGAGTCGAACCACAGAGACGGTGAAACAAGTACTGGTCTTACACTTTCACAAAGTTTAGATCTAGCAATTCAAGTTGGGTTTTCAAACAATATAATAACAAGCAATTGAAATCAACTAAAGATAAACCAAACAAGTAATAAAAATAGAAACTAACAATTTTTGGGGTGAAACGGTTGTAAATTCAGGTAAAAAGGTGTCCAAGGGGTTCGATTTTACTTTGGTTAGGCCTCGGATGGTTGGTGGAGGTCACTTTTGTGCCTTACCCCGACCAATGCACGTGCTGGGTACAATTGTTGGCCGCACATGAGAAATTGTTAGCTACACAGGCACAATTGCTAGCCGTACAAGCACAGTTGTAAGCTGCACAGGCCCTCGGTTAGTGATGTGTTGGCTTGGTGTTTTAGTTTTTAAGACGTGTGGGACAGATCTAGCCGGACTTAGACTCCCTAGACTTCAGCTGTCGCTTGTTGGTCATGGTATCGGGACCGGAACCTAGTCTAACACCCCTATTAGGTTAGTTAACCCTCAACTTTCGCTTGTTGGCTTAACTATCCTAAGTCCACTTGTTGATTTCCTAAAGGTATCTACTTAACTTTCGCTACAGTAGAAACTTTCCCCTATCGGGTACCAATTAGACTACCTTTCGGCCTATGTCCTACCTCAAGTCACTTGTTCAACCGATTAACTAACCTACACCTTTGGCCAAAATTAGGTGTGCGCGTTCACCCAATAGGAGGTTCAGTTCATCAATCAATCACAAACAAGCATAACAATAAGTAATCAAAACAAGTAGTACACACTAGAAACTAAAGCATCCAATCAACACATCAGTCCTAACATCAGTTTTAACCTTACCCTAGAACATAGATAAACTAGCCAAACATAATGGAGGAACAAACACAAATAAGAAAGTAAAGTGATACAATATCCATTAAACTAAGTAGGAAAAAAAGGGAGGATGAACCCCTGGTCAAGCCTTTCTTCTTCTACAAGTCGAATAGAGCAGATCTGAGCAAAGAATCAAGCGGTGGTGGCCAGAACGGTGATCTCCAAGGCGGGATGAGGTGTTGTTTGGCCTACAGGGGGTCCTGTGCGGCCAACAATGGTGGAAAATGGTGGAATCGAGGTGGGAAAGGTCTGGGCACCGCCAGAAAGTGGAATAGAAGGAAAGGAACCCTTTTTTCGGCGTGGGAAGCGCTTTATATAGGGTATGGGTTAGGTTTAGGGTTTGGTGAGGAGTACACTTGGGTTGTGCGGGCTACAGCAGGGCCCAGTTCGGGGTACAACAGCGTGCTAGGCTGGGAATGAGTCATCCAGCCCAAGTGTTGGCCGCACAGCTAGATTGTACCCCGCACTGGAGGTGTCCAGGGCACGGTACATGTCTTGTAGGCCACACACGAGGGTTGTACTCCAAATTAGAGGCATCCAGAGAAGAGGGATATGAGGTGTATGCCGCATAGGGTCGATGTAGGCCGCACCAGATCATCTGTAGCGCCTGAAATGTGCCAATTTGCGTTGGTTTCTCTTCAAATCACTGAAATTCAAAAACAAAACAAAAGCAGTACAAAATCTACAAATATAAACTGAAAGACACACAATTTCAAGAGTTTAGGTTATGATTTTAGGATGAAGTCCGGCCAAATACCATATATATAAATGTGATATCACGGTCCAGTGTGACATGCCGGGGTTAGCTTGGAATCGACTAGTCACACTAATCGGATATGCTACATCAGGGCGAGTGCATAACATAGAGTATATGATCGAATCGACTACAGAAGGGTACTTGAATTGCTCCATGTACTTTCTATCTGCATTAGTCGAGAGACGCTGAGTCTTACTCAAGTATATGCCATGTGACATAGGCAAGTAATCCTTCTTGGAACTAGTCATCTTATGTTTTTCCAACACCTGTCAATATATGCATCTTGGCTCATATCCAACATTCTTCTAGATCTATCTCGATAGATCTTGATTCCTAGAATGTAGGCGGCTTCGCCTAAGTCCTTCATTGAGAACACCTTCTTCAATGAAGTCTTAACTGCATTCAACTCAGGAATGTCATTCCCGATCAAGAGAATATCATTAACATATAGAACAAAAAATGCAACCACGATCCCACAAATCCTATTATAAACACAAGGTTCATTTTCGCTTTGAATGAAGTTTAACTTCTTGACCTCTTCATCAAAGCGTTTGTTCCAACTCCTCGATACATGCTTCAATCCATAAATATACTTTTGAAGCTTGCATACCTTGTTAGCATTCTTTGGATCCACAAAACACTCGGATTGTGTCATGTACACATCCTCTTCCAAATTACCATTTAGGAAGGCAGTTTCGACATCCATTTGCCATATCTCATAATCATGAAATGCGACAATTGCTAACAAAATCCGAATTAACTTAAACATGACAACAAGCGAGAAGGTTTATTCATAGTCAGTACCATGAACTTGCCAATAACCTTTCGCAACTAGCCGTGCCTTGTATATAGTCAAGTTGCTATCCATATCGACATTTTTCTTAAAGATCCATTTGTTCTCAACGGGTTTTACCCCGATTGCATTTCGAATTCCATGGCCTTAAGTCATTCTTTGGAGTCAGATTTTTTCTTCATGCCCTTTATGGTCAAAAGTTCGTCATTCGCAATGACGAGAATGTCGTGCAAACCTAAGTACCGTATAGGTGGACGCCTTTCCCTCGTTGACCTCCGTAGGATTGGTGCTTGAGGTTCTTGAACTTGTTCCACAACGTTTGTGAACTTTGTTCTTGAGCCTCGAATCTTGGAGTAACTTGAACACTATCGACATGTGATATGTTCGAGTCCTCATTTGAGGGAGTATACTCTTGAACCTCTTCCACAACGGCTTGTGGAACGGGTTCGGCTACAATCTCATTTGACACCACATTGGAAATCACAAGATTGCCTACTTGAGAAACATCTTGCGGTCGTTAATGAATTTCTTTAATAACCACATTACTCCCACTACTTCCTCTTGCGAGAAACTCATTCTCCAAGAACACACCATAACGAGCAACAACTATCTTGTTCTCATTGCGATTGTAAAAGTAGTAACCATTTGTTTCCTTCGGATATCCCACGAAATAACACTTGTCCGATTTGGATCCTGTAAAAACCCGTAAAATTAGAAAGTACAATTTAATTTCAAAGGTAATATTTAAGAGTTAAACTAATTAAAATTAAAATGAAATAATAACTGATCTAAACTTAATAGAGAAATTCTCAGAAATCATTAATTAACAGTTACAAAATGAAAATCAAATTTTGAAGTCTAGTAAAACTTCAAGCAAACAAATAATTATAAATAATGTTGATGAAAATCACACTCAGTTAATTAGCGGATTATCAACTCTCATTTATTAACTTAGAAGCTGATTTCGTTTCGAATCTGATATGAAAATTAAATTTCGGCCATGTACAAAATTTTCTGAAAAACTATTCAATCAAATGTCTATTTTACACTATTATAGAAATTCAAATAACTATTTTACAAAATTATTATGAGCTGAAATTGTGTCAAAATCTGATTTATACTGCTGATCAATTCAATTTACTAAAATTCTCTTGATCTAAACCGTTAGATGAGAATTTGATTCTTCTAATTATCACAACCGTCCGATCCATTTCCTTTTTCTCCGAGACGGGTCATTCCTCCACCCGTTTCCTTCTTTTTCGCTTCTCCTCTCTCGTTTCACCAATCGGATAAATCACTAGACCTCATCCCTGGCTCTCTCCCCAAGCCGTTCCCTCCTCTCTCTCGCCTCTGACAGAAGCCCTCGACCCCATCTCCTCTGATCCGACCACAATCTCGCCTCCTCTCATCGATTGCAGTGGCTCCCTCCCCTAACAGTTGGCCATCTCCGTCTCTCCTATCAGCGCTCGACCCCATCCCCTCTCCTCTCCTCAAATCACTCGACCCCACAGTAGCCCCTTAAAACCCTGGATTTCCGCTCACAACTTCCCCAAACTTAATGGAAGCACGACACCTGGCACTCCTGTCGTTTGACCCAAACCTTAGCACCGTCCCTCTGCCCTCTCTCCCTTTGCCACCTCAGCAGCTCGACCCCTCCTCTCCATTCCCATTCCATTTAAGTCATCCCTCTCATTTCTCTTAGCTCAGACCCCATTTCAAGGATAAGAACAGAAAAGAGAAAGGAAGAGAGAAATAGAGGTGGAGGCTGTTGGACTGGAGTGGAGACGGCGGCGATTGACGAGGCTAGGTGGTGGTGGCGCTGACGGTGAGGCGAGGTGGTGTGCTGTGCTGAACCATTTGCTTCCTACCCTTCTCTCGGTTTGGTAACTCCTCTCTCCTTCACTTTTTTTATTCTGTTAGCTTGCTTGTGTGCTTGACTGAGGCTTTGTGTTGATGTTTGAAGCCTCAATTTGAATGTGTGTTGTTGTGAATGCCTGATCTGTTTGTTTGGCATATCAAACTGATTCTGTGTTTGATGCTCGTCTTTGATCTGTTTTGTGTGAGATGTCTCAAATCGAATATGTGCTTGTTGTCTGATCTGTTGAAGTTGTTGTTAAAGAGTAATGCTTGATCTGACCTGTTTAGTAGCTTATAACCTTCTGATGAAGGAATTAAACCCTAGGATCAAATAAATTTGTACCTAGACCTAACCTCACTAGTCGTTTGGAGTTAAGCTTAGGGTCGAAAATTGCTGTTTTGAGCCTCCGTTATATCTTCCAAGGTCTCGTCTACCCCAATTGACTCTTGCAAATCATCTAGAGAGTCTTGGTAGCTTTTAAGGGCATCATGGTATTGCTCTCCAAGAGTCTCTTCGATTTCGGGCACTTCTTGAATCATAAAGCACTTCTTGGCGGGATCCGGGCATCTCATAGCATGGTCTATTGAGAATTGGAGTTGCTCCCCTCCTACTCTAACCAAAATCGTCCCATCTTGGGCATCCATCTTCACACCGGCGGTTCTAAGGAAGGGGCGTCCCAGAATGATAGGAACCTCTTTGTCTTCCTCCATGTCCATCACCACAAAGTCGCCTGGCACTAAAAATTTGCCAACTTGCACAGGAATGTCCTCTAGAATGCCCAGTGGTAGCCGCATTGAGGAGTTGGCGAGTTGCAATGTCATCCTTGTCGGCCTAAGCTCTCCAAAGCCAATCTTCTCATAGATCGTCTTGGGCATGAGACTCACGCTGGCTCCCATATCACATAAGGCTTGTTTAATAGTCACTTTACCAATAGTACAAGGGAGAGCAAACCTACCCGGATCTTCTAGTTTTGGGGGCATCTTGCTCTTCAACGCCTCGCTACTCTTGTGTGATAGGGCCACCGTTTTGAGTTCTTCCATTGATCTTTTGCCAGTGCATAACTCTTTCAAGAACTTAGCATAGATGGGCACTTGTGCTATCGCGTCGGTGAACGGGATTGTAATCCTCATTTGCTTCAAGATCTCCCAAAAAGCTCGGAACTGAGAATCTTCCTTCTTCTTCATGAGACGCTGAGGAAATGGCACAGGGGGTTGATAAGGTGCCTTAGGTTGCGATCCCTTCTCTTTTTCCTCAGCCGACGCCCTATTTTTGCCATTTTTACCTCCCATCTCGGACCGAGTTGAGATGATCTCGGACCGAGTTGGGCTTGGTCGGGGCTCCTGTTCATCTTGCAGCGACTCACTGATAGGCCCTTCAGTCTCCAAGTCCTTTGAGAGTGGAGGAAAAGGTCTCAACTGCTCCAGAATAGGCTCATCTGCAACCGGGACTTCCATCTCGGACCGAGTTGGCTCCATCTCGGACCGAGTTGGGGGTCGAGTTGTCTCATCGAGTGGCATGGGAGGGTCTTCATACTGTCTCCCACTTCTCAAAACATGCAAGGCCTTTATTTCTGCATTTGGGTTGACCTGCGGCTGCCCCGGAAGCTTCCCGGGTGGTCGGGAGAAATGCGTTTCCATCATTCGCTCCAATCGTTGCAAAGTGCTCGCATTACCCTTCAATTCGTTGGTGGTGGCCTTCAATTCGTCCAATCCTATAGCCACAGATTTATTAAATTTCTCTTGTTCACTCATGAATTCTTGAACAACAATTGGAATCTCTTCCCTATTGAAAAAGGGTTTCTTTTGAAATGATTGGTCTCTATTGTTGTTATTGAATTGGGCATTTTTATACAAGCTTGGCGGGTTATTTTGGTACATTGAACCGAAAGGGAGCCCATTGTTTAGGGAGTTCACTTGGGCCCCTCTGTTACCAATTTTAGCAAGAGGGCAATTGAGAGATGTATGTCCCTCCTTGCCGCATGCTCCGCATTTGTTCGAATAGAGATGTGTTCCTTGAGCCGATTGGTAAGCGGCAAGTTCAACTTCTAGCTCTGCGATCCTCTCATCTCTAGCCGTAATCTCATGAACTTGTTGCTTTGAATTGCTAGAGCGACGGTGAGTTGGAAGAGGGTACCACGTGTAATTTCTCGCGCAATAATCAAGTAAGTCCCTTCCTTGTGTCGCGTCGAGCCTTTTGAATGCACCACCTGAAAGAGAATCAATGTTAATCTTAATATTGTCATAAAGTCCGCCATAAAAAGATTTAATTAGCATCCATTCTTGAATTCCATGGTGCGGGCAAGAATTTTCTAGGTCCCTAAATCGTTCCCACGCATCTCTCATTGATTCCTCTTCTTTTTGAGCAAAGTTATTCAATTCTCTCCTAATTGCATCCGACCGATCCGCGGGAAAATATCTATCTAAGAATGTTTGTGCCATTTGATCCCAAGACCTAATTGACCCCTTTTTTAGTGTTTTATACCATTTGTTGGCCCTATCCTTGAGAGTAAATCTAAACAACAAAAGCCTAATTGCTTGTTGAGGAACCCCATTAATTTTAATCAAACGAGTGCAATCAATAAAAGTTTGCAAGTGAGCATGTGGGTCCTCATTCTCATCGCCATAGAACGGATTTTGTTGCACGAGTGCGACGTGGTTGGGGGCGATTTGCATATTGTTGGCTTCAATGCCCGGAATCACCACTGGTCCTCCCACGTCTCGAGCACTAGGAGCTCCAAATTCTCCGAGTGTCCTTTCATGTCCTGGCTCTTCTTCATCGTCGGAGTTGTTGACACTCGCCTCATCTTCATTGGCCCATCGGCGGCGCTCATTGTCAAAATCCCTCCTTTGACCAGCGAGGAGGGTCCGATCGGCATTAAGTCGAGCCTCTCTTTGCTCAAGTTGAAGGCGAAGGGCCTCCAAATCGCGTGTCTGCTGAGCAATGGCCTCAGGTGTGAGTGGATCGGCCATCGCTACGCCTTTTCTCTCTTCCTCGGGGGTGAACTCGGTCCGAGATGGTGTGAACTCGGTCCGAGTTGGAGCCGAGATGGTAGGCTGAGCTAGCTCGGGGTCTTCCGGAAGTCTCCGAAAGAAGTAATATCGAACCTTAGGTGGTGGAGATTTCTTCTTTCGCGTCCTACCTGCCAGACCTACAAATCAAAAGAGAGAAAGGTGAGTTTAAAAGAAAATAAAAATAATCTAGTCTCCTAATACTCAAACAAGTATCCAATATCGACACCGTCCCCGGCAACGGCGCCAATTTGATGAAGGAATTAAATCCTAGGATCAAATAAATTTGTACCTAGACCTAACCTCACTAGTCGTTTGGAGTTAAGCTTAGGGTCGAACCCAAAGGACGGATTTTCGAATACCGGACTTGTTATTTTTCAGAAGCTAGACAATAAAATAAAGTGAGAAATACTAAGAAATTAAAGTAACTAATTAACAATGTAAATAAGTAGATATTTTTGGGTGTTTTGCAAATTAAAATAATTAAGAAATCTAAAGAATAAAGTTTTGGGGTTTTAAACAATATAAAAAGCGTCTTAGGGTTCAGGTTTCACCTTGGTTTGGACTCTAGAACACAGAACTTATCACTTTCGTGCATCGAACGGTGTTTTTCAAGCGATCAACCCTCAACTCGGTCCGAGTTGGCTTCAACTCGGTCCGAGTTGGCTTCAACTCGGTCCGAGTTGAGAGTGAAAGTGTGTGGTTTTGACTTGTTTTGATACTTTATGCCTTGAGTTAGGGTTTGTTGGCTAAACCTAGATTTACTAAACCTCAGCGTTCGCTTGTTGGACTAGAAACTGGCTTAATCACAACCTAACCTAATTAGACTAATTAAACCACAACTTTTGGTATAGGCGTTAACTAATCTAAACTTGTTTGTTGGATTTCTTAGGGATATTTAGATGTCTTTTGAACTATCTAAAAATTACACTTTTGGTGTCAACTAACCTCCCCTTTCGGATCTACGATTTATCCCAAATACTTAATTTGAACTAATCTTGTTTATCCTAACTTAGACTTAACTAGATGCGGCCGTACAACTAGAAGGTGATTAGGAATTCACAAGCAATTCAAACAAGCAATTATAATAATTCTCAACAAATCAAGTCAACAAAACATATTATAAAATAACAAGTCAAATCACAACATCCAAACCTAAATTACTACCTTACTCCTAAGACTACATAAATTTAGCCTAACATATTATTAAAACACACAATAGCAAGAGTATAAATCACAAGATACAAGCCCATGAAATCAAGAGATAAAAACATAGAAGAATAAACCGAATACTCCTTTATGCTTTCAAACTACGATCTCTAGGCAGTGGGGTGTTGCAAGATGGTTGTCCCACGTGTCTCCTTGCTGCCGTCGCTTCAAGGAATCGAGGGTTGATGATCTCCAATGGTGGAAGAGAGAAAACGCCCATGGAAGGGTAGAATTAGGGTATGGAGGCTTTTTTTTTTTCTAAGGCTGAGAGGCAGCCTTAAATATTGATCCCACGCACAAGGAAAGAGGTCTAGGGCGCCAGGGCAAGAAAATCTACCAAAACAATCAACTTCCTTGTATAAAAACTTGCCATATGAGTCAAGGCGGCGTCCAACTCGGACCGAGATAGAGTGAACTCGGACCGAGATGGAGAAGCGCGCATCTGGATCTGTTGCTACAGTAACTCGGTCCGAGTTGGATCCATCTCGGCCCGAGTTGAAGTCTGAAAAATGCCTTCTTGTGCTAGGAATGAGTCGTCTAGCATTCGTCTTGTGCCGGAAACCTTCTACTAGCTCGAACATCACCAGAAATCATCAAAGTCCTGTAAAATAAGAGAAGAAACGACGGCAAAGCCAAATCCTTGGAAAACATAGCAATCTATTGAATAATTTAATGGTTTGAGTGTCATTTGAGTGCCAAGTACGGTCCAAATACCAATGAATAATAACGATATCACCTTCAAATATCTGTTCTTGTGTTGTTGTGAGTTATTTAGGCTTTAAATGTGTTTGTTAGACTTGTATCTGTGTTGCTGTTGATGTTGGTGTTAAAGCTTATGACTTGATTTGTGAGGCCTTTCGAGGCTTGTGTGATGTTGTTTGATGTCTCTGGTACAGGTACAGGGCTGGGTCAGGCCTTGCACCAGTCTGGTACGTGATCTGTTAAGTCCAGGGACCCCTTTGTGAAATGTTTTTACTGCCAGGGGCTAAATTGTAAATATTTTTGAACTACTTTAGGATCTGTTTAGAATTAATACTGTTATTAGAGTCTATTAAGTAAAGTTTTAAGTAAATAAATTTGATTCAAGGTTTTTAGTATAAAAGTTCGGTACCTGTTGGATCGGATTGTATTTTCTGGTTTAGGTTTCGAATTTGATCCCCGGAACCCATCTCTATCCGGATCTGTTTGGATCCCTGTGTTCCGTTCCGTGTGGGCTTGTGTATTTTCCTCTGGGCCATCAGGCCTGTTTCCTTTCTGGGCTTGTTCCTCTGGTTGGATCCGTGTGGATTTCTTGTGGGCTTTGCTGTATTTATTTGTGCGTGGCCCATTTTGTGTTGTTGGCTGATGGAGTTTTTGTTGTCCCTAAATAAAGGCCTAGAGGGGGTGAATAGACTCAATTCAATTTCTAAACCGGTTTGGACAATTTTGCGGAAATCTATAGTATTAATTAAATCCCGTGAGTGTCCAATTCCGTTTTTTTTTCAATTTCGACACGGCAATCTGAGCCGTCCATTTATTTACGCTGAAATATGATCGTTCTTTTTTCTTCTCTTTCAGACCTATCTAGCGCCTCTCTATCCCGTACTCAACTCATCTCTCTCGATCGCATCTTTCAAAAGGCTCTCATGTCGCCTCTCTGGCTCTCTGCCTTTTCTTCCCTTCCATCCTCCCTGATTCCTCCGCCAGCACCACTTCACCCTCATCCCTTTCTCAGCACGTCTCCGCCTCCTTCGCCAACCTCGCCTCACCCTTAACCTCAGTCAACCCTACCTCCCTCCTCTTCGCCATCTCGGCCCCACCCCCAACCCGACCTCCATGCCCCACTCTTCGCCTCAGCCAACACTTGCTTGGGTTTTTTCACGATGCTTCCTTTCCTCTTATCCTCTTCCTTCTTTGCAACTCCTGTTGGTTTCAAGCGCCTCCCCTCTTGCTACTGCCTCATTCAATATCAACGATTCTCATGTCGCCTGTGTCGGAGTTCTTTAAATCCGCTTCATGGCACCTACCGATTCAATCTGGACCCAATATTTTCAGCGAAGAAGAGAAGGCGAAGATTGTGCCAGAGTTGTAATTGAAACCGAAGGTATCAAATTTTAGTATTGAAAAAACTTTTGCTACTCGCTTTGTGCAAAGAGTGAAAGGGAGTAAATAAGTGCCATAGAATAAAGATTTCGCTCTATTTTAGTTGATTTCCTCTGATATTATTGATTGCTTGCAGTGATTAGATGAGCGCTATCAAATATTTGATTGAATCAATATTATAGGTAAGCATCAGGTTTTTCTAGCATGTTATTTTGAGGTCAATTGTTGTATGCTAGAAGGTAACATCTTTACAATGTGAGTCTAAAATACAACTATACCAGCTGAGCTCAGGATGATGTATTGAAGTCCCTTTTGAAAGTTGTAATTGAAATTTAGATATAGAAATCCTTTAATTCCTGTAAAATGGTAGTTGTTCATAACAATTTTAACAGGGAGTCGGCACTTCTTATTGTTGAAACCTATTTATCAGTTAGGCAATAATAAGACAAACTCATGTTCTTTTTGCCCCTTTGTTCTTTACAGGTTTCTAGCAACAATTAATGGCAAGCACCGTCAATATTAAAAGAAGGAAGAGAGAGAGAGAAGGGGGAAGAAGGAATTAAGAGCTGACCTATCGCCGGCAAAATAAGTAAATACAAGCATCATATTCTCAGCACACACTTTAGATTCCCATGTCCGAAGAGTGGGAAGTGATAAAAAATAAGTAAATACAAGCATTATTCACAAATCCTTAATGCAAATGTTAATGAGTAATTGTTGTTAACATGCTTCTCTTTCTAGAAACAAGAGCAATCCGTTAACCAACAACTGTATTCCTTCTTTTAATACACACACATATACACCTAACACTTAGATAATCAATTAGTGGTTATGGAACTACTGCTGGTAAGAGAAGAAAATTAGTGTTACTTATTATATTTGATCTTAAGTGACAATATGTATCAAAGTGCTCACTTCTCAATATGTTGCATATAACAAATCAATAGTGTTTTCTGATTAGGAGGAATTGATTAGGATGTGTAACCAGGATGAAATCATAATTCATTGATTCCTAAACTACCCCTACACTCATATGATTTGGTATTGGCTAATAAGACCTCTAAACATGTTAATCGATTTGATATTCAAGATGGAAAATTTTTGCTCTTGCTTGGAATAAACACAAGATAAACAAGCTTTTCAAACAGTATTTAGTTCCTTATGTTGAGTGATTTGGAATATCAGAAAAAGTGCAATTTTCAATAATACTCATGTTAAATCCGGATAGTAATCATGTTAGAGCAGGTGAAGAATAAGATAGCAGCTTGGATCCTAGGGAAAGGGACTTAATGCCCCGGATGAGATGTCCTGTTGCGACATTAGAAGACCCAACTAAAACATGGTACTGATTTTTTCCGCCAATATGACTAGAACAATCCATACTCCAAAAGAAATTTTATGACAAAAGCTTTGAATCTTTCTTTGCTTGGATTTACATATGATTCATTTTTCTTTAGGTTTATAAACTTTGTTTCATGAATAAGACAAGGTGACCATGTAACCTTTATGTAAAATGTTAACTTCATCTTCTTTTTCTTTACTTATTAATTTCTTAATTTCAAGCTAATTGTAAGTAGGTAATTGTCGTTTTACAAATTTGATTTTAATTCATTTTGACTAAGATTTACAATTTATTCCTTCTGTATTTTGTACAGGGAAAGGGAACATCTCAAAAGAATATGATTTTTCTTATGTTTCTTTTTATTTACAAGTTATATGTTTTCTTTACTCTTATTGAACTCAATTAAATCCCATATGTATAGCATTGTATGAATCATGAAATTTGAAAATTTTATCAGTGGTCTTTTAGTAAATAAAGAAGGTTCTTTTTTTCTTTTTTTCTTTTTTTTTTTGCTACACTTCAGTATTCCACTGTCTACTTTATGGGCAGCATTGTTAACTTTATAGCAATTCTCCGTAGCTTATTATATTTGTAACTCTAAAGAGCAGCTGTATGAAAAATAAATTGATAGAAATATATCAACGAGCAGGCATAAGATTGATAGAAAAGGTCAAATCTGCGTAATATAAAACATTAGTAAACAACAGAAGAATTTTTAAGTTCATTAGTTTCGTCTAAAAACTTAAAATAAAAGACGTATGTTTTGCAAAGCAATAATATGTAGCGGCGAAGCCGCTACTATACACCTACTAGTAATAATTCAATTCAATTCAATTCAATTCAAATTTGGTTAAACACAAACAATCAAACACACAAGCCAAATATAATGTAAGTAGAGAGAAAGAAATGACAAGCGATGTGATTACGGAGTTTCGACCCGCTAGATAGAGCTAGCCTTAGTCGTACGTCTCCGGGAGTTTCGCGACCACCAAATCGGGCGCGCTCAGTTCTATTCCAACCGAACGGGTCTACAATTGCGAACCAAATCACTTCGTCACAAGGAACTCGAGGCGGATCGGCCTAACCTCTAGCTAATCACCAATTAACACAAGGGATTGAGGATCTACACTAAACCACTTAATAATCTAGCTATTAAACTATAGGTTTGATTGATGCACTCAAATCTCTACAAATTGTCTAAGAAAATGCTCAATTAGGTGAAATGATGGATCTCTCAGGTTTAGAGCTCAAAAGCAGGGATATAGCAAGGTATACAATCAATTAGATCAGCTCAAAAAGGTCTGATATATATAGAGGGTACCAAGAGCTCTAAACCAGTCAAAATCTGAACAAAACATTACACAACGCTCCGAAACGTTACACAACGTTTCAACATAGCCGTTAAATAAAATAAATTTCGACAATAACGTTGGAGGGTGTCCGAAACGTTGTGCAACGCAATGAACAGTGGACCTCCAACGTTCAAAAAGTTGTCAGAGACATTACACAACGCTAGGAGGCATTATGAAACGTTTGAAAAACTAAACGTTGTGTGATGGACTATAACGTTACACAACGTAGGCCAGAACGTCCTCAAAATGGCCAAAACCCAAAGCGTTAAAAAAATAGGAACTTGCATTCTGTAACGCTTGGTTTTGGTCCGTTGTGTAACGCTAGAAAGCGTTACACAACGTTCTGCTAACAGTGCTTCGTTTCAGCTGACTTGGTCAATGCGTTGTGTAACGGATAAACACTATTTTTGCGACTAGCTTCAGTAGGAGGAGTTCTATAACGTTGTATAACGTTATTAAACGTTGTATAACGTTACCAGTAAATTTTGAGCATTTTAAAACAGACAGTTTGAGGAAATTTGTTTAGTATTACAACCTTAAATTCTAGACTTCCTAACTGATCTTCTAGGGCTCGTTTGGATGCATTGGGAATAAGGGGAATAAGCAATTCCGGGCGGAAATTTTATTATAAACAATCCAAACTCTTCACAAAGTTACACACTTCCCAATACTTTCCGCCTAGGAATAGGCTATTCCTCTTATTCCCAAGCGATCCAAACGACCCCCTAGGGACTTGTTAGTCTTCATTAAACGCACTAAGCAAGACTTCATTACCTTGTTCCACCTCAAACTATATTAAGCACTTAGAGAAGAGATTAGTAATTGTTGTGTTGTTTTACAAATCGACAAATCGAGTTAAAAATTTGTTTGACTCAACAATCTCCCCCTTTTGTCGATTTGCAAAACAACACAACGTAAAGCAAATAAATGTAGAGGCAAACGATTAGGCTTTACAACAAAATTCTCCCCCTTTTTGCAAAAAGATAAAAGGGCATTTGGTCAAACCTATACCGCTATGGCTTGATATCAAAAATTGCTCCCCCTCTCAAGTCGAGTTTAGCAATTAAGGCACAAGTAATTCCAATTCAAGGAGGAGCAACTACCATAAAGACAAGCAATTTAAAAGAAAGAGAGTAGAATAATTTATGCATGCAAAAATAAAGCCATTTACCTCATGATTTCATCACAAATTTATATATAGCATGACAAATTTAAAGGAAAAGAAAGAAAACCATTTAGCTCATAGATCAAATAACTCAAGTAGTAACTAAGTTCATACAATTTAACCAGTCAGCTAGCAAAGCCATTTAGCACTTAAATAACAAACCATCAGAATACATGAATCACTAGCAAAGCTACCAAGAAAAGCAAAAAGAAGAAAGGAAAAAGATAGGCTAAGGTTTTTCGGTTTGGCACGGCACGGGTGATAGGCTCAATCCTCTTCCAACTCGTCGTCTCCGCCGGCACCACTAGAGGATCCTTTGCGAATAGCTACATTTAGCTTTCTAAATTCTTCTTGCATTGACCCCTAAAATTTTTGGACATCCGTCTCGATCTTGTCCAACTTAGCATCGTTTTTGGCCCGGTAAACCAACTCGTCCTCCTTCCATTTGGCATCCTCCTCCTTCCATTTCGTGTCTTCGGTCTTCCAATTTGACCAATCATTCTCTAGATTGGTCAAGCGAGTCCCATAGTTGGACAAAGTGTCGGTCCATCCACCAAAGTCGGGACCAACCGCTTGTTGGCTTGAGGAGCCGGGTCCACGAAAAGATCCCGTTGGTTCTTGACCCACCGGTGCATATTGGTTTAGCTTTGCACCCTCTTGGAGAAGATAACGGTTTCGGATAAAGTTGGGATCGGGAGTGATAATGCCGGTCTTGTCATCAAGGAACCATCCGGTGGTAGGAAGAGCATCCATGAGGTTCGTGGGGTCCCAAAGTTCGGCTTTCCGACCGAACGTGTTCACTTTTGGAGGGACGCCATCCTTGGCAAGAAGATAGGAGATGATATTGGCATAAGAAAAAGAGGTGTTGCTAGTGTTCTTCACCTTTTCCATGTGCATGAAGAAGACATAGGCAAGGTTGATCGACGAGCTTTGCTCAATGATGCACCGGAGAAAGAAAACTTCTCGAAGCTCCACATTAGTTTTGATTTGTTTCTTCGGAGCTAGGACATTGTTGATGATGAGGAAGAAGAGACGGTGATAGGCGGGAAGCTTGGTGGCGGTGAATTGTTTGAGGTTATAATCTAGCCAATAGTAGAAAAACTCATGATACCTCTCGAATGGCTCAACATCGGCATCCCTTGGCAAAGACTTGGAGATGTACACTTGTTTACCTTCGTTCCTCAAGAATAGCTCCCGTGCTACCCGGTCCACATCAATGGTAATGGGCTTTCCACACACGTATGAGTGAGCAATTGGAATTCCGTCCTCCCAAGTGATATCCAAGTTTGCATAGAAGAGTTTGATGAGGTCGGAATTGTACGGTTGAGTGCAGTTGAGAAGCCCCCAAGCGCGCAAATAGTCCAGATGCGGCGTAATGCGATCCCAATCCGGGTTACTTAACCTCCACCCCGGTTCATTATCCTTTGGTTGGACAAAATAGTAGCATTGGCCAACGGACTGGCCATTTCCTTGGATGTTGCATGTGTAATACCGGTAAGCCTCGTCCTCTTTGAATAGAAAACGGTTTTGCGGTGAGAGAGTCCAATTTTCTAGAGGTTGAGACGGTAGAGAACCGGGTACTGTGCCTTGTAGAGGCAGTTGGGTTGGTATAATGCTAGAGGAGGTGCTAGCACCGGTTCTAGCCCTTTTGGTGGGGGCCCCGCTGCGGGATTTAGGTGGTGCCATTTGAGAAGAGAGAGAGAAGTTGAAACCTTGTGAAAATTGAAGAGGAGAAGTGAAGAGGATGCCTCGGAGAGCACAAACCCGAAGCCAATTGAAGATCCGACGGTCGGATTTGCCAGAATCGAAGAAAAGGTTAAAGTCTAGGGTTTTGGCGTCTTGGGTGAAGGAGAGAAAGAGAGAGGGAATGAGGGGTATTAGTGTGTAGAGGAGAGAGATGAGAGTTTGTAGGTGGTCTTGGTTGAGTGAGAGAGTGGGTAGAGAGAGAATATTGAGTGTGTGAGTTGAAAGGGTGTGAGTAGAAGAGAGAAAGGAAGAGAATAGAGGGGCTGTCGGGTTGGAGAAGAAAGAGAGAAAGAAGAGAAGAAGAAAAGACGCCAGCCACAAAAAGGTCCGTTCAAACGTTATACAACGTTATGACACATTGTACAATATTTCGGAGAAAAGATTCGAAATAAAAGCGCAGAAGCGATTTAAAATCCAGATCTGAAACGTTGTGCAACGTTTCCGAAACGTCATGTAACGATAACATTAGCGCTACACAACGTTTTGAAGAGTAATACAACGTTTCATTTCAGAAAAAAAAAATTTTAAATTCAAATATCTAAGCGTTGTCCAATGTTTCTGACAAGTCGTGTAACGCTATAGATAGCGTTACACAATGTTTCATAACGTTGTAAAACGTTATGGATAATCAGAACAAAAATTCATAAGAAAACCCTTTTTAAAATAACAAAACGTTGTAAAACGTTATCAAGCATTATACAACGTTTTTACCAGGAAAACAGTTTTTCAGACAGAACACTGAAACAAAAATCGAAAACAACTGATTTTTTTTAAAATGAAAAAAGGAACAAAAATATCGAATAGATGCACCAAACAGACAGACAAAATCATGGTATGCATAGAAATTTAATCTTTGAGTTCAAGCATATCGAGTTTGAACCTAAGTTCAAGATGTTGTTGTATAGGCAATGGTTTAGTGAAGATGTCGGCAATTTACTCTTTTGTATCAACATGTACCAACTCCACATCGCCTTTCTCAACATGATCTCGGATAAAATGATGTCGTATCTCTATGTGCTTGGTTCTAGAGTGCAATACCGGATTTTTGGAAATAAGGATGGCACTAGTATTGTCACACAAGATTGGTACCTTTTGGAATTCTAACTCATAATCCCTAAGGGTTTACATCATCCAAAGTAGTTGCGTGCAACAACTACCGCCCGCTACATATTCGGCTTCCGTGGTTGAAAGAGCAACCGAAATTTGCTTGCGGCTTGACCAAGAGACTAGTGAACCACCAAGAAATTGACCAGTTCCACTAGTACTCTTACGGTCCATACAGTCACCGGCAAAGTCGGCATCGATATACCCTATCAAGTCAAGTTCGGTTTGTTTACCATACCAAAGACCTAGACTTTGAGTACCCTTAACATATCTCATAATCCGTTTTACCGCTTTGTGGTGAGACTCCTTAGGATTGGCTTAGTACCTAGCACATAAACATACGACATACATAATATCCGGCCTACTCGCCGTGAGATAGAGCAAGCTTCCAATGATGCCTCGATAAAGAGTTATGTCCATCGGCTTGCCCTTCTCATCCGCATCAATATTTGCACTCTTGCCCATTGGTGTGTCCAAACTCTTACTATCTTCAACACCAAACTTTTTGATCAACTCCTTGGCATATTTGGTTTGACTAATGAAGATTCCATCTTGGAGTTGTTTGATTTGTAGCCCCAAAAAGAAATTGAGTTCTCCCATCATGCTCATCTCAAATTCACTACTCATCAAAGAGGAAAACTCTTGTGCAAGAATTGCATTAGTAGAGCCAAAAATAATATCATCCACATAAATTTGCACAAGTAACAAATGGTCATCCTTTTTCTTAGTGAACAGAGTTGTGTCCATTTTACCCCTAATAAAACCATTGTCAAGAAGGAAGGTACAAAGTCTACCATACCAAGCTCTAGGAGCTTGTTTCAAATCATACAAAGCTTTGTGAAGTTTGAACACATGGTCGGGGTTAAAATGGTCAACAAAACCGGGAGGTTGTTGGACATACACTTCCTCATCTATCCACCCATTTAGAAATGCACTCTTGACATCCATTTGGAATAGAGTAAAACCTTTGTTAGCGGCATATGCTAAGAGCATTCTAATGGATTCAAGACAAGAAACGGGTGCAAAGATTTCTTCAAAATCAATACCTTCTTGTTGCTTGAAACCCTGTGCAACCAAACGGGCTCTGTTTCTAACCACATTACCAAGTTCATCTAACTTGTTTCTATAAACCCATTTGGTACCAATAACTTGCTTACCACTTGGTAAAGGAACAAGTTCACAAACTTGGTTTCTTTCAAATTGGTTCAATTCTTCTTGCATGGCAACAATCCAATTTGGGTCAACATTGGCCTCTTTGAAGGACTTTGGTTCAAGTTGAGACACAAAGGCACAATGACAAATCATTTTGTTTAAACCCGACCTAGTCCTAACACCTTCCCTAGGGTCACCTATAACATTAGAAAGAGGATGAGAAGACACTTCTCTAAGCACTTCGGGAGGCTCATGAACCGGTTGAGGCGTGGGTTGAAGTTCATCATGAGTTGTTTCATCTTGAATTGTGTCAATTGTGTTTTCCTCATGATTCTCTCCCCCTATCAAATTGTTATCGACTCGGTTCAAAGGCTCCTCGATTATCACCGGTTAAAGCTCATCCTTTGGTTGAGACTCAATTTCTTGAGTTGTTGCTCCATCTTAGATACCTACAATAGAGTTGTCTTTCTCGGTTTTCTCATTAGCATTTTCATCAAATTTGACATTTATGGACTCAATTACAACCTTTGAGGTAGGCAAATGGACTCTATATGCTTTACTTGTGTTTGAGTAACCAACAAATATGCCGGTCAAGGATTTAGCATCAAATTTGGTTACTTTAGGAGACTCATCAAGGACAAAACATTTGAACCCAAATACACAGAAATATGATATATTAGGAGTTCGACCAACCCACAATTCAAATGGAGTTTTCTTGAGTTTGGAACGAATACATGCACGGTTTACTACATTACATGCCGTATTTACCGCTTCGGCCCAAAGAAACTTGGGTACGGCAAATTCATGTAACATTGTGCGTGCTAGCTTTTGTAGAGTTCGGTTCTTCCTCTCCACTACACCATTTTGTTGGGGAGTGCGTGGAGCGAAAAACTCTTGTTTATATCCTTTTTCTATGCATAATTCATCAAATTTAGCATTTTCAAATTCCCTTCCATAGTCACTACGAATTCTAGAGATTTTTAACCCTTTTTCATTTTCAACCCGGTTGCTAAATTTGACAAAATAGTCAAATGCTTCTTCCTTATGAGCAAGAAAGAAAACCCAAGTAAAGCGACTATAGTCATCAACTACCACAAACACATACCTCTTTTTGCTCAAACTCATAACATTTATTGGTCCAAACAAGTCCATATGGAGTAGTTACAAGGGTTGAGAGGTAGAGATAACTTCTTTGGTCTTAAAACTAGACTTGGTTTGCTTGCCTTTCATACAGGCTTCACACCATCCATTTAAGTCAAGTTTGTGTGATGGAAGACCACGAACAAGATTTAATTTGACAAGTTTCTTTAAGGAGTCTATTGAAACGTGACCAAGTCTTCTATGCCATAGCCATGAGCCGGTAGCTATGGCACTAAAGCATTGTTCACCGGTGGTAAAATGGTCAAAATTCAAGTAATAGACATTTTTTTTCTTTTGTCCGGTATATACAAGGGAATTATCCGAAATTTGATGCACATAGCAAGAGGAGTGATCAAACTTCAAATAATATCCGGCATCACATAATTTGCTCACACTTAAAAGGTTGTAGTTAAGACCATCAACAAGATATACATTGGATACCGTAAGATTTTGGTTACCAACCGAGCCTATACCAATAATAGTGCACTTTCTAAGATTATTTCCAAAAGTAACCTCACCACCATTAAAAGATTCAAGTGTCTTGAAACAAGATTCATCACCGGTCATGTGATGTGAACACCCACTATCTATGATCCAAGCACTTTTCTTGAATGATGATAACAAACAAACCTACAAAATATATATTAGTTAGAAACAAACAACTAACATAATTCTTGTATTTGCTCTCCCTTAAAATTTGATTATAAGGCCCGGGGAAATAGAATGACTTTTCAAGCCACATTAGAACCGCTTCCACTAGATGAAGTGGAAGTGGAAGCGATTTTAGGAACCCAAACCATACTCTTTGAATCGGATGTATGGTTTGCTTTCCTAAACTTGCATTCTAATGTGAGATGGCCATTCTTACCACAATAGTTACAACATGCACTAGTGGGTTTGTTTATTTGTGACCTTTCTCTAACAAAATGGGTCTCATAATGATGCCTAAGCTCCATGGTCTTAATCTTTAGATCTTTAGAGAAAGTGTATGATTTAGAGCCTTTTAAATTTAATTTTTGAAAATTCGTTTTGTTTTGTTGAGAGGCATTCTTGTTTTCCCCATTGTGTTGAGGTATAGTGTGTGTGCTATTTCTATTTCTCCCATTGTTTTGGAAAAGATGAAAGCACCCATCGGGTCCCTTGAAATACAAATTGTTTGGGCCCCGATTCTTTTGCAAATTCTTTTGAGGACCCTTGAAACAATTTCTATTCCTACCAAAATTCTTTTGAGCACCATTTTCAGAACCAAAGAAATTCTTTTGCCCTTTCCCGTGTGTGTTCCTATCATTGGTGCCATTGTTATAATACCCCTCATTTTGTGTCGGGCTTATCGAGTTTCTTGATCTAAAAGAGGATTGATTCCCCTTTTTGAAACCATGACCCGATTTGTCATTGGGTTTTTGGCCCACATACATTTTGTCAAGATCCATCTTGATGCTACAAGAAGCACTAGATGAACTTGATGCCCTTTCATTATTTTTCAAAACATTTGTCTCACTCAAATGAGCTTGACATTTTTCACAATCTTTGGGTTTTTCAAAACTCTCAATCATACTTTTATACTTACTCACCAAAGCTTCAAGATCATGCACCTTAGCCGTCAAAAGGCTAATTTTTCCTTTTTGACTAGTAATAGTCTTAAGGGACTCATCAAGATAATCATTCAACCTATCAATTTGAGAGTTGGTATCATCATTCAAGCACATATCATTTTCACTATTGCTATCACTATCACTACATAGAGATGAGTTTAGTTGTACCTCATTGGTAACCTTAGGCGCTTCAATAGCTACCTTAAGTACCACTTCTTGATTCGGAGTGGAGATTTGAATTGTGATTGTTGAGGAAGTTGAGGCTTCTCCAATGCTTGCCTTGCTCAAAGGATGTACATAAATGTTGCCTCGGTTGTACTCGTTGAAAACCTCCTTCACCAAGTCATCAAGGTCGTCATTCATGGGCATCATCACATCATTAACTTGAGCCACTAGAGCAAGGTTGTCAAAGTCGCATTCGGAGTCCGAATCGGATGAGGAGGATGAGCTAGAATCGGAATCATTGTCCCATGTGGCTTGCATAGCCTTCTCACCCTTCTTCTTGCCTTTGTAATGTCCATTTTTGGACTTGTACCGACCATCACTTCTCTTCTTACCACCATCTACCTTGTCCTTCTTCAAGTGTGGGAAGAACTTGAAGCAAGTGTACATGGTGTGGCCTTTCTTTTGACAAACAAAACAAAGAGCCCTCTCATCATTGTCAAACCGTTCCTTGTTGAATTTTCCTTCAAAGATCATAATGGCCCGAAACATTTTTGAGAGCAGGGCTCCTTGCTTGTCTTCATCAAGGTCAAATATGCCCTTAGCCTTGTCACTCGAGTGACGGTGTCTACCTTGATGGTTGTCATTGTGGCGGTGTTTGGAGGGAGAGGCCTTGTTCTCATTTGCCAACAATGCAATAGACTTGGGCTCATATCTCAACTCTCCAAGTTGCTTGAGCTTCTCTTCTACACATCGGTAGTGAGTATAGATGATCTCCGGTGTGAGGTTGTTGTGGGACCTTTGTTGTATCTCAAGAGTCGAGATAAGATTGTCGAATTGAGGTCTTCCCACCAAAACCCTAACCAATCTTCCTATCACATGGCTATTAGATAGGGTTTCTCCAATGTTGTTGAATTCATCGAGCAATTGTATAAACCGAGTATACATTTCCTCGATGCATTCACCATCCATTATGCGGAAATTATCCAATCTAGACTCCAACTCAAATTGTCGAGAGCTTTTGATTAGAGAATTTCCCTCATAGCGGTTCAAGAGAGAAACCCACATTTCATGTGCATGTGTAGAACTACCAAAAATGGCCGCAATGGACTCATGGACCGAGTTAAGAAGGACATTAACGGCATTGTCATTTTTTGCCCTTAGCAATTTGGAGGCATAGGTTTCATTACCTTCACTATCCAAACAAGGTGCATAAGATTTGTCAACCACATCCCAAAGGTCAATCAAGTTGAGGTAAACAACCATACATCTCTTCCAATAACGGAAGTTCTTGCAATTGGAACCAAACTTGTCCGGTTTTTCAATCACCCTTGAGGCCATGGAAAGCAAGGTTATCTACCACAAATTTTGGTCAAAAAGATAACCCCCACTCTGATACCACTTTGTTGTCCCTAAATAAAGGCCTAGAGGGGGATGAATAGGCTCAATTCAATTTCTAAACCGGTTTGGGCAATTTTACGGAAATAACAATTCAATTCAATTCAAATTTGGTTCAACACAAACAATCAAACACACAAGCCAATATAATGTAAGTAGAGAGAAAGAAATGACAAGCGATGTGATTACGGAGTTCCGACCCGCTAGATAGAGCTAGCCTTAGTCGTACGTCTCCGGGAGTTTCGCGACCACCATATCGGGTGCGCTCTGTTCTATTCCAACCGAACGGATCTACAATTACGAACCGAATCACCTCGTCACAAGAAACTCGAGGCAGATCGGCCTAACCTCTAGCTAATCACCAATTAACATAAGGGATTGAGGCTCTCAACTAAAACACTTAATAATCTAGCTATTAAACTATAGGTTTGATTGATGCACTCAAATCTCTACAAATTGTCTAAGAAAATGCTCAATTAGGTGAAATGATGAATCTCTCAGGTTTAGAGCTCAAAAGCAGGGATATAGCAAGGTATACAATCAATTAGATCAGCTCAAAAAGGTCTGATATATATAGAGGGTGCCAAGAGCTCTAAACCAGTCAAAATCTGAACAAAACGTTACATAACGCTCCGAAACGTTACACAACGTTTCAACATAGCCGTTAAATAAAACAAATTCCGACAATAACGTTGGAGGGTGTCCGAAACGTTGTATAACGTTTGGAAACGTTGTGCAACGCAATGAACAGTGGACCTCCAATGTTCAAAAAGTTGTCAGAGACATTACACAACGCTAGGAGGCGTTATGAAACGTTTTAAAAACTAAACGTTGTGTGATGGACTATAACGTTACACAACGTAGGCCAGAATGTCCTCAAAATGGCCAAAACCCAAAGCGTTAAAAAAATAGGAACTTGCATTCTGTAACGCTTGGTTTTGGTCCGTTGTGTAACCCTAGAAAGCGTTACACAACGTTCTGCTAACAGTGCTTCGTTTCAGCTGACTTGGTCAATGCGTTGTGTAACGTATTAAATCATTACATAACGTTTAACCAAGCGTTACACAACTGAATGAAACGTTGTGTAACGGATAAACATTGTTTTTGTGACTAGCTTCAGTAGGAGGAGTTGTATAACGTTGTATAACGTTATTAAACGTTGTACAACGTTACCAGTAAATTTTGAGCATTTCAAAAACAGACAGTTTGAGAAAATTTGTTTAGGATTACAACCTTAAATTCTAGACTTCCTAACTGATCATCCAGGGACTTGTTAGTCTTCATTAAACGCACTAAGCAAGACTTCATTACCTTGTTCCACCTCAAACTATATTAAGCACTTAGAGAAGAGATTAGTAATTGTTGTTTGTTTTACAAATCGACAAATCGAGTTAAAGATTTGTTTGACTCAACAATCTCTCCCTTTTGTCGATTTGCAAAACAACACAACGTAAAGCAAATAAATATAGAGGCAAACAATTAGGCTTTGCAACAAAAGTTTTAAACCAAATTATATAAGTTGGATTTGAGATAAATAAAACTATAAATATTTGAATGCTTGAATAAATAGTTTGAATATTAAGGCAAGAGATTTTGGCCGAGAAATATCTATGTCGGATTCGAAAATAGATTTGTTAGCTTTTAAATGGGAGATGATTAAAATGTCCGTAAAACAATTCTTTACATATACTATGATATATTCGGACAATATATGATTCCAAAACCAAATCAATTAAACTGAGTTTATTTTCTTTATTATTTAGTCTAAGTTTTATTAATATAGTTGGTTTAGTTTAGGAATTTAAATTAGAATAATTTCATACTTAATTAAAACACTGTTAGAAAATTTATTAAACAAATTAAATATTTTTCCAAACCAAACTAATGTGACATGTCTATCATCGTTGTAGTTAAAGACTTGTAGGATTCGTCATATACGTCTATCTACACACAGATTTTATAAATCAAATCTTAGCAAATTAATTCTAAAAATATTCATAACACTATTAAACCAAACATCTTTACACACTAATTTTATGAAACAAAGTATAGCAAAATATTTCTAAAAATGTTTATTAAGTTAACATTTCTGTACAACCAGTTACAAGCATAACTCTGTCAAATTATTTCTAGAAAGTTATTACTTAAATTAATATATTTTTAAAACAGAATCTCTTTTCGGAAATCCTGATTCCAACTTTCCTTAAGTCAGAATCTGAGTTCCTTTGTAAATGTCTAGGATTTAAGTATGGTTTTGCACACTTTAACCAGAATTGGGTAGATCGTTAGAATAGATTTCAACGTGTGAGTTTCGTTCGCCAGGTGAGCAACAAGACCTCTCAGGACCTGCAGACAACTACACCGAGTACGAGACAGTAGAGGCTAGTGAGGACGTCACCGACCTTCCAACAGAGTAGTTACTTCTGCACTCAACTTTTCCAGGTGTGGTAGTCTTTTTATGACCTGTGTAGATGTCTTTTGAGACTTTGTAATTCTTTAGAAAGGAATTATGAATTTCTTTAAAATTATTCTTTTTAAAATTGATAAATGTTTTCATAATCAGGCATATGTTTTCAAAATAAGATTTAGTAGTAGTTAGTATGTAGTACTTTATTGTGGACTAGTTAGTACCTTTTTCCAGGCGTGTCAATAAAGGTACTACTCAACGTAACTCCATGGATATCGCGCGATTGCAGACCTCTGCCACTGATCATGGTTGAGGCCCGGAGCATTTTGGGCGAGTCATACTCGCGGGTAGATATCTTAGGCACATATTTAAATGAGACATGATTTTACTTAGATTGCATTATGGAAGACCTTAATAGGTCCGAGGTGATTCCCAACGGACGAATTTATTTCGGCAGACCCTCGTGGTCTAGGGATTATCCTCAACGGTACCCGAACGCAATCATCACTTACAATATAAATTGTTCTGAAAACTTACAATATTGCTAAATATTTATTGACACAAGAATGACATTTATTAGCATGGTTCTATATAAACTCTTGTTCTAATCTTTTGAATAACTTAATCCCAAAATGACTGGTTTTTACCACCACTGAGTATTCGCATACTCAGCCCACATAATTGCTTGTGGAGCAGGTTCAGGTTTGGAAGACTTAGCAGAGGAGATCTTTTCAGAAGACCAAGCCGAGCTGGAATAGTCACTATCCGCTGTGCATTATTATTTTTGTTTTGTTTGTATGATGACTGGAAATTTTGAGATGTGTATAATTTACCAGTCCTTTGTTGTATGAACAAACAATGCCTTTATTATGTGATTTTTATTTATGATTATTTATTTCTGTGACACTGTTTTATAGCCTTACGTGTGCACAGTAGAGTGTGTACACGTGGCGGGGCTGTCCATCCTGAATTATGGCTTGGTTCGGGGTGTGACATCCTTCGGTGGTATCAGAGAATGGTTAAAATCACAAATATTCCAGCTAAAGGAACCAAACAGTTGCACTTGGTTAACCTGTTGTTAGGTTTTAACTTTTGAGTTGTTTGAGCAGACCAGAACTGACTTGCAGTCTTTTGTGCTTTCTAAGATTGCTATGGAATTGTCTGCTCCTAGACGCGGTCGTCGTGGTCGTGGAAGATCTCGTACGGCCAGGCAAGAAGAGCTCGTGCCTCAAGAAGCACCCGTCCCTCCGGTGAATCCCATTCCAGGAGTAGATTTGGCAGCTCTTGCTCAGCAGCTTTTGATGAACTTGGCACAGATTGCTGGACAAGGAACTCCGAGGACGCAACCAGCACAGGATCCGTTCACTATTGCATACCATGAGTTTCTCCGTCATCCAGCTCAGAGGTTTGATGGGTGTAGTGGATTTGAGGCTGCCGAGGAGTGGCTGATAGCAGTACAGAAGACTTTCCGCCTTGCTCGTACACCACTTGAGCACCGGACGGAGATTGTAGCCACTTTGTTTGATAACGAAGCACAACATTGGTGGACTTCTCAAGAGCCACAGTATCAAGGAGATGACCTAAGTATTCCGTGGAGTTGGTTTACTGGGGTGTTTCGTGCCCGTTTCTTAGGAAGAGCACAAAAAGCAGAGTTGAGGCGCCAGTTTGAGACTTTGACTCAGGGAGACATGACAGCACGCCAGTATGGTGAGACTTTCATCCGCTTGTCCCGTTATGCTCCTGATCTTGTGGCTAATCCTCAGGTCAGACGTGACAGGTTTATTGATGGACTGGACCCAGCCTTGGGTAGCTTGATGGACATTTACACTGATACCTGCATTGAGTTCTTGATGGACCGAGCTGAATTTCAGGAGAAGAAATTGTTGGCACGTGCAAAGTCAAGATATGATAAGGAGACTTCAGACGAAGGTCGTGCTAACAGATTCACTTCTCCGAGTAGCAACAAGAAAGCATCCCCTGTCATGAGACTTCTCGAGAACCCTACTCAGAATTCTGCAGGCAACTCTTGACCCCCAAGGGGACGTTACTACTGCAAGACTTGTGGTAAGACCTATCCTACTCCATGTGTCTACCACGGTGGCAGGTATGCCATCTGTAAGTCGACAGGTCACTGGGCAGCTAGTTGTCCCCAACGACTTGTTGGTGGCTCTGATTCAAGAGGCGATGACAATCAGACCAGACAGGATACAGCACGAGTTCATGCAACAGTTGGCCAAGAGCACCCCGAAGTTAGGACTTGCTGCAAGTGCACGTGTCAAGTCGACGCTTCAGGTTAGTTTTTCGTTTCGAGGACAAAACGTCTTTTAAGGGGGGTAGGCTGTAAAAACCCGTAAAATTAGAAAGTACAATTTAATTTCAAAGGTAATATTTAAGAGTTAAACTAATTAAAATTAAAATGAAATAATAACTGATCTAAACTTAACAGAGAAATTCTCAGAAATCATTAATTAACAGTTACAAAATGAAAATCAAATTTTGAAGTCTAGTAAAACTTCAAGCAAACAAATAAATATAAATAATGTTGAGGAAAATCATACTCAGTTAATTAGCGGATTATCAACTCCCATTTATTAACTTAGAAGCTGATTTCGTTTTGAATCCGATATGAAAATTAAATTTCGGCCATGTACAAAATTTTCTGAAAAACTATTCAATCAAATGTCTATTTCATACTATTATAGAAATTCAAATAACTATTTTACAAAATTATTATGAGCTGAAATTGTGTCAAAATCCGATTTATACTGCTGATCAATTCAATTTACTAAAATTCTCTTGATCTACACCGTTAGATGAGAATTTGATTCTTCTGATTATCACAACCGTCCGATCCATTTCCTTTTTCTCCGAGACGGGTCATTCCTCCACCTGTTTCCCTCTTTTCCGCTTCTCCTCTCTCGTTTCACCAATCGGATAAATCACTAGACCCTATCCCTGGCTCTCTCCCCAAGCCGTTCCCTCCTCTCTCTCGCCTCTGACAGAAGCCCTCGACCCCACCTCCTCTGATCCGACCACAATCTCGCCTCCTCTCATCGATTGGAGTGGCTCCCTCCCCTAACAGTTGGCCCTCTCTGTCCCTCCTATCAGCGCTCGACCCCATCCCCTCTCCCCTTCTCAAATCACTCGAACCCTACAGCAGCCCCTTAAAACCCTAGATTTCTACTCACAGCTTCCCCAAACCTAATGGAAGCACGGCACCTGGCACCCCTGTCATTTGACCCAAACCTTAGCACCGTCCCTCTGCCCTCTCTCCCTTTGCCACCTCAGTAGCTCGACCCCTCCTCTCCATTCCCATTCCATTTAAGCCATCCCTCTCCTTTCTCTCAGCTCAGACCCCATTTCAAAGATAAGAACAGAAAAGAGAAAGGAGGAGAGAAAGAGAGGTGGAGGCTGTTGGACTGGAGTGGAGACGGCGGCGATTGACGAGGCTAGGTGGTGGTGGCGCTGACGGTGAGGCGAGGTGGTGTGCTGTGCTGAACCATTTGCTTCCTACCCTTCTCTCGGTTTGGTAACTCCTCTCTCCTTCACTTTTTTTATTCTGTTAGCTTGCTTGTGTGCTTGACTGAGGCTTTGTGTTGATGTTTGAAGCCTCAATTTGAATGTGTGTTGTTGTGAATGCCTAATCTGTTTGTTTGGCATATCAAACTGATTCTATGTTTGATGCTCGTCTTTGATCTGTTTTGTGTGAGATGTCTCAAATCGAATATGTGCTTGTTGTCTGATCTGTTGAAGTTGTTGTTAAAGAGTAATGCTTGATCTGACTTGTTTAGTAGCTTATAACCTTCAAATATCTGTTCTTGTGTTGTTGTGAGTTATTTAGGCTTTAAATGTGTTTGTTAGACTTGTATCTGTATTGCTGTTGATGTTGGTGTTAAAGCTTATGACTTGATTTGTGAGGCCTTTCGAGGCTTGTGTGATGTTGTTTGATGTCTCTGGTACAGGTACAGGGCTGGGTCAGGCCTTGTACCAGTCTGGTACGTGATATGTTAAGTCCAGGGACCCCTTTGTGAAATTTTTTACTGCCAGGGGCTAAATTGTAAATATTTTTGAACTACTTTAGGATCTGTTTAGAATTAATACTGTTATTAGAGTCTATTAAGTAAAGTTTTAAGTAAATAAATTTGATTCAAGGTTTTTAGTGTAAAAGTTCAGTGCTTGTTGGATCAGATTGTATTTTCTGGTTTAGGTTTCAGATTTGATCCCCGGAACCCATCTTTATCCGGATCCGTTTGGATCCCTGTGTTCCGTTCCGTGTGGGCTTGTGTATTTTCCTCTGGGCCGTCAGGCCTGTTTCTTTTCTGTGCTTATTCCTCTGGTTGGATCCGTGTGGATTTCTTGTGGGCTTTGCTGTATTTATTTGTGCGTGGCCCATTTTGTGTTGTTGGCTGATGGAGTTTTAAACCAAATTATATAAGTTGGATTTGAGATAAATAAAACTATAAATATTTGAATGCTTGAATAAATAGTTTGAATATTAAGGCAAGAGATTTTGGCCGAGAAATATCTATGTCGGATTCGAAAATAGATTTGTTAGCTTTTAAATGGGAGATGATTAAAATGTCCGTAAAACAATTCTTTACAGATACTATGATATATTCGGACAATATATGATTCCAAAACCAAATCAATTAAACTGAGTTTATTTTCTTTATTATCTAGTCTAAGTTTTATTAATATAGTTGGTTTAGTTTAGGAATTTAAATTAGAATAATTTCATATTTAATTAAAACACTGTTAGAAAATTTATTAAACAAATTAAATGTTTTTCCAAACCAAACTAATGTGACACGTCTATCATCGTTGTAGTTAAAGACGTGTAGGATTCGTCATATACGTCTATCTACACACAGATTTTATAAATCAAATCTTAGCAAATTAATTCTAAAAATATTCATAACACTATTAAACCAAACATCTTTACACACTAATTTTATGAAACAAACTATAGCAAAATATTTCTAAAAATGTTTATTAAGTTAATATTTCTGCACAATCAGTTACAAGCATAACTCTGTCAAATTATTTCTAGAAAGTTATTACTTAAATTAATATATTTTTAAAACAGAATTTCTTTTCGGAAATCCTGATTCCAACTTTCCTTAAGTCAGAATCTGAGTTCCTTTGTAAATGTCTAGGATTTAAGTATGGTTTTGCACACTTTAACCATAATTGGGTAGATCGTTTGAATAGATTTTAACGTGTGAGTTTTATTCGCCAGGTGAGCGACAAGACCTCTCAGGACCTGCAGACAACTACACCGAGTACGAGACAGTAGAGGCTAATGAGGACGTCACCGACCTTCCAACAGAGTAGTTACTTCTGCACTCAACTTTTCCAGGTGTGGTAGTCTTTTTATGACCTGTGTGGATGTCTTTTGAGACTTTGTTATTCTTTAGAAAGGAATTATGAATTTCTTTGAAATTATTCTTTTTAAAATTGATAAATGTTTTCATAATCAGGCATTTGTTTTCAAAATAAGATTTAGCAGTAGTTAGTATGTAGTACTTTATTGTGGACTAGTTAGTACCTTTTTCCAGGCATGTCAATAAAGGTACTACTCAACGGAACTCCATGGATATCGCGCGATTACAGACCTCTGCCACTGATCATGGTTGAGGCCCGGAGCATTTAGGGCGAGTCATACTCGCGGGTAGATATCTTAGGCACATATTTAAATGAGACATGATTTTACGTAGATTGCATTACGGAAGACTTTAATAGGTCCGAGGTGATTCCCAACGGACGAATTTATTTCGGCAGACCCTCGTGGTCCAAGGATTATCCTCAACGGTACCCGAACGCAATCATCACTTACAATATAAATTGTTCTGAAAACTGACAATATTGCTAAATATTTATTGACACAAGAATGACATTTATTAACGTGGTTCTATATAAACTCTTGTTCTAATCTTTTGAATAACTTAATCCCAAAAAGACTGGTTTTTACCACCACTGAGTATTCGCGTACTCAGCCCACATAATTGCTTGTGGAGCAGTTTCAGGTTTGGAAGACTTAGCAGAGGAGATCTTTTCAGAAGACCAAGCCGAGCTGGAATAGTCACTATCCGCTGTGCATTATTATTTTTGTTTTGTTTGTATGATGACTGGAAATTTTGAGATGTGTATAATTTACCAGTCCTTTGTTGTATGAACAAACAATGCCTTTATTATGTGATTTTTATTTGTGATCATTTGTTTCTGTGACACTATTTTATAGCCTTACGTGTGCACAGTAGAGTGTGTACACGTGACGGGGCTGTCCATCCTGAATTATGGCTTGGTTCGGTGTGTGACAGATCCAAACTTATCACTCATTAGCCTTTTCACATAAGCTTCACAATCCCAAATCTTGAGAAACGACTTACTTGGTTTTCGACCAAACAAAATCTCATAAGGCGTCTTTTCAACGAACTTTGACGGAACATGGTTCAGTGTAAAAGCTGTGGTTTCTATTTCATAACCCCAAAACGACTTGGATAAATCGGCTTGGCTCATCATCGATCGAACCATGTCGAGCAAAGTTCAATTTTTCCTTTCGGATATACCATTCCATTGTGGTGTTCCCGGTGGAATTAGTTGTGGAACGATTCCACACTCCTTTAGATAATCACTAAACTCATGACTCAAGTACTCACCACCTCGATCGGAACGCAAGGCCTTGATCTTTTGACCAAGTTGGTTTTCAACTTCATTATTGAATTCCTTGAACTTTTCAACGGATTCAGACTTGTGCTGTATCAAGTAGATATACCAATATCTACTATGATCATCAGTGAAAATAATGAAATATGAATAACCTCCATTTGCGCAAATGCTCATAGGTCTACATACATCAGTATGTACGAGGTCTCGTAAGCCACTTGCCCTATTACCTTTGTTGGTAAAAGACGCTTTGGTCATCTTTCCCATCAAATATGATTCGCATGTATCAATTGGCTCTAAAGCGAATTGATCCAAGATACCAACGGTTTACATTCTCTTGATGCGTTTCTTGTTGATATGACCTAAGCGGCAATGCCACATCAAAGTAGCATTATCATGTGAAATCTTACGTTTTCTATTGTCACGTTCAACACTAAAACAAGTTCGCTAGTATCAAGCATATAAAGACCATTTGATAAATGTGCAACACAATAACAAATATTATCACGCAGCAAAGTACAACACTTGTTCTTTATTACAACATCAAAACCATCCAAGTCCAAACATGAGACAGAAATAATGTTTCGAGTGATACATGGAACTAAAAAACATCCTTGAATTCCAAAATAAAACTAAAAGACAAAGTTAGATCTACGTTCCCAACGGCCATAGCAGAGACGCATATGAAGTTACCGATGCGGAGTTGAACTTCACCTTTCTCGAGCTGCCTCCTACTCTTTAGTGCCTGCACATTTCGACAAATATGAGCACACGAACCAGTATCAAATATCCAGTCAGTGTTAGAGATAGTGAGAAGGATTCCGATGACAAATATACCTGAGAAGGAAGAAGGGACCTTTGCCGCCTTCTTGTCAGCTAGGTACTTGGGACAGTTTCTCTTCCAATGGCCCTTGTTGCTACAGTAGTAGCACATGGTCTCGAAAGTGGCCGGATTCTTTTTTTTTCTTGGGGCGTCACCGGACCTTTGCCTTTCTTGGTTCTACGGATTTTCTTCTTTTGCTTGCTCTTCTAGCTAACCGCCAAAACATCCTTGGCCCCCTTGTCTCTCTTGAGGTTCTCCTCAGTTTCGACAAGCATGTTTTGGAGCTTGTCCAAACTCTTGTCCATGGCATGCATGCGATAATTCATGATGAATCCCGTAAAACTAGAAGGAAGAGAGTTAAGGATGAAGTCTTGAACCGCTCCCAGAATGAAAGGCGTGTCAAGCCTCTCAAGTTGTCGGAAGTAGCCCACCATTTTACTGACGTGCGGGCCAACCTCATGACCCTCTGCCAATCGAGTATTGGCGACAGCCTTGATCAGTTGGCCCCTCTCAGTACGGGCCTTGTCCTTGAACATGGTTTGGAGACGAGCGACGATGTCATACACCCCTTTGTCACTATCTAGGAACTCCTTTTGGAGTTCAGACTCCATGACAGCGACAATCAGTGTGGAGATCTCCATATCATCTACGATATGCTTGTCATAGTCGTCCTTTTCCTTTTGAGGAGCTGTTGCCGCGGGCTCCTTGGAAGGATATGGAGTGGTCAAACTGAAGGGCAAGCTTAAGGTTGCGGTGCCAATTGAGAAAATTGACACCATTCGAAGCAAGTTTCTCTTTTTCAAGAGTCGAACGCAACGAAAAAGACGAAGAAGACATCTATAATAATTTCAATTTAAGGTTAATTAGTTTATGCAATGTTTTATTTTCCAATAAAGTAAAACTTTCACTACATTAATTAATGTCCCTATATGTAATGGATTTCCAAGATCCTCATTTTCGTCAAGTTGGACCTGCTATGGCACGTCACTCAAAATAACTAAATAGGGTAGGTTCTGTTTAACCAATCATACAACTTAATGACTCTTGGTTCGTATCGCGAACTTCGCCCCGATGTCCAAACCCTAGTTGGGTACATCGATAAGCAACATCTCTCTATTTTCTCCTAACAAATCTATTTATTTATATCCCGACTATCGCATGATAACCATGACGTCCGCTTGGGCGGACCGCGTCATGAGAAGGCAAGCGACGTTAAGGGGATAGAGAGAAGGAGGGCAGTCAGTTTAATCAAATTAATGGGACAAACATTATGTGACTTTGTTTGGTGGTTATGTCAACATACACTCATACATATCCTATGACATTTCATAGCATATATAAACATTTACATAATAAATATCTCAAGTATTGTTGTGGGTTTGTATGGTCCCCGCTTGCACATTAGCTTCGCCGCATCGCCATGTAGCAAAACTAATCTAATAAGTCCTCCCACTAATCATATGGATCTAATCCTATATAATTAAATGGAACAAAATACATGTGAAAAATTTCCTAATTTCTCCTAACTTTAGGGCATGCAAGCCTCACAAATTACATTAAAAATTAATCCATATTAATTAACAATGGCACCAAAGACCGCATTAAAAAACATTCAATCACATGCATTCACAATATTACAAACACAAGGCATTGGAATCTTGGGTCATACCAAACCCACGATCCTCCTACAAAAATAAATTAGCACAAGTACTCCTACGTGTATAATTTGTTTCCAATTAACAAACTTTTAAGTATCTTTGCACATCGCTTACCGCTTGCATTTTCCGTGTAAAGAAGCTTCAATTTTTAAAATAACAAACTTGCTTAAATTTTTTGAAATTCACTTCAACATCTGAAATTATTTAAAGAAGGATAATAAGGAGTAAGCTAACTAACATATGAATCAATCGATTAATTAGAACAAATACTTTATGTAATTGGAACTCGAAAAAATCTAAAATTTTTCGGTCTCCAAAAAATCTAAAATAAATCATTCATATTTCTTACAATGAGATACAGTGAGATGGACTACCTGTTAAAGTTTCATGAAGAGATCACTTACAATTTGGGAGAACCAAAAAAAATAAATCTCAGATTGTGTATTAAAACACTGTTAGAGAAATTCTGTTTTAGTCTCAATAGTTTTGGCTTTAGGATCATCTTCCATATAGATTTAATGCAAATAAAATTTACAATAAATTACTGCAAATCCATGGCTAGCAAGTCATAAAAGGTTACAATACCTAACCTATACAAATTCATCAAGTTTAAAGGGTTTAAACGAGAAACCCTTGTTCTAGAATAGACCGTCGACGAAAAAGTTTCAGTCAATTTAATGTATCAAAACTAGACCAAATTGAGTGAAATTAATTTTTACAGAACCAAGACTTACAATAGAACAATTTTATTTAAACATTTTTCCACGAAATAATCTCAATCAATACCAGTTTAGCAAACTATCCAATCGGTACAAATACCGGTCTGACGGTTTTTGACCTTTCATCACCTCAAATAAATAGTTATCCTTCAAACCACACCACCAAATTATTGTGGCTGAAAGACATACAGATCTATATACTTCCTAGCCAACAAAACAGGTATAAAATTTAGAAAATAAATTGATTCAAGCCTATTCTCTCAGATCTAGTCAGGCAGAAACTGATTCTGCGCACCGTCACGAGAAAAATCACCATAAATCCATTATTGTTTGGATTGGGCTGAAACCAGAGGAAAAAGACTCACAACTTACAAATCTATCATGTCCAATAAACCAAAAAATTTAAAAGAATGCTCAACATAGAGAAAAATACGCAAACCTACAGAAAAATAAAGTTCCAGGCCAGCAAGCAAGTGCATCAACTTAATTAGTCCACTAATTACCAATTTCTCACTTAATCACGTGTTAAAATACTTAAGTACGACCAAGTCTCTAATACCACTCTTAAGAACTCACTTAGTGTGTGCAATTTTAATTTTTGTTATCATTTAACATCAATTAACAAGCACAACAAGGAGAGGATCTAATACAAAGCATTCAACACATACAAGAGAGTAGGAGGATCGATTTTACCTCTTCTATTATTGTAAATAGAAGTTGTTCCATTGCAATAGAAGTCAGTGGCGTGCCTCCTTCTTCTTTCCTTCTCTTCTTTGGATGGCCTCGAGTCCACCAAGAAATTAACCAAATTTTCTTTCACTTGTGCTAGCAAGGATGAGAATATGGCTAATCCCTTTTTCTTCTTTCTTTTTCAATTAACAATTTAATGGAATGAAAATGCTGAATACATGAGCCAGAGAGAATGGTGGAGAGAGCAAGAGAGGAGAAAATCTAAAATTTTCTCTCTTAAAATTTCAGCTAAGGAAGAGGAAGAGAGATGCTAGAGATGGAGGCTAGGGTTTTACCAAATGAGACCCTCTTTATATAGACCTCTCAAGATCTAGCTCTCTTCCATTTTTCTTGGAGATATATGTCCCTTCTTGGCTGAAATTTCTAGTGGGTTTTAAGGCCAAAAACATTTGTTGCATTGGCCCATTAACCTACTCCTTTAATTGCTCTTCCATTTAATCTCAAATCGGACTTTTAATTAACCAATTAAGTAAAAGTTCAATTAGCTAAATTTAATTAAAGTATGTTGAACAAAATTAATTATTAACTTATTAATAATTATTTTAGAATTAGCTAACGTATTAATTTATTTCTATATAATTCCTTTGACTTAATTAATTATAACGGTTCGCAACGGTATATAATTAATTAATCAATTTATCATATTTTCATAGCACTCACTACTACGAATAAATAAAAAATGCATTGTATGGTTAATATTCTATTTGTGTGACCCTTTGAGGATTTATGTTGTGTTGGCCATGGAGAATAAATCGTTATTTATTTCCAATAATCATAAACGGTATCTAGCAACACGTTATGATTTTCAATTAACATAAATAAATAATGTACTGCTACAGTATTTTAATCATGCATAAGAAATAAAATATTTTTTTTATTCTTATGTCACATGATATCACTGTATAATCTAAGATAGAAATGTGTCATTCTTGCAGATTATACATTTTCTGATTTAAAAATGATTGTACAATTTGCAAGTCCATCTCCATCAAGGGACCCAAACAGATATCATCACTCATTAAATAAATTAATGAGGGACATACGATTTTCTTGATGAACAACTTTTTCTTGCACAGTTCAAGAGAACATAAATAAAGTTCGTATAGCAACCCTTATCATGGATCAACGTTAGACTATATTTATTGAACCTATCTTCATGTGAAAAAGTTGAACCATATCAAATAACATAAACTAATATAATAACCATCTGATGATTGACTTCTAAAATATATCTCTAAAAGTAATGACAACTACTTTATTTGATCATTTATTGATTCATACGTATGCTCGTTAGAAACTATGAACAAAAAGGTTTTCTTATCTCTGAACATAAAACTGTCAAAAATTCAAGTCATTGTCTTTTAAGAGCGACAGCAAACTTTATAGATTGTTCGTGCCATGTGGTTCGGCAAATTAATCTCTCTGTGAGACTGAAATGACAGGGACGATTCAATTGGTAGTATGAATGTCACATCAATGTTAAAACCTAACATATGGATGGCAAGAACGAATTTAACAGGCATGCGGTACATTGTCACTGATGGTTACGACCAACAATTTGCACAATAGCCTGACAAGTGACAACTACGGGAGTAAATGTTAATGTATGTAAGGAAGAAAAGGTAAAATGTACGATTACAGTAAAAAATAATTTACCAAATAACGAATAATGATACATTTTCATTTATAAAAACATGAATAATCGAGCTGACAATTAGAGAATGCTCAATTCACAATGAAGCAGGCAACCAATGGGCTGTTAAGAATATGAGCCTATGACCATATTAAGGGCCGGTTTTTTTTTTTTTTTTTTTACATTTTGTTCGTCTGCAATCGTAACAAAAAAAAAAAATTGATAACTGCAATTTACTGTTTTGTCATTGCTTGTCATCGCTTGAACAAAGTGAGCACATAAAATATACAAGATAAACATATAGACGATCAAAGTGAACATATACAAAAAAAAATAAGTTTTGTCATCCCTTATTCAGATTTTTATATGCATATTCAACTTAATCTTATTGAACATATATGTTTATACATGTTCACTTTAATCATTTATATGTTCATTTTGTTCAAACGATGTCAAAACTACAGATGACAGTAATCAATTTTCAAAAAACAAAAGGTCTTTTTCCTTTCTTATTTCGAAATTAAGCACTAGTGAATCCGTTGATTAAATCCCCAATAGAGAGAGATCCACGAAATCAAAATTACTAAGGGAAAAAAAAAAACAATCCCCTCAAAAATTATGGATGCAGTTATCAGCATGCTCCTTATGACATCACAAGAGTAAAATTGTTCTTAGAAATTTTAGTAAATACTAAATAATTTTGAACCTGGATATTGCAATGTTTTTATTCTGTAACTGGTAGTGGTATAGAGCCCTCCATATGACCAGCACTAATGTTTGCAAGCAAGTTGCTACCAGACTATCCCACATGAAGAATTTGACCACTGTGTTGTTTTTTTTTTTCTATTATTATAATTATTATCTTAATTTTCAGCTAAAATTTGTCATTTTAGAATTTAGACACTTTTATTGGTTTTGGTGATCTTTGATAATTGTTTACCTATCGATGCTACAGAAGCTTGTTGATTTTTCAAAATGGTCGCAAGATGATCAGATGGTTTTAAACAGGGGCAGAACCAGAAATCTGAAATGAAAGGTCCAAGAAATCTGATGTACATTTTTTTATTCTCAAAAGGGGCCTACAATCTAAAAATTAGTAAATTTTTAAATGGCTTTAAAAGAATTTTAAGTTTCTTGAAATTATATGTATTGAAGGGCGCCAGGCCCATTTTGGGCAACACCTAGTTTCGTCCCCAGTTTGTAAAATAATAATAAAATAATATTAAATATTAATAATAATATTTAATTAATCAAAATTATTTAAATAATAACGCAATTATGAAAATTGGGATTCCATAACTAGGATAAAAAACGATATCTCGATTTCGAACTCAGCCTCTCTCCTTCGCACTCCATTTCTCTCTCGACAGCGACTTCTTCCTCAGGTAAGTTTTTTTTTATTTAATTTATTAATTTATTTAGTTAATTAATTAGAAAAATAGATAATATATTGTAAAAATAATTTAAAAAATATGAAAAAATCATAAATAATACAAATAATTTCAACATGCAATTCAAATTTATTTTTAATTTTTTTTACAGTCAATAATAAAGATTTTGATAATTAAATATTACAAAAATTAAAAAAATTGTTAAAAATTGATAGGATTAATTTTAAATGTAGGAAAAATTATTGAAAAGAGATTTGAACCGCTTCTACCGGAGGTTAGTTTTTCTATATATATATTTATTTATTTTATTAATTGTAAATAGTTAATTCAAAGAAAAAAAAAGTGAATGAATAGAAATACTTGTGAATGATTGAATGATTGTTTCTGTGAATGATTGAATGATTGTTCGGGGATAATTGTAGGGTGGGATGAGGGTTTAAATTTTTGGAAAACTCTCTCGGTACAGGGGAGATGCTGTCGAATTTTTGTAGATTTTTGAATTTATTGATTGATTTTTAATTGCAGTAAAGTCGAAATGGCACCGCGAAGAAGAGTATCACAGGATCCACTTCGATCCACGAGGCCTCGGGCTGATCCAGCCGCTTCTACATCGACAGGAGACCCCGGCGCTTCTACATCTGGTGCTAATGCCGGAGCTTCTTCATCTGCCCCTCCCCCCGGTCCTCCCCCTACTGATTAGCTCCTGCACCTACGTGAGTCGGAGCTTCGAGGCGTACGAGTAAGTTTTTTGTATGTATATATCTAATTTTATTCGAAATAGTATAAATAAAAATAATTATTATTTTTAATTATTAAGGCTTGGAATCCTGAAGTGCACAAGGCAAAGATGGGACGAAGCGAAGAGGTGGACCGGCGCCTCGTGACATTGGGCCTGATTCATTTCACTGAGTTAGGTCACATGCCATTAGATCGATCCCTGATACAGGGTCTGGCCATGTTCTAGAGGCCAGAGACCCATACCTTTCACTTTTCCTACGTAGGCGAGATGACGGTGGATTTAGAGGTATTGATTTTTCAAAATTTTGTTGATACATATTTATTTATTATTTTTTTTTAGTTTTATAAGTAGAAATTTAAAATTATCATGCAGGACGTCGCTTTATTTTAGGCTTACCTACGACTGGCCTACCGGTCACCGGTCGTACAGATTACGACGATGTGTTCTTACTAGCCGATCTTGCATTGTTGCGGGACACTTCTATGGATGACGTCCTAGATTGCTTCAAAGAAAAGACGAAAGAAGGACGTCCTAAGAAGTAAGAACTCTTTTAAAACTTAATTATAATTATGATTTATGCTGTTATATATATTTAAATTGTATATTTAACGCAGGAAAAATCACTCGGTGACGTTTGTAAAACTGCGTGATATGTGGAGAGATGGGCCTAGGACACAGGATATCGACAGGATCGACAGATACACACGGGCCCTGGTGCTGCAGTTGATCGGTTGCGAGTTGTTTCCAGATGCCACGGGAGATTTCGTTCTATGTTTTTATCTGGAGTTAGTTCGGGTAAGTATTTATAAATATTACATTTAAATCGTACACCCTAAACCTTAAACCACTACAAACTTGAGTAAAAATCTCAAAAGGCTTACGAAATATTTGTAAATATTTACAGGATGTTTCCTCGGGACATTCAGTGAAATATAATTGGGGTGCGGCCACACTAGCCATGTTGTACCGCGGTTTGGACAATGCCGCCATGGGAAAAGGCGGTCAAAAAATTGCAGCTCCATGGGTATTGCTGCAGTTGTGGTCGTACGCTCGTCTGTTAGTTTGCCGGCCGTTCGTCACGAAAACTTTCAAGGGCTGGGGCCTACCATCAGCCGATAGATGTCCGCCGTACGGTAGGTATATTTTTTTGTTATATTTTCAAATAAAAAATACATTTAACAGTGTTTCATTTTGTTTCGAAAAAACACAAGTACAATTGTCACACCCCAACGCCCATGGTAATGCAACATGTATACCACAACAAAAATCAACACCAATTTACCCATATTGAATACCCAATTGGTACCACATTCACATAACATATTATATCACTACTATTATCACAAGCATAGAAATAAGTTCTATATCATCAAAGTGTGCAAAATAGTATAGAAGTATCAATCATACAAATGACATAAGTGTGGTAATGGCCTCGGTACATACCGTACCCAATATAATACATACAAAAGTGGTACACAAGTCTCAAAATGGAGGCCATACATGATACCTAGCAGTGATAATAATAATGATAACAATAAGGCCTACTCTCGCTCGACTCCAACACTGGAAACTGCCTCAAAATCTGGAACCCACAAAAAGAAGTGGAACAGTGAGAAATAAAATTTCTCAGTGCGGTATTTAGTTCCAGTCACATGAATCTTAGCTTTCACGTTCAGGAATCAAATACAACAAAAAGAATAACAAAAATCAATAATCATTGTTAATCCATAATGCATATGAAAAGAATGAATGCCAACAAGCACAATAGATACGATTCAGATAATATTAAAGTAATAACAAAAGTTGGCATTTTATTTGGACATGCAATAATATAAGGGCTGGTTCTTAGTCAATCACTTTCATTTACAACAATCCATGACATACAAGAAGTCACAAACAGTACCATACTTGTCATTTCCAATTTACCACCCATACCCCGTCTAGATTCGAGAATACTGGGCCCTGTGCAAGAGCGCTCAACTACACAGCGATTCGGCGGCACGGTAGCTAGCCGGCCCCGAACGAAAACATGTAAATCTGGCATATCGAACAAGTAGTACTCATACACATGCATTTCAACAATTTCAAGTGATTTACCATTCAACATGAATATAAATACCAATCAAGTAAATAACAATTATAACATGGCAATTGAGATGATAAAAAGATGCAATTCATTGACTTCAAAATGCAAGAATAAAAAGCATTTAATTCCTAGTAATGAAAATTTAGATTCATGTGAAATCCGCACCCGACAAAGACAACACCAACACGTCTACTCGTCTCCTTCCTCGGCAACACCCGCACCGATATCCTCGTCTCCTATATCTAAAAATTAACCAAAATCCTAAATTAAACCCTTGAACTCCCTAAATTTAATAAAAAATTTCAGATTTGAAAATGAACATAATTTGCTTCCTAACTTTCATGTTAGTTTGTAAAACAATGAATAATCATGTCCAAATGCATCTACAATATAACCATATTAAGTAGCACCATGCATAATGTCATTCTACTCTATTTTTCATGTCAAATTTCAAGAATAATGTAATGTTTGCTTGCTGTCCAAAATTTGACCATATAGCATTTTATGCATGCCAGCCCTTTAAATATGCAAATCTATTTCCTAAGTTATAACTTCATGCACTTATAAATATGAAGTACTAAAATGTAAATTTATGCAAAAATTTCCTAAAAATTCACCTCTTTAACAAAAAGGTCAGATTTTAAAATAATCAAAAGAAGTATTTATGCAAAAGATTAAATGCTCAAACCACACCCAAACATACATGCATTTTCACAAGTTATCACTTGCATTATTATTCCCAAAATCTTCATAAAAACCCCTAAACTTATAAAATTTCAGAATATAGTCGAAGTAACTACAAATGCCACATATTACCATAAGAAAATTAATATTGCATCATGTACAACCAAAAACCTCAAAAATTATCAATAAATTCGAAATCCTCATACTTTTCAACACAAAATCTGGATTTTTAACTTAAAAATCCGAAATTAATTATTTTTAACTTAAATAAAATCTAGATCATACATTTTTGTTTGCATGCAAGGTTTAAAAATTGTCATGAACTCTAAACATCATATAAACCTCAAACAAATAGTTTATAAAGGCTATATTCACTCAAAAATCCATAGTAATTTTGGAATACTTTCAACAAAATTTTAAGACTTTAGTCATTTGTCACAAGAACTATAGATTCAACAAAAAATCCCTATTTTCTAACCATGCAACTAGAAAACCGAAATGAATAATTGAAAAAGAAAAACTTACATGAAAATGACTCAAAACCTGTTACATTTATGAAATAAAAAAAATATAAATATATTTTCTGAAATATTTTTAAAGGATTTGATTAGCTAATTATAGATATGATTAGTGTGAAAATAATTTAATTGAGTATCATTTTATTGCATGGTTTGAGTTATTGAACATGTTAACTGAATTTTCATTTAATTGTTTGCTTGTGGGTACATTTTGGGGTGGAGTAGCATAAGAGCTTTAAGTACAAAAAAAAAAGAAAAATTCCCAAACCCATTTCCCCACCCGTGCAACAAAGAGAATTTCCATTCTCTTTCTCTCTCTTGCGCAGCCCCTATTTTTCCTTTTCTTCTCTCTTTTGCTCCATTTGATTCTCACACAAAATCCACTAAATAAAATAGAGATAAAATCTGAAAAATTCGGAAAAAATCGAAAATGATGAGTTGAAGTGGAGATCTATGCATACAAGCTTTTTATTCTCAAAAACAAGTTATATTCATGTAAGTTTCTAATTTTCTTTATTAATTTTGGATTTTAAGATGCATGGTTGAAAATGGTTGTAAAATGGGATTAATTTGTGATTATTGTGCCAAATAGTGAGGTATTTCACTTCACTTGAAATTATTTTTATTATTTTCGGATTTTTGGAAAAATATTCCGAAATTGGATGACATTTAGGGTTGCATGGAGGTTTTAGTTATTATTAAGCTTGCATATAGTTGTTATTGCTAGAAAATAGTTTCTTTTAGCATAAAATGAGAATTAAAACTAAGTTTGAGCTTGAATAATTACTTTACCCGAATTTAACCCTTCTTTTTGAGATTTTGGTTAATATATATGGTATATTATTAGGAGTACTTGATATCGTGCGAAATCTAAAGTTGTATGAGTTTTACAAAAAGTTTTGGACTTTAGAGAAAAATTTCAGCAAAGGAAAAATCTGGAATTTATTTTACTTAGACACACCATAATGTTGCATTTTCACGGTATTCTTGTAGTAAAATAATTTTGCATGCATAACCTCATTATTGTACTTTTTGGACAGCAAAGAATATGTCGATTTTCATGAGTTTTGGCATGGTAAATGAGTTATAATGACTTGTTTAGTATCATGAGATGTTAGGTTAATATTTAGGATCCTTTTACACACTTTAGTACTTAATTTTGCAAATTAGGTTAAAAGTTGTGAAAAATGATAAAATCTTCAAATCTGAAATTTTTAACTTAATTATGAATTTAAAGGGGCTTAATTTAGGGTTTTGCTTATTTTATAGATTTAGGAGACGAGGGTTTCGTTGCGGGTGACGTCGGTGCTTCGAGTTCACGTTAGTCAGGTTCTTTTCTTGTGGAGTTCAGGTGCGGATTCACATGAACTCAAAGCTTTTAATTAGTAGGAATTATTTATATTATTATTATGCATGTTGTTTCATTGATGATTGCATGACTATCATATGACCTTTGCATATGAAATTGTTATTTTGTATTACTATGACTTGAATTGATAGTGGTACTTGAATTGAATTGTTTGCATGTTGTATGGTACTCAAATTGTGAAATGGAAAGATTGGATGGTGTATTGGTTATGTTACTACTTGTACGGTTGGCCAGTTTCACGAAACATCGTGCGGATGCCGGCTAGCTACCGGTGCACGCTATGTAGTCAGCGCTGTTACATGGGACTCAGATACCCGAGCTAGACGGGGTATGAGGGGAGTGATTCTGGAATGTCAAGTAGGGTAAATTTGATATTGTTTTGGAAACAAGGAAATAAATTGGATTGAATTGTGATATGATTTGATTGATTGCAAACCAGACTTGTAGTTGCATGGTATGGACCAATTATTATTGCCGACCTTTGTTATTATTTGATATGTTTAAATCTGATATGATTGAACTCATTAGTCGGCATTGCATCATACTTATGCATTACTATTATTATTTACTTGCTTATTACTTGATATTTCTTTTTGCGGGTATTTAATTCCAAACATGAAAGCGGAGAGTTCATGTGCTGGAACTGAATACCGCACCGAGAAATTTTATTTCTCACCGCTTCCACTTTTTGGGTTCCAGGTTTTGAGGCGGGGACAGAGACGGTTTTTGGCGAGGAGTAGGCCCAGTCTCGAGTTATTATCACCACTAGTAGTCTTTTGGCCATTTCGGTTGGTATATGCCATATGACTTGTATTACTTTTACTTAGGCTATGTATGTTATTATACTTGAGTGTCATTTTGTGTGTGTCATATAGAGTGGTACCGTGGTTGTATTTTGATGTATGTATGTGTTATGCGTTCTTGGTTTGGTACCACCACTTGGCAATTTAATGTTTGATGTATAATTTGTGATGATAGACTCATTATTATTGGTTTACTTATGGCATATGTGATATGGATATAAGTTCAAATGCTATGCTTTGTCTTGACTCTGTTATTCATGTATTCTCTAATCATCTCGATATCTCCATATATTATCAAATGTTAAGGCAAAGTATTGGATTTGAATGCTTATGACTTGTGTCGTTAAGTTATATATGTTAATTTAGTGGTGATATAACTTATTGTATGGTTGCTTGAATAATTTGGTATGCTTTGCGTCTACCGTGTGGTAGTCGTGGCGGAGACTGTCACGTACTCATTGGATACGGGGTGTGACAGTTCTTTTTAGTGGTATCAGAGCATGGTTCTTTTTAGTGGTATCAGAGCATCGTACCCTACCCAAACCAAACCTATAGGACGTTTGAGTGGGGTTAACTTAAGTTAGGATTGTTTTGTTTTGTTTTGTTTCTTGTGCGTGTACTAACTTGTGTGTAACAGGTTGAGTCGAACACGCCATGAATCGTGAGCGACGGACAACCCGTGGTCGTGGTCGTGGTCGGAGACAGGAAGAGGCCCCAGGTGCTCAAGGAGTGGGGCAGGAGGTTCTCGATCCTCGTGGCCCTCAGTCCACTTATGAGCAGCGATTGATTGATGCTTATGAGCGTGGCCACCAGGCAGCCGAGCGTGCAGCTCCAGTTCCTCAGCCGGTCGTTGAGGAGGATGCCTTTAGGAGGTTGTTTAACTCCTTTAGTCGTTTGAGGCCGCCGACTTTTGATGGCGAGGGTGACTATAGAGCGGCCGAGAGTTGGCTTGCTAGCATAAAGGCCAAGTTTCGTCTTTGTCGAGCTCCTGAGGAGGACCATGTGGAGCTAGCAGTGCAGTTTCTGGAGGGTACAGCTCAGTTCTGGTGGGAGAGTACTCAGTTGAGTTACGATGGTGAGTTGCCGAGGATTCCGTGGACTTGGTTTGAGCAGCAGTTCACAGACCGGTTCCTTAGTGAGTTGCATCGGGAGGAGCTGCGAGAGCAGTTTATGTCGCTCAAGAAGCAGGGCCGATCTGTGGCCGAGTACAACAAGATGTTTGTGACCTTGGCTCGTTATGCTCCAGACATTGTTGCTGATCCTTATCGTTACCGCCGTCGCTATGTGAATGGGTTGAACCATAAGATTGCTTTAGCTGTTGATAATCCTGCATCACCGATTGTTCCTACTTTGATGCGGCAGGCTGAGATAGCAGAGTCGCATCGTAAGAGGGGTTTTGAGGAAGAGAAGGGCCATAATGTGCGGCCAAAACAAGGGCAGTCATCTGGGTCCCAAAAGCCACAAGGCAAGACTGTAGCTGCCTCGTCTTCTCAGGGGCAGAGAACTACTGGCTGGTGCAGTAGGTGCAATCAACCACATCCAGAGGCTCAGTGCCGGTTCTCGAACAAGGCATGTTTTCAGTGTGGCCAGACAGGTCATTGGAAGAGAGATTGCCCACAATTGCAGCAAGGGACCATACAGGGAGGTTCGAAAGGCGCCGGGGGAGCCAGTGGCCGTGGTAGAGGTGGTCCAGCACCACGTGGAGGCCGATTTGGTGGCCGAGTAGCAGTTCATGCTGTTACAGCAGCACCTGAAGCATCAGTTGAGACTGAGGTCAAGGCGGATCCTGATTCTAGTGCTGAGTTACTGACAGGTATACTTTCGATCTCTGGTCACCTTGCATTTGTGTTGGTAGATACAGGTTGTAGCCATTCGCTCATTTCTCGAGTTTTTGTTGAGCGGTGTAGATTACCTACCCGACCATGTGATCAGTTATTGAGTGTAGAGACTCCGTTAGGACAGACCGACCGTGTAGTGGTTTGGTGTAGAGATTTGAGGATCTTGGTGTCCGGACGTGAGTTAGTCACTGATATGTTAGTTATGGATATATCTCGGTATGATGTTGTGCTTGGCATGAATTTTCTTGCGAGGTACGGGGCTCATGTAGATTGTGCTCAGAGGTTGGTTCGATTTGAGCGGTGCGGGCCTTCCTGTTATTCGCTTAGATGTCGGGCACCTGGAGACCCGGTACTTCTCATGTCAGCCGTTGAGGCAAGGAACTTGTTGGAAGCCGGATGCAGTGCTTATCTTGTGGCGGTGGAGTGCACAGCGACTGAGGCCTCAGACTTAGCCTCGATTTCGGTAGTCTGTGATTTTCCTGATGTGTTTCCCGAGGAGATTACAGGATTGCCACCACCGAGGGAGGTCGAGTTCGGCATTGAAGTGATGCCCGGCACAGTGCCAATTTTCAAGACACCATACCGTATGGCACCAGCCGAGCTAAAAGAATTGAAAGTGCAGATTGAAGAGTTGTTGGCCAAGGGCTTTATTCAGCCGAGTGCATCGCCTTGGGGTGCCCCCGTGTTGTTTGTTAGAAAGAAAGATGGTACCTTGAGGTTGTGTGTGGACTATAGAGAGCTGAACAAAGTTACAGTGAAGAATCGGTATCCGTTGCCGCGCATTGATGACTTGTTTGATCAGATGCAGGGATCTTCAGTTTATTCGAAGATCGATTTGTGGACGGGTTACCATCAGTTGAGAATTCAGCCAAGTGATGTTGAAAAAACAGCTTTCCGCACCCATTATGGTCATTATGAGTACTTGGTGATGCCATTCGGGTTAACAAATGCACCAGCAGCATTTATGGACTTGATGAATCGAGTGTTTCGGGAGTACTTAGATTCATTTGTGGTGGTTTTCATAGATGACATTCTTGTGTACTCTCGTTCTTTTGAGGAGCATGCTGAACATTTGCGGATTGTTTTGAGCCAGTTGCGGGAGCACCAGCTCTTCGCTAAGTTCTCAAAGTGTGAATTTTGGTTAGAAAATGTGGCCTTCTTAGGTCATGTGATCTCAGGTGCTGGTTTGGCAGTAGATCCGAGTAAGGTGCAAGCAGTGACAGAGTGGAGTCAACCGCGAACAATCACAGAGATCCGTAGTTTTCTTGGATTGGCTGGCTATTACCGACGCTTTGTGTCTGGATTTTCTTCTCTTGCTCGTCCTTTGACTCAGTTGTTGCACAAGGATGTTCCTTTTTTGTGGGATTCTGAGCAAGAGGCCAGTTTTCAGGAGTTGAAGAAGCGGTTGGTATCGGCGCCTATTTTGGCAATGCCGGTGCAAGGAAAGGACTTTGACTTGTATACAGATGCATCACGATTAGGGTTGGGTTGTGTGCTCATGCAGGATGGTCACGTGATTGCGTATGGCTCTCGACAGTTGAGGCCACACGAGAAGAATTACCCGACCCATGATCTTGAATTAGCAGCAGTGATCTTTGCACTTAAGCTTTGGCGGCACTACTTGTATGGTGTGAAGTGTCGGATCTTTACTGATCATCAAAGCTTGAAGTACTTGTTCTCTCAAAAAGAGTTGAACTTGAGGCAACGTAGATGGCTCGAGCTCATGAAGGACTATGATCTTGATATCCAGTATTATGCAGGCAAGGCAAACTTAGTAGCGGATGCACTAAGTCGCAAGACCCGAGCTAATCTGACTAGTTTGGTGACTTGTGAGCCAAGGTTGTTGGAAGAGATGCGTTTGATGAGTTTGAGTGTAGGGGTGACAACGGAGATTGCAGCATCCTTACCAAGTTGTAGCACCAATTCGACCTCAGCTAGTACATCTTCTTCCTCTTTGCTAGCTGCGATTGTATTGGCCGCTATTGAGGTGCATCCAGACTTGCACGATCGGGTAATTGTGGCACAGCATGCCGACCCAAAGTGTCAGAAGTTCAGAGAGGGCATGGAGACTAAGCCCGAGACTCCGTTTCGACTTGATGAGACAGGGATGTTGAGGTTTAGTGATCGGGTTTGTGTTCCAGATGATCCTGAGTTGAAAAAGTTGATCTTGTCTGAGGCTCATGAGTCAGGGTATTCGATTCATCCTGGCGGGGTGCAGATGTATAAGGATCTAAAAAGAAGTTTTTGGTGGCCGGGTATGAAGCGTGAAGTGGAAAAGTATGTGGAGAAATGCCAAGTTTGTCAACAAGTTAAGGCCGATCGGCGAAAGAGTGCTGGTCTTTTGCAAAATCTGAGGAGGCCGCAAGGCAAGTTTGAGTCGGTGACGATGGACTTTGTGTCGGGTTTTCCTATGTCAAAAGGTCATGTGAATGCCATCTGGGTGGTTGTGGACCGATTGACTAAGGTGGCTCGTTTTATCTCCGTTCGTTCCGACATCTCAGGAAGCTCGATGGCTGAGCTATTCTTCAAAAGTGTGTGCAAGTATCATGGCTGTCCACGTGAGATCATCTCTGATCGAGATACACATTTTACTTCACACTTTTGGAAAAGTTTCCAAGAGTCTTTGGGAACGAAGCTTCATTTTAGCTCAGCTTATCACCCCCAGACAGATGGTCAGTCTGAGCGCACTATCCAGACCTTGGAGGATATGTTACGCGCATGTGCCTTGAGTTTTGGTGGCTCGTGGGTGGATCATGTGCATTTGGCCGAACTTGCATACAACAACAGCTTTCATGCAAGTATTGGCATGCCACCTTATGAGGCGTTGTACGGTGAGCCTTGTCGCACTCCACTGTGGTGGAAACTCAAGGGCACGTATCAACCAACAGGTCCTGACCTAGTCTCCCAAAGTGCGAAGAAGGTAAGAGTTGTGTTGAGCCGGTTGAAGTCGGCTCAGGATCGTCAGAAGCGGTATGCTGATGTGAGGCGGCGACCACTAGAGTTTCAGGTTGGCGATGAGGTGCGGGTGAAGGTGTCTCCGTTCAAAGGGGTACATCGTTTTGGTGTGTCGGGGAAGCTCAGTCCTCGATATGTTGGGCCTTTTGTTGTGTCTGCTCGAGTAGGGACTGTGGCTTATGAGCTAGATTTACCCCCTGCCTTAGGTCGGCTTCACCGGGTGTTTCACGTCTCACAGTTGAGGCGTTGTGTCAAGGATCCATCGCATAAGTTGGAACACTCTCAGTTGCAACTCGAGGATGACTTGTCTTACGAGGAGCGACCGATACGGATCTTAGACACGAAGGAGCACCGCCTCCGTAGCTGGACGATTCATTTTGTGTTGGTCCAGTGGAGTCGTCACTCAGTGAGAGAGGCAACTTGGGAGCCTGAGGATGCGATTAGGGACCATTACCCCGAGTTGTTTGAGAGCTCAGGTACGTTTTCTGTTCAGAGGACTGAACGTGTCTTTTAGGGGGGGAGGATGTTACATTTATGAAATAAAAAAATATAAATATATTTTCTGAAATATTTTTTAAAGGATTTGACTAGCTAATTATAGATATGATTAGTGTGAAAATAATTTAATTGAGTATCATTTTATTGCATGGTTTGAGTTATTGAACATGTTAACTGAATTTTCATTTAATTGTTTGCTTGTGGGTACATTTTAGGGTGGAGTAGCATAAGAGCTTTAAGTACAAAAAAAAAAAAAAAAAATTCCCAAACCCATTTCCCCACCCGTGCAACAAAAAGAATTTCCATTCTCTTTCTCTCTCTTGCACAGCCCCTATTTTTCCTTTTCTTCTCTCTTTTGCTCCATTTGATTCTCACACAAAATCCACTAAATAAAATAGAGATAAAATCTGAAAAATTCGGGAAAAATCGAAAATGATGAGTTGAAGTGGAGATCTATGCATACAAGCTTTTTATTCTAAAAAACAAGTTATATTCATGTAAGTTTCTAATTTTCTCTATTAATTTCGGATTTTGAGATGCATGGTTGAAAATGGTTGCAAAATGGGATTAATTTGTGATTATTGTGCCAAATAGTGAGGTATTTCACTTCTCTTGAAATTATTTTTATTATTTTCGGATTTTTGGAAAAATATTCCGAAATTGGATGACATTTAGGGTTGCATGGAGGTTTTAGTTATTATTAAGCTTGCATATAGTTGTTATTGCTAGAAAATAGTTTCTTTTAGCATAAAATGATAATTAAAACTAAGTTTGAGCTTGAATAATTACTTTACCCGAATTTAACCCTTCTTTTTGAGATTTTGGTTAATATATATGGTATATTATTAGGAGTACTTGATATCGTGCGAAATCTAAAGTTGTATGAGTTTTACAAAAAGTTTTGGACTTTAGAGAAAAATTTCAGCAAAGGAAAAATCTGGAATTTATTTTACTTAGACACACCATAATGTTGCATTTTCACGGTATTCTTGTAGTAAAATAATTTTGCATGCATAACCTCATTATTGTACTTTTTGGACAGCAAAGAATATGTCGATTTTCATGAGTTTTGGCATGGTAAATGAGTTATAATGACTTGTTTAGTATCATGAGATGTTAGGTTAATATTTAGGATCCTTTTACACACTTTAGTACTTAATTTTGCAAATTAGGTTAAAAGTTGTGAAAAATGATAAAATCTTCAAATCTGAAATTTTTAACTTAATTATGAATTTAAAGGGGCTTAATTTAGGGTTTTGCTTATTTTATAGATTTAGGAGACGAGGGTTTCGTTGCGGGTGACGTCGGTGCTTCGAGTTCACGTTAGTCAGGTTCTTTTCTTGTGGAGTTCAGGTGCGGATTCACATGAACTCAAAGCTTTTAATTAGTAGGAATTATTTATATTATTATTATGCATGTTGTTTCATTGATGATTGCATGACTATCATATGACCTTTGCATATGAAATTGTTATTTTGTATTACTATGACTTGAATTGATAGTGGTACTTGAATTGAATTGTTTGCATGTTGTATGGTACTCAAATTGTGAAATGGAAAGATTGGATGGTGTATTGGTTATGTTACTACTTGTACGGTTGGCCAGTTTCACGAAACATCGTGCGGATGCCGGCTAGCTACCGGTGCACGCTATGTAGTCAGCGCTGTTACATGGGACTCAGATACCCGAGCTAGACGGGGTATGAGGGGAGTGATTCTGGAATGTCAAGTAGGGTAAATTTGATATTGTTTTGGAAACAAGGAAATAAATTGGATTGAATTGTGATATGATTTGATTGATTGCAAACCAGACTTGTAGTTGCATGGTATGGACCAATTATTATTGCCGACCTTTGTTATTATTTGATATGTTTAAATCTGATATGATTGAACTCATTAGTCGGCATTGCATCATACTTATGCATTACTATTATTATTTACTTGCTTATTACTTGATATTTCTTTTTGCGGGTATTTAATTCCAAACATGAAAGCGGAGAGTTCATGTGCTGGAACTGAATACCGCACCGAGAAATTTTATTTCTCACCGCTTCCACTTTTTGGGTTCCAGGTTTTGAGGCGGGGACAGAGACGGTTTTTGGCGAGGAGTAGGCCCAGTCTCGAGTTATTATCACCACTAGTAGTCTTTTGGCCATTTCGGTTGGTATATGCCATATGACTTGTATTACTTTTACTTAGGCTATGTATGTTATTATACTTGAGTGTCATTTTGTGTGTGTCATATAGAGTGGTACCGTGGTTGTATTTTGATGTATGTATGTGTTATGCGTTCTTGGTTTGGTACCACCACTTGACAATTTAATGTTTGATGTATAATTTGTGATGATAGACTCATTATTATTGGTTTACTTATGGCATATGTGATATGGATATAAGTTCAAATGCTATGCTTTGTCTTGACTCTGTTATTCATGTATTCTCTAATCATCTCGATATCTCCATATATTATCAAATGTTAAGGCAAAGTATTGGATTTGAATGCTTATGACTTGTGTCGTTAAGTTATATATGTTAATTTAGTGGTGATATAACTTATTGTATGGTTGCTTGAATAATTTGGTATGCCTTGCGTCTACCGTGTGGTAGTCGTGGCGGAGACTGTCATGTACTCGTTGGATACGGGGTGTGACAAAACCGAAAATAAACAACTTGCATGTTCATCCCTTGACTTCTACTATCCATTTTCTATTTTTCCCGAATTTTTCAGATTTTTCTACTAATTTTTGTGGTTAGATTTGTGTTGGCCGAAATTATGGAGAGAAGAGAGAAATGAGATGGGTTTTGTTGTTTTTTTCCTCTTTTCTTGGCTGCTGCGCGGATGGGAGAGAAGGAAAAGAGAGAGAAATGAATGGGTTTGTATTAATTAAAGTGGGAGAGAGAGTGAGTGGGAGTAAAATGTATGGTGCAATTAAAAATGAACCCAATATGTTATTGATGACATGGTTAGTGCAGAAATTATTTTCATGACATAACTATACTAATGAAAATTATAATTATGCATTATGCAAGAATTTATTTAATATGCATGAAATTTTTTTATTAAAACATATTGTTTGTGTATAATTATTTTCTATATAAAAAAATAATAAATTTAACTAAATTTTTTTTTTTTGAAATGTTACAACAATGGAATCGTAATGATTGTGCAGGCAATGGACGACACGACTTAGGTCGAAAGAAATTAAAGATCCATATCGCAGCGGTATTGAGTACGCCCGAGACGTACTCTTGAAGATGGATCATGGACACGTGGTGTGGAGGCCATACGATGAGGTCAGCCAGGTGGTCATGCCTCCGTATGCCCGCCTTCTGATAAGGATGTACTGTCTCCGCGTGCCATGCATCCATTACTGGGTCGTGGCTTGGCACCATGCCGATCGGGTCATGCATCAGTTCATGCTGTACCAGACAGTTCCGTCTCCTATACCTACGGTGCGTCAATCTTTTGACATTCGTGATTTAAAATGCAACATTTACAATATATGCACTAAATCTGATCATCGTCCACCCCCAGTCGGACTTGCTCGCGGACGAGATCCCCGACAGCCTCCAGGTCCTCCGCTTATTTAGTCCCCGACTGAGGGAAGGTGGATCCACCATACTGGACATTATTAGGACTTATTTATATTTTTTATTTATGTATATATTCGTATTGTGACTTATTTATGTATGACATAGTTATGATATATTTATATTTCGTATTGTGACTTTCAGATTTATATTTCGTATTATGAATTGCTTTGCGTATTAATTTCACTACGGAAACTAGTCGTCTGTCGCTCATGAGTGCAGAAATTTAAATTACAAAAATTAAAAAATATATGTGTTTGAATTTCCAACATATAATATTTAAATATTTTTTTATTTTAGTTTGCGACTTATTAAGTTTTAGGTGTTCTAAACCATTCAAATTATCTAATATATTACATAAATATAATTAAATTTTATTTAAATAATGCAAAATATAAAATGATAAATTTCAAACTATAATAACAAATATTTTTAGAATACAAAATTTTAAACTAAAAATTATATGAAATTGAAAAAAATTAACAACAAACAAAACAAAAAACAAAAAACAAAAACAGAATTCGTAAAAAAAATAAAAACAAAAAAAAAACAAAAACAGAATTCATAAACATAATTTTCTTTTTTCGAACTGTAGTTTAATTACGGAATCCCAGTTTCCGTAACAAGTGAAGTACGGAATCCGGGATTCCGTAATTAGTCTGTTGCGGAATCCCCGGAATCCCAGATTCCATAATTACGTTATTATTTAAATAATTTCGATTATTTTGATATTATTATTAATATTTTATATTTTTTTATTATTATTTTTAAACAGTACGGTAGTTCCGCCCTTGGTTTTAATGGAAAGATATTTCCTGCACAGCTTATCGTACTGAGAGATTATTACAGTTACATATTTTTCTTACTTTTCGAGTATCGTGCAATATGATGGTATTGCTATGATATTAAAAAAAATGAATAAAGGATGTATTTATGTTAAACATTTAAGTTATCAATATATATCTTATCTTTTAAACATTTTTTTAATATAATTTTATTTAATACCAAGAATTTGCAACTTTCAAAAAGAAAGCTAGCCATCACATACTACGAATTAATAGCATCCACAATTATATCATTATTCACTATGGAAAATGCTCGGCGTCTATGAATCCGCGGTTCATTATTTGAACCTTTTATTTTCATTAAATCATACACCCACATGAAGCTTAACTTAGTTCATACTACTCTCTCGACAAAGTACTAATATACTCCCATCTATAAGCTAGCTAGGGTGCAAGACCACAATGCACTAAACATACAAAAATTATTGAAGCTAATTGTAAAGTTTTGAGGATGGAACGATGAACTATCATCAATTCCATTGTTTTCATTTCACTTGTTGCCATTATTCCCGTTGCTACCGTTGTTTCCATTTCCATTGTTGCCATTATTTCCATTATTTCCGTTGTTTCCATTATTTCCGTTGTTGTCATTATTTCCGTCGTTACCGTTATTTCCATTGTTTCCGTTGCAATTATTGCCATTATTACCGTTGTTTCCATTATTTCCATTATTTCCATTATTGCCATTTCCATTGCAATTATTTGGTGGAGGCGCTGGACCACTTGATTGAGGTGGTGATGCAATTGGAGGTGAAGAAATTGGTACAGGTGGTGATGCAATAGGAGGTGGAGGACTTGGTAGAGGTGGTGGAGGTGGTGATGCAAGACAAGGCCTCGGTGGAGGTGGACAAGGCCTTGGTGGAGGTGGACAAGGTGGACAAGGCCTTGGTGGAGGTGGTGATGCAATTGGAGGTGGAGGACTTGGTGGAGGTGGTGATGCAATTGGAGGTGGAGGACTTGGTGGAGGTGGTGATGCAATTGGAGGTGAAGGACTTGGTGGAGGTGGTGATGGAGCTCCTTGGACCGGGGCGGGTGGAGGTGAACAATAATAAATGGGTAAATGTAGCTTTTCATTGAGCTGACAAAATTTAGTGGAATTCTTCGGGCTAATCTCGTCAATCTTATCTGTGAGACCTGCCAATAGTAAAGGCCATGCAATTGATTTTAATCATTTGGGTTGCAATTGTCGAGATTTATTTGGATTTCATCTAGTTTTACATATCGGCACGTTGGCACTAAACGAAATTTTGTAAATTAAATACTTTAGGAGCATTATAATATGTTAGCACGAAATAAATTGTAACATGCGTACTAATATGTATTATAGAATTACGATTCACAAAAATTTGAACAACAGGGAACTTATTATTATTTTATATATACTGGTTCAGCATTGGTTCAAGATCCTTTTAACTCTATTTACTTCCTTTACATCTCTAGTTTGCATACATGCCCTTATTTGATCTGTATTTTTATGCAAATGAGGTGGTCACTGATTTTGTTTTCAGAGTAGTGGTGGGAAAAAAAAATGATTTATTAGAATTCAGAAACATGTGAATAAAAGAGATAATTCTTTTCCAAAACAAATAAATAAGATGAAAAATAATATACCAATTTCAGACGCTTTCATGACAAAAGGAAGATGCCTTGCCATTGCAGATTGAATAATTGTGGCAGCAATTATCAGGATAACAAAGTACCTCATGGTCATGTTGCCACTTTGTCCTATCCAGATCACTTTTTTCTCTCTTTTGTGTGTGTGATATTTAAGAACAAAATGGTTCTTTATATAGATAAATGATCCAGACATGGTGCTATTACACATATGACAATGTAATTATTTTTCAGGTCCCTTTCCTGACAATCATTAAGGGGTGTGATTTAAATTTTATGGCATAATAGTGTTTTGAGGTCCCTTTTCTGGCGTAATAGTGTTTAGATATGCCACCAATCAAATTTTAGCACAAGCATGAACCTTTCGAATTGCAAAGAGTGGGAGAAGTGCGCTTGCTTGTTTTTAGTTTTTACTTCGTAATTACTACAGTATACAACCGAACTTTTAGTTATTAAACATTATTTGTATGTGCTCATCATTCGGTAGAAAAGCATGAATGCAATTTACAGTATATATTATTATTATTATACATATATACATATATATACATATACATATACATATATAAAGATGGAGTGTTGTGCATTGCACGTGGGACTGTAGTAAGAACAGTTTTCGCATCTTAGCCGTCCATTCTGTTTTACTTGATCCAGTCCGTTAGCTTTATTTAGCCATCTTTTTCTCTCTTTGCGTTTCTTGCTCTATTTCCATTTGTCTATTCTCTCTTCCCACTTTAAGCTACACAACTACCGAGGCAAAAAGGTACCGGCGTTGCAGCTCTTCTCTTGCAAATCGCGGCGGCCTCCGATCTTTGCTCGTAGCATCAGTCTTACGAATGAGCAGATCGGTTGCAACTCTTTCGAATGAGTACCATTTTGGCTGCTTTTCGTTCGGTTTTGTCTACTCTTCTTCTCGAGAGCTGCACGGAGATGACGCTTCTTGCTTGATTTCGCGTGTTCTTGCAACTTAACCTCACCTGGTCACGTCTATCTCTGTTTACTTTTTGATTTGTGCTCAGTAAATTTGGTCGAATTTTTTGTATCCCTAAAATGTCATATGCTGAGAAGTTGTAAGACGTTAAAAACAACACTAGATAAGATACAAGCGAATGTACTGCAGATGTTTTAGCATTTTAATCAGTGGTGAATTTTTTGGCTGTTTCTTGAATATTTTCTGCAATTCAATTTCAATGCCAAATTGTCGGTTTACAAAATGCAAGGACTCCCATTATGATAAGGATATTACATATTGAATATTGAACTAGTGCTAATATCGCGCGTTGCGCGATCAAAATAATGACAATTTTCAGGTTAATCATCCTCCAAATAGAAAGAACAACAACCACTCATCAATTTTAGAAATATTTAAAAAATTTGAGTAGATGTCATTCTTAAGATAACCCAATTTAACCCTTAGCTGTTTTATGATCGTTGCATAACGTCTCAGCTTTAGTATCCACGTTAAATAATACAACTCCAAACTTAACTCATCCCAATTTAACATACATACAAACTTGAAATAAGCAAAGAGACATTAATATTTTATCTAAAGTTTCTTATAGAAATACAAATTTTATCCACATTAATAATGCATTTTTTTCAACCGTCGGTTATAAAATTTACATCACTGCCCTTGAATAGGTTCTATCCCTTGGGTCTTTTTCCTTGCTGTCATGGCATCCTGACATGTAAATGTACAAAATCACATGAATAATTAAATAATTGAACAGAGCTCAGATTTTATTTGAAAGGAATAACTTACTGAAAAGAATGCAGTCAAATAGGGATTTGACGTCTTGAAATTAAGGCGCAGTTAAAAATTTGGGGAACTTAGATACATGCCACCTCAAAACTAGAAAATTAAAAAAATGTCACTCCAAAGTTCACTCTTAGAAAAATGCCACTCTAAACTCATATTATTCAGATATTTGCCACATTTCTACAATTTTTATACGGTTTCAAATTAAAAATACTGCATTTTGATTTGTATTTTCTATTTTCCCAAGATGCCCTCTCCAATTTTATGTCCCTATTCTAAACCCTTTCTCATCCATCGGAGGAGAAAGAACTCTGGTGATCCTCTATGCCTTCTTCTCCGTCCAATCCTCTGACACTCCATGCTTCTCTTCTTTGTACGATCTTCTAACCCTTCCTCTCCGTGCTACACCTCTCCTCATCCTAGGTTTTCCTGCGCAATAGCCACCGGATATGGAATTGCGGACATTGCTGGAAGAATTCTTGCTACTGGTGAATTATTTTTAATACACAGCGAATATTGGCATGGAGAGGTGCTACAAAGAAGTTAGGGCTTTTCAAAGGTCATATCATCGGTTCATTTATGCTATTGCTCAGTACCTACGTGTTCCTTGATTGCTCTCAAGCTCAATGCCATTACTATATCTTTTCAAAGGTCATATCATCGGTTAATTTGACATGAGCTGCCATTCCAAGGCATTCAAAACCACTTAGAATCTAATGTGATACTTTTTACTTTTATATCGTTGCTATTATTATTCTTTGTTGGATATCTTGACTATTTGACTTTAATGAATGTGAAGTAATTAGGCTTTTCTTCATGTCTTTTGTGCCAATTATTGAAACATTCTGATGAAGAATGATAAAATGATGTTATCTTGGTTTATTGTTCGAAAATAATAAGTGCCTAGTTGTTTGATCCCAAAATATGGTGATAGATTCATAAAACAAATGGATTACTTCATGACAAATAAATGTGAAGAATTTAGAAAATTCAAGGAAAATACTAAATAGACCCCAAAATTTATGAAAAAAATATTCAAGAATCCAGGAGACTAGGAAGAAATTATCGTGCAAAGAAAACACCCAAAGAATTTACAAATACCTTATTCTATGCAAAGAAGTCCCTAATTTTGTAGAAAATAAATAAAATAGTAAAATGGGTGATTTCAGAAAAATATAGGCACCACTAGTTTCTAAATATTTTTTGAATGTTGAGATAATATTTCATAGAAAAATTCTAATGGAAAGACCTTCAAATAATTTTTCTAGGATCAGCAATAAATTGGAAATGGATTTCAAGGTGAAATGGAGAGATGCAGCCAACTGAAAATGGAGAAGAAGGGTAGTTATAAAAGGACCGTGCACTTGTTCTCCATAAACCGTACACAAAGGGAAGAGAAATGTCAATTGGTGCACGATAGACCACGTACAGCCAAATAAAGGACATGAGGCGCGCTGACCCTGAGTGTTATTAAAACTGACAAGCGGCCCACACCTCTTTGTGTCGCTGACAAGCCAACCCCACATGAAAGAGTCTCCTCCTCCCAAACAGAAAATAGCGAAAAACTCAGAAGAAAGAAGGGATTCAACGAAGGCGTTGCAACAAACCTCTAACCGCCTGGTCAATCGCTGGTCAACCCACCCCTCAGCTGCGTTGGACTGCGCGAAAGAAACACACTTTGGCGCCTTGGTAGCCGTCGGATGGGATGGCGATCCGTGTGCTCTTGAATGGATGGCCGAGATGCAACAAGAAAGTGAAAAGAGGATCGACCCCCTTCTGCCTATAAATACAGTAGCGATTGAAGAAGAAAGGGCCTTTTTTTTCCAGCTCCACTTTCCAATTCCCGTGAACTCCTTTTCTTTTAGCTCGAATTCTTTCCCAATTTCTCATCTTCTCTTCTCCAAATCAATAGAGAGCCACACATTGTATACACACACACACACTGTGGTCAGATCGTTAGGTAGTTCGAAAGAAGAGAAATTAGACTAGATTGAAGCTTCTACAACAAGCACAAGTTAACAAGAAGGTGAAAGGTATGTGTAAACTCCCGATTTGTAACTGGAATTGAGAATCTTGAAATGAAATTGAATGCTTTTGATTGAAGAATTGATTGAATTTGTGCTTTTATTGTCTGATCTGAAAATGCGATGTGCTTGCAATTAGTTTAGTTTTAGTTGATTGATCTGGTCGTTCTTTGATCGTTCTCTGGTTCAATTCGAGTAGTACAAGCATCTTTGCCTATCAATTGATAACAGCTTGTTCTTTCTTTAATTAACGTGGATCAACATCGATTCTGAGATCAGATCAGACGACGCCTGGCGTCAGATGATCTTGATCAAGTATTGCATGTGAAAGCTTTAGGAATGAAGTCAGACCTAATTCAGGAATGTGCATGGCGTGTGAAAGAATTAGAATTGATTTCATTATTAGAACATTTAGCATTAGCACCTCCATCTAAGCTCTGATTGTGCACGGCACATGAGGAGGATAGAGATAATTAAAAGTATAAAACTGATTAAGGATGCTTGACCTGAACTGTACAAATTCGATTTATAATGGGTTCTTTTATGATAAAGTCAATTGAAAAGCAAGGTAGCATCTGATTTAGCAAATGATTAATCCATATTGTTAGATTCAACTTACGCCTTGGTCAATTTCTACTAATCCAGTTCAATTTATGGTAATTGACTTAGATTATGTTATTTCTGTCACCTGCATATGAGCTCCGATTGTGCATGGCACATGAAGGGAATGATTAAAGATACGAGATTGATTGAGGAGAACTCTTAATTGATATTAATTGGTTCTTTTTTTGCTTAGTCTATAATCTGATGTTCATTTGTTTTGATTGTTTGTTATTAACTGTTAGTATGGCCTTTCCTTATGAGCATTAATGATCCTCTTTCCACACGATTTCATCATTTTGTAAAGATTATAATTAAGGACATAATACCAGTTAGTGAGAAAACTTGGTTGAAGTCTTATAGTCCAGATCTGAGTATGATATTTCAATGCCCTGGATAATCATGGATACAAAAGAATATTTAGAAATTGGGGGTTAATTGATCTCTTTTGTTCCAGTGAACCCTGAATTGACCTTCATTAGTCAAGGTGTCATGTTCTACATCTTTAATTATTAAGGAGATGGCTGTCCTTACAAACAAAGTTAATATAATTTCTCTTTTATTTTATACTATTTCATGGATTAATTAAATTCTGGATTGCGCAATGATGCATGAAAGACATTTGATTTACATACAAGTTACACTTCATTTGGTTGAATTCCAATGGCGCACAGCGCTTGAGGAGTGAAATCAAAGTTTACAAAACTTGCCTAGATCACCTCCATAGCACAGCTTTGGCAGGCCTAGTCAAGGGATTGCTACTGTAATTGAATGTACCACCAGCATGGCACATCATGTTTGTGATACGTTCAATTAAGCATCTGATGTGAGCAACTCTCATAGGAAAGGCCATGTCATGTCTTTCTGTGTCTCGTTATACAAAACATAATTGCCATAAAATCAGGAACTAAAGTGAATTTTCTGTTTATATGGTACTGTTACTCAATTTTGGCAATTTGATGATCTTAATCACTGAAATTATGAAGGATTTTAATAAAAATGACACGATGATGAGGGTTTCCTTATAATTGTCATGACTGAAATTGTTAGCTACTGTAAGCTTATAATTTAGAGATTTGGTTTCTCCCTCTTTGGTTAAAAGTATTGTCAATGTAAGCCAAACATGACTCATGGACAAGTGTATTTCTAGAATGCCAATTTGACATTTATTATTCCCTGGACAAAGAAAACTTGTAGTCGAAATGGTAGGATGTTGTGAGATCTGTGATATAAAGTAGGTGTAAAGTGAGTAATAGTTAAACATGAAAGTGTTCTTTGATGTATCAGTTTGTTGCTGTTTACTGTCCCTTAGTAAATTTCAGTGCAATTCTTGAGAAAGTCAAAGATTATAAGGAAAGTGTTACCATTAAGCATTTCAGGTTGAACACTTATATCTCAAAATGTTATCCTAGTGCTTGGTAATTTCTGAAAAATAGCTTTCTGTAATGGGGTAAAACCGGTGGGTTTATTTGTAAAAATGTATGATTAACTGTTAGGACTCAGGATAAGGAAATTGCAATTCTGGTTTACATGTTTAGTATACTTGGTATATTTCTTGAGCAATTAAAACTACATTGTAAATACTCAGCTGATCAAGGCATTGGTATTGGTTAATATCGCTTTCTGTGATTGTACGAATATGCATAGACACGCTTGAAGTTTCATTAAAAATATAGGATCTATGTATATATAAGAGTGTGTGATTATAGCTAAGTAGTTTTCTTGTTGTAACCATTCTTTAATTATTGTAAAATTTGTTGAAACTTGTTAATGATACCTGTGAATGTTGCATATGATACGTAAATGAAATCTCCTCTGAAAGGTTGTGTAAATGTTTTCATAAATGGTTGGTACCACTCGTCTGAGTGAGGATGAGTTCTCTCTGGCCTCCGGTACAAGAAATGAAGTCATGATGGCTCACTAATTAAATAGTTGTTACCAATTTGCAATGTAAATAAAAATTGATATCAACTGTCCTGTAAATACATCACGTATGACCCTTGAAATTGAGCTACTTCTTACCAATCGTTCACATTAAGTTCTGGTACCAAATTCATTCATTGCCGTACCAACTAGTTGACCGCTTTACTAAACCGTAACGAAGTAGTCAAAATCGAGCTCACCCTCGTGCTCTCCTTTGTGCCACGATGCTAACAAGGCCAGCCTCACCGACTTTGGCGGCGGTGATCGTCGGAAAGCATAAAAATAGAATCCGTAGGGACTAAACCGAATAACCGTCGATTACTAATTATTAACAGCAACGCAACAGAAACTGGGTCCACCATCATCTTCCTCTCAACACCCCGATTCGGACGATGCACCTCCTGCAAGCTGCGGCGGCCGGAATCACTAACGGAGCCAAACCCGTTATCTGTCGAACCCGTTAGCGAAACGAAATCTCTTTTCTAATTCAAACCTCAGCGCCATGTTCTCTCTAAGAAAACGTAGATTAAAAGCCCATTTTTGTGAAATTGATAAAGGAAAGAAGAAATAATACGACGGCCCAAGTCGAGTGAGGCCCAACGCAATCCATGCCATCTCGACCCCCCTGTGCTGACGTGGACCAATAAGGAAATTAATAAGCTGACAGAAACTTTATAAACTCACTAAAAATAGTAGGAAGCTCAGAAAAACATAAATAAAATATCAATAAAATTCTAAAAATCAAAATAAAACAAATTTATTGATACTTTGATATGAAATTGTGTCAAAGTAGCAGCCTTTTGTATTTTTAAAGTATTTTCATTCTGAAAATGAATTTCTTAAAAATTAGGAAAATAACAAACTTACCAAATACCTTTAGATAAAAAATTATAAAATAAAAATGTAAATACTCTCAAACTAAAAAGATCTCAACTAGGAGATCTTCAAAAGCTAGGTATTTGTAAATATAATATTCTTGAAATGAGTTTTATAGATCCTAAAAATATAATAAATCATCTAATATTCTCTTTCAATAAACTTCTCAAAACTAAAGCTAAATATTTTCAAAATAGAAAGGCTCCAAATATGATACTTTCAAAGATAAACATTCTCAAATATAAATACTTTCTAAATCATAACGAAATCGAAATAATAAACTCGCTAAACATCTTTTAATAAAATTTTCAAAACTGAAACCTAAGTATTTTCAAATAGAAAATGATTCCAAAAGTAATATTTTCCAAAATTCAAATACCTTCAAAAATAAATACTTTCAGGATTATATAAATGATTTCTAAAAACTCAGAAATATGAAAGGCCAAAGTGAATAAAAGCTATAAAATCACCAATATCCGAAGAGAAACGTTAGAAAATTAAAAAGTCAAAACACGAATCCAAAGACAAAGCCGAAACCTCTTCGTTTGAGGAAAAGTCCCTCGCTGGGGTTGAGATCAACCTCAGATGACTTGAAATTGAATTTTTAACAAATGATCCCACTGTCTGAAGAATTCAATTTTGTTCTCAAAAGAAGGTTAAGTAAGGACCCCGAGAGCCAACTCTTATTAAGAAGGCCGCTGAAGGGCCCCTAGGATTGTAAGAGAACCAACTCTCCTTAAGAAGGTCACTGAAGAACCCCGAGAGTTGTAAAAGAACCAATTCTTATTAAGAAGACCGCCGAAAGGTCCCTAGAATTTTATCATTGTTGTTCTCATAAGAAGCCACTGTAGGGCCCGGGAACCAACTCTTATTAAGAAAGTCGCCTAAGAGACCCCTAGGGTTGTAAAAGAACTAACTCTCCTTAAGAAGATCACCGAAATACCCCGAGGGTTGTAAAAGAATAAATTCTTGTTAAGAAGGTCACCTAAGGACCCCTAGAATTGTATTGTCTGTTTTCATAAGAAGCCGCTAACGGGCCCGAGAACCAACTCTTATTAAGAAGGCCGCCCAAGAGGCCCCTAGGATTGTAAAAGAACCAACTCTCCTTAAGAAGGTCACTGAAGGACCCCGAGGGTTGTAAAAGAACCAATTCTTATTAAGAAGACCGCTGAAAGGTCCCTAGAATTGTATCATTTTGTTCTCGCAAGAAGCCGCTAACGGGTCTGAGAACAAACTCTTATTAAGAAGGCTGCCCAAGAGGCCCCTAGGGTTGTAAAAGAACCAACTTTCACAAGAATGCCGCATAAGAGGCCCCGAAGGTTGTAGAACTCATCTCATTCCTACAAGAAGGCCAGCCGTTGCCCCAATAACCCACTCTTACAAGAAGGCCAGCCGTTACCCCGAGAGATATTAGATAATTTCGATCGATCTTAAACAACCTTAAATGACTCTAAAATAATTTTAAACAAACATAAAGAACCTTAAACAATTCTAAACAACTTTAAACAACTTTAAATGACCTTTAAGCAATTCTAAGCGACTTCAAGACGACTCCAAGTAGAGAAGATCTTATTTCAAGCGAAAACTGAAACTAACCCTCTTCTTAAAACCTTTAGAACTTTAGAAGTTCCTTAATTGAGTCCCGTCAATTAGGTCTGGTACCATCAATTAAGTCACTTTAATAGACGATTCTTCCTAGCCCATTACGTATTTTCTTTAACAATAGGAGCTTGCGCCTATTGGAAAGAAATGACCCGCAAAATTAATAAACCCTCGTAAGAAGCGACTCTTGTTCTGGTTCTCTTGTTGTCAAGAGATATTCGGCACAGAGATCGAACCTTAAGGGGGCTGAATCTAAGGCTTATTCCAATTTCTCGAGGAAACCCTTTCGTTCTTCGAGAGATGACGAAAAAGCCCACACACTAGTACAACTCTTATAGAATGACAAAAGCTTCCACAACACAAAACCACTTACAAGAAAATGCGAGGAATAAGACCAATCCCATATATATAAATCAGAACTGCATATGTTAACTCATATAACACTTATCATCACATCCAATTAGCCAACCTGATACCAAAAAAGCAACTGATTTGTAGAAACAGTGAGAGCGATGGAAGGAGGGGGGAGAGAGAGAAGCTATTTAAGGAGCATAAAAACCCAAGGCAACATGCAAAGATGAGAGACGCTTCGGTGGCTATTGCACTGGAAAACCTAGGAGGAGAGGTGTAGCACAAAGAGGAAGGGTTAGAGGATCATACAGAGAAGAGAGAAGCATGAAGTGTCAGGGGATTGGACGGAGAAGAAGGTTCCGAGGATCACCAGAGTTCTTCTCCTCCGTTGGATAAAGGGTTCAGGATAGAGACATAAAATTGGAGGGGGCATTTTGAGAAAAAAGAAAATACAAATCAAAATGCAGTATTTTTAATTTGAAACCATATAAGAATTGTAGAAATGTGACAAATATCTGAATAATATGAGTTTAGAGTGGCATTTTTCTAAGTGTGAACTTTGGAGTGGCTTTTTTCTAATTTTCTAGTTTTGAGGTGGCATGTATCTAATTTCCCCTAAAAATGTTTGCCAGCAGAAAACCTTGTTCTTCATAAAAGAGCAATATTTCAGAAAAAAAAATGCTTACAACATCCCTTCAGATAGAATAACCTGCATGAGCAAAAGTGAAATTATATAGCTAATTCATCAAATAAGTTAATGCAGAGAGAATAACATCTCAACTTTCTCATATTAGCACTTTGTACGTTTTTGTGCATATTTTAACAATATTGTCAATATACACATTTTAAATACACAATAACATCAATTAATAAAAAACACTTGCTTGCAAGCTTTCAGAATAATATCGTACCTTTCTCATATAGGCATTACAGACAAATCATATGTATTGTTTATCATTCATCTAATCTCAATTGAAATCAATAAAGGAAAAAATTGTTTAAATTTAAAAATAGTTTATAACTTATAAGTGATTCAAAATGTACTTTGATTAATGACTCACAAAGTAATTGAAAATGCATCAGATCGGACAACTCGATGAAGCAACTGTTATTTATCTAAAGCTGAAAATGAAAGAAATCAAAAGATATGAGCCCAAGCATAAAGCACTTTTTTTTTTTTGAAATAAGTGGGATAAGTCCCACCACTTTCCATTACGAAAAGCAAGTTTATTACATCAACAAAACAAAACAAAACAAAAGAGAACGACACTGGTACTAGAGCACAGTACCAGTGCCCCAACACTATCTAACATGTTCCCACCCTACTTTATTCCACAATATTAACGTGCAGCTAAGCCAAAAAGATCCCCAAAAACTAGTTCTTAGGGGCATTCTATTACAAGAAAACACATACAACTCAAGCAACATGAATCATGACAGAACCCTCCATTGCTTCTTCCTAGACCTGCTGTGTCATCGCCTGTACCTGTGGCGCTGCTTCTTCTGGCCATGTTGCTATCAATTGCATTTGTCCTTCTTCCTCACCGGGCCACATCGTCCAAATTTTCTTCTTAAGAGTATCATTCCAAAGTCCAGACCAGTATATCATCAATCCCTTCGCCTCTGTTACAAATGATCTGAATGTATAAGGTTTAACATTATTAAAGCTATTATCATTTCTCCATTTCCAAATCAACCAAAGGAATGCAGCACACCAATATCTATATACAATTTGATGATCTACTAAAGCACTACATCTCATCAAATCTTCAAGTTTTTCTGGAATGATATTAATGCTCAAGAATCTATGAAACCATTCCCAAATTTTGACACTCTGAGTACATCTAAACATCAAATGGTCTATAGTCTCTAAATGATCACAGTAAGTACATTTGAGATTTCCTACCCATCCCTTGCTAACTAAATTGTCCCTTGTTAATATTTTCCTCTTGCTAAGTAACCATGGAAACATTTTTATCTTGAGGGGTAATTTCAAGGACCACATAAATGTTAACTGACATCCATCTACCCCTTCAAAATCTAACCACTGGTATATCTTTTTGGTAGAAAATTTGCCATCTTTACTTAGGTGCCAAATCAGTTTATCTGACGAACCATTAAGAGGAATATAGAATCTCATGTCAGATTTTATTTTGGCAACATCAATTAATTGCATATTACTAAGTTGCCTAAGAAATTTAATACCCCTGAAATTGTCATATAAAGCTTGATATACAGTGATATCAGGATTTTCACAAATGTTATATAAAGAGGAGTAGGTTATCTGAAGTGGGGTCCCCATATGCCAATTATCTTTCCAAAATCTAATATGTCTACCATTCCCTACCACAAAAGAACTATGTATATTAACTATTTGGTGATAATCCATTATTTTATTCCAGAAATGAGATTTGGTTCTCTCTTTACCAAACAGCCCATATTTAAGCTGGATTAACTGTTACCACTGCCCTTTTACTGTATGATCTCTCAGTTTATAGTATCATTTTACTAGCAAGGCTATATTCAGATTTCTCAGATCTATTATTCCTATGCCTCCTGATTCATAACTTTTATAGACAGTTTGCCAATTTACTAAATGATATCTTCTCTTATTTCCAGAATTCCATAGAAACTGTGATCTAATTCTATCTATTTTTTTTTAAATCTCCGCTGGTATATGGTAAAAAGATAATATATAAATGGTCAAGGAAGAAAGTACACTCTTAATCAAAGTAATTTTCCCACCATAAGAAAGAAAATTACCCTGCCAGCTTCGCAATCTACTTTTATACTTATCTAAAATATGTTGCCAATCTGAATTTCTCAATTTTTTCCAATGAATTGGAATCCCAAGGTACATAATTGGAAAGTTAGCTACTCTACATCCAAACATCTGTGCTAATATCTCAGCTTTTTCTTCAGTGACATTTATAGCATATAAATCACTCTTGTGAAAATTTATTCTCATAACCTGAAATGCTCTCGAAACCAATGAAAATCCACTTGAGAGCCTGAATTATTTTCTCATCTGCTTGACAAAATAAAATGGTATCATCAGCGTAATGAAGGTTAACAATTGCATTATCATTATCTATAGGAGGTCCCAAACCAGCAACTATATGTTGATTCCTAGCTTTTTTAATCATCTGGTTCAAACTTTCAGCAACTAAATTGAACAGTAAAGGAGATAGAGAATCTCCTTGTTTAAATCCCAGCTTAACCTCAAAATATCTAGAAAGTTTTCCATTAATATTGATACAGACATGTCCCCCAACTAGCAATTTCTCAATCCACTTAATCCATTTATCATGAAACCCTCTACTATGCAGTAACTCAAATAAGAATTGCCAGTTAACTCTGTCGTAGGCTTTTTCTAGATCTACTTTCAGAACTATCCCTTCTTGCTTAGATCTCTTTGTAGAATGTAGAATTTCATTTAAACAAACCACATTGTCTAAAATAAATCTATCTTGTATAAATGCAGCTTGAGATTGGTCTATTAATCTATCTATTATCCCAGCTAATCTTGAAGTGAGTACCTTTGTTATCCATTTATAGACAATTAATCAAACTAATTGGTCTGAATTTTTTTATTTCCATGGCATCTTTCTGTTTTGGTTTCAAACTTATTATAGGTCTATTCAATTTTGAAACTTCTAATCTATCATTATAAAAAGCCTCAAAAACTTGTACAATATCATCTTAGACTAAATCCCAGTTTTTTTGAAAAAAGTAAAAAGTCATACCATCTGGTACAGGTGTTTTGTCTCCATCTGAATCAAATAAAGCATCTTTTATCTCTGCCATAGAGAAAGGCTCAATCAGCTTGTGATTCTCAAAATCTGATATCTTTTGTTCCTCGTCCCAAAAATCTGGCTTGAGAGCAGCAAGTTTATCTCCAGGAATGCCAACAGATCTACATAAAAATTGATAATGTGACTTTCTATATCTGACATGTTAGTAGTATAAGTGCCATCTATCTCTAGCCCTAGTATCATATTTTTTTTGTTTTCTAATCGTTGCGATTTTGTGAAAATATCTAGTGCTGTTATCTCCCTCTAATAACCATTTCAATTTGCCTCTTTGAGACCAATACACTTGTTATGTATCATAAATCTCATCAAGATCTCTCAAATGGTCATTATAGGAGCAACATTCTTCTTCAGTCCAATCTCTAATCTCTTGTAATTTATTCAAATCATCTATCATGCTCAAATGATTATGTTTTTGCCTTTTAATCTCTCCATAATAATTCTTGGCCCAGCCCTTAATTTTTTTTCTAATTTGCTTACTATTTTTCTTCCATTGATGTGCAATATCTCTAGATTTATCTAAATTATTCCACCATCTAGGAATTAATCTGAGGAAATCATCATTATCACACCAGGTTTTGTCTATCCTAAAAATATCATTGTGTGAAATGGTATTCTCTCCGCTCTCCTAAATAAGCAGAGAATGGTCAGATTTATACCTAGGATATGATTTAACCATGGCTTTATTATAGTGCAAATCCCAATCTGAAGAACAAAAAAACCTATCTAAAAGGGCTAAACAAGGTTTTTCTCTCATATTTGACCATGTATACTTCTGACCTACTAGAGGATATTCAATAAGTGCTAAATCATTTATGAGTTTATTAAACTTCTCAGCCCCAGAAATGTGAAAGTGATTGCCATTTTTTTCAAATCTGAATCTAAGTGAGTTAAAACCCCCAAACATTACCCACGGTCCATCCCAGAATGATCTCAAGTAAGTAATTTCTTGGTACAATAATTTTTTATACCTATATTTGGCGGGACCATATACAACAGTAAGACCAAATACAAACTTATTTTTCTTATCCTGAAGAATCACAGACACTAAGTAATTGATTTTCAACTCATGCATATGAGTAAATTTATTTGTATCATAAGCAAGTAAAATTCCACCAGCAGTACCCTTAGCTGGCAACCATATTATCTCAAAATTTTCTTGTAAAAAAAATTTTAGAAATCTTCTAGTAAAGGAATCCATCTTAGTTTCCTGTAAACCAATAATATCACACCTATGTTCTATTATCATCTCTGCTAAAAATAACTGATGTAACCCCACTAATTATTTGATCAACTCAAGCTTTCTTATCTTTTTCCTTTCTCTAGAATCTAGGCCCATTTTGTAATCTGAATTCAATCTCATCAATTGTAGATAAAAATTGTTGTTTAGAAAGTGTCCTTAAGAATTGCACCATTTCTATACTCTCATCTATAGTATTAGCCAGAGCAATCCCACAACAATCAAACAAATTTAACACTTCCATATCGGTTAATTCAGAGAAAGGAAATTTATCCATACTATTACCTTTTCCAGTAGGGATAAGCTCCAGATTCTTCTCTTTCATTCTTTGAGTAGCCTTCTCTTGAACAGATTTCTCTGGGTTGAGCAACTTCTGTCGCAGACTCTGCCTAGTCCCCCCTAGTTGCATCTTTTCCACACACTGCTCCTCCACCTAGTCCCCTTCTTGTTGGTACACCACTACTTGTGTATCTGAATCTATAGTTGTGTCTCTAACATTTCCTTCTAGTTGGAGTTCTAAACCCGACTGATCATCCTCTAGCATCTCACTTCTCAGCTTAAATGTTGTCTCTCCAACACTCTCCTCTTGGTATGGTACTAAGTTGAGCTTATCATCCACTGACATCTCACCTCCTAGTGTATGCAAACTGTGTTTATCATTCTTATCCTCCTCAAATCCTTTATCCATTTTTACAGGTCACTTAATAGAGAAGATGTAACATCTGGCACCTTCTCTGTTGTTTTAGCTGACTCTTTACTATCTTCTGAGAAGATCACTAGCTCTCTATGTTGATTCACTGGAATATTTTTTTTCTCATGTCCCCTGACATTCCTTCTATCTTCTTCTCCAAGCAAATCCTCATCATCCTCTCCTTCTTCTTCTTCTTCATTCATTTCTCTATCTTCATTTTTGTTGTTCTCCTCAGCACCATCACCTGATCCCTCCCCAGCCGGATCATCTCTACGGTTCCAAACTCTTCTTCTTTTCAAACCATTAGATTTACCTCCTCCAGGTAGATCTACTACAAATCTGACTGGTTCCCAACACCAGTCCCCTTTGTCATTTCTAAAAAAAGCTTTACCTGTTGGAGGAATATCAGATTGTGCACTAATTCCAATTCGAATCTTAGCTTCCATAAAAGATGTTTTCTCTTCAGTAGCTCGATCAATTTCAAGAAGGATGCCAAAATCTTCTGTCAGCTTCTCAAATTTTGCTCTATGCCACAACTTCAGAGGAAAATCGAGTATCTTCACCCATGTACTCTTCAATCTATACCCATTCTCCATCGATTGATCCCATGGTTCAGCTAAGATCTCTCTCCCTTCCAATACCATGAACCCTGCACTGAGCGCTTGTTGCTTCCACCACCCTGGACCTTCAACCAGTGGATAGTCTGAAACCTTCCATGGAAATGGAGCAATTTGTTGAAGAGCTTCAAGAAACCTCTCTCGACCCCATCCTTCTGTATTAGCAAGGAAAAAGCACAAAGCACTTACGAGTTGTGATTTCGATCAATAAATAATGTGTATAATCATTAAGCCATAAACAGATGCATTTCTTTAGTAAAGAAGAATGTAAAGCTAAATAATAAGATCTATACATCTAATCTAAAGTATTAATTAAATCCCGTGAGTGTCGGATTCCATTTTTTTTTTATTTCGACACGGCAATCTGACCGTTCATTTTGATCTCCGTAGCCTCTATTCTCTCTCATTCGCTAGAACTGCCTCCTCATCTCCTCCTCCACAAACCGTGGCCTCTCTTTCTGTCCCCGTACTCAAACTCCTCTCTATCTGCCTCTTCTTCTTTCCTCCTCTTTCGCACCCCCTCTTGCCATTCTCTGCCTCTTTCTCCTGTAACCGCGGCCCACCTCCTCCCGAAGCTCCATCTCTTCTTCTCCGCCAAATCCACGGTACCTCAAAACCCTTGAAAAATCCTCCGCCAAATCCGCCCCTTGTCGGCCCTGCCCACAACCCATCCTCTACTGCTCCTCTGCCAAACCTATTCTTGGTTCCTTTCCATGCCTTCGATCCCTTCATATACAACTGGCTGCTCATTGTAATTGATCGAGGGAATTCAATTGGTTCAATTCATGTTAAGAATCAGGTATTGGTTGTACTGGTCCTCTTTATGATCATGTTGAAATCTTTTCTGCCAATTTTTTTAGTTTCCATGCCGCCTGATTATTTCATAGTAAAATTCCTTTCATGTAAAATAGATATCATAGAGTTTTGAAGGTACAGGTCGACCTTGGCTGCTTGGCACCAAATTGCTGGTGTGATTAGTAAGAACTTTTCCAACTTCCAATAGCTGATAATCGAAGGTAGTATAAATCTCTAACTATTTTCATTGTCGATGCAATAATATTAAAACCTTGCTGCTTATTGACATAAATGTTTCGTAATTCATTTTGGCATGACAGCTTTATCAATGAATCTCATATGCAATTTCCTTAGCTGGGGTGGTTGCTACTCAGTATTGAGAAATTGCCGCTGTTACACAGATTTTTGCTTCCTGGGGTATTGAAAAGGTAAAATAACATTTCAAATATTGTGATAATTTTATTGTTCTGTTATTTTATAACAAGATTTTTTACTTTTCTATTACTTAATCAGAGAGCAATATGTTTACAACTGATGCATTCTATGAATAATCTCAAAATTTCATATTTCTCAATAACTAAAAGTACATGAACTAAAAGAAGAAATAAAAATAAATAAATAAAGACCAGATGTTGTCTTCCCACATAATCAAATATTTTTGGTTGGTCTACAGCAATTTTATGATACAAATGATGTATTAATAGTTCCGATTAGTTTTTTTTTTTTTTTTTTTTTTGAAGATTTTGATTCCATACAGCTCACCAGCTTTTAAGTCCCTACCTAAACAGATTATGTAGTTTTTATTTACTCTGAAATTGGGATCACTTTATGGACATTGTTGAATCTTCTCATGCATATGCTATCAATGGAACCTCATTTTTTAGGTTGTCATATAACTCTTTATTTACAATGTGATATATCAAATAACTCTTTATTTTAATTTAACTTTTATTGTTCAAAAAATATTATATGAAACATCATATGGAGTATAGCCTCATAATACATACTCCTGATTTGGTATTTTATGAGAAAACCTTCATTTAGGAAATAAAAGTGCTTAAATTAGGAAATAAAAACTCTTCAAAGTAAACAATAGTGCTATTTAATACAATGGGTTATTGGTTTTACTGTTTTGCAAGCTACTGAGCAACGACTAACTGGGATTTGACATAAATTGTTGTACCAGTAAATAGTGAAATTTGAAATTATTTCAATTCGTGTGTATTCTAAGTTTAATTAGTACAAAAATAGCAGTCAGAATACCAGTAAAATCTGAATTTATTTTATTTGCCTTCTATGTGGAATTTTTTTATTATTATAGAGTAGATGCTAGAGATATTTTGTTTTTCAAGCTAGCTATGTCTCTCGATATAGTTATCTTCAGAAATAATTGAATTTATTTGTGGTTTGTGATGTCATATACTATTTTCTGACTGAAATTGGTTGTTTGTGCATATAGAATGTGGGCCTCACTGACTAATTGATGGAAGAATCAAAAGTTCAAACAAGATGATAAAAAAATTTCTCCATGAGGCATAGACAATATGGTGGGATGTACACAACTTTGATGGGACATATATACAGATTCTCATTTCATATATTTGTTGGGCGATGCACACAACACAAATTTGGCTATTTAAAGTAAGCGCATTTCTTCAGCGTGAATTGCTTTTTACATGCCTTCAATTAATGATACACGTCAATTTCTTTTATTTGACCAAAATACCCTCACCAATTAGCGATGTAATCTCCGACTTGCCTCCATATCTATACCTCTATGACAGCAGACCCCGCTCCATATTTACTTCCATATTTATATTTTTCTATGACAACAGACCCACTGGAAAAAATATTCTTCAGTTTTCCATGTATGATTGTTACATTCTATATTTGCTCAGCTCAGCAGCCTTTCGTGTGCAAGTGATATTTGAACCCTTTTTTTTTCAATTCAATGTCTTTATAATCTCTTTTTCTATGTAATTTTTTTTTCCTTTTTTCCAGTTACGTATGCAATTTCTTAAGAACATTACTCAAAAAAACACCAGATTTCAACTACCAAACTCTTTGTCTGACCTATTTATTAGTCACAAAGAAGAATCTGACATATTTTTTTTCCTTAGTTGAAAAGTTTAAAATGATTTCTCTTCCCAAAATGATCTTTTTTTTGTTTCTTTTTCTTTCATTTTTCCTTCCTAAAATCTTCTTTTTAGGTGGTTAGCTGCTATTACGCATGTTACCAGTACTTACTAGTACAGACATTGCTATTCTGTCGCATGGCTACTGAAGCAAAAACAAACTGTTCTCTCGCATTTATGGATGCATTTCTTTTTGGGTGTATTTTTGTTCAATTTCAGTGTACCTCTCCTAAAATTCCTCTCAATCAATTCAGCTGGCCCCATTCTTTCTTGGTGAATTTTGCTATTGCACCTCTAGTGCAGATATCAGTATACCAGCTGAAAGTTCTGTTATTATGTCTCCTCAATCTCTTGGAGCTAAGAGATGGCTTAAATAATTAAATCATTGTTTTTGGGTGCATCCTTCATCAAAACAACAATAATACTTGCTCACTTCTTGCCTGCAATCTTTAATCTTAGACACATTTGTCCACACCATAATTGAATGGACAAGTTTACCGTGCTGTGTTGTGGTTCTCAGACTCTCATTTAATATTTACAACCGAAAAGTCTTCTTATACTCTTTTAAAAGTGCAATGATTTCAAGCATTTCAAGAACAACCCAAATTGTGTTACCAGTGCCATTCTAGGGAGCAAAGTAAATGTTACATGGGAACTATCTGTGAATTTGGTTATGTTAATATGAAAATACTTGCAGTCCAATATGTAATATCCTATTTCTTTGTGTCTGACAACAGGCTCACCTGAGAAGGCGGCTGAGGCTGACACCTTGAAGAGAAATGTCCAGATCAGCAACTTGAGTCCCCTATTAACTGTTGACCATCTCAAGCAACTCTTTGGCTATTGTGGGACACTGACTGATTGTATGATAACTGACTCAAAGCACTTCGCTTTCATTGGGTACTCGAAGCCCGAAGAGGTCACATCGGCACTAGCCCTTAATAATGTTGATGTTGGTGGCAGGCCACTAAATGTTGAGATGGCAAAATCATTACCGGTATGAATTCGATTAAGATTTGATGTTGTTATGTTTATTGATGCATTGAATATGACTTGGTGGTGGCTATTCCTTCCATAGAATTAAGCTAAAATTCACATATGTAAATTGATATCTCTTGACAAGGAAAATGTTTTATTCCTTTCCATGACTATCTGATATTAATATTAATCATAAAGATCAGGAAGAAGCTCAAATTTTTATAATATTTGATTGTTGGTTCATGTTGGTATGATGTTACAGTGGTCCTCTTATATTACTCTTGAATACGTCTACTTTGTTTTACATGAAGTTTTAAGAAGGAGACACCAAGCAAACATAGAATATGCCAAAATTTTGCAAGGTACTGCCAAAGAAATGGCAAAGGAAGTTAGGCTTCACGAAGTGAGGAGAAAATGGCCACAATATCTTCACCCTCGGATCTTCATGGCCTCCAGCCTATAACCGCAATTTAGGTTGCATGAATAAGCTGATCGGTTCTTCCTCTTTCAAGTGAGATTGATTCATAGATTAAAATAAAATATAAAATATAATGTAGGTCAATATGGAAGCAAAACCAATCAAGATTGAGAGAATTGAGCATATTTTGAATAAACTGTATTTAGACAAATCATTGGGTGGCTTTTAGCAGTGGGTCTCTCGCTCTTTTATGTGGTATTAGGTCAGGTTAGCATATGTGTATAGAATGGATGTAATAAGGCTAGGTAAAAGTACTACCTAGAATAATATAATTTTTATTTCAAGGAAATGGTACAGTAAGGGATTAAGCATAGGTTTAAAAGTCAGCTCCAACACCAGTGAAAGATATATGATACAGGTCATGAGGTTATACTCTTTTATATTAGTCAACCATTTACACTTAGCCTACTTCTAATAGGTAAGTCATGACATTTAATCAGTAAATGCTATCATCAATAATTCCAGTAAAATTTTTGTTATCAGAAATAAATGAGGAATTGATTGTTAACTGTTAAAAACAAATGAATTTTGTATATAACACATTGGCACTCATCCATATACATTATTAAGCAGGTGATGCTGATTACAATGACACTAATAATTAACCTTTTTGACAAGTTCATCTTTAGGCTGAAGTTTGTGGTTCAAGCAAAAGCCATATCACAACATAGGTCATGCATGTATTTTCTTTTATAATTCTCTTTCACCAAAAAAATAAACTAATTGTTGCAAGTTTATAGCTTCAGATCCAAATATTAAATGTACTTCTTCAAAATTGCAAATTTGGACAAGTTGATAAGAGTATGCAATTTTTTTTTCAGGTTTTAGGATTAGCAATTACTGTAAATTATATATGGAGGCATTTTGACTGAATAGTGTATTTTGCTAATTGCTTAACAAGTATTTCTAAATAAATGAAATTTAACCAGTTTTTGCATCTCAATCATAATGAGGAAAAGACAAGTATATATGGAGCTGGTACTTTAGTTTCAAGTGTTATTGCCATCTGTGTACATACCGGTAGCTGAACCAGTATATTGTTGTTTGGTAATTGTGTAATCCAAATGCAAGAACAAGTACCTAGACTAAACACGCGTATTTTTCTGTTGATTTATTCAAAAACTGAAAATTTTACCTAGCTTTTTGCTTGAAGGAATGATTAGGTTTATGAATATCGATCAAATGTATGGTGGTTCTATTTGGGTCTGTTCAATTGCTTATATGTTTTTTTAAAATTCAATGTATATGGATGCTAAAGCAGCTCATGTATGATGCTTATGCACTTATTTTTTTTACGGCTCATGTAAAAAGAAAAATTATGGCATTTTGCCTTTGCACTTATATGCTTGTCGCACACAATTTAGACTTAATGACAAATTATTAGCGGTTCTTAAAATTGAAATACAAAAAATCCGCTAAGGCGCGGCGAAGCTGCGCTTCCCCACCTAGTTTATAATAAAGAAGAACGTAAAGCTCAATTTGCTACAAAGGAACACAATTAGTCCAATGATTTAATGGTTCAGTCACATTATTTTGGTTTATGTTTTAGCAAGGCAGAGAAACCATAGAACTTTTTCTCTCCTTGTCCTTTCTATTAATATAAAAAGATAAGAAGAGTAAATATTGCACATTTCATAAATTAAAACAAATTCTTGTATAGGTTTTGCAAATACTGCAACATATCATTATGGTAAAACAAACTTTAAATATAAAATTAGATGAAATACCTAACTGGTGGGTCCAACTTGAGATCAACAGTTTAAGAAATCAACTTTGTACAAAATTGAGAATTAGGCAGAAACTTGAAAAATGAAAGGAATTTCAGAGTTAATTTTGTTTTGGTTGAAAAGAGATGGGTGTACATTAGGAACTATTGCCATGAAACAATAAAAATAGTTGGAAATAGTCATAATTAGTTTTACAGTTCCATTTTCCTCAATATTAGATCTTCCCTTAGATGTGAAAGTCTCACTGTCTAATTGACAAATTGATACGTCATTATCTTCTAAGCTTAGATGAGATAATGAGACGAAAAATGTAATATAAACTCAAATATTAAAGGGGCATATCGGCATAAAATGTGAACATTTGAAGTCAAATGTTCAGCGCAGCAATTAGCTGTAATTGAGCTATAATATGAGCTGTCAATTTCTGTTTTTTTTTTTTTTGTAAAGCCGGTAAATCAAAACCGACTAAAAATATGTATAAATAGGGGTTGGCTTATGAAAGACAACATATTGTAATTGAGTGAGAGATAACTCAAATATTTACAATTAGAATTTGTATCATCCTCCTCCTCCTCCATTCATAATTAAATTTATTAGAATCGTATTCTCAACAAATTGGTATCAGAACCGATGACGAATACTGGCGTGACGTCGATCGGGCATATGCCGCTGTCGAAGCTTACAAAGTCGAACTACCATAATTGGTGCATACATATCAAAGAGCTGCTCGGTGCTCAAGATGCATAGGAAGTGGTTGAGATCGGCTATGAAGAGTTGACAGAAGCGGCCGTGAAAGATATGATGGTCGCTCAATTAAAGGCATTAAAGGAAAAATGCAGAGAGCGACAAAACCGCGCTATATCTAATTTATCAAGAGGTTGACTAATCTGGCTTTGAGAAGATTGCATGTGCGACAACCTCAAAGAAGGCATGGGATATACTTGAAAAAGTATATAAAGGCGCTACTCGAGTTAAGCAAGTGCGGCTCCAAACCTTGCGAGGCGAATTGGAGGCCATGAAGATGAGGAGACGGAAGGAGTCTCCGATTTCATCACCCGTGTGCAAACGATGGTGAATCAACTCAAGCGAAATGGCGAAACCCTAACTGATGCAAGGGTTGTAGAGAAAATTCTTCGATCATTAACCAATGATTTTGAAAACGTGGTATGTGCGATTGAAGAGTCGAAAAATTTAGAAGAAATGACCGTCGATGAACTAGTCGGGTCATTACAGGCCCATGAGCAAAGGAAAAAAAAAAGAAGGAAGAATCTCTTGACGAGGCGCTGCAAGCAAAAGCAACAATTAATGAAGATAAAGCGATGTATACTCAGTATAACCACCAAGGAAGAGGAGGCAGATTTAGAGGCCGTGGCTCTGGTCGAGGTCGAGGCCTTGGTAGAGATAACAACTATCAAAAAAGACAGCAGCCAACTGAATTTCAACAAAACTCGCGTGGCAGAGGACGTAACCGAGGAAGAGGTGGCCGTGGATACCATCCTGACATCGACTGTTATAACTGTGGTCGGCATGGGCATTATGTGCGAGATTGTCAATTACCAAAGAAGGTAGAAGAAAATACAAATTTCGTGACAAAAGAGACTAAAGACGACGGCGTTCTAATGATGGCACATGATGATACCATTCTCGACAGCGACACGGTATGGTATCTCGACACTGGTGCTAGCAATCATATGAGCGGGCACAAACATCTATTCAAGGAGATGCAAGAGATTAAAGATGGTCACGTTTTATTTGGTGACACATCAAATATTCAAGTAAAAGGGAGAAAGTTTAATATGCACCATAGTGCATAGGGAGTTCTATGCATCGCGGACTTTTTCGGGTGTATTTTCGTAAATTGACAAATCTAATTTAACCAATCTAATCTACATATTGAAATCTCATAGCAAACCAAATTTTACAATTTTTGAGATTTTATTACTATTTTTTTTAATTTTTTTAAAACCTGTCATTTTTGGAAACAAACTACTATTTACAAATTCCAAAAATGACATGTTTTAAAAAAAATCGACAAAAATAGTAATAAAATCTCAAAAATTATAAAATTTGATTTTCTATGAGATTTCAATATGTAGATTAGATTGGTTAAATTAGATTTGTCAATTTATAAAAATACCCCCAAAAAAGTCCGATGTGCATAGAACTCCCTATGCATTATAGTGCATATTAAACTTTCTCAGTAAAAGGTCGAGGGAAAATCAACTTTTATCATAACGGTAAAGAAAGTACAATTGAAAATGTGTACTATGTGCCAGACATGAAAAGTAATATTCTGAGCGTGGGATAACTAATGGAAAAAGGCTACTCGGTTTTCATGAAAAATCGAGTGATGTTCTTGAAGGACAAAAAGAAACTGCCTAATTGCACGGATGGAGATGACCCAGAATCGCACATACAAACTCAACTTGAGAAACGTGCAAAAAACATGTTTGGAAATCAACATGACAGATAAATCCTCGCTATGGCATTTACGGTTTGGACACTTGAGCCGAGATGGTCTAAAAGAGCTAACAAAGAAGGACATGGTCCATAGTCTATCCGATATAGATTACCCCAAGCAATTTTGTGAAGGATGTGTACTTAGCAAGCAAGCAATAAGCTCATTTTCTAGAAGTGCAGAGTATCGTACGAAGAGAATTCTCGACTTGGTACATACCGATATATGCGGTCCTATCACACCTAAATCATTTGGAGAAAATAGGTATTTTATTATTTTTATTGATGATTATACAAGAAAAACGTGGGTGTACTTTCTTAAAGAGAAATCTGAAGCACTAGAAGTATTTAAGAAATTCAAGACAATGGTTGAGAAAAGGACCGGCCATTATATTAAGGCGTTGCAGTTGGATAGAGGTGGTGAGTATGTGTCAACTGCCTTCATAAATTCCTGCGACGAACACGGCATAAGGAGATTCCTGACAGCTCCCTATTCACCTCAACAAAACGGTGTAGCAAAAAGAAAGAATCGGATCATTCTCGACATGGTTCAATCAATGTTGAAGAGTAAAAATATGCCAAAAGAATTTTGGGCAGACGCAGTGCGATGCGCTGTCTATGTGCAGAATCGATGTCCATATGCAAAGTTGAAGAATCAAACACCGCAAGAAGCTTGGAGCGGAATCAAGCCAACGGTGTCACATCTCAAAATATTCGGTAGCATGGCCTATGCACGTGTACCGGATCAAAGAAGGACCAAGCTAGATGATAAAAGCAAGAAGTATTTGTTCATCGGGTATGACGAGAAGACGAAGGCTTTTAAATTGTTCGACCCGATCGAAAAGAATGTGACAATAAGTAGAGATGTGCAAGTAAATGAAAAAAATCACATGGGATTGGAACAATCAAAAGAAGACAACCAATGAAGATAAAGAAAGTGAAGTGTCAACCTCTACACCATCATTAACAAACACAAGTCATGAGAGCTCTGATGATGAAGATGAGCCAAGACAACCGAGAATGAGAAATTTACAAGATCTATATGAATCAACACCTGAGGTACACTTGGTATGTCTTTTCGCAGATGCAAAAAATATTAGTTTCGAAGAAGCGGTGAGAAATAAGAAACGGAAAGCTGCGATGGATGAAGATATCGCCGCTATTGAAAAGAACAATACTTGGAAGCTTGTAGAATTACCAGAAGGATGTCAACCCATAGGAGTTAAATGGGTATACAAAAAGAAGATGAATGCTGAAGGCAAAATTAAAAGGTATAAGGCAAGACTCATCGCTAAAGGATATCGACAAAAAGCCGAGATTGACTATGATGAAGTCTTTGCCCCAGTTGCGAGAATGGAGACAATTCAACTTCTCATATCACTAGTAGCTCAATTCAAGTGGCCAATCTATCAAATGGACATAAAATCGACATTTTTAAATGGCGTGCTTGAAAAAAAAGTATACGTGGAGCAGCCACCCGGATACATGAAAGTCGAAAAGGAGACACAAGTGCTGAAATTAAAAAAGACGCTCTATGGACTGAAGCAAGCACATCGAGCATGGAACTCCCGAATCGACACATATCTCAAGAAAAACAAGTTCAAGCAATGTCCATATGAACATGTACTGTATGTGAAAGAAAATGAAGATAATTTGCTATAGGTTGCTTTATAAGTTGATGATCTCATATGCATGGGAGTGATAAGAAAATGATAAAAGAATTTAAGGAAGTCATGACTCGAGAATTCGAGATGACAGACTTAGGATTAATGAAATATTTTCTTGGGTTAGAAGTTAGACAAGAAAATGCAAGAATATTTGTATCGCAAGAGGCATATGCAAAAGACATCTTAAGGAAATATAAAATGGATGAATGCAACTCCGTGTCAACACCGATGGAGCTCGGTGCAAAACTCTCCAAGTTTGAGGGAGGAGATCAAGTAGATGCGAGCAAATACCGAAGCCCAGTGGGAAGTTTGCGGTATTTGACATGCACAAGACCAGATATTGCATATAGTATCGGCGTGGTGAGCCGATTTATGGAGGAACCGAAGTACTCGCATTGGAAGGCGATCAAGTAAATCTTGCGATATATCAAATGAACAGTAGCACTCGCGTTATTTTACTCGAATTCAGAAGAATGCAAATTGATGGGCTACTCTGACAGCGATTGGTGCGGAGACATAGATGTTCGCAAGAGCACTTCAGGCTATGTGTTCTATATATGACACACGGCATTCACTTGAGCCTCGAAGAAACAGCCAATAGTGACATTGTCGACATGCGAAGCGGAGTATGTAGCAGCATCATGGTGCGTTGGACACGCAATTTGGCTGAGGAATTTACTTCGCGAGCTAAAACTTCCGCAACATGAGGCGACTGAGATTCGAGTCGACAACAAATTAGCAATTTAGCTAGCCAAGAATCCAGTGCATCACGAAAGAAGCAAGCACATAGATGTTCGATTCCGTTTTATTCGTGAACATATTAAAAATGGAGATGTGCAAATGAGCCACGTAGCAAGTCGTGATCAAGCAGCAGATATTTTCACGAATGCATTGCCAACGGAGCTGTTCAATAATTGCAAAACGAAGATCGGGATGAAAGACGGAAGAGATTTGAGTTTAAGGGAGGAATTTGTAATATAAACTCAAATATTAAAGGGTCATGTCGGCATAAAATGTGAACATTTGAAGTCAAATGTTCAGCGCAGCAATTAGCTGTAATTGAGCTGTAATATGAGCTGTCAATTTGTGTTTTTTTTGTGTATAAGTCGGTAAATCAAAACCGACTAAAAATATGTATAAATAGGGGTTGGCTTATGAAAGACAACATATTGTAATTGAGTGAGAGATAACTCAAATATTTACAATTAGAATTTGTATCATCATCCTCCTCCTCCATTTCATTCATAATTAAATTTATTAGAATCGTATTCTCAACAAAAAAATCACCTGGATGTCAAATCTCTCTTTTGTTTCTACTGGTTCAGCTAGTGCGCACAGCGGTACAGACCACCCAATTTCCTTTTCAGTTCGACCTGTAAGGAGAGAACAGAGATGCCAAAACATCTATTTATTTGGTGTCAGCAAGGCACAGTAGAATAATTAAAAAATAATGGAATTATGATTTTTTTTTAAGTAATTAACCAATAATCTTTTTTTTAAAAAAATGGCAGCATCTGCCAATCAGAAGTGAGAAATAATCTTGAAGCAAAACCTTTTGCACAACGTTTTGTCAGTAATGGAATCATGTTTTTTTTAAGGTAATTGAGAAGAGATTATTAGTAATGGAATTATGCTTTTTTTAAGGTAATTGAGCAGAGATTATTGTTCACATACTTGGTGTTTTAGCTTCATGTTGGATGGTGAATAAATCAAGCAAAACCTTGAAGCATCTGAGCAATAATCTCTTCTATGACAAAAGGTTGAAGCGTCTGAGCAAGTCTCCTCTTATTTAGCAGCCAATACCCATAAGAACCAAAAGCAGTAATTCGAAAATGAAAAGACAATTTTTTTTTTGGAAAAATACCCAAAATCTATGAAGTTTAGAAAAAAAAAATCTGAAGAACGACAGAAAAATAGAGGAAAATAACTCACCGCGGCGATGACGGTGGTTTTCTCCTCTGTCGCCTCGGGAGCTGAGCAACGATCGAGCGATCAAGAAGAATTGAGGGAAAAAAAAAGACTGATGCAGACAGCAAGAGAGAGGTAGGGTGTGGGTCGTGGGAGAGAGATAGAGTTGTCGGAGAGACAGAGCGAGCAAAAGAGGAGAAACAATAGCGAAGCAAGCTGAGGCATCGAGCTGCTGGGATGAACGAAGAAAAACAGACGGACAGGATCAACGAACTGTTCTAACTACAGTAGCAGACGCCTCCCACGTGCAGCGCACGCTCTCCGAGCTTTATATACTTCTAATTCTAATTCTAATTCTAATGCCAGATTGTGACGGTACCAGGTATTTTGTATTGGTGCTGCAGTTGTACAAGATTAGTACATAGCAGACTCTCTGTTTCAGTTTCCCAAATGTTATTCCTTTGGAACCTTTAGACCCTCTTAGTGCCAAACCACAACAAAATATTCCTTTGAATATTTGGTCGATTTTATTTATTTTCTTTTTTGCTTTTAGTGTGCTTGACTTCTGCATTTTTCTTTTATGTATAGGTTTCATCAGGTGGATAAGTTGGCTACACATCTGCCCCTTTGTCATTTGCTTCTTCGATTTCTGCGTGATTGTGCTCCTATTTGCTTCTTATTTCTTCTCTCCCCAGGTTCATCTCTATCTTCTTCTTCTCTGTTCTTTTTTCCTTTCTTTTCTTATTTGGGTAACTCCTGATTGTTTGTTTTGCTATCTTTAGTGTTGTTAGCTATAGGTCTGCATGTGTTGTGTTTTCAACTTGATAAATAATGTTTTGTCTAAGTTCTTCCCGTTCAGTCTTATGGCAAATTTCAATAGATAACTTGGTGTGTCAAATTTTGGCTCATTATTAGGTTATTTAATTAGTTAGTGATTCTGTTGAATTTCTGAATGAGTTCTATCTGCACATCTTCATTTAACAAAACAGATTCAGAGATGGAGGTGACCAACGACGCCAGCAGCAGATGACCCTCATGTTCCTAAAGCTGCTGGACCGGGCTTAGTTTGTTAAAAAGGCGATTTAAAAATTTTCTTTGCTCAATTTGTTAAAATGGCCATTTGTGCAAGTTTGAAAGATGATTTCTGTTGAATTTGTTAAGAAGTTTCTGCTTCTCCCTTTTCCTTCTGATTTAATTGGCTTTTATATGGATTTTCTCATCCTCTCTATCACTTCTGAGAGAGAATCAACAAGCTTCTCGGTGAGGCTCTACGTGATAGGTGCAACTAGCAAAGAGAATTCAGAGCTGGCGATGCCTCTAATTATTCCAATTTTGAAGTTTTCGTCTATTTTTTGGGGTGCTTTGATCGGCCATGCGACTTACTTAGGCCTTTAGAGTGAGTTTTGGTGCAAGGTTAGTTCCTCTTATCTGTGTTTTTTTTTTTAGTTATGTGGTTGTTATTCTAAGCGCATCGATTTGTCTTTTAAGTATTCAAGTATTTATTAATTTTTGCTTGATGATGGATGTTTAAACGGAGGATTATGTTCCGGTAATTTTGCAAGTTTAAAGGGATGTTTAAAGGGAGGTTTATGTTCTGATTATATTACACAATTTTGATATTATTAAAATTTCACAATTTTGCCCTTTTAGTGTCAAGGTTTTATTTTTTACATTCCATGACTTTGGGCCTTTTACTCAGCTATCATGGGATGAAATGGTGGCAGCATTGTTGATTGTTCTCAGCTCTCTTTGCATGATAGACCTCCTCTCACTTTTAGAATCATATATTGAAGATATCTGCTTTGCACTCCATATAAAAAAAAAAAACTCTCACAGTCAATGGATCTGATATGGTTGAATTGCATGGTGATTGATAAAAAAATAAATAATATTGTAATCATATCTGAATTTAATCTTTTCTTTTTAGATAATATGTGCAGAGTCCTTAATTTAATCATAAGTTGAGGATGAAGTTGTTCACATGTGATTAATATTTTTTATTATAATCCATTTCTATGGTAATGCAAAATAGTTTTCTGTTTTAATCTTTCTTATAAGTACTAATTTGTGTTTCCTGTGGCACTTGGTGGGCTGTTATTTGCCTCCGCCTACCGCATGGTAATCATACCATTTAGCACACCTTAGATAGAACCAATTAGACAATTGGAGTTAGATGTATAACCTTCCTCGGCATTGGTTCCAGCACTGATCACTTCTGGACCCGTATCATCTACTGAACTGCAAAAGGTACATCTTGGATATTTTAATATGTTATATAGGAATGTTTTAATCCCACTGCAGCTAAAAACATCGCCCTTCGACCGTTACCATTAGTTGTTCTTTTCCATCTGAATTTGTGGGAGTCGTTTTATTACAATTACAAAGCTCACCAATCCTCTTCTTCTTTAGTAAGCTCTTTATTATAAGGGGCAATTCTTTTTATGCCACCTAAAAACTTCAAAATTCGTTTTTTGTCACTTTGGAGGGAATATTCTCTGGTAATTATACTAAAATTACTCCAATTGTGCATCCAGACCAATGATCAACAACCTTTAAATTTAATTTTTAGATTGACAATTTCTACTAGTTTTAGCTTCCTCTCACATCACTATGTTTACCCGCGATCTTTCCATCCTATTAGGTATTGTACGGCAGAGTGATTCTTTCAAAATTTTTAAAATTTTCAAACTTTAAATTAATATTTTCAGGTTAATTAATTATTAATTGTAATCATAATTTTCAAGTTGTGAACAATTTCTAATTATATGGTATAATCTCTCCCCCTTGTGCCTACCTAGAACACACAGAAATTTAGAAAGCCATAAATAATATTAAGAAACAAACCTTGCTCTGATACCAAAAGGGAAAAGGGATTAATACACCAGAAAATTCTGCAAAACTATGGAGTACTAAGACTACAAAGTTTTGAGAAAACAGAGTTTTTATTCAGACTTGAATATTACAGAAGATGAGCTATTGAGAATTGGGTGATGATCTTCTCAATGACATCCTTGAACTTATATAGAGGTAGGAAAAGAGAACGAATTATTGCCGGGTATTTATTGGTTCCCATCGTCACAATTATTTATTCATTTTCTTATGCTCTTCCAGTTCAAAAGAAAAGAAAAGATACGCACTAACACACCTAGTGCGATCTGAAAATAAAATAAAGAGAAGCACTACCTTAGTGCGATCCAAAAATAACAATAAAGCAAAACGCACTAACCAATAATGCGTATAAAGATGCACCAAATGGTGCACTAAAAACACAACTAGTATACACCAGCACTATTATAAAGGTGCTTTATAAAAGAAAAGATGCTCATACCAACCTCCATTATTGGGTGAGAATCAGAATTCACTTTCATTGACAGCTTTCTTAATGCGTGCCAACGCATCTTCAACCTTCTTAATACAATCTTTATTGATATAATAGTAGTCTGTATATACACAATCACATCTTTGGTAGTTCAGAAATCTCTTTTGATTTAGCTTCATCATCTCCAAGAGAATATTTATTTCTTCATAGGCTTTATCAGCCTGACGAATGAAATCCTCCTTAACATTCTCCCTTACCAATTTTCTTTCTTCATAATTGATACGAACTGTCGGGTCCTTAGAAAATCGACATTTTGAGAGAACTGCTGAATTTGTCCTACCATCTAAAAATTAAACAAAGGTTAATAAAAGAATGAGACTCACCACTTCCGCAAAATAAATCTAAAAAGTTAATGATTTTCCGTAGATCACCATCAAATTATCTTTAAAATTTTTGGATTTAAAGGATTCTAAACTGAAGAACTAATTTTTAAAATTAGCTCATTCATTTGTTTATTCAGACTATCACTAAATCGATCTGCTTCTTCAAATGCTCCTTCAAGATGAGCCAAGAACAACTCTTGCTGTTCTTGAGTTTCTGTAGTAACAGTCAATTTTGTTGTTAACCGGAAAAGTGCGTCTGCTAAGCTATTCAGCTTTCCATCTATGTGCTCAAAGTTGATATGCACTCCTGTTCCTGTTACATAATCAACAAAATTTATCCATCTAACCCTTGATGGTTTATTTTGGGCTGACTTATTGAAAAAGGATATTATTGCTTGACAGTTAGTGCTCAGTGTTATCTCCTGCTGATCAAGGTAGTGGATTTTTAGTGCCTTCAGCGTTTCCATGCAAGCATGTATTTCCACATCAATGGTTGATTTGATCACTGGAAATTTTTTACTGGCATAGGCACAAATCTTTTCTATGGATCTGGGGTCGTGCTTCTTTGGCTTCCATTTGCATATGCCACCCCATCCTTTCATACATTCGTCTGTTTCATGGATGATATAGCTCCCTGCTGGTGGAAGCTCCAAATCTGGCAAGTTTTGTACTTTCTCCTTAATTTTTCTGATTAATTCATAATCAGAAGGTTTGAGGCTCTTATCTCCATGAGGGCTGATTTTTGTGTACAAGAGGCCTAGGAGAGTCCCAAGTTTTGGAGTGTAACTTCGGACATAATTAAGTATGCCTAACCATGCTCGGAGTCCGGTCTTTTCTTTTAGTTTTTCCTCATCAAAGGAGACGATCTTTTTTATGACATGGGGTTGGAGTTTCACCTTTCTCCTTCCTATGATTGCTCTAAGAAACTCGATCTCCCTGACTGCTATTTTCATTTTAGTTGGAGAGAGAACAAGACTCCATTTTTCACAGATTTCTAGCATTTTTCTAAGATGTTCGGCATAAAACCGCTATAAAACCTTCAGTGCCAGTAAAACACTGATCCATCTTTCTTTGAAAAATAGCCGGTGTATTTTTCAATTCAAATGGTATAACAAGCCATTCATATAAACCGCCAAGTATCACAAAAGCAGTCCATTCTATTGACTCAGGTGCCATTGCCACCTGATAGAATCCACTCTTTAGGCCGAATTTTGAGCAGATTTTGCTGTGCCCGACCTTCTTAAGAATGGTATTGATGTCTAGGAGGCTGTACTGGTCCTTATGAGTGTTATCGTTGAGGGACCTGTAATTGAATACCATGCGCTCTTTGCCTTTAATTTCTTTACCAGTGATTGGATCAATGGTAGTTCCTGAATTAACCATTATAGCCATGGTTCTATGCCTGCTTTTGCTTGGCCTGATTACTCCCAGTTGTAGTAACGCCTTTGTATGTTTTTCAAATTGTTCCTTCATTTGTGGCGTCACATGTTTCAGCGGTTTATCCTGAATCTGAAGATCAGGATTTATGATGTCAAGAGAGCATGTCACCTGATTATTTGACCAATGCTTCAAAGGGTTTTCTCCAATGAACCCTTGTTCCTTCAGTCTGTCGAGTAGTAGTCTGAATCTTTCTTTAAACTGTTGTGACTCCTGCTCTTGGTGGTATGCCACTGCTTTTCTTACTTCAATGTATTCTGAGCCTGATAGGACAAGCTCAGGGATTGCTGCTTGTACCACCTCAGCATCTACTATGGTTGCTATTGTTGTAATGTTCTTGTAAAAAGTTACATTCTGACCTTGAATTCGCAAACCACCTTAAGAGTAATTGATTCCCATCGAGAGATCACATTACTGTATTGCCCAATATCATCTGGCAACACAAGAATTGTACCTTTGTCACTTTGAGCCTCTGGAAGATTGAATCTCTCATTATGCTACTGTGCATAGCCTCCCTTAAATATGCCAACATGATCTCTGATCTCATATATTATCGGCATCGGTGTTTGTCTCGATGTGCTTGCAGGTGGGTAATTAACAAGACCCATTACTGGTTCTATTAGTCTTCTTTGGGTGAGTGAACTCTCAGCTATTGAGAAAGCTGATTCCATCATTTTTGTAAGAGCCTTCATTTTGGGATATTCTAGTTCTGCTTCTTCTTCCGCAAATACAAAATGCGACTGTTTATCCTCACCACTTTCCGAGGCAAAAGGATTGAGCCATCCTTCTTTTGGCTCTTCTTCTTTATCCCAGATTGGACAGTATTCTGTTATCGGTCCTTCTCTGGACAAGAATGTTAGCAGTTGGATTGATTCCAACTCTTCTTCAAATGAGGTTTCTTGTTCCTCAATTGTGATCATTAGGGCCATTTCTTCATCTAGTTCTTCTTTATCATTGGGCCCTACAACTGCTGGTTCAGCTGGTGCAGTTGCTGTGTATCCACCAAATCTAATGGTTAATGAGCCATCAGTTCTTGATCTAACCCGAACTGTTTGTGGATGTTGTACCTCTGGAACTGCCGGTGGTCTAATTATCCACTGTCGGCCTCTTAGCTCTGCGGTTGACCTCGGTTATCCTGGTATGGCTCTTATGTCTCTGCTTGCTAGATGCTCTATTACTCCTTGAACATTGTACCGGAAATTTGTGTGGCTTGTGTTTGATAATCTCCCGATTAGAGATCGAGAAATTAAGATGTTGCTTTCTCCACCTCGCCATGATTCATACCTATGAGTTTGTACAACCAATTGGATGTAATTGTAAAAATCATGAATACTAACCATCATATCAGGAACCGCATATGCCAGTTGTGTGTTATCAGTTAAGTCCATTTCCATGGAACTTATTAACGATGTATCGTTTCCCCATCTTGTGTCTCTTAACACAACTAGAGCATTTACCCCTGCACTTCTCCTGTGCAGAGCATACAGTCTGACCATTACAACACCTATGTGTAAGTGTTGTAATCCTTCTTCCACGAGCCTGCTGTAGCTTTCCTGAGAGATAAAGGGAATTTTCCTTTGATCTCTAACTACCAAAATTCTTTCATCGAAATAATGTTGATATATCCGATGATTTCTCTCGCTCCATCCGGCTTGGTATAGGGTCTCTACCGGAACTTGCTGTGCTCTGCGAAACTGTGAAATACTCAGTTCAGCATCTGAACTCAATTACGATTCTAGAGTCCTTCTATATTGCCTTCGCCTTGGCAATCTCCTCTGTGCCTCGTACCGCAATCGACTTCCAAGTCTGTAATCCCAAATTTGATCTTCAACAGTCGGTATTTGGTTGTCATGGCCTGATACAGATGGTCTACTCACTGTTTCGGTTTGAGTACAACTCATTGTATCTTCTATTTCTCTTCTTCGTATATTTTCTTTGGGTCTCGATATACGAAGAATTTTCCTGTTATGGTTGGCCTTCTTGAGGTTGAAGGTGGACCAAGACTCAAGTTTTTTAGTTGGTTTTGGATTTGTTCTAAGGCCTTGGTTGTGTCAGACCCTTCAGGTGCTTTTGCCCTTCTGGGTTCTCTTATTTGGTCCTTGCAATCTTCAAGTTCTTCTTTGATTCTAACAAGCAGTTGAATGATTGTGTTATTCTGCTTGATAATTGTTGAAGTAGCCCTTTGAGTTGCTTCAGTTGGTTTAACAAAACCAAGGGCTGGTTCTTCGATTGACTCGGTTGCTCGTAATGCTTCTCGGTATACTGAGCTTTCAACAGTGAGTCGCCAATCGCTCATAAATAAAATATAATTTTTATAAGGTTTCTAAAATTATTAAAGGTCTATTCTTAATTTCTAAATGACTTTTTATTTTCAAAATATTCTAGGCCGGCATTTCTGGGTTCAATTATATCATTTTATTAATACTTTGTTCAAATTTCTGAATTCTCTTTTGTTTATACATCTGGTTTTTCTTGGGAACAGTTTTTGGAGTTCCTAAAGCAATTAAAGGAGGGTAAAGTGGCAAATTCCCAATTTCTCTGTTTTAGGGTGGCAAATAACTAATCTCTCCTTATTATAAAGCCATTTAGTATGTGTTAAGAAAAATTGACTATTGTTTTTTTTGTTGGTGAAAGTTAGACGTCAGTGTTGAGATAATATCACATCAAGAGTTAAACTAGGCTCAAGATCAGCATTTTGTAATTATTTGTTATTAACATTGACAGACTCTGGTTAAGCCATTCATGGCATTTATTTTAAAAGACAATTTCAAATGATCAATAGGTAAAGTGCAAAAGTGGGTACTTAGGCATGAGGATACTTGCTTCTGTTCGAGTTGGTGCTCTATTTGGTATCAAATTGCAAAGGATGTCAAGAAACTGAAGTCGCGTGCTCCAGGTGTTTTGGCAAGCGGCAACAATTGAGGTTTCATTTATATATTGCTAAATGGATGGCAGGAGAAAATATATACATGCCTTTAATTAAGTGTGGAGCTATTAAAAGTTTAACAAAGACCTGCAACCTAACATATAGTCCTTACAAGTATATTCAGGATTTACATATATCAATTACTGAACACCAAATTCTGATGTCCATTTTATTATTTTTCTTTTAATAAAATAATATGCCAGCCACGGAGCATCACCATATAACCTCACTAGGCTTTAGTGCAAATCAAAAAGGCAATTTTATTTAGATATGTTAGATGGTAGTATAATGTGTTATAGTAAAATTTTTATATGATCTCTTATGAAACATAATGGTTTAACAAAGACCTGCAACCTAACATATAGTCCTTTACAAGTATATTCAAGATTTGCATGTATCAATTACTGAACATCAAATTATGATGTCCATTTTCTTATTTTTTTTCTTTTAATAAAATAATATGTCGGCAAAAGAGCATCACCACATAGCCTACGTAACATATGTTTTTTTTTTGGAAAATATATTTTATTTATTTTATTATATTCAATGAGTATTATATGTACATGAACTTTTATTTTTGGGTGTCAAATATTTTTTTCCCGTAAAATACATGATCGGGTTAAACTTTTTAATTAAAGTCATTTTCTTTCTCGTTTCCACTTCATAAATGGACCTAATTTTGTTCTTCACGTCTTGATTTTGGTTGGTTCAGAATAAATAAATGGTAGTTAATTAATTTTGCTATTATTTTATTGTATACCATTCTTATTTCTCACTTCCGTGCACTATTCTTATTTTAAGTGGTAGTCATTTTTGGCCACAACAATAAGTTGGTTATATTCCAAGAGTCACATGTCCGGCCTGTTGTTTTAGTTTTCAGTTTATAAATACTTCTGTAAACCATTTTCTCTCTTGCAAAAACCCAAGTGCCTCCTTTCTAAATTCATTTCGTTTGTTTAATTAATACCGCTAGAAGGGGTCTGTGCTAGGGAATTGAAGCAGTGGTTGAGAAGTAAGTTTGTTCTCTACTTTCTTTTGATCTCTTAAATTGATTGGTAAATTTAAACCCAGTGGAATTCGTATACCAGTGTGTTGAAATATATTTCATTTCTCTTTTTATAGACATAGGTATATGCTTGCTTTTTACGAGTATGCCGATATTACTTGGGATTTTAAAGACATGACTTTTACACCATCAAACCCAGTGTGGTTTGTTGACTATATATAATTACTTGATTTTGACTATCTATTAAGGCCAAACTTCCTTGTCCATTGTATGCACCGCTTAATTATGATTGTTTTATTTTAACAGATGATAATATCTAATTTTGTTCTTTCCCTTTTACAAATGAAACACGGTTCTATCGCTCGTATAAATTAACCTTTGTCTTTATGGGTTGACCATTTTCAATTCGGTTAAGGAGTCACCAAATTTTTGTTAGTATATCACGAGTATGTTGATCCCCTTACACCAGTGCCATCTGTTGAACTTGGGTCTTCTTGGGTTTTAGATTATATATTTTTTATTCGGATCTATAGTAACTAGAAGTATTTACACTTAATTTAGGTACAAGTCAAGAAGCGCAGCAGAACTAGTAGAAGTAGGACATAACGCATTAATTAAGAGGTGCGGTTCCTGGATTTTATTAAATCTATTTCCTATTCCATTGTGTTTTTTGTATTTTGCATTTATATTCAGTTGCTGAAACGACATGTTGCATTGGATATTCTAATTTGACTTTGGTTCATATTCTCTCAAGGGGATTGGAACGTGAATGTTAAGATTTCCAATTGTTCATTTAAATTGACTTGATGCATGACATTAAAATGTAATGAGATCAATTAAATTGTGCATATGAATGATCTTTTAAAAGTGTGAAATAGTAATTGTATTATCAAGTAAGGCAGACCTATGGAGTGTTCCAGTACTAGCATGTTATCCCCCTATGTGGCCCGATTGCAACGGGTAAGGGGTTAAGAGATGTGAGGCTGACCTATGTGGCTTGGTATGTGGACGTGTTATCTATTTATAAGTGATTGTGATTAGTGAATTCGGAAATGTGATAAGTGATAAAGTGGAAGTGAAAAATGATAATGGGATAAACGATAATTGAATAAATGCATTGCATCAATACTTGTATGGCAATATAATTGTATTAGTATACTTTATTCTTTCAATGTTGGTGATCGAGGTGAAAATCTAGGTCAAACAAAAATAATCTTGTTTACTCGACTAGACATTCGTAGTAAAGCTAAGATGTCGATCCCACAGAGACGGCGATGAATACTAATCCTATTTGTTTGCTAAAGCTAGATGATAAATCTTTATGGTGTTTTTGGTTTAAATCAAACAATTAAAAAAAAGAAGAAATAAAATCAAAACTATTAAAACTAATATTTTTTTGGTGTTTTTAGTGAGAAGCGTGGTCTTTCTCCGAAAGTTATTGGTTATGACAAACACGAAGCTTTCAGAGAGAAACAAGATTGCTCAAACAAGAAAAAATTGCACAAGATTTATTGATTTCAATACTGGATTTTACAAAGAGAGATTAGGACTTGTTCGATTATGTCGAGTGTCCTGAAACTCTGTCATACATAAATATATATAGACTTACCGGTTAGCAACTCAATTATTGAGAGCGGGTGCACTGTGGGCCCCATCGTCCACTCAGATAATTGGAATGCCACAAGTGGTGAGTCTCTATCGTGGTTGTCTATATCAACCCACTATTCTTTTACAAGCATCTTAAATTGTGGTTGTCTTTATCAACCACTATTTTTCACATTACATTATTCCTTACACACCAAACAAAAGTAAAAAGTAAACACCAACAAACATTCCACTCCAAAAAAGTATCAGTATACGTGATACTTTTAGAAAAGCAAACTACAATAATTTGTACCAGAATAGTTGCTCTAATAGTAGTAACTCTGAGCAATATTCCTCATATGATTGTGACTCTGAATCAGATTAGCGATATGTGCATTCACTGGGCCTAATGCATCTCGAGCCCAATTATCTTTACTGGCCCATGCTTCTAATTTGGCCTTCTGTAAATTATACATAGCTAACATGATCTCAATTTCCTGACATGTTTTAAGAGCTTGAGCCCTATGAAGCTCATTTGCTCTACAGTATACTCCATCCATTGGTTTCTGTTTCGTGCGGTTTCAACATTGTATTCTCTCCAGTCACTAGTTCGATCTTCAAACAGGATTCTACTAGTGAGTCCAGTCATTTCTTCTAGTCCTTCAGATCCTCCACTTAATGAATTCCACCTAGTAGCATCAGTTACGGCTTGCCTTGTGCCTGGCCTGCTATTCGTCTTATTGACTCGATATGGTAAAATCTCCATAAAATCAACATGTACAAAAACAAATTATTAAAATATGGGTCCTCCACTCTTCCTCTCTTTTTTTTTTAATTTCGCCCTTGATTTATCAAGGCACTCATTTTGCCAATTATCTGGCTTAAACCTTTAACAATTTCCTCAGATGGTGCCTCCTCAATCTCCTTAATAGCTCCTTCCAAACAAGCTATTGCTCATCCATATAATTTATGTTTTTAGTACACACCATATTCACCACAAGTCGGGATAATGAATCCGCAAATACGTTCATTTTTCCATCAATATGTTCAAAATTCACATTTACTCCTGTGCCAGTAATAAAATCAACAAAATTGATCCACCTTACTCTAGAAGGTTTATTTTGTGCAGATTTATTATAAAAGCTAATAATAGCTTGGCAATCTGTTCTAAGGCTTATTTCCTTTTTGTCTAAATAATGGATTTTTAAAGCCTTCAAGGTTTCCATACATGCATGAATTTCTGCATCAATAGTTGATTTAATAACTGAAAATTTTCCGCTAGCATATGCACAAACTTTCTCTGTATTTCTGGGATCATATTTTTACTTTTTCCATTTGCAAACGCCTCTCCATCCATCCATACAACCATCTGTTTCCAAGATTATATAAGAATCTTGGGGTGGTAATTTCAAATCTGGTAAATTTTGTACCTTTTTCTTTATTTTGTCAATCAATTGGTAATCAGTACTCTTTAATCTTTTATCACCATGAGGACTGGTTTTTGAATATAATGGTCCTAAAAGTGTTCCTAGGTTTGGAATATAAGCTCTTGCATAATTTAAAATTCCTAACCATGATCTCAACCCAGCCTTTTCCTTAAGTTTATTTTCATCAAAACTTATGATTTTCTTTATAATATGAGGCTGAAGCTTTATCTTTTTATCACCAATTACTGCTCTGAGAAATTCTATTTCCTTAACTGCAATTTTTATTTTTGTAGGTGATAATACAAGTCCCCATTTCTCACAAATTTCCAACATTATTTTCAAATGTTTTGCATGCTCCTCTTCTGTCTCAGAAAAGATTAGAATATCATCAATATATATCGCAATAAATTGTTCTGTTCCTTTAAAGCAGTTATCCATTTTTCTTTGAAAAATTGCAGGTGCATTTTTCAACCCAAATGGCATAACTAACCATTCATATAATCCTCCTGGTACTACAAACGTTGTCCATGGTATTGATTCTTCATCCATCACGACTTGATGAAAACCGCTTTTTAAATCAAATATTGAGAAAATCTTACTATTCCCAATTTTCTTTATTATTGTATTTATTCCTGGCAAACTATATTGGTCTTTATAAGTATTATCATTTAGTGTTCTGTAATTAAAGACCATCTGTTCTTCACCTTCAATTTTTTTCCCTATTTCAGGATCTATTGAAGTTCCTGAATTAACAATTATAGTCATAGTTCTATGCCTACTTGAACTTGGTCGTATAACACCAATTTGTAATAGAGCCTTAATGTGTTTATCAAATTGCTCTTTCATTATGGGAGTGACTTGTTTTAAAGGTTTATCTTGTATTGTTATATTAGGATTAATTATATCTAGTTTGCATTTAACCTGATTTTTCTCCCAGTGCTTAACAGGATTATCACCAATATATCCTTGGTTTCTTAATTTCTCCAAGATTGGCTGGAATTTCCTTTTAAAAGATTGGGATTCTATACCAATATTATATGCTACTGCCTCGCGTACCTCAATATATTCGAGTTCTGATAATTCCAACTCTTCAATTGCTGCTTTTGAGACTATTGCATCAGCTTTAGTTGCAATGGTTGTAATATTTTTATAAAACGTAACTATTTGCCCTTCAATTCGTAAACCTCCTTGCATAGCCCGTATAAAGTTACATCTAATTAGCATTTGTATCCCATCTCTTTTCTCCATAGAGAATGCATAAGTAAATGGGATTCTGAACCTATTTTCTTCAATAGTCATTTGTCCATTTTTTTATTTTAATTTGGCTATTTGTTGTGAATTTACACCATTTATCTGTATTGGATAAGCACTTGGTTCTAATGCTTCGTGAGGTCCAACATCCTGATTTATACAACAGACTATTGCTCCTGTATCCAAAATTGCTTGAATTTTAAAATTTTTAACTCCTGGTATTTCAAACTGTATTTCCATATTATACAATCGATTAAAAACTCTTGTTCCTTTTTTAGAGTTTGGAACTACCGTGTTAAAATATTCCAACTCCTCATCTGACACCTTATTTGCGGTTTCTTTAATTACTACTCCCTTAGATAATTTGGAATATTCTTTATTAAATTTTTCCTCATCTTCATCTAGTTCATCTGAATCATCTTCTTCATCTTCCTCTATTGGGGCTTTTCCTTTTTCTGGATTTCTTAGGGGTAAACTATTTAGTCCTAATTCTAAACTTAATTCCTTTATTTGTTCTTTTAATCTCAAATTTTTCGCTGAAAGGTGTTTTGTGTAATCCAAAAGTTCTTGGATAAGTTTATCTTTACTATCATAGGGGGCTATATTTTGTGTTCTTATTGAGATCTTTCTTCCTAATTGAAATCTTGAACACATTGGACATATAGTTAATTTACACTTGGAACAGTGTGCTTTCATTTTAATATTTGTTATTTCCTGACAACCAATACATCTTTCAAATCCCTGCAATACTTCCCCATTATCTTCCCATAAGTGTAAACAATCCCTCATTTCTGCTGGTAAAATAAGTTGTTTTCTCCATGATAAACTTTCGTTTGTTATCATGAAAGCTGATTCATATGGTAAATCATCTAATATGGTTGTGACTGATTTTACATTACATATTTCCCCTTCTGATAGTGAACAGATTGCATCACTATCTGGTTCATCATGTTCAACTGAGAGTATATCCCAGTTATCAGAGAGATCTAAGTCTTCAATAATTGCTGCTCTGGCAATATTGCCTTGTTTTCTAGAACATTCTCTAGCAAAATGTCCCTCTTCTCCACAAATAAAACATTTGCATCTTTTTAATTTATCTGCATGTTTTCTTTTAAATACCCTTACATGAGTATCATGTGGTTTCCCTTTGTATGTTTTTGCCTTTCTTAAGCCATACTTCTTATTCTTGTGATAGTATCCTGGAATAGGTATTTTACTACAGAATGATAAGTCTTTTAGACTCCTTTGTAATGCAGCCTTTTTACATAACTCTGATAGATACTGATACGAAAAGTTTATTCTTGGTAAGACACCAACGGTACTTCCTGGGTATTTTTCCATATATGCCTTTTCCAATTCTTTCCCAATTAATGGAGGCATTTTTCTAAAGAATTTTTCTGATAATTCGGGAGATATATACATTCTCCCTGATCTTGCTGATAAGATTTTATAATCATTCATATAATTAAATAAATCTTTCATATTATTACAGGATAATCTTTCCAAATCATTATATGCCCTATCCTGCTCCTCTGTTGATCCTTGATATGGATCTTCCAATAATATAACCCTTCTAATTTGAGATAATACATTTTGAGGGTCTTGTGCTATATTAACCAGTTCTTCATATTCTTGTGAATAGGCCATTCTCCACTGGATCCATGTATTCTTTTCTATTTCTCCAAGTAAATTTTCAATATATAATACTTTGCTTTTATTATCCGCCCAATTATTTTCGTTTATTAAATTTAAAGTTATTGATTCTCATCGGGCAATAACATCGCTATACTGGCCTATATCGTCTGGTAGAACTAGTATACATCCTTGACCTGATTGAGCTGTTGGTAAATTAAACTGCTCATTATTTTGTCTTACAAAATTTCCATTAAAATTGTTAAATCTAGGATTTATTTGAGGTATATTTAAATTATCTTGTTGTGGTCTTCGGGTACTTGGGGGGTACATTACAGGACCCATGACTAGTTCAGGTGGTCTTCGATAAATAGAAGTTGCTGTAGAACTTGTTGCAAAAGCTATTTCCTTCTTTTGTTCTAATTGTTGTTCTAATTTACGAATTAATGGATAATCCATGGTTGTCGCTGCAAAAACCAATTCTTTATCAACTTCTTCAACTTCTCCCCCACCAACTTCCGTGATTGATTCAATAAGAGGACTATCTGAATCACCATCCCCTTTGTCCCAAATTGGGTCGCATATCAAACTGGCTAAAAATTGAACAACTTCTAGCACATCATCATCATCCTCATCATAATCATCATAGCTCGTCATCATAAGAACTAGTTCTGCAGACCACTCTTCTTCTGCATCTACAGTTTCCAACCAATTGAATTCTGCAAATGTCATCTGTACGAGTTCATCCTCGTTATCTATTTGTTCAATAGTAAACCATTGATATGGGTTTATTGGTTCTAACATTTCAATTGTTGGTTCAGTTTGTTCAGCTTTTAGTATTGCTATGAACCATTTCCCAAGTAAAGAGTCATCATCTTGCTCAGCCTCATCATTTTCACTGAATTCCTCAGGGTCTGAATAGTTTTATGGGAATTCTGGATCATCATCGAACGGCCAATCATCATCTATTGTTAGTAGATTGATGAATTCATGTTCGAGTTCTTCTTCATCATTTAAGCCTCTCCTAACTTCCTGCTCTGGTGTTGTTATCGAATATCCGCCAAACCTTACAGCGAGTGATCCATCAGTTCGTGTTGTAATTCTTGATATTTGAGGATTTCGTACTATAGAAGCCTGCGTTGGTCTAATTATCCATCTCCTTCCTTGTAATTCTGATGTAGAATGCGCTTGGCCTGGAATTGCTCGTATTCCTCTGCTTGCCAAGTGTTCCGCCACATTTTGCACATTATATCTAAAATTTGTATGGCTAGTGTTGGATAGCCGGCCTATTAATGACCTTGAGAGTAATAGATTACTCTCACCGCCTTTTCATCCTTCATAACCATGCGTTTGAATAATAACTTGTATATGATTATTAAAATCATGAATACTTATGGTCATATCAGGAGCAGAATATGCCAATTGTGTTCCTAACGAAAGATCTATTTCCATAGAGCTTATTATAGATCTATCATCTGACCATCTTGTGTCTCTTATAACAACTAGAGCATTTACACCAGCATTTCTTCTATGCAAGGTATAAAGCCTAATCATTATTAATCCTATGTGGAGGTGTTGTAAACCTTCTTGGACCAATTGATTATAACTCTGTTGTGTAATAAATGGTAATTCAACTTGAGTTCCTTCAATAGCTAGGATTCTTTCATCAGAATAGTGTTGGTATACCCTATGATTTCTTTCAGACCAACCTATTTGATGCAAAGTTTCCGCAGGGACTTGTTGTGCTCTTCTATATTGTGAAATATTTAATTCTGTATTTGGGTCTAATTGGGATTCTAGACTTCTTCTAAAATGCCTTCGACCAGGCAGCCTTCTTTGTGCCTCATACCTAAGGCGACTACCTAATCGGTAACCCCGAATTTGATCATCAATTATTGGGTTTTGATTATTTTCTCCACCCGACACCGAGGGCCTAGGAATAGTTTCTGTTTGAGTTTGTGTCCTATTTATTTTTCTTTCTTCTTTTTAGATTCAAATATGTCTTTTGGATTTTTTAAAACAAAGAAGTGACCAGTAGTTTTACGGATTTTCCTTTCACCAGGTTCTCCTAGATTTAATTTCTGAAGATCATTTTGGAGTTCTTCTACAGTATTTGAGAAATTTTCTGTGCTTGTAGCTTTTGATTTCTCTAACTCTAGTTTCTTAATTGAGTCTTTACAATCCTCAAGATCTTCTTTAATTTTAACTAAGAGTTGGATTATTGAATTATTCGGTTTGATAAGAGCTGTTACTGATCCCCTAGTTACTTCAGATGGTTTCTGAAAGCCAACTGCTGGTTCTTCAATAGTTTCTGTTGCTTTAAGGGTTTCTTTATAAATTGAGCTTCCGGCAGTAAGTCGCAAATTGCTCATTAACCTAATTAAGATCAATCTAAACCTCACTTATTCTAATATTTCAGGTGCCTTCTCACTATTACGAACGTAACGGTACTTTTGTTTCTTCTTCTAAGAAACTCTTCCCTCTTTATCGCCTATACTAAGTTCACGTCTCCTGAAATAATGAACCCTTGAAATAAATGACTGACCTTATTGATTCCACCCAAAAGAAATCCAAGCTCTGATACCAAAGTAAGAAGCGTGGTCTTTCTCCGAAAGTTATTGGTTATGACAAACACGAAGCTTTTAGAAAGAAACAAGATTGTTCAAACAAGAAAAGATTGCACAAGATTTATTGATTTCAATACTGGATTTTACAAAGAGAGATTAGGACTTGTTCGATTATGTCGAGTGTGTCCTGAAACTCTGTCATACATGAATATATATAGGCTTACCGGTTAGCAACTCAATTATTGAGAGCGGGTGCACTGTAGGCCCCATCGTCCACTCAGATAATTGGAATGCCACAAGTGGTGAGTCTCTATCGTGGTTGTCTATATCAACCCACTATTCTTTTACAAGCATCTTAAATTGTGGTTGTCTTTATCAACCACTATTTTTCGCATTACATTGGTATAAAATATGTTATTAAAAATATCTTAGGGTTCGATTTCATTTAGAATTGGTCGTAGGGCTGTAGATTATTGCACTGTCGTGTTCTGTTCTACTAATTCGGTCCGAATTGTGTCCAATTCGGTTCGAATTCCACTACGTGAATGCTACGTTCTACTTGTTTATTGGTCTATTCAAGCTAAAAGTCCATGTAGCCATACCTAAACTCTCTAACCCTCTGCTATCGCCTATTGGGTACGGTATTTGGTATAGAACATAGTGTTAACCCTCATCAAGTGCATTGTACCTCAACTTTCGTGTGTTAGTAGACCTACTCGAGTTTACTTGTTGATTTTCTGCGAGATATCTACTTTAAACTTGTTAGGAACTCATTCCATGTGCAGTTTAAATTTTTATTACTCATTAACAAACAATTAACAATTGCGAATAAACGGATCTAGTTATTTATGCATGTTTGACACTTAATAAGAACAGTAGAAGGTTACCTCTTCCAAAATCGTATTTGGAAGGTTCGAATCCAATCTCTGGGAGTCGGTGGCGTGCTCGTCACCTTCGCGACTGCCTCCGGTTGCCTCGAGTCCACCTAGAAGATTAACCAAAGTCTCAAGACAAGTGCTAGCTTGTCCAAGACGATAACTAATTCCTTGTTTTCCTTCTACGCGTGATTAATAGATTAAGTGGAAGAATGTACGCTCAACGCATGAGCTAGAGATAGGAGGAGAGGCGCACGCAAGAGAAGAACCAGATTTCTTCTCTTGCTTGAGCCGTCGGCCAAGGGAGGAGGAGAGAGGAGATTAGGGTTTTGTGTTCATTGTTTCCATAAACAATATTGCTATATATAATGCCAAGCTCTCTTCTAATTTTTTTTGTTTGGACAAAAATACCCCCTCATGGCCAAAATTTTCATGGTGATTATGGGCTACACAACATATTATATTAGCCCATTAATCCACTCCATTAATTAACCTCAAATCGGACTTTCAGTTAACTGATTAACTAAAAGGCCAATCAGCTCAGTATAATAAAATTGCGTTGAACGAATTTAATTATTAACATATTAATAATTAATTTGGAATTAGCATACACATTATATTATTTATATATGATCCTCTTGAGTTAATTAATTATAACGGTTCGCAGCAGTATATAATTAATTAATCAAATTATCATATTTTCGCAGCACTCGCTGCTGCGAATAAATAAATAATGCACGTGGGGTTAAAGTCCTATTTGTGTGACCCTTTGAGGATTTATGCTATGTTGGCCATGGAAAATAAATCACCATTTATTTCCATTAATCATAAGCGGTATCTAGCAACACGTTATGATTCTCAATTCGCATAAATAAATACTGTACCAATACAGTACTTCAATCTTGCATAAGAAAAAGTATCTTGTTGTTTTGATTCTTATGTCACATGATATCGTTGCATAATCCAAGATAGGAATGTGTCATTCTTGCAGATTATACGTTTCTTGATCTAGAAATGATTGCATAAGTTGCTAGCAAGCAATCCATCTCCATCAAGGGGCCCAGTATATATCATCACTTATTAGGTGAACTAATGAGGGACATACGGTTGTCTTGATGACCAGTTTCTCCCCGCACAATTCAAGTGAACATAAATAAAGTCCGTATAGCAGTCCTTATTAGGAATCAGCGTTAGACGATATTTATAGAACATATCCTCATGTGGAGAAACTGAACCATCTCAAACTCAGAATCAAATACGTGTGAAATAAATAATGACACATAACACAATCCATATATTTATTTCATTGGGTCATATCATGTACTATGTTCCTGTAACATATGCATATACAATTAAGTTAGTGACTCCTTACTTATGATTTATAGAACTTAATCATCACTTAACTTGTATACTAGTCTTGTCTGATAATTAATGTTCCTTGTTAATTATCAAAACTATGGACAGTTTTGATTTATTATTGTAATTTAATCATAAATGAAACACAATGATCCACAATTCAGATCCTCAACCTGAATGAACTGTCAATAATAAAATCCAGGAACAAATGATCAAATATCATCAATAACATAAACTATAGAAGTAGCCATAAATTGATTGGCTTCTAGGACATATCTCTAACAAAACTGTCGTTCAAATATAAACTTTCACTTTTGGTTAATCGCTGGTTGACTTTTGCCTTTTTACCTACCTCGAAATATTTATGCAAGTCTCATCTATTAAAACATGTTGATGTCCTAACAAATGTGTCCATTAATTCATTAAGCAACATAGTTAAAAAACAATTCATAGCATAAGCAAGCAATAACGATTCTCAACAAGTAAATAGCAATTTCAATCAACAAGCCAAGTATCACATAACAAACCAAATCCAAGATACATCTACCCCTAAAACAACATTAGTTTTAGCCTAACATACTAATAAAACAAACTACAAATGCAAATGAGTAAGATACAAACTCTATCCGATTGAATATCAAGATAAAGGAAGAAATAAATCGAGAATTCCTTCAAACTCGAAATACCGCACGTCCAGAGCCGTGGTTGGATTGAATCTGCCGCTGTCGCGTCTAGAATCGTTCCCAAGTCGCTGCCATGATCGAGTGATGGTGGAGAAGTGGAAATCTGACGCCTTTCGGAGTGAGAACGGTGGTGGGAGGTAGAAGATTGGTGGCTAATGGTAGATCAATTGTAAGTCGCCTCCTCTACAAGAAAGAATATGCATATATAGCCTTTTTTCTGCCTCTTTGGATGCCCTAGAACCTCTCCATGGGTTGCAAACCGACCTCGGGACGTTCACATAAGAGAATACCCCTTCCAAGTACAGCCAGAACTTTCCTTGTATGTCAATTCGGTCCGAATTGGCTCCTCTGTAATTTCTTGTGATGCAATTCGGTCCGAATTGATACTAATTCGGTCCGAATTCCTGTGCATCCAACACTGCGCACCAATAGCATTTTGACCATAATTTCTTCATCCGGACTCCGATTGAGGTGATTCAAAGATTGTTGGAAAGCTTAGGATGAGCTCTATAATACTATGGATTTCATTTAGTCATTTTATTTCCAAAAATTCTCCATTTTATGCAATTATTGTGTCTCATCCACCAAGTTCCTACAAGACAAGTCAAATTCCACGGCAGTATCCAATCTTGCCAAATAAAATACAAAAGCACAGAGAATATCATTGGTTTAGTCATAATTTTGATGTAAAGTCTGGCCAAAATAATAGCATAAATATGAGATATCAGTTGGTATTTGACGAATTCCACTAGGAAAATTTACAATATCCGGGCTGGAACTAAATACCGCACTGAGAGACTGTCTGATCTCTCACCCATTTCCATTTTAATATGGATTCCAGGTATTGAAGACGATGTGTTAGAGCTTTCGTAAAGAGATATTCCTTCTTTTCAAACCTAAGGACAAGCCTAAGGTTCCGGTGCCAATCCAGAAAGTTGGCACCGTTGAAGGCGAGCTTTTCTTTCTCTAAAAGAGAGCGAAGCGAAAAGGATGAGGACGACATCTACAACAATTAATTCAAATTAAAGGCCAATTAGTTTATGTTTATGTTTTATTTTTCAATAAAGTAAAACTTTCACTACTTTAATATAAGTCCCTAAAAGTAATGAATATCCAAGACCCTTATTTTCGTCAAGTTGGACCTGCTATGGCACGTCACCCAAAATGACTAGACAAGGTAGGTTCTCTTTAACCAATCATACAATTTTATGATTCTTGGTTCGCGTCGCGAACTTCGCCCCGATGTCCAAACTCTAGTTGGGTCCATCGATAAGTAACATCTCTCTATTTGCTCCTTACAAATCCCTTTATTTGTACCCCGACTATCGAATTGACAACCATGACGTCCGCTTGGGCGGACCGCGCCATGAGAGGGCAATCGACGTGAAGGGGATAGAGAGAAGGAGGGCTGTCGACTTAATCAAATTAATTTGGGACAAACAATTATGTGACTCTTGTTTGGTGGTCGTGTAATCATACACCCATACCTATCCTATGACATTCATAGCATCCACAAACATTCACATAATAATAAGCATCTCAAGCATTGTTGTGGGTTTGTATGGCTCCCGCTTGCATTAGTTCCGCCGCATCTCCATGTAGCAAAACTAATCTAATTGTCCCTCCCACTAATTATATAGATCTTATCCTATATAATTAAAGGAACAAAAATACATGTGAAAAAATATCCCTAATTCCCTCATAGCCTTAGGGGCATGCAAGCCTCACAAGTTACATTAAGAAATTAATCATTATTAATTAATTAACCAATGCACCAAAGGCCTTACATACATTCATTCACATGCATTCACAAATTACAACACATAAGGTATTGGTTTCTTGAGCCATACTAAACCCACGATCCTTCCTACAAAACAAAGTTAGCACATGTCCCTTTGTTTCTTAATTAACAACAATGAATTAGAGTCTTTGCACATCGCTTGTAGTTCGGGTCTTTCCGCATAAAAGTTTAACTTTTAAACAACTAATTTTTTTAAACAATATTGAAAAGCCAATTCAACAATTTCAAACAGAAAGGAGTAATATTAAGGAGTGTTCTAATTAACTTATTCAACTAATTTGATTAATTAGAAAATACTTTAACTATTTAAAATATTAAATGGGACCCGATAAAATCCGAAATTTTTCGGTCTCCAAAAATTATGAAATAAATCATGAATACTCCCTATTATGAGTGTAACTATCTGTCAAAATTTCAGGGAGAGATCACTTACCATCAGAGAGAAACAAAATTAACAAATCATCAAACTGTGCTCGAAACACCGTTATCCGATTTTCTGTTTTTGTCTAACTCTTTTGGTCTGTAGGATCATCTTCCAAAACGTTTTCATAAAAAAACTTTACATAAAAAATCTACTATATGTTATAGGCTACCAATCTATGAAAAGAAAATTAATAAGTTCTATTTAAAATCATCAAGATAAATAGCATACAAGCTACTTGTCCTGTTCTGAAACAGACTGACGAATTAAAACATTTGACTCAGTTGAGGTATCAAACCTTAATGAAATTCTTTGAAACTAATTTTTACAGAATCTTAACTTTAAGTAGAAACTTTCTATTTAAACACTTTTTCATAAAGTTTTCTCAATAAGTACAGTTTATCCAAACAATCAGTTTGTTGGAAAACCAGATCTGACAACCGATTCACTTCTCATGACTTGAACGCCCACATAAAATCCGAAGCATGCAACAAATTTTACATGTCCAGAAAGATCATCAAGTTTACAAGATTTCTAGCCAATAAATACAGATAGTTATTTTCGAAAAATAAATCCTTCATGCCTAAAACACAGAACTGTGCAGCAGAGTATCAGATCTGCGCACTGTTACCGTTTAATTCACCAAAAATTCATAACAACTTAGAAAAAGGCGAAACCAGTTGCAAAAGGACCACATCTCATAGATCTACAACCTCCAAAAGATTTTCGAATTTTTTTGAAAGTTTTTCTCAGCGAAAAAATCAAAACAATCATGAAAACAGAGAACAGATCCAGACAGCAAGCAAGTGCATCACTAATCCATGTGTTAATTAACCATTTCTCATCTAATTATGTGTTAAAATGCTCAAGCACGACCTAAAGCTCTGATACCACTGTTAGAAAGTGCCAAAAATTAATTTTTATGCTTAATTAACTAATTTAACCAAGCAATTAGCACATAGAAGGATCTAGCAAGCAAATAACACATTTAATGCATGAGAATGGTTAGAATCGAATTATACCTCTTGCGAACTAGCAATCGCAAGGCTCGATCCCTTTGCGTAGGAGTCGGTGGCGTGCTCTCCTTTGCCTTCTCCTTCGTCGGCGGCCGCCTCAAGTCCACCAAGAGGTTTAACCAATTTCTTCTCAAATTGTACTAGCAATTGAGAAGAACAAAGGCTAATCCTTAGACTTTCTCCTTTCTTCTTAATTAAACCTTTTAATTTTGTGGAGAAATTTTGTTCAACTCATGAACTAGAGGTGAATTAAGAGAGGAGATGAATAGAAATTCTGAAATTTCTATTTTTCTTCTATTATTTTCGGCCAAGGAGGGAGAAAGAGAGAGAAGGTAGGTGGAGGCTAGGGTTTCCATCAAATGGGACCTCTATTTATAGACCTCTTGACCTAGCACTCCCACAAATTTCATATGGACAACTCTACTCCTCTATGGCCGGCCCCTTTATTGGGTTTAAATGGGCTATGTCAAGTTACATTGGCCCATTAAATTAATCCTTTAATTGCTCTCTCAATTAAACCTCAAATTGGACTATTGGTTAACTAATTAATTAAAGGCCCAAATAACTCAAATAAAATGAAATATGTTGAACATAATTAATTATTAACTTATTAATAATTAATTTAGGATTAGCAAATGCAATAATTTATTTCTATATGATCCCTTTGACTTAATTAATTATAACGGTTCGCAACGGCATATAATTAATTAGTCAACTTATCATATTTTCGCAATACACTGCTGCGAATAAATAAATACTACACTGTATGGTTAAAACTCTATTTGTGTGACCCTTTGAGGATTTATGCTACGTTGGCCATGGAATTAAATCGCCATTTAATTCTAATAATCATAAGCGGTATCTAGCAACACGTTATGATTCCCAATTCGCATAAATAGTGTACTGATACAATATTTTAATCCTGCATAAGAAATAATAGTATTTCCTTGTCTGATTCTTATGTCACATGATATCATCGTATAATCCAAGATAGGAATGTGTCATTCTTGCAGATTATACGTTTCTTGATCTAGAGATGACTGTATCAGTTGCTAGCAAACAATCCATCTCCATCAAGGGGCCCAAACAGATATCATCGCTCACTAAATAAATTAATGAGGGACATACGGTTTTCTTGATGAACAACTTTTTCCCACACAATTCAAGAGAACATAAATAAAGTCCGTATAGCAGTCCTTATCAGGAATCAACGGTAGACGATATTTATTGAGCCTATCCTCATGTGGAAAAGTTGAACCATCTCAAACTTAGAATCAAACTCAAACGAAATAAATAATGACACATAACACAATCCATATATTTATTTCATTGGGTCGTGTCCTGTACTATGTTCTCTAACATATACATATGCAATTAAGTTGGCAACTCCTTACCTATGATCTGTAGAACTTAATCATCACTTAACTTGCATGCTAATCTTATCCGATAATTAATATTCCTTATTAATTATCAAGATTACGGACCTTTTAGATTTATTATTGTCATTTAATTATAAATGAACTACAGAGATCTACAATTCAGATCCTCAACCTGAATGATCTGTCAATAAATAAATCAAGGAATAACTGATCAAATATCATCAATAACATAAACCATAGAAGTAGCCTTTTAACGATTGGCTTCTAGGATATATCTCTAACAAGTTTTAGCCTAACATGCTAATAAAACAAACTACAAATGCAAATGAGTAAGATACAAACTCTATCCGATTGAATATCAAGATAAAGGAAGAAATAAACCGAGAATTCCTTCAAACTCGAAATACCGCACGTCCAGAGCCGTGGTTGGATTGAATCTGCCGCTGTCGCGTCTAGAACCGTTCCCAAGTCGCTGCCATGATCGAGTGATGGTGGAGAAGTGGAAATCTGACGCCTTTCGGAGTGAGAACGGTGGTGGGAGGTAGAAGATTGGTGGCTAATGGTAGATCAATTGTAAGTCGCCTCCTCTACAAGAAAGAATATGCATATATAGCCTTTTTTCTGCCTCTTTGGATGCCCTAGAACCTCTCCATGGGTTGCAAACCGACCTCGGGACGTTCACATAAGAGAATACCCCTTCCAAGTACAGCCAGAACTTTCCTTGTATGTCAATTCGGTCCGAATTCCACCTGATTCGGTCCGAATTGGCTCCTCTGTAATTTCCTGTGATGCAATTCGGTCCGAATTGATACTAACTCGGTCCGAATTCCTGTGCATCCAACACTGCGCACCAATAGCATTTTGACCATAATTTCTTCATCCGGACTCCGATTGAGGTGATTCAAAGATTGTTGGAAAGCTTAGGATGAGCTCTATAATACTATGGATTCCATTTAGTCATTTTCTTTCCAAAAATTCTCCATTTTATGCAATTATTGTGTCTCATCCACCAAGTTCCTACAAGACAAGTCAAATTCTACGGCAGTATCCAATCTTGCCAAATAAAATACAAAAGCACAGAGAATATCATTGGTTTAGTCACAATTTTGATGTAAAGTCTGGCCAAAATAATAGCATAAATATGAGATATTAGTTGGTATTTGACGAATTCCACTAGAAAAATTTACAATATCCGGGCTGGAACTAAATACCGCACTGAGAGACTGTCTGATCTCTCACCCATTTCCATTTTAATATGGATTTCAGGTATTGAAGACGATGTGTTAGAGCTTTCGTAAGAAAAGAGAGAAAAACAAGCGGGTCAAATAAATGCTACTGATTGTGTCGTTTTATTTTATTTAGATATTTTTTTGATACATCGAACTAGCATGGGTCTCGTATTCAACTCACCATGCTAGTTTTGTCGTTTGCCAAACTCTTTCATTATTGAGTAAATAAAGTTTTGTGGCATTTTATGTGTAGATTATTGGTATGTATGTGATGTATGTTTCACCTTGCGTAGAAATACGCGGCGGGTTGTCAAGATGCACTCGCGAGTCATCCAAAAGTGACTCAGGGTGTGACAGCCTCACTGGCCTTTATTACAAGTCAAAAAAGGCAATTTTATTTAGATATGTTAGCTGGTGTATAACGTGTCATAGTAAAATTTTTTATATGATTTCTTATGAACATAATGTTGTGGGTTTTCAAAATTAATAGATAGTGTTCTTAGCAAAATGAGATGTTTTTCTTTATTGGCTCAAAGCAGTAACAGAGATGGACCAAGCTAATCAGGTAAAGAATCATCATGTCACCGTTGAGTTAAGTTTGTTGGATTTTCTTATATTGACTCTTCCATCTTTTTTTTTCTATGTCATGTTTTAACTTAGGAATTGGAACAAATTTGTACTGTTAAATGTAGAAATTTATTTTTGTTGGGCTATATTAGAGCTTCTAGAACGCCTTAAAGTTTAGGTAAACTTTGTGCTGAGCATGCTTGGACACTTTATTTTGTGTTTTTCTCAATTAAAGTGGTAAGTGGAACATATTTGTAACACTCCTTTTGTTTTCAACTCGATAGTTGTATGTACATTTAAGAACCTTTGATCTATATATATGTGTATGTACAAGGTTGCATATAACTCATGACTGAGTTCATAATGGTTTATTTGATAGCGCTAAGCGCCTTGAATTAACTATTTTCTATGAAGATATCTGATAAACAATCTGAATAGTTATTCTTCATTTTGTGTTAACGAGTGCTAAGAACCTTCTGAATAGTTAATTCTTCTTTTGTGTTAAACACTCACACCTTACACCAAAGGAATGTCCAGCCTTGACTGCGGACCAACAGAAATATCAACGGTCTGTTTGCACAAGGTTGTCAATTCTATTTTATTCTAATAACGATCCTAAACATTGCATAAGGTTGTCAATTCTACTTTATTCTAATAATGATCCTAAACATTGCATGTCTGTTCGCAATTAGCTAACCACAAGGTTGTCAATTCCATTTTATATTCTAATAATGATCCTAATTATTGCATGTATGTTTGCAAAAAATTCCACAACATATCCACACTCATTAGGAAATTGTTTCATCACATATTCGGATCAGAATGAATCACGCAACACACGAGATTAGAACTAGTACACTATAAACGAGGGAAGATGCTGGCATCTAATGACCCCCATCCAACATCTAAACATATATTATCCCAGAGTAGGTCGACTACCAATTGACCACTGTTGATGCACAATGCTCCCGACAGTAACTCAATCTAGACCGTCAGTTTCATATCCTTCTATCATAGCCATCCGATTGAAGTCTCCTTCTCTGTTGGATGGACTTCTTCAAAGAAAATTTGGATGGACTTCTTCAAAGAAAATAATCCCTAGTACCAGCATCAAGTTTTATACCGCATTGTAAAATTTTCAAAAGTCAAGAACATGTCAGGATCTTTTATTTCACAGCACCAACTTTTTGACGTCAAAAATAAATTTTCATTTCACTTGGAATGCGCTTATTATTACAGAACCAGTAATTCTCAGCAAATCTATGAAATATAGAATTAAAAATGGTTCGTTGAATCAAACACATCCAGTAGACCAAGTTACTGGTAGCAAAGTAAAATTCTTGCAACACTAAGCTCGCCCGCCAAATCTAAGAATTTTGACAATAATATTCTTAGGTCTACTGGAAGATCTCTTCTGCAACGATTTTTTGTTTTGCGAACACCCATCTGAAAGTAACTTTTGTTCCATATACACTAGAACAAAGCCACTAAGTTAAAAATTGATTCAACCCACATGAAGAGCAAGCTATTAGTTCATCACAGTTATTTAAAGGGCTCCACATTCATTTCTCACTTCAGCACAGTAGATAACCATTAACACATTACAATAAAGGGCATTAAACACATCTCACGAACCAGAATCAAATCTAAACAGGGGAAAAAAATTATAAAGCTCCTGATTAATCAATAAGGATGATGTCTACCTTTACTCTTGTTTTTCTTAGGTTTCATCACAAGTGAGCTTGAAATCCACGATTGATTCCCACCTAATAAATCTGATTCTCCAGAAAGCCAGCAACAAAGCCGGCCATCTTCCCCTCCAGTCCATCCAAATACACCCCTGCTTTTTCCAAAAGTACTTAACATAAGCACATATAGACTTGCCTACTTTGTGTAAATCATCAACTAAATACAATGATATTGCTATTTACTGGTTTGACAAGCATTCTGGCATTTTATTTGAACAAGAATAATAACAGGTTACTATTCGGTCAGCTCCAGGAGCAGCATATACCATCCAATATGACTTATATGATGGATTGACCATTTTGGCTACCATGTCTGACAAGGATAAATTAAGAAAAAAATAGGTGAATTTTGGATATGTGAACATTAATTGAGGATACTGAAAGTAATCTAAACAACTTGTTCCTTTTTTTTTTTCCTTTCTGATCCAACTTAAATATAAACTAAAACATAGACATTGACTGTGAATCGGTAAGGTTAAAAATTTGAATAATAGATTGACCAGTTTGACTTCCATGTCTTATAAGAATTTAAGTTAAATTTTGGATATCTGAAGATTAATTGAGGTTACTTGCATAACTGAAGCTAATTTGAACTTCTTCTGCCCTTTTTTTTTTTTTTTTTTTACAATCTGATCCAACATAAATTTAACTAAATCGCTAAGTTTAATTTAGGCCTTAGTTGATTGCACAATTGGGGATGTCCAAAGTCCAGGTAAGCCAGAAAAATCATCATGTGAAACATACTAACAATCAAGAGTTTAGACTATGGCATGTATATTTTCTACCTGGATATTTGATCTGAAGATGCCGGAAGCACACTTCTAACGACTCCAATATGTCCACCTTCTAAAATTGCTTCTACTGCCCCAATTCTAGTTCCATTGCTGTTTTGTGTTATGGGGAAATAACCTAGTGTTCCAGAACTGGTGCCACCAATCAACCATAGCAGATCTTCTGTAGATGAATAGTGGCAATCTACGAAATAGTCAACCTGTAAAAAAAGAGCAGGGATGGATGAAATAGTTTTGCAATTAAAGATATTTCTTGTGTGAAATTCTAAGATTCTTATGCTGAAGTTCTGCACTGACTTCGATAGTCATGCAATCAAAGCCTTAAGGCTGTGCTCCAGAACCAAAAGGCCGAGGGGAGATTAGGGGACGTGAGGCGAGAGAGTAACTGACCAAGCTTCCCAACGGGAGTTTACTCGCTCCACAACCAAGATGAGGAGAAATAAGAGGGAATGAGACAAAGTGAGATAAGACACAGTGATCTGTAGACTTTACTCTCGATCTCTAATCCCCCATTTTGGGGGAGAGTGGATCCTCTAGTCGTTTTTATAAAACGACCAGTGGTCGTTTTTCGATCTGAGCCCTCCGATTTAATCTCAACGGTTCAATTTTTTCGGGCCTATCAATCTGGTATTATGCACCGGGCATCCTTATCCATTGAGATTAAATCAGACGGCTCAGATGGAAAAATGACCAGAGGATCTCGTTCCGATTTTGGGGTGAGCCTAGCACACAGCCTAAATTAATCATATTCACAGAGAGTGATTAAAAGAGTTGCCAATCTCTACATTTAGGAGTATTTTGGTTTATGCCACTAAAAATTTAAAATTCAAGATACGCCATCACTAAGTGACAAATTAATTTTATGCCACTACAAAACAACAAAAAATTGGTTTTATGCTATTGGCTAGTTAAAATGAACATCTTGCCCTCTTGAATATGTCATTACAAATATTTAAATTCAAGATATACCATTGCAAATAAAATAATTAATTTTATACCACTACAAAATAATAAATATCGGTTTCATGTCACTTTGTGCCTAAAAAATTAATTTCCGCCACTAAAACTTGTGATTTTTCATTTCACTAACAAAAATTAAACTTTAAAGAATGATTTTTTGTTTGCAGCAAGAATACTTATTGAACACTAATGCTTTACACTTTATTGAAAATAGTTAAGTGCCACATATGAGCTCCTCCCATGTTCAGTAAAGAATAATTGAAAACAGAAACAAAAAGGTCTGCTCCCACATCTGTCCTTCTCCCATGAACTGGTAAAGAATAAAGTCCCTTCAGTTCATTGATTTCTCACAAATAATTAATTTTGCAAAGCATTATGCTAATATTTCAGTTCATTGATTTCTCACGAAGAAATAATTTTAATTTAGCTTTTTTTTATTTCTAGGAAAAGACCTTTGTGCACATTTATACGAAACAAAACCATTGCTTCAACAGAAAAATAAAATATAAAAAAATAGTGAATCTATATGAGAATCCAAAAATTCAATTGATTTTAAATAGAAAATTTAGAAATCATCACACCATAGATTTAGAGATTAAGAAGAGATGAACTGCACAAAAGAGGAGATAGGTTTAAAGACTAAGGGTAGATGAATTGTGCGTCTTCTTTTTCTTCAGTTTCATTTTTTTTTCCATATAGGATTTTCTAACCTAATTAACATGACTAATTAGTGAAGGGCAATCGTGGAATTTTTTAAATTACTGACAAATTGAAAATAGCAAATATAGAATTTATTATATTTTGGAAAGAATTAGTGGCATAAAACTAATTTCGACAATTTAATGACGGCAAATTTTCAATTTGCAATTAATAAGGATGGCATAATTTGAAATTGGCAAGATTTACAGTGGCATAAAACAATTTTTTTCCTAAATTTATCGTGAATGCCTGTACACACCAGTCCCAACAGTACAGATGTGACTGTTAAGGTACAATACATGTTACCCACTGCAAACAAACAAAATATAAAATACACAAAATATAACATACATTACTCAAGTTCCATTGATCTGAAGCCAAAGACCGAGCTTGTTCGAAATTGGCTTCTCTTCTCCCCTCATTCCAATCCCAAATGCTGAAACAAAGAAATTAATGCAGTGTAGAAGTTAAATTTCTCCATAGTCATGCTGAAAAAAGTAAATTATAAAATATCTCTTCCTAAGAGTATCAATAATCTATACAAAGAGAACCTACTCAATACATTTTGTTAAATTTACCTTAGAGTTTCAATATGAGTTAAACACCACAGTTTCTGATTCTCATTTCCAAAGAATCCTACCTTGGCAACAGATGTTTCCACATTCATAACCTAAAAACAAAGCAGAAATCATCACCACTTAAAAATTGTTTTGTCCAAGCACACTTTTTTGGGGGGTTGGGGCTGTGAACTTAATTCCTTTGTACTCAATGACATAATCAATCCAAAAACCCTAGAAAAGTTACACTCTTGTACCAGTTTTGATTCTGCTATTTTACTTAACATCGTTGGAGCAGAATAATTAAAGGGGACAAAACGATCAGATGAGACAAAAATACAAGGAACCAAAATAGAATACTGACAACTTAAATATTATGTACCGATATTAAGTTACAGTCATCATTGATTTCACCATCAGTATCAAAAAGACACAAAAGCCCATCGACTGAAGATGAAATTAACTTGTTCTGTTGACCTGGTACAAATTGTACCTACAATAGTCAAACAATTAGCTTTGAAACAACTTGTAAAATTTAATATAAAATTTGCAAAAGTCTGAACATAATCCACTGTAGCATCAATTAATTCGTAATCAAATAAAATCTGTTAAAATTAACTTGTAATCAAATAAAATCTGTTAAAATTAACTTGTAATCAAATAAAGTCTCATAGAACCTAAATCAGCCCAAATTTACCAGAATTTTAGCAAATAAACACCAACAACAACAATAACAACTAAGCCTTTTGTCCCCAACAAATTGGATAGGCTAGAAAGAAACCCAGTAAGAAAAATCATCCAAAAACCAAATAATGTATAAAAAATACTAATAATAGTAATAGCAATATAGCAAAAATAACAATAATAATAATAATAATAATAATAAAATAATAGTAATAGTAGAAACCTACACCTCAACCGAAATCTATATGTGACCTACAAACCTATGGCAGTTCTTATGTCATGGCTCCGGTAAATGAATTGCTAATTTCCATGCCCTATCGATCGCCAACTCCTTGGAGACATTCCATTCTTTAAGGTCATTTTTCTATCGCTTTTTCCCAATCTTGGTCTCTCTCTATATCTTCGTGTGTTTTCAAAATTATTGAGAATTCCGCTACGCATCGGTGCCTCGGAAGGCCTACGTTCGATATGTTCAAACCATCTCAAACGATGTTGGATCAGCTTCTCCTCTATCGGTGCAACTCCAACCATATCCCATATGTCATCATTTTTTATCCGCTCTCCTCCTGTGACCGCAAATCCACCGCAATATACGCATCTCCGCTACACTCATCTTCTCGATGTGTCGTCTTTTAATAACCCAACATTATGCGCCATACAACATTGCAGGTCTAATCGCCGTCCTATAAAACTTGTCTTTTAACTTCTGTGGGACTTTCTTATCGCATAAGACGCCTGATGCTTACCGCCATTTCACCCACCCTGTTTTTATCCTATGACTAACATCTTCATCTATCTCGCCATCGCTCGGCATCGACACTAAATATCAAAAGGTGTCTTTCATAAGCACTACATGTCCGTCAAAACAGACATCTTCATCTTCTGATCGTACCCCACTAAACTCACACCTCATATACTCCGTCTTAATTCTATTAAGCCTAAATCCTTTCAACTCCGTCTCCACAACTCTAATTTCCTATCGACACGCGTCCTACTCTCATCGACTGACACCGCATCATCGACAAAGAGCATACACCAAAGAATTTCTCCCTGTATATCCTTCGTGATCTCATCCATCACTAAGGCAAAAATATAAAGACTCAAAGCTGATCCCTGATATAGTCCTATTCTAATAGAAAAGTCGCTAGTCACAGTATCACATGTCCTGATGCAAGTAAAAACACCATCATATATGTCTTGGATGAGAGTAACGTACTTAATGGGGACTTTCTTCTTTTCCAGTGCCCACCACATGACCTTTCTTGGTACTTATCGTATGCTTTCTGCAGATCAATGAAAACCATATGTAATGAAAGCCATATGTAGATTCTCCTGCTCACGATATCTCTCCGTCAACTCCCTTATCAAGAAGATAGCCTCTATAGTCGACCTTCCAGACATAAAACAAAATTGTTTGTTCGAAACGTTTGTCATCCGTCTCAAGCGATGCTCGATCACTCTCTCCCAAAGCTTCATTGTATGACTCATAAGTTTAACCCCTCTATAGTTTGTACAGTTTTGAGTATCTCCTTTATTCTTGAAGATTAGTACTAGAGTGCTTCGCCACTCATCCGACATCCTATTTGATCTAAAAATGTTGTTGAATAATTTGGTTAACCAAACTACAGCCACATCTCCGAGACATCTCCATACTTCGATTGGTATGTTATCAGGTCCCAAAACCTTACCTACTTTCATTTTTTTCAAGGCTTCTTTCACCTCGGACTCTTGAATTCTTCTAACGAAACGTCTATTGAAGTCATCAAAAGAGTCGTCCAGCTCAATTCCTAGACCATCATCTTCTCCATTGAATAAATTGTCGAAGTATTCCATCCACCTATTCTTGATCTCGTCGTCCTTCACTAAAAGCCTATCAGTCTCGTCCTTGATGCACTTCACTTGGTTTAAGTCTCTCGTCTTTCTATCTCGAAACTTGACTATCTTATAGACGTCCTTCTCACCATCCTTCGTACTTAGCTTCTGGTATAAATCCTCATAAGTCCGACCTCTTGCTTAGCTCACAGCTTTCTTTGCATTCTTCTTGGCCAATTTGTACTTTTGCACATTGTCCTCGATCTTGTCATGATGCAAGTATTTGTAGCATTTTTTCTTTTCTTTAATAGCTTTCTGCACTTTGTCATTCCACCACCAAGTATCTTTGTAACTCCAAACACTTCCGTAGCTACCTTCTGAATGCTAGTTGTCATCTTTTTCACATCTTGTTCGCTTCTTCACCTACTTTTCACGGTCCTTCTTCAATCATTCTACCTATAAAAATACGAGACACATCTCTTTTGAGCTTCCACCATTTCGTCCTCGCAACTCAAGTGTCTCTACCTACTCTAGAACGTAACAAAAAGCGAAAATCAGCCACCACAAGTTTGTGTTGTGAGACAACACACTCCCCAGGTATAACCTTGTAATTTACGCAGGCTGATCTGTCCTCTCTTCTAGCAAGGACAAAATCAATCTGGGAACAGTGTTGGACACTACTGAAGGTAACCAAATGGGATTGTCTTTTTTTAAGGAAGGTGTTAGCTATCATGAGGTCATAAGCTACGACCAAGTTCAAGAAGTCATCACCTTCTTGGTTCTTATCGCCATATCTGAAACTCCCATGCACCCTCTCAAACCCTCCACTAGTTTTGCCTACATGCCCATTGAAGTCTCCTCTAATGAAAAGCTTTTCAACAGTGAACACACTTCTAATTATGCCAATCTAAATTTTTCCAGAATTAGGTTTTGATGGTCTCACTCAGCCCTACTTGTGGCGCATACGCACTAATGACGTTCAAAACTAAGTCCCCAAAAACTAACTTCACTAGGATGATCATATCCCTTGCCTCGTAACGTCGACAACTCTGTTCTTAAGGCTTTTGTCGATAAAATGCCTACTCCATTCCTGTCTCGTTTTTTTCCAGCATACCACAGCTTGAAACCGGTATTCTCCACTTCCTTGGCTTTCTGGCCCATCCACTTAGTCTCTTGTACGCACAAGATGTTCACACGCCTCCTAATCGCCGTACCTAGTCTCTTAACTTTCCTGTTAAAGACCCTACATTCCAACTACCTAAACAAATCCTACTCTCTCCAACTATCGACCTTGCCCCCCACACCCGTCGTGAAAAGTGCGAAGACCCTTGCTTACTTGCCACTACATCCGGGCGCCGATGTAGCGCGCCACTAAGAGAGTGACGATCCGACCCTTGCTCATTTATCACCTTATCCGGGTTTCGATAAGGCGCGCCACTAAGGGAGTGGCGACCCAGCCCTTGCTCATTTGTCATCTTATCCGAGTTTCGATAAGACGCGTCGCTAAGAGGGTTACGCTGCAACGAAAAGTAATTGGGTTTCATTTCCACAAAGATAGCTGAGTTTTTTACGTTGGCTCGCCACGCCTATCACAACCCTCCTCCTTTTACTCGGATTTGGGACCGAGCTATACTAAACAATGCAAATAAACACCATCTAACAAAAAATCCAACCCAAGATAGAACTGTTACCTACATGAGTTACATCATCCATGTGGGATTCCTCTAAGCAAGCAACTTGTTTACCATTTCTCCAGTCCCAGAATAAAACCTTCAAGAGATAACAAAACCAACTTTTAGTGAATTACGGAAAACAACCAAAAATGGAGACCGATTTAGGTTGCTTTTGTTATGGATAACAAAAGCACAGCTGATAGTTAACTCTGACCCTTCTAGAACAACATTGAATTAAGTAAAAGGGTCAGAATTATACTAGAATAGTCCAAAGTCCAAACAAGTTGAACTAATTAATTAGATATAAATAAATAATAGAAGAAACTATACCTGAGAGTTAGAACCGGCAGCAAGAAGATTACCGCTTGAGCCACCAAAACTAAAGCTAAAAATCTCCTGTGAGGGACCTGCTCTCAACATGGAGACCTGAATTTAAAATACCATCGAAACCTGGGTAAGAAACCAATCAATTTCAGTTTACTACCAGGAACAGCATAACTTGGCCAGAGCTCAGTTAAACTATAGCCCTCACCCCGCTCATCTCCCTCTCCCCACAAAAAAATAAGAGAGAGAGGGAGGGAGAGAGAGAGAGAGAGAGAGGCACAGATGTATCAGATCAATCCCCACTTAAAACATCTAAGCTGTTCCAAAACTTGCAACTGAGACTAGAAGACTGTATTATCAATTGCCAAAATTAGCTGCCAACCAAACAATAGACAAGCTCAATAAGCACAATGAAAGTAGGAAATTTTAATCAAACAGTCATTGATACCATTCAACTGGTATCTACCAACACCAGACCAACCCAACATAATGACAAGGTTAAAAAAAATAAAAACCTGCTCAAAGCTTCTTGCATCCCAGGCTCTGACAGTACCATCAGATGAGCAGGAGCAAAGAACATGGGGTGATGCAGGTGCAGAAAAGGAAATTTCATGAATTCTTCCAGAATGGCCCTTACACTCTCCAAAATACTGCCCTGACACTGGAGAGTAAAGTTTTACTACATTTGTAGAAAGAGAAAGGGCAAGGGCCGGTATATCCTGGCTTTTCATTAAAAAAAAAAAAAAAGGGGGCATAATTGGTATTTGAATAGCATTTAAATTATAATTGACATTAAATCCTTAATGCCACTGAGTGAACTTCCTTTCCCATAAAAAAGAAAATTTAATATTTGATAGCAGAAGTACCTGGAAGCGATTTGGAAAACATAATCTTCGCCGAAGTTGGTCTGTAAAGAGTTCTTCAGTCCCAGTTTCTTCAAATTCGACGGTGGAGATGCTTTGCTTGTTGATCCTTTGTCTACTTCCATCTCCATCTCCATCTCCTCCACTCTCTCTCTCTCTCTCTCTCTCTCTCTCTCTGTGTCTAGGGGGTTGAACTTGGGATTTTTCTAGGGTTTTGGGACCCAGACAGGGCCGAACTGATCGTTCGTTCAGCGAAACATATTTTACTGGATTGAAAGGTTAAGTTGTGGCCCGGCCCAAATAACCTAAAGATTTATCAACTTCCATTCACACGGTTCACACCCCTAAGAAATGTTTAATTTAGCAAAATATGCAAATGTTTGTTAGCGACTAGCGAGTGTTTAACGGTTGGATGGATGGATAAGTTCGCTAAACAAACGTCTTTTTTCCGAGTCAAAAACTATGGTGCGATTCCTAATTCCTTTGAAATTTTCTGTGAAATTCTAAGCAATTATATTGCCATAGATACAGTTTAACCTTTGTACCTATCTAGCCATTTATTAATAACATCACAGGGATTTACAAGCATAATGTAGGGCCGGCTTATTTAATTTCATCCTCTGATCTAAACTTTGGTTTATTTGAACGGCTGAGATTTAATATAGCTGCTCAAACCCTCTTCATTCCAGAAACTGCCCGTTCAAAATTACAGAAAAGATGCAGCGCATGATAATAACAGAATGGCAAATAAATGAATAATACAATGAATTTGATTAAGAATTTGCTTTATCGAATAGTACAATGAATAAAATAATTCACTTCTCTTAAAGGTTCCCTTCTGTACAGAAATTTGCTAAGCCGCTTCAATTACAGCCTCAACAAATTTGAAATTGGCTGCCAACCCAGAAGCCATGGTTTCTTACTTGAAGGCAGCGCAAAATTCAACTCAAACATCTCCTTGGCAACATTGCCATCTCTCTCACAGAATCCAACAAGGCGGGCCACGATGTCAGCACTCTCGTCAATGTGGACCCTGTCAGTGGGGTCAGTCCAGAGCTTGTTGATCAGCTGAAGCTTCCGCTGCTTGCCATCCAGTGGTACATTCCACTTGAGAAAGAGACGCTCTTTCTCCTCCTCAGTAAGCCGCGAATTCATGCGCTTTGCAAGGAACTCTCTCTCGTTCTTGAGTTCTCTAATGCTATGTTCCGCAAAGAGAGAATGTCAATTTAGTTTGCTTTGGATCACATTACTATTTTGATATGGTAAGAAGGAAATACTTTTTTCCAACTAAATGGACGGGGAGATCATTGCATATATATTTAGGGTAAAAGTTATTTGTTATGTTTTGTTGGGACATGGCCAGAGAAATCTAAAATATCTTGCAAGTAGATGAAATTGCCCAAAAAACTTCTTTCCTTGTTACTTTGTTTTCTTTTACCTCCAAGGAGCATTGAAATATTTTACTGGACATTCTCCACATATGCAACAATGAAAATACCAAAAGATAATAATGCCAGCAAGTGGCTTTTATTTGGAACGGATTTTGTCATATTAATAGGAATGTAACTTCAAATGGAATTACCTCTTCCCAATCAATCAGGTTGGTGAGGAATTGTGTATCCTTTTACTGTTTTTAGAACTGGTATATCTCGGGTAAAAAAAAATCTAGTTCAGTGGTGAAAATCTGCGATTGTAAACCTTAATTTCAGTAGGAGAGGTGGTATGTACCAAAAAAACAAATTATTACCTGGAGGAAATAGAAATTGAGGGTTCATCTCCACAAATTTGTGTAGGGCTTTCATCTCCCCCTTCACTGAAGTGCTGGTGAAGCCACATGAGCCTCCTTACCTCCACCTCTATATAGATTTGATCTGCTGGATCACCCCGGAACAACAAATAGAACTGTGTACGGTGTATGATGGACACGTAACATTCATGCCACAGCATGAATATCTGTTGCATCTGTTCCCTGAATGTGTTCCTCCACGAGTTGGGGGAGCTTTGTACAGCTGAGATATTCTCAGTTCCTGAGTCTTCTGCATTTGCTGCTTCATTTGCTTCCAATTCCAGAACCTATCAGAAAAATAAAAACAAAACAAATTAGTTAATGCTTCTTTATATAATGTCAAAATTTCAAAACAACCTGATAGCACTTAATTATGTTTCTTTTTGTGTGTGCTTACGATTAGCCGTGCTTTAAATGTAGCAAAACATAGTTGAGCCTCACTTGGCCTCACTCTTAAAATTTGCATAACCCCAAGGATGTGCAGATTCAATCATAAAATTTAGGCAGGATACTATCAATAAATCCTGCCAACGATCAGTACCTGCAGCCTGCAGGTGCTGACCAGAATTATGCTGGATCACCCCCAGCTGCCTGCCTACTATTAGAGAAAATACGAGGGACATGAAATCATTCAAAGCTCATAAAAGAAGTTTAAAGTGGCAGTACAAACCTGGCAAACAAGCAGCTGCTTCTGGTACTGAAGCTTGGCAACACGCTCCTTCAGTTCAGTGACATAAGCCCTAATACTCCTAACATTCTCCTCGGCCGCATTCTGAAACATTTTCTGCATCTTCCTCATGTTCACGGAACTTGATCTTCTGTAACCGCTGCTTGGTGTGCCCTCTCGGGAGGATGCATCGCCACCACTTATGGCTGGGGTTCCAGTGTTTGATTCAGATTTGGTCGGGGTTGGCTCAGACTTGGTTGGAGTGTTGGTGTTGGGGTTGTTGTTACTGTTGTACTCGTTCTCTGGTTGTGGGGCACGATTTTCATCAGACTCATTGGTGGGGCTTACTACTGCATTTCTTGAAGAAGAAAGAGGGGAGCATGGAGCTCTTAGCAGATGCGGCCTGTTTGTCCAAGGATTGGAGTATTGTCAGATGTTATATTCAATTACTAATTTGCCAGATAAAGATACCACTAACCAGCACCAGTTTAGATTGGCATTGGCTTAACACAGCACATCTTTCAAGAATACATCTGTAATTATTAAATTAACAAATAAACAAGCCCAAAAAAGAGAAGTACCTGTTCATACTGCCACTAAGTGCCAGAGGAAGCGTCTTCTTCTTCTTACCCGACTGGCTTTTAGATGATGGAGTTGTCGTCCCTGTCTTCTCCATATTCACCCCACTGCACGGGCCCATTTGACTTGCAATGTTTGGTAGAGACATAACAAGCTTATCAATTGACCTCTGTACATTCTCCAGCTGCACTTCCAGGTTTGCAATTGTATTTCCCTGAGAGTGAAGTCGTGTTATCTCTTCCTTGAGGTTGGTCTGACACCCTGGGCCTGTCTCTGATGATGACATATCTTTGTTCTCTGCTGATGGTTTAGCAGAACGCATATCTCTAATTTCAGCCTGCAACTTTGCAATTGTCTCGGCGGCATCCTGGTTACCCAGCCGATGACATGCTACCTGTGATTTTCCAAGTTAGTCCCTCATTGAAAAATTAAAATGAAAATTCCAGGACTTACTACTAATAATAAAAAAAAGCAAGAACATGTAAAAGAAATCAATTGTTTCTCCTCTAAGTAATTTACAAAGAATGGTACTTCATAAGAAATCAAATTAACTTTGTTTCTCCTCTAATCTTCCATCAGCAAAAAGCTCGCATCAACATGATGCGAACTTGAAGCAACCATTACAGCACAATGCAGCCTAACCTAACAAGTAATGACCAGTGCTACCTTTTTCTAATAAATATCAATGCTTTTCCTTGTCTCAGTACCCATATAATAGTAAGGTTCCACGGATTATTAATTCTCTTACCTCTTTCTGAAGAACTTCTAGAGCACGGTTGGCCTCATCGCCGAGCTGTTGTTGTAGATGCTCAAGCTTACGGATCTCTTGTACAAGCATTACTGGTGCGGTTGAGGATTGTCTCAGTGGCTGCATGTTTCGTCGAGATTGCCCCGAGAAAGAGAAGGTTAGGCACTTGGCCACCCGGCGGGGTGATGAATCGAATGGATTCCATCCCTATATATAACCAAAGTTTTTCAAATAAAAAAGAAAAGTAGTGCAAAGACGCCACATAAGCATATGTGCACTCACTAGTGCGACCCGATGCTGGTTTTAATAACTGTTTAGCCACTTTCTCTCTCTCCTGGGTTTTTTTTTTTTTTTTTTTTGCTTCCCCCTTTTGGATGGTTTTGGTGGTCAACTGAAGCTCAGTCACACACATGTTAATTTAAGTTAAATGAAGGCTTAATTACATAGTCCAATTGGCAATAGCTGTGGAGAACTGAATACTTATGACATAAATAATTACAATGGATCTTACCTGCTGATTTTCATCACCTATCTTCTTACGTAGCTCATCTAGTTGAGACTTTGCGAAGTCTCTTTCCTTCTTTAGCTTTTCCATTTCCTCTTCCATCTACCAATAAATGAATCCAGTATATCTCATTATTGTAAGGATTTTTCTCAATGCTTGACAAATTATGAGCACAAAACATAACACTTGGAGCTCACCTGTCTAATCCTTCTGTCCTTCTCCATCAAGACTGCATCAGAGTTGGTAGGCTCAGGTGTCCGTAGCTCAGCTTCTAACCTGGCAACTTCCTTTTGTAGATGTCTCACCAGCTGCTTGTCCGAAATAACCTAATTAATTCAAATGAGATTAAAATACTAACTGTAAGATTATATTAGGCTTGAATAAACAGTGAAACTCAATTGAAGAACTAAGTTTCTTTGTTGCACAGTTGTGGATAGAACACTTGAAACTGAAGCCAAATTATGTCAAGTTGAGGCTACAATAACTGAATGAAGTGGTTTATTATTTGGGCCATAGTCGCAATTGAGGCAATGTTACGGCTAGTTTAGGCCTATTGAGGAATTTACAAAAGGTAGACAAAACACAAACTAGGTAACATGGAGCTTGTTGAAGAGATTAGGTGAACTTAATGGGCTCTATTATGGCTTAATTGCTTGCGTAGAGGTTATCTTAGATAATACTGCAGAGACATAAAATTTCATAGAGCTCAATTGCAAAACTGAAGGGCAGTTAGTTGCAAAATTCCATGAGAATTGATATAAGGAGAGTACCATATTGACTTGGGCAGTGTTGGTGACTTTCTTGGCACTCATGGCAAAGAATAGCGTATTTCTTGAAAGTTCCATATTGGATTTACTGGGGCTCATGGTGCATATAATCGCTGTCCGGGCATTCCCACCCAGAGACAGCTGAAGTATACGTGTCAACTTTGAGTCCCTGTATGGTATGTGCCCACTTTTATTCTCGCTGTCAACACAAAATAATGATTTGTTATTGGCATGAAAGAGCAGTAAAGAGTTTTAAAAATAAAGAGAATAGCCAAATTGCATTAGTGGAATAAAGTTTTTATGTCAGGCAGGTCCTAGCAACACCTAGCACAAGTTCTTAGCTTATGATAAATTTAAGTAAATTAAGATTGGGTTTTATTGGCCAAATAAGTTTGAAAAACCAAATAGATATAATTATGATGGTGGAAGATACTTCAAGGCAGGTTTTCTATATATCTCTTCTGCTTGAATATGCAATATTGGAATTCTGCTGAATCTGATAAGAACAATAATGAGAATAGCATTGTACCTGAGCTTTCTAATAACTGTCGTGAGAGTAAGAAGGCTTTTGTTGATGTGGCAACCTTCTTCAAGTGTCTTGCCCTTTGCATGTGTCTGTGCCACCCTCTCACTCCCAGCTAGATCTACAAAATTCTGTACCAGTCCAGATGGCAGATACCAAAGAAAAGATATCAAGTACCGTAAATGTTAAAAAGATGCTAAAAGTTATTTCTGGCAGTCAGTCACTACAACGCCGTGTGTAAAAGAAAGTTGTTACTTTTAAGTTATCAAAACATATCAGTTCCAAACAGTTGAAATGATAAAGAGTTAAAGCACTTACCAGGACAGCAACAAATGATTTCACACAGCCTGAATTTTCACGCAAGCGGCTTTCTACAGTCTGCATTGGATACATAAATGTAACAAACTAGGTATTGGTCAAAGCTTCAAAAATTAGAAAAGAGATAAGAAGAATAAAATATATATATATATACAGTTATAAGCTGTTTTACAGTACATGTAATATCAGAGATTATAGGTGCATAATACCCCAGTTACTTAATGGTAAGTATGTTCGGGAAAAGGGAAAGAAAACTGATAACAACAGAAATATACTTGCACTAGTTAAAATAGTTTCATGCTCTAAATTGTACCAGTAATAATATATTAAAACTTACAAGTCTAATTATCTGGTGTGACCTGGAGCTTCTTTTATTTGAACCTGTCTCCCCAACTTGCCTTTGAGCTGCAACATTGTCACAAAAAAATATAAAAGTGTAGTTGAATAATTAGGAAATAACCCATAAAGTAACATTAATAGTATTAGAATTATATTGTGAGTTACTTATCTTGTAGTTAAGAATTTTTTTACTCATTTTGCAAGTCTTTAGTTAATGAAATGTCAAGGGTGCACTCAAAATGTAGTTCAATTTCTGTCCTCGAGCTCAAAGCTTAAGTTATCCACACTGCATACTCTTTCACTCGATGGATAAGTGAAATAACATGTAGGAGATACTTTTTGTATTCAGGTCCAAAAAACATTTTGTGTGTTTTAGAAAGGCATACACCAACTTATTGATGGTACCATGAATGATATTAAGCAACTATTTCTCCCTAGCTCAAAAACTTAAGAGAAAGTTCTATTAGGAGATACTTTTTGTATTCAGGTCCAAAAAACATTTTGTGTGTTTTAGAAAGGCATACACCAACTTATTGATGGTACCATGAATGATATTAAGCAACTATTTTTCCCTAGCTCAAAAACTTCAGAGAAAGTTCTATTAGAAAAAATAAAGCGAAAAACTACAAACTACCTTCACACTTGCTAATAAGCTCCCTCAAGTGCTGACTATCCTTAGCAATTTGCTCCTCAAGCTTTTCAACAATTGTTCCTTTCTATTTAAAACAAATAATGAAGTCAGAAATAAATATTACAAAAAAGAATGCATTATTCAATCAAAAAGGTAGGCCCTTATTGCAAGAATATTGAAATAAATGCTGTACCTCTGGGTCATCCATTAGGCGAAGTGGGCCTGACTCTGGCATTAAAAGATCCTTCACATTTTCATTGTATATTTCCATAGCAGATATCTTTATTGTGAATTCCCTCTCTGGTGTCTGCATTTAGAGAGAGATGGGTGAAGCAAGGAGTATGTTTCAGAATACTATTCAATTACTGTATGGTTCAAAATACTATTCAACTTCACTTTTGGTACTTTTTAGTCTTGTGGATCCTAATATTATTAATTATATTCTCTTCTTTTTTTTTTGAGAAAAATGTATTATAGATTTCCTTTATATTCTTGGAGGGGATTACTATATTAATGTCAATTTAGAAAAAAAAAATGGATTCATGAACTGGAAAAGTACATATGGTTCCCAATATTGTTGATGCATTATATGGAAACAAGTGATGTTTTAGATGGTCTATATAAGTATTTAAGTGATAGGAAGATCCGTCATTTGGGAAATCTTTTAGTTAGTATTTGCTCAATTTATCTGGTTTCTTTTACAAAAATGCTTCTTTTTCGCTTTTTGTCAGAAGTGATATATCAACGCCTTTGTCAGAAGTGATACATCCAGATTCCTCTACTGGTCAGCAGTTTTGTATGCTAATACTCAATAATTTATACCCAAGGTTGACACAACCTGACTTTGACAAGTACTGAAGTATGAAATGCAAACAATGTTCACCTCTGGCCCACTTACATTTCTTATATGATTGTAGATGTCTGATACTGCACTCTCAGTCACTCCTCGCATGGTGAAGGTTTTTCCACTGCCCGTCTGGCCATAGGCAAAAATGGTTGCTGCCAAAAAATATCATTTTTAGATGGAGCAGGAATATACACAAATGCAATGAATCATAAAAATCATCCGCTTTGCAAAGTATCATGTACCCATTTACTCAGTTTGAAATTAAGTTTCATTCCTCCTTGGATTGACCCAAATCAAGACTCAATTGCACATTCTACGTAACAAAGTTTTGGTCACAGTTTAGAGTTTTGTTGACAAAAAGTGAGTCCTAAAAGATAGGCATTAAAAAGATGTACAGCTTGGATCATTTTTTTCACCTATTTCTCCCTTTAAGGAGCTCATAGAACTGTGAAAAAGGATTAATTTAGTTAATCCAGTAGGTTTGTTCTTTAAGTGTTCAAAAATAGGAATCAGATTGCATATGGTGGCAGTTGTTTGTTTTTACCCAGGTGAAACTGAAATTTGACCAGCTATAGAAATTTAGGAACAAGATTTGACTGCACCAAATTGTGCAATTTACCTCCTCAAAATTCTTATTGTCAATCCAATTCTTATTTCTAATAGCATAGTTGAAGGCTAAAATTAAACCAATTGACAATTAATCATTTAATCTATTGCTTATGTTTGACTGCACCAATTTGTTTTCAAACCACGTAATTCCATTATCTCAATTTTACTGTAACATCACAAAAGCAAGTAGGAAAAGAACTGCACTTGGTAACATGAGATAATGAGTCTGTAATATATTCAGCTTCTAAAGAGGGAAAAGGTACTAATACATACCATTTATTCCTGTAAGAGCTGATAAGGCTGTCGCCTTGGCACCTTCTTCATACACAGTCTCAGTCAAGGCGGTGGGACCGAATACTCTGTCTGCAATTTACCAATACTCCATTAAATCAATATATTTTTCTACCTAAGAAAAGAAGAACAAATTGTGTGTTCTTTTATTAGTTGCACAATTTTATCATGTTTATGCCGACACAAATAAAGAGGGATAAGTGATTCTACCAAAAGTGTAGGAGGCAGTAGTGTCACCCCTGTACTGTATTGTCTGGTTATCATTACACTCCCACACCTGTTCATCCTTAGCATCATTTAGAGGCCGAACTCTAACTGTAACAAATATCTTCTCTTCTTTGACACGGGACCCACCAGGTGTATATACTGGCATTCTCTCTATTTTTGATGCCGGTGTCCCAGGTGTCCTTGCCATTGCCCTTTATCCAATGTTAACTGGAAAAAAAAAACAATTTGGAGTCTGAGAAAATCTGTTAAAATTCCGAAGGACCAGATCATGGATCAGGTATATGTAAGACTTGTTAAGCTAAATATATTTCAGTGGTTGTCGACCAATGCAAATCTAATATGTAAAATTTAAATGATCTAATTTTAAGCAAGTAAATATGATTTCTAAAGAACTGGAGATGTTAAGCATTATGTAAGCATGTTCGCATTAGTCTTCTCTAGTTTATTATTGCTCGATGCCATGAAATGTTTAGGACAGACAGATTGTATTGATGTGAGTTACTGATCTATTGTAAAGGAGTTCTTTTCTGAATTTTTTTTTTTTTTTTGAATGAATCTTTTCTGAATTTGTACTTTGTTGCATTACAATACTGGGAGATTTTTCTCTTTCAAAAAAAAGAGAACTGGAAATTTTCCATGTAAAATTATATGTAGGACTAATGCCAGGATTGGCACCTGCTTAAGGGCTATATATGTATAAAACTATAAATTAATAATACTTGTTCCGGTCAGATCTGGCTATCTAGTTAGTCTAGCTACAAAAAGGTAACTTGATATGCTTCATTTTAGGCAAGGTAAACAACATCCGTAAATTAAAATTGATGCATACGGCTTTTTTAATTCAAAAATGAAAATCATCATAAATTTTGCAACATTGAACTAGAAGAAATGAAGGAGAAAAGAGGTTTAGAAATCCGAGATCTAGAGCAAGTGCTTGGCTAGAAGGAGAAAGTAAGATAATATCCTAGATTGTAGGGTCATGGATGCAAAAAGTCTAGAAAAGAAAAACAAGAAGCACAGATAAACAGCCTTCCCAAAATGCTTTCCGAGTATCCAAATAACACCGAAATTTTCGGAAAGGATTACAATTTTAGGAAAAAAGGGAAAGAAAGCAACTACAAAGAGGGAAAGAAACAACGATACCTGAGATCTGTCCTTCTCCGACTTCAAATTAGGGAAATGATAGATAATCGCGACTCTTTCTTTCTTCAGATCTGAACTTCTCCTGTTTCCGATCAAATCTGGGAGAAAAATCCGAAGAAATCCCAAAGATGAGATCCAAAATTGCGCTCAGAGAATGAGATAAAAAGAGAAGGAAAGGAGACGGGGTTTTGGTATAGCGACTGACAGCCTCTATTGCTTGGCTAAATGGAATTCAATTTGACTGATGGATTTCGTGCCACATCGTGGGGCCCATATTTCAGAGTCACTAAACCATGCACCGTCAATACCACGAGTGCAGCATGAATTGATTAGTGGTGGGACCCAGACCAACGGCTAGTTTAGGAATGTTTTGAGTCCGTTGATTTTGGGGCTTGGGGTGGGGTGTCTGATCGGACGTTTGCGCACCGAAGATGTAGTAATGAGACTTAATGCTGTTTTGAATTCCTTCTATATTTGTCTCTAGTGGAGAGGTAAATTTACATCTCTGCCCCTAACGGGTTGAGTAATTCAATGTGGTGGTGGGACCCACGGTTGAACGGGATTAAGGGAAACTATAGTTTGAACTTTAACGGGTACAATAGAAATATAGAATGCGATGGCCACGCTGGCGAATTACTACGTCTTTGCGGCGCTTGGACCCATCGCTCAGAGCATTTCTATTCTTATATAATTGTAAAAAATAATCCATTTTATTATATCGGTATAATAGTTATTTGTTAACTAATTATGCACAAAATTTTTAATAATTTTTCAAATGTGGAAAGAATAATTTTTAAAAGACAAGGGTTCAAATTTTACAAGTTTTGATGTCATAAATTGTCATAATTTTTTTATATTTCAAAATTTAAATTCATCGCGAATTCAAACTAAATTAATGAGAAATGTATAATAAAATTTTTTTTTTAAATCATTAAATAAACCTCAATCGTGGATGCCAAAATGAATAGTGTTGCACCTCCTCTCTCTGCCTTTTGACATGTCTGCTTCCGTATTGTTGCACATCATATCTCTTTCTTTCGATCCGTCAGTTGCTCTATATGGTCTATGCTGTGTTTAGGATTTGTTATGGATGGAATTTTTTCACAGTTGGTGTCGAGTATGCACATTATTTGGATGGATATGGAAAATTAATTAATAATTATTAATAATAAACAATAATAAACCTCAATTCTGAATGGAAAAATGAACGGTATTAGTTTGATGCTAGATCAAGATATAAAAAGTGAATTGATTGCGATAGATTCATTTTAGAGAAATACTAGAGCCCGATGTATAGGACAGATGGATTCGTCCGATTGTTTTCATATTTCAAATTTCGAACAACCGATCCAAACTATTTAAATAGTTCTGCACTTCTGCATATCGAAAACTCATAAGAGATCCAATTTTATATTTTTTCGAATTTTTTTGTTATTTTTTTGGTATTTTCAAAAAATCATGATACAAATATTATGAACTCTCCAATAACAAGATTTTGAAAAATACCGAAAAAAATAGTAAAAAATTTCTATGATTTTTTTATAAACTTTTAATTTTTTTTAATAATTATCATAACAATAAATAGTTTTGTAAATGATTCTTTTAAATGTCTTTTTTTTATTATTTCACGGTTAAATGTACAACTTCCTGACAATTTTTTTTTATTTCTCTAACGTAGTCAAACTTGTAAGTTGTAACTTCCCTAACCGTTCATTTGTTTCTCTGACCTAGTCAAACGTATAACTCTTAAATTCAATGCTAATGTTACCATCAAAATTAAATCTCACATTACAGTAATCTAACCTTTATGAATAATCAATTTTGTCATATAAACCATGAAGAAAAACTAAAAACATAAATGAAAAGCTCTGCACGTATCATATACATCCACACAATAAACGGCTTTTGCATAGTGACGAGCCCAACCCATAACATGCGGAGAATAATTGAAATATTTGATTTGATGACCTGTGATCAAAAGTTTCATATCGTCGGTATCCTTGTATGTTTTCAAATATGTGTACAAAATTTTATGGGAGTGACTAGTGTCAAAGCAATTTGAAATTATTTTGCAAGATTTAAAATTTCTTGACCAATGAAGGCATGCGTTGAATAGAAAATTAACCTCCAATGCTTATGGGAAAGTCGGTTGTGTTAATTCAAAAGCAAATGGTAGTGAACAAGTTTATATAGTTTACTTCCACTTAACAGTCACTGTTAAGTTCTCTAAAAAAAAAAAAAAAGTTTATATAGTTTATGCCTTGGGTTAGATGAAATTAATATCTTTCCTAAACTCCACGATTCAGAGATGAAATATATTCAAGATTCGATGGCCTGGTTAATATTGATATCTATACAAAACAAAATCTAAGATTCTAAAACAAGGGAAATATATATTGGTCTTGTGATCTGAAAACTATTGTTTTAAATTTGACTAAATTTGTGGATGGTTGTAAAACATTACCAAAGATACGCTGTTTTAAAAACAATAAGCTAATTTGTGTTGAAAATAATATTCTAGATTAGAGTAGTATATTATTAATATGATTTTGATTGGTTTAAAATAATAGTAATTATGCATATAATGTCCAAACAATGCATATTCTGATATATGCATAATTTAAGTTCTCTATAATCTAATCTTTTTGAATAAATAAGATATGAATCATATTCTAAACAGTATAGAAAATTTAATTGTAGATTATCGTGATGAAATGACTTACAATGAATCCAGAAACAATTGAAATCCTCAAATGATACTCAGAATTGCATTATTTGCACTTTATATGCGTAATTACTATGCATCATCCAATCTTTTTGAATAAATAAGAAATAAATCAAATTCAAAACAGTATAAAGAGTTTAAATGAACATTATTGTGTTGAAATGACTTAGAATGAATCCAGAAACGATTGAAATTCTCAAGTGATACTCAGAATTGCATTACTTGCACTTTATATGCGTAATTACTATGCAAAATCCAATCTTTTTTAATAAATAAGATATGAATCATACTGTAGACAGTATTATGAGCTTAAATGTAGATTATTGTGATAAAACGACATAAAATGAATCCAGAAACGATTGAAATGCTCAAATGATACTCAGAATTGCATTATTTGCACTATATATTCATAATTACTGTGTGTAATCCAATCTTGTTGAATAAAAAAGATAAGAACCATATTCTAGACAGTATAGAGAGTTTAAATATAGATTATTGTGATGAAATGACTTAGAATGAATCCAGAAACGATTGAAATACTCAAATGATACTCAGAATAACATTACATGCAATTTACATGGGTAATTACTCTGTATAATCCAATCTTTTTGAATAAATAAGATATGAACCATATTCTAGAGAGTATACAGAGTTTAAATGTAGATTATTGTGATGAAATGACTTAGAATGAATCCAGAAACAATAGAAATGCTCAAATGATACTCAGAATTACATTATTTGCACTTTATATGCCTAATAGCTATGCATAATCCAATTTTTTGAATAAATAAGATATGAACAATATTCTAGATAGTATAAAGAGTATAAATGTAGATTATTGAGATGAAATGACTTAGAATGAATCCAGAAACGATTGAAATGATCTAATGATACACAGAATTGCATTATTTGCACTTTATATGCGTAATTACTCTGTATAATCCAATTTTGTTGAATACATAAGATATGAAACATATTATAGAGAATATACAGAGTATAAATGTAGATTATCGTGCTAAACTGACTTAGAATGAATCCTGAAATGATTGAAATGCTCAAATGAAACTCAGAATTGCATTCTTTGCCTTTTATATGCATAATTACTATGCATAATCCAATCTTTTCGAATAAATAAGATATGAATCATATTCTAGACGGTATAATGAATTTAAATGTTGATTATTGTGATAAAATAACTAAGAATGAATCCAGAAACGATTGAAATGCACAAATGAAACTCAGAAATGCATTATTCGCATTTTATATGCGTAATTACTATGTATAATCCAATATTTTAGAATAAATTAGATATGAATACAGTACAAAGAGTTTAAATGTTGATTATCGTGATGAAATGACTTAGAATGAATCCAGAAATGATTGAAATGCTTAAATGATACTCAGAATTGCATTACTTGCAATTTATATGCGTAATTACTATGTATAATCCAATATTATTGAATAAATAAGATTTGAATCATATTCTAGATAGTACAAAGAGGTTAAATGTAGATTATTCTGATGGAATGACTTAGAATGAATCCATAAACGATTGAAATGCTCAAATGATACTCAAAATTGCATTATTTGCATTTTATATGCGTAATTACTCTGTATAATCCAATCTTGTTGAGTAAATAATATATGAAAAATATTCTAGAGAGTATACAGAGTGTAAATCTAGATTATAGAGTTGATATGACTTAAAATGAATCCAGAAACAATGGAAATGCTCAAATGATACTCAAAATTAAATTATTTGCACTTTATTTGCAAAATTACTAAGTATAATCCAATCTTTATGAATAAATAAGATATGAATCATATTCTAGATAGTATGATGAGTTTAAATGTAGATTATTGTTATACAATAACTTAGAAGGAATCCAGAAACGATTGAAATGCACAAATAATACTCAGAATTGCATTATTTGCACTTTATATGCATAATTACTATGCATAATCCGATCTTATTGAATAAATAAGATATGAATCATATTCTAGACGGTATAAAGAGTTCAAATGTTTATTATTTTGATAAAATGACTTAGAATGAATCCAGATACGATTGAAATGCTTAAATTATGCTCAGAATTGCATTATTTACAATTTATATGCGTAATTACTATGTATAATCCATTCTTTTTTAATAAATAAGATATGAAACATATTCTAGACAGTATATAGTTTTTAAATGTAGATTATTGTGATGAAATGACATAGAATGAATCCAGAAACGATGGAAATGCTCAAACGATACTCAGAATTGCATTATTTGCACCTTATATGCGTAATTACTCTGTATAATCCAATTTTTTTGAATAAATAAGATATGAACAATATTCTAGAGAGTATAATGAGTCTGAATGTTGATTATTGGGATAAAATGACTTAGAATGAATCCAGAAATTATTGTAATGCTCAAATGATACTCAGAATTGCATTATTTGCACTTTATATACGTAATTACTCTGTATAATACAATCTTTTTGAATAAATAAGATATGAATCATATTCTAGACAGTATAAAGATTTCAAATGTATATTATTGTGATAAAATGACTTAGAATGAATCCAAAAACGATTGAAATGCTCAAATGATGCTCAGAATTGCATTATTTGCACTTTATATGCGTAATTACTGTGTATAATCCGATCTTTTTAAATAAATAAGATATGAAAAATGTTCTAGATAGTATATAGTGTTTAAATGAAGATTATTATGATGAAATTACTTAGAATGAATCCAGAAACGAAAGAAATGTTCAAATGATACTCTGAATTGCATTATTTGCACCTTATATGCGTGAATACTCTGTATAATCCAATCTTGTTGAATACATAAGATATGAACAATATTCTAGAGAGTATACAGAGTTTAAATGCAGATTATTGGGATAAAATGACTTAGAATGAATCCTGAAACGATTGAATGCTCCAATGATACTCAGAATTGCATTATTTGCACTTTATATGCGTAATTACTATGCATAATCCAATTTTTTTAATAAATAAGATATGAATCATATTCTAGACATTATAAAGAGTTTAAATGTAGATTATTGAGATGAAATGACTTAGAATGAATCCATAAACGATTGAAATGCACAAATGAAACTCAGAAATGCATTATTCGCATTTTATATGCGTAATTACTATGTATAATCCAATATTTTAGAATAAATTAGATATGAATACAGTACAAAGAGTTTAAATGTTGATAATCGTGATGAAATGACTTAGAATGAATCCAGAAATGATTGAAATGCTTGAATGATACTCAGAATTGCATTACTTGCAATTTATATGCGTAATTACTATGTATAATCCAATATTATTGAATAAATAAGATTTGAATCATATTCTAGATAGTATAAAGAGTTTAAATGTAGATTATTCTGATGAAATGACTTAGAATGAATACAGAAACAATTGAAATGCTAAAATAATACTCAGAATTGCATTATTTGCAATTTATATGCGTAATTGCTATGCATAATCAAATTTTTTGAATAAATAAGATATGAACCATAGTTCTAGACAGTATAAAGAGTTTAAATGTAGATTATTGAGATTAAATGACTTAGAATTAATCATTAAACGATTGAAATGCTCAAATGATACTCAGAATTGCATTATTTGCACTTTATATGCGTAATTACTCTGTATAATCCAATCTTGTTGAGTAAATAATATATGAAAAATATTCTAGAGAGTATACAGAGTGTAAATATAGATTATAGAGTTGAAATGACTTAGGATGAATCCAGAAACGATGGAAATGCTCAAATGATACTCAAAATTAAATTATTTGCACTTTATTTGCAAAATTACTAAGCATAATCTAATCTTTATGAATAAATAAGATATGAATCATATTCTAGATAGTATAATGAGTTTAAATGTAGATTATTGTTATATAATAACTTAGAAGGAATCCAGAAACGATTGAAATGCACAAATAATACTCAGAATTGCATTATTTGCACTTTATATGCGTAATTACTATGCATAATCCGATCTTATTGAATAAATAAGATATGAATCATATTCTAGATAGTATAAAGAGTTCAAATGTTGATTATTTTGATAAAATGACTTAGAATGAATCCAGATACGATTGAAATGCTTAAATTATGCTCAGAATTGCATTATTTGCAATTTATATGAGTAATTACTATGTATAATCCATTCTTTTTGAATAAATAAGATATGAAACATATTCTAGACAGTATATAGTGTTTAAATGTATATTATTGTGATGAAATGACATAGAATGAATCCAGAAACGATGGAAATGCTCAAACGATACTCAGAATCAGCGGCGGATCCAGGGAGGGGCAGGCATAGGCCTGGCCTATGCTGTGGCCAATCTATGATTAAAATTTCTAATTTGAATTATGATAAAATAGAGTGTTAATCAAGTGTTTTGAAGTGTTTGGCCTACTCCATATTGAAAATCTAAATTACTAAAGTTGAACTAATTTTAACTTGGCCTACTCCATGTCTCAATTCCGGTTCCGCCCCTGCTCAGAATTGCATTATTTGCACCTTATATGCGTAATTACTCTGTATAATCCAATCTTTTTGAATAAATAAGATATGAACAATATTCTAGAGAGTATACTGAGTCTGAATGTTGATTATTGGGATAAAATGACTTAGAATGAATCCAGAAATTATTGTAATGCTCAAATGATACTCAGAATTGCATTATTTGCACTTTATATACGTAATTACTCTGTATAATCCAATCTTATTGAATAAATAAGATATGAACAATATTCTAGAGAGTATACAGAGTTTAAATGCAGATTATTGGGATAAAATGACTTACAATGAATCCTGAAACGATTGAATGCTCTAATGATGCTCGGAATTGCATTATTTGCACTTTATATGCGTAATTGCTTTGTATAATCTAATAATTTTCAACAAATAAGATAAGAATCATACTCTAGAAAGTATAAAGAGTTTAAACATAGATTATTGTGAAGAATGAATTAGAATGAATCCAGAAACGATTGACATGCTCAAATTATGCTCAGAATTGCATTATTTGCACTTTATATGCGTAATTACTATGTATAATCCAATCTTTTTGAATAAATAAGATATGAATCATATTCTAGACAGTATAGAGTGTATAATTGTCGATTATTCTGATGAAATGACTTCGAATGAATCCAGAAACGATTGAAGTGCTCAAATTTAGCTCAGAATTGCATTATTTGCCCTTTATATGCGTATTTACTATGAATAATCCAATCTTTTGGAATAAATAAGATATGAATCATATTTGGAACAGTATAAATGGTTCAAATGTAGATTATTATGATCAAATTGACTTAGAACGAATCCAAAAATGATTGAATGCTCAAATGAATCTCAGAATTGCATTATTTGCACTTTATATGCGTAATTACTATGCATAATCCAATATTCTCAAATAAATAAGATATGAACCATATTCTAGACAGTATAAAGAGTTTCAATGTAGCTTATTGTGTTAAAATGACTTAGAATGAATTCAGAAATAATTGAAATGCTTAAATGATACTCAGAATTTCAATATTTGCACTTTATATGCGTAAGTACTCTGTATAATCCGATTTTTTTGAACAAATAAGATATAAACCATATTCTAAAGAGTATACAGAGTTTAAATGTAGATTATTGTGATGAAATGATTTATAATGGATCCAGAAATGATTGAAATGCTCAAATGATAGTCAGAACTGCATTATTTACACTTTATATGCGTAATTTCTATGCATAATCCAATTTTTTGAATAAATAAGATATGAACCATATTCTAGACAGTACAAAGAGTTTAAATGTAGATTATTGAGAGGAAATGACATAGAATGCATCCAGAAATGATTGAAATGCTCAAATGATACTCAGAATTGCATTATTTGCACTTTATATGCGTAATTACTCTTCATAATTCAATTTTGTTGAATAAATAAGATATCAAACATATTCTAGAGGGTATACAGAGTTTAAATGTTGATTATTGTGTTCAAATGACTTAGAATGAATCCAGAAACGATTGAAATGCACAAATGATACTCAGAATTGCATTATTGGCACTTTATATGCGAAATTACTATGCATAATCCAATCTTTTTGAATAAATAAGATATGAATCATATTCTAGACAGTATAAAGAGTTCAAATGTAGATTATTGTGTTAAAATGACTTAAAATGAATCCAGAAACGACTGAAATGTTTAAATTATGCTCAGAATTGTATTATTTGCACATTATATGCGTAATTACAATGTATTTTTTTAATAAATAAGATATGAAACATATTCTAGACAGTATATAGTCTATAAATGTAGATTATTATGATGAAATGACTTAGAATGAATCTGGCAACGATTGAAATGCCCAAATGATACTCAGAATTGCATTATTTGCACTTATATGCATAATTACTCTTTATATAATCCAATCGTTTTGAATAAATAAGATATGAACAATATTCTAGAGAGTATGCAGAATTTAAATGTAGATTATTGGGGTAAAATGACTTAGAATGAATCCCGAAACGATGGAATGCTCAAATGATGCTCAGAATTTCATTATTTGCACTTTATCTGCGTAATTAGTATGCATAATCCCATCTTTTTAAATAAATAAGAAATGAATCTTATTCTAGACTGTATAATGAGTTCAAATATAGATTATTGTGATAAAATGACTTAGAATGAATCCAGAAACGATTGAAATACTCAAATGATACTCAGAATTGCATTATTTGCACTTTATAAGCGTAATTACGCTGTATAATCCATTCTTGTTTAATAAATGAGATATGAAATATATTATAGAGAGTATACAGTGTTTAATTGTGGATTATTGTGTTAAATTGACTTAGAATGAATTCAGAAACTATTGAAATGCTCAAATGATACTCAGAATTGCATTATTTGCACTTTATATGCGCAATTACTATGCAAAATCCAATCTTTTTGAATAAAGAAGATATGAATCATGTTCTAGACAGAATTATGAGCTTAAATGTAGATTATTGTGATAAAACGACATAGAATGAATCCATAAACGATTGAAATACTCAAATTATACTCAGAATTGCATTATTTGCACTTTATATGCATAATTACTATGTATAATCCAATCTTTTAGAATAAAAAAGATATGAATCATATTCTAGACAGTATAAAAAGTTTAAATATAGATTATCGTGATGAAATGACTTAGAATGAATCCAGAAACGATTGAAATGCTCAATGGATACTCAGAATTGCATTACTTGCAATTTATATGGCTAATTGCTATGCATAATCCAATTTTTTGAATAAATAAGATATCAACCATATTCGAGACAGTATAAAAAGTTTAAATGTAGATTATCACGATGAAATGACTTAGAATGAATCCAGAAACGATTGAAATGCTCAAATAATACTCAGAATTGCATTACTTGCAATTTATATGGGTAATTGCTATGCATAATCCAATTTTTTGAATATATAAGATATGAATAATATTCTAGACAGTATAAAAATTTTAAATGTAGACTATTGTGTTGAAATGACTTAGAATGAATCCAAAAACGATTGAAATGCTCAAATGATACTCAGAATTGCATTATTTGCACTTTATATGCGTAATTACTCAACTTAGAATGAATCCAGAAACGATTAAAATGCTCAAATTATACTCGGAATTGCATTATTTGCACCTTATATGCGTAATAGCTATGCATAATCCAATTTTTTGAATAAATAAAATATGAACAACATTATAGACAGTATAAAGAGTTTGAATGTAGATTATTGAGATCAAATGACTTAGAATGAATCCCGAAACGATTGAAATGCTCAAATGATACTCAGAATTGCATTATTTGCACTTTATATGCGTAATTACTCTGTATAGACCAATCTTGTTGAATAAATAAGATATGAAACATATTCTAGAGAGTATACAGAGTTAAAATGTAGATTATTGTGATGAAATAAATTAGAATGAATCCCAAAACGACTGAAATGCTCAAATTATACTCAGAATTGCATTATTTACAATTTATATGCGTAATTGTTATGCATAATCTAATTTTTTGAATAAATAAGATATTAACCATATTCTCCACAGCATAAAGAGTTTAAACGTAGATTATTGTGTTGAAATGACTTACAATGAAACTAGAAACCATTGAAATGCTCAAATGATACTCAGAATTGCATTATTTTTTCACTTTATATGCGTAATTACTCTGTATAATCCAATCGTTTTGAATAAATAAGATATGAACCATATTCTAGAGAGTATACAGAGTTTAAATGTATATTAATGTGATGAAATGACTTAGAATGAATCCAGAAACGATAGAAATGCACAAATGATACTCAGAATTACATTACTTGCACTTTATATGCGTAATTACTATGCATAATCCAATCTTTTCGAATAAATAAGATATGAATCATATTCTAGACAGTATAAAGAGTTCAAATGCAGATTATTGTGTTAAAATGACTTAGAATGAATCCAAAAACGATTGAAATTTTTAAATTATGCTCCGAATTGCATTATTTGCACATTATATGCGTAATTACTTTGTATAATACAATATTTTTGAATAAATAAGATATGCAACATATTCTAGACAGCATATAGTGTTTAAATATAGATTATTGTGATGAAATGACTTAGAATGAATCCAGAAATGATTGAAATGCCCAAATGATAGTAAGAATTGCGTTATTTGCACCTATATGCGTAATTACTCTTTATAATCCAATCATTTTGAATAAATAAGATATGAACAATATTCCAAAGAGTATACAGAGTTTAAATGTAGATTATTGGGATAAAATGACTTAGAATGAATCCAGAAACGATTGAATGCTCAAATGATGTTCAGAATTTCATTATTTGCATTTTATCTGCGTAATTACTATGCATAATCCCATCTTTTTGAATAAATATGATATGAATTATATTCTAGACAGTATAATGAGTTCAAATATAGATTATTGTGATAAAATAACTTAGAATGAATCCAGAAACGATTGAAATACTCAAATGATACTCAGAATTGCATTATTTGCACTCTTGAAGCGTAATTACGCTGTATAATCCAATCTTGTTGAATAAATAAGATAAGAAACATATTATAGAGAGTATACAGTGTTTAATTGTGGATTATTGTGTTGAATTGACTTAGAATGAATTCTGAAACGATTGAAATGCTCAAATGATACTCAGAATTGTAATATTTGCACTTTATATGCGTAATTACAATGCAAAATCCAATCTTTTTGAATAAATAAGATATGAATCATATTCTAGACAGTATTATGAGCTTAAATGTTGATTATTGTGATAAAATAACATAGAATGAATCAAGAAACGATTGAAATACTTAATTGTTACTCAGAATTGAATTATTTGCACTCTATATTCGTAATTAATGTGTGTAATCCACTTTTGTTGAATAAAAAAGATAAGAACCATATTGTAGACATCATAGAGAGTTTAAATACAGATTATCATGATGAAATGACTTACAATGAATCCAGAAACAATTGAAATTCTCAAATGATACTCAGAATTGCATTATTTGCATTTTATATACGTAATTACCGTGTATAATACAATCTTTTTGAATAAATAAGATATGAATCATATTCTAGACAGTATAAAGAGTTTAGAAGTAGATTATTGTGATGAAATAAATTAGAATGAATCCAGAAACGATTGAAATGCTCAAATGATACTCAGAATTGCATTATTTGCAGTTTATATGCGTAATTACTATGTATAATACAATCTTTTAGAATAAAAAAGATATGAATCATATTCTAGACAGTATAAAAAGTTTAAATGTAGATTATCGTGATGAAATGACTTAGAATGAATCCAGAACGATTGAAATGCTCAAATGATACTCAGAATTGAATTACTTGCAATTTACATGGGTAATTGCTATGCATAATCCAATTTTTTTAATAAATAAGATATGAACCATATTCTAGACAGCATAAAAAGTTTAAATGTAGATTATTACGATGAAATGACTTAGAATGAATCCAGAAACGATTGAAATGCTCAAATGATACTCAAAATTGCATTACTTGCAATTTATATGGGTAATTGCTATGCATGATCCAATTTTTTGAATAAATAAGATATGAATCATATTCTAGACAGTATAAACAGTTTAAATATAGACTATTGTGTTGAAATGACAAAGAATGAATCCAGAAACAATTGAAATGCTCAAATGATACTCAGAATTGCATTATTTGCACTTTATGCGTAATTACTCGACTTAGAATGAATCCAGAAACGATTGAAATGCTCAAATGATACTCGAAATTGCATTATTTGCACTTTATATGCGTAATATCTATGCATAATCCAATTTTTTGAAAAAATAAAATATGAACAACATTATAGACAGTATAAAGAGTTTAAATGTAGATTATTGAGATGAAATGACTTAGAATTAATCCATAAACGATTGAAATGCTCAAATGATACTCTAAATTGCATTATTTGCACTTTATATGCGTAATTACTCTATATCAATCTTGTTGAATAAATAAGATATGAACCATATTCTAGAGAGTATACAGAGATCAAATGTAGATTATTGTGATGAAATAAATTAGAATGAATCCTAAAACGATTAAAATGCTCAAATTATACTCAGAATTACATTAATTACAATTTATATGCATAATCTATTTTTTTTAAAAAATAAGATATTAACCAAATTCTACACAGTATAAAGAGTTTAAATGTAGATTATTGTGTTGAAATGACTTACAATGAAACCAGAAACGATTGAAATGCTCAAATGATACTCAGAATTGCATTATTTACACTTTATGGGTGCGTTTGGCAACCGAAGTTTAGCGTTTTTTTAGGGTTAGTGACTAACCTTCTGTGAGGTTAGTTTGCCAAACGAGTTGAGGTTAGTAGGGTTAGCGACTAACCAGCCTCTAACCTGCTACCTCTACGAAAGGGAGTGGTAGCGCTAACCAACCTCTTTCTGTGTGTCTGTGAGGAATAAAAAATGAATAAAGTGAAGGATAAATGATAAAATAAGATGCACTCTCTCTCTTCAATTATTTCCTATCCAACTGTTGCCCCTCTCTCTGTCTTTGATCAAAATCAAAACCGAAGAACCATCGGCTAGTTCATCCCTTAGATCTACGGAGGAGCACATAGAAATCGAAGAAAATGGCAACATCAGCTTGCTCGTCGACTTGCGCCGACTGAAATGCACCCCGATTTTTTAGGTTTAGACGGAGAAGAAGAAGTTGCAGGTGAAAACACTTTGTTCCCTTTTTTTTTTAATGGCATATTCCTCTCTTTTTTCCTCCTTTATTCTGATCTAAGTGATGTATTGTTGGTTTGATCTACTTATTTCGAATAGCAGAGGCTTTTGCTGGTATTGAAGAACAGAAAGATCGGACACCCATCCCTTCTGATTAGCTCATTGTTGTTTACTGCACAAGTCTAAGGTACAATAGCATGAACTTGTGATTATTGATTTTAAGATGGATAATTTATTGATTATTGTAAAATAGCTACTTGTTGATATCTAGTCTCGTATGTAAATCTGTAATTACTACTTGTTGGACGGGTTTATTTGAGAAATCTGAAGTTGTCGGGTTGGATTTGTTTTGCTGGTAAGTTGAAAACCGTAACCCCTGTACCAAACCTGATCTCTCCTTTTTTTTTGCAATTTAGTATTTCCATTTTGTTTCAGAATTTTGATTCTCGAGTGTTATGGCTGGGTTATTTTGAATGTTTCGTCTCTAGTTAAAATTTCTTCCTGTTGGTACCACTTTTACCAGTCACGTTATCTTTACTAAAGTGGTGAGCTCCTTATCAGGATATCACTATCATCTTTCTTTCTTTTTATTTTCACTTGTTTTCTTGTAACATAAACAAATAATCAATCAGATATGATCCTACTATAGTGAAAGAAAGGGTATCTTTACTAAAGTGTTTGGGTTGTTCTCTGATGGCAGTTGTGTACTAGTTATGTTTTGTTATTAAGCAATCTATTGTGCCTTCCTATGCAATTATGTTTGTTTTGGTCTTTCTGGGAATATATACTGATAGCAAATTAATTTAACTACATACCAGTGAAAAGTTTTTACCAAATTTATGCTATTAAAATTATAAGTATCTTATCACAATTTAAAAAGTAATTACTTACCATCAAATAATAATTTGAAAATTAAACTGTTCGATATCATTGTCCTTATATCAGCACTGAAACAATGTTCAAATTGTGCTAAATTTACTATATGAATCTTATACACAATATTTACCAGTCACGTTTCAAATAAATACAATAAAAGAATATATATTAATATAATTATAATATATCCGAAAATGACACATCTAGAATACACTCAAACCTCTTCATTTGTTTTCACATAATCTCGCAAAAAGGCACTCTTGACATGGGCTAAATGGGTCGATGCCAATATCACCAGAGTCATTTTCTATTTCAATTATGATGCTTGCATTAATATATGTCTTATAATTAGTCATACTTTTTGTTTCTTTCTTAATATAATATTGATTACTTAAAAAGTTTATCATTGGTACAAGTATGTATGTTGATCAATTCTTGTAATTCCAATACATTGCATAGTTCCATGGATCGAATTAATAAGGCCGCTCAACGGCTAACTCAAAAGAAGCATAAGAAAGCTGGTCCCTCTAGTGAGAGAGAAAGAACATCAAACTGGGGAGAAAAGGAGTCAACCGTATCGTTGGATCTGGCAACTGATGTCTAGCTGAAGAATCAAAGGACTTCTTTAAATTTTACCAAGACTGACATCAATGAAATTCATGCCATGTTCTGTCAAAAGATGCAAGGAACTACTCGGAAGGCGTCTCAACTGAAAACCAGGCTTGGAACAATGAAGAAAGAGTTCACTATTTTATATCGATTGGCCCATATTAGTGGTTGGGGATGGAAAGAACTTGAATGTGTCGTTAAGCACCCTCTCCTAAAATTTTAAAAGAGGCACTTCAGGTATTACTACAAACAACTAATGCTTTATATTAAACTTTGCTAGCCATAATCTAATGCTTTAATATGCTAACAATAATAATAATTCATTTCATGACCAGCCTTTAGGGAAGCGTTGGCAGTATTTGGGGGACAAGAAATTTCCTTGGTATAACCAAATGGAAGCATTGATGGGAGGAACAAAATACCGAGGAGATAAACGGGATATGGACTTTACTGGCACAGAAGGTAGTGGCACGGACAGCCAAAGTGGAAGCTCCGATAATCCACCAGATGATGAAGGTGTGGTCGGAAGTGAAAATACTGAAGTTGATGAATCAGTCCAGCAACCAAATGTTAGGCAGTTATCGGGGGGTGAAGGCACTGAAGGTTCATTGCCTACGACTGAAAGCTCTGGTTCGCATAAGAGAAAGAGCACAGACTCTGGCGAACCATCAAATCGCGGTAGGAGAGCTCGAGCAACAATATCTTAAAAAAGAAAGGAGATTAGGGAAATGAATAAAACTACTAAAGAGATGTTAAGAACTGCCAAAAATATGGTTGAAACCAAGACAAGTCATGTAGATGAAATGGATATGTGTGTTGATAAGATGAATGAACTTCAATTGACCAGGCATTTGCGGTATTGGTGTTTAAAACAATCAGAAAAGCGTTTGTTTAGAAGATACTTTCTACGTGCACGGAAGGAACAAATTATACAAGATTACTATTGTGCAATGAATCCAGATCCCCATGGAGCTGTCCCACCACAGCCAAACCCTCCAGCCCATGGACAGCCTCCAGCCCATGGAGCTGTCCCACCACAGCCTAACCCTCCAGCTCATGCGATTGTCCCATATCAAGACTACACTCAGTTCTTGATGCAACCCCCCCAGCCTCCATTCAACCACAATTTCTATGATTATTTCAATGGTTTCGGACTGAACCCACGCCCACCAAATCCATGAATTAGTCAGCAACATGCTTGTACCAATGGATGTCATATATTATTAATCTAAATTAATGCGAACTTTGAATAACTTGTAGTTTTTAGGTTGTGCATGAACTTTAGCTTGTAGTCTGTAGTTTAGGTTATGACTGAACTTTAGGGTTTAGATGTTCAATAACTTGTAGTTTTTAGGTTATGCATGAACTGAACTTTAGTCTGTAGTTTTTAATATGTTTGAACTTCCATTGGTATTTATTTAGTTTTAATATGATTGTGTGTTAGTTTTGTTGGTTTCAATTAGATTTCAATTTGAAGTTTAATGTTATTTTAGCTTTTACACTGATTGTTTGCTTATACATGGCATTTACACTGATTGCTTATACATGGCTTCAATCTGTCGATTGCTTGTTATTTTAGCTTTTTCACCTCCTTTCCAGATGTTTACTGCATATAAGATGTTTATGTTATTATGAAGATATTTTTACAATGAAACCCAGGATTTGACTATTATTTCATAAAACAGGAAGGAAAGACTGGTTTTATAGGTCCAGGATTTCACACATATTATACAATGTCCCAATGTTACTCAATATGCAAGCAATCGACAGATGATATAGGGCCAGGATTTCACACATATTTTACTATTTTCTGGAGACATGAGATATGAACAGTGAAAATTAGCGCTTCTGGTACCAAATTTGGTACCATTCTGGTATGGGTTCTAGGGGTAAAATTAGCGCTGCAGTTTGGAATCTTTCGTCTTCTTTCTTCTTAGAATAACTGTTGCAGCTGCATATTTGAGTCCTCACCTCCTATTATTTTGTTTTTCTTTCCTTCTGGTATGGGTTCTAGGGGTAGGGGTATGGGTTCTAGGGGCAGGGGTTACGGTTCTGGTACCAAATCTGGTACCATTCTGGTACGGGTTCAGGGGGTACGGGTTCATTGTGTGCCGCCTGTCAATGTGCAAAACACTTTAACAAAGGCACTAGTCAATGTGCAATATATTAAATAAAATTGCTTATATAACTGAATACGAGTAGGAATAATTAACGGTCATTGAACGGTGGTTACTTATTGTGCCTTTGTTAACGAGTAGGAATAAAATTGCTTAGTAGGAATAGTTTTCAAAATATCACAATAACCACCGTTTAATGTACTAGTCAATGTACATATCACAATATTATATATTTTTTTATAATTTATGTTATATTTAAATCAAGTATTTTAAATGTCGGTGCATTTTATTATTTTTTCTACAAGCAAAAATATCATAGGCGGCACATAATTAACGGATCCATTCTTTTTGACATAGAAAATTCAAAATCTTTTTTGCAAAAAACAAAATAAATACATACTTTATTTTTCTAAATTATCTAATTATCTCATTTTTTATTTTCCATAATTTGTAGAAATGTCAAGTGATGATGAAACCTCAAACACTGATGATGAATCATCAAATGACAAAGAAATGGATACTTTATTTTTCTCAATGGTTCAATGGACTCAATATGCTACTATAAGATGCGCACAGGAATGGAGAGAAATAAGAAATGATAGAGAGTATTCTAGTAAGGATTGGATTATAAACATATTAGATGGTCATGAGGATCGGTGTTACGACTCGTACCGAATGAGCACAACTAATTTCAATATATTGTGTGACATATTAAAAGAGAAAGGTTTGACTGCTCGAGGAGATGTAATCATTGAGGAGCAAGTCGCAATGTTTTTAGAAATCTTAGGCCGAGGTCACACAATGAAGACAGTAGGAGAGGAGTTCCAACATTCAATCGAAACCGTATGGAGACATTTTCGACAAGTACTATCTTGCGTGCTACAATTGTATTCGACATATATTAGATTACCTGATCCAAGTAAGCCGAGACATCGTAAATTAGCTGAAGGGACACAACATCATGCATTCAAGGTATGTTGCTATAATATTTTTCAAATACTATTTTCAAATATAAAACCAAATCGATATCTCTACAGAAGGCATGCCGTGTTAATATATTTGATTGTATTTATATACGTACATTTATATTGATATACTTGATTGTATTTTCGCAGGATGCGTTAGGAGCGATTGATGGTACCCATATACTCGCATATCCAGATGGTGATGATCCATGTCCTGAGCTATTTCGAAATAGGAAAGGATTTAACTCACAGAATGTTATGGCAGCTGTAGATTTTGATGGTTATTTTGTAGCAGTTGTCACTGGTTGGGAGGGTTCAACGCATGTTAATTTGATACTGCAAAGAGCAGTTGAAGATGGGTTCATTGTTCCACCAGGAAGGTACTATCTTGTAGATGGTGGTTATGCAAATACAAGACAATTCCTCAGCCCGTATCGTGGTATAGCTTACCATTTGGCCCGATTTCACCAAGACCAACGACAATATGGATGTCCGGAAGAATTATTTAATCACCGTCATGCACAACTAAGGAACATTGTAGAGAAAACGTTCGGCATTCTTAAATCCCGCTTCAAAGTTTGCGTGTACATGCGTAAGTATAAGTTCAAGATCCAAAAAGATATTATCAAAGCATGTTGTATTCTTCACAACTTTATCAAACGGCTGAATCATCTTCAGAATGTCTCGGATGAAGGTTTGTTTGGTCGAGTAAGCGAGAATCGTGGTCCATCCAACGAAGATGAAGAAGCAGAAGATCTGGGGGCCGGTGACTCACAAACAGGGAATGATTTAAGGGAGAGTATTAAGAACATTTTATGGAATAATAGACAATTTTAGAAAAAAAATTAATGAATGACCGTATGTTTCTATGGCATTTTAATGTATCATTTAGAATATTGTAATTTAAGAATATTTTGTAATTTGGCACTTATATCATTTTAATGTATCATTTGGCACTTCTATCATTTTAATTTGGCATTTCGTAAAAAAAAAAATTTACGTCTTGTTTGAAAGTATTAAGAATATTGTAATTTTAGAATATTTTGTACTTTGCCACTTGTTTATGTTTTTAATATTTTTAGTTAGAACATTTTTTATTACTTAATTATTTGTCAAAATTAATAATATTGTAATTATTAATTATGATGACAATAAGTATTTATTATTTATTATTAACAATATATGTAGCTCCGTCCAATAAAAAAGCCAATAGGCAGTACACGTCACACATACCACACATTGGTGTGCATTTTGATGACATCTAATAAAAACAAAAGTAATCAATAATTTATTTATTTCAGTCAATCACTAACCTCAACGTGTCACACCAAACAACATTCACTAACCTTAGACTACCACTAACCCCTTTCAATCACTCCCCCCACCATTATACCTCTCTAACCCCAAAAAGTACTAACCTTACACAACTAACCCTACTAACCTTTGTTTTGCCAAATGCACCCTATATGTGTAATTACTCTGTATAATCCAATCTTTTTGAATAAATAAGATATGAACCATATTCTAGAGAGTATACAGAGTTTAAATGTAGATTATTGTGAAGAAATGACTTAGAATGAATCCAGAAACGATAGAAATGCTCAAATGATACTCAGAATTACATTATTTGCACTTTATATGCCTAATAGCTATGCATAATCCAATTTTTTGAATAAATAAGATATGAACAATATTCTAGATAGTATAAAGAGTATAAATGTAGATTATTGAGATGAAATGACTTAGAATGAATCCAGAAACAATTGAAATGATCTAATGATACACAGAATTGCATTATTTGCACTTTATATGCGTAATTACTCTGTATAATCCAATTTTGTTGAATACATAAGATATGAAACATATTATAGAGAATATACAGAGTATAAATGTAGATTATCGTGCTAAACGGACTTAGAATGAATCCTGAAATGATTGAAATGCTCAAATGAAACTCAGAATTGCATTCTTTGCCTTTTATATGCGTAATTACTATGCATAATCCAATCTTTTCGAATAAATAAGATATGAATCATATTCTAGACGGTATAATGAATTTAAATGTTGATTATTGTGATAAAATAACTAAGAATGAATCCAGAAACGATTGAAATGCACAAATGAAACTCAGAAATGCATTATTCGCATTTTATATGCGTAATTACTATGTATAATCCAATATTTTAGAATAAATTAGATATGAATACAGTACAAAGAGTTTAAATGTTGATTATCGTGATGAAATGACTAAGAATGAATCCAGAAACGATTGAAATGCACAAATGAAACTCAGAAATGATTGAAATGCTTAAATGATACTCAGAATTGCATTACTTGCAATTTATATGCGTAATTACTATGTATAATCCAATATTATTGAATAAATAAGATTTGAATCATATTCTAGATAGTACAAACAGGTTAAATGTAGATTATTCTGATGGAATGACTTAGAATGAATACAGAAACAATTGAAATGCTAAAATAATACTCAGAATTGCATTATTTGTAATTTATATGCGTAATTGCTATGCATAATCAAATTTTTTGAATAAATAAGATATGAACCATAGTTCTAGACAGTATAAAGAGTTTAAATGTAGATTATTGAGATGAAATGACTTAGAATGAATCCATAAACGATTGAAATGCTCAAATGATACTCAGAATTGCATTATTTGCACTTTATATGCGTAATTACTCTGTATAATCCAATCTTGTTGAGTAAATAATATATGAAAAATATTCTAGAGAGTATACAGAGTGTAAATCTAGATTATAGAGTTGATATGACTTAAAATGAATCCAGAAACGATGGAAATGCTCAAATGATACTCAAAATTAAATTATTTGCACTTTATTTGCAAAATTACTAAGTATAATCCAATCTTTATGAATAAATAAGATATGAATCATATTCTAGATAGTATAATGAGTTTAAATGTAGATTATTGTTATACAATAACTTAGAAGGAATCCAGAAACGATTGAAATGCACAAATAATACTCAGAATTGCATTATTTGCACTTTATATGCGTAATTACTATGCATAATCCGATCTTATTGAATAAATAAGATATGAATCATATTCTAGACAGTATAAAGAGTTCAAATGTTGATTATTTTGATAAAATGACTTAGAATGAATCCAGATACGATTGAAATGCTTAAATTATGCTCAGAATTGCATTATTTACAATTTATATGCGTAATTACTATGTATAATCCATTCTTTTTTAATAAATAAGATATGAAACATATTCTAGACAGTATATAGTGTTTAAATGTAGATTATTGTGATGAAATGACATAGAATGAATCCAGAAACAATGGAAATGCTCAAACGATACTCAGAATTGCATTATTTGCACCTTATATGCGTAATTACTCTGTATAATCCAATTTTTTTGAATAAATAAGATATGAACAATATTCTAGAGAGTATAATGAGTCTGAATGTTGATTATTGGGATAAAATGACTTAGAATGAATCCAGAAATTATTGTAATGCTCAAATGATACTCAGAATTGCATTATTTGCACTTTATATACGTAATTACTCTGTATAATACAATCTTTTTGAATAAATAAGATATGAATCATATTCTAGACAGTATAAAGATTTCAAATGTATATTATTGTGATAAAATGACTTAGAATGAATCCAAAAACGATTGAAATGCTCAAATGATGCTCAGAATTGCATTATTTGCACTTTATATGCGTAATTACTGTGTATAATCCGATCTTTTTAAATAAATAAGATATGAAAAATGTTCTAGATAGTATATAGTGTTTAAATGAAGATTATTATGATGAAATTACTTAGAATGAATCCAGAAACGAAAGAAATGTTCAAATGATACTCTGAATTGCATTATTTGCACCTTATATGCGTGAATACTCTGTATAATCCAATCTTGTTGAATACATAAGATATGAACAATATTCTAGAGAGTATACAGAGTTTAAATGCAGATTATTGGGATAAAATGACTTAGAATGAATCCTGAAACGATTGAATGCTCCAATGATACTCAGAATTGCATTATTTGCACTTTATATGCGTAATTACTATGCATAATCCAATTTTTTTAATAAATAAGATATGAATCATATTCTAGACATTATAAAGAGTTTAAATGTAGATTATTGAGATGAAATGACTTAGAATGAATCCATAAACGATTGAGATGCTCAAATTATGCTCAGAATTGCATTATTTGCACTTTATATGCGTAATTACTATGTATAATCCAATCGTTTTGAATAAATAAGATATGAATCATATTCTAGACAGTATAATGAGTTCCAATGTAGATTATTGTGTTAAAATGACTTAGAAATGAATCCAGAAACAATTGAAATGTTTAAATTATGCTCAGAATTGCATTATTTGCACATTATATGCGTAATTTCTTTGTATAATCCAATATTTTTAAATAAATAAGATATGCAACATATTCTAGACAGCATATAGTGTTTAAATATAGATTATTGTGATGAAATGACTTAAAATGAATCCAGAAACGATTGAAATGCCCAAATGATACACAGAATTGCATTATTTGCACTTTATATGCGTAATTACTATAAATAATCCAATCTTTTTGAGTAAATAAGATATGAATCATATTCTAAAAAGTATAAAGAGGTCAAATGTAGATTATTGTGTTAAAATGACTTAGAATGAATTCAGAAACGACTGAAATGCTTAAATTATGCTCAGAATTGTACTATTTGCACATTATATGCGTAATTACTATGTATAATCCAATCTTTTTGAGTAAATAAGAGATGAAACATATTCTAGACAGTATAGAGAGTTTAAATATAGATTATTGTGTTGAAATGACTTAAAATGAATACAGAAACGATTGAAATGCTCAAATGATACTCAGAATTGCATTCTTTGCACTTTATATTCTTAATTTCTGTGTATAATCCAATCTTGTTGAATAAAAAAGATAAGAACCATCTTCTAGATAGTATAGAGTGTTTAAATATAGATTGTTTTGATGAAATGACTGAGAATGAATCTAGAAAATGATTGAAATGCTTAATTGATACTCAGAATTACATTATATGCACTTTATACGCGTAATTACTCTGTATAATACAATCTTTTTGAATAAATAAGATATGAATTATATTCTAGACAGTATAAAGAGTTTAAAAGTATATTATTGTGATGAAATAACTAAGAATGAATCCAGAAACGATTGAAATGCACAAATGATACTCAGAAATGCATTATTTGCATTTTATATGCATAATTACTATTTATAATCCAATCTTTTAGAATAAATAAGATATAAATCATATTCCAGACAGTATAAAAAATTTGAATGTCGATTATCATGATGAAATGACTTAGAATGAATCCTGAAACGATTGAAATGCTTAAATGATACTCAGAATTGCATTACTTGCAATTTATATGCGTAATTGTTATGCATAATCCAATTTTTTGAATAAATAAGTTATGAACCATATTATAGACAGTATAAGGAATTTAAATGTAGATTATTGTGTTGAAATGACTTAGAATGAATCCAAAAAAGATTGAAATGCTCAAATGATACTCCGAATTGCATTATGTACTCTTTATATGTGTAATAGCTATGCATAATCCAATTTTTTGAATAAATAAGATATGAACAACATTCTAGACAGTATAAAGAGTTCAAATGTAGATTATTGAGATGAAATGACTTAGACTGAATCCAGAAAAGATTGAAATGCTCAAATAATACTCAGAATTGCATTATTTGGACTTTGTATGCGTAATTACTTTGCATAATCATATCTTTTTGAATAAATAACATATGAATCATATTCTAGACAGTATAAAGAGTTCAAATGTAGATTATTGTGATAAAATGACTTAGAATGAATCCTGAAACGATTGATATGCTTAAAGTATGCTCAGAATTGCATTATTTGCAATTTATATGCGTAATTACTATGTATAATCCAAACTTTTTGATTAAATAATATATGTAAAATATTCTAGACAGTATAGAGTTTTTAAATGTAGATTATTGTTATGAAATGACTTAGAATGAATCCAGAAGCGATTGAAATGCTCAAATTATGTTCGGAATTGCATTATTTGCACCTTATATGCGTAATTACTCCGTATAATCCAATTTTTTTGAATAAATAAGTTATGAATCATATTCTAAACAGCATAAAGTGTTTAAATGTAGATTGTTATGATGAAATGGCTTAGAATTGATCCAGAAAATTTTGAAATGCTCAAATAATACTCAAAATTGCATTATTTGCACTTTATATTCATAATTAATGTGTATAATCCAATCTTTTTGAATAAATAAGATATAGATCATATTTTGGACAGTATAAAGTGTTTAAATGTGGATTATTGTCATGAAATGACTTAGAATGAATCCAGAAACGATTGAAATGCTTAAATTATGCTTAGAATTGCATTATTTGCACTTTATATGAGTAATTACTATGTATAATCCAATATTTTTGAATAAATAAGATATGAATTATATTATATACAGTATAAAGAGTTTAAATGCAGATTATTGTGATCAAATTGACTAATAATGAATCCACAAATGATTGAATGCTCAAATGATGCTCGGAATTGCATTATTTGCACTTTGTATGCGTAATTACTATGCATAATCTAATTTTTTGAATAAATAAGATGTGAATCATATTCTAGACAGCATAAAGAGTTTAAATGTAGATTATTGTGATCAAATGACTTAGAATTAATCCAGAAAACTTTGAAATGCTCAAATGATACTCAGAATTGCATTATTTGCACTTTATATTAGTAATTATTGTGTATAATCCAATCTTTTGGAATAAAAAAGATGTGCATCATATTCTGGACAGCATAAAGTATTTAAATATGGATTATTGTGATCAAATTGACTTAGAATGAATCCAGAAACGATAGAATGCTCAAATGATACTCAGAATTGCATTTTTTGCAATTTATATTCATAATTACTGTGTATAATCAAATCTTTTTGAATAAATAAGATATAAAATATATTCTAGAAAGTATAGAGTATTTAAATGTACATTATTGTGATGAAATAACTTAGAATGAATCCATAAACCATTGAAATGCTTAAATTATGCTCAGAATTGCATTACTTGCAGTTTATATGCGTAATTACTATGTATAATCCAATCTTTTTGAATAAATAAGATATGAACCATATTCTAGAGATACAGAGTTTAAATTTAGATTATTGTGTTGAAATGACTTTGAATGAATACAGAAACGATTGTAATGCTCAAGTGACATTCAGAATTGCATTATTACACTTTATACGCGTAATTACTATGTATAATCCAATCTATTTGAATCAGTAATATATGAATTATATTCAAATCAGTATCATGAGTTTAAATGTAGATTATTGTGATGAAATGACTTAGAATGAATCTGGAAACGATTAAAATGCTCAAATGGCACTCATAATTGCATTATTTACACTTTATATGCATAATTACTATGTATAATCCAATCTTTTTGAATAAATAAGATATGAACCATATTCTCGACAGTATAAAAAGTTTAAATATAGATTATTGTGATGAAATGACTTAGAATAAATCCAAAAATGATTGAAATGCTCAAATGATACTCAGAATTGCCTTATTTGCAATATATATGCGTAATTAATATACATAATCCAATTTTTTGAATAAATAAGATATTAATCATATTCTAGACAGCATAAAGAGTTTAAATGTAAATTATTGTGATGAAATGACATAGAATGAATCCAGAAAAGATTGAAATGCTCAAATGATACTCAGAATTACATGATTTGCACTTTATATTCGTAATTGCTGTGTATAATCCAATCTTTTTTATTAAATAATATATGTAAAATATTCTAGACAGTATAGAGTGTTTAAATGTAGATTATTGTGATGAAATGACTTAGAATGAATCCAGAAGCGATTGAAATGCTCAAATTATGCTCATAATTGCATTATTTGCATATTATGTTCGTAATCACTATGTATAATCCAATCTTTTTGAATAAATAAGATATGAATTATATTCTATACAGTATAAAGAGTTTAAATGTAGATTATTGTGATCAGATTGACTTAGAATGAATCCAGAAATGATTGAATGATCAAATAATACTCAGAATAACATTATTTGCAATTTATATGCGTAATTACTATGCATAATCCAATATTTTGAATAAATAAGATATGAATCATATTCTTGACAGCATAAAGAGTTTAAATATAGATTATTGTGATGAAATAACTTAGAATGAATACAGAAACGTTTGAAATGCTCAAATGTTATTTAGAACTGCATTATTAAATTTTATATGCGTAATTACTATGTATAATCCAATCTTTTTGAATAAATAAGATGTGAATCATATTATGGACACTATAAAGAGTTTAAATGTAGATTATTGTGATGAAATGACTTGGAATAAATCCTGAAACGATTGAAATGCTCAAATGATACTCAGAATTGCATTATTTGCATTTTATACGCGTAATTACTATGCAGAATCCAATCTTTTTGAATAAATAATATATGAACAATATTATAGATAGTATAATGAGTTTAAATATAGATTATTGTGATGAAATGACTAAAAATTAATCCAGAAATGATTGAAATGCTCAAATGCTAATCATAATTGCTTTATTTGCACTTTATATGCGTAATTACTATGCATAATCCAATTTTTTTAATAAATAAGATTAGAATCATATTCTATACAGCATAAAGAGTTTAAATGCAGATTATTGCGTTGAAATGACTTAGAATGGACTCAGAAAAGATTGAAATGCTCAAATGATACTCAAAATTGCATTATATGCACTTTTTATTCGTAATTACTATGTATAATCCAATCTTTTTTAATAAATATGATATGAAACATATTCTAGACAGTATAGAGCATTTAAATGTAGACTATTGTGATGAAATAACTTAGAATTAATCCAGGAACGATTGAAATGCTCAAATTATGCTCAAAATTACATTACTTGCACTTTATTTGCGTAATTACTATGTATAATCCAATCTTTTTGAATAAATAAGATATGAATCATATTCTGGACAATATAAAAAGTTTAAATGTAGATTATTGTGATAAAATGACTTAGAATGAATCCAGAAATGATTCAAATGCTCAAATGATAATCAGAATTGCATTATTTGCATTTTATATACGTAGTTACTATGTATAATCCAATATTTTTGAATAAATAAGATATGAATCATATTCTGGACAATATAAAAAGTTTAAATGTAGATTATTGTGATAAAATGACTTAGAATGAATCCAGAAATGATTCAAATGCTCAAATGATACTAAGAATTGTATTTTTACATTTTATATGTCTAATTACTATGTATAATCCAATCTTTTTGAATAAATAAGATATGAATCATATTCTAGACATCATAAAGAGTTTAACTGTAGTTTATTATGATGAAATGACTTAGGATAAATCCAGAAAAGATTGAAATGCTTAAATGATACTCAAAATTACATTATTTGCACTTTATATTCATAATTACTGTGTATAATCTAATTTTTTTGAATAATTAAGATGTGAAACATATTCTAGACAGTATAGATAGCGCTCGGATTGGGCCGAACCTGTCCGTGGGCCAACGGATAGGACGTACCGTTCTCCCTAATTGGACCGAGCCTATTTCGATTAGGGCCGAAAACTCGGCTCGGCCCTCACATAAGTCTAAGCTCGACTGAAGCTCGAGTTCTTCTTCGTTAGGCCCTCAGTCTCGACTCGAGTCGAGAGATTGACTCTCCGCCCATCTCCGCCTCTCGACGATCGACCCCAATTTCAACTCTAATTCTCTCAATCAGTCAAGCTTCGCTTCTCAATCGTTGGATCCTCGCCTCCGATTCCGAATCCATTTCTCCGAATCCATTTCTTAAGCAACTCTCGTATTGATTTCTCTCGAACGAAACAACCAAGAATTGTAAATCCCTTCAGGTAAAGCTTCGTGATTCTTTTTTCTCCTATTTTACCCTCAAATTAGTTGTATTCTCGTTTTGGGAACAGCCCAATTTCTCGAATTTTTTTGTTATGTTAAATTGTAACTAGCCAACATAAATTGGTCTCACTCTTGATCTGTCATCTTGCATAAATTGTCTTTTTGAGAAAAAAGTTTTGTGTATTTTTGAAAAATTATGTGCATTCACATGTTGAGTTTTAGTTCTCTCTGAAGTAGTAAGTACTTCTGTTGTTGCTAAGGTTTTGATGGAGCCTTACCCATCTCACAAAATTCACTACATTTCAATTGGTGCTTTTGGAACTTGTGCAGATGAACAATATATGCCATGGTTCTCATCAAAGTTTCTGTTTTGAACAATTTCTCGAACTGGGAACAGTCCATTTTTTTGTTTGCTAAAGTACTGGTATGAGGATATCTAAATTAAGTACTGTTAGAATGATCTATACTATTGGAATTCAGGTTAAAAACTTTACTGAATACAAGATCCCTTTGACAAATCCTAATGGGGTATCTCATGGAGATTTGAGTTGCACCGTGCTGGCTAGAAGTTGATTGTTTCCTGTAAGTATTGCAGTATCAAGTATTATGTATTGCCTGTATATTTCTTATTTCTAACTACTAGGTATTAATAGATCCACTTTGTAATATAACTTAAGGTTTTTTTCTGCTTCATTTTTCTTTTCTTTTTCTACTATACATAGTAAAATCTCTTTATGACTATTACTAATATAAATTATTTTCTCATTGAGAACTAGTGTTGAGGCTATCTTACTGCTTTGTGCTCATCCTTACTGTTTATTATGTTTTATATTACTCTATTAGTTGGCTAGAGAGTTTACACTATAATTAGAAATGTACACATAAATGAAGTGTATTCTTTCACTGATAAACAGAATGTAATGGTCTATTGAAAAAACAAAAGTATTCCTTCACTGATAAATGAAGTGCCTTTTTCACTGTATACTTGTGTTGACACCAGCCTGCATATGGAGTTTACTTCGTGTAATTTAATTACTGTTCTTTTTTCTAGTATGCATTTTGAACCCACAATGACTGTGTGAATAAGCATTTATATGTACCTTTTTTGTATTTTACCATTTGCAAGTTGAAATTGGCTTATTATAATTATAAGAGAAAGCAAGGACCAATTGGAGAAAAAGTAAGTACAATTCGTCAGAGTTAGGAGGGTGTCACAAGTAAATAGAATCTAATGTCATTTACCTCACCTTTTTCTCATTCTGTTAATTTACTGTAATATTCACTGATCAAATGTCATAATGGGTTGGATAATTGTGGCTCTAATGGGTTGGATCTGTTTTCCTAAAGGGTTCAGTCTTGATATGTACCTGGACATGACACCTTAATTGTTTCCTTTTCTTGTTGGGTTTACAAACCCGTGCACTTTTTCAGGAGCCTTGATATGTTTAATATCCTCACTTGGCAGCAGCAGCTTCAAGGGCAAACTGAGGTCAATTATACCATGTTCTAATAGGTCGTTTGCTAATTGCTGGAATTTACATAAGAAAAAATCTGTTCTAGGAAAAGGAACATATTTTGTTGTAAATGTTTTCTTTTTTGAGATATTTAGTTGAGATCTGTAAGACAAGAAAGTTGTGTACTTATGTTCCGTGACGGTTGTTGCTAGTTTGGATTTTCTTTTATTATCCTTTTTCTTGTTCCATGGAGTTTTTTGTTGTTCCATGTAAGACACGAAAGAATGGAGGTTTTTGCTGTGTTGCCAAGGTCCTTTGCATGCTATATTTTAGCATTTTTTAGTTTATTTTAGTGTTTGTCAATCGTTTTTGCTGAGTTGTTATATTTCCTCTTTTTTCAGTTTATTAAATAGACTTCAATCAGTAGCTAAGTTTATTATTTTGCACTTAGAAGTTTAATTTCCAAAGCGAATGTGCATCTTGTTCTAATTTTAATTGATGCTTTATTTTGTTCTGCAATACATCGTGCATGCTTATGAATATATTTGGATAATTGGGTTAACTCATGAAAAAAAATTTTAATCGGATCTGCTCTTGCAAGAGGTCCCTTACTCTGATTAAGGTCAAAATATGCTCTTAGTGCTTATGAATATATTTGGATTATTTGTAAGTGAAGGAAGGATTAAGGTTCCCTTTTATTTGATACATTTGTCCGTAATTTTATTGAGTTCGTAAGTAAAAGAAATTGGATCTAAGTCCGTAATATTTTTTCCGAAAGTTGAAATGATATTGAACTAGTTTTATTCTCGCGCGTTGCGCGATGCATTCCTATCTGAATATGCAACGAAATGATTTCCTAATCAGCGTGGATATATTATGGATGACATAAATACAGTCGCATATATCCTTTGTTAAATTGTAAAACATTACGTTAGTCACATGTATGATTATTGTTAACAAATGATGCCAAAAAAAAATGATATTAGTTCCAAATTAGCTAATTAACTTTTCAAACAATGCAATCTTGACACAAAATAGATACCAGTTCCAACACCAAATCCAAGCAAATGTAAACACTAAATTGATGGAACTACTTTATACTTTCTTAACTTCAAAACATTTATGTATAAAAGTGAACATAGTTTATTACAATTTTTCCAAAAAATCTCTTATACAAAGAGGAACAACAATCTTATCTATCAGATGACAGTACTGGATCATCAATCAAATGAATGGAATCATCTATTACGACATATTTGCCATAAAATACAAAAAGCCTGTATAGATAGATTGAAGTGCATCCATAATGCATACAAAATCATATGACCTAAATTTGAGCAATGACTTTACACCAATTTGTTTAAATTCATTGCGTAATTAACTAAATTCTGTATTGATAGACAATGTAGAATCAACATTTACGAAAAATCAATAGATGCACAGATTGTGAAACTGTTTGGCAAGGAAAATAAATTATTTGTAACAATAAGAAATTGACATGATATGATACCTTTAGCGATCCCAATTGGTAATCTACCCATCCTCATATGCCCCTTTACAAAAAACAAAAGCATCGAACAAAGTTAAGGTTCACGTCCTCAACTGATAAAAGTGCTCAGATTTTGAGCTGAAGTATATCAAACTAACGAAGAAAATAATATAAAGCACTCAAATAAGAAAATATAATTATTATACACACAATAACTCCAGTAGGCTAACTAATATAGCTTTGTTTAATTTATATAGTATACTTTCTCTAGGAAAAAAAAGAAGATATAAATACAAACCGAGGGAAAAATTAATAATTGTAAGCTCATGTTTAATTTTGCGAAATTAAAATATTATTGAAAGGTTGTATTATGTACCTTCATGACTAACTCAGCACCTGGCCGAACATGAGGTGCTATACACTCGCATGTCTGGCATGCATACCCAATGACCCAAAGCAAAACTATTGTAACCAGAAAATATACATAGCCTGTTTGGTGATCACTGCAGAAACTCCAACAATAATAATAAAATCAATATAAATTTACTGAATTATAAATAACAGAAAAGAACTGCAAACTTTTTTATGCTAAGAGGTTTCACATCATTTTTTTTTGGACAAAAAGCTTGAAAAACACCTATTATAACACCAGGAAAATAGCAAAACAAACAATATGCAGGAAAAAGAACATAAATCAAAGAGATAAATCAACTGGACATGTACTAATTATCAACCGGAGTGTACTGCCAATATATAATTGAAGATAGAATTGTAAAAAGAACATAAATCAAAGAAGAAACAATCAGGTGCAACAAAGAGCATAGGTCATGAACAAAGACAATCAGGAAAACAAACCTGAGGCATGCCATTAGGGAGCCAGAAGAGGGAACAACCAGAGCTCTTCACTGGTATTGTTTGAGCACCACACTGGTTGGAATGTCCAACACGCAGCAAATGTGAACCTTGCAACCTGCAGTAAGAGGAAACAAAACAACAATCAGACGAAGGTAGGCTGGAGGATTGTCTTGCGATATTTACTATCTTATGCTAAATAGTAAAAAAAACACACATAATTAAACAGACAGAACACAGCAACACAAACTACATAGCTCGGCGAGATAGAACTTGGATTCTCTCTCAATCCTTCTTTTTAAAATTAAAAAACAAAGCATTCGATGAAGTACCTGAGTAGCACAACCCATTTTGTCAAAAGTATGCTCGCAGCTATTTGTAAAGAAATTGAAAAAAAAAATGTCAGTTTACATGGCAAGCTTCAAACAATAATTCGAACCCACAATCCTATTGATTTGATTTGAAATGTGAACCTGAGCTAAGAAACAAAATTGTTTTATATATATGTGAAAAAAAAACGATTTGGTTTAGCTAATTTGTAAACATTTTGCTAAGATAACACAACCGGTAAAACTTCTTTTGCCCTAAGTCATGGTGCGCAGTATATCTTCAATAAAACTACTACCAAACTCTTTTTCAAAAAAAAAAAAAAAAAACATAGAAGAACCATATTAACTGTTAATAGCCAGAGAGGAACATACTCAACTACTATCGACTCAAGGGAAGAATGAATTGCAAAGAGGAATGCACTCAAGTACTATCGACTCAAGGGGAGAATGAATTGCAAACATGGTAGGATCTGTCATATAAAATATATATAGTTTGCATTAATAAAAAAATAGGAAGAAAAATGACATAAGAGGCAGTGGAAAAAGAAATGTACAAATTCTTTACTAAAAAAATATCCTTGAACTGAAGCGCATAATCCTCAAGACTCATTATAAAAGCCCTTCTTTCTATTTCTAAATCAGAAAATGAAGACATTTTAAAAATCACGTGACACACAAAAAAATGTACACATGTTAAGAGGGAAGAAAGTCAATCAGAACTTAAGCAATGAAGAAATAGTAAATAGAACAAATTTACCAGTTAAAAAAATTCTTTTCTTCCTCTTTCTATCGTCACCTTCCTTTGCCTGCTTCACAACTGTCTCCTCTGCAAGCACATCCTCAACCGACAACTTCTCCGCACAACATCCAGAGGAAGTCGGTGAAGTTCTCAATTCGTAACCCTGCAAGGCATAGAAGAAGGGGAAAAAAGAAAGAATCAAGCCAACATAGGAGGCCAACACACAATCACATAGGAAATCACAGAAATAAAGGATAATTGACCAGCTTGAGACCGAATGACTGTCACAGTTATGCCTATTAGATTATAAATATTCAGAGCATGATATAGACGTGGCACTGATCAGTCCCCCCTTGTTTCTCCAGCTGTTTGCAAATTAAATATTACAAAAAGGAAAAAAGAAATCAATCATTAGGTCTGCATTCGTAAAGTAAAACGCATCAAATGCAGATGGCTACTGCCTACTGACATCACCCTTTCACCATACAGAATGACAACCCACAACGTGGTAAGGAATTTTGGAGAATTCCAATTGTGAGATTAGAGACTAATTAGGGAGTGCTTAGGTTTAAAATAAAGGAGAATTGCAATATTTAAATGACAGGGCGTACCCTTTGTATAAAAAATAAAATTAGGCCTTATATTGAAAAACAATGGTGCACAATATTTGCAAAAGACCAATGTCAAATCAAATAGGGAAAATAAAAAAGAAACAAAAAAGAGAAAGGATGCAAATATGAAGCGGACTAACCTGGGACCCAAGCTGTTTTGTTTTATTGATGCAATGCGCAGATAGAATCCTGATCTCATCTTTGAGCCATGCAATCTCCTCTTCCTTGGCACTCAGAGGCAAGTTCAGATTCTCAATATTCTTTGGTGAAACCTCTTCATAAACCTCCTCAGCTCATAATCCCTGTCAGAACTTGCCTTTGGAAACTGTTTTCATGGTTTCCTTCTTTGTTTTTTAGAAATAGAAAAATCGAACCAACATTATCAAGAACTATTTATACAATGTGCCATATCTATTCAACATACAAAGTGCCTAATTTTTCTGATCAATTAATTGAAAGTAAACAATAACATTTTCTCCTCTACACTTTGGTATTTACAACTGTCATCGTTCATACCTTTAATGCCTTGGTTTCTTAAAACGTTACTATTTCCATTATTTGCATTAAATGCTGCCATATAGCAGAATAATTAATGGAAAGTCCTTTCTATTGAAAATTAATTAATGCGATTACAAATTTCTTTGGTTTCTACAAATGTAAACGTCTATCAACATAATAGCAAACTATTGAATAAATATCAACATAAACTATTTATGAGTAAGCAACCTCACAGTTACTTGATTTTATCCAAATATCAAATCGAACAATTGAATAAATAAAAGGATAAGAAAATAAAATTGAAACTACCTAATGAAGACAATTTGTGGTCATCTTCCCATTATTTATTGAGAGTAGAATGCCCTCGATAAATAAAAATATTGCATCTGATTTTCTGTCATATGGTCCTGAAATAACAAATATTTCCCATGGCATCTATAGGTGAGTAATGAGGTAAATCGGTCTGAATTTTATGGCATCGAATCTTTAATTTTCCTGAAAAAAAGAATTATATAACAATAATTGTCACAATCATATTTAATTCCTGGAATGCCATGGGAAAAAAAATAACTTAAGAAGAAAATTAACCTATTGTCCTTACCTATTGCAAGCATTGCAAAAGTGATATGGTTGATTCTCTCCAAGCCAAGGAAGCACAATTGAGACAAAAAAGTTTGGCAAAGCCTGGCCTGAAATTAGCAACTAAATATCAGACCAAATCTTTAGGAAAAACTAAAATCAATCGAAAGTCAAGGCTGTAGGGAACAAATATATTACCTTGGCACAAAGAGATACGGTTGATTCCGTCTAAACGAAAAGCTCTTAATCTGAGGCGAGCTAAGCCACCAGGTAGACCTCGTCGAAGCCAAGAAAAAGGCACAGAGAAATGTCGACGAAGAAAGCGCTTGAGAGCAAGAGAGAAATAGAGAAGAAGCCGAGAAGAGAAATGGTACTCACCTAAAAGAGAAGAAACCGATCTACTCATTAAAAAAATCAGCGTTTCGATCTGAGATCGGAGACAGTCGGAAATCCACGGCGAAGAGCGGCAGCAACCCTCTCCACCTCGGGAGATGCCTCGAGAGCAGGTAAGAACGAATGAACCAAAATAAAGGGAGACGAAATAGTCAAGAAGGGAGGGATTAATCACACAACATCAGACGGACTGGATTGAATGAAACACAATGGACGACCGAGATTAGTTACTGTGCTAACTACAGTGCCGATAGGCCTGCACGTGCAGCTCACGCCGGACAAAATGTATATATTTCTAATTCTAATGTGCCATTGTAGATAAACAAAAGTTTTTCCTTTAAAATTTGATACGCACTGAGGATTAGTTCCATAGCTAGACTGGACTAAGGTTAAGTCCAACTAAACCCAGTACTCGGTAGAACCCAGGGCCTGGCTCGAGCAGTCTGGACTGAATAGTATTGAAATTTATGGTGAGGGCCGAGCTTTTCAGTAGCTTGAAAGGGCTGGATCCGATATGGACTAAACTTTCTTGATGAGCGGGCCAAGCCGGATATCCAGCTCGACCCAGTCCATTTCCAGCGCTGAGTATAGAGTGTTTAAATATCGATTATTGTAATGAAATGACTTAGAATGAATTCAGAAGCGATTGAAATGCTCAAATTATGCTCAGAAGTGCATTATTTGCACTTTATATTCGTAATTACTATGTATAATCCAATCTTTTTAAATAAGTAAGATATGAATAATATTAAAACTCATAATGCTCTTCATGAGTTCTGAAGGCAATTTTGCATTTGTCACTCTCTTTCATCCTGATTTGATGGTAGCCAACCCTTAGATCATGCTGAGAGAAAATCTTAGCCCAATGCAATTCATCAAGCAAGTCATCAATGACTGGTATGGGGTACCTGTTTTTCATAATGCTAGTGTTGAGTTGTCTATAATCCACACACATTCTCCATGATCCATATTTTTTCTTCACTAACAACATTGGAGAGGCATATGGTCTTGTAGGTGGCTAGATCAGCTGATTTTCTAGCAGTTCAGCTATGATCTTCCCAATTTCTACTTTTAGGAAGTAATTGTACATGTAAGGCCTATGATTGATGGGTGTATTGCCAGGTAGAAGGTCAATGGAGTGATCTACACTTCTAGGTGGGGTAGGCCCTTAGGCTTTTCAAACACTATTTTATAGTTTTTAAGCACAGTTTGTATTTCCATTAGCAGTTGTGTTACTGGTGTTGTAGCTGGTGCCTGTTTGGACTGTGCTTCTACACACATAATGTGAGCCATCATTACCTCGCCTCCTTTCTTTTGCTCATTCTCTACATCAATGACTCCCTTGCATAATTTGATTTTTGCCATTTCTTTCCTCACCTGCAATCTCACATGTTTATCCCCCATTTTGAAATTCCAGTTAACCTTCTCCCCAATCCATTGTCATAGGTCCAAGACTGGTTAACCAATCAACACCAAGCATCATATCATATCCCTACACATCCAGCACCCTCATGTCTTTCTCAAAGGTGTGCCCTTGGATGCTAAACTGGAGTGCTTCACACTGGATGTCAGTAACCATCTTAGCACCATTGGCTATTGTAACAATCATGGGCACAGTTTGCACCAGTTTGGGTTGCAAATTATATAGTACACCAGGGTGCACAAAAGAATGTATGCTACCACTGTCTAACAAGACACAAATAGGGACTTTACCAATCTTCCCCTTGAATTTCATCATCTTCACCTGTCTTTGGTCCTCGGTGTTGAACATAGACACAACTACTTGCTCTACTTCTTCATCACTCACTTCTTCAACCTCATACTCATCTTCTCCTTCTCCCACCTCCTGAACTCTTGTGAGAGCATTGAGTGTTTTCCTTGCACATTGATGACTAGGATAATACTTTTCATCACACCTGTCACATAGCCCTAGTGCCCTTCTTTGTTGGAACTCAGCACTTCTAAAATTTTTATTTGGCTGCCATTGTTTAGCCCCAGGCAATGCCAACTGCCCCTCCTTCCTTTCAAGCCATTCCCTTCTTCTATTCAGGTTCTGAGTCTGCTGTGGTACTGGCTTCATCAACACCTTTGGTTTCTTATTTTAAGTTTCATAATTATTCTCTACTTTCAACGCATGATTAAATGCTTGGTTCAACCTTTTGATTTCAAATAGTTCCATAGTACTCTTCAATTCCTCCTTCAACCCACTCGCAAACCCTGCTATGAAGAATTCTTCATTTATAACTGGGTTGTGTCTGATCAGTTTGATTCATGCCTTATCAAACCTTTTAATACATTCATCTACTTTTCTAGTTTGATGTATTATTTCAAACTCATCCACTGGGTGCTTGACATTGGTTAGTTTATATCTACTTAACACTTCATTCACTAACAAGGCCCATGGTAACTGCTGGGGCCCACTTGTCAATCCCATGTACCACTCCTGCATTTCTTCATCAAAATTCATCATAGCCATTCTTGTTTTATACTCTCCTGGTACTTGATATATATCAAAATAAAATTCACAATTATTCTTTCACATTACTGGATCAGTGCATCAAACTTGGGGAAATCAAGGTTGGGTAAATTAATTCTGACCCTATACCCCTCAACTTATCTTCGAGCATTTCTTCTCTCATAATTTCTAATAAATTCTTCTATTCTCCTCAGATCTTCACTACCAATTTCATAATCTAAGTCTTCTTCTACTGGCACTAAGATTTCAGGGCCTTTCTCTTTACTCCCCTCTACTACCCTCTCACCATTGTGTGTTAACAAGGGGTTAACATTTGTGTTATCATTACAGTCACCAGTATCAAGTGCATTAGATCTACCAGAAACCATTTTCATAGTTTGTTCAAACATTTGTTCTAACCTGAGCATTCTCTTATCAGCAACTTTATTTGATGACTTGTTTTGGTTGGAGAGTAAGGCAACCATTCTCTTTTCCATCCTCTTATTGCTCTCATCTCGTCTTTTTGTTGCTTCTTTCATTTCTATCGCTAATTTGCTCAGTTCAGCTTCCATCTGTGCACTCTTTTCCTTTAGATCCTCCATGCTTCTGTTTCGAGTCAAATGAGAGGGTTTGCCCATGCACCACTGAATCACCGTCAGGTCCGCGATCAACCTGGCTCTGATACCAATTGTAACGATTTAGATCTATAAACAATCCAAAATCGCTACAAAACTCAACTTCTCAGTAAATCGCTTGACTGACTTAGTATTTGTCAGACCAAGCAATAGGGTTTATGAAATTGGAAATAATTTGAAGTAACGGATGAAAATTGAAGTGGAAATGGTAAAATTGGAATTGAGACAATGAATTGGCGATATTAATCGACCTTTTATAATAACTAAATTCAAAGTTACAAGGAAATTGAAACTACAGCAACTGCGGGAAGAAATGAGAAATAAGATGTTTTTAGGTAGAGTTGGATTTAGATTCCGCATCCCTAATTCTCCCAAACTGCTAGGTTTTTATACCCTCAACTAAAAATATCTAAAGATAAATAAAAATTACAATTTAATTAATCACATCAAATGGTTATTCCTTGGCTTTGGTTTCTTCTAGCAACAACAGGGTGGTCCCATCTGCCATGTCAACAATCATACAAGCACTCCTTTCAGTAACGGCTGTTAACGTTTCTCTGTTAAATCCCTTGGCCCTACCAGCACACTCTATTAGTAAAATCTTTTCAGTAACGGCTGTTAACGTTTCTCTGTTAAATCCCTTGGCCCTATCAGCACACTCTATTAGTAAAGATTTTAGCCTCCGTCTGACACCTGTCTCTCTAATTCAGCCGACCCCTTTGTATTAATTGCTCCAATTATTTCTCCAACGGCTATCAACTAATAATCAGTCATTTGATTGGTACAGAGAGGAAATTCTCGTGACAGAGAGAGAAGGAAGCATCCACCTCTCTTCACCAATCGCTCCTTCGCCATGACTCTCTCTCTCCCATTCGCCCTAGGTATGGCCACTCTTTGCTTTTTCTTTTTTGTTTTTTGCTTGTTTTGCTAAAGGAGGAAAGTAGGCGAAACGAACCGAGGGAGGGAGGTGAACGAAAAATAATAAAGAAAAAAATGAAGAGAGAGAAGCAAAGTGACTATCTGCATGGAGATATCGAAGAAGACTAATGCGACTATCTACGCGGAGGGCGGAGATAACGAAGTAAAGGGATTACGTTTTCATGGCGTCATCAGCGTTACTGTAGAAAATCTCCCTGGATTTGGAGTATTTTGATGATGATTGATTTTTGATGAGTTCTTAATTAATATGCACTAATAAATTAACATTCATTTTCTATCATTTTGTGCCTTTGATAGGTAGGCGCTATACAGATTGCAAATTAATACAAATCTGACTGGTAGCCTTCTAGAAACTATAATATACAGTGTAACTCCTATAAATTTGTGATCAAAATATCAAATATATATTTTGCTATCATACATGATATGCTTTACTAAAATGATGAACATTTTTTTTAACTCGATACAGACATTTCGACATTTCAAGATGCTGATCTTGATGGTGATGTTGAAAAAATAATAATAATATATGGAATGCTAATCAACATCTTAACCACTTGAACATGAGAGATGTTGTCTTGTAAAATAATTGTTTGGCTCCAGATTTTAATTTTATTTTTTGGTTGAACAAAAGTTCATATTGTATTTAAGTTGTCATTATTAATTGAAACATATTAATGTTGACCGAAGCGCGATGCATTCACTAGTTTATATAAATTTTAATAGACGGCAGATTTGAATATTCAATAGTATATCAACCAACAGATGTTTTTATTTTCATATATTTTAATTTGTAATTAAATGTTATAAATGCCATCTGATAATATTTTGTCTCATTTTAGGAAGGTATGGATCCAAATCCAATACAACAGACCAGCGTAATCAAAATGACTACTGAGTACTGGCTCGGGTGGAAGCACGAACTAGTGCTTAGAGATTTGTTGGGACGTATATGAATAGAAACACTGCAAATCTTCAATAACGAGGAGTGACGACAGACAGTTGAACATTACTGGCCCTCGTATGTATAAAATATTATTATATGTTGGACCACAACGCATTTAGAAAAATATTTAAACATGACTGAAATGATAAATATCCAAATACGTGAAAATTAAGCTTATTTCTAATTTAAAATACAGATACCAAATTGAACTTCTATACAAATAAGGATGTAACATAATCATGACAGCTATTTGTCACTAAATTACGTTTTCAAGTTCCCCCTCAAAATAAAAATGTATTGATGTAAAATATTGAATATTAAAATAACATAATTCTATCGGGGCTGATAAGGATCATCCCCAAGATTCATCATCCCCAGCAGTTAGTAACGCGTTTTTTATTTTTGTCTATCATCCCATCATCCCCTGCACGCGTTTTTCCATTTTGGAAATTCAGCGCTCATCCTCTGTTTCACTCCCCTTCCCCTCCCTTCTGTTTCGCTCCCTTCCTATTTATTCCCTCAACGTCACTTACCCCTGTCCCACCTCCTCCCTCCTAATTGTTCTAGTTCTGAGAACAAACGTTCTAATTAATATAGCAATTGTTCTGGTTAATATATACAACTGTTCTGGTCAATATATACAACTGTTCTAGTTAATATAAATATAACTAGAACAATTAATATATATAACCAGAACAAATGTATATATTAACCAGAACAGTTGCATATATTAACCAGAACAGTTAGATATAACTGTTCTAGTTATATATATATAACAGTTATATATATTAACTAGAACGGTTAATATATATAACTAGAACAGTTGTATGTATTAACCAGAACAGTTGTATATATTAACTAGAACAGTTAGATATAACTGTTCTAGTTATATATATAATTGTTCTAGTTAAATATATAACTAGAATAGTTATATACATCTCTGTTTCCTCCCCTCCCTCGCCCTCTGACTCTCATCCTCCCAGCGCCTCTCATCCTCTGGACTGCCAAATTCTATAACGCGTTTTTTAAAAATAGAGGCGCTGGATAATTAATGATAATTACGCTGGATTTCATCCCCGGATTCTATCATCCCATCATCCCCTGGTTTTCTATTAATGAGGGCGCTGGATAATTAATGAGGATTCCAGGGGATGATGGGGATGATAGAATCTTAGGGATGATCCTAAGCAATTCCGTAATTCTATAAAATGTCGCATTTAATAATTTTTGACACAAATAAATATCTTTATTGAAATGATAAAAAATATCTTAAATAACTATAATAAAATAAGTCGATCGTCAATTATACAAAAGGATTCAAGGAACACGAAAAGAACTTTCACAATATAATTTTTTTTTGTATTTTAGACGCATCAAACATAATTCTCTTAAATGAGAGAGAAGTATGGAGCGAATGAGCCATTTGATATAGTTGGTTAGTTGACAACATGCACGATGTGACATGACTGAACAACTTGAGAACTTAATCTTCTTTCTAATTTTTTTATAAACTACTACATTAAAGTTATGAAAATAATTTTTCAAATTATATGCGTTCTTAGTCAATTAATTACATTATTATCAAGACAAATACAATTTTAACCATTTAAAATCTTATTGAATAATTGAAATATTTATATTTAATGAACTAATAATCTAATATGAACATTATTTTGATACAATAGTTTTTTTTTAAAATAATTCAAAATACTTACCTAATTACGTATCGCCGCGTAAGAATTTACTCGCTCCATTTCTAAAAGCATGGGAGTAACCTGAGTAATTTATTACTGACTCCATTTCTAATTTCTTTTTTATTTTTTTTCTAAATTCGTAATTAATAATTATTAATAAAAAAATCACCGCCTAGCAAACATCGCGTGTTTGTTGATTGGAGGAGAAAGGCGGTTAAACGGTGAGGTATTGCAAAATGCATGCTGCGATCGCCGCTGGATTTCATCATTTGCGAGTAACATCAATTAAATTAACAAATTACCTTTTTTTTCAATGATGACATCAATTAAATTAACAAAGTAATTTCCTTCTTTTTTCAATGATGACATCAATTAACGTAATAATCTTAGGATATTGGCGAGGTCAACTCATTTGGGTCAGCGGAGATATTTCTTTTTGAACTACTTGCAATCTAACCAACCAGTGAATATGTTTGTTCAAACTGAACCACTCTCTAAATCCAACATGTTTGATTTTTCTCCCTAAAGGCTAAAATGTTTGATTTTTGTGGTTACCACTGACTTGTTTGTTTGTTTAAATTACAAATCATTATTTGTAGAACGATTAAATTTACCACCGTTTTAGATTCAACATTATACACTATTTAAATTTAAATGCTTTGTCACGTGTCTGGTTGTATAACGTAATAATCTCAGGATATTCGAATTTCGAGGCATGTGATATCCATACTGTAGAAAGGAAAAAAAGTATTTTTTTTTCTAATTTGTTTTACTATTTTTTCAATTTTTTGAAAAATCATTGTTCTAAAAAAAAATCATAAACTGTTTAAAATGATAATTTTCTAAAATCCTAAAAAAAACAGTACAAAATACCGACAAATGTAAAATTCAGTTTTGTGCTAGATTTTAATATAAAAATCATATTGAACGATTTTGGATCGCTCCTTAAAGTTTTAAAATGGACAATACACAGGACTTTAACCTTGCTCGTTCAATAAATACATTTCTAGAAAAAAAAAAATCTTTGTAATACTTTTTTTTTTTCTTTTTCTTCTTAATGAAGTCGGGTGTCTCTTTTTGGACACTCTTTTATTAAAAAAAATGCATTTCTAGAGAACCTTTTTTTTTTTTTATAAAACCCTTGTCAACATTTTCAACTGATTCCTAAGCTTAATTATAATTTATGGCTTTTGTCGTTTATTTTATAAAAGATGGGAATTACTTACATACCACTATACCAGCATAATATGTTTTTTACAAACTTGTTAGCTACTGAATTTATTGAAATAAATGCTCATCTGCCTCCAATTTAATACCGCTCTTGCTAAATTTGTAAATTAGATTCATATCAACATTTTGATTTCAATTTTGGCGTTAATAATCCAATCCGTTAACAGTTTTCACCTGAACAGAATTGACAGCACAGCGCGCTTACTGTTAACTCTACTCACTTCACATCTACCTTCTCCAATTAGCATCTAAACCATCCTCTTATAAAAACGGAAACAATAATAATAATAATAATAATTAATGAAAATCTGTCATGTTAGTGGAAAATAGTCGTAGCCAGAATGGGAGACGATAGAAAATTAAATAAATTAAATAAAAGGAAACTAAACTAAAAAAAAAAAAAAGCAGCTCACCAAGCTGGAGCGGCCATTCTTTAATGGCGACCTTGCATGAATTGGGGATAGCAGCACTACTCCATTAGTCGAATTCCATTTAACTAAATCCCTCTCTCTCTCTCTTTCGACCAACCTAAACCGCGTTCTCTCCTCTTCTCCTCTTCTACTTCCCACTATCTACTCCGAACCTACAACACTCCTCTCAGATCTACGAGAAATAGAGAAATATCGAGAAAAAGAAGAGGAACGACGCAAGTTTCGTGTTGTTGGTTGCTAATGGCGATTAGTCATGCTTAGTTGCATGAGTTTAGACCATTACTGGAGTGATTTCGACGGAGGAGACGGAGGCAATCGCGCATTTCTTCAGATCTGTGAAAAATTGAGCTAAGTAGAAGGGTTAAGTCTTCAGTTCAGTGATGGTGCCATTAGCGGCGCTGATAAAAGAGGAGGCGAGGAGCGAGAAGTTGGAGAAGCCATTGCTGAGGTATGGATGCGCGTCTCAGTCCAAGAAAGGAGAAGATTTCTTTCTCATGAAGACTGATTGTGTGCGTGCCAGTGGAAACCCCTCTTCTACCTTTGCTGTCTTCGCTGTAAGTTGTATTAATAAGTTTGTGTGTGTGTCCGTGTTAAATTTTAGTAAAGGATGAGCTAATTTTGGTATCAACTTTGTGTTGTTACTGTTGTTTTCTTGTTATAGATTTAGATTCCCTTGTTTAAAGGATCTATTCTTTTTTTCTTCGGTTTCATAGATTTTATGCAATTTTGATGTATTGTTTTGTAGAGCTAAGTAGTCTAACAAGTAATAAATTTTGGCCCGGCAACCAAAATAAAAAATGTGGGAAATCATGCAAAATGGAGGTTTTGATTATAATTCCAAATTAATAAAACGAGAAACTTGAGAACCTGTGTACAATGCATGACACATTTTATATATTCCTTTATAGGTAATTGAGATAGATGCACGATTATAAACTAGAATAAAACTTAATAACATTAAGACTACCTCATATGTTATATTTGGGACCTTTCTTCTCCTTGATGTCATATTATTATGTATAGTTATACATGCTATCTTCTCTTAAGGTGACAAGATTGTGCCCTTCCCAATACATTCACCTTAAATCCAAATTATGTGCCTGCAGCATTGGGCATATAGTGATAATAAAATAAGAATTCCCTTTTCAGGGATAGTACAGAAGTATTCTTCAACACTATATGAATGTGTCATTGTCATGCTCTTAGGTGTTTGTTTCTCATCTATATGACTATATTGTCTGGATAATATGCACACTGTCATCTTGATCCATTGCATTTGTGCCTGATAATACCATTACTTGCTAGAATGAAGAACTAGAAAAATATGTCTTAATTAAGCACCTCTAAAGCTTAATTACGCTTGCTATAATGTTGTGTTGCATTACATAAGATAAAAAGGAACGACTTTTGTTCGATGTCTCATGTTTTGGCTTATGCTCACTGTTGGTTTGCATTGGAAGTACAATTGGTTGTCCCTTTTAGATGTCATAGTTCATTTATTATGTAACAAATGCTATTATGTATGTTATTGATGAGATTGTGCTTATCCGACTACATGCATGGTAAAGGAAAAAAAACTGTTTTTGCATCTATGTTGTACTGCTGGTAGCATGGCATGAGCAGATAACTTTGTATCTTTGTTGTTTCTGGTCGTACCATTCATATCTTGGTTCATGCACCTTGATATCTTCAATAGTGGGACAAACTAATAAACCATGTGCCGCTATTATTTATGCAAACGGTGTCGCCGCATGACTGATCCAGATTTAAAAATAAAGAAAACAAAGCAAATTCAATGGTAACATCTGTCTTATTCCTTATTATTTTAATAATATTTCAACAGGTTCTTGATGGGCACAACGGGAATGCTGCGGCCATATACACAAGGGACAATTTATTGAACCATGTGTTAAGTGCGGTGCCACGTGGTCTCAGTAGGGATGAATGGTTGCATGCTCTACCTCGGGCATTGGTTGCTGGTTTTGTCAAGACAGATAAAGAATTCCAAACCAAAGGTAAAACAAATGCAATTTTGTTTTGAATTTGTTCTGTTAATTTTTTATATATTTTTCTCCATAACCATTCTTTTTTAGGAAACTATGCATAAGAACTTAATTAAGAGACTCTTAATAATAAGGCAAAATACTGGACTGCACAATGGTGGTAGTGACACAACTATAAGTTGATTAATTAACAATTTGCCAGTCTCTCTATTGGATCTTTTTACCTACGTTAACATTAGTGAAGCCTCTGAGCTCTTTGTGGGAAACCAAACCTTTAGTGTGTTTGTTATCAAGGAAAATTTGGAATGATTTTGTCTCAGCAACCCAAATTATGCAAATCTGCATGAGTGAAACTCTTAATATAAGGCAAAATGCTGGACTGCACAATGGTGGTAGTGACACAACTATAAGTTGCTTAATTAACAATTTGCCAGTCTCTCTATTGGATTTTTTTACCTACATTAACATTAGTAAATCCTCTGAGCTCTTTGTGGGAAATCAAACCTTTAAAAATTGTTGTGTTTGTTATCAAGGAAAATTTGGAATGATTTTGTCTCAGCAACCCGAATTATGCAAATCTGCATGAGTGAAACACTTTTGATCCTCAAGTTCTCTCTTGTTTTTGTAATTTTTAGCACAAGGCCTGTCAGTCAAAAGGTTCTGAAGGCAGTATAATATTAACCAGGCTTCAGATTATTTTGACCTTGATTCATTTAACCCTTGTCATGCAATTATGCTTCAATTCACACATGATCTGTAGTTCTCATTTATCTAAAAGTGTGCTTGTTGCATGTCTGATGCTATTTTATTTTATTTTTTTTGTTTTTCTTGGGAAATAAACTAGGACAAACTTCAGGCACAACAGTTACATTTGTAATTATTGATGGATGGACGGTTACTGTTGCCTCAGTGGGTGACTCCCGTTGCATTTTGGATTCACAAGGCGGCATAGTGTCTCTTTTAACAGTTGACCATAGGCTTGAAGAAAATGTTGAAGAGTAGGTGCAACTAAACTTCAGTTTAGATAATATTGTTTTGTTACAGCCACCTATATTTTTCAAAGATTAAGATTAATGTGATCTTAAGTACACCTAAGTCATCAGTGTGCCTAGGGGTTTGCAATGTAGTACACTCATTAATGTGGTCTTAAATATTTTTCATTTACTAGTCACTCCTTTTTTTCCTCTAAATATTTGAACTTCCTACTCAAAAATGCATTTTTTTTTTATTTCTTCTTTTTTATAATAAGCCCGCAGGCAATTTGCATTACAACTACCAACAAAGCATGATATGTTGCTCCACTTTTATTTGTTTGTTTGTTGTTGGTCGCCCTTTTCTTCAAAAAAAAAAAATTAATAAATAAGAAAATAGAAAAATAAAGAAAGCACCCTTGCCAAACTAATTGCATTTTTGTGTAGGAGGGAACGTGTAACAGCAAGTGGAGGAGAGGTTGGCAGACTGAGCATTGTTGGTGGTGCTGAGGTTAGTCCATTTCTGTTTTTACTTGCCATTTTTTTTATTTACTCTTCTGCATTAATTCTTCAATGTGCAACTATGGCACAATTTATTCCAATTAATCTTCAATCATGAGCCAAGCCCTTTGCTGCACAAATACTGATTTTTGGTCTTGTACAGCAGATAATGTGGATATGATGAAAACAATTCATTCATAAAATGTATTTCTATTACTTTTCTATATTTGTGCAGAAATTTTTATTTTATACAATATAAGTTCCTTTTTGTTTTTCGTTATTAACAGTAGCAAACAGAGAAACTGCCAAAACAATACATTTTCCTCCTTAAAAGTGCGATGATAGAAAATTTACAAATGAAATAGTTGGGTATTACTTTCAAGAGTGAAAAATTTCATTTAGGCTGATAACTTTTCAGAAAGTTTCTAGGCCATGTTGTAAAGTTTCTTGATTTGGTAATTTTACTAATGGGAATGGACCTGGACTGGCCTTGCTTTAGTCCTACAAAATCAAAGAGAAGCTGACAAGTTCCTTCCTTTCTATATATTAATATAAACAAGACTGGGCTGTGGAAAGCTCTACCATTTCGAACGTGTATTTTTGCTAGCAATTACTCTGTGGCCTTGTATGTCTAATGCCTGTGTCCTGGTTTGCCTTTTGACCATATCAGTCAAAATTTTAATATTTAAATATTACATTCGCCAGGTGATGCATCTGATATGATGATACCACACGTGAATCATAGGCATATCCTTATCAGATGTGCACCTGGTATAGGAGCAGCAGCTTTTCTGCTGTCTGGGCAGCCATAGGCTAAACCTCATCCACCAAACTTATGCAATAACCTTGCAAGCATACCTCGATTGTACCTTCAATTTCTTGTGCTTACCCTGTATTGCTTTTTTTATATTTCAGATCGGTCCTCTGCGCTGTTGGCCTGGGGGATTATGCCTCTCAAGATCAATCGGCGATATTGATGTTGGGGAATTCATCGTTCCAATACCTTATGTCAAGCAAGTGAAGGTAAACTTGAAAAGTTATTTCTAGAAAAAAAATCTATCACAAGTAAAATATGCACCAATACAGGCTGTTCATGTTTTGTGCATCTTGTTATGGCAGTTATCAAGTGCTGGTGGAAGACTAATAATAGCATCTGACGGCATTTGGGATGCATTGTCGTCAGAGAGTGCTGCAAAATCATGCCGGGGTTTGCCTGCCGAGCTTGCTGCTAGACAAGTTGTGAAGGTAGTCATCTTGTTCCATCTTATGGTAGAAAAAGACAGAAGATCGAAAATTAATGTTTATTTAAATTTATTTATTTTGCAAATGCGTCCAATTGGTATATCTGTAGCTATACAAGAACGTTATTGTTGTTTTGTGAATATGGTACTGCATAAAGCAGAGGTAGCTGATAGACGGAATAAGCTTTCCACTTTTGTTGACACATTATCATAATACTCATTTTAATTGTTTGGTATTATTCACTTTTTTTGTGGATACAAAAGCTTTATTCTACAATATGATTAGTCAGAGTATTTTGGTTCTGGCTGCAATATGTGGTACAATGTTGGGAATGGTTTGGGAAGAACACTTATATTTAACATGACATGGTAGGAGGCACTAAGGACAAGAGGACTGAAAGATGACACAACATGCATAGTTGTTGACATAATACCGCCGGATCGATCAGTGAAACCACCTCAACCACCACCTAAAAAGATGAACAAATTCAAGTCTTTCATTCTAGGAAAAAAATCTAAGGAACCTGCCAATAAACTAGCTAAGAAGCTTTCTTCAGTAGGAACAGTGGAAGAGCTCTTCGAAGAAGGCTCTGCCATGCTAGCAGAAAGGTTGGTCTCCTTTAATCTAATTATCTGGGTAAATGCAGTGTTAGTGGTTAATGTGTATGCTTTCTTCGATAAGAGAGGTGGTGATGTATTTACCATTATCAGAAAGAACTATGTACATGTATGTAATTTGCAAGCCGCACATGTTGTGGGTTTGCTAATAAAACCAGACCGTTGCTGCCATGCAGAAGGCTTTTACCTCTTTTATGTATCTGCTGACCATTTTTCCTGTCCTCTAAGCGACAATTTGCAAATATGGTGGGCATTTGCAATTGCAAATAGAACTTTTACCATTTATGTAAAGAACCCTTTAGATTCATTGTATCTTGCTAATTAAATATGTCATGAATTAATAGAACCCAACCTTTAGTTCAATGGAAAAGTCTTCGAACCTTTCCAGGTAATTTTTGGCAATTTTTCCCCTTTCCTGAAATGACTATTTACAAACACGGAATTTTTTTAAGAGTTAGAACTTACTTGCAAACAACTCTAGACATTGGATGCTTGATGTAATATGAGAAACTTCAGGTGATGTTCCACATATAGATAGATGGTGGTCAAAGTTGGAGAAGCCCATTCTCTCGCTCTAACAGATAAATATAAGCATGAACACATGCCACACTAATCTTAGACACACGTTTGGCTCCTGTTTCCCAATCATTCAGAACTTACAAACATAAAAGTTTCAGGTTAGGGAATGATTCATCAGGAGGGACCACGACTTCAGGTCTTTTCACATGTGCAATTTGCCAGGTTGATCTTGCCCCCAGTGAGGGCGTTTCAGTCCATGCCGGTTCAATTTTCTCAACTAGCTCTAAACCATGGGAAGGTCCCTTCCTGTGCTCAGATTGTCGAGACAAGAAGGATGCGATGGAAGGGAAGCGGCCTAGCGGGGTTAAAGTTCTTTAATTTTTGGAAGTTCTTTCTATTGTTACTTGTTATTAATTTTTTTTTTTTCTTTTATTATTTTTACTTGCTGTCTAAGTTTAGAAGGAAGAGTTGAGGTGATTGGTAATCTATGTAAGTAAATCTTCAAAGGAACATGAAATGAGTGATGATAATATTCTAATTTATTTTTCTTCCTTTTGTTTTGGTGATGAACTAAAAGATACTAGCAAAAATCAGCAGCTTAATCCATTTATACTAATATATATATTTTTTGTTAGCTCCAGTTTGCGGGACCTACTTACAAATTGAATGTTTTCTTATGTTTTACTTTTTGTATTTCTGTTTCCACCTGAAATCTGAAATGTCCTGGATATATGTACTGTATTGTACTCATAAAGCTCATACACAGCAACATGCAAGATATATTGAATAATTTTTAATCATTATTGAGGCGGCATCCCATGGTACAAAGGAGTCCATAATTAATTACATGTCTTGGAATAGTACACTTTTAATTTCAAAATAGATACCTGCCTCGGTCCTCAACGCAGAGTACCATGTGAATAAAATTAATTTTAATTGCCATGTTATGTTCTGTTTTCACTTTGTTTCATTTCTGTAAATTAAGTAACTAGTTTTTCTTCCATGGTGTTTTTCAAAACCTTTTTTATTACAAAGGGTTTAATTTATAGATGCGAAAACTTAAATAAGTTATATATGTTTACAACTGTTTCGATATATACCTGGACTTTATTCTGAAACGTTATTCGGTTAAATTAATTTTTTTAAGTTGGAGGATTTAATCGGAAAGCTATTAGTCACTTTCAATTTTCAATAAGAAAAACTAGAGAAGTATTCAAAGATATTAAGATACATTAGAAAACCAACTTTCATTTGAGAAAAGAACGGGTTTTAGACTTTCTTAGTCGTTTATTAGTCTCTGCTTAAAACCCTACTCACACTCAGCACTCAGCAGCAGTCTCTCGCCAAAACCCTCTTTCCCTCGTACACACAGAAACAAAAACTTCATCAATGGCGGATTCAGGCGATCGCCGGCGTTTCATCTACAACCTCCATGAACAATCGAAGCCCGTTGGAGCCGTTCGCTGGCTCCCGTCCGTTTCCCCCTTCCTACGCCTGGCCGCCATGTCCGTTCTCTCTCCTCCCGCCATAGAGATCCATTCCTTCTCTTCTCAAAACCCTAACCCTAACCTCAACCTCGTCTCTTCCTACCCACTCCCTTCCCCCGCCACCTCCCTTACCTCCTTCAAAAGCCATAATTCTACTCTCGTTGCAGCTTCCACCTCGACTGGATCCCTCCATATCTTCTCTGTCAACCCCTACGAAGGGAAAATAGAATCGCAGATTATCTCCATTTCTGACAAGGACTCGTTCCATTGTGGTCCGATCCAATCGATTGATGTCGAGACAAGCTCGACTGGAGAATGTGCCACGGCCGGGGAGGATGGCAGGGTCAATTTGGTCCTTGTAGGAGAAGATAAGGTTGAGAACTTCAGAGTTTGTGAAAGTGATGGGTTGGTGGCATATACTGCCGTGAAATGGGGATCTCCAGTGGAGTTTGTTACTGGAGGTGTGGGACCTGGCCTCCAGTGGTGGGATAAGAGAAGGCCTGGAGGGCCTGTTGCACAGTTCAAAGGTGTTTGGTAAGTGAAATTCAATGCACGTGTTATATTATAAACCCTTTGGTAGACTGCTAAACATTATTGTTGATTTGATACTAGGTTTATCTTTCTGATGTACTATTATTTTTCAAGTTAGCTGAAATAATTGATCTAGATTTAATTTGGTACAGGGGTCGTGGAACTGTAACAGGCATGATACACTCGATAGACATCCACCCATCTAGAAAGCATACATGTGTGGTATTGTTATTTAAATTTTTTACAATTCTTGGTGTGATTCATCTGTGCACACTGATCTTTGTTGAAACTTGAAAATAATGGCTGTTAGGGTTAAGAAAAGTAGGGAGGATAATCGCCACAACACTGCTTAAGATCTCTAGAAAGTATATAAAGGCAGTTATACAAAAATATTAAAATGAACCAAAACCACTTAACAGTAGCATTGTTCAAAAGGAGCACACTGGCGTCAGGGACAGCTTGAAGGTGCTGGGTGATTCTATCTTTGTGGCAGAAAATTTATTGATATTCTTCTGATTATTTACGAAATGTCCTAAGGTGGGAGGCTCATCAGGGGCAGTTTATGCGTGGGACCTGCGATGGCAGCAACAGGCAATCACTCTTGCAGGAACTGGACTTGAGGCAAAGTCACAACCTTTCTCGGAGAGTGAGGTTTGGGAGGTGAAGTATGATGCATTTACCCCTCAAGCCTCTTCTACCAAAGTCTTGCCTGTTATGATGTGCTCTGAGGATGGATTTCTTGCTGTCCTTCAGCAAGGTATGAATTTTTATTAACTTTTTATTTTTGTTACACTGTAACCTTTATCCATTTTGGAGGTGTTGTATGAAATATATTCCGTTTTAAAACTACCACAAACTACCTTTCTTTAATTCGGCATACCCATTTGGACTTGGTAGATGCTTTTCATTGTGAGTACGGTTGACCTAGTCTGAGGTGAAGTGCCATTTTTTTTTCTCAAATATATAGTATGAAAATGCTGTCTTCCTCCAGCATACCTTCTATAAATTACATTCTATGAGACGCGTGGCTTGTCTTTTGCTATCTGCAAAGTGGACTTGTCTGTTATAAACCCTCTGAACAGTTTTCATTTCTCTACTGTTTTAGTTTTTCAATTATTGATTTATATTTATATTACCAGATGAGCGCCCGGTGCAGTTACTGGAAGAGCCATGTGCCATCAATTCATTTGACATAGATCCCCAAAATCCATCGGTAACGTCCTTGAAACTCGATTTCTCATTTTGTTTGTCAAAGGATGGTATGAAGGAGAATATATGATAATGGTAGATTCTTCAACCAAACGGCATCTGACATTTGTTTCCACTTTTGTAGGATGTTATAGTTGCTTTGGAGTGGGAATCTGTTGGCATTTTATCACGTGGAAGAGGAGAAACTGAAATGGCATAAAACTCTCTAACATTTTAGTTGATACATTTAAATTTATCATATTCTCAGGAGGCCGAATTTGATTCATGCGCTAGTTTGGTTGATTGTTGCTTTGTAGCATACCAGTTTTAACTAACATGGACTGATATGAGGGAATGGCACCATCTTAAAAGAGATACTTCGTAAAAAAAAAAAATTGGTCGGATTAACATGGAAACTGATTAGATTGATCTAAAATCCTAGATTCTTGATTAAAAGCTTAATTAGTCCTGTTAGATCCATGCATCCATTGTTAATCATGAATAAAATGCGAAAGGAAGAAATTTGCATTTATCAATTCTTGCCTCAGAATAAAAATCTAGATACAATTGCTCTCGAACATAATCCGCACAAGAACAGTATGACAAAATCTGTATATAGATCGAGAAAATTCTGGTGCAATATTTTTACAATTATCGAACTGCCAACCTACTCTCTCTGAGCTAAAAGGAAAACTGTATTGTGACATTATTTCTGTGGTTGCTGCTGTTTGCCTGTGTAGTGTAGATATATAGCTATTGAAACAACCCTGAAAAGCAAGTCCAAGAAATAAATAATATCGTTGCCAATTAATTTCTATTTAAATAAAACAAGATAAAAAAATTCGAAACAGCTTTGGTAATGTGAAATATACAAGAATGCGAGAGTACGAGAAATGTACTTACATGGTACCAATATAGAAGGTTGGGGTTAATGTGAAGCCAAACATATAAACAGAGACAAAAGCTGTCAAAAACATAGCCACAGAGGTAGAATAAACCTGGTTTGTAACAACACAGAAAATTCAAAATGTCAATTAATCCCAAAGGTTGTTGTATGAAGAATACGAGGGGGCCAATTTAGGAGTTAATAATAATATTATACTGACTCGTTCCTTGAGAAAATAAGACACTTTTGATTAAAATTTTACAAGTACCAAAGGCTGACAATAATTATATAAAAAACCAAATATATGACCAATACTATTTTCGTTCTTTTACATATATGATTATTATTAAAACTTACCTTGACGATATTGTCACCGAATTTGATGACAGCTGATACAGCAAGCCCACTGCAAATAAAAAATAACGAAAAAAAAGATATAGCACGATTTTAATACTAACTAGCATTTTAACCTCAAAAATAATAATAATAAATAAATAAACTACTAGCATTGCTAATGTTTGATGTCAATGAGATGTCTATATTTGAATAAGACAATAATAGTAAATAAAAAATTAATTATTCTTATGAGTTTAGTAAACTGTATGAAATATAATTAGTTCCTTGCTCAACTTTGATTTGTCTCCATGAAGCCAATGAACTATCCTTATATAGATAGGAAGGGACAATAGGGAAGTGGAAGTAAATGAATATGGAGAACAAAATACATCCAAAGAAATGGATATTAAGTATAGTTCACTGGTAATGAAAGAAATTTTAGAACAGAATAAGAACCTGAATGCTTGGTTCATGATCATGACAACTGTGATAAGCGAATAGCCATGAAAGAAGCCTCTGTTTTCAATTAAGAGAAAGGAGATGTAAATAAGATGAAAGTAGAAGCTGATTAACAACACAAATTCAGGTCTATCAATATCTAGGTTTGTGTACCTCTCCAGAATTTCATCCAAATCATGAATGACAATCCAGATGAAATTGAATGCCATGCCAAAGACATACAGCCAGAAATTCTGCACATTTATATTTCTTGAAAGCCGCTTTTTCATAATTGCCTGCATTGAGATAAAAAACCAAAATTGGTTCCAAGTGAAAATGAGAAACAAAAAGAATAACTTGTTTAGTGTATATGTAAAGTAAAGGTAAATTTCTAATTAATTCAATCCCTTAAATATAGTATACATATTAACAAAAAGACAAAACCTATAATCTACATTTGTTTTTTTTTTTGGAGAAACTAGATAGCAGTTATCTAGGAAACTTATTATCAATGGGGGCGTTTGGCATGCATTAGATTAGCCTAACTTGTTAACCTACAATTGTCAAACGAGTTTGAGGTAAATGGAATAAGTACTAATGTTAGAACTAATATTTACTAACTTCATCTCAAACACTAATCCCAAAAGTACTAACTTTAATCCCTAACCCCATTAACTTGTGGTGTTGCCAAACGCCCCCATTGTGTCCAACCAGCCAAATTTAATAGTTAAACAATGCAACCAAATGGTTTCAAATCAACCCAATATTATTTTCAAATAAAAAAGTATATATGGTCAAGCAGTTGAATTGGCACACACAAGTTGTGATTTCAACCTTATTCATATGCAGTGTTGAGCCCCACCAAAAATTTTATTTTAAAATATATAATGATAGCATGTGGTCTAGTAGCTCAAGTGGTAAGAGCATTGGGCTGATTTCTAAAAGGTCCAGGGTTCAAGCCCGCATGCTTGCAATAGGCTTGGCGAGCCAGCGTAAAAACTTAGGCATACAAGAAATGACCAGGGTCGGGGTGTCATTTCTAGCCTACCCCAACTTGTTTGGGATAAAAGGCTCTGACTTAAAATATATAATAATAACCTAACCTCAACCCTATTCATATGCAGTGTTAAAAAGGCAAACTGTAGTAAATGGGCAAACCTCAGTGTATACCCCTGCAAGGCCACTTAGAAGTGCCATAATCTGAGAAATTCAAATTACGGTTGCTAGTTAGGTTACATGAGCACAATTGAGAAAAAAAATAGAAAAAAAAATAATAATCAAACACTATTTAGGAAGCTCACAATTGCATAAGCCCAGCCATATATATTGGACTTCTCCTCTTCGGAACTGCATTTCAATCAACAATTACATCTCAGTTGCCCATATGGCATTCAAAAGAAATGATACAAAATGGTAATATCGACAGGAAATACTCACTTGACTAATAGGTAACTAACACAAAATGGTAATATCAACAGGAAATACTCACTTGACTAATAGGCAACTAACACCCACTGCTCCCAACCTCAACATTTTTACAGCTAAATCTAAAATTTTTAGAAATATTTTTCTAAAAAAAAAACACTTTTTTTAAGATTGCCATGAAAAAGGGATATATTTTTGTTAGAAATCGTTAGTTTTGGCCTTTCATTTTTTTTTTTTTTTTTTTAGCTACAAGGTAGGGGCAATTTACTTACAGGAGAACAAATGTAAGGAATTGTTTCCATTAATTATTTTGCAGGCCCAGATTGCCTTAAAAGAGTCAACACAAATAATATCATAGTGACGGTGAGTTTTTAAGTTGACAGAGCTTACGAAGGATTAGTCTGGATTTGGGCATTAGTGCAACCAAGAAATAAAAGAAGAAAAGCAGCCCATTGGATGTTGCTTAACCTGAAATACAAAACAAGAAAAGGATTTCAGTCATGCCCAGGTTCTTACCAGAATATTTTTGTACAGATTCTAACTTTATGGTATGATCAGATCAGGTTTAGTCATGCCTGAGTTCAGCATAATTTCAGTTCATGCTGCTCCAGGAAGCAAAACAGGAATTGAGTTGTAGGAAATTTAGACCAAAAATCACTTGTCCCTTTTTCAACTTTTGTTGGCTTACTGGGTATTCTGGTTCATGTAAAGTGTGTTTACTTAGACCTGATTGAAGGTCAATCAGAGCCTGATTTAGACCTGTTGGTATTATGACAGGTTATCTAGACAGTTCAGATTTTTCCAGCACTGAAGAGTCAGGATATAAACGAAAACCAGGTTGGAATGTGATTGCTTACTTTCTCTTGAGAATTATGCGGTACAAAATACCAGTGCTTATGATGTTAAGGTTCTTCAGAATCTGGTATCCAGGAGCCTCCACATGATAAAATATGTAGTACTGACCAACAAATAACACATTATCAATTAAGTATCTATGGACAAACTTTTAGTTCTGAAATGGAAGAATATTTAAAGGATAAGATCAGGTCAATAAAAAGATGAAATAGTTAAAATTACATGAGTTCCGTTTGTTAGGGATTGGTATGTTACCAGTACTGAAGTAGACATTAATAAATACTGGTAGAAATAAGCACCTGCAATAAATTTTTTGCCATATAGAGGAGCGCAGGAATTGGGTACAGCTTTACTTCATCAAATGTCGTATTTAACCTGAAAAACCATTCATTTTTTTTTTTTTGAAAAAAAATTACTTGACCATAGCAACAACGACAAAGATAATCGTAATGATGATGAGGTAAATAACATCGATAATAATGAAAGTTGTGATTATGACAAGGATACCAAGGTTTTAAACGAAAAAAATATCTCACTTGTTATCGTCAGAAACACCTTCACTATTCCATATTCTGGAAAGAGCTGCTACTGACATGGCACATTTCAATGCCTCCACCTAGAGAGAGAGAGAGAGAGAGAGAGAGAGAGAGAGAGAGGCCATCAGTACATAAACAGCAACCAAGCCCTCAAAGAAGCAGTATTACAAGTTTGCTAACAGATAAAATAATGCCCAGCACGAGCTGAAGTGCCATTCATGATTTGAAATCCTAAATATATGTTGGCAAGTTTGAATAGAAATGCAGATACAATATCTAGCTCCAAAAGTTGTATAAGTTAATTCTACATTTACTAACCAAGAAATTTGATGTGCTGACGCTATACTTGTACTTTGCATGTTTTTCATCAAGTGTTGGATTAATTGAACCACCTGTCGGTAGCTTTGACCAATATATAAGTATAGCCTGAGAACTTGTCAGAACCGTCAAAGCACATATGACAAATGTCCTGAAAGAATGTTAGTGCAAACAATAAATTCTCAAACCAAATATGTGTTCTGCAAAACAAAACTGAACCAAAAATAAAATAAATAAAAATTTAGGTTTATTCTGATAGACCGAAGCATATTCTAAACAACATAGAATTAGTTAGGAAAACTTAACAAGAACTAATAAGTTTTATAAATGCAAACTAGCAAAGCAATCTGAATATGAATATTAGATTTCCAAAAGTAAATGCCCCTCGTACTCAAAAAGTAAATTAAAAGGCAACTGCATGTTCCATTCATTCTAGTTTCCAAGTTATTTGAAAAGAAACCCAACAAAGGATATACTACCTGTTGGTTGGCCATTGCAATGCTCATACTAGCCCCCCACCACCCCGCCCCCCCCCAAAAAAAAAAAAGGAAAGAAAGGAAACAGTAGTGAGAGAGTTCATTTGGGCTTCTTTGATATTTAATTTGTCTGGTGGCTTGAACTACAGTTAAAACAGGGGTATAATGATGTCTCATACTTCAGCTAGAAACATAAGCAACCCTAGGTAGAATAGTTAAATTCTATGTTACCCCGGTACTCCATATGTGCAGGAGTACTCGTACCGGGTACGGGTACGCCTCCGGTACGGCACGGGTACGCCACGTGGCGTACCGAATATTTTAATACGGTCAAACCAGCCGGTACAGTCAGCGGTACGGGCCGGTACACGTACCGGATCACTTGCACGTGTGAAGTCATGCATGAAAGTTGTGATGTTCCGACCACAGAAAATCAAACTCTCGCATACTGTACGCGGTTTTGCTCCCCATGTGCTGTACGCCCCGCGCCCTCCCCCGATTCCCAAATATTCAATACTTTTTACAAAGATGGACACCTCGGTATATATAAGCTCCTTAGAAAAAGTATTCAAAACTATTGTGGGACTAAGGAAGCGAAGCGAAACCGGACAACAATCCATCCACCCATAGTTTTGCTCTCCATTCCTCAATGGCTCAATCTATGGATGTGTCCATTTCATTAATTTCAGAAAAATACATATTACATTTTTTATTGTTTGAAGGCTTTTAAATAATCATTTGGCTATGAAAATTTATATACATGCTCTAAGATATATGACAAATTCAGTGATATAAAATTTTCTAATTATCGACTTACAAAATATTTTAGAAATTTTTTTGAATCCCATAAATTTTAACCTATATAATAGTTTAGTTTTTTAATTGTTTGAAGACTTTTGAAATTCAATTGGCTATGCAAATTTATGCGCTTAATCACAGATATGTGAAAATTTTAGTGATATAAAATTTTATAATCATACACTCATAAAAAATTTATTACATAGGTAAAATCATATTTAAAAATTTGAGATATATAATATATATCGCCATACCCGTACCGGAGATTTTTGAAAATTTTCGTACCGCCGTACACGTATCCATGCAACATAGATTAAATTTAATACTCAGCATTTGCAAGAAGAGTTGATAAAATTGCATCATTTGGTGCCAAGAAACAAAAGATTTTATATATGATAGTTGAAGGAAAAACTCTTACTTTAACTTCCAGGTGATCTTTTTTGATGAATTTGTCCCTGCAAGTGGAGGAGCACCTGCAATACATTTAGATTGATAGGAAAAGGGAGAGAGGGAAAAGCGAGTTAAATAAAAAAAGAACAAAATGTTGAGATATTTTTAATATCATCTGTTTAAAAGTGATTTTCTGATAGTGTCATAGAATCCAAATAGAGAACTTACTTCCAGCAAGAGGTGCCTGCAATTCTATGTCCTCCTATAACAATCAATTTTCAAAATTCAAACAATGTAAGTATTTCAGAGAGATTACTTTAAATGATGCATGCTGGTACAGTGGTACACATCCTATACCAGCAATGATGCTATTGTTAATAAAGCACGCCAAAAGTAACAACCAGCAGTCAATTACATGAGGTGATAAGGACTGGTATAGATGAGTATTTTAGAGTTGGTATCATCAGCTTGTAACGGAGATTATCAGCGTGCATTGAGCATTGTAAACAAACAAGATGGCTTATACCACATCCTAACCTTTTTAGAGGCCTATGTTAAAAGCTTTATATTGGAGATCACAAATGCAATATGAGGACTTAGAGGACATAAGCATAAATTAATGATTGCAGAGGAATGAATATATCCACAATTCCACATGAAAATCAGATAAAAGAAAGCTAATAGCCGTCCTTGCATATATTTTTACAGGTAAACTAATATGATTTTGTCTGACAATTCCAACAATATGGTGATTAAAATTTAAATTTGAAAAAGCTGAACAATTCTGCAAAGGCAATTAGCAGAAGTTAAGCTGGTGTTTAGCGAGATACCACTATTAAACAGTGTACGTAAATCACAGTTAAAATAAGTACTGTCAACAAAATTAAGGTGACAAATTGAGAGAAATACAAAAAAGTCTAACAGAACATGTAAACGAAGGAAAATGAAGTGAAGAGGGATGAATGAAATAAATAAATAAAAATTAGGCATAAAAAACTTTCAACACATTCGCATTATTGTTCTTAGATGGGAATTATGAACCACATTGTGCCAGGTACTATACTACTATCTCATAACGAACTGGATTCGTCCAGTTACCTCTTAAACCGGTTCTTCACCTCTCTCAAGGTTGAAACCCTAATTCACTCGCTCTCAACACGATTTCACCCGATAACACAGATCAATATCATTCCATCTCAAGCGATTCAACAAAATGACAATGCGAGATCGAAAAAATAAGAAACTAGTACGAAAGCGGACGATTTTTGTACCTGATCTTTCACTTTCCGGTGCTCCATGATGAAATCGACAAAGCAGATGGGATCAGATGCGAACAAGGGAAAGCTTGTCGTGTCTTATACTTCAATTGTCGAATCTCTCATATAGCTTCTCTTGATCAGAAGAACTTCTTTCTGATCTCTTCCCTGCTTACTGTTCCCAGAATGCTTGAAGAAGCTGAGTGTCGCGCTTGGGTGCGAGATATGAAAGATTACCAAGGTGGTGGTCGTTTTGAGTGTGTGTGTGAAAGACAGAGGAGACGATTGGGAAGAAAGAAATGAAAGGAAGATTTTGGGCCGTGATGGGCCGACATGAAATTGTTTAACTAATATTATTTGGGCCACTTAGTTTTAGGACCAATTTAAGCATGAAATTTTCATTCAGGGCTGATAATGCAATCAAGGTTAAGGCAATCAAGCAATCAGATTGCTAAAAATAAAAATAGCGCATCACTGTGTTGCCAAAAATAGAATACTGCGTCTCCTTTCTATCCACGCGTTTTCTCTGCGCCATCGCACTTCCGCTCACCCCGCTTCACTCCCTTCTCGCATCGTGCATCCGCGCCTCCCTTCTTTTTCACAATGCGCGCCTCTCTCTTCTCCCAGCCCCTCCTCTCGCCTCGCCTCCCCTCTCCTCTCCCAGTCTCTCTCCTCCATGCAATCCTCTGCCCTTCTCCCCTTCTCTCCCCATCATACCTCCCTTCCTTCTTCTTCATACTTCACTGTCGTTTTTTTTCCTTTGCCATATCCGTCAAATAATGATTAGTTACTCACAAAAATAACGGCTCATTTTAACTTATTAGATTAGATACTCCTTTGCTGCAAATTATATACTTCCATGATAAAACATAAATGAAGGTTTTTTTTAAGACATATAAATATTAGATACTTCCATACGATTATTAGCTACTCCCTTATATACATATTATATACTCCCTTATGCTTGTTAATTACTCTCTTAAATTAACTATTTAACTACGTATTTAAACATATTAGATACTCCCTTATACCTCAATATACACTCCCGTACCACAAAATATATACTTCCATAATAAAACATAAAATGAAAATATAATTGACACTCCCTGAAGGCCTCAATAGATATTAGATACTCTCATACGCTTATTAGCTACTCCCTTATATACATATTATATAATCCCTTATGCTTGTTAATTACTCTCTTAAATTAACTATGTATTTAAACATATTAGATACTCCCTTATACCTCAATAGATACTCCCGTACCACAAAATATATACTTCCATAACAAAACATAAATGAAAATATAATTGACACTCCCTTAATAGATATTATATACTCCCTACTGTACAATATATACTTCCTTTCTCTGATATATTATTTAACTTATATTTACTCATTTTTGTTGTATTAAAAGGAAAAGAGAGGATCGGAGAAAAATTGAAGTATTAGAACAAGGGAGAGGGGAATGGAACAGGAAGGGAAAGATGGACGAAATTCCTAAGAACGAAGAGGAGAGGGAGTAGAGAGAAGAAATGAGCATAGGAATGAAGGCGGGTGAGAGACAGAACGAAGGGACGTAAGGAGAGGGGCGCAAAGGAAGGAAAAGAAGGAGAGGCGTGCTCTCTGAGGGGAGGGAGCGCTCCCCTCTGATTGCTTGATTGTGCGAGTCTGTGATTGCACAGACTAATTCCCAATTTCATTTTGATTAAAATTGATTTTTTTTTATTTTATAGGATCTAATAATATTAAAATTCTGATAAAATAAAATCAAATTCATTTATTCCGATCAAAGTATTTTAATGACATGATAATTTAATGGAATACCCAGTAAGCCTCGATTAGAACGAGTATTTTCGGCGGACTTCCATTAAATTCTCATGTCATTAAAATGCTTTGATCGGAATAAATGAATTTGATTTTATTTTATCAGAATAAATGAATTTGATTTTATTTTATCAGAATTTTAATATTATTAGATCCTATAAAAAAAATCAATTTTAATCAAATGATGGGGTAAGAACATGAGTTTAGCTAAGATGAGATGCATTACAAAAAGTCCTCCGCGAGTCGCGATCAAAATTCCTAGATCTGGTTCAAAATGACTGATCCAAACCGTCCAATATGATCTCCCTATTGAAATCTCTATATAGACCAAATTTTATATTTTTTCGAAAATTTTAAATTATTTTTTCGGATTTTTAAAAACTGCTGTTTTTGAACGGTTCATAACTAATTAGATTAACAATTTTCTAAAATCCGAAAAAAATACTTAAAAATTTTGAAAAAATATAAAATTTGGTCTGTATGGAGATTTCAATAAAGAGATCATATTGAATAATTCAGATCAATCATTTTGAACTAGATCTAGAAATTTTGGGCATGACTCATGAAGGACTTTTTGTGATGCATCTCACCGTAGCTAAACTCGTAAGAGCATTGTTGTGTTTTCTTCATTTGTTATGTTATGCTTGATTACAAAACCACTATACAACTTCATTTTTTTTTTTTTATAGAGTGGTTGGATAGAGGGTGCCAAACAGAAAAGATATACAAGTAACTAGTTTATCAAATTTGTTGTTGCATATTTGCCCCCGAAAGGTTTTTATTTCATTAAGTCGAATTGGTGAATAAAAGCTAAAAGTTACGGCATATACATAAATTGTAGAGTTCTAGTGTTCCATATTTAGATGTTTTAAAATGTTCTCAAACTCATATTTTGACTACTATTACAAAATTTTAAAATTCAAATTTTGAATTCAAACTATTGATCTTGTAAAAAAATAGTGATGTGTTTGTCACACCCCGCACCGACGGGTCGTGGGATACAAGGAGGAAACGATATCTTCTGCATCCATCCGACGGTCCGTCAACCTATATCGCAACAGAAAAATAAACAAAATCAAATACAGAATCTCAGTAACCAATTTATTTAACGATGCAACTTCTCTATAATTAATTATTATAACAAAATTTCAATCATATCGAATTAATCCACATGTTAATCAGGTCTAGTCAATCAGTTAATCAAAGTGGTTCCTCCCCGATCTCAGGAGGATCAGGATCGGCCCCTCCCCGAACTCAGGAGGATTAAAGCTCAAAATTCAGATTCAGTTTCAGATCTAATTTCTAAGAGAAAATTGGATTTATGCCACCATGAAACACTCTAATTCTAGATATGCCACTGCAAAATGATTAATTGGAAATACGCCATCCCAAAACTGCATATAGTTGATATATGCCATTGTTTCATAACAAAACCATATTAAATTTCATATATATCATTTTCAATTATGTCAGATTTTAAAAAAATACCAAAACTATCATTCCCAAAACCCATCTCTATTCTACAGACCCACCTCTCCTTGCAAAACCCATCGTCTTTTCCCATCTCCTTTCCTTCTCAAAATCGATCTCTGCCCCACCATGTTTGAATCCATGCTCAATGCTTACTGCACGACTCCCATCACTACACCTGCCTGCCACCTTCGGATCCGTCGCTCCACGCACTGTCGTCGCTTCACCTGCCAGCCACCGCCACCTCACCACTCCCCCCTCGCTGCACCCCACGCCACCTCCGCACTCACCACTCTCCCCCTCGGTGCACCCCAGCCCACCTTTGCGCTCACCACGCCCCCCCCTCGCTGCACCCTGCTCGCTACCTTCGCCGCCTCTCTATGTTGCTCTGCATCGCCACACACCGTTTGCCCACTCTTGACAGCGCCTTGGTTTCATGAACTCAAGCAGCAATTCCATACGATTGAGTCCTCTATCTTCGCAACACCGTGCACCGTCTTTGCCTCAAGCGACCTGAACTCTCCTCATTACAACAAGGGTATTGTGGTCATTTCAATTAGTCGGTGGCATAAAATCAATTTGTATTGTTTCACAGTGGCATAAAACCAATTAGTTGTTTTGCAGTGGCATATTTCGAATTTCAATCTTTTGTAGTGGCATAAACCAAAATGTCCCAATTTCTAAACCCGATATCTTTACTTACTTATAAAAGCACCTAGAGAAATGGTTAAACATTTCAGATAAAAAGAGTAAAAATGCCAGATAAAAAGGATGTAAACAATTTTTATATCAATTATGGACCATTGATTTGTATAATTTGATACGATCAGTGGTCTAGATCAAAGTTAGATTTTTTATTAAAAAAGATTAAGTTACTACCAAATTAGATATTTATTTAAAAGAAAAGACTAAATTATTGATTTTATCATATCTTTATTGTCTAACATGTAAAGTTCTATATAAAACAATAATAATATTAATATTTTATTTTCTTATTTGTCCGCGTACTGAGGACATCTTTTGCTAGTCCCATAAAATATACCAATAACAATTTCAATCAATCAATCGATAACAAAATCAATCAATATGAAATTAAGTACAGAAAAGTCCGATTACGATCAAGAACAACAATTAATACAACTGCGACTGCGACGTAGAGTCGAATTTTGAAGCGATCGAAATCAAACTTTCTAATCGGCAATTTAATCAAATTTCTCAATATCTCAAGTACATTTTAATTATTTTTTGTTTTCTCCGTGCAATTCGGTTGGAACAATGAGCAAAGCAACTGAGAAAAGGATTATATATCAAACAAATATAAGCGGCTAGTGACACGTAAAAGGGCATGGGGCAAGTGGCAGGTGCAAACATTTATTGGACATTTCTTTTCCCAAATACCGGGCATGTGTCAAATGAATTCAACATGTCAAACCAAAATATGTTATGTATAAAATATTTTCATTCGGTGGTAAAAAGCTTGTAACAAACAGACATGAACAAGGTCGCATTTAATAATAATAATATATATTTTTTTGGGTTCAAATGATAGATAAAATCTTTGACTAGTCAAAGGTCAATTTTTTTGGTCAACTCAGTCAAAATCGGTCAAAATATGACCAATGTCGTGAGGTGTTCCAGTGTTTACATATTAATTTTGTAATGTTTTAGTTTATTTGATACTCAATCAAAATGTCAAAACATGAATGAATCTTATTAACTATAATTGATTGATTGGTAATACATTTATATTTTGGCCTCTTAATCGAGTATCAAACAAACTCTAAAAATTACAACATTTATAATAAAAGTACATACATTAAATAAAAGATCAACTATTTCGATTCAAATTTGAATTTTAAATTTTGAAAAAAAGTCAAAATGTGAGTTTGGAAAATTCGAGGCATCCAAATATGAAGAAACTCATATATATATATATATAACACATCTCGAGTACTTTTATAAATTTATAATGTCAAATGCGTCCTTGGTTCTGTTGGTTGTATACTTATTTTAATATAAGTCAAAATTTTAAACTTTAATAATTTACAGTAATTTTAGGTAATTCTTTCAAGTCATAAAATCACATTTCAAAAACGCTTGAAATTTTGTCGAGTGTGCGTGTGGGGTGGGGTAATTTTAATGGTCGTCTTGTATTTTGCTTTCTAATATTTGTTTTAGCTTTATATCATTTTGATAAAAATACTTATTATCGTTGTACATATGTTTGTTTTCATTTAGTCATCTATAAATACGGCGGTGGGATAAACAGAACTTCAAAATAATAAATAGGATATTAGGATCGGATCATATAATTGGTAACGTGTCTTATGCCTCACCTCAATTTTAGACTCGCCAAATCCCAAATGTAAAGCCACCAATTTCATTGATCACGAATAATGAATTATAATCAACAAACTTCATCGAACTTTGACCCCTCTTTTGCTTCATTTAATATAAAAAAAAGAAAGTCATAGGAAACTTGGAAAACTTAATACGAGTTACTATCATGGTTGACTTATTAAGAACCACGCGCTTTTACCGAACTAATGGGGAATTGCTAATGGAGAAAACCGTTCCCGTTAGGCCTGTCAACGGAGAAAAAAAAAAGTTATGCCGTCACGTTACCGATATGTAAAACGGTTAACGGAACATAAAATCTATTTTGTTTTCTTAATGGAACAGCAAACAACAGCGAAATTTGTTTCGTTAACGTGTTTTTGTACATGCCGTTTTGTTAACGAAATGACACGGTTAACGGTGTTGAAATGAATTTCGTTTTCTTAACGGCACGGCAAACAAAACACCCCGTTTCGTTACCGCTTACCAGTTTGACGCCCTGAATTCCAGTGGAGGTTATACAAGATGCTGTGGGGCCTTCATAATTAATATGTAGGGTCGACCATATGGATATTTTCCATCATAAACTTCTATTTTTTATATTTTTATGAGACATGGATAATAGGTCACTTTCCTGTTTCGTCGACACAATTGGGATATCTGACGTGGCAGGGGAAATGGAAAGCTGTACACCAAAATAGTCGCAATAATAGTAGTCTTGATGCCAACTCTCTACCTGCGTCTTTGTATCTGGACGAGAAAAGCGGGAACACAGTCCAAATTGGTTCCTTCAACCGGACCTATAGAAATTTAAGAAGAGCAAAGATAATAGGAGGAGAATAGAATTATATTTGTCATCAAATTGTTAATATACCTATGAATAAGTCCATAATGTACAAAATTCTTGCCATCTACTATATCATTCTTTTGATAGTTTGGTGTAATGAATTTGAATTAAAATAGTTGATTTACATCATAAAATTTAAATTACATTTCGAAGTTTTATAAAAAAAATTTGATGCGAGAACCAGCTCTTGGTTTCTTGACAAAGAGCAATGTATCTCAGATGAGAGGTCGCAGGTTCGAAACCCGACTGAGAGAGAGTCTTTATAGATATTTAATTTAAAAATAAATTAGGAGGCTTGACCCCTAATTTATCTTTAAAAAAAAAATTGATGCGTAACTTTTAATTTATAGTTTTTTTAAAAGAAGGAAATTATTTTTTTAATTATTGGATGATCTAAAAATTTTTAAATCATTTTTGCGTTTTAATAAATAATAAATAAAAAAAGTACGAAACTTTTTAAACAATATGTACTTAGCTTTTTAATATGCAGAAAGTGTATTTATGTGTGTGTTGTGTGTGGGGGGGGGGGGGGGGGATATCACGGGGTCCATGAATAAGATTTCTCTGTCTTATTGTTTCATTGTTAACCATTCCTTTGCTTCTTTATTCAGTTGGCTAGGTTATGCGAATCATAACCATCAATTATTTATTGGTCTCTCGGCTGATTAGTCTGATTTCTTCCAAAAATCAACCGACTCCGTTCATATTAGTTATTACAGACGGCTATATAGCAAGAAAAATAAAAATTATCTGAATCTGTTAATTTTGAATCACATAATATTGTCCAGTGATTTAAATAAAATTGCTACAAATAAGTTTATTTGATCTAATACTTGATTCATACTTTCTGAAATTGATATGCACCCATACTTTATTAATTTAAAAAAATAAATAACTTCGTCTATATATTGATCCGATATATATATTTGTTTTCAATTTCTAGATACGTTAATGTAAGACAATGCGAAACATATTCAATTTTAAGTACTACATTAATAACTAAGGCCCCGATCAGAATGACATTTTTTTAACATGGGATTTCATTTCATTAGGAATTTTTTTATCAAAATGGATGGATTTCATGTCATTTTATCGGAATTTCTATATTATTAGACCCAATGAATTCTCACAAAATCAATTCCATTGAAATAAAATGAATTCAAATCCCACGTAAAAATCATTTTGATCAGGGCCTAAGTGATATTTGAAGGATCATTAGTTTAGATTACTCCAAAAAAAGGACCGGAGACTTAAAAAGAATGAAATATCACCAACTATAACAACTTCATAAATCAAATAATTGCGACAAATAGAATACATTAAACAATATGCACACACAAAGTCGAAGCAAGCATCCCAAATCCCAATGATATTCATCATTATGTATTTATCTCATTCGCAACATATCTAGATTCTTAATTGACAGCCACTGTCAATTCTTCCAAAAAAAAAAAAAAAAAAATCTAGATTCTAGTCTTCTAGACGCATGCATGGCAAAGTTGTTTAATTTAGCTTGCTAAGTAGATAAGGACGAATAAGAGTTAATTTGGATTAGTATCCTACATAGTAATTAACAAATAAAAACTAAATCGTACATGACATTTTTCACATATCCAAATAAATGTATTTAGTTTTACTAATTTGAGAGTCCTATATATTCAGATAAGATTCTAAGTACAATGTTGTATTTATGAAATTTCGGGAACATGGCCTAATGACAAAGCACGCCGATAATAAGTGAATTCTCGTTCGTTCCAACAGTCTGTTTAAATACAAGCATTTTGGTAATTCAAATAATTTAAATATATCAATAATGAATTTTTAACAGTTTGCTATAAATAATTTTTATGCGTGCCATATTTTGCACCTAATCAGTTAGACAGTTGTTAAGATAACTGAATATTCTCAAAATTAAAAATAAAAAATAATAAAAAACATAATTCTAATTTATTAGTAAATATGTGAACCTATATTTTTTTTTTATTTATCGCTATCTTAGCTGTATTCATACACTTTTTGCATTTGATTTTAATCCTTTTTTTTTTAAAGTCATAGCTCATAATTTTAATCGTCTATTTTAATAAAGAATTCAAAGTTGTAATTCCTCGTGCCTTCGTAAAACTGTCGTGAAACTGTAACGGGCAAAATTAAAGAATTAACATGAAATGCTTGCATTTTAGTACACATATGACTTGGTATCCGCAATTATAACGGTGATGACAAGAACATCACACATAATTTTAATCATTTAATTTTGATGGAACACGCACAATAAAATATAACATTTTTTTCCGAAAACTGTTTCAAATTCGTATATAATAATTCCATGTGGAAGTACGAGGCAACAAGTGTGACATTTCCACGCAAATATAGAACATATTATATCAATTTGACAAAGTCATGAATCATGATTCAATGTCCCAAAAAATTTACGTAGGGAACATGCGGAATATATATTTAATTGAAGGATTCAAAATCATCCAATCAGGCAGCTGCGCGAGAATAGTTGAACTGGAACAAGAGAGTCCCAATTTAAATACAAACGGTTGACGAATGACGATGACCCTCTCCTAGCCTCTTTTCTCTTTTCCCTTTTTCCTCTTCCCACCGACTCTCTCTCTCCCTTCTCCTTTTCCGAAGGGAGCAACCAAAGTAAAATCTTCTCCTTTTCTCCAATCATTTCCCCTGAAAATAACCCATTTCAGATTCTAGCCCAATAATAACAGAGAGGATATCATTTGGTAGTGCCATGGCTTTGAAGTTGTTTCCCTCTCTGTTCTTGTTATTTTTGTTAAATTTTGTTGTTCCTTGCGTTTTGGGATTCGGCGTTTTTGAAGTAAAGCACAAATTTCTCACCCATGCACAGAGGCGGAATATACATTTGCTCCGGGCCCACGATGCCAGGCGGCACGACCGCATGCTCTCTGCAGTTGATTTGCCACTAGGCGGCAACGGATTACCCAGCGAAACCGGGTTTGAATTTCTTTTGCTTAGTATTTTGTAAATGTTTTTAATGGGGTAGGTTACTTTTTAGCACCGTTTAATATGCGTGGGTTTGAAGAGATGTTCTGGAGATTTAATTTCTACTCATGATTTCAGTCAATTTCTCTTTTTCGTGCTAAACTGGAGTTCATGATTTTTGGCATTATTTCTCATTATTTGGTACAGCACCGGAATAGATATGGAGGAGGCACCTTAGTTTCTGTATAGTTGGAATTTGGAAATAAAGGAGGGTCTAAAATATGATGTGCTTTAATTTGATTGGGGGCAGTGAATAAAATGTTGCCATTATTAAATCGTCAATGTTAAATTGTGAACCATAGTTATCATTTTGTCATAACAAAATTGTTGGAGTACACCAAGTTTTTAAAAGAAGAAAAGTTCAAAATGATGGGGACCATCTGATCAAGGATATTATGGGCAAAAAAAAAAAAAAAAAAAAAAAAAAAAAACAGCTAGTCATGTTTGAAATGACACAATTGAGATATATTTTTAAATCTTTTAAGATGTACATTTCATTCTTAGTTCCTTTCCTCTCTTTCATTCCCATGTCATCTGTCTCTCTCTTTCTCAATTCCATTCATGTCTCTCTCATGATTCCTTCCCTCTCTTGCATACCATTCTCTCTCTTTTGGTTGCAAGTTGTAAGGCAATTAAATCTCTTTGGACAATAAAAAGTATTATGCTACCCCAATCAGAAGAAATGGTTAATGAAGGAAGAATTAGAATCTTCTATCTGTGATAGGGCTAGTGGGACTCAAAACCTTCTTTCGAGTAGATACTTGAAGATGGGGCTGCTGGATGCAGCTTTTACTGTCTTCGTTGCTGCAACCAATTTAGGTATAATATTGAAGAAAAAATAAGTGACAGTTAGGACAATGTAATTTTGTGAATTTGCTTTTTCCTAATATGTGTAATGATAAGAGACTAGTGGTTGCTATTTGCCTACTTCTCCTTCAGTTCATCTTTCTCCTTTTGTCTAGACCCTCCACTGGTGATCCATGAGCCAGTAAGGTGGATGCATTTCCTTTGTTTCCCTGAATGCACTTCCGTTTTAGCCACAATTCGAAATTTTGAAGTCAAGGAGCGTTTTGAAGCCAACTGATATGATTGATTCAAATCATTAAACTATTATTTTTTTTGGTTCACCGGAGACTTAACCATTTTGTTATTATCACTTCTAAATAGCAGGCCCTGGGCTCCTATTTATGAAATTCCAGAATTCTAGAATGATGTAATTCTGACATTGATTTGGCTGGTACTGAATAGTGTTTCATTGCTATTGGTTAATTCCCTTTTGTGGCTTCCACAAAATTTGTGGCACAATGGTCTTAGCATGTTGGCTATGGCACAATCAATTGTGCATATGTTAACACTTCAATTCTTGTTCACAGTCTAAGTCAGAAAAGTGTTGGTTATTCCATTGCTTTCCTTTCTCATTCGAGAGTTTGATATTAGAATTTTATTGCCATACTAGAGATGTAATTTAGTAGATCTCAACAGAGATTGAGAACTATTTTTGTGGGCCTTGGATAAGAGGCAAATCAAAATGCACTGTGCCCTTAATTTTTGTGAATTGTAGGAAATATCCTACAGGTCATGCCTTCTTGATAATATATATAAATGCTTCTTCAATGGACATTCTACAAATCACTGTACCCCTCATTTTGGCAAGGTTTCCTTAAGAAATTCCTGCAAGCTGTAATTCAATATTCTATTATTTGGGATATTCATTTCACATGTTTGCTATTTGGAAAAACTCAGTATTTCACGATAAGAAAGCTATGGACAAATAGAAAGTACAGATAAGTAGTGTTAGACTTAAACATTCTCAAAAGCATTTTTTTCAGGATGTCAATCTGCTTGGCATCTATTAGTAATTTCTGAAATCTTGCATGAAGAATATGGGGAAAAATATTTGTGAATGCCTAGAAGGTGTCTAGCAAATTACTTCATTATGTTATTTGCTTCGTTAAAAATTCTCTTTCTTTTAAATAAATAATGCAGGCTTTATTTTGCTCAGATTGGGATTGGTACACCTTCAAAAGATTACTACGTGCAAGTTGACACTGGAAGTGACATACTATGGGTGAATTGTATCTCATGCTCCCGTTGTCCCAAGAAGAGCGACCTGGGGGTACAATCGCAATTCATTTTTTTCTTTTTTAAAAGCTAGGATTTCCTTCTATGCCAGAATTAGTATAATTACTGGTCCATTTTGGTATTGGATCTGATTTATATTCAGGATGACCAACACTGGATGGCTATATTGGAACAGACAACAACAAATAAATAAGAATAAGGATGGCTTACTTTCTATGTCCTGTTACAACCAGCAAGTACAAGGATTTCAAACTGGTATAGAACTTAACTAGTGTCTGGAAAATAGATCCGTTGAGAAAGTGCACTTATCCAGCATTAGATTGGCCAGTAAGGTATCATGTTAGTTGTTGGCAGCATCCCCGCAAAATTGATCAGAAGAGAAAACAGTTGGCGCCAGTAAAAAAAAAACAAAATAATTATTTATTATGTAAGCACCAAATCACATGGATTTATTGGTTCTTTTTTTTTATGTTAAATATATCTGGTAGATAGAACTGACGCTTTATGACCCGAAGAGTTCGCAAAGTGGAACCTTGGTTTCCTGTGAAGAAAGCTTTTGCTTGTCTGCTTTTGGTGGTGATGTACCTGGGTGTACATCTTCTAATACTCCATGCCAGTACAGTGTATTGTATGGGGATGGTAGCTCTACTATGGGTTATTTTGTCACAGATCTTGTACAGTATAACCAAGTCACTGGTAATTCAGCAACAAGAGCTGCCAATGCTAGCATTACATTTGGGTAAGGTTCCTTGTACATACTACTTGTGCATCTTTTTATTGCTTTTGTTCATTGTTTTTTGAGGTGGGGTAGGGTGCTAACTGAGAAACCCAAAAAAAAAAAATGAAAAAAGGGACAAGAGGCATGCTGAGAGAACTCTTACCAGACCATGTGAAATGTGAACAAAGGCACAGTGAAATATTAGCCTACTAGCAAAGCATTACAACTTGTGCCAACTCTACACTAATTCAGATGTCAAATTACATATAATTAATTGTCAACCTACAATTAAAAGTATGTCTACCCCATGTCCTGGTAGCAGTTGCAATTGTAGGATGGGAGAAATGTGATGAATTCTCTAAGATTTGTGGAGTAGCTTTAATATTTTACTCCAGAGAATTTGAAAATTAGCTTTTAAGTCCTGGACCAAATCAAGCAAGCCAAACATCTCATGATTTACTAAGGTTAAAATCTGGACACTAAGTACCAGTCAAAGCTATAGAGTCATCACTATATTGTTCGTACAAGTTGTTTGGATAATATTGATGATTCCAGGTTCGCAAATGTACTTACTGGAGTTAGAATATCGAAGCTATTCAATGTTCTTAAGATGAATCTTGGTTTAACAGAAATCAGACATGATGTAGTTGATAAACCAGAATATATTTTCTTTTTTACTTGTTGCTCGTTTATTTTCAGAAACTATTGTATTTATTAAATATGGCCTTTTGTTGTTTTCATTGTGATTATATAATGATACCATGTGCTAGTTATGCAGACCTTTACAATCACAATGTATTAGTAAACAATGCTGACAACAAGACAAGAAAATCTGTAAATTTCAACTTAATATTGGACCAACCCTGCATCATTACTTGTAAGTCAATGTTATCTTTGATTGTCACAACCTCCCTTTTACTTGAGCAGGTGCGGTGCACAACAGGGTGGGGACTTGGGTTCCTCTAGTGAAGCCCTTGATGGAATTCTTGGTTTCGGTCAATCAAATACCTCGTTTCTATCCCAGTTGGCTTCTGCTGGTAAAGTCAAGAAAGTATTCTCACACTGCTTGGATACTGTGACAGGAGGTGGGATATTTGCGATTGGAGATGTGGTACAGCCCAAAATAAAGACCACCCCCTTGGTACCTGACCAGTGCGTAATTCTTTTTTTGTTTAATCTGTTCAATTACACGAGGGCAAGTTGGGTGAAATTGTTGCTCAATTTAGGCTCAGTTGTGGCATCATAAATTTTTTGGTTGACTTAGTAAAAACCTTTTAACTAATTTGAGGAATTGTTGGATAATTTCAGCTTAGTATTTGCTCTCGACCTGTATTTGACATTACTTTGCAGTACCAATAAGGCCTTTGTTTTTCGTCCCTTCTACTGTAAATCCTACTTTTTACAAAATATCTGAAAAATAAGTGAATTGAGGAAATTACATCAGCTACAAGTAGAAGGCCATCCCCAACCCCCTCCCATTTCTACATTTAGGTTTCTCACGCATCATTCATTCTATAATTTGAACTAGCTTCATCTCACAAACTGTATATATGTGAATATTGTTATATTGCATTGCTTTTTATTTGTTGGCATGTGGCTGAAATCAATGTTTTTCCCTTTCTGTTAGACAACACTACAATGTAAATCTAAAGGGGATAGAGGTTGGTGGCTCTTTACTTCAACTACCGACTGACTTGTTTGAGACTGGTGACAAGAAAGGAACTATTGTCGATAGTGGTACTACCTTGACTTATCTTCCTGAGGCAGCTTACAAGGCAATATGGCAAAAGGTACTCAGTTGTTACCAGAACACTTCTGGTTTTCTCAGGCCCTGATCAAAATGTTTTTTATAGGGGATTTCATTTCATTTCAATTCAATTGATTTCACAGGATTTCTTTGGATCTAATTACATGGGAATTCCAATCAAATGACACCAAATCCGTTCATTTTGATCGTGAATTTTCCAACGAAATGAAATCCCATGTTAAAAAAATGGGATTTTGATCAGGGCCTCAATTTTTTACAAACACAGTAACTTCTGTAAATTACAAAGCACCACCTGATTATTCACTATATAAAAATTGCTAATATTATGGAATGCCTTGGGCTCAGTAATTACTGGTAATATTAACAACGCCACTTGAAAAATGTTACTTTGTTTTATTTTAGAAGGTTCATCTACAGAAAAACGTTAACAGCAAGGTTCATCTACAAAAAGTACAGATTATTTTAATGGAAGACAATTGTCTTCTGAAGGATACTAGATTTTTTATATGAATAATTTATTTTGTATTTTACATTATTTGTGTTCATTTTGCACAACTGAACAATTTTTGCAGGTGTTCCAAAACCATCCTGATATTAGCTTCCAGACAGTTCAAGAATTCTCATGCTTTGAGTACACTGAAAAGTATGTGCCCTTTTTAGATTTGCAATTTCTTTCAATTTACTCCAGTACTGGACCTGACCAGTACATACTCATATGAACAGGGCAAGAGTCATCTGGCCCTGGGTTGTTCAAATATTTCTTAGCCTTAGTTTTCATTGAAATTGATTGGTGCAATACAAAGGTATTACCGTATTATTAGTGTCTCTCAATTTTTAATGGTGTCATGCATGATGGATCTAGCTTCCAATCAACCAAAGATGAAATGTCGTATTTATACATATGTGCTAGTGTTTTTTGTTTCTTTTTTCCTACCTGAAACCTGCAGAAATTTAGTCCCAAACTAAGTCTGTGATTAATAACCCTTTCAGCATTGATGATGGATTCCCAGAAGTCGTTTTCAATTTTGAGAACAATCTGACTCTGCATGTGCACCCACATGACTACTTATTTCAAAATGAGGTGATTCCATTTTCCTACTGTATAAGCAAATTCAAATCAGTTGGTAAAATTGCCATTGGAGTTTTTCAATTTCTGTTTTTAAAAGCATACAAAAATGGCAGAACATTGTTCGGAATTATACCAAGTATTAACACAATTATTGCACTTAACAGAAGGATTACTGTTTTGGGTTTCAAAATGGAGGTTTGCAATCAAAGGATGGGAAAGACATATTCCTTTTGGGAGGTATTTGCACAAATTGAATTAAATTCCATTTCTGCCCTTAATTTCTTAGTGTTAAGTTTTGTTGATTATACATTCTTACATTTTATTACTTTGTTATTTAAATTTTTTGCAGATCTAGTGCTGTCAAGTAAGTTGGTTGTTTATGACTTGGAAAACCAAGTCATCGGATGGACTGACTACAACTGTAAGCACCCCCCGTACTCCCGTGTAAAATTCATTTTTGTCTGTGCTCAAATAACCAATAATCAATTTCATAAAGAAAGATGAATAAGAACACAAGGGAGGCTCGACAAATTTTGTATCACAGAACAGAAATTCTTACCAATTAAATAAAAAGAGCTCCTTCTCTGGTTCTTGAGGTATTCAGCAAGTTGATGCTTTATTGTTGCAACACTAATGAATATCTTACAAAGATGCCAATTCCACTTGTCAGCTTGCCAGAAAGCTCATTAGACTGTAAAATTTTTTATTTCAGGCTCATCAAGCATAAAAGTTCAAGATGACAAGACCAATGCGATCTACACTGTTGGCGCACATAACGTTGGATCTGCTTGGAGATCAGAGTCACAAAGTTCCCTACTTTTGTTGTTGCTAACCATAGTGTTAATATACATGTTTATTTGATTACGATAAGTTGATTTGAGCTACACGAATTTGTAATTGAAACGTTCATTTTTTCCTGAGAAAAGAAACATAGAATAGAATAGAACTCAGATCCTAACTTGTACAAATAATTCTTTTTAGCCTCCAATATTTGAAAAGCACCATTAGAGAGTCACATACATACAATGTTTCCAGCTTGGTACTTGAGAGTTAAATTGCACTATCATCTACAGGCTTCAACGTTATGAGTATCTAATGATTTCATTGACGATGGTAATATGGTAGTTTCATGATTTAAAATCACGACATGTTACTTTGCAAGGATTTGGTTAATTTAATATAACAAGCATTGCCATTTCCGTATTTGAAGCCTAGGTTGAACAATCTTTGTTGTTTTAAACCTGCTAAAAGTGATTCAGTAATGATCAGTCTATTTCTTTCGTTCGATAATGAGCATATTGAGAATTTGAGTGGCTCTTTTTAATTTTATAATCGGTGAAATTTCATTTGAAATTTTTACTATAGAAGAAGTGAAGAACTACTAATTGAGTATTACGAAAACAAGAAAAATATTTATTTCTTAAGTTAAAGCATTTTTATTTCGAGTGATAGTATATATAAAATATTCAAAGGAGTATTGCACTTTGTAGTTCACCAGTCCAATTTCAATATTCAGACTAATTGACTCGCTAAACCCCGTAAAAACTAAACCAACAACAGATATTTTCTTTCGTTGGATCTTCTGTTGCACATAGTACTCGAGATCTATGAAGCCGTGCAGAGGTTCTACCATTATGTCTTAAATAAAATAAATTCATAACCACGAGCATATATATATATATATATATATGAGTTTTGCTATGGTGAGTTGCAACTCACCAAAGGGTCGGTGAGTCGCGCTCAAAACTCCTAAATCTAGTTCAAAATGACCGATCCAAACCGTCCAATATGATCTCTATATTGAAATCTCCATGCAGACCAAATTTTATATATTTTTTTAAATTTTTAAGTATTTTTTTCGGATTTTTAAAAACTGTTGTTTTTTAACGGTTCAGAACTAATTAGATTAACGATTTTCTAAAATTTCAAAAAAATGCTTAAAAATTTTGAAAAAATGTAAAATTTGGTCTGCATGGAGATTTCAATAGGGAGATCGTATTAGACGGTTTGGATTAGTCATTTTGAACTAGATTTAGGAATTTTGAGCGCGACTCACCGACCCTTTGGTGAGTTGCAACACACCATAGCAAAACTCTATATATATAAGAGTTAAAGACTGGCAAAAATATTGACAGCGCATATCTATAAATATACAATCAGAAAGTATAGATAATCTTTATATTATTTACAAATCACGCAACTAGTTAATCAATACGTGATATTTTTTAATACTTGCTAAATAATAAATATGATTGATGCGTCAAGCAAAAATGTGCTAAATTCATAAACTCTTTATTTATTCATAACTAATATTCATGTTATAGCAAAATTTATAAAAAAAATACTTGGAGATTGTTGATAAATAAAAAAATATGATAATAATATTTATATATATTGCCCACTAACTAAGTAACTATATAATGTGCTACCGAAATCAATTACGAAGTTACAATATTAAGCATGTAAGCAAAAAAAATAAAAATATGAGATGTGACACATAATAAAATAATCAAACATGGATCATGTCAAAGTCCAAAAACAATATATAAGTAAGTATATCAAATAAGAAGTATATAGATACTAGTATATCAACAACGACAAAGACAATAACAGAACAACAGAGAATACAATAGATAATACAATATACATCCTATTCTCCAAACAGTACATTAGTATTCCCCCTGAAATATATAACTCGCTACACAAGTAACAACACATCGATCGCACACAACAAAAATCCACAAGGGAAAATGTTAACCCCGCGAGAAACCAAGCGGCGAGCCGAGACAAGACGAGAGTGAGTCTGACATGCGCAAAACTCATGGGCTCATGGCGCAACGCACCAGCCTCTTTCCCGCACGCAAAAAACTCTTGCTCCTCCTCTCTTCCTATTTAATCAATTCAATGTTCTCTCACAGTGGAGGCTTGACCCCCAATTTATCTTCAAAAAATGCTCTCTCACACTAATAACTAAACACTTATTCCAGCCTCATCTCAGCCTTTGGTTCTCTCACATCTTCACTATCAGTCACATATCCTTTTTACACACTTCTTATAGTATCCAACAGTTGGTAATCATAAGATTTCTCTTGGATACATGCATGGCATGGATGAATCGCCTCTCTTTGCTCATAAGTGGCACCTTTGATTGTGCCATTATGCTGCCATGTCCTGATATGGTTGATGGTTTGATTCCAAACAAGATGCGCGATTATAAGGGAAAGATTAAAAATTCAGATATTAGGCTGCTGCTAAACAATTTAAGAACTTCAAAAACCATACATGTTTTCTCAAAACAGATCTAATATTCATCTTTATTATCTTTTAGTTGCAAGACATTTTTTTTACTAGATTATACATTTGAGATAGGACTTCAGTATTAAAAAGCCCCGCATTGGATAGTGTGAGAAAGAGAATGGGGATCTTAAATGACTTGCTTATTGCACTGAATGGAGGATCTGGATCTAAGTACAAAATAGCGCTCAAGAGCTATTTCAAATCAAAACACAGAGTTTATAAATGGAAGCGATTGATGCCTTGGCCTGTATATAATCATTGTGCCAACAAAAAAGGGCATTTCTATCATCAGGATTGCACTGGGCTAATTAGATTTATGAGAGATGCCTACTTCCATTGGCAGGACATGAAGCTTCAGCTAATTATAACGACCTCAAATTCATTAGAATTTTTTATTTCAGTTTTAAGTAATTTCATTCATATATAGAAGCTTAAGGTAGTTATAACGACCTCAAATTCATTAGAATTTTTTTATTTCAGTTTTAAGTAATTTCATTCATATACAGAACGTGAAGTCCTTAAGTGAATTTGATCAGTTGGTAAAAGCATATTATCCCAAAGTTTTTGAGGATATTTATGAGGGAGCACTACATTGCAACCTTCTATAAAGGTAAAAACAAGAGTTTATCTAATTGAATTTTAATTTTCTTATTGAGAATTTGAAAAGAATATAATGTTTGTGATGATGGAGGATCCAAAATGGATCTAGTTATAAATCAATTTTATATTTTTTAGTTGACTCCAATAGCTCATTACGGTGGCAAATTCATTGAAATAACTAAAACGAAATTAACTGACGGAGCTAGAATGTTATTGCGGATGTATTACCGTAATCGTTTATCAATTTATTCATACATAAATATGGAACTTAATAAAAAAAATGAACCCTGATAGGTCATTCAACATTAATATATTATCCAAGTCATGTGAATCTTGTGCTTCACATATTTCGTGAGATAACTTAAACCACTTCATTCATTCTGCGTTCCAGTATTAAAAACACTCAATGCGGGATTTTGTAATTTTCATCGACTTTAAAAGTTGACCAATCCATTGATGTACGTACGGGTGTACGACCGGTCGGTTGATGATATTTTAGCAAAACTTGAACCAAATCCGATAATACCGAATTAGAAAATAAATTTAATTAGTCTATCCGTAATCTAACCCAAACCATCAATTTTTTTATGTTCGTATTTTTATGGGTTAAACGGGTCTAGTGGATTAAAATTTTGATCAAATAAAAATGCACACAAAAATCATGTTGTGGCTATTACAATTTAGTTTGAGGCAAATTAGAGACGCATTCGAAGCATCTTTCAGCTTTCGTGTGTTAGAAAGTGCTCATGTTTCAATTTTAGTTACTATTAACTTAATTAATCATCAAGAACAAATGATATTGCCAAACAATCAACATATACATGAGAAAATCGAAGGAATCGATTACTTCTCGCGGAATCGTATCCGCGAGACTCGACCGATGCATGGGAGTTGATGGCGTGCTCTCCTTCGCCTTCTCCTCCGTCGACGGCCGCCTCGAGTCCACCAAGAAGTTTAATCACCTCCTTTTTCAACTTGTGCTAGCAAGGAAGAGGAGAGCAACTAATCCCCAAGGTTTTCTCTCTTCTACCTTTGTCAATTAACTAGTTTAATTAATGGAGAAGGGAGAAATCTCAACACATGAGCTAGATGAGGTGGAAAAGAGCAAGAGAAAGTGATGAAAATTCTGAAATTTTCTCTCTAATTTTCGTTCTAGGAGGAAGAGGGAGAGAAAATGCTATGGTGGCTAGGGTTTCTCTCTCCAAATGACCTCCTTTTATAAACCAACCACTCCACAAACTTTAAGGACCTTTTTACCCCTATTAAGGCAGCCACTATATGGGCTATCAAGCCCATTTTGTGGTATGTTAAATGTCCACTAATTCAATTAATTAATGGACCTTTCTCTTGTACTCAAACCGGACCTTTAATTTACTAATTAAATAAAGGTCCATAAGCTCTATTTAATTCCTATAATTAAATTGTGTTGAACAAAATTAATTATTAACTTACTAATAATTATTTTGGGATTAGTTAATGCATTAATTTATTTCTATATGATCTCCTTGACTTAATTAATTATAACGGTTCGCAACGGTATATAATTAATTAATCAACTTATCATATTTTCGCAATACACTGCTGCGAATAAATAAATAATGCACTGTGTGATTAAAGTCCTATTTGTGTGACCCTTTGAGGATTTATGCTACGTTGGCCATGGAATTAAATCGCTATTTAATTCCAATAATCATAAGCGGTATCTAGCAACACGTTATGATTCCCAATTCGCATAAATAATGTACTGCTACAATATCTCAATCCTGCATAAGAAATAAAAGTATCTCCTTGTCTGATTCTTATGTCACATGATATCACTGTATAATCCAAGATAGGAATGTGTCATTCTTGCAAATTATACATTTCTTGATCTAGAGTTGATTGTACAAGTTGGCCAAACAATCTAACTCCATCAAGGGACCCAAACAGATATCATCACTCACTAAGTGAATTAATGAGGGACATACGATTTTCTTGATGAACAATTTTTTCCCGCACAATTCAAGAGAATATAAATAAAGTCCGTATAGCAGCCCTTATCAGGAATCAACGGTAGACGATATTTATTGAACCTATCCTCATGTGGAAAAGTTGAACCATCTCAAACTTAGAATCAAACTCATATGAAATAAACAATGACACATAACACAATCCATATGTTTATTTCATTGGGTCATGTCCTGTACTATGTTCTAATAACATACACATATGCAATTAAGTTGGTAACTCCTTACCTATGATTTGTAGAACTTAATCATCACTTAACTTGCATACTAATCTTTTATGATAATTAATGTTCCTTGTTAATTATCAAGATTACGGACGATTTAGATTTATTACTGTCATTCTAATGAATGATCCACAGAGATCTACAATTCAGATCCTCAACCTGAATGATCTGTCAGTAATAAACTCTAGGAACAAATGATTAAATATCATCAATAACATAAACTAAGAAATTAAGTCATTAAATATTGACTTCTAGGACACAACTCCAACATCGTGGCCTTGTGAGAGGCATTGAGGGCGTACATGACTATGGAGGAGATCGAAACGTCGTGAGATAAGAGATCTTTGAGTAAGGATATGAGGAAATGTGAGGCAGAGAAGAATAAATAGTGGTAAACGGGTGGGTTGAAATATACATGAATTATTAGTACAAAATCCGTAACCCAACATCATCCTAACCCGGTAAAAAAACAGTTCAGGTTGGGTGGGTTAAATGGGTTCACGGTTTTTTTGTACACCCCTAGATGCACGGTCTTAGCTTATGGGGTTTCAAAACCCTAAGGATAGGAACCGGTATCCTCTGCCAACCTTTTGAGGTCTATAGAGACCTTCGATCTAAACCGTCTGATCTAATCTCGACGAGCAAATTTTCATAGATCATACGAATCTCGTCGGACATGGTATTAATCACGGGACATCCATCATTGATCGGACGGTCCGGATCAAAGGTCCGCCCTCTGCAGACCTCATAAAGGTCATGTGATTTCGAAAGGATAAAAGCCTAAAAGTGTACCAAAAATAACGTACACAAATCTATTAACACCGAAATCGTATCCTCTATAGTACTCTTGCAGTGCAATGATTCATTAACAACTGTCCGATCAATAATGGATGACCCGTGATTAATATTGGATCCGTACGGCCCGTAAAATTTAACCGTCGAGATTCGATCAGACGATCCTTAATAACCACTGCAATACTACACTGCAGAGGATATTTATCCTATTAACACCTTATTTAGCTGATCTTTCTGGTTTCGTACTTTTCATTTGACTTAGATTAGAAGCGGCACAAATTTGTCAAAGTTCCAAGAAGGATTTTTTCCAAATGCTTGACAGAGGTTGACAAGTCGAAGAGTACATATAGTAAAGAAGAAAACTAGAACAGAAAACCCTAAAGAAGTAAAGCACGATAAAGAAACAGAGACAGATCTTGTTTTTAAATGATTTTTTTAGTTATATAAGAAAATAAAGTTATTGCGAACAAATTCAAATTCAAATTTTATTCCAATTTAAAAACTATTTAGATAGAAATAACAATTTTAATCTAAATAAGTTAATTTTAACTATTTACAAATAGTATCTCTCTAATCCTAACTAAATATAATTCGAACTGCATTCTCAACGATCCAACCATGATACAAGAGGCGATCTCCAAATTAAGTTCAAGTACAAAAATCTTTACATATACTTTCTAGTTTCTACCGTGTTTAAATTAAGTTGTGCATACAAACTCGGTCAACAGTTTTCACGGTGCACGGCAGCTCGGCCTATGGTTTGCCCCGTCTTGCATAATTTGCATTGATAAATTAATTGTACTACAATACAAGTCTTCAACCCACACCACACCACACCACAAATGTGATGGTAAAGTTTCAAGATGGAGACGCATCCATATGTAGTTCGGGTCTTTCACAGTGATAACACGCAATGGTATTCACTCTCTTTACTTCTCAAAATTGATTAGAATCTTCACAGACGAACATCGCCCTACATTCAAAAGATTTAAGAAATTTGGGAAGATTTAAGTCTTGGGTCCATGTTACCACGCAATTTTGCTTCTTCCAATATTTTATATTAAATAATCTATTTCATAAAATTTCGTATTATTTTTGGTGTTTATATCATGTTACAAACAGACACAGTGTACGAAAATAAAACGGTTTATTAGTCCACATCTTGTTATTACATACACAGTCGGCAATACTATTTCTAGCTCTTGCTTTTCTCTAATGTTTGGTTGGTGGCTTCGTAACTCCAATTCTTTTTTTTTTTTTTTTTGTCGATAAAAATGCCCCGCTTGCTTGGGCCAGTGACTTGTCGTTCATGGATTTCATATTGTTTTTTGTGTTCTCCGAACCGTGTTAGCCTTTTTGTAGGCACTGCATTAAGCATTATATTCTTTATCGAATTTTTAATTCCAATTTTCTCAACATTGGAGCTGGGCCTTTAAGGCAAAAAAAAAAAAAAAAAAGAAAAGAAAAGAAAATATCGTTTGTTTTTAGACTTACGTCAAAATAACTAACAAAGACAACGAAACAAAATAATTTTTTTGTTTGTTCTCTTTTGTGAAATTATCTGGCTTAGTCGTTCCTTCTTAAATAAACATATAATAATTATGTTATATGTTTTTCGTTTGGAATCTACAGCCCAAATAAATTTTTACTATCAATGATAATATGAGTATAAAGGAAACGAATGTTGGAGAGATATACTGGGCAGTCTTCTATGATAGGTTACTTGACTGAATTGCTCTTAAATTTCCTTTCTAGTATATATTCGTTCCAGAATTTCTTGATAGAAATTTAGATATCAATTGTAATCCGATTCCAATTACTAGAAAAAAAATCCAATTTTTTTGCAATAGCATATTTAATGGAGGAACGATATATATCAGTGGAAAATACAAAGCTCTACTACTTATAAAAGCACTTAGGAGAAATGATTAAACATTTCAGATAAAAAGAGTAAACATGACATATAAAAGAGTGTAAACAATTCTTATATCAATTATGGACCATTGATTTGTATAATTTGATCTGAACTTTTTATTAGAAAAGATTAAGTTATTACCAAATTAGCTATTTATTTAAAAAGAAAAACTGAATTATTGATTTTAACATATCTTTATCGGGGCTGATAAGGATTATCTCCAATATTCATCATCTCCATCATCTTTGGAAAACATCATTAATGAGAAAAACATGTCATTAATGAGGAAACACATCATACCCTGGAATCATCTCCACCAACGCTAATTACTCCTCTCTGTTTCCATCCCCACCATTTGCATCTCCGATTTGAATTTTTTCGAACTTGCAAAATATGATCGAATAGAAAAAAAAAATGAAGTTCGTGGGAAGGGATGTGAATTTTTTCGAACTTGCAAAATATGATCGAATAGAAAAAAAAAAAGTGAAGTTCGTGGGAGCGAACTAATTGTCAGCATTGTTTAGCAGGCTAGCAGACAAAAACAAAAATTCTTATTTGCCCTCTGAAGTTGAAATTAATTGCTTAGAGTAGGGATTACAAGGACAATTAAAAACAAGTAATAACATAACTGTTCTAAAACTAGAACAATTATTTTTTTTTACAGAACAATTATATTCTACAACCAGGACAATTAATTTTTTTTTTCAGGATAATTATATTTTGAAACTAGAACAATTAACTTTTTTTTTTCAGAACAATTATATTCTGAAACTAGAACAATTAGTTTTTTTACAGAACAATTATATTCTACAACTACGACAATTAGTTTTTTTTCCAGAACAATTATATTTTGAAACTAGAATAATTAGCTTTTTGTTTCCAAAACAATTATATTATGAAACTAGAACAATTAGTTTTTTTTTACAGAACAATTATATTTTACAACTAAGACAATTAACTTTTTTTTACATATCAAATTGTGACAAGATATTCAATTCAAGAAGTTGCATGCAACCAAAATCTATACGAAAACAATAAAAAAAATAAGAATCGAAATCATTTACAATTATAGGGGAAAAAAACTGATTGGAGATCTATATTGAGGTTGAAAGATTCTTTCAAGTCGAAATCTGTTAAAATAAAAAACAAATATTAGAAAATCATCACATAACAGAAAACCAGTGTACTAAGTTGTAATAACCAGCAAGTTCTATAACCAGGATAGCAAAGATAATTGTAATAACCAGGAAGTTCTAAAACCAGTGTACTAAGTTGTAATGTATGACGATAAGTTCTAATTAATATGATAATTGTTGTAGGTCATATATATAATTGTTATGATTTTCAACTAAACATCGTACATACATAGTTCTAATCGATATTGCTATGTGTTCTAGATAATATGCTAATGGTTGTAATTAATATGATAAGTGTTCTAGGTCGAATATATAGTCATATCAAACTTAACCTATCCATTTCAGTAGATCAAATTTAAAGAATTAACAAAATATGATCAAATTGCCCAAACAGAACGACTTATAACATACCTAATCTATCCATTGTGATGAACAGATATATGCAATTGGCCTCAGATTGCCGGAGAAGAAGAGATATATGCAGTTGGCCTGAGTTGGCCTGAGTTGGCCTGCGATAGGAGAAGGTGATTGGAGAGAAAAGTGATCTCAGAAGATTGTCCGAGAAGAGAAACTGATCGGAGAAGGGTACAACGATCGCAAAAGATGATCCGAGAAGAGAAACTGATGGGAGAAGATGATCGGAGAAGAGAAATTGATCGAAGAAGGTGATCAGAGAAGAGAAACTGCTCGGAGAAGGTGATCAGAGAAGGTGATTGGAGAAGAGAAACTATTCGGAGAAGAGAAGAGCGATTAGACAAGTGAAAGAGGAAAAAAACTGGTTTGAGAAGAGAAATAACAGACAAAAGAGGAAACAAAATATATATCCATGTGTAAATCGTGCACGCGCAGAAGCATAATCTCCTGACAGAATCTAGAGAGGATGATGGGATGAAGCTAGGGAGGAATGATGGAAAGCAATTTCGTATCTTTATTGCCTAATATGTAAAGTTTTATATAAAATAAAAATAATATCAATATTTATTTTCTTATTTGCCCATGTATTGAGGGCATCTTTTGCTAGTAATTTGAAAAGCAAGTAAGCTAGTTAGTTACAACATGTTACTAAAGTCGATGGGACCATCAAGTCATGAGTATTGAAAGTGGCAGCTAATTATTTTCTTCGTACAACGGATGTAGTAATAGATTTTAACATTAAGCATGAAGAGCAATTGGGACAAGACCCTAGCAACACCCAGAGAAGCTTTTGCATGGTTCTTCAGGTCCTTAACGCGCCTCAAATGTCCACCTTCGTCCTCGTCCTTACAGGGGATCAAATAGTCTTCTAATGAAATTCTTTCCAAACTCGCGCTCATGTTGCTTCATGGACAACGAAAACAGATACCCAGAAAAATTACAAATCTGTTACCTACTTGCTTTTTGTTTCTTTTTCCATGACCCCGATTTCTTTTACTCACCCAAGCGTTAATAAACTTGGCCACAAACCTTCCTCTATCCCCTCCCAGTCTCAAACCCCACAGCTCACAAAATTTAGTAACCTAAAAGGAAGACCAAAATAAAAAAAAAAAAAGAGAGATTGAAAATAAGGGATTCTTATCTGATTAATCACCTAGACTAAAGACGGAAGTCCCTTGAAACGAATCGGGCGAGCAGTTCTCGTGCAGCCGGAGAGATCGAGACCTGACGACGGACAGCCTTTCCTCTTTACCCCTTTCTTTCGCTTTTCTTATTTTTATCCTCCTCTCTTTCACATTGCGGGAAACGCTTCCTCTGCTGTCGCGCGATGCGATCCGTTGGATCGAAATCGAAGGGCGCCCGAGAGAACGCTCATCTACCCCTCGGGAATTGTTTCGTACCCGCTCCAAATTTGGGAGTCCAAATGGCGCAGGCGTGCAGCGCACCATTCCAACCGTCCGATCTGATCTCGGCGGTTAAAATTTTTTTGGACCTATCAATCTGTTATTATTCACGGGACACCAATTATAGATCAGACGATTGGAATGAATGCGATGTACCGTGCCACACGGCACCAGATCTCATTTTCAAATTTGGAGTCCACTTTTTTTTTTGACGAAAATAACCAGTGTTTTGAAAACCGTATTGGATACCGGAAAATTCTGATAATACCGAGAAATACAGAAAAATTCTAGTAATACCAGGAAATACCAGATTTCGACCACCCGGACGGTAAAGATGCTTGTACGATTTTAACAACACTGAGAATATCCTTCCCCTTTTTTTTAATTAACGCCTCTCAATTCAAGCCCAGTTAGAATGCGAAGGACATATTCGTTCAAAAAGAAGTGGATCCCTCACTGCCCAGATCCTGGAAATTAAAAAAAAAGATAAATTATGCCACTATAAATATTTAAAACTAGGCATGGCAGCCGTAGCTTCACTGCGATATGTTTTTTTAAGATAACAATAATTCAGCATGATTTCCAAATATATTTAAATTTTAAATAAATTAAATAATAATTGGTATGATTATTTTTAATATATTTAACCAAAAAAGATAACAAAATATTTTTAATTATAGAAAATTTAAAAATAAGAAATTATTTTTAACTATAAATAGAAAACTATATTATTGACTTTTCCCTACCGTTTTAGTTGGAAAAGCAGTCAAAAATAAAAAAAAAATGTCAAAAAGTGGCTGAAAATAGAAAAAAAAGTCACGGGTTTTAATATATAATGTAGATTTGAGATATGTCATCACTAAATGATAAAAATAAAAAATTGAGATATATCATCACTAAATGATAAATTTTTTTATGCCATTATAAAACAATAAAAAAAAGTTTTTTGCCATCAGCTACTTAATATGACCATTCTACTCTTTCAAACAACAAATTTCCCTTCTTCCTCTCTCCATATGTCCTCTCTTTTAATGTCCTGTTCCTAAATTTAGACCTCTTGAATTGTTTGAAATCTCCATCTCTCTACTAATGTAAACGACAGATAACACATATTAAAAACAAGAGTAAATTTTCTCGAAGGTCACTCAAGTTTATAAGTTGTTCATTTTTTGTCACTAAATTTTAATTTGTCCTCCATAGCCCTCCAACTTTAATTTTATCTGATTTTGATCCTTCCGTCACAACTCACGATTCCAATTATTTCTGTCTCATAGATCACGTTAGTGTGCAAATTAGGAAATCAGAATCAAAAGTCAACTCTCTCCTCCTCTTCTCACTCTCGTTCTCTCCAAATCTCTGTACAGAACCCAATCTCTAAAGGACATGTTTGGTTGACGTAAAGTCAGCAAACTTCAAAGTTAGAGTACTAACTCAGGTAGTGTTCTACACCAAACATCCATAAAGTTAGCGAATGTACTAAACTGAGCCTACTTTTCTAACTCAGCAAAACGTTGAGTTTGTCTTGTTTGCTCTTTAGCCGAATAAAAAGGAGAAAAAATATTTTGTCGATATTATTAAAATATTCTCTCTCCCAAGCTCATGAGTTTTTTTAATATTTCCTTTTCTCTTCCTGTTTGTCCTCTAGTACCGAGCCAACAAAAAAAAAATTCATTGTTTATCTTTAGATAATATTGTGTAGCTGGGTCAGTTTGAAGAAGAAAAAAAATATATAGCCTCCAACATTTGAAAAGCACCATTAGAGAGTCACATACATACAATGTTTCCAGCTTGGTACTTGAGAGTTAAATTGCACTATCATCTACAGGCTTCAACGTTATTGAGTATCAAATGATTTCATTGACGATGGTATTATGGTAATTTCATGATTTAAAATCACGACATGCTAACTTTCCAAGGATTTGGTTAATTTAATATAACAAGCATTGCCATTTCCGTATTTGTAGCCTAGGTTGAACAATCTATGTTGTTTTAAACCTGCTAAAAGTGATTCAGTAGTGATCAGTCTATTTCTTTCGTTCGATAATGAGCATATTGAGAATTTGAGTGGCTCTTTTTAATTTTATAATCGGTGAAATTTCATTTGAAATTTTTACTATAGAAGAAGTGAAGAACTACTAATATTGAGTATTACGAAAACAAGAACAATATTTATTTCTTAAGTTAAAGCATTTTTATTTCGAGTGATAGTATAAATAAAATATTCAAAGGAGTATTGCACTTTGTAGTTCACCAGTCCAATTTCAATATTCAGACTAATTGACTCGCTAAACCCCGTAAAAACTAAACCAACAACAGATATTTTCTTTCCTTGGATCTTCTGTTGCACATAGTACTCGAGATCTATGAAGCCGTGGAGAGGTCCTACCATTATGTCTTAATTAAAATAAATTCATAACCATTATGTCTTAAATAAAATAAATTCATAACCACGAGTATATATATAAAAGAGTTAAAGACTGGCAAAAATATTGACAGCGCATATCTATAAATATACAATCAGAAAGTATAGATAATCTTTATATTATTTACAAATCACACAACTAGTTAATCAATACGTGATATTTTTTAATACTTGCTAAATATGATTGATGCGTCAAGTAAAAATGTGCTAAATTCATAAACTCTTTATTTATTCATAACTAATATTCATGTTATAGCAAAATTTATAAAAAATACTTGGAGATTGTTGATAAATAAAAAATATGATAATAATATTTATATATATTGCCCACTAACTAAGTAACTATATAATGTGCTACCGAGATCAATTACGAAGTTACAATATTAAGCACGTATGCAAAAAAAATAAAAATATGAGATGTGACACATAATAAAATAATCAAACATGGATCATGTCAAAGTCCGAAAACAATATATAAGTAAGTATATCAAATAAGAAGTATATAGATACTAGTATATCAACAACGACAAAGACAATTTAACAGAACAACAGAGAATACAATAGAGAATACAATATACATCCTATTCTCCAAACAGTACATTAGTATTGTTTTCCCATGCAATCTATAACTCGCTACACAAGTAACAAAACACATGGCACACAACAAAAATCCACAAGGAAAATGTGAACCCCGCGAGAAACCGAGCCGAGACAAGACAAGAGCGAGTCTGACATGCGCAAAACTCATGGCGCAACGCACCCGCCTCTTTCCCGCACGCAAAAAACTCTCGCTCCTCTTTTCTTCCTATTTAATCAATTCAATGCTCTCTCACACTAACTGAACACTCTTCATTCCATCTCCATGGCGCTCCTCGGCCCGATCCCTTCCCTCCGTTGTCTCCCATCGGACGGACCTCGATTCCGACTCTTCTCTCGGAGGAGCACTCCAGGTAGTCTCGGTGTACGATGTACGGCTGAACCGAGAGCGAGAGTGGTTGAGGTGAAGGGAGAGGAAGGAGGGTTGGGATCTGTGGTGAAGTTCTCTATGGTGGATTTTGCTGTGGCGAACCAAGTGAGCGTGGGTCTTCACGGAAGAGTAAGTACATCTACTGATTGATCTAAGTTTGAATATTGGTAGTTGATCCTAAGTTTGGATTTTGTTCATTTAATTTGAATGCATGACTGGAACGCCAGACTGATGAGTTCATGTTTGAGGCTACAGTGTGTGATCCCTACCAGTAAGTTGTAATAGTTCCCATTTATTTATCTAATAATTCAATTTTGTGCTACTTTGGAGATTAGTAGTAGTTTTGTGTTGTTTAACTACGCACTCTGTGGTTAATTCGGGATCAATCAATGTTTCTTTTATTTTAACTGTCCATTGTGGGCCTTAGATTTTAGATTAGAATTGTTTTATGGATCTTTAGTGTGATTTAGCACAAAAATTTCCATAGTCATTTGTCTTTTTCAAATAAGCATCTCCATCATTTTATTATAATTCTCTTGATTATTACTAAGGTACAAGATATTAGCAATAAATCATGTAATTTTTTTTTTTTGGTAAAATCGAGAATTTTTAATAAAACGCCATTTTTGTAGTCCTTTGTACAATTCGAGAGTGGTGCTCCGGCATCTGGTGAGTGCACAAGCTAAACGAAGAGGAAGAAGAGCTTTAGAGGTATGTTTTTAGTTAGACTCTATATAGCTTTATATTTGTGTGAAGAAGTATGACTTTTGATTGAAATAAAGAGAGTATTTGCACTAAAAAAACGGATGTATGTGATAATACTCAGGTATTGCAGAAGCTTGCTCGACGCCAGCTAATGTATCACTCTTATGCCATTCAAGTTCATGGTTATGTCACTCAGACAAGCAACAGCGAAGATGATCCTTTTATTTTAGTTCATGGGGTTAGTGCTCTTACAGAGTGAAAATGAAAAATAAAAAGTAAAGATGAGCTTTATACATTGAAAAGCATCACTTTACCATGAATAATTATTAATTAAGCTTAGGTACAGTTACTGAACCCAGGTTAAGATTACTTTAGCCAAGATTAACCAAACCTTATGCGAAATATATCAATGTACTTACACAATCTTAACCTCGCTATTACAACCCAGGTTAAGATTACTTAAGCCAAGTTTAACCAAGCATAATGCGAAATATATCAATGTACTTGCACAATTGCTTTAAAACCTCTGCATAACCAAACTACTGGCTGTTTTTTGCAAGTGTCTCAGAAAATGTCAGGTGTTGGATTGAGATCTGACAGGTGTTCTTTTTATTCCAAAAATGCTGAAGACTGGAAATATTTTAAAGTTTAACAGCAGGCTGCGTGTTGTTATGTTTACTTTTTCCATGTACAGTATCATGGAAGCTATTCCCTAAGGCATTGGCTACAGTTGTCGGACTGGCTCCCAACACTAGAAGCTACGCTGGCTCTAGATGAGGAATGGGTGAGACGGGTCGGAGACAACACAATTGGCGGGCCTGCTGTCACTCGGCAATTGCGGTTGACTAGAATTCTGATGAGGGACCTCTTGATTGGGGTAAACTCATTATTCTCATTTATTAGCTAATATAGGCAAATTGACTGTATATTTGTTCTGTGCCCTTTCAGAACCTCAGCATGTAGTATGTTGGTGCTGTTTAACTTGTAATAGTTACTCACTTACACTTGCTGTCTATATTGTTTAGTTCTGTTCTAACTATTTTTAGAGAAAATTACAAAAATAGTTCTCAAAATGTTGTGTGTTTACCATTTTGGTCCTCAAGTTCTAAACTTTCAGTTTGATCCAAAAATTTTAATTTGTACCAAATTGGTCCTACCATTATCACTGGTCAGAATATTAGATGAAAATCCACATTGACATCCTAATTATATTTATGGTTATGTATATGCAGTATTATTTTCAGATTTCAATTAATTTATGATGACATGGACATTGATATCTATTGTTTTTTTTGATATATTATTGGATAATTACATTAGTTCGTATGTTATTTGTTTTGTTTGAGTGATTAAATCTACGCTCATTGTAAGAGATAGTAGTTAGGTACTCATTGTAGTTATAAAGAGAGCACATTTGTTAGGTTTGTTAAGCTCTTTTTGATAGAGCTCATTGTATAATTTTTTCTTTGTAGGTCAACTACTTGCATACTCATGGATTAGCACACACAGAGCTGAGGCTAGAGAATGTCCATATAAGCCCAGTGGATAAGCATGTCAAGGTAACTTGCATCTCACACCTACAATAATTTTTAGCAGCTAACCACGCGGAGTTTACTTTATTTCTTTCTGTTATCTGGGTTTATGCACTGTTGCTAGCAAGGGGCAGAAGCATAATTTTGAACTATGGGTTTTACTTGTAGAAAATTTTATGCTTATGAGAGTGTTGGGTCAAGTATATAAAGTATTTAAGAAAGTTTGGAGGGTAAATTTTAGAGTACTTATGGCATTTTTACGTAAAATATAAAATAACTTGACTTATAAATTCAGAATTTTGGGGGTAAATGTATATGGATCTGCCACTGTTGGCCAGTTTGCTGAAACCGTCTTATACCATCTGACAAAAAGCATTGCGTGGTACCATCAGTAGGTGTGATCTGTACTATTGATTCCTTTGCAATGTACAATAATGATCTGCATTGATGCATCAATAATTATAATTATACGGCGCTAAGGATTGCACATACTGAACTATTGGAATATGTATGATATGATTATTTTTCTCATAGGTTGGAATTCTTGGTAATGCTGTGGACTTTGATGAGACAAAGCGAAAAGAAAGCAAAAAAATGAGCATGGAGAGGAGGAAGCGCATGATTGCATTTGACATGAGGTAATATGGCAAAATTTCAAAGTATCCTGCTGTAGGAGAATTCTTCTGTTTAAACTTTAAAATAAAATTGAAAATAGCATTTGGTTATTAAAATTGACAAAATTTGAGAACAAAAAAGACCTGACTTTGAAAATCAGCCTGGGGTTTAGTGTGAAGAGTGGACTGGACATCAAGGAAACGGCCTAGTTTGGCCACAAATACAAATTACGGTTTGAACATCTCAGAAAACTATGGCCAGGCTTCCAAAGTCTGGCCCGACCCATTAAAACTGGACTTTCAATGTCCGTTTTTTTCTTTTTCGAAAACTTATAATCTGAATTCTCATGCTAAATTTTGATTTAGTTTTTTGTATCTAAATACAAAGATGGATAATCAGTATACATTTTCAGTCTTTTAGTTATGAAACAGGAACACAAAAAAATAGTATTCATCTTTTCTTTTTTAATCTGGATCACAATTAAGAAAGTTTGATTTTGTTTCCACTTTTTACTTATAGATGTGTGGGTTTCATAATGGCAAAATTGGTCTTGAGGGAGCTTATGGACCCTTCTAGTTTTTCAGATTTCAAATCATTCTTGTATAAGGTTTGTAATCTTTTGACGTTGCTGCTTTTCTCTGGCCTTTTTGTTCGAAAACCTACAATGTTGACCAAAGGCTGTGCCTCATTCTGTTTTTTTTTTTTTTTGCAAATGATAAACTTATAAATTTCTAGATGATTTGCTTTCCTATTTATTATTATGTTCTATATTTTACACAGTGTGTGACATGTTTGATGTTGTTAGTTAATTTTACTAGCAAAGTAAGGTTCTGGTGGTTAGAGTGAAAATTATGTAGTGTCGAGTTCTAGTGTGACTAACACAATGGAATACGAAACAATAAGATTTCTTCTTCGAATTATAATGCGATTTTATTCATTAATTATGCGTAGGGAAATGATCCATCATGTTTGCGTGAGTTCCTTCTTCCAGTTCTTTGCCGCAAGTTTCCTTCTGGAAATATTGGCCTTCAGGTTGTTCATCATTTTTTCTTACTCAACTTACTGCAAGAATTTCATGTTTATTCCTACAAAGGTTAGTTTGGATAAATCAGAAAACAAGAAAGGGGTAGGGACATACAGGAGATGTGTAGCCTTTCCTTTGTGTGTTGCCATAAGATCAATATATGTTGTAGTGATATGCATGATAGCTATGTTAACTAAACTTTCACTTAGATATTTAGGGATTTTCAAATGTTAGCAACAGTTTCTGTATTTACTTGTTTTTTCCTTTAATTATATTTTCTAATTCATTTTCAGATGCTAGATAGGAATTGGGGTGCTGGCTGGAATCTCTTGTCCCTGCTTCTTGCAACAAAACCTTCTGAAAGGATAAGGTGAGAAATATGACTTAAAAAGAGGAAGGGACATAAAAAGATAAATTTCTTAATATGAAGTTTCAAAATAAATTTGATGATCCCTCAACCAATAGGAAGTTAAAAAGAGGCATAAAATAAGACAATTAAGAGAATTTTAGATCAAAGCAGATGTTAAATTGGATTATTCACATCACTCAAGTACAGTTTTGTTTTGAAGTTGCTTGAATGCGCTTCGGCATCCATTCTTGTGTGGGCCAAAATGGCGTGTAAACCCTTCGATGGATTTGGTAAGGTGGGGCCTAGGGTCAACTGCAGTGCGTATGGCTGAAGATTATATCTATGGCCATCATCAGGTATGTTATATTGTACCAGTACCTATTCTGTGCAAAATTGCATGGTTTGCTAAGTATTTTAGTTTGGTGTGTGTTTTATTTTTACTTCTTTTATGGTCATTTACCCAGAATTTTTAACTTTAGACTTGCATATCAATACATATGTTATATTGTACGAGTACCTTTTTCAGTACAACATCAAATGTTTTGGTAGGTAACTTTAGTTTGGTGTATACGTCATGTTTACTCATTATATGGTCATTCACACTGAATTTAACTGTAGGCTTTCATTTCAATGAATGCAAACTTGTCAATACTAGTAACATTCTAGTTTGCTACCATTAGAAACTGGCCAGGCAACAATATCGAGTATTATCGTTTTGCAACTCTAGCAAAAATAGTTATCCAGGCCAGCATTAGAAATTATTGAAGCTTTATATATTGTCCTTGTATTTTAAGCTTACATCTATATAAACTATCAATTTCATAATGTATACAGCGAAGACGAATAGCCCACTTCATTGAACTGATGGAACGGCTTAATCCCAGCTCTAAATTGAAGGTTTGATTTTTTTTTTTCCCTTGGTGATTTTGCTCCCATTTCAAGCCAAAATAAGCTTTTTGCTCAGAGACTCAGTTGAAATCTAGATTAATTGAGCATTGAGTTCGATCACAACTGCAAAGTGGGGTTGTTAATGACTAAAAAATGTTGTTCAATGGTGCATTTAGCAATCTGGATTATTGTACTGCAAAAGGTTCTAGTCTGAAGATTATTAGGACTGGCAGCGAAGAGCTATTACTTATTTATACATTTAATTCATTTCACTTTAGAACTGGAGTCACCTCTTACCTGGGAGATGGCGCCTCCTGTACTCTACTGGAAGACACATTGGCCTTACCTTCCGACAGCCTTCCCCCCGTGTGCTAATAAAGGATGCATACCTCTCCTTCTCAGACATGTCCAATGCAAACAAACCTATCCTCTCCATGTCAGTTGACATCACCTTCACCTCCATTTCTAGTGCTCAATGGCCCCATGACAAAAGTGGCACATCTGGGTCCCTACATATAGCCTCTATCACCAATCTCTCCCCTGGCCGGTTTTACGGAAATTCTAGCAACTCGGGCTATGGAAACTCATTTGGCAGTAACTGGGAGGTACTACCAAGTCTACCAGCGGCGAATCTTCGCGTGGGTGAGATTGATGTATCCATGACCATGGGATCTAATCCTAGTGTAGACGAAGCTCAGAGAATATTGAAGGAGGTACGAATTCAGATACCTCAAGAGATGTTTGATTTAACTAGGGTTATTTGTGGGACCTACATTGATTCAAGGATGTTAGTTTTAAGGGGTGCTAATGGCTCGGCATTACTTTTCACAAGATCATGTGTCTGAGAATTGGTGGCTAGTTTTAGGTCTTGTTTATGGAGGTGTAGTTAGTGTTGGGCATTTCTAAGCTGATTTGTAATTTTGTATATGACACAGGCCTATCTTTAATTTGTATATTCCTCTTGTTCTTATTTAACTGTGTGCCTGCACCTGCAGTACTGAGTTCTTTTATATGCTATGCAAGGGTTAACTAGGGTGCAGTTATTAACATTACGCTTAAAAATAGTGGTCCATTTTGTGCTCTTCCAACTAGTGAAATATACGCATATATTATATTTAAGCATTTATGACTTGTTTTGTTCTAACTGTATCATCAAAATATGCGCCATTTGAAACATTTGTAATGTTATATAACCTCAAGCTATGCTGGTCTTCTTTCCAATGTACATTCGTCTTTTGTTCCATGCAAATTTGTATATTGTTCAATGCACACTTAGCTATACTAATTAAAATTCACTTTGATCTAGTGGTAAAGAGCAATGCACATTCAAAAATAAGTGGAGGACTTTGACTCACATCCTATCTTACCCCCCCCCCCCCCCAAAAAAAAAAAAAAAAAAAAAAAAAAAGCTATACTAAAATGCATGAATATTTGATCTTGTGAAAGTATCTTTTGACTGTTGTTAATAAAGTTTGGTCAAAAGTATTTTGACGATTGCTATCAACTTTGGGACTCATTTTTTTTACCTTCTAAAATGCACTCATATATTGTCTAATGCATATTCATCTTCTATTAATTGAAAATAGTTACGCAAATTGATTAGAATTTCCTCATTCATTGTCCAGACCATACTAAAATATATACTTGCTTATTGTGTAATGTACTTTTGAATATTGTACCATCCACATCTAATTAATGCATACTTGACAAATCAGTTGTTTAACCAAAAGTTATTGGAATATTTAGAGGGTATGCGTAATAATTCTTCTTTATTGATCAACAACGGTTTTTCTACTTAAATCTAAGATACATAAGTTTGTTTGCCAACTAATTATTTGATTTCGAACTAATAGAAACTTGACATGCGGGAAACATTTAATGCCAAATTGCCGATCAAATATCAATGCCAGGAGGACCGACCTCTATTTTTTTAGTTAATATTCTTTAACAAACAACTTAACGATATATTTTGAATTACGATTTGAGAAACAAGTTTAAACACTAGTCTAGATTTTTGGGATAGTCTTTATTCGAACTTTTAATCAGAATAGGAGCAATTAGCGATTGTTATGAACAGCATTTCAGATATCCAAACATGTCTAATTCGAATAGTGCTATTTGTTATAAATTAAAAAAATGAGAATTGATATTGTGTTTTATAGAACACGGATCATCCGTACTTTACAGTCGGATCGTCGGGGTCCAAATATTGTCTAGACACGATTCAGTTAGTTATTGAAATTCTTCTTATTTCATAAATTGAGAACTCGAGATGCACGATAACTGTGTTATGACTATTTGATATATGTAGTGGTTTCCAAAATGACACGACACGACAGTTTATGGAATTAGCACAATACGTACGTGTGGATGTGTCGTGTCAAAATCATGTGTGTTGGAGACTTCTAAATATTGACACGTCTTAACACGACACTAGTTGACACGATAAAAAATAATATTTTTTTTTTGAAATTTATTAAATTATGTCGAGTTTATTCAATCATTAATTTTTATTTTAATATATGAACTTAACATAAATTTCAACAATTTATTATATTGTTTATTTTAAAATTTATTTAAATACTTTTTTAATGAAGTTTTAGTAAGAAAATTGAAATAAATTATAATATGACCTGACATGTATAGCACGTTATGTCAGCACGACACGTCTTTTTAGTAAGAAAATTGAAGTAAATTATAATATGACTTGACACGTATAGCACGATGTGTCAACACGACACGTCGTGTTAGACATGTCGCTTTAATCAATCCTTTTACTTAACATGACACGACCAGATATGAGTACTAAAATGCACGTGATTGACAGGACATCACACAATATATTTGCAATACACTAAGTTTACAAGAGATGAGAAATAAATATAAGTTGGTAACTCGAACAGAAGCTATTGAATTGAATTCGCTTTTGCCCATGAAGCATTTCATTAAAATAACCGGATAATAAGAACTGGTTTTCTGCAAACGAAGAAGAAATTGCATCTATCCTGAGTATTATTTATCGTTAATAAATAGATCTAAAAATGTTACATACAAAATAAAATATTACAAGTGTCAAATATATTTGACACTTGAGCCCTTCAAACACGAATAGATTTCAATTTTGAAAGTTAAAATTACTAATCCAGTTCAATTCATTCTTTAAAATGAAATATTCTTAGATATCAAATTTTTTATATTTTATTTTTCTTTTAATTTTTTTAAGTTTAAAAAACCTCAATCTAATTAGTTCTGAACTCTCAAATTTTCAAAATAAAAAAAAATATTTTAAAAATTTGATCTAAAAAAAATTAAAAATGAAAATCATGTCGAGCGGTTCGAATCAGCCGTTTAAAATTTCATTAATTAAAACTTGAATCACATTTTGCCTCAAACACATTTTTACTATAGTATTACTCTAAAATCTTATACGTATACACCACCCATACGGGCATACCGTGCTGGTTTTTTCACTACAGCACAACTGGCGATAAAATAAAAGAAACAAATCAGAGATCCGCTCCAGTTCTCCAAGGATATCGATCATATAGATCAAGGCATCAAGCCCAAAACCCTGCGACTAGTCGCGTCGCGTCGCGTCCCTCCTAAAGACTCGAACCCAATCTCGAGAGAATATATCTTACCTACTCCAGGTCCACATTAAATAAATACACCATATCACTCTACCTAGGATTCCGACACTCAAATCAACCCCACAAGTCAGTGACTGTCCGTCCACACCCGTACAATCTCTCCCTCCGATTGCACCAGAACAAAAAACAAAAACAGTAGCGAAAAGAAAAAAAACCAAAAATCCCATCGCCTCCTCACCCCACCTCACCTCTCTCTGCCCTCTTTCTCTCTCCGCCGCCTCCATTACCTCATTTTTCTCAAATTTCTTTTCTTTTCTTTCTTCTACCTCTCGACCTCTCTCTCTCCACCAAATCTCTCTCAACTCTCCCTTCTAATCTCTTCTCTGAGCAACACCTGGCTGATTCGGCGCCGACTCCGATCGATCCAGTTAGGGTTTGAGTTTTGTAGTTGTTTTTTGTCTCAGGATGCCGCGTAGCTCCCGACACAAATCGTCGCACAAGTCGCACAGGCGAAGCTCGCCCGTTGACTGGTCTGGTTCCGACGAGGAGCGTGAGTCAGAAGTTAGGGTTTCGAAGGATTCAGAATCTGAGAAGAGGAAGCCGTCGCATTCCAAGGATGTGAAGGATTCTAGCAATGGTTATGCATCGTTAGATCATGGGAAGAAGAGGAAGGAGAGGATTGAGTCCAAGGATGAATCTGGTGCCTCGGATCGGTGGGACAGTGGGTTGGGTAGAGATGGAGATGCTGATGCATTGGTAGAGAAAAGGTCAAAAGGAGATGTTTATAGTAGTGTGGATACAGAGAAAGAGAGAGATAAAGAGAAGTATTTGAAGGAAGAATCGAAGAGCCGGTCTAGTAGGAGGCATGATGAAAGGAATGAGGAGAAGAGGAGATACAAGGAGGAGAAAGAGAAGGAGAGGGACAAAGAGAGAGAAAGGGAAAAGGAAAGGGGAAGAGAGAAAGAGAAAGATAAAGAGAAGGATAAGGAGCGGGAAAAAGAGAAGGATAAGGAGCGGGAAAAAGAGAAGGAGAGTGATAGAGATAGAGATAGGGAGAGAGATAGGGAGAGGGAGAAGGAAAAGGATAGAGATCGAGAGAGAAGTAGCAGGCGTGAGAAGTATGAGGACGACAAGAGAGAGAAAGAGAGATATGAGGGGGATAAGAGAGAGAAAGAGAGGTATGAGGAGGACAAGAGGGAAAAAGAGCGCCATGAGGAGGATAAGAGGGACAAACACAGGTATGATGAGGTTAAGAGAGAGAAAGATAGGTATGACGACGATAAGAGGGATAAAGAGAGGCATGATGATGCTGTCGCAGGTAGAAAGAGAGAATCTGAGACAAGTCGAATTGAAGAAGCAAATAGTGCAAATAAGGATGTAGATATAATTACTGGTTAGTATTCAGTTTCTATGCTTCTATCTTTTTGTGTTGCAAATTTTAAGTTCCACATTTGTTTAAAATGAAATGATAATTTATTGTGTAGAATTAGAAATGGTCTTCTTTTGATGTTTTGCATTTCCAAACCAATAACATTTTCACAATCATTTAACTCTTGGCAACCTGCTTAGGAAGCCAAAAGGATATGTGGTAGTCATATGATTGGTGTATTAGCAACATCAGTTAAAGATTCACTATCATATTAGAAAGTACTACTTTCTTATTGTTTTGTTAGCATAATTAGGCACCTTCTGAGGATTACAATTCTGTGTTCACCTAATTGCTGCTGTTCCCAGGATGTACTGGCCAGTATAATAATGGTAGTGTACCTGTACCTATTGGTGGCTAAATCAAACAGTATGGAGGGTTACCAATGACCAGTTCGTATGTTGCTATTTTACCCTCTTTCAGAGGTAAAGGTCGTTATTTTGGATAGGATTACGGGCCTGAAGTTGTTGAGCTATGGTTGTTTAAAAATTCTCTGTTTCAATTACCTTGCTTCTTCTTATGCTGAGCTTATGAGCTTCTCAGTTACCTTTTGTCAACAAAGCAACTCTTACATGATTTTGGTGTGCATGAGAAGTTTATCATGGTTATACTGATTTATCTTGACCGAGTGTGTTATCGGCTTTCAACAATTTATTTATATGTATATATCATTCTTGACGATTTGCAAGTCTAGTTTGTCTTATTAACATTCTATCAATGTACATTTTGACCACAGAAACTGATACAACCGATAGGGAGCAACGCGAGAAGAACTCCAAAAGAAGGCGAGATGAAATTTCTTCCGAAGAAAAAGATAAAGAAAGAGAGAGAGAGAAGGAGAGGGAAAGAGAAAGGGAGAAGGAGAAGGAAAGGCACAGAGATGACTATTCGAAAAGCCGGAGTTCGAAGGAGCAGAAATCTGAACCTGACAAGTACAAAGACAAGCACCGAGATAAAGATAGAGATAGAGATGACCGTAGAGAGAGGGAATATTATGACTATAAGAGCTCTAAAGAAGGGAATCGCGTGTCGGAGAGCCGTTACAAGAAGAGTAAGGGGTCTGAGGCTGACCCATATGATAACCGAGATGAGTACTCGAGTAAGCACAAAGATGGTCAGGGAAGCAAGAGGAATTATGAGGCTACAGAGGATCGACACGAGCGAGATCTGGAAAAGGAAGATGTAGAGAGGTCAAGGGGAGAGTATCGTCATGGTGAAAAGGAGAAGGAAAAAGAGAAGGAAAAGGTTGATTCTAGCCCTGGAAAGATCAGGCTGAAGGGCTCCCCTGGCTCAAGCTCATATCATGACAGAGAACAAAACAGGTATGGATGTTTACTGCTGAGTGAAATGTCAACTGGTGTTGTCAACATATCTTTTCTATGGTGCCAGAACAATTCTGGGTCAGGCTTTTAGAGGTTAATTGTCCTGGCGTCTGGCGTCTTTGTATTCATGTATTTTAGTATCATGGTAATTAGTACTGTTAAATGCTAATTGCAGAATTTGTTTAAACCCAGTTTACTCTTGTAGCAACCAGGAACCAGTCCCCAATTGTAATTTCATCACATAAAGAAACCAAGTATGCGAACTAATCACCTTGGAAACTGTTGCCTGGTGCTTGGCAAGGAGTGACTGGTGTCCTGTTTGAATATGTGCCCCTGTAACTTTACAAGAAAGGATTGTGAAACCAGGTCATAGCAATCATCACCTATTTAACCTTTGAGAATCAGAACTGGATAAAGGATTAATGATTTTTGTTGTTTTTGTCAAACTTCCAGACATAGGTCAAAGCCTGTAGAGTCCCCAAAGAAAGAATTAATGCAAGACGACAGGCCCCGTACCAGAACCTCCTCCTCTACCGGTGAGCGCACCCCATCCCGACTTCGAGATGAGAAACTCAACAGGCCGCGGGATGATGCACACTCCCTGGATCTCTCATCGGAGATTGCTAGCAGCACTCCGAGGTCTGACACCCATGCCTCCCCCAAGTTTGCAACTGAAAAATCCCCATCCAATACCAGCCTCAAGTATTCCAGTGGCCGTGGTGGCTGCGGCTCCTCTAAATATAGAGACAGGGACAGGGACCGAGAGAGGGAATTTGATGTGCCAACTCCTGACAAACTGATGATACCAAAAAGAGAACCAACTCCAATTGGCACATCCAATCGGACTAATAGTAGTGGCAATTTCACACCTCTGCCATATGAAGATGGAGATAACAGAAGAGAAAGTGGGCCTGATAGGAGGTTTCACAAAAGGGGTGGTCATGCCCATGGGAACAACAACTGGAATGGTGCTCCTAATTGGGCTGCACAAGTCAATAATGGGTTTATGCCCTTGCCACCTGGGCCACCTCCTCCATCTGGCTTCCATCATTTTGGCGGCCCACCACCGCCTCTTTTTGGAATCCGGCCACCACCTCTGAAACTGGGTCCATCTGGGGTTGGAGTTCCTTTTGTGCATGATCCACTGGATCGGTTCTCAGGCCAATTGCGAGGGCCATATGGGTGGCATAACAGTGGTGGCAATAACCCGTTGGAAGATTCATTCCCACCCAATTTGTGGGGCCCAGCAGGGAATGGTGTATTTGGTGCAGAGCCATTTTGGGATCAGAGTAGGCCTCTTCCTACTTGGAGAGCTCAGAGTGAGATGCCCAGTAAAGAGCTGATTAATGTGTCCCAAAAGGATACTGGTGCACCAGCACCAGCTATTAAAATGGAAGAACAAGTTATCATTGAAAATTTGCCTAGTGAGAGTGTCAACATTAAGGATGACGGTTTGAAAGATAAGGGTCCTGTCGAGACATCTGTAAAGGATCAAATCCAACAGGAAATTGTGCCTGAGGTTGATAAAAAGCAAGAAGCTAGTGTTGAGGTGGGTGACTTTTGGGAAAGTTACATATCAAGGATTGATATTTCACGTGACTTGGTTGATCTGGAGACGCTCAAGAAATGTACTTCTGCTATAGGGGAATTGGAGAAACATATCGGAGCTGATATGTCTCAGGTTGGGCTGCAAATTAAATTGTATTTTGGTTAAACTTGTCAATTTTCTATTTTCTGAACTTAATTTTTTGGAATTTTTTTGTTTTCTTTTTTCTTTTTTTTCCAGGCTGATGTGATTGGTGGTAAGGAGAAAAGAAATGGCACGAGCATCATTGTTCTGAAGTCCCTTTTCCCCACAAGCAAGGATGAAAATTTTCAGGTATTTAATGTCTGCAGGCATAAACTGGTTGAACTAATTTATGCAGGTTACATATGCTAACAACCTTTTTTTGTATGCTGCTTGCAGAAAGCTATGTCTCTGTACAATAAGTTGGCCGATAGACATAAACCTAATGGAAACAATGGTTTATTGGGAGCTCCTGGTTTGGAGGAATCAGACATTCATAATCAGGATGAAGAGAGTGACATGCAAGTTCAAATACCGGCAACAGATAATATTTCACCTCTGAGTAATGATATGGAGGTAGACTTAAAGGTTTCCAGTAATTTTGTTTCTGATTCCGATTCAATCATTTTTAAGAATGATGAGGAGAGTGAGCCAGTTATGAAGGAGAGTGGTGAGGATGGTTTAAGCAGGATACCTATTTCTACTGAAAATACACATTGAAAACATTTTTCTTTTCATTTTGTCATTTTGGATTTTTCTATTTGTGCCTCTTTTTGTTTGAGGATAGGCTCTTGGGCCTCCTGCTCATGTGTAGCTTTTTGGGTTTCCTATTTATGTTTTCTCTGCTGTCGTTCTCCATGCTTTTTGGTTAGAATCATGGCCCTTTTCATCACATTCTCACGCTATTGGCTTCTCTTAGTTAAAAATGAGTTTTTCTTTTGCAAGTGGATTATCCTGGGGCGCAAAGTCAACGGTTGTTTACGGGTACAATTGTTTAGTTGAAATTGCTTCAGGGGGGCAATTAACCTGATTTCTTTGCATTGGAGCCATCCTTAGGTCGCATTTACCGTTACTCAGTTCTTCACTCATCATGGTAATTGGAAAGCACTGTTTTCCGTGGGACGTATTAATTTCAAATTCTATTTATAATTTTGGTTGTGCTGGTTTCCTCATCAAAAGCATGTTTTATTTCCCATATTTCCGGGGAACGTAACGAGTTCCGAACTTGAGGATAAATACAGGTGAATGATGGAAGACGCATAATAAAAAAAAAAAAGGCTTTGGCAGTTAGCTTCATGTAAGCTATGGGTTATCAATATATTTCCATTTAGCACAACGAAAGTTGCGACCTTACAAAGCTTAGGTGTTCTATCAAATTTCCACAATTTAAAAGTATAGGGAAAATCGATATATTGGTCACAATCCTAGGTGTTCAACGTACAAATTTGAACAAGTAAAAAATGGGCTTATTTGGGAGATCTTAGTTTTATGACTACAATACTACATACATGGGGATTTTCTTATCCTATCAAAAGAGTAACAACGAAATAAGAAATAATGTCCAAACATTATTCTTGAATTGCCATGAACAATTTACTTGTAATCCGTGTTGAAGCTACTCGTCTAATCTTATCTGGATCTCTCTTTCTAACAAAGTTTTTTAAAAGTTTAAAATAGTTCGTAGAATGAGGTAGACTAAAATCAGCCACGACTGACGGGTCCATCCGTCAGTCGCGATTATATCTCAACTTTTGAGGTTTTAATGGCTAATCCGAACCGTTCAATGTGTTCTCCACATTGAAATCTCGTTGGAGACCAAATTTTAAATTTCTCTGAATTTTTTACTATTTTTTTGAGATTTTTACAAAATCATTGTTATTGAAGGGTCCAGAATTGTTTAGATTAAGAATTTTGTAAAATATCAAAAAAATACTAAAAGTTTTCAGAAAAATGTAAAATTAAGTTTCCAACGAGATTTCAATATGAAGAACACATTTAACGGTTCGGATCGACTGTTAGAATCTCGAAAATTGAGATTTCATCGTAGCTGACGATCTCATCCGTCAGTCGGCTGATTTTAGTCTACCTCATACGATACTGAGTCTAAAAATATCAGTGCTAGACCAGTCAAATACACGAAAATACTTAATCTCATGAATCAGTTGACCTATCCACACCATAAACTGCATGTCAGTTTTCACATACGCTCAAAAGTTAAAAAAGTCTCCCCCGGCGTGTACGTCCAATTAGGCATTACTGTGGGACCAATCAACTCGCGTTTATTAGCATTGTTCACTCGATAGTTGATAAAAAATAATTACTTCTATATAACAAAGAATCACTACACTTCTTTCTACAAAAACGAGCGACACAGAAAATCCCACAAGGTCGTTTCAGTAAATCTCACTCTGACATCCCTTTTGCGCATTTCTGGGTAGTCGCTACCTAGCTTGTCAAAAAAAAAAAGACAACCCTTTTGCGCACACATTGATCTCCTTTTATCTATCGACCGCAGACCAGAACATTTAGGTTAGATCCTTGTCATTGCTACGAAAAGTCACTCAGCTGTTTTCGTGAAACTAACATCCAAAGTCCGATCTAGAATAACAACCTAAAATTATCCTGGAAGACTGAGACCAGTTAATGTTTTCTGTAAGAGTAGAGAGGAGCCGAACCCATTTTTTTTGCAACATCACGCTGCACAAGAGCACAAATATCCAATTTTTAAGAGGCTGGATAACACAATACAGAACCAATCTCAGGGCAGCAACAGGCGACAGCTATGAGGCACCAAGTGCGGAGTGCCTCATCATCTCCCTTGGTGCTACTCCCCCCGGTGCATTTAAAGGTAGTGTTGAACATATGTTATTTAAAATTTAAATGCAAATTGATAAGTTTGAACATGAATTGTTTTGCAGAATCAGTGTTTTTCAATCAAACAGCCCAGTCAGTTATGGTCTTGACTGAAAAATGAAAAGAGTACTTTTTCATTTGATAAGAATTTTATGATAAGCTATGACCTCCATAATTTTACAAAAATTGTTCACCATAACCTCCATCCTGCTAATAATACTAAATTGAAATTAGAATTACAGTATAAATTTGTAGCTTTGCCCTCTATTAGCAATTTCTGCCTCTCTCCGCCCCTATTTTGCACAAGGATGCTTGAGCAGGAAAAACATTGATTAGTTGGCAAACAATTTTGAAATATGAACAATTACTTCTTCATTGTTCTTTCTGTCTTCGTTTTGCCATATGCTTTTGGTTCTGAATTTTTATGGGAATAATTGGGTGTTACAAGCAGGTCCAGGTCTAGACCTTTTAAGATTAAAAAAAAAAAAAGATCTTGAATAAATTTGACACTATCACTGAAATTTTGCAAATGAAGGGTACCAACTTAGTTTTGACCCAACTGTGACTATCCAACTAGTTACGTTTCAAAAAAAAAAAAAAAAAAATTTTGACCTTCGATTGCTGCAGGTAACAAGTTACATTTAAATAAAAAAAGAAAAAAACTTGACCTGCAACATACGTTTCAAAAAAAAAAAAAAAAAATTTTGACCTTCGATTGCTGCAGGTAACAAGTTACATTTAAATAAAAAAAGAAAAAAAACTTGACCTTCGAGTGTTGCAGGTACAACTGATTCCAGTCCTGCGATCTCAAGTGGATAGCAACTCGATATGTGACAAACTGACAATGTCTTTAATTTTTTTTTTTATTCTGGAAACTGAGAAGGCTCAAGTGCTTGAGTTGAACTACGATACTGTATTGTCTGATTGCATCCAGCATTCAAGTTATTTAACATATCCATCACCTAGTAGATGCAAAATCTGGCTACTCACAGGTAAAACAGGTAATGCACAGCACATATGGATAAATGAAGCACGATTTTAACAAATTGAACCAACATTTATTTAACATTACAATTTACAAGAGCTTATACCTGATAGCTAGCTCTACCTAGATGGAATTATTTTTCTTTAGAAAAAAATTAAGGATTTAATAGAAGATATGAAGGATATGAAGAAAAACTATGCAAGAAAATATGTTAGAAGAAGACCTAGCCTAATTTCCAACTAAAAGTTTGGCTTTACAAGATCTTAATTCATGAATTTTCTGCAATTAGGAGCTCCACAGAGACAAGGGACTTTCAATTCTTCACCTTCATCAGGGTCAAATAGATAGTCATAGCTGCAATTTAAAAAAAGAAAAAGAAAAATGGAAGGTCTTAGGGTAGAGATGCTGGCATAGAACAAAATAAAACCCAGTTTATATGAAGTAAAAAGTAAAGAAGATATTTAATTTGACTCTTAACAGCAGCACAGAAGCTCCCCTAGGTGCCTTTCAGTTTAATAAATTTTATGCTATATCTGCTCTTTATTAACTGGGTAAAACTAAGATATGAGCAAAAGGGAAATAAATCAAATATAATATAAGTTTAAATTCATACGTTAACTCTTCTCCAGCATCGACGTTCTTCTTTGCAATTAGAACAATTCGGCTTTCATCATGGCCAACACTCATTATCCTCGCATAACAATTAGGATTGCACTGCACCAAGGAAAAACAAAATAATACGATTTTAGAAAGAAATATATGAATATCTTTTAAACTTGCTAATTAAAATGCCAGATGTAGCTTACCGAATGGTTAATTAAGCGAGCCACATTTCCCTTGTCAGTAGCATCCACGACCACTTCTTCGCTAATTTTGAAGAGCTGAAATGATAAAAACAGAGAAATGCTCAATTATAATTGTATTATTTACTTCATTAAGATGTTCATTCAGTAGGAAAGAGAAACGGCTCCTACATAACAATCTTTCCCTTCTCTTCGATACTGTGCCTCTCTCAAATCAGCAACGCTGCCCCGAACTTGTTCACCACGATACTCTAGAACCTGAAACATATTTTATTGTGCATAAGTTTAAAATGCAAAGTAAGAATTCTATAATATCTCAATGCCATGGTTTCAAAGTCTCAAAGAAAAAAAGAGGAAATGGAAACACATAAAGTGCCAATAAAATATGAAAAATACAGAATTTTCCTGATCTCTTTTGCGTTGCAGGTAATCCTAAAATCCCAGTGTCTAAAGATGACAAATGTTCCAACTATAATAAAAAAAGCCGGCTAATTGGTTCACTTTAACACATGAATGGATAAATTTGCAACATTTTGTGCTTTCTATTTTACAGTATGTTGCTTCTCTCCAGTCAGTATTTGGGAGTCAATAAAATCAGTAATGGAAGTGATGATGTGCCCTTTTAGCGAGTAATGTGGCCTTAAGCCTTATGGAAACTAGTTTTAGAAGGACAGTGTAGAAGTCTAATCTCTCTCTCCTGTACACACACACACACACATATATCTGATGCGAAATTCTTGTCAGGTAAGAGATGCTGAAGTGGCCTTTGTCTACGACCTGGCTACACATAACCCCAAGCTCACAATGCAGTGCAACAAAACATATGGATTTCTGAGTATCAAAAAGATAGCAGGCAACTACAATATGGTATGGGCTGAGAAAAGAGATACCCGGTTTACAATGAAAGAATATAAGAGTGTGGTCTGCTTTCTTGAAGGTTGTTTCATCAATTATGGAGTGATAGGATCATAACTTTAATTTGAACACATTACATTGGTTACACATCAAGGCAGAAAGTCAATTTTTGGGTAGAATGTACAGTCTCCTTAAAGGTTCTATAGGATATATGTTATGAGGCAAACTTTTTGATGTTCACTATGAATATGGAAAACAGATAGCTTACCACTGTTTTTATAAAAAAAAAAACCAAGATAAACAATTATTAAAAATACAAAGGATTAAAAATGAATGCATTTTACCAAAGAGAACAAACACATGGCTGGTGAGAATAACATTAGCTAAGAAAGTCTAGTGTACCATTTCTCCTTCTTGAATATTTCTAAGAGCAAAGAGGCCCCAACCGTGTATCCCTGATCTACCAAAGCAAACTCTAGTATGTTCTGTTGACTGCAAAAGATCGATAAATAAGTTAATACAATGTAAATAAATAAATAAATTATGGACAAAAGGAAAGTATATAAGTTGCAATATAAAAGTTACCTGTAAATAATGAAGTCGCTCTTTGAACGTAGAGAAAGATTCTGGATCCTTCTCCTTCTGCACAACATAAATATAACTATATGTTAATTATACACTGGTTTTAAGTAGAAGAAGACACCAAGAAAGAAAAAAAAAAATGAAAGTACCTTTAATGGATTTAGTCTTGCAATTTCATTCCACAGGTGATGGCTTGGGCCTCTTACTCTGTGTGCAATCGCACCTTCAGGCGTTCTCTGAACAGCATAATTCAAAATTTTATTTTAAAATTCCATTAAAGAGAATATATATTATTCTATCAAAACAAAAAAGTATAGACTATAGACAGTATTATTTCTCTTCTGTCATTTTTTGGTGCCTACAATCGCATTTTTGCACGCGCGCGCGCACACAATGCTTACTGCAAATTAACCAACCCTAATCATTCATGTAACATTGGGACAATGTCCTGATTATCAACTCGAAACAAAAGTAATCACGTGAAGACTTACAATTGCCCTAACTTTACCAATCAAACTCATCACACTCAACATGCAAAAGACATGTTGCTATTCTTTGAAAGTCCGAAAAATGCTACTGAATCATAAATAGCCAGTATTTTGCATTTTTACTCTTTTTGGGTCTGAAAAAAATTTAACTAGGCATGAATAGGTTTTTATCTTACCTTTTTGTCTTTCTTCTTGTAGACTCTACATCTTGCACAACCCTCTTGTTCTTCTTCAGTTTCTTGAGAAGGCGAGGGTGGCAATGGAGCTTCGACCAGAGCTTCTTTTCTAATAAGCCTCAACCCACCTTTTTTCTCCTTTGGATTAGTTAGCTTTCTCGAGGAAAACACTCCTGAGGGAGTCTTAATGATCAAAACATTATCAGGATTAGGGGGCCTGCAGACAAAATTATTAATATACAAAAAGTCGTATCAGCAAAATGAATAAGATTACAACTAGAAAAGTGTAATATTTTTCTAAGACTCACCTGTGTTCAGCACAATACGAAACCTTTTTTGTTATTTGTTTGCGATTTTTCTCCAACCAGTGCAACTACAAAATCAAATATGATAAATCTAAATCAGCATAATAAGAAGGATAATTGCGTAGTAAATTTTGACCAAAGATTTGAATTTGGTGATTTCAAAGTAAAAGAAGGCTCATTATAGTCCATCCTATTTACTAACTGTTCTCTCCACAAGAACTGATGCAACAGCACTGAGTTTCACTTCAAATGTCAAAGTATAGGTGACAGGTATGACTTGGGCAACATAACACATGCTATTACAATTATTTACCTCCATTGTGTATCCAGCTCTTGATGCACACATAGCATGGTAATTAGTTGAACACCTGTTGCATTGTGTGCAAGAACCATGTATTTGTCGGCATATAACACAAATCTGGAGATGAAAAGTATCAAAGATCAAATTAACAAAATATACAACCAGATGCCATTTTTATTTTGTTAAGTCTCCAACTCTTCATAGAAAGAAGGTAAATGCTAACCTTTCTAAAAGAGAGGGGTGCAATGTTCAAAATCCCTACAGCTGGTTCCATTGTTTCATCACTTGCAAAAGAGACTTGAGGTTGAAACCAAGCACATGTCACATGTACCCAAAGCGAATCTATGTCAGTAGGCTTCAACGCACCACCTAGCAATTATGAGTATAATACTCATTATTAGTTATGCATTCTCTGCCCAAAATTAGTGGTCCATCTAATTTCTTAAAATTATTTAACATATCTGTAAAACCAGTTTCAAAGAAGACTATAGAATTGCTTATACCCAGACACATCAGAAAACATTGCCTATACTATTCCTAACAAGAAAAAAAATTAAATTACAAATCTTTTGGGTGACACATCATGTACACAATTTTAGTTGTTGTTGTTGTAGCTGCAAATATTGCATGATAAAATATCATTATAGAAAAGCAAAAACAAATACGTACCTTTCACAGGACAAAGGCAACATTCTCTTTTTATGTCAGGTGTTTCACAAGCTCGACAAACCCAAGAAGTAAAGTCTTGTGTGCCTCTCACACCATAACACTCTTGATGCACGGCAATTTGACATCTGAAATTGATAGAATACCACTGTAAGTATCCAGGATTTATCTCATTGAATTCTTGAGGCAGATTAAAAGAGAAGAAGCATATCACCTAATGCATATAATTATTTTGTTATAGTCCCAGTCTTCTACCCATCTACAAACTGCACATCTTTCAGTAGTCCATTTAGGAATAACAGGATCGTATGGCTCTGTAAAGATATACAAGTATCCATTAAGTTAATTTCCTTAAATACATGAAGGTAAGGAAAAACCCTAACATGATTAATTGTTTACTACCATTCAAGGCAGCAAGGATCTTCTGCTTCCTCATTTTGGGCGATAATTTTTTCACATGGTTAGCTTGATAAAGCTCAACCTGTAAATTTTATAAAAATATTATTATAAACTTAAAAAAATTCGTGAGATCCTAACCCAAATGACTACTGGACGTTAATGTAGAGGAAGTAAGAAACCAAGAGACTCATTGCCAGAAGTAAAGCTCAAACTTAAATGGGTTAATAACTCTATCAATAAAAATAAAAATTAGAAAAAAACAGGTAAAAAATAAAGAAATTGGCTGTGTACCCATTTTCCAAGTGGCATTGGAGGACTGACAACTCTAATTGTTGATCTCCAGTTTTTACTTTTGCAACCAACATGCCTCTCCCACTCAGTATATGTAAACATTTGTCTCTTGCAAGGAACGCAATGGCATGAAATCCTGCCAATTTGTATTAATTACAACTCTTTCTCTTTCTTTTTTTTTTTTTCATTGTAAACTCGTTTGAAAGTCACAAGGTAGAACAATTCGAAGAAAACAGATACATATTACCTGGTGCATTTAGCATATTATAAATTGATCTGATGTTGAGCTTATATAAAAAGACTTATACAAAGACACTAGAGTGGAGGTAGGGTCTACTTTTCAACAAATTATTACACTTTAAATTGATGTATAAAAGAACTCACAACTCATGATCTGGTACATAAGTCCCTTCCATGCCATAACAACGTACTATAAGCTTATCATTTGTGGGCTGCTGCCATCTGCATAATACATATAATGCAAGAGGTTAGAAACACAAATAGATTGATGACCCAAAAGTTCAGTGCGAAACAGAAAAGAAGACAGCAGAACTTTTCTGGTACAAGAATTTGAATGTTTATAATAGAATATTTTTCCAGAAGATACCTTGCTTGAGAGTTCATTCTTGATGGGTTTGCACTAAAATTGCGGCAATTCGGACAAGAATAACTAATATTCCGTACATCCTGTAAGTAAGAGCTATTAGTAATATTAATCCCAATTTATTTTTTGTTGAAAAGTTATTGCAATTTCAATGTCCATCCAAAACAAACCTTGAATTTGCTCAACTTTTTGTCACACTCAGCATGAATGAAAGCTTTACATCCACGGCAACAAACCTGAAAGTTTTAAGTTCACAAGATGAAGTTTCAAAGGAGCACCATAGATAAATATGAATAGAAGTAAACAACTATTAGGTGCAAGACTCTGGAAACTATAGCAAAAAGAACATTATGGAGACTTATCTGCAAAAACTTGTTTAAAAGAAAAGGAAAATTGTTTTTATACCCATCGAGTACTTCCAACACGATGACGACCTTTGTTGCATATCACGCATTTTTTCCCCGACTTAGGTACCTGCAAGTACATACATATATAGAAGAGCAAATCAAAAATAAAAATTGAAAGAAAAAGAAAATTACCAGAGGACACCATACATATTGGCAATTTAGCATAACAGTAGTTAGAGATAGGTCAAAGATTTAAATCTGTGTGGTTACCATTCAAGAGTTGGGAATGCCAAATGGGACAAAAAACACGTTTAGTAATATAAAATGTTAACCAACCTTTGCGCAGTTGCTGCATAATAATTGTTTTCCAAAAGAGACATTCTTTTCAAGGCTTGCGGCACACCGCTCACAGTAGAGCTCAGCTTTTCCATTCTGATTCTGGATTAAAAGAAGGGATTCAAAAACTTGTGGATAAAAAAAAAGGACAATGATATAGGAACATTTTGTTCATGGTATGGTCCATGCCAGGAAGAATCAAAGCCAAATTTTATGCATGTCACTTAATTTGTTCATCTGTCAACTTTGGTCTTGTATATCAATCAGGGAGGTTAGGCTATGTTTGGGAATATCCAGAACAACCCACGAACCCAGAACCCTTGTTCGCAAGTTCTCCAAAATCCTAGAACCCAGAACCCACAAGCGAACAAGGGTTTCTTCTTGTTCGGCTCATGTTTGGTTCGTGCCGAACAAGGTTGTTCGCGAACAAGCCTGTTCACGTGGTATCCAAACATAGCCTAAAATACGCAAGGGACATCCAATAAATGCCAAAAACAAAAGGACTATCAATTGATACTGCATAACTAATATAAAGGGCAGTACTGTATCGATATCAAATTGTCAATACTGACAGTGTCAAGACCTAGGTACCAGTAAAATTGAAATCCTTTGAACCAGAAATATTCTTAGTAACAAATTGTAGTGCATGGCTCATTCCATATAAGATAATTCCTGTTTGACTGAGAATAGACTAGAAAAATCCTTATTTTATTCTTAATTTTAGTCTAATTAACAAGACTACTAGATTTGGTCCAGAAAAGCAGCCTGCCGGTAACCAGAGAGGCAGAGATACAAAAAAAAAAAAGTAAAAATAATATTTAGGTCATGAACCACCTGAATGTGAGAGTGGCTATCTTCGTCATGATCGGAACAGGACGTCTCTTCACCACCTCTGACAGAAAAGTCACATTTTGCTGGTTGACCAAAAGTGCTTGTAGCATCAAATTTCCCTCCTAAGAACCCATGGTCAGCTAAAAATGCTTCTTCTATTGCTAGCCTAAACCCACCAGGCTTTCTCCCATATAGTTCAGTCTGCCCCTGAAACCTGAAAAGAAAACAGTTTTATTATCTTAGTACCAACCTTTTTTCTATTATTTTGAATGACAACATACAGGTATGTGATCAATATGCCTTACTTGATCTCTGGAATTTTGTAAAAGCAAAGGTTGGTACTTAATACAAAAGCTGTGATAGTATTCCCAGCAGGGTAGTACCCATATGATAATATGTAATAAGCATTATAAGTTGTAAGACTGACAGTTAGCCACCTTACCTTCAACAAAGATAATATTTGATATGCAACAATAATTTCAATAAAGAAGCAAACTAAAACAAAGAATAAAGAGTGAAAACCAAAGGAAAAAAAAACAAGCCATTCTATTACACTCCTTTTATCACTGGCATATCAATACCAGCATACCCAAAAGTCCACCGCATTATGTACTGGTACTTTAACTCCCAGGTTGAAACCAATAATACTAAAGTTGCTATGATAGGTAAAAATAATCTACATTTTGATAATTTGTTTAACCAACTGACTTAAATTACAATTACCCTTTACCAAAACAAACCACTAGACATCATGCTATCTGATATAAGATAAAGCCTAAAATGGAATAGTTAACAGAACAATCAACAAACCTGTCCACATTATCCAGAAATGGAAATATTCCCTCCAGTTTCACCCATGAATACTCCTGCAGCAAAATACAAAAAAAAAAAAAAAAACCCACATTAACTATGCTGAGGAAGAGAAAATAATACATACTGAAAATCCAACGATATGCATTTGATTGCACGCATACCCGCTCATTCCCAACTTCAGTGTAACCAAAGAACATCACGCAAAGTGCTCCGGGTACACGTGGCACCCGTATTGCCTCAGGTGCATACTGCATTGGGTCAATAACGATACCCGGCCACACGGCATGTTTTTTCCCTTTTTTACCCCACACAACATCTCCATACACAAACTCCACCTCTCTCTCCTCTTCAATTTGCACACACAAGCTCCTTTTTCTCTTGACAACCTTGACACCATTCTTAGTAACAGACGGTGGCAAAGGCGCTGTAACTTTACTTCCTGAGATGGCAGGAGTGTACTTCCTCTTACCAAAGTTCCTACAAGCGCGGTACCTCTCTTCTTCATCTTGCACTGAGAGAAGATCAGGAAGAATTATATCAAAATCAGGATCCTTCTGATACAAACCATTAATTGTAGGATCAAAATCATGATCATCAAGCTTCTTCTTGTTCTTCCTCTCCTTCTCCTTCTCACCCTCTTTCTCCTTCTTCCACGGGTCTATCAGCACCGAGTCATTGAAGCGGGAAGGGAGCGCACGTGCCCTGCCACGTGACGTCCGTACGACCGGAGGAGGCCGTACGGCCGGTGGCGGAGGAGTGGGAGAAGGAGACGGAGAAGACAGAAACTGCGCAGGGATGCCAAATAGAAGCTCGTAAGGCGACGAGTCAGGAAGGGAAACATTGCCTAATAGCTCGACAGGGAAAGGCTCGTCCAAGTAATCTTTCCGGCGCTTTCTCCGACGGAAGTCGCCGGAGACGGGGGAGGTGGGGCCCGCATTTGGAGGCCGCTTGAGAGAGCCGAGTCGAGCTGTCTCTCTTCGCTCAATTATCATGGAAAAGGAAAACCCTCCTAATTCAAGCGCCTTACGACGCGAATTAGGGAATTCGGATCTGATTAGAGATACGACTCAATTCAATTGCGATTGATTGATTGATTCGAGGCGAGGAGAGAATCGAGAGAAGAAGAGAAAGAGAGAAACCCTAGTTTGTTGGAGGAGACGAGATGGTGACGTGAGGTAGAAGGGAAGAGATATATGAGGAATTGGTGTCTCTGTTTCTCTCTCTCTCTAAGCGCTTCCAAATGCTATGGAAATAATAAACAAATGTATTTTTTGCTTCCTCTCTTTGGTTTGGTTAGTTAATTTTTGTTCGTTCGTCGTTCGTGACTTCGTGGGATTTTGGGATGGTTCTTTTTCAGCTGGGAAATTGGGATGTGATGGGATCGTGATTTGTTCCTTCTTTTCTTTTTTTTGGTTTTCCTTTTTCGGGGATTTTTGTACATTTGTTCTCCTCTGACAAGTGAGTCGTGGAGTACGAAATTTGTACAAGATTTTCGTGCACGGGCTAGGTTGGTGTTCGTACAATGTGCTAGTGTTACCATTATAGATTTGAGGGAGGAGGTGGAGGCGGAATGGTTGATTTTGTAAAATTAATTGTAAGGATGGAACAAACGCAGATGAGATGATCAAAATTTTGTTCCTTTTTTTTTTTAGGACAGAGCAATGATTAGTTTAGTGATGCTAGAGGAAGGTGGGAATGAGAAATTAAGGTGTGGTGGGAAAGGAGAGGAAAGAGGTTTGAATTGTTCCAAGTATTGAGAGAAATAATGAACAAATACTTGTTTTGGCAAGGGAAAAGGGACGGGAATAGACATGGTTATTGGTTAGTAGTCCAGACAGGCTACAAGAAATGTTTTGAGATGTGAGTTTTGAGGTGGATGTTTGGGTTTGGGTTGGGAGTTGGGTGATGGAAGATTATTTCTTCATTTATATTTTTCTTTTCGTTTTTTTTTTTTTTTTTTTTGGGTTGTCTCTTCAAATATTGTGTGCTTGTGTGATGAATCGAAAGAATACAACAAGTACCGAGGGAAGGAGGGGCAAGGTTAATTATTTAATTAGTTTATTTACAATTTTTCTTTTTTTTTTTCTCTTGTTTGTTTACTCTGGAAAAAATTAGTGCGTGGTGTGATGAAATTGAGAGAAATGTAACAAAAATGGATTGGGTGCTTATTCGAAAGAAAAGTTGTTTCGATTTGTTGAGAGAAATGCAACAAGTAATACAAAAATGGATTAGGTGAGGTTCCGATAGGGAGATGCGACTCAATAATGGTAGGAGACTGTAGCGTTCGTCTCGTCGTATTGAAATTCCAAATTTGTGTTTGGATTTCGAAAACATTTTTTTGGGGAATTGATGGGATTAGAGATGTCAGACAGAGAGCAAATTAATGGTCATGGCTTGTGAGAAGAGAACGGTGATCTGGGTTGGAAGTTGTAAAGGTTAATAAGATCTCCCTTTTCTCGTTTTATTTTTTGACAATAACCTGATGCTTGAATATGAACCCAAACTTGATATTATTTGGCAAGGGGATAGACAAAGCTTTGAGAAATGTTTTGACGAGGTTTGAACATTCAACTTTTTATACTTGGGATTTTTTGGTGGTTTTTACTTTTTTAGGAGGTTCGATGGGGGTAGCGACAAATTTTTTAATACAACATAAAAATTGGGATTGAAGGCAGGAGGGAAGATCTAAGAACAAAATCCAACAAAAAACAAAAACATTTCTTTGATATTTGTGGGATTTTTGAGACAACAAAGGAAATTCAAGGTTGAAGGAAGTTGCAAGTTTACACAAACGCAACAGAGATGTAGCTGATGCCTGATGGTGATGGATGAGAAGAAAGGGACTGGGTAATATTTCTCTCGGCGATTTTTAATTCTTTTAAGGGTACAAGTGATATTCTTTTTATTTTCTGAAATGGCAGGAACAAAACTTGTGCAATGGCAGGAACAAGAGTTGGGGATGGGTGGGATGTCATGTTAATGTTAGTATGGTACTCTCGTCTCGTTTTTTGGATGGGGACGGTGGGATATTGTAATTTTTTTTTGTTCTTTCCCTTTTTCTTTGATATTATTTTTGACATAGTATGCCTACAATTAGTTGTAGAAAATCCATGGCACATTAGTTCAAGTGGATTTTCGGCAATAGTTCTTTCTCTATAGGTCAGCTAGAAGAAACATGGGCTGCTAAAAAGATTTTGCAAATGGTCATTTCGTTGCTCCAAAGAGATGATTTGGGTTCTTTTTGAAGGATGGAGAAAAATTTACAATTAAGGTTTAGATTTGTTGCAATTTCATAAGAAATTGACGATTATTGGACGTTTTATTATAGTGCCCTTTACAAAGGAACTTGCAACTTTTGCATGCGAAGGGAAGAAATAGAGAGATTGGACTAGTATTTGGTTTTGCGTTTATAATAAACCTTCAATTGAGGGGTAAAGTCAAAAGGGCAGGATGAGGTGTCAATCAACTGAAATCTAATTTTTTTTAATAATGTTGAAATCCCTTGGCACTTCCTGTTCTTTTATTTATATATATATATATTTTTTTCTTTTTGGCGATTAACGGCCCGTAAGCCATGGCACTTGCTGTTGGGAAAGACGAATCTAAAGCGCAACTTGTACTGTCCTTGTTTCATCTTCTATATTATATTTTTAAAATTTTTATAACATTTATTAAACCACGGAAATAATTGCTGCTTTTTGGTAATTTGCAAAAGTAAAGAAGGGTTAAGGTACAACCGTACAAGAGAGTGAAAGAGTAATGAATCTTACTATTTCTTTCTTCTTCTTTTTTTCTTTTGTTTGTCGCAAAGTTTTGCGTAGAATCCATGGTAGCTTTAGATCTATGGCCTCAAGACCCAACAGATGAAAAAGATGAACGGACTTGAAAGAGGTCCGCCAGAATTATTATATACCTAAAGTTGTTTGTTATTTATGTTTCTTTAACACCGACTTCAATTTATATATCAAATACTCGCTATTTTAAGCAGATTCTTGGTTTTCAGAAGAATTGGCCTATTTCTTTATTTTTACAAGTGCTTATAAATGGTCAACCCCCAGAATTTAGATGGGCACAATAAATGCAGTGTACACTGGATGCCTGATTGCTTTCTCCTTTTAGTACTTTCTGGCAAGTTGAATTATTTATTTTCTTGTTTTCAGCAGATGTTTATGAATGAAGCGACGAAATCGACGGTGTTTATCGTTGTTTTTCTTTTAATTTGTCCCCGCTTTCTCCGCCATTAACCATTAGACAAACAACTGAGAAGCCTTTGCTGCATTTTATTTTTAGTTTTGTGCCAAGACAACTCTAGAGAATGGAGAATGTTTATTTGTATCATGATTAGAATGGGATAGATCATACATGGCAAAAGTACCGAGATGATTCAATACTGTAATCTCCGGTGCATCAGCAATACCGAAAATATTTTGCAGAGACAATTTCCCATCAAAACGAAATATCTGACTACAAGAAGAGAAACCAAAGAAATGGTCAACTCTAAAGGTTAAGACTCCAAATCATTGGTTCTCTTCTCTAGGGATTTAGATCCTGCGCTAACACTGCACTCAGATAGTAAAAATTGGTTTAAAATTTTATTCAAAAAAAAAAAAATTGCTTTAAAATTGTTGGTATTTTTATTTGGGAATTATAAAAGATGATTCGAGTTACTTGCAAGTTATCGATGATTTGATAGAGAATATAAATTTTCTGAGCTGTTTTTGAGTTTAGCTTGCCATATTTCTTCGCTCGTTCACATTAATCGTTTTTTTTAAAAGAAATTCCTCTTTTTCTTCACGCGATCCCATTGATAGTTTAATAATTTCCACTAGGCATCTGCGCGATCTATTGCTATAATTTATTGGTTGTTAGTATGTGGTTTGTACATTCTTTTAATGATATATAAGAGGTTTGTATAATAAAGGCCAGAAATTTGAATGGTGTTTAGGACGGCAAAGAGTGTAAAATATGTAAGGTTTATATTTATTTTTTTATCTTTTTGATGAAGAAAAGTTTTGTTTTTTGGTTTGATATTGGTAGGGTAAAAGAAGGAAGGTATGCATGATGGAACCATAATTAGTGATAACTAACATTGCAAAAAAAAAAAAAAAAAAAACCCTGATAATTTAAAGATTGAACATAATAACCAAAGCAAAGATAACTTAACATTGGTAGAATTCCATACAAAAAAGAACAAAATATATTGTTTTCACTATTTAGTTGTGGAAAAACTTTGAAAATGAACATACTTTCTTTGTAAAGATGTCCTTTCATAATATGAAGATAATCTGATCTCAATAAATTACATGAGATTGTTGAATATAGATAGTATTATTCAACAAATATACAGAATTGACCCTGATGTACCTGATCAAAAGACACAAAAAAATATATATATCTTAAAATTTAGACGAATCACATGTTATGTTTGCTCTGCATTGCCTGCTGAAATTATGCTAATTAAAGGTAATATTTTCAGTTGCTATTATTTTTAAAGTTAACTAATTTTGACGGCGGTTATCTCTAATCAGATAGTACTTCGATGGTAAAGTTAACTAATTTGTGTCTTCTTCTTCTGAAGTAATATATCACCCTTTCCATAATAAACACAAAACATAATTATAACTAATCAGCCAATCCTGAAATTAAACATATATAGCAACTTGTCACTAACTTTGTAGTTTATATCTTGTGAGATCATCATAATATAATATATAAAGAGCAAGGTTCCGCTACCACCACTTTTGGGTGCCATAAGTTGCCACAACTTCATATTTTATCAATATTTAAAATTTTTAAAATTGAAACACTGAATCTAAACCGTTGATCTTGTTCAACTAAACGAGTGATGCGTTTCTATATAAGTATTATAAAATTTGAAGTCGATTTGATATTCGATTAAGTGACCAAATGATGAACGTATTAGAATTAATATGTCATAATTAATTAGATTCGCTCATTTGTTGACCACTTGATCGAGTATCAAACGGACTCCAAATTTTATAAAACTTATATAGAAGCGCATCACTTGCTAAATTGAACAATATCAACGGTTTGGATTCATCGTTAGAATTTAAAAAATATTAAATATTGATAAAATATGAAGTTGTGGGCCTGTGGCAACTTGTGTCACCAAAGAATGTGGCAGCGGAATCTTGCTCATATATAAAAAGCATTTATGTTGATACCACATGTCTGGTACTATTGATTTGAGTATATGCTGGAACAAAGTGGTAAAAGTTTGTCCCCAAAATTAACTTATGAAAAAAACGAAAAAAAAATAAAAAACCAGTATGATATTGCACCAATATGGTAGTTTGATCACGTTCCTTGAATTATTTTTATCGTTATTATTGTAATTATTATATGAATTTTTATTTTAAATTTTTATAATCATTATTTATTAGTACTTATTATTTATTATTAAATATTAATTACTATTTATTAATTATTAATTAGTATTTATGATTAAATATTATTAATTTTTATGTATTATTTAATTAATATTAATTTTTATGAAATATGAATTATTATTCATTAATGATTAATTACATAATAAATTATTATTATTATTAATTAATTATTACATAATAAATCATTATTATTAATTATAATATAATTATTATAATTAATAGTAAATCTATTGTGAACCATAGTTCATATAAGCTTTCGTGCACCATGACCATTTTGGTCGGTGGTTTCACAAATTGTCAAATCTAATTTAACTAACCCAATCTATATATTGAAATCTCATAGCAAACAAAATTTTACAATTTTTGAAATTTTTGTACTATTTTTTTCGAATTTTTCAAAGCTTGCCATTTTTTGCTACAAATACACTAATTTGTAAGCCAAAAATGATAAGTTTTAAAAAATTCGAAAAAAATAGTAAAAAATTTAAAAAAATTGTAAAATTTTGTTTGCTATGAGAGATTTCAATATATAGATTGGATTGGTTAATTTAAATTTGTTAACTTGCAAAATCACCGATCAAACGGTCGTGGTGCACGGAGCGCTCTATGCATCATGGTTCACAATAGATTTACTCTATAATTAATAGCAATTATCATTATCAATACCAAATTAACACTAACTTTTGAGTCGCTAACCCGACTAACTCACCCTTCCGTTGAGTTAGTGGGTTAGCGAAAGGTTAGTGCTAACCTCTACTATCTCATTTTTATTTGGTAAACTAACCTTGGGAAAGGTAAGTCACTAACCTAAGGTTAGGACTAACCCCAACGGTGCCAAACGCTAATTGTACTTTTCAAGGGGAGGACCTGAGGTGTTGCTGCACATATAATGTTGCTACTGCTAGGGACTTGGGATTTTTTTTTTTTTTAATGGGTGGTAGGAACCTAGGTTGCCGTGAGTAAATAGGATGGAATCAGAATTGATATGAAAATTGATTACTGCCACCATCGATGGTTTTACCATTGCGCGCCATCGCTAAGGGGAGAGCCTCAGCGATGGTCCCTCACAGTGGCGAGGCCAGAAAAATTTGGAATGGGATTCATTCAGATAAATGAAAGATTAATTAATTAACTTTTATCAATATCAATAGAATTTTTATGTCAAAAAATTAAAATTTTAATTATGGGGTCACCAATGAAGTTCTGTTTGTGTTTTTATGGGGTTCAAATATTTGTGTTTTTATGGAGTTGAAATAGTGAATGTCTTAGAAAAATTGTCCATATAACAATAAATTTATATATAAAAGTATTTCATTATCAAAAATAAATGGGTGACATTACACCCCATTTGTTCAATTTAAACTCGCCTATGGTCCCTCATCTATTTCCTACTTAAATGTTCAGTTTAATAAATACAAATATTTCATTATTTAAGTATAAATGTTCCGTTAGTTGCAACAAAAAATATAAGGGGCATTTTCATCCATGCCACCCAAAAGTTTCAAGTTTGCATTTTTGCCACTTTGGAGGGAATATTCCCTAGTAATTAGAATGTGTGTACCCCAATTGTGTACCAAAACTAATAATTAATCTTTCTTTGTTCTTTAATTTTTAAGATGGTATTTTCTACTAGTTTTAGTGTAACCTCACATCACCGTGTTTTACCCGCGATCTTCCCTCAGTCATTAGATACTGTAGGATAGAATGATTCTTTTGGTTTTCCTAAAATCTTTTAAAAATCTCAATCTTTAAATCAATGTTTAAGGTTGATTAACTATTAATTGTTATCTTAATTCAAGTTATGATCGACTCTAAAGATTTAGTATAATATCCCCCTAAGTGCATGCCTAGAATATACAGAAATTTAAAAAGTCATAAATAATATTAAAAAAATAAACCTTGCTCTGATACCAAAGTGGATAAACGAACAAGGAATTTTCTCAAAAACTATGGACTTCTGAGAGTGCGAAGTTTAAGAGATAGCAAAATTTTTATTATAAGAGAATGGTTATTACGGAGAGAGAGTTATTGGGTGGGGATGATGTCCTTCCTAATGACTCTAAGAGAGCTTATATAGAGGTTTCCAAAGGATTCTTCATTATTGTCGGGTGCACTTTAGGCCCCATCGTCACAATAATTAAAGTCATTTTTCAATACTCTAATACTCAGAAAAAGACGCACTAACAGGCGTGATCGGTTCTGTGCGTACGGGTCAAATTTAATCCTTAATTACCGATGCGAATTCGTTTGCAGTACAGTTTAAGGGTCGAATCTCGGGGACGGACTATTCTGTTTCTAAGTTTCAGTTTAAACAATTCAAACTAAATTCTGGTTTTAATATAAATCAATAAGTTTCAACAGTTCTAAAATAAAGAATAATAAAGTAAAGTTCAATCCCTAAATTACCAAATTCTAACTCGAACTAAAGATAATCAAGTTAATAAAAATTAGGGGTTTAGATCCTCGAACAATTCTCTGTGTCAAAGTTGGAACGGTCCGTTCCATCTCTGGAATGGTCCGTTCTGGACTTTGTCAATTGATCGGAACAGGTCGTTCCAGGCCAGACTCCCCCTTCCGGACGGTCCGTTCTGACCTTGGAACGGTCCGTTCCGATTAATTGATACTTGTTTTGTCATGAGTTTTAATTATTAATTAAATGTTTTTATGCGAGATTAAACAATACGTAACCTAAAGACTTGTACTCTAACTCCCGTTCAGGTCAAGCTATTAAGTTTTATTGTTTAACTCCTAGAACGCCTAAATTTCAACTTCCGTTTCTTGGTTTAGTTGTTCTAGTCTACTTCTCGAGTTTTGGTAAACTTTTAATCTTCCGATTTCAAGTTAAACCCTAGTTTATTAAGGTCTGGTTTAATCCTTCCGGATATCGCCTACCGAACAGTAAAATTACTAAGTTAATATAGCTGCGATTGATTTTAATCCTAACAGTTAAACTAGGCCTTTGTTTAACGAGGTAATCAGATCAAACAGAGACAAACTTAAGCAATTAAATAGAAAATTAAAGTGCAAGAAGCATAACATAACTTAATTTAACTAATAATTAAAGATTCAAATAAAAAACAAGCAACTAGAGAAAGGTTCTCAGACCATAGCCCCTAAAACTACTCTACTCTAACAAATCCATCCAAGAACAATCAGGTTTCATCAAATACAAAGACATAGAAAGAGAAAAATCAAGTTTACAACAAGTTGCGCTCGAAAACTCCACGTTTCTGTGCTCTGTCCTGTCTGGGGCGGACCGTCCTGGCTCTGGAACGGGCAGTTCCAGATGCAGTTGGTCGTCTCGGCAGGCTGTCTCCTTTGCTGAGTTGGAAAGAGGCTAAAACCTAGAATTTCGAACTTAGCCTCAATTGAAGACAGGACAGAGCTTTTATAATAAGGCAATGGTGGCTTCAAACGTGGGAGACGTGCTTCTGGAAGGTCGGTAATAGAGGAAACCGACTTGACAAACATAGCCTTCTATTTTTAGCAATCCAAAGATAGCTGGAACGGCCCGTTCTGAGTCTGGGGCGGACCGTTCCAGTCTGGTCAGGGCAGTCCGTCTGAAGTCTGGTTGAGTCCGTCTGGACTTGGTTCCTCTGGTCAGGGCGGACCGTTCCGTTGTGCGGGCGGTCCGTTCCACTCTGTATGAGCAACTCCCGTTTGCTTTTTCTCTCTGTTCTTCATGCCGAATAAATGCTGAACCTGCAAAATAAGCTTGCCGGGCTACGACTGGACTTTTCTACAACCTAAGTTAGCAGAAATTGATAAAAACACATGCTTTTGAACGTAATTTTAGGGCTTAATCTGGTTGGAAATTGAGTATGAAAACCATACATCAAAACCCCCTAAGCTTGAACATTGCTTGTCCTCAAGCAAAACTCTAAACGTAGACCAGGTTCAGACCTAAATTAAGTTCAATTGATTGTGTATCTAACAAGTTCTAAGGATTTCCTAACTAAAATCAGCAAACTGTGACATTAGGTTATAGGGGCAATTTGGTCAAAAAGATTTTTCAACAAGTTCAAACCAGTTTGTTTCAAGTGAATCAACTTTTCTGAAGTCAACCTAAGGATTCTCAAATCTTTCTGTCCAAGGTTCATTTTTCTAAGCAATAATCTGATTAATTTTTCGAAGTTCTCATTCAATCTGAAATCAAGTAGAAACGGGATCGAACCTTCTCAACTCAAATAATCTAAATTAATTCCAAGTCGTTATGCACATGTTTTTTAAATTGTTTTAAACCACTTAAAATTTTCGAAAACAAACAGAAAGTAAGATACAATTGATACAGATTTTCCCGGGGCTGGGAATTTTCCTCGCTGCGGGGGGATCGGCCAGATTAAAGAAGGCTTGGAATCATTGAGTTTTCTCTCATCCATTTGATTTAGTGGATCATTTTTTTACCTTCAGTTACCTATAGCCTCTCGCAATATCCACTTGGAGAGCACAGCTTTTTAGTTCTCCTTGGAGGTCGGTCCGGTTTTTATGCATTTTTGCTACGGTCCACTACGGAAGTTCGGCAATTTTTCTGCCTCATTCCTTATGACTCCAGAAAAGAAAATTTTATTTTATTTTTGTTTTTGTTATTTTCTGATTTTTTTTTTTTTTTTTAGGTTTGAAAAACAGTGGTTTAATTGTTTCTAAAACTTGTGCAGATCTACTTACAATTAATCAGGTTTTTGAGTTGAGAAAATGATCTTAGGCGAACTTAATCACCCTTTGCCGGCTCTAATCGACTAAATCAATCAATTACTTGTGAAATTAATCAATTCAATGCTTAAGAAAACGACTTCTCAGACAATTTTCAAATCCTAACCTTAGGTTGCTCAAATCAGTTTCATCAAATTCATTTCAAAAAGATTTTCAATAAAATTCGCTTCTCTCAGAAAATGCCTTAATTTCCTAAGTCACAATCGCTAAGCTTATCCATTAAATCCTTAAAGCTTATCTAAATGCAACATTAAATGATTAAAAATGCAATTCCTACATGTATATAAAAAAACCCGCTAACAATTGTACTTGGAACGGCCAGTTCTGGGCTGGGACGACCCAATGGGGCGGACCGTTCTGTTTGTGGGACGGACCGTTCCATGCACATTTGTCAGCTGTCTATTAGTTCTGCCAAGTCTGAAACGGACTGTTCTGGACTAGAACGACCTTTTGGGGCGGACCGTTCTGTTTGTGGGACGGTCCGTTCCAACCTTGACAGAAATATGCAATATGCTATGAAGTGCATCCTATCGTACCAGTTTTCGATTTTTCTCGATCTTTACCCCCCCCCCCCAAGCTTATCTAAAGGACTGTCCCTAGTCCTGATTAGATACAAGAAAGAAAATAAAGGAGAGAAAAACAGAAAACTTACTGAACTTGGCTCAGTGATGTGGTGGGTCCTGCGGTGGTCCGAAGATATGGCTGGCCAACCGTGCTAGCAGGTCATCATTTCGTTCATTCCGCTCGTCCTGCTGCTGCCTCCAGTTTCTGTTCTCTTCTCGCTCATGCCTCCTTTCTTCTCTGTCTTCATCTATCGAGGCCTGGATGTTCCACTGTGCAGTGTGGATATCCTAGAGAATGTTGTGGTAGGCGTGATCAAATCCGCCTTGCCACTGGCCTGGGGATGGCTCTTGATGATGTGGTATCTCATGAGTCGGCAACCCTCCCCAAAATATATCCTCACGCTGGTTAGTCTGAGGCTCATAGAATGGCTGGACTGGTGGCTGATTGGGTGGAGGTGGCTGTGAGCTGGCTGCCTCTGCTGACGTACCTGCTCCGGCTGCTCTAGCTGCGGCCTCCATCTCGGCTAATCGCCGCTGCAATTCCTCCTCTTCATGGTTTATAAATTTGCCGTCCTTGTCAACTAGCAGTCAGGTTCTCTTGTTGGTAAGATCAATAGGCCTATTGAGGGGAAGAGGGAAACGGTATCGACCATAAATGTACTGGTACTCGTTTCCAACCTGAGCCACCATCTGCATTTCAACCAGTTGTTTCATGGAGACCCGGTTTGGGCCCCCACTCCGCTGCATCTCAGACAACGCCAAGTCATACTGCTGCACCAGATGGGTGACATAGCCACCGATTGTGATCTGACCTTTGCCGCTTCTCAAGTTATTTGCCTGCTTCTCGAAATGTTTCATCATCATGTAGGCAAGGTTCAGTTGGGCGTCGCCTTTTGGATAAAATATCTGGTTGAGAATGGCTTGTTCCCCCCTTGTCAATTTTACCCCCGACTCACCCTTGGCAAAGATGGTGAGCGATAGCATCCTCTGAATGAACCGGATGGTAGGGTGTTGAATGTGAGAGGAGCGGCGTTCGTTGACTGGTTTTTTGTGCTCCAGTGAAAGCTCTTCCCACAGATCATCCTCAAATAACTCATCAGTTATCGTGCCATTCTCAAGCCCAAAGATACGGGCAAAATCAAGCTCTGTGGCGACATACTTCTTACCATCCACACGAAATGTGAGTTGCCACAAGTCATTTTTGTGATAGAGGTCGAGAGAGCACAGAAATTCCATTGTCAAGGCTGTGTAGGCTGGAGCTCTGATCTTCCAGAACCTTGGGCGAAACCCAATTGCTCTGGTCAGCCTGTAGAAGTCCTCCCTGATGCCTAGTGTGTCAAGTACCCGCAGATCGATCGAGCGGGTATTCTCAAATTTCTTGTTCAGGAGGTTTCTGTATCGCTGCTTTGCCTGGCTGCCCTTGAGGCGGATGTGCACATTTGCTAGCTCAATGCTGGCTGGTTGTGCTGGCCGGGTTTGTGTCTCAGGGACAAGATCCGCGGCCTCTTCTTCTTCAGTATCTTCTTCAGGCTCTGCTTCGGCTGTCTCACCTTCGGCTGTTTCACCTTGTTCCACTTGTTCCGTGTCTGAGGCAGCCTCTAGCTGTGACCAGTCAATTGCATCGGTATCCATCCGTCTCTGTGGAATATAGGGTATGATTTCTGTGTCAGGAGGTGGATAGTTGACTGAGTATGGTGGCGTGGCAGACAATGGATGTTCTGGTGTGGTGATCAAGTCTTCTGGCCTGAGCGGGAGCCTATCCAGAGGCGGTACCGGATTTGATTCCTTTGTTGGCCATGGCACATTGAATTCTGGAGAGATTGGGACAGATGTCTGGCCTGTTTTCCTAGCTCCCTTGCGGAAGAATTTAGAGATTTTGTCGCCCAACGAACCAGAAGATGAGCTGTTAGACATGGAACGGACCGTTTGTAGCCTGGGACGGAGCGGTTTGGCTGGGAAGATAGGCTGTTGGAATCTGGTTTGGTGATAGGGCGGACCGTTCCAAGATTGGGACGGACCGTTCTGGATTAGTTGGACGGGGAGGTTTCGGTCAGGACGGGCTGGTTTGGAATCTGGTTTGGTTATGGGGCGGACCGTTCCAAGATTGGGACGGACCGTTCTACTCTGGCTTTGGACAGAAAAGGTGAAGTTTTATGGTTTCGATTTTTCTCGAGGTTTTGGTACGATTTTGGTGCAGTATTGAGTTGGTTTGGTACCTGGAATAGAAAGAATGAGAGAAAAAGGTGATGTTACCGAAATTTCTGACGAGGGCTAGTGGTGGCGGGGCGGAGCTGGTGGCGCCGGCGTTTTTTCGAGTAATCAGAGAAATTGAGGAGTCCACTGACTTGAGAGTGCTCTGGAGAGGCGAGTGATGGCAAGAGGCGGCGAAAATGGTTGCGATCTCGTCGGATTTGGTGGTGGCAGAGAGAGAGAGTTGGAGAGATGGGTTTGAGAGATGGAGAGTTTTGAATGATTGGTTTGGGAGAGGAATAGAAGGGGACGGGTCGGATAAGGTGAGGAGGCGGGTTGGTTAGGCTTAGTGGGTAGTTAATGGTAGTGGGTAGTTATTGGGTTTGGATCTGGGTCCTCAGTTAGGTTTAAATGGGGCGGACCGTTCCAAAATTGGGACGGTCCGTTCCATATGATTTTGTCGTCCGTTCCGTATGGTTTTGTCGTCCGTTCCGTATGCGTAGTACCAGCCATGGACCTATGCGTCCTGATGATGGGACGGACCGTTCTGGATTTGGGGCGGTCCGTTCCAATCCCTAAAAAAACTGAAATTAAACAAGTACAGACTAAGCCAAGTATTTATCATTACTCCTATTTTTTTTTTTAACTATATTTTTAATAAAAAAAAAAACTTTAGCCTAAGATTTTTTTTTTTTTTTAACCCTTGGGTTGCCTCCCAAGCAGCGCTTGTTTAAGGTCTCGAGCCTGACCCCGTATGGCTACGTCTCTACGGTTGAAGGGTTGTCCAAAAATCGCACTTCCCCTCCTTCTGGTGTGGTTTGACTGATGTAGAGCTTGAGTCGTTGGCCATTGACTTTGAAAATATCTGATCCTTCCTTCCAAATATCTACTGCTCCGAATGGGTAAACTTTTCTAACCTCATATGGACCTGTCCATCGGGACCTTAATTTTCTCGGAAACAACCTCAATCGCGAATTAAACAAAAGCACAAGATCACCCTTTTTAAAATCTCGCCTTTGGATATACTTATCATGCCAATTCTTTGTTCTTTCCTTGTACATCTTAGCATTATCATAGGCGTTCAGTCTGATCTCTTCTAACTCATGCAAGTCTAGAACTCTTTGTTCTCCTGCTGATTTATACTCCAAATTGAGTGCTATGGTTGCCCAATACGCCTTGTGTTCGATCTCAACAGGCAAATGACACGCCTTTCCATACACCAGCTTGAATGGACTCATCCCGATCGGAGTCTTGAATGCGGTTCGGTATGCCCATAGTGCATCATCCAACTTCAGTGCCCAATCCTTCCTTGTACTCCCAACGGTTTTCTGCAGGATGTTCTTAATATCTCGGTTAGATACCTCGACTTGGCCACTTGTTTGCGGGTGGTAAGGTGTTGCCATCTTGTGTTTCACTCCATACTTCTTCAGCAGATTGTCAAATTGTTTGTTGATGAAGTGTTTACCCCCGTCACTGATGACAGCTCTCGGAGTTCCAAACCGAGGAAAGATGATCTTGGTGAACAGCTTCTTGACTGTGGCTGAATCGGCATGCTTGCTCGGAATAGCTTCAACCCATTTAGACACGTAGTCTACTGCTACAAGGATGTATTCATACCCGCACGAAGATGGGAAGGGCCCCATGAAGTTAATCCCCCACAAATCAAAAATTTCAACCTCCAAAATCGGGTTCATTGGCATTTCTTGTCGGCTGGATATATTACCCATCTTTTGGCACTGATCGCAAGCCAAAACAAACTCCCTCGAATCTTTAAAAATAGTCGGCCAAAAGAAACCTGATTGAAGGACTTTAGCTGCAGTTTTCGAGGTTGAAGCGTGACCACCATAGGCGGATGAATGGCACTGATAAAGAATTTGCTGCACCTCTTCCTTTGGTATGCATCTTCGAAATATTCCGTCAACCCCAAGTTTCCACAAAAATGGGTCCTCCCAGAAGTAATATTTCGCGTCAGCTAGGAACCTCTTCTTTTGCTGAGAAGACATCTTATAGGGCATGACTTTGCTGGCTAAAAAGTTCGCGAAATCAGCATACCATGGAACTTCCTGGTTTGGGACGGACCGTTCCAGATTGGGGCGGACCGTTCCATCTAGCCGTTTTGGCTCAGGCTGGGCCGTTCTGTCTGCTGCTACAGCATCTTCAGGGGCTGGGATGGTCTGCCCTAGTCTGGGGCGGTCCGTTCCAAACTGGATTATCATCAAATGTTTGTCTGGAAACGAGTCGTTGATCGGTATGGATCCAGTTCCTTGGTCTTCTATTTTCAATCTGGACAAATGATCAGCCACACTATTTTCTGTACCTTTCTTGTCGCGTATTTCGAGGTCGAATTCTTGCAGTAAGAGAACCCATCGAATGAGTCGTGGCTTGGCATATTTTTTGGATATGAGGTATTTGAGTGCTGAGTGATCGGTGTAGACTATAACCTTTGAGCCAACCAGGTATGACCTGAATTTGTCTAAGGCATAGACTACTGCTAGAAGCTCCTTTTCGGTTGTGGTGTAGTTGACTTGCGCCTCATCCAGCACTTTGCTCGCATAATAGATTGCATAGGGCTTCTTGTCTGTCCGCTGTCCTAGCACTGCACCGACCGCGTAATCACTAGCATCACACATCAATTCGAATGGCTGATCCCAATTTGGATGTTGCAAGATAGGGGCAGTCACAAGCGCTTCCTTCAACCTATTGAAAGCATCAACACAATTTTGATCAAACAGGAATTCAGCATCCTTCATTGTTAAATTGGTTAATGGCTTAGCAATTTTAGAGAAATCTTTAATGAAACGCCTATAGAAGCCTGCATGCCCAAGAAAGCTCCGCACATCCTTCACACAAGTTGGTAAGGTTAGCTTTTCGATCACCTCCACCTTCGCTTGATCGACCATGATTCCCTGTTCTGAAATTATGTGGCCCAAAACAACTCCTTCTTGCACCATGAAATGACATTTTTCCCAATTCAATACAAGATTGACTTCCTCACATCTCTGCAAAATTTTTGACAAGTTAGCCAGACAATGATCAAAAGAAGTACCATATATTGAAAAATCATCCATGAAAACTGCCATGTCTTTTTCGATAAAATCCGAAAATATTACCATCATAGCTCTTTGGAACGTTGCTGGCGCATTACACAAACCAAATGGCATCCTACGGTATGCATAAGTTCCATATGGGCATGTAAAAGTTGTTTTTTCTTGGTCAAGCGGGTGAATCGGTATTTGGAAGAAACCTGAATAACCATCTAAATAACAAAAGAAAGAATGCTTAGCCAGTCGTTCGAGTAATTGGTCAACAAAAGGCAGAGGGAAGTGGTCCTTTCGTGTTGAAGCATTCAGCTTGCGGTAGTCCACACACATCCTCCATCCAGTGACAATCCTTGTTTGGATCAGCTGGCCATCATTTTTCTCAATCACTGTTGTGCCTCCCTTCTTTGGGACGACATGAATGGGACTGACCCATTTGCTGTCTGAGATCGGGTAGATGATTCTAGCTTCCAAAAGTTTCTGAACCTCCTTCTTCACGACTTCACTCATGTTCGGGTTGAGTCTCCTTTGATGTTCTACTGTCGGTTTTGAGTCTTCTTCAAGTAAGATCCGGTGGGTACATATCGAGGGGTCGAAACCTTTAAGATCTTCGATAGAATATCCAATAGCCTTGCGGTGAGCCCTCAACTCCTTTAGTAGCTTATCAGTCTGATCCAAGTCGAGTTTGGCGTTGACGATGACAGGAAAGGTCTGGTCGGGACCTAGAAATTCGTACCTAAGGCTCTCTGGTAATGTCTTCAATTCTAGTTTACCTTTCTCTGACTGGCAGCTCGGACGGTCCGTTTCAAAATGGGGCGGACCGTTCTGATCTGAATCGAGGCTGAAAATCTGGTCGATTTCAGCCGCTGATCGAAGCTGCATGCTGACCTGGTCCGCCTGGATCTGGGGCGGACCGTTCCAGCCCTCTCTGGCAGCCAAGTATTCAACGGTTTGCAGAATTTCGTTGAATATCAAGTCTGCCTCCTCCTCTTCAGATGTGGCCGAGAAGGAATGGTATGCTTGCACAATCCGATTGTTGAATGTCTCTTCAACCATAGCTTCCAATGATTCAACCATAAAAATTGAATCCATATGGTCTGGCATCCGCATCGCTTTTTCCACATCAAACTCAATTTTCTCATCTCCAATTTTCAATTTCATCTTGCCGGTTCTGCAATTGATGAACACACCGGCTGTGGTGAGGAAGGGTCTGCCCAGGATGATAGGAACTTCAGGATCTTCCTCCATATCAACCACCACGAAGTCGCATGGAACAAAGATGTCTCCAACTCGAATTGGCACGTCTTTCACCTCCCCCAATGGCAATCTTATTGAATTATCAGCAAGTCTCAAAGTCACCGGGGTTGGCTCTAGTTCTCGTTTTCCAATTCGATGAAAGATAGTTTCAGGGATCAGGCTGACGCTTGCTCCAATGTCCAGCAACGCTCTCTTCATACCTAAATCACCAACTTTACAAGGAATAGTAAATCTACCTGGATCCTTCATCTTCGGCGGCATTTTCTTGATGTTTGGGGTGTCGGGATCTCCTGACAAGGCCATGACACCGCTCAATTCCAAGTTCTTCTTGTTGGATAAGAGATCTTTGAGAAACTTGGCGTAGGATGGCATCTTTGACAAGAGGTCAGTGAAGGGAATAGTGATTTTCATTTGCCTCAAGATATCCCGAAATTTTCCGTATTCCCTGTCCTTCTTAGCCTGAGCTAGCCTCTGCGGGTATGAGACTTCAACCGGAGGATCGTTCAGCGTCGGGGGTGGATAAGCAAAGACTTTCTCAACTCTTGGCAAGGTTGGGGCGGTCCGTTCCGAATTGGGGCGGACCGTTCCAGCTTGTCGTTCCGGCTCAGGCTGGTCCGTTCCAGATGTGACTGGTTGCTGGATGTCTGGGACGATCCGTTCCAAATTGGGGCGGTCCGTTCCATACGTCCGTTCCAGCTCTGGCTGGTCCGTCCCAGCTGAATCCGGCTGCAAATTCTTGGGCATCTCAGGGCCATCGTAACTAGTCCCGCTCCTCAGTCTGTGCGTGACGCTTTTGCACTCTTCTCTGGGATTGGTTTCAGGTTGGCTTGGAAACATGCCTGGCTTGGTTAGTGCCCCTGAGTTGGCTTGATCATTCCCTTGGTTCAGCTTGTTTATGAGTAGGCCTAGGTCTTCTCTTAGCAGTTTGATCTCGTCATGGACTGAGTGATTGAATATCCCTTGGTTCTGCATAAACTTCTCTATTGTTCGCTGAGAGAGCCCGCTATGGGCGTTAGTGCTATTGTTGGAGTTTGATGCTTGACCAGTTTGGTCCGGATTGGCACACCCGTTGGGGTTGCTGTACGAGAGACCTGGGTGGTTCCGTTTGTCGCGATATGAGTAGTTATTGCTTGGGAAGAAGGAGGGAGGAGTAATTATGGCATTGACATTCTCAGGCTGGTCCTCCCTGGCTACCAAGTGACAAGACTTGGCTGTGTGACCTTCCTCTTCGCAGATTTGACATACGGCGGCGGATTCGGAGGGTTTTGAAGATTTTGTACTTATGTTTTTGAGCATGACCGTCAAAGAATCGAGTTGAGATTGGAGGTGAGTGGATTTGTCTACTTCAAACACGCCTCCTTTGTTCTTTGAGCGAACCGACCAATTTGTCTGAGATTGTGCCATGCTTTCAATCAAGGCTTTTGCATCCCTGCATCCCTGCATCCCTGCATCCCATCTCCAGAAAAGCACCACCTGCAGTTGAATTTATATTCTGACGAGTTATGTCATCCAAACCATTATAAAAACTAACAATCAGTCTACTATCAGGTACATCATGATGTGGACACATTCTTTGCAGGTCTTTAAACCGTTCCCATGCTTCGAACAGGTTTTCATCTTGGTCCTGCTGAAAGGTTAACAATTCCCTAACTAATTTGGTCGTTTTTACTCTAGGATAAAACCTATCCAGGAAGGCTTTGGTCAAATCGTTCCATGTTTCAAAGGGTCGGTCATTAAAACTATTCAACCAATCTTCGGCTTTGTCCCTAAGAGAAAAAGGAAAAAGAGTTAGGCGAATTATATCCGGATCGACTTCTTCAGGAACCAAGGTTGTGCAATTTCGCAGGAAGGATTGTAAATGCCTGTTGGCATCTTCATGAGGAGAGCCTGCAAAAGTGTTTTCCTTGATCAAAGACACGAGGCCAGGATTGTAGAAGAAATCCCTGGTCCTCTCGGCTTTCGGTGGTTTGACCCCAAGTCGGATGTTATTTGCGGTAGGTGCCCCAATCTCCCTCAAAGGTCGAGTTGCCTCAGCCTCCTTGGCAGCTTCAAGTGCCTCACGCAATGCACGCTCAAGTTCAGTTTCGTTGTTGTTGCCCCCGTTTCCGTTTAAGTTGTCTCCCATTGCTTCTATGTCAGTTGATGCGGTTGATGTGGTTCGTCCTAATGTGAAACGAAGTGTCTCGGATTGCGCTACAGGTGGCTGTGCTCCAGAGAGATTCCTACGATTTCGCTGGTAGAAAAGGCGAAAAGGCGGAACCAAAGAACTGTCACCCTGCCTCTCGGTCTGCTCAACTGTTTCTGGAATTTGCTGCTGCAAAATCGCACGGTTAGGTCCAGATGAGGAAGAGCTCGCCTGAGAGGGGTTCTTCTTCCCTTTTCTTGGGTGTCGAAAGTCGTAGTTGCAAGTGCTGCTGGTGGTCTTCTTCTTTCCAGCCAGCGCGTGTTCCTGCAATTTCCAAAAACCAAGAAAAAGTGAAAAGAGATAAAGAGAATTTAGTCTAACTTGAAAACTAAACTTAGATAAAGGCACCGTCCCCAGCAACGGCGACAAAATTTGATCGGTTCTGTGCGTACGGGTCAAATTTAATCCTTAATTACCGATGCGAATTCGTTTGCAGTACAGTTTAAGGGTCGAATCTCGGGGACGGACTATTCTGTTTCTAAGTTTCAGTTTAAACAATTCAAACTAAATTCTGGTTTTAATATAAATCAATAAGTTTCAACAGTTCTAAAATAAAGAATAATAAAGTAAAGTTCAATCCCTAAATTACCAAATTCTAACTCGAACTAAAGATAATCAAGTTAATAAAAATTAGGGGTTTAGATCCTCTAACAATTCTCTGTGTCAAAGTTGGAACGGTCCGTTCCATCTCTGGAACGGTCCGTTCTGGACTTTGTCAATTGATCGGAACAGGTCGTTCCAGGCCAGACTCCCCCTTCCGGGCGGTCCGTTCTGACCTTGGAACGGTCCGTTCCGATCAATTGATACTTGTTTTGTCATGAGTTTTAATTATTAATTAAATATTTTTATGCGAGATTAAACAATACGTAACCTAAAGACTTGTACTCTAACTCCCGTTCAGGTCAAGCTATTAAGTTTTATTGTTTAACTCCTAGAACGCCTAAATTTCAACTTCCGTTTCTTGGTTTAGTTGTTCTAGTCTACTTCTCGAGTTTTGGTAAACTTTTAATCTTCCGATTTCAAGTTAAACCCTAGTTTATTAAGGTCTGGTTTAATCCTTCCGGATATCGCCTACCGAACAGTAAAATTACTAAGTTAATATAGCTGCGATTGATTTTAATCCTAACAGTTAAACTAGGCCTTTGTTTAACGAGGTAATCAGATCAAACAGAGACAAACTTAAGCAATTAAATAGAAAATTAAAGTGCAAGAAGCATAACATAACTTAATTTAACTAATAATTAAAGATTCAAATAAAAAACAAGCAACTAGAGAAAGGTTCTCAGACCATAGCCCCTAAAACTACTCTACTCTAACAAATCCATGCAAGAACAAGCAGGTTTCATCAAATACAAAGACATAGAAAGAGAAAAATCAAGTTTACAACAAGTTGCGCTCGAAAACTCCACGTTTCTGTGCTCTGTCCTGTCTGGGGCGGACCGTCCTGGCTCTGGAATGGGCAGTTCCAGATGCAGTTGGTCGTCTCGGCAGGCTGTCTCCTTTGCTGAGTTGGAAAGAGGCTAAAACCTAGAATTTCGAACTTAGCCTCAATTGAAGACATGACAGAGCTTTTATAATAAGGCAATGGTGGCTTCAAACGTGGGAGACGTGCTTCTGGAAGGTCGGTAATAGAGGAAACCGACTTGACAAACATAGCCTTCTATTTTTAGCAATCCAAAGATAGCTGGAACGGCCCGTTCTGAGTCTGGGGCGGACCGTTCCAGTCTGGTCAGGGCAGTCCGTCTGAAGTCTGGTTGAGTCCGTCTGGACTTGGTTCCTCTGGTCAGGGCGGACCGTTCCGTTGTGCAGGCGGTCCGTTCCACTCTGTATGAGCAACTCCCGTTTGCTTTTTCTCTCTGTTCTTCATGCCGAATAAATGCTGAACCTGCAAAATAAACTTGCCGGGCTACGGCTGGACTTTTCTACAACCTAAGTTAGCAGAAATTGATAAAAACACATGCATTTGAACGTAATTTTAGGGCTTAATCTGGTTGGAAATTGAGTATGAAAACCATACATCAAGGCGCATTAAGAAAAGAAAAAAACGCACTAACAAAAGCACTCTAACCATTTTAGTCAGTGGTTACAATAATTCAAACAACTAGCATCAGCCTAAAGGTGCTTTATTTAAGTGAAGATTCCCACGCCAACCTCCATTATTGGATGAGAATCAAAATTTGGTGCTGTTGACAGCCTTCTTAATGCGTGCCAACGCAGCTTCCACCTCTTTAATACAATCTTTATTGATATAGTAATAATCCGTATATACGCAGTCACATCTCTAGTATGCTTGGAATCTCTTCTGATTTATCTTCATCATCTCTAAGAGAATATTCATTTCCTCGTAGGCTTTATCAACCTGGTGAATGAAATCCTCCTTGAGAGACTCTGATAGACGGGTTTCTCATTGAAATATTCAAGACCTTAATTTGAATTAAATATTTGCGTTTTAGTTGAATGAAAATATAAAATAGTGGATTCTTTATACATGCGTTGTATAATAAGTGCTTTTATGTCACCTTTTTTTTTCATTCAACACCTTGTTTCTATTTTTTTTTGTATAACTCATCATGGAATAATCCACCAGAACACAATTCACCATCTTCATTTGTATAAGGATTGCTTTTTCTAACGTGACAAATAGGACCATATTCGTTTTTTAAAACATAGGTGAGAGACAATGTAATTTCACTAAGAAAAAGGCTAATTTTACAAATTATACATATATTATCCATCTATTTATATCCAATAGTATAGTCCTCATGAAAATTGAGAGAAAGGCAAAAATTTCCAGTATAACGGCACTGACCACAATTAAAGAACCCTTGAAGAACACTCATGCAAGAGAGTTAGCGAATCAGCTTGGGTTCCACTTTCAATTTTCTAAAATAATCAAAAGTCACCGGCACGAATGAGTTAAAATATTCCTTCGTTAATGTGAATTGAAGGCTACATGCTCATTTGTTCTATAATTCAAACAACTCGGTCTATTTTTCCAATCCAAATGCACGAATATCTCTACACGACTCGAAGTGAAGCAACAAGGCCTATTCTCCAATCCGAATGCAGACGTTAACAAAAACTCACTCCACTCCCTTTCAATCAATTCTATATGGTACATCCTCTCAAAAAAAAAAATTCTATATGGTACAGAGACAAACCATAATATCCGTACTGGTACTAAGAGTCGACCCAACGGACAAACCCTAGAAACTGGTACAACCTGACAACTTCCCGGTCAAAACCAGTGGCTCTCTAGACACACCAGCGACCCGCTGATCCTGAACCTCAACTGCCAAAATCTCTGCAAAACCCACACAACAGCTCGTACAAACCATCAGTGGCCCGCCGATACTGAGCAAACCAAAGACAGAACCAAACAAAAACATCTTTGGCTCAACCGAAACCTCTCGAAATGGCCCCTAAAGTGTTCACTAGAGCTAAGAAAGCATCGGAGAAGGCTAAGAAAGCATATTATTGTAAATATAATATGCTGATATTCTAAACTTAATGTGTCATTTATTTGGATTCTGAGCTTAATATTGCTCAGATGGTTTGTCTGATTGCTAGTTTGAGCAAGTTATAAAGAAAGAGTTCCTGTCAAAGTTTGAAGATGGCCTATTTTTCCTTGGGCTGCCCAAGTTGGATATTGACTTTAGTCTGGTTTATTTTTCTACAACAAATTATTTATAGTTCTCCTTTCTTGCTGAGTATTTTTTTTTTTCAGAATATGACCTTCTAGCTTTTCTAGCTTTCTGAAACGGTATATAGGGGGCATAGTATATGCATCTTTTGTTGAGGTTCTAGATTTTCTTAAGTGACACTAAGAATTATGATATAACCAATGGCAGGCTTAAGCTAACTTCATGGATCAATTTAGAGCACAAGCGATGGACCTCATAAGTTCATAATCATTAATGAGATTATAATGTATGATTTAAAAATGAAACAATATGAGCTTAACAAGATCGAGGCCTATACAGCAACCCAATGGGATCCTAATAAACTCATTGCTCGCGCCAAGAACAAGTTAAGGTAAATGTTTAGTTTTATTAAATAAAATGTTTAATAATAACTTTTAATGAAAAACAAAGTGAGTTTATAATTATATCAAGAATGCAATCTAACTTGCGTAACCAGGGTCCAGGACTCCAGGGTTGTATTAAGAACATTTTGCCGAAATTAATGTTTCAAATGTTTTCCTTAATAGATGAAAAAATTGACGAAAACATTCGAATTATTTTCAATCTAAAAAAACATATTGCAGCTTCGCTGCGACTTCCATGGCTAGTAATTATTACAATTGATAGTATATAATTGGTTCAACATTTATCGCGCAAAGCGCCATATTAAGATAAAATCTAAATCTATTTACATATAGTCCACGCACAGAAAGTAAATATAAAAAACTGAAGGATGCAACATAGAGAAGAAAATAAAATGATTTTAGGGACCGGAATGTAAATCTCCCACCCAAATAAAAGGATAAAACACTACTCCCTTTTCTTGTTGCGGCGATCTTCAGAGCTGTTTTGGGAGATACCTCGTCTTGCATCAATCTCTCTCTCATAGTCTCATGGGCAGGGGCAGGGGAGGCAGGAAAAGGAAAAGGAAGAACACGAAACCTAGTTTGCCTTTCCCTTTCCCTCCGCGTCAAATCGGATGCCAGGTCAAATTCAAATTCATCTATCTATCTATCTATCTCCCTATATCTGAAAAGATTGCTATAGAAATTAGTTAGATATGCCACCCATTCATAGATAGATGGTACCGGGTCTGCCTGAAACTGACTTTTGACGGCACTCAATTTAGGACCTCAAATCAAATTGAGCTCTCCTCCTCAAAGTTAACTGCTTTTTGGCTCCAATGTCCACAATTTTACACCCTGATTGTTTGGTTCTTTAAGCTTCCTTCGTCTGTAGGAACTAGGAAGCAAATTGCCTCGTTGATTTGCATATTTCACCATGTTACTATCAGTAAAACCCAAACCAAAAGCCCTTACTATTATGCTGCCCTTCATTAGATTTCCAGTGTTTTCCTTATGATGTTTCTCCATTTTCTTACCATACATCTCTATAACCTTTTCTTTTTATATATATATTTTTGGAGATGGTACTAAGGCATGGACGCACAGCCATCTTGGAGACCTCCATTGCCTGTAGAAGAGGGCATCTGGAAACCAATTTGTGTGGAGACAAACGGGGAAGGCAAGGAGCAGCTCTGCGGGGATATGTTGGTAGAGGTTTATGACGTGCAAGTACAACTGCATGGGATAAGACCCGGTAATATCCACGGCAACGTCAAGTTAAACTGTCAATGCTTCAGACCAGTCCTCTTCAATCGTGACAGGGAACATGCACTAATGATTCGAGAAATGGTTAGGATATACTGTACATATATTCGTCATCCCTCAAACCTCTCTCTCTCCCCCCCCCCCCCCCCCCTCTTTACATTTCTTTTCATTCTTATGTATAGGACTCTTTGCCATTGGACGGTCCAGATGTAGCCCCCTTGGGTTTTGATCCCATCAATATCAGCGTCGATCTCAAGATAGATGATGATGAACTGTGTAAAGGGTTTGTACACTGGAATCCTAATGAGGATTGTAGCGATGTTTGGTTGGATCATGAGATCCCAGGAAAGAATGGTTCTGTGCTTGTGACCTATGGAGTGATGTCATACGCTTGTCTTGCTGAGTTAGATGTTAAGCTAAGTGAGTCAATAGAAACACCTTTGAGAATTTATGGTGATATTGTTGTTTATATCGACAACATGCAGTACCTGAGGTACTCCGTTTTCAGTAAGATGAGGCATGATTGTTCCACCATCAAGCCTCTGGATTGCATACCCTTGTCTAGGTCTCTCTTTTGTTGCCCTTGCAGCTCGTCCCTTGTAGTTAAGGTGAACCTTTGGAATTCTGACACAGGCAAACCCCTTGCACGTGGCGCGCTGCTCTTCCCTCTTGAATATTATGGGGAACTTGTGGGGACGCTTAGTGATCAGAATATAAATATGATTCAAGTAAAGGTTAATTGGTTGTTCCACAGGGATCATCCAAAAACATATGCGGTCATCTTCACTGGATTAATCTAGATATTAGAATTGTGTTTTTTTTTTTTTTTTTTTTTTTTTTTGTCCAAATTCAGTGCTCTGTCCTTGTGTACTCGCCTTAGTACAAATTGGTATGTTGATTGTTGTTCTCTCAGACTTTGTGATGAAATTGTATTAACCCTTTGATTTTGCAATACTATTATAACTGTTATGTTGCGTCTATTTATTCAAGTGTGCTTTGATCTCATTATCAAACCGCCCATGTAGGGTGTCACCCCCGTACATGCTTCTATTTCCCATCATTCTCATATCTTTTTTGAGCAATTTGGGATGAAATCCCATTTAGTCGTCTTTGTTTACGACTTTATGTTGCTTTTAGCAAATTCCGGTAGAACTTTTAAATTCTTTTGTTTGGAGACTTCAAAATTTTCTGGTCAGCGTGGTATGAAAATAACCTAGCTATTGGCTTAGAAGGTCAACTACTTTTTTATTAATATACACACACACACACAAACGCGAGCAATGACCATGGGTCTGCTACTCTACTTTGTCAGACAGTGCACGCATTTGAGAATGTGAACCACATTATCAATTGTGCAACAACATTCCGTAGAGGAAAGAAGGGAAAAAAAAATAATGTTAAGGCTTTAAATAAGCCCTAGGTAAACAATAAAACAAAGCTTGGAATACTGACGTACCTACTTGTGTACAAACCGAGCCTCCAAATTTTTTTTACCAGTTATAGCAAGAGTATACGCCTTAATTACTCATGTTATAGACACTGCTAACATGCTCAAATGTGAGCATTTTTATGTTAATAACTTAGCATGAGATGCCCTCATATGCAGTGGCGAAGCTAGGATTTTATGTCAGCAGGGTCCATAAAATTTTTTTTCTAAAAACATATGTACAGCAAAAGGAAAAATAATATATCCTATACAAAAGGAAAAATAATATATCCTATATCCAAAATAATAATTCAAGACAATATAAAAAAAAGGAAAAATTACAACAATTCTCTACGAGTTTTCATTTTTTGATAATTTTGCATAATAGGTTCATTAGGAATCTCATTAAACATCTCTCTTTCTATATACGTCACAAGACAATCATTCATCAAAGCATCTCCCATTCTATTTCTAAGTTTTGACTTAATAAGCTTCATTGCGGAGAATGCTCGTTCGACGGATGCCGTTGCCACCGGTAAAAGCAATGCTAATTTGAGAAGTAGGTACACATGGAAATGTCAAATTTTTCTTGGTCCCAACTAGCATTTTAGACAACCCATTGAGATCTCGTATATCATGAAATCTTTCATCTAAGCGGACATCCATAATGTAAGTATCAAGTTGATAACCAAGTGTAGCCATATCAACATTTTCAAACTCTCTTGGATAAAATGATGCCATCTTGATCAACATATCCTTATTAAAAGCTTCAAATGCATCTCTTGGGTTCAAACAAGTAACACAAAGTAAAAGCTCAGAACTTATCTCATCAAATCGATCATTGAGCTCTTTAAGTTGCATATCCAAGATAGTATAAAAAATCTGAACACGATACCTACATATTTTAGTATTTTATTTCATTAATTTCATTAAGAATAAAAAAAGAAGGTTACATAACAAGAAAGAGAAAGAAGAAAAAAAATACCTATGTAAATTGGTCATTTCTTCGGATCTACGCCGTGGTCTTCCTCGAGTAACAAATGTTGCCTCCATATTCGGTGTAGGAATATTATGCTTGTTGCAAAATAAAGAAATTTTTTGCAAAAGAGGATCCCATCCATCTTCTCTCATACTTTGCAATTGCGACTTGGTCACATTGACAAGTCCTATGGCATTAACAATATCTTGATCTTTTTTTTGTAATGCTTGAGAAAACACATTTGTTAATCCCAAAACATCTTGCATCAAATGCAAAACAAAAACACAATCAAAAGAGGGAAATCCATCTAATAGAATTTTAGCTTCTCCTTTTTGGTTAAAATCCACAGCTTCTTCCTCGATCATCTCAAGCATATCAAGAATTGGAGTAAAAAGTCCAAGCACATTGTTCACAGTACCATAATGAGAGCCCCACCGTGTAGCCCCCGCTCTAGAAAGACCCATTTCTTGATTTTGCCCTTTACATGTTTCTTTCTCACCATTGTTTAAAGCCTTGGCAATTTTAGCTGCTTGTCTTTCTCTTAGCTATCTTTATGCTTACAAGAGGCCCCAACAGTTTTTTGGATCTTATCAGTGAGAGTAAAAAGATGAGCAACATCTATGTGAGAGTTAGCAACAGCTACTAATGTCAATTGAAGCTGATGCACAAAACAATGGACATAATATGCAGAAGAATTAGTCTTTAAAATCAAACTCTTAAGTCCATTGAACTCGCCTCGCATGTTGCTCGCTCCATCATAACCTTGACCACGTATCCGTGACAAAGAGAGGCTATGTTCAGCTAACTTGGATTCCATTGCCACTTTAAGCGTGGCAGCTGTCGTATTAAGCACATGAACAATACCTAAAAATCTCTCCACTGTACTTCCATCTTTTCTAACAAAGCGTATCACCAAGGCCATTTGCTCTTTGCAAGACACATCACGGGATTCATCAACTAATATAGCAAACAACTCATCACCAAGCTCACGAATAATAGCATTTGTGGTCTCATGTGCAGCAGCATGAACCATCTCCTTTTGGAAATCAGAACTTATCAGTTGAAGGTTTTTTGGTGCATTTTCAAGTGCCACACTTTTAACATCTGCATTGTGATCAGCAAGGAACTTCAACAATTCAATAAAATTTCCCTTATTTAATGAATTTGCAGATTCATCGTGTGCACGAAAAGCCATCCCCTGGAGTAGAAGGTACCTTATGCAATCAAGTGATGCATTCAATCTCACACGATAATCCTTTCTTGATTTGTCGGTTTGTTTTCCGAAAAAAGAGCTAATTGACTGTCTCTGGTTCAACAATGTTCGTGTCTTCAACTCATTTTGCATATGAAAGCTATTTGCTTTACCAACATGTGACAACAGAGCATCCTTTCCTTTGTTCCACGCCTTCCAACCAGTCACAATAAAAGCATCACCACCTCCTTGCCGTCCTCCTAATTCCGGCTTAAACAAAAAGCAAAAGAAACAATACACGGCCTCTTTTTTCATGCTATATTCTTGCCAAGATCCAAAATCATCATACCATCTTGGATTAAACCCTCGCAATCTAGACCCAATTTCTCTCCCTTCAAAGTCATGTAATTTGGGCTGACATGGTCCCTTGGCTAAATAACTTCTTCTCACACCATCTCGGTCATTTGGGTGATATTCACATATTTGAGGCCGAGTCCCTGGATCTGATGGAGGATCAAACGCGCTGAAATCAATTCGATTGAATTTACTTGATCCTCGATTAGATGCATTTTCCAATCCAGCCATGAATCTAAAATTACACAATCAAATTATCAAGTTGCAGCCACTCTATTATTTTTTCAAACACAACATACTGATTTACTCGTCGCCTTTTAGTTTTACCATCATAGATTCATAGTTATAGTCTTGTACACAGGGTGAGCACCGCTACTTGTTTATTTAGAAACGCAGGATCATCATCATCATGAATTAAAAAGAGCTAAAAGGTGTGGTTAGAAAGGGAACGCACTTAAAATAAATTGAAGTATGGCCTGGGTAACAACCATGCTTTATTGCTTGGCTTGAAAAGCAATTTGTTTCGGGAGTTGGGGGCATTAATTAATTATCTTTCAGTGATTCAATGATAAAAAGCATCTTATATCATGTGTTGTCTTATTGTACAGAAAGTCAGAAACCAAATTGCAAAATAGAAAGTGGCGGAGAACAGACCTGCGGAGAGGAGAGGAAGAGATGCAGTGCGAAGGCCAGGGGGGAGGGGAATAGATGATTTTGTGATTCTGTCTCTGTCGGCGACTCAGCGTGTCTCCGACTCTCCGTGTCGACTGTCGAAGAAGCAGGAAACCGAACAGACGCTTCGCCAGGGAGGAAAACCAATATCTGAGAAATCTGAGATGGGTCCTTTAAAATTTTCAGATGGGTCCCCTGTATTTTTTTTATTTACATACAACTACTATTCCAAATAAATTTTTTTTTCAGGTGGGTCCCTGAACCCAGCATGGAGGCTGTAGCTTCGCCCCTGCTCATATGTGAGCAAATAAATAAACAAAATAATGTTAGATAATAAAAAAATTTGCTTAATCTACCAACGATATAAATAAATATGTTATTCAATTTGTTTTTTTATTAGACGGAAAATCAAAATATATTGTCGTTTTGTCTAACGATTGATATCCAACCACAGATCAAATCGATCGAACGGCAAAAACACGTATTTACCCGTTAGATCTAGCGTGTTAACACCTCTTGGATCCGTGTGTTTATAGTAAGTATATAGTAGAGATAGAGATTAAAATCCAAATCTGTGTCGCGCGCCACAGACCGTCCGATCAGATCTGGATGGATGAGGGAGCCCCGTGCATGTAACCAGATTATAAGGCCCGAAAAAGATGAACCGTCCAGATCTGATCGGACGGTCTGTGTCGCGCGCCACAGGATTCGGATTGATAGAGATTATGATACCCCTTTTTGTGCGTCTCCACAGTTCTTCACAATAAGAATCTAATATTGCATTTCCTGTTTTCAAGGGACTAACCAAATTGAGAGATTCAATAATATATGATGCTGACTCTCATTCAATGCCTATAAGCCTCATCATACAGTCTATCATCTTATGCCAAAGCAGTGAAATTACGTACCAATTGTACCAAAATGCATTCATGAAATTAAATTGTGCCAAAATGCATTCATAAAATTAATATGCCAATCCCAGCCAAAATTAATCAGGAATTAAGTATAAAGGATATTTTCAAGCTAACTAAATACATACAAAACTAGGAAAAGACTGACCACTTAGCGCAAATATTTGAATGCCAGATGCAAATTTTCCTATGAGTTACTTGGGGTACCAATTCACTGGAAAAAAAGATTAGCAACTAATAATAGACAACTATGCCTACAGGCTTCAGGGTTGGGTTGGTAACTTTCTAGAAATCCTTACTAGAATTGGAACTGATGGCTCAACTTCATTGCTATTATAGGATAGGTGATGGTAAATCAGTTAGATTTTGGACTGATAATGGCTGTTTGATACCCCCATCTACCTATCCTACCTCTTTCAAATTTGCACCAATAGAAACTTAATTGTGGCCGAAGCTCTGAGCAGTAATTTGAGGGCTCTTCAATTTACCAGACAGTTGTTAGAGATGTAGGTTGTTGAATTTCAGGATTTGAGCTGCTCAACATTGACTTCTTTGCCCCCTCAGTAACACAGTCCTGATATATTTAGGTGGGATGACAAAGAGAAGGGGACATTCTCCACCAAAGAAATGTACATGTGGATTGATGATAGAAGAGAGAGAGATGAGTTCTTTGAAGAAATTTGGGATTGAAGCGGGAAGGGAGCGCACGTGCCCTGCCACGTGACGTCCGTACGACCGGAGGAGGCCGTACGGCCTGTGGCGGAGGAGTGGAAGAAGGCGACGGAGAAGACAGAAACTGCGCAGGGATGCCAAATAGAAGCTCGTAAGGCGACGAGTCAGGAAGGGAAACATTGCCTAATAGCTCGACAGGGAAAGGCTCGTCCAAGAAGTCTTTCCTGCGCTTTCTCCGACGGAAGTCGCCGGAGACGGGGGAGGTGGGGCCCGCATTTGGAGGCCCGCTTGAGAGAGCCGAGTCGAGCTCTCTCTCTTCGCTCAATTATCATGGAAAAGCAAAACATGATGACACAGTTTGATGACACAGTAGAAATTAAAATACTATTAAAAATATTAGATGTTGGTATTATTTTAGAAGACTAGAAGGGCTGAGTTTTCGAAGAGTCGGTCTCGTATTTCAAAATATAAATTCGTCTGATTCGATCCATCTCAATCATTTTTATCAATCCAGTTTGACCTGGTCCTTCTATCAAACTTATCAATTCCGGTCCTTTGAAATCCGACCTGGCCCTTTTGTCTTTCACTAACTGTAATTAGCGCAGTTTGTTGATCTGGACCGCTCATTTTGGATGGAAAAATCACAGCCCTCCCTTCTTTTGCATCTCTCTCCGTTGGATTCGGGCCTTTCTCGATCCTTCTTTTGATTCGGTTATTTGTGAGTTACTACTAGAACTTCACCTTACAAATGAGATTTCTATAATAATGATCTTTTTGTTTTAGATTCTTTGTGTATTATCATGATTTAAATTTTGGTACTTCTCATCTATTATTATATTTTGTCATAGCAGGGATTATTGCTCAAATTCTTCGAGTTTTTGCTTGATGTGTCATTTTTTCGGGTTTGTCTTTTTCTTCGTTTGTAATTTGTCATCTTGGTTATAATTTTATTTGTGCATTCATACTTTTCTGTTTCTGTTTTTGAACATTTGTTGTTGTATTGCTTGGGGTGCTTTTCTTTAATAAAAGGAAAGTAGTGGAGTTCTCTCCACTTATTTCAAAAAAAAAAAAAATGTTTGGAGTCTATTTCTATGTAATCCCTATTTTTAATTTCCATCTTGATTAAGTCTCGCAGTGAATAAGAATATAGTAACTACCCTTCATACATGTGCACGATTAGGGTAGCCAATTGTATAATTACTTAATTAGTATGATTTTACATGAATAAGGATATATTATTCTTAATGTCTAAAAAAATATTATTATATTTGGGTGAGTTTCATATTAACGATTTAAGAAAGTTTTAATGATTTATATTTACATATACACAACTAGGGTCATCAATTGTACAATTAATATGTTTTTGTATGAATAAAGATATATTATTCTTAATGTCCAAACAAATTATTACTATATTCGGATGAGTTTTATATTAACGACTTAAGAAAGTCTTAATGATTTATATTTTTTTTCATTTTAGCCCATTTTGTTTTCAAGTATGAAAATTGATCCGTAAAAGAGGAATACTTTAATTACATATATGGGCAACTTAGTCTGTCGATTGTTTGTTCTTCTTTAATTTTGCACCGAATTTTGATTTTTGCAGTTTCATATCTGATGCAGGTGATGTAACAAAGAGACTGATGGAGAGAAGTTTGCCCACATGTTTTGAAATTAGGTTCATTGCGATGAAGTACTGTTCCAACTTGGTAGGTAAGTCAAAAAATTAAGAGGCAGAATAAAATCAGTCGTGACTGACGGATGAGACTGTCAGCTACGATTAAATCTCAATTTTCGAGATTCTAACAATCGATCTGAACCGTTCAATGTGTTCTCCATATTGAAATCTCGTTGGAGACAAAATTTTATATTTTTCTGAAATTTTTTAGTATTTATTTTGTATTTTACAAAATTCTTAATCTAAACAATTCTGGACCCTTCAATAACTATGATTTTTAAAAATCTCAAAAAAATAGTAAATAAAATCAGAAAAATGTAAAATTTGGTCTCCAATGAGATTTCAATATGGAGAATACATTGAACAGTTCAGATTAGCCATTAGAACCTCAAAAGTTGAGATATGATCGCGACTGATTTTAGCCTATCTCAAAAATTAATGTGTTTCTTTCTTTTTATTTGCGATCTATCTAAAAAAAAGCTCTAGAGTTCGAAAGATTCAAATTCAAACACGTTTTAGGATTATTTTCTTATTTCTAGATATTGTAGGGTTTATTTTTGAAATTTTAGTAGTAAGTGGAGATGAGACCGGGAGAGAGTGTGAGTATGACAGGTTTTATTTTTTATGTTAATTAGTTTGACAGACATATTTTTCATTCAGATTTTCTTATAACACGTGCCGGGAAGTGGCAAAAAACTTTTGTATGACGGCAGCAAGATTAATGTTATTAAAATTAGGCAATTTTTCCCTTTTAGTGTTAAGGCTTGATCCTTTTTTGCCCTTGGTGTTAAGGCTTGGTATATTTTTTATCAACAGGTCATTTTAAAAAGCTTGATCTTAACAGATAATTATGTGGTCAAAAGTTAAAATGAAATGACTCATGGCTTTTTGCCTTTTATATTCTAATTGCTGGTTTTTTTTATTAGTATAGGTCTGCTGAGCCATGCGAGATAAAAAAAAAATAATAATAGTCACATTATAGTGTTTCTTAAGGTAATTGAACCCATACTTGCTATTTTTTAATAAAATATACTATAGACTTGGTTACTTTCTTATTAGAACATAATAAAAAATAAATAATTTGATATATATCTAATAAAATATTAAGCGCTAGTTGGAATATTAATTGCTTTGTTTTCTTATTTGTCCACACATTGTGGAGGCAATTTCTTAGTTAGTAATAAAAATATTGGAATACAATACACAACCGATTATTGGGCTTAATGGAAAGACGCTCTACATGGTTTTGACAATGACACCATATACCTGTTGTTATTACTATTTTGTGTACATGGGAAATTATATCTGATCATGTATTAATGCATTCGTCTAATAAAGCAAGTGTAAACGATCAATTTAGAATAAATCATTTTGCGATTAATTTAATAATTAACTCTTTAGATGGTAGCTTGCTATTAGATTTACATTTGAATGAGTTCAAAATTATGATATATGATGAAAAAAACATAAAAGAAAAGTAAATTCGAAAAATCCTAAAAAGTTATAAGTTAACTACAGAGATTATATTATCCTCCAGCATAATTTATAGTAGCTCACTTAATTTACATATCATTTATAGTAGCTCACTTAATCTACATATCGATATGGCCTTTTTCTTTTTACCAAATTACATATGGCAAACAGACTTTGAAAATAAGACATTCCTTAGAAAATCTTCTTCTAAGGTATTCAATTTCAAAAATGTTTTAATTGATCAAGTCATTTGAATCCAATAAAGTTGAAGAAAAATATGCAATATAACTCATTCGAAAATTTATAAATAAGAATATAATGTTTGTGATGATAGCGGATCCAAAATGGATATAGTTATAACTCAATTTTTAAGAGAAAAATTATATTTTTAGTTCTCTCTAATAGCTCATTACACGGCAAATTCATTGAGATAACTTAAACTAAATCAACTGACGGAGCTAGAATGTTATTGCGGATGTATTACCGTACTCGTTTATCAATTAATTCATACATAAATACGGAACTTAATAAAAAGAGAATGAACCTGATAGGTCATTCAACATGTATATAGTATCCAAGTCACGTGAATCTTATGCTTCACATACTTCGTGAGATAACTTAAACCACTTCATGCACTCTGCGTTCCGTTATAAAAAACACTAAACACGGGATTTTGTAATTTTCATGGACTTTAAAAATTGACCAATCCATTGATGTACGGTCTTAGCTTATGGGGTTTCAAAGCCCAAACTCCAAAGGATACCACAAATAACGTACACAAATCTATATATTAACACCTTCCCATCTCCAATCTCTTAGCTGATCTCTCTGGTTTTCGTACTTTTCATTTCACTTAGATTAGAAGCGGCACAAATTTGTCAAAGTTCCAAGAAGGATTTTTTCCAAATGCTTGCAGAGGCTGACAAGTTGAAGAGAACATATAGCAAAAAAGAAGAAAACTAGAACAGAAAACCCTAAAGAAGTAAACCACGATAAAGAAACAGAGACATATCTTGTTTTTAAATGATTCTTTTAGTAATATAAGAAAATAAAGTTATTTCGAACAAATTCGAATTATAATTTTATTCTAATTTAAAAACTATATATTTAGATAGAAATAACAGTACTTTTAATCTAAATAAGTTAATTTTAACTATCTAGAAATGATATCTCTGATTTTAACTAACTATAATTCGAACTGCATTCTCAACGATCCAACTATAATACAAAAGGCGATCTCCAAATTAAGTTCTAGTACGAAAATCTTTGCATGTACTTTCTAGTTTCTACCGTGTTTAAATTAAGTTGTGCATACAATCTCGGTCAACAGACTCTTCGGTCCATTTTACCACGCAATTTTGCATCTTCCAATATTTTATATTAAATAATCTATTTCATAAAATTTCGTATTATTTTTTATGTTTATATCATGTTACAAACAGACACAGTGTACGAAAATAAAACGGTTTATTAGTCCACATCTAGTTATTACATACGCAATCGGCAATACTATTTCTGGCTCTTGCTTTTCTCTATGTTCGGTTCGTGACTCCCATTTTTTTTTTTTTTTTTTTTACATTTTTGTCGATAAAAATGTCCCGCTTACTTGGGCCAGTGGCTAGTCGATCATGGATTTCATAATGTTTTTTACTTTTTTGTGTTCTTCGAACCGTGTTGGCATTCTTATTTTTATTTCCGGAAATTGATAAGTAGAGAATGCTTGGTGCATATTAGTTTTTTTTTTTCAAATTTTGAAATCAATACATAATATTAACATATTTTTCGGATTTTTCTCTGTCGCTTCCTCTCTCTCTCGATCTAGGGTTGGAATTGCTTCTCGCTTTCTCTTTCTCTCTCTCTCTTGATCCTCTTTCACTCTCGATCTAGGTTAGAGTTGCCTCTCTTTCTTTCTTTCTCTTTTTCTTTCGGCGGTACGGAAGCACAAAATTTTAGAAGAAAAAATCCGGGCAGCTCTGGGCAAGGGTCGAGAGTGCTATTTTCTCCAATATGCGAGCGGTACGTTGGATTATGATCTAATTGAGTAGTAAAGAAGATAAGTGAAGAAAAGCTTGGAAAAGTAAGGCGGTTCTCCATCACAACATCACAACCATCAATCAATCTTCAAAATTATGAGGAATGGACAAGTGTTAAGGCCATCTGAAGAGAAACCCTAGCTATCCATCTATAAAAGAAGTACAAACAAAAGAAAAAGGACGGTCTTTAGAAAACAAACTAAAGTGCTGCCAATTTATTTTTAAGAAAAGACTTGTAAAAAAAGAGATTTTGAAGAAAAGTAAAAAAATGTAAATTGTATGCTTGTTTCATTATGTGATAAATAAAGAATTTCATTTTCTTCTATATGTTGATGATTTCTTTTTCTTTTTTTCTTCTTCTATTGATTTCTTTTTTTCTATCTTTGTCTTGGTATACATGAATAATAAGAAGATTTAATAAAGTGTGCAGTATGTGAGGGTTTGGTTATCTGGGAACGCCGACCTAAGCATGGTTAAAAGATTTATTCAATACCTAAAATAAGGATAAGCTGTGTAATACTAATTGTAAGAAGTCGGGTCTATGTTGTGTTCGGGTTTGGTTGTCTAGGAACGCCGACTCGAACACAGCTCTGTGATCCATAAAAAAAACAAGTAAAGTGTTTATGACAATAATTTGAATCGGGATTTGGTTGTCTGGGAACGCCGATCTAGGTTCAGCTCAATAGTTCACCTAATTAACAATATAAAAAGTTTCATGATAAATGAGTCTTCACCCCTTTGTGTGTCAATTGCATGGAAATAGGACTCAGTTTTATGAAAAGAGATCTAAGAACAAGTTTACTCTCTTTTTTATTTGCATAAAATGAATTTGTATTTTTTTTCCATTACAGTAAAAGTACTGAGATTTTGTTGAAAAAAAAAAGAGTTATGAGTCCATATTGAGTCTTTACAAGTACACAAGTCTATGGATTTAGGTTCCTTTGAATTTAGATAAAGGTCTTAATGTGAAGTGTGTTAATACAAACTTTTTTTTTACTTCTTGACTTTTCAATGGCTAAACAAATCTCCAATCAAAACTTGAAAATGAAGTGAATAGGCAAAGAGATTATGCAAAATGATAAAAGTAAAAGTTAAGTTTTAGACAATCATCATCTAACTGAAATTATCATGCTTAATCTAACTCAAAATTGAATACAAAAGAAAATAAAAATCTATTTAGTTGTTATGTGACTTTCCTTGTGTCTCAAACATGATCAAGTACTTAAGTATGTAGCAACAACTTTGAATAGTTTAAGAATTTGCAAAACTAGATCAATTGCACACCACAGGAAACTGTAATATCTGCATCAGCAGTTATGCCTTTGCAGAAAAAAATATCTGTTGAATTGGTAAAAAAAAACTTATTTGCGTTTGCACTTAGATTTTCAGCATTTTGCATCGACCCGTTTTTGTCTGCGTCAGCTTATTGATGTAAATAATAGCCAGTTGTATGGAAAACGCTGATGTAAGTATTTTCATTTATTTGTATCGGATTTACTAATGTAACTAATTGAATATCTGCTTCTGTCCAATAGATGATGTTAATGTATATGCTCTTGCATCAGCTGTGGCAATGAAAATAATACATCGAATTGCATGGGATAAATTGATGTAATTATTCTCACTCGACTGCATCGGTATGACTGATGCAATCAATAGATTATTGCATCACCCCCAACAGATGCAACAAATATGCAGCTTATGCATCGGCTATGTCTATGTAAATAGCACAATTAATTGCATGGAAAATACTGATTTAACTAATCCGTGCTACTACATAAGATTTACTGATGTAACTAAACTAATTATTGCATCTGTAGTGGCATGAACTTGCCAGACCAATAACATCCTAAGGAGAAACGTTGTCAGGGATGAGCCTCCATGTGAAATTGATGAGACCAACACCTTTTCTTTACTCTCGTGATACTCGTACAACGGCCTATCAGAGGTGAATCGCCGCCGGAAGCCATCAACATCATTGTCTCAGCCGTTGTCAGACCAAGTACAAATCCAATGCTGAATTCTCCAAATTGGAAAACGAAACTACAGTTGACACCCTAGATTGTAATTGTAATCATGAATCAGAATTTAATACAAATTTCATTTCCTATAGATTATGGTAGAACCTAGCTCTGATACCATAATAGAAAATGAAATTTGTATTAAATTTGCTATCGCATCGCGCTTCGCGCAATGAAAGTTTAATTTTAATTTGTACTCATAGTCGTTCACTTTGATTAAAAAAAAATATGGATAATATTAAAATATTGATGTCAAATATCTATACTTTAAATGATTGTCGATCTCTATTGCTAGTATAATCTATTCATTCTTTATATTCGTTATAATTTTATAATCAACAAATGAATTAGTAAGCTTGAACCTTCTATAATTTAGGGACAAAATATTCCATAAAATTAATCATTTGATTTGCATTTTTCATCACATAGTTTAATAGAATTGAATTCATTTTGGTCACTATGTATTTATTAATCTCCCAATTTTTTTTGTTTTGTTTCAATTGTATCACTTAATTAAAATTAAACAGTATATGTGGACAATGTTCTTCGTTGATATGGACAACTTAGCTAATACAAATGTACTTCTTTGTTATTGCAGACAATACTTTTTTTGCTTACGTAGATGAAACTTTAATATTCTGATTTATTGATGGAAAAAGAACTAAAATATTAGTAGCCCAAGATAATATTACATCATACAAATTCTGTCACACCCCGTATCCGAGATACAAGGCGTGAGGTGAGACAGTATCTGATCATCCATCCGACGGCCCGTCAACCTACGTCACAACAGAAATAAAAGCAAAACGGAGTCAGCTACAAAGCCGAGTAACCAGTTATTTAACGACGCAGCTTCTCTATAACCAATTTATATAATCAAAATATCAACCGATTGGATTAATCCACATATCAATACCAAATAAATAAAATATATTTCACATAGATCAACGGGTCTAGGTTTTCTCAAATCAGTTTTTCATATCACTTTCACATTAGCGCGAATCCATCTCTAGGCAATTCCGCTTCACATTCCATATCACTTTTCCGTTTCAAATCAAATCACATCAGAGATCCGTTGACTCGTAAAATACATCAATCACAATTCTTATATATCAATTCATTCAAATAAACAAACGGCATTTAAACCAATCAATGCGAAAATTAAATTATAGAGAAGTCCGGTTACCTGATCAGCAATCTAGAAAAATGAAACGACAATAATCTCGATGTAGAACTCGAATTCCAATCGGATGGATGAACATATTCTCAATCGGATGACGCATCAAATAGAACTGATATTCTAAATAAATTCTGGGTTTTCAATTTAGGGGGGGGGCAGTATCAAGTTCACAATGCATGGGAATATATGTCATTTTATTATTTCTCGGATGGGATAGAAGGAAATCAAGGAGTTCATATAGATAGATAGGTGCGTGGGGTGCAAGACAAAATTAAATCTCATTAAGTATTTAATACGGTTACTAAAATACGGTTATCAAAATAATAATTAACTATTTAAATCGGATGGGAAAGGATGCTTCGCTGGTGGTAAAAATAGGAAGCATGAGTTTTTATATCCATAGGTGCGTGGCCTTCCAGCCCAAAATATCATATAATTAAATCTAACCGCTACAATTACGGTGCAGGAACAAAAATCATGAGGTTTTGTATAAAAGGATATAAATAATTAAGGAATTAACTATATTGCTAAATCAAGGGAAGACACGTCGGTTATGAAAATTTGAACGTGGCATGTATATGATGAAGGTTTCCTTATACATACATATTATATTTATATAAATGGTACGAAATGATATGCCAGCATAAAAAAATATATAAAAACATGATGTTTAAGGTTGAAATAATTAACAAATACGTATAAGAATTCAGGGGTGTTACAAATTCTCACTCCCTAGAGTTTTACCATCATGGCACAATATTTGTTTGGACAGAAATGTTGTAACGAGTTCAAACCTCATGCCTCACTTATTGCAACAATTAAAGTCGCGAGAGATTTTTTTTACCTCCTTAGCATTACTTTGAGCGGTAGATTTACTAAACACATCTACAGCTCTTGTGAGGGAATACATGTCGAAATTGATATCAACTAGGTTGTCAACCAAACCGTTGTAGTTATCATGAAGTCTCAGTAATTCTAAAAGGAGAATTATATTTCTTTCAAATCTCTTTTCATCTTTTAATTCAAGAAAGTTTGGTGCTTTATTGGGTTTAAACCCACAATGTACAAGTTGTCTCCACGCATGAATAATGAAACTGATTTGTCTTCTATTTCTAGAAAAATGTCAAGAAAATCCTATGGAATGGAAGGTTTTTCCTTCTCATTACACAAAATTGAAATCTCAATTTTTTTCTTTTTTGGATCAGAAACTTGATTTCTCAGATTTTCTATGAAACCCTTATAACTTTGCATGTTGGTTACCTTGAAAGTTGATTGTGCGGGAGGCACTGGTTGCGTCGCCATTGATTGAGAAAAACAAAGGAGAAAGTGAACTGCAGTACAAGAATATATATGCGGGAGGTGAACTATAGAAGAAGAAGAAGAATGTGAGTTTAGGAAATGATTTTTAGTCGGGTGGGGGCTGGAGTATACGGACTTGAAGTGAAGATTATTGGACTGTTTCCTAATCCATTCTAATTAATCGGGTTCGAGTTTCTGACCTTCCCTTTTTTATGTATTTTTTAGTTCTGACATTTTTTTTCGAGTTATAACTCCTTTGAAATTTTATAAAAAAAGAATATAATGTTTGTGATGATAATGTTTGTAATGATGGCGGATCCAAAATAGATTTAGTTATAACTCAATTTTTAAGGAAAAAAATATATTTTTAGTTGACTCCAGTAGCTCATTACAATAGCAAATTTATTGAAATAACTTAAAACGAAATTAACTGACGGAGCTAGAATGTTATTTCGGATGTATTGCCGTATTCATTTATCAATTAATTCATACATAAATAAGAAACTTAATAAAAAGAAAATGAATCCTGATAGTTCATTCAACATTTATATATTATCCAAGTCATGTGAATCTTATGCTTCACATACTTCGTGAGATAACTTAAAGCACTTCATGCACTCTGCGTTCCAGTATAAAAAACACAAAATGCAGGATTTTGTAATTTTCATCGACTTTAAAAATTAACCAATCCTTTGATGTATGTATGGGTGTATGACCGGTGGGTTGATGATATTTTAGCAAAATTTGAACCAAATCCGATAAATACCGGATTAGAAAATAAATTTAGTTATCACATCCATAATCCAACCCAAATTGTCAATTTTTTTATGTACGTGTTTTGATGGGTTAAGCGGGTTAAACGGGTTTAGTGGATTAAAAATTTGATCAAATTAAAATACACACAAAAATCATTTTATGGCTATTAAAATTTAGTTCGAGACAAGCATTCGAAGCATCTTTCAGCTTTTGTGGCCTTGTGAGAGGCATAGAGGGCGTGTATGACTATGGATGAGATTGAAACGTCGTGAGATAATAGATCTTTGAGTAAGGAAATGAGAAAATGCGAGACGAAGAAAAGTAAATAATGATAAATGGGTGGGTTGACGTATACATGGTTTATTAGTACAAAATTCGTAACCCAACCCGAAGTAACGAGTTTGTCAAGATTAGAACCCATATCCGATCCAACATCATGCTAACCCAATAAAAAATAGTTTGGGTTAGGTGGGTTGAACGGGTTCACGGTTTTTTTGTACACCCCTAGATGCACGGTCTTAGCTTATGGGGTTTCAAAACCCAAAGGATAAGGACTAGTATCCTCTGCAGACCTTTTGAGGTCTATAGAGACTTTCGAAATGAACCGTCCGATCTAATCTTGACGGGTAAATTTCATAGACCGTACAAATCTCGACGGACCTGGTATTAATCATGGGATGCCCATCATTGATCGGACGGTCCGAATCAAAGGTCTGCCCTCTGTAGACCTCAAAAAGGTCATGTAATTTTGAAAGGATAGAAGCCTAAAAGTGTAACAAAAATAACGTACACAAAGCTATTAACATCAGAATCGTATCCTCTGTGCAGTGCAGTGATTCATTAACAACTGTTTGATCAATAATGGATGTCCCATGATTAATATCAGATCCGTATGGATCGTAAAATTTAACCGTCGAGATTCAATCGGACAGTCCTTAATAACCACTGCAGTCTGTACTGCAGAGGATATTTATCCTATAAACACCTTCCCATCTCCGATCTCTTAATTAGCTGATCTCTCTGATTTCGTACTTTTCATTTGACTTAGATTAGAAGCGGCACAAATTTGTCAAAGTCCCAAGAAGGATTTTTTCCAAATGCTTGACAGACGCTGACAAGTTGAAGAGTACAGATAGTAAAGAAGAAGAAAAAAAAATAGAACAGAAAACCCTAAAGAAGTAAACCACGATAAAGAAACAGAGACAGATCTTGTTTTTAAATGATTTTTTATATAAGAAAATAAAGTTATTCGAACAAATTTGAATAAAAATTTTATTCAAATTTAAAAACCATTTAGATAGACATAACAGTTTTAATCTAAATGAGTTAATTTTAACTATTTAGAAATTATATCTCTTATCCTAACTAAATATAATTCGAACTGCATTCTCAACGATCCAACCATAGTACAAAAGGCGATCTTCAAATTAAGTTCTAGTACGAAAATATTTGTATGTACTGATATACTTTCTAGTTTCTACCGTGTTTAAATTAAGTTGTGCATACAATCTCGGTCAACATATTTTCATGGTGCACGGCAGCTCGGCCTATGGTTGCCCCGTCTAGCATAATGGCATATTGACATTGCATAATTGCATTACAATACAAGTCTGCAACCCATACCACGCCACAAATGTGATGATCAAGTTTCAAGATGGCGACGCATCCATATGTAATTCGGGCCTTTCTTAGTGACAACACGCAATGGTATTCACTCTCTTTACTTCTCAAAATTGATTTGAATCTTTACTGTAAATGCTGTACTGAATGTATCACGCAACACATTGTTCAAATGCTTGGTGCTAAGCGTGCACAGGAGGAAGAGAGATATTTAGGGGTACATCTGTCACAAACCAGAAATTTCCTCACCTTGGTGCATAGGGATATTATGGAAAAGATGTATAACAGGTTGGCTATGTGGAAATTAAATACTCTCTCTATGGTTGGTAGGATTGTTCTCTTAAAATCAGTTTTTATTCTTTGCCAATCTTTTATATGATTGCATGCTTGCTTGAGAACAGAACTGTGGAGGAAGTGCAAAAATTAATGAGAAAATTTCTATGGGGAAAAACTGACAGAGATAGATATCTCTCATATATCTCATGGAATAAAATTTGTCAGCCTGTAGAGAATGGTGGTTTGGTATTGAGAGATTTAAAATTGTTTAATAAATCTTTATTTCTCAAAGCAGCCTAGAAGATAGTTGCAGGAAAAGACAAACTTTGGGTTAAAATTGTTAAAGCAAAAATACTTCTCTATAGTAGACTTTTGGAGAGCAAGAAATACACATAGAGTTAGCTTGTTCTGGAGACATATTCTTAGAGTAGGGGATGATCTTAAAAATGATGTGCAGTGGAAAATTGGGGACGGTCAAAACATAATGGCTTTTCAAGATCCATGGTACCCGCAGTGGGATCAATTACCAGAGGGGCAGAGAAGTAATTAACGTAAATGTTAAACTTTCACATTTCATTATGGAGGGATCAGACCAATGGAATTTGCAGCTATTGCTTCAAAATTTTGGCACTGACAAGGCTGGCTGGATAGTGCAAAATATTACAATATACCCTAAATCAAAGGACTCCTTACTATGGTTACCAAGTAAGTCTGGGAGATATATCACAAGGGATTCATATAATAAAACTTTTCAGATGGCTGCAGTTCATCAAAATAACAACCAGGAATTGGCAGTTTTGTGGAAGAGATTGTGGAAGTCTACACAAATACCCCCCAGAATTGTTATACTTTTATGGAGAGCTTTGCATAATGCCTTGTCTACAGGGAAAAGGTTGGATAGAATTTTTCCAAATATTTCATCCATTTGCATCAGATGTCAACTCGAAGAGGAATCAATTGAGCATCTTTTATTTCATTGTTCTTCCTCTAGAGCGGTTTGGTTTGCTTCTAACTAAGACTCTGAAATTTTGAATCCCTCCCTGCAACTGAAACAGATTTTGATGTATGTCCTCCAACATTTGTCAGAAAATGATTGCAAAAGGTTTTTCAGTATAATTTGGAAAATATGGAAGGCAAGATGCAATTTTTGTTTCAGAGGGGATAAATTTGATGTTTTACAAGTTATGAGGAAATCAGAATATACAATTTATGATAATACTTTGGGTTTTCCTCATATGAGTATATGACGAAGTTGAAGGATTTCAAATTTCACTATGAACTCCCGCAAAATGTAGCTTTGCTAGTTATTGATGGTTCATGGGATGTAAATAACAGAATGGGAGTGGCAATGATCATTTACGATCCCATGGGGAGGCTTTATAATTTTCATTCTAAAAAGAGAATTGCACAAGATGCACTGATGGCTAAAGCAATTTCTCTGCTTTTTGCGATTCAGCATGCAATTCCTCTTTTAAATTTTTCTCCCAAATTCATATTTTTTCTGATTCTCAGATTATTGTGAACTGTGTTAATAATCGATCTATGCAGGATATATCATCATGGTGTGCAGAAGAGATCTTGCAAGAATGCATTCAGATGATTTCCATGGCTCAATCCATCAAGATAAGATTTGTAAGAAGGGATGCTGTGCAGGTGCGCATGTCTTCGGTCCATGTTACCACGCAATTTTGCTTCTTCCAATATTTTATATTAAATAATGTATTTCGTATTATTTTTGGTGTTTATATCTTGTTACAAACAGACACAGTGTACGAAAATAAAACGGTTTATTAGTCCAATTCTTTTTTTTTTTTTTACTTTTTTGTCGACAAAAATGTCCCGCTTGCTTGGGCCAGTGGCGAGTCGATCATGGATTTTCATATTGTTTTTTGTGTTCTCCGAACCGTGTTGGCCTTTTTGTAGGCACTGCATTAAGCATTATATTCTTTATCGAATTTTTAATTCCAATTTTCTCAACATTGGAGCTGAGCCTTTAAGGCAAAAAAAAAAAGAAAAAAAAAAGGAGATTGTCGTTGGTCTTTAGACTTAAGTCAGAATAACTAATAAAGACAACGAAACAAAATAATTTTTTTTGTTTATTCTCTTTTGTGGAATTATCTGGCTTAGTTGTTCCTTCTTAAATAAACATATAATAATAATTATATTATACTTTTTTCGTTTGGAATCTACAGCCCAAATAAATTTTTACTATCATGGACAATATGAGTGTAAAGGAAACGAATGTCGGAGAGATATACTGGGTAGTCTTCTATTATGATAGGTTACTTGACTGAATTGCTCTGAAATTTACTTTCTAGTATATATTCTCCAGAATTTCTTGATATCAATTTTGACATCAATTGTAATCAGATTCCATTTACTGGAAAAAAAAAATCCGAATTTCATTCCATTTAATGGAGGAACGATATATATCAGTGGAAAATACAAATAATTTGAAAAGCAAGTAAGCTACTTAGTTACAACACGTTACTAAAGTCAATGGGACCATCAAGTCATGAGCCATGAAAGTGGCAGCTAATTATTTTCTCCGTACAACGAATGTAGTAATAGATTTTTTAATATAATCTGTAGAGAATGCTTGGTGCATATTAGTTTTTTTTTTCAAGTTTTGAAATTAATACATAATATTAACATCTTTTTTGGAATTTATTTTGCTTTCATTATTTAAAATAATGGAAAATATGAATAATTTGGAAGATTCCATTTAATTTTGTGCCCTGACTATTGATCGCATATTCGGAGGGAGATACATAAGTTGAACATTTGGATATTACATATGGCCGTTTTGGACAGAGGAATTGATCCAATATTTATATAGCCCCACATTTTCTTGAATTAGAGAGTTCAGATTAACTTTCGAAATTTAGATCAAACAAAAATAATTACACACATAAAACTTTGTGCACAAGGCAGAAAAAAAAAATTTCACAACGAAAATAAAGAATGTTAGAAAAGAAATTTTGTGCACAGGACAGAAAAAATGTAAATTTTTGAGAACTATATCTAGCAGAGTAGCACTATTATTGAAAACATTGTTCTTTTATGTGGAATGTTGCATGTTCAAAATTAAACTTCTGTGAACGGCTATAATGTGATGGTGCTAACTCTTATTTCGTATTGTAGGGATAAATTTAATAATCACTATACATAGAAAAAACTGTTCAGCAAAAAAAAAAAATGAAAAATGGATAAGGAAAGAAAACCAGATCATACGAATGAAAAAATAAAAAATAATACAGCTCGATAAAAATAAACATACATACACCTTATATAGTTTAGTTGATAAAAAAATAAAAAATAAAAGAAAAAACTGATTGTAGAACTTTTATACGAATGAATCGGGAGCCACGTGCATTGTTTCCCACAATGGTTACGAGCTTAATACAACCTATCTCGTTTATGTACAAATTACGAAGTGAAATGTCTCAAGCAACCCAAAAAATAATAAATAAAAATAAAAAGAATACAAAAGTTGTCTGTACAAAACCGAAACATAATACCAGCTCCGGTACATTCTCGTGGGACCATATAGGTATATGGACAGATATGGTACATACTGACATGACTATACATTAAACAAAATTTGCTGAATTTTATTATTGCATTGATCAATTGGCAGTAATGTAGTAGGCTCCTGTCAATTATGCCATATGTTTTTCTTTTCTTTTTTTTTTGATAAAAAATTATGCCATACGTTACCAAATTTAGAACTAACCAAGTAACCATCAATCGAGATTGAAGGAATAAGACAAAAGGCACTCAGTAAAATTTATTGAATAAGCAACAACTAAATCTGTATATACCTTTACGATAGGATTGTGCCCAAAACCGCTTGTTCAGCCGCTGATTTATCTTGACAAAAAAGAATTCCAAAAAGAGGTATTAGGCCACCAAACTCCTTTCGTACTTCCCGGAACTGTTAATGTTTGAAGGACAAGTGATAGGTTCATTTTAGATTTGGGGATGGATAAGATTGAACTACTAAATTAGCTTTCTGGTTTTTGTTAAATTTTTCGTAGTAAGGTGCATAATAAAAATAACAATAATTATGATAATAACATCAATAATAATATTTATAAGAATATAAGAGAATGACAGATTGAACCAGTATAGCACAATCTAAAAGACTAAAACAAATGATATTGATTAGTTTATTAGCGCTTTTGAGTAAAATGTAACATTCGAAATTTGACTGGAATTTTTATGGATATTAAATTTAAGATAAGTTGGCCCAATTTATCTTTAAAAATATTTTAAATAAAATTTATGTCATTTTTTCCTTGGATCTGCGCCGGAAAGATTTCCTTCCACAGCGGAAAAGCGACTGTTAAAATCCAAATAAACATCTCCATCTGTGTTTATATTGAGAAGTAGTAGGATATAATATCTGATCCTGCTCCGTGAAAATATTAAAAATATAGAAAGGTTCCAACTGCATCTCTGACCATACTGCTCACGAGGAGCCATTTATTCATTTTTTTTATCTTTTGACGACGACACGGAGCCATTCAGATACCAATTTATATGTGGACCCCACATAGCCTCATTATTTCCCTGAGATCACTTTTTTTTTTTTTTTTTGAATTTCTCCCTGAGATCACTTGCCCTATTTTCAAAAAAAAAAAAAAAAGAGATCACTTGCTCAGTTTCCCTAGACGCGGTATTCGACTTTAATTGATAAATGCAAGAATCATTTGCAGCGTCCAGATTCTAGAATTCGGTTTCTGTGAAGATATATAAAAGCCACCCATAGAACAGGTTTAATACATGATTTATATACGTGGGACCCTTATTGTGGAACGTTTGGTGAGAAAAACCTGACATTTCGACACCGCTTTGGTCCACCTAATCTCAAGTTTATACTAAATTTAGGATTTTCTGTTACACATTCCGATAGTGTGTCTGTGTCAGACAGAGAAATGGGATTTTTTTTTTCAGTTTTCTTTTTCAATATCACAAAAAAAAAAAAAAAATTTCCAAACGGGTTCTAATGAGTATTATAAATCCACTCTCAATTCACTGACAACGTCTTCTCTCTCGATTCCAAATCCACAATTAGCAAATTCGATTCTAAATCATTACAGTAATTCAATTCAAGTACGGTATTATATTTATAATACTCATGTTTAGACTTTTTTGAAAATTATTTAGGCGTGCATGATATTGGAAAAGAAAATTAAGCCCTTTAAAAAAAACTGAGAAATGAGAATATACGGAACACCTTGCTAATGTTCTTCCATCGAGTACGTTAAGTCTCATGAGTCATGACTCTCGTGTTTGTTGTTCCATGAATCCTGATTTTAATGGGACCGTCTGTATCGTCCAATCAACAAATAGACGATCAGTAAATGTTTTCTTTTTTAGAAAACTACGAATCAGTAAATGTCAATTAGTTGTCTAAGGGCTTTAGTTGTCAATTACATTTTAAGTCGTAACAGACAATTCACCATAATGATTAGATGACAAAGTCTCTCTATCCTCTTGACTAAAAACATCCACGGTGCTTGTAAGAATTTTTGACTTAACAAAAAAGTCATTCATAAGAATTACACGTCGGTAACATGAATCTTATATAAATTTATTTTACTGTTAATTAGGTGGAAGTAACAATATTCAAAATACAAGTACAATGTATTAGCATAAATTAATTTTAATGTATAGACGTACATGCAAACTATGTACAAAATTAAAAGTGTGAATTAATTATACACGATTTTAATTAAATTTACATATGATTTATGTTCCCGTCGTATCAAAATTCGCACATGTGACGCATTTTAAAATCGTGTCAGCATTTGTTAGTGCAGTCTTAATCAGATCTATCCGGCTAGTAGTTCGCGAACTAGCAGTAGTTGGGGCGAACCAAACGGAGAACTACAATTCACGAACTAGCGAACAACACCCTATTTCTAATTCCCCATTTTTTGAGAACTGGGGACGAACTAGTTTGGCGAACTAAATGTTCCCCGCCTAGTTTGTGCACGATCCAAACGTACCCCTAGTGAATTACTTGTATTAAAATTTTAACTTACATTTCACACACACACACAAAAAAAATATATATATATAGTTACTGTCATGTCAGACTTAGTTTCTAAACCTCCTCACATATTGAAAACCACGAGATTGAAGTGTCCTTTTTAATACAATATGAATGAAAACACTTCTTACATCTCGGATGTTACAAAATTCAACGCAAATAATAGATGATGTAACGCACACTGCATGTTTTTGTCCTGCGAAACTGTGTTGAGATCAAGAGAATTGATTCATTGCGCTAAAAGAATGCGATAGCAAGGATTTTAATATCGGAGTCCACTCGATTGCTAATTGCATTCATTTCATAATGTTGTTGTTTTTTTTTTTTTAAATATATTAGAGACATATGGTGAACAAAAAGAAAAATTATAACGAATTTTACTTCACAATTACTGAAAACGACCATAGTAATACAATATTTCTCAACTCTTTTTGTCGTATTATTGTTATTATTTTTTTATTAATGGAACACACACAGCGAAAAGGACCAACCCCAATTAATAATTTGGTGAATACAACTCTTTGTGTCATATTTCTTAAGTCTTTCAAATTCCTTTTGAACCACTGACTAGAGAAGGAGAGCCTTTCTTTGAAAACTATTAACAAAAGATTTATTATTATTTTTTGAGAAATGCTAGTGTCCAATATATTGGACGGATGTGTCCGTCCAATATGATCGTTTTCACGTTTTTAAATTTCTAATGACTGATCCGAACCGTTCAATATGTTCTCCCTGTTGAAAACTTACAAGAAACCAATTTTTACATTTTTTTCGAAATTTTTTACTATTTTTTTGGTATTTTTGAAAATTCATGATATAAACATTATGGATCGTCCAATAATATCAATTTTCTAAAATGCCAAAAAAATAGTAAAAAATTTCGAAAAAATGTAAAATTGGTTTCTTATAAGTTTTCAATATGGAAAACATATTGAACGGTTCGGATCGGTTATTTGAAATTTAAAAACATGAAAACGATCATATTGGACGGACCCCATTCGTCCAATATATTGGACACTAGCATTTCTCTAATTTTTGTAAACTTTATCAAAACCAACCAAAAACAACAATAAATAAATAAAAAGCATCCTTATGATTACCTTAGTTCAACCACACCAACAGGCAAATACATTATCCACTTTTTATTTTGGACAAACTAAAAGAATAAAAAATATGTATGTTTAACTTTTTGTTTGTTGGTCCACTTTGAACATTAAATAAACATGCGCCTCAATCATCCCGCACATAAGAGATTGGCTGGATTAGTTTTTATACACATATATTTCTCCTTTTCTTATATTTTCATTTTGTATACCACGCACTCTGATCTACCGCAATATCTATAAATTTCCATACATCCGACGACGAATAAAATGCACATATGCAATTTATGTGATAACCGGCGTTCGATTTGTTAGAATTTAAAGTGAAAATTATCTGATCTCAGTCATGCATATAGATTATGCATTGAAATTAGTAGAGTTATACCTTCAAAAAAAAAAAAAAAGTAGTTAGTAGAGTTATATATATATTTTTTGTTGTGTCACTAATAAAATATTTAAACAATATTATCAAATTAGTTGATTTATACCATAAGCAATATTGTCAGATTATCCGATTGCTCTGTGCTGGTATGGAATAACGAAAAAACAAATATCAATTCAAAGAAAAATAAAAGAAAAATAGTTGGCTATGTGGGGTTCATAGTTTGGGATATTTATTTGTTCCAACAAAAATTCTTAGACAACTGTCCAGACTATCACACTCCCATTCTCTCCAGTACTTTTGCCTCAAGAGCTTAATTAAAATTTTCAAACCGGATATCGGAAAAGAAAAAGACTCTCAAGTTCAGAAAACTGGAGATACACTTATCTTTGAATTTCCTGTTTTTTCTATAAGAACCTCCCCGACCTCGATCCTCTGGTCGTTTTTTATAAACGACCACCTGGTCGTTTTTGATCTGGACCGTCTGATTTAATCTCAACGGTTAACTTTTTTCGGGCCTATCAATCTGGTATCATGCACGGGGCATCCTTAACCGTTTAGATTAAATCAGACGGTCCAGATCAAAAACGACCAGGTGGTCTGCCGACCAGAGGATCTCATTCCAGAACCTCCCAGTCGTTCCTTTCAACCCATTAAAACCTCCAAAGAGTGAGCAATTACTTCTCTCTCTCTCTCTCCGCCTCCAACTTAGACGATCTTTCTCTCTCTCGCTTTGAGCTTAAACTAGACAGCCATGGCGTTCGAAAAGATCAAGGTCGCCAACCCCATCGTCGAGATGGACGGTTAGTATATTCGCTCTTTGCTTTGATGTATCTTTACATTTTTTCGATCTCTCGTTGAGACTCGGTTGACATGGATCGGCGGTGCCTTTCGTCAAGATCCAAACTAGAGAGGTGAATTTGAGTTGTATAAAGGAACGAATGGATCTGGATCCGCTTGACATGTGTACAGAAATTTGAATTTCGAGCAGTAGAAAGGGAGATCTTAACGATCTGTATATGTGCTTTCAGTTTTTAATGTTGATAGTGAAGGATATCACCTTGTTATGATTTCAAAAATTGAATCAAGTTTGAAGAAAGATATGGTCGATTTTTTTAGATTACACATTTATGTTTATGTTTATATGTAGTGACAGAGTCCATTAGACTATTACTCAGATCATTTTTTTTTCCCTTTTATATTTGCATATGATAAACAAAGGTCATTATGTTATTTATAATTACTTTTTTTCTTGCTTTTGGTGTAGGTGATGAGATGACCAGGATCTTCTGGAAATCAATTAAAGATAAGGTAAACAAATGTTTTAGTTATTCTTCAGATCAACTAGTCAAAGATAAACTTTGAACAAAATGCTATTTTCTAGCAACTCTGCTCATGAGGACTTTAATTTTGCCATCCCAATAATCAATAAAGAGATGTTTTTCAGTTATAGTATTAATCATGTAAAGGGGTGAACTATGAAATTACTCAACATGGATATATAAAAATTAGAACATGACAATTTCCAGTAAAAAGTATTAAAAATTAAACCTAGTGAATTAGTTGTAAAATATTCATCGTGCCTAACTTGTGCTTGGTGTAATGGAGATAAATTAACAAGTCAATGCTTCTGTTCATGCGCAGCTTATCTTCCCATTTTTGGATTTGGATATTAAATATTTTGATTTGGGACTACCACACCGTGATGCAACAGATGACAAAGTTACAATTGAGAGTGCCGAGGCTACTCTTAAGTGAGATACACTATCCTTCTATTTAAATCCCTTCTTATTTTTTCAACTTTAGGTGTGCTGCACCACTCTGGTCTTGAAATCAGATGGTAATACTATTGATTCCTAGTTTTCTGAAGAATCTACTTCTCTTCTGATGCTAACTAAAATAATTTTTTTTATTGTAGATATAATGTGGCCATCAAGTGTGCGACTATTACTCCTGGTAAACCTTGAAAACATCAGAAACAAATTCTCTGTAATTAACATTTGCTGTATATCTTACTTATGCTTTAAAATATGTGGCAGATGAGACACGTATGAAGGAGTTCAACCTTAAGAATATGTGGAAGAGCCCCAATGGCACAATTAGGAACATTCTGAATGGTAACAGACTTTTAATTTTTCTCATTTTAGTTTTGCCATATGGAAATTGCGAAACTATTACACTATCTCTCTTCTAACTCAATAAATCTACCTTTCAGGTACTGTGTTCAGGGAGCCCATTATTTGCAAGAATGTTCCAAGACTTGTTCCAGGTTAGAAACATTAAAATAAATATATAATCTCTTTCAGGGTTGAAAGTGTAATTTTTCTAATTGGGTGATGCTGTTTCAGGATGGACCAAACCTATTTGCATTGGAAGGCATGCCTTTGGTGACCAGTACCGGGCTACTGATGCTGTTATCAAGGGACCTGGCAAGCTCAAATTGGTATTTGGTAAGCCCCCGAAGCAACAATAATCATTAACAATTGAAATGTTCTTTTACACACATTACTAGTTTGATGTCCTTACACTATTCTGTTCCCAAATTACAGAGGGAAAAGAAGAGCAGATTGATCTTGAGGTTTTCAACTTTACTGGGGCTGGTGGTGTTGCTATCTCAATGTACAACACTGATGAGGTATGGTAAAAGCACTTTCACATTGGGATCTATATGCAGAACAGTAGAACACTCTAGTCTTAGATAGTATACTTGCCTCCATCCCAATATCACATAAACTACTTATGATATAGGTTCAACGGTGCTACTGCTGGACACAACATAAATAAGAGAAAAAAAGGGGATGGCAGGGGTTATTAATATATCCTGCCTTATCTGTAAGGGGACAATGAAATGGCTTCCAAAAATAGGACCTTAACGCAATATCTGATTTAATCGGAAACCCTTTTGCAGTCAATCCGTGCCTTTGCTGCTGCTTCTATGGCTACTGCTTACGAGAAGAAATGGCCATTGTATCTCAGCACCAAGAACACCATTCTCAAGAAATATGATGGCAGGTGGGTGCTTGATGCTTTCTCTTTTCTTTGCTTTGAATTTTACAGTAGTGCATTTGTTTCGCAGAATAACCTTAACCTTAATGTATATTTTCGTATAATGTAGGTTTAAGGACATTTTCCAGGAGATTTATGAAGCTGAGTGGAAATCAAAGTTTGAGGAAGCCGGAATTTGGTCTGTTTCTTTTTACAATACTTTTACCTTTCGATGTTTTTCTTATTGTTTGATATATCTACTTATTTTTAGCACAGGCTTGTGTGTCATATTATCTAGTTGAATTACCTGTTTAGTTGATAATGCTTTGTTGAACTTTTGAGTTGTTATACTTCATGTTGCAGCATTGTTGATATTTCCTAAATAATTATTACTGAAATTCTGTTTTCTGTAGGTATGAGCACCGCTTGATTGATGACATGGTTGCTTATGCACTCAAGAGCGAAGGAGGATATGTATGGGCATGCAAGAACTACGATGGTGATGTGCAGAGTGACTTCTTAGCTCAAGGTTAGATTAAAATTAATAAGTGGATTATTAGTTATGGCTGCAAATTTTTTTTTTTGTTTTTTTTCCCATTTGCGGGTACTATATAATATAACGTGCAAATGATTAACTAAAATATAATTGTCGTCTGGCAGTTTATTTAGTAAAATATTCTCCAACTGATTGTTTTTTTTTTCTTTTCTCTTGACAGGATTTGGATCTTTGGGCTTGATGACATCTGTATTGGTATGGAAATTTGCTTCTGTTTATTTTTTTCTTTATTTTTTTGATAATAATTATAACTAATTAAAACCTATTTTCTTATCCAAAAAGACCTTGTTGTGTGCTTCAATTTGTTTTTTGCTTCAATGCATTTAAAATTATTGTCATTTTAGCCATTGGATGTCTTATTATATTATTTTAATGTATGAATTAGCAGAATTTAATAGAAATATAAGAACTCCCTTTATCATGGGGTACAAAGTGCTTTCTTTTTCTAGCTATTGGCATCCTTGTTGTGAATGTGTCTGTCCAGGAACACATAACCCTTATTAAATAAAATAATGTATGTAAGCTTTTGTGTACAATATGCAAGTTGTTGTGAACTATATATCTGTCATCTGATACAGGAGATTTGTTGCTGTTACAGGTTTGCCCTGATGGGAAAACCATAGAAGCTGAAGCTGCTCATGGCACAGTTACACGTCACTACAGGGTTCACCAAAAGGGAGGTGAAACCAGTACCAATAGCATTGCCTCCATCTTTGCTTGGTCTAGAGGCCTTGCTCACAGGTATTACTCTCAGTCCATTGGCTATCTCACCTTTTCTTGCTACCGTCTTTTTATTAGTCTAGGTCTATTCTATCCTTAAGTATTAAACTATTGCATGTCTCTGAAACAATGAGAGATATTTAACATTCATTACTGCAAATGCAACATACACGCTCTAACACTCTTGATTTCAAAATATGTCGGAAGAATTCATTCCTTTCTTCTTTCCTTTTTTTCCCCCCTTCTATTCAAGAATGTGTTGTTTAAGTATTCTTTTTTGGATGATTCTGGGTAAGGGTACCTGCTGTATTAACCATGGTTTTGAAGGAGCCATTGGTTTTGCGCATGTATTTATATTGAGATGCTCTATAGTTTTTCCTGAAAAGCTGAAAATTATCAAACAGGGCTAAACTGGATGATAATGCGAGACTGCTTGACTTTGCTCAAAAGCTTGAAGCTGCATGTGTTGGAACTGTTGAGTCTGGCAAGATGACAAAGGATCTTGCTCTTCTAATTCATGGCTCCAAGTATGCAGTCTTTTTATGTTATATTTCTTATATTCTTTAACTCGTGGCCTAGTAGCTCAAGTGGTAAGAAAATTGGGCTGATTTCGAAGAGGTCCAAGGGTTCAAACCCCGCATGCATGTGATAGGCTTGGCGAGCCAGCGTAAAAACCTAGCCATATACAAAAGGAATTACCAAGGTCGGGGTGTCATTTCTAGCCTACCCCAACTTGTTTGTGACAACGGCTTTGAATTCAATTCATGGCTTTTCTATCTGCAAAACAAGAAATATCTTAGACATCCTTCACAAAATATATAATAGCCTCCAAAGGATCAGAAACATGAACCCCTCTTCCTCTGTGGCAAAGGAGGTTACTTTACCCATTATGAAAACAAATTATAAGGACATCCCAGGACCCAGGGGATATTTTGTTGCCAAACATGTAATAAGAATCCTCATACCCCTGCTGCCAAACATGTAATAAGAATCCTCATACCCCTGCATAATGTTTTGCCCAATTTTCTCATATATATATATTTTTTCCTATACTTTTATCAGGGTGACCAGAAGCCAGTACCTGAACACTGAGGAATTTATTGATGCAGTGGCTGAAGAGCTCAAAGCACGACTCTCAGCCAACTAAATATTGATTACAGGCTGTATTTTTTTTTTTTTTTTTGCAATTTCAACCGATTCGCTACTTAGGCTTCTCAATTGCTTTTTTCGATGAAATGATATGGGGTCATTATTGGGCCATAATAAAGAATAACTGTGTTGTTACGAGTAGTTTGGAAGGGTTGTTCATTTATGGAGTTTGTTTGTGTTCCAAGCTGGATTTTCTTAATTGTAAGTTCCAGTACCCTAGGTCTGGAAAAATCTCAGTATGCGTGTACCTACAAGATGCAGAAATCCTTCTACTCTTAACACTTTTTTCTTAATTTTTTTTTTTTTTCAATAGTTCATGCGTTTTCCTTTTGTTGGGAAATCGGTATTGTTGTAGTTAATTCTGTTTGTAGATTTTGGATATCACTTTTGGATGTTGCAGCACAGCTTAAATACAAGGCGTGCTAATAACCTGTCCAAACTGACATGTTTTAGGTTCATGCGCAATGACGACACATTCTTGTGCAAAGCGCTAATTCGGTTTTAAATTATTGTGGATAATAATGTCTGAAGTCTCCCTATAAATATAATCGTCCTCTAGCGACAGGTCTTACTCATTGGATTTTATTCGTTTCTTTCGAAACTTCCCACAGTTATTCTGGAACTTTTGCGATTTCCGCTTAATTTCAAGTTCAGAAAATAACGAAATATAGAATTATCAATTAATATCTGTAGATTTCTCAAATTGTCACCTTCGTCGCTGCCATTTGAACATTCGGGTTGTCCTTTCCTTGGGTAGAATAATCATTAATGCGCTGATTTGTTTGGAAGATATTTAGATGTCACAAAATCTTTTATATTTTTCTACCAGTGGTTGGCGGACATGATATTTTCTGTCAGTGGTTGGTTGACATTTGTGCAGTTTCTATATTTGAGATTAATTGTAGACTGATCCATTAGTATTGACCTTAAATTTAGTAATTCATCGCTGGATTGATAATTAATAGTTAACTGCCATTACTTGAAGCTAGTGGTTGAGGTTAGAGGAATTTAGGAGACGTTATAGAAGATTTAACAATTAACATCATGGTTATATGTTGATTGATCTATTTGGTTTATTGATCTGTATGTGTTGTTATGTTGGATTGTATGTTGGAGGTTGTTTTCTGATTTGGGTTATTGTTGGATGCAATAGTGAGGGAGCACTGGTGCCGGCCTAACTGGTACCAGTGCAGTTAGTAGTAGTTTGTGTTGTAATCAAATTTTGCTTTCGGTAAATGAAAGTGGTAGGTCTATGACCTACTTGTTTCAAAAAAAAAAAAAAAAAAAAAAAAAAAAAAAAAAAAAACATCATGGTTATACAAGTAGTAAGACTTTTTTTAGTATTAACCAGTCAGTTAAATTTTTGGAGGCAGAATTATCTCTTTATATGTCTTAAAATCCATCCCTAATTGATATCTAAAACTTACTAGATATTGCTTTCTATTTTAACTTTGACAACATAAGTCAACCAGGATAATTTCTATTTTCTATTATTCCCGTTTGGTATTTTCTTAGGTCTTCAAAAGTCGTTTCTTGGATTAACTTAATTGGTCTTTGTTGAAATACTATATTGTTAGACGGAACTTAAATTCTCTTTTTACGATATTTTATCGTGTAAAAAACTAGCTGAACTTCAAAACCTTCAAAACATAGGGGTCGTTTGGATGTGTCCGGAATTTGGGGATTTTCCAATTCCGGGCATAAATTTTAATATAAACAATTCATCTCTCTCACAAAGTTACACACTTCCCAACGAAAATCCTTATTCCTTCCTAGGAATTGGCTATTCCTAACCCATCCAAACGACCCCATAAGTATGAAAAGTTACTAACAGAAGTCGGATTAGTATCAGCTAACGAAGAAAATGTTTAGAGAACTGTGGGTCTGTGGCTAATACGTGAGAGATTTTGGTTCTCGTATGGTTATGGGCTTAACTTAATATCTGTTTGGATAGATGTTATTGCCCCAATAATTGTCCTTGTTTATCAGATTCAGTTCAAATCAAATAAAACCGCTTTGCATGCCTTGCGACTTCACTTGTGCAGCTTGTGCTATACATGTGTCTTCTTAAAAAAGTGCCACGACACTTCATCATGCCGCTTAGGAAGTCCATTTTCATTCCAAAGTCTGTAGGCTGTAGCTATCAATATCAGCATCTGATCGGTCAGTACAGTAACAAGGAAACCAACTAAGAGAGAGACAAAGAAAATATGTCAGGAGCTCAAGGAGCGCACCCGATGGGGACCACCACACCGACCACGTATGAGTCGGTCGAGGGAGGAGAAAACCTAACCAGGGAGTCTCTGTTCTCACGAGAGGACGAGGGAAGAATCGAGATACAGAGGGAAGAAGACAAGGTGAATGAGACGGTGGGGCAGAAGCTCGATCTGGCGTTTTGTACTGCGAAGGAGGATAACAAGGACACTGCTGTCAGTGGCACCGGCGGGGGTGGTGACGGCGTGTAGGTGTAATAACATATTGTAGAAATAAGGACAACAGTTGTTTTGGTTGTAATATGCTCTTTTCAGTTGTACAATAAAGATAACAGGAAAATGATATAGTTTTCTATGTTTCTTGTTTATTTACTGTAATTTAGCAAATTTCATGATAATTTCTGTTAATATCAGAGAATTTTCAAATTTTATATTAGTTTCTTTAGCTTTATCAGTATTGAAAGGTGAGTTCTAATTCTTGAACGAGTTGGCTTTGATCTTAACAAAACCAACTCCGTCGTCATTTAATTTTTCAAAAAAAAAAAAAAAAATACAACAGAGAAACAAGTACGCACAAAATTTTAGAAATGGAATGTGAATTCATCAATTTTCACGAAAATGGATGATTAAATATCTTTTAAATTATACAGTACAGGCTGTACTGTACAGCAAACGCCAGAACATACAACGGACAAGCTACTCCCTAATCCAGTAATCCTGTGATGCACAAAAAGCATCTAGCGGCACTTAAAAAGGAAAACACTCCTATGCGCTACTTCAAAAGAACTATACCTACTGACAACATCAATCATTTTGATAGCTTCCAATTAGAAAACAAAGAAATTGAAAGACAACAAAATCAACTGACAAAATATTAACAGCGGGCATTCCTTTCCATTTGCATGTTGGTTGCTTTAAAAGCTTCAGATTGGGCAAATCGCATTGCTTGAGAATTCCACAATTTTCACCCACGCAATCACGCTCTGTCTTTCATACTCTGTAAAGAGAAATACAAATAGACAAGGAGAAACATTTTAACATTATAACCTCAAGGTGTTGCCTTACACAGCTGTTTCATTTCAAACAAATTCTATGCTGACAGGACGTATTAAAATGTTCCCATCATCTATTACGTTTTTTAAAATAAGACAAATTTACCAGGATTATGCTGCATTTCTCGCTAAACACGCACATATACAATACAAAGAGTAAGGTCCTATGTTTGGCATCTTTCGAAAAACAACAAGGATTCCATGTACTAAAGGGGATGTGATGTTTCAAATTTAAAGAGAGAGGTTCATGTAAAATCAATCCTACCATATTTAGGTATGCACTATGTGTAGTGCTCTAATGGGTACTACAGACTCTACAAAGGACTTCAAACTTCTACCAGCTAGAGTTTTAGCAATTGCCATGTTCAATAGCCACTCATCATAAGGTTCCAGAACCGACCTTCTAATGACCTAGAAGACATCTTAATTAGTGCAGGTCTAGTAGCACACATGACTATTTGCACTTGGCAATTATGTAGCATATGAAATTTCAATTAGTGATTTTTAAGTTTTCACTAACCAATTTAAAAGATGTACCAATATAGAGGGGAAAAGTACAAATAAATTACAAACCAGTTTTTTGAAAGATGGTCCAGTCACCATTTTCTTCAGCTTCTCTGCATCTGATTTTGCACGATCCAGAGCCTATTCAACAAAAGAGAAAGGGAAATGAAAGAAATGATATGTAAGGCTTCACTAAATGATAATTTTACATCGATGAGTTCCTGATCACCAATTCAGCACTAGTTGGAGCTTCAGTCAAGCTTCAGTTTTAACCCAAAACCAGTAAAGGTAGGCATTGGACCTCTCAATACTACTTGCCATTTACTAACATCAAAAGTTTAGAAGAGCTGTTGATAAAAAAAGAGTACAACAGTGATGTTTGTACATTTGGGTTCTTTCTTTATTGATTCATTCTTCTTTTTCTGAAGTTCAATTTGTAAAACCTCATCATACTTACTATACAAAGACGATCACAAACCAAAAAGAGCCCAAAACTTTAGCAAACCTTACCAAGTACAGTCACTAGCGATAACATGTACAACAAATTCAGAGGCACCAAAACTAAAACAAAACAAATCTTTTACCTGTATAAGAGTATCAACACGACGTCTCATTCTAGTATGCATAAAACCCTCTGAACACTGGAAACAAAAGCACCATGAAAATTAGGATCATGGGCTACATAAGAAAAAAAAAAGGTTGTACATAGATGAGCATTTATACAAAAAGAATCGTCAGCTTAATCTCAATAACCATCAGATTGGTCAAATGATTTATTCAAAAAATCAATCTTTGATCTACTACTTCACAAGACGAGCATTTATACAAAACTTATAATTCATATAGTTTGTTTAGTATAAGATCAAGAGGTTGGAGATTGTCAAGAAATGGACGTGCTTGCTTTTTGAAGTATATCAAGGTTCATGGTCTGAATTGGTTATTTGATGACACTCAGAAGGCTTCAAAGGTTAAGTTTCTTGATGAGTTTAAGCTCCTATTAACTTTTACTCACTTAATCATAGTAGCTTACCAATACAATTCACACAAATGGAATTAATTTGCTATTCAAGAAAGAGATTGGAGCACCTTGACATGATAGCTAACATAAGCATGAAATGTTAGCAAGTTCCAGACCGTTCTGTCTAACTTTTTGCCCTCAACATGCCGAGGATTTACCACTGCATTAATAATTCCATCAATATCAGATATCGCATCATCCACTTACATGATTTCAATTATTAAGGTTCTAAAGTCAACAATTTTGCAGGTCTCAACCATTTCAAAACTGACAGGCACCAGTATGCCTCTGTAATGGCAGCATAAAGCAGGAATGTGCTTATACAACTATGAAAAAAAAAAAACAGAAAAATAAAAGCAGGAAAATGAGTCTCTGGATTATGCTTAGTATGACTGGTGCAGTATCTGGCAGACAGTAGAATGTTGCAATCCATGGTTTCCACCAGATATATATGTAAGTCATTTAGGGGTCGTTTGGATGGGCTAGGAATAGCCAATTCCTAGGAAGGAATAAGGATTTTCGTTGGAAAGTGTGTAACTTTGTGAGAGAGATGAATTGTTTATATTAAAATTTATGCCCGGAATTGGAAAATCCCCAAATTCCGGACACATCCAAACGACCCCTTAGTAATTTATAAATTATTACCAAAAGTAACAAAACCAGCATTTGCAGTAAGTGCACTTTCAGGAGCGCCTTTCAACTCAGGAGGAGGTGACTGTGACCACATACAGGCCGGTGCATTATTTAATGCAGCAGTTCGCCTTGCCTCAACAAATTCCTTTTAAATATTATCGTGTCATGAGCAAACAAAGGACATAGACATTAGTAAATGTGCAAATTATCTAGTACTGTAATGCTTTTTAGTATCATTTCACGTGCAAATATAAAAACAAGGTTCAAGAGAGGGGGAATAATTTACTTGCAAGAAAGAAGTTGCCAAGACAATATCAATTGAGTCCAGGAATCTCATAGGATAAACCACTGTAACTTTATCAGCCTGAAAATTCAACAAATTAATATGTTTCTATTCAGACACTTCATTAAAGCTTTGCTATTATTTAATCAGTACTTATATACTATGGAGCCATTTACTTTTGCAAACAAAAACAAGTTTACTTTAACAAGGATTTGAACAAAGCTCAATGGAAGCTGGAATTCAGACCTTATTCATCCACAAAAACTAAAAAGAAAATATAAAGTATCAGAGACCAAAATCCTAAGCAAAGTCTTGTTTATTAGCAAGTAATGATCAGGATAATCAGAAAATCAGATTTATACATAAGAGATGTACCTGTGGGACGACAAAGAATGATTCATTGGGACGATGGACAAGTGCCACAGGCTGTCCTGCTTCAGGGCCCACTGTCTTCATGCTAAGATTTTTCAACAAAATCTTGAGTGGGGCTCCTAGAACCACTTCTCTAATAGACGCAATTTGTAACAAAATAGCATTCTTTTGTTCTGGAAGAACGGAAAGAGATAGAAAACTTAGCTTAGTGACTTTCATTTCCAGGCTATGGTAAAAAAAATGGCTTTTGATAGTAGCTGGTTATAACAATAACTGGACAGGGAAAACATGAAAGTGTCCTTGGTAGTAATATCGAAAAGAAAACTTGAATTTTTTTTTTTTTGTTTCCCTTTCTACATCAGCCATTAACGTTGTTGGATGATTTATTCACCAAAACCATACTGACACTAATAACCTAAAAGCCTACCACTACAACTATCCCCTCCATGGTGTATACAGTATAGCAAGACCAAAATGACCTTGGAAAGGTAACTCTCAGGACCTTCGTCTGATGGAAGTTTTGCCAAATTAATTTTCAAAGTGAGGTCAAATCCATCTTTTGGTGGGTCAAGGATCTGTACAACTGGACCATATGCAGCCTTTATTGCCTCAATTGCACCAAAGGGAAGGCCATCAAAAGATACAGCCTCTTCAGGCGGAAGAGGTAGTGCCACTGATAGAACCAACAATTTGGGGTTCCGCATAGCAACCTGATTATACGAAGATAAGCTTAAATTAGTGTGAAATTCATAATTAAGGTTAGTTGACAATAATACAGGTTGAATTGAAGCTTTGCTCAAATGTTTTATTTTATTTTTTTCTCTTTTCTTTTAATATTACATACCATTAAGCAATAGCTGATGATAACTTGGGTTTAATATATGGATTAGAAATGTTCAATTTCCTAATCAATGACATTTGAAAAAAAAAAAAAAACAAACAATAATTTCTCAAAAGTTCACTAGTTATTGAGTTGAGCTGCTTGTAACATTTGTTCAGACATTTCCTTTCACTTACCCATAATTTAAGTCGAGTACTTCCGTACTTATAAGTTGAGGGTGTAAATTGAAAAAAATGCAAGTACAAAGCAAATAGTAGGGATGAAGAAAAAGAGAACCTGAATGTGGTAACGAACATCATCGAATTCTACCGTTTGGCAATCGATATCAACTCCCTTGTCTTGACTATTGAAACAAAAAAAAGAAGAAGAAGAATAATTGTCTAGGGATTGCTTTATACGAGATTTTGAGTAGAAGGGAAGTAAAGGAGAGAAAGCGAGAGACCTGAGAAGGCGATCATGTAAGATCTGGAGAAGGAAGCGAGATGGGGACTGAAGAAGTATCATGGATCGCTTCCTTCCTCCTTAAGCAGCTCCACTGTTGAGTTTGATGATGATGATGATGATGAGAGAGAGAGAGCGGAAGAGATCCGACGACCAATTTTCTGAATTAGCCCTCAAAAATATTGTCGACGACGCAACTTTTCCAAGTCCTTTTTCTTTTTCCCTCCGGTCCCTGGGCTAAGCTTTTTTATCCAGTCGAATAAGCTACGTCATTTTGTGTTAGTAATTGATTTGCCCTCATTATTTTATAATAAAGACAGCTTAATTTTTTTCAAACAAAGATGTCCCGCTAAGTTATCCATAATTAATAATTATAAAATAGCAATGTTTTGTCTTTGGTTTAATGCATGGAACACTTAGCCCCAATTAAGATGTTTATTCAATTGCTATTTAGTTAAGCAGTTTTCATCTCTTAAAATTTAATCATCAATTAATACATCTCTTAATTAATAAGTATTCGATCAATCTGATTAAATAAAATTATTAACATTACAATATAATTGGTTTTATATTATACAAAAAAATTGAGAATTAGGACAATAAATAAACAAAACAAAAATGAAACTGAGAAAAATACAAATTTATATTATCTATAGTTTAGATGTCTTGTATATCAATTCAGTGCGACTACAATAGTAATTAGTAAATACATTTTGCCGCTATTAAAAGTGATGATAAAAATGAAAGTTTTTTTTATATAATAATTAATTCAGTTCGCAAGGTGCAGTTCATTTGGATTTAATATTGTCAGGTTACATAATGTTTGTTCGTTGTCGTTGGAATTATTATTTAAAAAAGAAATTGTGCTAGAAATGGACCCCAGGGCCCAGCACTACGTATCAGCAAAACAACAAAACCCAACCGGGTCCCACTGTCAGTGATAGTCCCAAACCCTCTCCTCTCCTATCTTCTTCTCGTCACTATCGCACTCTCCGCCGCCTCCATGGCGATTTGTCGGAGCAGGAGGAGAGGCGGCCGGCCTCTTCTCCCCTCAAGCATTTCATTCCTCCGCTCCAATCATCTATCCTTGTCTTTATGGTGTGCTCTCACTCTCTCTCTCTCTCTCTCACCTCCCTTCTCTATAGCGAGAAACATAGTATTAGTATATGTATCTTATTCAAATCTAGTTTGTTTTCTTTTAATCAAATACTAGAAATCAATTGATATAATTTGCCAACAATGCTTTTCAGTTCTCTCCTTTCCGTGAAATTATATCAGTCCTTGGCTTATAGATGCTCTTTATCATATATATTACATGTATAAGGCGTGAATCGAATAATGTTTGTGTTATCTTTTGGTTACAAAGATGAACTGTGATTAATCTTTTTTCTCTCTATTTATCTCAGGTACTCTGACTTCAAGATTTATGCATTCAACTACGTCTTATTTAGACTCGGATCAGCTCATTCTAGGTACTGCATTTATAAAAACAAAAGAGAAATTATCGAGATGTTAATTAAAATAAGATAGTCACCAGGACATATAAAAACGTAACCTTTCATTTGTTTCCTTATTCTGTTATGTTTAATGCATATTATTGTGGTTTATCAGGTTCTTGAAAGTTTGGTTTTCTTTTGGAGCTTGCTTTGGTGTTTTTGCTTTAGTCATATTATCAGTGGTCAGTAGGATGCTCTTTATTATATATCATTTTATTTTTGTACTCCAGAAATTTTATATCAGCTGCATCATTTCTTTTGCATCTTCAGATGCTGATGCGGTACTCATGGGGTGCTCTCAGTTTCAAAGGAGGACCTTTCTGGTTTGACAACTTTTTTGTAAGCCATTTATCAGTATCCATTTTAGTTTAGCAACTCTTAAACTTTGGTACTTGGATTTGGATTAATTTTTTTATTTATCATTTCATCTTCTTGTATAGAGTCTGGGCAGAAGCATATCATTTTTGGATTTTGCTCTTTTGATATTCTCGACTTTGCTGTCTATTGCTTTTCATGAATTTGGTCATGCTATAGCAGCCGCAAGGTCTCTCTCTCTCTCTCTCTCTCTCTCTCTCTCTCTCTCTCTCTCTCGCTCTCTCTCTCCCTCCCTCCCTCCCCCCCTCCCTCCCATGCTCACGCACACACCCCATAAGCATGCACGTGGGATCGAAACTTATAATTATGTCAAGGTTGGGAAAAGTTTTAATCATGAGATGGTATTAACTAGGATATGTGCTTATGTAAAATTATTTGAGAGTACATTGTTAATCACAGTGAAGGCCTGCAGATAGAGTACATTGCAATATTTTCGAGATTAATAAGGGGTTTGTGAATTATAATGATTTCCTACTAAGGAAACCACCAGAAGTACCATGCCAAAAATATTTTTCAGATCAATAAGGGGTTTGTGAATTATAATATTTTATTACTAATTAATTACTCAATATTTAATTGCAGTGAAGGCTTGCAGATAGAGTACATTGCAATATTTTTAGCAGTACTCTTTCCAGGGGCATTGGTGGCATTAAACCCCAGTTCACTTGAAAATTTGTCTCCTTTCTCTTCCCTTCGTATTTATTGTGCTGGAATATGGCACAACATAGTGGTATGTTTCTTAGTTAATGAGTCTTCTTTTGTTTCTCTTAACAACAAATCTATTTTAGTTTGTGACGAGTTCTTTTTTGTAGCTATGTCTGGGTTGTGCTTTGACAATACTGTGTCTTCCTCTACTCTTATGTCCTTTCTATACACATAGTGAAGGCCTTGTTGTAAGTCCTTTTTTTTTTGTTCTTGCAAAACACCACTATTGTATGTCTTTACAAAAGACCCATTTCTTTTTTGGGATTTGAAGAAGGAATATTAGTCTCACATTTGCAGCAAATGGTTGTTTCAAAAGAAAATAGAAATTGCTGCTTTTAGTTCTTAATTTAATAGTTTCTTCTCTGAATTAATTCCTATTATATTATTTTACTTATTCTTTCTCATTTGTCTGAAACTCTCAGCGCTAATCATTTATTTACTCGTACAAAGAAATTAAGCAAACGACTGTTTTGTGCAGAGATGGTTGAAAAAAAAAAAGGATTGTTTTCAAGATAAGGTAATTTTAGAGACAAAAAATATTAGTTAGAATATTTAAATTGGTTGCCCATAATACATGAATGTTTTATGCAAATAAGAGTAAAATGACAGAGTTTTTCGCAAAAGTCCTTTTCTCATTTACTTTTCTATGTGGTGTTTATCTCCCTGTTTTACTCTGTACCATAGTGAAATCATTTTTGTATTTTTCCAAAATTGTTGAAGCTTGTATAAGAAACTGTAAGTAGTAGATTAACTAATTACCAAAACAGGTTTTGAACGTGCCAAAATACTCTTCCTTATCTGCACATCTATCACCTCATGATGTAATTCTAACTGTCGACGGCTTGAGAGTCACAAGCACTGATGACTGGTTCAAAATCCTGACTAGAGATAAGTCACAAAATATCCACAAAAAGGGGTACTGTGTCCCAATCTCATGGGTAGAGGCCGGTGACATCCTTATGGCAGGAAACAGCAATGGAGAGTGTATCCAAGACTTCTCTCCATTTCAAACCTTGTCCTGCACCAATTCGAGCCACTTTAGGAGTGATAAAATGGGCAGACTTAAGCATTGTTTGATTGCAAAAGATGTGGTCAGGCTTAGAAATTGTGGAGATACTGGAGAATATTGTGCATGTTCAGAGGTATGAGTCATTTTTCCCCCCTCCCGAGTTAAAACTGTAAGAGCTCAAAATGCTACCAAATGACTACTGATAGTACATTATGGTATTCTCCGGACTGATTATAAGCCAAATAAGAGTAAACACACCAAAAGATGTCAGTGTTGTATAAAATACCTGCAAGGCCTAGGTTCCTGGTATGTATCCGATTAACTTTTGGCGTAGCAACTAAACTTGAATCCTTGGTTGAACAAAATGTGGTTTTTGTATCCTTCCCTATGATTGTGTTGTTCATAAGCGCCCAATAGTACTGGTACAAATTAAACTTCTGAACGGGTTGCTTTATGGAAAATCTCTTTCAGAAAAAGGTTGAATAAGTAGGAAGAATATTACAAAATGTCAACAAAATGGAAAAAAAAAAAAAAACGCAAGTGAGGTGTACTGCTGGTACTATTATGGTATGAATTTGCTAGAGATTTATAGAAAAAATGAAAAGCTTAAATTAAAGTTACATTTACACAAATCAATTCTGACAGGAAGAGGTGTGTATGACACCTATCGAGCACCCTGGCATGTCATGGGTTGAGATCTCTTATGAAAGCCCATACAGGTCAAGGTGCGGGCAATTGACTCCCAGTCTTGATCCAAACCCCAATCAGGATCAGAATCCTTGTAGCCAGTCCTTTGTTTACATTGGTGATGCATCTTTCGTGGCTCAATCTCTAAGGCTATCACCATATAAACCTAGGTTGGGATTGTTTATTAGTTTAAGTGTGTATATTCCCTACTTAATGGAGAAGGCTTTTCACTCAGCATTTCATGTGTCTCTGGCTTTGGCTGTGGTCAATTGCTTACCGGTAAGTCCCAATGTCATTTTCATTTTTAAATTTCTTTTGCATCATTCAAATGTCTAAATTGTGTATGGTTGGGTTCATAAATGGGCCTTTTATAACAGGGAGAAATCTTATGTATACCTTCTTGTTATATTTATAAGTTTCTAAATTACCTCTACAAAAATTTAAGTACCAGGTTAGGACCTAACATCAATCTTTTCTTGTATATGTTGTTTGACTATTTGTGTACCTGACATACTCTTATTTTCATTATGCAGGTGTACCTTTTAGATGGTGCATCAATTTTGGAGACTGTTCTTTGCTATTTCACTCAGTTCACACAGAGGGAAAAACAAATCATCCTTCGAGTTTGCCTTTTGGTTGGGACCTCAATGTCCATAATAACCTGCATTGGGGTCCTTTTTGCATTATATTTCATTTCATAAGCAGGAGCTAATTCTCAAAACTCTTGGCCATTTTATATAAAATTGTATATAGGTGAAAAGTTTTGGTGTTAATATGATAGAAGGATATTTTTGGCTGTTCTTGTTACCGTCTATTTCACTAGATTTTCTATGGCACTTTTATTGGATTATAGAGCTGATGTATACCTATCACAGCACCTTATTCTAGCTTGGGATGAACTTGACCCCCTGGTCATGTGTTTGAGTGCTGGTTGAGGTTTGGTCATCTTATTAATACTTTTTTCCAATTTAAGTTCACGAGCAATGCTGAATCAACTAAAGATTGTGCCTTGAATACATATGGAGGGGAAACTGTGGAGAGATAAGAACAGATTTTGATATCTTCAAAAGGATTGTTCTACTCTGTCAAATGTCTTACAATGAGAAAAATTATTTGAGCCATAGTAAAAATTCATTTAACGGTCCGATTAAATTTGTCCATTTCAATTAGGTCTTTGATCATATTCTGACCTCTGCTACATGAGTGATACTACACAGAGCTGCATGTGCAGATGGTTCTCATTGCTATTGAGTTTATTGCTCAAGGGGTTTTGTTGAGGACTTGCACAATCTCAGAAAATCAGGATTGTCCAATTTGATAATGACTCGTCTGCAGCGTTAAAGAATAGCAATATCCTTTTGGTGGTATGGTACATAGCACTTTGAATTACATTGTCATTATTGTGACATCATTGGTACCATTATTATATCTATCCAACAAGTTTTTTGTTTAGTTTTCCATTATTTTGTAGGCATTTATTTCTTATATCTTAGGAATGTAGATCAGTGAATAAATGTGTAAATCCGACAATGAAGACTTGGGTGATTTTCTCTTCAAATAAAGATTTTATTGTCTTAATTAGAAATGGCATTGTTTGTAGCCTTCTTAATTGCCGTACTTTTCTTCTTTTTCCTGTTTAATATCAATGAAACAAGTTAAAATCGCCAAATGAGAACTTAAAACAAAGAAAATATATCCTTTTTCTTTAACTAGGCAACATAGGTTTTCTGTCATGTATACAAAACAGATTTAGGGGTATAGATCCAACTGTGCAGACAATTTGTGGCTGGCTTATTCACAATTATGTAGTTGCAAAGGAACACGTTTGTGACTTGTAAGACTGGAACAGTACGGTAAGGCTGGAATACCCATGCCTTTGTGCCAGTACAGCTGGACTTCAAATCTACTGTTGGACTATCTGAGCATTAAGGCGCGAGCGGTATGATTCTACTTTTGATTTCACAAACAAATAAGATGTCACGAGCACATGGGTTGCCAGATTTAGATTCTTGTATAAAATCGGAAATCTTCTTTCTGTTAATTTGTTATGTGGCGCATCCGCGCATGGGTTGCCAAATCTTGCTAGCAGCCTCCACCACTTACAAAAACACAAGTACTTAGAAAGAAAGCAGGCAGGAGTCACTCACGCGCTTGAAACAACCTTTAAAACGTACAAACTCCCAAAGTAGAAGAAGACGAAGTTTACTTATTGGTTTTGTGAAAAGTACTGATGTGAAGACCTGAGCTGAGATTTCTCAAAATATTTTTGGAGATCAGACCAATAACGAATCAAACATGCAACAAACAAATTTCTTGGTCTCTAGTGCAGCTGCACCAGGGGACTAGATCTGAGTCGTACTCATACCAGAGACTGAGCACTATGAGCATTCGTTTTGTAACTTTTGTTGATAGTCTCACCTTTATTCAAATCCGTTCATGTCTAGACCCCTATTTCTCTATACATAAGTTCCTACACTTTTGCCAGTAGGCGTCTAGATAGTGGAGTGTGTGAGCATATAGCTTGTCAGAATGTATTTAGACAATATGGAAAGCGTGAGACACTAAAAACAATCCAAGTCAAAATCAACTGAGAAATTGGTTGGAGTCTGGTTTTTGGACTCTGGGTAGAATCCATCAGGGGTATGACAAAAAATGCATAATGGAAGATGATTAAATTTCTGAAAAATGGCTCAATTCCAAGTAATATCACATCATATGCATTTGTTTTTACACTTAGTTTCTTACATTTTGGACACGGAGGTATGGAGATATCCATGCTTCCTATATTACCAACTTGTTCTGTAACCATATAATGTCGGCAAAAGATACCCTACGCTATCTAGTTGTATCGAAAAAAAACCATATAATGTCGGCAAAAGATAGTGGCAAAAGTGTAACCAAAAGGAAAAAGAAAAAAGAAGAAAGTGTAACCAAAAGGAAAAAGAAAAAAGAAGAAATCGCTAAGGCCCATCAATAGTGTTCTAAATACGTGTCGTGCCGTGTCTAGATATTTCACGTGCCGTGCCGTGTCGTGTCTAAATTTTAAGGGATGGACACGCCACGCCTCGTGTCTCGTGTCGTGTCTTCTTTAGACGTGTCGTGCCGTGATGTGTTTAGACACGTCTAATTTTTTAACATAAATATAATTTGGTTATAAAATTCAAAACTCATATTTGATAGATATGTTAAAATTTAAGAAAATAAACATGCTTTACAATTGAATTAAAATATAGAGTCATTTTTTATTTTTTTATGTGCAAAAATATTTTAAATTTTATAGTAATCATCCTCTCTTTTTCGGGTTTGGGACATGCTATGTTTGAGAAAATATAGGTGGGATAACTAATTTAAAATTATATTAATCACAAGAAATGATAAATTTATACTATTTTTATCATTTAAGTATTTGTTAATTTCAATTTTTGATACAAATGAATAATTTATACTATTCTTTCTATTAAAAGTAAAAGAGATGATAAAATTATTTGAATTTTTTAGACATATAGATAATACCTTTGCACCTTTGGATAAACAATTATCCTAATTACAATATAATAATTTTATTTCTAATTTTAATGGATAAAATGTACTTTATTTAGAATTTAGTCTTATTAATAATCGTTGATTTTATGTTTGAATGTATTTTGGACAAGATTTATGAAAAAATATACAACATCTACATAAATGATCAAATTCATCATATTTATGTAAGCTTAATGTGTGTCTCTTTTTGTGTTTGGCGTATCTATAAAACGTGTTGTGTCTTTCGTGCCATTTCTCATGACGTGTCGTGCCGTGTCGTGTCGTGTCTGAAAAATTTACGTGTCGTGCCGTGCCGTGTCTATTTCATTAAAGTCGGACATGACATGCTTAAGACACGACACGCCTAAGTTCTCGTGCCGTGTTCGTGTCCGTGTCTTGCCGTGTCGTACCACCTCCGTACCATGTCGTGTCGTGCCGTGTTCGGACACGCCGTACTTTTTTTAGAACACTGGCCATCAAAGTGTTTTTTTACGCGGAATTTCATTTCATTTCATTTCAATTGATTTCACAAGATTTTTTTTAGATCTAATTACATAGGAATTCCAACCAAATGACACCAAATCTGTTCATTTTGATCAAGAATTTTCCAACGAAATAAAATGAAATGAAATCCCATGTTAAAAAAATAGGATTTTGATCGGGGCCTAAAACTCTCACTACCAGTATCTGCTTAAATTTAAATTTAGATGAAGGCATCTTATTTTCAGTCACGTTGAGCAAAGATGATCTTCACATCCGCAAGTCACAGATCTTGTTAATAAAACCCAACAGGCTATCATTAAATTGAACTCGTTGGTCGTTGCATTCGACCCTGATTGGAAAAGGACACGCGACAAGCTCAATTCAATATATACTATATAACTACGTACTAACGCATTTCTCGGGAATTTGGTCGCAAGCCGTGTACCCTACAGTATGCAACAATCTTTCACTTTGTAATAAAACTACAGAAATGTCCCCGTGCATCTACAGAAGTACCATATATTTGATTAGTCTTGAAAGAGCTTAAATTTTTTTTAATGGGGTTCACATACCTTATATTATTAAAAAAAAAGACACCTGTAATACTAAAAATATTATAAAAATATATGTATTATTGAAATAAAATTGGAATGACATGACACCCCTTTGCTCTATGTAGAACCGTCAGACTTAATTGCATTATTGAAAATTAAATTATTGTCTACTTAGAGTATCATCCTCCTGCCACCAGAGCCTTGTTCTCTCTGGCAATTGAAGTACACTGCAGCCACAGGTGAGCCGAGATTATAAAGTTCTGCAAACTGCCGAGAATTGAAATTCTGGCGCCATTCTGGCTTATAGACAGTCTGACGACCGAGTTGCCGAAAGAGGATGAAAACAAAGCGATGGATGCCTATGTTTGGCCTCGGGCTCTCGTAGCAATGAAGTTCTTGTCCTGTATTTATACACATAAATTTCGTATATTAGATACTTCAAATTTTAGTAAAATATAAGATTTGGTTAGGTTCCTTGCTGGAAATATTTCCTTTTTATTAAAGAAAAATATTTTTATGTTTCTTGGAAGAAAAATCCAGAAAATGCCGTGTAAAAGCATGAAGCAGTCGTGGCATTGTAGGATGATATACGTTGCCTTGCTAAAAAAGAATTAGTGATGCTAAATGACCGTTGAGTTGTACTTGCTCCAAAATAAAAGCACATACCGAAGCTTGCTCCTGTTGATCCCGGGATGTCAGTGACCAGCCTGTTATTTAATAATTAAGGTTCAGTTTTAAGTTAGGTTATATATACTTATGAAATACGTATATATAATAGATGGCTCAATATAGGACATTACCAATGTAAGTATTCTCTCAGGTTTGGATCACTTGGACTTGGAGCATCAGGATCAACCATGACCTACATCATTGAATCTTTGTGAAAAATGGAAATTATCTGGCTCATAAGAAGAAATACAAAAAGAAATAATATTCTATGTTATTCCCCTGTCAATAAAAAAAGACAAAACAATATATAACACAAGAATAGAAATGCTTACGAGCGTATAGAAAGTTCTAAGGTCGTTCCCACCAATCTCAACCCGAGGCTGTTTCACAATCTGAGAAGGCTTGAATTCCCTTCCATTAGTGACCTCTCTTGATCCGTATGAAACCCTAAATGGAGTGCTTCTGACGAAACGGTCGATCACGTCGCCCACAATCCGACCAATGACCAACGCATCAGTGTCCTGCATTTCTTCAACTCGTGAAATTAAATTCTCTACTTAGTGGATGGTTCTTTAAATATCAAGGATGCGTGAAGTAGGGGTAATTAATTTGTAGGTTTTGTATAGCATGCTGTACTGCCTTGGGTGCCCTTATATATACAATTGGCTGTGTACATATTGGGAAGCCAGGTTAAATATTCGGGACTTTTTATGATTTATTAGTTGTACAAAAGCGACCTTTGAAAATGATCTTGACATTGTCGTAACATTTCATCAAATGTTCCGAGAAAAAAGTAACAGTACGTCGTGCTTTTTTTGTCAACAACATGAAAATGCATATTGATGTTATGTGTCATTTGTGATAAATCCCTCAGTGGTCATGCATCAAGTCAGTCTCTCTTGTTTCATTCTTTTTTTTTTTTTTTTTGGACAAGAGTGCGTAGATGTATAGATGTATATATGCAGATATCGCAGTCGTGCGTACACCTCCTCCAAGCTAAAGTACTATTAATAGTTCCTATGATGGAATTTAATAATTGAATTTCTATTACGTATGCCATGGCCAGCACCACAGTACTGGTGCCACACTATGACACTATCCTATATAAAAAGATAACTTTTCTAAAGTAGTCTATGTGATGTTTTTTCTCAAGAGAAAAGCAAATCCTGTGTGTTATGGGATTTTCTAGCTGCACAAACTGTTTCAGATCGCAACTTGCAAGTAAAAGAAGAACATTAGCCTAGGAGGAGCATTTCATCTTTAAAAGAACTATGAATTTGTTTTTCTATTGACATCTCTTGATAATGAGCTTATAACATCCATATTTGATGGTTCTTAATGAAAAATAAATAATATTTAAATTAAATGGAAATTTAATGCATGCACATCTAGATTATAAGGCCGACGATATATTTTGAAATTTTTTTTGTTATTTCTAAAATGCATTATTAAGTTTCCTAATTAATGAAGTAGATCGATCGGATGGTCTAGATTGCGACTCACCAAAGACTCTGTGAGTCGCGACTCACCATAGCAAATACACACACACACACACACACACACACACATATATATATAGAGTTTTGCTATGGTGAGTTGCAACTCACCAAAGGGTCGGTGAGTTGCGATAAAAACACCTAGATCTAGTTTAAAATGACCGATTCAAACCGTCCAATATGATCTCCCTGTTAAAATCTCCATGCAAATCAAATTTTGCATTTTTTCAAAATTTTTAAGTATTTTTTTGAAATTTTAGAAAATTGTTAATCTAATTAGTTCTGAACCGTTCAAAAACAGTAGTTTTTTAAAATCTGAAAAAAATACTAAAAAATTTCAAAAAAAATATAAAATTTGGTCTGCATGGAGATTTCAATAGAGAGATCATGTTGGACGGTTTGGATCGGTCATTTTGAACTAGATCTAGGAATTTTGATCGCAACTCACCGACTCTTTGGTGAGTTGCAACTCACCATAGCAAAACTCTATATATGTGTGTGTATAATCATAACTATTATTACTTAAATTCTTCATTGTCATACCATTATTTAATTTCATAAGAAATAATAGCACTACTAGCATCCCCAATTAATTAATGACTCATTTCCATATTTGTTAAGTTAATTTTCACTCATTTTTTTATCTAACATGAACTTATACAAATAAGGTGACACTTTTTAACAAACTTATTTATAAATATACTTAAACAATCTAAATAATTTTACAATTGATCAATATTAATGGTTCACATAAGAAAGAGTTACCTTTGTCACTTGATATTGGACTCCAAATTGAGTGAAGTAATTTATTAGAGTGGATAAAATTTTGAATCATTCAAATAGCTGTGAGTGACCTGTTTATGACCGAGGCATATCATTCCCGTTATTTAAATTATTGAGGAGGCAGGACAAAATGCTGGTACGATGTTGTCGGAAAGGATGACGTGGAGAATAATTCGTCGTGATATGCAAGTCATTGTATGATTGATTTCCATTGGAGGAAAGAGATGTTTGTAGGAACCTTTATCTTCATTTTGGACATGTATCTGTCAGTTTAAAGTATGCGGGGCGAAATGAAGAGTTAGCAGGAGGCTTGTGTCCATACCAAACCAAAAGAGATGCCTCTCCAAATTTTGACATTGTTATTATGATTACTTGTCCAGCTTTTGAAATCAAAATTGTCTCCACAAATCCTATAATAATTTGGAGACGAAAGTATATATGCTTTTATTCTTTAAATGTATTCTAATCGGTTTATTTTTTTGGGTCTTGAACATCATTTCAATTTTTCAAACGTGAATTATTGTACTCAAATGGTAGAGCCGCTTTTAAGGACACCACAACATATAACCCCGAAAAAACTAAAAGTAATATTATAATATTATTAAATAATGATTTTATTACTAGAATAATCATATTTATATAAATAGATTTGTAATATCATTATTTGAAAATCAATACTAACATCGGGTTTTGAAAAAAACTATTTTAGCTAATATAGGATTTTGGACAACCGATATTAGCTAATCCGCCTTTTCCATAAAAAATAATTATTTTTAATGAAAAAATATTTGTTTTTAATGTATTTTGTTAATGAAAAATGTAATATCTATATATTTTTTTACCATAGTATTACGTGATTTTATAATCGAGGGTATGAAAGTAGAGGCACATGGAAACATAACGTGATTTTTCCAGATTTTTTGACCAATTTTACATGTAGTTTTTCAATCTCAAAAACTGAAGAAATTATAATAACATTTTCTCAAAAAAATTTCTTAGATACTTTGGCGATTTTGTAATTTTTTCCCTATTTGGAGTTAGGTTCTGAAAATCGAGGATGTGAATGTAGAGGCACACGCGAACATGACGTGATTTTTTTCTAAATACTGTCTATCACAACGGTACCACCCCCTGTCCACTCGGTGAATAATCGTATGCAGCCCGTGGTAGACAACGAGAATATCGAGTCCGAAAAGATCCAGCAAAAAGGCACATATTTATTTGTCGATCTTGTTCAGTGACCATTGATAGGACGTTTTCATATAATGGTTTAGACCCAATTTTGACTCAAATTATGATTTATTTTATGTTATTTTAACTTAGTTTCATTCATTCTTGTTAGTTTTTAGGTACTGCCATGCCCCTTTGTATTTTTATAGGACAATCATCATATGTGGCTCCAAATCTGTACATATCAACACTTATTGAGCGACTCGACTGAGTGCTTGGCGGGATGGATCAGGCAAACAGACGACCGGACAGACAGGAGAAGGCTATGAGACGACTAAAGTATTTGAGCGGACCGCTTGAAAAATTGCAGACGGTTAATTTGGCAACCTCTCCTACACTACCTCTGCCACGATCTAACCCACTTTCGAAGCACCTAACTGCCCTAGGCGGTTCACAAGACTATTATAAAAGAGCATGAGTTTCGAGAGTTCAATGTTTTCAATTTTACAGAGAAATCATGCCAAAACAGAGAAGGAATTGAGCAGCCCTTGTCTTCAGTCCACAAGACCAGGAGTCAGGCGGGTCGCTCAGTCCATGCCACAACAGACAATCAAAGGATTCGACTCTGATTTGTTGTAATCTCTCATTAATTCTTGTTTGATTATGTAATGATGATTGATACCTTGATGTTTGTTGTTATGATTATCATACTTGAGTAGTTTGATTAGGGACAATGGTTGAAAACAAATACTTAACTTAGTTTGCATGATCATTTAGTTTAATACTTTGTTAATTGAGTTTTATTTCTTGTGGTTTACTTATTTATTTATTATGCTTGAATTGTTTAAGTAGATTTGGTATTTTTCCGTCAAGATTAGGCCAACCTTGAATGTTAGGAAGTTAAACCCAACCAAACTTAGATAAATTTGAGTGTATCAATACTGATGTTCATTTTCCTGCTCTTAAATTTATACCCTAATCTACCTAAATTAAGTCGCAAGCGCACAACAATCGTCTAAGTATTTCGGGGTTGAACCACAAGGACGGTTAGGATTATTCGAGTTTTCAATTCAATTTAACTTGCTAAGTAGAACGATTTGAAAGAAAGATCAATTGGTCACAGTAACAGATAAACAAAACTTGCAATAAAATAAATCCTAAATTACCAGATCACAATTAAAAGGAATTAAATGTAGTTAATTTAAACTAGGGGCTTAAGGTAAGCTAATTCTTCAGTTTACTCCAGTTCTAGCGGCCCGCTGACTTTCGTAGCGGCTCGCTGAAAGAACTCAGGTCGCTAACCCTAATTGGCTGGTCACTGGCTACTTGGCGGGCATAGACCACCTCGCTGGTTCACTCGGCGGTCCGTCAGGATTAGTGCAGATTTAACTTTTAGGTTAATTTAGAAGTCGCTTTGTGTAAGGATTAAGATTTAGTTGATGTTTTATAGATCAAACTCTCGTTTTAAGGTCTGGTCGACAATCAATTAACTCAAACTCCTTTGTATAGAACCTAGATATCAACTTTCGCTTCGTGGTCTAGTTTCTACAAGTTTATACCTTTCTAACCTAATGAATTCCTTGAGTTTTCACTCTTAGAAAGGACTTAACTCTCGTTATTTAGTCCTGGTTTCAATCTCTCGGTTAAAACCTTCAAGTTGGTACAATTGCATCAAATAACTTAAGTTTGGTTTGGACTTAACCATTAAACAATCAAGCAAGGCCTATACTTGACGAATGCGAGCAAATCTAACTTAAGCAATTCAAGCAATCAGATAGAATAATAAGAGAAAGGCATAAAATACAACATGCAACAAATAAATTAACTAAAAAGTATATTATCTAATCATAAACTAAATGTTCACTACCATGGCTGATAAATGGTCTTCATACGTAGTATTTCAGCCATTTATAGGACTTAATTTCATGCATTTTATCTTAATTTCTGTTGTTTAACTGATAATTTAGGTTAGAATCTAGGTACTGCCATGTTTGCTCTGTTCTTGTACAGGATTGAAGATAAGCTACTCAAAACGGCAAAATCTGCATCGATTGGCGACCCACCAAGAGCACCAGCAGGTAGAAGAGAAAACTGGCAACACAGAAGATTTCGGCGGGCCGCCAGGTTCAACAGCGGGCCGCTGGAAAGGAGGAAACCACTGCCAAATTTAGACAGCCAGTTTTGTTAACTTCTCAACCGCGTTCTGAGCTATTTCTGGAGCCTCTAATCGCACGTCCTTGACCTCTACAGAACCGCCAATGCCTATTATAAAAGAGAGAAGCCTTGACTCCAGAAAGGAGGCAATTTTAGAGGTTAATTGCAGCTAAGTTGAGACAACCAACAGGATCACCAGCGGGTCGCCGACACCACCAGCGGACCGCTGGAGAGTAGCAGAAGACAGAAAGATAGAGTCCAAGTTGCAGTTTGTTGTAACCTTTGATTCTTTCTTATGTTTTTGTTTATCTTTGATACCTTTTGGTTTTATTTGATGAGTTGTAGCGAGTAGATACTGATTAGGGGCCATGGCAGTGAACCTTTTAGTTTATAATTAGATAATATACTTTTTAGTTAATTTCTTTGTTGCATGTTGTGTTTTATTTCCTTTCTTTGATTTCTGATCTGATTGATCAAATTGCTTAAGTTAGATTTGCTCGCATTCGTCAAGTATAGGCCTTGCTTGATTGTTTAATGGTTAAGTCCAAACCAAACTTAAGATATTTGATGCAATTGTACCAACTTGAAGGTTTGAACTGAGAGGTTTAAACCAGGACTAATAACGAGAGTTAGGTCCTTTCTAAGAGTGAAAACTCGAAGAATTCATTAGGATAGAAGGGTTTAAACTCATAGAAACTAGACCACGAAACGAGAGTTGAAATCTAGGTTCTATACGAAGGGATTTGAGTTAATTGATTGTCAACCAGACCTAAAACGAGAGTTTGATCTGTTAAATATCAACCAAACCTTATTCCTTACACAAAGCGACTTCTAAATTAACTAAATTGTTGAATCTGCACTAATCCTGGCGGGCCGCTGAGTGAACCAGCGAGGTGGTCTATGCCCGCCAAGTAGCCAGCAACCAGTCAATAGAATTAGCGACCTGAGTTCTTTCAGCGGGCCGCTAGAACTGGAGTAAACTGAAGAATTAACTTGCCTTAAGCCCCTAGTTTTAATTGATTGCGTTTTAACCCTCTTCTATTGTGATCTGTTAATTTAGAATTTATTTTACTGCAAGTTCTTATTAATTTGTTACTGCAACCAATCAACTTTTATTGCTGATCATTTAATTTAGCAAATTAAATTGAGATAGAATCCAATAATCCAATCCGTCCCTGTGGTTCGACCCCGAAATACTTAGACGATTGTCGTGCGCTTGCGACTTAATTTAGGTAGATTAGGGTATAAATTTAAAAGCAGGAAATCACCATCAATGGCCCCTAAATTAGTATCTACTCACTAATACTCATCAATAAAACAAAACATAAGAAAGAATCAAAATTACAACAGATTGCAACTTGGACTCAATCTTTCTGCTCTCAGCTACTCTCTCGGCGGTCCGCTTGTGATGTCGGCGACCAGCTGGCGATCATGTTGGCTCTCTCAATTAGTTGTGAATTATCTCTCCAAATTGTGTTCCCTCTGGCATCCAAGCTTCTCGTTTAAATAGAAGACAATGTCGATTCTCTAAAGATGGAGGACGTGCAATTGGAGGCTCCAGATTTAGCTCAAAACGTGGTTGAGAAGTTGGCAAAACTGGCCGTGCTATATTTGGCAGTCGATTTCCTTATTTCCAGCGGTCCGCTGTCGAACCTAGCGGCCCGCTGGAGTCTTCAGCATCGTCAGTCTTCACTTCTACCCGCTGGTGCTCTTGGTGGATCGCCAATCATGCTGGTGGGTCGCCGTTTGATGCAGATTTCGTCATTTCGAGTAGCTCTATCATCAATCCTGTACAAAATGAAGCAAACCATGGTAGTACCTAGATTCTAACCTAAATTATCAATTAATTGTCAGAAATTACATGAAAATGCATGAAATTAAGACCTATAAATGGTTGAAATACTAGGTATGAAAATCATTTATCAAATACCAATAGAAGATCAATAGTTCAAAAGATGAGATCTAGATCATAAGCCAGAAATGGAGATCTATTCCCAACAGATGAAAATTGAGTGAAATTGATCGGTTCTGGGGGTACAGGTCAAATTAAATCCTTAATAACCGATGCGAATTCGTTTGCAGTACAGTTTAAGGGTCGAATCTCGGGGACGGACTATTCTGTTTCTAAGTTTCAGTTTAAACAATTCAAATTAAATTCTGGGTTTAATAAAAATCAGTAAGTTTCAACAGTTCTAAAATAAAGAATAATAAAGTAAAGTTCAGTTCCTAAATCGCCAAATTCTAAATCAAACAGAAGATAATCTAATTGATGAAAACTAGGGGTTCAGATCCTCAAACAATTCTCTAAATGTCAAAGTTGGAACGGTCCGTTCCATGTCTGGAACGGTCCGTTCTGGACTCTGTCAGTCGATCGGAACAGGCCGTTCTAGGTCAGACTCTCCCTTTCGGGCGGTCCGTTCTGACCTTGGAACGGTCCGTTCCGATGGACTGATACTTGTTTTGTCATGAATTTTAATTATTAATTAAATGTTTTTATGCGAGATAAGACTATACTTAACCTATAGACTTGTACTCTAACTCCCGTTCAGGTCAAGCTATAAAGTTTGATTGTTTAACTCCTAGAACGCCTAAATTTCAACTTCCGTTTCTTGGTTTAGTTGTTCTAGTCTACTTCTCGGGTCTTGGTACACTTTTAATCTTCCGATCTCAAGTTAAACCCTAATTAATTAAGGTCTGGTTTAATCCTTCCGGATATCGCCTACCAAACAGTATAATTACTAAGTTAACGTTGCTGTGATTGACTTTAATCCTAACAGCTAAACAAGGCCTTGGTTTAACGAGGCAATCAGATCAAACAGAAACAAACTTAGCAAATAAATAGCAAATAAAAGCACAAGAAGCAGAACATAACTTAATTTAACTAATAATTAAAGATTCAATCTAAAACAAGCAACTAAAGAAAGGTTCTCAGATCATAGCCCCTAAACTACTCTACTCTAACAAATCCATGTAAGAACAAGCAGGTTTCATCAAATACAAATACATAGAAAGAGAAAAATCAAGATTACAACAAGTTGTGCTTGAAAACTCCACGTTTCTGTGCTCTGTCCTGTCTGGGGCGGACCGTCCTGACCCTGGGGCGGGTAGTCTCAGGCGCAGATGGTCGACTCCGGCAGGCTGTCTCCTCTGCTGAGTTTGAAAGAGGCTAAAACCTAGAATTTCGAACTTAACTTTTGCTGGGGACAGGACAGAGCTTTTTATAAGGCATTAGTGGCTTCAGAACGTGGGAGGAGTGCTTCTGGAAGGTCGGCAAATAGAGGAAACCGACTCGACAAACTTGGACTTCTATTTTTAGCAATTCTGGAATAGCTGGAACGGCCCGTTCTGAGTCTGGGGCGGACCGTTCCAACCTGGTCTCGTGCAGTCCGTCTGAAATCTGGCTGAGTCCGTCTGAAATCTGGTTCCTCTGGTCAGGACGGACCGTCCTGCCGTCCGGGCGGTCCGTTCCAACTGTCTGAGCACCTCCTTTTGTTGTTTTCTCTGTTTTCCATGCCAATAATTGCTGATCCTGCAAAATTAACTTGCCGGGCTACGGCTGGACCTTTCTACAACCTAAATTAGCAGAAAATGACTAAAACACAGTCTTTTGAACTTATTTTTAGGGCTTAATCTGGTTGGAAAATGAGTATGGAAACCATACATCAAAACCCCCTAAGCTTGAACATTGCTTGTCCTCAAGCAAAACTCTAGACCTAGTCCAGGTTTAGACCTTATTTAAGTTCAATTGATTGTGTTTCTAACAAGTTCTAAGGACTTCCTAACTAAACTCAGCAAACTGTGACATTAAGTTATAGGGGCATTTTGGTCAAAAGGATTTTCAACAAATTCAACCAGTTTGTTTTAAGTGAATCAGCCTTTCTGAAATCAACCTAAGGATTCTCAATTCTTTCTGTCCATGATTCATTTTTCTAAGCATTAATCCGATTAATTTTTCGAAGTTCTCACTCAATTTGAAATCAAGTAGAAACGGGATCGAACCTTCTCAACTCAAATAACCTAAATTAATTCCAAGTTGTTATGCACATGCTTTTGAATTGTTTTAAACCACTAAAATTTTTGAAAACAAACAGAAAGTAAGATACATTTGATACAGATTTTCCCGGGGCTGGGAGTTTTTCCCGCGGCGGAGAGGTCAGCCAGAATAATGTGGGCGGACTTTCTGAGATGTTAAAACCGTAGGCATAAGAAAAGTGCGAACCAGGCGGCCCATCTCTTACTTGTCCTTTGATATGACACATTTAACCACAAAGATCCTATAGCTTCCCGCAATGGTCAGTTCAGAGCACCGCTTTTTAGTTCCCCTTTAATTTTTGTTTTTTTTTTTTTTTTTTTTTTTAATATTATTTTTTTTTTATACATAAAAAAAAAAAAAAAACAAACAGTGGTTTAATTGTTTCTAAAGCTTGCTCAGAACTACTTACAATCAATCAGGTTTTTGAGTTGAGAAAATGATCTTAGGCGAACTTAATCACCCTTTGCCGGCTCTAATCGATAAAATCAATCAATTGCTTGTGAAATTAATCAATTCAATGCTTAAGAAAACGATTTCTCAGACAGATTTCAAATCCTATCCTTAGGTTATTCAAATCAGTTTCATCAAATTCATTTCACAAAGATTAAATTCAAAAGTTTCAGAAAATGCCTCAATTTCCTAAGTCACAAATTGTTAATCCTAGTTAAAAAGTCTTTAAAACTTACCTAAATGCAACATTAAATGATTAAAAATGCAATTCCTACATGTATATACAAAAACCAGCAGACAATTGTACTTGGAACGGCCAGTTCCGGACTGGAACGACCCATTGGGGCGGACCGTTCCATATGTGGGACGGACCGTTCCAGGTTCATTTGTCTGCTAAGTCAATGGATTCTGTCAAGTCTGGAACGGACTGTTCTGGATTAGGACGACCACTGGGGCGGACCGTTCCATGACTGGGACGGTCCGTTCCAATCCTGACAGAAACATGCAATATGCCATGTAATGCATCCTATCATACCAGTTTTCGAATTTTTCTAACTTTTACCCCCCCCCCCCCTAAGCTTATCTACAGAACTGTCCCTAGTTCTGTGAGATGCAAGAAAGAAAAGAAAAGAGAGAAAAATAGAAAACTTACTGAACTTGGCTCAGTTGTGCGGTGGGAATTGAGGTGGCCCAAAGATGTGGCTGGCCAACCTAGCTAGCAGCTCATCATTCCGTGAATTCCTCTCGTCTTGCTGCTGCCTCCACTGCCTGTCCTCTTCTCTTGCACGGCGGTTCTCCTCTCTGGCTCGCCTGTTCTCCTCGTGTTCATGGTCAATGGAGGCTTGGATGTTCCACTGAGCTGTGTGGACATCCTGGAGGAGATCGAGATAGGCTGGGTTCCACCCGCCTTGCCACTGCCCATGCGGCGGGTCCTGCTGGTACGGTGGCTGCCAGAATGGATCTCCTTGCTGCTGCCACTGTTGCCGGTCATGACCAGCGTCTCCTGTTGCCTGGGCCTCGGCAGATGTGCCTGCCCCTGCTGCTCGGGCAGCAGCCTCCATCTCGGCTAATCGCCGCTGCAACTCCTCTTCCTCCAGGTTTATCATTTGTCCATCCTTGTCAACCAGCAGCCATGTTCGTTTGTTGTTGAGATCGATCGGCCTATTGAAAGGAAGAGGGAAACGGTACCGACCATAGATATACTGGTATTCGTTTCCGACCTGAGCAACCATCTGCATTTCAGCCAATTGTCTCATAGAGACCCGGTTTGGTCCTCCACTTCTTTGCATAGGCGACAGTGCCAAGTCATAGTGCTGGATCAAGTAGTTGACATACCCACCAATAGTAATCTGTCCCTTGCCTGATCGCTGGTTGTTGGCTTGCTTTTCAAAATGCTTCATCATGAGATAGGCGAGGTTGAGCTTTGCATCTCCTTTTGGATGGAAGATCTGGTTGAGGATGGCCTGTTCACCCCTCGTCAATTTTACCCCCGACTCACCCTTGGCAAAGATGGTGAGCGAGAGCATTCGCTGGATGAATCGGATGGTAGGGTGTTGAATGTGAGATGAGCGGCGTTCGTTGACTGCTTTTTGGTGCTCTAGAGAGATCTCCTCCCACAGCTCAGTCTCAAAAAATTCGTCCGTTATCGTGCCATTCTCCAAACCAAAAATTCCGGCGAATTGGGATTCAGTGCACACATACTTCTTTCCTTCAACCCTGAATGTGATTTGCCATTCATCGTTCTTGTGAAACAGATCCAGGGAGCACAGAAACTCCATAGTGAGGGCAGTGTATGCGTCTGAACGGATTGTCCAGAATTTTGGGTCAAATCCGATTGCCTTGGTTAGCCGATAGAAATCTTCTCTGATGCCCAGTTTGTCTAACACCTGCAAGTCAATTGATCGGGTGTTTTCGAATTTTTTGTGTATGAGATTTCTATACCGTTGTTTTGCAGTTTTGCCCTTGAGAGGTAGGTTGACATTGGCTAACTCAATGCTAGCAGTTCGTGCTGGCCGGGTTTGTGTCTCGGGGACAAGATCCTCAGCCTCCTCCTCTGCTTGTTGGACCTCTTCTGTGTAGTCTGCATCAGCCCTTTCCTCTGCTGTCTCACCCTGTCCTTCTGGTTCTGGGTCTGAAGCAACCTCCAGTTGGGACCAGTCGATTCCTTCTGCATCCATCTGTCTCCTTGGCATGTATGGAATGATCTCAGTGTCGGGGGGTGGATAGTCGACAGTATAGGGCGGTGTGATATGCAGTGAATGCTCGGGAGTTGTGATGAAGTCTTCTGGTCGGAGTGGTAATTTGTCCAGTGGTGGTATTGGATGAGATTCTTTGGTTGGCAACGGAATGTTCCAGTCAGCAGGGAGTGTGGATTCTTTGGTCTGGCCTGGTTTCTTAGGTTTGCCGCGAAAGAACTTGGAGAGTTTGTCGCCTAATGAACCAGAAGATGAACTGCTAGACATGGGACGGTTCGTTTGAGGCTTGGAACGGAGTGGTTTGGCTGGGAGATAGGGTTGTGGATCTGGAAATATGGCTAGGGCGGACCGTCCTGAGGATGGGACGGACCGTTCTGGATTGGTTGGACGGAGAGGTTGGGTTGGGACGGGCTTGTTTTATTTTAGGTTGAGATTGGGGCGGATCGTTCCAAAATTAGGGCGGTCCGTTCCAATCTAGGTTTGGGTGAAAATGGTGAAGTTTCGCCGGGTTTTCGAGTTTGGCCGGAATTTGGTGTTGACTGTGGGTCTATGGTTGAGTGTTGTACAGGGAATGAAATTAAGGAAAGAGAAGGGATTGATTTACCGTAATTCCTGCTGTGGTCGAGTGCAGTGGGGCGGAGGTGGTGGTGACGGCGAATTCCGGCGAACTGGTTGAGGCGGACTAGCAAGGAGAGTAGAGGGGAGTGAGGAGAGTTGAGAGGCGGCGAGAAATAGTATTGATCTTCGTCGGATTGGTTGATGGCAGAGAGAGAGAAAAAGAGAAACTGAGGGAGAGAGGGACGGGGTTTGAAACGGTTAGTTTGGAGGAGAGGGAGTGGGGGACGGGTCAGTTACGCGGGTTAGGCGGTTATCGGGTTGGTTTTGAGTAGTGGGTAGTTTATTGGGTTTGTCCCAGGATCCACTGTCAGTTTTAAAATGGGACGGACCGTTCCATCCTAGGTTTGTCGTCCGTTCTGCATGCGTCGTCCTAGCCTTGGACCTGTGCGTCCTGGTGTTGGGGCGGACCGTTCTGAGGATGGGACAGTCCGTTCCAATCCCTGAAAAACCCTGAAATTAAACAAGTTAAACACAGACTAAGCCAAGTATTTATCCTACTCCTAATTTTTATGATTTTATGGTTTTTTTTTTTTTTTTTTTTTTTTTTTTTTTTTTTTAAAGAACACAGAAAGAAAAATCCTAATTAATTTTTGAACCCTTGGGTTGCCTCCCAAGCAGCGCTTGTTTAAGGTCTCGAGCTTGACCCCGTATGGCTACGTCTCTATGGTTGAGGGGTTCTCCAGAAATCGCACTTCCCCTCCTTGTTCTTGTGTGGTCTGACTGATGTAGAGTTTAAGGCGTTGGCCATTAACTCTGAAAGTCTCAGATCCTTCTTTCCAAATATCTACTGCTCCGAATGGGTAAACCTTCTTTACCTCATAAGGACCCGTCCATCGGGACCTTAGTTTGCCAGGAAACAATCTTAGTCGAGAGTTAAACAACAACACTAAATCCCCCTCTTCAAAACTTCGCCTTTGGATATGCTTATCATGCCATTTCTTAGTTCTCTCCTTGTACATCTTAGCATTATCATAGGCGTTCAGTCTGATCTCTTCTAGCTCATGCAAGTCCAGCACTCTTTGCTCTCCTGCTGATTTGTACTCCAAATTGAGTGCTCTGGTCGCCCAATATGCCTTGTGTTCATTCCAATTGGAGTTTTAAATGCGGTTCGATATGCCCATAATGCATCATCCAACTTCAGTGCCCAATCCTTCCTTGTGCTTCCAACGGTTTTCTGCAGAATGTTCTTTATTTCTCTATTAGATATCTCGACCTGTCCACTTGTTTGAGGGTGGTACGGTGTTGCCACCTTGTGCTTCACTCCATACTTCTTCAGTAAATTGTCAAACTGTTTGTTGATGAAGTGTTTACCCCCGTCACTGATGACAGCTCTCGGAATTCCAAACCGAGGAAAGATTATCTTAGTGAACAGTTTCTTGACTGTGGCTGAATCGGCATGCTTGCTCGGAACAGCTTCAACCCATTTAGACACGTAGTCTACTGCAACAAGAATATATTCATACCCGCACGAAGACGGAAAGGGTCCCATGAAGTCAATCCCCCACAAATCAAAAATCTCAACCTCTAGAATCGGGTTCATTGGCATCTCTTGTCTGCTGGATATATTACCCATTCTTTGGCACTGATCACAAGCTAAAACAAACTCCCTTGAATCCTTGAAAATAGATGGCCAGAAGAAACCTGATTGAAGGACTTTGGCTGCGGTTTTCGAGGTTGAGGCGTGGCCACCATAGGCGGATGAATGGCACTGATGAAGGATCTGCTGCACCTCCTCCCTTGGTATGCATCTCCGAAAGATTCCGTCAACTCCCAGTTTCCACAAGAATGGGTCCTCCCAGAAGTAGTATTTTGCGTCAGCTAGGAACCTCTTCTTTTGCTGAGAAGACATTTTATAGGGTAGAACTTTGCTGGCCAAGAAGTTCGCGAAGTCAGCATACCATGGAACTCCTTGGATTGGGGCGGACCGTCCTAGGCTGGGGCGGTCCGTTCCAACAGGCCGTTCTGGCTCAGACTGGGCCGTTCTGTTGGCTGCTTCGGCGTTGTCTGGGGCTGGGACGGGCCGTTCCAGGCAGGGGCGGTCCGTTCCAGACTGGATCGCCAGCAGATGTTCGTCTGGAAATGAGTCGTTGATCGGTATAGTTTCTGCTCCTTGTTCCTCCACCTTCAATCTAGACAAATGATCAGCCACACTATTTTCTGTACCTTTCTTGTCGCGTATTTCGAGGTCGAATTCTTGCAACAAGAGGACCCATCGAATGAGTCGTGGCTTGGCATCTTTCTTGGATAGGAGGTATTTGAGTGCCGAATGATCGGTATAGACTATGACTTTCGAACCAACCAGGTATGACCTGAATTTGTCTAAGGCATAGACTACTGCCAGAAGCTCCTTTTCGGTTGTGGTGTAGTTGACTTGCGCCTCATCCAGCACCTTGCTAGCGTAATAGATTGCATAGGGCTTCTTGTCTTTCCGCTGTCCTAGCACTGCACCGACTGCGTAATCACTAGCATCACACATCAATTCGAATGGTTGATCCCAATTTGGAGGTTGCAAGATAGGGGCTGTCACAAGCGCTTCCTTCAACCTATTGAAAGCATCAACACAATTTTTATCAAACAGAAATTCAGCATCCTTCATTATTAAATTAGTTAATGGCTTAGCAATTTTAGAGAAATCTTTAATAAAGCGCCGGTAAAAGCCTGCATGCCCAAGAAAACTCCGCACGTCCTTCACGCAAGTGGGCAGAGCCAGCTTCTCGATTACCTCCACCTTTGCCTGATCCACCATGATCCCTTGTTCTGAAATTATGTGTCCTAAAACAACTCCTTCTTGCACCATAAAATGGCATTTCTCCCAATTCAATACAAGGTTGACTTCCTCACATCGCTGCAAAATCTTTGACAAGTTAGCTAGACAATGATCAAAAGACGTACCATACACCGAAAAATCATCCATGAAAACTTCCATGTCTTTTTCGATAAAATCAGAAAATATTGCCATCATAGCTCTTTGGAATGTTGCTGGTGCATTACACAAACCAAATGGCATCCTACGGTATGCATAAGTTCCATATGGACATGTAAAGGTTGTTTTCTCTTGGTCAAGTGGGTGGATCGGTATTTGGAAGAAACCTGAATAACCATCTAAATAACAAAAGAAAGAATGCTTAGCCAGTCGTTCGAGTAATTGGTCAACAAAGGGCAGAGGGAAGTGGTCCTTTCGTGTTGAAGCGTTCAGCTTGCGGTAGTCCACACACATCCTCCATCCAGTGACAATCCTTGTCTGGATCAGCTGGCCTTCATTATTCTTTATCACTGTTGTACCTCCCTTCTTCGGAACAACATGAATGGGGCTGACCCATTTGCTGTCCGAAATCGGGTAGATGATTCTAGATTCCAGAAGTTTCTGCACCTCCTTCTTCACGACTTCGCTCATATTAGGGTTGAGCCTCCTTTGATGTTCAACTGTTGGTTTTGAATCTTCTTCAAGTAAGATCCGGTGGGTACATATCGAGGGATCGATACCCTTAAGATCTTCGATAGAATATCCAATAGCCTTGCGGTGAGCCCTCAACTCCTTTAGTAGCTTATCAGTCTGATCCAAGTCGAGTTTGGCGTTGACGATGACAGGAAAGGTCTGGTTGGGACCTAGGAATTCGTACCTAAGGCTCTCTGGTAATGTCTTCAATTCTAGTTTACCTTTCTCTGACTGGCAGCTCGGACGGTCTGTTTCAAAACGGGGTGGACCGTTCTGATCTGAATCGAGGCTGAAAATCTGGTCGATTTCAGCCGCTGATCGAAGCTGCATGCTGACCTGGTCTGCCTGGATCTGGGGCAGACCGTTCCAGCCCTCTCTAGTAGCCAAGTATTCAACGGTTTGCAGAATTTCGTTGAATATCAAGTCTGCTTCCTCCTCTTCAGGTGTGGCCGAGAAGGAATGGTATGCTTGCACAATCCGATTGTTGAATGTCTCTTCAACCATGGCTTCCAATGATTCAGCCATAAAAATTGAATCCATTTGGTCTGGCATCCGCATCGCCTTTTCCACATCAAACTCAATTTTCTCATCTCCAACTTCCAATTTCATCTTGCCGGTTCTGCAATTGATGAACACACCGGCTGTGGTGAGGAAGGGTCTGCCCAGGATGATAGGAACTTCAGGATCTTCCTCCATATCAACCACCACAAAGTCGCACGGAACAAAGATGTCTCCAACTCGAATTGGCACGTCTTTCACCTCCCCCAATGGCAATCTTATTGAATTATCAGCAAGTCTCAAAGTCACCGGAGTTGGCTCTAGTTCTCGTTTTCCAATTCGATGAAAGATAGTTTCAGGGATCAGGCTGACGCTTGCTCCAATGTCCAGCAACGCTCTCTTCATACCTAAATCACCAACTTTACAAGGAATAGTAAATCTACCTGGATCCTTCATCTTCGGCGGCATTTTCTTGATGTTTGGAGTGTCGGGATCTCCTGACAAGGCCATGACACCGCTCAATTCCAAGTTCTTCTTGTTGGATAAGAGATCTTTGAGAAACTTGGCGTAGGATGGCATCTTTGACAAGAGGTCAGTGAAGGGAATAGTGATTTTCATTTGCCTCAAGATATCCAGAAATTTTCCGTATTCCCTGTCCTTCTTAGCCTGAGCTAGCCTCTGCGGGTATGGGACTTCAATCGGAGGATCGTTCGGCGTCGGGGGTGGATAAGCAAAGACTTTCTCAACTCTGGGCAAGGTTGGGGCGGTCCGTTCCGAATTGGGGCGGTCCGTTCCAGCTTGTCGTTCCGGCTCAGGATGGTCCGTCCCAGATGTGACTGGTTGCTGGATGTCTGGGGCGGTCCGTTCCGAATTGGGGCGGTCCGTTCCGAATTGGGGCGGTCCGTTCCATACCTCCGTTCCAGCTCTGGCTGGTCCGTCCTAGCTGAATCCGGCTGCAAATCCTTGGGCATCTCAGGGCCATCGTAACTAGTCCCGCTCCTCAGTCTGTGCGTGACGCTTTTGCACTCTTCTCTGGGATTGGTTTCAGGTTGGCTTGGAAACATGCCTGGCTTGGTTAGTGCTCCTGAGTTGGCTTGATCATTCCCTTGGTTCAGCTTGTTTATGAGTAGGCCTAGGTCTTCTCTTAGCAGTTTGATCTCGTCATGGACTGAGTGATTGAATATCCCTTGGTTCTGCATAAACTTTTCTAGTGTTCGCTGAGAGAGGCCGCTATAGGTGTTAGTGCTATTGTTGGCGTTTGATGCTTGACCAGTTTGGCCCGGATTGGCACACCCGTTGGGGTTGCTGTACGAGAGGCCTGGGTGGTTCCGTTTGTCGCGATATGAGTAGTTATTGCTTGGGAAGAAGGAGGGAGGAGTAATTATGGCATTGACATTCTCAGGCTGGTCCTCCCTGGCTACCAAGTGACAAGACTTGGCTGTGTGACCTTCATCTTCGCAGATTTGACATACGGTGGCGGATTCGGAGGGTTTTGATGATTTTGCACTTATGTTTTTGAGCATGACCGTCAAAGAATCGAGTTGAGATTGGAGGTGAGTGGATTTGTCTACTTCAAACACGCCTCGTTTGTTCTTTGAGCGAACCGACCAATTTGTCTGAGATTGTGCCATGCTTTCAATCAAGGCTTTTGCATCCCTGCATCCCATCTCCAGAAAAGCACCACCTGCAGTTGAATTAATATTCTGACGAGTAATGTCATCCAAACCATCATAAAAACTAACGATTAATCTACTATCAGGTACGTCATGATGTGGGCACATTCTTTGCAGGTCTTTAAACCGTTCCCATGCTTCGAACAGGTTTTCATCCTGGTCCTGCTGAAAGGTTAACAATTCCCTAACTAGTTTGGTTGTTTTCACCCTAGGGTAAAACCTATCCAAAAAGGCTTTGGTCAAATCGTTCCAAGTCTCGAAAGGTCGGTCATTAAAACTATTCAACCAATCTTCAGCTTTGTCCCTAAGAGAAAAAGGAAAAAGAGTTAGGCGAATTATATCCGGATCGACTTCTTCAGGAACCAAGGTTGTGCAATTTCGCAGAAAAGATTGTAGATGCCTGTTGGCATCTTCATGAGGGGCGCCTGCGAAGGTGTTTTCCTTGATCAAAGACACGAGGCCAGGATTGTAGAAGAAATCCCTGGTCCTCTCGGCTTTCGGTGGTTTGACCCCAAGTCGGATGTTATTTGCGGTTGGTGCTCCGATCTCCCTCAAAGGTCGAGTTGCCTCAGCCTCCTTGGCAGCTTCAAGTGCCTCACGTAATGCACGCTCAAGTTCAGTTTCGTTGTTGTTGCCCCCGTTTCCGTTTAAGTTGTCTCCCATTGCTTCTATGTCAGTTGATGCGGTTGATGTGGTTCGTCCTAATGTGAAACGAAGTGTCTCGGATTGCGCTACAGGTGGCTGTGCTCCAGAGAGATTCCTACGATTTCGCTGGTAGAAAAGGCGAAAAGGCGGAACCAAAGAACTGTCACCCTGCCTCTCGGTCTGCTCAACTGTTTCTGGAACTTGCCGTTGCAAAACCGCACGGTTTGGTCCAGATGAGGAAGAGCTAGCCTGAGAGGGGTTCTTTTCTCCTTTTCTTGGGTGTCGAAAGTTGTAGTTGCAAGTGCTGTTGGTAGTCTTCTTCTTTCCAACTAGCGCGAGTTCCTGCAGTTTCCAAAAACCAAGAAAAAGTGAAGAGAAATAGAGAGAATTTAATCTAATTTGAAAACTAAACTTAGATAAAGGCACCGTCCCCGGCAACGGCGCCAAAAATTTGATCGGTTCTGGGGGTACAGGTCAAATTAAATCCTTAATAACCGATGCGAATTCGTTTGCAGTACAGTTTAAGGGTCGAATCTCGGGGACGGACTATTCTGTTTCTAAGTTTCAGTTTAAACAATTCAAATTAAATTCTGGGTTTAATAAAAATCAGTAAGTTTCAACAGTTCTAAAATAAAGAATAATAAAGTAAAGTTCAGTTCCTAAATCGCCAAATTCTAAATCAAACAGAAGATAATCTAATTGATGAAAACTAGGGGTTCAGATCCTCAAACAATTCTCTAAATGTCAAAGTTGGAACGGTCCGTTCCATGTCTGGAACGGTCCGTTCTGGACTCTGTCAGTCGATCGGAACAGGCCGTTCTAGGTCAGACTCCCCCTTTCGGGCGGTCCGTTCTGACCTTGGAACGGTCCGTTCCGATTGACTGATACTTGTTTTGTCATGAATTTTAATTATTAATTAAATGTTTTTATGCGAGATAAGACTATACTTAACCTATAGACTTGTACTCTAACTCCCGTTCAGGTCAAGCTATAAAGTTTGATTGTTTAACTCCTAGAACGCCTAAATTTCAACTTCCGTTTCTTGGTTTAGTTGTTCTAGTCTACTTCTCGGGTCTTGGTACACTTTTAATCTTCCGATCTCAAGTTAAACCCTAATTAATTAAGGTCTGGTTTAATCCTTCCGGATATCGCCTACCAAACAGTATAATTACTAAGTTAACGTTGCTGTGATTGACTTTAATCCTAACAGCTAAACAAGGCCTTGGTTTAACGAGGCAATCAGATCAAACAGAAACAAACTTAGCAAATAAATAGCAAATAAAAGCACAAGAAGCAGAACATAACTTAATTTAACTAATAATTAAAGATTCAATCTAAAACAAGCAACTAAAGAAAGGTTCTCAGATCATAGCCCCTAAACTACTCTACTCTAACAAATCCATGTAAGAACAAGCAGGTTTCATCAAATACAAATACATAGAAAGAGAAAAATCAAGATTACAACAAGTTGTGCTTGAAAACTCCACGTTTCTGTGCTCTGTCCTGTCTGGGGCGGACCGTCCTGACCCTGGGGCGGGTAGTCTCAGGCGCAGATGGTCGACTCCGGCAGGCTGTCTCCTCTGCTGAGTTTGAAAGAGGCTAAAACCTAGAATTTCGAACTTAACTTTTGCTGGGGACAGGACAGAGCTTTTTATAAGGCATTAGTGGCTTCAGAACGTGGGAGGAGTGCTTCTGGAAGGTCGGCAAATAGAGGAAACCGACTCGACAAACTTGGACTTCTATTTTTAGCAATTCTGGAATAGCTGGAACGGCCCGTTCTGAGTCTGGGGCGGACCGTTCCAACCTGGTCTCGTGCAGTCCGTCTGAAATCTGGCTGAGTCCGTCTGAAATCTGGTTCCTCTGGTCAGGACGGACCGTCCTGCCGTCCGGGCGGTCCGTTCCAACTGTCTGAGCACCTCCTTTTGTTGTTTTCTCTGTTTTCCATGCCAATAATTGCTGATCCTGCAAAATTAACTTGCCGGGCTACGGCTGGACCTTTCTACAACCTAAATTAGCAGAAAATGACTAAAACACAGTCTTTTGAACTTATTTTTAGGGCTTAATCTGGTTGGAAAATGAGTATGGAAACCATACATCAGAAATCTTAGATTCAAGAAATGGATTTGTTTAGTTTAAGCCAAGGAATGAAAATTAAAACTTAGATTAGACAAGAGTTTAAATGGTTTGATTAAAATAACTTCAACTGTCGAAAGAAGGATCTTAGGAAAGTTAATCAAGTCACTAAATTGCTCAATTAAATGAAGGAAAAACTAACTGATCTTGTGTAACTAATTGTTAGTTAAGTTGAGCTGTTTGGATTACGGAAGGTTGTCTATGCCAACCTAGAAACAAGCAGTCTAATTACAAACTATCTATCCTAGTTCACAAGCGGACCGCTACGAAAGTAAGCTGGTAGCTTATGAACAGGAGTTAAAGTAGAAAGATAATCAACCAAACCCCTATTTTGTATCTGTTAAGCCAACTTCTCTCTAATTGAAACTATTTATCTTTTATTTTATGTTTTTAATTTAATTTATTCCAAAACTAGATTATCCTTCACCCCTTGACTTGATTTAACAATAGAATTTAGATTCAATAACTCGAGTAACTGTTTCCGTGGATCGACCCCGAATACTCAACGTAGGTTGTATGCTTGCCATCGAAATCGAGCATATTTGGGTATAAATTTAAAAACCCTGATAGGTAATCCCCAAACCCCACACCATCAACTATCCTTCCCTTGGTGCCTCTATCTACTTGTCACACAAGGCGGTCAAGATGGAATGTGGTTTCCTGTGGTACATTAGTAATGTAATTTTGTTGCAAAAAATTCAAACTAAAAAATTAAAAATAACCTAAAATTTTAGTTTTGAAATCTTCTTACTTTCCGTCGTGTTTCCGAAAGCACGCTAGAGCTTCCATATCTAATATACCTTCTGGCATAGCAAACGCTACATCGTTGTAATCCATCCGCTCGGTCACCACTTGGCCAGTCTTTGGCAAACCCAACAAGAAGGTCACGTCCTGAATAATAGTTCAAATTTGATACATATAAATCACAAAAAAAAAATTAGTTACAAATCCGTACCTCTAAACTGACCATCATCTCGCCGACCGGGAAGTGAAATGTGTGTGTCTCCGGGCTCCAGAACATGGCCAAACGCTGCATTAGCGACTGATCAAGCTGCATATGCCTCACCTGAACAAAGTGGATCGGTTAAAGTATCGCCAAACGTATGTCCATATCTTCGTTCCACTGCATTTTCAGCTTGTGCACAATTGGCTTCCATGTCTGAATACGTTTAAACAAAGATCATTACTAAATATATTTAAATTTATATAAGTAATATTAAATTTAAGATTAAATAATCTTATTGCGGTGCCATGAAGCTCTGCCGGCTGCAAATGCAACAGACGACTGGCATCACCAGGGGAGGTTCACTGCCGGCAGAGATAGAAGGGACATCAACAGTAGATGTAGAGACGTTAGTGTCGGATCGATGAGACATGAAAGCTCCTTCATCAGATAGACGAGGACTGACATCGGACTGACGAGACATAGAAGCTCTAGCATCTAATAGATGAGGGTCGGCATTGGACTGACACCTCTGTTGTCTGTCTGAGGACTGTCGTGGTAATTTAGGTGACATTTTAGCTTAACTACACTAATTTAATACCGAGTTAATTAATTGGGCTACACTATTTTTGCACTTTAATTGGCTTATTTACATTAACAATTGAAATTGGCTTACCGGTTAATTAATTTTATAAATATAATTCCAAAAAATATAATGTTAAGTTATAATAATTATTCCTATTTTTCTATATTTTTTTTGTTAATTTTATAATATTTTCTCTAATTTTCTGTTGTCTCTCTCGCACGAGGAAGAAGAGGAATAAGGGGAGAAGAGGGAATCGTTCTTTTATAACCACGGATGGACTAATATTGTTCTTTCAAAGAACAATACTGGATAGTGTCATTTTTTGAAAGAACGATATCGACTGATATCTGGTTTTGAAAGTACAGTATTAGTATCGGACTTTCAAAATACAATATTGCAAACCAATTTATATACATATGATTATTTTAGTAATATAATCATAATTTTATAATATTATAATATTATTTTTAATTTCTTCGGGATATACCTTTCTATAGTTTGGCATTGTTCTATGGCCATGTTTGGCACCACGTGCACGAACTCAGGAACATGGGTTCTCGGGTGAATAAGCATATATTTTAATATTTACTGTGTTCGGCACCGCTTGTTCGAAAGTTCTCCGAAAAGTGAGAACTCAGGAGCAACGCGTATTCGGGTAGGTCTCATGTTCGTCTCGTCGTTTGGTTCGCGCGAACAAGAGCGTATTCGCGAACTAGGTGTTCTCAACGCTGCCAAACATAGCCTATAATTTATTCCGCTCTGAAAAACCAAATTTGACTCCTGAATTATTGTACTTTACTGGTGGAGGCGCTTCAGATACGTGGGTCAGTTGATGCCACTAAAATGATTCTCAGTTTAAGCTACATTAAAAATAATAAACTTTCTTTACTCAAAAAAATAATAAACTTTCAAAAGCTGTAATCATGTCATATGAATTAAACTAGCTATGTTCTTAATTTGTTATTTTTTTAAAGAAAAACACTTCTTTATTTATTGTATTTGATACCATTTATATTGAAAAATTACTACTATATAGTAAAATAATATTTTTTTCTCTTATTTTTCAATATTTACACTTTCAAACTCCCCCCTAAGTCGAAATCCTGGCTTTCCCCCTTCTTTGAGAAAACAAAAGATAAAATCAATCTATAATTCTCACGTTAATTTTGAAAGGATGTTTTATACAGTGAACTAATTTTTTCGCCTTGATCACAGTCATTCAAAGGAATGGTCGGATTTCTCCCATTTAAAAGGAGTAATCTACCGCAGAATTTGCCATTTTTACGAAGTGCAAGGGGAGATTCTATGTAGCCATGCTGGGTCAATCCTCATCTGCTCCCGCGCGGCACGGTCCAGCGCAACCATCCAACCGTCCGATCTGATATGGACAGTTCGGGCCTATCAATCTGGTATTATGCACGGGGCTCACTTAACCATTGAGATTAAATCAGACGGTTGGAATTGTTGCGCTGTACAGTCCCGCACGAGACTAGATCTCAATTCATGCTGGGTGGCCAGGTGCGTGAACAGTAACAATGCTCCTGGTGTGGAAATTGTAGAGCAACACAAGTTGTTACGGGAATTGCTTTTGACAACCGATTTTTTACTACTCGCAACGTAATATTTATTCTAATGACTAAACTACCCTTAATATCAATTAAGATCGAAGTTGTTCGGCAATCAGCATATATTAGACTGGTCAAAGGATAGTTTAGTCATTTGAAAAAATATTACGTTGCGAGCAGTAAAAAGCCGGCTGTCAAAAGCAATTCCCAGTTGTTACCCCGATGCAAAAGCAGAAGCCAGGAGAGTGGTTTCGTCATTTTACATGGGTTCTCGGACTCCGCCACTACGACTCCGAGTTGTTCGTCATTTTACGTGGATCAATGGCCCAAAACAAAAGATAAAAATAGAAAACTCAGTACTTGATTAGGCCCATTTTTTAATCTATGTTTCACATCTCCTAATTACATGATGTTTGAACATACAATGATACAAGCCCACACTTCATTTTCACTCTCCGAATTTCGTTGTCCTACCCAAAGAAAGCGGTAATTATAACAGTAATTATAACTGCCATCGGTAGAATAACCATCGCGTGCCATCGCTAAACAGTCAGCACGCGCATGAGTTTCTCTCTTGACTGGCAGATGTCTGTTACAAATGTTCAATTTAATAATCAAATGTGTTCAGTTTAATATTCAAAAGTGTTCAGTTAAATGCGTCAACTAATGGGCAGAGTCGCAGATGACCACATGGGTCAAAGTCGCACGTCAGAGAGAAGTGCGCCAAGGGCAAAGTCGGAAAAAATTTAATTTGAACCGGATCGGTTCATGACCCCTTCTAATTTTTTCATGTGGTTCTTTTTTCGATTCGTGACCCCTTCGCTTGACATGCATCTATTTAAAAAAACTGAAAGTAATACTTAATAAACTGAACATTTATATGTAATAACCTGAACATTTGTACTTACAAAACTGAACATTTATTCTTACTAAAACTAAACACTTATACTTATCCAAATGAACATTTTTGCTGATAATATTTATATTTTTTATTGCAACTAACTGAACATTTATACTCACTTAATAGAACATTTGTACTTATCCAACTGAACATTTACGTACGAGATAAAATGCGCTGGATGAGAAAAAGATGCACTGGATGAGAGGATCGCTGGCTTAGCGATGGCGCAGATGGCTTTTTTAGCGATAGCACTAATCAATTTTCTAATTATAAGTGCAATCGGCGAAAAAACAATCACTTTCCATCGCTCAACTGACAATGCGCGCGCGTGAGTTTCTGTCTTGTGTCTGTTACAAATGTTCAGTTTAATAATCAAAAGTGTTCAGTTAAATGCGTCAACTAATGGGTAGAGTCGCACGTGGGACAGAAAGAGGTGCGCCAGGGGCAGAGTCGGAAAAAATTTAATTTGAACCGGATCGGTTCATGACCCCTTCGCTTGGTTTAATAATAGCATTTTTTCTTGTAACATTTATATTTTTTATTGCAACTAACTGAACATTTATACTCAATTAACAGAACATTTGTACTTACCCAACTGAACATTTGTATTTACTAAACTAAACATTTATACTTAATAAAATTAACATTTTTGCTTATAATATTTATATTTTCTGTTGCAACTAACTGAACATTTATACTTAAATAATAGAACATTTGTACTTATTAAACTGAACATTTAGGTAAAAAAAAAAAAAAAAAACTGAACACAGCGAACATTTATAACACGGTGAACATTTATATCTAATAAAGTGAACACTTACAATAACGAAATGAACAAAAAATAATATGCGCGCTGGGTGAGTACAGGTCAGGGGAGAGAGCGATAGCGCTGGCTTAGCGATGACGCAGATAGTTATTCTGCCGATGGCAGTAATCAATTTTCCAAAGAAAGAGAACCTTTCACCCGGTCAAAGAATCTTATTCACCGGGTGTGTTTGGTTCGATAGGTATAAGTTGGTATAAAGTATAACTGTATAAGAACCCTTATACTTCATTGCAGACTCATTCAAACACAAAAATAAAATGAAAGTATAGTTCTTATTCCCTATTTCTCTATACATGAGGTATAAAGAGGTATAAGAGATCACTAAATTGAAATGCATTATTATCCCTCCTTATATTCAATGCACTATATCAAAAGTTATCTAAACATAATTGAAGAATAAGATATAATAATATATATACTCTATTGAAAGTTGTCCTCACTTTTCATCTTTCCTCTTTCTTATTCTTGCTTATACTTGTGCAACCAAACACACCCCGTTGTTCCAAACTTTATAGAATATGTATGGTGATAGACAAGTTGATAATGATTATGGATTGGAAATTAAAATCGAGTACCATACAATTAAATTACGAATACGAATTGTTATATAAGATTTATTGTTATCCAAATAATTTTACTAATTATACATTAACCGGTTAAGTAGAAATTTCTCGACAAAAATCAACAAGCTTCTTGATTATATTATAACTACGACGACTACCATAATATATTGTTGTCGTTGTTAGCACTGTCATCACGATCGAGTAATTGATGAAGTGCGATATGATCTAAATGCTGAAAAAATATGTCAAATTCTAGGGTAAGTGAAGGCAACAAAAGAAAGCTAGGATAAAAAAGGTAATGCGTATGTTAAAATAATGAGAAATGCAATATATGAGACAGATGGGATTTGTTTAATATGATTGTTCTCGAGTCTCAAATTTTAAACGACCCATTCGAACGGTTCAATATGTTCTTCATGTTCAAAACTTATAAAAAATCAATTTTTATATTTTTTTTGAAATTATTTTTACTATTTTATTGATATTTTAGAAAATTGGTGTTATTAGACGATCCATAATTCTTAGATCATGAATTTTTTAAAATAACATAAATCCCCTGCCTCAACCGAAGCACAGGAGGGACATGTCACCTAACCGTTTAAAAGCCATGTCATCCCATATATAAAAATAAATAAATAAGGCAAAATTGGATATAACCCCCTCAAATCTTCTGCATTTGGATATAACCCCCTATAATCATGTCAATAAAGGATATAACCCCTTCTGATTAATTTTAATCAAATTTTAAATGATAAAAATGAGATTTGTATGATTGAGACAAAAATGCCCCTCTTGAGTATAGTATATCACGAATCAGGAAAAAAAATTCTAGTAAGATTTCTAATTAAAAATACTTCTATGGAAGGAGACAATCTTGCTGAGAAAAAAAAAGTACTATTTAAAGAGCAATTTCTAATTTAAAACTAATGAAGATTGTATGCTGGTCCCAAATTCTTTGATTAGAACTTTTTTTTCGCTCTTTGAAGAAAGAAAGAAGGGAGAAAATAACCAAAAAAATGAAAAATCCAACATGATGTTCAAAGTTCAAACCAAACGGAAGCAATAGTGAGAGAGCACTGAGAGAGCATTGGTTTGAAAATAATATTGTCTGAGAAAAAAAAATCAAAGAGATTGAATTCTAGGTCTTTGTTCGAAAGAAATATTGGTTTTGTTAAAGAAGAATATGAAAGGTTAGGGGCTTGGAAGGGATGAGGGTATTTTTGTCATAATTTTATTAATCTGATTTTTTTATTTAAAATTTAATTAAAACTATTCAAAAGGGGTTGTGTCCATAACGGGTGTGATTATAGGGGGTTATATCCAATTTTAAAGATTAGAGAGGGTTATATCCAATTAGAAAAGATTTGATGGGTTATATCCAATTTTGCCAATAAATAACTCACTGGTGACATAAAAGAACTTAAGGTAAAAATGCAACGGATTGTAAACAAAATATTCATATATATCATTCATTCAATGGAGTACATACAATTAGCCACAGTTTCATGCTCAATCAAAATTACACGTCATTTCCAAAATTTACAAGCATGCTTGAGTCCTAACAATTTACTTGAAGAGACTCACTAGTGACTAAATTGAGTAAGTTAAAATCACACTAAAAGGCTACTAAAATTTTCTTATAGTAGATCGATTTAAGGGGGTCCATCACTCGATAAAACTATTAGGACCACCACCTCATCTAAGTCTTCCTCTAAAAGCTCAACTGATCGAAAGAGAGATAAAAAGAAATCCCATGAAGGCAAAATTTACACGCAAACAAAACCATAAAAACCAAATTAAACGACCAGTGGAGTGTCAGACATGAACTCTATTCCCATTTGCATAGTAGTTTCCATTCACCAGAGGTTTTAGGGGCTTCTTCACATGGCCATTCATTTGGCCGTCCGCATGACCATTTTGGTAGAGTTTTGAGTTCAAATAGCCATTTTTTTGGACTTTCTTTGGTGTTATTTTGCAGCTTTTGCTATTGCTTTGGAGGACGGTGCTTAATTGTCCCGTTGCTGCTGCTATTAGTCCTATCAACATTAAATAAATAAAAAAAAATCATGAAGTCTACAGTAAGAGTAAATTGATCTAAGAATTAATGACTTCTGATGAAACCAGGCCTATGTAGTGCCCATCGTGGCCAAAAAGTACCAAAACCTCAATACTTACCACTTGCCAGTTGAAAAATGGTATATTCCAGGGATGATGACTCGCCATTACAGTATTATCAAAGCAATTACCAGAATATGTAGGATTAATACTTCCTAACCTCTATATTATACGTATATAGATTTTTTTTCCCTCTATCTCAACCTCTAATACATATATCTGCAGGAACAATGCTCATTTTGCAACTTATAATAATAATAAATTAGTAAACGAGCACAAGCATTTACCTAAAAACAGAGCAGAAGGCTTCCCGGGTCTTGATTTATACTCTGGGTGAAATTGTACACCCACATAAAATGGGTGGTTCTGTAGTTCTATGATCTAAATTCATTAAATCAAAAATTAATAGCAAGTTAGATACTACAGCACAAATGCAAAAGACAACCTTTTATGGTTTCAGCCAACATGGTAAGTAATAACACACCTCCATTCTTTTTTGTGTCTCGTCTTTTCCAACAAACATAAGACCAGCTTTTTCAAACTGCGGGACCATTTCGGGGTTCACCTAAAAAGATCATATAATTTAGTATAATTAAAGAAAAGAAAGAAGTGTTGAACAAATAATTTAGCTGAAATATTTGCAAGATTTTGTTTACCTCATATCTGTGTCGGTGCCGCTCATCAACATAGCTGACATTGCCATACCTATTAAAAAATGTATACTATGTTAGACAGCATTAAAAACCAAAATATTTCTAAATAATGGTGCAGGACATGATTGCTTACAACTTAGATGCTTTGCAATTGCTCGTCTGGAAATAGGTCCGTCTCGATCCGAGCCTCATCGTCCCACCCATTTGTATTTTTGAACCCTGATATTGCCAATTATTTATTCTCTTGTCCATGTATATAAAAGAAATCTAAGGAGGATTGCCATGAACAAACGGACACCTGAATTGGTATCATTACTCTCTCATTGATAGAAAGAAGCAAGTGAACAACGGAAATTGCCAGTTACAGGTACCAACCGTGACTGACAAATACTTGTAAGCATCTTCATAACTTAACAACGCAATCGGTCTTCACCAAAATTTGATAAATAGATGCATTGGGTCAAAATTGACAATTACCTCTGGCATAAAGACGACACATGGCGATCGTGTATCTGGGTCAAATTCAGTACTGTTTGCACTGGGTAACTTCATAACTGATCGGGCAAACTCAATCACTGCAATCTGCATTCCCAAACAGATGCCTAGGAAGGGGATTTTGTTTTCACGGGCATATTTTGCAGCTAGGATTTTTCCTTCTACCCCTCTATCTCCAAAACCCCCTGGTACCAATATACCTTCAGCCTCCTAAAAATATTTTAAATATCATTTTAGAATTCAGTGACATACCACTTAAGATATAGAAAGAATTATAGACTAAAATGTGATCATATAATTTCACATTTCAGTAACGGCAAAACAAATAGTCTACTATTTATTAGCGTATCAGGCTATCAGCATCTAATTATTTAAATTAGGCTGAAATGTAATTAAAATGTAAATCAGAAAAGCATAGGTTTCTAAACCTTTAGTAGATTCCATGCTGAGTGGTAAGCTTCCGCATTCTACAAAATAAAATCGGTCTCCGGTATAAGAAAAAGTACAAAATAATGAGCAATGCTAGTGTCCAATATATTGGACGGATGGGTCCGTCCAATACGATCGTTTTTATGTTTTTAAATTTCAAATGACCGATCCGAACCGTTTAATATGTTCTCCATATTGAAAACTTACAAGAAACTTTTTACATTTTTTTCGAAATTTTTTACTATTTTTTTGGTATTTTTGAAAATTCATGATATAAACATTATGAATCGTCCAATATCAACGATTTTCTTAAATACCAAAAAATAGAAAAAAATTTCGAAAAAAAATGCAAAAATTGGTTTTCTATAAGTTTTTAATATGGAGAACATATTGAACGGTTCAAATCGGTTATTTGAAATTTAAAAACGTGAAAACGATCGTATTGGACAGACCCCATCCGTCCAATATATTGGACTCTAGCATTTCTCCAAAATAATAGAAAACTATGTATAATTTTAATTTTTTCAGTGCTGTAAGAAGGAAATATAACCTCTTCACGTGTGGATTCTTCAAGGTCAGAAGATGGGACCCAATCAACTACAAGTTTCCTATTGCAAGCCACAGATGCATGCAACAAAGCCTACATGCATTCAACGATTGTCATATGTCAATAAAGCTCTATTTTACATGATTAATCTGAAAACCAAATATATAAACCTATGCAAACTTACCTTAAGTACAGAGAGGTAGGCATCAGAGAGGCTGGTATACTTCCCAACCATGGCAATTCTAACCTGGAAAAACAAGTTCAAGATTCTTCGATGAATAAAAAAGTAACATTAGGAATAGAAATGTTGAGAACTGGAGATGTATGTCACTAAACTCACTGCTATATCCAAAGAGTCACATTTTTTAGCTCTCTCTGTCCATTCATCCAGCTTAGGAACGCGAGGCACACCACCAACACTAAACACATTGCATAATATATCCAACTTAGTGTAATAAAGACAGATTCCTACTTTACAAATATTAATAGTTATTGAGGATTATGTTTTTCTATAATTGGTGCTCTGTAATTTATGAAGAATTAATGCAGGTTTAAATTAAAGATCCATAATTAAACATCGAGAAAGCAAACCTTTGTAAGTTCAATACTTTAAGAATAACCTCATGTGCCTTTTGCTCCTGCAGTAGTTCAAATAAATGTACTCCAATTAGTAAATGCTGAAGTTCCAGGATTAGAATCTGAGTATGCTTGTTGACTTTACCTTTAACACTAAAGGGATGTGCCAGATGTTGGATACATCATACAGATTAACAATATTAGAAGCCTGAAATATGAATTTAGGTATAACAAATTAGGCTATACAAATGGAATTTGAATTACATTTAAGTCGCATCGTATGTAAATAAGGTTACCGGGACATGGCAAAACTGTGATAGCTTTTCCTTCACATTTCCGTCCAATTCCTATAGCAGAATTCATAAAAAAAATTGAAACAGCTAAGAAAGAGATAAGAATGGATAAAAAAGAGAAAAAATGAAATGAAATGGTGAGTCACACAAGGCTAAATATAACCTTGGCACTACGACATGCGAGAATATCAGGAGCAAGACCAAGACTTCTTAACCCTCGAACACTATGTTGTGTAGGCTTAGTTTTCTGAAAATGCATTGAAAAGGGTTACTGCACAAAAATAATTATGAGGAGAAAAAATAAACTAAAAATATTGTTGAAGATGCATGTACCTGTTCACCTACTGCATTTAACACTGGTACAAGACTGACATGTACCAGACAAAAATTTCCTTGGCCTGAAAAAAAAAACAGTTTGAAGTTAAAAAAACGAGTAACCAAAAATACTGAAATCAGAAATAAAATAATTATATTTATGTCACTTTGTATTGCACCTATATATCATTAGATACATACATTGATAAACATAGATACACCAGATAAACTTGTTGAGAAACTAGTGGGTGTTTCTCTTCTAACTATTTCAAGAAAGTAGACCAATGAAAGGGCTTTTTTGTGTAACAGAAGAAAAAATGTTGATAGAATACAAATTGAAATGACTGACCTACTCGATAGGAGAACTGACCAAGAGCCTCAATGAACTGCATGGATTCTATGTCCCCTGCATCACAATGCCACTCAAATTATGCCCTAATAACATCATGTACCTGGGCATTGGGTCCACATTTACCATCTATTGCATCTAGTACTTGGTCACTTGCTATATTATAATTAAATAGAAAAAATTGATGTGCAGGTACTATTTGTGATTTAGTATATCTAAATATTGATTGAATAATTTGTGTTGACCAATTATTATAAGGCTATGTCTTTTGGGTAAAGCAATAAAATTCTATCAAAAAGTAGGGCTTTATTTAAAAAAAAAAAAGTAGCAAGCAATGACATTCAGTTTTCACCTATGGTACCACCAAGCTCAATAATGCAGACATCAGCAGGGCCTTCTTTACCATCCACAGGAATTGACGCCACACGCTCGATCCATTCTTGTATTTCATCAGTAATATGAGGGACAACCTTTGAAAGAGGAAATATCATATAAATTATAAAATTCAGATGATGTGAAAACTTCCATATCTATATGGGAAGAAATTAGATTTTCAAAATAAATAGAATTCTCATGTGAACCTTCCAGCAGTTAAGATCCTCACCTGAACTGTTTTGCCCAAGTAGACACCTTGTCTCTCCTTATTAATGACAGACTATACAATAACAAAAGTAAATTTGCAGTAAGACAATGAGAACAAATAAATCCTGAAAATTACAAAATCTTTTATCAGATTTATTACATTCCATGACGTCTAGAGGATTAGAAAGCAAAATTCCATTATGCCAAACATTCCTTTTAGGTTAGTAATACCTAATTTTTTAAGGTATAGGAGTTAGGTAAGGCTATCAGTTTACCTGATAAATTTTTCCTGTTGTAATGTTGTTGTCACGGGTTAATTTGATGTCTAGAAACCTCTCATAGTTTCCTAGGTCTAAGTCCACCTGCAAGTAGGGAAAGGAAACTTCGTTGTCTAAGATATCAGGCATATTTATGAGAACAAATCAAGAATTAAAAGCTTTGAAAATGTTTCCTGGTTATGATAAGTACACTGGCAGCCCATATAAATGAGCATTCAAGAAAAGGATGTGGAAAGATCTTTTTCTTGGATATTTTTCAAATAATCTCAACAGTTTCTCATGTCCAAAAAATAAAAGTATCCTGGCATTTTGATACTAAAATAACACCTTATTAATTTTCAAAAAATAAAAAAGGTATCTTAAAAGCTACAGATTAATCAATAGCGCAGCAGAAAATGGGAGTTCAGTGTTTGATAAGAACACCAGTGATTCACATCAGTTATCAAACTATGAAAAGGACTGGTTACAGTTTTCTATCTTTGCTTTCTTCCCTTCTAAGGAAACCATGTAACTAGAGAAACACAAGCGAGGGACAGCAACATGAACCTAAAGGTCTTAAACGAGTAATTCAGTAGGAAAAGAGAATGATTTCTCTTGCCACTGCTTCTGGCTCAGTCCCTACAGTTTAGTTTTTAAGAAATCCCTCCCCAGAATTTTCTTCGAAATAAAAATTTCAACAACAATTCCTTGAAATAATTATTCCGCAAAGTCATTTATGCTGCTGAATATAGCATTGAAAGGACCAACATAACAATATCTTAAACTTTCAGGTCAACTTTGCAATTTTCAATAAATAATTAGAAAATTACTCACTTCACCACCATCGTCTAACACATACACTTCGCCGTGCTCAATTGGTGACATAGTTCCAGCATCAGTATTTAGATAAGGATCTGAAAAGAAAAAGTTGTACCATAAAAACTTTTGTTCACATTTTTGCCCACATAAATGCAAAAATTGATGTTAGAATTACTGCCGTCATCAAAACTTAACAAACCAATAAGCCTAACAATTACCAACTTACAGAGTTACAGTCAATGAGGCAACCCAAAGGATTTCTTTGCCTCAAATGAAACAGGTGTTCTTGTCCTTTTACATTTTTACATAAAAACCTTAATTTCCCCTATTGATAAAATCGTTTCATGTTCCTAACAAAAGTAGGGTAATCATGCATATTATTGCATCAAAATTTAAAAATGTATAACAAAGATATCAGAAAGTCAAACAAGGTATAATTTGATTTTATACCAATGTAAGGTTGATTGCCAGTTTGAAAGCTCAACAGATTTGCTGTAATTACATTTGAATAGTCCACATTTGCTAAATTCTACCATTTATCAGGAGTCTGATCAGACTTTATGGCGTGGAAACGTCAAAAGAAGGAAGGAAGATTCCAGAAAGAGAGGAAATGTTTTACAAAATCTAGTACAACTTACAACACTATGACGCTAGCATAAGCATAAGCATTCTGCCTTCAGGTCAAGGAAGAGGAAGAAAATCAAAACCACTAAAGACAAAAGAAAGACTATTTCCAAGACCGATACAGAGAAAAGATTAAAACTTAAAAGCAGAAAAAGTTCAAAGTCAATATTTCCACTAAAATAAATTTAAACACACTCCGTAGGGGCTTATGTGCAAATGACTTGGATAATTACAAAACTATATCCCATTTCGCGAGGAAGTTTTTACTTTTTAGTGTGGTCAGATATGTTTCAAGCCACTGAACATCAGACCCCACTAATCAGAGAACAAGGAAAATTTTTCTCCTAGAAATTAAACACAAAACGCCAGTACGTGCAGTGCTACAACTTCAATTAGTACCTTAAATCCGTCTAATTAACCAACTATTGCAAGTAATCAAACTGTAAACAGGAAACAACTGCCTACAAGAGCTTCTACCAAACACAAAGGTAGAAACCGAAACAGCTTACAACTAATTATTCCTCCATACTACACCTCCGACAAGAAAAACAGTGAATGGAGATACTGATACTCAGAGAGAAGGAGAAACCTATTTTAATGGAGGTAATGCGGAGACCACAAGCTTTGAGAAGAACACCTATGCTACTAGCTGTGACTCCCTTTCCGAGGCCACTTACGACTCCTCCAGTTACTAGTACATACTTCATCTTCTCTCTCTCTATCTCTCTTTCTAGGAAGAAGAAGGTTTGGTTTGGTTTGATCTGATATCTTTTCCCTCTCGTAACTGTTCGCTTGAATTTGAGGAGGGAGGGAGAGAGAGAGAGAGGGAGGGAAATTGGAAATGAGAAATGAGAGGGGGCTTGAATTGAATTGAGATTTCGAGAGGGAGGTAGCGGGGGTTGAGGCCGTTAAATACACTCTCTTGTGTATTCTATTGTGGGGACCACTTCTCTTTCCTCCGGCCGATTATTTTATTTTTATATATATTTGCAAACATATTTGGAGATTAAATCATTCCAAGGCGTGAAGCCGTGAAGGTGAAGGTGTAGTGTCTTACCGACAAGTGGTCCTTATCAGGAAAAACAAAAGCGAATAATACTAAGAAGAGAATATCAAAGACCTCCCAAAAGGAAAAAAAGGGTATCTAAAATATGTTGGTATCCACCTGGCTCTCTTGATCAGTCAACGAGTCGTCAAAGAATAATGCGTTGGTTTGTATAATTTCCTCTGTTCGGAAAAAAAAAAAAAAAAAAAAAACGAAAACGAAAAAGGATATGTTTTATTCTAGCTTCTTTATCTAGATGTGAAAAGGTAAATTCTTGTGTGTATATAATATGTCATGCGATCAGTGACGATATTTGCAACAATCGTTATCATGCTTCCCGAAGAGATTACAGTACTAATTAAGAAATCAAATTAATTAGGGCTTCAGTCTGAATTAATGTTGCTCCAAACATGAAGAAAATTGTACAATATGGATAAATATATTAATAAAGTGCAACATTGAATAATACTTTAAATATAATAAAATCATACAATATCTTATAATGTCAATTGTCACACAAAAAACATAACTAATTATACAATAATTTTCTCAACCGACGACGGAGAAGGAGGAATCTTCTGAAAAAGTTTAGTATTTTTTTTAATGTAGTGCGTGAATAAACGATGTAGCATGTGAATGAAAATTGAAAAATATAATTAACATATCAATTGAATCTTACCATCATTCTTTCCAATTTAATGTAGGATTATCTCAATAAAATATAGCAATTTAATTGTCTAATTTAATTATTAATGTATCAATTGAATCTTACAATCATATCTTTCTGATTTAGTTTGTTATTAACGTATCAATTGAATTATATCTTTCGATTATTATAAAGATTATAAACTATATATATAACAGTACGGATAATTAACGAATACGAAATAGCCTTATCCATACCCTTACCCAATAAATTAACAAAAAAAAAATTTATCTATATCCATATCCAATAATTTAATGAAAATAAAATCTTGCCCATACCTATCTTATTGAATACGATACGGATCAGATAAACGATTAAAAAGATACCATTGACTGCCCTAGCGTTACTGCTGCAAGTCTACACAAAATAATAGCTTAACATTTATCTTGCATTACAATCGTTGTAATTGTTTTTTAGATTGTTACACACTATAACTCAACAGTCGACATCGATGATGGTGGTCGCTGTCAAGAGTATGGAGGGTTTGTTGGGGGAGGGGGGGGTGTGGAACGGGGAAGCAGTCCCCATAGCCATGTTATACATCAAATATTTGAAAACTTAGTCCATGCAGCAAATCTACTTTAATTTGAAAATCATTTAGTTATCAATCGGATAAATTAAGAACTTCGATACTTTGATGTCCCTAAACCATTAAATTTTTACAACATTTGATGTATATTGATGCATATAAGATAAAATAAAATAAAAATATCTTGTATATTAACTGCCTGAAATTAACAACTATTGATGGCATGCTATTTATCTATATGCCTCACATAATATGTAAAAATTAATTAATTCATTCATTAAAAAGTTGCACTAAGTTGGAAAGATATTGTAAACAGATATTCAATTGCCAAACAAAAGTTTTCATTGAAAAACTACACCCGTAAAAAATAAAACCGGGGAATCAATTCTCTTCTTGTCATTTCTTTTTTATATAGTTTTTTATTTGACGTGAAAAACTTAAAGATGCATTCTCATCACTTTCCTGTATTTCACACCTTTCACACAACTGAATGTCAAAAGTATCTTTTGGTACAGATTAATCTGAGAATCGGTTTATCAAAGAAATATTGCTGGACGTACATCTTCATTTTCCTTTTTCTTTTGAGGGGATTGCTCGGCAGTTGTAAAGGAAAAGGTGTTTAGGAAAAATAATTTTAAAAAATATTTTCAAAACGAAGAACAATTTTGCTTCTTGCACGCTCATTTAATTATTACCTCGTTCGTACTCTAATTCGTCGCGCTCAAAACATTTTCTTTATTTTTTTTTAAGGATATATGCAACTGTTTTAAAGTTGATATTCTGAAGAAAATCTGCAAAACGTATTCCTGTGAATCATTTAGCCAAAATTTATAATTTAAATATAATATAATTTTTATTCGAAAATAAATTCATTTTTCATAGTACAATTTATTTTGTCAAAATGAATTTTTTTAAAAAAAGATATATTTTTATAATTTTTTAAAATTCGGCTATATTTTTTCTAGAAATTGCAAATATATAACATGGATATAATATCGTATTACTTGTATAATCTGCTAACACCCAGTGAGGTACAAGCATATGATAATTAAGGGTATTATTCAAAAACCTTATTGATATGTGAATTCATACAAATTTAAATTGGCATGATATTATCATATATAGAATTGCGTTCTAGCTGGCGACCAAGATTACAGAAATTCACAAAAATTTGCGGCTAAGCATTTTTTTTTTCCGAAGTGGATAAATTAATTACTATTGGCATATATTAGGTGGATCTTTAGACATCTTACATACAATTATAAATGTTAGGCATATGATTACCTTCGACCTTTGTATGGAAGGATTACTACAAATATTTAAGGGCACTCTTAACTATATCCTTTAAATCACTTTATTTTAAGAAAAGTGGCGGTTAATTAGTACTATTTTTTAAAATATTATTATCTTTTAAATCTGAGAACTAGTTTCTGGTCTAGTGGCAAAGAGTAATGCATTTTAAATGAAAGGTCGTAGGATCGAATTCGACTGGTGATCTTTTATAGATATTTATAAAAATTAATAATTAATTTAAAAATAAGTTGGGATGCTTGACCCTAATTTATCTTCAAAAAAAATCTTTTAAATCTGTTTCAATTTCCATGCAGCTGCTGACTGTTGGCAAGAGTACAAATGCATCTCTGCCATTTTAAGACGGGCCCGGAAGCAACGATGGGGTTGGGATTGGGACTTGGGAGGCACTTGTGAACAAAACCTGAAAAGAGTCTGAAAAATGTGTATACATATTGGGGTACATCTGAGTGGAGATGATTATCTCAGGCAGTACGAAAAATCAATATTCCGTTAATTGGCCAAAGACATTTATCAGTCAATTCATCGCATTTGAATGTGTTGAGATAATATCCTACTCAGATTATAATCACCAAAAATGATGACGTCAACGCCAGATTAAGTTGGTTTTGATCAAGATTAAATAAATTAACATTATCTCCGTTGATTAGTCATGTTCCTACTTCAACCCCTAATTGCATAATCGACACTTTTGCTCAAAACAATAATAATAATAATATTCTTCCGTTTCTTTGTTGAATTATCTAGTACGTACGGAGTCAAAAGAAATTCGTAACTATGATACAAACGGCTTGCCAAATTTCTTATTTATTTGTTATTTAATTGTCCCGCGTAGAAACTGTTTCCTTGCTTTTTCGTCTCTAAACTATAATATAGAAATAAATTATTTTCCGTACATATATTATGACGCATAGAAAAAAATAAAACGCAATCTACAAACAGTTACCAAGAAAAAAGAAAAGGGAGAGGGAAAACAGATAATGGCTTGTCATGTTGCAGTCTTGAAGTGTATATCAAGGGTGCATTTGGATCGTATGAGGATAAAAATTTATTCTGAATGAAGGACCACTTAAAATAACATAATTAAGAGCAATGCATGTCAAGTGAGAGGTCGCAGGTTCGAAACCCGGCTAGAAAGTCTTTTATAGACATTTAATTTAAAAATAAATTGGGAGGCTTGACCTCCAATTTATCTTCAAAAAAAAAATAACACAATTAAGAAAAAAGAATTCTTAGCCATCTAGGAATTAATATTTTTATTTCGATTAACTAATTCTAATTTTATTCTCATGCGAGTGTCATTGCCTTCAGTGTCTGTAAATGCGGATAATTAAGTTCATGTGATTGAATTTCAGTTACACTATATAGTTTACAGGGGTGACAGAGGTAGGATTTTAGAAAAGGGGCAAAGAGTTACATCAAAATTTCAAAATTATGAGGGGGCAGATTGAATAAATCATATATAATTATATGTCAATTTAATACCTTTTAGGGATTATTTGTAATTTAAGGAGAATAATTGCCCACTTTTCAATACATGTGGCTTCGCCACTGATAGTTTGAATCATATACAGTTATAAAAACCAGGAAGTACTGTGCGCAAAGAGATTTGGTTAATTAACAGAATTTCTTTCAATAAAATAGAAAGTATTCTCATTGACTATTAGTCAACGATGACCTTTTCTAGAGAAGTTGGTGAGATTCCACTTCTGCTCAAGTTACAAGTGTCAAAATATATAATTTGTTTTTGTATAGATAAAGATTGATGAAGTCACTCGACTCACTCCTATATAGTTTTACCAGATTCGAAATCAGGAGAACATAAATTTGAATTCCTATGTGCATCATCATCCACTGCGTAGTCACTGCTAAATTAATATAATGGATAGTTGTTGTTTTATTGCCTTGGTCTTCTGTTTTCTATTTATCTAATTAATCACATTGAGAGCAAAAGTTGTTTATCAATTATGTTTTATGACTTTACGACAATTGCACAAAGCACAAAAGCAGATGTAAAATTAATGTTGTTCTTATATCGATATAAATTGTAAATGAAATACTTAAATTCTGCCGTGTACGGCTAGGGCTAGTTTAGCCGAACAAAATATGAACGTGTACTAGTGGGTGCAACTTGGGGTTTACTATTGATCCAGATAATGAAACTTGATTTTCAGCTCATTTTTTAGAAAAATGCTGCTAGGTTCTTTTGATTTCAGCTGATAAGAGAACCAAAAATTGCATTATCAAGATGATCGGAGTTTCTAGGGAGTTTTCAAATTCACGTGCAATTGATTTCAAGTTATCGAGCTTATAAAAACATCAGATGCAGCCCCTAGCCCCGTAGGTTGAAATAATCTCATCAACTTTTAGGTGATAGGACTCAAGTTGGTGAATTGATCGATTTAATCACGTACCCACAAAGTTAAAGATATCGTAGAACTGATACTAATTTCATTGGCTTTGGACATTTGGTGACTGACAACATCATATCTTGTTTCCATCTCAAATTAATTGAACAACCACAAAGACATAAATTTCAGTGACTCATGCTCTCAAACAGAGCCATGCTAGATTTCCCACATCTTGTTTCCTTCTTAATTAATTGAACGGCAAACAAAGACAAGTGAGACCAGTAGCGACATGTTCTGAAACTGGATCATGCCATGTGGCGACCCCATGTAAGAACTAAGAGGTCACATGCACTGCTTCAATAAAAAAAAAAAACATGCACTGCAAAACATGAAGGAATCAACAATAACAAAATGTGTCTAATCAAAGGAAAAAGGCTAGCACGGGCGAACATGCATGGTCTAGTATGTTATAAATAATCAAAGATAGATTACATATATGTCTCATATGAAAAACACAAGTTTAAAATTTACTGCATGTCACATGAAATGATTTGAGAATCTTGAAACGTTTTTTAATTTATGCCAAAGAAAAGGAAGAGTAGTGAACTTGGCAACTGTTGTCAAGTATTTTTAAAAAATGAAATAGTGAAAGATCAAGTGGCCTAATTAGCATTTTCTGTTATAATAGTGTCCGGATGAATATTAATTAAGTTTAGTCCGGTGTCCATTCTTATTTTATAATGTCTAGTAGTGTTTATCTTAATTTTTTTATTTTTAACCTTGGACAATTTTGGCTAAAATTGAATGGGCATCACATCAATCAATACTTCACTAATTATATTTCATCAATTTTTTTTTTATTGAGGGTCAGGTGGCAATCACCACACCGACAAAAATTTATTAAAAATATTGTTATTTACATGAGAAAAAAAATAAAAACAGAGTATAAAAAAAATAAAAACTACTAACGGAAAAAACTAAAAAGCAAAAAAGATCCTAAAAGGTCCTAAGTATTCCACTATCATGGGTGCAAATAGCAGGAGATGTGTTCGATCAAAAAAAAAGTAGGAGATGTGAATCCGTGTTCTACTGCTCCAACGCTGTAGGAGATGGGCATAAAGGTTTGTGAAATTAAGTTGAGGTGGCAAGCACTATTATTTTTGCTACCTTTTTCCACCGTAGTTTTATTCATCGTTGAAAGAAAATTAGAATTATATTAGAGACGTTGCATTAGTTTTGTTCCTAAAATACAATGATAATAGACATGTCCCTACTTAATCCTAAAATACAATGATAATAGACATGTTGTCGTGGATGCACAGGATTTCTGTAACATAATAATTTTTTTTCGTGTGCAACTAAAACATACATTACACAATCAATTTCTTAGAAAGCGATTTGGGGTCTCTAAATATCAAATTAGCAATTTGATGTGATATTTTTATTCTTCGACTAGACATATAAATCAATGTCGCAATTATAAATGTACGACATGATATAGACAATTAGATAATCAATACATAATTATCTTCTCACTTATTACAACACGAGTCACATTAGCTTTTTCAAAATAATGTTATACATAATAAAGATACTGAATTATTTAAGATCATACCCTCTTCAGCATCATTCCGTCATTCTCTGGATGACACGTTTTTTTTTTCTATTTTTGGAATACTTGTCCAACATCCTCATCATCTTTTTCTATTTATGTATCTAATCCTCATTGAGTACGTATCAAGCATTACCCACCCTACCTCTCATCTAGCAAATAATTATCTTGGCAACAAGCGTTACTCATCCCCTCCCCTCCTGACATCATATAGTACGATACTAATTGTCCTAGCAAATAATAATACTTGTCATATATTATGATACTAATTGTCCTCACAAATATCCTTATGGTTCTATAAAATAATACTAATTGCCCTGAAAAGAATGTTTAATTGTTCTGGAAAAAATATTTGACCTAAGAAAAAAAGCTAATTGTCCCGAAAAAAATGCTAATTGTCTTGGAAAAAAGTTAATTGTCCTGGAAAAAATATTAATTGTTTTGGAAAAAATTGTTCGCCTCGGAAAAAATATTAATTGTCTTGAAAAAAAAAACTAATTGTCTTGAAAAATGTTACTAATTATCCTGGAAAAAGAATTAATTGTCCTGAAAAAACTACTAATTGTTCTGGAAAAAATGAGATGAAGAGAGGGAAGGAAACATAGGTGCTAGGAAGGGAGGAGGGAGTACGCTCTGGATGATAAATTCAGGGAATGATGTGGATGAGTGACAAAAATAAAAAGATAGTTAGTGCTTAATTAATCACATTCTGCAAATAGAAAAGAGAAAACGCGTCATCCAGGGGATGATGGAATGATAAATTCTGGAGATGATCCATATCACTCACTTCAGAATAAAGATATGATGCTCGATCTATCAGCGATACAGGTAGATGTGTTGCTCAATTTGTTTTTTTATTAAACGGAAAACCAAAACATATATATTGTTGCTTCGTCTAGCGATTTATATCCAATCAAAGATCAAATACCTAACTAGGAAATTTAAACACTATGTATCTAGTTTTGCAAAACAAATATCTAACCGTGCGTTTATAATATTTAATTAATTATAGTTATTAGTTATATGATATTACTATAATGTCATTTAAACACTATGTATCTAGTTTTGCAAGGCAAATACCTAACTTGGAAATTTTGTTTCTTATCATTCTTGCCCAACAGGACAACAGATATAAATTCCTATCTGTGCAAAATTAATTTGCATTCATTAAATTTAGTCATACACCTCAATCATCGGCGGAGATGATGTCTTGATGTCCGAATTCGGTTAGAATTCCACCCCCCACCCCCTAGGCCCCTACCCCATGTTCTCCCTTTCAAGAGTCAGAACCAAGATTATTTTTTTGCTAAAAATTATAAAACTCTTAACATGGGGGAGAACTCATCAAAAGTGAATATGCCTAGCCTGCTGCCAATATTTTACATATATCACCCTGATATATATTTAAAATTAATTTATTGTATTTAAAGAAAAAGTAACCTCCCGTTTAAAATAAGAGGAAACCAGATTTGTGTTTTCAATAATTTGTTATTTATTATATTATAATAATAAACGTATAAACGTATGTTGGCGCAATTAATAATATCTCAGATACTGGAAAGCATGATGCTACTTATGGTAATACTCTCATTAAAGGGGATATCGGTGGTGGCATATTGTAGAAGTTGTTTGGTTGTCTTAAATTAATGAAAGATAAATCTACCATGCTATTGGATTAAATGAATAGCTGAAAATTATCACATCTGATTTTGTAATTGCTAACTATTGACAGAGCAATGTGCAAAAAAAATTTGCAGTTATACCCTTATCCTTAAAATGACGATTTATTTTTCTTAATCTATACCTTATAACGACAATCTAGCAAAAGTCCATACCTATACCTGACTAGTTGAAAACGGTATGAATTGTATAATCGAATAAATATATTTCATTGATACCTCTAATTGCAGGCTGCTCAATCCTTTTATCGACGAGAGCCATAAATTATTGTCAATCAATAGAAAATTAGTTGACCTCATATTAACAATAGCATTTCTGTAATGAAATCCAGTGTTTATGCAAATATATATATTAGCCACCGGCCATGGCCCTAATGCAAGTTAATTGTAAATAATCTCTGATTACATGATGCCTACTAATTAGTAATTTGTAAAGATCATGCATGCATGATTAGCTGTCATGTATTTCAACTTAATTTTCCTGAGGCCGTTATGTCAGCTTACGGAAGTTAGATAAGATTACGGCGCATGCATTCTGCTTTTTTTTTTTTCATTTAAAATTCCGATTAAACTTGTTCAGAGGAATGCAATTTGCTGTCTTTAAAAATATGGGGAAAAAACAATTACTCATAATTTTAGATTATGTTATTCATACGTGGGCTGGCGTTGTGCTCTTCGCAGATTTTGGGTTTGAAATTAAATTGTGTGTTATGACTGTCCCGCTTTGATTAATATAATAAACCGTTTAGATTAATAACGTCCGGCCATGGGTTTAGTATGATTGTTGACATCCTTTTGAAACAAAATGCCTGCTATAATGCAAATTATTAGTTCATGCAAGCATGATTAGCTGTAAGTTCAACTTATTAAATACGGAATAATGAAATCCACCTCAAAAAATATTATTTTACTCAAAATAGAAATTTAATCACATCCTATTTAACTTAAAAATGTACTTTGATTCTATATGGTAATAATAATCTGACTCTGATTATATTTTTCTATTTTGAACAAATGATTAATCTAGTTTGGTTCTCTCTCCTCATTTGAAAAATGCAAGTTTTATATGTCTAAGGCATAATTTGACTTTTGAAATAATGCAACTTTATTTGTATTCCTTCGTATATATGGATCAGTGAGTAATTAGTGTTTGTTCTCAACTATATTATGTCTTTATGATTTCAAAATATATATCTATTTGTGTCAAAATTTATGAATATAAAATTCCTCCAAGCCCATACAATTGGCCAATGATATTTTCATCCTATCAACACAATGGTTCTTAAACCGTTGATTTTTTATTGCTGATTAGGATAGCACTTTTTGGTGTCTTTCAGACATCTGAACTACTTTCTTTTCTTTTTTTGTAATTAGCTTGTAATTCTTTTAACTTTTTTTTTTAATAATTTGTTGGTTGGCTCTCGCCAACTAACTTTCAAAAAAAATTTATAGATATATATAAAACTATTTCATTTTAAAATTTTAACTTTTCAATTTAATAAATATTTCCTTTTTGTCAAAGTCCGAAAAAATATTTAATTATCGACGGTGCTGAAAATTTTTTTCATTGTACATCCAATGGATAATTTAACTTTAAAATGTATATATTTTTATTGAAATACGTGCTATTAGTCTTTTCTAAATTCCAACGGCGTCTCAGAGACGTGGCAGATGTGTTTTGAATACTGTCTAAGAAATCGATTCCACATTCGATCCCACGTCGCATATTAATCTGATCCAAGACAAATTTTTTGAGAGTTTGACTGTGAGGTGTAAGCAAAACTTCACATGCATTTTCACTGGATCTTTTTTCTGATTCGGTGCACGTGATCGGGTCTCAGTCTTTCCATCGTCACATGCAGTTTTAAAGGAGCTCGATAAATTAGACATGTTTTTTCTTGAATTTTTATTTTAAGTTTGTTCTCTCCATTTGTAGAAGTACAGTTTAGAGCCAAACAAAACAAGGAGTGCAAAGAAGTTGTGTTGAAATAAATATTAATACATTACATTTAGGTATTGCTTTGCCACACTACATTTTCTGTGTTGACTGTTGACATGATAATATATATACACTTGACATTTGAAGTATCAATAATTGAATATTCATAGATATTAACTTTAATGTACGGATACAGGTGGTGTTGGAGTTATGTCCTAGAAGTCAATATTTAATGACTTAATTTCTTAGTTTATATTATTGATAATATTTGATCATTTGTTCCTAAAATTTATTACTGACAGATTATTCAGGTTGAGGATCTGAATTGTAGATCTCTGTGGATCATTCATCAGAATGACAGTAATAAATCTAAATCGTCCGTAATCTTGATAATTAACAAAAAATATTAATTATCGAATAAGATTAGTATGCAAGTTAAGTGATGATTAAGTTCTACAAATCATAGGTAAGGAGTTGCCAACTTAATTGCATATGTGTATGTTATTAGAATATAGTACAGGACATGACCCAATGAAATAAACATATGGATTGTGTTATGTGTCATTGTTTATTTCATTTGAGTTTGATTCTAAGTTTGAGATGGTTCAATTTTTCCACTTGAGGATAGGTTCAATAAATATCGTCTACCGTTGATTCCTGATAAGGGCTGCTATACGGACTTTATTTATGTTCTCTTGAATTGTGCGAGGAAAAGTTGTTCATCAAGAAAATCGTATATCCCTCATTAATTCACTTAGTGAGTGATGATATCTGTTTGGGCCCCTTGATGAAGTTGGATTGTTTGGCCAACTTGTACGATCAACTCTAGATCAAGAAACGTATAATCTGCAAGAATGACGCATTCCTATCTTGGATTATACGATGATATCATGTGACATAAGAATCAGACAAGAAGATACTTTTATTTCTTATGCAGGATTGAGATATTGTAGCAGTACATTATTTATGCGAATTGGGAATCATAACGTGTTGCTAGATACCGCTTATGATTATTGAAATTAAATAGCGATTTAATTCCATGGCCAACGTAGCATAAATCTTCAAAGGGTCACACAAATAGGACTTTAATCACACAGTGCATTATTTATTTATTCACAGCAGTGAGTATTGCGAAAATATGATAAGTTGATTAATTAATTATATACCGTTGCGAACCGTTATAATTAATTAAGTCAAGAAGATCATATAGAAATAAATTAACGCATTTGTTAATCCCAAAATAATTATTAATAAGTTAATAATTAATTTTGTTCAACACAATTTAATTATAGCAATTAAATAGAGCTTATGGACCTTTATTTAATTAGTAAATTAAAGGTCCGGTTTGAGTACAAGAGAAATGTCTATTAATTAATTGAATTAGTGGACATTTAACACACCACAAAATGGACTTGATATCCCATATAGTGGCTGCCCTAATAGGGGTAAAAAGATCCCTAAAGTTTGTGGAGTGGTTGGTCTATAAAAGGAGGTCATTTGAAGAGAGAAACTCTAGCCACCATAGCATTTTCTCTCCCTCTTCCTCCTAAAACGAAAATTAGAAAGAAAATTTCAGAATTTTCATATCTTTCTCTTGCTCTTAATCCACCTCAAATGCTCATGTGTTGAGCCTTCTCACTTCTCCATTAATTAAACTAGTTAATTGAAAGAAGTAGAAGAGAGAAAACCTTGGAGATTAGTTGCTCTTCTCTTCCTTGCTAGCACAAGTTGAAAGATGAGGTGATTAAACTTCTAGGTGGACTAGAGGCGGCCGCCGGCGACTTGGTGGTGAAGGAGAGCACGCCACCGACTCCCATGCATTAGTCGAGCCTCGCGGATACGATTCCGCGAGATGTAATCGATTCCTTTCCTTTTTTCATGTGTGTGTTGATTGCTTGGCAAGATCCTTTGTGCTTGATGGTTAATTAAGTTAATTAGTAACTAAAATTGAAAATTAAGTACTTTCTAATAGGTGGAGGCACGAGAGACCGTGTGGATACGCTTCTTTATTTTCACAAACAAAAAACTACTGTATTTTACTTTAAATAGTAAATCTATTAGTAGACAAGTGAAAAAATTGAATTAAAAATACGGTTTGTTTTTCCTTATATATATTTATACTATTATTCAGTTATATTTCCTGGTATTTTTTTTACTCGTTACATGTCTATATTTTCTATAAAATGCACTTCCAACATAATACATTCACTCGTACAGATACTCATTTTAAAATAAAATATTCTTATTTGGATTTTTTTTTAGACTAACAATATAATTTATCCAGCCTTTAGAATGTTGCTAGCATAAATTGTTAATGATTAGTTGAATATAACATGATAGGTACGAATATATATGACTAATTAATTTAATACAAATTATTAGTTATAGCAAAAATATATCTGTACTAGGATATATCTTTCTTCTCATTTACGTATTGAGCAAGATTCTGGTGACACCACTTCGTATTTTATCAATATTTAAAAAATTTTAAAGTTCAAATACTTAATCCAAACCATTAATCTTGTTCAATTTTAAAGAGTGATGCATTTCTATGTAAGTTCTATAAAATTTGATACTTGATTAAGTGATAAAAAGATGAATGTATTAGAATTAATCAACCATAGTTAACCAGATTCGTTCATTTAATTATTGACCACTTGATCGAGTATCAAATTAACTCCACATTTTATAAAACTTATGCATAAACGCATCGCTTATTAAATTGAACAAGATCAATAGTTTGGATTCAGCGTTTGAATTTAAAATTTTTAAATATTAATAAAATATGAAGTCGTGGCATCTTGTAGCATCCAAAAGTGGTGGCGCTATAATCTTGCTCACACGTCTCCTGCCTTTAAATTCACAAAAATGATTTGTTAAAGCATAGCGTCATACTAAATCCTTCAAAGCGATTTTTTTTGGGGGCAGAATATCAATTTTTTCTAATTATTAAAGAAAAATTCATGTCCTTAAGGAAGTTAATTAATGCGAGGTAAAAAAAAATAATAGAGAGTACATCAGCACATTAACAGAGGTGCAATTGTGCTTAATCATTTCTACAAAAATACGTCTCCATTTTTACAACGGAGAGAACACCACACTGAAATTAATTTTGTTTTTTATAGACCAAACGATCATAACTGACATGTCGGTGACAGTTTTAAAACAACGAGAAACTGCCAAACTGAAATAACGACAACTTATGCGATTCTACCGGCTCCTCTTGTTTGGAAAAAAAAATTGTATTAATATTCTCTCTCCTGCCTAGTCCAGTTATAAAAAAATAAATAAAATTGTTTCCAGTACCCTAGCATGATGCAGAGAATCCAGACCTTAATGAAACCACGTGAGTTTGTAGTTTGTATAGGTCTAAAGTAAAAACTAATTACCTAAGGGCCTTAAACACAAAAAAATAAAATAAAATAAAAATTGTCTTGTGTTACGTGCTTTTTACTGAGGAAATTTGCGTGCTACAATTTTCAGTGTTATAAACTATTATTAAATTTTATTATGTATAATATAATTCGATATTTAAGAGAACTAGCTCTTGGTCTAGTGACAAATATCAATACATCTTGAGTGAAATAACGCATGTTCGAAATCAGGTTGGGAGACTTTCATAGACATTTAATTTAAAAATAAGTTGGGAGGCTTGACCCCCAATTTATCTTCAAAAAAATTTTGATATTTAAGAGTCGACAGGTTTTGTTGTTCTATAAGATGTATCCATAAAAAAATTTACAAAATTTTTAGTTCCTAATCAAGAGTTTATCAAATAGTGAATCTTCCTAACTCTGGTAATTAGAGTTTTGCTATGGTGAGTCGCGACTCATCAAAGATCTGTGAATAGCTCTCAAAACTCATAGATCTAGTTCAAAATGATCGATCCAAACCATCCAATACGATCTCCCTATTGAAATCTCCATGCAGACCAAATTTTATATTTTTTCGAAATTTTTAAGTATTTCTTTTAAAATTTAGAAAATCGTTAATCTAATTAGTTCTGAATCGTTCAAAAACAGCAGTTTTTAAAAATCCGAAAAAAATACTTCAAAATTAAAAAAAATATAAATTTTTGTCTGCATTGATATTTCAATAGGGAGATCGTATTGGACGGTTTGGATCGGTCATTTTGAACCATATCTAGGAGTTTTTGAGCGCGACTCATGTAAGTCGCATCTCACCATAGCAAAACTCCTGATAATTAATATAACTATATATTTTTTTATTTTTATTTTTTTAATTTGATAGACAAAGAACTTAAAAAATATATATATTTTATGAGTTCATATTCCTAGTAAACAAAATAAGATGAATAGTAAAGAATCGACTATAAATTTTGTAATTTAAATGAGGCAATGAAATTTTTTGTATTTTGCAGTACAGAAAATTAAAATCATCCACTTCTTAAATCAGGCCTTAATTCCAGTATCAAACTTAAAGGCTAATTATTAGTAGCTTCGAGGGAAAGACGAATCACAAAAATTGCACAATCAATATATACCGCAGTGAATTACACCGAGACCAAAATGTATTATTAAAAGATAATTGTGCAAAGACAAAAATTAAATGTATTCGTAGCTAAATTAGTGACTTGATGTGTGGGGATTTTAGCAATCACGAGCTCTGGAACAATTTTCCTTTCACAAAAAAAAAAATCAAATATTTAGCCATATTTACTCGAACTTTGTCACATTTTTTTTTTTTTTTTCAAAAAAGTTCTATTGTTTGTTGTAATGCATTCAAGAGTAAGTTTTTTATGACGAGATACAACCAGTGTTTTAAATGTCCTACCGACTGACCGTTTCAACCGGGTAAATCGGGAACAGAGTACCAGACCATGGTCCAGTAGGGTTAGCAATTAAAATTGGAATGCAAATGAACCGGAGAATAACCGGATAAACTGAAAAGAGTGAACTGAACCATCCAGTGAAATGCTGCTGTAATAAAATCAAATTTGTTGCGCCATCCGCGATTCTTACTTGTGTAGCACCCCTCCACAGCGTGGAGACTACCCACTGCCACAGGGCCAACGAAGGGTTTTTGTTAAACAGATCCCTGTAATGTATAAAAAATAAGCAGCTCCGGTTTATAAACCGATAAAACCGGTAAAACTTCATACGGCTTCTTCACCGATTCGATGGGCGGTACGGTATTTAAAACATTGGGTGAAACACTTTTATAGATTTTGTTATTGTTGGAGTTATGTCCTAAGAGTTAGTCATTTAATGATTTAACTTAGTTCATACTAATGATAATTTATTAATCATTTATTCCTTGAGCTATTAATTGACAGATTACTTAGGTTGAGGATCAGAATAGTAGATATATGTTTATCATTTTGAAGAAAATGATAGTAATATAACTCAAAAGCGTCCATAATCTTGATAATTAACAAGTGACACTAATTATCATAAAAGATTAGTATGTAAAATTAAGTGAGGATTAAATCTACTAATCATAGATAAGGAATTACAAACTTAATTGCATATGTATATGTTGGAAGAATATAATACATGACTTGACCTATTTTTTAAATTAATATATGGGTTGTGTTGTGTGTCATTATATTCATTTCTAAATGTTGTTTATTCTAAGTTTGAGATGATTCAATCTTTCCGCATGAGGAGTGGTTCTGAGAATAGTCTTACGCTAATTTTTGAAAAATATGCAATACAGACTTTGTTTTCATTTCACATAAATTGTGTGGGAAAAGGTTGTTCGTCAAGAAAATCATATATCCCTCGTTAGTATAAGTGAGCGATGATATCTATTAGGCTCCTTGATGGAGTTGGATTATTGCCGGCAAACTTATACAATCAACTCTAGATAAAAAAATATGTAATCTGCAAGAATGATACATTCTTATATTGAATTAAATAGTGATATCATGAGGCACAAGAATAAGATAAAGAAAATTATATATTCCTTATAAAGGATCCAAATATTGCAGGAACAATAAATATTTATGTCAATAAGGAGTCTTGATGTGTTACTAAGCACCACTTATGATTTACGGAATTAACTAAGTTAATTTTGTTGCCAAAATGACATGGATCCTTAAAGGATCATACAGAAGAAGCTCTAAAATCCATCGCATCATATTCTATTTATCATATAGAGATATGAATATGATGGGTTGAATATTTATTATAAGCATATTATAATTAATTATTCTATATGACATATAGAGATATGAATATGATAGGTTAAATATTAATTATAAGCATGTCGTGATTATCTAAAATATAAATATACAATAAATAAATTCTTGTAATTATTGATGAATTTTTAATATTTATAAATAATGTTGATAATATTATTTCAAATATAAATCTACCATGTCACAAGTCGGTTTAAGAGTCGGCGAGCCAAGTTAAAGCCCAACTCAAGCTCGACCTTGTCATTTAACCAAGTTGATTCAACTTGAGTTTTGCCAACTCGAATTTTTTTACTTGAGTTACAGCTAAAATTTTTACAAGTCGAGTTGAAGCTACGAGTTTTTGCTCACCCAACTCTGACATAATTAATATAATCTGGCATTCTGACATAATTAATAAGAATATATGACCAATAAATTTTGATAATTTTTTATGAACAATTAGTTGTCCCAAAAATATTTTTATAACTGAATATAAACGCTTCCGTCTTATTTCCACGAGTCATCTTGTGCATTTTAATTTATATTTAAGTGACTTGTAAAGGAGTAGCCTTAAACTGAACGTATAATTCTTCAAATATTTTTGGCAGACTTTGAAAAACTATTATTTTCTACCTCAAAAGGAGGGAGTTGAAAAACAAAAAAGTTCACTTAGAAAATATATCTCCATTCGGTTTTTTAGGAAACGGAGACGACACGAAATCTGTAATTAATTATTATTTTTTTTGGTCACCTGTAATTAATTCCTTTGTATGGACCAAACTATTATAAATTTATAACTGAAATGTCGGTGACAGTTCTAAAACAATGGGGAGCGGCCAAGCAGAAATAACGACAAGTTTTGTGATTCTACAGGGTCCTCTCTTAGTATTTTTATCCTTTCTACTGCCTAGTCAAGTGAGGAAAATTAGTTTATTGTGCCACATCAAGATCGATTCCAGATCTTAATGCTATCATGTGATATGCAGTCAAATAATTAGAACTTTATATCGACTACGAACTTGACAAAGAGGACTTTGAACTAAAGCGAGCAAGTGATACGAGTCAACTTGAGATGCAGTCCTGAATAAAAGTTCACAATTGATAAACACAGTTTTTAAAAAAAAATAATTTAGTAATTGCCTTATCACATTAAATTTTCTTGATTGCTTAAATGTGAAGTGCCGTAAAAGAGTATGTATATTTGCTGTCAAATTTGATGTTCCCTCTCGTCCCATCAGTGACGGATGTATTGAGTTTTCTGTAGAAAAATAAAAAAGAAAGGATTGATAATGTTGATTATTATGACCAACCCCTCTCCCACCGAGGGGACAAATTAAATTAGTCCCAATCTATCAATTACCCTTATTTTTAGAATTTTTTATTTGGAGATGGAGATAAAAGAAGGGAAACACTTCATCATAGTGTGCTTGCGTGGCGTCGAAAATGTTAAACTTTTTTATATTATTCGACGGATGACTAATTATTATCTGCACTTGCATCCTAAAAGTGTGGTATTTTGGTATAAATTTATATCCATGCTAATTTCACAAGCCATATCCAAAATCTATATATATTGTGATGATAAAATGGAATTTTATAAAATTAATAGATCATTTTAGATATGAACAATGTACGATATAAACTTATTTAAATTATTTTTTTGTTATATAATAAATTAATTTATGCGAGCGTATCAAGAAAATGCAATTAGCCGTACGTTTTCCATTGATACCACGGAAACTACATCGATAATAAAGATAAAATAATTGATAAATTTCTTTTTAACAAAGTCGGTGACTCCGTGTTATGTTACTTTGTTTCCAAAAAACATATACTTTAATAAATGCCCAACAGTTGGATTGTTTTTGTCATAATAACTGTCATTTGGGGCATTTTCCAAGAACGGTCAACAGAATCACCAGTTTTATCCACTTTTTATAGCGACTCTGATTATTGTTTTTCCGACCCAATATTCTAGACCAAAAATGCTTTAGTCCGGGTCGGTTGTCTGGTGACTTTTGGTCCGCCAAGCAACCTGATTTTAATTTCCCGAAACATACAAAATATTTTATATTAAAGTTGCTTTTTGAATTTTGTTGTCAAATATTTTTACAAAATTTAATTTAAAATAATGAAATTTACATAAATAAAATGTAGACTATTATAAGTAACCTTTTTGTGCTAAATGCATAAATAAACAATAATATAATGAGTTTCATGAAGATATATGTAAAAAAATAGAAAAAAACAATATATGCTAAATCGTGATATCTCAGAGGCGTTGAGTTTATTGAAAATTTCAGGTTCGTGCTGATTACAAATACAGCTCATATCTAAAACTAATATTTATATAAATCATAAATTACATTAAATATGAAAACTTCCTAACATATATATAAAAAAAAATAATGCAAAGACGAGTTTCTGGTTATTGTTTGCCGTGCTTATCATTTATAAAACGTAAACTATTTCGATGAAATATAAGGCTAATTGATACAATTTTTTCTTCTCAAAAAGTAGTTGGAGACGCCGTGTATTTTTTTCATCGTTTTGGGAAAAACATGTATTTTAGCGCCAAATTGTTGGATTATTTTCGTCATAACGACCGCTATTTATCTATCTTAACAGAACGGTCCACTAGTAACTTATGCATCCGATTTTTGGTAAGCCAGATTATTATCTTCCGAATAATTAATTGGGACTAAAGTCTAAAAATGACTTATTCCGGGTCTTGTCCACCCATCAATCCGATTTTGATTTCATGTAGCAGGGAGAAATATTCTATATTAGATTATTTTTCAAATTTCTCTCAAAAAATATTTCCTGTAGAAGAATGATTTTTTAAATAAAATAAGTTTTGTAGCAAATCTTAATATATCTAGATAAATAATCTTTAAAATACTAAAAATATAAGGGAAGTTGCACCGATATAAATAAGAAAAATAGTAAAAAAAATTTAGAAAAATATAAAAACTAGTTTCCTACAAAATTTCAATATGAACATAAGAGCAGTTTATATCGGATGTTTAAAGCATGTAAAATTTGATGGAATCCGTCCTACGCGACGAAAGTACGTTGTATTATTTCAGAAAATTTGTTGTATCTTATACATATAATACATATAAAATAAATATTTTCAAAATTAAGATCAGAAAATTAGAACGAGAACGTTATGACAAATTTAAGAATTTGAATTTTTTTTAACCTTGTAATATATTTTATCGTAACGTACGATTTTTCTCTCCCTGGTCGCTGCTAATTTTGTTATTGGATGGGTCACGGGTCCACACCACAGGGAAACCGTACACACTTTCAACGGACGGACCAACCCAAAAATCGTCGGCACAGAATTGGTCAGAACTTAGAAAGGTAAAAGTCGGATCGTGGACAGTAATCGGATTTGTCTAGCGGACCCACTTGATCTGGTGTTACCAACCCCGCATCGTACGCGAAGTCGCTAACCCTACTCCGATCCACGTCATGTCTCCGTGGATGCCAGCCGACTGTGGGCTCCACGCGACAGTAGGTGTGCCCGTCTTCTCAGTTCTCACTGTTGTCTCTCCAGCCAAAGCAGAGATCTTCTGTGGCAGAGTTTTAACGACATCCATGTCCTTTTCATATAAAAGATCTTATGTATGGATAGCTCAGAATTAATTTTGTTCCACACGAAGAAAAAGGTACACAAATTATTTTATCAGCGTAAAATTTAGTTATCTCCACATGTTTTTTTTTTTAATTCTTTCATTATATTAGCACAAGTCTATAACCACAAACATTCTTTCGCAACTTTCTGCAAAACTCTCTCTATATTTTTCACAATGATAGACTATGTTATTATCATATCACAACTTAATCTCTATATATTCACTAAGAAAAGTAAATGTTTCACCGAAAGTAAATATCTTAGAGTGATATTTATGGTTTACATAAATTGATTTTGTGATCTAAGTTATTTCCTGTTCTATTTTTAAATGTTAGCAATTTTTTGTCATGAGCCTATGTCATAGAAAATGTGATCTATCATGAATGACATTTTATGAAGAAAGTTATTGTCTTAAACGTCAATGATTAAGTCATTATAACTTTTCTTGTAATTTATAGACAAAAAGCCATGCAAAATGAATAGAAAATTAAGCTGTCTAATACCATCGATTACAGACGCATCAGCCCTAGAGAAGAAAAAATGTAAAATTTATTTCGAGGTAAGTACTTGGGACACTAAAAGATCTCTATAAGCTCTTCAGGACCGTGCACCTAGCATTTTTTTTTTTTTTGATGATGTGCCCGTAGGCTAAACTATATATTAAAAAGAACACAGTTTTACAAATTAGCATTCTACAACAGAATTCCCCCAAAAACATAAGCCAATACGCAAAAAACTAAAAAACTACAGCTACAGCAAGTACTGACTAGTACTGAAATAAAAAACATGACTAAAAAGAGGGAACAAATGGGGGAAAAAAAAAAAAAAAAAAAAAAGAAATTAACAGGAGAATCACGGGGGCCCTTCTTGCACTTGTTGAAAAAACCTCCTGTCGATGTTCATACCAATATTGTGTTCCTGCATGACTGCTGCTGTTGGTACACCATTGTATCCAATCCCGTTCCTTCTAGCAAGATTGGCCAGGCGATGTGCTGGCAACACAGCCTCTCTTCTCACATGTGTCAGAGTGATGCGATCACCAAGTTGCTCCAGTTGGTGAATGATTGTAGCCAGTATGGGTCTGGCTCTCCATGATGGGATTTTATCCATGTTGCCTTCTTGCAATGCAGTAACAAGACTGAGACAATCTGAAAAAATATGTACCCTTTCTGCACCTAGCATTTTGAAAACGAGAGAAAACCATATCCTAATTACCAACTTCAAAATCACACACAGTCAAGGTCAGAATAATTAATGTAGCCTATGTAGGTTGCAGTAGAATGTAAATAATTTATTTTTATAATAATCATATCCTATGATCGAGGTCACTGGTTGACTGAATCAATATGTCTCCATCGAACTAGTTGTCGCCTTGTATTATCCACCGCATATCCAGGTGTCGGCGTGCAGCTAGACAAGCTGCAATCAAATTTTCTGTAAAACTCAATTTTATAAATGGAAAATTTTGGAACTTTCTTCAATTTCTTTTTTCAAACTATGTTTATAATAAGTTCACAACTCGTCATACATGACACACACGAAATAAGGCATTATATAAATTTAATTATTAAGTACATATTATTTTAAGTTAATATATTGCACCATACGCCTCTTTCTTGAAGTTTTGATTTAGAATATAAAAATCCTTTAACATAACATATGACAAAAATTATCAGTATTTTTGTTAATGGACCAATCATTTGCGGATGTGGCAAAATGAATGACGATTGACACAAACTTATAAGAAGTTGCTCTGTTAGTTTTCTATTTGGTTTATTATTAGTATGCTATAGTTATTTAGAGTAGGTTTCTGTGCTCCAGTTATGAGATGCAACAAAATGTCACAACTTCATTTTATTCATTAATTTTAAAAATTTTAAAAATTAAACATCGTATCTAAACCATTGATATTATTCAATTTAGTGAGCAATGTCTTTCCGTATAATTTTTATAAATTTTGAAGATCATTTGATACGTGATCAAGATATGAAGAAATGAATTTTATTGCTAATGTTTTGACATTTTAGTGAGTATCCAATGAATTTTACAATTTACAAAAATTATATGATAATAATGCATCACAAATAAATGGAACAATATAACCTTTTGAATTCGATATTTAAAATTTTAAAATCTGAAAATTGAGTAAAAGAATAAAAATTATGACATTTAGCGACATCCAAAATTTAGGCACTATAACTCTCCTCATATATTTATTAACAGCTGATCTAAAATTTTAAGCATTCCTTAATCCTGAGTAAGATTTTAAGGTTGTCAGGGAACCACTTTGAAAGGCGTACACAATGGAGGCCATAGAAGAACATGCGGATGGTCAATGGTGCCCGGCGCCAGGTCCAAGAGGATACCATCAAAGTCCTGTAAAGTGGATTTAATCAATTTCAAAATTTTTTTTTCCTTCTGATAAACAATCAATTTCAATTGGCTTCTTTCTAAAGGTGGCGATTACGCCCAGGCCTGATAACCCGTGCATGTTCCGTTCCAACGGAATATATGACAGTACGGTTTTTTATTTCATATTTTCGAAATGGACGGTATGTGGAACACATTTCGTCACACGTTTGTGTAAAATACAATACAAATTTAGTTGTTCCGTCATCTTCCATTGAAACGGAACATCTAACTGAAATTCTGGTATGTACCATTATTGAAACGGAACGGCAAACAAAATGACTCATTCCGTTGCCGTTATCAACGTTAATTAGGCCTAATTACGCCAGCATGTTCTAAATCTTGAGAAAAAGAAAATACTAAATGAGAAGGCTAATGGCTACCAAATGAGGTACCGAAGATTCAGGGTGTGTTTGGCAACGGTGGAGAACTAGTAGTTCGCGAACTAGCAGTAGTTGGGGCGAACCAAACGGAGAACTACAATTCACGAACTAGCGAATAACACCATATTTCTAATTTCCCATTTTTTGAGAACTGGGGACGAACTAGTTTGGCGAACTAAATGTTCGCGAACTAAATGTTCCCCTCCTAGTTCGTGCACGATCCAAACGTACCGAAGGTTTCACCCGTGTACAGGAGTATCTTTAACAGAACTGTTGAGGTTTGGAAAACATTTCATACAAATTTTATTAATTTATATGCATGAAAAACAAACACATAAAAAAATTTTCTGCAATTGTTCTTACTCTATAAATTTGATTTTTTTTTGTTCTAATTATTTAATTAAAATGTGCATCCAGTTGAACTTTATAACTTTGCCGCAACAACTTTTAACTCACTAAGCTAAACAAAATTACTTACTAAGTTACTATCAAAATGTGATATGCAAAAAAGTTTGGGGCCGTTTGTTTGTGACTTAAAGGATGCATAACTTAAGTTATGCATCCTTAAGTCACCAAACACCTCTTACATAAGACGCCTTAAGGATGCATAACTTATGCAACCTAAATAGGTCGCATAAGTTATGCACCGGTCCCCTTTAATTGTTTTTCCAACAATACCCCTTAAAAATAATTAACAATAATATTAATAATAATTAATAAATAATTATATTTAATAAGTAACAATAATTATTAAAAATTATAATTAATAATAAAGATTAATTATTAAAATAAATAATTAATAATATTAAATTAAAAGTAATTATTAATATTTCATAATAATAAAATGATTAATTATTATCATTAATAATTAATTTTTATAATAATTAATAATTAAAAAATAATTAATAGTAAATAATAAATAAATAATAATATTTAATAAGTAACAATAATTATTAAAAAATCATAATTAATAATAAATATTAATTATTATAATTAATAATAAATATTAATTATTATAATTAATAATAAATATTAATTATTATAATTAATAATTAAATAATAATAATTAATAATATTTAACAAGTAATATTAATTATTAATAATTATGATTTAATAAAAAATAATCAATTATAATTTTTTATCATTAAATAATTAATAATGTTTATAATATTTAATTAAAAGTAATTATTAATATTTCATAATAATAAAAATAATTTATTATCATCAATAATACTTAATTTTTATAATAATTAATAATTAACAATAATTAGGGCACAACGTGTTATTAATACATAATACTAATTCAAATTTAAGGGCATTTTAGTCTTTTGACACGAATATATGCATGCATTAAGTTACTCATTCTTACTACACAACCAAACATCTATTACATAACACTACATAAATACTTAGGCATCCTTAACTTATGCAACCCCTTACTACACAACCAAACGCCCCCTTTGGCTGCAGAGGTTCCTTTGCATGATCAATAGCAACAAGGTTTACCTTTTTTATAGTGTTGTAAGTATGTCATATATATATACACATAGCCAAAAAATATAATTTTTTTTTAAAATTTTCTATTTGTTTACAGTTTATATCCATTTATCATACAGCTACATATCTATACATGCATATTTATATTGTCTTTAGTATTTTATTTATTTATACGCAGAACATGACGATCCAAAATAGATGTATTATCTACTTTCTGCATAGGAATTTTGTGCCACGATGGAATGCTATAGAAACTTATAGGTCGCGGATCGGAAATACTTAAGATCATCCCTTCCTAAGCGTCATTCCATCATCCCTGGTTAATGCATATTTTTTTTCATTTTCAGAATAATTGCCCAGCATCTTCATCATCCCTTTCTATTTATGTCTCTAATTTCCATCCAGTACGTATCAAGCATTACCCATCCTACCTCCCATGCATCCAGCGCTTACTCACCCCCTCGATCCCCTCCTGACATCATATATTATGATACTAATTATCCCAGCAAATAATACTAATTATCCTATATTATGATACTAACTGTCCTCATAAATTCCTAACAGCCCTATAAAAATGTTAATTGTTTTGGGAAAAAAATTTGACCTGAAAAAAAAATTAATTGTACTAGAAAAATATTACTAACTGTCATGGAAAAAAAGTTAATTGTGCTGGAAAAAATATTAATTGTTTTGGTAAAAATATTAATTGTCCTAAAAAAAACTAATTGTCCTAGAAAATGTTACTAACTGTCATGGAAAAAAAAGTTAATTGTCTTCGAAAAAATGCTAATTGTTCCGGAAAAAATGAGGTGGGGGGAGGGAAACATGGGTGCTAGGAAGGGAGGGGGAGTACGCTCTCCATGGGATGATGGGGGTGAGCGACAAAAATAAAAAGGTAGTTATCGCTTAATTAATCACATTATGAAAATAGAAAAAAGAAAACACGTCATGCAGGGAATGACGGGATGATAAATTCTGAGAATGATCCTTATCACCTCGGTCGCGTATTGCTTTGAAATTGAATATGTACAACAATTATAGCTCTTTTTCTGAATTATCATGATAATTAATTTGTGACAATTAACACTATAACAGAATATGTCTATAAGATATATTCCAACTAAAATGCATCTTGTAAAAAATAATGACATTTTGACAAACAATTGATTAGTAAAAGTGTATACGATATTCAATATTGACCGCTGAATATATTGAATTTAGAAAAGATGATTTCTGATCAAACTTCGGCGGTACATAACATTATTTCTTCGTTTCTACATATTCTTTTGAATAATCTACATTTATATAGGAATAAGGTTTTATAGTACCAATCGAAGGGGATTGCGTCCACAAACTGTCGGTTGGGTTTGTGATGTCACGGTCATGCTCATATAGGTGGCATGATATATAGATGCCATTTCAATTCAAAGTATGTGTCATTCATGACTAGGCTTGGGAAGAAAATGACACTGATACAGATATTTCTTTATCGAAATAATGAAATAGTACTAACAGTTAGGCTACGAATTCTGTTACTTTATTAATGCAAATAATGACTATATACAGAAAAGTGTCACATGAATAATGTGTTGTACGTACTTATATAGTACATTATCCATATGTAGTTATCCAAACGTTGATGACATACAAATTTATGCATGATTGTTTAGTTATAATTAGTTAGTCTGATAGACTAATTATCTCATTCCATAAGATAGAGAATAATACGCCCGGTCAAAATATACCTTAAAACTTTGCTTTAATAATGCTGCATGCACTCAACCACAATTTTATATGACAATATGCGGTCGAACAAGGGCCATTGTGCTAATTACATGTACAATATTATAATGGTTGTCCGGCCAATACGGTTTCATCTTATAAATATAATTTTTAAACGACGTAGTATTTTTATTTTAATTACCAAGAAAGTGTAGGTCTTGAAATTTCAAAAAAATTTGTGGAAAAGAAAATAGTGATGAACACCTTTGTATATGTATAAACACCTGTTGATCACGTATAATTTTGGGATGCACATAAATGCAAAAAAAATGAACTGCAAGAGTAGACTGCAAATGATGAGCCGCAAAATATTTTCTTATCTTCGCAACACTACATACAGATTTGGGGGAAAAAAAATGATCTTAATTAACTTGATAGATAATTGAAAATGATATATTATATAAAAAAAAATACATTCTAACAGTGATGTAAAACTGTAAAAGTGGACACCGTTGCAAGAACATGAGGAACAGAATAGTTTCTAACTACTGGAATGTGAAGGAATTATTTCTCTATTAAATGATTGTTCATTGTGAAGCTAAGGAGGAAGATTATCATTGTCATCTGTTTTTACTATAGTAATTTAATAGCTTCAATATTTGTATTTAATCAATATTTGACGGTCTCAATTCATTTTTACTTTTCTGCTACATTTAATGTGTTGGGTTGAAATGCTGAGGCAAAATTAATAGAACTGAAAAAGAACCCATTACAGTTTGTCTCGGCAATTGAAACTTGCGTCCAATTTCCAACACACTTCCACATAAAATTTCTTTTGAAATTTTATTTCGCTTTATTCAGGAAGACTTTGTTCGGGACTAAAACTGTTCTTCTTTTTGTTGTTGTTGTAAATGAAGATTGTTCAAATACCTCTATTTTTTCTTTCTTGAATCTTAATGATAAAAATTCTATAACTGAAATAAAATAAAAGTTAAATGTGGCTTATACAGTTCTTTTTTGTCTAGATAATACGTCCATCAGCTCCTTCAGAATGCTATATTTATATTCAAAGGAATCGATCATGCATGAAAAAAATTTGCGCGTGTAGTATACCTTTCTGAAAAGAGAAAATAGCAGAAATAGTCTTTAATGTATCACTCATTACAATATTAGTACGTCCTCCAAAGTTTCAAAAAATTATTTTGTGCCTCAAAAATTTTAAATTTATACCAAATTGGGTCTACATTATTTCATGTTCAAAAGTTTGATGAAAATTCACAAAGGCAAACATGTCATTACAATATTAATGGTGAGATGCATATATATCAACGTTACTTTTTAATTAAGTTTGATGATATTAATTTGGCTGTTAGTGAATCGTTTAATTTAAGATATTCTGGACAGTAACATTAATACTCATGCTATTTTTATTATTTTTGGCAACATTCACATTCTTCGCAATACTAATTAATTAAGCTATAAATTGATGAAAGTTACTTTCCTCTCTTTGAGTGAAGCTGAAGATGGCGCCAATTTGACAGAAAGACAGAAAAATAAAAACACAAAACGATGGTTTTAAGTTTAATTCTATTTTTTAATGAAGTTTTAAGATTCTATCAAAATTATATAAAAAAGATCATCATATTATTTGCTCCTTCAAAAATAATAATGCCCCATTCGGCCGCGGACAAGTATCCTTTGGACGTTTTAAAAACGTCCAGTGGACTTCTTTCGATCTGAGCTGTCCGATTTAATCTCAACGCTTAAAGTTTTTCGGGCCTATCAATCTGGTATTATGCACGGGGCATCCATATCCGTTGAGATTAAATTGGACGGTTGAGATCGAAAAACATCCACTGGATGGCCGCCCAGAGGATGCGGTGTCATTCTGCCACTGCCTGCGAATAAAATGCAAAACATTGGCAGAGGTCAAAAGTCAGAAGTAGTGGGATATGGGACGGGAAACCAAATCTAGTGCCGCGCGGCACCGTGCAGAACAGAAATCCGAACCGTCCAGATTAAATCCAATGATTATGGGTGCCCCGTGCATAATACCAGATTGTAAGGCCCGAAAAAATCTAACCATCGAGATCAGATCGCACGGTCCGGATTAGTGCGCAGCACTGTGCCGCGCGGCACCGGATAGGGATTCTATGGGACGGTGGTCGGTGGAGGGGTGGGCCCACAATTTAACTGCCAAAACCTAACCCAACCGAACGGTTATTGTTCCTACTCCAAGCAAGACAGTGGGGGTAACAATCCACAAACCCTTATTCCAGTTTGCCTATTCCTTGTCAGGCCACGCCACATGTCCCTCTCTCTTATCACTTATCAGCTCACATGCAGAGGCAAGACAAGAGCCTCTATCAACTTTCCTTGCATTGAAGTCTCATTGGGAGGTTCTTTTCGTGTTGGGTGCTTCGACATGGCGCTTGCTGGAGGATTAACTGGAACGGAATTAGTTGTGTTATTTGGGAAAGGAACAAATCTTATCCCTTGACTGTGTTGGTTCCTGCTTTTGCAATTTTTGGTAGTGCTGGATTGTTACAAGAAGAGAGGTGTGCATCCGACAGCGCATGTGGCGCTGACGAGGTTTAGTAGCACCTTTTTTAACTTCTTGACATTGTTATGGCTTGTTTTTAACTTTTATCATGTGTTGTTTGTTTTTAAGTTTTTAATGTATGAAAGCGCAGTAACGAAAATTAACTTTCATCTTTTAAAATGAAAATAAATTGCTTCTTTGAAAGCAGGTCCCACCTTGTCTGGGGGATTTTTTTTTATCGAAACAAATAGAAATAAATTAGAACATTGGTTATAAATAATTTATCTAATATTATGTTATTTATAAATATGAATTTATACTCCTACATTCTAATTTATTACTATGTTTTATTTACAACCTCAGGGACTTTTAGCTTATAATTACTGTGATTCGGATCAAGTTCCATTGTAGGTTCATCGTTTTAATTTTGTACATTATGCTATTGATTATTTACAAATAAGTAAATAAGCTCCATTATTCAAGTAATAAGAACACCAAATTGCTGCTGCTTTTCTCTCTCTGTGCGGAAGGCCAGCCCAGTACCTGGAGCTACCCTTTATTACAAGTTTACAACTAAATGCTCACAAAGTCCCTGAACCCGAAGAGACCCAACATATTATTGGGGAAAAAAAAAGAAACCCAAGATCTGCTAGTAATATCGGGCTGGACTAGAAAATTACACTTCTGTTGGATCCAAAGGATTATTAATTTTTTATCCCAAATGAAATCCGGTAAGTTTGAACATGGGTCCTCCAGTTCAATTTGGATCTTACTGGGAAGGTTGATGAAGTTGTGAATTTTGCAGCAGCAGCATAGAGAATTAGAGAGAGAATTTAAAAAGAATTTTAAAAAGACACTTCTTTTGAGTAAGAAATTTAAGTAGAGAAAATATAGCACGTTTTGATATATATAATCGCTACATGTTTTTGCACTTACTTTCTTTTTTGTGTAAAACTAGCGTGCTTTGTTGTCGCGGCGGACCACGACCACCCTCATGTTTGATATCTTATCAGTTATTACTTTAGATGGATAGTAAAATCTTTGTTGGGCATCTCGTTCTCTAGCTTAGCTAGTCAGTGATATATGTCCATCACCATAAATAAATCTATGCTGTTCTTAAAAAATTCGTACAGAGTAGGAAATACTACATTATGCCCCTCTTTAGTCCTGGTACCAACCACATATGGCAACTAATTATAAAATTTTTAGATTATTACATAGGTGATTAATAATGCATACATAGAGACTAGCAAAAATTAATTACTGTTTTATTTCAAACCAACTTACATTGACTGATGTACTTACACATCCATTGTTTTGTGCTCCTAAGAATTCTATCTTGTATGACATGAAAAAAAATCTCAAGTAAATACTTTACCTGTAAAGATTTGACACCAAGGGAAAAAAAGAAACCTTAGCATTAACTTAACAAAATTAGGTAACCAAAAAACAGAAATAATGATTGACGATAAATATATGCAAACAATAAGTCAGCTGCCATTGTCATTATAACGATTAATTAGTTGTGGAGATTAGACCATCTTTACATGAACTCAACCGATGAGCATCTCTCTTCTACACTACCAGCATTGTTATCTACCCATCACCTAACTTATAACAGGTTCTGATTTGTTCTTTGAAACCACTCAAACATTGATGTGGCCTAATTAAGCTAATTAACAATGTCTATGCAATAAAGAAGAGAAATAGTCAAGTGTTAATATACATTATCATATCAACAAAAGAAGTATACATACATGAATAAATCTAAAACAGTATAGTAAAAGTAAGGTACCTTAATGACAAAAGAGGAAATACAATGGCCGATTCTGACGATGTGGTGAGGAAGATCTTCACACCACAAAATTAGAGATACGAACAGAGTCTCTGAAAGGAACAAAATTAATGAAGTATCAAATTTCATGCTCATATAAGGGGAGAGGAAGATGCATTTCATCAGGAAGCAAGAGAATAAAATACCCAAAAAATGGAATCCCTAATTTACAGGAGCAACCCTTTCATATCCAATCGAAAGAAACATGCACTAATTATCCACACAACGATAATACAATTCCTATGATACCATTCATCAAAACTGATATTAAAAAAAAAACGGAATACGTCTGTCTTAATATGGAACAGAAAGAAAGAACAACAACTGAAAAAGTACAAATCCAATTAAGTGCCAATATCAATTTCCATCCTCAGGATAGGGAAAGAAGATGCATACATTAGCGTGCAAGGAAATAATATTTCCAAAAAATGAGATCCCTTTATTTAATGGTACAATTCCTTCATACCCAAAAAATGCTTTTGTCCATTTCTCCCGAGTGTCGACTCCTCAAGTTCAGCTGTACTGTGCTAGAAAACAAAATTAATAGCCTAACAACCCAAATTCAAACAAACTAAAAAAGCATATTAACTTTATTTAAAAATCATGTTAATTATAACTAATAATAACATTTTTTTTTTCTTCGTGTCATTTTGAAGTTAGGTGAAGACGCTTTATCTCCTTGACCAATTGACACTGATGGATATAACTTTTGCTTCACTTTAGCCCTACAGTATATTTACACATTTTAAATGTCGGTAAAACACAATAGTAATTTTAAAGATTCAAGCTTGAAGGTTCTCAATCAATCTAAAAGACATGTAAATAATAATATAAAGGTCTAACAATAATTCAAAATCTAAAATCAATCTAAGCCAAAAGCCAACAAATTAAAATAATTGCTAGCACCCGACCATGCATTTTGCTGCCTAAAGCCAACAAATTAAAATAATTGCTAGCACCCGACCATGCATTTTGCTGCCTTGACATTCCACTTATGTCTCTTCTCCACTTAACTCACACACACACACACACACACACACACAAAATGACTGCACTATTTTTCACAATAATTCACTAAATAGCTTCAAGTTAATTAAGTTTCATTATTTGACTCACTTTACCTTCCATTAATTTCACAATGATTAGAGCATTCATTGTGGAATTGGTCATGCTAGGTCCCCTTCCAATTGCTTTCTTTCTTCTCTGCTAAAAAAAAATGTCGATAAGATATCAGTACACTGTAGTTATTTTAATATATCGTCAGTGTAAGAATAATTTGACCTTTTGAATCCAATGTAATGTCTAATATTGCAGTGTATTGTCAATAGAAATTGAAACTACTTCAACAGAGGAATCATATTTACTAAAAATCATTTTATAAATAATTAAGATTTCTAATGTAAAAATATCCATAAGAACTCTGTACAATTAAAACATAAAACTTTAAAACTTAATCAAATTTCAGGGTACTCCTGTCTTCTTAAAATCCATAGTTTAACACTTGACAAATCTAATTATATATTTCGCAGTTAGCATTTAGTGCCAATTTAATGATGAGGATACGTAAACATACCAAAGTCAAGCAGTCACAAACAGAAACGTTATTTTATTATCATTCTTTTTTCATTCATTGTGTAATGGTTTTGAGAATTGATTAGTCCCTAATTGAACATCAAATGCCTGTTACATCATAAAAGGGGCATCCAGTGCCTGATAGGAGTTCAAATCAGAACTAATATTCTTTAGCAATCTGGCCTTACAAAAATACTTTTCAGAAGGGTAGTTGGCTTGCCATGTGTAGACTCTTATGCTCACCCTATGCTGGTGCACAACCACCCAGATAAGGGCGCTGGCACAGCACAACCGGATCTTCTACAGTAACCACTGAGTAGCTTTTTGGAGATACATGAAGCAATGGCTTGTTATCTCAAAACTTTCCTGAATTATAAAAAAAAAAAATAATGAACTCTTCAGTAAGTTCACAAATAATCTCCAATAAATAGAAAACAAAAATCTAAGAATCATACTGATTTGAGTTTCTTGGGATACTAACTAGTAATCAAAATTGACCACGGACAAAGCTGCTTTTTGTGCAAGACCTCCCCCGATGCTTGAACTAACACCAAAATTTCCTTCGAGCGTCACCTTTATAGGATAAAGGAAATATAAGCAATAGTTAACAACTCTGATCAATTAATTAGAAAAATAAGAGTTTTTTTCACAAAATTGTTAATTAGAAGCCAAAAGTAAATAAATAAGTTCATTGGTTTCATGTACCAAGCAAATTAACACAATGTACAACACTCCCTGAAGTACTGGAATTCTTGCAGGTATTATGTTTATTGCACAACCTAATTTATGTACCTGATTGGCTGAGACATCCACACGAAATCTCTAAGCAATGAAATGAAAAATGCTTCAGCCTTACACAGTTTCCGCTTCTCATCAGAATGGAGCTTCTTTTCTTCTTTGTACACTGGTTGAATTGCAAACAAACTATATGATTCAAAGAACAGTTTTGACCATTATGGATTTAGTACAAAGCAAGTGGTACACTACAAGTGCTAATTAAACTTTTTTAGTAGATATTTTTCTGTTGTTTCTACTACAAACATGCCTGATTAAGCACCACTACAAATCAACCAACAGCATTTGCGTTGATAGCAATAACTCATTAATGAACTAACCAAGTATATGTGTTGCAAGTTGCAACAATTGTCTCAAGGTTTCACAATAATTCAAATAACCCGAGAGAGAAGCTTAGCATTTTCTTGCACGTTGAGAGAAATATTTCCATATCTAGCTTTTCTGTGAACCACAAAAGTGTATAGAAATTGAAGTTTGTTAGTTAGCATCTTTCCAAAGTGTTCATATAGCAGAAATCAACCGAGTGAATGCAATTTGGATTGATTAAGGTTCAAGAAGGGGGCATGGGGAAGGGTAGTGTTGGAAACGATAATCTCACATTTATAACAATTAACATTGCAACAAATCTTTACTATGAATAAATTATAGGAGAAATCGATAATACTTATCACAAACTCAGCCAAGAAAAAATAATAAGATAAAATATTACTGATCGAGACTATTTGATGACACTATAAAGTTAAAAGTTAATTTGGAATAAGTTTTTTATTTTTTGGTTTGGTCCAATTTTAATTGTCTTTTCCTAAAATTCATAACATTCAGTAATGATATATTGACAAAATATTTTGTGCATTTCAGACTAAATGTGCAGCAAATTGTTACATATAAACGACAAATCATGGACTAACTTACATTTACAACATAGGAGAGTATTAAACCTTTTTATACAGAAAATTCAAACCTCATAGTAACAGCAGGTTATTATTACGCAACTCGGCGGCACTGTCTCATAAGTGCGAGACCCGGCGATAAAACCAACAAAAAGTCATAATTTTAAATTTTTTGTTGGGTCCATATTGGAAAATAATAGTGACCTATTAATTATTTGATACGTGGAACTATTTATTTATTTATTTTTTTTTTGGGAAGTCATGGGACTATTGTTTCTGATCCGTCACATCGCTTGGCTCTTTAGTTTGTCTTGACATTCTTTATTTAAATATTGAAATGCCTTAAATATGAAAATTATGATCCTATGGATGACAATCTTAGAACATCCTAGGCTGCTTGATGTTCGGTATTTACTATTTAGAATATCATACCGGAATTGATACCGGCCAGAATTTCACTTTCCGGTATTACCCTTTTAGTTACTGTAGTAAACCCATCTACTAAGCGTTCCAGCTTCGGATACCATTATACCGGCCGGAATTGCTCATCGAAATGGATAAATCTCTTGATATCATCCGCCTTGCAGAGGAGGCTTAGACAGTTAGACTCTAGAACGACCGATGGTGCTCCGACCCGACTCAGTCCGATCAATAATGGTGCCCGTGATTACTGATTAAGTGATTAGTACTGGATTCATACGGAGTCGGATCCTCTGGTCGTTTTTTATAAACGACCACTGGACGTTTTTGATCCGGACCGTCTGATTTAATCTCAACAGTTAACTTTTTTCGAGCCTATCAATCATAGTATCATGCACGGGACATCCTTAACCGTTGAGATTAAATCAGATGGCCGAAATCTAAAAAGACCAGAGGATCTCATTTCCAAACCGTCCGAAAATTTTAATCGTGAAAATTAGATCGTACGGTGCAAATCCGAACTCTAGAAGATCTTCGGCTGATCTCTACCCTTGAAATGCATTTTTTTTTTTTGAATGGTTGGAACTTGGAAGGCCTTCACTTTTCCAGAGTGTTCCCGCCTCGTTTTTTGCGCCAAGCGGGTTCTCTCTCTCTCTCTCGAAACCTCTTTCGTTCTACTCACCTTTCCCAACCTCTCTCTCAAGTCTCAACACAGGAATACAGGATCAGCGACAGAGCTCCCTCACCCTCACCTCTCCTCTCTTTCTTTCGGTTCGAACTTATTTCTTTTTGTTTGCCTCTATTTTATTTTTGCAGTGTTTTTTTTAGCACTTTTGCTTCAGAAAAAAAGAGGAGCGAGAAAAGAAGTGATGGAAGAGGGATGGGAGAAATTTTTCACCCCAAATTTGAAATACATTTAAAAAGATCAAGTCTCGCTCTCTCTTCTTTCAAAATTTTGTCCCGTAGACCTCCCCTAAAGCCCTATCTGGTTTGATCATTTGTAAATTTTAATAAAAACAGGTTCTGGGAAGGTAGTTTTCATTCAGTGGCAATGCTGATGTTAAATTGTTAATACCTCTGAGCGATAATAATTCAGGATATTATAAGGAGGAATGAGTCCACAGAGTAATAATAATTACTCTTTAAATAGAAAAAAAACGCTAGTCGGCAGAAGCAAAGTTGCTAAGCTGAAATGCATTGCATTGCTTGGTTGTTTAATTAATTATGAGTAGAGGTACTAAAATATTAAGCCAACTTGCTTTTAAAACACAGTGCACTTTATTTTCCTTTTAATTACTCTAACTGCAGGTTCAGCGAAACAACATATGTGCTATACTCTGAAAATGCAAATATATAAGAAATAAGTAAATGATAAAGAGAAAAGGTGCAATCAATAGAAAATTTAGAGCCATGTGATCCGTTTACAATTTTCATTTTGACAGCACCTTTTGAATTCATAAAGAAGGAACCTACTCATCATTAATTGAATTTGAACTGAAATTTTGGTACTGTTTGTTTCTTCTATCTAAGAAATGTAAAATACAATTCTATCTATTCTATATAATAAGGTGTAGGAACTAAGATATGATATGACCAGAAACAAACATTTAAGTCAGTTTACACTAATGTATGGTGTCTGCCTTGGCTACTAGATAATTTTCCTTGGTCAACACTAACTTTTGGGGATAAAATATTAGGGTAACTTTCTTGTAGCAACAGTAATGGCTACATGTTACAAATGAGCTCATCGGTGTATATATATATGGATCAGGTGATTTGGTGGTCCATGTTGTGTAATTGTTCAGGTTCAGGCCATGCAGGGTTTCAGATCATTTGAAGTTGACCTATTTTTCAGGTGTCTAATTTGTTAGGTTGAGAACTCGTGTCATTTTTCCCCGAAGGAAATTGACTTTGAACTATATAATGTTTTTTTTTTTTTGCATATTCAACCGATTGGATTCAGGATTAGTTACGTTTTAGTTTAGTTGGATTGCTCACTTATGAAGTTTCTGCTGGGTCTGATTTTGAGTAGTTGATTGTTCGACTAGGTTTTGGTGTCATTGGGCGTCAAAATTACTGGCTCTTGCAAGATAATTTGGCTTGAAAATATCATTACTAGAAAATGCAAACTGAAGATTGAGTGTGGTTAAAATTGGATCTGAGCTTACTCTCTAAAGTTTAAGGGATCCAATTGCATATCTGGAATGAATGTGGTTCTATTGCTTATTTACACAGTGTAGTTTTCAATTTCACATTGTTATATATTAGGCCTAGTGAATATCCCAAAATTCTTTAATACTAGTTAGTATCTATTAGTTTTAGTTAGATACTAATGTTCATTCAATTTAAGAAATAGGTAGTATTAGATCCTGAATTCCTGATTCATTGAATAAGACACTAAATGCAACTATATAGTTGTGAAGAACCACATATTCACATGTTATAAGTCGATCATTCCAAGTTCCAACACTTGATGCTGCTTGGCTTATGGTTTCTTTTACTAATACTTCTCAGTTTTACTATTGTTATGTTTTATTACAGTTAAGTCCCTCACAAGGGAGTTAAAAAGGCCTCGACTACAATTTTCCACCACGTGAGAGGTTTTGTTCATTACACATGTGGTTTGCAAAAAATATTGGTAATCAGCCATCAACACAGCCTCTTGGGTCAAGCAGGCTAAAACGGTCGCACTCTCAACAAAGGGTTAAATTGATAGATAAAAACGTAGCTCGGAGAAATGCATTCAGGCAAGCAGACAATTCTCTTCATGACCAAGGTTTGATTATGTTCTTGAGTATTGTCTTATCACACTTGTAGGCAAGAAATCCAAGTTTAAAGACATATTCTTCTTCCATGAACACAGATGTATAGTGTATCTTTCCATCAACAGAAAGAACTGATGGTGTGTCTTCTCGTATGTTGTGGTAGAATCTAGAACTTCCATCAACCTAATATCATAACTCAATCCATATAATGCCATTTTTCTTCCTCTTGCGACCAAATGACCTCTCAAATGCTAATAAATTTTTTTTTTTCTTAAATGCATGGTTTCCTGCATTGCAAATTCTGATCTTCAGTGATCATTTATTTACCGGTACTCTTTCATGCTTTTATAGATCTTGTGGAATTAGTTCGAAAAGTTATAAATGATTTACCAGATGAGGACACTCCTGATAATGTGATCATTTCTCAAGTTGAGGCATATTTACTATCAGTAAATTCATCATACTCACATTCTTCGAACTATGCTGATTCAGATGCAGTTGATGATGATGCCGCCTTAGGATCACATAGTCCATTGAAATCCTCACCTCTCTCTAAGAGAATGGAATTGTTGAATCAGACACTCTGACACGTCAAATATCTGGTGCATATGCGAATGGATGAACAGAAGGAAAGAATTTCATTTCTGGGCAACAGAATACAACAATATAGCAGTTTCCATATCTGACGTGGTGAAAGCAGAAAGTATCTCTGGAGAAAGATTTGTTTTATTCTTTAGGAATGTAATTAATCAAAAGATTAGGTAGCAATAGATTGTTTTTCTTTTGATATAAGGTAGTACTCAACAGAGGAAAAGGTTGGAAGAAAAGAGAAGAAAAACGTTGTTGTAAAAGATTTCTGATTGGATGAAATAAATTGGGTGGGAGGGAATTTTTCGGGTGTTTGGTGTTCCTTGTTACAATTCTATTATGGTATCAGAGCCAGGTTCTAAACTGGGCAGTGGTGAATACATCAAGCGCGTGTGAAGAACAAGAATAAGAGGATGTCGAACACAGAGAACCCTCCACCTTTCAATCCGATGGATCTGATGGATAAGCTTACTCAACTTACCCAAGCAATAACCCTTCAGCAAACTCAGATTGTCGCTATGCAAAATGCGACTCTGGCTCAACCGGTGACACAAACTGTTGCCGTGACAGATGGTGTAATTCATCCTAATCCGATTGAGGTAAAAATGGATGGCACTAACTATTCTTTTTGGTGTCAAGCAGTAGAGATGTATGTCAAGGGACGAGAACGTATGAGGCATCTGACAGGAGAACCTGCGCCTCCAGATAGTGCAAAGGTTGATGAGTTTCATAAGTGGGAGGTAGATGATGTGGTGGTCAAGGGATGGTTGATCAATTCACTCGAGCCACGATTGAGGAGCAAGTACATCCGACATCCTACTGCAAGAGATGTATGGAAGGCACTTGCGACCACTTATTATGATGGAAGTGATGAAGCACAAGTGTTTGAATTAAACCGTCGGGTGCTGCAAATTAAACAGCAGGGGAGAGCTCTGGAAGAACTTTACGACGAGCTGCAAGGCGTGTGGCAAGAGATTGATTTTCGGAGTCCAAACCCCATGGTATGTGCTCATGACATAGAAAAGTTTAACATGTTCATTCAAAAAAGTCGGGTTTATACTTTTCTTGATGCTCTTGATGATTGTCTTGATGGAATCCGAGCACAAGTGTTACAGATGACACCATTTCCATCTCTTGAGCAAGCCTACGCTCATGTTAGACGTGAATCAAACCGTCAAGGCATTATGATCAAGGGTGGCCAGATGATGAGTCCAAGTTCGGTTGCCATGGCTGCTAGAGGATACAAATCTCGTGAGTCAAACCCAAGGATAGACAAAAGCTGGCACCAAATTGACAAGTCTAAACTCAAATGTACCCACTGCGGGGGCTCAAAGCACCTAAAGGAGCAGTGCTTTGAATTGGTCGGCTACCCAGATTGGTGGAAGAACCCGAGAAGGAAGCAACAGAATGATGGCAGTAGAGGGCGTGCAAGCATGGTGACCACCAACGAAAATCAAGCAAAATCAGTGCAGCAAACAGAGCATGCGTTGGGTGATGGTGAGCTTGCCGTTGCAACAGCTTGTAAGTCTACAGGTGAGGGTATTGGTAACTCAATTGAAGGTAATATACACCTCCTTTGTTTAGATGAGAATTATGACTCTCAAATACCAAGCAAGACCTGCCATACTAATACAATCAGTCACAAAAGTATTGTACAACATAAAGATTGGATTATTGACTCAGGAGCTTCTGACCACATGACGTATGAAAAAAGTGATTTGGTTAATGAGAAAAGTCCACAAAAATATGGTATAATTAACGCAAATGGAAAAACATACCCTGTAAGTGGAGCTGGTGATATTAATCTCTCCTCAAAACTGACTCTTAGCAATGTCCTATTGGTACCATCACTTTCTACAAAGTTGATTTCGGTTGGTCAGCTTACAAAAGAATTAAATTGTGCTGCACTTATGTTTCCTTCCTACTGTGTGTTTCAGGATCTCCTCACGAAAGAGATAATTGGCCATGGTACTAAAAGGGAGGGACTGTATTATTTAGATGACTTGGCATCTGGAAGAGTACATCTTGTTAAGAGTGCAGTAGAGAATAAGAGAAATAAAGTATTATTGTGGCATAAACGATTAGGGCATCCGTCTTTTGGGTATTTGAAGAAACTTTCTCCTCATTTATTTTTGGGACTAGATGACAATAATTTTTCTTGTAAGACTTGTGTTGAGGCTAAAAGTCATAGAACCTCATATCTTGAAAGTACTAATAAAAGTATGTTTCCTTTTGATCTGGTCCATACTGATGTTTGGGGCCCTTCACCGATTGTGTCAAAATCTGGATGTAGGTGGTATGTCGTGTTTATAGACGATTGTACACGTATGACATGGCTATACTTATTAAAGCACAAAGATGAAGTTGCAAAAACTTTTCAAGATTTTTACAGAATGATTGAAACTCAATTTGAGAAAAGAATTAAAATGGTAAGAAGTGATAATGGAACCGAGTATGTGAATAGAGATCTGAGTAACTTTTTTGTTAGCAAAGGAATTTTACACGAAACCTCGTGTGTTGGAACTCCACAACAGAATGGAGTTGCCGAGCGAAAAAATCGGCACATCTTAGAAGTTACTCGTTCACTTCTTTTTGAAAGTCAAGTACCTTCATATTTTTGGGATAATGCCATAAATTTTGCCACATGATAAACCGAATGCCTACCAAAGCAAATGATTATAAAACCCCTTTACAGATGTTGTCATCACATGTAAATATCCCATCAATCTTAAACTTAACCCCTCGCATTTTTGGGTGCACTGTTCTAGTACATGTTTTGAAACCTCATCGTACTAAGTTAGATGCCACATCAGAAAAATGTGTTTTCTTGGGGTTTTCTCAATTCAAGAAGGGATACAAGTGTTATAATCCCTCGACTAGAAGGTTTCATACCTCTATGGACGTTACGTTTTTTGAGGATGAATACTTCTATGCGAAAGTTCCTGTTATTGGTCAGGGGGAGAAGTGTGAAGGTGACCAAAACGTTAACTTTCTGCAACATATGCACTCACTTGTTGTCAGTCCAAATTCTGGCATAGAAACCGAACCAGTGATGGTACCAACAATTGCTGCCACTGATATTCACTCTGAGGATGAATCACAACCAGTGGAATCGAACATCAATGCTGCGGATGAGCCAAGAATGGAGTTAACAGAAGCCTCCATGAGTGGAGCAGATGACGAGGATGTGGAGAATGAAATAATACAGTCCCATTCCCCTGAACCAGAGCCGATTTCTCTAGAGGAAGATCCACAGGTATGTGCTTCTCTACCAAGATTTACTTTACCTCCCCGATCCACTAGAGGTCAACCACCCAAGAGATGTGTACCGGAAGATGGGTCCAGTAAAGCAGTTAAGTACCCTATTGCTAATTATACCAGCACAACCAAATTAGTGGAACCATTAAAAGCTTTTGCAAATCAACTGTCGTCTGTTGTCATTCCAAATAATCTCGAGCAAGCCTTGAAAGATAAGTTGTGGATCCAAGCAATGGAATCTGAGATGAATGCTCTCATAAAAAATGGTACATGGGAACTAGTGAATTTACCCAAAGGAAAGAATACTGTAGGATGCAAGTGGGTTTATTCTATTAAATATAATGAAAAAGGAGAAATTGATAGATATAAAGCACGGTTAGTTGCTAAAGGATATACACAAATTTATGGAGTTGATTTCCAAGAAACTTTTTCACCAGTAGCAAAACTAAATACCGTGCGAATTATTTTATCACTTGCAGCGAACTTCGATTGGCCTCTACATCAATTTGATGTAAAAAATGCTTTCTTGCATGGAGACCTAGAAGAGGAGATTTATATGGATAAACCACCAAGCTACTATAATGAGAGCTCAGGACACAAAGTGTGTCGATTAAAAAAGGCTTTGTACGGGCTCAAGCAATCCCCGAGGGCATGGTTTGGAAGATTTAGCATGGCAATGAAAAGCTATGGATACCAACAAGGAGATTCAGACCACACAATGTTTTTTAAACGAGCTAAAGGTAAAATTGCTCTTTTAATAATTTATGTTGATGACATGATTATTACAGGAGATGATAGCATTGAAATTGAAATACTTGAGAAGAAGCTAAGCAAGGAATTTGAGATGAAAAACTTGGGTGGGCTGAAGTATTTTCTAGGCATTGAAGTGTCCCGAAGTGATAAAGGTATTTTACTGTCTCAAAGGAAATACATATTGGACCTACTAACCGAAGTTGGCATGCTTGAGTGCAAACCTGCAGACACTCCAATGGTTCAAAATTTGAAATTGTGGGATGACCCGGATCTTGCACCAGTCAATCGGGAACAATATCAAAGATTGGTAGGAAAGTTGATATATTTATCACATACAAGACCAGATATCGCTTATGCAGTGGGAGTTGTAAGCCAATTTATGCATGATCCAAGGGAAGAACATCTGAATGCTGTGATGAGAATAATCCGATATCTCAAGGGAACTCCAGGTAAAGGAATAACCTTTGAAAAACATGGACATGCTAACATTGAAGGGTACACTGATGCAGACTGGGCTGGTAACATCATTGATCGAAAATCCACAGCTGGATATTTTACTTTTGTCGGAGGGAATCTAGTAACGTGGAGAAGTAAGAAACAAAAGGTTGTAGCACTCTCAAGCGCAGAGGCAGAGTACCGAGGTATGGTAAAGGGCGTGTGTGAGCTCTTATGGTTAAGGAAACTTGTTACTGAACTCGGCTTTGATCCTAGAGATCCAATGAGATTATTTTGCGACAATAAAGCTGCTATAGATATTTCTCATAACCCAGTACAACACGACCGAACCAAACACATTGAGGTAGATCGGCATTTTATTAAAGAAAAATTGGACTCTAATATCATTTCTTTGCCTTTTGTAAGATCACATGAACAGGTTGCTGATATCCTGACCAAGGCAGTTGCCAGTACAGAGTTCAATATAGCTCTAGAGAAACTAAAGATGAGAGATATCTACGTGCCATAGTGAGGGGGGATGTTGAATCAGACACTCTGACACGTCAAATATCTGGTGCATATGCGAATGGATGAACAGAAGGAAAGAATTTCATTTCTGGGCAACAGAATACAACAATATAGCAGTTTCCATATCTGACGTGGTGAAAGCAGAAAGTATCTCTGGAGAAAGATTTGTTTTATTCTTTAGGAATGTAATTAATCAAAAGATTAGGTAGCAATAGATTGTTTTTCTTTTGATATAAGGTAGTACTCAACAGAGGAAAAGGTTGGAAGAAAAGAGAAGAAAAACGTTGTTGTAAAAGATTTCTGATTGGATGAAATAAATTGGGTGGGAGGGAATTTTTCGGGTGTTTGGTGTTCCTTGTTACAATTCTATTAGGAATCAATTGAAGAATTAAGTGATCAAATGGTTGAAGATCCCGCTCACGAGACATTAGTGGCTGCAACTGAATCCACAACTCTGACAGCGCCAGCCCTCCCAGTATCATGGAGAGTTATCCCCGGTAGTAAGCATGCATTCTTTTCTTAATCTAGTGATTTTTCAATAATCAATTTTGCACCCTTACTGATTGCATTCTTTGAACTTTTTGACAGGTGAACCAATTGTGGATTATGATCCTCATGATGCTGAAGTTACTGCTAATCTGCTCGCTTACTTGAGTAAGTCCTACATTGAGAGGACTATTGTATCACGCATTTTTAGTGATTTGGTTGTTCATGCTTTACAGTTGAGGGCCTCGAGGTTGACGGACTACTACTACAAGAAATGTGCTCCAGTATCAAAGAGATTGAAGGATATTGGACCTATGCCCACATCAAAAAAATCAACTTTAGAAGAGGATCGTGCAACTCTAAGTGATATACTTGCCAAATATAAGCTTTCGCACCAAAGGGTGATGGATGTCAAAAAACAATTAACAAATTTGGCTGAAAAACTTCCTTCATTTCCAGAAATAGTATCGCTCATACCTTGCCATCCAGTTAACATAAAGTGGGAAGTTCCAAGATCCCTTGCAGCAGTAGAAAGACTGGAATACAAAGCTGCTTGGACTTATCTCCAATCCTGCATGGAAGATTGCAGAAAACAAGTCCAGCAGGATCCCTATTCAAGGGAGACTGTAGAAATGTTAAAAAAAATTCCTGAACTTATAAAAACTAAACCACTTGTTGTCCAGCACCCTCAAGTGCAGGACTGGCTGGACGGGGTGCGTAGGCTATCTGCAACAATTCAGGCAAGGAATACTAGAACAGTGGATGTTGAAGCCATTAGTAAAAAAATTAGAGAATTTGAAATAAGATTTTTGGAGGCATTGGAAGAAATAAAAAACAAACTTGCTGAACTCTGCCACTGTGATCATCAAGTGAGGTTATTACAAGAACACAGCAGGGGTCGTTTTAATGCCTTGCAGTTAAGGAATCAAGACCTCATAATGCAGCGTGAAAGCCTATTAAAGAAAGTAGAGGAATTGAATATTGAAATTGCCCAGGGTGAATATGATATGGAGCAAGAGCATACATTCGATGTCAAAATGTGTTTACCTCCTTGGTCTGTTACGCAAGTGGTGACTTTGCTCAAGCCCATTTTTCTACCACTAACCAAGTTTGTGTGACAAGGACTGGGCTCCAAAAATTTGGAAGATTTACTAAGGGAAAGATTGGATGGTGACATAGAGTTTTTGTCCCGAATGGTTTGTTCTTCGCAAGCTGTTGAAACTTCAACTACCAAGGCTGTGGGGTCAGAAGGTTATCAGGTGACGTCTCCATCATTGTCTCGTTCACCATCCTCTTATGATGCATTGGTAAGTTAAATAATTGTACTCCACTATATTGTATGAATGCATTTTACAGTAATGCCAATTGATACCCTGATTAGGTCGCTTTTATCTTTGCATAATTTGTTATTCTGGGGTTTGAGCTAACCAGGTCTGGTATTTGGCGGCTTGTTATATTGCTGAACATTCTGTATTCCCATCAGTTTCTCTTTTCACCCATCCTGCTTTTTTTCTTATTAGTCCTTGTGAATCTTGTGGATGTAGACTACTGAGTGATGCCAGAAGATTACTGACCTTGTACTGTTTAACCATCAAGCATTTAAATGTTGTTGTGATTTTGTGAAATATCTTATGCAGAAAAACAGTGATCCAAGTGAAGCTCGTGGATAAAAAAAACAAAGGTGCGTCTGATAGTATTATTCTGTCTAATTCGATGAAAAGAGAGGTGCTGAATTGGTTACTCCAAGAAATTTAACTCTGCGATGATGATTTCTGTATGTCTAAAAGCAGTGTGAAAACTGGTCTGTAATTATTTTGGTACTCTTTTGGCTGTTGGTTGGTAAGAAAGTTTCTTTCATGGTTGTAAACGTTAGCTAGGACATGTACAGTTCTTTATCAGTATGTAAGGATCTAGAGTTTTTGGTTGGATTTGCCATGAAATGTCAGAATTTTTATTTTTCTTTATCCTTATTCTTGCTGAGCATAGAGCACTTGATTCATCACTTGGGTTGTCAGCTTGCCTTTGCGTGGAGATGATTCAACGTTTGTTTTAATATATGGAAAAGATGGTTTGAACTAGTTATTTCAACATTAAATTGTTTGTTATAAAGCTTCCAGCTGTCTAATAATACCTCCAATTTGCTGGGACATCATGTAAGATAGCATATCAATGTTGGGGAAAACTTCAGCTATGTTCCTTCAACATTTACCAATTGATTGTTCTAAAAGACGATTTGAATTGGAACTTCAAAAAAAATTAGTTCAGTGTTGCATGAATTTTAAAGAACAAAAAATCAGTTACAGTTCGCTTCTTAAATTTACAAATAATAGAATTGACTTCGGTGTCAACTACGGAAAGTGTGCAATCTCAGTTTATTCGCTAACCAAAAGTTTTTTTTTTTTCTTTCTTTCGAAGATCTAAATTAACTCGCTATTTCTTACCTCCAGGCTCCAGATCCTAAATAAAAAAGATATAAGATTAATAGAAAATAGTGTTTACCAGCGGAGATAAGTGAACGAGGATTCTTTGCGGATTATTCTAGTATAAAAAGTGAAAGGTTTCGTCTCCTATTTTTTTTTTAATTGAAGCGATTTAACAATTTATTTCTATTTGAAGTGATCTAAACTTTTGTAGAGTTTTATTCTTACGTATCGAATTATGAGGTAGTCAGTAACTGTAATCCGAACGGTTTAATTATATGCATAAATTCAAATTCGTAATCAACGGTATAAATACTCCTATATAAAATTTCGTGTGTGAAGGCTCCGATATGATATCGGATTCTTTTTTTGAAAGTGGGTATAGTAGCGGATCCATAGCGGCCATTCCAAGATCCGAATCACATCCACCTTTTGCAAACCAACCCTTCAGTTTCTTCTAATCGCTTCCCTCTCCAGATCTCTCTTTCATTCCTCCATTACAACTCGAGGAAACTAAACTCGTCTCAGATCTATCAAAACCCAACTCTCCTCCTCTCTAGAGTACAGAACTGAGAGAGAGACTTGTGCGAGAAAGAGAAAGATGCTTCGCTTAAGGGCATTTCGCCCGACTAGCGACAAGATCGTGAAGATCCAGCTCCATCCGACGCATCCATGGATGGTCACTGCCGATGCCTCCGATCGCGTCTCTGTCTGGGACTGGGAACATCGTCAGGTTCTGATCTAACTCCCATTTTTGTACGAAATTCTGATTAGGTGATGTTAATGTTGATCGATGCAACACACTGATACCTTCTTTAGATAATTTACGAGCTCAAAGCCGGAGGAGTAGATGAGAGACGGTTAGTCGGAGCGAAGTTGGAGAAGTTAGCGGAAGGCGACACAGGTACGGGTTAAATTCGTATTTCTTATTTTTTTCATTATTCTTAGGAGAACTGATATGTTTTCTTTAGTTAAGAATTAGTTGAGCAGAAATTGGGACCGTCATGTTGATTGTGTTGTAGTTGTATGCCAAATGTCTGGGTATTGTGCAATACTAAAGGTGTATAGCATTGAAAATTGAATTGGTATATGTCCTGTTAGTGTTAACCATTTACTATCTTATTTTGCACAGATTCCAAAGGGAAGCCTACCGAGGCCATTAGAGGAGGCAGGTAAATGCATTTTATCCCGCTTTAGTTCTTTAATTTTTAGAATTATAACTACTGCATGCAAAATTCAGTACTGTTATGCTTAATAATGCTGTGTAACTTTCATTACCAACTAATGAATGTTATGACTTTGTTTGGTCTTGGACTAGTTTTCTTTTTAGTTAGTGTAGACGCTTGTTGGTATGGCAAGATTTTTCAGGACTTACAGAAACCCCCAAACCATAGTCTACTTGCAAACATAACAGTTCAGAAATATCTTTGTCAAGTTAACCGTAGATCTTCACACCACACTTGTGCATGCAGCTCCGTACCATACTAATATCTATTATCGAGGTACCTTACTAAAGCGAGCTGTTATTGCTGTACAAGTGCAATGCTGCTAATCCCTTTTGACATTAATTTGTCCCTAATGGTCCTCTTTTAAGGTTCTACTGAATGTTTTATTACAGCCAGTGCTTCAGGCTTTCATGGCCTTTACACTGACAAACCATTTTCACTGAAGTGTGAAGCAGGTTGGTTTCTTTGACGATGATGTGAGGTACTGGCAGAACTGGCGCAACCGGGCTGCGGCATCTGAGGCCCCGAATGCAGTGAACCAAAACTCCTCTGCTTTTGGTGGTAGCCCAGTGACTTCCACTCGAGGGAGACACTTTGTTGTGATCTGTTGTGAGAACAAGGCCATATTTTTGGATCTTGTTACCATGCGGGGACGGGATGTGCCAAAACAGGAGCTTGATAATCGGTCTCTACTTTGGTACGTGAGCAGCTTCTTCTTATGGATCAATAAGCATACAATAATTAAATGCTATGCTTTTCTTGAAAATATGACCAAGTTGTCTTCTTATGATCTCTCTCTCCAGAGTGATGTAGTGGAGATAGGTTATTGGTTTTTTGAAAGAACTAGGCTAAGGGGAGTTCTAGCTGTGAAACTGATTTGTTCCATCATTCCATGTCTAACAGGGTTTCATAAAATTTTAAACTTTCAGTGGTACACGATCAATTTGTTCTCGCAAAGGATGCGCTTGTCTTTTTTCTTTTATTCCCTATATTTTATCCATTTTTTGTGTTTTAATACCACCTGAGGTCAATAAATGTACTTTGTTTCTCTAATTACAGCATGGAGTTCTTATCACGGTCTGCTTCTTCCAATGATGGCCCACTTGTTGCTTTTGGTGGTTCTGATGGAGTCATAAGAGTACTATCTATGATAACATGGAAGGTTCTAGAAAGACTCCTGAATTCTGTTTTTACTTTTTTCTGTGTTAAGATGAATTACAACTAAAGGTGGTATACCGTGTAGATGGTTAGAAGGTACACGGGAGGTCATAAAGGTTCAATAGCTTGCTTGATGACATTCATGGCAGCTAGTGGCGAGGTATTACACAATACAAAATCTTCTTTTAAGATGTTGTTAATTTACTGGTACTAGGTGGTATGCAATATGATTTTTGCTAAGAGTCGTTTTTTAGTAGACACAGAACTTAGATTTTTTTCAATGTTTTGAAAAACTGACCGGACTGGCTGGTTCGACCGGTTTAACTGCGAACCCGAGCCTAGTCCGGTCCATTTACCAATAAAAACTGGCGGTTTCTTCCTTTTGAAACAATTGTAAAAATTACAGGAAACAAATTGTCCAGCATGAATCGATCCCTGGACCTCCTCTGAGCAAAAAACCGACCTAACCACTGGGCTAGCTTGGGCTTTTAGTACAATTTGGCCTTACTTTATTTAAAAATTGTATAAAATGGTCCAGTTTTCTCATTGGTTCAACCGGTTGAACTGGTTAAACTGTCGAACCTTTTTGTCATCCGGTTCGATGACCGGTCCGGTTTGAAAAACATTGGATTTTTTTTTTTTTTTTTGAAAGGTCCCTCCATCTTAATATCTTTGGACTCTGTACAATGTATAGTTATTTTAACCAAATAACATCTTGTAAGTTTTATATGTGGACATAGTACAACCTTTTCATGCTTGATTTGCCTACTTTGACCTTATCAGGCATTTTTGGTGTCGGGTGCCAGTGATGGCCTTCTTATATTATGGAGTGCTGATCATATCAATGATTCACGTGAACTCGTTCCAAAACTTAGTCTCAAGGTAATACTTCCTCCTTGTTTTTGTTTAGGTACAGACTTTCAAACTTAGTTAAATGGAGGTATACAACAACAACAACAACAACAACAACTAAGCCTTTTGTCCCAAACAAGTTGGGGCAGGCTAGAAATGAAACCCAACAAGAGAACTAATTTATATTCATGCTTTTCATAAATAGAATGAGACTCAGTACTTTCTTATTTCAGCGCACTTTCTTGTATTTATAGTATTATACATACTATCATACTTCAAGGCAGTTTTTTGTCCAAAAATGTGGTGCTTCTTAAATTGTGTCATACATTATCTGAAATTTCTCATTATTTTATTGGGTGTGAATAGGCACATGATGGGGGTGTTGTTGCAGTCGAGCTCTCAAGAGTAATGGGAAGTGCACCACAGCTCATCACCATTGGTGCTGATAAAACTCTGGCTATCTGGGATACAATGACATTTAAGGTACACTAGTGGCACTATGGAGTATTGCAATGGTAGTTAAAGGCTTTAGTTTTTACAAGAAAGATGTAAGGCTCGCAGATAAAATGAATCTGGTTAAATTGTTCCTTGTCCATTTTAAGTTTTAAGTGATGCTTTTGAGTATCAAATTTATGAGTATTTAAATTTAAATAAGGATAAAAGGTCAATACAGTTTCTAAAAGTTCACAATTATTAGGAAAGTCAAATGACCTTTTTCTTACTCAGGAATTGAGGCGCATCAAGCCAGTTGCGAAGCTTGCATGTCACAGTGTAGCATCATGGTGCCATCCTCGTGCCCCTAACCTTGACATACTCACTTGTGTCAAAGATTCTCACATCTGGTACACCTTCTTTTGTTTATTTATTTTGTTGTATAAGTTTGCACAAAAAAGTTCTGTAACATATTTGACTTGTGGGCTTAAATAGGGCTATTGAACACCCAACATACTCTGCTCTGACGAGACCGCTGTGCGAGTTGTCTTCTCTTGTTCCACCACAAGTGCTTGCACAGACCAAGAAACTAAGGGTATTTTCTTGCATTGTGCAATCGTCTGATTTATCAAGTTCTTTACTTGGACACTATAAGTAGGTGCTACCAACTGCTAACCGTAATTGTACTGGTACATTCATGTTTTTAGTTCTGTACATGTTTGTTGATACTGAATTAATGCTTATTTAAGTACAGCTGCTTCCAAAAAAAAAAAAGAAAGAAAAGAAAATCTATTGCTATCTTTTTTTCCTATTTCGCGTGTCTAATTAATTAATGCTTTATGCATAGCAGTTGCTTAAACATTCTACTTAAGCCAAGATACCTCGAAACAAATGTCTAACAGAAGTGTTTTCCAGCAACAGACTACTAATATAAGGTGATGTGTAAACCCTATGTTGTAATTTCTTTTATTTTTTCTGTAGGTATATTGCATGGTAGCACACCCGTTGCAACCACACCTTGTTGCAACTGGCACCAACATTGGCATTATTCTGAGTGAGTTTGACCCTAGGGCATTGCCAGCTGTTGCCCCCCTTCCCACACCAGCAGGTGGCAATGAGCACTCTGCTGTCTACATTGTTGAAAGGGAACTCAAGTTACTCAACTTCCAGTTGTCAAATACTGCAAATCCGACACTGGCTAGTGCTGGTCCTGCTGCCGAAGCTATACGTGCCAGGGGTGAATCAGCAGAGTCACTGGTTGTGAAGCAGGCAAAGAAGCATATTAGTACTCCTGCTCCACATGATTCATACTCAGTTCTCTCAGTTAGCAGTTCTGGAAAGTAAGCCACTGATTTTATATTGAAAAAGTTTGCAAAAAAAGGCCAATATATAATGGTGTTATTATAGAATTAACCCTTCATTTTTTTTTCTTCTGAAAGAAACAGAGGAACTTGTCTATAGTTCCTTAATAATGGAATGACATTTTGTATACTCCACTTCATTGCCTGTTATTTTGTATTTTATTGGTCAGTTTTAGGTCTACAGTCTATAGGACTTGATATGACATTTTGGAAGAATGATCCTGGTATATATATGATGGTTGGTACATTAAGTGCAGAGTACAATTACATGTTAGATCCAGTTGCTTACATTTCTTAGTGCAACATTAGTAATTCATGGGGAGAATTTTTGTAAACCAATCTAGTAGCGAAGAAACATTATTTAATGTACTTTACTCCAAGTACATGTGTAGTATTTGGTATTGTATACTACCAAAGTTGTATTTTGTCCTGAAAGTTGTACATTTTACAAAGAAGAATTTCCTCTATGCTTTCCTTTCTCGAAGCCTAACAAAATTTGCAGCAAATATAATAAACCAACTTCTCATTTTGTAAATCTACCACTCTTTACAGGTATGTAGCTGTTGTGTGGCCTGACATTCCATCCTTTGTGGTTTACAAGGTTGGTGACTGGTCAGTAGTTGATTCAGGCACAGGGAAGCTGTTCGCATGGGACACATGTCGTGACAGGTATGCTTTGGTTGAGACTGCGCTTATGCCTAGGATGCCACCACCAACGAAAAGTGGCTCATCTAAGAAGGCAAGAGAGGCAGCTGCAGCTCAGGCTGCGGCTGTTGCTGCTGCTGCAAGTGCTGCTTCTGCAGCTACGGTGCAGGTGCGGATTTTGTTGGATGATGGAACTGCACATGTACTTCAGAGGTCGATTGATGGTCGCAATGAACAGGTTTGTTACCTTGAACTGCTTAAGCTGGATTTCACTTATTATACTACAACAGGAAACCAATAAAATTTCAGCTTCTAGGTTTATTAGGGCTATTAAAAATGTAGTTTTACATAAAATGTAAAATAATCGTGCTGATAAAGAAGAGCATATATTCAACTAGAAGAGGCCAAATTGACAATATTTACCTAAACTGAATGCAAAATGCATTGTCAGCAACTAGTTCATGATTGTGGTCACTTTCTTTGAATCGTTGTGTAGTTGGTTCTGCATAATTATCATGATAATGCTTATCATGACAGAATTTTTCTGTGAATTGTTAGTATCCTGGCCAAGGGTTTAAATAGCGGCCATAGTGGCCGCTATAACGGTGCTATTTGGTACACCGATACAGATTTAGCAGTCCGTCCGATAATGCGACCTATAGCAGGCTATAGTGGAAAAATAGTGGCATTTCAGTGGTATATTAGCAGAAATATAGCGGTATAACTTATAATTTGCTGATATAATATTAGTATTTTGGGCATATCTTTCACATGTGAACTTCGATTGACCTGATTCAAAATTCTATGGAAAGCTTACAAAATAAGCTACAACTTCTATGTTTTGAATCTTTTCAAATTCTAAAAATTTAATGGTCAAATATGCATAGAAAATGAAGGTAATTTTAGCTGGCATTAGTTAGTTACATAAAAATATTAAATTTTTTTTTTAATTTTAGACTAAACTAGACCTTCAAGTTATACATTTGTGTGCATATCTGCTATGGTCCGATAGCGGCTGTTAAATGGCCGCTATCCGCTATGGCATTAGCATGTCCGCTACGAATTCACTATCCGCTATTTAAACCTTTGATCCTACTAGTTTGTGGGAGTGCCACAATTGAAATTAAGCACACAAATGATAATAGTAAACATCACCTGTCTGTACGTGCCAAATTTAGATCAAGAATTTCAAAATAGTTTGCTGATTGAGAATTTGAATAATCATACTTCTATGAAGGTTATTGGATTGCATGGAGGTGCATTGCTTGGGGTTGCTTACAGGACATCACGTAGAATCAGCCCCACGGCTGCTTCTGCTATATCAACTATTAGCACCATGCCTATGTCTGGGTTCGGTGCCAGTGGGCCCCACTCATCATTTGATGATCCCTTTGCCAACAAATCCTCTGAGGCCGGCCCTCAAAATTTCCAGTTATACAGGTGCATCTTTTGAATTTTGAATCTTGCCTACTACATTGATGGGACGTTTTTTTTTTTTTTGGTTTGTGTTTCTGTTAAAGTAGGTATGTTTGTTGTGGATCCCACAGAAGCATGCTAAAAAGTTTCTTATAAGCAACATTACATGCATTTACTATTTGAGCTTCTTTGATCTTGCATGTGCTTATTTCTTGCTCTTTTGCTTGATAACTTGTACAATGTAGAGAAGAAAATAACTCTCTAAGTTTATATTTCTTGCAACATTAACTCCTTTACTAACATTGTTGTGATAAATTTTTGTAGTTGGGAGACCTATCAACCTGTGAGCGGGCTGCTTGCGCAGCCAGAGTGGACTGCATGGGACGAAACTGTGGAGTACTGTGCATTTGCCTACCATCAGTATATTGTAATTGCCTCTTTGCGGCCCCAGTTTAGGTTTCTTGGTGATGTTGCCATTCCATTTGCAACTGGAGGTGTCTGGCATCGCCGACAATTGTTTGTTGCAACGCCAACGACCATCGAGTAAGGGACTTCTTGTAAAATTTTGTCTCCATCCTAGATGTTCTGTTATCTGTTATTTTGCTAGGAGGTTTCAGTGTTATTAAGAAAAAATAATGTAGAAATATAATACTGCAATTTCAGTTCAATATACGTGGAAATTTGATGCTGGCCTTTAAAGTTGAAGTACATTTAAGCCATTTGTACCAAGTGTACCAATATAACTGCACTCCAAAACATTGCAAGCTATCATGTTTTATGAAGCTTCTTTCCATTTATTATCTGATAAGAGAAAATATACAGGTGTGTTTTTGTAGATGCTGGGGTGGCCCCAATTGATATAGAAACTAAGAAGAGAAAAGAACAAATGAAAGCGAGAGAAGCCCAAAGCCAGGCAGTTGCACAACATGGGGAACTAGCTTTGATAACAGTCGAGACTCCTCAAATTACTTCAAGCGAGAGAATCTCACTAAGGCCTCCCATGTTACAGGTAACTTTGTTCAGATCCTGTTCATGCTTTTTATTTAATGCACTGCTTTCTTTACTTTAGTTGTCTGTTACTATTTAACTCTGAAACAACATTTATTGTAAAAGTAAAAAAGCCAAGAATTTGATTATGCCAATATTTACTCAAAAAGAAGCTGCAAAAAATATAATCGAATATGCGAGTACAATGCACCTTATGGAGCATTTTTGGTTGTCCATCTGTTGGTTCGCCCTGAGCCAACCACCTGCGGAGCCCTTTAATTCAGGCATAAGTTCAATAAATGGACCAACCTGATTTTGGATCATTATCAATAATCTAATTGTTGGTTTAATGCATGGGACCTTGCAGTTTGCTAACCCTTCACTTCACTTCACTTTCTTATTCTTTCAGGTGGTTCGTTTGGCCTCATTCCAGCAGGGCCCCTCAATACCTCCATTCATTACACTGCCAAAGCAAACAAGGGCAGGCGACGAAACAGTTTCACAGAGAGACACTGAAGAGAGAAGAACTGGAGAGGTTGCCGTCGCGGGAGGAGGTGTTAATGTTGCTGTCACTCGGTTTCCTCACGAGCAGAGACGCCCCATTGGTCCGCTCGTCATTGTTGGTGTCAGAGATCGTGTCCTTTGGCTCATAGATAGGTAGTTATAGATAACCATAATGGTCATGCACTTTGACAAGAAAAAATTATAAGCAGAACTGTGATCACTGAAGTTTTAATAAGCACAACGATTTATTGAAAGAAACAAATGCTGGCATCAAAGTGTATGCACTTGACTACACTGTATTCATGATGACTGAATGCTACCTCTCTTTGTATTGGATACTTGGTCCTACAGTGGTAAAGACCTGCTTACAGTTGCATTATTTAACAAAAAACATCAATTCAAGGAGAAGCGAACCCTGAAAATTACAAAATAAATGACATAGAACACCTCCCACCTCAAGAAGAACAAATGAATAAAAAAGAAATAAATGAAAACTTCAACTATGCAAACAAAGATAAACATGGAGGGGTGGAGGAGGGAAGAAGAGAAAAATACAACTGATTCAGGGAAAGCTTTTAAAATATTCTTCTGTCAAATTCACAAGTGCATACTTGTCATCCTCTTGATTCTTCTACAGGTACATGTGTGCACATGCATTGTCTCTTAGCCATCCTGGCATCCGCTGCAGGTGCCTTGCAGCCCATGGCGATCCAGTCAGTGCTGTAAAATGGTACATTTTTAGAAAAAACATTTGTTTAATCGTTTTCTAGACATTCTTGCATTGTGCTCGTCTCCTATCAGATTGAATTTGACATGAATGACATTATGCTATGCAGGGCAAGTTGGCTTGCTAGAGAGCACCATGATGACCTTGCACAATTCATGCTTGGCATGGGTTATGCCACCGAAGCTCTCCATTTGCCAGGAATATCCAAGAGGTTAGGAATGGAAGCACTAATCTTCTTTTCCTACTGTCATATATTATTTTGAATTTTGGACATGTGTCTCAATGGGGAGACCGGAGACATATATATCTGTTATTCACTTAATATGAGTACATGACATATCTGCCAAAATTTTGCATGATGATAAAAATGTAATTAGTTTTAGTTTTCACACCTAGTTTGTAACATTTTTCATTGCATAGCGAATGCATGGTAAGGAGACAAGTTTCATCTGATGTGTTGTTAGATTTTCTGAATTCCTAATCTTTTGCTATTTGAATACTGAATTATGTTTACACTGAGTAGCTTGAAGCAGGCAAAAGACAATACTGAGAGAATTCCTAGTACAACACCTAAATACTTGGATTTAGGATTTGCAGATTCCAACATTACTCGTGTGTACATGCAACCTTCTTTTTTTTTTGGTTCTTCTATCAACTGCAATTATTGATAGGGGGAGGAACTTTTATCAAATGAAGTTTTTTGTTTCTTATCTTCAGGTTGGAGTTTGACCTGGCCATGCAGAGCAATGACTTGAAAAGAGCCCTTGAATGCCTTCTCACCATGAGTAACAGTCGAGAAATTGGACAGGAGAGGGTGGGTCCTGCTGATGTCACTGAGATCCTCAATCTGACAGTGGCCCCGCCTACAGTTGCTAAGCAGGAGAACCTTGCTGATGCAGTACAGGGGATAGTGAAGTTTGTTAAAGAGTTCTTTGATTTGATTGATGCAGCTGATGCCACTGGGCAATCAGATATTGCAAGAGAGGTGCTCAAAAGATTGGCGGCAGCAGCCTCGGTTAAAGGCGCATTGCATGGGAAGATGCTTAGGGGACTAGCACTGCGGCTTGCTAATCATGGCGAGTTGACTCGGCTTTCGGTATGTTATTTTGCTCATAGTAATGTTTTATTACAGGCTGGTACAAACTTTTAATCTGTTCAAAATAAATTATTAGTTAATGGAATTCACATGCAACTAATTCTTAAAGGACTATGTTGAGCTCGAGGTTTAATATAGCCAAGATGTCTCTAAAATTTCTAGCAATAAAAACTTATCTATAACTCATCAGGAAAGTATGCATTGGCATGTCTTAAATGCAACAAAGACTTGTAACTCGTAAGGTATGTTTAGCCAGGTGAAGGCTAGCCCATATTTCACATAAAATGATAAAAGAGTATAATAATTGCAACTTGTTCTATCAATTTCAATTAGGGAATTGAAATTATAAAAAATGAACAAATTGTAACTTCTGCCTACCCCAACTTGTTTGGGACAAAAGGCTTAGTTGTTGTTGAACAATTTGTAACTTCTGCTGTCAATATCATTCAGAAAGTATCAAATTTTACTGGGATGCTAAAATAATCAACTTTAATATTTTTTTGAGATACCACTGCTGGATTGTAAGATCATTAGGAGCAACTGAAATCGGGCTAATTTCAAGATGATATTTTTCTTGTACAGGGTTTAGCGAGTAACTTAATCACTGCTGGGCATGGTCGTGAGGCAGCATTTGCTGCTGCAGTATTGGGAGATAATCCTCTCATGGAGAAGGCATGGCAAGACACTGGAATGCTCGCTGAGGCTGTTTTACATGCTCAAGTATGTCATATGAGTATTAATTATCTGTGCTAATCAACTTTAGTTAATATTTGGGTCTGATAAATTTTCCTGAAGTACATGAAGATTAACAAACCTATACAACTGAAATGGTATGTCACTTCAGATTGGTATAAACTACTAGACATGGCATTTTTATGTCAAAAAGTGCATCATGTCATGCCAGAAGGTATTATTGTACAGAAAAGTTACCAGATGGAAAACAATGTACAGGATCACTTTTGTTGAGTTCTCTGGCACCACCCCAATTCAGCTAAAAAATTCTCTTTAATATTATAATTCAGATGCTAAATTTTTTTCTGTTGAATAAATCAGGCTCATGGCCGCCCGACACTCAGAAGCCTTGTAGAGTCATGGAACAGAATGCTGCAGAGAGAACTCGAGCACAATCCAACAGTCAAAACTGATGCTGCAGCTGCATTCTTGGCCTCTCTTGAGGATTCAAAACTCACAACCTTAGGGGAAGCCGCGAAAAAGCCTCCGATCGAAATCCTCCCGCCAGGCATGGCCTCTCTCACAGCGCCTCCCATCACCATTAAAAAGCCTGGAGTGCTACCTGCTCCCACTCCCACAACTCAAAACCCAAATCCCGGTGCAACTCCAATCGGGGCACAAAGTACAAGTGGTAATCCTATTGGGACTCCAATCGGGGCTCCAACCACAACACCATCTGCTGCTACAGCTGCTGTTCCTTCGGACCATAAAGAGAATGATAAACCGCTTATGTTGGAGGGACCAAAAGATGAGACCACTGCTAGTACTGATTCAGTGACTCAAGATACAGCTAAGACAGATGAAGTGGTTGCAAAATCAGAGCCAAGTGCTGAGCCAGTAGATGCACCGAAAGATGGTTCTGTTGGAAACGAGAGTAATACTGGCAGTAGCAGTGAGAAAAGTGAGGTCCCAACACCATCAGATGAGACGAAGGTTGTTGAAGAAACAAAGCCAACTGAAGAAGTCACACCTTCTGTGTAGTGTACATTTTTTTTCTTTTTTCTTTGTACATGTATATTTTGGGGGGTTGTGTTGTGGCGTTCAGCTATTATTTTTTATGTTCACTTGTTGGTCCTTTTGAATTTTGAGTTGTCTTTCCCCATTATCACCAATATTTGTATTTAGCGTTTTTAGGAGAATGTGAAGGTGTTGATGAGGCATTTTTTTTTCCCCTTGGTTGAAAGATTACATGGTATTTTGCCATCTTTGAGAAAATTAGTTTCTCTTCTCTTTGTACTGTGTTATTTTCTCTTCCAATGCTTCATATATAAACTTTCGTGTTCAGAATTGTACCGAACGAGAAAAGAAATATTAATGTAGATTTGTCCGTAAAAGATTTTTTTCTTCCCAAAAAGGAGACCTTTATTAAACGGTGACAGGCATGAGTCTTGTAAGTTCGTTAGATTGTTATAGGTGCTAGGTTACTGCGGATCATCGGTTGGAATTTAAAAAATCATAGGAAAAATGGCCCAATTAAACTCTCATGTAAACAACTCAGAGTAGATCTAATTCTAACTCTCATGTAAACAACTCAGAGTAGCTCTAATAAATGCATCGAGTTATCGATAGCTCACTTAAAAATTTAAGTATGGTTTCTATTTTATTTTTTGATTTGATGCCAAGCCAACAGATACCAGTTCTAAGCTGAAATATTGCTTTATAATTATAAGTTGATGCAAGTCTGGAGATGATCTGCATCAAGTTTCTTTTTCAAGGATAATAACAAAAGGATAAAATTACGAAACTATTTTGTTTTTTCCCAAGACTTTGTAGTGCTTGTCAAGATTGTCAGATTTTGGTTTGATCTCCCAATTCTTAATGCAATTAACAGACGGTGCGATAATTAGAATATTTTTTTTGTCAAAGCTGCTGTTATTGTTAGAGAGAGAGAGAGAGAGAGAGATTTACTTTCTGTGGAAAGAAGAAAGCTAATTATTGTTAGGAAAAAGTTTGCTTGTAATTCGTTTATTAAGAGAGGTGTGTCGTATATATCTGCAATGATTAATTCTATTTGTTTTTTTTTTGAAGTATGAACTATGACACAGTATAAAGTATAATTTGTACTCGAGTGAAGTTGATATTTTATGAAGCTCGTGTGTATTGATTTGATATACTAATTAACTGACCGAAAATATCTGGCCGCTACTTTTTCTTGACGAAGAAAGGTCCAATTATATTCGTTTTACACAATAGCAATGTTCCCCCCAGCAATACTAGAAATGATCTAAGTGAAGTTTACAATTAGGGATAACATGCAACGGCAAAATCATGTGAGAGGATTATGACTCTAATTTTTTTCTTTGAAGAAAGCGGAAAGTCTTTGTCATCCTATATATATATATATATTTTAAATAAAAAATGCACGTGAGACCTAAACTCTTGAGGTCAGCCTATTTAATTTGCATAATTTCATCTATTTAATTTAAATAGTTTCTTCAATTTATTATTATTATTATTTTTTTACATTTTCTTACCTTGGGACTAATTGTGATAAAAAAAGAATACTTTTTAACAATTTATGAACCGAAGTAAGCTAAGGGTGATTAATATATGCTCATCCGGGTAATATACTTTAGAAAACGCAAAGTGATTAGGTTTGATTCTCATAATTTTTGTTGAGGAATTGAACATGAGAATTATAGCTTTGCTTCTTTTAATCACTCAATATTAGGTTTCTGAATAAAGAAAATTCAAATTTAAATTTCGAACGATTGACAAGACAAGTGATTCTCGCATGCCTAGGAGCTGTCGATCTGTCTGTATGTTTTATTTTTACTATATACTTTAATTTTTAGAGTTTTTTTTTCAATTCAAAAACTTTATTACTAAAATTTGTCTAATTATTTGATTAGGCTGGAGAGAGTGCCAGGCTGTCAGGAGCAGCCATGATCATTGGTGTCGATGTGAACCCAAACAGGCAGGTTGGCAACTGACTTGACAGAACTTCTAATTTCTATACTTTTTTATGATCTATTACTGTGTAATTGTGAGCACAGTAATTGATTTTCATTGTCAGCGAATTCAGGTTCTTGCTGAGATGACTAATGGTGGAGTTGATCGAGCCGTAGAGTGCACTGTAAATGCTTACAATACGTACACTTCCATTTTCATAAGCTGAGTTTATGTTATTTGATTTTATAATTTACATCTTGGCATGGTAATTTATGCAGGAGCTGGAGTTGGAGAAGTTTATCACGGACAGCGTGCCTTCACCGTCTCATTAAATCAGGTTTGTAATCATGATATAAAATGAAGTCAGAGAAAATAAGAAGATATTGTTTTAGCGTGAGTCTGCTTTTTAGCTGTGATTGAGTTCATCAATATCAATATCAAAAGAAAAAAAATTAAACTGTGATGGACTGCAAATTAAGGCACTTTAGGGCTTTTTTTAAATGGTCCAATACCGTTTGCCTTCCACTCAATTTCATTAAATTGATACTGAGAATTGGGGCTTTGTTAGGACTTAGGAGGCCACTACTGGATGTGAGTTTTGATTATGCTACAGTATAGTTCTATAAATGATAACAAGCGAAAGTAGTAGTGTATATTCCTACCAGATGTCTGTAGTAAACTTCAGTGTATATTCCTGCCATTATAGTCTATAAACTTCAGTGTTTTTTTTTATTCACTGCCAGATGCTCTATAGTAATGCATATTTCTTATGAGGAGGGTTCCAGTGCCCACAATTTGAATGCCTCCAAAGTGCCTTAATTTTTTCATATCTTTCATGTGCTGGGTCATGCATAATATGCGTTAGATACCATGGTCTAGATTAAAAAAAAAAGCTATTATATAGTATGTTGGAAGGAAATATTTGTGCTTAAACTTTTGGAACTAAAAATACATCACAAATTGTAGACATTTAATAAATACATTAATTTCCAAAAACAATATTGGAGGATAATCAATAAAGGAAATGGTAATCTAGAATTTTTCTAATAAAACATTGGTGCTTGAAATCTCTCTTTTCCAATGCATCATGATTTATTCACGTTATGAATATTAAGTTATACTAATAATTACAGTGAAAAAAATACAGTTTTTATTTCATTACCTTACATTTTAAAAATTCATTGTATTTATTGATATAATGAAGCTAAATTGGCAATAGTGTAAAAGATAATTCTACTTAAATGGGATCACTAATGCCTACATTTTCCGTACAAGTGCTCCCATATTATACATCTAATTCAATAGCCTTTCCAGATCCGGATCTAGGTGCCGCAAGTTCAAACGTAAAAAAATAGAAAACAAGAGAATGACATACCACACCACATGGGACTTCTTAGATGCCATGGCATGCCACGTGGCAGTCCTCCTAGATGCATCCTAGCTTCTAGGGGCTTCGGAGGCGCCAGGCGGAGGCATAGTCCCATGCAGTTTCTTCACGAACTAGCGGTGCTTGGTGGCTGCCATTAACACACGCGCCACTCAGGATCTGCCATCGTGGCATTCTTTGGCCAACAAGACGTGCTGGAACAGATCAGAGATGCAAATTCTTGGGGCAACCCATGGCGGAGTGATCGGTGTACATCAATGTAGCAAATACTCTGAAAGCGTATGTAGAATGTTTACTCAGGGAAAAAAAGGGGTCGCTCATTTAAGGAAAGCCTTTTGGATTTTGAGAGTGCCATACACAAGAACCCTCCAAATGCTGAATTTGGGGAGCGTCATGCAGATTATCTGTTTGAATGTAGTGCATACTATGAAGCTCTTGTTGAGTACAGGATAGCATGGGTTTTGAGTAATAATAGGTCAATTCATGTTAAGATGTTCTTTTGCTATCTAATGTTACTACTACTGTATTAGAAGTCTCATTCCTTATGTATTTGTACTACTTTTTAATTTTACAATTGTCTTGTTAATTTTAAAGTTAAGTAAATGAATAAGTTTTTCAGATTAGGAGAATTGAAAAAGGCTAACCGAGAAACCGAATTGGCCCCTAAAGAAAGAACGGCTTTATCTCAGGAACTGGATAATGCAGTGAAGGTCCGTAGGAACAAGAACAGTATTGGCATATGTGCATACTCTTATCCAAGGAAAAATTTTATATACAGAAAATATAACATAAACAATTTTAATATAAACAGAGGACGTTAATTTTTTTAAGTATAGCATAGTTCGAGCGGCAATAGAATTGCCGCTATAGCACACCGTTCGAGCGGCAATAGCATTGCCAATCGAAGGGCTATAGCAGCAATCCTATTGCCGCTCGAAGGTTTTTCTTTTTTTTTTCCCGTCTGACAGCTACTTTTTTTCGAATTTTTTTGTTTTTTGCGCCGAGTAAATAGGAGAGTATTTAAATAATATATTTTTTGTGTTTAATGCATGTTTTTTTGTATTATAGTTTCCGTTTTAATTATTTTTATATAATATAAAATATAAAAACTATAATAGAAAATATAAAAATATAGAAAATATAATAAAAAAATATAAATATCTAATTTTATATAATATAGTTTTTATATTTTGTAAACTATAATACAAAAATATATAGAAATATAAAATTTTTCTGTTTAAATTTGATGCACCTCATTATAATTTTAAATTTATCATTTTGTAAGAAATGGTATGGTACTTTTAATAAATTTATTAAATTGTAATTCTTTCACATTTTTTTAATTGTAATTGTATAATTAATATGATATTTTGTATTGTTTGTTGGAACCGGAAATTTTTTTCAAAAAAATACATGGTAAATTAATATGATATTTCAAGTATATATTTTTATGATATTTATGTTTAAATATAATTGTTTAAAATTACATGGTAAATATAATTGTTTTAAATTAAATGTTCATATTTTAAATTGTTTCATTTCAATTACGTGTCGTAATGCGTTGCATTTCGATTTTTATGTCTCATTTCGATTACGTGTCGTAATGCGTTGCATTTCGATTGCTATGTCTAATTTCGATTATGTGTCGTAATGCGTTCATCACAAATATTGCATCATACAAGCAAATAAAAAAAGTAAAAGACATGTCCATAATAACAACATAATAAAAATACAGCTCCATCAACGTCTTTTCCTCCCCGACAGTGTTAATTTGTTTACTTTTCTAACCGCCCTCTTATCTCATCCTCTAGCAAGGGATGGACTAAGAGTACGATCGTCCTGATCCTGATCCTAGCCCTCACCCCGTCATCATCCTGACCCTCATCCCCATCATCACCCTCATCATCACCTTGCATCTCAGACTCCTGACCCTGGTGATATAAACCATACTGACCATCTAGAGACATGCCAGTATGTAAAAGAGTAGTGAAGGAGTCTACCCCACCCATACTACCAACCGGAGAAGAATGAAATGTGTGCGTTTCGGGACGTCAAAACTCTATCAACGCCCTCAATAGTGCCACATCTAAATTGGCATTAGGAACCTTAGACACGTGAATCAACCCAAGGTTCTTCAATCGACCTTCAATCCGCTCATCATTGGCCAATTCTCTTCTACGCCCACATATTAAGAGATTTTCTTCCCGCTTCAATTGTACAAAAATTAAAATATTTTTATAAATAAAATATAATACAAATATGTCTTTTTTTTTTTTAGAAATATATTTACCTCATCCATAGGGAATGAAATCAACATATCCGATGTCGGGACATACAATATTGGAGCGGTATCTGGATCTCCCACATGTTCCGTTACATTTATAATCCACCGATTTTGACAAGTTGTGCGATTTCTAGATCTCCTAATTTTCTGCTTCCTTGCGGCACCGGGTACAGAACTAGATGGATTGGCCTCATCTGGTCCATAACTCATCTGATTGAAATAGACAAAATTTAATTAAAAAAATCATTCCATAGAATAATTTATTCATACAGTAAATTTCAATCTACTATTTTATTTTATCCATATACTAATTTGTCTATACAGTAAATACAATAATCAGCCCATAAATTAATTTATCCACATAACTTTCCACAAATTATATTTTTTTTCAAAAAAATCAATGTACTAATTTATTTTATCAAAATACTAATTTTTCAATACAGTCATTTTTTGTGGCAATGTGCAAAAAACTGTACTTTACATAAATTTAGCCTTAATAACTCATTTTAAAAAACTATACATTTCGTTAAATGAATTTATTCAATAATTTCCATTAAATTTTCATTAATCATTTTTTAATAAACTAATTCTTTTTCCATAATCTGATCTACTCAATAATTACCATTACATAATTTTTTCCATTACTAATTTTTTTTCCATAGACTATTTCTTCCACAAACTAATTTATTCAATAATTTTAATTCAAAATTTTTTTCCATAAATTAATTCATTCAATAAACATATCATATTACACAAAAATAAATTTCCTATAAATTTCCTAAAATTTTTATTAAAAAATCTACTTTTCACAAATTTTCACAATTTTTCCATATATGTTTACATTAAATAATTTTTTAACCATAAACTAATTAATTCTATAATTATTTCCATGAATTATTTTCACCGTAAACTAATTTTTTTCCATAAACAAATTTATTCAATAATTCCCATTAAATTTATTCAATAAATTCCATTCATTATTTTTTTCTATAAACAAATTTATTCAATAATTCCCATAAATTTATTCAATAAATACCATTAATTATTTTTTTCCATAAACTAATTCTTTTTCCATAAAGTATTTTTTCCATAAGAAAATTTATTCAATAATTCCCAATAATGTATTTTTTCCCATCAACTAATTCTTTCCTCATAATTTCCATTAAACTTATTTTCATAATTTCATTTAAAATTTTTTTACATAAAATAATATACTCAATAAACATATCCTATTACACAAAAAAAATTCCTATAATTTCCATAATTTTTCCTATAATTTTCCAACAATTCCATATTTCTTACAATTTTCCAAACAAATTTCCATACGATTTTTTACAATTTTCCATACTATTTTCCATTCATTTTTTCATTAACAATTCCCTACAATAAATAAAAAATATTAACAAACATTGCTCATCAACTATTCTCATCCACATTGTTCATCAACAATTTTTATTGAATATTTAAAAAGAATTAAAGAAAACTACATTTCTATTAAATATTAACAAACAATTTATTCAACAATAATTTTTTCATTAAACAATTTCTATTAACTATTAACTAAATTTTTTTCCTAACATTTTTCAATAATAATTTACATTAAATATTTAAGAAAAATAAAGCTACATTTCCACGGATCGAGCCGTCGCCGGTTGCCGATATCTCGCTCCGAACCGACTCCTTGTGCTTCTCGTCTCCTCGCCTTTCTCTCCTCCTATGGCTGGCACCTCTCGCCTTCTCCTCCTTCCTCTCTTTCTTCCTCTCTTCCTCTCTTTCTCTCCTTCTCTTTTCTCTTTCGGATTCTGAAAATCAAATGGGATGGAGTTTGCTCTCTCTCGACTGAGTTAAAGCAGCCATCTACCCTCTGCTGAATTAAAAGCGGCGCAAAAAATAAAATCAAATGGAATCTGTCAGACGCGAAAAAAAAACCTTCGAGCGGCAATAGGATTGCCGCTGTAGCCCTTCTAGCGGCAATGCTATTGCCGCTCGAACGGTGTGCTATAGCGGCAATTCTATTGCCGCTCGAACTGTGCTATACTTAAAAAAATTAACATGCTGTGTTCATATTAAAATTGTTTATGTTAATATTTCCGTATATAAAATTTTTCCCTTATCCAATAAAGACATCAGCTGGTAGTAATGATTTCAAAGTCTCTTCAGAAAATTGACCTCAGAAAATCTCTCCTCTTAAATCCACGAAATGACTGTGGGTATTGGGAACTGATTTGGACACCCCATAACTTAATCTGAACGACCAAATTACCCCTCCGTATTTAAATATAATTATATTTATTATTACCAAGCAACCAACCACCGGTTCAGACCGCAGAAACATCTCTGCGTTCAGACTTCAGACCCGAAAAGTACCTTCGACTTTCCATCATTACATTTAAATCAATATAATTTGGCACCATTTGGAGGGCACAAAATTAGTATAATTAGGCCACAGATTATTGATCAACCCACATCAATAATCTTTATTGATCTCCCAAAAAAGCTTCAGTCTGAAATATCTTGTTTCAAGTTCTTACTACTTATTGATCCCTATGATTAACACAAAAAAATTTTGATCCATTTTCATTGTCAATTTTCCACGATTTTATTCCCAAAACTTTACATAAAGAAAGAATTCAGAGCATAATTGTACTTAAAAAATACAATTTAAAACTTCTATTCCTTCTTGGTGACCCCCAACACCTTATTATTGTAAAAAGAAATTGAAATAGTATTAATTCACTGAGTTATACCATATTCGAACATTCATGTACATAATTAGGATAAAAATTTGCATATATCAAGATTTGCAAACGAAGCAAGAATATCGAGCAATATTCAACTATTAGTGGCAGTTCCTTTTGAAATAAAAAAATTCAAAGAAATCAGAAAGGGCTAAAAGAAAATAAAAAAGGACAAAAACTTCTGCTTTATCCGCTCTTCTAATAGCTCTAGATTTCGCATCATTAGCGCATTTGCTTCTTCCTTTCTCCGCTTCTCTATTACTCTGACGGTCCAAACAAAGTCAATAGGGCACCTAAGTTTGTTTCTTACATTTAGCTGGTGGCTGAGAAGAATTTAGTGAACTCCTCTAAGTCGCACACTCAAAATTGAAGAGAGAAGTACGGAGGGAACAAGAGGAGGCTCGAGAGAGAGAGGAAAGGAGTAGAGCGGCGCTACAGGGAGGAGTAGTGTTCAGATGAAAAGGACAATTTTGTCATATTGAAAAATATTAGGAGTAGTGTCCAAATCAATTCCCGTGGGTATTGCCTGTTGATTGATGATGTGGCACTATTACTAACAATATATCATTAATATTGAGGGAAAAAACATTTTGTATTTGAAAATCGAAAGGTGTTTTTAAATGTGACGTGTAATGTAATGTTCTTGAAGAATTTACATGTGCTGATGGCTTAAAAATCGATTCTGAAAATCGCCCATAGAAAATCTATCCTTAAATCCATGAAATAACAGTTGGTAGCATAGTCCGTTGATTTACGATGTGGTGTTACCGTATTACTATTAATGAGGCGTTATTAATACTTTCCTAGTATAAGAAAACCGAAAGGAAAATGGCCAAGTATCTGTTTCTAATTATGTTTGGAGATGTGTTAATATTCTTGTATGATTCACAAGTATTAATGATTTCAATGTCGCTTTAAAAAAAAGGCTACATAAAATAACTTCTCTGAAATCCACACATTGACGATTGGTGGTATAGGCTGTATATCCCGTTGATTGGTGATGTTAGAAAATATCTTGTACATGAAACAAACGGTAAATGACTAAGTTGATTTAAACAAACGGTAAATGACTAAGTTGATTTAAATTATGTTCGTAGAACTGTAGTATTTGTCTTGTATAATTCACAAATATAATGATTTTAATATTGCTTCAAAAAATTTGGCACACAAAAATCTCCTTTTAAATAAACGCAATGAATATTGGTAGTATGTTATAAGTGCAATCTTTAATTTGCCAGCCATCTTTTTTGTTTTTGAAAAAAACTTTACTAATTCCTTTTGGCAAAAATGAAAAAGTCCTATTTCCGTCCTTTCTTCCGTCTTTTTTCCCTCCCCTTCCCTGACTCTCACCTCTTCCACCTTCTTTCTCTCTCCTCCCTGACTCTCGTCCTCCTCCTCCGCTCCACTACCCTTGACTCTGCTAGCACTCTCTACTCTCTTTCACCTCTCCTTCTCTCCTCTCCATTACTCCATTAGAGAATCTTATTTCTCTTCCCACCTTACACTTATATAAAAACGATCCCTTATCTGAACTAACCTAACATTTACTCTTACAAGACGATCTCTTCTTGTATGTAATAAATGCTCTAATAAGATAATTCCTTGGTACAACTAACTGAACATTTATATTTATAAGATGATTCATTATTATATTTGATAGACTTACAAGATGATCCTTTATTTTAACAAACTGGACATTTATACTTATAAGATGATCTTTTATTGTATCTAATAAATGAACTTATAAGATGCATTTAGAGCGAAGGAGAAGAAATGATAATGATAGAAATTAAAAAAGAGCTGCTAAATCTGATGAAGGAGGGAGAGGGGGGAGAGGGAGGGAGGAAGAAGAGAATCACTAGATCTGACGAAGGAGTGAGAGGGAGGGATAGGGAGAGTCGCTAGATTTGATGAAGGAGGGAAAATGAGGAAAGAAGAGGAAGAATCGTTGGAGATCTATGAAAGAGGAAAAAGGAGGAGCGTGCATGATACAAAGAAAGGAGAGATGCTGGGATATATGGATGGCGCGGATGACATTCTGAATGATGGCGTGTAGTATTTCCCATTTTCAATTATGTTTGTTGATATTTTGAGAGTTTTAGTCCAAGCTCCTGATCAAAATTTTTTTTTTAACAAAGAATTTCATTTCATTGGAAAATTTTTTATCAAAGTGAACATATTTGGCGTCGTATATTTGTTTGGAATCCCTATGTAATTAGATACAATGAAATTTTGAAAAATTAATTCAAATTGAAATGAAATAAAATCCTACATAAAAAATATATTGATCAGGGCCTTATAGAATTTACTAGCACTAATGACTTTTAAATCTTTTTAGAAAATTGACAACATAATATCATTTAAAAAAAAAAAAATTCATGCAATGACAATTGGTTGTATAAGGATGATGATATTATTATTTATGGTACACTACTAATATTATTTTATTTTAACAAAATTATATATGGAAACCGAAAGATAAATAGTTAAACTATCTATATCTAATTGTGTTTGTAAATTCAGAATAGCAGATTCTCAACAAAATACATATAATTTCACAATCACTTAAAAAAAATCTCTTCAAAAGACCGCCACAGAAAATCACCACTCTCAAATCCACTCATCAGTATCACGTGCTTCTCATGGACCAAGTTTTCTCAATTTGCGTTGCAAAAAAACAACTCCAGTACTTAAACACTTTTGGAAGATGGAAACAGAGACGCAGCACAGTTCACAAGGAGTGCTTTAATTCCTATTTCCTCTACGACGCCACCACCGCCTTTAGATTTCCTCCCTCTAATCCTCACCGCTCCCAGCGCTCTATCTTCTACCCCTCCGATCAGCGACGTGTTCTCATCCCGGCCGTCGATTCAAGGTACAGTATTCCTTCCTCTTTTAATCTTTCTCAAACAAAATAGAAAAGAAAATAAAGAAATATAATATATATATTTTTTACTTTTGCATCTCTTCTCCAATGGCGCTAGGGTTTGGATTTGTCAGATATCTCCATGGCGGATGCGTCAGGGGCTCCCTTGTCGCCGGACAGCGGCCACTCCGGCGACCATGCTGGTGGTGGAGGCGGCGGAGGCGCTCGCGAGCAGGATCGATTCCTTCCGATTGCGAATATTGGGAGGATAATGAGGAAAGCTGTCCCAGAAAATGGAAAGATTGCTAAAGATGCAAAGGAATCAGTTCAGGAGTGTGTTTCTGAGTTTATTAGTTTTATTACCAGCGAGTATGATCAATTCCTCCTTTATTATTTTATTTTTCCTATTTTGTACAATCAAATTTAGACTGTTTAAAATGGAAACCTTACACTAATGGTTAGGAGCTCTTACATCAACTTTTTGGCTTTAAGAATTTCTGATCAGTAATGTCAGCACATTATTAGTGAGGTTCAGACCTGAATACCTATAAAATTTGTAGTCTACATAATGGGGTTCAGTTGAAAAATTGGTTCCTGCTAACAGATGCAGATGTCATATTTTTTTATTGACATTAGCAAGCTATCCAGGAAATTGTTTGGTGTTTGTTAAATGTTATTGTACTAACAAGTAGGTGAAATCATAATTTAATGTCTGTTGGATATAAGATAATTAATTGTTGAGGTTAAAAAATAATTGTGTGTATTATGACAGCAAAAAAATAAATACAAACATTCGCAGATCTTAGTTTCTGAAATGAAAAATACTTTGTTCATTAAAATGGAGTCATTTGGGTTGTTTAAATACTTGAAGAGGGTTTTGTAAATTGCAGGGCAAGTGACAAGTGTGCCAGAGAGAAGCGGAAAACCATCAATGGAGATGATTTGCTGTGGGCCATGGCAACACTTGGCTTTGAAGACTATGTCGAGCCACTCAAGCTCTACTTGCGTCTTTACAGAGAGGTCTTCTACCTTCTATTTCTGAAATTTCTAATTATCATTAGACTACATATTTAGAAGCCTGTCTTATGTAGTTACACAAAAATTACACAGTCGCTTATAGTACTATACATATTTCAAAGGAAGAAAAACACATCCATTCTGACACAACAGAATGGCCAGTATGTTTCAACTTTTGTATCAATTTTTTTCTTATTATTGGATGGAAGAAGAGATCTTCTCCATCATAACAGTAATTTGACCAGCGGTAGCAAATAAGCTAAAATTTTCTGAGATGTCATCATCGTACTGACAAGTGCAGTATATGGTCGGGTAACCGCTGAATCCAACAGTACAATAGCAGTGTGGGTGGTGGAATTTTGTAGTTACCAACAGTACAGTATCTAGGCAGATCTGGTCCTTCCATTTCAGTGACAGATTTAGATAGCCGAGATTGGATCTGAACATATATTGTTCTTTGGAGTCAGATGCCCCAAATCCGATCTGGATTGCTCAATCTGAATTGGCAGTACCGATTTGTCTAGAAAAAGCTTGAATGGATTCCATACAACAACTGAAGCCAAACCTTAGGAGTTAGGATGATATGAGTACCCATCTTAAGATTCCTTTGGTTGTTTAGAAGTTCTATTAAACCCTAGCTTTTTAACACTAAATGAGCAATGCAAATAAAATGCAAATTCAAAAGGACTTGGTATTATTTAAGGTTTGCAGTTCTCCATCTGAGCTAATATAAAGATCTCTCTGTAGTATGTACCTACATTTATATGCTCTAATGCCTTTCATATTTTGCTGTAACATGGAATCTCTGTGGATTGTTCCTTGTATGGGAAAATCTGTATTATCTGCATCAACATTATCTAATTCTTTTCTTTTTGTATATTTTTCTGTTTCATGGAATTCTCTATGGACTGGGATGTGTAAAATTTATTGCTACAGGCTGAGGTATATCTTTCTTTTTGCAGAGTTTTTTTTTTTATTTTCTTTTGTTTTATATTTATCTTTATACTTTGAAAAAGCTGATGCAGTAATTTTGTTATTTTAAAACATTTAATGACAGGGTGACAGCAAGGGTTCAAGATCTGCTGAACAGTCAGGAAAGAGGGATGTTTTGGCCAATGGGGACCCAACAGCCACTGTATGTTCTATTGTGTTTTGCATCATTATATTTCATCGTAGGCCACTTTTATTTTTCTTTTCAATTGGATTCATTAAATATGAGAGAGGCTGACAAATGATAGATGTGAATCAATTGATTGTTTTACCTCTTTAGTTCTCGGCTCTCATAGACTTGCCATTACCACCATCCTAGACCACACTGGATGCAGATAGGCTAGCATTATCTTACGGGATCCTTAATTCTTTATTATACCAAACCAGTTATTAGTTAGATTTCAGTATTTCACCTATTAAGGATGTTGTAACAATGCAACTAAACGCAAGGGCAACAATGGATAACGACCAACCAGTAAATATTATACTATAATAAAGAAAATAAAACAAATAATGCATAGTTGTATTTGTTTTGCAGTATGGTGGCATGTGAGGCTCTTCAAATCTGTGCAGATGGAACATCTTGGTCGTTCTTTCAATTGAGAGTTGTAGAATTAATCAACCATTATTGGTTTATTGTACTTTTTGCATTAGGTTTAGAATTTAGAATATGGAATTTGTGTGTGTTAGGCTTATTAGGAGAATGGGACTTCTATTGTCCATTGGAGGATTTATCTATTATTGTGCTATTTAAACTCGTTAAATTGTGGCATGTCTTGTTTATTTCCTTAGTTTTATGTTTTCCGTATAATGCCACCGATGTAATTCTAGCATTGCTCAGTTGCATGATTAAGCTGTGTGACAGGTCGAACTACTGAAATGCAAAACAGGAGATAAATCAGGCGACTGCAATGATAGGGAAGGAACTGCTCATTTTTACAGAGTGAATGTTTATTTTAACAATATTCTAATTACATAAAAAGAGATCTAAACAGTAGAAACATGTCTAGTTTAATTCATTAATGGTGCGTTTGAATCATAGAAGATAAAAGAAATACTTCGAAATCATATTTTTAAAGGATCGTTATAATTAGGAGAATACAACTAATTTGAATGTTTTCAAATTAAAATAGCCCCGCCATCACTATTTTCATACACCCGAATATATATTAAGACAATCCTTTTTTTTTTCCGAATATTATACATTCAAGAAAGAAAACAAGTAGATAAAATTTCAAATAAATCATAATCTTTTCAACGTAGTAGATGCACTCTAAAACTAATTAGTTTTCTTTTATTTATATATGTAGAGTCCCACTAATTAATTTATTTATATTAAAAAGGACCACCGTTGGTAAAATTGTATTTTTTGAGGAAAATTGTATTTAATCAATCAAATTCCGTTTTATATAGTAGGTCAGAGTGCAAGCAAAAAGCCATCGCTTTCCTTTGACCTCACGAAGGTCCCCACACCCAAAGCCCAAAACCGGGAGAGACGCACTAAGCGCACTCTTCTTTCTTCTCTTTTCATTCCAGTGTCTGTGTCAACTGTCAACAAGTCCCAACACCTTTTCCGGCCTAACTCTCCCAGCTTCAAACTTCAAACCTCGCCTAACTCCTTTGTTTCACTCTCTCTTTCCAAACTCAAACACCCTTCTTTTCTTCCCTCCCATCTCCCACCAATGGCTCTCTCGTCTTTCCACCGCCCAAGAAAGACCTCTCACACCTCAGCCATGCTGTCCCCAAGCACTCTCCTCTCTCTCCTCCTCCTCTCTCTCTTCATCCTCTTCCTTTGCTACGCTCCCTCCCTTCCCTCACCTCCTCTCTCTAAACAAACCAAGCACTTCACTGGTGACCTCCGCGATATAACCTTTTCATGGAACACCCTTCCCTTTGCCTTCTCCAAACCCCCTCCTTTGTCCCTCAAAATCGCGGTCTTCTCCCGAAAATGGCCCTCTGTTTCATCTCCTGGAGGGATGGAGCGCCATGCTCTCACTCTCCACTCAGCCTTGGCTGCTCGCGGCCATCGCGTGCATGTCTTCACCTCCCCGCCTCCTCATGATTCGACATCTTTATCCACACAGTCTGAAACAGGGCCACACCTCCATTTCTTGGATGGGCCTCCTGGTCAGTGGCGGTGCGATGAGGCGTGGACTTTGTATGAGACTGAGTCAGAGAATGACCCGTTTGATGTCATCCATTCTGAGAGTGTTGCGGTGTTTCACCGATGGGCACGTGATGTTCCGAATTTAGTGGTATCCTGGCACGGTATATCCTTGGAAGCACTGCATTCAGGTATTTACCAGGACCTGACAAGGGGGCCTGGTGAAAAAATGGCACCGGCCTTTAACAAAAGCCTGGCACAGTCAATTTACAAGGTGCTCGATGAAATACGGTTCTTCCGGAACTACGCACACCATGTGGCCATTAGTGATTCGACTGGAGAGATGCTTCGTGATGTGTACCAATTACCGAATCGCCGTGTGCATGTTATATTGAATGGAGTTGATCAAGAACAATTTGGGCCAGATTATGAACTCGGCAGGACTTTTCGCGAAGAGATAGGTCTACCCAAATCTGCTGAGTTGGTGATAGGCGTGTCAGGCCGGTTGGTTAAAGATAAAGGCCATCCATTACTCTTTGAAGCATTCTCCAAGCTTGCTCTTCGTCACCCGAATGTATTCCTAATTGTGGCTGGTTCTGGTCCATGGGCACAGAGGTACACTGACCTCGGTCGAAATGCTAAGGTTCTCGGTCCAGTTCCACCAACAAGGCTAAAGGCCTTTTACAACTCATTGGATGTGTTTGTGGACCCCACATTGAGACCACAGGGGCTGGACCTGACCCTCATGGAGGCAATGCAATGCGGGAAGCCGGTGCTTGCCACACGGTTCCCGAGCATAAAAGGGAGTATAGTGGTAGATGATGAGTTTGGGTTCATGTTCTCGCCTAATGTTGACTCATTATTGGAACAACTAGAGGTGGTCGTCGCCGAAGGGGTTACTCGATTGGCAGAGAGAGGGAGAGCATGCCGTGAATATGCCAAGAGGATGTTCACGGCACAAAAGATGGCATTGGCGTATGAACGGCTCTTCTTGTGTGTCAAGAACGAGACGTACTGTGGTTACCCGCTTCGCTTTGATTGAGGCGAGGATCTGGATCGCGTATTCACGTTCAGTTCATAGTCGTACTGCATGGTTACATGGTTCTTCATGATAACCTCAATTGCCAAAACTTTCGAGTCTGTAGAGATTACGGGAACAAGTTCTGAAGTTTTCTATTTGCAATACTGGTACGGGATAGGGATGTATTCTTTAATTATAGTAGTTTTTACATTCAAATTTGGAGCAGGGAGGGTTGTATTTTGTTAATTACTAGTCTATACGTTATACATACAAATGACAAATAATGTAAGAATTTTTGCGTTATTAAAAATGAATTCTTCGGAATTTCCACTTTAATTTCCAATGTGCGTTCTAAAGATATATTGATCTGATTATCTGATTAAGTCATCTATAGTCTATAGTATTAGTATATATTAAATCCGTGACCGCTATTTTTTATAGTTAAAAATAATTTTTTTTGCATTTTCTATAATTAAAAATAGCTTTCTCGTTTTGTTAAAGATATTGAAAATAGTTGTATCAATCATTATTTAATTTAAAAATTAAATATATTTGAAAAATCTAAGGTAGTTCATGTCTTATCTATAGTATTAATTAAAATCCGTGGTTCGCATTATTCCCTTCTACAACATGCGATCTGAGTCCTTTAATTTTTGTTGATTGATCGATCTGAATTTATGCCCGAAGATTACTCTTCTTATAATTCTTATAATTAGAAATTATTTTTGCAAGTTTTTTTTTTTTTTTGGTAGGAAATTTATGCAAAGTTTATAAGACAACTTTCTATGGTAGAAATTACTAATTCTGAGCTTACAAATTAATATCTAGAAATTTTGGTAAGTTTTTATGGCAGATTTTTTTAATATTTTACATAAGAAATTTTGAGAAGTTTGATGAAATAGATTGAATTATTCTCAATTTAAAAAAAATATAGCGCGGCGAAGCTATGACTGTCATGTCTAGCTATGCAATTTATGCGAGGTTCTTAAAAAAAATAAAATAAAATAACAAATAGACATGGTACTGTGTCCATGTGTGATTCAATGGGAAGATCAGAGAACCGTAGCCAAACTTTAAAGCGAAACAAAGAGAGGAAAGAATAATGCAATTTGTATAGAAAGAGTCAAAATCATGGTCAAACAAGCAATGCAAAGCGTGTCCACTAAGGATGGCTTTTATGTAAGCGGGCATTGCTTTTTTGCGCCGAAGCAAAGCTTATTAATCGCATAATATGAATTACGTCATTTGGAAAATGCATTTGTTAATTTTAATTTAGTACAGTTAGGTCCAAAAGTCCATGGACTCAACTTGGGTTTTAGTTAAGGTGTTGACCAACTTAAATGCTACTCGGATAATGTGTAACGGAATATTTTGAATAAGTAAAATTTTAATTATATTTTAGATTATATAAATGGCTTAAATATAGTTAATGATGATCAAATGACGTAGAATGAATCAAGAATCGCTTAAAATGCTCAAGTGAAGTTCTAGATAAACTTTATTTGCACATTATATGCATTTTTTTTTATGGAGTAAATTTTTTAGAAAGTCACTAAACTTTGTTTTCGAAGTTCAATTTTGGTCACTCAATTTCAATTTATCCCTCCATAACCACTAAATTTTCATTTTGTTCAAATTTAATCACTCTGTTATGATTTCTGTTAGTTACTCACGTTTGGATAAAATTAAGGGAGACGAATCGTCTTCTTTTTATTTTTTTCCTTTCTTCTCCCAAACTGCCTCTTTTTTTCTTCTTCGTCTCTTCTCTTTTGATAATGGCGCCATGCCATTTCCATTTCCGCAAGCTTTTTTTTTTTTTTTTTTTTTTGTCTTTCGTCTCTTCTCCAAATTTCGGACTCCCACTCTTTTCTTTCTTTCTTACTGAACCAAACCACACCCTACAAATAGGGTTTATCCTCACCTTCACTGCCACCACCTTCGTTCTGCCATGGATAACAACACCTCAAACGCAAGCTGCGCAAGTCTGAAATCAACTCTGAATCTGACACGATTCCACGCAGAATGATGTCGACCTCTCCCTCCCCGTCTCCTCCAAGCCTCTCAACATCCGCGCCGCCTCCGTGAGAATCTCGAGGCGCGCATGAAGCATTCCAACCGTCCAGACTGCTTCGCCGAGTCTGAGGTCTCTTTGCACGAAGAACTCGACCGCCTTCGCACCCTCACCAGCGTGCCCGAAACTTTATCCCAACTGATTTCTGTCAACCTCCTCCTCTTTGCCGCGGCTTCTTGTCGTGGGACATCGCTGTTGATCCCAAGAGCTCGATCATTAAGAAAAAAAGAAAGAGGCAGTGTGAAAGAGGAGAAAGAAAAAATAAAAAGGAGACGATTCATCACCCCTAATTTTACCCCAAATGTGAGAAACTAACATAGTTATAACAGAATCATAATCAAGTGACTAAGTGACTAAATTCGGACGAAATGAAAGTTCACTGGCCTTGGAGGGACAAATTGAAGTTCAGTGATCAAAATTGGACTATAGACAAAGTTTAGTGACCTTCGAAAAAATTTACTCTTCTTTATGTATAATGCAATATTTTTAGTAAGTTAGTGACATAACATATGTATATATGCTTTTAGGTGGGACTTCAACTCAAATCACAACTCAAAATCATTGATTTTATATATTTTTAATTTATATATGTAGGATTTTGATATTTCTTGGACTTGTTTTCATTTTGTAGGGATTTGGAGACAATTCAGCACAAAATCGATGTGAATCTGCATGGATCGACGCATGTTGCATGACCCAGAAGATCCTGCGCGACAGCACAGGCCCTTAGTACGACCACATGGACCTCGTGTGACCCATAGCTGGCCTAAATGTCTCATTTCTGGTCTAGGTGCGACCGTACATGCTTATTATCCGACCATACAGAGCTCCAAACCCTACCCCGCTCCCTATATAAGGCGCCCCCAACGCAGAAATCAGAGCATATCCTTTTTCCGTCTCTTCCTTAGGAGCGCTGCAACGAAAACCACCCCTAATCCACCTCCAGCAACCCTGTGCGACCATGTTTCGACCTCCGTAACCCATCCATTAGACCGCACCACCCCTTCTGTTGCCTAAGAGAGCCACATTTTGACCTCTGTCAATCCATTCATTCCCTCAGGTGACCTCCTGACGAATCCAGAAGACAGAAGAGGCTTGAATAGGACTCTAGTCTTCCTTTTCCTTTTTATAGTTTTGCCTGAAAATTGTATCAATTTGATTTCTTATTATTTTTTCTTGCTTTTGCATCATGTTAGACTAGATTTAGTTATGTTCTAGGACCAAGTTGAAATTGAGGTGAGGTTAACATCAAGTCATGACATCAAACCTAACTTCAGCTTCAACTTGATCTTAGAATGTAACTAAATCTAACCTAACATAATGTAAAAACAAGTAAAAATAAGAAAGCAAATTCATAAAATCTCCATAGAAATAAAAAAAAAAAAAGAAGAGGAAGGTCAATTGATGAAACTTATATGGACCTTCAGTTGTGTAACACCCACCAGATTTTGACCACTGTTGACCACAGATTTGATCCGTTCGACCAGTCAAATCTTTAACTTGATGTTGACCGTGATTAAAATTTGTATAGCCAAACCATATACCATGTTTCGCCGATTAAAAAGCCAAAATTGTCCTCCTCCATAACTAGTAACACGTGTCATTGCTTTATCAATTTTATCTTTATTTATTTACCATATATGCCTCTTCTCTCTCGTTAATTCCATTTTTCCAACAGAGCAAAATAAAAAATGAAAACCCAATGAAAGTGGTGCTTATTTCCATCCGATTTCATGAGCCCATTTCTCTTCTAAATAAATAACATGTTTCAGTGTTTGTACGAATGCCAGGTATAATGGTAAATTCATTCATTGACCCGTTGCAACATAAAACAAGCTATTCTGCTATTAATGGAGATGATTACCCAACACAGACACAACATACAAGTTGAATACATCAAAAGAGAGGCGGTTGCATTGGCACACAGTTGAGCCAATCACGCAAGAAGGCGAGGAGATCAGTATTTTGGACTGCCAAAGCAAGACACCCTCCTATCTCTACAAATTTCAGAGTTGGATGGCCATTTCCATATCACACAAGCTCCTAGAGAGTCGGATGGCCAGGCCGTATAGATTAGGATTATGTTATTTTGTTGATCAATTTCATTCCCATAAATTAGAGGTGAAATTTAGATATTTTTCATGTTTGGATTGAAGGGAACAGCGAAGGGAATTTTTTCATGAGGGGAAAGGTTTTTTTCAGAATTTCCTTTTATGTGTAGATTTGTTCTCCTCCAAATCGGTGGAGAATGGAGGAGAAAGAACATTACAGATATGAGACTGACCAAAAAGGAAAATTATTTTTCCTTCCCCTTCATTATTCATCCAAACAAGAAATTTTAAATTAATTTACTTTCCATCCCATCGGAAATTGCTGATGCTTCACCTTTGTTAATCTCGTTTACTGTTTTAATATCTGCATATTTTATACAAAAAAATACTAATTGTTAACAATTAGGTTTATAGCATGTAACTTAAACACATCAGATACATACGTCATATTTTGTTGTTTTGTTCCATTGATTAAGTTAGACTTAACAGAGGCTTAATATGGTGCTAGTATGAAAGGAAAAAGAGAACCAGACTTCGATTTCAGCCCTCTATGCTAATTATATCAGGTGTATAACAGTACCCGACTGGTTTATAGTAAATATAAACCTGTTAAACTAAATGTCATCTCAAGATAGTTCGGTTTCTTTAAATGCCGGTTCAAGTCTTAGGTACTTCATGAATTCTAAGTTCTAACTGTGCTAATAAATCAACTCGTTTATTGATGAATTGAGAACCCAAATGTAGATGGTTCAAATCACATAATAATATAACAGCATATGAGGGATTTACGGGTTCAATAAACAATGTTATATAAGATACTCAATCAAATTACTTTACAATTTCTAACGATTCTATAAGTTAGACAAGGTCTATCTGGTCCCCTTAAATTAGCCTTAATCGATAAACTTATCAAACCCTTTAATTGGCCGAAATTAGTTAAAAAAAATCCAACAATTATGAGTTACAATTTGAGGCAAAATTTGGTCAAATTAGAGAGAGGGAAAATTAATTCAAAATTACCTTAAATTAGCTCGTCAGACAAAAATAATATTTAACAAATTGAACGGAATTTAAAACAAAATTCTCCCAAAAATAGAATTTTGTAACTAAAAAAAAAAGAATTTTGCAATTTCAACGAAAAAGAGAGAGGAAGAGAGAGCTCAGACCTAGGATTTTTCCACTATACAAGTGTCCGTTATTGTGCTCCGAGAAAGAAGTGTCGATCAACCTAGGTTTTTTTTTTTTCTATTCCATCCGATAGCTCAACACAGGGAGTACTCCATCTGAGAGTACGACTCTGTCGAGAGATGGAAAAGGAGAGAAGATACACATACGAAATCGTATAATTACAGATGGGTATTTTAGTCATCGAAAAAAAATTCGGTTGTGATTTATCAATTTTTGGAGGTGTCCGTTGTCCGAATCATTTCCCTCCCTCCAAATCCTAATGCGCTCTCCAGAGAAACGAATCCCTCCGTTTCCTACGCTACACCATGAAGGCCTTCAATCTCCTCCCTTTCCACCGACCTCCTCTCCACCTTCCTCAACCACTCCTCCACCGGCGCACTCGCTCCTCCCTCCCTTGGTACGTGCCTCGCTTCATCCTCGATCCCGGCGGCCCCACTGTTCTCCTATGGCACCGCATTTTCCTCTTGAACTGCATGGCTGCACTCTTCATCGACCCGTTCTACTTCTACCTCATGTTCGTCGCCGGCCCTGCCTGCGTCCGGATTGACTACGGCATTGGCTTGGCCGTTACTATTTGCCGGACCGTTGCTGATCTTTTTTACATTGCTCATCTTGTGCTCAAGTTTCATATTGCTTTTGTAGCGCCCAGCTCCCGCGTCTTTGGCCGCGGGGAGCTTGTGACTGATTACAAGCAGATAAGAAATAGATATTTGAAATCCAAGGATTTCATTTTGGATCTCATTGCCTGTATTCCCATTCCACAGGTAACTCTCCTTTGGTCACATTGAATGGAAAATTTTAATTTTAATTTAGGGAAATTTTGTTTTTCAGAACTGTGATTTTATTGAATTTAAGGGGAGAAATTGAATGAACCTGCATCAATTTTTCATGAATGCTTTGTTGAGGAATTCGTATTTGGTTTTGTTTTGTTGTTTGTTTGTCCCCCCCTGACAACTAATTAGTTTGGCGCTTCATGTATTGTGTTAGTTTCAGGATCAGATTGTATATGATAGAAATTGTAGGGAGTAATTGTAAGATGAGCCACATTTTAGAACCAGAAATTCCCAATGAGAGTACCAAACTGCCCTGAGATTCTTAGTGACCCAATTTTTTTTTTTAAAAAAAAAGGAGAAATTTGGGCATTTCAAATGAAAGTTTCATTTGTTCTTATATGTTTCTGGATTATATTGTCAATGAAACATGCAATATTTTCTTTGAGAGATTCTTTTTTTCACCCTTTTCTCTTCATGCTTATTATAAAGGGAAAAAAAATACACCAAAATGGCTTCCTCAATACAATATCTACTGTTAAATTAGGACAAAATTTTGGGGATGCTTTATGATTATTTCTAACATCATATCATTTGGGCATATTTTCTCTTGATTTCAGGTAGTTATCTGGTATATAATACCTGGTTTGAGTGACAACAGAGCTAGTCATACAAACAATCTTCTCTCCTTAATTGTCTTGATGCAGTACGTGCCAAGGTTATATCTAATATTCCCACTGAATAAAAAGATTGTCAAGGCCAATGGAGTTGTAACCAAGACAGCAGTAATGGGAGCTGCATACAATCTACTCCTGTATATGCTGGCCAGCCATGTGAGTAATCTCTCTCTTTCTGAAATTATTGGAAGCAGCTGCTAATATTTGCATTGAACTGAAACAAGTGACTATATCTATCAAACACAACGTTGAACAACACATCCCACACAATATACCTTAACACAATATCAACTTTTTTCCATTGAATTTATTTTTAAGTTGTTTGACCATGACGAGCTTCTACCATATTGTGGGAAACATCATATGATTTATTTTCATAGAAATACTTGTCCTAGGAAGATTTAGTGCGCTGATCGGAATATGATTTATTTTATTTTGCTTACAATATATGATTCCCCACCCCCGCACCCCTGAGCCTTTGCCCCTAAAATTTGGGGAATGTCCAGATGGTAACCACTCTTATCCTGATGGAGATGTAGCATTCGACCCGTATTAAATTATAACTACATAATAGGAGATGTGATCTTCATATCAGGAGATTTGCTGAGACTCTTTTATTTTATTGGTAGTGCCATTTTTGGAATATACTTACTAAGTTACTATTTCTTTGCATGCACAACAAGGGCTGACCTGAAGTCAAGAAATGGGGTGCAATGTCCCCCATTTTTGCCCCCAATTATACATGTTACATTATACTTTTGGTATTATATCTGTATTTGTCTTAAGACTAGATATTAGTGATCTTATAGTTACAATTTATGGTTGAACCTATGCCTGCAGCTGTTGTGTGTCAATGCTAGATATAACCACAAATCTGTTGAACTTATAAAGTTTTTGCATGTACTCCCTATATTTACGAAATACTAAATTTCATCAAGGTATGCCCCTTAAACAGTCAAAGGGCACAATGAAGCTTGAATGGAACCCCAAATATATATATTATTGTGACAGTAACAAAATTGCAATTGCAGCTCCTGTGAGCTCGATAATTCCTTCACTAGCAGAGAATAATTTGAAGTCTTCTAACTTCGTTGTCAGTTGATAAAAGTATATGGTTTGTAATCAGGTGCTTGGGGCTTTATGGTATCTTCTTTCAATTGAGCGACAATACACATGTTGGCGTTCAGTGTGTAATAGAGAAAGACAAAAAGACCCCCGCTGCTACCAAAAATTTCTAGACTGTTCAACATTAAATGATCCTGATAGAGCAAATTGGCTACTGTATACTGATGCTGTCAGAAACTGTACAATGGACAGTCCTGAATTCAATTTCGGCATATTTGCTGATGTTCTCACAAATGAAATAATAGGCGCAACTTTTTTCGAGAAGTATCTCTATTGCCTATGGTGGGGCCTCAAAAATCTTAGGTAAGTCAATGTTGTTACTCTTGACATGCATATCTTCTGTTGTTCCAGTAATTCCCGCTGGACATAGTGAAGTAGCTAATGATTGCTGGAATGAATGGTGTGATTACCCTAAATGACTCATGTAATCATGGTAGAGCTTCTAATAATTCTCTTCTTTTTTCCCCTTTTTCTTTATTCTTTGTATGCATGATGTATATGCAGTTCATATGGACAAAATTTACAGACAAGCACATATATTCTTGAGACCGTATTCGCCATCTGTATATGCATTGTGGGTCTGGTTCTCTTTTCTCATCTCATTGGAAATATGCAGGTTCATTATTTTTTTCTCATTCTCCTCTTTGCACAATAATTAGCCTTGCAGTACTGGTTACCTTTGCATTCTTTTTTCTCTAAAGTTTATCCTGTTAGGCATATTTGCAATCGCTTACGGCAAGGTTAGAAGAATGGAGGGTTAAGCAGTGGGATGTAGATCAATGGATGAGGCACCGGCAGCTTCCAGAAGATATCCAGGACCGTGTTAGAAGCTTTTTCCGGTACAAATGGCTCGCAACACGAGGTGTCGATGAGGAATCAATCTTGCAATCTTTGCCGTTGGATCTCCGCCGTGAGATACAGCGCCACCTTTGTCTTGCGCTTGTTCGCCGTGTGAGTGTCACTTTGCATGTTCAACATACCAATACTTTTAAGTAGGCAGTACCTGTACTTAGCTGATATCTAAGTTCTGGACTAACAGAGGCAGCTCGAGATAATTTGGTTCTCCAAATATCAATACAGTGACATTTAGCATTGTGCTGATCAGATAGATAGATTCACCAAGAAACTAAGATGGCAATTTCCAAACTTAGTACAAAATTAGCAAAGATTATAGAATACAAATTAATTAAATTATATGCTTCTTGTGCATATTGAATGATTACCACTATGGAGTCTGATACTAGAAGTTAGGTCCAGACTTCACGATAATAGTATAATGTTGGTGGTATATATTAATAACTTGGCTAAAGTTTTTGCGACTATGCTACTACAACCATACCACATTTCCACTTGGGGACAATATAGTACTTATTGCCACCATTTTATCCAGGTGCCATTCTTCTCCCAAATGGACGACCAACTGCTAGATGCAATCTGTGAGCGGCTAGTTTCCTCTCTCAGCACAAAAGACACATATATTGTCAGAGAGGGAGACCCGGTGAATGAGATGCTCTTCATTATAAGAGGACAACTCGACAGCTCCACAACAAATGGGGGCCGGTCAGGCTTCTATAACTCCATCACTCTGCGACCTGGTGATTTTTGTGGTGAAGAGTTGCTAACGTGGGCCCTGATGCCAAACCCAAGCCTCAACTTCCCTCAATCAACACGCACTGTTCATGCTCTCACTGAGGTTGAGGCATTCGCACTCCGTGCTGAGGATTTGAAGTTTGTTGCTAATCAATTTAAGCGGCTGCACAGCAAGAAACTACAGCATGCATTCAGGTTTGTAATTAAATTATTAATTCAGCAGCATACTTATTTGGTGTAACAACCAATGTGACTGTCATAGGAACTCAGGACAGCAATAAATTTGATTTTGTCTAAATCTTCAGACTTCAGTGGAAAAATAGTACTATACATCAACAATTGGGAACTTTTTGAACATAGTCCTGTGAGCACTTTTGCAAATGTAACCTCTCTAGACCAATATAAATATCACGTCTCGATTTTTTTTTTTTTTTTTTTTTGAGAAAAATCATTGGTCTCAATTGTAATAAGATTTTGGATTCGTGTGACAATTTAAAGGAACTTTCTAGGTATGATGGTCAGACGGGATTTTTAAGTTGGAATCTTGGGATGCTTAACAAAAAAATAACAGACTTTATATTCCACCTTGTTTAAATATCAGAAGTCAATTATTCATGCATTGGTATCTGATATTGTTAGAATAACTAGATACTGTAATATATCACAGGTTCTACTCGTATCAATGGAGAACATGGGGTGCGTGCTTTATACAGGCAGCTTGGAGACGGTACAAGAAAAAGAAGCTTGCCAAGGAACTATCCAAGCAAGAGAGGTTCGAATATTATTCAGAAGAACAGGAAAGAATGGAAGGAGAAAGAGAAGAAGAATATGGGTACCTAGACGAAGACATAGATGAACGTGATGAGGCACCTTTGCTTTCTCAATATGGCGGAGGCAGTGACGAGTTCACGAGTGAAGGAGACAATGCACATGCATCCCAACATCTCGGTGCGACCATACTTGCTTCCAAATTCATGAAAAAACGAGTGAACCAGAGAATAGTCCGTAGAGAAGAGGCAGGCCCAAGTTTGAAGAAGTTGATGAAACCTGATGAGCCTGATTTCTCCATCCAATGATAATGCAGTTTAAGATTATTTTATTCATTTAGTTATCTTTTCTTTTTTTTTTTCTGGTTTGGGGGGCAGGGGGTTGAAGGTTGATTAAAGAAAAATAAAGTTGAGGATTCTCTCACATGTGCAGTAACTTTTTTTAATATTTTTTAGATTACTCAGATTACTTTAAATGTAATTATGTGTATATAATATCACATTAGCAAGCACAGTGGAATTATATTTGCCAGGTTATCTAACGAATTATATTCACAGACCCCAGTACTTTATAAATTGAAGGAATTATTCTTTTCTTAAGAGATCAGATTTTTCGAATAAGAGACGTTAGACAGCAACAAGGACACATCTAATTAACTTCGTGCTCCAATCAGATGCATACAGAAATTCTATTGCTGACAATTTAATTTATGCATATTTGTGCAAGGTCGATTTGCATCTAAAATTCTGTCACAACACTAGTATGAATTTAGTTCAAATTGAAAAATTTAAGAAAATGTTGTATTTTGGGTGGAAGAACGAGGAAGAGGAGAGAGAGAGAGAGAGAGAACGAGAGAAGAGAGAGAATTCAGATCTGAGCTCAATGTAATTTCTTGTATCTGATTATTACAAACTTATCCCTTGTATAGCAGGGAGAGAAATTAACTGTAATTGGTAAACAAATTTTACAATTGGTAATAAAAATGAAATTAACTGCTAAGTAAACTTACTTAAGCGCAGACAAAGCTCAACGGCTCAACAGAATTCACAAATCCTATCTCCGGTTATTACTCGTCCAATTATGGACCACACTGCTCAGTCGTTCCAGCCCAGTAAAACAAATTTAGGCCCATAACTTGGGAGTATTCTCAAGTCTATGACTGTGTTAAACGAATGGTGGTCAACAATAAAAACGCATAGTATTATCCTCAAATATTAAGATAAATATCAGCTAACAAATGCATTAACTTGTTCAACAGAAAAGACACGTGCTTCCCATTTTGATAGTCATGAAACTGACTTCTAAAACATAGAAGGAAAAAGAAAAAAAAAACGAACTTGACAAAATGGCTTACAATTATTAATCACATTACAATTTACTATTTTAATTTCAAGGAATTTTTTGACTAGATAGAATTAGAGGCCGTTACAACTATAGGATCACGCCAAGGACCAAACTCTCCTCACCCCACTACAACTGTCAAATTTGTTCCCATCTCCTCACCCAATTTAAACCCTCTAATTATTTCATCCGCACAAACCACAACCAAAATTCATCAAAACTTGCCAATCCAAAACCAAAAGACGAATTAAGTGTAATACTTTGCCAAAAGCTAAAAACAACGACAATGTCTCAGATAATCGCTCAAGAAAAAGCACCTGAGATGGAAGGAAGCATAGTGAAAAGAGGGCATGACCAAGGAATGAAGCTAGCCCTTTCGGTACTAGAAGAATTTAGCCTCCCACTCGGAATTCTTCCTCTGGCTGATGTCACTGAAGCTGGTTTTGTCAGGAGCACCGGTTATTTCTAGGTTCGTCAGCAGAGGGGAGTGGAGCACTATTTCAAGAAGGTGGGCAAGCTGGTGAGCTATGAAACTTTTTTTTTTGAAGAAAATAAGGGTCAAGCCCTTATCTTATGAATTAAATAAACAAGTCTGATACACAAAATAAATAAGCAGTAAAAATAAAAAGAAGTGAAAAAAAAAAACTTTAGCAAGAAGCTAAAGTTAAAGAAAAACTAAATCCTAGCCCAAAAAATAGAAAGAAAAGAGAAAAAAGTAAGAGTGATTGTTAAAAAATCTCCACTCAGAGAGAACATCTTGAAGCAAGTCGAGTTGGCTTTTGCAAACATCAGTGAAGATCCTGGAGCATCTCTCCCTCCAGATAACAAAGAAAGAAACTGCAAAGAGGTCCTTGATGGTTCTCCTAATAGCAGAACTGTAAGCTATGAAACTGACATCACAGGGTATATGAACACTACTAGAATATGAGGTATGTGCGTCGGTAGGCCAACTACATAGCATGGCTAAATCATAAACTAGGACAATTAGTATATTTTAATAGGACAGCATCAGGTGGCCGTGGGAGGAGGAAAAAGGAGAAAGTGCAGGCATCAAGAGTGGGTACGCACTCGATGACAAGGGATGGGGATCGGGAGGATGTAAGTGATGTCAGGAAGGAAGGGGAGGGGTGAATAAGCACTGGATGAAAGGTAAAGTGGGTAACGCTGAGTAGAGACGCTGAATGGAGATGATGGGATGATGGAAGAGAAAAGATGGGAACAAGCAATTTCGTTAAATTTTCATATCAAAACAGTTTTAAAGAGAAAGATCACAAATACTTCTCTCATACAATGACATCTTGTCTTGGAATTCACAATAGTATTAAAATTAAAATTAATAACTTTGGAAAAAAAAAACAAATATAGAAATACTAAACAAAGCATTGGAGACCAAATTAGTGAAATTACTAATGATTCGTAGAGAAAAAATCAATAATTATTCTTGGAGACCATCACACAGGAGAAAGCACTTATTACTAAAAGCATCACACTGTAATTATCATGCTGAATCATATTCAATATAACAGCGGCAAACTGCACGGCTGCACGTGGCCGGTGGCTTCATGTAGCTTTAGTAATGATTTACAAAAACATTATACTCCACCACAGAATAGCCAATCTTCTGATCATACAAATATGTTCGCAACTGCACGTAGCCACGAGCGAATCTAAACAACCCACTGCCGCCAACAATCGGCATTTCCCTCACAGTAGTTAACACCTCGTTGTGTCCGAGAACGGCAATTGTACTGCCGTTATATTTTCCATCAGTGAAAACGAAGTTTATTGCCACAAGTAATTCTATCTTATATAACCCGTCTTCCAAATAGATCCCCTTTGCTTTGCCCACTAACTTGGAGTTCTCATCAGGTCCAGTTATCAAGGGGTCATCGAACACATACACATCACCGAAATTTGTTGATATTGATTTCTTGAATTCAGGTGCATCTGCTACACGGACAGCAGTCTGGTTGCGACCGCTGATCTTGTCGTGCCAATAGAATCGAAAGTGGGTCTGTCTTTCCGCGGCAGCATGAGACACAATATGGCTGCTGATGAGATAGTCATTGCTTTGTTCAGAGGAGGTGACTAGAGTGGAGTTGGTGGCACAACAGAGGAGTAACAATAGGAAGAGGGAGGAATACATGAATGTAGCCATGGAAGGTAGCTAGCGTACTTTATGGCTTGCTGGGGATGCACATGCCGATGTAATTCATGGCTTATTTATAAGGGCAGTTTGGTGTTCTATTGGATTTGTTTTGCCTGATAGGCGATAACAAAATCCGTTTCACCTATTACCCTTGAGAAAGACGTTTGAATTATTATATATTAAAGTACATCATAGTAGGTTGAACCTTTTTCCCTGTGCGTTAACATATAACTTTTGTAAAGAAATCGTGGAGCATATCATCAATATTATTAGAGGGGATATGTTCACATATGCTGTGAGACAGTGAGAGAGGCTAGTGGCCTGAATAGTAACCGGCCCATCACATATGCACAATGCTCCTGACATTTTATTACTTGAGGCATCCGCAAAGCAACTTTCTGACAAGGCTGATCGAATGTCAATTGGCGTGTAAACAAATAAAGAAAATTGTGTGTAAAAAAGTTAAATTTAGATATACAAAATTGGTACAAAACTAAATAAAAAATTATATTTGTTGTTTTCCGAAAGCCAAATTTCTAGTCCAATTAATGTTCAAAACCATTAGTAAATTTCTAACGAAATGACTCCATAATGTTAATTAAGGCTGGTTTCATACTTGTAGCAGGTGGTCAAGTGCCAAGACGTGTACCATCCATATATTTATTTGAAGGTATCATTCTAAACTCAAGTATTAAAATAACGTATCATGAATAAATAATATATATATATATAGAGTTTTATGGTGAGTTGCAACTCACCAAAGGGTTGGTGAGTTGCGATCAAAACTCCTAAATCTAATTCAAAATGACCGATCTAAACCGTCCAATATGATCTCCCTATTGAAATCTCCATGCAGACCAAATTTTATATTTTTTCGAAATTTTTAAGTAATTTTTTTAAATTTTAGAAATTCATTAATCTAATTAGTTCTGAACCGTTCAAAAACAGCAGTTTTTAAAAATCCGAAAAAAATACTTAAAAATTTCAAAAAAATATAAAATTTGGTATGCATGGAGATTTCAATAGAGAGATCATATTGGATGGTTTGGATCGGTCATTTTAAACCAGATCTACGAGTTTTGATCGTAACTCACCGACCCTTTGGTGAGTTTCATCACTTTTGATTTCAGTTTGGTGTCGAATCGAAACAGATCAATGCAATAAAATAAAATAAAATAAAACATATTACAACAACAATAACAAAATAAGTAAATTAATGCTCTCATACAACTTTTTTTTTCATTGTTAAATTTTAGTTCTAAAGCTGTAAATTGTTCTATCTGGTCTTTCAATTTTTGGTGTTTATAGTTTTGGTATCAACTGTATCTTTCTGTCAAAAATGGGCATATAGTAGTATAGTCAGTTTTAATTTGCAATTATGTTGAGTGGTTTTCTAGTTTAGAGATGTTCATCCCAATGCAGACTAGGCTTTCTATCAATTTGTCTGAGAGATCAAGGTACAAACGGATCAAAATGTTTACAAACAAATTAACAAGAGAATCTTTGACTGTGCAATTAATTGCCTTTGAAGAGACTTACTGATTATTCAACAGATAAGTTTGGGACGAGAACCAGCTCTTGGTCTAGTGGTAAAGAGTAATGCATCTCAAATGAGAGATCGCAGGTTCGAAACACGGCTGGAGGGTTTTTATAGACATTTAATTTAAAAATAAGTTGAGAGGCTTGACCCCCAATTATAATCTTCAAAAAAAAAAAAAAAAAAAAAAAAACTAGATAAGTTTGGGACAAAATCGCTTATATAAAGTATATAATAATTCATGCAGGTGCATACAACATAATTCCATAAAGGAACTGAAGGGAGTGAGTGCCAAACTGCTGTTGTGGCTTTCAATAAATGAGATTATTATTGAGGAATCTTCGGTTGAAAATATTCACTTCAAAGGTTTTGGTGGAATAAGCAGGACATTTCCAGTTGAGGCGTTCCAACTTGGTGAGTAGCAGGTGCCTACTAATTCAAATGAAGTTGCATACGTTGGGAAACAATAGTAATATCTTTATTATTTTATTAATTATTTTAGCTGCTTTTCCTGTCATTTCTTAAGAAAGAAATAATATCATTGCGAGCTATAGTTTGATGTAACTTATAATTTGAGCATCTGAAATGAGTGGTTTGTTCAAATAATAGATTGAGAAAAAAAAATTCAAATTTACTTTTGGTAATGAGTTTTGGTATAATGTATTAATTTCTCAACTTGAACTAAGTTTATCAAACTTGATACCAGTCCTTGATATAGAATATATAAATATAATTAGATAGTACATATCTACATAAATATATTGCTTGAGCCTCGTTTGTCATTTTTCCGGTTCCTATTGTGAGATCGGTACCGACTCTACTAGTCGGTAACATTTCTGTGCCTCAGGCTAAAATGAATACTAACACTCATAAGTGCTGGGTTTAAAAAATTGAGAATGTGTGAAGTCTGTAATGTGAAATTCTGCTATTATCTTATGTCATGTTAGTGAATCTTGAATGATAAATTTTTTTAGACCATAGGGTGTCTGAAGACTCTCAACCCAAAAAAAAAAATAATAATAATAATAATAATAAAAAAAGAAGAAGAAGGAATTGTACTGGGAAGAGTTATCATATAAGATGGAAACATAAATGTGACAATAAAAAATGGTGAAAATGATGATGGGGCTAAAATTTACCTTCATAATTTCAGTTTCGGCCTAATATTGAACGTGAAAAATCTATTTTAAATGTGGACTCTTCCAATTTAATAGAAGACCATAAAATAAAAAAAATGGAAGTTTCCATTAGCTTAATCAGGGATGATTATAATTGTGCTCAAATCTCAATATAGAGATTTTGCTGTATTGGATTTTCTCACATCTCCAGCACTGATATGATCCTAATAATAATTCAAATCGTTAAACTTGATACGTCACGTAATGAATTAAATGAACTAAAAAAAAAACTTAGTTTCATTGTCTGGAACAAGCTTTTCAAACTAAATATGACAAGTATAAAAATCGTATTTACGCATGATTTGTTAATACAAGTATGTTTTGCCGCTTAATTATCTATTCACGTATGGATAAAAAATTTCTATATTTAGATAATGGACATTTGTTAATACGCATGATTTCCTCATTTTCAATTTTCGCTAAAAGGTGAAAACAAAAGGAGATTAATGCAGATTGTCTGCCATAAATTTTAATAGATGCTGTCCGGATCATTTCAGCCTGAGTTTGCCCATATATTTCATACGCAACATCCCTTAAAATCAGCATACAATAACCCATAGCCATATATGAAAACGCAAGAACCGGTACAAGGTATCTCATGCACTCGGTGCTATCTAACAGGTACAAAATGAAAAGCTTGCTATCGACAAAACCTTTAGGGGATACAATAAAATATAATTAATAATTTTGACACCATACAAGAATTTGTATTACAACAGAGATCTTTGTATATGATCATATGCGGCACATAAATATTTGTGAAGATAGATTAAAGCAGTAACAAAATGCATATCAATTAAACTTTAATCTTTCGTACTAATCACCTAAGTCCTAACAATAATATGGTACCAACATTATCATCCTACTAGTACAGTAATATCATAACATTATCACTAAACTATGAAATAATATGGTTCATTCTACACCAAAAACTGTGATATGTTTAATGTCAAATTTGGTTTATGAAATTTATCAAGCACTACTGAACTCCAGATAAAGTCGCAATCTTTCAATACTCGCCAAATGTAGGGGAGAAAAAATTTTATGGGAAAAGATTTTCTTCACATAAAAGTATCCTACAGAGGTGAACTGCTTGTTTGTAAGGAAAGTTTTGCAATATATCTAAATGTGCAAAGTACTACACAAGGTACAAAGAATTCTGGATACAGTACATGTATACAATTAAACAACAATATTCAACCAGAAACATGCATATAGCCCAAGAGAGAGATCCACAAGCAGCTCGCAATATGAAAACGCGAGCATCAGCAAATTTCTGCAGAAAGTGGCTAAATCAAAATACAAATTTAACCAGGACCAATCAACTTTTATGATGTACCAAAGATAAAACTATATATACAACAATAACAACTAAGCCTTTTGTCCCAAACAAGTTGGGGTAGGCAAAAACCATATATACAACAATTTTTATTTTTGACAGCATCAAACAAATAAATACATTAAATAACAAAAACAAGTTGTGTACCTTATCTTCTGAAATTCTTGATTTGAGGCAAGAACCTCCAAGTTTCAACTTCTAGATCTAACTCCTCCATACTTCCATCACCATACATTATCTGTCAAATTTGCAGATTAGAAACTCATTTGATCATTCCAACAAAACTTTACCAGTTTCACACATTACTGACAGATTTGCCTCTGTTTTTGTATAGTTATATCTTATAGGGGGCGTTTGGCAACACCATAAGTTAGTGGGGTTAGGGATTAAAGTTGGTACTTTTGGGATTAGTGTTTGAGATGAAGTTAGTAAAGTTTAGTTTTAACGTGAGTACTAATTTCGTTGATCTCAAACTCGTTTGGCAATTGTAAGTTAACAAGTTAGATTACTAACCTATTACCTAAAAGTTAGGCTAAACTCATTCATGCCAAACGCCCAGAAATCAGTTCCTAGGCATGTCAACCTTTGACCACATCCTGATGTCCATAAACTAGGGTACCAGTAAGGTATTGTAACCTTGCAGTTTTTCCTACCTATAAACAATGAAATGAAACAATAATATACGTAACTTACAGTATGCATACGCCTCTCATCATTATAACTGTAAATATATCCTTCAACCCACCTAAGAATATCAATTTATAAACAAATGAAGGCATGAATAAGAAACAGAAAATTCAAATAAAAAAGGAAAAACAGTAAATATAGGTAAGGATGCAAGAGAGAGATGTACATTTTATGGCTATAACGCCACACTCGAACGAGGGCTTGTATACAATCCTTAGTCAAGGCTCTTTTTCTTTTAAGAAGCATTAAATCAACACCTCCTGATTATGACATAGTTTTCAACAGATAAAAAGTAAATTTTCAGAGTACAAATCATCTTTTCAATGAATACAAAAATTTCTACAAAAAGAAGAAGAATAAAAAAGACGGCGCTTATCATTCATTTTGCTAATAAATAACATACATTGTGTTATTTGCAGATCACCTTATCGTAGCAATGGTTTAAGGAAAATCACAAGCAATATCTTGATCTAAGTGAATACAGAATGATCTGACAAAAAGAAAATGTGGAGTTTGTGGAAGGTGGATTTGTCCCTCAAGATGTCAAAAGTTTCAGAGAAAAAAAAAATGCTCTGATAGAATGCCACCTCTTTTGAACCATACAAAATCATGGGTGTCTTCTGCTAATGCTACAATACTGGGCCCTGTTCTTGCAAACAAGAAACCCATTTATCATTTTTTTAAAATTTATCTAAACAAAAAAATAATAATAAGGGAACCATACTGCCAAGCTTTTCTTTGCAATGGAGAGAACCACAGTGACAATCTTGATCAGCACCAAATTGCACAAACCTGAATTTTTTTCACATTTTAAAATATAACAAATAAAAGTTTCTTTAACTATTAATTATTGAGTAAAGATAACAAACATGTAATCATAGGTTACGTCTTCTCCTTTCTTTATGTCACGTAGGGCAAAAATGCCTACTCTAGTTTCTCCCTCTACCCTCCTACAAGAACAAAAATGATCATTAGTAGTTTCAAGTAACTCATAAGTCTTAATAAGCAGTAACTCTAAACAATTAATAGTGTTATATGACCAGTCACATGGAAGAGTCATGCTTATTTAAAAGGGATTAGCTATGGATTAATTTAGTCGGGACAAAAAATAATAATAATAATTCGAGACAATTTAGTCATATTTTCATGATTTGACCTTAACTTTGGCAGTCACAGTATTTCCATATTTTTGTATAAAAGAGAACAAGAAACACATAATTACAAAAGTATCCCGCTAATACATGCAATTACATCAACAATCACATGAGTTTTCCTTAAAAAGGAAAACTAATAATTTTGGAAAAGTGGCAACTAAAAAGATAAGTTAGTACAATAAGATAAAAAGTACCATTTTTGCATTTCAGTATTGGGATCACAGCTATGGTTAATAAAACGAGACTTATTCCCCTTGTATGTTGCATCAATTACCATGTTGCTATTCACCTCACAGAGATAAAAGTTTGTGGCACCTCTTCTCTTCATTCTCCATAGCCTCTCTTCGCATGTTTTGTCATCAATAACTATGCACAATTAACAAATACATTGATAAGCTCTGTGCACTCTTAATTAAGAATTACATCCAAAGCTCTGAGCAATAAGTACTCACCTTTTGTTAAGGCTTAATCGGAAACTAAACTAAATTTTAAGTCAAACCAAATTACTAACAGAAAAATAAAGAAGAGAAATAATTTGTGACAAAACTTTTATACTCATTCCAGTAGGTCATGCCTCAATTTATATACAAAGAATAAACCCTAATTCTACAGGCTAGCTTTACAAAATTAACTATTTACTCATATAACTCGATTCATATAAAGTAAGAATTAATGTGCCTTGGAAAGAGAGCCAGAGAGAATTTGTCTTTCCAAAATCATAAACACAACATTGTGGACACAAATCAACATGATTCTAAAATGGATCTTGACAATTACCAAGTGAAACAAACCATTTAGCTGGTTTCGGATTGGCTACAAAATAAATGCGACAGTGACCCCATATCATACTATAGTGTTTCATAAATAAGTATTAAGGGTCTGCAATTTGAAATGGCCAAAACTGGACATATTCAATTTAGATCCACTACTGTTAATATTCAATTCAAACTCACTGTTCATGTTTTTTCTCATTTACTGATGTAAAAAATGTACCTTCTCTGACTGGGTAGCCACTACCTAGCTTGTCAAATAAAAAAAAAAAATGTACCTTCTCCCACATATTCTATAACAAACTCGCCTTGCTTTATATCCTCCTCTGCTACCAAGCCAAATCCACATTTCTCTGTCTGGAGGGATAAATAATATATTACAAATATTACCTTGCTTACAAAGAAAGGGGAAGGAGGGAGGGGTGGGTGGGGGGGGGGGGGGGGGGGTTGGGGCGCAATACCTTCACAACTTTCAATTTCTTAACGGGCCTGAGCTGAAAGGGTTTATTAGCACAAGTGCCATTACACTTACAGTTACCAGAGCAACAAGAGAACAACATCCTATCAATCAATAATAAGAAAACAACAAAATTATCAGAAAAAAGCATTGAAGGGTGAAAAAAAAAAAAAAAAAAAACTTCTCAAGCAATGGACATTTGGTTTATACACCCATTTATATCACTAGTGCATCATGCAATGGTGAGACATTCTTACAGTACTAGACTGCTGTACTACCAACACAGGAAGGCTTATTGATTGAACTTTTTGCCAGAAGCTTGTAGCCAAGATAAACATTACATGAGAAATACAAACAGGGACAACACCACATCCTTCCAATTAATATACCTGTCTTTCCATTATGATGCAGCTGTGCTAATAAATTAACAAAAGATAAAAAAAAAAAATAAAAAAAAAAAAAACGAAAATGAACTACTCTAGGGAAGCAGCTTACGTGCAGTGACAATCCCCATCACAAGAGGTAGAAGATCCATTTGGAGGCTCACATGCGCAAAAGATGCCATCATCTTCAGGTCGCCTTTTAGTCAAATATATATCTTTTCACATAGCAAGGTTATTAACTAATTTCACATTTCATTCCAAAGAAAGGTAAAGGAAAGCTTTTCTTTAATCTTTAAAAAAAAAAAGAATTTTAAACTAAAATAAGGATACTGCGCTTAATGGCAATATAACTCTCGCCCCCTCTAAAAAAATCATCAGGAAGAGAAAATTCAATTTGACCTCCAATTCGTGCAAGTCCCCTTGTAAGTTCTTCAAATACAGTCTCAACTATATTGTCCTCTTTCTGCCAGAAAGAAAAAAGGAAGCATCAAACTTTGCTAGACTCTTGAAATTTGGAGCAAGAGAGAGAGAGAGAGAGAGAGTACCTTGACGATTGGAGCGAGAGGAGAGGAGGCGACCTCGATGCTTGGCGAGTCGAGCATAGTTGTTGTTGTTGGCAAGTGGCAACCGGGCAGTGGCAGGGCCTTGAAATTTGAAAGAGCCTCAGACTGACACTGTTGAAGGCAAGGGATTCGTGACTCGTGACTCGTGAGTCGGAGGCGAGAGAGCTCAGGAGGCAAAGATTGAGGGAGAACTGAGAAGGGAGGGTGTGAGCGGCAGCGAAGAAATCCCTAGGAGGGCTCCAGTGCGAGAAAAACGAACAAAAAAGAGAAAGAAGAGCGGGTCCCACGTGTCCTTGCTGATATTCCAAGGATTATCTATGTTATAATCTGGTATGGTATTTCGTGTTTCAGCCAGGGTGATCTGAAAGTTTCATAAATCAATTCAATGAATAAAATAAAAAATTAATGTCGACGGTTGATACTAAAATTTTACAATTTATTTTCTGCCGAATTTTTTATTCATAATAATTATTATAATTAAATAAACTTATTTAGTAAATCGAGAAAATATCTAATAATTCTAGTAATTTCGGGGCTCCATTGGTAGGAGGTGTCGTTGGCAATGTTGTTTTCTGTCTGTGGCGATTCCTACCCCTCTCCAGTCGCCCTCTACTTTCCTCTTTGGTCTCGGCGAGAGAGACAATCCTGTTTGGTTCCTTACTAACGTGGCGACTAAAAAACTAACTGTTTGGTTTGTGTTTGTGAGTTGTATCTCGACGAGAGAGACATGAAGAGGAAGAAGTGGAGTTGAGGTGGGGTTCGCTGGTCAAAGTAAGTTTTATTTTTAATTAGTAATTTAATTTTAATAATGGCATTAGTGAAATGGCATGAATTCAATTCTTCTTTTTTGCTACAACTCCTTCAGATCGCGTAGCCATTCACATGTTCATTTTCATCATTTTATTTTCAAGGTTCCGATCAAGGAGAAACAAAAAAAAAAAAAAAGTTGAATTCTAACCCAAAACTGCAATAATATATGGTTCTTTTTTAACATTTTAGCAAAGTCTAGAAACAAAAAAAAAAAAAAAAGTTGAATTCCAACCCAAAACTGCAATAATTATATGGTTCTCTTTTAACATTTTAGCAAATAGACTTCCATCAGTTACATCTAAACAAAATTTTAGAAGCCCTTCAAAGAACTCTTTAGGGTTAATTATTAAAGCTTAATCTAAAGCTTATTCTGATTTTTTAGTAACGGCCCTTATCATATATTTAAAGCAATGTTTATGTGAGTACCACAAAGAGGAAATTAATTTTGATAATTTAATGCATATAAAGCTCTATAGATTAAAACCCTAGTTTCCTTAAATGCCCAACTAACAAAGCTCTGTACACCAAAAGTGATAAATGATGTGTGTACTCAGAAGTCCGAAATTATTGTACAAGTTTGATTTATAGAATTTTAAACCCTAGTCATAATATTATAAAGTTATTTTGATATTACATATAGATGATAAAATAAAATTTCATATTATACTTAAGGCTGTGTTTGGATGGGGTAGGAAGAGCCTTCTTCCCGGAATAAGCTTATTCCTGGAAGATATTGTCATCCAAACAGCTTAGGAAGATGGAAGAATTAGCATTTCTGCCAGGAATTGCTTCTTCCAGCTAGAAGTCGGAAGAGCTAGGAAGAAGAAGGGTGGGAAGAAAAAAATTGCTTTCAGGGATCCAAAATTGAATATTAAATTTATTTTTATTCTTTTCCCCGACCTAAAAGGCCTTTTTTTTAAATGCCAATTCAATGCATGCTTTATTTTTTTTTCGCATTTATTACTGACTATGCTATTTCGTACTACTCAAAAAAATTATGCTCTTCTGTTTTAGTAACATTCAATAACGATATTATTTAGAATTTATTAATACATTCAATGACAATATTATTTATAACATTATTATTATATTATTATTGTATAATGATATAATATTACAATATGAATTATTCTAATAATATTTTTTTAATATTGTTTATTGTTCTGATTATTATTATTAGATATTAATAATTATTTTTATAATATTATAATATTAATAATATTATTAATTAATTTATTATTCTTAATATTAGTATTAAATAAATAATAATAACTTTATTTTATAATATAAAATATTAAAATAAATAAAAATAATAATAAATAATTAATTAGTTGGGAAAATAAAACAAATGATTATTTTATTTCTTTTTATATTTTTATTCTCAACTCATTATCTAAATTATAATAAGAATTAATTTATATAATATTATTAGCACTAATTAATTTATTATTATTTTATTAAAATATTACAATATAATATTAAATAGTAATAATTATTTTATCTTAAAATATCAAATATTATACTATTATATTATTAATTCTCTTATTATTATTATTATTATTATTATTATTATTATTTTATTCTAATTATTAGCATTATTAATAAATAAACTACAACAATAAAAAAAGACAAATGAATAAATTATAAATAGATTAAAAAATAAATAATTATTTTAATTCAACTCTTCCATTCTTTATTCCTAACTCACCATCCAAATAACACTAGATGCGGCGTCGCGCGTTGCGCGACCTATTTGTGTTTTAAAATTTTTGTCCAAGTTGAGCAACACAGTTGATTTTATTTGCAGGTTGATTTAGTGAATATGCTGAAATATAACAGAGTAAAGGAAATAAAATAAATTTCTCAATTATAAACCCGAATTATATATAAGTATATAAAAAATGAACCTTTTTGTTATTGCATAGCAGCGATAATTCTCAAAATCTCTATTGTCTCAATTTTACTGACTGTTTTCATATAGCTGCAAAAGTATTATTCAATCCAACAATCACTCTACGCAATGAAAAAATTATTATGAATAACAGATAAACTATTATAAACTGTCTCATATTGTCACGAAAAAGCTTTTTATTTGTTCTTTTGTGTAAAATATATGCAGTGAGAAAAATATAAAAGGATTAGACAGACAATTTTGACACCTGTCTTTTTAAATCAAAAGAACTACAGCTATTCAATAAATAAACATTGCAATATGTCCATTCGAATGACTATTAGTCTATTAGGGTGTGTTTGGAAGTATGGTGAATAAGAATAGAATAGCTTATTTTAGAATAAGGATGTTGAATAAGGTTTGGTGAAGGATAGCTTATTCATGAATTAAGAGATGTTGTTTGGGATGATTAGCTAAGAATAAGAACAAGGGGAAAATATAAAATAATGATTTGTTGTTTTATATCTTTCAACTAACTTGTATGCAACTAACCTTTGTATATTTTTTTGGCGCCACCTAAATACTGCTATCTAATATGCATCGGTTGTAAATCAAGGCACTAAAAGCATATATAAAGTAATAATATTTATTCACGCAGCAATATCATGTTAAATAACAAATAAAAAGAAACATTGCAATTGTTGTTCGTAAATGGTAGGTAAATTGAATACAAACAAAAAACGACATAAATAGCAACAGCAACAGCCATGCACCTGATGGAACGCTTGCCTTCATTAATAAAACTATAATTTGCACCATCCCTTTAAATGCATTAGCAAAGCAAACAGCTCAAACCATAACCCAGTAAACTTTAGTATACCCCCAACTCCCCGTTGGAACCTTAATCCACGATTTATGAAATTGATATCAAAAGAATAATTTATCAATTTACGAAAAATTTATATCTTATCAGTATTAATTCCACCTATTGTTTAAATATGGTAGGCGGTAGCATATCCTCTGGTACCAGCATCGATAGGTACCAAATTGACCTTCTGGCTTTTCAATTTAATGGACTCAATTAATAACACATTATTGAATACATCACTCACTAATAGTGCTAATGGACTCAGATTTCGAAAAAAAAAAACCAGTGCTAATGGACTCAACTTAAAACAAGCAACATGAAAACATGATTTCATCTATTATCCCACAACATATCTCTAATCCTATCTCTCATTGCACCTCCAATTTGTGTATCAGTGCCCCTATATTCTTCTGAAACACCATCATTTCCCGAGCCGAAGTCGGAATCCACCTCATCATCAGAAAAATCATCATTTGAGTTATCATGTTGGTGACGTTTGATGAAATTGTGGAGTATGCAACATGCAATGACGAGGTCGGTTTGGATATCATACTTATATCTGTGCATTTCCTTACAAATTTTAAAGCGACCCTTAAGTATGCCAAACGTCTTCTCAACAATATTTCTCAATTGTGCATGTCGATGGTTATATAATTCTTCTGCACAATCATATCGATTTTCACGACTACGTGTGCTGAATTGTGCCAAGTGATATGTCTTACCACGGTAGGGGCTTAGAAATTGAGGAGTATTTGCATATCCTCCATCGACCAAATAGTACCGGCTCGGTGGGACCCTGAACCCTCCTCTTTCAATGGCTTTGCGCAATACTAAATTGTCGTGAGCTGACCCCTCCCAACCTGCAACTACGTATAAGAAGTTGCCATCAAAGTCCACTACCGCCATAACATTTTGTGACATATTTCCCTTCCTATCGCGCCAGCGTTCCTTGAAGGTTTCATCATAATCCGGGAATGCATTGATATGTGTTCCATCAATTGCACCCAACGCATCCTACATGGATTTTAGTATAAAGCTACATCAATTGCACCAAATATGCAGTTATAGAAGTTTACAGGAGATGTTTCAGTTTAAATGCTGTTACACTGTAATGATTCTGGTACCAGCAAAAATAGAGTGTTGAATTGGCTATATTCCAATATTCAGTCATGCACATAGAAAAAACCAAAAAGGAACAGTAAAACAAAATTCGTATTAATGTACTTTTCCAAAATAGTGTTATAACAACACTGTTCTTTACTCTTTAAAATACTATTTCAGTACTAATTTTAATTTTACTAATTTAAACTTGTCATTTTTATGTTATTTTTTTTGTCTTGCCGTACGACCATCTGCAGAAATGTTTTTTTTTTTTTTTGGCAAATGGCCCTTAGGCATGACATTAACATAAAAAGCATTACAAAGAGTAGACAAACTAAAAGAAAAAAGAGTCTTTAACCTACCTATCAAAGAAAAAAGTAAAAACTGGTACAGTAATCTCAACTAACTAATTCTAATTCAACAAAAACAAAAGAAGAACTACATCCGCAGAAATGTGAAAGAAAATTTGAGGGATCTACTTCTTTCAGAAATAAGATGCTTTATTGTGATCAGGAAGGAAGGAGAACCGTACCAGACAGATGGAACAAGTCAAGTCTGAACGGTTGGTCTGAATGATTTTCTGGTACCAGCAAAAGGGCATTCTGGACAGTTTGTAAAACTATTTTTATTTCATGAACGGTTCAACGGAATCAAATGAAATTTTAACTGTAGATGAAACATGATATGAAACACCTCCTGTAAAAGTTTCAGAATTTTTGGAGGAACAGATTAATTATAACGAATTTTTGAAATCAGATAGAAATTGAGTTTGAGAAAACTGTCAGCAAACAGTGCCAGCAAATGTGGCTGAAAGTTCATACCTCAAAACCTTTGAAATTGATCTCTAAAAATTCTACAAAAATTGCTACAACTTCCTGCAGATGTCTAGTTTCAAATCTGAAAGTTTGAAGTCTTAATTGAAAACAGAGAGTAAATAAAAAAATAAAAAACCGAACTGATGTCTGTCTGTCTCAGAAACTTGCCCTGAATTCAAAAAATCGTGTTTGTACCTTGAAAGGAAGAAATTGTGGCTGCTTGAGCTTTGGGTGTATTGGTGCATCCACACCTGGCAATTTGATATAATCTGATTTCATGAGCAATACACATTGTAGGACATTCTTGATGCATCTTTGAACTGTTTCTTCTGAATGTTGAAAATCCTCAGTTAATTTGCGGATTGTAGCTCCTTGGCCCACCAATTGTAAAAACATCCCCACATGCTCCTCGATTATTACATCTCCTTTGCATTCCAATCCTTTAGATTTGAGTTCATCGCATAGAAGATAGAAGTTGGTGGTGCTGACCCGATAATTATCATGGCAAACCATATCATGACCGTTCAATTGACGTAGGATATATTCTTTGCCAGACATTTCTCTGTCATGCTTCAATTCTTTCCACTGGGTTGCACATATTTGTGCAGCATTGTACCACCATGCAGCTGCTTCGTCAAATAAGTCATCAGATGACAAATCATCACCATCAGACATGGCTCACAAGGCTGTCAATAGTTCAGAACATTCTAATTAAAGTTCAGAATAGACTAATTAAATAATAAAGCACAACAAACTAATTAAATAATTCAAAGCACAACAAACTAATTAAATATTAAAGTCACAATAGACTAATTAAAATTACAACACACTAATTAAAGTTCTGAACATACTAAATAAAATCCATTAATACAACTTCTAAAGACACATAAGACTAATAAGTTCAACACAGAACCAAAATACAAATCACTTCAACCTAATAAGTTCTTGATACAAATCACTTCTAATGACACATTAGTCTGTTTAACATAGAACCAAATAAGTTCTTGATACAAGCATGTTGTTAATAGTTGGGTGGTTGTTCACTTGGCCCAAAACTGCCATAGTGGTTATAGTCGCCAAAGTATGTTGTGCCATGTTGGGGTGGCTGCCCATGGTGGGGTCCTTGGCCATGGTGGGGTGGCTGGCCAGTGGGTCCACTTTGTGTGAACAATGCACTGTACCCTTGAGGTTCATTGGTTGCATGCTGTTTATTGTTAAATAAGTCAGTTCTGTTGAGCCATTCTATAATTTTAGTTTCACTGGATCTTAGAATCCACTTCATCCTCCCCTTGTCATTACTAATCACATTAATACAATAATCTCTTGAAGCGTCAGTAATTCCCAGGCTCTCTAGCTTTTCTATGCAGAGATCTTCTTGTTGTTCCTTACTGTAGACTTGTTCATTTCTTGCTCGCATTATCTCATTCTTTACCCGCATTTCAGTTGCAATTTGGAACCCTGCCTCAGCTATGTTAAGCAGCCCTGCTTGCCTTCTCCTATTAGCTTCTTTGTATTTTGTTCGCCTACTATTATCTTCCCCAGATTCATCAGTACTTTTTCTCTTATTGCTAGAGCTACTAGCCCCTTGTTTGGAAGCTGAGCCAGCATAAGCCTTGCCATGCCTAGCTGATTCTATGGAATCATTGTCAATTGAAAATTCATCGGGTTCATCTGAACTACCTTGCTCACTTGTAGGTACACTTGGTTTCCCTGGAAGGAGCAACATGAGAGGTTGAGGTTCATCTTCTGTATTCTTCAATCTTTCTCCTCTAGCTGATTGGCCCCCAAACATCTTCTCCATCTTTTTGTACCATGGAAATTTCTTTTCACGTAGCCACTTTGCTTTCTCTCCTTTTGTCTGTAGTTGAAAAGTAAAGCACTACTCAATAATATGTAGAATGTTTAATGCAACTGAATCTATGAAATTATTTAATAAAAAAGGATCTCTGACCTCAATGGCATTATTTAGTTCCTCCTCATTTGGTGCTAAAGGTTGATGTTTAGCTTCATTCCAATTCCAACCACTTTGTGTAGCTAGCTCATGGCATACAAGGAACTCCCGCCTGAGGACTTTCAGTCGAAATCCTATATTAGGCGGTTTGCGAGTTGAATCCATGTCCACCCATTTTGACCCATCTGGACCCATCTTCTTTGAATATATCTCATAAATCTCTTTAACTTCTGAATCCTTGAAGTTGAATCCATATTTTGATTTTCTTGTTTGTACATCCTGAGCCGCATCTAGTAGATCGTCAGTTTCTTTCTCCCCCCAATTAGAACCCCTTATTGTTTGTTTTTTAGAACCAACTGAAGCGGTTGATTTCTCTTTGCGAGACATATCCGTTGAACTAAAGGAAGGTTTAGTAGTTAGGTTTACAACATGCTTGTACCAAGAACTTAGCTAATTCAAAATAATGAAATCAACAACCACTAATATTAGGCTTCATTGATACAATCAATGACATGTACCAACATTATTATGAACTGAGTTAGAGCATTACTTAAAATTGTCTAGTACAAATTGACCTAAAAAACCAATGCAAGAAGAAAAGAAATAAAGAGACAGTGCATGCAAATTACCTTCTTATGCAAACTAGTTAAGCAATATTAGGTGATGTCACAACCTGCATAGCATAAAAAGTTTGTCAGAGAAAGAAAACCCAAACATTCCACTATTATTGTTAGCACATTATTTAATTTTTAAAGTTTCAAATAGTCAATTAAATTTGACGTATTTTGATTGAAATCACTGTTTACCAGAAACTATACCGATTGGAATTTATTCAAATCCAATTGGAAACATGCAAACCTTGTTAAAAAATAATAAAAAAAAAGCATTCATCAGTAAGTGCTCTCTCAATTTTAGAGAAAAATTTGCAACCACATCTAACACGAAGGCAAAGTTGCTGGTAAAAAAATCTAGATCCAATTTTAGAAAAACGCAAGTTGCTGGCACAATAAAACGCAAGCTACTGTAACTAATTTCGAGTGTAATTACTTCATGTGACTACTAATAAAAAACGCAGCTCATTACTAGTTAAGGTAAAACAATAAGCATCAATGTCTTCTTCAATATTGGCACAAAATCGTGTCATTTATTTGGGGCTGTTATAGATCTAAGAAAGATTAAATAATAGAAACGGAAAAATGCATCACAAAATCGTGTCATTTAGTTGGTACAAATCAAGCAACGAACAAATGAAAGCTTATTGGACTCACGGGAGCACAATCGGAAGACAAATCAAGCAACGAACAAATGAAAAAAAAAATCGAAAGCTTACTGGACTCGGCGACGACGACAATGAAACGAAGCTCTATCGACTCGGCGATCGACGATGAACTCGCCGCTGCCAACCAGTTCGTCGATTTCTCCTCAGATCGGCGTAGATCTGAAGAGGAGTGCGCCGATTTCAGTGGTAGGTGATCGCAATAATGGAAGAGATAAGCAACGGTAAGAAGGAATTGAAAATAGTTTCTCTCTCCGATTCTCTTTTTTTAAGGAATATTTTAATACTATTTTACTTCACGGGAGCACAGTTTTAGTCTAGTTCCGACTTTTTGTTGGAACTGGAATAAGGAGGCTGAATAGCCTATTCACCTTATTCCAAAGTATGTTTGGCACCTATCAAAATAAGCAATTCTAGAATAGCTCTTATTCTTGTGGTTCCAAACATGCCCTTAGTGTTTATGGTCCATTTGTCAGTACTCAATCTTGATTGCAGGATATCTCTTATAGAGGTTTCACATAAAGTAGAACATAATTAACTATACCTAAGAGGAGACTAATAAAGAAATTAATTCTGATTGACAATCGTCAGCACTATAATTTCAATTTCCAAGCAAAGATTGCATGGCCATCAAAATCTTCATTAAAAACATTGTCCCCGTACCTGTCCCTCATTTGGTTGGCAAACTTACTAAAAGAAATAAGAAACAACAGACGATTAATTTTTTGACATGCATACTAATGATAGTAGCACATTAAAGATAGAATCATAATGAGATACGAAGTGGAATGTAGAGGCTTGATTCAAATTAAAGCTGAGACATCTATAAATATTTCCACATTAATATGTAATCTAAAAGAAAAGTACCATATAAGAAACTGAAAATGAAAGTAGAAATTTAGAAAAAAACTTCTTGCTGATACAATTTTAAACTAACTTTTTTCATAATTTTAATATTCTCCAGATTAGATCTGCAAAGATATTGATTTATGGCTAATTGTGCAATGAGGTGCAAGTAACCGTTTTGAAGTTCAGTAGCCTAATCGAGGATGTGCTACCCAATTAAGAAAATATTAATTGCTTTCATAGAGACTAATTACTGAGATCTACCAGTCAAATTTTAGTTTCGATTATTTATTGGTTGGTACGGAATAATGTTGCACCTAATCAAAATGATCCATCCAAACCAAAGACAATTTACTTTGGCAATAATTAAGTTGTCATAACCCAGGAGCATACTGGCAAAAACATCCTTCAATATTGATCTTGAATTAATTATTCTAATCTCTGTGTGCACAAAAGAACACATCGAATAAAACAGAAAATAAAGTCCATTGTAAAGAAGCATAAAATAGAGGTTGATACAAAGCCATACCTAACTATTGATATGTCAAATTTGAAGACAGGTCTTTTCATATCACTGCAAACCTGAGATTTGCAGTGAAAACGAATTGTGTTATGTAAGCAATTAATAACAGTTTGGTCTTAACTTCCTATCAATTGAAGATTATAAAGTCAGTCTGTATTAGTAAAGAAATGAGAAAGCAAAATTTTTATGTACCAAATAAAATAGATCAATTCCATATGCGAAAATCGAATGGTCCAACAAAAAGGCATACAATTAAGCTGACTAACAAAGTATAATAACAACATGCATGTAGGGAACTTGATATTTCTATGATAAACTTGCATATTAACTTGAAAATTGAACATCTAAAAATATATTTGTTGAGTCAACAACTCATGTAAGTTTAACAAAATGCAAATAGATCGATATTTTTTAACTAAACTAAAACAAACAGCATGCTTAGTTGTTAGAAATAATTTTTGTATTTTATTTTGAAGTGAGTCCAGGTTCTTTCATACCAGCAAAAGAAATTTTAGGGAGCCCTGAAATATAAATAAATCAAGCACCATCTTTTGTGTTCCAAAAATGTCCCTGCTCAGTAAAATAATCTTTTAGATTCAGGTTTGTATTGGTATCAGTATTAGGTCATAGTAAAACAATCTCTTTCACCTTCGCCACCTTCAGCGAACCTTGCTCGGCTTTTATAAAATTTATTTTTAATTCTGAAAAACAGCAAAGAAGCCTATAAAAATTTTCTCAAAATCAAAATATTCTGTCTCTAAATAAGGATTAAAGGGCATCATGGTGGAAATTTTTTTAAGAAAACACAAATAAATAAAAGGTATTATGCAACAATTACAATATATAAGATTCAGACAACGCTTCCTTCAAAACTGAACTAATTTTCCACTCTCATGATCATATGAAGTTTTTAAATGAGGAGAAAAGAAAAGCTCACTACCACTTTGTAAAACCTAAAAAGTTGAAGGATCAGAAGTTCAGAACCTTACATGAGTTCAGCTGCCAGCACCATAAACGAAAAGGAAACATCGTGTACTAATTGTTGAACAAAGAAAGCAGTGTGCAGCTTAAATTATTACCAACCAAATGCATGCCAACAATGTACTAACCACGTAGTTTAATTGTACTAACTTAAGTTAATTGAGAGGGCATGAAAACTAACTATCAAGCGCAGCAAGGGTTGAAGGCAATTGATGTAAGATTTATCTATAAAATATGCTACAGGTCATATAAAATAATTTAGTAAAAGCATGGAAAAATGATATAATACTTGATGGTGAGTATTTCGAGGTTTCCTTTACTGATAAGCTCCTGCCTCCTGGTTAAGAAATAAGAATTTTACATGTACAGTTAATATATTGCATGAAGTGAAGCACCAATTAACATTCAAATGGATGAACTTACATTGAGCAAGAGGTGCATAGAAGACGATGATATCCAGGGTATAAAAGATGAAACCACTACACATGGATATAAAAAATCCTAAAAAACAAATGAATGAAATGCATTGACGCAAGAAATCAAGGAAGAAAAAAGGCTACAAAATCTGCAAAGAGAAAGAGATGATCAACCAAATAAAAATCGTACCTCTTGCTCATCTCTGAGATTTTCATCTGTCAATTTTTTCAGACAATTCAAGAGCATACAAAATTTATTGCGATATCGAGATTGGCACAACCATTTTTATTTGGTTCATCAATCCAATGCACACAGTAAAAACACCAATTGTAACATATCAGTTTCTGTTAACAGTTAATTAATGAGGCAAAATCGTAAACCATCTCTCAGTAGATATTTTAATAGCACAATAGAAATAAAATGAATAGATGGAGGATTAAACTCAAATATTTAGTCAGGTTAGTTGTTTACCTCAAAAAAGCAGGGACTGAGCAGACCAAAAGCAAAGGTTTTTTTTTCAGAACATCAAGCAGGCCCCTTGAATCTTCTAGTGGCTGGTTTTGTTGTCACTTGACTTTTACCTCTTTGCCATCACCACCTCAGCTGCTCAGTGCTCACAAATTTGTCAAATTGAAGCTTAATCATACAGATTGGACCTCGAGAAGCTGAGATGGTAAAGTGGTACCCGTCTATGTACAATGCCACACAACCACCTCATATTTATTGGCCTCCTGAAGAGATTAACCAAATGCTGTCAGACAACCACACAAACACTGCTTCTCTAGTTTCGATTTTTTTATTTTTATTTGTAAATGTTAAAACTCGATATAACAATATGCATAAGGGTATAAAATAATGAGAAATCATACCATTCATCTTCCTTTGTCCAACCAACCAAAGTCTGTAGAAAAATTAAAATATAATTAGCATGCCAGCATTTGTAAACTATAATATAGCAGGAATTTTTTTTTTCAGAAAAAGGAAATGCATTTGAACGCTCGCTACAGTCGATTCTTGCACATGTAAAAAAATCCTAAATTTAACGTGTCGCTGATAATATTGCGTAACAAAATCAGAGCCCTAATCAATCAACAAATAAGCAAGTAGAAGCATAGAATAAAACAATAAACAGAAAGAAAGATACAGACAATACAATTCCATAAAAAAAGCTAACCAAATATCTTTAAAAAAAAGCAAAAAAATAGATAACTTACAGAATGAGAGCAGGAGAAGCAAGATAGCCCAGTTGGAATCAGATTGCTCACCAGCAAAGCAAAAGAAAAGCAGAGGTGATATGATCGAACCTGCTGCTTAAACCTACAATGAAAAAAAATACATCGAGCAGTACAGCCTGACATGAGCATAAGGAAAGATTAAAAAAAGGCAGGCAGAGAAAAAACAGAAAGGAAAAAACTGGCAGGAGCTGCCGGAGACCAACAATTGGTACCTTTGCACAGAAGGAGCAGTAGTAGGGGGACAACAAATTGCGAGAAGCAAAAAGATGAAAATAATAAGCAACAATAGGCGCAGAAAATCAGCATGAGAATGGAAAAGGGAGAAGAAATTAGATAGAAAAAAAAGCAGAAAGAGCAGAGAAAGCAACCTGGTGCGAAAAAGGAAAAGGGCAGGACAAAGCGAGCAAGTGGAGAATAACAATAATCAGGAAGCACAGACGACAATACCGAAGGATAGTACTGAATTCGACAGCCGAACAGGAGGCGAACAGTCCTGCGATTAGAACGATGAACTCAGAGCACAAAAGACCAACAAAAATAATGAATCTGAGAAAGCAGGAGCAGAAAGAAACAATTCTAGAAGCATACCTAAGGAAAAGCAGACGCCCACACTGTACGATACACCCGGAATAGACCGCAAGGAAGCGAGAGGTAAGGGCGCACAGACCAGGCGCAACCACCGGCAGACCTCCGTACAGACGGCACATGGGGATCAATTAGAGGCCATACCTCCGAAAAGAGAGGAGAAAAGGCAACAAAGAAAAAAACAGGAGCAGCATGAGAAGGAAAAAGATTTTTTCGGAATATCCTCACAGAATGAAATTGCACAAAAAGGAGAGGAAACAGATCGAAGGGATGGGAATGAAGCAAGCGCACAATTTTTGTCTGCCACAAAGAGAAAGACTGAACTAATAGCGCAAAATGCATCAGAGCCATCGAAGCACAACGAACACAAATAAGCGGCCAGGATTTGTTACTGTCTGAACAACTGTTCACCTATAGTGCGGTCAGAGGAAAGTCAAAGCGCAGCCGTTAATATATTAAAGGATTTCTTCTTTCCGGAATAACACTCTTCCCAATGTTTCTTCCTAAAATCCTTCTTCCTTCCTTATTCCTAACTCATCCAAAAAGGCCTAAATTGATATACAATTATGTGTAATGATGAACTTCTTTCTGTGTAGACATCTATTGGTCTATCAGACTATTAACGACGGTGGCCAAAATTATCTCGTTAGAATTAGTTAGTCTACATATAATTATTTGAATGGGTTTCTCGGAAGAACTAAAAATATAAATAAATAAAATTAGCGAAACATCCGGGGTTGATAACCCTTTTTAGTGCTTCATAAAATTTTCATCTCAATCCTATATACTGCTTCCTATTATCCAATAAATCCTATCTTTTCCGTCTCCGGTTGACGCTTCAAAACCCTTCCTAATCCGTTCCAATTCCGAATTTGCGCCTTATACCGAGTAAAATATTAAGATTTGAATAAGGTCGACACCAGAAGAAGTTTGGTTACGACGTTCGGTACGTTTGTTTTTATATACTTGGAGGAAAAATCACTTATGTGGTTGTGTACTTGTGTTTACTAAATTAGATACGATTAATGGTCAATTATGATTACTCGTAGAATCAATGGCATCTTCTCCTCGTTTTTTTTTTTTATAATTAATTAGATTTTTTTAAATTGATTTATTAATTAGAGTTGCTGTGTTGTTTTGGCCAATGCTTTGGAAAAAACAATCGAATTGCCCTATCGGTTGGTCTAACCTCGATCGAACCGGTCAAAAATCAATTGAACTAGAAACGGACCACCCTCTGGTTCCCGTTCTATCGGTTGGACTAACCGGTATGGTCCGGTTTTTGAAACATTGGTTTTGGCACAGGTAGGTTTTGATTGGGTCTTGTAATTTGAAGAAACTATGGCATCTAAATCTCTTTGTTCGAATGCAGATTTACTTTAGGTTTATGCCACCGCAAAATAAAAAAATTAGATATATGTCATCACTAAACGACAAAATTAAATTTATGTCATTCGTCAATTAATATTCGAAATATGCCACTATAAAATATTAAAATTTGAAATATGTCATCGCAAAAGAGAAAAATTAATTTTATGCTACTATATAACAATAAAAATTTATATTATGCTACTATAAAACTATAAAAATTAATTTTATGCCACTATAATATTCATTTATTTATTTGTAACAAACCTGATTGTTAATATTCGATAAAATGCTTGGATAACATTGTTTTGTATCTATCCAATTTCTAACATTGTCTGACTATATCACGACTTGCTGTCTTTTTGCAAAGCAATATGCCATTGAAACTCAATATGAATCATCAATATATTGAACCAATGTTAATACCAAATGGCCTCTTCTAGTTTACCATTGATATATGTATGTAAAAACTTTTATGCTATCCAAAACATAATTAGATAAAAAAAGAAACAATGTTAGGTAACGAGCTAGGTAAAATGGGTTGATTGGCATCAATTTATCGAGTGGAATCAACCCTCAACTGACCTGCATTTAAGCAATGAGGCCTCAATTTGAGCCTTACTAAGCAAAATTTTTTCTCTAAATACCCCTGGCCCTGGGAAAAGAACTTTGGGCCTTTTCAATTGTTTTGCGCCAAGGCCTCAGTGGTCTTTTCGTGCAAAATTACTTGGACGGGTATGGACAGATTCATGCTGTCCTTCTCGGGTCTAGAAGAACTATTGGAGAACCAACACAAAGAGAGGTCTAATCTTATTAGAATGTTTAGGACAGGAAATGAAAACCGAAAAAATTAAAACTAACGTTACTGTTCACACGAATTTCGAAAAAAACGCTTAAAAATTCGAAATTTTAAAACTAACGTTGTTAGATCGGCAATCGGAATGCCGATACTGGAAATGGCTTAGATCGGCAATTGGAATGCCGATCCAAGCTTAGATCGGCATTCCAATTACCGATCTAAGCTTAGATCGGCAAATGAAATTCCGATCAAAACAAAAAAAATGTCTGACACATTTTCTGACACATTTTTGGACGGCAAATGTTAAAACATTTGTTTAATTTACACTTTTTCATTTTAGCCCTCAAAATTTTTGTTATTGCAAAATATATAATTTGTGATTACAAATTAAACAAAATTTAAACATCTATTATAAAAATATAAGTATATATTAAATTATGCATGTTAAATATATAATATTGTATATGTGTATAATACTTATTTTATACATATATATTATGTATCATATATTTTATATATTAAATATATTATTATTGTATATAATTAAATTATGCATATTGAATAGTTATACATATTATTGTATATAATTAAATACAAATAAAAGTATTAAACATGTCATATTATAAATTCTATTTAATTTTACACATATATTATATTTATAATTATATATATTTGTATGTATATTTAATGTATATACAATTTTTTATATATTTATATTTACATTTAATGTATAACAAAAAAAAAATATTGGACTATATTGTAAAAATAATAATTTTAGGGTCATCGGCGAAAAAATTGAATATATTTTTATTGAATTTATTCGCCGATGACCCTAAAATTATTATTTTTACAATATAGTCCAATATTTTTTTTTGTTATACATTAAATGTAAATATAAATATATAAAAAAAGTGTAATTAATTTTTCAATTTCAATCTTGTTTTTTTTTTATTCTTCTTTTTTTATATTATCAACTAAAAACAAAGTGTACTTCTGTACGGTATCATTTTGTTACTTTTATCTACAAGTTCTGTTGAGTGTGTCATAACTATGTCAGCGTATTTAGGCGGACAATATAGAAACGACGTTCCATCTTTTTCTTTTAAGGTTTTTTTTTTATTTTGTTCCTTCATTTGTGTAAATTTGCCTCCGTTTCTAAAAATGACCAAACATATTTTAGAGTTGTATTTTTTTTTTATCCAAATGATTAGAAACTATTATACTTAATTAATGAGGTCCATATACAAGGCAAGTAGTAAATCGGGCTGTCGTCCTGTCTTTTCATTCACTCTGGTTACCAAACTATTTTTTAATATATCTAGAATATTTGTACTGAATATTTTAATTTAGTGAAATTTATTTTTATATACTTTGCAATAATTTATTTAAAAATATCGGACACTTTGGATAGATTATTAAGACAAATAGAATCATGATTTCACATATACAAAAAAAAACTTATTTGTTTAAAAATACTTACAAATTTCGAAAAAATGTAAATAGAATATTTTAGGATCATCGGTGAAAAAATTGAATATATTTTTATTGAATTTATTCGCCGATGACCCTAAAATTATTATTTTTACAAAATAGTCTAATAAAATTTTTTGTTATAAATTAAATATAAATATAAATATATAAAATATTTTTAATGTATAAATTAATATACATATAAATATATGTACATATTATGTACAATAATATGTATATATTATGTCTCATATATTTAAATTATATACAATATCTACATTAAAAATATTTTATATATTAATATCTACATTTAATGTCTAATAGAAAAATTTTATTGGACTATATTGTAAAAATAATAATTTTAGGGTCATCGGTGAATAAATTCAATAAAAATATATTCAATTTTTTCGCCGATGACCCTAAAATTATTATTTTTACAATATAGTCCAATATTTTTTTTGTTATACATTAAATGTAAATATAAATATATAAAAAATTGTATATACATTAAATATACATACAAATATATATAATTATAAATATAATATATGTGTAAAATTAAATAGAATTTATAATATGACATGTTTAATACTTTTATTTGTATTTAATTTTACACATACTTTTATTTGTATTTAATTATATACAATAATATGTATAACTATTCAATATGCATAATTTAATTATATACAATAATAATATATTTAATATATAAATATATGATACATAATATATATGTATAAAATAAGTATTATACACATATACAATATTATATATTTAACATGCATAATTTAATATATACTTATATTTTTATAATAGATGTTTAAATTTTGTTTAATTTGTAATCACAAATTATATATTTTGCAATAACAAAAATTTTGAGGGCTAAAATGAAAAAGTGTAAATTAAACAAATGTTTTAACATTTGCTGTCCAAAAATGTGTCAGAAAATGTGTCAGACATTTTTTTTGTTTTGATCGGCATTCCAATTGCCGATCTAAGCCATTTCCAGTATCGGCATTCCGATTGCCGATCTAACAACGTTAGTTTTAAAATTTCGAATTTTTAAACGTTTTTTTTGAAATTCGTGTGAACAGTAACGTTAGTTTTAATTTTTTCGGAAATGAAAACTTATGATATAAGTGGAGATGAGAAGCATGTTTATTTGTGTTTATTTTGTGCCTTTGTCTTCATAGCCATCTTCACGTTTCCAGTTTCAGTACTAAGCTCAACAAAACTGAGCTGTTCAATCTTAATAATTTGTCGTATAGACATTTGGCTAGTAGGCGATGGTAGAATTATACCCGCGTAGTGCAAAAGTAGGTGTTAATGGCAGCTCTGCTTTTTTTTTTTTTCCCGTAATTTTTTTACTTGATGATTTATAAAAGGGGTAATTTGGGTATTTTTTAAAAGATATGATATGATAGGTTTTAGAGTGGCATATTTTTAATTTTAACTGTTTTGAAAAAAATAATGACAAAATAGTAATTTCAATCTTTTCACTGTGGCATAAAACTAATGAGCCTTTCAAAAGTAGAATTTTCAGAATTGACAATTTTCATGGTGGCTTATATCTAATATTCCTATTATAACTAGCTGAAGCATGTTTCCTTATAATGTAATATTGCAGTCGTGTACACAAATATTTGAGGCATTGACAATATTGAAGATGGAGAACAACGTTTCTTGTACTGACATGATTAGTGACTTGCCTGATGCTCTTGTAACCCACATTCTGTCCTTTCTGAGTCCCAAAGAGGCTGTTAAGACATGCATGTTGTCCAGAAGGTGGAGAAGCACATGGGCTTCTATGCCGGTTCTGAGATTTGACTACGAAAAATTTCAGCCGGTCCCTAAAAATAGAACGGAAGTGAATTGGGTTAAGTTCATCAAATTTGTTGGACATGTACTGCAAAATCGAGAAAGATCGTTATCCTTGGATACATTTGAATTCAAGTGTCGTCCATCATGGTATCCCACTGTTCCATTTCCTATACCGTGTATTCTGCTTGCTCTCAGGTTCAATCCACGAGTGTTTTCTATTTATGCTTCTAGGGAAGATATCTTGGATTGTGCCGAACTGATCTTCCAATGTGCATCACTACAAAGTATTTCGTTGAACAACACGTTATATCGTAGTGATAAGTTTTTTGAACTGAAAGTAGTGAACCTTCCACACCTCAAAAAATTAGAACTTTGCTTTTTAAAAGTTCATGATAATCTCTGCAGAATGCTTTTCCGGGGGTGTCGTGTTCTTGAAGAACTTAAGCTATTGTGGTGTCATTTGCATGTCTCTCTGCTATCTTCTGAAGTATTGAATAGCTTGGTTCTTACTCACTGCTATTTTGAAAAGAAACTGGTAATTTCTACTCGTAATCTCATGCATTTGGTTGTTTTTCATACACGATGTGATGGTGCCAACTTTTCATTGGAAAATATGGCCTCTTTGGTGGATGCACACATCCGATGCTTTGACGTGGATATGCATGATAATTTAGAGAGTTCCAATTGTGGATTTGTTTTTCATAACCGTTCTTCAAAATTTAGTATGACGTCAGATCATACCTTAGAGATTGCCCAAGCCAAGGTAACTTCTCTTGAACTCATGCATCCATATAATTGGTGCAAAAGCATTTTGTAGCCTGCAATTTGTAGAGGCCCGGTTTTGAGTGATAGTGCAAGCTAATTATATTGTGTTTTCTCATTGCATGATTTTGAGCTATGGATTTTGACGAAACATATTTTGTGGCTACATAAACATATACTTACGGCTTGGTTTTATGTTTAAAAGGCTATGGGACAAGAAGCTTCTAACTGTTCTGACTTCAAAGTCCTGAAGAGTTTGCAGCTTGGGTGTTCGGATCTTAGAAATCTGTTCAGTTCAATAGCTTTCTTCCTTGAAAAATCGCCAAATCTAAAAAAACTTGGTCTGAAAGTCTCTCCAGTAAGTTATCTCCTTTCCTCTCGCGCGCTATTTTCTAGTAGTGATATAGCATTGGAATTCTTGGTTGCTTCTTTTTCTTTTTATACCAGAGATGCTAGCTAAATTGAAAGGAGGACATGGTAACATAGTTCAATAGCGCACAAATTGAAAACAAGCCAAAACCTAAAGTTCATCTGGGATGCATGCTGCAAATACCAATATACCATTTGTTTAATCAATTTATTAGGACCGGTTTTTGATAGTAGTTTTCCACATCAGAAACCATATATGTGTAAAAAGTCGAGCAACGAGGAATGGAGAAATGCTAGATCAAGCTTTGAGAAATGCACAGACGCTTTGCTCCAACGAGAGCACCTTGAGGTGGTTCTGATCATAGAAAATCTCTCTACGATGGACAAAAGAGTCATGAAGCTGATCCAGGAGTTGTATTCACTTGCTAAGTCCACAAGGAAAATCGTAGTTATTGTACAAACTAAAGATGGGTATCGTTATCTTTGTTAACTGATTTCAAGCTAGAATCTTTTTCATTATTTTTTTTTTAAATTATGTAGTAAAAAAGGTGAAAAAATGGAGACGTTGAGGCCATCTGTGTTTCGTCTTTGTGAGATGTTGTCTTTAAGATTTGAGGTTGATTTCATTCTAGCCTTTTTACTTTGTTTGCGCTTCGTTGTCCACTATACCGGGCATATGGAAAAAAAAATCTTCCTTTGTATCATATGTAACAGACGCATTACCTTTATATATTTCTTTATTATACGACTTTGCTGCTTCACTTGAGAGTAAAATTTAAGGAATTATTCAGCATTAGGGCTATACTGTAATTCACCAGTGAAGATGATGATAACGACAACAATAAAACCATGGTAGTGGCAGCAGTTATTCTGTAATTAAAATGCATGCTAATTTCCATCGAGAAAGTTGTTCCCCACCGGCACCATGTAATATGTAAAGTAAATACGTGTAAAACTAGGCAAAATTATTTGGATAGCAATAAACCTGTTTTTTTTTATGTCGGTTTTTAGATTACCGAAATGGGTTATTCGATCCTTGGATGCTCTAAGAAGAACCTTCCTTTGGCTAGGAAGCAATATTTCTAAAAGGAAGTTGGTCACTGTAAATTGGCGGACGGTGTGCTCTCCTAAGAAACTTGGTGGCTTAGGAGTATTAGACCTAAACTCTTTCAATCTTGCCCTTTTGGCAAAATGGCTTTGGAAATGGACAGTATCTGATGCCTCAAATTGAAAAACCCTACTCACAACACTGCAACTCTCTTTTTCTATCATACCTCTAGATTCTCCCCTTTCTAAAACCTTTGCCGATTTACTACCAATTTTCACCTCAGTTACCTTTTTCTCAGTTAACTCAGCAAACTCAATCTTCTTCTGGCATCAAAATTGGGGCCTAGGCATCCTCAGTTCTTGCTTCCAAATACTCTTTTCTTTTTGCTTGGACCCTGACATCATGCTTTCTGATTTTCTGGTAAATTTGCAAGACACACACCGAATGTTCAGGCCATCACTTCTTTCCTCACCCATAGCTTGCCTACAACTACAGCAACTCACTCAAGCCATTTCAATGCCTGGACTACTACCCTACCCCTCAAACCAGACACTACCTGATCAAATACACTCCAAAATCTCACCCAACCAGTTGACCCCTTTTTCTGTCTATAAATTCATTAACCTTAATCCTAAAGTCAACTCAGAAATCTATCACATTTGGAGCCTCAAGGTACCCCCAAGAGTTCTTACTTTCACTTGGCTACTGTTACATGACAAATTGGCCACCATTGATAACCTACAATTGAGAGGTATGACACTGGTCAATAGATGCCCTCTTTGCTTGCTGGCTTGTGAGTCTGCAACTCATCTGGTAAACCATTGTCCTTTCTTCCTTGAAGTGAAACAGCTTGCCTTCAACTCCCTCGCACTTACTTTACAAACTACTGCACCAACTCAGTCCTTGCTAGTTGACCAAACAATCTCGCACAAGCATAAAGGCATCCTTGCCATTATCTGTTACATTGTTTGGCGGGAACGTTGTACCAGAATTTTCAAGAATTGTAGCAGCACAGCCTCCTTCTTGACAGCTCTAATTCTAGAAGAATGGTGCACCTTGCATCCGAACTAGTTCTATGTTGCTTTTCTCCTACTCGTTTTGCAGTTCTTTAAAGTTTTTATTTTTTCAGCTTGCTTGGGTTCCTTTTTGTTTTTTAGTTTAACTTGATAGCTGTTCCCTGCTTGGGAACGAGAGCTTCCCGTTTTTTCATTTTTTTTTTCTTTTGCATTGTACTTTGTAAACTTTTTTAATTCAATAGGAAAAGGTAATGGGCATGACCCATACTTTTATCTCAAAAAATCCTTATATATATATCAATTGTAGTATCAAGTTTTGATAAATTAGTGTCATATTCTGGCCATCTTGTAGTTTTTGTCGATGCGCTTGCTACTCTCCGCTGTTTATTTGTTCATTTATATTAGTTTGTTAGATGATTAATGTGGATATACATCCATGCTCTGCCCCCAAGACTCTTCAGGGTATTAAATTTTTCAAGAAAGATCGTAATTACAATTGGAGCTTTCAGACTTTAAGAAACATTTTAATGGGAGGATCCAAAATTCTCAGATGAACATATTTTTCTAAAAGGCTAAAATATTAGTAATTAATGTATGTTTTGGCATTACATCAGGTCAATTTCACCTGTTATTTTGGCGATCTGGCGGTCGGGCCATCGCCATTTATTAAAGAGATGGGGCGTGAATGTTATCAACAAGAGCTTGTTTAAAATTTTATAATTAAAAATAACGTTATAAATTGGTACAGAAAAAATTGGAATATTTTTTGGCGACCACACTCGTTTGCTCCCACAATAAAATTATCTCAATTATTTGTAATTTTCAGGTTCGCTTTCTCTATAAGTGATGTTTTATATACAATAAAGGCATCGTCAGCAGGTCACTACCACTGAGACTCAGTTATCCATACAAAGGGAGTTCACATTCTGTCCCCATAACATAAATACAGTGTAGTCATGTATACGCACTTTTGATGCCAGCGTTTGTTTCATTCAGTCATCTCAAGAAGTCTCTGTCCTCATTAAGACTTCTGTGATCCCAGTTCTACTTGCAGTCTTTACTTGTCAAATTGCATGACCATTACCAGAATAATCATCGATTAGTATGTCTACAACTACAAGACTATTAAGTCTATACCTAGAAATGAGCGAAAGAACAGACTCTCTGACACCAACAATGACGAGTGGACCAATGGAGCATTTCTGCTCCATTCAAACCTCCTGCGGAAAATAGAGCAGTACAATTTTTATTTTCTTTTTTTCTGTGTTCATTTTATTTTTTGGATATAAATGGGGAGCGCCCACCACCCACCACTCTTCAAAAACGGAAAAGTACCAAGTAAAACCTTACACTTCGAACTACAAATTAAAATATTCGTATCCACAAAGCAATTTGAAGGCACGTACCAAACATCTGCTGGTACCAGTACCCAAAAAATTCTAGTCTTTTCTAAGCCCCTATTTATTTGCATATTACAGGATCTCAAAAACAACACAGACATGTAAAACTAAGTAACAAATGGAACTAGTTAGGTATGCACCATCAGTGGTCCCCCTTCCTCTTGCTTTCTGTCCTGTGCCAACTGAAGAGGCAGCTTGTTTAAGGATGGAATGAGTGCAATCACCTCTGATATCAGGTCAGATTTCCAAGCAGCAGCCCGAAATTAAAATTAGAGCTTTCATATCAGATCCTATTCTTCTTAAGACCAGACAATGGCTCCATGACAACTAAGGAAGGCTTTGTCAGTACCAGCTAGCAGAGTTCAATAGATCTTCATCAGGTTCTCTAGCAGATACAAGGGCCAATTTGTGAATCCATGCCAGATCCCCTTGTTTTGTGTGGATCAGGTCCTCTCAAGCTGTTATCTCTGTCTATCACCCCCACTATTTTCTAATCATCCATACAGGGTTTTGCTAGAAAATTTTCCACTAATCTTACCATCCCAAATTACAACATCTGGTGACTGACATGGAGGGAAAAATGGTAGAAGTTTTCATTTGAAAACTATAAGATTCATCTCTTTGAACAGGAGTTAATTGTTTAATTCCTCCAAATTTTTTTTTTCTTCCAAAAGCAGAAGCACTGTAACTTGGGTTTAGACTAACCTGATATAAAGAATAAAATTCCACCTTTAGAACTGTATCTCCACAGCACACATCAGTCCAAAATTACACTATTTTCCCATTTTCAATCTTCTTAGGCAGTGTAAATAGACAACTGGACCAAATTTATCCACATCTTTCCAGAACAGTGATTGGTGTGCTCTTTTTTTTTTTTTTTTTCTATTCAAATGTTTGTGCTAGATAATCTGTTTCCACAAACCACAGGTTCTATATCCATCAATCTCCACAACTATTTACAAAGTAAGGAAAAACTCACCAATTTCAAATTCAAGATCCCATTCCCTCCATTCTGTTTCGATGTACACAGCATTAAAGTAAATAAAATGGATTTTTCTGTGTCACCAGAATTCCAAAGAAAATTACAAATAATCTTATAAAAATATTTCTGGACTACTGATGACATCAGATGGAAGAGATCATGAACAGGGGCATAGCAGACAGTACACAATTTATTGATGTCATCTTACCCCTATCAGAAAGCAGAGATCCATGCCAAGCTTGCAATCTTTTTTTAAATCTATCTAATAAAGGTCGCCAGTCTTTCAAACCTAATTTCTTCCGATTCAAAGGTATTCCAAATAGTAATGGGAAAAGGAAACAGTACATTTAACCCAAAAAGAAAAGTAAGATCGGAACAAGGGTACCTGCAACATGGGAGGCCTTAGGGCTGAGAGCGCTTAAAGTAATTTGAGGAGTCAACTTTTACAGAAGCTAGTTCCCCATGTTGTGCAACTGCCCGACTTTTGGGCTTCACTTGCTTTCATTTCTTCTTCTCTTCTTAGTTTCAACATCAATTGTGGTCTTGGGGCCACATCATTATCTACAAAAACACAACTGTAGATTTACATCAATTGTGGTTTTTGAGGCACACTGTAACCTGTGCACCCTCAAGGCTTACTTTAACTAGATGAATTCAAGTACAAGATATTGTGGTTCATACTGAGAGACTTACAAAAGCAGTGTTGTACTCGACCACTGATCGACGACCCTCTTGCCTCTAGTTCATAAAACGCTGCCTCAGTTCCTCTTGCTGCAGCATACTGCATACTTTTTCGAATTTACCCTTGAACCACTCCCAAGGAATACTTTCCTGATCAAACTCTTATCTTTGTGTTCTTCCACCAGAACCTCGCTGCATTCTTCAGATAGCGTACAGCAAAGCTTGACCTGGTATTCCTCCAGAGCTCGGCTGATCCTGAACTTAGCTTTGATACTCGCAAGCCACTCTTCTGCTACTTCTAAACCAATATCTTGGAACTTGGGCGGCCCCAACCACCCGAAAGAGATGAATAAGACACGGAACTCCTCAGCCTCATTAGTTTGTAGAACAATGGGCCAGCCTCCTCTAGTCTCCAGTTGGCAGCCACATTCATAGATCTCAATGACTTGACCTCATAATTGTCCCAGAGCTGACCTCGTGGAACCAGGATCTTAGCATCAGGAACAGATTAAAAAAACGAGCCCTTAAACCAGTCATCAACTGAGTGCCTGCACAGTCTCCCGTGAGCATCCCACGTCTCCCTGGACAATTCATACTAGAGACCTGTACTTGAAATAGAAGGGACCTCAACAGCCCAACTAGATTTACCCCCACTCAAAAAATAAAGCTCTGGTTCAGTATGCCTTATACATGCCGCAAGGCTTACCAGTAGCACAATTGAAGCAAGCTGAAATTCTACTCAAAACAATATGCATTCAATTAATACGCCAAAGGACTTGCTCATTTGTGAGATAGTATAACCCGTCAAAGGTATCAGGCTCAGCAAGCTGAAACCAGAGATACCATACCAGTACCATAGTTCCCGGACCCGAAAACGAAACTATCTCAGTTGAACAAGCAATCATTCCATCATCACAAACATGTTCTCAGTTGAACAAGAAATCATTCCATCATCACAAACATGCACAGATAAAAAGGAAGAAGCTAGTACATCACAAACAGCATAAAACACGGATCATATATATAAGCAACTACACAAGCTAGTACATGATCAGAACCTGGCAATGCTGCTGGTGCCAGACGGAGACTTGATCAGAGGCATCAGCAGTGAGCACCCATTGGATGCGCCATCTTCACGATTTTGTTGCGTCCTACTCCAACCAAGACTAGAGAGATAGGACCAGATATCTGACCGGCCACATCGCATCTGTTGGTCGCATTGCATCCAGGCAGCAGCAGCAGAACACCAACCAATCGCTCATCCACCGTGGCGCAGGCCGCACCCACCGATCTAGAAGAATACAGGGCCCACTACATCGCCCGAAAAAAGGAAGAAGATGAGAGGAGAGGACTGGGGATATATCAAGAGAGAAAATTAAGGAAATGATGAGGCGGGAGAGCGGGAGGCCATCGGCGACCTCCGCTAGGGTTCTCAGGTTTCCAAGCTTTGGGGTTCGTGCGGGGAAGATATAAGAGAGAAAAGAGAGACGGAGGGGTGAAATAGTGAAACTGAGCCATTAGGAGAAAATGAAGGGTCGATTTGAAAAAGTAGGGTGTGGTGTGATTCAGATTTCGGACTTTGTTCGGCCGAGATGGATCCAGAATCCGCGTTTCAATACAATGATCATTCAATTCAACGGAGGCTGACTTATAATGTCTTCCAAGATGAAACGGATTACGAATGACATACTAATGCAAACAAGCATGCGACGAATTCCCAAGTGAGTGTACAACTACATACCGAACCACGGCAGCTTGCCACACCAACAAGACCACAGAGAATCTCTGTCATTCATATAATTCAATTCCTCTGCACTCCTCACACCTCACTCGTCACTCCTCTCTTTTCAAGACTTACATATAATTAAACAGATTAAACCCAAACTGTTGTCTACGAAAACCTCGCTTATCTTTTATCTCATTCTCAGGTTATTCTAATAGACAACATTACAAGAAACAAGCATGTCTAATCCTCATCAAAAGAATCTAAGCTGCAAATCTGTCGGAGAAAATGCCCCAACTTTATCCCATGATCTACAAAACTGGTGCATGCATTGCCTTTCTTTCTTTTTTTACCCTTTTACTATTTCTTGGTAGCATTTCCACGTTGTAAATCATTGTGAAGCATACCCTGTCAATACATTTACCTAGAGTGCAATATTCCATCAATCTTTTCCTTTTTCTTGCTATTCTTGGATTTTCAAACGCCTCATTTTATTCAAATGCTAAGTTATTGAAGGCAGGCTTGATTTGTTAAACCTTACTGTAATGTTTCATATAGGCCTGATGACCTAACAACAATCAGCGATGTTATCATGTATGCAAAAGCTGAGTTTGCAAATGCAAAATCTAAGAAATCCAAAGAGAAGAAAACGCACAAGCCGAAAACGCACAAGCCTCAGCCAAAACGTTCATACATGGCAGCACTCAATAACTACGGGTCCCTCATACAAAAGTATCCTAACAATCCAAGCTATAGGACCAAGCAAGCTGAATTTCTTCTCAGCACTGGCAAGTATGAGGATGCACTGGTACAATGTCAGACAGCCAAACATTTAGATCCAGCCCTTCAAATTGAACTCCAGCCCATTATATGTTTGTGCTACCTGAAGTAAGTTCATTTCTTTACAATTCTGATCAAGAGTGCAAGAGCACAGTATTTATGGCTGAACTTTATTCATGTCTGGTGTAATTTGATAAGTGCAAAACCTTGACTAATTGGTATAAGTTCATTTCTTTACAATTCTGGTCTAGAGTGCAAGAGCACAGTATTTATGGCTGAACTTTATTCATGTCTAGTGTAATTTGATAAGTGCAAAACCTTGACTAATTGGTACAAGTTCATTTCTTTACAATTCTGGTCTAGAGTGCAAGAGCACAGTATTTATGGCTGAACTTTATTCATGTCTGGTGTAATTTGATAAGTGCAAAACCTTGACTAATTGGTATGTCTGCTATGAACCAGAATGCGTGAGAACAAAAGTAGTAAAGAAACATCAGAATAGCAATGCTTTCCTTTCATTTGTTTCCTTCCGTTTGCTGCTTTGAATTCATTTCTTGTTCGCATAGAGGTACTTTTGTGATAAGATCTTTTTCAACAGCTGGTTATATTTCTCATTTATTTAATGAAAATAGCGATGTTGACTCATTAGAATAATAAAATGGTGTTTCATTAGCTGCGATGTGACGGATTTAGTGATAGAGAAATTGAGAGATATGTTGGCCAGATTGTTAAATGTCAATACCATCCTGTAGTTGATTCCTTTAATCCATTTAAATATCAATTTGCTACTCTCCCTTCTTTCCATGCTTATGGTTCAGATTTGCTTTATTTCTTACAATATAGAACTAATCTCTCTAAATTAGTGTTATTCATTTAAAAGGATATTCGACTCTCTTATGTGATTGGTACATATCTGCAACTGTCTTATTATGATTACCGAGGAAAACAAGGACTTTTTAGCAAAATGTGAAAAAACAACTTGTCAGAATTTGAGAAGTTTTACATTTACTTACATCTCATCTATGTTGGTAGCTTAAGTGATCATGTGTAATAATTAGTTTTTTATTGGATAGATATTAACATAATGAAGACATTAAATTAATACAGAGATGTTTGTGATGTTTGTGCTTTTCAGTTTGGATAAGTTGGATGCTGCTTGGAATGAAATACAAGTCGTTGAAGGAAAACATAAAGTGGGCTTACTTGAGCTTTTTGCTGAAAGGAAAAAAATAGTGGATGATGCCAAACAAAACTGGAAGATATATCTAGAGGCAGCCGTTTCTGCAGTATGTGATACACTTTGGTTGACGGCCTTACTCCAAATAGTGAAAGTCACTGATTTTGCTGGAATACACTATAGAATGGTACTAGCAGAAATAATTAAACTGTTTGTGAATTTGTATTCAAATATTGCACATTTATTCTACATTTTGCAATATATTTTCAGGTTTTGGCACTAAAGGCGGAGATTCTGTTCCAACTCCATGCTTTTAATCAAGCTGATGTGGTGATTTCTGAAGCATTGGAGAAAGATTTGGAGGACCCAGATGTTAATATTTTTGACATAATACCCAAAGTGTTGCATAGAAAAATTGATTCCTCTCTTGTTATGGGGCCAAGAGCCTACCCTTTTGCTGTTGCAGCAGAAATAAAGTTGGCAATAGGAAGGTATTAACTTATTAGATCATATATGCCCCTGTAATGTATTAAATAGTATGATTTTTAATGAATTTTTGTTTGCTCAAAAATATCAACTGTTTTATTTAGGTTCGATAAAGCACTGACTTCAGCTCAAGAGGCTTACGCAGTAGACCCATCCAATGCAGTCTTGGCCTTCTTCCGGAAAGTGCGACATGCGAGTGCGGCACTAGATAATGGGAATAATTTTTATCAGATGCAACATTATGAAAAGGCCATCGAAGAGTACAAGGAAGGACTGAAACATGCTCAGAATAATTCTATGTTGCTAACAAAGTTAGCATCTTGCCAATTTTATACTGGTAACTGGGATGAGTGCAGGAAGTCGAGTGATAAAGCTGTAAGGTTCTGTCCTGATAATAATAACCAACGAGGTTTTATATTGCGTGCTTATTCAAATATCAAGGTGATTTTATAACTCACAACAGTTATTTACAGATAAAAACTACAAAATTGTCAATGAACTAATTTTTTTTTTTTTTTTTTGAAATAGCTTAAGAAATGGAAAAAGTGCATCAGAGCATTTGAACGATTGTTGGACAGATACTCGAAGGAAGTGAAGATCATGGATCTGATATCCGCAGCAATGGAATGAGAACAAGGGAGCAGGAGGGAAAAGAAAAATTAAAATGACTATCTAAATCTTTGTAAAAAAGCTGAAGTAATAGACACTCAAACTGTAGAGAAAATAATTGAAGCCTTGAAGGTGTGTTTGCAGACCTTGAATCCTGTGCAGCACTCAATCTTATTGAGCTATATGGATTGGTAATTCTCCAAATTATAAGTTAGTTTGTGGAAATCCAACGTTACAAATAGCATAGTTCATTTGAATTTTTGAGATGTAATTCCGAGGTACCCACAGTATGTATTGGTTTCAGTGTGCCTAAAGGATATAGACCTATATGTATATCTGTTAGGATACCATAAATATATTGGGATTATACTTTTCAGTTTCAATACAAATTAGAAATAAAAAAAGGTCAAGGCATTCCACAATTTTTGGTTTAGATCTAATTAAAAATTGATAGCAGTCAAAGCTGACAAAATATGTCCAGTTCAGCTTAAATTTTCTAAATGTTCAATTAACTCGAGTCTGATTCGATATGTGAGCTTTCGATTTTTATAATCCAATTGACAAATTTGATCCATATCCTATTCTTTAAAATCAATTTGACTAATCTAACTCAAGGCGACCTACTGCTCGACCCGATCTGAAATGAACGTTTTAAAAATTCAACTGACCTGAACTACAATGGTATGCACCAAAATAATAAGGACAAACTTAATAAAACTATGCAGATATTAAGGAAATTAACTTGATATTCTCAAAAAGAAGACAGATATAATAATTTTGAATAAAAGCTGCCTAACTCTTATGAGCAACATTTTCAAACTGAATACAATCAATTCTTGTAATATTCAGTCAATTTCATCTAATTAATTGTCAAAACTTTAAATACATCACTAAAATCTAAAAAGACTTCAAATCTAGCAATATTAAGCCCCAATTAAGTAGCACCAAGCATAATATTAAGAGTTACCAATTCTAATACAACTTCTAATATCTACAGGCTTTATGTGGGAAGAAAATTTAAAAACAAATACAAATAAAAAATTTAAGAATGCAACGAACCTTGTCACGATCCTTCAAAAATTGGAGAATTTCCAGCTCAAGCATCATGTCATGCCTCTACACAAACTTCCAACCATCCGATTCCTGCACAGCCAAGAAATCCTTCGCCACCAGCTGCACACACTGCTGGATTGTCAGCTGTCAGTTGCACTGCCACCGCTTCCTCACAGCTTCTCTTGAGCGATAGTACGCAGTATTTGTGTGACATGTCAAGAAGCTGGAGGCAGTGCTGGTCCAGTACATCCTTAATACTTGTTAGCATTTGTAATGTTCTGTCCCTTAATTAAAATGCAATTGAATGAAATATTGCCTAAAATTACATGAAATTTTCAATTGCAATGATTGAGTATTCTTGTGAATTTTGTAAAACAACTATGACTTGGAAGAATTCCAATTTCCAGATCCAGCGAATCACTAATCAACGTGTTATCTAATTAGACCAGCTTGAAACCAACTTAACGGGTTAACCCCTCTCAGTGCTGATCAATCCTCCAGAAAAAGGTCAACTACAGTACAAAAAAAAAAAAAAAAAAAAAAAAGTAAAGTCACCCAACCTGAACTACTTGAGTTAACCTATTGCCACGGCTTGTACCTAGAGTAGTCAAGTTAACCTACTTCCATATCAATCATGAATCTGTCACACACTATTTACATTCATATCATGAAAAAAATTAAAGAAAAAGGTAAAAAAATAAAAAAAATAACAGTGCGATGTCACTGACCAGCAAGTGCCAGCATCAGGCAGCAGCAATCATAGCGAAATTTCCACCAGGCACTACGCCAGAGCGGCCTCCGAGTCAGTAGGTGCCCCTCTCCCGGTCCAGAACGGGTAGGATCAGGCACACGGCATTGAAGTACTCGCCACCCGTGTAGACCCGGTCCAGGAACTTGCGAAAGAAGTGGGGCTTCTTGGAACATGGTCTGGTCTGTTGTGGGCTTGTGGCGACTCAAATGAGAACCGGATTGAGGATATTAACAGATACAAGGAAAGAGGAGAAAGAAATTCAATGATCAATGGATCAGATCGACCAATCACGAATAAAATTGGACGGCTCAGATTAATAATAATAATAATAATAATATAGATATAGATTTAGTATGACATATCTCTAGTTTCTAATTTTGCCAGTGGCAACGTATTTTTTTCGAGAATGCCCATATAAATATATCACTGGTCAAAAATATATAAAATTTTCTGTTAAATGTGGAAAGCGTTCCAAAATGACCAATTAATGTATTTATTTCGCGCTACGTTCATACCAAAAAAGGCCGATCAAATGATGAACTTTCCGCCTCTGTCCTCTTGCCTCATTTAAATCCCCCTCTTGTGCTGCTCCAATTTCTAATATAGACCTTCTCCTCATTTAGATTTTTTTATTTTTTATATATAAATATAAGACTTTAAGGTCGACACCAGCCGAATATTGGCAGTTCCTCTCCCTTTCATCTTGGTACGTATGTTATTTTTTTTTTCATTTTCTTCAAAGGGAAAATTCACTTGTGTCTGCTAATTGCTATGCGCATTCCAATGAATATTGGTCAATTTTAATTCTTCCTCATAGAATAAATTAATAGATTCTTCTCCTCCTTTTGTTTACTAGATTGCTTACTAGATTAAATACTAAAATTGGTCAATTTTAATTCTTCCTCATAGAATAAATTAATAGCATCTTCTTCTCCTTTTGTTTATTTATCATAATTAGAGTGTTTTACCGTGTCTTTTTGACACAGTGAGTTCTTTTTGGATCTAGTAGTACAATTTGAAAAAACGTATGGGATGTAACTTCTTAGTTTAATCCAGATATATTTCACACCAAATTATACTACATATTAAAATTCATAACTTTGTATAACTCTCTGAAGAATGTTTTTTGTATAACATAATACTGCAGTCGTGCGTGCAAGGTGTTTGAGGAAGTGCTTCCTTTCAAAAGATGGAGAACAATGTTACTGGCACTGACAAAATTAGTGACCTGACCGACGATATTCTAACCCACATCCTCTCATATCTGAGTACCAGAGAGGCTGTTCAGACATGCATTTTCTCCAAAAGGTGGAGAAGCACATGGGCTTCTGTGCCGGTCCTGAGATTTGATTATGGAAATTTTGTGCCAGAAGCTACAAAAAGAATGCACAAGGAAAGTATGGTCAAATTCGTGAAATTTGTTAGAGGAGTAATACAAAATAGAGAAAAGTCATTATCCCTTGATACATTCGAATTTCGCTGGCATGCTGCACACGATCCATGTCATTGTGCTGATCTATTTTCCTCAGAATGCATTTTGCTGGCTCTCAAGTTCAATCCTTTGGCGTTCTCTGTTTGTGCTTGTAGACGAGTTATTTTGGACTGCATTGAACCAATCTTTGCATGTTCATCACTAGAAAGTATTTCATTGGAGTGCGCATCGCTTTCTTCAGATGATAAGTTCCTTAATCTGACAGCAGTTAAACTTCCACACCTCAAACTATTAGAACTTCACTCAGCAAATGTGGATGATAATTTCTTCAAAATGCTTTTCTCGGGGTGTCCTGTTCTGGAAGAACTTAAGCTGTATTCTTGTATTTTGCATGCCTCTCTGCTCTCTTCTGAAGTACTAACTAGCTTGGTTCTTAAACGCTGTTCATTTCAAAATAAATTGGTCATTTCTACCCCAAATCTTGTCCATATTGATATTTATCATGCACAGTCTGATGGTGTAAGATTGTCAATGGAAACTATGACATCTCTACGTGCTGCACGCATCCAATGCTTAACTGTCCATGTGAATGATACCGTGAAATGTTCTAAAGGTTTGTTGAATTTGCATGTTTCTTCGACGTTTGGTATATCAGCTCATACTTTAAAGAGTGATCAAAGAAAGGTAACATTGCTTTCTCATTGCCTGATTTTGAGTGATAATGTAAACTGCAAAATATTATGTTTTCTTATTGGATGATTTTTAGTGATTTTTAGAATAAGACATAGCTTGTGGCTGCAATTATCTAATACAGATGATAACTTTTACTTTTTATTAGGTGCCCCTAGGAAGTTCTATTATCAGTTTCTAATTCTGATAGTGCACTTACAGCTTTGTTTTGTTTTTTCTTTCTAAGAAGGTAACAAGGAAAGGGTTTCCTAATTGTTCAAACTTCAAAAACTTGAAGAGTTTGCAACTCGGGTGCTCAGATTTGAATCATATGTTCAATTCAGTACCCCTTTTCCTCCACAAATCGCCAAATCTAGAAAAACTCAGTCTACAAATTTTCCCTGTAAGTCTCTCCTTCCCTCTCCTATTTCATGGTGTAGAATGAATGAGAGTTCTTAGTTGCTTATTTGTATTGCATAGAAGCTTGAAGAAGGAAAAAGAAGCAAAGTTCAAAAACACACAAATTCAATCTAAATATAAGCTTGTCGTTAATCTGAGATGACTACTGTAAATATCATTTGTCGAAGTCTATAGTTTTTATTTATTATGATCTGTTATTGATGATATTTTTGCACATCAGAAAAATATTTGGCTTAATATGAAAGAAAAATCAATCGAGGAGGAATGGAGAGATGCTAAGTCAAGATATGAAAAATGGAGAGATGCTTTGCTCCAACTAAAGCACCTTGAGGTGGTTGAGATCGTAAATTGCAAGGAGAGGATGGAAATAGTCAACAAGTTGGTCGAGGAGTTGTCTTCATTTCTCAAGTCCACTGAGATAAAAATAGTTAATTAATGTACAAACTTCAAAATAATTATTATAAGAGGAAGTTTACTATGCACTGTGATGTATCGGAGGTTTTGTGCATCATGACCTTATTAATCGATGTTTTTGCAAATTGACAAATCTAATTAAACCAATTCAATATATATATTGAAATCTCATAGCAAATCAAATTTTATATTTTTTTTTAAAAATTTTTACTATTTTTTTCGATTTTTTTAAAACCTGCCATTTTTTTGATACAAACTAATATAAAGAACATTCCAAAAATGATAGGTTTTAAAAAATTCGAAAAAATAGTAAAAAAAAAATCTAAAAATGCGAAAATAGTAAGTGATTTAGAAGTCAGTATATAGTCTAATTAGTAATTAGTTGAATGCTGATCTGTAATGATTTTGTGAGACATTAGGTTAATTTTCAGCTTGTTCCTTATTGTTTAAATTATTATCTAATTTACATTTACGTTTGTGTTGCATGATAGGCACTTTTTTGTTATAGTTTTTAAGCACCAAATGGTGTAGTGAAAAATGAGAACTTCTATATATACATAATTCTATTGCCTACCAATTTTCACCTCCGGCTGTTCCTCATTTAGCATATATTTTATTACGGGGTGCTATTTTCAAGCTCAAATTATTATATTCTATAATAGTAATGATGATAAAACAAACAATTAAAACAATAAATGGGGGTCAATCCCCCGTCAAAACAAAAAGATAGGTCTCCTTCCAGAAAGGGAAGAGCAGAGAATGCCTCTCTGCTTTTAGTGGGTCATGAGAAGAGGTAATCCTGATTAAATCCATCGTTTTCCAGTAGCCCACAATGCAGCACGTGTCCAATGCATGATCGACTCTTTTGCTGTGTTTCGAGAGTCATTTTGTTTAATGTGTTAACATTGGCGCAAAAATCAGCACCGTACCCATCTGATCTCATCTATAGTGGATCAATGGACATTGGACAGATTTATTTTGCATTTCTTAGGTCACTTAGAGAACATAAAATATTAGCATTTAGTCCGTAATATATGCATTACGCAGTTGCGTTTCATGCGAATATGTCTTAAGAATTGATATTCTAATATGTTAAATAAATACTACAAAAGAAAAAAAAATACAACGGTTACATGGTTTTGCTTTAATTCCATAGTTTTCACAAAATTTATAATTTATTATTGAACATTTAATTTAAAACTCATAATATTCTTTTTGCAGATACCTGTGCCAAGGCAAATAGAGTAAATTTAGGCCCACATATAACCGGTCATGAAATTAATTATTCATTAGTTAAGAATCAAATAGTTCATAATCTGACATTTTCTATTATTTTACACGGTTTATAATGGGCAATTCGAATCCGAAATTTAAATTTCTAAATCAACTAAATTTTCGAGAAAGTCTTTCTCCAAAGATATAAATCCAATAAAATCACATGGTGGTCTCCAACTCTTGTTATTTATACAGCCTATAGTTACTCTGAATTTGATTTTGTGACATAAATTAGATAATTCTTTATTAATTACTCCCATCCGGTAATATTCAATACACAAATATGATTTTAATCCTAGAATAGGTTGTTCGTCACATTCCATATATTATATCTCTAGTTATATTTAACATAATTATATGTTGTGAAATAAATTGTGGAGACCAACATGAAAAGAGTAACATTGATTATCCAAATTTGGATAAAAGTGCAAATTAGCATAGAACATTGATGACATAATGTTGAATAGATTGATTTGAAAAAAAAAATACATTTATGTACGTATATATGAACAATATCCTGTGCAGATTGCAGAGCCACATAGTAGTAACCATTCATCATTTATAAGCTAGCTAACGAGCAATTTTTTCAATTTGTTCTATTCTGCATTGTGATCAGTGGAAACAAAAAAATAAGGAGAAAGAACAATGAACACAGCTCAGTGAATAGTGTTATTGTCAGTTGCTATGAAGACCTTTCAAGCTGAACTTTGGCGATATGTGACTTCATTTTTTTTGTATAGAACAGATTCGAGCTCCGTGAGGGTGAGGCGCATGAACTTAAGTGTCAAAACACTATAACATGCATCTCTAAATATAGCCAATTAACTCACAAAATTGTGGAAATATGCACAATGGCTAAAATAGAGAAAGTAAATTTGGATTTTCAGTCTGAGAAGCTATAGTACTCGACCCAAGATTGGAGAACGTGCTTAAGCGGACAAATCATCTCCTTGACTTTGTTCCCATTTTTGTAGATTATGAATGATGGTAAGACATGGACATTTTCAGTTTTTGCAATTAAGGGGTGTTGACTTATATCCACCTGAAACAAATGAAACAAAATTTCATGTTCTGAAAAAGTTTTTTTTTGGTGATGATAAATTAGTGGTCAAACACCCTAATTTATTTCAAATTTAAATGTTCATAAAAGACCGCGATTAATTGGGTTTCTAATTAGTTTTTAATGAAGACCTATGTCTTTTTTTTGTCTCGTCTAATTATCAACCTTTTTTCAACCTATTCCTAGTCTCCCTGGTTTTAATGATGATAACTGTTGTTTTTGTCTCTTCTAATTATCAACCCCTTTTCAGCCTTTTACTGGTCTCCCTGTTTTTCGTATGTGTTTGATACACCCAAGCAGTACATTATAAAGTTTTCCAATCATTACGTATACATAGTCTACAGAGAATTTGGGCTTAAGATATGATATTATGTAGTAGTAATTGTACCTTTATGAAAATAACTAATGGAAAGGAGGTGCACAAGGAATTCACGAAGGGTGAGATTTGATTACACTCTGCATTGGATGGTTCCATAAAGTAAACAACTGAAGCCCCTAAGAAAATAGAATCTTTGTCAGGCAAAAATGAAAATTTTTAATTTGATTATCTAACTCTAATATCCAATTTTATAGCATTGGGAGTTAGTGCCAACATCATGATAACATGGAGTACAATTGGTTAGGACACTGGTAATTGTGTGATTGAAAGCTCACCAGATTCAGAAATGGATTCTTGGAAATGCTCTGCACTAGTAATGTCTTTGACTTCTGTTCCAGATATCATACGAGAGACATCTTCACCTTGTGATTTTCTTAGTGCAATTTGTGCATGAGACAGTGCCTCAACTATTTTGGCATTTTCGGGAAATATTTTCATTGCTGCCTCGTAGTCTCTTACACTTTCAGCCCATTTCTCAAGCTATGCTCCATGAAGGAAAACAGAAAAGGCATACTTTCAGCGTCACATTTCTAAGATATAGTAATTGCAGTTGTAATCCAGCAGTTAGGACAGTGCTAGTACTTATTAACTGTGTTTTCGTCTGTGACTTGTATCTGTAAATAGTATTTGAAACAAAATGGACACAAAAACAGGTAGTATAACAACACTGGTTCCAAACACATTGTTTTTAAAATATTGAAAATTTATTAACAAAATTCCAAACTAAAAGACAGTAGAGTTTGAGAGAAAATGCAATTACTTGTGTCGCTATGTATGTTGTTATTTGCATGTAAAAATGTGATGACACTAACTTATAAGTTTCAATTACTATTCTGAAATATTCAATTACTATTCTGGAATATATATTGATGTCATTTCTTTGAAGTAAGATCTTTTTCCTATTTAAATGTACTATTCAATAACTCTAGTTTTAGTACTGGATTCAACTAGTAACCTTGGCAAATGACTCCGCACGTCGGAGGAGAGCCTTGATGTAACCTGGCCGAATTTGAAGGACCTGATCACAAATTTCAATGCATTTTTCCCAATTCCCCAATTGCCAATGGCAAGCAGCCAGATTGCTTAGCAAGCATGCATTAGATCTGGCATACTTCAACCCAATGTTGTATTGATCACAAGCTTCCAAGTATTGTCTTTCTCTGTAATGTACATTTCCATTAAGGCGAGCCATACTTGTCAGTCGCACATTCGTTTGTATGGCGGAGATTTCATCATTGAATCGGTCTACCCTATGGGCCCTGTCTGCTGCTGCAACAGCATTCTCAAACCTATATAAGAGTTATGGTCTCTTTTCTTGAAGGTTTATATAAGAGGCAAAATATTTTTTATTTTTTTGAGGGCATGGTGGCGAAATGCCACCGTGCAAGATAATTTTATTAATAAAAGATTAAGAGAGTTATAATCTCAATGCTATTTGGTTATGAAAGACTAATTTTGAACACGTGTACCAACAGTGCTTTTGTGCATACTAAAAATGGTCTTCAGAATGGAACTAACAAGTGCATACTGTCAACACATGCAAGTAAGCAATAGGATTACAAAATACAAAATATATCAAGCATAAACTGAAACGGACTATATACCTCAAAAATTATCAAAAAGCATAAAATATGACTTTACCTTCCCATTGCCATTTCAATTTGTGCATGAACAGCACAGACATATGCCTCTGGTTCCATACCAAGAAATTTGGCCAAAGATGGAAGCTTTGAGTCTAACTCGATAGCTTTAGAAAATGTTTCCTCAGCTTGCTCGAGTCTGTTCAGCTGAAGAAGCATCTCTGCCCTAAATGCAAGGATCTGAAATATCCAGATATATTGACAATTGTTAAACAGATTTGAAATTTAGAACATTAAAAATATATAAAGTGAAAGAGAATAATTTATTAAATCTACAAAATTTTCTTTGGTAAGTCACATTAAGTGCAATCTGACACTAATACATTTTTCTCTTGTACAAGGGCTGAGCTCTTTTACCATGATGTACAATTAATGTGCATCACTGATACACAAGTGCAATATGCCACTAATAATGCATGATATATATGTAAACTTTATTCTAGAGTAGCAGTTAATTACCGATCGAGAAGTGTCGGCTCCAGTTGCAATAATAGCGTCAACTTCTCTAAGAGCAGCCTTCCAGCTGTCACATCTTCTTGCATTTCCACTGTTTATTAGGTGGCCCTTCACTTTTTCTATTTTCACAGATAAGTCCCCCTTGTACTCTGGGCTTGTCAAACTCATGTGCATCTCGGCGATGTCAACCACACCGAGCCTACAATTGAAATTGCATGAATGATAAGAAGAAACTGAGTTAATATAAAGAATGACAAGGACAAGAAAAGCATAATGCTAATTCAATCAACTGTCATGTATATATATAATGTGGACTTCAAGGTTGCAGGGAGTTTTTGAAATAATATAATGAACAAATTGGTCCTCAGAAGTCCAAAGGAGCATTTAATTTTTTTTAAATTCCTTCTAGTATGTCCTTGAGAAGTTACAATAAGAACAAAAACGTTACAGAAAACTTTGATTTATTAGCACAAATTTCCTTTGAACAAAGAACTAAAAATTTTTAAAAAAAATGCAAATTTCACATTATTTCATCAAATTGGCCAAAACTTTATATACGTAAACCATAATAATTAAGCAAATAGAACAAGAAGAGAAAATCACAAAAGGTTACTGATATTTTATGTCCAAAAACCATCCAGTACGTTAATTCAATTTGCTTTAAAATTCTTACAAAATTTTGACAGTAACTACATAAAGATCAGACTTTTACAGAAGAATATCTCTAAAAACTTCCCATGAATATATGATATGCCCAAAGTCTAAATGTATAAAGTCACACTCAATGTAATTATGATCAAATATTGGCAAAATAGAATGATAAAAAAGAAACAATAAAGACCGAAGTGCAATTATCAGATCACAAACCACAAATTTCAGACAATTAAATATACTGACATTTCTCACTTCAATTAAATTGATCAAGTCTTTTGCACGGATCCTAGAAATCGGATAAAAATTAGAAAAGCCTCCTTGAAGTGAGAAAAGTTTTTTCCGTTACAATTAACTGACTTTTCTCACTTCAATTAAATGTTACAGTACCATGTTGGAAAAGTTTATGTTGTACACTTGCCTTAGATAGAACAGAGAGAGTCTGTGGTGGACTGTAACATTTCCTTGCTCAAGCTTATACGCCACATGGTACTCCCGCAAAGCCTCCTCGAACCGGCCCAATTGAACCAGAGTATCAGCCCGACTGATTCTACAAGTCGCACTTTTTGGCTTCATTCGTAGCACCCTGTCATATCCCTCCAGTGCCTCTATGTACTGGCCTTTTTTGAATGCATCCTCACCAGACTGCAACTCATCTTGGATGATCTTTCTCGGGTTTATGATGCTCCCATACCCATAATCTGAATGCCCAGGACGAAGCACCCGTGTCTTTGGAGGGGATTTGAAGCCGCTAGTTATTACACCATGGGGACAGATATTTCCCCATGTCACTCTGTCACTAGAAACTGCTGTACTTCTGCTTGAGAAAGAGGATCTGGATGGGGAACTTCCAGGGACTGCTGAAGTGGACCTGAATTCAGCACTACTTGTCAGGGAATGATCTGAGGGAAGCGATGTGAGCGAATCCTCTAGAATACGAAATGGATTGTCTTTGTCGAACAAGTTGTGCTCCACACCCATTTGGTCAGGCTCAGACATCTAACCTATTTCTTCACCAAGTACAGGCATTTTTAGTCTTAAGTGGGCTTGAGTTCCTATAGAGGTTTGAAGAGGAATCTGATGGATTAGTGGAATAACGAAAAGGGATTGTTTTCTTGATCTCAATAAAGGAGAAGGATGTTTTCAGCTGTTAAAAAAGAGAGTGCAAAAGAGTAATATATAGTTAACTTTGTCTGTACTAAATGAATGGGTTGTACAGCTATATGACCAGCAAAGAAAAATGTAGTTAGTTACCAATCTGTTATGCTGGTGTCGATTTTTCTCAGAGCAATCTTGCAGGTCCAATCACTGTCTCTTCTGTTGTTAGCTCCCTTTTCCAGAGAGTCCTTTATTTTATCTATTTTCTCAGATAATACCCTCTGGCACTCTGGACCCACCCAGGCCATTTGGTTTTTTCCTATGCCAATCACTCCTAGCGTTGGAATTTGATACTTCCATGCGTTATTTAAAAGGAAAGCCCTAATTTTATTTGTAAAAGAAAATTATTGATTATGTCTGATTACTTCTGAAGATTATATTCGAAGAAAAATTAGAGGTGTAGAATTTAGCAAACAAGGAATGTACACTTGCCAATTTAGGATCTGTTCTATGCAAACAAACACGGCATCTTATGTTATAGATGTTTGTAGTTCAGTAGCTAATTGGACTCTCACTTTACCAATTTCGCTTACTGTATAAAAAATAGCACCTGACCACCAGTGCTCAATATCAATTTATTTTGACAAGGTTAATTTTTATTCACCAAAATAATAGCAAATCTTGACTATATATGTTTGTTTTATCAGTAATAGCCATGACTTGAAAAAGAAACTACTAAAATACATAGGAAAATTGAAAAACTGTATTGGAAATTGTGGTTAAGAGAAGAATTAGGGTAAAAGTTAGGGATTATGGCCTCTACAGAGGCTCCCCTATTTATATTAATCAAAACAGTTGTTCTTTTACAAATCCAATACCATATATAACCTATACCATAACTGATTTATTACCATAAAGATAATTCCTAATATAACTCAGAATTACCATAAAGATAATTCCTAATATAACTCAACACTCCCCCTCAAGATGGGCGATAGATATCAATCATCCCCATCTTGTTACAAGAACTCTCAAACTGCTTACAACCCAAACCCTTAGTTAGACAATCAGCCAACTGGTCTGCTAATTTCACATAGTTCAATGTCAGCACTCCATTATTCAGTTGTTCTTTGATGAAGAAACGATCAATCTCCACATGTTTAGTGCGATCATGCTGAACTGGATTGTTTGCAATATTGATTGCTGACTTGTTGTCACATCGAAGTTGTAAGGATTCTCCTCGAAACATGCGCAACTCAGATAGGAGATTTTTCACCCACATCAACTCACATAGACTGAGTGCCATAGCCCTGTACTCAGCCTCAGCTGTAGATCTGGCCACCACATCTTGCTTCTTGCTTCGCCAAGCCACAAGATTGCCTCCAACAAATACACAATATCCTGTGGTGGATCTACGATCATCCACGCAACCTGCCCAATCAGCATCACAATATCCTTCAACTCTCAGATGCCCATGACTTCTGAACCACAGTCCTTTTCCGGGACTCCCCTTGATATATCTGAGAATTCTGTGAACAGCATCCAAATGTTGTTCTCTCGGATCATGCATGTATCTACTCACCACACTCACTGCATGAGAAATATCAGGTCTAGTGTGGCACAGATAAATGAGCTTACCAACTAGTCTTTGGTACTGCTCCTTGTCCACTAAGTCACCTCCCTCAGCACACAACTTCTGATTTGACTCAATAGGAGTAGGAGCAACCCTACAGCCCAACATCCCTGTCTCTGAAAGAAGATCCAGTGCATACTTTCGCTGAGAAAGCACTATACCCGTATTTGACCTAGCAATTTCAATCCCAAGGAAATATTTCAATTGTCCCAAATCCTTGACCTCGAACTCTTTTCCAAGGTTTTCCTTTAGCCGCATGATCTCCTCAGCATCATCTCCAGTAATCACAATATCATCAACATAGACGGCCAGAATGGTGATACGACCTTTCAAGTGCCTGTAGAATACAGTATGATCTCCATTGCACTGCTTGTATCCCATGCTACAGACTGCAAGTCTGAACCTATCAAACCATGCTCTCGGAGACTGTTTCAGCCCATACAATGACTTCTTGAGCTTGCATACCTTCCCAGCTGATTGTGGATTAGCAAATCCAGGTGGAACCTCCATGTACACCTCTTCTTGGAGATCTCCATGTAAGAAAGCATTCTTGACATCCAACTGGTGCAGTGGCCAATTGAAGTTGGCAGCACACGACACCAGCATCCTCACAGTGCTCATTTTTGCAACAGGAGCAAAGGTCTCATCATAGTCAATACCATAAGTCTGACTATATCCTTTTGCAACTAGTCGGGCTTTGTATCTATCCACTTTGCCTTCTGGAGTTTGGTTGACAGTATACACCCATTTGCATCCGACAGCGCGCTTTCCAACTGGTAAAGGTACCAATTCCCATGTGTCATTCTTCTTCAACGCCTGAAGTTCTTCCTGCATGGCACTGAACCATCTGGGATCTTGCTTAGCTACCTGCCATGTGTTAGGTACAGGCACAGAATCTAGAGATGCAAGGAAGGACTTATATGCAGGTGGAACAGATGCATATGAAATGTAATTTGCAATATCATTTCCCCAATTACCATACTTAACAGGAGGTTTCCCAGCATTAACCCTCGATGTTCTACGGAGTGAAATTTGAGGAGAATTGTTACCTATCAACTCTGAGTGAGAATCTGAGGAAGGACTTGGGGAAGAGCTACTTGGGACATTAGCATTCAAGGGGACAGGCGATTCAGGCTGCTCATGCTGCTCAGGCTGCTCATGCTGCTCAGGCTGCTCATGCTGCTCAGGCTGCTCAGGCTGTTTTGGCCTCCTTTTATACACTATCAGCTCCCCTTGTTTTTTGTTTTCACCACTCAGATTGCTATCACCACCACCATCTTCATCATCGTTCAGATTACTATCACCACTCGGTTCCGACAAAGGACATGGAAAGCCGCTAATTATAATTTCATTCTCCTTCTCCCCCTCTCTACCAACACTGGTAGAGTCATCTTCGAACAATGAGTCCAACTCTGTCTTTCCTCCATAGTATGGTTCAGATTCTCGAAAAGTCACATCCATACTAACAAAGGTCTTTCTTTCAGTAGGGCACCAACACCTGTATCCTTTCTGATTTGAGGGATAACCTATAAAGATGCATTTAACCGCCCGCGGGTCTAGCTTTCCTACTGTCAATCTGTGATCTCTCACATAGCACACACATCCGAACACCTTGGGCGGAACAACAAAATTATTAGAGCCAAGTAGCATCTCACGTGGTGTCTTCATTCCTAACACTCTTGATGGCATCCTATTGATCAGGTAGGTTGCCGTCAAAACTGCCTCACTCCACAGAAACTTAGGTACATTCATTGTCAGCATCAATGAACGTGTCACCTCCAATAAATGTCTATTCTTACGCTCGGCCACTCCATTTTGGGCTGGGGTATCCGGACAAGTAGTTTGATGGAGAATTCCTTGTTCGGACACAAAGGTGGCAAACTCCTTGTTAACATACTCAGTTCCATTATCTGATCGAAGGATCTTCACCTGTACTCCAAATTGAGTTTTCACAGAAGCTGAGAAATCCTTAAAGCATTTTAGTACTTCAGATTTCTGTTTCATCATGTAAATCCAAGTCATGCGTGAATAACAATCAATAAAGGTGACAAACCATCTAAATCCACTAATAGAAGTAGTAGGACATGGTCCCCAGACATCAGAATGAACAAGTGCAAAGGGCTCCAAACTTCTTAAACCAATCATTTTATAATTAGAACGAGTATGTTTTCCAAGTTCACAAGCATTACAAAATAATTTCTCCCTATCAACTTTATTCATCATATCAGGATCCAACTTATTCAAACTATCAAAAGATAAGTGTCCTAATCTATTATGTTGTAACATAGCCTCTTCTTCTGCCCCTTTTTCAATAGCAGCAACGAGCATAGCAGCCTCCTTATCCAAATACCAAAGTCCCTCACGCCTGTTGCCATTCCCAAGTCTCCTCCCCGTTTCCTTTTCCTGAATCAGACATGTATTTTGATCAAAAAGAACAGTGCAATTCAATTGATCAATTAGTGAGCTAACAGAGAGCAAATTAACAGGAAAAGAAGGAACATGCAACACTGATGGTAGGGTAATAAAAGAATTACAATAGACTGAACCAAAACCCTTGACAGGTTGGGATGTACCATCAGCTGTTTGGACTGTATCTGGTTGTATTTGTTGACTAGGACAATATTCCACAAATTCATTGGATGATCCTGTTATATGACTAGATGCACCTGAATCTATAATCCAATCTACATGTGATTTAGTGGATGCAAAAGCCTGTGCCTGAATACCTTTAGTCACATGAGCATAGTAACCAACATTACCAAAGTAAGCATTGTCATCACACTCATCCGACTTTGCCTTCCCTTTAGAGCTCTCAACTTGAGACTTGAACCGACGTAGTTCCTCCAGCTCTGTCAGTTCTGTTCCAGTCACCTCTGTCGCGGCTTGGGACTCCTCTGTTATAGCAAAGTGAGCAACACCTCGACCTCCACGTCCTCGGGTTCCTCGCCCCCTATATCCATTTCCACGTCCGCGACCACCATATCCACCTCTCTGTCCTCCACCTCCTCGACCACCGCCAGATCTGCGAGGCTCAGGACAATTGAAACTGAGATGTCCTTTATGTCCACAGTTGAAACAGTCCCTGTCATCTTTGATTTGGGCTCCAGGAACTGCCATTGCCGAACGAACAACATGTGAGGTTTCAGATGCCATTACCTTCTGTCTAACCTCCTCTTCCTCCATCGAAGCGATAACCTCATTCAACGATGGAAGAGATGGCAAATGACATATTGCCGCCCTTCTTGCCTCAAATTTCGAGTTCAGACCCTTTAGAAAGCGAGCCACACGCCTTCTTTCAAGGTATTGCATCCCACAAAGAACATCTGTCGGATCCTTCAGTGACAAAGGATCATAGTGATCCAAATCAGCCCACAAACGACGCAACTCTGCCGCATACTCAAGAACTGATTTCTCTCCCTGGACAGTAGCATCAATTCTTTCTTCCACGTCGAGCATCATCATCACACTCCCAGCTCCAGAGTACATCTTAGCCAACGTCTTCCAGATATCTGTAGCACTTCTAATCGATTCCACCATTCCAGCTATGGATGGAGACACAGATGTCAACAACCAAGAAATCACTAAAGAATTCATATGACTCCATCTCATCCACGCAGCACTTGTCTTGTCCATACTACCCAACTTGTCAGCAGGTTCACTGCACTCTCCATTCACATACCCTTCAAGTCCTTTCATCTGAAGGTTCAGCAACGCCCTTCGAGACCAGCTCAAATAATTCCTCGTCCCCTCAAGTTTGACATCATTAGGTAACAACTCTATCTTCTGTACCACCTGTGACTCTGACACAGATCCGGAAGTCTTACCGGACGCATTCTCCTCAAACTTCACATTCAACAATTTGGCCATATTTTCCATAACGGCCTGTAAATCCTTAGTAGTCACAGGTTCACCCATCTTATCTCAAACACAAACACAATTAGAGGACGAGATCAACAAATTTCAAACACAAACCGTGCGGACGCACACGATCACGGTTTCAGCATTCACCAGAGACAAATCTTGTATAGAGAGAAAGAGAGAAGGAAAGAGAACACCTGTCCATGACTTGGTCTACACGTGTCTACTCTGTTGGTCCACGCGCGGTGCAAGGATGAGAGGGATGAGAGGAGGGCAGATCGGTCCACGCGCGGCTCACAGAACTCCTCTCTTCTGGTCTTGTCGCGGTTCACAGGAGAAGGACTCCTCTGGTCCACAGTCGCGGCTCACAGGAGGAGAGGTGATCTGCTTGGTCTACGCGTGGTCCACTGAGGCGCGTAGATTTCTCTGGTCCACACGCGGTCTACAGGCAGCAACGGAGAGGAAGGTAATAGCGGAGGAGGGATTAAGCAGAAGAAAGAAGGACGGAAGAGAGAAGGCAGCGCCGCCGTCAGACGGGCTCTGATACCATGTGGTTGAGAGAAGAATTAGGGTAAAAGTTAGGGATTATGGCCTCTACAGAGGCTCCCCTATTTATATTAATCAAAACAGTTGTTCTTTTACAAATCCAATACCATATATAACCTATACCATAACTGATTTATTACCATAAAGATAATTCCTAATATAACTCAGAATTACCATAAAGATAATTCCTAATATAACTCAACAGAAATAATCTTTTCCTTTCTAAAGAATCCTTCAAATTTAAACTTTGTACTGGGTGCCTTAAGAACTCTTTGGAAACCAAAAGAATGTTTAATTCTCGTATACTTAATTACAATACCTAGAGTAATACAGTATAAAACTTTCTATGGAGTGATGCAGAGATTGTACAGCAGAGTAAGAGGCTTACAATTCGATGAACATTAATAATTTACTATGATTTATTGATTATATATATACACACCCATACCAAATTTGAGCAATACTTGAAACACAGTGGAAATAAATGCTTCTTCAAATATTTAGACAAAAGCCTGCAAAAGATTTATTAAAATGAATTCATGAAACAGTAACATAATGTACCTTTCGTTGACTGCTCATATGAATTTTGCACAGACGATTTAAATCATGGATGTCAAAATTCAGGATATCTCTTGGAATACTTTCTATGGTTTCCGGAAGAGCAACAAATGATAATAGAATGTCTGGGGGAATTATGCCCAACAGTGAAAGGGAGAAGGAGAGGGAGGTGGTGGGGGTGAGCAGAGAGAGATTTTTTATTATTATTTGTATGAAATATTAAATTATCCTTAGCATATCTGGACCATTAGTACAGGAATTGTATATTTGCCTAAATTAGGTCCGCTAAACCTAATTCAAGGTGATATGTGCAGTGAAGAAGATGACTCGTTAATTAAAGATGTGCTCAAAGATAGAAAATTTACACTGTTGGAAGACCATAATGCTATCGATAGGCCGCTGAGTTACATTGATATTACTCAATAGTGTTGTGTCTTCTGTCACCTTTATACCTTGTCTGCCTAAATATGCAACGTGTGAGCTAGATAAAATTAGGAAACAAAAAAGCTTCTCTGCCATGGTACACAGGATAAAAGGTCAGTATATATAACCAGATATACTGGTAGAGTGTTTATTTTGAAAAAAAAAAAATGCGGGGGTTTTGAACTTTTGGTGATAGCAAAAATGGCCGTTCAAGTTTTGGATCCCCCAGTTCAAGGATGGCGGAAGCATATCACAAAAGATGATACAGACTTGTTCTGGTGCTGAGTGCTGTGTACACACTAATGTAATGGTATTGTGCATATGCTACCAGTACAAGATGATATGAAGAATGTGTAAGAGAATGTATATCTTCAGCAGGTAGCAGTGGACCTCAATTAATCATACTGACATGGCTCCGCTCCATCATACTGACATGGCTCCTTGGGATTTGTGCCCTCAGAAGGCTCGTTGTCGGCTGAATCAGGGGAACTTGAGTCACACAAACCCTGACTCAAAGCACATCAACATCGAGGTCAATGAGCCCAGACCTGAAGGACACCTTGCATTGGCAGGTAAATGTTTGATGGTACATGCTGTTAGGAATAACAGGCCGTCAAAGGAGGACGTGTTGCCCTGGAAAGTACATCCCAGGATCACGTGAGGGTCTATCCTATTATATTGGGCAAAACTGGTCCTTGACGATCATTCGCATTTATGGGCGGCCGTCATGGACTGAGAGAAACTCTTGGCTTAGGGCTTCAGGGACCAGGCCCTACCTCACTGTATTGGCCAGGGGTTGATTCAGTAAAAGAGATGGTAAATGTCGGTGCAATGTGCAATAGGTGACAGCAGGATAGCACCACTGGTACGTCTGGATAAATTGATAGACAGAGAGTTAGATGAAGGTACTTTTATCACTGTTTTGCCCAATTTAGATAAATATTGTAATCTTTTAGCATACATGTGAAGTAGATCTAGAGGAGAGGTGAATTGTTGTGTATTGTATGAGGATGAAGGGTAATTTTGATAAATGACGAACCTAATTTCATCTGGTTATACATTAATCAAGAAAGCAAATGAATAATCTTATTTAATCTATTCATGACCAAGTGAACTTCACACAAGTCACTTAAATTCGAAAAAGTTCTGAAGGGAAGCAGAGCACAAAATCGATTGAATAAAAGTCAAATCAATACAGCTAATGCGCTCAAACAATTGATCTTTTACTACAACGTGCGCGCACTAAACAACCAACGGATCATACAGGCGCATATTTTTCTGGTGGTGCTTGATTTAAATTAACTCTTTCGAGTTTAATTTCAATACACTATGTATTATCCATTTTGTTGTATGCCACAATACCAGATTACTGCTTTATCTTCTTTTTTACTAACAATGCCAGGCACCAATTCCATTACTCTGCAGAATGTTTGTTTCCCATCGTACTAATATTACCATAACTAAAATTTTGCAAACAGAACCTTAGTAACCTCGTAATACAAAATTTTGAACCTACACTCGGCCAAGGTCTACCAAAGTCTAAGCCAATGATCTGTTTATTTCAATCCTTGGATTTTAGTACAGTTGACCAGTTGCCACAAAACCACACCAAAGCATCAGGAACACAAAATTATTATAACCTGTAACAACCCAACACAAGTTCACTTTGAACCCACTTTGGCCCAATCAGATTCGACAAACCTCTTTGCAGTTGTGCAATCTCCAGTCTATCGAGTTTCCAGCTAAAAGCAAGTGAAACAGACAGTATAAAGAAATCAGCACAAGGTACCAATTTATTACCATAAACTACAAAATTCAAAAAGTTCAAACTTCTAACAAGCTTTGTTCCAAATTTTAAGAAAGCATTCTAAAGGAATTCATAAGTGCCCGAAGAGCCCAGTTCACTAACTAACAGCAGGCAACACACCTCAAGGACAAAAAAACATATCCATTATTACAACTTAATTCTTAGACTGCCTTAATTCAGGCCGCACAAAGTCTGCATCAGCTGGTACTGATATATCAACAGTCGGCCTCAGCTGTGCACACACCTCAATCGCTCCATGGACTGGGTCTGAGAGGAAGTTGCCGATCAGGTCACGGTTTATTGGAGAACTATTGTTGACGGATACAAAAGCCTGTTGAGTAAGGATGTAGTCAAATCGTGGGGCCCACTTGCGGGAACCAAGACGAGCTGTGGTAGAGCAGTTATCTACCATGAATGCAACCCCACGTGCATGCATAAATGGATTTAAGGAATCTACAGCCTCAATCAAGCTCTCATTAATAATTTCTGAGTAAGAGTGCCCCTTCTTCTGTAACACCTCTATCTGTAGAAATTTATAAGCCATGAGAGCGTCCTCAATTTATCTGAGAATTTTGGTAAATATCATAAAACCAACCAGCCAGGCACATGACAGGAACAATTCTATCTTCATTTTCCTATTCATGCCAGTGTGCTGGTTTTCATTGTTTGCGTGCAAGTTAGATTAATGTTGTGTAGCAGATTATTACTTTTAGAAGAGGGAACTTCATAAAACTCCAAAGCAATTTGAACAACACATGAAAGATAGGTAAATAAATCTAGCCATCATCTAAAACTCCAAAGAGGGAACTTCATAAAATGCACCTGACATGCGTTGCTAACTAGTTGACTAAAGTGTGCCTATAAGATCTCATTTATTTCTTTGATTTCATCGTGGCAAAGAGACAACAAGATAGACATATACCTGAGCCATCATTAGTGCAACAAAAACTCCAGCAGTGAAAGGATATAATGGGCCTAAGTCACCTTCAGGCCGGGTGGCACGCACCTGCTCACCCACTTTCCACATCCTCGTCTGATCAATGTTACCCATAGGGAATGCAGGAAGCCCTTCCTTTTCCTATCAGACATAAAAGGTAAAAGAAAGAAAATAAAAAATAGTAAGAAAACACCACATTTCTGAATATTGAAGAATGTTTGTGCGTGAGAGTGTGTTTGTTTGTTGTGTTCCATTTCTAGTCTACCCCAACTTCTTTGGGACTAAAGAATTTGTTGCTGTGTCTATGTGCGTGTGGGGAAGAGCGAGAGAGAGAGAGAGAGAGAGAGAGAGAGGCATACGTAAAACCGACGGCCAGCAAGTACAACACTGCGTATTTCACTTCCAGATGCAACATCTTCATAGCATTCATACAGTATTTCCATGCATGGATAGTATGATGCACTATATGCCGCATTGAATTCTTTCTTTCCCTCCGCTGTGAGAGAGTTGTACACAGCAAGCATACCCTTGTATATTAAGAAAATTAAAACTTAGCGACTGTGTGTACGATAAATCCTAGAAATATTTTCTAACAAAAATACCTTTGTAGAAATGGTTCTTGATACAATCCCTGTTATACACTCGACTGTATTTTTGTACGCCAGATGCTCATCCATCCCATTCTCGGTGTATCTCCTAAAAAGTGCCTCGACAATTCCATGCACAGCACCAAGTAATATTCCTACATAAGATATCAGAAATACACTATTAAAATTTGAATTAACTAAGTTAAACAACCAGTGTACATTTGAAAAAAGAATTGTCATACCCCTTTCTCCAAAGATGTCGCTCTTATACTCCTGCTCAAGAGTTGTGGCAAATGTGAAAGGGGATCCCAGAGCTACTGACCAAGCAAGAGCCACATCTGTCGCCCTGCCATCTACATCCTGTAAACAACATTGTTCAGTGAAGATTTTCCTATACCAAGAAACAGTTCAGAAAAGTAAGATTCCTGCCTCGTAATTTGCTACTTTACTCACCAGATCTACTACTGATAACTCAACAGCATAGCCAGCTCTTTCAAAACCACAAATGGATGGTATCTCAAAGCTTTAACGTAAATAACAATAACTTTGTATCATTCCTGGCACCATACAAGTTGTATTTAATTCAAGTTGGCAGAGTACCAGATCAATACATTATGAACCTACCAAGTACCACTATGAAACACGTCACCACCAACATTTGCAATAAAAGCATGGTAATACCTGGTGAACAGCAAAGCTTGAATTGATACCAGCACCATTAATCTCCTTTCCTTGTACATACAGCCTTCTGACAGATGGACCCATTCCCTTGGGGCACACTGCAATGACACTAATGTTTTTGGGGAAATCGAGGCCGAGGGACTGTAAATGCCCCAAAAGGAACCCATGGGACAACCCTAAAATGCTGTTTGGCTTCATGTGCGAGAATATCTTCTCATAGTTGTCAGCCTGAAAATAAATAAAAATTAACACTTGTACAGTTTGAAGAACAACAAACTCCCATAGTCCCATTTAATTGGAGACTATATATCAGGGACACCAACATTTGAAGTATCAGATATATATCCAAATTACATATGCAGAAACATGTAAATATTCAAATTTGAAAACATTCTACTAAAGGGTGAAGACAACAGAAACCTGAGCAGCATCAGAAATTAGCAGGAGCACCAAGTCACTACCCGAAATGGTCTCCCATATATCACCCAGAGTACCAGTTTCCTCTGTGAACCCAGCCGCACGAGCCTCATTGAATGACCGGGACCCTTTCCTCAAACCAATCTGGAAAATAGTAAATGAAGGGATAAAGCCATGTATTTTTCAATTTATTACAATAGTGTATTTAAGTATCAAAATGTATTTTCTTCAAAAAAAAAAAAAAAAAAAGTACCAAAATGTACAGTGGCTAACCTTGACAACAATGTCTGACTTGGCTTCAGAAAGGGAATCCCTCAAGTTTTGTGCTTGTGCTGGTCCCTGTTCAAAAATATTATGTAAACTTATACAAATCTGATAACTAGAACAAGGAGCACGATTGAATAATAGGAAAAGAAAATGAAACCTGAGATCCCCATCCGATCACACCAATTTGCTTTATTCCCCTGAATGCATCTGGCAAAAGAGGGAACAAATCCCTTCCTCCTCTCACTATATACTGAACAAAAAATTCAAAAACAAAAAAAATCATCAAACATTAAAATCAGTAAAAAAAAAAATTAAACAATATGTTGTACAATTACCCATGATTAAGAAATGTGTTCAGAAAAGTCGACAAATGAGTTTGTCACTTAAAAATCAAACCAGACCAACATCCGAAAATTACCAACAACAGTTACAACACAACAGAATTATTTTATTATTTTTTTTTTTTTCTAACGAATCAACATAATGCAAGGCACGAGTGAAAGAAATGGGGAAAGCGAACCTCGTCATGACCCGCAAGAGAAATATTCTCCTTCTTGAAAACTTTTGAGTCGAAATCAAGGGAAGGAGGCGCCTTGGCAACGGATGGTGCAGAGACCATACGAGCAGCCATGGCAGCGCCGCCTGAGCGCGCCGCATTGGAGCTGATGCGATGAGAGAGACGAGGTAGGGTTACGGAGGAGGAGGTGGAGAAGGTGGCTAGGGTTTTAGGTGTGGGTTTTAGGGTTTGGGATTGAGAGGGTAGGTAGAGAGAAGGGGTAGTGGAAGTGGCGGCTGCCATTGTTCAGTTGACGATGGTTGTGTCGGGTGCGAGAGAGAGAGAGAGAGACGTGAGAAGCTTTTTGATTGGGTTTTATATGTTGGAAAGTTGCCAGAGCAGGTCTGTTGTTTGTTTGTCTCCATTTTTGGACACTTGAGATGTTGTTGTACAAAGATTGCTTTGGGCAAGTCTTATGGGCTCGTTTGGGTCGTATGAAAATAAGGAAGGAATAAGAATTTTAGGACTAAAACGTTGGAAAGTGTGTAACTTTGTGAGAGAGATTTATGCTTAGGAAGAAGCTATTTCTAGGAAGAGGCTATTCCTAGCCCATCCAAACGCCCCCTAGAGTATAGACTGTAGTCAGTGTTGGAAGGGTTTACAAACTTCATATTTAGTGGAATAATTTATAAATGATCAAAATTTAAATAGTTTAATATTGACTTCAATGTTGATTATTTACTCAAGTTGTTTGGTAATCTGCATCTGATGGTTTAATTGTAAAATTAACTATGTTAGACTGTAAATTACTTCTTATTCATATGATAAAAATTTTATGAGTGTGACAATTATCTATTGTATATCAGACAAAAATTTGTATGTTCTTGCAATCAATTGCAAAAGAATATAAGATCAGACTTACAATTGTGATCTTACATAATTCAAAAGGCTCCATGGACATTTAAGCATCAAAGATAAGAATCTCTTCATTTTATATATCAATTTCTGTAATTAAAACGCCTGAATGCAATTGGGTATTTGAGTGTTCACAAGCGGCTTTAAAAATAAAAATGGATATGCCCAGTATATAATAAGGAGAGAATAGAACTACAGAAAGAGATAAAAAGCAAGGAAGACAATTTCAGATGCCCTTCATTCTTCAATTTTTTAATTAGTCTCTCTCCACTTTTTTTTTGACAACTAGGTAGCGACTACCTATAGTCTCTCTCCACTTGTTTTGGCTTTTCGGAATCTCAATGAACAATCTGATTCATGCCATTGGTATGAATAAAAAAAATTCTCCTATCCGGGTCGGTTCTGACCTCTCTATAAGCCAGGTGATATTGCTGAGTTGTAAGAACTATGAACTCTGAAGACAAAAGTTAGGTTGCGGACTTTGTTTTGGGAAAAATAAAAAAAAAAACATATATTTCTCGTGTGGCGACAACCCACATGACATCTTATGAAATTTCTCCTGCTTTCTGTAGTTTTGAAAAGAAATGTCGCAGTATAGCTCTGTATTCTGAGAAAGAAAAATACAAAAGCATAGCAGTTGAATGCTGATTTTTTTTGTAAAATGCAGGACTCAGGTCTTATTGACAAACATAAAACTATAAATGCTTGATATGTGGAGCTTTAGATTCACTGTGGTTATTAAAAATAATAATAACAACAACAATAATAATCTACAAACCTTTTTTTTCAAAAGGGTAATAATTTACATAACTTGGGCACAACAAGTGAGCTGAAAAAATTAAAAATAACACTAAAAAATTATTAAATTTCAGAAATATTACTAAAATAATCAGACTTTCAAAATCCGATATCATCTAGTATCGTTCTTTCAAAAAACGATATTAGCTAGTATCGGACTTTAATTGATTTTTTATTTTTTAATTGGTTTTTATTCCTTATATGTATTTTGGTTATATTATGCAATGCATTTCATTTGTATTTTGGTTATTTTGTGTTTCTTATAAGTAGTTTAATGTATTCCAATTCAACATGTTTTTCATGCATTTATTCTTGAAAAATAAAATATACATTTATTTTTTAGATAGAATTGTATGATTTTGTATTCATTACTATGTTACATTTGTTTCAAAAAAATTCTTTATTTATGTTTTATTAATTGTATTTTTTATTTTGGTTTGATTTTTAGTTGTTTAATATTTTTTTTTGGTACACTAGCCATAATTTATAACATTGGTATCACATATGTATCACAGAAATAATAAAATCAAAGAAAATAATAGAAAAATTACACAAAATATATTTTTGAAATGTCAGAACTTCAAACAGGCATAAATTTTGATAAGAACGTCTATTTAGGGCATATGATCCCAATCCGGAAAGTTTGTGACAAGATCTATAAGGTTTAACATGGATTTATCCCATAATGACCATTTTCGAGGCCAAAAAAAACGCTACTTGAACTTTCAAAATCCACTTTGAAAGTTTTTAAATCTAAAAATAACATAAAAACTACTATAATTAGTTTTTAATCAATACAAAATAATTACTATACAAGAGAAGAGAGTAGAGATGTAAAGGTCATTGTTAAAAATTGAAAAAAGAAATTGAGCATAATAAAAGAGATAGAAAGTTAGGCTAGTGTACAGAGTGATAGAAAAAAGAAAAAAAAAGACTAACTGAAGAGTGAAGATGAGATGAGATGAGGATATTTAATATTTTTATATAATAATCCAAATTCAATAGTTATAGATGTTGTCCTAAATAGGGGCAGCTAATCACAATATTAGCAGAAACAATTGAGGTTCTAAATCGGTTTGGTATGAACTAACCTAACACAATTCAATTGGTACCCAATACAAACAAGCACACACAATCAATTCAAGTATAGCAAGAAAATAAAGAGAAAGAGAGAGAAAAATTGAACATGCCATATAATTACGAAGTTCTGACCCGCTAGCTAGGGTTATGCTAGTCTTAATTAGTCGTATGTTTCTAGGAGTTTCACGACCTCGAATCGAACGCACTCCGTTCAATTTCAATAAGAACGAGAGTACAATTTCGAACCAAATAACATCGTACACCAAGTAACCAAGGCGAATTAGCCTAACTCGAAAGACAAATGGCACCACGGCTTCAAGTGAGATTAGCTCTCAACTTATTCCAACCTACACCTAGCGACAATGTTGGGGTGATGGCGTTTGAGGCTATTTTATATCTCAAATTGATCTACCTATGAAAAACTCAAGTAGGGAGTAATTAACCCTAGTACTCAAAGGCTCAAATCTAGATAGATTTTAGCTGCACAAAAGTCTCTAAAGCGATAGAACAAGGGGTGGAAATAACCCACGAAATAACTACTTTTACCCAAAAAAAAAAACAGTCATGGCGTTACCTAATGTCCTAGGACATCACTCGATGCTGGAATATGACTGTTGAAATTGTCTTATAGCAAAACTAGTCATTAGGGCGTTACTTGACATCATAGGATGTCACACAACGCTGCTGAAAATTTTTGTCAGACACAATTTAGTATTTTGACCAAATCATTATGTTATGAATTCCGATTGATGTGATTCAAAAACCATTGGAAAGAGGATAAAAGGATCTACAACTTTCATGTTTTGAGTTTCTTCAAATTCAAAATAGAAAGTGGTCAAAACAAGATCGAAAGAGAACTGCAGTAGGAGAACTGTTGGTACGGTTCCGTTACCTAACCCTACAGGGCGTTACACAACGCTACTACCAGTTTCAGCAGACAGAGTTTAGTATTTTGACCAAAACTTTCTACTTCGAACTCCGATTGAGGTGATTCAAAAATAATTGAAAGTGGACAAAACTATCTATAATTTTCATGTTTTGAGTTTCTTCAAATTCGGAATAGAGAAGCTGTCAAAACTGCTCGAAAGAGCAGTGCAACAATAAGACTGTTGTGCTATGGCATTGTGTAACATCCTAGTTACATTAGGTAATGCCTCCTGAGCCATTTTGGTGCCGATAACCACCCATTAGGTGACCAACTACTTCCAATAAGTAATGCTAAGTACCATTACTTAATTTTCCACTTTAAACTAGAACATTTCTATCTAACTAGGTCATTATAAGAGATATAAAGCTTCAATACCTATTAACCTAGCCTAAACTTATTCCATGTATTAGAAAAACTTGATCTTGATCTTGCTTGACTTATTATTCAATCCTCATCTTCATTCTATTCTATTTCTTGAGTTCGTGTACCGGTTTCATACCAAATCATATCCTACATTGAGAACTCAAAGAAGATTGTTAAATGTCAAATGATATTGTTTTGTAATCGACAAACCAAGAGTCATTTAGAACAACAATCTCCTGCTTCTGACGATTTGCAAAATAATATCATTAGTAAAGCGATTAAAATTTGACATTTCACAAGCTTTACTATAATTCTCTCTCTTTTTGTAAAATCGACAAAAGGTGAGAATCATAATAAGCTCCCCCTAATTTGTGATCCCCTAAATTTTGGAAAGCGGAATTAGGCAACCAAATTAGAGAACTACTCAAAGTAGTGTGACCAAATTTAACCTCTCAAATATATAATAAAATTTCCCAAAGATACAAATAAAGAGGCTTATCTTAAATATTTGTCTTATAGAACCGGGGGTAAATTTGGTATTCAAGCCACCTTTAATACTATACCATTAATTGTACTACTAGAGGTACAAACTTTTGGAATCCAATTACTTTTGGAATTACCATTTGATTTTCTAAGTTTGCATTCCAAAGAAATATGTCCCTTTTGACAACAATAATTAATTGTAAAATGCATTTGTTGGCTTAGGTATGGTGAACTCTTGACAAAATGAGAATGGTAATGGGCTCTAAGATATTTGATCTTCTTCTTAGGATCGGTAGATGAGGTTTTTAAATTCTTTTTGCAATCATTTTTGTAATGTTGGAAAACATTCTTTTGATTCTCATCGGATTGAGCATCGTGGTTTTGAGATAAGTTTTGCTTTTTAAATTCATAAAACCATTCATCGGGTTCTCTAAAAAAAATTTATTGGACTCCTTTGGAGCAAAAACCTTCTTCTATTGAATTTGCAAATTCATTTTGTTTTGCACTCTAGTGTCTCTAGGCTTCCGTTGGTACATATGTGCATGATCACGAGAATTCCTAAGTTTTTGAAAATGTATGTTTTGTGCATTTTGTTTTTTATTTTTGTTCGACAAGTTTCTTTTCTTGATTTGAGATGGCTTAAATATTATAACATATAAATATTTTAATATGTTTAAATATTATATAGATTATATTTTAATTTAATTTTTTACAATTATTATTTATAATTTAATATGTTTAAATATTACTTATATTTATTTTATTTTTATGAATGTTATTTCTTAATTATAGGAAAAATACAAATTTTAAAATAAAGTATGTGGAAAATTATATATACACAACATATTGAAAAAAATTAATATAAATTAATAAGAAAAATACATATCAACAATATAAAACCATACAAATATTAAAATTACAAAGAAAAATCATTTAAAATATTAAAATATATATTAATAAAATACTCAAAGTACATATAGAAAGGGAAATGGCCAGTATCATTTTTTCAAAGCCCGATATTAAGAATCTATTGTTAAAATTCTGATTATTTTAGTAATATTTCCGAAATTTAGTAATATTTTAATATTATTTTTTTATTTTTTCGGACAAGTGAGGCTTTTCCTTTTTAAATGGTCTGTAAAAATTATATCCAGCCCAATTCATAGGTTGTGGTCCTTGTGGACTTTTGGATAAGAGATGACTAAGCTCTGATAAGTTATCACTGAGCAAAGCAGTTTTGCATAATCACACTCTCTTGCATTGTATGTCGCATCAAATGTAAAATAATTTGCAGATGCGCATTATTCTCCACGATTGTAAAAGGTGCATGGTGATCTGTTGTAAGCCCATTTGTTCTCCAACTAGAATAAATGCATGTATATATGCCCCTTAACTAAGAAGTGGTGAATTGTGATGCACTTGTACTTTCTCTAGCTACTAAGTATACTTTATCACCAGACGACTATGCCTATGCGTATAAAAAATTTTGGTTCATGGATGTCCAATTGAAACGCTAGCACCCTCCAAAGTGGGTGTCTAGGTGGAAACTTGAAAGCATTAAAAAGAATTAACCATGGGTTAAATATGCTTAGGATTGGTTAATTAATGAAGGCTTACTGATAGACAGACAATATTTTTTAATACCGTACCGACACTCCTACCGGCTAAGTGATCGAAATTATCTGGTATTTTTTCTTCTAATACATAATACTAGATAATGTCGTTTCGGTCGCTATTCTAGTTTCTGATATTATCGGGGTTTTCTGGTATCCGGTATGGTATTGTAAACACTGCTGATAGATGCTCCTTCTGGATAAATTCAAAACCTAATCATTTTCAACGAAAAGAAAAAAAAAATGGAATCTAATCTTTCTGATTATCAGGAGCTCAGATCCACAATGGATGGGATAGATATTGGATGACGTCAGATAGATATTGGGATGGGGTGGTGCACTAGCACGCCACAATGAATCTGAACTCATGTTCCACTATAGATGAGATCAAACCATGATGGGTTGGTGCCTTGGCGGCGAGCCGGCGACGGCGACACTTTTAGGAGTAATTAAGACAACAATGGACTTAACTGACGTATATGGCACTAAGTAAGATTTGATGCCATTTAACATGAGTTAGATGTGCATTTCCCAAGTAACTTCTTAAGCTATATATATTTTGTGTTCTTGACAGCTAAAAAAGTGAGTCGATCGATGTGCTTGTAGCCGAGCTGCCGATGTGTCATGTACTTGCCATGACATGAGTACTCCATGTTTACCGTATCCGAAACGTGTCTATGTGGAAGTTGCAGGAATCCTTATCCGACGTATCCGATACGGCATATAGTGCATCCGTGTTACATATATATATTGTTGACCGATTTAATTTGAATTGACTTAAAAGTTAGATCAGTTTAATATACATAATATGGAAATTATTATAAAAAACACATTCTTAATTAATTTCTGGTTTGATATTTTTTATCGAATATTGGAACTTTTTTATGACAACCTCTGGAATAATTTTACTGCATGTTTGACAACTGCCTCTAAATTACGTCAAATTAAAAAATTGAAATTATTTCAAACGTGCCGCTCAGTAATTTGTGGGAAGTGCTCAGTTCTCTATAGATAAATGATTTTTGAAGCATTTTTCTTATTCTGAGCTCCTGATATTCAGAAAGATTAATTTTTTTTTTTTGTGTTGACAAATTAATTAAGATTAGATCGATTCATCTATTTATCCAAACGAAAAAGGATCGGCTATTCTACTTGACAGCCACTGTCAAGCTTTTCTAAAAAAAAAGAAAAAGGATCGGCTATTCGTAAGCATTCATTAATTAACAAATCCTAAGCATAACTAGCTCATGGTTAATTCTTTTTGAAGGCTTTCCAGTTCCGCCTAGACACCCACTTTGGAGGCTGCTAGCGTTGCAATTGGATCTCCATGAACCAAATTTTATACATGCGCATAGTCGGCTTGTGAGAATGTACTGCGCACGTGACCCCTTCCAATCCCAATGCAACCTCATACATACATACATACATACATATATATATATATAGGCATATCGTATATGCAAATGCAGCAAATGCCAGATGATCTTGTTCTCTCATCAAAAATATTTGCAAATTAATACTATAACCTAAAGTCCTAAACCATGCTCACCTACCTTACTTCAGCCATCTTTACTTCCCTCCTCCTCCTCTTGGTCTCAACTAAATCCAAAGGAGATGAGGTTTCAGTCAGCCCAAACCCTTCTCTTTCTCCATCAGACATCGATCTGTTGGAATTCCCACTAAATCTCGAGTATCTCGAGGCCGAGTTTTTTTTATGGGGCTCGCTTGGTTATGGTCTTGATATGGTGGCACCAAACCTCACTGCTGGTGGCCCACCCCCGATCGGTGGCAAGAAAGCCAATCTCGATCCTGTCACTCGTGATATCATCTTGCAATTTGCATATCAAGAAGTCGGTCATCTCAGGTCTGATTTTAATTATTTGACCCCATTAGAATGTGAATTTGATAATTTTAAAGTATGTTTAGCCATCTAGTGATCATCCAAATATACATACACTCTTATAATTAATTAAGTGATAATGTAATTTGAGTCCACAATCTTTAATTTAATTGTAGGGCCATAAAGAGAACTGTAAAAGGATTTCCAAGGCCACTACTTGATATTAGTGCAGACAACTTTGCAAAAATCATTAACAATGCCATGAAGTACCCATTATATCCGCCGTTTGATCCTTATGCAAATGGACTTAACTTCTTGCTTGCATCATATATCATTCCTTACGTCGGCCTCACTGGATACGTCGGGACAAATCCCAAACTCCAGAGCGCTCAAGCTAAAAGGGTATGTAATTTATTCAATTTAAAAATAAAAATGAATAAATAAATTAACGTCTACTATATAAATTCTTTATATTTGAATAATGTAGCTCGTAGCAGGACTTCTCGGGGTAGAATCTGCACAAGATGCGGTGATACGTGCATTGTTACACGAGAGAGCATTACTAACAGTGCAACCGTACGACATAACAGTGGCAGACTTCACAAATCGCATCTCGGACCTGAGAAACGATATAGGCAAGCAAGGCCTCAAGGACGAGGGATTAATCGTGCCATTGGAGCTAGGGGCAGAAGGTAGGATCTCTGGTAATGTCATAGCTGGCGATAGGGACTCTGTGGCGTATGACCGCTCGCCAGAGGAGATACTGAGGATTGTGTATGGCACTGGAAGTGAGAGCATTCCTGGCGGGTTCTTCCCCTGGGGTGGTGATGGCCAAATTGCTCGGTCTTATACTTTTGGAAAATACTAGATGTTATTCCTAAATAAAGACAAGGAAAAGAAAGTAAAGAAAATGTTAGATGGGAGATAGCTAGATGCATGCAACATATATGAACTTCTTATTTTCTATGGGGCTGGTTAATAGGAATGTGAAGCATATAATTTAATGGTTCGGATAATAAAGGCCTTTGTATTTTATATTTAGCATCCATTTTATTGATCTTTCATTTCTTAATTAGTTAAAATTTATGAATATATAATAGACACGCAGTGACTAATATATTATATAATTTAGAAATACTGATTTGCAAAAATCCGTCAAATGATGAGACAATAAAGAATCGAACAGATGTATACAAGTTTTGAAATCTTATTTAAATTGAACAGACGTATATATGTTATCGAACAACATGTATATTTTTTTTAAAATCTTTTGAATTAATTTGAAAATACTTAATCAAAGATAATCATATTAATTCTTCCCTTTTCTTTGAACAATCAGACACACCCGCTGCAGTTCTCAAAAGAAATGTCACAGTATTATGAATATACACACACACACAAGCACAACTACAAAATTATAAATGCTTGGTATGAGCAGTTGTGGATTTACATTTTACAGTGGTTATTAACATAAAAAAATAATAATAATCTATAGAACTTGGGATCCAACAAGGCAACAACTACAAGTGAGGCTTTTTTCTTGTAAATGGGCTGTAAAATTATATCCAGCCCAATTCATAAACTGTGGATAGGCCTACAAACGGAAGACTGTTTATCCGTTTTTCGTTTCGTTTCGTCTGGATGAAACGGTTAACAGAACAATAAAACGATTTCGTCTGGTTGGACGAAACGAAAAAATAGTTTCGTCCCTGTGTAAATCACGAAAATTTCGATCGTTTCGTCCTTATGAAACGGTTAACAAAATCAATTTCGTCAACGAAACGAAACGGTTAACGAAACACTCTAGTTTCGTGACCGTTTCGCAAGTTATGCAGGCCTAACTGTGGACTTTAGATAAGATATGTCGTCTAAACTATATACTGGTTAGCGGCAAGCAACCGGATCCTCAGTAGTAAAAAAAAGACTACTCCAAGCAGTCCTTTCTATTTTTTTAATATTTAAAAATTTTAAAATTCAAATGGAGAATCCAAACTGTTGATCTTGTTAAATTTTACCGGCGATGCGTTTTCATATAAGTTTTATAAAATTTGAAGTCGGTTTGATACTTGATTAAGCGACCAAATTATGAACGTATTAGAATTAATCTAACCAGATTCGTTCATTTGTTGACCACTTAATCTAGTATCAAATCAACTTCAAATTTTATAAAACTTATATGAAAACGCATCGCCGGTAAAATTTAATAAGATCAACGGTTTGGATTCTCCATTTAAATTTTAAAATTTTTAAATATTAAAAAAATGAAAAGGACCGCTTGGAGCAGTCCTTTTTTCGGTTGCTGAGGATCCGAACGCCTGGTTAGGGTGCAAATGCAACTTCGTTTCAACATTTGATCGTTTTGTTTCGTCTTTTCAGGAAGGTTAACGAAATTATTTTTCTCTTTCGTTTGTTAAATGAAACGGTTGACGAAACTGGCCTCTTTCGTTTAGTTTATTTTTGTTTAACCATTTTATGTCATTTTTATATATTTTTATGTATTTTTAAGTATTTATGAATAAATTTTGATGAACCGAGAATATTGCAGTATCAAACCGGCCAGTTATGCATGCGAAATAAGAAATATGTATAAAAATTAATTGTCAAAGCAGCAAATCGAACACAGTTACGCGTTTTGATCATTTTAAATAGGAAAACATGTATAACGATAATTGATCGTTTTGATCATTTGGATAGTCTTTTGAAACGAAACGGTTAAAGCAAATTAATTTTTGTTTCGTGCCATAAACGAAACGGTTAACCAAAATAAGTTATTTCATGATCGTTTCTTTGCATTCGCAGGACTAATACTGGTTATATATGAAAAGCTCTTATAACTTATATAAGTTATCTTTAAGGAAAGCAGTTTTGCATAATCACACTCCTTGCATTGTCTGTAACATCAAAAAGTAAAATAATTTGCACATGTACATTGCTCTCCAGAATTGTAAAAGGTATCGCTTTAATATTAGCAATTTGGCATGAATTGGGTTATCTGTTGTAATCCCATTTGTTCTCCGCCTAGAATAAATCCATGTAGGCCCCTTAATAAACTAAGGAGCAGTGCATCGTGAATTCGTGATGCACTTAATACTTTTTTTTATATATATATATATACTTTTATCGCAAGCCGACTATGCATATATAAAATTTTGGTTCATGGAGGGTCCAATTGCAAGATTAGCAGCCTATAAAGTGCCGAAAAAATTACTATAATTTGTTTTTAATCATCACACAAAAATAGTTACTAGATAAGAGAAGAAAGTAGAAATGTAGAAGTGATTGTTAAAAATTGAAAAAAAAAAATTGATCATAGTAAAGGAGAGAGAAAAATAGACTAGTATAAGAAAGATAGAGAGACTAATTGAAAAGTAGAGATGAAAGGAAAGAAAAGGAGAGTAGATGAGATGGGATGGGGTAGATATGTATAATATTAAATATTTTAGTATGCATAAATATTATATAGATTATATTTATAATTATTATTTATAACTTATGTTTAAATATTATTCATATTTATTTTATTTTTTATTTTTATTTTTATGAATGTTATTTTTTCATTATAAGTCAAATCCTAAAATTTCTAAATAAGGAATGGTGGGAAAAAATATGCAACATATTGAAAAAATAAAATAATACTTCTTAATAAGAAAAATACATATCAATAATACCAATACCAAACCGTACAAACAAAATTAAATTGAAGAAACCATTTGAAATATTAACAATATTAAAAACATAATAAAACATTCAAAGTACATAAAAAAAGGGCAATGGCCAGTATCATTCTTGGAAAGAACGATATTAGTCTCATTATTTCAAGAAACAATATTGTGATACTATTTATATAATTCAGATTATTTTAATAATATTTCCAAAATTCCTGAATATTTTAATATTATTTTTAATTTTTGTCGGCTCTAAAGTGGATGTCTATCTGCAAATTGAAAAGCCTTCAAAGAGTATAAAATTACATGAGTTATGTTCAAGCTTAGTGATAGATGCTCCTTTCCTTTTCGATCTATACTGGATCTAATCTCCATGCCTTAATGTTTGATTATTAGAAGCTCCGAATAGGATAGTTTCTTCATAAACGAAAAAAAAAGAAACAACAACAACAAAGAAGTATTTCAAAAATTATTATATAGCAATATATGAGAACTGAAGATCTTGTACTAACTGCTGATTAATACATATGTAGATTTTTCAGTTTGGCTTAGTTTAGAGGCATCTGGCATAATAGTAAAAATATTTTAGTAGTTATCATAAAATAATTACAAATTTCATATTAATTAAGAATTTAAGATGGAACATACTTGCGCATAATTACAATCTTCATAAAAACAATCTATAAAAATTGTTCTTTGTGATTTACATATTTTTTATATTCAATAAGCTAATTTAATTTTGAAGTCATAGTAGCGACCTATAAAAAAAAGAACAAAATTAAATTGTCAAAACTTCGTAGCTCTAGTACGCATTTATGTATATTTAATTTTAGCTTACAGCTAAATGAGATTTATTGATGATAACCTTCCCAAAAAAAAATTATGATAAAAAGATTTATATTTTTAAACCAAAAAAAAGTATTATATACCAACTCTGCACGCGGAGGCATTTCAAGATAAGTTGTACTCGTGTTGGACGGACTGATGGATCACGCCATAGAACATCGACATGGTTTGTGCTGTCAAGAACCCCAAATAGCTTAAGGGATTAATTGGGACACACATAGCTCATGTTAGATGGCAGCAAATCTTAATTAGTGCCATCCACGTCATGCAAATCCATTGTTGTATTACTCCTAATCTCTTCCCATACGGGACTAAAAAAAGTGTCGCCGCCCACCCAACATCACCTGATCTCATTCGTAGTGGATCATGGGTTCAGATTCATTGTGGCACGTTTATACAGCCCCATCCCATCTCCAACTGAGGTCATCCATTAAGGGTTCAGACTCTTTGTGGTAGGCACATGACAGCCGTCTGAGCAATATTTAAAACTAAAGTGTCGTACTTTAGATCATTGATGAACTCATTGATATTCAGATTTTTCCATGCAACATGGATTTAGCATTGATATTGTAATTAAGGACAGAAAATACTAATAATGTGAGAGAAAATAATTACGATCTCCCTGTAATCCGACGAAATCCTTCAAATAATCAATACAAATTATCGATCTCCCTAACGGAATTATGTTAAAGGAACAATTTGAAAAGCTATGAAATGTACAATAACATTAAACTCCCCAAATTAGATAAAAGTGTATTGGAATGGCAGGAATATGAAATGTTGGGATGTATTGGAATGGAGATAATTTGACAGTACGAATAGTCAAAACTAATTTTTAATTTTGAAGTCGAATGATTGGAATATGATTTATATTATAAGTATGTCGATCGCAACTAAACAACAATGATGATGAAATTTGATTAAAAATTTACATTTTATCAAACATTTTTAACAATTTCTTATAGAATATTGAAATGACACTCAAATTACACGAAAAAGTAATACACCAATCGATGCATATGGCAACTCATGCTCATAAATTTTTTTTATTTTTTCCAATAATTTGAAAAATATTGTGAAAATTATTAAGTCAATCTGTCATAAATGAATTATGTAAAATCATATTAAAACTTCAACAGTACAAGTGTACAACTGTTGCCATAATTTAGTTATGGTCTCATTATTTCAAATATTGATCTCATGTTGACAAAAAAGCAGTAATATGTGATGCAATTTTATAATGTTGCTATTTCTAACCATATCATATTATGTTAATTATTTGGATAATTCCAGAGCCACTGCGCTGACTTGCTGGTTGCTACTTTGCCATAGGTTGGCAACCAAGAAATTTTGGGTCCTTTTTTGCGTCCCTATCTGACCTCTTTCTTACATAGGTGTGACCTTTCCCCCATGTGCTTTCACTCTCTCCCTCCTCTCTATCTGTCCTGTATTCCACGGGACCACGGCTATTATAACTAACCATAGTATTAATTATTAAATACAGAAATCAAGCTTAATTAGAAACAGGGCACAAGCATGTCTGATTCTTCTCCCTCCTCCAGGGACTATATATCCACAAAAGACCTTATCCTTCCCAACATCATGAGCAAAAACGAGATGAAGAAGGAAATGGCAACGATTGATATGACATTGATACAGAAATCAGCAAAAAAACTAAATTTTGGGTCGTATGAGGAGAAGGAAAGGGCGGCTAAAGAGATAAAACGGATGTCAATGGCTGATGGATGCGTCAAGAGGTTATTGGCCGAGTTGGGAATTGTGCGATCGCTCGTGGGTATGTTGACAGATGGCCAGGATGGGGATGGCTTATCTGGAAGGATCTCAGCCGCTGAAGCCTTGATCGAGCTTGCTAAAGGAACCTTTAGGTGAGTAACCTGAATGAAACTTTTTACATTTCTGTTTTCTTTTCTATTTTTGAAGTAAAGTTAAGTTTCCTTGAAATTATCTTGTCTCAGTATATATATATTGAATAGTTTCTTGTTGGTCTGAGCTCTGCTGAACTCATACATTTGTATATGTTATTGATATAAAAGAAACTCAATTTAGAATTGGATGTATATGACAAGTCTATGGTATGCTCAGAGTCTCAGACTCAGAAAATTTATAATTCTTAAGAGGGACAGTGAATGTGTTTGTGAAGTCATTATTTTGCTTCATATCGATGAATACACCTTTCCTGTAAAATATCATCTTTCTTTCTTCACATTCTTCAAAGTAGACTAATTCTCAGAGCATAATCAGTAGTGCTACATGCATTTTAATATGATATTACGTAATGTGATTTTAAGTGAAGAAAATTTTAAGGCTTTCTTTGGCAAAATATTCAGGTAATAACGAATAAATAAAGGTAGCTAGATAGTTATGTAGGAGACTACTCTTCTTAGTTCTTACAGGTAGTGATTTCCTACCTATAAACTTTTTAGATGCTATAGGGATATGTATCCAAACTATACTTTCTAACAATAATAATTTTAAAAAGGGCTCATGTTACTAACTTATAGAGATAAGATGACAATAATAAAGACGAAAATATACTACAGATGGCCTAAAACGTATACCAGTACAATGGGTACAATTACGGAGTGGGAACATGCCATTTAAAAACTGGAAAAAAAAAATGTACAATTTATCATACATAATCTGCCGACGTTGTAAAAAATACTGGCAAAGGCTTATATTTACAAGTGGGGCATAAAGTACCGAATATAATTATAATGTAATAAAAAAAGGTCTGCTTAGTTTTACAACTATTCTTTGTTTCTGTATGAAATATACATTCTATAATTGCGTATGAAAGCCACACAGGAAAAATACAAAAGGAGGAAAATATCTGGATCATATAAAATACAAAGAAACTGATTAAATTTGACTTTTCCTTTCTCTGATCAGATAATGATTCCGGGTCTTTAGGTCTTTGAATTTGGTACGGTTAGGCCTATCCAGCTATCTTTTTCCTCCTCTGACATTGAGATTTGGAAAATTTTATTAAGCGACAAACTATTCACCCACTAATTCACTATGATGTAACAAATATTGACCCGGGATTTAAGAGATTGTTCTCTGTTTTCAACTCTGTTTGTTGCTATCGTACTTCGTTTTTCTTTCTTTTCTCATAGGAGTCTCTTTCTTTTCTCATAGGAGTCAGGTTTATGGGGACCATTTACCGAATTATAACATCATCGTTAATAAGCATACAATACTATTTTTTAATGTTTTTTTTTTATCTTGTTGCAAAGTAAGTTATCAAATTGAAAGAACAAACAATTTTCTTTGGATTAATTCTTCTTTAATTAATCAACATTTTTTTTATTCAAATTACATGTACTTTTTGTTAGTTTTAGGGTAGATTTAGAAATTATTTACATAGTATCCTAACCCAATAATACTTTCTTAATGAAAAAGTGCAAACAATTTATTTATGTATGAAGAATCTTTTTGAACTGCTAAAGTAATGCTTTTGGTATCTGTCCAAACTTTACTTTTACAAGGAGATGATAACATGATTAATGGTGCCCATACAATGTTATAGTCAAGTGTCAATTATTGAAAAATAGTACCAAATTGCTGGAAGAAAAGCATATTACAGAGATAAGGAGACATTTTCTTAGGGGGTAAAGAAAAGAAGGCATGAGGCTTATTATTTTCAAAACGCTTGACTTTGCAATGTACCTAACCAAATATTTGATCAGTGAAGTTATCATTGCGGAAAGAAAAAAAGCCGATTAGCATTATCAAACGAGAAATGCTAGAGTCCAATATATTGGACGGATGGGATATGTCAAATACGATCTTTTTCATATTTTTTAAATTTCAAACGATCGATCCAAACCGTTCAATATGTTCTCCGAAAACTTATAAGAAACCAATTTTTACATTTTTTTTCAATTTCTTTTACTATTTTTTTGGTATTTTAGAAAATCGTTATTATTGGACGATCTAGAACTTTTATATCATGAATTTTCTAAAATACCAAAAAATAAGTAAAAAAATAAAAAATGTAAAAAATGGTTTCTTATAAGTTTTCAATATGAAGAACATATTGAACGGTTCAGATCGGTCGTTTGCAATTTAAAAACATGAAAACGATCGTATTGGACGGACCCAACCGTTCAATATATTGGACGCTAGCATTTCTCTTATCAAACCACCTATACAGAGCAATGCGACCCCTCAAGCATTATTATATTTCAATAATTCTAAGTGTTGTGAAACATTGAACTATTGATTTCTCTTGTGAGTTGTTATATTATAACATAATATTTGTGTTCCCAAGGGAAGCATTTTAATGGGTACATCGGCAAAATTTGATCTTATTAAGTAGTCTATGTGCGAATGTCCTATTAATTAGGTCAAAGCAAAGAATTCATAAATCATAAAATTAACACTTCCCCTGCACAATTATAGAAGCGATATTTTAATTTTTTTCCATTTCAGTTAGAAGCTTTTTTTCTTCAAGTGTAATGTATGTTTGAGTGAATTACTGACTAAATATAAATCTGCAATTGAACATTACTGTTCTTTATATTTCATGGATACCAATTTTTCTTTCTAGGAAATATTATCTTAAATTTTGTACTCCAATGGACTATTTCAATTATACATTTCTTGTGATCAATTTCAGGAATAAAGTGCTCATGGTAAAAGCAGGTCTCATCACGAAATTGCAACAACTGATGGATAACAAGGAATTCTCAAGGAGGCAAGAATTACCTCTTCTCCTCTTATCAATTTCTTCTTTAGCCAAAACCAATTTTCATTTTGCCCCTCGACAAATTTTCCCATTTCTAATAAGGACCCTCAATTCAAAAGAAACCCCTTTGAACACACGGCTGACATGCCTTGAAACTTTGTATAACTTTTCGATACAACTAGACAACATCAAGTCTATGGTAATCAGTGGTACAATCGATGCATTGCTAATCACCTCATTAGACAAAGCAACCTCAGAAGAAGCATTATCTGTACTCAGTAACTTAATATTATCTGCTGAGGGTAAAAGGGGAATAGAAAATCATCCAATGGCGCCAAAAACCTTAATAGAGATCATGTTGAGAGAAGAAAACCTGAGATGCCAAGAGCTCGCTTCTTACTTGGTCTTGGTTCTTGCTCATGGTAACAAAGAACAAAGGCGAAAGATGCATGAATGTGGCATAGTTCCAGTGTTACTACAACTTGCCTTGCTAGGGAGTCCACTTGCACAAAAGAGAGCACTGAAAATTCTGGAATGGTACAAAAATGAGGGACAGGAGAAGGGATGTGTCCATTCCGGTCCTCGATTGGAGACTGTATCAAGTTTGGTGCTCAGTTCAGCAAGTGATGGAAACACAGAACAGAACAACAAGAATGTCAAAAGAATGGTGAAACAAAGCCTAGATAGAAACATGACTTCTTTACTCCAGAGAGCTACCACTTCAAGGGAATTCTCTAGTATTAGTGAGAAGGCCTTGGTTTTCAGCTCAAGTTCTAAGAGTTTACCTTATTGATGAATGATTTTGTTCAGTTTAATTTGGATATGTAATTTGTTGTACTCAGTGTAGAATACTTGATTTTTAATTCATGATGCTTTGTTGGAAAACATGATTCTGGTAGAAGGATCTGAAGTACAACAACGTTGGGCAAAAAGAACAGAACTTGCTTTTGAATAATTATTTTTTAAAATTAAAAACCCCCTCAAAGGTATAGAAGCCTGCAAAAAAATGGGATGTCTACACTTCCTTGAATAGTTCTGTCCGCCTAATAATTAAACGACATATTTTGTAAGAAAATTGATCAACGCCATCACTCCAAAAAGCCATCAAAGTCGGAGGCCATTTTTCTGGCACCAAAGCAGTGAGCACCCTTTCTTCTCTTCCTTCTTTATTTTCTGTATTTTCCCCTCCCCTACTTGCATTTTTTCCTCCTTTCCCCTCTCCTTCATGCTTCCTCCTATTTCCTCTTTATTTATCTTTACGTCTTTCTCACTAAACCTCATATCTCACTTTGTGTTCTATTTCAAATATATTTTGTATCTGATTTTTTAGTTGTTGTATATGTTCAATTTATTTGTTGCACCATGTTACTTTATTTGTTATATATGTCCACTTTGTTTATTGTATCAGTTCACTTTTATTGTTATATATGTTCATTTTATTTGTTCAATATGCTCATTTTAATTTTTTTATTTATTACTCAACTTTCATGTATGCTAATTTTGTTCTTATAAGTGTTCACTTTTGTTGTTAGAAGAGTTCACTTTTATTATTATAAGTATTCATCTTGTTGTTTTTATATTGCATCTGTTATCTCTATTGTTTATCGTTTGTTGTTATAAGTGTCCATGTTACTTGCTCAATCTGTTCACTATATATTTTTATTGTATCTATTCACTTTGTTGAGGTAAGAGGGAGGCTGGGAGGGGAGGAAGAGGAAACATATAAGAAAGAAGGGCAATTGCTTTTTTTGGCACAGGGAAGGAAAAACCAGAGAGAGGAGAGGTGCAGGGGGGGTGATGATCCGGACAACATTAAAATTGATTTGAACAACTTAATTTTTTATAAATGACGATAGTGCCCCTCATATCAAATAACTTCATCTCCATTCTTTCTTCGAACAACCTTTTCTTCAGTTTTTTTTTTTTAAATCTTTTTAGATGCTAAAACCTCAAGCACAGAGCCATCACTTTCACTGTGCCAAAAAGAACACACAAGTAATTGAACACTCTTATTTATCATAAAAAAAATCTAAAAATATGCAAAATTTGGTTCAAAAATCAAAACAACAATACAACATATATTGTAAAATTAAGTAATTATTAATTGTGGCATGGGAATTTCTTAATCGATAGAAGCTTCTCTTGATGAGCAAAGTAGAAATCAAAACAAAAGCAATAAAAATTTTAAAACAATAACTATACGGTTATGCTCTCTTAGGCTTAGCACGAAACAGAGAAATATGATTACAGAAAGCATAATTGAAGGAAAGTTTTTAGAGTGTATTTAGGAAATAAATAATATATTTCTTAATTGACGTGAGGGGTATTTTTGACATAAGACATCATAAATGCTGTTCTGGCCTAAATTCGTTGTTGTGCGGATCACTTCCCGGTGCAGGGAAGGAAAAGAAAAATGGAGAAGAGGAGGGAAGGGAAGTGAAAAGGAAGGAGAACGGTAGAGAGAAGAGGCGTATTGTTTCTATTTTTAGAGAACAATGAATTAATGACGCTCAAATAGTCAAATTACACTTCTCATTTGTATATTTGTCAAGCAGGAATGATAACTGCCATCTGTCATCTGCGGTTTTGCCATCTCTGTCATCGCTAAACACAAAGTGAACACATAAAATGCACAAGATAAATATATAGACAATCAAAGTGAACACTTACAAACAAATAAGTATTGTCATTTCTTGTTCAGATTTTTATATGCATATTCAATTTATTTTATTGAATTATTTGTTTGTATGTGTTTATTTTGATCATTATATATATTCATCTTGTTTATTTTATATGTTCACTTTCTGTTTAGCGATGACAAGTGATGGCAAAACTGCAGATGGCAGTAATCAACTTCCTTTGTCAAGCTATGTACCAACACCCACGGCCCAAATTTACATGTAGATTTTTGGGCCTCAAAGAATACCTGTAGTATTTACGACCCATATGCTTGAATAGGCTCGCTACTATCCAGAAGATCCAGCCGTCCAGGACTCCCAAATAGTTCCTCTATTAATATAATCATTAAATGGGCTCACAAAATTTGGAGTTAGTATGGCATTGAAAATAACAAACATTTTGTTCAAAAAATAAATCATACATCATGAAACTTCCCGTGGAAAAAAAATTTACAGAGACTATGCCTAATTTTTAAAGAAATATTCTAATACTACAGAATTTTTAATACCACATGATATTACAATCTCAATTTTATTTATATTTAACATTTTAAATCTCAAGTGTTGAATTTAAACCGTTGATTTTGTTTCATTTTCAAGAAAAATGTCTCCCTATAAATTTTATAATTTTAGGTGACAAATTTGTACTAAATTAATGTGTCAGATAAATGAATGAGTTAACTGTGGTAGATCAATTTTAGTGCATTTAATTTTTTACATTTTTCATTTAGTATAAATTAAAACCCCTATTATTATAAAAAATTATGTAGACATATTATTTTTTAAAAGAATATAAAGATTAATAATTTGAATTCAAAAACTTCAAATAATAATTAAATTATTTTGAGATTAAAAATCATAAATATAAATAAAATGGAGTTAAAGCATTATGTAACACTAAAAATTGTGGAAATCGATTCACCTCTAAAAATGTAAAAACTTCCGGTTCAATAGCAGACTCGTATCCTCTATAATGGCTTTACCAATTTCTGTCCATCCTATCTAATTTCGATAGGCAGATTCTTTTCGGAATCGTATCCTCTGGTGACATTTAAAGGTCAGCAGAGGGCAGACCTTTTTTTTGGAGCGTTGGATTATGATCCAAAGGAGGGCCCGCAGATGGAAGAAAATCGCTGAAATCCATGCCTGCCTGACTGCCCTTCTCCCCGATCCTCTTTAAAAAAAAAAAAAAAAAAAATCTCCGATTCCAATCCTTACTCGAATTTCCGCCAAAATGTCGTCCTCCTCATCCTTTCATCTCTCTTCTACCGAGGGGTTGGACAGAGAAAGTGATCTCAGTACTATCTCTCCATCATCACTCGATTAACTGACTGTATAGTTGGGCCAAACAAAGAAACCGTCGCCTCGACAGAAGGTAATCTCAATACACTGGAAATTAGTTTCGTAAAGCAAATCCATAACATCTTTGGGAATTAGTTTTTTATTTATTTTTTTCTAAATTAATGTGCCTTGGTATTTTTGGCAAAATCACCCAAATTACGGTGCCTTGGTATTCACTGGGAATTCCCATTTTTTCAGTTAAGGGTCCCCAATTCCAATTTCGAATTCCTGCCAATTCAACTTCGCCTCGCTAAAGAAAAAGAATTGGCTCCATTGTTCTGTACTTCTCTCAAGGTATTTCTCAAGTAATTGATATCCAGTACTTCGTTCAAGATCTTTCAAGCTTTTTGTTTTGTGTACTTGATCGATCTACATTTACCTAACCTCGTCAGACTGAGCAGATGGAGCAAATGGAGCAGATGGAGACTGAACAGATTGAACAACGATTTCAGGCTATGACTGAACAGATGGAGCAAATGGGTACTACAATAGAGACACAACCAAAGGTCAGTATTTGAATTTACTATTCAATACTCGTGTAGCAGAATGTAAACCCAAAATTCCCACCTGGACTATGAAAACATAAATGTAACTTTTCTGACTACTTCATTCTATAACTAATATGCTAGAAAATATATATGCACTGATTCAAGTTCAAGTTTTAGGAAACAAAGTTGATTATTATTATCGATGGTCACTAGCATAATTAGGATGCAGGGACAGAAATAAAGAAAGAGCACTTTATTTATTTGTTTTTATTGTAAAATGAAAGGGAATAAGGTTTGAAGGGACGGCTCATAGATTCTTCAAAAACTGAGATTAAACCTCTCCTCAACATGCAACTGATGCTTTAGATCTGATATTTTATTGTCTCCATACTTAATTTTTTCATTTTTTTTTTTGGATGAAAATAATTGACTAGTCACTAGACTAGTCCCTTGATGAAAAATTTGATAGAACTTATAGTTTGTATTTATGTATGGCTGTCCTTCTATTATGTATTTTGATTGAAAGTAAATAAATCAAATTCATAACATATTATATTTATGTAGGATATGGAGTCTAGCGGAGTTTGGTTGGCACCTCATTTGGGTATGGAATTTGCAACTCTAGATGAAGCATGGATGTATTGGAGAAACTATGGTGGAAGTGTTGGTTTTGGAGTTAGAAAAGCTTTTGGAAAAATGGGAAAAGACAAAATATACACCTCATACAAATTTGTGTGCCAATGCTCAGGCCTATGGGAAAAGAATAAGCAAGATCATTTGATAAAGATCCCTCGAGCTGAGACCCGAACAGATTGTAAAGTTCATTTGGGGGTGAAATTCTATAGAGATTGCCAAAAGTACAAGGTGATAAAATATCATCCCAATCACAACCACCCTCTCCAAAAACCCGAAGCTTGTCATCTAATACCTAGCCAACGTGAAGTCCCTGAAGTAGCCGTATGGATATCCACCTAGCTGAAAGTTCGAGAATCCGGCCAAGAGAAACACATGAGTTACTAAATAGACAAGCGGGTGGAGTTAGAAGCATTGGTTACACCATCGATGACCTTAATAATTGCTTAAGGGACAAGAGAAAGCAAGCAATGGAATATGGGGCAGCTGTTGCAATAACAAAATATTTTGAAAAGAGGGCTTCGGAGAATTCTTTTTTTCAACATTTTGAGAATATCACCGAAAATCAAGAGATTGCTAATATTCTTTGGATGGATGGTAAAATGATTGTGGTTTATGTCCGGTTTGGTGATGTAGTTATCTTTGATACTACTTTTGGAACCAATAAAGAAAAATGGGCCCTTGGAACCTTTGTTGGATTTAATCACTTTAGAGAGATTGTAATTTTTGGTGCGGCTCTCATATGTAACCAAAATATCAAATCCTTTTGATTGGGTTTTCATAAAGTTTCTAGAGGCACATGGTGGCAAAAAACCCATAACCATATTTACGGATCAAGAGGTAGCAATAGGGAATGCTTTAGAGCAAGTAATGCCGGATACAAAGCATGGGTTATGTGTGTGGCATATATACCAAAATTGTCAAAAAAGATTTATGGCCTTAAAAAAAAGAGGGATTGACATTAGCAGAGAGTTCTCTAAATGTATGTTCAACTACGAGAATGAAGATGATTTTGAGGAAGCCATTAAAGAACTTGTCGCAAAGTTAGAGGATGAGGAGGACTTGAGATGGATTAAGTTCATATATGGTTGTAAAGAAAAGTGGGCATATTGTTTTATGAAGAATGCCTACACTCTAGGGATCCATAGCACACAAGCTAGTGAGAGCATTAATTCTAATTTGAAGAACTACTTAAATTGTAAGTTGGATGTAAATCGATTTTTAGAGCAATTTGAGAGGGTTCTTGATGCAAAACGTGAGAAAGAGATCAAATCCGAGTATGACATGAGAAGAACGACACCTAGAGTTAGGTTAAATGTTCCAATTCTTTGTGAAACCGGGAAGTTGTATACATCTAAAATATTGGAGTTATTTCAAAAGGAGTTTGAATTATCCGGCTCGACCTACATAGAAGCCGTAGATGGTAACACATACACGGTTGGTATGTGTAACATTAATAATAAAGAATGCTTCGGCAAGAGTAGACAAGTTATTTGGAATCGGGATGACCAAAGTATAGTGTGTTCTTGTAAGAAGTTTGAGAGAGTGGGAATTTTGTGTTGTCATGCACTAAAGGTGTTGGATAGAGAAGATGTTAAGATTATACCACCGAGATACATCCTTAAACGTTGGACACAAGATGCAAAAGATGACACCATTGTGGATAGACAAGGAAGAGTTGTCATTGAAGATGCTATGTTGGAAGTTAGAAACCGCAATGCACAATTGATTCGTGAGATAGCACCAACTTGCGGGAAGGCGGCTTATGATGAAGAAAAAATCCAAATTTTTCTCAATGTATTACGTTCCGCACGAGAGCGATATGAAGAGAGATATGAAAATTCATCCAAAAGAACCAATGATGGTGTTGAAGACAACTCACATAGCCAACCCGAAAGTTCACTCCGCCTAAAGAAGAAAGATGGTGACAAGCGTTCAAAACGAAAAAAGCTTGGAATGAGAACTTGCCGAGAAGAAAGAAGGGAAATGGTCGATGTATCTCAAATAGCCAACCTTCTTCAAGGTAAATTATTTCACAATTTTAATGTTTTATCCCATTCTTAAATGAGAATTTGATATATATAAATTTTAATTACAGGTCGGGTATAAATTTGTCACAAGATATATCAGAGCACTTTGGATGCCATGATAATCTTGAAGAAATACAGTAAGTGCTTGTTATTCAATACAGTCTTGTGTTATTCAATATTGCTTCAGCTCATTTATTTTTATGCTGACAAGTAATTTTTTTAAATTTTGGTAGCCATCTACAGATTATAGAAGACTAGAGGAATTTTCTTTATTTTGGTAACATTTTGTAAATGAAAGAAATAGTGCAGAACTATAGTTGGAATATATGGCAGCATTTTTGTAAATGAAAGAATTAAGTTGAATGAAATCCAAGTATATTCTCTATTAGCAATTTTCTTTTGTCATTGGGTTTATGTGCAAAATTTGTACTCTAGTGGGTCGGATCTGAATGTCAGGAAAGGGATGTGCATGTGCTCCCTGTGCAAGTGCCATGAAAACTGCTACAAAGAATCGCCACTGGTATTTAATTTTGTATATCACTTCTTTCAGTTACGAAGCTGGTACAGAGAAAAAAAAAATTTCATGCACATGGTCTAAAATTATACACCTCTGGTACAGAGAAATCTGTTCAAGGGAAATCGGTACTGGTACAGCCTCTTGTACAGAAAAATTTCTATTGTTTTTCTTCTGTACAACCAGCTACTGGTACAGAGGAACTGTACTTCCTATTGCTTTTCTTTTGTACAATGGGTTGATCGAGCTATTGTATGTCAGAAGGGCTAGAACCATCGATCACTGTATGATCAATTAAATATTTCAGGGGGGTGGTGTTCAATATGATGCTCCTGTATGTATGCCACAAGGGCTAGAACCATCGATCACTGTCTATTCAAGCTAAGAAAAAAAAGAGATGCAATTTATTTTAAATGAGTTCAATTGTTTTTTCTATAAGTTCAATCGTTGATGCTCCCGTATGATGCCAGAAGGGCCAGAACCATCGATCACTGTATGATGCTTTTTTTTGTCAATATCTTAGTTCAATTGTTTCTTCTATTAGTTCAAGCAATGCATTTCCCATGAAGCTGATGTTCTTGTAAATAAATGGAGTTTTCTGCAATTTATTTGTTGTTCTATAGTTCCCTCAAATAATGCGTTTCACTAACAGCAACTATTGCACAATGAATAAGATTGCTCTTCCCTCAAGTAATTTTTATTCAGTAGGTGATAACAACCTAAAAATTGTCCTTATATCTCACAAAATTACATAACAAACAAAAAGGGTCATAATTTATTCACTAACAGCAACCTAAAAATAGCACATACATAGCACATATCCAATAGTTAATTATTTAATACATAACACATATCCATAGCACAAATCTATATCATAGCACATAGATAGCACGTCCAATTGTCTACTACTCCAAATTCATACATTACACCTCACAAATTATAATAATCAAAAGAAAAATAAAAAATAATACAAGATATTGAAATATTTGACTCCTAAGTTCTTTCAAATGCTTCTTGAACTTCTCATCCAACTTCTCTTCAATTTTCTTAAACTTCTCATCCAATTGTTTATTGAAATCATCCACTTGCCTTTCTAAGTGCTTCTTCAATGATTCAACTTGAGAGCTCATTGTTGCTTTGAGAGCTCATTGCTATCTAAAAAGAATAGCATCAAACATTTACAATAAGTATATAAAAGAGGATCAGTATATTCTATTACATATATCCACTGTTACATTCATGTAAGGAGATATTCTGATTCTAACGCTACCAGTAACAACCTGATACAGCAGGACTAATAGTGTGGTGTATTATGATTGGCTTAGAGCATAGCTTGCGTGGTGTAATGTGATGGGTTAAGAGCAAAAAGACCAAAAGGAATAGAATGGTTATATCTATTACATATAGCCACTATTACATTCCTGTAAGGATATATACGAAAAAATGCAATGAAAATAATTACTCAATCCTCTTCTTTCTCTATACTTTATCTATTCTATAAACTCAATTAAATCAAATTACAAGTACCCATACTTCAATTCTGTTTTCAGCAGTTCAGATTTGTCTATTATAGCTTTTTGGTACATACCATCATTATGAACTCTGTTAAAAGAAAGCACTTGCATTTTTTGAATTTGTTAAAAAATTAAAGTGAAAACTACTGCTACCCTCAAATAATTACTGCTATTACTAGAAAATTCATGATTTGTTGAGCAAAATCAGATTTAATTTTTTGTTAAAATTTCATGATTTCAGTACTCGAAATGAAGAGAGAGATGAAAATCCAAGAGGTGGCCAGAGGTACTGAAAATCCAAAGTCGAGTACTGAAATAATGAATTTGCTAGAGGTACTTGAATCAAAGGTGGCAGCAATCAAAGTAAAAGCATTGAATATTGAAATTTCAACTTTCGATGGTGGCTAGAAGAACAGGTGAAGTAATAGCAACAAATTTCAACAGATTTCAACTTTCAAAGGTGACAGCAAATTTACCTAGAAGAACTCGATTTTACGAAATCGAAGGTGGCTAGGGTTTAGAGGCGAAGCCGTCGGAGTGTCGCGCTTTCTCTTTCTTTCACTTTCTCTCTCGAATGGAAATCGAAGGTGCCGGCAGATGGATTTTCTCTCTCACTTTCTCTCTCTTTTTCTTCGATCGATCTAGGCTTTCCTTTTGACAGTACACGCGGAGGAGACGAAGGACACAGAGAATTATAAAATAATGTATTTCAGTGAACTCGGGCAGTCGGGCAGGGATGGATTTCAGCGATTTTCTCCTATCTGCAATCGCTACGTTGGATTATAATCCAATGCTTGAGACGAGAGGTCTGCCCTCTGCTGACCTTTTAAAGGTCGGCAGAGGATACGGTTCCGATTCTTTTCGGACCGCACGACGAGCCTGATATTAATCACTGGTCATCTATCATCGATCGAACGGACAGAAATCGCCTCCCCCCCAACCTGTCGTCATTACAGAGGATATGGTTCCGCTTGAAAGGTATCTCGCATCTCCACCATCACGCTGATGGGTTCATCTCGAGGAATCCTCTGTCGCGCGCTGCAGAGGGCAGCACTTTCATCATAATTATCCGATCTGTGATGGATGTCCCGTAATTAATATCAAGTCCGTCGAAATTCATACGGTCTGTAGAACTCTACCTTCGAAATTAGATCAGACGGATAGAAATCGGTCTAGCGATTTTGGTCCTTCTCGGATCCTCTCTCACACTTCCCCTCTAATCGTGCCATACCTTCGCATTGGCCTCCGTAAGAACACTCTTCTATCCCAGACCTCTCCCGTCAGAACTCGGAAAACCTTATTCCGTGATCTCAGCCTCAACTCCACGCGCCTCCCTCTCCTCTGTCTTCTCCCAGTTGGGAAACTTGAACAGACCGTTGTAGTTTCGACAGGTGTTTCTACTTTTGTGTTATTTGTACAATTACATATTTAGAACTTGGTTTCTTTCTTTTTGCTAGTAAGTCGGTTCCAACGAAAATTATGAACTTCCGTTCTTTTATGGATAAGAACATATTGACAACAGATACCTCGAATTTGAAAACCGTCCTTTGGATTTTTACGATAGTTGTATGACACCAAGGATAAATAATAAAATTTAATGTAAATTTACCATTCATTGAACAAAATTAGCCTGTTCAATATTATTTGATGGTTCCCAATTGACAAGAAATTTTATACAGGACCAATCTATAGAGTTTATCAACAGACTTTTTTATTTTTAATTACAATTTTCTGTTTTGAATTAAAATTATTGTGGAGATTGTCAAGTTCATCATTTGTCAATGCTTCTCAATTCTCCTCTTTTTTACATAAATGTGCTGAAAGACGAACTGTTACGATCTACCGACCTCTATTTTAATGAATTAGCAGAAAATGGTTTGTACCAAATTCTGATTATTTTTATTCGAAATCTAATTGTACCTGCAATTAGAATTAACATAATTTCTTATAAAAATGGATCACACATTCACTTGAAAGAGGAGAGGATATGGCATTGTTGTACTTAACCCTGTGGATGGGGCTTCTTGCTCTGAAAATAATTGACTACCAGAAAGTCTACATTTTAAGGCCACACTCAGCCCCTCTTCCAGGGGCAATTGCTTCTTTGATGAGTCCCTCAATGAAATGTTTTCTCATGGGTTGATGGCACATTTTGCTATGTATGGGGAGCTGGAGACGTTATCTGGCTTGGATTGTTCCACCAGAAGTTTCACAGGTATGCTAAGGTGTTGTATAAGGCATCAGAGGGGACCTATGCTTCAGTCATTGACCCCATGAAAACCATAGATGGTCATGTTGTCTGTCACATGTAAAGGCTTGCTGTTCAGGGTAAGAATGGCAGGCCGGCACCAACTCATAATTATTAGATGCTATACATCTCCTGTTGTACCGATTTTGAATTTGGGCATCTCAGCAGCCCCGACTGAAAAATCACTTTATACAATATAGTAATATACCTAGGCAACAATTTTCACAGTTGTTGCTTGACAGCTGCTGTCAAGTTTTTCGGGAAAAAAAACAATTTTCACAGCTGAAAAATCACTTTGTACACACCCAAGTTTCACAGATTGACATAAAAAGACAGAAAATAACAACAATGGTTCGGTTATGTTGTTTGGAATCTGAATATATTTTAATAGCTAAGTGTGGAACGCAAGGAGATCCTATGAACTCGAGTAAATTCATATTTGCCAAGGTAATAAGTAGCTAATTTACATGATTGATAGTTTTGTGGCTTACAAGACTTATGAATTATGAACACTTTGTTAGATCTGGTAGTCTTATGGCTAACTATATGGTTGAATCCTTGATTGTATTTAGTACATACCCATGTGACCAGTAAGTAGAGCATGAGACTGAGAGTGACTTGAAGTAGCAAAGAAACAGTTTTGTTGGGCCAAATTGGATGCTGTAAACTTCTTATCAATATTTGGTCATTTACTGGGCTGTGGGCTATCTGGTTGTATCAGTTAGTGCCAGTTTTCATTCTAATATGTGTTTAGCTGGTCAGAAAAATGGTGTTTTGGGGTTCATATACCCTGATAACATTGATTTTAGCTTGCACATTTTCCTTTTCTTTTCTTTTTTTTTATATAATTAGGCTCAGCAAGTTGACTTCAGGTTTGCATGATTTTCAGTTCCTAATAAATTAAAATTCAGGTATACATCAGGTTCGGGGTACCCATGATAAGTTCTCTATGTTGCATCTTGTCAACTTTTTTCAGAGGTTTGGCCCCGGTTTCCATCTGGTTAGGCCAGAAGCCGCAGTTGGATTATTCCTGCATTAACTCCAGTACCTGTGATTTGTTGTTGAAGTTTGCAGCATGTGTTCACAATTTCGCATGTTTGTCATGGTGTGCTATATCTATACTGACCTCGCCCGAGTCTCTTTGTTCTTTCCACCTCTTCGGGAAACATTAGTTATTGTCTTATGAACCAGAATATAATATTGAAAACCAGCACTTTTTTTGTTTTTTGTAAGATGTTTTATTCAATGGCACACTACATTCTGTTGCTACAATTGCTACTTTTACATAGTAGTATCCTTCATGCTGCAATGTCTTTTCTTTTTATTTATTTATTTATTTTTTTAATAAGCTTCTACAAAATTGATTTTTCCCTATAACCATTGGACATTATATTTCCAGTTGTACAGTTTTAACCTTTGTACTGTTACTTCGAACTAAAAATTAAGATGATAATATAGGTTCCCCCTCATTTGTTTATAGAAAATGGAGCAGCTGAGTATATTGTATTCCTGAAGTCGTAAATAAAGGTTAGTTCTTAAACATTTTGGGTGCTTTGTTGTGAGATTATGAACTAAATTCTTGTTCAAATCCATTATTGTAAAAACATACAATTATGCATGGAATCCATATGGAGGGAAAAATAAAAATTGATGGTTATTTGCCTTAAATTTATGTGCTTTTCAGGAGCTAATCTTAAACCTGCTTTTGCTTGGATAGTTGAGCTTCCTCGCACCAAAAAAAAAAAATTATATAAATAGTTTATCAGAATTTATAATTTTTGTAAATTCGTAATTTTGGACTTATGTTAATTCTCAATCGTCTAATTTATCTTGTTTATTACTTTCTCTGTAGCAAGTGACATCCTGCTAACTTACTACTGAAGAGAGAAAAGTAACAAAAGAAATAGAAAACAAACCTATTAACCTACCAAATCCGAGCATGTCAAATGCTGCTACTTTGAGTTTTGCAATTATGCGCTTTCCAAAAGGTAAAGACCAGCTGGAAGTGGGTAGATCTAAACTAAAACCTTGATGATTCTTTCTTCTTGAAACCGACAGCAATAGTGTTGGTTAAGATCGATCCAGAAAAAGATAACCACCTTTTGATTAGTTTGTTAACCTCTCTCTTTCAATTACCTGCAATACAAACCTAATCTGCATGCATGCTTCGAGGTTGCAAATTTCTCAATGCAAAATTAAATTGAAAACAATGGTTTGAACTCTTAATTTGATATTAAAGTTAAAGAGTATATATTCATATCTTTTTACATTTAAAGTGAATACACTTTTTCTCCTTCAAACAAGATTTTTTGATTTTTCTCTTCTATAAATATCAAATCAAACAAGATTAATTTACGTCATTTTATTTTCCTCTTATCTCTTATTCAATTTAAACAATGTGTTAGAATTTATAAACTGTAAACTTCTTCTTGGCAAGGAAAATTCATCATTTCAGTTTGTTATTTCTGATTGCCAATCAGCTGCCATAAAGTGTGGTAAATCTTTTTTTTTCGGCTCATTAAGCCCATAGGCAAAAAGTGTGCTAAATCTACCCATCCACAGAGAATATAATTTTCTTTTCTTAATATAAATGTTCCTGCTCCTAACGGTACCACATTAAACCTTTCTATTGTTTTCTGTTAATCTGTGTACCAGTGACTGACTGACTGGTACAGTTGCAATGTGGATTACAAACGATAAGGCCTTTCAGATGATAAAGACGTAACACACAACCAGATTGGTTGTTGCTAGTTGGCTCCAATTCTCCACAGTGCAGTGGAGGAGGCATTCAATACATCTATCATTCATTGCACAAATGAGCGTCTCTTGAGTGGACTGATTTTTTTTTTTTTTTAGCTGTCCCCTTCTTTCGTTAGTGTACTGCTATTGCACCCATGGTGTACTCGCCAATTGCTACCGACACTTATAAACACTTTTTATTGGTTTTTTAGCCTTGATAAAAGTATGTTAATTACTATATTTTAGCTAAACATAATGCCCATTCCCTCTTTCCTGCATGCCATGATATTAAACAAAATTACATTCTTCTAATAGAATCATCAAAAGTGATGCCCTTATCAATTTTAGTGAGGAATTGTTTTTTTTTACTATATTTATTTTCTAATGAGTGTAAATTGTTTACTCATTTAAGTAAATTAAGGTTGTTATGTTCGAGGAAAGGTAAATTTTCAGGGTTAAGTTCACCAATTTTGTATATGAACTTAAAAATCATATTCATAGAATCATAGTGCTCTAATTATTTCGAAAAATAAAAAATCATGTACGAGATAAAGGGTTTATGTCCTTGAATCACTTTCATTGGCATAAACTGGATTATAAACATACATCCTTTTATTTGAAGAACTTTATAAATGTTATGTAATGCAATTGTGCATAATAGAGTTTCTAAAAGCTTCTGGTCCCATATATAGAAATAGCTGTAGTGGATGTGGATGGGTACGTATATTTACACGCATTCCATCAAAATTTAAATGGCTCAATTGTCAGATCAATTTCTGTTTATTAGGAATTTTTTTAATATACAATGTAAAACGAACAGTCCTCCTTTACATGCGATGAATATTGAATAACCAGAGGAAAGAAATTCATAATGGAAAAGGCAATAAATGCATAATAATTGTAGGAGAGGGATATTGTAAATTTGTAACTGACTAATATCAAAGAAGCACATGGGAGAGGTCCACTCAGCACCATCTTACAATGGACCAAATAGGCTCTCAAGTGGATTCTCTATCCAATGAGTCAATGACACATCCGTGTCATCTTTTCTTTTTTATTTTTTTATTATTTATTTATATTCCATTTTATTTTTTGTTTTATTGAAGGAGGACAACTGGACAAGGAATCCTTATCCCGTGCCGCGCGGCACCGTGCCGCTCAGCAATCCGAGCCATTCGATCTGATCTCGATGGTTAGATTTTTTCGGGCCTTACAATCTGGTTACATGCACGGGGCACCCATCATCATTGGATTTAATCTGGACGGCTCAGATTGCGCGCTGCACGGTGCCGCGCGGCACTAGATTTGATTTCCTGGACAAGCAGTCAAGGACTTGTCTGTGTAATGATACCAAGTTTCTCTGTTTTCTTTAGTTCTTATTTTTTGGTTCTATTGAAGCTGCAGACTGGAATACCTGTGCTGTACAGTACAATTTTTTTGTGGGACTTTCTACGGAAACGTAATAAAAGAGAAAAGAAGGTTTTTTTTTTTTTGGAGTTCTATTTTTTTTTCTACGGAATATGACAAAGAAAATGTCCTCCCAACATAACAAACCAATGTTGAGTTGTTTAGATATTTTTATTTTTTTTTTTAGACATACTAGATAGCGACTATCTAGTTAAGAAACGAAGAAAAGAGAAAAAAAGAAAAAGAAGACAGCAAAGAAAAAACATTAAGAAAATTTGAAGAAAAAAGCCGCCTGCTGCACGAGCCAGTCATGTACGGCTTGCAGAGTTCTTCTTTCGTTCCTGAAAAGTCTATTATTTCTTTCCAACCATAGACTCCACAATGCTGTTGCAATCTTGGTAGACATTGGGTTCAATTTGTCCAGGGAGCAAAGGTGTAGCAGCAGCTTTTGTGCACCCTGTACAGCAACAGTTGATAAGCCCAGCCTATTCCATAGTGTCATCGAGAAGGGGCAAATGCAAAACAAATGATCTGCAGTTTCAAGCAGGTCTTGCTGGCATAAATGACATAAGTGCTGCACATTTATGTTCCTACGCATCAGCTGGCACTGAGTTAGCAAACGGTCCTGTGCTAACAGAAACAGAAAAGTCTTTACTGTTGGAGGGATTTTGAGGCGCCACAAATTTTGAAGGTGAAATTTCACCTTACCAGCAGAGACTAGAGCTTTATAAACCGACGAGGAGGAGTAATTGCCATCTGAACTCCACTTCCAACGCATAATGTCTATTCCTCGTGTTAACGAATCCCTCTGAAAATGCCTGTACAGCCAGTCTTGAGTTTCAGTCATAGGAGCCGGAACAACGTCAAACCATGAACGAAAGGTTTGACTGACAGTAACAAACCGTCTGACAGGTATATGCGCAGACGCTTGAAAAAAGGAAAGTAAAGTTCCAGCCCAGTTGTCAAACCAAAAAAGTGTGTTCTCTCCATTTTGCAGCTCTGTTGTAGTGGAGATTTGAAAGAAGTACCTCAATGTCAAAAGCTGCTTCCAAAAAAAAGAGCCATTACTGTTCCATCCTAGAGGAGGTGTGTTTGAATTCCTCTTAGCAAACAGTTTTTTAGCTAAAGTTGACCATAGAGAAGAAGGCTGGGAATACAACCGCCAAAGCCATCGAAGCAACAAGGAAATGTTTTGCAGCTTTAAATCAATCAAACCCAAACCTCCCAACTCCTTTGGCAAACAAACCCGGCTCCAAGCCAAAAGTGGTAAACCTCTGCCTGAGTTACCTTGCCAAATGAAAATTCTTCTAACTTTGTCAATGGCTTTGATTACCCAAGATGGTAATTGGAAAGCCGACATAAAGAAGACGGGGATGGAGGATAGTACAGAGGAAGCAAGCACAATTCTTCCAGCTCTCGAGAGTAATGGAGACTTCCATCCTGCTAATCTTGAAGTAACCTTGTCAATGAGTCTTTGAAAACATAGCCTATCCGGCCTCTTAGAAGTTAACGGCAGTCCCAGGTAAATTAAAGGTAAAGACTCCTGTGAGCAATTCAAAATATTCTGTATTCTTGGGATATCACTGGCTCTAACGTTAAAAGGCACAAAGGATGTCTTCATCCAGTTTATATCAATCCCAGAGATCCTAGAAAAGGTATTCAAAACCACACTGAGCACTTGTAGAGCTTTTCCTTTGGTGGTGGAAAACAAAATCGTGTCGTCTGCGTATTGTAGCAGAAGAAAAGGATCTGTAAGCCTAGAGGAAATTGAGAACTGTAATGACACTGAAACAGAGTGGATCATTCGGCTCAGAACATCCGCTGCAAGTATGAAGAGGGTTGGGGACAGGGGGTCTCCCTGCCGGAGCCCTCTTTTATGTGAGAAAGGGGGGCCTAACACCCCATTTAGCAGAATGGATGACGTTGAAGAGTTAAACAATAACTTAATCCAACTAATAAAACGTGCCGGAAATCCTCTCCAGTGGAGAAGTCGAAAGAGGAAGGGCCATGTGACTGTGTCAAAAGCTTTTCTAAAATCTAATTTCAAAAGCACAGCAGGGTCATGACAGCTAGAAAGATGTGAGATGATCTCCCTTGCTGTGATGAAATTTTCTGAGATTAGTCTGCCTTTGACAAAACCAGTCTGCGAGTTGGAGATTAAAGCTGGAAGATAAGCTGTCACTCTATTGTTTAGCACCTTTGAAATGAGTTTAGGTATGTAGCAGATGATGCTAATTGGCCTGAATTGTGTCAAACAAACCGCATGCTCTACCTTTGGCAACAAAATAATATGTGCCAAGTTGTTCTCTGTTAGGTCCAACGTATGATCATAAACTGCAGCAAAAATTTGCATTAGATTATCCTTAACAAGCTCCCAATTTATCTTGAAAAACTCATTAGGGTATCCATCTGGGCCGGAAGCCTTATTATCATCTGGGCCGGAAGCCTTATTGTTTAGATATTTTTATTCGTCCAGTTAGATCTTGTCAGTCATTGGGTGGCATTAATTAGACTTATGAGAAATATTTATGTGGCATAACAGTAAAATTGAAGCAACAAAAAAAGTTATGTTTGAAAATTAACTTTTGACGTTATTTGGTGATAACTTGAATATATATTTTTTTAAAATTTGAATTTAGTTAGCTTGATTATGTCTTAACCATGGCTATTTAAGATTAAATTGTGTCACGTTGTGCAGGTTAAAATTAGTCCATTATAATATGACTAACTCGTTGATTTTTCTTTTTAGATGATAAAGAAAACTCACAAATTCCTCAGTAAATTACGTTCAAGTTAATTGACCCAATACGTGATTGTAATATCATGGACCACTATGCCATTTTCGCTCATTTAATTTTGGATCTAAAAAGTTAATAATTTAAACTTTAAACTCTTTAATTAATGAATGTAATATTCCTGTCCTAATTCACTATAACTAAAAACCAAATTAGCTTTCCACTATAAAATTCGGTGCTAGGATGCATGTGGTGATCTCATGCCAATCCATTAGTACAAGCCAGAACATGCTAGCGCCTAGCGCTGTTCCAGACTGAAGCACTCAACGGTGAGTGGTGATGCATTTATGATTTAATCATATATTCATATCATAATTAATCTCTCTTGTTCCTACGAGATGATTCTCAAAAAAAAAAAAAAAAAAAAATCTCTCTTGTTTCTTTGGAGGATATATACAAGTATATATTGCAATGGAATAGTCACAATATTGGTTATAGCAATTTTTTTTTTTTTTTGGTCAACCAACATATGCATACAACCCCTCAAAATACCCAAAAGTAGCTCAATTTAATAATATATAATCCGGGATGACTGATGAGTAACAAAACAATTAAAAATCACGGGTTCCTTAAACCAGTTGCTTGCTTCGTCCATCCGACTTGTACAAATGACACTTCTTCTGTGGGCCCCACGCTGCCAGACCTGACCCAGTCTCCCCTTCATTAAGCTGAGCCCACTGGAATTCCCGAAAGTGGAAACTTGATTAACTTCTTGCTCTTCCTTAGCAAACTCTCCAATTGTACTAGGGACCCCCTCCATTCTGTCAAAGCCTTTTTTATCAATAATACATTTTGACAAAATCTTTTCCGATACTATATCCAAAAAAGCTGCGGAAATCAGCCTTTTATCTGGAATTTTGTCATGTATTTTTTATTATTTTTTACCGATCCCAATAATATTTTTGCACACTTTATCAAAAAAAAATCAATAAATTTTCTCGACTGAGGAATTTAGAGCCCAGTAATTCAGTCTCTTGCAGAAAATCATAAAATTATGAAAAGGTGAGTTTTTTTTGACAAAAAACATATTTAGTGATGTTAATAATATCAGCCAAATATATGGATCGTTTGTCTATCAGATTTCGTATTTTGAGTATAGTGACATCAGTAAATTGGGAACAGTAAAATCTATAAAATAGTGTCATGCCTCTCAAATTAAATAGAAATATTCTTATTGTTAGTATTATCTTTTTTTAAAATTTTTTTAATATTGTTGTAATAATTGTCAATTGACATCACGCCTCAAATTTTTTTCTTATTGCAAAATAAATTTTCTCCCCTCCTCCATAAATTAGACGTTTGATTTCAATTTTTTTTGCCATCAATATAATTTCACTTAAAATATTATCAATTCTTCAAATCAAAAAAGGGAAAAAATTGAATTAAATTCCTTCTACAGAGATTACACATTACACAAGAAAGTACAGTGCGTGAAACAGGAACAGTAGCTCCCATTATTGGTATGCCGTCAATTCGAATCTTCTGAATTTCCTGTGTCAAGCTCTCTGAATCAAACTATGTTCCAGATCATTATGGTCTTATAGATAGATCTGTCAAACGTCAAATATGAAAGCGGAAACGGCCATTTCCGTTTCTGTTCCGTTTTGATAATGGATAGATCTGTCAAACGTCAAATATGAAAGCGGAAACGGCCATTTCCGTTTCTGTTCCGTTTTGGTAATGGAACGAAATAGTTGTTTCGTTTACGTTCTGTTTCGTCAAACGAAACAGATTTCTGTTCCGTTTAACGTTCCGTCCTTTATTTTCCATTGATTTCAGCCCATTTTCGTCCATTTCCGTGCTCCGTTTAACGTTCCGTCTATTTTCTTCATTTCCGTTTCCGTTCCGTTTTCAGAAACGAAACTGGTTTTCTCTTTCGTTTAACGTTCCGTTTGGACGGAACGGAACGGTAACGTTCGAAACGTAATGAAATTGACAGGTATATATACTTATAGACAAAGTGCTTGGAGTGTTGTTGGGAGCTCTTCGTCAGTGGTCAGTGGATACTTGAATCTATTCGTAGAAAATCTACAAAAAGGATTGAATACCAATGTACAGGATATGATGTTCCTTTCTACTAAACGAAACAAAGGATGAGAATCTGGACCGCTCAGAGGCTTAAAAGAGCTCCTCCTTTAACCCTTTATATAAAAGCACCTAGTAAATTTATCAATACTTTTTGCACCGTTTGGATCGCTTAGGAATTTGAAAAATAGTCTATTCCTAGACGGAAAATATTGAGAAGTGTGTAACTTTGTGAAGAATTTGGATGGTTAGGAATAAATTTCCGCCTAGAAATAGACTATTCCTCAAATTCCTAAGCGATCCAAACGGCCCGTTGATATTTAATAATTCATATCTAGGTTCTCCTCATAATGCTGTGTTGCACGAGGTGGAGAGGGGAAAAATGAAAAATTAAACAAAAAAGATAATAAAACTGAATGAAGAGATATTATAATATTTTTCTTATTTGGTTGGTATCGTTTCAGTCTGTTGTATCTCGACGTTTAAGAAATAAGAATATAAAGTTTGAAAAGTTAGAAAAAACTACATTAAGTTATTAATCTTAATGTCATATTAATTCAACCAAACAACAACAGCTGCAAAAATATTTTCCCATTTCTTCCATTCCTTCCGCACTCATTACATTAACTAACAAGTGTGTCCTCCATTAACAACCAAATAAATATACTTACTAATAAATAAAAGAAATGCACTCACTACCAGCTTATAAAAGCCACCCCCCCCTTCTCATCTTTTCGTCTCCCACACCATGGCATATCCAAATCACTTTTGCCTACTTTTATCAATCCTTCTTCTCTCACATCATACATTCTCACTACATACAACCACTAGTTTCCCCTTGAAAATTCACCACAACCATAGAGGCAATGGTGCCACGATCGGTCGTAGACGGGAGAGAGCAAATGGGGCTACTTGTGACATGTTTCAAGGAAGTTGGGTCTTTGATGCATCGTATCCCATGTACGATTCGTCGGCTTGCCCCTTTGTCGAACCTGAGTTCGATTGCCAAAAGTACGGCCGAGCCGATAAGATGTACCTCAAATATAGGTGGAAACCGAGTGCTTGTGAGCTACCAAGGTTAGTGATGATTTTGGGAAATTTCCATATTGCTTAAACCACAGAACCAAAGATTGATCGAACTTCTGTATTTTGCTTTTCCAGTTTGAATTTTAATATGTCCTCACCACACTTGATGGAGATTTAGAGTCAAATTTTGAATTTGTTGAGTCCCTGTTATGTTTATGTTAATTTCGTTCTTAACATTTCACTTTCGAGCTAGTATAATAGAAATTAAAATACAACACTTCCTAAAAATTCCAAACAAAATTAATTTAGCAGCTGGCATATAAAGTGACTGTTATCTTTATGCACTATATCGGAAGAAAACCAAGTTCACGTATGTACAATCTAGTCATTCAGTCAACATCATTCATCACCAACTGATTTTACTGACATTACGTAAAAGAAAAGAAAAGAAGCATCTCAGAATATATTGGACTCAATGCTAAATTATGCAATTTTGTAGGTTCAACGGGCAAGGTTTCTTGACAAGGTACAGAGGAAAGAAGATAATGTTCGTAGGGGATTCCATAAGCCTGAACCAATGGGAATCACTGACATGCATGCTTCACGCTTCGGTGCCGAACACCAGGACCACCCACACAAGAACAAGCACTCTCTCTACTGTTACTTTTCAGGTAATCTTTCAAGCCTCTCCTCTCCAATGACAACGACTGGAGATGTATCTAAAAATTATGAATTCGGTCTTGCATGTTATTAAGTATTAACATTTAAGAAAAAGATATTTTTTTTGTCAAATATAGACAAGTAGTGCAAATTGAAAATGTCATTTTTCTAGCACTATTTTCTCTTTTCAAAACAGCACAAAGATACCATATTATTCTATCGGGTTGATGCTCTTACGAAGTTGTTGAGCTAAGCGCAATAAAATACGTCTCTGATTCAAATATAATAATTATAATCTATTTTCAGAATATACTTAGTTTATAATGTATGTCCTATATGACATAAAAAGATATTTCGAAATATCTTTTTGTTGTTTTGTTTTTAGAATTTTTTTCGTTGGGAATCACATAGAAATACTTCGGTAGATGAAAGTCATAAATCCAAACAGTAAGACACCTTGTTAACTGTACCTTCATATTTTATATATATGTATGTAAATAGGCATAACAAGTTTCCAGTGAACAAAATAATTCTGCATTTATTGCGTCCCTGACGTCAATTCATAATTTCCCAGCATTGCTCTTGTGCGTTTGAAAATGACCGCACAGTTCTGGTTTCTTTCTTTTTATTTTTTTATTTTTTTTTGTTCGGTGGTAGCATGATCTATTTCAAGTATTGATTTGAACCATCACAAACCGTTGAAAAATTTCACGTCTATCCTGATTTGTTAAGTTAAACTGACAGTTCAAAGACTAATTGTCTTAACTTAAAACTTTGAAAGGATAATTGTGCTTAATAATATTTAAAAACAAAGCACAGTTTAAGAGATGTCACAAAACAATGCCATAAATAACGTTCATAATAATTTATTGTTATCAAGTGAGGTTGAAGTTCAGTGACAAGTTTTCAGATAATGTCCATAATAATTCTTTCAGTACTTCCAATAAATAAAAATTGAACTAATCTTCTTAAATAATTTGCTCCATATTTAATTTTTGTAATTCACAAATAATACATGAACATACATAAATCTCCACGGTCATGGCAAACTTTAGTATATGCTCTATGTAGGCCCCAAGAAACCAAAATCACATTAACATTCCTCTAAAAAAATGTATGATCTAGATAACCTAAACTAAAGAAAGCCCACACTAAATGTAACTAATCATTTCTACTTTAATAGAGTTTTAGTTAAGAAAATAGTAGCACTCACTTTTTGACATATTAGACAAACGGCGCGCGCGTCAGGAATAAAAACATGGAATTTAGTTGATGCCTCCTCCAGACCCCCCACTATGTGTAGCAGCACATGGAATTTAGTTTTCGGGATTACATATTTGTAATGACTAATGAACATTAAACATGGCAGACAGAACAGTATCTTCCCAGGATTTTATTTCCTGTTATGAGTCTTTTTGCATATAAGTCCCAACATTCAGCACATTTTCAATTTCCTGAAACATTGAACATTAAAAATTGGCAAAATTGGATATAACCTCCATAAACTTAGTCAATTGGATATAACCCACTCTAATCTTAGAAATCGGATATTACACCCTATAATTAGTCTATTATTGGATATAACCCTTTTAATTAAATTTAATCATATTTTATATAAAAGAAATTAATGTTATATATATATATCATAAACAAACCTTTACCCCTTCTACCCATCCTTTTCATCTATCGACCTTTGTCCATTCTTGTAGTAGCGACATAAAAGTAAAGGAAAGAACATAATGTCTGTCAATGGTCATCCAATTATTTCCTTCGTTTCTTATGCTCTTTTCTTTGTTTTTTCACAAAAGGAAATGTAACCTTAGTTTGAAAATAGTTATTCACTAATGTGATTCAATATAATATGATCTAATTTTGAAATTGTCGTTGCAAGCATCAAGAAGAATTTGTCAAATAATGTATAAGTTAACTTACTATTGAACTTTCAATGGTGTGCCACTGCAAACCAGAAATTAATTTTTTAATTAACTTTAACCACGCGGCACATAGAAACAAGAGTTTTATACTATTTTGAATGGAAATTTATTAAATCAATATAAAATGCACATAGAAACAAAAATAGTAATATGCAAACAAGAGATACAATGAAATATAAATCAATATAGATATTTACCTATGTACATTGATTGTCCTTTCCATTTTTATAGTCCCTGGGAAGACGGAAGTGAAAAAAATGGGTAGAAAGGTGAGTAGGAAGGGCATTTTAGTCATCATATTCAAATATTATTTTCTTTTATATAAAATGTGCTTACATTTAATCAAGTGGGGTTATATCAAGAACTGGACTAATTATAGGGGTTATATTCAATTTTTAAGATTAGAAGGGGTTATATCCAATTTTGCCTTAAAAATTCATCCCTTTTGCATTATTGCATCGGTCCCCTCTGAGTTTGCATTTGTATTATTTACATCGGTTGACTCTGTTTTTCCAGGCGATTGTTCCATCTGAAAAATTATATAAGATTGACTATAGATATAGCCTCTGTCTAGTGTATCCACACAAAAAAAAAGAAAAATTATATAAGATTTATAGATGTATTCACGGACATCGTCTACAGATAGATTCTAATGATGTAAAAAAATAATAATAATTGCAAATGAAAACCACCTGAGCAACTTTCAAGTTTTCAATTAAGCTTTTTGATGGGTTTGTGTGTATTTCCAAAGTAATAGAAGAATAAACCGGAGTTATTGCGACTCTAATTTGCAAAAAGTAGATGGATGTTGTACGCAATTGTTCAAATACCTTCACATGACCTTTCCGATTTAGATTCAGGCCCCGTGACGCATAAAAACAAGGGTCAAACGGCGGTGCATAAGTGCATTCATGATCTCATCATAGCAAACACTTTTAATTAATTTATTTATTATATCATGCATCCAACTTATAATCTTCTATATTTTTCTGGGGAGCTTGCTCTGCGTATGCTTCTGTTGGAGAATATATTTTGTTTGCAATTGAACCTGCGTGAATAGTTAAAGACTTAAAGTTGAGCTTTGTAAAGCTAATCCAGAAAGTCAGTGAATTTACAAAATTACCGAATCAGGTCTAATAAAAACGGTTGATTGTGATCTATATGACTATATCACAGGTTATGCATTTATATCGGAAGTAAATTAGAAATCAAGATGTTAATAACTTTATAAAGTTAAATTTGAAAAGTTTCATGTTTTAACATCTTATTTGGCAATTCATGAAGTTAAGTTATGCTCCTGACAATTATTACTTACCGTTCATGTATTAAAATACTTTATTAAAAAAAAAAAAAAAGGAACGATTGATTCACTTTTGGGCTGATAAAATATGTCATGCAAAGAATAATCTTTCAGCATTTTCAACCATGCCAGATCATTAACGCATTCATCCCTTCAATTTCATCTATCACTTCTCATTGTTTTGACCGGAGGGTTTATAATGTTTTGTTTCTCTTTAAACATTTTTTTTATTTGTTATAAAATTTTTGTATGGCTAAAAGTATTTTCTTCATTGGAAAGTTTTTGGCATTTTAGAAGAGTACTTAGTTATACAAAATTTTATTAACACAATTAAAAATTCATCTTTTTATTTAATCAAAATTCTTTTTTTCTTTTTATACCAAAACCGGAAAACAATCCTAGTATCCTTAGAAATGTAATTTACAAACGTGTATTTTCTTGTGTAAATTAAGTTTTGTAAATTAACAAACGCAGCAAAAAATTTACAAAGCAAGAAATATATACATGTTTGTTGTTAACTTAATTTACACAAAGACATTGTTTCTTTAGTTGGTTATCAACAAATATCTAGACACTGTATACTTGTGCTAATAATTTACTTAAATTGTGATTTTATTAGATATTCTGACAGCCTTTCTTTGGCCCGTTAATGTGTATTGCTCTTGAAAGTTTGGTTATCATTTTCTTATTTGTTCGTGACGTGATTAATTTCAATGATTCAGGATTATGGGGTGTCAGTGATGTATTATAGGACCACATATCTAGTAGACATAGTGAATGAATCAGTTGGAAGAGTGCTGAAGCTTGATTCAATTACTGGATCATCTTGGTTAGGTGTCGACCTATTAATTTTCAACACGTGGCACTGGTGGACCCACACAGGCAACGAGCAACCGTATACTCTCTTTCTCAAAGAAATTGTTTCAGCATATTTATTCACAAAATTATGTTTAGATATCTAGTTATATAGTGCACAGGTGTCACAGCCAAAAATAAAATTGCTTTACCTTTCGAATAGATTACAACCGCAAGGCAACTTCTTTATTTAATAAATAAAAATAGGAATGGAGAAAGATTGACAAGTGCCAAAAATGTTGGTACCCTGTTATCTTCTTTGATCTAAGAATATATAACTGGGTTTAATTAATTAGCATGTTGCCTGCTAAGCTAGTATGTATATCGCACCTAGCATGTAGGCATGTGATGAAAATCAACATCATCATTATTATCATTTGTCACTATTAATATTAGTATAGTTTTGATATTTAAATTAATGTCGGTTTTGCCTTTTTAATATCCATCACATCATATAACTATTTGACAGATCTATTTGCTTCAGAATTTTTTTAATATTATTCTGTTTATGATTTGCATATGGTGAGAATATTTTGTCGGGTCAACTAAAATATTACCTCGGATCAAATTTGTAATAAAACATAGTGTTAAATTCAATTAATGTTAATAAACTAATCCAATAATTTTGTCATCTCCTATGCTTTGTGATGCAGATGGGATTATGTGCAGGATGGTGGCCAGATGGTAAGAGACATGGACAGGCTTGTTGCATTCTCTAAAGGGCTTTCTACTTGGGCCGAATGGGTTGATGCAAACATCAATCCTTCAACCACCAAAGTATTCTTCCAAGGAATTTCTCCAACCCACTATAGGTATCAATCTGTTCAATTATAGCATAATTTAAGAACTTATTGAAAAATTGGTGATTTTATGAGTTAAAGAGTACTCTCTCATTGGACATAGAACTTGTAGCTAATATGCCATACACCCACTTTTTTTTATTTCTAGCCAAATTTTCTACCCTATTTCTGTTCGAGACCTCACATCTCCATCCAAAATTAAAATGAAACATAAAAGCGAATGAATAATTTCTTGGTTGTTTCCTTCTATATCAGGGCTGATGAATGGGGCGATGCAGGAAGCAAGAACTGTAATAAGCAAACTCAGCCTATTGTTGGATCCACATATAAAGCGGGTCCATTACCCGCACAAAGCATTGTGAAAAGTGTGCTAAGCAGCATGTCTAAACCAGTTTATCTACTTGACATAACATTGCTTTCACAACTAAGAAAAGATGCGCACCCATCTACATATAGCGGCGATCATGCTGGTATGGACTGCAGTCATTGGTGCTTAGCGGGTCTACCCGATACATGGAACCAAATCCTTTATGCTGCACTTATTTCATGACCATCATAGGAGGATTTTAACAAATTTTTTAAGGATTGCATTATTTTTAGTTGTTGATAAAAATAAACTGCATTAATTATAATTAAGTTGTATAATTATTTACATTTGAACCTTTCAAGAAATATAGAATGGTTTTTGTGCTGTTGTTTGTTGTAAGCTCTGTAAAGGAACTTTTTTTTTTAATGAAAATAGGGGTCAAGCCCCTACCTTTATGTATTAATAATAAAAAAGTATAGAATTTAGCCAGTAGCTAAATCTGAAGTTTAAACTCTGTAAAGTAACTAAAATGTCTATCTTTAGATACTCTTGTTTTCTATTAAATTAATAGGGACTGTATCCTTAATGTTTCCGGATATTTCTTTTCATGGAACAAGGAACCAACAACTAAGTACCAATTTGCCTTTTCCTAATAAAAGAGAATAAAAAAATTTTACTGAATCGAAATCTTACACAGCGACAGCCTGCGTGCATAAGGAAGAATGAACTCATATAAAAGCATTATAAAATCGTTCAAGAAAATTAGTAAATTGATTGCTTGCTTGCATACACCGACGAGTTTCAGCTCCTCTCCAATTTTAAGAAGTTCATTGGAGAGGTCCTATACAATCTAAGCCGTTCATATCAAATCAGTCAGGTTATCAGAAATATATAAAATTGAACCAAAGCATCCAATTTGTATAGCAACAGGGGAGAGGGGACCGAGTACATAGATGCTTGAATATTTGCTTGCGCTACTTGTTTTCGCTTTTTCTTTTTCTTTTTTTTTTGTATATTGCTACCTAAAATTGAAATTACTTCTTCAATTCTACAATATTCAAAAAAACATCACTTTTTTTTGCATATTGGATTACTTTTTCTTTCATAGATATTTATTAAGTTGATTATCAAACCGTAATGACTTTCTATGAATAATGTTTTCGACTTTTCGTTTGTTTTATGTGGAAACAATTCCTCACAAAATATTTATTAGTTAATAAGCTACCCTGAAGGGTGAACTAGTCCATGTAAATGAACTTCTGTGTGTAAAGTTAATTTTTCTTTTCATTGTCAATTGTACCACTCTTAGCAAATTAATCGACTCCATGCATGCTTAATTGCTTATGATATAAGCGCATGCCAAGCAATTACAATCTGTCGCCAAAGTCTAAGTAGTCAATTGCTTAGTAAGTAAAATTTAATATGAACACCCATAGCTTCCTTTAATTAACTGTTGCGCTTTTATAATTAGTACACATTTTAAAGTTCTTTAAGATTTTTACTTAGTATTATGAAACATATACTTTTGGCTTACACCTAATTTACAGGCTTCTCTCAAATTATGACAAGATCGCAGGTCAATATTTCAGTTTCACGGAATAGCTTTGTGAACAAAAATAATAAATAAGGCACAGAGTGTATGTACTGATTTTTGACTCACAAAGAATATTTGCTAATACTTTTTTAAGCTGCTCCAATCAAAACAATTGAGTTTCTTTTGAATGAATTAAATTGTATGATACATAAAGCATAAGATGTTAAGTACTCCGGCAAACGAGTCGTTGCTGGTGCTGCTGGTTCTGGCTCTGGCACTGGATATGAAATAAGGATACTTTCTCTTTGAGTTCTTGAAAAGCACTCATAGTATCCACATCGAATCCTCCAGCAAACTGCAATAAAGAAGGGATGATATGGGAACTTAATCATTTAGAGCCGTACCTTCATAGACTTAACCAACAATACCAGCATTGCCTCATAAAGGTACAAAACGGGAAACATACTAATTACTAAAGAGGGTATGGACCAATTGGTAGTTGCAAAAGAATCTCAGTAGGAAATATTTTGTCATTTTGAGGGAAGGTACAAAACAAGAAACATAATAAGGAGTGTATGGACCGATTGTTAGTTGCAAAAGAATCTCAAGATGAAATATTTTGTCAGTTAGAGGGAAGGTCCAAGAAGACCGTGAATCAGCACTTGGACATTTTTTGGTAATTCATTTAGAGGAGGTCAAAAATACCAACCATCAAAGTGAACTTATTATCCAAATTCTAGTAGTATATGAGGGTTCTTCAACATAATTATTAGTTGAATTAATGAAGCAAGCATACCTGGTGGACTCGAAAAGCAAAACGAACGGCTTGAAGCATTAACTCCTCTTCATCAGGGCCACCTGCTAGGACTTCTAGCTCTGCCGACACTCTTTTCATGTACTTCATTGCTAACTTGACAGATGCTAGTTTTATCTGGAGAAATTTCATTTACAATCAGATATTTACGCACAGGATAAGTTCATTCTTGACATTTATCCTAAAACACAGTATTTCGAACTAAAGAAAACTGTGAAGTTGAGGGTTGACCACACTAACTGAAGATCTTGTTGCTAGGGTCACATTTAGTTTTCATCTGGTGTTATTATATAGATAGTATAACATTATCAAGTACTATAGATAGTACAGTATTATCTAACAGATATACATAGTATCTACAAAACTTGAAAGAGTCCCTTGGATGTAAAAGATTTAACTTTTCTAGTACAACAAAATTTCAGTACTTTAGGTGATCTAGTAGAACCATAGTGTGGTCTGGCATTTGCTAGCATTAACTTTAGCTAACAAAGTCCGCTCATTGAATTTTCCAGGACAGTACTGGAGGAAATGCATTTATTACAGCAAAATCCTTAATAAGTGTTGCCTTGACAATGGGGGCAGCTATACAAGATCTCTAGATCATGAAGGTATGGGTTGAAAGGAAACTGACAACAAATCAGGAATTCAGTAATAATTGTCAATTATTCTATTATTCAGAAGCAATCTATATGGCATTTGACAAAAAGGAAAAGTACATATAATAAGATGCCCATATATTTGAAGGTAGTAATCAGAATTAGAAAACTCTTAGGTCCGTCAGAAAGTTATTTTTATGATTTGATAGCCTAAAAAGTTGTTAAGTCTTTAGATTTATGTAAATTAAGTTTAAAAAAAATACGAAATAACTTCTTACACGTAATACTTTTTGGCAAAAAGCAAGAACAGAATAAATTTGGTTGCCTCTGCCGCCCATCCCAGGCCCCAGCAGGGGTCCTGGCATGAACATTAAAAAGTAAAGAGTCCAACTATAGCTAGATATACACTTGGACCCATTTGACAAGTCCATAACACACCAATTTTTTTGTTATCTAGCAATAACAAATGGACCACGAAAGAAGACACTCACGTGAGGATCTGTCCTCACGTGCATTATTCTCAATACAAAAGACTCAAAAGCACTGATGCCCTTTTTGTGTCACCCAACATTTTGGCTGTTCTCTCACCTCTTTTAACAATCTATGACTATCATTTACTTACAAGCAGCACAGACAAATATGTGGTCCACTGTTTATTTCTTTTTCTATCATTTGGTACTACTCTACTAGGCATTACACTTTCCTATGTACCATACTGTACCAGGTCAGAGTTGCAGAAGTTATTACATTCTAATTTGTAAATGAAATTTTAGATGAGTTAATTTATGATCAACTAAAATTGAACCATTTTCAGCTAATATAAATTGATTAAGAATGCAACTGATTTTAATCAAAATAATTACTGAAGACAATTTTTGTGTTATTTTCCAAGTTTGCTTAAGGTGCAACTTTGTAAAGCAACACGAACCTGGCTAACTATTCCCGTCTCTTGCATCCATTCCCAGGGGATGCGGAAACCCCTGTACCGGTTCATTGCACCCTCTCGTATCCGAGCAAGATTGTACACTCCATGTTCCAGCCTAAACCAAGACCATAATACTATTTAGAAAAAAAATATATAGAAAAGAATAAAAGGGTCAAGAACACCAAAAGGTTTTCTTTGGTAATAATAGAAAACATCAGAGATGATGAGCTGAAAACAGCATTTACTTCTCAAATAGTGCTTGCATCTTCTTGAGAGAAGAAGAGCAAGGCTGATGTAAGTCATCTCTAAACAATGATGCCTCAGTTTCCAATTTCTTCAGATCGCAATATCCAAATGCAGCTTCTCTCAAGGCATCTGCCTTCTGCTCCGGCCAATCAAAGTGCTTCAACACTGCCCTTTCATCCACCTGTGCCATGTCATTTCATCATATTGTCAATCTTTTTTCTAATTACAGTTTACAAATTACAAGTGCAAGTTGGTACAATCAATGGGCATACCAGGCAGGAGAGCTCGTCGTCAAGCCATTTGACAAAGGAGACAACGTCCTCGATTTTGGTGAAGGTTGCGCCTTCGACCTCTTTGATGAGGAAACGGATAAAATCACCTTGTGTTTCCACATCTGTTTTTATCTGCACAATGATTTATAGAAGAAGTTATTATTAGCACAAATATACAACAGTACAAACACTGAAACATTTTTTTCTTGTTTGAACTATTATTTGTAATTTCAAATGCAATGCTGCAGATCAGATTAACTTTTTGGCAATACGGTAATAGTACAACAAGTTGTTAAGCTGTAAGATGAAAATGATGCTTCGGTAATATATAGTACTACAAGTTGACACTCATCCATAAGAAAATCACAACCGATTAGAGACTTAACAACCCACACATTTAAAAATGACAGGAAGTGTACGGATCTCAAACGAAAACGAACTGGAGAGGACAGGGATCCAAAGCTATTATTAAAAAGTATCTAAGCTTAGGATGTTGTTTTTTAATATTTTCCTCCAGTAGGAAAACTAAGCTTAGGAGTTGGGACAGAACGGTCAAATCTGAAGGGTATTTTCGTCAATGAAAAATTACAACGGCTAGTGGTTAGTGGTTACTGACCCCAAACCGAATGACACCCGAACCAATAAATAATGTGTCGACCGCACATTATTAAAAGCTACTTCAACCGAGCCTAGTCTATAATAATTAACCTCATTTAATCTCAAGAAATAAAAACCAACTTTAATTTATTAATGCAACGGTAGCACCTCTGACACCGCACTTTGGATCCCAGTTTATTTTTGTACGCTCGCCACGAGACGAGACGATACAAATACGAAATAAATTGACATATAAGAATAAAAATAAATTTTGGCCGATATATGTCTGGTCAGACAACAGTGAAAATCAGCGACAGTCTGGCAGGTCGAGCCAAGAAAGTAAATACTAATTTTGAATAGACTTGGTATACTACTATAAAATCAAAACACCCATCAAAAGGCCCCACAACAAGGCCGATGGGGTTTTTGTACCAGGTCCAGGGAATAATACCCCATCGTCTACCTTGAAAATGAAAACAAAAACGAAATAAAATCAACGCATGCTCTCCGTTATGTAAACAACCATCGAATGTCTTTCTACCAAAATACCGTCCCATTATTTCAATGGACCGCTCCATTTTCAATTAAATGGAGATTGAGCTTAAAAATAACAACAACGGTAAACTTACAGCGAGGAGGTGAGCCGACCGGTTTTCGATCTCTCCGATCATGTCTCTGGGGCAAATCGCCGCCGGAGCTGCTTCGCTTCCTCCAGAACCTCCTCCGCTTTCTCTCTTCGATTCTCTTCTCATCAACGAGTGGTAGAACTCCACGACCTCAGGCGCGCGTCTGACACACGGCCCCACCACACCCTTCCCACCTCCCTTCGCGTCTCTCCTCGGAGGCGGAGGTGGCGGAGGAGGTGGAAGTCCACCACTATCACTTCGAGTTCCACTCAGTGGTTCTTTCATCGGCGGAGGTGGTGGAGGTATAGGTGGGAGTGAAGCTAGTTTCGGCACTTGTTTAGTGCTCACTGAACTCATCTCTGATGTAGAGTTTGAAACTGAGCTAGAGGAGCTCGATGAAGTAGAAGATGAAGAGGAGGAGGAAGAGGAAGGTCTGTACGATTTTGGAAAGGAATAGCTTGGCAAAGGAGGTGGCTTTGGGATTGAAACTTGAGGCGAAACCGAATTAGTTTCACCCATCTGTTGTTTCTCTTGAAAATTTATCGAAGAAGATGAAGACGAAGAAGAGGAGCATTCATCCTGATCCCTCCTTTGTGCCTCGATCTTCTTCTTCAAACACTCAATTTCCTTCTCCATCTCTTTATACCTCTCCTCTTTAGATCTCAGCAACTCCACCTCCTCTCTCAGCACTAGATTCTCCATTTCCAACCTCTTCACCTTCTCCTTCGAGTGATCCAGTTCCGCCTCGAGAAAAGGCACGATTGCGACTGTTTCCCTCATGATCTTTTGTTCGATCAGCTCAGTTCGAAGCCTCGATTCTCTCTCTTGAAGACCTTCTATAACCTTGAGCAGATCGGCCACATCAGGCGGTCGCGGTTGAACCTGAGAGTTGCTTTTCGGGAAGTACACACCGAACGACCTCGCGAAAGAAGCGGCGCCTCCGGCATTCTTCCCTGAAGTGGAGTTCGCCGGAGAAGCTGAAGACCGCCGTGGCGTCTCCGCCTTTGGTGTCAATGCTTTGGGAGTAGATGGTGAGCTCCGTTGGAATCCCATCACTGCCTTCACCTTTCCAGCCACCATTAATTTGTGTTTTAAAAAAAGCTCTCTTATTTGATGTTTGGAAGGGTTTATATATCAATCTCTGACGCTTATTTGGAGTGGAAGAGAGGCATTGAAGAAGAAGGCTGGTTTCTCTCTGTTTCTCTTTTGTTTTCTCGTTTGGTCTAAAGAGAGGAAGGTTTGGGTTTAAAGGAATAAAAATAATGAATTAAAGATAGTGGCACTAAAATCGAGGAACGGTCTGCTGCTGTAGCCTGTAGTGTGGCATTGTGGCAAGGCCAAGGAAGGAGGGAGTCTAATTTTTTTTTTTTATTTAATTGATTTTGGTTTTGGTTTGGGACGTTTGGATTGGAGGGGAGGGAGAGTTTAAATGAGAGTGGGAGAGGCGTGGCGAGTCTGCGACTGGCAAGTAACAATCTCTTATAAACACAAAGGAAATGTTATATTACATCTTTGTATTTTTTGGGCGGCTCTTTTTTCTGATGTCCTTCGAGTGTATGACTATAGTTTTAGATTATATAGAAGATACCTTTGATTGATAAACATTGCAATTGTACTGAAAAAATATCTTAAGTTGTACTAATCTAAAATAAAAAATAACTTTTGAATCCTAATTTTATTTATTTTTGCTAAATATTTGCCATAAATTTAGTATATTTCACATTTAAACTATTGGGGAAATTAGACCCATGCCACTCCAAAAGTGAGAAATTAGTAAAATGCCACCCCAAACTTATCTCTTATCAAAAATGCCACTCTATACTCAATTTATTTAGAAAATTGCCACTATCACTGTATTAAACATCCGTGAAATATAGTAATTTCTCTTATTGACTAAAACCAATTTATTTATTTATTTCCATTATTATTTTCTTATTTCTGAAAGTTTGAAACCGTCTCCTTCCCCTTCGGGCCTTCACGATATTACCTCAATCCATCAAAAGCTTGAGACAATTAAACTCTAGCATCTTTCGTCACTCTGTCGCTGCTCCTCAATCGCTCCGCCGCCGCTCCTCTGTACCAATAATTCGATATCTTGTTTGTATCAGGTACTTCATTCTTCTGTGCACACCACTCTTCTCCGCCTAATAGAAGTGACGCAAGGCCAACCAACCACACCTATGTGTTCCTCTTTCCCTCATGATTCTAAAGAACTTAGTCTTGTGAGTTTTAATGGCATTGGCCGCCGGAATTTCGCCGGAAAGACCCGACATGAAGCTACGAAAGGAATGAAGACGACTCATCAAATTAGGCAGAAACAGGTTCAATTGATGTTACTCTCGTACTCTCCTCTTCATCATGGATCTCAGCAGAGCCAGTCCCGACGCTTGCAGTGGCGACCGTCGCCGGAGAACGAGATACCAAAAGTACAGGGACCAAATTGAAGAAAAACTTAACATTGACGGAGCGATACAGTGTAGTAATCTCAGGCCGTGCTGAGTTGAGGAGAGAATATTGCACGGAAGAGAAAGTATTTTAGAAAATAATTGAAATAATTAAATAAAGGACTTTTTGGTCAATACGAGAAAGCATTGTACTTCAGAGATGTTTTATACGGTGCTGGTGGCAACTCTCTAAATAAATTAAGTATAGAGTGGCATTTAGCTAAGAGTTAAGTTTGAGGTGGCATTTTGCTAATTTCTCACTTTTGGAGTGGCATGGGTCTAATTTCCCCTAAACTATTATATTTTCAGCTTCAATTTCTCCTATTTTTTTTTAAATTCATTGTACAAAAGTCTCTTGTAGAGTTACAATTTTTTTTTTTTTTCATAACTATCATTCTCGGTACTGATATAGCAACAAATTGATAATATGTTTTTAAAGTAGAACTTGATTTTTATACTTATGAAGTTGTAGCTTTAGCAAAATCAACAAAATGATAATATGTATAAAGGTAAATGTTCATTTTAATACTTACGACTTTTTAGCTTTAGCAAAATGAGTTCACAATTTCATAAATAAATTCAGTATTTTTTATGACTAAACGTGAACAACTCAAGTCAAAAGTCTAATGTCATTTTCAGTAAATAAATATCAGCCATTAATGCAAACTTAAGTTGGAAAAATGATGAAATATTAGGCTGGCAAAATTGTACCATCTTACTTAATGAAAATATTAAACTTTAAAGGGAGAAATTTGGAAATTTGGACATAAGTTAACTAGGTTGCAGACTTGCAGATATGAACGTTATAGTCCGGCTCCGTGTTCCCTCATAACGTGCTTTCTTTATGTATATTTAAAAGCATTTTTCTTCTTTTATTTTTTTTTTTTCACATGGTGTCATAACATTTTTTTTTCCCCTTCGATAGTTGCTCACAGCCTCACAGATCTTTGACGTAAATTAGCAGGCATTTATTTTTGGCGCTATTATGGACACCCTTTATAAGTTTCTCACTTTCAAGATATTAAATGCTACTACTAACGGATTTGAAAAGGGTCGTTGAACCAAAGCACGGTTAGTTACGGGACAATGACGGAGTGTGCTGCACAACTGCACAAGGGCGCGGACCGGTTTGAAATATTCAGAGAGGTAAATATATAAAATAATTTTTTGAGGTAGAAAGTTCTATTAGCCTGTCAACGAGTTAAAGAAAAAGTTGAACCGAAAATAATTTTATTTTTTATAAAAAATATAAAATTAATTCTGTAAAAAATTAGAAATTGCTTATCATCATTACCTTCTCAACGTCATCCTACATTTCCATGCCTCCCCTCTCCCCCCACCATCGTATAAAATAACACAACTTATCCTATATTATGATACTAACTCTTCTCACTATTTTATAAAATAATATTAATTGTGCTAGTTTATGATACTAATTGTCTTCGTATTATTGTGATGAAAGGACTTAGAATGAATTAAAAAACGATTGAAATGCTCAAACTTTTTGGATTCATTCTAAGTCATTTCAAATAATGCAATTCTTAGTACCATTTGAGCATTTCAATCGTTTTTCGATTCATTCTAAATCATTTCATCGCAATAAACTACATTTAAACTTTTTATACTGTATAGAATATGATTCATATCTTATTTATTCAAAAAAATTAGATAACACATAGTAATTACGCATATAAAGTGAAAATAATTCAATTCTAAGCATCATTTTAGCATTTCAACCGTTTCTGGATTCATTCTGAATCATTTCATCACAATAATCTACATTTAAATTCTTTATACATTCTAGAAAATGATTCATATCTTATTTATTCAAAAAGATTGGATTATTCATGGTAATTACGCATATAAAGTGCAAATAATGCAATTCCGAGTATCATTTGGGCATTTCAGTCGTTTCTGAATTCATTCTAAGTCATTTCAACGCAATAATCTAAATTCAAGCTCTTTATACTGTCTAGAATATGATTCATATCTTATTTATTAAAAAAGATTGGATTATACATGATAATTATGCATATAAAGTGCAAATAATACAATTCTAAGTATCATTTGAGCATTTCAATCGTTTTTGAATTCATTATAAGTCATTTCATCGTAATAATCTGCATTTAAACTCTTTATACTGTCTAGAAGTTGATTAATATCTTATTTATAAAAAAGATTGGATTATACATGGTAATTACGCATATAAAGTGCAAATAATGCAATTCTGAGTATCATTTGAGTATTTCAATCGTTTCTTTATTCATTCTAAATGATTTCATCACAATAATCTACATTTAAAATATTTATACAATCTGGAATATGATTCCTGTCTTATTTATTCAAAAATATTGGATTATTCATGGTAATTACTCATATAAAGTGCACGTAATGCAATTCTGAGTATCATTTGAGCATTTCAGTCGTTTCTGGATTCATTCTAAGTCATTTCATCACAATAAACTACATTTAAACACTTCATACTGTCTAGAATATGATTCATATATTATTTATTCAAAAAGATTTGATTATACATGGTAATTATGCATCTAAAGTGCAAATAAAGCAATTCAGAGTATTAATTGAGCATTTCAATCGTTTCAGAATTCATTCTAAGTCATTTCATCGCAATAATCTACATTTAAACTCTTTATACTATCTATAATATGATTCATATCTTATGTATTCTAAAAGATTGGATTATACATGGTAATTATGCATATGAAATGCAAATAATGCAATTCTGAGTATCATTTGATCATTTGAATCGTTTCTGGATTCTTTCTAAGTCATTTCATCACAATAATCTACATTTAAACTCTCTATACTGTCTAGCATATGATTCATATCTTATTTATTCAAAAAGATAGGATTATACTTAGTAATTATGCATCAAATGCAAATAATGCAATTTTGAGTATCATTTGAGAATTTCGATCCTTTCTGGATTCATTTTAAATCATTTCATTCCAATAATCTAAATTTAAACTATTTATTCTGTCCAGACAAAGATTAATTTCTTATTTATTCAAAAAGAATGGATTATAAATGGTAATTACGCATTTAATGCAAATAATGCAATTCTGACTATCATTTGAGCATTTCAATTGTTTCTGGATTCATTTTAAAACTTTTCATTGTAATAATTTATATTTAAACTCTTTATACTGTCGAGAATATGATTCATGTCTTATTTATTCAAAAAGATTGGATTATACATGATAATTATGCATATAAACTGCAAATAATGCAATTCTAAGTTCGATTTGAGCATTTCAATCGTTTCTAGATTCATTCAAAGACATTTCATCGCAATAATCTACATTTAAACTCTTTATACTATTTAGAATATTATTCATTTCTTATTTATACAAAAAGATTGGATTATATATTTTAATTACGGATATAAAGTTTAAATAATGCAATTCTGAGTATTATTTGAGAATTTCAATCGTTTCTGGATTGATTCTAAGTCATTTCATCGCAATAATCTACATTTCAACTATTAATTATGTCCAGATGAAGATTCATATCTTGTTTGTTCAAAAAGATTGGATTATAAATGGTAATTACGCATATAATGTAAAAAAATACAATTCTGAGTATCATTTTAGCATTTCGATCGTTTCTTGATTCATTCTAAGTCATTTCATCGTAATAATCTACATTTAAACTCTTAATACAGTCTAAAATATAATTCATATCTTATTTATTCAAAAAGATTGGATTATACTTGATAATTACGCATATAAATTGCAAATAATGCAATTCTGAGAATCATTTGAGCATTTCAATCGTTTCTGGATTCATTCTAACACATTTCATCACAATAATCTACATTTAAATACTTTATACTTTCTAGAATATGATTCATATATTATTTATTAAAAAATAAAGGATAATACTTGGTAATTACGCATAGTCGCATATAAATTGCAAATAATGCAATTCTGAGTATTATTTGAGGATTTCAATCATTTTTGGATTCATTTTAAGTCATTTTATCGCAAGAATGTACATTTAAACTCTTTATACTGTCTCAAATATGATTCATATATTATTTATTCTAAAAGAATGGATCATACATGGTAATTATGCATATAAATTGCAAATAATGCAATTCTGACTATCATTTGAGCATTTCAATCTTTTCTGGATTCATTCAAAGTCATTTTATCGCAATAATCTATATTTTAACTCTTCTTACTATATAGAATCTAATTCATATTCTGTTAATTCAAAAAATTTTGGATTATTCAAGGTAATTACGCTTATAAATTGCTTATAATGCAATTCTGAGTATGATTTGAGCATTTCATTCATTTCTTGATTCATTCTAAGTCATTTCATTGCAATAATCAACATTTAAACTCTGTATACTTTCTAGAAAACGATTAATAACTTATTTATTCAAAAAGATTGGATTATACAAGGTAATTTTTCATATAAAATGCATATAATGCTATTCTGAGTATCATTTGAGCATTTCAATCGTTTCTGGATTGATTCTAAGTCATTTCTTCACAATAATCTACAATTAAACTCTTTTACTGTCTAGAGTATGATTCATATATTATTTATTCAAAAATATAGGATAATACTTGGTAATTACGAATATAAAGTGTAAATAAAGTAATTCTGAGTATTATTTGAGCATTTCAATCGTTTATGGATTCATTCTAAGTCATTTCATCGCAATAATCTATATTTAAACTCTTTATACTGTCTTGAATATGATTCGTATCTTATTTATTCAAAAAGATTGGATTGTACTTGGTAATTATGCATTTAAGTGCAAATAATGCAATTCTGAGTATCATTTCAGCATTTAAGTCGTTTCTGGATTTATTCTAAATCATTTCATGGCAATAATCTATATTTAAACTTTTTATACAGTCTTGAAAATGATTCATGTCTTATTTATTCAAAAAGGTTGGATTATACCTGATAATTATGCTTTTAAAGTGCAAATAATGTAATTCAGAGAACCATTTAAGCATTTCAATTGTTTCTAGATTCATTCTAAGTCATTTCATCGCAGTAATCTACATTTAAACTCTTTATACTGTCTAGAATATGATTCGTATCTTATTTATTAAAAAATATTAGATTATACTTGGTAATTATGCATATAAATTCCATATAATGCAATATTGAGTATCATTTGAGCTTTTCAATCGTTTCTGGATTCATTCAAAGTCATTTCTTCACGATAATCTACATTAAACTCTTTATACCGTCTAGAATAAGATTCATATCTTATTTATTCAAAAGATTGGACTATACATGGGAATTATGTATATAAAGTGTAAATAATGCAATTCTGAGTATCATTTGATCATTTCAATCATTTCTGGATTTATTTTAAGTCATTTTATCACAATAATATACATTTAAACTATTTATTAGGTCCAGACAAAAATTCATATCTTGTTTATTAAAAATGATTGGATTATAAATGGTAATTACGCATATAATGCAAATAATGCAATTCTGAGTATTATTTGAGGATTTCAATCGTTTCTAGATTCATTCAAACACATTTCATTGCAATAATCTACATTTAAACTCTTTATACTATTTAGAATATTATTCATTTCTTATTTATACAAAAAGATTGGATTATACATTTTAATTACGCATATAAAATTTAAATAATGCAATTCTGAGTATTATTTGAGTATTTCAATCGTTTCTGGATTGATTCTAAGTCATTTTATCGCAATAATCTACATTTCAACTATTAATTATGTCCAGATTAAGATTCATATCTTGTTTGTTCAAAAAGATTGGATTATAAATGGTAATTACGCATATAATGTAAAAAATACAATTCTGAGTATAATTTGAGCATTTCGATCGTTTCTTGATTCATTCTAAGTCATTTCATCGCAATAATCTACATTTAAACTCTTAATACAGTCTCGAATATAATTCATATCTTATTTATTCAAAAAGATTGGATTATACTCGATAATTATGCATATAAATTGCAAATGATGCAATTCTGAGAATCATTTGAGCATTTCAATCGTTTCTGGATTCATTCTAACACATTTCATCGCAATAATCTATATTTAAATACTTTATAATGTCTACAATATGATTCATATATTATTTATTAAAAAATAATGGATAATACTTGGTAATTACGCATATAAATTGCAAATAATGCAATTCTGAGTATTATTTGAGCATTTCAATCATTTTTTGATTCATTTTAAGTCATTTTATAGCAATAATCTACATTTAAACTCTTTATACTGTCTCCAATATGATTCATATATTATTTATTCTAAAAGAATGGATCATACATGGTAATTATGCATATAAAGTGCAAATAATGCAATTCTGACTATCATTTGAGCATTTATTCATTTATAGATTCATTCTAAGTCATTTCTTCACAATAATATACACTTAAACTCTTTATACTGTCTAGAATAAGATTCATTGCTTATTTATTTTAAAAGATTGGATTATACACGGTAATTACGCTTACAAAGTGTAAATAATGTAATTCTGAGTATAATTTGAGCATTTCATTCGTTTCTTGATTCATTCTAAGTCATTTCATCGCAATAATCAACATTTAAACTCTGTATACTTTCTAGAAAACGATTAATAACTTATTTATTCAAAAAGATTGGATTATACAAGGTAATTTTTCATATAAAGTGCATATAATGCAATTCTGAGTATCATTTGAGCATTTTAATCGTTTCTGGATTGATTCTAAGTCATTTCTTCACAATAATCTACAATTAAACTCTTTATACTGTCTAGAGTATGGTTCATATATTATTTATTCAAAAATATAGGATAATACTTGGTTATTACGAATATAAAGTGCAAATAAAGTAATTCTAAGTATTATTTGAGCATTTCAATCGTTTATGGATTCATTCTAAGTCATTTCCTCGCAATAATCTACATTTAAACTCTTTATACTGTCTTGAATATGATTTGTATCTTATTTATTCAAAAAGATTGGATTATACTTGGTAATTATGCATTTAAAGTGCAAATAATGCAATTCTGAGTATCATTTGAGCATTTAAGTCGTTTCTGATTTTATTCTAAATCATTTCATGGCAATAATCTACATTTAAACTTTTTATACAGTCTTGAAAATGATTAATGTCTTATTTATTCAACAAGGTTGAATTATACCTGAATATTATGCATTTAAAGTGCAAATAATGTAATTCAGAGAACCATTTAAGCATTTCAATCGTTTCTGGATTCATTCTAAGTCATTTCATCGCAATAATCTACATTTAAACTCTTTATACTGTCGAGAATATGATTCGTATCTTATTTATTAAAAAATATTGGATTATACTTGGTAATTACGCATATAAATTGCATATAATGCAATTCTGAATATCATTTGAGCTTTTTAATCGTTTCTGGATTCATTCAAAGTCATTTCTTCACGATAATCTACATTAAACTCTTTATACCGTCTAGAATAAGATTCATATCTTATTTATTCAAAAGATTGGACTATACATGGGAATTATGTATATAAAGTGTAAATAATGCAATTTTGAGTATCATTTGAGCATTTCAATCGTTTCTGATTTCATTTTAAGTCATTTTGTCACAATAATCTACATTTAAACTATTTATTAGATCCAGACAAAGATTCATATCTTGTTTATTAAAAATGATTGGATTATAAATGATAATTATGCTTATAAATTGCTTATAATGCAAATCAGAGTACCATTTGAGTATTTCAATCGTTTCTTGATTCATTCAAAGACATTTCATGGCAATAATCTACATTTAAACTCTTTATACTATTTAGAATATTATTAATATCTTATTTACATAAAAAGACTTGATTATGCATTTTAATTACCTATATAAAGTTCAAATAATGCAATTCTGAGTATCATTTGATTATTTCAATCGTTTCTGGATTGATTCTAAGTCATTTAATCGCAAAAATCTACATTTTAAACTCTTTATACTTTCTAGAATATGATTAACATCTAATTTACTCAAAAAGATTAGATTATACGTGGGAATTATGCATATAAATTGCAAATAATGCAATTCTGATTATCTTTTGAGCGTTTTAATCTTTTCTGGATTCATTCTAAGTCATTTTCTTGCAATAATCTATATTTAAACTCTTTATACTGTATGGAATATAATTCATATGTTGTTTATTCAAAAATATTGGATTATTCATGTTAATTATGCATATAAATTGCATATAATGCAATTCAGAGTATCATTTTAGCAATTCAATCGTTTCTGGATTCATTCTATGTCATTTCATCACGATAGTCTATATTTAAACTCTTTATACTCTCTATAATATGATTCATATCTTATTTATTCAAAAAGATTGGATTATACTCGGTAATTACGCATATAAATTGCAAATAATGCAATTCTGAGAAACATTTGAGCATTTCAATCGTTTCTGGATTCATTCTAAGTCATTTCATCGCAATAATCTACATTTAAACTCTTAATACAGTCTAGAATATGATTCATATCTTATTTATTCAAAAAGATTGGATTATACTCGGTAATTACGTATATAAATTGCAAATAATGCAATTCTGAGAATGATTTGAGCATTTCAATATTTTCTGGATCCATTCTAAGACATTTCATCGCAATAATCTACATTTAAACTCTTTATACTGTCTAGAATATGATTCATATATTATTTATTCAAAAATAAAGGATAATACTTGGTAATTACGCATATAAATTGCAAATAATGCAATTATTAGTATTATTTGTGCATTTCAATCGTTTCTGGATTCATTCTAAGTCATTTTATCGCAATAATCTACATTTAAACTCTTTATACTGTCTCGAATATGATTCGTATATTATTTATTCTAAAAGAATGAATTATACATGGTAATTATGCATATAAATTGCAAATAATGCAATTCTGACTATCATTTAAGCATTTGAATCGTTTCTGGATTTATTCAAAGTCATTTTATCGCAGTAATCTATATTTCAAATCTTTTTACTACATAGAATATAATTCATATTTATTTATTAAAAAAATTTGGATTATTCATGGTAATTACGCATATAAATTGCTTATAATGCAATTTTGAGTATCATTTTAGCATTTCATTCATTTCTTGCTTCATTCTATGTCATTTCAACGCAATAATCTACCTTTAAACGCTTTATACTACCTAGAATATGATTCATATATTATTATTTAAAAAGGATAGGATAATATGTATTAATTACGCATATAAAGAGCAAATAATGCATTGCAATTCTGTGTATAATTTGAGCATTTCAATCGATTCTGGATTTATTCTAAGTCATTTTATCGCAATAATCTACATTTAAACTCTTTATACCGTGTTGAATATGATTCATATTTTATTTATTCTAAAAGTACGGATTATAAATGCTAATTATGCATATAAAGTGCAAATAATGCAATTCTGAGTATCATTTTAGCATTTCAATCGTTTCTGGATTCATTCTAAGTCCTTTCATCATGATAGTCTACATTTAACCTTTTTATACTGTCTAGAATGTGATTCATATTTTGTTTATTCAAATAGACTGGATTATACATGGTAATTATGCATATAAAGTGTAAATAATACAATTCTGAGTATCATTTGAGCATTTCAATCATTTTTAGATTAATTCTAAGTCATTTCATCACAAGAATCTACATTTAAACTATTTATTATGTCCAGAGAAAGATTCATATCTTTTTTATTAAAAAAGATTGGATTATAAATGGTAATTACGCATATAATGAAAAAAATACAATTCTGAGTATCATTTGAGCATTTCAATCGTTTTTTGTTTCATTCCATGTCATTTCATCAGAATAATCTACATTGAAACTCTTTATAATGTCTAGAATATGATTAGTATATTATTTATTGAAAAATATAGGATAATACATGGTAATTACGCTTATAAAGTTGAAATAATGCAATTCTGAGTACCATTTGAGCATTTCAATAGTTTCTGGATTCATTCTAAGACATTTCATCGCAATAATCTACATTTAAACTGTTTATATTGTTTAGAATATGATTCATATCTTATTTATTCAAATAGATTGGATTATACATTGTAATTACGCATACAAAGAGCAAATAATGGAATTCTGAGTATCATTTGAGCATTTCAATCGTTCCTTGATTAATTCTAAGTCATTTCATCGTAAAAATCAATATTTCAACTATTTATACTTTCTATAATTTGATTAACATCTTATGTATTCAAAAAGATTGGATTATACATGGTAATTATGCATATAAATTGGAAATAACAAAATTCTGACTATCATTTGAGCATTTCAACCGTTTCTGGATTCATTCTAAGTCATTTCTTCAATATAATCTACACTTAAACTCTATATACTGTCTAGAATATGATTCATATCTTATTAATTCAAAATGATTAGATTATAAATGGTAAATACGCATATAAAGTACAAGTAATGTAATTCTGAGCATCATTTGTGTATTTCAGTCGTTTCTGGACTCATTCTAAGTCGTTTCATTGCAATAATCTACATTTAAACTCTTTAGAATATGATTCGTGTATTATTTATTCAAAAAGATTGTTTTATACATGGTAATTAGGCATATAAATTGGAAATAATGCAATTCTGAGAACCATTTAAGCATTTCAATCGTTTCTGGAATTTATTCTAAGTCATTTCATCGCAATAATCTACATTTAAACTCTTTATACTATCTACAATATGATTCATATCTTATTTATTCAAAAAGATTGGATTATACTCAGTAATTATACACATAAATTGCAAATAATGCAATTCTGAGAATCATTTGAGCATTTCAATCTTTTCTGGATTCATTCTAAGATATTTCATCGCAACAATCTACATTTAAACTCTTTATACTGTCGAGAATATGATTCATATAATATTTATTCAAAAATAAAGGATAATACATGGTAATTATGCATATAAAGTGCAAATAATGCAATTCTGACTTTCATTTGAGCATTTGAATAATTTCTGGATTCATTCTAAGTTATTTCTTAGCAATAATCTACACTTAAAGTCTTTATACTGTCTACAATAAGATTCATAACTTATTTATTTAAAAAGATTGGATTATACATGGTAATTACGCTTATAAAGTGCAAATAATTCAATTCTGAGTATCATTTGAGCATTTCATACGTTTTTGGATTCATTCTAAGCCATTTCATCGCAATAATCTACATTTAAACTCTTTATACTTTCTATAATATGATTCATATCTTATGTATTCTAAAAGATTGGATTATACATGGTAATTATGCATATGAAATGCAAATAATGCAATTCTGAGTATCATTTGATCATTTGAATCGTTTCTGGATTCTTTCTAAGTCATTTCATCACAATAATCTACATTTAAACTCTCTATACTGTCTAGCATATGATTCATATCTTATTTATTCAAAAAGATAGGATTATACTTAGTAATTATGCATCAAATGCAAATAATGCAATTTTGAGTATCATTTGAGCATTTCGATCATTTCTGGATTCATTCTAAGTCATTTCGTCGCAATAATCAACATTTAAACTCTTCATACAGTCCTGAATATGATTTGTATCTTATTTATTAAAAAAAAATGTGATTATACTTGGTAATTATGCATATAAATTGTAAATAATGCAATTCTGAGTATCATTTAAGCATTTCAGTCGTTTCTGGATTTATTCTAAATCATTTCATGGCAATAATCTACATTTAAACTTTTTATACTGTCTTGAAAATGATTCATGTCTTATTTATTCAAAAAGATTGGATTATACCGGGTTAATTATTCATATAAAGTGCAAATAATGCAATTCTGAGAACCATTTAAGCATTTCAATCGTTTCTGGATTCATTCTAAGTTATTTCATCACAATATTCTACAATTAAACTCTTTATACTGTCTAGAATATGATTCATATCTTATTTATTTAAAAAGATTGGATTATACTTTGTTATTACGCATATAAATTGCATATAATGCAATTCTGAGTATCATTTGAGCTTTTCAATCGTTTCTAGATTCATTCTAAGTCATTTCTTCATGATAATATACATTGAAACTCTTTATACCGTCTAAAATATGATTCATATCTTATTTATTCAATAAGTTTGGACTATAGAAGATAATTATGTATATAAAGTGGAAATAATGCAATTCTGAGAACCATTTAAACATTTCAATCGTTTCTGGATTCATTCTAAGTCATTTCATCACAATAATCTACATTTAAACTCTTTATACTGTCTAGAATATGATTCATATCTTATTTATTAAAAAAGATTTAATTATACTTGGTTATTACTCATATAAATTGCATATAATGCAATTCTGAGTATCATTTGAGCTTTTCAATCGTTTCTGGATTCATTCTAAGTCATTTCTTAACGGTAATATACATTTAAACTCTTTATACCATCTAGAATATGATTCATATCTTATTTATTCAAAAAGATTGGACTATACATGGTAATTATGCATATAAAGTGCAAATAATGCAATTCTGACTATCATTTGAGCATTTTAATCATTTCTAGATTCATTCTAAGTCATTTCTTAGCAATAACCTACACTTAAATACTTTTTACTGTCTAGAGTTAGATTCATATCTTATTTATTTGAAAAGATTGGATTATACATGGTAATTACGCTTATAAAGTGGAAATAATGCAATTCTGAGTATCATTTGAGCATTTCATTCGTTTCTGTATTCATTTTAAGTCATTTCATCGCATTAATCTTCATTTAAAATCTTTACAGTTTCTAGAAAATGATTAATAACTTATTTATTCAAAAAGATTGGATTATACATGGTAATTATGCATATAAAGTGCAAATAATTCAATTCTGAGTATCATTTGAGCATTTCAATCGTTTCTGGATTCATTCTAAGTCATTCCGTCACAATAATCTACATTTAAACTCTTTATACTGTCTAGAATATGATTCATATATTATTTATTCAAAAATCTAAGATAATACTTGGTAATTACGCAAATAAACTGCAAATAATGCAATTCTGAGTATTATTTGAGCATTTCAATCGTTTATGGATTCATTCTAAGTCATTTCATCGTAATAATCTATATTTGAAAGTCTTTGTACTTTCTAGAATATGTTTAACATCTAATTTACTCAAAAAGATTGGATTATACGTGGAAATTATGCATATAAAGTGCAAATAATGCAATTCTGATTATCATTTGAGCATTTAAAGCTTTTCTGGATTTATTCTAAGTCATTTTGTTGCAATAATCTATATTTAAACTCTTTATACTGTATAGAATATAATTCATATTTTGTTTATTCAAAAAGATTGGATTATTCATGTTAATTTCGCATATAAATTGCATATAATGCAATTCTGAGTATCATTTTAGCAATTCAATCGTTTCTGGATTCATTCTATGTCATTTCATCGCGATAATCTACATTTAAACTCTTTATACTTTCTAGAATATGATTCACATCTTATTTATTCAAAAGAATTGGATTATACTTGGAAATTGTACATATAAATTGTAAATTATGCAATTCTGAGTATAATTTGAGCATTTCAATTGTTTTTGGATTCATTTTAAGTCATTGCTTCACAATAATCTACATTTGAACTCTTTATACCATCTAGAATATGATTAATATCTTATTTATTCGAAAAGATTGGACTATACATGGTAATTATGTATATAAAGTGTAAATAATGTAATTCTAAGTATCATTTGAGCATTTCCATCATTTCTGGATTCATTTTTAGTCATTTTATCACAATAATCTACATTTAAACTATTTATGATGTCCAGACAAGGATTCATATCTTGTTTACTAAAAAAGATTGGATTATAAATGGTAATTACACATATAATGTAAATAATGCAATTCCGAGTATTATTTGAGTATTTCAATCGTTTCTTGATTCATTCTAAGTCATTTCCTCACAATAATCTACATTTAAACTCTTTATACTATCTAGAATATGACTCATATATTATTTATTCAAAAAGATCGGATAATACTTGGTAATTACGCATATAAATTGCAAATAATAAAATTCTGAGTATTATTTGAGCATTTCAATAGTTTCTCCATTAATTCTAAGTCAATTCATCGTAATAATCTAAATTTGAACACTTTATACGTCCTAAAAAATGATTAACATCTTATTTATTCAAAAAGATTGGATTATACATGGTAATTATGCATATAAATTGCAAATAATGCAATTCTGATAATCATTTGAGCATTTCAATCTTTTCTGGATTCATTCAAAGTCATTTTATCGCAATAATCTATATTTTAACTCTTCTTACTATATAGAATCTAATTCATATTCTGTTAATTAAAAAAAATTTGGATTATTCAAGGTAATTACGCTTATAAATTGCTTATAATGCAGTTTTGAGTATCATTTTAGCATTTCATTCGTTTCTTGATTCATTCTAAGTCATTTCATCACAATAATCTACATTTAAACTCTTTATACTTTCTAGAATATGATTCATATCATATTTATTCTTAAAGTATGGATTATACAAGGTAATTATGCATAGAAAGTGCAAATAATGCAATTCTGAGTATCATTTTAGCATTTCAATCGTTTCTGGCTTCATTCTAAATCATTTCATCACAATATTCTACATTTAAACTCTTTATACATTCTAGAATATGATTCATATCTTATTTATTAAAAAACAATGGATTATACATGATAATTATGCATAAAAAGGGCAAATAATACAATTCTGAGTATCATTTGAGCATTTCAACCGTTTTTGGATTCATTCTAAGTCATTTCATCACAATAATCTGCATTTAAACCCTTTATACTGTCTAGAAGTGGATTAATATCTTATTTATAAAAAAGATTGGATTATACATGGTAATTATGCATATAAAGTGCAAATACTGCTATTCTGAGTATCATTTGAGCGTTTCAATCGTTTCTTTCTTCATTCTAAATCATTTCATCACAATAATCTACATTTGAAATCTTTATACAATCTAGAATATGATTCATGTCTTATTTGTTCAAAAAGATTGGATTATTCATGGTAATTACGCATATAAAGTGCAAATAATGTAATTCTGAGTATCATTTGAGCATTTCTGGATTCATTCTAAGTCATTTCATCGCAATAATCTACATTTAAACTCTTTATACTGTCTCGAATATGATTCATATATTATTTATTCTTAAAGAATGAATTATACATGGTAAGTTTGCATATAAATTGCAAATAGTGCAATTCTGACTATCATTTAAGAATTTCAATCATTTATGGATTCACTCAAAGTCATTTTATCGCAATAATCTATATTTCAACTCTTTTTACTATATAGAATATAATTCATATTTTGTTTATTCAAAAAGATTGGATTATTCATGGTAATTGCGCATATAAATTGCTTATAATGCAATTTTGAGTATCATTTTAGCATTTCAATCGTTTTTGGATTAATTTTAAGTCATTTCATCATAATAATCTACATTTAAACTATTTATTATGTCCAGAGAAAGATTCATATCTTGTTTATTAAAAAACATTGGATTATAAATGGTAATTACGCATATAATGAAAAAATACAATTCTGAATATCATTTGAGCATTTCAATCGTTTGTTGTTTCATTCTATATTATTTCATCACAATAATCTACTTTTAAACTCTTTATACTGTCTAGAATATGATTAATATATTATTTATTAAAAATATAGGATAATACATGGTAATTACGCTTATAAAGTGCAAATAATGCAATTCTGAGTACCATTTGAGCATTTCAATAATTTCTGGATTCATTCTAGGACATTTCATCACAATAATCTACATTTAAACTCTTTATATTGTTTAGATTCATATTTTATTTATTCAGAAAGATTGGATTATACATTGTAATTACGCATATAAAGAGCAAATAATGCAATTCTGAGTTTCATTTGAGCATTTCAATCGTTCCTGGATTAATTCTAAGTCATTTAATCGCAAAAATCTATATTTAAACTCTTTATACTTTCTAGAATTTGATTAACATCTTATTTATTCAAAAAGATTGGATTATACATGGTAATTATGCATATAAAGTGGAAATAATAATATTCTGACTATCATTTGAGCATTTCAACAGTTTCTGGATTCATTCTAAGTTATTTCTTCACAATAATCTACACATAAACTCTATATACTATCTAGAATATGATTCATATCTTTTTAATTCAAAATGATTGGATTATACATGGTAATTACGCATATAAAGTGCAAGTAATGTAATTATGAGTATCATTTGAGCATTTCAGTCGTTTCTGGACTCATTCTAAGTCGTTTCATCGCAATAATCTACATTTAAATTCTTTATACTATCTCGAATATGATTCGTATCTTATTTATTCAAAAAGACTGTTTTATACATGGTAATTAGGCATATAAATTGCAAATAATGCAATTCTGAGTATCATTTGGGCATTTCAATCGTTTATGGATTCATTCTATATCATTTCATGGCAATAATCTACATTTATACTCTTTATACTGTCTAGAATATGATTCATATATTATTTATTCAAAAAGATTGAATTATAAATGGTAATTACGCAGATAAAGTGCAAATAAATGCAATTCTGAGTATCATTTGATTATTTCAGTCGTTTCTGGATTAATTGTAAGTAATTTCATCATAATAATCTACATTTAAACTCTTTATACTTTATAAAATATGATTAATATCTTATTTGTTCAAAAAGATTGGATTAGACATGGTAATTTCGTATATAAAGTGCAAATAATGCAATTCTGAGTATCATTTGAGCATTTCAGTCATTTCTGGATTCACTCTAAGTAATTTTATCGCAATAATCTATATTTAAACTCTTTATACTTTCTAGAATATGATTTATGTCTTATTTATTCAAAAAGATTGGACTATACATGATAATTATGCATATAAAGTGCAAATTATGTAATTCTGAATACCATTTAAGCAGTTCATTCGCTTCTGGATTCATTCTAAGTGATTTATTCGCAATAATCTACATTAAACACTTTATACTGTCTAGAATATGATTTATATCTTGTTTATTCCAAAAGATTGGATTTTACATGGTAATTACGCATATAAAGTGCAAATAATGCAATTCTGAATATCATTTAAGCATTTCAATCGTTTCTGATTGATTCTAAGTAATTTCATCACAACAATTTACATTTAAACTCTTTATACTTTCTAGAATATGATTAACATCATTTTTATTAAAAAACAATGGATTATACATCGTAATTTTGCATATAAAGGTCAAATAATGCAATTCTGAGTATCATTTGAGCATTTCAGTCGTTTCTAGATTAATTCTATGTCATTTCATCGCAATAATCTACATTTAGACTCTTTATACAATCTAGAATATGATGAATATCTTATTTATTCAAAAAGATTGGATTATACAAGGTAATCACGCTTATAAATTGCAAATAATGCAATTATGAGTATCATTTGAGTATTTTAATGTTTTCTGTACTCATTCTAAATTATATCATCACAATAATATATATTTTAAACTCATTATACTGTCTAGAATACGATTCATATCTTGTTTATTCAAAAAGATTGAATTATTCACGGTGATTACGAATATAAAGAGCAAATAATGCAATTCTGTGTATCATTTGATCAGTTCGATTGTTTCTGAATTCATTCTAAACCATTTCATCACTATAATCTACAGTTAAAGTCTTTATAATGTCTAGAATATTATTCATATCTTATTCAAAAATATTGGATTATACATGGTAATTTTACATATAAAGTGCAAATAATGCAATTTTAATTATCATTTGAGTATTTCAGTCATTTCTGGATTAATTCTGTGTTATTTCTTCACAACAATCTACATTTTAACTTTTTACACTGTCTAGAATATGATTAATATCTTATTTATTCAAAAAGATTGGATTATACATGGTAATTTCGCATATAAATTGCAAATAATGCAATTCTGAGTATCTTTTGAGCATTTAATTCATTTGTGGATTCATTCTAAGTCATTTCATCGCAATAATCTTCATTTAAACACTTTATACAGTCTCGAATATGATTCATATCTTATTTATTCAAAAATATTGGATTATACATGATAATTATCCATATAAATTGCAAATAATGCAATTCTAAGTACCATTTGAGCATTTCAATCGGTTCTGAATTCATTCTAAGTCATTTTTTCGTAATAATTTGCATTTATACTCTTTATACAGTTTAGAATATGATTCATATCTTATTTATTTAAAAAGATTGGATTATACATGGTAATTACGCATATAAAGTGCAAATAATGCAATTCTGAATATCATTTGATCATTTCAATAATTTCTGGATTCATTCTAAGTCATTTAATTGCAATAATCTACATTTAAACTTTTTATACTGTCTAAAATATGATTCATGTATTATTTATTCAAAAAGATTGAATTGTACATGGTAATTACGCATATAAAGTGCAAATAATGCAATTCTGAGTATCATTTGAGCGTTTCAATCAATTATGGATTTATTCTAAGTCATTTCATCACAATAATCTACATTTGTATTCTTTATACTGAAATATGATTTATATCTTATTTATTCAAAAAGATTGGATTATACATGGTAATTACGCATACAAAGTGCAAATAATGCAATTCTGAGTATTATTTGAGAATTTCAATCGTTTCTGGATTTATTCTAAGTCATTTCATCACAACAATCTATATTTTAACTATTTATACTGTCCATAATAAGATTCATATGTTGTTTATTCAAAAAGATTGGATTATACATGGTAATTACGCATATAAATTACAAATCATGCAATTCTGAGTATCATTTGAGCATTTTCAATCGTTTCTGGATCCATTCTAAGTCATTTCATCACAATAAACTAAATTTAAACTATTTTACTATCCATTCAATGATTCATATGTTGTTTATTCAAAAAGATTGGAATATTCATGGTAATTAAGCATATAAAGTGTAAATCATGCAATTCTGTGTATCATTTGAGCATTTCAATCGTTTCTGGATCCATTCTAAGTTATTTCATCACAATAATCTACATTTAAACATTTTATACTATCCAGACAAAGGTTCATACCTTGTTTATTCAAAAAGATTGGATTATACATAGTAATTATGCATATAAATTGCAAATAATGCAATTTTGAGTATCATTTGAGTATTTCAATCATTTCTGGATTCATATTAAGTTATTTCATCACAATAATCTATATTTAAACTCATTATACTGTCTAGAATAAGATTCATATCTTATTTATTCAAAAAGATTGAATTATTCACGGTGATTACGCATATAAAGAGCAAATAATGTAATTCTGAGTATCATTTGAGTATTTCAATGGTTTCTGAATTCATTCTAAATTATTTCATCACTGTAATGTACATTTAAAGTCTTTATACTGTTTAGAATATGATTCATATCTTATTTATTCAAAAGAATTGGATTATACATGGTAATTATGCTATAAAGTGCAAATAATACAATTCTGAATATCATTTGAACATTTCAATCATTTCTGGATTCATTCTAAGTCATTTCATCACAATAATCTACATTTAAACTCTTTATACTGTCTAGAATGTGATTTATATATTATTTGTTCAAAAAAATAGGATTATACAAGGTTATTACGCATATAAAGTGCCAATAATGCAATTCTGAGTATCATTTGATCACTTTAATCATTTCTGGATTCATTCTAAGTCATTTCATCACAATAATCTACATTTAAACTTTTTATACTGTCCAGACAAAGATTAATATCTTGTTTATTCGAAAAGATTGGATTATACCTAGTAATTACGCACATAAAGTGCATATAAAGCAAATTCTAAGTATCTTTTGAGCGTTTCAACCGCTTCTGAATTCATCCCATGTCAATTCATCACAATAATCTACATTTAAACTCTACATTCAGCTAACAATATGATCAGATATTATTTATTCAAAATGATTGGATTATACCTTATAATTAAGCACATAAAGTGCATATAATGCAAATTCTGAGTATCATTTGAGCGTTTCGACTGTTTCTGAATTCATTCCAAGTCATTTAATCACAATAATCTACATTTAAACTCTTCATTCGGCTAAGAATATGATTCAGATATTGCTTATTAAAAAAAATTGGATTATATCTTGCAATTACGCACATAAAGTGCATATAATGCAAATTCTGAGTATCATTCGATCGTTTCGACCGTTTATGAGTTCATTCCAAGTCATTTTATCTCAATAATCTATATTTAAACTCTCCATACCGCTAAGAATATGATTTAGATCTTGCTTATTCAAAAAGATTGGATTAGACCTAGTAATTATGCACATAAAGTGTAAATAATTCTTATTCCGAGAATCAATTAAGCATTTCAACCGTTTCTGAATTCATTCCGAGTCATTTCATCACAATAATCTACTTTTAAACTCTCCATTCAGTTAAGAATATGATTCAGATCTTACTTATTCAAAAAGATTAGATTATACCTAGTAATTACTTGTTATAATCCAATCTTTTTGAATATGTAAGATCTAAATCATATTCTAGACCTTATAGTGAGTTTAAATATAGATTATTGTGATAAAATAACTAATAATGAATTCAGAAACAATTGAAATGCTCAAATGACTCAGAATATGCATTATTTTCACTTTATATGCGTACTTACTTGGTTTTGTAACACTCCATGATTTTGACCAGCTTTGACCAATTTGACTACAGTTGACCATAGTTTACTCGTTTGACCAATCTTTTGACCATTGACCAAAGTTTGACCTTTTCATACTGTTTGTTCCATTCTTTCACCACCGAGATAGAAAAAAAAATGAAGGATGACCGAACCAAAATCATGCCACCTGCCTTTTGTGTCCACGTGGATAGCAAATGGGTATCCTTTTAAACCCTCTCAAAGTCCCAACCGATTAACCTCATTCGATATTATTCATTCCTTTTTGTATTATGTGCAGCCCAAAAAAAATAAAAATAAAAACATAGTGTTCCTTCTCTTTCAGACTTAGCAAAATGAATCAAATTCCATCCGAATAAAACACTTGAATAGATGATTTGTAGTCCGATTGATTGGTTTAAACTCGAGTTCTTCGTCGCAATTGATTGGATAACCGATCTGTTCGTGATTTCTGGATCGCTCAATCAGGTAACCGGACTTCTCTATATTAATTTCGTATTGATTGATTGATTGATTGATTGATTTGATTTATCGTTTGATTTTGATTGAATATGTTTACTGAATTGTGATTGGTATATTTTATGGGTTATCGGATTTGGAATTGAAATTGAAATTGGATTTGAAATGGAAACTGAATTTTGAGCCCTGATCCTCCTGAGTTCGGGGAGGGGCCGGTCCTGATCCTCCTGAGTTCGGGGAGGGACCATTATGACTGACTGACTATTTGGACCCGATTATCTCCGTAAAATATATTATTTGTTCTGTGGATTAATCCGATCTGATTGAAATTTGTTTTAATAATTAAATATAGAGAAGCTGCGTCGTTAAATAACCGGTTACTGAGGTTTGTACCTGACTCTGTTTGTTTTTCTGTTGCGACGTAGGTTGACGGACCGTCGGATGGATGCAGAAGATACCGTTTCAGGCTCGCGTCTCTCGACCCGTCGGTGCGGGACGTGACAGGTTTAATCCAATCTTTTAGAATATGTAGGATCTAAATCATATTCTAGACTACATAGAGAGTTTAAATGTAGGTTATTATGATAAAATAACTTAGAATGAATGCAGAAACAGTTCAAATGCTCAAATGATACTCATAATATGCATTAATTGCACTCTGTATGCGTAATTACTTGGTATAATCCAAATCTTTTTGAATATGTTAGATCTAAATCATATTCTAAACCTTATAAAGAGTTTAAATGTAGATTATTGTTATAAAATGACAAAGAATGAATTTAGAAACAATTGAAATGCTCAAATGACTCAGAATATGCATTATATTCACTTTATATGCGTAATTACTTGGCTTAATCCAATCTTTTTGAATATGTAAGATCTAAATTATATTCTAGACTATATAGAGAGTTTAAATGTAGATTATTGTGATAAAATAACTTAAAATGTATGCAGAAACGGTTCAAATACTCAAATGATACTCAAAATATGTATTAATTGCACTTTATATGCGTAATTCCTTGATATAATCCAATCTTTTTGAATTTATAAGATCTAAATCATATTCTAGACCTTAGTAAATTATGAGTCGTTTCAATACTCTGGAAGAGTCGCCTATTTTGTGCCTTCCAAATAGAGTATATTTTATGTTATATAAGCATGTAGAGTGCACAAGAGAGAAAGACGAGAGTCAAGAGACAGAAAAGAGCAGATGGAGAGAAACATGTCAGGAAAAGAGGATACAGAGGAGAGAGATAGAAGCACGTAAGATAGAGGAGAGGAGAAAGAAGGGAGCAAAAGTGAGGGAGAGGGAGGCGTTGGAGCCAAAAAAAAAAAAAAAGTGCTCCCAGCACCCTTTTAGACGGGATGATACGGATGACAATTTCAGAGATTGCACTTATCATCCTCGTTATTCAATTAGTATATTCAATCCATTAGATTAGTTAAGAAAAAGTCAAAATTAAGCATAATTATTTTTTATAATATTATAGTTGATTAATCTGAAATTTCAAATTAATTTTAGTATTTTTATCTAAAATATAAATGAATAGCTATATCTTAGTATATTTTTGCCCTTGTTCTGCATTAATCAGCCCGCTGAACGGGAATTGCTTCATACACTCCCTAAATTTGGAGATCCACTCCTACTTAGATGAAAATGCCTCTCTCACTCTTTCAATTTACGTCCCTCCATTCACCTCAGTTTGAAAATGCTTGAAAATAAGAAGGGTATTTTCGTCCAATAGGAGTGGATTTCTAAGTTTGTAGAGTGTATGAAGCAATTCCTCCCGCTGAACATATGGAGGTAATTTAGGTGCTGTTCCGAATCAATATTCGATTTCTCATGACCCCTCTTGAGCTATTATAACAGCTATGAAATTGGTGGAGAACGCTTATTTCGAAGGTTATCGTTACCATTGCTAAAATTAGATAACTAGAATCACTTAGGAAGGAAGCAAAGCAAATCCAATTGCTCGTGCGCTTGGAAAGAGAAACACACTCAGTACTAGGCTACTAGTTTACTAGACAACAATTGCAATTTATTAAATGCTTCAATACGCAGGAAAGAAAATTATTTTGGAAACAAACATCAGTTTCAAAACGACCGGTTCCTTAATAAAATTTGATGCAATGCATAAATTATTTATTTTTTAATAAAAAATTTCGACCATTTAGTGGGAGTTGAAGACTATTGTACAAAAATTTACCTTTTGTCGAAATAAATATAGTGTGGTTATAGTTATTTGTTTGTTTTATGTTTAAATAATCAATTCAAACCGTTTAAGATCATCTATATGAATCAATCTTGTAAAAATAAAATAAAATAAGAATTTACTATATCTGTTTAACATGATCTATATATATGTATCATCTCTTATATATAAAATAAAAATAAGGTTTTACTATTTTTGGAATCTTTTTATTCTCAATTTTCTGATGCATTTCATGTCATACGACATAAGCCATCCACGATCACAAACATGAATTTGAATTTTTTGAATTTATCAAACTCATCAGTTTCGGACCTGGTTTCAGTAGCCCGGAAGAGAGTAAACAACAATAACGGGCCTTGGCCTTCTTTAGCGTTCTTACAAAAGTTAGCGAACTATAAATATATCTCTACTACTTATAAACGCACCCAAAACATGGTCAGAATATTTTCACAAAAGGGAGTTCAAACAATTGTTAACATCATTATAGACCATTGATTTATATGATGTACGGTTTGAATTGCTATTTCAACTAAGCAGTCGACCCCTTTTACAAAAGCAAGTCATGGCGCTGACGGTAGCTAACTATTTTGCGTAGCTATACATATTGAGTTCGAGTCTCCGCATCTCTATTTTTTTTTAGACATTTACCTAGCCACTTTACTTTTTTTTTCCGCTGCTCCCATAAGGCCATAAGCCCATAAACCACTTTATTTTATTTCCGCTGGTCGGCTCCCTAAAGAAAATAGGCCTAGAAAATATCACATTTCTTCCCGATCCCCTTCCCCCTCCTCTATTCCGATCCCAAAATCTACGCAAAATCCTCAGAATCGGAAAGAAATATCTGTGCGATGTGCTCCCCCCTTCACCCTACCCTGGTTTCCCCTCCTTCGTGTGTGCCCTAATAAGCCGAGTATGGAAGGTCGCCGCCTCTTCCTATTGGAATTGGATCTAGGTCAGAAACTAGCTCTAAATTTCAGTTCAAATTTTCATTTGGCGCTTTCTGCCACGCTCAAAATGGCTGATTTGGTAGTGCAAAATGGAAAGAGTATTCAATATTTTTTTGAATTTTCATTTCGCTCTCAACCACCCTAATTTTCAATTTGCCGCTCTGTATTCTGAACTTTCAGAGACTCTATTTAAACAACCGATTGCTGTGGGCAACAAAGCACTTCTCTCTGATTTCAGGTGAGCCACTGTATACACAATTCAATTTCTTTCTTTATCTCTTTTCCATTTATCTCTATGGTTTTGATGTTCTGAATACTTTTCCATTTTCATTTTTTTACAAATTTTTCAGTTTGTCATCAATTACTCTGCGTTTGAAGAAATGTAATGCCTTAATCCTATTAACTAATAACTAAATCCGATAGTTGGTCTGCGTTTGAAGGACAAAATCGCTTAACCTTATTATCCTAATAACTGAATCAAATACTGGTATAGCTAGGCATGGTGAATAGCTTAATCTTTATTTACTTTTGATGTAATAAAATTAAATATTTTCAGCTGATATTCTGATATTTGTGCGAGATGCTGTTTGTTTTGATGTTTTTATTACGTTTTTGTTATTAGAAGGAAATCCTTGGAATAGAGATTGTAAGTAAGAGAGGGGCTGCTGAATGATAATGCAATTGTTTGTTTCGGCTGGGTTTTTTTTTCCTGTGTTGTTTAGGAGTGGGAGAAATTTCACAGGTTTTCAAATATAATTCACAGATTCTGCAAATAATCTTGTTTTGTCTGGAAGGCCAAAAGGCCAGCAGAGTTTATTTCATGGAAAGGAACCAACTATTTACAGCTCCATCTAGGGTAGCTATTCTGGTATATTGCCATCACTGATTATGTCTCCTTAACCTGATACTATCATTCTTTTGAAATAGTATTTCATATAAATGCAGCTATACACATTAATTTTCACTGGCCATATCAAAATCAATGAGAGAGCAGATTTGAGTCACTATTCTTTTAGTGGTTTTAGGGTTTTTTTATCTTATTCCTCATATGTCACAGTATTCAAGTTTTCCTTTTAAGCCACTTACACAATTATATATCAATGTTTTTCTTGAATTTAGGTGTTGGGGCTAATATACTATATGGCGTCATCCAACCAAATTCGTCGCATAAATGCTATAAATGATATAAAGGATGTGTATCCCATTACTGACATAAATGATGGTGTTGGTCCAATACATGGACAAGTAGGATCTCAAACTCCTCCTTCCAATAGGATCAGGTATTTCTAGCTGCCTTTATGCACTGTATTAACACATAAACATGTATGTTAATTCAACTATTTCAACAATCAACTTTAAAGTTACTGTACTTAGTTTAAAATAGTTTATGATATCTAAATTCCATTAAATGATTTCTTATATGTCAGGTCGAAGAGAGCTGCATTGACATACAATCGCGTGGCAGAAAAGTTCATCATGTCAATATCGGCTGCCGCAAAGGAGCTGGATGTATCTACGACTACATTGAAGTTCCGATGCCGTGAACTCGGCATTCCTGATTGGCCCTATCTGAAGATGAAATGCTTGGCAACCCTGGAAGCATCTGTGTCAGGTTTTGCACGCCCAGGGTCACAACACATTAATCGCCACATCAGAGATGAAATGGAGGCAATTAAGCAAGATCCGACCTTAAAAATCAGTGATGAAACCAACTTTCTTAGGCACCAAATGTATGAATTGAAAAAAAAGAGGAAGAGGAATGCCACAGGGGCTGTTTAGTGAAATTGGGTATGGGTATTGGTTAAGGATTAATATCTAATAATTAGGGTAAATCATTGTTAGTGTTTTACCAGTATTTCTGCTTTAGTCTTGTTTGTTTGTTTTTGTTTCTGGAAATGATCAATAAAATTTACTATTGGCTATGTGTTTGTTTTATTTTATTGCTTTAGTCATGCTTGTTGTGGTTTCCGTGAGCCATGTTTGGACACCCTGAAAGTTCACATAATCAAGCTAGCTTCACTGTAGTAGTAGAAAATTAGAAATTATCTAATTTAATGTGGCCTTTTTATATCAGCTCAGATAAAAAAATGTGACCTATATTTTTTTATGTAACAATGTAGTCCACAATGTACACGTACAAGTCATTTTTATGTTACCTCCTTGCATTTGTTGGAGTTTCAAGATACACTTGGGATTGGACTGCATTAGTTATGCTGATGGACTGGATGTTTTTGTTCCTTTGCAGGGATCTATGATCAAGGAACCTCAAGAAACTAAGGTCAGTCATATATTTGTTACATTCATTTATAGTTTTATTATTATTTTTATTTACACAGTCCGACACTTTTCATGCTATTCTGAGACAAAATTTGACCACCGCAATCGAGGGTTAAATCAAGGAAAAAACAATCAAAATATCTCAACTTCATAATGAACTACCAATTTCCCAAATACCTTGGCTTATTTAAATGGCTCTTTCTCAGTGCTGCAGTAAACATTATTACATTAATATTCACTAGGCTTATTTATGGAAATAAACCATATGTTTAGTTGCAATATCAGAAACATATGGTGTATTTTAGATGCATTGGATAAAAGTTGATATACAGTATAAACAATTTTAATGCAGGATGTTCAACCGTTGGTCTTTCCCGAGCTTTTGGCAAGCCTAATTAAGCAGTCTGAGCCCTTCTTGGATCAAATTGGCATTAGAAAAGGTGTTTGTCTTTCTTTCAGGCATTCTGAGTGTTACTGGTCCCTAAATCACCTAAAGGCATAAGCCACATAATGTCAACTTTTGTGTAGTTAAATGTCAGCCTATCACTAAGTATATACATGTATGGACCCGTGCTAGTCATGCTGAGGCAATTTTGATTGTTCACTCTGAAACATTCCTTTTTTTTTTTTTATTAGCCTTGCTATCTTATTGGCTAGGGTATAATAGTTTACCCATTACTTTCTTCTCATACAGTCATCTTTAGTGATGTTCAGTTCTTGATCAATTTTTACTAATTCATTGACCAGAAAGGTAAAAGAAAATATGAAGGGGAAGGAAATAACATTATAGCGATAAATGGAGTAACCATTTTGTTATCCATACAGTACCAAAATTTTAGATTTTGCATCAATAAATTTTATTTGATATGAATTTATTTATTTTGGAAAAGGAATTGGTTGCCGAGATTGCACGGCTAGAGGAACAAAGGGATCAACTTGAGGCCGAACTTCAAAAGGTAGGCCTTTCATTTATCTATTACTATATTGTGATGTTTATGTAAATGAAAAATAATATATTTCTTTAAGATACCTATTTTTGTATAGGTTAAGACTTCATTAAATGTTACTCTTACACGACTTAAGAAAATTAGAGAGAAACGAGACCAATTTGATGAAGCAAGTAATCAACTTCTCTTGCACTTATAAGCAAAGATTATTTATATTTTTGTTTTTTGTTTTCTGTTTTCTGAAACTATTCTTTCTTACAATTGTTTGAGTGCTATTCTCATTATCTTATTTCCTTCAACCATATCTTTTCAGGTATATGTTGTGAGGTGTTGATTTTCTATTTTAGAATTCATGAAGTGTAACTATTGTTATTTGCAAATGGCACCCAATTTTTGTTGTACTAGCTGCTATCTCCTTGAATTTTGATATATTTTAACTACTAGATTACCTTGACAATGAAGATTTGTTCCAGTATTTGCTCCTGAATTCCTTAATATTGCGGGCAATTGATGCGTTGGTCCAGAGATATGGCAAACCAGACATATTTCTGACCATGACGTGCAACTCGGAATGGGATGAGATTTGTAATGAGTTATTGCCGGGACAAACTGCGCAAGACCGGCCCGACCTAACTGCTCGAGTGTTTCGGGCAAAACTAGAGGACCTCAAGAAGTATTTATTTGGTGATAGTGGAAATAAAAATAAAAAACCATTCTTTAGTGAGGTAGCTGCGCATGTTTATGTCGTTGAGTTCCAGAAGAGAGGACTGCTGCATGCTCACTTCTTGATAATATTAAAGTCCCGTGATAAAATTTTGAACCCAGATCAGTACGACAAGGTCGTTTGTGCTGAGATCCCAGATCCTAAAAGATATCCTGTGCTGCATAAATTAGTGAGTAAGTACATGATGCACGGACCTTGTGGGGCTCTGAGAAATAATTGCCTGTGCATGAGGGACGGTGCTTGCAGGTTTAAATATCCAAGGGCGTTCAATCAGTCAACTGTTCAAGGTAAGGACTCATACCCCATATACAGGAGGAGGGATAATGGGCGTAAAGTTCGTGTACGTGGTTGCGACCTGGACAATCGTTGGGTCTCTCCTTATAATCCTCACCTGTTGATGCGTTACAATTGCCACATCAATGTCGAGATCTGCTCGAGCATTAGAGCCGTCAAGTATCTGTTCAAGTACATATACAAGGGTCATGATTGTGCTGAAGTGTATGTCGGAACCCGCGGCGAAGAAGGCAAGACAGTTGATGAAATCAAAATGTTTCAAGATGCACGTTGGGTGTCGGCCCCAGAGGCGGTATGGCGTATTTTTAGATTCCATTTGAGTGAAATTAAACCTTCAGTGAGATCTCTGCAGTTGCATACTCCCGACTAACAAATGATTTTTTATAAAGACAATGACAATCTGAAAAATATCTCTCAGTGGGATAAGGCAAAGAGGATTATGCTGACTAAGTTTTTTGAGGTGAACATGAAGTTTCCAGAGGCAAAACAATACCTCTACAGGGAGTTTCCTGAGCATTTCACATGGGATGCGAGCCGTAAGGTGTGGAAGCGACGTCAAAAAGGAGGTGAAGTTGGTAGGTTGGTTTATGCTAAGATATCAGATGCGGAGAGATACTATCTCCGTACTTTGCTTAACCATAGGAGGGGACCCGAATCATATGAAGATCTTAAAACCGTGGATGGGATACATCATTCGACTTTTCAGAATGCAGCAGATGCAATGGGACTAATAGATAATGATGAGACTTTCTTAGAATGCCTCTACGAGGCGGCAACATACCAGATGCCGCCTGCACTCAGAAGACCGTTTGCTACGATTCTGACTTTCTGTGAGGGGGCTAAAGCTCGAGAGTTATGGGACAAGCATTTTGTGGACATGTCTGAAGATTATCGACGACGTTATTCATCAGATGAGATGGTTGAACAGAGGACCCTGATAGATATCAGCAGGTATCTCGAGTCGATGGGTAGAAACCTGGCGAAGTACGACCTCCCTGAACTCTATGAAAATGATGAATTGGATGACCATGGTAACTTTCAAGAAGTTACTGATGAAGAGAGAATAGACGTATCAGAGGAGGACTTGGGGGCATACGGTTCGCTCAATCCCGAACAATTGTCGGCATTTGAAGAGATAATGCAGCATGTCACGGAAAAGAAGCCGGGGGCATTTTTCATTGATGGTCCTGGTGGTACGGGTAAAACGTATCTGTACAAGGCATTATTGGCTGCAGTTCGATCCCGAAAGTTCATTGCAATTGCAACTGCTACTTCGGGTGTGGCGGCAAACAACATGCCTGGAGGAAGGACAGCACACTCCAGGTTTAAGATTCCTATCAAATTGGAATGCACTTCTATGTGTACGGTGAGCAAGCAGAGTGGGATTGCAGAGCTTCTTCGGAGGGCGACGCTTATCATATGGGACGAGGCATCCATGTCAAAAAGGCAAGCCGTCGAAGCGCTCGACAGAACATTACAGGATGTCACAGACTCCCGCCATCCATTCGGCGGAAAAATTGTTGTATTTGGCGGCGATTTCAGACAAGTATTGCCTATGGTTAGATGTGGGACCAAAGCTCAGATCGTCGACGCGACACTGCCCATGTCCCCTCTGTGGACATACATAAAGAAGAGAAAGCTGACTTGAAACATGAGAGCTTCGAGTGATCCTTGGTTCGCTCAGTTCTTGCTTAATGTCGGTGATGGAACTGAGCCCTCAATTGGGAATGACTTCATACGTATCCCTAATGAGATGATAATCCCATACACAACAGAGGAAGAATCGATAAATGAACTAATTGAGACAGTATTCCCCTCTCTCAATGAAAATGGCCATCGAACATATTACATTGCTTCTCGGGCAATTCTCTTTACCAAGAATGAGTATGTCGACAGGCTCAACCAGCATATGATTGAGTCTTATCCTGGAGAAGAATTGATATATCACAGTATTGATACAGCAGAGGATGACGCGCATGGCAACTACCCTTCTGAATTTTTGAACTCTCTGACACCCAATGGATTGCCGCCACATATCCTCAAACTTAAAAAGGGATGTCCAATAATTCTGTTATGTAATCTGGATCCTGCAAATGGACTTTGCAACGGCACAAGGCTGGTGTGTCGAAATTTTGAAAGGAATGTTATTGATGCAGAGATCGCTACTGGAGGACATGCGGGGAAAATTATATTTATTCCTAGGATTCCGCTAAGTCCGGCGGATGATGATTTATTCCCTTTCAGGTTTAAGAGGAAATAATTTCCTGTTCGATTGTGCTTTGCGATGACAATCAACAAGGCACAGGGACAGACTATCCCTAATGTCGGCGTTTACTTGCCCGAGCCGGTGTTTTCTCACGGACAACTGTATGTGGCGCTATCGAGATGTGTGTCCCGACAAAATACAAAGTTGCTTATAAAACCAGGTGCTAATATCGACCCGGAGATGGAGCATGCACAAAAAATATTGTATACCGAGAAGTGCTACGAAAGAATTAAGGTAATGAAATTTCATTTAAAAAATATTTATTTCTCTCAAATCACACTCACACATGCACTCAACATATAAAATTATCTTAAATTTTTCATTTTATTTATTTATTTATTATTATTTATTTTTTATAAAATAGGTCTCTGTCTTGAGGATGATCAATGTTCATTACAACAAGGGAGCAAGAGCGATTCGAGAATCTTTTCATGTTGTATTATATTTTTTTTGTTTGAGAGAATATACTTTTATGTGAAATTTCTTATTCTTACTGAGAAATACATTTTTTAATCGAATTTTTTTTGTGGACTGTTCATATGCCTAATTTTAACGATTTTATTTGTTTCAATCGGTGAATACTACTGCTACCTCTTAAATATTAAAAATGGACAGCATATCTTTGTCAAATAAAATTTTTCTTTTCACATATCACATATTCACGTCCGCCCACACATTGGGTGGGCACTGCTGCTAGTAAGATACAATAGAAAACCATGTCCTGAAGAAAATATAAGATACACTAGATATCATCATCATCCGCATCATAATCATCCAATCTCCAACGACCATTGTCTCCCTTGATCATATCTTTGTTGTGCCGAACCCACCAGGCTACAGGAATATTATACTCCTCTTTTAAACAATCATAAAATTTGTTCACCAGACATATATCCCTGTTGAGCACCAGATTAAACCCATCTTTCTGCCATCCGGCAACACCATGCATATAGCTCTCTAAATCGTGCCATGTTGCCACATCTCCTGGACCTTTTATAAATGGCGATTTCATGACGTCTATGGTTAACTCGACCCCTATGTCAGTGTACCTAATTGGAGGAGGGATATTAGGGACGACATCCTTCACATTACGGACTCTGAGTAGTCTTAAGTCAGACATTTGCGAAAATGCATTTTTGAAGCTGGAATTACCGACCCGAGGGCTGGCAAAGGCAATTGCCGTCACTGGACATGTTTTGGAAAAAGAGTAATTGGAACGGTTCAGGTTCTTTGAGACGATATCAATGGCATTTAGTGTGGCTATTGCAGCACCCAAGCTGTGCCCGGTTATGGTTATGCTTGTTTCCTCACCACTGTACAAATCCATAAGTCGTGCAATCTCTGTCAGAGCCTGTCAGAAGATTGAGAGAGAGAATTGATCATGGCAACACAGTTTTCTCTAATAGATTTTGCTCTGCTTCGGAAAGAAATGTTAATTAGTGGTCAACGAGGCCAACTTATAGAATTGGAGGCCCTTCTGGCTTTAATTATTTATGTAGTAAATTTCAATTAATTTTTCTTTTCTACGAGTAACATCATGTGGTTCTAAAAATATTACTCGATAAAGATTAAACAAAAATGACCTTCAAGTAGTCATATTCTTTAAAATTGTTGGGCAAAATATTCTAATTGACGTTTTTAATTTTCAAATTCAATCAGTTAAGTGTATTGTAAACAATTAATTCTAGGCCGTGCAAATAAACAATTATTAACCGGCCCTCAAATCATCAGATTTTTTTTCGTTCCTTCTTTTTTATTTAAATAAATATATCCTTGGAGCATCTAATTCATTGCACAAAAATGTAATAAATTTAAAACTTGGAAACAGCAGCTAGGTATATACCTGATCTCTAGCACTTTGTTTGGTGATGGTGGATGTGAGGTTGTCTGATGTGTAGATTGAAAGAAAACCGTTATGAACACTTGGTTCATCGCCAGTGGTTGTTGGACCCACCAACTCAGAAGCCGAAACCAATGTAACATCCATGTCCTTTAGCCACTCGGACACTTCCTGTGTTCCTCTCCATGCCACCACAATGTCCCTCCGGCCGAGCCACATCTTTCCCTCATCAGTTGCAACTGCTATGAAGCCCATCCAATTTGACTGAACATTGCTTGATCCTGTGTTCACCGGTGCTTTCTTGATGACTTCAGGTAAGTGTATACTTGCTGTGGCATACAAGTACTTGGTAACTTCATATGCTTTCGGCATCGAAACTTGCACTTTTTCCAGCAGGTGCGCTCGTTTGTACCTATTATTTAAATAAGTTTATGCATTTATCCGTAACAAAGGTATGCAGAATGGTATTGTTAAAACAGCATCCGTCATAGGAGGTGAAGGGAAAAATGGAAGTTTATATAAAATCAAAGTAAAGAAGGTTGAGACAAAACTATAATGAATGAGGGAAAAAAAAAAAGATACACTATTATTGATAAATTAGGTCATGATCAAAATCCCATTTTTTTAACATGGGATTTCATTTCATTTCATTTCGTTGGAAAATTCTTGATCAAAATGAATGGTTTTGGTGTCATTTGGTTGGAATTTCCGTGTAATTAGATCTAACGAAATCCTATAAAATCAATTCAAATGAAATGAAATGAAATCCCATGTAAAAATCAATTTGATCAGGGCCTTAGTCTTAAACTGTACCTAGGTTTACCGAGATTGGGAGATCGGTACTCGCCATTAAAACCATCATATGCAGCCTGTGACAACTCCCCATAATTTATTATAGCCCGACGTAAGTCTATGTCAATTGGGTCAAGCAAATTTTGCCAGCTGTTGTTGCCATGGATCTCCCGCCACCTTTGAGCAATATTTCCAAAGAAATCGAAATCCAGAGACATGGTTAATTTGGTTTGGTGTTTTTGTGCAGGTCCGGGTTACAATAAATGTATGCTTCGTTTTTTTATCACCAAGGATTAAGTTAGGTTGAGACAAACATACACGTAGGTTTTTATAATTATATATATTTATTATATGTTCGGAATTTTTCTTAGCTTTCAAGCAGTTTTAAAATCATATTTGGTTTCAAAAAGTGGAAAGAATAGAGATCACGGAAATGAGGTAAATGGAATAAAGTCAGAAACGAGTTTTAGGCATTCCGTTTATCCTCTTGTTTGGTTAATTGTTAAAATTTCTTTCGCTAATTACATACCAATTCAACCAGTTATACAATATAAAAACATGAAAAGAAATTAATGTTAATCATTTACCACCAAGCAAAATAAAATTGTTTAATTATTATTTTATTTATATACTTTATTTCAAACAAAAAATTGATCAAGTAAACATAACTTAAGTTCCTTAACGTAAGATCGAAGATAGAATGTACGGTTGCATGAGGATAAAGCTGCATAATTTAACATTATTTTGTTGACATCATGACAGCCGTCATAAATCCAAGGCTCCAAGATGTTGCTTCAATAGCATTTTTTATAATAAAAATTGTTTAAACAAGAGTTTTGTTACGATGTCAACAAAAAAAAAAAAAGAGTTTTGTTAATTTCTTAGAATTTATTTGATACTTTTTGTTTAAAAGGTTCAACAGAAGTTTCTTGTTTATTTTCCTTTGGAACAAAAAATGACTTTTAATTGTGGCTTCTAGCACAAGTCTTGAAAGAATTTGGTTTCTATTATTTAATGTTGAATATTTGTACTTTCTCGTAATTAATAATTTTCTTATCTTCTAAGCATAATATCAAGCAAATATTTGTGAAAAAATAAAAGAAGGAAACTCCAAATCTGTCATAGTCTGTCTTGTGATTGTAGCAACATCAAAATATTGCGTATACTCTTGCGGTACTTGAAATATCAGAAAGGACAAAGTTCCTATTCGACCTTGCTAATCATCCATCTATTTAGCAAGTTCCGGTGTGATTAATTGACATATTACATTAAACGTGAACTTTATATAAACTCAAACTTTTATATAATTCACAATCACTGATACATTAAAATTTATGCACGCATAAATCAGAAAACAAGCAGGTAAGTGGTAAGTTGTTGGTGATTTTATTGAGACGATTGTTAGCAGTCCTTCTCTTTTCTTTCCTTTGATTTTGTTTATATTTTTTTTATTGTTTACCGCACCAAGGTCCAAGGTCTTTCTTTGGACATCCAACGACTTTGAACAAGATGCAGGCCCAATTTTCCTCCAGCCCAAGATAAGAAAAAGGCCCGACTCCATCCACGCCCAGGAGAACAACAGGAATTATAACCACCATCGGCAAATAAACCATCGCGAGCCATCACTAAACACAAAATGAACACATACAACAAACAAGATAAACATATAGGCTAACAAAGTGAACACTTACAAATAAATAAGTATTGTCATCTTTTGTTCAGATTTTATATGTATATTGAACTTATTTTTATTAAACTTACTTGTTTGTATGTGCTCACTTTGATCACTATATATGTTCACCTTGTCTATTCTATGTGTTCATTTTATATTTAGCGATGGCAGGGATGGTAAAACTGAAGATGGCAGTAATCAATTTTCGGAAAACAATCCTTTTTTTTTTTTTTCAAGAAGTGGCCGTAGGCATCAAATTAAACAGAATAAAAGTCAGAATAAAAAGAATCCTTGTTAGACGTAATCACAAGCACATTAGACAAGCTATATAACACCTCATACCCATCTAAATTCTACATTGTTAAAGACTAAAAAATCAGCCAACTTCATCGAAAATAAAGTAATTAGTAGCAAGAAAAACAAGTTCCAAACAAATGAAACAACTATCTATATGACAAAGGCCTAAAGTTAATTAAACAAAAAAAATAAATAATAATAATAAAAGAATGCAATCAACACTTTTTGTTTAAAATATAAAGATTGATTATCAAAGGCAGCGGAATAGGGAAATGACATCAAAACAAGAGCACATATCATCCTCCCCTTCATAATCATCCAATCTCCAACGGCCATCATTTCCCTTGACCATATCCTTGTTCTTGTTAACAAACCAGGCCACAGGAACAGGATATACATTCTTCAAAATATCGGCACTCTTGTTAACCAGAGCAATATCTCTATCAACCTCCAGCCTAAACCCATCCTTTTGCATTCCTGCAACACCATGCAAGTAGTTTTCCAAATTGTGCCATGTTACGGCATCTCCAGGATTCTTTATATAGGGTGACTTTGTCAGGTCGATTGTTAGTTCGACACCCACATCGCAGTATGGATTGGGTGGGGGGACATTAGGGACTATATCCATGACATTACGGACTCGAAGAAGTTTTAGGTCTAGCTGTTTGGAATATGCTTTCTGGAAATTGTAATCCCCTACACGAGGACTAGCAAAGACAATAGCTGTGACTGGACAGCTGTTATGACAGGAGTAGCTCGAACAGTAGTTAAGGTGCTTCGTGGCAATATCTATGGCACATAGTGTGGAAAGAGCTGCGCCCAAGCTGTGGCCAGTTATAGTTATGCTTGTTTCTTCATTGCTGTACTTGTCCATTAGTCTTGCAATCTCTGTTAAAACCTATCCAAAGGTAAACTAGTTTACTGACAAAGACAGTAGCAAAGGATTTTGAAATAAATTATATGTTCCTTCAAAACTTCAAAGTTCATCATAAAAAACGTTGCAAGGTTCAAGTCAAAATATGAACCACTTAAAGTTATTGCGAATACAATTAATGAATTACAAATAATGAGCAGGATATCTATATCTCATGTATGTATTTCTATTATATATAAATAATTAGCAGTAGGAAATTGAAGGATACATATATATATTCATAATTCATGTAAATATATGAACCAAAATCTATTACAATAAAAGCAAATTACCTGTTCTCTAGAGCTTCTTTTGTCAAAGCGTGAATTTGGATTGTCTGATGTATAGATTGACAAGAATCCTTGATGCACCATTGGTTCACCATCGTCAGGTTCTGTGGGACCCACTAACTCTGAAGCTGATGTCAATGTGCAATCAAAGTCATTCACCCACTCCAATGTCTGTATGGTTCCTCTCCAGGCAACTAGAATATCCCTCCGCCCGAGCAATGTCTTTGCCTTGTCAGTTGCCACCGCTACAAATCCCATCCAGTTCGATTCCTTGCTTGGCAGTTTTACAATGAATGCATCAGGTACATCTATGTTTGACGTGGCATACAAGTACTTTGTAATCGTGTATGCATTTGTCGTTGATACTCGCACCTTCTGTAACAGGTTGAATTCCTTGTATCTATTTTTCAAAAAAAAAAATAATAAATTAAATATGCAACATGCTGTACAATTTGTCATAATTTTGAATAGATAATGGATAATTTGAGTGCAAAAAAAAAAAAAAAAAAAAAAAGAACCTAGCTAGCTAGATTAATTGCTGCTTACCTAGCCGCACCAAGATTAGGTGATCGTCTCTCTTTATTGAACCCATCATAGGCAGCTTGTGCCATCTCACCATAGTTTATTATACTCAGACGCAAGTCTTTGTCAGGTTGGTCAAGCAAATTCTCCCAGTTACTGTCACCTTGGATCTCCCTCCACCTTTTGGCTATTTTTCCAAAGTTGTTAGACATGATTTCTTAGTTTGTAGTTTTTTTTTTTGTTCAGTTTGATTACTATAGGTGTTTCTCTAAGTTTTGATCCATGGAGTTCTTAAGAGGATAGTTATGTAATTTTAATTTCAAAAAGATTTGATTATTTTCTAATAAAAAAGCTAGAGGTGGGTCAACAAAAATTCCTCCAGTTGTTCAATATAATATATTGCCATGGATCTCATCCACTATTGGAACAGATATATTTCCAAGAAGTTGCCACACATCATGTTTGGTTAATGCTTTTGTGGAAGTTTTGATTAATTGGCTCGCTTTGTTTCTCTTTGCATTTATTTATGGGGAATTAAGATAAGTAACAAGCAGGCTGCATATTTAATACAATAAGAAATTATTTTCTAATGGCATAGCTCAGTCGACTGTTATAATTTTAAGAAATAAGAACAGATTAGTTGAATATAGCTCCATTGTTAGACAATTCATTTTGTCAACAGATTACTAGTTATCAATAATATACTAGATCCAAAAACAGAATTCCATTACTAACCACATTTAGAAAAAGCCAGTCCGCAGTTGATAATACTAAAAAAAGAACATTGAAGAATTATTTTGGTCACCATTTCTCTTGTGATTAAAATCTAAAATACCATGATCCTTAACAAATTCACCTAAACATCCTAATACTCATTAAAAATTAACACAAGCATTCCATGAGCAGGAGCAATTTGGAACCAAAACATTTCAAAATTTTCAAAACCTTAATTAAAGAGTGCTGCTTTAGTTAATAGGTAGAGGTCCAAAACATGGACTGAAATTATATAGCTATATTTCCTGCCTTTTTATTCTTTTCTTTTCCATGGGGCAGTGGCACACTCTTCTGTACTCTGCTATGGTGTATAAATGCCCCAATTCTCAACACTTTGAGAGCCTAACTTGGAGAGGTTGATTGGTTGAGCCCTTGAGTGTCCTCTAATTTTATGAAAAAAAAAAAAACAATGGTTCAACTTCTTTCAATACATGCTTATCAGGTTTCAACATCGAATACACAGGGACTCTGTCAGTAATAAAACGCAAAGGCTAGCAAAACACGACATATTTTGGAAGCAAGTGCAGTAGTCATTGGTCAGTTGAAGAGGGATATGACATAATTTCTAATGCAGATTTCAAGTTTAAAATCTATTGTGGCGAGCGAGCGATGTATTTACTGAAGTTATGCTTGTTTTCCAATCCATCACATTGAGAGTTATACTTATACGGTTTAAACTAGAGGGACATGTCGATTTTTCTTCGGAACCTGCACAAGCACAGGGACACGTTTTACCCCGTATTTCATCCTTTCCAACGTTTTTTTTGAACTAGCAGCAGATCGAGCCCACCCAATGTGTGGGCGAACTTTTATATGTGAAAATATTATTTGATAAAAAAATATTGTTCATTTTTAATTTTTAAGATCAACGTTGTCTTCATCAGCGTTGAAAGTAGCAGCGGTATCACCAATGTAAATAAAAAAGAATCAATTCTTGAATCACTCTTGATCCATAAAAAGTATGTTTCTCAATAAAAATAATTCCATGAAAAAAAATATGTTTCTCAATAAAAAGCTTCACATAAAAGTGTATCTTCTCAAATATAAAAATATAAAAAAAAAATAATACAACATGACAAAATTCTTGAATCACTCTTGCTCCACTGTTGTAACGAACAATGATAATACTTAAGATGGTGACATGTTTTGTAAAAATAAATAAATTAATTAAATTGAAAATTTTAAGATAATTTTATATATTGAGTACATGTGTAAGTGTGACATGTGAGCAATAAATATTTTTGAAAATTTTTTTTGTTACCTTAACCCTTTTCACATCACTTCATGGTCCAATATTTTTTGTCCATATTCCATCTTCCGAGCTTATTCAAGATTGATTCACTCATAACAATTTGATATTATTATAAAAAAAAAAACACATCCGTTTTTTTTATCATTTGGACGGTGTGTTTTTTCAAATTTGACAAATCAACAATAGAATGTGCTTTTAAATGCATATGTGTTTCGTGTTTTCTATTTTATATAATTTTGTACATTTATCGGAACTAATTATATAAAAAGTTATCCAACTATAAAAATTATAAAAATATGAGATAGTTAGTAGCTTATGGCAACGAAAAGGAAATCCAGATTATTATGGAAAATCTGTATAGTATAATTAAATATTCACAAAGAAGTCCTCGGACTAAGGAACTCGTACCAAGTTACAGGCAAATTTTTATTTATAAGAAAACATTGTTGCAGTCCAATAATAATAATATAATAGTAAATCTCCATTCGTCCACATATTGAAGTCAACTTAATCAAAATAATTTTGTGATATTTTATCGAATCGTCGGATCAACTTAAACATACAAATGAAGAGTCTCCTCATTTTGTGCTTGTAATTTTTGTTATGCCCTTTAAATTCTGAACGGATATAAATGTTATCTAATTGTAAATGATAGTACATTACCTTTAATATTTTTTTTATGAATAAATACACAAATGAAAGGTAACAAAATTTGTCCATCGACAATTGTAACTAAACTGGACTGATTAATGTCTTTTTTTCCAAAAAAAAAAAAACTATTCTAGTAGAAGATCCCTACTATGTTCCAAAAGCTATGCGCCTATGCAAATACCATAAAAATATTTTATCTAATAATAAAGTCAGATTTGCCACAGCATCAAACAACAGAAACAGGTACCATCTTTTACTGGTACCGAATCCCTCCTTTTCAGACTCAATAAACCCCACCTTCTAACTATTACAATTCAAAAATAGAACATAATTATTTTGAAAGAACTTCCATGCCACTTCCATGTATACTGACATCTCACAACTTCCATGCACTTCTGCAAGAAACATAAGCAATTAACGCTAATGGTTTGTATAGATTTGTATGATTCTAAATTCAAAGTCCTAACAACTGTTTTCTTTAATTCATTTGGTTGGGCTATGGGTTATACCTGTGAACATGCTAAATAACTTTCATTAAGAGTTAAACCTAATCTTAAGTGTAATTTCCCTGCACCAACCTGATGGACCTTTCCTACGAGATCCAATATTAGAAGTTACTTACCATCGACATTAAATGAAATACCACAAAATTAATTACTTAACAAATGCAAGAGAATTTCTCAATCTTTAGGTTTCATTTTGTTTCACTTGGTAATTTATCATGTACCGACCCTTTAAACAAATGCCCCAATTAAAAAATCTGTCATAACAAAAAAAAGAAATGAAAAGCAACAGCTATATAAGAATGTAATACAAGTGTTCTTCCAGAGGCATTTAATCAAACAATTAATTTGCAGGATATTTACCTAGGTCTTTTACTAATTTAAACAATTAATAATTCAGAAGCACTTCATTGGTCTTGGTAACTTGCACCGACTAAAATATTTCAAAATGTCAGTGTCAACTCTATACGATGTCATGACAGCTAAATAGCCAAGACACTGAGAGCTTCAACATCTAACTTAATCGAAAAATGTAACTTGAACAGAAAGGTATAAGCTTTCATTTTTCTACCAGAAATAGAATGAAGGTAAGGATTATGGCCATTTGAGATCAGTCTTGTATGTGTACCGAGCTTTCGAAAATTGAAAATAACATTTACAAAAAAAAAAAAGAAAATTCAGTATGGAGGGACTGAACCGCAAAATAATTCTTTCACACCTGTCCATGCAATTGTCCTATTTCTTTTTTAGAGATTTAGGTAGTAGCTACCTAGGGCAGTACATAAGAATTATTCTGAACTATATTTGACTGGGGTTAACATTCATGCTCCTATTGAACTACATGCTTTTAATTTTCCTTTTGCACGAAACTCAATTGAAAGAACTGGTGAATGGTGATATGAATATTTCCAGTTTCAACTGGATCTCCAAGTAATGAAAGAGTAAAGAAACCAAAACACACACGGATTCTGACATAGCCTTCCATTAGTCTCGTCCAACTTTGCTAACCTAAAGTTTAATGAAAAACAATACATATGCGGTACTATTGAGCGATTATAAATGAACAAAAAAATAAAGATTGAATGACAAAGTAATGTATAGATCAATTTAGCTATATTCAGTGGCACAAAATGCTTTTATTAGGTTAGCAAATTAGGAAAGAACCTGACACAAAACAAAGTATAGAAATCAAATAAAAGTTATATAGAGATTTTAATCATGGGCTAATATTGAATTAGCTCTCAAGAACTCACAAAATATTGAATGCACTCATCCTCAGAAGTAACCAGGTCCTTTCTGGGAGCTTTAAATCTGAAAAAATGAACACGATATCACAAAACTACTATTCGAATTAAAACCATGAAGGGAACTACTATCAAGTAAACAACTATTAATCATAATAATTATGGTCTTTTTACTAAAAATTTATTGAATAAAACCAAAAATACTACAAAAATATCAACTATAAGAAAAGGAATTCTCAAAGACAGGCACCAACCAGCCTGAGTAGGGGGAGTAGGCTTGGAGGAGAACTTTGAGGTAGCCGGAGCCGCTGGCGTAGACAACGTCGCTCGGAGTCGCCGCCTTCTTATACTTGATCTTCTTCTCCTGTTTCACGATCAACTACCATAGATTTCACAAGACAAGTTTGGGAGGAGATGTTGGAGGTGCGAGGAGGCGCGTGGTGGTAGTCACAACTCACACGGCTGAGGTGGCTGCAGATTTCAATATTGAATCAGATTGGTACCAACTTATATCACTGGACACGAAAGTATTTTCTGGTAAAGAAGCTATTTGCAACCAAACCAGTCAATAGAGGGGGCATAATTGTGCAAATTTGCTGATATGAGGATAGTAATAGTAACAGATATTTGCAACCAATTCTGATATAAAAGGCACAATTAAACAAAAAGTTAATAATTGTACAAAACTTTAACAAATCATAGTTAGTAAATTTGCAAAAAAAAAGATGATATGAACTAAACAGTCAGATTCAATAATCAAGAAAATTTAACTCGATTAAGGCCAAAATTGAGCAGTTTAATATCAATCAACTCTCTACTATAGATGCAATTTACAAGGAAAAGAATAAATGTAACCTCGTTCGTCAATGACATCAAGTGAACAGTGAACAATGTGGCGGAGCTTGAGCGCATCGTCAGATCCAGTGAAGCTCTGGTGATACAAGGGGTTGTTCTGTAAATTCACAATCAGATCAGATCCCGTCGTTAGATCATAGCCTTTGGATCAAGGATTAGAGAGTAATAAAAAGGAGAGAGGGTAATGAACAAACCTGATGGCCAACGACACGGCTGAGGTGGCTTCTTGACTGCCCTCGTTTTCTTTGACCGCGAAGGGAATCAGCCAAATCAATTGAAGCGCTTGCCATCCTCGAGACTCGACGGTGGAAGAGAAGGCGGCGGATTGGAAAGAAAGCCATGGAAGGAAGATTTGGGGTCGGCGCTATCAGCTATTTTGAAGGAGAAAAGAATTCCTTCGATGGGCTAGGGTAGGGGTCTAGGGGAGGAGGCGGAACTTGAGAAGCGTGGGAAATTAAATTTCCAAATAAGCGGCGCAGGACGGCAGAAGGAAATAAAGAGAACAAAAAAAAATGTATCGAAACGGAGAATCGAACTCGCGGATAGCACCATCAAATTTCACATAAACACCATCCCAGCGCCTCACCAGTTTCAGACAAATAGCTATCTTTTTATCTGATATACAAATCCAGACCATACATCACATTAGATCAATAAAATCAATGATCCATAATTGATGTTAAAGGTATGTTACAACCTTTATCTGATTTTTGTTACAACTTTTGTAAGGTGCTTTTATAAGTAGTATAGATATAGATAATTTTGTTTCACGTGCATAGAAAAAAAAGAGTTGATACTTTTTTAATGTTCATTCCTAAATCAAGTTAGGCCGTTTGATTACAATCATATGATTATACATATATAGTGACATGGTTTTTATCGTTGATTGTTATAACAAAAACTATTATTACAATAAAAACTGTAATTTATTTTTATTTTGTGAGGTCAGGCATACAATTCAACATTATTCTAGATAACAGAAAAAGTTTTTTTTTTTTTTTTTGTCATGAGCATGACAAAGGATGTTTTCTTCAAAATGAAGAAAAATAAAAAAAATAAAAATAACATGACAAAGGATGATTTAGAGTAGATAGAAGCTTCTATGCAAAGTCAGAAAGATGTTTATGCAAGGTTGACAAAAAAAAAAAAAAAAAAAAAAATCGATGAAATACCATTTTACACAAGATCGCAAACATTTTTTCCCAACTAGCAAAATATGCCCCTAATATAAATGGGCAAATAAAGAAACAAAAGAATTGATATATATTTTTTGTTTTATATAAAATTATACATGTTAGACAGCAGTATATGAATAGATTTCTTTCCAAAAAATAAATTATTTAAACATCATCCACTCTTTTTCATAAAAAAAGTATATCTTTTATTTGAAATCAACATCTATACCACATATCAGATCAGATCAAACAAATCAATGGTACATAATTAATACAAAGATTGTTTACACTCCTAATTACAATTATAATTATCTTTTCACGGATGCTTTTACAAAAATATATATAGTAAGGATATGAATTATTAGTTTGATGTTTCATTTACCAAAAAGTTTAACAAAATAGTCCTTAAAGCTAGCCAAGGCAAAAACCGGTCTATTCTGGGAGAAACAACAATCCTAAGAAAAAGATAATTATTTTGGACCACAACAAATACTTCGAATGATTTTTAAGCGCATTCACCGAAAGATTACTTGGATTCGAAGGATTTGAACCGCATTAGTTAGTTTTACATAGTAATGCTCCTATTAGTTTGAATATTACCCCTTAGTCTGTTGTTTAAACACTTTCGACAGAGTACCTTTGGGGACATTTTAGGCTGAAAAGTTTTTCATTTTGAATATGTTATATATGAAAATGCGATTGCTTATTATTTTAATTATTGGAAAGTTTTTGCAGTGAACAAAATTTTTTACATGAACTAAAAAAACGTTCATTTAAAATTATGAAGGATTGCAATTAATCAAGAGTTCAACAAATTTCCAAATATTAGTTATATTAGAAAATAAATGAAGGAAGAGGAAGGAGAAGATTTAGTATCGTATATTCTGTCCTATTAAACAGAAAGAGTAGGCACAGGAAGATTCGTGAGGGTATTTCTGCTGAATTTGTAAAAAATATTTTTTTCTTAATTGAAAAGTGATAAAAGGGTAAATATACAATAGATAGTATGATTGGAGGAATTAGTAAGATATTTTCAAATTTGAAAATTACAAGGGGATATTTTCAATCAGCTAAAATTTGTGGGTATACCACTGATTTTCCTACCAGATCAAGTGGAAAGTATAGGTGAGTGAGCCAAATTACCAAGTGCAAAGTATTAAACAAATCAGACCACATGTTCTATTGAAATGATTTATGAAAGTTTTCTTTATTTCTGAATTTCTTGCTTGATTACAGAGAAGACAATTGCTTATATAATAAAATTACATGATCATTTTAAGAAACTCCAAAATACAGTTCCTAATTATGCAGTACAAAATATTTGTTGAAGCATATTTCCTTTGTTGAATTTTGTTTCCATGCGTATCAGATTTTGGTGCATGATATACCAGTAACCCTTCAGACCTTTCCATTTGTTGATGATTCTGAGATATCTGATGATATCTTTCCACAACCCCCCTCAAGTTGATGATGCGAAGCAGTAGTCAACTTGCCACGAAGTAACTGAAATCGAGGTGGAGCAAGTCCCTTGGTCATGATATCTGCTATTTGATCTTTTGAGCAAAGAAAGCGAATACACAACTGTTGAGCTACCACTTTTTCCCTAATGAAGTGATAGTCGATCTCAACATGCTTTGTACGCGCATGGAACATTGGATTTGAAGTAAGGAAGGTTGCTCCAATATTGTCACACCACAAGACTGGAGGAGAAGGATAAGAGACCTGTAATTCATTGAGAAGAAATTGTATCCACTGTAATTCAGCACATGCAAGAGCAAGGCCACGATACTCTGCCTCAGTACTGGACTTAGACACAGTATGTTGCTTTTTGGAGCTCCAAGAAATGAGTGTCGTGCCCAAAAATACACAAAAATCAGAAGTAGAGCGACGATCATCTGGACAACCCGCCCAATCAGAGTCACTATAAGCATGAAGTGCAAGAGAAGCTGCGGGTTTGATCACTATGCCATGAGTAGTTGTGCCTTTCAAGTAGCGAAGAATGCGTTTCACAGCGGCCCAATGAGTTGTGGTAGGAACATGCATGAATTGAGATACCTTGTTAACTGCATATGCAATATCAGGTCGAGAAATGGTAACATATTGTAAGGCACCAACAATGGTGCGAGAGAACTGAACATCTTCAATGGGATCGCCATCAAATTTTGAGAGCTGTGCATTAGGAATCATTGGTGTAGGAAGAGGTTTGGCCTCATGCATGTTGGCACGGCGCAAGAGATCATTGATGTACTTAGTTTGAGAGAGATGAAGCTGTTGAGAGGAAGAAGAGACTTCAAGGCCGAGAAAGTAATGAAGAGGACCCAGGTCTTTGATGGCAAAGGAGGTTTGCAGCTTGGTAATCAGTCCCTTAATGTGTGTTGGAGAGTTGCCAGTGACAATGATGTCATCGACGTAGACCAGAACAATGAGGATATGTTGCTTTGACCTATAAACAAACAATGATAGGTCGTAATGAGACGCATGAAATCCACAAGAAACAAGAGCATCACTTAACGTATGGAACCAGGCCCTCGGAGACTGTTTGAGACCATATATCGCTTTGGTGAGACGACACACATGGTCAGGTTGATCAGGGTCTACAAAATCAGGAGGTTGACGCATGAACACAGTTTCTTTCAGTTGACCATGAAGAAACGCATTCTGTACATCTAACTGTCTCAATGACCAGCCATGAGTGATAGCTAAAGTGAGCACAATGCGAATAGTAGTATGACGAACAACAGGTTTGAAGGTGTCAAAATAATCAATGCCCTCCTCCTGAGTGAATCCCTTTGCAACCAGACGAGCCTTGTATCGCTCAATTGACCCATCCGCATGTCGTTTGATGCGATAAATCCATTTGCAACCTACAACATTTTGATTGTTAGAGGATGGAACAAGCTCCCATGTTTTGTTTCTTGCAAGGGCATCAACCTCAAGAGCCATTGCTGTACGCCAGTGAGGTAGAGAGTTAGCTTGAGAAAATTTTTTTGGTTCTGTCTCATCTTGTGCAACAGCAGAATATGTGACATAATCGGGGAAGACACGGGGTTGGCGAGTTCTGTCACGCTGTCGAGTAATCATGGGATGGGAAGATGTGGTCGGCATTGAGCTTGCACTGTTTTTTGCTTGAGAGGCAGTGATAAAATCTGTACCAGAATCTTGCCCTAGGTTGTGTGCATGTTGTTCAACAAAGGAAAAGCTAGAATCAGGTCTGTTCAGTGAGCAGGTCAGAGAAGGTGAGTATGGCTCAGAGGAGACATCATGAGGCTGCAGAGATGAAGTTGGGAGAGAGCTTGGAGATGGAGTAACCAGAGAAGGATCCCTAGCTGAACCTTGCGAAGTGGACAAAGTCAAAACTGATTGAAAATCAGTGAATGTCTGAGCCGAAGTTGAGACTTGCTGCGCCTGAAATGGAAAAGTAGATTCATCAAAAATAACATGTCTGGACACAAAAACCCGATTGGTTGGCAAGTGAAGACAACAATAGCCTTTTTGTGATAAAGCATAGCCGATGAAGACACAAGGAAGCGCTCGATCTTGCAGCTTGTTTTGATTGTAAGGCCGCACATATGGAAAGCAAAGAGAACCCAGAACTCTGAATTGGGTGTAAGGAGGTTTGGTTTTGAACAGAATCTGATATGGAGAAGAAATAGAAGTAGAAGAAGGGATACGATTGATGATGTAGACTATGCTGGCAAAGATATCGTCCCAAAAAGAGAGAGGAATAGAGGCATGTTTCATTGTTGCCAAGGATAATTCTACAATGTGACGGTGTTTACGTTCTGCAACACCATTTTGTTGTGGAGTATAAGGACAGGTGGTTTGATGAAGAATTTGAGGAAATAGTCTTGAGATGGGTTTGTACTCTGTGCCACCATCAGTTCGAAGAATTTTAATTGTTGTTAGAAGGAGATTTTCAACTTGTGTCTTAAAGAGAGAGAAAGTTTGTGGAACCTCATCTTTTGAACGTAAAAAATAAATCCAGGTAAATTTAGAGAAATCATCCACAAAGATAAGATAATAATGAAAGCCTTTGTTTGACAGTAAAGGGGATGGACCCCAAATATCAGAGTGTATAAGAGAAAGAGGAGATGAAGAAATATAATTGCTATATTGAAAGGGTAACTTATGACTTTTAGCAGTACAACAATCATGACAAAAAGATAATAGTTTAGAGCTACAAGGTAAATTTTCAGAACTAAGAAGCTTGAGAGTGGTAGAAGATGATGTATGACCAAATCTAGCATGCCAAACATCTGCTGAAACTCGTTCACCAAGGTATGCTTGGACAGAAGCAGGAATTGTTGAAGGAACAGAGATGTTGTAGAGACCTTTATGGAGCTTGGCTTGAAGAAGAATATGAGATGTGAGACGGTCCTTAATAAGACAAGAAGAAGAAGTAAATTCCACAAGAATAGAATTATCAAGAATCAATTTAGATAAACTCAAGAGATTGTAGTAAATGAGGGAACATGTAAGACATCTTTAAGAAGAAGAGTATGATTAGAAATTGAAAGAGAGGAATTTCCAATGTGAAGGATGTGCATACCAGTACCGTCACCAATTTGAAGTCTATCATTACCCTGATATGGCATGAAGGAAGAAAGATTGTTTAGGTCTGTTGTCACATGGTGTGTTGCACCAGAATCAAGCAGCCAGTCGGTTGGAGAAGGTGGAAGTGTGGTTTGAGCAACATATGCATGGAACGGAGGGTAGACTGGCTCACCATAGCGAGTGTCGAAACGGTACCAACACTTGAGTGCCTCATGACCTCTTTTAAAGCAAACTTGACAGACAACATTTTTGGTTGAGTTGTTACGGTTAGGAGCCTCTGAATCAGTAGCTGGTGCTGTCATGATGCTGTTGGGTGGGGTCGGCAGCAGAGGTGGACCAGTTGGGCGTGGCCCATTAGGGCGGTGTTGCGGTTGTGGGCCCGTGAAGAAATACTGAGGTGTGCGAGAGTTATTAGAGCGGGTCTGAGGGGTATTGGATCGGTTTGTGTTGTAGTTACTAGGGTTCTTAGGTCTAGAATTGGTGTAGAAGGCCATTGCATTTTCAGATCCAGTTAATGGTGTTGAGACTTGAGATAGTATGAGTCTTTCATATGAAATTAAAAGAGCAGAGAACTCGGCAAAAGAAAAAGGTTTTTCTCTTGTGTTGACAGATAATACCAGATTGTTGAAATCGGAGCCCAAACCTCGCAATATCTGCATTACTAACTCATCTTCAGGTATAGGCGCACCAATGAAGGACAGCTCATCTGCAATTTCTTTGAGTTTGTTAACATACTGAGAACAATTGAGATTACCCTTGGTTGTAGATTGAAGAAGACCCTTAAGTTCTAGCAATCTGGATCGAGACGTAGCGGAGAAGGTGTGATGAAGAGAGGACCACAACTCTGCTGCAGTGGTACAGGTGACTGTTTGAGACAAAATCGAATCAGAGAGGGAGGATCTGAGCCAGCCTAACAGGAGCTGATCCTGTTTGCGCCATGAGAGAAATTCAGGGTTGACTAGTATTGTTTCGCCAGAAGAGATGGTCTGAGAGGGTGTAGGAGTAGAAGAGTCAATAAATTTGAAAAGACCATAGCCATGTAGAAGAGGGGTAATTTGATATTGCCAGACTAGATAATTTGAGGTGTTTAGTTTAGTTGAGATAGGTATATTGAGAGTAACAACAGATTCAGAATTTTGATTAGCAGAAGAAGAAATTAGAACAGTTTGGTTGGGAATAGACATAGCTGGATGATTGGATATGATAGAGAGAGAGAGTATGAAGATTGATTCTGTAAGTTGGATGTCGGAATACCGACGTTTATGTGCAGAAGCGTTAGCGCTCTGATACCATAAAAGTTTTCTTTATTTCTGAATTTCTTGCTTGATTACAGAGAAGACAATTGCTTATATAATAAAATTACATGATCATTTTAAGAAACTCCAAAATACAGTTCCTAATTATGCAGTACAAAATATTTGTTGAAGCATATTTCCTTTGTTGAATTTTGTTTCCATGCGTATCAGATTCTGGTGCATGATATACCAGTAACCCTTCAGACCTTTCCATTTGTTGATGATTCTGAGATATCTGATGATATCTTTCCACAATTTATCACAAAATAATATGTATAAATATTCTTTTCAGTTATGGAATGAGGTAGAGTAAACCTCTACTTATTTCAGAAAAAGAAAAGAAGTGCACACACTGGAGCATATAAATGTTTTTAATGAAGTCAAAATTCGAAATGATCAAATAAAAAAATGTATAGCTACACATCATTATCATCCTCATAATAATCATCTAAGATCCAATGGCCATCAGCCCCCTGGACCATATCTCTGTTCTGACTAACCCACCATGATACAGGAACAGGAAACTTATCCTTCAAAGAATCACATCTCTTATTAACAAGAGCTATATCTCTATCAACCGCCAGTTCGAATCCTTCTTTCTGTACACCTGCAACACCGTGCAAGTAGTGCTCCAAATTGTGCCATATCACTGGATTTCCTTGAGTCTTCAAATACGGTGATTTACTCGCATCAATTGTTAGTTCAACCCCTACATCAGTGTAAACAACAGGAGGGGGGCATTTAGGAACTATATCCAAGACGTTGTGTATTCGTAGTAGTCTTAAATCTGGCATTTGGGAAAACAAATTACTGAAGTTGGCATCGCCAACACGAGGGCTAGCAAAGATGATGCCTGTGACAGGGCAGGCGTCAGAAGGAGAGTGGTTGGAACGATTAAGGTGGTTTGAGATGATATCTATGGCATTTAGTGTGGCGAGAGCTGCACCCAAGCTGTGTCCAGTTATTGTTATGCTTGTTTCTTCACCACTGTACTTGTCGATTAGCCTCCCAATCTCTGTCAATACCTAATAGAAGGTGGAATATGATCACTTTCTGAATTAGAAGTGCCAGTGTTAAGGAATTTTTGCTCAGTTAGTACAATTATAAAGTTATCTATATATATCTCCTAATTAACTTTAGCGAGACTACGTACCAGAATAATTATTTGTCAAATAAGCATAGTACTTGACAACTTGCAATAGACTCTACAATTTAACATATATTTTTGCTGTTAAATTCTAACTTTCAAAGTCAATGTGTCAAATCAAGACTATTTCTAGGAAAACGACATATATTGTCAACTTCAAATTAACTAACTTAAAAGATATCTTCACTTATCTAAGAAGTAACTATCTAAATAATGATGATAATATTAATAAACTAATAGTTTACCTGTTCTCTAGCACTTTTCTTGTTGAAGCGTGAAGATGGATCCTCTGATGTGTAGATGGACAAAAACCCCCTGTGGACCATTGGTTCCTTATTGCTGATCGTTTGACGTCCAAGCAGCGGGGAAGCAGATACCAATGTGATATCCATGTCCTTCACCCAATCTGACACTTCCAAGGTTCCCCTCCAGGCGACCACAACATCCCTCCGTCCGAGCAATGCCTTTCCTACTTCAGTTGCTACTGCCACATATCCGATCCAGTTTGACACCATGCTCCAGGCTTTACTTGATGTGTTGTTCACGATGAATGCATCGGGTACGTTTATGCTTGACGTAGCATACAAGTACTTTGTGACCTTATATGCGCTCGATACAGATACATGTACTTTTTTTAACAACTCTGATCGTTTGTACCTATCATATATGCAAAGGGTTAACAGGTCGGTTTAAATATATAATGACATTATCAAATTGTAGTGATAATTATGAAAAAAATTCAGGGGACTGGTATAGAGAAAATGCATAACAGAGATGTATAACTGAGAAGAATTTGCCTTGAACATGTACCTAGGTGCACCCAGATTAGGCGATCGTGTCTCCCGATTAAAACCATCATAGGTCACTTGTGCCATCTCTCCATAGTTTATTATACTCCGGCGAAGGTCGATGTCAAGAGGGTCCAACATATTTTTCCAATTGCTATTGCCATGGATCTCCTTCCATCTTTTGGCTATATCCCCAAAGAAGTTTGCAGACATGATTATTGGGACTAATTTGTGCTGTTAGCCAGGGATTTCCCTTTTCTTCTCTCTTTCAATGCGTAGTGATCTTGGAACGATTAAACAGACGCATATCTATATCTAGCTCAGTGCATTCTTTTGTACCAGCCAAGTCCCGTGGGATTTAAGATTGGATTACTGGGTCGAGCGGTATATGATCAACAGAGTAACGCTACGGAAGCAACATTATATTAGTCTTCAAGTAGTTGGTTACACGCTAATTGATATTCTTATAAGGGAATGTGATGTGGATAACTTTTTAAATTTTAATTCTTGCTTGCTAAACTTCTAGAACTTCCCCCCTTAAAAGCAAGTTCCTATTAATTAGTCCTATGGGTAAAGTCCAATTAATTCTAAATCACATAAATTATGCATTTTTTTAATTCGAATTATATAGTAGTTATCAACTTAATTCTACTTTTAAAAAATTCATTTCAAGAGTTCTAATTAAGACATACATTGGATTTGGATATCAAGTCTTTTTTGTTGTTTTTATAATAATTTTGAGTGAAGTATTTGGAGTTGATCGATCTTACACAAGTAAAGCGTATTTATGACGGAAATTGCTATCGACAACAGCATTTTTGCTGCTTGCAACAGTTTCTTTCTAAATGACTAAATTACCTCATAACTTCAAGTTTGAAGAATACAACATAAAATCTGAATTGATGCTAAGGGGTATTTCAGTCATTTGGATAAAAATTATGTTGCAAGCAGCAACAACACTGTAATAAAAAACAATTCCCATTAATGACACGTCTAACAAGGCCATATCCTAAGCCCTTCTCCTTAGGCAAAGATTTTATTCAATAATAAGAGAATTTCACCAGACATAATTACGTACAACTTATTACAATTTGCATGAAATCTAAATATTTCATTTTTCTAAAGGGATTAAGCAAGTATATATAGTACCAACATTAAAAAAAAATTGGTCAAATCTGCAACTATTTTCTTCGATCAAATTATTAATTAATCAAATGATAAGCTTGATGATTTGGATATTGACGTGCAGATTTATTTCAGTGTTTGTGATCTGGTAGGTCCTACTAAGTACTAACAAACTATGCGGCAGAAGGAAAATGAATAGGAGGATGGCTAATAATGAAAGCAAATAATGAAATGAAAAACAAGTTTTTTCAAGTTTTGATTTGTTAGGTTTTGCGTCCCTTATGGACCCCATGCCCCGCCCAAAACCACCCATGCACTCCCCCACACACAAAAAAAAATTTCAATATGCCACATATGCCGATTTTTTTAATAAAAATAATTTTATATTAAAAAATTTTAATTAGAGCGATTATTTATTTTTTGAATAAGAACCATGGAATAGTGTTGTCATGAATTCTGTAGATCTCGTCACAAAATCCACTTTGAACCCCATTTGGGGCATATGGTCCGAACATAATAGCGTGGTTTATAACTGCGCTATTCCATAGTTTTTATTAAAAAATAATAAATAATGGTTATTATTAAAAAATTTAATATAAAATTGTTTTTATTTAAAAAATCGGCCACATAAAAAATACTAAATAATGGTTCTTATTAAAAATTTTTGATATAAAATTGTCTTTATTTAGGAAATCGGCCACACATGCATCTGTACTTTGGGATTTGTTAATGTAAATTAGGATTTTTCCGATTTACTAACGTTGGTATTTTTATCAAATGTTAACACTTCAAAATGATTTATTTATTTTTTTATATAGCACGGTCAATTGAACAGTTTAATATATCTACATATCAAAATTTAATTTATACAAGAATTAGTTTTAATACCATGCAAGATGATCAAAATCGCCGGTAGGGCTCAATTTATTGCTGCCACGCCTATCTTGTTACACCTTTAATTGACTTTGCTTCATTTCAAAGCATTCGTTCAAAAGGTCTAAGACTTGGTCTAATTTTGGTGAAGATACCTCTCTTGCTTAGGGAAACAGCGGAAGAAAAAGGAAAACATAAATTTATAAGTTGTTTTCATGCAATATTTTAGCTCGCAATAATGGATAAACTGTACATATTTATAGACATAATACAAGGACGGCCGATACTGATATATATATTATCCGATTTGTCCTGATAAAGAATATTCTTTCGTTGTGCTATATGTTTTGCTTATAAGATATTATGCATGACGTTTCCATTGAAAAAGAATAATGTTAGCTGTTAACTTAAATTAACTATTATTTTGTAATACTGTTCGGCATTTGAATGCATGAGTGGCAGCTATTTAAAATAATTCTTAGTTAGCTGTACTATTTTTAAATAGGGAAAATTGGATTTGTGCCACTCTAAAACTTCAAAATTAGAAAAATGCCACTACAAAACCAATCCTTAGCTCAATGCCACTCCAAATCTCTTTTATTTAGAAAATTGCCACTCCAATACAATTTCTATACTCTTTTGATATAAGAAATAATAAGAAGGTAATGTATTTCACAATATTTTTAATATTCCCAAAATGCCCTTTGTCCCTTTCTTTTTCCTTTCCTTTGTGACAATGGCGACCATGACAGATAGCTGCAACGTAAGTCCTAACAGTTGATCTTGTCACTAATCAGTTGTTTACCAGTTGATCTTGTCACTAATCAGTTGTCGCCACTGTAGACCCTGCCGTTTCAGACCGCTGTTCCGACGACCTACATCTCGCGCCCCTCGGGCATGATGTATCGTTCAACCTTCGATCTCATGGCCATGGTAGAAGATGATTGACAGCTCTGCTATCTCTCGCATCGCTAGCCTGATTAATAAGGAGGGACTACGCCTGGGTTGCTCTCATTGCTCGATGGGGTTGCCTTCCCTATCAATCGCATCTATGCATCTATTGTAGCTCCAAAAAGTCTGATTTTTTTTGGGTGCTATCGGCAGATAATACTTGAGATCTTATAATAAAATGTTGTGATTTATATCCTTTATATGAAATTTTTGCTTTCTTTCAGAAGAGGTGATCCAAGTCGTAATTTTTTATCTTAAATCCTTTGAGGTGCTATGCCTGTGTGCCGCAGCTGAGGAAATGAAAAAAAGAAGGGGTAAAGGGCATTTTGGGAAATACTAAAATATATTTTGAGATACAGTACCTTTTTATTATGAAATACAGCGGTCTGAAACAGCAGGGTCTACAGGGCCTATCCTTTTCTCAAAATATATGAAGTTAACTTAATCAAAATAATTTTGTGATATTTTATCGAATCGTTCGATCAATTTTAGACATTAGGAGTAAATCATGCGCCTCATTTCCCAAATGAACTGTCCTTAATTTTTTCTGCTTTTATTAATTTCTAAATAATGATACAAATAATTAAAGAGTCTCATCATTTTGTGCTTGTAATCTTTGTTATGCCCTTTAAAGTTTCTGAACGGATATAAAAGTTATCTAACTGTAAATGATAGTACATTGTCTTTAGTAAATTTTTTTCTGAATAAATGCAGAAATGAAAGGTAGCAAAATTTGCCCATCGACAATTGTAACTACACTAGACTGATTAATGTCTTTTTTTTAAAAAAAAAAAACTATTCTAGTAGGAGATCCCTACTAGTGTTTGAAAAAAACACGGCGTGTCTGAACACTACACGACACGACACGGTACGGAGGTGGCACGGCACGGTAAAAAACGGACACAACAAGGCACGAGAACTTAATTAAGCGTGCCATGTCTTTAGACGTGTCGTGTCCAACTTTAATAGCATAGACACGGCATGACGCGGCACGTGAATTGTCTACACACGGTATGAGATACGGCACGACACAACCCAAGAGACATAACAAGTTTATAATCATGATAAAAAATAGTAAATGTTATAAAATAATAAGAAAAATCCTTATATTGTCTATGTTTTAACGATAATTTCATAGTTTGAATGTCTAGTTCATCCATAAGAAAAAGTATAAAACTATATTTTATGAAATTGAAACGTGTTCAAACACAACACGACACGACACGTTTATAGAAAACACGGTACGACAAGGCATGAGGAGACGAGCCGTGCCTTGTCCTTAGACTTGTTGTGTCCATCTCTTACAATTTAGACATGGCACGACACGGTACGTGAAATATCTTGACACGACACGGCATGGCATGACATATGATCTAGACACAGCGTGTTTGAGACGACACAACACGGCACGGCACGCATTTAGAGCACTAATCCCTACTATGTTACAAAAGCTATGCACTTACCACAAAAATATTTTAAGAGAAAATTTATTTTATGGCACTATAAAAACTTCTCAATTTCAAATATGACATCCTTAAATGACAAATTAAAAATATACCACCATAAAATTATCAATATTTCTTTCATGCCACTAATTCTTTCCAAAATATTTGTAAATTTTATATTTGTTTCTTTGTTGTCCCTAATAATAGAGGCCTAGAGGGGGGGTGAATAGGCACAAATTCAAATCCTAAACCGGTTTGGACAATTTTGCGGAAAATAACAATTCAAACAATTCAAATTGGTTCACACACAAACAATCAAGCACAAGTCAAAAGTAAAGTAAATAGAGAGAGAGAAAGAGATGACAAGCGATTGATTACGGAGTTCCAACCCGCTAGACGAAGCTAGCCTTAGTCGTACGTCTCCGGGAGTTTCGCGACCACAAATCGGGCGCGCTGCGTTCTATTCCAATCGAACGAGTCTACAAATGCAAACCGAATCACTTCGTCACAAGGATCTCGAAGCGGATCGGCCTAACCTCTAACTAATCACCAAATAGCAACAAAGATTAAGGCTCTCAACCAAATCGCTCAATAATCTAGCTATTAAACTATGGGTTTGATTGATGCACTCAAATCTCTACAAATTGTCTAAGAAATGATCAATTAGGTGAAATGATGAATCTATCAGGTTTAGAGCTCAAAAGCAGGGATATAGCAAGGTATTCAATCAGTTGGATCGGCTCAAAAATGTCTGATATATATAGAGGGTGCCAAGAGCTCTAAACCAGTCAAATTCTGAACATAACGTTACACAACGCTCCGAAACGTTACACAACGTTTCAAAATAGCCGTTAAATAAAACAAAATTCGACAATAACGTTGGAGGGTATCAGAAACGTTACATAACGTTTCGGAAACGTTATATAACGTATTGAACAGAAGACTCTAACGTTCAAAAAGTTGTCAGAAACGTTACATAACGCTAAGAAGCGTTGTGCAACATTTGAAATACAAAACGTTGTGTGACGGACATAACGTTACACAACATACGCCAGAACTCCTTTAAATTGGCCAAAAAGTCTCAAAGCGTTAGAATTTTCTAAACGAACGTCTTGTAACGCTTGATTTTGATCCGTTGTGTAACGCAAGGAAGCGTTACACAACGCAAAGGTGCTGAGAGAGAAATTGCTGACTTAGTCAATCCGTTGTGTATCGTCTTCAATCGTTACACAACGTTTGACCAAGCGTTACACAACTGAATGAAGCATTGTGTAACGCATGAAAACTGTTTTTGCGATTAGGCACAGTTGAAGGAGTTCTGTAACGTTGTATAACGCTATAAAACGTTGTATAACGTTACCAGTAAATTTTGAGCATTAAACTTAGAAATTTGAGGAGATTAGTTTAGAATTACAACCTTAGACATTACTGACTATCTGACTAATCTCCAACAGTCTTTCGCAGCTTGATTTGACTCACTCCTAGTCATTCTTCCAAAATAATCACTAAAAATACTAAATTGAATGGTTAGAAGAGAGGTTTGGTGTTGTTTTGCAAATCGGCAAATCGATAGTTAAATGTTTAATCCAACAATCTTCCCCTTTTGCCGATTTACAAAACAACGCCTAAGTAAATTGATAAAGAATATAGCAATAGTATACAACTCAATTTACAATTTACATTTCAATTGTTTCTCCCTCTTTTTGCAAATAGAGAAAACGAATAGGCCAAACTAAACCGCTAAGGTAAATAATCAACAAGTATTTGCTCCTCCTTTCAAAAAGAATCTAGCAATTAACACAAATGTAGGGAAAGCCTTAACAAGTCCTAAGATCAGACAATTATAAAAGCAAATAACCATACATGTAAAAAAATAGGAAGGAAATAAATAAGCTCAAATATTAACCATATATCACACAACAAAAAAGAAAAAAAAAAGGCATAGATAAGCACTAAGTTCAAACACTCAACCATTCGCAAAGCTAATTCATACAACCAAACATAACAAGTAAACCAAGTTGCAATCACAACATAATAACTAAACGATTGAGTTCATTAATTTCACACAACTAGAAAAGACCACAATCCATATAAAGCACTAGAGAATAAAAGAGAGAGAGAAAATAAAGAAAAGAGAGAGAAAAGTCTTGGCTTGTCACGGCTTGAGATCAAATCATCAATCCTCCTCCGAGTCATCATCTCCTCCGACACCACTAGAGGAACCCTTGCGAATAGCCACATGGAGCTTCTGGAACTCATTTTGCATGGATCCTCAAAAATTTTGGACATCCGTTTCAATTTTGTCCAACTTGGCATCATTTTTGGCGCGGTAAGCCAACTCATCCTCCTTCCACTTGGCATCCTCGGTTTTCCAATTTGACCAATCATTTTCTAAATTGGTCAAGCGGGTCCCATAGCTCGTCACGGTGTCGTTCCAACTACCAAATTTTTTATCAAAGTAGGCTTGGTAGTTGGGATCAACGGCTTGTTGGCTTGAGGAGCCGGGTCCACGAAGGGGTCCCGTTGGTTCTTGACCCACCGGTGCATATTGATTTGACTTTGCACCGTCTTGAAAGAGATAGCGGTTCTTAATGTTGTTAGGATCGGGAACGAGAATACCGGTGTTTTCATCAAGTTGCCATCCGACGGAAGTAAGGATATTGATGAGATTGGTTGGTCCAAACACTTCGGCTTCCCGACGGAAAGTGTTGAACCGAGGAGGAACACCGTCCTTGGCAAGAAAGTAGGAGATCACATTGGCATAGGGGAGAGAGGTGTTGCTTGTGTTCTTGATTTTTTCCAAGTGCATGAAAAAGAGATAGGCAAGGTTAACCTGTGGACTCTTCTCAATGAGGCAATGAAGGTAGAACACCTCTCTAAGCTCCACATTGGTTTTGATTTGTTTTTTTGGAGCGAGAATGTTGTTGATGATCAGGAAGAAGAGACAGTGGTAGGCGGGAAGCTCGGCGGTGGAAAATTGCTTGAGAGAATAGTCCCGCCAACAATAGAAGAACTCATGATATCTCTCGAACGGCTCTATGTCGGTATTCCTTGGCCATGCCTTTGAAATGTAGATTTGCTTCCCCTCCTTCCTTAAGAACAACTCACGAGCCACCCGATCCAAATCTATAGTAATAGGTGTGCCAAACACATAAGAGTGAGCCACCGGAAAACCGTCCTCCCAAGTGATAGCCAAGTTGGCATAGAAGAGTTTGGTGAGGTCTTTGTTGTATGGTTGAGTGCAATTCAAAAGACCCCATGCACGCAAGTACTCGAGGTGCGGTTTGATTCTATCCCAATCCGGGTCACTAATCCTCCATTCCTTTTCATTTTCTTTGAGTTGCACCAAATAGAAACAATCACTTATATTTTGGCCATTACCTTGGATATTGAAATTGTAATACCGATACGCATCGTCGTCCTTAAACAAGTACCGGTTGAGAGGAGAAAGGGTCCAATCCTCAAGTGGAGGAGAAGGTAGAGAGCCGGGTATGGTACCTTGTAACGGAGGTTGAGTTGGTACAATACTAGAGGATGAGGCACTAGAACCGGTGCGTGGCTTTTTGGTGGGAGCCTTGGGTGGTGCCCCGCTACGAGACTTAGGTGGTGTCATTTGAGAGGAGAGAAGAACAAAGAGTAACCTTGAAAAATGAAGAGGTAGAAGTAAAGAGGAGGCCTTGGAGAGGCTGTCCCTGAAGCCGATTGAAGATCTGACGGTCGGATTTGCCGGAAACGACGAGAAGGGCAAAGCTAGGGTTTTGGTGGATTGAGTGAAAGAGGAGGAGATAGGAGAAGTAGAGGGTATGAGTGTGTGGAGAATAGAGAGGAGAGTAGATTTGAGTATTTGGTTGAGGCGATTGAGTAAGTAGAGAGGAGTATTGAGAGAGAAGTTGAAATGGTGTGAAAGAGGAGAGAAAGGAGATAGGCTGTCGGGTTGGAGAAGAAAGAAGAAAAGAGAAGAAGAAAAGACGCCTGTGATAAAAAGCTCCGTTCAAACGTTATACAACGTTATGAAACGTTGTACAACGTTTCGGAGAAAAGATTCGAAAAAAAAATGGCAGATGCGATTCAAAAACCAGATCTGAAACGTTGTGCAACGTTTTAGAAACGTCATGTAACGATAACATTAGCGTTACACAACGTTTTCAAATGTTATAAAACGTTTCATTTCAGAGAAAGAAATTCAAAATTCAAAAGATCCAAGCGTTGTACAACGTTACTGTCACGTCTTGTAACGATATCGATGACGTTACACAACGTTACATAACGTTTTACAACGCTATAGATAATTACAACAAAAATCGCAAGAAAATCCTTTTTAATGAACAAGACGTTGTACAACGTTATCAAGCGTTATACAACGTTATTACCAGAAAAACTGCTTTTTCAGACAGAAAACTGAAACAAAGTCGAAAACAACTGATTTTTAACTGAAAATTTGAGCAAAAATATCAAATAAATGCAGCAAACAAACAGATCAGACCAGGTATGCAAAGAAATTTAATTTTTGAGTTCAAGCATACCGAGCTTAAACCTTAGTTCAAAATATTGTTGTGTAGGCAATGGTTTAGTGAAGATGTCAGCAATTTGCTCCTTTGTATCAACATGTACCAACTCCACATCACCTTTCTCAACATGATCTCGGATAAAATGATGTCGTATCTCTATGTGCTTGGTTCTAGAGTGTAATATCGGGTTTTTGGATATAAGGATGGCATTAGTATTGTCACACAAGATTGGCACCTTTTGGAATTCTAACTCATAATCTCTAAGGGTTTGCATCATCCAAAGTAGTTGTGTGCAACAACTACCGGCCGCTACATATTCGGCTTCCGCGGTTGAAAGGCAATCGAAGTTTGTTTTCGGCTTGACCAAGAGACTAGTGAACCACCAAGAAATTGACAAGTTCCACTACTACTCTTTCGGTCCATATGGTTACCGGCAAAATCGACATCGGTATACCCAACCAAATCAAGTTCGATTTATTTACCATACCAAAGACCTAAATCTTGGGTACCCTTAACATATCTCAAGATCTTTTTTACCGCTTTGTGGTGAGACTCCTTAGGATTGGCTTGGTACCTAGCACATAGACATACGGCATACATAATATCCGGTCTACTCGCCGTGAGATAGAGCAAGCTTCCAATGATGCCTCGATAGAGAGTTATGTCCATCGGCTTGCCATTCTTTTCCGCATCAATATTTGCGCTCTTACCCATTGGTGTTTCTAAACTCTTGCTATCTTCAATACCAAACTTCTTGATCAACTCCTTGGCATATTTGGTTTGACTAATGAAGATGCCATCATGAAGTTGTTTGATTTGTAGCCCCAAAAAGAAGTTGAGACCTCCCATCATGCTCATCTCAAATTCACTACTCATCAACGAGGAAAACTCTTGTGCAAGAGTTGCATTAGTAGAGCCAAAAATAATATCATCCATATAAATTTGCACAAGTAATAAATGGGCATCCCTTTTCTTAATGAAAAGAGTTGTGTCCATTTTACCTCTAATAAAATCATTGTCAAGAAGGAAGGTACAAAGTCTACCATACCAAGTTCTAGGAGCTTGTTTCAAACCATACAAAACTTTGTAAAACTTGAACACATGGTCGGGGTTAAAATGGTCAACAAAACCGGGAGGTTGTTGGACATACACTTCCTCATCTATCCATCCATTTAAAAATGCACTCTTGACATCCATTTGGAATAGGGTAAAACCTTTGTTAGTGGCATATGCCAAGAGCATTCTAATGGATTCAAGACGAGCAACAGGTGCAAAGGTTTCCTCAAAGTCAATACCTTCTTGTTGCTTGAAATCTTATGCAACCAAACGGACTTTGTTTCTAACCACATTACCAAGTTCATCTAGTTTGTTCCTATAAACCCATTTGGTACCAATAACTTGCTTACCACTTGGTAAGGGTACAAGTTCCCAAACTTGATTTCTTTCAAATTGGTTCAATTCTTCTTGCATGACAACAATCCAATTTGGGTCATCATTGGCCTCTTTGAAAGATTTTGGTTCTAATTGAGATACAAAGGCACAATTACTAATCATTTGGTTCAAACCCGACCTAGTCCTAACACCTTCCCTAGGGTCATCTATAACAATAGAGAGAGGATGAGAGGACACTTCTCTAAGCACTTCCGGAGGCTCATGAGCCGGTTGAGGAATGGGTTGAGGTTCATCATGAGGCGTTTTGACTTGAGTTGTGCCAATCGTGTCTTCCTCATGATTCTCTCCCCCTATCAAATTGTCATCAACCCGGTTCAAAGGCTCATCGATTATCACCGATGGAAGCTCATCATTTGGTTGAAACTCAATTTCTTGAGTTGTTGCTCTATTTTGGATACCTACAATAGAGTTACCTTCCTCGGCTTTCTCATTAGCAATTTCATCAAATTTGACATTTATGGACTCAATTACAACTCTTGAGGTAGGCAAATAAACTCTATATGCTTTACTTGTGTTTGAGTAACCAACAAATATTCTGGTCAAAAATTTAGCATCAAATTTGGTTACTTTAGGAGACTCATCAAGGATAAAACACTTGGACCCAAATACACGGAAATAGGATATATTAGGAGTTCGACCAACCCACAATTCAAATAGAGTTTTCTTGAGTTTGGAACGAATGCATGCACGGTTTACTACGTGACATGTCGTATTTACCGCTTCGGCCCATAGAAACTTGAGTACGGCAAATTCATGTAGTATTGTGCGTGCTAGCTCTTGTAGGGTTCGGTTCTTCCTCTTCACTACACCATTTTGTTAAGGAGTGCGTGGAGCGGAAAACTCTTGTTTATATCCTTTTTCTATGCATAATTCATCAAATTTAACATTTTCAAATTCCCTTCATGGTCACTACGAATTCTAGAGATTTTTAATTCTTTTTCATTTTCAATCCGGTTGCTAAATTTGACAAAATAGTCAAATGCTTCTTCCTTGTGAGCAAGAAAGAAAACCAAAGTAAAGCGACTATAGTCATCAACTACCACAAACACATATCTCTTTTTGCTCAAACTCATAACATTTATTGGTCCAAACAAGTCCATATGAAATAGTTGCAAGGGTTAAGAGGAAGAGATAACTTTTTTGGTCTTAAAACTAGACTTGGTTTGCTTGCCTTTCATGCAAGTTTCACACAACCTATTTAAGTCAAGTTTGTGTGATGGAAGGCTACGGAAAAGGTTTAATTTGACTAGTTTCTTTAAGGAGTCTATTGAAACGTGACCAAGTCTTCTATGCCATAGCCATGAACCGGTATCCATGGCACTAAAACATTGTTCGCCGGTGGTAAAGTGGTCAAAGTTCAAGTAATAGACATCCTTGTTTCTTTGTCCGGTATATACAAGGGAATTATCCGAAGTTTGATGCACATAGCAAGAGGAGTGATCAAACTTCAAATAATATCCGGCATCACACAATTTACTCACACTTAAAATGTTGTAGTTAAGACCATCAACAAGATATACATTAGATACCGTAAGATTTTGGTTACCAACCGAGCCTATACCAATAATAGTGCTCTTTCTAAGATTATTTTCAAAAGTAACCTCACCACCATCAAAAGATTCAAGTGCCTTGAAACAAGATTCATCACCGGTCATGTGATGTGAACACCCACTATCTATGATCCAAACACTTTTCTTGAATGATGATAATAAACAAAGCTACAAGAATATATATTAGTTAGAAACAAACAACTAACATAATTCTTGTATTTTCTCCCCCCTTAAAATTTGACTATAAGGCCCGAAAAAATAAAATGGCTTTTCAAGCCACATTAGAACTGCTTCCACTAAATGAGATTAAAGTGGAAGCGACTTTAGGAACCCAAACCATACTCTTTGAACCGGATGTATGGTTTGCTTTTCTAAATTTGCATTCTAATGTGAGATAGCCATTCTTACCACAATAGTTGCAACATGCACTAGTGGGTTTGTTCATTTGTGAAATTTCTCTAACAAAATGGGTCTCATAATGACGCCTAAGCTCCATGGTCTTGATCTTTGGATCCTTAGAGAAAGTGTATGATTGAGAGCCTTTGAAATTTGATTTTTGGAAATTCGTTTTGTTTTGTTGAGAGGTATTCTTGTTTTTCCCATTATTTTAAGGTCTAGTGTGTGTGCTATTCCTATTTTCCTAATTTTTTTGGAAAAGATGAAAGCACCCATCGGGACCCTTAAAATACAAATTGTTTTGGGCCGATTGTTTTGAAAATTCCTTTGAGGATCCTTGAAACCATTTCTATTCCTACCAAAATTCTTTTGAGCACCATTTTGAGAACCAAAGAAATTCTTTTGCCCTTTCCCGTGTGTGTTCCTATCATTGGTGTCCTTGTTATAATACCTCTCATTTTGTGTCGGGCTAATCGAGTTTCTTGATCTAAAAGAGGATTGATTCCCTTTCTTGAAACCAAGTCCCGATTTGTCATTAGGTTTTTGGCCCACATACATTTTGTCAAGATCCATCTTGGTGCTATTAGAAGCATTAGATGAACTTGATGCCCCTTTCATTATTTTTCAAAGCATTTGTCTTACTCAAAAGAACTTGACATTTTTCACAATTTTTTAATTTTTCAAAACTCTCATTCATACCCTTATACTTACTCACCAAAGCTTCAAGATCATACACCTTAGCCGTCAAAAGGCTAATTTTCTCTTTTTGACTAGCAATAGTCTTAAGGGACTCATCAAGATAATCATTCAACCTATCAATTTTAGAGTTTATATCATCATTCAAGCACAAGTCATTTTCACTATCGCTATCACTATCACTACATGGAGATGAGTTTAGTTGTACCTCATTGGTAACCGTAGGCGTTTCAATAGCTACCTTAGGTACCACTTCTTGAATTGGAGTGGAGATTGGAGTTGTGATTGATGAGGAGGTTGAGGCTTCTCCAACACTTGCTTTGCTCAATGGATGCACATAAATGTTGCCTCTATTATACTCGTTGAAGATCTCTTTCACCAAATCATCAAGATCATCATCCATGGGCATCTTCACATCATTGACTTGAGCTACCAAAGCAAGGTTGTCAAAGTCGCATTCAGACTCCGAATCGGATGAGGAGGATGAGCTCGAGTCGGAATCATTGTCCCATGTGGCTTGCATAGCCCTCTCTTCCTTCTTCTTGCCCTTGTAGTGTCCCTTTTTAGACTTATACCGGCCATCACCTCTTTTCTTGCCACCCTCTTCCTTATCCTTCTTCAAGTGTGGGAAGAGCTTGAAGCAAGTATACATGGTATGGCCCTCCTTTTGACACACAAAACAAAGAGCCATCTCATCATTATCAAGCCGTTCCTTGTTAAGTTTTCCTTCAAAGATCATGATGGCCCAATATATTTTTGAGAGCACGGCTCCTTGCTTGTCCTCATCAAGGTCGAATATACCCTTAGTCTTGTCACTCGAGTGACGGTGTCTTCCTTGATGGTTGTCATTTTGGCGGTTCTTAGAAGGAGATGCATTGTTCTCACTAGTCGACAAGGCAATTGACTTAGGCTCATATCTCAACTCCCCAAGTTGCTTGAGCTTCTCTTCTACACACCGGTAGTGAGTATAGATGATCTCCGGTGTGAGGTTGTTGTGGGACCTTTGTTGTGTCTCAAGAGTCGAGATAAAATTGTCGAATTGAGGTCTTCCCACCAAGGCCCTAAGCAATCTTCCTATCACACGAATATTAGATAAGGTTTCTCCAATGTTGTTGAATTCATCGAGTAATTGTATAAACCGAGTATACATTTTCTCGATGCATTCACCATCAATTATGCGGAAATTGTCTAATCTTGACTCCAACTCAAATTGACGGTAACTTTTGATTAGAGAATTTCTCTCATAACGGTTCAAGAGAGAAACTCACATTTCATGTGCATTGGTTGAACTACAAAAAATGGCCGCTATGGACTCATGGATCGAGTTGAGAAGGAAATTTACGGCATTGTCATTTTTGGCCCTAAGCAATTTGGAGGCATGAATCTCCCTACCTTCACTATCTAGGTTTGGTGCATATGGCTTATCCACTACATCCCAAAGGTCAATCAAGTTAAGGTATACAACCATACACCTCTTCCAATAACGGAAGTTCTTGGAAGTAGAACCAAACTTGTTCGGTTTTTCTATCACCCTAGAGGCCATGAATCGAGGTTGTCTAACACACAAATAGGTCAAAAAGATAACCCCTGCTCTGATACCACTTTGTTGTCCCTAATAATAGAGGCCTAGAGGGGGGGTGAATAGGCACAAATTCAAATCATAAACCTATTTGGACAATTTTGCGGAAAATAACAATTCAAACAATTCAAGTTGGTTCACACACAAACAATCAAGCACAAGTCAAAAGTAAAGTAAATAGAGAGAGAGAAAGAGATGACAAACGATTGATTACGGAGTTCCGACCCGCTAGACGAAGCTAGCCTTAGTCATACGTCTCCGGGAGTTTCGCGACCACAAATCGGACGCGCTCCGTTCTATTCCAATCGAACGGGTCTACAAATGCGAACCGAATTACTTCGTCACAAGGATCTCGAAGCGGATCGGCCTAACCTCTAACTAATCACCAAATAGCAACAAATATTAAGGGTCTCAACCAAATCGCTCAATAATCTAGCTATTAAACTATGGGTTTGATTGATGCACTCAAATCTCTACAAATTGTCTAAGAAATGCTCAATTAGGTGAAATGATGAATCTATCAGGTTTAGAGCTCAAAAGCAGGGATATAGCAAAGTATTCAATCAGTTGGATCAGCTCAAAAAGGTCTGATATATATAGAAGGTGCCAAGAGCTCTAAACCAGTCATATTCTGAACATAACGTTACACAACGCTCCGAAACGTTACACAACGTTTCAAAATAGCCGTTAAAAAAATAAAATTCGACAATAACGTTGGAGGGTGTCAGAAACGTTACATAACGTTTCGGAAACGTTATATAACGTATTGAACAGAAGACTCTAACGTTCAAAAAGTTGTCAGAAACGTTACATAACGCTAAGAAGCGTTGTGCAACGTTTGAAATACAAAACGTTGTGTGACGGACATAGCGTTACACAACATACGCCAGAACTCCTTTAAATTGGCCAAAAAATCTCAAAGCGTTAGAATTTTCTAAACGAACGTCTTGTAACGCTTGATTTTGATCCGTTGTGTAACGCAAGGAAGCGTTACACAACGCAAAGGTGCTGAGAGAGAAATTGCTGACTTAGTCAATCCGTTGTGTATCGTCTTCAATCGTTACACAACGTTTGACCAAGCATTACACAACTGAATGAAGCGTTGTGTAACGTATGAAAACTGTTTTTGGGATTAGACACAGTTGAAGGAGTTCTGTAACGTTGTATAACGCTATAAAACGTTGTATTACGTTACCAGTAAATTCTGAGTATTAAAATTAGAAATTTGAGGAGATTAGTTTAGAATTACAACCTTAGAAGATGAGGAAAATAGCGACAAGATTAGCATCAGTTTTACGGATATAATACACCGGACAAACAGCGACATGTACGTACTGAACAAAAGTATTTTTAATGTTTCTTATATCAAACACCACCCGCTTATAATATATGATATATGCGTAGCACGTATATCTTAAAATATTGAATGAGAACATAATTTACAGATCATTACACGCTTATTTAGTACTTCATCACGTTCTTCATTATTAATTTTTTCGGTCTGCAGGTATGTGCTGGATTCTTGGTAAATGTTTTTATTTACATTTTTTTTAAGATGGACTGTATTTCAAGTTTGCAACATTTTGTAATTAAGAAACCAAGGGTGCGTTTGTATCGTCAAAGAATATATAAAATTAGAATTAGTTATTCAAAGTAAAAAAAAAATATCATTCTTAAATGATCGAAAATGATTTTTTTTTTTGGGATTTTGAGTGCTATTTTTAAATGATCCAACATCCGGAATAAATTTTTATTCATACTATGCTTGGATCATCTTTTTAATCCAAATTAAAATGTTGTCCCAATAATTTTTTAGCCTACATTAAGAAGATGATTCAAATACACTAGGAATAAAAATTTATTCTAAATGGTGAACAACTTAAAAATAATACTCTAAATGTAAAAAAAAATCATTCTTAATCATTTAGAAATAATATTTTTTTTACTCCGAGTAATTAATCCTAATATTATTCTTAAACAATCCAAGCGCATCCTAAGAAATTTGGGACTTGTATAAACGGATAACCAAGTAGCTAGTGTGCGTCCACCCTGCTTTCTTTGTGTTCACATCCAGTAGTAGTTGAGACAAATAAACCATTTTATTCACTTCAATACTCAAACTTAAATTATATATTGGCAAAAACAAAATCCTGACTCTATCATGCAAATGGAATTCTCCACCTACATGTAATGACATGTAATTAATAATATTACCATCACACTTGACAATTAAACTGTGATCAACCGCCGACCAACTATCAACGTCAACATGAATCATCATCATCATCACTTTCATGATCTACCAATTTCCAATGCCCATCTGCTCCCTTCACCATACCTTTGTTCCGCAGAACTCTCCATGAAACTGGAACCTTGTAATCGTCTACCAACGCATCCATAGTTTTGTTCACTAGTGCTACATCTCTATCAACTTCTAGCCGAAACCCTCCCTTCTTCCCTTGTACACCAGCAACTGCATGCAAATATCCCTCTAAATTATGCCACGTAGTCATATTCCCCGGACCTTTCAAATATGGTGACTTTTGTGTATCCACAAGTAATTTTACTCCTACTTCAGTGTATCCAATAAATGGGTAAGTGGGTATCAAATCAGGTGCATTACGGACCCGTAGGAGCTTAAGGTTTGGCTTTGAAACTAAGAGGTCTTTGAAAGTGGAGCCCCCAACTTTAGGACTTGCAAAAACTATGGCTGTGATTAGAATGTCAAGGTAATTTGATGCTATGTCCATGGCATTTAGCGTAGCAAGGCATGCACCAAGGCTGTGACCTGTGATAGTTATGCTAATTTCTTCATCTTTATATTCGTTAACCAGTTTTTGTATTTCCTTTATAACCTACAATAACAAAAATTAACAACATATATTTCTAAGTTATACATTAATTTTAAAGAGCCATAAGAAAAAAAAAACTAAAGGAAAGTATCTAATAAATTCAAAAGAGGGACTTCTATATTAGAATCATCAGCTTAATGCTTCTGGATTTTGACATGAATACTTTTTTGCTTGCAAAATAGAAATGCTCAATTGGTAGGTGAAACTACGCCTTTCACCATGCAAGGTCGTATTTTATTTCTCTTTGCGCGGTGTGTTAGTTTAATTGTACTTCGGGAAAGGCTATATACATATATGCATCTATGAAAATTTGTATGTGCTGGATAAGCCTTATATCATGTTGCTATCTTCAATATATTTGTATGGTGAATATAATTTACCTCTTGTTCTTCTTTGCTACTAATATTGCTAGATCTACGTACATCACTCCAGTGAGACAGTTCTTTAAAGTTAGTCTTCTATGTACGGTGAAAATAAAAGAGAGAATATAATACTATACCTGCTCTCTTGCGCTAACTTTATCATACTTTGACTGCTTATTTTCTGACGTATATATCGACAACCACCCTCTATGCACCATAGGATCACCACCATCCGGCGTATGCCCCAAAATTGATGCAGCTGACACCATTGTAAAATCAAAATCATCAACCCATTCTAGTGTCTGAATAGTTCCTCTCCATGCAATCACCACATCTCTCCTTCCCAAAACCTCCTTTCCTACATCTGTCGCAACCGCCACATACCCCATCCAGTTGGACTCCTTACTCCATGCCGCCTCTACTATTGGTTTGAGTATAAAGGCTTCTGGTACGGGAACACTTGACGTGGCATACAAAAATTTTGTGACTCTGTATATGCTAGGATTTAGTTCAACCTTTTCGAGGAGATCTCGCCGGCTGTACAGGCAGGAACCTCTGTATGAAGATCTCTTTTCAGTGTTGAAAGCGTCATAGGTAGCTTGACATAACTCCCCGTAGTTAATTATGTTGAGCCGTAGATCTATGTCTAAGGGGTCTAGGAGGCCTTCCCAATTGTTCTCGCCATTGATCTCTCTCCATCTTTTGGCTATGTTGCCATACATTGTTATTTTTTTTTGTAGCTTAAGTAGCAAGCTAGCTGGATCGAGTTTATTATGGGTTACGTTTGTTGTTATGTGATGATTGTTATATATAGAAGCATCTTAGTTTAGATTTAATTAGGTGGCTCATTATTGAGTTGACTTGCAGTTAAAAATGTTATTGAATTTCTAGTCTTTTCATAATCCTGCTCCACTGTATGTAGCTTGCTTTTGTATATTGGACGTTCAGTATCTAAAAGTATCTGCATAGAGTGAAAAAATTTAAGAATGATCTGATGTCGAATATATATATGTAAGGAATTTTATAAATAATGTTGTAATTAATTATCTGAAACAAGAGATTAATTAGCAATGTTAATTGTACTATATATACTGAAACAAGAGATTAATTTCCATTTATTGACCAATGAACTATAACTAATTAGTAATTATTTTACTTTTTTTAGGCATACCATAAAACTATTAGATTTTCGAGTTACAACACGGAAAAAGTGCGTAAGCCATTATGCTTCAGATCCCAATATTTTGGACGATGCTTTTATCGTTCAATTAATTTGCAAAACCTTGGTAATATATATATTCCAATTTCGATATTTTGTCATTTTATAGTAAAGTTTTCTGCTAATTAGTATGTATAATACTCAATTTTCTACTAATAATCTGGTATCAGGATAAATATAAAAGAATATCGATCCAATAATCACAACATTTGTATACAATATGAAATTGAAATAATTCATAGAACCATAGGTAATGGAAGAATTTTTTGAGGGCTAGATCGGCATTGTCACTCAGGCAAAATTTCATTATTTAAAAAAATTTGCAAGTAAAAAAAAAAAAAAGAAAAAGAAGCAAAAAGAAATAAAGAATAATTATTAGAGGCGACAATTAAGCACTTTTATTATTAGTAAAAAAAGAGTAATATGCTACTCTTGTGACAATGAATGGTTTCTTATAAATCTATATATACTTATTCTTGTGACAATAAGCAAAAGCAAGGACAAGTTTTTTTTTTTAGAATTTCACCCGAGGTAAATAATTCCGGATTGCACCCATGAACATATACTGTCACAGGGTTTCTAAAGCAGAAGAACAAGAACCCACACAGAGTATTATATTTTTTTAAAAAATGTTGATAATTTGTCAATAGCTTTCAAATATTCTATATATTGGACTATTCTTTTTTTTTTCTAAAAAAAAAAATAGCTGTCGAATAAGAACTCACACAATTTTCATGCCCACTTGTCGTGCTTACCTCTACTTGGGTGCATTTGAAAGCATTTAAGATGCGTGCACGAATTAAAACGACTCAGTCCACATAATGAGATAAACACTAACACACCCTAGTGATGTGACGTCAAGTCCTGTGGGTCCAAATAAAGGGCCCCGCTTAGGTCGCGATGAATTAATTCCTTCAACGCGCGGTCGCGCATGGGTTTTCAATTTTCATGCTTCGGTTCGGTTCAAAACGAATTTAAAAAAATTCCATTTAATTTTATAATAAAATTCGAACCGATTGAATAATTTTACCAACCTAATTACAAACTCGATTTATGTAAATTAAATTAAATTTCAACTTAATTTGTTAGACTGAATTAGTATAATTATTCTTATTTGTGATCATAACTATATCCATGTATTAACTAGATAAATAATATATTAATGTATACAATATTAGCCACTAGCTAACATGCCTTCGAAAAAAAAATGTATACAATATTAACAAATGTTTGGATTGACTCAATTTATTTGTTCGGTTAATTTATATTTAATTATCAAAATTGAACCGTAAATCAACACTTTGCATCAATATTTTAGAACTGAATAAATAAACTATCCAAAATAATTGTGGTTCGTTTTAAATAAAAATATTTTTGAAGGCCAGTTCAAATAAAAATAAACCGTCCAGTTTGACACCATAAGCTGCGGAACGAGGCGACAGTTGCGTGCAAGCCGAATTTTTAGCATTTCTTTTTTGCTTCCCTTATACTTAAGACTTTTTTTAGGTATGCTTATGTATTACTCACGCTCTCAATTTAGCAAAAACTTGGACCATCTACAAGATTCGATAATGAAATTTGCACAAATATGTTTACTCTGGATTTTAAATTTTACGCAGTCACAGTTACATTAAAAACTCTGGATTATGTTGGATTTAAATTTGCTAGCTTTTTAAATATTTTTTGGATTTATATTAAGATATATAGATTTGAATTTTTTGCGTCACTAAACTCCAAATTATTTTTTTAAGAGTTTGAGTCGTTTGGTTTTGAGTCATCTTTTAAATTTTGGTCGGATCGCATTGAGTCATACAACTTCAGATTGTATGAAAATTAAGGTTCTTTGTATTTCGTACAGCCAAATTTTAAATCGTCTGCCTTGAGTGGAGTTTTGGGATCAGTCAGTTTCAAATCGTGTCGGATTCTAAAATAAATTGAATCGAATTGAATTTGAATTAGTTTTTATTTTTGTTTCCAAAACACGTAACATCGAGTGGAGTTATATCCAAATTAAATGAACATTATGAGTTTTGAACATCTGAAATAAGTTTTATCATATTTAATTAATTCTAAATTGTCTTCTATTTTCTAAGAGATGCTGAATTACGCAACTAGTCTATTCAGTAAATTTGAAATTTACACGACTACAAATTAATTATTCTTTTTATCAGAAGTCGCCATTCTTTCAAAATTGATTCCTTTTATCCTCTCGGTTGGTGAGCAGCCCAATATCAAGACAACTTCTAGTAGGAAAGTGACCTTTCATGTTCCTGTTCCATTTGGAGGATGTGAAATGTATGTAGGGGGGTCAGGTGGGAACTATTTTTTAATTTTTAGGAGGTTAATTTCAAATTTTTATTGGTTTATGTTTGTCTTAATTAATTGACATTTTTATTTTATTCGGTCAACTTTATTTTCAAAATATAAGCAGCTATCTTTGCTTTTGACACAAGGTTAGCTTGAATTTTTCTTATTTTTTTAATTATACAAGTTTCCTATTGACAAGATTCCTATTTCCTATTGACAAAAGGTCATCATGGAAACTGGTATATCTCTATTCTAATTCGTTTATTACACCATGATACCATTTTATTCTGATAATTAATAACAGTGACGTATAAGCTTACTGGTGCATGGTGTATACCAGGTCTAGTCAGTGTTGTAATTAACATTAACTGCTGCCTATAAATATAGGTTCAGCTTCTGTACTAAACACAATTGATCAGAGATTAATAAACTATTCTTTGTTAATTTTGAAACAGAGTAGTTTGGTTGAATAATTTTCTATTATTCTAAAAAACTTTACAAGTGCTGTACAAGCTTATTTATAATCTTAGAGAAGTAACGGTAAAATTGTACGGTAAAAAGTTACCGTTTGGTCCCTAACGTTCTAATTCTAAAAAAGAAAAAAGAAAAGGTTGCAACCCTTTTTTATATAAATAAAAAGGTTGGATGGCAACCTAAACTAGCCTATGATGATAATAATCTGAGACTAGTCAGTTCCTTAATCATCTTTATTTTCAACATTCTTTACAATCAACTTCGTCTCTCTCTCTATTTTCACAATACCAGAATACTCAAAGTCTCTTCAATAACTAATAATTTTATTCAGATAATTTATCTCTTCGTAGAATTTGAGATTTTTTATTTTTCTGATAATACTGAACATCGACTATGCCATTTTCTTGTTGTTCCAGATAAATGATGCAAACTGAGCACCATGGTTGCTGAGCAGGTATTCTACATTTTTTTTTAACAATGAAAATAGATGTAGGTATTGATTTTCAATTTGGGAGTGAATATGGACACACATGATTAGTAATCATTGATTACCATGATCTTCATTTTTTTGGTATTTGGATGCCATATATTCTACATTTTTTTGGTATGCTTTTCAAATATTTCGTACAATCGTACTGAACGTAAACGGAAAGTTCTCGTTATGAAACCGAAACATTACGGGCCTTTAGAAGAATCTATCGTCTATTTTATTTGAAGGATATTGATAATCTCTACTTCTAGGGACGGATTCAGAAAAAATTTTAGCCATGCACAATTATAATATAATAAAATTAAAAAAATTAAATAAATAATGAATTTAATAAACAAAGTCATTTTAAACGTATATAATTCAAATATTACAAAAATACATCATCTTTTTAAAAAATTTAGTCATTTTTTAATAATTTTTACTTCTCTATCAATCACCAAAAAACACAAAAAAAAAGTAAAAAAAAAAATCTAATTCTAATTTTCTAATGCAATTAACAGTCATTTTCGCGACTTTATTGTTTGAAATCGTTTTTTTAAGCCCAGGCACTATGATTTTTTTAAGCCCATGCACCTATCAAATCCTACTATCTGGATCCTTAATTTTCCAAAAACGATCCCAGGCAAATGCGTGAGTTACCTTGTATTTGGATCTGCCACTATATACTCCTTATAAATGCACAGATTTAAGAGGTGTTAATTACATGCTAGACCTAGCGTGTAAACATATGTTTGTGTCGTTCGATTGATTTGATCCATTGTTGGATATCGATCGCTAGACGAAACAACAATATGTTTTGATTTTTTCATCTAATAAGGAAACAAATTGAGCAACATATCTGCATATATCGCTAATAAATTAAACAACATATCTTTATTTGGTTAATATTATTTTATTTTTTTAGTTCCCTTCCTTTCCCACATTTGAGGGCTTCTTTTTGCTAGTTGAAATAAAATGTAATCAACACTTATGTAGATTTGACCAGATTATTTTTTTGTTAATATGTGGGCGATTACTTACATTTTAATATATATGAAAAACAGAGTTAGTGTATACATTATTCGTTATATGTTGATTTTTTGTATACTAATTTGTTTGAACAAAATTAAAATATTTTTTTGGTTCATTATGTATATAGTTTTGTTTATTAGAGTATATATTAAATCAGCTAGTTTATTTTTTATACTAAATAAATAAATTTTTGTTAGAAAAATGTCTTTAAAAGGCACTGTTGTTATAGTGTACATTTTACATAAATTCAATTTCTTACCCCGTGACACTTTCGTACGTGAATTCATATCCGAATTGGACCTGATGAGTTTATAACTTCTCAACTAAGTTTTTTCATCTCTAACACATACTAGTTTTGGTTCAATTTTTTAAGAGATCAGAATTACCGATTACGCAACTAGTCTATTATGTATTTTGAGAATTACACAGTCTACAAGTCTATGGGATTATTATTTTTTCCCCCTTCGAAAAATTTGATAGCAGATATCAAGAGTTAGTTACAAATTAAGATCCTAAAATAAGCTAAAAATTCAATGGCTACTAACACAAACACATTGCCTAAAAATAAAATTAAGACAACACTCCATAAGAAACAAGAACTTTTTGAAATTTAACAGCGCATTTGTAAAGGCATCAGCACCCAACAAAAAGTAACGGCCTAGCTGCCGGCTACAAAATCCATTTTTGAAGTCGCAATTTTTTCAAACTTGACTCCTCTCCGTTGGTGAGTGGCCAATTTAGGTTTTCTCATTTTATTGCGTTATCTTTATGTCTCAATTTTACATTTTAATTTCATTTTGTCTCCTTTATTTCCCAAATATGAACAGTCGTTATTTATACTTCTCGTTCAGTCACATCGAAAAATATGTTGAATACGAATTTGGCTGTACCAAATTACAATTTAAATTGTTTGGTTCAATTTGTAGTTTGGTTGATTAGTATACAAATATATTGCATAGTTTTGACACATCAGATTTCATGATAAGAAGAATTGCTACACTACGAAATGCTCGACTTGGAGTATATAGATTCTCCGAAGGATAGAAAAGTTTTTTTCATTTATTGTTTTGTTAGGTATTTTGCGTGCTGTACTGCTGTGACGCCCTTGGTTTATAATAAAGCAGGGTGTTTTTTTTACCTCGAAAAGTAAAAGCACCACGCTTGTAAAACTGAGACTCTCAAAGAAGATAAAAAATTAAAAACAATTTTTTTTTAATGGCAAATTTTGCCGTGGAATTTTTTTCTAAATGATAGTAGTAAATTAATTATCTCTAATTTCTATTCGCTCCTTTTTTCTATAAAATAGGATTGAGATGGGGACCAGCGATGAACCACATATATCAATTGAAGGCAATATACCTATGGGGTTTTTTGATAATTTATCAATAGAATTTTGGATGTTATCAGCAATACTCGTCGTAATACTTGTTCTGGCTCTTATGTGTTGGAGAAAAAAAGAAAACAGCGATAGCGATTGAAAGGTACAAGACAAGGATTCCAATAAAGGTGATTCTCCGTAGATGGACCTCGCAGTTTTGGGGGCTCCTTAATTTGCTCTCTGTTTACAAGAATATTATGATTAGAATTTTGATCCTGGTAGAATTTATGTTTAAGCTTAAGTATGTAATAAATTAATTTTTTGTTTCCGGAAAATATTATCAAAATTTGGAGAGAGATGGCCAGATTGTGTCCCATCCAAAGTATTAATTAATTATACTGTTGGGGGTACACTTAAGAAGTAGTGTTTTGCATACTGTACCGGCGAGCCCAACCGCTATTCAGTATTTTCCGGTATTGACCGGCCGGCATTATCTAACGAATGGCTAATGTTTCAAATACTGGAAAAAAAAAATATTTGACAGTTTGACCATTGAGTACAGACACAGTTAATTAAAAAAAATAGTCAAAAGGAACACAGGAAAAATCGATTATTGCTTTGTTTAAAAAGCATGATCCATCTAAAATGCTATTTGTTCAAAAAAATAATAGCATAAAGACATGAAAAATCCCTAAAAATATAGGATTTTTATTTCTAGGCTTGTCAGAGCCTTGGTCTATTATTGTCACTAGTAACTTAATATCATTACTACTTATAAAAGCACCCATCAAAAAGAGTAAACATTTCAGATAAAAAGAGTAAACTTGTCAGATTAAAAGGTGTAAACAATCTCTAAAATTAAATATGGATCATTGATTTTATTAATCTACGGTTTAGATCTAAATATCTGATAAGTAGTTGCCCTTCTGACTGAAAAGGGTAATATCGCTGAGTGGAATTGTCACTGCTTCGTTCGCTGAGGCACAAGAGTTCGATTCCTGATTTTCGTGTTTTTTTTCCTCCTGCCCGGTTCGCTTACGAAGGAAAGCTCAGCGCCTCCAAAAAAAAACAAAAAAAAGGAAAGCTTTGTCCCCCCCTCCTCCTTAACCCCATTACGGCCAGAAAAGGAAGAAAAATTAGGGTTTGTTCTCCTAGGCGGCGCCCCGTCCCTTATTCTCTTGTGTCCTCCCCGAGCCCTAATTTCTTTCCTCCTTCTCTGATGAGCCGCTTTCTGTCACACCCCGAGAGAGAGAATTTTATTTTTCTCAGAATGTACACAACTTAACAGCAATCATAAACTGAGCATCATTAAAATAATAAAGTCTCAAATACAAAATCAGGTCCTTCCGACCCTAACGAGTTTATAATCTCGCAGCGGAAAGCATACTAAAATAACAAACTTTCTGATAATATCTAATAAATAATCTTAAACTACTCATAAATAAAAACTAAATAACTTCTAGATTAACTTCGTGCAGCGGCTCCAGCTATTAGCAATATTCTTACTCCAAAATTGTCTCTGTGGATTAAAAAAAATGGGGTGAGTATAATTTTCAACTCAGTAGGAACAATCTCGACTTCCAACCTCGGGAAGTCAATCAGAGATACCATTCAAAGATTATAAAATTGAATAAATCAACTTAATGAAATGCATCAAAATTCAACTTAATTATCAACATAATATAATGTATACTTCTCTTGGAATATATTCAAAATCCAACTAATATTCATCATAAAAATACTTTCTTTGGGGAACCAACGTCATCAACATACTTTGGCCACACTTTGGAATGGATCCAGACTACGTCAGTTAGGAACCATTTCGCACTCCCAACACCGATGGAGTGGTATTCCCACCTGCCACAGTGGAAATACGTTCCTTCTAACACCCTGAAGGAACCGACTTCCGTCACGTCTGACGGACTACTAATCCCGAAGGAATCGCCAACCAGGTACCGGTCAAATATAATCAGTTCTCCTCGTGTGTATTTTAATCATCAATTCTATTGACTTCCCCATAAAATATACTTTCACCATAATAAATTCTATAAATCACCAATTTGTAATCATACCAAAAATAGTATAAAGTTTCTAAATAAAATGTCATACTAGCTACATAATCTTTAAATATTAATGAAGTCAAACATATTAGTTTCATATCATTTTATCAATATACATAATATGAAATCAATTTTGAAAAGTTTCTAACATATAGGTTTGGCTCAAAATTAATTTCTAATGAAAAGATTGAATATTCAAACTCGAATAACACATCATTATATATATATATATATATATATATATATATATATATATATTTTATATCAAATGACATATATTAAAAATATATTGACTCATAAAGTTGTTATAAAGGTGTAGAACTTTTTACAAGCTTTCCAACGAACTAAAATTTAATAAAATCGGAGTTAAAATGAGAGAGTTGTGATATTTCAAAGTATGCATGGAAATCAAAATGGAATTTCAGAATTTTCAAAAAAAAAGTATTTTGCATGGACTGGGATTCGAACTCTGGAACCCATGCAATGCAACAACACCTCAACAGCTCAAGGCCGACCAAATGAACCACTTGTCCTTTGTGACACCTGACCGAATAATATATATTTATACTAAAATTCTTTGTTCAACCTTTCATCTCCAACAGAACCAAACCGCGTTTTTCACAGTTTAAAATCGGTTTTCCATTTTAAATACCAAATGCGTTCAACTATATAAAATTATCATTCTAACTCACATAAACTAACTATATAATACTTCTTCCGATCAATATAATAAAATGGAATTGAAATTCAAAAGGAAGAGGATGGAAAAGCAAAGGTCGGGACGGCCCCTACCTTAACGACGAACTCTTCGGGGAGACACCGTGCACCCTTCCCGCTCTAGCCCGCTCCTGCCCAAGCTACTTCTCGTTCTCTCAAACTCTCAGAACTTGTTTAGTTGTGGTTTTTATTTGGTTTGAGGATTTAATGAACCGTACACTCTTTATTTATAGCCCAAAAAGTTCACCTAACCAATTTACATATTTTACACATGCATTTTGAACCAGATTACAGCTTCTACCACTTCACACTTCACAGTAGAAAAGTTTTACTGAATTTTCCAAGCATTTATTGCAATGTCTAATCATGTTTCACCACGAGCACCATGTGTTTGTTGAAATGCCTGAGAGAAGGCCGAGTTTCTTGACCATTTTAACACATTATTTTGTGTGAATTCAGTAGCCCACACTTCTCTTACGGCTATAAATTAGTTTGACAGCTAGGGTAGGCTATTACCTAGTGTGTTGAATGAGTTTGAATGTGTTGCACATGTAAATGATTGTTATGTGTTTAACATAATGCTTAAGTGACCAACATATCATGTTTGTTCATTAATATTGGTTTAGGATTAAGTCATTATTATAACACTTTCCTTGTTCGCTTGCTGAATTTCTTTCCTTCTTCGCCTATAGATCATTCCATTTAAAATGGGCCTCTAAACAAATTTTCTTCTCCTTCGCTAATGGAAATAATATTCAAAAGAGCACCAAGAAGAGAGATAGAGTGCGAGTGCTGGGGTGCATCAGTCTAAGAGAACTCAGATCTTCCGATGAGGTCACGGTGAGTGCGAGGTGAGTTCAAGTCTATTTGCTTTGATTTTCTATTTTTTAGTTCAATATTTTATTTGATTTCCTATTTTTTTTTGCATTTGACATAACTTTGGTTTGATCCATTTGCTTTTGATTTTACGATCGTCCTTTTTTTATTTTATTTTTGTAATTTAGTAGGCAACGAAATTTAATAAATGTTCCAGAGGAATCGCCATATTGCTGAGATGCTGTAAGAGACTGTTTGGACTTCTCTGCTAGATTTCAAGGATCTGGTAGCCGAACGGGTAATCAACCAATCTATCTCCTAAATAGTATTATTGTTGGTGTGCAACGAACCTTTATCTTTTTTGTTGTGTACTAGGAGTCAACTTCTTTGCTCTAAGAAGAAATTACAGAAATTCTTTATTGGTATTATTTGAAAAAAAAAAACATGCAGGGATTATAAAAGAAGTAATAATAAGGGGAAAAGAGCAAGGAATTATGTAGACGCATACATGAAGGTAAAGAAAGCAACTTCTTTTGGTTTACAATTAAATAAAAAGAAGTAGAGAAAACATCCAAATTGTTTGTTCCCTGTATAGTTTTAATAATCAGTGGGTAGATGGATCATTTTCTTGCAGGTCATAACTTTGGAGGGGTTAGAAGTTTTCAGACCAACTATATCATGAAGGTAAGTAAGCTCATGTTACAAATAACAAAGAAAAATATTTCGACATTATTCAAATCTATATTATTTATTATTAAATCTGAAGCCTCAGATCCATTTAATGATTTTAATCAGATTATGGGGCTGGACTTATCCATTTAATGATTCAAATCTATCTATATCCATTTATAGTGGAGTGGATTTTTATCTCAGCAGTTCGTTCAATTGAATTGCGAATTGCATGGCATGTCATTTTAAAGGGTTACATTGGTATGGTAATATAGTTTATTTGGAATTACGGACAGTCATTCAAATCCAAGATTGCAGTATTAGAATCACTGATGTCTTATATATGATATATTCTTCTCGTACATTACATATCCCATGGGATGAGGCTGGCTGCCCATGTCCAATTGGCGATTTATTCAGGTTACGCTCTTAGTTTACGACATGAAAAGATTGATGGTTTTAAGGTTACCTGGCCGGCAACATACCAAAGCCCTTTTCAATGTTTATAATGTGTTTGTTTCTTTGAATATGTTACAGGAACTTTATATCTGGTACACAATCAGGGCATAGATTCTATATCTGATACTTATCCAAAAAGTAAAATATGGCCTTAAAATTTCAAATTGAGTGTATGATTGAAATGAACAGACTAATTTCGTCCCAGTGATATTAATTGGGGGTTGGTAGTCGGGGTAATTGGGCAGTCCATGATGAAATATGCAACCTAATACTTAAATTTGGGCAGTCCAAGATGAACGAATAGCTTTTTACTTTCAATTGGGATTCTGATTTTCGTCTCAACAATGTGAATAAGAGACAATCATGTAATTAGCCCAATAGCAATTATAGCATATTGTGAAAAAATTTATGAAAAATTGTTGTAAGTAAATGTGGTACAGTTTTGGTAAGTAACTGATACAAAAATCTGGTACATAAGGATATGTTTTATGTTTACTTATAATATCGTAAAATCTGGCCATAATAGTATTTTGTTGTAATGGTTGCTCTTAGAGACTTGACGGCTCATAATATAAACAATCTGGTTCATAACATGGATGCTTTTGGGGTTAGGGTTCTGATTCTGGTTCAGGGTGGGCCTTTGCGATTAGGGTAGCAGAATGGTCTCGTGTTTTTTTAATTTAAATTATTAACATATTATGTGGTTATGATCTAACAAGAGAAGTTAGTGCACCAGACGTTCAAGATGGTTCTATGTGGCCGCTCAAGCTTGCGCGAGCTTTAGAATAAAATGAGACGAAAAATGATAGAATGGTGTTGCGCAATGATAGATTATGCAAGCTCAAACATGTTTGTTAATGTCGGTTAATTTAAACATGTATTAAATAGGATAGACCTTTTGTAGCTGATGACGGCCTTGTTTGAAATGGTTTCCTATTTTATTAATCATGTTTCTGAATTGTTTCTTGCAAGCGTAAATGCTGGTAGCTGTTGAACGATATGATATATATATATATATATATATATATATATATTTTTAATTAATGAATATTAGATTTGTAGTATGTGCTCTCATATTGCCTCTTCGGCTCTTCCTAATTTGCTAAATTTGCTGGACTCCCCCTTTGTTTTTTACATTAATTTTTTTCTAACAATTTCAGTGACGCTGCATTATGAGGAGGTAAAGATAGAAAAATAAAAAATTTCCGTAAAGAACACCATCCCATTCAAGCTAGCAATAATACATATTAGTTGGGAATGCATTATTATATTAAAATAAAATTATTATATTCAATTCCCTTAAATGATTTAGTCATTTAGTTTAAATTTAAATTATATTCGTTCATCCAATGTATAACCATATATTTTTAAATAAAAATTTGCCCACACATTGGGTGGGCGTATATGCTAGTACATTGAAAAAGAAGAACCCATTGACAGCCCTACTCGGGTATACCTCCTCTTGGGCTAGGGCCAGTGCTATTCCTGCCATCCGCCATCCAGCATCATCCAGCGTGCGCCTCTCTCCTTTCTCTGTGCGTCCTATCGCTCCCTCCCTCCCCTCTCCCTCCCCTCTCCCTCCCTTCTTCCCTTCAGTTGTTAAAGATTATTATACAACAAATATAGAAGAATCTCCAGCTGTATTATCAGATGCAACCCTTTGTCAAAAGGATAAAGAGCAGGCTTAATTATCTCTTATGGCCATTTGTCACCTGCTTTATTTGTCTTTTGTACAATCCTATAATTGGCTGCTGATCCGTACTACAAAACATTTGATCTGAGCAACAAAATATTTTATAAATGACAATAGTGCCCTCTTTTTTTGCAAACAATTTTGTATTTTTCTTCCTGCTTTCACCGAACAGTTTTTCCTTTTTGGCTGCCAACTACTTTCTTTTCAATACCAAGCATAGAACTCATTAATCGCACTTGGATCTTTTATATCACGACTCTTTTGCTCAAATCCTCTCTCACGATGAGAATTTTAAAGTGGATTCAGAAGAAAACCTAGAAACAAGGAGCCTCAATCCAGTTCGGGATCCCACACAAATATTTTTTCTTTTGATTTTTAATTAGTTTTTTGTGCTTTCAATCAAGGCATGCTGGAGATTTAGTACTTCAATTAAGACATTTTTTTTTAGGATTGACAATTGCCAACAATAATTGTATTTAAAAAAGGTATCACATTTACAATTGACCAAGCAAGCACCATCAAAGAAAACCAACGACTAATTAAAGGAGATGCTAATCAATGGAAGCATGTTCAGATGAGTAAAAACCGAAATCAAACAAAAAACAACGTGAATTCTAGGAGGACGTGGATTTTGGAAGACAAGAATCTAGCTGCACTCTCTTTTAGAGTAAAAAATGTAAGAAATATTTAGGAAAACATAATTAAGGGATGTTTTTGAGGTCTACAATTAAAGAAAATTATTAGGGTAATTTAGGTAACACAATATAACAGAATAATTAGGGGTAATTTGGTCATAAAACTTTTAAAATGTTGCTCAGATTAAATTTGTTGTTGTCCGCATCAGCACCCCTGTAATTAGTGCAATCTTGTAATTAGTAAGATAGACTTCCATGTATAGCTAGTCTATTGTAGAATGTAATCTGCAGGAGAATGTAAATAGCAGCCTATATAAAGGCACACCCTGTATCAAAAACAGATAATAGAAATACAAATATTCATTACCACATTATTTCATGGTATTAGAGACATAAAACAAACTAGTCTTCCCTCTGAGAATCTATTCCTCGTTCCTAGTTCCTAGTTCCTACTGTCAGCAAGCCATGTCAACCGACAAATACGGAGATGTTGAATCAACCAAGTCGTTTGATGGAAATCAACACAAATTCCAGGACCAGTCTATATCCATGCGTTAAAGCTCACAACCAAACTCCTTAACGGTAACAATTACTTGTCTTGGTCAGATTTTGTGTTATTTGCTCTAGAAACTAAGTCTTTATCAAACTATGTAACTGATCCACCAAAAAACCATGTCAAAATTGATACCTAATATGAAAAATGGATGGGCACTGACAAACTTGTTAGACTCTGGATAAAAAATTCTATGGAACCATCTATTTTACGATTGTATGTTGATTCTAAATCAGCCTTTGATCTGTGGCAATCCATTTTGGACATGTTTGGACAACAAAACAATTTTGATAGGATATTCCAGCTCAAACAAGAACTGTTCCGAGCCAAACAAGATTCACAAACTATTACTCAGTTATATGGCTCTATAAAAAGCAAATTAGATGAACTCAATGTCCGAGCCAATCATAGATGACACAAGGGCTCTCCAAAAGAGAGATGAAAAGAAACGTGTTTACTTAATTTTGAATGCTCTGAACTCTGACTATAATCACATTAGAAGTCAGATTCTCTACTCACCTGAGCTTCCAAACATTTCTAATTTCGTTTCCTTACTCCAAAGAGAGGAAACATGAAAGTCCCTTTATTCTCAAACTACTGACAATATGGTCGAGAAGTCTGTACGAATGGCAGATAGAAATCGAGGGAGAAAACATACCGGCAGTTGCGGTAGAGGCCGAGGCAGAGGCTGAGGAAATCAACCAGCATCATATTGCGATCACTGTGCTCGAGACGGCTAAAGTCGCGACACCTGCTGGGTGCTGTACCCCCATCTGAAACCACGTCGAAATCGAGCCAATGGTGGCGGAGGCCATCAACCGAGCGCACAGTCGGTGACAACTGCATCCACCTCAGATCCGCCTACGTTCACCCTTGCACAGCTCACCCAATTGTTACAGCAGCTGAGTGGCGGTGGAGATCGAGCGGAACAAGGAGGGGGACAGAATGTTAGTGTTAGATTAGGTAAGCGTTCATGTAATTTGGCTTGTCAAATTGGAAATTGTCAAATCAGAAAGAGTCATGAGAATTTGGGGAAGACACAGTGCGGCCCTGAGTCGATGAAAGAGAAAGGGTTTAGCCCTATTAGCAGTGAACCGATAAAAGGCAAAAGTCTGGTTTACCACAGGGTTCTCCAAAATCGGGTTCAACAAACAAAAGCGAATTTAATTCTTTGAAAAATTTTGCTCATCATAAATAAAAATATTCGAAATCAAAAATAGATTGCAAATCAGGATCAGCTAATTTAACGAAATCAATTATGCTCAAAATATGTTTTTAGCTGACGGTTCAAGTACCCCAATTTTTTAGGGTCAGGTCAAACCAAAGTGTTCGACATATCCATAAATAATGTATTATATTTATCAAACTTTCCATCCAATTTGTTATCAGTTTGTAAAATCACCAAGGAATTAAATTGCAATGTCATTTTTTCACCTTCATCTGTGGCATTTCAGGACATGGTGACCGGGAAGACCGATTGGTGAAGGAAGTTTAGAAAAACAAAAAGAACTATATGTTGTTTGTGCATGTATTATCAAGTAAGGTCGGTATAGTTCGTAGGTAGGTATCGTATATATAAGTTAAGGTTGTATGATACATGAAGAGCAGCCTTAAATTCATATATTTAGCGCGCCAATAAAAAAAAAATGTCAACCTTAAATACTGAGGAGGCGTTTGGTTGTGTAATAAGGAGTTTCATAAGTTAAGGATGCATAACTGTTTATGTAGTGTTATGTAATAGATGTTTGCTTGTGTAGTATGGAAGAGTAACTTAATGCATGTATATATTCATGTCCAAAGACTAAAATGATCTTCAATTTTAGTTATTTGATTTAGTAAAGGACAATATGCCTATTTAGTATGCACTACATACAATTAGACCGTCTATTTTAGATCAGGCGATTGAAATCTGACCTAATTATTATTATTTAATACTAATAATAAGAATAATAAATAAGTAATATTAAGAAGGATATTATAATAATATTATAAAAAGAATTGATATTATAATATTATAATAAAATAATTAATAATAATAGAAGAAATAATATTGTAATATAACAATATAATATAATAATATTCTTATTATAATAATATTAAAATAAAACAAATCATTTTTCTTTTTTTAAATAAGTAGTAATAAAAATAATAATATTATTATTACTACTATTATTATATTTTAAAAATAATTATTATGAACTGTTTTAGTGCTATACATTGAGAGCCGGTGAGAATTAATTGAAGGGTATAAATGTCAAATGAGATGAGAAAAATCTGATGCATAAGTTATGCAATTTTCTTGGCGTAATAAATTATGCACCCTTATGCAACCTTATGTAACAAGTGTTTAATTGCATAAGTGTATTGAATACCCTCTTATGCAACTTCTTATATGCATAAAACAAACACTCATGAATATTGAAAATAAACAACATATCTTTGTCGAATAATATTTCTACATATTAAATTCCGTCCATACATTAGATATGCACTGTTGTTAGTTTTTAAAAATGTTTGGAAACACAATACACACTTGGTAATAAATTAATAATGATCCATGTTATGTTTTGCTAGTAACGTAATAATAGCTAACCATTTGGGTCCCTTCGACCGTTCGACGCATAGAAAACCCGTTCAGAACAAAACGAAATGTCTGGTTCTAAACACGACTGACATGAGTCATGCTTAGAGAGGAATAAAAAACATTTTGAGTATTACAATAGTTGATTTGGTCAAACAACTTTGTACGTAATGCATACTTTATTGTTAAAGAAAGTACATTTCAGTATTACAATAATACACATATTTTTATTTATTTAATTGACCAAAAACAGTTAAAAAGTGGTCGAGATCGTATGAGAAATCGGAACAAAAGTTATTATTCAAAATTTATTTTTAACACCTAAGAAAATATATGAAGTATAAGATCGCTTTATTTGCGGCGGACGTTATTATATATTTGAAAAGTGTTTATGGTTGGTATCTTAGATCAGAAATATATAGTATATATAATTAAAGTATAGATCATAAAGTTGTATTTTGACAAGAATATCCCATTTGGGACGACTTCGATCAGAATTCAGAAAGATCGCGTTTTATATGCCTAGTTTACCTAGGGGTTATTCGTCAAAAAAAAATTTAAAAAAAAAGGAAAAAAAAAAGATAACATGTCATTATTTTAAATGGCCGTCTGATTAAAAGCAAACGAACCTAATCTATACTAAAGAGCCTCTGAATAATAATATCATCGAATCGAATCAATCCATATTCTTTTCGATCAAACTGTCCAATTTGAAATAAAACCTTCTTTTTTAAAAAAATTTTGGAATTGGATAGAGAGGTTGTCCAATGATAGCTCATGAGACTTTGATTTTTTAAATAAACATAATCTAAATTTTATTTTAATAATAATTATATAAAATATATAATTTTAACAATAAACATCAAGACATGCCACTGGTAGGGGCACCAGTGGCCGCACTAACGGGAGTGGCGCACCTGGAGATGCTGTACAATTCTGTCAGCTTTTAGAGTTTGAAAAAAATTGAAGTTTCCAGATGCGCCAATGAAAGTGGCGCATTAATATTTTAAAAAAATTATTATTTTGAAAAAAATTCTAGACGAGGGAAGTGGCACTTTAATATTTTTGAAAATATGTTTTTTTATTTTTAAAAAATCTATTACTATTCTTAAAAACTTATTACTATTTGTTAAAATAAAATTATTTCAAATGCACCAATAAAATAGTATGTTACTACTTAAAAATATAAAAAATAAATGTAATATTTCCAAAAAAATTTCAATGCGCCAATGGAGTGGTGCGGTGGCAGGTGTGCCAATCGTAGTGGCACGTCTAGATGTTTATTGGTAAAATAATTTAATTTATATATTTATTATTAAATATAAAATTTAGATTATGCTTATTAAAAAAATCACGGCTCGTGGGATATCCTGAAATTGTGATAGATTACATTAGATCTCTCTATTAATAAAAGGATTATAAAATGTAGGATATAGGATACTAATAAGAGGGAGACCACCGCCCTCTCAGAATTAAAGGATTATAAAATATACATATATATGGCGCTTTTGGGAGAAGTGGCAACAGTAGTAGCGGCGGTAGCATTTGTATTAACATTAATATATTGTATATGTTCACGAGGAGAAGATAATACAAGTTCTCGAACAATACATATCTTACTTTCATCTAGCTGTAATCAACATCGTCCATCTTTGCTGCATTTTTTTTCCATTTTAATTACTTGATATTTAGATTATGATAATAATTTTCTTTTTGTTAGCTGAACTGGTATAAGTATGTAAGATCCAATGACCTAAAATAATTACCAAGGTTTATCAGAGAGTTTAATTAGTACCCTATGTCCTGTATTTATATAATTTACCAAGGTTTATGTGCCAGTTCCCAAATGGCCCAGCAGATGGGATGAAGAAGCGCCGAAAGGTGATGATTCTTAAGAAAAAGACAGCGATGGAAAGGGATAAGAAGAGGAATCCAAGAGGTGATTCTTCTTAGATGAACCTCGCAGTTGTTTAAAATATTTCACTATGTTAGGGGCTATTTAATTTTGCTTGCTGTTTGACTATGAAGTCTGAAGTTCTTTTATTTATATATGATATGATATGATAAGAAAAAGCAGAATTCATGCTTAATTTTGTATTAATTATGCATACACACAGTAATATATCAACTTATTATATATGCTGCATTACACGTTTCCGAAAATGATATTATCAAAGTTTGCTGAAGTAAGTTATCGAGGTAAACTGAGAAGCCATTCCACCTGATAGTGCATTCTGTTTGTGAATCATAGTCTTCAATTTAGTTTCGTATTGCATAATGTTCATAAGGGCGATAAATCGTGAAATTTCCTTCGCACAACATAATTACGTACTAGCTTCAAGATTAGATGTGACAATCTAACTGTATCGTCGGTTCAACTATGGAACATTGTCAGGCGATGGTTCAGTCAGGTCGGGTTGCATGAGTTTCCAGTCGTTCAGATTCGAATCATATTCAGACCTCAGAGTAGGTTTAGTTATGTTAGGTTCCCATTAGATTGACTGTACACAAAATTAGGATCTGGTGAGGTTTGAGGCAATTTGACATTTTTTTAAAGTTAGAGAATATTTGGGTATGAGTTGCACAGATCTGGTGGCAATGTGGCATATATAGTGAGGAATTAATGTTTCTTACTCTGAGAAAATAAATGACAGTCTGACAAATCAAGTTCAGTTGGGTCAAGTAGGCAAATTAATACATGAAAATCACTAATAATATTAACTATAATGAAATCATTGATAGTGTCAGTTTACTATTATTGTACGCTAAATAATTTTGATATTTAATTGTAGGCTGACCAGAGCTGTCGGCTATTGGTGACATTACTGATTACTTTAGAAACCCACAAAAGCTGTAAATATTGACTTATTTTTGTGCAGTTTTTGAGAACTATTGGGATCCCATCTCATGGGCTCAGGCCAGTTATGGCCTTGGGCCTTGGTTACTTTGGGCCTATATGTGTTCAGCTTCAGCGTAACAAGCAGAACATCAGTAAAAATGAGAAAACAACAGGGGCTAAACTGAAATTATATAGAAATAATAAATTAATAATTAACCAGTGTGGGATTTTAGTTCCCTTCAAGACGCATATTTTATAGAAAGAAAAATCTGAACCAACACAGTGAAGTCCAGTCTGTCTGGTTTACACACAAGCTGAGAGAGAAGGAAAATTAAGAGGAATTCAGGAAAGATATAGCCTTAGTTTGCATTTATTTTGTTGCTCTCCTTTAGTCAGATTCTTCTCGTTACTTCCTTTCTGTGTAATAATCCACCAATTGGTGACTAGACTAGTGGTACCTTGGGTGTGTGCGTGTGTGAGAGTGTGTGCATTTGGGAACTCTATAATAAAGTATAGTATAAGTGTTTATGGTGTCCAAATTTTGATGCTTACTTGGAGGAATTTATTGTTTATATTGTGGTATTGTGGTGATCAATATTTGATTTTGTCTATAATTCGTTGGCTGTTCGAGTTGTGTTCACAATGTTTTGATAAAAGTCTTTGTTGCATAAACCAGACTGGCGCAGGTCAGTTCTATCAATAAAGGTTTTTCTTGCCAGTACGGTCAGTTTGGGCTGATAATCAGTGGTACGGTTCGGCTGGTTCGCTGGTTATGATCTGATCTGGGCCAGTTGGTGGGTTTTGTCGGTACCTGACATGCCCATGGTAAAGTTTGCTTGAAGAAAGTACTATTCATGTGTAGCCCCTATCTTATAGAAGGAGTAAGTTAATTAACCAATTGCTTGCACGCATCCATCATGCTATCTGACTTTGTAAAGTAGAATTATTGTTTGAAAGTGTACTGTTATGAATTCTGACAATGGTTTCCAACTTTCCATTCACCAAATAGATGCATTACACTTCTTTTCCCCTATAAATGATAATTAGCAAAGTTTTGAGAGCGGAGGGTCGGTATATGGTCCGTCCATAATTCCATCTGCAATCGCATGGTAAGATGCTTCAGTCAGGTGGACACCATCCCAAGATATAGACTTCAATGGATCAGCACACACGGATGATTGCTTGTCTCCACAGCCGTGGTTGAAGCTATAATGATAGTTTGAACCTTGAGCTCCACAGCACGCAAATAATGGAGACTGGATACCTACAAATGTATAAAAAATTCACTTGTTTCAGTCACATATATAGAATTACCATGCAATTAAGTTCTAATGTACATAAAGATTGTGCATGCATGTACCGAGCCTTGTTGCATTTTGGTAGACACTTAGCAGTGCCCCATAGTAGTCGGCATAGATAATTTTTGCATTTGGGTGGAGCTGTCTTTGCTTGTCAAGTTCTTGCTGAAGCAAGGTGTTGTGGTACACAGAGAAATCATTCAATCGGTTGATACATCCTGTTTGTGGGTCATAGTCTTCACTTCTGTTTGTTTGGTATAGCTTAAGGTAGACAGGAGCACAACCAATTGGGAAATTTCCTGGCACAACCAAAGTAGTAGCCCCAAGGTTGATAAGATCCTGTCAAATAATGGAAAAGATATACAAATTACACATCTTTTATATCTTTGTATTTTCCTATGATAACTTTTTAGAAAATTTCCTCCATATATATATATGGCAATATGGTTCACATCTAACTTTGGTCACCAAAATTTATTTTGATCTCAAAAGCATTCAACCTGAACCCAATTGAAATTTTCTATATCCTGTTTTTGACACAAAATTTATTTCCTTCTCTAAAAGTTTTCATAGCCTCTCAACAACTTTTTTACTTGAAAAATGAAAATGGAATGAGAAAACAAGCAGAAAATATGCTGAATTATGAAAAAGTTGAGAAATAAATTACATTGACAGCACAACCTATGGCAGAAATCACGTATGGGGTCCATGTTTGTACTTTTTCGAGTGGTACGAGAGTAGTTAGGCCACGATTATAGTCGTTTCCTCCAATTTCTCCAACAAAAACAAGGGAGGTGCTCATCACAGTTGCAACATCTTGCAAGCAATAAATATTCTTATTACAATAAAAATTGGAATGCCAAATTAGATTAAAACTGACATGTGTATCTGTCATAAATAATATCAATTATTTAGGACAAAATTACCTAACATGATTCACATATAGCAAAGAGTTTTTTTAGACTTACCAGAACCTTGAGCTATTGTTGGCAAGAGATTCTTGAAAGACTGAAGCTGAACCCACAGAGAGTTGTCCTGTGTCGTTAAGTTCAGCCCTGATATTATGTTAAATTCTGAATTGTTTAGCACAGCTGCACCTCCAACGGCAAAGTTTACACCTTTCTGGAAGTACTCCTGTGTTTTGCCACCCACAGATGGTGGCAGAAAGGGCAAACCAAATTGTTGTGCTGCACCCATTATGTTATAAAAAATTCTGAGATTCATAGCTAATAACGAATGGTACACTATAGTCCACTATTATCAAAAACCAAATTGTAATGACATGGCCAGAAGTCATCTTCCACCAGTCCTTGTAACATGCCAGTATATAAAAGGATCTAGTAGGAAATCACTTCCCCCTGATCTAAAATCAAGTGGTTTTCGTAAATAAAGTAGGGGGGAGAAAAAAGAAAAAACTAGTTCTACTTGTTAAGGTTTTTACTTATAATTCGTTCTTTGTCATTTACTACTTGGTAAGTGTGAAACTCCAGAGATTAATTAGAAAATTTTCATTACCTACAAAGTCAACAATAAGCCGACCGTCTGAAAATCGGCCTGTGGGATTGTGAAAGTAAGTCTCTCCATATGGAAGTGCACCGATGCCAGTGTTGGGTTTGTCTGTCAGGAGGTACATATTTCCAGTATCACTGATAGAGTCGCCAAAGATGATAATTCGGTCAAAGCAACCGAGCATTGGAACTATGCTTTCATTCATAATAATAATGAACAGAGAAATAGAAAAAGACAGAATTAGCTTTGACGAACCCATTTGCAACCAATATTTAAATTTGAATTAGGCATAACATAATCATCGAGAACTGCATCTCTATATTTCTAGAGGACTATACATTTTTTCTACAAATGGAAGGTAAGATATGCTAATAAATTCACAGGTAATGAAGGAAACAGTAACATAAATTGAGCAAGAACTTTTTTGCCATAAATGGGTCAGATTCAGAAGCATATCAGAATATTTAAGAATAACCAATTTCTAAATTAAATACATACTTTCAGTTTGTGAAGGAGGGTCACGCATACCTTGTTTCTTCCAAAGTTCCATTACATTTCAATTTGAAAATTAACCAAAAAAAAAGGTGAAATTACCAACATCACCACCAATGATATGCATCTCTTACAAAATATCCATTTATCCAATCAAGCAAGAATCTATTTTTGAAATTTTATGCGCCTCCCTTCTCATGTTAAGAGAATCAGAATGGATTGACCTAGCTCAAAGTCATTGTTACACTTGTTCTGCCAGTGGATAAACAGGTCAAATCATTATCCTTTTTTAAAAGATATACTTGTTCTACCAGTAGATATATTATCCTAATGACATGTACATCTTTGAAAGACATATGAATGTACAAAGGTCAAAAGTTAAAACAAAATCTTAAATGAGAACGTTGTTAGATACCTAATTTGTTTTGCCTCAATTTTAATGGAGAGATTTGCAAACAAAATATATGGGCCCTTTTAATGGATTTCCTAATTATCACAATTCGTTACAAAATCTGCATTTCATACACCAAAACATTGCTACTCCCGGAAAAATAGTTCAATATAGTTCTCTTAATTGTTGCGAACTAATTTAGGCCAAGGATCATCAAAGGAAACAGTGATATAAATGGCCTCTATTAGAAAGACGATCATCAAGTTACTCTACGTTTCCATCAATGTTTGAAAACAAATTATAATTTTATAATTCTTTTCAGTACAGTAGTACACGCTCCATGGACAAAACAAATTTCACTCCAATTGTCTTTGATATATACTTAATTGACTGAAACATTCCTACTGAAGAATGACTGCAGAATTTGGAGATTCCCTTTAGTTCCCTTCTGAGATCACCATTGATATAAAATCAAGAACGGCTACATTATGTTGGAGGGAGAAGAAAGTTTGCTGAATAAATTGGAGCAAGTGCTAGATAAGGGAGGGGAAGAGTAATTTCCTTGTAGCACTCCATGTGAAATCACCTTGTAAGCCGCCTCTGTCAAGTGCATCCCATCCCATGATACATATTTTGACGGGTCCGAACAAACCGTTGAACCACGCTCTCCACAAAATACAACTGATGAGCAATTGTAAGGGCCTTTTGCCCCACAACATGCTATTAAAGGATAGTTGATTCCTGCACGAAAAAAAAAATGACTTGCAGCTTCAAAATACAAACATAGGTGAAGTCAGAAAATTGAAATTAGAAAAACCGGGTAACTAGTTTACTACAGTGTTAGTTCTTATATGAGGAGTTACAGAATAATCATATTTGAAAAAAAAAAAAAAAGTAATAGGTCTAAGGGGAAAAAAAAAATTATGTGGTCAAAGCATAGTAATTGTATTTTAACACAAAGTATGAAGTCATGGAAAAAGCAAGATAATTTCATACGAGGGGCTGGGGAAAGAGGGGGACGACAGGGTTTGGTAACTGTACAATTATCTAAGTATGGATAATAAATTTGCCAATTTATATATTAACTTTAGTCAATGTAATTTGGACGACCTAATTGCATTATTAAAAGCACCTAGTCATCTGTAAATTAAATGACTAACAGAATAATTGTTCAGCAACAGGAATTAGGGGGGAAAATACTTCCCCGTAAGAAAAAAAAGAAAAAGAAAATTATGTTTGAAGAAAAAATAAGAGTCAAGCCCCATTAGAGTACGATGTCCATTTAATTAATGTCAAAAGAAGAAAAACATTAGTGATAAATAGAACACTATTATTTCTGTATATATCTAGTGTAATTTAAATATGTAAGACCACAAAAAGTAACATTCAGTAATTTTTTTTATTGGTGAGTAAAACCCTTTTTTTTCAAAGAAATTATTTTCAATTGGGTTTAGCAATTATATAATTTATATTGAAAAAAAATATGATTTCAAAATTTTAAAATATCTTTCAGGAAAATTGTGTGGTAATTAAATTTTAAACACCGCAACAGTCAAATATGATTTTGAGAGTTAGATAAATGTATATATCTTTGTCGATGTTGAATGCATAGTCTCTTTTGATTGAGAAATCTCACCAAACTTCTTTGGATTGTGAAAGATACTCATTGAAGCCTCATAATAGTCTGCATAGATAATTGTTACATCAGGATAAAACAACCGAAGTTTTTCAAGTTCCTCTGAAAGCTTTGCATTGTGGTATTGTGCAAACTCGTTTAATCTCTTGATGCAACCTGTTTCTGGGTCGTAATCTTCCTTCTTCTGGCTTTGGAAAAGAGTAAGATAAGATGGTATGCATCCAATCGGAAAATTATTTGGTACCAGTAATGTTTTGGCTCCACGATGAATTAGTTCCTGAAAAAATTTTAATCAGTTAATCCTGGTCGTACATCAATTTGTCATAAGCATATTGCAGTTCATGTATTCTTTTCATTGATTTATAATAGCCATTTATTTGTTTTAATTTTCATTAGCATCTTTCTATAAATGGAAACTTTTGACCCTTCTCTTTTTTTTATCAATTATAATCATTGTTTTGGTACCACAACATTCTTGCTAGAACAAACCACACGATCACGCTGTTTCCAAAATTATGAAACCACATGCTGCCTCCAAAAAATAGGGGAGTACTATAAATTAACAAACTTGCTGATGTAATCATGTAAACGTGAGTTAAGCGCATTGTTTAATTTATAAGAATTTTGTAATTTTACTGAAATTTTATTGACAAGTTTCTCGTTGGCATTATTTGTACAATATATTGATATCTCAACTAATATATTCACATTGAAAAACTATATATGCTAAGATAACGAAAGACAACACTTACATGGATGGTTGAACTAATGATGCTGATTACATCAGGAACAAAGGTTCGGACTTTCTCAATAGTTATTCCATTCCACAATGGAATGTTGTAGTCATTTCCTCCTATCTCGCCTACCACAAACAGAGCGTTGTTCATGACATCGCTGCCATATCCTGCACATTTAATTTAATTTTATTAGTTTCTGAATTCGAGTTGTATTTCATACTGTGTGCACAATATTTGTCATTAATCATTATATATCTATACTACTTATAAACACGTCCAAAACAAGATCAAGTGACTCCTTTACAGAAAGAGGTTCAAACATTTGTTAACACATCATTGATCTGTGCAACTTGATCTGATGTACGGTTTAAATCTGTATTTCAGACAATTAGTCAGACTCCTTTACACCACCATACCAAAATCGTCTTAAATTTTTTTTTTTTAATTCCAACAACAGAGTCGGTGGGCTCTTTTTGCTAGTACTAAGTAATTTGTGCTCTCCGCTCATTTTTATTTGGGAAGTACTCGTTTGAAAAGTTTAATACCAAACTTTATTTCAAATATAGAAGCGGTTTAACTGAAAGGTTGAATTAAAAATAGAAAACTTTTTTTTTTTTTTGAGGATCTGCCCGTAGGCGAGAAAAAAAAAATAGAAAACTAAGAAAAGAAGAGGCGAAGTGGCTTCTTCAGAAAGCCTGTGGACTGTGGTCCTGTGGGGCTCCATGAAGTAGTTTTTCTACGTGACAATTTTATAGATATTCGTGCAGCAAAAAAAGTTCGACTAGAAATCGAATACAAAATCACCCACCACACATTTGTTGAACAACACAGAAAATAAAAAGAATTAGCTAGTATAGTATTATTGATAAACAGTAGCAGCCCAAACGACCACTTAGTATCAATATTTGCTTAACTTAATTGTACATCATTTAGTTATGCCTCTTTCGTTCTTTTTTTAATCATAAAATAAAAGACAAGAGTCAAATATTTTAATTAAAATATTCACAAAAATGTGAACTGATTTTCAAATCAGTATGCCTTTATCATACTCGTCGCGGAAAGATGAAATAAGTTATTAACAGTGGTAAGAGCACTAGACTGGTCTCCAAGAGGTTAAGGGTTCAAGTCCCGCATGCATTTTTAATTTCAAAAAAAGTTAGATGGCAAAGACCTCCCTCTTTTTTCTTCAAAAATATGTATAATAATAATAATAACTATTTTATTAGTAGTCATTAATTATTATCAGTCTGATGTAACATGGAACCACCCTTTATTTTCAATATCAATTATCACATCCATTGTTGGATTTCAACATCGCAATTATATAACAAAAGTATATTTGTTGGCATAATATTGAGGTAGACTGAAATCAGTCACGACTCAGTCGCGATTATATCTCATTTTTGAGGTTCTAATAGCTAATCCGAACCGTTTAATGTGTTATCTATATTGAAATCTAATCAGAGGCCAATTTTTGACATTTTTCTGAATTTGGTTACTATTTTTTTTTTGAGAATTTTAAAAATCATTATTATTGAAGGGTTCCGAATTGTTTAGATTAAGAATTTTGTAAAATACAAAAAAAATATTAAAAAATTTCAGAAAAATATAATATTTGGTCTCCAACGAGATTTCAATATGAATAACATATTGAACGGTTCGGATCGACTTTTAAAATGACGAAAATTGAGATTTAATCTCCGCAACTGATTTCAGTGCACCTCAACATTCAAAAAAAAAAAAAAGATAAATCTGAAATTTCTGGGTTAAAAATTTCAACAACTTTTGGGAAAGCAGGTAGAAGAACTGCAGCTAATAATTAACATGCGAAACTGTCTAGTTCTCTCTTAATTTAATCAATTTCTGATAGTAAGAAAGAAACCTGCGTATATTTGTGTGGTTCGTACGTGTAACGCAGGTTCCCTTTTTCTTTTTCAAGTACGAACCACACAAATATACTCCCAAAGAAAGTGGTTTCAGATAGAGATAGTACCTGGCTCTTCCAGGATTGAAGGTAGCAATTTCTTGAACCATTGAAGTTGCGTGCCAAGTGAGTAATCTGATGCTTCAATTCCCTTGGATTCGAAGAAGGAATTGTTCAGTGCCGTAGCACCACCGACGGCAAAATTCGCACCGTGCGGGAAGTCTTCTATGCTCTTTCCAGAGAGATATGCCGGGATTAAAGGCAATTCGTATGCCTCCGCTAATCAATGGAATATAAAGTTATAAACTACTTAATTGTTAATCCCTTTGCTGACAGGAAATATACTGTCATGCATAAAACCGCCATAGCTAAGTTCTGGGAATCAAAATTATTATTTTTTTAAAATTCACTGCTTCATCAAATTTTGTAACTTTGGGATTAATTAATTATTCTCATGATTCAAACAGTAAATCTGTAAATATTTACATGCAATATGCTATATTTCCTCGGGTACTTGACGACTAATTGAAATTCTTTCCTAATACATGGGAGGTACATGTTTGGTGATTTATTCCGATTCCCAATTTCATAACAAGCAATTTTTATAATAGAAAGAATAGAACTCAAATGCACCCACCAATGAAGTCGAGAATTAACCGTCCATCAGAGAACCGCCCGGTGGGCTGATGGAAATAAGTCTCCCCATAAGGCAGGTGACAGACAGGGAAGCTGTCGCAGTTGTCGATACACTTCAGTATGTTCCCAGTGTCACTAATCGAGTCTCCGAAACAGAAAATGTGGGTGAAACAACAATTTCCTGAATTTGAGAAAATTATGAGGATGAGAGTAGGGATGATAAGAGAGAGAAGCAGATGCCTGGAGGCCATGAGAGATATTGAGTTAGCAGCTGGGGCGGATCGCTGATCTAAGTGTACTTAAAAAATGGGAATTGCTCAGGTTACGCACAACTTGCTCATCCAGTCCCAATTTTTTTTAAAAAATGACCAAAATATCCTCCTCTTTTATATTATTTTTCTCAGACTTTAGCACTTGAATGAGGGTATTTTAGCCATTTTGGGAGTGATTGAGTAAGATGGGAGTGCCCTGAGCAATTCTCTTAAAAAATGGACAATTGTCCCCCGTACTTTCAAAATAAGGTCTTAAAAGTATAAAAATTACATATCATTGAGTTACGAGTTATTCAGTTGGCACATATTCATTTGATTATGTTAAAACCGCAATTGTTTTCCATCATCCCTATCATCCTCTACAAACGCGTTTAATTTTTTTTTTCATTTTTAGAAAACGCGTTAATATTTTTTCTTCAATTTTGAAAGTCTAGAAAAATGAGAGGATGAGAGTTGGAGAGGATGAGCGCCAGGATGAGGACAGAGTGCATTAGAGGGAGAGAGCAAATCAGAATAGAGGGAAGGGGAGGAGGAGGGGAGAAAGAGTGAAACAGAGAGGGAGAGAGTGATATATATTAACTAGAACAATTACTATATTAAAAAGAACAGTTATTATATTAAATAAAACAATTATATATATTAACTAAAACAGTTATATGTTTAAATAGAACAGTTATATATATTAACTAGAATAGTTGCTATATTAACTAAAACAGTTATATACATTAATAAGTATAACAAATAAATATATTAACTAGAACAATTACTATATTAACTAGAACATTTATATCTACTAGCAGCAGTGCCCACCCAATGTGTGGGTGTATTTCAATATGTGAAAATTATTATTTGACATAGATATATGTCGTTCAATTTCAATATTTTTAAGGTCAACGATGTCTAGATCAACGCTAAAGGTAGTAGTATTCACTAGTTTAAACAAATCGAATCAATAAAAGTAGAACACTCATGACATGATTGTATGTTATTATTATTTTTTATTGAACCCTCCTAATATGACTTTTTCTTAGTCCTTTTGATATTTTTATACAATTTTTGAAATCAGAGTATTAAATTGCTATTTATTTTCCTGGACAGCCAAACATCGGTTCAGGTTTCAGATTTGTATTTGCACTCAGTTTTGAATGAGGATTTAGAACTTTCAGATTTGGAAATAGACATGCAAAGGTACTTGGTGTAATTTTTAGAAAGTATTTTAGAGATGTATTTCAAAGATTTCAAGGCATGAACTTTCAGACACATTTGCTATCAAGGTTTTCTAGTATATGATTTCTATCCAATTTAAAAAATTTATTAGAATTAATCCATGTCCAAAAATTATTAAATTTTTACACAAGGTGTGCCTGACCATTATATATCTACAGTAAAAGTTTCAATCATTTATGATTAACAGTTTATGAAATAAAAATAATTTTATGATCTGTCCTAAATGTCTTTGCTGTTTGTACCAGCAAACTGGTTTCAAGTCATGAACTTTCAGACACATTTGCTACCAAGGTTTTCTGGCATATGATTTCTGTCCAATTTTAAAATTTTATTAGAATTAATCCATATGTTCAAAAATTATTAAAATTTTATACAAGGTGTAACTGACCATTATATATCTACAGTAAAAGTTTCAATAATTTCTGATTAACAGCTTATGAAATAAAAAATAATTTTATGAACTGTCCAAAATGTCTTTGCTGTTTGTACCAGCAAACTGTCTAGAAAATATTCAGATTCACTTTTAACGTAAATTATTGTATAAACCCTTCGCATATATATCGTCCATCAAACACGTACCATCCTCGTAGCAAACCTATTTACTTATTATCTATTCATGATTAAGTGATTACGCGGTTCATGAATTATGGCAAATAAATGTTTTCGTCAGAAATGTCATAATTTAATCATTTCCAATTCTTTGATCCTATCCGATCAAGGCAAACCTTGGATTTATTGGAGTTTTTATATATGCAGGTGACCTCAGTGAATTAAATTAGGGAATTATTTTTCCAGGTCACCAAAATGATTGGGAGCAGGATCACTATTTCTATTATTTGTGCTTAAAAAGGAATTGGAATTGCATATGGCGCAAGATCACTATTTCCATTTCTCATGATATTACCAAAATGATTGGGCGTAGGATCACTATTTCTATTCAATATTTTTTTTTTAGTAAATTAAGACATTTATCAAATTCGAAAATAAATATGGTTTTATAAAAATGAACCATTTGGTACAAAAAGTAAAATGCATGGAGATATTCAAATGAGAAAAAGAAACTAACATTTTCTTCTCTATACACTAATTTTGCTAGCAACTTCAATATGTTCGACTAACAACGTATCAACATTTTAAGACAATCATATGCAGCACAATGAAGGTTGAACTTGGAAAAATATTACAGATTTTATCTTCATTCACAAGCCAGAAAAAGTAAGATTGCCTTTAAAAAAAATTCAAAGCTATCTAAATTTACATTAATTTACCCACAAACGAAACACAGATTACTGCTCTGATTTGAGAAGAGATACATGATATACAGCCTTAGTTGAGAGAGATCAGTAGTAGTATGTATACATGATATACAGTCTACTAAAATGCACCTAAAAGTAGGCACGAAGCTATATCCGGTAAAATTGCTGAAACATATTATTTCACACCCCCAGTCATGCCCCCATGAGCACATAGTAAGGCCTTCATTTTGCACATCCCTCTTCAGATCTCGTTTCTTTTTAACATATTCTCTCTCTTCATATTTTCATTAGAATCTTCTCGAGTTGCTTGATAGACTCTCACAACATCATCTCTCTTCACATAATCCTCCTGTTCTGGTGTGGCAACTGAAGCAGTGTCAGTGGTTGGTTCAGTTGTTTCCTACTCTGACATAGTAGGAGATGTGTCTTCAACCAACCAGTGGTCAAGTCGGGATGCCGAGCAGAGATTGCTGCTCTCCTTTGTTCTCCACTCTATAACCTGCAAAACTAAAAATAAAAAGAAAGACATTAGATAGTTTGTTATCTAAAATTGATTTTGAAAAATCCTTTTTTTCTGCATAACAAAAATGGTACCTACTTAGTATGATAGTAAAAGGGCAGTTTCTTGCACAATCCTGAAAAACCTCAAAATCTGACATATATGCCATAAAATTTAAGAGCAATGACGTTAATTCCGGCATTAGGTAAAAAATTACCATGGTTTAAGAACAGTAAACCTCTGAGAATGTCAACAGAGTTATTCTATAAATAGAAGTTTTAAGTATAAAAAAATGAGAAAACAATGGAATAATTAATTACACCTTGCCAACATACCAAGACTTTGAAATGCTTAAAACAAAGATCCATTTGTCACTTTTCAACCCTTCTGATGTATCTATCAATTCTCGACTTTGATTATACATGAGCTAATTCCCTTCTTCAATTGTTACTTCATAGTCTCTTTCTTTTTGTAAAGAAAGTCATATATACACTAAATATTCATTCAAGTATTAATTTTTTGTTGGATTGAAATGAAATCTCCTATTAGGGCTAACTGGGCCAAGAAAGATATTCTTTGTATATGAAAACAGAAAGATATTCTTATGCTAATTTCAATAGAGAAGAATGGAAAATTGAATATAACCTTTTCCTCCTCCTTGCTGAGCTACGTTGAACGGCCTCCTTGTCTAATTCGATAATTATAAACAACATAAATCAAGGAAAAGGGAAAAAAAAGCTGACAATAAATGAGATGGTAAAAGTTTTCGTTTGTAGTCTTCTACAACAAAATTAGATTTACCTTGAGTTCCAAGGGCAGCTTTTTTAATTTATCTCTTTGTTAAACCTGATTTTAAAATTTATTCGAAAAGAAAGAATTAATGCTGCATCAAACTAATATATTGTAGTGTACCTAACCTGGAATAAAAGGAATGCAAATGTCAGATTTAGAAGAAAATTCTATACGCAACCTCTCCAAAGATTAGCAACTCATGTTTACTGTATGAAATAAAAAAACACATCATGCATTAATAGGGGAAATGAAAAATATTCTATTATGGCACATATAGTATCTAGTACCGTAACATACAGATATATAATAGTCAATGCATTATCAAAGTTCGTATATGTTTCCATAAAGGTCAGACCGCTCTAGTAAATCCGCATGGTGCAGTATCAGTTCCAGTACTACATAATTATGTGTAAGCAATTTTATAACCAATTTCGATGATACGCCCGTAAGAATTAAGCAAAATCAAGGTGCATATATTGATCTGAATAAGCAAAGTAAAGGGAATAAAGAACCAAACCTCAATAACAATACAATGAAGGAACCCAAAGTTTGTAGCAATCAAACCAAATAACCACCCACCGATTAGCTGCTAAAAGCCTAAAACAAATTAAGGTCAAATGTAACTCGAATCAGAAACAATCGATACTTAGATTTATCCAAAATTAGCATGCATCTAACCTTCGATATGGCGCCAAGCACGCCCATACAACTGTAAAGCTTCTAGAAACTTCTTATGTTCTTCTTCAATCCACTTCTCTCTTTGTTTTGTTATTGTATATGGCTTCCTTACCTAATTATAGAAAATAAACCGTAATAAGATCTCTTGAGTGATACTAAATTTATGCCTTGAGTACACTAAGATTGCTTGTTGTAGACAAATCATAACCCTTATGGGGTTCCAATTCCATATATAGATATCAATTAAATAATCTCATCCAATAATTTGAGCTAACTGGTACCTTGCAAACCATTTCGTCTTCGTTTGAACCTGCACCCGCACAATTCTGATTTAGCCCATCAAACGGTATTGTTTCTCCTGGAAAATTCAATTCACAACCAAATTTAAGAACGGTTTTGAAAAACTGAAGCCTAAAAAATTAAATTTGAGTTATCCCACACACCAGATTTCAAAATCTGAAAGCAAGCTCAAACAAACTGGTAACATACCTCTACACACGTCTTTGGAGGAGCCATTCCTCTTCAAAGAAATTCCCAATAAATTCAAATAACAAACAAATTCAGGGTTACAATTCTCTTAGCATTCCAATTCTCTTCCTCCAGTCAAACCAAGAGGCAGATACGCTTCCACTTATATCAATTACTTGATCACTGCATGCCCTGGTCATGCTATAAATATCAGACAGCTTCAAATCCACATTTCTTTCTGATTACAGATTGCTTAATGATTCCACCTACAAATTTTCAAATAAAGCACTAAATTAGATTGCACAAAGGTCTATTTCTTTACTCTCAAACTATTCTTATAATTTTATTCAAAATCAAGTACACAGATCATACTTGCAGAAAATGTTTTAAGCACATAATTAAGGGCTCGTTTGGATGCCTTGGGAATAAGGGGAATAAGCAATTCCGGACGGAAATTTTATTATAAACAATCCAAACTCTTCACAAAGTTACACACTTCCCAATACTTTCCGCCTAGGAATAGGCTATTCCTCTTATTCCCAAGCGATCCAAACGACCCCTAAAGTCAACTGACATAATTACAGAAACAATTCTGAGCATATCCAAACCTTATGTTGGGACCTAGACAAATCAGTTATCATTATCAAATCAAATTCATCTCTAAGTGAAAACAAACAAATCAGTTATCATTACCAAATCAAATTCATCTCTAAGTTAAAACAATATAGTTGTACCTTATTTGGGATGTAAGAAGCGTCACATACGACTTTCTTGCATTTTGTTGTTTCACCATTTGACGTCACTCCACGAACTGTACCTTCCATATCAAACTCAACCAAACATTACAAATGATTCTTAATTAGGTAGTAAAGAGATAATATTAAATAATATGATGATTTAATAAAGGGAGTACAATATAACACAAGTACCTTGCATTCTGATTTCCTAAGCATGTATGTGAAATTTGATCCTTTTACCCTCCAAGAGGAACCTGCCTCTATTGCCATTTGTGCAACAAAAAACCAGCTGAAAGTAAGCAATAAGCAAAAATAATAAACAACATAAATCAACCGTAAATTATAGGTGGTACTTGCTCATTTATAACAAATACTTCCTGCAAACAACAATGAAATAAAAAACCAAAATCATCAACCACATAAATTCCTTAACTGTAAATCCATTATTACTACCAATTTTACTTACAAACAGATTAAAAGAAGTTCCTAAATGAAATAAAAAATTTAGATCAATTGATTGAAGAATTGAATAAAGTGGCAGAAGAAAAAAAATTATATTAAGAATAACAGATTATACTGATGAAAGTGACTTGAAAAATATCTAAAGATCTAAAGAAAATCTAAAAGCCTGCTCTAACCTCCTCAAATTATGTGAAAAGGAAAGGAGAAATTATCGAAAATTCACCTACAATTGATTTGTTGTGGCAATAACGACATTAAAAAACCTTGTCGTAGCTTCTCCATCTTCTATTGTGTTTGCACCTTATCTAGGATTTTTTATGGCCTCGGCAGCGGTGATGGAGGCGGCGACAACCTCTTTGCGCCATGTGAGAATAAACCGCCATGCTAAAACCAACATAGAAGTGAACCAAAAGTTACTAAACCAACATAATGCAAGAAAATAGCTAGTACTCCTAGAAAACAATCAAGTAGTTGACTACTATTAGTTAAAAAGCAGAGAATATACTGGTAAGGACTGTACAAAGTCAGATTAAAAAATTGAGACACAATACCTCACGAAACTGAAAAATTACAGACCTTGAAGTTCATAATTGCTATGAAAATTATCGATTAAAACTCATTTCAAAATCAACGCACCTTGAAATCCACAATAAAGAAAACTATCAAAAAATATTCATAAAGCAAGAAGGAGAAGAGAGAGAGAGAGAGCGATATCTAAGACAAATTGTCGCTTAATTTAAAGAGGAAAGGCGTAGCCTATCTATTAAAACCCTAGATTGTAATAGAACCTGCCAGACGAAGAGGAATGATGGAAGAGAAAGAGAGGTGGTGCATCCTTGAGGGCCTTGTGCAATGCCTCTTCTTGCTTATGCTTCTTCCTGACCATACAAAAATTCGAAAAGCCCCTTTCTTGGGAGAGATCGAGTGGCCCAAAATGCTAAATCCACCTCTGTTTTCCTGTTCACGTGCAACAAGGGTACAATCTAAACATAATTAACTGAAAATTAGCAAAATCGGCACTTTAGAATATATACGAAACAACAATAAGAAGGGTTTCAACAGGTGATTATGTGAAATTTTTCAATTTCGGAATGAATTGGAAAGAAAAGGGAAATCTTACATGAAATCAAGGAGAAGAACAACAGCAACAACAATAGAAGCAACGACAGGAGCGGTTGCACCAGTCGCAGTAGAAGTAGCGAAATATGAAATTAGGGTTTGCACGAGAGAATAGAAGAGGGGGAAGAGGGGAGGGAGAGGAGCGATTTCTGTGAAATTGTTTAGGGAGCGGCGGAAAAAAATTGAGCGGCAAACGAAAAATTGAAACTTTTGTGAAATTTCGAATGAGAACATACTTATCTAGAATCGCCTATTTCTAATTCGGGCTGCGTTCTGGAGGAAGCGGCGCGAACAATGAAACCCTAGTTCCCTTTTCAACCTAGGGTTAAGGAGAAGGAAGCAGGATAAGAAAAAAAGGATCAAAGGAGATATTCTTGTCATTTCAGTTAAGTAGGCGCAAATGTTGAAAAAGAAAAGAAGCGAAAAAATGAAAGAGGAAAGGAGCGAAAAGCCTTGCTCTGGAGTAGTGTTCTCCAATCGTGCGTGTTGTGTCAAACACCATCGTGTTAGAGTCTCGTGTCGTATCGTGTTGACACGAATTACTTTTTTAATCATGTCGTGTCGTGTCATGCTTAGTGGTGAGAATAGACAACACGACACGTATTTTGACACGACACGATCGTGTCGTGTTGACACGTCGTGTTAGTCGTGTCAGATTATTTTATTATTTTTTAACTTAAAAAATTATTAAAAAAATAAAAGTAAGGGAAAAATTACCAAACATCATAATTTATTATTTGATTAAGTTTAAACTTTTTATTAATATTTTTTTATAAAAAAATAATACTTAGATTAGAACAATACTATGATTTAAATGATGGTAAATAATATGATGTAGTATTATAAATTGAAATTAAATTATTAATTTTGCTTAAATAATCAACATTTATAATTAAATTTGCGTTGAGGTGTCGTGTTAATTCGTGTTCGTGTTGTGTTGCGTGTCGATTCATATCGTGTTGAATCATGTCAAACTTTCTAATGTCCCAACACGACACGATTATGACACGACACGATAACACGATCGAGTCGTGTCTTGTTGTGTCAACACGCATATCGTGTCGTGTCATTTGGAGAACACTACTCTGGAGCGCTAAGGATCGAACTCGCGACCTGCAACCAACGAAACAACAGACTTACCAACCCAGCGACCAGACACTTTCTGTCAAAAAGTCTGACTCTTTGTTAGAAATACAAATCTAAACCGCATATCATATCAAATTGCACAGATCAATGATTTATAATTCATGTTAACACATGTTTCAACCCCCAGTGGTTAGAATATTATGACCTTTCTATGGATGCGTTTATAAGTAGTAGTGATATCCAGCTACGGGGGTTCAGCTACGTCAATCTGTTGTCCTAGTCAGCTGCTAACTAATTTCTCTAACCGTGTTTGGCACGCCTCACGGACACCCAATTCCCGAATCCATATATATTAAAAATAATTGGGACAAGGGCCACGCGATTCGCGAACTCCCAATTCGTAATTTTCGAAAATCCCAAAACTGAGAATTAATGGGTTGCTCGGTGTTCGCGATATTTGTTTGTGCATTTCGTTCGCGCGAATTGCGCCAATTCACGAATTTGGTGTTCGTGAGCTCCAATTCACACACTTAATTATTACATATGATACTGATATGTGACTATTATGTTTTGTTGGCAGTAAATTTTTATTTTTGGGTACAAAATGATTTTTTATTTTTCCAGGAGGAGGATTATTATTATTTTTGGTTGAGGGGGAGCGGTATTTAGGGGTGAAAACGGATCGAATACGATCAGACAGTGGTCATACCATATCTGTAGATTTAATTTCTTAGTTACAAACAATATCGTACATCGATTATTATAATGTAATTTAATCAAGGGTGTATATTTAATTTCAGAATGAAAATGTTAAACTCTTCGCATAGACTGGATGTTAGAATAGAAATAATACTAAAGCAAAAAAAATTTCATCCTATTCATATAATTTCTTTTTTTAATCAATCTGAATTAATTCGAAGAAGACAAAAATGAGATAACTTTGCAAAATCTTTTCATTCTTTTCAAAATTATTGCCATGAATTCTATCATGATAATTCTTTAGTTTATTATAATTTTTTTCCCACATATTAAGGGGCGTGTTTGGTAGTTATATAACTAGCTAGGAAGGTTAGATTAAAACAGAAAGATAAGATTTGAATACGAAAATTGAAGGTAAGATTATATATGTTTTTTTAAGTGTTTAACTGGTTATACATTAATTTCTACAAATGGAAGGTAAGATAAGCTAATAAATTCACTGATTATAAAAGAAATAGTAACATAAATTGAGTAAGAACTTTTTGGGGCCTAAATGGTTCTGATTCAGTAGCATATCAGATTATATAAGAGTGACCGCTAAAGTTATATATTAAATCAAACTTTCATTTTGTGAAGAAGGGTCACGCAAACTATAACCTTGTTTGACCTTTTTCCTTCCATTACAATTCAATCATAAAATTTACAAAAAACATATGTAGGATGAGATTCGCCACTTTCAGTGATGGCCACCTCCTATAATATCCATTTATAAAGTTCTATTTCCCGCCACATGTTATCAGAATCGGAACGGCTGTGGGCCTCCTTTGAGACGGGTCATTGTTCCACTTGTTGCACCATTGGATAATAAGGTTAAATAAAATCATTGTTTCTTCTTTTACAATTCGATTGAAAGTTGCAATCTTCATATTTAAATAATAAATAATAAAAAAATCAGTAAATATTGTCCACAGAAGTATAAATTGTTTTTATTAAAAAAAAAAAACGGGTTGAAAACGCACTTACATACTGGCCCAACCCAAATTAAACACCTACTCAAATCACTCAAGCTGGCCCCAATTCAAAGTATCTTGAAAAGAGTAAACATTGGGCCTTACTCATTTCAGCTGCATCAAAGGAAATAGTGTTATATATAGTCCGAATCATTTTTTTTCAGTACATCTTTCAATCGAAACAACAAATTTCAGACCAATTGTCTTTGCTCTTTTCTTAACTGACTAAAATATACCTACCTACAAATAATTAGAAGCAAAAGAAAATGAAAGTCGAGATTCTTCTAGCTCTCTTTGAGGCAATCACTGATAACAATCAAAGACTTAATGGCTGCCAATCAGCCAATGTATAGTCTCTCTCAACCACTACATTGTGCTGGAGGGACAAGAAGGTTTGCGGAATCATGCATAATATCAGAGCAAGTGTTAGATAGGGGAGGGTAAGAGTAATTTCCTTGCAGCACTCCATGTGAAATCACTTTGTAAGCTGCCTCTGTCAAGTGGAGCCCATCCCATGATCCATATTTTGTCGGGTCAAAACAAACCGTCGAACCTCGGTTTCCACACAATGCAAATGGTGAGTAATTGTAAGGGCCTTTGGCCCCACAACACGTCATTAAAGGATAAGTGAATCCTGCAGGAAAAAATTTCTTTTAAAAAAATATTGACTAATATGATCAGCTTAAGGAAATATACATACATGGAGTCATGGACAGAGGTAGACAAGTAAAATTAGAGAAGCCGGGAAGCCGGACAACTAGTAGCTAGTATATAGTTTGTTTTTACTAGGGGGCCAAATAGTGCTTCTAATTTGGGGGTTTTGGGGGGGGGGGGGGGGGATATGTGGTCTGAAGGGAGATATTTACCTTTTAAATTCATATAGCCATATAGGGCAGGTGCTGGTGGTTATTTTATTCTTATTTTTGAAAAAACTATATTTCATTATGTTTTAGCAATTATAAATTTGAATTGGAAAAGTCTGACTGAATGTTTTAATAGATCCTTCAGGAAAAACAGTTCTATTAAAAAATACATCTGAAATAGCAACTTGAAAGGAACAAATATTGGCAGTTCATTAGATGAACATTGTGTGATATATAGAATACGTGGTCTATTTTGATTGAGAAATCTCACCAAACTCCTTTGGATTGCGAAAGATAGTTATTGAAGCCTCATAATAGTCTGCATAAATAATTGCCACGTCAGGATAAAGTAGACGAAGCTTCTCAAGTTCCTCTAATAGTTTTGCATTGTGATATTGTGAAAACTCATTTAATCTCTTGATGCATCCTGTTTCTGGGTCGTAATCTTCCTTTTTCTTGCTTTGGAAAAGAGTAAGGTAAATTGGTACGCATCCAATCGGGAAATTGTTTGGTACCAATAATGTTTTGGCTCCACGGCCGATCAGTTCCTGTAAAAAAATTTATCAATTAATCATAGTGGTACATTTGTTCATCATTGGTTTACCAAACTAATGTTTGCAAATTTTTTTTCATTGATTTAACTTATTCGTGCATTAGTTTATCACGGGCATATTTCTGAAAATGGCAACATTTTTCTTTTCTCCATTTTATCGATCAATCATTGTCTTTGGCAGCTTTCTAAAAAATCATTTTTTTTTTTTTGGGTACCGCAACATGCTGGATGGACCAAAGCCACACGCACGCTATATCCAAAAATAGGAAACCACATGGTGCCTTCAAGAATATGAAAGTACTATAGTAAAGTAATATATAATTAAGCATGAATTAAAAAACAATGTGAGTAGCTTATGAAAATAAAATAAAATTTTCGGTAACGCAGAAATTTTAAATTGTATAAATGTATAATTTCGAATTTTATATGAAATAATTTCAAAATTATAATAAGCCCGAAAGACCAAAACTGAAATTATATACGGTAAGAAAAGGAACAGAATACATACATGGATGGTCAAACTAACGGTGCTGATTACATCAGGAACAAAAGTTCGAACTTCATCAAGCGACAACCCATTGAACAATGGATGGTTGTAGTCATTTCCTCCTATTTCACCTACCACAAACAGAGCATTGCTCATAACATCGCTGCCACATCCTGCACAGTTAGTGGCCTTTTGTTAGTTTTTGGTTTATAGTTGTATTTCATTAATTTGTGCACAATATTTCGTATTATTTAGATAACTTAGTCATCAATAATTGTTTGACTTGATTCTCCATCATTTATGTCGATTTCGTGCCTTTTTTTTTTTGTAAAATAGAAGATAGAGACAATCATTTTAATTTAAATATTCACCAAATAATTGAACTGGTTTTTAAATTCGTGTTCCTTTTTCATGCTCGTCGCAGAAACAAAAAAATGGAGATGACAATCTCCACATTCTTTGTTATTTAATTTTTCCTCTTTTTTTATGTGTTTTTTTTGTGGATGTTAATTTTTTTGTCTGTTATTTGCTTGTTTGCTTGCACTTGTCATTTACTTTGACAATCTAGAGTTAATCCCATAAAATTGATCTACAGTAACTCTTTTTCTTAGAATAGTGACCTACAGCTTTGAAGTCAGTCGGTTTTGTGTTTCTCATTTCAAGGAGGGTTAATGAGAAAGAATTAAAAAAAAACTATCATTCTCATTAAGCAGGATTAAGACTCAACTAAACTTGTCGAATAATATTAACAGTTTGGATAATCAGTTTAATGAAGGGAATAATTGTTAAACGAATGTTATAAGTGTAATCCCCTCATTTACCATCCATACTATTTCAATAAAAAATGGAAAGGGCGCTGGGAGCATCGTTTTCATTTTTGACACTCTGCTACGCTCTCCTCCCCTATGATCGCTCCTCTCCCCCTCTATCCTCTCATCTCGTCTCCTTCCCTCTACGCTGTCCTCTCTCTCCTATTTTATACCTGACATATTTTTCCCTCTCCCCTCTCCTCTATTTTGTTATTATCGTTTCTCTCATCTGCATTCAATACATTTATATTAAAATGATCCCTTATTATAACAATCCGATGATTTATATTTATAAAATGATCACTTATCGTATCTAATATATGCACTTATAAAATAATTCTTTGTTGCGTCGAACTGATCATTTATGCTTGTAAGATGATCACTTATTATATCTGATAAAATTTTGTAAGACGATCCCTTATTATAACAATCCGATCATTTATATTTATAAGATGATCACTTATCGTATCTAATATATGCACTTATAAAATGATCATTTGTTTAATCATTTCCGCTTATTAGTTAATCATTTATTATAATATTTTTAGGACTAAAAACAGAGGAGAAGAGTGAAGTAAGAGTTTAGAACATAAGTGAAGGAGGAGAGGGAATCATCAGAGGGAAGAATGAAAAGGGACAAGGAGAGGGGGTTGCTCGAGGAAGGAAGGGAGAGAGGGAGGGAGAGGGAGTCGCATGGAGTTAGATCCACGTGTGGGAGAGAGAGAGAGTCGCGTGAGGGAGAGGGAGAGGGAATTTCGCTGGAGAGAGAGAGGGAGGGAGGGATGGAGGGAGGGAGAGGGAGTCACACCATTTTGCTAGGAGGAAAGGAGAGGGAGTGAAGGCGCTGGATGGTATGAGATTGTATTTTGAAGGATAGTTTGAAGTAATTTCCATTGTTAAAAAATATTAAAGAATTGCTGATGTTATGTTTTTGAACAAAAATTATTACAAGGATAAATATCACATTTTCTAGTAATTTAAGAGGTAAATTCAAATTAAAATGATGTAAGCAAAAACATATTCAATTCTAATGTTTTATCAGTAAATATTCAAATTTGAAGAATATATATAAGGGTAAATTTCTGAAATGATAAGATTTAATTAAGAGGTATTTATCCGATCTTCTCAAAAATGAAAACAGAGCGGCCAACGTCCGCAACCTTTGTTGTTGTTGTTTTCGATTTCTGTTACGGTGTTACCTTTCCGCGTTTTTTTTTTATTTTTATTTTCTCGCAATAAAAGTTGATGGAACAGAATTAAATAATGAGTATCATTCTCGTTAAGAAGAGAACAAAAATCAATTATAAATTAAATTAAGGAAATTAAGAGTCCTCCCATTGCATTTCACTTCTTTTGTCCTCTCTAGAGATTTGATAATAGATAACATACTGTTGCTAAAGCGTGGCGCTACGCAAATTGTTTTGGCATGGAGCATCCTATGAGCGTACAGATGATGAAATTCTATTGGACAGGGTATGAGTGGGAATATGTGAATTGTGAGTGACTAGACGACTGAGTGGCCGCCGAGTGGGTATTTTTTTTTTTTAAAAAAAAAAATCAAACTGGTGCTTGTGAATTATATATAATTACGTCTAATAATTAATTGAGTTTACGTAGAAAACCTTTTTATTTATATGGTTATTGATATCCTCATAGATTTAGCATAGGTATCAATATAACTTACATTGTTATATTAGTGTACTAGTAAAGATTTTTTCAATTGGCTACATTTTATTGGTGAATTTAGACGGTTCAAGCATAAATATAAAAATAATAAGAGTAATGTTAGAGTCAAACGCGTTTAACAGTTGAGTCCGTCAAACACGAATAAATCTCAAATTTCTAGATTACAATGGTCAATCCCAATTACTCATTTGTTCTTCATAATGAAATCTCCTTCAAAATAAAATTTTATATTATTTTTAATTTCTTTTATTATTCGTTTTGAATTTTAGAAAATCTTCAATCTAATTAGTTATGGGTTCTCCAATTTTTAAAAATTCAAAAAAGTAGTTAAAATTTTTGAAAAAAAATATAAATTGGATCTCCAAGAAAATTCCATTATGGAAATCATATTAAGCAATCTCGGATCGACTATTGAAATTTCAATAGTTGAGTCTTGGATCGCATTTGACTTCAAATATGTTTGACTCTAAAATTACTCCAATAATAATACTATTTTCCCGCATTAGTTAGATATTAAGTATTGGGAAAATTAATGTTTATTGATAATTAAGAGTGAGTCTTTTATTAAATCCGCCACAGGTTACTCATAGAAGAAAATTATCCAAGAAGATGTATAGTCTTGAGGTATTCGTTGCCATATAATTTTTTTTTTTAATTGAGTAAAAGTGGCTTGAGATAGGGGTGTCAAACCGTGACAAAATTAGAATGTTTCGTTAACCGTTCCGTTTCGGTGATGAAATTGGCTTCAATTCATTAACCGTTTCGCAGTGACGAAACGATCGAAATTTACATAATTTTTGTTATTTTCACAGTAATGAAATCGTCTCAATGTTTCGTTAATCGTTCCGCTAAACTAGACGAAACTAAATTTTGTTTCATTAACCGTTTCGTCAGGGTGAAACGAAACGAAAAACGGTCAAAAGCAATTTCGTTTGCAGGCCTACTTGAGATAGCCTCGATTTGTTGAGATGTAACGTTGCCTTGTAATGTATCGTACTTATATTAAAATGTATTAAAGATTCTCACCTATCGTAGATGATTTTTGGTGCGACTTGTTGTAACTGACTATAATCCAAACAATTCAGGAGGCCAGCTTTCTTTTTAATTTATATTTAATTTATTCATAATATCGAAACAAATCACTACACCTTAATAAACTCTCTGACAAAGTCAAATCATTTCAGTTTTATTGGCTTGACTAAATTAAAATAAAAAAAAACTGATCAGCCAACCACCATTAACACATGAAGGAAAAAATTAAAAAATACATATTTTTTATTATTTTTTAAATAGATGCTGTCACATCAGTTCCGATTAAATTAATTCAGCATCACAATTATAGGCCAATAATATATTTGTTGGCGTGATAATTAATCTAATATCGTCTCTATGCGAGTCTCTCTCCCCCCTCAAACTAGGAAAGCAGAGATAGAAGAAATACAGAAATAATGACATGCGAAATTATGTACCGCTCCAATTCAATCAATTTATGTTGTAATAATTAAGCAAAAAACTTGCATGACACCTACAACTACAAATATACTCGCAAAACAAGAGGTTTCAGATAATACCTGGCTTTTCCAAGATTTTAGGTAGCAATTTCTTGAACCATTGAAGCTGAGTACCAAGCGAGTAATCCGTCCAGTATGCCTCAATTCCCTTGGATTCAAAGAAGGAATTGTTCAGCGCCGTAGCACCGCCGACGGCAAAATTCACACCGTGTAGGAAGTCCTCTGAGTTCTTTCCAGAGAGATATGCAGGGACAAATGGCAACCCATATGCTTCCGCTGATTCATGGAATTAATATAGTTTAATCTGTTAATTAATCAGTTAATCTTTTTGCTAAAGAAATATACTGCCATAGCTATGTTCTGAGAAGCAAATTTTTAAAACTTACTGCTTCAACAAATTTCGTACAATTTTCCGAAGAGGCATTATTCCCATGATTCAAACATTTAATATCTACACGCATATCACATTTCCTCGGGTAGTTGACAACTAAATATTTTCTCACATGTGAGGCACTTGTTTGGTGACGAATTCATCTCTCTTAAATTAATTAATAAGAAACAACTTATAATAGAAGGAATAAGCAAACTCTAATTCACTAACCAATGAAGTCGAGAATTATCCGTCCATCACAGAACCGGCCGGTGGGCCGACGGAAATAAGTCTCCCCATAAGGCAGGTTACGAACAGGGTCATATCGGTCGCCAATAGACTTCAAGAAGTTTCCCGTGTCGCTAATCGAGTCGCCGAAACAAAAGATGTGGGTGAAACAACAATGTCCTGTTTTTGACAGAACTAAGAGGAGGATGAGAGTAGGTATATGAAGCAAGAAAGGCAGATGCCTTGAGGCCATGAGTGCTATTGTATTACTTAGCCTCGCAGAATTCTTGTTCGTTTTCAAAGGGTTGATAAGATATACTTATGGTAGGGTACTTTTGCAAAACCACCCAACATTTTGTTGTAAACAAACAATGGTCCCGTGCTTTGGTAAGATGTATCGTGCATTCGTGCCCAGTTTTTTGAGGGTAGGGTAGCGACAATTTATGACGTCAACCAAAATTTGAATTCAAAATATTGATAGATTTATTTGTTGTGTTACCACTTGGTTCATTTGTTACATTCCAAAATTTATATGTATGTATAACCTTTTATAAGGAAATGGAAAGATGGCTTAGAATGTGTTGTGGACTTGTGGATACTTATCGTGGACAAAGTATTGAACTAAAAATTTGGGAAGATATTTGCCTGAAATTATTGGGCAACTCAAAACATTTATTTTAATTTTTTAATAAATAGTAAATTGTTCTTTCGTTTTTTCAATTTACGATCCAAACTTCTTATGATGCACATATAATTACTCGATTTTTGTTAAATAATTCACTAAAAAAAATTAAAGTGTTCAGAGGATAAGGAATATATATTTAGCAAGTACAAACCATGCATAAAAAGGTAACCAAATGTTGGAAATTTGATTTTTGTGTTCTGATATTTTATCTGGTTGTTTTAAATAATCTTTGTAATCTAATTTCTTTTAATTAAAACGGTGTGGTCCCGTGACACCTTGTTTCGAAAATAATTTAGATATTTTAATTAATTTATTTTTCGAACACAAGAAAGTTTTGGCATGTTTACTCAAGTAAATTTTCGGTTTGCTTTAATTACCTGGATTCTCGCAGCTACATATTAACCAATAGAATTCAAATGTGGATTAGTAGTTTTTCAATAAACATGAAATAAAGTTTTTTAATGTAAAATATATACGAACATTCAGTAGTTGAATTCTGTATTTTTTTTTTAACTATCTAAAAGATATTCTTAGTTACTAAACCATACCATATATGCGATATATATATGAGACCATATATATTTAGAAACACTAACAGCACACTTTTCCTAAATGCAGACTATATCTTTTAAAAAATTTTATTATAGTTACAAACTATGCTGTTAAAGTTTATTGCTATGCTTTCAATTAGTGCACTGATACAGCATAAATAAATAACAACCGTATTAAATAAACTTGTAACCAAAATAACGTTACACCCAATATAATGACGGTAGATGCCGCCTCGATTAGCAAATCTGAATTCCAAATGTTATTCATTAAATTAGAAATTGTCTAATTCACACCCTTTTTTTTTTTTTTTTGAAGGTCAGGTGGCAATTACCACACCGACAAATTTTAAATTCACACCCATTGAAATTTAAATTTTAAAGTACAATAAGCTAAATTATTTAAATTGGTAAAACTAAGAAATTAATCTTACACCCCGATACATCATAAGAAACCTAAGTTCTCTCCTCCCTCTCTGAATACAGATGGATCGGATTGGATGAGCATTTAATAAACCAAGTCACGTGTCTCTCACTAACTCTAACAATTAGACAATACAAAAATATATATCAACAAAATGGAGGTGTTACCAGATGCGGAGTATCATTGGAAAATAGAAACTGCTGCTCTTTTGTTTCTAGTAGGACCAACTTCCGTAATTTTCTTTACTTTTCTCCATACTAAAGGGAAAAAGGGGAAAAAAAAAAAGAAAGATGTGGCTTAGAAAGCGGAGAAGGAATGAAACCGACAATTTTTGTTCTGCTTTTCGGATTGGCGGTGAAGTTTGTTATTTTTTTTTTCTCTTTTATTTTCAATACCGAGATTTTTGTAGAAAGTAGGCCAGGTGGTGTTGAAGTTTTCCTGTGGTAACGATAAGTGTGATCCTGTATGTTTCCATGGCAGCTTAATATATGCCTTTTCTCTCATTCTGCATGTTCCACTCTAATTAATGAAATACTTAAAATGAAAGAAAGTTTTGTGAGGTCGTAATGGACTAAAAATTTAAAGATGTTCTGTGTTAAGAAGATGTTAATTAATCTTTGCTAACTCCCAACATAGACTTAATATAAATGTTTGAAGTAGACAGCCAACTTGTTTATTTGTATCCAGCCCATTATGTGGATGCCATCCAAGTTTCTGCAACAAAAGATCCAGAACAAGACGGAAATCGCCTTCAGCTGTTCAGCATGAAATCCCAGTTCCATTGTTCCAAATAAAAATGTTCTAACACTAGGTAGCCACTGCCTAGTTTCTCCAAAAAAAAATAATAATAAAAATGTTCCATTATCCCAAGCGTTTCAGAATAATTTCTCTATTTTTTTTTCTTGTAAAATGAAAAAATAGCTCCAATGTTTAGAGATTGGTATATTGCATATGTAAATAAAAAATTGTTAGTTATTTTATAATATAACAACATATATTAAAATAATAATATTTAATAACCAATTTTTTATAAAATTAATAATTAGAATAAAGAAAATACTGTCCGTGCAATTTAGTAAATTCAATATTAATTTTTAAAAAAATACCGAGAAAACAAACACAACCGCACCCGCAATATTAGTAATATTGGCAACGTTGTCGCTTGGCACGCGCACAACAAAAAAATAATTAATTAGTGGTCCCAGGATTGGGTATAAAGCTACAATATAATACAAAACAAATTCAGGATAAATTTTTATTGAGTTCAATACTACTTCAAGTATAGTTCTCTATCCAAAGTGGAAACAGATAAATGTCAAAAAAAAAAAAAGTGGAAACAGATTTTAAAACCGAAAGTAAAGGGGAAAGCAAGGGATTTAAATGTCGAACGACTTTCCCTACAACTTGGATCTATGTTCTATACATGGTTCCCTTTTCGAGATGCATGCCTACTTAATAGACATTTATATACTTTTTAAAAGCAACACTTATTTATATACAGAAAATACCCTTCTATTGCGGAATTGGAGCGTGCATTTCCTCGATTGTAACAATATATATATATATATATATATAGAATTAAAAGTATAATTCTTATTACTATTTTTATAAGAGGATATGATTTATCCCTTTATATATATCTCTCGACCTTATTTCATTTCCAAACATGTCATGATGGGTGAACACTGAACAAAGGGATTTGGGATCAAATTTATTCATGGAAATTTTTAGACAGACTTATTCTGTGTTGCATCTTCTGAACAGAACGGAATAGCTGCAGCCCAAAATTTTGAAGGCTACTAAATACTCTATTCCAAGATTAATTTGAATTTTTCTGTACTCCTCTTTCTTTCTTTTCAAATTTTCCCATTTTTTTTTGAAGAAAAATAAGGGTCAAGCCCCTATCTTATATTAATATATTAATAAAAGAGTACAAAATATATCAGCCAGTAGATGATAAAAACAGAAAGTAAACCAAAATAAAATAAACAAAAAAGAGAAGTTAAATACTTAAAAAAACATAAAAAACAGTGCAACTAAAAACTTAATGCTGCTATCCTCAGAAAATAAACATCTTACAAGCAACTTATCTTTTATATAAAAATAGAAAGAACCATATAGTTTATACAAAAGTTTGGAGAGAATCTCAGGTAGGTCACAAATCCGCAAACAACGAACACGTCAGAACAGCATAATAAGGACTACGGGCTTTCATTGTCAAAAATAATAATAATAATAATAATATTAAATAATAAATAAATAAATAAATAATAAAGAACATCATAATATCAAGAATGCATCCCAAGGAGTAATGAAAGGACTAATTAAAGGAATGAACTAAGCATCAACAAGTCAGCATACTCACCCAAATTGTAATAATTTGTATCAAACTTCCTAAGGAAGTTACGTATAGTTTGCACAATTGCATTTCACTCTGTCAATATAAGTATTTATAAGAAAGCTAAGGGCGTTTATGACAAAAGGCACTTTTAAAAATAAATATAAAATAAACTTTCTTTTTCAAAAATAATATAATTTTTCCCCTCTCTAGGCACAACCATCCATTAAATATCGGAATTCAGACTGTTCAGTTCAACAATTCTCGAATTATTTAATATATGTACACAAAAATTCTAGTAGAAAAAAATGCAACAAGCAACTGAGTCTGAATATGCATTCTCACGCTGTTGCAGTAGACTTAAAATAACTCAAAAAATCGTTCTGCTGATTCAGACATATCAAATGAGGCTCCATTGTAATCAGCAATTCAGCATAGATGAAAGTTGCTTCTGGATATATGTAGTTGCCGCAACTGATTTGTCGTTAAACATTAACAAGAAGATGACACAGAGATTTAACGTGGTATCGCCTAAAGCGCACTCCACGACTACTCAACACACCCAATTTTTATTAGAGAATAACATAAAGAAATACAACTCACACACACTTTTTTCTTGTGTTTTTAATACCTACGCCACTATCTGGTTTTTAACCAAGAAGAAAAGACAAAGAAGGAAATAAACAAAAAATAGCAAATAATAAAGAAATAAGGAAACAAGATATATGCTGAAGAGGCACACGATCCCTTCTAATAATAGAAGATTTGTGTATCTGCATAGAAAATATCACATCTCCAAAAAACATATCACAACACTCCCCCTCAAGTTGAGCTGAAGAGATCATCGGAGGTCAACTTGTTCATCAGGTCTTCGAATAATCCCCTTGACAGAGCCTTGGTGAAAATATCTGCAATCTGATCAGAACTTCTAACATAGGGCGTTTCGATGACTTTGTTCAGAATTTTTTCTCTTATAAAGTGACAGTCCACCTCAATATGTTTGGTCCTCTCATGAAACACAGGATTTGTGGCAATGTGAATAGCTGCCTGATTGTCACAGAATAATTTTGTTGGTACTTTTTCCAAATTATGTCCCAATTCTTGAAGTAGAAGTTTTAGCCAAATGATTTCACTGGTAGCAGCAGCCATAGCTCGGTATTCAGCTTCTGCACTGGACCTAGCTACCACTGCTTGTTTTTTACTTTTCCATGTGACCAAATTTCCTCCCACAAACATGCAAAAACCTGTAGTTGACTTCCGATCGTGTGGGCTTCCTGCCCAATCTGCATCCGAGTACCCTCTTAAGTCAACATATCCATGATTCTTCATCAGAACGCCTCTTCCTGGTGAAGCCTTCAAATATCGCAATACTTGATTGACAAGTTCAAAATGTCCCTTCATAGGTTTATGCATAAACTGGCTCAAATAACTCACTGCATAGGATATGTCAGGTCTGGTGATGGTAAGATAAATTAATTTTCCTATCAGTCTTTGAAACTTACCTGCATCCTCAAGTGGCTCATTATCCGAGACCCATTTTTGATTGTACTCCATGGGTACATTTGCTGGTTTTGCGCCTAATTTCCCAGTTTCCTTCAACAAGTCTAGCACATACTTTCTTTGAGAAAGAAATAGTCCTTTGTGTGATCGTGCAACCTCAATTCCTAGAAAGTACTTGAGAGTACCTAAGTCTTTGATGTCAAATTCTTTTCCAAGATGCAATTTCAAGTTCTGTATTCCCTTTTCATCACTTCCTGTAATGACAAGATCATCAACATAAATTAAGATAACAACAATACCTGAATTTGAATTCTTGGTGAACATTGAGGAATCTGCATCACTCCGTTTGAACCCCACTTTGACAAGTGCCGAACTGAGCTTTCCATACCAGGCCCTAGGTGATTGTTTCAGTCCGTATATGGCTTTCCTTAGTCGACACACTAGACCTGCCTTACTTGGTGTAAATAAGCCAGGAGGGATATCCATGAACACTTCTTCTTCTAGATTTCCTTGAAGAAAGGCATTTCTCACATCCATTTGAAACAAAGGCCAATTACAATTTGTTGCAACTGACATCAAGACTCGCACAGTGTTCATCTTGGCTACCGGTGCAAAAGTTTCTTTATAGTCTATCCCATATGTTTGCGTATAGCCTTTAGCAACCAATCTAGCCTTATACCTTTCAATTGATCCATCACTTTTATATTTGATTTTGTAAATCCAACGGCATCCTACTGTTTTCTTTTCACTCGGCAATTCTACAAGCTCCCAAGTTTGGTTTCTCTTTAATGCATCCAATTCTTCATTCATGGCTTTCACCCATTTGCTGTGTTTATTGGCTTCTTCAAAACTATTTGGTTCACTACTTTCTTCAATTTTGGTCAAAAAAGAATAATAGTTATCTGATAGTTTATCATACCTTACACTTTGCTGAATTGGATAACGAACTGTCTGGTAAGTCACAAAGTCTTTAAGACGAGTAGAGAGTCGAGTTTCACGTGATGTCCTCCTTAACCCCCGAGCTTCAGTGTCACTAAGTGCAGGAGCATCAGTTTCGGGTGCAGGTGCATCAGTTTCTAGTGCAGGTGCATCAGAGATGGCAGAATCAGAATCAAGTGCAGGCGCATCAGTTTCGAGTGCAGGTGCATCAGTTTCGGGTGCCACCCATGATGCAGGTGCATCACTTTCTGGAGCTGTGGACAATTCAGGTGCATCCAGAGGATATGCTGTTTGAAGATCATCATAGGTTGCTTTCTCCCCCTGATTTGCAACTTCATAAAACATATGAGATTCATCAAATCGTACATCACGTGATATATATGTTTTTTGAAGTTGAGGATCATAGCATTTGTATCCTTTTTTTGTTGAGCAATATCCTAAAAAAATACACTTCCGTGCACGTGGGTCGAGTTTGCCAGTATTTTGTAAATGCACATAACACACACAACCAAACACTCTTAAGTGTGATATATCAAATTTCCTGTCATATAGGATTTTCATTGGACATTGAAAGTTGAGTATGCGACTAGGAAGTCTATTTATTAGATAACAAGCTGTCAAAACAGCGTCAGACCAATATGTTTTAGGCAATTGAGCTGAAAATAAAAGTGATCGAGTGACTTCTAATAGATGCCTATTTTTTCTTTCAGCTACTCCGTTTTGTTGAGGGGTGCCTACACAGGATGTTTGGTGGATTATCCCCTTAGATCGCATAAAATTTTGAAATCCATGATTCATATATTCAGTGCCATTGTCAGTTCGAAGAACCTTAATAGTTTTACTGAATTGATTTTCTACCATGTTGCAAAAATCCTGAAATATGGAAAACACTTCACTTTTGTGTTTCAACAAATACAACCAAGTAGCACGAGACTTATCATCAATAAAAGTGACAAAGTATTTGAAACCTTCCTTGGAATTAACGGGTGCATTACCCCAAACATCAGAGTGCACCAACTCAAAACATGCAGAAGTATCATGTGTGCAATCAGAGAAAGGTAACTTGTGAAGTTTAGCAATTTGACAAGAGTCACAATTATTAGAATCACACTTAAACAATAAACCCAACTGTTTCAAAATTTGATCAGACGGATGTCCAAGCCGATTGTGCCACAGCCAAGTGGAATTGCTTGATGTTGCAAAGAAAAGCAAAGAATCTGGTTGCACTACATATAAACCATTCACTAGAGTTCCTTCACCAATCATCCTCCCTGAAGCTCGCTCCTGGAACATTACTTTCTGAGGAGTAAAAATAACATTGCAATCCATTTGATTAGTGCATTTGCTAATAGACAATAAATTTGCCTTAAGTTCAGGAACAACAGTGACTTCTATTTCTTTTGAGAAGAGTTGAGTGATGCCAGAGCCATTGGTAGGAACAACCGAACCATTTGCCATAGTTACATGTGGGTAATTAGTCTTTGAACTAAATGAAGTCAGCAAATTACTGGAGGCAAACATGTTATCGGATGCACCAGAATCCACAATGATTGAGGAATGAGAAGTAGAGAGAGCAATAGTATTACCTGAATGGTGCGCACTATTGGAAACCTCCCCCTGCGCACCAGTCGCCTGTAGCTGGCCTGGAGGGTATCGGCTCATTAAGAGTTCCATTTGTTTGGAGAGTTGTTCAAGTCGGTTATGCATGCCCTGATCCTCAGATCCCATTGCCAAGTTGGCATTTGGATTGCGCCCTTTAAATGAAGCTGGTTTAAGGTGCGGATGCAACACCCAACACCGATCTTTGGTGTGCCCAGTGGTTTTGCAATGATCACAATAAAATTTCGATCCCTTCTTTTCTTTTCCTTTGTGGCATTGACTGTTATCACTAGATTTGAAAGAATAATGAGCATAATTTTCAGAATTTGGAGGTAAGTTAGGTACCTTTGTGCCCATCACACGTCTCCGAGTTTCTTCACTTTGAAGAATGGAGCACACGGTAGTGAAAGAAGGTAATTCGGGCCTCATGAGGATGTCACGGCGGGTTTCATCAAACTCAGATGAGAGGCTGCCCAAGAGGAAAAGAATTTGGTCTTGTTGCTCCCTTTTGATATATTCTTGCACCGTGGCTACAATGGGACGATATTGCCTGAGTTCCTCCCACTGTTGTTTGAAGGATCCAAGGTGTGCAAGGAGTGTGTGACCAGGCTCTTGTCGTAGAGCAATAATGCCCCGTTGAATTTCAAACACTCGAGAAGCATTATTAGTATTGCCATACATTTCAAACAGAGAATCCCACAGTTCTTGTGCAGTGTTAGAATACGCAAAAATTTTATAAATTTCAGGTTCCATGGAATTGAAAATCCAGGACATAACACAAAGATCATTTGCTACCCATTCAGGAGTTGGAGTAGTTACCTGACCTGCTTGTGGTACTATTGGTTCGGTTTTGTTGGAATCAACACCTGCATCCTGTGATGATGCAACCGCAGCGCTGGGTGCACCAATGGCATAGGATTTGCCCAAGATGTGTTCCAATTTCAGTCTTCCTCCAATTGCAACCTTCATAGCACGAGCCCAAGGTCGATAATTGGTGCCATCGAGAAGAAAATTGGTAAGGGACTGATTATGATTCCCTTTGAAGTTGGTGTCAGCCATAACAACTTGGTCGACTAAAAAAAATGCAGCAAGCAGAAGGAAAAAGAAATCAAAGAAATCAGTAAGCATAAACAAAGGAAGGTACTTAGTTCACCTTCGGCATAGCCATCAGCAAACAAGGACCGTAATTTGTTCTCCGCTCTGATACCATGTCGTTAAACATTAACAAGAAGATGACACAGAGATTTAACGTGGTATCGCCTAAAGCGCACTCCACGACTACTCAACACACCCAATTTTTATTAGAGAATAACATAAAGAAATACAACTCACACACACTTTTTTCTTGTGTTTTTAATACCTACGCCACTATCTGGTTTTTAACCAAGAAGAAAAGACAAAGAAGGAAATAAACAAAAAATAGCAAATAATAAAGAAATAAGGAAACAAGATATATGCTGAAGAGGCACACGATCCCTTCTAATAATAGAAGATTTGTGTATCTGCATAGAAAATATCACATCTCCAAAAAACATATCACAACATGATTCAACTCTTTGTTCAACAAGTTGTCCTAATAATCTGAGAATTCATTCAACCACTCCTTGCTATCGGTATCTTCATCATGATCTTCATAAAATTCAGTTTGGAAGTTGGTGAGATAAAATGGGGTATAACCAAATGGTATGATTCCTGGTACACTACTAATGTCTTTGCCCCAAGCTCAATATGTTTGAAAGAAAAAACATTTCCATCCGTTGATGGGATGAAGTAACAATCAATTCGAGCTGTCCTGACTTTCTGCTGTTGAATAACTCTCAGTAGTCAGTATGTATTTCTTTTAGCTTAGGCTGCCCTTTTACCATTATGTCTTTCACAGAAGAAAACTCATAAAACCTTCCCATGACATCTACATTAATTTGAAATGTACAAATATTAAACTATACATAACTGACAATAATGATAATTGATATTGCTAAATGATATTATGAACTATAAAAAATTAGATTTAATTAAAATATTTTTTAAAATATAAAAATTACTTAATAAGTAAATTGTAATTAAGAAATATAATTTTAAATTTATATGATGGTAGAAATTTAAATAAATTGGTGTACCTATAGACCGTGTCAAAGTAGTAATATTTGATCCAATATTTTCAAAAGACTTGAAATCAAAGTAACACACGGATATGGCAAAGAAGTAACATAAATATTTTTGAAAAAAAACCAGTCAAAAACTTGCGGAGAACTGTATGATAGCTTCCTCTAATATGTACAAAGTTGAATCGTGCAATGATTAAGATGGCCCCCTTTGTCGGCTCCCCACCTTTTCTTTCGTGCTTTTTCAAATTATTATTTTTCCTTTCGGCTTGTGTGGTGAATGTATTTGGGGATATATATGCAGGATACATGACTGCTTTGTGCGATAGTCATATTTTCAAACGAAACCTACTATTGATTAATTTCCACTGGATTTTAATGTATTAAAAGTTTTTCAACAAGTTAACTCTAGCATACTTCAAACTTTTATCATACATGATCTGACATCGTTTATAAACATTGTTAAAGATAAACTTGCAAGTATGTATGAATTTTTAAAAAAAAACAGAGAACAATGAAGGTATATATATGAGGCTGGCCCAACTTGGGCCTTGCTAGATCAGAAAAAGGACATCTAAACTGGGCCATATTGGTTTTACACTTTTACTAATATATTAGAATCTACAGTCAATGTTACATCGATCCTATGTCACGAATATTTTTTTTGTTAATGAATGGTTGCGTTCATCGTTTCGTCCTATGTCACGAATATTTTTTTTTGTTGCGTGTTGCGTTTCGTCATTTGAACGCAAGAATTTTTTATTGTGTTAACCGTTTCGTTCACTAGAACGATTAAAACGGTTTAACCGTTTCAACTATTTAATCGTTTTTTATTTTTATAACAGAGCAAAAAAAATAATAAAGTCTTGGAGAAAATTTCAATACAACAAATAATAAACATAAGTACATAACCATGATGTAGTAGTTTAGTCCAGACATACTTATTGTATTACACTATCCAAAGTTGTACTTCAAAACATTCTGCTTTGGCCCATGGCCAGGGGCGGATCCAGTGCACATAGCACCCCATGACAAGTGCCTGGGTTAAAATTTAAAAAATTAAGATCTATTATGTTTAATTTTGAGAAGTGACTGGGCTAAAAAAATAACGGTGCCTAGGCTTTTTGATGGAGATACAACCTGGAAGGTATTTTTCTTGCTTCATTCACTCGCTTCCTCTCGTACACATCAACATCATCCACTTATATACCTAGGCTAAAAAAAATTTCGATCCGCCTCTGCCCATGGCAGAGAAAAATTTGATTTGCCACTTACAACCAACAAAAAACTCACAATATTTAACAAAACTATATTTGCAGAAACATCCTAAGTCACCAACAACAGAACACCAAGTTCCAAATAAGTCTATAGGCAGAAATTAAAAATCAATATTGCTGAGCCTTTAAAGCCAAAGATCCCCTTAAGAAACATGAGGCAGGAAGTTCGTTCGATCTATGTGGTTTATGAAAACTTGGCCAATATGTGTAGATTTTGTGCCATAATTGGTCATGAGCATAACCTGTGTCCTGTGAGGTTCAGATTGGTGCAAATGAAACAACAAGAACAATATAAGGAGCAACTAGGAAGCAAATCCATACCTGAAACACAAGTAGGAAAATGGATCATAGACAAAACCATGGTACCAAGAAATGATAATGTTGGGCCAGCTACTGCGGGGCCAAGTATGGGCTCGTCTAGTGACAGTAATCAACTGCCTGATGGGAAAATGGTGAAAGTGGATAGAAAACTGAAAAGGCCCATGGATTTGAATGAGGGGGGAATGGCTATCTTATGCATTGAAGGAGGTACATAGAACCAAACAGACTTGGCGGGAGATGAGCACAACCAGCATTTAAACTGCAAAAGGGCCAAGGAGACGATCCCCAACTCGTCTCCAAGTTCCCAATGAATGCCAATTCATGGAATTGCCGTGGCATAGGAGGCTCGCGGAGAAAACAGTTCCTTAAGGACTATATTCATGCTACAAAAGCTTCTTTTATCTTTCTTTCTGAAACAAAAGCCTCCTATCGTAAGATGTCAAGGTTTATGAGATCAGTCAAGGGATACTTGTACCATGTAATACCTGCTAGGGGACTGTCAGGGGGGTTATGTCTGGCCTGGAAGGAGGGGATAGATCTGCATATTCTCCATGATTCACAAAACCTCATTTGTGCCCAAATTTGTACAAAAGAGAAACCACCTTGGCTCCTGATGGGAGTCTATGGGGACCCCAAGCACCACCTTAACAGGTATTTATGGCAGCAAATATCCTATTTTATCTCTACAAATGGCAGTGTGTGTCTTATGGGTGATTTCAATGAGATTCTAAGTGCTGATGAAAAATTTGGTGGCAGTCAGAGATTGAAGCCAAATACAGTGCAATTCCAGAACTTTGTGTTTGACAATGGTTTAGTGAATGTTGGTTACAAGGGCCCTGCTTATACTTGGACCAACAAGAGAGATACCTCTGAGGCAATTTATCAGAGGTTGGATAGGGTATTGGTGACACCAACATGGCTTCAATTGTATCCAAATGCTTATGTGAACCATTTACCAATGATACACAGTGATCACTGCCCCATTCTCTTCAGAATAAAAAAACCCCCAGACAGATCAAGAGTGTTTAGAATTGAAAATTGGTGCCTCATGGATCAAAGTTTTCAAAACAGTTGGAGAGAGGAATGGAACAATACAGAAGGAATGAGTTGGAATGACAGATGGTATTCTGTCAAAGGATGTATGAAAAAGTGGGTGGCAAAAAACCCTACACCAAAGAAGAAGTTGGAGCTGCTTGCAAATAAAATCCAAAAAATACAATCAATACACCCTGCCATGAGGGACCATAGTATGGAGGAGGCACTGCTGCATGAGTATGAATTAGTTGAGGAACAACATGAGCAATACTGGAAGCAAAGGGCCAGAATAGAGTGGAATTGCATGGGGGATAGAAATACTAAATATTTCCATACTGCGGCCACTAATAGAAGGAGATACAACCTAATCACAATGGTGCAAGATAAAAGGGGCCTTCTGACAGGAGATGAGAAAATTATTAGAAAGCAATTTCTGAATTATTTCAGGGAGTTGTATAGTCCAGGGACACAGAACAGAGAAGTAATTGAGGTTGATAACGAAAATGGAGGGGAACTCACCAACCATTCATTCTGGCAGGAGCTGGGTATAGGAGAGGGTCCAGTGATCCAACAACAAGCACATGCCTCCTTAAACAAGCTTCCTGACTACAATGAGGTGAGAAAGGTATTATTCCAAATGGGGCCTGACAAAAGCCCAGGCCCAGATGAAATAACAGCAAGGCTCTATCAGCAAAACTGGAATATCATTGGAAATGAATTGGTGCAACAAATCAGAAAAATTTTTGTGGAGGAGTCAGTACCAGAGGAATGGCTCAGCTGTTCAGTGACTCTCATCCCAAAAACTGATGAACCTGAAACACCTGCTCAGTATAAGCCTATAAGTATTGGAAATGTTGCTTATAGACTGCTCATGAAAATATTGGCAAATAGATTGAGGCCGCATATCATTAGAGTCATCTCAGCTGAGCAGAATGCATTCATTAAGGGGAGGTGCATTGCAGAGAATGTAGTTCTGGTCAGAGAAGTGCTTCACTCCTTCAGACAAAAGAATTTCAAGAAATCTGTCTTTATGCTGAAAGCAGATGTTTCAAAAACTTTTGATAAGCTAGAATGGGGTTTCTTGGAGAAAGCAATGGCTTACATCAATATACCTCCTAGGTATATCAATCTCATGCTGTCCTCTTACAAAAAGGCAAGAGTTTCAATTAAGATAAATGGAAATGAACAGGGGTTCATAAGGCCAAATAGGGGACTGAGGCAGGGCTGCCCTATGTCCCCTTATGCTTTCATCATAGCCATCGAGATGCTATCAAGAAGGTTAACAAAAGCACAAAGGAGAGGTGAAATTGTGGGGATAAAACTGGCACACACCAGTCCAGCTGTGTCCCACTTGATGTATGCAGATGATTTGGTCCTCTTTGGGGAAATCAAAAGGGCAGAACTAGATAAGTTTGATCTTCTTTTGCAGTAGTTTGCTCAGGCTTCTAGCTTGACAATAAATCCCCAGAAGTCAAAGCTATGGTTCTCAAGAGGGGCAGATAGTGAGGCCAATAGCAGAACAGTACAAGTCATGCAGGCAGACCTGGTACAGGGAGAAGACAAGTATTTGGGTGCTATAATTCAGAAGGGGCCCACAGGCATGAAAACAGGAAGAATGCTGCTAGATAGAATGATGAGTAAATTGGCTGGTTGGAAGGCACACATGCTTTCTCAAGCTGGCAGGTTAGTTCTTATTAAATCTGTCCTTATGTCCCTACCTGTCTACTACATGACTATTGAGATTGTTCCAAAAACTTTCATCAAGCAAATGAATAGTCTCATGGCTAAGTTCTTTTAGGGAAAAACTGGGCAGACTAGATACATGGCACCTGTGGCTTGGGCAAAAGTTTGTAAGCCAGTGGATGAAGGGGGTCTGGGAATTAGGGATTTAACTATGTTTGGGGATGCTCTTTTCCTTAAGTTGGCCTGGGCAATTGCTAGTAATCAAGATAAATTGTGGGTACAAGTGGTCAAAGCAAAGTATTGTCCAAATGTGGTGGGGGTTTTGGAGGGCAAAACCAAATTCAAGCTGTAGCAAAATGTGGAAAGATATTATTCACAGGAGGGGCTTTTTCCAAAATTCAGTCATATGGAAAATGGGGAATGGCAAGTCTATCCAGGCGGTGGGCCAACCATGGTTTGATGGATGGCAAACAGGTCAGGAAACAAGATCAGCAACCAGGAGACTGACTGTGGCAGATATGTATGATTGCAGTACCAGACGGTGGAAATTGGATGCTCTCACTTCCTTATTTGGTCAAAACCAGGTACTGAATATTCAAAGAATGCAGCCACCACAATCTACTGATGAAATGGTTAAAGATAGATTAATCTGGTTACATGATAAAGGGGGTACTTTTACAGTAAAAAAGGGGTATAGTCTTTTATTAGATCAGATTGGTGGTATTGGAGGCAGTGAAATGGCTTTGTTATGGCAAAAAATTCAAAAATGGGAGAAGCTGGTCCCAAAAGTCAAATTATTCCTTTGGCGATTGATTTCAAAAGCTTTGATGCTGTCACAAAACATGGAGGATAAACACAATCTCACCTATGTGTCAAAGATGCAACACTGAGAATGAGTATGAGATGCATTGTTTCTTTTTCTGCCAAGGATCAAGAGTTGTGTGGTTTGCTAGTAATTTGGGTTTGAGAACACAGGACCTACCCCTAAATGCGATCACAGCTATAAATCAGTGTATCCAGAATATGTCCTCTCAAGATATTACCAGATTTGCTTATACTTTGTGGGAGATTTGGCTGGCTCGGAATGAAGTGATTATGCAGAATGGGAGGTTTGACCCAACTCAAGTCCTCAAGAAGGTGAATAATTGGATGCACAGGGGTTCTGAACAACAAATGGTACTAAACCTAGGAAGGGACATTGCTGGGCAGAAGGGGCATTATTGGTACCCGCCAAATGGGTACCAAATCATTGTAGATGGGTCTTGGGATACACAGAATAGAGCTGGATGTGCTTTTGTTATTTATTCTGGAGGACAGCTGATGGAGATAGGGTACAGTAACCATAACCTTAATGACCCTTTTCACTCTGAAGTGATTGCTATGAAAGATGCGTTGAAGAAAGCCCATGAAAAGGGGTTAAGCATGCATGAAGTCCAGCTGTTCATTGATTGTGAGGTACTGACAACAATTGTCAATGAAGAAAACTCGGAACTTATTCCCTACTAGCAAGCCTGGGATGACACTTTGCAGATTTTACAGTTGGTACAGCAATGCTATGGTAATCTTTTGATACAACATGTGAAAAGAGAGGCAGTACAGGCAGCACACTTATTAGCTAATGTAGCAAGGAGAACAGGAGAACACTATCAAGGGGTTCCAAGATATTGGCATAATGATGAAAGGAAGCTGGCAGACAGGATCAAAACTGTTTTTTTCAAAAGGGTGCAATTTGATCCTCCGTAATTTGTATTTGTTTTTCTTTCCCTGGCTTAGTTGGGTTTGTTTCATTACTTTTTTCTTTTTTAATCTGTACCGTTGGATTAGTGTTTGTTTTTTCTTTGTTTAGTTATTTCAATGTTTAGGGGTTGTTTAGGTAGTGGACTTTGTTTCCTGCTTTGTCTGAGCCAGGGATATTGTTGTAGTTCTGTTGTACTCTCTGCAGCTTATTGGCTTGCATTTTATGTTAATTGAAGCCTACGGGCGTTGAAAACTTTCAAAAAAAAAAAGTTCCAAATAAAACGGCAAGATTTATACAAGGATACAACCAGGAAATAACGTACTTTTGAGAATTTTCCAATTTTTTTGTCTGGTTGAAGTTAGATTTTTCAAATCGTAGTAGTCGTCGGTTTACATGTTCTAATTTTTTTTGGATTTTTTAGAGTTAGATTTTCACACCGATTTTCATCTTGTCTAGAGTTGGAATTTTTTAAGTTACATTTTTTAGATTTAGATTTTCAGATTTTCTAGAGTTGAATTTTTTTAAGTTAGATTTTTTTATAGTTAGATTTTTAGATTTTTTTCGGATTTCTAAGAGTTAGATTTTAAGCTTTTCATTTTTTTAGAGTTACATTTTTTTACATTTTTTCGAGTTCTTACACCGATATTTCGCATAGTTATTAATTTTAAACAAATAAAATATATAAACAACAATCATAAATTTCATTAATAATGATCATGCATTACAATTGAAGGAAAAAAATAGAATATTTTATTTATTACAATACTAAACTGGGGAAAAACATCTTCCGTGCGCCTATTTCATTAATATATGCCAGCTGGTACTACAACTTAGGAAAAACATCAGTTAGGAGAAAACATTGTTCACGGCCACCTTCTTCTTCCAATTGAGTAACCCAAGAGCAAAAGTGAATAGAAGCTATATTTATAGAGGAATAATTTTTCATCTGCAAACAACTTCTTTGGTTGAGACTTGGACAGTGATGCATGTCTTCGAGTTCTATTGGCGGAAGGACTCGATGTGTACTCGTCCAAAGGCGTTGGCTGCAGAATGTTGGCTTGGCCCAGATGATGCTCATGGGTGTGTTACGGACTACTCGTAATACCATTTTGCTTGACAGCCAAGGCCGAATCATCTGTTCCGTCCTCTACACATTATGTAAGATTCCATGAGGAAATAGTTTATTTGTAGTTGGTGGAATATTAATAGCCATAAGGATTGTGTCCGATCCGATATCGCTAGATAGTTGTGCCGCCACAACCCTTATGGCTATTGATTTCGCACCAACTAATATTTTAGTAGGTTTTTTTCCTTAATTGTTTGGCTGGTTTTTTCCCATTTTTTTTTTGGTGGTTTTTTTTGATGATTTTTTCATTTTTTTTGTTATTTTGCAGGATTTTTAAAAAAATTGTTTCAGGTTGTTTTTTTTTTGGGTTTTTATCTTTTCTAAGAATTTTTTTTGGGTTTTTTCTTTTTTTTTGTTTTTTTCGGATGTGTGAGGAGTGAGTGAGGAAGGGGTGAGGAATGAGCCAATTTTTAGCAGGTCTTATATGCATCATCCAACAAAAAACCATCCAAACCATCCAATTGGATCAGGTGCTGAAATTGGGCCATTTTGGACTGTTTGGACGTGCTGACATCATCATTTTCATGTGATGACGTCATCAAAAAATTTTCAAAAAAAAATTAAATTTTTTTTTTTGCGCTGACGTCATCAAATGAATGGATTTTTGTGTTCAGTTAGATGCGTTAAGGGTTGAGTTAAACTAGTTATGTGGTCAATTAGATGCAGTGATGATATGACGTTTTGGTTTTGATAATGATCATAAAGGATGAGTTAAATTGCGTTATGTGTTCAGTTAAATGCAGTGGTAATACGAAGTTTTAGTTCTGATAATGGCCATAAAAAATGAGCTAAACTGAGTTACGTGTTCAGTTAGATGCAGTGGTAATATGACTACTTAGTAACCATACAAACGATGAAAACTAATACTAAATTCTTTCAATAATCTAATCCCTTGCGCAAAATAAGAAAACATTTATGAAAACAAAACTTTCTAATTTTCAAATGTTCACAACATGATCCCTTAAAATAATAAATATAACAGGTATAAATTCTAATTAATCCTTCAAGCAATGAACATACATAGTAATACAAGGTGATCCATTAGGAAAACTAACTTAACACATATGATCACTAAGTAATCTTTTTACAAATTATGAAGTGAAATAATTAGTGATCATAGGTAGTGTTTACCAAAAACCCGCCGGGTTAGACCCGCCCCGCCCCAAACCAGTCCCATGGACCGGACCGCCCCGGACCGTCCATGGACCGCCATGGACCGAAGGGTTAGACCGGGGCGGGTCTATGGCGGGTTTGGGCCGCCATTTCTAAAACAATCCGTGTTAACCCGCCCCGTCTTAACCCTTGGACCGGACCGTTTGTCCCGTCAACCCGTGCTAAACCGTCTTAACCATTCAATAATTATATTTGAATTTTTTTCATTTAATAAAAAAATTACAAATCAAAAATAAGAAAACAAAAAAATAAAATAAAAAACAGAAAATATAAGTAAAAAAATAAAGAAAAAACGCAAAAGTAAAAAATAAAAATAATTAACAAAAAATAAAAAAATAGAAAAAAAATATTGAACAAACAAACAAAAACGCAAAAAAAACAGCAAAAAAATAAACGAAAAATAAAAAAAAAAGCAATAAAATAAATAAAAAACCCGCGGACCAGACCGGACCGGACCGTCATAACCCGTGCGGATTACAAGGGGCGGGTTTAAGAAGGGTTAGGGCCAAAGTTTCTAGGATGGACCGTCCTAACCCGCCCCGTCTTAACCCGTGGACCGTCCCTAACCCGCCCCGTCCTAACCCGTGGACCGCCGCGGGTTGGACCGCCCCGCCCCGTTTGGTAAACCCTAATCATAGGTAAAGAACAAGTGTATATCCCGGGCAAGTTGCAAATTAATACCTATTAACTCATGAATAACACTATGTTAGAGCACTGACTACAAACCATGGCAGCAACACAGCACAAACCTGTTAAGATTGAAGATAAACAAACATAAAATGTTAACAACATGATCCCTTAAAGTAATAAATATAACTAGTATAAGTTCTAATTAATTCTTTCAAGCAATGAACATACATAGTGATTCAAGGTGAACCATTAAGGAAACTAACTTAATACATATGATCACTAATTATTATTATTTTTTTTTTGCAAATTATGAAGTGAAATAACATTTGCATCAGTAACAGAACATATATAATCACTAACTAATTCATTAGGTAAACTAACTTAACAGTTAACACGTATAATCACTAACTATTCAAGTACTATGTTTCATCCATACAAGCATCTAATATAACATATATATATATATATATATATATATATATGCAACTAAATGAACACTTACAAAATATACCCTGTGATAAGCAATTCTAATAAGGTTAACACAGTGAGATTTAATGGTACTTGTACTATTAAAAAACATTCCCAAATAAAGAAGTTAACTAACCTGGTCAATCAAGGTAAACTAGAAATTACCTTGCATTAAATGTCCCAAATTAGTCGCATAAGCTTTGTATAGTTTCCTAATTGATGCCAATTTTTTTTATATTCAATATAATGGAATAAAAAGAAAACCCAACAGCAAAATAGAAAACCCATTCAACAAATTAATCTTACGCAACCCACAAGTTGTTGAATTATAAGGTAATAGTTGGCAATTGAGAATACCAATTCAAGAATTAACAAGAATAAACACCAGATGCTCAAAATCTCAAAGAAAATACCTGATGAGACACTGGAAGCCACCTTGTGGTGCTCGTGAAACTATCTTCCGAGTCATCGTCGATTAGTTCAGCACGAAAGAGCATCTCCGTCTTCTTCACCGAAGGTGCGTTATTTCGGGTTGTGATGCTCTTCTTGCACCCGACCCGCCTAGTCCGATTTCTATTGCTTCTCGGTGCCATCGCCATGGCAATAGCGAAATTTGAAAGAGGGAGGGAGAGAGAGAGAGAGGTGGAATCCAATGGATTCGGAAATTGCTTTTCGTTTTAACACAAGAAGAGACGAGAAAAGAATAAAACAAGATGAGTGAAAAGGAAAGAGAGAGAGTAGAGGTGGAATCGAATAGATTCGGAAATTGATTTCACATCTCTTGCTATCGCCATTGTCGGATGTTTGGATCTCTCGCGTCTAGAGGTGTCAAACGTGCAGGATGTGCACGGAAATGCACTCTTACGTTTATGTTCCGTAACTTTTGACGTTAGAATTCAATTTTCCGCTTAATGTTCCGTTGTTATTACGGAAATGAATTTTGTTTTGTTTGCGTTCCGTATATATTAAACGGAAGAACGTAAGTAACGTTAAAAAAATTGTCACCGTTGACAGCAAATCACAACTTGAAAATTTTATTCCAGAAACAAAATTAAAAGAAAGAAAATAACAAACATTAAACTAGAATACAACCATATCAGTGTTTTAATTATAAATATGTTAGCAAGCTGTTACTTGTCAGCATATCAGTGTAATTTGGATCATGTCAAAATGAGTGCGCGTGAGGTAGTAATTAATGGTACAAAACAAATAGAATACAACCATATGTTGACATCTATACTCAGTACATGCCTCTCTCAGTACCAACTCCTCAATACCTCTCTCAGTACCAACTCCCTCACCTCATTGTACCAAATCATGACCCCCCATCAAAAGGAACAAACGCAAACTAAACCAAGAACATGAACCTCCTCTACTCATCTCCGTAATGCAATTGATCCCATTGCTAGTATGATCCAGTTCTCTAAGTCACCAGTACACCAAGCATCCCACTTATTACAAACCAATACAACCTGAATCAAAAAACGCAGAAGTCAGGCCTATTCAAAACTATGCATCTGACCTCCCTTCTCTCTTATCTGCAACACACAAAACTTCAAGTAAACCACAGAAGAACAATCAAATTTTTTTATGAAAATGAAAATGAAGTTTATAAGTAATTAAGTATATTTGTTTCTTCTATTATTAATGTAATTCAGAATATTTCTAGTTTCAGAAAGAAAAAAGAAAGTTAAAATCAGAATTGCAAAGAAATAGAAGGCAAAAATTCACAATGTAAAAACTAAAGGCAAAAATTTAAAAAAGGAAGCCAAAAGTTCAGAAAAAATTGAAGCCAAAAATCAAAATTGCATAGTTCTTACCTATTTCCCTTTGTGCATTGTGCTTTCAGATTTCCTCTTCAGAAGAGCAACAATTGCTTGCTAGAAATGATTGCATACTACCTGACGGGTGACCACTGACGAAGAGTTGGTGATGGAAGGTACAGACATATAGTCACACTCACACACACTCGAGCCTCACAAAGGTCACACTCAGCCACAAATCAACAGAGAGAAAGGAGAGAAAAAAGAGGGAGATGCAATCGAGGGAGGGAGATACAATCTCGAGAGAGGCGGTATACGGCGCTTCTAGGTCTTCTTAGCTCAGCTGCACGCTTCTAGTCTTAGGTTATGGGCTATAGCCTTATGGGCCGAAAATAAATGGGCCAACGGAATAACGGTATTAAACGGAACGTTATTGGGCTGTTTCATTTCTGTTTCGTCTATCTGAACGAAACAACATTTCATTTCGTTTCCGTTTCGGAGGTGGAAACGTAACCATTTTTCCTTGCATTTCTGTTCCGTTTGGACAGAACGGAACGGAAAACATGCAAAACAGCACGATATTGACAGCTCTACTCGCGTCTCTTGAATGAGGAAATTGATTCAAAAAATGGGAAAGAATTGGAGGGCCTCACGTGATATCACGTGAAAAAGGGAAAATGACGGAAAGAGGTCAGTCTTCGACCCATATAAAGAAGGACGAGCCCTGTGGGCTGAAAACGAGTCGAATACGAGCGAGCTGACCCTAGCTCTAGTTTGACTTCAGTCGAGCCGAGCCTTAACGAACACGAGCCACTATTGAGACATAAACGAGCTTAATTATTATAATTTTTTATATATATTTTGTAAGTTTTAAGTAAGTAAATTGTAAATTAATTAATAATTATTTATTTATAATTTTATATTATTTATTTCATAAGTCTTACTTAACATTAATATTTATACCTAAGAAATAAGTATATTTTCTATCAAATTGAGTACTAAATATAATAAATTATATAATAAAATTACATATCTAGCTCGACTTGCTACCTTATCGAGCCTTAACGAGACGAGCCGAGCTAGCTTGTTAACAACTCTAGTTGTAACGAGTCGAGCTAATACGAGCTTTTGTCGAGTCGAACACGAGAGAGCCACGAGCTACGAGCTTTTCTTGCACCCCTAGTATGGATGATAAAATGATGGATGGTAAATACCAATTACCAATTTTTAGTACTAATATTAAATTTTTTTTCTAGATTTACTAAATCTATTTATTTTTTATAATATTTATTAATAATAAAAAATTCGGAATAACTTTTCAATAGGTTAATTTTGAACCCGTTACGACTTACTGGGCGTGAAACCCTAGCCGCCTAGGCGATTCATTGGCGATTTTTCAGAACCCTCTCTCCATCTAAAAAACCTAGGCGGGGGAGGCCTCCGCCGGTCCCCGCGGCCGCCTCTTCTTCCCTTTTCTCTTCTCTACCTTTCTTTCTCTTTTTCCTTCAGGTCGGTCGGCCAGGTGCCCAATAGAGCGATGACCCATGTCAGATTTGTTTTCCTCAACTGGTGTGGTGAACCAAATGCTTTTTGGTGGAGAGACTCAGCATGTGTTGGTGCGAGGGTGGAGATTTACACCACTCAGGTGTTGCATCGATCAGATCTGAATTTAGGCGGTTAGCGGCGGGTCGTAGGGCTAAGTCTCAAGCTGGGAGGGAAAGGCGAAGGCTTCTCATTAGTGGAGCACTAGAGCCATGGTTTTTGGACTGTATCTCAATATCGACGTGGAGGCTTCTCACTGCAACCAGATTTTCGTTGATGAAGCGGTCTGGTTGTAGAGCCGATAGCGACGAAATTTTTGGCGACGATTGTCAGTAAGATGGTCGTACGACACGGCATTGTTGCCATGCTTGGTGGTGAGGGTGGTCCACGGAGGTTTACAATTTAGGTCGGGGGTTTAGAAGAGTGTGTCGGTTTAGGTTAAGCTCTTCATTATTGTTGTCTTCTTTGGTGTTGTGTACCGATGTGGTACCAATTTGAATTTGGGCTTGAACCTGGTTTAAAGTTTGTGCTGTTTTCTTATTATTGGGTATCGGTTTATCGGTGTAGGTGATGGTAGTTTGTAATACTTTTATTTTATTAATGAAAATTGTCGGCATTTCGCCGGCCTTCAAAAAAAATAAAAAATTCGGAATACCTTCACAACTGCACGTAGCCATGAGCGAATCTAAACAACCCACTGCCGCGCGCCAACAATCGGCATTTCCCGCTTAATAAACACTTCGTTGTGTCCCAAAACGGCAATTGTACTGCCGTTATATTCTCCATCAGTGAAAGCACAGCCCAAAAAAAATGTTAGAACATACCATATATAGCTGTCGACACTAAAAGAGATGATTATAGATCTTATAAAGTTATTGATAATCAGATAGTATCAGATTTCACCATCCTGGAGGATCTGAACCAGCTCTTGATCTAGTGACAAAGAGCAATGCATTTTAAATGAAAAATCGCAGGTTCGAAATCCGATTGGAGGGTCTTTCATAGACATTTAATAATTTAAAAATAAATTGGAAGGTTTGACCCCCAACTTATCTTCAAGAAAATCATCCTGGAGGATCATAAAAACTATTTCGTTCCATGAGACGTAGAGCATTCAACATATTTTTTAGAATATGCTTACGATGATGGGCATTACAGCAAGTGTTGTTCATAGAACTCAAATCTGCATCTTCCGATACATCAGAGGAATTAAGAATATTCAAATAGAAACACATGCAGCTCACTAAGATGACTTTCTTTTGCTAATAATTGCTTAATTCAGATTTAAATTAATGTTGACAAAGAAATGAAAAGGTAAAATGGATCCAATTCAATCATATTAGCAGACTAAAAGTTTCTACCCTTTGTTAGAGACTTTTGTCTATTTAAGTCATCAGATCATAATTAAGGGACTAGTATCAAAGCTATCAAAATTCTCATATTATCCTAAAATACCCTGTACAAAAAATTTGGAAATAAGAAAGTAGAGAAGATCTAGATTCTAGACAAGCTATATATATAGTGAAGCATGTATATATAATTATATATGCTAGCTGGTACAATTTATACTAAGCTTGACCCTGAGACAACAGGATTAGCTTCTGATCACCTTCATGTAACTGCCAAATTCATTTGAAACATGAAAATTTGAAAACATGGTCTGAACCAATTTCCATGCCAGACCGACATAATTACTAATTAGCTGAAACTTTGCAATTCATAATATAGACAGAAAAAAGTTACTTTTGGAGCTATTAGGTCTGGCTGATTATTTTGAAAAAAAAAAATGCTTAGTCAGGTTAGGCTGACACACTATTCAGAAATGGATCATGTATATGCACGTAAACGTCAGGCTGATGCACTTTAGAAACAAGGTCTGAAACAATTTTTATGCTAGACCAACACATGCGCCACCTACTGAAAAGATCATTTCAAAGCAATTAGTTGCTTTTCAACAAAGATGCTTAGTTAGGTTATTGAGAATTACTGATCGAGTATATGCACATAACCCTTGGATAAAATTATATATACCATTGTATGGCTATGGCATATCGATTTTGTCTGAAAAGACACGAGTTAAATGGAAGAGTGCTTCTTGGTACAATCTCTCCTCCGTGACGCTAGGTGTTGGCCAGCCATTTCTTACTAGTGCAATTTCCCTTATGTACAAGATTCGCGACATCGATCTCGTAGTCTTTTTCACAGTCTTCTGTGCAATAGAGTGCACGTATAAGAGCATATTCCGGGGATCTCTCGTCAATACGATTCATGGTTTCACAATAATTAACAGACAAGCATGCTTCTTCGAATCATAAGATTCCCATCACCAAAATTTTGTACAAATAAAATTTTATTAGTAAAAAGTTTGAAACAATGAATAAATAATTATTTTTAATTTTGGAATAGAACACATATGTAACATCTGTAATTTACCCACCCATTTGGGTGGGTAAGTTTGCTTGTAATTTATAAAAATATACTTAAATTTTCATATCAAAACAGTTTAAAAGAGAAATAAGATCACAAATACTCCTCTCATGCAATGACATGCATCCTGTCTTGGACATATTCACAATAGTATTAAAATTAAAATTTAATAACTTTGGGGAAAAAAACAAATATATAAATACTAAACAACGCATTGGAAACCAAATTAGTGAAATTACTAATGATTTGTAGAGACCAAATCAATAATTATTCTTGGAGACCATCACACTGGAGTAGGCACTTATTATTATTATATTTTTATTATCCAACAAGGCCCATGGGCGGAACACACTTAATAACAAGCATCACACGGTATCATGCTGAATCATATCCAATAATATAACAGCGTCAAACTGGCACGTGGTGGCGTCTTGTACTTCTAATAATGGTTTACAAAAACATTACACTCCAACACAGCATAGTCAATCTTCTGATCAAAAAAATATGTTCGCAACTGCACGTAGCCACGAGCGAATCTAAACAACCCACCGCCGCCAACAATCGGCATTTCACGCACAGTAGTTAAAACTTCATTGTGTCCCAAAACAGCAATTGTACTGCCGTTAAATTCTCCATCAGTGAAAACGATGTTCATTGCCACGAGTAATTCTATCTTATATAGCCCGGCTGCCGCATGGATCCCCTGTGCTTTGCCCACTAACTGCGAGTTCTCATCAGGTCCAGTTCTCAAGGGATCATCGAACACAAACACGTCACTGAAATTTGTTAATGATTTCTTGAATTCAGGTGCTTGTGCTACACTGACAGCAGTCTGGTTGGGACCACTGGTCCATTCGTGCCAATAGAATCGAATATGGCTCTGTTTTTCCACGGCAGCATGAGACACGATATGGCTGCTGATGAAATAGTCATTGCTTTGTTCAGAAGAGGTGACTAGACTGGAGTTAGTGGCACAACAGAGGAATAACAAAAGGAAGAGGGAGGAAAACATGAATGTAGCCATGGAAGGTAGCGAATGTTTCTAATTTGTTCCGTCCTTTATGGTTGGCTGGGGAGTGGGGATGCACATGGCTCATTTATAAGAGCTTTCAAGTTCTATTGGATCATGTCTTGCCCGATAGGCTATAAGAAAATCCGTTCCACCTATTACACGTTGGAACAAAAGCAGAGATGACGCTTGAAATATTGACATATTAAAAAGTGTATAGTAGATTGAAACTTTTTTTTTTTTTTGTGTGGTAACAAGAAAAAAAAAACTTCCTACCGGGACCATTCAAAAACAAAAAAAAAGAAGAAAAATACAAGAATTATGAAAAATATTGTTCATTTCTTTTAACGATAAATTAGAGATCAAATCTTTCAACTTAATTTTTAATTAAATATCTATATAGGTGCCAACAGAGTTTCGAACATGACCTTCTATTCAAAGATGAATTGTTCTTTCTCATCAGTTTTAGCCTAGTTGGCTTTTAAGTTGTTCATTTTATGCATAAATTAGCTGAAGGACAACTTTTCTTAAAGAAATTGTTGAGCATATTATCAATATTAGAGAGGGATATGCTCATATCATATGCTAAAAATTTTAAACTAATATTAAAATATTACTAAATTTCGAATTTATTACTAAAATAATCCGAATTACATAAATAGGTCTGCATGGAAAACCGATACTAGTATCTGTCTTAATATCGATTTTTCAAAGACTGATATAATTAAGAAGATACACAACTAATATAATTATAATTTTAACATGGATAAAAAAGTACTACAGATGTGGTCTAGCTTGTATACCCAAAAGTATCGTAAAAATAACTGTAAGTGTACAGTAATTCGTTGGTACAGTTGAGGTCAAATCCACAGGGACGGTTGAACATGTACCGGACTCACGCTTTCACAAAGTCTAGATCTAGGTATAAAACTAGAGACAAACAACAAATAACTTACTAATAAATTATTTTTGCGGTAATTTAGTTGCAAATATGGTATAAAAATATCTAAGGGTTCAGTTTTCACCTTAGTCAGGCTTCGCTCTCGCTCCACAGCATTGACTCATGCCGCACAACCCTTAGTTAGTGCTATTTATGTCTTCAATTTCAACACGATACAATGGTTTATGGCTTGTGTTGGACAGATCTAGCCGTATCTAAACTCCTAAACCTCAGCCCCTCGCATGTTGGTCACAGTATTTGGACTAGAACCTAGTCTAAAGTCCCCATTAGGTTAATTTCCTCTCAACTCTCGTTTGTTGGCTTATTTATCCTAAGTCTACTTCTTGATTCACCAAGACATCTACTAGACTCGCCTATGCAGAAACTTGTCTCTCTCGGGTTTAAGTTAGTCACCTCTCGGCTCCTAACTTACCTTAAGTTGCCAATTCAATTTATTTAACCAATTTACACCTTATGCCTAACTTAGATGTGGCCATTCATCTAGTAAGAGGTTCAATTAACTAATCAAACATAAACAAGCTTCATCATTTAGAAATCAAACAAGTAGCACACAATAGAAACAAAGTATCAAGTTAAAACATCAAACCCATCCTCAGTTTCAACTTAGCCCTAGAACATAACTAAATCTAGCCTAACTTAATGCTAAACAAACAACAAAAAGTAGGAAATAATTAAACTGATACAATCTCCATGAAAAAAAGAAAGGGAAGAGAAAGGCTAGGCCCATTCTCAAGCCTATTCTATCTTCTGGATTCATTAGGAGGTCACCTTGGTGTAAAGGTGAGGCGAAGGAGGTCAGAACAGGGTCTCCAAGGCGGTAGAGGAGGTGGAGCGGTTGCACAAGGTGCTGGTGTGGTTGCACAACTCTTGCTAGTGCGGTCGCACAACACATGTTAGATATGGATCTGGGTTGGTGTCGTTGTGGTGTCATAAGGAATGAAGGTGGAATGGACGATGCCCTAATTTCGACGCTTCGGATGCCTTATATAGGAATGGGGTAGAGTTTGAAGCTCTATACGGTCGCATAGAGTATCCTGGCCCAGAATTGAGCCACGTGTGCACCATCTAAGCCTAACATGGGCCTGTGCGGTTGCATGCCTGTCATGTGTAGCCGCACCGGGTCCTCTGGGTCACACGTCATGCACGGATTCACGTCGTTTTCGTTGTGAATCTTCTCCATGTTCCTACAAAACGAATTGAAACCCAAGCAGTACCAATTTCCTACAAATATGAATCAAAAGCAAGTAAAATCAAGAGTTTTGAATTTTGATTTGGGTTAAAGTTCGCCGAAAATCATGTATTAATATGTGATATCAATTACAATGTTTGATCAAAAGTGCAACACATTAAAATATAAGAACATATACACAATTAATATAATGATACCCTGTAAAAATCGGTAAAAAAATCGAAAAAAATAATTTAAAAAATAATATTTAATTTCTAAACTAATTAAGATTGTTATAAAATATTTTTAAAAGAAATTTAATAAAGAAATTCTCAGAAATTATAGATGAAAATAGAGACAAACAACAAATAACTGACTAATAAAATATTTTTTAGGGTAATTAATTAGTTGCAAATATGTTATAAAAATGTCCTAAGTAGTGAAACTCAAAAAGGTTGGGCCGGATTTCAAAGGATCGGACTTAATGGGTTTGGTATAAGGACCGGACCAGATTCAAGGAATGGTCCAAGAAGGACTAGATTTGACGGATTTCTTTTCCGAATAGGTAGCCCGGACCTTTGAAAACTCGGCCCTTCTAAGCCCTTGGTCTTTCAAATGGCCGGACTCAAGGATCCAAAGGATTCAAAGGATTCCATACTCAAATGATAAGTTTTAATTTCTGGTAAAAAATTAATCAATTAATATATTATAAAATAGTTCATATAATGCAAAATTCAATTTCCAATATATATGCAATTATAAAATGTAGAATTTTCATTTAAGTATGATACCATAAACGAAAAATCAACAATTTCTTTGTTTGAAGGTTGGCATCGGCCAACGATTTGCATTAATAAGAATAGTAGCATATACAAAAAATTCAATGACCCTTCCAAATAAACCGAAGAGAAATGCAAATTTCTTGAAATTAAAAACAAATAAACTTAAGAAAAGTGAACCGGCCCTTCCAATATAAATAATTTGTATTCCTTTTTATTCTCTTGACTTATATTGAATAGCCCTTCCAAATAAATCAGGTCGGATTTGGCCAGACCTAGCCCTTCAAGACCCATCCCATCATAATCTGTCTTTGTCAAAAATTATATCCGGCCCTTTCAAAATCCAGCCCTTCTAGGCCCTTGTCCGTTGTAAATATTTCAAAGGACCGGTCCGGTCCATATTTAAAGACGGCCTTCCAAAGGACTGGCCAAGGACCAAGGACTGTTCGCATATTACTAGTCCTAGGGGTTCAGTTTTCACCTTAGTCAGGCTTCAAGCCGTCAACGCTTATCGCTCTCACACTGCTGCACTGACTTGTGCATGCCAGGAGGCTTTAATTGTTCGACCGCTCAGACCTCATGTGCCATCGCAATACCCTTCATTAGTGCAATTTCAACACGATACAATGGTTTATGGCTTGTGTGGGACAAAACTAGCCGTACCTAAACTCCTGAACCTCAGTCCTCGCATGTTAGTCACAGTATTTCATCTAGAACCTAATCTCAGTGTGGACCTGTGGTCAAGTTCGGCATGATTTCCTACCAGTTAGGAGGCATCAAATAGCAGGGGCAGTCAGGAGACATCAAGTAGTAGGGGACTAAATAAAAGCAGTGAGGGAAGGGGATACAAGGCGAGTTTGCATGTCTTGAAGAATATATGTACTACTTCTATTTAATAATGTTTATTTAATCTTATGGACAAGTTTATGCAATAAATTTTATGTTGTGTCATTTCTTTTTTGCATGTATTAAATTAATCAAATTTTAGTTCTTACAATTTCTAAATTAAGTATGGTACAAAATATATGCAACATATTACAAAAATAAAATAAAACAACTTAATAAGAAAAATACATATTAACAATACAAATATTAAAATTATATAGAAAAAATCATTATAAGTACTAAAAATATTAAATTATATTAAAAATTACTAAAATTATATAAAGAAACGTTGTTAAGGTTGAATGCTGATATTAGTTCTTTTTGACGGTGTGTTTGGTAACACGTGAACAAAGGCGTGAATAAGGGATAACATTTCGCTCCCTCAGTTCTATTCGCTGTTCGCCATTCGCAAAAAATGGAGAACGGAGAACAAGCCGTTAGTTCGTTGTTCATGAAAAAGGTTAGATGTTTGGTTTCACGCGAACTATCCTTGTTCGCGAACAACGCTGTTCGCGGGTCTCCCAAATGTACCCTCAAAGAACGATAGCATATCGGTTTTTCAAAATACAATATTGCATTGCAAATCTATTTATATAATTCTGATTATTTTGTAATAAACTCGAAATGAAATGACTAATAATGATTTGAGAATGACCCGGTCCACGACTAAATTGACTAAATGGCTAAGTTTCATTCAATTAAAAAAACAATGCAGATTGACTAAATTGACACGATTATTCACACCACTGTGCTAAATTTATATTAATCTTGCTAAGTAGCTTGTTTTAGATGGAGGTTTATATATCTTTCTACATTAATATGACATGAGAAGCGTTTTGCTACCATCATTTTTTTTTTTGCCACAAGTTGCCACAACTTTATATTTTATCAATATTTGAAATTTTTTAAATTCAAATGTTGAATCCAAACCATTGATCTTGTTCAATTTAACGAGCGATGTGTTTCTATATAAGTTTTATAAAATTTGAAGTCAGTTTGATACTCGATCAAGTGGTCAACAAATGAACGAATCTAGTTAATTATGGCTGATTAATTCTAATACGTTCATCATTTGCTCACTTGATCGATTATCAAACCGACTTCAAATTTTATAAAACTTACATACAAACGCATCGCTCGTTAAATTGAACAAGATCAACGGTTTGGATTCAGCGTTTGAATTTTAAAACTTTTAAATATTAATAAAATATAAAATTATGACAATTTGTGGCAACAAAAAATGGTGACAGCGTTCCCGCTGCTCATACGACATTATGAATCTCTGAAAAACACACGACCTTGACTCGGCCCACGATGGCGGTCATAGATCGAGACAATAAAAGAAAATGAGCTTGATGCATGCTTGTCCACATAATCCTTCTCAATGAATGAAAAATAGGAAATTACATGAAGCAGCGCTAATTGAGTTCAATATGTTGTCAATCATTAGCATGATTGATATACATCTTAATTTTTTAGAACATTAATCCTATTATATACCTATGAGACTATGCCTCAATTGACAAGATTATTCAACAACTGTGCTAAATTTATGTTAATCTTGCTACGCAACTTGATTTAGATTGAGGTTTGTATATCTTTCTACACTAATATAGAATATGATTTATGGGCAATGTTTTGAAAACCGGACCGGACCGGCCGGTTCGACCGGTTCAACCGCGAACCGGACCTTAGTCCGGTCCAAACTGAGCCGGTTTTTTGGGTGTTTCTGAACCACAACGAACCGGTCGGTCCGGTCCGGTTTTTGGCTAAACCGTCGAACCAAACCGTCCGGTTTTATATTTGTTAACAATTTTGGTTTGATTTTTTAGATGACATAAAATTCTAACAAAATTTGCTGTTTATGGGATTCGAACCCATGTCATTGGGCCGAACAAACAAGAGTCTTGCCACTGGGCCACAAGTCATTTTGTGAAAAAACTGAACAACTAATATATTTAACTAAGATTTGAGTGGATGACGTCATCCGGTTCGATCCACCGGTTCGACCGGTCCGACCAGTCCGACCCTTGACCCAGTAGCCTCGCCGGTTCGATGTCCGGGTCGGTTTTCAAAACATTGTTTATGGGGGTCATAAATCGAGGTAATTTAAGAAAATGAGTTATGTATGCTTTGTCCACATAATCCTATTCCATTTTTGAAAAATAGGAAATTATATGAAGCAGCATCCATTATATGTTTTCAATCGCTAGCATGGTTGTCATCACATTAATTTCATTCTAATATACATCCTTTTTCAGAACATTAATGTGCTATTACATATACCTAGGACTGATCAAAACTAGTTCTTCACAACAACATTATTTGTCAGTCGTACTGTAGATACAATAGTCTTGACCAACCAAAGACTCTGGACCACAAATAATTACCTATTCAAAATAATTAAAATAAATAGGTATACGTTTCAAATGTCGAATTAAAGAGGTTGTTGGAAATATTCGAAATTTCGAATTAAATTGTAGAGCGCAAAGAAGATTAAATTTTCATTTTTTAGATCACGAATTAAAGAGTGTGTATAAAAAAATTCTTTATTTAATAACAGTTGATAATACTAATATATAATTAAGCTTGGCGCACAAAAAAGGTTGGAGACCTCTCTCCAATTTAACGTAATTAATAGAATATTTTTTATGACATAATTAATATAATCTAGTGGGGTTGATGTATGAAATTCATTTATTTACAATTTTGTGTAAATTTACTAGTTATCTTTCAAATTTTCTTACAAAATATATATAGTTATATACAGTTGTGAATGAAAAAAAACGAATTTAGAATAAGTTGTCACCGTTTCAAGGAGACTATTTAGAATTCAGAACGGTTTATTTTTTTTATTTTCAGGATTGCAATTGAACAATATTATGTTTTTTTTTCTCAACTTTTAAACAAATACAAGTATTTTTCTCTCTCAACTTTTAATCATTTCGCTCTAAGATTTGTGGCTGATCATTGCTCCCTCCGCCGGAAAAAATTAAAAATAATATTAAAATATTATTAAATTTTAACTTCATTATTAAAATAATAAGAATTAAATAAATATGTTTGCAATATCGTATTTGAAAAAACCAATGCTGAAATCTTCTTTGAAAGAACGATATCAACATTGAACCTTAACCATGTTTCTTTATATAATTTCAGTAATATTTAATATAATTTAATATATTTAATACTGATAATGATTTTTTTCTATATAATTTTAATATTTGTGTTGTTGATATGTATTTTTCTTATTAAGTTATTTTATTTTGTTTTTGGAATATGTTGCATATATTTGTATCATACTTAATTTAGAAAATGTAAGAAATGTAATACGATTAATTTAACAGATGCAAAACATAAATGACACAACATAAAATTTATTACGTAAAACTTGTGCATAAGATTAAAAAATTATTAAATAAAAATATATAGTGCATAGGATTACAACACATGATAAAACTAATACCTTACCTTAGGAATGATGTTCATTATCCTTTTCCCTAAATACACAAACCCGCCTCGTATATTCCTTCCCCACTTCTTGTGCTTTCACTTAGTCCACTGCTACTTGATGTCCCCTCACTGGTAGGAATTCGGGCAGAAGCTGACCATGGATCCACATTATTGGAATTTTGACGTGAATGAAGACCTTCTATTCCAAGACGAAGATAACTTTCAGTTCTATGATCAATACTGATGGATGTTGAATTGTCACCCTAGAAGGTTCACCTCTTTATCTTGCAGTTCTTCTTGTTCTTGGCCTGCTACTACGGCGACTGGACTGAACTGCTTCCATCAAAAGAGGTCCCTCTGCGGTATTCTCTCTAGTATTGTCCCCTCTTATTCTCCTTCTTTTCACGATTTTTTTTCGCCTATCGCAATTAATCAAATGCCTATCAAGAACGATCAAGTGTCCATCATGCACAAGCCACTTATCTTCGTCTTCATAGTAATGAAATTGACCAGAACATATTTGAAGCAAATTCTTAGTGTTGTACCATTCATCCATAAAATCAACAATCTCCCACCTATATTCACCTCATATGACAACAACATGACCACATGGTATTCCTGTCAATTGTGATTTTTGCACTTGTAAGTAGCATGCCTAGTCGGTAATTGAGGGTCTCTTGGATGACATTATGTCTGATTTTAACTTCGTACTTTCATGTTATATTTGGGAAGCTATCTTTTTCAAAGGGCACTTGAACTTGAAATTCTCCACGATCAAGTGCAATGCTGATAACCGTCATTTTCATTGTAAATATGATTTTTTATCATGCTTCATCAATTTAAGAATTTTGAGTAACTATTATTAAAATTGAAATAAATTTGTACCTATTTTGAGATTATGCTTCATCAATTTAAGTTGGACTTCTTTTGGCCATCGTTGTCCCTCCGCCTGTCTCTCCAATGCTATTTATTTTCTACCATTAAAGAATGTAACACACTTGTACCAAGTGCCTTCCACTAGTCCAACCACTGATAGTTTCTTCGTAGCGACAAACTTTTGGTTGAGCCTTTTCAATCCATTACTCGTCATATGACCCTAATGATGACCACCGTAGTAGGTCTATGACCACTTTTCTGGTTTCTCTGGCTTGTCATCACCATGATCTTTTTCACACTTTTTAAGGTACTCGATTGTTATTGGGTTTGTCAAGCGGAGTTCGTTCCACATTTGTTCGAAACACCTAAATTTTTTGAAGTTAGCCAACCTCGTTCTGAATTTGGTTGGCAAAGTGTTGAATCGATCCGCCTTGTATAAATTTTGAGCCACTTGTTGCATGCGATACCAGTGCACGGCATATGAAGGGTCGGCATCCTATGGTCATCCATATTGTTGTCTTTTAAACGTGTTCTTTATTCTCCAATGCCGATCGAAAAAAACACAAAAGAAGAAGAAAGGTAAACCGAAAGAAGAAACAAAGAAAAAATGGGCAGAGATCCAGAAACTTGCTAGGAAAAGATACGGATCATCGTAGAAAAAATTTCATGGCATATAATTATATTAGTTGTGTATTTTCTTATATTTTTATGTGTCGTACTTATGATCAAACATTGTAGTATTTTTTTATCCATGTTATAATTATAATTATATTAGTTGTGTATCTTCTTATATTTTTAGGTGTTGTACTTATGATAAGATATTGTAGTATTTTTTATCCATGCTATAAATAGTACTTTGTATCCATCCTTTATTTTTATCAACTTTCTCAATTTATTGTGAACTTCTTGATTGGAGTTCGTTGACTCTGGAAAAAAAAATAGACGTGCTTTGATCAAATCTGAAAAAAGTAGTCTAATGGTCTTTACAAAAGGACAGGCGTACTATGATCAAACTTGAAAAAGTTTGATTGGTTCCAAATGTGCTGGGTCAAAATTAAATTCCTCAAACTACTGATTCTAATCCGTTTGCAGTGATAGCTTAAGGGTCGAATCCACAGGGATGGAACTATTCAATTCCTAAGTCATTCAATTGATTTGATTAGATTTTATGGTTTTGAAATAAAAGATAGTTAAATATTTATTTTGATTTTCAGGTTTAAGATACAAAAAAGTAAGATACATGATGCAATTCTTGAGTTTAATCCTAATTCTCAACTCGATTAGGTGGTCTAGTTTTCACATTTATACCTCTATCAAAAATGGAATGGAACGTTCTGCGACTCAGGCGGTTCGTTCTACTCCTATCAGCTTATGGAACTGCCCATTCTGATTGGAACGCCCCCTCTCGGGTGGTCCGTTCCAAACTAAAACGACCCATTCCAAAGGATGATGTTTTGTTTGTTAAGCTAATTGAGATTAGAAAACTATCTTTAATGTAGGATTAATGATATAATTAAGAAAAGGTATACTCTAACTCTTGTTCAGGTAGGATTCCTTAACCAAACAATCTCTCCTCCTAGAAATCCTAAGTTTCAACTCTCATTTCTTGGCTTAGTCTCTCTAGGTCTATCTCTTGATTCATGTGGTAAACCCTAATCTCTCGACCTAGGGTAAAGATACGATCTCTCGATATCTTAATATCACCTCTCGGATTTCGATCTACCAGATTATGTTTTGCTACTTGTGTTCAATATCAAGACAATTGGATTTTTATGTCAAACTATTAAACATGGCCTTTGTTTAAAGGGTAAACCTTAGCACTTGGCATCAAACACGCAACAATAATCAATTAAAAGCACAAGAGATAAATCATCAATCAAGTCAACTAAAAACTTAATTAAATATAGCAAATTCTACAACTTAAGTAGAGGTTCTCAACCGTAGCCCTAGCATGGAAAATATAAACATACAAATAAGCATGTATCATTAATAAAGCAAGACGCAAAAGATAAATCAAAGGCATGACAAAGAAACCGATGTTGTCTCCCTTCTGTCCAGCTGCACCCTCCTTAGAACGGACCGGTCCAAGTCTGGAACGAACCATCCCATGCTTTGTGCTAGTCCATGTCGGCAAACTCCTTAATTGAGTTGGAAAAGAGAGACTAAAATCCTAGAATTAAGCATGCATTTTGTCTTGGACATAGTTGGACTTAAATAGGCATCAAATAGGACCGACTTGGTGTGGAAAATACGCCTAGAATTGTCTTGTATTGGAGAAAAATGCGTGGAGAAAACTTAGTAAAAACAACCTCTTCAGTTATGAAAAGTCTGGTGAACTTGGAACGGTGTGTTCCAGTGTTGGACTGGTTCGTTCCATGTAAGTCAGGCTGCTGTTTGTTTGCTGTCTTCTTATGTTGTCTAGACTAGTCTGTTCCAGCCTTGGACTAGTCTTTTCCAACCCTCTGGATTTCCACTGCTTTGTCGATTTTTCGTACCAATTGAGTGATGAACCTGCAAAACAAGGGCTAGACTACGGCTTCACCTCATTTTACACCTAATGTTAGCAAATTAAGTTAAAAACACAAAAAATTAAATATAATTAAGGGCCTAAATTGAGTTGAAATGTATGCAAGAAAACTCCCATTAAAGTTCTAAAATAGTATTACATGCTCTGATGGTGTCTAAAAAAAATTATACTTTCTCCGATGAATTCTAAAAAAATTTCATGAGAAATTTAATTATCACTTTAAAAATATAACTCTGAAACATCTTTCATTAAATCTTTCTCCATAAGAAATTCACTAGCATTGAGAAAAGAAATAGCTCCAACTCCAATAATGATATCTCAGACCCTCAAAGTGTTACTATGAGTGCGTATTGGCTAATATTACGCCATTTCTTCCTCGACAATGCAGAAAAAGAAAGAGGGGGGATATAAGAGTATTTTTCTTGGAAATATTTTCACGGTTTCAAATACAATGTCAATGAACCATACTACTACGTCACCTTCAAAGTGCACTACGAATGCCACATAAATGGTGGGGAGAGAAGGGAGTGGAGAGAATATCAGGAGCACAAAAGACTGAAAAGGAAACAAGAAGAAAGGTACTGTATTGAAGAGTTGAGACGTCATAGAGAAGATGATATAGCGTGAAAATGAGATCTTAGGGAATGCATAGGATGAGAAAGGGAGGAAGAGAAAATAGAGGCAAAGTGTGGAGGAAACTCAACGGTGGGATGAAACATGTCGAATTGCTGACAACTGTGAGGCAGAATAGTGTGATAAAGTGTTTCAAATGCCCGACAAGTATGAAGGCAAAAGGAAAAAATATGTAGTTTTTTTATTTTTAGTTAAATGTTTATTACTACTGTTAATTACCATTAGGTTTTTTTCTTGTAATGTGTCGTAAAATTGTGTAATGTTAATTAACATTAGCTTAATTTATGTTGTGTTCTAACATTGAACCAAAGTACGAATTGTTAATCTTTTTAAAAATTATTTATATTAAAAATAACCTATTTTCATCTATAGAAAATTATTATACTACATATAAAAAATTCAAAATTACCAAAATACGAATGAAATGCTTTAAAATTAAATATATATCACCTTTTCCACCAATAAAATACATTAAAAACTATTATTTTTCAATAATAAAATACATTAAAATTTATTTTAAAACATTAAAAATAAATAATTTTCAGTTAAAATACATAAAAACAAAAAAAAGTAAATAAAATATTTTTAACTAAGAAAACGATATAGTTAATATCAGTCTTTGAAAAACCCATATTAGCTAATATCATTTTTTCAGAGACCGACATTAGTATTGGTTTTCCAAAGTACGATATTCCAAACATATTTTTATAATTCATATTATTTTAGTAATAAATTCGAAATTTAATAATATTTTAATATATTTTTTATTATTTCGCTGAGACAGGCTGGTGGCGTTGATCGTACCCGGCCAGGCCTTAGCAAATCAGCATAGACTTATTCACTGGGCTAGGAATGAGGAAGGAAAAACTATTCCGAGCGGAAAAATTAGGAAAAGTGTTATTTCGGGAAGCGTGGGAAGAGTGCTATTCCGGGAAGAAGAAATGTTGTTTGGATGATGTGTTAGGAATAAGGAATAAATGTGTGGTAAAATAAGAAATTTGTTAGGAAGAGTGCTATTTCGGAAAGAACTATTCCCACATTACGCCTAACACGTTTGGATGCTTAGGAATAACTCTTCCTAATTTTCCGCCTAGAAAGAGTTATTCTTTGCCCATCCAAACGCTCCAGGATGATAGGATCTCAATTGAGTGTAAAGAAATAAGTAATATTGTGTGTAAAAAACTAAATTTAGACAAAACTGGTACAAAACTGAAGTAAAAAATTATATGTGTTATTTTTTGAAACCCGAATTTCTAAAAACAAAGCACGAACAAAAAGATTAAAAAAAGAAAACAGCCTCAAATCTTAAATAATTATGTCCTCGGTATGATAGGTCAATCACCATACTTGCATTTCTAGTGCATGGTTTAGAACCATAATTAAATGTCTAATCAAATATGACTCAATAATGTCAAGGCTGTTTTCATACTTGTACCAGGTCAAGTGCGCGCCTAATACGGTAACATCCATTTATTTGAAGGTTCATTCTAAACAGAATTACTAAAAGAAAGTATCATTGAATAATATATATCCATTTAGAGTTAAGGTATTCATAACTCAAGTATTAAAAGAAATTATCATGAATAATATAAATGAATTTAGGGTTCTTTTAGATCGCCTATGAATAAAATTAAGATTAGTTATTCAGAGTAAAAAAATATTATTCTTAAATGATAAAGAATAAGTTTTTTTGAAAATTTAGGATGCATTTGGGTCACCTAAGAATAAAGTTAGGATTGTTATTCGTTGTAAAAAAATATTATTCCTAAATGATTAAGAATAATTTCTTTTTTAGATTTAGAGTGTTATCTTTAAGTGGTCTCACTTCCAAATTAAATTTTTATTCTTAGTGTGTTCGGATCATTTTTTAAATCCAGATTAAAAAATGGTCAATAATTTCTTAATTCACATTTAGAAGATGATCCAAACACGCTACGAATAAAATTTTATTTCGGATGTTGGACCACTTAAAAATAACTTTACTCTAAATCCTCAAAAAGATTATTCTTCTCGTTTAGGAATAATATTTTTTACTTCCAATAACTAATTCTAATATTTTTTTTCTTAGGCGATCCAAACACACCTTAGAGCGTTATTTCTAAGTGGTCCAACATCCGGAATAAATATTTTAAACCTAATGTGTTTGGATTATTTTTTTAATCTGGATTGAAAAGTGATTCAATAATTCCTTAATCCTTATATATTAAGAAGATGATCCAAATACACTAAAAATAAAAATTTATTCCGGATATAAGACCATTTAGAAATAACACTCTAAATCTAAAAATAAAAATTAATCATTGAATAATATTTTTTACTCGGAATAACTAATTCTAATTTTATTCTAGAACGATACAAACGCATACTTAGAGTAAAATAGTCATCGTTTTCACTTTCGATTTCAATTTGGTGCCTAATAGTAACATTGAACGTCTTTTTCACTTTTCAATCTGGTGCCCAATTGCAACATTGTGCCATACAAACGCATACTTAGAGTTAAAGTATTCATCATTGTCACTGTTGATTTCAGTTTGGTAACTAATAGTAACATTGAATTCGTCATTTTCACTTTTCAATTTGGTGCCGAATAGCAACATTGTACCACTACGCCATTTGATTTTTTTAGCAGCGGTTAACTATCAATCTTTAAAACCGGTTGGGCACCGGTGCTAATGGGAGGAGGTGTGTTTAAAGTATATAAACAACCGATGTTAAAAACACGGTGTTAAAACCAACCAATTTTTTTTTCTTTTTTTTTTTTATCATTAGTATCGATTTTTAACTAAAAATTGGTATTAAAAATGAGATTTTTAACAGCGGTTATTACTTAAAAACCAGTGCTAAAGATGGACCTCTTTTTTTTAGTTAATTTATTCGATCTTTAACACCGGTTTTAAACTAATAACCGGTGCCAAAAATATCTTTTTTTTTATTTTGGGCATGATCCATCCCTTAATTTTGCCTACATTGCTTGGTGACAGATTTTCTTTGCAAAATGCTGCAGCTAAATGGGAAAATGGCAAAGTAAATACCAACTTTTAACAAGCTTTGATTAAAAGTATAAACACTTGTCAACATTTAATCAACAAGCCCATAGTTGAGCAATTGGACAACTGATTTCGAGAGATACATCAGTGACCCTTTTTTTATCGGATGTCTCCGAAGAGACATCAGTGACCCTTTAAGTCTTCAAGGCAATTGTATACTTTTCATGCAAAATAAACCTAAAGCATGGTTGTTCTAATTCAAATCAAATTCCAAATCAAGCTTGCTTAAATTTATTCAACAAATCAAGAATGGTTGCTTGCTTGCTTGCTTACCTAGAAACGACACACTCCTAATCGGTCATAAACAAGCTTCATTTCAGTTCAAAGATTCACGACATATATAGGAACTGAAGGGCATAAGATGGAGACGAGAGATACATATCCGGTACAACTAAAGTGCAAGATATCGGAGATTGCGACTAGGCTCCTTTCTCTGAGGTCGTGCAAGTTTGAGAGACAAAGACAGAGGGATTGTGGTGAGGCAGAGATCGGCGGAGTGGTGCTCAGAGCAGTCGAGGAAGAAGGAGAGAGGGTTTCGACGAGAGATAAAGATAAACCGGTTTTTCTTTTTTATCAACTTTTTAGCACCGATTTTTCTTATTAACCGGTGCTAAAGATAAACCCTGATAATTACGACATTGCCACTAACTATTTTTAAAATCGGTTTTCTTAATAACAATTATTAATATGGAGCTGTTAGAAATTGCTTTTGGTGTAGTGTATCGTACACTACAACAATTAACAACTATTTTTAAGAAAACCACTTTTAAATATACTTAGTGGCAATTTCAAAATTTTCGGGTATGATCTTTAGCAGCGGTTAATAAGAAAGACTGATCGGTTCAGTGCGTACTCGTCAAAATTAATCCTTAAGTTCCGATTCTAATTCGATTGTAGAGTAGCTTAAAGGTCGAATCTCGGGGACGGACTATTCGAGTTCTAAATTTAACTTGTTCAATTTAAATTAAATCCTAAGGTTACAAACAAATTTTGAATGGTTCAACAATTTAAAACAAAAAATAACAAAAGTAAAGTCCAAGTCCTAATTATCCAAATCCTAAATTACTCAAAAAGATTACCGAATTGATGAAACCTAGGGGTTCAGGTTCTCGAACAATTCTTCTTTTGTTAAAGTTGGAACGGTCCGTTTCAGCTTCTGTCACCCAATTGGAACAGGCCGTTCTAGATCAAACTCCCCTTCCGGACGGTCCGTTCTGACCATGGAACGGTCTATTCCAATTGTTGATACTTGTTTTGTCATGAATTTTAATTATTAATTAAATATTTTTAATCGAGTTTAGACAATACTTAACCTATAGGCTTGTACTCTAACTTCCGTTCAGGTCAACATATTAAGTTTAATTGTTTAACTCCTAAAACTTCTAAATTTCAACTTCTGTTTCTTGATTTAGGTGTTCTAGATTATTTCTTAGGTCTTGACACACTTTTAATATTCCGATTTCAAGTAAAACACTAATTTCTTAGAGTTTGGTTTATCCTTCCGAATCTCGCCTACCAAACAGAATTAATTGCTAAGTTATAGCTATTGCGATAGACTTTGATCCTAACAATTAAACTAGGCTTTTGTTTAATGAGGTAATCAGATCAAACAATAACAAACTAAAGCAATTAAATAGACACAAACGTATCACAAGAAATAAAACATAATTTAATTTAACTAATAATTAAATATTCAAATCAAAACAAGCAACTAAAAGAAAGGTTCTCAAACCATAGCCCCTAAACTACTCTACTCTAACAAATCCATGCAAGATAAAGCAGGTTTCATCAAATACAAACACATAAAAGAGAGAAAATTCAAGTTACAACAAATTTTGCTCGAAAACTCCACGATTTTGTGCTCTGTCCTGTCTGGGGCGGTCCGGCCTGATTCTAGAACAGATAATTCCAGAGCAATCGATCGTCTTGGCAGGGCCGTCTCCTTGGTGAGTTGGGAAGAGGCTAAAACTCGAAAATTGAACTTATCATTTGCTTGGAGACAGGACAGAGCTTTTATAACAGTTCAATGGCGATTCTAATCGCGGAGGATGTGCTTCTGGAAGGTCGAATTTAGAGGAAACCGTCATGACAAACTTGCTCCTCTATTTTTGGCATTTCAAATTTAGCTGGAATGGCCCGTTCTAATTCTGAGGTGGACCGTTCCAGACTTGTCTGGTTGAGTTTGTTTGAAGTTCCTCTTCACTAATCAGGGCGGTCCGTCTCAAGTCCAGGCGGTCCGTTCTAGACTTGTCTGAGCACATCTCCTTTGTTGTTTTCTCTCGTTCTTCATGCCAAATAAACGATGAACCTGCAAAACAACTTGTCGGGCTACGATTGCACCTTTCTACACCCTAAATTAGCAGAAATTAAATAAAAACACATGCATTTGAACATAATTTGGAGCTTAAACCGGCTGAAAATCGAGTACGAAAATCCTACATCAAAGACCACTACTAGTGAGATCCAAAAAAAAAAAAAGTTTTATCTTTAACACTGGTTATTAATAACCAGTGCTACAAATCAACTTTTTAGCAGCAATTAATAAGAATAAACGCTGATAAAGATAAATCGTTTATTATTTTTTTATTAACCACTGCTAAAGATAGTATTTTTGTTTGCTTTTTCTTTTCCTTCACCAACCCTGGCCGCCATTACCGTTATGGCATTTATTTTTCCTCTCCAACCGAAGATAGTATTTTTGTTTGCTTTTTCTTTTCCTTCACCAACCCTGGCCGCCATTACCGTTATGGCATTTATTTTTCCTCTCCAACCGAGATAAAATTTTCTGATCCAAATCCACATTAAAAAAATTAGTCAAAAAGTTCTAAAAATTTGAGAAATTTAAAAAATAAAAAGAGAAAGCAAAGGAGAGCAAATAGAAGTTAAAAGAAATTCACATTTGAGGGATATTCGGTAATTTTTTAATCTTTTATTTATTAGTTAAGCAATTTTTATGTATTTTCAGTTGACTTATTTTCATTTTGATGTGAGAAAATAAAAGGATAAAGAGAAGGTCATTTTATTGAAGCGACAAAATCAGAGATTTAGAGAGAAATTATATAATTTCTATTTTAATCTTCGATAATTTCAATTAGGTAAATTATGAATTGCATGCTTGGTTAATTATTGCCATTTGCATATATTAGTTCTATAGTCAGGTCGTGCCCGTATTAATCTCGGATAGTCCAGGTGGGGACTACTCTTTGGATTCTCCGTCTCATTTAGGATTAGCGAGTGGCATGCTAGATTCAATCTGTTGTTGGGGACTACTTTTTTATATAAAAAAAATTTTGGCATGATCTTTAGTCATTTAAAAAATGACAACCGTCAACAGAGGGGACAATTATTAATGAAAATTATTATCTACCACCTCTTCACGCGCCATCCGTGTCATCGCGTTTATATTTGTTCACTTATTTATTTATATGTCCAATTTGTTTATATGTGTGTTCACTTTATTCAATTATGAGTTAGATTTTATTTTTTTGTATTGTTGATCCGATTTTTATATGCATATTCAACTTATTTTTTTTGTATGTGTTCACTTTGATTATTTCAATGGCCACTTTGTCTATTTTATATGTTCACTTTGTTCAAGCAATATCAAAACTGCAGATTCCAGTTATCGTTTCTGATTATTAGTAGTCCCCTCCATTTCATTGCAACATACGATCCTAACAATATATGATTACAAACACGGTAAATTTCATAACATTTTATTAGTAAATATCCTTTGATTGTTGTCCCCCTGAGCATGATTTAGTAATTAAGATTAAGCTCACAAGAGAGCTTGCTATGTACCAATTGAGCAATGATTTTATGCGCTGCATCGGTCAGATGAAGTCCATCCCAGGAAACATATTGTGATGGTTCCTTGCAAACACTGCATCCCTCATCCCCACAATTAAGTGAAAATGCAAAGTTATATGGACCTCCACCTCCACAACAAGAAACTATTGTTTCTTTCAGACCTGCCATGAAATTAATCATGGTGTTTCAATACAAAATACTCTTGGTGTACTGTTGATTAATTGTTGACAATGGAATTTTAATTTTTAACCATATCTAGAACAATAGTTGGTTGCTTTCGTTTTTATGTTTAAAGGGTTAAACATTGATAAGTATTAATTTGATGGAAGAAAAGCAACTATGAGAAAGCTAACCATGCTGTCTTGGAGACAGTATCATCCTCATATAGGCTCCGTAATAGTCAGCATAGATAATGGTAACATCAGGATATGTATCACCAATTTTGTCCAACTCATCAAAAAGTAGTTGATCATGGTACTGAGAGAACTCATTTAGCCAATTTAGACACCCCGTTGTCGAGTTGTACTCTTCTACTTTTTCTGTTTGGAAAACGGTCAGGTAAGAAGGAGCGCAACCAAGTGGAATCATCCCAGCAACTGCTATTGTCTGGGCACCAAGCTCTATTAGATCCTGTTTGTTATCAAATTAGGGCCTGATAAGAAAGAAGTAATAAAAATAGAAATTGCTTTCGAATTCCTTAAAATATACGAGTGTCGTAGATTGACTACTGAGCATTTGAATTTTGTTGAGGGTTCTTTCAATTTTGCCCTATATGTTCTTAGCTTTTATAATAAGCCAGCATGAACTGTAAATTGTGAAGTTTTTAATATATTGTAGAGATTTACCCTAACAGCTGAAGCAATTGCATTGATTACACCAGGCACATAATCTTTAATTTCAACAAATGGTACAGTTGCAGCATTAAATGTGTTGTAATCATTGATACCCATCTCCCCAACGAAGAATAATGCATTGCCCGTAACTTCTCTGCAGTCTAACAAACATTACATTCAGTAAAAGTTATTACTGAACATAAATTACTTATCAATTTATCATTTCCACAATAATGGAGAATTAGGATTTGGGAGACAAAAACCAAAAAATTAAATATAATTAGATATTAAAGTGATCCATTATGCAAGTTCATCTAAACTTATGAGTTATGAACAGCGGCGGATCCAGGGAGGAGGCATAGGCCTGGCCTATGCTGTGACCAATCTATGATTAAAATTTCTAATTTGAATTATGATAAAATAGAGTGTTAATCAAGTGTTTTGAAGTGTTTGGCCTACTCCATATTGAAGATCTAAATTACTAAAGTTGAACTAATTTTAACTTGGCCTACTCCATGTCTCAATTCTGGTTCCGCCCCTGGTTATAAATCATGAATTTGGGGTGAAGATAAGAGGGACGCATACGCATGACAAATCAGCAACTGCATATTGTAAGAACAAAGATGTTTGGAAGTGCTTTTGGAGTAAGAACAATAATAAGAATAAGAACAAGTTGAAAGGTTGCAGGTTCGAAATCCGGTTGGAGATTTTTCATAGACATTTAATTTAAAAATAAGTTGGAAGGCTTGATTCCAATTTATCTTAGAGAACAATAAGAATAAGAACAAGTTATTAATTTTTTGTTTGGAGGTGCATCAAATAACAGGTTCTTGATCTAAATTGGCTTATGTTCTGGGTAAATTGGGAGTTTTGTTCTTTTCTTGTTCTTATTCCATACACTTCCAAACAAAAGAAAAAAAAAAACAATTTTGAGTTGAGTAAGACGAATTAGAAAAAAAAATAGAACGGAAAATCAAATTTTTAAGTAAATATATATTATGCATTTAAAATTCAGAAAACAAAAAAAAAAACTTAGGGAAAAATATTTTTTTTCAAAAATAAGTTAAAAGATCAAAGATTGGAAGTGTAAAATCAAACAAAATATAACAAAATTATTCATAAATCTTTGAGACGGGTCAAATTTTTCGGGGTAGTAAAAATTGAAAATTTCATGATTAATAAAATTTTCATAAGTTTTAAAACACCTTAATGTTTCAGATAAAATAATAATATAGAAATTTACGATTGCGCTACCTTTGAGTCAAATTTTACATCTAAAGCTGCTTCTAGACAGTCTCCGTCTAGTTTTATCTTTAGAAAAAAAAAAAAACTTTTAGTTCAAAAGAATGTTCTGTTTTAAAATTTTTCAATTATGAAAACTCTAGACGGTTCAAATTTATATAGAGAGAGAGAGAATGGCTAATGTGCTACGGGTGGCAATGCCATCTATTTTTCTTTTGAGTCATTTTTCGATATTCAAAATTCAAATGGTCGATCCAAATCGTTCAAGTTGATCTCTATATTGGAATATCCTTGGAGACCAAATTTTACATTTTTCCGAATTTTTTTGCTATTTATTATGATATTTTTAAATTGGAGGGCTTGAAATACTCCAATTATAATGTTTTTTGAAAATATCATAATAAATAGGAAAAAAATTCAAAAAAATATAAAATTTGGTCTCTAAGGATATTCCAATATAGAGATCAACTTGAATGGTTTGGATCGACCATTTGAATTTTGGATATCGAAAATAACTCAAAAGAAAAATAGATGGCATTGCCTCCCGTGGCACATTAGCCATTCTATAGCGTCCGGATCCTCAGCAGCCGAAAAAAGGACTGCTCCAAGCAGTCCTTTTCATTTTTTTTAATATTTAAAAATTTTAAAATTCAAATAGAGAATTCAAACCGTTGATCTTGTTAAATTTTACCGGCAATGCGTTTTTATATAAATTTTATAAAATTTGAAGTTGATTTGATACTAGATTAGGTGGTCAACAAATGAATGAATCTAGTTAGATTAATTCTAATACGTTCATAATTTGGTCACTTAATCAAGTATCAAATCGATTTCAAATTTTATAAAACTTATATGAAAACGCATCGCCGATAAAATTTAATAAGATCAACGGTTTGAATTCTCCATTTAAATTTTTTTATTTTTAAATATTAAAAAAAATGAAAAGGACCGCTTGGAACCGTCTTTTTTTGACTGCTGAGGATCCAGTTGCGCCATTCCATATATTCTATATATATATATATAACTAACTAGATCTAGATCTGTCCAGCTGGGACCTTTAATTTGCTGTCCGTCGTCTTTCCGGCGTTTTTACTCGCTCTATATCATGTTAAAATAAAAACGCGGTCAATTTACCCAGAGGCCAGAGGGGATCAAAAGAATGGTGGTTTTCTTGATGAGATCTCTACCAGATTCCATCCCAAACTGTCTAAAATTGGATCGGTCTCCACCGATTCCGGTACGAGGCGATTTTCAGAACCATCTCAAATAGGTGCAGCTGGTGAAGTCAAACTACTACAAAACTCAAAAAGCAACCAGCACCGATATTGATATGGATATGGTGTCCCAAACAGATAAGGAAGAAATTGGGCAAAGAAGAGTATACCTGATTTTAGGCAAAGAAGAGTCAACAATTCCTTGAACCATTGAACTTGAATAGCCAGAAACCCAACCCTTGTGTCAACTGGTACATCTATCTCTTGGAAAATGGAGTGGTTCATGGCAGTTGCTCCTCCCACGGCAAAGTTTGCCCCATGCCGAAAATACCCAGTTCTGTTACCGCCTAAATATGGACGCACAAATGGCAATCCAATATCCTCGGCTGCATAATACAAATATGTTATTACCACATTTTAAGCACCAGACACCAGCCAATTAACCAATTGAACCAAGATCAAACCAATGAAGTCGAGTAAAAGGCGTCCATCGGAGCAACGTCCAGTGGGATGATGGAAGTAAGTCTCTCCATAAGGGAGTCGGGCTGCTGTGTTACGGGATACGTTGCCAACTATCCGCAGATAGTTCCCGGTGTCTGTTAGTGAGTCACCAAAGCTGAATATGCGAGTGTAGCATCCAAACGAGACTGAAACATGAGATGTGTTTAGTAGGACAGTGAGGAAAAGAGTTAAGTGCCAAAAGTAGGCCATTTCATTTGATACTCCCGTTCTTTCGTATACTATTTTTGTTAGTGCCAATTGGTCCCTTATATGTGTGGTTGTTTTATCATTATTATTATTTTTTAATTAATATTTGTAGGATGGGAGTTGATGGAGCTGCTTCTGGCCCGGAACAAACGAGAACTTGAACAAAAAAAAAAAAAAAATGGTTTGATTGTTTACTTGGTTTGTGGGTTCGCATTGGCAACTTTATAAATTTCGCTACTTGAGAATTGAGTAGTACATTTTGACGACTGGCTAAAAATCAAATGCGTGGCAAAATCTGAAAACGAGATTGAAACGTACTGATATGAAGACTATTAGAAAGTCAAATGCGTGGCAAAATCGGAAAACGAGATTGAAACGTACTGATATGAAGCCTATTATCAAAAAAAATTGGACGCCGCTTTCTAATGTGATGACATTGACAGCTGAACGCATTATTTTTCTTCCGTTGCAAGTGAGAGAATGATACCTCTGCGGTTGTTGCAGGGTGGAGTTCGATATTACAACTGTCCGATTAATAATGAATATTCCGTGATTAATATCAGATTTATAGGTCCGAAAAAATTTAACTATCGAGACTAGATTGGACGACCATGATGAAGAACTCCAAAGTGGAATTCTTAAACCGAACTCCATACGGATCCTGCAGGTGAGACATTAACATCAATGTATCATAATTGTTAAGCAGATTTGTCCATTTTTAATCTCTAAATCAAATATCAAATAAACGTAAAAAATTATAGTTTTTATGACAACGCATCCGTCGTTAAAAATGAACAAAATCAACGGTTCAAAACCGACATTTAGATTTTAAATTTCGAAATAAAAAATAAAAAAGCAATGTATGATATTTATGACACTCCGAAAGTGAGACCCGCAATCTTAATAATGTATCATTATCAATAATGTTATATAGTGTGTTGACCGGTTAACTATTGGTGTTCGTATCTTTTTAGAGAAAGTGCCGACATCTAATTTATTGAATAAATATTGTTAAATTAAATAATAAAGCAATTAAAATGAATAACAAAGAAATAAAGTGATTACAAAGTTATGCAAATCAAAACATATATTAAAGGGGAATTGCTCAGGGCACTCCCATCTTACTCAATCACTCCCAAAAATGACCAAAATACCCTCCTTTCATGGTTAAAGTCTGAGAAAATCAAGACAGGAGAGGAGGGTATTTTGGTCATTTTTGAGAGTGATTGAGTAAGATGGAAGTGCCCTGAGCAATTCCCATATTAAAGCTGAGTGAGGATTCGGATCTAAAATCAGGATCCGGCACTGTTGTCCAACAGTGCTCCGACAGTGATTTTGACCGGATTTTTTGTTGCAGTAACTAAGGGTGTGGTCATGTAATTAAGCGCGAATAAATAAGAATGGTCGCAGAGAATCCGGCTCCTATACAGTTTTCCAATCAAACCCACGTGCACCGAGTCCCCAAGTCTCTCTTCAATCTATGTATATATATTTAATATATAAAATATATGGGGTATGGGATCATCTCTCCATGTGCGCCAACTGCCATTTCAAATATCAAAAAGAGGGCTTCGTACTTCAGGAAATTATTTACGCCCTTTAATAAAAAAAAGCCCCCGACAGTGTTTCTTTTTTTTTCCGTCCTGCTCTCCTGGACTCCTGGTGCCAAGTAGGTGGGACTTAGGTGTACTTTTTATGTGTTCCTTTTTTATATGCACATTCAACGAATTACAAATTCACTTAGCCATTTGTCTTCCATTTTTTTTTCCCACGGCGCATTGAACTTCATAAATAAATTATGCTCTCCATTTTTTTTGTTAATTGAATGCCTTTCTTTTGATGCGAAAAAATATACTGTTCAATATATTTAAATTAAATTGTTTATGCTTTATACAAAAATTATATGCTTAATGAAAAAATTAATGAACACTTTTTTTTCGTTATTACCGTTTAACATTAAAACATTTTTCTATCATATTTTATGTTATTCGTCATCCAAAAATATATTTTTTGTCTGAGAACATCTGACATGCTAATGATTAAAAAAATTCAACACCTGATATAAAAGTTTTAAACAAATTGTTGCGCAACACACAAATATAATAGAATATCATTCGGCAGCAAATGAAGAAAAAGATAAAGACATTGTGTACATTATGAAAATAGCTCTATAATAGCAGATCTTATGAAAAATATTTAAATATAAAAAATAAAAATAGATCGCGCAACGTTTGGAATGTTCTAAAGGGACACTATCTATACATATCGATTTGAAATATTTCGTTTTAGACCTGAAAAAAAACTAAAAAATTTTCTACTTGACCATTTCAAAAAAAAATATAATGTGTTATTGACCATTTTAAAAAATATAGTCCATCTTACTTTTACCGTTGTCTTCCTTCATAAAATTATTTACTATTAATAGTATTAAACAAAAAAACAACATGAAAAATAGGTCGCGCAACGCACGACGCACCCACTAGTAATTAATAATGGAGCGGTTGAAATGGATAATAAAGCCGACAAGCTGAATTAGAATATAATCAAAAGTGAAAAATAAAAATATACAAACTTTTAAACTAAATAATAAGACATATAAATTAAATAAAAAATTTAATTAAATAAAAAGAACACGCTCGACGTAAACTCAACAATAAAAAGCACACTATATATTAGATTGAACAAAATACTTCACATACTGTTGAACTTACCGGTGAAAGGTATAAATTGAACAATGAAAATAAGCAGTTGAAATGGAATGTCAAATTGAATAATAAAGTTTGCAAATGATCAAGTTATTGTACAAGCAGGCAATAGTATTCAAAGTGTGTTCTGTAATTGTACAATTTGAATGCCTCTAATCCTCTATTATTTAATTAACTTAAATAATTTAGTGTTTAATTTGTGTGTATATTGTTTTATTTCAAGTGCCTCCATTGAAGCTCAACTTGCCTGGCTGAAGATTCGCTGGAAGATTGTTAAGATTGGAAAGTAATTGTTAAAGAATATTGACTAATAATGAATATTAACTTGTCAACTAAATTGTGAATAAATAATAATATCAATATTTATATCATCGGAACGTTCTTTTTCGTTTATACTGTCATTCAACTAGTAATCACGCCCAAACTTTTTCAACTAGTAAACACGCCCAAACTTAAGGCTATGTTTGGTTGAATCTAGTTAGCTCTAACTTTCAAACTCCATGCAAGTATGCAACCAACACATATTTGAAGTTAGTAAAGTTAGCTCTAACTTCACTCTACTTCTCTAACTTGACAAAATGTTGAGTTAGAGAAGTTTGTTGCTATTACCAACTTTAAAAATATCAATAAAAATAATTAATGGAATTATCATTATTACTACTACTACTTGTGTAGTAATTATAATATTAATTATACTGATTAATTATAGTTATAATTAATTAATAAATAACAATTGTTGTTGTTTTTATTGTTATTTTAAATAAAATTATTATAATGTTAATTATTATTATTATTATTTAGTAATAATAATAATAATAATTGTGATTAAAATTATAATAATAAATACAATAATAAATTAATAGTATAATTAATGATAATTACAATAATAATATAAATACATTATATTATTATTATTATTATTTGGTAATCATATTATTAATTGTAAAATAATTATAATGATAAAATAATAATTAATGTAATGCTTATTATAATAAATGTAGTTAGTTATAAAAAGAAAAAAATATAAAAACCTAATATTTTATTATTTCTCTTTCATCTCTAATCCCAACATACCACACCAAACAATATTTTCTAACCTCAAATTAGCACTAACTTTCCACAATCTCTAACTTCACTAACTTCAACCACTAACATCAAAAGTACTAACTTCGGCCTCTAACTTCACTAACTTCACCTCCAACCAAACATACCCCAAGGGCTTAGAGGGGTTTAATAGTGGGTAGTGACTGGATTGGGTTAGTGCTAGCATAAAGTTAGTGAAAGTTGTTTGGTGTGGTATGTTGAAGTTAGTAATCTAAGGTTAGTGACTATTAGTGCTACAATTATTATTAACTATTATTAATTAGTAGTATTAATAATAATTTATTTTAATAAAAATATTATTATTAATTATTAATTACAATCATCATTATATTTATTATAATTTTTATATTACGGATAATTTAAATTTATACGATAATTATTACAATTATTACATTAATTATTAAATAATTATTAATATTAACTATTAATAATTAATTAATTACTAATTATTATTAATTAATAATAATTATTATATATTATTAATTTATAATATTTATTTATTATTATTAAATATTATTAATTATTATTTATTAATCATTGTTAATTATTAATTATCATTATTAATACAAGATTAACATTAACCACTTCATGTTTGAAACCGCTAACCCGCCTCTTGGGAAAGTTAGTGGGTTAGCACAAGATTAGTGCTAACCTTAGCTAACCTCAATTCATTTGGTGAGTTGAGGTTAGTTGGTTAGTTACACTAATTTTGGGTTAGTGCTAACCCTTTCATTCACCAAATGCACCCCCAATGTGCGGACAAGTTTTTATTTTTTAAAAAATATTGTTATTATTTTCTTCAACCGATAACCAATAAGAAATGATAACCACGTTACAAATAATGTGAAATGGCAAATGATATGTTTCGGTAAAAATAAATTTATTAAACAAAATATATTTTATGTCTGAAATAAAGAACATATTGATTAGCATAAATGATTTAGTGTTTAATTGGTTTTTAATTTGTGTGCATATTGTTTATTTCAAATGCCTCCATAGAAGCTCAAATCTGAAGATTCGCTGGAAGATTCTTAAGATATGAGATTGATTATTAAGAATATTGACTAATCAAGAATAATGACTTGTCAAATATATTGTGAAATCAATAATAATAATATCATCGGATTGTTTTTTTTTTTCATTTTTGTTGTTTTTCAATATTTTTCTTAATTTTTTTCTTTATTAAGTTTGCCAGCTCGCGTTGTTTCAGGCTTATATATTTCATAATTTATAATTGTATATTTTTCTGATTAGCTATCTTTTTTAGTGTAAGTTTATATAATTGTTTGTAAACGTCGTTATTTGTACTGATCAGATGTCAATAGATTTTTATTAATGATGTTATATTGGTAAGCAAAACATTCACAAAGTTTAATTACTTTGTGAGTAGTCCGATAATAATTTTATTTAGGACTAAATAGTATTTCTAAATTTTCATAATTTAAATAAAAAATATTTTAAGATCACTTTCTTAACAGTCCATGTACAAAAATAGGACCCACCTGTCAGCAACTTATTGCAGCTGACGTGGAATCCACCTCCCAGCACATTGTTTTCTTGTAAACCAACTGTCCGCATACTGTTTTCTACTTTTACCGTTTCTCATCCCAATATATATCCAAAAATCAGAAATTACCCTCACATTTTAGTTTTTTATTGCCTCTTTGTCTCTCCAATCCCTAGTTACCTATCAAAAAATGGCGAAGGCAAGATTCAAATTGTTTTGCGGCGGTAAGATCAACCCATAGCAGAAATATTGGCATGAGGGATCTAGAAAATTTTCCGGTGCTTGTGCTTCTAAGAGACCTCCCAAACTTCTTAACAGGTTCGTACGAATTTTATTCGCTAATCTATCTTAAATTTTGATGATGTAGAGCGTTTTCTACTTAAATCCTATATAATTGGTACAAAATCTTAACGAAGAGTCGAAGAGGTTGATTGTCCTCTTCCTCTAAATCTAGTTACTTCATTTGCTCCTGTCCAAGAATTTCAATTGAGTAACTTGTTTGACCGTAATCATGTTATGGAGAGGAAAGAAACAACTCACAATTAACTGAGGCCAAGGAATTTCCCTCTTATAATACGTTAAGAATCTGTTTCTACTAGCAAATTTAGTATGCATTTGTCTGTGCATCTGTGCCGCATCAAGCTTAAATGACGCTTCCTCAATGGGTAATGCTGTGGCTACAATTTTGTTCAGATTAGGGTCTCCGACATAGCAAAACTTATTGGGTAAAATATTAAGTCTTTTATGTGAGAATCAAAGTTATGTTACTCTATGTTTTGAAGATTTTTTTGAAAAATTCTAGTTCTTCAAGTTCTAAAAGGGAAAATTTTACAATAGAATCAAATGTTATGTTTCGCAAATGTTATTTGCGGGGCCAGCCCTATTGATTATTGTTTTATCTCCAGTTCTGGATCATCAGTTTCAAAACCCCTCAGGGCTGCATTAAGCGAATCAAGGTATAGTGCTACAATAGTGCTATTAGTATGGTGAATTTGCTATTCTGATGGTTAGTGCTTTGAAGAGTGAAATTAATTATTGTTAAATTATTGGTAGGCAAATATTAGTTGAAATATTATAATAAATTGAATTTAAATATTGGAGATAAGAAAAAGACCAGAATGTCCTTCCTCTTTAACTTGTGAATTTCTGTATGAGTATGACTTGTAAGGAGAAACAATTCTTTTTATATAATGAAATCTTTCTTTGAGAAAAAAAAGTTTATTATTTGGGAGAAAATTCCCAAAAAGTCTTTATACATAATCCATTACATATGTTGACTTTGGGTATAAGTAAGAATGTAACTTCCAATTACCTCGGTAATTTTACTTGAGAGAATATAGTAAGGTGCCAACTGGAAAAGAAAAAGAGCTGGAACCTTCTGTAATTTTTATACATTTGTAGGGTATACACACAAAATCTTCTGATTATCTCTCATGCTGTGGCATGAAATTATATTCTGCATACATTTCATAGTTAACATAATTTGAAAAAAACAACAAAGGAATAGGCTCTAGGAATAATTAAAATCTCTAATCATACCTTGATTTTCAAAGCAAAGTTATGAGATAGGCTAAAATCAGCCATGACTGACGGATGGATCCGTCAGCTGCGATTATATCTCAACTTTTGCGGTTCTAATGGCTAATCTGAACAGTTCAATGTGTTCTCCATATTGAAATCTCATTAGAGACCAAATTTTACATTTTTCTGATTTTATTTACTATTTTTTTGAGAATTTTAAAAATCATAGTTATTGAAGGGTCCAGAATTGTTTAGATTAAGAATTTTGTAAAATACCAAACAAATACTAAAAAAATTCAGAAAAATATAAAATTTTGTCTCCAATGAGATTTCAATATGGAGAACACATTGAACGGTTCGGATCGACTGTTAGAATCTCGAAATTTGAGATTTGATCGTAGCTGTCGGTCTCATTCGTCAGTCGCGACTGATTTTAGTCTACCTCCAAAGTTATAGGCTCAGCATCGATATAGAGTGACCAAGAAAAAAGCAGGTAGCTAAGACTGTTGAGATGAGCATGGCATTGAGAGAGGAAAGAATTCCTTGAGGTGCCTTTAGGGAGAAAGAGAAGACACCTCTGTCCTTTTAGGTGTTTCATGTATGGAGTACCTCATCGAGGCAGCCAGAAGGGAGTAATGCATGGCCATGATGACTTGATGGCCTTGAAAAATTGGTGCGGGATCTCGAGAGAAATGATCTTGGCGAATGGTTGCGGTGCTACCTTTAAGAATATGATGACGTCATTTACCATCTGCGTTGGATACCACGTTTTGATGAGGTGCTTTTTATCAATAGAAATAAATTGACCTTAATTAATTTATTGTAATTGTTTCATCTACGAGATATTATAACTATTTCTCTCTTATTGTTAAAATTTAGTCATAAATAATGAAAGCTGGCAACCCTGCTTGGATTTCTTTTGGATTAAAAAAAAAAAAACCTTGTTATTTTAGACCTTTATATCCCTAGATATAGTTTTAAATGTATTGTGCATTGTTTATTTCTTGTTGCAGTAGCTTTTCAATATTTTACCAGACAAGAATACTAGCAAAACTTCTATTGTTTGTTATATTATGTTTGTTAATTGTGTTTGCAGAATGGTTGTGGAAAGAAAAACGGAGACAATCTGTGTATCAGCTGATGTCACTGGCCTGATTCCAGCAACTCCTGGCAACATTTTACAATATCAGAAGGCTCAAAACCTGAGCAAATCTGACTTAGCAGGAGTATTTGTTTGCAACCATAATAACATGATGGAATGCCTCAACAAGAAGTTATTTGGTGTGTCATCTTATCCCCATCCATTTAGTACACTTGTTTTGATACTGTCATTTATGCTATTAGCCATAACCTGACCAATGCTAGTACCAGGGAATGTGTAAATCAACACTGCAACAACAAAATGGGATCTTTTGTTGTTTTGCTACCATTGGAATATATAACTGTTTTAATGATAAATTTAGTAATAGCTAGAGAAACTATGCTCTACTAAAGGTAAGAATGAAAAGATAAATAAACTAATATTGGATAATAAGTAACCTAGCTCTACTATCAGAATTCCTCTGCTATTTTGTGAGAAGACGATTCTTTCTCAGATGAAATGTTGATTTAAACAAATTGTTGAAAAGAAAGAAAAATGACCAAACATATTTCTTACACCTACAAAATAGTTAGTCAGTAATCGTTGAAAAGATGAGAGAATCATGATTTGAATTTTGAAACCTGATTGAACTCTCAATAACTCATGGACTCTACAAACTCTTAACTCTTGCATCATCTCTTCCTGGACTCAACAGAGGTCACCTATTTCTCTCGAAATAAATGGAGCATCAGCACTAGTGTTTTTTCAACACCCAAGAGAAGCAAAGTGCCATATTGAGAAAGGGCAACATTTTGTCACCTTTCGAGTTTTCTGAGTAAACAAAGGTAATTTATAAACTACAATACCTTTGTTTTTGTTTTTTTTTTCCTTTTTTGAGAATTTTGTTGTTGTATCATGCATAATACCAACCCATTCTCTTGTGTTTCCTATTTTTGTATCTGTGAGAAATAAACTTTTTATTTCAAAGGCTCTCATACCAATTGCAACATCTGTACCTCCTTTTAATGCATGCACTAAAATCAAGGTGTCATAGGTAAAATTAGAAAAAACTTTTTATCTTTTCAAAGGCTCTCTAATTAGAGACCTTCTAAGAACCCATCCAAATCATTTTTGTCTTGGACATGCCTACCTCTCCTGTCCATGATGTCGCACTATATTTTTGTCAATAAGTGTGAACACTGTTCTAATTTTACTTTCTATAAGGTTTGTATTTGTCAGCTCTTGTAGTTGTAGGTCATCTGCATTTAAGTTTGTCAATAATTTGCATATGTCCTGCTGGGAGTGGTAGATGAACCTGAGGCATTAGTCTGGTGATGAAAGAAGGATTACCCTCATCTTAAGCTAGAAAAAAAATGAATAAAATATTCCTTTCTAATTCTCTAAAATTTGTAAAATTAGTTGCATCATGAACTGCTTTTCCTTTATATTCACAATAAAGGATTGAAGTTCCCTCTCTTTTTTTATTAAAACGAGACTTTATGAGAATCATTTTTGTTGCTCGTGAGCTCATATTTTGTAAACTTATTGTTGTCACGTGAAAAATAAATTTTATTAAGATGAATAATGGCTATGTAATAGTTGTATATTTATTAAATAGGAAAGAAAAAGAGATTGCAAGATTAAAAGAGCCTGGGGGTCTCAGATGAAAGGCAGGGGTCATAAAGAAAGATATCCTCCCTAGAATTCCTTTCGAGCGAGGATGAAGGTCCACAAAATAAAAATTTGGAGTGATGAGCATTCTTCTAAAATCAACAAGGCTGCAAGTTCATCCGCTCAAGCATGTGTCAACAACAATCAAAGAAAACAGAGAGCCAACAAGAAGTTACAAAACAAATGAATCTTGTATTGTTTGAATATTATGTATTAATTGTTTCTGTGTGAATTCCAGCCCTTTCGTTCTCCTTTCCCTACTATAAAATTATCTGATTCTCTAGCTTTACCTAATCCAACATTCATCAAGGGCAAAGCCTGAACAGTCAAGACGAGAAGCTCAAGTGCTCAACCTTCTGTACAGACTAACCTCAATCCCAAACAAGTCATGTTAAACTGATGTCAACCACATGGTTTGTATATCCTTTACATTGTCAATATAACTGTACCCTTGGTATTGTAGATATGACTAGTAAAATGTTAGCAACTCTTCTGGCTAATCTTCTAATTAAACAGTAACATGTGCCGTTCTTTTTAAATTAATATTTTTAAGATGAATTGAAAGTTTTTTGTACTAAAATTTATGCTGCCATCAAGCATGATGAAAAGGGGCTATTTTATTACAAGTGCATTATTTAACAAGGAGCCTACTGTCAGAAGAAGGGACTATATTGTAAGAAAAGTCCCAGACATTTCTTAAGTGCTCATTATGAAATCTGCACACATAAGCTCCTAACTAATGATTACACACACGCACGCACACACATTTCCCGACAGTTCATCAGTAAGAAGCCTTCAATTGCTGCCGCATTGAGCATGACATAGTGAAATGAGACTCAAAATAAAGGTTGCTGATTACTGATTTAGCCATGATTTTATATACCGCATCTGTCAGATGACGTCCATCCCAGGAAACGTATTCTGATGGTTCCTGACAAAGCCTGGACCCATCATCCCCACAGTCCTGTGATGATGCGAAGTTGTATGGACCTCCACCACCACAACAAGCAACAACCGTTTCTTTTATACCTGCAATGAAATAATGCGATTTCAGTAAGTAAGCTTTCAGTTCGAAATACACACACACACACACACGAGAAAACTAACCATGTTGTGTGGGGGACTGCATGATGCTGATATAAGGTCTGTAGTAATTGGCATAGACGATGGACACATTCCGATATAAATTCCGCAGTTTATCAAGCTCAACTGAAAGTAACTGGTCATGATACTCTGAAAACTCATTTAGCCACATTAGACAACCTGTTGTAGAATCATAATCTTCCACTCGTTTTGTTTGGAAATGAGTCAGAAATGCAGGACAGCAACCCAATGGGAATAGTCCAGGAATTACCAGAGTCTTGGCACCGAGATTTATTAGATTCTGTTAATTATCACTACTAATTAATGATCACGCATTTTATCAAACAGACAAGAAAATGTGATGCAGAAAATCTGCAAAATTTACTATACTTCATTAATGAGTTTTGAGTTTTCTTGAATCTTTTTTCTTTTTCTAAATTTTTTTTTTCACTTTTTTTTCATATGTTTTCCCAGGTGGAAGCCTTTAAACCAACATCTATGCTACTTAATATTCGCCATTTTGGCATAGGTTTGTTCATTGAAAAATCAACCTTAATAGCTGAAGCAATTGTGCTGACTACACCAGAAACAATTTCTTTTATCTCAGTGAATGGTACTTTCGCAGTAAATAGAGTGCCGTAATCATTGGCTCCCATCTCTCCAACAAGGAAAAGTGCATTTTCCATAATCTCTCTGCAATCTAATAAAAGTGATGTTCAATTGAATGTTCATTTGCTCTTCAATGGGAATAATTTGCAGTAGAAGTCGAGAAGAAGATATATAATCAAAACAAACAGATCAAAGAATATTCACGGGATAACCTCATATTAGAAACTTTGGCACTACAACTACAATCCATTAGAACATATATATATAGTTTTGTTATGGTGAGTTGCGATCAAAACTCGTAAATCTAGTTCAAAATGACCGATCCAAACCGTCTAATACGATCTCCCTATTGAAATCTCCATGCAGACCAAAATTTATATTTTTTTGAAATTTTTAAGTATTTTTTTCAGATTTTTAAAAACTGCTGTTTTTTAACGGTTCAGAACTAATTAGATTAATGATTTTCTAAAATTTCAAAAAAATACTTAAAAATTTCGAAAAAATATAAAATTTGGTCTACATGGAGATTTCAATAGGGAGATCGTATTAGACGGTTTGGATCGGTCATTTTGATCTACATATATCAGTTTTGATCGCAACTCACGGACCCTTTGGTGAGTTGCAACTCACCATAGCAAAACTCATATATATATATATATAAAGGGAAATTCTTCCATGAGAATCAATTTCTAAATCGGGCTTTAATCTCAACCGTACATTTCTAAGAAAGATTAATTCATTAGCACTCATGAACGATTGAGATTAAAGCCCGATTCAAAATTGGTTCTCATGGCAGAATTTCCCATATATAAAAGTTCGTCTCAAACTATGAAGCATCAACAACTTGATTCTTGAATCTTAAACGGAAACAGTAAATACTGTGACTGGAACAAGTATGAACAGAATATATAGCAATGGAGTACCAACTATTCAGTTGTGTGGTAAGAGGGGATCCAATGCCAATTTTTGGAACCATTATATCTGAATTTGACTCCTCTCCAATTTGACTCCTCTCAATCATCTGATTATTGGATTTAATTCAGGTTGACTGATTTGATATGAACATGGCTATTAATCAAACTTTCAAATTGGAAATACGATGGAAGAAAGGCCGATTGAATCAGTTTTAGTTCTAGTAAAATCTGTTACAGTGAAGAGATTTGGAATACCCATGTCAGATTGATAATGCTGATCAATATCTGGAGTTTGGATCAATTAGTACCCAAGTTTGACGAGAGATTTGCCTGGATTTCACAATTTTGGAGGTATCAGATGATCACATCAGATTTGAACCTAGAACTTGAGAAGAGCACAACTTAACAATTTTCTTTTTAAACCTTGGGTACCATTTTCCTTCTTATTTACCTGATTTGGGACAAAGCATACTTAGTAGTTTCTTGAACCATTCGACTTGAACATCCAAAAATCCACCCCTTGTATTGACTGGTACACCCATCTTCTTGAAGATCGAGTGGTTCATGGCAGTTGCACCTGCCACGGCAAAGTTTGCCCCGTGCCTAAAGAACTCCCTGCTTTTGCCACCTAAATATGGTGGCACAAATGGTAGTCCAAACTCCTGGGCTACATCACATGTATTGTGTCAGTACTGTGCATAGTGATAAGTACAGTTGCCAACAATCTAACAGTTAATAGCTGGCATCCAAGTGAAACAAACAGGATCAACAACTTTTTTTTTTTTTTTTTAAATAAGTGGGTATACCCACCACTTTCCATTATTGAAAAACCAAATAACAAACGTTTAGCCACAAATACAAAAAAAAAAAAAAAAAAAAAAGGATCAACAACTCACCAATGAAGTCAAGTATGAGGCGCCCATCAGAGCAACGGCCAGTCGGGCGATGGAAGTAGGTCTCTCCATAAGGGAGTCGGGCAGCTGAGTTGCCAGATTCATTGCCGAACATCTGCAAATAATTCCCGGTATCCGTCAATGAGTCGCCAAAGCTGAATATGCGAGAATAGCATCCAACTGTCAGACATGCTGAGTTTACTAGAATAGTTGTCAGTATGATCAGTGAAGTTGTGTAGTGCCATGTGGAGTTGGCCATAGTCTTTTGTTTCCCCCCCTTTCTTCTTTCTCTCTCTTTTTGTTCGTTTTTCTTTTTTTCTTTGTTGACCTCTCCAAGTGTCCTGTAGCCTGTAGGGGAGCGAATTTGACAGGCTGTCAATGGTACCATAACCGTTTACCCTATCGGAGTCCGTATCGTATTCGATAAGAGAGATATGGATAAGATTTTATTTTCGTTAAGTTATTAGGTATGGGTATGGATAAAAAAAAAATTCGTTAATTTATTAGATAAGAATACGGATAAGGTTATTTCGTATTCGTTAATTATCTGTACCGTTATATAAATAGTTTATAATCTTTATCATAATAAAAAAAATATAATAGTAAGATTCAATTAATATGTTAATAAAAAACTAAATAAAAAAAATGTACTGATATGTTAATAATTAAACTAAGCAATTAAATTGTAAGATTTGATTGAGGTAATACTACATTAAATTGGAAAGATATAATGGTAAGATTCAATTGATATGTTATTTTTTTTTCATTCATATGCTACATCGTTCATTCACGGCTACATTAAAAAAAATACTAAACTTTTTCAAAAAATCCCTTCTTCTCCGTTGTTGTTTGAGAAAATATTGTATAATTAGTAATTAGTTATGTAATTTTTTTGTGACAATTGACATGAGAAATTATTGTATGATTTTATTATATTTAAAGTATATTATTCAATGTTGCACTTTATTAATATATTTATTTATCTCTATTGTACAACTTTTTTTTCATTGAGTTATTAACATTATTATCCATTTTCTACCGTTATCCTACCCTTACCGTTAATTCTTAACGGGTAAGGATAGAGTATGGGTAAAGTCAATTTTTAACGTGTAAGGGTAGGGTATGGATAAAGAAAATTTTAATGGGTACGGGTATAAAAAATATCTCTACCGTATCGTACTCTATCCATTGACAGCCCTACAATTTTGTGGCTATTTCTAGTACATTTGTTTGTGAAATGGCTATGGCACGTGGGGAGACTTATTGCACTGATCTAAGATATATATATATATATATAGAGAGAGAGAGAGAGAGAGAGAGAGGGAGAGGGAGCCTTCAATCAAAGCGCTTTGACCGGAGTCCCGGTTAAACCCTGTCAGATCTCAATTTTGAAATTTAAAATGATCGATCCAAACCGTTCAATGTGATCTCCATATTGAAATCTCCTTGCACACCAAATTTTACATTTTTTTGAAATTTTTAAGTATTTTGCCAGATTTTAGAAAATTGTTAATCTAATTTGTTTTGAACCCTACAAAAACTGCTGTTTTTACAAAAATTGTTAATCTAATTATAGATAGGCTATTGTCCTTTGGATAGGGAATGAGATCCTCTGGTCGGCAGACCAGAGAGATTCTTTGGTCGTTTTTAGATTCGGGCCGTCTGATTTAATCTCAACGGTTAAGGATGCCCCGTGCATGATACCAGGATTGATAGGCCCGAAAAAAGTTAACCGTTGAGATTAAATCAGACGGTCCGGATCAAAAAACATCCAGTGGTCGTTTATTAAAAACGACCAGAGGATCCGACTCCCTTTGGATAGGACTGAGGTGGTTTTCTATTAAGTTTTTAGCCTTTAGATGGTGTCAAGATTCGTGCTAGATTAGAGATCTCTGGTTGAGAATGATGCGCTGGAGAGAGGGATTGAGTTAAAATTTTCCACCTATTCACCTCTGTTACTAATCTTATCTGAAAATCACGCGCCTCTCAGCCTGATATCCACGCGATCTCTCTCTCTCTCAGATGCTACGCAAAACACAAATCTCTCGAACCCCATCTGTCTCTTTCCCAATTTTCGTACGAAATTCATGAAATTTTCATCTCTAAAGCTATCTCTGAAAAGAAATTCATAGCACCTTAAGGTAATCTCTTCATCTCATCTCTCAAAATGTTAAAACACAAAATAAAAAAATTATCCTATGCTGCTTTGGGACGCACATCCTCTACTGTCAAAAAAAAGGACTGCTCCAAGCAGTCCTTTTCTTTTTTTTTCAATATTTAAAAATTTTAAAATTCAAATGGAGAATCCAAACCGTTGATCTTGTTAAATTTTACCGACGATGTATTTTCATATAAGTTTTATAAAATTTGAAGTTAATTTGTACTAGATCAAGTAGTTAACAAATAAACGAATCTGGTTAGATTAGTTCTAATACGTTCATAATTTGGTCACTTAATCAAGTATCAAATGGACTTCAAATTTTATAAAACTTATATGAAAATGCATCGCCGGTAAAATTTAACAAGATCAACGGTTTGAATTTTATAATTTTTAAATATTGAAAAAAAAGAAAAGGACTGCTTGGAGCAGTCCTTTTTTTGACAGTAGAGGATGTGCGTGCGGTCGAAATGTTATAGGACACAAAACCCCAAATTTCTTTCTCGCACACAAAATAAAAAATGTTATAGGACAAAATACAAGCATCCATTAATCACTAAAATTAAAATACTGTCATCAAACATTCAGTGGCATCAAATACAAGCATCACATCGCACACAAGGTGGGTTTGGTTGCTCATTCCAATTAGTTTGGCGACTCATTCCTACATTGCAAGATCAATGTACTAGTTAGTACAGTATGCAATTAAAATGTCATGAGTGCTTACTGTTAAAATATCAATAAAAAAAAACTATTCGGAGATATCAAAAAAATGCTTACCAGTTCCAATAAAAAAAACTGGCCGTTGTTACCAGTTCCAATCATGCTTGGCACAAGTTTCTGAGGCGGAGAGGGAGGTGGTTTCGCGGAGGCCGACAAGGAGATGATTTCGCGGAGACGGAGAGAGAGGTGCTTTGGCGGAGGTGTCGCGAGTACGATCTGAGGAGAGGAAAAGAGAGCGAGAAGTCCGATTGCTTTGATCGGAGGGAGAGAGGCGGAGAGGGAGGTGATTTCGCGGAGGCGGAGAGATCTAGGGTTTCTCAATTTTTGTATGGGAGAGAGACGATTTGGAGAAGGAGACGGCGATTAATGTATATTCCGATTTTGGGAGACGGAGACAGGAGTAAAGGACAGAGGGAGAGACGGAAAATTTAACTCACAATCTATCTTCAGCGCATCCATCCTCACCACTTATCTATAATCTGACACGAATTTTGACACCATCTAAAGAATAAAAACTTAATAGGAAACCACCTCAGTCCTATCCAAAGGACAATAGCCTCTCTCTCTATAATATATATATATATATAAATTCTCGTGACCGATATTTCCTTCGCTATCATGTGGCCGCATTTTTGCACCGATTTTTACAACGACAAAACTCCATATATAGAGCCCACAAACAGGTTGACCAAGTCATATTCACAAAAAGATAGATCTTCCTACTTTTTATTATTGCAATAGCTGTCAAATTTAATCGTTCTAACTATACGTAGCAAGCCTTAATTAATTTTGGCTCTATTGTTATTAAAACAGCATTTATAACTTAATAGATGTGCCCGGAAAAAAAAATAGCAGTATCTCAAATTAGTCATTTAAATTAAGGATGATATATTTGAAAAATATTTTGTAGTGACATAAATTTAATCTTTCTAACTATACGTAAATTTTGTCCAAACAAAATTATTTGAATTATTTAGCTGCGTATTTGTTGGATATGATTATATAATAATTGATTGGTTTTTTTATTAACCATCTTACAAGTTATTGTTGTTTTTTTCTTGAACCAAAAACAATATGTACTATTATAGTAAATTGTGCCAAATTCTCAATTTAAAAGCTGTAACTACCATGCCTAGTAATTAATAAAGGCCGTTCGTTATCATATCAGATGAATTCCACCCGTTCCGGCCGGATGGGTGAAATTTATGAGGGCGTTAGATTTGTTTCCGACGATAATTTTGTAAATGAGTTCCCCAAATTACTTTAAAAAAACCTCACAAAAATCAGCATTTGATCAGACGTGGAAGATGGATGAGACAATTTGGTGGAGTCGTATCCTCTGGATGGTTAATAAAACCATCCAGTGGATGTCTTTTGATCCGAGCTGTCTGATTTAATCTCAACGGTTAGATTTTTTCGGGCCTATCAATTCTGGTATCATGCACAGAGCATCCATATCCGTTGAGATTAAATCGGACAGCTGAGATCGAAAACCATCCACTGGATGGCCATCCAGAGGATGCGAAGTCCAATTCGGTTGGCAGGATAATAAATTCTCGGTAACTCTGAAACCGAGAATGGAACGTACCCATTTGGGAGGCGTTTTATTGCAATCGACAGACTGGATTGGGCCCCAAAAATTGACCGTGTAAGTCAGTGGGACAATTTGACATAGATACCTCGTTTAGAAAAATGCTAAAATACTCAGAAAATGCAGAAATGCCACCAGATGCAGGCAGTATAGTTGCCACACCCACACGAAATGACTAAGGCTGTGCTCCGCTATGCTTTTAGAGGGGATAAAGGGAGCTTAGGGGAGAAGAGGTATGACGGGATGAGTTCCCCAAAATCGGGGATTACAAATGGCAAATTTGTATTGACTTTCCTCTCTCACTTTACTCCGTCACCCCTTCTTTTATTTCGTCTAATCTCCGTTCTGGAGCGAGTAAGGCTTTGCTCCAGAATTTGAAGAAAATGGAAAAGGAAAGGAATGGAAAAAGAAAGAAGATGAAGGAAAGATATGGCATTGAAGATTTCTTGCTCCAAAATAAAAATAACATGTGTAGAAGTAAACATTAATAATTTTGTTTGTAATAAGTAAAAGACTATATTATCTTTTTTAAAATTCTATTCAAATAGTCGAACTTGACATATCATAAATTTGTGGGGTCCAATATTAGAGAGAAAAAACAAAAGAGCATTATCGTCACAAAAATGTAACTCTTGGGGAATCTCCAGTACACCCCAAAATTGGGGGTAACTCATTATTTACCCAAATGGGCTTCTGAGGACATTGCGTTTCCTTCAGTTTTCTTTGTGTCACCCAGTAGCGCCAACTGGAGCAGGGTAAAGCGAGTTCCTTACTCTTCCTTCGCTCCCATTCTTCCCTTCTGGAGCAATGCCTAAAGGGCTTCGGTCAGATCCGGTAAGATGCCTCTTATCTCCTCTTACTTAATCCCACCCTCTTCAATTCATTTGTGGAGCACAGCCTAACGGTCACACTATGATGCCATAGAATTCAGGAAAACAGATATATCAACGTCTGACATAACAAAATTCCTACCCAAGCGACATAATTGGCAAGAATATTTGAGAGAACTCAAGAAAATCTTTAAACAATATTGACTTATTGAGAGATTAGCTATTTGAATATCTTGAAACCATGATAGGGATGTAGATAATATTTTTATGTAATATCGATTCTCTTAATATAGACAATATTATTATTAGTATTCATTTAAAAGTTTTATCTTATATAAAGTAGCCATTGTCCATTGACTATTTCAAGGCATAAAATTAATTATATGAAAATTCTCATTAAAAAGTCCCCCCCCCCCCTTTTTTTTTAAGTTTTCACTCTTCTTAAATGATGACCATGCATGCCCTTTACTTTTAGAATCCATTGATCCAAATTTGAATCATACTATAGAATAGATCAGAAGTAGTAGGGCAAATGATTTGAGCCTATGTAGAAGTAGAACAGTCCAAGCATTGATGAAGAAGTTAAACTGCCGCTTAGGTCCCTAATACATGAGTTGAGGCAGATCGGAATCAGGTGGCGCGCGACACCCGTGTAGCGCAGCTCACGGGCCGTCAGATCCAAATCGGATGGCCTCTATTTTTTCCAGGATTGTAAGGCCCGAAAAAAATTAACCGTCAGATCCAAATCGAACGGCTCATGAGCCGCGCGACACGCGATCGAACGGCTCATGAGCCGCGCTACACGCGTGTCGCGCGCCACGGGATCCGGATTGAGTTGAGGCGTCCTAAATTTTAGTATCACAAGTAGAAAAAAAAACAGCAAATATCAATGATTGTCATGGTCTAATGATGCCGTCTGATATCATGAACAAAACTAAGCCAGGTCCTTTCGTATATATATTATGCAATGTGCATATTTTTACGTACTTTATTCATAAATTTGGATATGCATTATATCCAAAAAAAATTTGCAAGCATAACCCTTTCATTTTCCAATTGAAATCACCATTATTTTCAATTATTTCCCGAACTTAAGGCTGTGCTCTGAATTTCTTGGGCAGAGGGGAAGGAAGATTAAGTTACGTGAACCTAGTTTGCTTCACAACTGAGGTAAGAGGAGGGGTGAGGAAGTAAGATAAGAGAGACTTATCTATTGACTTCACCCCAAATCATTAATTTCCAATTTGGGATGACAAATACTCGGATTAGGCTGTATACAAGTCGAGTTCGAGTGAGTTGGGAACCATTCAAATTCAACTCAGCTGTAACTCGAGTTGAATTGAGTTGAATTAAAAATACTTTCGAACTTTTTAAACTAGTTCAAACTCGACACGTATCCAACTCTGGTTAGCTCATGGCTCACATGCTAGCTTAAAATAAATATATATGCTTCAAAATTTTATTTATTTAATTCATATATTATTCTAGTATAAAAACTTATTGACATATAAAATATTATAAAAAATAAAATTATTGTTGTTTTTTGTTTATATTCTTTCTATTGATTTGAAATAAAATATGTTTTGAAACTCAATCTTCCATATGTTATAAAAATATATAAGAAGAAAATTCTCATAATTAATTTATAAAATTTTAGTACTCATAATCATGTTGATAATACGCATCTAAAATATAAAATTATTATATCACAAGTCGGCTCACGAGTTGAGCAAGCCGAATTGAGCTCAACTCAAACTCGATTCGTCAACCAACTGAGTTAGTTCAGCTCGAGTTCTACCAACTTGAGTTCCATTGGTTTGAGTTACAAATTAGCTCACGAGTTACAAGTTTTTTGCTCACTCTTTCCAAAGACTCCTAACCTCCCCCACCCCCTCCTCTAATCTCTGCTTAAAGGTATTAACTTTTTGTACCGTAAGAGGAGATCAACCACAAATTAATTGGTCCTAAAAAAATAAATAGATTACATTAAGAGCGTAAGAAAGCATTAAATATTCTTACTGTCGAACCTCAAAAGTTGTTGTTATCATAGAAAATTACCCATTCTGCATAATTTATTCCTTTTTTCTTCAATATGACACAAATTAGGCCGAATAAGTTAGAGGAAGGAGCAATATAATTTCTCTGGATGATGACAAGGTTTGTAGGATGTATAATGCACGATATAATGAAATTAAGCATACATTGTAAGATAGTCCAACAGAAAATATAATTTCTCTGGAGGATCTCGTTCGCTTTCGCACAACCACAACTCCCCCAAGTAGTCCTTGGTAATTACTGTATACCATCCGGTGAATAAGCATCCACAACACAAATTCAGCGCATTCCTTCTTCCTTCTCTCTTCACTATTTATTTATAGTCCATCTCTCACTCCAAACCCTAGCCGCCTCCAAATCGCCTCCTCTCCTCTCCCTCCGACCAGATCTCCAAATCGCCTCCTCTTCTCTCATCTCCATGGCTTTTGACCAGATCGCCTCTGCCTCCTCTACCAAATCGCCTCATCTCCTCTCCTCTCCTATCTGACCAAATTGTTCCTCTTGTCTCCATGGCTTACAACCAGATCGTCTATGCCTCCTCTCCGACCAGATCGCCTCCTCTCCTCTCCATGGCTTCTTCCGATCTAGATCGCCTCTCCTCTCCATAGCCAGTACAAGCACGCACTTGATAGAGGCGAATGAGAACCTTTCTCCACTAACTAGATCTAAGCCCTAGATCCTTCTATCGATATCTTGCTTCTTCGCCATTGTTCGTCTTCCAAAAGATATCTCGATCTAATCTCTTTTTACTGTGCTTCGTCACTTTCTCTTTTTTTAATATTTCAAAATTGTTTGTTTGGAATTTCATTTAGCAACATCTTGTTTGAATGAGGCACTCAATCTAGTTAATTTCTCTTTAATGCTTAGTGATTGTATACCCTTTGGTCTATTTGGAATGATTTTTATCATCCAGTTTGGAATGATTTATGGATGAATTACATCAATTAATATGGACAGTCACACAGTGTTCACAATAGGGTTGAGTAGTACAATAACCATGTTGTACAAGTGTTTAGTTAGTGTCTATATATGTTATTTTTATTGCATCTAGGGATCAATTACATCAATTAATGACATACACATTTTTTGACATAGTTGTACAAGTGTTCAGTTAGTGTCCATATATATTTAGTTAGTGTTCATATATGTTCAACTAAATTACATCTAGATGAGTAGCAGAATAACCATGCTATACAAGTGTTCAGTTAGTGTCCATATATGATTTTCTTATTTCATCTAGGGATCAATTACATCAACTACAACAATCTGCATGCTATTTATTACTTTGTTGTCATTAGTGTTCAGTTAATTATAATTATGAATTAAGTTAATTATTAGTAAGTGTTTAGATATACTAATTAATTGTTTAGTTTCCCTAATGGATTAGTTAGTCATCATATATGTTAAGTTAGTATCTCTAAGGAATCATCTTGTTTCATTATGTATTTTTTTAAAACTTCACATGACCTGAAAGGATTAAATATTATTAGAGCACTTAATTAGTAATTGGTCTTAATTTTATTTTATTTTGTTTGGTGTAGGAATTACAGGACATGACGAGAAGAGTTGTGCAGAAGAAATAGAAGGAGGAGTTGATGAATTGTGTTAGCTTGTAATGGTTAAAACCGTATAGGATTTGTGTTATTATTAATGGATGTATTATTAATAGAATTGTTCAGTTTGTTGAAATAAGGGATGTTATTCTTAATAAATGATCAGTGTTCAAATTACGGATGCATCTAACTGAACACATAAAAAATTTTAAATTATCCCTTAACTAGTTTCATTGAATATAAAAAGCTACGAAATCAAATTTCTGCTGAACCTAACTGAACACATAAACACTTTAAATTCATCCCTTAACATATTTACCTAAGCACAAAAACTACAAAATCAAATTTTTGCTACAACTAACTGAACACATAAAAACTTTAAATTCATCCCTTAACATGTTTAACTGAACACAAAAACTTAAAACTTCATATTACGACTGCATCAAACTGAACACTTAACTCAAATTAATCCATCCATTGACGCATCTAACTGGACAAAAAATTCCCTCCCTTTGATGACGTCAGCGCGCAAAAAAAAATTTTAACAAATTTTTTTGTCGAAATTTTTTTTGATGATGTCAGCACAAGAATTGATTACGTCATCACGCAAAAAATTAGAGAGGGAGGGTGCTAGAGAGTGTTGGATGTTTTGGATGTTTTTTGGTTGGATGGTGCATATCACACCCGGTAATCCTTCGTTACTCGTTTGACAATCTCTGGTTTTCTGTCCTTTTAGGAGATGGGCCCATCCAAATTCCCTAACGGCCCATAACAATTCACAGCCCACAATATCAGTCCAGTTATTTCTCAGAATACACCACCGACTCGCGAGACGCCGCCGAAATTTCGAGTAGTGGATGAACCTAACAAAGGCCTTTTTTTTTAACTATTATGGAAGCATTAATTTCCAGTAGTGGCCAACGCTGCCATAGCGCAGTGGTTGAGGCACAAGCATTCCTTTGGGAGTGCAGGGGTTCGAGTCCCACTGGTAGGCCTGGCAAAACAACCCAAAAAAACGCGATGCTGTTCCGTTTTCGTTCTCGAAAAAAAAATGTGGCACCAATTTACCATGTCGTTTCAAAAACGAAACGCTGACGAAATCTATATAATTTGCGTTATATAAAACGAAACGAAAACGAAATCATTCCATACCGTTTTCGTATATTTTGTTTTGTCGTTTTATATTCTACGAAGGCAGAATTTATTGAAGAGCAGAGAGAGGGGCGGAGGTAATGAGGGGTCGAGGGTTATCTGATAAAACCCTATTCTTTCTCTCTCACGCACGCCGCTCTATATTCTCTTTTCCTCTTTCTCTCTCACGCAAGCTGCTCCTTCTCCATCTCTGTCACCTCTTTGTGGCTCTATCTTTCTCTCTTGTGAATCAAAGCTTGATTTTGCTTGTTTGTTTCCTTCCAAGAAGAGATAATCATTCTTTCTGTAAATCGTAGCTTTTGTGATTTGAGAACTGCAATTGACGATCTTCTCTTATGTTTCCAGATCCTCCTTGTACTTGTTGAGATCTTGATTAGGCTTAATAGGCCGAGAAAGGTGCTATCATTTCTCTTCTTGGAATTTTGTGAGACCAGTGAGTTTATCGTCGATCAGTACTCATCACTGAGCAAGAGTAAGCAAGTAATTGTAGGTAAGGTACTGTTCTTTTATTATTTTTTTCTGCGTTTTCTACTTTTTCTTTTGTGAGCTTTCTATGTCTTTTTTTTCTCTGTTGCTTTCAGTCTTTGAGCATCAACAAGCAATGGATGAGTGGTGCAGACCACGAAAATCAGATCTTTGAGCCAGATTTGTCTGACGATGAGTTATTTTCTTGTCTCTTTTTTATATTTTATATGAAATTTGCTTGCTTGCTTGCTCTTTGAAATTGGTACTGATGCTATCTGATATTGAAATTGCTTGCTTGCTCTTTGAAATTTGTACCAAATCTACGATGAATTGAAATTGAAATTGCTTTCTTATGTGAAATTAGTACTTAAATAGTCTCTTTCAAATTGGTATTGATGCTCTTTGAAATTGAAATTAGCATGGGACCAGGGGTTAGGGTTGGAAACATGAGAGGAAATTGAGGGTGTGTTTGGATGGAGGCCGAATAAGAATAAGAATAAGAAATTTTTAGAATCTCGTGCCAATCCTTATTCTTATTCTAATACCATAGTTTTGTTAGTATAAGAATAAGGGCCCAAATTTCTTATTCTTGTGTTGTTTGGGTTGCACAAGAATAAGAAATTTGGAGCTTATTCTTATTCAAGCCTTATTCTACTCCATCCAAACACACCCTGAAAGAATACAAGTTGGTGCATCAAATGAACCTGCTGGTATGATGAAGGTTATGTGGCAAAGTTCAATACTCTTTTGGTTATGATGAAGCTTGGAGTGTTGGAACTTGTACCAATATTTTTCTCTTTGGCTCCTTGGATCTCAACTAGTGATCTTCAATGATGTTAAATGAGTTTTATTGTTTAAAAAAAAATAGATTTTTAGCCATTGGCTGAGATTGGTATCGAGTTTGAGAAGTTAGGTTGAGGTCTGGGTTGAGCTTGAAGGGGTTCTCATTATAAAAGAGCATTTGAGTTTTATTGGTTATGTTGTAAGTTAGGATTTGAGCTTGAAGTTAGTATGTTGTAAATTAGAATTTTGGAATATGGCATGCTGGTTATGTTGTAATATTTTACTTTTATGAAAGATTGATGTGAAACAATTGCTTGTTATGTAAATCTTGTTGCCTTCATATTTTTTTCTATTTTTTTTTTGCCATTTTTTTTGAATTTTTTCTAAGATTAAATACTAATTTGTCTTAAGTTTTGTTAAAAGAACATTTTTAAAAACGTTTTGTCGTTTGGATCGTATTTTTTAACAACACAAAAACGACATGCAAATCTGAGTCGTTTACTAAAACGAAATAGAAACGAAAAAAATATTTGGATCGTTTGATCAAACGGCACGGAAACGGAAATGATCAAAATCGTGGTCGTTGATCACGTTTGCCAGGTCTACCCACTGGGGTGGGATAATGGGTGTGTGGGTGTGGCCGACGGGCATAAAATCAAAATTTCCAGTAGTGGATGAACCTGACATGTGGGCCACATGTATTAATTATCAGAATTAAAGAAGGGGACTGCATTGGGCCTTGGTCAATGTTTGTTTTCTTTTTGTTTGTCTTTTTCTAATTTTGATTTCTGTTACGAAAATTTAGGTTTCAAGAAAAGATAGATCAACATACCAAAACTTTTTAATAATACACATTAATAGTTAATTGAAAAAGACAATATTGTATGGTGCGTATAATAATGTACTATTATAATTATACCATAATTTATTGGAAATATACATTATAATATGTATAAATAATATAGAATAATTTATGCAATTCATAGATAATGCTTCATATTGATTATGATAATAATAATTTATATAAATTATATAGTAGTAATGTGTGACAATATGTGATATTTTGATATGCGATCAGAAAGTGTTTACATATGACAGAAAAAATGATCGAGAGAAAAGTGATCCGTATCTGATCAAATATATCCATATTCGTTTCAGTATCCGACAATATCCAAATCGTATCCGTATCCACACTCAACATCCGAACCGTATCATATCCGAACATATCCGTATTCGCATCTGTATCGGAGAAAAAAAATATGGATACGGAAATGTTTTGACCACTATCTGATGCGTATCTGCGTATCTGATCCGTTTTTCGTCCCTAATGCTAACCACACTGGACGAGCATGTTAAGGAAATCAATTTTGAATTAATTTTCATATAAGGTAAGGACTAAGCTGAATACACTTCGAAAGCAACATGGATTTGAATATTCACGTATGACTTCCGCTATAAGAAATTAAAAGGAATGTTAAATTAATTATCTCGAGTTCTCGACATATCAAATAACCTTCTCACAAAGAAATAATATTTGGCACAAAGCTTATATGCATACACGTACACACCTACATTTTCAATGAGACTTTTTACCAAAATAATTAGTACGGTAAAAGTATATTATAAGTAGCAGGATGTTACAGTTCATCAGTAAGAAGCCTTCAATTGCTGCCGCGTTGAGCATGACATAGTGAAATGAGACTCAGAATAAAGGTTGCTGATTACTGATTTAGCCATGATTTTAGATCCCGCATCTGTGGGATGAAGTCCATCCCAGGAAACATATTCTGATGGTTCCTGACAAAGCCTGGACTCATCATCCCCACAGCCCAGTGATAATGAAAAGTTGTATGGACCTCCACCACCACAACACGCAACAACCGTTTCTTTCATACCTGCAACAAAATAATGCGATTTCAGTACGTAAGCTTTCTGTTCGAGACTATATATATATATACATATATTTACGTCAAAACTAACCATGTTGTGTGGGGGACTGCATGATGCTGATATAAGCTCTGTAGTAATCGGCATAGACGATGGACACATTAGGATATAAATCCCGCATTTCATCAAGCTCGACTAAAAGTAACTGGGCATGATACTCCGAAAGCTTATTTAGCCACATTAGACAACCTGTTGTAGTATCATAATCTTCCGCTTGATTTGTTTGGTAAAGAGTCAATGCTGCAGGTAAGCAACCCAATGGGAATATCCCAGGAATTACCAGAGTCTTGGCACCGAGATTTATTAGATTCTGTTAATTATCAGTAATAATTAATGATCGTGCATTTTATCAAACAAAAAAAAGAAAATTTGATGTGACAGAAAATCTGCAAATTTAACTACACTTCATTAATGAGTTTTGAGCTTTCTTAATACTTGCATTTGTTGACCTTTTTTCTTTTTCTAAATTTTCACTTTTTTCATGTGTTTTCCTAGGTGGAAGCCTTTAAACCAACATCTATGCTACTCAATATTCGCCATTTGGCATAGCTTTGTTCATTGAAAAGATCTACCTTAATAGCTGAAGCAATTTTATTGATTATACCAGGAACAAATTCTTTTATCTCAGTGAATGATACTTTTGCATTTAATAGAGCGGCGTAATCATTGATTCCAATCTCTCCAACAAGGAAAAGAGCATTTTCCATAATCTCTCTGCAATCTAATAAAAGTGATGTTCAATTGAAAGATCATATTAATTACTCTTCAATTGGAATAATTTGCAGTAGGAGAAGTCGAGAAGAAGATACATAAACGAAATAAAATTATAAATAGATCGGAGAATATTCATGGCATTATCAGAAACTCTGGCACTAAAACTATATACAATCCATTAGAACACAGAAAAATAAATACAACTGCTGTTTTTGAACGGTTCAGAACTAAATAGATTAACGATTTTCTAAATCCGAAAAAAAAATTTCGAAAAATGTAAAATTTGGTCTGCATGGAGATTTCAATAAGGAGATCGTATTGAACGGTTTAGATCGGTCATTTTGAACCAAATCTAGAAGTTTTGAGCGCGACTCACGGATGACTTTTTGTGATGCATCTCACCGTAGATAAACTCTATATATATATATATATATATATAAGTTCGTCTCAAACTATGAAGCATCAACAAGTTGATTCTTAAATGGAAATAGTAAATACTGTGACTGGAATAAGTATGAAGTATGAAGTATGAACAACATATATAGCAATGGAATACCAACTATTCAGTTGTTCTCGGAATGGTCCAAATGGTGAAATTGAACAATTATATTTTGGTGCCAATTTTTGGAACCATTATATCTGAATTTGACTCTATCTCAGTCATCTGATTATTGGATTTTATTCAGGTTGACCGATTTGATATGAACATGGCTGTTAATCAAACTTTCAAATTGGAAATATGATGGAAGAAAGGCCCGATTGAATCAGTTTTAGTTCTAATAAAATCTGTTACTGTGAAGAGATATGGAATACACATGTCAAATTGATAATGCTGATCAATATCTGGAGTTTGGATCAATTAGTACCCAAATTTGACTAGAGATTTTCCTGGATTTCACAATTCTGGAAGTATCACATGATCACATCAGATTTTAACCAAGAACTTGAGAGGAGCACAACTTAATAATTTTGTTTTTAAACCTTGGGTACCATTTGCCTTCTTATTTACCTGATTTAGGACAAAGCAAACTTAGTAGTTTCTTGAACCATTCGACTTGAACATCCAAAAATCCACCCCTTGTATTGACTGGTATCCCCATCTTCTTGTAGATCGAGTGGTTCACGGCAGTTGCACCTGACACGGCAAAGTTTGCCCCGTGCCTAAAGTACTCCCTGCTTTTGCCACCTAAATATGGTGGCACAAATGGTAGTCCGAACTCCTGGGCTACATCACATGTATTGTGTCAGTACTGTGCATAGTGATAAGTACAGTTGCCAACAAACTAACAGTTAATAGCGGTATCCAATTGAAACAAACAGGATCAACAACTCACCAATGAAGTCAAGTATGAGGCGACCGTCAGAGCAACGGCCAGTCGGCTGATGGAAGTAGGTCTCTCCAAAAGGGAGTTGGGCACATGAGTCGCGAGAAAAATTGCCAAATATCTGTAAATTGTTCCCGGTATCCGTCAATGAGTCGCCAAAGCTGAATATGCGAGAATAGCATCCAACCGTTAGACGTGCTGAGTTTAGTAGAATAGTTGTCAGTATGATCAGTGAAGTTGTGTAGTGCCATGTGGAGTTGGCCATAGTCTTTTGTTTTCACCCTTTCTTCTTTCTCTCTCTTTCGTTCTTTTCTCTTTTTTTCTTTATTCACCTCTCCAAGTGTCCTGTAGCCTGTAGGAGCGAATTTGACAATTTTGTTGCTATTTCTAGTACATTTGACCAGACGTGGAAGATGGATGAGACAATTCGGTTGGCAGGATATATATATACTGGGTGTGTTTGGATGGAGGCCGAATAAGAATAAGAATAAGAAATTTTTAAAATCTCATGCTAATTCTTATTCTTATTCTAATATCATAGTTTTGTTAGTATAAGAATAAATGTTCAAATTTCTTATTCCATGGTTGTTTTGATTGCACTAGAATAAGAAATTTGAAGTTTATTCTTATTCGAATCTTTATTCTTGTGCATCCAAACACACCCACTATGTTTGGCAAATGGGCCGAACTAGAACAAGAACTAGAACAAGATTTGTTCTAGTTCGACTTCTAATTCTATGGTTTTGGTAGAATTAAAACTAGAAGACGAACTAGGTCTTGTTCTAGTTCGACTCATGTTTGATAACGTCGAACTAGTCTAGTTCGCTAGTTCGGCTCCTTGCCAAACATAGCATAAATTCTCCGTAACTCTGAAACCGATCGAGAATGGAACGTACCCATGTGGGAGGTGTTATATTGCGATCGACAGACTGGACTGGGCGACCAATAATTGATCTTGGGACATTTGACATAGATATCGTTCCTTGTTTCAATATCAGAACACATATTAATCCTTACAATTAAATCCGGATCGGTACTGTTGCGGACTTGCGGGAGTGTTGGTGCACAGTTCTTCCATCTATGCCGTTCAATTTCCGTACACACATTTTTTTTAATATCAAGATCATCTGTTATTGTCCGCCCAATTCTATTCTTCTGATAGTGCGCCACATGTCGCTTAATGATTCTTCACTGGGCCCAAGTGCGAACGAATCTCAATTCTCAAGAGGTTTTTTTCTTAAACGGCTTTGCACCTTAAAAAATCTCAACAAAACGCCTACCACATAGTAATTTTTACTCAAAAAGCCAAGGCGCAGACAGCTAGAACGCCTAAAAATTTGTTGAAATTAAGGCGCACAAGGCCTTTACGCCTTTTCTTTTCATGCTATTTCAGCGCACAATCGAGCTGCGCCTTGCTAATCCCTTTCCACCCCCAACAGAAAGAAGGCCATAACAAATAACAAAAGCATTGTATACTTCTTATCTTTTTACAAAAATAAAATAAATAAATAAAAAATAAAGCGGGACCACAATTATGTTTGATCCTTTGTAGCGAATTTTTTATAACAAACTACTTCAATGTGTAATAAAATTGTTGTTTCAGAAAAATGTTTCCTCTTTCAGAGTATTCGTACAAAGACCCATACGGTATATTCTTTAAATTCTCAATAGAATTTATCTTGATAATAATTTTTTCAGTATTTAATAAATACCATAACATTTCAATAATATTAAATAATTTGATTATATTTTGATAATATTGATAAATATTAAAAGAACCCGATTTATTATTTTTATTATATGACATATTAAAAGAATTGATTATATTCTCTAAATGTACAAACAATTATAATCCATAAAATTGAGAATTAACAAAATTGTAGTTCAAAATATTTTAAAAATTAATATAATTTTTTAAACAATCTGAATATTTAATTTGTTAATGGAGTTTTTCATAATAATAATAAAATAGAGGTGATCGGCGAATAATTGTAGGGACTTCGGCAAAAAATTTCATAACTTCAACAATAATTATGAATGGGAAGAGAATGTTATTGTTTGATTTAATTTATGGTATTTTTCATCAAAGCTCCTAAAAAAATATTCAACGATCACCTCAAGTTTATTATTATTTTTACAAAAATATCTATTTACTAAACATTCAAATGTTTTAAAGATTTACATAACTTGACGTAATCTCAGAAGATATATTTATTTTACTCATTGAATCATAAACTTGCTACAGTACTGTGTATGAATAATATTTGACTTGCTAAATGGGCGAAGGTAATGTTTTCGTCTTTATGTGCATTTTTCATCTTAAAATTTATTCGAGCAATTAAATTGTTCGTTAGTATGCATAGGCCCTATGTTATGTTAGGAACTTAATTAATAAAATTCTCTCGAGTCCCTATGTTATGCATAGGCCCAATGTTATTATAAGAAAAATTATTATTTAAAATCGTCATATTATAACTATAAACATTCTGTAAAGAACATATATAGAGCCATGTGTTTTGAAAGTATGCAGTCTAAGGATGAGGACGAGAGTACCATATGACAAATGAAAAAAAATTTATACTTTGTTATTTCTTTATACATATGCAATTATACAATGTTAGAAAAATTAATGTAATCGCATTTCGCAGTTGCATCCAAATATTATACATAAGAAATCAAACCTTGCACTTTAATTGAGGATCAACTAAGGCGCAGAAGCTTTGAACGCCTTTAAAAACAAAGGCTTAGATCACAGGTGCGTCCAACATCGTGCCAATATTAAGGCGCAGTTGCTCAGTGCGCCTTGGTCTTTTTAGTAAATTTCTAAGTGCCTTTGGTGCTTTGTTTAGATAATATTCAAAGAGATTTGGCTCTTTAAGAAAAAAAAACCCATTCTCAAGACGCAGAGAGAGAGGCATGAGTGCATGACCAGCGAGGCAGCGCGTGACAAGCTCAGAGAAAATTAAATGGCTGTTGATCTAACAAAAAAAAAATTCTGATTCTCATGTTGGAGTTGGACTAATGGCCCGCTCCAAAGTCCAAACCTGACAGCACCCATCTTTTCTCATCTGTTGTTATCTCCATTTCGGTTAACCAATGGCCACCTCCATTTTTGTTCCTTTCAGAAAATTCAAATTACTTTTAAAATTATTTGAGGCACTTAAAATGTTTATATCACGAGAAACTTTAATATGCACTATAGTGCATAGGACTTTCTACGCACCGCGAATTTTTTTGAAAATATTTTTGTAAATTGACAAATCTAATTTAACCAATCTAATCTACGTATTGAAATTTCATAGCAAATCAAATTTTAAAATTTTTAAGATTTTATTACTATTTTTTCGAATTTTTTTAAAACCTGTCATTTTTGAAATGTTGTAAATAGTAGTTTGTTTCCAATAATAGCATATTTTAAAAATTTAAAAAAAATAGTAATAAAATATCAAAAATTGTAAAATTTAGTTTGCTATGAGATTTCAGTATGTAGATTAGTTTGACTAAATTGGATTTGTCAATCTACAAAAATACTTTCGAAAAAATCCACGGTGCATAGAAAATCCTATGCACTGTGGTGCATATTAAACTCTCTCTTATATCATCATGAAATTTTATATTAATTCTCATAGAAATATGTACAATTCAGTGGCATAAAATTTCCAATTATAGACTTCTAAAATAATTTAAATAATTTTTGAGACTCGTGATATTTTATATTTGTGATTTCGAAAAATATAGCTGGGTCAAATCCCTGCACAACAATAATCAAATAATCTAATCCTTCGCTCAGTGGACGGACCAACTCCCATTCGGTTATCATCTCAATTTCTTTTTAATGGATCAATCCATTTATCTAATTTTTAGAAAATGTATTTTAGTTATTTGAGAGACTTTCAAAATTCGTTTTAGCAACAAATTTTATATGCATGCTCACAAAATTTTTCTGGCGGCCTTGTCTGGAACAGGTCTGGATTTAGGTGGTCTCGGGATAGTTTCTGGAGGGGTCGTCTGAATTCAGGCGGGGTAGTCTGAATTCAGGTTAGGTATGGAACGAGATGGTTTCTCCGCTATCTTCAGACTTGTTGGGTTGAGTCGACTCATATGCTCCTTCGTGGTGTATTCTCCAAGCTTGAGTTCTTGCATATGGTGCGATTTTTCAACATCTTACATCCTTCTTTCATGTGTTTTGATGTTGCATTGAAGTTCATTTGACCTCTTTGACACTTGCATGACTCGAACGGATGTGCTTCAAAAAGCTTGTATTCTCCTCTAAAATCTAAAATCAACAACAAAGATCAATGCATGAGTTATACCTAACTTAACCTACCTAAACTAAATTAAACTAAACTAATGAAGGAAATTGAAATTTTGGCCTTGGGTTGCCTCCCAAGAAGTGATTTTTTTAGATCATTAGCTTGACCGCCTTATATTTGCTCATCTTATCTTCACTTTTCTCCCTCTCAACGCATCATAGTTCTTCCAAAAGTACTTGAACGGACGTCTTAAAGCATGCTTGGTGTGTTCTTCCTTGGATGTCATCTTTCTTGGCTCGATTTCGATGTGATATATTGACTTGAGTTTTGTTGTCTTCCATCACATCAAATTTCTCCAAGAATTGTTTCAGTGTGCTCAAGTCGATTTGATTGAACTCTCCGTTTGTTTTAAAAACACTAGATATGAGTTGAGTTCAAGCGAGTTGGGAACAACTCAAACTCGGCTCAGCTGTAACTCGAGTTGGCTTGAGTCGAATTAGTAATACTTTTGAGCTTTTTAAACTGGATCAAACTCGGCTCGTCTCCAACTCGAACTAGCTTAAAATAAATATATATCCTTCAAAATTTTATTTATTTAATTCATATGTTATTACAACATAAAAATTTATTAACATATACAATATTATAAACAAAAAAAATTGTTATTTTTTTATATTCTTTCTAGTGATTTGAAATAAAATATGTTTTGAAACTCAATCTTCCATATGTTATAAAAATATATAATAAGAAAATTTTTTCTAATTAATTTATAATTTTTTAATACTCATAATCATGTTGATAATACGCATCTAAAATAAAAAATTATTATATCACGAGTTGGCTCACGAGTTGCGAGCCGACTTGAGCTCAACTCGAACTCGATTCGTCAACCAACTGAGTCAATTCAGCTCGAGTTCTGCCAACTTGAGTTCCATTAGCTCGAGTTACAACATAACTTTTTTTGAGTCGAGTTAAAAATAGCTCGCCAGTTATGTGTTTTTTGCTCACTTTTTCCGGAGACTCCTAACCTCCGCACCCCTCCTCTAATCCCCGCTGAAAGGTATCAAATTTTTGTACCGTGACAGGAGATCAACTACAAATTTGTCCTAAAAAAATAAATAGATTATATCAAGAGGATAAGAAAGCATTAAATATTCTGTCGAACCTCAAAAGTTATTGTTTTCATAGAAAAATACCCATTCTCCATATTTTTTCCTTTTTTCTTCAATATGCATGACAGAAATTAGGGCCGAATCAGTTAGAATTTTTCTGGATGATGACAAGGTTTGTAGGGTGTATAATGTACGATATAATTAAATTAAGCATACATTGTAAGATAGTCCAACGGAAAATATTTTCAATTCTTTCCCGCCAGCAATCCTTCCCGAAAAATTTAAAAATATCTTTATAATAATATAATATATTAATAATAAACTGAAAAAAAAACAGAATTTTAAGACTATTATTGCGATATCAGAATCTGAAATTCCGACACCAATATCGGAATCAGATTCCGATGTTAGTGTCATATATATTTTGCTTTGAAGATTGTAACCTCGCTCGTGCTTCAGTGCATGCTCTAATGCATACGGTCTACGCGGCCCAAGGATTTGGAAACCATATACTTAAAATTACCCCAGTGTTAAATTAAGCAATAAGCTTAAGGCCGACATCTGTTCAATGCCTAATCCTGCATTCAATGTGGAATGATGTACGTTAATAAAAAAAAAAATGTGGAATGATGTACTGCTAATAGTTATTTTTGGTAATAAGTTAAGACGACCACATGTCCACATATTGTCATTTCTCTATCTATTATTATAATATTATATAGCCAACAACTTAATAATTGCACAATTAATATATTGTATCACATATATATGCTCTGTCCTTGTTCAATGGCTAATTAATTCTGCGTTCAATGGTGAATTGATACTGGCAATATTCGCCTTAGGTAATAGGATATCTCTATCTATTATGATATATATATATATATATATATATATATAGTTTTGCTACGGTGAGTCGCGACTCATTGGAGGGTCTATGAGTCGGGCACAAAATTCTTAGATCTTGTTCAAAATGACCGATCTAAACCGTCCAATACGACCTGCCTATTGAAATCTCCATGCAGACCAAATTTTACATTTTTTCGAAATTTTTAAGTATTTTTTTGAAATTTTAGAAAATAGTTAATCTAACTAGTTCTGAACCGTTCAAAAACAGCACTTTTTAAAAATCTGAAAAAAATACTTAAAAATTTTGAAAAAATGTAAATTTTGGTCTGCATGGAGATTTCAATAGGGAGATCGTATTGGACGGTTTGGATCGATCATTTTGAACCAGATCTAGAAATTTTGAGCGCGACTCACAGACTCTTTGGTGAGTCGCGACTCACCATAGCAAAACTCTATATATATAAATATATATATATATATATACGGGGCTGATAAGGATCATCTCGTAGATTCATCATCTTCATCATCCCCCAGTAGTTAAATTAATTGCATTCCGAAAAAGAAAAGAGGGGATGAGGATGATGGGGATGATTCCCCTGGCAGTTATTAACGCGGTTTCCTTTTTCGCCTCTCATCCCATCATCCCCTGACGCATTATTTAATCCATTCCCTCCCTCTTTTTGTTTCGCTTCTTCTATCCTTCCCTGGCACGTATTTTTTTTTTTCTGAATACTAACTGTTCTAATTAAATAAGTAAATGTTCTAACTGTGAACTCATCCCTTCTCTCCCTCTCTGTTTCGCTCCCTCCCCCCTCCCCCTCCCTCTTCTCTGATTCAACTAGAACAGTTAAAGTTAACTATTCTAGTTAATGTTACTAACTGTTCTAGTTAACATTAACTAGAACAGCACAATTATTTTTTTGCAGAACAACTAGAACAGTTAGTTTTTTTTTAGAACGATTAGTAACATTAACTATGACAGTTAGTAACATTAACAAGAACATATTACTGATTGTTCTTGTTAATATATATAACTGTTCTAGTTAATATCGTAACTATTCTAGTTAATATATATAACTGTTCTAGTTAAATATATTTAACTAGAACAGTTATATATATTAACTAGAATAGTTACGATATTAACTAGAACAATTATATATTAACTCTCTATTATCACTCCCTCACCCCTCCTCTCTGATTCACTCTCTCCCTCCGATTCACTTCCTCATCCCCTGGCACTCATCCTCTCATCTTCTGGATTCTATCATCCCCTCATCCATAGACTTCTATTAATGAGGGTGTTGGATAATTAATGAGAATTCTAGAGATAATGAGGATGATAGAATCTTAGAGATGATCTTAAGCAATTCTGATAGCAAAACCCATCGGGCAGATTTTATTAATTAAGAGAATAAAGAAAGGGAAACAGGAAGGAAAAGTAGAAAAAAAAAAATCCCATACTACAGCCATCTTTAAATATTTGCTAAATTACTTGTTAATATTATAAGGATAAGAATATATAAAAATAATGAAGACCCGATACTATCTTAGTGGTGTCAACTGTCAATTATTAAGTAGTTGGCTTATATATATATATATGTCATAATAGATAGAGATATCCTATTACCTAAGGCGAATATTGCCCGTATCAATCCACCATTGAACGCATAATTAATTAGCCATTGAACAAGGACAGAGCATATACATGATACAATATATTAATTGTGCAATTATTAAGTAGTTGGCTATATAATATTATAATGGAATAATTAGTGATATACTCCTCTATATCTTGTCTAATTAAAAATTATACCCCTCGATTCTTTAATATTGGATATTTACCCCTCTAATCATATCAACGTATAGATATTTACCCTTGTTTACATTTGAATTGATTTTTTAAATCATAAAAATCTATGTTATCCTGTACGCCAGATATGCAGCCGTACTTGTACCAGGTACGAACCGGGTATGGGTACGCGCCCGGTACGGCACCCGGTTTTTTGGCTTACCGAGTATTTTAATCCAGTCAAATCTGGCCGGTACGGTCAGCGGTACGTGCATCGACTCACAGCTAGAATTGATGGTCACATGTTTCGGTGACAGAAAATCCAGCTGGCATTGTGTTCATTAAATGCACTACTGTGGGCCTTATGGGCTTTAAGACGTTTGATTAAATGGGATTCGTTTCTATATATAAAGGATTTAGAAAATGGTTGAAAAGGCAATGTGGGACTAAGACAGCGGAGCAAACCGGACATCAATGAACAATTCCACATCCATCTCTCCATTCCATTTTATAAACACCTCCATTTTATTAATTTCAGAAAAATATATATTATGTTTTTAATTGTTTGAAAAACCTTTAAATAATTATTAGGCTATGAAAATTTATGTACTTGTTCATAGATATACGAAGATTCAGTGATACAAAATTTTCTAATTATAGACTTATAAAAGATATTTTTTTAAATCTCATAAAATTTAATTTGCATAATAATTTAGTTTTTTAATTGTTTGAAGACCTTTAAAAATTAATTTGGTGATTTGGATATGAAAATTTATGCACTTCCTCACATATATGTGAAAATTTTAGTGATATAAATTTTATAATCATGCACTTATAAAATATTATAAATAATTTCCAAAATTTCATATACACCAAGTCTCATTATATTTAAAAATTTAAAATTATATATATATATCGCCGCATCCGTACCGGAGATTTTTGAAAATTTTCGTACCGCCGTACCCGAATCGTACCGAGTACGGTACTCGTACTCGTACCCATACAACATAGATAAAAATTAATTTTAAAAAATTCGGACAGAAATACCCCCCAGCTACCTTGACCTCTTCCGTCGTGTCCCATCTCTTCCTGCCTCCATTAATTCCTCATTTAGGCTGTGCTCCAGGAACCTTTCGTTAAAGGAAAGGAAAGGAAAGAGAGGGAAGGGGTGCCCGGAGACGTTTACCTTCCAAATCGGAGGGTACAGCTATAGAGTAAATCCTTCACAAATCTCTCTCTAGCGTTACCTCTTCTTCTTTTTCTTTCCCTCTTTGACCTTTCTTCTTGGAGCGAGTAACCAACTTCGGTCAGCCCACTTTTCTAATTTCTTGTGTTACCTTCCTCTCTCTTCCATTGAAGTCTCATCCTGGAGCACAGCCTTAGGAACAAATACAAATATATAAGATTCATTATTTTAAAATCTTGGTCTCGCTTTTGTTCTCAAAGTTCATCTCGATCTCTACTTAATTGAAATGATGTCATTCTACGTGAGTTAAACAAACACATTTTTTCCAATCTTCATTGCTTGAAATCTCACGTGATAAGTATCTTTTCCGTAGTGAATCTCGCATCTACAAAATTCAGGAGAATGATTTGTATCTAGAGCTTTTGATCTAACCAGTCAAAAAACACCCGTGTGCGACCTTTTTTGCAATTTTCAGTTTTTCTTAAAGCAAACCAAAGATAGGGCAAAAGTCAAACAAGCTATTACGTGTATTTTTGTACGAAGAGGACAGGATAGGGGCAATTTAGTCTGATTGTTTTTAAATTGATTTTTATAATTAAAAAAAACCAGTTCAAAATATAAAGAAGGGTAAATATCCCTAGTTGATATGATTAGAGGGGAATATATCCAATATTAAAGAATCGAGAGGTATATTTCCAATTAAACAAAATTAGAGGGGTATATGACTAATTATCTCTATTATAATAATAGACAGAGAAATGACAAAATGCGGACAAGTGGTCGTCTAACTTATTACCAAAAATAACTATTAGCAGTATATCATTCCACTTTGAATGCAGGATTAGGCATTGAACAGATGTCGGCCTTAAGCTTATTGCTTAATTAAACACTCGGGTAATTTTAAGTATATGGTTTCTAAGGAAAATTGATTACTGCCATCGCGCTTTGTGCCATCGCTGCCATCGTGCGTCAGTCAGCGCTCTCTCCTCTCTACTCACCCAGCGATTTTTTGTTCATTTCGTTATTATAAGTGTTCACTTTATTAGATACAAATGTTCACTTTGTATTATAATTGTCCACTGTTTTATAAGTGTTCGTTATGTTCACTATGTTCATTTTGTTTGTTTTTTTTTATTTTTGCCCAAATGTTCAGTTGGGTCAATACAAATGTTCTGTTAATTGAGTATAAATGTTCAGTTAGTTGCAAAGTCGGCCAATCGTAACTCGTTTTTACTAAACCAAGCGAAGGGGTCATGAACCGGACACAAAACACATGAAAAAAATAGAAGGGGTCATGAACCGATCCGGTTCAAATTAATTTTTTTTCCGACTTTGCCCCTGGCACGCCTCTCTCCAAGTCTGACGTGCGACTTTGACCCTGGCGCGACTTTGCCCATTAGTTGACGCATTTAACTGAACACTTCTGATTATTAAACTGAACATTTGTAAAATATAACAGCGATGATAGCGATGGTTTATTTAGCGATGGCACTTATAATAGCTGGTTTCTAAGTCCTTGGGCCTCGTAGACCGTATGCATTAGAGCATGCACTGAAGCACAATATGACACTAATATCGGAAATTCGGAATCTCAGATTCAGATATTGCAATAATAGTCTTAAAATTCCGATTTTTTTCGGTTTATTATTAATATATTATATTATTATAATAATATTTTTAAATTTTTCGGCAATCCTTCGTTACTCGTTTGACAATCTCTGGTCTTCTGTCCTTTTCAGAGATGGGCCAATCCAAATTCCCTAACGGCCCATAACAATTCACAGCCCACAATATCATTCCAGTTATTCCTCATAACTCGACTCGCGAGCCGCCGCGAAAGCCCAAACTAAGTGATACTCCAGCAATTGATCAGTGTCTCTCTTACTTCAATCTCCTCTCCGGTTGCCGCGCAGTACTGGAGAGACTGGTACTCATTATTCGCTAAACTTCCCTACAAGTCGCCATTTCTGTTTGTCTGGCGTGAGGCGTACCTTTCGCAATGCCTGGAGTTTATACCAGAAAGGTGATTTAATGATGCTTGAAGAGTTCTCTCTCTTTTTCCTTTTTCCCTCATTCGTAAATACTTAATATTCATTGTTTTTATCTTTGGCAGTGGAATTTTTCAAAAAGTTCTTGTGAAATTGTTTTACTTTCTGTTTTTGGGGTTACGAAGTACTATGTTGAAGGTGAATTAGCGAAAAACAAAACAGTGTTAGGATCATCATCTATAAGTACCAGTTATTGACAGAATGCCAGTATGGCCCTAATCGCTTTTGTGAGACAAACTGATAATACAATTTTAATCAAACAAAATGAAAGAAGAATATAGAATGGTGTATTCCTATTAACAAGCTTTAAGATGCTGGCCTGTGTAAAATTTGGTGAAAGAGGTTAGACAATGTGATTAATCCAAAATTCGCCATGAACATAATGAAGCTTTTTTTTTTTTTAGGAAGGAAGCAGAGTTTGCTAATTTGGTTAATTCATTATTCATAAAGAATGATATATTGACAACTTTTAACATTTGTGTGGACATGAAAGAACCTAAACCTGAAGACAAATTATTCATTTTTTTATTTTTATTCTTTGTAGATGATGCTGCCTCTGCAATGGCCAAGTTGCTGGTATTTGTCTTTGATAGGCTTGCTAATTGAGACTCAATGTTGTGATGATTTGATTCAAAAGGAGATTGATTTGGGGGGATTAACTGGGGTCTAGTTGATAAATTGAAGATATTGAAGAGGAATGTGAGGCAACCAAGCAAGGTGACAAGTACAGTATGTCTGTTGAGTCTTTTTACTCGACTAGGCAATCTTAATGGGCATAACATTAGTCATTAGCTTCAACCCAAGATTGCATGAGAAAACATATGAACAAGATTATTATAACATAAGTAGATTAAGAGTAAGAGAACATCACATTGGGGTGGGGGGATTAGAATGGGAATAGATGGCAAAAAAAAAGTAACGTTGTTCTTACTTGCTTTGTTTGGCAAGAATAGTCTTTTGTAACCGAAAGAGTGTTTTAAAAAGTAGTGTGAGTTGAAGATATTTAGGAAAGTAATACCGCCATTACTTCTTCAAAACTAGAGGCGCCTGTGAGCATTAAATACAGTGGTTTTGTTAAAGTAAGATGGTATTTGTGACATTATTTTTTGTCATTTCAAATACCATACTATATTTCATAGACAATTGAATGAGTGAATCAAACTGTCTTCAGCATATTTTGGCAATTCTCGAAGAAAATCAAAGGTAATCTTTTTATTTGTTCTATTATTTCTTTCTTGGCTTCAAATGACCAAAAAAAAATTCTGAAAATTTGTTATGAATTAACCACACACAATCAAGAATCAAGAATATAGAAAATCTAGCATAGAAATTAAGTGCCACATATAAAACTTAGAAACCCTAATTCCTTTAATCTTTCATAATATTGAAGCTCCTCTCCTTTCATTTAAGGCCAACCTCTACCCTTATCCTTTCTCCTTGACAAATCTATATGGCGGCAGTAGCGAGAAAATCCACCAATGAACAAAACTTGCTCAGGGAGGTATTCACAAGATCTCACGTTCTCATCAAGAAATTAATGGAGCATCACCATGGGTGGCTTTTCAACGAGCCAGTAGATGTGAAGGGTCTACGCGCAGCTGACTACTATGAGGTAGTGAGTAAACCTATGGACCTTGGAACTGTCAAGTGCCGACTTGAAAAGGGGCGATACTTCCATCCTCTTGAGTTTGCCAAGGACGTTCGGAAAACTTTCAGCAATGCAATAAGGTACAATGAACGAGGTGATGCTGCCCACAACATGGCTGTCGAGCTTCTCGAGATATTCACCTTGGAGTGGTTAAAAATTGAGGTTGATTTTGCACCACTATTCAATAGTACTGAGAGAGTAAGTTTATCAGATTTGTTCTTTCCAAGAGATATTTCAAGATTCTTTTTTATGGGATTTATTTCTTATAATTTCTTTTTAAATTTTTGTTTAGTTTGAGAATCCTTTTGCTGGAGCAACAAGTAAGAGTAAAAAAGGTACTTGATGAGCTTTATTATACTTTTTTTGCTATTTTACTTATAAAGATTTGAATTCACAAATAAGTTCTAATTTTGTCAATTTTCTCAATTAGCAATTTTGTGTCATATTGATCTGATTGTTTTGTTCTGTATCTTTGAGGGACAATGCCAATTTTAACATTTTGGTTGGATTTGCCTTCCATATTAAACTATGATATGTACACTAAATAATCCTTGTATCTTCAATATCAGGAAAAGGGAAAGAAAAGGAAAGCGAAGAAGCAAGGGATATTAAGGATTCAGATGAAAAATATAGGTCATGGAGAACAATATTCTCTGATGAATTCCTTCCAGCGGCTGAAGATGAAGGAGATACTCAAAGTGATCAACCTGCAGTGGTTGATACTTCTGCTGGATCTGATGAGGCTGAAGTTAATCAGCTCAAGGGCATGCTAGCATCAACCCAAGAAAAGCTGAGAGAATACAAGGAGAAGTTGCAGAACAAGGAGGCAAAGTTGGCATCTCTTGAATCCGAGAACAAGAGTCTCCGTGTAACCATTGAAGGCCTACAACAGGAATCTAATTCTTCTTTGAAGGACTTTTGGGATGGTTTCTACAAGAGTATGAGTGACCCTACTTGGCCTTGATTGTTGGGGCAACAATCGTTCTATTTTGTGAGTACACTTGAGGGGCATCATTGGGCATGTGTGTTATACTGGTTGACTTTGAATATCTTGTATGTATCATCTATCGTCCATTGATTGTCATACATTTTTTTTAGCTTGATTTGGATGGAATTATACTTTCTAATTGTGTGATTTCCTTTTTGGTATAATTTTTCGTTAATCAAATGTGTTCTTTTGGTCCTTTTGAACTCTTTGCTTGCTTGTGTCTTTTGTTCTTCTTGGGGAGTCTGTATGTGTTACCCTTGTTGTTATGGACTTGTGGCATACATGGATATTTACTATGCGATAAATCTCTGTAAGCTGCCTTGTGCAGATATGTGTTTGGGGGTGCTATAAATGAGGGAAGTTAGGCCCTGATCAAAATCTCATTTTTTTAACATGGGATTTCATTTCATTTCTTTTCATTGGAAAATTCATGATCAAAATGAACGGATTTGGTGTTATTTGGTTGGAATTTTCATATAATTAGATCCAACGAAATCCTACGAAATCTATTGAAATGAAATGAAATCTCGTGCAAAAAACATTTTGATGGTGTCGGGCCATGATGAGTGGATTTCATGATGAAATTTGTATGTTTCTTATGCATACGAACAATCGCAAGAATTAGCTTCCGATGCCAATCAAATCGTTTACATGTAAGGTTTTGACATAGGTGTTTTGTTAAAATAACTTGAGCTTTTTTTTTTTTTTTTGCTATTTTTGTGATTTTTCCTAGTTTGATGAGTGGATCAGGGAGTCATACTTCTCCCAGAAAAGCATCGAGCGGTTCGGCAGTAATTGGTATTATCTGCCTCTTTTGCTGTAAAAATCTGGGAAACTGAAAGAGAGGAATACTTGAACAATTTATGTGTTAAATATATGGTACAATGCAAGTTCCTTGAAATTTCCTATATATCTTGGTTTGAGTTAAAATTACAAATAATTATTATCAAATTATACTCGTATAGTCGTATCATATTTGTATCATAAAATATGGTTCCAAAATCCAAATACGGAAATGGAAATACCTTAACCTCACTATCTTCGCTATCTGGTTTTCTTTGCTAAGAGATGGCCCACAGGCCCAGCCCAGTATCCTCTCAATACGCCTTATATTTATACACGCCGCAATAAGCGGAGGTATGACTCGTTGAATTACTTACCAAAACCCAGACACACACTACAACACAATGCCACCAAAAGGAAAACCCAAACCACCCCTTGCTACCAATTGGCCGCGGCGCACGAAGGAATCCGGTGATCACTCGTTCTCCCTCTCTCTCTTCTCCAGTTGTAGCGCACTACTGGAGAAGTTGATGACCCATCCCCATGGTTGGCTCTTCAACGCGCCAGTGGATGTGAAGAAGCTCAGATTGAAAGACTATTACTCCGTTATACGCCACACCATGGACCTCGGCACGGTCAAGTGCCGGGTATATAGAGGTCGGTACAAGTCGCCGCATGAGTTTGCGTCTGATGTCAGGCTTACCTTTCGCAATGCCATGACTTACAACCACAAAGGTCAGTTGATGGTTCCAAAATATTAATTTATTTTGGGTGAATTAGTATGCTTGCCATTTTGCTGTTATTGGGGGAAATTGGGTTTTTGGTTGCTAAGGGGCAATTGGACATGAGGGAGTTTGATTTAGGGAGGATAATATTGTTCTACGAACCCAAGTTTACTCAAGTTTTATGAGCTAAAATGCAATAAAAAATTTACTGTTCCAATTGTTGACTAATATTAAAACTCTGCAATCAGCAAAGTTTCTCAATTTAGTGGAAAGACTGGTGCAAAATTGAATACCAAAATGTGTAGTGGTTTTATTAGAAAACACCAATGACTGACAACAAAGGCAATGCAGGAATGTATGCTTATCATATATATATGATGACCTGTGGGTTTTTGGGCATAATAGTTATGCCAACATTATTTCAGAACCAGAATGAAATTATGAACATTTTGTAGAAGCAATTTTTTTTTCTTTCATCTATAGACGTGGGATGTGATAAAGGAACCCTTTCGGTGGACTCAAAACAACTTGAAATTTTTTTTTATAAAATTACAATTGTAAGATTTGGGTTTGTTTTTGCTTCATCAGATGACACTGCATATGCAATGGCAGAAGAGTTATTGGGGATATTTGAGTCTGAGTGGCCTTCAATTGAGGCTGAATGCAATGATAAGATTGAAAAAGAGATTGATGCGGGGATAAAGCGGGGATTTACTTGTAAAGTTGAAGATGTTGAAGAAGAATGGGAGACCAAGCCAAGCAAATTAGCCAGGAAGGTGGGTGTTAGTAATATTATCTTTTTAGATTTAGTTTTAATTTTCCTTTTTACAAGGATCTTTCAGGCTTTGTTCATAGGATATATTTCAAGTGAATGGTTCAAAACCTTACTTGTAGAAAAAAAAATACCCATATTGATAAATTCAAGACCAAATGGTTCATATTGCAAAACACAAAATCCCTTCCCATATAGTGGGGCCTGTATTTTTCTGAGTTCATTTCGCTCTCTGTTATTTCTTTTTTCAGAATTAGTCCGCAAAAATAATTTTTATCAGAAAAGCAATTAGTCTACATAATTTAAGTATTTAACAAGAATTCATATAGAACTTTTTTTTTTCTTAGTAGCCCATGTAATGTTATCTTATTAAGAATTCTTACCTAACAATAATATACTATTGTTCCAGAGTTAGCTGTCTGAATACTTGTCTTCATTGATTTTCACTATTTCAAATTAACAGAATAAAATTGAAATTACACCTGCCCTGAAATTTTGTTTTACCTCACTGACAATTAGTTTCAATTACTTACTACTTGAGGTCAACGACCAATGAACAACTTAAGTTTCACTTTGAATGACACCAAAGGCTGGGGTAGCAACCTGCTTCAGCAGGTGCAACTGCTACATCTGAACTTGTTGCAGTCGAATGTGACTTTGTTTAGGCTGGCTCGTGCAGCTGGTCTTGTCTGTATCTTACACCTTTTATTGCGTTGCATGCATGCGTATGTGTACATACAGACATATATCATGGAGAAAGTTTAATATGCACCATAGTGCATAGGGCTTTCTATGCACCGCGGACTTTTTCGGGGGTATTTTTGTAAATTGACAAATCTAATTTAACCAATCTAATCTAAATATTGAAATCTCATAGCAAACCAAATTTTACAATTTTTGAAATTTTATTATTATTTTTTTGAATTTTTTAAAACATGCTATTATTGAAAACAAACTACTATTTACAACATTCCAAAAATGGCCGGTTTTAAAAAATTCGAAAAAAATAGTAATAAAATCTAAAAAATTGTAAATTTTGGTTTGCTATGAGATTTCAATATGTAGATTAGATTGGTTAAATTAGATATGTCAATTTACAAAAATACCTCCAAAAAAGTCCGCGGTGCATAGAAAGCCGTATGCACTATAGTGCATATTAAACTTTCTCTATATCATGTTAATTAGGTACTGTATGAGCAGAAAGAGAGAGAGAGAGAGATGGGCAATAAAAGCTTGGCTGACTATGATACCCAATTCGTATCCCCTTTGCTGCCTAGGTTATTATTCATTACAGTACAGCTGCTTATTTTTCCCAAAACCAATCGTCTTATAATAAATTTTGTTTTAATTGAACAGTAATTTGAATTTCTGGCCACTTCTAATGGCCCCAAATGAACTCCGTAACAGCTGCCTATGTAGGAACAGGATTTCAAGTTTTATCATTTCAGAATATGGTTTCACATTCCTCAGTTTGTCAGTTTTCAGTTCCAAACATAGAACTTTCCTCTTACATACCAGCTACTGCTGCAAAGTGAGAAACATAGCTAATATATATATAATAATAGAAAATCCCTTGTAGCATTCCCATGTTTGAAGCATATAAATTAAAAAGCTTTGTTTCTTTAGTACTGAAATTGGTTATTTTGTTGGTAGGGTTCAAATGGTTATCATGATGTATGATCAACATAATAATATGACATAGTATAAGAAATATTTGTGCTTTGTTTTATATTTATTTTATGTAATTTCTTGTGTGTTTGCGTGTGTAATTTTTGTGCTGCTATCTGTGAAAGAATTTGTTACTAACAGCTAAATGCTTCAAAAGGTTATTATAGTTTGTCTTGTAATTAAGGACCTTCCGTGAACGTCCCTTTTTTTTTTTTTTTTTTTTTTTTTCTTTTGGTAGATCCTTAGTTCTTGTACAGATGCCCTCTTAAGAAAACAAAAACTAGTTTTTCTCATGAAATGTTTGAGGTTTAAGTGTTCAAGACCATTCTATTAAATCTGACGGTGACAGTAAATATGTATTTCATTTGCAGAAATAGCTTGGAACGCCTTGTGAAGCTTGAAGTTTCATTTATGATTTATCGAACTACTTTTAGCTTAAGTTTATCTTTTGGGGTTAGTCAGGGGCGCCAGTCATCAAAATTGGTCTTTTAACAGATGAGTTTTTGTTGTGATTTGTGAATATTTTGTCAGTGGAAAGTTGAATGAAAGGTTTGAATCTGTTGTGCTATTTCAAATGCCTTCCCCAAAATGTTTTGGCGGCTTATTGCAGAAAAAAAATGTTTTGGGCTTTTGGCGGTTTGATGAGAAGTGTTATTTAACTTCTTTTTTTGGATTTTTTGAGTTTTTTTTCCCTAATTTATATTATATAATCCTTTTCCTAAGTGGAGAAATTCAAAAAAAATTATATAATCCTTTGGAGATTGTACGCTGAAGAAAGTGACTGGAGAAAGCGAAGTTTGAAAATCTACGCAAATTTTGACCTTTATAAAACTTACAGGTGTATGACTTGATTATCCGAGGGGAAAAAAAAAGTATATATATATATATATATATATATATACATACATACATCATTATGCTAGTCTTGGTGTCCTGGGGCCTAGTCTGACTATGGATATTAAATTTAGTTTCAAAATCATGTCAATCATGTGGCCAATCATACTTGCCTTGGTGGCGGGTGGCCTAGTCTGATTATGAAACTCAAAAATGAATTTACACAAACATGTTTTAATATCCCTCCCCCACAAAAAAACATATATACGTATATAAAAAAAATAAAAAGAAAAAGAAATGCTTTTTCCTTCCAAGTTCCACCCAGGTATGTTTTTTTTCCTTTATTATTTGTTAAGAGTCTGTTAATCAAATCGGGGCGGATCCATGTAAAGAGTTACTATGAATCCCACATTCATGAAATATTATAAAAGAAAATTCATGTGTTTTTCAATTTATATCTTATAGTCCATAAACAAAAACCAGAGAAACAAAAGTACACATATACATTTGCATTTCAAATTTGCAAAATTTAAATAAATTTATATTTAATCATATTAGAATTGCATCTAAACCGCATCATAGACAGCCTACTAGACCAAACCTTCAATAATTCAATTTCCTTTCACTCCTTTTCTTTGTCGCTACCTGCCTTATATCCACTGCAATCAGACAGTGCATATCAGTATTATAAATAAAAACCCGTGGAAGTCGGAAGTTTTATTTCTAAATACGGGCAGACACGGCGAGTACTTTTCTCTGTACGTTTAATTTTTTTGGATTTCTACAACGTGAGATTACGTAACTATTTGTATAGTGAGTATTATCATTCATAAATTGACCCGATTCACCAAGAGCTGTTTATTTAATAGTGCACTATTTTTTTTTTTACATTTTTACGCCCCTTTCTATTTTGATATGCATCGCGTCTCCTTTTCTTTGTTGTCCTGTCAGAGGCCCTCTTTCGCCTTTCCTTCTTTTCTCCTCCACCGGTAGCACCGCCTCACCTGACATGAATTTTCCGTCAAGATAGCCCCTCCCTCCTTTCCTCCTCCTCTTCTCCGACCGATCGGTGCAACGCAAAATCCTAGATCTGTTCTTTGTTTAGATGAATCATCTGTTTAGTACGCCCTCCCCTCTTGTCAATTTGGCATCTCGGAGGAAAGTTTTAAGGGGTTAATTTCTGAATTTTTTTGCTTGATCGCTCTTGCTTATAGTTCAATTGTTTCTTCCTTCTCTTGCTCGTCTCATCTATTGTGATGAAGCGAAGATGAATGATAGGAAAGGAAATTGAAATCGTGAGAAGAAAGGGAAAACATCTGCGCAGGCCAAGAAGGAGAATATGCATTAATCTGTACAATAAGCATTTCTGGTATTAATAGAGAAGGAATTTTTATTGAAAAATTAGCCAACATACCACCGTTAATTCATAGAATAAAATGATAAGAGTTGTGATCTATCTCAGAATCTGATTTAGCTAATAGATCTGACCTTTTTTGTGAAGGAAAGAACCCAATGACAAAAAGCAAGGGAAAATTATTATAAAACAAGAAGATGCTGATACTTTTGCATCGTGGGTGATTTTGAAATTTTAGTCTTCTTCAGTATGCAATTTTTTTCAATATAACAAATAATTGTTGATTTTTTATCAAATTTAATGCAGGATCTATTGATCATTTCGAGTGTGATAAGTGATAACGCACTAGCAATTACACAGAGCCAACAAAGAAGTAGTTTTACACTTCCATTCTTCTTTGTTAATATTACATAGCAACTGTGTGTGTTGGGGACAAGTGTCTAGCATTGATTTTCTTGGAAAAATTCCTTTACTTCTATCTCCACCTCTCGATATGCATTCTAATCATACAGGAGGTTGGCTATTTCAGATTTAGGATTTTATAAATTCAGTTATTCTTTCTTCCAAAGCACAAACATGGTTTTGTTTAGTTCACTAATAGTATTAAGCTATACTTTCTCCTTTTATTAGCTACTAATAATCAACATGGTTTTAGGTTAATTTCGTTCGAGAAAGTCATATTTGTAAATAGCTATTGTCCTAGATATTCTGGATATAATTATTGATTCTAATTTGCATGCTCTACGTGTCTCAGCCATTTTCAGAAATTGATAAATTTTTATGGATAAATTGCAGAGAAGATGTTAAGAACAAGGTTCCTTATTAAGTAAATAGTGATTTTTCTCAATCTTTAGTATTTTCGTTTTATTAAAGTAATAATTCATTGCTTCACCTGTCATGCTTAAATTTAAATTGACCACGCCATAATTTTGCTGTGTTCATGGTTGTATTATGCCAGACATTTGATTATTCTTTTCTAAACTCATATCTGGTTGTTGTGTGTGCTCTTTTATGTGATTTGCAAGAGATGTAGGACTAAGCTGAATATGTTACATGTAATCTAATTGTTACAACTTTTGAACAAAATAAAGAAATGTTGACCAAAAACTAACATTAATTTTAATTTATATGCGCTTCTTTATAGGATGGAGCCTCAGTAATCCCACCATATGTGTAGTCGAAAGAAATAATTCTTTTTGGCATTTCACTAAATTTGGCAATGGAAGGTGCGAACAAAGACAACTAAATGAAAATCTCGGAAGATTTTTTAGCAAAACAAAATAAAATGTGTTTGAAATTAAAAAAAATGAAATTATACTATAATCCATTTTAAACTAAAAATGACCTTTTTTTTTTACCAAAAATTTGATGATAGTGTTCGTATATTTTTTTTGGTTCATTGTTCTCACATTTCTTTCGCCAATTTTCTAACATTTCAGGTTTAGAGTTACATATTGTTTGGAAGTTTGTTTGTCTAAGTTCCCAACAGTTGTTTTACACTGGAGGGAAAAAAAAGGAATTAGGTTGGCACCTGGTGAACCTAATTGTAATTTTAGGAACCAAGGTATACAAATTATTGAAAAATTGAGAGAGATTGATATTGTTTCTGCCAACATTGATTAATTGTTTTCTTTGGGGATGAGAAAGAGTATATATTTTTCCTTCTACTGTAATCGTTTCTGCCAAGATTGATTAATTGTTTTCTTCAGAATGAGAAAGAGTATATATATTTTTTTCTACTGTAATCAAGCCTTATTATTATTGAAGTAGTTCCTTTTATTTTGATTGTACTACTGTTGAGCATTTTGTACCAGTTCCACAGCCTGACTGGTATAATGGTAAATGGTTAGAAAGACAAGGTAATATGCATAAACCCAATTATTTTTCCACCCCTCATTGTTCTTATATTTTTAGGTTAAAAATTATCAATATATTTTGTTACAGATAAATAAAAATAATATATATATATATATATATATATAAAATTTAATTACAAGAACAAAATAAAAATTGATATAATAAAATCTCATGTATCGAGCGAAACTTGATTAGCCATTAAATTTCATAGATATGTAAAAATATTTAAATTACGTATTTATTAGAAACGCATGATAGAGCTTTCGCTCGATTATCCCACCTCCTAAAAATAATAGGATTGGTAGGTGAGCTATTTGAACGGCGGAGATTTGTTCTATATAAAAAAAAATGCTACAATTAGAAACACGCGTTGATTATTTACTACTCATTATTCCTATCATTATGACGATAGGATTTGAATCGCGCGACCCCAAATGTGCTTCTAAATTTGAAGGAAAAAGGGAAGAAAAGAATAAGCAGAGATTAACAATAACAAGTTATAAAAAAAAATATATCTTTTTAATAGAACTCTATTTCTTTTTTTTTTGACAAACATAGAACTCTATTTCGACCTGCCTATAGTCCTATCTTTCACTTTCCCTCTTCGAAACTTCCTTCTTTGACCAAATTCTCTTATAGCCACCTCTGTTAATTGTTCCAGCTTTCTCTATCCTAATTTCCCACCTTTCCTTTTCCATTGTTGCTTTCCTTCGACTTCTTTTCTTCCTCGTCTTCCTGTTTACCTCTCAAATTTCTTGCAAGGCGCAGCTCTCACGACTCCCCACAACCTGATCGTTCAAGTGAAGAAGTTGTGAATCGAAGATGTGTTGTGATTGCGATTGTGAGTGTAGGCCGCTTGGGTGGTTGTTGGGTCTCCCCTTTGCGCTTCTCTCTCTCCTCGTTTCAATTGTCGGAATCGTCGTCTGGATTGTTGGGTAAATTCAATTCTTTCTTTGCTTGATGCTTTTTTTTTTTTTTTTGTTTCGAAAATATATACCAAGTAATGGGTAACAGCCGAATTGCGTAAGAGTTGAGGGGTTCTTGACTAGATAATATTTTCTGTTATACCCTATTACTTAGTAAATTTTCAATTGCACACCTGATTTGATGGTACTGTTGATTGTTGAAGTGGTCTTTCTAGTTACGCACAAAAACAATCTCCTTTTGTTTAATGGTAGTTCGGATATCTTAATTTTATCCACTGATATTGGAATTGTGCGGGCTGTTGCACCAAATTCCTCCTCAGTAACATATGCAATTTGGACCTGCAAAATACAACTTTTGAATGATTCATTGAAAATAATTTGGAAAAGCTTTGTTCTACCGGTGTTCTGAGTCATAATTTAAGAGCTGTCCCATTCTAATTTACCTTTTTGTGTGATACTAAACCAATTGTTTACTTCAAGAGGGGAAAATTTTCAATTGCCTCTTTGCTCTTTCTAAAGCTGACCTTTTAGAGTTCATGAATGAAACGTCTTTGAGCTAAAAATTTGGAGACAGTTGTTTGTTGCTTTCCCCAATTTTACAATCAGCGTTAATAATATTGACTGAGGCTGGTGATTAGTGGACACTTCACAACTTATTTTATGTTATTATTTATAACCGATTGCAATATTCATTGCGATACCTTAGTCAAGGTACCGCCATGAACCAGGAACCAACAGAAATTGTTTGCTAGTCAATTTTCACTGTTAATTCCCTTTTTTTCTTTTCATTTAATCCTTTTATTATCATTTAGTTAATTGCTTTGTGACAAGAAACTAACTTGTCACTGCTGGCATTAGCTGCATTCAAAACATCAAAGAGTTGCATACCAATACTTTCAACTAAAATTGGGACAAAAACTTGTTGATGTATATACAGGTTGCTTCTGTCATGCATCTGCCCTTGCTGTTTGTGCGTGACTATACTTGTTGAAATTGCTATCGAGCTCATTAAAGCCCCACTTCATGTCATGAAATGGTTCACAGAGCAGATTCCTTGTTGATGTGTTTTTCTTGAGCTGTCGATCTCTCTGTTCCTTCATCTTAAATTTAATTTATTTTCTATTATTTCGCTTGGATTTGCATATTTAGTACTATTCAGTGTGGCGTAATTGTTATGTGTTGTTATGTGGCAGGCAGCATTATTTTGTGTAAATAAATTTTATTATTGGTTCACTTTTCAAATAGGATGAAACATTATATTTTGAGTAGAATGCCTTTTCTTTTCGTCCGGAGAAATGTTGCCTAAATTTCACCTAGTATGTAGTTTGTTTATTTTATGCATAGGGAAAAAAAATTAAGCTATGCAAAAATAAATAAATAAATAAAAGAATAAATACTTATATACTTCACTCTTTCTATGTATAAAAAAGAAGTTACTGTACTATATATATGAGAGTTTCTCAGAATTGCTTGTTCACTTTTCAATGGTTGATTAATTGATTTCATAATGACAAAAGTAGAACTAATCTTTATAAAATATCCGTTTTGAACAAGATTCCTTGGGTACTTTAAAACATCAAGATATATATAGGTTGCCTTTCATTTCGATATATAATATTTTGACAACGTGCTCCTTAGTTGACATGTTTCTGTAACTTAATTTACTAGGCCATTCGCCACCAGGCTCCGTAAACTGTTAAATGTATAAATCACATATTCACATTTGACAATTACGTAATCCATTATAGTTTGACAGTTATAGGGCCTTTAACTTTTGTTGGTAATTTTTCTTTGGTAATTTGACTACTTGTTGATACCTAGAAAACAATGTTGTTTTCAAACCATTCCGATAACCGGCCAGTTTTAATTAATTGCGGATCTACAATCAATGAAATCCATGCAAAGTCAAGCATGGTAGCTGCCGCCACTAAATATGGACCAATTTCTGGCATGTCAATTTGTAGACCATTGCTTAGTAGCCTAACAAAATATTACTTTTGAAAATGACTAATAATACTATCCAAGTACTGAGGTTTCTGGAGCTTTAAACTAGAAATATATAAACTTACAAGAAGCTTGTGAGACATATAAATAAATAAATGCTGTTGGAATGATTTCAGTCTCAAATTTCCTTTTGATTCTGAGCATTGTATTCAAGCAGTCTATGTAGAGGAAAATAATGTGGGAAGATGAATGCAAATAACAAGCAAAGAATAGCAGTGAACCCCACCCACCAAGTGAACCGAGGTATCCCAAGCATCAGTTCATCGCACACTGCGCATACACAACACAGTTAAAAAATATATAATTAATTGCAAACTTGGGTTCATCACACTTGGCATTTCCTAAAAATTCTGCTAAAGGTCCATATAAGGTCCTAAAGACAAAAAAGCTCCACGGATCAGAAGCTGTCTCGGGTATAACACTAGGTCTGTCAACAGCAGCTGTTATGCCGTTTCTCCGTGACGTGAAATGTTAACGGAACGGTTAGTGGCAGAGCGAAATATTGCATTTCAATAACAGAACGGCAAACGAAACATGAAATTCTGCCGTTTCGAACTGTTCTGCTTCGTTTTCAACAAAAATACATGTAATTTCTAAGTGGAATGAATAGTGACACTGAATCCTGTTTCGTTTTCAAAACAGAACGGTTAACAGAATGAAATATCATACTGTTTTCTTAACGAAATGGCAAACGCAACAACCTGTTCCGTGCCATTTCACCACGTTTGACAGGTATATATAACACCACACACCTGATGCTGTACCAACTCAACTGTTTATTTGAACATTTTTCTGTTGACTGCTGAGTTTTAAAGTTTGAACTAATGGGCTTCAAAAATGAGGAGCCTAATAACACAAACTATCAAAAGTTTGGGCCAATAACATTGAATTGACAAATAGTAGGGCAGCCAATTTTTTTGAGAATTTCCTTTAAACCAATTATTGCTTAAATATAACGCATAACTGTGCATTTGGGCTAGGTTTTAGATACAGAGAAAAGATTCTCTACCAATATTATATAGAACAAGTTCTCTCTCTTGCACATTAGGCTGTGCAACAACTCCCTCAGCATTTACTGTCACAAGAACATGTACCTGAAACAGTAGAAATAAATGTAATATAATAATAGGAAAATAATAACGATTGTTATCTCACTCATCAAACAAAAACACTAACCAGCTCAGTACTCTCAGCCCTGAATATTAGCTTTTCTGTGTTAAGCAATCTTCTATTGCTGTTTCTATGCTCATCTGTCAAACCCTTTTTTAGCTCTATACTAAAGGTGGCTGGTATCTAGGAAAAAAAAGTAATTATTATATAGAAATAAAATTTTGGCATTAAATCAACAAAAAGCTACAGTGGCAAAGTCCGGTACCACTGTGTACCCTTCTAGCCTGGTAATATAGGAGTCAGGTTTGATACTGGTCTACTGGGCGGTAAGGTAATTCTGAATTGATTGTATCATTCTTCCAGAGCTTGAACTGTAGACTTATTGTTAAAGAAGCAACAAATCTAAATATCAAATAATTATTGTGAGGGAGCTTGTGTTCAAAATTTTACTTGTTAGATGATTAAAAGGGTCCTTAAAATTTATCGGTCATTAACAATCTTAGGTACTTGCATAAATAACTGCATGCTTGAAATATCTTCAGAAGAATTATTTATAAAAATAATTAATAATTATTCAATAACATATCTGCATCGTATGTATTTTAGTGTCAGAACATAATGAGCAAAAAGTCACTTAGTATGACAATGTGTAATAAAATGTACAATGTTTTTTTAGTTATTTGTTAACTTGTGTTCCATAAGGCCCATGATGTCTTCACTTCTGCATAAGCTTAATGGTCTCACATACAAACATTTAAGCAAACTAAAGACACGGACTAATTTTTTTATTTTTTTTCAGTAATTAGGGGTTTCTTCCAATTCTTGGAAGAGTAGTGATTTTTCCTGGGCCCTTAGAGATAAGCAAGGGTTTTTTTTTGCAAATTTAATAAAAAAAATGATATGCCAGTTTAAAAAATAAGTAATGAAGATAATTAAAAAAAAAAAAAACTGTACCGAAGCAGGATATGACATCTTGACTTCATACCAGAAATCTTCTTTCAAGCCTATTAATTTATAGAACTTCTGACAAAACTTCAAGTGAAGAGTTTCTCCTTTTAGCTCTTCACCAACAGTTAAAATCTTTGGTTGTAGACTGAAAAACCAAACATTATTTTAATTTATACATTTTCAATACTGACAGTGGCATGTTCCTTCTGAAATGTGTTCTGAAATGTTTTCATCAACAACCTCAAAATAACGGGATAAGCTAATTAGTTTCTTGATCATGAAAACTACCATATCTGTGAAGGTACGAGTAATAATTTATGATCATATGAAATTAGCACCTAAATACCCAAAGGTAATTTCTTCTTTTAAAAACACAAGCTTTGAAAACGAAAAGGGGATACGATCAGTTACCTCGTGGCAGTAGAGGAGGTACCGACTTGGATGAAGAGAAGGATAGATAGTAGAATGAGTAGATTCATGTGCCATTTGTCAAATTTCATCAAGTGTTCTCTAACAGAAAACACTAAAAAAACTTGAAAAGCCTCCTTCTCAACTTCAATTTGACTACCTACGAATAGAAATGTTAAAAGTGTCGACAGGTAATTATAAATCATCTTGCATTACCTCAGATTTACAGAGATTGAAATGCATAAGATAACAGAAACATAAACCAACATAACTGAAAGTAACCAGTTTAAAAACTTAATTTGGGTTAATTTTTAAAATCCATCTAACTTGCAAACAAACTGGACATGAACTAACTTGCAAATTTGAACTAGCATTTGTTAACAATACTTACCAGAAAATTGCTGATCCGAAGTGAAGAGCAAGTTGCGATGGATTTTGACTATATTCTGGACACTGGATGTAAAGGAACAAGTGAGAGAGTGGCAGTTTTCGGTGAGAGAGAGAGGTCAACGCCGAGCTATGTTTGAAGTAGAAAGAGAACAGAGGGAAAAGTAAAAAATAGAAGATAGCGTAGGAAAAAGAAATAGCGATGGTGGTTTACTGGTCTTTGGGTGAGCTCTATCTCTTATTTCCCCAAACTCTTTCATGAACTAAAATTATTTCATTATTAATTTCAATTGCATGAAATATATCTATTATTTCATTATTCCTGTTAACCACATTCTAATTTAAAATTACTAAATTTCAGTTTAATCAATTCCAAGTCCAAAATCTAGGGTTTTTAGGAAAGCTCTAAAACCAGTCAAATAAAAAAATTAAACTAAACTAAAACCGAGATTAATTACATGACAACAGAAAGGAAGAGAGAGCTTGGTCTACCTTGAATTTTTTCACTAGAAGGAAGAAAGAGCTCAGCTTGTTTAAGGTTCGGAGAAGAGGCCGAGGTGCTTGGAGATCGGGGTGGTTCAAGAGGCTGCGGAGGTGCTTCGGTGGGTAGATTGTTTCGAGTTTGCTGGAGTTAGAGAGTGAGGGAGGTAAGGCAGTGGTGGAGAGAGAGAAGGAGGGAAGACTGAAGAGGGAGGTAGGGCTCTGGGCTGGTTTGAGTGAAGGAGAAGAGAGGTGAGCGCTGGGTGTCGGGGTTTGTGAGTGGAGCGATGACAAGAGAGGGTACGAGTGAGATGAGATGAAGCGGAGAGAAAGAGAGGGAGAGGGGGTTCTGCGTCGGATCCGTATCCTCTGCCGCGCGGCACGGGCAGCGCTTTTATCCGACCCGTCCGATCTGATCTTGACGGTTAATTTTTTTCGGGCCTATCAATCTGGTATAATTCACGGGGCACCCATCATAGATCGGACGGTTCGGATGAAAAGTGCGGCCCGTGCCGCGCGGCAGAGGATGTCAATTCGTTCTGCGTCCCAGAGCGAGCGATTTTGGGTAAAAAGAGGGTTCGGCGGAGAGAAAAATTGAAATCCGTAATTTTCCGTAACAAAAATCAAATGACTTTTTTTTTACCTTTTTGGTTTTCTTGTTTTCTTTTCTTTACCTTATGCTTCTAGATAGCCCCTATCTAGTGTATCAAAAAAAAAAAAAAAAAATCAAATGACTCATATAGAACGAATCAGATTCTCAGATCAAAGGGATGAAAAAATTTTTAGGATTAAATTTTAGATCTCAAGGCCAGAAATGCGTAACAATAATGAAATTTTATGCAAGACTTTGATACTATTAGAAGAATAATTGTTAATTTTAGAGGTATTATGGGATAAAGTGAGGTCTATGATAGCGAAAGATGGTACCGTGGCAAAATGCACTGGAAAGAAACATAAATTCTTTGCAAGCACATCAATTAAGTACGAAGACTAAGCTGCCAAGTGCCAACAATTAACAACATCATTTTTCATTAGTCACTGCTTTTTGTAAAAAAAAAGTTACATTATTCAATTACTTGTATTGTGTATGTAAAATAATATAATTGCTTCACATTATTTATTTATTCGTATTGTGTATTTAAAATATTTTAATTGTTTGTTCACGACTCTTTTTTATTGTAACAGTTCCCAAAATTCTCCGCAAATTTTAAACACACCATTTCTCCCCAAATTTTAATAACCAACAGTGCTTCATAGTTATTCCATTCAGAATTTTAAACACACCATTTCTCCTCTCTTGCCCGACTCCTTCATCCTCATCCCTTCTTCATTGGCTCGTTGCTGGCCCAATTCCCTTTTTCCATTGTCCGAGCTTATCGCATCCGGTGAAACATCGGCTAGCTGTCCGATCTAGATCGTGTGCCTCTCAAGCAACATTTTGAGACTCTTTTAATTTCTCGACCTGATAGTGGGACCCGTTAAGATCGATCCTTATCGAATTTGCTAAGGTGGAGAGAGGCAATTGGTCCTTATGCACCGACGTCCTACTTTCCCCTCTGCCTATAACTAGGTGTTCCCTTCTACTATTCACGAGTTCCCCTTTTTATCTTCTTACGTGGACGTGGGTAATTTAGAGGTGCTGGTGATGGGGTGAGGAGAAGAGAAGGAAGACGAGGTGGGGGCCGAACAACTGAGGGTTTGGATTTGGCTCCTCTCTTTCTTTTTCCCTCTCGTTGATCCGATAAAGTGGATGGGTTATGTTTCGATCTAAAATGATGTTGTACCGGCCTTGTGCTAGCTAATGCTATCCTTGTTGGGAATATCATGGTGTGTGGTAAACCCCTTTGTGACCTTGGTACCAGTGGCTATGATGTAGGAATCGGTTCTGGTACGAAACCCTTGATTGAGGGAACGAGATCCTCTGCTCGTTTTCTATGTTGTCTCCAGCTAGTGTGAAGATGGTTTGTGTTGGACGTTCCAAACTTTACTCCTTATAATTTCTTCTTTATATATTCGTTTCATCGTTTGGTACTAATCGAATTTTGTGCAACCTCATCTTTGTTTAACCAAGACTACTAAATTCGCTTTTATACGTACATAAAATAAAACTCGAGCTTGAATTAAAAGATGACAAAAACAATAATGGGTTTAAGGCTTGTCCAATTGATAGCGGATATAAAATGAATAAGTAAATGGACACATGCATACAAATAATCGAAATGAGTTATTTTTCGTGATAAATTACACCTAATTAATTAACAATTTAGTAAGATGATTCTTTAATGTAGGCACTTCATACCTTCGAACGAGATCCTCTGGTCAGATGTCCAGTGGACGTCTTTGATCCCTGATCGTTCGATTATTAATGAATGTCCCGTGATTAATACCTGGTTTGTCAAGATTCGTGCGGCCCGTAAAAATCTACCGTTCAAATTAAATCGAACAGCTGAGATCAAAAGACGTCCACTGAACATTTTTTAAAACGACCAGAGGATCCGTTCATACCTTAATATACTAATACTTAGCTAGTTCTTTCTATCTTTGACAAAATGATACGAAATATGAACTAATTAAATTCAAAGAATAAAAGTATACAAACAGATGTGAACGTATAGAAAGTATAATATTCCTATTATTCCCAAATTAATAAAAAATTGTGCGGTACAGATGAAATAATATACAAACCGCTATTTACTAAACAAGTTTTATTAACAAGAACTTAAACTAGAAAATCTACGTTGATTAAAATTGATTTCAACCATGTCTTGTTCATCTCTAACAAAAACAATTATTGACAAACTAAAATTAGATAGTCAATTTGTACTCGAATGTAGCCATCAAAATCCTGATTAATCTGGTCAACCCACTACACCATTTATTTTTATTAGTACCGGTTTTATATGTATTAGTAGTACCGGTTTTGTAGTGGTACTAATAATAGGAGGTGTTAAAAATAATAAAAAACCGGTACTAAACAGGCGGTATAATGAGGTTGCTGGAATTGGCGGGAGGGATTTTTAGTACCGGTTTTTAACTAAAACCGGTACTAAACAGGCGGTATAATGAGGTTCCTGGAATCGGCGGCAATGATTTTTAGTACCGGTACTAAAGATACAAGATGAAATTTACCGAGTATTTTAGTACCGGTTTTTTACTAAAAACCGGTACTAAAATTAAGTAAAAAAAAAAACATTTTTTTGTTTCTGGGGCTAGCCCCTCTTTGCTAGCCATCAATATTTGTACCAATATATACCAGCGGTATATATATATGCATATATGCATCCATACAATATCAAAACACAGAAATATCAAAACACATAATAATATCAAATCACATATATATATAAGTCACTACAAATCACATATATACTTAATCAATTACCCATGATGACCTACAAGTGCAAGTAAAAATCCACACCACTCATTTACAGTATAATTAATCTCGTCCTCACTGTAGTGCTTACCTATCGGTTGCAAAACCTGCATTTTGACATTTCATATAGTTAATAACATATGAAAATTTATAAATTTATTAACTAATCTAATTAAACTTGGTTTAGTAGATTAAAACTAAATTGCTACTAACCCTAGTCATATACAGTAAGATTAATTAAATTTAATCCATACCGATGGGAGGTCCTGGTGTAGCGTATAGTGATCAAGTATCTTGCGTAGGTTTGTCATCGCATAAAAACCGCAATCTATATTGTTTGGTTGTCGTGGACTCTACAAGGAAAAAAAATTATACTATTAAGTTTAAATTCAATAAATTATAAATGAAATTAAACTATATATATTAGTTGAAATTATGTACTGGAATCATCCGAACTTCAAACTTGGGAACTTGAACCAATCTTGACAAAGCTCTGCAAAATTAAATATAAAGTTACAAAATTTATTTCTAGATATTAGTATATAACTAAATAATGCATACATATATTTTGTTAATTCTAAACTTACTGATCGTAATTTCTTAGAATTGGAGATTGATAGCCAGACTTTGATTGCAGTGAATCTACTATCCACAACTTCCGTGTTGAGAGTTGTGCGATAATAATCACAAAATGCGACTTGTAATTACATAAATATTGTATTTTGTTGGTGATATAAATATGAAACCGCAAATTTAAAATCTTAATTAAAGTCAAAATAAAATTTTTTATAACTAACCGATTATGATGCAGTAAAACATGATAGGGATCTCTTTTTGCATACTTCTTTAAAAGATTCATTATGTAGCTTACAGTGCCGATTTGATCTTTCTCCACATCGATACCCGAGCACCTTTCTGGATTCCAAAATATCCACTTTTTCATCGCGGTATTCACACAATATTTCCTGCACCGCCTGCATGTTGTATATATATATATATGCGCAATTTAATTTTGTTTCTATAGTTCTATATATTTAATTAGAAATATCATATAACTAATAATCAACTATTGTAAAGTTAGGAGAATACTTACAAAACCCAAACTTTAATCGCTTGAACGAAAAGTTCCTCTCGATGGAAAACATGGCCGATATCTTTAAATTCAAGAATGAATGTCTTGACATCTTGAAAGTCGAATGCACCAGGAAGATCGCTGAACTCAGTCACTGACTTGTCGAACATCCTGATATAGTCGTGCATTTTCTTTGCATTAGGTTCAATCTCTGCCAATTTTTCCTCGGAGACGAACGGATCGCGCAATTGAATTTCCACCTCCGTAAAAAATTGATCCACACTCGGTTCGTCTTCGTCATCTTCCGTAATCTGTTTTCCCTTGTCTTGCGGAAGAATTTGTGTATTTTGTTTCGCCATTTGCCTCACTTGCTCCTAAACAACCAACATATTAGTTATGGAAATGATATTTTTAAATTTAAATTGTACTAATATAAATAATTACCATAAACTAACTAAATTTAAATAGTTTGTAAGATTTACCAATTTTGTCAGGTCGTAATCCACAAGATGAACTGGCCATCTTAGAAATGAACACATCAGAACACCAAGCCGATCATCTCCGTTAGGAGGTGGAAAAGGTACAATCGAGTGTCTCGCATTATCAAAAACTTCTAAGATTTGTACCTTCACTTCACCTATACCCACTGGCTCTCCATGGACCGTCTCACTGTAAGTCTGTGCAGACACCATAGCTCTAGCTACATACACAGGCGTCCCGGACGTCCCTGGGAGGAGTAGTAAAGCTTCGACAGGCGTCTGTATTTATAACCAATATCAAACATAATAACAAATCATAAATCGTAAATCGTAAATAATATATGTGAGCAAAGTAATATATATCATTAGCTTGGTGAAATTAAGAACCTGAAAACTCGAGTGAGGTATCGGATGTGGTTGATTGTTGCTACCCTGTGATAGCAGTAGAAAAGCCTGTTGAACTATTGGATCGTACGTCTGCGGTGTTTGGACTTGGACTTGGCCTTGCGAAAACATTTGCGAAAAGCTTTGCTGCATTCGTCTGTTCCATTCCTCATCCATTCGCCTGTTAAATTCCTCATCCATTCGTTTTTTCACTTCGTCCTGCACCATCCGATCAACCTCATCTTTGGTATACCCCTTGGATGATTTTCTATTACCACCACCAAATACCTGCTTCACGCTGGAAAAAAGTAGATATCCTCTCAATCGTCCCGAATGCTCTGGCGTTCCGATCGCAGACGTCAAGATGTTATTTTGACGAACAGGCATAACATCACCTGACTTAACTAAAGCAACCTATCACAAAAGAAATTCATGTTAGAGTAAATTAAATTCGTTGAATACACAAAAAAAAATTATCTGAATTGTTACACGTACCGCTTTGTCGATCACCGCGGCAGCTTTAGGGTTTCTAACCACAAGTTGACCGGTCTCTGGATCCGTTACTGCGCGTGCCCTACTCCAACTATAAGTTCTGCCATCCATATCCTTCGTAATAACCGAGGACCCACCATGGACCACCTCTCCCTCTTTCCATCTCAACTCAGCACTTATGTAACCGCCTGATCCGAGTGTGTGGGGCATGTCTTTCTTTGCAGCATTTGCCTTTCCTTGTTTACTCATTTTCTATTAACAAATTCAGAAGACTGTTAGTATAAATACAAAACTAATTGGATTAGTAGCGACGAATGATTCTTTTATAAGAAATCTGTTTTCATACCGCAAATTTCTCACTGGAATAATGAGCTTCCATTGCCTCCCATTCTTCCTTCGAGATATTCTGTACATCCCATGGATTTGGTGCATCTTCTTGCGGATTAACCCTGTATTTTTTATTCTACAATGAAAAAAATGCACGTTATAATTAAAATAAATATTTAATCAAACTTTTATAAATGGAATTGATATTGCAAGAATAATATCTCACCAATCTGCCCTTCCAATGCCTCCATTTATCGTTACAATTATGTAGAATCTTCTTCTTAGTAGACAATGGTAGGTCAGCCGGAAGATTCTAAACCTTCGCTATTTCTCCGTACAAATCAATTTTCAACGGTTTTGGCACTTCATGCCAACTACTATAACTGCATTGAAACCGATTAATACTATTATCGTATACAAATTCATATCAATAGGTTTCAAATTCATATATATTCGTATAGGTACCTGCAAGGGATCATATCTCTTATTTTTGTTGCACACCAATTCGTGAATGCCTTTGCATTCTCGCCGCATGGTTTGCCTTCTTTATTGAATTCGACATGTAAATTATCTCCGGCAGCTATCGCTTTGCGCGTCCTCATACACTTAGCCGTTGATCTTTTTTCTCTTTTGCTAACAACAGGAATCTGCTCCTCTTCAGAACTCAACTCATTTTGATTTGTCGCAAAATCCTGATCATCATGATTCGACATGGCTGCAAATTCAAATCAAATTTATATAACACAATTCATAATGTATATATCATTAAAATAATTTATATACACAAATCAAGCAAATCATTATCATTAAAACATAAATAAATCAAACTAATAATTAACATAATTAAACTTTTAACAATTGCAATCAAATTCAAACCCATTAACAATTGCAATCAAACCCAAACCTATTAACAATTGCACTAAAATCCAAACCAATTAACAATTGCAATCAAACCCAAACCCATCAGTTCTGTTGAAATTTAACTGGACTATTTGTCACGAATCAAGAAAAATGGAATATTTGTTGCATGTTTTCCACAAGATTAAAGAATCACTACATGGAAGGAATCTGATGACTAGAAGCGCCTAGGCACATTCTTACACTTACATGCTTACACCTAATTCAACTGTTCCCACAGTTATGATATGACCCCAGTTCTGTTCAATCAAGGGTCCTCTATTAACGGAGCCAAATACACATCTATATCGTTTCCTGGTTGTTTTGGATCAGAAATGAGTAACGACATCATCAGATATTTTCTTTTCATGCATAACCATGGAGGAAGGTTGTAAATAACCAACAAAACAGGCCATACGCTTCGATTTGTACTCATGAGGCCGTAAGGATTCATTCCGTCCGTGCATAATCCCAATCTCAAATTTCTAGGCTCATTGCCGAAATCCGTGAAATAACTATCTATGTTGTTCCACTGGGGTGAGTCTGCTGGATGTCTGAGTTTTCCATCTTTCTTTCTAACTTTCGCGTGCCACCTCAACAGTTTAGCATCTTTTGAATTACTAAAAAGACGCTCAAACCTTTGTATTACTGGCAGATACCACAATATTTTCGCAGCTGGTCTTTTCTTACAACTATCTTCTTCATTATCCAAATCACCGTCCCTTTGTCTGTACCGAGATGCATTACATTTTGGACATTTATGGAGGCTCTCGTACTCATTACGAAATAGTATGCAATCATTCGGACAAGCTGCAATTTTCACTACTTCCAATTTTAAAGGACATAGTAATTTTTTAGCCTTATAAGTTGTATCGGGTAATGTATTATCTGCTGGAAGCATTTCTCGCAAAAGACCGAGCAAAGATGTGAAACTCTTATCGCTCCAATTATTCTTAGCTTTCAGGTTATACAACTTAAAAACTGTTTTTATTTTGGAAAATTTATTTTCGTTGCAACCGGGATATAAAGGTATATGAGAGTTTTCATCCAACTTTTCAAACACATCAGGAACATCATCGATAAAATCACCGGGTAATTCATTCATCATTTCATCCAAATCATTTTCTCTATTATCATCATCACATTGACATTGTTGTTCACTTAAATTTTCTATATCATCACCCACAATTACATTATCCCCTGCATCATCCATACAATTATTTTGTACAGTATTTTCAAAAATATCAGATACATTAATGCTCGTTCCGGCATCTAAATTTTCTTCCAATTTTTCTCCATGTAAAACCCACCGGAGATATTTAGGTGTTGTCATCCATCCACGTTGAATCAGATGTGCTCTAATCACTTTACCATCTTGTCTCTCAAAGTTAAGGCAATTTTTACAAGGACATAATATTCTGGGCTTTCCAGTCAACTTCCGATGGTCTTCTGCACATTTAAGGAATTCTTCAACAACTCCAACAAATTCATCCGATATTCTCGAATACTCATATATGTATTTCTTCCTTAGATCCATCTGTGTAGATAGAAATATATATAAAAAATGTCAGGATTTATGATTTGTAGGTTCAATGCATGCATCACAATAGATTTTTGGACCGGTTACCATCCTAGCCCACTCTTTGGATACTCTGTCTTATTAGCGAGCGTACGTTAGATGCAGTGTGTTGTCTGAGAAAAATTCGACAGCATTTCCCCTTATGTTCCCTGAATACGCTAACACACGATTGCTCGTGCGTACGTATCCGTGGGAACATAAGAGAAAATACTGTCGAATTTTTCTCAAACAACACACTGCATCTAACGTACAACTCGCTTTCCTAAATGAGACAGAATATCCAAAGAGCAGTACTCCCGACCGGGAGTACTATCCAAGATTAATCCCTAATGGATTAATCTCGGACGGGCACGACCTAAAATAGTTCAAATTCCGGCAATTTGGTCCTATATCACAATACAACTAATAGATGCAAATGCCAAACGATATATATATGCATGTACAAATTGATAAATTATCGAATTAAAATTAATTAAGATTAAAATAAAAAATTACCGAAATTGTCTTCTCTTCCTTTTCCTCCTCTTCGATTTAAATAACCTTTTTTCTTTCTCTTCCGTTTTCTATTTTATTAGATTGAAATTAAAAAAAAATAATAAAAAATAAAAAATATGCATATAATTACAAAGTTATAAATAAAATACAGAAAAAACAAAGAATATACCTCAAAATTAGAATTATTTTAGCTTCTCGTAGATCTCCTTTGCTTTCTCTTCTGATTTTTCTATTTTTCGAAATTTTTCTTGATTTTTAGCTATTTTTTATGTGCTTTTGGATAACACAAAAATATTCTCGGTTTTAGAGGGGAAAAGAAAAGGCCAAGAACAGTATAAACTAGTTATGAGAGAGTGGAGGAGATAGAGTGGAGGAGGAGGTAGATGTGAAATTCTGCGGATTATTAGTACCGGTTTTTTATAAAAATATAAAAAATCGGTACTAATATTTGCTGTAAAAGTAAAAAAAACGGCCATATTTTAGTACCGGTTTTTTAAAAAAAAACCGGTACTAAAATATGGCCGTTTTTTTTCCCTTTTCTCGGAAAAATAGTACCGGTTTTTTTAAAAAACCGGTACTAAAAATATATACTGACAATTACCAATTTGCCACCATGTATTATTTATACCGATTTTCTTAAAAACCGGTACTAGTAGTCTGGTACTAAAAATCTTTTTTGGTGTAGTGACCCGACCCGTTGATTTGGTATGAAATAACTTAGGATTAAGTAATGTAAGTTCTACCTTAAATGTCCTAGGGAATCGTTAAACTGTCAGTAATGACCTGTTATTAGGGATCTGATCTATGATCGCTCGACATTGGAATGTCGGATTTAAGGACTGTTTGCTAGAAGAAATGCCGGACGTGCGAATCGTCCAGCTCAGGAATCGTCCGACACTCTCCAGAAGTCAGAATTAATTAGGCTTGTCGTCTTACAGGTGCGGAATTACGTAGATTTTTGTTAAGGATTAAGTACAATTTAAACTGTTTTACTTAATGCATTTTCTAAGTGATTGCATAACTGTATTTTTTTTTTTTTTTTGAGAACGGCATAACTGTATTTTTAAAGAGGATATTTTACGGGATTTCAAGATTTTATGGAAACTGCATTCTTGTACATGAGCATATATTCAATGTCTGTTTTGTCTGTCATATTTCTACATCGTAGATATAACGTCCAAATATTTCTACAAATATTTTTTCAAAATAATTAATATTTTTTCCAAAACGGTTAGTATCATAAATTAGTACAATTAGTATTATTTTTTAGGCCAGTTAGAATATGTATGAGAATAATTAATATTATTTTTTAGGACATTTAATATATATATGAGGACAGTCAGTATCATAAACTACGACAATTAGTATATTTTTATAGGATATCATGAGATGGCTGTGGGAGGAGGGAAAAGGGGAAAGTGCAGGCATCAAGGTGGGTACGCACTCGATGACAGGGGATGGGGATCAGAGAGTGGAGGATGTAAGTGATGTCTGGAAGAAGGGGGAGGGGTGAGTAAGCACTAGATGGAAGGTAAAGTGGGCAACGTTGAGTAGGGACGCTGGATTGAGATGATGGGATGATGGAAGAGAAAAGATGGAAACAAGCAATTTCGTTAAATTTTCATATCAAAACAGTTTTAAAGAGAAAGATCACAAATACTTCTCTCATACAATGACATCTTGTCTTGGAATTCACAATAGTATTAAAATTAAAATTTAATAACTTTGGGAAAAAAAAAACAAATATAGAAATACTAAACAAAGCATTGGAGACCAAATTAGTGAAATTACTAATGATTCGTAGAGAAAAAATCAATAATTATTCTTGGAGACCATCACACAGGAGAACGCACTTATTACTAAAAGCATCACACTCATCATCATGCTGAATCATATCCAATATTGCAGCGGCAAACCTGCACGGCTGCACGTGGTGGCTTCATGCAGCTTTAGTAATGATTTACAAAAACATTATACTCCACCACAGAATAGCCAATCTTCTGATCATACAAATATGTTCGCAACTGCACGTAGCCACGAGCGAATCTAAACAACCCACTGCCGCCAACAATCGGCATTTCCCTCACAGTAGTTAACACTTCGTTGTGTCCGAGAACGGCAATTGTACTGCCGTTATATTTTCCATCAGTGAAAACGAAGTTTATTGCCACAAGTAATTCTATCTTATATAACCCGTCTTCCAAATAGATCCCCTTTGCTTTGCCCACTAACTTGGAGTTCTCATCAGGTCCAGTTCTCAAGGGGTCATCGAACACATACACATCACCGAAATTTGTTGATATTGATTTCTTGAATTCAGGTGCATCTGCTACACGGACAGCAGTCTGGTTGCGACCGCTGATCTTGTCGTGCCAATAGAATCGAAAGTGGGTCTGTCTTTCCGCGGCAGCATGAGACACAATATGGCTGCTGATGAGATAGTCATTGCTTTGTTCAGAGGAGGTGACTAGAGTGGAGTTGGTGGCACAACAGAGGAGTAACAATAGGAAGAGGGAGGAACACATGAATGTAGCCATGGAAGGTAGCTAGCGTACTTTATGGTTTGCTGGGGATGCACATGCCAATGCAATTCATGGCTTATTTATAAGGGCAGTTTGGAGTTCTATTGGATTTGTTTTGCCTGATAGGCGATAACAAAATCCGTTTCACCTATTACCCTTGAGAAAGACGTTTGAATTATATATTAAAGTACATCATAGTAGGTTGAACCTTTTTCCCTGTGCGTTAACAGATAACTTTTGTAAAGAAATCGTGGAGCATATCATCAATATTATTAGAGGGGATATGTTCACATATGCTGTGAGACAGTGAGAGAGGCTAGTGGCCTGAATAGTAACCGGCCCATCATGTGCGCAATGCTCCTGACATTTTATTACTTGAGGCATCCGCAAAGCAACTTTCTGACAAGGCTGATCGAATGTCAATTGGCGTGTAAACAAATAAAGAAAATTGTGTGTAAAAAAGTTAAATTTAGATATACAAAATTGGTACAAAACTAAATAAAAAATTATATTTGTTGTTTTCCGAAAGCCAAATTTCTAGTCCAATTAATGTTCAAAACCATTAGTAAATTTCTAACGAAATGACTCCATAATGTTAATTAAGGCTGGTTTCATACTTGTAGCAGGTGGTCAAGTGCCAAGACGTGTACCATCCATATATTTATTTGAAGGTATCATTCTAAACTCAAGTATATATTAAAAGAACGTATCGTGAATAAATAAATAATATATATATATAGAGATTGACTATTATCCTTTGAATAGGACTGTGCCCCTTTCCTACTCACTTTTAAACCGTTCGATGGCTTTCTGAAATCAGATCCGATGGGTACGATTTTTGCGCTGAGGAGAGCGATGGTGTTATTTTCGTTCTGTTAAACACACTTTCAATCTCCGTTTCCTCTCCGTTTGTGCAGCTCTCCATCTCTCTTTCTGTTAAACACGCTGAGAAATCTCTATAATCTCCTATCTCTCTCCATTTACGCTTATCCCCTTCTCCACTTCTCTTGTAAATTTGTCCGCTACTCGGCACATCTATCTCCCCTCCTTCTCCGAGAAAACCTAGATCGGTCGAAACGACTCCCTCAAGCCTCGCTCTGCCGCTTCGTTTAGTGCTAAATTTTTCCATTTCTGCCACAACTCGCCTCCTCCTTGCCCCGCCTTGGCTTCGCTCAACGCTGAACTCTGTCTCCGCCTAGCGCCGAAACTCAGCTCCTCCTTTTCCCGCCTCAGCTTCTCTCAGCGCACACCTTCAACTCTCCTCAGCTCCGAAAGGAAAGGTAAATGAACCCAAAATCCTAGATTCGCTAATTGGGACTGGTGTCGTTAAGGCCAAATTAGCAATTGTGATAGGTAATTTTGTGCATTTTTGCTTCTAATTCTTGTCAGGAGGATCTTTGTGCAATCCAACACAACTTAAGTAATGCAATCTCATTTTGATCTAGTCCTAATTTGTTTATTGTTGAGCTATTAATTAGAAATGAATTAATTTGTGTTCTTATGTATCGGTAATGGCCAGTAATGGTTTTGCAGTTTTGCTGCTCTTGGTTTTACAAGCACTGTTTTGTTGCACTGGTGACTGTTATGCCACTGGTTCATTTTTTGCTTTTTTATTTTAATCATGTACTACTGCTTTTGTCTTTACGTACTGAATATGTAATATGTTTAATATAAATTGATTACATTAACCAGTATGGTCTGGCATGGGGTGATCGCTCCATTGCTGCTTCTTGTACATATTTTTTTGTAGAGGGATTTTTAGTCATTTTTTTCTTTTTCCCAATCAGAGGTGACAGAGATGTTTTGTCCAAAAAAAAAACATTAACCCTTGATCTAGATATTAATTATTTCTTTTGCCTATTTTTAGGGGATATCTAAGAAGATGTACGATATGGAGCACATGGTCTCAAGTAGCATAGCTATTTTTTTTGTTTTAATTTGTTTATGTTTTGACGAATAGATGATCCATTGTCGAGTGTGTTCAATATGAATTGTGTTAGTTTTTTATATTACTTGTCGAGCGTTCAATATGAATTGTATTCAATATGGCCTCAGATGTACAAGAATTAAATATGTTCCTTTCAATTGGCCTTTCTGCAGTGATGATTTAATAAAACATTCTCTTTTAATAGGCCTTTCAATTCTTCACAAAAGTATAGCTTCATTCACCTTGAAACATTCTCTTTCAAATTCAAAATTTGATGCTATAATAAAATTGGCAGAATCATACATATAAAAATATTTGAAAATTTGTTAACCTTTGACTTGAAAACATGAGAAAGCTCATACAAAAGACAATAATTGGATTAGATAATTACAAGAATAAATCACAATCAAAGCCAAATGTACATAATTATTACTTCATATATAATCACAAAATTATGAGTATTTCACTATACACGAAAATCACAATTAGACAATCCTGTAAACAGCAAATATTCACGAAAATCACAATAAAACAACAAAAATGAGTAACAAAATTAAACAACAAAAATAGTACCTCTTTCTCAATTGAAGTTCCCGATGCACTTATTTTTCTCAATGAGAATTTTTCAGCCAAATCCTAAGCACCCCTGCTTTTATTCAATAAAATTCTGATGAGCAATCGTGCATCAAAACTCCGTGATTTGCATAAGAGAAAGGCAGAGAGAGAGGGAGAGACACACTAACCAAGAGAGGTCGTCGGTCCGATTAGTGTTTTGGGGCGAGACAGAAATAACATATAGGGAGATCAAACCGAAGGAGAGGTGTGCCACGGAGAGGATTGCTTTCCTTGGAAGAGAAAGGGTCGAGAGAACCGAACCATTTAATGAGACGATTTAGGAAAGCAGGGAACACTTCGAGTTTCGTGGCGAGATGGGGAGGTGCGGAGACACTGAAGAAGAGGAGCACCTCTCTCTCTCGTGAGATGGGGAGGCGAAGGCAGGAAGAGGGTTTAGAACGGAGCAGATGAGGTCTTAACTATCGATTATCAAAGGAAGGCGCTATACACAAATAGACGGAAGGAAATAACAAAAAATAACGGAGAAACGGAGTGACTGGTTGCCTCAGCGCTCAAAATCGAAGCCGTCGAAATCGATCAGTGCACAAATCTTAGCATTATCCAACGGTTCAAAAGTGAATAGGACAGGGGCTCAGTCCTATCCAAAGGACAATAGGATCCGTATTCTCTGCCGCGCCGCACGGGCAGCGTTTTTATCCGAGCCGTCCGATCTGATCTGGACGGTTAATTTTTTTCGGGCCTATCAATCTGGTATAATTCACGGGGCACCCATCATAGATCGGACGGTTGAGATGAAAAGTGCGGCCCGTGCCGAGCGGCAGAGGATGTCATTCCAAGGACAATAGGCTATCTATATATATATATACACACACACACGCATTTGGAGTTATTCATCACTTTTGATTTCAGTTTGGTGCCGAATAGTACCATTGTACCATACTTTAAACTAAGCTTGAATAAGCTCATGCCATTAATTAATCGATTCTTTAACTTATATCAAGGTTGGTTAGTTTGGTACGGAGCATCATAATTCCTAAATCTATTATTCGAATCAACTAGTATACTTTTCAATAAGGCTTCACAACATTACACTTACCTAGTTTATCAACTAAACAAACAGTAATGAGTCTGCTTAATTAATCAAAGCGTTCTTGATTCCTTCTCAAAACAAAAATAAACGATATTGCAAAAATACCCAAACTAGAGTTTTTAGATAATAATAAAAAATGTGTACATACTAGTTTCAAAAAGAAAATATTTCAAGAATTGTAATAATAAAAACTTTCCACAACTTTCGCTTTGTACAATGAATAATTCAACCAAGACAATATTTGCATTAAGTTTAAACCAAATATTGAATGCTGATCCGAATCGCACTATTTATGTGCAGTAATAACATTTATGCGTTAATGATAAGCTGTTAATATATTTAATGCATGCAAATTTTTTACCATCAATCAATATATATACACATATTTTTTGGTATATGCCCGTAGGCTCACACACCCACCCTATTCATTCCTCCATTCACTAGTGGGGATCGAACTCTGGTCTCTCTCGGAGGAGAGTAGTGCCATACCAGCTGCACTACAACAGCTTCGGCAACCATCAATCAATATTTAATTAACGCTTATGTAATTCTTGCAGGCCAAATACAAATACATTTAATAAAAACTAATACAAATTCATATATATGTCACTACCACAAAAATAGGTGATATCTCATATTTATGCTATCATTTTGACCAGACTTTACATCAAAATTGTGACCAAACCAATGATATTCTCTGTGATTTTGTATTTTATTTGGCAAGATTGAGTACTGCCGTGGAATTTGATTTGTCTTATAGGAACTTTGTGGATTGGACACAATAATTACATAAAATGGAGAATTTTTGGGAAGAAAATGACTAAATGGAATATATAGCATTGTAGAGCTCATCCTAAGCTTTCCAGCGATATTTGAATCACCTCAATCGGAGTTCGGATGAATAAATTATGGTCAAAATGCTATTGGTGTACAATATTGGATGCACAGGAATTTGGACCGAATTAGTATCAATTCGGACCGAATTGCATCATAAAAAATTACAGAGGAGCCAATTCGGACTGAATCAGATGGAATTCGGACCGAATTGACATACGAGGAAAGTCCTGGCTATACTTGGAAGGGAATTTCTCTTATGGAAACGTCCTTAGGTCGGTTTGCAACCTATGGAGAGGTTCTAGGGCGTCCATAGAGGCTATTTAGGCGTTGATTTTGCTTGAGGATAGGGCAGCCGCCATTAGCCACCAATCTTCCACCTCCCACCACCATTCTCATGCTGAAAGGCGTGAGATTTCCACTTCTCCACCATCACTAGATCATGGCAGCGACTTGGGAGCGGTTCTAGACGCGACAGCGGCGGATTCAACCCAACCACGGTTCTGGACGTTCGGTATTTCGAGTTTGAATGAATTCTCGATTTATTTCTTCCTTTCTCTTAATATTTGATCGGATGGAGTTTGTATCTTACTTATTTGCATTTGTAGTTTGTTTTATTAGCATGTTAGGCTAAAACTCATGTTGTTTTAGGGGTAGATGTATCTTAGATTTGATTTGCTATGTGATACTTGGTTTGTTGATTGAAATTGCTATTTACTTGTTGAGAATCGTTATTGCTTGCTTGTGTTATGAATTGTTTATTAGCTATGTTGCTTAATAGATGAATGGCCACATTTGTTAGGACATCAACATGTTTTAATAGATCAGACTTGCATAAGTATTTCGAGGTAGGTAAAAAGACGAAAGTCAACAAGCGATTAACCAAAAGTGAAAGTTTCTATTTGAAAGACAGTTTAAAGTAGATATCTCGTAGAAAACCAACAAGTAAACTCGAGTAGGTCTACCAACACACGAAAGTTGAGGTAAAATGCACTTCATGAGGGTTAACACTAGATTCTATACCAAATACCATACCTAATAGGCACATCAGAGGGTTAGGGAGTTTAGGTATGGCTAGATGGACCTTTAGCATGAATAGATCAATAAACAAGTAGAACATAGTATTCACATAGTGGAATTTGGACTGAATTGGACACAATTCGGACCGAATTGGACACAATTCGGACCGAATTGGTGAGACAGAATACGACAGTGCTATGTCTCGCGACCCTGCGACTAAAGCAATGTGAAATCGAACCCTGAGGCATTTTTAATAACATATTTTAAACCCTAAAAACACCAAAAAATATTAGTTTTAATTGTTTTGATTTTATTTCCTCTTTTCTTTAATTGTTTGATTTAAACCAAAAACACCATAAATATTTATCGTCTAGTTTTAGTAAACAAATAGGATTAGTATTCATCACCGTCTCTGTGGGATCGACACCTTAGCTTTACTACGAACGTCTAGTCGAGTAAACAAGGTTATTTTTGTTTGACCTAGGTCTTCACCTCGATCAAAATGGAGCTGTTGCCGGGAATGGTAGTATGATATTAATTTCTTATTTTAGTAGCTAAAGACTAGATTTATTTATTTTATCAAAAAAATAAAAGAAAAAAATTTCACTTGTATCACTATGTTTCACTCTTTTCAGGAATTTGATCAAGATATGGAGGACAATTGGAGTGAGCACCATGACCCTTGCACTTATCAAATGGAACATGTACCACATGAAATAATGGGACCCAATTTTTCCATGGCTCGACTAAGGCATCAAGTTTATGTGGTGAACAACATAATAAGGGCAACACGTGGAGAAGGACACCATTGCATGCGACATGCAGGCATTGGTACAAGACTTGCGCACAACGCATACGACTCTGGTTTGACTGATAACTCTTATTTTTCTTGTTATAATGAAAGATCAATGTCTCAACATGACTCTAGGTCGACTTTCTTTTCTGAAACTTATAGTTCTCAATTACCTTTGCAAATGTCATATGATGAATTAATTTTTGAAGATTTTATGGTCAATCAAACAAAGCAAAATGAGGAAATTTTTGAAAGATTGAATTCTCTAACATCTAAGTTTAACAATCTTGCGACATATGCGCCACAACTAGAAAAGATGCTTGAGAAGGAAATTAGCCAAGAAACATGTTCCTCATATAGATCACAAGATGAACAAAATGATAAAATGACATTACAAGGTAATGAAGAATTATAAAGTTTTAGTTCTCTAAAAGAAATTACAATTTGATATGAGACTGATAGTGATGATGACGTGCAATTTGAAACTAATGAAAAACAAGAGAAAATTGTAGAACCAAAGTATGTAGCACCTCTGCCTAATGTCTTTTCAATTTTCATTCCACTTAGATTAACTTACATTGAAAAATCTAATGAGTTGGAATTGAAGGATCCTCCAATAGTTTCCGTTATTGATGAATTTGAGAAAAAGGAAGATTGTGATAATCCTCTCAAAGTCAAGGCATCCGATGTGACAAATGGCAAGTTCACCAAATTCTATTTGAGCCCTCAACTTGGAAAATGCTTGGAGAATTTCAATGCGATGAATGGTAGCGACCCGCAAATCAAATATCGCATCACAGTCGGACCAACCATGCACACAACCACAAAGGAGAACACCAAGCATGTTTCAAGAATCTCGCTCATTCATTTTTGGAAGAACTATGATGCTTTCACAAGGCATAAAGTGAAGATAAGATGAAATTAAGAGGTGGTCAAGCTCGTGACCTAAAACAAGCGTTTTTTGGGAGGCAACCCAAGAAATTTTTTACTTTATTATTTCTTATTTTGTTATCTTTATTTATTGTTAAAAAAAAACTCATGATTGATTTGAATTTCATTGTTGGATTTGCAGGTTTTGATTCGTTGTGGATGTCCTACTTGCAACTCGCGCTAGAGCACCACGGGTCGAGCAACAAAAAGCACACGACCCACGCACGACCTCATGCGAGTTACATGCCACAAGAAAATAGTCACAGTGCTGCCACAATGTTCTCGCTCTACTACCCCATGCCAAATAGTGTTGAACTCATGCCGAGACCCACGCCTTGATCCGGTTATTTTTTCTTTTCCTCCTTTTTATTTTTCTCTTTGATTGCATTGAGGACAATGCTTTGCTTTAAGTTTGGGGGGGAGAAAGGAAAAACAAAACAAACACGGACATTTTGCATGAAAATTTTTAAATTTTTGCTCTCTGTTGCCACAATTCGGACCGAATTCCTTGCAATTCGGACCGAATTCAACCTTGAAAACTGCACAGATTGGATTTACACTGCATAATTCGGTCCGAATTCCATCTGATTCGGTCCGAATTCACTTCTAGAAATTTTGAAAATTGTCACAATTGCATTTTAAATGTTTTGAAAAGGTTAGAAAATTAATTGAGTGTACCAGTGAACTAGTTTTGAGGAAAATTCACGCTAAAGACCCTGAGATTTTTAAATTTCACCAAGGTTCAATGATTTTCAAAAACTCATGTTTGTTGAGAGGTTTTAAGCTGATTCGTGTACGAATGGACCAAAGATTTTTAAATTGTGCTTGTTTGGATCTAAAACTTGGTTGCTTAAAATTGTTTAAACACGAATTAGTCAAAACTAAAACTTTCGCCGAGTGAACGAATTTGTTAATTGTAAACTTTTGTTCAAAAAGGAGTTTTGTCAACTTTGATAATTATAAGGTGAACTTTTTCTGGTTTAAATTGCTTTTAACGCTTGAATCACCAACGAGCAAAATTAAAGTGACAAAATCCAAATAGTTGTGAAAACGAGGACGCGTCGAGACCTTTTTTCACCAACTTAACCACAAATATCGGAGGCTTAAGGAACTTGGCAGAACATTGATTAAAGTCCGTAGTGGTCTGTAGCGAAAAATGCCTAAAAATTGGACCAACCTCCCTGGTGCATCATGCACCAGTAGCATTTGTACAAGGTCAATGACTCGCATTAAATCCTCTGGGGTGCAAAGCCCCACGACTCGACTTGTACAATCTAAATTGGTGAAATTGAAATTGTTTTGAGAATGGCTCACTATAAAATTTTTTACTTTGACAAAACTATTTTACAAATTTTTGTGAGTCATCGAAACGAACGGGCGAATCAACTTGGATTTACATTGTGGTTAAATGAAGAAAAACTAGGGTCCACGATTCTCAATCAAAACTTCTAAGGGCCGAGAGCTGCATGAATTAGAGTAAAACAAACTTAATCCTTATTTGAGAAACTCAATTGAACAAATGTTGAAAGCGTGATTAAATTTGAATGTTGCACTTAATTAAATTTCTAACTTACATTTTAATTTCGATATTAAGTCTAGGTCCAGTTTATTTTTCTAAGTTTAGAATTTTGCTTGTGGACAAGCAATGTTTAAGTTTGGGGGGATTTGATATCTCATATTTATGCTATTACTTTGGCCAGACTTTACATCGAAATTGTGACCAAACCAATGATATTCTCTGTGTTTTTGTATTTTATTTGGCAAGATTGAGTACTGCCGTGGAATTTGATTTGTCTTATAGGAACTTGGTGGATTGGACACAATAATTACGTAAAATGAAAAAAAATTTCGGAAGAAAATGACTAAAGAGAATCCATAGCATTGTAGAGCTCATCATAAGCTTTCCAGCGATATTTGAATCACCTCAATCGGAGTTCGGATGAATAAATTATGGTCAAAATGCTATTGGTGCACAGTATTGGATCCACATGAATTCAGACCGAATTAGTATCAATTTGGACCGAATTGCATCACAGAAAATTATAGAGGAGCCAATTCGGACCTAATCAGATGGAATTCGGACTTAATTGACATACGAGAAAAGTCCTGGCTATACTTGGAAGGGGTTTTCTCTTATGGAAACGTCCCTAGGTCAGTTTGCAACCTATGGAGAGGTTATAGGGCATCCAAAGAGGCTATTTAGGCGTTGATTTTGCTTGAGGATGGAGCAGCCGCCATTCGCCACCAATCTTCCACCTCCCACCACCATTCTCACGCTGAAAGGTGTGAGATTTCCACTTCTCCACCATCACTCGATTATGGCAGCGACTTAGGAGCGGTTCTAGACGCAACAGCGGCAGATTCAACACAACCACGGCTTTGGACGTTCGGTATATCGAGTTTGAAGGAATTCCCGGTTTATTTCTTCCATTCTCTTGATACTTGATCGGATGGAGTTTGTATCTTACTTATTTGAATTTGTAGTTTGTTTTATTAGCATGTTAGGCTAAAACTCATGTTGTTTTAGGGGTAGATGTATCTTAGATTTGGTTTGCTATGTGATACTTGGTTTGTTAATTGAAATTGCTATTTACTTGTTGAGAATCGTTATTGCTTGCTTGTGCTATGAATTGTTTATTAGCTATGTCGCTTAATAGATGAATGGCCACATTAGTTAGGACATCAACATGTTTTAATAGATCAGACTTGCATAAGTATTTCGAGGTAGGTAAAAAGACGAAAGTCAACCAGCGATTAACCAAAAGTGAAAGTTTCTATTTGAACGACAGTTTAAAGTAGATATCTCGTAGAAAATCAACAAGTAAACTCGAGTAGGTCTACCAACACACGAAAGTTGAGGTACAATGCACTTGATGAGGGTTAACACTAGGTTCTATACCAAATACCATACCTAATAGGCACAGCAGAGGGTTAGGGAGTTTAGGTATGGCTAAATGGACCTTTAGCATGAATAGATTAATAAACAAGTAGAACGTAGCATTCACGTAGTGAATTTCGGACCGAATTGGACACAATTCGGAACGAATTGGTGAGACAGAATACGACAGTTGATATCTCATATTTATATCGATATTTTGACCAGACTTTACATCGAAATTGCGACTAAAACTGCTATTTTTTCTTGTTTTCATCTTTGTTCGCCAGATTTGGCACTGCCGTTGCATTTTGTTTTATCTTTATAGGAACTCGAGATAAACAACAAGGAAACAGCGGAATAGATGGCCAGACGACTCATTCCTAGCCTAAGATTAAGCCCCAACTCGACCCGGTTCAGCAACAACGCGTGAAGGCACGCAACTCACAGCCACATCTCACCCAGCCATCACAATTCGGACCGAATTCATCCTAATTCGGACCAAATTCCTACACGAGTCAAATCAAGTGACTTCAATTCGGTCCGAATTCCTCTTAATTCGGTCCAAATTGCCAGTTCAGGAAACAATCTGGCTGTATTCTAGAAGCGATTTCTTCTATGGAAAAGTTCTTTATGGCGTGTTTCTTTTTGGGGAAGGCCAGCTAGCTCGTCCAGGGGCCAGAGAGGGTAATTATTGGCGCCTCCTACCTTTGGAAAGGGGGCATCTTTCATTCCACAATTGATTTTCTCTCTCTCCCAGCTCCAGATCTGGTTTTCTCTCTTCTTGGACGATTAGGGCTGAAGGAGGGGCGATTTAGAGTGTTGTTCTTGCTGCTACATCGAGGGCTAAGTTCTAGAAGTGTCTCTAGCGCGACGACGGTGGCGATTTGCTTGATAAACTTGGTTATTTATTGTATCAAATCATTTCTCTAATACTTTTCTTTAAATTCTGAATTTATGGCTTGTTTGAATTTGAATATTGTTATTTGCATGATTTGTGGTAGTATGCTAGGCTAAAAACTTGATACTTTAGGGATAGATGTAGCCTAGGACTTGGTTTGCTTGATTTACTCATTTTGTTGATGAATGAAGCCAATTACTACTTGGAACTTTTAATGAATTGTTTGTGTTTTTGAGTTGATTATTGTTTCAATTGCTTGACACTTGTTCGGCCGCATTTGTTAGGACTACAATTCTATATAATAACCGAGACTTGCACAAGTATTTGTGGTAGGTCAAGGACGAAAGTTGACCAGTTAGTAACCAAAAGTAAACACTTCTAATTAGGCGACGGTCTAAGTTAGATATCTCGTAGAAAACCAATTAGTAAACTCGAATAAGTCCACCGACAAACGAAAGTTGAGGTGCAATACATTCGATGAAGGTTAACACTAGTTCCCGTACCAAATACCGTACTCAATAGGCGAAAGCAGAGGGTTAGGGAGTTTAGGTATGGCTAGATGGACCTTTGGCTTGAACAAATCAACAAACGGGTAAATTACAGCATTTACGCAGTGGAATTCGGACCGAATTGGTGGAACAGAAGTGCGACAACGCTATGTTTCGCAACCCTGTGACCAATCCTAAGTGAAATCGAACCCTAAGGCATATTTCTCATCATATATTGAACTGTTAAAAACCCCAAAAAATATTTATTTGAATTGTTTTGCATAATTTTTACATTAGCACTTGTATTCCTTATTTCTCCTTTATTTATTCGATTCGAGATTCGAGAACTTTTCTGAAATTTTATTGTCTAGATTTAGCAAACCAATAAGAATAATATTCATATCCATCTCTGTGGGATCGACACCTTTACTTAACTATAAACGACTAGTCGAGTAAAAGGTTAATTTGTTTGACCTAGGTTTATACCTCGATCAACAGTGCTATGTCTCGCGACCCTGCGACTAAACCAAAGTGAAATCGAACCCTAAGGCATTTTTAATAACATATTTTAAACCCTATAAACACCAAAAAGTATTAGTTTTAATTGTTTTGATTTTATTTCCTCTTTTCTTTAATTGTTTGATTTAAACCAAAAACACCATAAATATTTATCGTCTAGCTTTAGTAAACAAATAGGATTAGTATTTATCACCGTCTCTGTGGGACCGACACCTTAGCTTTACTACGAATGTCTAGTCGAGTAAACAAGGTTATTTTTGTTTGACCTAGGTTTTCACCTCGATCAACAGGCTTTTGTAACGGGTCATCTGTAACGTTTTCTTTAAAATCCGTTACAGATCTGTCAAAAATAGACGCGTGAAAAAAAGTGGATCTAATTTGTAACATTTCTTTTATAAATCAAGCGTTATAAATTTTCCGTCAAAAAAAATATATATCAAAGCTTTTGTAACATGTTTTATATAAAAAACATTACAGATTATCATTTCCCTTCTGTAATATTTTTTGTATAAATAATGTTACAGATTTTCCTGATATTTTTGTTAGGGTTTCTAGCTTTCTCCTCTCTCCTCCATTATTCCTCATTAAATGCCAGCCGCAACCACACCAAGGAAAACCAAGATTTTCTCTCTTTTTTGCATATTCACTTTTCCACTCCAGAAAAATAGCAAACAAATTTCAAAAATTTTGAAAAAATAATAATTAGAGAGAGAAAGAGAAGGAGAGCAGTTTTAAGGTAAAAAAACTTTTCGAAAAATTTCTAAGTCCCTCTCTTTCTCGACTCTCCCACTCGTTTAAACCCTAGCTGGCCGACCAACTCGACACTTCCCCTCTCGTTTTTTTGGCCGGCCAACTCGAAGCTCCTCTCGACTGCACTACCCACCCTCCTCTCCTCTCGAAAACACTCAAAACTCCTCTCGCCGACCTCCTATCCTCTCTCTCACTACCTTAAATCGAAGCTCCTCTCGCCGGCCTTCTGTCCTCTCTCTCTCACTACCTCAAACCCTAGCCGACGGCACTCTCCTCTCCTCTCACTACCTCGACAGCACCCGAACTCCACTGGACAGCCACCACTGCCTCTTTTCTCTCTCTCGATAGCCACCACTGCCTCCCCTCGACAGCCACCACAACACCTCAAGAAGGAGAAGGTAATTAAATAGATTTAATTTGAAATTTAGACTGCAATTTGTGTGGATTGTTTGAAAATTTAACTAACAAAAGGCTAATTGTTATTTAGAGAACATCACAAATTAAGTTTCTTTTTTATGTCTTTTTTTTGTTTGGAAGAAATAGGCTAAAAAGACAAAGTTATGAAGTTCATTTGAATTGTGATAGCAAATTTAAAAGTAATTGGATTGTGATATGTGACAGCCAGACATGAGTGCAAACAATAAAACAATCCATTTGTTGTTCAAAGTCATATGGGGTCAGATTTGGATGTGGTTAGATGAGTGAATTATGTGAATTATGTGAATAAGGTTGTTTTGGGTTTAATTATTCCATAGGGACTGTTTTAGGGTTTGGATTTGTGTGAACTCCAATGGAAGGTTCTTTTGAATTGTTTATTGCTTGAAATTGTCAACTGTTAACCTAATCAATGTGAATTACTTGAAATTGTTAATTGCTATCAATTAATAGATGTCTAGAGATGAAGGAGACTTTGAAGAAGGAACATATGAAGGGACGAGTGGGAATAAAAGAAGTAGGACCAACATGGAAGAATTTAGGCGACTAAGGACTTTGGGGTACAAATTCAAGATTACATTTGACAACGAAGGATTGCCAACCGGTGATAAAAAATTAGTCAAGAAATTCGGTACATTCTGCGAGTATCTGACTAATCTAATTTAATTAATTGAATTGCATGTAAGGCATATAAAAATTACAAGATGGAAAAAGAAGGGAAGAGTATACGTAAAGCCCTGATATTCGACTGGTACGACATAAAGGTACAAAACTTATGGATTAGGGTGAAGAGATTAGAGTTTGTGAAACTATTCCAAAATCCTAACTAGCTACTTGTTTGAATTGTGATTTTAGGCTCCGAAATAAAAAGGCAATACAGAGTGTGGATATTTCACAATGTTGACCATGAGACGGATAATAAGCCATGTGATATAAGTCGGAGAACTACCTAAGGTATTGTTTTATTTCAGATGGATTTAGGGCTTAATAGAGGTTTAGACATAGGATTTAGGATTTAGGGTTTAGGTTTTAGGATAATTACAACATAGGATTTTCGATTTAGGGTTTAGGGTTTAGTGTTTAAGAACCAATAAAATAGAATTTGAGGTAGTTTAAGGTTTAGGGTTTGATAATTTACAAACACAAGATCGATCTGGATGGATAATCAAATAATTTAGAGTTTAGAGTTTAGGGTTTGAAATCAAATAGTTTAGGATTTATGATATCAGCTAATATAATTAATGTGTTGGTTTGCTTATAATCAAATGCAGAAAATCGATCCAGTTGGAAAACCATACACGGAAGAAGACACTGGAGGAGTCGTAGATGAAGTCGTGGAATTCATGTATAGTAATATATTCGGATAATCAATTTGAAATGTATCATGACTCTTGTAAATAAATTGATATATATTTGTTGAACTTATTTTTTTTTTACTCATTTGCATGACTTGTTTGTTATTTTGATGTGTATATGCATATTTTTTATATATATGTGATATTGTGTTTGTGATATGAATGTTAATTATATGTGTGGTACATTAATGTACCAATTGGTACAGCTAGCAACATGGACTAGCCACATAATACCAGTTATATATAAAAAAAATTAAACAAATTTGCAACGTTTTTTTTCAAAAAAAAAACGTTACAGAATCCTATAATCTATAACGTTTTTTTCAAATAGAGCATTACAGATATATTCGGAAAGCCGTGTAAAAAATTAATTTAATAAGGTTCTGTAACGTTTTTTTTTTGAAAAGAACGTTGTAGATCTGTAACGTTTAATACTTTTTTGTAGCCTACTGTAACATGCCCATGAACGTTACTGACATTTTTTTTAGAACGTTACAAAATCCCATATTTCGCGTAGTGTGTACATAACTTATCTTAATCCGTTCAATAAAAGAAACTCCAGGCGTTAGATAAAACTAAAAAGAACCTATAATTTCAATCATGAATTAATATTTAACGTTCAGATTATTCTTCAATTTCAATGCATATAATTTTAACCAATATTTAATAAAAATGAATTCGCAAATGCCTATAGCAAATTTTAATTTGTTAATTTTGCAATAAACTCTAGACAAAAAAAAAACAAGTCCTCTGTAATCCCGAATTTTTTAACATAAATAATTTTATAATAAAAAATTTTAAATAGGACAATAATTTTTTTTTCTTAAAAAGAGCAACACTATAGCGCTCTTTCGAATGCCGCTATATATAGTACAACCTATAGCGGCTTCTTATTGCCGCTGTAGGAGTGCATTTTTATTTTCTTGTGTTTTCAACCTTAATGCTCATGAGACTGATGAGATTTTGTTTGGTTGCCACGGTGCAAAAAGCCAATACATAACTCCTATTCACTATCCCATTGCATATCAAACAAATTAATCATATATAAAGCAAGTGGCCCATACGATTTTATTGATAATAAATATGGCAGTACATACATAAAAAATTTAGTAACCATTTCAAATTTGGATATCAATATTCTAATAATATATATATGAAGGCCAAAATTATTTCAATTTAAATTTAATTAAAATTTATTGATAAAACGTTTAATTTTAAATTAATTTATTGGGATTAAAAAATTCAGGTTCAAGCCTTTCAAAAATAAAGAATTGAGCGATATGTGATCAACAAATATTAGTTTATTTTAATATCCAAAATATATCTGTATCTGTATTCGTATTTGTAGTCCACAATATCCGATCCGCATCCGTTTAACATCCGAACCGTATCTGTATCTGTATCTGTATCCGAACACATCCGTATTCGTATGGAGATGGGGATGAAAACAGTGCAGGAGCTGGATGGAGTGTGGGGTGGGTACAGGCAAGAAGGAAGGAAAGAGGGAAAATACAAGGAAGGAAAGAGAGGATGAGGATGAGGCTGGATTAGTTGGGATCACATATCTCACAATTCTTTTTTTTGAAAGGCGTAACCTGAATTTTTTTCATCCAATAAATTAATTTAAAATCAAACGTTTTATCAATAAATTTTACTTAAATTAAAATTGAAATAATTTTGGCCTTCATATATTATTAGAATATTGATATCCAAATTTGAAATGGTTACTAAATTTTTTATGTATGTACTGCCATATTTATTATCAATAAAATCGTATGGGCTAGTTGCTTTATATATGATTATATAATTTGTTTAATATGCAATGGGATAGTGAATAGCAATTATGTATTGGATCTTTGCACCGTGGCAACCAGACAAAATCTCATAAGTCTCATGAGCATGAAGGTTGAAAACGCAAAAAAACAAAAATGCACTCCTATAGCGGCAATGGGATGGCCGCTGTAGGGTTGGACTATACCGTTGTTCTTTTTAAGAAAAAATAAAGTTCATTGTTGTATTTAAAATTTTTATTACAAAATTGTTTATATTAAAAAATTCGGTCTGTAATCGCCTAGTACCAAGTGATACATAGCGTTCTCCAATCGTGCGTGTAATGTCGTGTCGTGTCAAATACGATCATATTAGAGTGTCGTGTCATGTCGTGTTTACACAAACTACTTTTTTAATCTTGTCGTGTCATGTCGTGTCGTGTCGTACTGAGTGGTGAGAAGAGGCAATTGGAATGCCGATCCAAACAAAAAAATTAGCAACTTTTTGAGTCACTTTTTTGGTTATTTTTTTAATGTAAAATTTGCTTTTTAACTCCCAAAATTTTTGTTATTACAAAATATATAATTTGTGATTAGAAATTAAACATAATTTAAACATCTATTATAAAAATATAAGTATATAATTAAATTATTCATAACATTGCATGTTTGACTTTGAGTATTGTCACATGAAGTAATTTTTTTTAAGTAAGAGCATACCGCACTCGCTCGATATATTTTTGTCATTTTCAATGATAATATTTTATTCAATTTTAAATTTATTTATATTATTAAACTATAAAATTTTAAATAATAAATGACACAAATTAAATTTAAAAATAGAATTAAATATATGTTGTTTTATTTTTATTTTTCTACGATGCGCTCCTCTATTCAATGTGATGTCGTATACAATGGGTTTATCACTTAACAAACTAAAATTGAAAAAAAATGGTAGGTATAAAAATTCATAAAATTATCAATTAATTTTTATCAGTATATTAATTTTGATATACATTTTTTTTTTTTTACGGTTCAATATCGTATACAAATTTTCACACAATTATAGGCAAAAAAATATGATAGTATAATATTAATCTAAGAATATGTTAATGTTGTATTTGTTAATACAAAAAGAAACTTGAATGCATTAAATCCATTTTTATATAAATATATATTATGAATGATAGTATAATATTTATCTAAATAATACTTGGAGCGAATTATAATTTCAATGACATGAAGGACCTAATGAAAATATACCAAAGTGAAAGAGGAAAAAAAAATATATGCTGTGGGACCCACCTAGAAAATAAAAAAATTGACAAAGTGCACTTTTGGCTAAAGTAAAAGCCGTGACAATTCAAAGTGTGTTGGATCGGCAATTGGAATGCCGATCCAAGCTTGGATCGGCGTTTCAATCGCCGATCCAAGGGTTCTGTATTTTCGGCGATTGAAACGCTGATCCAACAACGTTATTTTTAAAATTCCGAATTTTTAACTGTTATTCTCGAAATTCGTGTGAACAGTAACGTTAGTTTTAATTTTTTCGGATCAATAGTTATTCTTGGAGACCATCAGTCCATCACACTAGAGAACGCACTTACTATTATTATTTTTTATTATCCAACAAGGCCCATGGGCCGAACGCACTTATTATTAAAAGCATCACACTGTAATTATCATGCTGAAATACTGAATCATATCCAATATAACAGCGGCAAACCGGCACGTGGTGGCTTCATGTAGCTTTAGTAATGATTTACAAAAACATTATACTCCACCACAGAATAGCCAATCTTCTGATCATACAAATATGTTCGCAACTGCACGTAGCCACGAGCGAATCTAAACAACCCACTGCCGCCAACAATCGGCATTTCCCTCACAGTAGTTAACACTTCGTTGTGTCCGAGAACGGCAATTGTACTGCCGTTATATTTTCCATCAGTGAAAACGAAGTTTATTGCCACAAGTAATTCTATCTTATATAACCCGTCTTCCAAATAGATCCCCTTTGCTTTGCCCACTAACTTGGAGTTCTCATCAGGTCCAGTTCTCAAGGGGTCATCGAACACATACACATCACCGAAATTTGTTGATATTGATTTCTTGAATTCAGGTGCATCTGCTACACGGACAGCAGTCTGGTTGCGACCGCTGATCTTGTCGTGCCAATAGAATCGAAAGTGGGTCTGTCTTTCCACGGCAGCATGAGACACAATATGGCTGCCGATGAGATAGTCATTGCTTTGTTCGGAGGAGGTGACTAGAGTGGAGTTGGTGGCACAACAGAGGAGTAACAATAGGAAGAGGGAGGAACACATGAATGTAGCCATGGAAGGTAGCTAGCGTACTTTATGGTTTGCTGGGGATGCACATGCCAATGCAATTCATGGCTTATTTATAAGGGCAGTTTGGAGTTCTATTGGATTTGTTTTGCCTGATAGGCGATAACAAAATCCGTTTCACCTATTACCCTTGAGAAAGACGTTTGAATTATATATTAAAGTACATCATAGTAGGTTGAACCTTTTTCCCTGTGCGTTAACAGATAACTTTTGTAAAGAAATCGTGGAGCATATCATTAGGGGTGTCAACGGTAGAGATTTTAACGTTATGCCTCGACGTTACCACTAACTGGAACGGTAAATGGCACTGAAATTTGTTTCGGTAATTAAACGAAACGACAAACAGAATAGACTGGTAAATGCGTATATAAATGGAACGATAAACGGTATAGGCTATTCCGTTTACGTTATCTCGTTTTCGCGTATAAAATTTTATGGGTATAGAATTTTATAGATAATAGGGAGGGATAGAGAGCGGAGGAGTCGAGGGGTCACTGCTCTGGATATTTCACGAGGGGTAGTAGATAGCGCCGCACCTTTTCCCAACCACTCGAGTACTTCCTTTCTTCTCTTCGTTCCCCCCTCTCTCTCTGTCGAAACCCTAAGTGTCGCCGTCGCCTGCTTATCTCAGAGCTTGTTCCCTCACGCTCACCTCTCTTCTTTCTGGCTCTGTCTCTCTCCTTTGCACGCCTTGATCAATCAATCTGAGATCTATTCTCTCTTTTTCTCTCGAAACCCTAAACTGATGATTTGGTTAGCTATTTTTTTCCTAAAACCTAGTCAGATCTGGCAAGCTGGTAGGTGACGGGTCCCGATTATTTGTCGATCCGTTGCTGTTTTTCAGAAATCCAGTAGCTTAAGAGGCTAAGATAAGGTTATCATTTCGTATCTGAGAGATCTGAGAGAACGGCGACGAGATCGACTATCAGAACCATGTTGCCACCAGCAATGATGACCTTTTCCTAGCTATTTTGTATAATACGAGGAAGAGAACAGCAGATGAGAACAGAAGAGAAAAAAGGAAGAGAGACAGTTAGACAGAGAGAAAGAAAAAGGGAAAAAATAAGAAAAAAAGGAGAGTTGAAGAACAGCAGCTGAACTTTTATTTGAGGTAATATATAACTGCTAAATAGTATTTTTTTTTTTAGTATTTGATTTTTGTTGTTTTTTTTACTTTCTGTTGTGGTATTATTTTTTTAGTATCTGATTTTTTTTTCCTTTCTATACATGAGTTCAAGCAATCAAACAAGGTTTCCATGGACAGAGGAGATGAACCATCAGAGCCCGATATTTCTGATGATGAGTATGTTTTCTAACTTGCCTATTTTGAATTTGTGATATTGCTATAGTTGAAATGGCTTTGATGCTATAGTTGAACTGGCTTGATTTGCATGCTATAATTTGAATTTGTGATGCATAAATGTTGGCTGTACTTTGATGGTATACTTGAACTGGCTTGATTTGCATGCATATCTCTACTGCTGCGTCTTTGAACTGTTACTTAACTTTGAACTGTTGCATACTTTTAGAACTGATACTACTCCAGTTAGAACTGAACTACTCTTGATCTAGCTTCATTTGCATGCTTAAATTAGAACTGATACTACTCTTGAACTGATACTACTCAAATTAGAACTGATACTACTCTTGATCTGACTTCATTTGCTTGCTTAAATTAGAACTGATACTACTCTTGAACGGATACTACTCAAATTAGAACTGATACTACTCTTGATCTGGCTTCATTTGCTTGCTTAAATTAGAACTGATACTACTCTTGATCTGGCTTCATTTGCTTGCTTAAATTAGAACTAATACTACTCTTGAACTGATACTACTCAAATTAGAACTGATACTACTCTTGATCTGGCTTCATTTGCTTGCTTAAATTAGAACTATGATGCAAGAATTAGAACTGACATGTTTGTTGATAGCATGGGTGCTGGGTTGCATTTTGAGACCCCAGATGAAATTGAAAGAATACAGGCACAGCCTGATGCCCCTCAGGTCACTCAGCAAGATGGTGATAAAACACCAGCTTGTGATGATGAAGGAGAAATTCCTAAAAAGAGGAAAACAAGGAAAACTACCTCTGAAGTTTGGAAATTTTTCACAAGGGGACCCACTGAAGAAGATGGTACCTATGAGGCCATTTGCAAATTTTGTGGTGCCAAGTATTTGCAAGGCTAACAAAAAAGCACAAGCTCCATGAAGAATCACATCAACAAATCTTGCAAAAAATTTCCTAGAAATAACAAGGATGCTTTGCAAAAAATGTTGCAAGTTGGCAAAACAGCAAGTAGAAACCCTTATGTTATTTTTTTTTAAATGCTTGCTTGATTTGTTTATATGCTAACTTAATTTTTTTATTAAAATAGAAGGGGCAAAAATTCTTCCATGGGTTTTTTATCAGATGAAGTGTAGAAAGGGTTTGGCAAAGATGGTAATTGCCCATGAATATCCATTCAATTGTGTACAACACTTCTTCTTTAAAGCCTTCCTTAGTGATTTGCAACCTTCTTTCAAGGTTCCATCAAGGAACACCTTAAGGTCAGACTGCATTAAGATTTATGAAGAAGAACAAGTTAACATGTATGAACAATTTGACAACCTTAGTTGTAGATTCAGTTTTACTACTGATTTGTGGACCAATAAGGGTAGAGATAGAGGGTTCATGGCAATTACATGTCATTTCATTGATGAAAGTTGGGTTTTGAGAAAAAAGATCATCTCATTTGTTCCTTTGCCAAGCCCACATACCGGTAAACACATAGCTGAAGCAGTTTATGATAAATTGGTCTTGTGGAACTTAGATAAAAGGGCATTCTGTCTTGTTCTTGATAATGCCTCTTCTAATGATACTTGCATTAATTACCTTTTGATGACAACATCCATGAAAGATGACTTACCGGTTGATGGTAACATCTTCCACCAGAGGTGTGGTTGTCACATCTTAAATCTGATTGTACAAGATGGACTGGAAATTTTGAAAGATGAGATAACAAATATATGAGATACGATGAAGTATATTCGTCACTCGCAAAGTAGAATGGAGAAATTCAAGCTAGCTTGCTCTCAAGTCCCATTAATTTAGCCATTTATTTCTGTATTTGCTTAATATTTTAATCTTCCAGCCAACTAACAAATTAATTTTCTTTATTTCAGACCCAAGTTCCATACAAGAAACCAACTTGGGATGTTCCTACAAGATGGAACTCTACATATTTGATGTTAGAGCTAGCCATGGAGCTCAAACCAGCCTTATGTAGGTATGCTAGCCTTGATAAGAGGTATAACCTAAACCCAACTGATTTTCAATGGGAGGCAGTGAAAGTTTTAGCTGTTCACTTGAAGGTTTTTTATGATGCCACATTGAAGTTGAGTGGCACCAAGTATCCTACATTAAACCTCTTCTTCACTGAGTTCTGTGATGTTTACCTTACCATTAAAAACATGGCTAGTAGTCCATACACCTTTATTGTCCAGATGGGGCTGACATGCTTATCAAGTTTAATAAGTATTGGACAATTGGAAATTCTCTATTGGCAATAGCTTGTGTGTTTGATCCTAGATGCAAGCTTGTAGTTGTTGAGTACTACATGAAACAAGTATTCCCTCAAGATTGGGATAGCTTTATTGCCATGTTGATACAATGCATGAAAGCATTGTTCAAAGAGTATGTGGAAGCAAATGCAAATGCTCCATCTGGACAGAACCTAACTGACATGTCAAAGAGGTACAAGAACTTAATTTTATTTGGTTCAGCCTTTGTAATTATTATTTTTATACTTTTTAACTTGTAACATATACTAAACAGGCAGAAGAATGCAGATGCATCAAGTAGTGTTGACACTAGAAAGGCTGCACTGAAAGATTATATAAAAGAAAAGAGAAACTCTGAACCCTCAAAATCAGAGTTAGAGGACTATCTAGGTGATGATCTTTTTTCAATTATTAAAAATTTTATTTGTTTATCATTAGTATTTAATCTTTATGTATTTTATAAAAATAGGTGGTGAGCTTGATGCAGCAGCTGTGGATGAGGAGTTTGACATCCTAGCTTGGTGGAAATTGAAAGTTCCAAAGTATCCAATATTGTCTAAAATGGCCAGGGACATCTTAGCTGTCCCAATATCGACAGTAGCATCTGAAGCTGCCTTTAGTATAAGTGGTAGAGTACTAAGTCCTATTAGGAGCTCTCTCAATGATGAGAGCATTGAAGCTCTGCTTTGTGCTCAGGATTGGTTGAGGGGATCAATTACTGGTGAATATTTTTTTTATTTTTTTATCAACAGTAGAATCAATTGAAGTTTTATAAAAATATTACTTACATGTTTCATGTTTTTTTTTTTCAGAAATTGGTAAATATTTTGGTGATCCTCTATGGAACACTGATGAAAATTATGGCAATGAGGAATGAGACTTTGGCAGAGGTATGCAGTATGCTCCTCAGGTCTTGAGTGATGATGCTTTGTTTGTTTTTTTGGTGTATTAAATGCATGCATGTTTTATATGTTGCTCAATGAAACTATGATATATTTGAGCTTGGATTTATCATCTTTGGCTCCTCAGATCTCAAGCCATGACCTTCAATGATGATGCTTTCTGTTTTTCTTTTTGAGTCAATTGGCTGAGATTGGTAATTTGGTATGTCTGAGAAGAGAGTTTGAGATCTGGGTGAGCTTAGATGAAATTTATGCATGTTTTGATTGTTTGGTTGTACCCTAGCTGCTATTGGGTTGGTTTTTATGCATGTTTGGGTTGTTTTGATGTATGGAATTTTATGCATGTTTGATATTTTGCTGGGTGAAACAATATTGTATGGAATTTGTGCATTGTAATCATGTAATTGTGTCAAATTTTTATGTATTAAATTTTGATGTACTGTGTGTGATACGATTTAAACGTTAAATCGTTTTGCCGTTAAATTTTTACGGAACGATTTGTGGCATTGAATTCTCTATCGTTTTCTAAACGAATTGGTTAGCGGAATTAATATGTGTGCTGTTTAGTTAAACATAACGTTAACGATAACATCCATTTCTGTTGCCACTTACCACGTTTGATAGGTCTACATATCATCAAATATTATTAGAGGGGATATGTTCACGTATGCTGTGAGACAGTGAGAGAGGCTAGTGGCCTGAATAGTAACCGGCCCATCACATATGCGCAATGCTCCTGAGGCATCCGCAAAGCAACTTTCTGACAAGGCTGATCGAATGTCAATTGGCGTGTAAACAAATAAAGAAAATTGTGTGTAAAAAAGTAAAATTTAGATATACAAAATTGGTACAAAACTAAATAAAAAGTTATATTTGTTGTTTTCCGAAAGCCAAATTTCTAGTCCAATTAATGTTCAAAACCATTAGCAAATTTCTAACGAAATAACTCCATAATGTTAATTAAGGCTGGTTTCATACTTGTAGCAGGTGGTCAAGTGCCAAGACGTGTACCATCCATATATTTATTTGAAAGTATCATTATAAACTCAAGTATATATTAAAAGAACGTATCATGAATAAATTATATACATATATATAGAGAGAGAGAGAGAGAGAGAGTTTTGCTATGGTGAGTCGCGACTCACGTGAGTCGCACTCAAAAACTTCTAGATCTGGTTCAAAATGATCGATCCAAATCGTCCAATACGATCTCCCTATTGAAATCTCCATGCAGACCAAATTTTATATTTTTTTAAAAATTTTAAGTATTTTTTTCGGATTTTTAAAAACTGCTGTTTTTGAACGGTTCAGAACTAATTAGATTAACGGTTTTCTAAAATTTCAAAAAAATACTTAAAAATTTTGAAAAAATATAAAATTTGGTTTGCATGGAGATTTCAATAGGGAGATCGTATTGGACGGTTTGGATTAGTCAGTTTGAACCAGATTTAGGAGTTTTGAGCGCGACTCATAGACCTCTGGTGAGTCGCGACTCACCATAGCAAAACTATATATATATATATGCATTTGGAGTTATTCATCACTTTTGATTTCAGTTTGGTGCCGAATAGTACCATTGTATCATACTTTAAACTAAGCTTGAATAAGCTCATGCCATTAATTAATCGATTCTTTAACTTATATCAAGGTTGGTTAGTTTGGTACGGAGCATCATAATTCCTAAATCTAATACTCGAATCAACTAGTATACTTTTCAATAAGGCTTCACAACATTACACTTACCTAGTTTATCAACTAAACAAACAGTACGTAATGAGTCTGCTTAATTAATCAAAGCGTTCTTGATTCCTTCTCAAAAAAAAAATAAACGATATTGCAAAAATACCCAAACCAGAGTTTTTAGATAATAATAAACAATGTGTACATACTAGTTTCAAAAGAAAATATTTCAAGAATTGTAATAATAAAAACTTTCCACAACTTTCGCTTTGTACAATGAATAATTCAACCAAGACAATATTTGCATTAAGTTTAAACCAAATATTGAATGCTGATCCGAATCGCACTATTTATGTGTAGTAATAACATTTAATGCGTTAATGATAAGCTGTCAATATATTTAATGCATGTAAATTTTTACCATCAATCAATATATATATACATATTTTTTGATATATGCCCGTAGGCCCACACACCCACCCTATTCATTCCTCCATTCACTAGTAGGGATCGAACTCTGGTCTCTCCCGTAGGAGAGTAGTGCCATACCAGCTGCACTATAGCAGCTTCGGCAACCATCAATCAATATTTAATTAACGCTCATGTAATTCTTGCAGGTCAAATACAAATACATTTAATAAAAATTAATACAAATTCATATATATGTCACTACCACAAAAACAGGTGATATCTCATATTTATGCTATTATTTTGGCCAGACTTTACATCGAAATTGTAACCAAACCAATGATATTCTCTGTGCTTTTGTATTTTATTTGGCAAGATTGGGTACTGCCGTGGAATTTGATTTGTCTTATAGGAACTTGGTGGATTGGACACAATAATTACATAAAATGAAGAATTTTGGGAAGAAAATGACTAAATAGAATATATAGCATTGTAGAGCTCATCCTAAGATTTCCAGCGATATTTGAATCACCTCAATCGGAGTTCGGATGAATAAATTATGGTCAAAATGCTATTGGCACAATATTGGATGCCAGGAATTCGGACCGAATTAGTATCAATTTGGACCGAATTGCATCACAGAAAATTACAGAGGAGCCAATTCGAACCGAATTGACATATGAGGAAAGTCCTGGCTATACTTGGAAGGAGTTTTCTATTATGGAAACGTCCCTAGGTCGGTTTGCAACCAATAGAGAGGTTCTATGGCGTCCAGAGAGGCTATTTAGGCGTTGATTTTGCTTGAGGATGGGGCAGCCGCCATTAGCCACCAATCTTCCACCTCCCACCACCATTCTCACGCTGAAAGGTGTGAGATTTCCACTTCTACACCATCACTCGATCATGGCAGCGACTTGGAGCGGTTCTAGACGCGATAGCGGCGGATTCAACCCAACCACGGCTCTGAACGTTCGGTATTTCGAGTTTGAAGAAATTCTCAGTTTATTTCTTCCTTTTTCTTGATATTTGATCGGATGGAGTTTGTATCTTACTTATTTGCATTTGTAGTTTGTTTTATTAGCATGTTAGGCTAAAACTCATGTTATTTTAGGGGTAGATGTATCTTAGATTTGGTTTGCTATGTGATACTTGGTTTGTTGATTGAAATTGCTATTTACTTGTTGAGAATCGTTATTGCTTGCTTGTGCTATGAATTGTTTATTAGCTATGTCGCTTAATAGATGAATGGTCACATTTGTTAGGACATCAACATGTTTTAATAGATAAGACTTGCATAAGTATTTTGAGGTAGGTAAAAAGACGAAAGACAACCAGTGATTAACCAAAAGTGAAAGTTTCTATTTGAAAGACAGTTTAAAGTAGATATCTCGTAGAAAACCAACAAGTAAACTCGAGTAGGTCTACCAACACACGAAAGTTGAGGTACAATGCATTTGATGAGGGTTAACACTAGGTTCTATACCAAATACCATACCTAATTGGCGACAGCAAAGGGTTAGCGAGTTTAGGTATGGCTAGATGAACCTTTAACATGAATAGATCAATAAACAAGTAGAACGTAGCATTCACATAGTGCAATTCGGACCGAATTGGTGAGACAGAATATGACAGTTGATATCTCATATTTATATCGATATTTTGACCAGACTTTATATCGAAATTGCGACTAAAACTACTATTTTTCTTTGTTTTTATCTTTGTTCGTCAGATTTGGCACTGCCGTTGCGTTTTATTTTATCTTTACAGGAACTCGAGAGAAACAGCAAGGAAACAGCGGAATAGATGGCTAGACGACTCATTCCTAGCCTAAGATCAAGCCTCGACTCGACCCGGTTCAGCAACCACGCGCGAAGGCACGCAACTCACAGCCACATCTCACCCAGCCATCACAATTCGGACCGAATTCCTACGCGAGTCAAATCCAGTGACTTCAATTCGGTTCGAATTCCTCTCAATTCGGTCCAAATTGCCATATCAGGAAACAATCTGGCTGTGTTCTGGAGGAGATTTCTTCTATGGAAAAGCTCTTTATGGCGCGTTTCTTTTTGGGGAAGGCCAGCTAGCTCATCCAGGGGCCAGAGAGGGTAATTATTGGAGCCTCCCACCTTTGGAAAGGGGGCATCTTTCATTCCACAATTGATTTTCTCTCTCTCCCAGCACCAGATCTAGTTTTCTCTCTTCTTGGGCGATTAGGGCTGAAGGAGGGGCGATTTGGAGTGTTGTTCTTGCTGCTACATCGAGGGCTAAGTTATAGAAGTGTCTCTAGCGCGACGGCGATGGCGATTTGCTTGATAAACTTGGTTATTTATTGTATCAAATCATTTCTCTAATACTTTTCTTTAAATTCTGAATTTATGGCTTGTTTGAATTTGAATATTGTAATTTGCATGATTTGTGGTAGTATGCTAGGCTAAACACTTGATGTTTTAGGGATAGATGTAGCCTAGGACTTGGTTTGCTTGATTTACTCATTTTGTTGATGGATGAAGCCAATTACTACTTGGAACTTTTAATGAATTGCTTGTGTTTTTGAGTTGATTATTGTTTGAATTGCTTGACACTTGTTTGGCCGCTTTTGTTAGAACTACAATTCTATATAATAACCGAGACTTGCACAAGTATTTGAGGTAGGTCAAGGACGAAAGTCGACCAGTTAGTAACCAAAAGTAAACACTTCTAATTAGGCGACGGTCTAAATTAGATACATCGTAGAAAATCAATTAGTAAACTCGAATAAGTCCACTGACAAACGAAAGTTGAGGTGCAATACATTCGATGAAGGTTAACACTAGTTCCTGTACCAAGTACCGTACCCAATAGGCGAAAGCAGAGGGTTAGGGAGTTTAGGTATAGCTAGATGGATCTTTGGCTTGAACAAATCAACAAACAGGTAAATTACAGCATTTACGCAGTGGAATTCGGACTGAATTGGCCACAATTCGGACCGAATTGGTGAAACAGAAACGCGACAGCGCTATGTTTCGCAATCCTGTGACCAATCCTAAGGGAAATCGAACCCTAAGGCATATTTCTCATCATATATTGAACTGTTAAAAACCCCCAAAAATATTTATTTGAATTGTTTTGCATAATTTTTACATTAGCACTTGCATTCGTTATTTCTCCTTTATTTATTCGATTCGAGATTCGAGAACTTGTCTGAAATTTTATTGTCTAGATTTAGCGAACCAATAAGAATAATATTCATATCCATCTCTGTGGGATCAACACCTTTACTTAACTATAAACGACTAATCGAGTAAAAGGTTAATTTGTTTGACCTAGATTTATATCTCGATCAACAGTGCTATGTATCGCGACCCTGCGACTAAACCAAAGTGAAATCGAACCCTAAGACATTTTTAATAACATATTTTAAACCCTAAAAACACCAAAAAATATTAGTTTTAATTGTTTTGATTTTATTTCCTCTTTTCTTTAATTGTTTGATTTAAACCAAAAACACCATAAATATTTATCGTCTAGCTTTTGTAAACAAATAGGATTAGTATTCACCACCGTCTCTGTGGGATCGACACCTCAGCTTTACTACGAACGTCTAGTCGAGTAAACAAGGTTATTTTTATTTGATCTAGGTTTTCACCTCAATCAACAGGCTTTTGTAAAGGGTCATCTGTAACGTTTTCTTTAAAATCCGTTACAGATCTGCCAAAAATAGGCGTCTGAAAAAAAGTGGATCTAATCGGTAACATTTTTTTATAAATCAAGCGTTATAAATTTTCCGTCAAAAAAAATATATATATCAAAGCTTTTGTAACGTGTTTTTTATAAAAAACGTTACAGATTATCATTTCCCTTCTGTAACATTTTTTGTATAAACGATGTTACGGATTTTTCTGATATTTTTGTTAGGGTTTTTAACTTTCTCCTTTCTCCTCCATTATTCCTCATTAAATGCCAGCCGCAACCACACCAAGGAAAACCGAGATTTTCTCTTTTTTATTTCATATTCATTTTTCCACTCCAGAAAAATAGCAAAAAATTTTCAAAAATTTTGAAAAAATAATAATTAGAGAGAGAAAGAGAAGGAGAGCAGTTTTAAGGTAAAAAACTTTTCAAAAAATTTCTAAGTCCCTCTCTCTCTCGACTCTCCTTCTCGCTTAAACCTTAGCTGGCCGACCAACTCGACACTTCCCTCTCGTTTTTTTGGCCGGCCAACTCGAAGCTCCTCTCGACTGCACTACCCGCCCTCCTCTCCTCTCGACAACACTCAAAGCTCCTCTCGCCGACCTCCTATCCTCTCTCTCACTACCTTAAATCGAAGCTCCTCTCACTGGCCTTCTCTCATCTCTCTCTCACTACCTCAAACCCTAGCCGACGGCACTCTCCTCTCCCTTCACTACCTCGACAGCACTCGAACTCCACTGGACAGCCACCACTGCCTCCCCTCGACAGCCACCACAACACCTCAAGAAGAAGAAGGTAATTAAATTAATTTAATTTGAAATTTAGACAGCAATTTGTGTGGATTGTTTGAAAATTTAACTAACAGAAGGCTAATTGTTATTTAGAGAACATCACAATTTAAGTTTCTTTTTTATGTCTTTTTTTGTTTGGAAGAAATAGGCTAAAAAGACAAAGTTATGAAGTTTATTTGAATTGTGATAGCAAATTTAAGTAATTGGATTGTGATATGTGATAGCCAGACATGAGTGCAAACAATAAAACAATCCATTTGTTGTTCAAAGTCATATGGGGTCAGATTTGGATGTGGTTAGATGAGTGAATTATGTGAATAGGGTTGTTTTGGGTTTAATTATTCCATAGGGACTGTTTTAGGGTTTGGATTTGTGTGAACTCCAATGGAAGGTTCTTTTGAATTGTTTATTGTTTGAAATTGTCAACTGTTTATCTAATCAATGTGAATTACTTGAAATTGTTAATTGCTATCAATTAATAGATGTCTAGAGATGAAGGAGACTTTGAAGAAGGATCCGATGAAGGGATGAGTGGGAATAAAAGAAGTAGGACCAACATGGAAGAATTTAGGCGACTAAGGACTTCGGGGCACAAATTCAAGATTACATTTGACAACGAAGGATTGCCAACCGGTGATAAGAAATTAGTCAAGAAATTCGGTACATAAAAATTGAATTGAATTGCATGTAGGGCATATAAAAATTACAAGATGGAAAAGGAAGGGAAGAGTATACATAAAGCCCTGATATTCGATTGGTACGACATAAAGGTACAAAACTTATGGATTAGGGTTAAGAGATTAGAGTTTGTGAAACTATTCCAAAATCCTAACTAGCTACTTGTTTGAATTGTGATTTTAGGCTCCGAAACAAAAAGGCAATACAGAGTGTGGATATTTCACAATGTTGACCATGAGACGCATAATAAGCCATGTGATATAAGTCGGAGAACTACCTAAGGTATTGTTTTATGTCGGATGGATTTAGGACTTAATAAAGGTTTAGACATAGGATTTAGGATTTAGGGTTTAGGTTTTAGGATACCGACAACATAGGATTTTCGATTTAGGGTTTAGGGTTTAGTGTTTAAGAACAAATAAAATAGAATTTGAGGTAGTTTAAGGTTTAGGGTTTTAGGGTTTGATAATTTACAAACACAAAATTGATCTGGTTGGATAATAAAATAATTTAGAGTTTAGAGTATAGGGTTTGATAATCAAATAGTTTAGGATTTATGATATCAACTAAAATAATTAATGTGTTGGTTTGCTTATAATCAAATGCAGAAAATCGATCCAGTTGGAAAACCATACACGGAAGAAGACACTGGAGGAGTCGTAGATGAAGTCATGGAATTCATGTATAGTAATATATTCGGATAATCAATTTGAAATGTATCATGACTCTTGTAAATAAATTGATATATATTTGTTGAACTTATTTTTTTTTACTCATTTGCATGACTTGTTTGTTATTTTGATGTGTATATGCATATTTTATATATATATGTGATATTGTGTTTGTGATATGCATGTTAATTATATGTTTGGTACATTAATGTACCAGTTGGTACAGCTAGCAACATGGGCTAGCCACATAATACCAGCTATATATAAAAAAAATTAAACAAATTTGCAACGTTTTTTTTCAAAAAAAAACGTTACAGAATCCTATAATCTGTAACGTTTTTTTCAAATAGAGCATTACAGATATATTCAGAAAGTCGTGTAAAAAATTAATTAAATAAGGTTCTGTAACGTTTTTTTTTTTGAAAAGAACGTTGTAGATCTGTAACGTTTAATACTTTTTTGTAGCCTACTATAACATGCCCATGAACGTTACTGACACTATTTTTAGAACGTTACAAAATCCCATATTTCGCGTAGTGTGTACATAACTTATCTTAATCCGTTCAATAAAAGAAACTCCAGGGGTTAGATAAAACTAAAAAGAACCTATAATTTCAATCATGAATTAATATTTCACGTTCAGATTATTCTTCAATTTCAATGCATATAATTTTAACCAATATTTAATAAAAATGAATTCGCAAATACCTATAGCAAATTTTAATTTGTTAATTTTGCAATAAACTCTAGAAAAAAAAAACAAGTCCTCTGTAATCCCGAATTTTTTAACATAAACAATTTTGTAATAAAAAATTTTAAATAGAACAATAATTTTTTTTTCTTAAAAAGAGCAACACTATAGCGCTCTTTTGAATGCCGCTATATATAGTACAACCTATAGCGGCCTTTTTATTGGCGCTGTAGGAGTGCATTTTTATTTTCTTGCGTTTTCAACCTTAATGCTCATGAGACTGATGAGATTTTGTCTGGTTGCCACGGTGCAAAAAGCCAATACATAACTCCTATTCACTATCCCATTGCATATCAAACAAATTAATCATATATAAAGCAAAGTGGCCCATACGATTTTATTGATAATAAATATGGCAGTACATACATAAAAAATTTAATAACCATTTCAAATTTGGATATCAATATTCTAATAATATATATATGAAGGCCAAAATTATTTCAATTTAAATTTAATTAAAATTTATTGATAAAACGTTTAATTTTAAATTAATTTATTGCGATTAAAAAATTCAGGTTCACGCCTTTCAAAAATAAAGAATTGAGCGATATGTGATCAATAAATTTTGGTTTATTTTAATATCTAAAATATATCTGTATCTGTATTCGTATTTGTATTCCACAATATCCGATCCGCATCTGTTTAACATCCGAACCGTATCTGTATCTGTATCTGAACACATCCGTATTCATATGGGGATGGGGATGAAAACAGTGCAGCAGCTGGATGGAGTGTGGGGTGGGTACAGGCAAGAAGGAACGAAAGAGGGAAAATACAAGGAAGGAAAGAGAGGATGAGGCTGGATTAGTTGGGGATTACATATCTCACAATTCTTTTTTTTGAAAGGCGTAACCTGAATTTTTTTCATCCAATAAATTAAGTTAAAATCAAACGTTTTATCAATAAATTTTACTTAAATTAAAATTGAAATAATTTTGGCCTTCATATATTATTAGAATATTGATATCCAAATTTGAAATGGTTACTAAATTTTTGATGTATGTACTGCCATATTTATTATCAATAAAATCGTGTGGGCTAGTTGCTTTATATATGATTATAATTATATAATTTGTTTAATATGCAATGGGATAGTGAATAGCAATTATGTATTGGATCTTTGCACCGTGGCAACCAGACAAAATCTCATGAGTCTCATGAGCATGAAGGTTGAAAACGCAAAAAAACAAAAATGCACTCCTATAGCGGCAATGGGATGGCCGCTGTAGGGTTGGACTATACCGTTGTTCTTTTTAAGAGAAAATAAAGTTCATTGTTGTATTTAAAATTTTTTATTACAAAATTGTTTATATTAAAAAATTCGGTCTGTAATCGCCTAGTACCAAGTGATACATAGCGTTCTCCAATCGTGCGTGTAATGTCGTGTCGTGTCAAACACGATCGTGTTAGAGTGTCGTGTCGTATTGACACGAACTACTTTTTTAATCTTGTCGTGTCATGTCGTGTCGTGTCGTACTGAGTGGTGAGAAGAGGTAACACGTCACGCATTCTGACACGACACGAGTAACACGATCGTGTCGTGTCGTGTTGACACGTCGTGTTAGTCGTGTCAGAAACTTTTCTTTATTTTTTTATAATAATTTGTTAAAAATTGTTAAAATATTAAAATAAAGAAAAAAATATTTTTGCAGTTTATTTGACTATTTTACAAATTCAGTATATATATCTATACAAAATTGCCAAAATATTTTTATTAAAAGATTAATTGATGATTTTATTTTTTTTGCTAATTCTTTTTTTATTGTTTGAACAGATTAAAAAATAAAATATTTTAAAAAGTAAATAGACCTTAAAAAAAAGTACGGTTATAATTTGAATTTTAATATAAAATTCAATTTAAATAATTTTTTAGGAAAATAATTAAAAAAAAGAAGTATGTTTATGATGCTATTTTTGATAATGATAAAAATTAAATTTGTGTTGTCGTGTCATGTTCGTGTCGTATCATGTTCATGTCGTGTTATTTCGTGTTCGTGCCGTGTTGTGTGTTAGTCGTGTCGTGTCAAATTGTGTTAATTTTTCAAGATTGCTAACACGACACAATTATGACACGACACGATAACACCATCATGTCGTGCTAATTTCGTACTTGTGTCGTGTCGTGTCGTGCCAACACGCATGTCGTATCGTGCCAACAAGATCATGTCGTGTCATTTTGGAGAACCCTACTGATACACGGCCGTCGCATACTTTTGTTTTTTCTCTTCCAGGAATTTATGTGGTGAGTTACATACAAGCCTTCGTGTAGCTTACAAAAGTACATTATCAGTGTTAAACACACCCAAGATACAGTCATACGGATAAGTTGTCTTTGTTTTTAGATATGCTCGGTTGTGACTATCTAGAAAGATACAGATAAGTTGCCATAGAAGATAAGGAAATGAACTTGTCAGAAAAGTTGTTTAGGTAGTTTGAATTCTTCTACAATATATGAATCCCAACAACTCTTCGTGTTGCAAGTCGACGTGGCTGTTAGTTTCACACTCGTTATACGGATAGAATGAATATGAGTTTTTTTTTGTTTTATGTGAGATATTAGAGAGAGAGGGGTCTAATGATTAATGAATACTTTAGTTCTTACATTTTGGGCCTGTTTGGTTGATATACAAAGGTTGCATAGCTACGTAACATTTATGTAACCAAATATGATTGCACAAGTATGCATAATTTTTTTTTAATTTATGACACCTAAAGAGGTGTTGTAAGTTATGCAATGGATATTGGATCCCATCCCTTATATAACATGATAAAAAATATTTTTTTTTCTATCTTTCCAATATTCTCCTTTCTTATTTATTCAATTATATAATGATGTATAAGAATATTTTAGTCTTTTGACTTATATCTACACATGCACGTGTAAAATATTCATCGACTTTAAATTTCTCTTCCTTATTTCATAGCTAAACATCCATTAAATAATTTGATACAAATATTTTTACATCTTAATTCTTTAGTTATGCAACTTCTTACTTTACAATCAAACGGAAAAGAGAGTAAGAGAGGGAGAGATATTTAATTATAATGTGATTATTAACAATCAGATTTGCCTATATGTAGTTTTGATATTTATAGGTTCATAAGTAATCGGTCTAAGTTTTGTTGTCTACAATTTTTGTGTTGCTTAGTTTTACTTCTAAATTTTTCATCAAAAATAATTAAAGAACTATTTACTTTGATTTACGATCGTAAATTTAATAATGCTTTAATTTAATAACTTTGAAGAAAAAAACAAATCTATAGTATATATAAAGACGCATCACCGCTTTAGCAGACCGCATTGGCATAATTATATTCGTTAAAAATAGTTTTTTTTGTTAAATATAAATATAAATAAAAAATAGTCATACCAATTATTATTTAATTAAGAAATAAATACATTTGAAAATCTAAATTATTTCATGTCTAATCTATAGGAAAAATATATATATTCCCTCTTATACGACATGCGATCAGAGATCTCTAATTTTCGCTCATGAATTTATGTAAAAAGTTGCTTTTGGCAAGTTTTTTTGGTAGAAAATTTATGTCAAATTTATATGACGACTTTCTATGACAAAAATAATTAATTTTGAACTAGAAATTTTCTTCGAATTTTGACAAATTTTCACAAGTTTTTTACAAGAGATTTTTTAGATTTTACATCAGAAATTTTGATAAATTTGACGAAATAGATTAAATTATTCTTCAATCTAAAAAACATAGCGCAGCGAAGCTGCGACTGCCATATCTAGTATATAGAAATACTAAACAACGCATTAATTTGAGACCAAATCAGTGAAATTACGTACTAATGATTTGTGGAGACCAAATCAGTAGTTATTCTTGGAGACCATCAGTCCATCACACTAGAGAACGCACTTACTATTATTATTTTTTATTATTCAACAAGGCCCATGGGCCGAACGCACTTATTATTAAAAGCATCACACTGTAATTATCATGCTGAAATACTGAATCATATCCAATATAACAGCGGCAAACCGGCACGTGGTGGCTTCATGTAGCTTTAGTAATGATTTACAAAAACATTATACTCCACCACAGAATAGCCAATCTTCTGATCATACAAATATGTTCGCAACTGCACGTAGCCACGAGCGAATCTAAACAACCCACTGCCGCCAACAATCGGCATTTCCCTCACAGTAGTTAACACTTCGTTGTGTCCGAGAACGGCAATTGTACTGCCGTTATATTTTCCATCAGTGAAAACGAAGTTTATTGCCACAAGTAATTCTATCTTATATAACCCGTCTTCCAAATAGATCCCCTTTGCTTTGCCCACTAACTTGGAGTTCTCATCAGGTCCAGTTCTCAAGGGGTCATCGAACACATACACATCACCGAAATTTGTTGATATTGATTTCTTGAATTCAGGTGCATCTGCTACACGGACAGCAGTCTGGTTGCGACCGCTGATCTTGTCGTGCCAATAGAATCGAAAGTGGGTCTGTCTTTCCACGGCAGCATGAGACACAATATGGCTGCTGATGAGATAGTCATTGCTTTGTTCAGAGGAGGTGACTAGAGTGGAGTTGGTGGCACAACAGAGGAGTAACAATAGGAAGAGGGAGGAATACATGAATGTAGCCATGGAAGGTAGCTAGCGTACTTTATGGTTTGCTGGGGATGCACATGCCAATGCATTTCATGGCTTATTTATAAGGGCAGTTTGGAGTTCTATTGGATTTGTTTTGCCTGATAGGCGATAACAAAATCCGTTTCACCTATTACCCTTGAGAAAGACGTTTGAATTATATATTAAAGTACATCATAGTAGGTTGAACCTTTTTCCCTGTGCGTTAACAGATAACTTTTGTAAAGAAATCGTGGAGCATATCATCAATATTATTAGAGGGGATATTTTCACATATGCTGTGAGACAGTGAGAGAGGCTAGTGGCCTGAATAGTAACCGGCCCATCACATATGCACAATGCTCCTGACATTTTATTACTTGAGGCATCCGCAAAGCAACTTTCTGACAAGGCTGATCGAATGTCCATTGGCGTGTAAACAAATAAAGAAAATTGTGTGTAAAAAACATAAATTTAGATATATAAAACTAGTACAAAAAAAAAAAAAATTATATTTGTTGTTTTCCGAAAGATAAATTTCTTGTCCAAGGTTTAAAACCATACGTAAATTTCTAACGAAATGACTCCATAATGTTATGTCTGCTTTCATACTTGTAGCAGGTCAAGTGCCAAGGCGTGTACCATCCATATATTTATTTGAAAGTTTCATTGTAAACTCATCAAGTATTAAAAGAAAGTATCATGAATAACATATATGCATTTGGAGTTATACGATTCATCACTTTTGATTTCAGTTTGGTGTTGAATAGTTTCATTGTACCATACTTTTAAACTAAGCTTGAATAAGCTCATGCTATGAACTGAACCATATTTGAAAGGTTTTTACCAAATACACTCTGAACTGAACAATATTTGGAAGCTACATTTGCCTCCCAGACTTAAAACTTTCATTTTGTTGATGTTGCATAGCAAACTCCCAACCATTGATAACCGGCAGAAAAGAGGGCTGCCTATTGTCAACAGATGTTACCTCTGCAAGAATTGCTCTGAATCTATTGCTCACACCTTCGGTTCCTGCTCTTTCTTTACAGATGTTACCAATCTTGCTCTCAATCTAACTGGTACAACTCGCCTAGCACCATGAAGATCTCCACCCATCTGCCATCATCGCTGGTAACTTTACCAACATACAAAGAGAACTCTTTTTCTTGCTACTTTACTTGACGTGAGAGATGCTCAACAACCTTCTCAGACCATACCAGCCACCCAAACACTGTTGCCTTACTCATACAAGAAGAATGGCGCTTATTGAACCCAGATTAGACCTCTGATTTTAATCTTTTCGGCTTTTTCGGCTTTTCGGCTTTTATTTTTGTTTAATTATTTTATTAGGCTTACTCTTTCATTTTTTCTTTTACCACGGTTTCATCTTCAGAAACCCGTCTCTTTTATGTACTGTTTATCTTTACTTTAATGAAAAGGCATCGGTAAGTAAATTTTGAGAAAAGAAGAGGGAGCAAATTGTGAGTTATTTGGCTGCTGTGACTACTAAGGTAAGTAAATTTTAAATTTTTTTTGTGAGAATTGAGTTAATGAGAAAAAATTACGACCATTAGTGTCTCTGTTTTGATTGCCTTTTCCTTTAGAATTGTATGGAATTTGTTTTATGAAAAGGCTTAGTTATGCCCCTTTTCTTTATTAAGCACTTTATTGGAAAGCTTCTCTATTCGTTTTTTGACAATTTACCAAATTTTTTTTTTTGGTTAATGAAAGTTGAAACTCAAACATTGATTTACTTATCAAAAATACAGTTTCTTACTTGCCCAAGATGTGATCTGGAAAGCAAATATCTAACGCATCTCTTTAATTTTTTTGCCCACACTCATGATATGTGTGGTTCATGTCAAAGATAGCTCTACTGGTGGATGAATTATCATTGCCATTTCCAGAAGCATTTTTTAAGATTATAGCCAAGATTGATTAAAAATGGCATTCAATTTGTATGTGATACGTTGTGGTGCATATGGAAGGTTAAAGACAAGCAAGTAAACGAGGGATAGAATATTTCACCTGAATCTGTAATGCATAAGGTGAAAAATATGACTGGCTGTAGGGGATGCCAGAAAAGGTATGGCTCTGGTGGACAGACCCATGAATACAATAAAAGCAAATATTTTTGTGGGGATCACCGATGCCTCCTGGGATAATATGTGAAAAAGCTAGAATCGTTGTCATTCTTTACACACTTGAAGGAAAGCCGCCATATGTATTGTTTATGCCAGTACAGGCATACAATGCTTTCCATGCTGAGGCAATAACATTGTGTCATGTTGTCCAGGTAGTAGTTCGAGTTCATTAAGAATAATTATCAGTATTGTTTTTTTTAAAGGATTGTCTCAATCTAGCATCAAGAATAGATAAAGAAAAGATAAATGTGACACATGCACCAAGAGAAGCGAAACAAGGGACACATCTGTTATCAAACCATGCAAGGAGAAATCAAATCAAGTGCCGCGCGGCATCGTGCAGCGCGTAATCTAAGCCGTCCAGATTAAATCCAATGATGATAGGTTCCCCGTGCATGTAACCAGATTGTAAGGCCCGAAAAAATCTAACCGTCGAGATCAGATCGAACGGTTTGGATTGTTGAGCGGCACGGGATAAGGATCCATGCGAGGACTTATCAATGCTCTCAGGGATATATTACGCATCCCATTTTCAAAAAAAAAAATAATAAATTTGTGGAATTGATGATTTGCCAAGCAATTATTTTGTTATATCCAATGAATAGTTATTAGCTTTACTGTTGTGCTTTCATAAGTACCATCTATATATGAAACACGTAGAACTAATGAATTCCAACCCCCCCCCCCCCCCCAAACTCACCCTACGAAATAAATAAGATATACATGGATATATGTTTTTTTGCATTGGCTATGATATCATGGATACATGGATATATAAAAATTAAATGTGATCTTTTGATATTTTGCAATGCCTATGGACGAAAATAAAAGGTATTTATAAACTAATAATAAAGCATACACACAAACATATTGTGTTCAGAAAGTAAAAAGAAATACAGATAGCGGCGAAGCCGCTGTGTCCCACCTAGTTTTAATCATGAATCAATATTTAACGCTCAGATTATTCTTCAATTTCAATGCATATAATTTTAACCAATATTCACTACCAGAAAAAGAACTTTTTGTAACGGGACATCTGTAACGGTTTATATAAAAACCGTTACAGAACTATGGGAGACAGGCGTAGAGAAAAAAAACACTCTTATCTGTAACGGTTTTTATAATAAAACCGTAAAAAATTTTCCGTTCACAAAAAAAAAAAGCTATCAACCCTTCTATAACGGTTTTTATATAAAAACCGTTACAAAAGATTTTGAAATCTGAAACGGTTTTTATATAAAAATCGTTACAGAACATAAATTTTTATTCTGTAACGGTTTTTACATAAAAACCGTAAGACCGGATCCCAAACCCCTCCCTTTATTCATTTTAATCTTATTTGAAGTCCGCCTCTCTTTTCTCTCTCTCCCTGATCCCCGTCATCTCTCCTTAAACCTGGCTAGCTATGGTTTGGCCTTTCAACCCCCTTCATGGCTTCATCTCCTTCATCCTTTATCTCATTTTCTATCGGAACCTCAAGAAATTCGCTCCTCTTCATTACTCCCTCTCTAGATCTCCGATAACACCTCATTAAATCTGCCACTCGCAAACTTACTCCTTCTGTCGCTCGCCTCCTCATATCGTCAATCAACCCATCTCTCTACCTTCTCGCACGAGAATTAACAAGCTTCCTACTCGACTAGACTTTTGCGACTTCTCCCGCCGTATCTGCTCCGTTTCTTCCCTCATCCGTGTCGATAAGTTCGCTTCCTCTTTTCTTTTTGTTTTCTTTTTTTTTTCTTTTGTTCTTGTTTCAGGTTTTAGTTTTTTTGTGATTGGTAATATGAACTTGTAGTTTGGTTCAACACCATCTAAATTGGGGATTTCTTGAGTCAGGATTCAATTTTGATAATGTTACGCTCCTCTCGACAATATGAAGATCTAAAATATTATTTTATTAAAACATGAAATATCGCTTTAGAGTTTAGAGATTAGCACTCCATGGATTATAATAGGTGTTGAAGCTGAGCTGGGCTCACTTAAGTTGAAGAAACCTTCTCCATTGACCTAGAGGAACTGTATACCACCATTGGCTGGCCTTTGTACAGCAAGTACGGCCATGCCTATGAGGTACTTTGACTTGATCTACGATTTTTGTGCGTACAAGCTTTGTGCATCTTTCTAAGCTTCTCTCTCTCTTATTCATAGGCCTTTAAGTTGATTGTCACCGATCCCGACTCTAACCTTGATTCAGGTAATGGATGTTTAAAGAGGTTTGGATATTCTTCTTTTCTGGTTTTCAGGTAACAAAGGTGGTGCCAGCAGTAACGGAGGAGGTAAAGGATGCTCTGGTGAAGAACATAAGGCGCAGGATGACGCCACAGCTTGTCAAAATCTGTGCTGATGTTGAGATCAGATGCTACCAGTTTGATGGTGTGCTCCACATACAGGTTTGTATCTCCTCACACTTTTTCTTTTGCTCATTTTTAATTTGATGTCTTCTGTATGTACAGCATTGAGAATTTCTCATCCTATTAATGGCCTTACAGAACAAATTAACAAGGTACTTTGCTCAAATAAATATTTTGGTAGTTCACATTTTTGCCCTGTAGTACATCTGGTTACAGTTTTCATACTTCTCATTTTTGTATTTGGATTTGTAGGGTTGTACTTCTTGTTCTGCATTGCCTTCAAGAATTAATCTTTTACATGTCGAGCGAACGAAAGTTGTGGCCGATCGAACGAAAGCCGTGGCCGGGCGAACGAAAGCGGTGGCCGATCGAACGAAAGCCGTGGCCGAGGGATGGAAGTCGTGGTGGAAGATCTTAAAGGTTTTTGATGATATTTTTTGTATTATGAGATGAAAGATATTATAATGTGATGATTTTTGTAAGGAGTAAGAAGAATTTTTATGTTGTAAAATTAATTGAATAATTGTTGAATTAATTAATTTTGAATTGTTAATCGTGCATCTTACTGTTATGGTGTATGTATTATAAGAGAGAGGCTGGGCTGGAATAATAGCGAAAACCAAAAAAAAAAAAATGGAAAGAAAATCTGTAACGGTTTTTAATTATTAACCGTTACAGATTGAGGCATTTTGTAACTGTTATTAGTTACAAACCGTTACAAAATTATATAAAAATCTATAATAAAAAATTATATTTTATGATTTGTAACGGTTATTACTTAATAACCGTTACAGATGGCCTCAATCTGTAACGGTTATTAAATAATAACCGTTACAAAATCCAGCCTTCTGTAATGGTTATTAGGGCATCTGTAACGGGGGCTACTGTAACGGTACGTAAACCGTTACAGATCCATTTTATTAACCGTTACAGAAGATTTTTTTTCGTGTAGTGATTTAATAAAAATGAATTCGCAAACGCATATAGCAAATTTTAATTTGTTAATTTTGCAATAAACACTAGACAAAAAAAAAAAAAAAAAAGTTTTCTGTAATCACGGTGATACACGCCGTCGCATACTTTTGTTTTTCTCTTCCAGGTGTTTCTGTGGTAAGTTACACACAAGCCTTCGTGTAGCTTAGAAAAGTAATTTATCAGTGTTAAACACACCCAAGATACAGTCATACGGATAAGTTGTCTTTGTTTTTGGATATGCACGGTTGTGACTATCTAGAAAGATACAGATATGTTGTCATAGAAGATAGGGTAAAGAAGCTTGATAGAAAAGTTGTTTAGTAGTTTGAATTCTTCTACAATGGATCCGTACAACTCTTCGTGTTGCAAGTCGACGTGGTTCTCAGTTTCACACTCGTTATACAGATAGAATGAATACAAGCCGAATTGCTTATTTGGTCAGGGGTGTTTGGAACTCTCGGAATAAACTCTTATTTGAAATTGCTAATTTTTTTTATGGTATATACCAAACACACAAACAACAAGCTGAATTACTTATTTGGATTCTTATTCTAGTTTCAACATTTTTTTAGAACTAACATAGAACTAAGATCCCATGATCGCTATTCTTAATTAACCATCCAAACAACATCTCTCAATTTATTAATAAACAATTCTTCACCATTTCTTATTCATCATCCTTATTCTAAAATAAGCTATTCATTCCTTATTCACCACACTTCCAAATATGTGTTGCATAAGCATGCATAAATTTTTTTTAAGTTATGACGTCTAAAGAGGTGTAGAAAGTTATGCAATGCATCCCGTCCATTTTATAGCATGATAAAAAATATATATATTTTTTTATCTTTCCAACATTGTCCTTTCTCATTTATTATAATGATGTCTTAGGACTTAGTCTTTCGACATATATATACACATGCACATGTAAAATATTCATCAACTTTAAATTATTCTTCCTTATTTCATAGATAAACATCCATTAAATAATTTGATATAAATATTTATACAACTTAATTTTTAAGTTATGCAATTTTTTTACTTTACAACCAAACGGGGAAGAGAGTAAGAGAGGGAGAGAGAGAAACTAAGAAATGAACAATTGAAGATAATAAAGAATTACAAATGCCTTGGATTACAAAATTGATTATCTGAACATGATAATTGGTAGCTGCAAATTGCACTAGCTTATGTAACAACTTGTGTCACGAAGATGTCATGATTTTTCTCCATTTGATTGTCGAATGGATTATGGATGTATGGTTTTCGACTACTCAGCAATTCCAGGAGTGAAAATGTCTCGATGATTTTTTTTTGAAAATTGATTACTGCCATCCCTATTTCTACCATCGCTACCATCGCTCGAAGCGCTCCCCTATCCTCACCCAGCGAAGCGAAGCGCTCCCCTCTCCCCAGCGAAGCGCTCCCCTCTCCTCACCCGGGTACGCTCCCTCTCCCTTCTACGCACTCTTCCGTCTCTATCCTGTGCATCTCTCTCCCTTCCCCCTCTCTTCCTTCTGTGCGTCAGATTTTGTTCACTTTGTTTACTGTATCTGTTCAATTTGTTATTTTAAGTGTTCATTTTGTTTTGACGTGCATTAGACTTTTGTGTTGATTTTATACGTCTCACTTTGTTGGTGTAGATGTTCACTTTGTTCATTCATATGCTCAATTTGTTACTTTTATGTGTTCAATTTGTTTTGCTGTGCTTCAGACTTCTGTGTTTATTTTATGTCTCACTTTGTTGGTGTATATGTTCAATTTGTTACTTTTATGTGTTCAATTTGTTTTACTGTGCGTCAGTGTTTATTTTTTATGTCTCACTTTGTTGGTGTATATGTTCACTTTGTTCGTTCATATGTTCACTTTGTTACTTTTATGTGTTCAATTTGTTTTACTGTGCGTCAGTGTTTATTTTTTATGTCTCACTTTGTTGGTGTATATGTTCACTTTGTTCATTGATATGTTCACTTTGTTACTTTTATGTGTTCAATTTTTTATGTGTTCAATTTATTTTGTTATGCGTCAGACTTCTGTGTTTATTTTATGTCTCACTTTGTTGGTGTATATGTTCACTTTGTTCATTCTCATGTTCAATTTGTTACTTTTAAGTGTTCAATTTGTTTTGTTGTCTCGCTATTTGATGGGAAAAGAATCATTGATGGAGGCAGAGGGAAGAAGACAGAGAAGAGAAGGGAAGGCGTGGAGGTAGAACGAGAGTGAAGAGGGACGGAAGGGAGTGTGGCGGAGGTGGGAAGAGAGGAGGCGGAGAAGATGAACGTGCTAGGGAAGGAGAGAGGAGAGGAGGAAAAGAGAGTGCGCGTGAGAGGAGAGAGCGGAAGGAGAGCGCGCGTGAGGGAAGAGAGCGAAAATTCAATTTTTAGTTCAGCGATGGCTCGCGATGGTTTATTTGTCGATGGTGGTTATAATTCCTGTTTTTTTTTTTTTTTTTGATTTGAGTCTCGATGATTTAATGATAGGCCTTGATGATTGGGCTTGGACCGCTTCGGCCAGGGAAGTGATTTGGACACCCCCTCAAACTGATTCAACGCCACCAAAATCTTTTAAATGACCAATATATCCTTTCCTTGTTAATTGAACGCTCACACGGCCACGCCTTTCTTTTCGCACACTCCCTTATTTAGTTATTTTCAGCTGACTTCATTCATCTAATCAGTACAACCTAGCCGCCATTGAAACATCATAGAAGACAAAAAAAAGAAAAAAAAAAAGAAAACAGAGCAAACAAATTTTAATTTATGAAATTCATTATGAAAGGTATGAATTGCTAACTTTGCAAAAGCAAACAAATTGTTACGGCACTGGTATAAAAACAGATGGAGTAGCGGAGAGAGATACAATAGAGAGAAGACAGAAGACTAGACCTGAGTTTTGAAAGAATGCTATTATGAATTCTGTTTATCTCTCGAGTACAAGCTGATATTTATATCCCCCAATTACATCTTGCAGCAGTAATGCTGTAAAGCATTTAATACTAACTAACTGTAATGTAAGCTAATGATTACAACAAGATTTATGCCCTAACAGTAATTAGTTCAGCTAACTAAGCTCTTTCTGCATCTGGATCTTCTGTGGTCACGTGTGACATATTCTGTTGTGTAATAAGTAGTTAATATAGATTGGTTGAAATGCCAAATTATATTTCAAGCATCTATCATCAATTTCATATTTTATTAGAGATTCTTTTTAGCACTATTTTCAAGCAAAAAAATAAAATAAAATATTACTATTTCTTTTAGAGTGACACCAGATCATAATACAATACGAATATTTGATTTTCTTAGCGCTAGTCCACAAATGCTGTGATTCTATCTTGCCTTTTGTTCTCCAAGCTTTCTTCTTTGTGCTGATGAGGAATTTGCTATATGGCATCAATTTGTCAAGTTAATAGGATCTCGCTACAATAGAAATAGAAATGAGTGTTTGGGGCTGTAATGAAGGCACAGGATCACAATATGGAGGCGAGGGAAAAACGAGATGACGAATAAGTCAATTGGGATAAGCAGGAGTGTTCACACGAAAAAAATAAGTCCGGAGCGTTCAATTAAAAAGGCAAGGGTATATTCATCATTACAAAAATTTTGTGGTGTTGTATCATTTTAAGGAGGTGCCCAAATCAATTCCCCTTCGGCCACCGTTAATATGTTCATATAAACTTCAAAATAAGATGACTGTAATACCATGGCACATGCTCTTGACTCTTAAAATTTTCATTATTTCCAATTTTCATTATCTTCGAGGAAACACACGAAGGTTTCTCCGAGTAAGCATTGTTTTTTTTCTTTTTCTGTATTATTTCCGTGGGAAGTTAAAATATCCTATACAATTTATTTTCGATCCACGGAGTAATCAAAATTTTTGTAGTGATAAAGTATAGTTTTTTATTTTATTTTTGGTTTGGGAGCAATAACTTGTCCCATAAAATATGCATTATAAAATTAATATTGACAGCCCATGATTCGCAAGATTTAATTTGTTTGGCAAATGTCTATATATTATATATAGTATAAATTAAAAAAAAATTTATAAGAAATTAGAGACCCATCTCAAATTTTTGACGGATCTAGGTGGACATGTAGTGTTTGATTTGAATTACGTAACAACGCCTAAAAAATCACATAGAGACCTAGATAACATTTGTTCCTGACGAATCGTCTTCTTCCTTCCTCCGCAATGAATTTTATTAAGACAAAACTTAGAATAGAATGAAATATGTTTGAATGAATGATTATTTGTAGTATATATATACTAGCATGAATCTTGCGCATTGCATGATTTATCTATATCATATTTTGTGAACATTAGAAAATTATAAACAAAAGATATCATAGGAGATCAAAAACACTATTCGGATATTATATAAAATTGCCACTAAAAATCATAAACACTGTTCCTGTCATAAAAATTCTGAGCGCCACAAATGATCTGAAATATTTTGGTTTTGACTAGTAGCTAAACTCCTCCATATGGCGCATATCTTTATATATATAATATAGAAAAAGAAATGTTCAATAAGATTTCTAATGAATCCATTATGCAATATTATGAGAAAAATGAAAACTCATAGAAAATTATTGTACTTGTTTATTCTCTTGACTTTTGAATTATTATTTTGTACATTAGCTATATTATTTTGAATTATTATTTTTTATATTGGATATATTATTTTGAATTATTATTTTATATATTGGATATATTATTTAGATTATCTATTGTTATTAAACTATATGTTTGATTTCTCATGAAATTATTTTATGTTACATTGTTTTAAGAGTTGTTTATTTAAAAATTATATTATTATACAATGTCCATATTAGACATTACATCATATATATATTTTTAGCAAAAAAAAATTACAGACCCTACTGACGTGAAATCCTAGCTACGCCCCTTCATAGAATTAACCAAAATGTCTTTTATTTTTCTTAATATCCCTCCCGTAGTTTGTTTCGCATCACCTTACAATCTGGCATTTTGGATTTTATCTGGCTGTTCTTTCTGAATTTTAGAAGCAATCAACATCTCAAATATGTTGATTGATAAGTCGAAATGTTATTCAGAATCGGAGGGTAGCTACAATTTTATGATTCGTTACAGTACAAATTTAATGTATTTTTTTTTTTTTTTAACTAAAAGCTCCCAAGAAGGGGAACCGAAGTTTACTAATCAAATAAAGTAGTTCAGCTACAACAAATTCACAGGTTAATAAGAGTGCCACAATGGACCACTCTCAAGCGAAAACAAAAACTAAAAGAAACATCCAAAAAACCAATATGCAAACATAATTTAGAAAGATCAAAGTTAGCAAACAACAACTCAAGATGAACTGCGGGCAGAGGATGTATCTTCTGTTGTATGACCATATCTAAGCTCATCTTCATTGCTGTCACGAGCTGCTGACTGGAGGTATATATATTTTAAATTGTATAATTTTTGTATACTGTATAATATAAATAAGTAGCAAATTAAATTATGGTATATATATTTTGGAGAAATGATTTGCGTGCCCCAAAATCGAGACAACTTAATTACCCGTTTAGATGATATACCCTTAATTAACTAATACAGCATATTATTTAGAGAAAAGTGTGAATTATTCGATTATTTTCATGCCCCAAATTCGATACTAATGGAACATATTATTCACACTTTCAGTTCAACAAATTACAATTTTTTTTCATGTTATTAGGTTAAATTTGCTTTCCATTCTCTATTTATTTATTATAGAGAATTCACACTAATAGTACTCTTATCAGTAATGATTAACAAAAACATTATACTCCACCACAGCATAGCCAATTTTCTGATCATACAAGGATGTCTGCAACTGCACGTAGCCACGAGCAAATCTAAACAACCCACTCCCACCGACGATCGGCATTTCCCGCACTTCAGTAAACACTTCATTGTGTCCCAAAATGGCAATTGTACTGCCGTCATATTCTCCATCAGTGAAAACGAAGTTCATTGCCATGAGATCCCCTGTGTTTGGCCCACTAACTTCGAGTTCGCATCAGGTCCAGTTGTCAATGGGTCATCCATCACAAGCACAGCACTGAAAAATGCAGATGAATTGTCTGTGTTAGGTGCTTGTGCTACACGGTAAGCAGTCCGGTTGGGACCGGTTATCATGTCGTGCCAGTAGAATCTAAAATGGCTCTGTTTTTTCCACAGCAGCAGGAGAAACGATATGGCTGCTGATGAGATAGTCATTGCCCTGTTCAGAGGAGGTGACTAGATTGGAGGTGGTGGCCCAACAGAGGAATAAGTAACAACAGGAGGAGAGAGGAAAACATCAATGTAGCCATGGAAGGTAGCGTTTCTCTCTTTGTTCCTTCCTTTCAGGTTGGCTTGGGATGCACAAGGGAATGTAATTCATGGCTTATTTATAATGGCAGTTTGGAGTTTTATACTTTCATGGATCTTGTCTTGCCCGATAGGCGATAAAAAAAATCTATTAAGTTTTACTTTTACCTACTACATTAGCAACGACGAATGTAGAGATGACGCTTGAATTATTAAAAATTACATACTATGTTGATTTCTTTTTGTTGTTCATTTTCTATATACGTTCGCTCAGAAAATAATTTTTGTAGTTTTGTTAAAGAAATCGTTGAACATATGATCAATATTAGAGGGATATATGTGCTCATATGCTAGGAGATTGGCTGGTGGTGCGGAATCAAAGCCGATCACCTGCTCCAGCGCGTAACATTGTGATCACAAACGGTGAATATTGTATTGCATATTCTCTAGTATTAAATCCTGAATATTTGATCTAAATGCCCTTACATTATATTTATTTATTTTACTTTTTGCCTTCCTGTATGAATTGTAGAAAACAACACTAAATTAGATGAGCACATATTAAACGAGATTTAATACATATACATTCGTTCTCGAAAATTTTTTTACAAAGACAAAATTGCCCTAATAATTTTAAATAGAACAAAGCAGATTTATTTTATTTTTTTAATAAGAGCACAGCTATAGCGGTACTGTCATTGCCGCTGTAGCGCAGCCTTATAGCGGCACTCCCATTGCCGCTATAGGGGCTATAGTGGCACTGTCATTGCCGCTATAAGCCTTGAGACCGTTGTGGTGTTGAATGGTATTTAATTTTGTTTTTTTTGTGTTTTGTGCAGGGTTTAATGTGTTAGGTGAGGGTTTAATGCTCGCAGCATTTATGCAGCCGAGAGTGTTTTTTGTTTCCGCTATAGGAGAGTCGATAGGTGACTCAATAGTGTATATTCCATAGTTCATACATATTCTCTTTAATTCTTTGATTGACTTGATAGTTGTGTGTATATTTGTTTTGGTTTATTGGTTAGAAACATAAACTATCTAGGTGACTGTACTAGCACCTAATCTGATATTTTTGGTTCTTAGGAGAGTCGATAGGTGACTCAAAAGTTTAGTTAGATGCCACATCAGCCCCTGATAGCAGAGTACGAAATTCAATCTGAGCAACCCATCAGACCAAATTCAAAGTACGAAAATTTTGATTTTATTTGAAAAAAAAATTTGTCTCTTTTCATTCATACACTTTCAAATTACTAATAGTACACAGATGTCTTATAGGCGATGTTTTTTTTTTTTTTTTTCTTGTTTGTCAATAGAACTCTTGAAATTTGACCACTTAAAGAAATAGGTTTTAATCGTCTTGATGAACTATTGATTAGAAGTGTCATGATATTATTTGCATATATCAAATTTAAAATCTAGGAAAAATTGGACCAGGCATGGGCAGGTGGTCATTTAGTCCCATATATTTGTGGGAATATGCTTTAATACATGGTGGATCAATTGTTTACACCATGTTAAGCTGTTTTTTTTTTTTTTTTGTTAATTGTTTTACTCCCTTTCAATAAATTATTCCACAACGAGCGTATACTCTTTTAAGGATTTGGGCGACACCTTAATTCATTAAACATTAAATCCAAATTTTTCATTTATCTTGGATCACAAAATTGGTTACAGTTAGTGTTCTCCAAAATGACACGACACGACACTAGTACGGAATTGGCACGACACGAACTTGTTATCGTGTCGTGTCATAATCGTGTAGTGTTGGAAGTTTTAAAAAATTGGCACGATTTGATGATTAGACACCCAACACGACACAAACAAAAACTGACACAACATATCAAAACAAATTTAATTATTAGTGTTGATTATTTAAACAAAATTAATAATTTAAATCTAATTTATAATACTACATCATATTATTTGTCATCCTTGACTCGTATTGTTCTTATCTAATTATTATTTTATAAAACATATTAATAAAAGTTTAAACTTAATCAAATAATAAATTATTACGATTCCTTTACTTTTAATTTTTAATATTTTTTTATTTTAAAAATAATAAAATAATCTGACACGACTAACACGATTTGCCAACACGACACAACACGACGTGTTAGTCGTGTCGTGCCAAAATGCGTGTCGTGTTATCTCCTTTCACGATTTAGCACGATACGACACGACACGACATGAGACTCCAACACGATCGTGTTTGACACGACACGACACGACACGAACGATTGGAGAACCCTAGTTACAGTATATTAAATAATGTAAAAAAAATGACAATGTTGAAAAGAAAGTACAAAACCTATAGCGGCATTGGGAGTATTAAACCCTCACCTAACACATTAAACCCCGCACAAAACACAAAAAAAAAAACAAAATTAAATACCATTCAACACCACAATGGTCTCGAGACTTATAGCGGCAATCGAAGTGCCGCTATAAGGCTGTGCTACAGCGGCAATGACAGTGCCGCTATAACTGTGCTCTTATTAAAAAAAAAAATCTGCTTTGTTCTATTTAAAATTGTTAAGGACAATTTTATCTTTGTTTCTCCGCACCCTAACACTCTTTCTTTATTTCTTTACACACAATAAATCTGCTTTTCTGTATAAATCAATATAAGGAGATGTCTAAAATAAGTAGAAGAAAAACTCAAGAAACTTTTTTTTTTTTTTTTTTGAGAGAGAGAGAGAGACCGGAACTAAATAGAAAGCCAAATCTGCTGCTTCCCTACTTCTGTTCCTATTTTTTTTTCCTATTTATGATGCACACAGTCACACACGACACGACACATCAAATCCTGTGAAAACCTAGGATGTAAAAAAAAAAAAAAAAAAAAAAAAAAAAAACAACTGCCGTCATAGTCAATCCCTTCTTCTAGGCACCTCCTCCTCCATCGTGGTCGTTGTTAATTTGTTATCTTCTTAGCCTTGTACTTATTTCTCGCAGCTTGGATATAACGCTGTTCCTACAATTCACCACCCCGCTCTTGATGTGGACACAGGACACTCGTGAGGCAAGGGGACCGTGATAGAATTAAATTTAGAAAAACTGGTGAATTAAGATAACCATTTTTTATTATCGTAGAATTGAATTTAGATAAAACTGGTAGAAATTGGTACAACGTAAAGTAAAAATTACGTGTTGTTTTCCGAAAGCCAAATTTCTAAAAACAATGCCTAAACAAAAATTTATTAAAAGAGAAGTCCTCGACTTTTGAATAATGATGTCCTTCACCATGCTTTGCATTTCTAGTCCAAGGTTTAAAGGCATACATAAATTTAAAATTTCTAATTACTAACTGATTATTCCATAATATTAAGGCTGATTTCATACCTGCAGGTAGGGATGAAAACGGATCGGATACGGATTGGATAGTGGTCAAATCATATCCGCATCCGTATTTTTTTCGGATACGAATACGAATACAGATATGCTCGGATACAGATATGGTTTGGATGTTAAACGGATACGAATACGAATCGGATATTGTCAAATACGAATACGAATACGGATATATTTCGAATAATTAAGCAAATATCTCTAAATTAACAAATAAATAGAAATAAAACTAAAGTAGCAAAATAATAATCTCGTTATAATATTTTATCAAAAGCAATATGAAATATGTATAAATTAATAATATTATTATTAACATTAATCATTATTTATCGTCTCTATTAATTGTACCATATAATTCGTAATAACAATTGACTAATTTTCTTAAAAAATAAAAACAATTATTATCCTACCTTTTATTTTTTACATAATTTAGATAAATTAAATCTAGAGACTCGAGCCAATATATATATATATATATACATAAAACAACTATATCACAAAGGGAAAATTCGGATATCCGCTTTGTAATTTTTTCCGGATCCCGATAAATATCCAGATCCGCAACCGTATCCGCATCCATTTGTATTCTCATATTTGCATCCGTATCCATTTAAAAGATCCGGATCCGGATATTAATATCCGGATTCGCTATTTTTCGGATACAGATGCGGATCGGATCGGAGTTTATCCGATCTGTTTTTAAAAAACTTTAAAATTTATGTATTTATTTTTTCTGGTTAATATTTAAGACCGATTTTTTAATAAAAAATCGGTCTTAAAAATTAATCCGAAATTTTTGTTTTTTTTTCCCGTTCTGTTTTTTTAATAAAACAAAATATATCATAAAATAAAAAAATTAACTATTCTTGAAAGAACTAAAAGAAGTAAAAAATTCCTAAAAATACTTAAAAATTGTTAAAAATTCGATTACAATTGAAATGTTACATGCATGTATATATATATATATATATAGAGTTTTGCTATGGTGAGTTGCAACTCACCAAAGGGTCGGTGAGTCGCGCTCAAAACTCTTAAATCTAGTTCAAAATGACCGATCCAAACCGTCTAATGCGATCTCCCTATTGAAATCTCCATGCAGACCAAATTTTACATTTTTTCGAAATTTTTAAGTATTTTTTTGAAATTTTAGAAAATTGTTAATCTAATTAGTTCTGAACCGTTCAAAAACAGCAGTTTTTAAAAATCCGAAAAAAATACTTAAAAATTTCAAAAAAAATATAAAATTTGGTCTGCATGGAGATTTCAATAGAGAGATTATATTGAACGGTTTGGATCGGTCATTTTGAACTAGATTTAGAAGCTTTGAGCGCGACTCACCGACCCTTTGGTGAGTTGCAACTCACCATAGCAAAACTCTATATATATATATATATAAAACTCAATTTTCTTTATTCCTTGGTGATTTTGGTCGAGCTACCCACACGCCTGCTTCTTGACGATCCACACGTAAATTAGTTGCTAAGTCTTCAACTGGTAGCGGCGTTCCATCGATTCCTGTGAATATAATATAATAGTGTAGATACCAAATTAATTCAATAGTTAATAGAATTTCATGCAATTAATTGAGATTAATTATATTATATTATATCTGTGGAGAATGATGCTATTTCATCGAATTTGTCATATTCTTTTTCGTCTACGACATCTTAAACACCGACAATGCGTCTTTTTTCCGGAAGAACCACATGTCGTGAGATGTCGGCTGGATCAACAATATAAAAAACTTGTATTGCTTGTTTGTTTGCAAGTATGAAAGGGTCGTATGCATATCCTAACTTTTGAAATCAACGGTTGTTATTCCAGAATTTTTCTCTTTTTTTACTCCACTTTTGAGGATCCATTTACATTCAAATACCTATCTTGAATGCATTATAATCAAGTTCCCAGATTTCTTTGATCCACCCATAATACGGCTCTGATGACATACCATCACTTAAAATTTTTAAGTATTTTTAGGAATATAATAAAAAGTAATAATAATAGATAAAAGAACACAATAATAAAGTTTTGTGCGTTGTTTAAAAAATAAGAAAAAAATATATATCAATTTTAAAATTTTGAATAATAAATTAAAAAAAAATCTATAAAAAAATAAAATTAAAAAAATCTATTAAAAAATATACATAAATTTTAAAGTTTTTAGTAATAAATTTTTAAAAAAACTATAAAAAAAATAAAATTAAAGAAATTTATTAAAAGAACTGATTTATCATTACATCGAAAATAATCTATTTTGAAAAAATAATTTTTAACTTTTAATACTAATAGATAAAAGACCACAATATAAACAGAAATTTTATTTTTCAAATTTTTTTAAGATCGGTTTTTAAGTAAAAAACCGGTCTTAAAGATAAATAAAAAAATTTCAGTTTAATATTTAAGATCGGTTTTTTACTTAAAAACCGGTCTTAAAAAAATTTGAAAATGTTTAAATCCGAAATTCATCTCCTCTCTTCTCTTCCTCTCTTTTCTTCTAAGTCCGAAATTCATCACCTCTCTCTCTCTACTCTCTCTACTCTCTACCCTCTCTACCCGAGCCTCTCCGCCTCTCCGCCTCTCCACCTCTCTACCGCCTCCTCTCTACCCGAGCCGTCTCCTCTCTCCGCCTCTCTCTACCTGAGCTCCTCTCCGTCTCTCTGCTGCCTCTCCGCCGCTCTCTACCTGAGCCGCCTCCACTATCTAAGGTAAAATGCAATTTAATCTAAAATTTTAGATAATTGTGTGAAATTACTATTAGTTGTGAAATTTACAATTTAGAATTCATGCATGATTCAAAATCAATATTTTATCATTAAATAATTCTGTTTGAAATCAATTTGCTTAGGTTTTACTAATTGAATTAGTTTAATTGAATGCAGAATTTGGAGCCGGAGAATATGCCTTATAAAGATGAAGAAATTAATGAAAGTTTAGATGAGTTTTATGTATATCTACAAAAAATTGTATCTTGTTAGATAATTATAATTTTTATGAATATATTTTGATATATTTATAATTGTTGTTTTTTGTTTTGATGATTATGTGATATGTGATATATATATGATTGCTGTGAATGTGAATATTGCATGAATATTATGACTAGCAAAAATGGGGCTAGCCCAAAAATATTTTTTTTAATTACTAATTTTTAAGACCGGTTTTTAACTAAAAACAGGTCATAAAAATAGTATTAAGACCGGTTTTTAACCTTAAAAACCGGTCTAAATGATATGAAAATTCAAAACAAAAAACAGAATCTTAATTTAGACCGGTTTTTAACAAAAAACCGGTCTTAAAGGTGCGTTTTTTTTTAATCAGTTTCTATCTGGTTTTTAGCACCGCCTTTTTAACACCGGTTTCTTATATATTTTTAACACCACATATTATTAGCACCACCTCCAAACCGATTTTAAAGGTCATTATTTAACCGGTTCTAAAGATAAAAAGTGGCGTAGTGAGGTCATGTGCCAAGGAGTGTAACATCCAATTACTACATCACGTAAACGGCTGTTTGCCTCTAAATTTCTTCTACAAACAGATGAAATCATGGCAATACAATTTTGGACAACTTATTAATTTTGGAAAATGATATTATGCCTAATTACACAGATATATGCCTATTTGAGTGAATGATGCTACTAAGTGCTTGATTATATGACGAATAAGCATAATTATCTTTCATAAAAAAAAATAAGCCTAATTATGAAATGTCATGGCTGGCTAAGCTACATATGTCATCAATTCCGAGTTGATACGCTCAATCATGTCAAAATGCGCATATTCATAGAGTTGATACGCCTAATTATGAAATGTCATGGCTGGCTAAGCTACATATGTCATCAATTCCGAGTTGATACGCTCAATCATGTCAAAATGCGCATATTCATAGAGTTGAGAGTTCGTTTTAAATTTAAATTGGGAATTTTGTATTCATCGAAGGACTATTAAACACATCCGACATCACAGTTCACAGATAGACCCCGTCCTCGTCACGAATTCACGACGAGTGACTGGGATCAGGTCGCAATTGATCGGATCACTTACAACAAATAAAATGTGCGGTTATATCCGGCACGCGTAACCAACGAAGTAGGAGAAGGTAAAAAAGAGAGTATTCGGTCCACTGAACCGTTGCAGCGCCGAACAAAAATATAAAAAAAATGAAAAATGATTAGTTTTTGCTGCTCGACCCTACCATTGATGAAGCAAAACGCATCAAGAATCTAGGGCTGCATAACGTCTAAAATGATCATGAAAACGGTTGATTTCGTTAACCATTTCGTTTTGAAAACGAAATTTACTATCTATTTGCGTTAACCGTTTAGTTTTGAATGAAACGGTCGAAACCACGAAAATACACATGGACGAAACTGTTTCAAACTTTCGTTAACCGTTTCGTTTTTAAAACGCAATCAAAATCTTTTAACTATTTCGTTTCGTTTTGGACGAAACGAAACGAAAAGACGGTCGAAACGGTTTTCACCCTTAAAGAGCATGAAATGTCGGCCCTAAGCAGTCCGTTGTACCCTATTCTACTATCCGACATTTAATGAAAATAATGGAAAGAAAAAGAAAGATGGCCCAAGTGTCCTTCTAAAACCCACTTTTTTGAATTGCCCATGCCTTATTTCAAGAATTTCAACTTTGAGAGTTCGATATTAAATTGTTTACACACAAAAAATAAATAAATAAATAAGGATAATTCTAATGTGGACACAAAAAATACTGACCGTCAATTTTTAGCAGATCTGACGGCTATGAATCAATTCCGATCTTATATGTCTCCATTAAATTAAACTAAAAAGGTTCAGCGGAAGGGCAAAATTATCCATTATGTTATGTAGAACAGCTGGCGATTATTTCGTAGAATCCTCCGCCTCTTCAGTCTTCTCTCCAGAAACCCTTCTCCTCCAAAAACCCTTATCTACTGAAGTCGCTCCAAAAATCTTTCTCCTCCAAACCTCGCTGGCAGAGAGAAAAAGAGAGAGATCGAAAGTGAGAGAAAAAAACTCTCTCCTCTCCGCATCTCCTCTCATCTGTTGAAGTCGCTCCAAAATCCCTTCTCCTCCAAACCTAAACGCTGTTAGAGAGAAATAGAGAGATCGAAAGTGAGAGAAAAAGAGACGAGGGTTTCAATGTCGTGGGAGAACCGGAGGAGCGGATTCTAGGTTCCTTCGCTAAGATCCTCCGACGACCCAAAATCGCTTCTTCCAGCTCCTCCGCCACGTATCCCGTCGTTACGGTGGCTCCGGCGCCGACGGACCTGAAGATAACGCTCCATAGCGGTCAATACTCGAGCTCCAAATCAAAACACAACATGTTGATGTTGAGGACATTGACATCATCCACATCCAGGTATTGATGATGAGGCCATTGACATCATCATTTACATATCATCGTAGGACCATATCATGCATCTACTTTTTGACATGACCATAGAACATATTTGGTACAAATTAAGGATAGTAGGAACTGATATGAAATTGTCATTATTTAAAGACCAAAATGAGAAAAAAGTGATTAATGACTGTTTGTGTAATCAACTTCTAGAATTGGGAAGATTTGGACATATAGTATTGCGGTCCCTCCCCCGTTTGTAGATCAATTTGGACTTGGATGAAGAACGGAAATAGAGTTTGTCTGTTGAGTAATGATGGTTGGTATGATCTTCTATAATTAGTTTGCTCGGTAAAAATACAAAAATTTATTTAAAGGACGAGAAAAATGTTTCGGGCATTCTTTTATTTGTACATGGAGATGTTTTTATTTTTTTTCTTTGATATTTGTACAGACCTGTTGCAACCAAAGCCCCATGAGTGATTCCATGGCAGGTTTCACCCCTTATGCAGGCTGGTGCAACTCTGCTTATGTTTTCCCGGCATCTAGCAGTTCTTCTTCTAATTGTCCGTTAATAAACTACTACTGGTGTAGCTAACATGAAGTCTTTTGTGCAATTTTATTTCTCTTGAAGATAATGTGAGATGCGATAGGAACCGGAGGAGATGCAACAAAACGCAGACCTGGAGATAACGTGATGTAATTGTTCCACATTTTGTGCAATTTATTTCGTGCTCATTTTGTGCAATTTATTTTACTTGTGATTATTGAAATCTGAACAACGTTTTGGCCTCTCTTATAAAATAAGACTGAATTATTTTTTAAACATTCAATTTGTAATGCTGTACATTCAAAAAGAAGAAACGTAATTGCTATCCTCTAGTGCTTATTTGTGTCATTATCAAGTGGGAAAATCGTCAATTATAAGCTCAAAATTCAATAGCTAAAATTACTAGGTTTCATTAGCAGATGAGAAGCTCTAATTATTTATTTTGTTCATTATTCTTGTAGTCTTTTGATAAGCATGCAGTGGTAAAATATTAAATCAAGGATGATACCTCTTTTGAGTTCTGTTCATTTATTGGTTCTTGTGTTAAACTTATGCCAATTTTGATAGTCTAAAATTCTTAACTTGTTATTTTATCGGTCTAGATTATGGACAGAAACAGTGAAGAAGGAAGTGAAGGCCACGATACCTCCAACCCAAGAGAGATATTGGTAGATGACAATGGGGGAAGTGCACACTGGTGATGGATATTGAATACAAGAGGTAGAAAAGGAGTAGCTGGGATACACCCAATATGTGCATGGTACCGATCTCTGGTACATAAGAACCTATACTGGTATGGTGTTTGTGACATGAGCCTTGAACCCAGGGGTTTTGTTGTAAAGTCAAACAATGTTCAAGTGATGAAAGAAAAGGGATTATCCTAAGTACATAGGAATCTTGGCAAAATTTATCGAGTTGTCGGGTTGGAGTTTGTTTTCTCTGTTGGGTTCATATTTCTTTAGTGGATCCCGATCTGAATCTGTTCTGCTATTAAATAAAATCTCCAGCATGGAAGTATCTTAAAATTTGCTATAAAATCTGTTCGGCTAAAGTGATGTTATCTTGTTTAAATTTGCTATAAAATCATCTGAATATGATCCTGATTTAAATAAAGAAATAAAGGAAAATTAGCATATCTTATTTCCAATTGTTGGCATGGTTTCAATTAAGCATGTCATTACCCATCGACTAAAGAAGAGAAATTATAAGAGCTGATTTTCTGGTATAAATGTCTTATTTTCTGGTCAAAAGAGATTTGGCGTTCCAAGTTTCTTATTTTGAAATACTTGGTTGCCTTGGTATAAAGATCTGATTTTGTGGTCAAAAGAAGAGAAATTAGAAAAGATTTGGTGTTCTAATACTTGATATGGATCAAGGAATTTTGTAATGTCACATATAATTCCAGTAAATGACATTGGTATAAAGATCTGATTTTGTAAAGTCACATATACTATTGATTTCTATCTAACGCAATGCTATTCAATATCTGATTAGCTATATTTAGCATTTTTATTGTTCAGTCCTCACTCCTCACTTTTCGATTATAATTATATCAACGTGTTTGTGACGTACAAGAGAATATTGTTTGATTAAGAAAAGTTACATATACTTCCAGTAAATGACATTAGCTCAAAAAGAAAATTGATACTTCCGGTAAATGTTATGTCTTTGACGAACGTAAATTGACACTTAACGTAAGAAAAAAAAAAACTGGATTACCTAAATTGATACATCAACGTAAGAAAAAAAAAGAAAATTTGACTACTTAAATTGATACATTTGTGACATCAACATGGCAGTACGACCTTTCAGAAAAGAAATTTGTGAAGTAAAAACAACTACTAAACAACCAATAAAAATTGCATGGAATTATCCTGTCTAAAATATAAAAAGGTCTGGTTTCTTTTTTATGTTACATTATTTTGATATTTTCGATAAAATAACAAGAAAAAATCACTTTCACATGAAATTGTGACACGACACGACTAACACGATATTTTGACACGACAAGACTAACATGTCATGTCAACACAACACGACTTGACTTAACACGACATGATTAACACGACGTTTTGACACGGCACGACTTAATAAACTTTATTGTTCATCATATGAAATTTTTATTTTTCGTGAAGTTTTGAAATGTTTAATTGTATTCAGTCCAGATGAAACTATTTGGTTATTTTGTTTTAACTGACCAGCTAAAGTAATTTTGTTATTTTGTTTAAAAAAAAAGAAAATAAACAATTCAGATGAAATTATTTTGATTTTTAAATTTTTAAAAAGAAAATAGACAGTCCGGACAAAATTAAAACCTTAGACTGTTTAAAAAATGAATGAACTGACTAGCTGTAGTCACTTTGTTATTTTGTTTTAAAAAATAAACAATTCGCATGAAATTATTTTGGTTTCTTAATTTTAAAAAAAAAGAAAATAGATAGTCGATGCGAAATTAAAGCCTTAGACTTTAAGAAAATGAATGAACATATCAGCTGAAGTCACTTTGTTATTTTGTTAAACATAAAGAAATGAACACTCCAGATGAATTTTTTTTTGTTTTTTATGTTCAAAAAAGAAAATAAACAATCATTTTTAAATTAAAGCATTAGACTTTTAAAAAATGAATGAATAGGCCAGCTAAAGTCACTTTGTTGTTTTTTTAAAAAATAAATAAATAAACAATCCAGATGGAATTATTTTGATTTTTTAATTTTTTTAAAAAATAAATAGTCCAGACGAAATTAAAGCCTTAGACTTTTAAAAAATGAATGAACATACCAACTAAAGTAACTTTGTTATTTTTTAAATAAACAACCCGGATAGAATTATTTTGATTTTTAATTTAAAAAAAAAAAAATAAACAGTCCACATGAATGAACAGACCAGCTGAAGTAACTTTGTCATTTTGTTATAATAACAAAGAAATGAATAGTCCAGATGAATTTTTTTCGTTTTTCATTTAAAAAACAAAGAAAAAAAACAGTCCTGACAATATTAAAGCCTTAGACTTTTCAAAAATGAATCAACAGACTAGCTAAAGTCACTTTGTTGTTTTTTTTAAGGAAAGAAAATAAACAATACGGATGGAATTATATTGATTTTTTTAATTCAAAAAATAAACAGTCTAGACGAAATTAAAGCCTTAGACTTTTTAAAAATGAATGAGCAGACCAACTAAATTCACTTTGTTATTTTTTAAAAAAAGAAGAAAATAAACAATCCGTTTGTGGAATTATTTTAAATTTTTTATTTTAAAAAAGAAAATAAACAATCTACATGAATGAACAGACCAGTTGAAGTCACTTTGTCATTTTGTTATAAGAAAAAAAATGAAAAGTCTAGATGAATTTTTTTATTTTTTATTTAAAAATAAATAAACAGTCTAGACAAAATTAAAGCCTTAAGACTTTTTAAAAATAATTCAACAGACCAGCTAAAGTCGCTTTTTAGCTCTGTTGATTGGATTGTAATAATCTAGGATGATCAGCAAATTGTCAAAAAAAAAGTGAAATATTTTCTACTTTGTGTCGGTACTTGTGGCATATGAAATGAGTTTTGCGACATGACTTGATTAACTTTTGACACGACACAACTTGACACGACTTAAAAAAAAGAAAATGAATAGACCGGCTAAAGATACTATGTTATTTTGTTAAATAAAAAGAAAATGAATAAGATCAGATGAAATTACTTTAGCTTTTTGGTTTAAAAGGGGGAAAAAAAGAAAATGAATAAGATCAACAACGTATATTTAACTTGGTATTGACGATTATTAACTTGGTAATTTAACATCGTAAAAATAATTTACAATTACAAGGGGAATAAATTAATTAATTCTTTATACAAATCAGGCACGCAAAAATATGAAATATGATTATTGAGTTTCGTAATCTATTAAATACGTTGGAATTTACAACGATTCACATATGTGGCATTTGCTAAAAATTTAAACTGACAATCAAATCAAATTGAGTGATTCTTAAAATTAAAAAAATCATGTACAATTTTTTAAAGACCAAACTTCAAAAGTTTAATAAACGTATGATTCGATGCAATTTTTTGTAACAAATTCTTGTTCTTTTACATTTGTTTTCCTTATTGTGATTTCATTTAGATACAAAAGCATCCCTTGATTTTTTTTTTTTTAATAAAATGGTAAACATGTCTTCTTATTTGCGCGTGTGATACATATGCAATTTCCATAATAAAGATGGTAAACATGTCTTTGATTGTAATCTGATTTGATTAGTATGGGATGCTCTTTGCAAATAGATATACGGAAATTGGATACAAATTGGATATGGAAAGATATAAATTGGATTTGGAAATTCCATTAGAAAAAAGATACACAAGATATATAACGATGGAAATTAAAAAGTAGAAACAGATAGGAAGAGATTGCCGTGAATTAAAAAGCTCAATTTATAAAAGGCAGATAACTTTCTATTTATTGACAACTCGATATGAAACCATAGGAATGAGGGACAATTCTGTTGAAAGAGCGGTACAAACTCCCATTGTGAGTGGTGGTATAGTGGTACCCAAAAAGCGGTACCAGCACCCATCTGCTTGCTTTTCTTGAGAGATGATATCCTTGTCAAGAACTATGAAAAGAAAAAAAAAACATAGTCACATACAGAAAATACAATTTAATTGTAGTAAGAAACAATCTCTTGATCAAAACCAAAATAGCCCTGCTGTCATTTAATTGTAGTAAAACCCCTAAGAACTACACTAAAACCAGAAAATACAATTTTTCCCTTTGCAAACAGCAATGAAGTGGCCACATAAATAAAAAGGCTCTCCTTTTTGAAGTCAGATCTTCAAATTGCTCTTCGCCCTTCTTCAATCTCCATTGCCAACACCAATTATCTACATGAGCACTGATTACAGCAAACCAATCAAACTCACTAAAAGGAAATGAAATAACTATCAGCACTGATTACAGCATCAAAGGTGATGAGTCGGCCATCTCCATGAGCTAGAAAGAATGAAATTCACAAAGCAATACGTTTGCATAAAACTAGTAGCAGCTAATTAAGTTTAAAAAAAGCTCTCAGCCACTAAGTATCATACCAATAACATAAATGTCAAATGCGAATGATAATTAACCAACTAACTTTGATCTTATGGAGAGAGCAAACTCCTTTAAACCTAACAATTGTTCATATAATAATCCAACTTTGCTAAGTTACATGACACACCTGAGACTTTATACATCTAATAAAAATGAATCCTATGTCGTAGAGATAGCTAAATCAAAGATGACTGAATCATGAAATTATTAGCAGTATTAGCATCTTAGTATAAAAAGATACTAAAAAAATCAGCTTTGAAGAAAGAGTATAAGGAACTGGAGTTCGTAGAAATTAAGTCTAATTTGCACTGAAGGAATACAAAAAGTATGGCTTCCCTACTGACCGATTGTTTGTTAGTGTTTTCTCTTCTATAAGAATTTATGTGTACCAATGAGTAAGTTAATGAGACCCAATAATGACAAGATAAACAGAGAAACCTTAAGAAGAGGAAAGAGGTTGGTCTATCTACTAATGCCATCTTGTCTAGTCAGTTTATAACCGTGCAGATTAGAGTTTTTATTTAGTACAACGAAACACTTCGCGTAATAATTTGATCCTTTATTCAAGAAGTAACCTCTGGTAGGCAAAGAGGCATTACAAGAACTCACTCCTATGGTTAAGCTGAGTATGGTATGTGCAATTCTTTAATGCTACAAAGGAAAGGAGCTCACAGCCTTAGAGGGCAAGGGCATTCACGGTTCCCCTTCAGCGGGTGGGCTAAACTCTGAATTTTAATTCATAACAGTAACAAGGAACAGAAAGTAAAACCATGTTTTGTGCGTGTAATTCTATTGCTTCATCTATATATCTTTAGCTGGAGGTGGACAGAAACAAAGAAAGAGAAGCGAAGAGGGGAGAGAAAAAAGCTAAACACTCTAAACGAATCAGTGAAATCGGAAACCAGTGAAATCATTACATTAAAAAAAAAACTGACTCTAATCAGAAACCAAGTGTCTACCTCGAGGAGGAAGAAAGGAGCAGGCAGAGGAGGAGGAGCCGAATAGAAGAGAGGAGCAGAGAAGGAGGAGCCGAATGGAAGAGAGGAGCATGCGGAGAAGGACGAGCCGAATAGAGGAGAGGAAAGGCAGAGTTTTGCTAGGAGTATGATCGCCTTATCGCCTAGATCTTCAGGTTTTCAAGAAAAATAAATTGTGATTCTAATTTTAGTAGGAATTTGATTTCGATCTTATTGTCCTCTTCTCATGGGTCACGCTTCTCTGATGGCGTCATGCTTAACGGAGAGAGACGGAGAGAGGGCAATAGATATAGATATACCGATTTTACCCCTCCGTCCTTGTACGGCTGTGATTTACCGTATAATATTTTTTGTGTCCACCATAGTATGACCCAATAAATAAATATCAACTCAAACTATTCACCCATGTGACGTTTGAACTTTTGCACCGACAAAGACTAATATAACACTAGTGGTTTTTTCTTGCGCGAGCTATTTTTTTCTATCATGAGTAGTCATATGTTCTTACACAGCAAACCACAGAACTTACATGAGAGAATATATTTTTTAGACCATGAAAAAAATAATACAATAGAAATTAAAGAGAACATCTATTTGAGAAGGGTCTGAAAATAATTTAGAGTTGAAAAATATAATTTTAAAATGTATTTCGAAAATTGTATCTATTTATTTTAGCATGCATACAATTTTTTATGGTGAAATAAATTTTCCAAGGGCTTGAAATAATAAAAAAACAATATATATTTTTGTTAGTTTGCTGAAATGGAGGCCTCCATTTATAAAGGAAGTGGAGAGAAAAAAAAAGAACAGCTGGCCAGTGTCCGTTTTTAATTTTGGGAGACATTTAGTCTCCATGCGTGCATGTGGCACAGAAAATTAGAAACCGGATTATCTGCAACAATTTATTTTTCAAACGCATTTGATTCTCACTTGAACTGCCACAGAAAATCCCGAAACTTTTCCCCATGGGCGCAGGGATTATGTGCCACAGAATGTTAGAAACCGGATTCTATGTGACCATTTATTTTCAAACTCATTTGACTCACACCTGAACCGCCATAGAAAATCCCGAAACTTCACACAAAGAGCGTGTCCCACCCACATGGCCGGATTTGGGGATCGGATCTTCTGTAACAATTTTTATTCATCTGTGTTTGGAATTTGCTTGTACCACCACAGAAAATCTCATTGATGAGAGAGCTGAGACTGTCTTCGATACACGTGGAAGCAAATGACTGATCATTGAATAAAAAAATAAAATAGAGCCCACCTGTCAGTCACACTATACACCAACAGTGCTAACCACAGTGAATTAGTGGAACGCCTATTAATATATGAATAGATTTCAAATATCCTATATTCCAATGAGAATATATTTCGAAAAAAATCAATAATATATTTAAACATTTTGTTATTTTAATATTATAAAAAATAATTTCCTTACTTTTTGATTCTGTCAAGACATTCCTTTTGAATTTTCAAATCAAATGACTTCTTAATTATATTCTCTGTTCATTTATCAGTCAAATATTATTCATAATCGAAGAGTAAATGAGTAATTACCATTTTATGATTCTTTGTAAATAATATAATATCAGCATAATTTAATAATTGTTATGTGATTATTGAAACTAGATATGACAGTCGCAGTTTCGCTGCGTTATGTTGTTTTAGATAGAAGAATAATCCAATCTATTTCATCAAACTTGTCAAAATATAAATAAAAATATTTGTTCAATCAACAATAAATTTGTAAGTACAAATTTAGTAATAAATTTAGCATAAATTTTCAGTAAAGAAAAACTTGCCAAAAGCAACTTCTTGCATAAATTCAGATCCATCGATCAGCGAAAATTGGAGGGTTCAGATCGCATGTTATAGGAGGGGATATTTTTTTCTATAGATTAGCCCTGAAATACTTTTGATTTCCAAATATATCTACTTATATTTACTTCTTAATTTAATTAATGATTGGTATGACTTTTTTAGTTTATATTTATATTTAACAAAACAAAACTATTTTTAACAATTATAATTTTGTCAATGCGGACCGCTAATGCGGTGACGCATCTTAATTAATAAAAAAAAATATTGATGTGTGTGATGGAATGCTTTTTGGACTGATCCACGTGATGATCTGAGTGGCATGAATGTAGCTCGAAAGTTCAGTATACCTATATTCATATTGAGCAATACTTACTACATCTTATTATTTTGCAATTATATCTTGACAGTATGAAGGTACTTGCCATGTGAAATATAAGAGCCCCCAAAAATTCAAAACTTTGTTCGAATTCTTTACTGGAATAAAGTGTCAGTGTAATGTTTCTCAAAATTTGCAGAGAATAATTGTCTAGATTTTCTGGCTGGAGCATGTGGCCTAGTGGCTCAGTGGTAAAAGCACTAGACTGGTCTTTAAGAGGTTAAGGATTCAAGTCTTGCATGCATTTTTAATTTCAGAAAAAATTAGATGGCAAAGATCTCCCTCTTTCTTAAAAAAAAAAAAAAAAAAAAATTTGGTTGGAGAATCAACAAAAATTCAATAGTTCAAACATGAATTCTATGCTTCATCTTTGATGTTTTACAACCTTATGTTGTGTGGTACCGCTTTGAGGTTGGTACAGTGGTAGTGAGCAATTTTTTATTTGGGTACATGTCAAAGGCAAACCAGCGATTTATATATGAATTGTAATGTAATTGTTTCATATTGATAATGCAAACCGAGCTTTAAATATTTCCTTGGGTACATGTCAAAAGGTCATAATGGTAATTTATTATTAATTAGCCATATTTTAATTTCTTTTAATTTAATCATTCCATTATATTTCCTTTCCTTCTATATTTTTTCATTACTTTTCATTCTCCTAAAACCAAACACAGGCATCTTTCTGCTTAAAAGACTAGGGATTATATAATTAAAAAAAAATTAAGTCGGTGATTAGAAAAGAAATGATGCGGACATAAAAAATAGAAAGTTTGCGTATGGCGACGATCTATTGAGTCAATGAAGGAGAGAATAGAATATGATAGTAAATATGCATTTTTAAGTTTGGATCTCACGCGAACAAAACTGTCAGCTCGAAATTGAGAACAATCAAACAACGAACTAATATTTCCGGTTCCCAGTTCTTTTCTTGTTACCACGTGTACCAAACATAAAAAGTTTAAAACTACAGCAACGCAGCGGGTTTATGCTAATGCAAACTTGTAAGCCTTAAATATACTAGCTCTATTCTCGCGCATTGCGCGAGGCATTCTTATGCTAATACGTTGTGAAGTGGTTTCTAAATGTTCGGTGATGGATTGATTAAGTAATTTTATTCATCATTTAGCATTTTCATTGAAACAAATCAGTCAATGTTAAATAAAGAATGACAGGAACGGTAACGGCATCAGGTTTGTGTACATCTTCCGAATGCTAAACAAACAACATAGCTGTTAAACACATAGTTCTAATCTCACACGTTGCGCGATTCATCCCAATCTAAAAGTGTTATGAATCAGTTTCCTAATGAGTGCAAATATGCTATGGAAACTTTTGCAAACAGATGCATAATATTTATGATCATTGTTACAATGAAACGATTGTGTTTATAGCCTAACCAAATTCCCAAAAGTAAAGCCCTGAGGCAGCCACCAACAAAACATGTTTATAACCTAATCAAAACTAAACAAAACAAAGAAAAAAGAGAACTAAGTTCCTAATGGATCTTCATCTTCAAAGCCGAAAGAAGTAGGCACTCTATCAGAATCATCCCCATCTCCTTGTGAGATCTACAACTGAGCATCATTATGGCCCAGGCCTGCATGATTTGCTGGTACTTGCTGTACCTGAGCAGTAGCGTGAATCACAATTAGTTGTGCCCGCCTTAGTTGCTCTGCAAAGGCTATTGGGTTCCTGTCCAAAAGTGAAAAGTGGCATAGTTATAAATAGTTTTTTTTTTTTTGTTTAATCATCATTTTTGCAGATGAAAATTACATCAGCTCCATTTTTATAAATACTTGAAAAAAATTGACACCAAGAACATAACCTGAACCTTGACAGCATGCTCCTAGCTGAAAAAAAATTTCAGTGATAAAATCAAAACAAAATAAATGCTAAAAGAACTAAAATCGTACTATAACAGAATCTTAACTGTAATCTCATCATCTAACATTACAGAAATGAGAAAGAAACTCTCTACAAACCTAACTTTTATATAATGCAAGAGGAAACTCAGAACAAATTATCACAATAGTGCAAATTAAGAAATTATTGCTCATGTTGCCTATTCTGCAAGTAAAAAGAAGAGCAAGACCCAATGATTGTATTGCAATGTACTCCGACAAAGAATAATAATAACCAAAGAAAATTGTTTATTTTCATTGTTTTGTCCTGATACGAAGCAAAATGAATGCAGAACCCAAAAACTTTGTAATAACTGATACGGAGGAGTAATTTATAAGGCTCGAAACACCAATATTTTCTGACAATGTTCTTATCCAGTAATATTAAGTTCTTATCTAAATGGCCTTCGATTTTTTTTTATTAGACAGTAAGATGCATGTTTTCTTCTCCTTATAGCATATTATAGAAACTTATTTTCGATGGCCTATGTGATCAAAATCTATGATCAGTAAAATCGTAGAAGTACCAGCAAAGCACAAAATGAAAGCTTGCCAAATCAGATCAATCAATATTGAAAAATCAAATTCTAAAACAGTACCTTTTGCTTCTTTAGTTTCTTTCTTGAGCTCCATCAACCTAAATAGGTAAGATTTAGGTTGAACAATCTGTGAAAAAAACGAAAGGAAGTACACGTATCAGTTGAATGCATATAACATATTGTTCATTTGCAGATATATCCAGAAATGATCCTTATTATTAGTATTTAAAATTTGGTCTACAATTTCAATGAAAATCAAAATGAAACTTATGAAGTTGAAATAATAAATCACACATGAAAAAGAAATACACTTTTCTGTCTCTCTGGAAGAGGTAAGCAAAATACAGAAGGAACCAATATAGCTCACATCCAATGTACGATTGTTTAATTGAATTACCAGATTTGAAGCTTAATTCTGAAATAAATCAAGACAAAATAGATAAGCATAGACACACTGGGGGTAAAAATGAAAATAATTTTTTTATTGGAATATGACAGTATTTTGAGAATGGCTGATGTATAGTTTCTCATGCTTTGCTAAAAATATCTAAAAAAATCAATATACAAAACTCATGGAAGAATCTTTGTAAAATTTATAAGCACTTAACATCAAATACTTAATATCAGTATAGTATCTCTGAGGTACTCGTGGAAAATCGCCAGAAAAAATATACATATATATATATATACGTACCGGTAACCTCAAAATACTAACATAGTTATTTCTTAAGTGTATTTATCCATAAGAACACATTCCTTAAACCAATAGATCTGATGTATTAAATTTAGTTTAAACACCAAATAAATGATACATGCCCACTGTACCCTTGCTAAAGAGAAGGGAGAGCACAGAAATGAAAAAACAGGGTGAATGAGCAACGCTATAGTATTGTTGACCAGCGGCTCTTCGTCAAAAACCAGTATGAAGAGATATGGGTGCGTGCACTGTGCTAACTATAGCGACTCTTCAACATGCCCATTGTACGCTTGCTAAGGAGAAGGGAAAAAGATATAAGTGAGGAATTTCAAAAAGAAATGGCCACTATGATAAGCTGGGGAGACAAACCAGCATGAATTTTTTTTTTCTGGCACAGCAAGATAGTCTAACATTCTTGAGTGCCAGCACATAACACCATCACGCAGAATCCAATCTGTGTGATCATAGCAAGCAATACTGAGACCTTAAATCTATTGTGCAGCTAGTATACCTACCTAACTATATACATCCATAAAAACCAATGTCGACAACTATAAAAGAAAAAATCATGCACAAATGTCAAAAGCAGTCAAAAGCCAAAGTTGTTGACATACAGAACCCAATGGAATGCACTAAAGAAAAAGCAGCATTTCTAATTTCCTTAAGCAAATAAACAAAATCACACACGACTAATCTAATATATTATTTAATGAAAAGTAAACACTAACCACAAAATTTGCATGAGAAGATGTTAAATATCAGTGATTACCAATTCATAAGAATAATTCAGTACCAATAGCAACAGGAAGTACATCTGCCTTTTCTGGTACTCGACTGACAATCTCTGAACTCTACACGTAAAAAAAAATATAAATTAAAATTAAGTTGAGTTTACACTAATAAGAAAGAACCCCTAAGATTTTATTTATGTTATCATGACAAATTTCAACATACTGATGCTACTTCAAGTACACCTCGACATGCAACTTTATACCCAACTTGCCCTTTTTATTCTAGCCACCCTGAATTTAGTTCATGACACCTTTAATTGCCACACCCATCGATCCCCAACCCCTGTCACATGCAAACAAAGGAACTTTTTTCAAGAATATGAGTAATATAAATATCAACCAAACATTTAGATTAATATGATAGACAGATAGAGTAATATGAAAAACCAAACACTAACTGTTTTGGTCAAGAATAGCTGACCTCCTTCATGAAGCCCCTTGCCAAGACCCTGGAGAGACAACCTTTCTATTGTACAACGACATCAGACCTAGGAAAAGAAGAAACATGAGGATATCACCCCGATAGAGAGAAACCAATATTGAAAAGAAAAGTAAATGGTGAGATGCCAGACTATTGTATTATAAAATTAATGATATCCTAGATTATATTGTAAAATTCACTTAATTTCAAAAAAAATACCAACCAGCCACTCCCAGTGCCCTTGGTAGCCCTCTTGGTTGAGCTTCTTAACAGCAATCACAATACCAGTCCTAGGCCTAGCGGGCACAAACATGTGTTCATCAATCCACCCTTTAAAAACTGACCCAAACCCACCTTCCCCTAGCATACTATCAGGTTTGAAGTTTCTGGTAGTGATCTTCAGCTCATCGAATGTAAAGCTCTCCACATTCGTAGAATGGAAAATTTCTCCCTCACTTCGTGGGGCAGCTGGTATGGATGCAGCTGAGACCTAGCTGCTCAACCTACTTAGCCCACCACCTTTTTTCTTGTGAACTTGGAGTTTCCACCTAAAAAGAAATATAAAATTACAATGAGTACTTCAGTATGCAATTTTTGTTTCATGGAGAGAATAGTTCTAAATTGACGAAAAGGTCACTCATAGTCACAGGGACAAAATTCGAAATAGGTGAAAAGAAATTCCACTTACAAGGAAAAATATACAGGTGCAATTGGTGAAATTCCACTGAAAAGTAAAGTAAAGAAGAGCACAAAATTGAGCTTAATTGAAACATAAGTCCGTTGTTTAAGATCAAATTAGTTTTCTGATGTGCGACCCCATTTTTTGACATTGCTCCTTTAATAATGGCATAGTTAAGACTAACATGGGAACCTACATCGATTTTTCTCTGGGTTACCTCTTAGTTGGCATTAAATTCAAGGCCAAGACTTTAGGGAGTAGGGATATCCGTCGATAGGAGGAACTTTCAGTTGTTGCAAGAGGACCGATCGAAAAGTGGCGCTCATAACTGTAAGCCTGTGAATACAAAAACTTACAAATATAAACACAAATCGATCAAAGAAAAGAAAAGAAATAGGCATTCAAAGCTCACCTAGAAGACAAAAAAAATTCCAGAAAGGAGAAAAAGATTGAAGAGGAGACCGACCTGAGAAGGAGAAGGGGCAGCGGTTCAGAAATTGATCCTATTTGCTCGCTCGCTCTCTATCTTTTTGGTCTCAGTCCACGGAAAGCCAAAGAGCAGCATATGGTTGCAACAAACTGTACTCGCCTGAAAGAGGAGAAATAGATCTACTTGTTCAAACCACCGCCTGAGAGCGGAGGCGGCCAGCAGAGGATTTATATAAATGACAAAGAAAAGAGAAGACATCATACCGATTGAGCAAAAACAAACAGCAGAGGAAGAAAGGGTAAAGTAGACGCTTAAATTGGTCGGAATGGCGTGCACAGGGAGAGCAGGCGAGCAAAATCAGGAGGAAAAGGAGCGATAGGACCGTCAGTAATTTGCAAATAAGGCCGGACCACAGCACCAGAGCAGCGGCATAAGGAAAAAGAGAGGCGAGGAGCACAATGCGAGGAGCACCCAAACTATCCAATCGGACAATGCATGGGCAAGCACGTTGCAGGGAGCAAAGCGACCCATCGGATGATCGACAACGCACCCAAACTTTGCGCCAAATTAGTTGGCAGTAACAGTCAAGCATGGGAGCGTACGGAGATTGAGAGGAGAAAGCGAGAGGAAAGAGAATGAGACTGATTCTTATCCCAGGCGAACTCAGCGAGGAAAGTATCGAGCGACTCAGATCGATCAAACAAAAAGCAACGGCCACGATTAGAGAACTGTTCTAACCACAGTAACGAAAGACCCTCACGTGCATCTCACGCCAGACAAAATATATATACTTCTAATATATTTTGATTCTAATATATTTTGATGAAAAAGCTCTTGAGCATTAGCAAATAAAGTTCTTACAACATACGGGATCCAACAACCCGAAACATATCGAACACCCACCAAATTTACACCCAAAACCCACTAACCCGGATCCAATACAGACGATTCCAAAAAGGAGAAATAAAAAGAAAAAAGGAAAAATAAGAAAAGAAGCCCAACCATTCTGCCCCAAAACTCCAGATATTTATGATCGTGTATATTTCCTTCCCTGTCACTCCGCCCAGCTTCATTCTAGCTAGATCTGCCGCGTGTGGGTATCCTCTGAACTTCAAAGTACCTCTACGTGAAGGTGGAGAACTAACTAATTACACATCCGATCCGAAGTAGTTGCAACATGTCAAATAACATTCTTATTTAAAAAAAAAATCAAATAAATTTATGCTTTCTTATTCATAAACAACATAAATTTCGAAACTTAATTTAGACCCAACAAAAAAATAGACGTCCTAACGAGGAGATGCTCTCAGTAATGATTCACAAAAACATTATACTCTACCACGGCATCGCGGGTTACCAGATCATGCGAGTAAGTCCGCGCCTGCACGTAGCCACGAGCGAATCTAAACAACCCACTGCCGCCGACAATTGGCATTTCACGCACAGCAATGAACACCTCATTGCTTCCCAAAATGGCTATTGTACTGCCGTTATATTTTCCGTCAGTGAAAACCAAGTTCATTGCCATGAGATATTCTAGTTTATATATCCCGGCTCCGGCAATTAATGATCCCCTGTGCTCGGCCCACTAACTTCGAGTTCACATCAGGTCCAGTTGTCAACGGGTCATCAATCATATTCACCACACCAAAAAATGTGGATGATTTGTTAGTTTCAGCTGCTTGTGCTACACGGACATTTGTCGGGTTGGGACCGCTGTGAATGTCGTGCCAATAGAACCGAAAATGGCTTTGTTTTTCCACGGCGGGATGAGAAATGATCTCACTGCTGATGAGATAGTCATTGTCATGTTTAGAGGAGGCGACTGGGGTGGAGTTGATGGCACAGGAGAGGAACAACAGCAGTAGAAGGAAGGAGGAAATGAATGTAGCCATGGAAGATAGGGTATGTTCCTTTTTCCTTTTTATTTTTCTTTTCTTTTCTTTTCGGGTTGTTTTGGAAATGCAGATGGGAATGAGATTCATAGTTCATGAAATAGGCAGTGTGTGTGGACCTTTATCCGATATTGTTTTGTCTGATAGTGATAGGAGATGACTATTAAAATCCATTGTACCTAACGAAAGGAGTTGACAAACGCAGATCATAGTTTATCAGAGAATGAATTAAGTTACATAGCATAATTATCTTTGTGTGTGTGGTGTGTGCGTTTAGGTAATGTAAGAACTATAAAAAAAGGTTGGTCATTTTCTTTAATACATTACTGAAGAAAGAAATTAAATATTTTGCGTTGAAAAAATCGTATACATGATGAGATCAAGATTAGAGCTAGAGTTGTTACGATCAGATTGACTGCTGGGGAATCATACCCCATCACATTTTGACATGCAGTCACATGTGCCTAACGTTGTTTTCCTCAATATCCGCAACGCAGCATAGACTTTCACTAGGATCACAATTTGATCACTATGGTGCATGCTCTATAGCATATTCTGATTTAGTACTGGACTAGATTATTCTGAGCCGCGACACTTAATTTGTTGAGGAAATGATCTGTATAAATTTAATCACAATTTTGTAAGGGCATGCTAGTATATTTTGTAAACACAATAAATAACACAAGGAACACAAAGATTTTTACGTGGTTCGATACAATGTGTACCTACGTCCACGACTCACACACACCACTCTTTTTATTTATTTTTTTAATAATTTTGTTATGATACAATACAAGGAGAGAAAGCCTATATATAGAACAGATTTCTTTGACAACAAGTTAAGTGTTTTTTGCACATCAAGTCACTCATGACTTGCATGTCAAGTCAAGCGTTTCTTGTGCTTCAAGTCTGACATTTCTTCCTTGCCAAGTCAAATGTCACATTAGATCTACACCAAGATCTTTTGTGACATCATATTCCAACATATTTGTCTATTCACCTGCATATTGCACTTTTTTTTGTAATTGCATTTGGAACAACAGAGATCGATATATAACTATAACTATACCATATAGTTATTGTATTCAATACATTCGATACGGTGCAAAAAATTCTCTCTAGTGTTTATGTAATTATTTCTGTTCTAGTGTTTACATTACATATACATGAATATTGAATATGAATTCCTAATTTTCAAAATTTCTAATTGAAAAGGAGAAAAAGGCTTGATTTTTACAAGTAATTGATATTGATCAATCGTAAATAAATTTTGATTTTGTTTATCGTATTAAAGATACGAAACACAATTGAAGATATAATATCAATTTAAGAATCCTTCGTTACTTTAAGATAACAAATAAAAAAATCCAAAATAAAATGAATAATGATTATTATTCAAAATCAAATTCTAGTAAATGGTTCTAATTTGGCCTAAATTTTGGAATCTATCACCGGAAATCCTTTTTTATCTTTTCAAGAATTCTTTAATAGATAAAGAGAAGAAGTTCTTCATTTAATTTAAAGAGTATGTGTTTTAAAATAGAATTGATCGAAGAGAACGATCTAAATTGAATAAATCCAATAAAAAATAGAACTCCCCTTCTTTTTCGGAAAGAAAAAAAAATAATGGATTAAAGAAAAAAAATTTGAATCTTTTTTATTGATTTTGGATTGGATTTGGCGACAGGACCAAGCGATAAGGCAGGGGACTGCAAATTCTTTATCCCCGGTTCAAATCTGGGTGTCGCCTTTTTAACAAGATACTTAGGATTTCGTTTTCTATAATCGATATATACTATAATTTGATCTTTAATGTCCTTTGGATAGAACTGAAGGAGTTTCCTATCCAGTTTCGGCCCTTGAATCGCAGTAAAATTCGTGCTCTGATTTAAATTCACGGTTCAGATTGTGGCTGAAGAGATTTAGATAGCTAAAAAAAATTTTGTTTTCTTCCAATTCCTCCGCTAGAGCTCAAATTCTCTAAATCGCTCTTCTTCCTCTCTTTCTCTCTCTTTCTCTCTCAGAAAATTCTAGATAAACTAGATTGAAGTAGGTTTGTGCCAATCGATGGCAATTAGCTCCTTCACAACTATATCTTCCTCGATCCTCCACCTTTCCTCTGTCGATCATCCTCCTTCGATTTGTGTCTATTTTTCTCAAAACTAGGATAAACCCTAGACGGAGCTCCAACCGTTTCTTCATCGCCTCTCTGCATCCCTTTCTTGACAGGTTCTTGTACCCTCTATCCTCCTCCTTTAGGTTCTCACTTTCTGTTGTAATTTTTAATTTCGTCGTCATTTATTTTTTTTGTGGCAGCGATAGAAGGAAAGGGAAAAGAAACAAGTCAGAAACTAACCTTCAATTTCAACTCTAAATAATGCATTACTTAATTAGCGGCTGTTGTTTGCATTTATATCATGTTGTTACTTTCACTGGCGTTTGGATTACTGTTGTTTGACCCTAAAAATTCGACCTGAAAACCAAACCCAAATTGCTAAAACCAAATTCAAATAGCGAAAACTAAAATTCAAACTACGAAAAATCAAATTCAAATTGCGAAAAATGCCAAACAAACTCCAAAAATTCCCAAAATTTACCCAAAAATTTCCTAAGAATTATGATGAATTATCATAATTTTAAAACCCCAAAAAATGTCAACAAAAACTTCAAATTTTGCAAAGAAACCCCAAAATTCTACAAAATTACCAAGATAAATCTATGAGGAATTTTGAGAAACCCTTTGAACCATTAAATTCCTCATATTTTTCTAAGCTTACCCATAAAATTTCATGCAAAAATAACCAAGGAAAGGCCTTCAAATAATTTATTTTGGATTGGAATCAAAGAATATACACTAAATTAGGGAAAATCAGATGAAATTCACAGAAAAATTGAAAGACCCTGTCGGGTGCATCCATTGCAGCGGATCCAGGATGGAGGAAAGGAGGCGCTGCCATTTAAAAAATTACTGTTCAATCTATGAGTCGGGTGAACCCGTTGTTCGTACACCATGCACAGAAGATTAAAATGTTTCAATTGGTGTCTCTTACGCTCAGCCCATGCAAAACAAGGAAAGAAGAGAGCCTTCTTCTTCACCTGGGTAAAAAGAAAGAAAGGAGATGGCGATTTTAACCGCGAGCGAGTCGGGTAAAAATGGAGGAACAGGCGACGTGGCCTCCTCTCTGGCCACAGACACGAAACCAGCAGCCCCTGCCCATGGTTTTCCGAAACTAAACCCTAGGTGCAGTCGAATCTCCACCGTTGATGTAGATTGGATGGTGAAGATAGCTCTCGGGCCAAGGAAGGTCGCCCTAAATCCCAGCCTATTTAAACCCATAAAATTCAAGAAGAAGGAGAGAGAGGCTGCCATAGACAGAGTCTAGGGTTTAGCTATTGTTATTTTCACCCAATTAGGACAGTTGAAGTGTAATTGTGAGAGACATTAGGTCAAACAGTTAGAGAAAGAGAGAAGGAGGTAAAATTAAGAGATCCTTGCTTGTAATCGCTCAAGTTTGAAATAAAGAAATCTATTTGAAGTGTCAATTTGCTGTTTTGATTGTTCTTATTCTTCAACTCAGCCACCAAATAATGGTGTGCTTGAGTATGTGAGACATAGCTCCTTTGAGCCATGGTTTGAAGCGTAGCATCAGCCATGGCCATAAGGAAGGTCCCAATAAGGATGCCCATGAAGGTTTGGAGCCTAGCTCCTCGCTTCATGAGGTATTCTCGTGTTACAAATGAGATCTACCATGGCCATCACTTGAGGGTTTGCAGCCTAGCTCAATCCTCTTGTGAAAGCCTTAACTTGGCTTGGTGTTGTGTCAGAGCACTGGCTCTGGCCTGGCCTTGCTCAAGATATCATTAAAAATCCGAAAATGGCATAAAAAAAAAATGGTGAAAAGGGCATGTTAACTTCAACCAGCCCCATGTTTAAAATTTACTCGAAATCTAGTGTTTAAATGCACAATATAGCATGAAATAGTATGGGTTCTGTAATCCCTAAGCCATGTTTGCATTACTAGAAAATAAGAAAAATGTATATGTATGAATAAATATACAAATCTGGACAGAATTGAAAATAAGTCAAAAGTGGGGTTCCCTTCGCATAAAAATACATAAATAAGCATGGATAGCAGGTACATGACCTTATGGACAGCAGGGAACAAATTTTATTATTTTTGGAAATTTATATGATTTTATACGCATTAATAAAGACAGCATGGTCATTTTATGAAATAAAAAAAAATGTTATTTTCTAAATTCTGGATTTTTCTAATAAAAAGGTGTTTAAATCAAAATTTCTCAAGCACATTAAAGATGCTCACTGCAAGTTTTCATAAAAGCAAAGGCATGTAATAATAATAATAAAATAATAAATAAATCTTCTACTTTATGTTAACTACTGCCCCTGTACACAGTTTATACCTAAAATTATGTAAAGTAAAAAAATATGTAAGAGTCAAAGGGTGCATAGTAAAAAGGTGCCGCTGTGAGGATGTTTAGAACAAATTGTTATTCTTACAAACGGTTTTCAGATTGGTGGGTTTATTAGTAAAAAAAATAATAATAATATAAATGGTTGGCTGTTGCAAATGTTAATGTAGAATGTGATATATGAAACAGTAATGTGCACTTAAGTATTGTGATTGTATGACTCAATGAGATATGTAGCTTTAAGATCAAAATGAAGGATGCAGTTAAAGTTTGCATAAGTAATTGTCTGCTGGTAATCAAAGTTCGTAGGAATTGAGCTGCCATGTGTTGATTGAATCAGTGACTTTCAACCATGGAGAAGCTTGTTAGGAATTGAATTGGACAAAACAAACCTGAGTTGTAAATACCCCTTCTTCCTTGCTTCGATAACAAACAACCCATCTCTAGTGTGAGTTAAGCCCATACAAGCCTTCTGTACCAATTCTCTTGTACCAATTGGTACCAAACCCAACTTGGCACTGAAACCATCTCACTGCCGTACCAAGTCAGTGGTTCACTCGCCCAAAGCAATGTAACGCAAGGCCAATGAAGACCATCTATGTGTTCCCTACCTTTCCACGATGCCATAGAACCCAAGCTCATGGGTTGTGATGCTTCTAACCGCCGGAATTTCACCGGAGAAGCTTGACAAGAGGCTGCGGAAGAGATGAGGCCAACTCGTCAAATTGAGAAGAGTCAGCTCAAATTAAATATACCTTCTCACTCTCCTCTCTTACACGATCCTAACGAGCTCAAGAGAGACGACTGAGACGGCTGCAATCGCCGGAAAACGAGGTTTCAGAAGAAACGGGGACTAAATTGAAGAAAATCTTTGCATAGCCGAGATAAACTCAAGGTTTTTCCGGCCAAATGGAGGCGACTCAACCTAAACGAAGACCACCTATGTGTTATCCTCAATCCCACGAGCACAAAGGTCCCAACCGCGTCATCAATGGTGGCCTAGATCACCGGAGCCTTGTCGGCAGAGGACTGCATCGATAATAAAATAAATACAGGGGCCCTGATGCAAAATTACCCTCCTTCAACGGGTACTTCAGCGCCGAAATGTTTGCGATCTTCTGTGGCTAAATCGTTTGAGGCAGGTCAGTGACACGGCTACGACTCGTTACACCAAGAACCCAGAGTCTCAAAATAAACTCGACACGTCAGCTGCTACGTCAGTGCCAGATCATACTTAGTCAGCTGCCATTTCAGCTCTTCTGCTGACGTGGACCAATCAGAAAATTACAAACAAGCAGAAACTTCGAAAAATCATTAAAAATAGTAGAAAACTCAGAAAAATTCAAATAAAATATCCATAAAATTCTAAAAATCTGAATAAACCAAATTTACTTATACTTTGATATAAAATTCTGTCAAAGTATTGGTCTTTTGTATTTTTTGAAGTATTTTCAATATTAAATGAATTTTAGAAAATTATAAAATGATATTAAATAAATTTTGTAAAATTATAAAATTATGTCAGAACCAATAAAAACTCTTCTAATAAATTTCCAAAACTAAAAATCTAAGTAATTTCAAAATAGAAATAATTTCAAAAAGAAATATGTCAAATATCAAATATTTTCAAAATAAATATAATTAAAAATATAAAAAGAAATTTCAAAAGCCTAAAATTAAAAATAAAAATAAAACAAAACTGTGAAAATGGTAAAACCCAAAGAGAAACTTCAAAAACTTAAAGTCAAAACACGAACCCAAAGTCAAAACCGAAACCTCTTCATTTAAGGAAGGACAGCTCTTCAGCAAATCAAGATGGATTTCGAGTGATTCAGAAGTAGAATCCAAACCCTACCAAAGCCCAAAATAGTCTTAGTCAAACTCCTTCCAAATAAAAGCCCAAATTAAAAATCATTAAATATTCAAGTGTCCTCAATTGAGTCCCGTCAATTAGGTCTGGTACCATCAATTGAGTCCGGTTTAGGCCAAAAAGGAATAAACTCCACATAGACAGAAACGATTCTCTTAGCCTTTACATATAATTCTTTAGATCCCTTAATCAGAGGTTCTCGTGGGAAACCACGAGGTAATTAACAGTAGGGGCTTGCGCCTACTGGAAAGAAAGGACCCTCGAAATTAATAAACCCTCGTAAGAAGCGACTCTTGTTTTGGTTCTCTTATTGTCAAGAGATATTCAGTGCGGAGATCGAACCTTAAGGGGGGTGAATCTAAGGCTTATTCTAATTTCTCGAGGAAATCCATTCACTCTTCGAGAGATGACGAAAAAGTCCACACAGATTCTCTGGCACGCCCGGTGGGACCTCTTTCTCCTCTCATCTTTGGGATTTAAGAACTATAATGTAAAGGCTAAAAAAAAAATTATTTCTTAAATTTCTTAAATTTCTTAAATTTTAAAACTTCAAATTTTCAAATAAACATTTCTAACGATAACATGTAGAGTTCTTTTCTTGTAGGAAATGAGACCCACGACTATTGACATGAGCAAGCCTGAAGGAGTGCTCACGATTGGGGCAGTACCGATCTGTTATCACCATGAATTTATGCTCGGGGCAGGGCCCTTCGGGTATTCATTTGTGCCTATTGTACAGGTCAAAGATGGAAGCTTCCAACTTGCCAAAGTTATTGAAGAACCACAAAAAGAGGCACTGGAGATTTCAGAAATTCTTGAAATCCCCCCCTGAAATAAGAGCTGAAAAGGAAGAGTGGTCTGTTGTCTCACAAAAGCGGACCAACAAAAATGCTCAGCCTAGAAGATGTTATACACCACCAAGAAAAGTGATGGCAAAATCTAATCTCCAAGTAACCAACTCATTTGCACCACTCCGACTGGTAAAGAAGAGCTCATCAAAAGCTAAGCTCAAAACGGTGGATGAATTACCAACGAAGTGTCAAACAACAGTCAGGGGCAGGAGTCCTAAAATAAGGTACTCTATGAAAAAGAGGCTCACACACACCCCGGTCAGTGAAAGGCTTGGCCCCAATAGTGCCAAAAGATCGTCAACCCTAGTTAAAAAGAGACTGGGGCAGCAAGAAGAAGCGAAGGTCAACACTTCGGTCAAAGAGAGGCCGGGGCACAGTGAAGAGGACAAAGTTCTCAAGAAGATGTGGGAGTATAAGAGAAAAGCTCAGTTGGTTAGAAAAGTAAATGACCAAATGCTACAGGATAAGAAAGGGCGTATGATACGGTCTGAAGAAAAGCCCGTTGTCTACGCACGGGTGAATATGATAGAGGTGGATGAAGAAGTAGAAATGCATGGTTTTGTCCATGCAGTTAATAAGGATGGCAAAGCTCCTATGACAAATGATGATGGAATTGAGCCACAAGCGGTGATGATGGAACAAGATGATGAAGCTCCCAATAATGATCAAGAAAATCCATGTGTTGACAAAAGTGATAAAGAAATGAGTGATGAAGGAAAAGAACAAGCAAGTGTATTAGAAGATAATGAGAAATCAATATTAGAAAAGAGAATAAGGAAACAGAATAAGGACATGTTAAAAATGCAAAAAAAGCGGGAAAAAGAAACCTCACAATATGCAAAGCTTATCGGATTCATACACAGAAAAGGGCTATATGATGAGTTTCTGGATGAAAAAGATGGAGAAGACATGTCAGAACCAAAAGAAGACAAAAACAAACAAAAAGCGATGTTCAATAGAAATTGGACACCTGAAGATATGTCAAGTGCTGAATCTGAAGAAGAAAAAGGGACAAAACAACATATTAAAAACGTGATTGATCAAGAACTCCAAGCAGTAGGGGTGATACCTTTAAGAGGTGCAAAGAAGAAAAGTGAAGATCCTTATCCTAAGGAGTATAATCGAGTCCGTTACCCGGAAGGGTACGAAGTCCCTAAATTTATGAGGTTTGATGGGACAGGAAAGGAAGGGACCAACCCTGAGGAACACTTAGCTCATTTCAAGAACGCATGCAGGGAAACAGTCAAACAAGAAGCTTTATTACTAAGACAATTCTCGTCAAGCCTAACTGGGGTAGCCTTCGAGTGGTATACATCTCTTGAGGAAGGCAGCATAAAATCATGGGAAGATATGGAAGAAGCGTTCCTAGCCAGGTTTGTAATGATAGTAAAAAAAGTAATGCTGGTAGACTTGCTATGTGAAAAACTCAAAAAAGGAGAAAATGCCTCTGAATACATCAATAGGTGGAAGTTAATGAGCATTAAATGTGAGCACCAAATACCAGAAGAAGAAGGAGTAGGAATTCTATTGAAAAATTTAGAAGGGTGGATGCAGAGACTTCTCATTGTTGCTGACATTCATACATATGAAAGACTTGCCAAGAAAGTGCATGAATTAGAAAAAATGGGACCTCCACGAGAAGCTCACTATTCAAGAGGCCAAAAGAAGAGAGATGGTGGTAGAAAGATGGCATCGACACAAATGGTTACAAACTCTAATGTGTTGAGAACTAAGGGTAGTCATAATACCAATCCAAAGCCCCTCTTGTCATTGGCAAAGTTGACCAGTAAACCATACTCCTTCAAGAAGAAGATAGTTCCAGGAATATTTAGGGATATGATGAAGAATGATTTGCTCGAATTGCCACCATGCAAGCGTGCAAACGATATGGAAAGGTCAGACGATCCTAATTTCTGTCCCTATCACAGGATCCTAGGGCATAAAATCGAAGATTGTTGGGTGTTTAAAGACTGGCTTGAGAAAATGATTCAAGAAAGAAAAGTTGAAATTAAAGAAAAACACCGACAGGAGCCTACTCCTCATGAGCCAACTCTTCACAAGCCAGCCAACACGGTACACCACTCGGTATGTGTCATTGAAGTAACCGAGGGTATATTAGAAAAAAATGAGCAATACAAAGAGAATGAGGTTGGAGAGAGCTCGGCTTCAATCACTGGGGCAAGTCAAACAACACTTGAAAAGTTGGAAGAGTTATTAAGAGAGCAAAGTAATGAGATTGCCTCTCTCAAACAAGAGATGTATCATGAGACAGCTACAAGAGCAACAGGTTATAATGACTTACGTGATGAGTGGCATGACATACGCTACGAACTTCATATGTTAAGGCAAGAAGATAAGGAGAATCGCCAGGAGATGGCAGCACTCTGGGAAGAAAATAAGAAAATAAAAAAGCTCCTGAAATCATTGCAAGAAGCGAGTGATGGTCTTTTGAAATCTTCGAAGAAACAAGCTAGAAAACCATACCCAATCGAGTATGAGATAATGCCATACCCCGAAAAATACATAATTCCAGTATTTAGACTTTTCACGGGGGACAACATTCAAAAAGGTGATGTTGATCGGCATTTGGCAGGGTTTCTCGTGACATGTGGTGAAATTGCAGAGAATGATGCTTTAATGCTAAGGCAATTCTCGTCGAGTCTTACAGGGCATGCGTTTGAATGGTACATGTCCCTAGAAGATGATAGCATCAAGACATGGGATGACATGGTCAATGCATTCCGAGCTAAATTTGATAAGGTATTTGTCACTGAAACACCTGATCGAGAATTGCTAACCATGCCAAAAATCGAAATGATAACTACAACAAAGACGAGCTTGAAAAAGAAAATTCTAGTCAGGGGCAGCAACCATGAAGCACCTCGACAATCTATTTCCTTAGCAGAAAGGAAGAGTAAACCATACTCATTTAGAAAGAATAAGGTCATGGAGTTGTTCCCTTTGGCCGTAATACATGGGCTCCAGCTACCGATAAGCAAGCGTCCAGAGGATCTGGACAAAATGGAAGGCTCTAAATTTTGTGCATACCATAGGGTTGTGGGACACAAGACTGAAGATTGTTGGGTTTTCAAGGATTGGATTGAAGAGAAGTATAGAAAAGGTGAAATTTCGCTCCCTACTTATGTCTTGCAGAGCCCTGCATCTCATGAGTAAATCCAAAAGAAAGAAATGAGAAGAAAAAAAAAAGAAGAAAAAAAAAGGAGAAAGAAAGAAGATAGAAAAAAAAATAGGGAAAGTGGAATAAGAAAGAAACTGAAGTAAAGAAGAAGAAAGAAATGAGAATAAGGAAAAAGAGATCGAAGCCTCATCAACGAAGTTAAGGTAGAATAGTAACCAAAACTAATTTCATGGAAAAAAAAAAAAACCCGAGAAGTCAAATAAAATTGAAACTAAAACAAAAGTCCACAACAAAAACTCTAAAATCAAAAGAATAAAGAAATTGGGAGTTTCTGGCCAAAGAAACAAAGTGTCAAAATCTTAACCGAAATCCTTACCCAAAACTCTAAAAATCCAATACTTAAAACTCCAATAAAAATCGTGACAACAAAAGCCAATAAAGCCTAAAACTCCAATAAAAACCATGACAACCAAAACCTACTAAAAAATGTGTAGAAAATCCAATAAAGTCACAACAAACAACCAAAGTCCAAAAAGCAAGTCTCAAGTTCCCTTGGGCTAAAGCTTGAAGGAGTGTTTCGTTCTTTTGAACATTATGGAACATTACTCTGCAAGGCCCTAAAGAAATAAGGTAAGCACAAATAAATAAAAGGTCCAATAAAAAAAAAATCCCTAACCTCAAAAATCTAAAAAAAAAACCAACCAAGCAAAAGAAATAAAACCATATCCATACCGTGTCCTGCCGGGCCTAAATTCGAAGGAATGTTTTTGTCCTTTTGGACATTCATAGAACATCTCCTTTACAAGGTGCCAACATTGAAATCGAAATTTGAAAATTGAAATTTGAAATAAAAAAAAAATAATAAAACCTGAAATTGCGAAACCACTCATCTTGGGGAGAGATGTGCATGAAAACTAAACTCAAAAAAAAATGAAAGATGAAATTTAAATTTACCAAAATTGAAAGAAAGAAAACTTAAAAGATAGTATTCCTAGATGTCAAATTAGTATCTAGAAGAAAGAAAACATCAAAGAACCCCAATGTTCGAAGTTTTCTATACCGACCTCAATGTCGGAAGAGACACAAAAGAACCTCAATGTTCTAGTCTCTAAACACTGACCTCAATGTCGGAAGAGACACAAAAGAACCTCAATGTTCTAGTCTCTAAACACCGACCTCAATGTCGGAAAATACACAAAAGAACCTCAATGTTCTAGTCTCTAAATACCGACCTCAATGTCGGAAAATACACAAATGAACCTCAATGTTCAAGTCTTCAAACACTGACCTCAATGTCGGAAAAGACACAAAAAAAACCACAATGTTGTAAGTTTTCAAATACCGACCTCAATGTCGGAAAAGGCCCAAGAAAATCTCAATATTCTAGCCTTCAAGTATCGACCTTAATGTTGAAAAAGCACCATAGAACCTTAATGTTCTAAGTTTTCAAATATCGATCTCAATGTCGAAATAAATATCGACCTCAATGTCGAGAAGACGCTAAGAACCTCAATGTTCTAGTCTTCAAATGTTGACCTCAATGTCAACTCCTGAGTATCAAACGAGCATAGCGCTTTGTGCTTGGTATTTAAAAATATAGTGGGTAACAAAGAACCTCAATGTTCATGCCTACTACATCGACCACAATGTCGAAGTCCTAGGAGTATGCTTCAATAGAAGACTAGGAGCACAAGAGCCCCAAACCTACATAAACCCGATAATAGAAATAAAAAAAAACAATAGGCACCTCCAAGGCAAAATACCCAAACTCAACAAAAATCATATCTAAAAAACCAAAATACCTTAAATTCAATAAAAGCTTAAATAAACTGTTCAACGAAGACCTCAACTAAGGCTGATCCAATGAAGTCTTCTAAGGGCGAGAACTTCCTACATTCACCATGTTAATGCCATCAAAGACGTCAATACTGCCAATGCTAATCGAAGAAGAAAGTATTGAATTCAACCATGCTGAAGCAGCCGACTCAACATTGGGATAACCCAACAATTGGAGTCGCAAACCAACACCGGGGAAAGCTAAAAGCCAAAACTAAGGCTCACACTAAGGAAACCAGTCAAAATCGGGGGCAGTAAATCAAACCATCAAGCAATCACAATCTACTAAAGGAGACGAGTACATAAAAATGGAGGAAGTTGAGCCCAAAATGAAGGCGAGAATAGCTCAACCCAATTAAATTCAAGTTCAGGCGAAAGCTTGACAAACCTCTAGTATAAGAATTCGACAATTTGAAGGGGTCAAGAAGTAGGGACCACCAGAGCATGTCGTTCTGCCCAGGATCCTCACAACATTCTCTGGTGGGGGTCATTTGTTTGACCCTAAAAATTCGACCTGAAAACCAAACCCAAATTGCTAAAACCAAATTCAAATAGCGAAAACTAAAATTCAAACTGCGAAAAATCAAATTCAAATTGCGAAAAATGCCAAACAAACTCCAAAAATTCCCAAAATTTACCCAAAAATTTCCTAAGAATTATGATGAATTATCATAATTTTAAAACCCCAAAAAATGTCAACAGAAACTTCAAATTTTGCAAAGAAACCCCAAAATTCTACAAAATTACCAAGATAAATCTATGAGGAATTTTGAGAAACCCTTTGAACCATTAAATTCCTCATATTTTTCTAAGCTTACCCATAAAATTTCATGCAAAAATAACCAAGGAAAGGCCTTCAAATAATTTATTTTGGATTGGAATCAAAGAATATACACTAAATGAGGGAAAATCAGATGAAATTCACAGAAAAATTGAAAGACCCTGTCGGGTGCATCCATTGCAGCGGATCCAGGATGGAGGAAAGGAGGCGCTGCCATTTAAAAAATTACTGTTCAATCTATGAGTCGGGTGAACCCGTTGTTCGTACACCATGCACAGAAGATTAAAATGTTTCAATTGGTGTTTCTTACGCTCAGCCCATGCAAAACAAGGAAAGAAGAGAGCCTTCTTCTTCACCTGGGTAAAAAGAAAGAAAGGAGATGGCGATTTTAACCGCGAGGGAGTCGGGTAAAAATGGAGGAACAGGCGACGTGGCCTCCTCTCTGGCCACAGACACGAAACCAGCAGCCCCTGCCCATGGTTTTCCGAAACTAAACCCTAGGTGCAGTCGAATCTCCACCGTTGATGTAGATTGGATGGTGAAGATAGCTCTCGGGCCAAGGAAGGTCGCCCTAAATCCCAGCCTATTTAAACCCATAAAATTCAAGAAGAAGGAGAGAGAGGCTGCCATAGACAGAGTCTAGGGTTTAGCTATTGTTATTTTCACCCAATTAGGACAGTTGAAGTGTAATTGTGAGAGACATTAGGTCAAACAGTTAGAGAAAGAGAGAAGGAGGTAAAATTAAGAGATCCTTGCTTGTAATCGCTCAAGTTTGAAATAAAGAAATCTATTTGAAGTGTCAATTTGCTGTTTTGATTGTTCTTATTCTTCAACTCAGCCACCAAATAATGGTGTGCTTGAGTATGTGAGACATAGCTCCTTTGAGCCATGGTTTGAAGCGTAGCATCAGCCATGGCCATAAGGAAGGTCCCAATAAGGATGCCCATGAAGGTTTGGAGCCTAGCTCCTCGCTTCATGAGGTATTCTCGTGTTACAAATGAGATCTACCATGGCCATCACTTGAGGGTTTGCAGCCTAGCTCAATCCTCTTGTGAAAGCCTTAACTTGGCTTGGTGTTGTGTCAGAGCACTGGCTCTGGCCTGGCCATGCTCAAGATATCATTAAAAATCCGAAAATGGCATAAAAAAAAAATGGTGAAAAGGGCATGTTAACTTCAACCAGCCCCATGTTTAAAATTTACTCGAAATCTAGTGTTTAAATGCACAATATAGCATGAAATAGTATGGGTTCTGTAATCCCTAAGCCATGTTTGCATTACTAGAAAATAAGAAAAATGTATATGTATGAATAAATATACAAATCTGGACAGAATTGAAAATAAGTCAAAAGTGGGGTTCCCTTCGCATAAAAACACATAAATAAGCATGGGTAGCAGGTACATGACCTTATGGACAGCAGGGAACAAATTTTATTATTTTTGGAAATTTATATGATTTTATACGCATTAATAAAGACAGCATGGTCATTTTATGAAATAAAAAAAAATGTTATTTTCTAAATTCTGGATTTTTCTAATAAAAAGGTGTTTAAATCAAAATTTCTCAAGCACATTAAAGATGCTCACTGCAAGTTTTCATAAAAGCAAAGGCATGTAATAATAATAATAAAATAATAAATAAATCTTCTACTTTATGTTAACTACTGCCCCTGTACACAGTTTATACCTAAAATTATGTAAAGTAAAAAAATATGTAAGAGTCAAAGGGTGCATAGTAAAAAGGTGCCGCTGTGAGGATGTTTAGAACAAATTGTTATTCTTACAAACGGTTTTCAGATTGGTGGGTTTATTAGTAAAAAAAATAATAATAATATAAATGGTTGGCTGTTGCAAATGTTAATGTAGAATGTGATATATGAAACAGTAATGTGCACTTAAGTATTGTGATTGTATGACTCAATGAGATATGTAGCTTTAAGATCAAAATGAAGGATGCAGTTAAAGTTTGCATAAGTAATTGTCTGCTGGTAATCAAAGTTCGTAGGAATTGAGCTGCCATGTGTTGATTGAATCAGTGACTTTCAACCATGGAGAAGCTTGTTAGGAATTGAATTGGACAAAACAAACCTGAGTTGTAAATACCCCTTCTTCCTTGCTTCGATAACAAACAACCCATCTCTAGTGTGAGTTAAGCCCATACAAGCCTTCTGTACCAATTCTCTTGTACCAATTGGTACCAAACCCAACTTGGCACTGAAACCATCTCACTGCCGTACCAAGTCAGTGGTTCACTCGCCCAAAGCAATGTAACGCAAGGCCAATGAAGACCATCTATGTGTTCCCTACCTTTCCACGATGCCATAGAACCCAAGCTCATGGGTTGTGATGCTTCTAACCGCCGGAATTTCACCGGAGAAGCTTGACAAGAGGCTGCGGAAGAGATGAGGCCAACTCGTCAAATTGAGAAGAGTCAGCTCAAATTAAATATACCTTCTCACTCTCATCTCTTACACGATCCTAACGAGCTCAAGAGAGACGACTGAGACGGCTGCAATCGCCGGAAAACGAGGTTTCAGAAGAAACGGGGACTAAATTGAAGAAAATCTTTGCATAGCCGAGATAAACTCAAGGTTTTTCCGGCCAAATGGAGGCGACTCAACCTAAACGAAGACCACCTATGTGTTATCCTCAATCCCACGAGCACAAAGGTCCCAACCGCGTCATCAATGGTGGCCTAGATCACCGGAGCCTTGTCGGCAGAGGACTGCAGCGATAATAAAATAAATACAGGGGCCCTGATGCAAAATTACCCTCCTTCAACGTGTACTTCAGCGCCGAAATGTTTGCGATCTTCTGTGGCTAAATCGTTTGAGGCAGGTCAGTGACACGGCTACGACTCGTTACACCAAGAACCCAGAGTCTCAAAATAAACTCGACACGTCAGCTGCTACGTCAGTGCCAGATCATACTTAGTCAGCTGCCATTTCAGCTCTTCTGCTGACGTGGACCAATCAGAAAATTACAAACAAGCAGAAACTTCGAAAAATCATTAAAAATAGTAGAAAACTCAGAAAAATTCAAATAAAATATCCATAAAATTCTAAAAATCTGAATAAACTAAATTTACTGATACTTTGATATAAAATTCTGTCAAAGTATTGGTCTTTTGTATTTTTAGAAGTATTTTCAATATTAAATGAATTTTAGAAAATTATAAAATGATATTAAATAAATTTTGTAAAATTATAAAATTATGTCAGAACCAATAAAAACTCTTCTAATAAATTTCCAAAACTAAAAATCTAAGTAATTTCAAAATAGAAATAATTTCAAAAAGAAATATGTCAAATATCAAATATTTTCAAAATAAATATAATTAAAAATATAAAAAGAAATTTCAAAAGCCTAAAATTAAAAATAAAAATAAAACAAAACTGTGAAAATGGTAAAACCCAAAGAGAAACTTCAAAAACTTAAAGTCAAAACACGAACCCAAAGTCAAAACCGAAACCTCTTCATTTAAGGAAGGACAGCTCTTCAGCAAATCAAGATGGATTTCGAGTGATTCAGAAGTAGAATCCAAACCCTACCAAATCCCAAAATAGTCTTAGTCAAACTCCTTCCAAATAAAAGCCCAAATTAAAAATCATTAAATATTCAAGTGTCCTCAATTGAGTCCCGTCAATTAGGTTTGGTACCATCAATTGAGTCCGGTTTAGGCCAAAAAGGAATAAACTCCACATAGACAGAAACGATTCTCTTAGCCTTTACATATAATTCTTTAGATCCCTTAATCAGAGGTTCTCGTGGGAAACCACGAGGTAATTAACAGTAGGGGCTTGCGCCTACTGGAAAGAAAGGACCCTCGAAATTAATAAACCCTCGTAAGAAGCGACTCTTGTTTTGGTTCTCTTGTTGTCAAGAGATATTCAGTGCGGAGATCGAACCTTAAGGGGGGTGAATCTAAGGCTTATTCTAATTTCTCGAGGAAATCCATTCACTCTTCGAGAGATGACGAAAAAGTCCACACAACTGTCAACCGAGGACAAAGCTACTTGGGTTGGTTCATGAAATTTCTCAGGGAAAACGTTATTAATAAGAAGAGAAAAATGTGTTGTTTCCCATCGTCACTAGGAATAAGGAACACATTAAAAAAACCACGATATGGATGGGAAGATATACAGTAATGTTATAGGTGTGTGTATATATATATATATATATATATATATATAGTATTGATATGGTGAGTTGCAACTCACCATAGAGTCGGTGAGTTGCGACCAAAACTCTTAAATATAATTCAAAACGATCGATCGAAACCTTTCAATATGATCTTCCTATTAAAATCTCCATGCAAACCAAATTTTATAATTTTTTGAAATTTTTAAGTATTTTTTTTAATTTTAGAAAATCGTTAATCTAATTAGTTCTGAACCGTTCAAAAACAACAGTTTTTAAAAATCCGAAAAAAAATACTCAAAAATCTCAAAAAAATATAAAATTTGGTCAGCATGGAGATTTTAATAGGGAGATCATATTGGACGGTTTGGATCGGTCATTTTGAACTATATCTAATAGTTTTGATCGCAACTCACCATAGCAAAACTCTATATATATATATATATATATATATATATAGCTGTGTGTTGATCTGAGATACATGGAGCATACATGCAGACGTCCAGATACTGTTGTTGGTATATTTTTGGTGAATTATATATGGTGTCTATATGCATGTTGCTATTCAGGCTTTTGTTGCTTTTAATTCTACTTTATTAATGCTTTTATTTCATTCATCTATAATAAACAATAATGGACCCAGTTGTAAAAATTTAAAATTAATCATGCATAACATGCCCTTGTTTGTCCCAATAACATAGCTTGTAAATAAACAAGAATGACCCCACATGTAAGAAATAAAAGTTTATCATGGGTATACATAAGCAACGGTAACCCGACGTTTACACCACAAAATACGCTTGCAAACAAACAACAGACACCCTTGCAAATATAAAACATAGGCCCACATGTAAGAAAGAAAATTGAATCATGGGTATAATATATGGTTGTAAGTGATTGCAAATAAAGTGTGGCTCCAGTAAAATACGCTGGCAAACAAACAATAGGTACGCTTGCAAATAAAACGCATGTGCCCCGCATGTAAAATCATGCGTATAACATACGACCGTAAGCTCTTGCAAAATAAACAGTGGGTCCAGTAAAATACACTTGCAAATAGAGTACATGGGCCCCACATGTAAAATCATGCGTACAACATACGACCGTAAGCACTTGCAACTAAACAGTGGGCCCAATGGAATACCCTTACAAATAAAGGCACGATGGGCCCAGGACATCGAACAAATTCATGAGTCCTTATTCATGGGCATTCTCATATAGTATGTGATTTGCAAGGGGCCCATGAAAATAATAGCTAAAATCGACGAGGCTTTATGCCACAGTCCATTCGCAACCGTATACTCTTGCAAATGGGCTAATGCGACGGCTCCCCGTCGCTTATACTCCTTACAAATAATCCAGATTCTAGTAGTGTATGTTCAAACAGTTCGAGTGGGCTTTAGGTACCAGTAGGATGTCATATGGTGCAAGTACAAGATCGGTACAGGAAATTGGTTTCAAGGAAATGGTACAGTAAGGGATTAAGCACAGGTTTAGAAGTCAGCTCCAACACCAGTGAAAGATATATGGTACAAGTCATGAGGTTATACTCTTTTATATTACTCAACCATTTACACTTATCCTACTTCTAAAAGATAAGTCATGACATTTAATCAATAAATGTTATCATCAATAATTCCAGTAAAATTTTTGTTATCAGAAATAAATGAGGAATTGATTGTTAACTGTCAAAAAAAAAATGAATTTTGTATATAACATATTGGCACTCATCCATATACATTATTAAGAAGGTGATGCTGATTACAATGACACTAATAATTAAGCTTTCTGACAAGTTCACCTTTAGACTGAAGTTTGTGATTCAAGCAAAATCCACATCAAAACAAAGGTCATGCATGTATTTTCTTTTATAATTCTCTTTCACAAAAAAAATAAATAAACTAATTGTTGCAAGTTTACAGCTTCATATCCAAATATTAAATATACTTCTTCAAAATCGCAAATTTGGACAAGTTGATGAGAGTATGTAAATTTTTTTTTTCAGATTTTAGGATTAACAATTTCTGTAAATTATATCTGGAGGCATTTTGACTGAGCAATGTCTTTTGCTAAGGCAGCTCATGCATGATGCTTATGCACTTACTTTTTTACAGTTCATGTGAAAAGAAAAATTATGACATTTTTCCTTTGCACTTATATGTCTATCGCACACAATTTAGACTTAATGACAAATTATTAATGGTTCTTAAAATTGCTATACAAAAAATCCGCTAAGACGCGGCTTTGCCGCACTTCCCCACCTAGTATTAATTAAGATCCGTGATTTATTTTTCCTAAAATTGACAGCTTTTTGCAATTTCTATTTTTATGTTTGGTTAAAAATAGTATATTTTTGCTTTTTCTATAATTAAAAATAAAAAATAGTTTTCTCATTTTTTTGTTGAATATATTAAAAATAATTGTACCAATCATTATTTAATTTAAGAATTAAATATTTTTTTAAATCTAAGAAAGTTTATGCTGAATTATTGTCATCTAAAAAAATATAGCACAGCGAAACTGTAATTGACATGTTTAGTATTTTTTCTTTATTATGAATAAAATCGTCGGGTTTTTTCTGACCTTCAAAAAAAAAAAAAAAAAGCTCACTCAAGGAAATAATATTGCACCAAGTGTCAAAATTACAGAAAGCTACAAAAATTAAGTTCAAGAACGAGAATAAAAAGATTACATTTAATCTTTTTAGTTTAAATGGTTCTGATATCTCTGAATAAGGAGGGGCCATTAAAAAAAGTTAGGTTAATATTAGCTTTTAAAGTTGATAAAAATAAAACTACTGCAGCGCAGTGGATGCAAACTTGTAAACCTGTATAGTGCGATTGTGCGAAGGTGGGGAACTAACTTGCATTGCATCCCCAATGGTTACAAGATGTCAACTAATACTTTTAATAAAGCCTTATGATAATTTATGCTCTCTTATTTAGTTATTTAAATCCAATAATTCACAAACATATAGAAATCCTAACACATAGATACCCTCAATAATGATTCACAAAAACATCAAATTGCATCACGGCATTGCCGGTCTTCAGGTCACGCGAGTAAGTACGTGCCTGAACATAGCCCCGAGCAAATCTAAACCATCCGGTCCCGCCTGCAATTGGCATTTCTTGCACCGTGGAAAACACTTCATTGTGTCCCAAAATGGCAATTGTACTGCCGTTAAATTTTCCATCTGTAAAAATGAAGTTCATTGCCATGAAAAATTCTACTTTATATAACCCGGCTGCGGCATTGAATCCCTGTGCTCGCCCCACTAATTTTGAGTTTACATCTGGTCCGGTTGTCAACGGGTCATCCATCAGAACCACAAGACCGAAATATGTGGATGATTTGTTGGTTTCAGATGCTGCTGCTACACGGACGGCAGTCGGGTTGGAACTGTTGACAATGATATGGCAATAGAACCGAAAATGGCTCTGTTTTTCCACAGCAGCATCAGAAACGAGCCGACTGCTGACAAGATAGTCATTGCCATATTCAGAAGAGGTGACCGGGATGGAGTTGGTGGCACAGGAGAGAAACAACAATAGGAGGAGAGAGGAAAACATGAATGCTGCCATGGAACGTACGCTATGTTGCTTTCTTTTTTTTGCCCTTTTTCCCCTTCTTTCTTTTGGGTTGGTTTGGGAATGCAAATGGGAATGTGATTCATGGATCATTTATAAAGGCAGTGTGGATTTTTATTTGACCTTGTCTTGTCCAATAGGCGAAGAGTATTGAAATACGTTGTAGCTGATTGGTGGGAACAAATGCAGTCCACAAACTCAGATTATAGTTTATCATAGTTGACAACTCAATTATAATGAGTTAGATAGTGTAGGTATATATATTTCTTCATTAGAATTATTAAAAGAAAGGTTTATTCTTTCTAAATATATTCGTGAAGTAATTAAATAACATTTTGTTAAAGAACTCGTTGAACATGTGATTAAGATTAAAGGGTTTTTTTTTCATTAGATTAGCTAGCTAGTGGCGCGGAATAATACCCCAATAGCTTATCACATCTGCCTAACTTAATTTTCCTCGATATCGGCTCTATGCAACATAGACCTCACTCGGACCTTATCACTATCGGTGCAGGTTGTATTGCATATTATCTAAAAGACTAAAACAAAAATAGTTGATCGAAATCGTTATGTTAATCTTCATTTGTTTGAACGGGTGGAATCAAATAAATATCGCTGGAACATTTTTTTTTAATCTGTCAAAACTAGATCTGAATGAAAGGATTTCTTCATGACTACATATGACATTCGAATAATCTAATCCAATCTGAATTTAGTATTTAATTCAGTATATTTTCAATCAAGTCGGCTGTTCGTCTGGTCTCTAATTAGTTTTACGGGTTCTAATTAGCAAGCCTGAACTCATCTATTAGGGGCTGTTACAAAATATTTCTTTGAGAAATAAATATCTTACGATATTCAAAGCTCACCATATGTAAGTTAAGAGTTTAAATGATTACTAAAAAAATAGTTTTGTCAAGGTTAAAAGAATCAAAATCTCATTTAACATTATCTACATCTTACAATATACTTCCTGGAATTCTTTCAAATCTTGCAAATGTGCTGTTACGTGGAGGTAATTAAGGAATTGGAATGGCAGGAGCCGATATATCTGAAATTTTTAGGGCTTGCTCCAAGATTTGGGATGGAATAAGAACTCTTGATCTAGCGATAAAAGAGTAATGTGTCTTTTGTTGCAGGTTCAAAATCCGACTGGAAAGAGTCCTTTGTGACATTTAAATTCGAAATAGACTAGCTGCTGCATCGCGCTTCGCGCGATGTATGATTAACCAAAAGAGATTATATTATTGATTTCAATACATTGCCTGTTTATTTTCTGACATTCTACAATTGCAATACATTGTTGATTTGAATACATTGCTTGTTTCACAATAGACACAGCACTAATGATTGGCAAACGAAAGGGGTCTATACAGATTCAGAAATTTAAACCACACAGCATTGATTAATTCCAAAAATAGATATTTCGACTGAACGAAAGGGGTCTATACAGATTCAGAAATTTAAACCACACAGCATTGATTAATTCCAAAAATAGATATTTCAACTAAACGAAAGGGGTCTATACAGATTCAGAAATTTAAATCACACAGCATTGATTAATTCCAAAAATAGATATTTCAACTAAACGAAAGGGGTCTATACAGATTCAGAAATTTAAACCACACAGCATTGATTAATTCCAAAAATAGATATTTCAACTAAACGAAAGGGGTCTATACAGATTCAGAAATTTAAACCACACAGCATTGATTAATTCCAAAAATAGATATTTCAACTAATCTCATTCTCTTCGTCGTCATGTCCAGCTCAGAGTCAGCTCAGACTCATGACTTAACAGAGTCTTGTGCCTACTTTTCTTGTTCATTCTATTCTTATAATCGCCACATAATCACCAAAGCTCTTCTCGAGCTATATTTCAGATGCAACAAAAAATAATATTAGCAATTTATGGATATAAAGTGGTTGAGATTACTATCGTCGATATTAGAGCTAAAGGCATGCAACGTGTCATAAACGAAATGATCAAGACTCAATAATAACCAATACACAATCCTCTCTAAATTCTTCTCATGACGCATGAAATTCTGAGCGAAAGTTAGCTCTTCTCTGCTTCATCAATTTTAACAGAGAAACAGTATTAGCAATTTTATCCTCTTTCCTTATTGAAATCCTCAGCTGGCCTATTTTGGGTTTTATACAATCTGGTGGTGCTGATATAAGGGGAAAAAAGTCATGCAATTTCATCGAAGTGCATTTTATATCAATGAAGAGGCTTGCACTTAGTAACTCCATAACACACTAAAAAGATTATTCAGAAAAAAATCGTTGCAAATAAATTCAAACCCAAAACTATGCTGGATTAAACAAAACCAAACATACCGATGATCTTGTATGTTGACATGCAATTTGTCAGAGCCCAAAAGCTTATCCAATTCTTTTCTACACCCAAACAACAATATTCCTTGCTGAACAGGGAGCAAAACTGAAAAGCCAATTTTTTTGCAGCAAAATCATATGTCAGGTCAAATAATTAGCAATAAAACACCTAAATTTCAAATTGTTTGTAAAGTGCCATTTATAGGTGAGCTAATTTATAACTTACATAATAAGAATTTCAAACAAATAAGCGAGTTTGAATTATTTAGAGCTGCAATTTAGATCAATGGCGAATATATAACCATAAAGCCATAAACAGTGAGAGAAATTATTTTGAGAGATGGGAATAATTGTATGCCTATCCAATAATAAATAAAGGAGATAAAACAAAATTTTCAGCAAAGATAATAATTTAATTAATCAACAAAAGCAATAATTGTATGCCTATCTGATATTAGAAAGGAGTAGACCTTTTTCTTTGCCGTTGATCCTTGGTCTGAAACAAACAGCAGCTAATTTTGTAGCTCGACCTATGGATGGCAATATCGAAGTATGTTATTCTGTCAATTAAATTTTGCAAAGAAAGATTCAGCCAGTGTCTAAGAGAATCTAAATAAAAATCGAAGTCCATAATAACATATGATTTGTTTTAAAACTTGCACATATTTTCAAACCCAAACATCACCAACTACATTTTGTACAAAAGGGAAAACAGCAAACAAAAGAATAACAGAAAACTAAATGGAAGATGTGAGAATATGCCATATAAAATCTTGTAGAAATGATTAATTGATACAGGGATAAATGTATAGGAACAACATAACCATCTATAATCCCTTATGGGTATATTTTATGCCTGCCTTTTATCATATATATATATGGATAACGATTTTAACAGAATAGAAGCTTAATTTTGGTGCTATGCATCATAATCAAGTCTAAATTGTTATGTTATTTTTTTAAGTAAACCTCAATTTGACTTACTTGGTCGTAATATTTCTTAAGACGATTTTAATTGCAACACCCTCCATAATCTCCAAAAAGAAAACATTACCTTATAAGGAAAAATCGATGGTAACGATAGGCTTTACACCTAGATATTGTTTCAACTCATTGAGAGAGAAGTCCATATGCCTCAATTTCGAAACGTTATGTTGTTTCAGCAAATATCAATCTTGCAGCATCTAATATGAAACATGAAGTTAGCAGCACCTGCTACAGATCAAAAGAAAGAAAAATAAATTAAAAATAATCTTTAATTTAAATTTTCAAAATGGATGCTAGGCCCACATCTCTCTTGAGCCTTGCAACTGCTAAGGAAATGAATGTCCTAATTTAAAAAGAAATTAGCTTGTTTAGTAGTACTTAGAAGCTTTTTAATAGAAGCAAAAAAATTAAGCCATTAAAAAATCAATGGATGGATTGAGCAGAAATGTAAATCAAAAATGAAGAGAAGAGTTAGTACCTAAAATCTGAAAATTGATAGAAATCACGACCCAACTTCATGCAACCCTTTAAAGCCGACGACCTTTCAAAATTATACATAATTCTGGTAGAAAATTTACAGAATCCTGAATAAATAACATTTATAGTTGTCTCCCACTCGGCATCCATTTCAGAAAAGAGAGAGAGAGAGAGATTGATACTCAAATAAAAGAGGAAGAAGCTAGCACCGATCAAGACCAGGCGAAGTACGAGCTTAGATCGGAGGCCAGCAAAACTGAGGGCATAATTATATCAATGCACAGTGAATTCAGAGATTCAAATCGAAGTATTTTTATATTTATAATTTCACATTAAATTCAAAAAAATTTTCTACATGATGCATTGTAATTCTAACCGATATCAATCTATTAGATGCCTTCTATCAGCATTGGTGCAACTTATATGAAGTACTATGTACATCCTATATATATAGTTCTAAAGGGTCACAAAGTAAAGGTTGAAAGAGCGAACCTTTATAATAGAACGTCAAACTCTGAATTTTGCGTATAGAGGTCTGAAGGCTCAAAAAAGCTACTGAAATCAACTTGAATGAAGTTCATTCGTATATGCAAAAATGTAAAATATATTACAAATTGTAAAAAATTAATAACAATATGACACGATAAACTGAAAAGGAAATGAAAATTGATATAAGATTTTCCGGTAATTTGAAGATGTCAACTTCTAGCCGTTTCAAGATCAACAGCTTATTTCTGTCAAATAGCGGAAAGATAGAAAAGCCACAAAATAAAAGACCACAAAATCAGGCAAGATAGAAAGGTATAAATAAAATGCCTAAAATAAATTTATAAGTATATTCAAGAAATGGGAATTGCTTTTGACAACCGAGTTTTTGCTGCTTGCAACATAAAATTTTTTCAAATGACTAAATTGCCCTTGATAGCAATTAAGATTTGTATTCTTAAATTTAACCTGATCTACTTAATTAAATTTCTTAAATTTCCTTTTCTTCTAAATTTGACAACCGTACTCTCCCCCTAATAATTTTTACATAAATTTGGGATTTCCAATAACCGTCCTTCCTTTTCCTCTAAGAAATTTAGAATTTGCAGCTTAGTTTCGACAAATTTCTACCTTATTCATGGAAATAAACTTTATTTATCAACAATTAATCTCCTTTCAGAGGTAACAATTTCTAATTTAATACTTTGTTTCGTTAATTGTGCAGTATTATTGTTGTTTTGAACGATACTTCTTTTTGAATTCTCTTTGACCATATGGGTCATTAATTTCAGAACTAATAATTGTTACATAAATGAAAATCAACCTTTCATAACAAAAAGTCACATATTCATGTACAGATTTAATTTCTGTTGGAGGAGATCGAAGTGCTTACTGCTTTGGCAAATATTAGACTGGTCAAAGGGCAGTTCAGTCATTTGAAAAAAATTTATGTTGCGAGCAGCAAAAACTCGGTTGTCAAAAGCAATTCCCCAAGAAATTGTTACCCTATCACCTCTTTTAGTCTAGCCCTTTTTTTGTGGCAGCTCTTCTAGCAATGTTTTCATTGTCCTGGAAAATCAGCATAGAAATGAAATAAAAAGTGTGGGAAACAGAAAGTTTACTGTCAGAGAAAGAGGATAATGTTACATATGCAGCCCTACTCGATACTAAAAGTGTGGTAAACAGTAAAAATATTGCTGCATATGAAGCCCCACTCGATATTAATCGTTCACATTATATATCTGTAAATTTTTTTGTTTTAAACTTAACTTGAAGGTCTACATCTGATAATTTTGTGGTTCAGTTACAACAATTATTCTTGAAAGTTTGAAATACTTTTATGAGTACCCAATCATCTGATAATATCCAGTCCGGTCAATCCTATCTTAGACATGGTTTTTCCATTGCATTTGACAACAGGTCCATCATAAACTCTGTGCACTCCATGGATCTACGGGAAACAACTGAAAAAAAAAAATCATAACTCTGAAAAAGCAGTGCCATTTAACATAAAAATAATTCCTAAAAAGGACAGTAACACCTCTTTCATCTGCGCAACCATCATCTATATAGTAAGTGTTCATTTCCAGTTTGAAAATTAGATACAGAAAACCTGATTTAGAGCATCGACTTATATACCAACAGAAACACCAAAAGCACCCCAGAATATGTCCAGAGGTTAATTTTTAGGTAAAAGAACACAATATGAACAACACTGAATTTTGCATTTTCAAGCTTATACTTCTATCAGCCACCAGCTTGGATGTTGTCATCCACTATCAATTAAAAGAGATACTAAAAATTACCTCTTGGAGAAAGGCGATCTGAAAAATATCTGAATGAAGAAAAAATTCATAATCAGGCAAGAGTATCAACTAAATAAAAGAGCATCGACCAAATAAATCTAAATTTCAGTTTACCTTAAATGATTTGTGAAGATGTTAACAGATAAGAGGGGAGAGCAAGTAAGAAGGAGAGCTGAACCGTAAAATGCTTGACATCGCCAAGCAAGAAGGAGAGCAATCGCAAGATTTCCTCGGCATTAAACGCTCTAAAATAACAAAAAATTACCACATCAGAAAAACGAAGGATTTAAAACAAAAAAAAAATAGAAATCTCTCTTGATTTGCACAGATGAAACCTAATTTTGAGAAGATAGAGGACCTGAGAAGCAGTCGAATCCATGGAGCGAGTCGATGCTGAAGCGGAGAGAGGAGGGAGGCGAAGCAGAGCTAGGGTTGTACTATCGGGATCAATGAAAAGAGGAGGAAGAGAGGAAAAGTTTCGCCAGGCGATACTACAGCGAGGTTTCGCGGGTCGCAAAGTACAACCCCTTGTCGCTTTCTGCCGATCTCTCTCTCTCTCTCTTCTCTCTCCCATCGTTAGGCCCTTGGTAGAGTACAGACAGTACAGAATTGAGAACACAAAGTGGGAGAAGAAGCTAGAAGGTTAATAGATCATCAGCTGAACCTAGGCCATGCAGACCGTGTACCCTTATCCCTCCTGATCTTTTTTGGTTTATGTAGTCCACGTTCATTCAGAACCAACAGTACTCACCACGTGCATCCTCCTTCGTCGCGTGGATTTCTCAGTGGAGGTGAACGGGCAGGATCTAATCCATCGCTCAGATGAAAAAAAATGAACGGTCTGGATAATTAAACAGTAAACTCCTGACTTGAAATTGAAGTATTTTAGATTGAATGACTTGATCACTATCTTATCTTTAAAAAAAAAAAAAAATTTGGAATGGAATGGAAGGGAAAATAATGAAAGAGATGTGAGAACAAAATCTTCTCCCTTAAATTTAGAATGACAAAATTAAAAAGAATTCTATAAAAAATATTTTCTCATTTCTATTCATTCACTTTCATTTACACTCTATTAATTATTGATTATTTTTTTTAATCTGAAGCAGGTTAATCCATTGAACAGGTGCGGCTATTCACCCTCCCACCATGCACCCTCAATACTCCTTTCTGAGGAAGACCCAATTTAATTTCTCAAATAAAAAAATAAATAATCACCTCAATAAAAAAAAAAAAGAGAAAAAACTCCGAAGGCCGAAAAAGTGAAAAGAAATAAATTAACGGTGATTTGGTGAGTTGCGGCTGACAAGAATTTGAAGAGCATCTTGGACCATTCCTGTATTTCAGCACCTACCAAAAGGGAAAATAACAAGTCCACTTGTTCGTACGGTTTCATTTTCATGCTGGTTACAATCCGATGCATAATTTTCCCTGGTTGGCTGCCCATGTCAGCACAAGAGTCGTTATCGCTGTTGCTTGTCACTACAAGAAATATTGATTATTCTCGTGGATCGAAATTAGATTGCCATGGATATTTTATATATCCACGGGAATAATTCGGCAAAATCGACGACCACATTATTTAGTCGGGAAACCTTGACGTAATTCCTCGAAAATAATCAATATTTTTTGAAATAGAGTTCCGAAATAAAACCGTCAAACTATCGACGGGAAAAATATGAACCACTAAAACCTCAAGAGTATGTGCCCTAGTACAAAAATGGGATTGAGCAATAATTTGATTACACGAAATTTCAGTTTTCATACTAATAAAGTAATAATATTATATTGCTACACCAACTGTTAAGATCAATTGTTGTGTTGCTAATACAAAGACTATTACAAGACAAGTGGCAAGACTAATTTGGAGTAGCACAAATTCTGTTAATTTATGCTATCCATCTTTAAATTTTATTTTCACAAATGGCGCCAAATCTTTTCACAAAAAAGTTTTCTTATGATGGCGCCAATTTTTTACGCCAAAATTCGTTACCAAATATTTATCCGTAACAAATAAAGGGAAGAAGCTCTCCTAAAAACTAACTAAAGAAACGAATAAACAAATAAGTAAATAACCACCCACTTTTTTTTTTTTTTTTTTGAAATGAATTATAACCACCCACTCGCTGAGTAAATAACCACCCAACTACTCGTCCCATTTACTGTATGTGAGTATGTCTGTATGCAATGTATAAACTAATTGTAGAAATCTACAGTTTTAAATTTTTCATGCTACAAATTGTGTAGACATTTATGTAACAAGTCGGAAATAAACCTCATTGTAGACCCGCAACATTAAATGTTGAACGGAAACACTGTAGTATAAAACCGACAAGTCCACTTACTTTATGCCTAGCTCCCATGTTCTTCTATAACATCTTACGAGTCTCTTACGTGTATGTTAGAGATGCAGTTTATGTATACCTCACAGAGAGTTAACGCAGAAATAGCAAATGATCAGAGGAACCGTTTTTCTTTTTTTTTAAAAAAAAAACTCAGAAAATACTTTTTGCAATGCCCTATAGTCTATTGAGGGATGCTTTTCCTTCATTCTATTTGGTCCTTGAAGTTCTAACTATTGTATAAACTTGGATTAATTAGATTTACAAAGTTAATCAGTGATATAATAAATTTTCTTGGTGTATAGTTTATGGAAAAAATAAATTTTTATCAAGAACACATAAAATTTTTAATTGATTCAATGTAATATTTAAGTTAATTACCATGGTTGTTATTATTTATAGTAACAAAACAATATATGTATACTTGTATAGATTTTTATCATAAAGATATACTATTGTAGCATATTTATTTGATAGATATTAATTTATATGGAAGTAGTATTATGTTAAAATTTGTAAAAATATATTATATACAATAACAAGTTAACAACAATATTTAAAAGTATGAAAAATATAATAAAAAAGTTCAAAAAATATGAAATTCGGTCTATGATGATATTTTAATATTGATAACACATTGAATAGTTCGGATCACCAATTAAAATCTTAAAAATTGAGATATAATCACAATTAATGGACTGCTGGGGAATCATACCCCGTCACATTTTCACATGTAGTCACATGTGCCTAACGTTGTTTTCCTCAATATCCGCAACGCAGCATAGACTTTCACTCGGATCACAATTTGATCACTAATTAAGGTGCATGCTCTATAGCATATTCTGATTTTGTACTGGACTAGATTATTCTGAGCAGCGACACTTAATTTGTTGAGGAAATGATCCGTATAAATTTAATTATGTTACATAATTTTGTAAGGCCATGCCGGTATATTTATCTATTCATCTGCATATTGCACTTTTTTTGTAATTGCATTTGGACCAACAGAGATCGATATAACTATATCATATAGTAATTGTATTTAATACATTCAATACGGTGCAAAAAATTCTCTCTAGCTTGGGATATTATATGAATAAGAGAGATTAATTCTTACTTAGAATTTATGTAATTATTTCTGTTCTGGGGTTTACATTACATATACATGAATATTGAATTTGAATTCCTAATTTTCAAAATTTCTAATTGAAAAGGAGAAAAAGGCTTGATTTTTTCAAGTAATTGATACTGATCAATCGTAAATAAATTTTGATTTTGTTTATTGTATTAAAGATATGAAACACAATTGAAGATATAATATCAATTTAAGAATCCTTCGTTACTTTAAGATAACAAATAAAAAAAATCAAAATAAAATGAATAATGATTATTATTCAAAATCAAATTCTAGTTAATGGTTCTAATTTGACCTAAATTTTGGAATCTATCACCGGAAATCTTTTTTTATCTTTTCAAGAATTCTTTAATAGATAAAGAGAAGAAGTTCTTCATTTAATTTAAAAAGTATGCGTTTTGAAATAGAATTGATCGAAGAGAACGATCTAAATTGAATAAATCCAATAAAAAAATAGAACTCCCCTTCTTTTTCGGAAAGAAACAAAAAAAATTAATGGATTAACGAAAAAAAATTGAATCTTTTTTATTGATTTTGGATTGGATTTGGCGACATGGCCAAGCGGTAGGGCAGGGGACCGCAAATCCTTTATCCCTAGTTCAAATTTGGGTGTTGCCTTTTAAACAAGATACTTAGGATTTCGTTTTCTATAATCGATATATACTATAATTTGATCATTAATGTCCTTTAGATGGAACTGAGGGAATTTCCTATCTAGTTTTGGACCCTTGAATAAACGGTTTAAATGTAGATTATTGTGATGAAATGACTTAGAACGAATCCAGAAACGATTTAAATGCTCAAATGATACTCAGAATTGCATAATTTGCACTTTATATGTGTAATTACCTTGTATAATCCAATCTTTTTGTATAAACAAGATATGAATCATATTAAAAGACAGTATAAGGAGTTTAAATGTATATTGTTGTGATGAAATGACTTAGAACGAATCCAGAAACAATTGGACTGCTCAAATGATACTCCGAATTGCATTATTTGCACTTTCTATGCATAATTAGCATGTACAATACAATTTTTTTGAATAAATAATATATGAATCATAATCAAGACAGTATAAACGGTTTAAATGTAGATTATTGTGATGAAACAACTTAGAACAAATCCCGAATAGTTTGAAATGCTCAAATGACATTCAGAATTGTATTATTTGCACTTTCTATGCGTAATTACCATGTATAATTCAATCTTTTTGGATAAATAACATATGAATCATATTCTTGACAGTATAAACTGTTTAAATGTAGATTATTGCGATGAAAAGATTAGAACGAATCCAGAATACTCAAATGATACTCAGAATTGCATTATTTACAATTTCTATGCGTAATTACCATGTATAATACTATCTTTTTGAATAAATAAAATATGAATCATATTCTAGATAGTATAAAGAGTTTAAGTATATTATTGTGATGAAATGACTTAGAATGAATACAGAAACGATTGAAATACTCCAAAGATACTCATAATTGCATTATTTGCACTTTCTATGCGTAATTACCATGTATAATTCAATTTTTTTGAACAAATAAAATATGAATCATATTCTAGACAGTATAAAGAGTTCAAATGTAGATTATTGTGATGAAATGACTTAGAATTAATCCAGAAACAATTGAAATGCTAAAATGATACTCAGAATTGCATTATTTGCACTTTCTATGCGTAATTACCATATCTAATCCAATTTTTTTAAAAATAATTGCATTATACATGGTAATTAAGCAAATAAAGTAAAAGAAATGTACATTCTAGACAGAATTGGAGTATTTAAATCGATTGTGCATTCGTTTTAAGTCATTTGATCCCAATAAGCTATATTTAAGCTCTTTGCATAGTGGATAATAAGTTTATGATCTTAAAAATTCAAAAGGATTGCATTATAAATGGTAATAACTCATATAAAATGCAAAAAATGCACGTTCTAGACAGAATTGGAGCATTTCAAGTGATTCTGCATTCGTTTTAAGTCATTTGATCGCAATAATCAATATTTAAGCTCTTTATATACTGGAGAATAAGGTTATGATATTAAAAATTCAAAAAGATTACATTATACATGTCAATTACGCACATAAATTGCAAAAAATGCATGTTCTGGGCAGAATTGAAGCATTTCAAGCGATTGTGCATTCGTTTGAAGTCATTTGACTACAATAAAGCCATAAGTTTATGATTTTAAAAATTCAAAAGGATTGCACTATACATGTCAATTACGCAAATAAAGTGCAAAAAATGCCTGTTCTGGTCAGAATTGTAGCATTTCAAGCGATTGTACATTCGTATTAAGTCATTTGATCGCAATAAGCTATATTTAAGCTCTTCATACAGTGGACAATAAGTTTATGATCTTGAAAATTCAAAAGGATTGCATTATACGTGGTAATTACGCATATAAAGTGCAAAAAATGCACGTTCTAGACAGAATTGGAGCATTTCAAACGATTGTGCAATCGTTTTAAGTCATTTGATCGCAATAAACTATATTTCAGCTCTTTATACAGTGGAGAATAAGTTTATAATCTTGAAAATTCAAAAAGATTGCATTATACGTTGTAATTACGCACATAAAGTGCAAGAAATGCATGTTCTAGACATAATTGGGGCATTATAAGCGATTGTGCATTCTTTTTAAGTCATTTTATCGCAATAATCTATATTTAAGCTCTTTATAGAGTGGAGAATCAGTTTATGAAATTAAAAATTCAAAAGAGTAGGATTATACTTGGTAATTACGCACATAAAGGGTAAGAAATGCACGTTCTAGACAGAATTGGAGTATTGAAAGCGATTGTGCATTCGTTTTAATTCATTTGATCACAATAAGCTATATTTATGCTCTTTGTACAGTGATAATAAGCTTATGATCTTAAAAATTCAATAGGATTGCATTATACATAGTAATTACGCAAATAAAGTATAAGAAATGCACATTCTAGATAGAATTGGAGTATTTAAAGCGATTGTGCATTCGTTTTAAGTCATTTGATCCTAATAAGCTATATTTAAGTCTTTTGTACAGTGGAGAATAAGTTTATGATCTTGAAAATTCAAAAGGATTGCATTATAATGCTCCAATTCTATATATAACGTGTATTTCTTGCACTTTATGTGCGTAATTACCATGTATAATGCAATCCTTTTGAATTTTCAAGACATAACCTTATTCGCCACTGTTTAACAAACTTAAATATAGCTTATTGTGATCAAATTACTTAAAACAAATATACAATCGCTTTAATTGCTCAAATTCTTTTTAAAACGTGCATTTCTTGCAATTTATGTACGTAATTACCATACATAATACAATCCTTTTGAATTTTCAAAATCATAAACTTATTCTCCACTGTATAAAGTGCTTAAATATTGATTATTGCGATCAAATGACTTAAAACGAATGCACAATCGCTTAAAATGCTCCAATTCTGTACAGAACGTGCATTTCTTGCGCTTTATGTGCGTAATTACAACGTATAATTCAATCCTTTTGAATTTTCAAGATCATAAACTTATTCTCCACTGTATGAAGAGCTTAAATATAGCTTATTGCGATCAAATGACTTAAAACGAACGAACAATCGCTTGAAATGCTACAATTCTGCCCAGAACAAGCATTTTTTGCACTTTATTTACGTAATTGATATGTATAATGCAATTCTTTTGAATTTTTAAGATCATAAGCTTATTCTTCACTGTATAAAGAGCTTAAATATAGGTTGTTAGGATCAAATGGCTTAAAACAAATGCATAATCGCTTGAAATGCTCCAATTCTGTTTAGATCGAGCATTTCTTTCATTTTATTTTCGTAATTGACCTGTATAATGCAATCCTTTTGAATTTTTAATATCATAAACTTATTTTCCACTAAATAAAGAGCTTAAGTATATCTTATTGTGATCAAATGACTTAAAACAAATGTACAATCGCTCGAAATGATCCAATTCTGTCTAGAACGTGCATTTCTTGCAATTTATGTGCGTAATTACCACGTATAAGGCAATCCTTTTGAATTTTCAAGATCATAAACTTATTCTCCACTGTATAAAGTACTGAAATATTGATTATTGCGATCAAATGACTTAAAACGAATGCAGAATCGCTGGAAATGCTCCAAATCTGTCTAGAACGTGTATTTTTTTCAATTTATGTGAGAAATTACCATTTATAATTCAATCTTTTTGAATTTTTAAGATCATAAACTTATTCTCTACTGTACAAAGAGTTTAAATATAGCTTATTGGGATCAAATAACTTAAAACGAATGCACAGTCACTTTAAATACTTCAATTCTGTCTAGAACATGCATTTCTTGTACTTAATGTGCGTAATTATCATGTATAATGCAATTTTTTTGAATTTTTAAGATCATAAACTTATTCTCCACTGTATAAAGTGCTTAAATATAGGTTCTTCTGATCAGACGGCGTAAAACAAATATATAATCGCTTGAATTGCTCCAATTCTGTCTAGAACGTACATTTTTTGCACTTTATGTGCGTAATTACCAAGTATAATCAAATTCTTTTAAATTTTTAATATCATAAACTTATTCTCCACTGTATAAAGAGTTTAAATATAAGTTATTAGGATCAAATGGCTTAAAGAAAATGCACAATCGCTTGAAATGCTCCAATTCTGTCTAGAACTTGCATTTCTTGCAATTTATGTGCGTAATTACGACGTATAATGCAATCCTTTTGAATTTTCAAGATCATAAACTTATTCGCCACTGTATGAAGAGCTTAAATGTAGATTATTGTGATCAAATGATTTAAAACGAATATACAACCGCTTGAATTGCTCCAATTCTGTCTATAACGTGCTTTTCTTGCACTTTATATGCGTAACTACAATGTATAATCCAATTTTTTTGAATTTTTAATATCATAAATTTATTCTTCACTCTATAAAGAGCTTAAATAAAGCTTATTGCGGTCAAATGACCTAAAAGGAATGCACAATCGCTTGAAATTCCAATTCTGCCTAGAACATGCATTTTTTGTACTTCATTTGCGTAATTGTCATGTATAATGCAATCCTTTTGAATTTTTCATATCATAAACATATTCTTCACTATATAAAGAGCTTAAATATAGATTATTGCGATCAAATAACTTAAAACGAATGCACAATCGCTTGAATTGCCCCAATTCTGTATAGAACGTGCATTTCTTGCACTTTATGTGCGTAATTACCACGTATAATCCAATTCTTTTGAATTTTTAATATCAATAACTTATTATCTACTGTATAAAGAGCTTAAATATAGCTTATTAAGGTTAAATGACTTAAACTGAATGCATAATCGCTTGAAATGCTCTAATTCTGCCCAAAACATGCATTTTTTGCACTTTATATGCGTAATTGACATAAATAATGCAATCCTTTTGATTTTTTAGGATTATAAACATAATCTCCACTCTATAAAGAGATTAAATATAAATTATTGCGACTAAATGACTTAAAACGAATGGATAATCGCTTGAAATTCTCCAATTCTGACTAGAACGTGCATTTCTTGCACTTTATGTGCGTAATTACAACGTATAATCAAATTTTTTTTAATTTTTAATACCATAAACTTATTTTCCACTGTATAAAGAGAGCTTAAATATAGATTATTGTGATCAGATGACTTAAAACGAATGCACAATCTCTTGAAATGCTCCAATTCTTCCCAAAACATTCATTTTTTGCAATTTATGTGCATAATTGACATGTATAATGTAATCCTTTTGAATTTGTAATATCATAAACTTATTCTCCATTATATAAAGAGCTTAAATATAGATTACTGTGATAAAATGAATTAAAACGAATGAACAATAGCTTGAATTGCTTCAATTCTGTCTAGAACGTGCATTTCTTGCACTTTATGTGCGTAATTACCACGTATAATGCAATCCTTTTGAATTTTCAAGATAATAAACTTTTTCGCCACTGTATAAAGAGCATAAATATATCTTATTGCGATGAAATGACTTAAAACGAATATACAATCGATTGAATTGCTCCAATTCTGTCTAGAACGTGCATTTCTTGCACTATATGTGCATAATTACCACGTATAATCCAATTATATTGAATTTTTAATATCATAAACTTATTCGCCACTGTATAAAGAGCTTAAATTTAGCTTATTGCGATCAAATGATTTAAAACGAATGCATAATTGCTTGAATTTTCAATTCTACCCAGCACATGCATTTTTTGCGCTTTATTTGCGTAATTGACATGTATAATACAATCCTTTTGAATTTTTAATATAATAAACTTGTTCTTCCTGGCATAAAGAGCTTAAATATAGATTGTTGCGATCAAATGACTTAAAATGAATGCACGATCGCTTTGAAATTCTCCAATTCTACCCAGAACATGCATTTTTTGCAATTTATCTGCGTAATTGACATGTATAATGTAATCCTTTTGAATTTTTAATATTATAAACTTATTCTCCACTTTATAAAGAGCTTAAATATAGATTATTGGGATCAAATGACATAAAATGAATACACACTAGTTTGAAATGCTCTAATTCTGTCTAAAACGTGCATTTCTTGAACTTTATGTGCGTATCTACAATGTATAATCCAATTCTTTTGTATTTTTGATATCCTAAACTCATTCTCCTCTGTATAAAGAGCTTAAATATAGCTTATTGCGATCAGATGACTTAAAACGAATTCACAATCGCTAGTAATGCTCCAATTCTGTATAGAACGTGCATTTCTTGCACTTTATGTGCGAAATTTCCACGTATAATGCAATCCTTTTGAATTTTCAAGATCATAAACTTATTCGCCATAATATAAAGAGATTAAATATTGATTATTGCGATCAAATGACTAAAATCGAATGCAAAATCGCTTGAAATACTCCAATTCTGCCCAGATCATGCATTTTTTGCAAATTATGTGCGTAATTGACATGTATAATGTAATCCTTTTGAATTTTTAATATCATAAACATATTCTCCACTATATAAAGAGCTTAAATATAGATTATTGAGATCAAATGACTTGAAACGATTGCACAATTGCCTGAAATACTGTAATTCTTTCTAGAACGTGCATTTCTTACACTTTATGTGCGTTATTACCATGTATAATGAATCCTTTTGAATTTTCAAGATCATAAACTTATTCGCCACTGTATAAAGAGCTTAAATGTAGCTTATTGCGATCAAATGACTTAAAACGAATATACAATCGCTTGAATTGCTCCAATCCTGTCTAGAACGTGCATTTCTAGCATTTTATGTTCGTAATTAGCATGTATAATCCAATTCTTTTGAATTTTTTATATCATAAACTTATTCTCCACTGTACAATGTGCTTAAATATGACTTATTGTGATCAAATAACTTAAAACGAATGCACAATCGCTATAAATACTTCAATTCTGTCTAGAACGTGTATTTCTTGTACTTTATGTGAGTAATTATCATGCATAATGCAATCCTTTTGAATTTTTAAGATCATAAACTTATTCTACAATGTATAAAGAGCTTAAAAATATAGGTTCTTATGATGAAATGGCTTAAAACGAATGCACAATCGCTTGAAATGCTCAAATTCTGCCAAGAACATGCATTTACTTGCACTTTATGTGCGTATTTGACATGTATAATGTAATCCTTTTGAACTTTTAATACAATAAAATTATTCTCCATTCTATAAAGAGCTTAAATATTGATTATTGGGATCAAATGACTTAAAACGAAGGCACAATCGCATGAAATGCTCTAATTCTGTCTAGAACGTGCATTTACTTGCACTTTATGTGCGTAATTACCACGTATAATGCAATCCTTTTGAATTTTCAAGATCATAAACTTATTCACCACCGTATAAAGAGTTTAAATATAGCTTATTGCGATCAAATGACTTAAATCGAATATACAATTCCTTGAATTGCTCCAATTCTGTATAGAACGTGCATTTATAGCAATTTATATGCGTAATTGCCACGTACAATCCAATTCCTTTAAATTTTTAATATCAAAAACTTATTCTAAACTGTATAAAGAGCTTAAATATAGCTTATTGCAGTCGAATGACTTAAAACGAATGCACAATCGCTTGAAATTCTAATTCTGTCTAGAACATGCATTTTTTGTACTTTATTTGCGTAATTGTTATGTATATTCAATCTTTTTGAATTTTTAATATCATAAACTTATTCTTCACTGTATAAAGATCTTAAATATAGATTATTGCGATAAGATGACTTAAAATGAATGCACAATCTCTTTAAATTCTCCAATTCTGTCCAAAATATGCATTTTTTGCAATTTATATTCGTAATTAACATGTATAATGTAATTCTTTTGAATTTTTAATATCATAAACTTATTGTCCACCATATAAAGAGCTTCAAAATAGATTATTGCGATCAAATGATTTAAAACGAATGCACAATCGCTTGAATTTTTCCAATTCTGTCTAGAACGTGCATTTCTTGCACTTTATTTGCGTAATTATCATATATAATGCAATTCTTTTGAATTTTTAATATCATAAATTTATTCGCCACTGTATAAAGAGCTTAAATAAAGTTTATTGAGACCAAACGATTTAAAACGAATGCACAATCGATTGAAATTCTCCAATTCTGTCTAGAACGTGCATTTCTTGCAATTTATGTGCGTAATTACCACGTATAATGCAATCCTTTTGAATTTTTAATATCATTAACTTATTCTCCACTCTATAATGAACTTAAATATAGTTTATTGCGGTCAAATGACTTAACCTGAATGCACAATCGCTTGAAAAGTTCCAATTCTGCCCAGAACATACATTCTTTGAACTTTATATGCGTAATTGACATAAAGAATGCAATCCTTTTGATTTTTTAAGATCATAGACTTATTCTCCACTGTATAAATAGATTAAATATAAATTATTGCGACCAAATGACTTAAAACGAATGTACAATCGCTTGAAATGCTGCAATTCTGTCTAGAACGTGCATTTATTGCATTTTATATGCGTAATTATCACGTATAATCCTATTCTTTTGAATTTTTAATATCATAAACTTATTCTCCACTGTATATTGAGCCTAAATATAACTTATTGCGATCAAATGACTTAAAACGAATGCACAATCACTTGAAATGTTACAATTCTGCCTAGAACGTGCATTTCATAAAATTTATGTGCGTAATTACAATTTATAATCCAATTGTTTTGAATTTTTAATATCTTAAACTTATTCTCCACTGTATAAAGAGCGTAAATATAGCTTCTTGTGATCAATTGACTTAAAATGAACACACAATCGCTTGAAAATGCTGCAATTCTGTCTAGAACGTGCATTTTTTGCACTTTATGTGCGTTATTACCACGTATAATGCAGTCCTTTTGAATTATCAATATCATAAACTTATTATCCACTGTATAAAGAGTTTGAATATAGGTTAATAGATTCAAATTACTTAAAACGAATATACAACCATTTGAATTGCTCCAATTCTGTCTAGAACGTGCTTTTCTTTCTGTTTATGTGCGTAACTACCACGTATAATCCAATTCTTTTGAATTTTGAATATCATAAATATATTCTCCACTGTATAAAGACCTTAAATATAGCTTATTGCGGTCAAATGACTTAAAACGAATGCACAATCGCTTGAAATTCCAATTATTCCCAGAACATGCTTTTTTTGTAGTTTATTTGTGTAATTAACGTGTATAATGCAATCCTTTAAAATTATTAATATCATAAACATATAATTTACTGTATAAAGAGCTTAAATATAGCTTATTGCGATCAAATGACTTAAAACGAATGCACAATCGCTTAAAATGTTACAATTCTGTCTAGAACGTGAATTTCTTGCACTTTATGTGTGTAATTACAATTTATAATCCAATTCTTTTGAATTTTAAATATCTTAAACTTATTCTCCACTATATAAAAAGTATAAATATAGCTTATTGTGATCAAATGACTTAAAACGATTGCACAATCGCTTGAAATGCTGCAATTCTGTCTAGAACGTGCATTTCTTGATCTTTATGTGCGTTATAACCATGTATAATGCAATCCTTTTGAATTATCAAGATCATAAACTTATTCTCCACTGTATAAAGAGCTTTAATATAGATTATTAGGTTGAAATGGCTTAAAACCAATGCACAATCGCTTGAAATGCTCCAATTCTGTCTAGAACGTGCATTTCTTGCACTTTATGTGCGTAATTACAATGTATAATCCAATTCTTTTGAGTTTTTAATATCATAAACTTATTCTCCACTGTATAAAGAGCTTAAATATAGTTTATTGCGATCAAATGACTTAAAACGAATGCACAATCGCTTGAAATGCACAAATTCTGTCTAGAACGTGCATTTCTTGCACTTTATGTGCGTAACTACCACGTATAATGCAATCCTTTTGAATTTTCAAGATCATAAACTTATTCGTAAAGAGCTTAAATATAGTTTATTGCGATCAAATCACTTAAAACGAATATACAATCGCTTGAATTGCTCCAATTCTATCTAGAACGTGTTTTTCTTGCAATTTATGTGCGTAATTACAACGTATAATCCAATTCTTTTGAGATTTTAATATCATAAACTTATTATCCACTGTATAAAGAGCTTAAATATAGTTTATTGCGATCAAATGATATAAAACAAATGTACAATAGCTTGAAATTCCAATTCTGCCCAGAACATGCTTTTTTTGCACTTTATTTGTGTAATTGACATGTATAATGCAATCATTTTGAATTTTTAATATCATAAACATACACTTCACTGTATAAAGAGTTTAAATATAGATTATTGCGATCAAATAACTTAAAACGAATGCAGAATCGCTAGAAAAGCTCCAATTCTCTCTAGAACGTGCATTTCTTGCACTTTATGTGCGTAATTACAACGTATAATCCAATTCTTTTGACATTTTAACATCATAAACTTATTCTCCAGTGAATAAAGAGCTCAAATATAGTTTATTGCGGTCAAATGATTTAAAATGAATGCACAATCGCTTAAAAGTCCAATTCTGCCCAGAACATGCATTTTTTGTACTTTATTTGCGTATTTGTCATGTATAATGCAATTCTTTTGAATTTTTAATATCATAAACTTATTCTTCACTGTATAAAGAGCTTAAATATAGATTATTGTGATCAGATTACTAAAAACGAATGTACAATCTCTTAAAATGCTCCAATTCTGTCCAAAACATGCATTTTTTACAATTTAAGTGCGTAACTGACACGTATAAAGTAATACTTTAGAATTTTTAATATAATAAACTTATTCTCCACTGTATAAAGAGCTCAAATATAGCTTATTGTGATCAAATGACTTAAGACGAATGCACAGTCGTTTGAAATGCTCCAATTCTGCCTAAAACGTGCATTTCTTGCACTTTATGTGCGTAATTACAACTTATAATCAAATTCTTTTGAATTTTTAATATCATAATCTTATTCTCCACTGTATAAAGAGTTTAAATATAGTTTATTGCGATCAAATGAATTAAAACGAATGCACAATCGCTTGAAATGCTCTAATTCTGTCTAGAACGTACATTTCTTGCATTTTATGTGCGTAATTACCACGTATAATCCAATTCTTTTGAATTTTTAAAATCATAAACTTATTCTCCACTGTATAAAGAGTTTAAATCTAGCTTATTGCGATCAAATGACTTAAAAGGAATGCACAATCCCTTGAAATGCTACAATTCTTTCTAGAACGTGCATATCTTGCATTTTATGTTCGTATTTATAATGTATAATTCAATTCTTTCGAATTTTTAATATCTTAAACTTATTCTTCAGTGTATAAAGAGTTTAAATATAGCTCGTTGTGATCGAATGACTTAAAACGAATGCCCAATTGCTTGAAATGCTCCAATTCCGTCTAGAACATGCATTTCTTGCACTTTATGTGCGTAATTACAACGTATAATCCAATTCTTTTGAGTTTTTAATATCATAAACATATTTTCAACTGTATAAAGAGTTTAAATATAGTTTTTTGCGATTAAATGACTTAAAACGAATGCACAATCGCTTGAAATGCTCCAATTCTGTCTAGAACCTGCATTTCTTGCACTTTATATGAGTAATTGACATAAATAATGCAATCCTTTTGATTTTTTAAGATCATAAACTTATTCTCCACTATATAAAGAGATTAGATATAAATTATTGCAACCAAATGACTTAAAACGAATGCACAATCGCTTGAAATGCTGCAATTCTGTCTAGAACGTGCATTTCTTGCACTTTATGTGCGTTATTACCACGTATAATGCAATCCTTTTCAATTATCAAGATCATAAACTTATTCTCCACTGTATAAAGAGCTTAAATATAGGTTATTAGGTTCAAATGGCTTAAAACAAATGCACAACCGCTTGAAATTCTCCAATTCTGTCTAGAACGTGCATTTCTTGCACTGTATGGGCGTAATTACAACGTATAATCCAAGTCTTTTGAGTTTTTAATATAATAAACTTATTCTCCACTGTATAAAGTGCTTAAATATAGTTTTTTGCGATCAAATGACTTAAAACGAATTCACAATCTCTTGAAATGCTCCAATTATGTCTAGAACTTGCTTTTCTTGCACTTTATGTGCGTAATTACAACGTATAATTTTTTTTAGATTTTAGTATCATAAACTTATTCTCCACTGTATAAAGAGATTAAATATAGTTTATTGCGATCAAATGACTTAAAACGAATGCACAATCGCTTGAAATGCTCCAATTCTGTCTAGAACGTGCATTTCTTGCACTTTATGTGCGTAACTACCACGTATAATGCAATACTTTTGAATTTTCAAGATCATAAACTTATTCGCCATTGTATAAAGAGCTCAAATATAGATTATTGCGATCAAATGACTTAAAACGAATATACAACCGCTTGAATTGCTCCAATTCAATCTGGAACGTGCTTTTCTTGCACTTTATGTGCGTAATTGACATTAATAATGCAATCCTTTTGATTTTCAAGATCATAAACTTATTCTCCACTATAGAAAGAGATTAAATGTAAATTATTACGACCAAAGGACTTAAAACGAATGCACAATCGCTTGAAATGCTGCAATTCTGTCTAGAACGTGCATTTCTTGCACTTTATGTACGTTATTACCACTTATAATGCAATCCTTTTCAATTATCAAGATCATAAATTTATTCTCCACTGTATAAATAGCTTAAATATAGGTTATTAGGTTCAAATGGATTAAAACAAATGCACAATCACTTCTAATGCTCCAATTCTGTCTAGAACGTGCATTTCTTGCACTTTATGTGCGTAATTACAACGTATAATCTAATTCTTTTTAGTTTATAATATCATAAACTTATTCTCCACTGTATAAAGAGCTTAAATATAGTTTATTGCGCTCAAATGACTTCAAACGAATGCACAATTGCTTGAAATGCTCCAATTCTGTCTAGAACGTGCATTTCTTGCACTTTATGTGCGTAACTACCATGTATAATGCAATCCTTTTGAATTTTCAAGATCATAAACTTATTCGCCACTGTATAAAGAGCTCAAATATAGATTATTACGATCAAATGACTTAAAACGAATATACAACCGCTTGAATTGCTCCAATTCTATCTGGAACGTACTTTTCTTGCACTTTATGTGCGTAACTACCACGTATAATCCAATTCGTTTGAATTTTTAATATCATAAACTTATTCTCAACTGTTTAAAGAGTTTAAATATAGCTTATTGCGGTAAAATGAATTAAAACGAATGCACAATCGCTTGAAATTCTAATTCTGCCCAGAACATGCTTTTTTGCACTTTATTTGTGTAATTGACATGTATAATGCAATCTTTTTGAATTTTTAATATCATAAACATATACTTCACTGTATAAAGAGCTTAAATATAGATTATTGCGATCAAATAACATAAAACGAATGCACAATCGCTAAAAATGCTCCAATTCTATCTAGAACGTGCATTTCTTGCACTTTATGTGCATAATTACAACGTATAATCCAATTCTTTTGAGTTTATAATATCATAAACTTATTCTACACTGTATAAATAGCTTAAATATAGTATATTGTGATCAAATGACTTAAAGCGAATGCACAATCGCTTGAAATGCTCCAATTCTGTCTAGAACGTGCATTTCTTGCACTTTATGTGCGTAACTACCGCGTATAATGCAATACTTTTGAATTTTCAAGATCATAAACTTATTCGCCACTGTAAAAAGAGCTCAAATATAGTTTATTGCGATCAAATGACTTAAAACGAATATACAATCTGTTGATTTTCTCTAATTCTGTATAGAACGTGCATTTCTTGCACTTTATGTGCGTAATTACCATGTATAATCCAATTCTTTCGAATTTTCAATATCAAAGACTTATTCTCCACTGTATAAAGAGCTTAAATATAACTTATTGCGTTTAAATTACTTAAAATGATTGCACAATCGCTTGAAATTCCATTTCTGCCCACAACATGCATTTTTTGCACTTTATTTGCGTAATTGACATGTATAATGCAATCCTTTTGAATTATCAAGATCATAAACTTATTCTCCACTGTATAAAGAGCTTTAATATAGCTTATTAGGTTGAAATGGCTTAAAACCAATGCACAATCGCTTGAAATGCTCCAATTCTGTCTAGAACGTGCATTTCTTGCACTTTATGTGCGTAATTACAATGTATAATCCAATTCTTTTGAGTTTTTAATATCATAAACTTATAATCCACTGTATAAAGAGCTGAAATATAGCTTATTGAGATCAAATGACTTAAAACGAATGCACAATTGCTTGAAATGCACTAATTCTGTCTAGAACATGCATTTTTTGCATTTTATGTCCGTAATTACCATGTATAATGCAATCCTTTTGAATTTTTAATATCATAAATTTATTCTCCACCGTATAAAGAGGTTAAATATAGTTTATTGTGATCAAATGACTTAAAACGAATGCACAATCGCTTGAAATACTCCAATCCTGTCTAGAACGTGCATTTCTTGCACTTCATGTGCGTAATTACCACATATAATTCAATTCTTTTGAATTTTTAATATCATAAACTTAACTGTGTACGCATATAATTTGCAGATTATACAAATTCTGAGTATATTTGAGCATTTCAACCTATTTTGCATTCAGTTTAAGTCATTTTATCACAATAATCAATACTTAAGCTCTTTAAATAGTCTAGAATATATTTCAAGAATATGTTTATGAACTTACTTATTCAAAACTATAGGAATATATGTTGTAATTACGCATATAATGTGCAGATTATATAGATTCTGAGAGTATATGAGCATTTGATGTGATTTTGCATTCATTTTTAGTCATTTGATCACAATAATCTATATTTAAGCTCTTTATATAGTCTAGAATATATTTATGATATTACTTATTCAAAACGATTAGAATATACATTTTAATTACGCATATAATGTGCAGATTATAGAGATTTTGAGTGTATTTGAGCATTTCAAGCGATTTTGCATTCAATTTAAGTTATTTGAACACAATAATCTATATTTAAGCTCTTTATATAGTCTAGAATATATTTATGAACTTCCTAATTCAAAACAATTGGAATATACATTGTAATTACGCATATAATGTGCATATTATACAGATACTGAGTATATTTGATCATTTCAAACGATTTTGCATTCAGTTTAAGTCATATGATCATAATAATCTATATTTAAACTTTTTATATAGTATAGATTATTACGATCAAATGACTTAAAACGAATGCACAATCGCTTGAAATGCTTCAATTCTGTCTAGAACGTGCATTTCTTGCATTTTATGTACGTAATTACCACGTATAATCCAATTCTTTTGAATTTTTAATATCATAAACTTATTCTCCACTGTATAAAGAGCTTAAATATAGCTTATTGTGATCAAATGATTTAAAACGACTGCACAATCACTTGAAATGCTCTAATTCTGTCTAGAACGTGCGTTTCTTACACTTTATGTGTGTAATTACCACGTATAATGCAATCCTTTGAATTTTTAAGATCATAAACTTATTCTCCACTGTATAAAGAGTTTAAAGATAGCTTATTGTGATCAAATGACTTAAAACGAATGCACAATTGCTTGAAATGCTCCAATTCTAGTTAGAACGTGCATTTCTTGCACTTTATGTGCGTAATTACCATGCATAATCCAATTCTTTTGATTTTTTAATATCATAAACTTAATCTCCACTGTATAATGGGCTGAAATATAACTTATTGTGATCAAATGACTTAAAACGCATGCACAATCGCTTGAAATGCTCCAATACTGCCAAAAACGTGCATTTTTTAAATTGGATTAATTAGATTTATGTCACTGTAAAAAATAGTTAATTAGCAATATGCCATTGTTGGATTGCTAATTAGATTTATGTCATTATCAAATCATTTAAATTAGATATATGCCATTATCATATTCCTGAAAAGATTAAATTCTAAAACTGTCATCTTGAAATCTCTCATTATTTTTAAAAATTCCCAAGTTGCCCTTGTTAATAAATGCTAAAAAGAACGCTGAAAAAAAATGCTAAATTGATAGATTTTTCGGCGCGCCTTACTATCTCCAACCTTAGTATGTATTTTGTATACCAGCTAAAAATATTTGGAGATTTGCACACTAAAATACGCTAAAATATTCCATGCAAATATCCAAACTTTTTTTCTTATTTTGAAACCGTTCTTAGTATGTATTTTGGAAATTTTAGATTAATTAACCCATGATTAAGTAACCATGGTGTTGTTACTCACTTGTTGACCGTTAATTATCTTATGTATTTTGATTTTTACAAGTTTATTGCAACATCTAAGGTATTTGCCTAATATTTTATTTCACATTAATGATTAATGATACAAGTTAATGATATAAGTTAAGATGGATAAAATTTAATTTCACCGCATTTTTGTTCTTAATAATATAAAGTTTTGTTTTATGCCATTATTTCAATGCACCAGTGGCATAAAGCTAATTTTTATATTTTTACAATGGCACATAACTCATTTTAATTAATTTGGAGTGGCATAAAACTAATTTGTTATATAGTGATGGCATTTGTCTAATTTCAAATTTTTATAGTGGCATATTTAAAAGGGTTAAATTGGCAAATCAAATTTGTTGGTGGCATAAAACTAATTTGCTCTATTTCATAATAGCATAAAACTAATTTGTCATTTAGTGATGGCATTTTACTAATTTTAAATTTTGACAGTGGCATAAATCTAATTAACCCTTTTGAATTTTATGTGCATAATTGATATTTATAATGCAATCCTTTTAAATTTTTAGTATCATAAACTTCACAATTTATCGCAAAATTTGTATCATGCTTTTTATGCACATAGTATGTTGGCTGGTTCAAACTTTTATATTGATTGTTTCAGAGTGTACGGATATATTATCGACAAAATTCATAAATAACGCTTTAACTATTCTCAGAATTTATCATCAATTTTTTTTTGTTTACAACTATTAATATTGTGATCATTTATCTCATTTTTTGCATTAAAAAATTTTCAAAATACATTCGGGGTACATTTGCATAACAAACAATATTACACCTTGTGAATTATTTTAAGTTTCATTTTTCTTTTATTAGTAAAAATTTACGGAGTGGCATTGTAACTATACATGGCAGGGTGTGTTTGGCAAAGGGTGTGAACTAGAACAAGTCTTGTTATAGTTTTTGTTCTTAATTCCATGATTTTGTGAAAACTAGGAACAAGTTCTTGTTCATTGTTCATGTTATGTTTGTATTTGTGAGAACTAGAAAAAAGACCATTGTTTCTTGTTCTTGACACATCCAAACATACCTAAAAGAACAGGTATTAATTTGAAAATTCAGTTTGTCGCATATTGATAAACTAGAGATAAGAAAGGCATCTGGATTTCTTCTCCTTGCTATGAATGTGTACTCAGTCATGCATAATTGCAAGCTTTTATAATTTATATATAACTAATAAAAATTGAATTTTAAACGAATGTGTACTCGTCAAAATGAATCACTGGCCCCACTCGTCAGTTGTGAAACACCTAGGTGGAGCACGTGGGCAGGGCTGTCAAACATAGGAAAAGGGCACGGAACAGAGATGTTTCGTTCCGTTCGTTTAGGCAACGAAACAAAAGTATTAATTTTTGTAATTATTTTTATCATTATTATTGTAATTATTGTATTAATTTTTATTTAAAATTTTTATAATTATTATTAATTAGTACTTATTATAATAAATATTAATTACTATTTATTAATTGTTAAGTAGTATTAATGATTAACTATTATTAATTTTTAAATATTAATTAATATTAATTGTTATGAATTATGAATTGTTAATTTGTTATTCATTAATTATTATTATATATTATTAATTAATTAATTATTACATAATAAATAGTTTTTATTAATTATTATAATTAATATCAATTATCATTATCAATAATAAATTAACACTAACCTTCGAGTCGCTAACCAGACTAACTCATCCTTCCATAGAGTTAGTGGGTTAGCGAAAAGTTAGTGCTAACCTCTACTAATCTATTTTCATTTGGTAAACTAATCCTGAGAAAAGTTAGTCACTAATCCAAGATTACAACTAACCCCACGTTGCCAAACGCACCCTTAACTTCACAATAAATTAAGCACTAATGGATGGAAATCAAATTACCCGGATATTAGCCAAAATAATAATATACCATTGAAAGGAAATAATATTGCACCAAGTGTCAAAATTTCAGAAAGCTAGCTACAATAATAAATTCAAGAGCGAGAATCTAAAGATAACATTTAATATTTTTAGTTTGAATGGTTCTGAATAAGATTACAGCTGCGCAGCGGATGCAAACTTGTAAGCCTGTATAACAACGTTAATGCGAAGGTGGGAAACTAACTCACATTGCATCCGAAATGGTTACAAGATGTCAACTGATATTTTTAATAAAAACGTACGCAAGATAATTTATGCCCTCTTATTTAAAAGCAATAATTCACAACCAAATAGAAATCCTAAAGCATAGATATCCTCAGTAATGGTTCACAAAAACATCGTACTGCACCACGGCATTGCCGGACTTCCAATCAACCGAGTATGTACGTGCCTCTACGTAGCCCCGAGCAAATCTAAATAATCCGCTCCCGCCGACAATTGGCATTTCTCGCACTGGAGCAAGCACTTCATCGTGTCCGAAAATGGCAATTGTACTGCCGTTATATTTTCCGTCGGTGAAAACGAAATTCATTGCTATGAGAAATTCTATTTTCTTTAACCCAGCCCCGGTATACAATCCCTGTGCTCGTCCAACTAACTTCGAGTTCACATCAGGTCTGGTTGTCAATGGGTCATCGATCATAACCACAGCACCAAAAAATGTGGATGATTTGATGGTTTCAGGTGTTTGTACTACCTGGACAGCAGTCGGGTTGGGACCGCTGAGAATGTCGTGCCAATAGAACCGAAAGTGGCTTTGTTTTTCCACAGGGAAATGAGGAGCAAGCCGGCTGCTAATGAGATAGTCATTGCCTTGTTCAGAGGAGGTGACTGGGGTGGAGTTGGTGGCACAGGAGAGGAACAACAGAAGAAGGAGAGAAGAAAAAATGGATGAAGCCATGGAAAGTGGTATGTTCCTTTTTTTTTTTTTTTTTCTTTTTCCTTTTTGGGTTGGTTTGGGAATGCAAATGGTAATGTGATTCATGGCTCATTTATAAGGCCGGTGTGGAGTTTTATTGGATCTTTCCTTGCCCGTTTGGCGATTAGTATTCAATTCCGTTTTACCTAATATATGGGAATAAATGCAGAGTTGACAAACTCAGTTATAGTTAATCTAGTTGACAAATGAATTATTATAATTACACTAGTGGTAAAATATTTTAGCGTTTAGTATATACAAGAATTATAAATAGAAAGTTGCTTCAAAAAGAATTATTAATAGAAAGTTGTTCATTTTTTAGATACATTTGTAAGTCGTAACGAAGAAAGATAACTTTTGTTAAACAAATCGTCGAAAATATAATCAATATTAGAGGGTCGTTATGAGATTGGCTGATGGCGTGGAATCGTATCCCATTTATCACATGTGCCTCACATTGTTTAATTTACTCGAGATCCGGAATGCAGCATAGACTTTTTTTACTCGGATCGGTATCGGTACAGGCTGTATTACACATGTTATCCAGTACAGAATAATTGCTCTAATTCGCTACATGGATCTTCCTTTGCTTGAACGGGTGGAATTAAAAATCGTTGGGATATCCTTTAATCCTCTCTAAACATGTCAAAACTTGATCGGAACGATGACTTCTTCACTAGATATGACATCCGAATCCATTCTGACTTTAGTATATTTGTAGAAGTTAATTTAAGTGACTTCGATATGACATGAATTTTTTTCTTCTTCTGTGAACTAAATTTGTAACGGGGGTTTGAATCCTAATAATTCATTTTTAATTAAGAACAGAGATAATAATCAGGACTCAAATCCGCTTTAAAATTTATGTCTATTGTATAATCATCCTAATTTTGAAAAAAAATCTAAACTAATTAAATCTACAAGTACAGAACCTATATCGAAAAGAAAGGCTAACTCTAGTTTCTAAACTATTTTTACTTTAAAAGATGAAATATTTAGCATATGTTTCATTTAACATATATATATGAAATATTTATGAAATATTTCATAAATAGCTCCCCAAGGCGGCGAGCCTGGTCTGTATAAAAGCAAAATCAAGTCATCATAACACACACACACTAGGTCATGCCGAATATTTCGTTGTTAACACAAGTTAAACATAAATGATAACTGACATCTGCAGTTTTGCCATCACTTGCCATCGCTAAACACAAAATGAACACATAAAATAGACAATATAAACACATAGATGATCAAAGCGAACACTTACAAACAAATAAGTGTTATCATTTCTTGTTCAGATTTTTATATGCATATTTAAATTATTTTTATTGAACTTATTTGTATGCAAGTGTTCACTTTGATTGTTATATATGTTCACCTTGTCTGTTTTTTGTGTTCACTTTGTGTTTAGCGATGATAAGTAATGACAAAACTGTAAATGACAGTAATCAGTTTCCCAAGTTAAATCCTGAAGTGTTACAATAGCACCACAAATAAACTGACGGATAACAATGAAATAATAAGTACAATTTAAAGCAGAGTAAACTTATTTAAAGGATTTTATTTTATAGTCTTGATAGTTTTCAAATGAAAACAATATAAATAATATTCAAAACTTTTACAGTATCCCATCAAAATTAAGGTCCGTCTTATATATACTGCCATCTCTATGTTTGTTGCAGTATTAATAGTCATGCATGCACAAAAATGTGACTGCATCTAACAAATACTTGGCGTTATTGCGAATAATTACAAAATTTAAATATTTTTTTTGCCCAAAAATAAATTATAAATGCTAAGATGGATACACACATGGGTTTCCTGAAAGTTTTAATTATTCGAGCACAGTGATAATGCATCGTATAATGTTTATAGAGATCATGCTTAATGAAAGATTGTCTTTAATTAGATTTCATTTTTATTATCGATTATTGTCAGAAAAGGCAAGTTGACAATTTTCGACTAATTATAATCTATTTCAATATAATATCTCTTTAAATTTTAAAAGTATACATGAATTTACTTTAATTTTGAAATTTGTGGTATATTTAAGGTTGTGGTTTGGCAAGGGGATAAGAGGAATAAAATTCTTTCAGACTTGAGCATGAAAAAGAATTAAACGGGCAATGAGATAAATTCAAATGAATTTGAGGGATAACTTCTCTCCCTCTATTTGATTGGCATTGCTGATGGGGTAGCGTCCAACAAAACTTATCTTTATTTTGAATCATCATAATTCATAAGGTACAATGTTAACTCTAAACTCTCCCATTCAAATTTGATTCCTCCATCTATGCAACTAGATATAAAACATGCCACATTTACCCTAATATTTCATAATTAATTATTAATTAGCATGCGCTATTAACATGTCGCTCTTCATTAATTAGCATCAAATTATTATTTAACCTGACAATAAATTTTAGTTTAATTAATTTTACAGTATTAATTCTATTTTTTTATAAACATTTATGTATTGTAAATCCATAACATCAACTAATTTTATTACTTCAAGAATATATAACCAATTAGTTATATTATCTTATTATAGTGTAATTGAAGTTAATTTTAATTGTGTAATTGAATTTTCTTTATTTGATCAGATGTTAATTTACTTAATTAAATATAATTTGGGCCATTATTATTTCAGTTCAAATAATAAAGAAAAACTTTTAACTAACTTATAATTTTAATAATTTGCGGTCATATTTAATCCTACTAATTGGCTTGATTATATTTTTACGAAGTGATTTGTAACCTTTTTGTGGCGGTATGAACAATAGACATTTATTATTATTATTATTATTATTATTATTATTATTATTATTATTCAATAGAAGTCTATCTCAGGCTACTTTAAGTAAAAATAAAAAATAACAATAGAGATTTTGAAATAGTTATGTTAATTTTCTCTATAGTTACATTAATATTGAACCGTTTGAATATTTTGCTAAATACCTTTCAAAGAGTTGAGTATAAAAATGGATGAGGCTTATCTTCAAATAAATGCTGTTCCCCAAGTTCAAAATGGATGAGGTTTTATCTTGAGATAAATGTCTTTCTTTCTTTTTTTTTTAAGAAAAATATTTTCTTCTTACCAAACAGGGGAATACACTCTGCTGTCATCCAACTAAGCCTATATCTATATGAACTTCAGTGTTTAACCCAAAGAAAAAGGTGCCTGGATGCTACAAAAATAATTGGGCATTTAGCACTTAGTAACCTACCCACTGAATAACGCATAATGACGTAGTCACGAAATTCTCATCAACTTTTCGCTTGTCGCAAATAAATTTTTCAAACATTTCTTTTTGATAATTATCTCTCCATATATTAGTTGTTAGAATAATAAAGGTACAAAAGGGAAAAAAAAGTTTAAGGCCAGTGAAAATATTGTATAACTAGAAATAACTGTGCAATTAAAAGGGAAAGAATAGACATCACAGAAAAAGGTTCCAGTGTTAATATTTTTTAATGAGTTATTATTATTTTCCAATTATATATTATAAAATTTTTAAAATCCGAACATTGAATCTAAACTACTCCTTATTTTATTTATTTTCACCAAAAACAATGTATTTCTATAAACTTTTATTGTTTTTGAATTCATTTTATAATTAAAAATTTAAAATTCTCTGTAGCCGGATTGTGAACACGAATAGAATCAATAGTTCAACCAAATATTTAAACCAATAATTTATAAAATAATAAACAAATAAAACCGGTGTATTATTTATTGGGTATATACTTGCCAATTCAGCCTCTATCAACCTGGGAACGACCCTGTAGAAATCAGCCCCGCCGTTGTCAAATGGGGACGCTCTGAGCCGCAATAGTGCGAAGCTTCTTTCGCACCCAATGTTTGCGATCCCTCTCAGAAGGAAGAGAAAAGCTTGCTTGGTCGAGGAAGAAGGGTTCGTCTGAGTACCTCTCTCTACCTGTTGCCGAGTGAGTCGAGATTCTTTTCATTATTTTTTCTATCAATTGGTAACATGGTACCGATTAGTAGCTTTAAGTTTGCACAAATTCGTCCCTCTTTCATTCTTGTGTAATTTTCAACTTAAAGTTAGAACTGAACCAAACAATTTTTGGCTTGTTTTAGGGGGCAAGTTGGGTTTGGGTTGTAGAGACAGATGAATCTGTGTGCACTTTAGAATATTTAATGCTAAATTGACTGAAATTACTCAGCTTCTTTATGCAAATGTTGAACATATAATCTAGGTATGATGGAGTTGTGCTTTTGTTACATGTACTTCAACATCATGTTATTTTTTATTTGTCTTTTTTAACGAGAAGGGGAAGCTATTGGTAAGAAAATGAAAAACATATGTTCAAAGTATGCATTGCTCGAGGAGTATAAATACACTTATGGAAATCAATATATAATAGCTACAAATATTGAGCAATTCTTTTTACATTATATTATAAATAAAACTGAGAGTAATTTTGTAAGTATTGTATTCCTAAAGTTGGTAGAACAGATTTCAAACATACTAAGATGCAGCGCGCGCGCACAGACAAGAAAAAAAGAAAATTGGAAACATGTATTCCCATAAAAGAAAATCTATTCAAATTTAAAAGTACAATATAGAAAGAAGGCCCCACTATGACACATTTGTTAAAATTTTAAAATCTAATGATCCATTAGATTTAAAAATCTCTTCGCGCCAATTTAGGTCTACAGTATTTTACAAGACTCCTACTCTAACCTCATATCCCAGCCCCCCAGCTCTCCCTATCTCCTACATCTCTCCTTCATTGCTCCATGGCTCCACTTCCTGACTGAGATGCGGTCTCACTCCCCTCAGGAATGTTCTTCTTCATGCCAGCCAAATGCTTCCCCACCTGGTTAAAGCTATCACCAAAATATTTTTCTGCAATTAGCTTGTTGACCTCCTCCTTGATTGAATCCTGTGAATCAATTGAACCATTTTAGATGTAAAACTAGATAAAAGCTATAATTAATGAAAACATATACTGACCTGTCTTTCTGGAGGAACAGGAGCTTGGATCTCTCCATTTTCGCTAAGTAGGTGATTCGGGGCGTTCCTTTTTATCTTGAACGCCGCCAGGTCATACGCAAGGGCAGCCTCAGTGGGTGTGTCGTATGTACCTAGCCATATTTTGCGTCTTGCTCCTTCTTTTGTTTGGTATGCTATTTTGGATGCAAATCTTTTTCTTGCATCCTTCTTCTTTCCCTTGTTGTCCCTCTCCCTCTTTAGCCATACTCCTATGTACTGAACAGACTTAGGGTTAACTCGGGTGGATTTACGGGGGTTAGGTTTTGAGTGAGGGTTAGGGCTAGAGGCCAGAATGGGGTTTGAATTAGGGATTGAAGTAGGCATGGGGGTCTGCTCTAAGCTCAAGATGGAAGAATCCATATTCTTTTTAGTAAACAGTGGAGGATGGGGGCAGGTCTGCGGTAGGGTTGCTTCAGGTTGCCTCTTCTGAACCAATTTCGAGTATTTATAGACAAAGGAAAGGGTTAGGTCGGCGCTCCAAGGAACCCTAACCTCGCAAAGATATTGGTTTCTGGTCCCGGTCCTTGGTGGACCATAGACCCTATTGCTTGCCTCAAGCCTGAAGCAGGTCGGAGTTTTAAAGAACTCTGACCTCGTGAAGGTATTGGTTGCTGGACCTGTCTTTGGTGGACCCTAGACTCCATTGCACTCAAGCCTGGAGCAGAATTTATTTAAGTGGCACTTTGCATTCCAATCAGATTATGACACTTGTCCTCTTATCTGTACAATGTATAAAACTTGTGAATGGCCATCATGTAAGACAATTGAGCACATCTGGACCCGTTTAGCAATCATTGTCCAGTTCAACCTGACTATCCTTTCGAACCTCAAGGTGTAGTTTCACTTTGTTCGGACTTCATATTTAGTTGAGCTTCAGAAACTGGTGTTGTATTTGCCTAAAGTACGACTGCAAGGTAGATATTCAGCACTACTCTACAATACTAGTGACAGTACGAGTCTACTGCCAGTGTTAGCTCCAGTGTTAGTTAAAAGATAGCATAAAAGTTTCCTGCATAACTGGTCGCAAATTTTCTTTCATCCGTTTTCTTTTTATTTCTCATGGTAAATAGGTTAAAGTCAGTGGCTCCTTTGTTGTACATGCTTAAAGGTGACCAATGTCAGGAGAAAAATGCTCTTCTAGCATTGAACCTCTTTCTGTTGCATATCTCCTGGCATTTATAAATATATATGAATAAAAATCATGGATTTGTAAAATGATAGACATGAGAGCTGGTCTTCAAGATCAAATATAATAAATAAGAGTAAGAATAGTAAATAAATATATGCTTAGTAATGCAAGAAAAATTATATCTTCGAATCAATTGTCAAAGGTGAATTGGATGAGGTGGTAATTTTCTATTATTAACGTGTGATTGACATGCACCATAATATTTTTGTCCTCAATAGTAACTTTATATGGAGTAAATGTCAATTCCTGATTGTCTAATTTGAAGCTTGCTATCAATTCTTTTTGTTGTTCCTTTTATGCATATTTGTATTTTCATCATATTATGAAAATTAAGAGGAGAAAAGATAACGACGTGCAAAAAGCTTTGTTTGTGTATCTTCTTCTTTTTTAACAGATCTAAACGTATATCACCTGTTGGTGAAAATGGGGGTGCGAGCAGAAGACCAACAAAGACAATAATATGGCCACTGTACAAGTTGAGTATTGTATCTTGGCTAATTATTAGTTTCTCAACATAAGGAAGTTGGAAAAAGAAATGGTAAATTGCTTCCATTAACCATTGAAGTATAATTAGAAAAACAAATTTATAGTTTAATTGGTTTCCAATGATTTATATTTTACCCCTTATAATGCAATGAACACAACCCTGGTAAAGATTCCTTTGCATCACCCTTGCAGCTTATTTGAATTTTTCAATTAATGTGTGCGAATTTATGTTTTTGGATGCATGTACCATATTATACTTGAATGGAAAATTGTATTAAAAATGATAACAGTCAATAATGATATTTTTATATTTTTTGAGTTAAATTAAGAAATACATTGACCACAAATCTAATGCATAAACCAGCGAATGCATTTACTGCTTGCAAATTCGTATTTCTAAATGCATGGACTAGCTAGTGCATAAATGGATAGCAAATGATGTCAAGATTGACTGCAATCAATAATAATAATAATAATAATAATAATAATAATAATAATAATTATTATTATTATTATTATTATTATTATTATTTTGGAATTTATCTTCTGTGCTTAAGACAGTGCAGCATACACTAAAAGTTCAAAGCCTTTATCCCAAACAAGTTGGGGTAGGCTAGAAATGACACCCGACCCTGGTCATTTCTTTTGTGTATGGCTAGAATTTTACACTGGCCCGCTAAGTCTATCGTAAGCATGGGGGTTTGAACCCTTGACCTCTTAGAAGTCAGACCAGCACTCTTACCACTTGAGCTAGTAGACCACATGCATACAGCAAGATCTCAACAGATCAGGAGCGACCAACTGGATTGTTTTTCAACAGTGCAGAATACACTAACAAAATAAAAGAATATTTTGGGTGCTCTTCATCTCTAGATTCCTAATTGGTTTGAAAAAGTGTAAATTAGGTTAATTGAGGCTTGGGTAAAGTTAAGTAAGGTGAACTCAGTGAACCCATTGATTAATGCCTAATTGTGAAGGACCTATCGCAACACAGAATTAGTACTGTGCAATTAAAACACATTTTAAAAATTGTATATGCCTTTTATCTGACCGAACCAGGACTCCAGGAGACGCTTCCCTTGCCTTGCTGCAATCGTTCCCTAAATTAAGTGTGATGCTTCTTTCACAACCAAATTTTGCGATCCTTTCTCAGAAGACAGAAAAGTTTGTCGCCTCGTCGACGAAGAACAGTTCTCCTGAGTCCTGAGTGGCTCTGCCTGTTGCTGAGTGAGTCAAGATTTCTTTTCATTATTTTGTTAACAATCGTAACATGGTTCCATTAGTCATATTAAAGTTTTCAAAAATTAATCCCTCTTTCATTCTGGTGCAATTTTTACTTCTTAGTTAAAACTGAACCAAAGTCTTTCCTGCTTAGTTTGAGACTATTATTTATTTATTTATTTCGTTCTTTTTGTTGTTTTGAGGGGGGTGGGGGGATATGGGTTTGGATTGATATGCAGCTCATAGAAGAGCAGAATTGGATGTTGAGAAAACTGAATATGAGAGCACCATACAATATTAGATGCTAAATCATACAGAATTGGATGTTTAGAAAAACTGAATATGAGAGCACCATACAATATTAGATGCTAAATCAATTGAAATTACACAGCATTTTGTAATATGACCTTAATTATACAATACACGTACTTTGTAGAAATTTTGAGTGCATACAATCATTATGCAAATGTTGAACATGTAATCTAGGTTTAAATGGAGTTGCACTTTTGTTGCATGTACTTTCAACATCTGGTAATTTTTTAATTGTCTTTTTAAGGAAAGAGGAAAACAATGCCAAGAAAAAAAAAGCAGTTTAAAGCATGCTTTGCTCAAGGGTATGGACACACATATGACAAATGGTGAACAATATATGATAGCTACAAATATTGGGTAAAGTTTTTACATTATATTACTAATAAATCTGAGAGTAATTCTGTAAACTTTATATTCCTAAAGTTGGTACAACAGGTTTCAAACATACTACGATGCAACACAACACACAAAAAGGAAAGAAAAAAAAAACAATTAGAAACAAGTATTATCTTAAAAGGAAATCAATTTAAATTTAAAAGTACAACATAGAAGGATGGATCTTCTATCACACATTTGTCAGAAAAATCTAATAATTTGTTAGATTTAAAACTTCATCAACAAATGTTGATTTACAGACTGCTAATCACCCCCTAAATTCTAATCTAATATCCCAGCCCCAGATCTCCCTTTTCAATGGTAATTTACAGACTGTTAATCACCCCTAATCTATCCTCATATATCCCAGCCCCTAGATCTCCCTTTAAATGGTAATTTACAGACTGCTAATCATCTAGTAATCTAACCTCATATCCCAGCCCATAGATCTCCCTCTCCTACACCTCTGCTTCAGTGCTTCCTGGCTGAGATGTGGTCTCACTCCCCTCAGGAATGTTCTTCTTCGTGCCAGCCAAATTCTTCGCCACCTGGTTAACACTATCACCTAAAAATTTCTCTGCAATTAGCTTGTTAACCTCCCTCTTGATTGATTCCTGTGAATCAATTGAACCTTTTTAGATATAAAATAAAACTAGATAAAAGCAACAATCAAATGAAAACAATTACTGACCTGTCTTGTAGAAGGGACATGAGCTTGGATCTCTTCATTTTCTCCAATAAAGTCATTCGGCGCGTTCTTTTCTATCATAACTGCTGCCAGGTCATATGCAAGGCCAGCCTCAGTAGGTGTGTCATATGTACCTAGCCAGATTTTGCGTCTTGCTCCTTCTATTGTTCGGTATGCTATTTCTGATGCAAACCTTTCTCTTGCTTCCTTCTTTTTTCCCTTGTTGTTCTTTACCCTCTTCAGCCATACACCTTTGTACTGAACAGACTTGGATTCACCTCGGGTGGAATTACTAGGGTTAGGTTCTGATTTAGGGCTTGAGCTAGTGGCTGGGATGGGCTTCGAATTACCGATAGAGGTAGGCATGGAGATCTACACAAAACTCAACATGGAAGAATCCATATTTTAGTAAACATTGAAGGATAGGGGCAGGTCGGCGGGTAGGGTTGCCTCAGGTTGCCTCTTCTGAAATTGTGTAATTTATAGGCAAAGAAAAGGGTTAGGTCGGTGCTCAAAGGAACCCTAGCCTCGCGAAGCTAATGGTTGTTGGGCCTTGTCTGTGGTGGACCGTAGACCCTGTTGCTTGCCTCAAGCCCAAAGCTGAATTTTAAATTAAAGCGGCGCTTAGCATTCTATTTAGATGGTGACAGTTGTCCTATCTTTACAAATGTCCACCATTAGAAACAATTAAGCACATCTTGGACCTGGCTAGTGATCATTGTCTATTTCGACCTAATTATTGGTTCAAACCCTCAAGGTGCATTTTTTTCACTTTCCTCGAGCTTTATATTTGGTTGAGACACTATTGTATTGCAAGCAACAAATAATGTTTTGGAAAGAATATTTTTTGTATCTTTAATAGCAACTTCCTTTTCAGTACACAATTTTCTTTTGATAAACTATTTGTGCTGTACAAACTTTGTTGTTTATTCTTAGTTTTACTGAAAAATAAAATAAAAATGATCATTATTGATCATATTTGAACAACTTATTTCTATGATAATGGTGGTATTATATTTTCCCCTCAAAATCGGAGTATATGTTTCATGATATGATAGTTTTTACCTTTAGTGTCAAATTAATTTGCTGTTATGGAAATCATTCAGTTTGAATTTATGTTCAGTACATACACACCCAGCTCTTCTATGAGACTGCAGTTCAAGTTTTCCTCACTCTGAGAATATGAATGGCCATTAGTAGTTTTTAAGAAGAAAAATATGAAAGTGATTGAAATTTACTAATTTAGTATCGAAAGATGTTAGACCAGTTCCTTTTGATAATTACACAAGCTGGAGCCCATATGTCTCCAGTTCTACGACCTTATTTAATTATTAGAGAAGATCACAGCATGGCTACACTTATAGCAGAATGATTTATTGTGAGGAATAACTGTCTATGAAGCAAACATAACAGGTAAACATATTCTCTAAATAGTCTTTCGTTACAGTTCATTCTAATGGAAATTCAAAAGTTTAGCTTTTTACAGTAGTTTAGATGATGGAATGAATAATATATTTTGATTACTATCAGGATGTTTTGTCTTTTTTTGACCAAGCACACATTGTCGAGATATGCAAAACAGTCAACTGGAGTATTCCACTGATGTTGGTCAAACAGGTGGATATCTAAAGGAGGATTAACCAGGTAATTTAATATAGACAGGCCATGTTTGGGATTGTCATTGCTACAAAAGGATTGCACTCTATGGATCAACTTGTACATGAAATCATAAAGGATTTTTTTTTTTTTCTTCTTTTCTTGATGAAGCATATTACTGGCAAGGCCTTGCCTCTTCTTGTGAAGATGCTTAAATTGGTTATGGTTGAATGTGATTTAATCCCTTCTCTTTTCCCTAATTTGCTGATTGTTGTCTTTCTGGATTCTTTTTATTTAATCGGAAAAAAAAAGAATTGTCTCTTTGTTGTTATTTTGTAGCTCGGTATCTCTCCATTAACGGTGCGAATATTTTCCTGGTACAGAAGTTTACCAGTCACTGTGTTGAGGGTGATGCAACGTACAGTTAATTCCACGTACAAATCATAAAGCTATGATGGTTATTAGTTGTAACACAGTGTTGATACCGTTTTTTCACTATTTTATTTTCTTTATTTTTTTTTTAACTAAAGCTGAAAGATGTATGTTTGAAATGATAACCATTGAATGCGTGAAAGCTGCGACGCGTGCATATGATGATAGATTTTGCATACAGATTAACAGATGTCAAAGAATATATCTTCCGTCCAAAGGGTGTTAGAAACTGGGGAAAGGTTAGAGGTGCTACGTCATTGCTGCTAATGGACGGATTCCACTCCAAGTCCAACTCTGGAACGACATTCTCGAAATAGTTGCTCATTATTCGACCATCTGTCAAAAAATTGTGCTACTGTTACTGTGATGCTTTAGTTGTTATAACAGATAAAGGAACATGTTAAGATATTTAAGGCCTGTGAAAATATTTTTAAGTCTAGAAATAATCAACGTGCAATTCTTCAGTTAAAGATTATTTTGTCTTAAATTTAATAAAAAGTTCAACAATACTCTTCTTACGTAACAAAATCTGCGGGCGTTTGGCAGAAGAATTTATATTGTAAAGATATGCAAACATGTGAATCAGCTGAAGTAGAATTAACCAGGTAATTTAATATAGACCAGCCATTTTTTAAATTGTCATGCTACAAAAGGATTGCACTCCTTGGATTGAGTTGTATGTGAAATCATAAAGGAAATTTTATTGTGAAAAAGCTTGTTACTGGCAAGGCCGTGCCTCTTCTTGTAATGATGCTTAAATTGGTTATAATTGAATTTGATTTAAGTGTTTTCAATAGGTGCTCTTCCTCCTTTTAGTTTTCTTTTTTCTATTTTACTAATTGTTGTGTTTCTGGATATTTTTAATTAAAATTGGGAACGATATTGTTTATTTGTTGTTATCATTCAGCTTGGTAATGGTACCTCTCAATTAATGGTGCAAAACTCTCCTGGCACAAAAGTTTACCAGCACTGTGGAGTTCATGCTGAGGTTGATGCAATGTACAGTTAATTCCATGTGCAAATGGTAAAGTGTTGGTTACTGATTTTAACACAAACTTTTAATACCATTTTTTCACTGTTGTACTTTCTTCATTTTTTTTCTTAACTACAGAAAGATGTTCGACTGAGATGATAACCATTGAATGCATTAAAGTAACATTATATAGAACAGCGATGCAAATGATGATAGCTTTTGTACAGACAGTCAAAGAATATATCTTCCCTCAAAAGGGTGTTAGAAACTGGCTAAGGTTAAAGGCGCTAACTGACTTGCTTTTCTATACTCTTAGATTACATCAAGATGTATGTTTTTGATATATTGCACTGGTGATAAAATTGTCACTGTAGAAGGTATTTCATGATGCTGTTGCTGTGCATAGGGGTGGAAGGTGCTTCTCGCAGAGTGTTGATCCATGCGTACCATGCCAGGGACCCTGACCTGCACAAATTCTCCCAAGACTTGAAGTGGCAAAAGTACAAGAATAATAGATAACTCTGTAAAACAAACATAAGATAAACTAAATATGATTGTGAGAAGAGATGGAGGCTGGTATTTTAAACTTCTTCCTTTATTTTATCAGAATCAGAGATTTATAATTTGTCGATTAGCGATATAGTCTAAATAAAAAAGAAAGAAAAATATTTAGGGGAATTATCTTCCTAACTCAATAGAAATAGAAATTTTATTTGCTGACAGCACTGTGTCCTCTCTATTGCTGGAACTTCTAACAGTTTCTTTCTTGTCAGATTTTGAAGCACTATACTCTGACTCAACATCCAAGAAGTTGACAACAAACATTGGACTTTCTGTTGGCACATCTACCATCTTCCGTCCCTCGAGCATATCTACAACATCATTCATGTTGGGTCTAAGCTCAGGATTTTCTTGAATGCACCAAAATGCAACATTACCTAGCAATGCAACTTCACTTTCTGTTACGTGTCCAGTGTTAACCAAGCACCTGTCAACTACCTCCATCAGCTTTCCTTCCTTCATTTTGTCTCTTGCAATTTTAGGGAAGTATGTGTTCCTCCTTTGTCGAGTTTCTCCTTCCAATGCAGATTGGAAGTTCCTCCTCCCGCCAAGTAGTTCAAACAGAACCATCCCGTAGCTATATACATCAGATTTAGCTGATATAGCCTTGGGGACGAGCATCTCTGGTGGCAAATAACCCACCTGTGAAAATAATTTAAGATCACATTTCCTATATATGCATCAGGAAGATTGTATCCAGAAATTCAGATTAGTTAGTTTTACCGTTCCCCTTGCTCTTGTCATGACGTTGGTTTTGTCCCTCTCCATTGATCTCGAGATGCCGAAATCAGAGAGCCGTGCCTGAAAACTCCCATCAAGTAATATGTTTGCTGGCTTGATATCAAGATGTAGGATTCGGTGACGACAATCATGATGCAAATATGCCAGGGCCTTTGACACATCAACTGCGATTTGATACCTTAAAGCCCATGTCAAATGGCTTCTTTTATCTACATCTGCAAAGAGCCAAGCATCAAGTGACCCATTTTCAAAGAATGGGTAAACAAGGTATCTTTCACCATTTTGTGTGAGACAGTACCCAAGTAGGTGTACTAAGCTGATATGTTGAAGGCTTGCTATGATGGTGATCTCTGTTTTGAACTCATTTTGACCGCTTTGTTGACTTTTGATATGCTTAACTGCAATGACTGACCCATCGGTCAGGGTCCCCTTAAAGATAGCACCAGAACCACCTTCACCAATCTTCATCTGAAAGTTTCTAGTTGCATTTTGTAGATCCTTGAACATGAACCTAGTTGGCAACTCGGCCATATTAAAAAATGCATGTTGATCTTCTTGGAGTAGTTCAAGAGTGCGTTTATACAACACATACAAAAGAAGCAAAAAGGTGTCAACACCAAACAGGACATAAGAAAGGAGCTTCCAATGGGAATACCAGATTAAGATGTAGGTTAGAATTATTCCAATAATTACAGAAAAGAACAGCACCACAGTTGCAACCTTCCATTTGCTGGTTACGCGACTAACATATAACCAACATATAGCTGCATATATTGCTGTTAACAGGGAGCAGGTAAGTATCCTAATAAATGGCTGTTCAAGTGGATCAGAGTCGTGACTAACAGATATAGTGAAAAGAGCAGCAGCTATTGCTGACACGATAATATAGTTTGTATCATGGATATAAATCAACAAGAAGTACACGATTGCTGCTAACATGTTAATATATGTGATGAGACGGAACTCGATATCCCAACGAGGTGGCTTCAGAATGAAACGCATTAGAAGTATGAAACTGATTATACCTAAGAACAGTACTGAGATTGCCATTTTCCTTCTCAGGTTGGAAATATGGTTTACATAAAGAGATAAAACAACCAGATATGTTGCCGTGGAAAAACATGTTGCAAAAACGTAAAAATTTGAATTCAGTACTCGTAGATCTGGTCTAGACTTCGCAGCATCAATTATAAACATAGCAAGCGTTGAGAGGTTAATTGATGCGGAAGCTATTATCTTCACACTGTTTTTCACCATTATCTTGCCCTCCTTCCTACTTTTCTTCTTTTTTTTTTTGAATGTTTCCCACTTTTCTTCTTTGTTGAATAACTTTTATTTTTAGTCTGTATCTTTTTTTCCCCTTTCTTAATTCATTTTGTGGACTACTTAACAAGAAATGTCTCCTTTTCTTCAAGTAGAAGGAAACACAAGTCTTTGCCGTATTTCCTTTGACCCAAAAAAAAAAAAAAAGGAAAAAGAGTTCCTTCTTGGAAAGTTCTCCCACCTCCTGCATAAGACAACCAATACAAATGTGCCGTTTTTCTCTGATATGGGAGAGAACAAAGATGTGGACGTTGCAGACAAGTTTAACCGCAAATTCCACCTACCTGCCCCGTCAGGTTCAATAATGGTCTAATGGTGCTGATCTGAAATGGCCAGTACTGGGTTTACAATTGTTGACCAGTACACTGTACTCCCGAGTAAACAATAAAAAAAAAAAATAATAATAATCGTACTTATATATGGCAATTCGGAAAAAAATCATAATTCGGAACTCTTTGAACATTTTAAAATCTTTATTATATGTAGAAGTATATTATTTGTTTTCCTAGAGTAATATGTACTATGGTTACAAAAATTTTGAGTGTCCACAAAATTTTGCCTAATTCAACTACATATTCTAATAGTTCTCCAAATGAATCGTATTTTGTCTACTGAATTATGTTTCATTTTTCGAAGATCCCAAATAAAATAACTTCTTATTAGAGAACATAGAATAATGCCCAAATAGCGCCATATTTTTCATTGAAGATATTGATATATAATCAAGTCACCATAAAACGATTTACTGATTAGATCTTGTGAGGTTTCTTTCATGACTTGCATTTTATTTTATTTCTGAAAGTACGAGTTGCAATTCACGGGAAGTGATTTGTGCAGTCCCAATATTGATATCACACTCTTTTTGTAGACTAAATTACCCTAATTAATTGAAAATATTCTTCAGAGAAAAAAATCAGCAAACTATGTGACATAATAAGCAGATAGCAGATTTTGCCAGAAATTTGCTCTCATTTCAAGCACACTGTACAGAAAATTATAAATGTTTTCTTAAAAAAAATATAAATGCAAAGTTGGATACAGAGTTGAATTTCCTAATAAGTTTTTAATAATTTGAGTACAGTGATAATGTATCATATATTTAATTATTGAGATCATGGATAATAAATAGATCGTCTATCATTTCAATTTTATGATGTATTATGTCAGAAATGTCAAGTTGACAATTTTCAACGAATCATAATCTTTTTTGATAATCTTTAAACTATACTTGTATTTACTTTAAGTTTGAAATTTGCAGTCTATTAAGGTTGTATTTTGGCAATGGAATAAGAGGAATGAAAATTCGATTACACGTGCCAAACATAAAAAAAACAGAATTGAACAAATTGTTTGAGATAAATTATACACTAGTGCTATTTTCGCGTGTTGCGCGATCAACATAATGATAATTTTTTCTCTAATAATGCTCTAAATAAAAATAAAGACCCAGTTGTCGATTTTTGAAATAGGCAGAGTAAAGGCCATGGTGAAGATAAGTGTATTCAGCCCTTATCATCTTGTGATATTTGGATAAGGCCTAAGCGTTTGTATGTTGTTTGAGCAATATATCTATTTATTTTTGTAAGCTAAAATTATACCTAGTCAATGTATGTAAAAAGTAGGGAGAGGCGCTTTGTCATAGTTTATCGTTTTTCTTCTACTCCTGATGATCAGTCCTCTTTGTTTCTAAATATATAATCTTTTGTTACAGCTCTTCTAATGGAAATTCAAAAGTTTAGCTTTTTACATGAGTAGTTCAGATGATGGAATGAATAATATATTTTGATTACTAACAGGATGTTTTGTCTTTTTTTTGACCAAGCACACATTGTCGAGATATGCAAAACATTCAACTGGAGTATTCCACTGATGTTGGTCAGAACAGGTGGATCGTCTAAAGGATGATTAACCAGGTAATTTAATATAAACAGGCCATGTTTGGGATTGTCATTGCTACAAAAGGATTGCACTTCATGGATCAACTTGTACATGAAATCAGAAAGGATTTTTTTTTTTTTTTTTTTCTTGAAGAAGCATATACTGGCAAGGCCTTGCCTCTTCTTGTGAAGATGCTTAAATTGGTTATTATGGTTGAATGTGATTTAAGTGTTTTCAATAAATGAACTTCCTCCCTTTTCTTTTTCCTAATTTGCTGATTGTTGCCTTTCTGGATTCTTTTTATTTAATTGGAAAAAAATATTGTTTATTTGTTGTTATTTTGTAGCTAGGTATCTCTCCATTAACGGTGAGAAATTCTCCTGGTACAGAAGTTTACCAGTCACTGAGCTGTGGGTGATGCAACGTACAGTTAATTCCATGTACAAATCGTAAAGCTCTGATGGTTATTAATTGTAACACAGTTTTAATACCGTTTTTTCACTATTTTATTTTCTTTATATTTTTTTAAACTATAGCTGAAAGATGTATGTTTGAATGATAAAAGTAACACTATAACTCCGATTCGTGCAAATGATGATAGCTTTTGCGTACAGATTAACAGATGTCAAAGAATATATCTTCCGTCCAAAGGGTGTTAGAAACTGGGAAAGGTTAGAGGCGCTACGTCATATGCATTTCTATGCCGTTAGATTACATCGAGATGTACTTTTTTGATATATTGTATTGGCGTTAAATTGTCACTGTATAAGGCATTTCATGGTGCTGTGCATAGGGATGGAAGGCGCTTCTAGCATAGAGTTGATCCATGCGGACCATGCCAGAGACCCTGACATGAACAAATCCCGTCAAGACTTGAAGTGGCAAAAGCACAAGAATACTAGATAACTCGGTAAAATAAACATGAGATATATTAACTAATATTAACATTACTAAATCATAGAAGGAAAACATGATTAAATATTGCTTTAGGCCCGCATATTTTAACTAATATTAACTTGATTAAATCATTGAGGAAAACATAAGAGATTTTATAAGTTCTGATGGAGAAATATATTCAATTTGACAGATTGAATAGAAAAGTTATAGTTTCAAAACTTTTGACGAGTATCCACACAATTTTGCCATTTCAAATACATATTCTTATTGCTATCCAAATGAATCATACTTTTCGGACAAAAATATGTATCGAGTCAGCATAAATCGATTTACATTTTTTTGGACCAAGCCGTCAACATTTCTCGTTGAAAAATATGGATAATCGAGTCACCGTTAATAGATTTACAGCGAAGATTATTTTTATTTTTATTTTATATTTTTTTTAAAGAGATAGATGGCAGTACTGTCATCAGGATTTACAGCTAAGATCTTGTGAGGTTTCATTCAGGACTTGCAATTATAGGGAACCCTCGCACATTCACTAATAATTTGTGCCATAATAGGGAGACGCTAGATTCCGCATGAAATTTACTATTTTCCTTTTTCAAGCGCACTATGCAAAAATTATATATGTTAATATGTAAATTTGTTTTGTTAAAAAAAAAGTTATAAATGTAAAGTTGGATAAACAGATGGATTTCTAAGTAAGTTCTAATGATTTGAGCACAATGATAGTGTATCATATATTTATAGAGATCATGCTTAAAAATAGATCATCTTTCCATTTCGATTTTATTTTCAATTTTATCATAAATTCAAGTTGAAAGTTTCAACGAATAAGAATCTATTTTAAGAAATCTTTAAAACCATATATGTATAATGTTTACTTTAATTTAGAAATTTGTAGTATATTAGTTGCGTTTTGGCAAGGGATGAGGGAATAAATTTTTATCACACTTGTCAACACATTATAAAAAAAAAGAATTAGACGGATAGTTTGAGATATATTCAAATGAAATTGAGGGATAACCCTTATCCTGATTGAGTAGCCTCCAGAACTTATCTTTATTTTCAACCCTAATATCAATCTTAACTCTTAACTAGATATAACTATGTCACATTTGCCCTTACTAATTACCATAAAAAATATTTATTAACATGTCGCTCTTAATTAATTAGATTAAAATTATTATGTAACCTAATAAGAAAATAATTTAGTTAATTTTACAACATGTTAATTATTATAAACATTTTATGTATGTAATTTATAATTTCAACTAATGTTGTTAGTTCAAAAAATACGTTGAAAATGATCAGTTAGTCGTATTACCTTATGATACAATAATTTTAAGTTAATTTGTATTAATATTGAGCTTTTATATATCGTATTACCTTATTATACAATAATTTATATTAATATTGAGCTTTTCAAATTGAACTTAAAAATTCATCATTTCTAAAGTTTTTTTAAAAATTTTTGCCGATAAGAACAATATACCGTTTGAAATATTTATGGTAATTATCTCTATGGTCACATAAATAGATAATTGTTATATTTTGTGAAATGCCGATCAATGAGTTAAATATTAAAAAAAAGGAGGCTTATCTTGAAATATATTGAAAATGAGGTTTATCTTGAAATAAATGTCGTTTCCGTTTTTAAATTTTAAATCATTTTTTCTCCTTATCAAACGGTGGACTACTTGTAGGAAAGTTTTTTGTGTGTGTTCTCTTTCTGACAGCTGCTGTCAAGTTTTTCGAAATATATATATATATTTTTCTTTTTTCTTTTTTGGTGAGTGTTGCTTTGTTGTCATCCAGCTAGCATATAAGAAATTCAATGTTTAAGTTTTATATTTTACAGGGAAAAAAATGTGGATGAAAATAATTTGGCAGTTATCGGTTTAGTAACCCACTGACTAACGCATAAACAACTCACGTTTTTTTTTAGTGGGTTCATATAGGTTTTACAGGGAAATAAATGTGGATGAATTCGGCGGTTATCAGTTTAGTAACCCACTGACTAACGCATAAACAACTCACGTTTTTTTTTAGTGGGTTCATATAGCAAAGAGGTAATGTTACGAGAAGTTATCAGTTTAGTAACCCACTGACTAACGCATAAACAACTCACGTTTTTTTTAGTGGGTTCATATAGCAAAGAGGTAATGTCACGAGAATCGCTTCAACTTTTTTAAACTATCATACTAGATAGTCACTATCTAGTTTCTTCAAAAAAAAAAAAAAAAAAAAAAAAACTTTTTTAAACTATTCCTCAAAACTTTTAATTTTTATAATTATTTTTCCATCTATTAGTTTTAAGAATACATAAAAGGTACTTCAAAAAAAAATAAAAATAATGATACTTGGAATAAGTACTAATTAAAAGTGAAAGATGAGAAATTACAAAATAAGGAAGCTTCTAGAGCAAAAATTTTTCAGACGACATTTCTTTTTCATTTCTATTTTAAATTTAAAAAATCCAAACATTGAATTCAAACTACTATCTGTTCATGTTCACCAATAATGTATTTCTATAAATTTTATCATTTTAAAACTCATAAAATTAAAATTTAAAAAATTGTAAGTAGCCTTGTTGTAAAATGACCAAGATCAACATTTTTAATTTGATTATTACTAAAATACAATTTTTATAATATATTTATAAAGAAAATCGTGGTAATTTGAGTAAGAACCTATACTAACCTGGTTCGGCAATTATCCAAGCGAATCGAACGGGTGCGGTTCGGCACCGGACGTGCCACGTGGCGCACCCAATTAAATAATCAGTTTGACCCTAGTGATTCGGTCGCCGATGCGGCAACAGTGTGTGTATTAGATATATATTATTTACTAGCAGATACGCCCACCCAATGTGTGGGGAAATTTTTATTATTTTATTACACTTAAATAAAATAGATAATAGATAAATATATAAATATGGGAAAAGGTAAATTGATGAACATGGATATTTTTTAACGAATAAAATTATTAAAAAAATTTATGTGGGATTGTCAAGCTTAAATATAAAAGCAAATAATAGTTATGTACATAGAAGCTATAAGTATTTTGCATCATTTATGTTCCAGATGCAAAGAAAATTATGATATGCAAACGCAATATAAAAAATATGCGTCAAGTTATTATTTGAAAAAAACAGATTTGGAACGTCCTTGAAATGGTGCATGCAATAGGAGAAATTAAAAAAATAGTGCAAGAAAAAAAATAATAAAATCGCTAGAGTCAAGAATCGAACTCAGGAAATATTGACAAACTCCCTAAAAACTTTAATTCAATTCAACGACCGGACACTTTCTGTCAAAAAGTCTGACTCTTTATTAGAAATACAAATCTGAACCGCACATCATATCAAATTGCACAGATCAATGGTTTATAATTGATGTTAACACATGTTTCCACCCTAGTGGTTGGAATTCATGACCTTCCTAGTGGTTGGAATTCATGACCTTTCTATGGCTGCTTTTATAAAAGCAGTAAGTATTATTATAGTGTAATATACCGCCGTATCGGATCCAAATAGATGGTAAATTATTATTAATTTTTAAATGACGAGGAACCCACGCACATGGTACCGTCCTTAGCTCTGACTCACCATGTTGCACAGACTCCTTTCCAGGTACGTTCATAACATCTATATATAGATGCCTATGTACAGTTGAAAAAGAAATGTGGGACTAACACCCATCTCCAAACCGGACAACCTTCTTATTTTATTTATTTATCAATTGCTTCACATTTCATCAGTCATCATAATTCAAAAAAAATAAAAATATATGTCATCATAATTAAAAAAATTAAAATATATATATATATATATATATCGCCGCATCCGAATCGGAGATTTTTGAAAATTTTCGAATCGCCGCACCCGCACCGCACTGGATTCAGTTCTCGAACCCGAATCCATGCAACTTACTAAGAACTAAGAACCCCTTGTTATGCAACTTACTATTGACCCAACCAAGGAGAACCTACCGCAGCCCTAGCGTTTCCATGGAGGCGCTCTCTCTCATCAGTCATCTCACCCATATTCCCACAATCGAGTCGACTAATTAAAAACTTTCTCGCACCCAATATTTGCGATTTCTTTGAGAAGGCAGAGGAAAGCTTGTCGCTTGGTCGAGGAAGAACAGTTCGTCTGAGTACTTCTTCTACCTGTTGCCAAGTGAGTCTAGATTTCTTTTTACTATTTTGCACAAACTCATCCCTCTTTCATTTTTGTGTAAATTTTAGTTCCTAATTAGAACTGAACCAAAGCAATACCTGATCAGTGTATTTAGGGCTTGTTTGGGGGCAATTTGAGTTTGGGTGTAGAGAGAGCTAAATTTGAGACCAATAGAGAATATTAGATGCTAAATCAATTGAAATTACACAACTTTTTGAAATTTGACCTGATGATATATAGCCTTTTACAAATTTTGAGTACACTCAGTCTTTATGCAAATGCTGAACATATAATCTAGGTTTAATGGAGTTGTGCTTTTGTTATATGTACTTTCAATATCAGGTTTTTTTTTTATTTTCTTCCATTTAATGAATAAGGAAAGTAATTGTATGAAAAGAAAACTGATGCTTAAAGTATGCATTTCTCAAGGGGTATGAATACACAGATGGATAACAATAATATATATAGCTACAAATACTGGGCAATTTTTATTTTTTTTTTAAATTATATTTTTAATAGAACTGAGAGTAATCTATGAACTTTATATTTCCAAAGCTAGTAGAACAAATTTCAAACATACTAAGATGCAACATAACACACTCGCGCGCGCGCACGCGCACACACACACACACAAAATAGACACAAGTATTTTCACAGAAGGAAATCTATTTAAATTTTAAAGTACAATCTCGAAAGAAGGTTCTACTATGACACATTCGTCAGAATTTCAAAATTTTAAAAATCAATTCGGCCAAGTTAATCCTACAGTAATTTACAGACTGCTGCTGATCAACCCCTAATCTAACTAATATCCCAGCCATCAGATCTCCATTTCTCCTACACCTCTGCTTCATTGCTTCCCGCCGGCTCCACTTCCTGAGCCTTCTTCTTCCTGCCAGCTGAAGTTTCCCCCACTTGGTGACTATCGCCTTTAAATTTTCCTTCAACAAGCTTCTTCACCTCCCTCTCGATTGATACCTGTGAATTAATGGAACCATTTTAGATGCAAAACAAGATAAAAGCTATATCAATGAAAACAATTACTGACCTGTCTTTCTAAAGAGACAGGAGCTCGGATCTCACCATTCTCTCCAATAAAGTTGTTTGGCGAGCGCTGTTTTATCATGACTGCGGCAAGGTAATATGCAAGGGCTGCTTCACCAGGTGTATGGTAGGTTCCTAGCCAGATCTTATGTCTTGGCCCTTCTATTGTGCAGTGTGCAATCTCTGTGGCATACTTCCTGTTTCTTCGTTCTTCCTCCCCTTCTTGTTCCTTGTTGATTTGAGCCATACTCCCTTGTACTGAACAGACTTGGGAGTAACCCGGCTTGATTTGGATTGTATACGAGGTTTATGGTTGGTGCTTGAGGTAGGGATGGGGTTTGAGTTAGCACTAGAGGTTCGGATGGGGGTCTTTACGAAACTCGAAGGTGAAGAATCCATTTTTTTTTTTAGAGAACAGAGAAAGGAGGGACCAGATCGGCGCTAGGGTTTTCTCTTTTGAAGAAGTTGAGGGTATTTATAGACTAGAGATGAGTTAGGTCTGTGAACTTTTTGTAGAACGAGCCCTTTTTTGACACCTTATGATACAATGAACTTTGCCCTGGCAGAAATTCTGGCATCACTTCTGCAACTTATTTGGATTTTCAATTAATGCTTGCAAATTTGTGTTTCTGAATGCATGTACCAAATATACTTGAATGGAAAATGATATATGAAATTATAACAGTCAATAATGATATTGCTAAAATTTTTTGAATTAAAATAAGAGACATATGGATCACAAATCTATTTTAATTATTTTTTTATGACAGTATCCTTGCAATTTTTTTTAATTTTCAATTACTGCTTGTAAATTCGTGTTTGTGAATGCATGCACCAGCTAATGTTTAAATGGATAGCAAATGATGTAAAAAATGACAACAATCAAATGATCAATGAAAATAATAATAATAATAATAATAATAATAACAAGAGTTTTGCTATGGTGAGTTGCAACTTACCAAAGGGTCGGTGAGTTGCGATCAAAACTCCTAAATATAGTTCAAAATGACCGATCCAAACCGTCCAATATGATCTCCCTATTGAAATCTCCATGCTGACCAAATTTTACAATTTTTCGAATTTTTTAAGTATTTTTTTGAAATTTTAGAAAATCGTTAATCTAATTAGTTCTGAACAGTTCAAAAACAGCAGTTTTTAAAAATCCGAAAAGAATACTTAAAAATCTCAAAAAAATATAAAATTTGGTCAGCATGGAGATTTTAATAGAGAGATCATATTGGACGCTTTGGATCGGTCATTTTGAACTATATCTAGGAGTTTTGATCGCAGCTCACCGACCCTTTGGTGAGTTGCAACTCACCATAGCAAAACTCTAATAATAATTATCATTATTATTATTATTATTATTATTATTATTATTATTATCTTTATCTTTAAGTTGGAATTTATCTTTAGTGCATCAGACGATGTATAAACTGCTAACAAATCAGAAGAATGTTTTGGGTGCTATTCGTCTGTAGATCTTGATTGGTTTGAACAAGTGTAAATTAAATTGAGGACCATTTGGGTAAAATTGACTAAGGTGAACTTAGTGGACCCATAGTAACACCTTATTACTCAGTAGACCTTATTAGTGCCTAATTTTTAAGGACCTATTGCAACACTGAGTTAGTACTTAGTACTGAGAATTTATTACTCAGTAGACCTTATTAGTGCCTAATTTTTAAGGATCTATTGCAACACTAAGTTAGTACTGAGAATTTATAACACATAATAGAAGTGCTAGATCTCAACGAAACTTGAATTAAGTTGAAAAGAAATTTAATCAAAATTTACAAATGTAGTCAAACCATACTTCTGTTAAGGAACAGCTAGCTCTGAAAAGGGTTGAAAATTGAACTCAATTGGGAATAAAACTGCAGTTTGCAGATTTCAAGCTTTTTAACTATTGTGGACCGAGTCCATGATTCATAGGCATGCCGATTGAATCTATTTGATGTCAGAAACTCAGAATGTGTTTAAAGTACTGCGAATGAACTTGAATGCTTTTTGGGTGTGTTGGGTCTGTAAGTGTTTGGATTAGGTTAGGGAGGGGATTGCTGTTGCAACTTTGATGTTGTTTTTTCTTTCCATTGTAGCTGTTGCAAATATTTCAGAAAAAGAAAGTAGAACAAAGACGAGTGCTGTACTAGGAAGCCTCTACCTAGTTTATCTAAAAATACAACAACTAGGAGAAGTGCTGGGCCAGGAGAGAAGGAGAGAGAGACAACAAGGCAGGGGATAGCAGAGTTTTTGTCACACTTTGCTACAGCAAGAGATATATAGAGATCGATTATTCTTAGCTACATGGGAACATCCACTGGAGAGGGAGAGAAAGAAACTGGGGAAGAGATCAGGCGAGGTGAATTAGATTTCTACGAGTTGAGCTGGATTGAAAAAAAAAAAGCAGATGGTAAGATGATTCGATTTTTTTCTCCTTTTGTGCATTTGACTAATGATGAAAGTTTATCATGTTTAATTGATATCCCGATCCATCATCTTAGATCTCGTGACATGATCTGTGCTCTCAAAGCTATCATGTGGCACAGAAAGCATGTTCATATTAGTCTACACATAGACACAGAGAGACACAGGTTGGCCACCTGTTCCATAACTTAAACAATACAAAGAAAAAGGGAGTTCTCAAATAGAGACACTTTCATATTGCAAGCAACAAATAATGTTTTTGAAATTATATCTTTTTTATATCTGTAATAACAATTTTCTTTGAACAAGCTATATAAGCTTTACAAACTTTGTTGATTATTCTTAATTTTATTGAAAAATAAGAAATGATTACTATTGATCATTTTTTATCAAATCATTTCTATTGGAGTTCGATGTCTATCATAATGGTGCTATCATCTTTTTTCCAACAAATTAGAGTATAAGTTTCAAGAATTATTGTACCTTTAGTGTCAAATTAATAGATGTCGTGGGAAACATTCAGTTTCAATTTATGTCTGGTACAGACACACCCAGCTCTTCTAAGAGAGATCAGTTCAAGTTTTCCTCATGATGAAAATATGAATGGCAGTTAATTGCATTTACTATTTAAGAGGATGTGATTAAAATCTACTAATTTGGTAATCTAAAGATGTTGAAACAGTTCCTTTTGATAATTACATTAACTGTAGCTCATGTCCGCACTTTAACTACCTTGTTTTAAGACAAGATCACACCATGGACACAGTTAATGCAGAATGATTTATTGTGAGGGACTACTGTCTATATAAGCTTCGTTAGAGCTATTACCTTTAAATTTGCCTTCTATTAGCTTCTCCACCTCCCTCTGGATTGATTCCTGTGAATCAATTGAACCATTTTAGATGAAAAACTAAATAAAAGCTATAATCAATGAAAGCAATTACTTACCAGTCTTGCTGAACTTACAGGAGCCTGTATCTCTCTGTTTTCTCCAATAAAACATTTTGGGGCATTCCCTTCTATCACGGCTGCTGCCAGGTCATACGCAATGGAAGCCTCAGTAGTCGTGTCGTATTTTCCTAGCCAGAGCTTGAGTCTTGGTCCTTTTGTATGGTATTGTATTTCTGTTGCAAATCTTTCATTTTCTTCCTTCTTCTTCCCTTTGTTGTCTCTTGCCCTCTTCAACCATACTCCTCTGTACTGAACAGACTTGGTTTTAACTCGGGTGGATTTACCAAGGTTAGGTTTTGAGTTAGGGTTTTGGTTAGAGGCCGTAATGAGGTTTAAATTAGGGATGCAGGTAGGCATGGGGGTCTGCACTAAGCCAACATGGAAGAATCCATATTCGGCTTAGTAAACAGTGAAGGATGGGGGTAGGTCGGCGGTAGGGTTTTCTCTTCTAAAGAAGTTTAGAGTATTTATAGACGAAGGAAAAGGTTAGGTCGGCACTCAAGGGAACCCTAGCATCGTGAAGGTGTTGGTTGCTGGGCCTGGTCTATGGTGAACCGTAGACTGTATTGCTTGCCTCAAACGTAAGCAGAATTTTAAAATTAAAATGACACTTAGCATTCCGTTCAGATGGTGACACTTGTCCTATCTTTATGATGTATGTGACTTGTGAATCTCCACCATTTGAGTGAATTGAGCACATCTCGGACCTGTCTAGTGATCATTGTCCACTTCAGCCTGACTATCCTTCTGAACCCACAAGGTGCAATGTCAATTTGCTAGAACTTCCTATTTGGTTGTGACACTTTTGGTATTGCAAGCAACAAATAATGTTTTTGAAAGCATAATGTTTTGTATCTTTTATAGCAACTTCCTTTCCAGTACGCAATTTTTGTTTGGACAAGCTATATAAACTTTACAAAGTTTGCTTATTTATTCTTAATTTTATTGAACAATAGGAACTGATTATTATCGATCATATTTGGCCAATTTATTTCTGTTGTAGTTTGATGTCTATCATAATATTATTTCCCCCACCGAAAATTGGAATCTATGTTCAAGAATTCATACTTTTTTACTTACAGTGTCAAATTAATTAGCTATTATGGAATAAATTCAGTTCCATTTATGTTTAGTACATACACACCCAGCTCTTCTAAGAGACTTCAATTCAAGTTTTCCTCGAGCTGAAAATATGAATGGCCTTTTATTGTATTTACTATTTAAGAAGAAAAATATGAAAGTGATTGAAATTTAATTATTTGTTATCTAAAGATATTAATACAATTCCTTTTGATAATTACATTAGCTGCTCTTATGTCTTCACTTCAACAAACTTTTTTCTTAGAGATCACATCATGGGTCCATGGACACTGTTATAGCAGAATGACTTTTTGCGGGGATTACTGTCTATGCAAGCAAACATAACAGGTAAATATATTCTCAAAATAGTCTTTTATTACATTTTATTCTATATTGAAAGTAAAAAAGTTTAGCTTTTCAATAAAGTGTAGATGATGGAATATGTTGTCTCTCCTTTACCTAGCACTATCGAGATATGCAAAACATTCAACAGGACTATTTGGCCGATGTTGGTCAGAACAGGTGTAAGTATTGGACCCGTTGGATTGACTTGTTCTTGAAATCAGAAAGGAAATTTTGTTATGGAGAAACTTAATACTGGGAAGGCTAAGCCTCTAAAGATGCTTAAATTGGTTATAATTGAATGTGATGTAAGTGTTTTCAGTGAGCGTTGTTCTTCCTTTAGTTTTAGTTTTTCTAATGTTCTGATTGTTGTATTTCTGGTCCCCCCCCCCCCCCCCCCCGGGACTCAAGCTTGTGTAAAAGCGCTTGTTATTTGAGCAATGACCAATCCTCTTTCCTGCTTTTAATTAATTTGAAACAACATTATTGTTTATATGTTGTTATTACCAGCTTGGTACCTCTCAATTAATGCTGCAAAATTCTCCTTATACATTGTTTAGGGCGACTGTTGGACCGCTATTCATTTTATGGGCGATACAATGAATGATTAATGTGCAATTTGTTTTTTTTTTTTTTTAAATTTAAAAGATAAGCCCGTCGGCAATTCCATGTCCAAATGTTGATACTCTGATGGTTACTTGTAGTAAGACAAACTTTCGATAATGTTTTTCATTGTTTTATTTTCTTCATTTTTTTTTAACTATACAAGAAAGATATACGTTTGAGACAAAAATCATAGAATGCGTTAAAGTAGAACTGCTAAAACGATGAAAATGATGATAGCGTGAGCATACAGATAGATGAAGAATATGGCCCTGATCAAAATGTCTTTTACGTAGGATTTTATTTCATTCTTTTCAATTCAATTGATTTCGCAGGATTTCGTTGGATTTTGTTGGATCTAATTACATGGGAATCCCAATCAAATGACACCAAATCCATTCATTTTGATCACGAATTTTAAAACAAAATGAAATGAAATGAATCCCATGTTAAATAAATGGGATTTTGATCAGGGCCTCTCCCCTCAAAAAAGTGTCTTAGAAACCGGAAATTGGTGGAGGTGCTTTCAAATCCTTTCAAGATTTGATGGGGCAAAGGCACTAGAATACAAGATAACTCGGATAAAACAAACATAAGATTACCTAGATGTGATTGTGAGAACAGGTCTCGTATTATTTACTTAATCCGTTATTCTATCCAAAAAAAAAAATTAATAATTAAAGGATAGATTTATACTTTATCTATTAGAGAGAGTCCAAATTCTAAGTGAGACAGAATGAAAAATTATTGAGAAACTTATCTTCCTAACTCAATAGAAATAGAAATTGTATTCGCTGATAGTAATGTGCCATCTCTATTGCAGGACCTTCTAACAGTTTCTTTATCTTCAGATCTGGAAGTCCTACACTGCGACTCAACATCCAAGAAGTTGACAACGAACATTGGGCTTTCTGGTGGCAGATCCACCGTCTTCCGCCCCTCGAGCATATCTACGACATCATTCATGTTGGGTCTAAGATCAGGATTCTCTTGAATGCACCAAAAAGCAACATAAACTAGTAATGCAACTTCATTTTCTCTTACATGCCCATTGTTCACCAAGCACCTGTCAACTACCTCCATCAATTTCCCTTCCTTCATTTTGTCAATTGCAATTTTAGGGAAGTATGTGTTCCTCCTTTGTCGAGTACCTCCTTCCACTGTAGATTGGAAATTCTTTCTCCCACCAACTAGCTCCAAAAGCACCATCCCATAGCTATACACATCAGATTTAGCTGATATAGCCCTGGGCACGAGCATCTCTGGGGCCATATAACCCACCTATATATGGAAATCATTTGGAAGAATTACACTTGGTATATGGGCATTAGAAAACTTTTTTTTTTAAAAATAATGATAGATTAGTTAAATTTTACCGTTCCCCTTGCTCTTGTGATGACATTGACTTTATCCCTCTCCATTGATCGTGAGATGCCGAAATCAGACAGCAGTGCTCGAAAACTCTCAGTAAGCAATATGTTTGCTGGCTTGATATCAAGATGTAGGATTTGGTGACGACAATCATGATGCAAATAAGCCAGGGCCTTTGACACATCAACTGCGATTTGGTACCTCACAGGCCATGTCAAATGTTTTCTTTTATCTCCATCTGCAAAGAGCCAAGCATCAAGTGACCCGTTTTCAAAGAATGGGTAGACAAGGTATCGTTCATCATTTTGTGTGAGGCAATACCCAAGAAGGTGTACTAAATTGATATGTTGAAGGCTTGCTATGATGGTGATTTCTGTTTTGAACTCATTTTCACCGTTTTTTTGACCTTTGATATGCTTAACTGCAATGATCGAGCCGTCAGTTAGGGTCCCCTTAAAGATTGTGCCAGAACCACCTTCACCAATCTTGATCTGGAAGTTTTTAGTTGCATTTTGTAAATCCTTGAACATGAATCTATTTGGCAACTGGGCCCGCTCCAAAAAGGTGTATTGATCTTCTTGGAGTAGTTCACGAGTGCGTTTGTACAACATATATAGAAGAATCAAAATGGTGTCAGCACCTACCAGGAAATGAGAAAGGACCTTCCAACGGGAATACCATATGAACACGTAGGCCAGAATTATCCCAATAATTACAGAAACAAAGAGCACCACTGTCGCAATCTTCCATTTGCTGGTTACTCGACCAACATATAGCCAACAGATAATTGCATATGTAATTGTAGACATGAAGCATAGAATTATGCTACTAAAAGGCTGCTGAAGTGGATCATGGCCTTCACTTGCATATATAGTGAAAATGAAAAGAACTACTAAGGACACTATTATATAGGTGGTATCTTGGAGATATATCAACAGCATAAACAGGATTACCGTCGTTGAGCTAAGACATGAGATAAGACGGAATTCGACATCCCAGCGAGGTGGCTTCAGAATGAAACGGATTGGAAGTATAAAACTGATTACGCCTAGTAACAATACTGAGATTGCCACTTTCCATCTCCAATCCGAAACATGGTTTACATAAAGAGATACAACAACGAGATACATTACAGTGGAAAAAAATGTTGCAAAAATGTAGAAGTTCGAATTTAAGACAGCTAGATCTGGTTTGGACTTCACACTATCTATTGTATTCATAATCATCGTTGAGAGGAGAACTGTTGCGGAAGCTATAATCTTCACACTATTTTTCACCATTTTGTCGCTCTCCTTCCCTCTTTTCTTATTTTTTTGATAAGTTATTATTTTTAGTCTGTGCCCGTTTCTTTCTTAAATCAATTTGTGGAGTACTTAACGAGTTAATTTTTTCCATTCTTTTCAAGTAGATGACAAAATTATGTTGTTTTGGCCATAATTTCGTCGAAGAAAAATGATGTTTTTTTTGGCAATAATTTCCAGGAAACCTATCCTCTATAGTACTGTGGAGGGTTGTGATTTCATTACGACCGTCCGATCTAATTTCGACAGATAGATTTTTACAGACCGCACAAATCTCGTCGAGCCTGGAATAAATCACGAGGCATCGGCCACGAGCAAATATCAAAACCGCTGACCAAAAAGACACAAGTACAAATGTACAATTAATGTGGTCTTTTTCTCTGATCGGGTAGAAAAAAGTACCAATTCATCCTACCTGCCCCCTTAGTAGACTTGTCAAACGTTGAATACGGAAGCAGAAACAGCCATTTCAGTTTTCGTTCCGTTTTGGTAACGGAACAAAATGGTTGTTTCATTTCCGTTTCGTTTCGTCAAACGAAACAAAAATCTGTTCCCTTTAACGTTCCGTCTCTATTTCCTATTGATTTCAGCCCTATTTCTGTATTCCGTTTCATTTACGTTAACAAATTTCAGTTCTGTTTCCGTTCCGTTTTTGAAAACGGAACCCATTTCCTCTTTCGTTTAACGTTCCGTTTGAACGGAACGGAACGGAACACTTAGCGGAACGTTAATACTGACAGGCCTCCCCTTAGCATGTTCAAAAAATTAAAACTACCAACTCCGTCAGGGTCTTCTTTCTAAAACAAAATAAAATAAAATAATACTCCGTCAGGGTCAATGGGTCAATGCTGCAATGTAGAACAGCTTTATGTATCTTTGGCAAAACTTCATGCTTCATATTCTTTTTCTTTGGAAAGGCTCTTATTTTCTGGTTAAATTAAAGACAAATTGAGATGTATATCCATCAAAACTCCTATAATTAGAAACGTGTTCATCAACATATTATATTATGTGTATATCTATATATACACATACTCATCTATATATATATATATATATAAAGCTACCGGTTTCATTAGAGAGACAAAGTATTACAACCTACAGTTTAAACCACCTCCGCAACCAAACACCGGTCAGCATCGCACATCTTAAAATTAACTAACCAAATTTCCTGACCAAAATAAACAGCTTATGCTGCATCACAAACTCAGAACAAACTAGAGCTCTCCACTAACACTTAAAAACAAAGCTATTAAGTTGTATTTTCTCTGAAAATTATCACTTATAAACTCACAAGTATCTTGCACGTCACTAATTATATCTTGAAATCATTTTAATATTAATTAAAATGGAAAATTAGATATGTGCCATCTCAAAATTGTGAAATTAAAAATTTGCCACTCAAAATTAAGTCTTTGTAAATTGTGGCGCTAAATCTAATTAACTCATAAATGACCACTTTTACGATATAAATCACCAATATTTATATTTCAATATTTCATACAGACCAAAATATCTCTCCCTCCTCTCCAGCACCTTTGCCGTCAAATCCTGTGCATGGAAGAAGTCCCGAAATATATAGTATTGGGATACATAACATCAAATTAAAGAGAAGTACTTATGTACTTATTGGAGAAAAATAACAGAACAATAAAGTGACATACGATTTTAATGAGGTTCAGCACCAACTTGGTGCCTACGTCCTCACACACGCACACGTCTCACTTTTTATTGATTATTTTCTGTTACTATGGTACAATGGAGGAGAAGAAGTATTAATAGAAACTATCCTAGAGACCCACATCTCTTTCCTATTAATTGCCCTTTAATTCCCTTCCTTTTTTTTCTTCCAATTTACATCTTTTACACAAGGAAATTATTCCTTTCTGTAGAGAATACCTCTCCAACCGTGCTACACACGTATTACCAAGTTTGGTGCAGTATGAAACCTTCCTTGTATGAAAAACGCGCCATTCTGGATACCATTCGGCTGGACCCCAGCCGAACACCTGGCCGAATGGACTATTCTGGATCTCGTGTGGCAGCACACACCACCACACTTCATGTTTCAACACTTATTGATTAAAAAAGTCCTTTGCGCAGCAGATTACAAACTTCTCAAATGTTCTCTGCTGCTAGTTGTCTTCATGTACAAGTGAATTCAGTCTTTAATTTTTATTTGTTAGAATTTTTTTTTTTTATTATGTAAGAACTTGGCAGAGGTTACCAAGTTAGAAAAAAAGACAAAAAGCTGCAGCTAAAATAAAACAACCAAACTATGGAGAATTAACAATTATTCCTGAAGAGCGCCTGTTGAGTGACAATCCAATGCAGCAAAGCCTCCACATTTCTAGACTCACCTCTAAAAATTCTGTTATTTTTTTCTAACCATACCCCCAAAGCACTGTAATTGTTAGGATTGCGAGTCCACTTTTTCTGTCTATGCTCACTTCCTTTAATTAAAGCATTAATTAAGACGGGTTTAAACTCATCAGACCGTACACCAGGCGGATTGATGGGAAATGAGCTTGTACTCTATTTGTTAGAAACTTAGAATGTATATTGTTGTGTTTCTCAGACATAAGCAATAATTAATTCGAAAAACTATTGTGATTAAAAAAGAGTTCAATTTGTTGAACTTTCAAATTTTATTTTTCTATCAACCGAAAATTTTGCTTTGGTTTTGCATTAATTGAAGCTCTCTATTTTATTTGTGGGTTACAAATTTGCATAATTTTTTAAAATTAAGATAGGTTCGAGCCCAACTGAATAAATTTAAGATTTCCAATCAGATTTTGTATTTGTGATTTTCACTCAATATGCGCTATCTTTTTCACTAAAATAAGGGAGATAGTTCTTAAAATTTTTTTATTATAATTTTACATGGTCAAAAGGGGTGTTCAAAAATTAATTATGATTCTCATATATTTTAATTAGGGTGATTTAGATTTTTGCCATTGTAAATATTTAAAATTAGACATATGCCATCATTAAATGACAAATTATTTTTATGCCACTGTAGAAAAATGAAATTTAGTTTTATGCCATCTGACAATGGATATGATAGTTATGCCCTTTTAAATATGCCATTGTAAAACATTAAAATTAGAAATATGTCATCACAAAAATAATTAGTTTCATGCCATTATATATAAATCAATAAAAATTAGTTTTATGCCAATGCAAAATAATAAAAAATTTAGTCTTATGCCACTAGTGTATAAAAATAATGACGTAAAATAATTTTATAATTTAATAGTGACAAATCTCAAAAGTCATCTAACAATGACATTAATCTTTTTTTTTTTAAGAATTTTTGCTGATAGTATACGACTAAAATTAATTTGCACATAAATTATGTTGCTAAATCGCATATTACCTTATTTTTTACATAAGCAAGAAAAAATGTGATGGTCACATCGTCCAATTTTGCTAAAACAAATTGCGTTTATGGTCCAAAGGGAATTTATTGATTTATATTTTGAACTTAAAATAATACTATTAAGATCTGCTTAATTTATAAATCAGATCTTTGAATAAATAGCAAAAGCACGTTGGGGACCTTCATTCTTTAGAAGTTTGAACAAAATTATTACCATTCCATATTGAAAAATTCTTTATTGGCGGGGCGTCATCTCCGTTATGTTTGTCTTTTTTCCTAAATAATTAAACCTAATGACTAGTAATTAAACATAAGGGTAATTTAGGAATTTTGAAATTTTTTAGAGTGGCGTTTCCCTTATTAGCTATTAATTGGAAAGATTTAATGGCATAAATCTAATTTTGTTATATTTACAATGGCATATTTATAATTAGCAATTTAACAATTGCATTTTTTTAATTGGAAAAATCGGGAGAGGCATATATCTAATTATCTCTATTTAAGTTTAATATAAACATGATTTAACCACGTTGGTGATTTGGTGGGGGTGCAATAGATCGCAAAGAACTGGACAACTGGGATTTACGGCCCGCAAGGGATTCTATTGACATATTGTATTGATAATTCTGGAAGTATTTGAAAATTTTACAACATGCATCCAGACCTCTATACAGTTTAAATACGTTATTAATTATCGTTTTGTAGCTCGTTCATTCCGAATCAACTCAATTGCGTCGGCATTAATACAAACTAGGTTGATTTACGCGCCCTGTGCATATGCCTATCCGTGTACCGAGTAGAATTTATGCATAACAGGACTCATAATTACCCGGCACACGTTGGCTGAAGAACACAGAATGTCCAAAAAATGGAGTTTCATTTTATCAGCAGGACATTCGGTGGCTCGAACTTTGTAATATATCATGTAGGGAGTATTTTTCCTTTACAATATAACCCATTTATACCGGCTGCACTTTCACCGTATGCCACAGATCATAGATCCAACAAAAAGTGTACCCAATATGTATAGATATTTCCGAAGCATGATCGAACGTTGCGAAATGCATCACCAATTAACTCCATGCTCCAAAATCTACCACTCAGAAAAAACATAAATTGACGGCCACAATTTGAATGCCCAAATATCTCAAAACACATTTTTTTACTATTTTTACAAAATATAAAATTCAAATTTCGAATCCAAACTGTTGATCTTATTCGATATAACTAGCGATGCATTTTCATATAAGTTTTATAAATTTTGAAGTTTATTTGAAACCTGATATAAGTCCGTTCGTACAGCACATACAACACGATCAGAATGGTGTCAAGACCTAAGATGATTAGACAAAAAAGTTCCCACCAGAAAAACCACATGAAAATGTATGTCAGAATTATCCCAACAAGTGCAAAGAAAAAATGAAATGCGACTCACATACAACCAACAGAATTGCAACGAATTTTTTTTCTATTCTTTTCAAGGAGATTTTAAATGATGTTTTTTTGTTCATACTTTCGCCGAAGAAAATATCAAGACCGTTGACCAAAACCGCTCATTCCTGGAAGGCTGGAAGCTTTCCCATTGACAACTTTTATAAAAGTCAAGGCCACGAGCAAATATCAAAACCGTTGACCAAAAGCGTGAAGACACAAATTCATCCTACCTGCCCCCTTAGCTACCACCGCCAAGCATGTTTAAAAAATTTCACCTACGTACTCCGTCAGGGTGAATGGGTCAACGCTGGAATGTTGACCTCCAACTCTGCAATGGACAATCGCAGGAAGAACAGCTTTATGTATCTTTGGCAAAACTTCATGCTTTATATTCTTTTTCTTTGGAAATGCTCTTATTTTCTGGTTAAATTGATTAAAGACAAATTAAGATGTATATCCATCAAAACTCCTACAATTAGAAACGTGTTCATCAACATATTATATATGTGTATATCTATACACATACTCATCTATATAAACTCACAAGTATCTTACATGTCACTAATTATATCTTTAAATCATTTTAATATTAATTAAAAGGGAAAATTAGATATTTTCCACTCAAAATTAAGTCTTTGTAAATTGTTACGCTAAATCTAATTAACTCATAAAATGACCACTTTTACGTTATAAATCACCAATATTTATATTTCAATTTTTCATACTCACCAAAATATCTCTCCCTCCTCTCCAGCAACTTTGCCGTCACATCCTGTGCATGGAAGAAGTCCTTGATTGAAGAAGTCCTTTGCGTTGCAGAGTACAAACTTCTCAAATATTTTCTGTTGCTAGTTGTCTTCATGGACAAGTGAATTCAGTCTTTAATTTTTGTTTGTTTAGAAACTTAGAATGTATATTGCTGTGTTTCTCAGACATAAGCAATAATTAATTCGAAAAACTATTGTGATTAAAAAAGAGTTCAATTTGTTGAACTTTCAAAAAAAATTTTGTCTATCAACCGAAAATTTTGCTTTGGTTTTGCATTAATTGAAGCTCTCTATTTTATTTGTGGGTTACAAATTTGCATAATTTTTTAAAATTTAGATAGGTTCAAGCCCAACTGAATAAATTTAAGATTTCCGATCAGATTTTGTATTTGTGATTTTTCACTCAATATGCGCTATCTTTTTCACTAAAATAAGGGAGATAGTTCTTACCAATTTATTTTTATTATTTTACATGGTCAAAAGGGTTGTCAAAAATTAATTATGAGTCCCATATATTTTAATTAATATAAACATGATTTAACCACATTGGTTATTTGGGAGGGGGGGGAGGGTGCAATCGAATTGAAATCCTCGGCAGATTTTATTTAAAACTCTCAGTGCAAGTTTTTTTTTTTATCTGAACCGTCCGATCAATGATGGATGCTACGTTGAAATTGATGCAGCCCGTAAAAATCAACCCGTCGAAATTAGATTGGATGATTCAGATTAAAAAACTTGCAGTGCAAGTTTAAAAAAGAAGCCACAAGAATTTTGATCCGGTCCAATCAATCGCAATGGACTTCACTAGATAGTCACTATCTAGAACCGAAAAAATTAAATGTAATTTTATATTAATATCGAATTTCGAAAATAAATAAAAAAAATTCAAATTTTAAAAATAATATTGTAGTATCGGATTCTGAGAATCCGATATTAGAATCCGCTTGGATCGGATTCTGAGAATCCCATCCAAGCTCTAACTAAATTTTGTTTGAAGAAATTAATAAAAATATTAATTAAAATAATAAAAATATAGAAAATATTAATATTTATTTAATATCTATTAAACGAAAATATTAATATTTATTTAAAATTAATGAAAATAAAAAAAATAATCATTAAAAAAAATTAAATTTATTTATGTTTGAAAAAAGAATATAAAAATATATTTTAATTTAGAAGTATAGTTTCTCGGAAATAACTTTTTAGGTACTTTGGCGATTTTCTGTTTTTTTTGTGTTTGGAGTTAGGTTATGAAACTTACATATATGAGAGTAGAGTGTCTTGTTTACATAATGTAATTTTTTCTGAATTTTTTTGAATTTTTTTTCGCGTAGTTTTGCAATCTCGAAAACTGAAGAAATTACAAGTATAGTTTCTAGGACATGATTTCTTAGGTATTTTGGCAATTTTTTATTTTTTGTGCGTTTGGAGTTAGGTTATGAAACTTACAGATATGAGAGTAGAGTGTCTTGTTTACATAATGTGATTTTTTCAGAATTTTTTTAAATTTTTTTCTCGTAGTTTTGCAATCCCGAAATTTGAAGAAATGTTACAAAAAATACATAAGATTTGTTTCTTAAGTATTACATAAAAAATATTACAAAACATTAAAATTATGACATAAAATTGGTTTCTTCTATATTACATAAAATATTACAAAACATAAAGATTATTACATAAAACTAATGCCTTCCCCCTCTTGGAAGGATGTTCATGATCCTTGACCCTAGCCGTAAAACCCCACCTCGTATCCCTATTAGAGATATGTCCTAGAAACCAATCAGTTTATGGCTACTTCTATAGTTTATGTTATTGATGATATTTGATCATTTGTTCCTGGATTTTATTATTGACAGTTCATTCAGGTTAAGGATCTGAATTGTGGATCATTGTATTTCATTTATGACTAAATGACAATAATAAATCGAAACTGTCCATAGTCTTGATAATTAACAAGGAACATTAATTATTAGATGAGACTAGTATGCAAATTAAATGATGATTAAATTCTACAAATTATAAGTAAGGAGTTACTAACTTAATTGCATATGTATATGTTACTGGAACATAGTACAGGACATGACCCAATGAAATAAATATATGGATTGTGTTGTGTAATTATTTTTTTTTTGAGGGTCGGCAAATACCGACGATTTTCCATTAATAAAAGAAAAGTTTACAAAAAGTATTAAAAGTAAAACTCAAAATTTCATACCAGATATATAAAATCGATATGAACAACAAACAAAATAGTATCAAATCCTAAAAACAAATAATGGTATCAAACCAGTACCGGCTCAGCCCCATTCCTGCACCGCAGCACAATCGTGGACCACAAACACTCACGATCGCTGCACACATATACCGACCCCAACACAATTATGGTCGCATCACCTCCACACAATGGCATTACTCCCACAGTTGTACCGTGCCACAGCCCCAATCATAACTCACCATGACCAAACCACACTCACCTTTTTGGCCGACCATACTGCACAACAACCACACTATCCTCGTTGACTGCGCCGAAATAATGGCGACACCGTATGCCGCAGTGCACTGGATGATTGCATCATAATATCGGTTGCCCATGGCAACACCGAACTCACCAGCCGCACTACAACAATGGTCGTACCACACCACAATCACACCAAACTCGTCGGCTGCACTACAACAATCAGTCGAACCACACCACAGCCGCACTGAACTCGTCGACAGCACCAGAGAACTCGTCGGCTGAACCACAGTACTCGCCGGCCCCACCACAACTCGCCGGCCGCACCACAGCACTCACCGATCGCACCACAACAACGGTCGTACCACACCACAATACTTGTCGGTCTCTGGCCACACCGAACGGTGGTCGAACCCCACCGCACTCGCCAACAGCGCCATGACAACGGACGTACCGACCTAGACTAGGTGACCTAGCCGACCTCAACCCTTCTCGGCCACCAGTAGCCAGGTCGTCGAAGAAGAAAAACGAACAAAAAATAGATCTAAGACAAGAAAAGTAAACTTAGAAGAAAAGGAAAGGAGGGAGAGGGGGAGGCTGCCGCCACTGGCCTCCCCGCCTAGGGTTTTCAAAATGGAAGGTTTTTTTGGGCTCCTCTGGAATCGTGCTGCACCCCTCCGACTGGACACTCTGTCTCATAACGTGTTGCTAGATACCGCTTATGATTATTGAAAATAAATAGCGATTTATTTTCCATGTCCAACATAGCATAAATCATCAAAGGGTCACACAAATAGGTTTTTGACCATACATGCATTATTTATTTGGTTGCATTATTGAATACAATAATATGATATGTTGATTGATTAATTATGTACTGTTGCAAACCGTTATAATTAATTAAGTCAAACGGATCATATAGAAATAAATTAATGCATATCATAATCCCTAAATAATTATCAAGGTGTTGATAATTAATTTTGTTCAACATGAATTAATTAAAAGTAATTAATTTGAGCTAACGGGGCTATATTTAAATGGTAAATTAAAGGTCCAACTTGAGAGCAATTAATTGGGCCACTAATTAATTGAATTAGAGGACCAATTAAATAATTGATGGAACCCATTTAGGCCCATTTTATGGCTGCCCTAGTGATGGCATAATTGTAAATTAGTTGCAACTTTTTGGGAGAGTGGTTGGTCTATAAAAAGATCACTTTGAGAGCCCAAACCCTAGCCACCTTGCACCTTTCTCTCCCCTTTCTATTTTGGACGAAAATTGAAGGAAAATTTCAGAATTTTCCTCTCCTCCATTGCTCTCTTAAGCTCATGTGTTGAGCATCTCTTGCCTCCACTTAATTAAATAGTTAATTAGAAGGCAAAGGAATGAAGGGATTAGGCTTAATCTCTTGTCTACTAGCATAGACTCAAGATTTTGGTTAATACCTTGGTGGACTCGAGGCCAAGGAGACCGTGGTGGTGCGTGCAACCTCGATATCGACAGATTCGAGCCTTCTAGTTACTAGTCTAGAAGAGGTAGTCTCATATTCTCTCTTTTGTGTGTAAAATAACTCAAATAGCTAGATCTATTAGTTTGCTTGCTCTTTTAGGTGTATTAATTAGTAATAAAATTAAAATTGAGCATGGCATTACTTACTAACAATCCACCTTCCTCCACTACTTGTGCTTTCAGTTGGTCCCCTGCTACTTGATGCGCCATGATTGCTCCTACTACTTGATGCTCCCTGACATGTGGGAAAGCGGATTGAAATTGATCGTGAATTCGTACTAATGAAATTTCTGCGTGGTTAAATACCTTCTATTCCAAGATCGAGATGACTTTCAGTGCGATGATCAATACTAATAGAATTCTAGCTAGGTTGTACCGTTTTCCTAGAAGGTTCACCTCGGTTCCCTGTAAAAGATTGAGCTATGTTCCTTACACATGGTCTTATAGTCCTCTGTGTGTTGGTACGACGACCTGTACGACGACTAGATTCAAGGTCCTCCATCAACATAGGTTTCTGAACGTTGTTGGCTGCCGTAGTGTCTCTTTTAGTTTGGCGCTTCTGGTTGGCCTCATTTTTCTTTCGCATTGCATTCATCCACATCTAATCACGATCCTTCTTTCGCCTGCCCCGATTAATCATTCTCTTATCCGGATATATCACGGGCCCATAATAAACATGCCACCTCTCTTCGTCTTCGTAGCAGTGAAATTCACCTGTTGACCATATTTTAACCATATTTTCTATGTTGTACCGTTCGTCTACAAAATCAGAGACATCCCACCTACATTTACCGCATACGGCAACAACATGAACACATGGTATTCCTGTCAGTTAAGGTTTTCTGCACTTACACCAAGCACGCCTGCTAGGTAGTTGAGGAACTGTCGGTTGGTGATCTCGGTTGATGAAAACTTGGTACTTCCACGTTACCCCTAGGAAACTTTTTTCATAGGGCACTTGAGCTTCAAATTCTCCACGTTCAATGTCAACGGTGATAACGTTGATTGCCGCTGTAAATATGAATTTAGATCATGATACATTAATTTAAAAATAAAAAGTAAATATGACTAAATTGGAAGTATATTTGTACTTGCTTTGAGAGTTTGCTACATCAACTTAAGTTGGATTTCTTTTGGCCATCGTTCTTCCTCTGCCTGTCTCGCCAAAATAGTTCCTTTCGTTAAACCATTTAACAGTTTTGTACCAATTGTCTTCCACAAGTCCAACAACATGTAGTCTTCTCTCAATCTTGTATCTGCTGTTGAGACTATCTGATCCATTACTCGACATAAGACTCCAACGATAACCACCATCATACGTTTGTGCCCACCTTTCATGTTTCCAACGATAACTACGAGGAAAAAATTTTGGTGAGTTTAGGAATTGAATTTTTGCTAAAATAACCAGAAATTATTCATAGATTCACAAAAGGCGCTTAAATTAATCTAGCAACATTTACGTTTTAATTAGAATTAAACTTTATTAAATTTTCGGGGGCACTGGAGACTATTCATGATGCTAAAATAGCCTAAAAATATTCCTGGATGCACAAAATATTCTTTTAATTTATTTCAATTACATTGTTTGCAACATATATGTACTTTTCAGAATCAGTTCAAATGAATTTGAGGCATTTTATTTTTATAAAATATGTCAGTTTCGAGAGTTTCTGACTTTAAATGAGGCCAACATAGACTAAAAGCGTTCATAGATGCACAAAGTGCGCTTTAAATTTATTCCAACAGTAATTGTTTGCTCAAAATAGATACTTTTTTTTTTAATTAATCTATATTTTTTTTATATATTAAAACCCGTGACTTTTTTTCCTCTATTTTTGACCGCTTTTTGACATTTTTCATTTTTTACTGTTTTTTAAGTTAAAACCGGTAGTTTTCTATTTTTAGTTAAAAAATAGTTTTCTTTTTTGCATTTTCTATTATAGTTTTTTTTGTTAAATATATTAAAAAGTCGTACCAATCATTATTTAATTCATTTAAGGGTATGTTTGGAAGTTCATGGAATAAGAACAAGGGAATAAGAACAAGCTATTTCTTATTTGGCACCCTTTAGAACAAGGAGAATAAGAACAAAATGAGCTTTGTTCTTGTTCCAAGAAAAACATGGAACTAGAACAAGAACAAGAACAAGCCTTGTTCTTGTTCTTGTTCTTATTCCACACCACTTCCAAACATGCTAATAATTAAATATATTTGTAAATCATGTTGAATTATTATCATCTAAAAAAAATATAGTGCAGCGTGTGATACCCTGAATTTTTACTGTTTTCGAATTTGTTTTTAATATAAAATTCAGTGCACTTGCGTGGTTTTATTTTGAGTAATTTTTTTTTTGCATGAAATTAAATTTTATACTCACTGTCATTTTGAAATAGAAATACGAAAATTTCTAAATTTCTGATTTGCATTATAAAGAGTTTAATTTTATTTCGTATGTTGTATAATTGTTTTTATGCAAGGAGTATTGATCTTTGATTTATTGAATGAGATATTATTTTGTAAAAAAAAAAAACAAAAAAAAATCGGAAATTTAAGAAGTGGAGCCGACCTTTCTTTCTCTCTCTGTCTCTTACTTCGGCTCCAACAGATAACAAAACAAAAATCGCCTCCTCTCTTCCAAAACCGAACCCACCTCCTCAAATGTGATTTTCTCAATTCCTTCACCGTTTCACCGGATCAAAGTATCCACGTGTTCACCTCACTACTCTCTTGCACTATCTACTCGTGGATCGTCGATTGGAGGCCTCACCTCGTCGTATTTTTCGACGGAAGTTTTTCGGAAATCGAAGCAAACTCGTCGGTTTTGATCGCCCTTCGACCTGGAGCACTCTGGGGTCCTCTCCATCGATTTTCATGTGGTCTGGCAAGGTTCTTTCGGGAATTAAGCGGTGAAATCGAGAAGTAGCGAATTCGACCCTCTTTCTGACGTCATCGGTCTTTGGCCGAAATTAAGTAAGTATTTTCTTGAATTTGTGATATATAACTATATTTTGCAATTTCCTTGAGTTAATTACAATTCTCTTTCAAATTGGATGTGAATGGAATTTCTAGGGTTTATTGAAAATTTCACGAAATCTGATTGTTATGTGATATGAGTAATGTGAATTAGTGATTGATTAAATACTCGTGTTGTTATGATTGGTATATGGGGATTCTATGCATGATAGGCATAGTTAAGCATATGACATTATTTTAATTTAAGTATCGCATTTAGTTTTGATATAAATGGATGTATGTATATAAAGGATAAAAATGAGATTCTTGCATGTCATGCATTGTATTGGATTATTATTGATTATGTGGTAACATTGATTTGTATGGGTTTTAGGGGTTTATTTTGTAAAAAGAGATTATATTGGATTTGGATTAGAGTTTGACCTCAAATCTCGATCAACACCCATATCATGCATGCAGGTGTATTTAAAATTAGGGAATAAATTTATAAGGTGATAATTAATGTTCATTGGAAGTGTTTAGAAGAAATATAGTTAAGTTGATATAAGATACATATGCATGGTTTAGATTTTACTATAATAAAGAGTTTTTCATGGGATTTTGGCAGCGGGTGTAAAAAGGAAATTAAAACAATGAGTTTGGATTGGAATTTTGTTTTAAACTTTTATTTATTGCATAGAATGATCTTTCTATAACTTTGAGCAAAAATCAGATTCAACCTAAAGCTTGATTTCTCTTAGAGAATAAATGTAATTTTTGTTATAACTCTTTTACGCATGAAATATTTATGCATGTTCAAACTGGATTAAGGATATTAGTTCATACGTGTGATAGAAATATTTTGGTGTAATATAAACTGATGTTAAGCAAGGACTGTAGTTAAGTATATCGGATGATAATGGCAATTCTTATTAAAATAAGGACCGTTCTAAGTATAAAACTGAATTTATTGAGTTTTAAAACTTAAAAGAAATTTGTATTTGTTTTAGAGTTGGGTGGTTATGTGTCGGAGTTAAGAGCAGCTGACTTGACAGAGCTATTGTAGAATTATTTTGCTTGCTTGCTTGCTTACGCTTTGGATTTTGCTTGCGGTATAAGGTACGGATTCCACTTGAGTTTTAATTATATGCGATATGTTATTATCATTATGCATTTTGAATTCATAAATTGATCTTCATTCATGAGAATATTTTGTGAAATGTAAATGATGCATGATTGTACAGTGACATATTGAATGGTATCCGATTGAAATGTGATTTGATTGAGGTAAGTACAGCTTGTGTGGTTGAGATAGACACTCGTAATGTTTGGAGGTGGAGTCATGACCCATCCTACCAAGCACCGTGTAATAAGCGCTTATGTACCGGGACTCAGTAGGTCCAGTCTAGAATGGTCCGGAGTGTGAGTGTTCCCAGCTTGCTTGTACATTTGGATGTTTATTGATCGAATAGTATATAAATTGAATTGGTCGTTGGTAGGCCTCACAGAAGGCGTCTCGCGACATTTTTGACTTTGATGATGAGAAAAGAAACCAGACTTGCATATTAGATAATTGTCCAATCAAATGAGTCGGCATTTGTTATATTTTGAAATTCGAATTGTTATGGAAGTGATTGCCGAGCTCACATTGCATATTACATTAATTTAATTAATTTGACATTGTCATGTCAGTTTGAAATGAGATGTGAATGTTTTTATATGTTAGTTGTTGCATACGGTTAATTGTTTTCCAAGGTATTGAAATGACAGTTGTCATACTTTGAATTTTAAATAATTTTAAAGAGTATTGAATTTATTTCGTAATTGCATTGTTTGATCGAAATCTTATATTTACTGTTTATTTGAAATAAATATGGATTTGATTTGAAATTTGTTTGGCTCAGTTATGTATTTAGTTCCAACGCATGATAATCAAAACTCAAGTGGCTGGAACTGAATACCGTACTGGGATAAATTTTATTTATCTCATTCCGTACTTTTTTGTATGTTTTCCACAATTGGTTGTGGGTTCCAGGTTTCAGAACAGGTGCTGGACAGCAAGACGAATAGCGGGCCATTGGATACTGTGGTTAACAACCTATATGTACCAGACCATTGTATGATTTATTTTATATTTAAGTAATCAATTGTAAATTTATATTTAACATGTATATTAACTGTATTTAATCAACAGTAATTTGTAAAGTAGGCATTAGTAAGTCTTGCGGGTGCAGCAGGCATTCGCGGCGGGCACTCCGTTGAGTGCTGTCCAAGTACAGTATTTGACGGGTGTGTGGACTTTTTCGTCATCTCTCGAAGAGTGAATGGATTTCCTCGAGAAATTAGAATAAGTCTTAGATTCACCCCCCTTAAGGTTCGATCTCCGCACTGAATATCTCTTGACAACAAGAGAACCAAAACAAGAGTCGCTTCTTACGAGGGTTTATTAATTTCGAGGGTCCTTTCTTTCCAGTAGGCGCAAGCCCCTACTGTTAATTACCTCGTGGTTTCCCACGAGAACCTCTGATTAAGGGATCTAAAGAATTATATGTAAAGGCTAAGAGAATCGTTTCTGTCTATGTGGAGTTTATTCTTTTTGGCCTAAACCGGACTCAATTGATGGTACCAGACCTAATTGACGGGACTCAATTGAGGACACTTGAATATTTAATGATTTTTAATTTGGGCTTTTATTTGGAAGGAGTTTGACTAAGACTATTTTGGGCTTTGGTAGGGTTTGGATTCTACTTCTGAATCACTCGAAATCCATCTTGATTTGCTGAAGAGCTGTCCTTCCTTAAATGAAGAGGTTTTGGTTTTGACTTTGGGTTCGTGTTTTGACTTTAAGTTTTTGAAGTTTCTCTTTGGGTTTTACCATTTTCACAGTTTTGTTTTATTTTTATTTTTAATTTTAGACTTTTGAAATTTCTTTTTATATTTTTAATTATATTTATTTTGAAAATATTTGATATTTGACATATTCCTTTTTGAAATTATTTCTATTTTGAAATTACTTAGATTTTTAGTTTTAGAAATTTATTAGAAGAGTTTTTATTGGTTCTGACATAATTTTATAATTTTACAAAATTTATTTAATATCATTTTATAATTTTCTAAAATTCATTTAATATTGAAAATACTTCAAAAATACAAAAGACCAATACTTTGACAGAATTTTATATCAAAGTATCAGTAAATTGGGTTTATTTAGATTTTTAGAATTTTATGGATATTTTATTTGAATTTTTCTGAGTTTCCTACTATTTTTAATGAATTTTTAAAGTTTCTGCTGATTTGGAATTTCCTGGTTGGTCCACGTGTACACAGAGGGCTGAGGTGGCTGCTGACGTGACTTATTTTTATTTATTTATTTATTATTTATTTTATTTATTTACTTATTTATTATTATATTTTTTTTAAAGCTCAACAGTTTGGTGTAACGAGTCAGGGCTGCGTCCGTGACCCGCCATACCTGACTTGGTCACAGAAAATCGTATGACCCGCGGGTTTTGACCCTTCTTCCCCGACAGAAATCGGGTTTTTTTTGCAATAAAACCCTCCGACTTTTTCGGGCGAAACTGCGGCGTCTCCGACCATCATTTCAGTCGTGGTTTGGTTCGTTGGCATCGTGAAGGTGAGGAGAAGATAGAGGTGGCGTCAGTTGGAGCATGTTCGGCTTGTATTGCCACTTAGCGTTAGACGAAGCTCGAGCAGCCATTGGTGGTCTTCGAAGCTCTCTGACCATTTTTCTCTGCCAGTCAGAGGTTATATATACTCCTGAAGGTATGTAGAGAGCAAATGTGATGTTAATTTCTCATGGAGAGCGTTAGAAGGAGGTTTACTCGGCTGAGGCACATCGGGTTGACAATGGGCAGAACTAAACTTTTGTTGTGGGGCCTACAGAGAGCTTTTTCGGTACCAGCAATGATTTGAGCAGCTTCAGGGAGTCAAATATACCATGTCCCTGTATTCATTTCAACTTGAATCACCATGGTTGGGTCCGAGAGACACTAAGGCAGAAAAGGCACTTTTTAAACATTTTTATTCGATTTGAATTTTGCATGTAAGTCGAATTGCAACAAATGTGTTTGATTTGATGCCCAATTCTGATCAGTCCAAGTTTGTTTTCGATGTTTGAACTACCCAGGGTGCAAGAGCAAGTGATTTATCATGTTTTCACCATTTCCAATTTTTATATTTACGCAACTTTGGTACGGTTTTGAGTGGAGTTCAAATTGAGCTGCTTGAATGCATGAAAGTGAGTTGCAGGAGTCACAGTACACCATGAGAAGAACACTTGAAGCCATTGAATGCAATTTTGGCACATCACTATCATTTTGTTATGATAATTCACTTATTTACACAATTTCAACTCTCTTTTGAAAAATAGGTGGAAAAACCTCTTTATGTTTATTCAAAAATTCCGAAAATTTGCAAGCATGTCCTATAACATGTTGGTCAATTTTCTGTGCCAAAAGATTTTGCAGAAAAGTCCAGAATTTTGAAGAATACCAATTTATTTGAATGATACCCCTGCTGCCCTTTATTAATATAAAATCGTGCAAAATTCCAAAAATAGAAAAAAATAATCCCTGCTGTTCAATAAGTCTTGTACCTGCTGTCCAAGTGCATTTTTGTGTTTTTGTGCAAATAAAACCTCATATTTTTATTTATTTTCACTGCTGGCCAGATTTGTATTTATGCATATATGTATATTTTTGTTATAATAATGTGAAGCTAGCCTAAAGCATACAGATCTCATACTAGATTATGCATCTAAACCCTGAATTTCACAAATAAGGGGCTGGTTGGAGTTAACATGCCGTTTATTCATTATTTTCATTATTTCTTAATCTTGTTAACACCTTGAACATGGCTAGGCCAGAGCTAGGCTCTGGACCCATACCAAGTCAAGTTAGAGCCTCCACCAAGGGGTTGAGCTAGGCTACAAACCCTCAAGATGATGGCCATGGCAGATTTCATATTGAACCTAAGAATGCCATATGAAACGAGGAGCTAGGCTCCAAACTTTCATGAGGCACCTTCTTTTGAATCATCCTATGGCCATGGCTGATGCTGGGCTTAAGACCATGGCTCAAAGGAGCTACATCCCATATACTCAAGCACACCATTATTTGGTGGCTGAGTTGAAGAAAAGAACAATCAAAACAGCAAATTGAACAACCAAACTTTCTTTATTGATATGTAGAACAGAGTATTTACAAGATGGAATTACCTATAACCTCTTTTTTCTTCTTCCCTTTGGTTTAATTTCGATTGCCTACAAACTGTTTGTTGAAATGCCTTAACCAAGTTGTTTCTATCCTATCACCAAACAGATCTCTATCCTATAACTAGACCTAATTGGACATGGCCAAGCCTCAGGGACGGAGAGAGAAAGGGAGGCCGCGCCGATTTCCTTCGAGTTGAGTCCTTATATAGGCGTGGATTAGGGCAACTTCCTTTGAGCCGTGAGCAATCTCCACCCTTCAAATTGATCCAGTGGCTGATAATGGGCTGCGCCTAGGGCATGGTTTCGCAAAACCGTGGGCGGGGACTGCTGGTTTCTGGTTTCTGGGTTCAAACGAGGCCACGTCGCCGGTTTTGAGATTTTCACCCGGCTGCTACAGTAAAAATCGTGGCTGCCCTCTCTCTTCTTATTTTTACCAAGGAGGAAGAAGCCTCCTCACAAGGGCCCCACATGTAAGGTTTAATGAGAGAGTAAGAGATGGGTGGATCGGGTTCATGGTGCACCAATCAATTTCTTTTGAATTTCTGCGCATGGTTCACATAGAATGGGTGCACCCGACCATATAAAAGGGATGGTAATTTTTCAGGGGGTGGCAGCGACATCTCTGGCCCCTGTTGGATCCCCTACAATGGCTGCACGCGCCAAATGCCTCTGATTTTTGTGGGATTTTCATTCAATTTCTGCTGTCCCATTTATATTTCTTTAAGGCCAAACCAAAATAAATTATTTGAAGGCCTTCCCTTGGGTATTTTCGCATAAAATTTTATGGGTGAACTCATAAAAATGTGAGGAATTTAATGGTTCAAAGGGTTTCTCAAAATTCCTCACAGATATTTTTCGGTAATTTTGTGGATTTTCAGGGTTTCTTTGCAAAATTTGAAGTTTCTGTTGACATTTTTGGGGTTTTAAAATTATGATAATTCATCATAATTCTTAGGGAATTTTTGGGTAAATTTTGGAAATTTTTGGAGTTTGTTTGGTATTTTTCGCAGTTTGAATTTTGGTTTTCGCTATTTGAATTTGGTTTTAGCAATTTGGGTTTGGTTTTCAGGTTTAATTTTTAGGGTCAAACAACGGGGTGTCACAGGTGGTATCAGAGCATGGTTTAACAACCAAACCAGACCAATAGATTGCTTGAGTGGGGTACGTCTAAAGGACTGTTTTGTAGGTGAGTTTGCTTTCTTACTATTTGTGCTAGCAAATTAATGTTTGTCTATCTTATTTATAAGTATGATAGTATACAGATGCTTTGTTTTTATATATATCTAATATATATCTTAACTTGTTGTTTTGATTGTTTCGTTATTAGTACAAGGTGATTTATTGCTTCAAATAATAATTGTTTAGAAAGTAAATGTGATTCTTAAAATCTTTCTTTGATGACTGTTCTTTGTGTGTTGAATAGTTAAGTTAAAATTTGTGTCTGTATTGCATAGTTTTAAGTTATAATATATGTGTTCGTAATTTAATAGGTTCATTCGGTTATGGTAGCTTGAAAAGGATGTATATAAAATTTTGATTTTCAGTCGAACTTGAGAAATAATAAGAAGTTTTTGGTGGAATTATTATATATATACCAACAACGCCCTAGAAAATGCATTGCATTTAGCATTTGGTTGCTTGATTATACTATATATGTGTTGTAATTTTAAAGATATGTTTGATAGGTTGAAACAAATTGTGCATTAAAGTAATAGGGCTTATCTTCTGATGTTTGAAATATAAAGTGATTTTGACAAGTGTACAAAAGTTGGTATAGCATGTTAGGGAATTTCATTTATTATAGTGAGCATGTTCTATTTTATATTGTTGTATGGTTGAAATGTTAAGGATTTCTTAATTCACTATAGTATACACAAGCTTCTGTAATTTATTTGAGTAAAGATCTTATCTTTTGTTGGAACAAGGATCAAACAAGCTGACTGATCATCTGACTTGTTAATTGAATCTCAATAATACCAGAATTATCCTTACTTCCTTGACTGATCACCAAGGCAGCAAAGAATAATTTTGATATTACCGTGCTTCCTAAAAGATAAGAAATGAACGAGACCCTTCAAAATGTTACTAGTTATAAGAATTGAAAGATTTTTAAAATGACAACATAAGGAGTGATAGTGTTTTATGCTTGTAGTGTATTTGTTATTCAAATTGTTATAACGATATGATACAGAATTGTCTGAATTGTAAATGGAATTGAATGACCATTGGCAACCCTCTTCGAAGGTGATTCACGGTCTCTGAATTTTGTAACCGTTGGCAGCCCTTTAAGAGGTAGACTCGCGATATCTGACTCAGAATGGATTGATATGTGATTGTGACTTATGATTATCAGACTTGCATTGAAAGTTATCAAAATTGAGTCGACATTCTAATATTAGCATTTGTATTTGAATTTTGAATTGAATAAAATGTCGGGCTCAGTTGCATTGCGTAAATCTGTAATTGTTGCATAATATGTTTGTACTATCTGATTGTATTATTGATTGTATAATTGTTATGTATTTAAATAAATTTCGAGGTCGAAATTTTTTTTTAAGGTGGGAGGAATGTGATACCCTGAATTTTTACTGTTTTCGAATTTGTTTTTAATATAAAATTCAGTGCACTTGCGTGGTTTTATTTTGAGTAAATTTTTTTTTGCATGAAATTAAATTTTATACTCACTGTCATTTTGAAATAGAAATACGAAAATTTCTAAATTTCTGATTTGCATTATAAAGAGTTTAATTTTATTTCGTATGTTGTATAATTGTTTTTATGCAAGGAGTATTGATCTTTGATTTATTGAATGAGATATTATTTTGTAAAAAAAAAAAAAACAAAAAAAAATCGGAAATTTAAGAAGTGGGGCCGACCTTTCTTTCTCTCTCTGTCTCTTACTTCGGCTCCAACAGAGAACAAAACAAAAATCGCCTCCTCTCTTCCAAAACCGAACCCACCTCCTCAAATGTGATTTTCTCAATTCCTTCACCGTTTCACCGGATCAAAGTATCCACGTGTTCACCTCACTACTCTCTTGCACTATCTACTCGTGGATCGTCGATTGGAGGCCTCACCTCGTCGTATTTTTCGACGGAAGTTTTTCGGAAATCGAAGCAAACTCGTCGGTTTTGATCGCCCTTCGACCTGGAGCACTCTGGGGTCCTCTCCATCGATTTTCATGTGGTCTGGCAAGGTTCTTTCGGGAATTAAGCGGTGAAATCGAGAAGTAGCGAATTCGACCCTCTTTCTGACGTCATCGGTCTTTGGCCGAAATTAAGTAAGTATTTTCTTGAATTTGTGATATATAACTATATTTTGCAATTTCCTTGAGTTAATTACAATTCTCTTTCAAATTGGATGTGAATGGAATTTCTAGGGTTTATTGAAAATTTCACGAAATCTGATTGTTATGTGATATGAGTAATGTGAATTAGTGATTGATTAAATACTCGTGTTGTTATGATTGGTATATGGGGATTCTATGCATGATAGGCATAGTTAAGCATATGACATTATTTTAATTTAAGTATCGCATTTAGTTTTGATATAAATGGATGTATGTATATAAAGGATAAAAATGAGATTCTTGCATGTCATGCATTGTATTGGATTATTATTGATTATGTGGTAACATTGATTTGTATGGGTTTTAGGGGTTTATTTTGTAAAAAGAGATTATATTGGATTTGGATTAGAGTTTGACCTCAAATCTCGATCAACACCCATATCATGCATGCAGGTGTATTTAAAATTAGGGAATAAATTTATAAGGTGATAATTAATGTTCATTGGAAGTGTTTAGAAGAAATATAGTTAAGTTGATATAAGATACATATGCATGGTTTAGATTTTACTATAATAAAGAGTTTTTCATGGGATTTTGGCAGCGGGTGTAAAAAGGAAATTAAAACAATGAGTTTGGATTGGAATTTTGTTTTAAACTTTTATTTATTGCATAGAATGATCTTTCTATAACTTTGAGCAAAAATCAGATTCAACCTAAAGCTTGATTTCTCTTAGAGAATAAATGTAATTTTTGTTATAACTCTTTTACGCATGAAATATTTATGCATGTTCAAACTGGATTAAGGATATTAGTTCATACGTGTGATAGAAATATTTTGGTGTAATATAAACTGATGTTAAGCAAGGACTGTAGTTAAGTATATCGGATGATAATGGCAATTCTTATTAAAATAAGGACCGTTCTAAGTATAAAACTGAATTTATTGAGTTTTAAAACTTAAAAGAAATTTGTATTTGTTTTAGAGTTGGGTGGTTATGTGTCGGAGTTAAGAGCAGCTGACTTGACAGAGCTATTGTAGAATTATTTTGCTTGCTTGCTTGCTTACGCTTTGGATTTTGCTTGCGGTATAAGGTACGGATTCCACTTGAGTTTTAATTATATGCGATATGTTATTATCATTATGCATTTTGAATTCATAAATTGATCTTCATTCATGAGAATATTTTGTGAAATGTAAATGATGCATGATTGTACAGTGACATATTGAATGGTATCCGATTGAAATGTGATTTGATTGAGGTAAGTACAGCTTGTGTGGTTGAGATAGACACTCGTAATGTTTGGAGGTGAAGTCATGACCCATCCTACCAAGCACCGTGTAATAAGCGCTTATGTACCGGGACTCAGTAGGTCCAGTCTAGAATGGTCCGGAGTGTGAGTGTTCCCAGCTTGCTTGTACATTTGGATGTTTATTGATCGAATAGTATATAAATTGAATTGGTCGTTGGTAGGCCTCACAGAAGGCGTCTCGCGACATTTTTGACTTTGATGATGAGAAAAGAAACCAGACTTGCATATTAGATAATTGTCCAATCAAATGAGTCGGCATTTGTTATATTTTGAAATTCGAATTGTTATGGAAGTGATTGCCGAGATCACATTGCATATTACATTGATTTAATTAATTTGACATTGTCATGTCAGTTTGAAATGAGATGTGAATGTTTTTATATGTTAGTTGTTGCATACGGTTAATTGTTTTCCAAGGTATTGAAATGACAGTTGTCATACTTTGAATTTTAAATAATTTTAAAGAGTATTGAATTTATTTCGTAATTGCATTGTTTGATCGAAATCTTATATTTACTGTTTATTTGAAATAAATATGGATTTGATTTGAAATTTGTTTGGCTCAGTTATGTATTTAGTTCCAACGCATGATAATCAAAACTCAAGTGGCTGGAACTGAATACCGTACTGGGATAAATTTTATTTATCTCATTCCGTACTTTTTTGTATTTTTTCCACAATTGGTTGTGGGTTCCAGGTTTCAGAACAGGTGCTGGACAGCAAGACGAATAGCGGACCATTGGATACTGTGGTTAACAACCTATATGTACCAGACCATTGTAGGATTTATTTTATATTTAAGTAATCAATTGTAAATTTATATTTAACATGTATATTAACTGTATTTAATCAACAGTAATTTGTAAAGTAGGCATTAGTAAGCCTTGCGGGTGCAGCAGGCATTCGCGGCGGGCACTCCGTTGTGTGCTGTCCAAGTACAGTATTTGACGGGGTGTCACACAGCGAAGCTGCGACTGTCATGTCTAGTTATCATAAATTCGAGGCACGTTTTAAATTATATGAAGTATCAGTGTGTGTTTAGTGAGTTTATAATTTATAATTGTAATAAGGCTAAAATTAATAGCCTTACAACATTCATCGATGCAGAAAATAGTCTTTAGATTTTTTTTTCCGACAGCAATTGTTTGCACGAAAATACATTAACTTGTGTTTACATTTAATTTTTTTTTTTTTCAGTAACTACTGATCAGCAAACTCGTACTTAAGTTGTTCATGTATGGACCAATGTTATCAAACACTAACGTCTTAATTGTAGATAGATCAGACAGATAGAAAATCTGTAAGGTACGTACTCATGTGGAAATCTGTACAACTTGAAAGAAGACCAAGTTGGCACCTGGGGTACTTCCAAAAAGGGAAGTTTAAAAAAAACAAAAAATAAATGGAGAATTTATAACAGCTGAAATTAAATTAAAGATGGTCAACCCTCTACATATATATGCTAATTTTCCTTTCTAGTTATGATACTGATACTTTGGACAAACTAATTTTACCTTAGAGAACCAAAATTAATATTGGCCTTCTAAGTTTGAACTCTCTAATTGCCCTTCACCAAATTTGACAGTCATGTTATTTAGCATCCAATATATATATACATATATTTTAATTAAATACCGAAATTTTTGTTCCAACCCCCACCTTGCAACTACAAAGCCATTTCAATTAATTTGATTAATCCTTTCTTAAGATGATTCTTACCGCAGGAATATGCATCACCTCCATCACAATTTGCACTGCAATCAACAGCACTGTTAAATGGATTTCAAGGAATTTGGAGAATTGGATCTATGCCATCTTTCCAGAGAATACTGATAGCCAGATAATCGCCCAAATGATGATGAGCAGCACATGTACAGCAGCCCCCAATTCTGAGACGGCAGTTACTAATCGGTCCCGAGAGACACAGAATAATGCGAGATCATCTACCAGTGTGTCTATCCCTGGTTCGTTGTACCGAAAAAGTATCAGCGACATGAATATTAACTGGGTCATGTAAGATTGTTGTATCCACTGAGGAGAGTTTAGAGGGTTTGATTGTGATTTGAGTATTTTCTTTTTACTTGAGTTGTGTAGTGTAATTTAGATATAATTTATGATATCAAATTGAAAGTAGGAATATAACTACTATAGCAGGTAACCTCATTGTAATTTTTTGTTTTTTTTTTTTTCTGGATGCTACGAGTGAACAAAGGACGAGTAACTACCAAAAGTTGATGTTCCTATTTTTCTGGATACTATGAGTGAACCAATTTATTTCATGATTTAACATCTCAACCATTAAAATTGAGAAATGATAACTGACATCTATAATTTTTTCATCGTTTGAACAAAGAGAATATCTAGATGATCAAAGTTAATACTTACAAGAAAAAAAAATATTTGTCATCTTTATTCAAATTTTTATATGCATATTCAACTTATTTATTTGTATGTATTCATTTTGATTATTTAAATGTTCACTTTGTCTGTTTTATGTGTGCATTTTATTCAAGTGATGACAAGTGATGGCAAAACTGCAGATGACAGTAATCAATCTCCATTAAAATTAACAATATTTTGAAAAACTGACCGGATTGGCCAGTTGGCCAGTTTAACAACAAACCAGACTCTAGCCCGGTCCAATGAGCCCTTCAAATTGCCGGTTTATTTCTTTCAGAAACTATAGAAAAAGATTGGAGAAAATATCGACAATGGAAAATTGAACTGTGTAACGGTCAGCAATGCCGTTGAGCCATGGCTAGTGTACTGCAAACGTGTCGTGTCGTATCAAACACGCTCGTATGATGTCGTGTCGTGTTAAGTGAAGGGATTGCTTAACACGACACACACTATGACACGACGTGCTAAACTTGTCAAGTTATATTATAATTTATTTTAAATTTTTTTTACTAAAGGTTCATTAAAAATTACTTAAATAACTTTTAAAATAGAAAATATAATAAATTATTGAAATCTATTTTAACTTCATATATTAAATAAAAATTAATGATTGAATAAAAATTATGAATAAAGGTTATTAAATTTATAATATAAACTCAATATAATTTAAAAAATTCTAAATAATATTATTTTTTGTTGTATCACGTGTCAATTCATGTCATGTTAAGATGTGTCAATGTATGAAAGTCTCTAACACGACACACCAACATGCACATGTTGTGCTAATTCCATAAACGTGTCGTGTCAACATGCATGCGTGTTGTAACAATATGCTCTTGTCGTGTCATTATAGAGAACACTAGCCATGCTGCTCAGTCGATCCGAAGTCTGGTTTTTTTTTTTTATTTTGGCAATAAAGATGGAGGGTTTTACAATCTTCTAACTTGTTCAAAATTAAAATTGTATGTGGAACTTGAATTTTGTCTTTTTGAGACTAGTCCAGTGCTCTTAATTACCACTAACACTAACCCCTCTATAACCTTTATTTATTAAAACGCATTAAAGGTTGCGTTTAGTATATTAAGAGTTAGTAGGGTTAGTGGTGTAAAGTTAGTATTTTTTGCAGTTGAAGGGTAGAATGGTGAGGGTAGTGATTCGGTGGGGTTAGTGCTAATCTAAAATTAGTGAATGTTATTTGGTCTGGTATATTGAGGTTAGTACTTTAAGGTTAGTAACTATTTGTGTTATAATTATTTTTAACTATTATTAATTAGTAGTTATTAATTAGTACTTTAATAATTATTTTTATTAATAATTATTAAATAAACCATACTAATTATTATAATAATTATTATTAATTATTAAAACATATTATTATTTATTATTAGCACTAATACTAATAATTATGACAAATACTAACACGTGATAATTACATTTTTAATTACTAACACTAATAATAATTATACTAATAAAAATTATAATTATCATGATTATAATAATAATACGAGTAATGATGATAATAATTATTGTTAAGATATTATTATAATTATAATAACCTTGAGAACACTATCTTCGAATTCACTAACCCACCAAAATGATGAGTTAGTAGGTTAGTGTAAGATTAGCACTAACCTTTACTAACCTCGATGCATTTGATAAATTGTGGTTAGTAGGTTAGTACCACTAATCTTGGATTAGTGCTAACCTCAATCAATCATCTAGACTATCTATAGCTCTCATTGAAAACAGTACCCCAAGGATGGTATTCCCTTTTCTCTTTTTTAGAGACGCTTGCGTTGTTCATGATCGTGTTATTGAATGGTTATTATTAAAAAAAAGTAATAATTTTATGCTAATATTAAAAAATTTTATTTTTTTATTAAAAATTGTTATCGTTCTTAAGTGCCCGGTGTAGCTTAAATTTATACGCTACGCCGTGTTTAGAACCCAATATTTCATAGAATGCAACAACAAATATCTCAAAAGATCAGTCAATTAATGTCGGGGTGCATGTTCATGAGAACAAATAACCTCATTCCCATAACAAAATGTAATATTTTTCTGGAGAATGTTGAGATTTTAAATATTAATAGAGAAGCAAAGGTAATATTTTTCATAAGCCTTATTCCAGTCACTAGACACTTTCAATTTAACAGAGTTGTTGGCACTACAAACAACAGCTAAATTTTAGTCCAAATTCTCTCTTTGTAGCGCTCATAGACTCAAATTCATGCATTTTGTAATTTGTCATGTTACTACAAGCTGTGCTACATTGATATTTGTTTTAATTTATCCATTTACACAATAATTCGTGCGCCTATAGTTGCACAGTAATTGCTATCTTGGGCAATTTATAATTTATTATATTTATATATATTGGTAAAAGAATATTGTGCGCAGACAATTTGTGATCAATAAAAAAAATGGTAGATCGCGCAACGCGCGACCCACTAGTCAATCTCAACTCTGACAATCACAACCCTTCTCCATACTACAGTACTCATAAACTGGCACCGTACCCCCTCTATAACCTCTATTTATTAAAACGCATTAAAACAATAGAATGAAATTTCAAAAAAAAAAAAATTAAAACAATAGAAAGGTCACAGATCAATCAATCATCTAGACAGTACCCAAGGATGGTACTGTACCCGTACCTTTCCTCTTTTTTAGAAATGTTTGCGTAGTTCATGTTCGTGTTATTGCATGGCTATTATTAAAAAAGAATATTTTAATGCTAACATTAAAATTTTTTATTATTTTATTAAAAATAGTTATCGTATTTAAATGGCCAGTGTAGCTTACATTTATACGCCACGCCGTGTTTAGAACTTAATAATATTTCATAGAATGCAACAACAGATACCTCAAAAAATAAGTCAATGTCGGGGTGAGAACAAATGCCTCATTCCCATAACAAAATGGTTAAAAAACTACAGTCTAACCTACAAGTCAAATATTTGAAAGAAAACTCAGAGAGAAAAATTTTAATTTCTATAAAAATTTTCGAATTTTTGTAAAGGCTTGGGGTTTTGTTTCTTCGTGAAACAGGAGACTGTGTGGGGGTGAGTAATTAAGGGTGCGTTTGGATGGAGGCCGGATAAGAATAAGAATAAGGAATAAAGGGCCGGATTTAGAATCTCGTGCCAATCATTATTCTTATTCAAATTCTATAGTTTTGTTAGTATAAGAATAAGGAGCCGGATAAGCCCAAATTTCTTATTCTTGTGTTGTTTGGGTTGCACAAAAATAAAGAATTTGAAACTTATTCTTATCCAAACCTTATTCTTGCGCATCCAAACATGCCCTTAAGAGTTTAAGACAAGCTAGATAAAAGGACGGGAAGCAGTTGCCAGTTGGGTCGTAGTTTAGAACTTATGATAGAGATCAGAGAGTGGTAGAGGAGCTCTCATTCTACTTTAAGAGTTACAATAATGCAGCCTACTGGATACCACTATGAGCTACTTCGAGGAGTCTACTGTCTACAAAGGGTGCTGATCCGGACAACACAAAATTCAATCCGAGCAATAAAACATTTTGTAAATGACGATACTACCCTCCTACTAAGCGAGCAACATCGTAATTTTTCTCCCCGCTTCCTGTGAACAGTCTTTCCTTTTTTATTGCTAATTACTTTCTTTTTCAACACCAAGTACGGAATCTCTCAATCGCACTTGGATTTCTCATACCACCACTATTTTAGTCAATCACTTCTCTGACAATGAAAATTTTTTAAGTGGATTAAGAAGAAAACTTAAAAAATGCTTGTCCTCAATGAGTTACAAGGAGTCAGGAGTCTCATTTCCGTTTGGCTTTATGTAATAGAAGGAAAAATAATAACTTCGTAATGAAATATTCATATTGTCATAGGATAAAAGGCCCACAACATCCCTCAAAATAACAACACAACAAAAATTACAAAATCAAATAAGCATTAATTTTTGCAATAGAAGTTGGTTAGATAAGTTTTTGAGGGGCTATAATTAAAGAAAGTTATTAAAGTAAATTAGGTAACAGATTATAATATAATAATTAAGGGTATTTTTGGTCATAAGATTTAAAAGATGTTGTTGGGATTAAATTTTTTGTTGTCCGAATCAGCACCCGTCTACAAACACTAACCCAGTAATCACATTTATACCACTCAATTAATGAGGTGGGCTACTTCTAGGAGTCTACAAACACTAACCCAGTAATCACATTATACCTCTTAATTAATGAGGTGGGCTACTAAGATGTACGTTGCTAGCAGCCTAGCTATTTGCGAGACCAATAATCGGATAATGTCTAACTCATTAACTTCTCCGCCGCTTTTAATAAATAAAGAGAGTTCGTATATATAAATTGCACATAGAGATAGTATAACTACATTACTCAGTTGACACTTGACACAAACAGAGAGCGAGATAACTTGCAGCGCCCCTTTCCTTTCAAACCACCATAGCTTCCAAGAGCAAGAGAAAAAGATCAGATCCATATATGGCTTGTATCATTGTATGGGACACTTACAGTGTTTTTTCTTCCCAACACTGATAAGTCCCAATTGCTTTGGGTGCAGCTATATCGAACATTTCGCTGACTGGGTGCTTCCCCAGTAAATGCGGAAACGTAACGATCCCATACCCATTTGGTATGGGCACCAATTGTTACCGCAATGGATTCAGCATCACATGTAATGAATCCAATACTCTTTGAAGAGAGTTTCTATTCCGGAATGCCGACCCATTTTTCATGTTGATCTAGTGATGCATATCAACATAACCAGTGGCGAAGCACGCGTTTACGACAAATATATTGGTTATGTTTGCTTCAACCAGAGCAACAGCACATCTAAAACTTCTCAGACGTTGATGAGCCTCTTACTTCCGCCATTTCTGTTCTCACATCAACGAAACAAATTTATAGCAATAAGCTGCCACAGCTTGGTATATATTGTTGGTTTCATTACAAGTTCTTAATTGTCGGGCTGTTTAATCCAGCAGGTGGACTCATAATTTTTTTTTTTTTTTTCCTGAATCAAACTCTGTTTTCTGGACTGTTAGTGAAGGCACTGGCTGGCAGCTTGGCATATATTGTTGGCTTCGTTACAAGTTTTTACTTGTCGGGCTGTTTAATCCTGCAGGTGGACTCATAATTTTTTTTTTTTTCTGAAACAAACTCTGTTTTCTAGACTGTTAGTGAAGGCAGTGGCCAAATTTTGCTTGTTTATCCAAATTTTGGGAAGAAAGTGTAAATAAATGGTCGATTGTAAGTCAGAAATGGGTAACACATTTCCTTTTTGTTGTTGTTATTTTATTGCATTTATTTATTTTGTTGGTTATACGGGTAAATTAAGGTATTTGATTTTTGAGACGAACCAAAAAAACAAAAGCTGAGTTTTATTACGCATGAAAAGAAAATTACTAGAGAAATTCACAGAATATTTTGCGGCCCCATACCAACCCAAAGTGACTCATAGCAAGAAGAAATTTTTGTTTTATACCCTGTGTTTTATTCATTGACCTTCCAAATATGAACAATGCAAATTGCTATAGTGGGATAATACAAAAAAATGCGGCCATTATAAAAATCCCCTTAATCCCTTAAACACAACCAGATTATATACAAATTTAGTTTATAACTTTATATCTGTAACAAAGTTGGTAAAATATCTGAAGGCCCTTGTATACTTTTATAATGTGTTGCACACTTGCACTAGGCTCGGAACAAAATTGATGAGTATTTGCAAAATGGGGAAAGAAAAAAAAAAAAAAAAGTACTGAAGGAACTTCACATGCTCCTGCCCGAAAGGCCGAAAGGACCAAATCAGCTTTCTGCGATTCAAAATCGGGACCGTCCAAATTAATCCAAATTACTTTTTAGTCTTCGCTTTCCTACCCGTCGGCCCAATTAAAGCCCAATCTCTCTCTCTCTCTCTCTCGATTCATCTATTTCTTCTTCTTTGTACACCCTTTCGCTCTTTCTTTCGCTCTCTCTCTACAATAGTGAGGTGAGACTCTGTCGCGCTGCGCTCAATTTTGCGATGGAAGAGCAGTTTATACTACGCGTGCCTCCCTCTGTGGCCGAGCGAATTGAGCGCCTCTTTAGCGAGAATGCTGCCTCCTCCTCTGAAGATGGTTCTCTCGATTTGTCTTTCTCAGGTAACTATTATCTTTGTCTTTTGAATTCCTTAAATTTTCTGGGTGGAATTATATAATGGAAGAAGCCTCAATTTACTTGTGTAGAGATAGTATTATTGTGATGCGTAAATTGGGAACAATTGAGAAATGGATCATAGCTAATTAGAGAGAGGAGAGAGAGAGATCTGTGAAGAAAATTAAAAGCTGTGAAAAGAGCAGTTACATTTCAGCCCACTAATTTTGTTTTAAAATTTAACAGGATATGAGAGAATAAATTGCGAATGTAGATTTTTAGATCTTTTAACCTTTAATTTTGTTAAATTGGGAATCAAATGACTGCTTAATACACATTTTCTTTGAAGAAGACTTAGAATTAAGGAAATAGATAATCTGAAGTCTAACATTTCAAAGCAAGATCAGTAAATTTATTCTTGGGTTGCATTAAATTGTTAACTGTTTAGTTAGATATCTGTTCTGTTGTCTGACGTTAGTGCTCAATTGAATAGTAGAACTTAAATTATAGTGTCCTGGAGCCTAATGTCAAAGTCATTGTAACAATAGAACCCTGACTTTGACATCACACTTGTACATTATTGGCCTGTGCATTAGACCTACCACGATAAGGTTGATGCTTTGGGATAAATTAATTGAGGGTCTGTGTGGAACACCATAAGTGAAGGTATGTTTACCATAAACCAAGGAATTTCTGCCTTTTGGATCAATTTAGTTTTAGGAAATACTGCAGCTTTATCTTCCTGAGGCATTCAAACCCCCCCCCCCCCCCCCCCCAACATTTTGGCCTATGCCTCTCAATGCTTGTATTCTTATTTACAGTGCACTTGTCCATTTTATTTAGTTAGTTACCATCCTTATCTCCCCTTTTCCCATCCAAGTTGCAAGTAGTTCACTGAGCAGTAAGGGGCTGTCATTAGAAGTCTGGTAGGAACCTTCATGGGTGTTAGGTGGAGTATATAGTGAAATCTTCATCCCTATTACTCTAAAATAGGTGCTTCTTTTGCTCACATACGACAACAATGGTGTTGAACTGTTCATGATGCTTCGTCAGAGAAAGGCGAGCTCAATCGCCCGACGTTTAAATTCAAGTTGAGTCCTCATGAAGGACTTAATGACATTTTTATGCCATGGGTTCCCAATTAGAGTTGGCCAAGGTTGAAGAAGGTACATGCAGTTTTGTGTGAGGAAAATAGCTGGTGGAAGCTAATATGAAACATTACAATACTCTAGAGTGAAGAGAAACAAATGGATTTCTCCAGAAGATAACGTTGATTTTTGGTAGGAACAATTCAACTGTATTCGTTAATAATAGAATCTTTCTCACAAATCCTGAGTCTTTTTTGCTGCTGCTTGAGTATTGCATCATATTGCAGATTCATCTTGTCAGCAGTTACTTGGAACAACAGCACAAAAGATAAAAGAGCTGATCAAACAGCTTGTTTGTTAGTCCTGGGATGACTACGGCATAGTTTGTTTCAATGATGACCATATTTATTATGTTAAATGTAGAGGATGGAAGAAATGGTACTTTTAAGATAGGCAATGAGAGCTTTCCTGCATCTCTCTTGGATCTGCCTTGCATCGTTGAGTCTTACAAAACTTATGATGAGAGTTTGCTTATAAAAACTGCTGATGTTGGTCAGGTAACAATATCTATAATTTTTTTTGGGCCTCAAAAAAAATATTTTAGGCCCTCAAGAATCTATAATATTTTTTTAAATACTTGTTCCTTTAAGGGAATTGTTGCTCATACTAATGATTTTTTTGGAGCAGATGATAATGGTGAGGGAAGAAGAAGACCCAGCACCTGAAGGAGTTGAGTACCGCCATGGCCTAACTCCTCCAATGAGAAATGCTAGATCAAAGCGTTTTAGAAGAGAACCTGATTTGAATGTAATATAAGTTACTTTGTTTTTGAACTTTCAAGCCTTTTTTATTATTATTATTACTATTATTATTATTATTATTATTATTATTATTAATGTTATTATTATTATTATTATTATTATTATTATATGTTAATTGTTTCTGATTCTTTTTGGTTGCAGCCGGAGTTGGTACAGAGAGTTGAGAAAGATTTGTCTCATATTATGTCAGGTGGAACTGTTACCCGTATCCTTTCTATTATTATACTTTGGTACATCGAGGTACCTCTTCCTGCCAGAGACCATACAATTTTTGCTATTGGTGTTGAACTCCTGAATTACCTTTTGTATTAACAAAACTCTCACCAACCAATATATAACAGTATATAATAGTTTATAGATTTTAGTTACTTAGTGTTGTAAATGATAGTAGTACATACTAGAGGCATGGTTGAGCCTCCCGTATGTTACAATCACATGACATGTAACTACCAACATGAAGTAGTATTGCAACAAGGTTTCTTAACTAAATTGGTAGACACGAATGCTGGTGCTGGTGAGGGGGAGGAAGGAGGTGCTAAGAACAAAAGGGCTGCACCAGAATCATCTACAGATAAACAAGATGCACCAGCAGTAGAAAATGCTGCCACTGGCGAGGAACCTGAACAGAGCGAGTCTGACGACTCTATGGAGCAAGACTAACTAGATAAAGGCCCAAGTGCTACGCGTGACCTTTTATCTTGTATGATTATAAAAAGGGCTGCTACTTTGTTTAGTCAGTTCCAAAATTATGACTTTGGTGTAATCTGACAGCATTAAGAGGAAAAATTGATGAGGAGCATTATCATGTGCAACCATGCTATAATTGAAATAATTAAGTTTATGTTTTTTTTTTTTTTTTTTTTTTTTTTTTTTTTTTTGTAATTAGAGACGATAGTCCTAGATGATAATTTTATCTACATGAAATATTTGAATATATGAGTCTCATATTATTGACAGTGTTTCCATGTCCCTTGAGGTCTTCAAGCTCCTGACGATCTGTTAACACCACAAGGAACTTACACTTTTTTTTTTTTAACTCTTATTTTTTTTTAACTGTTAGTTAATATTTCCACTTCACTCGTTTCCTTTTCTGATTTAGTTTCTATAGCGTAGGGTCAGTTTGCATCTTAACACTTTATTTATTTATTTGTATTTATTCCTGATGTATTCATTTTTCTTCTTATCTACGATTTATGACCAAGGATTTAGCTATAGTTGATCAACTTGTCTAGGCCATGTATAATTTTAACGTAGATATCAGTTTTTCGCACATTATTGGATCGTGTGATTGGTAACTCTGATTGATGAGGCATCTGTCAACAGCTGCCTTGCTTCTCTCTCAGTAAAACTATCTTTCTGTGATCTCACAATTTTAAACAAACAAAGGGCAGATAAAGAACTACACACTTGTCTGTGAAATGAGATCTGGCTGCCTGTGCCGCGCGGCACCCATCCCAACTGTCTGATCTATGATGGGTGCTCCATGAATAATACCAGATTGATAGGTCTGAAAAAAGTTAACCGTCGAGATCAGATCATATTGGGATGGGTGCACGGCACGGGATTTGGATTCCCTTGTTTGTACATCTAGTCAAAACTGTTGGGGGGGGGGGTGTTCACAATGGCCGGGAAAGCATGTATACTGTCTAATTTTTTTAGTTCTAATAAACTGTGTGGTGTTATCACATCCTGTACAAAGAAATTATTCTCACGAAAGCAACAATCGCCATTTTAACATAGATCTCATTCAATACGGATTGAAATTGAACTATTAGACCATTCAGTGGTCTGAGACATCCCATCAACAGTTCGAACTGTACCATATTCTATTGATTCTGTCGTACTAGATTCAGACTCCACATCTAAGAAGTCTGCAACAGACACCGGACTCTCTGGTGGTAAATGCACTGGCAAGTCTCCCTTGAGCATACCAAATACATCGGCCATGCATGGTCTTCGCTCAGGGCTATCATGAATGCAATTGAAAGCCACTGAAACCAAGATCCTAATTTCACTTTCTTTTACTTGTTCACTCAGCAAACTCTGGTCTACCACCTCCCAGAGGTTCCCTTCAAGCATTCTCTTCCTTGCAATTTTGGGGAAATAAGAGTTCTTTCTCTGCTGAGTTTCTGCATCAACTATGATTTCTAAGTTCCTTCTTCCTCCAACAAGTTCTAAAAGCACCATCCCATAGCTATAAACATCAGACTTTGTTGACATTGCAGTTGTAATGAGCATCTCTGGTGGCAAATAACCAACCTGTCAAAGTTAAGCCATTAAGCAATTTATTTGCTTATATTGGACAAATTGTATCAAATTGAAATTTAAAGCATACCGTGCCCCTAGCTCTTGTCATGACTATGTCATCTTCTCTGCTCATGGCTCTTGAGATGCCAAAATCAGACAATAGTGCCTGGAAACCCCTGCCGAGTAATATATTTGCTGGCTTGACGTCTAGGTGAATGATTTGATGACGACAATCATGGTGTAAGTATGCCAGAGCTTTTGCCACATCAACTGCAATTTCATACCTCAATGCCCATGTTAAACGGCTTCTTCTCTCTTCAGCAGCAAAAAGCCAGGTGTCTAGCGAACCATTCTCAAAGAATGGGTATATAAGGTATCTTTCACCTCTCGGTGTGAGGCAGTATCCAAGGAGGCGCACTAAGTTGATATGTTGTACACTTGCTATTATTGCAATTTCGGTATTGAACTGATCTTCACTATTTGACTGGCCATTGATCTGCTTCACAGCGACAACAGTACCATCTCTAAGCGTTCCCTTAAAGACAGTGCTGGAAGCGCCTTTACCGATTGTTATCTCAAAGTTTCTTGTTGCCTGATTTAGGTCCTTAAATGTGAATCTTGTCGGCAAATCAGTCAGGTCCAAAAAATTGTACTCATGATCTTGGAACCTTTCATAGGTGCTTGTATACAGTGGATACAAAAAGAGCAATGGAATGTTAATGCAATACATGATATTGAAAAGAAGGTTCCAATGGGAAAACCATACACTGAATACATACGTCACAGTTAATCCTAAAAGCATGAAGCTGAACAAAGTAGCCACAATAGTCTTCCGTGTTCTGCCCGAGGTAACTCGCATATATAACCAAAAGATGATTAAAAAAATTACAGCACCAAAGGAGCCAGTGATTACATTAGTAATCGGCTGAAGATATGGATCAGTTTGGTGGATTTCAAGTAATACTACAAGAGAAATAAATAATGCAAACAATATTCTATGGTTAATGTCTTGAACAAATACTGACGTCATATAAACTGAAATAGACAACTTGTCAATGCCTAAGAGCAGACGATACTCAATATCCCAACGAGGAGGGTTGAGGAAGAAACGCATTGGAAGGATTAGAACAATTATGACTAGAAATACAACCATGATGACAGCCTTTCTTGTGTGATTTGTAATATGATTAAGATGGAGATATATGAGTATGAAGTACATCATCGTGCTAATAAAAGTAGCAATGATGTAAAAGTTTGAATCTAGTACCCGTAGATCTGGGCTGGATATTAGGCGATCAGCAGTAGCAATTGCAAGAATACAAATGATAATTGCCGCTGAAACCAGTATTGACCCCTTAATTCTAGCCATCTATAATACTCTCTTTTAGTTTGTTTGGCTTCTGCCTTGTTTTCTTTCTTTTTGTAAGTTATTGCTATTTGTGTTAGTCTGCCTTTATAGAGAAATTCTACCCCGGCTGAACTCGTTAATAGGGTTATCTCCAGTCTTATACTAGAATTGGAGAGTACTTCTCACTGTACATGGGGCAAGTTTCTAATGAAAACAGATTTAACAATATAGCTAAACTACAGTTTGAAGAACTGAAAGAGCCCTTTTTCTGTTACACTGGAGAGTGCCAAAAAAAAAATCAGTTTAAAATACATTTTTAGGTTTACTAATAAGAAATAACATCATCTAGTTACCCTATTCCACTGGAGAATTGACTAATTGAGCAGGACAAGTTATGCTGGTAGTCAAGGGTCAACCTATCGAAAGAATAGAGCAGAAATTGATAATCAAATCATTAGTCAAGAATTTTTAGCCTATTAATTTCCGTGTCAGGACCCAGAAACACTCTCTCGAATGGACTGAATGACCCAAAAAAAAATTCATTCATTCATTATTTCCCTTTTGACACGGCGCATTTATGTTTGAAAATTCTTCTATGGCACGCAGAATTTATGAGTGAAAAGATATGTCAATGTAAATGTATAATGATGACTTTTCATATTCCTTATTTATATTATTGGATTTTGTTAGAATATGAATAAACACTGAATAAGTCCAAATCCAAATTTGTTGTTTGGTTTCATGTGAATAAGAAATTTGAAATTTATTCTTTATTCAACATGCATCCAAACACACTATGGGCTTGTTTGGATCGGCTAGGAATAGCTTCTTCCTAGATATAAATCTCTCTCATAAAGTTATACACTTTCTAACGTTTTAGTCCTAAAATCTTTATTCCTTCCTTATTCCCATACGATCCAAACGATATGTATATGTCAAAGACAAAAATTGCATAAAAATCCGGAAAAGTTTCTTATGCGTGCTGGAGTAGTCCTTTCTAACTATTTGAACTACAAAAAAAAAAAAAATGCACAAAAAAATGTTCATATGGTTACGTCTCTCATGCTAGATCCAGGACGTTTGTTTGAGTTGAAGCGGTCCCGATCCACTTATTAGCAATAAATAAATGTTCCACTCCTATTTGGACGAAAATGTCCCTTTCACTTCTTCAATTTACGTCCTTCAATTCACCTCAGTTTGAAAATATTTAAAAATAAGAAAGATATTTTCGTCAAACAGAAGTGGATCTCTAAGTTTGAAATTCCCCAAACCTTCCGATGTAAATGCTGATCAAGCATTCTAGATTAACGGAGCGAAAGGACCGAATTAGGTTTCTGCCATTCAAAATCCAGACCGTCCAAATTAATCCCAATTACTTTTTAGTCTTCGCTTTCCTACCCCTCGGCCCAATTAAAGCCCAATCTCTCTCTCTTTATCACTCTCTCTCGATTCATCTTTTCTTCTTCTTTGTACACCCTTGCGCTCTTTCTTTCACTCTCTCTCTACAATCCCAACTGAGGTGAGTGTAGTGAACATCCAAAAGTCTTTAGCCTTGACCAAGCCCTTCTGACATAAAGGGCCGGCCCGACCTCTCTAAGCCCTTAAGAAGGGCCAGGGCCTAGAGAGGCCAGGCTTTGGAAGGGTCAGGCCACAATCTCAGTTGAAGAGAGGCCTAGAGAGGTCAGGCTTTGGAATGGCCTAAGGTCTAGAGAAACCGAAGTTATGAATAATCAAGCACAATCTTAATTGAAAAGTAAGATCCTATATGATCTAATGTTAATTGAATAGATAATTTCAAATAATATTTATATTTCTAAACATGATGCTAAGACAAGTAAAAAATATATACATATTTCTCATCTTTTACGTTACATTATTTCATACATTCGTAATTTTAGTTTATTTTAATCTATTAATACGTTAACAAAAACTTTTTAAAATTTTTTTTATTTTATTATAATATAACCGATCTTAAACCCAAATTGAAGATGAAAAAATTAAAAATATTATATATAATGAAAAATAAATGTTTACGATTATATTTAAATAATTTATTGCATTTTTATTATCTTCTATAAATAAAAATTGCTCATTTTAAATATAGTTTAAATAAATATTTAAAGAAATATATTGTCTGTCCATTGGCCCTTATAGCCCTTCAGGCCCTTCAAGCTCGGCATTTCGAAATCCGGAGAGCCTAAAAAGGACCAAGTTTGAGAAGGGTCAGTCTCGATCTTTATATTTAAATCCTTCTATATCCGGCCCTTCCAAAATCCTCCCGAAGTCCAGTCCGATTCGGACCTTGAGTAGGTTTTTTTTAGACCCGGCCTCCCGAGAGCAGGGTCGACCGGTCCTGGAAGACATTCACTAGGTGAGTGAGACTGGTAATTACTGTATACCATCCAATCTATCAGCATCCAAACATCCACAGGCTTATATGGACCCAGCGACTAGTCCGGTCTATTTATATCCCTCTGACCTCTCTCTCTCTCTCCAAACCCTAGTCGAATGGCTGTCATACCTCTTCACCTCTTTCCGTTCACCTGTTTTCGTTTTTTGAATTTCAGTTTAAAAAATGGCGACAGAATTGGCGATGGCGACAATATTGGCGAAGAGAACTCGATGTGGCGGCGCGCCTCACTCTCCCTCATTCCCTCCTCCCTCCGCCACTGTGCCGAAGATCTTCCCCATGGCACCTCCGACGCCCACGCGCTCTTCTCCTCCTCCACTTTCCCTCGTACCTCTCCTCTCTCGCCGCTGCTCGCCTCTCGCCACGGATCCGATCGGGTCGGATAGGATGGTGTCGCCACTACCCGATTCGTTTTTGGGACAACCTTCTACTTCTCCTTCGCTCGCTGCTGGCACTGGCGTTGCTGCCTCCTCCCCCTCTAAACCCAAGCTTTTTCTCGATGACATCACTCGCCTCTTCAATATTCCCATCACTGAGGCTGCTTCTATCCTAGGTCTCCATCCCTCTCTCTTTCTCTCCTCCAGTTGTTTCGATTTTAAAATTGGAACTTGATCGTGCTTGAGAAGTGAAGGGAAGAGGTGGGTTTTTTATTTCATGTCCTATTTTGTGCTGATTGGTTCTGAAATAAAAAAAAAAACTTCAAAAGGACTGTGAAGAAATGGGAAAACGCAAGGCGGACTCCTCCAAAGCAAATTCTGCGATTACAATTGGATCATTCAAATCTATGTGCTTTTCCCTTTCATTCATCATTTTTATTTTATTTTTGTTTTGTCGAAAATGAGGTATGCAATGGTATGCCCACTTAATTGATAACAATAATCAATTTAGTCCAATATCCAATAACATTGTAAGTATCTTTTTACGTAGAATCTTTTGTTCTTTTTTGTTGTCTCCGCTATTATCTTTGGTCTAGAATTTATTTGCCACTATTGTCTTACCAGATATCGGACATCACTATATCAGTATTTGGAGGATTAGTTACTCATCATATGTATTAATTTAGTACTTCTAAGGGATCATCTTATTTCGTTATGTATTTTTTTAAAACTTCACATGATCTGATTGTTCATTATGTATTTTTACTATCTCTAATTGTTTAGTTCTTTAAGGGAGCATCTTGTTTCATTATGTGTTAAGTTAGTATCTCTAAGGGATCATCTTGTTTCATTATGTTGTGCAGTTCTTTAAGGGATCATCTTGTTTCAGTACGTGTTAAATTAGTATTTCTAAGGAATTATCTTGTTTCATTATATATTTTTTTAAAACTCACATAACTTGAAAGGATTAAATATTATAAGAGCACTTAATTAGTAATTGAACTTAATTGTATTTTGTTTTGTTTGTGTATAAATTACAGGAAAAATGTGAGAAGAGTTGTGCGGAAGGAATCGAAGGAGGAGTTGATGAAGTGTGTTTAGCTTGTAGTGGTTAAAATTATGTAGGATTAGTGTTATTATTAATAGATGTTATTATTATAAGAATTGTTCAGTTTGTTGAAATAATGGATATTATTCTTAATAAATGATCATTGTTTACTTTATTGCATGGTTATTAAAACGTCATATTACGAGCGCATTTAACTGAACACATAAACAATTTTAATTGATCCCTTAAATAGTTTAACTGAACACAAAAACTATGAAATCAAATTTCTGCTGCAACTAACTGAACATATAGACACTTTAAGTTCATTCCTTAACATATTTAACCGAACACAAAAAACTAAAATTTCAAATTATTGGTGCATTAAACTGAACACATACACACTTTTAAATAATCCCTTAACGTGTTTAACTGAACCCAAAAACTAAAAATCCAAATTATTGGTGCATCTAACTGAACACTTACACAATTTAATTCATCCCTTAAAACATTTAACTGAACCCTTAAATCAGTATATTTGATGACGTCAGCACCAAAACATTTTCAGAAATCGGTCAAAAAATTTTTGCTGACGTCAGCATGCGGAAATCTGGATTTTTAAGTCCATTTTTGGCTACCGGCCTGTTGGATGGATGTTTGGATGTTTTTTTTGTTGGATGGTTCTCGCGCTCAATTTTGCGATGGAAGAGCAGTTTATACTACGCGTGCCTCCCTCTGTGGCCGAGCGAATTGAGCGCCTCTTTAGTGAAAACGCTGCCTCCTCCTCTGAAGATGGTTCTCTGGATTTGTCTTTCTCAGGTAGCTATTGTCTTTGTCTTTTGAATTCCTTAAATTTTCTGGGCGGAATTATATAATGGAAGAAGCCTCAATTAACTTGTGTAGAGATACTATTATTGTGGTGGGTAAATTGGGAACAATTGAGAAATGGATCATAGCTAATTAGAGAGAGGAGAGAGAGAGAGAGATCTGTGAAGATAATTAAAAGCTGTGAAAGGAGGAGGTACATTTCAGCCCACTAATTTTGTTTTAAAATTTAACAGGATGTGAGAGAATAAATTGCGTATGTAGATTTTTAGATCTTTTAATCTTTAATTTTGTTAAATTGGGAATCAAATGACTGCTTAATACACATTTTCTTTGAAGAAGACTTAGAATTAAGGAAATAGATAATCTGAAGTCTAACATTTCAAAGCAAGATCAGTAAATTTATTCTTGGGTTGCATTAAATTGTTAACTGTTTAGTTAGATATCTGTTCTGTTGTCTGACGTTAGTGCTCAATTGAATAGTAGAACATAAATTATAGCGTCCTGGAGCCTAATGTCAAAGTCATTGTAACAATAGAACCCTGACTTTGACATCACACTTGTACATTATTGGTCTGTGCATTAGGGGTTTGTTTGGATGAGCCTTGAATAAGGAATAAAAATAAGAAATTTCGGTATGCGTGTTTGTCCAAATTCTTTATTCTTATACCATGATTTTGTTAGTATAAGAATAAGGATCCAAATTCTTTATTCTTGTGTTGTTTGGGTTGCACAAGAATAAGGAATTTGATCCTTATTCTTATCCAAAACCTTATTCTCCACCATCCAAACAAACCCTAGACCTACCACGATAAGGTTGATGCTTTGGGATAAATTAATTGAGGGTCTGTGTGGAACACCATAAGTGAAGGTATGTTTACCATAAACCAAGGAATTTCTGCCTTTTGGATCAATTTAGTTTTAGGAAATACTGCAGCTTTATCTTCCTGAGGCATTCAAACCCCCCCCCCCCCCCAACATTTTGGCCTATGCCTCTCAATGCTTGTATTCTTATTTACAGTGCACTTGTCCATTTTATTTAGTTAGTTACCATCCTAATCTCCCCTTTTCCCATCCAAGTTGCAAGTAGTTCACTGAGCAGTAAGGGGCTGTCATTAGAAGTCTGGTAGGAACCTTCATGGGTGTTAGGTGGAGTATATAGTGAAATCTTCATCCCTATTACTCTAAAACAAGCTTCTAAAATGCGCCGCATTATCGCCGTTTATGCAGAATTATCGGTTTTGAGCGTTGAGCCGCACGATAACATCGGACCAATTATGAAAAATGCGGCCTATCGATAAAACGCAATTAGCGGCGTTTATTCGTGAAAAATATTCGTTATTAGCGGAGAAAAAACGGAAGACCCCACCCATTAATTTTTCCAGACTCCGATCCCAACCCATAATCCGAGCTCCTACCAACCAACAATACCCGCCCTTCTCCTCCTCCTCGTCGGCGCTCTTCTCCTCCCGCCACCACCACTACCGCCTCTCCGTTTTTCCCATCCGCCATTGATTATGAACCTGATCCGTCGTTTGCTCCGCCATTTATTCACCGTCTGCTCCATTCCTCTTTATTTTTCTCCTCTCCCGCCACCACCACTCACTGCCTCTCCCGTTTTTCTCCTCCACCTCTTGTAACCTGGTAGTCCACCTGCTGCTCTCAGAACTCTTAAGTTACTCCGTAGTCCCTACTGTAAGTGCCAATCCTTTTGACATTCTGATCTGGGGCAAATTTTATTTTGGGTTCAATTGTTAATTTTAACTGTCAAGTCCGTTGAATTGGAGCAAGGGTTTTGATTGGATTTTTGGACACATTATTTTTCAATTTAAATTTATTTGCATCTGATGCAGCCCATTGCTTGCTATACATAGATATGCAGGGGCATTTGCCGAAATTCCTAATTAAATCATAGGAACAGCAAAGTCGGACCGCTCAAAGAATTTGAGACAATTCCCGGCGATAAGATGCTCAGACATCTCTCCCTGATGTACTGACAACACAAAATCTCAGAATTGTGTGCTTTTAATTGTTTGCACTGGTGGCACATCTATTACCAGGTCTGTCAAGCAAAAGAGAAGAATTATCCGAGTGGACTACTGTCTGAATTTAGAATGGCACCTGTTTGTGATGGCTTAATCATTCTGTTAGCCTTTCTTTGTAGTTGATTTCGTAGTTCTTATTTTATCTGTTTGAGCTTTCTAATAATAATTGGCTGCATTTCGTATATAATAAATTATATTATCTGTACGAATCATTTATTCTTCAAGCTTAATAGATAACAAATGGATCATAAATGGTAATTCGTTTATGAGCTGAAGTATAAATTCACAGCCATACATATAGTTTAACATGCCATTTTGCATGCTGTACGGACATAGGTATGAAAGAATATGCCTGTTGTTTTACTGTTTTCATTTAGTTTTGTAGTTTACAATGGCATAAATATTGTATCTTGTATAATTTTGGTACACAATGACGCATCTATTTACTTCCAAGTTCCAATAAATGTCAAGTTAGAATAATAATATTTTTATAAATTATAACACTAGTAATATAGAGTGGCAATTTATCAACCATACACACCGTTTTATCGCCGTTTTATCGCCGTTTTATCACCGATAAAATTCCGCATCGCTAATTCAACTCCGAACCGTTAAACCGCACAAATCGCATTTTAAAACCTTGCTCTAAAATAAGTGCTTCTTTTGCTCACATACGACAACAATGGTGTTGAACTGTTCATGATGCTTCGTCAGAGAAAGGCGAGCTCAATCGCCCAACGTTTAAATTCAAGTTGAGTCCTCATGAAGGACTTAATGGACATTTTTATGCCAAGGGTTCCCAATTAGAGTTGGCCAAGGTTGAAGAAGGTACATGCAGTTTTTTGTGAGGAAAATAGCTGGTGGAAGCTAATATGAAACATTACAATATTCTAGAGTGAAGAGAAACAAATGGATTTCTCCAGAAGATAACGTTGATTTTTGGTAGGAACAATTCAACTGTATTCGTTAATAATAGAATCTTTCTCACAAATCCTGAGTCTTTTTTGCTGCTGCTTGAGTATTGCATCATATTGCAGATTCATCTTGTCAGCAGTTACTTGGAACAACAGCACAAAAAATAAAAGAGCTGATCAAACAGCTTGTTTGTTAGTCCTGGGATGACTACGGCATAGTTTGTTTCAAAGATGACCATATTTATTATGTTGAACGTAGAGGATGGAAAAATGGTACTTTTAAGATAGGCAATGAGAGCTTTCCTGCATCTCTCTTGGATCTGCCTTGCATCGTTGGGTCTTATAAAACTTATGATGAGAGTTTGCTTATAAAAACTGCTGATGTTGGTCAGGTAACAATATCTATAATTTTTTTTGGGCCTCAAAAAAAATATTTTAGGCCCTCAAAAATCTATAATTTTTTTTTTAAATACTTGTTCCTTTAAGGGAATTGTTGCTCATACTAATGATTTTTTTGGAGCAGATGATAATGGTGAGGGAAGAAGAAGACCCAGCACCTGAAGGAGTTGAGTACCGCCATGGCCTAACTCCTCCAATGAGAAATGCTAGATCAAAGCGTTTTAGAAGAGAACCTGATTTGAATGTAATATAAGTTACTTTGTTTTTGAACTTTCAAGCCTTTATTATTATTATTATTATTATTATTATTAATGTTATTATTATTATTATTATTATTATTATTATTATTATATGTTAATTGTTTCTGATTCTTTTTGGTTGCAGCCGGAGTTGGTACAGAGAGTTGAGAAAGATTTGTCTCATATTATTTCAGGTGGAACTGTTACCCGTATCCTTTCTATTCTTATACTTTGGTACATCGAGGTACCTCTTCCTGCCAGAGACCATACAATTTTTGCTATTGGTGTTGAACTCCTGAATTACCTTTTGTATTAACAAAACTCTCACCAACCAATATATAACAGTATATAATAGTTTATAGATTTTAGTTACTTTTAGTGTTGCAAATGATAGTAGTACATACTAGAGGCATGGTTGAGCCTCCCATATGTTACAATCACATGACATGTAACTACCAACATGAAGTAGTATTGCAACAAGGTTTCTTAACTAAATTGGTAGACACAAATGCTGGTGCTGGTGAGGAAGGAGGTGCTAAGAACAAAAGGCTGCACCAGAATCATCTACAGATAAACAAGATGCACCAGCAGTAGAAAATGCTGCCACTGGCGAGGAACCTGAACAGAGCGAGTCTGACGACTCTATGGAGCAAGACTAACTAGATAAAGGCCCAAGTGCTACGCGTGACCTTTTATCTTGTATGATTATAAAAAGGGCTGCTACTTTGTTTAGTCAGTTCCAAAATTATGACTTTGGTGTAATCTGACAGCATTAAGAGGAAAAATTGATGAGGAGCATTATCATGTGCAACCATGCTATAATTGAAATAATTAAGTTTATGTTTTTTTTTTTTTTTTTTTTTTTTTTTTTTTTTTTTTTTTTTTTTTTTTTTGTAATTAGAGACGATAGTCCTAGATGATAATTTTATCTACATGAAATATTTGAATATTTCTCATATTATTGACTGTGTTTCCATGTCCCTTTATGTCTTCAAGCTCCTGACGATCTGTTAACACCACTAGGGCTGTCAACGGCATCAGAAAACACGTGATGCTGTTTCGTATAACCGAAACATAACAAATAACGATGTCAGTTTTAATTTCGTTTCAATAACGAAACAGCAAACGAAACAAAGAATCATACCGTTTCGAACCGTTTCGCCTCTTTTCAAACCGTTTCATGTGTAAATTCTGAAGTGGAACGAATAACGGAATGATATTCTATACCGTTTCAAAAACGGAATGGTTAACGAAATGGAACCTTATACCGTGTTCCATAACGGAACGGCAAACGAAACATCCTGATCCGTGTGTTTCGTCCACGTTTGACAGCCCTAAACACCACAAGGAACTTACACTTTTTTTTTTTTTTAACTGTTAGTTAATATTTCCACTTCACTCGTTTCCTTTTCTGATTTAGTTTCTATAGCGTAGGGTCAGTTTGCATCTTAACACTTTATTTATTTATTTGTATTTATTCCTGATGTATTCATTTTTCTTCTTATCTACGATTTATGACCAAGGATTTAGCTATAGTTGATCAACTTGTCTAGACCATGTATAATTTTAACATAGATATCAGTTTTTCGCACATTATTTTTTTGAAGATAAATTGAGGTCAAGCCTCCCAACTTATTTTTAAATTAAATGTCTATAAAGACCCCCCCCCCCCCCAGTCGGGTTTCGAACCTGTGACCTCTCACTTGAGATGCATTGCTCTTTCGCACATTATTGGATCGTGTGATTGGTAACTCTGAATGATGAGGCATCTGTCAACAGCTGCCTTGCTTTTCTCTCAGTAAAATTATCTTTCTGTGATCTCACAATTTTAAACAAACAAAGGGCAGATAAAGAACTACACACTTGTCTGTGAAATGAGATCTGCTGCCGTGGCCGGGAAAGAATGTATACTGTCTAAATTTTTATGTTTTAATAAACTGTGTGGTGTTATTACATCCTGTACAAAGAAATTATTCTCACGAAAGCAACAATCGCCATTTTAACATAGATCTCATTCAATACGGATTGAAATTGAACTATTAGACCATTCAGTGGTCTGAAACATCCCATCCACAGTTCGAACTCTACCACATTATATTGATTCTGTTGTACTAGATTCAGACTCCACATCTAAGAAGTCTGCAACAGACACCGGACTCTCTGGTGGTAAATGCACCGGCAAGTCTCCCTTGAGCATACCAACTACATCGGCCATGCTTGGTCTTCGCTCAGGGCTATCATGAATGCAATTGAAAGCCACTGAAACCAAGATCCTGATTTCATTTTCTTTTATTTGTTCACTCTGCAAACTCTGGTCTACCACCTCCCAGAGGTTCCCTTCAAGCATTCTCTTCCCTGCAATTTTGGGGAAATAAGAGTTCTTCCTCTGCTGAGTTTCTGCATCAACTATGATTTCTAAGTTCCTTCTTCCTCCAACAAGTTCTAAAAGCACCATCCCATAGCTATAAACATCAGACTTTGTTGACATTGCAGTTGTAATGAGCATCTCTGGTGGCAAATAACCAACCTGTCATAGTTAAGCCATTAAGCAATTTATTTGCTTATATTGGACAAATTGTTTCAAATGGAAATTTAAAGCATACCGTGCCCCTAGCTCTTGTCATGACTATGTTGTCTTCTCTGCTCATGGCTCTTGAGATGCCAAAATCAGACAATAGTGCCTGGAAACCCCTGCCGAGTAATATATTTGCTGGCTTGATGTCTAGGTGAATGATTTGATGACGACAATCAAGGTGTAAGTATGCCAGAGCTTTTGCCACATCAACTGCAATTTCATACCTCAATGCCCATGTTAAACGGCTTCTTCTCTCTTCAGCAGCAAAAAGCCAGGTGTCTAGCGAACCATTCTCAAAGAATGGGTATATAAGGTATCTTTCACCTCTCGGTGTGAGGCAGTATCCAAGGAGGCGCACTAAGTTGATATGTTGTACACTTGCTATTATTGCAATTTCGGTATTGAACTGATCTTCACTATTTGACTGGCCATTGATCTGCTTCACAGCGACAACAGTACCATTTCTAAGCGTTCCCTTAAAGACAGTGCTGGATGCGCCTTTACCAATTGGTATCTCAAAGTTTCTTGTTGCCTGATTTAGGTCCTTAAACGTGAATCTTGTCGGCAACTCGGTCAGGTCCAAAAAATTGTACTCATTATCTTGGAACATTTCATAGGTTCTCGTATACAGTGGATACAAAAAGAGCAATGGAATGTTAATGCAATACATGATATTGAAGAGAAGGTTCCAATGGGAAAACCATACACTTGTCACAGTTAATCCTAAAAGCATGAAGCTGAACAAAGTTGCCACAATAATCTTCCGTGTTCTGCCCAAGGTAACTCGCATGTATAACCAAAAGATGATTAAAAAAATTACAGCACCAAAGGTACCAGTGATTACATTAGTAATCGGCTGCAGATATGGATCAGTTTGGTCGATTTCAAGTAATACTACAAGAGAAACAAGTAATGTAAACATTATTCTATGGTTAATGTCTTGAACAAATACTGACATCATATAAACTAAAATAGACAACTTGTCAATGCCTAAGATCAAACGATACTCAATATCCCAACGAGGAGGGTTGAGGAAGAAACGCATTGGAAGGATTAGAACAATTATGACTAGTAATACAACCATGATGACAGCCTTTCTTGTGTGATTTGTAATATGATTAAGATGGAGATATATGACTGAAGTACATCATCGTGCTAATAAAAGTAGCAATGATGTAAAAGTTTGAATCTAGTACCCGTAGATCTGGGCTGGATATTAGGCGATCAGCAGTAGCAATTGCAAGAATACAAATGATAATTGCCGCTGAAACCAGTATTGAACCCCTAATTCTGGCCATCTATAATACTCTCTTTTACTTTGTTTGGCTTCTGCCTTGTTTTCTTTTGTTTTTGTAAGTTATTGCTATTTGTGTTAGTATGCCTTTATAGAGAAATTCTACCCCGGCTCAACTCGTTAATAAAGTTATCTCCAGTCTTACTAGAATTGAAGAGTACTTCTCACTGTACATGGGGCAAGTTTCTATTGAAAACAGATTTAACAATATAGCTAAACTACAGTTGAAGAACTGAAAGAGCCCTTTTTCTGTTACAATGGAGAGTGAAAAAAAAAAAAAAAAACTCAGTTTAAAATACATTTTTAGGTTTATTACTAATAAGAAATAACATCATCCAGTTACCCTATTCCACTGGAGGGAATTGACTAATTGAGCAGGACAAGTTATGTTGGTAGTCAAGGGTCAACCTATCGAAAGAATAGAGCAGAGAAAAATAAATTGATAATCAAATCATTAGTCAAGAATTTTTAGCCTATTAATTTCCGTGTCAGGACCCCAGCAACACTATCCGAATGGACTGAATGACCCAAAAAAAAAAAAAAGTTCATTCATTCATTTCCCTTTTGACACGGCGCATTTATGTTTGAAAATCCTTCTATGGCACGAAGAATTTATGAGTGAAAAGATATGTGAATGTAAATGTATAATGTCGACTTTTCTTTATTTTAAACCTGTCCTATGAAGAAATGTTACATATGTAATTTCCAAATTATCACTCTCAAGACATCTTGCATGCATTTTTACTAACATTTTATTAGTGCGCACTATGCATATGCAATAGGTGGATATGCTAGTTTATGTAGTTCTTTTGTTACAAAAAAGAAATAATCCTCCATGTAAGAATCTTTTTTGTTCAAGGAATGTCTACACAGAGTACAGACTAAAAAGATTTTATAAATTAGCAAAGGTGCAATATGTAATATTCAGGTATACATTAAAGGGGCTATCCAAGAAAAACAAATTTAATAGTTAAAACATGCACCAACAGTTGTAAGTTAAAAGTAGACAAACTGCAGGTCATACTAATACAAATACAGCCAAGTATACATACAACAATAAATAAAAAAAATGGTTAATGTGGAGTGCTTAAAAGATGAATTCACAGAGAAGATTATCAGGTGGTTAGCCTCCGGTCAATAAATTCCTCCGACCTCCGCTTCCTTTTAAGGAATAAAAAGTACAGAGATGACTGCACAAGAGTAGACTTTACAGGATACCTATGTCTTTACCTTTTCATATGTAGACTTTTGGTACACAGCTGGAATTAATTACTTTCTGAGACAGTTTTGAAATTTGTCAGTCATACGTATATAGTTAAAAATAATAACATCCCGATGTTATATATTGAAATTTTCTATCATACTGGTATTCAGCTTAACTATCTGATGCAAGTTGCAACATATTTTACTAAATGCTGTTCATGTTATCTGTACTCTTCCAGCTGTGTATTAAATTCTCATAGGACGTCAGGCATGTTGTACATGTTATCTGGTAGTTTCTAACGATGATAGATACTTTTTACTATTGTCAACATATGCACACGGTTTTGAAAATTTCTGAGAGCTTATATCACATTCTTTATCTGCGTCTGACAAGGTTTACTAGAGACCTTCATATGACATTTACAAATTTCACATTGCACCAGTCATGGCAATTACTGAATAAATAGATCTTTGAGAGAGAGAGAGAGAGAGAGAGAGAGGGGGGGGGGGGGGAATCTTTTTCATGCATTTCATTTATTCATTACTTCATCCACAACCCTTCTATCCAATTTTCTTCAAGTGTGTTGGTCTCTTTCTTTTTTTTTTTTTTACTTGTATACATCGCTTTGATCACAACAAACTCCTGATCCAGATGCTCCAGTTGATTAAATGATTTATAACATTTTGAAAATACAAGATAAATTTGCACACAAAATAATACAATATTGACAGGAATTGATGATCAACTTCCATTGAGGTATTGGCATGTTTCTTCCATTTCTATCCATAATGAAGATAAATTCTAACTGACTTAGATTCAGATAAATGTTCTCAATGAAGTAGCCACAACATTAAAAATGCTAAATAAGCCCAGAACAGTCAACTTACTAGCAGCCAATTCAATCGAAAACCTAAACATAAAATGATGCGGAAGTTTTTCCAACATCATAATAAATTCATAAAAGAAAAATATATCACACCTCGCTATCATCATCAGATTGCGTCATCCTAAGCCGCCGACGCCTACGATACGTCCTTCCCCAAGTTCTTTGGGGCTCACTGCCCCCCTCCTCATCATAGCTATCATCCCCTTCTCGATCACCATCCGCAATTCCATCCCCCATATCATTAACACTCTCTCCCCACAATACCCTTCTCCTCCTTTGCCCCCTTGGTGAACTCCTACGAGATCTCATACTACTCCCAGCACTGCCATTACTGTGAGCTATAGTCCTCGACCCATCTTCACTAAGAACATGCACAATTAAGAAAATAGCAAAGGGTGGAAATGAAAAGTATCTCCCACCACCAAATTCTTCATCCTCCCCCAAAACACTGAACAAATCGCCGATATCTCTCTCCCTTTCCATCCTGCGCCAGTCACGCATCCTCTCTGGATCAGCCTGTGACGGTCGAGTATTTGGGTGCACCTCCCTGGCATGCTTCCTCAATTCCCCATAAGTCCCAGTAAATTCACAGGACTCGGAAGCACAGCTTCTTTGTTTCAAATTCATGTAATTACGTGCTGATTCTACTACCGTCCAGCCAGTCACTGAGCCACGACATAACGGGCAATATAATTTGGCGGGTTCTTCATTTCCAGTGTTGTCAGCATCATTTGATTTGCGAAATTGGTCGAGGCAGTTCGAGTGGCGGTAACTGGTGTCACACATAAAGGCACGGCAGCCATTCTGACTAGAGGTGCACTGGAGAAGAACTGCATTGTGCGGGTGGTCCATGCAAACTGGACAGCGTGCCTCATTGTACTCCTTCGCCTCTATGGGTGTGATAACAGGTTCAGGAATGGGTACATGTCGGGCTTCCGTTGATGAGCAATTAGAGTTCCTTGTGTTTCTACTGGAAGAGCAGCCAGAATGGTAAGGGGCCGGACGAGAAATTCTCTCTCTTCTTTCCTTTGGCATTTTTGTTAATTAATTAGAGTAGTGCTACAAAGAAAGACTGCTCTCTTGTACTACTCAAATTACTACTGAATTTGATCTTGAATATCAAATGACTGAAATAACAGAAGTGTAGATAATTAGCGACAAATTAAAGCAAACAAAACAGGCTTAACAGAAATTATACTTGTACAAAATTGAGCGTAATATCTAAGTTTCAGTCCTCCATTACCAGAAAACCGAAGTAAAAAATCTGTAAAAACAGTTGCCATCAATTGGTGGGGTTAATAAAGTACCTCTAAACAAGAAGAAAACAAATCATTTACTATTTATGCATCAAATAGATATATGTAAAAAAAAAAAAAAAAAAAAAAATTTCTAAAGCTTTCCTCTTTTTCCCAAAATAAGCCCTAAAATTCCAAATAATCGGCACAAAATTTCTCGCCTGAGAGACGAATTGATCAACTCCATCAAAATAAGAACCCAGGTAGAAAACAAAAGATTCAACTTTGGTTCCCCATCAAACAAGAACACGACCGTCTTTAAAGGAGGATTCAAAATCGAGCTATTTCGAACGCGATTCCGATCGAGGACTTCCTTTCAATCGAAAATTTGTACTGAAAAAGACTTACAAGAGTAGAAATTACAGATCTGAAGGTCTTAAATTGGAACAGTAGATCTTCAGTCGGATCGGAGAAGCACAGGCCCTAAAATTTCGATCGAGAAAAAGGGTAAATACGAAAAAAATTGAGGTACGGATGTTACATATACAAAGGGGTTGAACTTGAATGTTACAAAGTTGTCACTCTAGAAAAAAAATAAAGAAAGGAAAAGGGAGCTGAATGGTGACGTGGCAGATGACCTGGGTTCCTCGAGACCATTTATTTGTCGATGGGGTAGAGAATTTCTGTGCTTGATATTTTATAGAACTCATTGAGGCGGTTAGTTGATGTGGGCCACATGGTTTTATCTACACTAGATCTGTCGACAATGTAGACATTGGAATGATGCGTAGAGATATTTTAACACAAGATCTAAAGTGGAGAGGATTCCTAATTGGATAGATATCTCCAGTTATTTTATCCAACAGAGGGAGTTTCCTCGTTTGAACCACTGCGTGTCGGTCCTGCTGCTTCAGCCGGCCCTGGCCCCTGGAAAACTTCTCAAGTATTTGCAATTGGCAACTCACAAGATAATATTTTCTTCTTTTACAGCAATACAGCATTAACAATCTAAATTATTAATTTTTTAAATGTCATGAATATTACAATTAAATTTTATTTAGTGTGAAATTAACGTATCCGAATATAATTGCTGGATGCACTTAATTATGTATAATGATCATGATTATGTACCATATGAGCTTTGCAACTTTTGGTGAATAGATTCCTTATGTGATATTAAAAAAAAATTTAAATCAACGGTTCAAATTTATTTATTGAAATTTATAATTTGAATAATTAATGCAGAAAAATTTATTGTCATCTAAAAATAATTCATTAATTGACCCTTTCTTTCTCAAAAGAATATAGAAAAATAAACAACTTTTGTTTGACGTATTCTATTTGAGAAATTATCCAATTTTTACTTTCCTGTTGTTTGTAATTGTAAGTTCACCCATTGACCATTCACGGTCGATCTATCTTAGTGAGAGAAAAAAAAAAAAAAAAACGAAAGGTGAAGAAGAAATATCCAAATACAAGATAATGGAGATAAATTAATTCCTATGCTCATGCTATAATTATTCATTTGAACTCAACTGGATCACAATATCATTAATATAAGAATAAACAGTTTTTAAGCCTGAGATGGTGTAATACATTCATGGAATATTTGTTTGAGTTTGCTACTACTACTAGCACCTCCTTAAAACCAAAATGAATAAATTATTATACATTTTGCAGATACTTCATCTGACATATGTATTATTAAAGAAAATTTTATGAATTATACCAGTACATAATTATGTCCATATTATTCATGAAACTTATGATTTATCAATATATATATATATCAAATACGTGTGCGAGTGTGTGGGAATTATAAAAAGAATTCTACATTTATATTCCATCACAAATTTCTAAAAAAATTGGGAGGAAAGTTAATTTGTTTCAATTTTCTAAAACAAGAGTTACCTAGAATTTGGTATCCCTAATTCCCAATGCATTTGCTCGATCTTAAATTGACAGCCTGATGTTCAATCCTAATATTAATCCAGTGCATATGTCGTAACATTTAACGATAAGGGAAAAAAATTATTATAGTATTTGAAGACGCTTACCAATAATCACTACCATAATTGCTAACAAGTTGCTTTTAGATGCTATCATTTTGCTAATTGAGCAATTAACAACTGAATTGCTGGTTCAATTACCATTTTATATTTGAAAAGGACAAATCTAGCTATTTCACAGTTTGAAACTTCGAGTAGAGAAAGTCATTACGGTGAAAAGAAACCATACACGTTAATACGTTATAGTTTTCTTTTATTAGCATTTACGTTATGATTATTTCTTTTCTTTTTCCGAAACAAATTCACGTCATTGACTTGTTAAAAAGAACGTTTGTTGAGACCAACTTAGTAGGTGTATATATCATTAGGGGTGTTAATGGTCTGCCGTTTCGACCGTTAACAGAAACAGAATGATAAATGAGTTGCATTTTCAGAAACGAAACGGGTTATTATGCACGTGTTCCGTTTTACCGAAAAATGACTGAAATCAATGGAAAATATGTTGAAATCAGTGGAAAATGAGGAACGGAACAGCTAACTAAACGGAAAACAGTTCCGTTTTACGAAACGAAACAGAAACGGAATGGTATTTTGTTACGTTACCAGAAACAGAACGAAAACGGAACATCCGTGTTCCGCTTCCGTTTCTCACATTTGACACCCCTATATATCATCGTGTCAGTAGTCACATATGTACATATTAGGAATTCAAACACACATGGAAAACCTTAAATTTGGAACGGAGTTACTTATTCTAATCTCAGCTTTTGTCAATAGGAACGAAGGACACTAACCTGTATCCATGCTGTACCTGTACCTAACTAAAGAGGGACCTGTGACTGAATTTGAATGGTCCACGCACTCTTACCTACCATTACCCCTTAAACAATTGAGGTTTTGTTTTGACTATTTGTTAACAATACAATCAATTCCTCCAAAAAGATAGTACCACAGCAATGTGAATAATCTTATTGTATCATTAGTATTCATTACTCTCGCACTACATCTAAAGGTAGAATTAGATCCAAGTTGGGAGCACCAATTAGCCGAGATTCAAAACTTTTGAATGACCACCTAGTACACTACTTACAATCGCATTTACTTATAGTAATATATAACTTTTTTGTGATTCGGAAGTCACAAACTCGACATAAAATGTTAAGACAGACCACTATAATATGTTAATATGGTACGGCAGTAATATGCCAGGTCGAGCCCACCCAAACCATCTCAGCATAAAATATGCATCATATATTAATAGCAAACACTCCATATTTATACAGTGGCCGAATGAAACTTAACAAGAGATACTCTATACCCAACAGCAAATCAAAGTAAACATATTGCCTAAGGAAACACCAAAAAAGTAAAAATATAAACATCACCAATATTATTTTCTGATTAGATAGGCAAGCTCCAGCCGTTTATACAAAGAAACTGAGACCTATTAATACATATACAAGAACATGCTCTATTGAACTCTGTGGACATCAAAATATATCACAACACAACTTCTACTCAAATATTTCATCCTCGTCATCAGGGAGAGGTTGAGCTGCAGCAGCAGTAAGATCTGCCTCATGCCTGTACAACAAAGTAAATAAATGAATTGGTATAAACAATTTTGAAATATACACAGCTAAAAGGTTACACAAGTAGTAGTAACATTTTGACACATCAACCAATCAGGATCAAATAGAATACGATTCACCCTTTTCCTTTATTAGAGCTCATGTACTGTATACATGTATGACGAATAAATGATGAGTTAAACATAGTGCCTAAATTTACAATTATGCCCCTCACAATTAGCCTATAAAACTACTACAGAACAAGATGTGAAACTTACGATGAACTTACCGTAAAAAAATAAATTCCAAAAAATCTATGTAAACCAAATAAAAAGCACTTACTGTTGTTGGGCAGCCAAGTCAATCTGAACCTCTGGAGGAGCCAAAGCAGGAGACTCGACAAAATGCAAGTTTGAATCCCTGCCCGATTGAAAAAAAATTCAAAATGTTGATACCTTCATTAACACAGAAAGTACAGTTCCACACATTGCTCCATAAAGAATTACTCTAAATCTTCTGGACGTGAAGCTACGTGTAGCAACCACAACCAATCCTTTTGGAAAAAAAAAAATTCTAAAGATACCAGTATTAGTAAAAGTATACCAATGAACTTACCCAGCAAGTTTTCTGGCAAGGTAAAGGAAGGGTTTCTCAAAGTTGTAGTTACTCTTGGCAGAGATCTCGTAGTATTGCAAGTTTTTCTTCCTATGAAATGTCACTTGCTTTGCCTTCACTTGCCGGTTTTTCACATCCACCTTGTTCCCACACAGCACTATTGGTATATTTTCACAAACTCTACAAAACAAGCAGAAACACATGTGAGCCAAAAGATACAATTCAAAGGCAATTTGGTAAATTCACAGCTCACTGCAGATTAAGATCACGTGCCTACAACTACTATTGCAAAGGACATATCAATAGGACAGAATACATCCTCTCGATTTCAATCTCAAGCTTCCTTAACAATTTTCCAAAAAGGACGACCAAAGATTTAAGTGATCAAACACATACCATGAATTAAGATTGATTAAATATTGTTCTGCAGATTACACCGCATCTTTATGGGTGTTTGTACATATAATTCATAATTAACAGACATTTGGATAGTGATTTCTTAGGCTTGGGCCACAATTAGAAATGTATTTCTGCAAATTAAAATCCTTTATAATGGGAAACAAGAAATACCTGCACAAGTCTCTATGCCAGGTAGGAACATTCTTGTACGTCAATCGTGATGTCACATCAAACATGATAATCGCACATTGCCCGTGGATACTGTAACATGTGAAGGAAAAGAATGAAAAGTTACAAAAAAAAGATAATATCCAATATATCCTTGATGCATAATTTCCAAATTTCAAGATTAATATACAAAAGAAAACGCAGTATGGACAATTGCTTACTAGTAACCATCTCTGAGGCCACCAAATTTCTCCTGACCAGCAGTATCCCAGCAGTAAAAACGGATTTTACCACAGTTTGTGAAAAAATCAAGGGGATGCACCTCCACTCCAATGGTTGCTGTTTTTACAATCAATATATGAGTGCGGTTTACAAAAAGTATTCATAATTTGCCTATACTACCTCAAATAAAAGTACTTATACAACAAATTCAATCAAATACTTACGCTCATATTTCTTCTCGAACTCTCCAGTGAGATGCCTCTTCACAAAAGTTGTTTTACCTGATAGTATTACCAGTAACAATTAAAATTAAAAAAAAAAAATCTCTCTATTCTAACAATTACTAGTAACATGCTACACCTATACAAGTAAATTTATCTAAAAATTAAGTATCTTTCCGAAAATTCACTCCAAGTTAACTGTCAGGACAGAAATTAAAATTGAAAGATGACATCTAGAAAGGAACTCACCAGTTCCTCCATCGCCAACAATTACAAGCTTGAAGCTCGGATAATCAACAGTTTGCTGATTTGGTAATGCCTACAACAAAAGATTGAAACCAAAATCTATTAGGAATTCAGAACCTAACGCTTCAAAAATATCACAAAAAAAGAGTAATCTTACCATCGGTTCTAGCGAAGCAAGTTAGGCGGTGGAGACGAAAGGATTGTGATTTACGAAAGAGAGACGAAACAAAAGCGCCGAGTTCTACAAGTTTTTCTCTTTTTGTTTCCTTTAAAAAAAAAAAAAAAACCCCCCCTCTCTGGAAATTTCTTTTCTTTTATTTATTTTCGATTTCTGGCGGTTTAGCTTTATCTTGACGCTGGATTCTGGACCGTCCGATCACGGCGCCAGATGGAAATTTGTTCAAACATGTAGCTGGTGGAGTTTAATGAAGACACGAGTAAGCCATGATTGAGGCAATCGGCAATATCAATATGGATTCTTCTTCGATTAATCAAGACTGTGCGGGTCGGATCCATCAAACATCAGAGAATGGGTTTAGCCCGTTAGGCCGTTAGAACTTAGAACCGTTAAATTTCGATCGGATCTTAGTATCTTACAAAGTTAGCAAGTTACAATAACGAATGAATATTTACGTTTCCCGCGCTGCAAAGGGAATGTAGACTTTATCTGACAAATTTTGGGCCTTTTTATTCGGCCCAAATAGAAATTGAGGCTGTCCGTAGTTAGGGATGAAAACGGATCGGATACGGATCGGATAGTGGGCTTCCGATATCCGCATCCATATTTTTTTTCGAATACGGATACAAATACGGATGTGTTCGGATACGGATATGGTTCGGATATTAAGCGGATACGAATACGGTCCGGATATTGTCGGATACGAAAACGAATACGAATATATTTTGTCGGATACGGATTGCATTTTGATCGATTATTTTTTATCCATTTCATTAGCACATTTTGTAAACTTCATAGTGCATATAAAAGTTTGTAGCGCATGAGAGGAGCCGAAACATAGAGGAATATATTTACGTCATGCAATGAGTTAAGTTTTGACAATATAAATTATACGTTAATTAGGTTAGTGTTCAAACTTCATTCATTCAATCAATCAATACAAAATCGTATCAACATACTACATAATATGTATAAATTTAATTATTATTAATACTATTAATCATTATTTATAATTTATAATCTATATTAATCTGCCAAAAAAAATTCAAATTAGATGTCTTAGATACATATAAATATACATAACAACCAACCTTATTAACAAGAGTTAGTTGGTCTAGTGGTAGAGGTGTTGTGTGCTTATCCAATCAACCCTGGGTTTGATTCCCGCTTTATGCATATTCAATTTTGTAGCAATTAGCATGCGGATGCGGGTCTGGAATGGGGTATTCGGATATCCGTTTGACAAATAATTTCGGATGCGGATTATTATCCGTATTCGCATCCGTATCCGATTAAAAAAATCCGCATCCGCATCCGTATCCGAACGGATCCGGATATTAATATTCGAATCCGTAACTTTTCGGATACGGATGTGGATCGGAGTGGATATTATCCGATCTGTTTTCATCCCTATCCGTAGTGCCTTTAAACAAGTTCTCAAAACTCTCATGATCAATCATAATCATACATCTTTCTCAATAAATGATCTAAATTTCGACTTATATAAAAACAATCATCAGTATAAAATACATGTAGTTTACAAAATATAATTAATTTCAAAAAATAAATTTAAACCATTAATTTGGAGGAACATGTAGTTTACAGAAATTTCAAACCTTAAAAAGGAAAACTGTAACATCTTTTCTTAGTAGGCGTGAGAGGTGAGACTTTGTACATTATAATTTCAAGCCTTGACTGATATCGCCGCCGTTGAAAAACAGTACACTAATATAAAAATTGTGACGAGCCTAAAACAGTGGAAAACATTCGTTGACAGAAAAAAAAAATATAAAATATTAGAAAAAAATTCAATATGCTCTACAAATATAAAAGAAAAGGCATAAACAGTGAGATGAACAGTGCGGACTCGTTGTAATCTTGGACTTCGGATGATGTGGGCTCAAGTTTGCTATTACAATTGTCATCATATTGAATTTGGAAGCCCACAAATTTCTTTTTTTATTTCCTTCTCCACTAAAGACAAAAACGCTGTTGTTCTCAAATGGGATCTACAGGCTAAAATTCTAAAATTTAGCAGCTAATCTTGGTTTTGGATCGTAATATCATATAGTATTATTGACAAAGCGTACAAGAAAATACAGAGCTGATACGGGGCATCCCCGATTTTTGCCATCCCAGCCATCCTCTTGGATTTTACGCACTGGACTTCATTTTGGGCCTGCACGCTCCCCTCCCACTCTTCCCTTTCCTTCCCTTCCGCCAACCTCTTCCTCCCTTGCGATCTCTCTCCCTCTCTTCTGATATGCGCTGTCCATGTCGCATTCCCTCTTCTCTTCTTTTCTCCTCCTTTCGGACCTGACCCTTCTTCCCTCTATTCTTCTCGTTCTTCATTTTTTTCGTATACAATTGAACAGAGTAATTTAATATATCCCTTGATTTATAATAAATACTCCCATAAAATCAAATAGATAATTCTTTTAGTAAAAAAATATACTCTCTTATGTTATAATATAATAAGATACTCCCTTACATAAATATAATTACTCTCGTGTGACAAGTTAAATACTCCTTTAAAGTAAATTGATTAACTGAAAATATATTTGACATTTTCTTAATGAATCTTACATACTTCCTTAAAAAAATTAGTTACTCCCTTAATATAAATTATGTACTTCCATAATAAAAGATAAATGAAAATATCTTCAACACTCTCTTAATGAATCTTACATACTCCCTTAAAAATAATTAGTTACTTTCTTAACACAAATTATGTACTTCTATAATAAAAGATAAATGAAAACATATTTTACGCTCTCTTGATGAATCTTACATACTCTCTTATAAATAATTAGTTACTCTCTTATCATAAATTACGTACTTCCATAATAAAAGATAAATGAAAACATATTTGACATTTTCTTAATCAATCTTATATACTCCTTTAATAATATTTAAATACTCTCTTATCATAAATTACGTACTTCCATAATAAAAGATAAATGAAAACATATTTGACATTTTCTTAATCAATCTTATATACTCCTTTAATAATATTTAAATACTCTCTTACCACAAATTACATACTTTCATAATAAAAAATAAACGAAAACATATTTGACACTCCTTTAATGAATATTATATACTCCCTTATATTTCTTAGTTATTCCTTGTAGTAAATGGTGTATTTGAATGTATTAAGTACTTTCTTATATTTATTAAATATTCTTTTTGTATTTATGGCACCTTAAACTAAAGAGATAAGAGAGATTAAGGAATAAGAAATTGAAGGGATAGAACGAGGGAGGGAGAGAGGAGCATAGAGTGTGAAGGGAGATAGAGAAGGGAACGAAACTAAGAGAGGAAGAGAGTGAAGAGATAGAATAAGGAGAGGAAGTAGAGAGAGGAGGAGTGAGCTGAACAGCGAGAAAGGAGAGGGGAGGGGAGCGCTGAACCATGTGAAAGTAGGAAGACGGGAGGGAAGGATTGCTGAAATATTGGGCTGGGCTTGGGTTACGAACGCAATAGGAGATGGCAGGATGTCCGTTTCGTAGGATGACACTTAGGAATTCCGAAGAAAATAAGCCTTCCCTACCTAATAACTTTAGGTAGCACTTTTAAATTCAATCTAGCATATCCTCTATTGTTTGGTAGGGCTTCTAACAACCAGCATATTCATACTCACAGATCTTGTGTACGAGCATCTATATTATTTTTTAATGTCTCTCATATGATACACCTCAGAAAATAACGTTAAATCTACTCTATAAAATATATATATTTTAAAGAATACAGTATAATGTTTCATAGATCATTTTGAATCCAATGTCGTAGCTGACATATATAGCATGAATGTGATGATGTCATTGTTCAGTAAACTGTTCAGTTAAAATAAATAAAAAAAACATCCTGATATTGATTGACCAGAAATATACTGTAATTGTTTAAATTAAATTGCATAAACGAAATGGGTTGGTTACTTGATTTACATGAATATTTGTTGGTTGTAACCTGTCAATTCTTACAATAAGTCCAACAAATTAAAAATCATTACATCCCGCTAAATCGAAGTAAAACACTCTTGATGGTACGTCATGATAACAGTATTTATAACGAGTGAACCACTAATTTAACTTTGAAATCTCAAATGACAAAAGCTAATTGTTAACTATAATGTATCTGAGAGCAAAATATATGCAAAAAAAAAAAAAAAAAAAAATTGTATGACTATAAATTCCTAGAAGGTTTTAAAATTCTAAAGGTCAATCGTCTATCAAATTAGTGATCACAAGAAGATGCTTTTCACATCTTTATGCACGCACTAACTGTTTGGTGCTTATTACACTTGGGTGATCATTTCTTGTCACAATTAATGGGTCCAAAATTATCCAATAATCCCTCTGATTAAAATAGAAATTTAGGACACCAAAACTACAATAAAGCAATGATCAAATAGCACTGTTATGAATAGTTCGACAATTGACAAAAAGTTGGAACGAGATTGACAGTTATTTGGACTCACAGATACTCCCACATCTGTGCACGTCCTTGTGGACCAATCGTACAGGAGTTCGTTGTCGTTGCATATAAAAATATGGGTTAACTAGGTTTATGCCATTGTTAAAAAAAAAAAAATTAGAAAAATGTCATCATTAAATGACAAATTATTTTTATACCATCACTAAATGATAAAACTAAATTTATGCCACTGGATAATTAATTTGACCATTATATCCTTTTTAAATATGTCACTACAAAATAATAAAATTAGAAATATTCCACTTTAAAACATTAAAATTAGAAATATGTCACCATTAAGTAAATAAAGTGATTTTACACCATCAACAAAAAGAAATAAATTTTCAAATTTTAAAATTTAAAATCTCAAAAGTTGAAATTTACAAATTTTAAATTCAAAATTTCAAATTTTAAAATTCGAAATTTTGAAATTCGAAATTTTAAAATTTTTAAAAAACAAAACTTGAAAATTTAAAATTTGTAAATCTGAAATTTCAAAATATAAAATTTTAAATTTAATTAATGTCAATAAATTTCTTTTTTATTTCTTAAGGAGAGGGTATTTTGGATATTTTTAAAAAAGTTAGAGTCGTATTTATTTAATTTGAATGGCATATCTCTAATTTTGACCGAAAATAATGACATAAAACTAATTTTAACCATTTTATAGTGGCATAAAACTAATTTACAATTTAAGAGTAATATATCTCTAATTATCAGTTTTTCATAGTGGTGTATATCTAATTATTTCTAAAAATAGTGTAACAATATGAACACGCAGGTGATGTATATCAAAGGGTCTTATAATTTAATTGAATAGGATGTGCCAAATTTTCATATAATCAAAGCTGTACAATATGTTTTCTTTCTTTTCAGAAATAGGATGGTACGTACAAAAGGAATATATTTCATATAGCCAAAGTGCTCTTAGGGCCGTCAATGGGTACGGTACGGTATGGTAGAAAGTATTTTCATATCCGCACCCGTTAAATTTTTCTTTATCCGTACCCGTACCCATACCCGTTAAAAAGGACTTTACCTGTACCCATTAAGAATTAACGGTACGGGTAGGATAACGGTACATAATGGATAATAATAATATTATTAATTTAATAAAAAAATGTATAATGTGCTAAATAAATAGTATCAAATAAATATATAGATAAAGTAAAATATTTAGATAATATTTTAGATATAACAAAAATCATGAAATTTATTCTCATATCAATTAAATCGAAAAATCTATATAACTAATTATAAATTATTATATAATATAGAGTGTAAGTTAATTTTTTCATCATCATAAATAAATTTGGATGATTTGGATGAAGATCGAAATGAATAACATATCTTATGAAATATGCTAAAAACGTGATTATATATACATATATGTTTGTAAAATATTACCCGTTAGATAATGGGTACGAAATAGTCCTTACCCGTACCCGTACCCGTACCCGTACCCGATAAGTTAACGAAAATTTTTCTTTACCCGTACCCATACCCGTTCGTCTAACGAAAATAAAACCTTACCCATACCCGCCTTATCGAATACGGTACGGATAGGATAAACGGGTTTCATTGACAGCCGTAAGTGCTCTCATTGGAGATCTGAGTCACCAAAATGGCAAAATAGCTTCAGTAGTTTTTAAATTGATGGATTGATCACGGAGCGTTGTAATGACATAATTTTTTGCTTCACACAATGTATAATTTCATTTTTGGTGTGTTTAGTTGCAAGTAAGAATAGAAAAAGGGGAGAGAAGAAGGGATAAGAAGACTATTTTTTAAACCACACCTCTTCTTGAAAAGAGGGAAGATGGCTTATCTCGTGTTTATTCCTTATTTGGTTGTCTATTCTTTATTTTCCCTATTTCTTATTCTCAGTGCAACCAAACACATTTATTCATAGCTAAATTTATTTCCACATACAAGATTATAATTTTACAGTTTATTTTATGCTAAATTAAATTAAGTGGTGAAAAAAATGAACACGTCAAAATTGATATATTATAGTTATTTAGATTATATATTTTTCCCCACTTATCTAGTTAAAATGATCTTAAAAAATCATAGAAATTTATATGGATGAATCTTTGATGAAAATAAATAAAGTGAATGATTTCAATTCAATATTTGATTTTTAGAACTTGAATCTAAATAAAAAAATGAAATTATGGCATTGTGGCATCAAAACTGTTGTATTTGAACCTTGTTACTCATCTTTTGTTACTAGTACTTTAACCTAAACCCAGAACCCAAAAACCAGAAAACCCATACTATAATAATTTTAATTTCCAAAATAATACCAAATAGTTACGAACCGGGGACTCGCCAATCGGCGACGTTTAGCGGTCTCTCTGTCCCCGTCGTAGACTCCTAGTGTAGTAGTGTGTTCCTTTGACCAAATGTACACCTCCACAATAAAAAAAAAAAAATGTACACCTCATTGCACTCAAGTAGAGGTGAGGTGATCTATGGTAGCTAATAAGTCTTCTTCTACTGTGCATTAGACTTTTGTGTAAGAAATCCAAAAAGGCATTCGTTTAATGCTTTTGGACCTTTTTGTGCCATGATTAAGTCATTAAAAGAAGTCTGATTGAGGCCCTATGATACAGGAGTCTCATCTTAGATATGTCTTTGTACATTTACTGTTAATAAATTGACGTTGATTTTGAAATCTTTGGCACCTACAATATAGATGCATTATATTTAAAGAATCTTTCGTTTAGCATGGACATTCTGATACGGAAATATGTTGAAACTTATTGAATTCAAATGGCTGCGTCTGTTTTGGAAGCAATTGCCATGTGTAATTTTACCAGAATCAAGATTTCTCTTACGTCTTTTAAATATCATTATTTTCTCCTTTTCTGGGGAAAAGAATAAAAACTTAATAATACATGCACAATAAGAACTAATTAAAAGAAAAAGGATGTTTCCATTTTTGTTTATGACGATATTATGTCCGAAATGATGTTAAATTGTTAATATTTAATAATAATGTCACTAGATCTGTAGTATTATCAACGACAACCGGTATGGGTTTTGGTAGAGGCCCCAACATTTTAGTATCAACAAACTTATTACAGGGCTCTTCTTCACTAATATTTTAAAGTACGAAAATCAACCGTGATTTTTTTTAAAACTAAACATCCAGATGCACCAAAGTGGGACGAGTCAGAGCCGACGACTGTGCCAATGGGAGTAGGGTGTCTAGCGATAAAGCATAGTCTGATCAGTTTTTGGAGTTTGAAAGAAATTAAATTTTCCACACGCGCCAATGCGAGTGGCGCGTTGCTATTTTTGAAAAAATTGAAAAAAAATATTATTTATTTTTAAAAAACTAATTACTATGTTTGAAAATAATTTTTTGGATACTCAATTGGCGTGTTAACATTTTAAAAATAAAAATAATTTTATTATTTTTACAAATTATTTTTCTAAATTCTAGCAGCGCCATTTCCAGTGGCGCGGCTGTAAGTGTGCCAGTCCCAGTGGAGCATCTGGATATTTATTGTTAAAATTATATATTTTATGTTTATTATTAAATATCAAATTTATATTATATTTATTAAAAAATCGTGGAAAAATAAAAAATGAACCAAAATTTTGTTGGCGAAATCTTTAAAAAAAAGACAAATTTTCATTTTTTTTTTTTTTTTACTATTTTTCAGCTTTTAGAAATGCGGTCATCTTTTACTTCACACATTTTTTTTGTAAATAATTTTGGAGCAATTTGTCAGAAAATAAAAAATAAATAATCTCAAAAAATATAAATCTGGTTATGTATAAAATTGAATATCTAGATCAGATTGAATTGAGTAATTTAGATTAGTCATTTAAAAGTCCAATTTTAAAATATGAAGCTAAATCAATCGGAATATTTTAAATTTGTCACTCCGGACCCAGGTCCAGGATTTTTTTTTTTAAAAAAAAATCTAAATTAATTCGAATATTAATTGCTTGGATCAGAACATCAACATCTACCTGCCGGATAGAATACTACCTTGCCAAATAAATGAATGCCCCTCCTCACACGGCTACAAACGTCGTTCATCAGTTCATGTCATGCCTATTGCACTTTATTTAAAATTAAAAAACAAAATATAAAATAAAAGGTGATAATGTATTTTGTGTTATGGATAAGAAGATAAACAGCTAGTTGACATTCCGTCGTATATGTTCTTGATTGTGTTTTCATTGTTTTATATTTTGATCCAGTGAAGGAGAAATTCCAAATTAGTTTAAAGAAGTCGATGAATCAGATTGACAGATTGGCTCCAATTTCACCTGGTCCAACTTACCCCTTTTGAACTAATCCGTAGATAGAATAATTAAATTATAATCCTTATTTGGAAGGCGATGTGCATATATTAATATATATAAATCAACCTACTTATTATCTTCGAAACTATTCAAACTACAAAAGCAACATCCTTGACATATTCTGACATCTGTCAAATAGACCAAGTTAAGTTATGATTTAACAAAAAAGTTCTAATACTAAATAAAGTTAAGTCTGATTTAACTATAATGAAGTTAATTTAACAATATATTAACTACTCTGCTAACTTGCTTATGTAATATATATAATCAGGTAAGTGAAGTTATGATTTAAAAATAATTAAGTCTGAAATTATAAATTTCATTCCTTATTCCACAAATCTAAATTAATTGTTAATTACTTAAAGTGCCTGGCAATATCTCAAATTATCTTAATAAACAATTTAATGTATAAAAAGAAATATGAAAATAAGAAAATGCTACATCATATTTCAATGAAATAAAAAATAAAATTACATTCAATATATTTTACAAAATATATCCAGAAGACTGCTGAAAAAGTAACATTTTGCCACCTTAATAAGAACAATAAGAAAATGAAAAGGAGAAGGGGGGGAACAGAACATTCTTTCTAGTGCTAGTTCTAACTACTAAAGACACTTGACATTATTTCAGAAAGCGAGTAGTTACATTACTCTTCTATCTAGCACCCATTTTTTTTTTTTTTATTCATTTCAATCGCTCTTTGTCGAATACTAATTTCTTTTTCCAAACGGATCGAATTTTAAACGAAACGAAAAGGGGAAAGAGAAAGGGGAAGAAAAAGACGAGGAGGAAACAAATGGGAAGCGTTTCACTTGAATCACGATCGACTTGGGTCAAAAGTTGAAATCAAAAATAGCCAGCGAAAGTGAAACCTACGCACTTTATTACATTATTTACATTATCGCATTAAACTCGTGAAGAAGTTTTCCAAGTTCTCTATAGCCGTACAAAAATTAGCACTTTTCGTGAATTTATGATCTACTGTACTGTATCCTTGATACCCAATCCATTTATTAATTTTGACAGTGGACACTGATAGTTACATTAAACTTCTTTGATATGATCGCTTTTATTACAACAGTTGATTTTTTGCTTTTGCTTTTGATGTGAAGATGGAAACAAATCTTATAGTTTTAAATATCTACAAAAATATTTTGTAACCAAATTTCGAACAATTCTCGTGTGAGAAATGATAACTGTCATCTACAATTTTGTCATTACTTGTCATCGCTAAACACAAAGTGAACACATAAAATATACAAGGTAAACATATATTTAATTAAAGTGAATACTTACGAACAAATAAGTGTTGTCATCTTTTGTTCATATTTTTATAGGCATATTCAACTTATTTGTTTGTATGTGTTCATTTTGATCAATATTTATGTTCGTCTTATCTATTTTATGTGTTCATTTTTTATTTAGCGATGGCAAAACTGTAAATGGCAGTAATCAATTTCCTTTTCTAGTTTCTATCCCTACTATTTATAATAGAAACAAGCACCCATAAAAAAAGGTCAGAACAATTTTACTAGAGTGGTGAAAATAATTGTTATATCAATTTTGGATCATTCATTTGTGTGTTATAATCTGATTTGTGATCTAGATGTTAATTTCAGATAAAAAATTAGACTCTTTGAAAGGAAAAAGTCAGGTGGTATTTAAATAATTTATTTTTCTGAAAGATATCAATATGTATCGCTCGAAGATTCAACCAGATTTTTTGATTGTCTAATATTATTTTGTTTTTTTATTTGTTCACATATTGGGACATCTTTTGTTAGTTATCTGTAAAATTCACAATATTTCTTATTTTTACCACCAAACTAAACAACTTACAGCCTTTTCGTTAAAAATAAACAGTATATATAATATATCCCTTTTACTTCGTTCGATTAGATTATTGATATCTCATATTTATATATGCATTTTGGCCGGACTTTACATTTAAATGGTAACTCAAACCCCTACATTCATTGTGCTTCGTGCTATATTTGTCTAGAATTGGGTACTGTTGTGGTTTTTATATTGAATTGCATAAACTTGGTGGATCATGCACAATTATTGCATAAAATGGTGGATTTAAGAGAAGCAATTGGTCAAATAAAATCAATAGCATTGAAGAGCTCATCCTAAGTTTTCCTACGATTTTTGAATCACCTTAATCGGAGTCCGGATGAAGAAATTATGGTCAAAATACTAGTGAAGACCAAAATCTGAACGAATGAACAGTAACTCGGACCGAATTGTCCCCAACTTGGACCGAGTTGGAACTTTAGCCATTTTCTGACTCTATGCTCGGTCCGAGTTGGCAGCCGAGATGGTGCATTTGGCAAGTTTTCAGGCACAGAAACTAAATATTTTGGTACTTTTTCTTTCCCTGGCGACCTAGCCTCCTTTCCAAGTACCTGGAGATCACTATAAATGCATATCTCTGCCCCTAGAGGGGGGAAGGCACCATAGACGAAATTCCACCTCCTACCATATTTTGACAACATTTCCACTGTTAGGAAGTCATGCGACGCTCAATTTTAATTTTATTACTCATTAATAACGCTTAAAAGAGCATGCAAATTAAGGATCTAGTTATTTGAGTCATTTAACACAACGTGAGGGCGTAGGAGGTTTACCTCTCGCGAAATCGTATCCGCGAGGCTCGAATTCTTTCTCTTGGAGTCGATGACGTGCTCCTCCTCTTCTTCTCCATGCACCTTAGGTCCACACAAAGTTTAACCAATTTCTATATGATTTGTGCTAGCAAATCAATAGAAACGCCTAAATTTTTAGTTTCCCTTCTTCTATTAAATCACTATTTAATATGGAACTATTATTCAACTCATTAACGCCTAACCAAATGCAAATGAGAGGCACAAAATTTCAGATCTAAAAACTTCTTTTCACCTTTGAAATTTCGTCCAAAATGGAGGAAGAGAGAAAGTGAAAGAAGACAACCCTAATTCACCAATTAGTGGTTTTTATATAGGCCTCCCAACTATACCCTTTGGGGGGACCACTCCCACACCCTTAGGCAGCCACAAAGTGGGCTTAGAAGTCCATAAAGTTGGGTTTTTAATTCCTCTTTTAATTGCATTTGATGTTGGGCCCAAACCGACATATAAAATGATAGCCCGATTAATTGATATAATTCACACAACTATATCAATTGAGCTGAAACAAAATAAATTATCAACTATTTGATAATTATTATTTGGTTTAGACTTTACATTAATTTAGTTTCATATGATCCCTTTAAAGTAATTAATTATAACGGTTCATAACGGTATACGATTAATTATTCAACTTATCATATTTTGTATTCTCCAATACAAATAAACTAAATATAATGTACATTGGTTAAGAGCTTTGTTTTTCGTGTGACCCTTGGAGGATTTATGCTATGTTGGTTATGGAAATAAATCGTTATTCATTTCAAATAATCATAAGCGGTATCTAGCAACACGTTATGATTCCCAATTAACATAAACAAATACTATACTTTTATAATATTTCAATCTTGCATAAGAAATAGAGTATCTTATTGTTTTGATTCCTACGTCACATGATATTCTTGTATAATCCAAGATAGGAATGTGTCATTCTTGCAGATTATACATTTCTTGATCTAGAGTTGATCGCCTAGTTGCGCGCATACGATCCAACTCCACCAAGGGGCCCAGTAGAAATCATCACTCACTAGGTGAACTAATGAGGGACATTCGGTTGTCTTGATTAATAGTTTTTCCCCGCACAATTCAAGAGAACATAAATAAAGTCCGTATAGCAGCCCTTATCAGGAATCAACGTTAGACGATATTTATAGAACCTATCCTCATGTGGAAAAACTGAATCATCTCAAACTCGAAATCAAACACGTATGAAATAAATAATGACACATAACACAATCCATATATTTATTTCATTGGGTCATGTCCTGTGCTATGTTCCAATAACATACACATATGTAATTAAGTCGGTAACTCCTTACCTATGATTTGTAGAACTTAATCATCACTTAACTTGCATACTAATCTTATATGATAATTAATGTTCCTTGTTAATTATCAAGTTTATGGACTCTTTAGAGATATTATTGTCATTCTAACGAATGATCCACAGAGATCTATAATTCAGATCCTAAACCTGAATGATCTGTCAATAATAATCTCTAGGAACAAATGATCAAGTATCATCAATAACATAAACTAAATTAAGTCATTAAACTATTGACTTTTAGGACATAACTCCAACAATCTCCTACTTGACCTAGAGTCAATCAGTAGTGACTTCTAGCCAGTGAAGAATTGAGAACGATGTCATATATCTATATATATACATGTCTCGAACCTCAAGAGAAATAATACGCTTAAAGTCAGTTACTTATACGTCCATTATGTATGGATGCTCAATAGCATCTCGTATACTGCTTAAGATAGAGGTTATGTTAGAGTCTTCGCTGTGTTCGCGAAATTATCCACTTTTGTTTGACTCTATATATATAATCTTGATTATCATCATATGAGATAAAATGATACTGTCATAAATCATAGTTGGATCACCAATCAGATATTGGGTTCTTCGAGACTAAGTTATGGTTCGAAATGCATAGAACCATATCATCTTGACTGAGAACTTCTTCATCCAAACTATTGTCTTTCGTTGCTTCACAAGTTGCTATCTATTTTGTTTTGGTGACGGAAACGGTTGTAATATTCCATTTAGAACACTTTCGAAACTTAAAACTCCACCTTTAAGCAAAATATATAGCTCAATTGTAATTACATTAATCTTTCGAAACCTGATATTAGTGTAACAACTTATACGAGTTCCTTTTCATTACAAATGAAAGACATATCTCTCTTTCTCATAAGGTACTCGAGAATATCCTTTGATTATTGTCCAAATGTGTTTCTCTTGTATCCATTTGACAACTGTTTGTCATACTCCTTGGATACTACACATTTAGGCATGTGCATAAATATGGCGTACATAATGAAACTCATAATGAAAGAATGCTTGAACTGTATCATGCACTTCTTCTTGAATTGAGTTGCAATAAACCGAGTCAAACTCAAGTTATATGCCATATGACACGGTTTGACATAAAGTCTAGCTTTCATGTTTCTAGAACACTTCGTCATTATATGCACATTTGCTCAAACCTAACATCCATCATAATATATCTCCATAGATTTTGTTTCTTAGAATTTAGGTGATTTTGCCCAAGTTCTCCATTGAGAAAAAATATTCTCCAATGAGATCTTAACAATAATCATTTAATCAATGTTATTTTTCAATTAATATCTAGTTATCTTTTACAATACAAATAACACAATTATGTTCCCACTGAATATCTTGTCTATACAAGATAGTTTTGACGAAGTTCAACTCCTTGACTTCCTTGTCAAAATGTTTATTCCAATTTCCACAATACTTGCTTCAATCCTTGAAGCATGTGTATGTTTCTAGCAATACATCAATCAAGACCTCGATTTGTGTCATATACACAACATCTTTCTTCATTCAATTAATGAAGACAGTTTTTTATTTACCTTTCCATATATCAATATATATGAAATGCAACTATTGCTAGAATGATCTTTATTGACTGACTTATACATAGCTACAAGCGAGAAGCCGTGCTTTGTACATAGTCAACTTGCCATCGACTTAGACATAGCTACAAGCGTGAAGATGTACTTTATACATAGTCGACTTGCCATCCATGTCAATCTTTCTTTTAAAGATCAAAATATTTTTGATTGATTGCTCCTTCATGAACATCAACTAAGGTCTATACTTTGTTACAAATGGACTGCATTTAAAGATCATATGAATTCAAAACATACTTGTGGAATCGGATTTTTCCATCATTTTTTTATTTATCAACGGATCCTCATATACCAAGTACGAGGATATCGTGAAGCCTATGCACCTTTTAGTTAGGCAATTCACTCTCGTTGACTTTTGTAGGATTAGTGCTCGAGGTCCATGAACTTCTTCCACAACGATTTGTAGAATAAGTTTTCGATCCTCGTATGTTTCATAAGTTTCTCGCACATCATCAACTTGTGAGAAGTTTGAGTTCTCATTAGAAGCGAGCGCACTCATAAACTTCTTCCTTTCACAACGGCTTGTGAATGAAGTTCCGCTCAACTCCCACTAAGCACCATGTATGGAGTAACAAGTTTTCCACAAAGAGTACTTCTTGTAGTGATACATAAACTCATTTATGCTCACCTTACTCCCACTACTTCTTCTTGAGAGAGTTATTCTCCAAGATTACGTCATGATGAGTAACAACTACCTTGTTCTTATCATGTTCGTATAAGTAGTACCTTTCGGTCAGTTTAAGGTATCCTACAAAATATTAAGCGTCCTATTTGGATTAAAACTTATCAATCAACAAATCTTGAAATAAGCTTCTTAATACCAAATCTTGAGAAATAATGTACTTAGAGATCAAATCTCGTAAGATCTTTTTCTCAATGAACTTCGATGAAACATTATTCAGTGTAAACAATATTGTCCTCAAACATAAAACTCTAATATGAGTCGAAAAAGTCAATTTGATTTATTAACGATCGAATAATATCAAATAGTGTTTGATGCCTCCATTTTTAGACACACTATTCTCATAATGTTCCTCATGTAGTGAGTTGTGAAACGACTTTCATATTCTTTAGATAATATTTCAAATCATATGACTTAACTATTTACCATGATCAATTATAAGACTTATACCTTTCTTGAATGGTTTTTCAACTTCACTCTTGAACTCCTTTGAACTTGTCAAACGGTTCACACTTAAACCTTATTAAATAGATACGTTAATATCTATCATGATCGTTGGCTAAGTGGTAAAGTGTCAATAACCTTTCATTACACAAGTACTTATAGGTCTACATACATCGATATTTGTAAGTCCTAATCAAGTTACTCGTCCTTAAATCTTTATAGGTCAAAGGCGCTTTTGTCATTTAACAAACATGATTCGCATATCTCAATTGATTAACAATCGAATTGATCTACGAGCTCTACGCTATGTAGACTCTCATAATGCGATTCTCGTTTATATGTGACTAAGCGGTCATTTCACATGAAAGTCAAACACTTTATGTGAAGTCTTACGTATCATATTTGTCATTCAAAAACTGTTTATCTATTTCATGCAAATTCAAGCAATATGCAAGAAATCACATAAACAAATCCACAAAACATAATCATCCATCATTTATATGAAATGGAGATAAAGTTTTATGATACAAAGAATGAGGTATTCAACCTATAATTCTGAAACAAACCACTAGTAAAGATAACTCTACGTATCTAATGGTAGTGGCTTAGACGAATAAGCCATTTCCTCATACGGAGTTTACTTCACTACTCTCAATCATTCTCTTATTCTTCATTGCTTACACATTTCATTAAATGCGAGCACATGAACTAGTACCAAGTTACTAGTGCGAATTAGAGATAACGAGATAATTTGAACGGCAAATACTCATTAAAGGATTAGAACATTTCTAATACGATAATCATGGTACTTTGGAAAACCTTTCAAATGCTTCCAAAAACGACAAATGAAACATCTCATGTGACACATGGTCACAAATGAGAGTCTCGAAGTCTCAACTCATACTTAAGCGAAGTATTCCTTTAATACTTAACCAATTACCATTTACACAAATAACTTTGCGAAAGGTAACACTATATCCTTCATCACTAGGAAGAGATTACATGACAATATCAACAATCTTTGATATTGGAGATCTCAATATCTCTAGTTGCCAATTAGCTACTCAAACATTTCGGTTTGCAAGCCAATGAAACTTTCATTTACCTTCTTAAAAGAGGTCTATTTTTTTCAATTAATGCTGCATTACTCGATCATAAATGATTGAGTCAACATCTACTTTCTCTAAGAACTCCTTCTTGAGTAAGTGGATGAGAGCGTATGAGTCATATCTAGTCCGTATGAATTCTCCAATTCAAAGGTCTAGAGATCCTAAAATGAGGATATCGGCATCCGCTTTATTGAATAACTTTTCGTAAAAGTCAATCAATCATTGCGATGCTACGTTCGGAAAGTCGAGGAAAGAATTTGGGAATTAATATACTCAAGTTTCTCTTCACTAAGAACATGTCTTAGAAATCGGTACTACTTCTCCAAGTAAGTTCCTTTAAAAACGAGCTTGTTCTGTTTCAAAGATTGATCGCAACGAAATTAACACATTTAGTATCTATAACAATTTCAATTTAAGGTCATTTAGTTTATGTAATGTTTTATTTATAATGATAAACAAAACTCTCACTACATTTATTTAATGTCCCAAATGTAGTCGGTTTCCAAGATCTCCATTTTTGTTGAGATGGGGCGAGCGTCGGCATGACACCAAAACAACTAGATAAGGTAGATTCTCCAACCAATCATATCAACCATATGACTCTTGGTTTGTGAAATGTCTCATGTACATCCACAAACTTCGTCCCGATGTCCAATCCGATTAGGGTCCATCGATAAATAACATATCTCTATTTGCTCCTAGCAAATCCGATTTACACCCCGACTTTCGAAGGTTGACCAATGACGTCCCGCGTCGGCGGAATGCGTCATTTGGACACCGAACGACGTGAAGGGGATAGAGAGAAGGAGAGCGGTCGGCTTAATCAAATTAAAGGGACAAACATTATGTGACTTTGTTTGGTGGTCGTGTAAGCATACACCCATACCTATCCTAGGACATTTCATAGCATTCAAACATTCACATAATAAGCATCTTGAGCATTGTTGTGGGTTTGTATGGCTCCCGCTTGCATATTAGTTTCGCCGCATCTCCATGTAGCAAGACTAATCTATTCAATCCCTCCCACTAATTATTTAGATCCTATCTAATAATTAATAGAAATAAATATATGTGAAATATTTCTAATTCCCTCCTAATCCTTAGGGGCATGCAAGCCACACAAGTTACATTAAAAATTAATCCAAATTAATTAATAATGGCACCAAAGGCATTATACACAATCATTCACATGCATTCATATAATTACAACACACAAGGTATTGAAATTTTGAGCCATACTAAATCCACGATCCTCCTACAAAATAAGCTTAGCACATATATAATATATATGTTTCACTTGTTCATAATTAACCTCATTAATTAGAGTCTTTGTGCATGCTCGTTGCTCGCTTTTTTTCAAATGCAAAGAAGGTTTAACTTTAACAACAAGTTTGTTTAAATCTTTTGAAATTTAATTCAACATTCTAAAACTGAAAGGAGGATATTTAAGAAGTGTTCTAATTAACATTTCAACTGATTGATTAATTAGAAAATATTTTAACTAATTAAAATACGCAATTCGGGACCCGATAAATCTAAAATTTTCCAGTCTCCAAAAAATTCGAAATAAATCCAGCAAACTCCTTACTATGAGTGTAACAACCTGTAAAAATTTCAAGAAGATATCATTTACCATTAGGGAGAACCAAAATAGACAAATTCTCAGATTACGCGCGAAGCACCGTTAGAGAAAACTCTGTTTTTGGTCTTGACATTTTGGCCTGCATGATCATCCCCTTGATATTTTTCCAGCAAAAAATTTATATAGAAAAATACTACATACACTAGGCTATCAATCCATGAAAAGAAAACCAACAAGATCTATTCAAAATCATCAAGTTAAATGCCATGCAAACAACTAGCCCTATTCTAAAATAGATTGACGACTAAAACATTTTGACCAAGTTGAAGCATCAAACCTTTATGAAAAACTTTGAAACTAATTTTCACAGATTATTAACTCAAAGAAGAACATCTCTATGCAAACACTTTTGCACAAAGGTACCTCAATAAGCACAGTTTCTCAAAACAATCAGTTTGTTTGAAAAAACAGATCTGACAATATCTTCACTTTTCACACTTGAACATCCATATAAAATCCGAAACATGCAACAAAATTTACATATTCAGAAAGAGCATCAAATTAGATTAATGCTAGCTAAAATTTATAGGTACTTTGTGTACAAACGTATTTGATACAAGCCACAACAACAGAACTGTGCAGCAGAATACCAGATTTGCGCACCGTTACCATTTAATTCACCAAAAATTCATTTTTAACTGAATCGAGGTAAATCCAGTGGGAAAAGAAATATTAACTCATAGATATATAACCTCCATTAAAAGAAAAAAAATTCCAGAAAGCTTTACATTACGAAAAATAAGCAACAAGGCAGGAAAAACAATTTTTTCCAGAACAGCAAGCATGCAAATCACTAATTAACTTAATTAATTACTATTTTCTCACTTTAATTAAGTGTAAAATGCTCAAATAGCAGCCTACGCTCTGAAATCACTGTTAGGAAGTCATGCAACGCTCAATTTTAATTTTATTACTCATTAATAATGCTTAAAAGAGCATGCAAATTAAGGATCTAGCTATTTGAGTCATTAAACACAATGTGAGGGCGTAGGAGGTTTACCTCTCGCGAAATCGTATCCGCGAGGCTCGAATCCTTTCTCTTGGAGTCGATGACGTGCTTCTCCTTTTCTTCTCCATGCACCTTAGGTCCACCCAAAGTTTAACCAATTTCTATATGATTTGTGCTAGCAAATCAATAGAAATGCCTAAACCTTTAGTTTCCCTTTCTTCTATTAAATCACTATTTAATATGGAACTATTGTTCAACTCATGAACGTCTAACCAAATGCAAATGAGAGGTACAAAATTTCAGATCTGAAAACTTCTTTTCACTTTTGAAATTTCGTCCAAAATGGAGGAAGAGAGAGAAAGTGAAAGAAGACAACTCTAATTCACCAATTAGTGGTCTTTATATAGGCCTCCCAACTATACCCTTTGGGGGGACCACTCCCACACCCTTAGGCAGCCACAAAGTGGGCTTAGAAGTCCATAAAGTTGGGTTTTAATTCCTCTTTTAATTGCATTTGATGTTGGGCCTAAACCGACATATAAAATGATAGCCTGATTAATTGATATAATTCACACAACTATATCAATTGAGTTGAAACAAAATAAATTATCAACTATTTGATAATTATTATTTGGTTTAGACTTTACATTAATTTAGTTTCATATGATCCCTTTAAAGTAATTAATCATAACGGTTCATAACGGTATACGATTAATTATTCAACTTATCATATTTTGTATTCTTCAATACAAATAAACTAAATATAATGTACATTGGTTAAGAGCTTTATTTTTCGTGTGACCCTTGGAGGATTTATGCTATGTTGGTTATGGAAATAAATCGTTATTTATTTTCAATAATCATAAGCGGTATCTAGCAACACGTTATGATTCCCAATTAACATAAACAAATACTATACTTTTATAGTATTTCAATCCTGCATAAGAAATAGAGTATCTTATTGTTTTGATTCCTACGTCACATGATATTCTTGTATAATCCAAGATAGGAATGTGTCATTCTTGCAGATTATACATTTCTTGATCTAGAGTTGATCGCCTAGTTGCGCGCATACGATCCAACTCCATCAAAGGGCCCAGTAGAAATCATCACTCACTAGGTGAACTAATGAGGGACATACGGTTGTCTTGATTAATAGTTTTTCCCCGCAAAATTCAAGAGAACATAAATAAAGTCCGTATAGCAGCCCTTATCAGGAATCAACGTTAGACGATATTTATAGAACCTATCCTCATGTGGAAAAACTGAATCATCTCAAACTCGAAGTCAAACACGTATAAAATAAATAATGATACATAATACAATCCATATATTTATTTCATTGGGTCATGTCCTGTGTAATGTTCCAGTAATATACACATATGCAATTAAGTCGGTAACTCCTTACCTATGATTTGTAGAACTTAATCATCACTTAACTTGCATACTAATCTTATATGATAATTAATGTTTCTTGTTAATTATCAAGATTATGGACTCTTTAGAGATATTATTGTCATTCTAACGAATGATCCACAGAGATCTACAATTCAAATTCTCAACCTGAATGATCTGTCAATAATAATCTCTAGGAACAAATGATCAAGTATCATCAATAACATAAACTAAATTAAGTCATTAAACTATTAACTTCTAGGATATAACTCCAACATCCACCACCGTTCTCGCACCGAAAGGCGTGAAATTTCACCTCTTGCATCAGAGCACCACCACGGCATCATCTTTGGAGCAATTCTAGGCGCGACGGCGGCAGAATCAATCCAACCACGGCTCTAGACGTTCGGTATCTTGAGTTAGAAGCGATACTTGATTTATGTCTTCCTTTCTCTTGATATTTAATTTGATGGAGCTTGTATCTTGTTTTGCTTTCATGTTAGCCTAGATTTATGTTGTCTTAGGAGTATGAAAGTAACGTAGATTTGGATGTGATGTTTTCACTTGATATGCTATAATATGTTTCGTGATTTGTTTGTTGAGAATTATGTTAATTACTTGTTTTGAATTGCTTGTGAATCTCTAATCAACTTCTAGATATACGGCCGCATTTAGTTAAGCCTAAGTTAGGATAATCAAGTTAATTTGAGTCAAGTACATGGGATAAATCGTAGATCCGAAAGGGGAGATTAATTGGCATCAAAAGTGTAATTTTTAGATAGTTCAAAAGACATCTAAATATCCTTAAGAAATCGAACAAACAAGTTTAGATTAGTTAACGCCTATACCGAAAGTTGTGGTCTAATTGATCTAATTAGGTTAGATTGTGATTAAACCAGTTTCTAGTCCAACAAGCGAACGCTGAGGTTTAGCAAATCTAGATTTAGTCAACAAATTCTAGCACAAAACATAAAATATCATAAAAAGTCAACAACACACACTTTCACCCTTTGTTCGGAGCGAATAGAAAGTTGATCGCTTGAAAAATACTGGTTTATGCACGAAAGTGACAAGTCATGTGTTCTAGAGTCCAAACCAAAGTGAAACCTGAACCGTAAGATGTCCTTTATACTGTTAAAACATCAAAAATATCTCTTTAAGCATTTAGATTTATTTTAGATAATTAAAACACTCAAAAATATTTATTTACTTGCACCTTTAGATTTAATCAACTAAATTCTATAAAAAAATTAATTGTCTAGTTTTCGTGAGAAAGTAAAGTCTGGTAATCAATTGTACCATCCCTTGGGTTCGACCCTAAAGCTTAACTAAAACGACTAGTGAGGTTAGCTCTAGGTTTACAAATTTATTCGATACCTAGGTTTTAGTCCTTAATCAAATTGGCGTCGTTGCCGGGGACGGTGTTGATATTAGAATTTACTTTAATAACGAGAGACTAGATATTGTATCATTTATTTATTTATTATTTTACCAAAAAAAAGAAAAAAAAGTTCACTTGTATCACCATATTTTATTCTTTTCAGGATCGTGAACATGAAACGGAGTACAACTGGCGACGACGAGGAGATCCAAAGGATGAATGCATGCGACGGTTATGTCACCAACTCGATGTTGTCAACAACCACATAAGGAAAGTATGCGAGGAAGGATGGAGCGAAGATCTAAAGGATGCGTGTGTGCAACGAGTATATCACCAAGCCAATATTGTCAACAACACCATAAGAAAAGCATGCGGAGGATGATGGAGTGAGTACCAAGACCTATATGCCCACTACATAGACCATACACCACGCAACATGGAGGAATCTATCTCTTCTACAGATCGACTCAAGCATCAACTCAATGTAGTGAACAACACGATAAGGAAAGCATGGGGTGAAGGACAACTTGATGCAAGACACGTACATGATGCATACAATTCTGGTTTGACAAATAACACTTGTTTTTCTTGGTATAATTCATGTTCAACGTCTCAATATGAATCTATATCGAATTTCATGGCTAAAACTTATAATCCTCGATTACTTTGGCAAATGTCAAATGATGAACGAATGTATAAAGATTTCATTGAAAACCAACGAAAACAAAATGAGGAACTTCTTGAAAAATTGAATTTTCTAAAATCTAAGATCAATGGTATTGCCACACAACAAGAAAAAATATTTGAGACTATAATTGTTAAAGAACTTTGTTCCTCATATAGATCACAAGATAAACAAAATGATACAATGACATTGCAAAGTAATGAGGAATTAGAAAGTTTTAGTTGTTTGAAAGAAATTGCGATTTGTTATGAGACCGACAGTGATGATGACACACAATTTGAAACAAATGGAGAACAAGAGAAAATTGAAGAATCAAAGGTTGTAGCACCCCCATCCAATATCTTTCCAATTTTCATTCCACTTAGATTAACTCATATTGACAAATCTAATGTGTTGGAATTGAAGGATCCTCCAATAGCTACTATTATTGATAAAACTGAGAAGAAGGAAAATGGTGGTATACCTCTCCAAGCCGAGGCATCCGATATGACAAATGGAAAGATCACCAAGATCTACTTGAGCTCTCAACTTGAAAAATGCTTGAAGAATCATAATGTGATGGAAGACAAAAAATAAAAAATCAAGTATCACATCGCAATCGAGCGAAGGAAGATGACATCCAAACAAGGAAGTACCAAGTATGTTTCAAGAGTCTTTCTCAAGTACTTTTGGATGAATTATGATGCGTTAAATGGACGTAAAGTGAAAATAAGATGAACATGAGAGGTGGTCAAGCTCGTGACCTAAAACAAGCGCTTCTTGGGAGGCAATCCAAGTCCTAAAACTTTTATTTAATTATTTATTTAAATTTTATGTCAAAAAAAAAATCTCTCATAGTTGGTTTGAATCTTATTGTTGGATATGTAGGTTTTGATTCATTACGGATGTCCTACTTGCAACTTGTCCAAGAGCACCACGGGTCGATCGAGCAACAAAGAAGCACATGACCCACGCACGACCTCATGCAAGTTGCATGCCACAAGAAAACCTATCCCACTACTGCCACGCTACACTACTCGATTTGGTTTGTTTCTCATTTCCCTCCTATTTACTTTTCTATCTGATGTTAAGCATTGGGACAATTCTTGGTTAAGCATTGGGACAATGCTTGGTTAAGCTTGGGGGGAGGAATAAGAGTAATAAAATGGAAATTTGAATGAAATGGAGAAGTAAAGGGCAAAATTTTCGATTTTTAACACTCTCGGTTCGGTCTGAACTAATCCAGTTCGGTCCGAACTGAGGGTCAAATGGGGCAAAAATGTCGAATTTTGTTGGAAAATTGATTGCATATGTCTGCCACCTTCTATTTTGGTTTTAACCGATAAAAGTCACGCTGGTTTTCAATGATTTTCAAGCTGATCAATGGATTTTCTCAAATGGAATTTGTTGTTTAAACTTCTCTTTTAACTTGTGCACCGATGGGCCGATTTGAAAATTTTTAATTGCGATTGAACTCGATTGTGGATGCTTAGAAATTTGTCAAAAGAGTCTTAGTCAAATCTCACAATTTTTCATTGAGTGAACTGATTTGTGGTTTGCAAATTTTTGTTCAAAAAAAATTTTTATCCACCTTGGAACTTGTAAAATGAATCTTGACTTGTGAAATTATTTTTAAGCACTTGAATCACCAACAAGCAAAATTTTAATGGGACTTAAATTTAAATAGTTGTGAAAATGAAGATGCGTCGAGGCCTTTTTTCCACCAACTTAACCACAAATATCGGAAGCTTAAGGAACTTAGCAAAGTGCTTAAAGTCCGTAGTGGTCCGTAGCGAAAAAAAGTGTAAAAACCGGAACGACCTCCTTGGTGCGTCATGTGCCAGTAGTTTTTTATAAGGTCAATGACTCACACTATATCCTCTAGGGTGCAAAGCCCCACGGCTCGACTTACACAAATAAAAAATTGGTGAAAATTGAAAAGGTTGAAATTTGGAGACAAGATTCATTATATATTTTTCAACTTTGATAAATTGACTTTACAAATCTTTGCAAAACATGAAAAAAAACGAATGAATAACTTTGAGTTTGCAATTGTTGTGACATGATAGAAGCTAGAGTTCTTGAAAGATTAAAAGCAATCAATAGGACCAAGTGAGGCACACTTTAATTATGGAATTTTAAACACTTGATCCTTGGAAAATTTCATTGATTTGGCTTGTTTGGTTTTGTATGATTACATTAGTAGGCATAAGCAATCGGTTTCATGACATATCTTGCATGGTTTGGATACTCGATTCTTAATTTTATATAAAGTCTATCTTTCTAAGTATAGAGTATTGCTTGAGGACAAGCAAAGTTTAAGTTTGGGGGATTTGATATCTTATATTTATATGTGCATTTTGGCCGGACTTTATATTTAAATGGTAACTCAAACCCCTACACTCATTGTGTTTCGTGCTATATTTGTCTAGAATTGGGTACTGTTGTGGTTTTTGTATTGAATTGTAGGAACTTGGTGGATCATGCACAATTATTACATAAAATGGTAGATTTAAGAGAAGTAATTGGTCAAATAAAATTAATAGCATTGAAGAGCTTATCCTAAGCTTTCCTACGGTTTTTGAATCACCTTAATCGGAGTCCGGATGAAGAAATTATGATCAAAATAATAGTGGAGGCCAAAATCTGACCGAATGAACAGTAACTCGGACCGAATTGTCTTCAACTCGGACCGAGTTGGAACTTTAGTCATTTTCTGACTCTCTGCTCGGTCCGAGTTGGCAGCCGAGATAGTGCATTTGGCAAATTTTCATGTATGGAAACTAAATATTTTGGTAGTTTTTTCTTGCCCTGGCGCCCTAGCTTCCTTTCCAAGTACCTGGAGACCACTATAAAAGCATATCTCTGCCCCTAGAGAGGGGGGGAGCCACCATACACGAAATTCCACCTCCTACCACGTTTTGACAACCTTTTCACCACCGTTCTCACGCCGAAAGGCGTGGGATTTCACCTCTTACAGCAGAGCACGACCACGGCATCATCTTTGGAGCAATTCTTGGCGCGACGGCGGAAGAATCAATCAAACCACGGCTTTAGACGTTCGGTATCTTGAGTTAGAAGCTATACTTGGTTTATTTTTTTCTTTCTCTTGATATTTGATTTGATGGATCTTGTATCTTGTTTTGCTTTCATGTTAGGCTAGATTTATGTTGTCTTAGGAGTAGGGAAGTAACGTAGATTTGGATGTGATGTTTTCACTTGATATGCTATGATATGTTTCGTGATTTGTTTGTTGAAAATTATGTTAATTACTTACTTTGAATTGCTTGTGAATCTCTAATCAATTTCTAGATGTACGTCCGCATTTAGTTAAGTCTAAGTTAGAATAATCAAGTTAATTTGAGTCAAGTACATGAGATAAATCGTAGATCCGAAAGGGGAGATTAATTGGCATCAAAAGTGTAATTTTTAGATAGTTCAAAAGACATCTAAATATCCTTAAGAAATGAACAAACAAGTTTAGATTAGTTAACGCCTATACCGAAAGTTATGGTCTAATTGATCTAATTAGGTTAGATTGTGATTAGACCAGTTTCTAGTCCAACAAGCGAACACTGAGGTTTAGCAAATCTAGGTTTAGCCAACAAATCCTAACACAAAGCATAAAATATCATAAAAAGTCAACAACACACACTTTCACCCTTTGTTCGGACCGAACAGAGAATTGATCGCTTGAAAAACACTGGTTTATGCACGAAAGTGACAAGTCATGTGTTCTAGAGTCCAAACCAAAGTAAAACCTGAACCCTAAGATGTCCTTTATACTGTTAAAGCACCAAAAATATCTTTTTAAGCATTTAGATTTATTTTAGATAATTAAAACACTCAAAAATATTTATTTACTTGCACCTTTAGATTTAATCAACTAAATTCCATAAAAAATTAATTGTCTAGATTTCGTGTGGAAGTAAAGTCTGGTAATCAATTGTACCGTATCTTGAGTTCGACCCTAAAGTTTAACTAAAACGATTAGTGAGGTTAGTTCTAGATTTACAAATTTATTTGATACCTAGGTTTTAGACCTTCATCAATTATTAATTTGATAAAGAACTTATGTTTTAAGTTTTTGAAGAAAATATAAATTTAGATTAAATTAAACGAAGTAAAAGGGATATATGATACACTGTTTATAAACAATGTATCATATATCCTAATTTTGTTATAACATTTTCTTAATCTCTCTTAGCAAGTTTCAAATTAATCTAATCAAACGAAGTAAAAGGGATATATGATACATTGTTTATTTTTGAAGAAAATGTTGTAAGTTGTTTAGTTTGGTAGTAAAAATAAGAAATATGGTAAATAAATTTTATAGATAACTAGCAAAAGATACTCTCAATATGGGAACAAATAAAAAAATAAAATAATGTTAGGTAATAAAAATATCTGGTTGAATCGTCGTTGTGTAAGATTTTTTTTAAAAATAAATAGTGTATCATATATATATAGATATATAGAGTTTTGCTATGGTGAGTTGCAACTCACCAAAGGGTCGGTGAGTCGCGCTCAAAGCTCCTAAATCTAGTTCAAAATGACCGATCCAAACCGTCTAATATGATCTCTCTATTGAAATCTCCATGCAGACCAAATTTTATATTTTTTTGAAATTTTTAAGTATTTTTTTCGGATTTTTAAAAACTACTGTTTTTGAACGGTTCAGAACTAATTAGATTAACGATTTTCTAAAATTTCAAAAAAATACTTAAAAATTTCGAAAAAATATAAAATTTGGTCTGCATGGAGATTTCAATAGGGAGATCGTATTAGACGGTTTGGATCGGTTATTTTGAACTAGATTTAGGAGCTTTGAGTGCGACTCACCGACCCTTTGGTGAGTTGCAACTCACCATAGCAAAACTCTAGATATATATATATATATATATATATATATATATATATATATATATATATATATATATATATATATATCTGTTTTACTTCGTTTGTATTCGGCAGATGGGCATAGGGACGATGATGGAAGGTTAAGAAAGTTTTTGTTTTTTTGAAACATGTTAAGAAAGTGTTCAGTCAGTGGAAACTACGACAAGGCAGCGGCTACCAAGTAGCTCTCAGTTTTGCACGCCAGGTGTGGGGCGGAGAAGAGAGGATCTGGAGATGGGATCGCAGAACAGCACCTCTCTTCCTTTTCTTTTTCTTTCGGGGGGCTTAATTTCTTTTTCAGTCTTCTCTTTTCTGCTTTTTCTTTTGGGTTTTAATTTATGGCTAATGGTCTCGAGGGATCTAGGAACTGGTTTAATTAGGCGGTGGCATTAATCGCTTTTTTTAATTAGCAGGAGGTTGGAAGGTGGTAGATGGTTTTAATTTTGTTTTTTGCCCCCCGCTTTTGTCTTACTTTCTATTTTAATAAATTAAAGCCTATGTGGCATTTCCGCTAAAAAAAAATAGTGCTACATTGGTAAAAAAAAAACCTACAATAAAGGGAAAAAAATATAGGGGCCGTTTGGATGAGTTGGGAATTGGAGGAATTTCCAATTCCAAGCATAAATTTTATTATAAACAATTCAACCTCTTCACAAAGTTACACACTTCCCAATAAATTTATGCCTAGAAATAGGCTATTCCCCAAATTCCTAACCCATCCAAACGGCCCCTATATAATTGGTCATATTGCATCCACGGTCATATGAATCCCTCCGTTTACATATCCATGGTCATAAATCGCACATCGATCACACCCAGCTGAATCGGCTGCACACCTTTAGATTATTCGCTAGAATAAGTGAATATTTCGATCACATTAAAATAATGCTTTATTTAACCATCAAGACCCGGCAGGCAGACCATGCGTTAGGCTTGTAGTCAGATGACAATTTACCATATCTGACCTTATCCGGTTCATCAATTACCTGAAGTCCAGAATGATTGATACTTTGATACTGACACCGAAATTCGCAAGGAGTAAGGAGTAAGGACAGGTCGGAAAGATCATGAAATTACTGTCCTCTCTAATTATTTATGCCAAGTGGAAAAGTGGTGTTTTCTCAAAATAGATGATTCCGTAATCGGATTTCATAGTCAACACTTTCTATTCTAATTAATCTAGCGAGGTAGTATTATACGTCCTTAGAAGCAATGGGTGTGTTTGGATAGGTCGGGAATAGAGAATAGGAATAAGAAATTTCGGTTTGCGTGCTTATTCTTATTCTTGTGCAAAACAAACGGTATAAGAATAAGGAATTTGGGTCCTTATTCCTATACTAACAAAACCATGGTATAAGAATAAGGAATAAAGATAAGCACACAAATCGAAATTCCTTATTCTTATACCCTATTCACGGCTTATTCCGTTGCATCCAAACACACCCAATAATACAAGAAGTTGTGACAGGATTTTGACGTAGGTTGTTATTATTATTACTATTTTCTTAAATAGGAAAGATTTTGCTTAACTTAGATCTACGTCTTTGACCTTTGTGATAGTGATTTTATGATACATTGATCTGTCTGATATCATTGAGAATAATTCTATAATAATAGCGTATACCGATTTTTGTAATTTTCATGAGTTTCAGGTAATGTTGAGACCCATTGATTTTCATAATACATCTATTTCATTTTATTAACCGCTTTGGCTCTGCCCAAAAAAAAAAAAAAAACTTAAAATTAATAAAAAAAATAAAATTGTCGATGTTCTCAATCATTTTAGATATTTTACATGTCAATATTAATCTGATATGAAAATTGTTTATTCATGTATTAAAATGACGTCGAGCTAAAATATTATAATTTCCAAATGTCATCGAGAGTTATCCAATTAAATTTGTCCATATATACGCGTTAACCACAACCTATCTAAAAGATCATTACATCTAATTTATTTTTATTATAAAATTTTTTATGGACATTTAGAACGATGTTATTTTTATTTTTATTTTTTTTTGAACAAATTTAATTTGGAACGATGTTATTTTTATTATATTTGGAACGATGTTAGAAAAATATTATACAAAAATTAAATTTGTCCATACACAAACTTTATATAAAATAAATCATTATTTTAGAACAGAAACATTTGCATAATAAAGCTCAACACCAAAAATAAAAAATTTAAGGGATCGACGATACTAATTAAAAATCAAACATGGTAGCTGTGTCATACTCATGTAATCAAGCTCCGTCATTTGCATGTTCGGTGTTTGTTGACTTTGTGCAATTAAAATGCATAATTAAATTATCTAAGATTGACGCAAAAGGAAACAATTTTTAATGGTTAAACTCCAATTTAATGTTGAATATTCCGATTGCTATTAAATAATTCTTGGATCAGATTATTTCACACTCATTTAAACTAAAATATGGAGTCCAAGAATATTTAAAACCTATAAAGTTTTCGGAAATGTGACGAGAGGGACACAGTGTGTCGACACGATATGTATTTTATTTTGTGGTTCATATTCATTCACCGCAACTTGGGTTTAAATTCACCAATTTTAATGCAAAAACAATGAGAGGAAAACAATCTTATTGAAATTTTTTTTTTACTTTGTACTGCATGAGCTAGATTATAATCGTCAATAATGTATTTGTTCCTTCTAGTCAGCGGTATGGAGAAAAAGTTGGATAGACTCAAATCTCGTTATATTTAATGTGTCAATCATTGGAGTTCCATTATAACTTTGTTGTTATAAAAAGTACATGACCAGTCTTTAAATTAGACGTACAAATTTATTGCTGTAATTTAGCAAAACTTGCTGCTGTAAATAAATTCTGTTATTATCGACATTTTCATTGTCGTGTCTTTTAATATAAACAAAGCATATTATCATCGCACTATTTAATACTTTAAATAATTATTGCTTTGATCATCAGAAGTTTATCGATACATATAATGTTTTCTTCTCATTTTTTTTTGTGAAAGAATAGTTTAATAAAATACTTAACTGCAACTTTACCTCTCCTTTGTTGTAATTTAGAGATAACATTTCTCTTTCATTTTTTATGTTTTGATTGTTTAAAAATTTTTAGCTTATTTCTCAGAACCGAAATTTGTAATTTCTAACTTCTTTATCTATTCAATTTAAAGTTATTGAACTTGACCCTTAAATTTTTCTTTTCAAAAAAAAAAAAATGAAACACTTAACTCGGCAATCTTCGATATTCCTCAGTTACATGAGACCAACCTGAACCCAAAAAAGTAAATCTTCACGGACAATCAACGACTGCCGGCCCCGGCCTCACATGAAAAGCAATCACTTGCACTTTAAAAATCCTTTTTTTCTTACTGCATGAATTCTTTTAGGCTCTTTAATTGGGTTATTAGTTATTGAGTCAACTCTGCCTTAAACTTTAATTTTGTCGTAGATTAATTAATTGAGACATTTAATGCTCCGAGGGATTAATTATGTACTAGTTGACCCCTTAAAATGGGTCACATCTGGATGTGACTGGCAGTTTATGGACAGCTCCTAATCCATGAACACTAAATAATTTTTTTCTATTTGATAGGTCCGTATCTGTGCTGGTTACATCGGTTCTTTCTTTCCTGAACAATTCTCCATTTTAATCATGGGGATCGCATACACATTAATTACTAAATAGTTTGCAATGAAATGCACCATCTTAATTACTTAATACTAGATATGGCAAACGCAGCTTCGCTGCGTTATGTTTTTTAGATTGAAGAATAATTCAATCTATTTTGTCAAATTTGCCAAAATTTATGATGTAAAAACTTGTCAAAATTTATTGACAAAATCTATTTCGTCAAATTTGCCAAAATTTCCAATGTAAAAAATTTGTCAAAATTTATAGACAAAAATTTGTAAGATCAAAATGAATGATTTCTTCCATAAAAAGTCGCTATATATATAAACTTGACATAAATTTTCTGCACAAAATAATCTTACTAATATTAATGATTGGTACGACTATTTTTAATTAGCACGGCTATATATATTTAATAAAAAAAATTTTAATTATAGAAAATGCAAAAAAAATATATATATATTTTTAACTTAAAAAAAATCGGTCAAAAAAGCGGCCACGGATCTTTATTAATATTATAGATTTGTCTCTGTGATGCTTTGTTTTTATTTTCTTTTTTCTAATTGGCAGCCACTGTCAATTCCTCTAAAAAAATACTTAGTTTTTAAAACACAGATAACAACGGAGAGGAACCCGATAATTAATTTTGTCTCATAAAAAAAAAGATAATTAATTTTGTTTCTTTTTTTTTCTGTAAAAGCAAGTAATACTATCGAAGAACAGCATACTATAGAGATAATTAGTATCCCTAAATGAAGAACTAAAATTAAAATTTAGTAGAAATAGTGTAATAATTTTAATTTTGGAAACAAGAATCTGTAGAAGTGCGTCTACATATAGCAATATTTTTTTTTTTAGCAAGAGGAATTAATTGATATTATCTTTTCATGAAAGATGTTTTTTTGGCAAATTTTTTTAATAGCCTAAGATGTCCTCATATGTGAGCAAATACAGAAATAAAATAATGTTAGATAATAAAATATATTGCATAATCTACTAGCAATACAAATAGATATGTTATTCAATTTGTTTCTTTATTAGACGGAAAAACAACATGAGTTGTTGCTTCGTTTGACAATTGATATTCATCCACATATCAAATCAATCGAACGGTAGAAATACATGTTTACATGCTAGATCTAGCGTGTAACACCTCCTCCATCCGTACTTTTATAATAGCAGTGATAGACATAGAGATTAATTGGACAACTAATCTTTTTTTTTTCTATTTCCAGGGTTTTTTTAGACTATCTTTTGGCATTCATGATTACCGTTGCATTTTTTTTATTTTAAAAGATTATCCCTTGAGTTATTGCTGCACCTTGAAACGATCAATTGTCGTCGGTAGTAAATGCATCTATCTATTGTACGTATGAGTCAAATCTAAAAGACAGAAAGTAAATTGTAAAAAAGTTTGAAAGTGTAAAACTTATAAAAAATAAAATAAAAATATAGTAAAGAACTAGCTCTAAATCTAGCGGCAAAGAGCGACACATTTTTTGTGGAGGTCGTGGATTCGAAATCCGACTGAAGGTTCTTTGTGATATTTAATTTCGAAATAAGTTGGAGAACTTCACTCCATCATATATTCAAATAAAAAAAATACAGTACATATATAATCGAGAGAAGATAAAACTATAATTGGACCAATATAGAGGCACCGGAAAGGAAGAAGGTTATGACTTACAGCCAACTTACTGTGATGTAAAAAAAAAAAAATTAAATTGGTTTGAGATCGATTAATTTTTCTGGATATCAAAGTTAATTAAGACTGCCGTCGTCTTCGAATTATTACATTTTAATGATGAATGATATTATTTGAAAGGCCACAAAAGTGCATTTTATAGTAACAAATATTCATGTCACAAGAAAAAAAAAAAAAAAAACTACCGCGTCGTCGTCAGTATATATATATATATAGAGAGAGAGAATGACTATACTACTATTCATATGTAAACATCTCTTGTAGGCTAAAATTTTAGGTTGTTGGATTACATTAAGATTCGTGCAAAGATTTGAGGGAAGGGTTGAGATAGAGGCGCTGAACCCTCAGTTAGAATTAAAAATTCCGTTCTCTCTCTGTTAAACCCTCCGTTTCCCTTGTGTTTCCGTTCTTTCCTTCACCAAAGCGCTGGCCTGATCCAGTGATCCCCCTAATAAAAAAGGATGAACCTTCTCGACGCTCTCAACCCTCTCAGTCGCTCTCGACACTCAACTCAAGCTCTCAACACTCTAAGCCTTCTCACCACATCTCTCTCTCTCTCTGGTGTACCATCTCTTTCTCTTCTCGACTCGGTAGACCTTTTTTCTATTATCTGTCACATCGCTAAAGCCCTAGAATAATCTATCTCCTTGCAACTGTGCAAAATTCAAGTTATAAATTGTTGAAAATTCTAGTTATAAACTGTATGTACTATGGATTTAAGCTATAGAGTCTAGACCATATGTGGGATAACTTGAAATTGCAGCAAATGAATCGCACCAATTTTGGTGTGCCAAATTGAGCCAAAATTGGGAATTGATGTGGGGTTAACTTGATTAATCTTTGGCTGCTTTGGTTTTTTCGGTTCCAGCTGCAGTTTTCGTCATCAGGAAAGTAAAGTGCGGTACCATTACCAGCATTTTTTTTTTAGTGAAATTACTAGTCTTAGGCAGCGTGTAAAAGTGAAGTAGGCACAATAGCTGAAAGGTCCATAATAGAACACCATTGTTTCTGATTTAATTAGACCACTATTATTTCTGTTTTACAAATTTTTTTTTCAATTGAAGAAAATGCAAGGAAAGGGTAAGAAAAAACAAGAGGATGATGATGTAGATAGTGCACAAGAAGATGGAGTTGAGGAATTAGATGATGTCTATAAATATGAAGACTTTTCTGGATGAAGTTTTGGGACTGAATATGCTGTTTTTTTAACATTTTTGTTTTTGTAAAATGGATAGTAGCTGTTTTTTTATAGCATTTTGTACAAGCTTCAAATGATGATATGTATTTCTATTTCAAATGGTATTGTAGAATATACTGGTTTCCATAATATATTAACAGTTAGAATATAAAATAATTAAATCTCTTACAACAGCCAACTTTAAAAACCATAATAAAACGTAAGTTTCTAAATCTCTAAAATTGAATCTGCTAAACTATGTATTTAGAATCAAGAGAAGAGTTGAGGCGAGATTCTCTTTCAGTCTTTCTCTCAATCTGTTGAATATTTCAAACTTCCAATCGATTTCAGCATCTTCAACAAATGGGTCCAAGTTCTATGAGTTTTGAAATCAACTATGCATTATCAATTTTTCCTCTCTGTTTAGTTTTGATCTGCATCGAAGAAAAAAATTAGCAAGCTTCTGATTTGAAAGGTTCAACACTAGTTACTTAAGCAGCTAATTGACAGTAAAATCTAACTGTTCATTCTTCATACCAATTTAATCGCGCAAAACTCAAATATTAAGACTGAATTAAATATTACACCTGAGAAGTAGATGTGGCAATTTACTTTCAATTTTTTTTAACCATTTTAAGGATACACCATTGATCATATACTCGAGCAATGCTTGATTATATAAATACGAGATGCTTAATTTCTTTTTTTGGTGCAATAGGTAAGGAACATGGCTGCTCAGTAAAGAAACAAGTTTTTTTTTCCTTTCTCGTTCTTATTATGGGGAAAGTATGTTAATTAAGAATTAGAAAAATAAATCTAATAATTGGTGCATCAATCAGTAAATGGTCTATTTAATTAAGTGGTACATGCCTTGTTTCAGTCAATAAGGACAAGCACAAGCACAAACCCATAAGTCCACATATCAGAGAACAGTCACAACAAAGAACAAATTAATCACTGGAACAATCAATCTTAAAAGACACTGATCTTACTGGCATCTGACCGGAGTTGATCTGTCGCAATAAGGGAGAGCAGGGCACCTAGGGTTTCGAGCTGGCGGCGGAAGAGGAAGAGAGTAGACCAGAGTGATGTCAGGGGAATCGCGAGATAGCTCACCTAGGTTTCGAATCCTTCATCCGAAAGGTGTCGATCATGGTGCTGAGACTAGAGTTTCGAAGGAGAAAAGGCGGAGGTGCTGATTGAGGCACTCCTTGAATTGCTCTGAAGAGAAGGCGGAGGTGGAGAAATCAAGCCTAGGGTTTCGACCTTCGGCAGATATAAGAGTTTTCCCGTGAGAAGGGGCTGATGTGTCGAGTCATTGCAAGAGAGAGCCGGGAGGAGGGAAGGCTTAGAGAGCTACGAGAAGGGGGGAGGCAGGTCGCGAGAAGGTGAGAAGCACAGCAGCGCTATGAGCCTATGAGAGAGGTCTAGGTTTCTCTTGTTTTTGTAAGTAGAGAGCATAGGTTAGTAGGGAGAGGAAACGAGGAGATGAAGAGTAACTAACGGCAATAGAAGGAAAAATTAAAAAGAAACGGAGACCTCAAGGCTCCCAGCGCTTCATTTTGAGCCTTCCGATCTGATCTCTGCACACATCTTGAACCGATCCAACAGTCTAAAATTTCAGCCTACAAGAGCTGTTTACATATAAATAGTAGTATAGTCATTCTCTCTCTCTATATATAATGACTTTTTGGAACAAGTGAAAAATGTTTATCGGCTCGCAAAATATTTATGTTATGGGACAGAGGGTATAGTGACTTTCAAGGATAAAAAAGCACATGATAGCAATGATCTGATGACTGATGGTGCTTCTTTTTGTTTCTCAAACAAATTAAAGCCACCGCTTATACAATGAATAATCATTACAGGGGTTGTTTGTTAAGTTGGCTTGGCATAAGTATCGGTGGTGATTGAACTTTTTGTGTACTATTTATTCTAGAAAGACTTCAAATTTCAAAAGGATATGCAGCATGCTGTATACTTTTAATTAAGTGCCAATAACCTTTTGAAAAGTGTCGGTCATTAACGACTAGGATTATGAAGTCAAAGGTCGATTCTAATACATATTGGTGGAGGTGGTTAAAAGGTGTGGATCACATATGGTATAATCCTGACTTGAAAATAAAAAATCTGCATAATTTAATTCCTATCTAATGGATAAAAGCCTGGAATCATGAGACATGACTAGATATGTCATAGTTTCTGTTGCCTAAAAAGTTTATTGTAGGGTTAAGAATTAACTTCTTTTATATTGAATTATTTAATTGTGTCACATTCATTATGAACTAGTAGTGGGTAATTTTGTAATGGATTTTCGGTAGTATATATATTTGATAGGAACATTATTACTAAAATATTTTCTAATTTATCGAATAAAAAAATGGCTATTATATTCATCCAATCTTGCTGCTTTCTTACAATTAATTATGATCGAACGGCTTATATATATACTACTCATACTTCTCTCATTTAACTGTGATATTCATGATATATATGTACCTACGGTGTACAAAGTTTGTAAAGTAATATTACTCATTTGTGTTTCTCTACATTAGCTTTTCATTGCACATGCCTTTAATTATATTTTTTAAAGGAATATTGCAATTTACTTAATGTAAAATTTTAAATAACAATCATCTTATTTTAACAATTTAATTTCTTTTAATAGTTATAATAGTTATTTTTTTTAGCTAATTTCAAGAAACAATATTTCTACTAGTTTGAGAAATTAAGTACACAAGGGGAAGGCAGTATGAATTTGCAATGCGCTTTTTACCATGTGAAAACGATATTTCAATATTCCAAAGACATGCAGTTACCATTACAAAGCATGATTAAGGCGTGTCATTGGTTTTTTTTTTTTTAAAAAAAAAAAAAAAAAAAAAAAACCCTCTAAGCGCTAGCCACTCTTTTGCTAGTCTTCTTCCACCAGGTGAAGTATATAAATGTTACATTCCCTTTTTATGAGTTAGGTCTATCATACTTTATCTTTTCCCTTAAGCACATTAATTTAACTGATGGCACACTAATATAATAATTAAAAATATGAATAAAATAATAAATTATAATAATTAAAAATATGAATAAAAATAATAATTTATACAACCTGGTACAATTAAATAACAAACCAATGATTATACTAAATGTACCAGGTTGTATTAAAATTAAAAAATTCTTGAATTTCTCTTTACTGATAAACTAAAAAAAGAGAACTTAGATTATTGCACATTTGCACAATTGCACTTGTCAAAATCATCTGCATTAAATAGTGAAAGACAATCTATAAGCAAATTGTTCATTGGACAAATTATCCGTTTAGATAGTAAGAGATACTTCGCGCAAATTGTTCAACGGAAAATGAATGATGTGAGTGTATTAAATGCTGCAAAATGGATACCGTGCCCTGAAAGCAGTGGCGAAGCCACATAGGTTTTGGTGGGTCCAGGAACCTACCTCAAATTTTTTTTTTACATGAGATAACAATAAATTTGTAAACAAAAAAAAAAAACAAAATGAGGTAGGAACCCATCTCAAAAATTTTACAAACCCAGGTGGACAGATTGTGTTTGTTTTGAATCACATAGCTACTTTTGAAAAAATATATAGGGACCCAAATTAATCACATTAGTTCTCAATGAATAGCCTCTTCATTCCTACGCAATGAAATTTATTAAGACAAAACTTATAACATAATGAGAGATGCGTGGATGAATGATTGTCTCGTAGCATACATCTATATAGAAAGAGAGGCGTTCAATGGAATTCATAATTAATCTATTATGCAAAATTGTCAGAAAATGAAAATTCATAGGGAATTGTCGTATTTTTTTTATTGTCTTTCATTAGTATTTAGGATATTGGCATATTTTTTTGGATTTTTTGTATTGTTATTATAGATATATTTAATTTTTCATAAATTGTTTATGTTATATTATTTAAGAATTATTTATTCGACAATTATTATACTATGTCTATATTACACGTTATGTCATACATATATTTTCTGTAAAAAAAAATTATACATTATTCATGTAAAACCAAAAAGAATAAAAAAAAAAATCAAGTGCCAGACAACAATTTCAACCAAATTTTTGGATCAGTAATTTTAATTCAGACGGCCTGAAACTAAATGTTGTAAAAGACACATGAAGATATAAATAGCTATGCACCACTAATTAATTGACGGGAAAATGGATGACTCACTGCAAAGGATCCACATCCTCAGCAGTCAAATATTGGCTGTTCCAAACAGCCATACTCTTTTTTTTTTGATATTTCAACATTTTAAAATTCAAATGTTGAATTCAAACCGTTGATCTTGTTTAATTTTACAGGCGATGCATTTTCATATAAGTTTTATGAAATTTGGAGTTGATTTGATATTAGATCAAGTGGTCAACAAATGAACGAATCTGGTTAACTATCACTGATTAATTCTAATACGTTCATAATTTGGTTACTTAATCAAGTATCAAATCAACTCTAAATTTTATAAAACTTATATGAAAACGCATCGCCCATAAAATTGAACACGATAAACGGTTTGGATTCAACATTTGAATTTTAAAATGTTAAAATATTAAAAAAAAAGAATTTGACTGTTTGGAACAGCCAAATCTTCGGCCGCTGAGGATGTGGATCCCACTGCAAACGAGTGAAACGACTACGTACGTGACAAGCGGAACCCAAGCCCAAGAAGCTAACGGAACTAACGACCAGACCGTTACTTTTCAAACTAAAGGTAACCGTTTAAATTTATTGCTACGGATGTCAAATCTATAATTATGTCCTGATTACAAGTTTTCAAGATTTAACTTATATATAGATGTTTTCAATTTTGAATTAATGAGAATTAATCAGATCATGTCATTGTCACTTTTCTATCTAGCTAATGCTCCTTTTAATTGGGGCGTCTGGTGTTATTAAAAAGTTCGTTATCGGTTGGCCTCCACTGTTGATTAAAATTGAAAAAAAAAAAATTAAAAGATTGTCATTGGTCGATCTCATCTCGCATGCGCCTTGCTGTTTTGTCTTGAAAATGAAATAAGCCTTCTATGCTTCCTCCACCGTCCATAGCAGACCAGTTATATCATTCACGGTGGATTGTTGGTCACATGTTTCGCCAAAAATGACGAAAATTGGATAAAATTACAATAAATAAATAAGAGATCGCGTCTCAGATTAAAATGTCAGCTTCTTTCATCTAGCATTCTATTCGAGATATATTTGTAATTGTGGGCGGTTTTGGTGGGATTATCTTCAGCAATGGACTTTTGTATATTTTAGATCTTGTGGATATCATGTATATCATATCATACCAAGTTAAAGTTGGATATATTTTAGATCTTGTATGACATATCAACAAAGTTAAAGTTGGATATATTTAAGAGGTATAAAATAAAATAAAAAATCATCTCACTACTATTATTTTCGGGCATGTTAGTATGGAGTCGACAGAGAAATACTACACGAGTAGTATTTTTAAAGTTAACCAATGTTATTTCAAATTGTACAATTCAAACAATATTTATATTAATCTGCATAATAAAAAAAGTAATGCTTTTTCACAATGTTCGGATTTACACCTATTTTACACTATTTTTACGAGGATTGCTAAAATACAACTCATTGCATAAATGTGTTCCGTACAAAGATTTTGTTTTCGAATTTTGTGCATCAAACCATCAATGGGCTCGTTTGGATCGTATGAGAATAAGGAAGGAATAAGGATTTTAGAAAGAAAACGTTGGAAAATGTGTAACTTTATGAAGAGTTTTATGTCTAGAAAGAAACAATTCCTAGCCCCATCCAAACGAGCCCAATATGAATTGTTCAACGTTTTTTCAAACTGAAATATTGTTGGAAACCAAATTTTTTTTTGTTTTTGTTACTTTTTTTTAAAAAATTAGAAAATTATTGATCTAATTAGTTATGAACCCTCCAATAGAAACAGTTTTCAGAATTTTTTAAAAAAGTAAAAAAAAAATAGTTTAACACGATTTCAATACGGAGACTCGAGCATTTGACGTATGAAGTTTGAGAACGGAATTGTTGTACTGAACACTTCTATGCATTACGTTATATCTACCATCAATTTTATACAGCAAGTATGAAGTCTTTGTTCTTCTCAAAAGGACTAACATTATTATTTCAAAATTACAATTAAGTATTTTTTTGGAAGTTAAGGATTTATTTAGTTTAATTAAAAAAGTTCTGGATTATAATCAATGGATCTGCAGTTTGGTATTTTTAAATTAAGAATTAATTTACTATAACGACAATTTTAAACAGCAAGTTTTATATTTATATAAATTAATTCAGGGACAATAATATGAACTTTTTACAAATTTATCTAAAACCTTTATAAGCAGCCTTACATTTCACTCTATATAATGTCAGGAACATGATACATGTTGTGGCGGTATGTTCTACCTTGCACCACAAATTACAAAACTTTGGGTCAGTGTCACATGAGAGGGAGAATGATACAAGACAACGAATTTAAATTTGCTATTCTCTTTTTCTTACCTTTATATTTTCCCATAACCAAATGTCCAAATAAGCGGGCAAGCATCGTTACAAGATTTGGGGAGGCCACATTCTTTGGTCTCTTCCAATTTTGGCGCATGACTCAAAGTGCAGCATAGAACATCTATGTGAATGTTGTTTGATTTTGTCTTAGATATATGTCTATATGATAAGAACTTAGAAGAGTGGCTGAGTGGCATGTGTTTTCTTACAATGGCGACATTGGGAAACGACACAATGGGGTGTTCAGGAACAAGGAAGAAACCTAACAGCAGTTCACAACTGGATTGTGCAGGAGGCGACGATTTTTAGAAAATTCCGATGATTGTGTTTCATAAACCAATTTTTACTACTTTGCAACTAGCAAGCATTTCAGGGCAATAGAATTAGCCACGGAAAGGATTTTCTTGTTTGTAAATGAAGAAAAAAATTTGTAATCAATCTGATATCAGGATTTTTTTTTTTTTTATTCATTTGTTGCTATCTTATTTTTGGAACCCTTAAATAATGTGTTTAATATGGTGTATATGGCATTTGTATAAAAAAAATTAATTAGATTTATGCCACTGCAAAAAATAAAAATTAGAAAAATATCATGACAAATTATTTTTACGCCACTACAAAATAATAAAAATTAGTTTTATGCCACCGGCCTATTGATATGACATACCGTTGTAAATATACCACCATACAAATTTTAAATTAGAAAAATATCATCACTAAATAACAAATTAGTATTTTGCCACTACAAATTAATAAAAATTAGTTTTATGCTACTAGAGCATTAAAATAGTGGTATAAAATAAAATTTTTGCAATTTTGTAGTGGCATATCTTAAATTAGTCATCTAACAATGACATAAATCAAATAATTATGCTAATAAATACAATAAAAATTAATTTCATCCATTCATGTGTATTAAGGAATTCTTTTTTTTTATTTGTAATAAATAAAGAAGAGAAATCGGGTGGGAGGAACTCATTATAGTCAAACTCTATTAACCTTAGTTGGATTACTGATAGAGCGAGGGAAGGGAATACTAAAATAGGACAATTTTAAAACCGGACATAATCTTGTAGCAAAACTAAGAAATTTAGTTTACTGTTTTTGCGTCACCTAGTGATTAAATGATAATTTTCTCCTGTACTGAACATGGAATTTTATTATTTTTATGGTATAAAAGATATCAAGCATATAAAAGATTTATTAATATATTTCCATTTTCAAATAGAAAAAAATGTAAAATCTCCTAGGTAAATAGACCACAAATTCTCGAAGATAGAAGGTGACAGAAAAGGAAGATTTGCCTTTTGAAGTTCTAATCTTATGCTACCGTAATTTTGTGTAATTTTCTTCCCAACGTCGTGATCATGTATAATTTTGAGAAAGTTGCAAGTGTGATCTCACACCAATAAGAAATTTTCATACATTATCATAGCCATTTTCTTTTGGGAACCAGGCATACTAAAATGTGTCTTTTCAGCAAAAAAAAATGTGTCTTTTCAAAATCTCACTGGCCACAAAAATATTATAATGTTATCTGGAGATTATTTATACAGTCAAACTGTATAATACACGTATTTATATGACAAGCTCTCTGCTTTTAATAGTTATATCATGACAGCATACTCATAGCATGCGATTTTATTTCTTCCGACTCGGAACAAATATACAAATAATTTGATATTTAAAAAATTATGATTCATATTTTTTTTTCTAACATCATATACCATAATTATGCAGCCATCACCTGCCTTTCTTTCTTTTCTTCTCCTTTTTTATTATTATTTTTAGATAATAGCCATCAGTACCTTTCAAATATAAAATCACATGTTAATTTTTCAATGCTCCTAACCCCGTTTGACCCAACGAAGGGCAAACACGTAAATTCATCAGGGGCTCAAGTTGGGTCCCGGATCCTCTGCAGTTTTTTTTTTTAAAACCTGCACCGGAAGTCTTTCAATGATGACCGTCCGATTTAATCTCGACGGTACATTTTCTTAAGCTGCGCGAATCTCAAAGGACCTAGTATCAATCACAGGACATCCAATATTGATCGGACGACCACAGATTAAAAACTTCCACTACGGACATTTTAAAACATCCGCAGAGAATCTCGTTCCGCTCAAGTTGGCGCTTCACAGATTCACAGCCTTTCTGCTGGCCAATGGTTGTTCCTGGTGCGCCACGTGTTTCTTGTCCACCATTGATTATCAATACAATCCACTAATCCAGTGATAACATAATATATTCGTGTAATTCTAAGTCAAACAGTGACAAAAAAGGAAAAATAAAACTTAAATATCAAACACAATTTTGACTTTCTGACTTGATTTCCTTACTCAAAATGAGAAACTTGATCAACAGCCATTCTATGACTAAATATAGAACTAACTTTAATTAATTAGTCATTAAATACACTATAAATAACAAATTAAAATTTACGGAAAACTTTAATTCTGATGTATACAAGAAATTTTCAAATTTTCTTTTTTCTGAAAAATATGGTTTGAGATGTTCTTTACTAAACCTTTTATTATGTTAGTAAATAAAAACTTTCGGACATAGACCATTAACTATTTCATCATGTATAAAAGAGCATTTCAAGTTACGCAATACTTAAAAGTTAAAACTATCATATTTTTTCAAAAACAAAAAAATATATTTCCTGGCAGCCACTGACAAGGTCTCCGAAAAAGATAAGTTTTCTAATAAATACTTCAATACTTCATTTATTGCTGACAACAATTTGTCCAAGTTTCCATTTTGAATATGTTTTTTAAGAGGAGGCATGAATACACGAGTCATCAATCATAATCCCAGCGCAATTAAGAATTGATACTTTCGGAAAAAAAAGGAGCTGATACTTAATTTTGTAATAAATTGATACCTAACTTTGATACCTTAATGAATATTCGACATCCTGATTATTGCTAAATATGTCATATGGCTATAGATTACAACCAAATATGGATAGTTATGATATGGGCTGTGTACTTATATTATATATCATGACAACTAAAACAAATCTAGAAGTCATTTTCATGATCTTTATTAATATGCATAGAAAATACAATTATTGATGCAAAATGCATGTTGAACTATAGGTCCAAACTATATTTAATCTCGCATTAAATAGTCTATTAGTGTTGAACTTTTACAATGGACCCCACATTTTGCTAACACACCAGACAATAGTTCTCTTAACTTGAGACAAAAGATATCCTCATATCTGGGCAAATAAAGAAACAAAATAATATTATGTAATAAATATATATTACTCAATCTACCGATGATACAAATAGATAACGATATAGGTAGATATGTTGATTTAGTTGTTTCCATATTAGACAAAAAATCAAAATATATTATTGTTTCATCTAATGATTGATATGCAACCATAGATCAAATTGATCGAACGGCGAGAGCAACCCCAACAGGTCCATGTGTTTATAAGGAGCAGAGAAGTAAAGATAGAAATAGATGGCAAGTTGGCAACATCTAAGCATGTACGCCTGGACCTCTGCTTACGTGGCAAACCAGACCCATTTCTATTTAAACTCCCGGTGCACGGGGACGCTCAAACTGTCCAGAGTGTTTAGCGCTCCAACCCTTCCCTAAGTTCCCTCATTACAAAATCCTGACTTGTAATCCCGACCGAAGAGGCAAGAACTTCGCAAAAAGGAAAAAAAAATAATAATAAAAAAAATAATCAATGCGAGTTCCCTTCCTTCTCCGATCTTCCACCGATTGATTTAATTTCCCAAATTAAAACCGGGTTCCATATCAGATTCTCTTTCCATCTTTTTTTTTTTTTGCGCGAGCCTAAATACGAGGCCGCCTCCGTGAATCAACTCCGAACGTGGTCGATTCGGAGTTGTAATTGAATTGGATTGAATTGAATTGTTGGGTACAATGGGGTCGGCGTTCCGAGTTGGCGCGGCTGCCTGTTGGGCTAAAACGGCGGAGGTGGATCATGATATATCGAGGGACGGAAGCCATTACAGTTTGGCGAGTGGCATCATGTTGCCTTCTCTTGGCGCCAAGAGCAATCGCAATCTCAAAGTTAGCGGCCGATTTATTATCTCTCCTCATGATCGCCGCTACAGGTATGTGCTCCCTTTAATGTTTCTTTTCCCTCTCGTTTGTTGGTTTTTATTTTTGCCATAATTGACTTGTTGGAAAGTTGTTGGGATAGAGCTTTTCAACTGTTTGAGAGCTTGGAGTTGTGTTCTGGTTTTGGGTACTTCTGTTTCTATGAAAACGGTTTGTTCTTTTGCTCTTTTGTGTGAATGTATATATGGCAGTGAGAAGTGCATAAGAAAATTCTTTTGGGTTGTCTAACTCTAATCCTTTCTGTCGTTACTGATGAATTAAAAAAAAATTATTGTGGGGACAGTCAGGCTAGACATGATAAATTGAACCTTGCATACTGCTATATAGAACATAGTTTGAGTATCTACCATGATCATTCATTTGAGATTCACTTTCTTGGGGAGAGGTTTCAGGTTTGGGAAACTGAGAATTGAAAATGAATATAATAGTTTTGTACAAGAATTTGCTTGTGTGTGTGTGTCAGAGAGAGAGACTTTCACACTAAAATTTATGGTGCTTCCGTACTTGCACTTTAAGCTAGTGCAATTCAACGGTCAATGCTAGTCTACTCATTTCCATTGTTTGGTAGAAGCAATCAAGCAAAGCTTTGGTGTTTTTTATTTTGTTCTTTGATTGTCATAAAAATGAAGGACTCTTTTCCAAATTTTTTCCTCATTTTTTCTGTAATATATATTTCTCCTTTTGCAATGGTTCTGTCCAATGCATGCTGTTTGTGCTCTTTCATCTCCATGTCGTTTATTTCAGTTTGGAGTTTGGAAAGGGGTTAGGAGAAGGAACGATTCTGAAGATCTGATAGAGACTATTTTTCATTTTTTTTTAATATCTAATTCCACTTTTCATTTTCTTTTTTGAAGGTTGGTTTGAAACCAATAATTTTGTTATAAGAAATAAGAAATTTGAAAATAAATGTTTTCTCCGTAAATCGAATCAAGAACCACTTAATTGGCGGAATAGAGTAAAACCACTGGGCTAAACAACCCAGCTTTCCACCTTTCATTTTCAATGATATCCTTGATCTTTTGTGGAAAACACGCTATATTATGCTTTCAAGGTTGCTGCCTGCCACGGCCAATGATTTTTTACTGCACATTTGTCCTTTGGAATTCCAAATTATTTATGTTGTTGTCTATTGCTTGATATGGTTCGTAAATCATGCATTGTTATGTGTATTTTATCGAGGCGGGTCATGTTTTTCTTGTATATATTTTGTACAAAACATACCGAGACTTTTACAGCGAGTAGCTAGAGATGTGTGTTATAACGTTATCAAATGAGGTAGGTCAAAACGAATATGTATTACTTTAGAAATAGAATAGGTCAACTTACATTTGATTGAGTGGACAGACAGGATTATCTCTCTTTTCATTTTTTATCAACCTTCAGATTTTAAACTGTAGCTTTTAAATGTAAAAGAACCATTTTGGTATTAAAGGGAAGTTTCCTGAAGTCAAAGTTCCTCCAAAGAATGGAAAGATGGCTGATTTAAAAATATATAATTCTGTGATACAATATATAATTCGCCGACACTGCTACAAGAATGAATTCCAAATTATTAACCCCTTTCCTCCTCTAATAATGCTACAGTGAAGAAATGAAATAAGAGATAGGCTAAAATCAGTCGCGACTGACGGATGAGACCGTCAGCTACGATCAAATCTCAATTTTCGAGATTTTAACAGTCGATCCGAACCATTCAATGTGTTCTTCATATTGAAATCTCATTGGAGACAAAATTTTATATTTTTCTGAAATTTTTTAGTATTTGTTTGGTATTTTACAAAATTCTTAATCTAAACAATTCTGGACCCTTCAATAACTATGGGGCCGTTTGGATGGGTTAGGAATTTGGGGAATAGCCTATTCCTAGGCATAAATTTATTGGGAAGTGTGTAACTTTGTGAAGAGGTTGAATTGTTTATAATAAAATTTATGCTTGGAATTGGAAATTCCTCCAATTCCCAACTCATCCAAACGGCCCCTATGATTTTTTAAATTTTAAAAAAAATAGTAAATAAAATCAGAAAAATGTTAAATTTGGTCTCCAATGAGATTTCAATATGGAAAACACATTGAACGGTTCAGATTAGTCATTAGAACCGTAAAAGTTGAGATATAATAGCAGCTGACGGATTCATCCGTCAGTCGTGGCTGATTTTAGCCCATCTCATGAAATAACATGAAACAGAGGGGAAAAAAGAAGGGAAAATGATACTGTAGTAGCCTGAACTCAACTAGACATTCTTACTTTCGTAGCTGCTAACCATTTATTTAAACCACCTAAAAAGAAAATAAAAACTGAAAAATAATGAGATCTTTCAATGCTGATGTTTTAGATCAGTCCCGATTCAAAGAGTGGTCTGTATAATTAAATATGCTGTAATTAAAATAAATCCCATCCTTTCAACATGGTAGGATATCAGTATTCTAAATTTGATTGAAATTCCTTTAATCCTTCAACAGAGTATGGAAGATCTTCCTAATTGTCTTGGTGATATACACAGCATGGGTATCCCCATTTGAGTTTGGGTTCCTCCGCATTGCAACTGGCGCTCTGGCCATCACCGATAACGTAGTCAACTTCTTCTTTGCCATTGACATCATACTCACCTTCTTTGTGGCCTATCTCAACCCCAAAACCCATGATTTCGTCAACGATCATAAGGATATTGCCCTGAAATATCTCAAGAGTTGGTTTCTTCTAGATGTCATCTCCACCATCCCGTCCGAGCTTGCTCGAAAGGCACTACCAGGGAAGCTTAGCAATTATGGTTTCTTTTCTTTATTGAGGTTGTGGCGGCTCCGAAGGGTTAGCGCTCTGTTTGCAAGGTATGAATATTGAGAACTTCTGTTAAGCATACCCTTTTGTTCTTTGTTTCCTTAACCTGATTTGGTGTTGGTGGATTTTGTGGTGCACCTCTTTGCTTAATACGGTGGCAGAGAGTAACAATAGGACAATTGATCATTGCACTTATTTCAGGGGTACTCGAACTTGTAATCAATTGCGACCAAAAAAAGATACCAATTTTATTGAGTTTTTGTTGAAATGTTGATAACGTTAATTTTCATTTAGTGGTAGCAGGACATTTATCAGCATAGTATCTTATTTGGGTGTTTTACTATATAACCACTTGAATGGAAGTATAAATGAACACCTGTAGAGAAATAGATTATATCTCAACTTTTGAGGTTCTAATGACTAATGTGAACCGTTCAATGTGTTCTCCATATTGAAATCTCATTGGAGACCAAATTTTATATTTTTCTGATTTTATTTACTATTTTTTTGAAATTTTTAAAAATCATAGGTATTGAAGGGTCCAGAATTGTTTAGATTAAGAATTTTGTAAAATACCAAACAAATACTAAAAAATTTCAGAAAAATAAAAAATTTTGTCTCCAACGAGATTTCAATATGGAGAACACATTGAACGGTTCGGATCGACTGTTAGAATCTCAAAAATTGAGATTTGATCGTAGATTATATGCTTGGATTATTGATAATATAATTGAATGGAAGTAACTTCAATGATGCTTGTTAGTAATTACTTAATCTGAACAAAGTTTTTAAGGTGAAGTTCATAAAATTATCTATTATTGATGTTGACTTATTTATTACTTCTATAGATTGGAGAAAAACAGAGATTATAGCTACTTCTGGGTCAGATGTGCAAAACTTGTTTCTGTAAGGACTTGTATGAGAATTTGAAGCTAATATTTAGTTCTAAAGTCTAAACCATAATATTTTTCTTACTCTGTTCATGTGATGCAGGTCACACTTTTTGCTGTGCATTGTGCTGGTTGCTTTTATTACCTGTTAGCAGATCGGTATAAGATCCCTGAGAAGACCTGGATTGGCAGTTCCATGCCCAATTTTCACAATGAGACCCTTGGGCTCCGGTATGTCACTTCTATGTACTGGTCAATCACAACCCTTACCACAGTTGGCTATGGTGATTTGCATGCAGAGAATACTGGAGAAAAGATTTTTGACATAATCTACATGCTCTTCAATCTAGGCCTCACGGCCTATTTGATTGGTAATATGACCAACTTGGTTGTACACTCGACAAACCGTACCAGGAAATTTGTAAGTAGTCTTCACTACCAAAAGTACTCATTATTACTTGCAGTTAAAACTGATATCTCACTTTAGCATATATCGTTCAGAATTTTGTAAACAATGTCATGACTATAATATAGCCTTCGAGAATGTTAAATACCTTCCTCCCCTCTTCCATCTTGTCCTTGGGTTCACATTCCCTGTCATAACGCTGGCTGACATTGAGTCTCTAGAAAATAACTTAAAGACCTTTTAAAAATCTACCTCACAGGGGCCCACGTGTTAGCAACAGTATGGACCTAGTGCAATTGGCAACTCTGCAGCAGATTACAAATCCTTTTCCTTAATTACTGATATTGTTCTCCCATCTCTTTCTCCTGCATCTCTCCTTCCCATTGTTATCCCAATCATGACCACCCCACACTCCTGTTTGGAATCTTCAATTCAGCCCTTCCTTAAGCTTTAGCAGTTGAAGATTCTTGCAAACAACTAGTTAATTTTTTTTATTATTCATAAAATCAGAAATTGGGTCTAATTCATACATACAGTAAAATGTGAGGGACAATTTGCAAAATGTAACACCTTAGTTATAACTTATAAGACTTGATGTTTGGTTTGCCTTTCTGATTTTATGTTTGACTTACAATTTTTGTTCAAAAACAGAGGGACACAATCCATGCAGCTATGAGTTTTGCAATGAGAAACAATCTGCCGGTACGGCTTCAAGATCAGATGCTATCCCACTTAACCTTGAAGTTCCGAACTGTTTCTGAAGGGCTCCAGCAGCAAGAGACACTGGATGCGCTGCCAAAAGCTATTCGGTCAAGCATCTCTCATCATCTATTTTTCCACCTTGTTCAAAATGCATACCTGTTCAAAAATGTCTCGAACGACCTCCTTTTCCAACTGGTCTGCTCTCTCTCTCTCTCTCTCTCCCCCCCCCCCCCCCCCTCCCTCTGTGAAAAGGTGAAACCGATGCATTAGGTATACCTTTTATTTAGAAGCATTGCTATGCTCTACTTTTTTATGCATTATTGGTCTTTCAAGTTAACAATTTGCGAATGGGTATGAGAACATATGAAAGAGGGGTGCACATACTTACATAACAAATTAGCGGAATACATATTTGGTTGCTTTTCTTCTGTTCATCGTGGCTTATGACTATACTTACTCTTAGGTTGCTGAGATGAGAGCTGAATATTTTGCACCAAGAGAAGATATAATTTTGCAAAATGAGGCTCCCACAGATTTCTACATCGTAGTAACTGGAAACTTGGTAACTAATCCAAATATAAAATGAATTCAATGTATTATATAATTACTTTATCAGATTCACAAGTTTTCTGATTTTGCTTTTCTTATTTCAGGACTTAATTGACCATTCAAGAGAAACTGAACGGGTATGCATATATTGTTACTATATTAAAAAAAAGTTTGAATCATAAAACAACTGAAACTAAAGGAAATCTGAAAAAAAAATATTTATAAAAAATGCAGATTGTAAAAGCAGCAAAAAACGGAGATTTGGTAGGAGAGATAGGAGTTCTTTGTTACAAACCCCAATTGTTCACAGTTCGTACCCGAACACTGAGCCAGCTGTTGCGACTCGACCGAACCAGCTTTCTTAATCTGATTCAGTCCAATGTGGTCGAAGGCACCGTAATCATTAGTAACTTACTTCAGGTTTATTTCTACATCCTAGTCAATTTCATGTTCTTTTGCATTTACAACCTTGTACAGTTGTTCTTTGTGCCTGCCAAAATTCTTTGAATATGGCATACAGATAGGTTTTGACTGGCTTCTGTTGAAATATGCTAATTCTCAGCATATATATCAATTATACCCCACAAATGTGTGTTCTGACTATAGCCTTTGATCGACTTCTGGTGAAGTTCGTTTTATTTTACTAACTTTTATTTACTAGATGACTAGATCTATTATAATATCTTTTGTAGCACCTGAAAGAAGAATCAGATAGCGATCCAACCATCGACAGCCTGTTGAAAGAGATAGAAAATATGGTGACACGAGGACGGTTGGATTTGCCTCTCACTCTTACCTTTGCTGCGACTAGAGAAGATGTTAAATTGTTGCAAAAACTCTTAAATCGCAACATGGACCCCAACGAATGTGACTGCAACAATCACACACCCCTGGTGAGAAAGTCTTCAAACCCGAAAGAGAGAAAAAAAAATAAAATAATGATGAGTTGAATACCCATCAAAAGAATTAATTTTTTTTTAAAAAAGGTGAGAGCTTATATTGCGGCTGGCTACCATTGTTGAAACAAAGTTATTACTCAGTAGGATCTCATGTTGGGCTTATCTTCATTTGATCCAGTGTTTTCTTTCTTTTCTTTTTTTGAACAATCCGTAGCATATTGCCGCTTCAAAGGGGAATGAGCAATGTGCACGTCTTCTTTTACAGCATGGCGCTGACCCGAATTGCAGAGGTAAGCTAAGTAGATTCTGTTGGTTATTATTTGTTTTGTTCATTTATCATCATCATCTCAAATCACTACTATTGCCATTGTTATTACTTGGTCATTGTCATGGATATAATTTCTTCACTCACCACTACCTTCTATTAATTTGACTTGCTCGATGTACTGGCTGGTCTAAGTTGTCATATTCAATATGCATCACAACATCAGAAATTACCTCTGATTGTGCGCACTTGCATTTTTTCTATGGTATAGTCTCAAGATCTGGAATATCTCATGTTGGTAACATTTGTCCACAGTGACATCAACTTTTCTAAACTGTTGCTTAAATTTGTTACCTAAATGATTGATCAATTATAATAAGATGAAATAACTGGATTTTACGATATCATAATGGCAAAACTGCATTCTTACCCTAAATTGTCTACACAAGAGATTCTTAGAGCTTAATTTATTATATTATTTCATGTAATCAGGGTTAATGATTATATATTTCCTGAATCCTTTGCTCAGATGATGACGGAAAGGGCCCATTAGGGGAGGCCATATTTGGGTCCCATGAGTCAGTGGCCCAACTCCTTTTCTACAATGGGGCCACTCTGTCTGCTGAGGACAATGCCTTCTATACACGTGTTGCCACTGAACATAATAATAAAGGCCTACTTGAAAGCATTATCAAATATGGTGGTGATGTTACTGCAAAATTTGATGATGGAGACACCGCATTGCATAAAGCAGTTTGCAATGGCAACATTGAACTGGTCGAGTTCTTATTAGATAACAAATGTGATATGGACCTGTCCAACAACCATGGTTGGACTCCACGGCAGCTAGCTGACCAGCAAAGTCATGAGGAGATCAAATCTATCTTTGAGGCGAGAAATAAGCAGATCACCATAGTGGAAAATACCGAAATTGTTCCTGGATTAATAACTAGATACAGATCTGAGCCGGCGATGCGGCAAGTGCAGATGGAGGATAATTCTGCCACAGTCAGTCCTCGAAAAATGAACTTAAACAATTCTGTGTTTCGTGTACTTTCCTTGGCTAACTCGAACATTAAGGGCACTGGGATGGCTTCAACTTTTGACAAAGAGAAGGTTAGTCGTTCTGGTCCACGGGTTACAATAAGCTGTCCTCAGAAAGGGAAATGTGCAGGCAAGTTGGTTCTTTTGCCAGAGTCAATTGAAGAGCTTCTAAAGCTTGGTGAGATGAAATTTGGATTTGCACCAACCAGGGTTTTGACGATAGATGGAGCTGAGATTGATGATGTCGCTGTCATAAGGGACGGGGACCAACTTGTTCTAGCTGGCAGTGATGAGTTGTTGACCGAAAATGTGACACATGGTTGAGAATTTAGATAATTGTTTGTTGCTTTTGGAAATTTTTTTTTTTTTGGGGGGGGGGGGGGGGTGGAGTTGAGATCTGTCGGCAAGACGAAAGCTTTTCCTGATACACATCCTTTTTTTTTTTTTTTGCTTGGCCATGTCTGATGGCTGTACTAAATGTAAAGATGATCAGTTTTTGAAATAACAAGTTTCTAGAAAGTAGTGAGACCTCTTCAGTTTTTGAAATAACAAGTTTTTAGAAAGTAATGAGACCTCTTCCAGTGTATTGCATTACTTGGTATGATGAGTAATTGCTGCCGTTGAATCTTTCTGAATGAATATATAATGGAACTCATGTCATGATACATTAGTTTCATTGCACCTTTGAATTTGAAAAATCACTTAATAGGTAGTTGGTTCTGAAAACATAGCAATTTATAGCGGATCGTTTGCCTAATTGGGTTTTGTAAAGCTATTTAGATGTTTTTTTAGTTTCTACATCAACAATTTGGAACAATTTCAGAGCTCCAGCAGCCGACATAACTAGTGTATATGATATTGAGGAACTTCTTTTACTCCGCACTCATAAACAATTGTTGAGAAATTACTGCCATTAATAATCCATAATACATGTTTTTAATTTTATTAGCTCTTGTATTGTAATTACATTTCAATGCTTAGACGTATTTTGAAATCCCTCAATATCTGAACAGAGCCAAACTGTGCATCTGTCTATCAAGAGAAAATAATACTCGTAGGCCAAGAATGAAACAAATCCATTTCCTGCAAGCCTGTATTTCAAACCAAACCATCCCTCCGCTCCATATGGTACTATAGACTATAGTATAATATAATTGCTGCATTTGGGAATGAAAAGTAATGAGCAATTTTTTTTTCTATTAATAGATCGGTGCAGCATTATGTGTAATGACTGATGAGTCTTGTGCAGTGCATAGCTTGTTATGTTGCGTGAGCCACAAATTTGGTTGCACAGTTCAGTTCATGCTGCAGCTGAGTATCTTTGCGTGTATGCACATATGAAACGAGTCACAGGAGACATACATTTATGACCTGTTTGGTTGACACAAGATGGCTCCACTCCTCAGCCAGGACCGGAGCGAGTATGCTTCCGCACTATGTTGCATGGGTACGGGTACGAGTACCGTACCCGGTACGATTTGGGTACGGCGGTACAAAAATTTTCAAAAATCTCCGGTACGAGTACGGCGATATATATATATATATATACACCATCACCATGTATATATATATAATCGATATGTACCATGGTATATCAAATAATAAAATTGTGCCTTTATAATAAATTGGTTGCATGAAGAAACCTTTTGACGATTCTTGGTGGGACCAACACACGCTCTAATTTTTAAGAGAGTGCTATCATAACAAATGCAACCTACAGGGTAGTCATAATGGGCCCATAGGCTGTGATGAGAATTAAGAAGTGTGAGGCCATGGATTGAAAAATCTGATTGGACATTAGAATTCATTTTCATTGGTAGTGGTGTAAAGTTGAGGATATCCCATATAGCTTGCATAATTAAAGGTGGGACCAACGCACGCTCCTTGAGCTGTGCACCTAGAAATTGTTGTTGAACTCTTCTCCTCAACAATCGTAGATAGAACTGCAGACTGAGTTTCGTGCACGGACAAAATGCAAACGTACCCAGGCGTACCCAGAGATGGTCAGACGTACCGGAAATGGTCAAATATATTAAAATATTCCGGGCGTACCCGGTTCGTACCGGAGACGTACCCGTACCCGGTTCGTACTCGGTACCGGTACTCCTGCATATATGGAGTACCGGGGTAATATAGCTTCCGCATGATGGGGCCCACCGCCGCTGAGGGAACCGTGACTCTTGGTATTATGGGTTTAGAGCAATGTTTTGAAAACCGGACCAGACCGGCCGGTTCGACCGGTTTAACCGCGAACCGGACCCTAGTCCGGTCCAATCTGGACCGATTTTTTGGCTGTTAGCGAACCACAACGAACCGGCGGTCCGATCCGATTTTTACCGGAACCGTTGAACCGAACCGCCGGTTTATAGCTTTTAAATACATTTTTCATGCTGTTTAATAAAATTTTCATAAATGAAGGTGAGCAGGGATCGAACCTGAGCCTTTCAGGATAGCAAACAAATGCAATACCACTGAGCTAGTGGGCTTTTGTTGTAAATAAGTGAACATTTAATTCATATAAACTATTTAGTAACAATGATGTTCTCCGGTTCTTTCCGCCGGTTCGACCGGTTGAACCACTTGAACCATCGAACCTTTAGCTTCACCGGTTCGATGGCCGGGTCGGTTTTCAAAACATTGGTTTAGAGAGACCCTACTTATGCCTGTTCAAGTACTCGCCTTCAACAAAACCCGCCTCAGTTCAAGCTTACCGCTACTTGAACGTGCTCGAACAGAGCAATGAGAGCCGTCGAAGCAATAAACCACGACGATGACGCTAAGGTAGAAGACTTGGCTGTCATGGTCTCCTTGCCAAGACTGTTAAGAGTTGCCTCTCGTACAAAGGAAAGCAATTAATGCACTTCTATTGGCCTCAGCGCTAGGGCCGCTAGTCTAGCCAACTTTCATATATAATCCACAGATAGTATAATATCCAAATTAAGGTAATTGGTTTATTGTTCTCTAATTGGCTCAATCACATTTAATTTACGGTTCTTTCTAGTTCATTTATTGCATATTTTCTTTATCCTTGCAATGGATTAAAAATATATATATCGAAACTTGCTGTCATATTTATGGTAATTTTATTTTAAATTTTAAAAAATATGTTCTATAATTTTGCAACATCGGTTGGAGAATTAATTTTGTTGATAGATTAGCAAACTTCGGAAACTAATAAAGGTATCGTTAGATGATTTTTAATCCTGTTAATAACTTCCAGTTTTTCCTAATTTATCATACCGCCAATTTTTCAATACAGATTCAAATAATATCTCAGATTTTTTTCCCCTGATTTTCAACTGTCTACACCGCATTAATATATTATAGTAATCTCCTGGTGGAAGCTTTCAAAGAGGCAAATGCCGCAGTTGTCGATTGCATATTTTAATCTCATCTGAACAAAGTACACGATGTCAAGCCTTTGTTTGCATATATAGCTTTATGTTAAAAATTGAGTTGACCATAACTTATTGCCTTACTTAGAGCTGTTTTCGTACGTCTCTGTTTCGTTCTGTCCGAAACGGAACGGAAATAGAAGAGAAAAATAGTTTTGTTTAAAAAAAATAAAACAGAAACGAAATAGAAAATCATACCGTTTAATCGAAACGGAATGCGAAAATAAAGAATTACAATGGAAAATTGAAGATGGAACAGAAACGTAATAAAAATATCATTTCATTTAACGAAAAGAAAACGGAATTAGGTTTTTGTTTTGTTGTCGAAATGGAACGAAAACGGAACAGAGCTGTTCCGTGCACGTTTCTCACGTTTGACAGCACTAGCTTTACTAGGGTTGTTGCTCTAAATCCAAATAGTGAACAGATTGATTTTCAGAAATTGACAGCAATATATAAAATGTTTTAGGCATGACAGAGAAATCTGTTCTTGCAAACAGGATAAAGATTAATGGTGACTTCTATGGAGTTCTGTTTAACACAAAAAGTCATATGCTACGTACTTCAATGCACGTGGTTAATAATGATTTGTTCACAAGGGATCTAAGAAAATATTAATCATTAGCTATACACTCAAGAGTCAAGATTCTCCATGCCTTATTTCGGCAAATTTGATACCAGTAGCATAATATTAGGGTTCAAGGCAGGGGCGAAGCCATGTAATGTTTGGTGGGTCCATGGACCCATCTCAAAAAAAAAATTTACCTTGATGTTACATTTGTTTGTAATTAAAAAAAAATCACAAGAAGTTAGGGACCCATCTCAAAAATTTGAATGACCCAACTGAACATGTCGTGTTTGATTTAAATTGCATAACGACGCCTAAAAAATCGTATAGGGACCCAGGTAGTATTTGTTCTTTGACTAATCGCCTTCTTTTTTCCTCCCAATGAATATTATTAAGACAAAACTAAGAATAAAATAGAATATTTGGATGAATAATTATTTGTAGCATATATATACTAGCGCGAATCTCGCGCATTGTGTGATTCTTCTATATAATGTTTTGTGAACTTTAGAACATTATAAACAAAATATACCATAGAAGATTAAAAATACAATTCGGATATTATATAAATTAACTGTCACTAAAATTCCTAAATATTGTTCCTGTCAAAAAAATTCCAAACAGCACAAAAAGATAAAAAAATATTGTGGTTTGAATAGTGGCCGAACTCCTCCGTATACCTTCCATTTTTTTTATATCTATAATATAGAAAAATAAGTGTTCAATAAGATTTCATAATGAACCTATTATGTAAAATTAAGAGAAAAATAAAAATTCAGAGGAAATCATTGTATATATTTTTTTAGTCTTGATTTTTGAATTATTATTTCTTATATTAAATATATTATTTTAGATTTTTTTATTATTATTATAATACATATTGATTTCTCATAAATTTTTTTATGTAACATTATTATAGATTTATTTATTTAAAAAATATTATTATATTATGTCTTTATTAGACTTTAACATCATACATATGTTTTCAGCAAAACAAATTTTACGGACCCTGCTGACACGAAATTCTAGCTTCGTCACTGGTTCAAGGCAATGTATGCAGACAAACAAATGATGAAGACGGTGGATTGGAAAGGGAAATCGACATGCAGATGCACATGAATAATATTTGATCAAGACGTATCTATTTTTCTGGTAACAAATCAATTTTTCATAACTCAATATATTGTAGTTTTCTAAAATACATAGGAGTCGTTTGGATGGGCTAGGAATAGCTTCTTCCTAAACATAAATCTCTCTCACAAAGTTACACATTTTCCAACGTTTTATCTCTAAAATCCTTATTCCTTCCTTATTCCCATACGATCCAAACGAGCCCATACATAAGATAAATTGTTATTTCTCCGAGCCTTGCTCATTTTCGTTATCTTTGCTCTTATCTGAATGTTCTGGTCAGTGGACCATCTTCCTTTTTAGATGCTCATTATTTCTATCTGCACTCTTAACTCTCTCTCTAATATTTCTTTCTCGATTTTTTTAATAAGAATACTTTTTTATTCTGAAATTTTAATTGATCTTTTTAATGACTCTCGCTGTATAGCTTCTGTGTGTTTGTGTTAGTTCGTCTTGTTTCTAGACACCACATAAAGAACTATTGCAAAAGGATAAGGTTTTGGATGTCAAAAGATTTATTTGGATTTGTAAATTTTATAAGGTATTCGGTAAATTTTCTATGCTTCTGAGAATTTATAGGATTTATTTTATGATCAAAACAGTTCAAAATATAGAAAATGCTACTATTTTGATAAATTTTGGTATTGAAGTATGAGTTAGAAATAATTTTTGGGTTATTTTTGAATTTTTTTATATTTTATTTGGATTTTTTTTTAGGTTCCTACTATTTTAAGTGTTTTTCTAAAATTTCAATTTTTTTTTTTGGAATTTTCTGGTTGGCTGTGATTTGTGTAGCAGGTTCTGACGAGAATCACTGGGTTAAGGCCACAGAAAATCTAGTGCATCATGAAAGATGGTAAATTAAATGGGCTCTGTTCTATTTTACATAGAGGGCCGAATCTCAACCCATCCGACAGTTTTATATCCATCTCTACATCTTGGGTCTATTATCGGATTTTGGGCTGCAATCTTTCTCTTCATTTTTATCCCGAAAAAATTAAAACTAACGTTACTGTTCACACGAATTACGATAATAACGGTTAAAAATTCAGAATTTTAAAATAACGTTATTGGATCGGCGTTCGGATTGTCGAAAATACAGAACGCTTGGATCGGCGTTCTAATTGCCGATCCAAACCAAAAAAACCCACAGCCCTTTTTGACTCAATCAAAACGTCACAAGTGAGTAATTTTTTTAATATACAATTTGCTTTTTAACCCTCAAAATTTTTGTTATTACAAAATATATAATTTGTGATTATAAATTAAAAATAATTTAAATATATATTATAAAAATATAAGTATATAATTAAATTATGCATGTTAAAAATATATCTTATATCTGTTCTTGATGTTGAGTATATAAGGCACCTCATTATTCCAGGAAAATTCATTTCTCAAGCCATCTTGTGGAATTATTGCTCAATGTCTATAAAGCACCTCATTACATATAAATAAAAATATATAAAAGATTTTTTATATACATTAAATATACATACATGTTGAATATACATACATTAAATATATAAAAAGTTCTTTTATATCTTAAATTATGCATGTTGAATAGCTTTATACATATATATTATGTATCATATATTTTAATTATATATAATAATATGTATTTAATATATAAAGTATATGATATATAATATATGTGTAAATAAGTACTATAAATATATAAAATATTATGTATTTAACATGCATAATTTAATTATATACTTATATTTTTATAATAGATGTTTTAATTATATTTAATTTCTAATCACAAATTATATATTTTGTAATAACAAAAATTTTGGGGGCTAAAAAGCAAATTTTACATTAAAAAATTAAGTCAAAAGTTGCTGAATTTTTGTATTTGGATCGGCAATTGGAATGCCAATCCAAACCAAAAAAATATATGTGCAACTTTTTTTTACTTTTGGCTATTTAATTATGTCATTTTTTATAGCAATTTTTTTTGACTTTTCACTATTTAATTATATCATTTTTTATATCAACTCTACACGGCACCTCTTTTGACTAGCACAATTTTGAGGGAAAAAGTGTGTAAATTTTTTAATGTACAATTTGCTTTTTAGCCCTTAAAATTTTTGTTATTACAAAATATATAATTCATGATTAGAAATTAAACATAATTTAAACATCTATTATAAAAATATAAGTATATAGTTAAATTATGCATGTTAAATACAAAATATTGTATATGTGTATAATACTAATTTATACATATATATATTTTGTATCATATATTTTATATATTAAATACATATTATTGTATATAATTAAAATATATGATACATATTATTATATGTACATATATTTCTATGTATATTTATTTATACATTAAAAAATTTTATATATTAATATCTACATTTAATGTTTAACAAAATTTTTTTATTGGACTGTTAATCTGAATAGCAGTTAATGTATTACTATTTCGTTTCAGATTTAACAGTCAAATTCTAAATAGCAGTTAAAAATTTTATCATTCATTCCGGCTTGTGTCATTTAAAAAATATATGATATATAATATATATATATATATAAAGCTATTCAACATGCACAATTTAAGATATAAAAGATCTTTTATATATTTAATGTATGTATATTCAACATGTATGTATATTTAATGTATATAAAAAATCTTTTATATATTTTTATTTATATTTAATGTACAATAAAAAATTTTATTGGACTATATTGTAAAAATTATAATTTTAAGGTCATCGGCGAAAAAATTGAATATATTTTTGTTGAATTTATTCGCCGATGACCCTAATATTATTATTTTTACAAAATAGTCCAATAAAAAAATTTTGTTATACATTAAATGTAGATATTAATATATAAATTTTTTTAATGTATAAATAAATATACATAGAAATATATGTACATTTTATGTATCATATATTTTAATTATATACAATAATATGTATTTAATATATAAAATATATAATACATAATATATATATGTATAAATTAGTATTATACACATATACAATATTATGTATTTAACATAAATAATTTAATTATATACTTATATTTCATTATAGAAGTTTCAATTATGTTTAATTACTAATCACTAATTATATGTTTTGTAATAATAAAAAAGTTGAGGGCTAAAAAGCAAAATTGCAAATAAAAAAATGTACAAAAGTTAGTTGGAAACGGCACTTTTGGTGATTTAATTGGATCGGCATTCCAATTGCCTATCCAAGCTTGAATCGGCAATTGGAACGCCGATCCAAGCGTTCTGTATTTTCGGCAATCCAAACGCTAATCCAACAACATTATTTTTAAAATTCCTATTTTTTAACCGTTATTATCGTAATTCGTTTGAACAATAACGTTAGTTTTAATTTTTTCGGATTTTTATCGTTCTTTCTTTTACTGGAACGGTCATATGTGACGGGTTGACAACTTGACACAGGTCCGAGAAGGATGCGAGCTAGGTTCAAAGAACAGAACGGGTTCGATTTCTTTTGATAGCGGAGCCCTGTGTTTCGGGTACGAACCCGTTAACATTTCTCGGTGTTTTCCCCTCGTCTACAGTTACGGCAATCAACAAAGTTAGGTCCGTTAGCATCGTGGGATTGTGTAGAAGGCGATTATGGGCTTGGTTTGTTGTGTGTCAGCTTCAGGGAATGGGACCACCACCAAGTTGGTACGGCATAGGAGGAGGCTGGTACCAGTGAATGTTGGAGGGTTCAGGTTTGTAAATGAAGAGATTCTTGGGCATCACAAGGTAATGTGGAAATGGTTCAGGAGTTCAATTGGTTAGGGGTAGCCGAGTTATATGGTATCACCAGTGCGACACAACTTGAACTTGGTCTGGTACTAGTGACTGATTACTGATTAGTGAGGTTTGGTAAACATGGTTGAAATCCTGAGGCTATACTCACTAGACAGTGGCATGTCTTCATGTCAATTACTTACCTCTGTATCTATCTCACATTTTATTGACTGGACCACTTGTTTACTATTTTTTATTGGACATGGATGAAACCGAGATTGTATATGTATTTTAGGACTGTTCTTTATGTGCCTGCTAGCAGCCTTATTAGATTTTATGTTATATACACAACTATATAACCGTGCTTGGCAGCCCACCAAATTATATACACAAACTCTAACAAGCTTTATGCAGCTTCTTACCATTCAGTCCTTTTCTTATCACAAAATAAAATTAAGGCAACTAACATCTTAACAAACTTCCCTTACATACAGCAAAGAATAAAAGCATACAAAGATTGAACAATATTCACATGTATTACAACTATCAATATAAATTGTTACAAAGGAATAGTAAAAAGTATCCCTACTTCATTTTTATCACAAGGTCCCTTGATACTTTTTCCAACTAGTCCTGTAGCTTTCATTTAATAAGCATGCAATCTGTTAACTAGGAATCAATGTACAGAGGAATCATAGCAAACTTTATTTGCCTCTATCAAAATGCATCAATGTATAGCATAAAAACTATTACATAGCGTCTTCTAAAAAAAATCATCAGTACCCACCAAAAAAAGAACAAAGAAAATGATCCATCTAATTATTGCCTGCCCCTTCTACAGGTGGGTCAAACAATGCTGAGGCATTTTCCAGTCGTACTACCACTTCACTTATTGACGGATTGTACCGTCCGAGACAATGCTGTGCAAGCTCTCCAACCCTCTCTAGTGCCTGCATCTCGCGCCCCACTGGTGTACGCAACCTTCTATCCAACACAGATCCAATATTTTCCCTAGTAAACCTTAACGAGGCCAAATGCACAGCTTCGCGTTCATTATATGGCTCTTTGCCTGTAATGACCTCCAACATTACCACCCCAAAGCTATACACATCATATTGAGGGGTTACATACGGGACAGGGTAAATTCCATTTCGCCTGTGTATGGTTGGCCGATGGCTCGGCGGTTGCCTATAACCCATTGTACCGATCCGTATTGACCAGTCAAACTCTACATACATTCTCCCTTCCTCCGGTCCAAATACAGAAAATCCGAAATTGGATAGTTTGGCAACCCAATCATCACTTACCAGTATATTTGATGACTTGATATCAAGGTGGATAATTCGGGGGTTGGCCTCCCTATGCAGATACTTGATTCCTTTTGCTGTATCAAGCAGGATTTTTATCCTCATTCTCCAAGAGTTAAAAAGATGGGATTTTCTCTGCCAGCGTGTCGGGTGGAGTAGTCTATACAAGTCCTTTCTTTCCATGTACTCAAACACACTGATCCAAAGATCACTTTTCTCTTTGCAGTAACCAATAAGCTTAACAATATTGGCATGATTACACTTGCTGAGTGTTTCTAGCTCAGCATTGACTGTTGTTTCCCAAAATGGAAGCCCAGGTGTTTCCATGTAGGCTGTGCAGTGCTTCACTGCCACCAAGCGCCCATCAGTGAGACGCCCCCTATACACAGCACCGTGATATGCTAGCACATTATACCCATCAAGCTGTCCCCTATAAAGTTTTACACCCTTCCCCCCCACACCAAGTTGGGTACGCCAAACTAGAAATCTTCTGATTGCAGCCTTGAGATCCTTGTAGCTGAAAACCTGTAGACCTCCCAAGTCTGATGGGGCAGCCCCACCCTGTTGGACCAACAAGTTTTCTGTTGACCCTGTTCCTGGATTAGTTGGCCCTGCCAAGCCTTCTTCTGGCGGCAGTTCAACAATCTCATGTTGGCCTTGCTGCGGTGCATTGATCTCTGGTTGGACTGCCGGCTCCAGCAAATTCTCTTCTGGCAGAGCTACATTATTCTCATCTGGGACTGGTGGGCCCAGCAAGTCCTCTTCTTCCAGCAGTGCATTGATCACCGGGTCGACTGCCGGCCCCAACAAGTACTCTTCTTCCAGCACTGCATTGTTCTCTTGTGGCACTGGTGGCAGCAAACCTTGATTATCAGGATGAAACAGGTTCTCCTCTCCTAGAGGCACTGCATTATTTTCGGCACCCCAGCCAAACCTCAAACAGTCGACTATGGCAATCAGGGCTTTAAAAATAGTAAAAACAAACCAGCATTTTCCCATCCATTCCCATGTAGTCAGTGATGGAGGCTGCAGCAACTCAAAATGCTCCAGCATATCAGGCCCCTTTCCTGGCCCACCACGCTGATTACCCAACTGTGGATAAATCCCACAAGAACCAAAAGTTTCATCTGGTGTGCATACACTGGGTAGGATTTTTGGGAGAGATAGGGTAACAACAAACAGATTTCTTCCACGTAAACCCCAACACACCACAGTTAATGCATCTGCTGTCAATCCGCAAGTTAGATCACCCCCTCCAACTAAAAACACAAATCTTGTAGTACCCATGGGAAAATATGACCCGTACCGACCCCAACAAATAACTGTTCTTTCTTTTCTCCTAATTGCACAGGTGTGCATTGACCCTACTGCAATGCTGGAGAACTCAAAATCCTCACCTGGCGGTACATTCAAATGCGCTCCACTACATAAAAGCTGTCCAGTCATATTCAGGCCACACATACGGGACCCACCTGCAGTCACACTTCTCATGGGCACCCCAATAAACCTCACCATGATCAAGTTTGCATGGGGTCCCCAGCAGTGGACTTTGTGGGTCCCATCAATTGCACAGGTGAAGACATCACTTGATGTCAGGGAGTGAAATACACCTTTAACTGATTTGGGGAAGTCGGGGAAGTCGGTGCAGGATCGGCTATGACTATGCCAGCCATGTTTCCACCACTGTATGGTATCTCCATCAATTGACGCAATATATCCCTTTCCAACAGAGAGTCCATCAATCAGCGCAGTTGGCCCGGAGTTGACACGATCAACTTGTTCGCTGATTCCATCCCAGCAGTAGAAATAGGTATCACCCGATCTGAATGTACAAATATAGTCATGGCCACCGTAAATGTAGTTGAACACATGTGTAGGAGGGAAAGAAGGAATTGCGCCATTTGATTCTTCTACTTTAGTGCAGTATATCCCATGGTTTAGCCAACCAGCTTTGATGAGGCATACAATGCCGGTTCCTTGGCTGATTGCCAATGTACTGGATGTGGGTTCCACAATGCAGTGACAGGGAATCATCAGGAGTTGAAGCGAGAGAGAGAAAGCAGAGAGAAGTAGCAATCTTGACATTTCTTTAATTTCTTTTAGAAAACAGCGAAGAGTATTGAATTCTTGGAGAAAGCGGATAATAAGAGTATAAACAGAGAAGAGTATGGTCAAATGTGAGTGACAATCAAGATTGCTTGATTAAGACCAGATTACATGTCGTTCGTTGCATAAAACCATTTTTGAGGTGGAGACACTGGTGCGCAACTGGGCATCTGCTTGGGGCTTGGTTTAGCCACTTACTCGCTAACGTTTTTAGTTTGCTTCTCTTTATCTTGTCTGACTTTTACTTGTAATTATGTGTTAACCTCTCTGTAAAAACTTTTTTTATTTTTTAATGCAATTGCAGTTGGCCACTGGCCGACTAGCCTTCGGAAAAAAAGACTAGATTACATGTCACGTCAATATTCGATACCCAATTTTATTTCTGTATTTTTTTTATTTTAAAGGTACGTATTTGATATGCCAATTTTTAATATTAAAATATTTTTCTACAGATAATATTTTCCCGGAGTGAACCCGAGACAACGTCACTCTTTTTAAGAATTTTTGTCTAATAAGTTTTTTTATTCTTCTAATAATACATTTATATTTCGAACTTTTAGAATTTTGTATAATAAGCTTAAATATCTGGGGTTTCACATAATGTAAAAGAATCTGTCTTTCTATTGATATGTCGATCTTTAAAACATAAACATTAAATCCTACCTAATTAACGTGTTCATTTTTATGAAAAAGTGTCTATGTAAAAATTTAAGATATTTAGAGTTTATTTCACACTAGAACAAGTTAGAAGAGAAACATAAATGATAAATCTAATTAACTATATTTGATTAATTTTAATACATTTATTTTTTTACATTTGATAAAATTGTGCAATGCTTATTTTGATTAAAAATATGATGGTTTGGATGTTGAATTAGTTTTCTAACATCAGTTTGGTTAATAGAAGAGCTTCGTTGTTTTCGAAGGTTGGATATGAAAATAGTAATTGTGCAGTAAATGTATTTTTAAAGTTCTAAAGGCCAGCCGATTAGTAAGTTTTTATGGTTTATAAGGGTGAAATGAACTTAGTAAATTATAAAAGATTCTTGTACTTAAAGGACACATGACGTTTGCAATTTTGAAAGAGAAAATATTAGTTTCAAGATTTTAGAAGGATCACATTTGCAGGGCACCATTCTATTTAGTCTAACATGGTTCAATTTAAATACTTTTAACTTAAATTAGTAGCCAATGTTTCGTTGTACTAAAAGAATATTAATGTTTCTCGATAGATATTTATTGAGGACTATAATTTGTGCTTGCCTGAACTATAATCAGATTATCATTTATAGATTTTATGGTTTTTCTATGTCTACTTATTATGAACCTCATCATTCGCACTGCAATGTTTTATTTTGGAACCATTCGAGGGTTGATACTCCAATCAAAATTATTTACTAATTTAGCTTCCAAACTTTGGAAACATGTTATTTATGTCTCAATAACACAACACTCGGATATTTCATATTCCATTTGAAAATATTATCATTATGCGTTTTTTCCATGGAAAGTATTTATCAGCTTCCATACAAACTTTTGTATTCAAAAACCAACTGGTAACATGATTACAAAAAAAAAAAACATGATTACAAAAAGTACTATGATGCCTATGCAGTAACGTGACAGGCACCCAAAAAGATAAATAAATATGAATTACCAACAAAGTTTCACTTGTTTTATGCGAAATGCGAAACATCGACTTACATTGTAAAATAGGGAAAGGCAATTAGACACTACTACATAACAAAGCTTCTTATTTCTAAGCAGACATTTTTTTTCTTTAGATGAAAATAACCTTATCAGATCATTGCTAAAATAAAAAAAGAAAAAGATATATGATAATTTTTATTAGTCTTACATGAAGAAGAAGAATATATCTGCCAAACTTGTAAAGACCTGACAGAAGAATATTTAAATGAAGGGCTGAGAGTACAAAAAGTAACAAACTCCAATTGTTCGGACATTCTTCATTTCCAAAGAAAAACAAGATCTAAGAAAAAAGGGCAACTTATATATCAATCGTACTGAATCGGAGATTCTTTAGGAATGAAAACAGGGAACCTGTCCAGCTCATCCAACCAAGGGTTCTGCTTCTCCTTTGCCGGGTTTATGGTTCTAAGTGCCTTCCAAACCGCACTATTGCACTTAAAACCCGACCCGAATGCAATTTGCCAAAGCCGGTCCCCTCTCCTCATTCTTCCTTTAGCCTCTGTATATGCCAGTTCGTACCATAGAGAGCTGCTTGACGTGTTACCAAATCGGTACAAGGTCATTCTAGAAGGTTCCAAATGCCACTGAGTCAGTTGTAGATTCTTTTCCAGTTCATCCAATACAGCCCGACCTCCAGCATGTATGCAAAAGTGTTCAAATGCAAGTTTAAAATCAGGGATGTATGGCTTAATTTTCATTCTTAGCACTTTTCTCAGAACTAAGGTTGTGAAAAAGAGTAGTTGTTCTGACATTGGTAGGACAAGTGGTCCCAAGGTGGTGATGTTTGTCTTCAATGCATCTCCAGCAACAGCCATGAGATCTTTCGAGAGATAAATACCGGCCACTCCTGCGTCATCCTCTTGTAGTTTCACGCATTGAAAGGCATTGTCATCTGCACCTCTGTGTGTGCGCACTGTGCACTGCAGTTGGTACTTTGACCGCCACCGGTCAGACCGGCGGTTTGATAAAAGAATGGCAGCACAACCCATCCTAAAGAGGCCATTCGACAGAAGCATTGACCGGTTATTGCCCCAGTAACTATTCACTGTTATGGATTCCACACTAACCACCATAGCAAACGAATTACTGTGCGTTTGTAGGAGATCCTTAGCAAGATCAATGGCAATTACTCCGGCACTGCAACCCATTCCACCTAGACTGTAACTAATGATGTTATTTCTTAATTTATAATGATTAACTATAACAGAGGAGAGACTGGGAGTTGGGTTGAATGTACTACAGTTCACTACCAAAATACCGATATCCTTCGGTTTGATCTTGATTTTGTAAAATAGATCATCTACGGCACCAATCATGTTTGTTTCAATTTCCTTACGTGCCTCATCCATCGATTGGTTAGCCGGTATTGAAGTAAGTGATGCAGGGAGATAAGCCTCGTCGCCGAGCCCAGATCTCTCTGCAATTCTCCTTTGGAATTGTATATTCTCTTCGGTGAATTTGTTGGATAACTCCAAACATTTCATGTATTTGGCTCGAGTACTCTTAAATTTGTCTTCTGGCTTGTAACATGCAAAATCCACCAAGTAAACAGGCCGAGGACGGGTGAGAAAATACACAGTGGAAAAGAGGATTAGGAGTGTGGAATAAAGCACAAAGGAGATGAAATCAAGTTGAAGATTGGACCAAACAGAGATGATGTCATTCATTGAGTAAGTTGAGAGGTTGATCAAAATGGCAACCACAGCATAACAAAGGAGGAGGTTCATACAATGGGTAATCACATAGTGGTAGCCGAGTTTTACATACTTGAGTTTTACGGATTGTTTTAGGTCAGGAAGCTCAGTTTTAGGTGATGACCGATTTTTGGATAAAGAATCAGCGCCCGTGGGTTTCTGCTTGGTTGATTCAGCCATGTTTGAGACAAGATATCCTTAAACAAAGAGAGAGAGAGAAAAAAAAAAAAAAAGGTTTAGAGATGAATATTAGCTGCATGACTAAATAAAACTAGATATACTGAAAGGAAATATAAAATCATGTAGAGATGAGCTAGATAAATTACTGATAAAAAGTTTCAGAGTGCAAACAGAAACATGGATTTGAACGTTATGAATTGCATTTCATAAAGATTAAAAAACAACATACTAAACTAAGAACAAAAAGACATATTATCTTTACACATGGTGAAACTAACCTCAGGTGCCAAGAATGGTTTTGATTGTTTTCTGAGACAAAGGAGGAGTGCACAGGCCCCTCTTTTATAACCAGCCTAATCGGGTTTGGATTCTAGTGTTGTACGGGTCCTTTTCATGTTGAGAAGTTTAAGGCTACCAAAGTGCTTATTCTCAGAAGTTAATAATTTCAAATTGTAGGGATTTCAAATGTATCTAATTTTTTTTTTTTGGGAAGCGATTTTGTTATAAGAAATTTGAAATAAATGCTTTTTCCGTGAATCGAACCAACGACCACTTGGTTGGCGGAATAGAACAAAACCAGTGGGCCAAACAATCCAGCTTCAAATGTATCTAGTCACTCTTATAATTTCATTTCGTATGAGCCAGAGTAAAATTGCACAGTTATTAAAAAGGTACGAACGTGAAAATAGAAAATGTAAACCGTGCGTTAATATGATATTTCGCTGTCAAATTCGGTTAAGTTGGCTAATTTCTGATTGTATACAATTTTACATGAAGGTTGCTATTTGCTATATATATATATATATATGTGTGTGTTTGCATATATCATATTTAGAGAAAGTTTAATATGCACCATAGTGCATAGGGAGTTCTATGCACCGCGGACTTTTTCGGAGATATTTTTATAAATTGACAAATCTAATTTAACCAATCTAATCAACATATTGAAATCTCATAGCAAACCAAATTTTATAATTTTTGAGATTTTATTACTATTTTTTTCGAATTTTTTAAAACCTGCTATTTTTGGAATTTGTAAATAGTAGTTTGTTTCCAAAAATGGCAGGTTTTAAAAAATTCGAAAAAAATAGTAATAAAATCTTAAAAATTGTAAATTTTGGTTTGCTATGAGATTTCAATATGTAGATTAGATTGGTTAAATTAAATTTGTCAATTTATAAAAATACTCCCGAAAAAATTCGCGATGCATAGAACTCCCTATGCACTATGGTGCATATTAAACTTTCTCATCATATTTATCCTACCTCTTGTGAGACATTACTGTACTCAGTTACCATAAATGACCACCATAGTAGCAATTGCATCACGATACTATTATGTTATTACAGGCTATCATTTTCTTTTCTTTTGTTGAGAACAACGCCGGACTGGGACTACCAGTATTTTTTTTTTTTTTTTTTTCCTTTTGTTGAGAACAGCTCTGGGTACAATTTTTTTTTTCCGCCTTGATAAGTCTGGGCTACTTCAATTCTGTGAAAATTGCTGATCGAATGTATGGATAACAGTGACTACAGAGCTGTAATCATGTTCTCTCCGTTTAGAAGAAATAAGAGAGGTCAGCATTTTCTAATTTCTATAAACAGTTGCATATGTCCATGTGACTTTTCATCCAAAAAAAAAAAAAAAAAAAAGAGTGCACTTTGTGGTCAGCCTCTATAGAGGCGGCTTGATTTGAAACGGTCCGATCAGCTGTACAGCATTTGAGCTCAATCTAAAGTTCTAAACAATCAAAACCTCTCCTGTGTTGTTTTTTTTGGAGGGAGCACAAGTTTTAAATTATCATAGCGTCACTTTCTATAGTTTGAGTTTGGTTAGTTCAAAGTACTTAAATTAATTCAAGAATATGCTCCACAGACCACAGATCTTTCTGAGACGCAAACCGTTATGAATTTGTAATTATAATAACATTTGACCCTCATACATTTATTTCTATAACTAATATTTGAATATATTGAATCTAATTGTTAGAAACACGGACCTGTATGCTTAAATTTGAATTCAACCAGTACAGTTTATTATTTTTTTTTCAGATTTGCAGAACCAAAATAATATTGGATGGCTAATTGATTATATAAAATTTAATCTGAAAACTTCGTCTCCTAATGAGTTCTTTAAAAATAATGATATGTTGGTCACAAACCATACAAAAAGTCTTGTAAATTTTCATTCTGCGTGTTTTCTAAATTCAATAGAGAAACTTTACTATGAATATATACACTTCAGGATTTGAGAGATCAGGAAACTTTCTTGGACAACTTAAATCAAACACTTGGTGCCCAATTTGATTCAGATTAACATAATTACAAACGCAGAATCCCCTTTGAAAAATTATGGCCGAGAAGGTAAACCAAGATAAACACTTACCATAGTACTCATACAATTCAAATAATCACAATAACGCTCATTTGTACAGAAGAAAATTTATAGGAGTCCTAATCAAGCCTACCAGCTAAGATGTACACAAATATACACGCTTATATACATGTCATACGGTTTAGAACTAGTATGCAAAATGTAAAGAAACATCTGTACTCAACTACATGTCATATAGTTAAAACTAATATGTAAACTGTAAAGAAACATCTGTACTCAACTATGCTTATTCATCCATTAATTATATGAATATAAACTATCAAAAGACAACACAGCTTGACAGCTGCAGTCAAGATATCAAAAAAATATAACTATCAATAGGCAACACCGCCAGAAAAACCATCGCCATCATGAAGCAAGCTCTCTGTCAACCAATACCCATCCCACGAACCCCCGACTCTCTGGCATACATTAAAAAGGAAAAATAAAATTATAATTATATAATAAAGGCAAGGATATTGCTTGACAGATACTATAAAGGTCAGAAATTTATTGTAAGAAATATAGAATTAAACGACCTGCACCATGGTGAATTGAAATACTTCTTCCTCCTCTGGCCTGGACCCTCTAACCCAGACCCTTTGCTTGAACCGGTTCTGCTAGGATAATAATAATTAGAAAGATACCAAATACGCGTAAATCCCAAATGGAGGAGCAATTTAACTCTCAACAGGATGTATAACCAAAGAATAAAAGAAAGCTGGTTTGAATGCTGTCACTCTCCCATTTTTTCAATTGAAATAAAGGTTAACAGTGGGCTGGCCTGAATAATTTTAGAAGTTGGAAAATGTGGTATGGATGATGTTCTATTATTCCAATGGGGTAAACAAAATACTTTCTGTTTTCCATTGACATACTTGGGGTATACTCACTAGCACATTTTTCCTAATTTAAAAAGAAAAAGTTCTTTTTGTCGGTGGCGCCCAAAGATATAATTCAATAAGCATTAATAATAGAATAAGCTCAGTTTATCAATATTAAACCAGAAGTGCCTCCAGAGAAAGCATTGTTAGAGGAAAGAAAAGAGAAGAAGGAAAATTTAAGAGCAAGGACCACAAACAGAAATCTAATAATAGAATAAGCTCAGTTTATCAATATGAAACGTAGCAAGGACCACAAACAGGTGCAAAAATTGGTGATCTCGTGTAAATTTAAGAGCAAAATTGAGCTAGAATCTAACTTTCTATATCTTTCATGGTGGTTTGAATGGGGACGAAAGAGAGAATTTCATGTTACATTGTCCTAAATGGTACATTGAAATTCCAATACTGTGTTTAGAGTGCTGCTTTGCATGCAAACTTCTGAAAAATAAAAACATTTTTTGCAAATTTGGCAACGAAGGAAAAGATGCCTAATTGGGTTTGAACTTGAGCTTCACTATAAAAATAAAATATAAAAAATGAAAACAAAAAAAAACAATTTCAAAGCCAAAAACATGGGTTCCATGCAAGATTCAAATTGTAATGACCTGATGTCAGCACTTGCCATGTTGTGTGCTCATCAGCCTACTGTATAGGAACACATTTTAAATTATTATTCCTAAACTTATCCAAAACTGGATAAATTTATCAAAGCTCAACACAAACTCAGCTCATCTAAAACTGTATTTGTAGTTTCACCAGACAGATGAAGAGCCTTTTGGAGGTACTAGTCTTTTATGAATGACTGTAAAAGCCATATCTTTTGTTGATGCGCTTTAACAAAATGTACTTTACAAAGTGGAGGTGGCAGAAACTTACCCGACCCAAACAACCAACATGACCCACCTGGAACTCAAAACCAAGCTGACATAATGCTTTGGAAAGTCAAACTGACATGAACCTGACACAACTCAACCCGAGAAGACCTGAAGGCAGACAACCTGAAATCCAACCCAACCAGAAATCTAAGACACCTGAGGCAACTAAAAACTTGAGCAGGTCCAAACCGAACCTAAATGACCCAAAAACCAACAAAGTGGCTTGAACTCAAACAACCTGAAACCTCAAAAGAATGTGAAGCTGGCTGAACCAAAATATGATTTGACCCAAAAATCATTTGAAGCTTCAAAACCCAACCTGAAACTCAAAATGATCGAAAAATGGCCTGATTCAATGTCGGACGATTAGAAAGCTCACCTACTATGACCTGAGATCCAGCAATCATTCAAACTCAAACTGAAACCAACCCAACCCACCCAATTGCAACCTCTATTACCTACACTCCACAAATGATTCTAGATCAAAATATGTGGATAGTGAAACTAGCAGATTAAAAAGGGGCACTTGCGACCTAAAAGTTAAATAAAAGGAGAATGAAAGCTCATGAAAGTAGACATTTGGATAGAGAATAATTTTTTTTCAGCATAAAAATATAAAACTAGCTACCTTTAGAAAGATATTTCATCAGACTGCTAACCTCTTTAACCCATAAGCTGCTTAAGATCTTTCTTTCCTTGTGTGAAAGAAGAACCCGATACGTTGAGTGGTGAAATATTCGTCTGAATCTCTCAAACTGAGTTCAAAATTGTAAAATTTTAACACAGGAAAAGAAAAAAGTAGCAACTTATCTAACAAAAAGATGTAGGCATCACCCACAAAGCGTAAAAATTACCAATTTCACCCCTACATTTACTCTTATAAACTACAGAAATTAGCAACCTGGCTTACTCTTAACATAAATGAAACAAAAGGGAGAAACATTTTTGGGTACTTCTGAAGAAATCAAGAACAAGGTAAAGTTGAATAATATCTACCATGCATTAAAGGATTAATAGGTACAAGAGTACTCCACTATTTCTACATGGGGGAAAAAAAAAGAAAATTGATTATATTTTCAGGTTTGTAGGGGCTGCAAACTGCTCCAATCAAATGTAACTCAAGAAGAAAAAAGTCACTTACCTGACCTAGATCAAAATGAGGCCCAAAGTAACTTGACCTTTCAAAAGGATCAAATCCTGCAAACTAACAAATTAAAAAGGGCAAAGAAACTTTGTTAGATCACATACAGTAAGGAATTACCTGCACGTGCAAAACATTTAATTCTGGTACTGTTCAAAGTCTGGTATCAGTAACAATTACAATGCAGATTCTTTCTTATACCAGCCATGACCACTTAAAGTACAATGGTGCCAGTACTGGTAAAGCCATACTAATTCAAACTCAATTCTCAATTGAACACATCACTTTGGTTGGTATGTTGTAATACTAGGCTTGATAAATACCATAAACAAATCAAGAGCTTACAAAACCCACCCGGTACATGACCTCAATTCCATAGTCCTGACAAGGCTGATCATTGTATTTAAGCGCATCAAGTTGGCACTGTACAGCCTCCTCTGCACTAAACTGAAACAAAATGTAACACCAGATGTCTGAATTATTATAATAAACTTTGTAACACAATAAATTATTGTATGTGAGAATACATACATCAAGTCTGGGTCCAAATGGCCTTTTCTTTCGCGATTCTAACCTGTTAGGAAAAGAAAATTGGCCAAAGAACCGAATCAGTATCTAGAAATAAAGACTTAGAAAAACTGGAGAAGAGAAGTAAAGCACCAATTGGAGGAGAGGAAATCGGGAACAGGAACATCCGACGAATCTCTGGAGCAAGCGATCACCTTCCGAGAGTTCAGTCGGCCTGACCGAGTGGGGCCCGGCGTCAGAGATATCGATCGGAGAGGAGCCCAAGTGGCCATCTCTCTCGGCTGAGGTGAGTGCGCCTTATTGCGCGGGTGTGTTTTTATTTATTTATTAATTTTATTTTATTTTATTTTATTTATGAGGCCAGTAAAATTCTAGAATTGTACACTGGTTTTTTGACGTGGGACCTACCCTTTCGAGAGGCAATAATATGGGAATTGATTTGGTACCATTAAACACATCCAAAAATAACCAAATTACCCTTCACTTATTGAGTGCATTATTTAATAAATTGCATTTTATATTTAATAAAAAAGGGTATTTTGGTCATCTTGGATGTGTTCCATCATTTTAAGGGTTACCCGAATCAATTTCCATTTTCCAATAATATGGTTTAGTTCTATAACTTGGTTTTTGAAAGATGGTTTTCATGTATACATTTCAATTTGGTTTATAATCCAAATTATACTTGAATATGTGTGATTTTAACATAATTCCATTATTCTAGAATAGAAGCTAAGTACTACTATGGTCCCACTTCTTATTTTCTCAGGATCTTTGTATTATGACGACTCGATTTGGTGCATATTAGAGGACAAGACTCATTGTAGGCGACCCACTTATCCAATTAACGACCCACTAGAAGTCCAGCGAGTAGCTGATAGTACTTGCGACATGAGACTTTCCCAACGAGCCTCTTGTCTTCTAAGCGGGTCTCTAGAAAACCAGACGAATTCTAGAAATAGACTGACAATTCCTGCTAGAGGTGTAAAATGGGTGGGTTGACGATATTTTTGTCAAACTTTGAACCCAACTAGACAATATCGGGTAAGAAAATAAATTTAGTTAACCCACCTGTAAATCGGTTGAAATTTTTTTAATATACGAGTTATTACGAGTTAAAATGGTTAAAATTTTCATCCAATAAAATTGCACACATAAATCATTTGCGGCTATACATTACTATCAAGTTCGAGGCATATTGAAGGCGCATTTGTTAGCATCTTTTAACTTTTGAGGCCTTGTGAGAGATAGAGAAAGCATGTGTGGCTATGAGGAGATCAAAGCATCGTGAGAGAGTAGATCTCTAACTAGGGATGTGACTAAATGTAAGGAAGAGAAGAGTAAATAGTTATAAACCGATGGGTTCACGTATAAACGGGTTACTAATACAAAATTGGTAACTAACCGGAGTAATGCATTTGACAAAATTAAAATCTGTATCTGATTCAACATCATGTTAACCAGATAAAAAACAAGTCGAATTGAAGGGATTGAACAGGTTGAACGGGTTGATGGGTTTTTTGTACAACTCTAGTTTCGGCAACTATTTTTCCACGCGCTTTTAGCCAGTTTTAGACCCTCTAATTGCACGATCTCCTGACTTGGCACAACCATATTTGGCATCTATATAAATCCTGGACATCACCTGGGTTAAGCCAAGTTTGATTTTAGAGTTGAGACGGAGATTTTTTAGAATGAGACAAACCAGTGTTGTCCAGTGAGCTGCTAGAGAAGTCGTGGAGAGAAAAAAGGAAAATTCAGATAACAATTTGTATATAGTAATCTTAGTTTTTTTTTTTTTTAGGACTTTCATTTCTGAAGATGCCTTGTGCTAGAGTAGATTAGAATTTGGGGCTATGGCAGTGAACTTTTAGTTTATTTAATATTTGCATGATTACATAATTTTAGTTTATATCTTGTGCTTGATTTATTTTAATTGATGTTATTGACTTGTACTAAGCATATTCGTCGTACTTACCCATTAAGTAGATACTTTACTTGATTGATTGGTCAATCCCAACCAAAACTTAGTTCAATAATTTCATGTCTAGTTAAATGGTTAAAGGCTGAAAGGTGAAACCAAGACAAAGAACCATCAATGGTGAAGTCTTTTTCCTAGACAAAAGTTTAGGGATGTCATAGGATCACGGTATAGACTTGTAAAATCTAGATCGCGCCACAAGTTGAAATATGGGGTTTATAAGAGAATAATTGTGTTAATTAATAGGAACTTGACCTGTAATGAAAGTTAGAATTAAAAAATCTTAGCTAAACAATTAATCCACACATTTATCAAGTAAAACATGTAAAAATACTAGTTCATCGCTAATCCAAACGGGCCGTTTAGCTGTCTGGCTGGTTATTTGTGTCACCCAGCAGTTCGAGCAAGTCACTAGATGGTCAGCAACCCAATAAGTAATTAGCTGGGTCACTACAAGAGTAAGCGGTTTGCTAATGCTGGGAATAAACTTAATTAGTAGCATACCTGAAACCTTTAAGCCTTTTTATTAATGTTTAATTACTTAATTCGAACTGTTAATTTAGAACTTAATTATTTGCAATCATTTAAAATATTATTGTTTAGATGACCAATCGATATTTCTTCCCAACTTGTATCAAACTTTAGTTGATTAATTTGGGCAATGTTTTGAAAACCGGACCGGACCGGCCGGTTCGACCGGTTCAACCGCGAACCGGACCCTAGTCCGGTCCAAACTGAGCCGGTTTTTTGGGTGTTTCTGAACCACAACGAACCGGCCGGTCCGGTCCGGTTTTTGACTAAACCGTCGAATCAAACCGTCCGGTTTTATATTTGTTAACAATTTTGGTTTGATTTTTTAGATGACATAAAATTCTAACAAAATTTGCTGTTTATGGGATTCGAACCCATGTCATTGGGCCGAACAAACAAGAGCCTTGCCACTGGGCCACAAGTCATTTTGAGAAAAAACTGAACAACTAATATATTTAACCAAGATTTGAGTGGATGACGTCATCCGGTTCGATCCACCGGTTCGACCGGTCCGACCAGTCCGACCCTTGACCCAGTAGCCTCGCCGGTTCGATGTCCGGGTCGGTTTTCAAAACATTGAATTTGGGTAATATTCGGTCCATGTGATTTGCTCCGAATTACTAAACGAACGATATTCGTACGCTTGCACCCAGAATTTAAAGTGTACTAGCTTCCTGCGACATATATGTACAAACCTTTAGTCAACTTCGAAACCCTTCAAATTAATGCAATGGTGCCGAATTGCGCATGTGCTGTTCGCCTGTTCAGTAGTCAATTCCTTCTTTCCTTTATTTATTTAATTATTTTATTTTCTCTTCAGACGTAACGTACAGTACTGTTCGGCGCTCTCTAGGATCTGGGCATCTGGCTTCTTTTACTGATGATGGGCCTATAACATAATTTGGAGTACAATTAGAAGTAGAGAAGAAAAATGACAGTCAATAATAAAAACTTTTGGTATTTGGGATCTTCTAATTAATGAATTAGGTCTGGCCATACTTCGCTAGTTGTTTGGTTAGATTGTTTTTTTCCGTTTATGTCTAACGTTGATGCACACGTTTTATAATCGGTCATCAAATGTGTGCATTTTATTTTAATCATTTTCTTATTCCTTTCCGTAAAATTTCTCTTGTTAATATCTTTCTTAAACCTAACGAAATATTCAAATAATTGTCTGATAAATTCAATGTTCAACCTCGATCTAGCAAACAAAAAAAAAAAAAAAAAAAAAAACTCAAGTAATCCCAACTTGTTGTCAGGATCCAATCGAATAAATTAGTCGATACATTGTATTCAAATATAAAATTACTTAAATTCAAATAACTTCACAGAACTGAAATAAAATAAAGATACGAGTTATTCAAATCTGAATTAATCATGTCTAGACTCTAGAGGATACATTTTCAATTTATTATGAAATAATAGTGACTATATACAGATGATGATAGGGCCTGGCCCACCATAGGCCCTAGAAGAACACACCCAGACAGCAAGCAGGCCGGCCTAACAAGGAATTGGGACGAGACAAAGCCGAGAGGCGCGAATACAGTCCACAACCCCAGTTTCGGAGGGACCCGGATCCTGTGTCGCGCGGCACAGCTTGTAGCGCAGGATCCGGGCCGTCCGATCAGATCTCGACAGTTTATTTTTTTCGGGCCTTACAATCTGGTTACATGCACGGGGCTCATTTATCCATCCAGATTTGATCGGACGGTCTTGTGCTGCGCTACACGCTGTGCCGCGCGGCACAGGATCTGGATTCGTTTCGGAGACTCAAGACCCAGGCAGAGGGAACCGCAACTACGAATTGCACGGCTCTGAGGCCTGACAATGGCAGAGATATGTATCTGGTAGAGGAGCCTATAAATTAAAGACCACCTAATCTCCTACCACTTGAAAGGAGTCGACACTATGACGTCAAATTGAGGGCTTAAACTAGATCTGTGATAGAAAAAATGAGCAATGGAATTCTACTCCCACTGTGATTCTGTGATTCATGTCTTTAATTCTCTAGTTACGAGCAAAACACCTCTAATCCTAATACACGTGGTGACAGATGATATTTTAGTATGTTTCAAATTCAAATTTGTATTGGCGTGTTTACTTCTCAATACGGCCCACTGGACTTTGAAAATTTAGTTAATTTTGTAGATGTTCGTCTGTTCGATTTCGATGAAACCTGACACGATTAACACGATGACACGAGTTTCATAAAAAAAATTAAATTAAATAAAATAAAAAAAAAATGAAGGCATGAAGCACATATTTGGTTTAGATCGGACTAGAGACTAAATTTTAAAAAATAAAAAAAAATTGCAATGACCGAAAGGTTAAGCCGTTTACACACAATTTAAGTCTTATTCTCTTCCATTAATTCTTTTTTGAAAAATGATAACTTTCATCTGCAATTTTGTAATCGTTTGAACAAAATAAACACATAAAACATATAGGGTGAACATATAAATGATCAAAATGAACACATACAAAAAATAAGTTTTGTCATCACTTTTTCAGATTTTTATATGCATATTCAACTAATTTATATTTAATTTATTTATTTGTATGTGTTCACTTTGATCATTTATATATTTCCATTGTCTTTTTTATGTGTTAACTTTGTTCAAGCGATGACAAAACTAAAGATGACAGTAATCAATTTCTAATTCTTTTGCAAAATCGCCGGTTGGGGAATTTAATTATTATTAGGAAACAGCAGTCTCAATTGCTAGCTTGTATTGTCGACTGAATAAACATGTCGATGTCATTTAAACACTGAGATTCTTTCTTTCCTTTAAATTAATTACTTACAGAAAATGTGGTTGTGCTTTTCTAGTTGTGTCCGATTTGGTGCCCAAGTCGACCCAGAATACTTTTTAAAAATCTAAAGTATAAATTATCTTCTAGATAGTTAGTTCTATTAAAAGGAAAAATGAAAGGCGAAGATACTTTTAATTTCAATCAGCTAAAATCCAGCCAGAGATCACAGTCCAATTAGGAGCGTCTGGTAACACCATAGAGAGAGATCAATCCATCAAGGGTTAAAGTTAGTATTTTTAACCAAATTTGTTAACTTTAGGCTAACAAATTAGCTTACTAACTTCTATGCATGTGCAAACACCCCTTTACATCATTCTCCATGATATATTGATATCTTAGCTAAATAGTCTTATTTGTAAAAAATAATTCTAAAATTTAAGTTATTTTTATTTTTAAATTTGAAGCTCTTCTAACCATTCACCATTGCAGCATGCATGGTTTTCTCTTCAAATTTATTTAATCTGATGTCTTATGTAAGTTTATTTTTTCTTATCGTATAAAGAGAATGTACACATATGATATATGTATGTAAAAAAGTTATACACCCAAATACGTTCAGTTTTAGTCACAAGCATACGACTTTCGTTGAGTAATTTGGAGCCAACTTATTTCTGACCAGCACAAACAACTCGCGTAGTCTGACAATGAATGTGCATATTATAAAAAACTATATATATAAATATAAATATTTATATTTTGGAAGAACCATCTTTTTAACAAAGAATCAATATACTATCAACAGTTTCTAGTTACGGACTCCACTCATGACAGCGGATCCGGACTCCACTAATTAAACCTTCGTTAATTTACCACCGACACTATCTGCTTCCTCCTTTTGTTGCAAAACACACACAAAATCCCAACTGAAACCAGAGAGAAACCAATTTCCCAACAAACAAATCAAGCAACATTAGTACCAAAAAAACAAAAAAAGCGCAAAGATGATGTCCGGCGGTGGTTACACCTCAATCGACAACCAGAAGGTCTCCGGATCCGTACCGGTAAGCTCACCTCTCTCTCTCTCTCTCTCTTCCTCAGATCTCTTCTCTTATCACCTTCTCACCTCACATTCCCTTTCCACAGGCCGCCACCGGCCCAGATCCCGCCTCCGTCAGATTTACAGGTGCGCATTATCTCTAGATCTACCTTTTTGTTATTACCAGCTTAATGGTAAATTTTTTTGTTGTTTAATTGTTTGACATCGCAGATTCGAATCTCCAGACGTTTCCCCCTTCGGAAACGCAAGGGAAGATCTCCGCTGTTTTTCGCCCTCCCCAAGATGCTGATGGTACTGAATCCAGATCTCTCAGTGTTTTTCATGTTTTTAAGGTTTCAGATTTACTTATTTTCTGAAGAGTTTTCTCTTCAGGACTAGTAACTAGATTCAGGATAATTGTGTATATGATTCATCAGCTTTACCTTATTTTGCTAGTCTCATGTGTATAACTGTGTATAATTTATGAACATTTCTGATGGAATAAGCTCCCCATCCCCCAGGTGACAAAGATATGCCACAAAATTTTATCTTGATTTTTATGTTAGACAATCCAACCCCATTGTAAGATTTTAATTTTATGGTGTAATGTATATATTTTAACCTGGCCAAACTAGTTTGCTTCTCTGCCTCGTTGCAAAATAAAAAAAAAAAATGATCATCTAAATATATAAAAAAAGACTTAATATTATTTTTCTTGATCTTTTCTGCAAAATATGCCTAAAGTAGCCTTCTAATATAGGTTTGAATGTTGAATCCACTTTTTTAGTATTTTGGGAGTAAATAAGGAGTTGAGTGTCTTTTGTTGTTGCTTCTCGTGCACACTATGATTTAGACTGATACATTACCCACGTGAAAATAATTTTGTACTATATCAAATTCTGTTAGTTTAACTATACAGCCTACATGCCAGTTTTCGTAAGTTGAAATGTTGATATGGTGGTTGCAGATACATTCTCTAGGCCAGGGAAGGGCGCAAAAGGGAATTCTGATGAGTCTGGCCAAGCTACTGGCTGGTTCAGCATGTTCTCAGTCGCAGCATACAAACCATACTTTGATGTGGACACGTCAGATGTGGTGGAGAGAATAAGGGACTCACTCTTCCCTTTTAAGGATAGCTTCAATGAGAAAACCACCGACAATCCAGACTTGTCAGTTTCTTTTCCTGCAGCTTAATTTTTGTTGCCTATCCTTCTCTTTATTGGTTGATGCAACCCCAAAAGTATTTCTTGATCAAGGTTATTTAGCTACCTTAAAATTTGTGGTTCAGTCAATGTTCCTCCAGCTGCTGATTGGTCTGGTCTTGCGGGACCCTGAGAGCTTAATGTTGTTGACAATTTAAATATTAATGAATTGAACCAATTTTCAGTCCTATACAAAACAACCAAAAATTGGAGAGTTTGATAATCTCATTGGATTAACCAGACTGACTCAACTGAACATGTATTGGGATTGGGTCATCAGGATTTCTTCAGCTGCTAGGATGTTGTGTCAAACTCTAACCAGAATTACACATTTTGATTAAAAAAAAAAAAATGCTGACCTAAATCATGGGCAGCCATAATGAAAATGATGGAACCTAACCTCTTTTTATATGCTTGGTGCTCTGTTTGGAGTTTTTTTTTTTTTTTTCAGTTACCATTTTACCAGCAAGAAAAAGCTGGTATTGAGAGATGAGGACAATACTTAACCCCTTTACTTTAATTAGGTATGGTCCATTCTGGATATGCACCACATTGATATTTGTGGCGGCTGCGATAGGCACATTTGTGACATACTTGGCACACAAGTGGCAGAAGAAAGACTGGAATTATGACATCAACTTAATAACCTGGTCTGCTGGACTATTTTACGGCTACGTTACTGTTGTGCCCCTTGGCCTTTATCTAATTCTCAAATACTTCTCGGCCCCGTCAGGACTAGTGCAGCTGTTTTGTCTCTATGGATACTCTCTGTTTGTCTTCATACCTGCCTCTGTATGTCAATTTTATTATTTATTATATTTCTCCTCTATAGATAGCTTTCCTTTTTCTATAGTATTTCATGCATTGTCATAGGAGTCAAGAAAATGCCATCATACCCGACAACACCACAACTAATGAACCTTTCAGATCCCTATAACAAGGATAAAATCTCATATATTCTCCCTCTCTTAATATTCTTCATATATTCTCCCTCTCTTAATATCCTTCGTCTTCTTGTACTCATTGATTAGAGATAAATAGTTTAAAGAGTTGCTATTTGGCACCTTCCATTGTAAATTGGGGAAGGGGAGGGTCCAAGGAATTGTCTCATTTATTGAGGGTTATATATATGTTATCCCTTTGTCTGCATGATATTTCTCGTATTGTAAAGCTTTGAAGTATTTTTGACATTTTTAAGGGCTGATATATCAAATTGCCTCAAAGTTATAGGAGTGCATGAATGTGTTCTTTCAATTTCTTTTTGTGTGCCCTGCTCTTTTATTTCTATGTTGGTATTGTTTGTTATCTTGTGCACATACCCAATGTATCATTGGTTATTCTTTGTTTCACTGAAATCATCATATGGCATCCTGAAATTCCAGCACTACAAATTTTTTGGCTTATATTCTAAATTTTCAATTTTCTTCTATAAGCACACAGCCACACATGCCATGCATACACATTTAGTAATTTTTTTGTTTCTACTTTGGTTTTCTTTGTTCTTTTACTGTGTAAGTTAAGTTGCGATTTATATGAGGTCCAATATACCATTTCAACCTCAATTTTCGTTTGTTGATGCAGTGCCTCTCCATAGTGCCAATAGAGATATTCCGATGGGTTATTGCTGGTGTTGCTGGTTTCATGTCGGCTACTTTTGTGGCCGTAAATCTGAGGGCCCACATTGTTTCATCTGGCGAGAGATGGTTTCTAATTGTTGCCGGGATTTTCTTACTCCAGTTGGCTTTAGCTGTGGTTCTAAAGCTTTACTTTTTCACCATAACAGTAAGCTCTCATTGAAAAAAAAAATCATAGAAAGTCATTTATGTAAGATGTCAAGGATTTTCAGTTAGTTTCTCTGATGCTAAATGTGATTAATTTTGTCCTCCATTCTTTGCGTATCTGCCTTAATGTATGTGAGTTATGCTGGCATCATTCTTTTTGTTAAACAAAAGAAGGAAAGAGAGAAGAAAAACAGTGAGATCTTGCATTTATAGAATAATAATCTTTGGCCTGTATGCCATATATCTTTTGTGTTGATTACAGAAATATGAGGGTGTTCAATTATGCGGCACCATTTAGTTTTCGGATGGTGTACTTGAGAACTGATGATATCATGAGATAATTAGCACACTGTTCGCATTCAAATAAACTACACTATAAATTTTGTTTGTTATTAAAGATGAGGTTGAAGTCTTCGAATCACCTGGTGTTTCGAACTGTTTTTTAGCTAGCATCTTGCACATAGATCCTTGGCCTATTTTTTTTTTTTTTTTCTTCTGTAATAGCCATGTTGCCAGCACTGCAATTTATCTTTCATGGAAGCAAAACAAGAACAACGCGATAAAAAAAAAAAGTTGTAGTGGTTCTAGCAAAAAGCCCACTTACTCATAGTAAAGCCGTTTAAACACTGTAATTAATTGTATGTACTTTCTTAAAATTCTTACTTTTTAGAAATGAGAAAACATTAAGGTCTTTGTGGCCTCTCGAATGGTGGATCAAAGAGAAAAGTGAACAGCAACACCGATTTATACGGGAAGTAATGCAGAAAAGTTGAATGAAAGAGACGGACAGATTAGGTTATGAATGGACCTTCTATTGCGCTTTGTAGACATTCCATGCATAGTAAATTAGTAATGCTTGCGAATTAGGCTTCTTTTTTATTTCTGTGTAACGTTTCGAAACTTTTTTCTAATAAATAAGGTACTAACTACTAACATGTAATCCGAACTTTGCGAACCAAATTTATTTTGAAAGAATTTAAAACCAAAATATCATTTCGCGGACAGAATAACAGGTCTATTTAGTAGTTTAGCAGGAGAATGTTGGACCCTACATTGGATCCTAAACAAAGGCCCAGCGCATAGTATTTTGCTTTTGTCATGCAGCATCAACTTGGGCTGTTTTACCAAACGTATTGCTAGAACAGAGACGGATAAGGAATGGGAAATCTTTCTTCTGTTCCACAAATCAAATGGCTCATTTCCTCCTCAAAAGCCCAAAATGCAGTCCACTTTTTGTTAATTAATCATCTTTTTTTTTTTTTTTCTTTCTTTGTCAAATTAACCACCTCCGACTGTACTCAGAATTGTTTGCTTTAGGCTTCTAGGCTTCTAGGCTTCTAGCCTTGAAACAAGTTAAAGTTGGTCTTCTCTTGTGAGTAGTTATTTGGTTGCAAAAGTCTTTGTGATTAGGCCTGGCAAACGTGCCAAACGCTCACGGAATACCACATTCCGTTTTCGTTCCGTTTCAGAAACGGAACCAAAATAACTGTTTCGTTTCCGTTCCGTTTTTGAAACGGCAGTGAAAATTGGTGCCACATTCCGTTTCGTTTCTGTTTTCCACTATAATTCCTTATTTTCGTGTTCCATTTCGGTAAAACGGTATAATTATCTGTTCCGTTTTCGTTTCGTTTTTTGAAACGGCAGAGAAAATTGGTACCACATTCCGTTTCGTTTTTGAAAACGGAACGGCATCACGTTTTTATTTTCCGTTTTGACAGGCCTATTTGTGATGTAATGCTTCTAAGTCCTGCCATCTCCGGTCTCCCTCCTCTATGAAAATTTTAACCTGACTCGTAAAAAGCACGCAGACAATTTTGAAGAAACCTGCAATAATGATTTATTATAGAGAATTTCAATGAACTGGACTTAAGCCTACAAAAGTCACCTTGAATTTTATAAGAAAGTTTGTACGGAAGAAATCTTTTGTGGTCGGTTTGGGGAAAAACATATACGCGTAAAATAATAGCTTTCATAGGATGCGTTTGAATGTCGTAAAAAGTGTACATCGTGTATTATAAATTTGTGCATAAATCATCATAATTTTTATTTTGTATATATATATAATTCATTTTTGACGTCTTAAAATTGTGCTTGTAAATAATATTATAAAAATGAATTATAGACATAGTTATTACTTTTGACATTGTACATAGTTCACACTTAGTTTGCATTAAAAATAAATTTATACATAAGTTAAACTTTTTACATATCAAAATTCATGCTAAAACACGAGTACATGGTTCACCTTTTAAATGTCAAAATTCGTAGAGCCTCCGACTGATTTATGCATGATTTTTCCCATGAGCGACAGAGAATTTCCGCGTTGTACGTAGTCTTGTAGTAAGTCCTGATAGAATCCCTTAAAATTATATGCACGTTTCATTCATATAAAAAATATCATATTTGATTCTGCTATAATGTAATTGTCAAAAGTATAAAATTCTAATTGTTGTCCCCACACCCCGTTAACTAATGAATTAAGACAGCAAAACCTTCAGAGTTAGACATCTAATTTACAAACTTCCACACACACAGACACACCAAATAAAATAAATAAATACATGTGCTACAGTGCAATCAGAAATAAACAATTTAGAAATTATGATGGACTTCATTCGGTTAATTATATTCTTTTATGTATAAGTATAATAAGTTTGGTTATTCTATAGTAGAATTCTTAAATAAGGTTCTCGATCATATTTAATCTTTAGGTCAATGATATATGGCTGGCACAAGTCTTGTAAATTTTGTTTTTTTTTTTTTAGAACTAGTCTTATAAGTATATGCCAATTTAACTTTATGACATAATTAACACTTCATTGACAAATATACCCTCTGGTATGGACCTAGCTTTGCAATTTTCTGCATTTTTATGTGCACTAATTGGTTTCTCCATAAAATTATCTATTGACAAAGGAAGCTAAAAAGAGATTGTATTAAATGTCCCAGGAGAAGTGGTGGCCACTAAGACATTTACATAAACAAAAGCAAGCTCACAGAAGACATTTGCTGCCCCCCCCCCCCCTCTCTAATCGCAGACTCATAGCTGGAACCGTAATTTAAATTCAAAATGTAGTCAACTCAATTAATATCGCCTGACAAGCCTTTAAACAGCTACAGTTAGCTGGATAATACAAAAGTTGGATCCAACATACATGATTTGAATTTTGTTCTTTCAAACTGCTTGCACGTTGCAGAGAGCTTTTTTTTTTTTAAAAAAAAAAATGTTTCGTGTTTGCTATGTATCATTTCTTTTACGAATTTCTGTTTTGTTTCTCGCATAAATTAAGTATGAATAAATTTACATATATGGTATAGTTTCAATTGAACAAACTATAAACGAGACAAAATGTGCATTTTCAAATTATAACTCCCTCGAAGAAGTGAATTGAACAAGCCTTTCATACCTTCTAAGGGCTTCTCGTTCTTCAATTGACTCTAACCAGATTCAGCTAACTTAATTTTCGGTTTCCAGGAGATCTTTTGTTTTATTTGTATCGTATGTAATTGTGATTGTATCATTTGCAAAGGCACAGATTTTAATCTGTGGTAATCGATGACAAATTAACTAGAAGAAGTGTGATAGAGTAGGAAGAGAGAGAACACACAAGTAAATACTGTACAAAATCTACTTTCCTCAAGATCAATTACATAAATTCATGATGCAATTAATAAAAAACAACAAAATTAAGGGAGCTCTAGAAACCTAAGAATGGCTCAGGCTCCAAGACTCTATCAAAACCCTACCCCCGACACCACCTCCACCACCACAGCATCACCATCTCAAGCTTTTTTTTTTTTTTTCTTTTCCATAATTTAAACTTCACACCCTTAATCTTTTTTTTTTCTTTTGTTGTTTGGAGGAAAGGTTAGAGCCTACAAATCTTGTTGCCTAAGAAAATGAAAAGGTAAATTGAGAGAACGAATAAATTTGCAAATTAGTGTATTTGCAATGCATCTTCAGAAGAAAGTCTTGAAATGAACGGGGAGAGAGCTGAAAGAAGTGCTTTCGGGCACTCTTCATGTGGTAAATGCCCACAACTTGATATTGCAACAAGCCTCTGCAAAATAACACCATGTATTCGTTGTAAATATTGTAATGAAAATGCTATTCAACAAAACTACGCCAAGCTTTGCAATTTGCTCTAATAAGAACTCTACGTATCTCATGATAAATGAGAAAGTATGAAATATAACTTTTAAAGATTTTAACAGTCCACTTCTCTTGAGGCCTTTTTATTTATTTATTCTGGGTGGTGGAAAAGGGGGAAGGGGGGATGCACTTCCTCTGCAGAAGGATAGCATATACCTTAAAGCCCAAACTTTATCACAATTCAGCATGACAAAACCTTAATCACAAAAAAGATAAATGTAAACAAAACGTCAGGAAGTAGAACATACAGAATTGGCAAATTTAGAGGCCATCACTTGAGCAGATTTGAGGGAGACGAGCACATCCTCAGCACCTGCGACGACTAGGACAGGGAGATCATGGACAGATTTCAGAAGATCAGCCGCACGCTGAGGTGACAACACTGTTGCGAAGGACATCCGCCCAATCTCATGCAATGCTTCATCCCATCCCTCAACAAATAATGGCATCTAAAAGCAAACAAATATATTTAAAGTTACAACCACTAAGTACATCACCGTGGGAAAATGAGTCAACAACAACAACAACGAAGCCTTTTGTCCCAAACAAGTTGAGGTAGGCTAGAAGCAATTTGAAGTTTTGAAAATTGAATTTTCCTAGCTACCAAATTTTGCAGTTCTAAAATATTATTCTCACCTGTTCCGTCATTTATATGTCAGAAATACCTATGAACAGTTATAAAGGGTGCATGCAAAATAAACTACTCATGCATTACTAATGAAGGTAAATGCACAGAATTAATTGAAACAGTAACTAAAACCAAGCAGGAAGGTGACTATGGAGAATGAGAGAAGTAATTGAGGAAAGTACTTGTACATTGCTAATCAAGGGAGGCACATTACCTTGTAAAGGCTCAAAATCTCAGTCGTAAGCTTGGTGGAATCATACCATGCACGGCGATTAACAACTTGGGTGATCTCAGTGCGTAGCAAAGGACGCACCATGTGTTTCTTCCCAAGTGGCGTGTGCAATAAAATCCGTGCAAAACCTGGGACCACTTCCCTAGACAAGCTTGCGCTTAAGAGAACCACTCCCTTCACTTCCACCTATTTAAAAAAAAAAAATATGAACAGGAAACATTATGAAAAAGTGCATAATACTAAACCAGAATAATCTCTCATAAACAAGCAAACTTCTTTTCTTCATAGTGTTGTCATTAAACTTAGCATAAAGGGAACCATGCCGAAATCAATCACAAAAAAAAGACCCAAGTAAAGTTCCAGGGTGACATATAGCCAGGTGTTGACCACCTCTCAAGGCAACTGGCAACAACCATAGGCTGCAACGCAATTTTTTTAGATCAGTAACTGACGTATGGCAAATATAAGGCCTGAAGAGAAAACAGGAAAATACTTCTTTATTGATAGAATAGACCAAAAACTTCACCTTTGAAGAATCAGGAGATGATTGTATTCTCTCAGTGGCCTTCAAGGCAAGAAGGCCCCCATCATCATGGCCCACAAAAACAACTGATGAAAACCCCATTTCCACACAGAAAGATATCAACAACTCAACCTACACAATGTCCCGAAATTTTTTAGTGCTGACAGAAAACTTTTCTTCTCATCAACAAAAAACAACACTGAAATGACTTCTTCCTAGTAGGCATTAAAAAACATAACATATCTGATACTAAAAAGAACCTCCTGTCTAAAACTAACAGCTTTTGGTTATTGTTTTTAACAACATAGTTTGACAGGTTTGTACTAGTCACGTATGTGCATGTGCCGCCAACATTGCTATGCTCGCCTTCTAGGATCATACTGGTACAACTACCAAGCCTACCTCGTATGCTACAGCTACTGCACAATAATTATATAATAAACTAAAAAAGATAAAGATGAATTTATATAGACCTGGGACTCAAGCTTGTATGGATTAGGAAGCCGTCTCTCCTCCCAGTCCTTGCGTCGGGGCCGAGATGTCAGGCCCCATCCAGGCCTATCAAATGCTACAACTGTGGCTCCGACCTGTCTAGCAAGCACCCCACTGACATGGCGCCAAGAGAAGACCCCACCTCCAAACCCATGCACCAATACAACCCCAAACTTCTTATCCCCCTCCACCTTTCCCAAATTTGGTAACTCATCAGGTACCGGCTCGAACAACAAAGGTGTGTACAACGAGGGGTCGGAATAGGCATCGTCAGAGACAGAGTGTGCGCACGGCAAGGAGATGGAATGGGATGGAGGTGGAGAGGGGCGGCTAAGCTTGAAATGGATAGAGATACCTTTGATTGTAATAAATTGGCTGTCACTGTCAGCCAAACAGCTAATTGGTAAATCATTCTCGTCTCGGGCAAGTGCGCTGCGCCGTCTAGCTTCATTGTCTGATTTTGAGTAGAACTTTGTGCTAAAGGGGAGCGGGGAGCGTGGCACCTTTTTGCCAACCAAAACCTAGAAAGAGAGGGAATATGTTGTTTTTTTGGATTATTAGAACACATTTTCACAGGGTGGATGCATAACCCAAATTGAAAATGGATTCAGGATTCCAATAAGAATTCTTTCTCTTAGGGATTTGGTGCTTTAATAAAATATCTAGGTTAAGAATAGTTGCTCCTTAAGTGGGAATCTTTTATACATTGAATGGATCTAGTTCCAATTCAATCCTGAAATTAGATATTCTAGACATGGAAGTTGACTAGAAATTGCAGCATCTATATTGGAGCCAAAATTTAATACCCATTGTATAAATAAGACCATATGTTTAGCATTGTCAATAACTACAGCCCTTAAATCCATGGAAACTATTGAGAAAGAAAAATGATGCACAAACCATACCGCTTCTGGATCAGAGCGGTGAAACAGGAGCTTCTTGCGGGCCCTGCAGCTGGTACGGTATGCAACCACAATGTGTCCCAGTGCAAATACCAGAGAAGAAAGAAACAGAACCGGCATGCCCCAAGCCTTCCTCATGTGTACTCTGTGACTTGGCAGGGAAGGTGGCGCCTGAGGCCCAATGTCTGACAAGGGGTAGGGGGCGTACAAGCATGCCTTGATGGAGAGAACCAAAACAGATATTAATGCACAGAAGGTCACCGTGCCGAGATATGGCCCATGAGATAGGCCGGGTCCGTCACAGAGGGTATAAACACCTACAGAATGAGTATTTCTTGTTAGGAGAGGGATGAAGTATATATTTTTTTGAATGACAATGTTACTGCTTTATTAAATGGGAATTTTGATGAAGCGAGCTTGTGAACTAAAAACAACAACAAGTTATCATGAAACTTCTTTATAAGAGAAAGAAACCAATTAACACACAAAAATCCTTCAGTAAACTAGTAATTTCAAATCTGATGGCGGCTAGAACTTCTCGACCTAAAAATCAATGCTATCCAAAAATTAAACTCACAATTAAAAAAATAAAAGGGCTCCAGTTATGCAAAATTGAGCCCCTTTTGATTTGAGAAACAAATGGATAGAGTAGAAATCACATGGTCCCATCCTGAATTTAGGCTGTCGGAAGCTTGAACCTCATAATTTGAGAAAGAAGGTCCCATTCTATAGGGACAAAAGTTGAAAATGGGAAAGAAAATAAAGGAACTTTAATAAAGCTAAGAAAAATAATTATGCCCATTTTGATCCATGAACCTCTAGCACAGTACAAAATCTAATACAATAAAAAAGTATTTGAAGAAACTCTAAAGTACAATTGACGTATAATTTTGCAATTTTCGATTATTGAAACGGTAGCTACCCAGTTTCCAAATAGTAACTGAAACCAATAGAAAATAGCTTGGAGACTCTTTTTTGTATTTGAAATTTAAATGCGACAATAAATGTTGGAGTATTTTATCTCAAAAACCAAACCTAATTCAAGTTACCCTTTTGAACAGCAAAACATGATACAAAAAAATAATCAAATTCAGACCTAGACACCTTTTCCAATTAAATTAAATTTAAACAAATGGAGAAAAGGAAGATCTCGCCACTCGTCTTTAAAACAAAATTCAACATCAAATAAAATTCCATTTCAAATAAGCTCGACTAAGCACCAATAAACAGAAACGAAAACCCATTACAACATAAAAAGAACTCCAAAACCAACCAAATTCAAACAAAAAAAAAAGACAAAAATCAAAAGAGAAAAAACGAAACTCACATGTAATAATGAGGGATCTAAGAATGGAAACGAGCGGAATGTCGAGAAGCGAGGTCCGAAACCCATACTCGCGCAAATGACCCCTGAGACCGGGGCTGACGTGTCGGCCCGCTGACGCTGACGTCAGCCTGGACGCGAGCGCGACGGACACGGCGATATCTCCCAACGCGACGAGCGCTGGCGCTGATGCGACGAGGAGAGATGCGACCATCGTAAGCATGAAGAACAGTGTGCGAACGCATCTACGGAGTTTCTCCATCCCTCCCTTATTCCCTCCCGTCGCCATCTCTCCGCATAGACGAAATTGATACCGAATTTTAGTGGTAGTCAAATCCTCGTCGTCCTTTGGTGATCGGACGGCGATCGAGCCATCCCCCGGCGAGAGAAGAGAAGTTCAAAAGGGAGAAAAGGAATTGAAGAGGGAAAGGAAGGGGCTTATTATTCCCTCTCTTATGAGGTGGATTCGGTCGCTTATTATTATTATTATTATTATTTGTTAATTATTTATTAGTTATTAATTAATTGAATTTCGTTATTTATTTTTATTATTTGGAGTATCTACGATGTTTGCAGCGTTTCCCACTCTCTGTACATTAGCTCAATGGAAGAATTTTTTTTTTTTTGTTTTTCTTACCTATAAGCCCTTGGGAATTGATAATTTAACTAAGAATAAATTAATAATATATGATTTCCATTTTAAAGGTAAAAACATGCTTTGTATGTAGTTCTTAAATGTAAAATTTAACGAAAAAATTATTACTTTCATATAAGAGATGAGTAGATATGTCGCCTAAATATGGTATTGAGAATATCTCGCTAATTCAAATGTAGCGGTGTTAGCCTTATTTGGATAAAACCATACAATCTAAACATATATTTTCTAATTACACAATTCACAAAATTTCTAAATTAAATATCATTATGAATCTCACGAGAGTGGTACTATTTCTCACACTCTTTGTCAACATTCCTCTCGTACTATTTGCACGCACTAACTAGGATAGCATTATTTACTAGTAATTTTTTGTAGATCCAAAAACACACAAAAATATATTAAAAATTAATTATTATTAATTATAATTAAACAAATGTAGATATTGAAAATTAAAAAATATCAATTCCTCCTGGATATGCCATAAAATGTCTTGAGATACACAAATTAGTATCTTTTGAGATAGATTGAAAATTTTAATCTATATACCGAAGTGCTTTAAATAATTACTTTAGGAAACTCATTACCAAAGAAAAATTTAGCGATATGTAACTTTTTTTTAAATTTATATTCAAATCTCATATTATAGTTATTTAAGTTTTATGAAAAGAAGTATCATAACGACATTTTAAGAAATGATATCATTGTAAATATCTACATTTCAATAAAGGATACCACTGTTAATAAGTTTCCTCGCTTAAATAAACAAACTAAAACTAAATCCTTTATTTTCTTTTATATATGTTTCCCCACTATCAACTCCAACCCATTTAGTAAAATTCCAGAAATGTTCTATACTTAAAAAAAAGGGAAACTGTGAAGAAAATCCATCTTTATAAGGATGATTAGGGACATCCAAAACACTGTTACCCATTACACAAGACAAAAATTTTGCCTACAGGTTTTAATATAAAAAATAAAAATAAAAATTTGCGGGTGAATGTAAAAATAAACATTAAATGGACTTAATTGAAATTATTCAAACAAGTTACTAGAATAACGGACCAATTCCAATCGTTGCCATCTGTCGCGCCGGCAGCGTGGGCCGTTTTTGACACAAAATTACCATTAGCCCATTAGAGCTACTAGCCTACAAGGCTACCACCAATAAAACGGTCCCTAGGGCCTAGGCAAATGGTTGAATTTGAAGGGTGATCTCTTGTCGACCTTCGGATATGGATTGAACCAACCTGATGGAGTCTGATCGTGACACCATGTTATTTCAGATACGGTGGGGTCGGAGGTAGCGGACACAAGGATCTGATTCCACTACAATAGTACGATGGGGCTCTATAGGCTATATTGGTTTATTAATTTTTTTTTAATAACATACTACATAATTTGTAAGTGTAAATATTCCATGGACTACATATGAGCCGAATATTAACTTAGTTTTATATAGTTTTTATTTTTATTTAAGATAATATGTTTACCTGTAGTTACTTACTTACTTTATAATAGTTACTTGTACGGGAAATTATTTATATAGACCATTTAGAGCGATGCAATCATCCAACATATAATTTCTCAAGGAACATAAAATGCAAGTGCAAAAAATTAACTGAAATTTATAATAACAAAGATCTACAATTTGAATGTCAAATTCAATTTTATCCCCCTCCCCCAAACTTCCTTTCACATAATGCACTTATGATAAAAGAAAACTATATAACAATATCTATTTCATTGAAAAATATAGATAACGGTATAAAAGAAAAAGTATAAGATTTACCTAATACTCTGAAATTTCATTGAATTTTTTTGGCATACTAAACTTCATTAAAATTAACTCATCATAGAATAAAATTAGCCAAATTACTAACATTAATTATCCCGGGCTTATCATTATTGTATCTTTGAATTTACACAACGGAACTATAAATAATTGCAATACTTTCCTCAAAATAATTGTAGACTTGGGAGCATAATTTTTGAAACGGAATCCAGTGTGCCAACAGCGGTGCAAAAGTTATGGGGTCCCCGCAGCATGGCCTTGAGCCCTTGACAGCCGGGGATGATCCGTTCGTGGGCCCCACGCAACAAATCAGACGGACGGCGCGATTCAATTAAACCAGATACTAATTTACCAACCTGTTAGAGGCGTCATTAATGATAAAGAGAATTTTGAGGGCTGATGAATAAATTTCAGGCAGTTGGTTGACTGTACCATCACGGATAGTTGTCTGATCATCTCTTGTTTCAGGTCTATCATTTAAGAAAGGAACCGTAGGTGTTGTATAAGAGCGTTGCTTCCTTGTGGATCAGAACACCTGGTCCAGGCATCTATTTAGGATACAGCATGGGACGGCCTGAAACCTTGCAATCCCACATGAGGCCCGTTGGAGGCTGACACGTGGACCACGGACAGGGTGGGAGATGCTCCCTAGGCAACGGTCAAATAATATGAATTGTTTTGTGTTTGGATCCTTTGCAATACCTACTGCAAAAAGTATATGTATTATTAATGTATGTATATTTTGACATATTATTTACAAATTATTATTTCAGTGTAAAATAAGTATGTTAACAATAAATTATTAAATTATTTTTTACAGCTATTAAACATTAGTTTTGATTTTAAAAAATATATACATATTATACACATTAAAATAGTAAAACTTTATTCCAGTTTATTGTTCATAAGATATATTAAATTTTACTTGTATCCATATTTTACGACCCAATCACACTCGAATTATATGAAATATCACACACACCAAAATATATAAAGCTATCCACATGTCCACAATTTTTTTTTTTTACCTGACTTGGGAAAGCATTGTTGTCTAGCTGCCAAAATAAAATATTGTTACCAAAATTGTAATGATACATATTATACGAGGAGTTTATTCAAAACTTAAATATCAAAATAACATTCTATTTTATATATCACAATCTATTTTTTGTTTAAGCTACAAGAGACTGAAAAGTAATAGACTAATTAAAATTAGCAATTCAAGTTCTCCTGTTCACTCTACTGGCCATATAAATAGTCGGATGAGTTTTCGTGCATACACAAGGTGGAGGGGATGCTTGTACTGGAAAGTGGGAAAGGCTGAAAGGGCGGTGGCCAGTAGCCGGTAGAGTCACGCGCGGTAACTGTAAGACTAAAAAAGCTGGTGCAGAAAAAGCAACAAAAGCTACTGGACCTAACCTGGTTCTAGTTCTACCCTTCCTCCCATCTCTTTTTCTCTTTCTTGCCTCTAATCTAAAAAGTTGCTTTTTAGCTGATTAGGACCATCCGAACGGCGTGCTGAATTAATGAGCTGTGAATAATTAATTGTGTAGAAGATTATAGGCACACATTTGTTTAATGAAAGTTACAATTCAGGGAAATGCTGGAAATTGATTTATTAATGTTTTCATAAACAAGTATGTTGCTACTATTAGAGAGTAGTTTCTAGTTTCGGCTGCATTGATTCTTTTTAGGTGTGTACATGGACATGCATTATTTTGCAAATAAGTTAGGTAGGTGTCTAAGTTGCTGATTTTTTTTTTTTGCCCAATTATTTCATGTAAAAGTGACTATTGAAATTTGAATTTCAAATTATAACTTAATTATACTGAATTATACAGTGTTCTTGAAACAATGAATTGAGTTTAAATGGTCCCAAAAATTTGCATAAGGATTTAGTTGTTATACAATTTTTGCCGACTCAAAATGACAATGCCTTTTTGTTTTGCCCCCTTACAATGGGATCACCAAGAAAAAATTCACAAGGTACATTTTGATGCTCAGAGATTTGGGACCATTTTATCTTTCAGTGCAGTTTGGTTCAGCCTATTAAACAATGGTCCATATCATATAATCAAATTAACTATTAAGTATTAACATATCTTCCTACGGGTTTTTCTTAATAACAAACAATAATAAAAGTAATATCATATCATATCATATTTTATGTCTTGAGGATTTTACTGTAAGGTGTATAGCGCCAGGCAACAGAACTGCTGCTGATGCTATCTGCAGTGCTATTTGTTGGTGATCTGTAAATTTATGAATTTGGTTACTTTTGAACTGAAACATGTGAAACCTTTTAAGCAGACATTTTGAAAAAGTAACAATTGTAACATGTGATCCTGATTTTTTTTTTTTTTAAAAAAAACCAGCAATTTTGAATATATTATAATTCATATGTTCATATTATACAAAAAAAAAGGTAAGCAAGTGAAACAGAATTTAATCACTTAGTTTAACTACCAATGATTTTTCATTAATTAATTATTTTAATTTCCCAGGAAAGAACAAACCTTTTTATGAAGAACCATGTGTTAGGTGTAAAATATGCCAGGACCATATCACACCTGCATGCGTTTATCAGAATTAATTATTTTTGTACATGAACCTTTGTTTTTGTCCTTTTCCATATTTAATTAATACAAAATTAAACTAATCCTTGGTAGGTTAGACTGATAAAATTTTGAATTCAAACTTTACATAGTTTTTGTGCTGTTCGCCTATTGTTCCGGATTAAATCTCTGGACTGCCCAATTAAAAATGGTATCCGGTAATCATTGTTAAGCAAAATCATGTGCTGTAACCTAGAAAAATTGGATGTTGTAAATGACAAAGAAGTTCTTTCACATGGCCTACAAGAATTTAAAACTCACTGATTGACTATATATTTGAAAACAAAAACTGTTTCATTAATAATGATAATTTTCTAGTCTAGAACCAGAAATTCAGACTGGCGAATTTTATATAAAGTATGCAAGATCAATGTTCACATTGCTTATTGAGAGATAAATTTTGAACTACTATTTAAAAATTATTTCTGCTATTTTAAAGCACCAATTCAAAGCTGTAAAAGTTTTTCAGTTCAAGGGTATAGACGTTAACTCCGAATGAAAGTTCAAGACTTTGATTTAAAATGAAAGAAATTTAAGTGTGCATTCATTATTTTTTAGAAAAAAAATTATAGGCGATATTTATCAAATGAAAAAAAAAGAAAAATCCATTACAATTTGCATCATATCCAAATATAAATCTCCGTTAAATAATTTCATTTGATATTAGACATTACGTAGAAAAAGAATTTAATAATTTGAGTCAGAACACGCCCATTAAGACACCACACATTATGTGGTCGCGTTTTTCTAGTTAGAGTAATAATGAAACAACACAAAAATAAAGAAAAAAATATAATATTACAAGCTTTTGATGCCACTAATGCATAATCTAACTTCTTATTTATAAGTTTCATAATGCGCCACGTAATATATATTTTTTTTGAAGTGTTTTTAGTTCTATATCAAATGGTTAAACAATGAGCATATCTAGTTAATTATACTAGATTAAAATTGATTCATATTTTGAATTTTAATCTAGAATAAAATATAAGTTTCATAAACTGATTCAAGAATAATACTAACGATGCACATTTTCGTCGTTCAAAACTAGAATGTCTCACCAACAAATTTGTAACCACAAGAAATTTTTTCCCTTAAGAAAAAAAAAATTGTGATTATAATGGAGTATTGCAAATTAATATCTCGATATTGTTACCTACCATTTAAATTTACATAATAGTATATATTTTATAAACATATATAGAACCCCATAAATGAGAAATGGAGCAGAACGTTAGGAATTGACTCATGTCATGTGGGGCTGACACCACATGTTTCCCTGCATCGGTGCATCCTTCGTCTTGCGATCGATCTCTTGAAAAGACAACAAGGTACCTCTAATGGGACCACTGTTGCTTTTGCATTTTGTCATGTCGATTTAAAAGCTAGCTTGAGCAGAAAATAGAAACATAAATTCTTGTTGCTACTCCAATCTCCTGCATGGCTGTATAATTGTATTAGGTTGATTGATTTCTTTTCCTTTTCTGAACAATTAATGAAAGGGGGGAGGCAAGACATTGACATATTATAATTGCATAAAATATTTTTTTTATAATAATTAAACTTGATAAGTATAAAATATATATATTGAGTTTAAGTTTAAATATCAGACTTTTTTGTACATTTTTTTAGTTCATCAAGTGAATTAAATTTGCAATGGTTTCAAATCCACGGCTCTTAATCCGCCACTAAATGAAGATCACTGTGACTAGCAAATACAAATATAATAATTAGACATTTAGTTATTACCTTAGAAAGACCTGCACCAGTTATGTAACAGACAGGTTCCTGTTCTTAACTGCCACACTTAGCACTTGAACTAAACAGATGTTCTTCTAAAACAATTAATTATCCCCAAATGCAACGAGATTTATTGATTAATAAATAATTTCCGAGGAAAAAAGAAAAACGCTGCATCAGAGTTTTGCCTGTCTATTATTATTATTTTTTTCCCTCTCAGAAATAAGATAGTCGCCTCGCCTAGCATCTGGATTTAGTGCAATGAATTGATCACAAAGGTCAAGAGATTGGACTAGACAATGTCACAGCCTCACAGGTCAAGCCAATCCAACCATACTGATTTTAACAAAAAAAAAAAAAAAAAAGTGAAATCTGATTTTGGCCCGTGAACTGTTGCAATTCAATACTTCATTCAACAAGTTGTTTCAATATTCTTTCTTCTACTCTCCCAAAAAAATATTATATTTGGATTTTATTCAAATTAACACAACACCTTCACTACTGTTCCTGGCAACACGTGACATTGCAACATTAGCACCAGTCAAGTGTCATATTTGAATAGTTAAGTGCCAAATTGCTAATAGATAATAAACTTTAATTTGTTTGAATCAACTACAATAATAAATCATGGAGCAACTTCAACATGTAAATTTAATTGAGGTACAATGATATAAGGTTTTAAAATAGGCTGCTCATGTAGGGTGTGTTTGAATGGAGAGCCGAAATAATAAAAAAAATATGTTAATTTTTTTTTAAGAAAAAGAAACAATTTTAACTCATTTTATGAGAGCGAAATAACGCTAATTTAGATTTTCGACTATACCTCTTCTTCTTCTTCCTTTACTTGACAGCCGCTATCAAGTCTTTTTTTAAAAAAAAAAAAAACTATACCTCTTCCTCATCTATTCAAACATGCATATTGTCAAGAAATAATTTTAAAGATTGCATTAGTTCTGCGACAATGCTGGAGGAAAGACTCCAATGCGCACTGAATGAATGATATTTTATGGAAAATAATATTCTGTTGAAGTCTGTGTCATCAAATTCTTCCAATAAATAAAAAACACAAAGGTATAAACTAATATAGTATAATTATATAATATAAATAGATATTTACATATTAATTGTGTGTCCATTATCAAATTGATATCTGGAAATATCAATCAATCAAACAAATGGTCCTGGATAATTCAATTGTTTCTCTTGTTTTGGGTAAGTAACATTTCTAATTTACCACTAATTCCAAGATAATTTTATTCCCTTTATCGAGAATCTTTCACTAGGGGACCGTACAAAGAAATATAGGAAAAATAAGCAAATTGCACATATCAATGCGGGTCTACTTTCAATGCCTCTATATCCAGAGATTGAGATCTCCTGAATCCAGCATTTATTCCTGATATTAGTACATATTGTTATCGATTATCTCGTTTGGTTAAAAAAAGGCACCATTTCCACCAGATATTTTGTAATTTGTAATAATACAAGGTAAGCAAATATATTGTTACTGATTTTTGCTAATCATATTCAAACAAGTACAGAAGTATGATATGTCCATCCATTCACTATGTCATTGTTATCTTGCATCTGTGACATGGTCTACTTGAAAGGGATGGATCTTTATTAGGGATGCTTATTCACAAAAGAAATGGTCTGCTAGTCGATCAAAATGCTCACAAATGGCATTTAAATAAGGGATTATGAAATTTGATTGCTACAGGCTTAATGGCTCAAGTCCAAAATGATATAGATTTAGCTTATAGAGACGATATTCATTAGAACTTGATTATCATTTTTAAATCTAGATCAAAGGGGGTTCTAGGGGTAAATATGAACTCGGTTGGTAAAAAGAACAAAGCTAAAAAGTGGATGTCCCTTTCATAAAATCTATGAAAAGATTTTCAGGAGCCCTAACTCATGAAAGAAGATCATGGTATTGTTGAGAATTTATTTTCTTCAAGTAAAAAAGAAAAAAAAAACAATGGGTAAGTGTAAAGTGCAAAATGACGCACAAAAAAAGACTTGGGGGGGGGGGGGGGGGGGGTTACTGGAAGTTGCTCAGTCTTGACTCTTGATGGATAAGTTTCATATTCAGTTTCAAATTTGAGTTACTACAACTACATGATAATTCAACAGTACTATTTAAATACACAATTGCCATGTTTATATAATCGTATTTATGGCATGAACTTCAAGACTTTCATTAATTAAGTTTTCCACATAATTTCACAAATTATCTAACGGGATGTTTGTAAATTGTGAGGGACTTTTGGTATGGATTATGTGTTATAGAGTATTATTAATCTGGAATAAATAAATAAAGTTGCTATCAAGCGATAAATCAAAAGTTTGAAATCTTGCTCAGTTGAGTATGAAACCAACATATTTTATTTATTTATTTATTATTATTATTATTGACAACTGAATCCCTCAGGCAACATCCATCATTAATGTGATGCCACACCAATGAGTCCTTATTAGTTAATAACTTCAATTTGGCAGATTACATTTCGATTACTCGGATGGGATCATAGGATCATTAGAAAAACTAAACTCCTACATGTTTACAGGCTTTCGTTTATCAAACTGGGGCCACAATCGGTCCAATAAGAAAAATGTCCCATCTCAGCCTGAATGCCTAATAGCAGATCATTATTTCAAGATGATGAATCCATCCAACTTCTTTTTCTTCTTTCATCTCGTTTGAATTTGAAGGCCGCAAAGAGTCTTAGCCTTTTAGGCCCGTTTGGTTGCTGCATAAGAGGTCTGATGCTAACCCGAAAAAATTAAAATTAACGTTACTGTTCACACGAATTTCGAGAATAACAGTTAAAAATTCGGAATTTTAAAAATAACGTTGTTCGATCGGCGTTTCAATCGCCGAAAATACAGAACCCTTGGATCGGCGTTTCAATCGCCGATCCAAGGAATTTCCCTCCTATATAAGCGAGAAAGCGACCCCTCATCCCCACCCCTTCTCTCTCTCTCTCTCGCGCGCGCGGAACAGAACTCTCCTCTCCTCAGGTTAGTTTTTTTTTTAATATTTATTTTATTTATTTAATTTAATTAGGTAAGTAATTAAAAAAAAAGATTAAATATTTAAAAAATAATGAAAAAATAAGTAAAAAATCAGAATAAATATAAATAATTATAATATGTAATTTGGGAATTTTTTTATTGAATTTAATTAGTTTATTTATTTAATTTAAGTAGTTTAATTAGATAAGTAATTAAAAAAATAGATTAAATATTGAAAAAATAATGAAAAAATTAGTAAAAAATCAGAATAAATATAAATAATTTTAATATGTAATTTGAAATTTTTTTATTGAATTTAATTAGTTTATTTATTTAATTTAATTAGTTTAATTAGGTAATTAATAGAAAAAATAGAATAAATATTGAAAAAATAATTAAAAAATTAATAAAAAATCAGAATAATTATAAATAATTATAATATGTAATTACAAATTTTTTTTGAATTATTTTGTACATTTTATAATTGTGGATAAGTTAATTACAAATTAGAAAAAGTAAATAAAATAATAAAAAATTGATAGATTAATTTTTTAAATGTAGGAAAATTTTCTAAAAAGTGACAAGCAGCGTTTCTAGTCGAGGTGAGTTTTTTTAATATTTATACATTTAATTAATTTATTTTATTGAGGTAAATAAATGAAAAATTAGAATAATTATTCTAAAAAAATTTTAAAATATGTAAAAAAATAAAAAATTGGAAATATTGTTGTATGAGATTGAAAATTTTGTTGTATGAGATTTGGATTTGTAATTAGGAGGGATTTGGGTGTTTTTTTTTTCGGAAACACTCCAAGTACATGGGAGATGCTGCCGAAATTTTATTAGATTATTTACATTGATAATTTTTATTATAGTGTAGTAAAAATGCCACCGAGAAGAAGAGTACCAGAGGCACCACCTCGTAGATCTACGAGGCTTCGTGGAGATCCTGGCGCTTCTACATCTACCGCTTCTGTTGATGCCGAGGCTTCTACATCAGCGGATCCTGTTGTCCCCCCCGGTCCTGTTAATGCAGATCGTCTCTTGCATTTGGATGATTCGAAAGTTCGTGGCACTGGTGTAAGTTATTATTGTTCTTTTACTTTTTTTTATTTATATATTTCTATTTTGATAGTTTTTTTTAAAATAATTAAAAAAGAAATATATACAGCATTGGAGGGCAGTACTACATAGGGCTAAGATGTCACGAACTGCTGAGGTGGATGAGCGTTTGATGACACTTGGACTGATACATTTCCTTCAGTTAGGTCATATGCAGCTCGATTATTCGCTTTTGCAGGGTCTAGCCATGTTCTGGAGGCCAGAGATCCACACTTTCTTTTTTCCGCACGTTGGCGAGATGACGGTCACTCTAGAGGTAAGGATCAATACCTATTTGTAATATTTTTTTTTGTAACTATATATGTATAAAATTTGAACTATTTGCAGGATGTGGCCTTCTTATACGGTTTACCTACGGCTGACAGAACCGTTACTGGACGGACCGATTATGACGCCATACAGTTACTCCAGAATTTGGCGTTGCCGGATGATACAGACACGGCGATAGTTGAGAAGTGCTTCAGGAAAAAAAAACGGAAGTAAGAAGGTTTTAAAAAATTTATTTTTATATTAATTTTAAATATATATAGTTCTTACAATCAAATTACATTAATAATGTAATGCAGGAAATCTCATTCCGTTAGGTTAAAGGAACTGCGTAAGATTTGGAATCAGATTGAGGGGCCTGGCACGAATAACGCAGCGAGGATCGACAGATACACACGCGCTTGCGTGTTGGAGATTTTTGGGTGCGAGTTATTTCCTGACGGCAAGGGTGACTCGGTTCCATGTTTTTATTTGTAATTATTGGAGGTTAGCCAAGAAATAAATATCCCACATTTATTGCACTTTAATAAGAAATTAAATATATGAAAGAGTTGATGATATTCCTTAAGAAAATAATTCCTATTTGCAGGATCTTCATTCTAGTAACTCGGTGCAGTACAATTGGGGTGGTGCCACACTTGCCATGCTATACCGAGGCTTGAACACTGCCTTCATTAATAACAATATAAATATTGGTGCTCCTTGGTTGCTCTTGCAGTTGTGGTCGTATGCAAGATTACTACTTAGTCGGCCGTCGATCACGAAGGATTTTGATGGTTGGGGTCTACCAAGTATTGACTCGTGTCCGCCTTATGGGAGGTATGTTGATTTGATTTTAATTGTAATATTTAAAATATGTTTTATTTGACTTTAACAAACAACAAAATGGAAATGTAGGAAGTGGACGACGAGACATAAATCGAAAAAGTTCACCGGCCCTACTCGTAGTGGGATAGAATATGCGAGGGATGTCTGCATGAAAATGAAACCTGAGCATGTCGTGTGGAGGCCTTATGATCACATCAGGGACCGCATGCCTCGTTGTGCCCAGGTTGAGCAGAGGATGTTCCTTCTACGCATCCCATGCATTCATTATTGGGTCGTGATGTGGCACCACGTAGATCGTGTCATGCATCAGTTTATGCTCTATCAGACAGTTCCCCCTCTGCCACCTGAGGTATATTTAACTGTTCACATTATTAATTTCATTATTTAATTCTCACAATTATATTTTGTTGATTAACTGTGATTTGAATAAAACAGTCTTGGTCGAGAATGGAGGAATTGATGGGATACCAGCATAATACCTATCGAGGTATTGACTGGCATCAACTATTTGTGAATGAGGTGAACAAGTGGGCGAACACTAATGAGGCTAGGGTGATAGAGGATCGGCCGTGGAGCGAAAATATTTGGAGCGACTACCGACGCTGGTTGAGCGTACATGGAGGTGCGCATCTTATGCGAATTCCTGAAGGGGCAGCGTCTGGTCTGGCTCATAACTTGTCATACCTTCGCGAGACGCCTGGTCACATGAATTTGGTAAGTTACATTACGTAGAATTTTGTGCCTAATAAATAATTCAGTGGCTAACAAAAATTGAACAGGTCAAGCATACTTTGCGGGAGGCGTTGCGAGAATGTGCATGGGTTGTCAAGAAGAGATTTCGTCGTGCTGAGAAACAATTGCTGAGGGAGTGCAGCACGTCCTTGGATATTGTTGGCGAGCCTGATCGATTACCTCAACTCTTAGAGTCGAAGGTTCTTCATTCAGACATCGACTCTATTCCTGATACGGATGATGAGGATGATGCGCCAGAGCCGGGATCTGTTGAGGAGCAGCTTTTCATGCGGGTATAATACATTTTTCAATCACTTTTATTAATATTATTGTTCCTTTCATGCTTAATATTCTATAATTATTTAAAATATTTTTATTATTTTTATAATATTATCTGTAACAGGATGATTTTAGTCTGCATGATTGGGATTCATATTTTGATGCTCCACGACCTAGTCAGCCTCTGGTTCGGAGCAGACGGTCACATTCCGGTGTTTTTGAGCCTCACTCCGGATCCACAGGACCTCATTCCCAGCCTCAGACCACAGAGCCGCAGGCCCCACCCTATTCGCAGTTCCGGAGCACACAGCCGCAGCCTCCACCCCATCCGCAGCCCCAGACCATACAGCCGCGGCCTCCACCGCACAGCACGCAGTACACATATGGGAGTCCTTACCCTCCACCTCCACCATATACTCAGATTCAGTACGGAGGAGGGTACAGTCAGCCCTTTGTGCCTACCCCCGCACCTATCTCTCAGGCTGATGCATATTATCAGGCATACGGTACCCCACTGCATGACCCATTCACACCTATGTCGCACCATCCATTCGACGATTCTGGGGCCTCATCTAGCAGGCCGCCTCGTCATTCTACTCCATTTTCTACGACTTATCCTCCCCCCTCCTCCCCCAGGACTTTCTCCCGGTCGAAAGCCTCGAAACTTGCCTGGTGCTGCATGGGATTTATCTCATTCTCAGGGATGGTTCCGTCGTGATGGACATCAGTAGGATAGTGTGATATTTATTATGATATTTATATTTTTGTACGAGTGTGATATTTATTGTGATATTTATATTTCGTATTTGGCTTTGATTCCGTCACTTGTCAGGATTGCAAAACTACGCGAAAAAATTCTAACAAATTCATAAAATATCACATTAGGTAATAAAGGCGTTGCACTCTCATGCCTGTAAGTTTCATACCATAAGGTCAAACGCATAAAAAACATAAAATCGGCAAAATACCTAAGATATCATTTTCTAAAAACCCTACTTCTAATTTGTTCCATTTTTAGGATTGCAAAACTACACGGAAAAAAATTTCAAAAAAACCATAAATAATTATTGTAGATACAAAATATTATGAATGTAGTCAATCATAAATATTAAAATTAGAGCTATCTTCACCGAATAACATAAAGTCAACCCTTACATCGATCTATAAAGGGTCAATTTTTAAAAAAAATTACATAAAAATATTACATAAAACTAACGCCGGTCTCCTCCTGGTAAGATATTCATGAACTTTGATCCTAGCCGAACAACCCCAAGTCGTAGTCCCCCTCCCCCACTGCTTGTGTTTTGAAATGGTCCCCTGCTACTTGATGCGCCATGACTCTCCCTGCTATTTGATGCTCCGTGACTTGTGGAAAATCGGAGCGACATTGATCGGTCACCCAGGCTAATGGAATTTCGACGTGGTTGAATACCTTCTATCCCAAGACTGACGCGACTTTCATTGCGAGGATCAATACTGATAGAATTCCGGCTAGGTTGAACGGGCTCCCTATAAGGTTCACTTTGGTTCCCTGTAGAAGATTGAGTTCTGTTCCTTGCAGAAGGTCCTGTAGTCCTCCGTGTCCTCGGTGTGTTGGTAGGACGACCTGTACGACGACCAGATTGAAAGTCCTCCATCGATATAGGTTGCTGAGTGTCGTTGGCCGCCGCAGCGTCCCTTCTGGTTCGGCGCCTCTGGTTTGCCTGATTTTTATTTCTCATTGCATCCATCCACATCCAATCACGATCCTTCTTTCGCCTGCCCCGATTAATCATTATCTTATCCGGATAGATCACGGGACCATCATACCGAGGCCACTTATCTTCGTCTTCGTAGCAGTGAAAATCACCTGTTGACCATATTTTAACCATATTCTATGTGCTGTACCGTTCGTCTACAAAATCAGAAACATCCCACCTACAATGACCGCATACGGCAACCACATGAAGATTTGGTATTCCTGTGAGTTGAGGTTTTCTGCACTTACACCAAGCACGCCTGCTCGGTAGTTGAGGATCTCTCGGTTGGTAATCACGTTTGAGGAAAACTTGGTACTTCCAGGTTACCCCAGGATCATTTTTTTCGAATGGCACTTGAGCATCAAATTCTCCACGTTCAATGTCAACGGTGATAACGTTTATTGCCGCTGTAAATATGAATTTATATCATTATACATTTTAAAGAGTATAAGTAAATATGATTACATTGGAAGTACATTTGTACTTGCTTTGAGAGTATGTTTCATCAGCTTAAGTTGGATTTCTTTTGGCCATCGTTCTCCCTCCGCCTGTCTCGCCAAAGCTATTTGCTTCCTCTCATTAAACCATTTAAAAGTTTTGTACCAAGTGCCTTCCACAAGTCCAACAACTGGTAGTCTTCTCTCAGCCTTGTACCTGCTATTAAGACTTTCTGATCCATTACTCGTCATAATTCCCCAACGATAACCACCGTCATACGTTTGTGCCCACCTTTCAGGTTTCCACTGCTCGTTGCCATCTGTTTCATTTTCTTTTCCACACTTTTCAAGGTAGTCGATCGCCTTTGGATTCGGTTTCTTCAGTTCGTTCCACATTTTGTAGAAGGGCCTCCTTTTTTTCTTGTTGGCCAACTTATTTCTGAATTTGTCTGGTAGAGCTGCGTCTTTTCCAGATGCCTTGAACACGTTTTCATATACATGTTGCATGCAATACCGGTGCACGGCATATGAAGGGTTCGCATCCTCTTGCCAACGTATTGGGGTTGTTTGAACGCGTTCCTTATTCCCCAATAGTGATCCGAAACAACACATAATTTTCTTCCTTCCCCGATAACTTGCCGCCTTAGAAAATTCATGAACCAACCCCAACATTGTTCGTTCTCAGTTCGCACTAGTGCAAATGCTAGTGGAAGCAACCGCTGCTCTGGGTCATAACCGCATGCCGCTAACAATTTTCCCTTGTAGCGACCCGATAAGAACGACTCGTCGATGCTGATAACAGGCCTTAGGTATGGTACTGCCGCGATACAAGGCCCATGTGCCCATGCTGCTGCGGTGAACATAGCTCTGTTGGGATCCCCTACGCTCTCTGTCAACCATTTGATCTGTATCCCTGGGGTCGTTCTCTGTATAGCCAATAATAAACTCGGAAGTTTGCTGTATGATCCCTCCCACGATCCAAAAAGTTGTTCGATCGGTTTCTCTCTCCCACGCCATAACTTGTTATAGGTTGGTTTTACATTTGGATATTCTTTCTCCAATATAGATTTTACGTCATCTATAGAAATACCAAGATCTCTCTTCACTGCATTCCTGATGCTGTTTGCGATTATCTCTGCCGTCAGATTTTCATGCGTGAAATCTCCGGCCCTTCTCACGCAAGTATGTTCTTCTTCATTCTTTATTATTCTCCAAAATTCACCTTCCCTTTCTGTACGGGCATACAAATGCCACTTACAGGTAAGCACCTTACAATCCAATAAATACAATGCTGGAGTACTTCTAGTGGCTTTATGCTGTACATTATTATATACGGCGTATTTATTACAAGTTTGTTTTAATTGTGGTTTTGACATAAAAATATTTCCTTGCGCTAAAGGCCCAGAAGTTTCTGTTTGAGACGGTTGTGGAATCAAATTTCTATACTCAGAGATATCCAGAAATTGCCTAACGGGATGGTAATTATCGGTCCTTCCGGTAATGTAATACTCGTGATTCGCGAAACCCTGCGCATACAGACCCTCTCCCTCCATATCCTGTGACGTCCAAAACTCTTCCTCTTCATCAGTGAAGTCCTCCTCCGTTGCATAATTCGACTGATAACCCGAACCACGGTCGTATATCTCGTCAAGTTCGTCTATATCCCCTTCTTCTTCTTTTTCATCTTCCTCTGCTTCTTCTCTAACTGGTCTACTACTCTCAGGTTGGTCCCATGGATCCCAATCATGTACATTGGTGTTGTACTCATTATTTGTTCTATCTTGTCTTTCTCGTCCGCTACTACTCTCAGGTTGGTCCCAAGGATTCGAACCCCATGCACTCATATTTGTTCGCTCTTGTCTTTGTTGTCGACTACTACTCTCAGGTTGTTCCCAAGAATTCCAATCCTGTGCACTCGTATTGTATTGATTATTTCTTTCTTCGTCTTCTTCGGTATTATTGACTTGTTCATTCAAATTATAATTATAATTTGTGTGTCCCCTTAATTTAAAAATATATAATAAAAAATTATATAATTTCTGTGTCATCGTAATCAAAATTATTGATTTGTTTTTATTTTAAAAAGCTTAATTTAAAATTTTATTATTCAAGAGTAAAGGCAAGAGCAAATTAATTATAAATGCGTACAATTAATAGCAAGAGCAAATTAATTACTTTAAAAAACTAATTTTATCAATTCTATAATGGCACAAATTTAATTAGTAATTTTGTCCAATTATGCAAAAGATTTTTTAACCAAAAGTTTCTTAATAAGCCAATTATGTTTAGTAAAGAATTATAATCCTAATTTAAGCAAACCATATATTGCATATGTTCATGACTATTGTAATCCTAATTCAAAAAAAAATAATAAAGTAATTTTACTAATAAAATTTGTCGTAAGTTAACTTGTAGGCCACCACCAGTAGCTGAAAGCAAATCAACGTGAAGTTGAAAGCCGTGTAGCCTTCTTGCTTGGAAGCACTCACGTCGTACATACCGCCATTCATTTTCAGAGTTCACCGGCAACTGCATCTGCTGGAACCTCCCTTCAATTATGGTATTAAAATGGAAAACAATTCTCAAATTGTAATGACCTTGATAAAATCCCAATGCTGATAAAATTATTTCTTTAATTGATTCATAATCAGTTTGCGACTTGCATCCAAACTGAAATAATTTGATGGATTATATGGAGATTGATTAACGAAAACCGGAATGGAAATCATATTTTTGACAGTATAGAGAGTCGAGTATTTGAAAATGATGGGTGATTTTCGAATTCGGAACGGCATGTTCTATTTATAACCAAATGAGAGTCGAAATAATGATGAGCAATCAAATCAAATCGCACTAAAACGCACTGTTAAATCACACTTAAATTCAATTTACACCTTGGATCGGCATTTGGGACGCCGATCCAATTCTTTTAATGATAAAAACCACTAAAAATGAATGATTAAAACCATAAAAAACAGTAAAAGCATTAAAAAAAGTCACTTTTAGCGGAAAACCAGTTGGATCGGCAATCCGAATGCCGATCCAAGCTTGGATCGGCGATTGGAACGCCGATCCAACTGATTTCCCGCTAAAAGTGACTTTTTTTAATGCTTTTACTGTTTTATCTTTTATTATTATTTTTCTATTATTACATTTACTTATTAATATTATTATTAATTGCTATTATTATTGCATTATTATTAATATTAATTTGGTAATTGTTATTAGTTATTATATTAGTAATAATTTAATTATTAAATATTATGATTTATTATGTATTTTTGTGATTATTGCATGATTATTACTATTAAATTGGTAAGTGTTATTAGTAATAATTTAATTATTAAATATTATTATAAATTTGTTAATTGTTGTTAGTTATTATATTAGTAATAATTTAATTATTAAATATTATTATAAATTTGATAATTGTTGTTAGTTATTATATTAGTAATAATTTAATTATTAAATATTATGATTTATTATGTATTTTTGTGATTATTGCATGATTATTACTATTAAATTGGTAAGTGTTATTAGTAATAATTTAATTATTAAATATTATTATAAATTTGTTAATTATTGTTAGTTATTATATTAGTAATAATTTAATTATTAAATATTATTATAAATTTGGTAATTGTTGTTAGTTATTATATTAGTAATAATTTTATTATTAAATATTATGATTTATTATGTATTTTTGTGATTATTGCATGATTATTACTATTAAATTGGTAAGTGTTATTAGTTATTATATTAATAATAATTTAATTATTAAATATTATTATTTATTATGTATTTTTGTGATTGCTTATTAATATTATTATTAATTGTTAATAGTTAAAAAAATAAGAGTAAGGTAAATTTGTTAGACTTCATTAATGGACCATTTTTTATTATTGCACAATTTTATTATTAATGCATGAAAAAAAAAATTAAGAATCTACCATTTATTATTAATGCAGCATTTATTGTTTAACCTAATAATTAGCTGCAAAAGGACAGGCGTGGTCTGATAAAGTCTGAAAAAGTATACTGATACCCATCTGCCCTCTGCAAAAGGACAGGCGTGGTCTGAAAAAGAATCACGTGAAATTAATTTTTTATTGCGTGATTATAAGTCTAAAATTGTCTATAAAACCACCTTTCATCAACTAGATTATGCAACACACACTCAATTCTTCTTCCTGAAAAATTCACTGTCATGGACAATGGAAATAGCTCTCACTCCAATAATGATGTCCCAAATTGGCGAACAGCTACCCGAGATGAATACTGGCCAAATTACCAACATTCCCCTGTCAATACAAATGAAATAGAAAAATGAGATTATCATGCAAGATGTCGCACATGTTTTCGTACTTTCAAATATAATATCTACGAAGATGACGGGATAGAGTTCGATTTAAAAATACACTACCAGTGACACATTAATGGTGGGGAAGAAAGAGATCGCAAGGAGCACCTCCAAAGAATGCTGAGCAAACCCAAACATAAGAATTGTGACTGGTATGAAGATTACTACAAAAAACCGCAACCAATTCCCCAACAAACACCAACAGAAAAACCATATTCAGCACAAAAAACACACTGCACCGTTTATTAAAGAATTTACAACTTTCGTGGAGACCACACAGTGACCTGTATAAAATGTGGTCAGGTTTTCAATTACAAAGAGACCATCTTGCGTGACCACTACGATGACCACGGAAAACAAGCTTTGTGGGATCAACAAGAAAAGAAATGTAAAGACAGAGATGAGGCGGAAAAAAAGAGAAAAATTGCACAAAAGGCTGCCGAAGAGAGGCAAAAATTGAAAGAAGAAGAAATTTGAAAAAAAATCATGAATTGGTTGCGTTGATCATATCGTTCACCAGAATGATCAAAACGGTTAAAATCGTCTTTGATTGTTTAACAGTTCTCTATTTTTATTACACAGAGGCAAGAGAAAAATAAACAGAGAAAAATTTAATAAACAGTCTAAGGAAAAACTTTCAATACAATAGATTACATGAATTTTTTGCACTAAAGCCATAACATCGTACATAGAGAAATGCATATTACACAACAAAATACATCATACATAATAAAAAAGTGATATCCTAACAAAATACACCATACACTGTACCTAAATCCAAAGAAACATCCTTCTTCACTCAATCACTCCTTGATGCACCTAAAGGCATGAATTTTCTGTTAAAAAAAGAAATACATATTACAACTTAAAATCTTAAATCCTTACTGTACAGAAAGCTTTACCAGCAAACCTATTTTTACAAATCAGCAAATATGTTAGCTCAAACATTTTTTTACAAATCAGCACAAAACTTTTTTTTGCAGATCAATCAGGTACAGAAAGCTCAAAAAGCAGCTATGGATAGGTCAAAGTATATGCAAATATGTTACTGTCATTAAATAGTTTTGGTAATATTGTAATGTCAAAAAAAGAGTAGCCATCATAATTTTTTAAGAAGGGAAAAAAAAATGAAAGAATTCAATTGTCAGAAAAAAGTAGCTATCAGAGTGTGATTACTAGAGTCGAACTAGAAGGGGTTATATAAAACAAAATGTATTTGTATATTTTGTTAAACAAAATATATTAACTTTTATTTCTCAAATCTTTTTTCACCAGTAATCTCAAATATGTTCTTACTAGCAAATTTTTTTTTTCTAAAAATCTTTACCAGTAAAAAATTCAGCAAAAAACCATCATCCAAGAACCAGAAAAGTAGTAAACTGACCTTTGAGTTGCTTGTTGAGTTAACAACAATTTTTTTTTTCTGAGTTGCTTGTTGAATTGACAGCAAACCTCTTGGCAACAGTGATAGAGGAGTGGTGCGAGATCTACAATTCAGCGAAGCTTTGAAGGAAGAGAGCAAAATCAAGGTTTCATCGATGTGATAGAGGAGTGGTGCCTCCGCCACCAGCCTTCATCGATGTCAAAGGAGCTTTGAAAGAAGGAGAGCAAAATCAAGAGTGAGAGAAAGAGGCAGTAAGTGAGAGGGGTATAAGAGAGAGGGTGTTTAGTTAGGGTTTCGATTTGAGAAAGGAAGAGGGATGAGTGAGAGGGAGGGGGCAGAGGGAGAGAGGTGAGGGAGAGGCGGTCGGAGGAGAGAGGGGTTCCGATTGGAGCAGGAGGGGTTATCGATTGCAGCATGAGGGGTTCCGATTGGGGCAGGAGGGGTTATCAATTGGTGCAGGAGGGGTTCCGATTGGAGCATGAGAGATTTCAATTGGAGCAGGAGAGAAGAGAGGAAGGTATCGGTGATGGAAGAAGGGGGAAAAAGAGGGAGATCGAAGAAGAGAGAGAGACGGCGAGAGAAGCGGAGCAATTAAGTTTTATCTATGGCTTCGTTCTCTCCGCCATCTCCTCTCTGCAATAATCTTAATAGCAATACCATACAATTTAGGACGAAACAGACGAAGTAAACGATCACGAAACAGCTCTGTTTCGTTAACCGTTCCGTTCTGAGACAAAATAGTATTTTTATTTGCGTTACCCGTTCCGTTCCTTAAACGAAACCGAAATCCTTGACCGTTACCGTTCCGTTTCGGACGAAACGAAATGAAATAATGGTCGAAACGACTACCGTTTTCAGCCCTAATGCTAACTACAATATGCAGTTTTACCATACTTAAACAAAATAAACATATAAAATATATAAAATAGACAAAGTGAAAATTTAAATAATCAAAATGAACACATAAAAACAAATAAGTTCAATAAAATAAGTTGAATATGCATATAAAAAATCTAAACAACAATACAAAAAATAAAATCTAACTCATAGTTGAATTAAGTGAACACATTAATATTGATAAACAAACTGGACATATAAATGAATAAAGTGAACAAATCAAACGCGATGGTACGAGATAGTGCGTAGAGAGATGATTAATAAGGATATTTTGATATTTTAACATGAATTTACGCATGCACTAATTTATTCTTCCTTTTTCAATAATCAAACATCTATTGCATAACATTACATAAGTACTTATGTATCCTTAAATTATACAACTACTTATTTCACAACCAAACGAGGTCTTACAAACTGGCCGTTAATCCGGTAATTCCGAACATATTAATCTGAAAAAGGTCACTACCTTTTTAATGATTTTTAGTTTACTAGTTAATTTTATAAAGTATCAATTGCCTCAAAAGTTGAATTTTTGGCAATTTGATTCAAAGTAAACAGTTTGGAGTCCCATAGGTCAATTTTAAAGAAAGAAAATTTGGCACCTGAGCCACAGAAAAAGAATAAAATAGTTCAATGCAAAGAAGGGGTGTGAAGCGGCGATTAGGGTCATGGAGATGTCTTCTTCTAAACGACCCACTAGGCACTAGCACTACTGCACTAGTTGCACACTTTGTTCATCCCAGGAACGTCTGCAATTTGATACTTTAGTGGTAACAAATGAATTGTCTGATTCTGTTCTGTGAACGCATTCATCGATCTTGTTTGAAGACATAGACAAATTAAATTCATGAAACCATGTGCCACATTTCAGCATCTACAGATGTCCTGTTTGATGATGCTACGTTGTAGTCTTAATTTGAAGGGAAGGACTATTGCGGAGCATGATATTTGTGTTGTTTGGATTGCTTAAGAATAAAATTAGATTTAGTCATTCGCAGTAAAAAATATTATTTCTAAATGATTAAGAATTATTTTTTTTCAAAAATTTAGTGTGTTATTTTTAAGCGGTCTAACATCCGAAATAAATTTGTATTCCTAATGTATTTTGAACATCTTCTTAATATGAAATTAAAAAAATATTGTGATAACTTTTTAACCTAGATTAAAAAGATGATTCAAACACACTAGAAATAAAAATTTATTTCAGATGTTGGACCACCTAGAAATAACACTACTCTAAATCTCCAAAAAAACTTATTCTTATAGTTTAGGAGTTATATTTTTGTTTCAAATAACTAATTATAATGTTATTCTTAGATGATCTAATTAAACACACCCTTTAGAGACCATCTAAAATCGAAGTGAAAAGAAAAGAAAGAAAGTAGTTCTAAAAAAAAAATAATCCAGCAAAAAAAATATTTGAACTTAAAATACATATAATTTTTTTTATGTAAAAATTCAATTCTGGATTACGATCTCATCCTAGAAAAATTGTAATTATTGATCTACATTTGTTTCAGACTGGAAAAACTGTTTTTGAATTAAAAACGAGTCGTGGGAGGATCAAAATAACGCTATGAATATATAATTATTTATTTGATTGAGAGTTCTTTATTTTTTTATAGTTGTGTATTTTTCTTTAATTTCGAACCAATCCAATTTTTAAAAGTGACTGGTTGGTGTATATTTTTATTGTTTTTGAAATCAACCTCTTATCTTTTATTTTTGTTTTTCTCATTAAATTTTTCTTTCAAAAGAAAATTGGACTGCTTACTGAGTCGTACTAAATATGTACTGACATATCATACTAAGTTTTGTCACTCAAAGGACAGCTTTGTTTTGTACCTCCATCGTTGCGTGATGCGTGATGTAACTTTAGCAATTAAATAGGAGCTCAAGTACTGAACTTTTTACGAGATATCCTTTCCATACCCTTGTTGGATTTTGATTTATTCTACTAATGGTAACATCCTAAAATGACAAATAATGTATGTTGTGCTTAAACTAGAACTAATTTAAGAAACACAGTGCCGCAGCACAAAGTAGTACTAATGGTAATGGGTGACTATGCACTGTCCAAATTTGACAAATCAAGACCACCTTGACGGATCTTTTTTTTTTTTGACCCTCAAAAAAAGATCCTCTGAGGCGGTTGCTGTACAGATATTAAACTACTGGTTTAACCAAGATGCTTCTTGAACAACAATTCATGCCATAATCTAATAAAATTAAATATGAGTCAATATATTCTTTTTTGCGTTTGTACTTTTTAAAAATAAATCACATTTGTCCCTATAAAATCGTGTCAATTGTCAATGGTTTCGATGATCATTGTATTAATTAATATCAATATTATTCATGTCGATGAATCTTCATTAAAAAATTTCTAACTCTCGCGCGCAATTGCATCTTAATCTTCTATCATTAATTTAATCATGCATTTTAAGAGGATCAAAACAAATAAAAATCAATCAACGAAGATACACGTACATTCAACAAAATCTAACTCCTAATCCTATAGAGACTATATAGCAAATATTAATTTATTAAGAAAAAATTGCGGCTATATATACATGTTACGTAGTGACATCCAAGGGTTAGCAAAAAAAAACCCAAAACATACAAACCCAAAAATTATGGAAGTTTCAAATGACTATGTATTTCCATGCCGGATGTGAAAAAATGACACTAAACCAGAAAAACAGCCTATACAAAAAAAAGAAAAAAAAAGCGTGTGAACCTTTATAAGTTGCATACTTGCATGCATAAAAATAATAAAAAAAAAAACCCAAAACATACAAACCCAAAAATTATGGAAGTTTCAAATGACTATGTATTTCCATGCCGGATGTGAAAAAATGACACTAAACCAGAAAAACAGACTATACAAAAAAAAAAAAAGCGTGTGAACCTTTATAAGTTGCATACTTCCATGCATATAGCTTGCATTACCATATTCTTTATGCAAGCTTGCCACAGAGAAATTAGACTCCTTTCCAAAAAAGTGGCATCTCATTCTCACATTTCCACATATGTATGCCGAGTATACCAGTGGACCACACCTGGCTCTAACTCACACTGTGCCACTGGTATGGTGCACAGCATCATGCACACTTTGTTGCACTCCCTCCACGAGCCTAACCCATGCCTCAACGAGCCATCCACACTGGCCATCCCCTATATAACCAACCACATACTGCAGCAACAGACAGTGTGCACAAATCTCTCAACAAAAGCATCCCAGATAGCTGACGAGAAAAGCACAGGATAGCATAGCTAGTGCTTTTCTCAGATATTGATAAGGTAGGGTAAGAATATGGAGTTCATTAATGGCCATGGTGGAAGTGTAAGGTACAATGCCGGTACGATACTGGCACCGGCATGCAAGAATGAGTACGTGAGGTTGGTGCGGCGGGAAGGGGATGACGATGACGATGACTTCGACTGTGCCCCTGCTGCTTAATTGGAAAGCAAACTGTGTTGATCAATTCTTACGGCCATGTAACACCGGCTTTTGTGTTTGTTTATCGATCTTAGTCATTTTGAGATGGCATGAGGTCCATGCATGTAATATTGTAATCAATTGTTCTCCTGTGTAACTTTTTTCAAGTCATCCTTAGGGGTGAGCTTTTGTTGCTGTCTTTGTAGCGGAGGGGCGTGTTGTAGGTTGATATATGTGTGTGTAATGCTGTGTTTTAGTTTTAGTTTCGATAAGATAATTAATATAATTCTGAAAGGGTTGCGTATTTAATTTTCAAGTTCCTGTGCATGCAGTCTCTTCAATATGACATAATGACAATGCACCTTGGCCGCTTGGCGCTTGACGTATCTTAATTACGTTCTTACGATATATGCATGGTAACATACTAGGCCCCGGTACACGTACTAAGAAACTACCGAATTAAGGCAAAATTACTAATTAGGGAAAATAGGTGTATTTGGGAATGAGGATTTCAAGTACCTTTGCACAAGTTAACAAATGGATGGTAAGGAAATCTTGGGAACCTATGCATGAGAAAGTTAGACCTATTTTGATATATATATATAGACCCAAATTTGCAAGCACAATAATTAAGACATAATAATTTAAAATTGAGAAATTTATATGTTCTCGTTGTTAGGAATATTTTTTCTTAATTTCGAAATCAACTTTTTTTTTTATTTTTTTGAAATTTTAGGAAACTAATGATTTTGTATGATTTGGTGATTACATTATTTGATGCACTAGTTTTTTACGATAATTATCTAATGAAATCTGTACAAGACACTATATATATATCCCGTACAATTTATAGTGGGGTTAATTTAAATCCCATATTCGTACAGGAAAAGTTCTAAGTAAAAAAACATATTCAATAATTGAACCCACTAAATACTCTCATGAGCATTGAGCAGGAAAAAAAATTCTTCAGTGTGAGTCAACAATTTAGGCCCTTTGACTTAGAATTCGGTTGACGTAAAGTCATAAGTACAGCCCATTTGTCCAAGTACTAACTACTAAATCGGTAAATCCAAGTCTGTTTGATTTTCTCTTCTCCAGTCCACAAGCATTAAAGAGTTCGTACTCAAGCCCAACTGCATAGTCTTTTGATGATTTCTTGCATTTCGAATGATTTGATTTGGTTTATTTAAGATAATAGGCATTTAGATGATTGGTTTGGCCGGGTTGATGCAGAGGTCTGTGGTGTGTATCTGGGCTGAGACAATGATTTATGATAATTTAAATTCTATACTGTTCAGAAACCAATTAAGGCACCTTGTAGTATTTTTATAAGTGTCAATCAAAACACAACATGATACATATTGATGTTATGGTTGTTGTAAGTAGCAATATTTTTTTAGCAGTAGGATGATAACATTTCCTTTTTAAACTTTTTGCCACCAAATAAGAAAAGAAATACTCCACTTACCATTGCAAAAGCGACACATCGTAATACTTTCTGCAACTTTACAAGATCATCAAATTACAAATGTGCAAAGACAAATACGGACTATTATTGTATCCTATTGTATGAGAACGACAGGTTAAAAGAATAAAAAAAATTAAGCTTATTTGATACAAAATCGAAAGATGAGAAGCTCAACATAAATAATTAAGCGTTCATTTTTTTTTTTTTTGACATCTCGTTTGTACTACATAAATTTTATTTATTTTTTCTTCTTTTAACGTATTTGCATTCCTTATCACTAAATAAGAACAAATGTTCACTACTTGCCATTTAAAATTCTAACACTTAATTACTGATACAACAATTAATTAGTCATAATGTATCACTGATACCTCATACCTCCTCTTCTTTATATAACAAATTGTTGCGAGTACTTAACCACAGTGCTGCTGTCTATATCTGTCAAACGTGCATAACGGGCACGGAAGACAACATTTCCGTTTTCGTTCCGTTCCAGCTAACGAAACACTAAAATGTTTTGTTTCGTTAAACGAAACAGCTTTCTATTTCGTTATCCGTTCCGTCCTTTATTTACCATTGATTTCAACCAATTTTCGTGTTCCGTTTCATTCCATTCTAGGAATGTTCGCAAATTTTTGTTTCGTTTCCGTTCCGTTTTTAGAAACGAAACTCATTTTCTCTTCCATTTTCATTTTTGTTTCAGATGGAACGGAACGAAAAAGTGCGAAACGGCATGCGTTTGACAGCCCTAGTGCTATCCAATAAATTATTTAAAAAAAAGAAGCCAAGATACCACATACATAAGGAACAGCATATTCGCCCTGTCCCAGAAAAAGTAAATGGTACAATTAATAGAAAATTGCAGGACAAACCGTATTCGTATATCTCTCTGTTATTATTATTATTTTCCAAAAAAGTATGTGGATTTAATCCACTGTTTCCATTATAGAAGCAAAAATTCAAATGCAAAGTCTCAGTAAAAGCGTACAACATAAGCCCACCTACATCTAAATGGAACCATATTAATTCGTGTATCAAAGTATTTGAAATATGAAGCATGTATGGGAATTAGTCTGGTCCACATTGAAAGCATTTTTTGTAGAATCCGACCATGCATCTATTAATGTTTCTATATGGAAACGAAAACGTTAAATCACTGGGCACAAGTTCTGAAAACTATACTAGAGTTAATTTCCATGGGTGGCGAATTCTTCATTTCTTCTTGCAATAAAATTGGTCTGAAAATATTGATAAAGATATCTTCCAAAAAGTATCAAATGAATTGTAATGAATTAGATACTATGGATATATATATATATATATATATATATAGAGAGAGAGAGAGAGAGAGAGAGAGATTGGCTAAAGTATTTGATCCGTATGCTGGAGTCGTTTTTCCATATCTAAAATTCAAACAATCGATCCAAACCGTTCAAGTTGTTCTCCATAGAAAAATATCCTTCAAGACCAAATTTTACATTTTTTTGAATTTTTTTGCTATATATTATGCTATTTTCAAATTGAAGGGTCAGAAATACTCCTTTATAGTGTTTTTTGAAAATAGCATAATACATAGCAAAAAAATTCGAAAAAATGTAAAACTTGGTTTCCTAGGAGATTTCAATATGGAGAACAATTTGAACGGTTCGGATCGACTATATGAATTTTAGATTTTGAAAAACGACTCCAGCCTCCAGCATACGGACGATCCGTATGCTGGAGTATACTTTAGCCAATCTCTCTCTCTCTCTCTCTCTATATATATATATATACATATATATATAATTATAATTATATATATATAACGTGTCATGTTTTATCTAGATTCAATGACTAGAAAGACAATTTGAACAAGGAGCGCTGTGGCCTGTTTCGTTACTTCCTAGGTGATTAACCAGACAACAGTTGAAATTGTGCAATTCCACTGTGTCTCTGTTTGTCGATTAAGAAGTTATAGATCAATGTCCACAGTGTGATCACAACTTGTCTTGTTTTACACTGGTATTAAGTATACCGCTTAAAATTCGTTTGCAAACATCTTGAAGTGAGAAGGAAAAAAAGGAGCAAAACCACAATTTTTTTCCTGCATGTATTGCCAGAGGGTTTTCTCGTTTTTAGTTTCACTTTCATAACGCGTCTGGCATAACTTACGTACATAACATTCAAATTCTTGTAACTATTTTACTTAAGTTTGTAATATTTTTTAGTAAAAGATTGTAATTACTTGACTGGTAAAAGACTAACATCAATAGGAATCATTTTTTTAAAAAAAAAAAACAAGTTAGTTGGCGATCATTAGCAAAAAAAAAAATTAAAAAAATTAAAGTTTATAAGAACATTGCATGATTGCATCATAAAAATAAATAAATAAAGATAGAAAGCAACAAGATCCACAAACATATAAAGAAAAAAAATTCAAAATCAAGCAAAATTATCAGATGAGATTTTGCTTTTGTAACATTAAATATAAGTTAAGTAACTATATATATAATTAATTATCTTGTGACAGAAAGATGTGAGTTACTAGTTTGATAATTTTGGACTACAAAAGATCGCGAGTTCTTTACGCCCAAAAATTTAAATATTGAATATTATATTTATGAACAGTCAACGTTGAAAAAATCATATATCCTGAATGAAGGATGAACAGTGGCGAGCTGTGTTGTGTTATTTTTTTTTTTTGGTGTGGTTGTTTATGTGGTGGGTTGGTTTCCCGTGAAACGAAGCCTTCGTTGGGTTGCTGCATGGATGTTCAGATTGTGGCTTCAATTGGTGATCCCGGTTGGGCAGGGCAGCAATTTGGGTAAATAATCGTGTGGAGTAGGTGTTCTCTGTTTGCACAACACCCAATCTTAATTTCTGTTCCTGTGGGTCCAATTCATATGAGGCAACGGTTTTAATTGGTGTGCCATGCCTTAGTAAATCCGCTCTGCATCCCGTCATTCCAATGTGGCCAACCTAAATGTTGCCTTTCCAATGACCGTAAGTCATTATTTTGCCTTATCATGATCCGCCATATAGTGTGCACTTTGGTGTGCGCCACAGGTTGCTTCCTCTTTTGGTTTGGATGGTGTGCATGGTTTACAGATTAGAGGTCTGTGTGCGATATCTTGCGAAGGATCTCCCTTCTCCTGTGGCCCTAACAGACATACGGTGTATGGATCCCAATTGTTCACCATGTAGGCAATACAGATGCTATAGTGTGGTTAGGTTTTTATACCAACTGTTTCCCTCGGGCAGCCATGTGCAGGAGGAAGGTTGGTGGGGCCTGCTTCTGCTGCGGTCTGTGGTATGGATGGATGCGTTCTAAACAAGTGTGCCTTCTGTTCCTGTGCATGCACTGCTGGCTGGGGTCAGGTGTTCCATGGTTCATGGGCCAGCTGGGTGGTATGTGTTCACGATTGGCACTGCATGCCGCCCAACTGATGTCTATTGGGTGCTCACTCTGCCATTTTCAGCGTATTGTTCACTACCTGGTCCAGGCACAACATATTCCTGAAAATCTCTATTCTCAGATTGGCTGTGGGGCCAATTGTCAGAGTGCATTCCCTGCTCTCACTCTGTGTTCCAATTGTAGGGCTAAACCTATCTTTACCATTGCATTGGTCTATTAAAGCCCTTCCTCTCCTTCCTTCCTTGTATCCTCCGTCAGTGTTGGCTTGGTGCATTTAGAAGGTTAGGGTTCCTTCTTTGTATCTTATTCTGCTGTTATTGGGTTGCAACAATGAAATGGTTGAGTTCTTCCAATGCGGATTATTTTCAAATGTAATGTGTCATTCGATGTATAATTGGTACTAATTTTTTCCTTTTGTTAAAAAATGTAAGGTTGAGCGATTTGCTCCTTGAGATAGCTCTCTAAGTGTGTTGCCCGCCTGTTTGTCAAGATTTCTTCTTCTCCTCCCAAGGTTAGTGATATCTTCGTTGCAGTTTACATTTCTATGTGTGATTGTTTGTGCTATTATTGTGCTTGAGTTTTTTAGGATTATTCTGTTATGCAGTATATGCTTTCACGCTTGCTGAACTGTTCTCTTTGTGAGCATGTTTTTGTTAGAATATTTGCACTGGGAAAATACTTTATGTGTACTTTGTATGGACTGTTGGATATTTGGTCGCTGCAACAATGAGAGGGTACATTTGCATTTAGGGAATGCATAATAGCACCAGTTGTCTCTGTTAGCTATATCAGCAATAGTAGCATTGCAACTGAATTGCTGGTCCTGTGAGAGACATATAATTGGTAACATAGTATTAATGTAGATAGTACGAATGGGTTTGAAAGTAATAGGTAAGGCGTTTGTAAAGCTGGACTTTAACAGTTGGAGAGCAGCCATTTAGAAGTATCTGATCAAGCGATTTGATCATTGTTAGATGGATAGTTTACAACTAAGGGTTGCTCCATAAAAAAATTGTATGTTTTTTTTTTTCTTTTTTGAAAGAGCACAGTGTATAAAACAACTACTTCTGTTGTTCAAGTATGCTAACTTTGCCAATCGATCTGTACATATGTTGTTATTGACAGTAAGGTTTTGTTGGGTGCAATTAATTTTTAGGTGCATGCCATATATATTAGTAGTCATGAATGATCTTACTTTGTTAGTGTAAGGTTCTAGGTTCACCAATTCTTGTAGTGTTACCATCCTAGGCACTGTTGATTTTGAAGGCTTCGAAGAGGAGAAGGTGCGACGCTGTAGATTTTGAATTTCAAGTTGTTCTGTACCCAACCTGTTAGCGGATGATAAGAAGAGCGAAATTACAAATTTATTGAGGAGAGGATCAGTAGGAAGATAAGGATTGTAGGTAACTTTTATATCCATGAAAGTTGGTGACAATTTAATTATTTCAGTCAAGCAAAGAGGGATGCACTACAACAATGATTATCTGTAAATGTCTATAGAATTACTGCTTCCACTGACTACTACATACTTCTCAGTTCTCACACTATCCCACCACAAATAATTGACTAACAACAAAATGATGTCCCTAAATTCACTAACTCAACAACTTTCCTAACCCCATACCATTTCAGGCACAAAATCTCACCGCAAACCCAACAAAATATACCTCCCCCCCCCCCAAAAAAAATATAAAGAAACAACAAAGCATCACTCCATATAAACAACCTAGCATAGGTTGCGGCGGAGCCACGACTTAAGCATCTAGTTCTAATAGAAAGAATAATATTCATCCTTACACCATACATTTTAAATGAGATTTTCTCGTGGCGCACAAGAAATTTATTCTATTGTATGTATACTAAAATAAAATGTAAATAAAGTCAGGAAAATACATTTACATTTTCAATTGTCTAGTTAAACAATACTTTTCATGATATCAAATGGATGGAAGCTAAATTTAGCCGTAAAACAATATTGTTCAAAATAAAATATATATACAATGGAATATGCTGAACATAATATTTATGATTATATTTAGAATTTTAATTTATCATCTGATCGCTTTTGATGATAGCGTACTCAATCTAAACTCTTTTAAAACCCTGGATCCTTGCAGCTCCATTTCATTTCCTCCTCTGAAATTTTGGGAAGGTAAATTGAAAGTGTTCACTAATTGAAAGATACATATGGAGGGGCTTATTGCCTTTAAAGGTAACTTATGCCCCTCCCTCAAGCTGAAACCTCGTGGCTATAGTACTTCTCTGAGAACAACAAATTTACGATTTAGAACCACCTCTACTCAATTCTCCCCATTGCAGTTGCAAAATCCCTACAAATTAAATCAAAGCCAGGAAGATATTCATTTTTGGCAACATGGATCTTTTGAACAGAGGCAAAGCCAGTTGGTTTGTCCCGCAACAGCAGCTGTGGTGTCATCAAACAATGATCATCATTCTGACAAGGAAACCAAAAAGTTCTTAGGTCTCGAGATACACACATGGAAGAAAATTGTACCACTCGGGCTCATGTTCTTTTGTATTCTTTTCAATTACACAATTGTACGAAACACGAAGGATGTGCTTGTGGTAACTGCAAAAGGAAGCAGTGCCGAAATCATCCCATTTTTGAAAACATGGGTCACTTTACCTACTGCAATTGGGTTCATGCTCATGTACACCAAATTGTCAGATAAACTCTCCAAAGAGGCTCTTTTCTACAGCATGATATTTCCGTTCATTGCATTTTTCGGTGCTTTTGCATTCGTGTTGTACCCATTGAGAGATATGATACACCCAATTGGATTGGCTGATAAGCTTGTCGCAGCTCTCGGGCCGAGCTTTGTTGGGCCAGTGGCAATATTGAGAATTTGGAGCTTCTGTCTTTTTTATGTCATGGCTGAATTATGGGGCAGTGTTGTGCTCTCGCTTCTTTTTTGGGGCTTTGCTAACCAGGTATGCAGTGTTTTCAGTGCAAATTAAGTTCTGGTTTTGGCGTCCTCAGGCATGTCGAATATATATACGATGAATGTGTGCTGAATTAGTCCCGTTGTTTAGTTTTCATTCAATTTATTTTTAATTTAGGACTCGTTAGTACTTCTTCACATGCATTTTGTACAGAAATCCACAGATGTCCCTGCAGTATCATTATATCAGTTCTATCCTTGGTATTTACGCTCTTTTATGTTTTGAAATCTTCTAACAATGAAAATTTTTTATAACTTCATTTAGTGTAGTATTTTCCAAGCGAAGTAGCATTAATTCTCTTTTAGATTCCAGCACAAAAACCATTTAAGTCTGCTAGTGACGGTGTTAAGGCTTGACATTCTCAACTAATCTGGTTTTTCTAATTTCTATCTATTACGATTTTGATTCTGTTGAAATATTCTATTGAAGTAGAATAATTAATTTGTTTTCCCTTGCAACTCTTAGATTATGACTGTTGATGAGGCAAAGAAATTCTACTCCTTGTTTGGCCTCGGTGCAAATATTTCGCTTATATTTGCCGGTCGCACAGTCAGATTCTTCTCTAACCTTCGGGAGAGGTTGGGGCCAGACGTCGACGGATGGGAAGTATCTCTAAAAGGCATGATGTGCATGGTTGTGGTTATGGGGCTCATAATTAGTGGTATTTATTGGGCTACTAACAAATTTGTGCTTCAAGATCCGACTGTTCCAAAACCAGATCATCGTCACCATCATCATAAAAAAAAGAAGGTAACTAAAATTCTTTTTTTTTTTCTTTGTTACAAATAAGACATACTCGTACAGAATGAAAGCTATGCAAAAAAGTAAAAATAAAGAAGTGCTGAAAAGATCCTTCATAATTTTTGCTGAATATTATGATATAAAATTGTTTTCATGGCAACTGGCAAAAGATTATGAAAGTATAACTCTGCTTGACATCTTTTACTTTTCTTTAGATAAATTTAGAACTCATTCAGAGGTCCTTCAAATCTTCCAGAAACTTCATACACAACCTCCTAATAAGTATATATTGCGGTTAAGGATCACAAGATGCAATAAAATAGTTTTCAACTTTTCATTCTGATAACAGAAGCTGAAGCAAGGGATGAAAGAGAGCCTCAGGCTACTGCTTTCCTCGAAATACTTGCGAGATCTTGCAACCCTGGTTGTTTCTTATGGTATCAGCATCAACCTAGTCGAAGTTACATGGAAATCAAAACTCAAGGCTCAGGTAATTATCTAAGTTCTTACCTACAAAATTTGTAAATTTCATTGGAGCATTATATATATATATGACACAACTTCATCAGAAGATACCAAAACAAAAAATATAAGAAAGAGTCATGCATCACAAACTTATTCAATAAATAATTTATATATTGTAAAGATCTATTAGTCCCCTCATGTATCATCATAAGAGACTTTTTCTTCATTTTTGTTGAGTAATATTTTTATTTTTCACTGTGCAATTTTGTATTTATCTCATCAAATAATTTCATTTAAAGCGCCTATTAATTATCTCATTTTTTTATTCTAGTTCCCGAGTCCAAATGCTTATGCTTCTTTCATGGGAGATTTCTCAACGGCAACTGGCTTAACAACACTGGTCATGATGCTTGTGGGCCGGCAAGTTCTTCTTAAATTTGGTTGGGGCACTGCTGCCTTGGTGACACCGACAGTTTTGCTAGTAACAGGAGTCGGGTTCTTCTACCTGGTATTGTTCGGGCAAACACTCACCCCACTTCTCAGTCATTTCGGCATGACACCTCTTCTTGCTGCTGTCTATGTGGGTGCTGTGCAAAATATCTTTAGCAAGAGTGCTAAGTACAGTTTGTTTGATCCCTGCAAAGAGATGGCTTATATTCCATTAGACGAAGAAATGAAGGTTGGTACAATTAATTTTCATTTTGTATGTTAATTAGTTTAAATTATCTCTGTTTATTGGACTATGAGATCCCTTTTCTAGCACTAAAGGTAAATGTTAAAAAAACTAAATATTAAGTTTAAATATTAAGGTAAATGCCCAGGCAATCCCTCCAATTGATCATCACATGCTGCTATCTTCTGTCTCTGGAAGTTTACCAGAACGTCTATGATGTAGTTTTTCAACATTTGTATTTTGCAATTTTGCTTTAACTTCTTTTGTAATTTTAGCTTCTCGCTAAAAACTTTTTTTATTTAATGAAAGATGAGGTCTTAGAACCTCATTTTTGTTTCAAAAAAAAAAAAAAAGTTACAAAACAGGGGTCTTATCCTCTGTCAAGAGAGAACTTTTCTTCCTACTGTATATTCACTAATTAAGTTATGATTCCGGTATATACTACATTTCTCTTATTCATCTCTTTTTATAGTTCAAAGGGAAGGCAGCAATAGATGTAGTAGGCAACCCCTTGGGAAAATCAGGAGGTGCACTGATCCAACAAGTCATGATTTTGGTATTTGGTTCTCTTGCCAATTCTACACCTTACCTTGGAGGAGCACTCCTTGTAATTGTACTTGCCTGGTTAAAGGCAGCACATTCTCTCAACTCACAGTTCATTGAACTTGAAAGGGAAGAAGAAGAAGAAGATGACGATGACAAAGAAGTTGATAATAATGGTGATGATGAAACCCAAAATGGTGTGATGGTAGAAGATGTACAAAAGACTGCTACTGAGTCTCTTGTAACTGCTGATGGAGCTGTTTGTGTTAATTAAATTGGCAACGTGACAATGGCCACTCGCTAATTTAGAAGCAAAATAACCGGAGTTTCATAATAATATAATATATACTTTTTTTTTTCCAGTTGTTACAAATAGCTTTTCTTTATATCAAGGCAAAGTTCCGTTAAATTTCTCCTTTTATAAAAGAATGGAGGTTCAGTTCTGATATTTTTCTAATAAAATAATTGCAATCGAAGAACGAAAACAAGCCTTTTACAAAATGCAATTTCAACACAAGGCCCTCTTTTTAAAAAAAAAAAAGAGTTTTTTTTTCATTAATAAAAGAAAAGATTTACACGATTAAAAAAATGTAAGGAAAAAAATGAAAAAAAAAAGTAAAAAGTACCTAACTATGAAGAATAACAAAAGAAAAGGAAAAGTACCTAACAAATTCCTCCGCCAATTGAAAGTTGTTTAAATGAATTCTTTAGGCTCTGATCGGAATGCTTCATTATAGTGTTGAAAGCGGCATAAATTTCCATCATTAGTAGAGTAGAGATTCACTTATTGGTTGCCTGGTTAGTTGATTTTAAGGGGAGGGGTAGTCTTTTACTTTGTTGTTATTTTGGTTGTTTTTTTCAGTTTTATTTTACTTGGTTTGCTTACTTTTAGCTCGTCTAGTACCAGGTTTCTAGTTGGTTTCAGTTGTTAGATGGCACCAGTTTATTTATTGTAATGGATGATGATTATTTGTTTTTAATGAAATAGTTGCCCACGGGCATTTATGAAAAAAAAAAAAAACTTACTGGGGGAGAAAACATGATTGTTTTTCTACCGAAAAAATAAAAAATGACGTTACTGTTCACACGAATTACGATAAAACGGTTAAAAATTCAAAATTTTAAAAATAACGTTGTTGGATCGGCGTTTGAATCGCCGAAAATACAGAACCGTTGGATCGGCGATTGAAACGCCGATCCAAGCTTGGATCGGCATTTCAATCGCCGATCCAAACAAAAGTTTGAACCACAGCACTTCTTAACGTCACTTTCAATCAAAAAGTCCAAAGTGAGTAATTTTTTTAATATACAATTTACTTTTTAGCCCTCAAAATTTTTATTATTACAAAATATATAATTTGTGATTATAAATTAAACATAATTTAAATATCTATTATAAAAATATAAGTATATAATTAAATTATGCATGTTAAATACATAATATTATATATGTTTATAATACTTATTTATACATATATATTATGTATCATATATTTTATATATTAAATACATATTATTGTATATAATTAAATTATGCACGTTGAATAGTATTTGTATAAAATTAAATATAATTTAATGTAAATATAAATATATAAATATATATATGTATAAAATTAAATATAATTTATATTGTGACATGTGTAATACTATCATTCATATTTAATTTTACATGTACATATTTGTATGTATATTTAATGTATATAAAAAATATTATATATATATATATAAATAAATACACACACACACACACACACACATATATATATATATGTATATTTATTTATACATTAAAAATCTTTATATCTTAAATTATGCATGTTGAATAGCTTTATACATATATATTATGTATCATATATTTTAATTATATACAATAATATGTATTTAATATATAAAATATATTATACATAATATATATGTATAAATAAGTATTATAAACATATACAATATTATGTATTTAACATGCATAATTTAATTATATACTTATATTTTTATAATAGATGTTTTAATTATGTTTAATTTCTAATCAAAAATTATATATTTTGTAATAATAAAAATTTTAGGGGCTAAAAAGCAAATTTTGCATTAAAATAAAAAGTCAAAAAAAGTTGCTGAATTTTTTTGTTTGGATCGGCAAATGGATTGCCGATCCAAACAACAAAATTCAGTTGACTTTATTTTAATGCAAAATTTGCTTTTTAGCCCTTAAAATTTTTATTATTACAAAATATATTAAATGTAAATAAAAATATATAAAAAATTTTTAATGTATAAATAAATATACATATAAATACAAATATATATAATTATAAATATAATATACATGTATAAAATTAAATATAATTTATATTACGACATGTGTAATACTTTCATTCGTATTTAATATACATACATATTTGTATGTATATTTAATGTATATAAATTTTTTTTTATATTTATATGTATATTTTATTGGACTATATTGTAAAAATAATAATTTTAGGGTCATCGGCGAAAAAATTAAATATATTTTTATTGAATTTATTCGCCGATGACCCTAATATTATTATTTTTGCAAAATAGTCTAATAAAAAAATTTTGTTATACATTAAATGTAGATATTAATATATAAAAATTTTTATGTATAAATAAATATACATAGAAATATATGTACATATAATAATATTTATCATATATTTTAATTATATACAATAATATGTATTTAATATATATATGTATAAATAAGTATTATACACATATACAATATTATGTATTTAACATAAATAATTTAATTATATACTTATATTTCATTATAGAAGTTTCAATTATGTTTAATTACTAATCACTAATTATATGTTTTGTAATAATAAAAAAGTTGAGGGCTAAAAAGTAAAATTGCAAATAAAAAACAAGTAAAACAAGTTGGAAACGGCATATTAATTGGATCGGCATTCCAATTGCCGATCCAAGCTTGGATTGGCGATTGGAATGCCGATCCAAGCTTGGATTGGCGTTTCAATCGCCGATCCAAGCATTCTGTATTTTCGGCGATCCAAACGCCGATCCAACAACGTTATTTTTAAAATTCCGAATTTTTAACCGTTTTTATCGTAATTAGTGTGAACAGTAACGTCATTATTAATTTTTTCGGGTTTTTCTATTTAGTCTTTTCAAATGGCCCAGGAGGCCTCTACACAGATGATGGCTAGGACCAACAGAGGCCCGGAATGAAATCCTCGACAGCTCTTTTTTGGCTGCTCCATGTAGTCCTTTCTCTTTTTTTTAATATTTCAAAATTTAAAAATTCAAATGGAGAATCCAAACCGTTGATCTTGTTAAATTTTACGGGCGATACGTTTTCATATAAATTTTATAAAATTTGAAGTCGATTTGATACTTGATTAAGTGACATAATTATGAACGTATTAGAATTAATCTAACCAGATTCGTTCATTTGTTGACCTCTTGATCTAGTATCAAATCGACTTCAAATTTTATAAAATTTATATGAAAATACATCGCCGGTAAAATTTAACAAGATCAACGGTTTGGATTTTCCATTTGAATTTTTAAATTTTGAAATATTAAAAAAAAAAGAGAATGACTGCTTGGAGCAGTCAGAAAAAGAGCTGTCGAGGATTTCATTCCACAGAGGCCCTATTAAGAACCCAGAAATTATGGATGTTTGGGGAGAAGGTAATGATCGGAAGGTCGACATGGATCTGTAAGATTGTCCAGACATGTCTTAACACAGCCGAACCGGAATGCCTGTTTCTAAGAATAGTCGTGCCACTTTTAAGGCTATCTGACTGTAAGAATAGTTGCCTCTTTGGGGACATTTTCAAGTCTAGGCAAATTTGTGGGCTAAGTCATTCATACAAAATTTTCCCTGTAACATACTAGATAGCCCAACTACTATTTCAAATGCTTATCAGTTATCAATGAAAACATAAAGATGGAGAGAATCTATTCGACCTATAAGAGAATTTTGATTCTCTCCTTCCATTGCATTAGGGTTTTTCGCTCATTATTATCATTTAATGACGTATAATAGTAGACTTATTAGTCTAAATTCTTGAGTATAATTGCACAAAATAGTGATAAAAACTTCTGACGCAATGCCATCAACAATAAATAAATAAATGAAGAGAAAATCAAGAAGAACACACAAATATCTACTCCATCGATAGTTACTGAATATATCAGATAACAGAAGAAGTCTGTAAAAAACATATTGGAAAACAATCTGACATTGACACACAAGATCCCAAAATCCCATTATTAGTTAACAATTAGCCAACTGGTACACAACTAACCATTATGAACCAGATCTAGATTAGGATTTATACTTTGTTAGTTAGGCTAATCCCTTTATATATGGTCATTAGTCTATCTATATATACTAATGTACCTCCTCTGTAATTACATAATTGATTCATTATACTTTTCACAATCTTTTCTGTTAAACGCTCTCTTTACCTTACCAGCAAACACAAGTTCCTTCATGGCATCAGAACCACACATGGCTTTCAGCCCTCCCACTGGCGAGGCAACCATCTCTCCTAATGGTGAGACAACCGACGATACAGCTCCTCCCTGCACTGGCGCGACGGGTACCACTTCTCATTCTGTTAGCTCCTTCTCCTCGACTCCCTCCCACCACATCCCCTTCTTCAACCCGACATCCATAGTGTTTCCACCCAATTCTCTCCTCTCAACCTCAATTTCACCCAATTACACCTCCTGTTGTCCCAATTTCAGTAAAATTTAACCAAGGCAATTTCTTGACTTGAAAAGCCCAAGTTCTTCCATTACTAACTGGTTACAACCTATCTTCTTTCCTCACATCTCCTCCACCACCGGACAAATTCACATGAATCCCAATTACTTACAGTGAAATCGGCAAGATTAGCTCTTGCTAGGTTGGTTAAGGTCTTCCCTCAATATTGAAACACTTCAAGCTCAACTTGTCTCATGCAACACTGTCGCCGAGCTATGGTCGAACATTCAGAAACTTTTTCTCATCCACCTCACAGGCTCGCTTGATTGACCTCCAGGCTCGCTTGATTGACCTCAAACGTCAAATTCAGACCACTAAAGGCGAGACTTCTTGCACGGAGTATCTTCAAAAAATTCGTCTTATTCGGATGAGCTTGACTCTATCGGAGCACCAATATTTGGCAACACCATAAATTAGGGGAATGAGTTAGCACTTTAAGACAATTATAAATTAACAAATTAGTTTACTAACTAAAGGTAGGTGAACTTCATGCATTTCAAACGCATTCTAAAAAAACATGTGCCACTGCGTTATTACTTATTAGGAGAGGAGTCAAGAATCAGGTAGAGAATTAACAGTCCATGGATTCGACTAGTGGGTTAATGGTTAGGTATCAGAACACAAAACTACATCCATGAAAATCTGATTTTTGTGGCGTACGTACAACCATTACGTAACTCTTATTAACTTCATTCCAATATATAAATTTTAGTATATTAGAAATCCAATCCCTTTTTTTTGTTAACTTCTTTAGTATATAACTATATATAGAATGAGCTTACGTGTCCAGAATTACTCTCTGATCAATCATTATTTTATATAAGTCAAGTCAATCCACCGTTACGCAAGTAGCGTAGAAGTTTTGATTTTTTTCCTGAAGAAGTTGGTAGCTTAATTATTGAAACTAAGATAGAAGTGAAATTTTTCTAATTTTAAATATAAACAGAATTCCCAAATGTGTTTTGAACCAAGTCAGTGGTCTAGGAAATAGAAACAATTTAAAAAAAAAAAATCTATAAAAGATTTTTACCGAATTGCAATAAAAAGAGCTACCTTTTTCTTTGTTATTCCCATAGGAACTTGTAGAGTTATGAAAAGGAGCTAACTTTTCTTTAATATAATCCTTTTGCCAAATTGCAAGCTACATCCCTAATAAAATCTTATTTATTTCGGTCAAGATGAAAGCCAATTTTTATTTGCTTATCGGGAAAAAAAAAAAGGGTATATTTAGGTCACATTCGGTATCACATCGAAGTATTGATCATGTCATGTTATTTGAAATAAGACGCTACCAATATTATGGACCGAATAATAACTCGAATATCCTTGAATTTTAAGACTATTGGCATCTATCGTTGAAGCAAGCTTCCGGGTATGCTTATTTTTATCTAATATCGACAGCAATATTAGCTATATTAGATTGCTCAAATAAAATATTAAAGTGGAAGGCCATAAAAAAAATTTTTGAAGGCCAAAATAAAATATTAAAGTTGATTATTCTTACATTATTTGGTCTTGATTGTCATCATTAGTTTAAAGCACTTGCACGTAAGAGTGTATATACGCTAAGCATCTGATAAACATCTCCATTTTGCAAGTTTGCTGTTTACATATATAGTTTCTACAAAAAATTGAACAAATGATGTAAACCAAGTATATCATGAACTTTTTTTATTTTTTGGTTTTTTTTTTTCTTTTAAAGATGGAAGATATGATGATGAAGTCTTCCAACTTTAAGAGATTAAGATTATATATTTACATAAAATTCACAAATATATATACAAACTGGAGCACGTTAAGTGCTCAATAAATTGACGCTATTTATACTGACTATTTTTTTTGTGGGATAAGAAATTTTTTTTTTTTGTCATCTCATCTTTTGAATTAAATGTATGAGGTTTGAATTGATATTACATGTATCGAGATTGAATCCTTGATCTTTTAAAAGTCATTCAGGTTTGAATAAATATACATGTGGAGATCGATCCATTGATCATTTTAAGGTCATCCTAATACTATACTACGGTCTACGAAGCCGCTAAACCACATATTTAATTTATACTGACTATTTCATAATCTCTTGTTTAGTTTTCTTTCATTTTTCTCTCTTCCTCTGTCGCTTCATGATGGGATCATTGGTTAGAAGCCCTTCGTTTCATGCCATTTTATTAGTTTGCAAATGAAAAATTACGGACACATTAAATTACTATTATTTGCAATATTGTTGAGCGCGGTTATTGATGTTATTTTTAATGTTTTACTTGCAAATTTGAAGCAGCTCTTAGTAAAAGCACTGTGTTCCAGACTTCCAGGCAGGTTCTCGTGCAAAATACATAGTAGTTTGCAATAGATTAGTATGAATTGATCACATTTTTTCAAGCTTTTAAATTTCGTTTTTTTCGGTATGACGGTCCGGAGTTGATTTAACGGTGCGGCGTTTTTTCACCGAAAAAACGGCAAAAAAACGGTGTGTATATGCGAACATCTGTGTCAAACTCATATGTATTCTTGTGTGCAGTACTACAGTATAAGTCGAAATTCTATATATATATATTTTTAATGTGCTAATAATCTAATATCTATTTATTGAATAGGGCATATGTACGATTGGTACCGGTACATAGAGAGAATTGTTTTGGTACACGAGGCATATAAATTTGACAATTTGTACAATTAAGGAATAATTTATAATTCAATAATCCATATACTTCATTAAATTCTACTAGTACATGAGGCATAGAGAGGCAGTGGTAATGTGGTATACATATTCTAGACTATAGTCTATAATACATTAATACTATAATATAATATTGTATAAAGTCTCTCCTTCTCCGTTTTTTCTTAGCAAAACGAATTTTTTTTGCCGAAATAACGGCGTTATTTCAGAAATGACGCGTTACGTATTTTTCTGGTTTGGAACTGTAACGTTGGTGCGTTTTTGTCCGGAAATTCAAAATTTCTGAAATAACGTCGTTATTTCGGCGAAATTTAAAAGCTTGCATTTTTTTCAATCATTGTAAGAACTGAGAATTTTTCATTTCTAGAAATTAATAGTAAATGATGTTGATATAGTGTTTTTTTATTTATTTATTCATTCTTTATTAGTTTAGTCAAATTATTTTTATTGGTTAAATAAAAGCTTAAGGTAGACAAAAAGACAACGCGTCAACGCTTACGTTATTTATGTATGGATTCGAATAAAAAGAAATTAATAACAACGAGCAAGTGAAACTCGGAAAGAGAAGCGAATACTACTTCCATAGAAAATAACTTAGCGCTATTAATGGAAGATAACGTTATGATTCATCTTAGTAATTTTTTAAAATGAAAGGATTAAAAATCAGAAAATTTCATAGTAAAGCGGCTACTGAACCTATTCCGGATAAACCAAAATATATTTTAATATTCAGTTTTAGCTCAAAAAAAAAATATTCAGTTTAGATATGTTACAGTTTCAGTTCAATGAAGAAATATTGAATCTGACCCCTTGGTGGCATTTTTTTTTGGATTGAACACTAGCAAAAATTATTCGAGCAAGATGAATATGTAAAGTTTTAAAGCGAAATGGTTAGTATTCAAATTTGCAATAATGATAGTGATGGTGGCACTTTAAATATTTTTTTTAATATTTCTCCGAATGAAACTGAAAATAGAATTGCCTTATATAGGCTATCGCGCCAAGAGTTTCTTTAAAAGCCCACAACTTACGAATATAGTTTGCGCGCAAAAGATCACATCGACTTTTTCATCTGCAACAATGCGTATTATTTTATTTTATTTTATTTTTGCATTAAGACTTGTGAGTTGTGATGTAATTAGCAGATTAACTTTTTTAATCATTAATTTTTGTATTTTTAATCTAATTGGTTGTAAAAATTAATTTCACTAAACTTTCGAAATCAATAAAATATAACTATTAATTGACGTGGTTCTTTTTTTTTTTTTTTGTAAGTTAGCAAAATATCAGTCTCTGTTGGTTTTTAAATGAAAGGGATCTGATTGGATCAATTAAAAGATCAATAGATTGCAAGGAATAAATTAAAATTCACTGATTCATTGACTAATTAATTATTAAATGTAAAGTTATGGTTGAATGTTGAAATAATGTTAAATATCAAACCTATCTTGAAGGTAGCCTTTTGTACATATTTGTTAATCTCCCATGTTTGATTTAACACGCGTACTATAAGAATTTAATTATAATTTCCACACAATATAATTAAAATTAAAGAAAATATGATTGGAATAATTTTATACATATCATGCGGGTCAATAAGTATTAATATCAAAATTGATATCATGAACTTTCTTTTATAACACAATCTAACATATATTTTTATTTCAAAATAACAACATAGGACTTTAATGAAAAACATCAAAACAAGTTGGGACTCAAAGAAATGATAGAAGAGTTTGGTGTGATCTATCATGCATGTGTTATTTGATTCTTGTTTAAAATATCTTATAAATCAGGTAAATATTAAAATCCTTCATTTTATGTATATTAAAAGAGTGAAAATAAAAAATAAGAAATAATAAATGAGAAATGTAAAAATTCAATTTAAAAAAATGTCCATAATAATTCTACATTTACATTATTTCATGTATATAATACATATATACGATTCTAAGCGTGGGAGACTAGAGAAAATCAACATATCTAAATAGCGTGCATCGTACTATAGTTGGGAACAAGCCTCTAGCCAAAGCGAGTCTCATGCCTCTTATGTATTTTTCGTCCCAACCTGTTCGGTATACTTCAAGCATAGCCTCTAGTTGCTTATGTCACATCCATCAATGTTAACTATTGTATTCTTATCTATAGCATGGACTGAAGCCCGCATTTTAATTTCTTTCTTATATTTTAGTCCAATATAACTCATGATGTCGTCTCCTTTAGATTTCTAAGATGGAACTTCATGTTATCCACATAAGTTTCTTGAATTATCAAATTTGAGAAAATTGGCTATGTAAATTAAAATCTATAAACAAAACTTGAAAAAAAAAAAAATCAATGCAAGAGATCATAAATATTTGCAGACATTATCAAATCTAAAACGGAGCTTAATGTCATCCGCACAATTTTTTTTGAATTACCAAATCTGAAAAAAAATTTATGTAATTAAAATTAGAGGAGAATTGTCACGATCCTCAGTTGACTTAGTCAAAATGAGACAAGGCGTATTATTTTTTCTGAGCATTGGGGCCCAGCTGAAAGTGGAAGGAGAATGGAGGAGGAATTAGAGATGGCCCTCTGTACATATGGACTCATCATGTTGAATGAAATGCAAGGAGCTGTCCAGACAAATTCCAAATTACCAAAGCAACTTGTAAAGTGAAGTCAGTACTAGGAGACCACGAGTATGAAAGTGAAAACGCAAAGAGAATCCAATGCTGCTGTGATTTTTGTTTTACTGGCTATAATTTTGTCATCATATTCCTCATTTTTATCATTTTATTTCAGTTTCTTCAATTCAATGTATCTTTGATTTCTTGCAAGGATTGATATCCAAATATTATCTCAATTCAATCGTTTCTCATTCTATTATCAGTTCCAGTTATCAATTTAGTTCAATTTCTCGTATTTTGTATCAATGTGGGAGAAATCTATAGTTGTGAATCTTGTGATCTGACAAGAGTTGGTTCAGTCGAGCTCACTGTTGCGTTTTCCGGTATATTCATTAACCAGGAATCGTTACAAGAATTTTAAGAAAAAAATTGTGCAAGAGATCATGAACATTTTTAGACATTAATTTCCTTCTGAGTAATCCTTATGTTTCTTCGAACGACATTAATTTTTTTTTTAAATGTAGAAGCTATCTCTAACACAGATTACCTCACCTATTTTGATAAGTGAGGTGTATTTGCATCGATATAAAAGTTTTATATGGAAATGGTTGTATAATTAAGTTCTAAATTTCTAGCTTAGTTGGATTTGGGGTGACCTTTTTCAAATTTCAGAATTTTCAAGTAGCACGAATCCAATTTTTTCTATTAATATTAATATTTTGATCTTTATGACAATAACATTATCAAATTTTTATTATTAGTAGTAGTAGTATATGATAATTATAATTATTAGAGATATTTTTATTTATATAAAATATTATTATTAATATTCTGTTATTGTTATTGTTATTGCAGTTGTTGCATGTACCCAATTTTTTTTCTGGCGTGAATAATTCTTTGTTTACTGATCTATTTTTTTTAGTTAACAGAAAATATCAGTACTTCGTTGGTTATTCAATAAAAAAAATAAATTATTGGTATATATTAAAAGATCAATATATTGTTAATATATTTGAATAAATTATTGGTATCCATATCTCGATTAATCCGTCGCAGTCTAGCATGCATCATGAACAATTCCCAGTGCTCTACGGAGATGGCCTTTTTGACCTAATACGGAGCCGAAAGATCAAGAAACTGTAGTGTTTCTTATTTTAATAATCCTTTTTCTGCTAGAATGTTTTTATAATGACATAAACTAATCATCTATTACCAAAAAGAAGAAAGTATGTTTGGATGGAGTTAAAAGGAACATTAACAAGTTTTCTTTATTTTGTTGGTACTTGGTAGCAGCTCCTTTACCGAATTGCTAGTCCTAGTGTCCTACAATTTTTTATAAAATAATTCTCCGACCATCTAGCTTGATGCCACCACAATTACTTGTCAAATATATATTGGGTCCCTTTCTTATCTTTTGATGTGGTTCTATTATTGTGCTATACTATAGAGGATGGCTCCTTGATAAGCTACATGACCTATTTTATTAATTTTATCAATGAAAAAATAATGATAGCATACGATTAATGTCACATTCAGCGTAAAAAACATCCAGCAGATGAGACGCAGTTCATCTTGTCCACCCAATTGAAAAATTTTATATTAAGGGGCAGCCTCAATTTTTTTTTAATGAAATTTGGAGGCAAGACTTCCATCTTCTATAAATAGAAAAAGGCAATCTCAATGAACATCTCTAAATTAATGTTGTCTTTTCTATTGTTATTTCTGTAGGCTCCCCACAGGATTTAGAGGGACCTAAAACCGCCATTATTGTTAAGGAAAAAAGAATTATATATATAGAGTTTAGCTATGGTGAGATGCATCACAAAAAGTCCCCCGTGAGTCGCGATTAAAACTCTTAAATTTGGTTCAAAATGACCGATCCAAACCGTTCAATATGATCTCCCTATTGAAATCTCTATGTAGACCAAATTTTATATTTTTTTTCAAAATTTTTAAGTATTTTTTCGGATTTTTAAAAACTGTTGTTTTTTAACAGTTCAGAACTAATTAGATTAATGATTTTCTAAAATCCAAAAAAATACTTAAAAATTTTGAAAAAATGTAAAATTTGGTCTGCAGAGGACTTTTTGTGATGCATCTCACCGTAGCTAAACTATATATATATATATATATATATATATATATATAGTTTTGCTATGGTGAGTCGCGATTCACTAGAGGGTCCGTGAGTCGGGCTCAAAACTCCTAGATCTAGTTCAAAATGACCGATCCAAACCGTCCAATACGATCTCCCTATTGAAATCTCCATGCAGACCAGATTTTACATTTTTTCAAATTTTTTAAATATTTTTTTCGGATTTTCAAAAACTGTTGTTTTTGAACGATTCAGAACTAATTAGATTAACAATTTTCTAAATTTTAAAAAAAATACTAAAAATTTTGAAAAAATATAAAATTTGGTCTGCATGGAGATTTCAATAAGGAGATCATACTAGACGGTTTGGATCGGTCATTTTGAACCAGATCTAGGAGTTTTGAGCCCGACTCACAGACCCTCTTGTGAGTCGCGACTCACCATAGCAAAACTCTATATATATATATATATCAACATATAGAGAAAACATATGGTGCATACTAATGTATGGAAGCTTCGGTGCATACTGATCCAAACTCTTGGATCTGCTTCAAAATGACCGATCCAAACCGTCCAATATGATCTCCTTACCGACCAAATTTTACATTTTTTTGAAATTTTTAAGTATTTTTTTAAATTTTAGAAAATCGCTAATCTAATTTTTTCTGAACCGTTCAAAAATAGCAGTTTTGAAAAATCCGAAAAAAATAATTAAAAATTTCGAAAAAATGTAAAATTTGGTCGACAAGGAGATTTCAATAGGGAGATCATATTGGATGGTTTGGATCGATCATTTTGAAGCAAATCTAAGAATTTGGATCAGTATGCACCGAAGCTTCTGTACATTAGCATGCACCATAGGTTTTCTCTCTTTCTCTCTCTCTCTCTCTCTATATATAGTTTTGCTATGGTGAGTTGCAATCAAAATTCCTAAATTCAGTTCAAAATGACCAATCCAAACCGTCAAATATGACCTCTCTATTGAAATCTCCATGCAGACCAAATTTTATATTTTTTCGAAAATTTTTTTTTTTTTGAAATTTTAGAAAATCGTTAATCTAATTAGTTCTGAACCGTTCAGTAATTAAAGTTGATTGTTCAATCGTACACAAATGTAAATTTTTTTGTAAGAATTTAAAGGAATTCATCATCTCAACTTCAATCACAGCCTCCCATTGGTTATTCCTTTTGTGTTCACTTTTAGAGACATCATTACTATTTTTTCCTACGAACTATAATTTTTGCAGTACCAAAACAATAGAGTGAATAAAAAGATGAAATCGGTAATATAATTGGCCATTTGAACACACCAATAGACGCCGTTGCTTCTGAGTTCTGAATGACTGGACTTTTGGGACCAAGAAACCACTATTTGTCTAATTCCTTTTTAATATATTATTCAGATTAAGAGAAAACAAGCAGTTTTGCGCATGCTTTGATTTGTCAATTGTCATCACTCATCAGTTTCCAATTGTAAAATGGTTCTTTTTTTTTTTTCTAATTAAACATGTAATTCTAAGCCCGTTGTTTTAATCAAGGGAGCAGCTTGTGAGATTACCTCTTTAGTTTCTATGGGTGAAGAATTAAAGTCCCACTTTATATTCTCTTCACATAGAAGAAGCTTTCAGACAAAACTCTCACCTAAACAAGGTTATACAATTGCCTAATCTTTTGTCATAAATAATGGTTTACGTGCAATTTAGCAATTCGATTTTTGCCTCATCTTCAAGGAAATGATTTTAGGACATAGGAATCATAACCAAAATAGTTGTCAATATTACGTTATTTTTACTCAGAACTCAATTTTGACCTGCGAGATTAATGCGCTAATTGAGATTTTTTAAATAATCGCTATTCAATTTTCTAGTGAAACAATGATGTTAAATATCTTTTTGAACCAATTCACATCTATCCAAATGACGAACAGTATTTAAAAATTGTCACTAATCCAAATTAATTTTATTCTTTATTAAATTAAACATGGCCACATATTTCTTGTTAAACCAAACATACCAAGTATTCTACTTCCTCAAAATGTTTTTCAATCAAATATATACGTCTGTAGTTTTGATGATATAAGTTGATGTCGTCATATCATAAATATAAGATAGCCGCCTACTTTTTCGTGCGGTCTCTTTGCAGAAAACCGGTCAACATGGATAACATTATTGGCAGAATTATTCAGCCCAATAATGTAGTTTAATTTATTGAAGCATTAAATATACATTTTAAGACATAACTGCTCCCTTAATTATTAAAAGTCTGCATCAGTATAGAGAAAATCAAACTAGGGTGGGCTTCTTAATCATGTTTCTGTTATTATTTCAGATGGAAACACTTTTTCATTATTTTGATTAGTGGATTCATTGAATGAGTTTGCTTCATTGCATAAATATGTTGTACTTAAAATAAGTGGTTCTGTTCTGCTGTCTTGCGGAGATTTCTCATCTCGTAAGTTAAATATGTTTGATTACGAAATATTAAAATATCAACTTTCATATTCTTATTGCGGGAATAAATTATAGGTTGACTGTGCTTTGTTTAATTTTACCAAAATTAAGAGCAACATGTTTTCTTAATCACTTTTCTGGTAACATAATTCCTCAAACATTTTGCAACCTTGTTTAGCCTAAATTATGAAATCTAACTAATATATTGATAAATTTTTAAGTGAGTAAAAGGAGAGAAAAGAAAAAAAGAGAAATAATAAACATCAACAGAAATAAATGATAAATGGCCTCCCCTGTATCAACATTCCCCTAATAGCCAACTGTATGCAGCACGCAAGGGACAGTCAACTTATCTAAGAATAATTAAATTAAATTAAATCAGATTATAAAATCCTTATTATTAGAATAATCAGAAGAGTAGATTACGGACAAACAACTTTCAGCACAGTTCTTCTGTGACCCCAACTCACCATTCCATCCGTGTGTGCATCTACTCAACCAAAATCAACATACCAAATCACCTCTCAAGTCTCAAGTCTCAACCTTCCCTCCACAAAAGAGCGGAGCCCACAGACTAACTTCCAAATCTACACATAACGAAGCTCTATTAAAACCCCAACCTAACTTCCAAACCTTCCCAAACCCCTTTCCATTTCCACTCAACTAACACCACCACCTCCACCTCCACCTCCACCTCCACTTCCACTTCCACCTCCTTCCCTTCAATGTACCCTCCTCCTCCAACCCCAACTCCTTCAACGAGCACCTCCACACTCGGCTTCCTCCTCCTTCCATCAGAGCTCCTCCACGAGATCCTCTTTCGCTTGCCTCTCCCCGACCTACACCGGCTTCGCTCTGTCTCCCGGCCTCTCTCCTCCCTCGTTTCCTCCTCAGAATTCCGCCGCCTTTACCACCTCAACTCCTCCCTCTCCTCTTCCTCCTGGCTCTTCCTCCTTTCCCGCCGCCCGCCTCGCGACTCCTTTCTCCTCGGCTTCCACTCGCCTTCTTCCCGCTGGTCTTTTCGCCTCCCGCTCCGCTCCTTGCCCCGCTTCGACGATCCCTATTTCCTCACCTCCTCCGGCCCCTTCTTTCTCTTCGCCTCCAATCTCCGTCAGGACCTTATCTCCTTCCACCTCCCTTCCTCCTCGCTCCTCCGCCTCCCACCTTCCCCTCTCGGCCTCCGTGGAACTTCCTCTTGGCGCCGTGCCTCCTTGAAGCTTTCTGCCGACCCCACCTCCCACCGCTTCCGGTTCCTGTTTGCGGAGATGTACAACCACTTACCCTATCTCTTTGAGTACCGGTCCGATACCAACACCTGGCATGCTTCCGAAGCCGTGCCAGTCAATCCCGACCGACCCTATTCCCCCGACCCGCTTAATGTGTACCTTCATTTGGCACACATCAGTACTGAGTCTCTGGTGCTGTGTACCGGGCCAGGAACGAATGGCCCGGTATTGCTCCGGCCGAGGTTTACCGAAAACCCTTTTGGGTCCGATCGGTTGCATGTGTATGGAGACGGGAACATGGTGATTGTCAAATCAGCCCCAATTGAAGAGGGATCACGGGTTCGGACGCGCATGCGGGTACTGATCGGGATTGAATTGTGGGGCATCAGTTCGGACGGTGCCGAATGGGTCCTGACATCCAAGGTTTCAACTGAGATGATAGATGAGGTGAAGAAGCCTTATGGGGTCATGATGGGTTGCATGGCGGAGAGGGAAGGTGTGGTGAGAGTGGTGCTCATGTCCAACTGTAAAGGAGCATGGGATCTAGTGTGGCTGTCATATAACCGAGCCAAGGGTGTGTGGAGGTGGGTTCCGGTACCGGACTGCGGTACCAAAGGGTTAAACATGGCTGGAATTGCATTGTCTTCTACTTTCTCTAGGTTATGGCCATCTCCTGCTGGGGAAGAGTTCAAGTAAGGTAAGGTAATGGAATTTTGGGGATTTGGGGAACATGGGTTTGGTGCGGATCGCCTATCCAAAATTTCTAATCATTAATCAAAAAAAAAATGGATAAAGTTTCTTGTGATTAGACCATTTTATATGAAATTTAGATTGACCGAGTATTTGGTCTTCGGATGATCTTGTGGGAAATGGACAACTCCATTTTCTTTTTAAATAAGTTCGACAAAAAAAAAGCAGACGAGATTTGGTTTGATTGTGTGGGGTCAGGTTAATACATGAGGCAATTGGAGCATGTACATAAGTTGTTCCATGTCTTCTAGAGGTGTGTGGATAATAAATGGGGTTTGGTTTGTGTATATTTTCAGTGGATGCAGTGATGGTATAAATTACAAACCGATAGATGGTAGTGATGTACATATGAAACGATTAGTCGGTTTGTTTTGATTTTATGTAATTGAAAGTGCTGTTATTATTATTATTTTTTTTGTGTAGCTAATTGTAAATATTTGTCTTTTTCAACTTGTCCGAAAAATTAATTGCTTTTTTTTTTTTTTAATTTGTATTGTGGTTTAGCTCCTGTTATATTCTGTAATTCGAATGGCACAACGGAACTAAATAGAAAACACGTATAATTATCCGGAAAAAAAAAAAAGATGAAAGCACGAATGCTACAATGGAAATAGAAGTATTCCTATGCCAAAATAGGCCCTGATCAAAATTTTATTTTTTTTTAACATGACATTTCATTTCATTGGAAAATTCTTGATCAAAATGAACGGATTTAGTGTCATTTGATTGGAATTCTCATATAATTACATCCAACGAAATCATGTGAAAATCAATTGAATTGAAATGAAATGAAATGAAATTCTGCGTAAAAATCTTTTTGATCAGGGCCGTAATGTTGTAAAAAAAAAATGTTCGAGAATTGACTGTTTTTAAGCGACTAATTATTATGGTCCGTTAAATGAAATTTTACAAATAATTCTTTATTTGTAATAATTTTCTTTTTAATTATTGAAAATTTACAAGGAATTATTTATTTGTATTAATTTTTTTAATAAAATTACTTACTTCGATAAAGATTTGCAAAAGAAATAAGAGAAAAGAGAAAATAATATTGTGAAATGCTATTGTCAATGTCATTTGACTTACCGTTCCATCAAACTTTGATTAGATCTCAAAAACAAAGTTTAAATGACTGATCCAGATTCCTATATGTATTTTTCATATTGAAATCCCCTTTCGGATCAAATTTTATTTTCGAATTTTTGAATTTTTTTAAAAAAAAACTTTTGTTGTTTTTGCCTTATTGGAGGGCACAGAACCAATTACATCCAGAATTTTTTAAAATTCCACAAAAAAATATTAAAAATTTTTTAAAAAATTTAAATTTGATCGATAAAGAGATTTCAATATAAAGATCACATTAAACTGTTCAACTCAGTCATTTGATCTTTCGACTTTGAGATAAGGTTTTGCTTGATGGAACCCTCCGTCGATATCGCTTTAATCATAACGTTTCTCAATATATAGAAAATGATAGCAATATATAAAGTGCAATATATAATCTTGTTAAAAGTTACATCATTATAGAACTTGATGATTTGTTTACCAAATTTTGCTTAATGTTTTAAATTTTATAATTCTTTTATGGTGCACTAAAGGATCTTAAAAAAATAATTAATTGAATTTGACTTTCAATTTTAACGACACTTAACGAAAATTTTACGTTCACAACTCTAATATCTAATATACTCGCTGCACGCACTATCTGGCCTATTTCACACCACTGCATTTCGTACAGTAAACTTCTAAAATTTCTGAAGAAAGAAAGAAAAAAAATTACGGTGTAACGTGTACGAGACTTATCCACAGCTTTGTTTGAACTCCCCTTCACTGATCCGCCTTATCTCTTCTACTCTCTAATACCCTGCTTAAACCTCTCTGCCCAAAACCATGCACACTTTCTCTTCCATTAATGGCGCTGCTCTCTCATAACAAACCCTCAAAACCTCACCATCTTCCTTTCCAATCCAAAGTAACGAAACCCAAATTGGCAGCTTCATCTATCATCCCCTCCAAACCTCCAATTCCTTCCCTTCGTCTCACCTCCACACCAACAGCCACGAAGGAGGCAATTACATCAAATCCAGACAAAACCATTCGCTCCTTGTGCCTTTTCGGGCAATTGGAGGAAGCAATTGAGGCCTTCACCTTGTCAGAGGATCATAAATTTGAAGAAGAGACTTACATTTCTCTTATAAGGTTATGTCGGTTGCAACATGCGGTTCCACAGGGTTGCCGGGTTTACGCCCGTTTAAGTTCTTTAGAGAAGCACATCAACCTTCCAATTGGGAATTGTCTCTTGCATATGCTGGTGTGGTTCAAAAAGCTCCTCACTGCCAGAATTGTGTTTGATAAAATGACTGAGAGAGATGCCTTCTCTTGGAATATCATAATAAGTGGCTATGGAAAAGCTGGTTTCTTAGATGAGGCCATTGATTTGTACCAAAGGATGCTTTGGGTATGTGTTAAGCCTGACATTTACACTTTTGCATGTGTTTTGAGATGCTGTGGTGGTTTATCTGACCTAAGAAGGGGCAAGGAGGTACATGCCCATGTATTTAGATTCGGTTTTGGATCAGAAGTGGACTTAGCCAATGCTCTGATAACCATGTATAGCAAATGTGGCAATCTGGCGAGCGCACGCAGGGTGTTTGATGGAATGCCTATTAGAGATTATATTTCTTGGAATGCTATGATTACTGGGTATTTTGAGAATTATAAGAATAATGAGGGAATTGAATTATTCCTAACAATGGTTGGGCTTTCCCTGGAGCCAAGTTTATTTGCCCTAACTAGTGTGATTTCCCATTGTTTGTTGGGTCTGGGAAAGGCACTACATGGGTACACCATAAAGACAGGGTTTGCACTTGATGTTTCGGTATGCAACTCTCTGATCAAAATGTACAGCAACTCAATCCAGATGAATGAAGCTGAGAAAGTCTTTTCACGAACAAAAGACAGAAACCTGATTTCATGGACTGCCATGATATCAGGTTATGAACAGAACGGGTCACCTGAGAAGGCCTTGGAACTTTTCCAACAAATGGAATATAATAATGTTGCTCCAGATGAGGCTACCCTAGCTAGTGTGCTAGCTGCATGTGCATGTCTTGGGCGACTCGACATTGGCTTAAGGCTGCATGAACTAGCCAAACGTAAAGGGCTTGAAACCAGTAGAACAGTGTCAAATTCTCTTATTGACTTGTATGCAAAATCACAGCGCATAGACAAGGCCATGGAGGTGTTTAAGAGGGTACCTAATAAGGATGTTGTCTTTTTTAGCACGGTAATATCAGGTCTCAATATTAACAGAAGAAATCTGGATTCATTAAGGTTTTTTCGTGATATGCACCAGTATGTACTACCAAATGATGTTACATTCATGGCCGTGCTAGCTTCATGTGCTGATCTTGGTGCTGTCATGTGTGGGAAGGAGATCCATGCTAGGGCACTGAGGGTTGGATTGGGATTAAATGGAAGCTTAGCTAATTCCATCCTGGATATGTATGCGAAATGTGCTAGGATGGATGATGCATGGTCTCAATTTCACATCATGCATGGATGGCTTGATGTGGTCTCTTGGAATATCATGATCAAGGGATATGCATCTCTTGGAGATGCCACTCAGGCCATAAAATTGTTTGATCGGATGGTAAAACGTGCCCGAGTTAGGCCCGATGAAGTTACCTTTGTCTCACTATTATATGCCTGTAGTTGCTCCAGAATGGTCAGCAAAGGCCGCGAGTATTTTTCCATTATGACCCAAAAATACTCAATTATTCCTAATGTTAGGCATTATGCGTGCATGGTACACTTGTTGGGCCAGGCCGGTTTATTTGATGAAGCGCAAAAGTTTATAGAAGAGATGCCGATCCAACCTGATCATGCTGTTTGGGGTGCCTTATTGGATGGGTGTAGGATTCATGGCAGATTCGAGCTCGGTGAATTGGCAGCCAAGTTTTTGTTTGAATTGGCTCCTGACAACGTTGGATATCTCTTACTCTATTGCAAATTTTATGCTGCTTTAGGGAGGTGGGATGGGGTGGACAGAGTGAGAAAATTAATGAGAGATAAAGGTCTTGAGACAAATCCTGGCTGCAGCTGGATTGAGGTCAACGGGTCAATACATGCCTTTCTTACCCAAGATAACTCGCATGCACAAATAAAGGAGATCCAGACTGTGCTTAATGGGTTGTATGAGAGGATACGGGTTAATGGGTTTGACCCGGTAGGAAATGGCTGTGAGAAGGATAATGTCTTGTGTGGCCATAGTGAGAGGTTAGCACTTGCTTTCGGGCTTATAAATAGCATACGCGGTGCACCTATTAAGGTAACCAAAAATCTCTATATGTGTCAAGAGTGTCACCGGTTCATGAAGTTGGTAACAAGGTTTGTTAGAAGGGAAATAGAGGTACGGGATACAGAGAATTTTCACCAATTTAGGGATGGTGAATGCTGCTGTGGCGGTTAGAGCTTTTTGGTGGGATGGAGGGGTATAAACAAGGCACAAAAAGTGTTAGCACTGTATTAGATTACTATACATTGCCAACCAACATTGATTCTTGATACATAGCAAATTTTGATGTTCTTAGTCATTGTTCTCTGGCACTTCTGCTCCCAAGGATGGAATCAATTTTGACCGTCATTCCATGAGATGTAGCTAATTTGCCTTGGCATTTGCAATTGTTCTCACTTTGTAATTCTCATTGAACTGCTGTAACTGAAACCCTATCACTATTGAAATCAAAGAAAAAAATAGAATTGATTCATTTGTGCAAATTCTTTCTAGAAATGTAATTCTGATTCATGAAGCAATTCTCCAACTAATTTGTGTTGCTATAATGTGGTTGTCTGTGTTGATGCTTGCCTTTCTAGACCAGCAATTGTCCTGAATCCTGATAAGTACCATACCAGACCGAAGCTTCCGTTTTTCCAGGTTTTTTGCATTTCTGAAATTGTACCAGTATGTAATTTCAATAAGAAGAGCAAGCGATCTCTATTTTTACAATGCTAATAGTGACCACTGTAGTGTTTGCAAACACAGTGGCGGTCCTTGTTTCTAGAAGTTTGGTACCATTCGGTCTAGGACTTGACAGTTGACGCGGCATAGTTGGAAGATAGATCAATAAAATTAAATTATGTATTAATGTCGATTAGAAAGTGAAAATGAAAATGGTACTAGTGTCTCTTTCTACTTTATTTTAGACTCTGAGACGTAATTTTTGGTGTGGCTTTATTAATGAAAGTGGCAGATAAAATTTGCTCTGCTTGTTTCAAAAATAAGGGGAAAAAAGAGAGAGAGAGAAGGTGGAAATGATTATCATGCCCTTACCGTTAATGGTAAACAAAAGAAAAAACAAAAATGGTTATCTCAATTCTTTTTTATCTTTCTGTGTCTCTGTCACTCGGTGTGTATGGCTAGATGCTCTCGATACTATACTGGAAACGATGACGTGTTAATGCTTGTAAAGTTAATTTTCATCTCGAATCTGCTTCATCTGTTTAGTTTGTAACATTTATATAATTACTACCAGGTCCTCCAAAATAAAGTTCTATTCTAAAATTCACTAACTCCTTTTGTTCACTTAAATGTAAAATGCCAAATTTTGTATTGTCCCTCCTAATACAGTTCGAAACTGTTATTAGGCATTGTCAAATACTATTTCCATCACTAATGCACTTTACAACATCAAGGAATATCTATAGATTCATTCAATACATTGACTATTTTCAGTGATCATAGTATTGAATTAGTGATCCAAGAATAATATTAGTACTGTTGATATGCAATAAAAAATGTTGAGATGAATCGGCTGGATAAGGACGCAACGGTCCTCGTTCAAGGTTGCTTTTAATATAAATATTATATTTTCTATCACAAATAGAAGGAAAAGCATTGCCAACCCATTGATGTGGTGAATAAAGCAGCAACGCAATAGCGACGAAATGAACATTTTGAGCTAAAATCATATTTGAAAACGAAAGAGATGCTGTATGGGAATAGCTAAGAGCTTTTTTTATTTTAAATTGTTATTTCCATTTGAAGTTAAGGGCATGGTAGTCATTTTCCTTTGTTGATATTTTTCCATAATTTAAGTACAGAAATAGGGATGCTAATAAAGTGTTTAAAATTTGAATAATGAATGATAAATAACAAATTATAACATTCCTAATCTTTTTTACCACCTGACCCTCCAAAAAAAAAAAAAACATTCCTAATCTTTAAATATTTGAAATTAAAAGTTACTGGACTGTAGATGGGCCTTAATTTTTAATATGAACAACGAGACTACTTTTGTACCACTTAATGGGCTGGGACTGGGTCACTGGGATAATATAAATACCGCATCCCTACAGAGATGAATTGGTACTAAGTATTGTTTATTAAAAAGAAATTCAGATGCCGATGTAACACAAGTACCCAACAATGGGCTCTCTTTGCCTATTTGGTATGAAAATAAACCTCATGGCCTAAGAGGTAACTTTATCTTCTACTTTTATTTTACGACTTATGAAGCGATAAAATATAAAAAGAGCGATATCTTTATCCATGAGAGTTGAATCCAGTTAATTCCATGAGTACAGAAATACGTCATCATCAAACTATCCTTGGAAGAATTAATGGGAAATGGGATGGGTCTCTCCATTGTCAAAATGATTGCACCACTTTTTTGGTCAGGAAATTGTTAGACCATTCATAACTCCATACAAAACCAATTTCTCCATAAATAATGTATGACGACCAATAATCACAATCTTGTTTTGACACGCTTTGAATCTGATTAGACCAACTTTCTTCCAATTACGAAAAGGAGGCGTAAAAGTTTTGCAAATGCCAGGCACTCGCCACACCGTTTGCAGTTCTGCATCTGCCACAGAAAATTAGGAATGTTTAGGTAATGTCTGTACGGACTGCAGAGTTTGAAGGATCTCAGAATCGTGATGCCTTCAGCAGGTACGACCCCTGCTACCAATTTATTTAATGACACCATGTCGTGTCAATCTAGATTCCTCTCGTACTTGTCAAATTAATTAGTTTAACAAAAATCATTGTTAAATGATTCTTGGTGCAGATTTCCAGTGACACATAGGATAGCACCATGTTCCTATCCCCTCCCATTTATACCTAATTAAGATTTTCTATGGATTGTTTAACTGTTTATCATACTTCAGAATTAGTTCCACCACACTTTCGTACAAAAGAATATTAATAAAGCTCAGAAAGAGGTATCACTATCACATATTGAGTTAATGATAACACTACTGACCCAACTAAACCATTGACCGTACATGAGTTTGATGGGTCTATTTACGTGTCAAGTCCATTTTGCCAATTTGACAACACGCTAGTTAGAGAAGAGGAATCAATGCTTTTTGGTGAGTTAAACAGCGGAACTAACCAAGCGATGTTGGCAATAAATGAGTCATAGAATATTTTAAGGTCATGGAGAACAGCTCTTCTTTGATTGGGATAGCGGTCCTGGTTCTGTAACAACTAACCCAAATTAACCAACCATGCACATGCACACACAAAGCTGGACCAGAAATGCCCGGTTCGGCCTTGCTACTGTTGTAAAAGATGAGATTACAATAAAACATGATGTTGTAACTTGGAAATTAAATTTTCAAAGCTTTAAACAAGTAATTTGCACTCATGATGAGTTATTCTATCATATTTCTATATAGGAAACAATTACATGTACCATACGTGGGATGCAAAAAGAAATTTTGATGTTAAATATACCAAACTACGTCTCAGCGCGCTCTAGGCCTGTTTATAAAAAATATAAAGTAATTTGCACAATAAAAATTAAATTAAATAAAGTTCTAGACAAGTTCAAGCTGTTAATTTGATGCTTTTACCGTCTCATGTGAAAAAATTATTGCTTGTTCATTAAAAATTTCATTTGGATCAAATGCTTATACTTGACAACACAATCGTGAATTGGAAGGCATCATTATTTAAATAAATAAATAAATAAAAGCTCTAAACTATATTTAAATCATGTTTTCATATATAGGACATTTTTCTTTTGATAGGAAGGATATGTATGTATCTTATATCAGTTTATTCCAAATAATTGAGGAAATAAAAAGGAGCATGTAAGAACCAATGCCATAAAAGGATCTAGGATACCCGTTTGTATATATATTGTTCCCCTTCCTTTTTAATTGGAATATATAAACGAAATGGGATATGTTGCCAAGCGGGAATCAAAGGATAGGATGCATCCGAGCATTATCACCCAGAATTAAAAAAAAAAAAATCATTCATTTGTGTCAAATATACGGTTAGATTATAATTTTGTAAAAACAAATTGGTAATGTTAGGATTAAACAACTGTCCCTGTTGCATGTATTCTCAAACCAAGTGTCTCCGATTATAAATCCTTATATATTTGCTGGTTTTTGGAATCAAAAGTACTTCCCCAACCAAATACCTCTGATTTCTTAATCCAGCTTGTGTGTTAGAATATTTATTCAGGCTGACTCATCTATGACTGTAGCATGTATTCTCTACCCCCTGTTTATCTTATCAGGTTTGACTTTTAGAAAATGAAAGAAAGAGCGTATCCAATTGTCTAATTTTTTTTTTAAACTTGAGATAGGGTCAAGTCTCTAATTTTCTATTCATTAAACATTAGATTATATTTATTGATAAATTAGACAACTATCTAAATTTTAGTTAACTAATTTGTACTAGAAAATATATAATATAGAATTTTCTGAGCTCAACCACAAATGAAGCTATCCAAATCCAATATGCTATAAACTAATGGCAGAGATAGGAGCTCAGGAAGAGATAATATATGCTCCTTAATGTTTTATTATATTGTGATAATATATTATTAACATGTTGGCAAGTTGTAGTTTGGTCAAAAAACACCAAAAAAAAAAATGATATGTGGAGTTTGTGTACGGGAATTAATTTCATATCTATAGCAAGGATACGATGACGCCATTCTTTTTTGCTCTTCTTTTCATTTTCAAATAAGAATCCTAAGACAGCAAAGCCAACCTAACATTTCCCTCTCAACATCAAACTATAAAAAAAAAAGGTGTAGAATAATGATTTTTAAAGGAACATGCGTAGTACAAAAAAATTCAAAATTCCAATGGTCAATGCTCTGTAAAAGTGAAAATACGTCCAATTAACATTCAAATTTTGAGTTAAAACAACAAGACACATCCAACAGGATAAAATTTGTATTTTGATAGGAAAGCATGGCCATTACATTCTCATCTTCTGTTAAAAGCGTCAAAATTCATCAGGGTAAAGTGCTTTTGCTTGGGTTAAGCGGGACCAACACGTGTTTATGGGCCATGGCACTCGTGGGGCCCATTAGACATATGGTGACCGGACGTAGTACCTCTTGAAAGCACCATGCTGCACCGGGACCACCATGGTCCTGCACCCGGTTCAGAGAGCTACTCGTGGCCAGTAAAAAGGCAGGCCCGGGACCGTTTACAAACTTATGATTATAATTTCAGAAATTCTGAAGGTTATATATGAAAAATTTCCTCTGCGGAAGTACTTTATACAAGGGTAATAAATTCTGCGGAGATCACCTTCCGTACGATCAAATAACGAACGGCTAATATTATTTACTGACACAAAAGTACACGAGAAAAATGAAGTGGTCTGAGTCCTATTGACACATCCCTTGTGCTAGTGTTCCTTTCTTTCCACTGATTTATTTATTTCAGTCCTATTCACAGTTTTGACTTATAACAAAGATGTTTCAACTACATCTCTTGATTCCTTTTGCCTAGTGTATCACTGGACCACACCGATTGATGTAAACAATGTACCACAGGAAATCTATCCAAGAGAGGTTGGTTCTTGCAATTATTTACTGAGCAGTGAGCACTGGAGCCATCAACTGCAATGGGAGTATAAATTATGAAATATTTAAGCGGTTGCAACAGTAAAACCAAGATCGTAACGGACTGCACGTGAGATTCTCCCGGTCCCCTACTGCAGGCACGTGACACTATTGACACCTGTCCTCCTCCTCTCATCTCCCAACTGTGCCACGTGATCCGTCTGCCTCCGTGAATCCACAAGGCAGCTGGATCGCATTCGACACCTTCGCCGTTAGATCAACATCGAACGGATAGGAGTCAACCACGTCTCGACACGTGGCAGGACCAGTAACTCATGTGATCTAATCTGACTGATGGGTCCCGCTCTCGCCTTCCGAGAAGCATCCTCCTCCGACTCCGTGCCCACTTACAGGTCATAGGAAATATTAATCAGATAAAAAAAATAATTAACAAATTATAAAACAAAAACGAGAACATTTTTTTTATTATCTCAACTAAAAGAAAATAAATTATGAGAGTTTACTCTGCAGCTTTATACATCAAAACCAGTCGCCGCTTAATTCTACACACTAATCCTGTTATCATCACTTCCGCTAACATTATTGCTACTGTTATTATGATGATTACTATTAATAATATTACAATTGTTACTATTACTCGCTATAACGGAACTATCGTCAGGTGACACGTCTGTATCTGGGGCCCGCCATGCAGACGCAGAGATGAGAGGCCTGCTGTGCCAGCCAAGCGTCAAGCACCCGTCAACCTCCTCTACACAGTACCCCTCATCAGAAAACAGCGTTAGTAACATGCTTGCTTGTCTAAACGCATTCGACCCGAGATGCACCGGGTTTAAACCCGCATTCGTCAGCCGGGTCTGCCATTGGGATAGCGGTTCGTGCCGCTCCACCCGGTTCTCCCCTTCACAACACACAATGTTGCAAATCTCCTTCTGAAGGTACACCTCGGCCAATGCCATCTGTCTCTGGTGCTGCGGTCGGCTTCCCTCTAACGAGTCGAACATGGTCGAGTAGTAAAATAAAGCCTCAGTGAACCGGTTGATGAATGTCGGCTTGTTATGATCAGCTTCTTGTTCTACCACTGTCATGACTTTCGGTCGGATTCCTACAATCCATTCCAGAACAGAATCAATAGGGGCCGGTGTTGTTCCCGGATCCGTTAACAACCGGTGGAGTTGTAACACCGAATTGACTGCCACCGCCTCTCCTTGCGTTGCTTGGAGCATCCATGGCTTTACATCATCTAGCCGGTTCGCTGCAACCCCACGAAATGCGAACCGGACACGGACTGAACGAGCCAGTTCAGCAAGCTTGAATCCAACTTCACGGAGTGCGTCACGCCCGTCAGGTGACGGAGGGCCTATACCTGTTATCCGAAGAAAAGGGGGACCACCAGGTCGCAATGCCAGGGCCTGAATTAAAGCCGGCCACTGGAGACCCTGCATGAGGCTGAAATCGATGACATGAACTCGATCGTATCCCTCGAAAGCTTCTAAGATTGCCTGATTAGCAGTAAAATGTGCAAATTTAAGATACGGGCATGACTCGTAGAAATGGTGGTATAAAACCTCATATTCTGATGCCGATAGTGGGACTTCCATTGTATAGAGACGGCGAAACAAGGCATCTGCAAAGTACCCAGCAACCTTACCGATACCCGACAAGGTATTTACCCGGGACAAAAGAACCCGCATTTCATCGACCAGGCTAGCGGCCAATCCTGTATTATCCCGTTGCACTGCATCTGCACAAGTCATGAGAAGATGCACGAGCCGGATACCTGAATCCTCCTCCTCTTTCCTTTGCTGAGCAATGAGAACATGCGAGGCAGCATGATCGGTCGGATTGAGCGGAGAACAGATCTGGTTCGTCCACGTGGCATGGATTGGTTGCGGCAGTATATTAGCGGTTGTGGCGGAGGTAAGATCGGTGAGCATGGAGTCGACCCATGTTGTGAGATCGGAAGGATTGAAGGGAAGGGAATAGTCAGAGGCGTTTGCCACGTGGCATGGACCGGAGAGTCTGGTGCCGAACCCGGCTCCAGCCAGGATTGCGTCCATCTCTGGTCCAGAGCAAGCGGTTGAGGCGATGGTGGTTGAATCGGAGCCGTATGGACCCATGTAGGAAGGTTGTCTCACGTGACCTGCACTTGCTTTTGATTGCTTTGTTGATTCGTTTGTAAAAGAGAAGATGTTAATAAAGACGGCTGAGAGGAAGAGAACTAGAGAAGGAAGGAAGGAAGGAAGGAGGGAAGGAGAAAGGAGACTAGAGAGCCGCTGTTCTGTTCCGTTGGTTTCTCTCTCTTCAATATTTGAGAATAGCAAGGTTGCTACGTGTGTGATTCTCTCCAGTTTAAGAGTACTGGATCATAGATGGGTGTTTTATTCTCGTTATATTCAATTTGGTTTGTATTGTAGGGAGGTGACCGGTTTTGTTTTCATTGGAGATGAGGTTTTTAAATGTTTGGCCACATGGCGGGTGTGCAGACACGTAAGCGGTGGATGCGGATACTGGATGCAAATTTTTATCGGCGATAAAATGATAAAAAGTTCTTAAAAAAAAGTGATAAGAAGGATTATTGCGAGTACGCGGCGGAGCGTCCACAGATTTGTCCATGCACAAGTTATAATTTGATTAATAAATATTTTAAATATGTTTAATTAAACAAAAAAGTTATTAAACTATGTTTGTACCATACTTTCGACATGAAAAAAAATCATTAATTTATTTGGAGTGTTTGTGTCGGGGGAATTTTACTAAACATTATAAAAAATAGAAAAATGATAAATTACAACCAAATTGATTGCTAGAATTATTATAAAATATAAGTTATAAATTGATTGTTACTTTTTAGCAACAATATACTTATCAATCGTTGTGCAAGTTAATGAACAGTCCTCAATTTAATGCAGGTCACAAAATAAATGTTATACTTTACCATATTAGCACAACTTAGTTGGTTAAGATAATGCCCTTCGTACAAAAAAACGAGGTTCAAGAGTGACTAATTAAAGACAAAATAAACAGAATATCAAAATAATAATAATAATAATAATTATTATTATTATAATTATTATTACTATTATTATTATAATTATCTTTGCTCATGTCAAATTGATCATTGTCACACGCAAAAGAAAACAATAAGAATCAATTTCTTAGTTTGATGACTAAATAATTTTTACTAAATCACGTCATATAATAGCTATGGTTTAATGGTCGCATACAGCTTTGGTCTTTTATCATGTATTACGTAAAAAAAAAATCTATAAAGCCAGAGGTCATTAAATAATATTGTTTCAAATTATTAATAAAACCGTTTCCATTTCTTTTTTGTGCATGTGTAATGTCATAATAATACGACCTCAACGAAAACCTGATTTCAAATTCAGAAAATTTTGTGTTTATTATCCAAATATTAAATACCTTTTGTGAACTTCAAATTTTATCCCGGAAAAAAAATGTCCTTTTTGCATCAACTGGTAGCTTCTGAATGAACAGAAAGTGGGGTAATTGATGTTTGTTTGACTTACGGCTCAGACCTCTGTCGAACTAGTAAACTGATAAAATAATATATTTAATAACATATGCACTGTTTTCATGTGATGTGTAAAGTGTAGTGTATATATTTTTTTATCAGAATATTTGAAGTTGGAAAGGGAATCCGGAGATGCTGCTTTACAGAAGTTATCTCTGCTGCGTGCAAAGCCTTGAAAATGAGGTTTAATATCCACCTACACAACAAGCTATTTGGTACAAAATTGTGTATAGTAAATGCAATCAATGTATATATACTTGCATGAGTGCGGTATGACCAGCCATACAAATTCAGATACATAATGTGAGCACAGAAGAACTTTTATCAAGTGGATGAGTGTTGAGTGGGCCTAAATTTGTTTCCTTAAGAGTGGTTTCATAGTAAATGTTGCTTTTTCCTTCTGTTCTCTTTTTGGACCCTCATTAATGTTTTGGGCCTCGTAGGTCTTTACAGATCAGGAAAGGAATTAAAACCAGGACATCTGAAGCTTCAAATTCTGTTTTATCTTTCTACATTTATTTTCTGAATGATTCATCTCTTATATTTTTGTTTCTATTTTTCTTCTTTATATACTTTTTTGACAAGATGTGAATATATTGTGGAGTTTTAGTCGTACACGGTGTTATTAATTAGGTATCTGATCCTGATCAACTGAAGATATCTTGTGCAATTGGGCCCATTGGCATTATCTTGTATTAAATGTATCAACAGTTTTATTTTTCTTCTGCATCTATTAATTCATTTGCTGTTTCTATGCTACCTATAAAGGTAGTGTACCTAGGGGCGCATCCAGGTAAGCAAAAAATATAGATATATCATAGTGTCGAATATTCAAGTTGGGACAAATTTAATATTAATATAGTAAATTTATTGAACCCCAAAGAAAATTAAAGGCACACTACTGATGTTTTAAAATTAGAGATGAGCATGTACCTCTGCTATATATTCCTTTTAAATATATAAATAAAAGAAATACATTAAGCACAGAGGAAAAGATTTTACATTTTTTATAAACTGTGTCGGCTCCTCTCTAATCACACACACAACATCTACGATGGTCTACGCATTTAAGATCGGACAGTTTAAATTAGATTCAACATTCAAGCAAGTATTTCTATGTACTTACTTTACATGACCCATCAGGCATGAAGAAATAGAAACGTCACACATGGCTAGCAATAGCATCATCCAACGGAGTTCTGACACCTGGGGCCGTTGGAGCCTAATGAATTTTCCTTCTGGTTGGATTGGTTCAAACACGGCTCGGGTTCACTGATTCTGATAGGGGGCCGATTTTACTGGGTTCCATGAATCAGGATATATTCAGTGTCAGGTTTTAAGCGGGTTCAAATTACGAGGTGGCCCGTACGCGCATTTTTATATTTTTATTATTAAATTAAAATCTTGTTAAATATGGAAAAGAATGCTAAAAAGTTTTATTATAAAGTGGATGGTTAGACGAGTCAAATTAGACGGAAGAAATTAAAATAAATTATGACTGATACGTCCCGTTCTTGAATTTTTTATTTTTTATCCACATTTTCTTCAAGTTGACTATGGACACTTGGACAGTGACAAATCAGACAGTCAAATAAGAATGGACATACAATTGAAAATATATAGAATTTTTTTTCTCCTAAAATTTTTAAGTCTAAGAAAATTTAATATTAATATAATTGAATTTATCGAATCTTAAAAAAGTTAAAATAAATGCTAATAATATTAAATGTTAAAACTAAGTGTGAAAAATGGTTAAATTGTTGAGAATCTTTTTACGACATGTTGAAGGACACATGTTTTGACCCAAGAGCCTTTGGTAATTCCCTAGTGGAACCGAACACTTTAAAAACAATCAACTAGCACTAAAACAGTTGAATTGTGCCAGTCTATGATAAGAACGGATTGGAAATGTCTCATAGACTTGACATCCTTATGCTTCGCTATCTTGTGCAAAAAATAATCATAGGAAAGGAAAAAGGCAACACGAAATCAGAATCTTGGTACCAATAATTCAAAGAAGGAAAAAACCTTCACGAAATTAGAAGCCATGATAGCTATTATTCATCCATGTTTTTCATGACAAGACTAAAGCAGCAATGCCTCGGAGACCTCGCATTCACATGCTCCGCTAACTAATACAAAAGTTTTTTTTTTTCAAAAAAAAAAAAAATGAAAAGGAAATCACTTACCATTATATCAGAAACCATTGGTAGTGGATGCTTGAAAAAAAAGGGAAAAAAAAATAGTGAATCAGAAACAAGGGGAGTCATTAGTCAAATCAGTAACAAAATTCTAAGATTAGTCCATTCATGGGCCCGAGCTTTTAATCAATGGAGCCATCAAAGGAAAATTTTAGACAGTATTTTCATCGTTATTTTTCTAAGTAGTCAGTCTCACATAAACTGTACCGCAATAGCCATGTACCTACTTGTCAAATGATTTCCACCACTGCTATCTACAATGGTGCTGTTTTTTTTTTTTTTTTTTTTTTTTTTTTTTTTTTTTTGAGGAAAGAAGCCCGTAGGCTACAATGGTGCTGTTAATAATCCTAGACCCATGAAAGAAAAAGGATAAATAAATGTATATTTATTAAATATGGAAAATAAATGTATATTTCAGAGGATTAGTTTAGTTTCCTAAAGCATTACTTTTGGCAAGGACGTGCTATGTTCATCTTAATTAAGCGCTGATATATAAAGCCAGATAAACTACCAAAAAATCTTAAGCAAACACAACATGAAACTAAATTAAGATTTTTGCCACTGATACAGCTCAGTGTATAGTTTATACAGATAGCATACTGAAGCTGCACATGAGGTGTGCTGTGTGCACTGTGTTTGCACATTTTTTTAACAAAAACTACACCAGTTATACTTCAGATATCTCAGGGGACCAAAAGATAACTTCTAGTTTCATTATTATTTCTGGTTTCATTTTGCTTTCTAGAAACTGATTTCACAATTTCCCTCAGCTTCACTGACCACCAAGTCCGTAAAGCGCCTGTGTAGACCACCAAGCAGCATTACACAGCTTCAAACTTGCATAAAAGCTCCACAGAAATAACAAATTTGCAAACAATCCTCACCTAAACAGAACTACACCCTGGTAATTTCTCCATCCTGTTTCTACGCATCATCCCTCTCTCCCTCCTGACATCATCCCACCTCCCTGATTCAGCATACAAGTTTGAGACAAGCACATGGGCCCCAGCATCTGGCATAGTTATGCTGTTCACAATTTCCTCTCCAATGTCTGGTCTATGATGTACCCTGCAAGCAGAAAGCAGTGACCCCCAGATAACATGGTTTGGTTTAATTGGCATATTTTTGACAAAATCCAATGCTTGCTCTACGAGCCCAGCCCGACCCAACAAATCCACCATACAACCATAATGGTCTAGATCAACACATACATCATATAATTCAGACATAGATTGAAAAATTCTAAATGCCTCTGAAACCATCCCTGAATGTGCACAAGCACTAAGAACTGCTTTAAAGGTCACACTATTAGGCTTACATCGACCTAATTTCTCCACTTTATTAAAAAGTTTTATTGCTGCTCCAGCCTGACCATAATTTGCAAGGCCTGTGATCATAGAATTAAACGCAAGGGTATTTTGACCATTCATATCATTAAATACCTTCAGTGCTGTCTCAATGCACCCACACTTTGCATACATATCCACCAATGCACTCTCTAAACATGCATCCATAATTACATTTCTTTCATTTATGTACTCGTGAATTTCTTTACCTTTTTCTAAAGATCCAATTTTAGAACAAGCCGAGAGGAGGCTTACTAGTGTTACTGCATTAGGTGCTGTGCCAGCACACCTCATTTCGTCAAAAAGATCCAAAGCCTCAGCAAACTGCGCCTCTTTCACATACCCACTAATCATAGCTGTCCAGGAAACCACATCTCTTTCTGGAATTTCACGGAATATTTGCTCTGCCATGGGTATGTCTCCACATTTTGCATACATGTTAATCAACGAATTACAAATGAAAGTATCACAGGTCATATTATTTTTCATTACATAAGAATGGAGAAGGTTTCCTTGGTATCTGTCACATAGTTGAGCACAAGCTGATAAAGCACTTGAAATGGTTATTTCATCAGGTTTTGCATTAGAACAACATGATACCATCTCTCGGAATGTCTTCAGTGCTTCTTTATGTAGCTCATTTTGCATGTAACCCAAAATTAGGGCATTCCAGGAAATGGTGTTTTTCACCGGCATTTTTGTAAATACCTCCAAGGCTTTAGGCATTAACTGACATCGGGCATATGCACTAATTAAAGAATTAGACACATCTATATCTGATTGAAACCCATATTTTGAAATTTGACAATGAAGCCATTCAGCTTGTTCAGAATTTTGACACTGACCGCACCGTGATAGAAGTTTACTAAATGTAACCTTGTTTGGCTCCAAACCTTCCCTTATCATTTGATCAAACAGTTGAAGAACATCATCCCATTTGTTCAAAACGCCATATGAAGACAGAATTGAAGTCCATGTTACCACATCCCTTTCAGGCATTTCATCAAACAAATCTCTAGCAGCATCAATATTTTGACTATTCCCATACATGTTAACAAGGCCAGACATGACAAATATATCCGAGCCAAACCCTAGTCTAATCACCATAGCATGGACCGATTCACCTATTTGCAAACCCATTACCTGTGCACATGCTCTAGTAACAGCAGAGAGTGTATAACTGTCAGGATAAATCCCTCTGGAAAGCATGAACTTGTACATCAATAAACCATCCAAGGGAGATTTGCTGTTAGTATAGCCTCTAATCAAGGAGTTCCATGTTAAAATATTTGGTTGAAGAATTTGGTCGAACACCTTACGGGCGTAATTCATGTGGGGCTCTGTAGAGGAGCAAATAAGAGAGACAATTCGACTTGCCAAGGAGTCTGAGATGAGCTGGGTTCGGATCAATTGTGCATGGATCTGAACCAGTTGGGATTTGCTGGAACAGGATTCCAAAAGAGAGAAGATCTGTTGGAATTTTGGATGGATCCATTGATTGTTGTGGATTGATATAGATGTTTTGGGTTTGAAGTACAAGTAGCGCATTTTTTTTCCCCTTTAAGCGGCTTTCAACTGTCAACTGCGCAGTTTGAAACTTTAAATATGTAACCAAATGTTTCTCCTTTTTTTTTCCAAAAAAATTGAAAGTAACCAAATGTAACTGGGCTCTGGGCCCTCTTTATGTAAAATGAAATTTTCTGAGAATAATGTTGCGCACCTTGCGCTTTAGTAAATGGCCGTTTCCTTTGTTTCGAAGGGAATTTGATGGGCTTTGGGTTGTCTAATTATTTTAACAAAATTAATTAAGATTTGGCGGATTTGATTAATTCGATCATTAGTGATTTTTACTGACTCTCACTGTTCATAGTTGCAATCTTTGACATGACCTACGTTTTGACTTAAATCAATCATAACTGATTTTATTAATCTAAGAACAACTAGTGTAGTTGTTGCATTTGGATTAAGATTTTTTTAAAACTGATTTGTCGGCAATGATCTCTCTTATTTTTACCTAAAAGTGAACGTGGGAGTCCAGCATAGATGGTCAGTGGCTCCACCATTATCCTAAAGATAATGGGTTCAATTCTCGCTGACGCGCGGAAGAGAAATAAACGATAGCGCTATATATTTATTATTATTATTATTGAAACAAGTAGGCTCAGAGTCCTACCACACTTCCATTTACCGGAAGCAAATTTATTACAAGACCGCTATTTTGCATATCCTTATTACCCGGCGAACACCTCAGCAGCTTGCAACTCATGGGAATTTTTTTCTTTATCTATTCAACCAAAAAAAAAAGAAAAGAAAGCAAGATCCAAAGAGCCTGAAACCACATGATATTTGCAATACATACAATTAACATATCTTTCTCATACAATAACTGTCCCATTTAGTTAAACTGCATTCAAGTCTGGCTCCGCATATTACTCGGTTGCTCCTCATGCAGTCGCTGGATCGCAGTTCAAAACTGTGGGCCGTCGAAAATCATTCAAGCAAATATTGAGTCGTCTCGGGACTTCCGCGTCTTTTTCTTTCTTTTTTTTTTTTTTTTACAGTAATTATAACTGCCATCGGCAGAATAACCATCGCGCGCCATCGCTGAACAGTCAATGCACGCATGAGTTTCTCTCTTGACTGGCACTTGTCTGTTACAAATGTTCAGTTTAATAATCAAATGTGTTCAGTTTAATATTCAAAAGTGTTCAGTTAAATGCGTCAACTAATGGGCAAAGTCGCGCGTCAGAGAGAGGTGCGCCAAGGGCAAAGTCGGAAAAATTTTAATTTGAACCGGATCGGTTCATGACCCCTTCTAATTTTTTCATGTGGTTTTTTTTCCGGTTCGTGACCCCCTCGCTTGACATGCATCTATTTAAAAAAACTGAAAGTAATACTTAGGGTGTGTTTGGATGGGAGTATGAATAAGCTATTGGAAATAAAAATGATGGGTTTCTCTCTCCTCTAATTTCACTTTTCTAATTGGATTTCTTATTTGCCCAATTCTCCAAAAAGTAGAAATAAGAATAAGCCATTAAATAGCTTATTTGAAATTGTTGTTGGATGTTTGGTTTAAATTTGAATAAGCTTATTTTAAATAAGGGCTTATTTGATGAGTTCCAAACACACCCTTAATAAACTGAACATTTATATGTAATAACCTGAACATTTGTTTTTACTAAACTAAACACTTATACTTATCCAAATGAACATTTTTGCTGATAACATTTATATTTTTTATTGCAACTAATTGAACATTTATCCTCAATTAACAGAACATTTGTACTTATCCAACTGAACATTTACGTACGAGGTAAAATGCGCTGGGTGAGAGGATCCCTGGTTTAGCGATGGCGCAGAAGGTTTTTTTAGCGATGACACTAGTCAATTTTCTTTTTTTTGGATTATATAAGGAAAAAGTCCAACTTATGTGGATGTAACAAGGAGAGGATGAATTCGTAAGCTATAATAAACAATATAAAATGTTCGGGTCTATTTTACATCAAAAATTACATCCGCATTAAATTCTAACAATTAGATAAATGAATATTGCACTTTGACCCAAATTTAAATCCAGGGAAGGGTCTATTAGATGATGGAACGTATCTTGCATGAACAAGTTGCACAAAACATAAAGATGAAGTTATTTTAAAATTGGTATTGGGCCTAAAATAATGCGTCTCAGCTCTCAAGCTACTGATAATTATGCGAAAAAGTTTTTTTTTTTTTTTTTTTGAAGGTTGCGAAAAAGTAAGTCACACTAATATTCATGCAAATTGAATGAACATGAGTATAAAAGCTAAAAGCTGGGGTAAAAAAATTGAACAGTTTATTTAGATTTTTTATGTGCTTGGCATTTAAGGAAATTAAAAATAATTCGAGATATTGGTGGATAACTAAATAGATATCGTAATACTAACATACAATAATGAATGAACAATACCATCTTATGATAATTCAATTTTTGTAATTTATTTTTTTAACATATTTAAATCTACTATTACTATTTGCATTTTATCTTTGATTGAGAGATCAAAGATTGTTATGATGATGCATAATTTGATATTAGGTTTAATTCATGGTAGTTTAATTTGTATGTACCAACTAGTACAAAGTTTTGTTATTGGTTTTAGTTAGAAAAAGTTGTCCCTTTTTTGTGAGGCTAGGACTCAAAAGTAAACACAAAAGTTTTGTTATTGGTTTTAGTTAGACAAAATTGTCCCAGTGTAATTTTTACTTCGTTTCATTAAATAAAACAGAAAGCTCTAAACTAATTTATTAAAAAAAAGTCTCTATATACACCTAATTCAAAATAACTTTTTTGTTTATATTTAAAATTAGAAAAATTAAGATATATGTGCCATGGAAAAATGAAAAAAATAGAAAATTACTACTCTAAAGTTATTTTTTTTAAATTATCACTTTTAATCCAATCAAATTAGAAAATTATCACTTTTACGGTATAAACCATCACTCTCAATATATAAGTTTTCGTATAAATTTAATCGAACTTAGGTAGTAATTTTCAAATTTAATTGAATTTAAGGTAATAATTTTCGAAGGCTTCACTTTCAAAGTGGTAAATTTCTAATTATCCAACTTTGCGGTGGCATGTCTAATCTTTACTAAAAATTAATATATCTATCAAATCTAAATTTTAATCATTAATTTTACAATAGAATAAAAAATATATAGTGAAACCACTGGGCTAAACAACCCAGCTTACAATAGAATAAAATATATGCCTTTATACTTGAAGGCTTGCTACAATCATCAATTATGATTCAAGACACGATTATATATAGTTTCACATATATAGTTACAGCAGGATTTTTTTTTTTCGAAACCTTGATAGAAGCTATCAAGAATAATTACAGCTGGACTTGTATGATAAAAATATTAAATATAGTTGGCACGATGAAACTCGTTTGATCTTTTTAGGCAAACAAAGAATGACGCTTTATTTTTCTGAAAGAAACAAGTCAACATTTCATTTTAAAATGATCTCGCTTCTGTCAAGGGAATTAAACACATCCAATTCAGCGTTTGGATTGTCTATCTTGATATCGAACCACCTAAAACTGCAAGTGAAAAGTTATTTTTGTTAGAACATGATTGCAATAAATATTTTGTGCAATTAAGCAGTGAAAAATTGAATCCCGGCAATTGTTGTTTATAATAGTGAGAAAATTTTGTATAAATTTTCAGATTTATTATTTAAGTGATTGTTGTTACCAGTCCTGTTTTTAAAATTGTAAATCTTTATTCTTACTATTTATAAAAACATCAATTCAAAGATGTAAACTTTGTCTATAAACAATTAGACAAAGGATATAAGCAATTTCGGACCATGGCAAATATAAACTATTGATTCTTAAAATTTGATTTGATATGTGATGTAGATGGTATAGATGGTAGCCTCAAATAAAAAAATAAAAGATTTTTGATTTAAAATGGAAAGACTAAAATCAATGATTTTATAATATCAGTATTGTCTAACAGGTATAGTTTTATATAAAATAGAAACAATATAAAATTATTTTATTTTTCTTATTTGTCCACAATCTGGAGCATCTTTTGCTAATCTGTATAACTAGTATCTGTCTAGTTAAACCTGATCAGCCCGGCCGGCTTAACTTTGGAAAGTTGTACTTCTATGTGTCAGATCAGTGTTGTCTTTCATGTCTTGTTTTTATTTCTACAAAGATCTAAACATTTGACTCTCATTCTTTGTAAACAAATTTCAAAGAAAAAAGACCATTGGACCAAGCGTAATGTTCACTATTCACTATCCAGTAGTAGGAAAATAAGACCGCTCATATTCCCTAATACGATGCGTGCTCAATTACAACTCGCTTGGTTTGAAAGGGAACGGAGGAGAAAAAAATCAACCAAAGAAATTTCACTGCATCAATGCATTACCCATTGTGTGCTCACCACGTTAGTGAGCGTGTAGTAAGGTCTTTAACTATCAGAAAATGATAGAAAAAGATGTCGTCTTTTGTCTTTTCTTGCGTTGAACATATTCTTAATAATATCTTTAAAAGTTATTTTTAGCAAAGTGTTTTTAAGATATTTTTAAGAAGTAGTCAAGTTAATTATCAAACCAAAACGAACCATTTCTTGCTTTGAAAAATTTTCTGCTCTCCGTCTCCCCTCTTTTGCCAGCACCTGATTCTTTTAGTTCTCATGGGTATGCTATGAGAAATAAAGTGACTGTACTACTTGAAACCAAGCTTGAAACCGGACTTTACTACTTGATTTCAAGCTTCTTTTGTATGATTACTTCGTTGAGACTGATTTAAGGCTAAATTTGATGCGTGTTCCCAAAAACTGAGATTGTTTGTGAATATTCACTGGAGTAAATCAAATTAAAAACATCCAAATCAGTATCATGTTATATCAAAATTCTACTACTAAATGAACCAAAAACAAAAATTTCAGTATACAAGATTTTTCCAATAATTACGGCAATGATCATTGCTCATATATATCTTATGCCTTATACACAATATATACAAACATCACATGTATATCTCTAACAATTACAACAATATTTGTGAATTTGATCCATAAAAATCCAATCTCCAATTATCTCACCAAACCCGCCACCCAAAATGATGGTGTGTGTGTGTGTGTGTAAGCGAAATAGAAATGCAGCTATATATACTGCCACAAAAACAATTTAATTTTCTTCAATTGCATCATCTTTGCCCCCGATCCCGACTAATCGACACCAGTCCAGCTCTCTTAGCCTCAAAACCGCATACAAAATAATGCCACACACAAACCCTAGTGCAGCACTTGATCCAGTCATAGACACAGCTGCACAGACCAACATGACAAATGACTCCTCTTTGCTATTCATGTCCCTAGAAGCCATGGCTAGTTCAATACCAGAAAATAAGAGCAACACCCCCAATATCCCAATTGGGAATTGACTCAAAATTGTGACAAAAGAATTACCAAAAACCAACCCAAGAATAAGTTTCCCAATTGCAAGAAACAGCACTGAGGCACCACTCCGACCACCAAACCGGTACTGGCCAGCAAGACCACCAGCACCATGGCATACTGGCATTGCACCAAACCAGCACCCAATTAGGTTCATGAACCCAACACTGACTGAGACAGATGTGGCCGAGAGCTCAGTCTTATCAGGAAAAAGGTCTGATGAGAGTTTGCAAACCGCTATCACCGAATTCAGTACCGAGAGAGGGATCTGTGGTACAGCAGCTTGGAAGAAACCAATCTTCCAATCATCCCAAGTGATGGATGTTATTGTAATGGCTGATGGCCCAAATTTGAGATTTTGGAGAATGGAAGGGTCCCGAATGAAGCAAATTAGGATACCTACTAAAAACACTATCAATGCAGACGGGATCCTAGAAACAGGCACGCAAGAACGGGTCCGTGAACGATCGCGGTTTGCGTTCCTCTCCTGGTCATCACCTGATCCAGTACTAATTACTAGAAATAACAAGGCCACAAGTGCAAGGATTATCCCGTCCAAACCAAGCCATGACCGAGGAGATGAGCTTGATGAAGAAGTAGAAGCTGTGAAATCTTGGTCGTACCTTATGTACTTGATGGCCGAGAAGGCAAAGGCGAGGCCTTGGGAAAGCTGGATGCCACGCACAACTGGTAAAGGGAGGATGCGATACAGGGTAGACATGAGGCCAGTGATGCCAAGGAGAAAGAGCACGGCAGCAGTGGAGAGACCGGCGGCCATGATTTGTGGGATGGTGAGGTGAGGGGAGGCAGAGAGCGCAACTGCTGCAATGGACTTCATAGGTTGCACTGGCATGGGGATGCCGAAGAGGAGACCAGTTATGGCATTGTAAAATGCAGTGAAGATCAAGGTTGTGCCTGATAAAATAACGCTATTTGATTGTTAGAAAACAGTAAATAAGGGGTTTTGTACATGAATTATGATGCTAAAAGGAAAAATCAACATCAAATTAATTAATTACAATTCTGAAATGGACATCAGGAATTAGGATTACAAACTGTTTGGATATAGGCAATTGGAGATTTTCTCTGCATAGTGTGCATTAGTTATGCAACTCATTACACTCCAAATCCTGATTTAGAAGTAGCTTGTGTATTAATATTTTCATTATTATTTATTGAAATAATATACTCTATACATCCTTGGTGTAATAGAAGACAAGTGCACATAAATTAAATGATCTGATTGTCTGAATAGAAATGTAAAAGTATCAAGGCTATACAGTACCTAAATCTATGTGATTGACAAGAGTTAGAGCCAAAACAATTGGTATATAGGTGCCGAGGTCGCCGACAGCTCCTCCAAGCTCAGCCCAGACACTGGTCTTGATTCGGAAGCTGGTGGCGGGGGAGGGGATGGAGAAGCGCCATGGACAGCGGTTCCGGCTGGATGCACCGTCGCCTGGGAGAAGAGGTGCCGAGGAACCTCCACTGTCAGCCATGGCGAGAGAGAGAGAGAGAGAGAGAGAGAGAGAGGGAGAGAGAGAAGTAAGATACAGGTTTGCTACTCTGTTTTTATAAGTTGAAGAAATGAAGAGTTTGTTGGAAGAGTCTTGGCTTTTGGAGTATCCGGGAGCCAATTATAACCAGATTAAACATGGTAAATATCTCAGGAAATAGCTTTTGTTTTCCGATAATATTTCAATATTTCATCCAAGAGGACCGGAGGACCAGGACAATTTTTATTTTATTTTTTATTTTGGATGATCCACGCTAAAATAAATACACTGAGCTAACTTGTTGGATTTATAAAAGTTCAGCGGCTGATCAAATTGGCACTTTATAACTATATAAAGTTAAATGGGTAGTTTGACCCTATGAACAGTATCCTTTTTCTTTTTTCATGTGAATTATCTGGATCTTTGTTTAGGAATCATGCGGTTGGATGAAGAGCGGTGGTTCTGCTTATTTGACAGTGGACCGAGTTTAGTCAAACAAATGTGAACACCCTCTCCTCCTCCTTGCTTGCGATATCGGATCTGAGCTTTAATCAGAATCGTAACCCTTTCGCTCCTCCTCTCTTCTTTCGCCGACTCTTCCTCCGTGGCCGCCATCCTCCTCTCCGACGATACTACTTAAGCCCTTCTCCGACAGGACCGCCGCCGCCTCTCTCCTCATTTGGCAGTTGCTGTCTCCGCCGGTACCCAAATTTCCTCCCTTTTTCTTTCCGGACAATACTGCCCCCTGATTGATGTAGAGCACCTCGACGACTGTAATTCCGCTTTAATCTCGCCGTCTCTGCCCTTCTCCGCTGTTGGTCTCTGCTTCGTCTGCTCACTTCCAGCCTGAGATCCAGTCGTAACACCTCCTCCTTGGTTTGCCTGATGAATCGCCTCCACTCCGACACCTCTTCCTCTATTGAATCGCCATCTTGGGTCTGACTCTGAGGTGCTGTCTCGCCATCCGCACCTCCTCTCGTCTATCCGCTCCCTCCGTCAAGCTCCTCTCTCTGTTCCGTCGTTGACTCTCTCACCTCTTCGCTCCAGAAAACTTGCACGGACATCGCCACACCCCGAGCCGTGCTCAAAACCCGCACAATTCAGATCAAGAACCTTCTCGCAACGGTCGATCTGTTACACCATTCTGAGAGGTTATTGAAGCTTGCCTCGAGACTGAGGGATGAGAGATTGGATCTGGCCAGAGCAGCTGAGCTGCACAGAGAGGCGAGGGTTTTGTATGAGGATAAAGAGTTGGCTGGATTCGAAGTAGTGGATGAACAAATGAGAAGCTTGGGAGAAGCTGCCGACAAGCTGAGAGCAGAAACAGCAGCCGTTGCTGAACAGAGAGAGGAGCTTTCTGACATAGTTGCTTGCAAGTGTAATTCCATATTCTCTATCTATGCTTTCATTACTAATTATATAGTTATATGTCTTGGTTGATTTTTCAGGAACTGTAATCCAGGGCACTATGGCGGTTGATGATTCAGATGTTATTCTTCAAGACATGCATGGAGGAAACGTTTATGAGTTTTACATGTTTCACGTAATACCAACCAAAAAGAAGTATTGTGCAATTGGCCATGATTGGCAAGTTAAATTCAACTGACAAGTAGTTCTCAACCCTGTTTCTGTTTCTGACATATACCAAGAAATACCATTCCGATTTTTTAGCTTATGCCAATTTGAAGAGTTAGGGAAACAAATTGTTGGTGAATATGTGGTAGTAGGTAATGTAATGATATTAGTTTATTTATTACTCTAATATAACCCCCTTTTCATTTTCTACATGCTATCGAAAGTTTGGTTTTCTTCATGTCTGACAAAGAAAATAAATATCAAGCAGATGCAGTTGGTCGAATCAATCGTTTTTCTGCAATTAGAGAAGTTGTGAAGGATGATATAGTTGTCTATGTGCGTACAGTGGAAATTGAGAATGAAAGGTTTATAGAAATTAAAATAACTTTTCATTATTATTTTGTTTACTTAACAAATACACAAAAAGAAATCTAATTACCAAATATCAGTGTAACCACTTTATGCTCTATACTTTTGCAGAAATACCATCGTACCAATTTCACTATGGGGAGAACATATAAAAGAGTTGAAAGAGGAACTCAACATTAAATCTCACCCAACTGTAGTAGCGTTTAGCTCTGTACGTACCCGTTTATTTCCAGGTTAGTCTTCAAGCTAATATAGAAAATGTTAACAAGAGGCGTATACGAGCACACTAATCTAATAAAAATAAAACGATAGGTCGAGGCATTTCGGGCCTTAAGAAGTATACTGCAACATGGATATATCAAGACATCACAATGTCAGAAATTTCACAATTTGAGAAAATTTATCTTCATCTCGCTTTCCAGATACACAACAAAAAGTGAAAAAGTAAAATCTTGTATTTGAAACTAGCATGGGATTAACAAAATACCTCAAAAGACTTGCATTTGATATCATTGCTGCATATTGATTCTAACAGAATTCGTGTTTCAAAAAAACAGAATTGAAGGATTTCTGCAAACTTGAGGCCTGTAACAGCTGGAAAACTAGGCAAGGCGGATTGTTTGCATGGTTTGCATTTCCTTCTGGTTCTGAACAGCGGGTCCCATTAGGATTTGAACTAGAAGCACAGCCAAGCAATCAGACCATCAAACAAAAGGCATATAATTCGTAATGCTTTGTTTTTTTTACAATGAAAAAGACAAGTAAATTTCTAGCTAATCTTTTTTTTATGAGCGCAGGTTGATGCTGAATTCAAATCTCCTATGGAGCAAAATAGACTGAGTTTTTGCTTTGACGGTGGCTGCGCAGGGCCCACACCTTCACCCAGACACATGCACAAATACCACCAAATGATGCAAAATCTTGTCTACTCTGCAGTCTATCACGAAGTGAGTACCTTTAAACCACACCAAAAAAAAAAAAAAAAAAAGTCAGAGCCTTTTTGTCTCAAACAAGTTGGGGTACACTAGGGATGACACCTCGACCCTGGTCATTTCTTGTATATATGGCTGAGTTTTACGCTGACTCGCCAAGCCTATCGCAAGAGTTAATATGATTTGAAGGCACATGAGTTAATATGATTTGAAGTTGTCTTAGGATCATTACTTACCAAAAAATAAGCCAGTTATATTATCTTTTTTCATTTAGGAGGCACATGAGTTAATATGATTTGAAGTTGTCTTAGGATCATTACTTACCAAAATAGTGTTTCCCACTGAAGGGTATTGCAATAGTTTGCAAACTATATTACAGCAATGCTATGAGAATATAATTGCCAATGAACTTGAATTAATTAATTAATAATAGTATAGTTAGTTAATTCTGCTCTTTTGCTTACTTTTCTCACGTCTTTTTTTTTTTTTTGGTTTTCTGTTCATCGATTTTTACCATGCAATTTCAATTTTCCTGTGTGTAGTCTAACACTACTACTAGAGAAGAGAACCATCGTTTGGGATTAAATTTTTAGTTTCACCGTTCTTCAATCCAATAATGTCTACAGGCTCAACCAATTTGTAGAGAGAAAGAAAGCAAGCGGGTGGAACTGGATTCTTGCTTTTGGTTGGTTTTGGGTCGCTTTTGTTTTCTTTCTATCATAAATTTATTAAAATTTTTCGATAATTACTTGGTAGGAGATAGGAATAGGATTTCCCTCTTGGTTTGGTACTTGGTATGTTGCTTATAACATCATGTCAATTTATTCCCTCTCTTTCTTCCATTTTCATTTTTTTTACAGGGATTGTGGAAGGCAAGTCTATCTAGGTACGCCTTTCATCTCTCTTTCCTTCAATTCGTATTATTTCACCTTGAAGCAAAATAGGACGTGAAAATTTGTAAACAAATTTGTTTGGTTGGACTAAGTTGTGACTAAATTGTTGCAGTAAGCTTTTTATTCTCATAGGTAGCTTTTTATTTTAGACATGAAGATTTGACACTTTAAGTTAGGAACATGTTGTCTATCTGTTGGGTAAGATTTGGTACCATATACAATAGAAATATGGCATTTGAAACAATAACGACCAATTCCATTGTATTTGTGAGTTGAGGTGTATTTAGTTGAACTCATTCGTAGAGTTCAACATTTCCATTCAGGTAGGATTTTTAGATTGAGGTAGCAAATATTTTGGCAAAATATGTTGTTAGTGCAAATGAACACCTGACGTATTTAATTATACCCTTTTCTTTTAGTGTAAATGAACACCTGACCAACTTTTTTTTTTTTAGTGTAAATAAACACCTAACTGTATTTGACTGTGTGTGTTGAATACCTTACCTGTACTTAATTCTCTTTTGTGTACTATTAATTAAAGTAATTGTAAAGTTTGAATTTCATTTTTTTTTATTTATAGTGTTTTGTTTCATTTTACTAGACTCTGAGTGTCTGCTATCAAATTGGGAATAGGGCTGTTGGAGTCATAGCTTGGGCTCAAGTTGTCCAACGCATTGTCAAAGAGAAGGAGAACAAAGGTGAATAGGACCGTTTAAGAGATATGGTTTGATCACAAATTAGAGGAATCTGATTCATATCTATAGAATTGATTTAGGAATGAATGTGATTTATTTTTTATTGACCTGCAAAATATCATTGGACACTATTACAATACAGAAGGTTTATTTAATCCTCAATTGTACGGAATTTGGATGGTCAGTCAATTAACTCAAATCAGTTCTTGCTCGGATCGTCGAAGTAATCTGATAATATGTGCTGTGAAGAACTTCTATTGACATGTAATTAATGTAGTGACTTAATATAATTAAATTGCGATTGGTATATCGTGTGTTATTTGATCTTACATTGTTCTCGATGTGGATGTCTGTCTTGATTAGCTTGGAGCAGTTGTTAATTGGAGAAATTTGGTGATATAAGATCTGAGGAAATTCCATTAGAAAATTGAAGGAATCCTGTTGATATGATTGTGTGTATGGGATTCTATAATAAAAGTGGAGTTCTATTGAAAAAGTGACATGCATTGTTTATAACTGTGATGATCAAATTCCATAACTGTGACGTGCCAATTTTGTCAAACAATCTAATCAAATCTGACCCCGAATTAATTATCAAGTTCTATAAAATACTTATGGCATTGCTTAAGCATCGAACCACCTAACTGTGATTATTTATCATTCACCAAAAGATAACTTATACAATATAAATTACACCCAACAACTACTTAAAATATATATACTATGGGGTGGTCGCGGCGAAGCCGCGACAGCAGAGTCCCTAGTTTTATTTAAAATTAAATAATCAAATCGGAAAGTTATACAATTTTAGTCCTAACTAGCAGCAGACTTTTCCTGAAAAATGGATAATATTATAAGAAGTGCCCTTATCTACTGCCACAAAAATAATGACATCATCTTGCTACACAACTCATGAAATCAACTATCCTATCAAAATAAAACATCCAAATTACATATTTTATTCCTCAAATAGTACAAATGTTTTTATTATTATTTATAATTGGCTAAAACTCGCAAACTAGGTACGTTTCAAATAGTACAAATGTTTTTATTATCATATATAGACTTATTTACAATTAGTCGTCTCCAATACTCAACCTTAAATAAATATCTAATTCATTTTTTATATGTAGTAAGGACGTTTATCGGAGACATCTATTCGAAATTGATAAATTATATTATCTCAAACAAGCATAACATATTTTATTTCATTGAAAAGAGAAGCTAATTTTTATTTTCTTTATTCTCTCAGTTTGTTTTTTAAAAAAAAATTGTTTGTCAGTACAGGTTGATGAATTTGTAATCCTTACCTCACCGTTTTGGTTAATATTTTTTGGAGAGAAACAATAAAAATCACAAAAACGAGCTGACCGATTTTGCTCCCAGAGTCCGAGCCCGATCAACCGAATATCTTTTAGAAGCACAACAAAAATTAAAAAATATGAAAGGAATCCTGCCAGCATCTACATTAATGACGTGTCAAAGTCGGTCCCCACAACAAAATTACATATCAATGCCATTGCTTATAGCCATAAACGCAAGCATCTACGCAAGATACTGCAATTAAAAATGGCTAACTCTTGCAGTTGTGGGGTTCTTTTTTGTACTTCTCTATGGCAGACACAAACAACTAGTGCTGAAGTGAGTCATCAACAGTTCAACACTGGTTTATTTTCATGTCTGTTCTCATTTCTCAACCTCTATTCACGCTTGTTCTGTCGTTCACGAATAAATCTATTAATGTTAATTTACATTGCAATTAAACATAATTTTGAGCTCTTGAGAGTCAGAGTCTCTCTTTTTTTTTTCGAAAAAAAAAAACGAAAATAGTATGTTTGTACAGACACTGCGTCGCTTGGACCGCTTGGTACTATCCATCCATCATTTCGTTCTTCATCCATGTTTTTCCCCTTTTTTTTTTCCCTGTACAATCTAAATTCCATCTACTCCTTCCCTGATTATTATTATTATTCTGCTATTGCTCTTTTTCTATTTTTTATTATTCTTTCATACACAAAGAGGAGTCGAATTCTCAATGAATGACCGCCCGACAAGAGGTTACGCAGTTATATATATTTCTTATTATTCTTTTTCTGTTTTAATTGAGTGTTCTAGCCCTACTTCTATGGAGATTAAGTCATCTTTTGAAAAATGAAAGTGATTTTTAATTTTTTTATCACTTGAGTAATTAGTGCAATAGTGCCATCATTTTAATTAAAAATACTGCATATGTCGTTACCTCAATTGACATCCATCTGACGGCCGTCAATATATAGTGCCAATAAAATAAAAAAAATAAATAAAATGTGTCATCTACAAAGATCAGAGACCTGATTATTTAACACTACTTTTTTTAGTCATACTACATATGAACATACCATTGCATATTAAAAGGCATTAAAGATGAATATTTATAGACGATATTGCCATGAGAATCAGATATGGCCTTGCGAGTGACAGAATAGGTGTTGGGAATGAAATTCTATAATTTGAGGCTTAAGTTTTCATATATTATATATAAATTGGTCCATAAATGTTTCTAAAAGAGTTATTAAAATATTTCAGATATTGTGATTAGTCAGTCACATCTGCATCAATCAAAAATTAAAAAATGAATGCAGAACGAATCACAGTTACAAAAAAGACAATCGAAAGATCTTCAAGCCAGATCTGGTTACGTGGCATATTCCTTTTTTTTTTTAGCTCTCAGGTTAGGTATATCCTTCCTTCAGCGAGGTATATTCTGCTTATTATTGTGGGCTTCTTCTGAAGTAGTTAAATGGGCCTTTGAGAGATCTGCTGTATGATTGTAATGGGCAGCAACGTGTCATATTTAAATTTTTTTTTTATAAAATAATGTCATTGTTTTAATTCGAGTTGTTCAAACCGTTTGGAATAATAAGATATTACGATTGTATTTGAATTGGCAAGCAATAATGCCAATTTAAATTCACCACTAATTTTGAAATATTATTTAATTTTTAAATGTGGATAGTTGTATCGAATAATTTCACTTTTTTTAATTAGCACCTTTTTCGTGAATCTGAGCCTTTTTCTTACTAATATTTCAGTTTGTAACATTTTTTTTTTAAAAATCCTTCAAATAAATACAAAAGAGTTGTTTTGCATTCAAAATTACATTGTATTTTTTTTTAATAAAGAGAAGAAAGTATGAAACATGAGCATCCAATCAAGAATCGAGAGAAAAGTCGAAAATCGGACGGATGGAAGTATTAATGATGGTATCATACAAAATGATTTAAAAATTAGCTTTCTTATTTAAAGAAAGATATTGAGAAAGTACGAAAATGAGATATTTTGATTCTGAGATCACACAGATTTTCAATTCTTTGATAAAATTTAATTCTAAAACATAACTGTCTGTCTAAAGACACGATGACTGTCTTAAATAAACAAATAAAAAATCCTAAAAAATACAAAATACATAAAAATTTCTAAAACAATCCTAAAAACCATGAAATTTGTAAAGAAAGACCCGAAAGTCCATGAAAGAAGACTCATATTGCGAATCTGAGCTTACATTTTGGACTTTGGGCTACAGAGCTCCTGTCAAAATTTTAGCCCGATCCGTCGGTCGGATAAAAAGTTGTTCCTTTTTATGAAGTGTGCACGGGACCATATTGCATCATTTATACTTCATAAATTTAAAAAAATAAAATCTATTGTCAATAAATCCTAAGTACATTTCGCATCCAATAAAATTCTTTGAGCAACGTTTTGTCTCGTACTATTAGCGTTATATATATATATATATATAGAGTTTTGCTATGGTGAGTTGCAACTCACCAAAGAGTCCGTGAGTTGCGATCAAAATTGCTATATCTAGTTCAAAATGACCGATCCAAACCGTCTAATATGATCTCCCTATTGAAATCTCCATGCAGACCAAAATTTATATTTTTTTGAAATTTTTAAGTATTTTTTTCGGATTTTTAAAAACTGCTGTTTTTGAACGGTTCAGAACTAATTAGATTAATGATTTTCTAAAATTTTAAAAAAATAATTAGAAATTTCGAAAAAATGTAAAATTTAGCCTGCATGGAGATTTCAATAGGGAGATCGTATTAGACGGTTTGGATTGCTCATTTTGAACTAGATATAACAGTTTTGATCGCAACTCACGGACCGTTTGGTGAGTTGCAACTCACCATAGCAAAACTCTATATATATATATAAAGTTAAAACACCTCAATTCCGAGTTAGTAACAGTACTATTTCTCTTTTTTCTGCTGAATTATCTGGAGCGTCCATTCTGATCGTACGGCCAGATTTGAGGGGTGCTTTACGGATGGTCGACACGTATATATAAAAAAGTTAAAACACCTCAATTTCGAGTTAGTAACAGTACCATTTCTCTTTTTTCGGCTGAATTATCTGGAGCGTCCATTCTGATCGTACGGGTCAGATTTGAGGGGTGCTTTACGGATGGTCGACACGTGGGCATGCACCCTCTCATCCTGGGTTTTTTTCTTAAACGGCTCTGACGAAAACAATAGCTCAACAAAGCACCATGCGCTATATGATATTTACATAAAGAGCCAAGGCGCAAGGTGCTTGTACGCCTTATTTTGAGCCCCTAGTAAGGCGCAAGGTGCTTCTGCGCCTTACTAGTTAGGCCCCAAATCAAACTACGCCTTACCTGTTAGGCCCCAAATCAAACTACGCCTTACCCCTTCATTTTTCTGCCGACACTCCACGTATTTTAGCCCTATTTTAATGGAAAAAAAGAGTAAGGCGCACATCTAACCTGCGCCTTACCCCAATTTTCTAAACAAGCAAGCTTATTTTATTATGTTGAGAATATGTTATTTCATATGTGTCACAATTGCATCCGATATCAAAACTTATTAAAAGCTAATTGATCCAATTATTTGACATTAATAATAATAAAATATCGTAGTTCATTATTGAAGCATCTTCATTAGTCAAAATACATTAACAACCCCTTAAAGTTTATGTCCCAGTAAAAACTCGATTGGGCAAAAAAAATAACGAATTTTTTGTTTGAAACTAAGAATTGCGTTAATAATGAGTCAATGCCAAAAAGATGGTGCTTACGTGTTGGCTGATTGAATAAGATTAGAGGGGTATATATGGCTGATTTTTTTTTAAAAAAAGAGTTCACTGATAAAGAAAACTAATTAAAACACTAATCAATATAAAGGCATTACATTAATCAAAGCACTAACATTACATTACAAATATAAAGGCATAATACAAGTTCAGAATTATACTAATCTTAGCAGAAATAACATTACAATACAAATTTAAAGGCATACTACAAGTCTAGAATTACACTAATCAAAGCACAAATAACATTATATTATATATTTAAAGGCATACTAGTCTGTCTTAGTTCTCTGCAAGAAAAACATCATAATCAAAGTTAGAAATTTACAAGTGAAATAATAAAATTAGAGATTAAAAATGTAAGAAATTAAAAAATACAAATAACCTTCATCATTTCTCGTAGCTGTGGGGCAAGTTCTCCGGCTATGTCCAGATTGTCCACAGAGATGGCAAGTGTAGGGATTTTTACGTTGGCTAGTTACGTCCATGTCAGTACGAATTATTAATGTCAAATAATTGGATGCAATTAGCTTTTAATAAGCTTTGATATCGGATGCAATTGTGACACATATGAAATAACATATTCTCAACATAATAAAATAAGCTTGCTTGTTTAGAAAATTGGGGTAAGGCGCAGGTTAGATGTGCGCCTTACTTTTTTTTTCCATTAAAATAGGGCTAAAATACGTGGAGTGTCGGCAGAAAAATGAAGGGATAAGACGTAGTTTGATTTGGGGCCTAACAGGTAAGGCGTAGTTTGATTTGGAGCCTAACTAGTAAGGCGCAGAAGCACCTTGCGCTTTATTAGGGGCTCAAAATAAGACGTACAAGCACCTTGCGCCTTGGCTCTTTATGTAAATATCGCTCTTTTATGTAAATATCATATAGCGTTGTTGAGCTATTGTTTTTCGTCAGAGCCGTTTAAGAAAAAAACCCCTCATCCTTCTTGCTTGCGATATCGGATCTGAGATTTTATAACCCTTTCGCTCCTCCTCTCTTCTTTCGCCGACTCTTCCTCCGTGCCCGCCGTCCTCCTCTCCGACGATACTACTTAAGCCCTTCTCCGACAGGACCGCCGCCGCCTCTCTCCTCATTTGGCAGTTGCTGTCTCCGCCGGTTTCCGCTTCCTCCCTTTTTCTTTCCGGACAATACTGCCCCCTGATTGATGTAGAGCACCTCGACGACTGTAATTCCGCTTTAATCTCGCCGTCTCTGCCCTTCTCCGCTGTTGGTCTCTGCTTCGTCTGCTCACTTCCGGCCTGAGATCCAGTCGCAACACCTCCTCCTTGGTTCGCCTGATGAATCGCCTCCACTCCGACACAAAATTGGTACTGCGATTCCTTAACCCATGATTCTTCTAGGCTTCTTTGGTAATTTCGATCCTTTTTTATTCAGTAACTTTATTTTTTTTGCAGACAATTTGTTCAATTCGATATGATATTTTTTCAGTTGAATCAGAATTTTTTTTTTTTTTTGCCTTGCTCAGTTAGAATGCCTATTTGTTTTCAATGGGGATTAATTCTTAAAAAAAAAAAAGAGGGTTATGTTTTTTTTTTATCATGCAGCTATGTAGTTGTTGTCTGAGGTATTGCCGGGAATTTCAGAGTTAGTACCGTACAATTTATGCTGTGTTGTTCAGATTTGTTTAGGCTTATGCATACTGTTACGGATTGCCAATGCATACTTTGCGATCCATATGTATTTCAGTTCGATATTATCCTTCTGATGTCACATGATAATTGAGGTATTCTTTTTAGTGCCCAGTGGAAATACGATCAAATTGTCGATCTGTTCTGAGATCGAAACTAACTATCGTGTCATTTGGGTATTGAATTGTTTTTTTCCCCTTTCAGTAACTAAGTTATATGTTACATATTATGCTGTTCTATATGTCAAAATATTTTGTCGAGTCATTGGTTGTGCAATTGTTAGTTACTCACATGGCTTAATGTTTAATTTGATTGGTCTGTCTTTTTTTGACTATTTTCCTAATTAACTATTTATTTATATTCTCTTGATTTTCCATTTTAGATGATAGGTGTAAAGTTACAAAGCTTGAATCTGATCATCTTACTATTATTGTTTATGTTCTTCGATAGGTGTTGTGGAGCAAGATGGGGTTAAACTGCAAACTAATTGGTAAAGGAAGTAGACAGCTACAGTTTGCTGCTCTTTGTTGCTAAGATCTGGTGAGGGATAGACTCCTCTCATGATTTAATTTTTATTAGTGAAGTTGAAAGAAAGATACATTAGTATAGCAATATTTAGATGGCAAGGTTAAATTGGAAACAAAAGAAACAATATTGTCTATACGTGGTGTGCAAGATTTATTAGTTATGTGATTTATTACGCTACATGGTGCTTTTCTTCATGCAAAATTAATACAAAGTTTCTTATTTTGTTAGTTTTAGGTTATGCTGCGTTGTTAGTACATTGCCAGTATGCATTTTGGTGGCTCAATGAGGAAATATCATGCGGATATGAAGGCTGACTTGCAAAGATTTTTGGCCAATGAGGTGGTCGACTGTGGCCAGTGGCGTCGGTTTGCATGTGACTATTTTTTAAGCAGACTCCTTTTCCACTTAGTTCTCTAAAAACTTATATCTTTCGAATGTTTTGAGCATTTTATAAGATTATGTTTCAACCTATCTATCATGACTCAGCTTCAATTTTATTGTTGAAGTTATATGGTATGCACTGAGACTTAGAGAACGATTCTGAAAAATGAATAATAAGATGATGTTGATTCATATAATGTACTGGCAAGATGCTTCCTGTTGAGTCCAGTTGGGTTAGATAGGGCTTTAATTGTAAAAATAATTGGGTCAATTGATTTTAGATATATATATTTTTTATGCTTTCTGTTGTGTATTGAACACACTACAGTTTTGATAAAATCCCTCATGCTTGGTTAGCTTCTTTCTGTGTTTTTCTATAGATTAGAGTTTTTGTTCTATCATTTAATCTTTTATTTATTTTATTTATTTTTGGCAGACTTTGCACTGCTCAAGCTGCTCCGATAATAAAAAATTCTAGGCTTCAAGTTTGCATACAAAACAATCCTGTGTTGAGAGGGTGTAAAAGGTAAATATAGAACTAATTCATCAGCTATCAAGCTCGATTCAAAGGCACCTTAAGCATATACCTTAATTATGCTTTGCTTTTCTGTAAATTTACCCTTTCTTTCCTCTTTTTTGGTAGTTTTTGATGGATTCCAGTGCTCACTTTTTATTTATTTATTTATTTATTTGTTTGTATTTTGGGAAAAGCGTAAAATAGGGAAGATGGATATGCAAGGATAGAAGCAGATGGAGGCAAAATGATACAAATGAATGGGCACTGCATGAGGCAAAATGCGGAGAGGTAGCACACATTGCACACTGGCAGTCACAATCCAAAAGGGTATTTTTACTGCACAAGAAACTCAATAAGCACAATTGTACTTTATAACATCTGACTCTTAAGTTAATTAACATTCCAATAGTGCATTAGAGTCTGTATGATGAATTATCCAGTCTGATCTCTATGCAACCTCGATTGAGCTTTACTACCCTTTATTCTACAAGTAAGCACCAGAAAAAAAAGGACTAGCACATAATAAATATTTAATAGAGGCCAATGAACTATTTGACACGACTGGCGCATACTATTCGATATGGCATTCTTTTTGAAAATTTACTTTTAGTGGACATATTATGGGATTTCTAAAATTTCTAACTAAATGCAGACAGAGGATGAGAAGGAAATGGTGGTGAGGGCAGTCTATTGTACAAACATAGATAAGAAGGTATGTGTGTTTTACCATTCTATACAATCATTATTCAGAGATACATTATTATTTTATAAAAGATATGCATCTTCTTTTCGTGAAGGTTTTACAGAAATAGATGTAAAGGGGTTTATCTTTGAACAACTTTCTGGTGAGGTAAGATATTTTGTTTATATTCTCCTATAATTCGTGTAATTATATCACAAACTGCAAATTGTTATTCCTTTTTTATGAAAATGATTTGAGAAGTGAAAAACTGGTCAACAAGTATCTCAATCGAGGCTTATGGGTGATAATGTGCACAGTACATGCATTGCTTTTGTTGTGTTTGTTCAGGTAATTCAAATTGGTCATTACCGAGCGATTTATAATTAATTTGTAAGCTATTTTTTTGTTCAAATAATTGACATTGACTGTCAATAAGACAAAGATACAACAAAGTAGCAAGTTGCTGAAGTTGATGTGTAGGTTTAGCTACATATATTGATTGCTATATCAAGCCTGTGTCGTGGTTTCTTGACCAAATAAAGCCTCAATCGGGAACCATCTAACTAGATGCAGTTGGAGAAAACAAATTAGTTATAATTAATATAAACATAATTAAAACACACCATCTCTTGTAATATGGGATATATCCAATAAAAGAGATAAAAAAAAATAGTCAGAAAAATAAAAGAGATAAAAAAAAAATCACCAATAGTAGATGCATCAGAGGTCACCTTCGGTGCAGTTACCTGAAAGGATTAAAAAATGCTTTGTACTAGAATAGGATTGCTGTATGAAATTTAAAAAGTATTCCTGAGTTATAATGAGAATGTGAATGTTTGGTCTGTGTGACTAAATGTTGCTCACATTGTTGCCAAGACAACAAGTATTTATGTTCACTCCCATCTTTATTTCTTCCTGGCCACACATTTAGGGAAAGGGCTTAGGAGTTAGGAGGGAAGGCGAGAAGGTGCCTAAGGGGCATGAGAAGAAAAAAAGGCGACATAATGATTGGAGGTCAACTGCAGCAGTCATCCACTCTCTATGTCGTTTCCCTCTTCGTTGGTTTATGTCAATCGTGCACTGCCCATAGACAAGGAAGACAGCATAGATGTTGGAGGTTTGCTGGATTGGATTCACCGCCAAGTGTGTTGATAGCTTCAACTGCTTCGTGATAAGTCATTTTTTGTGAGTTTCACCTTTGTTTGTTCGAAAAATTCTTCTTTAGGCTCTAAATCTATTCCATTTTTAAATATGTAGTTTTATATTGAGTTTTAAATAAAGTTTTTGAAAGGGAGTTTTAAATAAAGTTATTTTAAACACAACCAAATATTTGGCTAAGTCGTAATATCATAAAATATTATTTTTAAATATTTCAAGTTTAAAGTCTGAACATAATTTATTTACTCATGGCCAGACTAACCAATTGATCACGAAGCTGGTAGACATAGGTATGATCCAAATGATACTCTTTACATGGCTATAATTTTCATAAAAAGAATTGCATGCACTGATCTCTTCATATTGTTTGAAATACATCCTGTTTGTAAATTCGTAATTTGTCATCATCAATTATTTTTGGGTTTGATATTATTTTGTTTTGAAGCGGGATTTGATAGATTCAATTTCTTTGTGCTTTCATTTTTTGTATTATTAAGTTCTATGTTATGATATATCAATACAGATTGTATTAATTTTGAATAAGAGAATGGAATTGTGTGAAATTAAATGTTAATCAGATATTTTATCATGCCTTTGTGGTTTATTTCAATTCTACTATATTTATGGTTCTTTTGCTTCTTAATTTTTAACAAATTTCCAAGTTTAAAATGATGAGTATAATTATCAGCCTTTCAGAACATTAATTTTTTAGTCATTCGTATGCTCAATTTTTTTTTTTTTTTTTTTGTGTTGTTTCCCTTTTTGTAGGGTTGAGTTGAGCTTCGATTTGACATATTTGGGGGCAATTGAGGTGGCAGTGGTGAGGAGGTGAAGTTGGAACGACAACAATGCTAGCAGAGGGGCTCCCCCGATGTTGTTAACAAACCCCTGCTTTTGATTTGTGCAACCCCTTCCCTTTTGAGGTAATTAATTACATGAACCGAGTAATTGAGTTTAATCCTCCATCTTTTAATATTTAATAACTTCTTAATCTCCTCCTTTTGTGTATGGAGTAATTTGGTGATATAAGCTCTGAGGAAATTCAATTAGAAAAGTGAAGGAATTATGTTGATATAATTGTGTGTATAGGATTCTATAATAAAAGTGGTGGATTCCTGTTGAAAAAGTGACGTGCATTGTAACTGTGATGATCAAATTCCATAACTGTGACGTGCCAATTTTGTCAAACAATCTAATCAAATATGACCACGAATTAATGATCAAATTCCATCAAATACTTATGACATTGCTTAAGCATTGACCACCGTTAATGGTCAAGTATGTGATACGTATCAAAAAAAAAAAAAAATAAATACGACCAAATATACGGATGTACATACCCAAATACACTAACTAGCAACACACAATGACTTATGTTTTCAAGGGGTCGCGGCTTCGCCGCGACTAACAGAGTTCCCCTAGTTTTCTTTGATAGGTAGTTTTATTTTTGGAGTAAATATGGATAGCCATTTATTTATTTATTCATTTTTAAAATTAACTACATGCGGAAACACTTTTGATGGTGTACTACATATACATTTTTTGTCCTATTATAAATCTTCTTTTCATAAATGTTTTTTTTTTTTTTTGAAATAGTTGACAGCAGCTGTCAACGAATTCCTTTCATAAATGTTGATCTTTCCTTTGATCGCTACGAACCTTTGGTACGATATTTCTAACTTTCAGGACGATAAATGTAATGTTCAAGTCCTTCCGCATTTTATAGGGGTATACAAACAAAACATAATTAACCATCCAAAGAACCAAAACCTATCTCTGCTGAGAGGTTCTCAAGCTCCGCTCCCGCGTTTCCAAGTTCTCAATAGTTCGACGAGCTCCAAGGCAAAGTTTCTTCTGTTCTGGAAGGTTAGTATACTTCCATAATTTACTAAATTTTCATGTGATTCTTCTTATTTTCTGTTTTACATTGCATATGCTATTATGCTATCTCAAATGATGTGATTTTGATGAGCGATCTGTCACAAGCAAACATTCGCATGAGATATTACGTGTCGTTCCATCGATTAGGCTTGCCTTGGTTTAATTAGATTATCCATAAGAAATTGTTATTGTGGGTTTCTATTTGTGCCAGCGTAGAGAAACTTCTGGAATTCGGGGATTTTGCCAGGACTTCATATAAGCCCGAATTACCACTATGGTTAATTTTTCAAAAGAGTATGGTTAATTTTTTAAGTTATTGACGTTTATTGGATCAAATTAGATTCTGATAATTCATACATCACATGTAAATTAACATGATCTACAACACATATTTATGGTCAGGATCTGTTATTTACTTGAACCAATAGCTGGTGAGGATTTGTGTATCTGATTATCAAAAGCTGGCGTTGCTTGAACTAATAAGTTTTCAATTGTTGGACATCACATCAAGCATAAAATAGAAGCTTCTTGTACTCTTGATGGGCATGAAATTTCTATGTGCTGCAGTGAATTTAAATATGTGACTCTGGTCAGGAGAAATATAAAATAACTTTTATTTCTCTCTGTAATTGTTCTTTGCATAATTAATTGCAACTAATGACTCGGCCACTTTCTTTAGAAAAGTTGCTGCAGGCTATTTATGGAATTAAGTTTCAGAGTAGTGCTTATTATGTAATTTGCATGCTTCTTTGTTACTCATTCAATGAGCATTAAGTCGTGCAAATTTTTACAATTTGTATCTTTGAACTATTCTTAGCAATGAATATAAAGATGGACTTTTCATGTGTCCTAATGAAACTCTGAAATGCAATGTATATTCTTCTAAGACGAGGAGTGCGGTAGTTATATTTGAAAACCAGCAAATTTTCAGAAAAAATAGCCTTGCAAGACTTGTGAAATATTACTTTTAACCCTATTTAATAATATGTTTCATGGCTTTGGCTAATCATTCAAGGATATTTAAAAGAAGGCTCAATAGAAGTGGTACTCTTTAAAAAATCCAAAGTTACCTTACGTTTGTAAAGATTTAAAAAATGATCTCATATTACATAACATTCTGCCTTTTTAGCGTAATTACTAACCAATGTGAGTAACTTCGATATATTTCGGGCATTGGTTATACTTACAAGTTATGTAAGTATATCGGTAAACTTTTTGGGGTTTTTGAGAATTAGCATTCATTTCTGGCTTATATATGAGGATACATTATAATCCTAAGTTGCAGCAGCACATAAGGAAACTTGCCTTTACTAATTTCTATGAAGATATAGTGACTATAAATTGAGAGACCTGCATTTGAGGGACTGTTGAACAGATAAATAAACATATTTTCTTAATCACTTGGTGATTAGCCATCATGTATGCATGTTAAATGCAACTCCAATTTTAACCGACACTTGCCTCACCACCTACCCTCTCAGAAAGGTGTTAATCAATTTATTCCCAACGACCATTTTCAAGTTTGGCTTCAGGTTTTTGATATTTTGGGTGTTGGATTGGTCCGGTTTGGGTATCAGGTTGAGATTCAGTTGTTTCTGGTTTCAATCTTATAAATTTCTTATTTTTGGGTCACAAGTCAGGTCGAGAATGTAGAGTTTGTTTTCTTTTTGAATCTAGTTGCGTTCCGGTCAGTTTATGTCTTGGTTAATTCAGGTTATGTCTAGTCGCGTTTCAGATGGAGATCGATCAGATCCAGCTATGGTCAGGTCAGGTTGGTTTTTTTTTTTTTTTTTTTTTTTTGTATAAATAAAAGGTCTATTCAGCAGGTCCTTCAGTCAGGTCTGATTTTTCCATCTCTAATTACTAGTACATTGCAGTCTTAGATTTTAGTATTATACTGTTTAAGGATCACACTTGCAGCCATTAATACTAAGTTTGGTTTATTTCCTTTATTGACTACTTGGTACAAGATCAATACTGTTACTGTTGCATTGTACTGGTACAGAGTTTGCTGAACATATACAATGGTCTACTAGGATATTATGATGGTATTGGTATGGAATAGTTTAAGGTACGAGATAGTGCTTACTGCTGTAGAATAGAGGATGTAGTTGTAAGCTGTAGTACTGTTGTTTCATTAATGAAACTGAGCTTTTTTGCCTTTTTTTTTTCCAAAAAGAAAATTGTACTGGTACAAATCTCAGACAAATAGGATCATACTGGTATCTACTTCTAATATGAGGTTTTAGATCCCTATATATTAATATACACCAGGACTTACTATACCAAATGGCATGTAGTTATACGGGTTTCGAGTTTTGTTGGTTGGGCAGCTTCTGGTTACTTATTTGGATAGAGAGTTGATGTTTAGACTTATATTCCTGCACCATAACCAAGTATTCTTTGATATACTAGTACCAAACCTTTTTGGTACTGTAATTGGGTTTAAGCCCTCAGCTACCTCATTTGGTTCATACTAATGAGATCCTCATCCTCTCCTACACCAGAAAAGTTCCAGCAATGAGCACTGTGGATCTTTAATTGGTTTTTTCAGATTAGGTTTAGCTGTAACTTGTATGGTGCTGGACATGATAAGTATTTGCTTGAATGTGGTATTAAAATGCTTGAAAGTACCACTGATGTACAGAACCAATTTTAGTGTTGCAACTGTTTGGATCATAAGAGATTTGTAGTTTGATGCTTAATATGATTTCTTCTCCTCCACACACCCCGTTTGAGACTTAATCTTGCACAAAAGTCACCTTGGTTTAGCTTGAGATTGACGAGTAGTGCTATTGATGAGTGATAAAATGGCTTGTGGAGACTGCGCTTAATAAAATAGGATAAAATTTGTGTGACTTTCTTGAAGATAGCATTAACAGAAGCTTTTAGGTCTCCAAAGCAACTCTCGACCTGGTAAGAGGCACATTCAGCTTATTACATAGCTGATCGTTTTTTTTTTTCTCTTTTTTGTTCTTGTCAATGGAGGTCAACCAGCACTCGCAACTTTAAACATATTCTTCCAATGTAGCATTTTAAACAAATTAAATAAAACAAAGTATTTCACGTTGTTTTGCTTATAAATAAGCGGATAGTACGCTTTAAATATAAGTCCAGAATACACTTTTTTTTTTTTTTTAAAAAAAACAAGTAAGCTACAAGACAAGATGCATTTTACTCTATCCTTGTTCTTCATGAAGTCGTTCTTCTTCTTTAATTATGTAGATAAGGTCTGCCTTAATTTATATTTTGTTAGTACCATTTAAGTTAACTTGTTTCTCAATCTTTTCATAAATACCTTACTTGATATTATAGGACAGAAACTAATCCTCCCTTAAATTATTTTGCATTGAGGGTACGAGTATTTTTGTTCTCTTAACTCCATAGTGGGTCTGAGATGTACCTCTGATATTCCATCAAATAGCTGTAAGTGGGGTTCAACCCTATCTTAAACATATCTGATTTTGTGCTATTTAACTTGATATACTTGTTCATAGTGCCACTAGTGATAGATCAATATGTATTAGTAATGCAACATCATGTATTTGGAAACTCTTAAATGAATTGTACAATTTAAATTATGTTATTTTTTCTGTAAGCAGTATGTACATTTTTTATTATTGGATATTGCATCAAGCATATCACAGAAACTGTAAAAATAGTTAAATAACACAATTCATCATGCAGATTACTCACAGGAACTCAAAATTTCATTCCACATTAACAAGCACCATAGACAGAGACACAAGCACACAAATTAGAAGTAAAAAGACTAAAGAACATTCCTTCCCTTCTCCTAACACAGACACACAACATTCAACCAAAATCTAAATAAAATGAAATACACCACCACTGTCCCAAATAGTTTTTAAATACCAATTCTTTATTTTTTTTCCTTTTAATATCTGCCTAGTAAACTGACTTTCCCTCAATTTTTGCCAATTATTTCCAATAAGTTGAGCAACTTCCAATAGACTCTGCAGTTTTGTTTGGACGATACTTTTGCTCCTTAGACTGCTCCATGGGTTTCTTTCCATCCTTCTTTGACTGGGAGGAATCCTTCAGATAATTCTGTCCTCTTAGTTTAGCATAACAATCTGCGCATGTGAATATTTTTTCTAGTCCTTGCTCCAATCTTAAGTGCTTGCATAGGTCTTGAGCGAAGCAAGCAAAAAGGTACTGGGTTCCAAATGGTGGTTTTCCAAAGTTGGCAGCGGTGCCAAAAGTGGTACTTTGGGAAATAAATGGTACTGGATTATTCCAGGGAAAATCAGGATTTAAGTTGTACTTTGTTTTTGGAGTGACAATCCTAGGATCAGGTATGAGCAAGTACGGAACATCAGATTCGGACTGATATATTTGATTAGGGGCAGTACCCCTAGGATCAAGGACGGGCAGGAATGTAGCCTCCGGATCTGACTTGTGCAAATCACTAAGGGCAACAAACCAAGGATGCGGTATGATCTCAAAATAAGTAGAAAAGGGATTCAACTGATACTTGTGACTTACAGAGAAAAATTCTGGAAAGTTCGGGAGGTAGCTTTTATGTACGTACAGAGCATCTGGAATTCGAGAGTTTGATATGTGAGAACGATTTGCTTCATCCCCAATTTTGAATTTGACCACAATAGGGAGCACTGAGGGAATAGCCTCTTGGGATGGATAGTAAACGCATAATATATCAAGGTGAGACAGGGTTTGTGTTGAATGCTGGTTGAAGGTATTGTTTGGTTGGGAGGGTGGTGTAGTGAATTTGGGATCCATTTGGTGAGATGTTCAAATTGGGATGAAAGTTTGGTGAGAAAAATTAATCGGAAATGAGGATTGAGGAGGCGATGAGGGAATGAGGATGGCCAGACCGCCCTTTTATAAGAGAAATTCTTAGTGATGGTTTTTAAGTTCCAAGAATAGGTGTTAAATGTTGGTTAAATGGCGGGCTGTGTGCTTGACTGTTCTTTTGTCCATAGGCTAGTCGAGTGGTCATATTCTAGATTATTAATTACCATAGATTATTATAGTGGATGCGTTTCTTTGCTGAGCTTTTAATGAGCACTAAATTTTACATACATTTGGAATTATCGTCCTTGAAAGTAACACATACTCGAGTAAATCCAAAAGTAATGCATACTCGAGTAATGCTATGCTTATCTTTCAAAATCAGCAAATCTTCAGTATTTTTGTGACCCCGGAAAATCCAAAAAGCAACAATTTGAGTAATGTAATGCTTGTCTTTTGAAACTGCCAAATTTTCAAGATGTACTGACATGACTTTGAAATATCATTAGTTCATTTCTACCCCTAATTCATGTATATTATTTCAACTTGGTGAGTTGTGTGAGATTAAAAATGGTGTAATTTTATATACTTGAAAAGAAAACCTAAAATTGCATATCTATTCTTCCAAAACTGTAAAAACTGTCTTTATTGCTCCAAAACTTAAAAATTATCTCTGATTACCTTCCAACTTGAAATAATAAATTCGTATTTAGTGTTTACTTTTAAAAGACAGTAGGGGACTTTACATTTTTTAGAAATATAATTTAATTTGTGATATTTGTAAGTAAGATATGCATTTGGCATGTAAAAGATTAAACATTTATTCATTTTTTATAGACTAAATAATTATATTTTTAAATTTTAAAGTACTTGTTGATCCGAATAGAGACTTGGTCTAGGATAGGGAAAAGTAAAAATAAAAAAGGTGATTGGGAAATAAAGGTTAGTAATAAGTTTATTTTTATTTTGTTCTTTCTGAGTAAAGCTGCATCATGTTTTCAAGAACTGTAAAGTACTAAAAAATGAAGATGGTATCCATAAAATACGCATAGAAAAGCATGTGCTGGTCAGATAGGATCAATATTTGTTATTCTCATGACCCATCCAGTCAGGTTAGCCTAATACTAACAAAATTGCTAAACTATTTTATCCCATAATCTCAGCAGGGAAGTATTGAAACTTAGTAATTTGCATGTGTTTTACAATTTGGTGTCTATTAGCTTATCCTTGATATTTCTTGTTCTGCAGATCTACGATGAGGTTTCCAAGGGACTGCCTTAATGATGGACAAGATGAGTAAAAAGAAAGGAAATCTTTTGGTAAGAATAAAAGTGAACGCAAGTGTGGTCTGAATTGTTCAATTGTTCTTCCGCCCAGGAATAAAAGGCATTCACAAACTGAAATATACTAAAACCATAACATAGAAATTGTTCGTATTATTCTGGAATTTGTAACCTAATGCACCAGTCTACCAGAACCATTTGTGGTGTTTGACTATTTAACAAACATTTGAAATAGGCTAACAAGTTAGGGGTAGAAGATATGAATCAGAATCAATAAAGGTTAAACAAAGTATTGCTTAGTTCCATTCTTTCTTCAATTTTAGAGAGCAAAACGTCTTCTCCTTTGGTTTCTTCACAAATTCCTTAGATCTTGCTGTCACCAATGAGTTTTAATTTCCTTAGTTTTTTTTGCATTATAACAAGATTCTAAGAAATTCTTTGTCACTTGTTGATCCTGCAGATCACATTTTTGAAGAAGAATCATGACTTTGGCTATCCTGTACAACAGTATTTCACTGTTTTGTGAGTGCTCAACTTGGTTTATAATGAGGTAATGGAAGCTACTCTCTAAATTAGATGGCATTATGTTGAGCTTTTGGTAACTTTGCATTGTTACAGTGTTATTACTACTTAATGTTAACTGTTAAGGCTCGTTTCCTTGTCATTAAATCTCTCAGCTTCTATTTTGAGTTAAACAAAAGACATGATGAAATCTGGCTTCCAAGCATTATGTTTGATCTAAAACTGCCAAAATATTCAATATATAAGATACTCTGAAAGATTTTCCAAGCTAATACCAAAATATGATGTAAAATAAGGAAGGTTATAATGGCCAGCAAGCAACTGAAGTATTTTTGCCTGTGCAGTATTAAAATATCCTATTGTATTATTTCCTTAGGCAACAGTTATGTTTATACACCCTTTTAAAGTTTCAAAATTATGTCTTTGTCATTAAATTAAAAAAAAAATGTCTTTTTCCCTCCAAATCGAAAACATCACATTCAAGCTTCTATAATCTCAGTATTGCATAAGCTTCTCTCCAAAATTGAAGTGCCATGCTTATTCTTAGGAAACATAAAAAAATTCCGTATTTACCTTCTTAAAATGCAGAGCTACATCTCTCTTAAGAGTTGCAAGTACTAATTCTATCTTTTTGAACCAGAGATATATTGACGGTTGATGCCGAGACACTTACACCACATATAGTATCCCACATGGATTTTGGATATATATTAGATAGAGTTGAGATATTTTATGTTTTTTGGTAAGAGACTAAGATAGGCTTAAAACAAAAACCTATACCAGAGTAGACTTCTGGTATTAGTGTTTGAAAAACTGGCACAGACACTAGAAAATTGTAAAATTCTAAACACAAAAATAATTAGGGAATAATGTGTGCAACTGTTGTTAACTTGTTATTTTCAGTTTTATGTTGCTATATTGATTCATGCCTACTTTTGTTTTTCATTGTGTTTATATGTGCAGGTCTGATTGGGAGTTGCGAGAAAAAGATCTGGACATGTGGCTGCCGCTGTTGCAGGAGATCTAACGCGACTTTGGTGGACCAGCAGATTAGTAATGACATGAATTGCTGAAGCTTCAAAGGGATGACAATGCTACTTATTAGCTGTGACTGATGCAGCACTGCTGCAGTTATGTTTTTGCAGTTTTGCAATTGTTGTAGACGTTAAAAGTCTAAAAAAGGCTTTACGAGTTCAGATGTTGGGTAATACAAACTCAGATAGAAAGGGCTCACATGGTGTGTAAATGACATTGTATGAAATTAACAAACAAGACGGCCGAATTTGGTTCCTGAAACATAATATTGACAATCACTATTGTTTAACCCCTCCCATTAGCCTAAAAAAGAGAGAAGAATAGTACTCTTTTTTTATAATATTAGGTACTCTGCTAAGATCAGATTGTACAGTTTTAATGTCATGGATTCAAGAACGCACGCTTCCTTTTTTCAGTTTGAATCCATCATAAAATGGTATTGGATTATTTGCAATGAACTTCACTACTCTTAACAGGTGTGCTAAGAAAATCTCTTTACCTAACAATTATATTTTGTTTTCTCTTAATTGTAATCTTGTTTGGTATGTGTTTTCTCTCGCTGTTGCAACCTGCAGGGTAAAAGAAAAACGAGGGAAATTCTGCAGTGAGAACCAAATTCTGAATCGAGTTTTAATCTCAACCGTACATTTTTTAAGAAAGTTTAATTCATTAGTACTCATGAACTGGCCCAAAGTTAGGGCTAATATATGTTTTATTGTTAAGATTACGTGGTCAGTTGTTTTGAGTGTATTGTTAATAAGTATTTATATCCTTTTATTTTAAATATATATTTTTCAGATTGATTGAAACAATATTATCAAAATTATTAAATTAGTATATCACTGATGAAACGCAACCCTTTAAAGACTGTATCATATCATGGTTTGTAATTTCTAAACACACTTTTCAAATGCCTAACTCTTGAGTCTTGACCATTTTTCTGTTAGCACATACCGTACCAACTTCAAAATTGAACTGTTCAAGCCTTCAAGCCACTCCAATTCTCTAATTTCTAACTTCTAAGCTGACCTCCCAGAAGGGAACAAAAAGTGAACTACGACCATAAGTTACAACGAACTCATAAATCTCCATCCATTCTCAATCCAACGGTGATTGAACCAGGGAATCTCCAACACGTTAGCGCTGAGTTACAAATATCTAATTCTGTGGGTCCCCCTGCATCTGACGTGTAACCATGAATCTCTACGCTATTGGTAACTCTACACGGCAAGCAAGAAAAGTTACAAAATACCACCACCCTTTTAGATTCTACCTAGACCAGTTGTACCTCTTCATGTAAACCAGCATTCACAAAACGTGGTCCCCAGTTGAATTTTTTTAACTGGTTCTTTTGCAAAGTTATAGACCAAGTTAAACTGGTGAATCACGTTGAACAGAGAGTGAGTTCGCCACGTGCCTCTTAAAAGATCCACCGTCCATGTCCCAATCGACAGCCGTGATCAAACCGACGACCTCTTTACATATACTCGCCTTATTAAGCCATCATTTGTAGACTTATTTCCAGATCTATCTCCCTCTCTCTCTTGCTCTTTCTAAAACAAACATGGCATTAACAATCAATTGCTGTCTGAAGCCTCCAACCAGATCAACTCTATCACCACCAGGGTAAGTATTTTATTAATTAATTGTAATAACCTTTTACAAATATCTAGCATAACATTACTAATATGAACTAGTAATTTATTGACACAGGTTGTCATTGAAGGATCAAAGCGACTGGAGAAAGAAGTGTGTTGCAACAATGGCATGTGTTATAATTTCATCAACAGCTGGAATGACAAATGGTCAAGATTTCGCGATGGCAAGGGAAATCAGACCGATGGATATTGTATCTGTTACGAGATCAACACGGTGGAGTGACAAGAGGTCGTGTCCTCCATGGCGTCAGAATTTGCTTGAGAATATTGTGCCAGAGAACTTGCCGAGGCCATCAACAAGCAGGAGATCAAATAGCGTCATGACACGTCAGACCGGGGGTGATTCTGGTGTTGGTGGGAAGTTGATTGGGTTTGACAAGAGTTGCTTTTCTCTTTGAGAAGGGGAGAGGTAGATCAAGTTGAAGATACTGATCAATTGATAGTTTGTAAATTGGATGGAAAGATGAAATAACTTCATAGGGGTCCCTATTTGGACCTGTCGTGTATAAATTATTAACGGATCAATTACATAATTAGATGATTATTTAAGCCCAGTTTTAGTAGTATAACTAATAAAATTGTCTCAACAAAAGAGAGGTATTTGTTGAATTTCACAAATGTTGACATCCCTCTAGAGAGAGAGAGAGAGAGATGAGAGGAATGAGACAAAATGAAAGAAAGGTCTAGGCGGGAGGGAGAAGAAGGTTCAACCAAATGTGGGGCCGAACGAACTGTCATGCAAATATTATTTTGAAGTACAATGCTCAAAATAAAAACACCAGTTGCAGTACAAGTGTACAACCTTGTACAGTTGTACTGCTATGTTCTGAATAAACGAAAATAAGCGAAAGGGTTGAAAGTGCAATGCAATGAGTTCAGAATATCATTTTGGATAGTGATTTTTCACTTCCCAGACAATCCAGCATTTATGAAATCAATTATTTTGGAGGTAATTTATGATATATATTTTTTTTTGCTTTCTAATGTACTAAAAGATGTACAAAACTGGTTTCACTTAAAATTAAAAATTATTTCGTGTATGCAATGTGTCATAAACTAGAAATGAAGTATACTTTGATAGATTTAAAAATAAATTTATGTGTAATATTGGAATCGGAGATTTGAGATAAAATGGACCATGCAAGGCCCATAGCCATCCTATGATCCTTAAAATTTCCATTATAGTGGGCCTTCTGTATTCATTCAAAGAATCTTGTTATATTCTCTAAACACAAAAACTGATTGAAAATTGATTAACACCATCACACAAAACGCCATTACTGAGCAGCGCTCTCTCGCAGGTGGTGTCCTCACCCACCCAGCGTGCCGGTTATTTTTTCGTTCACTCTGTTGTTATAAGTGTTCACTTTATTAGATATAAATGCTCACTTTCTGTCATAATTGTTCACTGTGTTCAATATGTTTATTTTGTTTTTTTTGTATTTCTGATCCAAATGTTCAGTTAGGTAAGTACAAATATTCTGTTAATTAAGTATAAATATTCAGTTAGTTATAATAAAAAATATAAATATTATAAGAAAAATGTACATTTTATTCAGTATAAATATTTAGTTTAGTAAGTACAAATGTTCAATTTATTATATATAAATATTTAATTTATTAAGTATTAATTTTCAGTTTTTTTAATAGGTGCGCATGGAAACAGAAGAGGTCACGAACCGGATAAAAATACATGAAAAAATTAGAAGGGGTCGTGAACCCGGTCTTGTTCAACTAAAAAAATTTCTGACTCTGCCCCGAGCGCGTCCCTCTCCAACACTGATGCGAGGCTCAGGCGCAATGGTATGTAATAAAATCATCAGTTGACACATTTGATTATTAAACTGAACACATTGGTTATTAAACTGAACACATAGGTTATTAAATATAACATATATAACAGACACTTGCTAGTCACGCGAGGCTCACGCGCGCGCCCTCTGTTCAGGGATAGCGCGCGATGGAAAAAATAGTGATGCCAATTATTTCTGAAACTAATTAAGTTTACCTTAATTAATTGAGTAAAATCCTAATGCCAACTTTCAAGAAAATATTATCCTGAAATTCTCATTTTAATTTTAAACATCTATGGATCTGTATTTGTAATACACTAGCCATCTAATCAAAATTAATACCAAATAAGAATTCAATAGAAGAAATAGTAGAGTTGATGTTTGCTACTCAAAATAAATATATTACTGGAGAAAATTCGTTGATATCTATTACAAAAGGTCACCGAGTTCATATAATTTATAATCATATGATACTTGACTTTAAAACAGGTTGATTGTGGAGAACCAGCTCTTGGTCTAGTGGCAAAGAGCAATGCATCTTGAGTGAAAGATTGCAGGATCGAAATTCGGCTGGAGGTATTTTATAGACATTTAATTTAAAAATAAGTTGGGACCGCTTGACCCCCAATTTATCTTTAAAAAAAACAGGTTGATTGAGATATTTGAGTAAAATCTAAAAAAATGAGTAGCAAAAAACAACAGAGAAATCGATCAGAAGATGAATTACCGAAAAACATGGGCGACAAAGCGGTTGAACCTTCCAAATGATGGAGGAATCAATGCTTGTTATTATTATCATTTTTTTGCCCCTCAATTTTGAAGAGCATTGGGCATCTATTGGTCCGTTGTCCCCTTTGACTTTTTCGTTGTAAATTCCTTTTAATATTTTTGTGTACAGTCTAGTCAACAAAATCAACATAAATAAATACATATATATCCATAACTCAGCTAAATACTGAAAGTTTTCTAATATTAACAAGTCTTGAATCGCATCTTAAAGACTTTGACTTGGAACGTTGAGAGTCTGCACATTGCTTCAATATATATATATGTAAGCTCATCAGATGGATTAAGTAGATAAACAGAAGCAATATATACATATAACAAGGCTATAGAAGACCACCTTCCGAATCACAATTAAAGGATGATGAGAAACTTCAAAGCAGATGGTGTCCTCTCTATGATCGTGGTGTTGCTTTGCTTTCTTCTTCTCTTGGGCTGCCAATCAACTGCCTTTGCGCGTCCCTTGAAGCCGCATAATTATATGCCGGATGCATCTTGGCTTCAGATGCTACGACGCGGAGGGGGATCAATATCCAGGCCATCCGGTTGCAATCAACCAGGGTATAGTTGCCCAATTCCATGAATTCGTCATCTTTAATTTAGTCATGGTTGCAAGTGGTGGAATCAATTTTGGGTGAAGCCAGTATTTTACTATGTAATCGGGTGTCGTATTTTACTGTGATATAACGTCTAATGTATAGTTTGGAAAATATGAGTTTAATCTTAGTATATATTTTTTTTTCTGTGTATGAATAATTTGTATTTTTTTCACGCCATGAAAAATGGAATTTTATTTGAATGATTAATAAAAAAAAATTTAGTATGTAGTTTGGGCAAATTTTCTATTGCATGTTGCTGGTAACATAAAATTATGCTGCAGATGGTGGTTTCTTCTTCTTCTTCAGACAAGCAATTGTCATGATTCTTTGGCGCATAGGGTAGGTCTTCATGTAAGCAACTAAGCAAGCATGTCGGGTTTGTTTGAGAATTCTGAACTTGGTCGATCAATTAAGGATAGGTGGCGAGAGAATTCTGGATTTGGTTAGAGGAAAAGAGAAAAGTCAATAAAAACCCTATTATATATTTTATTTATTATGCATTTAGTTTTGAACGTCATTGCATTTTGCAATTTTTTGCTTCTCTGTCGATATGGCCCGGTGCAGCAGTGTTCCCACTAGTTCGTAGTCAATGCATTGGACATTTTATTAGAAAGTTAAAGAGTCCAAATCAGGACATTTCTTTAAAATAATAGAAAGTTAAAGAGTTAAGTTTAAACAAAAACTATGAATTTTACATGACAATGACTAAGGTTTTTTTATATAAAATAAGAAAATACACACAAGATTTCGTTCAATTATTATTATTAGTAAATTATAACTGTCCACGGAAGAAATTAAGAAAATCTGATATTAAAATTTTTAATTTTAAAATAAAAAATAACAATAAAAACTATGGCATTCGAGGGCCTGTGGCACATGTACCGGAACCCTTTCATATTCTTTAACAACCAAATTCCTTCGGATTGAGATGTATATATTAACAGGCGATAAAATAGTTACCAACAGTTATTAACGTATTTTTTTAAAGCAATTAGAATTAAACGGAAATGAATTAAATGCTTGGAGATGTGTTGTTTGAGGGATGATGGGATGATAAAATTTTTTAGATGATTGTAAGCAAACTCTGGGGTAAGAAATTATAGCTCTTGTACAAAAAAACTCGGATACGCTCTGGAAATGCCCGCAAGAAAAATCCAAAACATAATTGAGGATCACACGCCAAAAATAAGGAATCTAATTACAACTTTGGATCATAATATATAATAATATTGTATGTTCGCTTAAAAATTAATATGTTTTGTTGCATTAGTAATTTGACCGAGAAATGCATATCCATAATTAAAGATTTTATAATTCCCTGGGTACAAGATTACAGGGTGAAAAAGAAATCTATAGTAAATTGTGACTAATAATAGTGTATGAAATAAACTCAACCTGTAAAAGTGTTTTAACGCTACTTCAATTTACTCTTACCTTATTTCGTTACAAATCACTATTTATTTTGCACTTTACCTCATTTCATTACAAATCGTTCTAAAAAATGCATCTTCAATTAGCAGTCAGGTTAGCAGACCGCAAATATTTCAAAATTTTCGGAGCCAGTCCGTCAGATGCAATCATGAACTGAACCTTTACGCAACTTGCGACAACTGTATCAAGACGTATTTTATTAGACCGGAAATTTTACATTTTTATAATTGTAACCCAAGTTGACGTTGATCCATTAATTAATGTCATAATAATGCATGTATTGAAAAAGAATATACATGTATTAAATCAATTAAGACGTAATTTGTAGACCTAATTGGCTGGTTGCTAATATATATATATACACTTGGCACGATTTTATATGCAAAGGGAAATTTTTTGCGGACTCATGAAAATGAAATATATACTGCAGTCCCCGAATATGCACTAACATGTGATTGGCACTATCTTTTTTTTTTTTCTTTGCCAAGAATGAATATTATTATGCTTTTGGTTTCAATTTGAATGGTAGCAACGTCGTCCACTCTGAAAAAAAAGAAAAATACTACATTTAATCTTTCTTTCACAAGGCCAATTTATTTTAAAGTTACTTATTTGGTGTCGATAGAATTATATGAACCTAAAATAGAGTTTCGATCGATATGTTCTAAAGTTACTTATTTGGTGCCGATAGAATTATCTGAACCTAAAATAAACATATTACTGGAGAAAATTCATTGATATCTATTACAAAAGGTCACGGAGTTAATATAATTTATAGTCAAATGACACTCGACTTTTAAACGGGATGATTGAGATATGACGCCATTTTCGGCCAAACGAGAGGCCAAAACTCGAATTCGGAATTTTTAAGAAATTCGAGCCATTTTTTGACCGAACGTGTACCCGACGTTGTTTTTGGGCCAAACTTGGGCCCGAAAATCGAATTCTGCATTTTTTCGAAATTCGAGTCATTTTTTGGCCGAACGCGTGGCCGAAGCTATTTTTTGGCCAAACGCACGCTCGTAAATCGAATTCGGAATTTTTTCGAAATTCGAGTCATTTTTTGGCCGGACGTGTACCCGACGTGATTTTTCGGCCAAACGTGTGACCGAAACTCGAATTCGGAATTTTTCAAAATTCGAGACATTTTTTTTCCGAACGTGTGCCCTACGCTTTTTTTCAGCCAAACGGGAGACCGAAACATCAATTCGTAATTTTTTCGAAATTCGTGCCATTTTTTGGACGAACGTGTGCCCGACGATAATTTCCCACCAAACGGGCTCCCGAACCTCGAATTGTGCTTTTTTCGACATTCTTGCTATTTTTTGGTCGAACTTGTGCTCGACGCTATTTTTCGACCAAACGAGACCCCGAAACTCGAATTCATCATTTTTTCGAAATGCGAGCCATTTTTTAGCCGAACGGATGGCCGATGCTACTTTTCGGCCAAAAGTGGGTCCAAAACTCCAATTCGTAATTTTTTCGAAATTCGTGCCCTTTTTTGGCTGAACGTGTGCCCGTCGCTAATTTTCGGCCAAACAGGAAACTGAAACTCGAATTCGAAATTTTTTCGAAATTTGAGCCATTTTTTGGCCGAAAGTGCGCCCGAAATTATTTTTCGACCAAACGTGCGACCGGAACTTAAATTCTGTTTTTTTTCGAAATTCGAGGCTTTTTTTGGCCGAACGTGTGTCCCACGCTATTTTTCGGCCAAAGGTGGGTCCGAAACTCCAATTCGGAATTTTATCGAAATTCGTGCCTTTTTTTGCCCGAACGTGTACCCGGCGCTATTTTTCGACCAAACGGGAGACCGAAACACGAATTCAAAATTTTTTCAAAATTCGAGCCATTTTTTGGGCGAAGGTGTGCCCGACGCTATTTTTCGGCCAAACGAGACACCAAAACTCGAATTCCGAATTATTTCGGAAATCGAGCCATTTTTTGGCCGAACGTGTGCTCGACGCTATTTTTCGGCCAATCGAGCGACCAAAACTCGAATTCTGCTTTTTTCCATATTCGTGCTATTTTTTGGCCGAATGTGTGCCCAACGCTATTTCGGCCAAATAGGAGCCCGAAAATCGAATTCCGAATTTTTTGAAAATTCGTGTCATTTTTTGGCCGAACGTGTGCCCGACGCCATTTTCGGCTAAGCGGGAGACCAAAACTAGAATTCGGAATTTTTTCGAAATTCGTACCAATTTTTGGCCTAGCTTGTGCCGGACGCTATTTTTTCGGCCAAACCGAAGCTCGAAAATCGAATTAGAAATTGTTTCGAAATTCGAGCTATTTTTGTTCAAACGTGTGCTCGACGCTATTTTTATGCCAAACGTGGTTCCGAAACTCGAATTCTAAATTTTTTCGAAATTCGAGCCATTTTTTGGTTGAATGTGTGTCGAAACTATTTTTTGGCCAAACGTGGGCCCGGAAATCGAATTCGGAATTTTTTCGAGATTCGAGAAACTTTTGGCCCAACGTGTGCCCCGTTCTATTTTTCGGCCAAATGGTATGTCCTATCTCGAATTCGGAATTTTTTCGAGATTCGAGCCATTTTTTGGCCGAACGTGTACCCGACGCCATTTTCGGCCTAACGAGAGCCCAAACTCGAATTTGGAATTTTTAAAAATTCGAGCGATTTTTGGACCGAACGTCCGACGTTGTTTTCGGGCGAAACTAGGGCCCGAAACTTGAATTCGGAATTTTTTCAAAATTCGAGCCATTTTTTGGCCGAACGTGTGCCCGACTATATTTTTCGACCGAACGGGAGTAAAATTTAAAAAATTGAATAGCAAAAAAGAACAGAGAAATCAATCAGAAGATGAATTACCGAAAGAACATGGGCTACATCGTTGGTCCTTTTGGAAATTATTTTAAAGTTCATAGCCCTTTGGAAATTTTTTTTTTTTTTTTTTTGCCCCTCAATTTTGAAGAGCATTGGGCATCTATTGGCGGCACGTTGCCCCCTTTGACTTTTTCGTTGTAAATTCCTCTTAACATTTTTGTGTACAGTCTACTCAACAAAATCAACATTTAGAAGCAAAATAAATAAATACATGTCGGCTGAACCTTCGCTGCATTTTGTCGATGACACATACAAATTAATGATGGAGGAATGGCATCTTAAAGACTTTGACTTGGAACGTTGAGAGTCTGCACATTGCTTCAATATATATATATGTAAGCTCATCAGATGGATTAAGTAGATAAACAGAAGCAATATATACATATAACAAGACTGTAGAAGACCACCTTCCGAATCACAATTAAAGGATGATGAGAAACTTCAAAGCAAATGGTGTCCTCTCTATGATCGTGGTGTTGCTTTGTTTTCTTCTTCTCTTGGGCTGCCAATCAACCGCCTTTGCGCGGTCCGTTGAAGCCGCATAATTATATGCCGGATGCATCGTGGCTACAGATGCTACGACGCAGAGGGGGATCAATATCCAGGCCATCCGGTTGCAATCAACCAGGGTATAGTTGCCCAATTCCATAAATTCGTCGTCTTATAAGTGTTCACTTTATTTTGTTATATCAGTTTATGATGTTATATAGGTTCACTTTGTTTATTGTATATGTTCAGTTTCGTTATTATAGGTGTTTACTTTATTTTATTTAAGTTGTTCATTTTATTTCTATATTTATTATTCAACTTTATCATTTATATCGGTTAAATTTATTATTATAGATGTTAGCTTTGTTTATCATGTTAGTTCACTATGTTATTATAAGTGTTCACTTTATTTGTTCAATCTATTTATTTTATGTGTGTTCTACTTTGTTGTTGTACATGTTCACTTTGTTTGTTTTTTGTGGTCATTTTATTGTTATATGTGTTCATCCTGATAACGCGTCAAGAGTTCATATGATTAAATCATGTGCCAGAGTTCACATGGAGACAAGAGGGAAGGGAAGGGGAGGGAAGGGGGGAGAATTCTGGACTTTGTTCATATGTAGTTTGTTCACTTGTTGTTGTACAGAGTTCACTTTGTTCATATGTAATTCTGGATTTTTTTTTTTTTTTTTTGAAGGCTAGGTGGCGGGAAAATTCTGGACTTGGTAAGAGAAAAAGAGAAAAGTCAATAAATAACTTATTATTTTATTTATTATGTATTTAGTTTTGAACGGCATTGCATTTTGCAATTTTTTGCTTCCCTGTCGATATGGCCTGGTGTAGCAGTGTTCCCACTAGTTCGCAGTCAACCCTGGCATCTATATGCAAAACTCTCTAGCTTAATTTAAGAAAGGAACGAATATAATTAATGCCGATAGATCAATTATAATATATTTATTTTCGATTTTTGATCAAGCATCAAGTAAACTCCAAAAAATATGAAATTTTACGAAGACACTTTCAAATCTGATATCAAATTTTTTATTTTAAAATAAAAAATAACAATAAAAACTATGGCATTTGTGGGCCTGTGGCACATGTACCGGAACCCTTTCATATTCTTTTACAACCAAATTCTTTCAGAATGAGATGTATATATTGACAGGCGATAAAATAGTTACTTCACTGCACTAAAAAAGAGTTTTAGTACCGCCCCATTAACACATGTTTTTAATAAAATCGGTATAAAAAATAGTCAGTGGCAACTTCATAATTGTCAAGAATTATCTTTAGTACTGGTTTTTCTAAAAAACCGGTGCTAAAATGTTGGCGGAAAAAAAAACGGTTTATCTTTAGTACCGGTTTTTCTAAAAAATCGATACTAAAGATACTATTTTTAGTACCGCTTTTTAATAAAAAACCGGTGCTAAAGGGTTTTAAAAAAATCAAAATTCTGTCTATCTTTAGTACCGGTTTTTTTAAAAAATCGGTACTAAAGATCAATTAAATTTTTTTTTTTGTTTCAGTCGCCAAAACTCTCGACTCAGCTTATCTCTTCGCACAAAATTTTCTAAGTACTCCTCTACACTGCCTCTCCCTCTTCTCTGGACTGCCTCTCCATCTTCATTGCCTCTCCCTTTCTACTGCGCCACCTCTCCTCTCACTTCTCTCTCTGTTGCCGCCTCTACTCCTCTCACTGCTATCACTGCTCATTTGTGTAAGGCACATCGATCTCCCTCTCATTTGTGTTAATTTGTGTTAATTGTCTAGGATTTGTATTAAACCGAAATAAATCCTAAACCTTAATTAGGATTTCTATTGATTTGTGTTGATTAAATTCTATATGTATTATTGTAGGTGATGCGTATATATACCGACTGGTATATCGGTATTAATTGATGGCTAGCAAAAAAGGGCGCTAGCCCTAGAAACAATTTTTTTTTATAATGATCTTTAGTACCGGTTTTTAACAAAAAACCGGTACTAAAGATAGTAAATATTAAAAAAAAAGGCGGAGATCTTTAGTACCGGTTTTTAGCTAAAACTCGGTACTAAAGATCTTTAGTACCGAGTTTTAGTTAAAAACCGGGTACTAAAGATCTCTGCCTTTTTTTCCGCGATTTCCAGTGCGTTTTTAACCCCGGCTTGTTAGTACCGGTTTTTAATTATCTTTAGCACCCCCTATTATTAGTACTGCTTGACAACCGGTACTAATAATCTATATTTAACCGATACTAATAAAAAAAAAATGGCGTAGTGCTTACAAATATAACAAATAAATGTTAAAATTCGTCACAAATGAAAACTAATTTTTGATCTAGTCGGTGAAGGGCTGGTTGCCCACAACTATATTCTCTGAATTGAGACAAAATCTGATTGAGAATTTTACAGATAATATTTACACACTTAAAACATTTTATAAGAACATGTCATTTTTTAAGAAGAGCTAAACTTTGCATTAACTTTTGTATGAGAGCCTACGGGCCTTGAGATATTAAAAAAAAAAAAAAAATCTTTTGTATGAATTAAAAGCTGATTACATCAACATTAAATGATTTCTAAATTTTATAATTTACTTTTATACACTTTTAAATGGAATTGATTACGCCCTTTCGAAAAAGGCCCCAAGAAATAAGTGCATATTCATTCTCGAGATATAAAAAGAAAGTTCATTTATTCAAATATAAATTTTCGGTTTTATTCTTGATCACATAAAAAAAAATGCGCATGTTACATTTAACTAGATAAATAAATTATTTTTAAATATAATATTGCTAACATCAGCGTTAAATTATCCGAAAAAAAATGTGATTAATTTTGAAATTTGATGGTGCTTTACCGTCAATACCTTTTCAACTTTAAAAGAAACCGAAACACCTTTAGTTCCTCTTTCCGTCTTTCGGTCTCACTCTCACTGTACCCTTGTAAAACCTAAAACCCTTCCGAAAAACGCAAGCGATCGGCATGGAGAAGGAGAAGACTTGCGACTTGCGAGGAATTAGGCTTGATTGTGTTACTGCTTACAGGAAGTATACTCGAAAAAGGTAAAATTAGGTCTTTTTGATACTTATTTTAACATGTGTTTTTGGGTACATCTGGATGAAATTTTTTAAATTGAAAATATTGTGGTTTAAGGTGATTTTTTGGTGAATGTGAGGGCTCGTTTTAAAAACCCTAGATATTTGAACACTGGGGTTATGTGTTCAGTTAGTAGGGGTATTTATTTATTTATTTATTTATTTTTGCTTGATGGTGTGCGTATTTCTAATCAATTCATGAAGTGCTTTTTGCCTGTCAGTACAGAAAATTTAACTGTACCTAATATTTTGGCATTCGAGTATTTTTTATTATATTTCCTTAACGTAACATATCAGTTAACATGTCAGTAATTTTATCTTGTTTGCGTGCCAGTATATGTTTGGTAGCACCATTTCATTCAACTTAACATTTCATTAAGTTGCCATGTTAGTATATGCTGATGACAGCAAAATACAGGTAGGTAGGTATAAATTTTCAAATGCTGATAGAGAAGCAAGGGGAATCAAAGGTATTATACCTAAAATTTAATATGAGAGTTTTTAAAGAAAATTTACACCAAAGCCCTTATTTACATTACTTTGTTACAGTCACATTTAAATTATTTTGAGTACCTGCCGATACATTTTAGATTATTCTTTTTTTATGCTTAAATAAACATTTTTTGGGTCTGAAACTATATCATAGGATAGAGAATCTTCAGTACTATATTACTAGGCCAAAAATCTGAAATTTGATGGGTTTTTGGTTTCTACAGAGGTGAAGTGATTGTGACACTGTAGTATCTGGGTTAACATTCTTCTGACGTTGAAGCTATCCTTGTCAATAAAATTATTGTGACATATTGTATTGATTTGTTTGTTTGGATCATATTGTCTCGTCTAAATTTTAATTTCTATGATTTTTTAATATACAGAAATATATTTCATTGTCTCACTGGATTTCACTTGATATAAATGTCAACCTGTTAGAAGAATCATTTCTTTTCCAAACTATTTTTTTGTTGGGATTCTTTTCTAGCCTACCCCAACTTACTTGGGACAAAAGGCTTAGTTGTTGTTGTTGTTGTAATATTTCAGACTAGTAAAATAATTGCACTTTAGCTTGAAGGTTGAATAGAATAATAAAATTACTAATATGGCTAGTCTTTCTTTGATAATAATATTTGATTTTCTACAAGTACTGCCCTATTTGCATTTTTGTTTCACAAGCTTGCATGTTAGCCAGCATGTCAGTCAGCATTTAATATAGTTAGCATGTCAGATCTGATCTAAGAGTTAGATTTTTTTTAACTAGAATTTATTTATTGATTCATTCCTTTCTGCCATGTTTCCTTGCATCATCCGATTGTTTGTGTCATTGTGTGCAGCAGTGATGGAAGATTTATTTTTGTGGATGATGGAGGATGAAATGTGGTTCTCCAATGCAGTGGATACGTTGCTAGTTGCAATGCTTAAAGATGAAAGCACATCATTACATTTCAAGCAACCTCAAAACGCTAGGTCCCTTATGGGGTTTCAATTTGTAAATGACATTTTAACTGGTCATCCAATGCGGTGCTATAATATATTCCGAATGACTTCAACAAATTTTCATATCTTATGCCAAAAAATATCCAGTAGCCTTAATGCAAAAAAGACATCCGCAGAAGAACAACTAGCTATTTTCCTACTATGTGTCGGTCATGGTTGCTCCATTCAAAAACTTGCCGGAGACTTTCAACACTCTGCTGAATCCATTTATGGATTTTTCAAGAATGTATTAAAGGCCATTCTTTCTTTACATGATGAATACATAAAAGTACCTGATTCTAGTGCTGGCATACACCCCTTAGTTGGACCATACAGTGGAAATTATTTGTTTAAGGTATCTAATTGGATTTCTATTTTTTTCCCTATATTCAATAAAACATTGTGTCAAAACTTTTAACTGACAATAGCATTGTCAACTGTAGGATGCCTTGGGTGCAATTGATGGAATACATATTCGGGCTATTGTGAAAGGGGACATGGAAAGGTTTCGTAATAGAAAAGGATTTTTATCACAAAATGTTCTAGCTGCATGCTCATTTGATATGCTATTCCAGTATGTTGCGGTTGGATGGGAAGGATCTGCTTCAGATATGAGAATATTACGTTGGGCGGTAGAAGAGGGTGGCTTCGATGTCCCCACTGGTAGGTACTATCTTGCAGACTTTGGTTATGCAAATACATCGAAGTTTCTTTCTCCATATAGATACCACCCATACCATCTTGCCCAATTTAATCGTCGACCTAGGTCCTCACGTTATGCGGCCCCTGAAGATTTATATAATCATCGTCATGCCCAACTTCGAAATGTGATAGAGAGAACTTTTGGGGTCTTAAAAATGCGGTTTAAAGTTCTGGACAGAATGCCAAAATTCCAGTATAGAATACAAACCTTGATTGTTATGGCATGTTGCATACTTCACAATTTTATTAAGTTGCAAAATTCACCGGATTATCTGTTTGATACCTTGATTAATTTGGAGTCTCCGCATGATAATGAGAGTTCAGTTGGTACAGAAGAGTTATCTCCACAGGTTATTGAGAGTTTAGTTGGTACAGAAGAGTTATCCAGTACTAATGAGAAAACTGTTGGAGAAATTATTAGAAGCAATATTAGAAATTCTTTATGGAGGAAAAGGCAACGAACAAACTAGATTTTCTTTTCCATGCATTTAATTTGAGTTTTTGATCTGGAGACTAGGTCGTTAATTTTAGTTTGTTTGATTTGTAGATTAGTATTAGTGTATTAGTGTATGTTTGATTGCTGGATTAAAAATGACTGTCATTTAAACTCTGTCAGTGTATTAATATATATTAGTGGATTGAAGATTATTATCAGTTTATTAGTATATATATAAATGTATGTTTGATTTTTTTTTTGTTTGCTTTGATCTTTAAGTAGTCCCTTAACCCGTCAGTGTGTTCAGTCTGTTATTGCACATTACTGTCATTTTTTGAGATCTGGTAGGGAATCTTTGGTTCTATGGTGTACGCAATGAGCGTAAATACATGTGTGTGTATGCATGTGGTAAAAGGAGATGCGTAAAGGCATATTCAGGAATTTAAAATGATGTACGAATAATATGAGCAGAATGTTTGTTAGAGATAAATGCATATGAATGTGGAAAAGCAAGATGTTTTTTGGAGACAAATGCATTCAGGAATTTGCATCAAATGAAAAAAAAAAATTGAAAAGTACTGATATGGTTTGGTACTGGCATAAAAAAGAAAGCATTTGTAATGTAAATGCAGTTAGGAGCACCTAAATCCTTGGTTCAAGCAAGTGAATTGAGTGGGTTAGTCGGTAAGCAAGCAGAGAACGCTGCTAGAAACCTGTCTCATCACCATAAAATAGCAGTAATTGAACAAAACGAAGAACAACAGGTGTTTTGCATTCATGTTTCTTGGTCGGACCGTTGTCTTTTACGTCTTAGATAGGATTCCGTCTGCATTGCACACTGATTATTAGAGCTGCCAAACGTTTGAAACGGACACGAAATAAGGGTATTATGTTTTCCGTTTTCGTTCTATTTTTAGAAATGAAACTCATTTTCTCTTTTCTTTCTGTTCTGTTTGGACGGAAGGGAATGAAAACATGCGAAAAGGGAAATTGATTATTGTCATCTACAGTTTTGCCATTCCTTGTCATAGCTAAACAGAAAGTGAACACATAAAATAGATAAGTTGAACATATATAATGATCAAAGTAAACACATACAAACAAATAAGTTCAATAAAAATAAATTGAGTAATGCATATAAAAATCTAAACAAGAGATGACAACACTTATTTGTTTATAAGTATTCACTTTGATCGTCTATATGTTTACCATGTTTTATGTGTTTATTTTGTATTTAGCGATGACAAAAAATGACAAAATTGCAGATGGCAGTTATCATTTCTGTGCGAAAAGGCACATTATCGACAGCGCTACTGATTACTAATATAGTAAGGCCATCATTTGTTGCAGATGCAGATGCTTGCTCATTATAATAAGGCCCACGAGCGGAGTTTTTTCAAAGACAAAAAGTTTGATCGGCACAAGCCCGCACAAAGTGGCCTTCTTTTTATCAACTTGGACTTGAGATATTTAATTTGGGCCCTCACTCTTGTTGAAATCAGTCTTTGTGCCATTCGGCTTCAAACCTAAATTGGATGAGTGGAATATTAGGAAAAACCAACAACTAATGAACAAATGTGAAGCAAACCAGGCTGGAACTGGAACTAGGACAGTTCTCTCGAGTTGCTCCTACTGTCCAAGAACCAACGTGTTTGTCTCAACCACTTTGGATAGGGACTTCTTCGCCAGTTTGGATTCTCTCTTCCAATCAAATCGCCATGTTGAGATTGCAACCCATCCAACTCGGCTCCACCTGACACGTTGGCAAAGTGACAAACCAGGGCATACTCATCCTGTCCAGCCGTCCAGGACTTTAAAAGACTCCAGACTCATTATAAAAATTTACTGGTAAATCTACAAGTTCAAATTCTCTGCAATCTAAGATTTATCTCCTTGATAATATTTAGTATAGAAGTATATATTCTGTTACCAATTTTTAGGAAATAATTAGATCAATATCCGTGTGGGAAAGTATGAGAACCCATAACCAGAACAAAACTCAGCCAATTCTATGGCATTTGTTAGGTAAACTCGGTAATGAATTTATTTCAAGTAAATTTCAATAAATTTGAATGTTATTCTCTATATGCTATACTTTTTTAGAGAATGAAATAAAAATAGCATATATGTCTTAGAAATAAATATTCAATTAATTATTCGACTAAATGTTTGGTGCATGCAAAATCGTTGAACTGGCAATTGTCACAAAAATATAGCTTTATCTAATATAAACCTTTTATTTTTCTCATTTGGGTTGCAAAATCAAAGACTATAGCTGAAAAAACAATTTATAGTTTTATAGTAGTGTTGCACACAAATAGAACAAGCCTGAATTCTTTTAAATTATGTAAAAACTAATGATCATAGTATATGAATGGAATCTACAATTGGATCAAAAACCTCCAATTGATCAATTTGATTTGATTTGATACATTACTTTATTGGAAGTTGATGCACATATATATTAATGTTGATATCACTATCGATACATGAGTATTATTTAGCTTAAATAGATTATTACGCAGGTAATGACTTTTATGATGCACCTTAATTGAATAATACTTGACTAAGCTTGAACTAGACATTACAAGTGAATTGATAAAAAAAAAAGCTGATAATTTAATTACTATCATTAGTATTACTTAGTTTTAGTGAGTTATTACACACAAGTTAATAATTTATTATTAGAAATGATAAGTGCAATTCTCTATTTTACCATCTGTATCATTTCGAGCATCTTTTAATTCCATTTTTAGCGCTAGCGCATCTCTCTCTTTTATTTTTGGCACCAGCACATCTCCCCTTTATACTCTTATACACTTAGATTAAGATGATCCCTTCTTACAACTAAATATTTATGCTTACAAGTTGATTCCTTATTATATCTAATATATGCACTAATAAGTTTATTCATTGATACACCTAACTAAGCATTTATAATTATAAGATGATCATTTATTATATCTAATAAACTTACAAAATGATCTCTTATTGTAACAACCTGACATTTATACTTATAAAATGATCCCTTATTGTATCTAATAAATGCACTTATAAAATAATTTCCTGTTACAACAAACGTAACACTTACATTTATTAGTTAACTTCTTATAATAGCAACTTTAGGACTAAAAACAAAAGTTTTAAAGTGAAGGGAAAAAGCTGGAGATTTAGATCGCTGAGTCAGAATAGAAAAGATAGAAAGAAGAGAGGGAAGGAGGAAAATGGAGGAGTGCACGCGGAATTCCGTTGTGGTGAAGTTCGCTAGAGAAGGAAGAAGGTCGAAGACCTGGATAAGGGAGGGAGGGATAATTAGGAGAGTGAAGCACTCGACTAAATTTGATGAAGGGAGAGGGAAGTGCTGGTCTGATGGAGGGAGAAGGGGAGAGTGAGGGAGGAAGGGAGAAGCGCACATAGGCACACATTGCTGGGCTAGATGACACTCGGATGGTGCGGATGATTTTCTGAAGGATGACCGCAAGTAATTTCCATTTATTATTCATCTAATTTTTTATTTAATTAGTGTTAATCACGAAATATAAAATAAACCGATTCTATTTAATATTATCACCATTAAGTTTTCCGGTTTTGATCCCATCATCACTATCCAAATAAAATGCATAATAAATTATTAACCTGCAATAAATATTATTTATTGAGTTAAATCATATTTTGGCTCTGTTTGGATAGTCAGGAATAAGAGCTATTCTGGAGTAAATAGCTATTCCGGATTAATAGACAATCCAAACAATCCAGGATTAAGAGCTTATTCAAAATCAGAGTAAGATTAGTTAATTCGATTATATGTTGGAATAAGAAGTGAGATTGTCTATTAATGAAAAAGCTCATTATTTATTCCTTTCATCATCAAAACAAAAAATCTTATTCTAAAAATAAACTTATTCTTAACAATTTAGGATTTAAAATTTTAATCTTGAATAACTAATTCTACCTTTAATCTCATTTGATCCAAACAGAGCCAATATTGAGATTATCGACCGTAATACTAATCAGGCATCTCCACACTATTTTTCCTCTCAATTCCAAATTGTGCAAAACAATTGCAGAGTACTTACCCAATAAACCAACTAGGCGCAACAAAAGTCAGGACGCTGATCCATACAGTTGGGATCGAAGCGCAAAAATGTGAGGCTCTCTTCGCTTCCACGACATTTTTCACCTCCTTCCAAATTCCAACAGTGAAACAAACCTCTCACACTTCTCTTATAGTTATACCCTGATCTAAAACCCCTCAAACTTCATTTCAAAACGACCGTTGTTATTTCTCTCGAATTGAGGTCTATCCATGGCTGCCTCTTCTTCTTCACTGGCTTCCATCTCTAGATTTCTCCACAAGGATTGTAGGCTTCAAGCTCGCCTCTCGATCCGCCAGGTGTCCTTGCGCCAGGCCAAGCTCGGTTTGTGCTTTCAGACCTCCTCTTTTGCATTATCTGTTTGGTTGCTATTTGGTATAGAACTTTTGGCTTATCAGAATTTACTGGTTTTGTTTTTGTATTTTTGATGTGAATAGATGTGCGGAAATGGGTTTCGGTGCCTAATGCTAAGATCGAAGGAAATTGTAGTGTTGATTTGTCACGTGCTTCATCGATATCTCCAATTCTCAGGTATATCTCGGCTTGCCATTTTAATCGTTCCCTTTTCAATTAGTTAAGTGGTTATTTTCAGTAAGTAGTGGAAATTTAGTTAGAATGGTGCACTTAATCTATAAAATCAAGACTGTTGTTCATATTTGTACTAATACTTGGGTCTATTATTTCTCAGAAGCCGTCAAGTTTTGTGTAAGGCTGAGGCAAACATTTCATCAGGAAATGTACCTGAGCATGCTCCTACAGAATTGAGCCAATATGAGAAAATAGTTGAATTACTGACTACTCTTTTCCCTGTTTGGGTACGTCATGTGGATAATACTTACTAATTATCTCTTCTTCTGTCATATTTTCCTTAACCAATTTTTTTTATTCCAATTTACTAACCCAGAGTTTGGGAATTTATATTTTTAACTTTATGATTTACCTGCTTGCAGGTTATCATAGGCACAATCATTGGAATTTACAAGCCATCCATGGTAAGTACTGGAAATTTAACTGGTATCTTATAAACAATTATGAACTGGTATACATTTATATTTGACTCATACTGGTGCTGTACATTGTTATCCTTTTGTTCTTTCTCCCAACACTGATGAAAATCACATCCTGTGTCAATTGTAATTAGTTCACAAATTTTCTAAGTAAGTTTTCCTATTTTCCTTCTTTGTGCATGAAAATAGGTTACATGGTTGGAAACAGATCTGTTCACAGTAGGATTGGGGTTCCTTATGCTTTCTATGGGTCTGACTTTAACTTTTGAGGATTTTAGAAGATGCATGAGAAATCCATGGACTGTGAGTGACTTTTCTTGTATTTTTCAAATATATCATTTTAACTGGCATGTTTATTGGTTTCAGTTTGCTTGCCACTATTAAATTTTTTTATTTTTTTTTATTTTCAAGGTGGGTGTGGGCTTTCTTGCGCAATACCTTGTGAAACCGTTGTTGGGCTTCTCTATTGCAATGGTATAATTGTTTAATGAGCTTTATTTATTTTTTATAATGCAACTATAGATACAGGTTTATGTGAACTTTTTACCTCCCTATTAACTATATAAAAGGTTGAGATTACAATTTGGTCCTGAAATTTCATTAGCTAAATCATCTTGTAGTCAGATTCAATTAGTACTCAAATAGATTTTATCAGATATCAGTTGGTATTTTGTTGGTAACTAGTGTTATGTTGTAAATATCTGTTTCACAAGCCTTTGTAGAGCAAATTCTTTGTTATAACTTACGAAATAATCAGTAGTGATTTTCATGACAGGCACTTAAGTTATCAGCTCCTCTTGCTACTGGTCTTATTCTGGTGTCATGTTGTCCCGGTGGCCAAGCTTCAAATGTGGCAACCTACATTTCAAAAGGAAATGTGGCACTTTCTGTTCTCATGACAACGTAACTTCATTTTTTATATCTTTTCCTCACCTTTTGTCCATTTGAATTTCTTTTTTATTATTCGTCCTAATTTTTAACATCAACTTATGTGCTATATTTGTACTTTAAATTGTGAGTTGAGGTTGATTGTTAAGACTTAAAAATTGACTACTGAGGCTTTATTATTCTTTTAATGGTTAACTCAGACAGTTCTTTGATCTGGTACTTAACTTCCAAATAGAGGGTGGGTACTTATGCTTAGTTGGAGTTTTCTGATCAGTCCTGATATGCAAATTTTGCCTTTATCTAATTAATTTATTCTTTGATTTATTTTTAGTTGTTCAACAATAGGTGCCATAGTGATGACGCCTCTCCTGACAAAGCTGCTTGCCGGCCAACTTGTACCAGTAGATGCTGCTGTAAGAATGACATTAAATAATATTTCATTAATTCTATGTTTATTAATACATTGCCACTAACTTATATTCATTTGTTTATTCATTATGAAATGCAGGGATTGGCAATCAGTACTTTTCAAGTGGTTCTCGTCCCTACAATTGTTGGAGGTTCTGATTATGTCAACAAGATTTATATGCTTCTTTAACTAAAAGTATAATTTAGTGTATTGCATGTTTATCTGAAAATAAAAATTAAATGTTTGTGCAGTACTGTCACATGAGTATTTTCCGAAGTTCACCGAGCGCATAATAACAATAACCCCTTTGATCGGAGTGCTCCTCACCACTCTTCTCTGTGCTAGCCCTGTAAGCTTTTATAGTCCTTGCCCCTTGTATTGATGTAAAAAGTGTGATTATTTTAAAAAATGCACTTGGTTTTTGGTCTCAATTATCAGGCTGCTGTATTGTTCTACTGACCAACACCAGACAAACCTGATTGAACCGTACAGATCCAAACTTTAATGGCCATTACAATTATCAAACCGAAAGCTAGAACTTTTCCACCAACCTTCAATTATATGGGTTACAAGTTAATCATGCTTGACTCGCTGACACTGGCAGGGAGTCTTGGGCAATAGTCCAGTTTCTTGTTATATGGCGATAACTGTTTACTTGTTGTTATTGCATCATCTGGTAAAAGCTGTCAAATCTGTTTCTTGAAGTCTGGCATTGAAATTTTATAGGCGCCAAGTACTATCACAATCCAACTGATAACTTATTTTATAAGATACCCATAATCAGAATGGGCATTTTGTAAGCCTGTATGGTTTAATTTCCGGCCTTATTACTTTTCTAATCAGATTGGGCAAGTAGCTGAAGTTCTCAAGGCTCAAGGAACCCAATTGATTATACCAGCGGCTTTGCTACATATTGCTGCATTTGCATTAGGGTATTGGGTTTCGAAGTTTTGTTCTTTCGGTGAATCTACCTCACGCACTATCTCTATTGAATGTGGCATGCAGGTAACATAACTCAGTTGCTTTTTATGCATGCCTTGCACTCTCCCTGCAGTTCACATGTCCTGATGATGAGTATTTCTCCATGTGTCATGCTAAATTCTCTGAAGATAACTCATATCCGTCCAATTATTAAATGAGAAATCGAAGTACTTGACTATACATGTGAAATTACATGTTTCATGTTATTTAATCTTTGAACCTTGTTACTGAAGGGGTGATGTTCATAGATCTTGACCCCTCTTGATAGGTTAGCTGGTAATCATATATTAGTGAACCTGTCCTTGATTTTTCGGCTTACTATTTCATTAAGCAAGTAAGGGTAAATTATCATAACATCTTACATTTCTCTTATTTCTCTTTTGGCCAGAGCTCTGCACTAGGGTTTTTACTTGCACAAAAGCATTTCACAAATCCACTTGTTGCCGTTCCTTCAGCTGTCAGTGTCGTTGCTATGGCGGTAAGCTTCTAGTTTTGAAGCATGCTTCTTTAACCTCTTTTGATATATCTATTAGAAATGTACTTTACATGATGTTGAAATTAATCATAACTTAATATTTTCTTTTGTTAGCTTGGTGGGAGTGCGCTGGCTGTCTATTGGAGAAACCAACCAATTCCAGCTGATGACAAGGATGATTTCAAAGAATAATTTAAATGATTAAATTAATGTTACATTTTCTATGTTCAGTTAGTTCATATTGTAGTTAGAAAGTTTGCAGTCATATTAGTCAGTCGTAAAATTTTGGTGGATCTAGTGCTTTTCTAGCTTATTCAATAAATTCATGGTCGGATAACAAGAGAAACTCAGGTACTTTATCATCAGAATTTGTATTTAAACTTGCCAGCACCTTAGAGGCACTAGTGTCTCAAGGGGCATGAAATGCTTGTAAATTTGTGGAGCTAGTGCTTCTCTAGCGTCTTGAATAAATTATTAGTCATTTCATCATTTTAATGTTTATATTTCCGGACCGGGTTTTGTATTAGAAAACAAATTTATTTGGCAAATAAAATTGATGTGCACATAAAAATTTGAAATAATGGATAGTTCGATTTTATAAAATTTATTTTGTTCTATATTTAATTTTTATTTTTATTATTATTTTTGCAAAGAATCCAAAAACAATTCTAATTTAATTAACACGATATATGAAAGCATGATAAGCCGTTTTTTACATAGAAAAATAAAGAACCTCGTAAAATTTAATAATTAACGCTTTTGTACGAAGACAAACTGTTATAAGGATACTTTTATTATAGGTTTGTAAGTAGCAAAGTTATTAGTCGTCTTATTTTAATCAGAAAAAACGAAAGTACCTCGGTACCAGAAGATTACTTATGGGCTCGATCTCCACACCTTGTACTTTCTTTGGACAAACAATTATTTTGGTCTTAGGCCCTATTATATGTTACTTGGTAAATAAACTAGGACCTCAATTTGTGTATCAGCCTCAAGAAATTAGACTGGGCCTAAATTAAGGACACAGAAATACAGAATTATCGTCTTTATTCAATCTGCTTCTCATCAATCCGCTAACCACCCCCTCTAAATCAATCTCCCATTCTCATCTTCGTAATCGTTTGTCATTGCTAATAAAAAAAAAATGTTTGTTTCGAACTTTTAAGAATGAGAAAAACATGTCCGGACATGTACATTACGCGTTTAATTTGTTCCCATACTTCAGAGATAGTTCATCTGCATAGTCAGAATTTCATTTCAGTTGGTATGTACATAAAACAAGCTTGAATTTGTTGATTAAAAGTGCTTAAATTGGTGAGATACACTTTCATCGATAGACGTGAGAAATTTAAAGCCGAAAGGTAAAAACATTTATGTAACTTTTCTGTTTTTGTGCGAACAATAATGTTTAATTATTTTCCCTTAATTAAAAGTCCGGGTTAGGTGTTCTGCACAACGAGTCAATGCTAAAAAAAGTGAACAACATTATATCAGTCGGCACATTATTGACATCTATGTTACCCCGGTACTTCAAATCTAGAGGAGTACCAGTACCGGGTACGAACCAGGTACGGATACGCCTCCGGTACGGTACCGGTACGTACTGGGTACGCCACGTGGCGTACTGCAATATTTTAATGTATTTGACTAACGGGTACGGTCAACGGTGCGACCCGGTACGCGTACCAGCCACTCTCCTAGCGACACGTGTCATGTGACTCTCCCGCCACGCAACTCACCGCGCGAGCACACACGATGCTTTCAACTCTGCACGATCCTTTTAAGTCACTGCTTATATAGCATCCATCCGGAGATTAAATACCCATGTGGGACTAAAGATGTTAGCTCAAAACCGGATTTTATGTCCAAAGAAAATTTTTTGTAGAAACAAAGAATCGAACCCAAGTGTGTCGCATACAAGCCAGCTCAACAAACCACTAGGCCAACTTGTTTTTGTTGATGTAAATGTATTATATATTATTTATTTAAACTCTAAGGTTTAGCTAAACAAAATTTTTTAAAATATAATACATATATATCGCCGTACCCGTACTGGAGATTTTTGAAAATTTTCGTACCGCCGTACCCGTACCTGTGCAACATAGATTGACATACAGTGTTCAAAGTTAAATATATATATATTTTTTATATCTGCACCTCTACTATTTTCCTCAATTAAATTGCTATATGTTACTAAAACATTTATAATTGAGCACCCATCAAATGATAGGATGAATAAACAATCCGACGAAATGAAGCTTCAAAAAGAAATTTAGAGCAAACTACAAATAGTCCTTGCAGTCGCCCTTTTCTCAATTGTAGCATAAAAATTTTCTGTTCATAATGGCTTGACTACAAATTTTATCTTTCATCGAATTGCTCAAGTTTTACAACACTCGAATTTTAATGGCTTCACCACTAATGACGCTTAAATTTCGTGAATTTTAACGCAACTAATCTATAAGACCAATAATATATCTAAAAGTTTCTTTCATTTAAGATCTTTTTTTGAGTTAAAAACATATTGCTAAAAGCCTAAAACTGTCAGTAAATAATGTGTAAATATTTACTCTAATAGTAGCCGACTCGTTGTGATGATCATCACAATATCAATTTACACAATCTTGCGCCAAAATGATATGGGTGTTGATCCATTTAATTATTCAACCAATGCAATTGATCGGAATAGAAATTTCCTTCTTTTATTTGGGAGCGCTCGTCTGAGCTTGTCTAATTCACTCAAAAGATAGAAATTCCCTTCTTTTGTTTATTTAATATATATATATATAGAGATTGACTAAAGTATACTCCAGCATACGGATCAAACCCGTATGCTGGAGTCGTTTTTCAAAATCTAAAATTCAAACAGTAGATCCAAACCGTTCAAGTTGTTCTCCATATAAAAATATCCTTCAAGACCAAATTTTATCTTTTTTCGAATTTTTTTGCTATATATTATGTTATTTTCAAATTGAAGGGTCAGAAATATTCCTTTATAGTGTTTTTTGAAAATAGCATAATATATAGCAAAAAAATCGAAAAAATGTAAAGTTTGGTTTCTTAGGAGATTTCAACATGGAGAACAATTTGAATGGTTCGGATCGTCCATATGCTCGACGATCCGTATGCTGGAGTATACTTTAGCCAATCTCTCTCTATATATATATTTTTTATTTATGCCCGTAGGCCACACTCACACATCCATCATCCCACCCCAGTGGGACTCGAACCCCTGCACTCTCAAAAGAATGCTTGTGCCTCAACCACTTGCGCTATGACAGCGTTGGCTATATATATATATATATATATATATATATATATATATATATATATATATATATATATATATATATATATATCAATACATATATTTTTTTGTCTTTACTGGTGTCGGTACGAAGGATCAAAACGTTCGTTTAGTTTCCGGTGGAACAGTGGACGAGTCAATTCCGAACCGTATGATGATGTCATGATAGACCCATACTTCATGACCTGACATCATGCGTGCTAGTTTCAACTCAGCTACAGAGACTCTGGCAACTTTGCAAGTCTTCTTCTCAAATAAATCGCACCTATATACTTGTTCCAAAGGTTATTGCAAAACTACACCTTAAACGTCTGAAAGATCAGGCAACAACAAATGGATGTGTTATTGTCTTTGGATCATTTATATTTAATAAACTTAAAAAGCGTGCTCGGCTCGAATAATCCACTGAAAAATACTTTTTAATTAGTATGCTAAAAATGTACAAAAATTATAATTCAAATAGCAAGGAATGTATAATGGTGCTATTTAATGTTACTATTGAAAGTTTTGAAAGAAGCTTATTATCGAAAACATATTGGAATTTTAATTAAAAGATCCTAATTATCAAACCATGTTGCTAAGAATAAAAAAAATATATATATGCATTTTATAGTTATAGGTCCTCTCAAGAAATGTCATGTCTAAGCATACCATAGACCATTGAATTCTTACCCCATATTGAAAAAGTTTCACGACAAAGTCAATGTACTTAAAAATAACAATTCACCTTCGCCTTCTGAAAATTGATTAATTTTAACTTGTCAGATTGTATGACAGGTTGTCCGGTTCTACTGCAAGAAGGTCCATTCACTGGATATGTGACGTGGATACGTGGATATGTGGACGTGGGTCGTTTTGACTGATGTGATTCCACGCAGTTTTTTTTTTTTTGGTTGGGGGGGGGGGGGGGAGGGGGGGTCTCTTTTCGTTGAGCATAAGAAACAGACTTAAAATTCTATTTAAAATATGATGAGAATATACCGTTATTTTGGCGGTATCCGTTTACCCTTTCCCCCTATGTTTTCCTTGACACCACCAACCCTTTTTTTTAGAAATTTTTTTTATATTTTGAAAATTTTTCAATATATGACTTTTTGAAATACAAATTCCAAATAATATGAATTTATGACATTTAAACATATACACAGTATTGACAATTCTATTTTCAGAGAGGTCAAATGACAAATATGACAATTTTAAGCCAAATAATAATATATAACAAAGGTACAAAGTGAAGATAGTATTGAATAAAAAGGAAGACATTGCACCCTATTTATTCCAACAACAAGTTAAATTGCCATTGTTAATAAATATAGCATTGAGGTAAAGACTTCATGGTTTTTCTTGTTAAACTCATACATTGTTGAAATTAAATTTTGATCAACTCGTATTGTTAAAATAAACTGCCATACTGAAGTTCTGATTGTAATACCTAAATAAATCATTTTACTTGATTCAGAAACGTAATCAGATTATAAATTTGTGATTCTTATAAACTTGATTCAGAAACGTAATCAGATTATAAATTTGTGATTCTTATAAAAGAAGTATAATTTGTATTTGTGATTCTTGTTAACATCTCCTTGGTCATCCATCAACAATCATCCGAAAATGTTGTTCGGTTCACATTAAACTGTATGAACCAAGTCCATTCAAATTAGCCAATAACAATGACATCATAGTGAGTCCACCTCCACCATCACTCCATCAGTAACAGAGCTTCCATCACGTGACCTCACGCTCCCCAGCTCAAAGTGACAGTGCACACGCACCGCGTCGTTCCTGTCACGTGACACGACGGATCCCGTTAAATCAAACGGAGGTGATTGAGCCGATGATGATGCCACTGCGTGTTAAACAATCTTCCCGTTTTGGGGAAGTCATTTGATGTTTTATTCGTTTATATTGAGGTGCATTTTCTTTCCCAAGACCAAGAGAAACTGACACAATTTCTATTTACACTTAGCTAATCTAACCTAGCACCTCTAACTCCCGCGTAATTCGCAAGAGATTTCATCTCGAGGTTTTAATGCGAGTAATTAATGGAAGCGAGATGGCCTAGCTAGCGTGCTAGATTACCTCTAGTCCAGATTTCATGCGTTTAGACTGTCAAGTCAGACTCAAGTCGCGTTTTCTTTTATCTTTTACTTTGCGCGTGCTGCTCTAATGGTGGCATAATAGTCTCCTAACAGTTTACTAGATTGGCAATGTAGGAGTCAGATTTTCTGTTGCGAGATACATATGTACAACGTGCAATGGTACATTCGCCTTAATTGTAGAAACGCACCCAATGAAATGATTTTGTAATTGTGTTTAAAAAGTAATTTTGTAATTCTTGTAAGATTGATGCGCGTCAATAGCAAGCATATATATATATATATATATTTGTAAAATAAACATGAAGTATTAACTCTTCTAACCATATTTAATGTATGATTTATCTAAATGATAAATGAAAAATTAATTGATAACCGCTTTTAAATACTAAGCTATTTGTTTCAGTTCATCTCTAATGCCTTCTTTTCCTTCTTCTTTTTTTTTGTTTTTTGAAAAGGCGAAAATGGTTTTCAGGTCCCATTTCTTCATAGAAGTCCAAACAATCCCATCATGTCTTATTATTTTTATTTTTTATTTGTTTGTCAATCATTTTAATTATTATTATAAATCTTAAAACTTGTTGCCTAGCTACCAACTACCACCGACCGTACTTCTGTCATCGCATAATTATAAGACGATGATCTTTGTATATAGGCTAGCTAGCTAGCAACATGACTACCTAAGCAAATAAAATTTATCCCATCTCACATTTCCCTATTTTAATTAAATTTTAATTAAAATGACTAGAGATGAGCCTACATCATACGCCTATGATGAACTAGGTCTCCTGTTACTCTAATGAGTGCAGACTAACGTAGATTAATTCATCAATTAATTCTTCATATGAATCCGTGAAATCCTTCACCTTGGAATTTTCCCAAAAAATGTATCGCCTACATGGATTAATTTATAAGCTGGTAAGAGATATCTGGTGCTTACCTATATTTAACTCGACGGATAAAGAATACAATTTTTTTTAAATAATTGAAAATTTTTCCCTAAAAATCGCACATCCGGCAGAACCATTGAATATTTTTTCGCAAAACTTTGTTTGGGGGGGGGGGGGGGGTGTGGCTACTTTGGCACAATTTCAAGTTTTAATTTTTTATATATATTTCTTTGACCTTGAATTTGTCGTGTCTGGAACGCAATCGAAATCTCATAGGTTTTGCCATTCAAAATTCCTTTAAAATATTATGGTTGTAACAGTGACAACTATATTTGGTAGGATCTTGAGGAAATTCAGGAGGCATGTGCAAAAATTTGGCTAAGACAAAGAGCTGCTAGTATAGAGGATTCAATGTTTCCATTCATCTGTTCATTGAGTTGTGTTGTATAACTGGCAATCAAGGTAAGTAGGGAAATATAGTTTTTTTTTTAGGGTCAGTTGGGAAATATAGTTAATTTAGAGAATTTTTTAAATTCTGGTAAGCTTTAGTTGAGAGGTTGAGATGTGATTTTTAGGTTTTTGTAATCAATATGAGAAGATGTAAGTACGTTTGATGTTTTTTGTAATCAATATGTTTTTTTAATGAAACGGGTGGCTTTGGTCCACCTTTTTCAAAAAAAAAAAGAAAAAAAGTGACAACTATATTTTAGTATTGTTGCACATAATTTCAGATCCTCTGAACCGAAATTTTCCAAATTATGCACTATGTACATATACTGCACTTTACGTAAAATTAATTGATGCTTATTAATATGCACTCGATACTTAAACAATTGAGTTTGGTAAGCAATCTTAATATAAGTTTATTAATAATTATATTATGTTATAAATGGATACAAATCATTTATAGATTGTTCATCTTTATTATTCTTATTTATTGCATTAGATACATATCGAAGATACATATCTTTGTCATTTATTAGAAGATCTCTTTTCTTGCTTATAAATAGAGGCTTGTAAATTGTATGTTAAATTGAATGAATTGAAAAACAGAAATACTGGTGTCTCTCTTTTGCTCTTCTTTCTTTCTCCACTTTAATTTTACAACACGTTATCAGCACGAATTGCTCAGTAGGACTCACAAAAATCACTTAGACAAATAACGGAGAAGAAAGTTGCAAAAAGATAAATTCACCATGCGATATACATCAAGTTTTATAAATCTGTTTGATTGAATATTGCCAACGTTATTTCATAGGTAAAAGGTTTCATTCAATATAATATTTTTTTTTTCTTAATTTCGATTCTATTTTGAAGATATTTAAATCTGAATTTTTTTGTTTGAATTTATGAGAATCATTCCCCGAAGTGAATGATGATAAAAATAATTATTTCATGATATTATCAAACTTGAAAATTTATCAAGAACCCGAAGTTCTTATTACATGAAGAACCCGAAGTTCATATTTCAATTTAAAGTTATTTAGAACTTGAAGTTCTTAATCAATAAAATAATTTATCTAGAACCTGAAGTTATTAATACTTGAATTTATTTGTTTAAAACTTGAAGTTTTATTTCTAAGTTATTGAATGAAAAATAACCTGGAGTTATTTTCAATTAAATTCTTCTAATTAAGTAGTCAAAAATTTTAATAACTAGAAGTTATTAAGTATTATAACCTGAAGTTATAATCATATGAATTATATTTTATTTTATTTTCTATTTATTATGTTGTAGTTTTTTTATTTATTTTATATTTTATTTATCATAGACTGAAGTTATGACATCAATAACCTAAAGTTTATATTTCGATTAAAATTATTTAGAACCTGAAGTTCTTGATACTTTTGAAGTAATTTGTTTAGAACTTGAAGTTCTTGATTTTTTAATTTATGTGCTTAGAACCTGAAGTTCTATTAGAAATTTAATATAACCAGAAGTTATGGAACACCACTGAATATTATTATATGAATAACCTGCAGTTATTATTCAAAGCTGAAGTTTTTTTTTCAAAGAACCTGAAGTTCTATTCTTAATAATCATAAATTATTATTGGACACTGGATGAAAAATAACTTGAAGTTATTCCCAATTTAATATATTAACAGTTATTATTTATCATTGCATGAGAAAAATAACCTGAAGTTATTTCATTTAAATTCTTTTTTATTGTGCAGTCAAACGATTTAATGACCAGAAGTTATTAAATAAAATTTTACTATAACCTGAAGTTATAATTGAGTTATTGTATGTTATTTTATTTACTTTATTCATTCATTCATTCATTTTATTTATTTGTTTGTTTATTTATTTATCGTAACCTGAAGTTACGATACTAATAACCTGAAGTTATGATGAAAGCATATTAGTACTCTTGAAGAGTTTTTCAAAGAAAAATATGACCATCAAAATAAAAAGCTCGTTACAACATGTGAGATTACATGATTTGAATTTTGGATGTGATTATAATTCTCCATAATTCATGCAATTTTGCTCCTGTAGTAGCAAAATATATTTTTAGTTAGTATCATATCTTCTGAATGAAAAATAAAATAACGAGTTTCTAATGAATAATCAACAAGTATGATTTACTTAAAAATTCATTCCCTGAAGCGAATATGATTTTATATGAATAGATGACATGGTCGCATTAATTTTTGCAATGAAAAAGAAATACATCCTGAAGATGTTTGTGACATATGCGAACAAAATAAAGTTGGTTTAATTTCTTCTTTTTATTATTATTCGTGTACGGGAATTAAAAAAAAGAAATAAAAGTTAATGAATAAATTTAGTTTAATTTTATTTACGGAAATGAATAAAGTAGTTTTTAATTTCCATTTAAGTTTCATGTACTTAAATAAATGAATAAAGAAAATTTTATTTTATTTATTTTATTTTAAGGAAAATGACTGACGCATTGTTAAGTAAAGGAGATCCATGTGTGGTTGACAGCGGAACTACAAATACCATATTGAAAAGTAAGAAATATTTTTTGCAGTTGCATCTCGATGAAATTAATATCCAAACTATATCTGACTCAAGTAATATAATTGAAGGCTCCGGAAGAGCTTGTATTTTGTTACCTGAAGGAACAAAATTAATAATAGATGATGCATTATATTCAAGTAGATCCAGAAGAAAGCTACTAAGTTTTAAAGATATTCGAAAAATGGTTATCATATTGAAACTATGAATGAAAGAAATTGCGAATATCTTCATATCATATCTATTAAAAATTGCTAGAAAAATATTATGGAGAAAATGCAAGCATTGTCTAATGGACTATATGGTACGTATATAAGTACAATAGAATCAAATATGGTGACTAACTAGAAGTTAGTTGATCCAAAATTATTTACACTATGGCATGATAGATTGGGTCATCCAGGAAATATAATGATGAGGAGAATAATTGAAAGTGCAAATGGGCATTCCCTAAAGAACCTGAAGATCATATTATCAAAAGAATTGACATGCCAAGCATGCTCTCTTGGAAAGTTAATTACTAGACCATCTCCAAATAAAGTTGGACCTGAAGCTTCATCATTTTTAGAAAGAATTCAAGGAGATATATGTGGACCAATTACACCACCATGTGGACCATTTAGATATTTTATGATTTTAATTGATGTATCAACACGTTGGTCACATGTGTATTTGTTATCAACAAGAAATATTGCATTTACTAGATTATTAGCACAAATTATCCAATTGAGAGCTAACTTTCCAGATTATCAAATTAAAAGAATCCGACTTGATAATGCAGGAGAATTTACATCCCAAGTTTTTAATGATTATTGCATGTCTATTGGGATTACTGTAGAACATCCAGTGGCACATGTTCATACACAAAACGGTCTAGCAGAATCGTTTATTAAAAAGTTACAATTAATAGCTAGACCATTACTTATGAAATCTAGTTTACCATCTTCTGCATGAGGACATGCCATATTACATGCTGCTGCACTAATTAGATTAAGATCAATTGCTGATCATAAGTATTTCACCTTACAATTGGTCTCCGAAAGAGAACCAAATTTGTCTCATTTAAAGGTATTTGGTTGTGCAATATATGTTCCAATTTCTCCTCCACAACGCAAAAAAATGAGACCTCAAAGAAGATTGAGAATTTATATTGGTTTTAACTCTCTTTCTATTGTTAAATATTTAGAACTATTAACGGGAGATGTTTTTACAGCAAGATTTGCTGACTGTCATTTTGATGAATCAATATTCCCAAATTTAGGGTAAGAAAAATAAAAGTTGGATAGACAAGTGACTTGGAATTCATCATTATCTTATCTTGATCCCAAAAGTGGTCAATGTGAACTTGAAGTTCAAAAGATTATAAATTTGTAAAGAATTGCAAATAAATTGCCTGACGCATTCACAGATATAAATAGAGTCACTAAATCACATATTCCAGCTATAAATGCACCTGCTCGAATAGATATTACAAAAATATCAAATGAATCTCATGAATGTAGAAAACGTGAAAGACCAATTGGTTCTAAGGATATAAATCTACGTAAAAGAAAAGAGCAGAATAAAGCAGTTGGTACAATCCCAGAAGAGATTTATAAGGTTCCAGAAGAAACTAAATCTCCAGAAGAGATTAATAAAATTAGAGAAGAAACTAAAACTCCAGAAGAGGTTGATGAAGTTCTAGAAGAAACTAAAGTACCAAATGATTATGAAATTTCTATAAATTATGTGAAAAATGGTACAACATTGAATAGGAATAAAACTCAAGTTGATGAAATTTTTGCATTCACTATGGCTTGTGATGTTTTAAGCGAAGAGGATAATGTACCAAAAACTATAGATGAATGTAGACAAAGAACTGATTGGCCTAAATGGAAAGATGCTATACAAGCTGAATTAAATTCATTTGATAAACGACAAGTATTTGGACCAGTAGTCCAGACGCCCAAAGATGTTAATCATGTAGGTTACAAATGGATATTTGTCATTAAAAGAAATGAGAAAAATGAGATTGTGAGATACAAAGCAAGGCTAGTGGCGCAAGGCTTTACACAAATATATGGAGTTGATTATGAAGAAATATATTCACCTGTAGTGGATGCGATAACTCTCAGATTTTTTATAGGTCTTACTGTCACAGAAAATCTAAAAATGTAACTTATGGATGTTGTCACAACATATCTATATGGTTCACTTGATAGTGAAATATATATGAAAATTTCCGAAGGATTAAAAATACCTCAAGCATATAAATCAAAGCCTAAAGAAATGTACTCTATAAAATTAGAAAAATCTTTATACGGACTAAAACAATCTGGTCGAATGTGGTATAATAGACTTAGTGAATATCTTATAAAAGAAGGATATAAAAATAATACAGTTAGTTCGTGTGTTTTTATTAAAAAATCAAATTTTGATTTTGCAATCGTTGCAGTGTATGTTGATGATTTAAACATTATAGGATTTCCTGAAGAGATTGAAAATACTGCAAAATTGTTGAAAAAAGAATTTGAAATGAAAGACTTTGGTGTAACTAAATTTTGCCTCGGCCTGCAGATTGAGCATTTAAAGAATGAAATATTTATCCATCAGTCAAATTATATAGAAAAAATATTAAAAAGGTTTAATATGGATAAAGCTCATCTTTCGAAAATACCAATGGTCGTGCGATCGTTGAATGTAGAAAATGATCATTTTCGTTCCCAAGAAAATGATGAAAAAATACTTGGGGTGTGTTTGGATGAGCCTTGAATAAGGAATAAGAATAAGGAATTTCGGTATGCGTGCTTGTCCATATTCCTTATTCTTATACCATGGTTTTGTTAATATAAGAATAAGGGCCCAAATTCCTTATTCTTGTGTTGTTTGGATTGCACAAGAATAAGAATAAGCACGCATACCGAAATTCTTTATTCTTATTCCTTATTCAAGGCTCATCCAAACACACCCTTGGTCATGAAGTACCATACTTAAGTGCAATTGGAGCATTATTATATCTTGCAAATAATACAAGACCTGATATTGCATTTGCTGTAAATTTGTTGTCAAGATATAGTTACAAACCAACCCGAAGACATTGTAATGGAGTTAAAGAAATTTTTCGCTATCTCTGTGGAACTTGAGATATGGGGCTACATTATCATAAGGATATAAAATCCAATTTAGTTAGATATGTAGATGCATGATATTTGTCAGATCCGCATAAAGCAAGATCTCAATCATGATATGTGTTTACATACAGTGGAGCTGTAATTTCATGGCGATCGACAAAACAAACTCTAACTGCAACATCATCAAATCATGCCGAACTAATTGCTTTATATGAAGCAAGTCGAGAATGTGTTTCATTAAGGTCAATAATTCAAAATATTCAAGAAGAATGTGGGCTTAAAAACATTAAGGAAAATTCTACTCCAATATATGAAGATAATGCAGCTTGAATAACACAAATTAGAGAAGGATATATCAAAGGAGACCGAACTAAACACATTGCGCCGAAGTTCTTTTCAGCACATGACCTATAAAAGAATGGTGTAATAAATGTTCAAAAAAATCAATCATGCGACAACTTGGCTGATCTATTTACGAAGTTTTTGCTAATAAGAATTTTTAAACAACTCAGAAAGAAGATATGTCTACATCGACTGAAGGATGTCCAATAATATCAACATGAGGGGAAGCATTATACGCGCTGTACTCTTTTTTCCTTATTCAAGTTTTTATTCCAATGGATTTTTCTTGGTAAGGTTTTTAATGAGGCAGTATAAATGATCCAGAAGTATCATATTAATATTGATCCTGAAGTATCATATTAATAGTGTATAATGAAAGATGAACAAAGGGGAAGTTTTATAAATTGATACAAATCATTTATAGATTGTTCATCTTTATTATTCTCATTTATTGCATTAGATACATATCGAAGATACATATCTTTGTCATTTATTAGAAGATCTTTTTTCTTGTTTATAAATAGAGGCTTGTAAATTATATGTTAAATTGAATGAATTGAAAAACAGAAATACTGGTGTCTCTCTTTTGCTCTTCTTTCTTCCTCCACTTTAATTTTACAACATATTATTTTATTAAATTTTGTTATAATTTTATATTTAAACACCTAGATCGAATACGAAGTAAAGCGCAAGATTTAGAGAATACTTGACATGTCATCGTGCGTGTGGACAAAAAAAAAAGAGCAAAATATTTACTATAATGTCATTAGTAGAAGAATAAGTCAATTTTTTCATGTAATTATATATCATACGCTTTGATTTTTACTGTTTAGACTAAAACTAGTGATATCTTCTTCGTAATTCTGATGGGGACCATTTTCAAATTCGAGCCAACTTTATAAATGGATACTATAACAATTCATTTCTCATGAGCCGCCCATTCTTTTTTTTGAGATAATTCTAGCATTCTAGCTAGAGGACGCATTTGGAGAAACAACAATAATGTACCGCGTAAAGGAAACAAAGAATTGTGCCTTCAGAAATTAAATTATCTCATATCAAATCTGATTTATTAAATATTTTTCCATCTTCTAATCAATACACTCTTCATTATTATTATTATTTTTTTGAGGTAGACTAAAATTAGCTACGACTGACAGATTGACTCATCAGCTGCAATTAAATCTCAATTTTCGAAGTTCTAATGACTAATCTAAACTGTTCAATGTGTTCGTCATATTGAAATCTCATAAGAGAACAAATTTTATATTTTTCTAGATTTTTTTTACTATTTTTTTGAGATTTTTAAAAATTGTTGTTATTGAAGGGTCTAGAATTATTTAGATTAAAAATTTTGTAAAATACCAAACAAATACTACAAACTTAAAAAAAAATGTAAATTTTGGTCTCCAATGAGATTTCAATATAAAGAACACATTGAACGGTTCGGATTTGCTGTAAGAATATAAAAAATTAAGATACAATCGCAGCTGACAGTCTCATCTGTCAGTCGCAGCTTATTTTAGTCGTTTTTTTACTAAAAATTTAATATTGTTAAATTTTCTTTTTCTATTATCGGGTGTACGTTAAAGCAAAATGTATCATAAATATTAACTTTAAATTTCTATACTTTTTGACCATAAATCTTATAAAATATTTATAAAATTTAACATGCAATTATTGGCAATAAATAGGACTAGTCCGTAGAGAATGTTGGGGACCATTCATTCGCACAGGCTATCTGTACATTTTGTAGTCTGGGCTAATGGGCCTGACTTTACACTTTAGTAGCGAGGGGGATCTCTCCACCTTATTCGTCTTTTTCATAAAGGTCTAACGCAAAATATTCTTAGCTGATCAAGGATATTCTTTGGCATGCCTCATTAATTGTTTGGTCCCGTTTCAAAAACACCTCTGAAAGTCAAAAATAAATTTTGATTCATCGCCACTGATTAATCAAAACATTCCAGTATTTTGGTCCAACTTTAGCTTATGCTAGGTAAAAAGAATAAAGTTTTACGGTGGAATTCTCATTTATAAAATGCTCTAATATTATGTTATATTTTAAAACCAGACCTATCTAAGTATGAATTTATAGAGACAAGAATGCATAATAGGTAAACTGAATTATTACTATTACCACCGTAAATGATTGAAAAACTGCAAGCTTAGTAGATAAAATTGGTTACATTTTTAAGCACAAATGAGTAAAATACTAGCTTGTTTATAATTAAGGAAGACCAATTTTCCTTTTATTCAACGAAATGGTGTAATTTTTAGAGAAGCAACAACATTTAGGCGACTGAATTCATAGCCACAAAGAAACATGCCGCTAATACCACTTGTTTCACCCCCAACATGCTTCAAATTAACGAACCGATCAATGATTGAGTTTTGTTATAAGAGAAGCACATACGGGCTACAATACGTCCTATTTCGTGTGTGGGCCCACATCAGCAGTGGTAGGCTGGGTGTGGTCCATTAGTAATAATTGGGCCGGGTTTGAGATTCTATATACTACATTCCTCTTTTTCCTTTTGCTTTCATTTTTTTTGCCTCTGTTGGTTAATGATTCTTAGTCTATACATAGTAAAACACACACTGCTTCCATTAAATCATGAAATGACCGCGTGAATATTTTCTAAACTTGCCAACAAGATTTAGATAATACTACCTACGAAAAACTCGGGAGGATCTTATCCGGTTCTGTTTTTAGTATTCATGCACAGTGTGGCAAATAGGAGCTTGAAAATTTCTATTTTTTTCCAGGCTACATTTAGCAGGATTCTACATGATCAACCTCAAAATTATGTAATCTGAAGGATGAAAAATTGAAAATTAGAACAATGATTCTGAGTTATTTATTTACAGAGAAATTAATAAACTGTGAAAGAAATTTTGATTTGATGTGGTTTCAGGAAAAAATAAGTGAGAAATCTTTGTTTTTTTTGTTTTTAAAAAAAAAAAGAAAAGTGAAAACTCTCTTTATAACTAACCAAAAGCCAGATTCTGAAATGTACAAGTTTTAAACTAAAAATAACAAGTGAAGTGTAATTATCCAATTTTTGACTGTCAGATTCACCGACACTTCAGATAAATTTTCTTTAAATGTATCAGATAAGATAATATCGAAATTACAAATCAGCTTCAATTTACAATATTCTTTACAGACGAGCAGTTTTAATTTAGAAAAAAAAAAATTTACATCTTTTAGATTTCACTCCCATATATTAATGGACTCACTGCTCCCTTCCTTTCTCGTGCCTCAACCCCACTTCTCTCTCTCTCTCTCTCTCTTCTCTTATCTTTCTCGCTCTATCAGAGCACTGCTCTCTCTGTTCTTACTTCTTACACCTTCTTCAAACCTCCAAGTGCTCCGAATTCCAAAACCTTCTTCCCCATAATCCAACAAATAATAATCACCATGAAACACGAAGATCAAAAGACAATGCAGCTAACTCTTGACATGACTTCTCCTCCACTTCCTCCAACAAGCAAACCGTCACCAGCATGGCAAGTGGGACCTATAATCGTTGGAGCGGGTCCCTCGGGCCTAGCCGTTGCTGCATGCCTCTCCAGTGTAGGCATCCCTTCGACTGTACTGGAGAGAAACACATGCATTGCCTCTCTATGGAAACATTACACTTATGACAGGCTCAAACTGCATCTCCCAAAGAGCTTTTGCGAGCTTCCATTAATGGGCTTCCCCGAAGACTTTCCGAAATATCCCACAAAAGATCAGTTCCTCTCATACATGGAGCAATATGCAAAGAAGTTTGGCATTGAGCCTCGGTTCTGTACCGAGGTGGTACAAGTACATTATGATGAAAGCATTGAGGGGTGGCGGGTTTGTTTGAGCAATGGAGAAGAGCTTGCGAGTAAATGGGTGATTGTGGCTACAGGAGAGAATGCTGAGCCGGTCTTACCAGAGATAAATGGATTGGAAATGTTCGAGGGACGCGTGATTCACACATGCCGGTACAAGTCGGGAAAGTCTTTTGAAGGAGAGAAGGTGCTTGTGGTAGGCTGTGGCAACTCTGGCATGGAGGTGAGCGTGGACTTGTGCTGGCACAATGCGATTCCGTCAATGGTGGTTCGAAATACGGTGAGAAAGAAAAAAAAACATTTTAAATCATTATACATTATTATTGTATAATTATATTTCCTTTGCATGATTCTGCTGTTCTATTCACTAATAAGGTGTTTATTTACTTGCGGTTTATATTACTTCTCCTAGTGGGGTTATATTTATAATAATCAAATTATGAGGTCTGGTTTGCAAATATTGATCCTGAAAAACTAATGATCTTTATCTTTAAAAAAGTAATTTGTTGTGATTATTATTTTTTTTTGCCCCTGAAATTTGGTTCCTTTAATTATTAGCTAAAAATATACGATTTTAATAGTTACCCTACTTTGAGAATAGAGAATTTTTGCGCTTAATTTTATGCTGTCTTAATTAATCTAACTTATGAGTAATGCTAGAGTCAAATGCGATCGGATCTCAATTTTCGAGATTAGCACGGCCGATCCAAACCGCTCAATTTGTTTTCCATAATAAAATATTCTTGGAGATCAAATTTTATAATTTTTCGAATTTTTCGAATATTTTTATTATTTTTTTATTTTACAAAATCTTCTATCTAATTAATTTTAGACCCTTAAATTTTAAAAAAATCTGAAAATATAGTTAAAAATTTCGAAAAATATAAAATTTGGTCTATAAGAATATTTCAACATGATGATCATATTGAGCGGTTCAGATCGGTAATTTGAAATTTCAATAGTTGAGTCTAGAATCGTGTTTGACGTCAAACGCGTTTGATTCTAGCATTACTCCTAACTTATTGGATATACTATATTTCTTTTTGATGTATTATGTTGGGTTAACATGCAAATATAGTAAAATACTGGGCCTAATTTGGAAAATAGTTGTACTGTATTAAATCCCTTCTTCTTTGCTCCATCAAACATGTTTGGCAGTGAGCTGATCTTACATAACTGTAACTAAATAGCAATTAAGATTCTTTTAACCTTTATCTGGTTTTGTCAATCAATAGGTGCATGTATTACCGATGGAGATATTTGGGTTCTCAACATTTGGAGTTGCTATGGCTTTGCTTAAACGGATGCCAGTTAAATTAGTCGATAAGTTCCTTCTGAGCATGTCTAACGTCATACTAGGTGACACTGACAAGTGGGGCCTACGACGACCAAAGATCGGACCGATTGAGCTCAAAAACCATGCCGGGAAGACCCCAGTGCTTGATGTCGGTGCGCTCGCTCAAATTAAATCAGGAAGGATTAAGGTAATCGTCTGTCGTTTTAATAATACAATGCAGTATCATTATCTTTCATTTTTCTCTATTTTCTTAAAAATCACTTCCCAATTAATTAATCTCTTATGGGAAAAACAGATTTTAGTTTATTGTATTTGCTATTTTCTTCATTTCACAAAAGCACCTCCCTTTTTATTTCTAAAATAAAAGGTTCTCATACATAAAATATAAGTTGAAACTAGTCTTTTAATACACGAGACCAAAAGTGATACCTACTTCAAGGAAAAAAATTTATAATATAATCCATCTTTTAAACAAGTTTGAATTTAATCCTTTTATTTAAGAGAATGAGCTGTTAGGGGAACTTCTAAAATAAAAAAAATAAATAAAAGCCGGAAACATTCTTATGGAACCATTTTTGGGCTTGAGTTGCCTTGTTTCATTTATTGATCACATAACAAACAAAAAAAAAACAATTATAGTGCATATACCTATACAGTCATACAGATGCACACACTTGTCTTTTTCACAAAAGAAGAGAGCTCCAATGCAGTAGGAATCGATCCTTTCTATGAAATCTGTATATCGTCATTATCCAATGATGTGATGTGCTTGAAAATCTTTCCAATGAGATCTTTTGTCCCTGAAAGAGCAAGTTTAGGTCGTGTCACAAACCCCAAAACATAGACCCATTACCCCATTTACTCTCCTTACTTTCTCTATCATAGTATCATACAAAATCAAATGTGCCTCCTCATTAATTCATTGCACATGAATCCCTGTGTGTGTGTAGCGTGTGCCATCTCGCTGACAATGAAAAAGCTAAAGTAGAAAAGTACAAAAAGATCGTTCATGCAAAATAAAGTCCTGTGCATCCCCTGTCCTGTTGTTTTCTAGGAACCAAGTTGTAATATTTTGTGTTGGGTCTTAAACATGAACATATGTTTATGCACAATTTTAATCAAGATACAACACAAAAATATTCTGTCCAAGTAAGCCTTTTTAAACTTAATTGCTGGAAACCACAAGGGATTTAACAAAGAGAAACATATCTGTTAACAGTATAATTTGTCTGACCAGGTAGTGGGAGGGGTGAAGGAGATAACAAAAGATGGTGCAAAATTTGTGGATGGGACTGAAGAACGGTTCGACTCGATTATACTTGCAACTGGTTACAAAAGCAATGTGCCTTCATGGCTCAAGGTAAAGCATCACTAGCTCTCTTTGTCCAGTGCCCCTTTTCTGACCTCCTTTCTGCCTCGTTTCTCTTTTTGTTTTTATTTATGATGATGTTGCATCACGAATCAGTGATGGGAATTGTCTGGTTATTCTGTGTCACCTTCTCCTGTTGCAAACTGTGATGCCATACATCCAGCATCTCTATTTTAAATAATAAAGTAGGATTGAATAACAACCAACGTCAGTATAGTGCTAGAATTTGTCCTTGATTTTTTTTTTTTTTTGCTCTATTTTTATTTTTATCTTTTTTTTTTAATTAATGATTTATTAATACCATAGTTTGATTAAATAACTTGTTCCAATGTACCCTACCTATATTCTAGTATTAGTGGCTGACTATCTAGGCCTTTTCATACTATACTTTTGAACAGTTCCACTTGGAAGTACTATACTGTATATCCTATATTCAAAGTAACTTGATTCATACTAAATCTGTGCAATAATTTGAGAATCATATCTACCGTTACTGTTTGACCTAGCTTGTTATATTTATAATCCCTGCACCTATGTTTAATAGGTGACATTAAAGACATCAGAATCTTTTCGAATGAGTTCAGAGTTCTCCTTGACCGTTGTTGACCATAAAAATCCTCTATCTGAAAATAAATAATTAGCTGAAATATGATCCATAATATGAACTGCAAATATTTTGCATCAACAGAAAACTTCAACTCCATGTTATATCATATTTCATTTTAGTATTATTAGTATAATTTCAGGATAAAGAAAAGGCAAAGCAAAAGTCAAGAGGGCTAAAATTTAGAAAATAGTAAAATTGTGGACTCGAATGTTATTTTTTTGGGGTAATGCCATGAAAAGCAGCCAATCTTGCGGTTGATGACAAGTTGCCCTTTGAATTTTTAAATTTGACTATCACCTCCAAATTATACGATCTGTGATAATTATTAATTAGCTCCTTATAGTTAATATAACCTAAATGGATTAATCATCAACGTAAATTACCATAATATCCAAATTTATGAATTTTTTTAATAGAATAATGAATGAAGCTATATATTAGTGGGAATATGTTAATGCTACAGAGGGGAGTGATGAAATAGAACAATAAATGAAGCTATATATATTTGTGGGAATATGTTCATGCTACAGAGTGGTGAAAGAGCAGAGATCATTTACTCCTTACATGACAATATGTCTGGCTCACCTGCACGGAGCAACTGCCACATATAGCTAATTTTTGGTTATTTTTGTTCATTTATATTAAATCAAGTAATATTTGCTTATTATTCGTAACTTTTGTTTGGACCTGGTCTACCTGAACAATAAATTAATAAAAAATAATGAAAATAAAAACTTGGCTTCTAAAAAATTGTTTGCATGCATGTTGTTCACCATTTCTTCTTTTTTATTGCTTTTAGGATGGTGGTAGACTATTCGCAAATGATGGTTTGCCGAAGACACCATTCCCAAATGGCTGGAAAGGTGAGAATGGTCTTTACAGCGTCGGTTTTACGAAGCGAGGTCTTCTCGGTTCCTCGATGGATGCCATGAAAATTGCAAACGATGTTCATCTCCAATGGAGTCAGCTGAAACCTTAGCTAGCAGAACTCTATAACCACATACTAATCCTTAGAAGTTAATTAGTTTAAGGTTGCTTTAAAAAGTTTGACCAAGTAACTTTTCTTTGTAAATCACCCAATTTTGGTTTGCTTTCATGGTACCCTCTACAGTTATCATTCTTCTACTTACTGCTTTGAGTTTATCATATATATATCGAAGTTAAATTCTAATGTATATTACTTTGAAATATAGAAAATGGGAAAAAAAAAAAACTGATCTTTGAAATTCCTTTTGCTCTTACTGATGACTATAAATTTGGCATTTCCTTTTTTTTTTTTAAATTTTTCTTTGGTGATGCGTACTTAATCTATCAGCATTAAAATTTATTCGGCTGCATGCTAGGCTCTCTGGCCAAGGAATATATGAACGGTCAAATGTGATCTTTTTGGGCATTGTTGTTGTATGAGCACCTCCCCTCTTATATTTAATGCTTGGCATGAAACAAAACTTTACGATGGGTCTACCTTTGTTTTAATGGTCTGCCCCACTTAAATGTGCACATTACTAAAGGAATTGAGAATTTACTTTTCATAACTGTAAATAAAGCAAACATTTACATAATATAAATGTTACATGCAAAGTCAGAGAAATATTATATTGCTTTAATCACTGAAAGGGCCCGAATAAAAATAACATCAGACGAACACGAACTTAAAAATTGAAACATAATATTACTGTAAGTTGAGAGGTGTGTGGGGATGGAAAAGTTTGCTTCCTTTTTTTACAATTTAAATTTGACTCCTTTTTCTGGATTATTGATCATTGTACCTTTTTATTGCAAATAGGATTGACTTTCATCAGTACCGTTTATTACAATTGAAACCATTCATAAAATTACTTATATGAATTGTTATAAATCATATGTTTTGATTTGAATAAATTCATTCTATATTTTAGCATATAGCAATGATACCGATTGAGTTTGTCTTCAAGGAACTAAAAACCTGAAGGCCGCCTTAACAACACATTTTCAAATTAAAGAACCCAAACTTTAGAAAAATTAAACAAATGCTTATAGACATTTTTTTACCTTACTAATTAATTTTCATCAATTTGTATAAGATTTGAATATCAGTTAAAAACTCTAGTAAATTCTGTTAAATATATATGAATTACAAATTTGAAATTATTTGATAATGGTAAAACTTGAATTAAATTGCATCATTTTTCATGTGGTGTTTATAAGGTATAGAATATACATTCTCAGAGTTGCCAAAATTATATATAAAGTCAATATATTAAAGATAAATTTTCGTTGTATTTTAATTGAAAATATCAATGAGATGGAAGCAAGTCATTTTGCGGGAAATAGAAATGCTCCATCATTGTCATCATTGAGCTTGTCCTTCTCATGTCAACGGATCTTTCGGCATTCTCATGTCTAATACTCTTTTCCTTTACATTCCTTTTTACAACGCAACGTGCCTTTAAATTGGGCCATGTCCATCATTCTCTTCCTTCCCCTTTTCTCAATTAATATGGTCGGTCGGATAGCTAGAACAAATTGGATCTTGAAGATGATAAGTCAGATTTTGGATGTATTAGCCCGGCCTAGCCTAAAAATTGTCACCCATTATTAACTAACACATAATTAATAAAAAATCAGTGTATGTATTCTATTAAGTTTGTAATATAAATTGTACATAAGATTTCAAGTTTGTTTGATATAATGAAAACTCAAGAAATTATATTAGCAAAACTATTTTTTATATATTTTCAACTTTCATTCTTTTTTTATAGAATAGCAAAAGATGCCCTCATATGTGGGCAAATAAGGAAACAAAATAATATTAGATAGGGGTATTTTGATTTATGTCACTGCAAAAGTTTAAAATTTGAGATATGCCATTGCTAAATGATTAATTGGTTTTATGCCACCATAAAACAATAAAAATTAGTTTTTGCAATTGGTCAATAAAATGACCACCATACCTTTTGAATATGCAATTGTAAAATATTAAAGTTCAAAATAAGCCATCCTCAATCAATAATTGATTTTATGTCACTTTAAAATAAAAAATGATATATACCTACACGAATAAGCACAAATGATTCATCCGTACCAAGAACTTAAAAAAGGAACTATGAAAGTAGACCTTTTTTTTTTTTTTTTTTTTGAAGAAGTTAACAGAAACCACCAACAGAAATTAGGTGCCTAAGTTTTGGATTTGCTTGTAAGCAAGATCTGACGATTATATGCCTTCTGAAAGAGCACCAAGCATTACATGCGCTTCTAGCTATTTCACACCTAAATTGATAATTTTGGTCAAATATTAAAAAGGATAATGAAATATAAATTGGGTTTATACTTCTCTCACGAAAACATAGGAATTTTGAATTTGTATCCTCTAGGCCTGGAACATAAAGTTGATTAAAACTTTTATATTGTATACTTACATCTCTCACTTCTCAATCAATTTGGACCATGGGAACATTATGCTATATCAAGATTTACGTGATTATTTAGAGACTTGAACAAATGCAAATTGAAAGGAATCTTGGGAAGAACCAGCTCTGGTCTGGTGGCAAAGAGCAATGCATCTTGAGTAAAAGGTCGCAGATTCGAAATCCGGCTGGGGGCTCTTTCATAGATATTTAATTTAAAAATAAGTTGGGAGACTTGACCCCCAATTTATCTTAAAAAAAAAAAAGGAATCTTGGGTCAATTATCGGAGGAGGGTCTGTTCCGTCTTTCTTTTTTCTTTGATTTGCATTTAACCTAACTAAGGGTATTTTTGGAATTTTTAAAATTAATGACAGAATTTAAAGTGGTAAATATAGATTTTTCTTATGATTTTAGAGAAAATAATGGCATAAAATCAATTTTTGCGGTTTTATAGTGGCAAATATATAATTAGTCATTTAAGAATGGCATATTTGAAATTGAAGAACTTTTTTAGTGGCATAAAACAAATTTTTTTCATAAAGATATGTTGCCCAATTTGTTTTCTTATTAGATGAAAAATCAAAATATATTGTTACTTCATATAGCGATTGATATCAAGTTATCAACCATAGATCAAATCGATCGAATGACACAAACAAGTGTTTACATGCTAGGTCTAGCATGTAACCTCTCTTGGATCCGTATGTTTATAAAGATAGAGACTAGCTGACCAGAATCACACCAACAAATTTCACTGCAAAATAAAATTTATTACATAGTAGTTGTGAAAACAGAGCAAGAAAAAGAAAGGAAAAGAAAAAAGAGCCTAAAAACAAGACAAACAAAGAAAAATAGATTCTAAGTCCTCCATTAATTTTGTCAATGATAAAAGGGTCCTCTATATATAGTCTTTGTCAGATTGCACTTGGTCGACGTTCATTTTTAAAGTATAAACTTCTCTCATTGTTATAGTAAACCCTTATTTTAGTTGATGTGTCCATATCATTTCAAGTACTATTACCACTATCTGACAAAGTCTAACTGTTTGTATCCTTTTCGAATTCATACATGTACGTAGCTCGACGTAAATAAACAGTATATTTTCATTATTGACTCTCATCGTATAGCTTCTTTTTTATATATTTTTGAACAATTTGTATTATATAATTATTATTAATTTAAACAATATATCATCAGATATATTATATGTATTATATATATATAGTAGTTAGATTCTTGAGAGGACATGGATTCTGTGGTCAGCTTGCCAGATGTAATGGCTCAGGTCAGGTCAGGTAAGTAAGAATTGACATTATCTATGTACACTCCTCGGGTAATACTGAGTATCACCATTAAATGCCACACAGCAAGCAAACAGGATGGACATTGTATGATCATCAATTGAAGGCTCTCTAGCTGGAGCCTGGCAAATCTGCTTAACATGAAATCGTCTCAGAATACGGCAGCAGCACTCGTTCGACTCAGAACTCTCTCTTTCTCTCTCTCTCACACATAAACACACTGTTTTTCCCTTGGGGAGAGGTGCAAGCAGAACAGTGCGAAATTTAGTAGACAATGATGGGACTCTGCCATGAAATTTATTGTGTCCGTATCAGGGACCGAGCGAGTGACAGCTCCACTGCGCTCGCACACTCGCTCACTTGCTCACATCTTTTGCCACATGCACACCCGGATTTTGTGATGTACCTCGCGACTCGACACCAGTCCTTACTTCTACGGACACGATGCATGTATATATGATTTATTTATAATTTATATTATTCAACTTTCAAGAGCTGATGTTGCGACCGAGAGATTGTCTCTGTGCAGGTTTCTCCTTTGGGAAACTATTTTAATGAAATGAAATGTACATTGTAACGTCAACTCGTAACAAGGAAGGATTATCAAATTCTTTATATTTTGAAATGTGAGAATAATCGTATTGAACAGATTTCATCCGTCCTATATATTAGATGTGAACATTTCTCTTCATTTGAATAATATTTTTCATGACATCAAATGGATGCGATAAAAAATTACAACACAAATTTTCTTAATTTTGTATGAATAAAAGGACTTTTTTTCGTTATCACGTTGGAACAAATGAAGTGCTCCTTTTACTAATAGTATCTGTATCTGCCGAGGATGAACTTTTGGTTTGGAATGGTTGGGTTTAATTTTAACGAAATCAACAACCAAGTAGCTACGTACGAAGAGATATTAGATGTCCACGATAAATTATGATTGTTGCTATTGAGATACTTTTGGCCGGTTCAATAGAAAATTTTGTCAATATATAATTTTAATCAACCGGATTATTATTATTATTTTTTTAAAAAGCTACCCAAAACTTGGTAGCCTGCATACTTTATGCGGAGAGTATTAGTACAAAAAAAAAATCATAAGATATGATCATCATGAAAAGTAAAACAAGAAAAAACGAAAAAAAATAAACAGTAATCTAAAAGTTTCCAAGACAAGACAGACATCAAGTCTAGCACATTACAAAGCGAACCCAGAACACAAACAAAACACTTCAGCCATCAAGAAGGTCTTCATCTTCTGTTTCTTGGACCCCATTTGCGTTGTTAGTAACCATCTCCCACTTGACATGATGCTCTAATCCGGTGCTCTTTCCTGTCCAGAAGTGCATTAGGTGCAAGGTTGAAAAAATGGTGGTAAATGAAGATTTACCATTAGTGGAACTAAAAGTTCTACCGTTCCTTTCAGATCATAACACCCATAACCAGGTAGCTAACAAGATTTTATAAAACATGCAATTTTTATTATCAAGATGAACTATAGAATTCCACAAATTGTTAATAGAACTTCTATCTAATAAATGACCATTTGGGAGTACTCTTGAAACTATTTCCCAAAAAAAGATAGCATAAGGACAGTGTAAGAAAACATGATCAATTAACTGATTCATCTTGTGTGCAAAAATTACAATCTTTTGGGCCTTGCCAGCCACTAATACAAAGGTTATTTCTAGTTAGCATTTTGTTTTCTATGACTAACCAAAGGAAAAACTTGTATTTTAGAGGTATTTTTAAGTCCCAAACAGATTCTTTTAAGGGGATGGTGATACCTTCATTATGAAGGAACTTAGTTTTGTGCTTATTTTAATATTATAAATCATATTTAATATAATTAAACAACAAGCACAACAAGGATCTTGTGGAGAGACAAATTAGTGCAAGAGATAGAGAAAACGGGTTGTACCTCTCTTCATATCGCAACGAAGAGGCTCGACCAAGGTTTTGGAATCGGTGGCGTGCTCTCCAACACTTCCTACTCCTTGTCCTTGAGTCCACCAAAAGGATTAACCAAATCCTAATTATTTGTGCTAGCAAATTTCAGGATGAATCTAGTACTTGTTTTCTTCTTCGACTAATCAACAATTAATAAGAAGAAACTATTGCTCAACACATGAGCACCTAAATGAACTTGAGAAAGAACCATTACATGGCAGAAAAACTACTTTTTCTCCTTGTAATTTCGTTCTAATTGGGAGAGGAAGAGAGAGGAGAAAGTGAAGAGCCATGTCCCTTTATTTCTCCTTGAGTTCCTTCATATAACCCACTAATGAGTCTTTTCAATTAACCAATGATTAAAGGACAATTTTTTCCCTCTAAAGCCAACCATAAATAAGGCCTAAATGGGCTACATGACATGTATTATTAGTCTATTAATCCATTTGTTAATTGTCTTCTCAAGTTGCTTTCAATTCGGGCTCAATTAGGCTTATTAAATCAAAACCTATATATTCAAAATAATTCCTATAATTATATTAAATATTATTGAACTAAATTATCAACTTATTGATAATTATTATTGTATTAGCATATGCATTAATTAAGTTTCATATGATCACTTTGATTCAATTAATTATAACAGTTCTCAACGGTATATAATTAATTAATCAACTTATCATATATTCTATTCTCCAATGCAAATAAACTAAATAATGCACCATTTGATTAAAGTTTTATTTGTGTGACCCTCGAGAATTTATGTTATGTTGGCCATGTAATTAAATCATTATTTATTTTTAATAATCATAAGCGGTATCTATCAACACGTTATGATTCCCAATTAACATAAACAAAAACTATACTTTTATAGTATTTCAATCCTGCATAAGAAATAAAGTATTTTCTTGTTTTGATTCTTATGTCACATGATATCATTGTATAATCTGAGATAGAAATGTGTCATTCTTGCAGATTATACATTTCTTGATCTAGAATTGATCGTCTAGTTTGTGCGCATACGATCCAACTCCATCAAGGGACCCAACTGATATCATCACTCACTAGGTATACTAATGAGAGACATACAGTTTTCTTGATGAACAACTTTTCCCCACACAATTCAAGAGAACATAAATAAAGTCCGTATAACAGCCCTTATCATGAATCAACGTTAGACGATATTTATTGAACCTATTCTCATGTGGAAAAGTTGAACCATCTCAAACTTAGAATCAAACTCATATGAAATAAATAATGACACATAACACAATCCATATATTTATTTCATTCGGTCAAGTCATATGCTATGTTCCAGTAACATACACATATGCAATTAAGTTGGTTACTCCTTACCTATGATTGTAGAACTTAATCATCACTTAACTTGCATACTAATCTTATCCGATAATTAATGTTCCTTGTTAATTATCAAGATTATGGACAATTTGAGTTTATTATTGTCATTCTAATGAATGATCTATAGAGATCTACAATTCAGGTCCTCAACCTGAATGATCTGTCAATAATAAACTCTAAGAACAAATGATCAAATATCATTTATAACATAAACTAAAATTTAAGTCATTAAACTATTGACTTCTAGAACATAACTCTAACAATCTCCCACTTGGCCTATAGTCAATCAGTAGTGACTTCTAGCCAGTGAAGAACTGAGAACAATGTCATATATCTACATATATATATACATGTCTCAAACCTCAAAAGAAATAATACGCTTAAAGTCAGTTACTCATACGTCCATTACGTATGGATGCTCAATAGCATCTCGTATACTGCTTAAGGTAGATGTTATGTTAGAGTCTTCGCTGTATTCGCGAAACTATCCACGTTGTTTGACCTAATAACTATACATACTCTTATGTACATGTTCTTGATCATCATCCTATGCGATCAAGTGATATTGTCATAGATCATATTTGGATCACCAATTGAATATTGGATTCTTCGAGACTAAGCTATGGTTCGAGATGCATAGAACCATATTAGCTTGACTGAGAACTTCTCGATCCAAACCATCATTTTTCGTTGTTTCGCAAGTTGCTATGTATTTTGCTTTGTTGACGGAAATTATTGTAATATCTCATTTAGAACACTTTCTAAACTTACAACACCACCTTTAAGCAAAATATGTAGCTCAATTGTGATTATATCAATCTTTCAAAATATAGCATCAGTGTAACAATTTACACGAGCTCTTTTCATCACATATGAAAGAATCATATATCTCTTTCTCATAAGATACTCGAGGACATCCTTGATTATTGTTCAAATGTGTCTCTTTTGTATCCATTTGACAACTATTTGTCACACTAATTGGATACAACACATTGGAGCATGTGCATAAATATGGCGTACATTATGAAACTTATAATGAAAAAAATACTTGAACTGTTTCACGCAGTTTTTCTCGAATTGAGTTGCAATAAACCGAGTCAAACTCAAGTCTTATGCCATATGACGTGGTTAGACAACTTTTCTTAAATTCCACCATTTTGTGTTTCTGGAACACTCCGTCACTACATGCACATTAGCTCAAACCTAACATCCATCATAATCTATCTCTATAGATTTTATTTTCTAGGATTTAAGTAATCTTGCCTAAGTTCTCTATTGAGAAAACATTCTTCAATGATATCTTGACAATATTCATTTAATCAATGTTATTACCAATTAATATTTTATTACCTTATACAATACAAGTAACACAATAATGCTCCCACTGAATATCTTGTCTATACAAGATACTTTTGACGAAGTTTAACTCCTTGACTTCTTTGTCCAAAGTTTATTTTAATCTCCACAATGCTTGCTTCAATCCATTAATGGATCCTTAAAGTATGCATATGTTTCTAGCAATACATTAAGCAAAATCTTCGGTTTGTATTATATACACAATATTTTCCTTCAATCAATCGAAAAATACGATTTTGATGTACCTTTCCATATATCAATATATATGAAATACAACTATTGCTAGAATGATATTTATTAACTTATACATAGCTACAAACGAGAAGTTGTGCTTTGTACATAGTTAACTTGACATCCATGTCGATCTTTCCCTTAAAGATCTATATGTTCTTGATGGATTACTCCATCATAAACATCAACCAAGGTCTATACCTTGTTGTTATACATGGATTATATTTAAAGATCACATTGATTCAAACTATACCTGTGGAATTGGATCCTTCCATCGCTTCTTTATTTATCAACGGATCCTCATATGTCAAGTACGGAGATGTCGTGAAGCCTATGCACCTTTCGGTCCGGCATCACTCTCGTTGATCTATTGTAGGATTAGTGTTTGAGGTTCATGAACTACTTTTACAACGATTTGTAGAATAAGTTCTCGATCCTCGTATATTTCATGAGTTTCTCGAACATCATCAGCTTGTGAGATGGTTGAGTTATCATCGAAAGAAGCGCACTCATGAACTTCTTCCTTTCGCAACAACTTATGAATGAAGTTCTGCTCTACTCACACTAAGCACCATATATAGAGTGACAAGTCTTTTATAAGAGTACTTCTTGTGGTGACGCATAAACTCTTTTAATACTCACTTTACTCTCACTACTTCTTCTTGAGAAAACGTTTTTCTTCAAGATTACGTTATGATGAGTAACAACTACCTTATTCTTATCATGTTCGTAGAAGTAGTACCTTTTAGTTAAAGGTATCCTACAAAATATCAAGTATCCTATTTGGATCCAAGCTTATTAATTAACAACATTGAAATAAGCTTCTCAACACCAAATTTTGAGAAACAATTTACTTTAGAGATTAAATCTCGTAATATATTTTTCTCAATGGACTTCAATGAAACATTATTCAGTGTAAGCAACATTGTCCTCAAACAGAAATCCCTAATACGAGTCAAATAAGTCAATTCAATATATTACCGATCGAACTTTATCAAATAATATTCGATACCTCCATTCTTGGACACATTATTCTTTTATAATGTTCCTTATGGAGTGAGTTGTGAAACATTTTCACACTCTTTAGATAATATTTCAAATCATATGACTTAACTATTTATCATGATCCATTGTAAGACTTTTACTTTTCTTGAATGGTATTTGAACTTCATTCTTGAACTCTTTTGAACTTGTTAAAAGATTCATACTTATACCATATTAAATAGATACGTTAATATCTACTATGATTGTTGGTCAAGTGGTAAAATGTCAATAACTTTTCATTACACAAGTACTTATAGGTTTATATACATCGACATGTATAAGTCCTAATAAAGTCATTTGTCCTTAAACTTTCGTAGGTCAAGGCGTTTTTGTCATCTAACAAACGTGATCCACATATCTCAATCGAATTGAGCCACGAGGTTCACGCTATGTAGACACTCATAATGCAATTCTCGTTCATGTGACTAAACAGTCATTCCACATGAAAGTCAAACACTTTATGTGAAGTCTTACGTATTATATTTGTCATTCAAAACTCATTTATATATTCCAAACAAATTCAAGCAATATGCATGAAATCATGTAACCAAATCCACAATAAAAGAACATCACTTGCCTTTTACAAAATATGATCATCCATCATCTATATGAAATGGAGATAAAGTTTTGGGATATAAAGAACGAGGTATACAACCTATAATTTCTAAACAAATCATTAGTAAAGATAACTCTACGTATCCAATAGTAATGGCTTAGACGAACAAGTCATTTTCTATACGGAGTTTACTTTACTTTTATCGAGCATTCTCTTATTCTTCATTGCCTACACATTTCGTTAAATGCGAGCACATGAACTAGTACCAAGTTACTAGTATGACTTAGAGATAACGAGATAGTTCGAATGACAAATACTCTCGAAATGATTGGAACATTTTCATCATTGTTATAATGGTACTTCGGACAACCTTTCAAGTGCCTCCCATAAACGGCAAATGAAACATCTCACACGACACACGGTCATTATTGAGGGTCTCGAAGTCTCAACTCATACCTTAGCGAAGTATTTCTTAAATACTTAACCAAACACTTTTTGCACCAGCAAGTGTGCGAAAAATAACGTTATATTCTTCATAACCAGGAAGAGATTGCATGACAATATCAACAATCCTTGATATCGGAGATCTCATTATCTCGAGTTCCCAATTAACTACTCAAACCTTTTGGTTTATAAACCAATGAAATATTCATTCATCTTCTTAAAGAATAATCTCTTGGTTAACTCATACTCTATTAATCGATCATAAATGATTGAGTCAACATCTACTTTCTCCAAGAACACCTTCTTGAGTAAGTGAATAAGAGCGTAAGAGTTAAATCTAGTCTGTATGAATTCTCTAATTCAAAGGTCTAGAAACTTCAAAATGAGAATATCGACATCCGCTTTATTGAAGAATATTTCATAAAAGTCAATCAATCATTGCGCGATGCTACGTTCGGAAAATCGAGGAATGTATTAGGAATAAACATGCTCAAGTTTCTTTTCTCTACGAACTTGTCTTAGGAATCGGTATTACTCCTCCAAGTAAATACTTTTAGAAACGAGCTTGTTCAAATTCAAATATTGATCGCAACGAAACAAATCACATTTAACATCTATAACAATTTTAATTTAAGGTCATTTAGTTTATGAAATATTTTATTTATAATGATAAACAAAACTCCCACTATATTTATTTAATGTCCCAAATGTAGTCGGTTTTCCAATATCCCTATTTTCGTTGAGATGGGGCCAGCGTTGGCATGACACCAAAATAACTAGATAAGGTAGGTTCTCCAACCAATCATATCAACTATATGACTCTTGGTTTGTAAAATGTCTCATATACATCCACAAGCTTCGCCCCAACGTCCAATCCGAGTGGATTCGTTGTAAAACAACTTCTCTCTATTTGCTCCTAGTAAATCCGATTTACATCCTGACTTTCAAAGGTTGATCAATGACGTTTCGCGTCAGTGGAATGCGTCATTTGGACACCAAACGACATGAAGGAGATAGAGAAAAAGAGGGCGGTCGGCTTAATCATTTTTAATGGGACAAATATTATGTGACTTAGTTTGGTGGTCGTGTAAGCATACACCCATACATATCCTATGACATTTCATAGCATACAAACATTCACATAATAAGCATCTCAAGCATTGTTGTGGGTTTGTATGGTCCCCGCTTGTATTTTAGCTCCACGTCATCTCTATGAAGTAAATCTAAACTAATCAAGTCCTCCCACTAAATTATAGTACTAATCCTATAATTAATGAAAATAAATATTGGAGTTATGTCCTAGAAGTCAATAGTTTAATGACTTAAATATTAGTTTATGTTATTGATGATATTTAATCATTTGTTCCTAGACTTTATTATTGACAGATCATTCAGGTTGAGAATCTGAATTGTAGATCTCTGTTGATCATTCATTAGAATGACAATAATAAATCTAAATTGTCCATAATCTTGATAATTAACAAGGAACATTAATTATCATATAAGATTAGTATGTAACTTAAGTGATGATTAAGTTCTACAAATCATAGGTAAGGAGTTACCAACTTAATTGCATATGTGTATGTTATCGGAACATAGTACAGGACATGATCCAATGAAATAAATATATGAATTGTGTTATGTGTCATTATTTATTTCATATGAGTTTGATTCTAAGTTTGAGATGTTCATCTTTTCCACATTAGAATAGGTTCTATAAATATCGTCTACCGTTGATTTTTGATAAGGACCGCTATACGGACTTTATTTATGTTCTTTTGAATTGTGCGGGAAAAAGTTGTTCATCAAGAAAACCGTATGTCCCTCATTAGTATACTTAGTGAGTGATGATATCTGTTGGACGCCCTTTGATAAAGTTAGATCGTATGCATGCAAACTAGACGATCATCTCTAAGATCAAGAAATGTATAATCTGCAAGAATGACACATTCCTATCTTGGATTATACAGTGATATCATGTGACATAAGAATCAAAATAAGAAAATACTTTATTTCTTATGCAGGATTGAAATACTGTAGTTGTACAGTGTTTATTTATGTTAATTGAGAATCATAACGTATTGCTAGATACCGCTTATGATTATTGGAAATAAATAGCGATTTAATTTCCATGGCCAACATGACATAAATTCTCGAGGGTCACACGAATTAAAGGCTCTTAATCAACAGTGCATTAATATCAGTTTACTTACATTGAAGAATTCAATATATGATACGTTGATTAATTAATTATATACCGTTACGAACCGTTATAATTAATTATTTCAAATGGATCATATGAAACTAATTTATACAAAGTCTAATCCTATAATAATGATCAAATAGTTAATAATTAATTTTTTTCGACACATTTAATATGATTATAGAAATTATATTAAATAAATGGGTTATCTTTTGATTACCCGATATGAGTCCAACTTAAATGCAATTAAATAAGAGTATTAAAGGAAATTAAAGACCAACTAATATGGGCTTGAAAGCCCATATTAAGGCCCACCACGTTCTAATATGGAGTTGTCCCCAAGGATTAGGTTTGGATAGCTATATAAGGACCACAATTTGAAAGAAGTAAAATCTAATTTTTCTTCTCTCTTTTTCTCCTCTCTAGCCGCCACCTTCTCATCTCCCATAGAGCAATTAGTTGGTGCCATGGAGATCTCTTTTAATTACATTTTGTAGGTGCTCATGAGTTGAGCAATAGCCACCTCTCCTAGATATCGATTTGAAAGAGAAAGGCGAACCATTGAATTAGGCGATTTCATACTTTTCGCTAGCACGAAATCTTGTGAAGTTGATTAGTCTTTTAGTAGACATTAGAAAGGAGAAGAAGAGAAGGAGACGAGCACGCCACCACCTCCTATGCCATGGTCGCGTCTCTTCGTTACTATACGAAAAGATGTTAAACGCTTATTCTCTTCTCTCTTGTGTATGCTAAAATGGCTATTTACTAGATCCTCTTATTTTTGTGTGCTTGTTAATGGATATTAAATGTAATAAAAATTAAAATTGCATATGGAAAACACTTTCTAACAATAAATACATGTGAATATTCTTATCTCTTCCTAACTTTAGGGGCATGCAAGCCTCACAAGTTACATTAAAATTAATCGAATTAATAATTAATGGCACATTTGGCCACATTATAAACATTCACATGCATTCAATACAAACTACAAGGCATTGAAATCTTGGGCCATATCGAAACTCATTATCTTTCTGCAAAACAAAGTTAGCACATATACTCCTACATGTGTAATTTCTTCCTAATTAACAACCCTAATTCGGTATCTTTGCACATCGCTTGTTGCTTACTTTTCTTCGCGTAAAAAAGTTTATCTTTAACAACTAATTTGTTTAAACCTTTTGAAACTCATTTCAAAATTCGAAATTAGTGGAAAAAGAATATTAAGGAGTATTCTAATTAACTTATCAACTTATTTGATTAATTAGAAAATTACTTTATGTATTTAATATTCATAATGGGACCCGATAAAATTTAAATTTTTCGATCTCTAAAAATTATGAAATAAATCAAGTAAACTCCTTACTATGAGTGTAACTACCTATCAAAGTTTCAAGAAGATATCCCATACCATTAGGGAGAACGAAAAAAGACAAAATCTCAAATTAGGCATAACACGCCGTTAGAGTATTTTCTGTTTTTCTTCTCAACCTTTTGGACTTTAGGATCATCTTCAAAACAATTTTAATGCAAACAATTTATATAAAAACTTACTACAGACTATTGGTTAACAAGTCATGAAAGGAAACCATACTTAGTTTATACAATTTCATCAAGTAAAAGGGCATTAAACATAAAACTCCTGTTCTGTAACAGACTGAAGACGCAAAGTTTTTCACCAAGTTTATATATCAAACGAAGTCGAAATTCAGTGAAATTAATTTTCACATAACCAAAACTTACAATAGAACAATTCTATTTAAACACTTTTCTATAAAATAGTTTCATTTAATACTAGGTTTGCAAACAATCCGACTGGTACAAAATACCGGTATCACGGTTTTGTCATTTCTACACTTAAAACATATAACAAATCTTTAAATTACACAACAAAATTTCTGTGACAGAAAGATAAATAAGTCTAGATATTTCTTAGCTAATAATACAAGAAGTTAGTTTACAAAATAAATCGATTCAAGCCATAACAAACAGAACTGCGCCGGCAGATTCCAGATCTGCGCACTGTCACCGTAAAATTCACCATAAATCCATTTTAACTTGGATCAAGATGAAACCAGTGGCAAAAGAATCAAAACTCAATGTACTATTTACTCATTTCAACCAAATAAATTTTTCGAAGGTTTTATACAGATAAAAATACGCAACAATCACAGAAACAGAGAAATTTCAAGACAGCAAGCAAGTACATCAACTTAATTAGGTTGTTAATTACCATTTTCTCTATTAATTAAGCACTAAAATGTCAAAACCACGACCTACGCTCTGATACCAATTCAAGAAACTTAGTTTTGTACTTCTTTTAATATTATAAATCATATTTAATATAATTAAACAATAAACATAACAAGGATCTTGTGGAGAGACAAATTAGTGCAAGAGATAGAGAAAACGGGTTGTACCTCTCTTCGTATCGCAACGAAGAGGCTCGACCAAGGTTTTGGAATCGGTGGCATACTCTCCAACACCTCCTACTCTTTGTTCTTGAGTCCACCAAAAGAATTAACCAAATCCTAATAATTTGTGCTAGCAAATTTCAGGATGAAGCTAATACTTGTTTTCTTCTTCGATTAATCAACAATTAATAAGAAGAAAATATTGCCCAACACATGAGCACCTAAATGAACTTGAGAAAAAACCATTACATGGCAGAAAAACTATTTTTTCTCCTTGTAATTTCGTTCTAATTGGGAGAGGAAGAGAGATGAGAAAGTGAAGAGTCATGTCCCTTTATTTCTCCTTGAGTCTCTTGATATAACCCACTAATGAGTTTTTTCAATTAACCAATGATTAAAGGGCAATTTTGCCCCTCTAAAGTCAGCCATAAACAAGGCCTCAATGGGTTAAATCATATATATTATTAGTCCATTAATATATTTGTTAATTGTCTTCTCAAGTTACTTTCAATTCGGGCTCAATTAGGCTTATTAAATCAAAGCCTATATATTCAAAATAATTCCTATAATTATATTAAATATTATTGAACTAAATTATCAACTTATTGATAATTATTATTTTATTAGCATTTGCATTAATTAAGTTTCATATGATCACTTTGATTCAATTAATTATAACAGTTCGCAACAATATATAATTAATTAATCAACTTATCATATATTGCATTCTCCAATGCAAATAAACTAAATAATACACCATTTGGTTAAAACTTTATTTGTATGACCCTCGAGAATTTATGTTATGTTGGCCATGGAATTAAATCATTATTTATTTCCAATAATCATAAGCGGTATCTAGCAACACGTTATGATTCCCAATTAACATAAACAAATACTATATTTTTATAGTATTTCAATCTTGCATAAAAAAAAGTATTTCTTTTTTTTTATTTTTATGTCACATGATATCATTGTATAATCCAAGATAGGAATGTGTAATTCTTGCAGATTATACATTTCTTGATCTAGAATTGATCGTCTAGTTTGCGCGCATACGATCCAACTCCATCAAGGGGCCCAACTGATATCATCACTCACTAGATATACTAATGAGAGACATATAGTTTTCTTGATGAATAATTTTTTCCTGCACAATTCAAGAAAACATAAATAAAGTCCGTATAGCAGTCCTTATTATGAATCAACGTTAGACGATATTTATTGAACCTATCCTCATGTGGAAAAGTTGAACCATCTCAAACTTAGAATTAAACTCATATGAAATAAATAATGACACATAACACAATCCATATATTTATTTCATTGGGTCAAGTCATGTGCTATGTTCTAGTAACATACACATTTGCAATTAAGTTGGTAACTCCTTATCTATGATTTGTAGAACTTAATCATTACTTAACTTGCATACTAATCTTATCCGATAATTAATGGTCCTTGTTAATTATCAAGATTATGGACAATTTGAGTTTATTATTGTCATTCTAATGAATAATCTACAGAGATCTACAATTCAGATCCTCAACCTGAATGATCTGTCAATAATAAACTCTAGGAACAAATGATCAAATATCATTTATAACATAAACTAAAATTTAAGTCATTAAACTATTGACTTCTTGGATATTACTCTAACACATTACTCAAAAAAGAATACATAGATTTTACTGAAAAGCCCCTATTGTCCCAGTGCCATATTGCACTGTCTCTTTTGTCTGTGAAAGCTATGTTGTTGAGAATGTTACAAGCTTCAGTTTTTTCAAATCTACGAGTTAAATTTGCACCAAATTTGGAAAGTTAGGTTTACCTTTGTTCCAAATTTGTGCTATTGAAAAGTGATTTTTTTTCACTTTGTCAAACAAATTTGGAAATCTTTGAGACATGATTGTATTATCAAACCACCTATCATGCCAAAAGATTATAGTTGACCCATCTCCTATGATTCTAGAACAACCTAATTTAACTAAATCCATAACATTTTTAATGGATTTCCAAAAAAGAGAGAGGCTAGGAGAGTTATGAAATTTGTATTTGGATCTAATAATGTCCAACCAAATACTTGAATTATCTTTATAGAAGAATTTCCATGCCCATTTGCTCAAAAGGGCAATATTCATATTCCTCAAATTTAGGATGCCCCATCCACCAAAGTCTTTGTTATTACAAATGGTGGACCAATTGACTAGATTGATGGCCTTACTATCAATGTTGCTTGTGGATCCTCCCCAAAGAAAGGCTTTGTGTATTCTATCTATAGATTTAATAACCCATACAGGAGCTTTAAAGATAGCTAATAGATAGAGAGGGATGACAGAGAGAGTGAAATTAATTAATGTAACTCTACCTCCAATGGAGAGCATTTTGCCCTTCCAAGAGGGAAGTTTGACTCTAACTTTATCAATCATTGTCTCCCAACTCCTCTTACTAGGATTCTTCCAATAGAAAAGAATGCCTAAGTATTTCATTGGCAAATTGCTTATTTTGCAATGTAACAGATCAACATATTGATTGGTATCCTCAATGCTGATATTTAAGGGGACAATTTCTGATTTGGAGAAGTTTATTTTAAGCCCTGAAAAGCCCTCAAAAGCTTTCAAGGACTATTGAAACTTCTCAATCATATTTAAGTCAGCTTTAAGGAAGAGTAGTGTATCATTTGCATATTGCAGATGAATTAATTTCCTTCCATCACTAAGAATAGGTCCTAAACCTCGAAAGTGACCAGCTTCATAGCCTTTGGAAATTATTTTAGCTAAACCTTCTGTTACTAGAATGAAGAGGTAGGGGATAAAGGGTCCTCTTGTCTAAGTCCTCTTTTACAGGGAAAGTATTTTCCTAAAGAACCATTGATGTTGACAGTGGTTCTTCCTCCAATTAGAGTGGCTTTAATCCAATTAATCCAAGTGTTATTAAAGCCTCTTTGCCTTAGGCTGTTGAGAAGAAAATCCTAATCTAAATAGTCAAAAGCTTTCTCAAATTCTAACTTCAAGAGAATGTCTTTTTCTTTACTATTTTTGACTGAGTGTAGCACTTCATGTGCTACTACAACCCCATCTAAGATGTATCTGTCTTTGAGGAAAGTACTTTGGGAGGGTTGGATGATTTTCTCTAAGATATGAGCAATTCTATTAGCAAGAACATTAGTAAAGATCTTGAAGCTACAATTTATTGGACTAATTGGTCTAAAGTCTTTTATGTTAGCAGCATCTTTAACTTTAGGGATTAGACTAATAATAGTCCTATTTAAGTGTGAGAGATTAAGATTATCACTATGGAAATCCTTGAACATGCCAATTAAACTCTCTTTCAAAGTATCCAAAAAATGTTGATAGAACATCATTGGGAAACCATCTGGTCCTGGTGCTTTATCAGCACCCATACCAAAGACTGCATTTCTAATCTCTTGTTCACAGAAGGGGGCTGAAAGAGCTCTATTATCAGTATCAGAAATAATCTCATCAGTATTCCAAATATCATCAGACAAGTGGTTATAGATGGTTCCTTTTTTGCCAAATAGATTGGCATAAAATTCCATGACATGAGCATGGAATCTTTTAGGATCTCTACATTCAGATCCATCTATTAACAGATGTGAGATGTGGTTAGTTTTGTTCCTATGATTGGCATAGAATGAAAAAATTTGGTGTTTGCATCACCTTTCTTCAGCCAAATAAATCTAAATTTTAGAGAAAATATCAACTAATTCTTTTTTGTAATTGAAGTAGTTATCAATCCCATCCTCAACTAGATCCCTATCATCATGGGTTACTTCAAGGCCTTTTATATTTTGGATAAGATTTGATTTTTTTATCTCTAATTTTCTTTTAGAGATTAGCACTCCACCCCTAAATTTTCTCCTCATACTAGCAATTTTAATTGTCCAGCTATGACTCTTATTGGAGTGGGTAGGAATGGATGACCACCAGGAAGGAACTCTCTCATTTAAATCAGAGTGCTCCAACCAATGTTAAAAAACTTAAAAGATTTTTTTTTGTTCCTGTTTCCACTGGGGTTGGAAGTTAAAATTATGGGGCATGGTCAAAGTATAGACCTTACCTAAACTATAAGTGAGTGTGGTTGGAAATTTAGACATCCACTTAGGATTAGTAAAGAATCTATCTAAGCAAGCTCTTTGTTTGCTTCTAATATTTTTCACCCAAGTGTATTTCCTATCATTACACTTGAGATCAGTTAAGTCAAAGGCATTAATCCAGTCATTAAATAAAGTCATGTCTCTAATGTCAAAACTTACACCTACTTTTTCATTTCTCCACCTTATGATATTGAAGTGTCCTCCAATGATCCAAGATAGAGAAATAGAAGTCCCTAAGTCTACTAGTTCTTGCCAAAAGGCAAGTTTTAAGGAGGCCAGTACATAACCATATACTGATGTGCAAATCCATCTTGTATGGTCAGCTCTGTTTTCTAAAGTAACTGAGATTGTAAAATCTCTAATGTCCCAATTAATGCATTCTAAAGCAGATTATCTATATCCTAGTAAAATGCCTCATGAACTACCTCTAGAAGGAATAAAATTCCAAGAAAAGTGCTTATTAATAGATTTTAAGAATCTATTAGTAAAAGCTTATTTTTTAGTTTCTTGGATACAAACTATGTCTAAATGCTCCTTAATTATGAGTTCAGAAAGGAAGATTCTTTTCTCATTAATACATAATCCTTTAATATTCTAGTTTAATATTTTCAGGTTCATTGAGAGGATCAAAACTGGAAGCAATCCTTGGAAAGATTTCTGTTCCTGATGGTAATTGACAAGCCATCAAGGATTTGAAGCAGTTTATCTGCTTCCAATTGTTTCAAGTATTTAATACAAACTATAATATCAAAATTATTAGTACCTAAAGAGATTCTCATGTCTTCTAGTAAGCTAACTAATTGGGAATCATTCAAAGTATTAAAAGGAGTAAATTGAGCAAGTGAGAAGTTATACCTTATGGATTAGGATATGTGTTGTGAGCTGGAGCAACAGTGAGCTTTTTCTCCTTGCCAGCAATGCCTTTTCCTTTCTCAGCAGTCTTCTCTCTCTCTCTCTTGAGCTGGGAGATAAGAGCTTTGTTGGTAGCTTTTTCTCCTTGCCAACTCTTTAACTTTATAGGTGGACTAAACCGAAGAAATTAATTTTCAATTTAGTATAATCAACTTGATTATACTAAATTGAAAATTAATTTGTTCGGTTTAGTCCACCTATAAAGCTATTCAGTCTATCTAATTTATTACATACGGGTTATTTTGGATGGATCAAGGGGTAGACTTTCTTTTTTTAGGTAAAAATGGAGATCTAAGTCCCCATCTTTATATTAGTCTTTTTTTTTTTCTTTTTTACAGTTATAAACACGATTTTTTTTTTCTTTGTATCAAAATTTTTTTTTTTTTACATTGTGATTTTAGTTATGAAAGTGGAGCTTGAGATTTGAATTCTGAATTAAATTGCAATGTCGGTCTTTCAGTGACTAGTTTTCCTTGCGTCTGAATTTGCTGCTGAAGCAAAAATTGAAGTGCCTGAACTATCATCATAGGTTCGAAATGCAAAAGTACCTAAAGCAAAAGTCTTATAGAACAATTGCATAAACTGGTAGCAATAATGCCTCTAATGCATGGACCCAAATATGATTACCGGTAAAAAATATTGCATGGACCCAAATGAGTTATTCTACGTATCCAATTAATGTGTTGCTATAATTCAATGAATGCAATTATACAAACATGCTGCTTCATGAATTACTCATGTTACTATTTCTTTCTCTTCCAAATGGAAAAGTTAGTTCATGACTAATATACATAGATGTATTTGTGAAAAAAAAAGACTTATATACGTATACATATGATAGATTGAAACCATTGTTGAATGATCCTTTTTCTTTACAATACATGATTTATTTATTCAATTTTTCTAAACGATATTGCAGAATTTAATATTTAGTACGTTCATGTTCAATTTCTTTTGAAAATTTAAACTTTGATGGAATATCCGAAAATTAGTACTACCTTTGGAGTCTGTCCTTGTGTATACTCCATGTTGTCATTTGTCATTGCTGTATTAAGAAACGAATAGGAATTGACATCATGTAAGCGTCATAAGTACCATAAAAAAAAAAACAGAGAACGTGTAAGCGTCACTCATCAGAACTTCTTTATTTATTTTGAGAATTCGTTGGCTACTATCCTTAATATACTAAATAAAAAAGAGTAACACCATAATAAAAAAAGCAAAAGATTTTCCTAAAAGCATTACTCGGTACATTTTTTGGAGTTTGGAAAGGAAACGTACATCTTGCTGCAAATGAGGCAGAGAGACGTCAGCACCTATGCATGCGAGCCTTAATTGTACGTACATGCCACTGACACGTGGGGTCCAGAAATCGTGTCTCCACGTGGCAGGCTTTCATTTCCCGGGGTTGTAGGGGCTCAGAGGAAAGAGAGTACCTTATTCTGGAGTTGCGTGTATGTGCGTTTTCTTGTTATGACTTGCTATTTTAACTTTTTGCATGCACACAAGATGCAGATAGTGACGTAGGTTGATACTTGAGAGAAAGAGATGATGGAGCACCTGTTCAATCCATTTCCAATCATTTAAAGGAATGGGTCAATGCTGATTCACTTCACCCGTTTGAGAGCGAGAGATTCTGATATTTGGTTTTATGGTACCGTTTCTGTACGGAATTAATTTCGGTAAATTCAGTTAGTTTTGCGTAGAGAACTTTGAAAATGAAGTTATAACAAGTGAAGAGAAAAAGTCAAACGGATAAACCATTTTTTTTTAACTTAACAACTTTCACGATAATCAATCAAAAATCCTTCGGATTACAACACGATTGGGTATTTAAAAACCAGAAGTGTCAGATGAAAAATTACTGAAGATAGGCGAAATGTTCAAAGACTACGTCTAGTCTATACTATTACGATATTAGGCTATGAATACCAAAGATTATACGACACCCACAGCTCAGTAAGGGACGAAAGCCCAGTTAAAAAGGACCAAGAAAAACAAACCTTTCAAAACCGACCCATTTTGGGTTTCTTTTAGGCCAGGATAGGATATTTAATAATAAAAAATTAGGACACGGCCCAAATAATCATGCATGCATTGCACTCCGGTTTTTTTATTAAAATTATATTAATTACTTTTATTTAAAAGATAAATATGGTAATAATTAAAATTTAAAAATGAATAGAATAACAATTAAATTTTTAAAATTGTAAGTTCGGGATTGCAACACGGTAGAACTACCAGATAAAGTACAATTAAGTTAATCAGGATAATTTTAAAAATAATATTAGAACAAATAAAATTTTATAACTAGTAACTCCTAAACAATTAATTAATTAGTAACAGTGAAACTCAACCCGAAATGCTATAATTAATCTACATGATTCTAGCAAAATCAAAGCTTGAGTATACTAAAATTCATAATCAAAATAATTAAAATTCTAATAAAAATAATAATAAATATTAAACTATATGAGTTGCAGCATTCTTGGCTACACAAACCCTGCCACAAAGGATCCAAGAGAGTAAATTTTAATGAAAATCTTGTTTTCTCTCTTCCAAATCCTTCTTCGTTGGCACCATCCCCTTTCTCTCTTCTTTCTCTTTTCCTCCGTCTCGATCGTTCGATCGCCTTCGTTATTATCTTCTTCTCCGATATTTCTCGGAGTTCAAAGGTCAAAGAGGGATGCATTGTGGCTGGCCAATGAAATCGTGCCAAAGCAAAGAGATGCCCTTTCGATTGATCTCATCCTTGTCTCCGATATTTTGTTGAGGCGGTGGATCAATCGGTCGTGAATCTTAAGTTTGGAGATGGATTAATCTCCATCGTTCAGGGTAGGTTGTTCTTATCCTTTTTCTCTGCTATGCGCCACCTATAAAAGGGGGCAGTGAGATGAGGTTTTGTTCTTGTTGTCCGTTTGAGAAGAACCTAGAGAGAGAGAGAGAGAGATGGAAAGAGGATTGAGGAGAGACAGAGAAAGATGAGGGAGTTGCTTAAGGTATATTGTCTCCTTCTTTCTTTCAATTTCGATTTTCCATGAGTAAATTGGGTGAAACTGAGACTAGGCCTTAAACCCTTAATTAAAGCTTAACAGTGGTTTAATATGGAATTGAAATGGGGTATAAATGATGGTTGTCAAGGACATCATATCATGTCCCAATTATTGCTTCATATCATTTAAGTCAGATAATTACAACTATGTCACTCCTACCTACCACCATTAGAGGCCGGCCATATAAAGGGCCATTATGAGCCACCCCACTTCTTTAATTTGGTCCTTAATTCATTTAATTAAGGCCTCTCAAGTTTGCTCTTTAATTGGACTATCCATTTGATAGGAAGTCTAAGTTTTCAAATTTTTGTGCTAATTAACCATTTAATAAGCAATCCAAACGACTTAGACCTCGAAGGATCTAGTCCAAGCATTCACACACAAGAGAGAGAGGTTAGGAAGGCTACCTCTCCTTGTATCGCAACAAGGAGGCTCGAATCCGGCGATGTCGAGGTTGTGCGCACCACCACGCGTGTCTCGGCCTCAAGTCCACCAAGGTATTAACCAAAACATCGATCTATGCTAGTAGATGAGAGGTTAAGCCTAATCCCTTCCTTCCCTTTGCATTAATTAACTATTTAATTGGATGTAGGCAAGAGGTGCTCAACACATGAGCTTAAGAGAGCAATGGTGGAGAGGAAAAATTCTGAAATTTTTCCTTTAATTTTCATCCAAAATATTAGGGAGAGAGAAAAGGGCAAGGTGGCTTAGGGTTTTGGCTCCCAAAGTGGTCCTTTTATAGACCAACCACTCTCCCAAAAAGTTGTAACTAATTTACAACTATGCCATCACTAGGGCAGCCATAAAATGGGCCTAAATGAGCTCCATCAATTATTTAATTGGTCCTCTAATTCAATTAATTAGTGGCCCAATTAATTGCTCTCAAGTTGGACCTTTAATTTACCATTTAAATATAGGCCCGTTAGCTCAAATTAATTACTTTAATTAATTCATGTTGAATCAAATTAATTATCAACACTTTGATAATTATTTAAGGATTAGAATATGCATTAATTTATTTCTATATAATCTGTTTGACTTAATTAATTAATTATGACGGTTCGCAACAGTACATAATTAATCAGTCAACATATCATATTGTTTCATTCCTTAATACAACCAAATAAATAATGCACGCATGGTCAAAACCTATTTGTGTGACCCTTTGAGGATTTATGCTCTGTTGGACATGGAAAATAAATCGCTATTTATTTCCAATAATCATAAGCGGTATCTAGCAACACGTTATGATTCCCAATTCGCATAAATAGTGTACTGCTATAATATTTTAATCCTGCATAAGAAATAATAGTATTTCCTTGTCTGATTCTTATGTCACATGATATCATCGTATAATCCAAGATAGGAATGTGTCATTCTTGCAGATTATACGTTTCTTGATCTAGAGATGACTGTATCAGTTGCTAGCAAACAATCCATCTCCATCAAGGGGCCCAAACAGATATCATCGCTCGCTAAGTAAATTAATGAGGGACATACGGTTTTCTTGATGAACAACTTTTCCCCGCACAATTCAAGAGAACATAAATAAAGTCCGTATAGCAGCCCTTATCAGGAATCAACGGTAGACGATATTTATTGAACCTATCCTCATGTGGAAAAGTTGAACCATCTCAAACTTAGAATCAAACTCAAATGAAATAAATAATGACACATAACACAATCCATATATTTATTTCATTGGATCGTGTCCTGTACTATGTTCCATAACATACACATATGCAATTAAGTTGGCAACTCCTTACCTATGATTTGTAGAACTTAATCATCACTTAACTTGCATACTAATCTTATTCGATAATTAATATTCCTTGTTAATTATCAAGATTACGGACCTTTTAGATTTATTATTGTCATTTATTATAAATGAAATACAGAGATCCACAATTCAGATCCTCAACCTGAATGATCTGTCAATAAATAAATCAAGGAATAAATGATCAAATATCATCAATAACATAAACCATAGAAGTAGCCATATAATGATTGACTTCTAGGACATAGCTCTAACACCATTTACTATTAAATGATGGCCCAATATAACCTTTTTATATTAAAAAGTGTTGAACTAAAATTAATTATTAACTTATTAATAATTATTTTGGGATTAGTTAATACATTAATTTATTTCTATATAATCTCTTTGACTTAATTAATTATAACGGTTTGCAACGGTATATAATTAATTAATCAACTTATCATATTTTCGCAATACACTGCTGCGAATAAATAAATAATGCACTGTGTGATTAAAGTCATATTTGTGTGACCCTTTGAGGATTTATGCTACATTGGCCATGGAATTAAATCGCTATTTAATTCCAATAATCATAAGCGGTATCTAGCAACACGTTATGATTCCCAATTCACATAAATAATGTACTGCTATAATGTCTCAATCCTACATAAGAAATAATAGTATCTCCTTGTCTGATTCTTATGTCACATGATATCACTGTATAGTCCAAGATAGAAATGTGTCATTCTTGCAGATTATACATTTTTTGATCTAGAGTTGATTGTACAAGTTGGCCAAACAATCCAACTCCATCAAGGGGCCCAAACAGATATCATCACTCACTAGGTATACTAATGAGGGACATACGGTTTTCTTGATGAATAACTTTTTCTCGCACAATTCAAGAAAACATAAATAAAGTCCGTATAGCAGTCTTTATCAGGAATCAACGTTAGACGATATTTATAGAACCTATCCTCATGTGGAAAAGCTGAACATCTTAAACTTAGAATCAAACTCATATGAAATAAACAATGACACATAACACAAAACATATGTTTATTTCATTGGGTCATGTCATGTACTATGTTCTAATAACATACACATATGCAATTAAGTTGGTAACTCCTTACGTATAATTTGTAGAACTTAATCATCACTTAACTTGCATACTAATCTTTTATGATAATTAATGTTCATTGTTAATTATCAAGATTATGGACGATTTAGATTTATTACTGTCATTCTAATGAATGATCCACAAAGATCCACAATTCAGATCCTCAACCTGAATGATCTGTCAATAATAAACTCTAGGAACAAATAATCAAATATCATCAATAACATAAACTATGAAATTAAGTCATTAAATATTGACTTCTTGGACACAACTCCAACAGCTCGGACCCCTGACACGCTCAGTTTCCTGTCATACACAGACATGTGTTGTCTGTGAAAGGATTCATGCCACGTTTTCAGTTCCGACATGTACATGATTTCTGCCATAGTCAAATTTTGTTATTTTGTCCAACTTTGATTACAACCATATGTTAGATATCATGATTAATTGTGACAAAATTTAAAATGGATTGCAAATGAGTTTCATTTTAATTGAGACATGCATGTTTTATTTTATATATTAAATGAAGATAATGTTTCAACATGTCTCATTTTACAAATAAATTATTTTATTTATGGGTATTATTTCTAGAATTTGAATTTTAGCTTAAATCCACGTACTGGAACTAAAACCCGCACTGGAAATTAAATTCTCATTCCGTGCTTTTTGCATGTTTTCCACAATGGTTGTGGGTTCCAGATTGCAAAGACGAACTTGATCAAGTCAAGCGAAGTTAGGCCAAAAATTATCTTGCCATGATGACTCGATGAGTCATAAAAGTCCAACTCGGTAAATCATGGTAAGCTTGAACTTAAACCTTATAATTGGTAGGAAAACGCCTTGCGGGTACACAGAGATTGTGTGTTCGCGACGGGATTGTCATACCCTATGTGTCGGGGTGTGACAGGGATTCAAAATCCTAAAGTGATCATGTGGCCCATTTCAGGGTTTGAAACACGAAGTGATGATGTGGCAATTTTTTACTTCCCTCCATTCCATTTTGCTTATAATTCAAATTTCTCAAAGTTACATAATATTAAAATTATGAACTTGAAATTACTTTAAAACTAACCTTCTTAATCTAGCATTCACAAATTAGGTATGTAATTTTCGCAAATAAGCCTATTCAGGATGAAACCAAACAACACATGAATAAGGAATTTGGGCAAATTAAAACCTATTGACATTTATGAAATTATAGGGATTCAATTTTATGAGATTTAAAAATTATTTAAAATATTTTATAAGTCAATAATTATAAAACTTTATATCACAAAATTTTTCATATATCGTCAAGTACATAAATTTTGCATTATATTGTAATATTATAATATTTTTAGTTATAATAATAAACAAATAAAATAGATAATATATTAATTTTAATATCATAATTACTACAACAAATAATTGATAATGTCTTTAATTCATAAGATCATATTATTATGAGGAAGTTTAGATTTGAATCGGCCGTTTGAAATTTTAATAGTCGACATTTAGATCGTGTTTGACGTCCTATATGTTTGAATCTTGCCTTACTAAAATAAAAATGATAAATTTTTTTAAATAAATATAAATAATATTTAAACAAATTAAGCATATTAAATTATAAATGATAATTATAAAAATAATATAGATAATATTTATGCACACTAAATATTTATATATTATATATACATATCTACTCTCATCTCATCTCATCTCTACTTTTCGATTTGTCTTTCTCTTTTTCTCTCTTTTATGTCTCTCTGTATACCAGCCTATCTTTCTCTCTCCTTTATTATGCATAATTTGTTTCAATTTTTAACAATCACTTCTACATCTCTACTGCCTTATCATATCCAGTAACTAGTTTGTGCTGATTAAAAACAAATTATAGTAATTTTATGTTATTTTTCGATTAAAAAACTTTCAAAATGAATTTCGGAGATTCAAATTACGTTTTTTGGCACAAAAAATAGTCATTACAGGTAAACTCCGATAAATCATGTAGATCTCCTCTCAAGCTTTCCAGATTGGGGTCAATCACCCAAACGAACGTTCCCATCAAAAGTTATTTCTGTTTGAAGTTCTAATGTTCAAAAATATGTTTTTTTTGTGATTTTTATTTTTTTTCATTTTTTGTGATATATATGTGATATCTATTTGAAAAATAAATATAATTTTATTGCTTAAAAATAAATACAATAAAAAAAATTTTAAAAATACTGAATTGGAGAAAAGACAAAATGACTATCTTATTTTTTAAAATTATTTATATTAATAGCTAACTAATTTTCAATGAAATAATTAAACTATATATAAGAAATATAAAATAACAAAATACAAATGAAATACATTAAAAACAAATATATATTAACTTTTTCATTAAAAAATTCATTAAAATTTATTTAAAACATTAAAACAATCATCAAAATTTATTTGAAGATACGACTAATATCGTTCTTTAAAAGAACGATATTAGTCTCATTCTTTGGATTTAAAGAACGATATTAGTCTCATTCTTTGGAAGAACGATATTGTAATACTAGTTATATAAACATGGTTATTTTAGTCATATCTTCAAAATTCCTGAATATTTTAATATTATTTTTTATTTTTTCGGGATGTACACATTGTTCATTTTACTGGGCCGAACATGAATTAGTGCGAAAGAAACTGAACTTTAAGCCCACAGCTACTGGAGGATGCATTTGATTTGCAAACGGAGAGGAATCAAATCCATCTCCTGCTTGAACCCAACACTCCGGATCCCAAGTTCAAAAATCGGCAATTACTTTCTGCACGCTTTCGTTTAGCAATACACGCGAATTCTTTCTTAGTTGACCAAAATACCCTTCACCCTTTACGCTCTGAAAGTCTGAAGTCTGAACCCTTCCTCTTCGTATATCCACCATTTCTAATTGAACTTAGGCCTCCAGCCTCCTAATTAAATTTCTCGTCAGCAGTTCTCGATTACTCGCCATTTTCAACCAAATTCTTCTCTATGAAATTGTGCGAGTCTGGACCCTTCTCGAATGCTCCACACTCCACAATCGATATTTTTTTGAGAATCTCCACACGTTTGCTTTTTGAAAAACTCAATTAGTGGCTTGGCTTGAGAAACCCAACGGGAATTGCCCTATAAATTAATATTTTAAATCACAAGCGTTGGAGCTGAAATGAAATTACCGATGAGTATTAACATGGTTGTTTTCTTTGTAATTTTCATTAGGATCATTTTATTAATTATTAACCGAGAACTTGAACTTTTTTAATTCTCTTTTGTCATGTAAACCAAGTCAAATCCATAGAAATGAGCCTCCCTTCACCTCCGTTTAGACTTAGACACCGGACACGGTAGTAAATTTGGAGCGGCGTGCGCTGTCATGGAAGGTACAGAGTGGATCGCTAATTGACGAGGGTATTTTGGTCAAATAAAAAAATTAGCGTGCATCGCTAATTGAAGCCGTGTAAAAAACAATTCCCAAAGTGAACCCTCCTCCGAGTCCGATCTCCATCCAACTACTCTCAATTTCAAAGACTCAAAAAATGGCAATCCCCAAAATTGACTTGTCCGGTCTCGACTCGACCAATCCCTTGACGGAGAAATGGAAGTCCGTACGGCCGCAGGTGATGCACGCGCTCTCCAGTGAGGGGTACTTCGAGGCGGTCTTCCCTCCTTCCCCTCCTTTGTTCGGTGAGACCGTGAAGGAGCTGTTCGCACTCCCACTGGAGACGAAGAAGCGTAACTATTATGGGCCGGAGTATCCTTTCCATGGATACATCGGCGGGCTGCCCGGCCTTGATGGGTTCGAAAGCCTTGCTATTCGGGATGCGCCACGGCCCGAGGCAGTGAAGAAATTCTCTGAACAGCTCTGGCCTGATGGCAACTCAAATTTCTGGTATATATATTTTTCTCTTTTCTTTTCTTTTTGTTACCTTCTCTCTTTCTGGTTTAATTATTTTTAGGAGGTTTTGCTTATGGGGGGGGTCAAATTAAACTGGTATTCAAGGTTATGTAGTGCTTACTATTATTAATTTGCTGCTGCGCTGAGTAACTTCTACAAGATTTTCTATTTCTATTATTAGCAATTTTAGTAGCTTTAAGAAAGCAACTGGCTTTTCAATCTTTGAACTTTCTGAAAACAACTCTAGCTTTGTACTTGAGCTCTTGCAAAATACAAAGGTAGTCAATCTCAAAGGGAAACTTTTTTTTGAAAGTTCAAATATCATCTCTGGCCTGGTTAATCTCTAACTTTTGCCGGGCAATGTGATTACCCTGTAGGATCAAACTAGTACTGCAGTATAATGTGCTGTCTGATACATATCGCACCATTTACCTATTTAACCAGAGATAATTAATTCAATTTTGTTTTACTTTTACAATCTTTTCAATTTCTGGTTCCCTTTCAAAACAGGGAACATTCACTACATCTTCACAAAATCAATAAATAAATGAAAACAAAAGGGTTCTGTTTCAAAGTGAAACCAAGGTGCCAGTGCCATTTAACATATTTTTTTCTTGAGCAGTGATATTATTGACCCAGTGGCAAAGCACCTTTATGAGCTCGAGAAAATAGTGCGAAGGATGGTACTGGAGAGCCTAGGTGTGACCAAGTGCTATGAATCTCAGAATGAATCCTTGTGGTACTTGTTTCGATTTTCAGAGTATCAACCACCTTCAAAAGAGGAAAAGGAGAAGATTGATAAGAAGTTAGGGTACTATGCCCATCAGGATACTAACACACTAAGCATAATAAAGCAGATCCAAACGGACGGCCTTGAATTGAAAACAAGGGACGGGGATTGGATTGTCATAACTCCTTCGCCTGACTGTTTTATTGTCATGGCTGGCAGTTCATTGCGGGTACTATTTTTTATTTGGTCATCTGATTCAATTATTGTTCTTCTTAGGTTCCCTTGGATAATTGATTTGAATTAATATTGCCGAGAAAGAAAACCATCTGTCATGTTCAACTATCCATATTATTTGGAAATATAATTTCCTCTTCAATCTTAATCTGATTGAGAGATTTAACACAACTTACTGCTTGATATTACATTTCCTAATAAACCACCAAATTCTGATCAAATAGTATCACACCAAGGAAACCTGTGCACTGATAAACTCAAGATTGTTTAAAAACAAAAGAATACAGTTCTACATTAAAGCAGTATATAATCTATTGATTTAAAATTTGAAAGTCAAAAACTTATTTTGACAAAAATATGTAGGCTTGGACCAATGGCCGTGTTCATGCGCCCCTTCATCAGATATTGGTGGGTGGAGAAACAACAAGGTATTCCTCCATCCTCTTCTCAGTTCCATCAGAAAATGAGTTGGTCAAGGCACCTGAAGAACTAGTTGATGAAAATAATCCCTCTCTTTTCCCACCGTTTGATTATAATGAGTTCACACGGTTCTGTGCCTCAGAGAAGGGTACTAAGGCTGATGATATGCTTGAGGCTTTCTGTGCTGAAAAAAGTTCTAAGAACTGAATAGTGCACGACCTGTATTTGATGTTGGGTTACAATATAAAAGTTTTTGTTTCTACAGCAAGTCAATCAATTTTACACTCAGGGGACAAATATGGAACTGGAAATTTTGTATCAGAATAAATCGTCTTTTTTTTTTCTTCTTAGATATTTATATTTGTCACATTTGCAATTACACAAAAGCAGAAAGAAAAATGAACAAAACGATAAAAAAAAATATTTAAATGAGACAATGATTGCTCTACTCATATACGATCTGGTATGATCTGGTATGTACTAGCTTACTAATATTTTTTTAATTCTCTATAATTTTTTGAAATTCATGGCTTTCCAATTTCTGCGGGTTTTGTTTCAAAACATGGTGAACATATCATATATGAAAGTGAGAAAGGATGTCATTGCTTGGCTATATGTATGGCCGAGTACTTGGAATCTGAGAATGAGTCCATATCCATATGGTACTCGTACTACTTCTAAGTTGTTCCTCCGAAAAGGGTGCCAAGGCAGATCATACGCTTGACATCTTTTAGTGATGATTCCAAAGCCTCGGACATGCGCTCAAGAGATTTTTTCTTGAGCCGTGATGTTATGCACCCAGTGGCAAGTTTTATGAAGTGGAGAAAATAGTGTGAGGAATTGGACTGGATAGCCTCGGTGTGACCAAGTACTATCAACCTCAGCATAAAAATCTGATCGAGATAGAACGACCTGTATGCTTGATCTTATCTATCATTAGAAAACCACCAAATTCATCTTTTACCAGACCCCAAAAACCTTGCTGAAGAATACAAAATGGTTTTAAAAAATTGAATTATTTAGAAATTAGTACATAACTTATTAATTAATACTTGGTATTTTGACAAAATTATGTTGGCTTGGACTAATGGTCATGTCAATGCGCAGTTCATCACATATGAAAGGGAAAGAAATGCATAGAAAAGTGCCATTGCTAAGAAAATTATGTTTTTTCACCTCTAAAAAGTATATAACGGACTTGCATATAGTCATATAGTGAAACCAATAAAAAATCAGAAAATTAAGCTAAGGGCTTAAGGCTCAAAGATATTCAACAATTCATTTTAAGGGTTTCATCGTCATACTGTTAGAACACTATTATGTCTACTACATTAATTTTTTGAGCTCTAGACCAATATACATGAGTGATCTATTTTATTTATTTACCTCAGAAGTCCTTTCCTTGTTTCAATAAAACACGCTAATTTCATTTCAAGTTTTCAACCGGTGGGCTTCTTCTTACATTTGCAAGCCCACTATTCAATTTCAACTAAGGGCCTACTATATTGGGTTTGATTACTATTAACAGGTCAAGGTGACTATTCAATCCACATGATGAACAATATAACTAAAATTTCATAAGAATCTAAAATCCAACGGCTAATTTTAGTAATCCAAAACAACAAAATATCATTATTTTTTTTAAACTAGTTGGACAACTAAAAGATAATCAGAGTTTGACGTTCCGAAAGGACTAAATACATTCGCAATTTGATGTTAATAAAGCACTAAATATATTCGTAATACATTGAGTGCCTTATATAATTATATATTGTACTTATGGAAAATCGTACTAATGCGTTATAACTGGGCCCAAATAATTGTCATCAAGTCATTGAATCGTAATTTTTTGTAGAATAATCTTCATTGTAATTGGACCCTCCTGTGTAATAGCGTAGGGAAAATTGCAAATTCAAACATTAAATAAAATTCCAAATTGACCTCATGAATGCTTCATGAATGACTCTACACATAGTTTTGTGGGGATGGAAATAAAGGATACCCAGGTAATGCGGCTATGTTTCATCAAAATAGAAAGCCAGCTCTATGGCAAAAATTGAACATGATCCATTCAACAACAAAAATTACTGTCTGAAAAAAATAAATAAAAGGGGAACAATACATACAATCAAACAACATATATTAGATCTATTCTGTTAGTGCTTTCTAAACAACTGGCATTGTAGTAATGTCAGTGTTTTTTTTTTCTTCCATTATATCAGTATATTGTTTTTGCAATCCCTGTTTAAACTACTAATTACTAAATACACTGAAGAATTTCTTCGGCGCTGATAATAATTCATGGCTAGACAATAATTTCAACGTCAGTGAAAATATTGTCATTGTTTTTTTTTTTTTTGAAGGATGAAAATATTGTCATTGTTGTTCTAATAGATCCATGGTTACATCATCATTCTCATTTTTGCGGTGCATGCTGTTACAACCTACAGTTTGCACTTGAAGAAGAATAATTCAAAAAAGAGATACTATTTACAAATCAATTCAAAAAGACAGATGCAATTACAAATCCCAGAGTAACACAAGAACTCTCAGGCTTTCCAATCAAGTGCAGCTGAGTAGCGTAGTGACCAGTAAACATCCAGAGAAAAACATGTCATTTATTTGTCAGTATAAAGAGGAACACAGAAATCATCATCTCACTGAAATCAACAAAGTGATCGACCAATTTTTATTGAAAAAAATTTATCACAAGTTTTGATAACAATTACCAAAAGGATACACAAAGCAAATAATCACCATTTATCCTAATTAACACCAAATCTCACCCAGAGATCCCGAGCCGCAATCATCAAAGGGGAGATATTTGACATCACTTCCCCTGATCATCAATTGTCTTCTCTATGCATATTCACATTTCCTCGCTAAGTTCCCTCCCCCCCTTTTTGAGTTACAATACTTATTCTATTGGTGTTGAAAATTCTCAACAAGTAAGTGAATTATAAGAATATATTTGTACGGATTCTTTTTTTCTCTTTTTTTCATTTGTGAAGAAAGCTTGTACTATTTTTAATTGGTTTTAAGGTTTGAGAAGGAGACGTTCTGAAGGGGAGAGGGTATGGCGAAAGTGGCAACGGTGGCCATAGGGGCAGGCCTCTCCAGATAGAACCATGCGGCAGAGCTCAGTCTTGTAACGTGGGTGACGTAATACGGGTCGCAACTCAGAGACTCCATGCGCAAACTGACAATGTTCACCATAGGGACACTCTCCTTTCTCTTCCCACTTGTTGCATAACTCAGTTTTAAACATGCCCTGGTTGTACACCTCCACCTCCAGAGCTGAGCTGATGTCTTCACTGACCTCCTTCAGAACTGGGCCAACTGGTGCTTCTATTCCCTTCTCGCCTCCAGATTTGCTGCCACCCAGACCAACTAGTACCTTTTGATGCTACAGGACAAAATGACAATAACTGTTAGAGTTGTCATAATTAGCACTAAAAAGAAAATTGAATATCGATTTAACTACCAACAAACATGATTACTAGAGTTGTGAGAGCATGTGTAGCTTATCATTGCCCTTTGAAATGTTCAAAAATTCTGATTATAGTAAGTCATATAAAGTTATAAACACAGAATGTTCAGTAATAGTAACATCCCCCTTTCAGAAACTGTAGACATTATTTAGTTAAGAGGGAACCAATTTGGATTGCTAGTATACTCATATTTATTTCAGTACTTAGTAGAGATTGGAGTGTTTTGTACTACCAATAACCTCAACTATCCCAAGAAAAGATAAATCAAAAGAACCATTCTGTTCTAATTCCAGGTAAACCAAGCCATAAGTTCCTAATCAAAGAAACCAAAGAGAAAATAGGCAGTAATATTAGGTAGCAAAACGCCAAAACCTCAATATTGAACTCACCGATCCAGGTCTAACAGGGCTGGTACCACGGGTCTGGCCAGTGAGCTGGCTTGTTGGTCCATTGGGTGCTGGCTGATTCATCTTTAGATATCCACTTGATCTAATGGAAATACTCTTAGGCAGCACGGCCCGCCTCTCAGCCGCATTGCGCAACAGCTGGTTCTCATTTAAAGGTTGTAACGGCAGCACGCTGGTTGGGCTGGTCTCTGGCACCGGCTCAGCACCAAGGCCGAAACGATTGAATTCATCGGTCAATAAGTTCACCTGTTTGTTGGAGGTCATGGCTAGACGGCTTGTCAGCTCACCGTTCGCCATACGAAGCCGTGCATTTTCATGCCTAAGTGTCTCTGCTTCTTCTGCCGCCTCTTGGAGGTGTGAGAGGCAACGCTCATACCTGTACACAAAAGGGTAAAACCGCCAACTATTAAATAATTGGAATCATCATATATAGCAGTTTACATGTACAAGCCCAATAGGCCACAGATGTACACTAATTGCATCCATCTTCTAGAAATCTGGTAAAAAATCCTATTGATTTTTAGAGAAATGCTAATAATGAGGAGCTAATCTAACACCAGTTTATATCAAGTTAATCCTATGTGTACTTATAACGAGGGAACTTTCACACATACTTTTACAAGTAATTCAAGATACACTGTAATCAGAGAAGACGAATTGTATACCTGTCAGTGATCTCCTGGTACTGGAGAGCTAGGCGAGCAAGGTAGAGGCGATTTTCTGTGGCAGCAGGATCATCGTCACCATTTGTGGAGACTGGTGATGGGGAAAGCGAGAGAGATGAAGGGGAAAAGGAGTTCTTGTAGGAGTAGAACAGATCCCCACCGTTGGATGGGAGGTAGAGAGGGGACAGCGATGGTTGCTCCAGATAGGGGTACGGCAAGGATTCGATGGTGGATCTGAGGGGATCGCCATTGATCGAATTGAACAACTCGTTCTGCATTATCGATTTGACTCTGGTTTCGTTTCTTCCCTGTTTTCTCACTGAAAAGGAGAAAATGAAAGTTAATCGAGTTGTTCAAAGAGAGTTCAGAGTAGCTAATCTGAAAATTAAACGAAAGAACCAAAAGCAGTAACTCTTATAGACTTCTAGAACAGTTCAAATCTCTCTTGGAAATACTACGCTTACAGTCGATCAAGTGCAATACAGATAAATGATTAGTTGATTCAGCTGAACTTTTGGTGATATTCGTTAGAAAAGTAACAAGTAAAGATCGTAGTAAGAAAATTTTGTTAAATACTGAAAATGTAACGGAATTCATAGAAGATTCATCTCAAATCCATTCGTTTTCAAGATCAGCATCTATAACGCACTAAATCGAACTCTGAGATCAGACTATTGACTTAAGCTCAAAAAAAAAAAGAGGTGATAAACTCACTGAGATCGATAGTAGAATCAAATGGAGTAATAAAGGATTTTCTCTACAAATCAGAGTAACCTAACAGGGCAAAAGATCACTCAACTAAATCAATCATCAAAACACTAATTCAGATCGAAAAATGGATCAAACCACGAAATCTCAATTGATTTTGAAAACAAATTGAAGAACACAATCCTGATCAGATTGAAAATGCGAATGCCTCAAGAAGTACGAATTGAAATCTGATTTCTCCTCACCTTATAGTGTACAGAATGGATCAAGTCCCTTTGGGAGAGAAGTATATATAAAGAGAGAGAATGAGAGGCGAGAAATGGGAGAGAAAGAATGGGGGTTTTTATAAGGGAGTGAGGAGGAAGCATGCTCAATTTGAAGGAGACCGCCAGTGTATATTTCTCTCTATTTTTTATTTGTTTTTTTTTTTTTTGAAAAGGGAAATTTTCTCCAAGCAAAAAACCTCTAACAGAATGTGGTCCCCGCTCGCCTACTCGGACTGGAGTTCTCTGGTCATTTATTTTCCACTCTAAATTAATTAATGTATCGAATGCTATTTTACTCGGATTATTACCCGCTACACGCTCTCAACTCTTTGGATTGAAACAAATAATCGTACGGATCCATCTGGTTTCGCGCTATAAATCTTCAGAAGTTTTTTAAATACGCCAGGTTTTAGTGAGCCAGAGTTGAAGAGCATCTCAGTGTCAGCTTTGGTGTACAAGAACCATTGTAATCAACGAGATTATCGACCAGCCAGCCAGTGGGCCAGTGCAATAAGGAGGGGTCGTTTTGCAGTGTAACGACTGTCTTGCCTTCCAAGCTCCCCATTCTTAGTCACACTCGGTGCAAAGAACCAACACATTGTAGTGCCTATCAGAGCCTTGGTGTTCAAAGAACGGTTCTATAGTAAGTGCATGAGGCAACTTGCAAGTGCGGTTACGAACCGGGCTGTTACGAGTGTTATGACTGATTTGCCCATGCACGAGTTGGTCTAAGGTGGATCCCACTTGAAACTAGAAATAGTAACTTTTATTTGAAAAAACCAAGGAAAAGATTTCGGGACGTTTACTTTACACATTTTATTTACAGAGGCAAATTCTTCCCGCGGTTTTAAAATAGACACTTCCTTTGTGTCAAAAAGGTTGACGAAAAATTACAAGTAAACGGTGAGAACAAGTAAATTGTAATTTTGTCAAAATAGATAATAGTTAGTCAATTGCGAGTGTGATAAATCGGTGCATGTAGAACAGGTCGAGGCGGTTATGATCAGAGGGACCCGTTTGTAGTACTGAAATGAAGAGGTATAAAAAATATAAAAAAAAAAGAAAGAAAGTAAAGTAAAGAATGCAAGGAAAACGTGAGACATTTGGAAGCGAAACTCTTTTTTTGACTCAAAAATGGGATTCATGACCCATCTTTTTATTGAACCAAATTACAGTTTTAGCAAGATGCTAAATTTACAAAAGTATTAAAAAAAATGTAAAAGAAGTAAAAAGAAATGGTAAACAACTAATACACAGAAAGTCTAAGGAAGCGAAACTTTTGTAAGAGAAATATTTCCAAGGACTTGGCTTAGCTTAGGGATTTAATTATTCTCAAATTTCTTCATAAAAAAAATATTTTATATGAGGAGGGTTTTAGTGTACATAATTTAAATGCCCCCAATGTCCCAAACCTCACTTTTTTATTACTTTTCAAAATATATAATTCAAATTTTGAACCCAAACCATTGATCTTATTCAATATAACGAGTGATGCATTTCCATATAAATTTTATAAATTTTAAAGTTTATTTTATACTTGATCAGAGGCTAAAAATGAACATATTAGAATTAATCTATCATATTTAACTAAATTTCGTTCATTATTCAATCTCTTGATCGAGTATCAAACAAACTTCAAAATTTACAAAATTTATATGGAAAAACATCGCTCATCAAATTGAAAAAGATCTACGGTTTGAATTTCATGTTTGAAAAAATAATCAAAAAGTGAGTTTGTGAGCATTTGAAGCACTCAAATTGTGAGTATTGGAAATATATACAGAAACATGAACTATTGTAATATCACGCATCATTCATGTTCAAAACTTGAGATATTTATTATTAATTTATGGGACGTTTTATGCTAGGTTAGTATTTTCAGCCCAATTTTAGTCATTAATAATTTAAGAAGTCTATTTTTTTAGTCCGTAAAAGAAAATTAGTCCTAAACAGAATTTACCTCGATTATTTGCTTTACAAGTTTAAAAAGAGAAAAAGAAAAAGAAATAGGCTTAAGTTTTTTTATATATTTTTAATTAGACTACGAAAAGCATTAATTTTTATTCTTAGTCTTTAAAGAGTAATTCGTTTGTTTGCTGAAAAGGTGTAGGTAGTAATTAAGCGAGCGTTCTTAAAAAAAATTAAAATAAAATAAAATAAATAAAACAAGATGGAGAACGGTTCTGACAGATTCTCTGTCAGTTTCTTCTTGACCACGAACGTTTTGACATATTATAATATTAAAATGCTGTTCACAGGTAGTGTTCTCCAATCGTGCGTGTTGTGTCGTATCGTGTCAAACACGATCGTGTTAGACTTTCGTGTCGTGTCGTGTTGACACGAACTACTTTTTTAATCGTGTCGTGCTTAGTGGTGAGATGAGGCAACACGTACGACACGCATTCTGACACGACACGATTAACACGATCGTGTCATGTCGTGTTGACACGTCGTGTTAGTCGTGTCAAATCGTGTCAGATTATTTTATTATTTTTTAAATTAAAAAATTATTAAAACAATTAAAAGTAAGAAATTACTAAACGTCATAATTTATTATTTGATTAAGTTTAAACTTTTTATTAATATTTTTTATAAAAAATAATAATTAGATTAGAATAATATTATGATTTAAATGATGGTAAATAATATGATGTAGTATTATAAATTGAAATTAAATTATTAATTTTTCTTAAATAATCAACATTAATAATTAAATTTGTGTTGAGGTGTCGTGTTAATTCGTGTTCGTGTCGTGTTGCGTGTCGAATCGTGTCGTGTTGAATCGTGTCAAACTTTCTAATGTTCCAACACGACACGATAACACGATCGTGTCGTGCTAATTTTGTATTCGTGTCGTGTCGTGCCAACACAATCATGTCGTGTCATTTTGGAGAACACTATTCACAGGTGCTAAAACAATTTATTACTTGCAAGTACTTGTTAAAAAAGTATATACACATTTTGTAAGTGATAGATAGACCCAATATTAACTATTAAGTAATACTGTAAATGGATGAAACATAGTTTTGTTCGTTCAAGCGACTTGCCATTGCCTTTATATAATGCGCCACTGTAAGCAATTGAGACATGTAAAGACACTTCCATAATTGATAACTGAAATGACCTGTTTAACTGTAATTAAGTATATTAATTACTAAGAATAGTGTACGCCATTTTCTATATATATACACCACTGAAAGCAATTGAGAAATATTTTGTACTTAAGAGTATATAAATTAGTAAAAATAGATGTGTACCATTGAGAGCAATTCAAATATATAAAGGCACTTCCATGGTTGATAATGACCAATTTAACTATAATTGGAGTATAATAATTATTAAGAAATACAATTAATTTTAGATGGTATGCCAATCATTAGCAACTAGTAGCTACTCTTGTTTATTTATCGTTGGTACTTTGGTAGCTAGGCCTTAACATTCTAACTAAAGCAACACATCCACAGGTTGGGATGGATTAAAATGTTTAAAAATAGCAATGCGTCTCATTGTCTATTCTAAAATAATAAAAAAAAAAACTAGGAAAGTTTAAGACCTTGGTTGATAAAAATGACATAGCTTCTGAAACCGGCTAATATTTTATTTATTTATTTATTCACGGAGGCGTAGTGTCCTTGTTCACTAAGTTTTGGCATAGACCTGGTCCACCATTTTCTCTTTTAAGATACCTCTATTTGAACTTAACTACAAATTTCTTATTAATTAGTTCAAATTGTGAAATTTAGATCAATTGGGATGTAGATTCTCTTAACTTGAGAACAATTGTAAGTGAAATTTTCGGATAACAAACATGAATAGGAAATGTTTAATATTTAGTCTCTTAAATTTTAACTTAACTCCTAAGTCCTATGTACTTATGGCTTATGTGTTGTACAATTAATTATTAAGTTGTAGGTTTACTTTTATTATTTCATAATCAAATAAAAATTTTAAATTTAATAGGGTAAAAATAATAGATTGTTTATTGTTCAAAGACTAGCTAACAACTTTTCGTTACTATACAATTAATTGGTTAATCATATTTTCTGCAAATTAGTTGTTAGTTTTGGTGATGATAGTTTTATGTGGTGCAAGTTCCTGCCCATAGAATATGTCCATCTAAGTTCATCCAAGTAAAAAGAGCTTCCCTGAGGTGGGGCCCGCATGATGATTACGTTCCCTTGGTTTTCAAGTCTCCGAAATCTGAATACTCTTGTCGAGCTATAACAGTCAACAAAAATTGGGTTCCTTTACGCACTCGGTGTCCAATGCGGCGGTAGCGGTATTATCACTTCTGTAGCTCTCGGTATTACTGGTAGTATCATGACTTCTTCAAGTGCCACAAATTACCACTTATCATTTATCAACATTCTTTAAAAGTTTTATATTTCAAAATTTAAAATTCAAATAACAAGACTTTTATTCTCCTCCGTTCATAAATGTTCATGTTTCTCGAGTTCTTCTATTACAGGGGAAATAGTTAAGGGACCTAATTAATTTAATTGCGCACTTTTTTTGAATTAAGTAATTAACGATCAATTATATAAGTTTATAATCTCGTAAACTTATACACATTTTTAATAATTAATATGTTTTTTTAAACAATTGGCGAATAACATACTAAGAAAATAAACTTATAACATGTGTAACTTAAAAAAAAAAAAAAGATTGTGTGAAGATGAAATTTCAAACCAAAGACCAATATGTTCTTTTAAATAAAATTATATCAAATAATGGTTCAATTTTATAAATATTTTTTATTAATATATTCCTCAACACGCTAATTAAGGTTTTTCATGATTTTTATCTAGAGCGCAAAAATTAATGTCCAAGTATACTAAATTGTGTTTTCTTTTAGTTTATGGGGTTATCTCATTATATTTTATTTCACCAAAAATGAGAAATTAATACAACTAAAATAATAAACCAAATATCTCATAATTTCTTCTTATGAACTGAAACACAATATATACATCTGTGAAAGTATAATATGTCTGGGACATCAGAAAATCCACTCATTACACGGTTTTCCTCATTGAAGCTGTTATGACAAATTATAACATTGTTTCCCCCCCTAATATTTGTAAAGCAGATGGTGAGATATCCATAATGTTTGCTTCCTATACAAAACTTTAACAAACTCCTCTTCTCCCTCCGCCTACCAATCAGGTCCCTTCTAGGTTACGAACTGGAAAAATCTGGGCCCCATAAAATATAACTTTAATATACATGTCAATGAATAATTGGATGAGGTTGGCATTGTGTGTTTGAAACTTTGAGAAGAGGCTATGCATGGAGGCATATTAGGAGATGACCCTTAAACCAATTTTTAGGTGCTTCAATTTGTTTAGGAGATGCCATCAGTTTTGTTATGAGATGGTTCGCTTAAACAAATGGATTGGATTAAACATGTGGCGAGACATATAAATTTGGTGCATTACGAAATATAGACTTGACGGATGTTGATTTGTGCACGTCGTACATGCATATATAGGTTTTTTATATGGTGCATAGTTAGCTATTAGCCTACTGTTGACAGAAACGTGAAATCTTTTTATTTATCAGAAAATTTTCTATATTAAGAGTTAAGACAAAAATGCAGCACTACAGTTACATTAATTTCTTTTTCAAGTGTTTCAGTTTTCAATTTTTAAAATTTTTTTTAATAAGCATATATGTAACATCCTATTGATGGTGCTACCACTGTCCTAGATTATATTATTCATTAATTCTTTATATTATTTTTCTACTTTCGCATCTTTTGTTTTGTTCTAATTTTGAATGCTCTTAGTAACTATTTTTGGGTCATACTTTGCTTCCATTATTTTGTTTATATATTTTTCTGTTCGTTGCAAAAATAACTTCCTTTACTATCTAATTTTCGGTACCACCAGTATATATAATTACAAGTATGCAATAATCATATCTTAATATATTATTCAATTTACCACCACTAATTATGTTAAGAGTTTAGAAGCCGCTCCTCGGATAAAGCCCAAATATGTCTCAAAATAGGCCCAAAAGTATTCACACAGAACATAAAATGATAAAATGCCTTTCAGTGCTTTGGATAATTGGATCCAGAAAATATTATATGCCTTGCAGCAGTTTCAATTTTTCTCAATTTAAATTCACTTAAGAAACAATTTTAGTACAAAGAGTACAAATAGCGTAAAGGGTTTGTTCAAGGATAGGGTAAAGTTTTGTGCCGTGATTTTAGTGCCCCGGAAGCCTACAATTTAAGAACTTAATTATTACAGCTTTGGAGATAACAATTACCAGAACTCATGTATAGTTACAATTGAACGGGATTCCCTTAAAAAAAAGAAAGCAGCAGATCGCTTAAACTTTAGAATAATCGCCCTTCATGCAGCCACTGTCACCATCTTAGGTGCACCGGGCAACTCCGGCTGGACAACCAACATATTATAAATATGAAGCATCATCCTTCTCTCAAACTCCTTCTGTCCCGAAACACTCATCGGCCGTGCTTTCGGCATCCGTCTTGCCCAAAGTCCGTCTGATACACTCCTGCTGTTTTTAAGGGCTGCCACCGGCCGGTCTTCTCCTCCAGCCAACGCCAACATCAGGTTTACATATGCATCCCTTGCCTTGGAAAGCAGTTTGCGTGGTGACCAAAGTTTAGCGCGGATTTTGAACATGAGTTGTACGGGTCTCGGCTTCCATGTGCGACGACCTGTTCCGAGCCTAGCTACTTTGACCGGCTTTGAAAGGGGTTCGAGCCTCTGGTAGTAACGGCGCCGCCAGTATGACTGGATGCTGTTGCAAAACTGAGAAGTGATACCTGCCATTTTTCCAGTCAAAAGGTGCAATGTGCAGTTTAGAATTTGTAACGGGTGAAGGTTGATGACTATCAGACTATAGAGGAACACTATATATATATTATATTGGGTAGATTGATCAATAGTTCAATATTTGAATATCTATTAATAAATAGCTCAGTCAAATAACAACTGCTTGGTGGTCTCAACTCTCAAGCGTTTATTTTTATTATTATTATTTTTTTTTTGAAAAAAATGCGTTTACTTGAGGGTATTTTGTACCATTAACTTTACTTTAAACGGGATTTCTCGAGCGTATGTTGAACGTCTGGTCCAGCCTTGAACGGTCAACAAGAGCAGCACAAAATTTTGTCGGAAATTGTATAAACTTGCCGATTTTGACAACAGATGATGACATAGGCTAGCTGACTGAATACTTCAAGGAACTACTAAACATCAAGTTAAGATATGGATAATTTTTGTTGTCCAACAATCTTTTGGGGAAATTTCCATGTATTTAACTGACAATTTCTACAAAAGGTACAATGTATTTTATTGACAATTTCAGAGAAGTACAGAAGATAAGTTGAGATATAATAATTTTGGTGTCCTTTAATCATTTTGGAAACATTTTATGCATTTAATTTATTGGCGCCTGTAATGAAAAATGTATTTGAAATTCAAACTCTGACAAGTGATTTAGTGGAAGGACACTCTTGTAGAATGGAGGGCGTGGATTTAAATTTTTTATGGAGAATCTATATTGATATTTATATTTAAAGTTAGAAAATTTAACACATCTTTACCTAAAAAATTTTAATTAAAAACTACAGTTTTCTGGCAAATGTAGAATTTTAAAATAAAAAAGTTAGATCAAGCTTGATACATATTTTAATTAAATATGAAAAGGCACAACATTTATATATTTTGATTATTGCCACAATAGATCAACAAACCTTTCATTTAATCGAAGACCTGTAAGACTAATTTTGTCTTATCTGAGAATGTTTTCTATATCAACGTGGGCATTTTTGCTTATGAAATTATCAGTTCAAAATTAATTCATAACTGACAAGAAATTCCAATAATGAGGCTATGTATACTAAATTTGATATATAACCTAAGAATTATACAAATTTCACATTATTGATTTTCAATTTTAGGGTGTTTTTGGAATGGTATTCCACCAATTTACAATCAAGTTTTGATCAGTATGAGGCAATCAAGACTATTCGAACAATTAGAACAAATATACACACGGCCAGAATTCACAAGGACAAATGTTACGCACTTTAGTTATTTGAATGTTCGATTTATATTGTTTTGGATGATAACATACGTAGCATTCTTAAATAACTTTCTTTCTTGTAATTTTTAAAAATATGTTAAACAGAAGCTGTCAACGCACGGCATTCTTAAACCATTACAATTTTCGGGTTTCAGCAGATTTATAATGGGTCAGAAATTGAGCTATATGGCACTACAAGCCTACTAACAAGCCCGTCAAATTTGTTGAATTGAGGATATCATTTACCCAATTGATGGGCTTCACTAAGTGGCCAGAAGCCCAAAATCAATTTTCTTCATATAGCATGAAGCATTTGGACTTGGTAGAGATGAAAACCAAATACTTTTTTTAGTCAGCAAGTTCACCTCCTTTTTTTACTTTGCTTCTTGGGCTACAAAACATGAGAACTTGATTTTTTGTTTATCTTTTCATCGCCAATAATCAAATAAATTTGCTTATTTACTTTTGGTGATTCTTGCAACTAAAAGCCTGGCTGTTTGTACGACTAGTTTATTGAACACTTTGTAATTTACTCTCAGACCCACGCTCATGTTCTTCCTTTTTCTGTAAAACCTTGTAAAAACTTTTATTTAATTTTAATGATATTATATATAGGAATGGTAATCGTCATCCTACCTTCTTTTAAATAACAACAGAGTAAACTCCAGGCAATTCTGGTGGGGTTTAAAGTCGTAGAATTTTCAGCAAATGGTCAAAAATTCCAAATCCACAAGTTTGTATATATTTGACTAAATCATCAGCAGCAACAAAGAATTTCAAGCACAATGTAGAGAGTAGCTTGAAAATTAATCATATATGATTTCAACAATGCCAACTAGCTAAGCCTAGACAATGCTTTTCTTGATAGATTACTAACAAGCACCCCTTTAAAAAAAATCAAGAGGCAAAAACAAACTAGTCAACTACATTTATGTTCCTTTCAAGTGATTAATCAAGCGGTAAACGTTAACGATAATGTTTGTTGTCTTCTTAAGTAGGTGAAGAATGAAAGGTGGTTACTGTTTTGTGGTGACCGGATCGAAAAGCGACGCCACTTTTGACTCTAGTTCTCATTACGAACAAATAAATTAACCTTTTGTAAGATAAAGGAAAAAGAAGGTTTTGTACCTTCTTATTTATTCTAGGTGTATCTAGTTAGTTGCATTTTGTCTTGATAGTAGTAAGTGTCTTACTAATCAAAACAGATAATTATCTCAATTCATCTGACTGCGTGCTTTCTATAAAACAACAAATAACTACGTTTCACGTACAAGGCTATTGGTATCTATCTTAACAAAAATTGTATATACTCGGCGTTTTCATCACACCAAACTGCACAGTTAAATTTGAGAGTATTTTTTTTTTTAAAAAAAGCTTTTTATTCTCAAGTAATAGTTATTTACAGAGTCTTGTATATGTCTTATATAGGTGATTTTATATATTTTACCGCTGGTACAACGGTAGTCTATTCTTGGGACATAAAGGTGCATTTCTAATTTTGGTAAAAATTTCTTCTTTTCTCTATTTTTACAAATTTCCTATTTTCTACTTTTAAATCTAATCTCTTTCGCCACGCATTCAACCTCCGAAAAATTCTCCCGAAGTCGGGATTGATTAACGATAACGAACAACAATTATTCAAAATAGAATCCCAATAATAAACTAGTTAATTAATTCAAGCCGAATATATTTTACATTTGTCTTGCCTTCCAAACAGCTATTTTACATACGTCTCCTTACAATTCGGACCATATCTGACACTTTCACATGGTTCCAAACTAAAAAATAATAATAACAAATATAAATTAATCCCACAAAAATTAAATAACAAGGAAAACTTTACTAGTTATTTTTAACTTGCAATTGCATGCAACCCCACCTCCTCCCGTTGCCTCAAAATGGAAACCACCTCTCCTGAGGCCACAAGGGAGTTGTAAATCTCAGCAATCAACCTCTTCTCGTATTCAGTCGATCCAACTCGGGTCGAGACAGTCCGAGGTATCCTCTTAGTCCAATAAGCCTCCGGCCCATTTGGTGTAGAAAATGCACTTCCCTTGCTTGCTAGTGACAACATGGCAGTGACATACGCATCTCGAATTCGAGCAAGTATCTTAATTGGAGACAGGATCCGAACGTGAATCCGGCAGATTGACCGGAGTTTGAAGAACCGGCCTTTTGTTCTACGGCTTTGGCCATCGCCTAGCCGGGTCACGCGCTTGGTGCCTTTATGACCGGCTTCAAGGCGTTGATACTTTCGCCGCCTCCACCGTGCCGTAATTGCTCTGGTGAACTTGTAGGGAAACGCCTCCATCTTTCTTCTCTTTTGCTCTCTCAATCTCCTTTCTTTTGGAATATGTCTAATGAGACGAGAATATATATGCTAGTTATCTGGCTGGGTTGGTGACAGGGGAGTTAAATTAGCGGTATTATTGTCACCTACCTTATATAGGGACTTCTGTGCATTTAAAAAGGGAAGCGGTATTATTGTATTGTTGAATCGTTACTAGGAGGCTGGGGAGTTAGAAGCACATATAATAAATTATTATTGTATTGTTGAACGGAGAATATGCTAGAAATAACACGTGCAGCATATATAATGTCAAAAATGCACATTATTAACGCTTGAAGTGGAACTTGACTCGCTTCTTTGACTACAATATCGACGTTGAATTATATTTTAGTATAGTTACTTAAATATTTGTTGCTATTTTTATTTGCGTATCCAGAATTTTAGGACCGATCACGTATAACCTGGACGGTGTGTTTTTTAATTTTATTTAATTTGATTTTACTTTATTTATTATTTTTTTATTTTAGGATTGATCGGTGTATTTTCGTTTCGGCCTTTTTCTTTGTTGTTCGTAGGCTTACTCTTATTTTTTTTTTCTTTGCTTCTTTCCTTTCTTTCTTATCTTGTTCACTTTTGTAACTCATTCTTTTTTTATTATCAACAAAATTTTTGCTGTTGTATTAATCGCCACCCCTCACAAAAATAAAATCATTAGGACCGATCAAATTGCGATTGATTGTTCGCTCAAAGCATTAGTGTTACTTAGGCGGTATTGTCTCTTTATTTCTTTTTTTTTTTGTTTAATTTTTTTTCTTTTAACCTGATAGCTAGCCAAAAATTTAAATTTGTTCAATTAGCTTGGGATTTTTCTTTGGTCTATTTCAACTTATTGTTGAAAGGTTTTATTAATAAAATATACACTTTATAAGATTTGAAAATTAATTTAATTTAAAATATATAAGTGCAATGCTCCAATACACCATCTTTTCTTTTTTTTTTTAATAAATCCAATAATAATATGAGCAAGGTTCAGTGCAACTACTTTTGGGTGCCACAAGTTGCCACAACTTCATATTTTATTAATATTTAAAACTTTTAAAATTCTAACGTTCAATCCAAATCGTTGATCTTGTTCAATTTAATGAGAATTGTGTTCTCATATAAGTTTTATAAAATTTAAAGTCGATTTGATACTCGATTAAGTGATCAAACAATAAACATATTAAAATTAATTTGTCATAGTTAATCAGATTCGTTCATTTGTTGACCACTTGAATTGACTCTAAATTTTATAAAAATTATATATATAAAAACGCACTGTTCGTTAAATTGAAGGAGATCAACGGTTTGGATTTAGTGTTTTAATTTTAAAAATTTTAAATATTAAAAAAATGTGGTTGTGGCAACTTATTGCACCCAAAAATGATGACATTAGAAACTTGCTCTAATAATATAATAATAGAATGTGAAAAAATTATGAATGTTGCACATTACAATTACATAATATGCTTTTTAGTTCTCATAATTAAGAAAACAACCATTTTGCTACCATACTAAAAGATGTTGCTAATTACAATTACAATTATGGTTAGTTATATTCATAATGAAACAGACATTTTGCTACCATACTAAAATGCGACTATTTTTTCTTGTAATCTCCGTTTATGTTGAAAAGGTTTTCAACAGTACGCTACTGACTGGGCACGAATATTTGTTTTAGTCATTTTTTAGATATGTTTGGCAGTGGCAGCCAATTAGGAATATATTTTTTTTAAGAGGTAGACTAAAATTAATCCAAGATATCTTTCAATAAGTTTCTGCAATTATTGGATTTTCTCATAGTTTTAACGGCTTAACGCCCGTATGATACAACCACCAGGATGTTATTGACTAAGAAGGCAATAAAGTGATTTTGCTGTGCTTTGAAATTTACGCAGTCAAAAGCTCAAATTCTGTGTCCGACGTTGGAACCACCCATATGTAGCGAGTTACCAACATACATGGTAGATATCTATAAAAGATTTTCATATCCCTGTGGTACAAAGTATAGTCAAGGAGTAAACTATTGTCTCTAAACTCAATCGCTAACATTTGTCAGTACGTACGTTATCACACGGTTTAGCTTACTGGTGCTCGCCGCATTGAATCCTCATATTGCCTTACCCGTGACCGGCAGGCGTCACACAATGTGACAATTCTTATCTAGGATCAATTCTTCTAGAAGAACAATAGAAAAGTAAAGCCGAATTTTTGAAATTTGAACAACCAACTGCAATTGACTATCATATCTTTTGTATAATAATACAAAATGCCTGTCAATGCCACCGTTTTAACGTTTTCGTTTCTGTTCCGTCGAAACGGAATGTTAAACGAGAGATGAAATGGATTCCGTTTTTAGAAACAGAACAGAAACGTGATTGTGTTTTGGAGACGAAACGTTAAACAGAACACGTCCGTTTTTAGAAACAGAACAGAAACGTGATTGTGTTTTGGAGACGAAACGTTAAACAGAACACGGAAATGCGAAATTATAATGGAAAATTAAGAACGGAACGAAAATATGTTTTGTTTACCGAAACGAAACGAAAACGGAAGATGATGTAATTTCGTTCCGTTACTGAAACGAAACGTTAAACGAAACAGTTTTTTTCCGTTCCGTTTGGAACGTTTGACAGGTATAAACAAGAGGAAGCTGGTCATTAAAAAACAAAGAGGAGGCTGGTATGATACTATTATTATTATTTTTTTTTTTCCAAAAACGACGATTGACTAAGAATTATTGGTTTGGAGATAGTCTCCCAAATTACTTGCTAGCCAGACTTGATCTACTTTTAAGCCGAGTGGACTAGGTGTTTTAAACAAGATGACCATTTCATAAAACAGTAAAAGTCATACCAATATTTCAGTTTAGTTCAAACAATGTTAAGTAGCAATTTAAAATGAATATGTGTATATATGGCATGAGGCTTGCTAGCTAGACTTGATCTACTTTTAAGCCGAGTGGACTAGGTGTAATTTACACACGATGACCATTTCATAAAACAGTAAAAGGCATACCAATATTTCAGTTTAGTTCAAACAATGTTAAGTAGCAATTTAAAATGAATTTGTGTATGGCATGAGGCGTTGTACATTAAATAGGGAGAATATATTACATAACGTATTATATCATTTGATGTGATATAGATAATATAGATGAATTTGGTATTAGCAACTTTCTGAAGAGTGGAGGGGATTGTGTTTTTCCCAAATACTAATTCAAGATTCTATTATTTGTTATTTTGTTTTTTATGATTCAAGAGTCGACGTACTATTATATCTCTTTCTAGGATCTTTCACATTGAAACTAAATTAAGTCAAGGAGCTTAGACAAAATAGAGTTAAACCACGAGTGACAAAAGCAAATCAAATCGATTCCAACAAAAAAACAACAACTTATATTCTTTTAAAAATTTCTCCGCCAATATCACAAACTTTCCTGAGTGTTTGAACTAAAGGGTGTAAAGATAAATGAATACAAAACGAGCATCCACATCTCGGTAAGTGAAAACATGAATCTTGCCACGTCAGCATTTTTGTCAAATCTCTTTTAATCAATCCCGTACCATTTTCATCTCCACAAATCATTGTAGATGAAAAATTCATTTTAAAAATTAATTTGTCTGGTTAGTAAGTTTGCAATTAAATTTCACATACTGCAAAACGACAACTATTAATCAATCGCGAAAGTTTATACGACAATTTCACGTAGATTGTTCATTGTTCATTAAACAGGTTTGTAAGATCACTGCACTAACGTATGTCTGCAATAGCTATTATAATATTCACGCCGCATGTTGCAATTAGGATACATCACCCAAATTTCCAGTTGTGTTAGGTTCTTAATTAGAATTACTTAAAGGATTTAAGATAGAGAAATTGAAGTGATATATGTTACAACTTACAAAAAACAAACATATGTTCATTTAACTTTTAAGGATGTATTCATCAATGTACCAGTATAGTTTCAATTCAATGGACAGGCCTTTGCAACGAAATGTTTACAGGCTCTTCTTGAGTTCTGACTTCTGACGTTAAACAATTAAACATGTGAAACCTAAGCAGGAATTATAACCATCATCGGCAAATAAACCATCGCGAGCCATCGCTGAACTAAAAATTGAATTTTCGCTCTCTTCCCTCACGCGCGCTCTCCTTCCGCTCTCTCCTCTCACGCGCACTCTCTTTTCCTCCTCTCCTCTCTCCTTCCCTAGCACGTTCATCTTCTCCGCCTCCTCTCTTCCCACCTCCGCCACACTCCCTTCCGTCCCTCTTCACTCTCGTTCTACCTCCACGCCTTCCCTTCTCTTCTCTGTCTTCTTCCCTCTGCCTCCATCAATGATTCTTTTCCCATCAAATAGCGAGACAACAAAACAAATTGAACACTTAAAAGTAACAAATTGAACACGAGAATGAACAAAGTGAACATATACACCAACAAAGTGAGACATAAAATAAACACAGAAGTCTGACGCATAACAAAATAAATTGAACACATAAAAAATTGAACACATAGTAACAAAGTGAACATATCAATGAACAAAGTGAACATATACACCAACAAAGTGAGACATAAAAAATAAACACTGACGCACAGTAAAACAAATTGAACACATAAAAGTAACAAAGTGAACATATGAACGAACAAAGTGAACATATACACCAACAAAGTGAGACATAAAAAATAAACACTGACGCACAGTAAAACAAATTGAACACATAAAAGTAACAAATTGAACATATACACCAACAAAGTGAGACATAAAATAAACACAGAAGTCTGACGCACAGCAAAACAAATTGAACACATAAAAGTAACAAATTGAGCATATGAATGAACAAAGTGAACATCTACACCAACAAAGTGAGACGTATAAAATCAACACAAAAGTCTAATGCACGTCAAAACAAAATGAACACTTAAAATAACAAATTGAACAGATACAGTAAACAAAGTGAACAAAATCTGACGCACAGAAGGAAGAGAGGGGGAAGGGAGAGAGATGCACAGGATAGAGACGGAAGAGTGCGTAGAAGGGAGAGGGAGCGTACCCGGGTGAGGAGAGGGGAGCGCTTCGCTGGGTGAGGAGAGGGATCACTTCGCTGGGGAGAGGGGAGCGCTTCGCTTCGCTGGGTGAGGAGAGGGGAGCGCTTCGAGCGATGGTAGCGATGGTAGAAATAGGGATGGCAGTAATCAATTTTCAACCTAAGGCTTGGTCTATTGGGCCTGTGTATGCGATCAGGCCTTTGTCTCTTGTGGGCTTTTCCTAAAATGACGTAAATTTGGTTTTAGCATCATTCAATCGGATATTTGTTTTTCTTTGATTAAAAGTGGGCATGAAAATGATAGTAATCCACTAATCGTCATCCTTGTGCCCTAGTTAGGACTTAGGCTTGTGTCAAAAAAAAAAACGATTTAAGGAATAATTAAACTATTATCGGCCGGTTCTATTCAAGCAGTCCCTGACAGATGGGACCCAAATGTATTAAACTTTAGGCATGTTTGTTACAGGTAGCTCGTCTGAGATGAAACACACTATGAAGATGAAATCATTACATGAGATAATATAATATTTTTAAAAAATAATGCCATTACAGTATATTCTTTTTTGACTTCTTATTGGTCCATACTAGTCTATGTGCCATCTCTCAAAAGGAATAAAGCAATTTTATATATATATCCACTTGTTATTGGCTTGGTCGTGGAATAAGTGCAGACTTGTTTCTATTTCATCTGCAGTTGAGAAAGCTCTGTTAACTCATAGGTGCTTCATATTTAAAATGCCAGAGACAGAAAGTAAACAACACATGCACACAAAAGGAAGAAAAAATAACATTTCCCAAACTAATTTGCATACCCGAAAGAAAGATATCATAAGAGGTAAAATATACATGCGACAGTCCAGGGCACAGAGTTGGCGGAGGTGAGACTCCAGGAACTGCACTCTATTGACAAGTTGAAGATGGTTTTTCTCACTCTACAGACAAATATTAATTGGATTATCAACAAGAAATGAACTAATCTATAATCATATTGTGAAAGAAATGACATTTTATAGACTCACAAACCTGAAAATCAAATTCAATGCAATCGACTATGACAGGGACTCTGAGCTCATCCAGGACTTTTTGCAAACTGGAAAAGCTCTCAAAGGCTTTAGAAGGGACTCTTGGAATTGAGGGGATGCATGGTCCATTGCACAATATTGAGAGTATTGATACCCCGTCACGTGAGGCCTCATAAAAACTAAAATGGCTCTCGATAGGAGAAAAGAAAAGCACATCCAGAATGTCACTCTTGCTCCAGATGACATCACCTTCAACAGAATCCAATTCTCGATTTGCATAAGACAATCTAGCCTGCTTGACAAACCGGGACATTTTCTTGACAAGTTCAATATATAGGGAGAGGTCGTCTGCCTCCAACAAACAAAAGGACAGGGGGCACCATGCAAGAAGGCCTTGAAGAAATTGAGTATTACATCTGGGAGGACGGTCAACAAAAATATGCTTGGAGGCCAGAGCCGTCATTTTCGTGAAGTATCCATCAGAGAGCAATGAAAAGGAAGCTGGCTGATGCTCACTTAGCAAGACCTGAAATTCCTTCTCCAGTTCAACCAAAAGTAGTTTCCTCTCGGGGTCCTCTGAATACACCCAATTTAAAGAGTTAAGCTGATCACAGCCGGCACACACATCAGCCATAGTAACATATTGGTAGTCGAGACACATTGATGAGAGCATATCCAGCGCAGCCTCAACAACAATTGGTTTCCAGACCATCTTACGGAAAGCGTCAGCACACCATCGCTCCTCGGATAGATTGTGTCGTCGAGGTGGCCATGCAACAGGATGAATAAGTGGAAAATGCTCACATTTAAGGTGAGTAATGAGCGACTCGTCATCCTGGAACAACCGCAAGCAATCCGGGTTGGGACAGAGACACATCTCCCATGTACCATAAAGCTCATAAAACTTTATGATGTCGTAAAGGAAATCATCCAGCCATGGCTCCTCGAGAAGTTCTCTCGTGAAGTTGACAAGACCAAGGAGCTTATCAGTAAGAATAGCATACTTAGCTGCACAAACAGATGAGAAACTTTTGTACTGGTGAATTATATAAAATAAAAATATGAGTTACAATTTAAAACAACAATTAATATTTAATAACCACCTTGAGTACTACTGCTTTTGGTCCTATTGATTTTAATTGAAGGTTGAAAATAATATATATTGAAAAATTTCTATGCACGAAAGGTATCTGACACTCTTAATTTAACTAGGCTGGGAAATTGCATCAGATACCAATGCCTTAAACAAAATACTAATTAATTATTTTTAAGTTTGTACATCTGGATCCCCCGGGCTACTTAAAAGTTGACCAAATGAATTTTATATCTACAGATTACAGAGTTAACAATGCTATAAAACATCAAAAGCAAACCGTCTTCATCCAGAGAGTCCCAGTAGACGGCAGCCTCCTTTGTGAAATCAGATTTGCAGTACTCGGGAATATGTATTAGATCTTCCTCACACTTCTCTTCAGGGGCTGGTGATGGTATTGGTGTCTTCACCTCCATTGCTGCTAAATTCTATTTTGATCACCGTCTCTCTCTCCCCGTCTCCTCTTTGTATTGGATTATTCCTAATACAAAAATAGTCCTGCATTATAGCACAAAAATAAACGCTGGTTTCTAAGAACATGCAGAAAAAATTTCTCCGCTGTTGCAATTAAGAGAAATAGACAAATCACAGATTAAAGCAAGTTTGGGCCTGAAATAGACAAATCATAGCAAAATTTCTCGACTGTTGAAATTAAGAGAAATTGGGTCTAATCGGTGAAATAGACAATTTTTGTTTACTGTTGAAATTAAGAGAAATTACAGATTAGAACAAAATTTCTCCACTGTTGAAATTAAGAGAAACTACATATAAGCAATTCAAGGGTTTGAGTCACACCTAGTCAGAATCGTCAGAGGTCTCGTCAGAATCGTCGGAATCGTCAGAATTCACACTTAGGAAAAATCGTCGTGGAGGAGAGGGGGCAGTAAGAGCTCGGGAGGAAGAGAGACGTAATCTGAGGCTGATTTTCTAGGGTTTGATGAGGCGATTTCAAAGAGATAAACCCAGAGATTTTGAACAGAAGGACAAGCGAGAAAAAAAATAAATGCTGAATAAATAGAAACGTAACGGAGAGAGACGGAACGGAAAAAGTTTAAACCATCCAGCGTAAATCGAGTGCCGATCGATCTGCACGAATTTTGAGTGTCGGATCGCTGTAAGATCCGTGCGTTAATTTAAATCAACGGATCATAGATTGGCGCTGAAGAGAGTTAGATGGATTTATTTTTCCGTTTCCTTCCGTTACTCCTCTCCGTACAAAAAAAAATGAACCCTCCGAATGGTTAACCAAATAGCAAAGCCACATTCTGAACGCATCTCGTTCCCATTCGCAACCATTGGATCGGAAAAATTAATGGAATATTTAACATTGAGAAATTTCCCTCTTGCCTTACGCTGCGATTAAAAATGTGTAATTATAAATTTACAATGGTGAACCTCAGTTGCCTAAAATAGAGAAAGCAGTTGAACAAACCACAATAAAAGTTAAAATGAGCCTCCCGAGCATTCAACAGAACATCGACTAATCACCTGCTTTGTACACCACAACATCTCTCACTAGTCACTACCAAAGAACATAAAAAATGTAATTCGATTTAAAATATTGTCAATTAGCGGTCATCTCAACCACATCGCAATAGATTTGTTCCTCGTACATATCTTTTAAGGCTGAGCAACTTTTGACTAAGAGCATCACACAGGAAATAATTCAGACTGCGCCCCAATCTAACCATACCAAATTTGAAACCGCCAGTGAGTTCCACCTTGCTTCCTGTGAAGACCAATTAGGAAACAGAGTGCGTCCCATACAAAAAGACTGGAGAGACTAGTTAGGAAATTTCTTACAAAAGATAATAGAAAATTGCTTAATGCAAAAATACTATGCACCATTTTATTTCCCTTTCCATAAGCTATAAACGGGAACGTTTTGTGTCCAATTATAAGTCAGCATTTTTTTTATAAGATTGTGACACCTTTTCTTGTAATCTGAACAATTTCTGAACAATTTACATACGTTCACATAAAGCAGCCTAATATCATTATTTAGGAAACCTCGAAAACTTTTCATATTTTATGAATGGTTAACACAGCAGAAAAGCCACAATCAAAACTGATGGATCGGGAAAAAAATTAATAGAATATTTATCCCAGAGTAACTTCCGCCTTGCTCTACATTGCAACTAGAAATGTGTAATTATAGTGGCGAACCTCAGTTGCCTGAAATAGAGAGAGCAGGTGAGGAAACCACAATGAAAATTTAAAGGAGCCGCACGTGCATTCAACATAATCATAACTCCATAGTCCACAAGACAAAATGCATAAACTTCCGTTATAAAACCAATTAAAACTATGTACACCAGAACACAATATTCAGATGTTTAACAGCCACTAGCAAACAACATAAAAATTTTAATATAAACAACCATGACGACGGGTTTGTTTCCCATACATATCTTTAAGCAAGAGCAACTTGCGACTAACAGCAGTAGACAGTGAATATTCCGGACTGTCCCAAATTAATGATGCCACGGCCGCATAATTTTCAGCCGTCACAACTCCTGAGCTCCCAAATGTGTGACCCCACTTAAACCACCCCCCAAATTTGAAACAGCCATCGAGTTTCGCCTTGCTTCCCATGAATGACCATTGACCTGAAAGAGCAACCAAATTATCAAGTTGGAATCCCGCATCATTTTTTTTTCGGGTGGGGGAGAGAGACAGAGAGAGAGAGAGAGAGAGAGAACAGGAAGAATAAGCGCACTAGTAAAACGCAGATGGATTCCGATAAAAGCAAATGACAATGACGACTTCTCCACAGCATTGATAACCACCTGTTTATTGACAGTCATTATGAAGCAAACTTAGGCCACAATTTTGATTTAAATTGAAACCAACCTTCGCACTGGTACTATCTGCTCTGATCTCTTTTGGCTGGTAGAACCAAGTGAATTGCAAAGAGAAGAAAACAGATTACTAAAGAGAAAATATATCACTCACTTTACCAGGCAGTACCTCCTCCACTTGGAAGTAGTCTATTAAGTCTTCAATATCACTTTGGTCAATGGATGATAGGCAGTCCTGGAATTGTTTATTACTTTACAGTCCGTAAGCATATAAAGAGTATAAGCGATAGGATGGAAAAGAAACGATACAAATATAAGCAGCAGACATGCTTACCTTCACATTTTTGCATTCAAAGGACCTAAGGCTATCATCAAAATTGAATTTAGCCTGCGCAAAGAGTACACACATATGATGCATTAAAGAAAATAATTACATCTAGAGAAAACATACATAAGCTACCTAAGATTGAGATTACTTACATGTAGGAATGATCGGACAGAAGGCACAATTTTCGTCCTGTAGTCACTGACACAGAGGTCCGAAAGGCAGCACTTCATGTTGTCTATTTGATCTGCTGCCCCCAGGATTTTCTGATTTATCGAACTAAGCTGGAAAGAGAACCTTTATTAATGAGAAAGAAACCATGAAAGCAAAAAGATACCAATCTTTTGAAAGAAATGAGGTAAAGAAGAGAGGTAAAAAGAGGGTACAGTAGTAACAAACATCAGAAATTAAATCACTCTTCATGTCTTGAAAAGCTTCTAGCACAGAATTGTTGCTCAAGGAACCATAACCTTGATCATGAGCTTTATAAGGAAGTTGAGAGAGAAATAGGAACTGCAACTTGTGGGTGGTGCCAATATGCCGCTCCACTGTAGAAAGGGTGCAGGGCCAACTTCTCTGGTTGGTGGTGCCAATGCGCCAGTCCAAAATAGAAAGCTTGCGGAGCCAGCTTACAAGAAGTGAGAGGGGTTGGCCTCCATTGAATAACATGAGACCGAGGGCATTCGCAACCTCCAAATATGTTAAGGTCTCACATTTAATTTGAATGAGCTGCATCAAGTGACTGACTTGATTCTGAATATTGGGAACAATATTGAGATATTGTTTGCGCTTTTCCTGACCAAGTTCCTTCTCTTCATCGGTTGATGGCATTTCATAGAACTTCTTAGAATCCACAAGAAAGTAATCATAAGTATCATCAACAGTGATGGAGTCCTCCAAGTCAGACTCCATCATTACTGCATCCCCTTTTACCTCATCTCTACTGCCTTGTTGTGGTATCAACCAATACTCATTATGACGGATTGAAAGCTGGTGCTCATTCTCCAAATGCACCATATGGGACTCTCGATCTACAAATGTGATGCCACAGTCGTAACAGATCCAGTATTTCCATGTCTGATTAAGTCTAAACCATCTTATCCCATCCCATACGCTCCCATCTGACCCATGACTGTTTTTCTCACGGTGTTTCAGGACATCAGAGATTGACACCCAAAAGAATGGGCCACTTCCCTCTGAATTTCCAGTTGCACTCTCACTCAAGGTTGAATCCAAGGTACACAAGGTCGAGATAGCCCTCCAAGGCTTTTCTGAATCATATTCAGATTCACTCTCATCGCTACTAACCTGCTGTTCAGTGCACTCCTCTTGATCTGGAATCCTGGGACATTGCTGCATTAAAAAGAAAAGAAAGCCTGACGTAAGGCAGCATACAACAAAATTCCAGCTTGGCACATCCATTCAAAATATGCAATTATCTTACTGAACATTGACGTGCCCAGCCATTCATCTACTATGCAAAACAGACAAATTCACAATTAAATGCACGATCATCAATGATCTTACAAGAAGCTAATATTGGTGAACTACGTGGCTCGGCAAGAAAATGAGCAATATATCTAACACCTTATGGCCATGTTTGGTTGGGGAATAAATGGAGTAGCTTGAGCAAATAACTAATCCACTCTACTTCTCCAAGTTTATATCATATTTGGTATGAAATGGTGGAGTGAATAAGGAGTAAGAGTAACTAAATAATGATAAACATCTCTTGATCCATGTTAATTTTAATCCACCTAAAACGGTAGAGTAATTTACTTCTCCTTACTCCACACCACTCCACCAAATTTAAATCATGTTTGGAGAAGTAAAAGTGGATTCAATGAGTTACTCCACCCTTACTCCTCTACCAAACATGGCCCATGTGATGAGTTAATGCGCAACTCAAATAAAACTAGTCAAAAATTATTCCGTGTGCAAGACTTGAGCATTAGCATGGTTCCAGCAAGCAGAAATTCAAAAAACCCAATATATATCAGAACAAACTGAAGGTAGAACTGGTATGTCTGATCCCCTGACTCACTTCACAAAACTAAAACCTAGCAAAATTTATTTCGGTTTAGAATTTCAGGTCTGGTAATGATAAATACTTGCAGTGTCTATGCATGGGTGCCAGGTAATGCAAATGCACCTAAAATATCAACAGAATTGATAACATAAGCACACATGCATAATTTAACATGCAGTTGAGACCTTTAAACAAATTACTAAAATAGTTTGTCAGGATAATGCTTCACACAAAAAAAAAAAGTCTTGTCTTCCAGGTGCATAAGAAATATGAGCAAGTCATCAATAATTCTGTACTTACATACTGCAGAAAGATTTTCTTCTCTCATTGTGAGTCGATGGCACCTCAGGTAAAAATACAATTTCAGCTGCAATTAAGAAGGCTCAACATAAGTCATAGTCTCTTCAAGTTAACAATACCAGATCCAGAATGGAAACAGCACACTCTATTGAAAAAAGAAAGCAACTCAACATTTTAGAAACAAACTTGCATACCTGTAAAAAGGATTTCATAAGAGGTAAAATATACATGCGACAATCAAGGGCACACAGTTCACGGAGCCAAGACTCCAAGCACAGCACTCTATTGACAAGTTGAAGACGCTTTTGCTCACTCTAGAGACAAAATGTAGTTAAGTGGATCAGTAACAGGAAATAAAATAATCTATAGTCATATTGTGAAGGAAAAGATTCTTGTGGAATCTTGGAATCACAAACCTGGAAATGAGATTCGATGAAATTGCCTTTGACAGGGTCGAGACAAGCTTACCTGATGAGTTGGGCCTGCAGCGGTTTGACATTCTCTAAGCTCATTGAAAACTTTCTGCACACAGGAAAACCTCTCATTGGCTTTAGAAGGCACTCTTGGAATTTTGGGAATGCATGGTCCGTGGCACAATAAAGAGAGAATCGTTACCCTCTCACCATCGCAGAGAGGTTCTGTCTTGGGAAAAGCAAAAAGGCACTTATCAGGAGAATAGGAAATTATATCCACAATTTCACTCTTGTTCCAGCTAACATCACCTTCCCCGTACTCCGACTCTTGATTTGCAGAAGGCAATGTATGTTGCTGGATGAACTGGTACATCGGCTCCAAAAAAAGTTCAACGAACCGGTTGAGGTCAGCTGCCTCCAACAAACAGAAGGAGAGGGGGGAGCACGCAAGAAGTTCTTGAAGGAACTGAGTACCCTATCTGGGAGGGCGGCCAACAAAGACGTGCTTGGAAGCCAGGGCCGTCATTGCTGTGAGGAACCGATCAGAGAGAAATGAAAAGGAAGATCGCTCATGTGCAGCTAGCAAGATCTGGAATTTCTTTTTCAACACAACCAAAAGACTTTTCCTGTTAGGGTCCTCTGAATACGGCCAATTCAAGGAGTGAAGCTGGTCAGAGCCAGAGCACACGTCGGCCAGAGTAGCATGCCGGTAGTTGAGACACATTGATGAGAGCATATCCAGTGCAGGCTCAATAACAATCGGTTTCCAGACCATCTTACGGAGAGCATCAGCACACCGTTGCTCCTCGAACAGATTGTGCCGTTGGGGTGGGCAGGAGAGGGGGTGAATCTCTGGCAAGTGCTCGGATTTGAGGTGAATGATGAGGGACTCGTCATCATGGAACAAACGCAAGCAATCTGGATCGGGACAGAGGTACATCTCCCAGGTACCATAAATCACAAAAAAATCTATGGCATCTGAAAGGAAATCTACAAGCCATGGTTCCTTGACAAAACGGGATGAGAATCTGGAAAGTTCGCCGGCAGAAACAGTGGATAACTCCTCCTTACCTGCACCAACAGATGCAGATGAAAAGCCAAAAGTAAATGCTGTAAATTACATAACAGCAAGGCCATATCATAGTAGCGGTTATCTAATCTTTAATATTCCCTATACAACATAGATAGAATTTGTAGTTCAGTGATCATTATCATTAAAAAAGAAGTTTTGAAACAGGAACTTTCGTTGGTGAGATAATGAAGAAATCAATTCCACATGTATAGAGTACAATATAATGCCAAAATAAAATCCATACCTGCGTTGTCTAGGGACTTCCAGTACTCCTCTGCCTCCTTTAACAAATCAGTTCGGCCGTATTCGACAAAATCTATAATGTAAGCGGATGGATCGAGCAAACTCTCCTCTGCTGCTTCTGCTGTTGGCGCTCCTGATCGGTAGTATTCGACCACGAACCCCATCGCTGCTTCTCTTTTGATACCTCTACCTCTCCCTCCCCTATTCTCTCTCTTGATCGTACCGACGTTACAGGTTAGGGTTTCGAGAATCCTTTTTTTTCCAACTCTCCTTTTAGCGGAGTCCAGTCGACTCCGACTGTAAGGTCCCGGACGAGACGGAGACGCTCTAGTTTTCTCGGAGACGAAATTACCCTCCTCTATGCTAGGTTTGCTTTTGCTTCGGAATCGGGATAATGAGAGGGAGGGAATGGAACGAAATCCTCTGTGTGGTTTTAATTTCTGACCGTCCGATTAATAATGGATGTCCGTTATTATTATCAGAGCCATTGAGATTCGTATGACCTGTAAAAATTTGTCCGTCAAAATTAGATCGGACGGCTGATGGTAAAAATCACATACTGCGTGTTTAAAAAAAAACACGCATGAGGATTCTAGTTCGGGAGGGAATGAGATTCGAGGTGAAATTTAGAATTTTTTCATGTTTGGATGGAAGGAAATTTTTCCGCGAGAGGAAAAGTTTCTTTCAAAATTTTCTTTTATGTGCAGATTTGTTCTCCTCTGAAATTACAAGTATGAGATTGACAAACAGGAAAAATTATTTTTTTTTCTTTTCATTATTCATCCAAACAAAAAATATGTAATTATTTTACTTTTCATGCCATTCCTTCCATTTCCTCTTTATATTTTTCTTTCCTTCCCACTGTATACCAATGAATCAAACATAGTATTAATTTTATTTTACATATAGTAGTAAATTAATATCTCAATAAATAAATATATATATACTTTACATCACATTTTCTTTCTAAGTTTTACCTCTGTTTGTTAGTTTTTAACGTGATTCTTGATTTCGATATATTAATGTTGTTGTTAAATTAATAAATACATGGCTATGTTTGGATGTATCTAGGGTTGCAAAACGGTCGAAACAGTGACGAAACTAGGGTGTTTCGTCGACCGTTTCGTTTCGTTTGACGAAACAGATTTTTATTTCGTTAATCGTTTCGTCCAGACGAAACGATCGAAATTGACGAAATTTTCGTGATTTACACATGGACGAAACCGTTTCGTTGTTTCGTTAACCATTTCGTCCAACCAAACGAAATCGTTTTGTTGTTTCGTTAACCGTTTCGTCCGGATAAAACGAAACGAAAAACGGTTAAAACGACTTCCATTTTCAACCCTAGATGTATCGTGAACAGCGAAAAAGGAATAGTTCGTAGTTCGCACGCAACCCAAACAAAGACGTGAACAGCGAACTAGGCCTAAAATGGACTAATTCCTTATCCCACCGATTTGTTGGAACTACGAACTGCGAACAACACCAGCTGTTGTTCTTTGTTACTAGTTGGCAGGTGTACTTTCATGTCTGAATGGCGATCCAAATTGAACAAGAAATCTACAAAACAAAAAAATCTCGTAGAAAAGCAAATTAGACTTGATCGTTGAATATTTCAAATCAATGTAGTTTGCTCTTTATGTTTGATGAACGGTTTAAAATTTGTTTTCCGTAGAACGTTATGTTTAATGTACGACTTTGATATTTTGAGTCGTTGATATTCCGTTCTTCTAAATATTATTAATAACGTTTACTAAACGTTGAAAATGACATTTGCATATGTACCAAAAAAATAATTCTTTTAGCGTCCAGAACCTATTTTTTTTTCAATTTCATCGTCTATTTTCTTCAAATGAGAGAATTATAATACATCGATTTGAAATTTGTTATCAAATTCCAATACATTTTGCTTACCAATTAAAAAAAATGTAAGGAAAAACAAAGATAATATTTTTTTAATTTTAATCTCATATTCTTAGATCAACCAACCATTCGAGCTCTTTTAACCCATGCCACAACTTAATTCCTTGCCATGCATGAAGGTCGTCTTGGCTTGCTGTAGTGGCTTGAAAGTGGCTAGTCGAGCAAGAAATCGATCGGAGAGAGACGCGTGAAGGGGTTGGGAATGGAAAAAAGTTTTGATCAGTTTCCTTCATTAAGAATAGAGAGAGATTGAGGGAGACGCCATTAGAAAGAGGGAGAAATTTAGAAAAGTTCAAATCGGCGCAAGAAAGAAGGAAAGAGGGAGGAGGCGGACAACCCTAGGTTACCGGTTACATATCTGGATTTTTACATTTCTCAATCTAATATTATCCTCTGCTATTATATTTATTCTAAAACTGTAGAATTCTAGACGGAACATATTTGAAACGTGCACGGAACATACCATTCCATTTTACGGTCCGCTCATCCCAACGTTACCAGATAACATTCCGTCCTCCGTTCCATTACATGCGACGAAATGCGAAATCATTCCGTCACTCGTTCCATAAGGACAGAACGTCCACTGCGAACGAGTAACAGGAATATCGTTTTGCAGGCATGTATAAAGTGCACAGAAGTCAACTCATCATCTGGACATCCGCATCCTCGACCGTCATTTAAAAGGACTATATGGAGTAGTCCTTTGATGCCTATCGTCGGATCAAATTGAACGGATCTGAATAGAAATGAAAAACTCCCTTCTCTCCAAGCTACCCCTCCCCTTTCCTTGCTTGCCCGGAGTCTCTGAAATTATAAAAAAAAAAAAAAAAAATCTAAACACAACGAAACGGGCTTCATTTTTATTCATAGATTAACGATTTTTATTTTTTTCGTATTTCTAAAAACTGCTGTTTTTTAATGGTTCAAAACTAATTAGATTAATAATTTTCTAAAATTAAAAAAAATTACTTAAAAATTTCGAAAAAATGTAAAATTTGGTCTACATGGAGATTTCAATAGGGAGATCATATTGGAGATTTGGATTGTTAGAGTTATGTCCTAGAAGTCAATATTTTAATGTCTTAATTTTAGTTTATGTTTGTTGAGGATAAAATTCTGGTGATAAATGAAAATGAGAATCAAGGCACAAATAAGGTTAAATAGGGAATGGTGATGACAGAAGGTATTAAAAGAGAAAGGAATACTGGAGAATCAATGATGTTTGCATAATTTGGCCTAATTACTCACTAATTAGTGAAAGAAAAGAGTGCAGAATGGAATAACGGAAGAGATCACAACAGAACTACTGCAATACATACTTAAACGGCACCCTCCAGTCTTGTCAGCAACAGAGAGGAAATTAAATCAATTAAAAATGTGGCTGCAGACGGCGCATGAACCAAACACCAGAGACGGCTGAAACGTGAAACGCGGCTCGCAGTGAAACAGGTGCATGAAGCAGAAACTGCAGAGTCCCTGAGACTGAGTCTCATTAAACCCGACAAATGGGCCCCTTCATTTTTTTTCACTGGCCTCTGGGACCCACGAATGAAGAGCCCTTCTTCTTCAAATAATAAAAAGAGGAGGAATTGTCGACGTAGAGAAAGAGAAGTCGCAAAACAACCGTCTCGAACGGAATTCACTCGAACCTCACCTGAAGTGGACCCCAGCGTGATGCGACAAACGTCGTTGGATCAAGAATCGACTCAGGGACCATGAGATTAACAGTTAAGATTAATCAAGCCGTAACAGACTCCCAACTGCTATAGTCAAAATCCTTGCCCCTCCTTCGTTGACCGTCCAAAAGAAACACAGACTGACTGCCTCTCAGCCCTTGGATTGGATGGCGATCCGTGTGCCTCTGATCGGACGATGGAGATTCGATTGAAGATTGAAGACAATTGAAGAAGCCAACCCGGCCTTGAGGCCTATATATACCCCATTTCAAGAAAAAGCAAGGGGCCGGATTCCATTCGTCTCCTTCCTTCCTACACACACTTTCAGAGCCTCTGTAGATCTTCTTCAGAGACCTCTGAGCTACACACGCACGCACGCACGCACATTAGGATAGCTACATTTTCAAGTTTAGGTAGAAAAGCCGATTGAGGCACTGTAACGAACAGTTGATAGGCAAGAGCATTAGGCGAAATTCAGAGCCTTTGAGCTGTTGTAATCAAGAAATAACGAAAGAAAGGTAAGAATTTGGTAATGTGATTCGGATTTGTGGAGTTTGAATGATGAATTTTTATATTGATTGAAGTTCTTGCTCGATCTGATGGTTTGTAGTTGATCTTCTTAAATTAGTTCGATTGATTCTTTCTTTTATCGATTGAGTTGATTGTTGATCTCTTCTCTCCTTCTCGTATTGTTTCGTTGATCTCGATTGAAGCTTCTTCAAGTCTTGCAATTGAAACGCTTCTTAACTAAGCAGATTTCAAAAACACTCAAATTATGGTTGTTCTTCCTTTATTGATTGTAATCTAATAGCTCAATGTGTATATTCTCAATTGAAATGCTTCTTAATGTTTGTTTAGATCAAAGTTTCGCTAGATCTCGATGCTCTCTCTCTTTTGATCTCGATTGGAGTTTCTCCAAATCTTGATCTGATCTTCACCTCTTGATCAAATTGATTTCGCATAAATTAAAATTCTTGCATTCGTTTTAAAAAGTTCAAAGCTTCCTCCTTGTTTCTTTTTAATTACAGTGAGAACAAGTTCAAATTTATCTTAGTTGCAATGATCAATTCGACTTCTCATTCTTGGTTTAAACGACATGTAATTGCTGTTCTTAATCTCCTCTTTACTGTGATTTAGTGTTAATTAAGTACTTGTAAGTTCAATTAAGGCATAATATGAATTGTATACAAGGACAAGTGACATGTAAAGGGTACTGGATTTTCTCCATGTCTTGACTCACTTCTTGTCTCGATTGAGGTTTCCTCAATTCTTGACTAACACCTATACCTCGACTAGATACTCTCTAGTTCTTGGTTTGGTGAGTTCCTCTTGCCATGGTCAAAGGCATGTTGACCTTGGTGAGGTTGGAATAAAGCACCTCAAATTGTTGAGGAATAGGTGTTATGCTGCAGGAATTTTGTTAAACTTTGGACCAAAATGCTTAATTGTAATACCTACAAGGACTTGGACATGAGAACTGTACATAAATCTCACAGGTTGATAGGATAATTAAGTGATGACAATGGTGAAAATGTGATAATTAAAATATGTTGGATTAAAACGCATAAAGATTTAATACTTGAGATGGCAATAGATTTGACCACTGGACTCAATCACTTCATGGATTTAGCAAATAATTAAGCTCCCTGGACAGTGATTAACAGCACAAATGTGAATAGTTAAGTTCTCTGGATTAGAATGAATAAACTTTATGACTGGATAAGTTTTATTTCATGAGCTTAAGGTCAGTACTCTGGTGCATTTTGATGTTAGACAGCAGTTAAAATAGTAAAAAAAAGGATTAGTTAAAATTTCTGGACTTTAGTAAAGAGTGTCGCATGAACTCAAATCTTACTACATTTAGCTGTAATATATGTTATAAAGAGTTGTAATTGACTATAGTTTTACCCTTCTCAAGTCTGGCCTATTATGTCAAAAGTTAGTAGTCATGTCTCTTGCAAACAATAAGTGATGTGGGAATTAGTTTTCATCAGGTACTATACCTCCTTTAATGTGTTTTCATTAAATTTCATACTTAGTAATAAATTGAAAAAGAAAGGGACTGACTTGAAAAACCTTTGAGAACTACAGTTTGACATTAGATATGTGTCATAATCAACTTCATTATGACTTTGTACATAGAATATACATGTATAGTGTATCTTTCCTGTTTAATTATCCCTTATTGTTTAATTCTGAGTTATCTCGGATAGGATTACAGCTCTTTATGTGACCATGATTGAACTTTCTTTTCTTTACATTGAATTGCTATATTGAAGAGATATAATAAAAGAGTTTTAATCATAGACGTACTGCCAATCGGCAATTAATAATACCATGCATCGAGACCTGTACATGCTATACCAGCATGAATTGTGTAGATAGGAATTTCTTTAAACCTGACCATATGTGTAGCAAAATTCAAGGTTGCAATAGGCTGAGTGCATAAGCGAATTGTCAATCAGAATACCTTAATCATACATGTTCTAAATTCAGTTAAATGAGTTAGACTTAGATGTCGTCCCCTATCTAAGTCAAACTGAACCCAAAGTTCCCAATATCCCTCTCGGTACCACTTCCTTACCTTGCCGTACCAGCACTTGGCTTCTCCGTCAAACCAGGAAAACGAAACACTAGTCAAATACACTCTGGTACTCTCCTCTCCACCATGACTCTAACGAAGTTAGTCTCACTGACTACATTAACGGTGATCGCCGGGAACATAAAATAAAACTTAAAGGGACTAAATTGAATAACTGTCGATTTTTGTTAACGAACGGAGGCAACGCACGATGAACGGGGACCACCGTCACCTTCCCCTCAGCCCAACGATGCCGTAGACCTCTTCCTTGTGTCTTGCGATGGCCGGAAACGATACCGGATCCAGAACCGCTATCAGTCGAACCCGCTAGTGAAAGAAACTAAACCCATCTCCTTCGATTGAGTTTCAGCGCGAGAGACTCTCTAATCCTCTGTGGCCAAAAGCATTGTGGCACCCATGATCGTGGCTTCTGATGACCCACGTAAAAGTTAAGAGGAGGATAAACGAGCATCTTAATCCAACCGAGATCGAAGCCCAAGACCAGAGTTAATTGGGCCCCCAGCAATCAAATTTCTCCGTAGGCTTAATCGCCAGCCACCTCAACCCCTGTTGCACACGTGGCCCAATAGAAAAATTACAAATCAAACGGAAAATTTAGAAATTCATTAAAAATAGTAAGAAGCTCAGAAAAATTCAAATAAAATATCCACAAAATTCTAAAAATCGAAATAAACAAAATTCACTCATACTTTGAAATGAAATCGTGTCAGAGTAGTGGCATTGTGTCAAAGTAGTGGCATTTTGTATTTTTGAAGTATTTTCACTATAAAAGAATGAATTTTATAAATCTTAGAAAATATAATAAAATCATCTAATATTTTCTTTTAATAAAATTTCTAAAACTAAGTACTTTCAAGATATAAAAGATTTCAAAGATGATATTTTCAAAAGCTAAGTATTTTCAAATACAAATATTTTCACAATTACAATAGTCAAAATAATAAATTCATTAAATGTCATTTAATAAAATTTTCAAAACTAAAATCTAGGTATCTTCAAAGTAAATAATAATTTCAGAAATGATATTTTCAAGAGTCAACTACCTGCAAGAATAAGTATTTTTCAAACCATAGAAAAAGAATTTATGAAACCCAAAAGTATAAAAGGCCAAAGTGAATAAAAATTATAAAAAACCACCAATATCCAAAGAGAAATGTCAGAAAATTAAAAGTCAAAATACGAAATCCAAAGACAAAGCCAAAACCTCTTCGTTTGAGGAAAAGTCCCTCACTAGGGTTGAGATCGACCTTAGATGACTTGGAATTGGATTCTTATCAAATAACCTCTCTGTTTGAAGAATTTCAGTTTTGTTCTCAAAAGAATGCCACCTAAGGATCCCGAGAACCAACTTTCAGTAAGAAGGTCACCTAAGGACCCCGAATGTTGTAAAAGATCCAACTCTCCGTAAGAAGGTCATTGAAGGACCCCGAGAGTTGTAAAAAAATTAATTCTTATTAAGAAGGTCACTGAAGGACCCTCTAGAATTGTATTGTTATGTTCTCATAAGAATGTCACCTAAGGGCCCCAAGAACCAACTCTTATTAAGAATGTCACTCAATGGCCCCTAGGGTTGTAAAAGAACTAACTCTCCTTAAGAAGGTCACTGAAGGACCCCGAAAGTTGTAAAAGAATCAGCTCTTATTAAGAAGACCGCTGAAAGGTCCCTAGAGTTGTATTGTTTTGTTTTCATAAGAAAGCCACCTAAGGGTCCCGAGAACCAACTCTTATTAAGAAGGCCACCCAAGAGCCCCTAGGATTGTAAAAGAACCAATTCTCCTTAAGAAGGTCACCGAAAGACCCCGAGAGTTGTAAAATAACAAATTCTTATTAAGAAGGCCACTGAAGGAATCCTAGAATTGTATCATTTTGTTCTTATAAGAAAATCTGCCGTTGTTCCGAGAACCAACTCTTATTAAGAAGGCCAACTAAGGGCCCCCTAGAGTTGTAAAATTTTTCCTTTCTTTCATATAAGAAGGCCAGCCGTTGTTCCAGGAGCCCACTCTCAATAAGAAGGCCCGCCGTTGTCCCAAGAGCTATCAAACAACTTCGATCGATTTTAAACAACCTTAAATAACTCTAAAACAACTTTAAACAAATGTAAAGAACCTTAAATAATTTTAATCAACTTTAAACAACTTTAAAAATGACTATAAACGACTCTAAGACGACTCCAAAATGACTCCAAGTGAAATAGTTCCTCTTTTAAGCGAAAACCAAAATTAACCCTTCCTTTAGAGTCTTTAGAAGTTTAAGAGTTTCTTAATTGAGTCCCGTCAATTAGGTTTGGTACCATCAATTAAGTCATTTTAAGAGACGATTCTTCTTAGCCCATTACGTATTCTTCAGGCCCCTTAATCAGAGGTTTCCGTAGGCAACTACGGGGTAATTAACAATAGGGGCTTGCGCCTATTGAAAAAAAAAGACCCGCAAAATTAATAAACCCTTGTAAAAAGCGACTCTCATTCTGGTTCTCTTGTCGTCAAGAGATACTCGGTATAGAGATCGAACCTTAAGAGAGTTGAATCTAAGGCTTATTCCACTTTCTCGAGGAAACCTGTTTCATTCTTCGAGAGACGACGAAAAAGCCCACACAATGTTATCGATGATATTTGATCATTTGTTTCTACAGTTTATTATTGACAGATCATTCAGGTTGAGGATCTGAATTGTAGATTTTTGTCGATCATTCATTAGAATGACAATAATAAATCTAAATTGTCCATAATCGTGATAATTAACAAGAAATATTAATTATCATATAAGATTAGTATGCAAGTTAAGTGATGATTAAGTTCTACAAATCATAAGTAAGGAGTTACCAACTTAATTGCATATATGTATGTTATAGAACATAGTACAGGACATGACCCAATGAAATAAATATATGGATTGTGTTATGTGTCATTATTTATTTTATATGAATTTGATTCTAAGTTCAAGATAGTTTAGCTTTTTCACATGAGGATAGGCTCAATAAATATCGTCTAACGTTGATTCCTGATAAGGGCTGTTAAATCTGGTTCAAAATAATTTTTTCGGATTTTTAAAAGCTATTGTTTTTGAACGGTTCAGAACTAATTAGATTAATGATTTTCTAAACTTTTAAAAAAATACTTAAAAAATTCGAAAAAATAAAAAATTTGGTCTAATGGAGATTTCAATAGGGAGTGATAATTGGATGAAATCTTGTTGAAAACCCAAATTTTATAAGAAAATATTTGATCTGTTCAAATTGTGGTAATTAAAGTTATTGGTTGTGTAAACAAGTAGATATTACATCTAGTTTACATGTAAAGTCATTTAAAACTGATAAATAATCATTTATTTAGATTAGAATGTTAATTACCAAAAAAATAGGATTTCAGACGTAAATTGAAATGGACCGTTCTATTCTTAGGGCGGGTCGCTCTAAGATAAATTTGCATAAAGTCTTTGTCTAGTGTGAAGGGCAGACCGTTCTAGATAAGAAAAATGAGGAAATGTCTGAGTATTGACAAATTCAGACTGGGACAGACCGTCAAGTTTTTGGAACGAACCGTCCGAAAAGTTTGATTAAAGATTTGTCTAATATTATAGTTAAATTAATTAGACAAATTAAAATTGATTAAGGATTAATTAATCAAGTGAAATTAGATAACTATGCTAGTTATTAAGTAAATATATATAGACTTTATATGTTTGTGAATTAAGTGAAACGAGTCGTTTCATGTTCAGTCTGGACCGTTAGGATTTGGAACGGAGGGCATGACATGTAGAACGGAATTAGACTATTATATATATAGAGAGAGAGTTTTGCTATGGTGAGTTGCAACTCACCAAAGGGTTGGTGAGTTGCGATCAAAAGTCCTAAATATAGTTCAAAATGATCAATCCAAACCGTCCAATATGATCTCCCTATTGAAATCTCCATGCAAACCAAATTTTACAATTTTTCAAATTTTTTAAGTATTTTTTTGAAATTTTAGAAAATCTTTAATCTGATTAGTTCTGAACCATTCAAAAACAGCAGTTTTAAAAATCCGAAAAAAATACTTACAAATCTAAAAAAAATATAAAATTTGGTCAGCATGGAGATTTTAATAGAGAGATCATATTGGATGGTTTGAATCGGTCATTTTGAACTATATCTAGGAGTTTTGATCGCAACTCACCATAGCAAAACTCTATATATATATATATATAGAGAGAGATATATATATACAATCTCTTTCTCTCTCTCTCTCTATATATATATATAGAGATATATACAATCTCTCTCTCTTTCTCTCTCTCTCTCTCTATATATATATATAGAGTTTTGCTATGGTGAGTTGCAACTCACCAAAGCCTCCGTGAGTTGCGATCAAAACTCATATATCTACTTCAAAATGACCGATCCAAACCGTCTAATATGATCTCCCTATTGAAATCTCCATGCAGACCAAATTTTATATTTTTTTTGAAATTTTTAAGTATTTTTTTCGGATTTTTAAAAACTGCTGTTTTTGAACGGTTCAGAACTAATTAGATTAATGATTTTCTAAAATTTCAAAAAAATAATTAAAAATTTTGAAAAAAATTAAAATTTGGTCTGCATGAAGATTTCAATAGAAAGATCATATTAGACGGTTTGGATCGGTCATTTTGAATTAGATTTATGAGTTTTGATCGCAACTCACGGAGGCTTTGGTGAGTCGCAACTCACCATAGCAAAACTCTCTCTCTCTCTCTCTCTCTATATATATATAGCAGCACAAGAGAATATCTGTTGATATCATGCAGAATGAAAAGCGAGATAGAAAAAGAGAGATGAGTTTTTGCGTGAATTATCATGCATATTCAACCTAATTCATATTATAAATATTTTCTAAATCATGTATATGAACGCTACCTACATTACATGGTATATAGGAAAAAGTTAAAAACTACTAGCAAAAAATTTATTTATCCTTCCATATGGTAATTTCATAAAAACAATATGAGTAATTGCATACATAATTTTGTATATATTTTTTTATTTTCCAATGCGAAATCAGAGAAAATCAATAATCATAATTATTAAATATAACATGTTTGCATCCATTTTCTGCTTAAAATTTTAAAAAAAAGGTATATTAATAAAAAGGGAAATTTTTTTCTGTGCCACCCGAACTTGATAAATTAAGCAATTGCCACCCGAAAGTTAAATTTTCTGATTTTGCCACCCTAAAACGCGACTTTTTTCTCTATTTGCCACTTTGCCATTTTTTATAATAAAAATATTAGTTAAATAATAAGCCAGGTAGCTGAAAAATTACAAATGAAAGTAAACCCTATAAAGGGGTTAGTACAGCATAAGAAATGATACATTATAGGAAAGCAAGTGTGGATGGAGGAAAAAAACCACAAGTAGATGCGTCACAAAGTCTATATAAGCAGTAATTAACCAAAGAGAAGTATCTTCTACATGAGAAAATAAAGGAAAGTATGATTGTAAGCAAGAAATTGTTACCAGACGTAGAAGAATGAGAAGAAAAATCACTGATCGACATACCTTGGCGAGTGAAGAAAGAATGTAGTAGGCAAGTGCGATAACTGATCGAAAAAGGGGAAGAAAAGAGGGAGGGAGAGAGATTAGATCAAGATCAAGGGTTAGAGCAAAGTAGCGGAGAGATGGATCTTAGTGACTTAGTGTCAGAGGAGAAGTATTGGAGACTGCAATGTAGTGTACTGTGTATACTGTAGAGCTAAGCAATCACTAGACTCATGATTACCGAGTTAGACAAGCCTAATTGATATGGTCTTCACTCCACAGGACTCGTTCCCGCCGAGTCAGAGAAGCGCAACATCGTACTCATAGCTTTTAGCACTCACTAGCGGTTAATTCAACCAATACTTCTAAATACTTTTTTCCTTGCGCTAATTTAGATAAAACAAAAATGAAAGCAACTAAACAGTTAGCACGCACATCACAATCATGGGACCGAATAAATACCTAAATATAGAATATGGTAATTAATCAGCGCAATCAAGCAATCAGACTTGATTGCGTGCCTCCCCTCACCCTCACACGCGACAGAGACCCTCTCCTTCTTTTCCTTCCTTCGCTTAGAGACAGCATTTTTCCTTCCTTCACGACAGAACCATCTCATCTCTTGTTCCCCTTCTTCTCTCTCTCAGCCGAATGGTTATCCCCTTCCTTTTCTCCTTTCTTCTCCTTCTCTCACACGCTCACCCTCCTGCTCTCTCACCCCATATCTCTTCCCCTTTCTCCTTTCCCGACTCTAAATCTTTCTTCTCTTTTTTCTCTCCATCTTCTTTCTCCTCATGTCTCATTCATATCTGATCTCTATTTTTCTATTCAAACATCATTTTTCTTATATTATTATTCTTTGTAAGGGAGTAAGTAAATATGTTCAAAAGAGTATCTAATATACATAATCAAACTAACTATCTAATAGATATAAGGAAGTAACTAATAATTTTTAAGGGAGTATCTAATATTTTTATGTCGTAAGAAATAACATTAATGTTCCGTTATGGAAGTATGTAAGGGAGTATTTTATCTGTATTATGAGAGTACTTATAGGTTATGTTTGGCACGCCTCACGAGCACCCAATTCGCGAACTGACATAATTCGCGCGAACCAAACGCACAAACAATTTGCGCGAACACCGAACAACCCATTAATTTTCAGTTTTGGGATTTTCGCGAATTACGAATTGGGAGTTCGCGAATCGCGTGACTCTTGTCCCAATTATTTTAATATATCTGGATTTGGGAATTAGGTGTTCGTGAGGCGTGCCAAATACGGCCATATTAAACAAGAAAGTACCTAATAAGTTTAAATGAGCAATTATATATGTTTGACGAAGGGAGTATCTAATAAGGATCTACTCCAGAGAGGTTTAGAAGGGGTGATGGAAGGAGAGGTGAGCTGCCCAAACTCTGTCCAATGGTTTAACCAAACTAAAAAATTTCAATGGAAACCAAGGTGATTGATGTGTGCGGGATTGAACAATCAGGGCTTTTAAATTTATACCTAAATAAACTTCATTTTGGTTGCAAGCGTACAACCTATGTTGAGTATTCGGGGTCGATCCACGGAAATAATTATTTGAATTATTTGAATCTAATCCTATTGTTGGATCAAGTCAAGAGGTGAAGAATAATTTGATTTTGGGTTAATTAAACTAAGAAATAAAATAAAAGATAAAATGGTTCCAATTAGAGAAAAGTTGGCTTAACAGATACAAAATAGAAGTTTTGATTGGAAATCTTCCTACTTGACTCCTTTTCACAAGCTACCCGCTTACTTTCGTAGCGGCCTGCTTGTGAACTTGGATAGATAGTTTGTAGACAGATTGCTTGTTTCTAGGTTGGCATAGACAACCCACCTATAATCCAAGCAGCTCGTCTCAACTAACTATAGTTATACATGAGTAGTTAGTTTCCCTTTATTTGATTGAGCAGTTTAATGACTTGACTAACTTCCTAAAACACTTCTTTCGACAAGTTAAGTTATTTTAATCAAACCATTTAAACTCTTATCTAATCTAAGTTTCAACTTTCGTTCCTTGACTTAAACTAAACAAGTCTATTTCTTGGATCTAAGATTTCCCTCAATTTTCATCTGTTCGGAATAGATCTCCATTTCTAGCTTATGATCTAGATCTCATCTTTCGAACTATTGATCCTCTATTGGTATTGACATGCTCAAATTAATCTAAGTTTGGCTGGGTTTAACTCCCTAGCATTCAAGATTGCCCTAATCTTGACGGAAAAATAACAAATCTACTTAAACAATTCAAGCACAACAAATTACTAAATAAAGTACAAGAAATAAAACTCAATAAACAAAGTATTAAACTAACTAATCATGAAAACTAAATCAAGTATCTGTTTTTCAACCATAGCCCCTAATCAAACTACTCAAGTATGATCATCATAACAATAAACATCAAGGTATCAATCATCATTACAGAATCAAACAAAAATTAATGAGAGATTACAACAAATCAGAGTCGAATCCTTTGTTTGTCTGCTGTGGCATGGACTGAGCGACCCGCCTGACTCCTGGTCTTGTGGACTGAAGACAAGGGTTGCTCAATTCCTCCTCTGCTTAGACGTGACTTCTTTGTAAAATTAGGAACATTGAACTCTCGAAACTCCCATCCTTTTATAGTGATCGAGATAATTGTGGAGGGCAGTTCAGTGCTTCAGAAGTGGGTCAGATCGTGGCAGAAGTAGTGTAGGAGAGGTTGCCAAATTAGCCGTTTGAACGTGAAAACTGTCTGAAACTTCTCAAGCGGCCCGGTCACTGGTGTGATCTGCCCGCTCGAAATATTTCAAGTTGTCTTCTGGCCTTCTCCTGTCTGTCTAGTAGTTTGTATGCCTAATCAATCCTGCCAAGCACTTAGTCATGTCGCTCAATAAGTGTTGATATGTGCATATATGAAGCCACATATGACGATTGTCCTATAAAAATAAAAAGAGGCATGACAGTACCTAAAAACTAATAATAATGAATAAAACTAAGTTAAAATCACAAAAAATCAACCATAATTTGAGTCCAAATTGGATCAAAACCAATATATGAAAATGTCCTATCACTTATTCAAAATGATTGGATTATACATTGTAATTACGCATATAATGTGCAGATTATACAGATTCTGAGTATATTTGAGAATTTCAAGCGATTTGCATTCATTTTAAGTCATTTGAACACAATAATATATATATTAAGCCTTTTATATAGTCTAGAATATGTTTATGAACATACTTATTCAAAATGATTCGAATACACATTATAGTTACGCATGTAATGTGCAGATCATAAAGAATCCGAGTATATTTGAGCATTTCAAGCGATTTTGCATTCATTTTAAGTCATTCGATCACAATAATCTATATTTAAGCTCTTTCTATAGTCTAGAATATATTTATGAACTTACTTATTCAAAACGATTAGATTATACATTGTAATTAAGCATATAATGTGCAGATTATACAGAATCTGAGTATATTTGAGCATTTCAAGTGATTTTGCATACATTTTACGTCATTTGATCACAGTAATCTATATTTAAGCTCTTTATATAGTCCAGAATATTTTTACGCACATACTTATTCAAAATTATTGGATTATACATTGTTATTACGCACATAATGTGCAGACTATACAGATTCTGAGTATATTTGAGCATTTCAAGCGATTCTGCATACATTTTAAGTCATTTGATTACAACAATCTATATTTAACCTATTTATATAGTGTAGAATATGTTTATTAACTTACTTATTCAAAATGATTGGATTATACATTGTGATTACGCATATATTGTGCAGACTATACAAATTTGAGTATATTTGAGCATTTCAAGCGATTTTGCATTCATTTTAAGTCATTCGACCACAATAATCTATATTTAAGCTCTTTCTATAGTCTATAATATGTTTATGAACTTACTTATTCAAAACGATGGATTATACATTGTAGTTATGTATATGCATATTATACAGATTCTGATTATATTTAAGCATTTCAAGCGATTTTGCATTCAATTTAGGTCATGAGATCATAATAATCTATATTTAAACTCTTTATAAAATCCAGAATATGTTTATGAACTTATTCAAAAAGATTGGATTATACAATGCAATTATGCAAATAATGTGCATATTATATAGATTCTGAGTATATTTGAGCATTTCAAGCGATTTTGGTTTCTTTTTGAGTCATTCGATCACAATAATACCTATTTAAGCTTTTTACATAGGCTAGAATATGATTATGAACTTACATATTCAAAACGATTGGAACATACATTGTAATTACGCATATAATTTGCAAATTCTACAGATTCTCAGTATATTTAAGCATATTAAGCGATTGTGCATTTATTTTAAGTCATTTGATCACAATGTATATATATTTAAACTATTTATATAGTGTAGAATATGTTTATGAACTTATTTATTCAAAACGATTGGATTATACATTGTAATTATGCATATAATGTGCAGATAATACAGATTCTGATAATATTTGATCATTTCAAGCGATTTTGCATTCATTTTAAGTCATTTGATCACAATAATTTATATTTAAGCTGTTTATATAGTGTGTAATATGTTTATAAATTTATTTATTCAAAACAATTCGATTATACAATGTAATTTGCATATAATTAGCAGATTATACAGAATCTAAGTATATTTGAGCATTTCAAATGATTTTGGATTCATTTTGAGTCATTTGATCAAATTAATCTATATTTATGCTCTTTATATTGTCTAGAATATTTTTATTGACTTATTTATTCAAAACGATTGGACTATCCATTGTAATTATACATATAATGTGCATATTATACAGATTCTGAGTATATTTGAGCATTTCAAGCGATTTTGCAAACATTTTAAGTCATTTGATCACAATAATCTATATTTAAGCTGTTTATATAGTGTAGAATATGTTTATGAACTTATTTATTCAAAACGATTGGATTATACATTGTAATGACGCATATAATGTGCAGATTATACAGATTCTGATAATATTTGATCAATTCAAACGATTTTGCATTCATTTTAAGTCATTTGATCATAATAATCTACATTTAAGCTCTTTATACATTGTAGAATATGTTTATAAACTTATTTATTCAAAACGATCGGATTATAAATTGTAATTATGCATACAGTGTGCAGATTATAAAGATTCTGATAATATTTGAGCATTTCAAGCAATTTTGCATTCATTTTAAGTCATTTGATCACAATAATCTATATTTAAGCTCTTTATATAATCTAGAATATGTTTATGAACTTACTTATTCTGCAAACGATACAGATTCTGAGCATATTTGAGCATTTCAAGCGATTTTGCATTCATTCAAAGCCACTTGATCACAATAATTTATATGTAAGCTTTTTATGTAGTGTACAATATGTTTATGAACTTACTTATTCGAAACAATTTGATTATACATTGTTATTATGCATATAATATGCAGTCTTTAAAGATTTTGAGAATATTTGAGCATTTCAAGCGATTTTGCATTCAATTTAAGTCATTTGATCAGAATAATCTACATTTATGCTAATTATATACTTTAAAATATGTTTATGAACTTATTTATTCAAAACGATTGGATAACACATTGTAATTACGCATACAATGTGCCGATTATGCAGATTCTGAATATATTGAGCATTTCAAACGATTTTGCATTCATTTCAAGTCATTTGATCACAATAATTTATATTTAAGCTGTTTATATATTGTATTCTATGTTTATGAACTTATTTATTTAAAATGATTGGATTATACAATGTAATTATTCATATAATGTGCCGATTATGCAGATTCTGAATATATTGAGCATTTCAAGCGATATTGCAATCATGATAAGTCATTTGATCAAAATAATCTTTATTTAACCTCATTATACAGTTTAAAATATGTTTATGAACTTACTGTTTCAAAATGATTGGAATATACATTGTAATTACGCATATAATGTGCGATACAGATTCTGAGCATATTTGAGCATTTGAAGCGATTTTGCATTCATTCGAAGTCACTTGATCACAATAATTTATATTTAAGCTTTTTATATAGTCTACAATATGTTTATGAACTTACTCATTCGAAACAAATTGATTATATATTGTTATTATGCATATAATATGCAGTCTTTAAAGATTTTTAGAATATTTGACCATTTCAAGCGATTTTGCATTCAATTTAAGTCATTTGATCAGAATAATCTACATTTCTGCTAATTACATAATTTAGAATATGTTTATCAACTTATTTATTCAAAACGATTAGATTATACAATTTAATTATGCATATAATATGAAGATTATACAGATTCTGAAAATATTTGCACATTTCAAGCGATTTTGCATTAATTTTAAGTAATTTGATCACAATGATCAACATTTAAGCTCTTTATATAGCGTAGAATATGTTTATGAACTTATTTATTCAGAACGATTGGATTATACTTTGTAATTATGCATACAATGTGCAGATTATAAAGATTCTGATAATAATTGAGCATTTCCAGCGATATTGCATTCATTTTAAGTCATCTGATCACAATAATCCATATTTAAGCTATTTATATAGTGTAGAATATGTTTATGATCTTATTTATTCAAAACGATTGGATTATACATTGTAATTATGCATATAATATGCAGATTATACAGATTCTGATAATATTTGAGCATTTCAAGCGATTTTACATTCATTTTAAGTCATTTGATCACAATAATCTACATTTAAACTCGTTATAGTGTAGAATATGTTTATGAACTAGTTTCTTCAAAACGATTGGATTATACATTGTTATTATGCATATAATGTGCTGATTATACCGATTCTGAATATATTTGAGCATTTCACCGATTTTTTATTCATTTTGAGTTATTTAATCAAAATAGACTATATTTAAGTGATTTGAGCATTTCAAACAATTTTGGATTCATTTTGAGTGATTTGATCAAAATAATCTATATTTAAACTCTTTATATTGTCTATAATACATTTATGAACTTACTTATTCAAAATGATTGGATTATAAATTGTAATTACGTATTTAATGTAATGATTACACAGATTCTGAGTATATTTGAGCATTTCAAGCGATTTTGCATACATTTTAAGTAATTTGATCATAATAATTTATATATCAACTCTTTGTATAGTCCAGAATATTTTTATGAACATAATTATTCAAAATAATTGGATTATACAATGTGATTACGCATATAATGTGCAGACTATACAAATTTTGAGTATATTTGAGCATTTTAAGAGATTTTGCATTCATTTTAAGTCATTTGATCACAATAATCCATATTTAAGCTATTTATATAGTGTAGAATATGTTTATGATCTTATTTATTCAAAACGATTGGATTATACATTGTAATTATGCATATAATGTGCAGATTATATAGATTCTGATAATATTTGAGCATTTCAAACGATTTTGCATTCATTTTAAGTCATTTGATCAGAATAATCTACATTAAAACTCTTTATATAGTGTATAATATGTTGATGAACTTATTTATTCAAAACGATTGGATTATACATTGTAATTATGCATACAATTTGCAGATTATACAGATTCTGATAATATTTGAGCGTTTCAACCGATTTTGCATTCATTTTAAGTCATTTAATCACAATAATATACATTTAAACTCTTTATATAGTGTAGAATATGTTTACGAACTTATTTATTAAAAACGATTGGTTTATACAATGTAATTATGCATATAATGTGCAGATTATACAGATTCTGATAATAATTGAGCATTTCAAGTGATTTTGCATTCATTTCAAGTCATTTGATCACAATATTCTACATTTAAGATCTTTATATAGTGTAGAATATGTTTATGAAATTATTTATTCAAAACGATTGGATTATACATTGTAATTATGCATACAATGTGCAGATTATACAGATTCTGATTATACTTGAGCATTTCAAGCGATTTTGTATTTATTTTAAGTCATTTGATCACAATAATCTATATTTAAGCTGTTTATATAATGTATAATATGTTTATGAGCTTATTTATTCAAAACGATTGGATTATACATTGTTATTATGCATATAATGTGCAAATTATACAGATTCTGGGTAGATTTTAGCATTTCAAACAATTTTGGATTCATTTTGAGTGATTTGATCAAAATAATCTATATTTAAACTCTTTATATTGTCTAGAATACATTTATGAACTTACTTATTCAAAATGATTGGATTATAAATTGTAATTACGTATTTAATGTAATGATTACACAGATTCTGAGTATATTTGAGCATTTCAAGTGATTTTGCATACATTTTAAGTCATTTGATCATAATAATCTATATATCAACTCTTTGTATAGTTCAGAATATTTTTACGAACATACTTATTCAAAATAATTGGTTTATACAATGTGATTATGCATATAATGTGCAGACTATACAAATTTTGAGTATATTTGAGCATTTTAAGAGATTTTGCATTCATTTTAAGTCATTTGATCACAATAATCCATATTTAAGCTATTTATATAGTGTAGAATATGTTTATGATCTTATTTATTCAAAACGATTGGATTATACATTGTAATTATGCATATAATATGCAGATTATACAGATTCTGATAATATTTGAGCATTTTAAGCGATTTTACATTCATTTTAAGTCATTTGATCACAATAATCTACATTTAAACTCTTTATATAGTGTAGAATATGTTTATGAACTTGTTTATTCAAAACCATTGGATTATACATTGTTATTATGCATATAATGTGCAGATTATACCGATTCCGAATATATTTGAGCATTTCAAGCGATTTTCGATTCATTTTGAGTCATTTAATCAAAATTGACTATATTTAAGTGATTGGAGCATTTCAAACAATTTTGGATTCATTTTGAGTGATTTGATCAAAATAATCTATATTTAAACTCTTTATATTGTCTAGAATACATTTATGAACTTACTTATTCAAAATAATTGGATTATAAATTGTAATTACGTATTTAATGTAATGATTACACAGATTATGAGTATATTTGAGCATTTCAAGCGATTTTGCATCCATTTTAAGTCATTTGATCATAATAATCTATATGTCAACTCTTTGTATAGTCCAGAATATTTTTACGAACATACTTATTAAAAATAATTGCATTATACAATATGATTACGCATATAATGTGCAGACTATACCAATTTTCAGTATATTTTATCATTTTAAGAGATTTTGCATTCATTTTAAGTCATTTGATCACAATAATCCATATTTAAGCTATTTATAAAGTAGAATATGTTTATAATCTTATTTATTCAAAACGATTGGATTATATACATTGTAATTATGCATATAATATGTAGATTATACAGATTCTGATAATATTTGAGCATTTTAAGCGATTTTACATTCATTTTAAGTCATTTGATCACAATAATCTACATTTAAACTCTTTATATAGTGTAGAATATGTTTATGAACTTGTTTATTCAAAACCATTGGATTATACATTGTTATTATGCACATAATGTGCAGATTATACCGATTCCGAATATATTTGAGCATTTCAAGCGATTTTCGATTCATTTTGAGTCATTTAATCAAAATTGACTATATTTAAGTGATTGGAGCATTTCAAACAATTTTGGATTCATTTTGAGTGATTTGATCAAAATAATCTATATTTAAACTCTTTATATTGTCTAGAATACATTTATGAACTTACTTATTCAAAATGATTGGATTATAAATTGTAATTACGTATTTAATGTAATGATTACACAGATTATGAGTATATTTGAGCATTTCAAGCGATTTTGCATCCATTTTAAGTCATTTGTTCATAATAATCTATATATCAACTCTCTGTATAGTCCAGAATATTTTTACGAACATACTTATTAAAAATAATTGCATTATACAATATGATTACGCATATAATGTGCAGACTATACCAATTTTCAGTATATTTTATCATTTTAAGAGATTTTGCATTCATTTTAAGTCATTTGATCACAATAATCCATATTTAAACTATTTATAAAGTAGAATATGTTTATAATCTTATTTATTCAAAACGATTGGATTATACATTGTAATTATGCATATAATATGTAGATTATACAGATTCTGATAATATTTGAGCATTTTAAGCGATTTTACATTCATTTTAAGTCATTTGATCACAATAATCTACATTTAAACTCTTTATATAGTGTAGAATATGTTTATGAACTTGTTTATTCAAAACCATTGGATTATACAGTGTTATTATGCATATAATGTGCAGATTATACCGATTCCGAATATATTTGAGCATTTCAAGCGATTTTCGATTCATTTTGAGTCATTTAATCAAAATAGACTATATTTAAGTGATTGGAGCATTTCAAACAATTTTGGATTCATTTTGAGTGATTTGATCAAAATAATCTATATTTAAACTCTTTATATTGTCTAGAATACATTTATGAACTTACTTATTCAAAATGATTGGATTATAAATTGTAATTACGTATTTAATGTAATGATTACACAGATTATGAGTATATTTGAGTATTTCAAGCGATTTAGCATCCATTTTAAGTCATTTGATCATAATAATCTATATATCAACTCTTTGTATAGTCCAGAATATTTTTACGAACATACTTATTCAAAATAATTGCATTATACAATATGATTACGCATATAATGTGCAGACTATACCAATTTTTTGTATATTTTATCATTATAAGAGATTTTGCATTCATTTTAAGTCATTTGATCACAATAATCCATATTTAAGCTATTTATAAAGTAGAATATGTTTATAATCTTATTTATTCAAAACGATTGGATTATACATTGTAATTATGCATATAATATGCAGATTATACAGATTCTGATAATATTTGAGCATTTTAAGCGATTTTACATTCATTTTAAGTCATTTGATCACAATAATCTACATTTAAACTCTTTATATAGTGTAGAATATGTTTATGAACTTGTTTATTCAAAACCATTGGATTATACATTGTTATTATGCATATAATGTGTAGATTATACCGATTCCGAATATATTTGAGCATTTCAAGCGATTTTCGATTCATTTTGAGTCATTTAATCAAAATAGACTATATTTAAATGATTGGAGCATTTCAAACAATTTTGGATTCATTTTGAGTGATTTGATCAAAATAATCTATATTTAAACTCTTTATATTGTCTAGAATACATTTATGAACTTACTTATTCAAAATGATTGGATTATAAATTGTAATTACGTATTTAATGTAATGATTACACAGATTATGAGTATATTTGAGTATTTCTAGCGATTTAGCATCCATTTTAAGTCATTTGATCATAATAATCTATATATCAACTCTTTGTATAGTCCAGAATATTTTTATGAACATACTTATTCAAAATGATTGGATTATAAAATGTGATTACGCATATAATGTGCAGACTATACCAATTTCAGTATATTTTATCATTTTAAGAGATTTTGCATTCATTTTAAGTCATTTGATCACAATAATCCATATTTAAGCTATTTATAAAGTAGAATATGTTTATGATCTTATTTATTCAAAACGATTGGATTATACATTGTAATTATGCATATAATGTGCAGATTATATAAATTCTGATAATATTTGAGCATTTCAAGCGATTTTGCATTCATTTTAAGTCATTTGATCAGAAAAATCTACATTTAAACTCTTTATATAGTGTAGAATATGTTGATGAACTTATTTATTCAAAACGATTGGATTATACATTGTAATTATGCATACAATTTGCAGATTATACAGATTCTGATAATATTTGAGCATTTCAACCGATTTTGCATTCATTTTAAGTCATTTGATCACAATAATATACATTTAAACTCTTTATATAGTGTAAAATATTTTTATGAACTTATTAATTAAAAATGATTGGTTTATACAATGTAATTATGCATATAATGTGCAGATTATACAGATTCTTATAATATTTGAGCATTTCAAGTGATTTTGCATTCATTTTAAGTCATTTGATCACAATATCTACATTTAAGCTCTTTATATAGTGTGGAATATGTTTATGAACTTATTTATTTAAAACGATTGGAGTATATATTGTAATTATGCATACAATGTGCAGATTATGCAGATTCTGAGTATATTTGAGAATTTCAAGCGATTTTGTATTCATTTTATGTAATTTGATCGCAATAATCTATTTTTAAGCTCTTTATATAATCTAGAATATTTTTATGAAATTACTTATTCAAAATGATTGGATTATACATTGCAATTACGCATATATTGAGCAGATTATACAGATTATGAGTATATTTGAGCATTTCTAGCGATTTTAGATTCATTTTCGGTTATTTGATCACAATAATCTATATTTAAGTTCTTTACCTAGTCTAGAATATATTTATGTACTTACTTATTTAAACGATTGGAATATACATTGTTATTATGCGTATAATTTGCAGATTATACATATTCTGAGTATACTTGAGCATTTCAAGAGAATTTGCTTTCATTTTAAGTCATTTGATCACAATAAATTAAATTTAAGCTCTTTATATAGTCTAGAATATGTTTATGAACTTAATTATTCAAAAAAATTGGTATATACATTGTAATTACGCATATAATTTGCAAATTATACAGATTCTGAGTATATTTGAGCATTTCAAACGATTTTGCATTCATTGTAAGACATTTAATCACAATAATCTACATTTCAGCTCTTTATATAGTGTAGAATATGTTTATGAACTTATTTATTCAAAACGACTGGATTATACATTGTAATTATGCATATAATGTGCAGATTATACAGATTTTGATAATATTTAAGTATTTCAAGCGATTTTGCATACATTTTTAGTCATTTGATCACAATAATCTATATTTAAGCTGTTTATATAATGTTTAATATGTTTATGAACTTATTTATTCAAAACAATTGGAATCTACATTGCAATTACGCATATAATGTGCAGATTATTCAGATTCTGACTATATTTGAGCATTTCAAGCGATTTTGCATTGATTTTAAGTCATTTGATCAAAATAATCTATATTTAAGCTCTTTATATACTGTATAATTCTTTTATGAACGTATTTCTTCAAAACGATTGGATTATACAATGCACTTATGCATATAATGTGCATGTTATACAGATTATGATATATTTGTGTATTTCAAGCGATTTTGCATTCATTTTAAGTCATTTTATCTCAATAATCTATGTTAGAGTTCGTTACCTAGTGTAAAATATGTTTATGAACTTATTTATTCCAAACGATTGGATTAGACATTGTAATTATGCATATAATGTGCAAATTAAACAGATTCTGAGTATATTTGAGAATTTCAAGCGATTTAGTTTACATTTTAAGTCATTTGATCACAATAATCAATATTTAAGCTCTTTATATAGTCAAAAATTTGTTTATGAACTTACTTATTCAAACGATTGGATTATAAATTGTAATTACGCATATAATGCAAAGATTATACCGATTCTGAGTATATTTGAGCATTTCCAGCAATTTTGCATACATTCGAAGTCATTTCATCACAATAATCTATATTTAAGCTCTTTATATTGTCCAGAATTTTTGTATGAACATACTTATTCAAAACGATTGGATTATACATTGTAATTATGCATACAATGTGCAGATTATACAGATTCTGATAATATTCAAGCATTTCAAGCGATTTTGCGATCGTTTTAAGTCATTTGATCACAATAATCTATATTTAAGCTGTTTATATAATGTATAATATGTTTATGAGCTTATTTATTCAAAACGATTGTATTATACATTGTTATTATGCATATAATGTGCAGATTATACAGATTCTGTGTAGATTTGAGCATTTCAAACAATTTTGGATTCATTTTGAGTGATTTGATCAAAATAATCTATATTTAAACTCTTTATATACTGTATCATTCTTTTATGAACGTATTTCTTTAAAACGATTGGATTATACAATGCACTTATGCATATAATGTGCATGTTATACAGATTATGATATATTTGTGTATTTCAAGCGATTTTGCATTCATTTTAAGTCATTTCATCTCAATAATCTTTGTTTGAGTTCGTTATATAGTGTAGAATATGTTTATGTACTTATTTATTCCAAACGATTGGATTAGACATTGTAATTATGCATATAATGTGCAAATTATACAGATTCTGAGTATATTTGAGAATTTCAGGCGATTTAGTTTACATTTTAAGTCATTTGATCACAATAATCAATATTTAAGCTCTTTATATAGTCAAAAATTTGTTTATGAACTTACTTATTCAAACGATTGGATTATAAATTGTAATTACGCATATAATGTAAAGATTATACCGATTCTGAGTATATTTGAGCATTTCCAGCAATTTTGCATACATTCTAAGTCATTTCATCACAATAATCTATATTTAACCTCTTTATATTGTCCAGAATTTTTTTATGAACATACTTATTCAAAACGATTGGATTATACATTGTAATTATGCATATAATATGCAGACTATACAGATTCTGATAATATTCAAGCATTTCAAGCGATTTTGCGATCTTTTTAATTCATTTGATCACAATAATCTACATTTAAGCTCTTTATACAGTGTAGAATATGTTTATGAACTTATTTATTCAAAATGATTGGATTATACATTGTTATTATGCATATAATGTGCAGATTATACAGATTCTGGGTAGATTTGAGCATTTCAAACAATTTTGGATTCATTTTGAGTGATTTGATCAAAATAATCTATATTTAAACTCTTTATGTCTAGAATACATTTATGAACTTACTTATTCAAAATGATTGGGTTATAATTTGTAATTACGTATTTAATGTAATGATTACACAGATTCTGAGTATATTTGAGCATTTCAAGCGATTTTGCATACATTTTAAGTCATTTGATTATAATAATCTATATAGCAACTCTTTGTATAATGTAGAATATTTTTATGAACATACTTATTCAAAATAATTGGATTATACAATGTGATTACACATATAATGTGCAGACTATACAAATTTTGAGTATATTTGAGCATTTTAAGTCATTTGATCACAATAATCCATATTTAAGCTATTTATATAGTGTAGAATATGTTTATGATCTTATTTATTCAAAACGATTGGATTATACATTGTAATTATGCATATAATGTGCAGATTATACAGATTCTGATAATATTTGAGCATTTCAAACTATTTTGCATTCATTTTAAGTCATTTGATCACAGTTATCTACATTTAAACTCTTTATATAGTGTATAATATGTTGATGAACTTATTTATTCAAAACGATTGGATTATACATTGTAATTATGCATACAATTTGCAGATTATACAGATTCTGATAATATTTGAGCGTTTCAACCTATTTTGCATTCATTTTAAGTCATTTCATCACAATAATATACATTTAAACTCTTTATATAGTGTAGAATATGTTTACGAACTTATTTATTAAAAACGATTGGTTTATACAATGTAATTATGCATATAATGTGCAGATTATACAGATTCTGATAATATTTGAGCATTTCAAATGATTTTGCATTCATTTCAAGTCATTTGATCACAATATTCTACATTTAAGATCTTTATATAGTGTAGAATATGTTTATGAAATTATTTATTCAAAACGATTGGATTATACAACGTAATTATGCATACAATGTGCAGATTATACAGATTCTGATTATACTTGAGCATTTCAAGCGATTTTATATTTATTTTAAGTCATTTGATCACAATAATCTATATTTAAGCTGTTTATATAATGTATAATATATTTATGAGCTTATTTATTCAAAACGATTGGATTATACATTGTTATTATGCATATAATGTGCAGATTATACAGATTCTGGGTAGATTTGAGCATTTCAAACAATTTTGGATTCATTTTGAGTGATTTGATCAAAATAATCTATATTTAAACTCTTTATATAGTGTATAATATGTTGATGAACTTATTTATTCAAAACGATTGGATTATATATTGTAATTATGCATACAATTTGCAGATTATACAGATTCTGAGTATATTTGAGAATTTCAACCGATTTTGCATTCATTTTAAGTAATTTGATCACAATAATATACATTTAAACTCTTTATATAGTGTAGAATATGTTTACGAACTTATTTATTAAAAACGATTGGTTTATACAATGTAATTATTCATATAATGTGCAGATTATACAGATTCTGATAATATTTGAGCATTTCAAGTGATTTTGCATTCATTTTAAGTCATTTGATCACAATATTCTACATTTAAGATCTTTATATAGTGTAGAATATGTTTATGAAATTATTTATTCAAAACGATTGGATTATACATTGTAATTATGCATACAATGTGCAGATTATACAGATTCTGATTATACTTGAGCATTTCAAGCGATTTTGTATTTATTTTAAGTCATTTGATCACAATAATCTATATTTAAGCTGTTTATATAATGTATAATATGTTTATGAACTTATTTATTCAAAACGATTGGATTATACATTGTTATTATGCATATAATGTGCAGCTTATACAGATTCTGGGTAGATTTGAGCATTTCAAACAATTCTGGATTCATTTTGAGTGATTTGATCAAAATAATCTATATTTAAACTCTTTATATTGTCTAGAATACATTTATGAACTTACTTATTCAAAATGATTGGATTATAAATTGTAATTACGTATTTAATGTAATGATTACACAGATTATGAGTATATTTGAGCATTTCAAGCGATTTTGCATACATTTTAAGTCATTTGATCATAATAATCTATATATCAACTCTTTGTATAATCTAGAATATTTTTATGAACATACTTATTCAAAATAATTGGATTATACAATGTGATTACACATATAATGTGCAGACTATACAAATTTTGAGTATATTTGAGCATTTTAAGAGATTTTGCATTCATTTTAAGTCATTTGATCACAATAATCCATATTTAAGCTATTTATATAGTGTAGAATATGTTTATGATCTTATTTATTCAAAACGATTGGATTATACATTGTAATTATGCATATAATGTGCAGATTATACAGATTCTGATAATATTTGAGCATTTCAAACTATTTTGCATTCATTTTAAGTCATTTGATCACAGTAATCTACATTTAAACTCTTTATATAGTGTATAATATGTTGATGAACTTATTTATTCAAAACGATTGGATTATACATTGTAATTATGCATATAATTTGCAGATTATACAGATTCTGATAATATTTGAGCATTTCAACCGATTTTGCTTTCATTTTAAGTAATTTGATCACAATAATATACATTTAAACTCTTTATATAGTGTAGAATATGTTTACGAACTTATTTATTAAAAACGATTGGTTTATACAATGTAATTATGCATATAATGTGCAGATTATACAGATTCTGATAATATTTGAGCATTTCAAGTGATTTTGCATTCATTTTAAGTCATTTGATCACAATATTCTACATTTAAGATCTTTATATAGTGTAAAATATGTTTATGAAATTATTTATTCAAAACGATTGGATTATACATTGTAATTATGCATACAATGTGCAGATTATACAGATTCTGATTATACTTGAGCATTTCAAGCGATTTTGTATTTATTTTAAGTCATTTGATCACAATAATCTATATTCAAGCTGTTTATATAATGTATAATATGTTTATGAACTTATTTATTCAAAACGATTGGATTATACATTGTTATTGTGCAGATTATACAGATTCTGGGTAGTGATGTGCAAACTAATAATACCCTAATTGGTCCTAAAATGTACCGCAAGCGTACGGTATATCGTTGGATATGGTTAGGGGTCGAACCACAGGGACGGATTAGTTGAGTATTAGATTTACCGGTTCACAAAATCTAGGTCGGTCAATTGAGATGGTTTTTGGTCTTAGAGCAATAGCAAAATGAGATAAACAAACAATCAAACTAAAACAAAACTAAAGCAAGTAACAATTTGGTTGTTTTCTGGTGATTTCTAATAATAAAGCGTCCTAGGGTTTCTGTTTTTACCTCGGTTAGGCTTCGGGCTGTCAACGCGCGTGCTGTCGCACGAAACGCTGACCCGTGCTGCACCAGCCTGGCCCTGTGCGACCCGCACAGGTAGTACTTGGTGCGGCACGGCCCTTAGTTGATGGTGCAATGCATGACAATTAAGTTCCTAACTGGTTTGGGACAGATCTAGCCGGACTTGGACTCCCTAGACCTCAGCCGTCGCATGTTGGTCATGGTATCGTGACACGGAACCTAGTCTAACGCCCCCATTAGTCTAGTTAACCCTCACTTTCTCTTGTTGGCTTAACCATCCTAAGTCCACAAGTTGGTTTACTAAGGTATCTTATCGACTTTCGCCTAATTAGAAATCTTCTCCTTTTGGGATACCAATTGGTCACCTTTCGGCTCATAACCTACCTCAAGTTGCTTACTCAATTCAATCAATTAGTCTACACATTTAACCAAGACTAAGTGTGGCCATTCACCTAGTAGGAGGTTCAACACAATTCATTGAACACAAAGCAAGCATAAACAATAGACAACCAACAAGTGATAAACCATAGAAACTTAATCATTCATCCATTACATCAATCCTAACCTTAGTTTAAACATGACCCTAGAACAAACTAATCTAGCCTACCATAATAGAAACACAATCAAAATGCAAGAAAGGGAAAGATACAATCTCCATAACCAAAGAGAAGAAAGGAGGAAGGCACCCTAATCAAGCCTCTTCCTTGCCTCTGGACTGGAGATACGGCCGCTTGGGTCGAACGGTGGTTGGAATGTGCCTCACAAGGCGGCGGGACGGCCTGTGCGGGTCGCACAGGGTGGCTGTGCGGGGTGCAGAGAGGAGGTGAAGTGGTGGATCGGGTAGGTTTTCGTTGCGGCGTCGCCTCGGATGGGAGAGAAGATAGGATGCCCTAATTTCGGCACTTCGGGGGCTTTAAATAGCTGCGAAACTAGGGCTTAGAGTCACGTGCGGGGCGCATGTGAAGCTGGTGCGGGTCGCATGGCCCAGGAATGAGTCGTCTGGCCCATGTCGCTTGTCTGTCGTGCTGGCTGGGCCCTGTGCAGGCCGCACAGAATTCCATCCAGGCCGCACGGGATCATTTTCTTCATGTTTTCAAAGCCAAACTTCACCAAATTCGCTCCAAGTTCCTACAAAATGAATATAGACCCAAGAAGTACCAAATTCCTACAGAAATAAACTAAAACACGCATAAAACAAAGGTATTGAGTTGCGATTGAAGATAAAGTCAGGTCAAAACATATATATATATAAATGTGTGATATCAGGTAGATTTGAGAATTTCAAACAATTTTGGATTCATTTTGAGTGATTTGATCAAAATAATCTATATTTAAATTCTTTATATTGTCTAGAATACATTTATGAACTTATTCAAAATGATTGGATTATAAATTGTAATTATGTATTTAATTTAATGATTACACAGATCCTGAGTATATTTGAGCATTTCAAGTGATTTTGCATACATTTTAAGTCATTTGATCATAATAATCTATATATCAACTCTTTGTATAGTCTAGAATATTTTTATGAACATACTTATTCAAAATAATTGGATTATACAATGTGATTACGCATATAATGTGCAGACTATACAAATTTTGAGTATATTTGAGCATTTTAAGAGATTTTGCATTCATTTTAAGTCATTTGATCACAATAATCCATATTTAAGCTATTTATATAGTGTAGAATATGTTTATGATCTTATTTATTCAAAACGATTGGATTATACATTGTAATTATGCATATAATGTGCAGATTATACAGATTCTGATAATATTTGAGCATTTCAAACGATTTTGCATTCATTTTAAGTCATTTGATCACAATAATCTACATTTAAACTATTTATATAGTGTATAATATGTTGATGAACTTATTTATTCAAAACGATTGGATTATACATTGTAATTATGCATACAATTTGCAGATTATACAAATTCTGATAATATTTGAGCATTTCAACAGATTTTGCATTCATTTTAAGTCATTTGATCACAATAATATACATTTAAACTCTTTATATAGTGTAGAATATGTTTACGAACTTATTTATTAAAAATGATTGGTTTATACAATGTAATTATGCATATAATGTGCAGATTATACAGATTCTTATAATATTTGAGCATTTCAAGTGATTTTGCATTCATTTTAAGTCATTTGATCACAATATTCTACATTTAATCTCTTTATATAGTGTGGAATATGTTTATGAACTTATTTATTTAAAACTATTGGAGTATACATTGTAATTATGCATGCAATGTGCAGATTATACAGATTCTGAGTATATGTGATAATTTCAAGCGATTTTGTATTCATTTTATGTAATTTGATCGCAATAATCTATTTTTAAGCTCTTTATATAATCTAGAATATGTTTATGAAATTACTTATTCAATATGATTGGATTATACATTGCAATTACGCATATATTGTGCAGATTATACAGATTATGAGTATATTTGAGCATTTCTAGTAATTTTGGATTCATTTTGAGTCATTTGATCACAATAATCTATATTTAAGCTCTTTACCTAGTCTAGAATATGTTTATGAACTTACTTATTTCAAACGATTGGAATATACATTGTTATTATGCGTATAATGTGCAGATTATACATATTCTGAGCATACTTGAGCATTTCATGTGAATTTGCTTTCATTTTAAGTCATTTGATCACAATAATCTAAATTTAAGCTATTTATATAGTCTAGAATATGTTTATGAACTTACTTATTCAAAAAAATTGGTGTATACATTGTAATTTCGCATATAATGTGTAAATTATACAAATTCTGAGTATATTTGAACATTTCAAGCGATTTTGCATTCATTATAAGACATTTAATCATAATAATCTACATTGAAGATCTTTATATAGTGTATAATATGTTTATGAACTTATTTATTCAAAACGATTGGATTATACATTGTAATTATGCATATAATGTGCAGATTATACAGATTCTGAGTATATTTGAGCATTTCAAGCGATTTTGCATTCATTTTAAGTCATTTGATCTCAATAATCTATATTGACGTTCTTTATATAGTCTAGAATACTTTTATTAACATTCTTATTTAAAATGATTGGATTTATACATTGTATTGACGCATATAATATGCAGACTACACAGATTCTGAGTATATTTGCGCATTTCAAGCCATTTGGCATTCATTTTAAGTTATTTGATCAAAATAATCTATATTTAAGCTCTTTATATAGTGTAGAATATGTTTATGAACTTATTCAAAATGATTGGATTTTACATTGTAATTACTCATATAATGTGCTGATTTTGTAGATTATGAGTATGTTTGTGTATTTCAAGCGATTTCGTATTCATTTTCAATCATTTGATCACCAATAATCTATATTTTTTGCCTTTTATATAGTGTAGAATATGTTTATGAACTTATTTATTTAAAACTATTGGATAATACATTGTAATTATGCATATAATGTAATTTAATAGTTTGAGTATGATTTGAGTGTCTAAGTACGGTCCAAATACCAACAAATAATGATGATATCAATTACGCATATAAAGTGCAAATAACTGTCATTCTGAGTATCATTTGAGCATTTCTTCCGTTTCTGAATTCATTTTAAGTCATTTCATCACAATAATATATATTTAAACTCTCTATGTAGTCTAGAATATGATTTAGATCTTAAATATTCAAAATGATTGGATTATACCAATATCGTGCACATTCCATCTATAACATAATACGCTAAAAAAATCAATGGTGTTTTTGAGCACTTAAAATAGAAAGACATGAAATCGCTTATTACAATTCACAAAACGTAGAAAATTCAATCAATATCAACCGATAACCAATAGCGTCCTTGCCATCATGTCCTTTGTACTTTGGCTCCAAGTCATGCTGAACAATAAACACAAACCTGGAAACCTGCCAAAATGAGGTCTTGTCAAACTTTAGTACAACCAGAGTGACATTTAAACTTCTTGCTATGGCAACCATATCACAAATCTGAGAAACCAGAGAATGTTTGAATTGAACAATTGTGAGTTCATGAAATCATAATTTAAGAATAATATAAAAAAGGAGAAGTTAATTACGGAAGTTCTGATAACACATAAACAATCAACTTAAAGCTGTTCTCATTTGATTGAGACCACCATTGCATGAGACCATGAGGTAGCCATTGTTATTGTATATTCCTAAATAATTTGGAAGAAGGAGGATGACATGAAAATCAGCAATAGAAACAAATGGCACCTAATTAAAATGACACTTTGATTGACAAAGTTGGATAAAATAATAGTGATTAATAATAAAAGACAACTGCTCGCCGTATCTTTAAGCGCAACAATACCAACTCCAAATTTAAATCATAAAATATATATTCATTAACAATAATGCAACTAAAATAAGACCTTGTGCAAAAAGTGAGCTCTTATCGGAATTAATTGAGCTCAAATAAGATTTCATTAACAATAATGCAACTAAATTTCAGGAAAGTTGGAAGCAATCCAAAACCTATAATTGGATACTTAAAAGTCAGATTCTTATCAAAAGGATCACATTTCCAAAAAACAGATTCTTATCAGGTCAACACCTCAACATTTTTTGATGTCAAGTGAGGTTTCACTTCAAGCAGGCTGCCATGTTTCTATCAAATTTTGCCAGCAACATAAAAGAAAGAACTCACCACACATGTCCTTGTCGAGTTCCATCCTGAAGTAGCCATCTACACAACAATCAGCTCCCGTGTTTTGATCTGATGATCCACACATAATGGTGCATTTTCCCAACTGCATACTAATTGTAATGATAAAATACCTAATAAAAATAAAAATAACAACTGAGATTCATGTTTTCATAAGAAAAAAAAGAAAAATCAAATATGTTCAACCATAGAAATTAAACAATAAATACATACCTCTGATGTTCCGTTAGCAGGTTTGTGAGCAACTTTGACAGCTGCCACCAATAGAACCACTACAGTTTCACCAACAGTGGCACCAACCACAGTTGCATCCCCTTTAGAAGTCGAGTTCAGTTCGAGCTTTGGAGGGAGAGTAAAAGGATTATAAGAAAAAAAAAAATAGATTATTTACAGATCAAGTACAATGAATGGCTTAGAGCATTAATGTACTATGAGCACATTTTCTGGTTATTTCTGTGAAGCTATTCTTGTTTAATTCCAAGTTTTTTTCACTTACTAATTGTTGACAAGAAGATATAATGCTTTATATTGATGAATAATCCATGAGTTAGAAAAAAACAATAGTAATTATAAAAATGTGCACTTGTTTGCCCCATTTTATTTACGTAAACATGATTAACCAATTACGTGTTTTGTTTGTTTCAGTTAAGTTCACAATTATCACAAATATCTGTGCGCTAATCTGCTATTGTACGAGCACATTTAACAGTTTGTAAATAACCTCACAGGAACAAGTTTATTGCATGGAAAAAAAATGAAATTTTCCTTTAGACATTTTATTTTCATATTTTGGATATGCACTCACAATTGTACCAAGAAACATAATTGTAAATACCTTAAATATCATAGAACCAACAAGTTCCATTAAAACAGTCAACAGTAAATCCATGTGAGGAATATTCATGGGTATATCAGAAAAATGCACTGAATAGATAAAATTAGTGACTGTTGATTGTTTCAATTACCTATGTACCAGGTCAGTAACAGACAGAGGTGGCCATGTGACGGACATAAACCCAATCAACAACACGATTTTCAGAAATTCACCAGAGACGAACTTTACCATCCATTGAACTGCTTACAAATTTATTATCATTGACATGGTTGAACTGAATGCTTGTCACTGCAATACTAAAAAAAATTTAGAATAAAAAAAAATAATAATCAATAGAGTATAAGAGGGTGTGTCACCAGCAAGGTCAAACAAGGAAAAGTCAATCTGAAATTCGCAATAAAACTTAGAGATTGAGATCATTCTTCACTTGGTAATTGATCCTTGCTCAGTAGTTATTTTCAGATGTAAACAAACGTTAGAATTGACACATACAAAAAGCTAAAGTGGTACACTGGACTAAAAAATTAGCATTTATTAAACATCAGAAACATAATTAACATGCTAGTATGGAAATTGCATACCCAGAGATGATTATTTACTGTCTAATTGACTGATATTACTCAAATCCTCTCACTTGCCTCTGGATCTCTCCATATGTAAGAAATGGAATAGAGTATGTTAGAATTTGATATTTACATGTCAATGAATATGGAAATTGCATATCCAGAGATTGATATTTGCTGTCTAATTGACAAAGTACAACAAATTTTATAAAGAATTCAAATAAACATATACAACATCATGTACGTTCCATAACAATTTCACAGAGACCAAAGCAAAGTCAATTCATATCTAGAGAAACATGGACTTCAATTGAAGTATGGCAACATGCATATAGTAAGAGTATTGATACTAACCTTATATAGAGAAATCAAACTAACTGGTTGAATAGAGAGATTGATGGCTAACCTTATATCTTCTTTTCTTCTTTGTGCAAACCTTTTCTGCTGCCCAGATTGTGTCCACTGCATATAGGCACAGAATGAGAAATCAAACCTAAAAGAAGAAGATAAGAGCAAAGATACGAAATTGAAACTGAAATTTAAACAATCGTGCAATTAATCAGAAAAGGCGAACTCGGTGAACGAAGGATGTGGGTTCGGCTTGTCTATTTATACAATTCTAATTGAATAAATCATGCATGGAAATAGGGAAGAGAAGAAAAAAGAAACCTGCACGATGGCACCACCTCGTGTCCCTCTAACTCCGTTTAGCAACATCAGTGCACGTTTGATGAACATTTTCTTCTTCTCACACCTTCTCTTGTCTGATAGCATAGAGGGTTCAATTGGAGGTGGTGCTCCTTCTAGGCTATAGAAACGTTGCGAAGATAGTTGCGTGGCGGGTACAGGATCGAGGTGGCTACGCAGTAGTTTAGGGTTGAATAAATCTTTTTGCGAGGGAAAAATGTGTTGAGAGAAACCTAGCTGATTTAGAAGCTTATGCGGAGTCCATCCCTCGCGACGAAGCGAACGAGACAACAGAATTACCATCTAGCGCCACGACAGTTTGCAGGTAAAGGTCACTTTTATCTCATATTCAAATCTAAGCAACAGACCATATTAGATTAACAAAATTAATGATCCATATTTAATATTAGAAGATTTTAATTCCTTTTATCTGAAAGTTTACGTCTTTTTCATGATGCTTTTATAAATAGTAGAGATTAAGGACAACATGAGACGAAGATGTTTGTGACTTGTGAGATCTCGGATGTGATTTTGCGCCATTTATCTCTCCTTTGTTATTTTTTTTTTTAAGAGAAACTTGGTAGAGGCCACTAAGGTTTCTCTTTTGTTATTGTTCACTCCCCTTAATCAATAATATTCATTCTGTGATTTTTTTTTTTTTTTCAGTAATTTTCTATAAACTTGTCCGTGCATTCTCCCGAATGACAGTGAGCTCGACAGGAAAAAATTTTAAAAACAACAGTCCGTTATAAAAAAGGCCAGTAATCAGCGGCAACTAAAGCTAACCAGTAAAGTTGTCCAAAGCCCAATCAAAGCACATCAACTGAAAAAGTTCAAATGCCGTTTTATATGACTGATGCCCATTCCTCATAAAAAAAAAAAAGGGTTTGCATGTTTGGTAGCGTTCGAATTTTGCATACTACATCAATTTACTTGCAACAGCCTTTCATAACTTATAAACATATTTCCCATACATGAAAAGACACCTGCTTGTCTTCTTCCTAGAATGGCATTCCTTTAATTTTGGATTGAAAAGTAAAATGGTATTTACATACCAGGCTCTGTCCTGAAAAGAAAGGAGGAGCAAAATTGTTTTCCGTTGGTTTACAACAAAGACACCTGACAGGTACAAGAGCCGAACACAATTTTTAGAAAATACATTTAAATTGCTGCAATGCAAGTCTATCAAAGTATAGACACTTAACCAGTCGCTCGTTACCGCATGGCCTGGACTGGCATCCTAATTTATTATTCCTCCATCACTATTCTATCCTATAAAAGAAAAACAAAGATACAAAGAGAAAGTACTCAAGAAGACACATTCTCAAATCATTTGGATGGATTGGGTGTACAAATAAGAGCCCTTTGTTGCATGTGCCGTAGGCTCTGCTCCATGCTAACCTGTACCATCTCAGCAAGCATCTTCTTTGCCTTTCCTGCTCGATCTCCACCATCCACTCGCAACACAATATCACTTACAATGTTTTCCAGAGCAGCCGGTTCCAATTCAGGCCGAGGACGTGGGGAGTCTCGAAGCAATTGCAGCAGTGCACGTGCCTTCGATCTGGACTTGTGTGTGGTACCCTTAACCGACAATTCTAACAAACCTGGTATTACCCCTTCTTTCAGAATGACCTCTCGATACCTCTCTCTGTCGCTCTCACACATTGTCAGAAGTGCACAAACTGCAAATTCTTTAACAGCCGGTGATCCTTCTTCCAGAAGTTCAACCACAGACAATACCCCACCTGGCTCAGTAGTCAGAGCAGCTCGACCACTCTCAAAACCAAGCAATGGTTCTAACAATGCCATACATTTTTCAGCGGTTTTGGAGGATTTTCTCACAGTTTTTAAAAGAGTAACTAAAGAAGGAATTGGATTTGAGGATACAATACTTGGGAGAGAGTCGGGTAGGGTGGAGAGGTTGTAGAGTGCCATGAGGGAATCTATCTTGGTCTGTGGATTTGTCGCCTGGGAGAGGATGGAGACAAGTAGCGGGATTGTGCCAGAGGAGCAGATCGCTGGCTTGTTGGCAGAGCAAGCAGTTAGAGTTAGGATGGCAGCCGTGGCATTTTCTTGGAGGTTTTGATTCTGGGATTGTAGGAGGTTGATGATTGGATCAAGCGCGCCTGCTTTTACTATGTTGATCTTGTTCCTGAAATTGGAGGTACAATGAAGAAGATTATTGAGTTAAGATTCTGGTCAATCAACAACACATAAAAATAAATTGCTGAAATAGTAGGAAATGCCTTCTACTTTTTCTTTTGATGAATGCTAGCTTCTTCAGTATTTTACTCATTTTAAGTTCAGTAAAATTTGATTAGTTTTTAGGTAATTGGCCTGCAAATTCTGAAATTAAGAACATTGGTATGTACTGCTCAAGTTCAGGTCGTTAAATAGAACAACTGCTGTTGTAATATTGTTCCAAACTTGGCCAGGATAAGTCATGCAACAGAAATTGACATCTATGAAGGCTTTTTTATTTCAACATAACAATTTTGCCTAACTTGACAAAATAACATTTTTCAGTACAGGAACTAATATGTAAATATTTACAAAACTTTGGAGTTGGCAAAACCAACGAATGGAAGGGACAAATCAGACTTTTCTATTAGTTGTCTAATATTGACAAGTTCAAGTAGAAAGGTACAGGTTCCAAAAGATGTAAGTAGCAGAAGAAAACACCAAATTCAGTTTCAAGTTTCAACAAATCAACAAGGACCCACTTGACTTTATAAGATTTGAAAGAAAACATGGTCGAATGAGATCCCACAGAAACAGTTGAGATATAGACCTAGCTTTTTCAAAATTAACGGCCTTAATCTTGCCTAAACTTTGACACCATGGTATGATTTTTCAACTAAGGAGAAATTTAAGTTGTTTTTAATTTGTCAAGAAATGTAAATTTCTGCTGTCAAGAAACTATTGCAATTAACCTACAACACAGGTGGCAACATCAAGAGCACCATATGAAACTCTAAGTTCCTTCTCTAAACCTTTATTTCATATTGGTGATTAGTGATGTAAATACCTGCATCTCAATGGATTGTCTTTCTTTTAAAAGATCACTAAATTATGTACTTTATGAAGATAAATGATATCATCAGGCTGCTTCTAGATGTGCATATTTTTGCTTCGAAACAATCTGTTTGATTTGACTATTATTTTCCAGTGTAGGTCATAGTTCCATTCAGAAATTAAAATTATAGATCGATAGGGACTTTCAGGTTTGGTGGCCTAAAAAGTACAATGTTTAATTTAGGCACCAAAGAACTATCAACCTTTTGCATTCTATAAATATAGTTTTTTTTTTTAATAAATTGCAAGTTGGCCCAAGGTTTTATAATATTCTGTTTGGTCCCTCAGATTTTTGCAAAAGTAGTTGTAAGCATATTTAAACACTGTAGATTTGGCAACCATACTAGGATGTACATTTAAATTCATTTGACAAATTTTTAGCTAAATAAAAGTTACAAATAAATGTCTCATAATCATTAAGTGCTTAATAACGACTATCTAAATTTACAATTACATTTTCACTCAGCTTATATAAGAAATTAATTACATGATGAAGTGGAAAAGTATGAGAACAATATAAAAAATAAACACAATAAGATATTTCTCTCTCAATAAACCAAAAAGTAAAACATTGTTTTGAAAAATAAATAAATAAAATATTCAGTTCAAGTATTTAGATAAGCATGCCAAATTTTCTGCAGTAAAAGTTCCATGTTTTACTATGAAAGAAGTACCCATTTAAATGATAATAGATAGACAGATAGTTGCCTCAATTTAGATGGAAAGGGACATTTAGGTAAGTGACCTAAAAGGAACCATGTTTTAAGCATTAAGGAAACTCTCCCTTTATAATTATTGTAATCTAAATACTAATGCCCAAATATTAGATGGATAAGGATGGAGCCACAACTCATTTCACAGATCTGGGAAGTGATACTTTTTCTCAAGACATCTCCAAATGTGTGACGATCACTGGTATATGTGATGATTATATAACTAAATAAGGGAATTAATCAATAAGCACTATAACATCACTATTACTTCAGATTACAAAAAGGAAAATTACTATTATGCAATATACTATTTTACAACTATTACTTACAAATATTTAAATTGTGAACGGAAGTATAATAGAGTTTTTTATCCAGTGTTAAGATAATCTTTAATCAAATTCACCGAAAGGGCAAAAGTGTCTTTTAGCAGGAAATCACAAAAATAGATTAACTTAACTGAACATATACTATATTTGAACAATTGTTTCCAGATTTGTGAAAGAACTAAGACTACATGATTTGCTTCTGCAACAATTTAAAGATATGGGAATATGTGCCAAACTTCTCAACAAATCAGTGCAGAATTAGAGAACAAAAAAAAGGACCAAGGAAGAGTCAATTAAAGGTATTTATAATTTAATAAAAAAAAATTAAATCAAGCTCTCCTGTCTAGCAATATACCTGAAAATTATTTTACCAAACCTCAATATCCTTTCATTCACTGGAAATCTTCCTTCTAAAAATTAAACTGCCACAAGTTGCAACAATGTTCTTCTTAACTGTTCTTAATGTAACAAAGTATAAATAAACCGAAATTTTTTGAAAAAAGAAACAAATCATCAGAAATTCTAGTGCTTTTCTATAACTGTCGAAAAACAAAAATAACCAACCAATTTCCACAAAGGCGCCAAAATCAAACCAAATTACCAAATTTTTACTCCGAAGGCAACCGAACAACAGTACCAGTAACATAAAACTAACAACAAAAACCAAAATACTAAACAAAACAAAAGATCATACCTCTCATCCTTAACACCAAGATTCAACAACGCGAGAATCGCAGCCTCAGCACACTCATCTCTCCCAGACCTAACCATCTCCACAAGCGGCTCGATTGCGTTCGACAACAGCCGTCGATTGACGGAGCTGGTCTTTGCCAGCCGTCGAATCTCCTTGGCAGCCTTGATCCTGCTCTCTCCGTCGTCGGATCGGACCTGCTCCATGATGGAGTCGGCCGCCAGCTCCAGCTCCTCGCCGTTGCTTGCGCTGTCAGTGAACTCGCTTCTCGGAGATTCCATGGCAGTTGTTGTTTCCTCTCTTATCGCCTTCTCTCTCTCTCCCTCTTTCTTTCTTTCTATGTCGCTCTCTAGTTTTTTTCGCTCGTGTGCTTTTTTGTGATCTTGCTTTTCTCTTTTCTCTTATGTTAAGTTTAGTTCGGTGAACGGAAATAAGAAGAGGAGGAATTTTCTGGGAACAATACTCTCGATTTATAAGAAACAGGATATGTCCATTCTTTCAGTTGAAAGAAATTTCTGTTTAATAATGGGAGTTGGATGACTTGGATCGTATAAGAATCATAGATGGATTTTTTATAACTAAGAAAATAGTTGTGGCAAGTTGGGCATCAATGTCAACTATTTTCTAGTAAAGAAAATTTTTATGCTGTTAAACGTGCAATCTTAGTTTGATTCTATTAAAAATTTCAATATTTTTTTTAATTTTTAACTAGTGGAAAAATATACTGCGCTTAAAAATTTTCATTATGTTATAATACATATATTTGATTCTAAATTTATCTCACTTTCCTATCATGAGCTGTTTTTATGTGAAAGTTTGTGTTTTAAAGAAGTGACATATCTTATTACTATACAGAAAAGTAATTAATTTAAAACTTTCCTCATATTCTGGGAAGAAAGTCAATCACTTAAACACTCTTGTTTTATATTCTATTATTAAACAACAAGACAATAAGATTTATAAACTACAAAAAAAAAAACTTTTCATTAGAACTAAGTTCCTCAAAACATTATGATGATGTATGATCGCTCTGTATAATATGTATTTTAATAAGGTACTTACATGAAAGTTTTTCTTTTACATAAAAATAATATATATATATTATTAAATTGAAACAACCATCAACTATAATTTTTCCTTAAAAATTAATATATAGAACATATGCAAAAATTACTTCCGCTTTTATGATAAAAAGATTCCCATTTATTAGATAATATTTTTACAAATTTTCTTAACTAAAATACCAAATTGTTATGTTTTCCTAAATAAATGGAAAAGAAACAAATATGAATATTCTTGGCATATCAAAAATATCCTCCAAATATTATAGTCTGAGATAACATAACTAATTTTTGAAAAAAAAATCATTATGAAAATCTAAACCTTACATCAATGGACCGAGATCCTCTGGACTTATTTTAAAGAAGTCCAGTGGTCTTCCTCGCATCGGAACCGTCTGATTGAATCTCAACGGTTAAAATTTTTTCGGGCCTATCAATCTGGTACTATTCACGGGATATCTATCATCGTCCGATTTAATTTCGACGGCTCAGATGCAAGGAAGATCACTTGACTTCTTTAAAAGAAGTCTAGAGGATCTCGTTCCTTACATCAATACCGATTTATTGAAGCGTTACTACAGCTAGCAAGAACAAATCACAAAGATTTTCTATTAACTTCTGCAGTTACTAACGACAAGTGATGAAATATATTTTTAAGTAGAGATAATAAACATCATATCCAATACGGTGTCGCTCTTAAATTTATGGAGCAAATTTCTAAAATTTTGGCAAAATGAGTTACCGTCCTGCGTTTTTGGAGCACTGGAGACAGGATGAGCAGAATTAATTCCTGCTAACGGTCGGAGAAAATACAATTAAGACGGCGTAATGCCAACAGAAGCAAACGGACAGGAACTAACGGTTTGTGTCGGCTGGCTGATTCTGCTTACGGCGTGAAGATGTGGCGAGTGAGATGTGGTTCCCACTTGCCCACAAAGAATGCAATTAACGGCTCAAAACGCGAGGTCATTAACTTCTTATAATTAATTGCTCCCTGATTAGTGGGTCCTAGATATTAGCATGGATTTCCGGAGACTCGGTCAATCATAAAAGAGAAATGCTAGAGTCCAATATATTGGACAGATAGACTCTGTCCAATACGATTGTTTTCACGTTTTTAAATTTCAAATAATCAATCCGAACCATTTAATATGCTCTTCATATTAAAAACTTATAAAAAACCAATTTTTACATTTTTTCGAAATTTTTTACTATTAATTTGGTATTTTAGAAAATCATTGTTATTGGACGATCCATAATGTTTATATCATGAATTTTCAAAAATACCAAAAAGATAGTAAAAAGTTTCGAAAAAATGTAAAATTTGGTTTCTTGTAAGTTTTCAATATGGAGAACATATTGAATGGTTTGAATCGGTCATTTGGAATTTAAAAATGTGAAAACGATCATATTGGACGGACCCATCCGTCCTATATATTGGACACAAGCATTTCTCATCATAAAATTTATAAACAATATGACTTCAATAAAAATGCCATATAAATTTCAAATAAAAATTTATTTTTTCTAATTTATACACTTTTTCAGATAAATTTTTATTTATTTCATAATTAATCTGTACATAGATTATGCGAATAAAATTTTTTTGAATGATAGAGGGGTTGTATATTATACAAATGATTGTGAATTATAAAATAAATATTTATTTATTTCATGGTGGAAAAGATAATGAATAAACTAATATGACAGTTTCCATTATTAATTAATCAGTGTGTACTTTGTCTATGAAAAAAAATCTTTGAATCATAGAGGGGGTATACATTACATTATACAAATGATTGTGAGAGGTGATATAGGTGAGGTCATGGGATTTGGGTGGGTCGGTAGAAGGTGTACTGTAGTGTAGGGACAGCAAGTAAATATCAGATCCAGACGTGGGGATGCTGACTTAAATTGTTGGGTACCGGGTCTTTGTTCCCGGTTCACGGTTCCATTACTCATGGGACCCACCTGTCAGTATCTCTTTGATCGTCAAAGCTGTTGGAGCGTCTGTTCGTGACTCTGATCTTACATCCGAGGTAGCCCTAGCCCCTCCTTGTTGAATTCAGATCTGGTGCCGCGCGGCACCATTTAGCGCACCTCTCGGACCGTCCGATCTAATCTGAATGGTCCTTAGAAAATACTGGATTGTAAGGCCCGAAAAAAATTAACCGTCGAGATCAAATCAGACAGCCCGAGAGATGCGCTACACGGATGCCGCGCTACACGGGATCCGGGTCCCTTCTTGTTTGGGATCTTTCAAGACTAGTAATTATTTGTGCATTGAATAAGGAAACGCGGAGTTTCTATTTTTGATATTTTGATTGATAGATATTTTAAAGAATGAATAGATAAGAGTTAAGGTAACGAATTTGGGTTATAATTATATTTAACGGTTTCTAGAATTTAATTTGGGGGAGAGAGAGAGATTGCATCACCCAAACTTTTGCATGATGCTTGATGCATGCGTGTTGTGTGCGCGAAGAAAGTAATTAACAATTATATATGTCAAAATATGTTGAACCAGACTCCAAATTCTATATTCGCTAAAAAATTTGGCAGGACATCGTTTAATTTTTTTTTATGAGCATTTTAATTTAAATTTATTTTCCAGAATTAACTACTTTTTTTTAAAAATAATAGGAATTCAATTTTTCATTAATATGCCTATATAAAACGAAAAGATTTTGATTCCTATAATCAATTTTGGATAAAATGCCTTTACGGTCACTTGTTGCTAATAATTTTCTTTTATCCTTCTATAGAAACTCGATGATATTGTAGTATGGGTTCTTTTTAATTGATTACCGATTAGTATCTATGGGCTCGTTTGGATCGTATGAGAATAACGAAGGAATATAACATTGGAAAGTGTGTAACTTTGGTAAGCAATCCAAACGCCCCCTATGGTGATATCGGATAAAAAGCAAGATTCTTTGCTAAATACTGGATATGGACAAACATGACCATAAATGGCACATCATTGTAACCGAACTCGCAATTTATTTATTCACTTATTCTATATACATTACTTGATTGAATAATTTACTATCTACTTTTTTTTTGTATTGAATATTTTTTTTAATCACAAGCCGACCTTATTCCTTGTTTAAAGAATATATTGCCTTAAAAAAAGAATAATTGTTATTAGTTCATTCGAAATTCAAGATATATGTATAATTTTCAAAATCGCATTGTCAGCTTTTGCTTTAATTTTTTTGCTAACAATAATACATTCCAGGAACGTAAGAAAAATAATATTACTAAGTTACATATGCTGCCAAAAATGAGAGTTAGTGTTGTAATTAATGCTGTAATGTGTCCCACTTTTAGTAAAAACAACATAGAAAAACGTAAATCTTTTATCGGAAGCTGTTAAACTAAGTTGTCTCTATATTGTGTTCGACGAGAAATACCAGGGAACTGCTTTGGGCAACAGAATTTTTTCTTGGAGCAACATATCTTTTTTTTAAATGTCTAAACTGCCCCTTAGTATTGATGAAGATTTATTTTCTTAACCGTACATTTCTTAACTGCATCCTCTCTCCTGGGACTCTTACTGTCCCTATCATTTTAGAATTTGTGTTTCGCAAAACCGTTTGTACAAACAAATCCCAAGTTATTTGTGGTGATAAGAAATTTCGGATAATTTTTTATGTCAATTTTTTTGTTATCTGTGCCTTGATGACATCAAGATGTTCTACCTAAAAATGAATTCCCTTTGACCATATGAGTGCTTAATACAATATGAAAGAAATCAATTTATTTTTAATGAAAATCACATATCCATGCAAGGGAATTTTATGTTCGCTTATGTAATAATCATTAAAGAAATCTAATTGCAATGTACTCTAGAGTCCTAAAGTTCTCAAAAAAAAAAAAAATGACGAGATAAACTGCGGAGAGTGAAGGGAGGAGACTGAAGTTATTCTTTTTTTTTTTTTTTTTGAAATAAAAGCCCGTAGGCGAGACTGAAGTTATTCAGTGGATAGGATAGAGGAGGTTTTAGTCCGAATATAGCAGTTGTTGGGAGATGTACCAGCAAATTTACGGAGTTGTAGAAAGGGCAATTTGGTAATTGAGAAAGAAATTATGTTGCTCGCAGAAAAATATCTGCTGCCCAAAGCAACCCCCGAAATACCACAGTGACTGTAGCATGAATAACTGATAGATTCAATGTTTAACAGTTATTACACGGCATCTGATCTAGTGTTTTTTTGTTTAAAAAAAAAAAACTAGCTACCAAAAACAAGATAGCCTGCATATTTTACTGATGTAAGAAATAGTTCATACAGCAAAACATAAATAAGAAGAGACAACTCAAGTCCCATGTTTGTAAAAATAAAATAATAATATATAATAAAATATTTGAGGGTCTTTGTTCTCTTTTTTTGCTAAAACACAAATATACAAGAGTGAAACGAGTTTAGTAGTTTACAAAAAGGAAATAAAATTAAAATTACTTTTTGTTTTTTGAAAAGGTTTTGCCTCTGGACTTCCACATTATACATTATTGCGTATCAAGATTTCTATAAACCGGAATTGTTTTTCGGATTTCGCTCCAAAAAGAATCTGTAAAACAAATTTTAAAATAAGGAAATATTTTTATATAAAAAAGGATCGTATTTATAGTGTATTTTATGCACAAATAAATTTTTAAACAGCTATAGTCGAGTACAAGGAAAAGTAATACGATAAGTCGCATTATACTTTTTATGTAGAGGAACAAAACATAAATTATATAATTTAAGAAATTTATTACATTTTAAATACACGAGTATCTTTTCTGAATGAGAAAAATTATAAAAATATATTTAAAAAAAGCAAATAGAAAATTATACCATACAACACAGGGTGACGTGGCATCTCTCTTTTTGTTATAATTATCAAATACACTTCTGCAAACCCAAGATCCCATTTAATACGGACCGAAATCATTAGTTATTATAAAGAATTTCACCATTAAAAATTTCAATAGGAACAAAGATTTATTTTTTATTTTAATAAGAACCATGGAATTACCCACTTATAAAACGCGTTAGTCTCTCTCACCTAATAGCGTGTTTTATGAACGGTTAAAAATGCTACTTACCCGTTTTATGAACGGGTAATTAGGTGAGAGAGAACAACAGACTGCTCTCTGAATTATAAATATTTTATTCCTAATAAATATTTTTTTATTAAATATATTTATTGCAAAAAGTATTAAAAATAAAAAACCAAACGCGTTTTAGTTTTATAATTACAAAAAATATTAAATAAAACCAAACATGTTTATTTAATATTTTTTATTTAACAAAAATGACAAAATTTAATTTTTTTGTCCTTTTTTTAAAAAATATTAAATAAATGCGTTTGGTTTCTTTATTTTTAATATTATTTGCGATTTAGTCCTTACATGTTTTATAATTACAAATCATGTAAATATCAACTACAAAGTAGATTTTTATTAAATATATGTAATTCATACAATATTCATAAATTATATTTGTGTAATTTGAAATTTATTCTTTTATCATGTATATAAAAGAATTTAACTTTTAATAAATATTCAAGTAGTTTGTAAATAAAAATTATGTAGGGATTGAAATGCAAAATTACAAAAAAAACTAATAGAGTACTCATTGAGTGCACTATTAGGAATAAAATATAAAAAAATGCGTTTTATAATTCAGAGAGCAGTCTATTGTTCTCTCTCACCTAATTATCCGTTCATAAAACGGGTAAGTAGCATTTTTATCCGTTTATAAAACGCGCTATTACTACTTATAGTCTTACACGTTTTATAATTCAGGGCGCAGACTACTTTTCTCTCTCACCTTAGTTTTTTTACCCGTTCATAAAACGCGCTATTAGGTGAGAGAGACTAACGCGTTTTATAAGTGAGTAATTTTTTGGTTCTTAATAAAATAAAAAATAAAACTTTGTTCCTATTAAAATTTTTTATGGTTAAATTTTTTATAATAATAATTTCGGTAATACGGAGCATGCATCCACGTGCAACAAAAGACAAACCATAAATTTCTTGAATTTCGGTTAGATTTTGGCGTCATGACATAGTCATGAAACTCAAAGTTGGTCTACCTTGTCCATTTGTATTAAAAAATTGATCCATCATTACCAGCAGCGTTTGAGAGTATCAAGTCAGTAGCACGTAGTTAACTTGTTTCTTACATTAGCAATTAACTTTGAATAAACGGTACCTTTTTCCTTAAAATAAACAGGTAACTTTTGCTCAATCAAATCAGGAACTCTCCATTTTGTTCTGAATGGAGGGCTTGCTGCAGAAAAAGATCTTTTAATAAGCACAGACCATATAACTGAATTAAAAGTACCGCAAAGCATGCTACATGTCAACAAGATGACACTTATGCTATTTTCTACGGTAAAAGTTCAGGATGAATTTCCGTTAAAAATTAATTACAATTCTGCCTGAGGAGACAAGTTTGTCTCATACCTTACCAGATCGCTTGAGAGTTGAGATCAAATTGGGTTTGGCTGGTGACCAAATTGCCAAATTTTATTTCAGTCAATTTGTACTCCAAAAAGTACAAATTTAAGTGACGTTTATTATCCAGTGAATTTAAAAAATTTGACATGTTGGATAGACAAATAAAGTTTAGTAAAAAAATGTCATGTTAGATGAAGATCACTGTCAGAAGGCCATAGCTTGTTTTGGAGAAACTAACAAGTTATTGATTTCTTTCTCAACTAATGATTCTGACGATTGTAGGTAATTGAGGGTTGTTTTTGCAATTTAATATTTGCTACTTCGTTTTGTTTAGGTACTGTTTGTTTGCTGCTTAGGTATATTTGACGTAGTGCTTTATGGTATTTTCCACTGAATTTCCTATGGGAGAATTAAATTTGAATGTTGTTAATTTTTAAAATTTATAAATCACTGATATTGGACTGTGCTACGAGTATACTATTCTTGGTTTCTAATGAAGCAGCTCGTCATACAACATAATGTTTGAATATATATATTTTTTCTTTTCTTTTTTATCTTGTGCAATAAAATTTTATTTTGTTGTTCTAAGAGAGGTGTTGAAGTTTATTAATACAAAATTAACTAAATTCATCTAATTCTGTTCGTCATAACTGGATTTCTTAACTCTCTATTTTTTTTAATGTTCTAATTACCTATAAAAAGTTGGTATCTCACGTTTTTAGAGCTGCACTGCGATTGGACATAATCTCCATTAAATTTGTTGACGCTCTAGCTCGAATTGTTTATCTTGATTATTTTGACGCGTGCTAAAGTTTATGGCACAACTACCGGTCATATTCATGAACTTTATAATCGTTTGTTTACCTGCTTGATCAATATGGATTTAGTCAATAAGTCTCGCATTTTTTTATAATTAGAAAAATCAAATATATGCGGGCCACGCAGCTGAAAAAAGCACTTCGGTTTATTGAAAAAAAACACCTTAAATAGTCATGACAACCTACATTGATATTGAAAATTAGTAGGAAAGCACATAGCTAGTCGATGCTGAAAGAATCAATTCAAAGATACCTCGGCAATTGCAGAGAAAATTCTATATTAAAAAAATCATATTGAGAGTCTGAGATAGTAGTCATTGCGGAAGAGTATTAAATATTAATTAATAATAAAAGGACGGTTCTAGCCTAGGAAAATGTCAAAACATATTTTTGCAAAAAATTATGACTTTAAATGGTGCTTTTTATTTTAAATTTAAAACTACTAAGCAATTTTTTTTTATTACGATGAGTTGTTTTTTTATTTCTCTCTCAGTCTCTCTGCATCTCTGCGATTGCTTGTTTCTCTCGCATGTGCTTTCTTTGGAAACACCGAGTGCCTCACTAAAATTCTCTTTTGCTGAATCACAAAATCACGGTTATGTTCCTTTACGGTGCAATTTTGTTTAGTTGAACTTTATTTATTAAATCTAATTTAACTATTTTTTCTTTCCCTGTTTTTCTAAAACGAAAAACGTATTGATGTATATAAAGTTTGCCGTGACTTGAAAGAATCTGTTTCAACGATCGTTATTAATTGCTTCTTTGTTGGCTATTATCGTCTTTTCCTTCTTTACAGTCCCATTTGGGTAGATCATGTTAAATTGTGGTATAATTGATGTCTTGATTTAGTTGTGACTAGTCAATTTATTTTTGAGGTAAAAGTGATAAGGACTAAGGAGATCGAGATGATCCTCCCATTCCATAAAAGACAAATCGATATGCGAAAATAGGTACTACCATTACCAGGAGGTACCAAGTAAAAAATGCTAGAAAACAATTAAAGCCGCTGGGACTAGCCGACTAGTCAATTATTGCTGTGGCTTTCTTATTATTGTGAAAAGACTATGGTGTTCTAAGAATCTGCTTAATCGAAACATCTCACTAATTCTGCAGCTCACTCATACGACTCTATTAGTATTTTTTGTTCCAATTATTTCTGAAAATCTTTAATTCTGTGCGGAAAATAAAAGAAAATTTGAGGATCTTTAAATGGCATTGATTATGTTGTACATCCTAATGGACCTAATCAGGTACTTTTAAAATTAACAAAATACCTTTTTTTTTGTTAACATCTCAAAACTGTTTAGCAAAACTTGTTTTAAATCTGACAGTCCAAACCAAAAAAAAAACAAATAGTAACTGCAGAATTGATTTCATATTCCATCTTTTCATCTTTCCATATCTCTTTGGAAATAAGTGGGGAGCGCCCACCACTCTTCAATTTCGGAAGAGCATCCCAGTCACACTATTAAACCAAATCCCAATTATTACATGACATCAAATCAAAACCAAAACAACTCCTGCTCAATCAGGGAGTTTCCAATCAATTTAACCTAATCTTTAGCTCAGTATAGTAAAGACAAAAAGCACTCCACAAGTTGGAATTATTACAGACCAAACTCAATTAACAGGAAGTCATTCTATAGCAAGTTAGAACACAAGCAACTGCATCAGTTCTTCTGACAAATCCTCCCCATCCTGAGCGTCTGTTCCTTCAGTAAAGTCTTTGGCTATCATCTCAGCATCACTTTCCCACCCAGGGATCTGCACTTGCCAAGTCCACTGCTCATCTCTTGCCATCCAGTTCTTAAGCACTGTTTGCATGGAGCCAGACCATAATTCTGATCAATAGTAAACAATAGACTTAGTTTTCCTGCAAAACACTTTCAAATCCACAGAAGCAATGTTGTTAAAACAGCAATTATTTCTTTGCAGCCAACATATCCAACACACTGCAGCACAAATCAAAATGAAAACTGCTTGTTCATCTCCTTGGAATCTATTTACAAATAAAACTAGATCTTCCATATTTTTTGGGTAATTAGCACAAGCAAGATTAAAAGAGGAGAAAAGCCAACTCCACATTTGTTGAATATGGCTGCATTGGAAAAAAAGATGGTCTACTGACTCCAAGGAATCACAGTAAACACATCCACTACCTCCATCCCAACCTCTACTAACTAAATTATCTTTTGTTAGTAATTTTTTCTTACTAAGAAGCCACAAAAAGATTTTGATTTTAAGGGGAATTTGGAGGGACCAAATGTCAATAATTAGACAACTTCTAATGCCCCCATCACCAATCCAATTGTACATTTCTTTTGTATTAAAATTCCCTCTCTGTGAATGTTGCCACAGCACTTGATCATCTTCCAAACTCAAGGGAGATAAGTCACTGATCAACTCTATCAATTGACCATAAACTTGTCTCTGTAAGTTTGTTAAATTTCTGTTGAAATGCAGATTATGTAAATTAGCCTGGATAGTATCAGCAACTGTAACAAATTTGGATCTACAAATAGTATAAAGAGAAGCACAAGAAACACAGAGGGGAACCTCCCCACACCACTTATCTTCCCAAAAGAGGGTGTTTCTTCCATTACCAATCTTCATACCTCTATTAATATGAACTATCTGTTCATATTTTTTTAGGGACTTCCAAAATGGTGACCAACACTGTTTATTGGAAGAATTGCCATACTTCTTCAATAGAAGTTGTTTCCACCAGCCATGACAGTTTTGGGTCTTTTAATCTCCAAACCCATTTACACATTAATGCTACATTCATAATTTTTAACTCGATAACCCCCATACCACCTTTATATTTAGGCTTACAAATAGAATCCCATCTACACAGGTGATATCTTTTTTATCTCCAGAATGCCAAAAAAAATTAGCTCTAATTTGATCTAGTCTTTTTTTTACACTACTTGGAATTGCATGATAAGCCATCATATAAGTTGGTAAAGAAGACAAGACACTATTGATTAAAGTAAGCTTCCCTCTATATGATAATAAAGCCCCTTTCCAACTCTGTAATCTTCTCAAAAATCTGTTGATTATGGGTTCCCAATCTAATTTTGTACATTTTCTCCAGTGTATAGGTATTCCTAGGTATGTAAGTGGCCAATTAGTCACTTCACAGCCAAACATCGCAGCTAGTGAAGAAGCTTTTTGAATCTCAATATTAATGGGATAAGCCTCTCATTTAGAGAAATTAACTTTTATACCTGTTAAGGCTTCAAAGCCAATAAAGATCCATTTCACTGCTTGAATCACCCTTTCATCTGCTTGGCAAAAAATTATGGTATCATCAGCGTCATGCAAATTTATAATTTGTTTATCTTCTATTAATGGAGGGCCTAACCCCCTAATAATACAAACTGAACTAGCTTTTTTTATCATAAAATTCAGTGTATCTGCCACAAGGTTGAAAAGAATAGGGGAGATAGGGTCTCCTTGTTTGAGATCCATTTTAACTTCAAAATAATGTAACAATTTTCCATTGAGATTGATACAAACAAAACCTTTATGTAGTATATCTTGTTAGGAAGTCTAAGTTTTCAAATTTTTTTTGTGCTAATTAACCATTTAATAAGCAATCCAAACGACTTAGACCTCGAAGGATCTAGTCCAAGCATTCACACACAAGAGAGAGAGGTTAGGAAGGCTACCTCTCCTTGTATCGCAACAAGGAGGCTCGAATCCGGCGATGTCGAGGTTGTGCGCACCACCACGCGTGTCTCGGCCTCAAGTCCACCAAGGTATTAACCAAAACCTCGATCTATGCTAGTAGATGAGAGGTTAAGCCTAATCCCTTCCTTCCCTTTGCCTTAATTAACTATTTAATTGGATGGAGGCAAGAGGTGCTCAACACATGAGCTTAAGAGAGCAATGGTGGAGAGGAAAAATTCTGAAATTTTTCCTTTAATTTTCGTCCAAAATATTAGGGAGAGAGAAAAAGGCAAGGTGGCTAGGGTTTTGGCTCCCAAAGTGGTCCTTTTATAGACCAACCACTCTCCCAAAAAGTTGTAACTAATTTACAACTATGCCATCACTAGGGCAGCCATAAAATGGGCCTAAATGGGCTCTATCAATTATTTAATTGGTCCTCTAATTCAATTAATTAGTGGCCCAATTAATTGCTCTCAATTTGGACCTTTAATTTACCATTTAAATATAGGCCCGTTAGCTCAAATTAATTACTTTAATTAATTCATGTTGAACAAATTAATTATCAACACTTTGATAATTATTTAAGGATTAGAATATGCATTAATTTATTTCTATATAATCCGTTTGACTTAATTAATTAATTATGACGGTTCGCAACAGTACATAATTAATCAGTCAACATATCATATTGTTGCATTCCTTAATACAACCAAATAAATAATGCACGCATGGTCAAAACCTATTTGTGTGACCCTTTGAGGATTTATGCTCTGTTGGACATGGAAAATAAATCGCTATTTATTTCCAATAATCATAAGCGGTATCTAGCAACACGTTATGATTCCCAATTCGCATAAATAGTGTACTGCTACAATATTTTAATCCTGCATAAGAAATAATAGTATATCCTTGTCTGATTCTTATGTCACATGATATCATCGTATAATCCAAGATAGGAATGTGTCATTCTTGCAGATTATACGTTTCTTGATCTAGAGATGACTGTATCAGTTGCTAGCAAACAATCCATCTCCATCAAGGGGCCCAAACAGATATCATCGCTCACTAAGTAAATTAATGAGGGACATACGATTTTCTTGATGAACAACTTTTCCCCGCACATTTCAAGAGAACATAAATAAAGTCCGTATAGCAGCCCTTATCAGGAATCAACGGTAGACGATATTTATTGAACCTATCCTCATGTGGAAAAGTTGAACCATCTCAAACTTAGAATCAAACTCAAATGAAATAAATAATGACACATAACACAATCCATATATTTATTTCATTGGGTCGTGTCCTGTACTATGTTCCATAACATACACATATGCAATTAAGTTGGCAACTCCTTACCTATGATTTGTAGAACTTAATCATCACTTAACTTGCATACTAATCTTATCCGATAATTAATATTCCTTGTTAATTATCAAGATTATGGACCTTTTAGATTTATTATTGTCATTTATTATAAATGAAACACAGAAATCTACAATTCAGATCCTCAACCTGAATGATCTGTCAATAAATAAATCAAGGAATAAATGATCAAATATCATCAATAACATAAACCATAGAAGTAGCCATATAATGATTGACTTCTAGGACATAACTCTAACAATCTTCCACTTGGCCTAGAGTCAATCAACAGTGACTTCTAGCCAGTGCATAGTACTCAATGTAATATCCAAAATATACATGTCTCATACTAAAGCCTCAAAAGATAAAAGATACAACTCAAAGCCACTCAGGCATACGCCTAATCCCCATGGATGCAACATGCAACTCATGCGCGGCTCGAGATAGAGGCTTTGTCAGAGGGTCCGCTGTGTTCGCGGCACCGTCCACCTTCTTGACCTTGATCCATCCGTCATTCACAAACTGACGGATAAGATGGAATCGTCGTAGAATGTGCTTGGTCTTCTGGTGAGACCTAGGCTCCTTTGACTGAGCTATGGCTCCCGTGTTGTCGCAGTAGAGATCCACTGGACCAGAGATGCTTGGAACCACCTCCAGCTCGGTCAAGAATTCCTTGATCCAAACTCCTTCTTTCGCCGCTTCACCAGCCGCTAAGTATTCTGCTTCGGTGACGGAATCGGCCGTGGTATCCTGTTTGGAACTCTTCCAACTCACGGCTCCACCATTGAGCAGATATACGAAACCGGACTGTGACTTCGCATCATCTCGATCGGTTTGGAAACTAGCATCGGTGTAACCACTTACAACGAGCTCTTGGTCTCCACCGTACACGAGAATGCTATCCTTTGTTCTCTTGAGATACTTGAGGATATTCTTGACTGAGGTCCAATGTGGCATACCAGGGTTAGCTTGGTATCGACTAGTCACACTAATCGGATGCGCAACATTGGGGCGAGTGCATAGCATGGCATACATGATCGAACCGACTACAGATGGATACTTGAACCGCTTCATGAAATCCCTATCTGTATCAGTCGTCGGACATTGAGTCTTGCTCAAGAATATGCCATGTGATATAGGCAAGTAACCCTTCTTGGAACCAGCCATTTTGTGTTTTTCCAACACTTTGTCAATATATGCATCTTGGCTCAAACCTAACAACCTTCTTGATCTATCTCGATAGATCTTGATCCCTAGAATGTAGGCGGCTTCGCCCAAGTCTTTCATTGAGAACACTTTCTTCAATGAATCCTTGACTGCATTCAATTCGGAGATATCATTCCAGATCAAGAGTATATCATCAACATATAGAACAAGAAACACAACCACGCTCCCACTAATCCTCTTGTAAACACAAGGTTCCTTCTCGCTTTGAATGAAATTCAACTTCTTGACCTCTTCATCAAAGCGTTTGTTCCAACTCCTTGATGCTTGCTTCAATCCATAAATGGACCTTTGAAGCTTGCACACCTTGTTAGCATTCTTTGGATCCACAAAACACTCGGGTTGTGTCATATACACATCCTCTTCCAAGTTGCCATTTAGGAAGGCAGTTTTGACATCCATTTGCCATATCTCATAGTCATAATATGCGGCAATTGCTAACAAGATCCGAATTGACTTGAACATGACGACGGGCGAGAAGGTTTCTTCATAGTCAATACCATGAACTTGCTTGTAACCTTTCGCAACTAGTCGTGCTTTGTAAATGCTCAAGTTGCCATCCATGTCGACCTTTCTTTTAAAGATCCACTTGTTCTCAACGGGTTTTACTCCGTCGGGAAGGTCAACCAAGGTCCATACCTTGTTTTCATACATGGATTGCATTTCGGATTCCATGGCTTTAAGCCATTCCTTGGAGTCGGGTTTATCTTTCATGTCCTTTATGGTCAAGGGTTCGTCATTCGCAATGACGAGAACATCGTGTAAACCCAAGTACCTTTCGGGTGGACGACTTTCCCTCGTTGACCTTCGTAGGATCGGTGCTTGGGGTTGAGGCTCTTGAACTTGTTCCACAACAGCTTGTGGACTTGGTTCTTGATCCTCAAAAGTTTGAGTGTCTTGAACACTATCGACTCGCGATATGTTCGAGTCCTCATTTGAGGGAGTGTACTCTTGAATCTCTTCCACAACGGCTTGCGGAACGGGTTCAGCTACAACCTCGTTTGGCACTACATTGGGAATCGCTGGATTGCCTACTTGAGGCACATCTTGCGGTGGTTCATGAATTTCTTCAATGACCACATTACTCCCACTACTTCTTCTTGAGAGAAACTCCTTCTCTAAGAACACACCATAACGAGCAACAACTATCTTGTTCTCATTGCGGTTGTAGAAGTAGTAACCCTTAGTTTCCTTAGGGTATCCCACGAAATGACACTTGTCCGATTTGGGTCCAAGTTTATCACTCATTAGCCTTTTCACATAAGCTTCACAACCCCAAATCTTGAGAAACGACATGCTTGGTTTCCTACCAAACCAAAGCTCATAAGGCGTCTTCTCAACGGACTTTGATGGAACACGGTTTAATGTAAAAGCTGCGGTTTCTATTGCAAAACCCCAAAACGATTTAGGCAAGTCGGCTTGGCTCATCATCGATCGAACCATGTCTAGCAAAGTTCGATTCTTCCTTTCGGATACACCATTCCATTGTGGTGTTCCCGGTGGAGTGAGTTGTGGAACGATTCCACACTCCTTTAGATAATCACCAAATTCGTGGCTCAAGTACTCTCCACCTCGATCGGAACGCAAGACTTTGATCTTTCGATTGAGTTGGTTCTCAACTTCATTCTTGAACTCCTTGAACTTTTCGAAGGATTCGGACTTGTGCCGCATCAAGTAGATATACCCGTATCTACTATGATCATCGGTGAAAGTGATGAAGTATGAATAACCTCCTCGTGCACAAATGCTCATAGGTCCACATACATCGGTATGCACGAGGTCTAATAAGCCACTTGTCCTTGTACCTTTGTTGGTAAAAGGCGCTTTGGTCATCTTTCCCATCAAACATGATTCGCATGTGTCAATTGGCTCGAAAGCGAATTGATCCAAGAGACCAACTGTTTGTAATCTCTTGATGCGTTTCTCGTTGATATGACCTAAGCGGCAATGCCACATTAGAGTCGTACTTTCATGTGAGATCTTACGTTTTCTACTGTCATGTTCAACACTCAAAACATGTTCGTTAGAATCAAGCACATAAAGACCATTCAATAAATGCGCAACACAATAACAAACATCATCACGCAACAAAGTACAACTTTTGTTCTTTATTACAACACCAAATCCATCCAAGTCTAAATACGAAATAGAGATGATGTTCCGAGTGATACAAGGAACTACATAAACATCTTTTAGTTCCAAAACTAAACCAGAAGGCAAAGTAAGCTCTACGTTCCCAACGGCCATAGCGGAGACGCACGTGCCGTTACCGACGCGGAGTTGAACTTCGCCTTTCTCGAGCCGCCTCCTACTCTTTAGTGCCTGCACATTTCGACAAATGTGAGCACATGAACCAGTATCAAATATCCAGTCTGTCTAGAGGTAGCGAGAAGGGTTTCAATGACAAATATACCTGAAGTAGAAGGCCGGACAGTTCACGCCTTCTTGTCAGCGAGGTACTTGGGGCAATTCCTCTTCCAATGGCCCTTGTTGCTACAGTAGTAGCACACGGTCTCGGAAGTGGCCGGGTTCTTCTTTCTCTTGGAACCCTCGGGAGCTCCCTTGGCCGAACCTTGGGGCGTCACCGTGCCTTTGCCCTTTCTAGTTCTGCGGGTCTTTCTTTTCTTGCTCTTCTTGCTCTTGTCACTCACCGCAAGAACATCTTTGGGCCCTTTTTCCTTTTTGAGACTCTCCTCCGTCTCGACAAGCATGTTTTGGAGATCATCCATGCTCTTGTCCATGCCATTCATCCGGTAGTTCACAACGGTGAAGCTATGAGGGAGAGAGTTGAGAATGAAGTCTTGAATCGCCCCTGATGGGAAGGGCGTATCAAGCCTTTCGAGCTGCCGAAACAACCCCGCCATCTTCATGACGTGTGGCCCGACTTCATGACCTTCCGCCAATCGAGTATTGGCGACGGCCTTGATGAGACGAGCCCTTTCGGTGCGGGCCTTGGTTTGGAACATGTTCGAGAGACGAGAGACCATTTCAAACACTCCATAACCACTATCCATGAACTCCTTTTGGAGTTCCGCCTCCATGACAGCGACAATCAGGACGGACATCTCCATGTCGTCCATGACGTGCTTGTCATGGGCATCCTTGTCCGCTTGAGGGGCATCCGACTTGGGAGCCGCGGGGATGGGAGTGGTAAGGAGGTATTCCTTCTTTTCAAACCTTAGGACAAGCCTTAGGTTCCGGTGCCAATCCAGAAAGTTGGCACCGTTGAAGGCGAGCTTTTCTTTCTCTAAAAGAGATCGAAGCGAAAAGGATGAGGAAAACATCTACAACAATTAATTCAAATTAAGGCCAATTAGTTTATGTTTTTATTTTATTTTCAATAAAATAAAACTTTCACTACTTTAATATAAGTCCCTTAAAAGTAATGAATTTCCAAGACCCCTATTTTCGTCAAGTTGGACCTGCTATGGCACGTCACCCAAAATGACTAGATAAGATAGGTTCTCTTTAACCAATCATACAACTTTATGATTCTTGGTTCGCATCGCGAACTTCGTCCCGATGTCCAAACTCTAGTTGGGTCCATCGATAAGTAACATCTCTCTATTTGCTCCTTACAAATCCCTTTATTTGTACCCCGACTATCAAATTGACAACCATGACGTCCGCTTGGGCGGACCGCGCCATGAGAGGGCAATTGACGTGAAGGGGATAGAGAGAAGGAGGGCGGTCGACTTAATCAAATTTGGGACAAACAATTATGTGACTATTGTTTGGTGGTCGTGTAATCATACACCCATACCTATCCTATGACATTTGTTGTCCCTAAAGGAGGCGGCTTAACCAAGGTTTAGCGGAAGCAATTAAGATTTTAGACCGGTTTGGTATGAACTACCCTAACACAATTCAATTGGTACCCAACACAAGCAAGCACACAAGCAATTCAAGTATAGCAAGATAATAAAGAGAGAGAGAGAGAGAGAGAGAGAAATTGAACACTTGGTATGATTACGGAGTTCTGACCCGCTAGAAAAGGCTAGCCTTAGTCGTACGTCTCCGGGAGTTTCGCTACCACGAAAGGGCGCGCTCCGTTCAATTCCAATAAGAACGGGTCTACAACTTCGAACCTAATCACCTCGTCACAAGGACACTCGAGGTGGATCGGCCTAACTCAAATGGCACAACGGCCTCAAAGGAGAAGAGCTCTCAACCTATTCCAACCTACACCTAGCGACAATGTCGGGGCGGTGGTGTTTGAGGCTACTAAATCTCTCAAAATGGTCTAGCTATGAAAAGCTCAAGTAGGAGAGTATCCCTGTGCTCAAAAGGCTCTATTCTGGTCAATTTTTGCAAAGCCAAGCTCTATTTAGAGAGAGAACAAAGGGTGGATATATATAGAGCTCGTCAAGAGCTGCAAACCAGTCAAATTCTGAACATAACGTTATATAACGCTCCGAAACGTTACACAACGTTTCAATATAGCCGTTATGAAAAGACAAAATCAAACTAGCCGTTGAAATTTGTCTGAAGCGTTACACAACGTTATCAAGCGTTACACAACGCTTTAGCAAGAAAGTCAAACAGACACTGAAAAAAGTCAAAGCGTTACACAACGTTATCAAGCGTTATACAACGCTTGAGCCAGAAGGTCAAACGGTCAAGACAAAAGTCAAAGCGTTATACAACACTATCAAGCGTTATGTAACTCTACAGAAAATAAGCGTTGTATGATGCTAGAGTAACGTTACACAACATACACCAGAACGACCTTAAAAAGGTCAAAACTCAAGCGTTAAAAAAATCTGAAGAGGCGTTGTGTAACGTTTGACTGGTTCAAGCGTTATACAACGCTATGAAGCGTTACACGACGTTTTAGCAAGAAAAGTCAAACGGTCATCAACAAGAGTCAAAACGTTACACAACGTTATCAAGCGTTATGTAACGCTTGAACACAGAAAACTGATTTTTGCTAGTTTTTGAGCTTTTCTTCTATCTAGATCATTTCGAGGATAAGTAAAGACTAAATTAAACCTTCTATCCTAGTCTAAGCTAGCCTACAACCTCTCTAAAGACTTGATCTTGATCTTGCCCATAGCTCTTATCTAAGTTTTCATAATTTGTAATTTCTTCCTATAAAACTCAAAGAAGATTGTTAAATGCCAAATGATATTGTTTTGTAATCGACAAACCTAGAGACGTTTAGTACAACAATCTCCCCCTTTTGACGATTTGCAAAACAATATCATTAGTAAAGCGATTAAATTTTGGCATTTCACAAGCTTTATTACAATTCTCCCCCTTTTTGTAAATCGACAAAAGGTGAAACAATTGTAACAAGCTCCCCCTAAATTTATGGCTCCCCCTTAAATATGGAGAAAATGAATTGGAGAACCAATTTAGGGCACTACATGAAGTAGTGTGACCAATTTTTAACCTCTTAAAGAAATATGCAAAAAATAAAAGAGGCTCCCCCTAAATGTTTGGCTTATAAGACCGGGGGTAAACTTGGTATTTATGCCACATTGGTTACCATACCATTAGTTGTACCACTAGAGGTGCAAGCTTTTGAAACCCATTTACCTTTGGACTCACTATTTGGTTTCCTAAGTTTGCATTCCAAAGAGATATGTCCATTTTGGCAACAATAGTTGCAAAATGCATTGGTTGGCTTAGGTATGGTAGAACCCTTGACAAAATGAGAATAGTAATGGGCTCTAAGGTATTCGACCTTCTTCTTAGGATCGGTGGATGAGACTTTGAAATTCTTGTTGCGATCCTTTTGGTAATGTTGGGAAACATTCTTTTGATGCTCATTAGATTGAGCCTTGTGGTTTTGAGAGTAGTGTTGCTCTTTAAATTCATAAAACCATCCATCGGGTCCTCTAAAATAAATTTTATTGGACGCCTTTGGAGCAAAAACCTCCTTGTTTTGATTATGCAAATTCTTTTTGTTTTGCACTCTAGTGTTTCTAGGCTTCCATTGGTACATATGTGCATGACCACGAGAATTCCTAGGTTTTTGAAATTGTGTGTTTTGTGCATTTTGTTTCCCATCATTTTGTGACAAGTTCTTTTTCTTGGTTTGATAAGGCTTTTGGTAACCAAGACCGGATTTGTCATGAGATTTTTGACCTTTGAAAAGGTTTTTCAAATCCATTTTAGGGACTTGAGCTAAAATCGGTTTTTCAAGTTGTTTTTCAAGCTCCTTAATTTTAGCCTCATACTCACCCATCTTAGAAGTAAGCTCATCTACCTTGGTTCTTAGGGTTTCTATGGTATCGGCTTTCCTAACCAAGGCATCATGGGTGGCATCAAGAATAGAATTCAACCTATCACAATCAACACATTTGGTTGAACTAGTTGGTTCATCACCACTCTCACTATCATCATCGCTAAAAGAATCATTGAGAGGGAGATATACCTTAGGAGAGCTCAATTTTGGTGAAGTCGGTGGAGATGGTGGTGGTGGTGCCTTACGCGCTTGGATTAGTGGATGAACAAATCTTGTCCCTTGATTGAACTCGTTGAGGACGTCCTTCACGAAGTCATCTTCCACATCATCCGTTGAGAATACCACCTCTTCCACATTTGCCACCATAGCGTATACCTCATGAGAATCCGAGTCGGATGAGCTTGTTTCGGATTCAACATCCCACAAGGCATGCATGGCTTGAGCCTTCTTCTTTTCCTTCTTGTGCTTCGGTTTTGGCTTGTTGGTTTGCACTTGAGGGAAAAGCTTGTGACATTTGTGCATTGAATGTCCTTCTTTATTGCACACAAAGCACAACTCCCGTTCATCATTTGCTAATCTCTCATTGTTGAACTTCTTCTCATACTTGAGCAACCCACGAAACATCTTCTCAATCACCACCTCTTGCTTTGCCTCATCAAGCTCGTAGAGGTTCAATAGTGTTTGATGTGGGTATCGGCAATGAGAGGATTGAGAGTAGGATGTGGAGGCGGGATTGCTTGTAGAGATCATGGCTAGGGTTCTTGGAGTATACTCTAATTTGCCAAGTTGCTTGAGCTTCTCCTCCACGCATCGGAGCTCGGTGTACATTTGATCCGGGGTGTACTCATGATCCATTCGGATAATGGTCTCGAGCGATGTGATATGAGCATCCCATTCGCGCCTTTCACTCATAGCCCGCATCATCTTTCCTACAATCTTGCCATTTGTTAGGGACTCTCCTCCTTCGGTGAATTCATTTTGGAGTTGTACAAGACGAGTGTACATATCCTCAATGGATTCCCCATCCCTTATGCGGAAATTCTCAAATTGAGAATACAACTCATACAATTTAGAATGTCTAATTTGAGAATTTCCCTCATAACGGGTGAGGAGAGCCAACCACATATCGTGTGCTGAATCATAACGACTAAGGGTTACACCAATTGATTCATGGACCGAGGCTAATATGGCATTAACCGCACAATCATTGTCCTTTCGGTCATCAAGGGACTTCTTAGTCAAATCGGTAGAATTTGGCCTAAATTGGGGGGTATACCGATTTTCTACCATGTGCCAATATCCTAAGATATTGAGGTAGTTCACCATGCATCTCTTCCAAAAAGAGAAATTTCTACAATTTTGGCCTAATTTATCCGGTCTCTCTACAAATCGAGCCGCCATGACCGAAAACCGAGATTAAGACTAACTTAATCGAGGTTCCCGCTCTGATACCACTTTGTTGTCCCTAAAGGAGGCGGCTTAACCAAGGTTTAGCGGAAGCAATTAAGATTTTAGACCGGTTTGGTATGAACTACCCTAACACAATTCAATTGGTACCCAACACAAGCAAGCACACAAGCAATTCAAGTATAGCAAGATAATAAAGAGAGAGAGAGAGAGAGAGAGAGAAATTGAACACTTGGTATGATTACGGAGTTCTGACCCGCTAGAAAAGGCTAGCCTTAGTCGTACGTCTCCGGGAGTTTCGCTACCACGAAAGGGCGCGCTCCGTTCAATTCCAATAAGAACGGGTCTACAACTTCGAACCTAATCACCTCGTCACAAGGACACTCGAGGTGGATCGGCCTAACTCAAATGGCACAACGGCCTCAAAGGAGAAGAGCTCTCAACCTATTCCAACCTACACCTAGCGACAATGTCGGGGCGGTGGTGTTTGAGGCTACTAAATCTCTCAAAATGGTCTAGCTATGAAAAGCTCAAGTAGGAGAGTATCCCTGTGCTCAAAAGGCTCTATTCTGGTCAATTTTTGCAAAGCCAAGCTCTATTTAGAGAGAGAACAAAGGGTGGATATATATAGAGCTCGTCAAGAGCTGCAAACCAGTCAAATTCTGAACATAACGTTATATAACGCTCCGAAACGTTACACAACGTTTCAATATAGCCGTTATAAAAAGACAAAATCAAACTAGCCGTTGAAATTTGTCTGAAGCGTTACACAACGTTATCAAGCGTTACACAACGCTTTAGCAAGAAAGTCAAACAGACACTGAAAAAAGTCAAAGCGTTACACAACGTTATCAAGCGTTATACAACGCTTGAGCCAGAAGGTCAAACGGTCAAGACAAAAGTCAAAGCGTTATACAACACTATCAAGCGTTATGTAACTCTACAGAAAATAAGCGTTGTATGATGCTAGAGTAACGTTACACAACATACGCCAGAACGACCTTAAAAAGGTCAAAACTCAAGCGTTAAAAAAATCTGAAGAGGCGTTGTGTAACGTTTGACTGGTTCAAGCGTTATACAACGCTATGAAGCGTTACACGACGTTTTAGCAAGAAAAGTCAAACGGTCATCAACAAGAGTCAAAACGTTACACAACGTTATCAAGCGTTATGTAACGCTTGAACACAGAAAACTGATTTTTGCTAGTTTTTGAGCTTTTCTTCTATCTAGATCATTTCGAGGATAAGTAAAGACTAAATTAAACCTTCTATCCTAGTCTAAGCTAGCCTACAACCTCTCTAAAGACTTGATCTTGATCTTGCCCATAGCTCTTATCTAAGTTTTCATAATTTGTAATTTCTTCCTATAAAACTCAAAGAAGATTGTTAAATGCCAAATGATATTGTTTTGTAATCGACAAACCTAGAGACATTTAGTACAACAACATTCATAGCATCCACAAACATTCACATAATAATAAGCATCTCAAGCATTGTTGTGGGTTTGTATGGCTCCCGCTTGCATTAGTTCCGCCGCATCTCCATGTAGCAAAACTAATCTAATTGTCCCTCCCACTAATCATATGGATCCTATCCTATATAATTAAAGGACAAAATACATGTGAAAATATCCCTAATTCCCTCCTAGCCTTAGGGGCATGCAAGCCTCACAAGTTACATTAAGAAATTAATCATAATTAATTAATTAATCATGGCACCAAAGGCCTTACATACAATCAATCACATGCATTCACAAATTACAACACACAAGGCATTGGTTTCTTGAGCCATACTAAACCCACGATCCTTCCTACAAAACAAAGTTAGCACATGTCTCTTTGTTTCTTAATTAACAACAATGAATTAGAGTCTTTGCACATCGCTTGTAGTTCGGGTCTTTCCGCATAAAAGTTTAACTTTTAAACAACTAATTTGCTTAAACCATTTGAAAAACCAATTCAACAATTGTAAACAGAAAGGAGGAATATCATGGAGTATTCTAATTAATTTATTCAACCAATTTGATTAATTAGAAAATACTTTAACTATTTAAAATATTAAATGGGACCCGATAAAATTCGAAGTTTTTCGGTCTCCAAAAATTATGAAATAAATAATGCATACTCCCTATTATGAGTGTAACTATCTGTCAAAATTTCAGGGAGAGATCACTTACCATCAGAGAGAAACAAAATTAACAAATCGTCAAACTGTGCGCGAAACACCGTTATCCGATTTTCTGTTTTTGTCTAACTCTTTTGGTCTGTAGGATCATCTTCCAAAACGTTTTCATGAAAACATTTTACATAACAAATCTACTATATGTTATTGGCTACCAATCCATCAAACGAAATCCAACTAGTCTTATTTAAAATCATCAAGATAAATAGCAAACAAGCCACTTAACATGTTCTGAAACAGACTAACGACTAAAAACTATTGACTCAGTTGAGGTATCAAACCTTAATGAAATTCTTTGAAACTAATTTTCACAGAATCTTAACTTCAAGTAGAAACTTTCTATTCAAACACTTTTTCATAAAGTTTTCTCAATAAGTACAGTTTATCCAAACAATCAGTTTGTTGGAAAACCAGATCTGACAACCGATTTACTTCTCATGACTTGAACGCCCACATAAAATCCGAAGCATGCAACAAATTTTACATGTCCAGAAAGAGCATCAAGTTTACAAGATTTCTAGCCAAGAAATATAGATAGTTATTTTCGAAAAATAAATCCTTCATGCCTAAAACACAGAACTGTGCAGCAGAGTACCAGATCTGCGCACCGTTACCGTTTAATTCACCATAAATTCATAACAATATAGAAAAAGGTGAAACTAGTGGCTAAAGAACCACATCTCACAGATCTACAACCTCCAATAAAATTTAGAATTTTTCTGAAAGCTTTTCTCAGCGAAAAAACCAAAACAATGTCGAAAACAGAACAGAAATCCAGACAGCAAGCAAGTGCATCACTAATCCATGTGTTAATTAATCATTTCTCAACTAATTATGTGTTAAAATGCTTTAGAACGACCTAGAGCTCTGATACCACTGTTCTGAAGTCTAAGTTTTCAAATTTTTTTTGTGCTAATTAACCATTTAATAAGCAATCCAAACGACTTAGACCTCGAAGGATCTAGTCCAAGCATTCACACACAAGAGAGAGAGGTTAGGAAGGCTACCTCTCCTTGTATCGCAACAAGGAGGCTCGAATCCGGCGATGTCGAGGTTGTGCACACCACCACGCGTGTCTCGGCCTCAAGTCCACCAAGGTATTAACCAAAACCTCGATCTATGCTAGTAGATGAGAGGTTAAGCCTAATCCCTTCCTTCCCTTTGCCTTAATTAACTATTTAATTGGATGGAGGCAAGAGGTGCTCAACACATGAGCTTAAGAGAGCAATGGTGGAGAGGAAAAATTCTGAAATTTTTCCTTTAATTTTCGTCCAAAATATTAGGGAGAGAGAAAAAGGCAAGGTGGCTAGGGTTTTGGCTCCCAAAGTGGTCCTTTTATAGACCAACCACTCTCCCAAAAAGTTGTAACTAATTTACAACTATGCCATCACTAGGGCAGCCATAAAATGGGCCTAAATGGGCTCTATCAATTATTTAATTGGTCCTCTAATTCAATTAATTAGTGGCCCAATTAATTGCTCTCAATTTGGACCTTTAATTTACCATTTAAATATAGGCCCGTTAGCTCAAATTAATTACTTTAATTAATTCATGTTGAACAAATTAATTATCAACACTTTGATAATTATTTAAGGATTAGAATATGCATTAATTTATTTCTATATAATCCGTTTGACTTAATTAATTAATTATGACGGTTCGCAACAGTACATAATTAATCAGTCAACATATCATATTGTTGCATTCCTTAATACAACCAAATAAATAATGCACGCATGGTCAAAACCTATTTGTGTGACCCTTTGAGGATTTATTGTTAGGAAGTGCACAAATTTAATTTTTAGACTAATTACTCTTAATTAATCCTAATTAAATTAAGTGCAAAGGAGATCTAGTGCAAAAGCCATCCAAACACACAAGAGAAAGAGGGAAAAAGGGCTACCTCTTGCGAACTTGTAATCGCAAGGCTCGAATCCGTCGAGTCGAGGTTGCACGAACCACCGCCTACGCCTTGGCCTCGAATCCACCAAGAGATTAATCACAACCTCGATCTATGCTAGTAGATGGGAGGTTGAGGCTAATCGCTTCCTTCCTTGCTTTTAATTAATCAATATTAATGGAGGAAGGTGTTTGCTCAACACATGAGCTTATGGGATTGGAGGAGATAAGGGATAGAAAAATTCTGAAATTTTTCTTCCCTCTTTGTGGATTTCGGCCAAGGAGAGAGGAGAGGAGGAGAGGTGAAAAGGTGGCTAGGGTTTACTCCCAAATGGACCCCTTTATATAGACCTCTTGACCTAGCTCTCCTATATTTTTGCATGGACAAAAATACCCCCCCTTGTGGCCGGCCCTATTATTGGGTTTAAATGGGTTATGTCAAGTTACATAGGCCCATTAAAACAATCCACTAATTTCTCTTCCAATTGATCCTTTAAATCGGGCCATTAATTAACTAATTAATTAAATGTCCAAATAGCTCAATTATTTAAAGTGAGTTGAACAAAATTAATTATTAACTTATTAATAATTATTTTTGGATTAGCTAGTGTATTAGTTTATTTCTATATGATCCCTTTGAGTTAATTAATTATAACGGTTCGCAACGGTATATAATTAATTAATCAACTTATCATATTTTCGCAATACTCACTGTTGCGAATAAATAAATAATGCACTGTGTGATTAAAACTCTATTTGTGTGACCCTTTGAGGATTTATGCTACGTTGGCCATGGAATTAAATCGCTATTTAATTCTAATAATCATAAGCGGTATCTAGCAACACGTTATGATTCCCAATTCGCATAAATAGTGTACAGCTACAAAATCTCAATCCTGCATAAGAAATAATAGTATTTCCTCGTTCGATTCTTATGTCACATGATATCATCGCATAATCCAAGATAGGAATGTGTCACTCTTGCAGATTATACGTTTCTTGATCTAGAGACGACTGTATCAGTTGCTAGCAAACAGTCCATCTCCATCAAGGGGCCCAAACAGATATCATCGCTCACTAAGTTAATTAATGAGGGACATACGGTTTTCTTGATGAACAACTTTTCCCCGCACAATTCAAGAGAACATAAATAAAGTCCGTATAGCAGCCCTTATCAGGAATCAACGGTAGACGATATTTATTGAACCTATCCTCATGTGGAAAAGCTGAACCATCTCAAACTTAGAATCAAACTCAAATGAAATAAATAATGACACATAACACAATCCATATATTTATTTCACTGGGTCGCGTCCTGTACTATGTTCTATAACATATACATATGCAATTAAGTTGGCAACTCCTTACCTATGATCTGTAGAACTTAATCATCACTTAACTTGCATACTAATCTTATCCGATAATTAATATTCCTTGTTAATTATCAAGATTACGGACCTTTTAGATTTATTATTGTCATTTAATTATAAATGAACTACAGAGATCCACAATTCAGATCCTCAACCTGAATGATCTGTCAATTAATAAATCAAGGAATAAATGATAAAATATCATCAATCATATAAACCATAGAAGTGGCCATTTAATAATTGGCTCCTAGGACATAACTCTAACATTTATGCTCTGTTGGACATGGAAAATAAATCGCTATTTATTTCCAATAATCATAAGCGGTATCTAGCAACACGTTATGATTCCCAATTCGCATAAATAGTGTACTGCTACAATATTTTAATCCTGCATAAGAAATAATAGTATATCCTTGTCTGATTCTTATGTCACATGATATCATCGTATAATCCAAGATAGGAATGTGTCATTCTTGCAGATTATACGTTTCTTGATCTAGAGATGATTGTATCAGTTGCTAGCAAACAATCCATCTCCATCAAGGGGCCCAAACAGATATCATCGCTCACTAAGTAAATTAATGAGGGACATACGATTTTCTTGATGAACAACTTTTCCCCGCACATTTCAAGAGAACATAAATAAAGTCCGTATAGCAGCCCTTATCAGGAATCAACGGTAGACGATATTTATTGAACCTATCCTCATGTGGAAAAGTTGAACCATCTCAAACTTAGAATCAAACTCAAATGAAATAAATAATGACACATAACACAATCCATATATTTATTTCATTGGGTCGTGTCCTGTACTATGTTCCATAACATACACATATGCAATTAAGTTGGCAACTCCTTACCTATGATTTGTAGAACTTAATCATCACTTAACTTGCATACTAATCTTATCCGATAATTAATATTCCTTGTTAATTATCAAGATTACGGACCTTTTAGATTTATTATTGTCATTTATTATAAATGAAACACAGAGATCTACAATTCAGATCCTCAACCTGAATGATCTGTCAATAAATAAATCAAGGAATAAATGATCAAATATCATCAATAACATAAACCATAGAAGTAGCCATATAATGATTGACTTCTAGGACATAACTCTAACATATCTTTCATCCAGAGGATCCATTTATGTGGAAATCCCCTTGCATAAAGCATATCTATCAAAAAGGACCAGCTAACTCTATCATAAGCCTTTTCTAAATCAATTTTGAGCACAAGGCCATCTTGTTTACTAATCTTTGTGGAATGGATAATCTCAGAAGCAACCACTACATTATCAAGGATATATTTGTCCTTCATAAAGGCAGCTTGAGATTGGTCAATCAAGGAATTAACAATCGGTTCTAATCTGTTGGTTAGAACCTTAGTGACCCACTTAAAAATGTAATTTATCAAAGAAATAGGTCTATAATGTTTGATATCATCATCATTGAGTTTTCTAGGAATTAAACTAATCATGGCCCTGTTGAATTTAGAGATATCTATCTCATGATTATAGAATTTGTTAAACATCTCTAAAATGTCATCTTTGATCACCTCCCAATATTTATGATAGAAGGCAAAAGAAATACCGTCAGGTCCAGGAGATTTTTCTCCAGCAGAGGAGAACAAAGCATCCTTTATCTCTATTTCAATAAAAGGCCGGACCAGAATCAAGCAATCTACAGCAGACACTTTATCTGAATCCGCCCAAAAATCTTCATTCAGTGATACAAATTGATCTCCTGTAACACCAAATAATTGTTTATAGAAATCTGTAATATGAGATTCTATAATATGTAAATCATTGGAAACAAGGCCATTAATCTTTAGGCTCATAATGAGATTTCTTCTTCTATTTTGAGAGGCAATTTTATGGAAATAATTGGTGTTATTATCTCCTTTGAGCAGCCAATCACTCTTGGCTCTAAGACTCCAATATTTGATAGATATTGATAAACAACTTTCCATATCATCTACATAATTTGATAGATGTTGATAAACAACTTACGGCTGGAGAGAATCCCGGTCTCCTAATTCCTAATAGCTGGCCTCCTCTTTACGCCTCAGCTGGCAGTTAAACTCATCATCACGCTTACTTGAAACTTTTTGAGGTGAGTGGTGAACCAAAAGAACGAAAAAGAATTTTATTCTCCAGTTTTATCACGTCTTTGTTGTCGCTTAAACAGTAACTAAAAAGAAGAAGCTTGAAAATGTTAAATTGGCATTGAAAGATGACGCTTGTGTAGGGCTATATTTTTATCTTAAAGCAAGTAAATCTCAATTGTATGTCTAGCTACTACCTATGTAGGCTTTCCGAAATTCAGTATCAGTTTCTTTGAAAATTATGGTATTTAGACGATTTATAAACAAAATATTATTTTAAACTAATTCGAGACTAACATCACCTCTGCTTGAGAAAATAGTATTGATATGATGTTTAGAGCTTTTGGCTCAACACATTACTCAATAATAATTTTTTGGTACCTTGCTAATTATTATTTAATGTTATATTGACTTCTAAGGGGTTTTAACACTAAATTCATTCAATTTTATAATTTAGTACTTCGTATAAACTAATTAAACAGTCACTCTCATGGTTTACTTTCCTAATTTAAAATTTAAAACTCTTGGTAATTTTCAATAAAAGTTTTAAAAAAAAAACAATAATAGTAATTCTAATGAGATGCAACCTACTATTAATTAAATCGTGCTAAATAAAGAGTTGATCTGACTTTCAAGTTAAAACTCTTAACAAAATAATAGATATGTTTCAAGCACAAATAGTTGCCTACAACTGGTTGGATGAGAATTAATTTATATATGGTGAATGAAACGATGCTTGAAATATTACTGGGTTATATACAAAGAAATATTAGGAAATTACACTAGCTTGTAAATGGAAATAGAATTCTTAAATGCTTGAATGAGTTGTCAGATTTACAGGAACTAACTTGATAAAATTCTTTCAACGTCACTTAATTTCATCTGACAAGAATTAGATTATGATAGAAGTGAAACAATGTTTTAAACTCTCCTTTCTATAGAAGCGTCTGGAACAAGTACAACACAGACAAGCAACAATCAATGCTTTACTGTCAATGTATCGAAAAAAAACAATCAATGCTTTAATTAATTGCTCTCCTTGTTGACGTTCTCTTTCCTTTACCATTGTTTAAAATATCTCCGTAAGTCCTAACTTTAATATTCCGCTTGTATATTGTAATTTTCTCCAATAAACTATAAAATTTTTAAGAAATGCAGTTATAAAATTTTAACCCTTATTAATATCATAAAGAATTCAACATAAATTGGTCCAATCAAGCCTGAATAAAACTCTAAATGGGATAACAGGACACATCCGTTTCTTTATTACTCGAGACTACATGATGTTAATTAAAGAAATCCGTTACGTTTTGGCGCCGTCACAATCATCTCCGCAAACTTTTTTTTTTTTTTTTTTTGATAAACATCTCCGCAAACCTCACTTGTGTATTGCGTGAGCAGCCAGGAACATTTATTGGGTCGTTTTACACGTGGCAGGCTGCTTGTGGCCTACGCGATGCTGCCTCACCTGTGGGCCCCAATGACTCCTTAAGCCGATACATGATGACGTGGCCGCATCCGATGCTCTCAACAGTTTCCAGCGGTTGGATAAGGATTGGAAATTCAACCAGTCGAAGTGCGCCGCTCTTTATCCAGTCCAGAAAAAGTAAAAGAAAGTAGAAAAGTTAGGCGTCAATTTTGTTTGAGCTCAGCAATTGGACGCCGTATGAATCTCTATGTTCCTTTTTTAATTGTATTTTTGAAACAAAAAGGGATTGCATTTATTATTTTGTCATATTGTATATTCCTTGTATGATCTATCTATAGATTGGTCGCCGATATTAAATGAGCAATTAACATCAGCACGCCTTCTTTTTTCATATACAAATTAGAACCTTTTAAGCATATATTCTAATTCGTACATGGTTTTATTTAATAATTGCTATAATAAAATGTGCGCATGATACCACTTGTTTGGAATTGTATCATTCCTTGAGATGCCATCAACGTAAAGTGAGAGTAGAAAATCCTGCCACAGTAAGTAAATACGGAATTATAGATGACTTGCTCATTTTTCTTATGAACATGAATACATGATAAATAAGTCATTTTTTCTATGTCAAGCATTAATTATTCCTAAAATTATCTTACTTCTTTGTTTAAGCGTCTCAGCTGCATCCTGCATGTTCAAAATGCACATAACATGGTACCCATGTACACACATTGCAAGTAATTATAAGTACCGGACCTGAAACTCCATACATGGATATATTTCTTTTTACTATGTTTTAGACATGCAAAATTGGGCTTTTTGAACTTCTGATACTTGAACCAGGTTCATGCTGAAGTCTTGTACAAGAAATGATTTTTAACTAGTTTTATATTAGTGGCACATTATGTTATCACATACATGTGTAATATGTTGTCCATTTTCTTGGTTCGATCCACATAGTTAACAAACATTAGATTCTTGATCGTGCATTTAAATATAAATATCTTAGTAGGTAAGTGACTGGGCACATCAAAATTCAGTAAGATAAATGCATCTTTCCATGTGGAAGTGCCAGGCTTGATGTATTGATGTATGCTGCCTTATAGTTAGCCTCGTTTTTTAATGCAGCAATGCCCAACAATACCAAATCACGAGGAGCACATTGAACAGAATGTCAGAAGCGAAGAGCCGGAATCTATATATGATTCTGATTCTGAATCGGACTCTGACGAGGATTCAGATCTTGATGAAAAACCTTGGAGGGTAAACCCAGCTTTGTGTCACTTGGATTCAGCCTTGAGGGAGAGTGCGACGGGGAATACAGAGGAAAGTGGCCCATTCTTTTGGATGGAAATCTCTGATGTGCTAAGACATTGTGAGAAGAAACACAGAGGTGCGGGATGTGAGAGTGTTCGGGAAGGGATAAGATGGTTTAGACTTAATAAAACGTGGAAGTACTGGCTATGCTACAGTTGTGACAGGACGTTCATAGATCCAGAGTCCCATATGGTTCATTTGGAGAATAACCACCAGCTTTGTATTGCTCATAATGACTATTGGTTGATACCTCAACAAGAAAGTAGAAATCAGGGTGAAGAGTTCAGACAAGAAGTGGTAAAGAAAGAGCTGGACTTGGAGGAATCCATTACTATTGACCATTCTTTTGATTACTTTCTTGTGGATTCTACGAAGTTTTATGATGAATTGCCATCAGCCAATAAAGAGGAGGAACATGGTCAAGAAAAGTGCAAACAAAATTTGAAGATTGTTGACGATCTTCAGAATCAAATTAGTTATTTGACACGGCTCTTTCAAATTAAACGCAAAAAGTTAACATATTTGGAAGTTGTGAATGCCCTTGGCTTCATGTTATTCAATGGAGGCCAACCCCTCTCACTTCTCGTGAGCTGGCTCCGCAAGCTTTCTACTGTTGACTGGTGTATTGGCACCACCCACCAGCTGCAGTTCAAATTTCTCTCTCAACTTCTTAATAAAGCTCACAATCAAGGCTATGGTCCATTAAACAACTACTCTGTTTTAGAAGTTTTTAAAAACATGAAGAATGATCTGATTTCTGAGGTTTGCTACTACCCTCCTCTTGCTTCTCTTATTTACCTCATTTCATTCTAAAGATTGGAATTTCTTTTTTGTTTGCATCGTCTCTTTCATGATGAAGATTCTCTTGTCAGCTTAGTTTGACAGATCAGAAAATTCTAAGAGCAGTTGATAAAATAGATGACATGAAGTGCTGCCTTTCCAACCTCTATGAATACGACTACAGGACGAAAATTGTGCCTTCTGTCAGATTGTTCCTACACGTATGTAATCTCAATTTGTTTAGTGTCTTAATATCTTTGCCTTATTTTATCTTGCATTTGTTTTCCATGTATAATTCTTTTCTTGAATGCACCATTTGTTTTTGAATGCACAGGCCAAATTTAAGTTTGATAATAGCCTTAGGTCCCTTGAGTGCAATAATGTAAAGGTACGCATGTCTGCTGATTATCTCAGTATTTCTCTTTTCTACACTCTCGCTTATATGAATTATCTGCTTATGGACTGAAAATTAAATAATTTCAGGAGTTCCTATCTACTTTCGATGAATGGCTTAATGAAGGCAGCGCATACTCTTTTAAAGCAGTGGTACTGTCACCTGGTAAAGTAAGTGATATATATTGTTCGATAAAGTCTATCTTTTTTTATGTAAGTTTCTTGCTATTCCCAATTCACTTAATTTGTACTAGCATCCACCAAAAGAGATCAAAGCAGATAGTACCAGACTACCAGCATAGAGGCTGGTTTCATTTTAAGTTGTTAAATCAAAAGCACAGCCTAACTTTGCTTCGTGATGAATGCTGCAAACAGGTGATTATCAATGCTAGGGAGAACAAGCAGTCGGGGTCATGGACATTTGCTTATATAGGAATACATTTGAGTTTTGTAGGTGCGATTTCTATTCCTATTCTCTTTCTCTTTTTTTTCCTATTTATGTAATCTTCTGACTTGATACTTAATTCAATTTTTTCTCTTCAGGTCAGTGGTCGTTCACAGGAAACAGGGTACTCACTGGCGGAATCAAATTTGGAGGCTGGTCAAATTTGGATGAAATAAAATATTCTCAAACAGGAAGGCTGACTTCTGACAATCATGAGGTTATGGAATTAACAGATTGGCCCCTTCTAAATGATGACATGTGTAAAGTTCTTAGTCATATGTTATTCCGCCTTGTATACAAGGAGCAAATCCGTTGTCATGAGGATGAGGTTGAAACGAGCGACTGACATGCTTGTTGGAATTTAATTTTTTTTGTACTTCATGCTAATTAGTGATAGGTGAACCTCTCAATTCTATGTTGTAGTGTACATACTTGCATAACATGTGATTAGTTTAATTGTTTTAGTTTCGGCAGTATGTGTATGTTGCCCAGTAAATCTTCTTGAGATGAAGGAAAAATGGGTGTTTATTTAATTAAGAAATAAGAATAGCAATTAGCAACTAAGCAAATTTCATTTAAAAATATAAAATAAGATGATGTGATACAAGGTATTTTGGTTACAAACCCAAATTATTTTTGGATTTGCCTACGGGATTTCATGGGGAAAAAGAAAAAAGAAAAAAACACATCTCTAATCTACAAATGCAACTCTGTTTAACTGTTGAATGTTTCATTTCTCCCCTTCTAAACGGTTAATGAAACTATTTTCTATTTCGTTTGTTAAACGAAACAGATAATGAAACTGGCCTCTTTCATTTCGCTTATTTTCGTTTAACTATTTTATGTCCTTTTTATGTATTTTTTTAGTATTTATAAATAAATTTTGATGAACAGGGAATATTGCAGTGTCAAATTGGTTGGTTATGCATGTGAAATAGAAAAATATATATAAAAATTAATTGTCAAAGCAGCAAAATCAAACACAATTACACATTTTGATCGTTTTGAAATATGAAAACATGTATAAAAATTAATTGTCAGTTAATTGATCATTTCGATCGTCGTTTGAAACGAAACAGTTAACACAAATTAATTTTTGTTTTGTGTCATAAACAAAACGGTTAACGAAAATATGTTGTTTCGTGTTTGTTTCATTGCGTTTGCAGCCCTATCTCTAATTACATTGAGATTCTCTGCATTTAACATTCAGTTAATTTTTTTTCCGATCCAGCGCTTCTGAGTATGGCTTTTCTATTGTGTTAACAATTTATAAAACTAGGTTACTTAAATGTCGCGGCTCCGCCGCGACTAGCATCTATATTGTTTATCTTATTAGCACTGTCCATATATGACCGATATCGTGCGACATTCTTTGGGATTGTATCGAAAGATAAAAGATAACTCGAAGTTATTTTAACTTTCGATATTGCTCAGTACTTCTCTTTCAGTTGCTCTCAACGTTCATAGGCATGATTTTTGACGCAGGTGACATCAGCGATCCAGGCTCCAAACTTGCTGCAGGCCATCCGATATCTGATCCAACGGCTGGTGTGGACTTGAGGGTTGTAATCATGAGATGACACTGTAGATATGGCGTCACAGGCAACCAAACTTTAGTAGGTTTTAATATGGAAATGTTCTTGAGGTTACCATATGCAATTTTGTTATTTTTCGCCATTTTGTTTTTATCTATCTTGTTTATCTTATACATATACAACTTCAACCACAAAGCCAGTACCTGTACCCCCGATCATCACCTCTCATTCTCCCAAACATCAAGTCATCAACCCCACCGTTCACCGTTGTCCCCGCTTGGGTTTACGAGCTCATGCTATAGGTGCCCTGCTGTTGGAATTTAATAAGTGGAGTCATTTATTGGATTTACAATAAATGGAATGGACCGTCCTGAATAAATGGAACGGACCGTTCCAATGTTGGAACGGACCGTCCTGACTCGCGCCTGTTGGTCGCACCCACTGGTTGCTGGAGTCTTTCTATTTATATCTCTCTCTGTACATATGCTTTTAATGCATAGATAAGACCATTCTCTTCATAGAGAAACAGAAAATAGAGGGAGAGAGAGAATTCCACTTCTCTCCTACTTGTTTGATCGGTAGGAGCACTCGATGGAGAGTGAAACACCGTAACCCGCGAGAGAGGTTGACGTGTGGCAGTCCGTCTGGCACCTATACTGTGAAAACAGAGGCTAGACTCGTGCTACCACGTGGTTGTAGCCTACTAGTGCTTGAAGACGGTGGTCGTGAAGACAAGGAAGGGATTGGCGTGTCATGCTGTGAAAGGAACCGTCCCGAGATCTTTGAAAATCGACTTCCGCTGCGGTATGTGTATTACCCACGATTTTCTAACAGTGGTATCAGAGCCAATAGGTTCTTTTTCGGTAGTGATTGATACCTAAGCCCCTTCTCCATGATTTCTGGTGTTATTTGAGTGATTTGTGTATCTAATTTTGTGGTTTAGAGAGTGAATTAGGGGAAACCCTAAGTTCTGTCCAGAAACAGAATTTCAGATTTGATTGTCTGATTTCACGGAGGCATAACTTGAGTTCTGTCTACTTGTTTCAAGTGAGGTTTGCAGCGTTGGAAAGTATTTTGAGTCTACTTTTCAGAGTGTCCGAGAACTCGAAAAACAAGAAGTATACAGAGAGTTTATGGCCTCGCAATCAGAGGATGTCAGTCTGTCTGGTTTCTGGAATTCCTGACCTTGCTGTGATGCGAGTCAAAATTCTCCCACATTGAATTTCGTTTTTCTGTAAATTTTGACTGAAGATAGAGCTTTGATAGAACTTTCCAGAAAGTCTAAGTTTGTAATTTTAGGATAAAAGATGAGGGAGAAATTGTCTTCGTAAAATAGGTCTGTTCTGGTAAAGATCAGAACATGGTGGTTTTGGTCTGAGTTTCATTGGTTATTTCTCATGCTTCTGAAATTATTGAAAATTAATGATTGTTATGATTGGATAGAGCATTGAGTGTGCTTTCCAGAGATATAGGGATCATAATTTTTCATCGAAGTATGATGGAGATATCGCGAGTTGAAATCAGACTGCAGAATCTGATTTATGTCGATTCTGTGTTTCTGTCCAGTTTAGGAAGGACCGTTCTTTCTCAGAACGGACCGTTCTGTCTCCGGGCGGACCGTTCCATCTCTGAACAGATCGTTCTGTCTCTGGAAGGGATGTTCTAGATTTTTGCGAGAAGTCTAACTGGCTTGTTAGCAGTTTGACTGAAGAAAACACCGTATTTCATCAGTAATTAAGACACAGAAAGACCATGGATTATAGGAGTACAAACCAAATTTGTTTTAAAGATTATCTGAGCGATAATTATACGGTTCTTGTTGGATATTGACTTTATGCCGGACCAAGTACCAGAATCTAGACTTGATAGCGTAGTTGAGTGCTGTTATCAAGTTCTACAAAGTTTGATGATAATCAGATATTGATTCTGAGGGTTGTTGAATGCCATAATCGGTATATCAATGTACTTTGTGTGGGACGGATCGTTTCATGCTGAGATGGACTGTTCCATTATGAAGCGGACCGTTACAAAGTTTGTTGGTTGACAACCAGATGTTGGTGTGTCTTTATGATATCCAAATAGATCGTTTGAAGTTCAAGCGGATCTTTAGATATTTCATTTGGTAATAAACTATTTGGAAGCTCAAATAGACCATCTGAAATATTTCTGATTGTCATAAACTTTAACCAAGAACAAGCATAATAAATTATAAATTGTGATTGAAGTTATCCGTTCGATAATTTCATCGGTATCCCTCTTATTTTTGCTTGTTGATGGCGATGGATCGTACATGTGGTACAATCTCATCTTATTGTGATGGCTTGTATAACACATATTTGTGTTTGCTAGCATTGTGTGATGGCACACACTGGGTGAATTTAGATTGGTAGACTATTGTGTCTCATCTAAATTCTGATCCTTGCGTCGATTTGAGTTATGTAAGAGTATTGATACTTAGTTCTTATGATTTGATTGATTGTCCTAGACCTTCTTTTGGTCATTAAGGCTAAGTTATATATACTTTTAGCACTGATTCTAGAATTGTGCAGTGAGATCGTATAGTTATAACTGAGATGTTATGACTAATTGAGAATGCTAACATAGTGCTTGTCTCTATGTGATTTTTTGGCTCAATGATTAGTAATCGCTGATCTCTAATGAGAAAAGACATTGATGTACATGTATTGCTGGGCATTACAATATCTTATTGTCTTGTAGAGGATCAGGATGAACGTGAGATCATCACATTTAATGCTAAATCCCAAAAGAATTTGTGAAATAGTCAGAAACTGAGAGAGTGTAATCAAGCGGGTCGCCTGTCTTTCAAGCGGGCTGCTAGGGTTACAGATTTGCAACAATTCTGCTCGGTTTGTGTTGCTGAGTAGTTTATGTTAGCAAACCAAGTTACAACATTAGTAATCTCTATTTAATAGTATAATTAATTATTGATTGAGAGTTGTAAACTCAATAAAATTTTGACAAGTACAAGAAACACGATGTGGTGGTATCTTGGAATTAGGTCAAATAAATTTTGAGTTGCATAATAAATGTCATAAATTAACACTTGAGTATTAAGTGATGGTATTTACTATCTCACTGTTGGTGTTGTTCGTTTCCAAACGAACATTACTCATTTCGCTATATTTGATGACAAGTCAAGTAATTAATTGACATACTAAGAGATTATTGTTGTGAACTTAAATGCAAATGTTTCTAGATTTTAAAAGGTACTATAATCTGAAACCGCAAATGCTTACTCATTGTATCTTAATGTGCTTTAAGTTACATAGCATTTTGCATATGGTTTAGATGTGAGTTGCTTGTCATGACATGAAGTAAAAGTTATAAAATGGAGAATAATTGCAATGGTGCAATTCTAGAAATTGGCACATGCAATTTGTTGTTTCCGTGAGGGAGCCACATATCTTTTTCTCCATAATACTTTATATACTTCAGATTTTGACAAAATTATAGTACTTAAGGTTGTTCTTTTGGTGTTGGATTTCAGCATTGAGAATGTGAATGATGATACTTAGTACTTAAACGTTGTGGTTTAAGGTACTATGTGTTTTCTTTCGATTATTTGCTTATGATTACATAATCTCATGAGAAATGATCAATTGGCACGCTATACTATGTAAGTTGAGGGTAATTGATTGGAATTGATTTTAATCCGATTACCAATTCAATTTTGCCAACTTAGAGACATAGTAGAGACAACTTGAATGCTTGTTGGATAAGCGATTCGAGTTATGGAGATTTATTACATGCGCTGCACTTGAAGCCTTATTTTGTCACATTCACGACTAGGATTAATTCAGTCATGAAATTGTGAAATCTCATTAAACAAGTCGCGGTCGTTTGGACCTGCTAGACAAGTTTAAGAGTTGTGACAAAGTAGAAATAGTTAGATGATTCACTATTTCTAATATCATGTGACATATGGTGTTGCATGATGATATTAAAGGACTTTCTTGGTATTGTTCTTTAAAAGGCAAGTTATTGTTCAAGTGGCAGTTAAACAAGTAATATGAAATCTGTAGACCAGAGACGCGATGTAAGTGTGATGGACCCAGAATATTGACTTGTAGCGTAAAGGATTTTCAGTGGTTGAATTTCCTTCGAGATTTACTGTATCTCGCAGAACGGACCGCCTGAGATTCAAGCGGGCTGTTCCCACTGAAGACGGACCATTTGGGTTGCCGAACAGACCGTTCTGACTAGTCAGTGGTTGATTTAAAATCTCCAAAGTATATGATTTGAACTATGGATTATAATAGCTCCTTGGATGGATGCTTATGTGATCATAGGTTCAGTTGCACATGAGGCTGTGCACCTTCTAATAATTTTTTGAAATTTATTGGAGAAGAAACCATATAAGTGCCATGTGATAGGATCATTTATAGTTTCTTAAGCAAACTTCCTTACTGTGAACTTGACTCGGTTGCTGAGGAAGAGAGGGAGAAATGAAAGATGTTCTTCCTCACATCCTCGCACAAGTTCAATACAGTAAAGCTTATAAAAGATACTATATAAATGAGATAGAGTAAATGAAGAAATAATATGATTGGACTTATTTGATTTGTCAGATTAATCTTTGGAGAACACTTGGGTTCTTGAGATTAAATGAGAGATTGATAAATCAATTATGAGATATTAAACAATTTTCTGTTGTAAGTGTGTAACGAACCGTTTGAGGGTTCAACGGATCGTATGACTCTTAATAGCAACAAAGACTCTGTTGATTATGTGAAACGATTTGTTTAGTGATTAAACAATCCGTATGGCACACAACAGAGGGAGTATGATTTGAGGAAATTCTCTTGTTAGAAGATGAGTTTGCCTCACCTGGCTTATTCTAAGCAATAGACACGCCTGATCAGCATAGCACGTATGGTGCACTATTGGCTGGATGAATAAACTGAGAGACTCTTGTTTAATTTTGAGATAAAACTTGTAAGAAGTTTTTTTTTATATAAGTCCATAAAGAAAGAAAGAAATTTGTATGATAAAGGGTTTGATAAGCATTAGTGGGAACTGTGCGTTGTGGCACATTGGAATCTAAAATGCAATTCCTATAATTAGATGTTTCCCTCATACATATAATTGAGATAAGTCACTCTAATTTCATTAGAGTTTGACATTCAATTGAGCCAAACAAACAAAATGCCTATTTGTGTAGGTATTTGAGTTATATATCTGAAAATAAGTATGACAAGTGACATGCATGCTAAGTCATCAAGTTTAAATGCTTGCAAATGATTTTTCTTTTGATAGGTAATTCATATGAGTGCAAGTATACTTTGTGGATAAAGTTGACTTGATAAAGTATTGTTCATTTGTGAAAAAAAATATGTTTACTCTCTCGTTGTGGAGATTGAGTAAATGATATACTCTTTCGATTTTGAGATAGAGTATGACTATCTCGTTGTGGAGATTGAGTCAATAGCATGTTTTAGTGGTCATATATGCTCTCTTATTTGTGAGATTGAACAACTTGACATGATGGATGTTCATGTCAGAGAGAGTTTTTGGTTGAGAAATAGTCCATACGATTGGTAGTGGTTGTGACTTCGAGGAAGTCGATAACAACTCATTGTAACATTATGGTTATGGATGCATACTGTGGGGATATGGACTAAAACCAAACATTCAGATATGTGATTAGAGACATGATAGCACAAGTTGATCTGATATGAGTGTATTCCTATATGGAATGGTCCGTTAGGATGCTAACCGACCGTTTCAGGATATACAAAATTCTCTGATGTGTTGCCAGAGATATTATACAGTTTTGTTTTGGACAATCCGTTTGGAGATCAGATCCTTGCATGGGTATATACTTGAATTTTGAACATAAAGATGAGTTTATTGTTCTTCAAGTATATATATTAGCACTATATGGTAGTATGTTAATAGGCTAAGATTGGGGTCGCTCACACGACCAATCGCCTCTGACACCTGGGGTGGGCAGAGATGAGACTTTATCGAGCTATGTGCGCTTAGTCGAGGGAGGACTAAGGGGCCGCTTCTGGCGGACGAAGCTTGTTGTTTCCTTAGTGTTGAGACTAAGATGAGATTTGTCTTCTTTTAGGCGAGTCAACATAAATTGCCCCCCACAATTCATGTAGCCTATAGTAAGCCGAGGTGAATGTTTCCTTGTCGCTTGTGGTAGCGGACTTCTAGAAACTTTCAGGGTGAGTTGCAAGGTATGAGGTCTAGACCATAGACGCATGCTTGCAACTAGACCTAGGCTCGTACAATGAACTAACATACGTCTGCTGGATAGATTGTTCATTGTAGCATGTGTTCATACCACGTGTGCTTGGCGACATTGGAAAATAAGTTGAGTGGTCTCAGGACTAATACCGTTGTCTCCTTATTGTGTGAGTTCCAAATACGTACCCTTATGACTATTTGCTATGTCATGAAGAGTAGGTCAATATTCTGCTACTTTAGTGTATTACCTATGGCTATGTATGATACGATCTAAAGGGACATTACTAGGAAAGCGGTTGATTTTACATGGATTGACATGAGTGCAAAAGAAAGATTGATTTCAGATTGCACAAGAGAATTCACTAGTTTTTGGCGCCACCAATTTGAGTCATATGGACATAAATTGGAAACACTTGAGCGAATTGAGATTGAAAGGGATAACACAGAGGGCCACGTAAGTGCGGTTGGCGATGTGTATGTCTAGTGCTTGATCTTGAAATAATCTAGGGTATGAGTATAGACATATAAAATGCTTTCTTTTAGAAAAGGGTCGAGACTCGTGGGTGGCTTCAACTTAGGTTGAAGTGTATCCTTGTAGCTCCCGCATGCAGGTATATGCACTAGTCGCACAGTTTTTTGTACCGTATGAAGACGATGACTGCTTCCAACAAATGTCTCCAAGAGGGAGATGTTGGAATTTAATAAGTGGAGCCATTTATTGGATTTACAATAAATGGAACGGATCGTTCCAATATTGTAACGGACTGTCCTGAATAAATGGAACAGACCGTCCTGACTCGAGCCTGTTGGTCGCACCCACTGGTTGCTGGAGTCTTTCTATTTATATCTCTCTCTGTACATATGCGTTTAACATAGATAAGACCATTCTCTTCATAGAGAAACAGAGAATAGAGGGAGAGAGATAATTCCACTTCTCTCCTACTTGTTTGATCGGTAGGAGCACTCGATGGAGAGTGAAACACCGCAACCTGCGAGAGAGGTTGACGTGTGACAGTCCGTCTGGCACCTATACTGTGGAAACAGAAGCTAGACTCGTGTTACCACGTGGTTGTAGCCTACTAGTGCTTGAAGACGGTGGTCGTGAAGACAAGGAAGGGCTTGGCGTGTCATGTTGTGAAAGGAACCGCTCCGAGATCTTTGAAAATCGACTTCCGCTGCAGTATGTATATTACCCACGATTTTCTAACACCTGCAATTAGTCACTCACTGTGGGATTAATTAATATTTACGAAATATTTACGAGCTCATTTGATTTCTGCGCTCGACACCCCATTAGTATTTGATGTCATTAAATGGACAATCCTTGTACTTGCTAGTTTCTTCTGGATGGAATATACTAGGCGGGATTACTTTCTGGTAAATAAGCAATTTTAAATAAATAAAAAAAATGCTAGAAGAATTTTGATGGCATAATTTTTAAAGTAGCTATGTAATAACTAAGATCATTAAGACTTTGACCTTTTGAACATATTTGAAACAAGGCAGAGTGATTGTCAGTCCAGACCAAGTGGCAAGTGGTTTGGTACAAGTGTGTTGTTTGATTGGTTTAAATTGGGGTCCTTTGACAATATTTTATCTCATTGTTGTGTTTTTGGTTCTTGACACTGCCCGGTGGGTTCCTCCATTTCATTCAACAGAGTTTCTTACATCACAAACTTGATGGCAAAGTTTCAAAGGCATTACACAGAATGAAACGAAAATGATGGCCTTCAAAAGCGGACATTGGTCTTTCATTCATACAATCTATTTTCAGGTGAATTTGCTGTCATTACCCATTACTCATTAGCATAATAAAGACAACACAAAGAAGTTGTGGGCCGTACCAGGAAGATCTTCTTCTACAAGGACTTTTCAACACATGAAATATCAAATATCCCAAACTCTTTAAATCCATATAAGCCCTCTTTAAGGGCCAGTGGGTTATTTGGATTTTAAATGGGATTTGGTCCGAAACGAGTCGCAAGTTTGGAAGTTGAGTGAAGATCAAATTGCAGCTAGGACTATTTTATTTTTGGTGAAGAAACGAACAAGTAATTTTATTAATCGCATAAAAACGTTTAAAATTAAAAATTAGATTACTGTATCGTACAGAAACAAAAATATAAGAGACAATTTGGACATTGTACCAACCGGTACTGGTTCGTGTTTGCTTAAAATAACCATAAATAAATTTTCTTAAGAATAATTAGATTTTTGCCACTTCAAAAAGCTGTTAATTTGAAAAATGCCATTGTTAAATTGCTAATTAGATTTATGTCACTACAAATTTGGTTAAACTAGTTTTATGCCATTATTTTCTCTAAAAAACATAATAAATTCTATAAAAAACCATCATCAAATCAGTCATTTTTTTTAATTCCCAAATTACCCTAACTAATGGTGAAAAAAAAAACACGGAATACCGAATACTGTAAATAACAATTATGTCAAACCTTACACCTTTGAACTACAAAAAGCAACCAAAATCATATTAATCATGTTATATCAATAAAAAATATTAAAAGCTGTCTATTCAATACATCTCCCTTCGTTTTAACTTATAATTTAATACAGTTAAAAGGGTACCGTACAACATATAAAAGTAAAAACTTTGCACGTCACTAGTTGGTTAAAAGAATTGTACAATTGATTGTGCATGTCTCGTGGTGCTTAATTTTAGTAGCGAGACGAGAAATTTCAAAGAAATCGAATGGTCCAAGAAGAAAGGAAAGGTAGAATAGTTGTATCAATTGACGAATGGCATAGTGGCATAAAAATAATTTATCATTTAGTGATAACATATTTTTAATTTAAAAAAAAATATCTCTAATTTCAAATTTTTCAATGGCATAAATCTAAATCACCCTTAAAGTTTTTATTGATTTTGTGTAAATAGGAATTTATTCATCAATAATTATATCAGATGAATTATTAATCAAATTAAAAATGGTAAAATTTAATTTGATTTACTCTTTAAACAGAATTAATATGAATTTTTAGTTAATAAACTTATTTATATGTATTGGCTTGATCAATTATATGCTATAAAAATATAAATATTACAAGATTATAGAAATAACCATATTTTATGACGGACGAAACATATATATATTTGTTGATGCTTGTTTGACGTTGTGGTGTACTAATGGCTGCCTCAAATGATAGACAAACTTATTTGAGAACATTGGCATCGCTTAAAATTCGTAACAATTTCAGGGACAATGTTAGAGAATCCCAGTAAATAATACAATGAACGTGCATCTAAGGGATATTTCGAACTGGATTTCAATTTGATTTATTGATTTAAACCAACTTGGTATGAAAAATTTTGATTTATAACCATATTTACATGTTCTAACTCGATAAGTTATAAGTTAGTAAATATGATATCACAAGAGAGTTAATTAGACTTATAAAAAAATGTTTAAATTTATTTAATTTGTTCGGTTAAAAATTTTAAATGGAAAAAAAAACAGATTCCGAAATAAAATCTAAATTTGTATGTAATTTTTAAAAAGAGCAATTTTATTTATTTAAAATAAATTTAATTTGATTATAAAACTATAATTTTTTTTAAAAATGAAAAAACAAATTATAGCTGAATCCTTTAAACACCATAAGCAGCCACGTGACACGCGTTTCCTAAAATAACCAAAGCACGCTACAATTTTCTTTTTGAAATACCAAACCACAGCAGAAATTTTCCAGTTCCATTATTCATTATTGAAAAAAAAAGGTACAGTTCCGTACCTTGTCACCCTCCTCTTACATAATTTTTTAAATAATAAAGTATCGATCATGTTACCATAGTTGCATGTATGGCTGCAGCATATGAATTAAACAAAATTTCACTTTTATCGAATTTCAATTGTGTTTATTCAACGTTTCGGAATATATAAAATGCATCTCTCCTATGAAAAAGTCATTTTACGATCAGTACACCAAAAGCCCTTGATATTTCTTAAATTGATGCCACAAAACAATTCCGGATTTAGTTTGTTTGTACATTTAAATTTTAAATATCATAACCGAATTACGAATCAAAAATCTAATTTATATGATTTCTAAAGGAACTATCAAATCATTTTGTTTAAAGTAATTGGATTGAAACTACACTAGCCGAATCATTTCTACACCATAAAGCAGAAACATGTTTCTCAAAGTAACCAAACCACACCAAAATTTCTTTTTGAAATACAAAACTACAACAGAATTTGCAGTTCCGTACCTGGTCGATCACTCTCTCTCCGCCTTACAAACTTTTTTTAAAAGTATATGCTGTTATCATAGTTGCATGTATACTTGTATATTCCTGCAGGAAAAACTTTAAATTTTCTCACACTGTCACACACATCTTAATAGAAGCTGCTTTGTAATGTATTCGATCGGATAGATATATATCTCATAAAATCATTAAACCAGGGATATAAAGAACGTTAAAATATTTTGGTTTGGCACATTTTGAAAAATGGTACTAGATTTGGGTTTAAAATTAAGTCGAACTTTGTTGACGATATATATATTTTTTTTGTCAAAAAAATGCTTATAATCTCAATTAACATTTTTATACTTGAGCTTAAAAAAAAATTAAGAACAATACATCGAAATAAGGCACCACACTTTAAAACTCAGAGGTAATACATAAGAAGAGAAGTAAAACTTTTAATATTTGAGTTCATTTTCTCTCTTTTTTGTCCCTTTGTTTTAAATGTTAGGTCATCTTAAGATAGGATTTAATACAAATTGATCCTTTAGAAAGTTCTTGGCCATCGGATGGAGTCATATATACAATTAGTTTAACAATCTTGTTATTTTAGATTTGAGATGTCATTACAATTGTTAGTTTAACTGCATTGTCTATTCTCTAGTAACATCACAATAAGATGAAATTTACGATAATACCACATTCAAGATAACAAGTCAACAGATGAACACATATATCTACAGAAATGAGCGACTCAGAAGGCCTTAATAACCTTATGTACTGCACTAGCTACAGCCTCCTTGTCGCCTGTCTATAACTTGTTAATTTCTCCAGATGAAATTAACTTAAATTTAGAGTTAGCAAACAGATGTGCGAACTCCATAGTTTAAAATAATTTGAAATTTGGTATTATCGCAGATAGTTTTATATGTTCGCTTCGCTAAGCACACAGGAAAAGAAAAAAATGGAAATTGAATGATATCAGTATTGTAACTTGGCAAATGTTAAATTCCTCAGTTCATCTTACTAAGTAAAATATACAAAAGTATCAAAAGTAAGCTAAACTGCAGCATATGCATTAAATAAAATATAGTGCACTAATTATTGATGAAACTTTTAATTTTATTTAATCGAATTTAAGTTGTGTTTATTCAACATTGCAGAATGCATCAAACGCATCTATGCTAGCTAGTTTTAGCAACCTTACGTTATTGATTTGAAAAGTAGCAAAGTATATAGGCGGAAGTAAGAATTTCTTAATCATTCGAAAGGTATATCCATTGATATGTCTAATACATTTAACTTTAATGTTTTTCATATACAGTTTACACAATGTAGGTCATTTCCAATATCCAATATAATAAGAGAAAGGGTATGGTTTATATTGACATCAAATTCATTGGCATCCCCAATATCTGATGGATCAGTTTTCAAATTTATTTAAAAATATTTTTATCAAATTGGTTCAATTCAAAAATTAATTTGTGAAGTGTATTATTCTTTGTTCTTGATCCTGTTAACAACCTTTCATGTTCTTAGTTTTGAAATTCAACATAAAAAAAATTATTAAAAGTTTTAGCCATAACAGTGTCCTACTGTCTTCCTTCGTCCAGCGTAAAGCTAAGTAGTACACTTTTGATAAAAAAAAAAGTTCTAAATTATAATACTTCGAATTTTCATTATTATCTCTTATAATAGATAAACCGTGCTGAAAAATGAATCAAAATTAAAAAAGTTAAACGGCACCACCAATGAGATTCTAGACCCGAATCCGTTAGCATCACTATCTGATTCAGGTTATACGTTCACTGCACAATGGGACAGCAAAGCAGAATCAGCCAGAGAAAATATTTATCAAAAAAACCTGGTCTATAAACAATTGATACGCCTTTACACTCTTTTGGGTCTCACCAATCATCCAGAGCTATGTTGCATGGATTCGGGTTCGAGAACTGAACCCGGTGCGGTGCGGGTGCGGCGGTTCGAAAATTTTCAAAAATCTCCGATTCGGGTGTGGCGATATATATATATATTTTATTTTTTTTAAAATATGATGACATATAAATATATTTTTAATTATGATGACTGATGATTGATGAAATATTGAAATGTGATGCAATTGAATTATGAATCATAGATAATAGATCTATATCACACTATCACTGCATGAAAAAGCATAAGTGCATAACATACAACATCGAGTAAATAATCCATATAGCAGAATAATAAGTGATAACAAATAATAAGATTATAAATTATCTAACAAAATAATCCATATAACAGAACTAGACTAAATGTTCCATACAAATTAGTGAATTACAAAATAATCCGTAAGTCCATAACACTCCAACATAGCAGAATTACAGTAATAGAGTAATTGTTCCATAATCCATACAAAATAATTCCAAAATAAGCTGGTAGCAATACATCATTAGTACCAGTACAACATAATTCCAAATAATAAGATTATAATCTAACAAAATAATCCATACCAGAACTAGAGTAAATGTTCCATACAAAATAATCCATAAAACATAATTTCAGATCATTAACACAATAACACAATCTTCTTCTAGTTCTGGCTCACTTCTTCTAGCGCAAGATCCTATAAATGTTCAATAGATAAATGACTAAATGAGTAAATGTTATTTGCAAACAAGCCTTAAGTGATAAGAGTAACACAGTACCATTTAGTTGTCGTTGTCATTTTCAAACACCACCCTCTCATACTCGGGTTCATTAAGTGTGAGTTCTGCAATGGCAAGTTGCTCAGCACCGTCAAATGGTTCATGTGCATCAGCAGCCACATCCCAAAATCTTGTTTCTCCTGTTAAGTACTCGGGAGATTTCCTTGATAGAAGACGCAAATTAGAATGCACAAAGACTAAATCCTCTGCACGTTTTGGTGTCAATGGGTTCCACTTTGCATCATGGATAAGGGAATAAGTCTTCCAATTTCTTTCGCAGCACGAGGAAGAGGACGGTTGGCCGAGCAACTTTATGGCCAATGCTTGAATATTAGGTGCTGCCCCACCATAAACAACCCACCAATTAGTTGGATCTAATCCTTCTCTATCCACAATTGAATCATGCTGCTCAAACCCCCCAGCACAAATAGAGAATCTAGCATATTCATCAAGAACACATCTTCTTTGTTCTGTGTTTGGAAAAAGTTTTTTCAAGTACTGATTTCTCATTGCTGAAACTTCAGCATCCATGTGTGGTGGGAAACGATTTGGATGTTCTTCAAGCCATTTGTCACTATAATACCTATATAATTTCAAAACTGAAGTATGTAAATTGCATACCTAGGACTACTAAATTGAAAAGTAAATTGACTAGAATCCTAGGCATTTGTGCTTTTGCCTTCTGATATTTGAACATTGAACAATGAAAAGTTATAAATTGGATAGACATGCATACCTAGGATTCAAAGAATGTGCTAAGCAGTGAAGAGGAGTGTTGCTCTTTGCCCATCGATCAGTCAAAATTTTGGAGACGACATTAAAAAATGAAGATTCTTCATCCTCTCTCCTTTCCTCATGAGAGTAAATAGCTGTTTTCACTTTGGCTATCATGGAATCCCACATCTCATATATCAGATGCAGACAAGGTTTATCTGTATCTGCAACTCGCAACATCTCATAAATTGGCTCAGTAAATGCAAGAATATATTCAACCTTCTTCCAAAATCCATTTTCATCTAATACTTTTTCCCTTACAAAATTGGCTCTTTCTACATTATCCTCTTGATATTCACTCCAGCAATTAGTGTTCTAAAAAAACACGGCGTGTCCGAACACGTCACGGCACGGCACGACACGGAGGGGGTACGACACGGTAAGACACGGACACGGACACGACACGAGAACTTACGCGTGCCGTGTCTAAAGCGTGTCGTGTCCGACTTTGGTGAAATAGACACGACACGACACGACACGTGAATTTTTCAGATACGACACGACGCGACACGAAACACGACACGACACGGCACGAGACACGACACGACACGGCACGAGACACGACACGACACGGCACGAGACACGACACGACACGGCACGAGACACGACACGACACGACACGAAAGACACAACACGTATTGCAGACACGTCAAACACGAAAATGAGACACGCAATAAGCGTTACAGAAATACAATAGATTTCTCATTTATGTAAATGCTATTATTTTTTTCCATAAATCTTGCTGAAATATATCTAAACATAAATCAATAATTAATGCACAAGAAAAAATAGAAGGGTCCAGGCCATAGGCGCAAATTAAAGATACTATACTTTTATACTTTGTCTAAACACATCAATAATTTTATCGTATCTTTTATTTTATTAATAAGTATGGTATAAATTACTCACCGTCAATAATTTTATCCTTCTATACTTTGTCTCTCTTGCTCACCTGCTGTCTAAACAGATCGGTCTAGCAAAACTCGGCGTTGAAATTTCAAGGTTGTATATGGATCCAAATTTTAATTTTCTCTCAGAACAACACTCGGTATCCAACAATTTGGTACCTAATTCTCTCGACCAACAATCTGGCGGGATCCCACCTACAGCTCAAGGGCAAGTGAATGTCGAGCCAGAGACTATCTCGGCAAATGACGGTGACAAAGATGACCAGCCCACCAAAAAAAGGCAAAGGGAGTTCACATCAAATTGTTGGACCCACTTTAACCAGGTTAGAGATCCTCCTAATAAAGGTAAGGTAGTTGCAGTAATTTGTTTAGTTTGTGATAAAATTTTAAAGTATAGTACTGTTACTGGTACTGGTTCGTTGAATAAACATAAAAACAAGCATGTCCAAAAAGGTGAGTCTGTACCTGAAGAACGTAGGCCCCAAATGGTTCAAACACAGATAAAAGAAGGTGGATTTTTTAAATTTGATCCAGATAAAGCTAGGAGAAGTATAATTAAGTTTTGTGTCCAAAAAGAATATCCATTGTCATTTGCTACTGATCCACATTTTGAAGATATGATTAGGGAGTCATTTCAGCCTCATTTTAGAAAATCATACCATAAACAAACAAGAGATGAATTGATGAACCAATTCTGGACCAAACGAGCCCAATTGTATGATGCATTCAAGGAGGCCGAGTACATGGTTTCCATAACATCTGACATATGGACGGCTGGGAAAAAAGGACAGCCGTATTGCTCTGTAACTACCCATTGGATCTCTGACGTTGATGCGGTGGGGAATTGGATTCTTAATAAAAGAATTCTTGCATTTCGAGTCCTACCATTTCCACATGACGGACAAGCAATATTCGAGCACATATTATCAGTCCTAGAGGAATACAACATTCGAGACAAGATATTTGCCGTAGCACTCGAAATGCATCCAATAATGCCAGTGCAATCCGTATCCTAGCTAATTCTCTACGTCCAATGTTGGGTGGGGCTTTCTTTCACACCAAATGTGCCTGCCACATCCTCAATCTAATTGTAAAAGATGGTTTGCAAGTCGATGAAGTTGATTCCCTACTCGAAAAGTACTATAAGGCTCTGAAATTTGTTGATTCGAGCACAAAAAAGAAGCAGAATTTTGCAGAATTGTGTTCAAGGATGGGGATTCTCTCAGTCAAGATCCCTTGGGATATCGAAACACGTTGGAACTCTACTTATCTTCTGTTGAAGAAAACTCTTCATTTGAAACCAGCAATTGACCATGCATTGAGTAGGAGTCTCACTGGCCAATTGTACCGACTAAATGCAAGCGATTGGATCTCTCTTGAGGCATTGGTTCCCTTCCTAGATTGTTTCTATACAGCTACAGTATGATTATCTGCCACATACACACCTACAGCAAGTGCACTATTAGAGGATCTCGTGGCCATTTCTGACTGGTATGAACAACAAATAAAGAACTTGCCAGAAGATAGTGTTCTACGAAAAGCACTGCCACCAATACGTACAAAATTTCTCAAGTATTGGTCAGATGTTCCCCAACTAACAATCATCGCAAGTTGCCTCGATCCAAGGTTAGAATATTAAATTGTTGCATTAAAATTATATTTTTGAGATAATATGTCACTAATTAGACCATAATGAATAACAGGTTGAAGGTTTCACAAACGTCTCGAAGCCTTGCAATAATAAAAAGAAATTTTGGTTTAGATGTAAATGAACAACAATTAGAAGATGATGTGAAGAATTTATTCGAAAGTGTATACAAAATATATGAGCAACGTTATAATCAGGTTAGTATTATTTCTTTAATTATTATTTTTTTTAGTTTCAATAATTTTTTTATATATATATATATATTTTAATTCAGGCTAGATCGGTCCAACAACAGGGTCGAAGAGGCGAAGGGTCTTCCGGTGTATCTCAGCCCTCCAATCTCTCAGGGAGAGGTAGGGGTTCGGTTTCTCGTCTCCTAACTATCCTCAACAAGTGCAGTGACACACCAATTCAACAACAAAGCAACACTGAGATCCAAATATACATATCGTCTGATTATGCGACAGTGAAAGTAGATGATGAAAATTTTGACATTCTACGATTTTGGAACCAAGTCAAAGGCGTGCTACCCATCTTGTCATCCATGGCTAGAGATATTTTTGCTGTACCAGTTTCTACCGTGGCTTCTGAGTCCTGTTTTAGCGGGGCCAATAGGGTGTTGACGGACAAGCGGACAAGACTGGGTCCAGAAACTTTCGAGGCACTTGTATTGCTAAAGGATTGGTACGATGCAGAGACAAGGCTTCAAGACAAGTCGTGGATGCATATGGTGCCGGAATTAGGAGAATTTAGGGGCACCAACACCTCGAGTTCAAGTCAGCATCAGAATGAGGGATCTCAAGATGTCACCCAAGTCTATGGATTCAATCCTTATCAATGCAATTATGAAGATTACGGATACCATTTGGGAGACTATGAGAACTGGAATTACTAATGAAATATTGACACATTCGGATCTTAATTAGTAGAGGATCAAATTCAAAGATATAATTTATTTTAGTTGAATTTAATTTTTTTTGCATATTTTAATTTTATTAGTATGAAAAGTATACTAACATAATTTTAAGGTAGTAACTCCGCCTATGTTTTCTCAAACATAGCCGGTCCCAAGCCCGGAAAAAGGAGGAGGGTTACTATAAAATTAAAAATATTTTTTCACATCAAAATTAAAATAAATATTAATTTATATTTTAATTCAATGGTAAAGCATGTATATTTTCTTAATTTTTGACATATTTTATTAAACATAATTTTTAAATTTCATAAATAAATTATATTTATGTTAAAAAGTTAAACGTGTCTGAACACGTCACGGCACGACACGTCTAAAGAAGACACGACAAGGCACGGCACGGCACGAGGACACGAGGCGTGGCGTGTCCTTAGGCGTGGCGTGTCTATCCCTTAGAATTTAGACACGGCACGACACGACACGTGAAGTATTTAGACACGACACGACACGACACGACACGGCACGACACGTATTTAGAACACTACCAGCAATCTTTTATCACTAACTCTTTAAGTCCCCTTTTAACTTGAAAGAATCTTTTTAGTACAATAAGTACAGATGCAAATCGTGTCTCGGCAGCCGATAGCAATTTCAAGTCACAACACTGAAGATACATATGCAGCCGCATGGAATGATTGTTAATAAAGTTTTTAATGGTAAAAACATCAGATGCTATTATACTAATCCAACTACATTCGTCATACACAGCTTGATTAGCATCAGTATTTCTTGCAGCACATATGTTCTTTAAAGCAAGGTTCAGTGTGTGAACTACACAAGGTGTCCAAAAAATATTTGGGTATTGAGCTTCTATGATCATTCCCGCTGCCCTACAAACCGGGGCATTATCTGTAATCACTTGAACCACATTTTGGGGACCAACTTCCATGATCACTTCTTTTATAATAGTGGAAATGAAAAACTTATCTTTCACCTCACCTTGACAATTAACAGCCTTTAAAAACATTGGACCTCCATCAGTTATTGCTATAAAATTAATCAAAGGTCTCCTTTGTACATCAGTCCACCCATCACAAACAATTGACACACATTTTCGATTCCAAGTACCTTTTAGTGGCTGAAGTAAACGATCAACATGAACTCTTTCCCTATCCAAAAAGATTGTTCTTATCTTATTATAAGGGGGAGGTTTATATCCTTTGACACCACTATCTGACAACAATTGATATGACTTAATGAAATGAGAATTTTTAGCAAAATTAAAAGATGGACAACCTGTATAAAATGCTATAGCAATCTCCTCATCAATTTCATTTCTTCTAGCCACATCATATGACTTCTCTATAGGTGTCATAGCTCTTTTCTTTGCACCTCTTACTTCAGTTTCAGTAGGAATTGGATAACTAGAGCCACTTGGTAGTGGAACATGCTTGGGTACTTGAGCCTTTGCCCTTGCTTCTGCATCATCTTGTAACTTCTTCAATCTTGATATTTTCTCATTTGTCAACTTAGAACATCCTTTTATACCATGTCCAGATAACTGTAGTAAATGAGCCTTGACCCTATAATAGAATCCAGTAAATGTTACCTTACAAAAGTTACATGTAAACTTGGTATTTCCTCCATGAATTGCTCTGTCTACAACTTTCGTAACATACTCCCACAAAGGAGTGTTATCATTTACCGAGCTTGTTGAACTACTCCCTATACTCATTTGCTCTGATGACATTGTCTTACCACTGCAACGTATATGTAGAAGTATAGAACAGTAGAAGTTAGTTACTTTTCAAACCTCAAAATTAGATTTCAAATCAAAATAGACCTAAAACATCACAACGTGGCTGATATGCAAGTAGTGAGATTTAATTTGTTAAAAGATTTGGTATTTTTATACGATTATGCGAATGATTATTGGACAAATCAAGGAAAAATGAGAACAAAACATGCCACGTGTAACAACAAATCAAGAGGAACAACAAATCACTGAAATCAGAATATCAGATTTATCAAGTATCTTTGTACCTGGAACGGAGAGAGGAGGATCGGCGTAGAGGAGGAGGCTGAGTGAGGGGTGAGGAGGGTCGGCAGTTGGCACAGTGGAGAAGAGATGAGGTGCAGAGGAGGCGGACTGGCGCTGAGGAGGAGGATCGACCTGGAGGAGGAGGATCGGCGGAGGAGGAGGCTGAGTGAGGGTGAGGGGTGAGGAGGGTCGGCACAGTGGAGAAGAGAGGAGGGACTAAGGGGTTTAGGGTTCTCCCGTTCTCTCATCTCTGTAAAAAAGTAAAAAAACGAACCGTGTAAACGAATCTTGACCGAACCGAAACGAACCAGACCGAACCGAAGACCGTATTGGCTTAGTCAAATATACTAAAATAATTAGGTTCGACACGTGACGCACCCGGTGCGAACCGGTGCCGAACCCGCACCCGATTCGCACCGGATTCCGGTTCTCCTGCATATATGAAGAACCGGGGTAGTATAGATCCAGAGCCACATCTCCAAGCAACTTCTCTCATTAATAGCAATACACCGGATGCGGAGAGAAAATCCCTCTCACCGTGCGGTCCCCATCCCCTCGCCGTCTTTGCGCGGCACGTGTCAGCATATCTGATCAAAAGCGACAATCTTACCCGTACACTACAATCATCTCCATTCCCCAGAAAATTTCAAAAAGAAAAAACCCCCAGGCGAACACATTTGCGAACACATTTCCAAACTCAAGAACCTCTCCAGTTTTTCTCACTGGAGAAATTATAGAAATTTGGCCTACGCGCGCAGTTAAAGGAAGGCGAGGTGAAACTTCTCAGATCAACACTACTCTGTTTTCCCTTTTGAACTAAACACACACTCCTGTTTTCAAATTTTCACACCAAACCAAAAGCTTCCTTCCTTCCTTGAGCAATGGCGCCTCCAACAAACCTCGCCATCTCCCATGAGTACTCTAAGCTTCGAAGCCCTCGTCGGGTCTCATCCAACGGCTGGGGTCGCTCAGAGATTGTACTGAGGAAGACAGAGGATGCATCCAACGGAGAAAGAGAGGAGGTAGAGGGAGATCTTTTGATGAGGAGATCAAGGCCTGGGTTGCTTTATCAGAGGATCTGTGCTAATTGTCGCACTTCTAAGACTCCTCTCTGGCGCTCGGGACCCACTGGACCTAAGGTTTCTTCTCTCCTTGTTTCTTCTCCATTTTTGTTTGAGTTTCGTTTTCATTTCGTTTTCCCTTGGAAAATTTTCACTGATCAATTATATAACTAGTGATTGTATTTTGATTGTGCTTCTTTTTCTTGTAGTTCTTGTAAATGCTATTTTAGATATGAATTCACTGTTTGATTATCATAAATTGGTTTGAGTTATAGATTGAACAACCTTGAATTTCAAAAATTAGATAATCTAAACATGAAAACTATTCCATGTATTTTTCAAGTACAATTTTATCTGAAATCTCATTATTCTTTCACGATCTACATTTTACTAATGGATGTAACAAGTTTTTACATCTTAGTGGACTTTGTTTTAGTTTCTAACCAGAATTTACATATGTTCTTGTTTCGAGATTCTCTTTTTAGTACAACAAGTCATGCATCAGATCTGTACGAACAGATAACTCAAATGTTTCATTTTATCTATATACACCTATACACCACTTGTTAAGTTAAATATACATGTTCATTGATGTTTACTCTTGATGGATATGGATCTAGCTTGTTAGATTAAAGCTCTTTCTGATATTTCTTCTCACAGATAAAATTATCTGATATTAATCTGTCAATTGCATCCTGTCCTGCCTACTTGTTTGCACACTTTCTGTTCAACATTTATTTTCTACCTTCTTTATTTTTCTAACGAAAATTTAATCCATTACCTCACTGTAGTTCGGTTTACAACTTTTTTAAAATAGTCCTTTGCTTTTTATTTAAATGTTTATACTTTATAATAAATTACAGCAGTCTATCTAATAAAATTGATTTATAATTTACCACTATGTTAATTTCCTTACTATATTTAAAATTATAATTTTAAGTGTCTTATCTCTCCCTGAGATATTTCTGTTCTTCTTTTACTTTTTTCGAAATTGGATATAAAAAAAGTAACTAGTCCTATTTTTTTTTCCATCAACATAAAAAGTACTGCTGATCTCATATTTAGGACCTTTTTCTCACTCGCCGCCTGTTTTTTACAGTCTCTGTGCAACGCATGCGGAATCAGGTTCAGGAAAAAGCAACTGGAGGCCGGTGACGGTAAGAAACCTTTCACCTTCTTCGCACTGAACGGTGACTTTACCTCACCTTCCGCTGACGTCATGACGCTAGAAGAGATGAAGGCATTACAGAAGGCGAAACAACTGAGGGAACTTAGATCCGACGTGGAACGCCGGGTCCAGGAGCTGCGCAAGCGGTTACTGGTGAGGTCCAGTAAGGAGAAAGCACAAGCAGCGCACCTGCTCGTGATGCTTTCTAAGGGTAAGGTTACCGCCTAGCGCAGCGCGTTCGTTATGCGAACGAATCGTCCTTTCTGACCTGAATCGTACGGTCTTCCGTTTCTTTCTATTTTGTCGTTTTCTCGGAAAGGGGTTACTTGTTAATTTACAGTTTACAGTTTACACTGGGGGTTAGTGTTTTAGAAGGAGCGCTTTTGTGGTGAAAAAGAAAGTTAACAGTGTTTGGTTGGGTAAATAACTTATAGTCAGGTTGGTATACGCTTACTCCCTCCAGTTTGTCCTTTTTTGGCTGCTAGTATGGAGGGCTTTTTGAAAGATGGAAAACTTTTAGTTATGTTTATTTTGTTTTGTAGGTTTTAATTAGTTTTGTTGAAAACTTGAAATGAAAAGTTTGCTTACTAATGCTTAATGGTTTAATTACTGAACACGCTGCTGATTACTTTTTAACTGTAGTCATTTGAAACATATACATTGCTTGTTGCACTCCCTTTGAAACATTACTTACAGCACTTCCTTTGTTAATTAATATTTGTATTTATAAAAGCAATTTACACTTTTACTACTAGTACTGTCGTACAAAAGGAAAATATATACATTGCTTAGTAGGCCAGTTGGAGGCTTCGCTCAATTTAACAGTAAAGTTGAAGTTTTCCAATACAAAAAAATGGTATAAATTTAGATATATATATTTTGCTGTATTAATCCATTTTTTCAGTGAGTAATCGTCTTAGGAAAAAAAAATGTAAAAAAAGAAAAACACTTTACTTGCAATGCAGTTATTAACAGTGCATTATTGGCTTGATGCCGTGCAGATATTATCTATTTGTTATTGGTAATTCTGCCCTTTATCACCCCTTGAAACGTCAAGTGCGTTATTTGCACTTGCTTTCAATGGCCTCTCTCTTGGTCTTGTTTCTAATATAGAATAGAATCCATAAGAGATTATCTCGCCAGCCACCTTTTTCTGTGTTTGGGGTTTCTTGACAAATGAACCAATAGCCAATAGCACTAGATCAGATTGAAATAGTAAATGTACAATCATTAGACTAGATACAAATAGTAAATATAACTGGTGATAGTTCTATCTTCTATATATGTAGATATAAACCAAAACAATGCTATTTTGTACTATCGAAATAGTAAAATGATGTCTGGTCAAAAAAATATTAATTACAATAGTTAAAATTATGGATCGTAAAACTAATGATGATGACGATCATTATTATTATTATATAATAATAATATTTGTAATATTAATGATGGTGATAATGATAACAATAAAGAATATAAAATATTGACACTTAAATAATATCATGTACACTACTAATCTACTATTCGGCAATTCTTCTTTATACAAAGATTTATCTGTTCTAGCATTATTTGAATCCTCTAATATGCGTTTGCCAATCGATTTCTGATATACTAAAGGTTGCCAAGCATGACATTTTATCCTTCTCCCTTGTACCCTTACAGAGCTGGAGGTACAACTTTCAACTAATTAGCATACACAAAATTACTAATTTTTTTGGAAAAGTAGCTGTTCGATCCAGAAAGTTTTGTACTTGACTACATTAATTGGTCATCAGATTCGTATATTATTGAATAATTTCATCTAAAATACAAAATATTAATATAGAATTTTAAAGAACAAATGGTGGTTTATTGACTTCATTTATCAAGAATTCATGACATTAAAAGCAATATGGGATCTTTCGGCTGTTTTGAGGAAACCCATAATTGGGTTGATTACCAACAAACTTGAGGATTTTAATGAGAAACCACTACTAGTCCCATATATGTAAAAATGGAGGTTCCCGCTTATGGTCATGTACTGTTGCTTTTCAAAAAGCTTTTCTCTGCTTCTTTCTTTAAGATTGAAAGACTAAATATCTATCAAATATCAAAAAACTCGATTATGAAATATATGGATGTTATTTTAAAATAATAACCAAAAAATTGAAATAAAGGATTTGGAAATGTTTTTTTAAAAGAAATAACAATATTTAATGGATATTACCAATTGAAGTTGGAACGAAGTAAACAAACGAAGATGACTTATTCTTAATTAAAAAGACATATTAAAGTTGTTAATGTGACGGGAAAAATAACCTTTAATAATTCCTCCAATATGCATTGCTTGAAGAACTCTTAAATATGCGATAGATACTAGAAAGTTTAAACGAATACAATGTGCGCTCTTTAGGGACGGATGGCAAAGCACCACACCGACAAATTTTATTAATAATAAAAATAATTACACAAAAAAAAAAAACTAAACCCTATACAGACAAAAGGAAAATTGAAAGACGGCTAGGCATGATTTCTCCAAGTCGCGTACTGTGATTCGAGAAGACACGTCTATTGCACGACTTCCAGATATTCCAAGTCGCGGCGGCCCAAATGGTGTCCCACAACTTCAATCCAGGAAGTCTATGAGAGAGCCAAAATTCGCCAACGTCGAGGGTAAAGTTAAGCAAAGGGAGTTTGAAGTGAGTTTGCACCAAAGATCAAACTGATGTTGCAAACTGACAGTGTAAGAAGAGATGATCTGTGGTTTCTATGAGACCGGTATTACAACAGGGATAAGAAGCAGGACAAGGCCATCCTTGTACAATAAGATTTTGTTGGGTCAGTAATCTGTCTTGTAGTAGAATCCAAAGGAATACATTAGCTCTGGGCGGTGATTTAACTTTCCAAAGAGCGGAGTGGTACTTGGAAGTTAAGCCAGTGTCTGATAGAACACCGTAAGCACTAGATGAGGAGAAGATCCCATTGGCAGTCCATTTCCAAGTAGCAATAGGGTTTCCATTCATAGCGAAAAGGTTGAAAAAAGGCCCTTGTTGGAGAATATCAGCAAGTCCATAGGATACCGAACGAGTGATCAGTTGATTGGAATCTGAAGTACCATAAAGAAAATGTACCGTTGATGTCCAAACTGAATCTAGTTCGTGTTTGAGTTTCCAGAGCCATTTCATTAGCAAGGCTTGATTTTGACGTTGTAAGTCGAGAATACCTAGACCTCCGTTTGCTTTGGGAAGACAACATTTGGTCCAATTTACTAAGCAGTGACCATCAAGACATTTGTTGTTTCCTTTCCAAAAGAACCTCCTTCTTATATCCTCTAAATGTCTTAAAAGCCAAGGCGGTAACTTTAGCACTTGCATGAAATGCAAAGGCAAAGCAGTGAGTACCGATTTGACTAGAATAAGACGCCCACCCAAGAACAGGAAATGGGTCCTATAACTTTAATATTTATACAAAATATTATCTAAATCGGCCCTTGTAAAATTGAAGCATGAACTTTCTTAAAAAATGCATTGTTTGCTTTCATTAATTAAAAATAAACAGTCAAAATTGCTAATTGAACCACTGACCATTACTGTGCGGCGGTCCTGATTCTAGCTCTGAATATTGTAACATCCCACGGTCCTATAACTTTATAACTTTGTAATAGTAGGCTAACTAGGGGAACTCTGTCCGTCGCGGCGAAGCCGCGACCTCTAGAAAACGTAATTTATTGTAAGGTGGTCGGTAGTGTACTTGAATACGTAAAGAAAATGTATAGAATGGGGCAATCCAATATTAAGAAAAAATTACCCAAGTTCTTATATAATATGGTGAGTGATGAAGTACTGAATTTAAAAATAAAAATATCAGGTGTGAGTTGAGATACAAATTGAAAAGTGAGGGGCCTACAAAAAAGTGCAAGGGTGGACCTAGAAAAGTGTTTGACTACATGCTAACACAATTAAAAGCGAAATTCTAAAAAAAAATAAAAGCTGTAATCGTCAAACATACAATATAGATGTTTGATATCTTAATATAACGAATAAACTCAGAAATAGATAATTAAATTAAGTGCTAGAAATAACCTAAGTCATTGGACATTTCTCTTCATCCTTTACTTCCTGTCTCCATAACTTCACACCTGACTGCAACTTCAAGTGATTTCTTCATTTGGTAACTCTATTTTAATATCAATGGAAATGCATCAAAAGTTAGCGACATTAGTAGAATAAAAGAATGCATAATTTGAAAAAAAAATAATTATTAAAGAAAGTACAATAAAGGACTCAAGAGTCAGGACTAGTAGCAACTCGTTTGATACGTACTGGTACCAGAAAGTGCATATGTTGAGTGCAAAGTTTCAGGTGAGGAGTAATTATATGAAGTTATCTTATATCTTTTAGTGGGACAAAAAATTTATCACACGATATTTTAATTTACGAAAAGCCTTTCCATTGATTAATTTACATGTATTTAGCAAAACTGTATATCCAACCTCTAACAGTATCTAGTGTACAACCCGAGGCCAACTGTTAACAAATTAAAAGGGTATTTACCTTGACCTTCATACGTTGTATTCCATCAAGCATTTCTTAACAGCTACATGCCCACTCCATTTTATGTTCGGTCATTATGCTGACTCCCTTCTCTAGGTCAAGATAATTACATATATCCACAAATGTTTATGAAAATTAACATCATAATACGAAAGAACAATGTCAGAACTTATTAATTAATAAAATCCAGAAAATTACCTAGCATTTTCAATCTAGTAGCATACTTCTTCTCCTTCATACAACACCTAACAACAAAATCAGTAAATATCCCAGTTTAAGAAAAATTCTTAAGATTTTTTTTTTTTGTCACTAACCTCCACCAAAAACACTTGTCCTAATTATTGACAGAAGGCCAAAATTGTCCATGCAAATTTTGTGCCTTGCATACATATTCAGTATTTAGGTCTTGGTTAAATTGATTTGCTCCTCTTTGAAACTTGCAAAGAGGCTAGATTATTTTCCAAATTCGATGCCTACATAGCAACACAAAGGTCTTCAAACAAACAATAAGAGACTGACTGTCCACTGTAACTAAATACATGTAAAATCATAGAAAGAACCTATAAATAATCAAAGCTTTAATAAACACTACCGGTGGTATATCAAGTATTTAAATTAAGTCACAATTCTGATTCATCCTTGCAACCATCTATGTACATAGAGTGAAAAAAAAAACATAGACATTTAAGATTGAATAGAATATTGTTGTCGAACGAAATTTTCAGATCAAAGATATTAGTTCTCCTCCATGTCATGCTACTGAGGTTGGATTGTCTAGGCAATCGCTCCTCATTCCTCCAGTTACACTTAGAAGAGGGACCACCCTGTCCTTGCTAGATATGCAAAGAAGCAGAGGCAGAGAAGGGACAACTTTTACCTCACTTTAGCCCTTTAGCATACATTCACCTTTTCAATGCTCGTAAAACACAACAATAATTTTAAACCTTCAAGCTTGAAGCTTCCCAATCAATCTAAAAGACCTGTAACAATAATCTGAAAGTCTAACAATAATCCCAAAGAAACTTAAATTAATCCAAGCCTAAAGCCGACCAAAGTAATTGGTAGTACTTGGCCATGCATTTTGCTGCCTTGACATTCCATTAATGCTCTCTTCTTCGTTCAACTCATACAAAACCAAGGACGAAAAATTGATCTCTCAATAAAAAATTTTCACCTCTTGCCAACTTAGAAATTTTAAAAGAACAGTATAGATTGCTTGTTGACCTTGTCCTGCCAACCATGCTGCCTTTCTATTTTGTTACTTGATTTTAAATTCTTTCATTGATTTCTCCAGCTTATGTAAGGATAATAGAACTCAAAACTATTTTAGGTCAATAATAAATATACTATAGAGATATGTAAACTATTTTTCAATAAATAATCTAATGAATGACATACAGATTTTTCTAGATTAGAAGGTCCTGGAACGTGATGCGACCTGCTTCATACTAATCACACACTCATGCACTAAACTCCCGTCTGCATGTCAACCTGGATACATGATTGAGTATAAAAAGAAAGCAACTTACTTCTTATTGTTTCACATAGCAGGGAAATCTCACACATCCTTATATTCGTTTAAATATTTAAACAAAAGAAATTAAAAGAAATAGTTAATAATTTTGAAATAATTCAAAGAATCTTTGCTCTGAACGGTCTGGTTTTCCTCCTTACTGACAAATCTTGCTTGGTCATCTTACTCTCTTTATGAGAAATCCAGCCATTGTATGAGGTAGCTTGTCAATGATCACTTCTGTTGATTTGAATCTATCACATAGAAAGAATAATTAGAGAATTACTCATACCACTTTCTATCTAAGATCCATTCGAGTGGCCTGATATTTATGGCATGAAGAAATAAAGATCAGAAGCATTGTGAACTATAACAATTTGATGGCAATGTAAACTATTTTTATATGATTCTGTTTCGACAAATTAGTGCCTTGTTACAGAGGTCTCACTTAAAAAGTCTTGTTGTGCATCCTTCTCAATTACAAGACCCGGCTGTAGAAATGCATCTCTGATCAGTTTTTTTTTTAAGATAATTAAGAAAATTCCTAGCAAATTCTGAGCAAGTTCAGAGAAAATTGCTGTCGTTTATCATTTATGCTGATCTGAATCCAACACATAGAAAAAAAAAGAGAAAAAATTAGAAAAGTACTTGTACCTCTTTCCGTGTCTAATGCCGATCGTTATAGAAAATTGCAAATTATGCATCATTTCTATTATTAGAAAAGTACTCGCACCTCGTTCCGTGTCTAATGCCGATCATACCTGCAATTTTCTATAACAATATCATATCTGCATCATTTATTGTTTGTTGCCGGTCGTTATAGAAAATCATATGCAAATAAATGTCTCAATCATAAATAGTACATAGATGAATAATTATGCAAATTAAAATAACTGCCACTTCGTATTTGATGTCTAGGACTTCAATTTTGTTTCCTCCCGCAGCCTCACAGTTACAAGTGCATATAAATAAGATACAAAATCGATCTGCTTTTTAGTCCTAATCCAATAACTCATGTTGAATTTGCTTTTAGTATTCTGCTTTTTCCGGCTGGCGGGGTATTCAGCTAAAATGTTCTGATTTAAAATTCTAAAGATTATTTTTCCAACATGTGAAAAAAAAAAACATGGTCTATTAGAGGACGGGCTATTGTAGTTTTTCTATATGAGATGTGCTGTTGTAGATCAATATTTTGAGCCCTATTTTTGCTCGAATCAAATGTGCCACCACTAATAATTTTGAGGAATTGACCTTTTAATTTTTTTTTAAAGAAAAAATCTATATAGAAAAGATATAGGTCCACTATAGAATTTGTCTATTTTCTATTTATTAGTTTAAGTTACAAAAAGAGAAACAAGCACAACCCAATTAATCTAACCGTACTGTTCGACCAGCTTGACCTGATTCAAGAAACTGTGAAATAAAACTATGTTAATTAATTATGGGTTAGAATTATTTAATTAACCAAACATATTGTTGGAGTTATGTCCTAGAAGTCAATAATTTAATAACTTAAATATTAGTTTATGTTATTGATGATATTTGATCATTTGTTCCTAGGATTTATTATTGACAGATCATTCAGGTTGAGGATCTGAATTGTGGATCTCTGTGGATCATTCGTTAGAATGACAATAATAAATCTAAACTGTCCATAATCTTGATAATTAACAAGGAACATTAATTATCATATAAGATTAGTACGCAAGTTAAGTGATGATTAAGTTCTACAAATCATAGGTAAAGAATTACCAACTTAATTGCATATGTGTATGTTATTGGAACATAGCACATGATTTGACCCAATAAAATAAACATATGGATTGTGTTATGTGTCATTGTTTATTTCATATGAGTTTGATTCTAAGTTTGAGATGATTTAACTTTTCCACATGAGGATAGGTTCTTTAAATATCGTCTACCGTTGATTCCTGATAAGGGCTGCTATACGGACTTTATTTATGTTCTCTTGAATTATGCGGGAAAAAGTTGTTCATCAAGAAAACCGTATGTCCCTCATTAGTATACCTAGTGAGTGATGATATCTGTTTGGGCCCCTTGATGGAGTTGGATTGTTTGGCCAACTTGTGCAATCAACTCTAGATGAAGAAACGTATAATCTGCAAGAATGACACATTCCTATCTTGGATTATACGATGATATCATGTGACATAAGAATCGGACAAGGAAATATTTTTATTTCTTATGTAGGACTTGAAAATTTGTATCATTACGTTATTTATGTGAATTGAGAGTCATAACGTGTTGCTAGGTACCGCTTATGATTATTGAAAATAAATAACGATTTATTTTCATGGCCAACATAACATAAATCTTCAAAGGGTCACACAAATAAAGTTTTAACCATACAGTGCATTATTTATTTATTCACAGCAGTAAGTGCGATGAAAATATGATAAGTTGATTAATTAATTATATACCGTTATGAACCGTTATAATTAATTAAATCAAAGGGATCATATAGAAATAAATTAATGCATTTGCTAATTCTAAAATAATTATCAATAAGTTGATAATTAATTTTATTCAACATATTTAATTGGTTGAATTGAAAATTCAGCTTAATAATAAAGCAATTTAATTAGACCATTAAATGATTGATTTAATGTGTCAAAATGAGAGCAAAATAATAACATGAAATGGCTAAATTAGGCCATCTCGTGGCCAGCATATAGGGGCAATTTTGTCCATATTGGGTGAAAGAAGGATGAGGTTTGGATGCCTGAATATAGGGATGTTAATTAAGGAAACAGTACCCGCTAAATTTAGCGTTAACCTCTTCATCTCTCCCTAATTAATATGGACGAAAATTATAGAAAAAATATCAGATTTTTCTCTTCCATTGCTCTCTCATATTATTGTTCTTCCATAGGAATTCATGTGTTGAATATTAGCCACAAATTAAATAGTTAATTTTGTGAAGAAATGCAACAAAGAATTAGTCCAGTTCTAGGGTTTGCTAGCATAAACCTCTAGAATTTGGTTAGAGCTTTTGGTGGACTCGAGGTCATCCATTGGAGAAGAAGGAAGAGAGGAGCAGCACGCCACCAACTCCTACGTCTTAGATTTTTCCTTCTTGATACGATTCTTGAAGAGGTATATCCATAATCGCTTTTCTCTTGGTTAATTGATGTGTTACATGCTCGCAAGATCCTTTCTTGTGGTTGTTTGCTTGTTTTATGATTATTAATTGTAATAAAAATAAAAATTATGTATCCTAACCACTTACTAACACATATAAAGTTTGAACAAGAAATTCGCAAAAAATAGCCCAATTAAAATCCTACCCAAGTGCTGTAAAGATCTTGATGTGTTAATATCAAATAATATATAGGTGTCGAACTTCTTATGCAATCTCTTGCTTTATATGAAACAAATATGCATATATATATATATATAAACCTCTTGATTATCAGATTTATAATTCCAGGGCACTGCCCTGGTACTATATTAGTTTGATATTTTTGTCGATATGATTACTTATAATCTGAATGCATAATGTAATATTTAAGGAGCATGAATGTTATTGCTTTTATAAATGTGTATTTAAGAAGCCTCTATCTTTTAAACGAATGAAATTTAAGCAGCTGAACGTTTTGTTGTGTTAAGGGTGTATATTATTTGAATATTGCTGCTGATTCTCTGGAGCACAGTGCTTTTAGCTAGCTGTGGGGCAAAAAAAAAAATTCTAAAGGAGGTTTTGAGAAATTTGAAATTTCATAGTCCTTGATATTTGAAAGCGTACTTAAGCTCTCACATTAAATTGTAAAGAATATATCATGAACGTCTTAGCTTAATGAGAAACAATTATATTAGCAATTTAGCATTCACTTATATTAACAAAGGTTGTACAAAAAAGATGAAGGTTGCCCCCCCCCCCCCCCAAAAAAAAAAAAACTAAAGCTAAACCTGACTCATAGACTCATAGAGTCATAGTCATTTAAAAAAAAAAAACAAAACGAAAAACAAAGATTGTACAAAAAAGATGGAAGTTTGCCCCAAAAAACTAAATGCTAAGCCTGAACAACGAACTGTGAATGGAGGCCCAATATAAATATGCGTATCTTATTTAAACTGTTCAGAAAATTCAATTGGATTTCACTACCGCTACCAGCTTACCTTTTTACCTGCTTATATAAACTTTAAAGCGAAGATGAATATTTTAGAAAATTGAACAATTTAGAAACAGACTGTGAATGAAGGCCCAATATAGATATCTGTAGATTCTGTACTGGGAATATTCTGTTATTAGACGGCCTTTCATATTGAGAAAGCCTTGACATCACGTGCGGGGCTCGTGCCAAGCAACGTATAGGCGTATAGTCCGATTCCAGAACCTTCTCCCATCTGAATTCACTTCCTCTGAAATACCATTATATACAATGGCAGAATTATACCGTTTATTACTGGCATTCGGCAGTTGAAATCAAACCTTATAGGACCCTTATTAGTAAATCTATCCGTATTTTCTGCGAGCTTCTTCTTTCCCTTTTTGTTGTTGCCGCTGTCCTATAAATCAAAAGAGAGCATTAATACGTTAAATGATAAAAAATTAGTTAATTCCTCTTATTTATTTCCCTTTGAAAAATAATACCTTTTCAATTTTCGGCTTCCAATAATATCTGGCCCCGTTCAGCACACTTCTCATGTCGTCGCTTGAGGAAGGCAACTCCTCCTCCTCCGCCTCCTTCCCCTTCTCCTCATTTTCCTCCTTCACCTCCTTCCTCTTCTTCACCTCCTTTTCCTCCTTCTCCTCCTTCTTCACCTCCTTCCCTTTCTCCTCCTTCTCCTTCATTTTCATGTGATAGTACTCATCCAAACCCTTCACAGAAAAGAAAAAATAAAAATAAATACAAGAAAACTTAACTTATATTCCATGTTATTCACAACAAAAAGAGAAAATGAATGCAGCAAACTTACCATGCCCTCATCTTTCTTCTTGCGAATACGATGTATGTGCAGAACTTGGTCCTCATATATAGCCTTCTTGATTTTTTCATCTAAGTTATCATAATGGCAGTCACTTATGTCGGTTTTGACTTTAGATAGTAAATCAGCTATCACATTTCTTTCACATTCGATGAAGTCAACCACTATTATATCGTCTTCTGAAGTCTCCTTGCGTGTACCTCTAGGCTCTCCCTGCTTCCATGGCTCAACCCCAGCCAAAGCACGACACGCATTTATAGCATCCAGGTCAATTTTCTTCCACTCCCCATCTTCATGATAGTCCAAAATACCGTGGTTATATGCCATCACAACATTCCTGTTATCCATAAAAATCTTATACTTGGTCCAATTATGAGTCTTGTTTTTTGCTCTGTAAGCATTTACACGTTTCTACAAGCGGAAAATTCAGAAGTTTTTAATTAGTTTGCAAACTTTTAATACATACTAGCAAATGAGCCTACACGATTGTGTGGGAATACTTGAACTACTTTGTTTCAGATGAGTTCCAAAGAATAAACTGAAACGCGCATATGAACTTCCAAGTATACTTTGTTTCACATTAAACAAACTTTTGCAAACCAACAACATCCATCAATATCCAACAATTTTAAAATAAACTGCAACTTTTGAACAAATAAATTGTTTTGCGAAATAAACCAGGTTTTAGTTCTCCTTCATTTGGGAGAAACATGCGTACAAAAAATTCGCTTCTTACTCATAACTGTAGTAGGATTTGTACGTCATGGTCACTTCAAATGAGTCACTTGTGCCGCTGAGAGGCATAATGAAACAGCAACCCAGGATCCATCCTCTACGAAAAGAAAAAAAAATGCTATAATTAATTTCTTAATGACAATAGCATTCAAATATGTTAAATAAATAAATATATGGATAAGATGTTGGTGTATTTGGCCTTGGTTTCTTGATCTAGGGTTTGTATGTTAGAGGAAGAGAGGAAGAACAAAGGTGGCTGTTGCCCATCCAATTAATTTTCTTCATTTTTCTTATCCAATTACATGGTTTTTGGTCATGCATAAGTGAATCCCGTACTAGGCCTTATATGGGTCATTTACATCATCAAAACTAACCAAAATACATATCTAAACATTTCCAAACAAGGCCCAATAGCTATACTAACTATTAGCCTACTATTTTACCATCATATTACATAAATACTAAACTAAAACATTAATTTCAACACTCCCCCTTAATATTTCTATTTTCCATTCCCAACAATTCTCTAAGGGGCCGTTTGGATGGGGCTAGGAATAGCCTCTTCCTAGGAATATGTTATTCCTAGGCATTAAATCTCTCTCACAAAGTTACACACTTTCCAATATTTTCCGTCTAGGAATAGGCTATTCCTCTTATTCTTAAGCAATCCAAACGGCCCTTAAGATACACAAATTTATCACAAGGAAGTGCTTTGGTGAAAATGTCCGCCAATTGATCGCCGGTCTTCACATGCTTGATCATAACCTCTTCATCTTCAACCATCTCTCTAATCTAATGATGCTTGAGGTCTATGTGCTTTGTTCTCTTATGAAACACCGAATTCTTCGACATAGCAATTGCCGACTTGTTGTCACAAAAGAGAACCGTGGTCATATCTTGCTTCTCTCCCATATCTTCTAAAATCTTTCTCAACCAAATCACTTGTTTAGTTGCTTCACTTGTCGGCACATATTCAGCTTCCGCGGATGAATGTGCCACCCTCTCTTGTTTCATTGATCCCCATGAAAAAATATCCAACCCGAGTGTAAAGCAATACCCGGATGTACTTTTCATGTCATCTAAACTACCGGCCCAATCACTATCATAATATCCAAACAACTCAATATCTTCTCTTTCATTTCTCTCAAACATGAGACCATAGTCTTTGGTACCTTGAATGTACCGCAACATCCTCTTTGCAACACCATAATGCATTTTGCTAGGTTGATGCATAAACCTTGACAACAATCCCGATGCATACATGATATCAGGTCTAGTAGTGGTAAGATATAACGAACTTCCAACCAAACTTCTATATTGTGCCGCATCGACATTTTCACTACCATCATCTTTCATCAATTTTTCATTCACCAACAATGGTGTCTTTACCAGATTGTAATTTTTCATCTTAAATTTAGAGAGAATGCTTTGGGCATACTTTTTTTGAGAAATAAAAGCACTATCATCCTTTTGATCAATTTCAATACCCATAAAATAATGTAGCATACCCAAATCATTCATCTCATATTTTCTCATCATATCATTCTTGAATTCATGCATCATTTTCTCATTATTTCCGATAAATATCAAATCATCAACATAAAGAGACACAATAAGCATACCGGTTTCATCATGCTTGACATAGAGTGTTGGCTCACTAGGACTTCTCTTGAATCCCTTTTCGGTGAAGTATCCATCAATATTGCCATACCATGCACGAGGTGCTTGCTTTAACCCGTACAAAGTCTTCTTTAACTTGTACACTTTCTCTTCTTCATCTTTAACTTCAAATCCTTGTGGTTGCACCACATACACCTCTTCTTTCAACACTCCATTTAAGAAAGTCGATTTTACATCAAGTTGGTAAAGTTTCCAACCTTTATGTGCGGCCAATACAATCAACATTCTTATTGTTTCATGTCTTGCTACCGGAGCAAATGTCTCTTGATAATCAATTCCGGGTTGTTGTGAATATCCTTTGGTAACTAACCTTGCCTTGCACTTTTGTACCGAACCATCCGGGTTCGTCTTTGTCTTATAAATCCACTTCAACCCAACAACATCTTTCTCTTTTGATTTTTTAACCAATTCCCATGTCTCATTTTTCACAATCATTTTTATTTCATCATCCATAGCATTTCTCCAAACCTCCTCTTGAACCGCTTCTTCAAAACTTTCCGGCTCAACAACACAAAAGTTGCATCTTTCATACACATCACTTAACCTTCTCAATCTCATCGGAGTTGAGCTTGGAGTGGATGAACTCGACCCGATATGTGTTGTAAGAGATTGTGGTTGCTCTTCTTCTTCTTCTTCATGGATACCTTCACTTGCACCACTTGATCCTTCTCTTGGATCATCTTCATGTACCATCATTGGTACACTTTCAACACATTTTTCTTTCCAATCCCACTTGTCTTTTTCATTGAAAATCACATCTCGACTTTCAATCACTTTATTTCTCTTCAAACTAAAGAGCCTATAGGCCTTTGATTTTGTGCTATAGCCAACAAACACACATTTTTTACCTTTATCCTCAAGCTTGTTTCTCATCTCGTTTGGAATATGAGCATAGCAAACCGATCCAAATACCTTCAAGTGATTCACCGATGGCTTTCTACCACCGGACCATGCTTCAAATGATGTCTTGTTCTCAACCGCTTTGGTGGGACAACGGTTTAAAGAGTAAACCGCCGTGTATGTTGCCTCCGCCCAATATGACAATGGCAACCCCTTCTCATTCATCATGGTTCTTGCCATCTCCACAATTGTTCTATTCTTCCTTTCGGCAACTCCATTTTGTTCCGGTGTAAAACCGACCGTTACTTGCCTTTCAAGTCCAATATCCTCACAAAATTTATCAAACTCCTTGGAGTTATATTCACCACCTCTATCACTTCTCAATTTCTTAATGAACTTGCCACTTTGTCTCTCAACCATTTTTCTTTGCCTCTCAACCATTTTTTTAAATTTCTTAAAAATCGAAAATGCTTCCGATTTTTGTCTCAAGAAATAAATCCAACTCATCCTAGAGAAATCATCAATGAAAGTGATAAAGTACCGGTTACCTCCATGAGAGTTAGTGCTCATCGGCCCACAAATGTCGGTGTGAACAAGCTCCAATGGTGCCTTTGCTCTCAATATCTTCTCTTTTGGAAATGTCTCCCGATGTATCTTACCAAGAGCACATGCTTCACACACATCTTTTTTCTCTTCAATATTTGACAAACCATACACCATATTCTTTCTACTCAACAACTTTAAGCTTTCAAAATTCACATGTCCAAGCCTCTTATGTTATAACCATGACAAATCTTCTATATCAACTTTCAAAGTAACACCATTTGCAGATTTGAGAGTAAGAGGAAAATTTCTATGCCGCTCCATATTCACCACGGCCATCAACTCTCTTTTGTTTTCAACCTTATCATAAATCTTGCATGTCTCCTCCTCAAAGTGAACAGCATGACCATGCTCAATCAATTGTCCAACACTTAGCAAATTTTGAGCCAAATCCGGCACAAGCAACACATCATGAATCAACATTCTACCTTTCTTGGAATTAACGGCAATCGTGCATTTTCCCTTTGACTTCACAACCGCACCATTACCCATTGTAATTTGAGTAGTGGCGGCTGTGTTAAGCTTGCAAAAGATTGACTCATCACCGGTCATGTGATCACTACACCCGCTATCAACATACCACACATTATCTTTCTTTTCAACCGCCGCTTAGCATGCATAAAAGGTGCTACCATAAGGTCCACCATTCTTTTTCTCTTCGGTGTAATTTGCTTGCTCTTTGTTTTTATCCCTACAATCTTTTTTATTATGGCCATACTTCTTGCAATTGTAACATTGAGGCTTACCCTTGTTGTAGCAATTTTCTTCCAAATGATCCGGCTTTTTGCAAAAATTACAAAATTTATCATTACCATTGCCTCTACCTCCTCCTCGACCTCTACCTCGACCTCTTCCATAACCACCACCCCCACGGGATGTTTCTCCTTTATTGACATTTTGATTAGAGTCCTCTTTCACATTTACCTTTGATTGGAAAGCACTTTCAAAAGAATTATCACCACGCCTACCCAACCTTTGATCATACATCTCAAGAGAACCCATCAAGTCATGAACATTAAGTTTAGAGAGGTCTTTGGTTTCTTCAATAATGGAAACAATATTGTCATATTTGGAGGTAAGACTAATCAAGATTTTCTCACAAACCGCCTTATCGATTAGGTCATCACCCAAGCTCTTAATTTGGTTCACCAATTCAATCACCTTTGAGAAATACTCATTTAAAGTCTCTTTCTCCATTTTCAAATTCTGAAAATCTCTTTTGAGAGTCAAGAGTTTCACCACTCTCACTTTATCGGTCCCTTGAAACTCTTTTTGCAAAATATCCCACGCCTCTTTAGACGTCTTTGCCCCAATTATTCTAGGAAAGAGCTTGCGGAAAATACCTTGTTGGATGTAAAATAGAGCCTTCGCATCTCTCTTCTTGTTCTCCTTCTCCTTCTCATCGACCACCACGGTGGTAGTCTTCACATTGCCATCAACATCTTTCTCTTCCACGAGTTTTGGAAGTTTCTCAACAAATCCTTCTTCTACAATATCCCACAAATCTTGTGAAATCAAGAGAGTCTTCATCATAATGCTCCAATAGTCGTAATCTTCTCCGTCGAAGACGAGTTGCGCACCTCGCGCCGGCCATGCTTCTCCTTGCAATGCCATAGAACTCTCTCCAACTTCTATTTTGATTTTCTCACTTCAATAGATGAATCTCACTTGCAATCTCACCTCAACCTACGCTCTGGTACCACTTATGTTGGTCTATTTGGCCTTGGTTTCTTGATCTAGGGTTTGTATGTTAGAGGAAGAGAAAAAGAAGAGAGGAAGAAGAAAGGTGGCTGCTGCCCATCCAATTGATTTTCTTCATTTTTCTTACCCAATTACATGGTTTTTGGTCATGCATAAGTGAATCCCGTACTAGGCCTTATATGGGCCATTTACATCATCAAAACTAACCCAAACACATATCTAAACATTTCCAAACAAAGCCCAATAGCTATACTAACTATTAGCTTACTATTTCACCATCCTATTACATAAATACTAAACTAAAATATTAATTTCAACATAAGAAAATGTAAAATCAATCTACATTTCAAAAAAAATTCTCCAAATTAAACCACTGCCCCTTCATCTAAGACATACATAACATTTATGCAGTTCCTAATAAAAATATCAAACATTTAGGTATGAACTAATGGGTTTATATGCTCTATCTGAACTGGATGGATCCAGTGCCTAGTTTATCCACTATCTTGTCTATTAGCATCCTAACCTGATTGTGAAATAGGTACATAAGCTTGTAGTTTTTTTTTCAGATTGATACCTGAACTCTTTTTTGTCAATATAGTCCTTAAATTATGTGGAATTATTGAATGCAATCCTTGTGTTTAAATAAGAAATACAACTAAGGGATTTGGAGGTGTTTAAAGCACTTTTTATAAGAATGGCATGGGAGTTAGCAGCAAACAAAAATAAATTATGGGTGCTAGAAAGAAGAGAGCCTTGGGAGCTCATTGTATTGGCAAATAATGCTAGAAAGAAGGGAATCGTTGGCATTTCGGTTTCTCAGGAAGTTCACTCAGCGCCAGCATGCTTTAAATGGTGTCAAGGAGTATTATCATACTGGCCATATTAATTTTGTTTTAAGAACTCAAACTTTTGTTCATGTTGTTTATGTCTGTTACTTCATTATGGGCTCGTTTGGATCGTATGGGAATAAGGAAGGAATAAGGATTTTAGGAATAAAACATTGGGAAGTGTGTAATTTTGTGAAGAAAATATTGTCTAGGAATAAGCTATTCTTAGGAAGAAGCTATTCCTAAGCAATCCAAACGCCCCCTATGATACTACCCCGAATTTTGTTTGTATTAAAGGCCAAGGGAAATGATGATTAGTGACTGAATTAGGTGGTTCTAATATTCTGTAACAAACTTTTCAGATTATTTAGCATGCTCATGGTCTTAGACTCTGGTACAACCAAATTTGTATTGTGATGCCGTCTCAAATTATTCCATCCGTTTTGTCACTTTAATACGCAATGTACAATCCTAACAGAGACAGACATCACATCTTAATTATGCAGTTCGAACAAAATACCATTCTCTGGCTGAGATAACTAACCGTCTTCCCAGGTTTGTTTTGCTTCCTCTGAGGTATGTTCTACGTATGATCTGCGTTCTGCGTATTTTCTGCGAGCTTCTTCTTTCCCTTTTTGTTGTTGCCGCTGTCCTATAAATCAAAAGAGAGCATTAATACGTTAAATGATAAAAAATTAGTTAATTCCTCTTATTTATTTCCCTTTGAAAAATAATACCTTTTCAATTTTCGGCTTCCAATAATATCTGGCCCCGTTCAGCACACTTCTCATGTCATCGCTTGAGGAAGGCAACTCCTCCTCCTCCGCCTCCTTCCCCTTCTCCTCATTTTCCTCCTTCACCTCCTTCCTCTTCTTCACCTCCTTTTCCTCCTTCTCCTCCTTCTTCACCTCCTTCCCTTTCTCCTCCTTCTCCTTCATTTTCATGTGATAGTACTCATCCAAACCCTTCACAGAAAAGAAAAAATAAAAATAAATACAAGAAAACTTAACTTATATTCCATGTTATTCACAACAAAAAGAGAAAATGAATGCAGCAAACTTACCATGCCCTCATCTTTCTTCTTGCGAATACGATGTATGTGCAGAACTTGGTCCTCATATATAGCCTTCTTGATTTTTTCATCTAAGTTATCATAATGGCAGTCACTTATGTCGGTTTTGACTTTAGATAGTAAATCAGCTATCACATTTCTTTCACATTCGATGAAGTCAACCACTATTATATCGTCTTCTGAAGTCTCCTTGCGTGTACCTCTAGGCTCTCCCTGCTTCCATGGCTCAACCCCAGCCAAAGCACGACACGCATTTATAGCATCCAGGTCAATTTTCTTCCACTCCCCATCTTCATGATAGTCCAAAATACCGTGGTTATATGCCATCACAACATTCCTGTTATCCATAAAAATCTTATACTTGGTCCAATTATGAGTCTTGTTTTTTGCTCTGTAAGCATTTACACGTTTCATGGCTCGCATAAGTCCCTTGATCTCAGCATCAATGCTTTTAAATGAACCAAAATCAATAGGACATTTCTCAATTCTTCCCACTGCCTCTACAAATTCTAACTTTGAAGTTCGAGCTGAGATTCCATACCCAACCCTCTTGGTAAATTCGTTCCATGAAGCATCGCAGTTGAGTATCATATCAGAATCACAAAATGCTCCAGAAAACTGCAGATATTCAAACTTTTTTTTGAGGGCCGACAAGTGCCGGCAATTTCCATTAATAATAAAAAACGTTTACAAAAGTTGCATAATAAAATAAAAAATAAGACCAAGCTTCAAACAAAGCTCACTAGTCACTACTAGTACCGAATACCTTGTACCAGTATAAACTGGTACAAAACCAAAAAGAAAAATAGTACTCCTTCCAAGGTCAAACCCAACCTCGACCTAACCGATACCTACGAGGCAATCTTTAAAAAAACAAGCAGACCCACACGACCTACCAACGAGCATCCCTGACTCCTGCTCCAACACCTCTACATCGAGGCCAGTCGAGATCAGCCATGTCATACAATCACCCTTAATAGAGTCGCCAACTAAACAATCTTCTTGTTCGCCTCCGCGAGGATCCAACTCCTCAATCCGAAGATTAAACGGCAGGACTTGCAACACCAAAGAGCCACACCGTTCTCACCGGTCGCTCCAAACCACGACCTCAACGACCAGCCGGTTGCACCATGCCTACAATGGTGCCAAATTCATCGGCTGAACCAAACAACGGGCACGGTCACACAGGCGATCACAAAACACCTGTCGACAAACGCCGGTCACTATACCGACGGAGAAGAACCAAAACAAATCAGATCTAAAGAAAAAAGAAGAGAAAGGAAGAAAAAAAAGAAAAAAAAAATGGAGGGTGGAGGAGGCGGGGGAGGCCGGCGGCGGCCTCCCCGCCTAAGGTTTTCTGACGGATGGAGGACCGCCGAGGTCAGAGAGGGAGTGGGAGGGGGAGAATCGGAGGGATCGCTAAAAATAGTCTAACGGCGCCTTAATAATCATGCTAGGGTTTTAGCGCTCCCCTTAAAAAAAAGTGCTTCCTTTCAGAGATATTCAAACTTATCTTGTCCGAACTTCATTATGGATTTAAAATCCTCTTCTGTTATGATCCTGTGGACCATACGAGCGCAATGACATTTTTCGCCAAGTGAAAGTGTCAGCTCAGCAAATTCACAATCAATACAGTAGTACTTGTACTTTGTAGGGATTCTTGAATTCTAATTAGAGTAAAAATAAAAAGTTGGTTTCAACAATGCAAGTAAATTTTTTTATTTATTCTGCATAGTGTAACTGTGTAAGGGAATTGCTAGGGTAATTTCAGATTTTGTGATAGAAGAGGGGGAGAGAGACGGAAGGATGTCCTAAATACAGGGTAGCTTGAAGTGAGGGGGGAGGGGGGGTTTAGACCACCCAGTTGGGGTGAAATACATAAGAGACCTAAAGTGTGGATATATGGCTTGCGGGAAAACTAATTTGTAGGAAACTGGAAACATGACAGAGAGAGAGAGGATATTAGAATTGAGGTGGCTACCATTAAGAAATTGGGGTGGTGGCTACCATTAAGAAATTGGGGTTTGGGGATACATAATTAAAGAAGGTGGCAGCCGTTCTAGTCGATAGTGGAGGTATGGGTATCATTTCGAAATCTATGGGTTACATCTACAATAGATGAAGCATTACAAAATATTTAAGTGTTGTACACTTATTTAAATGAAATTTTGTTATTGGTCTAGAAATTGGTAACATTATTTTAAGAGAGAAAGATTACCAAATGGTGAACCGTCTTCGGTTCATGGCCGCGGCGCTCCATTGCGTTTGTGAATGGGGAGAGGGAGGGAGGGAAGGAGAGAGAGAGAGAGAGACTGAGTGAGTTGGGTACAAAGAAGTGAGATGAACGGGCGAGTAGTAAGAGAGAGAGAGCTGGTGCTGGGTACAAAGAAAGAAGTGCGAGGAATGAGAGAGAGAGAGAGAGAGAGAGAGACAGAGACAGAGAGGAACGGGGGAATAAAATTTCGAGTGGGTGAGACGAGTGAGACAGATCGAGGATTTCGCGGGAAGCCACAGTTGCAGTAAGTCGAGTTAATGCGAGTTGATTTCCGAAAAATCAATTGCTAGTTCATTGAGCTGTTAAAATTTGAACATGCTTAATATAAATTAATATATTTATTTATATTATAAGGAACTCAATAAAAACTGAATCTGAGGAATTCAGTTCTATTTGGACAAAGCAATCAAATAAATTTGGAATCATTAATTTTCAAAACCAAATTGACGGATAGATAATCAAACTTAGATATTGCATTAGACGTAATGAGCAATTTATCTAACTATATTGAAGATATTAATAGTTTTATGTTTTGAAATTTGATGACCATTTGATTGAATGTCATGAATATCAAATAAATTTGGTGTCATATAATTTCAAACAATTTTTAATTTGTTTTCTCATATAATTTCAAACAATATTAAATGTCAGTTGCTAATAAATTATTAAATCGACATATTCGCAATCAATTGAAACGGCGATCCCAGAGCCCGCAACACGTAGTCAGTTTCGTCCATGTGTATTTTCGTGGTATTTTTGTGATTTCGATCGTTTCGTCCAAAACGAAACGGTTAACGCAACACGTAGTCAGTTTCGTGTCCAAAATGAAATGCTTAACGCAACACTCCATTTTCGTGGTCGTTTTAGACGTTATGCACCCCTACTTATACGGATTGAAGGAAATGTAGGTTGAAGAATATAATGCTTGTACTACTATTACAAGTAAACTTTCAATTCCTTATATAATGTTAACCGAAAAGAAAGAAAGAATATAATTAGGGAAAGACTAAATAGGGCTGTCAATGGGTACAGTACGATACAGAGAGGTATTTTTATATCCGCACCCTCTAAAATTTTCTTTACCCGTACCTGTTAAAAAATGACTTTATCCGTAACCTACTCATACCCGTTAAGAATTTACGGTAAGGGTAGGATAACGGTACATAATGGACAATAATAATATTATTAATTTAATAAAATTATATAATGTGCTAAATAAATAACATCGAATAAATATACAAAAAAGTACAATATTTAGATAATACTTTACATATAACAAAAATCATGAAATTTATTCTCATGTCAATTGACATTAAAAAAATCTGTATAACTAATTATAAATTATAATATAATAGAGTGTAAATTAATATTTTCATCAACATAAATAAATTTCGATGAAGATCAAAACCAATACTATATCTTATGAAATATGCTAATTACATGATTATATATTGAGTTTTCCTGTGGTTAATCGCGCTAAAAAACTTCTAGATCTAGTTCAAAATGATCGATCCAAACTGTCCAATACGATCTCCCTATTGAAATCTCCATACAGACCAAATTTTATATATTTTTTAAAATTTTTAAGTATTTTTTTTTATTTTTAAAAACTGCTGTTTTTGAACGGTTCAGAACTAATTAGATTAACGATTTTCTAAAATTTCAAAAAAATACTTAAAAATTTCGGAAAAATATAAAATTTGGTCTGCATGGAGATTTCAATAGGGAGATCGTATTAGATAGGTTTGGATCGGTCATTTTGAACCAGATCTAGGAGTTTTGAGCGCGACTCACAGACCTCTGTTGAGTCGCGACTCACCATAGCAAAACTCATTATATATTACATATATGTTTGTAAAATTTTACCCGTTAGATAATGAATACGAAATAGCCCTTATCCGAACCCGTACCCGTTAAGTTAACGAAAATTTTTCTTTACCCGTACCCGTTAGTCTAACGAAAATAAAACTTTATTCATACCCGTTTTATTGAATGCGGTACGGATAGGATAAATGAGTAAACAGGTTTCATTGACAGCCCTAAGACTAATGCCCGCTCTTTAGTGCCATCTTTTCGTTTCATTCTCTGTAAGATCTCTGAAACTTTGCCACAGCAGCTGTAGTTCAAATGTTGCAAGAATTCGGTCCAATTTTGCAGAAATTGGCAATCTTCACGGATGAGAGAGAGAGATGAAATATAAAAGAAAAATTAAAAGATGCTAAGAGAGGGAATATCTAGAACTTCATATGTTTTCCTTAATAGCAAATGTGAACTCGTACAAGATGTTGCATGTCTAGTTGATCCTAGTTTTAGGGATCTAGTGGTGTTTCGTTTAGCTTCTCATTTTGATAATTGTAACAAAACTTTTTGCGCCTCTCAATTTTTATTCAATTGTCGTTGGCAGCTAGCCAACCGGCCTTCGAAAAGAAATTTATATAGGTTTATCCCTATTTCTTGTTTTATTTATTTATTTATTCCTTTTTTGGGCTTTCAATTTGAAATGTTTGGTCATATTTGGAATGAGATTTAATAGAAACTGAGCCATTACAACTGATTCTTCAGTCGTTCTCTGCTTATTAATAATAAGAATTAAGTTCTTATAATTAATCGTATTGTCAATTTCCTAAATAATTAAATTACCCCAGCAATCCCAAGTAATATGGAAATTTCACATAGTTTCCAAATTTATTTAATTTTGAACTGAACTTCATAATTAAATATAAATGAGCTCTGAGGTATACTAGATAGTAGATACGAGATAACAAGTTATCAAGAGATAAACACATATAATATGTACAACTGATCTAACTCATGGGTTATGATGAAAGTTGTACATGCATATCTGCAAAAAAGCTGCAAATTTCCTGGTTTCTACTTTCTAGCCTGTGCCCGTTTAGAATCAGAAATTATATTGGACCTCGTGGAGTAGTCTTTCGTACATTGTGTGTGTGTTCATATCTGTATTTGACCATTGCATAGTTAATTAAGTAGATCAATTTTGTAGTAATTTCAGCAATAGTTTCCATATATATATATATAAATATTTGTCAAAACTTATTATGAAACTGTGAGATGATTGTGGTACGGTACGGGGGAGATTGTCGCTTTTGATCAGATATACGCTGACACGTGCCGGGCAAAGAACGGGGTTTTTTTCTTAAACGGCTCTGACGAAAACAATAGCTCAATAAAGCACCATGCGCTATATGATATTTACATAAAGAGCCAAGGCGCAAGGTGCTTGTACGCCTTATTTTGAGCCCCTAGTAAGGCGCAAGGTGCTTCTGCGCCTTACTAGTTAGGCCCCAAATCAAACTACGCCTTATCTGTTAGGCCCCAAATCAAACTACGTCTTACCCCTTCATTTTTCTGCCGACACTCCACGTATTTTAGCCCTATTTTAATGGAAAAAAAGAGTAAGGCGCACATCTAACCTGCGCCTTACCCCAATTTTCTAAACAAGAAAGCTTATTTTATTATGTTGAGAATATGTTATTTCATATGTGTCACAATTGCATCCGATATCAAAGCTTATTAAAAGCTAATTGCATCCAATTATTTGACATTAATAATTCGTACTGACATGGACGTAACTAGCCAACGTAAAAATCCCTACACTTGCCATCTCTGTGGACAATCTAGACATAGCCGGAGAACTTGCCCCACAGCTACGAGAAATGATGAAGGTTATTTGTATTTTTTAATTTCTTGCATTTTTAATCTCTAATTTTATTATTTCACTTGTAAATTTCTAACTTTGATTATGATGTTTTTCTTGCAGAGAACTAAGACAGACTAGTATGCCTTTAAATATATAATATAATGTTATTTGTGCTTTGATTAGTGTAATTCTAGACTTGTAGTATGCCTTTAAATTTGTATTGTAATGTTATTTCTGCTAAGATTAGTATAATTCTGAACTTGTATTATGCCTTTATATTTGTAATGTAATGTTAGTGCTTTGATTAATGTAATGCCTTTATATTGATTAGTGTTTTAATTAATTTTCTTTATCAGTGAACTCTTTTTTTAAAGAAAAATCAGCCATATATACCCCTCTAATCTTATTCAATCAGCCAACACGTAAGCACTATCTTTTTGGCATTGAATCATTATTAACGCAATTCTTAGTTTCAAACAAAAAATTCGTTATTTTTTTTGCCCAATCGAGTTTTTACTGGGACATAAACTTTAAGGGGTTGTTAATGTATTTTGACTAATGAAGATGCTTCAATAATGAACTACGATATTTTATTATTATTAATGTCAAATAATTGGATCAATTAGCTTTTAATAAGTTTTGATATCAGATGCAATTGTGACACATATGAAATAACATATTCTCAACATAATAAAATAAGCTTGCTTGTTTAGAAAATTGGGATAAGGCGCAGGTTAGATGTGCGCCTTACTCTTTTTTTCCATTAAAATAGAGCTAAAATACGTAGAGTGTCGGAAGAAAAATAAAGGGGTAAGGCGTAGTTTGATTTGGAGCCTAGCAGGTAAAGCGTAGTTTGATTTGGGGCCTAACTAGTAAGGCGCAGAAGCACCTTGCGCCTTACTAGGGGCTCAAAATAAGACGTAAAAGCACCTTGCGCCTTGGCTCTTAATGTAAATATCATATAGCGCATGGTGCTTTGTTGAGCTATTGTTTTCGTCAGAGCCGTTTAAGAAAAAAACCCCAAAGAACGCGAGGGGGTGTGGAAAGCACGGTGTCTTCTGCGCGAGGTGTTTCCTTTGTGCATCCGGTGTACTACTTACTATTCTAATGATTGAGTTGGACGAGTGATGATGATTGATGGATGATCGGACCAGAATAATACAACGGTGTATTTATTAATGATAAACCGAGTTTCCTTGCTGAATACCTCCTCTGGCTGCTTCTGCTTTGCTGTCCCATTGTCCAGTGAAGGTAATAAGCTGAATCAGATAGTGATGTTAACGGATCGGGTGTGGAATCTCATTGTCATTGGTGCCGTTAAAGTTTTCAAATTTTGATGCACTTTCCAGAAACGGTTTTATGCATTAATAAGTAGTAAAGAAAAATCTAATTATTTTTAAAACTTCTTTTGATCAAATTATACTACTTAGGCTTACGCTGGAAAAAAAATATATACACACTATTTTTTAACAGCAGCAAGAACATACCACACACACACACACACACTTTTACCAATTAATCTTTTAATTGAACCAATTTAATAAAAAAATTTCTAAATAACAATAATAATAATTTTAGTTTTAATTTTGATAACCATTTGATCAGTTATGGTTGATGTCCAATGAATTTGCTGCTCTTGAACTTGAATATTGCAACGTTGCTAAATAGCAAAAGGCTTTTACACTAAATTTAAACATTGCAAAAATGCTGAATAAACACAATTTAAGTTCGATTAAATAAAATTGAAAGTTTTATCAATAATTAGTGCACTCAATTTTATCTAATTCATATGCTTCGGTATAGTTTAATTTAGAATGTATGTGATCAGTATCCTTAATTAGTAAGATGAACTGATTAGTTTAACATTTGCCAAGTAACAATTATTCAATTTCTTGTGTGTGTGTGTGTGTGTGTTTAGTGAAGCTAAAACAGTCAGGAATAATACCAAATTTCAACATTTTCAAAACTATAGAGTTCGCACATCTGTTGTCTAACTCTTTTTAAAGTCCGTGCATGATATACGTATTATTTGCAGATACATCCAAATTTTTTAATATAAACAATTTTATAATAAAAAATTTTTAAATGGAGCAAATTTTTTTTTTTTTTTAAATGAGCAACGCTATAGCGGCCCTTGGAATACCGCTATAGCTCAGTCCTCCAGCGGTATTTAAATTGCTGCTATAGGGTTTGATTATGTTACCTTTAAATCATCTGTGATGCAATATTGCACTTCCATTATATAGCTCAATCTTCTCTCTTCTACCTTTAAATCATCTGTGATGCATTGCACTTCCATTATATAGCTCAATCTTCTCTCTTCTACCTTTACATTATGTTACCTTTAAATCATCTGTGATGCATTGCACTTCCATTACATAGCTCAATCTTCTCTCTGCTTACATGACGTCTACGATTTGATATCAAGTAAAAGAAATCAACCAGCACCTTTATTGCACGTTTGAATTCTTTTGTTATCCATCCCCAAATTGTCTTCTATTTTTGCTTAATTCAAAATATGGGTATGAAAAATAATTAGGTTCCTTCCAAAAGAACAATATAAAGAAATGCATCCCATGATAATTATTTATATTAACATTTTTGCATAAACTTGAATGAGCCTAAAAATTCTAAAATAACTTTGTAAATATGTTATTAGACTTGGACAATCTACCAACAAACTTTAATATAATTTCCGATTTTTTTTTTTTTTTTTGTCATGCATTGTGTTATACAAAAAGTTTTTTCATTCGTATAACCATGACGCATTCATTTCAATTTAAATGTGAAGCTAGTATTAATATGATGAGGGTTATGGTGCCCCAAATTTTTGGTGCTACAAATGCCACAATTCCTATTTTTCATTAATATTTCAAAATTTAATGCCACAATGTCCGAATTATGTCTCTCATATTGTTGTTTTTGAGTGCTACAGTACTTAATTTTCAAATAAACTTTTAATACTTTTTCCCTACCATTTTATTCGTTTAATAAAATTACTTGTTCGGTTCTTAACCAAATAATACTAATAATAGTATAGATAACCAAGTCCGCAATTTGATCTTAACACAACACAACTTTCAAATTTGATTTAATCAAAAAAAAGAAAAAACTTTCAAACTTGCACCTCATTTCGGATCCAAACCCACGTTCAAAATACAAATTACATGGCCCAATAGCCGTTATAAATTGTATATATATATTTCTTTCACCATACTTTATTTTTTTCACCACAAATAAAATAAATTATAAATAATGATTATAAAAAATTTAAAATATAATCTATATAATATTTAAGTTTATTAAATTATAAATATTTATGTATAAACAAGCATGAGCTTGTATCAATATTTTCCCAATTGCTAGTTTTTTCTCTCCTCTCCACGCCTCTACATTACAACTAGAAATGTGTAATTACTGTGGCCAACCTTAGTTGTCTGAAATAGAGAGAGCAGGTGAGCAAGCCAAAATGAAAATTTAAAGGAGCCTCATGTGCATTCAACATAATCATAACTCCATAGTTTACATGACAAAATGCATATACTTCCGTTATAAAACCAATTAAAACTGTGTACACCAGAACACAATATTCAGATGTTTAACTGTCACTAGCAAACAACATAAAATTTTTAATATAAACAACCATGACGACGGGTTTGTTTCCCGTACATATCTTTAAGCAAGAGCAGCTTGCTACTAACAGCAGTAGACAGTGAATATTCCGGACTGTCCCTAATTAATGATGCCACGGCCGCATAATTTTCAGCCGTCACAACTCCTGAGCCCCCAAATGTGTGACCCCACTTAAACCACCCCCCAAATTTGAAACAGCCATCGAGTTTCTCCGTGCTTCCCATGAATGACCATTGACCTGAAAGAGCAACAAAATTATCAAGTTCGAATCCCGCATCATTTTTTTTTTTTTTGGGGTGGGGGAGAGAGAGAGAGAGCAGGAAGAATAAGCGCACTATTAAAACGCAGATGGATTCCGATAAAAGCAAATGCCCATGACAATGACGACTTCTCCACAGCATTGATAACCACCTGTTTATTGACAGTCATTATGAAGCAAACTTAGGCCACAATTTTGATTTAAATTGAAACCAACCTTCGCACTGGTACTATCTGCTCTGATCTCTTTTGGCTGGTAGCACCAAGTGAATTGCAAAGAGAAGAAAACAGATTACTAAAGAGAAAATATATCACTCACTTTACCAGGCGACAGTACCTCCTCCACTTGGAAGGAGTCTATTAAGTCTTCAATATCACTTTGGTCAATGGATGATAGGCAGTCCTGGAATTGTTTATTACTTTACAGTCCGTAAGCATTAAAAGAGTATAAGCAATAGGATGGAAAAGAAACGATACAAATATAAGCAGCAGACATGCTTACCTTCACATTTTTGCATTCAAAGGACCTAAGGCTATCATCAAAATTGAATTTAGCCTGCGCAAAGAGTACACACATATGATGCATTAAAGAAAATAATTACATCTAGAGAAAACATAAACTACCAAAGATTGAGATTACTTACATGTAGGAATGATCGGACAGAAGGCACAATTTTCGTCCTGTAGTCACAGACACAGAGGTCCGAAAGGCAGCGCTTCATGTTGTCTATTTGATCTGCTGCCCCCAGGATTTTCTGATTTATCGAACTAAGCTGGAAAGAGAACCTTTATTAATGAGAAAGAAACCATGAAAGCAAAAAGATACCAATCTTTTGAAAGAAATGAGGTAAAGAAGAGAGGTAAAAAGAGGGTACAGTAGTAGCAAACCTCAGAAATTAAATCACTCTTCATGTCTTGAAAAGCTTCTAGCACAGAATTGTTGCTCAAGGAACCATAGCCTTGATCATGAGCTTTATAAAGAAGTTGAGAGAGAAATAGGAACTGCAACTTGTGGGTGGTGCCAATATGCTGCTCCACTGTAGAAAGGGTGCAGGGACAACTTCTCTGGTTGGTGGTGCCAATGCGCCAGTCCAAAATAGAAAGCTTGCGGAGCCAGCTTACAAGAAGCGAGAGGGGTTGGCCTCCATGGAATAACATGAGATCGAAGGCATTCGCAACCTCCAAATATGTTAAGGTCTCACATTTAATTTGAATGAGCTGCGTCAAGTGACTGACTTGATTCTGAATATTGGGAACAATATTGAGATATCGTTTGTGCTTTTCCTGACCAAGTTCCCTCTCTTCATCGGTTGATGGCATTTCATAGAACTTATTAGAATCCACAAGAAAGTAATCATAAGTATCATCAACAGTGATGGAGTCCTCCAAGTCAGACTCCATCATTGCTGCATCCCCTTTTACCTCATCTCTACTGCCTTGTCGAGGTATCAACCAATACTCATTATGACCGATTGAAAGCTGGTGCTCATTCTCCAAATGCACCATATGGGACTCTCGATCTACAAATGTGATGCCACAGTCGTAACAGATCCAGTACTTCCATGTCTGATTAAGTCTAAACCATCTTATCCCATCCCATTCGCTCCCATCTGACCCGTGACTGTTTTTCTCACGGTGTCTCAGGACATCAGAGATTGACACCCAAAAGAATGGGCCACTTCCCTCTGAATTTCCAGTTGCACTCTCACTCAAGGTTGAATCCAAGGTACACAAGGTCGAGATAGCCCTCCAAGGCTTTTCTGAATCATATTCAGATTCACTCTCATCGCTACTAACCTGCTGTTCAGTGCACTCCTCTTGATCTGGAATCCTGGGACATTGCTGCATTAAAAAGAAAAGAAAGCCTGACGTAAGGCAGCATACAACAAAATTCCAACTTGGCAAATCCATTCAAAATATGCAATTATCTTACTGAACATTGACGTGCCCAGCCATTCTTCTACTATGCAAAACAGACAAATTCACAATTAAATGCGCGATCATCAATGATCTTACAAGAAGCTAATATTGGTGAACTACGTGGCTCGGCAAGAAAATGAGCAATATATCTAACATCTTATGGCCATGTTTGGTTGAGGAATAAATGGAGTGGCTTGACTACGAGTAAATAACTAATCCACTCAACTTCTCCAAGTTTATATCATATTTGGTATGAAATGGTGGAGTGAATAAGGAGTAAGTGTAACTAAATAATGATAAACATCTCTTGATCCATGTTAACTTTAATCCACCTAAAACGGTAGAGTAATTTACTTCTCCTTACTCCACACTACTCTACCAAATTTAAATCATGTTTGGAGAAGTAAAGTGGATTCAATGAGTTACTCCACCCTTACTCCTCTACCAAAGATGGCCCATGAGCATGAGCATGGTTCCAGCAAGCAGAAATTCAAAAAACCCAATATATATCAGAACAAACTGAAGGTAGAACTGGTATGTTTGATCCCCTGACTCACTTCACAAAACTAAAACCTAGCAAAATTTATTTCGGTTTAGAATTTCAGGTCTGGTAATGATAAATACTTGCAGTGTCTATGCATGGGTGCCAGGTAATGCAAATGCACCTCAAATATCGACAGAATTGATAACATAAGCACACATGCATAATTCAACATGCAGTTGAGACCTTTAAACAAATTACTAAAATAGTTTATCAGGATAATGCTTCACACCAAAAAAAAAAAAAAAGTCTTGTCTTCCAGGTGCAAAAGAAATATGAGCAAGTCATCAATCATTCTGTACTTACATACCGCAGAAAGATTGTCTTCTCTCATTTCAAGTCGATGGCACCTCAGGTAAAAATATAATTTCAGCTGCAATTAAGAAGGCTCAACATAAGTCATAGTCTCTTCAAGTTAACAATACCAGATCCAGAATGGAAACAGCACACTCAATTGAAAAAAGAAAGCAACTCAACATTTTAGAAACAAACTTGCATACCCGTAAAAAGGATTTCATAAGAGGTAAAATATACATGCGACAATCAAGGGCACACAGTTCACGGAGCCAAGACTCCAAGCACAGCACTCTATTGACAAGTTGAAGATGCTTTTGCTCACTCTAGAGACAAAATATAGTTAAGATGATCAGTAACAGGAAATAAAATAATCTATAATCATATTTTGAAGGAAAAGATTCTTGTGGAATCTTGGAATCAGAAACCTGGGAATGAGATTCGATTTCGGCAGGGTCTCCAAGACAAAAATTCAAATCTGGGTACAGGTTTCGCAATTTCTGGAACCAGACATGCCAAGGCCGAGACAAGCTTTTCTGATGAGTTAAGCCTGCAGCTGTTTGACGCACTCTTAGCTCATTCATGGATTTCAGCACACAGGAAAAGCTCTCCTTGGTTTTAGAAGACTTTAAACACAATAATGAGAGCATTAATGCCCTCTCGTCATCACAGAGAGGTTCTGTCTTGGGAAAAGCCGAAAGCCTCTCATCATTTTTGGACTGTGAAAGTTTTATTCAATTTTGCAATGCTCCTAAGAATTATTTAATCTATACTGGAATTTACTAAATATATGTAGAATTTTCTATTTATATTGTAGTAATTATTCATATCCTATGTTTTATCTGCTTCGTATTATGGAATATTTATGTTTCTTACGTATATTTTTATAAGATATGAACTAATTTATACATATTTTACTGAGAGCGGTGTTCTAATGTTCTTTTAGAGGTACTAGTAACAAGAGTTTTCCTAGTATGGAAAATCGGCCTATTGCTAAGCTATATAAAGATTATCTTTTAGGAGAGGAAAATATATCCAGAATTTCACACTTGTTCCAGCTAACAGCACCTTCAACCAGCTCCAATGCTTGATTTGCAGAAGGCAATTCAGGGCCTCCAGCGGTTTGACATTCTCTAAGCTCATTGAAAACTTTCTGCACACAAGAAAAGCTCTCTTTGGCTTTAGAAGGCACTCTTGGAATTTTGGGAATGCATGGTCCGTGGCACAATAAAGAGAGAATCGTTACCCTCTCACCATCGCAGAGAGGTTCTGTCTTGGGAAAAGCAAAAAGGCACTTATCAGGAGAATAGGAAACTATATCCAGAATTTTACTCTTGTTCCAGCTAACATAACCTTTTTTTTCGGACTCCGACTCATGATTTGCAGAAAGCGATGTATGTTGCTGGACAAACTGGCACATCGGCTCTAGAAGTAGAACAAACCAGTTGAGGCCATCTGCCTCCAACAAACAGAAGGAGAGGGGGGAGCATGCAAGAAGTTCTTGAAGGAACTGAGTACCATATCTGGGAGGGCGGGCAACAAAGATGTGCTTGGAAGCCAGGGCCGTCATTGCTGTGAGGAACCGATCAGAGAGAAATGAAAAGGAAGCTCGCTCATGCGCAGCTAGCAAGATCTGAAATTTCTTTTTCAACACAACCAAAAGATTTTTCCTATTAGGGTCCTCTGAATACGGCCAATTCAAGGAGTGAAGCTGGTCAGAGCCAGAGCACACGTCGGCCAGAGTAGAATGCCGGTAGTTGAGACACATTGATGAGAGCATATCCAGCGCAGGCTCAATAACAATCGGTTTCCAGACCATCTTACGGAGAGCATCAGCACACCGTTGCTCCTCGAACAGATTGTGCCGTTGGGGTGGGCAGGAGGGGGGGTGAATCTCTGGCAAGTGCTCGGATTTGAGGTGAATGATGAGGGACTCGTCATCATGGAACAAACGCAAGCAATCTGGATCGGGACAGAGGTACATCTCCCAGGTACCATAAAGCACAAAAAAATCTATGGCATCTGAAAGGAAATCTACGAGCCATGGTTCCTTGACAAAACGGGATGAGAATCTGGAAAGTTCGCCGCCAGAAACAGTGGATAATTCCTCCTTACCTGCACCAACAGATGCAGATGAGAAGCCAAAAGTAAATGCTGTAAATTACGTAACTGCAAGGCCATATCATAGTAGCGGTTGTCTAATCTTTAATATTCCCTATAGCCCCAATCCGATTCTCCAGCTTGTAAATCAAAAAAAGAAAACCAAATATGCTGAAGTATACTAAAACAACATAGATACAGATAGAATGAATTTGTAGTTCAGTCATCATTATCGTTAAATTGAAAGTAGTTTAAAAACAGGAACTTTCGTAGGTGCTCACTACACACAGCATCCCAAGTCCCTGGTCGATTCTCCTGATGCTCATCAGGAGATAACGAAGAAATCAATTCCACATCTACAGAGTACAATAAAATGCCAAAATTAAATCCATACCTTCGTCGTCCAGGGATTTCCAATACTCCTCTGCCTCCTGTGACATATCAGTTCGGTCGCATTCGGCAAAATTGATAATGTAAACGGATGGATCGAGCTCACTCTCCTCTGCTGCTGGCGCTTCCGATCGGCCGTATTCGACCACGAACCCCATCGTACCGAGGTTAGGATTAGGCGATCGGCCGTATTCGACCACGAACCCCATCGTACCGAGGTTAGGGTTAGGGTCAGGTTTCGGGATTCCTTTTTCCTTTTTTTTTCTTTTTTTACAACTTTCCTTTTAGCGGAGTCCAGCCGACAAGTGGAGTTTTCTAGGAGACGAAATTACCCTCCTCCCCACAAGTGTAGCGCCCAAGAAATCTACCTCTTATTATTATTATTATTATTATTATTATTATTATTAAATTAATTAATTTATTTTATTAAATTAAATAATAATTAATAAACTTAATTAGACATTTTCTATGCTAAGTTCTACCTCTATCTTTGTTTTTTAATTTTTTAACGTGGTGCTTGATTTTGATATATTAATTGTTGTTTAAATTCTTTTAAGCTCTACTTTAACAATATATTTATATTTTTATGTATTCATTTGCAGTTTGTAAGCTTGCCTGAGCGCTCGATCGACGCCTCGACTAGGTACCGAATGTAACTTCTATTGTCCTTTTTCTTTTTCAACAACCCCTCCCCCCACCCAGAAAATAAATAAAAAAACATAAATCTAGCGTGGTTTCATTATCTTAGGAAATGTGTCGCTGCAACTGTGGTTAATTTCTCTCTTCGAATTCATATAAATTTAGATTTGAGTCGTCTGATTTAATATCAATGGTTAAATTTTTTCGACCCTATCAATCTGGTATTATTCGTGGCACATCCAGTAACCGTTGAAGGAGAAGGAAAGAGAAAAAAAGAGTAGGGGTTTGTTCAACAACGGTATTTAGAAGCATCAAAGGTTTAACCTATTTATAAGCATATTGTGGGTACCCAACTAGGCAGGCGTAAGGGACTTGAGTCAGCAGATAAGATTGATTATAGAATATATATTCCCAGTTAAGAAATGAATAAACAAATAAAAATGTAGAAGCTCAGCATCAACTTGAGGCTTCAATTTCCTCGTTGGTTCATGTAATTTTCATTTACAGGTACAGCATAAGAAACAACAAGTTGGTCATATTGTTAGTGTAATTTCTCGAGTTTTGAAGCAATGAATTATTTTCACGATTGAAAAATGTTTTAAATAATTAATGATATAAAAGAATGTTATAGTCTTATAAAATTAATCTTAATTAGTTGCATACTATTTTTTTTTATTTGATGTAATTTGCTATATCATGAACACTAGTTAAATATGAACAATTTGAAGCAATCAATCTAATTATTATTCTTCACTCTTGTTATTTACATAGTGTGCATGTGTGATTGTGTATCAAATTTCAAACTTAATTTATAAGCTCTTTGTGGCGATTGTTAAATCTTTAAGTTAATTCATTATCAATAATAACAACTCATATTTTAATTATGAAAAAAAATGAGGGAGTGAAATAATTATCTCTCGTTGGTATATATGTTATTTTAAAAATAATTAAAAATACAAGAAATTCAATTAATTATACTCTGTCAGTCAGTTTGGAAAACAATTACAAATAGTCCTTTGCTTTTTTTAACTGTTTATACTTTATAATAAACTAGATGAGGGGGAGGCGGCTTCGCCGCCATTTGATAACCTTTGATGGCTAACTCTATCAATATATAAAAAAATATATATTTCCAATATATCTATTTTATATTTACTTTATATATAAAGAAAGAACTATCTTAGATGATTGGTACAACTATTTTTAATATATTTAACAAAAAAATATTTTTAATTAAAAGCCAATGCAGTCACTGTTTTTAATTAAGAAGGGTAAATTTCTAGAATAGTGATCGATCAACGAAAATTGGAGGGTTTAGATTGCATGTCGTATGAGGGGATAATTTTTTTTTTCTATAGATTAGGCATGAACTATCTTAGACTTCCAAATATATCTACCTTAGATTTCCAAATATATTTAATTTTTAAATTAAATAATGATTGGTAGAACTATTTTTAATATATTTAACCAAAAAAATATTTTGAATTAAAAGCCAATGCAGTCACAACTTTTAATTAAGAATGGTAAACTTCTAGCATATATTCAGATTGATCGATCAACGATAAATTGGATGGCTCAGATTGCATATCGTATGAGGGGATAATTTTTTTTTCTATAAATTAGACATGAACTACTTTAGACTTCCAAATATATCTACCTTAGATTTCCAAATATATTTAATTTTTAAACTATTTTTAATTTATATAAATAACAGTGTAAAAAAATTGACTCTATTTTTTACCGCATTTTAAATTTTAAAAAGCGGCCACGGATTTTAATTTATATCTTAGATTACAGCTGTCTATCTAATAAAATTGATTTATAATTTACCACTTGTTAATTTCCGTACTATATTCAAAATTATAATTTTAAGTGTCTTATCTCTCCCCGAGATATTTCTGTTCTTCTTTTATTTTTTTCGAAATAGAATATAAAAAAGTAACTAGTCCTATTTTTTTCCCATCAAAATAAAAAGTACTGCTGCTGATGATCTCATATTTACACCCTTTTTCTCACTCGCCACCTGTTTTTTACAGTCTCTGTGCAACGCATGCGGAATCAGGTTCAGCCGTTCAGGAAAAAGCAACTGGAGGCCGGTGAGGGTAAGAAACCTGTCACCTTCTTCGCACTGAACGGTGACTTCACCTCACCTTCCGCTGATGTCATGACGCTAGAAGAGATGAAGGCGTTACAGAAGGCGAAACAACTGAGGGAACTTAGATCCGACGTGGAACGCCGGGTCCAGGAGCTGCGCAAGCGGTTGCTGTTGAGGTCCAGGAAGGAGAAATAGTGTTCTCCAAAACGTGTCGTGTTAGGCGTGTTGGTACGACACGCACGCGTGTTGGCACGACACGACACGACACGTGTACGGAAATAATACGACACGTGCGTGTCGACGTGTTGTGTTGAAAGCGTGTCGTGTTAAGGGTTTCATCAAGTTGATACGTTTTAACACGACACGTTTTGATACGCGACACGACACGACACGTTTTGATACGCGACACGACACAACACGACACGTAATACGTCTAATACGACTTAAATAAATTGAATATTTTTATTAATTAAACTTGGATCAATCAAGACCGTCGATTGATAGCAATGGATGCCTTAGATCACACATGAAAAGCACAATCCGTAGGAAACAATTCTAACCTATGATAGAAGGACACGTGGCATTATATTATTGGTCAATTTGAAAAAAATTTAGCGCTATTCACCCGTTGTATTGTATTCAAGTGACAAGACTCCCTATCATCCATCAGTAGGCAGTAGTAGCTCATTATGGGATACGGACATACGGTCATACGGTCTACCGGCTATGCATTATAATGTGCTAGAATAGGGCTCTAGGATCATAGGATGTGTTTGTGGTCCTGGTATCATCATAGAAGTTTTATGGCCTTTGATATTACATCCCACGATTGAGATTATTTTCTATGAAAATAAATAGAAAACTATGATATGGAATCCCAAATTGTACATTTATTTGCACTACTAAAAGCCACAACAATTAACTGCAAATTTTTCATAATTTTTTTCTTTTTAAAATGTATTTAATATATTTTTTGGAATTTTCAGTGAAAAAATCGAAAAATCTATCCTGACACGTCTAACACGTCGTGTCGTGTCGTGTTGACACGTCGTGTTAGACGTGTCGTGTCATTATGCGTGTCGTGTCAGTCTATTTCTCCAATCAACACGACACGACACGGCACGTTGAAAATATTAACTCGTGTCAACACGACACGACACGAGCTCTAACACGTGCGTGTTTGACACGACACGACACGTTTGGAGAAGACTGGAGAAAGCACAAGCGGCGCACCTGCTCGTGATGCTTTCTAAGGGTAAGGTTACCGCCTAGCGCAGCGCGTTCGTTATGCGAACGAATCGTCCTTTCTGACCTGAATCGTACGGGCTACCGTTTCTTTCTATTTTGTCGTTTTCTGGGAAAGGGGTTACTTGTTAATTTACAGTTTACACTGGGGGTTAGTGTTTTAGAAGGAGCGCTTTTGTGGTGAAACAGAAAGTTAACAGTGTTTGGTTGGGTAAATAACTTATAGTCAATTTGGTATACGCTTACTCCCTCCAGTTTGTCCTTTTTTGGTTGCTAGTATGGAGGGGTTTTTGAAAGATGGAAAACTTTTAGTTATGTTTATTTTGTTTCGATAGATGGAAAACTTTTAGTTATATTTATTTTGTTTTGTATGTCTTAGCTTTTTTGAAATGAAAAGGTTGCTTACTAATGCTTATTATTGGTTTAATTACTGAACATGTGCTAGCTACTGATTACTTTTTCACTATAAACATTTGAAACATATAAATTGCTCACTGCACTTCCTTTGAAACATTATACTTACTGCACTTCCCTTGTTAATATTTGTATTTATAAAAGGAATTTACTCTTTTACTCGTACAAAAGGAAAATATATACATTGCTTAGTAGGCCAGATAGAGGCTTGGCTCAATTTAACGGTAAAGTTGAAATTTGCCAATACAAAAAAATGGTATAAATTTAGATATATATATATTGCTGTGGTATTAATCCATTTTTTCAGTTAGTAATCGTCTTAGGAAAAAAACAATGTAAAAAAAGAAAAACACTTTACTTGCAATGCAGTTATTAACAGTGCATTATTGGCTTGATGCCGTGCAGATATTATCTATTTGTTATTGGTAATTCTGCCCTTTATCATCACCCCTTGAAACGTCAAGTGAGTTATTTGCACTTGCTTTTAATGGCCTATCTCTTGGTCTTGTTTCTAATATAGAATAGAATCCATAAGAGATTATTTCGCCAGATACCTTTTTCAGTGTTTGGGGTTTCTTGACAAAGTAACCAATAGCCAATAGCACTAGAACAGATTTAAATAGATGTACAATCATTAGACTAGCTACAAATAGTAAATATATAACCACTGTCCACTGGTAATAGTTCTATGTAGATATAGATTAAAACAATGCCTTTTGAACTATCGAAATAGTAAAGATATAGATTAATAAATGATATTTTCATGCAAGATAAAATTATATATATATATATAGAATTTTAAAGAACAAATGGTGGTTTATCAATTATCATGAATTCATGACATTAAAAGCAATATGGGACCTTTGGGCTGTTTTGAGGAAACCCATAATTGTGTTGACTACCAACAAACTTGGGGATTTTAATGAGAGACCACAAGTCCACAACTAGGCCCATATATGTAAAGATGGAGATTACGTTCCCGCTTCCGCTTTTGGTCCTGAATCCTGTGCTGATGCTTTTCAAAAAGCTTTTCACTATGGCCCCGATCAAAATAGCATCTTTTAACATGGTATTTCATTTCATTTTATTTAATCGGAAATTTTTTTATCAAAATAAATGAATTTTGTGTCATTTAATTAGTTGAAATTCTCATGTAATTAGATCCAACGAAATGATGTAAACTCAATTGAATCGAAAATGATATGAAATGAAATCCCGTGTAAAAAAACATTTTGATCAGGGCCTATGTGTTATTTCGTTCAATTATCAAATTTTGAACGTTTAATGAATGAGGATTGAGTACCTAATTAGATCAATTAGTCAATCAGAGGGCGAAATAATGAAATCAGGGATTGAGTTCTTTTGATTTCGGCCACGTCGGAAATTTTGCTTCCGCCGACGACGGCTGACGTAGTGAGGTGATGCTCAAAGGGGTGGCCTTTCGTGGGGCCACACCAGTTGGTGACGCATGGCTGATCATAGCTGTCAGCCTAAAAACTAAAACCAATGTTATTCTGTGCCGTTGGATAGAACAGGAACTTGTGTTGCTGCTTAATCCTCGGCCTAAAACTACAAATATGTATATATTATAATCCACACTATATTAAATTAAATGCAACCATATCATTCATTATTTTAATTTATGGTCTGTGTTTTATTTTGGGAATATAAAAAATAATAAGCATATTGTGGGTACCGAACTGGACAGGCGTAAGGGACTTGAGTCAGCAGATAAGATTGATTATTGAATATATATTCCCAGTTAAGAAATGAATAAACAAATAAAAATGTAGAAGCTCAGCATCAACTTGAGGCTTCAATTTCCTCGTTGGTTCATGTAATTTTCATTTACAGGTACAGCATAAGAAACAACAAGTTGGTCATATTGTTAGTATAATTTCTCGAGTTTTGAAGCAATGAATTATTTTCACAATTGAAAATGTTTTAAATAATTAATGATATAAAAGAATGTTATAGTCTTATAAAATTAATCTTAATTAGTTGCATACTATTTTTTTTATTTGATGTCATTTGCTATATTATGAACACTAGTTAAATATGAACAATTTGAAGCAAATCAATCTAATTATTATTGTTCACTCTTGTTATTTACATAGTGTGCATGTGTGATTGTGTATCAAATTTCAAACTTAATTTAAAAGCTCTTTGTGGCGATTGTTAAATCTTTAAGTTAATTCATTATCAATAATAACAACTCATATTTTAATTATGAAAAAAAATGAGGGAGTGAAATAATTATCTCTCGTTGGTATATATGTTATTTTAAAAATAATTAAAAATACAAAAAAATTCAATTAATTATACTCTGTCAGTCAGTTTAGAAAACAATTAAAATAATTTCGAATTCATTAGTAAAAAACCTAATCGAGCAAGTCGACTTCAAATTAGATTCAAAACGTATATGAGTTAATATAGGTACAGAGAATGTTTGAAAGTGCATAAGTAAATGATGGAGACAATGTCAAAAAAAAAAAAAAAAAGGTAATTAGTAGCTAGTAGTCCTAGTTTAAATTAAAAGAAGCTTCGTAACCGACCTAGCTTTTGTGTGATTGCACCTACTATCAACTAAATCTAGCTACTCAATAACTCAAATCATCGAAAAACAAACTCTACTTGTTCGAGGTTCTTCTCACCAAACTGAAAAATCACATAAAAGAAAAAAAAACTAAAGTTCCAAAAAATGTGGCCATCTACCCTCTATATTGTTCTATTCATCATAGTGGCAACTCATGCAACAATAGTTGCTTATGCTACTGAATATTGATGCGACATCGACTCCATGTGGTTGCGAAGTCAGAGCACCACCACCTCCACCATATGCATGGCCGCCGCCTCCACTGGTATATTATCCACCAGCAGCTCCACACTGTACGTCCACCCCCACCGCCAGTACCGTATATACCGATTTACAGCCCACCTGGAAGCCTATATCCAGTGGATCCAGAATATGATTATTCAAGAGGGTTGCAGAATGCAGAACATGGCTTATTCAAGATGGTTGTTTCTCCTGTACCATTTTTGTTCTGTAGGCTTCTAACTGGATTGCTTATTTTTTGGTAATTGATTTGTATGGAGGTGCAGGGTTTGTACAATTGTACGTGGCTATTATATATATATATTTTTAGATGAAAGTATGGCAATTAGGTGTAATATGTAGCATTAAAATCCCCATTGGTGTATCTGATAAATATTAGTAATGTATGAAATACGGCTCGTGCATGTCAGATTTTTTTTTTTTATTGGTCCAAAATAAAATGTTTTTAAATTTGCAGAAGATTTTAGTTGAATTTACTTTTGACAATTTAATCAGCGCAAGATTTTTTTTAGTATAAGTTTATGTCTTGATCTTTCTTTCCTTTTAATTATTAATTTTTATGTTTGACAAAATCTCTTTTTTCTCAAAAGAATCAATTTATTTCTCAATTTTGGAGTTAGATTTCAGTTCGTTTTATAGCTAGCTGATTTTGATACAAAGAATAATGCATACTCTGTTGAGTAAGGGATAGGGTAGGACATGATTACATGAACATATGAAGTAATTGAGAAAGAAAGCACTTAATTTAATTAGAAAGCGAAAAAAAAAAAAAGGTATACTAGACTACCCATTCTGCATGCGTACTAATGCAATTGTCATCAGTTTTGTATTAGTAATTAACTTTGTATTTTTTTTTTATGATAAGAGTATCTCCAACTTATTTCGAAATTAAATGTCACAAAAGACTCTAACTGGATTTCAAACCCGCGACCTCCACTAGCGATGCGTTGTTCTTTGTTACTGGAACAAGATTCTCAATTGACTTGCATTTTGAAATGAAGATGTTCATTAGCAATTTAAGAGTAAAATCTTCCGAATCTTTCAACTTGTGGTTATTATATTAAAATAACATCTATATATTTCAATCGAGTTTGTTGATAGACATTTTGGTCAAGTAGACAGACATTGGATTCCTGTATACGTGTACTCTATTGTCTCCCGTAGTCCCGTGGCCTGATTCTTCTTGTTATGAATTTTGTGACCTGTTTTCTTTCCTTTGGCCAAATGATACTTGATTGAAGGTTAAATTCCAAACATAATGTGGAACACTTTTTTTTTTTTGCCTAATAGAAAATAGATTACGAAATCTATATGAAATCCACTACGCTATAATTAATTAGCTGAGCCCGCTGTCAAATTGACAAATTCTCTTAAAAAAAATTAGCTGAGCCGAAGTAAATGTTATGTTGAGATTTAATTCAGGATCTGTATTGCACTATTGCTACAAAAGGCCTTTTTTTTTTTTGTTGAGAATTACATAAAGCAATTGACAGGGTTTATAATACGAAATACTAACGGTCACTACACCAGAAAATATTTTTAGCACCGCCACAATAAGACCGGTTTTTAATAATTCCGGTTCTAAATATATTCAGTGGCAATTTCGATATTGTCTGAATTTTTTTTAAGACCGGTTTTTTTAAAAAACCGGTCCTATTGAGTTCTCAAAAATAATCCGAAATTGCTGTTTTTTTTTAAGACCGGTTTTTATAAAAAACCGGTCTTAAAAGGTTTGTTTTTAAGACCTGTTTTTTATAAACAACCGGTCCTAAAGAGATCAAAAATAAATCGAAAAATCAGTTTTTATTAAGACCGGCTTTTTATTAAAAACCGGTCTTAAAAACAAAATTTTTATGACCGGTTTTTTATAAAAACCGGTCAAAAAAAAAACAGCAATTTTTCTTTTTTCGGTTGACTTTTTAAGACCAAAAACCGGTCATAAAAATTAGCAGATTTTTCTCTTATCTTCATCCCTCATTGATTGTTCTGTCCACACATTCAATTCATGGCCGTTTCTTTTCTCTAAAAACCGAGTCTTATTCTCTCTCTAAAACCAAACAAAAAAAATAGCTAAAAATCTTGAAAAATTTTGAAAAATTGAAAAATCAAGAGAGAAGGCAAAGGAGATCAACCACAAGCTAAACAAATTCATTTTTGAGGTATATTCTTTAATTATTCAGTATTTTATTTATTATTTATTAATTATGCAATTTTTTGTTTTTTTAATTGATTTTTTTCATTTTGATTTGATAAAATAGAAAGAGGAAGAGGAAGAGGAAGAGAAGATTATTCTATTGAAGAGGAAGAAAAAGAGAAGACAATTTCGGTAATTTTCTATTTTAACCCTCAATGATTTCAATTCGTTAATTTACTAATTTGTATATATGTGCATATATATATCATTTGGCATTTGCATATATTAGTTGTATTGTCATATAGGACCAAATTGCCGGAATTTGAACTATTTTAGGTCGTGTCCGTCCGAAATTAATCCATTAGGGATTAATCTCGGATAGTACTCCCGGTCGGGAGTACTGCTTTTTGGATATTCTTGTCTCATTTAGGACAGCGAGTTGTACGTTAGATGCAATTTGTTGTCTGAGAAAAATTCGACGGCATTTCTCTTTATGTTTCCCACGGATACGTACACACGAGCAATCGTGTGTTGGCGTATTCAGGGAACATAAGGGGAAATGCTGCCGAATTTTTTTCAGACAACAAATTGCATCTAACGTACGCTCGCTAATGAGACAAGAGTATCCAAAGAGTGGGCTAGGATGGTAACCGGCCCAAAAACCTAATGTAATGCATCGAACCTATAAATTTCATACCCTGACTTTTGGATATACATTTCTATCTATACAGATGGATCAGAGGGAGGAGTACATGTATGAATATTCGAGGATATCAGGTGAATTTGTTGGAGTTGTTGAAGAGTTCTTAAAATGTGCAGAAGAAAATAGAAAGTTGACTGGAAAGTCCAGAATTCTATGTCCTTGTAAACGTTGTGTTAACTTACAGAGACATGATAGTATAAAGATTAGATCACATTTGATTGAGCGTGGATGGATGACAACACCTAAATACATTCGGTGGGTTTTGCATGGAGAAAGGTTGGAAGATCATTTAAATATTGCGACTAGCAATATTAATAGATCTGATTCAGAAAATAGTGTACAAAATGATTGGGGGGCTGATGTAAGGGATGAGGTATTTGTGGATGAAAATGTAAGTGAAGAACAATATTGTGAAAATGATAATAGAGAAAATGATTTAGATGAAATGATGAACGAAATACCAGATGGTTTTATTGATGGAGTTCCTGATATTTTTAAAAAATTGGATGAAAATTCTCATATACCGTTATATCCCGGTTGTAATGAGGATAAATTCTCAAAAATTAAAACTGTTTTTAAACTTTATAACCTGAAAGCCAAGAATAATTGGAGTGATAAAAGTTTCACATCTTTACTCGGTCTTTTACGAGAAATGCTTCCAGCAGAAAATACATTACCGGATACATGTTATAAGGCAAAAAAATTACTATGTCCTCTAAATATGGCAGTAGTGAAGATTTCAGCATGTCCGAATGATTGCATACTGTTTCGGAATGAGTACGAGAATCTTAATAAATGTCCAATGTGTAATGCATCACGGTACAAACTAAGGGACGATGATTTGGAAGATGATGAAGATAGTTGTAAAAATAGACCAGCTGCGAAAATATTGTGGTATCTGCCGATAATACCAAGGTTCGAGCGTCTCTTCAATAATTCAAAAGATGCTCAACTACTGAGGTGGCACGCAGAAGGCAGAAAGAGAGATAAAATGATCAGACATCCTGCGGACTCGCCCCAGTGGATGAACATAGACAGTAATTTCAAGGATTTCGGTAGTGAATCTAGAAATTTGAGATTGGGACTATGCACAGATGGGATGAATCCTTACGGTCTCATGAGCAGCAATCGCAGCGTATGGCCAGTTTTATTGGTTATTTACAACCTTCCTTCCTGGTTGTGCATGAAAAGAAGATATCTGATGATGCCATTGCTCATTTCCGGTCCAAAACAACCAGGAAATGATATAGATGTGTACTTGGCCCCGTTAATAGAAGACATTGATAAGTTGTGGAAGGACGGGGTGGAGATATTCGATGCTTATTCCAAAAGTTATTTCACCCTACGTGCGATGATATTTTGCACGATTAATGATTTTCCCGCATACGGGAACTTGTCAGGTTATAGGAACAAAGGAGATAAGGCATGTCCTATTTGCGAGGAGGAAACACATTCTGTATGGTTATCTAATTGTAGGAAGAATGTCTACTTGGGACATCGTAGATTCCTTAACCGTCATCACCCCTACCGTCGGATGGATTATAAAACGAAATTTGATGGGAACACCGAAATCCGACGGGCACCAATACCAAGAAGCGGAAGACAGGTATATGAGGAGGTGAAGGATCTTAAAATCAAATTAGGCAAACCATTGGCAAAGAAAATTCCGGATGGCAATTGGAAGAAGAAGTCTATATTTTGGAACCTTGAATACTGGACGTATTTGGATGTTAGGCATTGTCTGGATACGATGCACATCATTAAGAACATCTGTGAATCTTTGATTGCTTTGATTTTAAATGCTCAAGGGAAAGTAGACAATGCTAATGTGAGGAAAGATATGGTCGAAATGGGAATACGACTGGACCTAGCCGCAAAGCCAGATACTAGTAAGAAACGGGATTGGTTACCCGATGCAGTTTACACTTTGACAAGAAAAGAGAAACTCAGTTTGTTGGAGTGCTTGAAGTCAATCAAGGTTCCGACCGGTTATGCCTCAAATATCTCAAGGAAGGTATCAATCAAGGATATGAAATTGATTGGAATGAAATCGCACGATTATCACGTGCTGTTGACCCAGTTGCTTCCGATTGCAATTCGAAGATGTTTTAAGGAAAAAGTTCGGAACTCCATCACTAAGTTGTGTTTTTTCTTTAATGAAATTTGCTCCAAAGTGATTGATCCTGAAAAACTGACTAATTTAGAAACTGATGCTTATCAGACCATATGCGAGCTGGAGATGCACTTTCCCCCATCATTCTTTGTTATAATGGTACATTTGACCATTCATTTAGTCAGGGAGATCAAGTGGTGCGGTCCGATATTTTTACGGTACATGTACCCTTTTGAAAGAGCAATGGGACAATTGAAAAGGTTAGTCCGAAGTAGATCTCGACCCGAAGGAAGCATAGTCGAAGGATATGTGGCCGAAGATGTTATTGATTTCTATACTGATTATGTAGATGGACTAAAACCTATTGGCCTGCCCAAGAATCGGCACGAAGGTAGACTTCTTGGGAAAGGTATAATTGGTTTGAAAATAATTACAGTGGACCTTAAAAAGAGAGAAAAAGCACATCTTAAAATTTTGCAACAAGTCGCTGTTGTGGCTCCTTACGTGGATCAACATATAGCAGAGTTGCGAGAGCAAAATCCTCAGAAAGGTGAAAATTGGATCACTAATGAGCACAACAAACTGTTTGTAAATTGGTTCAGAAAAAAAGTACAATTATCTCCGTCCGACAATGAAACTGTGAAATATCTTGCGAATGGTCCCAATGCAAATGTGTACACCTATCAAGGGTACGACTTGAATGGATTCACCTGGTATACTAAAAAACAAGATGGAAAAAGCACAGTACAAAATAGCGGAGTCACAATAGAAGCCATATCAAGTGATGGCAAGTCATCAGAGCCGTATTATGGGTGGATCGAAGAAATCTGGGAACTTGATTATAATGCATTCAAGATACCTGTGTTTGAATGTAAATGGATCCTCAAAAGTGGAGTCAAAAAGGAGAAAAATTCTGGAATAACAACCGTTCATTTCAAAAAGTTAGGATATGCATACGACCCTTTCATACTTGCAAACAAACAAGCAATGCAAGTTTTTTATATTGTTGATCCAGCCGACATCTCACGACATGTGGTTCTTCCGGGAAAAAGACGCATTGTCGGCGTTGAAGATGTCGTAGATGAAGAAGAATATGACCAATTCGATGAAATAGCATCATTCTCCACAGGTATAATATAATATAATATAATTAATCTCAATTAATTGCATGAAATTATATTAATTATTAAATTAATTTGGTACCTACACTATTATATTTGATTCACAGGAATCGATGGAACGCCGCTACCAGTTGAAGAATTAGCAACTAATTTGCGTGTGGATCGCCAAGAAGCAGGCGTGTGGGTAGCCCGACCAAAATCACCAAGGAATAAAGGAAATTAAGTTATATACATGTAGTAGTACTACATTTCAACTGTAATATAATTTTTAATATTTTTTAAGTACTATTTTGTAGGATTTTTTTACTTCTTTTATTTAGTTTTTCCAAGAAAGTTAAAATTTTTAATTTTATGATATATTTTGTATTTTTAAAAATAGCACAAAAAAACATAAAGGAAAAAAACGAAAAAAATTAAAAATTCGTTTTTTTATTAAGACCGGTTTTTAAGTAAAAAACCGATCTTAAAAATTAATCAGATATTTTTATATTTTTATCCTTTTCTGTTTTTTTTGTGCGATTTCTAAAAAAAGAGAAAAAACATAAATTTTAAAAAGTTTTTATTAATAAATTTAAAAAAATATATAAAAAAAATAAATTAAAGGAATATACTAAAAAATATAATCCAAAATATACATATAACTTTAAAAGTATTTAGTAATAAATTAAAAAAAATCTATAAAAAAATAAAATTAAAGTAATCTTTTAAAAAACTGATAAATAAATTTTAATATTTTTAAAATAAATTTACTAATATATTTTATTTACTAATAAATTTTAAAGTTTTTAAAATAGTACCAAAAAAACATAAAGGTAAAAGTAAAAAAATTCAGTTTTTCCTTAAGACCGGTTTTTACTTTAAAAACCGGTCTTAAAAATCAATCAGAATTTTTTTTAAATTTTTTCCTTTTCTGTTTTTTTTGTGCGATTTCTAAAAAAACAAAAAAACATAAATTTTATAAAGTTTTTGATAATATATTTAAAAAAAATCTATAAAAAATAAAATTAAAAAAATATAATCCAAAATATACATATAACTTTAAAAGTATTTAGTAATAAATTAAAAAAAATCTGTAAAAAAATAAAATTAAAGTAATCTTTTAAAAAACTGATAAATAAATTTTAATATTTTTAAAATAAATTTACTAATATATTTTATTTACTAATAAATTTTAAAGTTTTTAAAATAGTACCAAAAAAACATAAAGGATAAAAATAAAAAAATTCAGTTTTTCCTTAAGACCGGTTTTTACTTTAAAAACCGGTCTTAATAATCAATCAGAATTTTTTTAAATTTTTTCCTTTTCTGTTTTTTTTTGTGCGATTTCTAAAAAAACAAAAAAACATAAATTTTATAATGTTTTTGATAATATATTTAAATAAAAATCTATAAAAAATAAAATTAAAAAAATATAATCCAAAATATACATATAACTTTAAAAGTATTTAGTAATAAATTAAAAAAAATCTGTAAAAAAATAAAATTAAAATAATCTTTTAAAAAACTGATACATTAAATTGTACCCTTTTTAAAATAAATTTTCAAACATATTTTATTTACTAATAAATTTTAAAGTTTTTAAAATAGTAGGAATAAAACATAAAGGAAAATAAAAAAAAAATATTTCTGTTTTTTATTAAGACCGGTTTTTAATTAAAAAACCGGTCTTAATTATTGTTGTCCCTAACGAAAGGCCTAGAGGGGGGTGAATAGGCACAAATTCAATTTCCTAAACCGCTATGGTCAATTTTTGGTTCAATTCAAGTTTGGTCTAATCACACAATACAAGCAAGTAAAGAGAAGAGATAAAGAGTTGACACGCGATATATTACGGAGTTCCGACCCGCTAGAAGAGGCTAGCCTTAGTCGTACGTCTCCGGGAGTTTCGCAACCACGAAAGGGCGCGCTCCGTTCAATTCCACAAAGAACGTGTCTACAACTTCGAACCGAATCACCTTGTCACAATGACACTCAAGGTGGATCGGCCTAACTCCAAAATACAACTCAAACACTCAATTGAATTGAGGCTCTAACCAAAACACTCAAAAATCTCGCAATTACAATTAGGGTTTGGTATAGAAACACTCTAATCTCAAATGGTTTTGCTATTCAAATGCTCAAAGACAAGAGGCTATTGATTCAGGTTGAATGGAGCTCAGAAAGAGTGATTTAGCAAGGTTGCAAAAGTGTCTAAACAGTCCCAAGGGGGATGATATAAATAGAGGGCGCCAAGAGCTCCAAATCAACTCAGAAATATCCAGTGCGTTACACAACGTAAAAGGAGCGTTGTGCAACGCACAACTAGCCGTTATAAACAGGCCAAAAAGCTGAACTTCCCGTTATCAGTGCGTTGCACAACGCAATAGAGCGTTTTGTAACGCACAGATGACCGTTATAATACAACAGAATGGATAAGGTTTCCGTTTGAGTTGTCAGAGCGTCACACAACGCAAAGAACCCGTTATGCAACGCATGAACAAAAACAAACTCAACGGCTAGAAAAATGTCAGACGTGTCATGTAACGTGGCAACGCGTTACATGACGCGTAAAAATCTGCACAAAGGATTAAGAAGCAAAAACGCGTTATACGACGCCTTGGTCCGTTATACAACGCCTCATTAAATGACATTAAATACATGGAATTTTGGCTCACAAAAGAGTCGAAAAGTTCCAGAGAAGAAACAAAGGCGGGTTGTGCAACGTACAGAGCGTTGTGTGACGCACTGCGTTGCACAACGGAGGTGGTACGTTGTATAACTTTTCCAGTGCGTTGCACAACGTATAGGAGCGTTGTGTAACGCACTGTCTTCTGAAATCAAAACGAAATTGAAGTTCAGCACAGTACTGGTGCGTTGTCTAACGCAATTGACGCGTTATACAACGCACTGGTACTGAAAACCAGCAAAATGACAGCAAACTGATTGAGATTAGTTTAGGAATTAAAAATACCTAATCTATTGACTTTAACTAGTCTAATGAAGTCTCTTGATGCTCCCAAACTTGTGCTCTACTGCTTCAAGCCAATCTTTGATTAAAACGCTAAAAAACCACTAAAATGAGGTGTTAGTTAATAGGTTTGGTGTTGTTTTGCAAATCGGCAAATCGAGAGTTAATTGTTTAAACCAACAATCTCCCCCTTTTGCCGAATTGCAAAACAACACCTAAGTAAATTGATAGATAAATATGGCAATTTAGAACAACAATTTACTCTAAACTCTATTTTCTCCCCCTTTTTGCAATTATGGGAAAAGGGTTATCGGTACAAACCTAAACCACTAGAGTTATAGACTCAACAAGTATTTGCTCCCCCTTTCAAAAAGAATTTAGCAATTAAATAGAATGTAGGGGAAGCTTTAACAAAACCTAATACCACATAATTATACAAGCAAATAACCATTAAGTTCATAGCACATTAATCTCAAATCCACAACAAAAGAAATCATCAAACCATTTAGCACATAAAATCCAAAATACCACATAATTATACAAGCAAATAACCATTAAGTTCATAGCACATTAATCTCAAATCCACAACAAAAGAAATCATCAAACCATTTAGCACATAAAATCCAAAATACCACGAGATGGAACTAAAAGAAACTACGAAAAGCGAGAAAGAAAATCAAAAGAAAGGCTTGGGCTAAGGTCTTGGCACGGAAACAACTCAATCTTCCTCGGAATCTACGTCTCCGCCACCACTCGATGAGGCCGCTTTCTTGCTCCACTTCAAGATCTTCTTGAGATCCCTCTCCGTATCACCCCAGAATTTTTGAAAGTCATTTTGAAGATTGGTGATTGCGGTGGTGGTGCTTTGGCGGTGTGCTTCCTCCTCTTCTTTCCAAACACTCATACCTTGTTCAAGAGTGTCCAAACGGACGCCATAATTGTCCAAAGTGTTGGTGAATTGGCCGAATTGCTCATTTACATTGGCATTGAAGGCGTTGAATTGACCATCCAAATATTCCTTGAGGTCGAAGGGCATGCTTGAGGAAGAGGTACCCCGTGAGCCGGGTGTAAGGGTTGGCTCTTGGCCGGGTGGAGCATATTGATTCGGTTTTGCCCCGGGTGCCACAATCCAAGAATTCTTCTTGTCATTTGGATTGGCTATGAGATGGTTGTCGCCGGTAATGACCCATCCCGTGCTCTTGAATACATCAATGAGATTCTTGGGGCGCACAAAATCATTCGGAGTCGGAGGTTGACCCCACATGTGCAAGTTTGGATTGATCCCATCTTGGTAGAGGAGATGAGAAATGAGGTGGCCATATGGTAGAAACATTGTTGTAGAGGTGCGAACTTTATGCATATGGCTAAGAATGAGATAGGGGAGGTTCACCTTCGGTTTTTGCTCGAGTACCGAGCGCAAGAGAAATACCTCTCTCTTCTCAACATTTGTCTTAATGGTTTTCTTTGGGGCTATGACATTGTTGATAATGAGGAAGAGGAATCGGTGATATGCCGGGAGTTCGGTGGCCGAGAAGTGAGCCAAATCATAGGCTTGCCAACAATAGAACCACTCATGGTACTTCTCAAACGGTTCTATGTTGGCATGGTAGTTGGATGGCCAATCTTGATGCACGTAGATGTGTGCCCCTTCATTTTTCAACCCAAACACCTCACAAAGGCGCTCCATTGTGATGTGGATAGACTTGCCACACACATAGGAGCGAGCAATGGGTTTGTCATCATTAAACACCACGGAGAGGTTTGCATAGAAGAGTTTGACAAGATCGGGACGGTATGCTTCGGTGCAACCCAAGAGACCGGTAACGGACCAAAAATCCAAGTAAGGTTGGAGGCGGTCCCATTCATAGTTGGCAAAAGAAATAGGGGTTTCCTCCGGGTGTTGTTTGAGGTAAAAGCAATCGGTTAGCCCGCGGTTATTTCCAAGAATGCTACTATTAAAGTAGCGAAAATAGGTATCCCGGGAAAAGAGAAACTCGTTGTTGCTAGCAAGAGTCCAATGTTCAACCAAGTTGGACGGGGTTACTTCCATTGGTATGGTCTCGGTTTGTTCGGTTTGGTCCGGGTTAGAGGAGGAGGAACCTTTGGGATTTTTCCTTGCCCTTTTGGTAATTGCCGATTTGGGTGGTGCCATTGAATTGAGAAGAGAGAGTAAACCGAGTATAACCTTGATTGAAGGGTTGGAGATGAAGGAGAGACCCTTGTTGAAGCCGTGTGCCAAGCCGATTGAAGAACCGACGGTTGGATCGTCGGAATTGGAGATGAAGGTTGAGGCTAGGGTTTCGGCAAAGAGAGTGAAAGAGAGAGAGAGAGTGGAAGTGAATAGTAAGAGGTTGTAGAGGAGAGAGAGGAGAGAAGAAAGGTGGTCTCGGTTACCGGAGAGGTGTAGAGTAGAGAGAGTATTTGGTTAGAGTAGTGAGAGGAGTTTTGGAGAGGAAAGAGAGAGTTCTGTCGGGTTGGAGAAGAAGGAAGAGAAAGAGACAGAAATTCGAATTAAAAGGCGCCTCTTGGCGACAGAGCGTTAAGCACCGCAACTGGTGCGTTACATAACGCACAGAAGATTAGCTCAGCAAAACTCCATAGCCACAGTGCGTTATATGACGCACTATTAGCGTTACACAACGCACTGCTTAAACAGATTCAAAAAATCAAATTCAAAAACTGTTACTGATCAAAACGTTGAGCAACGTGTAAGATGCGTTGTACAACGTGTAAAAGGGTCAAGCAACGCAACAAGGCGTTGTACAACGCAATTTCAAATCCAGAAGGAAACGTTTTATAACGCTACAACACGTTGTGTAACGTTTGAGGAACGTTACAAAACGTTATACTGCGTTGTATAACGTGTGCCAAAAAAAAATTTAAAAAACGAAAACAGAATTGATTTGAACAGACAGTGCGTTGCACAACGTTCCATGAGCGTTATACAACGCACTGGGCAGAAAAACTGATTTTTGCCCAGAAAACTGAGAGAAATCCAAATAAAACTGTTTTTCGAATAAAAAATCAATCAATCAAGCTCCAAATGACACAGACAACTAAGTTATGCAATTGAGATTAATCTTTGAGTTCGAGCATACCGAGCTTGAACCTAAGTTCAAGATGTTGTTGCGTAGGTAGGGGTTTTGTGAAGATATCGGCAATTTGCTCTTTTGTGTCAATGTAAACCAACTCCACGTCACCTTTCTCCACATGATCACGGATAAAATGATGTCGTATCTCTATGTGCTTGGTTCTAGAGTGCAATACCGGGTTTTTGGATATAAGGATGGCACTAGTATTGTCACACAAGATTGGTACTTTTTGGAATTCTAACTCATAATCCCTAAGAGTTTGCATCATCCAAAGTAGTTGTGTACAACAACTACCGGCCGCCACATACTCGGCTTCCGCGGTTGAAAGGGCAACCGAGGTTTGTTTGCGGCTTGACCAAGAAACTAATGAACCACCAAGAAATTGACAAGTCCCACTAGTACTCTTTCGGTCCATACGGTCACCGGCAAAGTCGGTATCGGTATACCCTACCAAGTCTAGTTCGGTTTGTTTACCATACCAAAGACCAAGGTTTTGAGTACCCTTAACATATCTCAAAATCCTTTTTACCGCTTTATGGTGAGACTCCTTAGGATTGGCTTGGTACCTAGCACATAGACATACGGCATACATAATATCCGGCCTACTCGCCGTGAGATAGAGCAAGCTTCCAATGATGCCTCGATAGAGAGTTATGTCCATCGGTTTGCCCTTTTCATCCGCATCAATATTGGCACTCTTGCCCATTGGAGTGTCTAAACTCTTGCTATCTTCAACACCAAATTTCTTGATTAACTCCTTAGCATATTTGGTTTGGCTAATAAAAATTCCATCTTGGAGTTGTTTGATTTGTAGTCCCAAAAAGAAGTTGAGTTCTCCCATCATGCTCATCTCAAATTCACTACTCATCAAAGAGGAAAACTCTTGTGCAAGAGTTGCGTTAGTAGAGCCAAAAATAATATCATCCACATAGATTTGCACAAGTAACAAATGGTCATCCCTTTTCTTGGTGAAAAGAGTCGTGTCCATTTTACCCCTAATAAAACCATTGTCAAGAAGGAAGGTACAAAGTCTACCATACCAAGCTCTAGGAGCTTGTTTCAAACCATACAAGGCTTTGTGAAGTTTGAACACATGGTCGGGGTTAAAATGGTCAACAAAACCGGGAGGTTGTTGGACATACACTTCCTCATCTATCCATCCATTTAGAAACGCACTCTTGACATCCATTTGGAATAAGGTAAAACCTTTGTTAGAGGCATATGCCAAGAGCATTCTAATGGATTCAAGACGAGCAACGGGTGCAAAGGTTTCCTCAAAGTCAATACCTTCTTGTTGCTTGAAACCTTGTGCAACCAAACGAGCCTTGTTTCTAACCACATTACCAAGTTCATCTAACTTGTTCCTATACACCCATTTAGTACCGATAACTTGCTTACCACTTGGTAAGGATACAAGTTCCCAAACTTGGTTTCTTTCAAATTGGTTCAACTCCTCTTGCATGGCAACAATCCAATTTGGGTCAACATTGGCCTCCTTGAAAGATTTTGGTTCTAGTTGAGATACAAAGGCACAATGACCTACCATTTGGTTTAAACCCGACCTAGTCCTAACACCTTCCCTAGGGTCACCTATAACATTAGATAGAGGATGAGAAGACACTTCTCTAAGTACTTCGGGAGGCTCATGAACCGGTTGAGGCATAGGTTGAGGTTCATCATGAGGTGTCTCATCTTGCGTCGAGTCAATTGTGTTTTCCTCATGATTCACTCCCCCTATCAAATTGTCACCGACCCGGTTCAAAGGCTCCTCAATTATCACCGGTGGAAGCTCATCCTTCGGTTGAAACTCAATCTCTTGAGTTGTTGCTCCATCTTGAATACCTACAATAGAGTTACCTTCCTCGGTTTTCTCATTAGCATTTTCATTAAATTTGACATTTATGGACTCAATTACAACCCTTGAGGTAGGCAAATAAACTCTATACGCTTTACTTGTGTTTGAGTAACCAACAAAAATTCCGGTCAAAGATTTAGCATCAAATTTGGTTACTTTAGGAGACTCATCAAGGACAAAACACTTAGACCCAAATACACGGAAATAGGATATATTTGGAGTTCGACCAACCCACAATTCAAAAGGTGTTTTCTTGAGTTTGGAACGAATGCATGCACGATTTATTACATGACATGCCGTATTTACCGCTTCGGCCCAAAGGAACTTGGGTACGGCAAATTCATGTAGCATTGTGCGTGCTAGCTCTTGTAGGGTTCGGTTCTTTCTCTCCACTACACCATTTTGTTGGGGAGTGCGTGGAGCGGAAAACTCTTGTTTATATCCTTTTTCTATGCATAATTCATCAAATTTAGCATTCTCAAATTCCCTTCCATGGTCACTACGAATTCTAGAGATTTTCAATCCTTTTTCATTTTCAACCCGGTTGCTAAATTTGACAAAATAGTCAAATGCTTCCTCCTTGTGAGCAAGAAAGAAAACCCAAGTAAAGCGACTATAGTCATCTACCACCACATACACATACCTCTTTTTGCTCAAACTCATAACATTTATTGGTCCAAACAAGTCCATATGGAGTAATTGCAATGGTTGAGAGGTAGAGATAATTTCTTTGGTCTTAAAACTAGATTTGGTTTGTTTGCCTTTCATGCAAGCTTCACACAACCCATTTAAGTCAAGTTTGTGTGATGGAAGGCCACGGACAAGATTGAATTTGACTAGTTTCTTAAGAGAGTCTATTGAAACGTGACCAAGTCTTCTATGCCATAGCCATGAACCGGTAGCTATGGCACTAAAGCATTGTTCACCGGTGGTAAAATGGTCAAAGTTCAAGTAATAGACATCCTTTTTTCTTTGTCCGGTATAAACAAGAGAATTATCCGAAGTTTGATGCACATAACAAGAAGAGTAATCAAACTTCAAATAATACCCGGCATCACACAATTTGCTCACACTTAAAAGGTTGTAGTTAAGACCATCAACGAGATAAACATTGGATACCGTAAGGTTTTGGTTACCAACCGAGCCTATACCAATAATAGTGCTCTTTCTAAGATTATTTCCAAAAGTAACCTCACCACCATCAAAAGATTCGAGTGCCTTGAAACACGTTTCATCACCGGTCATGTGATGTGAACAACCACTATCTATGATCCAAGCACTCTTCTTGAATGATGATAACAAACAAACCTACAAGAATGTATATTAGTTAGAAACAAACAACTAACATAATTCTTGTATTTTCTCCCCCTTAAAATTTGACTATAAGGCCCGGGGAGATAGAATGGCTTTTCAAGCCACATTAGAACCGCTTCCACTAGATGAGGTGGAAGTGGAAGCGACTTTAGGAAGCCAAACCATATTCTTTGAACCGGATGTATGGTTTGCTTTCCTAAACTTGCATTCTAATGTGAGATGACCATTCTTACCACAATAGTTGCAACAAGCACTAGTGGGTTTGTTCATTTGTGAGCTTTCTCTAACAAAATGGGTCTCATAATGACGCCTAAGCTCCATGGCCTTGATCTTTGGATCCTTAGAGAAAGTGTATGATTGAGAGCCTTTGAAATTGGGTTTTTGGAAATTCGTTTTGTTTTGTTGAGAGGTATTCTTATTTTTCCCATTATTTTGAGGTCTAGTGTGTGTGCTATTCCTATTTCCCCCATTCTTTTGGAAAAGATGAAAGCACCCATCGGGACCCTTGAAATACAAATTGTTTGGGGCCCGATTGTTTTGTAAATTCCTTTGAGAACCCTTGGAACCATTTCTATTCCTACCAAAATTCTTTTGAGCACCATTTTGAGAACCAAAGAAATTCTTTTGCCCTTTCCCGTGTGTGTTCCTATCATTGGTGCCCTTGTTATAATACCTCTCATTTTGTGTCGGGCTAATCGAGTTTCTTGGTCTAAAAGTGGATTGATTCCCCTTCTTGAACCCAAGTCCCGATTTGTCATTGGGTTTTTGGCCCACATACATTTTGTCAAGATCCATCTTGGTGCTACAAGAAACACTAGATGAACTTGATGCCCTTTCATTGTTTTTCAAAACATTTGTCTCACTCAAGTGAGTTTGACACTTTTCACAATCTTTGGATTTTTCAAAACTCTCAATCATACCCTTATACTTACTCACCAAAGTTTCAAGATCATGTAACTTAGCCGTCAAAAGGCTAATTTCCCCTTTTTGACTAGCAATAGTCTTAAGGGACTCATCAAGATAATCATTCAACCTATCAATTTGAGAGTTTGTATCATCATTCAAGCACAAGTCATTTTCACTATCACTATCACTATCACTACAAAAGATTGAGTTTAGTGGTACCTCATTGGTGACCTTAGGCACTTCAAGAGCAACCTTAGGTACCTCCTCTTGGATCACCATTGGAGTTTGAGTGGAGGTTGAGGTAGAGGTTGACGCCTCGTCAATGCTAGCTTTGCTCAATGGATGCACATAGATATTGCCTCGGTTGAACTCGTTAAATGCTTCCTTCACCAAATCATCTAGGTTATCATCCACCGGCATCATCACACCATTGACTTGAGCCACAAGAGCAAGGTTGTCAAAGTCGCACTCGGACTCCGAATCGGATTGAGAGGATGAGCTTGAGTCGGAATCATTGTCCCAAGTGGCTTGCATAGCTTTCTCACCCTTTTTCTTGCCCTTGTAATGTCCCCTTTTTGACTTGTACCGGCCATCACTTCTCTTCTTACCACCATCTTCCTTATCTCTCTTTAAGTGTGGGAAGAGCTTGAAGCAAGTGTACATTGTGTGGCCCTCCTTTTGGCAAACAAAACAAAGAGCCCTCTCATCATTCTCAAGCCTTTCTTTGTTGAACTTTCCCTCAAAGATCATGACGGCCCGAAACATTTTAGAGAGCAAGGCACCTTGTTTGTCCTCATCAAGGTCCAATATGCCCTTAGTCTTGTCACTCGAGTGACGGTGCCTTCCTTGTTGGTTGTCATTGTGTCGGTTCTTGGAGGGAGACGCCTTGTTGTCACTAGCCGACAATGCCACGGTTTTAGGCTCATATCTCAACTCCCCAAGTTGCTTGAGCTTCTCTTCTACACACCGGTAGTGAGTGTAGATGATCTCCGGTGTGAGGTTGTTGTGAGACCTTTGTTGTGTCTCAAGAGTCGAGATGAGATTGTCGAATTGAGGTCTTCCCACCAAGGCCCTAAGCAATCTTCCTATCACACGGCTATTAGATAGGGTTTCTCCAATGTTGTTGAATTCATCGAGCAATTGTATAAACCGAGTATACATTTCCTCGATGCATTCACCATCCATTATGCGAAAATTATCTAATCTTGACTCCAACTCAAATTGACGGGAGCTTTTGATTAGAGAATTTCCCTCATAACGGTTCAAGAGAGAAACCCACATTTCATGTGCATTGGTTGAACTACCAAAAATGGCCGCTATGGACTCATGAACCGAGTTGAGAAGGACATTTACGGCATTGTCATTTTTGGCCCTAAGCAATTTTGAGGCATGAATCTCCCTACCTTCACTATCTAGGTTTGGTGCATATGGTTTATCCACTACATCCCAAAGGTCAATCAAGTTAAGGTATACAACCATACACCTCTTCCAATAACGGAAGTTCTTGCAAGTGGAACCAAACTTGTCCGGTTTTTCTATCACCCTAGAGGCCATGAATCGAGGTTATCTAACTCACAAAAGGTCAAAAAAATAACCCCTGCTCTGATACCACTTTGTTGTCCCTAACGAAAGGCCTAGAGGGGGGTGAATAGGCACAAATTCAATTTCCTAAACCGCTATGGTCAATTTTTGGTTCAATTCAAGTTTGGTCTAATCACACAATACAAGCAAGTAAAGAGAAGAGATAAAGAGTTGACACGCGATATATTACGGAGTTCCGACCCGCTAGAAGAGGCTAGCCTTAGTCGTACGTCTCCGGGAGTTTCGCAACCACGAAAGGGCGCGCTCCGTTCAATTCCACAAAGAACGTGTCTACAACTTCGAACCGAATCACCTTGTCACAATGACACTCAAGGTGGATCGGCCTAACTCCAAAATACAACTCAAACACTCAATTGAATTGAGGCTCTAACCAAAACACTCAAAAATCTCGCAATTACAATTAGGGTTTGGTATAGAAACACTCTAATCTCAAATGGTTTTGCTATTCAAATGCTCAAAGACAAGAGGCTATTGATTCAGGTTGAATGGAGCTCAGAAAGAGTGATTTAGCAAGGTTGCAAAAGTGTCTAAACAGTCCCAAGGGGGATGATATAAATAGAGGGCGCCAAGAGCTCCAAATCAACTCAGAAATATCCAGTGCGTTACACAACGTAAAAGGAGCGTTGTGCAACGCACAACTAGCCGTTATAAACAGGCCAAAAAGCTGAACTTCCCGTTATCAGTGCGTTGCACAACGCAATAGAGCGTTTTGTAACGCACAGATGACCGTTATAATACAACAGAATGGATAAGGTTTCCGTTTGAGTTGTCAGAGCGTCACACAACGCAAAGAACCCGTTATGCAACGCATGAACAAAAACAAACTCAACGGCTAGAAAAATGTCAGACGTGTCATGTAACGTGGCAACGCGTTACATGACGCGTAAAAATCTGCACAAAGGATTAAGAAGCAAAAACGCGTTATACGACGCCTTGGTCCGTTATACAACGCCTCATTAAATGACATTAAATACATGGAATTTTGGCTCACAAAAGAGTCGAAAAGTTCCAGAGAAGAAACAAAGGCGGGTTGTGCAACGTACAGAGCGTTGTGTGACGCACTGCGTTGCACAACGGAGGTGGTACGTTGTATAACTTTTCCAGTGCGTTGCACAACGTATAGGAGCGTTGTGTAACGCACTGTCTTCTGAAATCAAAACGAAATTGAAGTTCAGCACAGTACTGGTGCGTTGTCTAACGCAATTGACGCGTTATACAACGCACTGGTACTGAAAACCAGCAAAATGACAGCAAACTGATTGAGATTAGTTTAGGGATTAAAAATACCTAATCTATTGACTTTAACTAGTCTAATGAAGTCTCTTGATGCTCCCAAACTTGTGCTCTACTGCTTCAAGCCAATCTTTGATTAAAACGCTAAAAAACCACTAAAATGAGGTGTTAGTTAATAGGTTTGGTGTTGTTTTGCAAATCGGCAAATCGAGAGTTAATTGTTTAAACCAACAATTATCATTAAAAATTTTTCTGTTTTATAATTAAGACCGGTTTTTTACGTAAAAACCGGTCTTAAAAATTTTCAAATATTTCGGATCTCGCTCTTTTCTCTTCCCTCCTCTGCTCTCTTCATTTTTTTCTAAGTTCCGAAACTTAGACAAAAACCGACCCTAGCTCTGCCCTCTCTCCCTCTGCCCTCTCTCCCTCTGCCACCTCAGCAACTCGCCGCCTGTCTCCGCCTCTCCGCCTCTCTGCCGCCTCTCTCCGCCTCTCTGCCGCCTCTCCTCCTCTCTGCCTCCTCTCCAAACCCCTTTCTCTACTGTACACTCTCTAAACCCGAGCCCCTTTCTCCGCCTCTCCGCCTCTCTGCCGACAGCACCACTGCCCCTCTCTACCTCCGAGAGCACCTCCGACCACCACTGCCCCTCTCTCCAAACTAAGGTAATTGACAATTTTACCCATATTTGGAAGCTGAAAATACCACTGAAAATCTAAGTTTTTATATGGTTAATCTATCGTGGTAGAATTCTGAATAAAGATCGATTAGGGATGCTAGGATGGAATGGTGATCTAAATTGTGTCTACTGTCAAACACTTAAATAAAGAGAGTACTTATTTTTTAGATGTATTCAGAACAAGATAATTTGGGCTTGGTTCTTTAGACAATTTGATGTGCTACAAGGATTTGATCTAGCTTCTCTGTATGATCTTTTTCAAAGTCGTGCATTTATTCCTTTAGATAAACAAATAGCCTTTCAAATTTGGTGTAGTGCGATTTTATGGATTTTGTGGAAATGTAGAAATGAAATATGTTTTCATAAAACTTCGATTAGGAAGAAATATGTTTTGTGCATTTATGCCTAACATTTTCATCGTCTTCTTGTACCATGCTATCTGTGTATTTCTATTCGGCCAAGATAATCATTGTTTGTTGTTTATTGTCTTACGTGCTTTGGTTCGGTTTGATTGTAGAATAAATATTTTTGTGAAATTGATTGTAATTGTGTTCATTATAGCCATGTCGAATCCGGATGAGAATTTTCCGTCGAATGTGGATGATGATCACGAGTTCAATGAGGATGAGGATTTGATGGCAAATCAGGAAACTCAACCCGTTAGCAGAAGGGGGAAAAGATCAACGGCAAAATGCCTAAAGACGGCAAAGAAGATAGCTGCTCAAGTTCCGTTGGAGATCACCTTCAACGAAAAAGGCCAGCCTAGCGGTGAAAATGCAATTGAATTTAATCGATTTTTGGCACAGAAAACGAGAGATATGGTTAAAATCAGGTACGGGGGAATTTGAATGTGAATTAGCATTTCTATAAATTTGATTAATGGTGATATTTCTATAAATTTGATTAATGTGATATTTCTATAAATTTGATTAATGTGATATTTCTATAAATTTGATTAATGTGATATTTCTATAAATTTGATTAATGTGATATTTCTATAAATTTGATTAATGTGATATTCCTAATTATTTGATTAATGTGATATTTCTATAAATTTGATTAATGTGATATTTCTATAAATTTGATTAATGTGATATTTCTATAAATTTGATTAATGTGATATTTCTATAAATTTGATTAATGTGATATTTCTATAAATTTGATTAATGGCGATATTTCTATAAATTTGATTAATGTGATATTTCTATAAATTTGAATTGATCATGTGAATTAACATGGTGATATTTCTATAAATTTGATTAATGGCGATATTTCTATAAATTTGAATGTGAATTGATCATGATATTAATTGGATTTAACGCAGTTATAAGACTTGGCCGTCAGTGCCAAAAGAGTTGAAACTTGATTTGTACAACACTATAGCCAAGACATGGAATATTCCGGATGACATTCCGAATTTAATCAAGCGGAAAATTCTTACAGCATGTTGCAATAGATGGAGGGCCTGGAAAACCAACTTGGTAAGAGATTATGCTTATAACATCAATTCTACTTATTATTGCTGGATTAATTAAAATTATAATATATATTCTTTCATTGTAGAATAAGAAATACAGGGAAAATGCAAAAGAAGGTGGACAAAAGCCATGGGATGTTTTTAACATATCGCAGGAAGAATGGGAACAATTCGATGAATATCATAAAAGCCTTGAGTTTGAGGTATATAAATAAATTTCATATATAGAATTATTCACCAATACTAACATCCTAACTTTTATTTTTCATATACTTACAAGTCTTTTGAATTTGATAATAGAAAAAGAGTAAAATAGGAAAAGAAAATGCCGCCAAGAAGGACATGCCCCACACACTCGGATCGGGCGGTTACATAAGTGCAGAGAAGACATGGAAAAAAGACGACGTGGTCCATGGTTCGACCTCGACCATTACCATTGGTGTTGATGACAGGTCTTACAGATGGTGCAGGGCACGTGCCACAGAGGATCCGGTGACGGGTGAACTTAGGGTTACAAATCCTAAGGCTTGTGAGGTCCTTGACAAAGCGGTACGTATTGTAACTCAAATAAATTTGTAAATTAACTCAAATAAATTTATGAATTATGTATTCAACAAATTCAACCTATATGCACATGTATATCTTTTGTGACAGGTTGCTCTAGCCAAGTCAGGTGAGATTCAGTCGATTCGTCAGAATGATGTCTTGACATCTGCGCTTGGGACTCCAGAGCACTCAGGACGGTTGAGAGGATATCCGATATTTTCCGGCGTGAAGCAGGTGTTTGGAAAGGGTACGAGGAAATCCAAGCAGTTTAGCCAAGAAGAAATCGACAAAAGAGTCGACGAGGGAATAAAACGGCGATTGCCGGAGGAAGTGAGCAAGGAAGTGAGCAAAGAAGTAGCTAGACAAGTTGAGGAAAGTTTATCGCGGTTGTTCTCGCTAGGGCAAACACCACATAACGCAGATCCAGTAATGAATCAAGGCATTCTACAAAGCTTCTCGCGGTTGTTTGCGCAAGGGCAAACATCGCATAACCTCGATCCAATAATGAATCAAGCTATGATTTTGCTATCACAGGGTAGCAACAATCAACCGAATCCAATTCCTGGCCCTCATATTGAGGTATATAGAATATTACTTGCAAGTTTATATAGAATTTAGACTAATATCTAATTAATTATGTTTTGTATTTGCTTATAATTGCAGGGATCCACAGAAGCCTTGCTGCTCCTCCCAGATGGGTTCAATTTGGTGTATGTCGCAAGAGCTATGGTGTTTGCGCGTTGTCCCGTACCTGACACGGTCCATGGAGTACCATTGGGTCCGGAGGAGGTTAAGGTACAAGTTCTAGAAGTGTTCGATCATGCGAAACAAGTGACAGTACCTTTTCCACCTCCCAACGCAGATGACCAGCTCGGTATTCTCCAAGGTTCATTTCTAAGGTGGCCGCGTAATCTTGTGGATTTTGATATGTCGAAATTGGTAAATCTTACAAACTTTTCTAAATTTGATATTAATTAAATTGAAAAATATTGTTTTACGACTAATATATGATTTTCAAGGAGCATCTGAGGACACCAATAACGAAACGACCTCCGCCACCTGCGAAATCTCCGGAGAAAAAGAAAGGAAAGCAGCAGGTGCAGCAAAATGACGACGACGATGATTTCGATGCAGATGCATTTTTTGCGGAGGGGGGACAATTAAGGACACGGGAGCCGCTCTGCACACATGAGATATTGCAAAAGCTTGGGCCTAACGCACAAGAACTGCATAACTACATCATGGCGTTGGATCCAGATATGAAGTATTTCGATATTCCGGCCAAGTTCGACCACATAGTACTGGATTCTTTCATGCTCAATTTTGAAGACATCGGCCATTTGTTAAATAGGGAATTGCCATTTGTTCAAGTCATGAAACTCTGGACCATGTGAGTATTTTTCGAACTTAACAATAATTTATTGATGATTATTATTATATGATATATGACTATAAATTGATAAATATAACATGCAGGTGGGCTAGAAACTATTGTCATGATTTTGCAATCAAGGATTTCAGGTTTTTGGATCCAGAAAGATGCTCGGGAACTGATGCCATTAAGGATGTGCCAGGCACAACATCCTACTTGATTCAAAATTTTGCCAGAAAGAAGGCCGCTTATCATGTTTTGATACATCAGCATGCGTTAGTTAGAAAATATCTTTTTTTGACTTTATTTTTTATAAATTGCGGTTTAATTCTAATTTTACTAACAAGGTTTAATATTTAACTGCAGTTTTCATTTTGTGATTATTATCGCACAACCCTCGACAAAAACGATTTGGATTGTGGATTCGCTAAATCCAGATAGTTATTATTCTCCAATTTTAGAGTCATACAACAGGTAATTTTAGGATTTTAGTCAAAACATGCATTATCTAATAGGCAATATCTGCAAATTAATTCTTCTAACTTCATATTTTAATATTGCAGTGCTTTATCCAGAATGAAGTTAGGTCGTAAATTCAATATTGACATCATTCCGGTACATAGCTCGGACTAATAGTTTCATTTCATTTCTAATTAATTTATTAAATTTAATATTAATTTTTAGAAAAATTGCTTCGTATTTGTAGGGTCCACATCAGCCGAACAGTACCGATTGCGGGTTTTATGCGATGAGAAACTTGCAGATGCTACTGATGTATTACTCAAACTACGAGCAGTTGCCAGGGGTATGGATTACTACTTAATTAAGGTTTAGGGTTTAGAATGACAATTTAGAGTATAGTTTTTAATTAGTGTTTAGGGCTTACTACTTAAAGTTTAGGGTTTAGCCAAACAATACCTGATTAGGTTTTAAAATCAATACCTGATTAGGTTTTAAAACGATATATACCTGATTAGGTTTTAAAACGATATATACCTGATTAGGGTTTAGTCAAACAATACCTGATTATCATTAACTAATTTAGTTTGAAATCAATTTGCTTAGGTTTTACTAATTGAATTAGTTTAATTGAATGCAGAATTTGGAGGGGGAGGGTCTGCCTTATAAAGATGAAGAAATTAATGAAAGTTTAGATGAGTTTTATGTATATCTACGAAAAATTGTATCTTGTTAGATAATTATAATTTTTATGAATATTGATATATTTATAATTGCTGTTTTTTGTTTTGATGATTATGTGATATGTGATATATAAATGCATGATTGCTGTGAATTTGAATATTGCATGAATATTATGGCTAGCAAAAATGGGGCTAGCCCGAAATAAATTTTTTTTTTTTTTAATTATTAATTATTAAGACCGGTTTTTAACTAAAAACAGGTCTTAAAAATAGTATTAAGACCGGTTTTTAAGTTAAAAACCGGTCTTAATAATAAAATAATTCGGAAAAAAAATATTATTAAGACCGGTTTTTTGTACAAAACCGGTCTTAGTCTTATTTATAAAAAAATTCGGAAAAAAATCAAATAATATTTAGACTGTTAAAAACCGGTCTTAATGTTTTGTTTTTTAAGACCGGTTTTTGTAAAAAACCGGTCTTAAAGTTGCGCATTCTTTTTTGATCGGATTCCGTCTGGTTTTTAGCACCGCCTTATTAACACCGGTTTTTTATATATTTTTAACACCACATATTATTAGCACCATATACAAACCGGTCTTAAAGGCCCTTAAATAACAGGTCTTAAAAATCAAAAGTGGCGTAGTGGGTGGGACCTACATAATTCATTAAATATGGTGGAGCTAACTAGCTTCTGACTCTACAATAAAAACGCTGATGCATAGAGGATTTTGGATTTCATATGCTCTATAGAAAAACCTTTGAAGTCAAGCTGGTGTAATTAAAATTTGAGCTTGTTAGCGAGGAAAAAGAACTGTCGTAATTCATAGAATATTTGTAAAGTTTTGAACACAGGCGTCACAGACATGAATAACATCCAGAATTGTTGTTGTACTTAAAATGCGAAAGAAAATTTTGGTAATTTTGCAGCACCACATTGAGACAGCAATCGAGCTAAAAAATCTAGATAAATAGTCTGGGATTTTTTTTTCGAAAGAATTATGTTAACTGATTCAAGGATTTATGAAACATATTTATGTTTCATAACTCCACCAGAAATTGAATATCGAAATTTTCACTAAATAGTTTGCTCCAAAACCCAGATAACACTATATCTTCATGCTCAAAGTCAATTTTATTTCACAAAATAAGTCCATTTCACATAATTAACAGTCATCGAGGTAATTAACACCTCATTTAGTCATTTAATTACAAATTTATCTTTTCTTATCAAAATTCTAAAGTGTTATGCTCGGCCCAGACATTCTGCCACTTACAAAATTACAAATGTGGGCCAGGGAATTCAGCTCTATTAGTTGTTAGGCCCATAAAATAATCCCTTCGAAGTTTGGAACTTTAGTAATGCCAAAATTGGGCCTTGAAGAGGTTAGTCAAAGGCTTTAGTATAAAACAAAAAAGAGTGCAAAGGACGATACAGCCATACAGGTGTCATGCGCACATTCGCCGTGGCACAGTGCCCGGTCGCCACAATAACACGTCTCTTCCTATCAGTTCTCTCCTAACGTCCAGTCGCCACGTGTCCCTAGTCTTTCGTTTAAAATAAATCCTGTAGGAACGTGTCCCTTTGTCTCAGTCTATAAGAACCGTCCTCCGTGAGCCTCTTCAATCATCAAGCGCTCTTTGAATATTTACTATTAAACATCCCGAATTTACAAGTTGCGAATCAAACAAGTTTGTTTGCCAAGTGCCAACTACAACTCTACAAGAAACAATGCATATGCCAGTGTGTATTGAGTGCGGTACGAGGAGCAACCCATGCCGGTGCCGGGTGGTGGGGCCAACACTTGGTTTCGTGGCTTTTGCTGTTTCTGCAGTGATAGAATGGCCGGTTGGTGCGGTGGTGTATGTGTTCAAGCACATGAAGGGACGCCGCATCATGGCTCACCCGGCGACTGTGGTTTATCCCAAGGTGGCCAATTCGATTCCCATTTAATGGTTCAATAACTTTTGTTTAAGTTGTTTAGTTGCAAACTGTGCATCTTTTATTATCTGCAATGGCTAGTTGTTTTGAGTTTTTTTTTTTTTTAGTAATAAATGGTACTTATGGTTTGTATGATATATAACGGATGTACTTGTAAATTACTAAATTTCTGTCTGTTTAAAAAAAATAAATTAAGTGAAATATGGTACATTTTGTTTTGCATCAGCAGTTATTTAAGGCTGTTGGAACGTACTTACGTGATGTCTGTAATTAATCAAATTTCACCAATTATGAGCCACAATTAATAGATTTGAATTAACTATTGAAATTTGGGCAGTAAATGGCGACTACCAGTGATTAAACGGTTGTCGGTTTCCTTAACCCAACGAAAAATTAGAAGAAGTTTCTGTACGGTGATAAAAAAGTGCATCAATTAAGCCTGAACGAAGTTTTATTACAGAGATCACCAAAACTAATCTCTCCGATAAGAGCCCATTGATTCATGTCTGTTTCCTAGAGTATCAGCATGTGGTTTTATGGTGATGAACATTTCTGGCACAACGCATGGTGGTAACATAGTTCGGCCTTATCTTGCACTTGTTAGTTCGCTCCTCTAGTCCTCTTTTCTTGTTCTTTTTCTTATACGCCCAGGCTGTTCGTGCATGCTTATGTCCGAATCATGAACTACCTAAACATGTTTAATGCATTATAATATTTTGTTATGGTTAGACTTCTGGTCTGAATTTGTAATTGAATCATGAACTTTCTTAGAAAAATGCATTGTTTGCTTTCATTAATTAAAAATAAACAGTCAAAATTGCTAATTGAACCACTGACCATTACTGTGCGGAGGGGTCCTGATTGTGGCTCTGAATATTGTAACATCCTACGGTCCTGTAACTTTATAACTTTGTAATAGTAGGCTAAAGATTTTAAGTCCAAAGAAAAATTAACAAATAAAAACAAGAAAGGGTATTACATTTTTTTTTTCCAATCCAACAAAATTCGGTGGGTGCATTGTTCAGTGTTTTTATGAAAAAACGAATGAATTCTATCCAAAACAATTATATATGGTTCAATCTTTCCATAAATACTAATGAACAATATACGAGAAGAAGTTTTTCGGCGATAATGGGGCCCACATAATTGAGGTTTTTGTTGTGCTCGGGAGAGAGAAATGGGGTCTACTGTCTACATAATCACCAAGGCTAATAGAGCTATAGTGTTAGCGAGTTTATAATTAAATCCGAGCTAGGGATAACAGTGCTAGTCTTTGATTAATATTTTAGCTAAAATTGTCTAAAATACTACTAATCTGTGCGTTTTATTTTTACGAAAGTAAAGTCCTTTGAGACTTTGAGTGGAATTTATCATCTAAATCGTTATGTTTTGTACCCAATAACAGGATCGCAAGATGTGGGCCGTCAAAGGTTGTGCTATGAATTATCCAGCCCAACATACAATTGAGTATTATAATTTATTTGAGACTTTGAGTGGAATTTTGGGACTTTTGTAATGCAAAAATTTGGAATTAAAGGGGCTAGGCGGAGTCGGATCCTCTGGTCGTTTTTCGATTCGAGCCGTCTGATTTGATCTCAACAGTTAAGATTTTTTGGGCCTATCAATATGGTATTATGCACGGGGCATCTATATCTATTGAGATTAAATCAGACAGCTGATATTGAAAAACGACCACTGGTCGGCCGACCAGAGGATCTCGTTCCGGGGCTAGGCTGGTGTGGATAAAATTTTGCGATCCTGAAATGCAAAAGTCTAGTCCGATTGAATTTAGACGGTTCAAAATTTATGGACAATATGAATACGATATTAATCACGTGACGTGACATCAATTATTAATAGGACAGTTCGGATCAGTAGCACTGCAAATGGATATGGTTCCAGGCTGGTGCAGTGATATTCTTTGCTGAGAGCAGCTGATTCAGAGACACTGAGACACACATGTAAATGTAAATATGTTAATTGGCTTCGCTTAGGAAATTCAAAATAATAATAATAATAATGTGGCTTGAGAGAGAGATAATATAGCCATACAGATGTCGCAATAAAAAGCCTCCTCCATAGTTAAAAAAAAAAAAAAAAAAAAGGAAACACGTCTCCTCCTATCAACGCTTCTCTTTGACCCACGTGTCACTCTCCTTTGTTTTTTGACTTTCTTATTAAAAAAAAACTCTCCCATAAGGCCACGTGTCACTTTTCTGTGATTTAGAAAATTTAAGGACGTCTCCCTTGTGCCCTTGCCTCAATTATAAGAAGCCTCGGCGACTCGACTCTTCTTTAATCATCAAGCGCTCGTTGAGTGTTACTACAGTAGTGTCCCAATTTACAAACATCAAGTTCAAATCAAAAAGGTTTCTTTTCCAATTGCAAGAACCATGCATGAGCTGGCGTGCATCGAGTGCGGTACAAGGAGAAACCCGTGCCGATGCCGGGTGGTGGGGCCGACGCTCGGTTTCTTGGCTTTTGCCGTGGCAGCTGTGATTGAATGGCCAGTCGGTGCGTTGGTGTATGTGTTCAAGCACCGGAAGGGGCGGCGCATCATGGGTCAGCCGGCAACTGTGGTTTATCCCAAGGTGGCAAATTCAATTCCCATTTGATTTGATGGTTCAATAATTGCTATGTTTAGTTGCAAAGATGTGTTGATTTTATTATCTGCAATAGGCTATTAATTGTAGTTTTTCTTGTAATAAATGGCATTTGTGGTTTGTGTAGTGTGCTGGATGTACTTGTAAATTTCTTTCATTAAATTTTATTTATATGAATTATATGGTAAATTTTGTTTTGCAATTTCATTACATTTTACCATATTTTAGCCTGAATCGACTTGAATGATTGGTTAATGGATCTTGGCAACGAAAATTAAGAAGGCTTCATATTTCGTCTCCGAAAAAGAAGCATATTTAGCAAAATTTTCTGTAGATTTGGTCATTGTACGGTACAATAATCATGTTTCTGCAGTGACTAGAACTAATCCCCTCCGTTGAAGAGTCTCTTGACTCGTACCTGTATACTGTCTTTGAGACGTTTGATCTGAGCCTCTGGGAGACTACAGCTGATCTGATCAGTTCAAACATCTTCCAGTGTTCTAGAGATTTCTTCCTGTATTTCCTCATTTCCATCAGAAAAATGTTTTTCTATCACCGTCTTATCTATTTTTTTTTTTTTTTAAATGTGTTTCTTTAGAAGGTAACATCGGCGTTTTGTTTTTGAACTACTCCCGGGTTCTTTTTAATGTTGATTATGACAAATTAAGTGGGCATTATAAATTAACTGTGAATTATTTATATTTTGTAATTTTTACTGCGTTAAATTCTGTAAAGTTTGAGCAATGGCAGGCAATACTTTCATCAGAGATAATAAACTAGCGCGCAGTTAGCAAAAGTATTCCGTTTGACCCTCGAGTGACTTTTTTAATGTTTGGCGATTTAGCTAATGACACTATGACGGTGGATAGTTATTTATATGTTCACAAACTACAAACTACAAACTTTCGAATCATTTCAAAATAATTTCAACTACAGTAAAAGTATTTTTATAATTTCAATTCGTATATTTCGAATATGATGTATATTTCATCACGTCGTACACATATAATTCGATGTCAAATTTTAGGTGTCTATTAAAATTTGTAGTTCGTTGTAGTTCATAATAAATTCAGTATAATATATTTAAGAACTGACAGAACTTTTTGTTTAATTTAAAAAAAATGTAATTTTATTATTTAATTCATGATAAGTTATCCATACATGTATAATTTATTTGTAATTGACATTTCAAACTTAATATTTTGGGTTGGACTTGCGGCATGTTAGGCAATCATAGAATTGTGTAAAGGTAAGATAACACAGGAATGGCTTCCCGCAATTACGTGAGAATTTTGATAGAAATTTCTTATATTTAAAATTTGTAAGCATTTTAAACTAATATGAGATATGATATTGTTTCATAACTAACTTCATGACATTATTAATTATTCCAACACAATAAATTTAGAATCAAATATACTAAAAGAAATTCAATTTATACCATAAATAACTTCCTATCATATGAAAACACCCAAGAAAAAAACAATATAAAATAAAGGAAAATGATTATTACCAATTCCTCACATACATAAATAACTGTGTAATCTAATTAGATTAATTGAAACTCACTTTTATTACACATAATGTAAAAGTTTCCTACATACAAATGACATCAAGCTCATAAACAGAATTATGCAATTTTATAATTAGATGAGATGCCATCAACACTGCAGAAAATAAAAAAAAACTTAGAATCAATTTTCAAATTTATATAAAAATAAAATTAATTTAATTTTCATCCAAAAAAATAAGAACCTAACCATCTTGAAAATAGACAAGTTTTTAGATTTTTAAACGAAGTAATTTTTTCATCAATTTCCTCCCCTATATTATATTGCATGCTATGATGGAATCTGATATTGAGATCACTATTGTTGTAATTTGTTTCTATAATTTTGAGAAATTGTGAGCCAAAACAAGAATATGTAGAATATCTAACGACCAACTTTGAAATACATAATTATATCCATACAACGCCATGTGCATGACATGAAACTTTTCATATAAAATGAATGATTATTAGTATTACTAATAATATGCGTTGTGCATGACATGAAACTTCTCGTATGAAATCAATACTTAATCGGATATCTTCCGTGTAAAGCTTAGAACCCTGATCCGAATTGCATTTTTTTAACGTGGAATTTCATTTCATTAATAATTTTTTATCAAAATGGATGGATTTCATGTCATTTGGCTGAAATTTCTATATTATTAGATCTAACGAATTCTCACAAAATCAATTCCATTGAAATGAAATGAAATAAAATCCTGCATAAAAATTATTTCGATCAGGGCCTTACATTTGCAGGTTTGGTTAGTGGCAGAGCAAAATGTAAGCAAACCAGTACATACTAAAATAATTAGATATGTTTTAAATTTTTACCCACGGTGTAATATCAGCACAGCCACTAGAAATTTTTTCTGTTTATGTTGATATTATGGCTCATGTATAATAATGTTATAATTCATTGCATAATAATATTGGTTCGGTGTACCGAAGATTCAATTTAACACTTAAAACATTACAACTCATTTGTATTCCGTCCTATGACTTGTATAGCGACTAATTGTGTTGTTTTATCATTATATCTATCATAAAGCATCTCAAAAGAATTTAATTATGTCAAAAATTTACTTAAAATAAAAATTATTTTATAAAAATTATCTTAATTAAAAAGTTAAACTTTTCCACGAATAGAATTTTTTTTTTCTACAACCATGGCAAGGAACAATCGGAATCTCAATATTTTTTTTTATAGCAAGTTCACAAAATCAATCCTATAAGTACACTGAAATGAAATTAGAATTATTAAAATGTCAATATTTTGTTTTGACTAAAATGAAATCGATAATATGTTTCCATTTTTTAAATAATTTATTTTGTTTTTTACTCGAGGTAAAAATAATTTATTTTGTTAAACATGAAACTAATTGGCCCTAATTAAAATTATTTTTTTTTCACGTGGAATTTCATTTGATTAGAAATTTTTTTATCGAAATAAAAGGATTTCATTTCATTGATCGGAATTTCTGTTATTGGACCTAACTACATCTTGAAACTAGTGGTCTTTTCGCGCGTTGCGCGAACTATTTGTTAAAATTGTATATCAATTGTTGAATTTTTGTAATTATTAGAACCTCTGATCTAAAGTATTAAAATACGTGGTATTTTTAACACCAAACAAAAAAGACTATCTAAAGTATCTATTTTGCTTCCATCTTGCCATCATGATTTTCGAAACGTATAATTTAACATTCATCTAATATTTTAGAAAATATATTTTTGCCGTTTTTCCATAAGTATTAACTATAAATTTGAACATTTAATATCATGCAATATTTTTTTCTAAACATGATTCATAAGTAGTCTACTGAGTGCTCTGGACTCGTGATTCAGTGTCCGGAGCACTGTTGTGCGATTTATCTTTATCCTTAAAGTTTATGTTATATATTTTTAAATATTTCTTTTGAGACGCCGTTAATAGTTCTCTGCATATTTATACGTCCATAATTACAAATTCTGACATAAATTTTTTTCCATATATTTATAAATAAGTAATAAATTTAAATAGAGAAATAAATTTTTAAAAGTCTCCAAACAATCTCTGAACGAAACTATAATAAAGATTAGATTTCATGAGGTTTAGAAAATAATTAAAATTTTTTTATAGCTCTATAATTAGAAAATATCATATGACAGGATTCATCATATATCTGTGAGCATGTATATAAATTTTCGTAGGAAAATGATTTTTTAAAACCCTCCAAACAATTAAAAAATAAAGCCATATTTTTCTCAAATCGGAAAATGGATCCATCCATTATTGAATGGAATGGAGGGAGAGAGAGGCGCATGCCAAGGCCCATGCACATGGGCGGCAGGAGAGAGAGAGAGAGAGAGTCGGACGGAGTTTCTGTGACAACCCAACTTTGAAATGTGTTTGATTGTTGGTTGAAGCACCATAGAAAATCCTGAAATTTTATACACACTCACATGGGTAGATTTAGGCGTGGGATTTTCTGCGACCATCCTCCTCTGTCTGTACTTGACTACATGACCACACCCTTAGCCACTATAACAAAAGATCAAGTCCAAATCACTGTCCAGAGCACTGTTGGCCAACAGTGTCGGATCAGGATTTTAGACTCGAATCCTCACTCGGCTTTAATATATGTTTTGATATCAATTCTAATCAAAATAAGAAAATTGATTATTGCCATCGGGCGATTCACCATCACGCACCATCGTTGAGGCGCTCCCTTCAGCGAGCGCTCAAGTGACCCTTCACCCGATGCACTTATTTTTGTTCACTCTGTTGCTATAAGTGTTCACTTTATTAGTTATAATCGTTCACTTTTTATTATTAAAAATTCACTGTGTTCACTCTCGATGTCCCCTCACCCAGCGTCTGTTTTTATTTCTTACCCAAATGTTATGTTAATTAAGTATAAATGTTTAGTTAGTTGTAATAAAAAAAACATAAATGGTTATAAGCAAAAAATGTTCATTTTATTAAGTATAAATGTTTAGTTTCGTAAGTACAAATGTTCGGTTTAGTAAGTACAAATGTTCAGTTTAGTATATATAAATGTTCAGTTTATTAAGTATTAATTTTTTATTTTTTAATAGGTGCACATGGAAATAAAATAGGTCACGAATTGGACAAAAAATACATGAAAAAAATTAGAAGATTCATGAACTGGTCCGGTTCAAATAAAAATTTTCCGACTCTGCCCCTAGTGCGTCCCTTTCCTTTGTCTCAAAATTTTTCAATTTAATAAGTATAAATGTTCAGTTTGTTAAATATATATGCGCAGTTTATTAAGTATAAATATTTAGTTTATTACATATAAATGAGACATGGAAGCTGTTTTAGCGTGATGGCACGCGAGACTCACGTAATGGAGCATCTCTGTTCAATGATGGCACACGATGGCAAATTTACAGTTATAATTGCTGTCAAAATAAAATCAAATAAATAAAAGTATGAAACGGTTGAGCTTAATTCGGACCTCACTAAAAAAGGCCTGATTATGTCTAAATTAATCCGTTGTCCGGTGAGATACTCCAGATCGAAATTGTCATCCTCAACAAAGTTAGAATTTTATTAATAGACCTTGGTAATTGCAAAGTTCTTCCCGAAAAAGTTTGTTAGGTGAAAAAAGTTAGGGACATCTCTAATATCTGATGATTGAATTTTTGTGTTATACTCATTAAATAGCCATCTGATTGAAGTCACGTGGTGGAACGATCGTTAATAGCATATATAAGTGAATTACAAATTTACAATATATTGGTAGAAGTCAAGCAGTGCACTCCAGTTGGATTGTTACCTTCTCATTTCAATATTTCATTGACCCCTACAACAATTAATTAAATTAACAATTAATCTGAAAATTTTAATTATTCTGAAACCAAAAATAATTAATAATAAATAATAAAAATGAATGATATGTATTTATTATTTTTTTTTTTGTGGTTGAATGATATGTATCAATATGGGGGAGAAACAGAGTGACCACTGACCAGTGAACCAATCAATGACTTTAAGCAGCCTCTGTCAGGTGGACCCCATGTCAATATATGGAACTCAATGTGTTTCCACACGCCATGCGCCATGGCACCGGATTGGCCACAACCACAAACGAGACTCAGGTATTATACTACCTCCTCTGTAAAAAAACCCATTTCGTCATCACTAGTAATTCATGCAAAATTATAAATAAAGATCCCATATTTTAGCTAAAAAAATAAATAACTTAATTATTACGAAATTCGAAATTAAAATTATGGATAAATAACAGATTAATTTTGAAATTTCGAACACTAGAATTTCATAAATAACTTTTATCTGCCTCATTAAATGAAATTATGGCTAAAATTAATGAAAAAAATATATTTTTAGATATTTTTCATTATTAGATAATCATTGTTAAGAGTTATATACCAATTTAACATGGTTAGAGGAGTTTATTTTAGGTGGAAAAAAATATTAAATTTTCCCGAAATGAAATGAGTTGGTGGGATCATCTGTGGCTAGACTGAGAAGGTGAGTGTGTGGTGTCCAGGAATAGAGAAATCAGACGGTTGACAAAAATAACAGTACCGATATAAATTGTAGAGAAAAAATAATAGAGAGATCAGTGTGTGGTAGCAGCATTTTCTCGTTTCTCAATTCTCAGCCTACTTTTGCCTAACACCTAAAACCCTAGCACCTCTCTCTCTCTCTCTCCAAATCTAAACCATGGATTCCAGCAACGGCGGCGGAGAGGCGCCTCAGGTTCTCTCCAGTGAGGCGGCCGCAATTCTCAGTGAAGGAATCTCCCTCGTTCTCTCGAGATGGACGGCGCTCCAGATGGCCGTTGAGAACCAGTGGGGCGGGCGCGAATCTCGAGGCAAGGCCGATCTGCTCGTCACTGCCATCCAATCCTGGTTCGCTCAGACCAAGCGTTAGTTTTTTTTTTTTTAATCAAATTATATAGTTAGTTGATATTCTTTGTTTATGTAAGGTTATGCATCTGAAAATATGAGCTAAATTAATTACAAAATTATGAAATAGAGATTGAAATTTGAAGTTATTAATAGAATGAGAATAAAGAGTTTGTCCCATTTTGAGGTACTTTGTGTATCAAATTTGATCTCTATTGAAGTGGGTAACAATATTTTGGAGTTGAAGATCGTACTATCTAGTATCAATATTGTTCATTATAAATTGGGTACTCAGTTGGGTTGCTAGGCATTGAGGAAACTGGAAATTAAATTGCTGAGAGTTTCTATAATCTGTTCAATTACCAAATGCAAAATATTGTTTTTTGAGCTGGTATCTCTCTCTCTCTCAGCTCCTCTTTACATTGATGACTTGGAGGGTATTATATATGATGACATGCTTCATTCCTTCAATACTGAAATTGAGGATGGTAGTGTTGAGGAGGTAATTGAATTATGGTTTTAATTTATTTGCCCCTATCTGCTATTTCATATAATTCCCACTAGACAATGCATACTAGGAAAAAAAAATTATAATACTTTAGTACCAGCTGTGTGCAGGATAAAGTGATAAATTATTAGCAAAACCCAATAAAAGAGACGTGAAATGAAAAAATAATGAAGCATAAGAAGAATTACTAAACATGTTTGAACTGTTTCTTAGAGTTGATTTCAAAATTTTTTGGTTTATGATGATAAATTGCTTGTAGGTTGCTGAGCAGTTGATGATAATGCATGAAGAATGTTTAAAGGGCCAGTATGAATCAATTCAAAAGCTCAAACAATTAGCACCACAAAGGAATGCTGTTTCTCAAAGTAAACTGGTAAAATGCTTTTATTTTTTCATTCAAGCTTTCTAATTTTCTGTCATGTAACTGCAACAAGTATGTATGCTTCAAATTTCCAAGGCTATTTTATGTTTATAATGTGGTTGAAGAGGTTTGTAGTGAACAAATTATATCCCTCTTAAGTGTTCATGTTGAACTGGTATACTCTTCAATGTCTCTCTCCCTACAAGAGTTGGTAAGAACCTAAAAAGGTCTAATAATTTAGTTTGGTGTTTTTTTGTGTCATCAGTCATATTTGTTGTCAAGTCAACAAAGTTAATATGCCTCTTTATGACCAACAGGATTAGGTTCAATATTAGAAGAAAAGATTGTTTCTTTTATGATATAGGTAGCCAATGATGAGGATGATGAGAGCTCTGATGAAGAGGGCTTAGAGGATTCAATGGCAGTTGAGGAGGCAAGGCAAGAAGGAATGGATGTTGATCAATCCAAGACAGTTGCCAAACCCCAACCTGACCCGGAGGGTTGGACTGTTGTTGCAAATAGACGCAACAAGGGTAGAAGATCCAATTAGCCAGTTTATCTGGGTGTAAAATTTTGTGGTGGGAGTAATGTAATTCTAGTTTTTCTCTTTCTTTCTGGCCTCTGAGTTCTTGTGGATGTTTTTATTATTTTATTTATGGCAAAACAACAGAGCATAGCTTGAGTAATTTAACATTTCGTTTTTCCATACAGCGATATTCTCTTGTTGTAGGGGATCCAAATTGGGCAACTTGCACTTGCTTAACTTAGTAGTCTGTACAATGTTTATGAAGTAATTTTAAAATAGAAGAAGATAGATACATGAGGAAGAAATTCCTCTCGTTTCTTTTTTTTAAGAAACAGGAACAGATTCCTTTTTATTTTTCCCCATAGACTCAGCTACTAATTTAATTTAGGAACTTATAAGGGTCTTTTGTTTTAAGTGTTCATAACAAAGAAAGCATAGCATAGTTTATAAGGTTGCGGTGCACTCTGCCTTCAACATCAACAAGTGAGCGAAAGCAGGAGCGGGGCTCCAATGCGGGGTTGCAGGGGCGGGGACAGGATTCAAAGCAGGGTGTCTCAGCCCCATGCGGGAAGTGGAGATGCTCGAGACAGAGTGCCTTGTGCCTCGTCCCTTGTGGCAGTTGGGGGTGGGGGGAGTAACGACTAACGAGGCCTCGGCATCTAGCGGTGTGTGCAAACTAGTTATTATTTTTTCAGTCTATAAAAAAATCGATATGCAGTTTCCCTTTTCTTGAATGAGTAAGTAATTACTAGCCCATGTTAACTAACTAAAATTACAATAAATCGGCAAATTACTAATTTTATAGAACCAGATATATTTTTCAAGTGCAAGAGCATTTGAGTAGAATTCATAAAGTCTCAACGAGGGAAAAAAACAAGTTTGAAAGACAACTTAATGGAAATTTTACATAATACAACTCTAAAAAAAGGTTTCGACTAACTTTGGTTGCTCTTTACTCTTGGAGCTTGACTCCTTTTTCTCCTCTTTCGGCAATTTATCCCCATCTTTCTTCTCCAATTCAGGCAACTTTTTCTCATCTGTTGGAGCTGACTCTTTCTTTTTGAGACCAGCCTTCTCTCTGAGTTGATCAAGTTTCTCCATTATTTTTCTTCTGATATCTGGTCTTGCAATTCGTGCATTTGCTGGTTCTGTTTGGATGAAGGATGTAAGAACTAGTGTTCCTGTCAAACATGACAAAGCATCTCTACGTGATATATTGTTTCCTCCATTTAGACTTACTTTTGGAGTACGCCTTTCAAACTGCCAAGGTTGGAAAAAAAAAGAGAGTTAAATTCAAATAAAGCTTGAATCTCTCAAACAAAAATAAATATATATCCCAAACCGGTCCCTTCTCCTTGCCAGCTTTTTATATCTCACATGTATTGGATAGAATTATGTTTGGTTAATTTACTAACTATTTGAAGTTAAAAAGTTCTAGTTCACAATGAAACTATAACTGGTATAGACCAACATTTAAAAAGGCCGAGGACATCTGCAACCTTATTCCACTACTGCTTTTCACCTATTCTTTAGGAAAGACGTAACTCGAGAAACTTCTCACTATTTACCTCATAAAAGTAAGCTTCAAATTTTAAATGTGCATAAGTGCAGAAGTTAATTATTGTAGTCTTTTCATGAATGGGTGCACAACAGCATAAACCTCACATTATTTGTCAAGAGAATTTTTTTGCATTTGAGTATATGTATAAACTTCGCTGTTTGCTGAAAAAATGTGAAATAGAAAAAATTCCATAGTTTTACAAAAGTTTCACTTTTTAGAATAGCAAGATAACTGACATAATTATTTAAGACAATGAAAACAGCAAAAAGGTTATGATAAGCTAACAGCAAAGATGCAAAAGTGTATTTGTGAGAACATCATTGGAATGACCATCTAGAGTCTAAACAATATTTCTTAGAAAAAATAAATAAATAAATAACTTGTCAATAGAATTCACAGAACAGTAAAGGATGCTGAAACTAGAACCCTACATCCTTTTTGTTTCAAATGAAGACAATTTGCACGAAGACATCCAAGTGTGATTGAACTGCAACCAACCAATCAAAGAACATTTTCACCGTTTACTCGAAACTCCTAATTTATACACACCAGATTTAACTATTCATCAAATTGGACCACATAAAATTACCAGGGTTTGAAAGTAACAAATAATGTACCTTTTCAATCACTTTCGTAATGTTAGAATATACATTGGCTAGTATTATTAGGAAATGCAATAAAATCATTTGGTCTATTTGCAATCAAACATTACATAAAGGTGCTTTATTAACAGTTCAGAAAAGCAAATTCATGGAAATCTCAAATCTAAAAGACAAGTTGCTGATTAACCCAACCTAATTAATCGCAACAATCATTAACTAATAGACTCCCCTTTAATCAGATCCCCTAAAACAAACAGTTTACAAAGTGAAAATATCACTAGTTCTCGCTCATTACTACTAAGTAACAAAAATAGACATTTCGCAACATTGTACCTACCGAGAGAGAGAGAGATCTGATTGGTACCTGGAGAGAAGCTTGGGGTTTGGCTGAAGAGTGTTCTCTGGTTGCAACGCGAGGCAGGGAAGGAGTGGAGTTGAGCTTGAGAGAAGAAAACGCCATTTATCCGATTGAACTGTTTGACCTTCTCTAGTGGAGTAGTAATGGATCAGTAGAGACTAGAGTGTAGGGGAGCACACTAGTGTTTTTTTATTGCTTATGGAGAAAATAATAAGGAAACAGAGAATGAAAAGAAAGCATTTTCCATTCCGATCTTACATTTAAACGCGCCCATGTTTTTATTTTTTTTTATTTTTATTTTTTTGTTTGCTTACTCCCACCGACTCGTGATTCGCGTGGTCTAGTTTCTTGGTTTGGTTTGGAGATTGAAAAACGAAAATCTTAAATAAAAAAAAAATGTAAAACGGAAATGTTCCTTTTAAATTAGGATTTGTATATGCAGTGTGGACGTCTTTATTTGCTAAATAATTTTACCAAATACACAGGACAGTTGTGTTGAATATGAAAACTGGCTGTTTTAAGAACATTATAATATACTATTTTTCAATTTAATAAAAGCTGACAATGTGGTTATATAGACTCAATTTTTTTTTACCATCATTATTCCTCTGTAACTGTAGGACCAAATTTTAAATGTGCTAATTTTTTTTTTTGTCAATTAATGCCATCAACCTCCGTGAGTTCTGCATTGATTGCTGTTCTGCAAATTTGGCATGACCTGGTTTGAATGTGACTTTTGTACAGTTTTCATCCCCTCTTTGGACTTGTAATTGACAACTCAGATTTTATTTCCAATACTTTCTGAGAATATCTATAATTTGAAAATGTAAAATATGAAGACTCCGCATGATCAAGATTTATTGATGGCGAATATTGTAGGATTAAGGTTATGAAGGCATAAGTTGTCCCATCACGTGACCCTCCCCACCATTATCTACAATTGGAGATTTGGAGGTGAAATAGAGATGATGAATTCACATTTTTATGAAATTCAATACAGAGTTACAGGCCAATAGATGACACTCATTTAATTACAACATATTAGAACATAAATTGTTTGACTGGGATACAGACAACATCTTGGTCAATGGAAAAAAAGAAAAGAAAAGGGCTTGACTTATTTTTTAGGTGAAAAGGGCTTGACAACATATTACTATAATTTAATATTTCCTATCACATTTTCTCTTAACCTCTTTTAAGTTCTAGCGTTTTGTTTTGGTCAATGAAAATTAAAGGGTTCTTAATCTATTATATTCATGATCATGACAATATCAATATCAAATTAATATCTAATTCCAATATTATGTACTATCTGATTATCAATCTATTATTAATCACAAATTATATATTTTGTAATAATAAAAATTTTGGGGGCTAAAAAGCAAATTTTGCATTAAAAAAATAAGTCACAAAAAGTTGGCCGAAATTTTTTGTTTTGATCGGCAAATGGGTTGCCGATCCAAACAAAAAAATTCAGCAACTTTTTTATTTTGACTTTATTTTTTTAATGCAAAATTTGCTTTTTAGCCCCCAAAATTTTTATTATTACAAAATATATAATTTGTGATTAGAAATTAAACATAATTAAAACATATATTGTAAAAATATAAGTATATAATTAAATTATGCATGTTAAATACATAATATTGTATATGTTTATAATACTTATTTATACATATATATTATGTATCATATATTTTATATATTAAATACATATTATTGTATATAATTAAATTATGCATGTTGAATAGTTATACATATTATTGTATATAATTAAAATATATGATATATAATATATATGTATAAAGCTATTCAATATGCACAATTTAAGATATAAAAGATCTTTTATATATTTAATGTATGTATATTCAACATGTATGTATATTTAATGTATATAAAAAATCTTTTATATATTTTGATTTATATTTAATGTACAACAAAAAATTTTATTGGACTATATTGTAAAAATTATAATTTTAGGGTCATCGGCGAAAAAATTGAATATATTTTTGTTGAATTTATTCGCCGATGACCCTAATATTATTATTTTTACAAAATAGTCCAATAAAAATTTTTTGTTATACATTAAATGTAGATATTAATATATAAAATTTTTTAATGTATAAATAAATATACATAGAAATATATGTACATTTTATGTACATATAACAATATGTATCATATATTTTAATTATATACAATAATATGTATTTAATATATAAAATATATAATACATAATATATATATGTATAAATTAGTATTATACACATATACAATATTATGTATTTAACATAAATAATTTAATTATATACTTATATTTCATTATAGAAGTTTTAATTATTTTTAATTACTAATCACTAATTATATGTTTTGTAATAATAAAAAAATTGAGGGCTAAAAAGCAAAATTACAAATAAAAAAAAAAGGTAAACAAGTTGGAAACGGCATCAAGGGGGGAATTAATTGGATCGGCATTCCAATTGCCGATCCAAGCTTGGATTGGCGTTCCAATTGCCGATCCAAGCGTTCTGTATTTTCGTCAATCCAAACGCCGATCCAACAACGTTATTTTTAAAATTCCAAATTTTTAACCGTTATTATCGTAATTCGTGTGAACAGTAACGTCATTATTAATTTTTTCGGGGTTTAGCTTTTAGCTTTTGGGGGGGGGGGGGGGGCAAACTTCATCTTTTTTTGTACAAACTTTGTCAATATAATGAACAGTTGCTGTCTGGTTGCTTTTTAAAAGTCTGAGCCTTTTATCCCAAACGAGTTGGGTAGGCTAGAAATGACATCCGATACTGGTCATTTCTTGTATAAATGGCTAAATTTTTTACGCTAGCTCGCCAAGCCTATCGCAAGCATATGGACTTGAACCCTGGACCTCTTAGAAGAAAGTCCAGTGCTCTTACCACTTGAGCTACTAGACCATATGCTAATATAAATTTTAGCAGAGGTGAGGCTGCCAAGAAAAAAATAGTTATATTATATCTCCCTCTGGTGTTGGAATTTAATAACAAATATATCTATTTAGTTTCAAATTTTCAGTATATTTACTCGTTATTAATGCTAATATAAGTTTTTATCATTAAGTTAAGCGTTCATGATATATTCTCTACAACTTAATGTGGGAGTTTAAACGCTTTCAAATATCAAGGACTAAGAAATTTCAAATTTCTCGAAACCTGTTTTAGCAGGGGTTTTTTTTATTGCCCACAACTAAAAGCACTGTGCATCAGAGAATCAGAACCAATATTCAAATTATATACACCCTTAACACGACAATGCGATCAGCCGCTTAAATTTCATTCATTTAAAAGATAGAGGCTCCTTAATTAAATTCAAATTTATGAAAGCAACAACATTCATGGTCAAAATGATCAATTGATAACTGTAGTACCTGCTCCTTAAAATATTACATAATGCAGTCAGATTATAAGTAATAATATCGACAAAAATATAAGAAGTTGCATAAGAAGTTCAACTCCTATTAGTTGATATTAACATATCAACATCTTCACAGCACTTGGGTAGGATTTTTAATTGGGCTATTTTTGCGAATTTCTTGTTCAAGCTTTATATGTTTGGTTAATTAAATAATTCTAACCCATAATTAATTATCATAGTTTTATTCCACAGTTTCTTGAATCAGGTCAAGCTGGTCGAACAGTACGGTTAGATTAATTGGGTAATTTGGGTTGTACTTATTTCTCTTTTTGTAATTTAAACTAACAAAAAAAAAATAGACAAATTCTATAGTGGGCCTACATCTTTTCTATATAGCTTTTTTCTTAAAAAAAAAAAAATAGGTCAATTCCTCAAAATTAAGTGGTTGTATTTGATTTGAGCAAAAATAGAATCAAACTAGGCTGAAAATATTGATCTATAACAGGACATTTCATATAAAAAAACTACAATAGCCGTCCTCTAATAGACTATGATTTGTTTTTTTTTTTTTCAGCTGTTGGAAAAATAATCTATAGAATTTTAAATCAGAACATTTTAGCTGAATACCCCGGCCGCCAGCCGGAAAAAGCGAATATTAAAAGCAAATTCAACATGAGTTATTGGATTAGGACTAAAAATATTACGATATATTTTACCCATGACTTGTGTTGCCAAACAAAATAACCCTTTTTAAAGATTTTAATTTACTTGGTTATAAGCTGTCGGTAGCAAAGGAAAGAGAAAAAAAAAAAAGAGAGATTATTTGGTGACCTGTCCGAAAAAGGAGGAACAAAGCCCGCGGCAAAAATAATTGTTTTGATCATTTATAAATTTTGTTCTCTTATATACGGGTTGCTATACCAGGAAAATTCGATCATTTCCATACACTTTGCTTCATCTTTATATAGATATATCACATATATACATAGTGGATGCTAATAGTCGCTCTACTTAAAATATATTCTTCCCCAGTTAGAGATACTCTTTTTAAGCATGCTCAATTTTCTGTTATAAAACTGGGCATGATCGACGTCTCTGTCTCTTTCTCTAGCTTTAGTTTTTTCGTATTTTTTGGTGTGTGTGTGTGTCATACACAATAGACGATACCGACAATGTGTACTATCATAGACGATGAAGGGGACTGCGGATGCATCTGTCTGTGTGTTATTGCTCTTGTAGTTATTCTGGCACCAGTTCTGGTAGGTTGCATGCTGGGATTCATATTAGGTGTAAATCCCAGCGACAGTGATCCACAGATTTCACTAACCGTTAACGAATTTACGGGCTTGTCGCAAAATAAGTCGTCCAACACAATTTCACCCTTGTTCAACTTCACAGTCTCCCTTAAGGTGCACAAGTATGCCAGAATGATTCCACTCAAGTTCTGCTATGAACAGGGAATTGTAACAGTTTTGTACCAGAGGACTCCACTTGCCACAGGACCACTAGGAAGTTTATGTGCACGCAAGGATGAGAGACGAGAATCAACAGTCTTCGCTTGGGGCAATCAGGTTGAGATACCTGATTTTTTACGAGATCAATTGTTCGAGGAGGTGAGAAATGGCGACGTCGTAGTTGAGGTGGATCTGAAGATACTCGATTATTCTGGAAAAACAGCGGGTGTGTTTGTTTGTACAGTAAAGAACCAAACCATGGAAGTGTTTCCATGCAAGAGGACATACTTAGAAGATCCCTACTACTAATAAAAAATACCAATTCAAGGATGTAACCAGTTAGAGTGTAAACATTTAGTTTATTGTAGATGTTCTAACTTCTGAATCATTTATTGTTTATATCTGATTTGATTAATGACAATATATGAATAATCATATAAGTTTGCTTACTTTTTTGTTTAAATGAAAATAAACTTGTCGCTGAATATTGGTATCTTTTGCATAATGAATTATTCGAAATAAATAGAAGGTGAATGAATATCAAAGGGAGATAAAAAGTAAGTCTAGTAAAAAGTATTTATTAATTGATATACTATATATTAATATGCTTTTTCTATTTGAGGCCAAAGAGATATTTTGTTTAATAATTTTTTTTATTAAAGCATATTATTTGTCATTTTACTCTTGACATCATTATCATTCCTTATTAGTGATTGGTTGAGAAAATAAAAACAATAATAACTTTTTCAAATAAGTTTGTCCACACATTGGATGGGAACAATTACTAGTTTCATTAATTCATGCTTGCTTATGTTGTATTTAGGATTTATATTCTTTATTTATAGGCGTTAATTGTGAATGTGAAGACGACGCATTGTAATATGCTGAGCTATCCTTTGATTCATGGGTGTTAATCAATCATTTGTTGGACAATTCAAAACGTTTCGGTTTATTAATTAATAGTCAGTCTAATTCAAATGATTAAGCAGGCAACAAGAACCAATTTACTGTTTTGCTTACTGGTGTTTACCCGCAACTTAACGCAAGTTAAAATAGGCACAATCGAACAACTCAATTCTCATCATGTATTTAAACAAATATCCCAGCTCTGCACCTGAAAGGCAATGAAACCTAGAAGCGATCACAATCAAGCGTCAGTGAGCGTGGCTCTTTAGTCTCATGCGATTGTAATAACAAAAAACTAGCATTAATGTAGATGTGAGGCTTTTTGTATTGATAAGGGGGAAAAAAAAGGTAAGGGTTAATTGAAAAAAAGTCCTGTCCAGGATGGGCTTTTCTGTTTTCTGAATTCTATTTGTATACTTGTTGCAAAAAAGTTGCTCTGGTACCGTTTGACAAACGAGGAATCGATTCGAATAACATTCAATCAATGATCAACCTTAGCTTTTTTAGGCTTTGATCGGAACAACGAGAGGAGGAAATTGAGTTCAATTCAAATGAAAATAAATGAATTAAATGAGAAGATTTATTGATTGAAATTTGTTGAATGGAAAGAACTGAGGAGAGAAATTGAGTTCGATTCCCGCGATTTGATCCCTCACTGCCGAAGGAGAGAAAATACCGATCAGATGCGTTAAATCGATTCTCGCCAAATTTCTTCATTTTTGGTGAGAATTGAGAGCATGATTTGACGGGATAAAGTCGCCAGAATTGAACTCTCGCACTTCTGATCATGATAACCCCACCAATTCTGTTCCCATTCCAATTCCTTCATCGATCTCGTCATTCCAATCAGACCTTAGAGTTTCAGTGCCCTGATTTCATTTAATTAAATAGCAGTAACAGATCACAATTTCATTTAATATGTTGCTTTATAAATAACAAGTACATGCTTCGGTATCTCTGTTCAGTATCTATCTAATATTTAATGAGAGCGGTTCCGGTGCCTACATATTTGTGATGCCTCATCTGTCACATGTTTTGAGCCGTCTGATCGAAGTTTGATATGCGGTCCAGATTGCAAGAGGGATTACCGTAAAAATTAATGAGGGAAAAAAAACAAAACCCTCGATCTTCATCTCCTCTCTCGCGCTCGCCATCGAGCGCCCTTCTCTTTCTCCGTCGACGAAGTCTCCCCTCCGTCTCCGTAGGCAAAGTCTCCTCTCCCCTGATCGTCGCTCGAGTGCTCGAGCCCTCTTCTCCTCCCGTCGCTTGAGCTCTCTCCCCTCCAGTCAAGCACTTCTCCCTCTCAGCGTCGACAGAAGTCTCCTCTCCCTCAAGCGCTTTACCCATCTTCAGTTTAACCAGAAGCTACAAATTCAAAATGTCTTCAAATTCAATTACCGATGAGGTATGCTTTAATGTTGTATTATTCTTGTGAAGAAAAGATGACCATCCTAATTATTCAGATTTTTGTGCGTTTTTGTGCTAAGAACCATCCTACTTTTGCATTTATAATGGGCTGAGAGTGTTACGTGAATGGATCGAGAAAACTATACTGATCATCTTCTTTCAATTTGTGCTAAGTTCTTCATTTTGCTTCAGTAATTTAATTTCTCTTCGAACTCCATACCACATTTATCTTGGTACATTTTCAGACATGCCATTTGCCTCATATCTTATCTGAATGCCTTATTATGCCACAAGTATACAATATTAGTATTGAATTATCATTTGTAATGAAAATTTCAGTACACATAGACAAAGAATTACATAAAACAAAAGAATTCTGACTTTTTCACCTATAGCATCTTGGATAAGTACTGTGTCAGCTGATATTCTACCTACAACCTTGCCTGTAGTGAAATATTACATTTCGCAATGAAAAAAAAAAGGTTGGGATGGTTATGCACATAAACAGAAAACAACACAACTCAACCAATTGCTTACTTTTCCTAACACTCATATCTGCAAAAAAAATCTGCACTAGAGAAATTTAACATTTCAATTTTTTAATCAATCTGGTAATTTTTTTTTTTTATGTTAGGAGATATTGCCATCCATGGATAATGAAGTCTTTGAATGTCATGGAATTGAATGAAGATATTGCCATTGAGGTGGAGTCTAAAAGCAATAAAAATGAAGCAAGTAATACAAATCATATTGATCAAAATATTGATGGTTCAAAACTTTTTAAAGAATCTCACGTGGTACCAAGTGTATTTTTGTTATGCAAGTGGTACTAAATATTTTATACTTTCTAAACTTCTATCAATATTCATTGCCGCTCAAATATTTTTGGGCATTCTTTTAGAAATAAAAAATAATAAGCTGAATATATCATTAAGAAACAAAGAATTCACAAAAATAATATCAATGTTTTTTCAAAAAAAGTAACTTTATTTAGGAACAAAGAATTCATTACATGTTACAAGCAACTTTGTTCTTTACTACAAATTTGTACCGACTCAGATATACCTAGACCTACTTATATCTCTTTTTGTTATTTTACCCTTCCATGTCATCTGTATATCTCCCTAATCACTGAATCAACAAAAGCAGAATCATACAAGCCAATCGGTATGTATCAAGCAAGTCCAGAACTCAGTCATGCAAGCAACAACACCTCTAGCTCCTTCAAAACTAACTCTTGAAAACCCTATACTGACAACATGTGCACCAAGCCTCCTGTACCAGCTCCTTCTATACCAGGCACCCAGCCTCCTTCTATACCAGCTCCCCTATAACAGCATGGCAATTCCTCTGTACCAATCCCTCGTAGACCCATGTACCTGCATAAGGTTGCAACACCTGAGTCAGGGAAAGGCACAGTTTCAAGTAGAACAAACTGCAAAATTGATAATTACAAGAATAAATTATCCTCAAATTGCAACATATTTTTATATAATCACAAAAAATAACTTGAAATAATCAAAGACTTAATTGAGGACTGAATCTAATTAACAAAAATAGAAAGTAATTGCTTCAGACCAAGTATCTACAAACTATTCTATTGCTAGTCTGAAATTATTTTTTATCTGAGTTTTAATTCAATGAATTGATTGAATAAAACCAAAAGATAATTTGACCCAACAAAAATTTTCGAAATTCAATCAACCCTCTCCAGCTCGTTTCTCTTAATCGTTGAAAGCAACAAATTACCCAAATTTAGCTTTCTCTGTACTTGGACCAATTAAACCCTAAAAAAGTAAGAGACAAAATCGATTGATTCAAACCTCATCGACTCGATCCCACCCCTGAAATTCGAACATCATCGACTCGATCCGACCAAAGTTTGCTTTGCCTTGAGCACCACCTCCTCCTCCAACGAACCTCTGACCTCATCAAGCTGCTCTATTCTCATCGTCAAATCCTAGAAATTGACAGTAGGGAAAGGAAGAGGAGGAAGGAGAAGATAACAAGTAGCGCTGGCGTGGAGAGAAAGGGAGCGCGACGGAGATGAGGAGGTGCGCTCGATGGCGAGCAATGGGTTTGTTTGTTTTTTTTTTTTCTCGTTCTTCCGTTCTAACAGTAATCCCTTAAAAAAGAGCTTGCAATCTGGACCCTTCATCAAACTTTGATCGGACGGTTCAGGATATGTGGCAGATGAGGCAGCGTAAAAATGTAGGCACCGGAACCGCTCTCATATTTAATATATGAACGTTTTGAACCAATTAACCAGGAATTATAATTCCAAACATCAACCGAAACAATTATGGATCACGAATTCACGATCTGGATGTGACTCCATTCTCCATTGCAGGAGGGAGATTACATCTCTAGCTCATTGATTGAAGGGCCCAATTTCTTCTTAAATCCTTTACTTAAATAAAAAGGCCCCATTTGTTTGTGACTTAAAGGGTGCATAACTTAAGTTATGTATCCTTAAGTCACCAAACACCTCTTACATAAGACGCCTTAAGGATGCATAACTTATGCAACCTAAATAGGTCGCATAAGTTATGCACCGGTCCCCTTTAATTTTTTTTCCAGCAATACCCCTTAAAAATAATTAACAATAATATTTAACAATTAATAAATAATAATATTTAATAAGTAACAATAATTATTAAAAAATCATAATTAATAATAAAGATTAATTATTAAAATAAATAATTAATAATAATTAATAATATTTATAATATTTAATTAAAAGAAATGATTAATATTTCATAATAATAAAAATGATTTATTATTATCATTAATAATTAATTTTCATAATAATTAATAATTGACAATAATTAGTAATTATTAATTAATAATATTTAATAATTAACAAATAATTAATGGTAATTAATAAACAATAATATTTAATGAGTAACAATAATTATTAAAAAATCATAATTAATAATAAAGATTAATTATTATAATTAATAATTAATAATATTTAACAAGTAATATTAATTATAAATAATTATGATTTAATAATAATTAATCAATTATAATTTTTTATCATTAAATAATTAATAATATTTATAATATTTAATTAAAAGTAATTATTAATATTTCATAATAATAAAAATAATTTATTATCATCAATAATACTTAATTTTTATAATAATTAATAATTAACAATAATTAGGGCACAACGTATTATTAATACATAATGCTAATTCAAATATAAGGGCATTTTAGTCTTTTGACATGAATATATGCATGCATTAAGTTACTCATCCTCACTACACAACCAAACATCCATTACATAACACTACATAAACACTTAGGTATCCTTAACTTATGCAACTCCTTACTACACAACCAAACGCCCCCAAAGGGCTGAAGACCGAATAATTGATGCAGAAAACCCATAGGAGCTTCTTGTAAATCCAGCTCATATATTAATATGATATCCGGCGAAAAATCTTAATGGCCCAATTATTTTGAAAGCACATGATTTTGTGCCTAATTTAATTTCGATATATATATATATATATATATATATATATATATATATATATATATATATATATATAGAGTTGATATAGAACACTGATGTGTACGGATCGTCCCCGTACACATGAGTCGTTTTTCAAGGTCCGAAATTCAAACGGTCAATCCGAACAGTTCAAGTTGTTCGCTATATTGAAAAACCTAGATAGACCAAATTTTACATTTTTTCGAATTTTTTTGCTATTTATTATGATATTTTCAAAAAACACTATAATTGGAGTATTTCAGGCCCTCCAATTTGAAAATATCATAATATATAGCAAAAAAATTCGAAAAAATGTAAAATTTGGTCTGCAAGAGTTTTTCAATATAAAGAACAAGTTGAACGGTTCGGATTGACCGTTTGAATTTCGGATCTTGAAAAACGACTGATGTGTACGGGGACGATCCGTACACATCAGTGTATTTTATCCATTCACTATATATATATATATATATATATATATATAAATGAATAGAGGACGGCGCAATTGTAGAAACTTTTTCTATACCGTTATATCTTAATTTCATACTTTTTTTTACTGCCGCATTAATTTCATAAAGGACATTTAAAGAATTATTAATTATATATATGAGAAGATAATAGAGGATTTGGCTGATCAGTTGTTATATATTTCCACGTTTACACGTTTCCCTCACACCGCTTTTTTCGGTGCATGCCCCATTTTCTCATTCCACTTCGTATATATACTGTGCAATTTCTTTCATGGTCTCTGGCGCTCTCTGAAATCTATTGCGATTCTTTAACTTTCAGTTCTCGTTCTCCTTCATCAAAACATTAATAAAGGTAAAAACTCTCTCTTCCTCTTTGAACAATTCGTTCCTGGCAGTGGCGGATTTAAATGGATGGAATGGAGTGCAGTGTCCCCCATTCAATTTGCTAACTACACATATTTGTTTTATATTTTTAGTTACATATCAACAATTATCTTAATAAAAGTAGGATTTGAACCCCATTTAATATGATAATAGTTTTATTGTTGACCCCCATAATTAGATTTTGTTGGTAAATATCATAATAATATATCAACATTAAGATTAACATAATACTTGAACTCCATTAAATTTTTTTCTAGCTCCGCCACTGGTTCCTGGCGTTTTACTTAGTAGCCTATATATATAAAAACAAAATACTATAATGAATGAAGCTCAAGGTTTTAGTTTTTCACGTTGATACTGCCGCCCCTGTCTTTTTTTTTTTGTTTTTGTTTTTGTTTTATTAATCTGGAGTTATTTTCTCTTAACTAGAACTTAGAGTTGATAGCCTTTTTATTATTGAAAAAAATAATATTTGGCAAAAGACCTCAGTCATTCCTTACATTTAATTAGTTGATCAATTTCCACAAGAAATTAATCTGTGCAATTGTCACTATTTTATTTGCTTTCTCTGACATAGTAAGTTTAGAAAGTAGAACACTAATGCGGCCAAGTAAAAGTTTTAGTCTTTACTCTTTACAGTTTCTTAAATTTGTTCCGCCATGCCCATATGTGAATGACATATTTTACAAATTATTATCTGCATGAAGGATCAATGGAGACTCGCAGTAAGCGAAAAACTGACGAGAAGAATGGCTTGGACTATATTAGTCGACTGTCGGATGATCTTTTCATCCATATCCTATCCTTTCTTAGTGTGATAGAGGCCGTCAAAACATGTCTGGTGGAGAAACGATGGAGCACCTTGTTGGCTCAAGTTCCGTTCCTCGACTTGGACTGTACGTGCTGATTTTAACTCAGAAGACCAATTCACCGATTGTGTAACGTCCATATTAAAACACCGAGGCGCTGCACGGTTGGACGTATTTCAACTCACACGAGATGGGACAGATTCTGAATTCGAATTCGATCCACCATCATTAAAAAGGATTTCACAGGTAGTGCAATTTTCGCCTCGGTGCATATCTATCTGTGTTTGTGTTGATTTAAAAAAATTTACATTGCCAAAATCTTTATTTACTTGCAAGTCGCTTGAGCAGTTGGTGGTAGTTATTGAAATCCCTTACTCTTTCGTGGATTTTAATACTAAACCGATTAAACTCCCCCGTCTCAAGTATTTGAAACTTTCTTGCGTGAATATTAACTCTTAAGGACATGAAAAATATTCTCAGAGGATGTCCTATGCTTGAAGACCTGTACTTTGAATTTTGCAATTTGAACTTCACAAAGGTGCCTTCAAATACATTGAAGGGTTTGGTTGTCAACAATTGTACTCTTGAGAAGGAAATTCAGTTTCCTTTCTTGAAGCTCTATAATTCTTTTTAGTATTTGTACTCTTTAGCATTTGTACTGCAGCTTATTTGAGGATTTTATTTTTTTAATATAAAATTTTATTTTGACATTAGAGATTTGTTACTTAACTTGAATAAAAGTTATCTAAAATTCTAAGTGTCTTCTAGCTGAGAGGAGTTAGCAACATACTTATTGATAGTTGCAAAAATCATCCAATTTGAACTTGAGATCAAGTGATCAACACGTACCCTTCTTTCATGTCGGCTGATCATTTCTGGAGTCATTTAAGTTTGAACTGTTTGTAGTATATCTTTACTACTTATATACTCACATAACGACCCTTGTAATTCAAACCATTTTGTTACTCTGATGTGATCTGTGGTCTAAATGTACATTAGGCCTCAAATTTACTATATCAATTGTTGGTACTCCCCACTTATGCTACTTGAGCTAGTTCATGCTCAATCAATATTTTTCAGCCTAATCTTCCCATTTCAGCTGTAACATGCACTCAATAGTGTCCATAGAAAATTTAGCACAGGAACAAACTCATTGAGTACCTCGGTTATGCCCTCAATTAAAGCTTTCGTATAACCTTAATGACGCGTGAACTTACCAAACAATGCACATTTTTTTTTTTTGAAAAACAAACAATGCACAATTAAAATCGAACCAAATTCAAACAAGCCTGACAGTTTTTATCACACACGATGAATGATCTAAAGAAAAAAAATAACATACTATTTGGGCAACAGTTATCACGTCTGTGACGTGCTTCACAGGTAACTAAACTATCATCCTGGAAGCATGCGTAAGAGTCAAGCGGCAGGCATTTTCTTTTGTGAGGAGATGAAAATTCAAAAGAAAAGGTACGATTAGCATTTGATGTTTATTGACTTTGTTTGCATGGTTGAATAGAGAGGGGCTAATCAAAGACAAATATATAGTGGAAGGAGCCACCGACAATATTGCAAAAATACAATTAACTTATTTGAAAATAGTAGTACGTACATGCATAAATTTAAGTTCTTATACTATATATTTCAAACACAAATTGTATGTCAACACAAATTGTGCAACTTGCTTTCAATTACTCGTTGTCGAATTCCAATAATATCGACATCTGTGGCATGTAAGATGCATTTCGTTGCTATCTTTCTAGCAAAAATATTAGACTTAAACAAAGTACAACCAGTAACGAGCAGCTCATCACATTTTATGTTTGCATAATGTAAGCTGCTGCATCCTAACTCTCAATTTATCATATCGATAGTCTGATTAGGAATGCTTTATCTCAACCGTACAAAAGACTTCAATAGTAACAAGAGCATTGCAAATCAGAGGATAATAAATTCAAACCAAAGTCTAGGAGAACATTTCATAGAAAACCTAGCAACTTTTACAAAAGAAAATACAAAAGGACAAATAACTTTTTGGTAACAGATAAATGAAGGTCATTCCACGACTTGAACAGTTTTCGAATGAGTCATGTAGTGCTGCCAATTAACAGTTACTTGAACAATGCCACACGTATCAGGAACAGTTCCTACTGAGTCGCCATAATACTCGGGTGAAAAACTCAACGCGCCACGAGCAAGGGGCTTGCTTGTTTCAAAATCCCAAAGATCAACCTTCACCACAAGCGACGAGCCACGATGGCAAGCAAATAAAGACCTAGCCAATGGAATGGACTCCAGAGGGTTGACAATGGAGTAGTCACCATTTTGCTTACTAAAACTGAAGTATGTCAGGTAGGGTATATTGTTAATGTAAACAACAGTATCACCACAGATCTTCAAGCTTATTTCTTTGGTTGACTTGATTAACTTCATATCTAGCTCTGCAAGCCAAGAGTGCCTCATCACCATATAGGTCACATGCACATTGCCATTTTCTCCCTCCACTGTGTCAAACAACCACTCATTGCTACAACGCCCAGTAGGAGACCAAAGTACAAGACCATCACAAAGTTTGTCATCGTCAATCTCGAGGCTAACAATGAAACCAATGGGCTCATAACCCAAAAGGGCTATATCTGAACTCATCAATGGCAAGGAACCCTACAAGAATAAGAAAAAAATAGGTGGTGAGAGAAAGGGTTCGAGTGAAAATGTGCAAGGATTTTAATTGGTGTCTAAAAGGCAATTAACCTGACTTTATCTTTAATCATCACAGAACTTTCCTTGTTGCAATTGAAGAGGTCAACCGCATAAGCATAGCAGTCCAATGTGATGTTGCCATGGATATTGCCATATGTCTTCGTCATCCCACGCAGGTCCACTTTTATGTCAAAAACCTCTACCAGTGGATCCCCCCAATTCCACTGAAGTCTTTTCCGCCCTTCGCCATTCGTCTCCACCCGTCTTGGTACCCAAATATCATTGTTTTGGGGACTTAAAGGTCTCCATAATGGCAGAGTGTGTGCTGGTTTATGATAATCCTAAAGATATAAAAAAAAAAAGAGGTGCCACAACCTTAAAGCAATATGATAAGACTGAAAAACATTTAAAAAGTACCAAAATTAATGCAAGCTCTTAAAAAGAACTTCAAATCAAAAGAGCAGTATGACAGCATGGTAAACAGGCAATTATTCTAACTACCATGACAGGATAAGTAAGGTACCATAACAGGCAAGCTGCTCAAAGACATACTGTGCAATGGTACTGTACAGATCTCTTATTAAGTTTTAACCCTTTCTTCTGGCTCTTCACTGAGACACAATCCATTCAATTGCATCACCAGTACGCTGGCTTGCAAACACCAAATATAAACTTGCATGTATTTTGAGAGGAACAGTTTGAACTGAGCACTTGTAAGACATGTAAGTGTAACAAACTGTAATATGTAAAAGAACTAGTTACAGGTCTGTTTTTAGTGTATGGATTACTACGGTACTCACTTTATGTTAGCATAGACAATCTACATAATTAGTCTCTATCACCTACCTAAGAGACAAAACAGAAGACAAGAATAACGTGGAATTTCTCAGAGATGTCATTTCAATTGTGAATATCCAAAATGCTAGTCACAGAGAAGGTAAATAATATTCACCTTAAAGTTTTCATTCTCAGCTGTGATAATATCCTCCAGGAAAGAGCTGATCCGTAATTCTGCAGGATGCAGAATTACAGTCTTGTCCATTTCGTCCCGCTTGTTGCTGGAGTCATGGCTATCATTCTCTAGGTTATTGCCATCAGCAGTCGTGATCTTTTTGGTGGTTTTTTTCCCTCTCTTACGCAAGGTGGCTCGACTACTGCTTTGTCTCCTCCCATGAAAGTTCTGCCGGAATGGATACCATAAACACTTCCTACTTAAAACCCAAAGCCATGGATCTGCTAGGGACGCCTTTCGAGGACTGCTCTTCCTTCTCTTCCGCTTAGCCCGTCGCTCATTCTCGAGATGCCCCGCCCGGGTTGTGTCAGCGACCTGGGTTGGGGTTTGATTTTGGGGGTTGCCGCCTCCGCCCCATTCTGCAGATGAGGCCTCGAGTGCTATCTCAGAACAGCTACTCTGACCTCTCTGCTTCTTTCCCTGCCGGCGGCGCTGGCTCTCGCTCTCCCCGGCAAGGTTAGGGTTACGGCAAAGGCTAGGGCTTTCGTCATGAGGAGGAGATCTCGTCGCGGTCGTTCTTTTCTTCCTGGCCATGAGGCGCGAGGGGTATGAGGTGAGACGGGTGTTGGAGAGAGATTTAGTCGGAATCGGCGGCAATCAATTTCTAATTGGGAATGATGGAATGCCCGTGATTATTATAATCAACAATTTGTACGGTTGTACCTCTAAAATTTTAATACAAACCAAGCATTTTTTTTTTAATAAGAACTAACCAATTATCCGTTTATAAAACGCTTCTTTCTCTCTCCAATTTAGCGCATTTTATAAACGGGTAATTAGCCATTTTACGCGTTTTATAAACGGATAAATAGGCTGCACTCATTTAGATAGACACTTCATAACTTTTCTGACATGGCCGACATAGTAGCGCGTTTTATAAACGGATAATAAGACTAATTACCCGTTTTATAATCGGGTAATTAGGCAAAAAAAATTTCTATATAACCACGCGCAGTTTGTCTTCAGAATCGCACCTCATCAATCACAAAACACAGCGTGATAGAGAAGAAGAGGAGAGAAAAAAAAATGGATGGCACGATTGAAAATATTAGTTGGTACAAAATTAATAGCCATAAGGGTTGTGTGCGGCACAATTATTTAGCGATACAGGGTCGCACACAATTCCTATGGCTATTAATATTCCATCAACTTTAAATAAAATATTTCGAAGTGCAATTCGTTATTATGTGTAGAGGACGTGACTACTGTTTGACCCTGCAGGTCCCACAAAATGGGGGTCAAGCCATAATTCAGTAGCCAACATCCTTGGATGAGAATCTGGCTGGAATTCAGGCATCTTAAACCATGTTTCAGCAAAAGAAGGCACCCAGTTTTTTTCTTGGCACCCGACTCTTTTCTACAAGTTGCCCTTAGCAATGGATCCTCTACAAATTTAGGTTGTGTAGTTCAAAATTTTAATGTATTGTAATTTTGTGTGGTTCAAAATTTTAATGTATTGTAATTTTGATTATGTGTTTGTTTTAATAGACTGTAATTTATATTTTCTTATGGACTTTAAGTTGTATTGATTTTTCAGATTGTGTGGTTTAAATTAATATTTTGAAGTCTCCTAATATCAATTATTATAAATTTACACAATAAAAATGTTCATAAATATAATTAAAAATGACTTAAATATAATTAACACACATAAATATAATTATTACAAACACCAAATTAAAAATGTTCATAAATATAATTAACACACATAATATACAAAACAAACGTACATATATAAAACACCAAATTAAAACAGATAATCATAAAACAACTCATAAAACACTGAAATACAACACATGATAATAAAACACAATAATAAAACACCTAATAATTACTGCATGCGATATATGTCATTTCCATTTAAAGCATGATTTTGAAAACCGGGAGGACAAGCTTGTTGCAAAGACAACCATACAACAACTGTTTCATTTCTATCTGCACGGAGGACACGGTAACCTCCGTCCCTCTTAACCAAGTCAGTCCAGTGCTTCGGCCCTCTAACAAGAAATACATCTTGTGCAAAAACCTTCACGTAAAATTTATCATGAGAGTATTGACAATATACTTGCATAAGAACATCTCGTGTTGTCGTTCGTCCATTTCCTTTGAGAAGCACACCGGTACAAACATGACGTGGTTTAGCAGCCATCTTCTTCTTCTTTTTTTTTCCTTTCTTCTTCTTTTCTTCTCTTCTTTTCTCTTCGCTGCGTCTGAAATTCTTCAGCTCTGTGGAGAAGAAAGAAAGATTGAGGCCGTGCATAAATAAATCCTATTTACCCGCTTATAAAACGCGCAAATAAGCTATTAACGCGTTTTATAAACGGGTAAATAGGATTTATTTAATGGAATTTAATTCACTGGGCGGGAAGCTTTTTCAGAGACTATTTACCCGTTTATAAAACGCGTTAATAGCCTATTTACGCATTTTATAAACGGGTAAATAGGCTGTCTTTTTGCTACTTACTGTTTATGCTTTCTCCACCTCGAACCGCACAGAAAGTTATAAATTTTTGCATGCAAACTCTAAACAGAATTTTAAGTTACATTTTTTAAATTTCATTTTTTAAGATATATTTTTTAGTTACATTTATTAGTTAGATTTTTAGAAATATTTTTGAATAATTATAATTTAATTAGATTTTTTTTCATTTTTAAGTTACATTTTTTTAAGTTACGTTTATTAGTTAGATTTTTATTTATAATATGTAGTTAGATTTTAATTTTTATTCTTAATCATAAAGAAAATAAGAAATCAGTAATATAGAAAAAATAATAATTCTCATTAATGATAATTGCACATTACAATTTTTCTTCATTACAGTTACAATACTCAATTTGGATAAAAGACCATCTATGCGCCTATTTAAACTTCAGAAAAACACTGTAGCGAGGAAGCTTCCCTCTTGGCGTCTTTTTTGAGAATGTGTTCAACCCAAGAGTAAAGGTTATAAGCGCTATATTTGCAGAGGAACCAACTTTTTAACTACAAACAACAGTCATCGAGTTCTTCCCTAGTTTGGGGTGGCAGAACTCGGTAGTGGAAGACCCAAAACCGTTGGCTTCGGAATGTTGGTTTGGCTCAGATGATTATTGACAACTCCGAGCTGTCCATCTAGGCCAACTCTGCACATAATAACGAATTCCACGTCGAAATTTATTTTTTATAGTTGGTGGAATATTAATAACCATAAGGATTGTGTGTGACCCTGTATCGCTAAATAGTTGTGCCGTGATGAGTGTATTTTATACGCATATTCAAGTAGGATTTTGACTCCAAATTAAACCAATTTTCCTTGAGTTTAAATAGTTTAGATAGTTTAGGTTAGTTTAATTAGGATTTTGAGTCAAGAATGAGTTACTACCATAGTTTCTAATTTTATTGCAGATTCTGGACAAGAAATTACTTGGATGAGTCCATTAAGTTGAAGAGCTCGTTCTAAGCTTTCCAACGGTTCTTGAATCACCTCAAACGGAGTTCGGATGAAGGAGATATGCCCAAAATACTGACAGAACGCAGTGCTAGTATTTTCCGGCGACCCGCTGAAAGCTCCAGCGACCCGCCAGACCTGGAACCGTCAGATTTATCAGAATTGCCCGATTTAGCAGTTCTATATTTGGACGACGGTTTCCACCGACTCAATGTGAATCCAGAGCGCGTTTTCAGTTATTTTCAGCGTTTCTACACCTTCCCAATGCCTATTAAAGACGAGTTTGAGGAGAGATCAAGGGGAGACAAGAGGGAGGTCAAATCCAAGGTCAAAGTTAGGGTTCTATATTGAGTTATTTGAGAGTTGAGTCTCAAGTCCAGATCGTGGCAGCGCCAAGCAGGTCATTTGCGACAGCAACAGACGTGTTTGATAGGAGATTTCGACACACAAGAGGGAAGCAAGGGCAATTGGTTGTAATCTTTCCTTATTCTCATTTTCTCTTGTGTTTGTATGATGTCTCTTAGTTGTTGATTGTTTGTTCTAGGGTTATGGTTGTAAACTCGAATTCTTAGTTGTTGATTGCATGTTTATTTAGTTTATTTGATATCTTTGTGTTTTATACCTTGTTTGAATTGCTTTAATTGATTATGCCATGATTATCTAAGTAGATTTGTTTACACCCGTTAAGTAGAGCTCGCTTAATTGCTAGGTGGTTCAGTCCAAACAAACTTAGATTATTAGGCATGGTTATGATTAACATGAAGGTTGATACCGAGAGGTTAAACCAGGACCAATTAACGAGAGTTTAAGTCCTTTCCAAAGGTGAGAACCAAGGAATTCGTAGGTTAGAAAGGTATAAACTTATAGAAACTAGACAACGAAACGAGAGGTGAAATCTAGGTTCTATATGAGGGAAATTGAGTTAATTAATTGGTAACCAGACCTGAAACGAGAGTTTGATCTAGGAACCTTAATTAAGCCATTATCCCTACACAATTATTAACTAAATTAAGTCAACTTGCATTCACATCGCTAATCCTAGCGGGCCGCTGAGTGAACCATCGAGGTTGTCTGTGCCCGCCAAGTAACCAGCGACCAGTCTAATAGGTTAGCGACCTGAGTTCTTTCAGCGGGCCGCTGGAACTGGGACTAAGAAGAAGTGTTAGCAACCAGAAACCATAGAATTACGTGACTTGTTGAATCTCGCTCATTAATTTTTATTTTGACCTCGAAACTAGACTTAGGATTTAGACCCACCTGCTGTTAGAGTTATGTCCTAGGAGCCAATTATTAAATGGCCACTTCTATGGTTTATGTGATTGATGATATTTTATCATTTATTCCTTGATTTATTAATTGACAGATCATTCAGGTTGAGGATCTGAATTGTGGATCTCTGTAGTTCATTTATAATTAAATGACAATAATAAATCTAAAAGGTCCGTAATCTTGATAATTAACAAGGAATATTAATTATCGGATAAGATTAGTATGCAAGTTAAGTGATGATTAAGTTCTACAGATCATAGGTAAGGAGTTGCCAACTTAATTGCATATGTATATGTTATAGAACATAGTACAGGACGCGACCCAGTGAAATAAATATATGGATTGTGTTATGTGTCATTATTTATTTCATTTGAGTTTGATTCTAAGTTTGAGATGGTTCAGCTTTTCCACATGAGGATAGGTTCAATAAATATCGTCTACCGTTGATTCCTGATAAGGGCTGCTATACGGACTTTATTTATGTTCTCTTGAATTGTGCGGGGAAAAGTTGTTCATCAAGAAAACCGTATGTCCCTCATTAATTAACTTAGTGAGCGATGATATCTGTTTGGGCCCCTTGATGGAGATGGACTGTTTGCTAGCAACTGATACAGTCATCTCTAGATCAAGAAACGTATAATCTGCAAGAGTGACACATTCCTATCTTGGATTATACGATGATATCATGTGACATAAGAATCGAACGAGGAAATACTATTATTTCTTATGCAGGATTGAGATATTGTAGCCGTACACTATTTATGCGAATTGGGAGTCATAACGTGTTGCTAGATACCGCTTATGATTATTAGAATTAAATAGCGATTTAATTCCATGTCCAACTTAGCATAAATCCTCAAAGGGTCACACAAAATTGGTGTTTAACCATACGTGCATTATTTATTTATTTGCAACAGTGAGTATTGCAAAATATAATAAGTTGGCTAATTAATTATATACCGTTGCGAACCGTAATAATTAATTGAGTCAAATGGATTATATAGAAATAAATTAGTGCATTGTCTAATCTCTAAATAATTATTATTAAGTTAATAATTATTTATAAACAACACATTTAATTTATTTAAGTTAATTGGGCATTTATTTAATAGTAAATAGAAAGTCCAATTGAAGTCCAAATAAATAGCAATTGAATGGGCCTTTTAATTAATTGAATTGAGGCACTAAAGAGAAGAGCTAGTGGCCCATATAGAGCCCACTAGGAGGCCGGCCATGAGGGAGTGGTAGGTGGGGTGGCACACTTGTAATTAGTGTGAACTTGGTGCTAGGGTTTGGAGCCTATATAAAGACTCATATGGAGGCTTTTTTGGCTCTAATTCTCTTCCCTAACCCTAGCCTCCACACCCTTCTTCCTTGGCCGAAATCTGCCCCTCTCTTCTCTCCATTCAATAGCTCATGTGTTGAGCACTTCCTTCCATTAATTAATTGGTGAATTAATTGAAGAAAGGGAAAGCTTGGGATTAGACTAGTTCTTCTCGTCGCTAGCACGATTTGAGATAGAACTTGGTTAATACCATAGTGGACTCGAGGTGGCCATTAGGAGGAGTTTGGAGAAGCACTCAATCGACTCCTAAGCCGTAGGATCGAGCCTCTCGATTACGAAATCGAGAGAGGTACTAATCTCCTACCCTTTCTCTTGTGTGAATGCTTGAAGCACTAGATCCATAGTGCATGATGATTAATTAGGATTAATTAATAGTAATTAGTCTAAAATGAAAATTATGCACTTCCTAACAGTGGTATCAGAGCACATGGTCGTGCTTAAGTTATTTTGACACTTAATTAAGAGAAATTAGTTAATTAATGGATTAGTAGAGTTGATGCTATTGCTTGCTGTCTGGAAACAGCAATTTCTGTGTTGTTATGCGTTTTTCGCTATGAAATGTTCTCTGTAAATTTTTTCTGTCAACTAGAAAGTTGTAGATCTGTGGATTGTGGTTCTTTTGGCGTTGGATTCACATTTTTCTGAAATTGTATGGATTTACTATGAATAAAATGGCAACGGTGCGCAGAACCAGTTTCTGCTTGCACTGTTCTGTTTGAATGGCTTAAAAGATTTATATTTTGAATATAAGTACCAGTGTTCTTTGGCTAGATTTAAAGAGGACTTGAAACATTTTCTGGACATGTATAGAATGTTGCATGGTTCAGATTAATTCGTGGTTTTTCAAGTATGAAAATAAAGATCTCGTCAGATCTGGTTTATTGAGCAAACTGATTGTTCTAATAAACTGTACCAACTGAGAACTCTTTCTGGAAAATTGTTTGAATAGAGTTGTTTATTTTTAAGTTAGGATTCCAGGAAAATTAATTTCATAATTTTTCATGGAAGTTTGATACCTCAACCAGGTCAAACCTTTTCGGTCGATAGTCTGTTCCTGTACAGGTCTAGTCGATTGTTAAGCTTGTAACTTGAATTTCTTAAACAGAACTTAGTGGTTTTTCTTTTCATGAATAGTTAGCCAATAGATTAAACAAGTTTTTCTATGTATATTGTATGTATAAAAACTGGATGGAAGGTGATCTTTCAGACCGGATGGTTGAGAAGAAAAACAGAATATCTCAAAACGGTGCGTTCGCGCACTTGTTTCAGATTTGTCTTTTTTGATTCTCTCAGATGGTATATGATCTCTTCCTGAAATTTTGACTGGTATTTACAATCTAGACAAGGAGCTTATATAAATTATTTCATAATTTTTGGAGACCGAAAACTGTGGATTTTGTCGTGTCCCATTAGATACTTTTTTATCAAAGTATTATTTATCTAATTATTCAAACTAGTTGAAAAAGTAATTAGAATACTCCTTGTGCGATCTCCTTTCAGTTTTTGATGATTGAAAAGTTTTCGAAAAGGAATTTAAACAAGTTTGGTTGTTTGAAATTTGAGCATTTATACACGGAAATTGCGAATGGCAAATAATACGCAAAGACACTTGAAAGTCATTAATTATAAACAAATTACACTAGTGGATAGACTTGTGCTAACTTTGTTTTGTAGGAGGATGTGGGTTTAGTATGGCTCATGACTCAATGCCTTGTGGTTTGTAAATTGAATGCATGTGTGATTGTGTGTAATAAGGCCTTTGGTGCCATTAATTAATTTTGATTAATTTTTGTGTAACTTGAGAGGCTTGCATGCCCCTAAGGTTAGGATGGGAATAGAAATTTACACATGTAATTTTGTTCCTTTATTTTATATAGGATTTAGATCCATATAGAATTTAGTGGGAGGGACAAAGGTTAGATTAGTTTTGCTACATGGAGATGCGGCGAAAACTAATGCAAGCGGGAGCCATACAAACCCACAACAATGCTTGAGATGCTTATTATGTGAATGTTTGTGAATGCTATGAATGTCATAGGATAGGTATGGGTGTATGTTTACACGACCACCAAACAAGAGTCACATAATTGTTTGTCCCAAACGATTGAGCCAAATCACTCTCCTTCTCTCTATCCCCTTCACGCCTTATGTTCGGCCATTGATGCATTCCGCCGACGCGGACATCGTGGTCCACCATAGGTAGTCGGGGTGTAAATCGGATTTGCAAGGAGCAAATAGAGAGGAGTTGCTTAAACAATGGACCCTAATCGGATTGGACATTGGAGTGAAGTTCGCGACGCGAACCAAGAGTCATAAAGTTGTATGATTGGTTAAGGAGAACCTACCTCATTATTAGTTGCTTTGATGTTGTGCCGACGCCGGCATCATCTCAACGAAAGTGGGGGTCTTGGAAATTCATTACTTTTAGGGACTTATATTAAAGTAGTGAAAGTTTTACTTTATTGGAAATTAAAACAAAACATAAACTAATTGACCTTTAATTTGAAAATTGTTGTAGATGTCTTCCTCGTCTTTTTCGCTACGTTCTCTTTTAGAGAAAGAGAAGCTCGCCTTCAACGGTGCCAACTTTCTGGATTGGCACCGGAACCTTAGGCTTGTCCTTAGGTTTGAAAAGAAGGAGTACCTCTTGACCACTCCCGTCCCCGCGGCTCCCAAGTCGGATGCCCCTAAAGCGGATCAGGACGAACATGACAAGCACGTCACGGACGACATGGAGATGTCCGTCTTGATTGTCGCTGTCATGGAGTCGGAACTCCAAAAGGAGTTCATGGATAGTGGTCTAGGAGTGTTTGAAATGGTCTCTCGTCTCTCGAACATGTTCCAAACCAAGGCCCGCACCGAAAGGGCTCGTCTTATCAAGGCCGTCGCCAATACTCGATTGGCGGAGGGTCATGAAGTCGGGCCACACGTCATGAAGATGGCGGGGTTGTTTCGGCAGCTTGAAAGGCTTGATACGCCCTTCCCGTCAGGGGCGATTCAAGACTTTATTCTCAACTCTCTCCCTCACAGCTTCACCGGTTTTGTTGTGAACTACCGGATGAATGGCATGGACAAGAGCATGGATGATCTCCAAAACATGCTTGTCGAGACGGAGGAGAGTCTCAAGAAAGAGAAGGGCCCCAAAGATGTTCTTGCGGTGAGTGACAAGAGCAAGAAGAGCAAGAAAAGAAAGACCCGCCGAACTAGAAAGGGCAAAGGCCCGGTGACGCCCCAAGGTCCGGCCAAGGGAGCTCCCGAGGGTTCCAAGAGAAAGAAGAACCCGGCCACTTCCGAGACCGTATGCTATTACTGTAGCAAGACGGGCCATTGGAAGAGAAACTGCCCCAAGTACCTCGCTGACAAGAAGGCGGGAACCGTCCAGCCTTCTACCTCAGGTATATTTGTCATTGAAACCCTTCTCGCTACCTCTAACACAGACTGGATTTTTGACACCGGTTCTTGTGCTCACATTTGTCGAAATGTGCAGGCACTAAAGAGTAGGAGGCGGCTCGAGAAAAGCGAAGTACAACTCCGCGTCGGTAACGGCACGTGCGTCTCCGCTATGGCCGTTGGGAATGTGGATGTAACTTTGCCTTCTGGTTTCATTTTGGAACTCAAAGATGTCTATGTAGTTCCTTGTATCACTCGAAACATTATCTCTATTTCTTGTTTAGACTTGGATGGATTTGGTGTTGTAATAAAGAACAAAAGTTGTACTTTGTTGCGTGATGATGTTTGTTATGGTGTTGCGCATTTATTGAATGGTCTTTATGTGCTTGATTCTAGCGAACATGTTTTGAGTGTTGAACGTGACAGTAGGAAACGTAAGATTTCACATGAAAGTACGACTCTAATGTGGCATTACCGCTTAGGTCATATCAACGAGAAACGCATTAAGAGATTGCAAACCGTTGGTCTCTTAGATCAATTCGCTTTCGAGCCAATTGACACATGCGAATCATGTTTGATGGGAAAGATGACCAAAGCGCCTTTTCCTAATAAAGGGATTAGGACAAACGACTTGTTAGATCTCATACATACCGATGTGTGTGGACCTATGAGCATTTGTGCACGAGGAGGTTATTCATACTTCATCACTTTCACCGATGATCATAGTAGATACGGGTATATCTACTTGATGCGGCAAAAGTCCGAATCCTTTGAAAAGTTCAAGGAGTTCAAGAATGAAGTTGAGAACCAACTCAATCGAAAGATCAAAGTCTTGCGTTCCGATCGAGGTGGAGAGTACTTGAGCCACGAATTTGGTGATTATCTAAAGGAGTGTGGAATCGTTCCACAACTCACTCCACCGGGAACACCACAATGGAATGGTGTATCCGAGAGGAGGAATCGAACTTTGCTAGACATGGTTCGATCGATGATGAGCCAAACCGACTTGCCTAAATCGTTTTGGGGTTTTGCATTAGAAACCGCAGCTTTTACTTTAAACCGTGTTCCGTCAAAGTCCGTTGAGAAGACGCCTTATGAGCTTTGGTTTGGTAGGAAACCAAGCATGCTTTTTCTCAAGATTTGGGGTTGTGAAGCTTATGTGAAAAGGCTAATGAGCGATAAGCTTGGACCCAAATCGGACAAATGTTATTTCGTAGGATACCCTAAGGAAACAAAGGGTTACTACTTCTATAACCGTGTCGAGAACAAGATAGTTGTTGCACGACATGCGGAGTTCTTGGAGAAGGAGTTTCTCTCAAGAAGAAGTAGTGGGAGCAACGTGGTGATTGAAGAAATTCAAGATCCGCAACAACAAGAGATGCCTCAAGTAGGAAATCTAGTTGTTCCCAATGTGGTGCCAAATGAGGTGGTAGCCGAACCCATTCCACAAGTTGTTGTGGAAGAAGAGGTTCAAGAGCAAGCTCCCTCAATTGAAGACTCAAACATATCGCGAGTCGATGATGTTGAAGATGCACCCACACTTGAAGTTCAAGAACTAAGTCCGCAAACCGTTGTGGAACAAGTTCAAGAACCTCAAGCGTCTACCCTACGAAGATCGGCAAGGCCAAGTCGTCCACCTATAAGATACTTAGGTTTGCACGACGTTCTCGTCATTGCGAATGACGAACCCTTGACCATAAAGGACATGAAGGAAAAATCCGACTCAAAGGAATGGCTCAAAGCCATGGAATCCGAAATGCAATCCATGTATGAGAACAAGGTATGGACCTTAGTTGACCTTCCCGACGGAGTAAAACCCGTTGAGAACAAATGGATCTTTAAGAGAAAGGTCGACATGGATGGCAACTTGACCATTTACAAAGCACGACTAGTTGCGAAAGGTTACAAGCAAGTTCATGGTATTGACTATGAAGAAACCTTCTCGCCAGTCGTCATGTTCAAGTCAATTCGGATCTTGTTAGCAATTGCCGCATTCTACGACTATGAGATATGGCAAATGGATGTCAAAACTGCCTTCCTAAATGGCAACTTGGAAGAGGATGTGTATATGACACAACCCGAGTGTTTTGTGGATCCAAAGAATGCTAACAAGGTGTGCAAGCTTCAAAGGTCCATTTATGGATTGAAGCAAGCATCAAGGAGTTGGAACAAGCGCTTTGATGAAGAGGTCAAGAAGTTGAACTTCATTCAAAGTGAGAAGGAACCTTGTGTTTACAAGAGGATTAGTGGGAGCGTGGTTGTATTTCTTGTCCTATATGTTGATGATATACTCTTGATCGGGAATGATATCCCCGAATTGAATGCAGTTAAGGATTCATTGAAGAAGGTGTTCTCAATGAAAGACTTGGGCGAAGCCGCCTACATCCTAGGAATCAAGATCTATCGAGATAGATCAAGAAGGTTGTTAGGCTTGAGCCAAGATGCATATATTGACAAAGTGTTGGAAAAACACAACATGGCTAGTTCCAAGAAGGGTTACTTGCCTATGTCACATGGCATATTCTTGAGCAAGACTCAATGTCCGACGACTGATGCAGATAGAAAGTACATGAATCAGTTCAAGTATCCATCTGTGGTCGGTTCGATCATGTATGCCATGCTATGCACTCGCCCCGATGTGGCGCATCCGATTAGTGTGACTAGTCGATACCAAGCTAACCCTGGTATGCCACACTGGACCGCAGTCAAGAATATCCTCAAGTATCTCAAGAGAACAAAGGATAGCATCCTCGTGTATGGTGGAGACCAAGAGCTCGTTGTAAGTGGTTACACCGATGCTAGTTTCCAAACCGATCGAGATGATGCGAAGTCACAGTCCGGCTTCGTATATCTGCTCAATGGTGGGGCCGTGAGTTGGAAGAGTTCCAAACAGGATACCACGGCCGATTCCGTCACCGAAGCAGAATACTTAGCGGCGGGTGAAGCAGCGAAAGAAGGCTTTTGGATCAAGGAATTCTTGACCGAGCTGGAGGTGGTTCCAAGCATCTCAGGTCCAGTGGATCTCTACTGCGACAACACAGGAGCCATAGCTCAGTCCAAGGAGCCTAGGTCTCACCAAAAGACCAAGCACATTCTACGACGATTCCATCTCATCCGTCAGTTTGTGAATGACGGGTGGATCAAGGTCAAGAAGGTGGACGGTGCCGCGAACACAGCGGACCCTCTGACAAAGCCTCTGTCTCGAGCCGCACATGAGTTGCACGTTGCATCCATGGGGATTAGGCGTATGCCTGAGTGGCTTTGAGTTGTATCTTTTATCTTTTGAGGCTTTAGTATGAGACATGTATATTTTGGATATTACATTGAGTACTATGCACTGGCTAGAAGTCGCTGTTGATTGACTCTAGGCCAAGTGGGAGATTGTTAGAGTTATGTCCTAGGAGCCAATTATTAAATGGCCACTTCTATGGTTTATGTGATTGATGATATTTTATCATTTATTCCTTGATTTATTAATTGACAGATCATTCAGGTTGAGGATCTGAATTGTGGATCTCTGTAGTTCATTTATAATTAAATGACAATAATAAATCTAAAAGGTCCGTAATCTTGATAATTAACAAGGAATATTAATTATCGGATAAGATTAGTATGCAAGTTAAGTGATGATTAAGTTCTACAGATCATAGGTAAGGAGTTGCCAACTTAATTGCATATGTATATGTTATAGAACATAGTACAGGACGCGACCCAGTGAAATAAATATATGGATTGTGTTATGTGTCATTATTTATTTCATTTGAGTTTGATTCTAAGTTTGAGATGGTTCAGCTTTTCCACATGAGGATAGGTTCAATAAATATCGTCTACCGTTGATTCCTGATAAGGGCTGCTATACGGACTTTATTTATGTTCTCTTGAATTGTGCGGGGAAAAGTTGTTCATCAAGAAAACCGTATGTCCCTCATTAATTAACTTAGTGAGCGATGATATCTGTTTGGGCCCCTTGATGGAGATGGACTGTTTGCTAGCAACTGATACAGTCATCTCTAGATCAAGAAACGTATAATCTGCAAGAGTGACACATTCCTATCTTGGATTATACGATGATATCATGTGACATAAGAATCGAACGAGGAAATACTATTATTTCTTATGCAGGATTGAGATATTGTAGCCGTACACTATTTATGCGAATTGGGAGTCATAACGTGTTGCTAGATACCGCTTATGATTATTAGAATTAAATAGCGATTTAATTCCATGTCCAACTTAGCATAAATCCTCAAAGGGTCACACAAAATTGGTGTTTAACCATACGTGCATTATTTATTTATTTGCAACAGTGAGTATTGCAAAATATAATATGTTATAATAATGACTTAATCTTAAACCAATATTAATGAATAAACATGATATGTTAGTCACTTATGCATTATGTTAAACACATAACAATCATTTACATGTGCAACACATTCAAACCCATTCAACACACTAGGTAATAGCCTACCCTAGCTGTCAAACTAATTTATAGCCGTAAGAGAAATGTGGGCTACTGAATTCACACAAAATAATGTGTTAAAATGGTCAAGAAACTCGGCCTTCTCTCAGGCTTTTCAACAAACACATGGTGCTCGTGGTGAAACATGATTAGACATTGCAATAAATGCTTGGAAAATTCAGTAAAACTTTTCTACTGTGAAGTGTGAAGTGGTAGAAGCAGTAATCTGGTTCAAAATGCATGTGTAAAATATGTAAATTGGTTAGGTGAACTTTTTGGGCTATAAATAGAGAGTGTACGGTTCATTAAATCCTCAAACCAAATAAAAACCACAACTAAACAAGTTCTGAGAGTTTGAGAGAACGAGAAGTAGCTTGGGCAGGAGCGGGCTAGAGCGGGAAGGGTGCACGGTGTCTCCCCGAAAAGTTCGTCGTTAAGGTAGGGGCCGTCCCGACCTTTGCTTTTCCATCCTCTTCCTTTTGAATTTCAATTCCATTTTATTATATTGATCGGAAGAAGTATTATATAGTTAGTTTATGTGAGTTAGAATGATAATTTTATATAGTTGAACGCATTTGATATTTAAAATGGAAAACCGATTTTAAACTGTGAAAAACGCGGTTTGGTTCTGTTGGAGATGAAAGGTTGAACAAAGAATTTTAGTATAAATATATATTATTCGGTCTGGTGTCACAAAGGACAAGTGGTTCATTTGGTCGGCCTTGAGCTGTTGAGGTGTTGTTGCATTGCATGGGTTCCAGAGTTCGAATCCCAGTCCATGCAAAATACTTTTTTTTTGAAAATTCTGAAATTCCATTTTGATTTCCATGCATACTTTGAAATATCACAACTCTCTCATTTTAACTCCGATTTTATTAAATTTTAGTTCGTTGGAAAGCTTGTAAAAAGTTCTACACCTTTATAACAACTTTATGAGTCAATATATTTTTAATATATGTCATTTGATATAAAATATATATATATATATATAATGATGTGTTATTCGAGTTTGAATATTCAATCTTTTCATTAGAAATTAATTTTGAGCCAAACCTATATGTTAGAAACTTTTCAAAATTGATTTCATATTATGTATATTGATAAAATGATATGAAACTAATATGTTTGACTTCATTAATATTTAAAGATTATGTAGCTAGTATGACATTTTATTTAGAAACTTTATACTATTTTTGGTATGATTACAAATTGGTGATTTATAGAATTTATTATGGTGAAAGTATATTTTATGGGGAAGTCAATAGAATTGATGATTAAAATACACACGAGGAGAACTGATTATATTTGACCGGTACCTGGTTGGCGATTCCTTCGGGATTAGTAGTCCGTCAGACGTGACGGAAGTCGGTTCCTTCAGGGTGTTAGAAGGAACGTATTTCCACTGTGGCAGGTGGGAATGCCACTCCATCGGTGTTGGGAGTGCGAAATGGTTCCTAACTGACGTAGTCTGGATCCATTCCAAAGTGTGGCCAAAGTATGTTGATGACGTTGGTTCCCCAAAGAAAGTATTTTTATGATGAATATCAGTTGGATTTTGAATATATTCCAAGAGAAGTATACATTATATTATGTTGATAATTAGTTGAATTTTGATGCATTTCATTAAGTTGATTTATTCAATTTTATAATCTTTGAATGGTATCTCCGATTGACTTCCAGAGGTTGGAAGTCGAGATTGTTCCTACTGAGTTGAAAATTATACTCACCCCATTTTTTAATCCACAGAGACAATTTTGGAGTAAGAATATTGCTAATAGCTGGAGCCGCTGCACGAAGTTAATCTAGAAGTTATTTAGTTTTTATTTATGAGTAGTTTAAGATTATTTATTAGATATTATCAGAAAGTTTGTTATTTTAGTATGCTTTCCGCTGCGAGATTATAAACTCTTTAGGAGGGTCGGAAGGACCTGATTTTGTATTTGAGACTTTATTATTTTAATGATGCTCAGTTTATGATTGCTGTTAAGTTGTGTACATTCTGAGAAAAATAGAATTCTCTCTCTCGGGGTGTGACATAATAAGTTGGCTAATTAATTATATACCGTTGCGAACCGTAATAATTAATTGAGTCAAATGGATTATATAGAAATAAATTAGTGCATTGTCTAATCTCTAAATAATTATTATTAAGTTAATAATTATTTATAAACAACACATTTAATTTATTTAAGTTAATTGGGCATTTATTTAATAGTAAATAGAAAGTCCAATTGAAGTCCAAATAAATAGCAATTGAATGGGCCTTTTAATTAATTGAATTGAGGCACTAAAGAGAAGAGCTAGTGGCCCATATAGAGCCCACTAGGAGGCCGGCCATGAGGGAGTGGTAGGTGGGGTGGCACACTTGTAATTAGTGTGAACTTGGTGCTAGGGTTTGGAGCCTATATAAAGACTCATATGGAGGCTTTTTTGGCTCTAATTCTCTTCCCTAACCCTAGCCTCCACACCCTTCTTCCTTGGCCGAAATCTGCCCCTCTCTTCTCTCCATTCAATAGCTCATGTGTTGAGCACTTCCTTCCATTAATTAATTGGTGAATTAATTGAAGAAAGGGAAAGCTTGGGATTAGACTAGTTCTTCTCGTCGCTAGCACGATTTGAGATAGAACTTGGTTAATACCATAGTGGACTCGAGGTGGCCATTAGGAGGAGTTTGGAGAAGCACTCAATCGACTCCTAAGCCGTAGGATCGAGCCTCTCGATTACGAAATCGAGAGAGGTACTAATCTCCTACCCTTTCTCTTGTGTGAATGCTTGAAGCACTAGATCCATAGTGCATGATGATTAATTAGGATTAATTAATAGTAATTAGTCTAAAATGAAAATTATGCACTTCCTAACACCTGCAACCCTTAATTCACAAAAGAGTTGAAAACCGTCTAGCTAGTTTAATAAAGTAAAAGACCGATATTCCAACACCGTCCCTGTGGATTCGACCCTCAAGCTGTTTTTCAAACGATTAGATCGGTAGACACGAGGTTTTTTTTATTTTGAGACTTGGTTTCCCCATCGATCATGCCGCACACAACCCTTATGGCTATTAATTTCGCACCAACTAACATTCTTAATTAATGGATTCTATTTTTTCTAATGTTTTGATTTTTGACAGAGAGAGAAAGGGGGGAGATTGTGAGGTTTGAGGCCTCGTAGTGCTGTTTTATAGATGTGAATAACGCGTTTATAAATTCACAAAGTGATTAAAAAACAAAAAAAACTGACTGAAATGACAGAATTTCTCTATTTTCTCGTTTATAAAATGCGTTAATAGCCTTTTAACGCGTTTTATAAATGGATAAATAGGAAATTAATTATACTGCCATCTGACAGACTCTGTTGGAAGGGAACTTTTGTCAGCTACATATAGCAGCTATATTAGTGCGTTTATAAAATGGGTAAATAGGCTAACTACCCGTTTTATAAACGCGTTATAAGGGTGCAATATTATTATATAGTGTTGCTGCGTTCTGTGTCTATCTTCTTCGCCGCTCAGAAAAAATGAGAGCAGAAGAGAAAAAAGGAAGAAAAAGAAGGAGAGAAGAAAAAAAAATTTTGTTATGCCTACTCATCCACGTCAAGTGTCTGCTTGTGTGCTACTGCAGGAAGATGCACTACCGATTGTGTTGTGATGTGTGTTTTATATTTATGAATATGTGTTGTCATAATTGATATGTGTTATATTCCATGAAAACAAACATACAATCCATATTTCAATACATAAAATTTAAATTAAAAGTACAATCTGTGAAACATTCAATTCCGAAATTACAATACATAAAATTTAAATTAAAAGTACAATCCGTGAAACATTTAATCCCGAAATTATAATACATAAAATTTTAATAAAAACTAAAAATCGTGAAACAAATAGAAACAATTATTACATATTGTTCATTTTTTCTTCTTTCCAAAAGAAAACGCATCGCGGAATTTCGCCCCAAATCCTCTTCCTCCTCTACCCCCAGACGTAGTAGCTCTGTCTGTTGCGCTGGTCGAAAATCTAGTTGACTCAGTTCTCATACTCCTAGTTGTGACATGGCTGGCCCGTGGATCAATGCTGACTGAATTTCGCAGTGGTTGCACATATCCTTGGTTCTCCCGATTGTTGATGGTTTGTGGATCAACATGCAATGACGTTTGTCCTGGATAAATAGTCGTTTCAACAGTCGGAATAAAAGGCTCAAAGGTCGCTCTCCTACTTGGACTGTTGGTCCTTGTTGGTGGTCTGCTAGTGTGTCGACCAGATTGCAATGCATCTATCGGATAATGTGGTTGCCGTTGGGGCGGTTGTGGCTGTTGGCTTGTTGAAGCTTGACTTCTTTTTTGTTTCTTTTTTTTGGGACCTTTACCTTTCCTGCCTTCCATTCTATCCATTCACATCTCAGCACGAATTACTTTGCGCCTTCCGCGATTCATCAAACTCTTGTTTGGTACAATTGTTGGACCATCGTACTGTGGCCATTCATCCTCATCTTTATAACAATGAAATTTCCCAACCGACCATATCATGTGCCGATTCTGTAGGCTGTAGCGATGATCCACAAACTGATCGACATTGTAATTTGTCTCCCTACAAACAGCAATGAGGTGTGCACAAGGTATACCAGTCAGTTGTGGTTTTTGGCATTCGCATGTGGTACCAGTATATAGCAGTTGCACATCGGTGGGCTCCATATGAGGTGGAATTAGGACAGTGTAGTGCTCATACTCGTACCCTTGACTATTACGGTAACTCTGGCGAACTTTGACTCTAAATTCTCCAAGGTCTAATCTCAACACAAAAGTGCTTATTTTCTCTGTCAATGAAAGAAGCATTTCAAGTTACTAAAATGTTATATTAAAATGGATGAAAAAATAAAATAATTAATTTAATGTACTTACGTGATTTTGTATCGTGATTGATTAATTTATTCTTTATTTCTTTTGGCCATCTTTCTTCTAGACTCAACCTTTCAAGTGCTTCTTGTGTTCTCTTGTTCATCCAGTTGGCACATTTATACCACGTGCCTTCCACAATTGCTGTCACTGGTAATCTTCGCTCTATTCTAAAAACATTATTCAGACTCTCCGATCCATTACTCGTCATTAGACCCCATCGATGCCCTTTGTCAAAGCTCTGAGCCCATTTATATAATTTGGACCGCTCGTTTTCGTCTGCTTCATTATGTTTACCATAATTTCTTAAATACCGATATGCCTTCTCATTTGTATCCTTCAATTCTTGCCATTTCTGTCTAAAACGCCTAGGGTTTTTCTTATTTGCAAGCCTACACTTAAAATTTTTTTTCAAATTTTCATGTTCCGACCCGCCAGCCTCTTTCCATAAGTTTTCGGCAACGTGTTGCATGCAGTAACGATGAATTGTTACTGCATGCGGACCTTGTGCCTTCCAACCATACTCTGTGGAAGCAAATACTGCTTTTATTGCCTTGTGACGGTCAGATATGACACAATACCTGGTGTTCGGTCCTACAACCTCCCATCTAACCTAAGACATGAACCATCCCCAAGAATCCTTATCTTCTTTCTCGGTAAATCCGAATGCAACCGGAATTAAACGATTTTCTGGATCATAACCACACACCATAAACAACCTACCCTTGTATCGGCCGGCTAAAAAACTAGCATCAATTGAGATAACGGGTCCGGCATATTTCAGTGCTTCTATGCACGGACCATAAGCCCAAGCCGCCATCTTGAAGAGGTTTACGTTGGCAACGCCTGTAGGCCAAGAAATGATCGTGTACTTCGTCCCTGGGGTCGTCGCCTTGATTGCCTCGAGAAGCCGTGGAAGTTTATTGTAGGCCCCTTCCCAAGACCCAAACAATTGCTCGAGTGCTCGCTCCCTCCCACGCCATAGTTTATTATATGTGGGTTCAATACGTGGATATCTAGCCCTTATAAGACCTCCTATATCGTCTACAGTTTTAGCCAGATTTTTTTCAACTCATCTCTGGCATGTTCAGCAATTAGGCTAGCTGTAAGGTTTTCGTGACCTCTTTCGCCGGGTGGTCTACAACAACTATGCTTATTTGGATTGGTAGAAATCTTCCAATTGGTATTATAACTTTCAAGTCTACCATACAATCGTCACTTACAATTTGGTTTTTGCATACAAACCATTATATTTTTTGTCTATTACTAGATTCGGTTCTGACTTCAACATTTCTTTTACAAGCAGCATTACAAATGGCTAGAATTAATTATTTTTTGGAACCAAATCTTTTACCAGGAGTGAGTTCGCCTTCCGACCCTAAATTAGACTCCGGCCTACCAACATACTCAAACATTGATATATCACACAATGCACTTACAGGATAGTGCAAGTCTGTCCTTCCTGAAATGTACGGCCGATCACAGTTTGCATAAAAAGGCAATTCTCTCTTCGAGAAGTGCTCCACATCGGTATATTCTTCTCCGGTTGGAAGTTTAGAGTAACTCGCTGGACCTTCTTCATCGTCATCAACCACCTCTACATCATCGTCTGATGTGTTGCTCTCTTCCACATGTCGAGTTGAACCATAACTCTGATTTCCAACAGAAACAGACTGCTCGCCAGTGTATTGCTGACCAAATCCAAGATTCAATGTAGTATTTGGCTCGCTGCTGCTGGGTTCATCAAGCGGTGCTACGTTCAGATATGGTCCCGTGCCGTATACGGGAATGAAATCAACATACAACTCAATAATTTCTCTCCTCTCGAATGCCTCGTGGTAAAAATATCGCCATTCATCTTCAGAATTGACGGGAAGAAATAGAGATTCATATCTCCCATTCACTATATCATTATAACGGACATTCATATTGAAAGTGTATTGGGTTTCTAAAATCGGGAGATAGTTGTATAGTTCATTTCTAATAGCAGCAAATGTGGTTTGCGGACTACAATTTATGTGGAAAAAACAACCAACAAAAGTTGGAGATTGGTTGACATATATGGTAATTATAGACATTTCTGGAATTTATTTAGAGGTTTAGGTTTAAAGGGTGGAGAATTTGATTTAAGGATATTGCCCAATTTCATTTCTGCGAGAAGGGCTAGTGTTATATAACTTGTACTAACGCGGTTATAAATTCACAAATTTATTGACAGAAAGTTTTTGAAATGACAAAAGTTAGACTGAAATGACATAAATTTTGATCGAAGTGGAAAAGTGTATTAAACAGGTGTAATAACCCGTTTATAAACCGGATAATTAGCCTTATTACCTGTTTTATAAACGCGTTAATACAGCGCCAATTTCGCTCCGAAATTAGAAATGAGTGCAGCCTATTTACCCGTTTATAAAACGTGTAAAATGGCCAATTACCCGTTTATAAAACGCGCTAAATTGGAGAGATAAAGACGCGTTTTATAAACGGGTAATTGTTTGGTTCTTGTTAAAAAAAAAATGCTTGGTTTGTATTAAAATTTTAGAGGTACAAATTGTTGATTATAATAATCACGGGATGGAATGTATAGTTTTATCTATTGCAGTTGCAGTGGGTTGTGTCATGAAAGGATCTCGATTTCCCATATCTAGTGGCGCTTAATAGTTCCATATGCTTCTCTCTTCTATTGTTTGCTTTCTGATTAAAAAAAAATATTCGTGGTATACTTCTTTTTGACTATTTTTTTAATATCAAATCCGAGTTTGGTATCCATCATTGTTATCATACAAGTAAAATTTGGTGGGTGTTTGTCTTGGCTATCACTGATGTACCACTGGTAAAACACTTTGGATAATGATTTTTAATTTTTCAGTAACGTTAGTGCATATGTATTCTCAGGTCACGAAGGTCGAAGAGTAAAATGTGACTTTGATTATTTGAAGTTCTTTGAACTTTGGACCATATATAGTTTTATTCCCGGTCCTTTGAACTTCAGAATGTAAGCTTAATTTGTCATTTTTAATTATTTGGAGTTCTAATATTATTTACATTCTCTGGTTGTGCTTAGTTGAGGTAATAGAATTGATTATTGTTATGTTGGAATATTTTAAATCTTACCTTACATTTCTTTCCTTCGATTATGTAATTTGTAAATTCAAACCATAATTTTATTTTTAGATTTTTGTTCTTTACGACAATAAGATCTGGGAAAAAAATTGAGACAATAAGATCTAGAAAAAAAAATTATAAAAAGTATAGGTCGGCGGTCGCGCGTGAACCACTAGTTTTCTTTCGTGGTCTCTTGCGCTCTCTGAAGTCCTGTGCGATTTTTCAAGTTTCAGTTCTCTTTCATCAAAGTGTTAGGGTAAAACCGATCCGTATCTGCTCCCGCGCGGGACCGTCCAGTGCAGCCATCTGCACCGTCCGATCTGATATGGACGGTTTGCGCCTATCAATCTGGTATTATGCACGGGGCTCCCTTAACCATTGAGATTAAATCAGACGGTTGAGATTGCTGCGCTGGACGGTCCCGTGCGGGACTAGATCTCAATTCGGGTAAAACTCTCTCACCCTTCTCGGAACAAGTTGTTCCTGTTACAAAAAAATTACTTAGTACTTAGTACTAAGTAATTAGTAGCTCTCTCCCCCTTCTCTTACTTAGTACTAATTAGTAGCCTAGCTACAAAAAATTACTATATTATGAATCCTAAGGTTTAACATATTGATACTGCCGCTTCTGTTTTTCTTGTTTTATTTGGTGCTATTTTCTCTTAATTAGTAATTAATGACATGATAGTCTTTTAGTTATTGAAAAAATTATTTAGCAACAGACCTCTGTCATTCTTTACGTTAATTGGTTGATCAATGATCAATTTCCACAAAAATATAGAGCTCTCTCTGTGGAATTTTCACTATTTTATTTGCTGTCTCTGACATATAAGAAGTTTAAATAGTGGGACACCTACGGGGCCGAGTAATATTTCAGTCATTACACAGTTTTTTAAATTTATTCTGCATGCCGTACTATAGGAATGACATAATTTATGATGAATTATTATCAATAGTAAAGGATCGATGGAGACTTGCAGTCGGATGAATTATTATCAGCTTATAAGCAGAAAGCTGTCGAGAAGAATGGCTCGGACTATATTATTCAACTGTCGGATGATCTTTTGATCCATATCCTATCCTTTCTTAGTGTGACAGTCTGACAGAGGCCGTGCAATCATGTCTGGTGGCAAAACGATGGATGTACTCGTGGTCTCAAGTTCCGTTCCTCGACTTGGACTCTGCTAACTTTAACTCAGATGACCAGTTCGGCAGTTCACCGATTGTGTTACATCTATATTGAAACACCGAGGCACTGCACCGTTGGACACGTTTAAACTCACTCGAGATAATTGCAATGAGTTCGACTTTCATCCACCATTATTAGAATGGATTTCACAGGTAGTGGAGTTTTCGCCTCGATCCATATGTATCCAAGTTGGTGCTGATTTTAAAGAAACATTACCACAATTTTTATTTACTTAGTGAGTCGCTTGAGGAGTTGTAGTTATTAAAAACTCTAATTTTTTGGTGGATTTTAATTAATACCGAAGCTATTAAACTCCCTCGTCTGAAGAAGTTGCATCTTTCTTACGTGACTTCTCCCATGTGCCTTCAAATACATTTTAGTCTATTTTGCCATTTCTATATATTTACTTAATAAAGACTCGACCTTTTGTCCTTTTCTCTGTCCAGCAAGCGCGCTCTCTCCATGGCGCCCAAGAATTCTAAAGGAAAAGCACCCAAGAAAAATTCCAAAGTTGAAGAAGGAACTAGTTCAGGGAGCAATTCAAACATTCCAATTCGGCGATTTCCCTTTAAAGTAGAAAACAAAGGTGATTATAAAAAATATGTGCAATCTCTGAGAGATCAGTTTATCAATCCTATCGATCCCAATAGAGTAATTCACGGGATTCCAGTGTTACCCAAAGAGAAAATACCGACTGGCCCGGCTGACTTCTTGGAGGTACATTTGCAAACTGACGAAACTGCAGTACTTTTATTATTGAGACGAGATAATGTGTATCTTGTGGGATTCAAACCTGAAAATTCCACACACTACTATGAACTCAAAGGGGAGAAGCAAAAAAGTATAATTCCGGGTTGTATTCCATCTATTTGGTCGGGGTTTACCGAAAGTTACATAAATTTGGCATCCACATTAGGGCAATTGTTATTTAATGAAGGCACAATTAGGGATGCAGTTAACCTTTTGGGTAAGTTTGAAGCTACAACCGGTGGAAAGAATATCGGTAAAGTTGAGGATACTAAAGAAGAAGGTGAAAATAGTGCTTCAAAAGGTGCAGGGAGAGCTTCAAAAGGTGTAGGGACTAGGGAGAGCTTCAAGTGAAGATCATAAAACACAAGTTAAAAGGGCTATTGCAAAATTAATCATATCAATATGTGAAGCTATTCGCTTGGAAAGTGATGAGAATTTTGTATCGGAGCAGTTACAAAAATTTGATTCCAAGACATTTGGATCTCAAAGTCTGGATGAAGATGTACGGAAGTGGGCTTATTGGTCCCGCAAGATATTATCTTCTGATGCACCACCGACACAAGACCTTCTAAGCAAAATGAAATTGCTTGAACCGTTCATAGAAGATCGGTAGTCATCGTCTGCTGCTTCCAAAAAAAGTTCCTACAAAAAATGATGTTTCCGTACTACAATGGACCTCTGTGAACATGATTATCCTCACAGGTGATGTTATTTTTTTGCTTTTTCTTTTTGTTCAAAGGATTTTAGGGTTTGATTAAAGAAAAGGGGATGATTGATATCAGTTTTGTGTACATTATGACTCCACTTATGAATGTTATAAATTAATTGCTGATTATCTACTAATTTGTTAGGTAGCAAGTTTTGAGTTTGTGGAGAGGCAAAAATGGAAGCAGAAAGAGAGGAGTATAAAAGGCAAGCAGAGGAACCCTCTAATTGGGCTAAATACTGGGAAAAATTTGTGAAAGATGGATTTGAGGTTCAAAATGTACACAAACAGGAAACAGGTACTTTTCTTGAAGTTGGGGATTAATTTTATCAAAACAATATTACTTTCACCTTGGTATACTATTTGGTTCCCAATGAGCAACGCTAGCCAACAACAGGTTTGGCTGCTAATGTTTCAGTGATTCATTTTTCACAAGTAAACAGGAGGAGGAATTTTATACAAGCTTCATCCTCTCAACTGATGGTTATCTTAATTTTAGAACTTGGCTTCATTTTAGTAATTTGTTGTATGTTAATCAGGTAATTATGCAGCCTATTGTAAGCTTTTAGTTCATCCTACTTAGCAGCTCCATATTCACATGCTGGAGTATGTTTGTTCTAGGAGACCTTGCGACCCTTTATTAAAGAACAGAAGGAAATAATACTCTCTGGGCATTATCAATTTAATCTTATGTATCCTTAAAATGGCTGTTAGTATTTGGAAGAAATTTTCTTTTTTAGTTGCAGACAACTTGTTTGATGTATTTGTTCTTTGATTAACCTGGAACAACAATTTCTTTTTTTTTTTAATTATAATTATTTATTTCACTCTCTAGGAAAAGTTGGATGACATTATTTGCCATGGATCAAAGGAGTTATTTGACAATGATGGCGATGAAGAAAGGAAAAGCTAAACATATCCATTATGATGATGCTGCCATTGATAGGTTTCCTTTGTTGTGATTCTATGTTTTTTTTGTTCCCCTCTATATTGTATTAGCACTTGACACCTTTCAATTACTGGCGCTTTATACTTTGCTAGATTGCTGGATCGTGATCAAATAATTGCTGAGGAACAATTGGAGGAAGTAGAGGAGACTGACTTTTTAAAAAGCTTTGTGTACCTTATGACTCCATTTCTGCATATTGTAAACTAATTACTGATTAGTAATTCTATGAATTTGTCAGGTACCAAGTTTCGAGTTAGTGGATGAGGCAAAAGCGGCAGCAGCAAGAGAGGAGTCAAAGAGGCAAGCAGAGAAAACCGCTAGTAGGGCTAGCTATTGAGAAGAACTTTTGAAGGATAAATATGAAGTTCAAAAAAGTTGAAGAGTACACTTCCATGGGAAAAAAGGCAAAAGGGGCAGGAAACAGGTATTCTCTCTTAGGATTATTGTACCAGTGCGCATCCATCGGCGATATTTCTTTTAACCTTGGTATACTTGCTGGTACCCAATGTCCTATGCTAACCAATTACTGGTCTGTCTGCTAATGTTCCAGTAACCGATCTACGTTCAAAAATAGGAAAATGAGGTCAATGTTTATAAAAAGTAACATGAAATATATGTTGCTATTTCTTTGAGATGTATAGGTTACTACTAGCTACAAGTATATGACTTCTTTATTGGTTTTCTGTAGATGGCCACAACTGATGATGATGGTGGTGTTGCACAAGACATAAGCTCCGAAGATGATTTTTATGCTGATGATGAAGATGGATCTGATCATGATGCCGATGTACAAAGAACTGGCCGGCATGGTGCTTATTCCAGGAAGAAATCACGTGGTATAGTCTAAACCTGATTACTAGTAACTTGTTACCACAGCATGGTTAAATGACCTAATAAAGTGGATAAACTGTGGTTCTGAAACTCAGAATCAGAATTGGGATTGGCATATTGTCAGGAATTGGTTGACTCGGATCTTAGAAAAGTTTATTTTGTGCTTAAAATATGGAGAATTTATTTTTAAAAAGAGAAGCTATGGAAGGGCAATAAACATATAATGATCTAGTATATGTCACGATAAACTAAAACTGATATAGAATTGATTGTACATTAAGAAAATAACCAAAAGAATGTAATATAGAGTTATATATAAGAAAACACCATTTAGAGTGTATGCATAATACAATTTTATTGAAACTAGGAACATGTAATTTTCTTTCCTTTAATAAATTTTTAGAAGTTTATGCTAAAAAAACTGAATATTTACCGTTAATGTTATGCATCACTGGGGCTTATGACAATGGGCTTTAGCAATTAGTTTTACTTTTTTTTGGGCAGCTTTAGCTTGGTAGACATCAGACTTAGTTTCCACCTTTTTTTTTTAATGAAAATATTGGTTTAAGCTGCATTAGTTTCATTGAATGTAATCAACTTGCAGAAAATATGTAACCTTTCATACCATGGATGCAATTATGATGTGACAGGTTGTTTATATTTTGTGCTTGACTTGGCATCTATGTTGTTACCATTTTGTGCGTGCACTATATGGTAGTTTTTATGACTTTTTCCAGTGCACAATAAGAGAAGTTACTGAAAAAAGTGTGTTTCATAAGTTTAATAGTATGTATTGAACTTTCTAAAGACCAATAATTATACCTTATTTATAGCTATTCTTAGAAAATTGCTTGGCAGCATAAACAGCTGCATAGAGTGCTTTATGCTTTATCCACCCCTTGGCTGTCAGAGGGACCCCATTACTAGAAATTGCTATACACTATAAAACAATGGCATGCTAGTAATCGAAAGCAGAAAATGTGCTTTGAATTGGCAAGTTGCATGTACTGACAATGCTATTTGTATTTGGAGACATTATACATTGTAGGCATGTTCTTGCAATTTATTCGTGCTTCTAATCACTTTTCATTTGCCACCATGTTTTGGTATGCTAACAGATCCTCATACTCTGATGGAAGGTGAAGAAAGTCACTCAGAGTACATGGGTTTTAAATCTTAATAAAAAAACGACTTTATGCAGGTTCTGCTAAGATTTGTCATGACTCTTTCAATTTATTAAATTATTCAACAACAGCTTAAACTTTTAACCATCAAGTTGTAAAAATCAATTGTCCTCACTTAGAATATTCCAAAATTACATTTATCTTCTTTCATAGATTTGGCTTTCAAGATTTTGAGTGGAGAGAATTTATTCCTCGGCTGAAGGATAAAACAGCAAGTGATATCAAAGAGTATGTTTCACTAAGCAAAGATAATCGGATAGCTAAGTGTGCAAGAAAAGAACTCGACTATTTCTTCTGTTAATGGAAGTTCCCATGCTAGTGGTCCAGTCTGGAGATAGTGCAGATCGACTCTTCCAATGTTTGTGCAAACATTACTTCCACGCATTTATTTGTTAATTGGAGTATAACCAATATATCATTATCATTATGCCCAGAGAAAGATGGTTTCCTTAGAAAGTGGTATCAGGTCTTAGAGAAAGCAATGAACTAGAATATGTTGTGGGGCCATCTACCAAACATAAGAGGGCCCATCTTATGATCTTCGGCATATGTTACATTTTTCTTAAATTCACTTATTAATTTTACTTGACACTAGAATTGACCTTTTCCATTGCCACTTTTCTTTGACCTTTCCAGGTTACAGCAAAAATACTGATACCTGAGCCTGAAACTCAACCGAGGAACCAAGAGGTGCATTTCCAGCCGCCATCTGGCCATCTGTTGGCACTATGTCACTGATGAGTGAGTTGTCTGTTCTTTAACCCATCTGTGAGGAATTAATTAACATTTTCTTGGCATTTTCAATTCAATCCAAGTTTGTATAATAATAAATTGATTTCATCTTCTACTTCCAGCTTTAGGAAACCCTGCTTCTGATATCAAAACTGACCAGGCTGAAGCCCTCAAACTCTTATAACAAGGTAATAAACAAATTTAAGGTTAAAGAAAAGAGCTTTTTTTTTTTTTTTTGCTCTCATCTAATTATACAAGCACATTACAAACAGATGTCCAGGATAGTGAAAGAAAGCGACATTGATGAAGTGCAGGCACAAGATGCTTGTGCGATGCTAGGGAATAGTCTAAACAATCTTGAAGCAGTTTGTGGCAATGTATGTAAAGTTCTGGAAGACAAAGTGATGAAGTTGTGCATGACCTGGAGGCAGCACAAGTAGGGCTTAATGGAGAGCCAGGGGATCCTGAGGTTAAAAAGGTGGCAGCACAAATAAAAAGATGTTGTAGAGGCGTTGGTGATGGTTCAGAGACAGAAGCACTTGAGGTTAAAAATGAGACAATAGCAGCCAGAGATGTCGTAGAGGCTTGAAGTGCCTCAAGGTAAGAATGAGGTGGCGCCCAGATGATGTGAAGGATGAACAGGTGCCTATGGAGGAGTAAAATCTAAATCTATAACTTAATGGTAGTTCAATTTCTGAGTTGGTTAGGATGATACCACCCAGTTTGTTATACTTGCTTAGTTACCGTTATGAGGTTACCACCCTTTTGGACGATTAGTGCGTGCTAATCGTAGATGATTCATGGACTGATTTTTGTTATGTTGTAATTTATTTTGGTTTACTGATTTGAAGCTAGTGTATATGAGACTTACATATTACCAAAAGTTGGAACTGAAGCAGAGACCAGAGAGGCACGTGGTTATCAGAATCCGGTACTACAATTAAGAGGTATTAGAGGATAGTATAGGAGTATATGTTGTTCTTAATGTAGATCGCTTCAAGGAGGTAGTCCATGCTCTTTGGATGCTAATTGCGTGGAATTGACCATGTGAGTTGAGACCTTTGTTTCTGACAGTGCACCAAAACGGCAAAACCTATGAACATGAGTTAGGTTAACACCTTTATTAACCTTCTGACCTCCGACTACCCTGTTTGCGTGATAGCTAAAAGCTAGGTGGACCGTGGAATAGAGGACGCCGCATTTGGAGATCGTGTAACCCATGATACCATAAGCATAATTATTAGTCAAATTTTGTGTGGGGGAGAACGAATGAGATATATGGAATAAATCCTGATGACGATAGGGGCAAATAAAGCTATAATCGTAGAACTAGGGGATGATGTCACAGAGTGTCAGAGGATAATAATACTGTAAATTTAATGATTATTTGCTTGTCCCTGTTATTCCCGCACTCATCCACATCTAATCTGGGTTATGAATATAATGAAAGCGGAATTTATCAACGAAAAATGCCCCCATGCCCCCCCCCCCCCCCCCCCCCAAAAAATAATAATAATAATAAATAAAAAGAAAAAGAAAAACACTTTACTTTGATGTAATTCAAGGATAGCAAAACAATCTCAAGAAAGGAATAATACGTCAATCAAAACAGATTTTGCCCCCCGCATATCAATAGTTAGAACCTAGAATTTAATTGTTGGTTAGTTTAAATGTGCATTAGGCATCAAATTTACTATATCAATTGTTGGTACTCCCCACTTATGCTACTTAAGCCAGTTCATGCTCAATCAATATTTGTTTCAGCCTAATCATCCCATTTCAGCTGTAATATGCTTATATGCACTCAATAGTGTCGATAGAAAATTTAGCACAGGAGCAAACTCATTGAGTACCTCGGTTATGCCCTTAATTAAAGCTTTTGTATAACCTTAATGACGCGTGAACTTACCAAACAATGCACTTTTTTTTTTTTTTTTTGAAAAACAAACAATGCACAATTAAAATTGAACCAAATTCAAACAAGCCATACAGTTTTTATCACACACGATGAATGATCTAAAGAGAAAAAAATAACATACTATTTGGGCAACAGTTATCACGTCTATCTTCACAGGTAACTAAACTATCATCCTGGAAGCATGCGTAAGAGTCAAGCGGCAGGCATTTTCTTTTGTGAGGAGATGAAAATTCAAAAGAAAAGGTACGATTAGCATTTGATGTTTATTGACTTTGTTTGCATGGTTGAATAGAGAGAGGCTAATCAAAGACATATATATAGTGGAAGGAGCCACCGACAATATTGAAAAATACAATTAACTTATTTGAAAATAGCAGAAGTACGTCCATGCAAAAATTTAAGTTCTTATACTATATATTTCAAACACAAATTGTATGTCAAACACAAATTACTCGTTGTCGAATTCCAATATTATCGACATCTGTAGCATGTAAGATGCATTTCGTTGCTATCTTTCTAGCAAAAATATTAGACTTAAACAAAGTACAACCAGATACGAGCAGCTCATCACATTTTCTGTTTGCATAATGCAAGCTGCTGCATCCTAACTCTCAATTTATCATCTCATTAGTCTGATTAGGAATGCTTTATCTTATCCGTACAAAAGACTTCAATAGTAACAAGAGCATTGCTAATCAGAGGATAATAAATTCAAACCAAAGCCTAGGAGAATATTTCATAGAAAACCTAGCAATTTTTACAAAGAAAATACAAAAGGACAAATAACTTTTTGGTAGCAGATAAATGAAGGTCATTCCACAACTTGAACAGTTTTCGAATGAGTCATGTAGTGCTGCCAATTAACAGTTACTTGAACAATGCCACACGGATCAGGAACTGTCCCCACTGAGTCGCCATAATACTTGGGTGAAAAACTCAACGCACCACGAGCAAGGGGCTTGCTTGTTTCAAAATCCCAAAGATCAACCTTCACCACAAGCGATGATTCACGATGGCAAGCAAATAAAGACCTAGACAATGGAATGGACTCCAGAGGGTTGACAATGGAGTAGTCACCATTTTGCTTACTAAAACTGAAGTATGTCAGGTAGGGTATATTGTTAATGTAAACAACAATATCACCACGAATCTTCAAGCTTGTTTCTTTGGTTGACTTGATTAACTTCACATCTAGCTCTGCAAGCCAAGAGTGCCTCATCACCATATAGGTCACATGCACATTGCCATTTTCTCCCTCCACCGTCTCAAACAACCACTCATTGCTACAACACCTAGTAGGACACCAAAGTACAAGACCATCACAAAGTTTGTCATCGTCAATCTCGAGGCTAACAATGAAACCAATGGGCTCATAACCCAAAAGGGCTATATCTGAACTCATCAATGGCAAGGAACCCTACAAGAATAAGAAAAAAATAGGTGGTGAGAGAAAGGGTTCGAGTGAAAATGTGCAAGGATTTTAATTGGTGTCTAAAAGGCAATTAACCTGACTTTATCTTTAATCATCACAGAACTTTCCTTGTTGCAATTGAAGAGGTCAACCGCATAAGCATAGCAGTCCAATGTGATGTTGCCATAAATATTGCCGGATGTTTTCGTCATCCCACGCAGGTCCACTTTTATGTCAAAAACCTCTACCAGTGGATCCCCCCAATTCCACTGAAGTCTTTTCCGCCCTTCGCCATTCGTCTCCACATGTCTTGGTACCCAAATATCATTTTTTTCGGGAATTAAAGGTCTCCATGATGGCAGAGTGTGTTCTGGTTTATAATAATCCTAAAGATATAAAAAAAAAAGAGGTGCCACAACCTTAAAGCAATATGATAAGACTGAAAAACATTTAAAAAGTACCAAAATTAATGCAAGCTCTTAAAAAGAACTTCAAATCAAAAGAGCAGTATGACAGCATGGTAAACAGGCAATTATTCTAACTACCATGACAGGATAAGTAAGGTACCATAACAGGCAAGCTGCTCAAAGACATACTGCGCAATGGTACTGTACAGATCTCTTATTAAGTTTTAACCCTTTCTTCTGGCTCTTCACTGAGACACAATCCATTCAATTGCATCACCAGTAAGCTGGCTTGCAAACACCAAATATAAACTTGCATGTTTTTTGAGAGGAACAGTTTGAACTGAGCACTTGTAAGACATGTAAGTGTAACAAACTGTAATATGTAAAAGAACTAGTTACAGGTCTGTTTTTAGTGTATGGATTACTACGGTACTCACTTTATGTTAGCATAGACAATCTACATAATTAGTCTCTATCACCTACCTAAGAGACAAAACAGAAGACAAGAATAACGTGGAATTTCTCAGAGATGTCATTTCAATTGTGAATATCCAAAATGCTAGTCACAGAGAAGGTAAATAATATTCACCTTAAAGTTTTCATTCTCAGCTGTGATAATATCCTCCAGGAAAGAGCTGATCCGTAATTCTGCAGGATGCAGAATTACAGTCTTGTCCATTTCGTCCCGCTTGTTGCTGGAGTCATGGCTATCATTCTCTAGGTTATTGCCATCAGCAGTCGTGATCTTTTTGGTGGTTTTTTTCCCTCTCTTACGCAAGGTGGCTCGACTACTGCTTTGTCTCCTCCCATGAAAGTTCTGCCGGAATGGATACCATAAACACTTCCTACTTAAAACCCAAAGCCATGGATCTGCTAGGGACGCCTTTCGAGGACTGCTCTTCCTTCTCTTCCGCTTAGCCCGTCGCTCATTCCCGAGATGCCCCGCCCGGGTTGTGTCAGCGACCTGGGTTGGGGTTTGATTTTGGGGGTTGCCGCCTCCGCCCCATTCTGCAGATGAGGCCTCGAGTGCTATCTCAGAACAGCTACTCTGACCTCTCTGCTTCTTTCCCTGCCGGCGGCGCTGGCTCTCGCTCACCCCGGCAAGGTTAGGGTTAGGATTAGGGCTAGCGTCAGTGCTAGGGCTTTCGTCATGAGGAGGAGATCTCGTCGCCGATGTTCTTTTCTTCCTGGCCATGAGGCGCGAGGGGTATGAGGTGAGACTGAGAGAGGGGTTGGAGAGAGATTTGATCGGAATCGGCGCCAAGCAATTTCTTATTAGGGATGGAATGGGAATATGGGGTTCGACCGTTCGATGCTTAGAGCTGTCAACGGCAACCGTTTACCGTTATTCCGTAACGTTAAAAATTAACGGAACAGTTAACGGCACATGATTATGTATCGTATAATTAACGAAACGCACATGGTTTAGGCATTGATATATCGTATAATTAACGGAACGATAACGGTTTATGGGGTTGCCGTTTCCGTTTAACTGTATTACCGTATATTATTCCACATGTTTAGAATTTTTCGGATAGCAGGGTGTTATTTGGTGGAGAAATAGAGGATGGATCTGTACAAACCCTAAGCAGATCCATCGAGCCGCTCACTCTCCTCTTTTTTGTTCTCTCTCCTACTCTTTCGCATGCCTGTCGGCTGTCGGCTGTCGGCGACACCTCTCTTCTCTATTCTTCTCTCAGTCTCTCTCCCTCTCTCTTACCCAATTTCTGAATGAAATACACAAAGAGTACAGACGGCAGAGTTGATTTGAGCCTTGAGAGTCAATAAGTCATCATTTTGTTCATTGTGTTTTTTCCTAAAACCTAGCCAGTTTTGCTATCTGTCGGGTCCTGATTGGACGATCCGTTTGTAGTTTCCAGAAATCCAGTGTACTTGTGCAAGATTAGTAGGCTATTGAGGCTGAGAAAGGGTTATTATTTGCTAGCACAGTAGCACTGGCCTCTGAGAGACACGCGACGAGATTGTCTGCCAGGACCATGGCGGCGTTAGCAATGATGAATGTTTCGTGGCTATATTGTTTAAATGAGGAAGAAAGCAACAGAACAAAAGGAAGAAAAAAGAGAAGAGAGACAGAGCGGAAGGAAGAGAAACAAAGGAGAAAGAGGAGAGTCAGAGTTAGCAGATTGCTTTTACTTAAGGTAATTTTATTAATTTTCATTCAAAATCTCTTGATTTTTGTTCTTTCTTTGTGATTCTTGCTCTCTTGACAGACTGACAGTTAGAGTTGGATTTAATGAAGTTGGATTTAAAGCAATCCATGGATTATTTAGACAAAATTAATGAAGTTGGATTTAAAGCTAATGATTGTCAGTTTCATGACTGTCGAGCATTTAATTTTGCTCTCTTGAGTCTTGAGTCTTGACAGTCAATGTTGGATTTTGGTATGTTGAGTGTTGATTTGGTGTTTCATTAAATTAAACTGGCCCGCTGAAACTAATGATTGTCAGTCGAGCATTAAAGCTAAACATTGAGTCATTGACAGCTGAAATTAAAGCTAAACATTTAAAACTAATGATTGTAAATTTTAAATTTCTGGTTTCTGGACTTGTGGTATTTACTTAAGGTAAATTAAATTTTAGTTAATGTTTTTCATTAATTCATCTACAGTTAATGCTTTTGTGAATTTTACTTGATAAATTACTATCTTGGTATGTAGGCTGATATAACTTATAAAGTTATAATCATGGTCTCTTCAAGCAGAGAACATGATCCATCCGAGTCCGAGCCAGACATTTCTTCAGATGAGTATGCTTTATACACTCCTATTTTATTTAATTGTGATGTACACTTTGTGACTTTGTGAGTCAAAATTGGGAATTGTGAATTGCATTTAATTGTCTGAATTGTGAATTGCATTTAATTATCTGAATTGTTAATTGCATTTAATTGTCTGAATTATGAATTGCAATTAAGTGTCTGAATTGTGATATACACTTGTGATTTGTGAATTAATTGTGAATTTGTGATATACACTTATGAGTCTGACACTTGAATTTTATTTAATTTTTATGTACACACTACACTTTTATACACACAAATTGTAATTAAGTGTGATATACACTTAGTTAGTCAGAATTGGGATATACATGTGTGATTTGTGAATTGCAATTAAGTGTGATGTATAGTTGATATACACTTGTGAATTGCATTTAATTGTCTGAATTGTGATATACACTTGTGATTTGTGACTTGTATATACTTAGTCAACTTGTATATACTATGATTGACTAATTATATTTGTATATAATTACTACAAATGGCTGTCTGAATTGTGATATACACTTGTGATTTGTGACTTGTATATACTTAGTCAACTTGTATATACTATGATTGACTAATTATATTTGTATATAATTACTACAAATGGCTGTCTGAATTATGATATACACTTGTGATTTGTGACTTGTATATACTTAGTCAACTTGTATATGCTATGATTGACTAAGTATATACATTTAATTGTGTATATATGTCTAATGTGTATATGTTTGTCTTACTGTCTTAGTATGGGTGCTGGGTTGAATTTTGAGTCCCGTGAGGAAATTCAAAATATAGAGGCTGCTGCCCATAATGAAGAGAACCCTCAGCAAGATGGTGATAAAGCACCAGAGGTAGAAGAGAACCCCAAAAAGAGAAAAAGTAGGAAAAACTATTCTGTGGTTTGGAAATATTTTACAAGAGGACCTGATGAAGAAGATGGAAGCTATTATGGTACTTGCAAATTTTGTGGAGTCAGATATTTACAAGGCCAGCAAAGGGGCACAAGTTCCATGAAGAATCACATCAAAAAATGTAAAAAAATTCCAAGAAAAAATACTGATGCTTTGTAAAAAATGTTGCAAGCTATTCAAGGAGAAGGTATAACTTCTTTCCTCATTTCTTATTTCTGTTTTCAACAACAGTACATTGCAAGAATTATTATATTGTCCTAATTTATTTATTTTTTTGTTAAATTAGAAGGGAAACAACTTCTTTCATGGGTATTTGATCAGATGAAATGTAGAAAGAGTTTAGCAAAGATGGTGATTGCCCATGAATACCCCTTCAACTGTGTAAATCACTTCTTCTTGAAAGTGTTTTTGAGTGACTTGCAACCTTGTTTCAAACTGCCATCAAGAAACACACTTAGGGCAGATTGTCTTAAGATATTTGAAGATGAACTAGTAAATCTTTATCAACAATTGGGTCAACTGAATTGTAGGTTCAGTTTTACAAGTGATTTATGGTCCAACAAGGGTAGAGATAGAGGGTTCATGGCAATCACATGTCATTACATTGATGATACTTGGGTTTTGAGGAAAAAGGCTAATCACATTTGTTCCTTTACCAAGTCCACACACTGGTAAACACATAGCTGAAGCATTTTACAATAAATTGGTCATGTGGAACTTGAATAAAAAAGCTTTCTGTCTTGTTCTTGATAATGCCTCTTCTAATGATGCTTGCATCAATGAACTATATGCCTCAACATCCATCAAAGATGACTTACCAGTTGATGGTAACATTTTCCACCAGAGATGTGGTTGCCACATCTTAAATCTGGTGGTCCAAGATGGCCTTGATAGTTTGAAGGATGAGATAACAAACATACGCGATACGATGAAGTACATTCGTCATTCGCAATCAAGGATGGAGAAATTCAAACTAGCATGCTCTCAGGTAGCCTTTAATTAGCTTCAAATGCCACTTAATGCCATGTTTTCAGTTCTGATATTTGCTTATATAACCACTTTTATTTGTTTCAGTCCAATGTTCCCTACAAAAGACCAGTTTGGGATGTTCCTACAAGATGAAACTTGACTTATTTGATGTTGGAATTAGCCTTGGAGCTAAAACCAGCCATTTGTAGGTATGTCAATCTTGATAAGAGGTATACCCTAAACCCTGAAGAGTATGAATGGGAGGCAGTGAATGCTTTAGTAGTTGAACTAAAGGTATTTTATGATGCCACATTGAAGTTAAGTGGCACCAAGTATCCTACCCTAAATCTGTTCTACACAGAGTTTTCTGAGGTTTACCTTACAATTAAAAGAATGGCTAGTAGTGCATACCCATTTATTGTCCAGATGGGGGCTCAAATGCTTGTCAAGTTTGATAAGTATTGGAAAATTGGCAATTCTCTATTAGCAATAGCATGTGTGCTTGATCCTAGATGCAAGCTTATTGTTGTTAAATACTACATGGAACAATTGTTCCCTGCTGGTTGTGATGACTTTATGAACAACTTGAGACAGTGCCTCAATGCATTGTTCAAAGAGTATGAGGAATCAAATGCTACATCTAACCATAACCAAGCTAGCAGTAGCATGTCAAAGAGGTACTTAAAACTATTTCCTTACTAAGTGCAAGTTCAATTGTTATTTATTTCCTTGCTAATTTGGAACTTTTTCTTAACAGGCAAAAGAGAGATGCATCCACTAGCACTGCTACCAATACAAAAGCTGCACTCAAGGATTACATAAAAGCAAATAAGAATTATGAACCTGCAAAATCAGAGTTAGATGACTATCTAGGTGATGCATTACACTTATATACTTATTCAATTCTGTAAATTTTTATATTATGTTAATTATATTTATTATTATGCACATAGGTGAGGGCCTTAATTATATTTATTTTTATGCACATAGGTCAGGAACTTGATTCTAATGATGTTGATGAAGAGTTTGACATCCTTGCTTGGTGGAAATTAAAAGCTGCTAAGTATCCGATACTATCGCAGTTAACTCGGGATGTCTTGGCTGTCCCAATATCTACTGTTGCATCTGAATCAGCATTCAGTATGAGCGGCAGAGTACTTAGCCCAGTTAGGAACTCTCTCAATGATGAGAGTGTTGAAGCTTTGCTGTGTGCTCAGGATTGGTTGCGAGCATCGATTAGTGGTATGATCCCTTCTACTTAATTTACTTAATTATTCACTTTCTTGAATCTTTATAATAAACATGAGTTAGTTACATGTTTCATTTGTTCTATTTTTTCAGAGAAGGGTGAAAATTTTGGTGATCCTCTATGGGCCATCGATGAAGGTTGTGGCAATGAGGAATGAGGCTGTGCTGCACAGCCTATGCAACAGTGCAGTCTATGTTTTGTGAGTAAGCACTTGCTAGTTGTTTAGTATTTGTGTAGTTGTGCTTTTGTTGTACCAGTTTATGCCTTAATACAAAGTTGAAGCCTGGATGATATGTCTTTGGCTCCTCAGATCTCAGGCAGTGATCTTTAATGATGTATTGATGTGTTTGTTTCTTTTAATTTGGTTCAGCCAATGGCTGAGATTGGTATTCATATAAACTGAAAAGGGAGTTTGAGATCTGGGTTGAGCTAATTCTTATAATTTAGGGTTCAAATGTGTATTTAGGTATCTGGCTGGGTTAAGAGTTATGTTATTATGTATTTTGGTACATCAAACTTGCAAGTGTAGTGTTCAATTGTTGATTGATGAAGCTCAGGATTTTATTTTCTATGTTCAAACTCTTAATTTGGTGTAGTCATGATTGATGAAGGACAAATGACTTGTGTAATTCAAGTATTTTGCATGTATTTATGTGTGGCTGTCTTAATTATGCATTTTTTTCTTTATTTAATCTGTCTTTTTTTTTTACTTTTTGGATGGTGTTTTGATTGAATTAAACAATCCAGTATTTTAAACGTTAAACCGTTATTTCCGTTTATTTAAACGAAACGGTTAACGCTTAGGAATTTTGGGCCGTATGATAAACGGAATGAATAACGATATGTTAATCTGTGCCGTTCACATAAACAATACGATAACGATAACATGCATTTTCGTGACCATTAGCCACGTTTGACAGCTCTATCGATGCTAAATGCTTATCGACTCGGCGGTTCCCCAATTTCTCGCACCGCTCTCAGCCTCAACGGATTGAAATCCTCGCGCGACACGTGGCAATTATAATGAGCCGATCCCAGCCCTTCGCCTTATCGGCCCAACCTAATAATTTATAAAGCAGCAATATTCATGATCAAGTGATTATTTAACTACAAGGTCCTTAAATATTAGATTATGCATTCGGAATATAACTAAGAATTAATATTGACAACATTGTCAAATAATTACAAATTTTTTTGGGTTCTTTTGATAAAAAGAATACTTCTTATTATTTCCAGGGCAGTTCTATCATCTTATTCGGTTTTTTTCTTCTGAACCGTCTGATCTTGACCTTAAATATGTACTGTGGGCCTGTGGCTGTGGGTGACTAGGTCGGTGACGAAATCAAATCTGGTGCCGCGCGGCACCGTGCAGCGCGCAATCTGAGCCGTCCAGATTAAATCCAATGATGATGGGTGCCCTGTGCATGTAACCAGATTGTAAGGCCCGGAAAAGTCTAACCGTCGAGATCAGATCGAATGGCTCGGATTGCTGAGCGGCACGGTGCCGCGTGGCACGGTGCCGCGCGGCACGGTGCCCCGCGGCACGGGATAAGGATTCGGTCGGTGACGGGTTTATTTCGTCGCCAAGCTTCTTGTTCGAGTTCTCTGTGGCGTAAACTATGTGAGAAGGCGTACCTCACAGCGTCCTCGCGAAATTAAAAGAGTTATTTCTATTTCTATTCTACTACAAGTATTGATCTTCATCTTAGATGTATTCACTTCTAGACCACCGCCTACATTGTTAGATGATTTGACCAGTGATGAGATATTGATCTCTAGATGAAAATTATTTTTAAGAGTGTATATACTTATTAATTTTTTTTATTCACGTGCTGATTTTAAGTTTTGTTGAAGTATAAATTTTCATTCAAATTTATATTTAATTATGAAATATAAATTTATTTTTTTAAAATCCATGACTATGTCAGCTTCGAGCTGTACATTAATTTCATATAAATAATGATTAGTAATCAAACTCGAATAAAGTATAAATTAGTTAAATTGTGGAGGGAGAATCAAATTTCGGTAACTTAGTTAAGATACTTAGAAGTTAAAAGTTAATGTTTACATTTCCAACCTTAAATTATTAGTAGTGTCTCTATTGAAGATTTAGCATTTTTCCATATAGATAATAGATCCCCTGATATAACGAGAAAAAGTTACTGATGTACAACATAAGTCACGGTAATAGCTGTAATAATTTACTTCCTTGATAGCTACTCAAGTTCTCGAAAAAAGTAATTTACTAGTCAATAATATTAAAGAAATTTTTTAGAGGACTAAATATTGAAGAAACTAGATAAAATCAGGCATTGGAATTTAAATCACGTGAAAATAATCGAAAAGGCATTCAAAAAGGAAAATAAAATAATATATAGTAGTTATACAACAAAGAATGGTTTTTTTCAAGAAAAATTTCAACAATTAACTATCCAGTCTTGCTTATTTTAGATAGATAAAAGAGATCGAAGTAACTAGCAACGACCATCTGATTAGTGCACAATATTTTAATTTATACATTACTACGTATCCAGCCATATATATATTTTCCTAATAGCTCGTATGTGCACAATTTCGAATTTCAAATATGGACAGCTTAAAATTAAGGGTTCTTTCTTCAGGTTTTGGAAGCTTGTCTTGTAGGTTGTAGCATATTTTCTTTGATGTCAAAACTTTTCAAGTCCGATACACTCTAATTAAACCACTATGTAATGAGAAATTGTAATTTATATGGTCCTAAAAGTTCAAAAATTCGTCAATCATTTTGTAATTTTCAATTCTAAGTTATGAACAGCATAAGGTATCGCTGTGTTTTTTTATTTTTGTGTTTAAAAAAAAAAAAAAAAGCAGAAGAAAAAAAAAAGTATCCCTGTATCAGTCTTCTTCTTCTTCTTCTTCTTTTTTTTAAACACATTCATGGCCTAAAACTGTTAGAAAGCCCAATTATTATCCAATAGACCTCAATTCGAAAAGCCCAAATCTAAATACGATAATAAGGACTAGAAAGGATGGAATTAACACCTGCTTTGTGTTAGAACAAAACAATTGTGCAGATCCACAAGCCAGTGGATACCAGTGCCAACTGCCAAGTCATGCTTGTCCATAATATAAGTATGATAATAAGGACTAAGTGCATCATTATAACGTCATGATACAAAAACAACTAAAAGAAAAAAATTACAGGAAGGATAAGCAAGAAGTCCAAAAATACCATTAATTTTCTAATATGCTTGGTGATAGAATTTGTAAAATATTTTTAACGAAAACTATTAAAAATCATTTACATTGTAAAATCATGTTGAATTGTGCAAACTAAAAAACACCAAAACAAAAAATGTGTATGCGAGAGAGCACAAGGGTTTGGGGTGTTGCAACTTGCCCCTGCGGCCCTGCCTTCCACGTATGGCGAGAGCGTATTGGTAGCGTGGGTGAAACCTAAATCGATTCAGGTACAGTCACACCACTTCAATCTTCTTCTGCCTTAACAATTTTTTTTGAAGTTAAGTCAGGGTCAAGCCCTTGTGTTCAAATTAAAGTTAGCTACACAACAAAATCATAAGGAAAAAAAAAAAATCTTAAAACAGGAGATTGAGGGGAAAAAATGTCAAGCCTATTTCAAAACATTCCATTCCAGAAAAACTTCAGCGATCAAATCTTCCAATGATTTTTTCTGTCCTCTAAAAACCCTGGTGCACCTTTCTCTTTTTTAATAAGTAATAACTTTGGAAATGTCAGATGATGATAGAGAATAGATTAACTGTCAAGGAGTAATTACCAACTCCTAAATTGCCTATTCAGCTTAATTTTCCTCTTGAAATCCAAAGGGAGAGAATAGGAACTGAACAGGCGCAAAGCATATTTTTGTTCAGCTTGACAATTGTATACCTATTAGCCAAGTACCAACCGCTGTTCTCTGAGGATTTTTTTCAAAAGTTGTTATCATGTTGAGCAGCATCTGTCATAGAAAAATATCTGAACCTTTGAGGTATTTTGATTGACCAAATAATAGCTACTCTGGAGGTGGGGCAAGGAAAAAGTTTTAAGGAGGTTGTTGTATACTGATTGCGTAGAGAACATGCCAGAAGCACCAGGAAGCTTTCCATTGAGCAGAATCATTTCCTCAGGTGGAGAGCTAAAGCACAACAAATGTTATTTCAATATGTAATTAACTTTACAAATAACCATAAATTATTGTAACTAGTTACAACTATAATTTAGCTAGAATTGTCAACAGGTGTTACCGGCGGCAACAGGCCACTGAGAGTATCACCAGTGAGTGAAAAAGTTATAGTGTTTACGGATGATTGTTTTCTTTGATGAGGCCTAAATACATTGTAGACATTTGAATATCTGCATGCTATGTATTTTTGGTCTTTCATTTTGAAATCGAAATGCAAACCACCCTCCGTTAAAATATGATATCAGTCATAAAATGTTTGGTCTTTCATTTTGAAATTGAAATGCAAACCCTCCGTTGAGATATGATATCAGTCATAAAATGTTTGGGCTTTCATTTTGAAATTGAAATGCAAACCTCCGTTAAGATATGATATCAGTCATAAAATGTTTGGTCTTTCCTTTTGAAAGTGAAATGCATCCCTCCGTCAAGAATGATAGCAGTCATATAATGTTTGGTCTTTCATTTTGAAATTGAAATGCAAACCCCCTTAAGATTTGATATCAGTCAATATGTTATTTCCCTCTGTTATAACAGAATACTTCATCATCGCTGGATTTAGCCCTGATGGTTTTAATTTTGATCCAACAATAATTACTTTCGTTAATACTGTGATGTTGTCATCATTGCTTATTATTTCTATTTTTTTCATTTATTTTATTTTTTTATTGGGAGATCGATAGCCGGGTAGAGGTGACTAAATTAATATTTCGTACTTGATCAATTAAGTAGAATACTGGCATGATTCATTCCACGAGGAAAAAAAATATACTATTTTCCAAATTGGGAACTTTTAGTTTGTCTTTGTGTGTTTTTATTATTATTTTTTTGGGGTTTAATTTATGTTAACGTCAGACATGACATTGGAAAATGACCATCTGAAAATGACACCCTCAATATATACTAAAAAAATCATTTACAAAGTCAGCCGTGTATTCATATAATACTTTTTTTGAAAGAATCAATAGTTATTTATTTAGTATCCATTTCATTAATAATCTCCTCTTCGTTGTTAACGTCCTATTTTTCTCTTTGACTCGATAATTATATAATCCCATTATAATTGTGTGCTCATTCAAACAAACAATGAAGATATCTGATTAGTTAAGTTTGATTAAGTGACTATTAAATAAAAATTAGCAGCATGTTTCACACAGTTTATAAGGTCAGAAATCAAATACAGTTTCATAATATGCATTAAACTCCCAAAAAATAATTAATCTGAAGTATCCTTTGGTTTAGTCAACCCACTTCAAATATCATGATCATGACTTGAAATTACTTTAAAGATATGGATAGATATAATATATTAGAACATTTTATGTAAAATATATAGAGGAAAATATTGGATGTTTGTTATAATTATTAAATATATCGATCTATATACATCACAGAGACTCTGCATAGCTAAGCTAAGTATATGAACCTTGATGCTATGCGTCCGAATTTACCTTTCGTGGTTTGAAGGGCCGATCAGAAATCCGTTCGATGATTATAATTTAAACTTAATTAAATATTGAAATATAGCAATTCTATATTTTACAATCTGTGACGATTTTTAATGGAGAAAGAAAATATGCACGCCAAATGCCAACACTGAGTGTATTTTTGTGGATCTATACCATGTAATGAAACTCAAATTATTCCAAAATTAGTTCATATACATAATACACTCTCTCAAACCTTTTATTTATTTTTTTAAAATATATTGCTATGATCGCAGAAAACTTCTCTATTCCTTTTCCAGTCAAGGCAAAGTTTTAATATCTTCGACTCTTCGTACAAAGATATGAAAGGTGACTGTTATATATGGAAGTACGACCGCAATGAAGGGTTCAGATTTAGACATAGCATCATAGCTTAACATTATTTATTACTATATAGATATTTTCTTTCTGTGTTTTATCAGAAAGAAAAATAATTTTTTAAGCATTTTATATTTTAAAAGTAAAATATTTCATTGAAAATAACTTTATTTAGCAAAATTTGAACATAAATAAACATATTTTTGGAAATTCTATGTAGAGTAAAATAGCATATCGCACAAAATTTTATATACAGGACATAAAAGGGGTCATATTACTTTAAGAAATTGTTTTATCTTAGGCATCAAATATATCTTTTTCTTAAAAAAAAATATTCTAATAGACATGAAACATAAGACTCATCCCATCTTTTATTTAATCCAGCTGTTCAAAACGTGGATTATGTGATATATGGCTAAGGAGCTTGTCAAACTTAATTATACAATTTTCTTTATAATTGTTATGCCATCGATACATATCACTATAATCTTATTTTTTAATTATTGATGGTATGTCGAAACCAATTAATTAAATTAAAAAAAATTCAAATTGAATGCCAACTAACATTTGCCAATAAAACCTGAAACTTACAACTACTAGTTCTAATCTCGCGCGTTGCGCGATTCATTCCTATCCAAATATGTGATGAAACAATTTTCTAATGAGCATGGATATATTATGAAAATTTTTGCAAACAGACATGCAATATTTAAGATCATTATTAGAATAAAATAGAATTGACAATCTTATGGTTAACTAATTGCAAACAGACATGCAATTTAAGAATCATTATTAGAATAGTGCTAATATCGCATGTTGCGCGATCAGTTATTCACTTTTTTTTTATTTAAGTTGATCGTCAATGATATAAAATTTTTGCAAGCTAGTAACATGTAAACTAAAGAACAATATACACAAATGATATATATAAAAACGAAAGAACAATACCAGCCACAACTTGCTCGTGTGGTCTTAGTTATATCAATTTTTCTTCCCTAATCCTAAAAGTTCCCATGAAATGCTTGACAGGTTAATAAGAGAAAATAGGCGTCACAATGATTTACCAACAATTGTAATTGAACTAAATATAACAAAAAAATAACAAAAAACTATTAGAATTTGTGCAATCTTCACTAAAAACTGCAATATTCAAAACCGCACTAATATTTATCAAGCAGTAGGGCGTGTCGTCCATGCATTAGGAAGGCAACGACTTTAAACCTGAGAGTACTCCTGAAATAATTAAATAGCCAATTAAAGAATATAAATAATAGAATTTCAGTGCGATTGCATCCATTAGATGGGCTATGTTACAAATATTTTCACAACGCAATTTTTTCTTCAACAATTTCGGTGACCATATAATTGAGCAAAAAGAAATGACAAAAAACTAAACTTCAATTAATTTCACTTTTTAATTATGTTATCGTATATACTTCTATTAAAGAAGATATTTTGCAGTTGTCAATTTTTGTTTGATAATCTTGATACAGGAAAATCATCTTTCCTTTTAAGGTAAGACATGAAATTATTTTTAATTAAAAAAGAACCACACAAACAAATGAAGTGGTGAATGGACATCGTTTGGATAAAGGTCTCTGAAAGGATATCATTTGTCAATAAATTTTATGGATTTACAATAATCATTAGCCATAACCTTGAATGCATCTAAGTGGTGATCAATCAAGAATTAATTGTGCTACAAACCCCCTGGAGTTGGCTAACTAACAACTCTAATTTCACAGTCAACCAACTTGATGTTAGGCGGTTTTTGTGATCAATCTACAGAATACTGTACCACTTTGGCACAATGATACAGGATTATAGAATAAAGCTCACTCATTCACGTACATACCAACTTAAAAATAAAATGAAAGGAATATAGAGAACCTTGTGATGCTCCGTCAGTGCAATGAGATTGTAAGCTATGTTACATCCACTTGTGATCCTAAATTGAAGTAGCGAATAAACTGGTCAACATGTTGTCATACACTTTGACCAGCACAATATAAAAACATTAATTGTAACATATCAGTTTCTGTTAATAGTTAATTATGAGGTGAAATTCTAAAGAATATATATAAATATATAAATTAATAGCAAAACAGTAATGAACAAACAATAGATGGAGGATTAAACTCAAATATTTAGTTAGGGTAATTATTTACGTCAAAGAGGCAGGGACTGAACAGACCAATAGCAAGGTTTATTTTTTTCAGAATATCAAGCAAGCCCCTCTTTAATCTCCTAGTTGCTAGTCTTGTTGTCGCTTCAACTTCACCTCTTTGCCATTACCACTCAACTGCTCCCAAATCTGTCAAATTGAAGCTTAATCATACAGAAAGAAAAATGAAGAGCAAAAGTAGAAGAAGAAAATATTTTTTCTTTAGAAAGGCAGACATCAATTTCAGATAAGAACAACATATTTCATTGGTTGTGACTTTAAGTTATATTGGACCAGTCGAATTAAGACAAATTGCTCACTTTTACTGTTATTTCTTTCTAAACCCAATTTGCTTCTCCTATTATGGTAATTTCAATAAAAAGTATATCGCTTAAAAGAAGAAAAGAGAATTAACAGAAAATTAATTACCATGCAATCCCTCAGATAAGACCAAGCATTACTAAACACCAACTGGCATAGAAATGATTGAAGTTAGCAGCTATAAAAGACCAACCAAACATTATTTGATAATCGTCCCTCATGCTTTTTTACATATCTCCACCCATGGTGTCTCTTGCGCTAATTCGGAAGGCAAACAACATAAGAAATATTTATATATTTATTTTACAATAAAAAGATAAATAACTAATTGAAGATTCAGCGAAAATAAGAAATATTTATCTATTTTACAATAACAACATATTACCAAATATGTGCACGATTGTCTTGCTGAGCATAAAGCCAAAAAGTCTGAAACATGGTCCCAGAAAAAAGAAAATAGAAAAAGAAAGAAAGTGAAATGCTAAACAGCTGAGATTGCTTCATTCAGTAAGATTTTCTTTTGTCTACCTGTTTCTAATTATTTAACATCACAAACCTAAGCTCACATACCTTTTCATTGGTTCTCAAAGCTTGAACAGCTTGCTGCCGCCCTCGCTAGAACCATCAGTAGATCACTTCCCAAAAAGGATGGATTGCATTTGACCTGGGATCGACGATTTGGAAACCCTCGAGGCTCTGAGGTTCTCGAGCTCAGTGTGGCTGACGACAATGGAGGCAACGAACTCGTGCGAGTCGGAGATCTGCTCCTTTGTTTGTAGAAACCCTAGCACGGCTTGTGCTCTTTCGGCTTAGGAGCTGTGCGAGAGAAAGAGGGAGGGAAGGAGAGAGGGATAAAGGCTCATAAAAGCAGACGTGTGTGCGCACGCGGCGCTAACTGCACGGAGCCAAGGAGAGATCGACAGCAAAAAGCGAGAGATGAGGGAGAGAGATGCTGTCTCTAGAAAGATCGAAGAAAAAAAAAAAAAGAGAACTAAGCGGCTCAGATCAAACAAAGAAAAATCAACGGACAGGATCGAAACACTGTGCTAACCACAGTAACTCACGTGCATTGCACGATGGACAAAATGTATATATTTCTAATAACGCATGAGTTAGGTAACCAGTCACCAGTACAAGGAAGAAGTTCATGGGAGGCCTCAAACGAATCTCTCCTAGATACAACTAATTACTTGATTACGTGCATAGATCAAGAAGAGTTTAGACAGTTTGATGCTGTCACGTTTCCTACGGAATTAATCACTCAATGGTCGGCATGGCGTTTTGCCATTTTGGATATAAATGAGGTAAAAAAACAAAGACAAAATAAGAAAACGAAGCTGAATTGACCTTTGGCAGTTTAGCCCACTCTTCCCTGTTTAGACCAACGACCCTTGAACAAGCCATCAGGGCACAGCATAATTTATCGACAAGTCAATGTTAAGTTTCAAGTTCATCCATTTTTCCCAATGATATTATGTTAAGCAACCTATATATCTTTTCAACACCTTTAATTAAGGTTATCAACAAGAGTAATTGCAACATAATTGCAAAAGCGAAAACACTTTATTTTCGTACTTCGCAAAAAAATCTTTTATAATAACAACAAGAAGACGAACAATTATTTTCAGCTAGCTAAATTAAAAAATGCTAAATATTTACTCGATCTATTAAAGATTGATTCATAATTTTGAACACGTTAGAATAATTATCTTTTTTTAACTCTGCCATCGATATATATGCACTAATTAATGCCAATTAATCACATCTCGTCTCTGTTGTATTAATTACTATTGGACACTTATTGCCACATATGCTAGTCTAGGAGATCCAAAAATATTTTCGTTTTTTTCGTTTATTGACACTTAACAGGGGATTAGTTCAAACAAATTATAATTTTCAGAAATTACGAGTGCCCAGAAGAAAACAGCCACCGTATATAAATATCTACATAACCTTTCACTCCAAATCAAGACAACAAATTAACTTAATTTAAATTTAAATCTGGATCGAGCATTCGGCCTTCATTTCTTTATATACCTCCCTTCCATTTTCCCTACTCGCACCTAGGTTCAAGCTAAGTACTAGACATTTCCATCTCTTGATCTCCTCCATATACTTCTCACTATCAATTCAAGACGATGGTTGACATTTTACACAACTTCTCTGCAATGTTAATCACTTGCCGACGACAAGTGTCTCGTGTGGCGCAGTGCCTAAAAAATAAGGTCTCATGTTTGTCAAAAACCAAGAAGAGACGACGTCGTAGATTGCTGATCAAGAAGGCGACCACAAAAGAAGATCAAGAAGGGGTAGTGTGGCGCAACACAATTTTGATGGGCGAGAAATGCCGACCGCTGAATTTCTCAGGTGCAATTCACTATGATAGTGATGGGAATCCGACTCCGGTACCACGGTCCCCGATGCGCAGTCCATTGCCTTATTTTACCTACACCGAGAAGGTTGAGGCGACTTAGGTTTTACAGTAAAATTTTGCTCTTTAGTTTGCACTTTCTTTTACTTCTTCTTGTTTTAATTTTGTTAGATGGATTTGAAATTGCTTGTAAAATTTCTGTCCTGGTACAATGTAATGTAATAGACATGTATATGCAAAGAAAAGTGAAGTTTCTAAAAGCTTCATTCCAAGTAGCTAGGCTTGCTTTCAAGTAGATTTTTTTTTTCTTTATATTAAGGTTGATTTGTCCATCACATAAGTGAATTCTACTTCCTTAGTATTTGAACTTAATTAGTCAAATTTCAGATACTAAAAATTTTGCAATTTAAATATAAATAAGGTAAAATCCATGTATTCAGGTCTTGGTAAAGCCAACTACTGTACTCAAATAGCCTATGGGCGTTACCACCAAAAAAAAAAAAAAAAAAAAAAAAACTACTGTACTCAAATTAATGGCCTTGAGCAGAATCACACTATTTAGCATTTACTTTTGTTTAGCTCTTCATTCTTAGGCATATGACAAATTTAACCAATTTTAATGTAATTTTTTTTTTAAGATAAATTGGGGTCAAACCTCCCAACTTATTTTTAATTAAAATGATGAAGTATTATTACAACCAGGCAAAGCCCACAAACGTAATTTAAATATGAGTCCTCGCTTATTTCTGACCACAGGTTTAGTGGACTCAAATAAAAATATATTTGTGATATATATAAACATTTGTAAGTCAAACGCAGGCTAGGGTCCCGTAACTCAACATCCTCTGTCGATAGAAATTTAATTACCCGTAATTCTCTGCATATTTTTATATTCAATTATTGAGAGTGCCTAAAATAAATGAGGAGTGAAAGCATTAATGGATATATTGACCATAGATGTTGACAAGTTGTAGATTACTAAATTCAAAGAGGATTTTTTTTCCTTTTCTTATTATTTCAAAATTAATCTGTCAGATTTATTTTCTGCATGCCAATACTTTCTCATTCTGTGCTCTTGTGTTTGTGCTCGAGTTCAGTGAGAATGATTTCAAAAATTATAAAAATATATAGAATATATACTAGTCTGTGCTAAATTAATGTGAGTTTGATAATTGAGTAACAATTCAGTGGGTTGTTGATGATATTTTACATTGTCCAGGGTTATACGAAAAAATTGAGATGTGGTTCATAAAGATTTTTAATTAGCAGTATATCCCTGGCAATTCCCTTTTCTTTAATTAAACGACGATCGGTGGACGAACTCTATCAACTATCACTCTTGAATTTTAAAATTAAAAATTCAATTGGATGAATAAGACGCGCTGAAAGGGGAAATGATTCAAAATATAGTAGTACCTTATGTTTGGCAAAAACCAACGAATAAGGACAAGGGACAGAACAGCTTGTCCTTATTCGCTGTTCGTAATTCGTGAAAAAAAAAATGAGAACTGTGAACTAAGCTGTTGTTCGTTGTTGGTAAAAATTTTTGACGCTTTTGATTTGCACGAATAGGCGCTGTTCCAGATTTGCTGCCTTGAGCAAGAGAGCCAGGGATATCCCTGGGAAGAAAGTTAAAGTAATCTGTCAACATCAACCGTTGGATATGCCTGAGATTCGTGCTGAGATTCCAACGAAAGTATGTACTAGATTTTTTTTTTTTATTTGAAATAAAAGTGTTCTCTGGAGGAATACCAGCTAATCATTACGATCAAAACGATCAATAGAGAACCAGCTCTTGATCTAGTGATAAAAAACAATACATCTTGAGTGAAAGATCGTAGATTCGAAATCTGAATGGAAAATCTTTCATAGATATTTAATTTAAAATAAGTTGGAAGGGGTTAAGCCCCAATTTATCTTCCAAAAATTCATTACGATCAATAGCGTACTAAATAAATTATCAATTTTCACAAAACGGAGTTCCATCATTACGATCAACATGCAGGAGAAATTCTGAAATTGTGTCAGGAATACTGTGCTTATTCACTCCATTCTAAAGTGACAAGCCTTCTCTGACCCAGTGGCAATTGTTATCGGTTTTTACACAAGGTTCGATTCAAGGCAGAAGCACATATTTTATCACTCAAACGAAATGAGAAAATGATATTTTATCACTCAACAGTTTTTATGTTGCAATCAACTAAAATTGGATCCCTCTGTATCTAAAGATATCCCTATGATAAGTTGATAAGAGGATTTTATATATATATTTTGGTAGGGTTTTTAACTCCAAACTAAACTAATTTGACTTGAATTAGGTTAATTATGATCATTTTAATTAGGATTTTGTGTCAAAAATGAGTTACTACCATAATCTCACTTTAATGCAGATTTTGGACAAAAACATGACTTGGATGAATCAATAATGATGTAGAGCTCCTCGTAAGCTTTCCACTGATTTTTGAATCGCCTCAAACGGAGTCCGAATGAATGAGATATGGGCAAAATACTGAACAGTGCGCAGTGCTGAATTTTCCAAACGGACCGTCTGAAAAGTCAAACTGACCGTTTGACTTTCACAGGAAAAACTGCTATTTTCAGCCAGATTTCAACCGGTCCGTTTGGAACCTTCCAGAATTAGCAGAAAGTGTCCATTTTAGAGGTTATTTTTGGTCGGGTGGTTATTTTCTACTCCCAGCACGTCTAGAACATGCCTCCTGCGTCTCTACACATTTCCAATGCCTATATATGATGACTTTGAGGAGATTTTGAGGCATACAAGGGCATACAAGAGCATTCAAGGTGGTGTTTAGATCGAAGGTCAAGTTTTAGGGTTAGACATAGAAATATCCGAGAGTTTAGTCTCAAGTCCAGATTGTGGCAGCGTTAGACGGGTCGTTTGCGATAGCAGCGAGTCGTTTGGAAGGAGATTTCGACAAGTTCAAGGGAAGCAAGGGCAATTGGTTGTAACTTCTCTTATTTCTCATTTTCTCTTGTTTGTTTGATGTCTTTTAGTTGTTGATTTGTTCTTCTAGGGCTATGGTTGTAAACTCATTTGTTTAGTTGTTTATTTGCTTAATTATTTCTTTATGTGTTTTTATCTTTCATGATTTAATTGATTATGTGATATCATTGATTGCTTAGATAGAATTGATTATACCAAATAGATTAAGACCTTGTCTAGTATGGTAATAATAATCTATACCTTTGTATGAATTGATTGACCAACTTGAGGATGGTAGTAGCTGATGAGTGAAACCAGGATTTAGTAGCCGATAGGTGAACCTTTCTTGCAACGATGGTTGTGAGATATCCTTCGAATTGAAAGATAGACTTAGAAAACTTAAGCCAAAGGTGATGACCAAATCTTAGGGTTTCTAAGGGAAGAAGTAGTTTAAACCTACGAAATCAGAACTGTAACGATAGTTAGTATCTGGTAACCTAGGATTAAAATATGATTCCACACACATATTAGGAATAGCTAAGCGGTAAACAATCTCACGGCTCAAACGGACCGTTTGGGAATTGAACTGAACAGATAAGTTGAAACCAGAAACTCTAGAATTCAGATTTGTTGATTATCCCCCGTTTAGTTCTAGTTTTGACCTTGATTTTAGACTTAGGATTTGAGCCCACCTTCAATTCTTTAAACACCCAAAAGAGTTGAACTCGTCTAGCTAATTAATTAAAGTAAAAGACCGATATTCCAACACCGTCCCTGTGATTCGACCCTTACCTTTACTACGATAGATTAAATCAGGTAAAACGAGGTTATTTTGACTAGGTTTGCACCCGATCATAAGTTAAAAAGATGATGCATCCGCTCCATCTTAATTTTTTAGTTACTATGAGGTTTTGAAAAAAAAAAAAAAACATTTTAGTTACTACAGTCATAATCTTCATTGTTTAGTTTGGTGACAGTCTATCAAAACTTTTGAGTGTTGTTACTATTCTCATTCTAAATATTTATGTTTTGATAGTTACTTTTGTAAAATTAATATTTTCAGAATTACCTTTCTAAATTCGTTGTTTTGTGCAATCATCTTTCAAAATTATAATCCGACGATTAACTTCTATATTTTTAATTTTACTAATCATCTTTCCAAATTTTAGTTTTCTGAAAATCTATATTTCTTCTAAACCTTTAAAAAAAAAAAAGACGATCCATATTTCTATCCAAATTTCAAATTTTATATCACTTCTGAATTATATGAGCATCAATATTTCAGCTTCAATTTTAAATTTTCAACTTTTAAATATTAGTATAATTTTAATGAAAATTGAATTAAATTAATTAGCATTAGGCAACATAAATTCTTTTACTTTGTAAACGTTATTGCTTGTATATCCGTGTGTTAATGTTGCGAGTAGATACAATATTACAGTGAAACTGACTAGACATTTATTTACAGGAATTGATTCTATCCTTAGGCTTTGACAAATATATAAGTGAGATTTCGGAGCCTCTTGTTAGGATAAAGGAGGATTTCTTTGTGGGTTGTAGATTGTTTACGGATTGATTTTCTCTGTATTAACTCTGTTTCTGTGATCGATGGAAACTGATGGCCTAAAGACCATTTAATCATTTACTAAAAAAGGAATGTATATTGACCGAATGGATATCTAGCAAAGACACAAGAGTGAATCTTCCAAATTCCCTCTCAGACCGTATCCTCCAGCGCATACTGATTTGCCACTGCATATTAGTAATCAAGTAAATCAACTATAATTTGCAATGAGGCACATCTAGGTTACATCTCTTATATTTATGGCACAGTATACACCTCTTGTAATTGTTATGGAAAATAGTGTATGAATTAAATATATATATATACTTCCCCTTCTCTGTTTAATTTGGGAAAGTATATTTAAATTCTTTTTAAGATATAGTTTTCAAAAATGCTAAATAAGAAGTAAAATATTATTTTTCCCAACGGGCAAAAATGGATCTTTGACTCGATATCCATTCTAACTTAAATAGTAAAAGAAAACGATTATAGCCGTTATTCGTAATTATTCGGCCTTCATAAATCATAAGCCCATTATAACAAGTGAATTGTTGGGTCTTAATATTTTTGAAATGGGTAAACCTTTACAAGGCTTTCTTTTGTTGGTAATTTGTCTCTGAGTCGCCCAAATTCGCTATTATAGTTTTATTTATTTATTTATTATTATTATCATTGTTTTCATCATCCATCATCATCATTATTTTAATGTGCAAGCTTCAAAACTGAGTTATTTTCTTTCAAAGGTAACAAAAAACATATTAAATTTGTCCCTTTCGAGTCTCGACGTTTAGAAAAATATATTACGAAAACCATGCTTGCTGCGATGAATATATTGTTTTACTAGCTGACTTCCAAAGTGTGCTTAGAAAGTACTTATTTTAAGTCATTTTATTTTAAATTTCAAATTAGGCCTATGAATTTAAGGCGACAAAAAAATAAGAATGGAAAGAAATGTGCTATTCGCATAAACGGGAAAAACAAAAATATGAATGTGTCATGTTCATGTGGCTGAATAAGGCAAACAGCAGTAAACTCTCTGTACTCGAAAAATAACAATCAAAACTCTACACACTAACTGGTACCAGTAATTGGTACATCTTAGTTTATGGATAAGCAACATTTCTGTCACATCGGGAAATAATGTATTAGAAATTGGCAATATAGTTCTTTCTGTACAAAATGAACTGCTCTAACAGTTGGCTTGCTACCATTTATCTACTGCCATGAAATTGAAGCGTTCATTACCTCATTTTATAAATTATGGGTTAATTTGTTGGAATACCCTGTTTTGATGTCTTCTCAATTGTTTCTTAAATTACTTATGTAGTTATCTTATTAATAAAATCAGCAATGATATCTTACACTGTTTAAATACTTCTCTAGGAATCAACAGAAATATAAATCTCAGATATAAATTAGCAGATGCTTGAAGCAGCTTCAATCAAAGGAAACATACAATATAAAACAACTCGGTTTCTAATTTTCATTTTGCATATAAATAGTCCATCAAGCATACAGTTAACATATAGCCAATTTCCTAAGAGTCCCTCTGCTTTCTAGATTGCAAAGTCTACAACTAAACTTAAACTTGCAAATCAGCACTAGAATTGTTTAAAAAAAAAAATCTAAGATAAACCCTGACATCACAAAGGAACCCTTCTCATCAAAATTCTGCATAGATAATTAAAAAACAAATTTTCTATGAAGTCCTACTCAAAATTTGCGGCATTCTGGCCATACTGTTAGCATAGTTGAAGACTTGATCAGCGCGACATTTCCCCCTGATAGTGATCACACCCTTCTTTTCAACTCGTCCTGTCTTAGTATCCCAAGCAAATATTCTCTCAGTTCTATCTCGAAATTTCAGTCGCACTGCAATGTAAACAAACTGTCCATCAAACCCTACTGGTCGTATGAAGCGTCGGCAATAGAACATTTCAGATTGGCTCGTGCCACGCAACTGCATCCTGTGGCAGAAGCTATATGCATGATCTATAACGCCATCCCAATTCACCCAATGCAGCCGTTCCCAGCAGGACCCACCAGTTAATCTCCAAACCTCAATTCCTCTAGCCCAGCTATGACAACAAACCAATTCATTCTCACAAACTCCAATATCTATCAATCCATCCATCGCTGGCAATGTTATGGACCCTGCCAAGTTCTTTCGCGTATCATACCAAAGAAGGTAGTTTCCGCACTCCCAATAAATCACTCCCTTTGCACAAATTGGTTTGCAAGGCACATATTCTGTGTCGACATAAACACTCCAACTTGAAAGGGTCCACTCGCCGGTGTCAGAACTGAAGACATCAAACTGGTAATCCTTCCCGTCTCCTTTGCAATGAAATATAGGAGTAACAATAGTGTACCGATCAAGTGATTCCCACGGATCATAACAAAGCCCCATCTCCCACCGACCATAATCCTTTGTCATGTTTTTGTCAGGTACGAAAGCTTTCTCCTGTGTAGCAGGGTTACACACGCAGAGGGATTTCAAGCCACCGAATTCCCCACAAAGAAGGAGAATGCCATTGGTGGAACAGATTAGCTTGATCTCAGAAGATGGTGTCGGTTCAAGGAAGCTAAGGGACGGGTCGGGGACACCAACCAAAGACGGGTCGGGGAAGAAAAATAGGCCGCTCCTGCTCATATACACAAAACTACTTCTTGAAATAGCTGCCCAACGTGCTTGGTCGGCTGCAAATTGGGCATCAGCGTTGATAAGGGAATGAAGGTTAGTGGATGTGCACATGATTCGGCGGAGGCATTTGAAAGGGAGTCGTGGCAGGAGCAATTGATGAATGAGGTGCTCTGGTAGCTCTTTCTCTGGCTTCTTGGAAGGAGGCGCCATTAGTTTTGGTGAAAACGGGGAGAGCAGAGGGAAGGAGGGAATTGAGAGAGAGACGAGTCGGTTTTGATGTTTTTACATTAGGAAAGAATGATATATAAAGGCAGATTCCTTACTCCTCAAGTTTCCATCATATGTTTCCTTATTTCGAATCAAGAAGTTCACTAATCTAATTTTAACATATAACGAATATAGAAACAAATCTAGATACTTACTAGTTACAACTTAAAAGTAATACCAGCACAGCACACGCAGAGAGTAATTAATAGTCTTACTACCCAATTGGAAAAAGAATTAAAAATAGAAGTACTAACAAGTAACAACATTCTTTTTACTTTCCAAGTATACGATCACTATTCACTAAATAACCTCTATCTCTAAATTAATAACTAAAAAAAAAAGTGTAACATCACTGTACAACTAAATGACGTGGTGTGTAGTAAAAAATAATGATATATATCTTGAATTCTTGATAGAATTATTTGATCATTTTAATAAATATTTTTATGGTGAATCAACATTTGTGTGAAACTTCAGTATAATTGGATATTCATAAATGCTTGTTATATTTTATAAATTTTATGATAATAGTCCTTTTACTTTTTATTAAATTTCAGAAATGATAACTGTCATCTCCAATTTTGTCATCCCTTGCTATTGCTAAACACAAAGTGAACACTTAAAATCGACAAGGTAACCATATAAGCGATCAAAGTGAACACTTACAAACAAATAAATGTTGTCATTTCTTGTTCAGATTTTTATATGCATATTCAATTTATTTGTATTGAACTTATTTATTTGTATGTGTTCACTTTGATCATTATATATGCTTACATTGTCTGTTTTATGTGTTCACTTTGTGTTTAGCGAAGATAACAATGGTAAAATTGCAGATGACAGTAATCAATTTCCATTAAATTTTATACGACATTCTAGTCCGAAGTCCGAACGTGTCTGAGTTCAATTTTGAAAAATTCGGCCCAAGATAATTTTATGTTTAGATATGTAAAATTATAAGCCCAAATGTTTTATTTTCCTGGACTTGATATCAACCGCACAGAAAAAATTAAAAGTAACGTTACTGTTCACACGAATTTCAAGAATAACAGTTAAAAATTCGAAATTTTAAAAATAACGTTGTTGGATCGGCGTTTCAATCGCTGAAATCACAGAACCCTTGGATCGGCGATTGAAACGCCGATCCAAGCCTGGATCGGCATTCCAATCGCCGATCCAAGCTTGGATCGGCGTTTCAATCGCCGATCCAAGGTCTGACCATTTGAGTCCGCTGAATTTGCTTTTTTTAGTGCGCAATTTGATTTTTAAACACTCAAAGTTGGTTTGCAATAATTTTTTTTGTCGTTTTTCCGCTTAAAATTGTCTATATAAGCTCAATTGTCATCATTTATTATTCACAAACTAAGTTTTTCTCGTTAGTCTGAAATTGATAAACTTTCTCCTCGTCATTTCATATTCGCAATATCACTTCTTCGTAGGTAATAATTTTAAATTAATTATTAAATTTATTTTATTTGATTTGCTAATAGAGTTTTAATTTTAAAATTTTAAGCAAATGGGTCCTAAACCAAGCTGCGTCTCTTCTGGTGTTATTTTGATCGGAGATCAGCGGACTAGCGAACAATGATTATTTTCTGCATTGATGTTACAATATCATGGGGAAAAATTTGTAGTTAAGAAATTAGAAGGAAATCAATATCATGTTAGGGGCCCCAAATTTTTTACAGATTTGGTTGAGAGGAATGGAGGTTTTGATCTTGGAGGGTCGTGGTTGACTCACCTGCCAGCAGTTCCACCTGATTTTGAAAATCATCCCGCAGCTTCAAATGTTGTCCATCTCCGCTAAATGGAATAGTATTATGTTTCTGTCATCGGTATCTTATTATGGTCATTATTAGTGAAATAAGTTTGTGTGACAGTCGTCACTTGTAATGTTTGGCTTATATTACTGAAATATATTGTTTTGTCTATTTACTTTTATTAAATTTTTTTATGATATGTATTGAAAATTAATATGCAAAGAAATTCAGAATTAAAAAATGCACACCATTAGAAGAAGAGCTAAATTTTATAACCATAATATAAAGTAACACACCAAAATAAAAAAAGAAAAAACTACTTAAAAAACAAACCATTCAGTTGCTACTTAAAAACAAACTACCTAAGAAAACAAAATATTTAGATATTTTGGGTGTCCGCATATTGTAGAATTTCATCCCACCATGGGTCTTCTTCTTCGTCTTCCTTTTGTTGTTGGTTGCTCACACCAGGATTATCAGCGAATTGAGCGGCTTCGTTCCAGAAAGCTGCATCGGCTTCTTGTTGTTCTATCTCTGTCATTCTAGCTGCTGCAATACTTTTTTGTTCATCTCTCTCCTTGTGCCATCTTAGGCGCTCTCTGATTTTTTTTCCAATTTCTTCTTCTTTCAATTTTTGCCTCTCTTCGGCAGCCTTTTGTTCAATTTTTCTCTTTTTTTCCGCCTCATTTCTGTCTTTCCATTTCTTTTCTTGTTGATCCCATCAAGCTTGTTTTTCGTGGTCATCGTAGTGATCACGCAAGATAGTCTCTTTGTAATTGAAAACCTGACCACACTTTGTACAGGTCACTGTGTGGTCTCCACGAAAGTTGTAAATTCTTTCATAAACGGTGCAATGTGTTTTTGGTGCTGAATATGGTTTTTCTGTTGGTGTTTGTTGGGAATTGGTTGCGGTTTTTTGTAGTAATCTTCATACCAGTCACAATTCTTATGTTTGGGTTTGCTCAGCATTCTTTGTAGGTGCTCCTTGCGATCTCTTTCTTCCCCACCATTAATGTGCCACTGGTAGTGTATTTTTAAATCGAACTCTATCCCGTCATCTTCGTAGATATTGTATTTGAATGTGCGAAAACATGTGCGACATATTGCATGATAATCTCATTTTTCTATTTCATTTGTATTGACAGGGGAATGTTGGTAATTTGACCAGTATTCATCTCGGGTAGCTGTTCGTCAATTTGGAACATCACTATTGGAGTGAGAGCTATTTCCTTTGTCCATGACAGTGAATTTTTCAGGAAGAAGAATTGAGTGTGTGTTGCATAATCTGGTTGATGAAAGGTAGTTTTATAGACAATTTTAGACTTAGAATCACACAATAAAAAATTAATTTCACGTGATTCTTTTTCAGACCACGTCTGTTCTTTTGCAGATGGCAGATGGGGATCAGTATACTTTTTCAGACTTTATCAGACCACGCCTGTCCTTTTGCAGGGGGCAGATAGGCATCAGTATACTTTTTCAGACTTTATCAGACCACGCCTGTCCTTTTGCAGGGGGCAGATGGGTATCAGTATACTTTTTCAGACTTTATCAGACCACGCCTATCCTTTTGCAGCTAATTATTAGGTTAAACAATAAATACTGCATTAATAATTAATAATAATATTATTAAGCAATCACAAAAATACATAATAAATAATAATATTTAATAATTAAATTATTATTAATATAATAACTAATAACACTTACCAATTTAATAGTAATAATCATGCAATAATCACAAAAATACATAATAAATAATAATATTTAATAATTAAATTATTACTAATATAATAACTAACAACAATTAATAAATTTATAATAATATTTAATAATTAAATTATTACTAATATAATAACTAACAACAATTAACAAATTTATAATAATATTTAATAATTAAATTATTACTAATATAATAACTAACAACAATTACCAAATTTATAATAATATTTAAAAATTAAATTATTACTAATATAATAACAATGCAATAATAATAGCAATTAATAATAATATTAATAAGTAAATATAATAATAAAAGATAAAACAGTAAAAGCATTAAAAAAAGTAACTTTTAGCGGGAAAGCAATTGGATCGGCGTTTCAAACGCCGATCCAATTGGTTTCCCGCTAAAGGTTACTTTTTTTAATGCTTTTACTGTTTTTATATTTTTTAATCATTAATTTTTAGCTTGGATCGGCGATTCGAACGCCGATCCAACGGGTTTTCTGACTTTTTTAATGCTTTTACTGTTTTTTATGGTTTTAATCATTCATTTTTAGTGATTTTTATCATTAAAAGAATTGGATCGGCGTCCCAAATGCCGATCCAAGGTGTAAATTGAATTTAAGTGTGATTTAACAGTGCGTTTTAATGCGATTTGATTTGATTGCTCATAATTATTTCCACTCTCATTTGGTTATAAATAGAACATGCCGTTCCGAATTCAAAAATCACCCATCATTTTCAAATACTCGACTCTCTATACTGTCAAAAATATGATTTCCATTCCTGTTTTCGTTAATCAATGTCCATTTAATCCATCAAATTATTTCAGTTTGGATGCAACTTCGCAAACTGATTATGAATCAATTAAAGAAATAACTTTATCAGCATTGGGATTTTATCAAGGTCATTATAATTTGAGAATTGTTTCCCATTTTAATACCATAATTGAAGGGAGGTTCCAGCAGATGCAGTTGCCGGTGAACTCTGAAAATGAATGGCGGTATGTACGACGTGAGTGCTTCCAAGCAAGAAGGCTACACGGCTTTCAACTTCACGTTGATTTGCTTCCCATAAGGCGGACACGAATCAATACTTGGTAGACCCCAACCATCAAAATCCTTCGTGATCGACGGCCGACTAAGTAGTAATCTTGCATACGACCACAACTGCAAGAGCAACCAAGGAGCACCAATATTTATATTGTTATTAATGAAGGCAGTGTCCAAGCCTCGGTATAGCATGGCAAGAGTGGCACCACCCCAATTGTACTGCACCGAGTTACTAGAATGAAGATCCTACAAATAGGAATTATTTTCTTAAGGAATATCATCAACTCTTTCATATATTTAATTTCTTATTAAAGTGCAATAAATGTGAGATATTTATTTCTGAGCTAACCTCCAATAATTGCAAATAAAAACATGGAACCGAATCACCCGTGCCGTCAGGAAATAACTCGCACCCAAAAATCTCCAACACGCAAGTGCGTGTGTATCTGTCGATCCTCGCTGCGTTATTCGTGCCAGGCCCCCCAATCTGATTCCAAATCTTACGCAGTTCCTTTAACCTAACGGAATGAGATTTCCTGCATTACATTATTAATGTAATTTGATTGTAAGAACTATATATATTTAAAATTAACATAAAAATAAATTTTTTAAAACCTTCTTACTTCCGTTCTTTTTCCCTGAAGCACTTCTCAACTATCGCCGTGTCTGTATCCTCCGGCAACGCCAAATTCTGGAGTAACTGTATGGCGTCGTAATCGGTCCGTCCAGTAACGGTTCTGCCAGCCGTAGGTAAACCGTATAAGAAGGCCGCATCCTGCAAATAGTTCAAATTTTATACATATATAGTTACAAAAAAAAATATTACAAATAGGTATTGATCCTTACCTCTAGAGTGACCGTCATCTCGCCAACGTGCGGAAAAAAGAAAGTGTGGGTCTCTGGCCTCCAGAACATGGCTAGACCCTGAAAAAGCGAATGATCGAGCTGCATATGACCTAACTGAACGAAATGTATCAGTCCAAGTCTCATCAAACGCTCATCCACCTCAGCAGTTCGTGACATCTTAGTCCTATGTAGTACTGCCCTCCAATGCTGTATATATATATTTTTTAATTATTTTAAAAAATACTATCAAAATAGAAATATATAAGTAAAAAAAAGTAAAAGAACAATAATAACTTACACCAGTGCCACGAACTTTCGACTCATCCAAATGCAAGAGACGATCTGCATTAACAGGATCGGGGGGAACAACAGGATCCGCTGATTTAGAAGCCTCGGTATCAACAGAAGCGGTAGATGTATGATGTCACATATTTATATATGGTTTTAGGCCGGACTTTTACCCAAATCATAACTCAAAACCCTTGATTTTATTTAGTTTTATTTGATTTTAGTGTGTTTTGTAGAAATTTGGTACTGCTTGGGTTTCATTTTAGATTTGTAGGAGTTTGGAGCCAAGTCGCAGCGAAAAGAATAAATTTCGGCACGAAACGGCGCACAAACGAAGTCCCAGAAGACCCTGTGCGGCCGCACAGGACCCCGTGCGACCGCACAGGCCCCTCCCGGCTCACGTTGCACACTTCTGGCTCTTGTCTGGCCCAGTCACCTCTGTGCGACCGCACAGGAATGTGGTGCGACCGCACCACCTCATTTCGGGCTCATTTCGGCCGAATCCGACTCATGCCTGGTCCAGCGACTCTGGTGCGACCGCACAGGACTCCTATCCGACCGCACCGACCTCCAAACCCTACCAAACCCCCTATATAAGGCGCCCTAATCGCCTCATCTAGGGCATCTCTTTTTCCACCTCGATCCAAGTCGGCGCCGCAGCAGAAACCAACCCTTTCCCTTCCATTTTCCCACCATTCGACCTCCCGTGCGGGCGCACAGCCAGCCCGTGCGACCGCACAGCCCCTCTGCCACCTCGGATCTTGCCGTCTCGACCTCCTACACGTCACCATTCCGCCCAAGCACCTCCTTTGCTGGTCCAGAAGTCGATCGGGCTTGAGAAGGGGCACTTTGCCTTCCTTGTTGACTTGGTTTAGCATGGAGATTGTATCTTTACATTTATTTACCTTGTTTGCTTGTTTTACCATTATGTTAGGCTAGATTTAAACATGTTCTAGGGACTTAGTGGAAACCAAGGTTAGGTTTGTTGAATTGATGTGATATTTGGTTTCTATTGTGTACTATTTGCTTGATTGTTGAATGAATATGCTTGTTTGTGTTTAATTGTCCAATTGAACCTCCTTTTAGGTGAATGGCCACACCTAACTTAGGCTAAAGGTGTAGATTGTTTAATTGAACCAAATAGGTAACCAAGGTAGGTTAGGAGCCGAGAGGTGACCAACTTAAGCCTCAAAAGGGACAAGTTTCCGCTTAGGCGAGAGTCTAGTGGATGCCTTCGTGAATCAACAAATAGACTTAGGATAATTAAGCCAACATTACGAGAGTTGAGGGTTAATTGACCTAATGGGGATTTTAGGCTAGGTTCCGCACCAAATATTGTGACCAACATTACGATAGTTGAGGTTCAAGAGTTTAGGTACGGCTAGACCTGTCCCATACAAGCTAGAAATCAACTTATCGCATCAATCCGGCACTAACCATGGGCTGTGCGGTCGCACAGAGGTCCTGTGCGGTCGCACAGAGGTCCTGTGCGGTCGCACAGGGCTCTCTGTCCCGCACTGGTCAGTGATTCGGCACGAGAGTGACGAGCGCTGACGGCCTATGGCCTAACCAAGGTTGAAACTGAAACCCCTAGGACATCTTTATACCAAATTGCAACCAAATTACCAACAAAAATATCTTGTTTTCATCTTGTCTGTTGTTAGCCTTTATTTTTAGTAATTGTTAAGTTAAATTTGTTTGTTTATCTCTTGAAAATTGCTAGATCTAGACTTTGTGAACTTGTGAGTCCGGTACTTGTGTATCCGTCCTTGTGGATTCGACCCCAATTGAACCAACGATTTACCGTACGCTTGCGGTTAATTTAGGACACTTTTGGGTATTAGCTTATCTCACATCAAGCTTTTTGGCGCCGTTGCCGGGGACGGTGACAATATCGGATCCTTGCTTTAGTAACAAGGGCCTAGATTATTTCTTTTTATTCTCACGTTTTGTTTGTTTATTTCTCTTTGGTGTTTGTAGTGACAAGCGCTGGCCGGAAAGAGACACAAGACTCAACGGGGCCCAATCCGAGAGTATCTCTTGAGGAGTAGGTCCACCGAAGCCTTGAGCTCTCTTGATCGACCACCGACCGACCTACCGAACCCAATCAAGAAAGTCCAATCCGATCAGTGCATTCTCTGTGAAACCAACACACTTTCAGACCTTAAGTCCAGAGCCAACACCAATTATCCCCACAAAAACCTCATTGGCGGACCAACTCAGTCCCTGCAACCTCTGTGCGACCGCACAGACCCCCTGTGCGACCGCACAGGAGCTGCTGGAACCAAAAACCAGCCGAAACCACACCCAGAGCCACAGCCTGATCCCCTGTGCGACCGCACAGACCCCCTGTCCGACCGCACAGAGCCCTCTGGTGGTGAAAATATGGCCGAACTCGAGGAATTGCGGCAACAATTGGAGGCCCAGCGGCTACAGATGGAAGCTGAGCGTGCCCAGTTCGAGTTGGAGATGCGAAGAATGAGGAATGGAGGCCCACGCAATGATGAAGGAGAAGCAAGCATACATGGCGACTCGGATGAGGAAGACCCAACACCGCCACAACGGACCTTGAGGCAATTGGCCGCTCCCAAGTCAAGCAACATAGGGGCCGCCATTCGAGTGCCGGGTGTCGCGACGAACAACCTCAACATTACTCCCAACCACATAAGCCTTGTGCAACAAAACACCTTTCATGGTGGCGAGAATGAGGACCCACATGAGCATTTGCTTATGTTTGAGGAAGTTTGCTTGACTATTAAATTGAATGGGGTTACACCATCCGCAATTAGATTGTTGTTTTTTCCTTTCTCTCTCAAAGATAGGGCTATAAAATGGTATGGTACCTTGAAAAATGGGTCCATAAGGACATGGGAGGAAATGGCCCAAACCTTCTTGACCAAGTACTTTCCTCACAAGAGGACGGCCAAAATTAGGACCCAAATCTCTAGTTTTAGGCAAAGGTCCGATGAAACACTTAGTGAAGCTTGGGAAAGGTTTAGGGACTTGGAATTTTCGTGTCCACACCATGGTTTGCCTATTTGGGTTGTTATTCAATCTTTCTATGATGGATTAACCGATAGTACTCGCATGAATGTTGATGCCGTTTCAGGTGTAAGTCTCATGGATCGCGATGCGCAAGCCGCTTTTGACTTAATTGATGATTTGGCGCGCAACCAATAATGGTCGATGCGGGACAATGTCAAGAGTGGAGGCAAGTATGAAGTGAGTGAGATCACCGCTCTTCATGCAAGAATCGCCCAACTTGAGGCCGAAGCGGCCAAGAAAAGCACCGACAAGGCGGTCCACCACCATCAACCCAACCCATGCGGTGCGTGCGGTGAAGAAGGGCACACTTTTCTCAATTGCCCGGGACCTCAAATGGATGATGAGTTCGAGCAAGTCAACTCCATCAACAATGAGCCATCCTATTTTCCCAACCCACCTTTCACCGCGAGTTATTCCATGGATGAGAAAGAAAAGCAAGAATGGCAACACATGAACAACCCCAACTTCAAGGACAATGCTCAAAACCAAACCATACCGCGGCCCTACTTTCCAAGAAGGCCCCAACAATCCGTGCAAAACCGACAACCTAACAACAATCCCACCACCTTCCGCAATGCCACATTTGACAACAATCGGAACCCGAACTACCAAAGGAAACCATTTGTGCCTTATGTCCCCCCCGTTGTGGAGAACTTCATGCATGAGACCGGCAAGTGGAACCAATCCGTGGCCGAGAAGCTAGACAAATTTGAAGATGGACTCAAGTCTTTGACAAGGCTCGAGCAAATGATGGAGGCTCATTTCTCTCAACCCGGGCCAAGCCAAAGGGCCCCCGGGCAATTCCCAAGTCAGCCCGAAGCCAATCCCAGAGGAGAAATCAAGGCTATATCATTGAGGAGCGGGACAAGATATGAGGGACCGCAACCGGCGGCCGATTCGGCTCAGGAGACACCCCTGTGCGACCGCACTGAGCGCCCGTGCGACCGCACAAAGGGTCCCAGCCAAACCAGTCCAGAGAAGCCAGTCTCTGCTCGGTCCGAGCCAACCCCAGTTCGGTCCGAACCAGTCCCGTGCGACTGCACCGACTCCCGTGCGACCGCACAGGGCCAGAAAAAGGCCGAAAAGCGTGGTCCGGTTGAGCCTGACCCGAGATTCATACCTCCAGTGCCATTTCCTCAGAGGCTAGCCCAAAACAAAGCAGACCGAGGCTTCAAGAGTTTCCTACAAATGCTCAAGCAACTACAAATCACCATACCTTTCACCGATGCCATTACCCAAATCCCCACTTATGCCAAGTACCTCAAGGATATCATTTCCAACAAGAGACTTTTGGAGGACCTCAAAACCGTGCGACTAACGGAGCAATGTAGTGCCGTCCTTCGAAGCGAGATGCCGGCTAAGATGGATGATCCGGGTAAATACACAATTCCTTGCACTATTGGAAAAGCCACAATCAAGAAGGCTCTTTGTGACATGGGTGCTAGTGTGAGCCTCATGCCAAGAACGGTCTTTGAGAAAATTGGGGTTGGAGAGTTAAAGAACACACGCATGACCTTGCAACTTGCCGACTCATCCGTGCGGCTCCCACTTGGTGTGATTGAGGATATACCGGTCCAAGTGGGCAAGTTCTATGTGCCCGGTGATTTTGTTGTTATGGAGATGGAGGAGGACAAAGAAGTGCCCATCATTTTGGGGAGACCTTTCCTTAGAACGGCCGGTGCCTTGATGGATGCTAGAGATGGAAAGCTAATTCTAAGGATTGGTGGAGAGACAATTGAGTTTCCCATTGACAAGGCCATGAAATATCCAAACCAACTCGACACATGTTGCATGATTGAGGGAATAGACCAATCCGGTGATGAAATGCTTGGAGATCAATATAATGAGGCTCTCAGGTACCTCAAAACCTTTCTATCTGAGATGCAAGAGGGTATAGAAGAAAAAGACTTGATGCTTGATGCGATTCGGGGCCAAATCGTGCACAGAGACCTCTGTGCGGTCGCACCAGACCCCTGTGCGGTCGCACAAGACTCTCTGGATCTGACAGATGATGAAACAGAGGGCCAGACTGAGGAACTGGAGCCCTGTGCGGTCGCACCAGACCCCTGTGCGGTCGCACAGCACTCCCAGGGTGAAGTTTTCATGGCCGAAATCGCACAAAACACCGCCGATCTAGCACCGCAAGCAGTGGAGCTCAAGCCCTTACCTGACAGCTTGAGGTATGAGTTCCTTGGCCCAAATGAGACATGTTCCGTGATTGTGAATGCCGATTTGGGACCCGAACAAACCGAAAGGTTATTGGCCGAGTTGAGGGCCCGCCGCAAGGCAATTGGGTATTCAATTGGAGACTTGAAAGGGATCCACCCATCCATTTGCACGCACCGCATCCTCCTAGAAGATGACCACAAGCCAACCGTTGAGGGGCAACGAAGGCTCAACCCCAACTTGAAAGAGGTTGTAAAGAAGGAGATTTTAAAGTTGCTTGATGCGGGCATAATCTATCCGATTTCGGATAGCAAGTGGGTGAGCCCGGTTCATGTCGTGCCCAAGAAGGGAGAAACCACCGTTGTGAAGAATGACAAGGAAGAGGAGATCCAAACCCGAATGGCAACCGGTTGGCGCATGTGCATCGACTACCGCAAGCTCAATGCGGCCACGCGCAAGGACCACTTTCCATTGCCGTTTGTCGACCAACTACTTGAAAGGCTTGCAAATCACTCTTTCTTTTGTTATTTAGATGGTTTTTCCGGTTTTTTCCAAATACCCATCCACCCACTTGACCAAGAAAAGACCACATTTACATGTCCCTATGGTACGTACGCGTACCGTAGGATGCCGTTTGGTTTATGCAATGCACCCGCCACTTTTCAAAGGGCCATGATGGCAATTTTTTCGGATTTTCTTGAGAAAGAAATGGAGGTTTTTATGGATGATTTTTCGGTTTATGGTACCTCATTTGATTCTTGTCTAACTAACCTTTCTCGAGTTTTGAAGCGTTGTGAAGAGGTCAATTTGGTGTTGAATTGGGAAAAGTGCCATTTCATGGTTCAACGGGGCGTTGTGCTTGGTCATGTGGTCACGGCTAATGGAATCGAGGTTGACAAGGCCAAGGTGGAGGTGATTGAGAAGCTCGGGGTGCCCACATGTGTCAAAGATGTGCGAAGTTTCTTGGGGCACGCCGAGTTCTACCGCCGCTTCATCAAGGATTTCTCAAAAATCGCCAAGCCACTCACCAACCTCTTGATAAAGGACCGCGAGTTTCACATAAATGAAGAGTGCATTCAATCATTCCAAAGGCTCAAAGATGCTCTTGTGTCGGCCCCTATCTTACAACCGCCCGAATGGACCCAACCTTTTGAGCTCATGTGTGATGCAAGTGATTATGCGGTTGGGGCCGTTCTTGGGCAGCGAAAGGACAAGAAACCGGTTGCTATCTACTATGCAAGTATGGTCCTTGACCCGGCACAAGTCAACTACACTACCACCGAAAAAGAACTCTTGGCCGTTGTGTTTGCACTCGACAAGTTTAGGTCCTATCTTGTCGGGTCTAAAGTGATAGTCTACACCGATCATGCCGCGGTCCGCTATCTCATGAGCAAAAAGGATGCCAAGCCAAGGTTGATTCGGTGGGTTCTTTTGTTGCAAGAGTTTGACTTAGAAATTCGGGACAAGAAAGGCACGGAGAATTCAGTTGCAGACCACCTCTCAAGGCTAAGGCAGCAAGACGGGTCAGACCTGCCAATCGACGACTCGTTCCCGGACGAACAACTCATGTCGGTTCTGGTCCAGACCCTCTGTGCGGTCGCACCACACTCCTGTGCGGTCGCACAGGTCCTGACCAGCACCAGACCAGCCTCTGCTCGGTCCGAACCAGTGCCTGCTCGGTCCGAACCAGTGCAATCCAGCTCCGACTAGTCTCTGCTCGGCCCGACCCAGCCGCAACTCGGTCCGAACCCATGCTGTGCGACCGCACAGAGGTCCCAGGCACCCATGTATGTTTTACCTTGGTATGCCGACTTGGCGAATTTTCTAGCCAGCGGAGTCTTGCCCCATGACATGTCAATCCAGCAGAGGAAGAAGCTCAAAACTGATGCCAAGCACTACTATTGGGAGGAACCTTTCTTGTTCAAGTTGGGGATTGATGATATCTTCCGCCGTTGTGTGCCCTATGAAGAGGTTCGGTCCATACTTGCTCATTGCCACTCCTCCTCATATGGCGGCCATGCTTCATTCTCAAAAACAGCGGCTAAGGTACTTCAATCCGGTTTCTTTTGGCCTTCTCTTTTCAAAGATGCGAGATCCTTTGTGTTGTCATGTGATCAATGCCAACGGACCGACAACATTTCAAGGAAAAATGAGATGCCATTGAACCCCATTTTGGAGGTTGAGATCTTTGATGTATGGGGAGTTGATTTCATGGGACCATTCCCTAATTCAAATGAATTTGAATACATCTTGGTGGCCGTGGATTATGTCTCAAAATGGGTTGAAGCGGTGGCATGCAAGGCCGCCGATGCCAAGGCGGTGATTAGATTGTTTTCTAAGGTGATTTTCCCAAGGTTTGGAGTACCAAGAGCGGTGATTAGTGATGGAGGAAGACACTTTATAAACCGCCAATTTGAGGGTCTCTTGAGGAAGCATGGTGTGACCCACAAAGTCGCCACCGCTTACCATCCTCAAACAAGTGGCCAAGTTGAGGTCTCCAATAGAGAAATAAAGTCTATCTTGGAGAAAACGGTGGCCCGCTCAAGGAAGGATTGGTCTCAAAAGTTGGATGATGCACTTTGGGCCTATCGCACCGCATACAAGACGCCCATTGGAATGAGCCCTTTCAAGCTTGTGTATGGAAAGCCTTGCCATCTCCCCGTGGAGATTGAGCATAAGGCTTATTGGGCAACAAGGGTTCTCAACATGGACATGAAAGAAGCAGGTGAGAAAAGGATCTTGGACTTACATGAGTTGGAAGAGTTGAGACTCAACTCCTATGAGAATGCAAGGCTCTACAAGGAGAAGACCAAGTTGTTTCATGACAAGCACATCTCTAGGAGAGAGTTCAAGGAGGGAGACTTGGTCCTTTTGTTCAACTCTCGGTTTCGATTTTTTCCGGGCAAGTTGCGCTCTAGATGGTCGGGCCCATTCCGTGTAGTCAAGGTGTATTATTTTGGTGCCGTCGACATTTGTAGCAAGGATGAGGAGCCATTCAAGGTCAATGGTCAACGGCTCAAGCACTATGTCGCCAACCACGACGAGGGGCAAATCATGGCATATACACTTGTCGATCCACCGCCGATTGAAGATTAGCGGCATTCGGTCAAGCTAGTGACCTTAAACAAGCGCTTCTTGGAAGGCAACCCAAGGATTTCTAACCCTTCTCCTTTTATTTTGTTATTTTTAGAAAATTCGAAAAACACATAAAAATTGAAAAAATGAGAAAATGATAAAATATGTAGGTTAATTTAGAATTTTTAGGAGTTATTTTCTAATTTTTGGAAATTCGAAAAGTAAATAAAAATTGGGAAAAGTGAAAATCCAAAAATAAAATGTGGTGAAAATTTAATGTCAATTGGTTGTTACTTGTTGTCGTATTTCAGATTTTTAGGTTGCGGATTTCCCCCGATCGACTTGCACAAGAGCACCACGGGTCAAGAACATGGGACACTTGGCCCCGCACGACCTCATGCAAGCCGTTCGATCCGCACCGCGAGTCGCGAACTCCACACGCTGTCTGCCACGACAAATCCAACCAAAACACTGTTGAATCATGCTTGGGAAGGGGTAATCATTGCTGGAAATCACTGTTCGAGGGACCCTGGGCACCGTGCGACCGCACCACCCGCTGTCGGCCCCGACTGGACCCGCCCTGGCACGCGTGTCGGCCCACTGTGCGACCGCACAGGGCTCCAAGCGACCGCACAGGATGTCGGCCACCATGTCTGCCACACCGCGGGGGTCCCACGCGTCTCCCGCGCTCCCATGTGCGCCCATACCGTGCCGGCCCCGCCTGTCTGCCACCCTCCCGGAGCTGTCGGCCACTGTGCGACCGCACAGGAGGGCGTGCGACCGCACCAACCCCTGTCGGCCACGTCTGGACCCACGTTGGCATGCGCTGTCGGCCACGCGTCCGACCGCCCAGCCCCCTATGCGACCGCACCTTGGTCTGTCTCCTACGCGCCCCGCCTGTCGGCCACCATCCCCGCTCTGTCCGCCATGCGTGCGACCGCACCAGTACCCGTGCGACCGCACAGGACCTGTCGGCCACGTTTCGGCTATGCCTGAGGGGCCCGGCTGCTCCCCACTATGCACTGTGCGACCGCACGCAACCCCTGTGCGACCGCACGCTCCCGACAGAGGCTCCTCTTGGCCCCCACATGCTTCCCACTACTCCAAATTCAAATTCCCTTCCCCCCAGCCATTCCCCCTATAAATACCCCCTCCCACTGCCTCATTTCACCACACCATCTCCTCAAAACTCAAAGAACTACTCTACTTAGCCATCTCCCACGCTCAAACTACCGCTGTCCCACGCAACTTCAAAAATTTGACGGCCGAAACCAAAACCGCTCCGCAACGTTTGTCAAGCATCAACCTGTGCACCTACTGTCCAAATTTGAGGTCGATCGGACAACCGTAGCCCCTGCCGAAGGCCACCGTAAGTTCAGCACGATTCCGGCCGATCCAGCCCAGTCTCCGGCCGATCCAGCCAAGTCTCCGGCCGATCCAGCCACGATTCCGACCGATCCAGCAGCGAATTCAACCACGAATCACAGTCGAACTGCCACGAACTCCCACGAAACAAGGTTGTAACGCTCTATCTCTCTCATTTACATTTTGTGCATTGGTTTTTGTATTGGTTTGGACTTGGTTTGTGATTTTTCTTGAACATTTGGCTACACCGCTTACCCGTTCCTCAAGAACTTAGCCAAATTCATTTACCACTATCCAAAATGCCTAACATTCTCCAACGCATAACCCGTAGCTTCACTCGCCAACACCGAAATGACCAACCCGAATCATCCCGCCGCCTCCAAACCCAAAATCGTGAACCCGCCCGCCATTCCACCTCCCAACGCTACACAACCCACCATGGCGAGTCATCCCAAAGGCGTAGATCCACATCCCATGATGACCGCCCACGCCACCGCAACCAACCACCACCCCCTTACCCCGTTGACCCCGATACCGACCCCGAGGATGAAGACAACCAATACGACCCAAATGCCAAACCCCTCGAAGAAGAGCTTGGTATTCCTATCCCAACCCACCGCATGTTCATGAAAATCACTAGGTTGTTGGATAGAAAAATTGAGCACACTAGACTTGTTGATTGGGACACTCTTGACCACCTTGAGATTGGTTATGATTTTCGTGAACTCACTCGTGGAATTGGTTTTAGACAAAAATTTTGGAAAATTGACCGGCCCTCATACTACAACCCAACAATTCAATTCTTGTCGTCCTATAAATTGAAAATTTGCAAGGTTACCCATAAGCCATACATTTCATTTCGCATGGGTAGAAGGTTGCACACCGTTCTAATTGAAGAATTGAGAGAAATTTTTGGGTTTCACACTTCACCCGATTTTGAGTTGCCCTTCCATCGTGAGGGGTGGTCAAAACAAGATTTTTGGCATGCCATTACAGGTCTTAATGAACCACGAGGGAACAAGGTGCGGTTTATTCAAACGCCGCAACTCCGAATTTTGCACCGCATCCTCGCAAGCACAATCTTTGCCAAGGGCGAAACCGCGACTCATGCCACCGATCTCGAGCTACAATTGATGGACATGATGCTCCAAGACCGCCCACCCAAGCTCGACCTTGCCCTTCTCATGGCACTTAATTGGGAGGACGTGCGCGACCAACCAAAATCGCGTGGTGAAGTCACCATCGGATCCTATGTCACGCACCTTTGCGAGCATCTTGGCTATTCTTTCGAGTGTATGGATGACATTTGTGAGGGCACGAAGCGCATCGACCTCGACTATCTCAAGCGTGCCAAGTTCATTCGGCTACCCGACCACAACACGATCATTTGAAATCTTGAGGGGCGGGCAACAATCACATTTCCTTATGTTGTGCCCCTTGAGAAGGACGACCCCGAATCATGGTTGATCCCCGTCGAGTATGCCGCCTACTTAGGCCCCGCTCCACCGCCGAATCAACCCGCACAACCGCCGCACCATGCCGAGCCAAGCAACATGCCATACCACCCGCCTCAAGAATGGTACTCAAATGTTGACCGCTACTTGCGCAACCTCACCGACCTATCTCTCTCCAACCAAGAGGACATTCGTGCCCACCGCTAAACCACCGACACGCGCTTTGACAATGTGGAGTACATCGTGGAGGAGATGTCTCGCCCTCCATCCCGCCGTCGCCATTTCTAGATGGCCGGTTGCGGTTTATCCGCTACCGGCCGCAACGGTATGTTTTCAAATTCCTTCTTTTTTCCTTTTCTTTGCTGTGTTTTTGCATTGGGGACACTGCAATACTTAGCTTGGGGGGGAGGATTGAAGAAATTTGTAAAACTTGTATCTAGGACTGCATCATTGCATGATTTTTGTTTGTCAGAGGCCCTGTGCGGTCGCACCAGACCCCTGTGCGGTCGCACAGGTCAACCTCAGTGCCAGACCACTCTCTGGTCGGTCCGATCCAGTCCCAACTCGGTCCAAGACAGCTCTGTGCGACCGTACAGGCCCCTGTACGACCGCACAGACCTCTCTGGCACATGTTTTGCATCATTTAGCTGCATATAATCTCATATAATTTGCATATAAATGAGTTGTGATGTTGTTTGGCTGATTTAGTTCAAGTTTTGACACTGTTTTGAATTGAAAATTGGTTGTGAGATTTAATGCAAAAATTTAAACTTAAGGCATTCTTTTGATTGGTTTTTGAAGCCACCGGCTCAAGGAGATTTGATATTGAATTGATAAAACCCAAAAATTGGTTGCTTTTATAATGGTAAACGCTATTAGACAAAACCACAACAATTTGCCGAGTGAACGGATTTGTGCCCTACATGGATTTGTTCAAAAGGGTATCCTTAGCATGTATTTTTTAGTATTCCCACCTTCTTTTCCTTCTCTTCTTTTTCTCTCTTTTTATGTAAATTCTTCTCAAAGCCACAATGGCAAATTGTATCCATGTAAAAAAAAAAAAAAAAAAAAAAAAAAAAACAACAACAAAAACAAAAACAAAAACAAAAAAAAAACAAAAAACAAAAAAACAAAAAAAGCAAAACCTTGTCAAGCTCAATGTAAATTCTTATCTTCTCTTTTTCTACTTTTCTTTTTCTTGAAAGACTCAACACGTCTTGACATGCTAGGGATATTTCTTACAAATCTTTGGAGTGTATGGAAAAGAACGGGCAAATAACCTTGGTCTTGCATGTTGTTTAACATAGAGAAGCTAGGGTCATTGAATTTTGAAATTGAATATTTGAGGACCAAGTGCATCATAAGCCAATTGTTTGGAGAACTTGGGTGTAAATTTTTGTGGTAAATTTCACAACCACTTTCTTTTAAGCCATGTGTGAAGCTTGAACCAAATTGATTGAATTGACATTGCAACTTGTAGGCCATCAAAGATTTTAAGTTAAGGTTTAGGTATTGTCCAACCCCTTGGTTTATATTTTTCGCTTGAGGACAAGCAAGATTTTAGCTTGGGGGGATTTGATGTCACATATTTATATATGGTTTTAGGCCGGACTTTTACCCAAATCATAACTCAAAACCCTTGATTTTATTTAGTTTTATTTGATTTTAGTGTGTTTTGTAGAAATTTGGTACTGCTTGGGTTTCATTTTGGATTTGTAGGAGTTTGGAGCCAAGTCGCAGCGAAAAGAATGCATTTCGGCACGAAACGGCGCACAAACGAAGTCCCAGAAGACCCTGTGCGGCCGCACAGGACCCCGTGCGACCGCACAGGCCCCTCCCGGCTCACGTTGCACACTTCTGGCTCTTGTCTGGCCCAGTCACCTCTGTGCGACCGCACAGGAATGTGGTGCGACCGCACCACCTCATTTCGGGCTCATTTCGGCCGAATCCGACTCATGCCTGGTCCAGCGACTCTGGTGCGACCGCACAGGACTCCTATCCGACCGCACCGACCTCCAAACCCTACAAAACCCCCTATATAAGGCGCCCCAATCGCCTCATCTAGGGCATCTCTTTTTCTACCTCGATCCAAGTCGGCGCCGCAGCAGAAACCAACCCTTTCCCTTCCATTTTCCCACCATTCGACCTCCCGTGCGGGCGCACAGCCAGCCCGTGCGACCGCACAGCCCCTCTGCCACCTCGGATCTTGCCGTCTCGACCTCCTACACGTCACCATTCCGCCCAAGCACCTCCTTTGCTGGTCCAGAAGTCGATCGGGCTTGAGAAGGGGCACTTTGCCTTCCTTGTTGACTTGGTTTAGCATGGAGATTGTATCTTTGCATTTATTTACCTTGTTTGCTTGTTTTACCATTATGTTAGACTAGATTTAAACATGTTCTAGGGACTTAGTGGAAACCAAGGTTAGGTTTGTTGAATTGATGTGATATTTGGTTTCTATTGTGTACTATTTGCTTGATTGTTGAATGAATATGCTTGTTTGTGTTTAATTGTCCAATTGAACCTCCTTTTAGGTGAATGGCCACACCTAACTTAGGCTAAAGGTGTAGATTGTTTAATTGAACCAAATAGGTAACCAAGGTAGGTTAGGAGCCGAGAGGTGACCAACTTAAGCCTCAAAAGGGACAAGTTTCCGCTTAGGCGAGAGTCTAGTGGATGCCTTCGTGAATCAACAAATAGACTTAGGATAATTAAGCCAACATTACGAGAGTTGAGGGTTAATTGACCTAATGGGGATTTTAGGCTAGGTTCCGCACCAAATATTGTGACCAACATTACGAGAGTTGAGGTTCAAGAGTTTAGGTACGGCTAGACCTGTCCCATACAAGCTAGAAATCAACTTATCGCATCAATCCGGCACTAACCATGGGCTGTGCGGTCGCACAGAGGTCCTGTGCGGTCGCACAGGGCTCTCTGGCCCGCACTGGTCAGTGATTCGGCACGAGAGTGACGAGCGCTGATGGCCTATGGCCTAACCAAGGTTGAAACTGAAACCCCTAGGACATCTTTATACCAAATTGCAACCAAATTACCAACAAAAATATCTTGTTTTCATCTTGTCTGTTGTTAGCCTTTATTTTTAGTAATTGTTAAGTTAAATTTGTTTGTTTACCTCTTGAAAATTGCTAGATCTAGACTTTGTGAACTTGTGAGTCCGGTACTTGTGTATCCGTCCTTGTGGATTCGACCCCAATTGAACCAACGATTTACCGTACGCTTGCGGTTAATTTAGGACACTTTTGGGTATTAGCTTATCTCACATCAATGTAGAAGCGCCAGGATCTCCACGAAGCCTCGTAGATCTACGAGGTGGTGCCTCTGGTACTCTTCTTCTCGGTGGCATTTTTACTACACTATAATAAAAATTATTAATGTAAATAATCTAATAAAATTTCGGCAGCATCTCCCATGTACCTGGAGTGTTTCCGAAAAAAAAAACACCCAAATCCCTCCTAATTACAAACCCAAATCTCATACAACAACATTTCCAATTTTCTATTTTTTTTACATATTTTAAAATTTTTTTAGAATAATTATTCTAATTTTTCATTTATTTACCTCAATAAAATAAATTAATTAAATGTATAAATATTAAAAAAAAACTCACCTCGACTAGAAGCGCTGCTTGTCTCTTTTTAGAAAATTTTCCTACATTTAAAAAATTAATCTATCAATTTTTATTATTTTATTTACTTTTTCTAATTTGTAATTAACTTATCCACAATTATAAAATGTACAAAATAATTCAAAAAAAGTTTGTAATTACATATTATAATTATTCTGATTTTTTATTAATTTTTTAATTATTTTTTCAATATTTATTCTATTTTTTTCTATTAATTACCTAATTAAACTAATTAAATTAAATAAATAAACTAATTAAATTCAATAAAAAATTTTAAAATTACATATTAAAATTATTTATATTTATTCTGATTTTTTACTAATTTATTCATTATTTTTTCAATATTTAATCTATTTTTTAATTACTTATCTAATTAAACTACTTAAATTAAATAAATAAACTAATTAAATTCAATAAAAAAATTCTCAAATTACATAATATAATTATTTATATTTATTCTGATTTTTTACTAATTTTTTCATTATTTTTTCAATATTTAATCTATTTTTTTAATTACTTTCCTAATTAAATTAATTAAATTAAATAATAAAAAAAAAACTAACCTCAGAAGAGCTCTGTCCCGCGCGCGAGAGAGAATGAGAGAAGGGGTGGGGATGAGGGGTCGCTGTCTCGCTTATATAGGAGCTCAGACCCTTGGATCGGCGATTGAAACGCCGATCCAACAACGTTATTTTTAAAATTCCGAATTTTTAACTGTTATTCTCGAAATTCGTGTGAACTGTAACGTTCCTTTTAATTTTTTCCGTCAACCGCAGATGTCCACGGTGCTAGGATACCTTTGTTTTCCTGTGTTCTGGCCCAGGCGTTCTGTCTTTCACTTTCTCAAATTTGAAATAATTCATTTTTTCAAATAACACCTTACATTTGCATCCGCAGATGATATTTTGCTAAATATAAGACAATTAACCTCGATGTCGGTTGTCAAGTTGGCTAAACTGATAATAAAGCTCTTAAGTTGTACAAAAAAATATATATATACCCATTCAGTCATTTTTTATTTTCATTTTCATATGGAAAAAGGTCTACGACTAGATCTTAGATGCAATATATGATATTTGACAGTCATCTCTAAATGTAATAGAAATATTTGATGTGACATGCATCAGGATCACAATAATTTTGAGGTTAAGTACACTTTAAACTTTCTTTGTAGGGAAACCCAACAATTTCATTATTGTGTCATCATTTTTTTGCACAAGCAAAATTCCTTCACATTTTAGGTTTTAGTATTTTGTTATTGATTTAATTATTTTATTTTATTTTATCAAGCAGCTCACAAAAACCAGCACTCAAGTTTAACTAAACGGGTAAAAATTATATATAACTAATTGAAGTACAAAAACGTACAAAAATAGACTGGCAAACCATTCAATTCATTAACCTACTTCACAGAGATGTCTCACATCCTACCCTGGAAGCTCCACGACTCCACGTAGAAATTAAAAAAAAAAAAAAGAAAAAAAAAGACAAATAAAATAAAACAAAGAAGAATGAAAAGAAACTCGCCAAATTAACCCAATTAAATTCTTCAAAAACAAGTCATACCAAACCCGAACCAAAAACTAAACCCGATCCGCAATCTATGCACCAGGTGCAGCATCCTTGACCCGACTCTGAAGGTACCCGCTATACTCTTTCGCATAATCCTTCACATGGCTCGCTGTATCAGCAATCCGACTCCTCGCATAATCAACCCGATCCGATCCAACAGGGTGGCGCCCGCTAAAGTACTTGTACATCCACGTGGCGCCAGCGAGCACCGCCACGCCAACCCCACACGTGGAGAGAAACCCAGCGACGAGCACAAAGAGTACGAACGCGATCGGGACCCAGATCGGACTCGTCAGGAGAAGTATCGGAGCGAGAAAGATCAGACCCATGACTATACCCGTTATGGTTACGCCCGTTAAGAGGAGGAGAATGGCGCCCGATACGAGTAGGGTTAGGAATCCGACGATCTGAGTGGAGTTTGGGGCGTGGTCTTGGAGGCGGCGGCTGAGAGCTTGGAAGCGATCCGCCATGGCTAATTTCGTAATTTTGTAATGCGGATCTTTCAAGGTGAAATAAAATAAAGCGAGAACTGAGAAGCTTTGAAGGAAGGAATGGAGAAGAGAGAGAGAGCGGAGGGATATAGAGGAGGAGAAGGGACACGTGTGGGATGGAGGACACGTGTGCGTTGGATCGGGGCGTGATTTTCTAAAGGAAGGGGTTGGAGATCGGACGGTCGAGATCTGTTGTATGGTTTGGAGGGATGGGAGGCAGCTAGAGATGGGTGCTGAGTTGGATTTTTGACAGGTACTGTGCGTCTGTGCCTCTGGAAGTCTTTATTTTAATCTATTTTAATATTGAAGACTTGAATAAGCTGGATTTTTGTCAGTGAAAATTTTTCCTTAAAATATAATTTGCTGTCAGTGTGTGGAGAACCGTTGATTTGTAGTCATAAAATAGAAAACCACACTCAATTGTAGTATATTTGCCTTTCTAAAATGCGCATATTTATAGAAGAGTTGAGTTTGACATGGATGGGATGGACTTCAGAAAATGGTCTCAAAAGTCTCTGGAGTCTTATAATGCTTTCAAATATTGACTATGGTCTATGGTATTATTCCTTGTACAATTGCACCATTAGACCTGTCAAAACGTGTATTATGGAAGCTGAAACAGAGATTTCCGTTTCGTCAAATGCGAAATTCTTGTTTCGTTTCCGTTCCATTTCGTCCAACGAAATAGATTTCTGCTTCGTTTAACGTTCCGTCCTTCATTTCCCTTTGATTTCAGTCCATTTCCGTCCATTTCCGTGTTCCGTTTAATGTTCCATTCATTTTCTTCATTTTCGTTTCCGTTCCGTTTTCAAAAACGAAACTGGTTTTCTCTTTCGTTTAACGTTCCGTTTGAACGGAACGGAACGGAAACGTTCGAAACGGTACGAAATTGACAGGTATATGCACCATGCTGAAACAGAGAATGGGTTGCCGTCTTTGCACTTTTGACATGTCACAAAACATTAAATATAAAAGTGACAAAATAACTTTTTCTCTTTTATGTAATTGAACTATGATCAAATAATATATCTATACATTGAACTGAGTATCTATATACACATATTTATGTTGCGATGTGTCATCAAATTAACCGCTTAACAAGTAGCAAGAGCTTTCTTTGCAGGAATTTTGGTTGGCCCGAGGTGAGAACTACAATTTTAGCAGCACCTCATGCAAACTGCAATTATAATATTGAAACTGCAAAATAAAAACAGATTAATAACAAATCAATGAACGTTTAACGTGTAAAAAAACACCAATAGTTAATGGGAGCATCTCATGTTTCAGGTAAATTATAAATAAAAATGCAATCCACATGCAATCTATACCGTATAAATTAAAACTTTATAAATGCAGTCTCAAATGCAATCCAAATTTTTAATTGGATATGGATGAACGATAACTTTTAAATTACTTTTTTCTATTTCAAGAGACAGTTTTAGTGATCTGATCATGCAAATTCATGGTCATAAACTAACAGAGTAGTACTAAATATCATATAATACCTGATTAGGACATTGAAAGATATTTTTATTCAATCATGTTTCAGGTTTCTGGGTGCCAGACATCTGTTCTGCATTCATTCTGTTTCTCAGTTCTTCAAATACCCGCATGGTGTCAGCGTCGAAGCCCCCAGCAAACTAAAAGGACAGTAGAAGAATTGCATAAATTAAAAGCACTACAATTTTCTGTAAGATGAGTTTGGTCTTTTAAGATTAAGTTTATCTATTTATTTATTTTTTTTATTAGTTTTACCTGATGAACCCTGAATGCGAACCTCACACCTTGAAGTAGCAAAAATTCACGGTTCGTTTCCTTTTCTGTACCACTCAAGGCATCTAATTCCGATGCCACTCTTTCCATGTATTTCTTTGCCAGTTGAATTGATGACACTTTTATCTGCCAAAAGAGGGATCATTGAGATTGGCGGAGCCAGGAAATAATCACTAGGAGGACAAATTTGCCATTCAGATTAAATTAGGAGGGCAAATGATAAGATTTTTTTAGAATTGAAAAAAAATACACATAAAATTTGAACAATTTATGGAGCACAGGGGGTGCAGCAGCCCACCCCTGCACCCCTATTGGCTCCGCCACTTTGAGAATTTTTTGCCATTGGTAATAATAAGTTCTATATAAAGTTTTCTGTCACAATTACCTTTCCTACCACCCCCGAATCTGATAACCAATCAACTGGTATCCCGAACTCCCTGTAGCGTGACATGGCCATATCTCTAGTTCGTAGGAGTGCATACACGCTCTGTTCCACTCTAAAAACAAACAAGTAGCAGTTTTGTTATTTAATTTGTTTCTCGTTCATAGGTATTGAAGCTAACTTGTCATGTCTTACTTTTCAAGCAAGGAGTACATCTTTTTCAGAGCAGCTTCACATTGGAGTTTTGGATCATCAACATAGGTTGAAACTCTATTTTCTAATTTCATCAAGTCTTGGTACTCAAAAGCTGCCTCTCGCAGTGCATCAGTTTTCCCCTCTGGCCATTCAAAATGCTTCAGAACTGCACGCTCATCAACCTAGAGATTGTGCATATGCTCAGTAAGTGTAACTACAACAGAATGCTGATTTATTGAAGAAACCATCTTTTTCATAAGCTAGAGAAGGAGCAAAGGGAGTTCTTACCAAGAACGACAGTTCTTCGTCCAACCAATTGACGAATGATACAACATCTTCTATGTCCATGAAGGTAGCAGCTCGAACCTCGTTTGCTAGAGATTGGACGAATTCACCCTGTGTCTCCACATCAGCTTTGACCTAATGAATGAAATAGAGTATGGATTATGTTATTTGTGAAGATCAACTAACAACATTGCATGCATAATCTATACAATCAGTACTTACAGCTAAAAGAAATGTTGATCGATTCTCAATCTCTCCGATCATATTGCTCCTCACATCTGCCACACTTGATGTAGATGAACCTAAGGATGATGTCTCCTTCTTCCCCTCACGTTTCATCAAGGTCTGATAAAATTCAACCAACTCAGGTGCACGGTGCACCTTGTTCCCACCAGCACCACTTCTTAGTGCTCCAGGTGGAGGTGGCGGTGGTGGGGGTCCACCAGATCCGCCTGGTGGGGGTGGAGGTGGAGGTACACCAGGTGGACGTGGCGGAGGCGGTGGCACCCCACTTGGGGAGCTGATTGAAGGAGGTGCATTGCCACTACCCTTACCGGACGGCTTTGGTGGGGGCCGTGGTAATCTTGGTTCTCTTTTTTCAATGTGGGCGAGCTTAATCTTGCTAACCACTGGGCTATCGATATTTCCATCATTGGATTGCTCGTCAGAATTGGAAGTGGCATTTACAATAGGGGCCTTCTCCTTTATCAAGGCAAGTTTTGGTGGTAAAAATTTTGCTGGCTTGACTCCATCTCCAAACCTGCAGCCACAATCCTGGGTCAGCTTCATAATGATTATATCTAAATTTTGTAAGGATCATATATGCTAATATGGAAAAAAGAAACCCATATGATTTTTTTTTTTTTTTTTTTGTGTTGGATTCATCATCTAGGGCCATTTCCACTTTAAACATTAGTTGAATTTAGGTTGCAGTTATTAAGACAATAAAATTAAACCTCTCTGCTCTAGCTAGGTCTGCCTTTGCTTTGATTGCCTTTTCCCTCTCCAAGGCCAGCTTATGCCGGTCTTTGTATGCCGGATACTTTTCCTCTGCCACCCCTTCTACTGTCTTTGAGATTAAATTAAATGAGGATGACACATTGACTAGCTGTTCTGTCCCAGGAGATGTAGCCTCGTTCTGAAAGTCATCATTCTTTCCAAAGGTTGTAATCGCTACGCCATCTCCTGCATTCCTCAACATAAGTGCCTCCAACGGCCCCTTTGAGCGGTTACTCGAATTTGATCTCATTGGCGAACTGCTGCCGATGGATCGTGTTGGTGAGGCTAACGAGCTCATGTCATCCTTGCTCTTCCCCCATTTTTTTATCTTTTGAATCAAACTCGGTTTCTTGCTCAGGCTGCTATATCTACTCGAAGAACTATCAATTGAAGCATTGTCAAAATCTTCACTATCCATAGATGAGACACTCTCTAAATCAGTTTCCCCCTGGCCACGCTCGGATCCAGCATACTCTAACATGAGTTGCTTCGCTCTCTCTCGTGACTTGGGGCTTAGAGTTTTGTTTAGGTCACGTGCCAAGATTTGACCAGATGGGTTTTGGTAGTTGCGAAGCTCATACCGGAGACATGCATTGACCCAACGGAGATAGACAAGTTCTTCCACTTCACTAAAACGATTCATTTGAAGGCCTTCAACTTGCTTGGTAAGATCTTCATTGGCTTGTCGTAACTTGGTTATCTCATCTCTTAAATTCGTGGCCACATCACTCTGCATTAGGAAATAGGTTATTCATTTCAGCTAATAAAGTCTTAGTATCGTTTTGTTTTCTCCAAACTTTTATTGTACATAAATGATAGTTCAGACTGTTGGTCAAGTAGTTGTCCAAATATAAAACTGATACTGACACGTTATTTTGTTTACTTCTGTTTCTTTTTATTTTACCCTCACTGTTGCCCTCATGAAAATCCCATTCCTGATTCGAATTATAGGAATTATGTAGTATAGAGCGAAAATTGTAATTTAGCCAGTAGTTTTCTGTGGGACAGTTCCGACTGGTATACAATACCATGTACTAATATGACTCAGAAGAACAAAATGATTAATCCTCTACAACAATTTGGGTTAAACTTTTGTACTTATCCTGATCAATTGTGACCGGATTCACGATGGCATTTCAGTTATTTCTTCAGATGCAAGGGGGAAGACATTATCTTTGGTCAAACATGTTTGTGTAAAACATTGACAAAGACAAATGCAGATTAGCCTTTCAATGCAGTAAAGACAAAAGGTAGGCCTATGAGTTCAATCCAAAATCTATGATTGAGGTTCAACCACATGTATGCCCCGTATTGGATCCCTTCTCACCACAAAAACGAGAAACTAACTGAAATCTGAAAATATGGCTCGAAAAAGAAAAGCAAGGAATCTACAATTTATATTGTGAGCGTTGTTATTAACTGGTCCAAATTAGCCAACCAAATTATTTGTTTGTGCTACATGATTACATTTTCCTCCGTCCACAAAAGACAAAAAGGACCTTGAGGCCATCATGGTATTACTTAAACAATTAACGTGCATTTAATTAAAAAAGCTACTAATTAAATTAATTTATTGCATTCATTTGTTGAAATATAATATATTAAATTAACTAATTGTAAATCTATGCAAAAGAAATACGAAATTGTTCTAAAATTATAGCCCCTTAATGTGGTAATTTGTTAAAATCTATATGTGACAATTTCAGCAGGTTATCTTTCTTTTCTCAGTTTCTGGCATCATTTAATTAACAACAATAATTCAAATATTTAAACTGAGAATTAACAAGAAACTTGTGTTGATTATGCTCTAGCATTGCATGGTTCTTCATAAAAGCTCAAGAAAATAAACTAGACTCATATTATCTCAGATCAGGTCAAAAAAATTTATAAATAATTCCATACCTCACTCATACCAGCAAAAGCTGCTGCATCAAGCTTCATTGTGAGCTCCCGTTTCTGATGCTGCAGCTCCTTATTTTTGCGTCTCAACTCCATCACTTCCACCTCCATCTCCTTGAAATTCTTCATCTTTTTCTCCATTTCTGCATCTCTCTTTGCCAATTCAGCCTCCTTCACCTGGAGCCCAGTCACCTGTTGTTTCAGTAAAAGTAATTGCCCCTTCGTCTGGTTTGCTTCCTTCTGTATCTGTTTCTGCATCTCCTTAATTTTCCCTCTTGCTGCCTCGAGCTCTTTTTTTGTCAGCATGCTCTTTTCAATCTCCTCATTTAGCTTCTTCCTCTCGGCATTTAACGAGTTTATTGTGATGTTCAGCATGTCAATCTCCACCTGCTTGATTTTCAATTGTTTTTGTAGCTCTACAACATCTGATTCTTGCTCCTTCAGGCCATAGTACTCGAGGAGTTCCCCCTCGAGTTTTACCTCTCTTTCTTCTAGCTCCTTCACCAATCTGCGGAGACGTTCCAGTTCTGCGACATTGTTAACCATGTCCATGTCATATTGGGAATTGGGTTTATAGTCGAATTTGTCATTGGGCAATGGGAGGTCGATTTCACCCGAAAGGAGGTTCTCAAGTTCTTCATCTATCAAATCGGCATTCAAGCTTCTGCGGTTTGCAGAGCTAATTAGGCTACTTATTGTTTTGACTTCCTCTTCCTCTTCCTCTTCCTCAACCTAGAAATTCATCAAATGACAATTAGTATCCTATATATAGTATTTCTCAGTGATTAGAAAGCTCATATGAATAATGTTATATAAATTTGATTAAAATTATTTGTTCCAGCTCTTTAGGAGAAGTAAATGTGATTTCTTATTTTGAAAGAGTAAATCTTCTTACATGTTTATTACTAGGATCTTTGTTGTCCTTTTTCGATCTCCCTTTGCCATTTCCTAAAGAATGGAAGCACGCTAAAATTAATTATGCACAAGACAACAAAAATTAAATTTCAGCAAACCATGAATGGTTAAATAATGCAATATAACCTGATGGCTTTACACCCGACGACCTTGCGCGTACCGCATAGGCCGCTACAGAGGCTGCTACGACAAAGCCTAGCCTAACAAACATGAATCCAATTAAGCTTCCTTCTCCCTACACTCATAACTTCTTCTGCTCTCCAGCTTCCAATTTTATAAACCAAACTTGAAATTTAGGTGGCAATGAGAAAATAGAGGAGAAGAGAGAACTGCCGTGGTATATCTTATCAGACCAGAGATATCTGACACAAAGAGTGCTTGAAGATCTTTCTTTAGTTCAGTTGTTGAAACAGAGGAGCACCACCAGATTTTGTGGCTAGCCTTATTTACTATATGGCCCATGGATATACAATGTGAAAGCTATCCCTTGTCTTTAGTAATTTTGACTAGTTTACTTCCAATTGGGAATTTCGTTTGTCCAAGAAACAAGCTATAATGCTAACAAAAAGTTTATTTGCCAATAATGGAGGGAGAACAAGGCAACCGGAAAAGACAACCACTATTTTTCAACTCCATTTCATCAGAAAGGGAGATATTCAGTAGGTATAAGGAATGGATTAAATTGGTATAGAGACACTATAAGAATTGTTCAGGAAGATAGTTGAACTTTTTTTCGTGTTTAAAAATTAAAACATTACATGGCCGAATAACGCTTTTCATTTGTTTGAATGATTTAGAGACGTTTGTAATGGGATTATATAATGCCGTCATATAATGAATATTACTATATTATAAATAACACAAGCGTATAAAGAATTGGACATTTCAATTATATTTGAAATGGGGATTATATACCCCCAACTTACTTTTCACATGAATTTTGGGTTATTTGGGCTTTTAGGATAAACAATAGACGTCTTTAATTCTCACCCATTAGCTCAATGGATAGGAGAGTGACGGAGGAAAAGAATTCCTGTGCTTCTCATCTACGTGTAGCTTTCTATGTGCAACATCTGAAGCACCAACACCACCAAGTAGTAGAACTGTTACAATGTAATTTTTATTTAAAATAAGGAAAACTAATGCCCACTCCCACAAAAAACATTATTTATAATCTAACATTAATAGAAATTTTTTTGCCGAGTAAATTTCATTATGATTATATATATATATATATAAGTTATTCATAAGCTCAATAAACATGCTTACTTCATTCATAAAGCCAAGTTTTCAATCAACGGTAGACACGTCTAACGTAGCATACTCATGCAGAACTGTTTTACTACTAAAAATGCATTTCTTTAAGAAAAACAAACGCAAAGAGAGGAAAATAGATTTGAAAAATTAAACAACGAAAATGTATGTTCCTTGATCCTTAACTTTATTAAAAAATAAATAATATTAAATTAGTTCCTGCATTTCAATCTACAAACTGTACAAAATATTTTAATTTGATTTTTAGACTTTCATTTATATCAACTGAGTTCGTAAACGTTGAAATAAAAGCAGTACAAAAAAAAAATACTAAATTGGTCATTGAAAATTTTCTCAAATTTATCATGTTTAAATAGTCTGATTTGGTTCTTTTTGAAACTGGAAATCAATCGAGTATAAATATAGAAGTTTGAAGACAAACTTGCTAATCACCAGATAATCTATACTACTTATAAAAGTATCCATAAAAAAGTTGTAATAATTTCACTGGAGGGGTCTAAACAATTGTTATATCAATTATTATGGACTATTGATTTACGTTATCTGATCTGATGTGTGGTCTAGATGTTGATTTTAGATAAAAAGTCAGACCTCTGACAGAATAGAGTCAGTTGGTGACTTGGTGTTAACAATTTATTTTTTGGAAAGATATCCATCTGTATTTGGAATATTCAATCAGATAATTTTGTTATGAAATTAATAAATATGTGGATTGTTCATCTTCATATTCACACTAATCATTTATCTCCCATTAGCTCAATGGATAGGAGAGTGACGGAGGAAAAGAATTCCTGTGCTTCTCATCTACGTGTAGCTTTCTATGTGCAACATCTGAAGCACCAACACCACCAAGTAGTAGAACTGTTACAATGTAATTTTTATTTAAAATAAGGAAAACTAATGCCCACTCCCACAAAAAACATTATTTATAATCTAACATTAATAGAAAATTTTTTGCCGAGTAAATTTCATTATGATTATATATATATATAGAGTTTTGCTATGGTGAGTTGCAACTCACCAAAGGGTCGGTGAGTCGCACTCAAAGCTCCTAAATCTAGTTCAAAATGACCGATCCAAACCGTCCAATATGATCTCTCTATTAAAATCTCCATACAGACCAAATTTTATATTTTTTAAAAATTTTTAAGTATTTTTTTTGGATTTTTAAAAACTGCCATTTTTGAACGGTTCAGAACTAATTAGATTAACTATTTTCTAAAATTTCAAAAAAATACTTAAAAATTTCGAAAAAATGTAAAATTTGGTCTGCATGGAGATTTTAATAGGGAGATCGTATTTGATGGTTTGGATCGGTCATTGTGAACTAGATTTATGAACTTTGAGAGCGACTCACCGACCCTTTGGTGAGTTGCAACTCACCATAGCAAAACTCTATATATATATATATATATATATATATATATATATATATAAGTTATTCATAAGCTCAATAAACATGCTTACTTCATTCATAAAGCCAAGTTTCCAATCAACGGTAGACACGTCTAACGTAGCATACTCATGCAGAACTGTTTTACTACTAAAAATGCATTTCTTTAAGAAAAACAAACGCAAAGAGAGGAAAATAGATTTGAAAAATTAAACAACGAAAATGTATGTTCCTTGATCCTTAACTTTATTAAAAAATAAATAATATTAAATTAGTTCCTGCATTTCAATCTACAAACTGTACAAAATATTTTAATTTGATTTTTAGACTTTCATTTATATCAACTGAGTTCGTAAACGTTGAAATAAAAGCAGTACAAAAAAAAAAATACTAAATTGGTCATTGAAAATTTTCTCAAATTTATCATGTTTAAATAGTCTGATTTGGTTCTTTTTGAAACTGGAAATCAATCGAGTATAAATATAGAAGTTTGAAGACAAACTTGCTAATCACCAGATAATCTATACTACTTATAAAAGTATCCATAAAAAGGTTGTAATAATTTCACTGGAGGGGTCTAAACAATTGTTATATCAATTATTATGGACTATTGATTTACGTTATCTGATCTGATGTGTGGTCTAGATGTTGATTTTAGATAAAAAGTCAGACCTCTGACAGAATAGAGTCAGTTGGTGACTTGGTGTTAACAATTTATTTTTTGGAAAGATATCCATCTGTATTTGGAATATTCAATCAGATAATTTTGTTATGAAATTAATAAATATGTGGATTGTTCATCTTCATATTCACACTAATCATTTATCTCCCATTAGCTCAATGGATAGGAGAGTGACGGAGGAAAAGAATTCCTGTGCTTCTCATCTACGTGTAGCTTTCTATGTGCAACATCTGAAGCACCAACACCACCAAGTAGTAGAACTGTTACAATGTAATTTTTATTTAAAATAAGGAAAACTAATGCCCACTCCCACAAAAAACATTATTTATAATCTAACATTAATAGAAAATTTTTTGCCGAGTAAATTTCATTATGATTATATATATATATATATATATATATATATATATATATAAGTTATTCATAAGCTCAATAAACATGCTTACTTCATTCATAAAGCCAAGTTTCCAATCAACGGTAGACACGTCTAACGTAGCATACTCATGCAGAACTGTTTTACTACTAAAAATGCATTTCTTTAAGAAAAACAAACGCAAAGAGAGGAAAATAGATTTGAAAAATTAAACAACGAAAATGTATGTTCCTTGATCCTTAACTTTATTAAAAAATAAATAATATTAAATTAGTTCCTGCATTTCAATCTACAAACTGTACAAAATGTTTTAATTTGATTTTTAGACTTTCATTTATATCAACTGAGTTCGTAAACGTTGAAATAAAAGCAGTACAAAAAAAAAAATACTAAATTGGTCATTGAAAATTTTCTCAAATTTATCATGTTTAAATAGTCTGATTTGGTTCTTTTTGAAACTGGAAATCAATCGAGTATAAATATAGAAGTTTGAAGACAAACTTGCTAATCACCAGATAATCTATACTACTTATAAAAGTATCCATAAAAAGGTTGTAATAATTTCACTGGAGGGGTCTAAACAATTGTTATATCAATTATTATGGACTATTGATTTACGTTATCTGATCTGATGTGTGGTCTAGATGTTGATTTTAGATAAAAAGTCAGACCTCTGACAGAATAGAGTCAGTTGGTGACTTGGTGTTAACAATTTATTTTTTGGAAAGATATCCATCTGTATTTGGAATATTCAATCAGATAATTTTGTTATGAAATTAATAAATATGTGGATTGTTCATCTTCATATTCCCACTAATCATTTATCTCCACTACACATTTATTTTCTATGATCTCCACTAATTATTTATTGATCATTATGTAAGGTCTCATATTGTAGCCTATAAATAGAGGCATTGTACATTTGTATGGATGGTTGGAATGAGATAACAAAATTCTGAAATTTATATTGAGCATATTGTCGTACTTACTTTTGAGATATTGTTTATTATTTATTTCTTTCACCTTTAATTTTACAACACGTTATCAGCACGAATTTGCTCGGAAGGAGTCGCAAAGTTGTTTGCACGAATTGCTACGAAAAAATTGCAAAGTATTTGGGTAAGTAAGAATGAATTGATCAAAGAAATTTTGAGGTAAGTAAAGGATTTGATTGATATCATATAATTTATTATTTTCAATTTTATTTGAACTTTTGATTGCTATAACTTTTTTTGTTTGAAATTTTATGAGAATCATTCCCTGAAGTGAATGATGATAAAATAATAACTAGAAGATATTATTGAAACTTGAAAGCTTATCAAGAACTCGAAGTTCTTATTACATGAGAACCTAAAGTTTATATTTCGATTTAATGTTATTTAGAACCTGAAGTTCATAATCATTTAAATAATTTATTTAGAACCGGAAGTTCTTGTTATTTAAAGTAATTTATTTAGAACTGAAAATTCTCAATATTTAAATTATTTTTTTAGAACCAGAAGTTCTATTAGAAAATTAATATAACAAGAAGTTATGGAACGGCATTGAATATTATTAGATAAATAACCTGAAGTTATTATTCAAAGTTGAAATTTTTATCAAAGAACCAGAAGTTCTATTCATTAAATAACCAGAAGTTATTATAGGATACTGGATGAAAAATAACATGAAGTTATTCCCAATTTAATTTATATTAGCACTTATTATTAGTCATTGAATGAAAAATAACCTGAAGTTATTTCAATTAAATTATATAAATTGCGCAGTCAAATGATTTAATAACCAGAAGTTATTAAATAAAATTTTACTATAACCTGAAGTTATAACGCTAAATTAGAATTATTATTTTTTTCTTTCTCTCTTTATTTATTTATTTTATTTATTTATTTACTTATCTCTGTTTCATTTATCATAACCTGAAGTTATGATATTAATAACCTGAAGTTATTAAAGTAACAACCTGAAGTTATAATATTAATAACCTGAAGTTATGATGAAATCATGTTACTACTCTTGAAGAGTTTTTTCAAAGAAAAATGTGACCATCAAAATAAAAACTCGTTATAACAAAATATTGATAACAAAAGAAAAACGTTTCAGCAGTATGTTCGAAGAAAAACATCTTGAAGATGTTTATGATATATGTGATATAACAAATTATTGATAACGTACCAGCAGTACGTCCAAATAATATTATCAAGTTTCATAGTAGAAATTTTTAATTTATGTTTAATTTTTATATTATGAATATGTTAATAAATAAAAGTAAATTTATTTTTACTTTTCTTTTATTTCAAGGAAAAATGATTGACGCAATATTAAGTAAAGAAGATCCATGTTTGGTTGATAACGGAACTACAAATACAATGTTGAAAAGTAAGAAATATTTTTTACAATTGGATTCTGGTATGACTAATATTCAAATTATATCTGGCTCAAGCAATATTATTGAAGGCTCCGGAAGAGCTTGTATTTTGTTACCTGAAGGAACAAAACTAATAATAGATGATGCATTATATTCGAGTAGATCCAGAAGAAATCTACTAAGTTTTAAAAATATTCGAAATAATGGTTATCATATTGAAACTATGAATGAAAGAAATTGCGAATATCTTCATATCGTATCTATTATAAATGATCAGAAAAAGATTATGAAAAAATTACAAGTATTGTCTAATGGACTATATGGTACTTATATAAGTGCAATAGAATCAAATATGGTCACTAACCGAAAGTTAGTTGATCCAAAATTATTTACATTATGGCATGATAGATTGGGTCATCCAGGAAATATTATGATGAGGAGAATAATAGAAAGTGCAAATGGGCATCCCCTAAAGGACCTGAAGATCCTGTTATCAAAAGAATTGACATGCCAAGCATGCTCTCTTGGAAAACTAATTATTAGGCCATCTCAAAAAAAAGTTGGACCTGAAGCTCCATCATTTTTAGAACGAATTCAATGAGATATATGTGGACCTATAACACTACCATGTGGACCATTTAGATATTTTATGATTTTAATTGATGCATCAACGCGTTGGTCACATGTGTGTTTGTTAGCAACAAAAAATGTTGCATTTGCTAGATTACTAGCACAAATTATTCAATTGAGAGCCAACTTTTCGGATTATCAAATTAAAAGAATCCGACTTGATAATGCAGGAGAATTTACATCCCAAGCTTTTAATGATTATTGCATGTCTATTGAGATTACTGTAGAACATTCAGTGGCACATGTTCATACACAAAACGGTCTAGCAGAATCGTTTATTAAAAGGTTACAATTAATAGCTAGATCATTACTTATGAAATCTAATTTACCATCTTCTGCATGGGGACATGCCATATTACATACTTCTGCACTAATTAGATTAAGGCCAACTGCTGATCATAAGTATTCCCCATTACAATTGGTCTCCGGAAGAGAACCAAATTTATTCCATTTAAAAGTATTTGGTTGTGCAATATATGTTTCAATTTCTCCTCCACAACGCACAAAAATGGGACCTCAAAAAAGATTGAAAATTTATATTGGTTTTAACTCTCCTTCTATTGTCAAATATTTAGAACCATTAACAAGAGATGTTTTTACAGCAAGATTTGCTGATTGTCATTTTGATGAATCAATATTCCCAAATTTAGGAAAAAAAAAACAAAAGCTGGATAAACAAGTGACATGAAATTCATCATTATCTTATCTTGATCCCCGAAGTGGTCAATGTGAACTTGAAGTTCAAAAGATTATAAATTTACAAAGAATTGCAAATGAATTGCCTGACGCATTCACAGATATAAATAGAGTCACTAAATCACATATTCCTGCTATAAATGCACCTGCTCGAATAGATATAACAAAGATATCAAATGAATCTCATGAACGTAGAAAACGTGGAAGACCAATTGGTTCTAAGGATGTAAATCCACGTAAAAGAAAAGAGCAGAATAAAACGGTTGGTAAAACCCTAGAAGAGGTTTATAAGGTTCTAGAAGAAACTAAATCTCCAGAAGAGATTAATAAAATTTCAGAAGAAATTAAATCTTTAGAAGAGATTAATAAAGTTCCAGAAGAAACTAAAATCCCAGAAGAGGTTGATGAAGTTTCAGAAGGAACTGAAGTACCAAATGATTATGAGATTTCTATAAATTATGTAAAAACTGGTACAATATTGAACAGAAATGAAACTCATGTGGATGAAATTTTTGCATTCGCTATAGCTAGTGATGTTATAAGCGAAGAGGATAATGTGCCAAAAACCATAGAAGAATGTAGACATAGAAATGATTGGCTTAAATGGAAATATGCCATACAAGTTGAATTAAATGCACTTGACAAACGACAAGTATTTGGACCAGTATTCCAAACACCTAAAGAGGTTAATCCTGTAGGTTACAAATGGGTATTTGACATTAAAAGAAATGAGAAAAATGAAATTGTGAGATACAAAGCAAGGCTAGTGGCACAATGTTTTACACAAATATATGGAGTAGATTATGAAGAAACGTATTCACCTGTAGTGGATGCAATAACTCTCAGATTTTTAATAGGTCTCACAGTCACAGAAAATCTAAAAATGTAACTTATGGATGTTGTCACAGCATATTTATATGGTTCACTTGATAGTGACATATATATGAAAATCTCCGAAAGATTAAAAATGCCAGAAGCATATAGATCAAAACCTAAAGAAACATATTCCATAAAATTGAAAAAATCTTTATATGGATTAAAACAATCAGGTCGAATGTGGTACAATCGACTTAGTGAGTATCTTTTAAAAGAAGGATATAAAAATAATTTAGTTAGTCCATGTGTTTTTATTAAAAAAATCAAATTTAGGTTTTGCAATAGTTGCAGTTTATGTTGATGATTTAAATATTATTGGATCTCTTGAAGAGATTGAAAATACTGCAAAATTGTTGAAAGGAGAGTTTGAAATGAAAGACCTTGGTATAACTAAATTTTGTCTCGGCCTGCAGATCGAGCATTTAAAGAATGAAATATTTATCCATCAATCAAATTATACAGAAAAAATATTAAAAAGATTTAATATGGATAAACCTCATCCTTTGAGAACACCAATGGTCGTACTATCATTAAATGCAGAAAATGATCATTTTCGTCACCAAGAAAATGATGAAAAAGTACTTGGTCCTGAAGTACTATATTTAAGTGCAATAGGAGCGTTATTATATCTTGCAAATAATACAAGACCTGATATTGCATTTGCTGTAAATTTATTGTCAAGATATAGTTCCAAACCAACCCGAAGACATTGGAATGGAATTAAAGATATTTTTCGCTATCTTTGCGGAACTCGTGATATGGGACTATACTATCAAAATGATTCAAAATTCAATCTAGTTGGTTATGCAGATGCAGGATATTTGTCAGACCCACATAAGGCGTGATCACAATCAGGATATGTATTTACATATAGTGGGGCTACAATTTCATGGTGATCAACAAAACAGACTCTAACTGCCACATCATCAAATCATGCCGAACTCATTGCATTATATGAAGCAAGTAGAGAATGTGTTTCATTAAGGTCAATCATCCAAAATATTCAAGAAGAATGTGGGCTTGAAAATATCAAGGAAAATCCTACTCTATTATATGAAGAAAATGCAGCTTGTATAGCACAAATTAGAGAAGGATACATCAAAGGAGACCGAACTAAACACATTGCATCAAAGTTCTTTTGGACACATGACCTACAAAAGGATGGTATAATAGATGTTCAAAAAATCCAATCATGCAATAATCTGGCCGACCTATTCACAAAATCTTTGCCAGCGAGTATTTTTGAACAACTCAGAAAGAAGATAGGTCTATATCGACTGAAAGACGTCCAATAATATTAAATTGAGGGAAAGTATTATACACACTGCACTCTTTTTCCCTTATCCAAGTTTTTATCCCAATGAATTTTTCTTGATAAGGTTTTTTAATGAGGCAGATAAATTGGTCAAGAAGTACCATATTAATATTGATCCTGAAGTATTATATTAATAGTGTGTAATCAAAGATGAACATCCAAGGAGAAGTGTTATGAAATTAATAAATATGTGGATTGTTCATCTTCATATTCCCACTAATCATTTATCTCCACTACACATTTATTTTCCATGATCTCCACTAATTATTTATTGATCATTATGTAAGGTCTCATATTGTAGCCTATAAATAGAGGCATTGTATATTTGTATGGATGGTTGGAATGAGATAATAAAATTCTGAAATTTATATTGAGCATATTTTCTTACTTACTCTTGAGATATTGTTTATTATTTATTTCTTCCACCTTTAATTTTACAACAAATTTTATATTTTCTAATATTATTATGTTTTTTTATTTGTCCACATGCATCTTTTCTAGTCTTGATAAAAAAATTCGAGAAAACTAATCTAAGGGAAACCGATTAATTTTTTTTATTATTATTCCGATCAAACCTAGATGCGACACTTATGCCCTTGGACACCTGTCCGACCGGCCCGACCAAACTTGATTCGCTTGGGCACCGAAAGAAAGAGGATACTAACCTAACGTAACCGTGGGGAAATTGATTTGGACACCCCTTCATTTAGTTCGAACACCCCTGTATCTCTAAAATGACAATAATAACCCCATCATTTAAATTCTTCACTGTATTAAAGCATAAATTTTATTTATTAAAAACTCACATGCAAAAACTTGTTTTTGATTTTTTTCTAATGAAAAAATAAAAAATTCAATTAATAGTAAATTTTTTTCGTTTATTTTGGACTCTTGTCTTGAAAAAATTGTGAAAAAAAAACAGGACAAACGTTTTTTCTTTGGATTTGACGGTGTTATTTTTGTTCTTTTTTGGTTTTTGCATGTAGGGATTTTTAATGTCGACAGGTTCTGATATAATTTTTTATGTTGTTTCGTTTAAATATAAATATCTAGGGATAATTTTGTCTTGAAAAAAATTTAGGGGTGTTTGGACTAAATAGAGGGGTGTGCGAATCAATTCCCAACCGTGGTCTTCGTGGGAGAAGGGAACTGAACCGAAGCCTCAAAGTTTAACATTTGAAAGTGAGCAGAAACGGCGGCGAATCAGAAATGAGCGGCGTGGGGTCTCCCGACTTCTTCTACAGAGAGGCGCAGCGCCTGGGTTACGTCGCCAGATCTGCCTTCAAGGTCCGCTCTCAGCTTTGCTTGTCTTCTCTCATTCTCTTCTCTTCTCGTCCTTCTCTTTCCTACCTCATTGATCTAGCAGATACAATGGCTTCTTTTGCAGCTTATTCAGATTCAGAAGCAGTACAAACTTATCACTCCCGGCGCCTCCGTCCTCGACCTCGGCTGCGCCCCTGGTGCTTGGCTTCAGGTTTGTTTTCTCTATCTTATTTTCTGTTATTATTGGATAATTGTCTAATTCAATAATTAATTAATTATTGTATAGTTGCTTGCTTGGTGTTTGGGTAATGAAATTTTTTTATTAATTTTATCATCATCATCATCATTCATCATTCATCACTATTATCAAATTGGTAACCACATTATCTTATTGAATTCCTTGTAAAATGGTATTTTCTATGTCATACAAACACATAGTTACGGCTTTTAGAACTGCGAATGTATATATTTTTTGGCTGATTGCTCCTTGAGCTGGTATCATTTCTCCTTAATAATAATTTACATCTTCGCATAAAAAAGAGTCAATTTGCACAATTGGTTTTTTATATATGAAATGATATGGTAATGTTGGTGTATTAGGTGGCTTGCCAGAATCTGGGTCCTTTGGAGAGAGGTGGGTCAGTTGTGGGCATTGATATAAAGGTACGCTTTTAGAAGTACTTTTCTGGTTCAGATAGTGTAAGAATTGTCATCCATGTTTTTGTTAATTGGAGAGATCCATTAAGTATTGCTGTTTACCAGCATCAAATGACTATTATAAATGGGTTTGAGTGATATATATGTCATCTATATCATCCATAGATCACAAAAGTTGAACTTTCTGAAGTTTGAGACATGTATCTAGCGCTTTTAGTGGTCAAAATAACGCATTAGTTTTTAATCACCAATTGAAACTAGTCCAACACAACTAATAATCTAAAGTGAAATGTGTACCTACTATTATCTTGTTGAAAGTCCTTAGAAAAGTAGTTTGCGCTGTATGTATCCATCATGGTTTCATTAGGTTATTTGAATCCAACTATATCATTTTAATTTCGAATGCAGAGCAGGATGTGAAGGTGCCCTCTTCACACTGTGATTCCAGAGTAAGAACTGTATGTGCTGATGTGATGTCTCTGCTAAAGGAGCGTGCTAGAGCGCTCTCTCCTCAGGTACAACCTTCCTCTTAGTTTCTCACAGTTATTTTTCCTTTAAAAATGCTCAGTGGTGATACTTTCAGTAAAGTACGATATGGTATGGTACCAAGCTAAGGCAACCTTCATATTCTTCTATTTTTCCATTTCCTTTTCTCCAATGCTTTAAATGTATATCAGTATATGCATTTACTCCCAACAGAAAAACAATAAAAGAAACAAAATCACCAAGGTCAAAGATAGCTTTCATTTGTTGAGCACATAAACTTCAACAGCCTAACTCTTTCTTAACAGAAAGGGGTGAGTTCCCCGCTATTCTTCTCTTTAACAATCAAGGTGTTTGTGAAACTTATAGTTCAGAATTTAGAAACAACCAGAGAAACTCTATTGACTCTTTTTTATCATAAACCTGTCAGGGCAGAGGTTTCTCAGTGATACTGTCAGACATGTGCCCCTCGGTATCAGGGATTGCAACCAAAGATGCCGCACTATCTTGTAAGCTTGGCATGCGTGCTCTCTCGTTGGCTGTTGGCAAAATTAGCAGTGTCGATTCTGATGACTTTGAAATTGAGCAGTTTCTTAGTGGCATAGAGACCGATGCAGATGAGACGGGTGTCCTCAAACACGGTGGCAACCTTGTTATTAAGTTCTTAGAGAATGAAGATGTGCCAGGTTGGTATCAAACTATCCTAGACAACCAACAAAAAGAATTTATGGTGTTACACAACCAACCTGTTTGCTACCGAGTGGTATGTTTACCAAGCAATATGTTGATATCTGCTACCTTACTGTTACCAATACTGTATTGGGATCAGGATTTTATTTGTGTTAAATTGTTTTATTGTTGGCTAGTATTGATGTATCGATTTTCAATGTTGCAGCTTTTGGGAAATTTTGTAAATTAAGGTTCAAAAAAGTATCATGGTTGAGACCTAAGGCTACAAGATCTTGCTCAAGAGAGATTTATTTAATATGCCAAAGCATGAAATAGCATAGTTTTTCTTTTTCTTTTTGAAAGATCTTTGTTATATTGTACGACTTATTCTGTTACATGAGTGAAAGAAGGTGGCCCATTTTTGTGGTATTGATTTGAACTTTTTTGTAGTCAGCTCTGGTAGTCTGGTTGACACAAGTGGAATTATAGGGAACTATCGTAGATTACTAGTTGCTGAAAAAACAACTTACAGGTTGAAATGATGATCTTATGTATTTCAATAATTTTTGCACGAGTAAGGTTCCTTTGCTGTTCCTTGGCAGTGTACAACTTTTTACTTTTGGGACGGACTTATATTATAAGTCTATTACCCCTGCATACTCTTAAAGCATGATAGTGCAATTCTTTTGCTAGTACTTTGGAGGTATTGTTTTCTTTTAGTTTTTTCTTCTATGCCTTGTTGGGTATCAATTTATGTATTTTCGGAATGAAATGAAAGATAGTTATTAGAGAAGGAATTTTAGTTTATTCTATTCCAAAATATTTTATAATGGTGTTTTGTAGAGGTTTGGAGGAAATATCACGATAAAAGTAAAAATGATTGTGAGCGAGAGCGAGAGAGAGGGTCATATCTTGTACTTTAAAGTAGAAGAATGTCATTTTCTTTTTTTTTTTTTGGGTGATTTAGATTTATGCCACCGCAAATATTTAAAATTAGAGATATGCCATCATTAAATGACAAATTATTTTTATGCCAGTACAGAATAATGAAATTTAGTTTTATGCCATTTGACAATGGATATGACAATTCTGCCCTTTTAAATATGCCATTGTAAAACATTAAAATTAGAAATATGCCATCACAAAAAATAATTAGTTTCATGCCATTATAAATCAATAAAAATTAGTTTTATGCCATTGCAAAATAATAAAAATTATCCATATGCCACTAGTGTATAAAAATAATGACGTAAAATAATTTTATAGTGACATATCTCAAAAGTCATCTAACAATGACATTAATCCTTTTTTTTCAAGAATTTTTGCTCATAGTATACGACTAAAATTAATTTGCACATAAATTATGTTGCTAAATCGCATATTGCCTTAATATATACATAAGCATGAAAAAATGTGATGGCCACATCGTCCAATTTTGCTAAAACAAATTGCGTTTATGGTCCAAATGGGATTTGTTGATTTACATTTTGAACTTAAAATTATACTATTAAGATGTGTGTAATTTATAAAACAGATCTTTGAATAATTAGCAAAAACACGTCCGGGACATTCATTCTTTAGAAGTTTAAACAAAATTACTACCATTCCATATTGAAAATTGAAAAATTCTTTAGGCTTTGCTCCAGAATTAGGAGGAAGAGGGAAAGGGAAAGAATGAGAAAGAAAGCAAGGAAAATGTCAATAAACCTCAAATTTGAGAGTGAATCAAGTTTTCTCTTTTTTCATTCTTTTTACACATAGTGTCTCCTAGTTCTCTTCCGTTCACCTCCATTGAAATTTTATTAATTGGGAGCAGGCTAATCTCATTGGGCAGAGTTTGGTCAGTTTACTCTCTCCCTATTCCTCTCCTCTACTCCTTTCTGGAGCAAGGCCTTAATGGCGGGGCGACATTTCCGTTATGACCCCTAATTAAACATAAGGGTAATTTAGGAATATTGAAATTTTTGAGAGTGGCATTTCCCTGATTAGCTATGATTTGGAAAGATTTAATGGCGTAAATCTAATTTTGTTATATTTACAATGGCATATTTATAATTAGCAATTTAACAATGGCAGTTTTCTAATTGGCAAAATAGAGAGTGGCATATATCTAATTATCTTTTTTTTTTTTTTTGTTAGAAACCTGTAAGTTCACTAGTTCTGATAAGAGGAAAAGCTCGTGAAACTTAAGTGGCCTTTTTCTATGTTTCTACCAAGATTTTAGGCCAACCATTTCTCTGAACTGTTGAAAATGGAACAACCTTTTATAAAATAATAACTTGGTTATGATAGTTTCGAACGTGTATATGAATTGAATATTAAATGAATGTGGATATGATTCGGATATAAAATAGAATTGTCGCGTTAAAAAAATGCAGATAGAGTGTATGTTTATAAGTAACAAATGAAATATTTTCACACCAAATTAATGAAATTAAAATTAGATGTTAATAAGCAAAGAACAACAACCTAATTATTATGACATGATCAGTCCAAATAGTAAATGCAAATTAAAATTAAAAATTTAATATAAGATCAATTCGAATAGTTGTATATGAGTAATTAAGGGTGTGTTTGGCAACGGTGGAGAACTAGTAGTTCGCGAACAAGCAGTAGTTGGGGCGAACCAAACGGAGAACTACAATTCACGAACTAGCGAACAACACCCTATTTCTAATTCCCCATTTTTTGAGAACTGGGGATGAACTAGTTTGGCGAACTAGATGTTCCCCGCCTAGTTCGTGCACGATCCAAACGTACCCTAAATGTATCGATTGTAAATATATTACATCTCAAAGTCCAAATTCAAGTTATATATGGATTTAATAAAGGAATATATGCATTCAAGGAAAAAAAAAAAAAGGAAATCCAGAACCGGATTTGCTCATCCATGTAGCCGTATTCGCTTAGTGCTCGTTTGGATTGTATGGGAATAAGGAAGGAATAAGAATTTTAGGAAGAAAACGTTGGGAAGTGTGTAACTTTATGAAGAGTTTTATGTCTAGGAAGAAGCTATTTCTAGGAAGAAGCTATTCCTAGCCCCATCCAAACGAGCCCTTAGGAATTAAAAATGAGAATTACTTACAACCATTCTTCATAATACCATCTTTGTCATCCTAGCGCCTCCCTCTTCCTCCCTCTCACGAGGATCTGGCACCACGCGTTAACTCTTCTCTCTCACGTGGATTTGACTCCAGGCGACTTCCTCTCCCAGCGATTCCCTCTCCCTCTCTCTCTCTCCCTTTGCCTCCCTCCTTCCCGTTCCGATCTCGAACTTCTCACTTCTCCTCTGTTTTCTAAATCCTCACTTCGTTCTAAAATCCTCTGTTTTCTAGTCCAAAAATTGTTATAATAAGTGAGCAAGTAATAAGCATAATTGTCGCAACAAAGGATCATCTTATAAGTGCATATATTAGATATGATAAGTGATCATCTTATAAATATAATTGATCGGATAGTTATAATAAGAAATCGTCTTATAAAGTTTATTAGATATAATAAGTGATCATTAAGCATAAATGTTCAATTAGATGTAACGAAGGATTACATTATTAGTACATTTATTAAATGTAATAAGTGATCAACTTGCAAGTATAAATGCTCAATTAATTGTAAGAAGGAATCATCTTAATATTAGCATATAGAGTGCATTTGAGAGAGACGAGAGTTAAGAAACATAGGAGAAGAGAGAGGGGCAAAACACATCAGGCATTAAATAGGAGAGAGAAGAGGAGATAGAGGGAAGCGTGTGAGAGAGAGAGGAGAGGAGACGGAGGGAAGGGTACGGAAGTGAGAGGAGCGCCAAAAATGAAATGGATGCTCCTAGCGTCCTTTTTTATTTTTTGTTAGAATGATACGGATGATAAATGTTGGGATTGCATCTATCAGACCCTCACACTATATAATAATTTTACTATAAAAGTTCATACTTTGTAGTGGATAGGAGAGCTTCGAAGCTGGAAACCGGCGCAAATTTTCTGAGATAACCACATAAAAAAGATAAGTGATCAAATTCCTAACTCACGTACTCCATTTTTTATCAATGTGGTAAAATAAAAATATTAGAATATAAATGGATTTTGATGTAAAAAAAAAAAAAAATAGCATCACATGGTTGTAACCTCCCAAGACCAACCAAGCAGCAACTAAAGTAAAATAAAAATTACAAAGAAGTGTATTTGGCGCTCACCTTTCTGGCAATTATAGGCACCATACAAATACTAAACCTGACAAAGTGGTCGAAGTACCCACTAATCCACTATAACAATACTTGGTAGAGGAAAAATTCCTACCTGTTTATTTTCTTTGATTAACCTCCATGGCTGCAAAATTTTTAGTTCTGAATATATAGACTTCGCAGTTGATTAGACACTCGCCTACACAATAATCAACACTAACTAAATAATTGTGTACTGCACATAATAAGGCCACTTATGTAGTTAGAGATAATACTCACAAATAAATGTCTCTCAATATTATGGAGAAAGCGCTTTTGTCTCAGGATCAGCAACTAGCTCAATATTGTCTATATTACATATGAAAAAGAAAAAGACAAAACACATACAGCACACATTGGAAGTAATCAAGTAGGCTAATAGTATAGCAATCTTCCCTTAAGCCGAATTGCAAAAAAATAAAAAAATAAAAATAAAAATATTAAGTACTCTAACTCAAAAATACAAACTAACATGATAAACTAGTAATCAAGTAGTATCAAACTTAAACAAATTGAAATTATCCTTGAATAAAACATAAACTTAGTAATTGGAAGAGGCTCAGTGAACATATAATCAAATTCGATTCGATATATCTTCTTTACAACAACTTTGTCTTCTGAAACCACATTTCACACAAAATGATAATGAATGTCAATGCACTTAGTTCTTTCATTACACAAGATCTTTTGTCAAATGAACTAACATTTTAGTTGTCACAAAACACCGTGATAAAACAATCAAGAGAAGATGTATCACCAGCACCCTTCAGCCAAATAACATTCTTGATAACCTCGTAATTGCCATGTATTCAGTTTGGTCCTAGAAAGTGCAATAGTGTATTCAAGTGTTGACATCCAATTAATTGCACATCCTCCAAGAGTTTTAAGTCTACTTAAAGATCTCCTCTTATTAAAAAAAAAAAAAACTCCTCTTATTCAAATCACCTTCAAAATTAACCTCTATTTAACAAGTCATGTTATGTTGAGTCGACACGTCATGTCATAATGTGTGTTGTGTTAGTCAATTTTTCTAACATGACACAATATGATATGTCCAAAATTAATATTGAATATTATCAATACAACACGACAGGGCACTTTAACTATATTCTCTAATTCTTCGTCGTTTGATAGCATCTCTTTTTTGTGTTGTTTAGTTAAGAAAATTAACGACGTTTTACACCGCTTGCATGGCCTAATAAAAATGCTTTCTGTTGACGCGTTACATTGCTAGGTAAGCAAAAGGGGTTTAATTCCATTTTATTTTGAATAATGGTTTAATTCCATTTTGAAGCGACCGTCCCTATTTCGTGACCCCTTCATTGGGATTTTGGGCTTTGCATTCCGGGAATCGTGTACTCATTCTAATGCTATTGAATTTCGTGACTATTCAAAATTCGGAATGTTATTTCAATCAGTGCCGCTTATCACATGTATTAATTTAGGAATCATGATACAATCAGAGCCATCAGAATAAATTATATCTTCAACTTTTGGCATAATTCATTGAAATTACTCACATTTTCTGGTGCATCTGAGACCTTGATCAAGGTCCAGCACACATATTAGCACTCTCCTGACCTTTGATAGCGTCCTGTTATGATTTTCAGTTGTATATTTGAATTTGGTTTAGGAAAATTGTATAATATTGTGCACACTATTTATTCAGTCACGCACTATATCATGCAATTAGGCACACATAGGCACATAATTGCATTTATCACGCACTTGCCTTGGTTCTTCGTGTTGGCTTGTAATTCATCTATTAGTGAGGATTAAATTGTGTTGTATTGTACACAAGAAGAATTGATTACAAGAAATGCTACCAATTATGGGCAAAAGACATACAAAAAAGTTTTTCCCATGTTTTCAACCTTCCACATTAACAATATCCAAGAAGCACAATGAAATAACTAACAAAAGGAAATCTAAAGATACCTACAGGCAAACAATTTGTTCTATTTTATATTTGATTCAAGCCTTGAACAGAAAGTGTATTCACATGAGTGCATCGGCAAGCAGATCTTCTAATTTGGTTTCAGGGGGGTATTTATCCACCAATTCGTTGAATGCTATAACGCATCTTCCCCAATTCCTCAGCTGTTTCACAGAAGAAAAAAAAAATTATTTCAACGGGAAAAAAAAAATTTAGTGCAGATAACAAATAACAAGTAAATAAAATTAATGACCTTTATGTTAGAATAGGCCCTTAGAATAAACGCTTTGGGATTATCTGGTCCTTTTCTTATTGCAACATTGCTTGAAAAATTGCAATCTTCCCAGTTGCTGCTTAGTAAGTGGCAGGCTGCTAATTTAGTGTGTAACAAAGGATTATCTGGTGCGTGCGTCAGCCCTTCCTTGTACTTGTCTGCAGCCTTATTGTGTTCTTGTTGCTTATACAACTCATTTCCTTTCTTTAATGCCTCATTTGCCAGTTTGATATTTCCAAGCATTTCAGAGATTAACTTAGATTTATCTATGTCAAACGCAGATTCAACTGCTGCCTCGGCCTGCTCAAATCTATATTGAAAAAAAAAGAACTATCTATTGCATTTTTCTCCATTAAGAAAAATTATAACTATATTGTATAAACTAAGAATAAACAAATAAGAATTTGACTTAAATACCTTCCAAAGACTAAGTGTATTTTTGCTTGAAAAGCTAAAATAGAAGCTTGCCACTTCACAATAGTGGGGTCCAGGACCTCCAGGTCTTTTTCAAGAGTTCTATGCATAAGTTCTTCTGCTTCTTCAAACATGTACAGCTGAAAAAGGATTTTTGCTTTCAACGCAAGAACCTGAATATATCAAAAGGGGAAAAAAAACAATGTTTTTGAGGATATTGTAGGAAATTTAACTTATGAACAGTAAAATTGCAATTAGGTTAACACTTACAGGTGGAAATGTAATTCCAGCTTGAATCACTCTATCTATTTCGAATAAAGCCTGCAACCAGAAGCCATTTCGTATGGCAACAATTGATGCCTCTAAGTGACTCTTCCAATTAGTTCTGTCCTCCTTTTGTTGCTTCAACTTTTCTGAAAGTGCCTGCTCTGCATGTTTCAGCTCTTCAGAAAGCTTGAGTTGAAGTTCTGACTTCTGAGTCAGCGCTCTTCAATGCTTCCTTAGCTGCCTCAAACTTCTCTAACCTGAAAATCAACATTTTGTTAATTCAAGTGCTATCACATCAGTTAAACAATAAGAAGCATAAACATTTTAAAACTTACAGCATGTAACAAACAGAAATTTGATGATGCACTTCAGTTTTCGGATTTAAAGCTTTTGCTTCCTGGTAAGCTATGATGGCCTTTTCAAGTTCTCCAGATCGATACAAGGACTCTGCATGCTGCAACCTAAACCAAGAACTATCCGGGTCCCGCTGTATTGCTGATGCAAAATCATCTGCCACCCCCATAAATGACTGTTTTCTCTGGTGAGTATTTCCATGTTCCAGTCTTCGTGCCTCTTTTTTTGATTTGATACCGCTGCCACATTCTTTAACCATAGCTTTTGCATACAATAGCGCATCTCCAATTGCTGTTGTTTTAATAGGCCTATTAAAAATTCCAATAAGGTAGAGGAAGCTTAGTTAATACTTACGCATAGAATGCATAATCTTAAACATACACTTTTATTGGGGGAAATTAGTAAGACATATTTTGTCACACTGTACCTAACCCTGATTATCCTAATTGGGATTATTATCATTGATCCCAACTATATATGTATCTTCCTCTCATAACAAGAGTAACAATCCAATTCCAATTTTCACCGGACTACATTTATTAACTAAAAACACAATTCTATTTCATTAATCTGTTTCATTATATTTCTTGTGAAATTAAGGTTACTCATTCTTTAAAATACAGTACCAAGAAACTAAGAATAAAGCAACACTTTAAAATAAAGTACCAAGAAACTAAGAATAAAGCAACACTGATTATAGTTTTCACCGATGTATTTGCAGTGGTACCAAGAAACACAAAAAAACAGTATATAATTTGCCAATTTTGCATGTTCATGTGAGAATCCAGAGGTACAGCAAGTAACATTGCACCCCAACTATGTATAGCTACGTACCTTATAACAAGAGTAATAAGCAACTCAATTCCAATTTTCACCACAGGCTACATTTATTATCTAAAAGACAATTATAATTTTATTACTCTGTTTCAGTGTATTTCTTGTGAAACTAAGGTTGCTGTTGCTCATTCCTTAAAATAAAGTACCAAGAAACCAAGAATAAGCAATAGTTTTCTTCAATGTATTTCCAGTGGTACCAAGAAAGCAAAAAAACAGTATAAAATTACCAATTTTCACGTTCATGTGAGGATGCAGAGGTTCTGCTATTAGGTGGAGGGACTCTGTTCCTAACAGGAGAAGAATGGCGAGATTTCGAAGCTCGAGAACGAGTGCATGTATTAGCTGTCACAGCGAGTCATCGTCGTCAAGGAAATTACGCGGCAATGGCTTAGCTCTGTTAACTCGTGGTTGCATGTTTAGTTGTTACCTCTGGAGCTTAGAAAGTACTTTTCTTGGGTTGAGATGTGGGATGATACAATGGGATTGTAATTTGTAAATGTAGGAGTAGGAACTAGGAAGATGGGAAAAAAGCTGTAGCATCTGCTTATAACAGTACCGTGGTTTCTTTGTGATTCTATGTGACGTGTCCAATGGAGGAGAGCGTAGACTATGTTTTGTATGGTGTACATAATGTTAATTTGACTGCTTAATGAGAAAAATGGATTGTCAATTTCTAGGCCGAACAAGAGGATTATCTTCGAAGAATTTTGAGTGAAAAGCTGCAGCGGGGAATCGAACTTGGGCTAAAGAATGGAACTTGGGCCAAAATCCATAGTCCATAGAAGCGAACTAATCACTGAACCAACCAAAATGTCGAAGTTGGTGTGATATTTAATATTTCAACGGTGCACATTAAATTCTGGCTGCGGTCTTTGTTGTTGCAGCTGCAGGTTCCTTCTATTCTCATGCAAAACCTTTTTTTTATTTTTTATTTTTTTTTTCTGATTTCAGTTTCCAAATTTATGTATTTCACAAACATGTTAATTATCCTAAATTTTGCTATTATGTCGGTCGTATATGACTTATACATTGATTAGTCATTTTGCATAATCACAGGGAGCAAAACAAGGTACTTGAAGAAAGTTGGTTAAGTACCAATCCAGGATTGATAAAATTCTCAGCATATTGCCTCCAATGAAACTGCTCCCTTCTTTTCATATATACCTTTTAATTTTTGTTTCTAATGTCAATTCATCCTCTAGTTTGGATGAATGGGAATAAGAGATATTTCCGGAAGAAAAATCAATCCAAACACACAAGAATAAAGTGGAAAGAGCTTCTTCCAACAAAGGTGGAAGAAGGAAAAACAAATAGCTTCTTCCAATTTTTTTTTTTTTTTTGATGAAACCATCACATTATATAACAATATTATTATAATAACATAATAATAATTATTTTTATAATTATTATAATATTTTTTAAATTTTATTATTTATTTTATTATTCAGATTATTAATATTAAATAATAATTATTATTATTTTTAATAATATTATTATGATATTATTAATAACAATATATTACAATAATATTATAAAAATATTAATAATATATTATTATAATATTATAATATTATTATTGTATTCGTAGTATTATTACTTATTTTATTATTATTAGTATTAGTATTAAATAATAATAATTATATTTTCATGATATTATTATTATATAAATTATTATTAATTATTTTATATAATATTATATTTTCTCAAGTAATGAATAAACTATAACTATTAATTTTTTCATTATTATTAGTATTAAAATAATTATTATTTCATTTTAAAATATCAAATATTAAAATAAATAAGGAAAGAATAATATTACACAAATTGGTTTGAAAAAATTAAAATGAATAATTATTTTATTTTTATCTTTCATTTTTATTATAATATTACATTATTAATTATTTTCTATTATTATTAATATTATTTTTTATTTTATTATCCTAATTATTAGCATTATTAATAAATAAACTACAACAATAAAAAAAGACAAATGAATAAACTATAAATAAATAAAAAAAAAAAAGACAAATGATTATTTTAATTCAACTCTTCCATTTCTTATTCCTAATTCACCATCCAAACAATATTTATTCTTCTAGGAATAACACTCTTCTCATTCTTTCCAAAATAACACTCTTTCCGATATTTCTTCCTAGAATCTTTTTTCCTTCCTTATTCCTAATTCATCCAAACAAGACCTTTTGGGTTTTGCCTTTATAAAATTCAAAGCTTTCATAATACTACAATATCCTCTTCTCTGCGAGATCACCCTTCACATCATTCTTGCTCCACTCCATCGCCTCACCCGTGTAGCACAATTAATTTAACATTTAATCTCCTTTGTCAAGCGGGGAGTGCATAATCTCGATTTGCTCTTTTCTACTGCATATTGATATTGTAGTATTTTCAAAGGTTGTTTAGGTTTTTAGAATTGCTACTCAAAAGCTGTTTAGAATCTAGATAAGATGAAATCATTCTTGTGTTTTCTCTAACATCAGGGAGAGAGCACATCTTCGGTGCATGAGTTCTAATTTTTTGCTGATACAAGTGCTGCATAAAAGCAAATTATATATGTATGTTTCTTCAATAATAGCGGTAATCTTGTCCTTTTGTTTTGTGACTGAGCTTCTTAAACTAATTGTTATAGAAATGATTTATTTTTATTATTTATTTATTATCACTTCTTTTGGGGCAAATTTTTGGGATCAACAGATGGGAAGCTATTGATGGGAAACCCCAAAGATATAACAAATGTTTTCTCTATTTCATGTCGTTTTTTGGGAATTTCTTCTGTTAACTTTACTGTTAGCTTTCATTTATTTATTTGTTTAATTATTTCTTCTAATTTCATTTTGGTTGAGTTGGTAGTGTTACTGTCGTACATATACTTGGTTTGTTCGCAGAGCCTACGAAAGTCTTTCCAAATCGTATAACGAAATTCCCAATGGAGGAATTGCTACCAGAGTACACAACCTGAATTGGGTTACAGTAATAGACGAAATTCCCAATGGAGGAATTGCTACCAGAGTACACAACCTGAATTGGGTTACAGTAATAGTTGTGCATATTTCTAGATACTTCATATTCTTTGAAGTTTCATCTATTTCTTTTCGTTAATTTCAATCTTTTGCTCCGAATCACATAAATTCTTTTTCTTTTTCAACTGGTAACTAATAAGTTTCATCTCGTAAATTTTGTAAATGGTGCTGTATTCTTTTCAGTACCTGTGAAGGTATTAATGGGCTCCCTTTTTCTTTTCATTGAATATAAGTTTGAATCTTTAAATTAAAGGAGCAAAAGAAATGACTTAAATAAATTAACAAAACTGAATGCATTTGCTTAATCTAGTGTTGTATTTTGAGCCTGTCAGTTTGCATTTCAGCCAAATTAAGCATGGATCCCTCAGCAAAATGATCAAGCCAACAAGTTCCTCTTTCTGGCTTTTTTTTACGTTAATTACTTAAATGAGAATTTTAATGTTTACCAAAGGATGGGTGCCCCATAAAATGTCAGCTGACGTCTTAATTCTGTGCTATTAATCGATAGTAAACTTCATAATTTAGGTTTTGCTTTCTTCTAAGGTTTAATGTTATTTCTGCTAATATATCCTAAAAAGGTTTATTCTGCTGTTAAGTTAAAAACATATCTCGTGTAAATTAGAACTTGAAAACTGTCTTAGACACAGGATCCAACAGCAGATATCGGCAGTTCAGGTAAAAGTAAAAGGTAAAAGAGAAAAATACAAGCGAATATTATCGCCATGTAAGCATTTTCTCGCCAGATATTAATGATACATAAATGATACCTAATTAATATACCTAGCTGAAATTAAACAACCTAGCTACTTAGGTAGATTATTATATGGCTGAATATTCGCCCTAATTAAAGCACATTAAAATTTATATGATCTGTTTACCAGAAAAATAGAATAACCAAAAAGCATAACAAATATTTCGTATAAATTTCTTTAAAAAGAAAAACGAAATTCACAAAACGAGTGAGAATAACACAGTTGAAAATTATTCCTGTGTCTCAAAGATGTAGTTTTAAATTAGTTAACAAACATGGTGATAATTAGATGAATCTTGTGCAAATACAATAAAAGTGATTTTCCTTGTGGACGTGGCAAGTGAATACAACTCCTGGAACAGCTTCATGACTGTCTCCTCTCTCGTGAAGAGTGATTCCATTATCAAAACCACCTCAAGATGCTTTTGTTTGAGCAAAGCATCTACGCACTTCTCATAATTTGGCTTGGCATTGCTCCATTCCTCCTTGCTTGACTTTATACACCATTCTGGTTTCTGATATGAAAAATAACCATCAATAAATGGTCCTAAATCCTAATTAATAATATGAATAAATAAATGATTTTGCATTACACATACTCTCGTTAACTTCTAGGTGTTGGTTTAATTTGGATCTGTGTGTTTTCGAAACAATATTACCATCTCCTTTTTTTAAATTTAGCTAGTACGTACATTTGGGGAATAAAAAACAGCAATGCAAGTTAACTTACTGAAAGGACTTCCAGACTAAGTTTTTTTAGATTTGGCGAGTTGTGCAGAAAGAGGGCTATTGAATTGAACAGATTGCTTAAATCCGAACACCCGAGATGCAAACTCTTCAAGATTTTGAAGTCCGAACGATTAAAAGAAATTTTTCCACTAACCTTCTTAAACACAAAACAAATGTCAAAGTTGCAAGTATACTGCCAACATAAAATAACTGATAACTGGAACTTTCCCAGGGGCACCTAATACAAATGAGAAGTTACAAAATATTAATTGTATATATGTTTGAAGCCACAAAATATTTTTACATCGAAACGATCACTCACAATCATGCAATGAGGAAACATAGTTTTATCAGTTTGCACTATCACTCAATATCAGGCTACTATACTATAGGATACAAAATGCTTTTGCGCCAATTATATGCATGCATGTGTTAAAGAGAATTTACCTTGGCTTGATTATTCTCTAAGGTAAGATCTGGCATACTAAAGTTTGAAGGATGGTTGTGAATATTCCATCCACAATTGGAACTCACTAAATGATGATTCTCATACACATTGGAGTATTCGATGCGTACATCCACCAAAGAGGCCATATTCTCCAACGAAAAATAAAAACCATCAGATCGTGTATGATCAATAACCAAATGGACCAGATTACGGGTAGAAATAACCAAATTCTTTTCAAGATGACAGCCAGAAAGAACCAAACTATTCAGCACTTCAGAATATAGTAGAGAGACATGCAAACGACAACGCAATAGCTCAAGTTCATCCAGAACAGGACAACCCAAGAAAAGCATTTGGAAGAGATTATCATCGACTCTTAACCAGCCAAGTTCTAGCTTTTTGAGGCGTGGAAGTTTTAATATTTTCAGTTCAAGAAACTTATCAGCTTCACGAAACGATGTATCATGCAACAAAATATTTTGTAGTGATGCACAGGAAAAAATTGGCTCAGCACAATAAAAAAAAACTTCACTAGAAGCGCAAAGAGAGAAAACACGGGGATTGAACTTGAGAGCAAGCAAAATACACTGTATGGGGAATGGATCAGTGGGATACCGTGATGGATAACAGTTGAATTCAAATATATCCAAGGATAATAATCTTTCTCGATTTTGCAGTACTTGTCCAACAAATTTCACAAACTTGACCCAATTCTCCTTCGTTCTTTTTTTAGGAACCACCAGAAACTTTTCATAGTCAAATCTCAGAACCGGCATCGATGTCCATGTGGTTCTCCACCTTTTGGACAAAATACATGTCTGAACAGCCTCTCTGGGTCTCAAAAAGGAGAGGATGTGGGTTAGAAGATTATCGGGCAAGTCACTAATCATGTCAGTACCAGAAAGGTTGGTCTCCATCTTCAACATATTCAAAGCCTCAAACACCTCTTGTGTTCACGAGACTGCAGTATTACCTTATGAGGAAAAGCATGCTTCAGTGAGTTTCAAACTAATACTTTTCAATATGCATGCAGTATATACAATACAGCTGAATTCAAATAAAGAGCTTCAGATTCCAATTGTTCTCCAAATTACAAGGACCCAAACACAACCAAGCTGACACAGCAACTCTTAACAAATAAACAAAGCAATCGACGAGGAGAAAACATACTGCGGCCAAAAGGAATTTATAAAAGGTTTCATGCACAACTGAACTCAATATGCCACATTTTTTTCTTATGCGTATAAACCATTTACAAAAATCCCATGACAAATAAGTTAATTATTTTGACATTTAAAAGTTAAAACATTAAATTAAGGAAAAAAACTAGCATCAGCAGCACAAAGTTAAACATAGGTAAGCCGCAGAAGATGAGCAAAGCGGAGGGGAATTTCTTTTTTTCTTTTTTTTTTTTTACGAAAATTAGGTCAAGTCCCGTAACTTTATATAAATACAAAGCTACAAAGAGGGATAGCTAATGTGCCATAGATGGCACGGAGGGTCCCGTGCCATCAAGTTATTTTTCGAGATCTAAAATTCAAATGGTCAAGCCAAACTGTTGATTAGAGTATTATGATACTTTTATAAATATTATGATTAGAGTATTTCAGGCCCTCCAATTTGAAAATATCATAATAAATAGCAAAAAATTTTGAAAAAATGTAAAATTTGGTCTCAAAAGGTATTTCAATATTTTGATCAACTTAAACAGTTTGGATCAACCGTTTGAATTTTGGATCTCGAAAGACGAGTTGATAGAAAAAGTTTCTCAAGCTATAAGACATATTGATTTGGGATGTTTGTCAATGCTTTATACATATAAGAAAAAAAAAGTTTTGCATATTGATTCCACGAGGGAGAATAAAAATTGACCATTAACGTATATCTAATTGATCAGTAAACATATATAACCGTAACGCAGAATCTCCAAGTAAAAACAAGCATACCCGGCCCCCAAAAGAGAAAAAAAAAATACATACCAAGATGAAAGGGAGAGAGACTACCAACGTAGTAACCAAACTTCGGCTGGTGTCGTCCTTCAAATCTTAAACTCAGGATAACGCGCAATTTAGGAATTGGAACGAATTTTGGAGCGGCAACTAGACATGGAAAATAATCGATTTAAGGGAGGCAGAAGGGCATAGATGGAAATTTTACGTAGCACAAAAAAGCGGAACTGATTTGCATACAATACTCATTGTCTTATTGAGATAATTAGTTTTATTATGCCACCGTGAATTTTGTTAATTAGAGAAATGTCATTATTAAATTGCTAATTAAATTTATGCCATTATAAAATTGCTAAAATTAGTTCTATGTCACTATTTCTCCAAAAACATACTAAATTCTAAAAATGCCATTACAAAATTTGTCATTATTTTTTTCAATGACCAAATTAACCCTCATTAAAAACTAATTAATAATTATCAATTGGAACGCATGAAGAAACTGACGGCATTAATATTTACCAAATTTAATTTGGTAAGAAGTTTCTAAGAATATATTTTGCTCATTTCGTATTTCTAAGAAGCTGGTGAATGCTTATATATTGGAACGTGTATCGTTACTTTAATTCTAAACAAAAAAACATCACTATGTTATTTGTTTCTTTCACATAAAAACTAATAATATATTACTAACTATTGCAATAATTTGTATTAAGTTGATAAAACTAATTGTTAATGATTTATAATGGCATAAAATCAATTATATCTTTTGTGATGGCATATTACTAATTTTTAAGTTTTATAGTGGCATATTTAAAAGGGTAAAATTGTCAAATAATTGTCCGATGACAATAAATTAATTTCTATAATTTTATAGTGGAAAAAAAATAATTTGTAATTTAGTGATGGCATATTCTTTATTTCAAATATTTGCAGTGGCATAAATCTAAATCACCCATACTTATTTTAACTTAAAATACTAGGCATGGCAGTGGCCTTGCGCTATGATTTTCGAGCAAGGTTCCGGTGCCACACTTTTTTGATGCCACAAATATCACACTTTATTTTTTATTTTAAATTTTAAAAAAATAAAATATAATCGTCCGATCCAAACCGTTGATCTTGTTCAATTCAACGACGGATGCGTTGTCCTAAAATTTCATAATTTTTAAAGTTTATTTGATACTTGATCAACAGGTTGAAAAATGGACATATTAGAATTAATATATTTTAGTTATTTTCATCCGTTCATTTTTTACCTTTTGATCAAGCATCAAATAAATTTTAAAAATTATAAAATTTTATGACAACACATCCGTCGTTAAAATGAATATGATCAACGGTTTGAATTGGACAATTATATTTTAAATTTTAAAATTTAAAATAAAAAAGTAAAGTGTGGCATTTGTGGCACCAAAAAAGTGTGGCACCGGAATCTTGCTCTTTTTTATATGACAATAATTTAGTATGAACTAACTTAGATTTCTAAATATATTTAATTCCTAAATTAAATAATAATTGGTACGACTATTTTTAATACATTTAACCCAAAAAAATATTTTTAATTATAGAAATAACGATCTATCATAGAAAAAAATACTATTTTAGATTGTCAAAATAGTACATATTGAATGAATGACATAGAAAATAGAAATGCGGTCAAAAATAGAGAAAAAAAATCACGACTTCATTAATACTATAGATTTAAGAATACTATGTTCAGAGATGGTCTAAAAAGGAGAGTTTAGTCTTTTTTTTTTTTTATGAAGTTCCATAATCATTACCCAAAAAGAGTAGAACAAAATGGATACACCCTGGATATTCCACATTTAACACGTAAATTTTATTTTATTTTATGTTTAAAATAATTCGATTTATGCTACTACAAAGTTTACCAAGTTGAGATGTCATCTGTTAGATTGCGAAACAGAATAATACACAGCTGTAAATTTATCAAATTAATTTTATCCTACTAATTCATCCCGAAACATATAAGGAAAAATCAGCCGTATGCCCTTCAAATCTTTTCTTATTAGTCATATACCCGTAATGATCTTTAATATTAGTCATTTATCCCTCAAATCATGGTTATTGTTTTTATTAAACCTTTGGGCTAATTTAAATAATATATTAATCCTAAAAAGTCAGTTTTTAATATTTAAGACTAAAATGTCATTGGCCTTTTCCCTCCATAATTTTCCGTCAGATCGATTGACAAATGAGAATCACTACAGAGATTAATTATCCTGAAATAGAAAGAAGCAAATAGGAGGCCAATATAGAAATATTACTTAAATCAGTATATTATTTACAATATGAAGAATGCTTAGCATCCATATTTTTGGTTCACATGTACGCTGAGAATTGTATTAGAAAATTTTCTTGGTCTTTATTCCAGTGTGTGTTCCGACAAAGATGCACAAATTTTATTGGTTTAGTTGACCTGGGCAGATAATGACTAAACTTGACTCAATTTTGATCAAACTCTAGTATTTTGATCTGGTAAATTGATTCTCTAAAGGCTTGATTATGATTTTGTTGATTGGGATCCTTACACAATTATGTTATCATCAAATAGACAAATACAACTCTTTCTAGAATTATTTAATTCGTTTGCCAAAAAGTCTCAACAATGTTTAAGATGCAATTATCAAGAGAACATATTCTATTGTTTCTAAATATTGATTTGTCTTTATTTCTTTCCACATCGTATTTTTAATTTTTCGTATCATATATGATTTTAAATTTAGGTGGAAAGATGAGTCGATTAGAAAGAAAAGTAGGGAGGGCAAAGGTCAAGGACGTTTTATATAGTCTCAAATATTAAGAACTGAATTTTTAGAATTAATGCATTATTTATATTAGCCAAAAGGATAAATCACAATAATAACCTTGATTTGAAGGATATATGACTAATATTAAAAAATAGGAGGGTATATGACTAATTAAAGAAGATTTAGAGGGTATGTGGCTAATTTTGCCAAACATATACGTCACTCTTAAATTTTTATCCTACTATTAACATTTGAGCACAATTATAATCATCCCTCATTTAGTTAATCCTGGAAGTTCCCATTTTTTAATTTCATGTAATCTATACTTACTATATATTAAGATCCGTGGCCGCATTGATATAAATTAAGATCCTATATATATAAGATCCGTGCCGGCATTGATTAACTTTAAATGTGGTAAAAAATATAATCAAATCTCTTATACTGTTATTTATGTAAATTAAAAATAGTTTTTTTAAATATATTAAAAAAATCATACCAATCATTATTTAATTTAAAAATTAAATATAATTGAAAATCTAAGGTAGATATATTTGGAAGTCTAAGGTAGTTCATGCCTAATCTATAGAGAAAAAATATATATATCCCCTCATACGGCATGCGATTTGAGCCCTCCAATTTTCATTGATCGATCAATTTGAATATATGCCAGAAGTTTACCCTTCTTAATTAGAAGCCGTGACCGCATTGTCTTTTAATTAAAAATAGTTTTTGTAGATATATTAAAAATAACTGTACCAATCATTATTAAATTAAAAAATTAAATATATTTGGAAATCTAAAGTAGATATATTTGAAAATTTAAGGTAGTTCATGTCTAATCTATATAAAAATAAAATTATCCCCTCCTACGACATGCGATCTGAGCCCTTCAATTTTCACTGATCGATCGATTTGAATTTATGCAAGAAGTTTTCTCTTCTTATAATTCTTATAATTACCAATCTCAAAAAAAAGGAAAAAACTATTTTTTATTATAAAACATGACTTTTAATAATAGAAAACTATTCTTTTAGAACTTATTTATAATTTATGTCAAGTTGATATGGCGATTTTTTATGGTAAAAATTACTAATTTTGTACTTATAAATTTTTGTCTAGAAATGTTGACAAGTTTGACGAAATAAATTGAATTATTTTCAATAAAAAAACATTAATGTCTAGTATTGTATTAAATTGGATTAGCCCGTATTTTAAAAAAAAATTTCATGTTCAATATTCCGCCGACACACATATTAAGATTATATAACCGGTCCTCAAGGGAAATTTCCCCATCCCATCATCATTTCCACTCTTTTATTGTCAAATTTATGTAATTAAGTTGCCATCCTACAGGAACAGGATCTTCCTAAGTCAATTTAGGGTAATTATTTTTTTCGGTAGTGAATTAAGGTGTTTTTATGACGAGAACTGTCGTGTCGATCTAAATTGTCTGATTTAATTCCCCAAATTTGGACTTTGGAGTAGTCGAACAAGGTGGAACCCAGCGCATAGACCACTTTCTCCGTCGCAGTCAAATTTTGCTTCGACAAGTGTCATGCCTCTTCACTAGGGGTGGGCAAAAAAATCGTAACGCGTGAATTAATCGAACTCGTCTCGAAAAAAATTCAGACATGACTCGAGTTAGCAAAACTCGAGTTATCACAAAAATTATTCTACTTCGCAGTCCAAATATTTACACTGAGAAAAGAGGCCTATAGTATTTATTGCCTAAGGGGCCGTTTGGATGGGTTGGGAATTGGGAGAATTTCCAATTCCAAGCATAAATTTTATTATAAACAATTCAACCTCTTCACAAAGTTACACACTTCTCAATAAATTTATGCCTAGAAATAGACTATTCCCCAAATTCCTAACCCATCCAAACGGCCCCTAAAGTCCTAACCTAAATCTAAGAGAAGTCCACCGCTCTCCTCGATATCACTCTCTCTCTCTCTCAGTTCTCACTTCTCAGTTCTCAACTTCTCACTCTCTTACCGCCGCTCACCTCCTCTCGTCGCCGGTCAGTTCTCACTCTCGCTCTCTCTCGATCTCTGTTCTCTCTCACTCGGCGATTCCAGTTTTGAGTTCTTAGCCACTGAAGGTCTCTTACAAACATTTTGAACCACCCACCATGCTGCCGAACAATGAGTCAGAACCATGCTACCAAACAATGGCCTTGCACAACAGCAAAATCAGAATTTCGAGTAGAATTTTCGAGTTACGAGTTAACTGAGTATTCATGACTTGATTTCGAGTTAGTCATGGGAACTCGAAACTGTCTTATGAATAAGTCGTGAGTTAACTCGAAATATTTCGACGTGACTTCGAGTAAACTATAATTTGATCGCTACTCGACTCGAAACCACCCCTACTCTTCACCACGAGTCTGTACCTCCTAAAGGCTGAAACACCTTTTCACGCTGTCTGAACTTCCCTGGCACTCTCCATATGATCACGCGTATAGCAAACTTAACATAGCACAAAAAATAGTATTGTTATGCACCTGATTCAACTCTATCGGACCAGCCTACGGGCTTCTATTTCAAAAAAAAAGAAAAAAAAAAAAAAAAAAAACTCTATCGGACCCGTTACAGGTTATATTCACTGAAGCTGGCCTTCCAACAACAATCGTGTGGCCGAGTTTAAACCTAGTCAAAAATTATTTTCAAACGCCTAGCAATGTACCATCTAATATGTTGCTTCTCACAATCTCATTAAATCTTGTACAAGGGAAACATATTTTTATTATTAAAAGAACCATTTCAATTTTTTTCCCTCCATTTATACTTTGAAAAGTAGTATTCGACCTGTCTAATGAAAACTCTGTTTCTATTTTCTACTACACAAGTGCTGTAGAGCAAGAGCTGTAGAGGATCACTCCGGCGCCACGTAACCCAGTTTCTAGTGGTCTCTATCTGCTTCTATTGTTTCATACTACGTGTTTATACAGAGCAAGCATTTTTTTTTCTTTTAATAATACAGAGCCAGCATTGATACCGGATTTGACTTAATTAAATTCCAAAATCTGAAATTAAAAATGTGAAAGTCTCACATATAATCTTTATCATCTTTTTTAACTATAAAAATTACAAATTTCGATATTACTTTGATTGAGGATAAAATTTGTGCAAACTCAAATGAGGCCGATTAAAATTTTAAACGTTTAATTTTGAAGTTTCATAGTTCCATCAAAAAATTCAAGATATTAAAATTTGTGCAAAGAATGTAATATAATCATGTATTAGAAGGTATTTTTGTTACTTATTTTTTTGAATTATTGTTATCGAGAATCTAAAAAAATAAACGTTCATCTTTTGTTATTAAGTTTTAGATTTTCAATGAATTCCCATCTTTCAGCAAAATGCAAATAATAATGTTAGCAATGAGAAATTGAGAATATACACTTAAATTAAAAAAAATTTATTACTTAGTTTTAAATATTGTTGTCTAAAAAAGTTATGCTGTATTTTGACCCCTGTAGTCCAAAACTCTTGAAGTGTGCAATTCAAATATTTGTAGTGTGTTTAACGTAACGAAGTCTCTTTAATTTCTGGACAAACCTAATTAAACATTCATTTATTTGAGAATATAATGATATTTTTTTTAATTTTTTTTCCAAGATGGAAGAATAAATAGTCAATTGACATATCAAAATAGAGTATATCATTCCCTATAAAAGAAAGATAAAGTATACGAGATAAAATCCATACATTCATTATATTTAATTGTGCCAATTTATTTGCACTAATGTATTCATATTTCACCATCTTTATAAAAAACCAATGCACATACGGATGTTCTTCTGGAGTACACCATGCTATATAATAACACTCACTGTTTGGTTGAACAAGGAGTATAATAGCACAACATATAATTGGCTCACCAACACCAACTTGTACTGACCTTGCAAAATGCTTGAACAGTTCCTACTTTCGTACGGTTATGCTCCATGTCTGTACGACTTATTTATACACTTGAAAAGAGTAGGCGGTCAATCAATAAATATATTTTCCTTTCAAAGTCTTCTATTTGAACTACTTTTCAGGAAGGGTCTTTCAGCTTCCAGTTTAAGCTTCAAAGTCTTTCTCAAACCCCCTTGTAGAGAGAGAGAGAGAGAGAAAGAGAGGAGAAAGAGAAACAGAGAGAAAGATGGAAAGTTGGGATGAGAGAGAAACAGAAGGGTGGGAGACTCCAAGGCGTGCCGATTGCCGGATACCGGTGGTGCTACCGTGCCCTCCACCTCCTAAAAAGAAGTCGATATCGGTCGGAGCAGCAAAAAATGTGGTCCCGCCGAAGAGTGGATTTTTCGACCCACCCGACCTTGAGCTTTTGTTCTTAGCTCTCTCGAGCCAAGGGGTTTGAATTAATCTGAAAGGATGTATATTTAGATAATTAGATGTAGTTAGTTTCGCCAGGTACAAAGTTCATTCGCAGGTAATTTTTTGTGATGTACCGTGTACTAGTACCTAGTTGTAAACCTTGCCCGGGTAAGTCATGGTATGTGTAGACTTTTAAAATGTGATTTCATCGCGGTCCCTTGCTTTTGTTTTCCAATTGTTTTGCGATGTAATCAGGAGGTTGGGAAGTTTTTTTTAATAGTGAATGCCTTCCGTTTATTTTTTAATTTGTTTTTGCTCTGCAACTAATTAGTTTATAAGATGAATGTAATTTTCAGCAAATTAATGATTGGTTTGCTGCTTTCTATAAGAAGAATAATAAGAATTAAAGACTCGAGATAATTTTCTTGTTTATACATGTTTTCCAACAAATAGTTTTGGCAAGCAATTTGATTTATTACTTCAAAAAAAAATAACAATGATAAAAGACTAAACGCTTTTTGATAATATGAGTTGAAAATGTTAACATGAATATCATCAAAGTATTTTCTAATTAATCTATTTGTATGCATTAAAAAAGATTATATTTCATATCACATTCAGCGGCATTGAAATGACGTGGTGTGACATGGTGGAGTACAGCAGAAGAAGAGGGATCATGATTATTTTAACAAATGGTCGGTGGAAACAGATAAAGACGCATAAATAAACAATAAATTGATGTTGTATGCAAAGCAGGGCCCAAATTGTTTTCTGTTTTTAATCAATTAAATTTGGACCGTGGCGCTCTGACCGGTTGAGAGAGACAAAGAATCTGTGGGCCTGAGGCCCACGAGGTATGGTCCGCATCTGAGGGTGTACGTTCGGAATTCCTACCTTTATTTGGAACTAGGTTGGGGAAATGAAATCATGTGGGTTGGGAGTCTTGGGACTTGGGAGCATATTTGGGTACATCTTTGCATTAGTTATGGTTTGGTAGTGTAGAAAACAGTTTGCATGCACTAAACGAAAAGATTTCAAATTCCTAAATGAATTAATTGTCATTATGTGGTTGGTTGCATCATTCGTCAGATTTACTAGTTATTATTCAAATAAAAGTAAATTATCAATGTACCTGATAATGATTTTTTTAATGATTATCAATTAACCTTTTCACTAATTGTTAATATTAAATGTTCAAAAATTAAAATTTAAATGTTAGGATCCTTCGTCCAGTCCTAATGCGCTGCTACAATCACCTTATTGCTGCCAACAAGATTCTATCCATGAAGACTTGCATACTTTGCAGTGTGTATCTGTACCTTTGTCCCAAGTCACAAGCAGACGGGAATCTGGTACTTACCAATACCGAACCTCACCTTATCATCAAAACTACACTACGCCGCTATACTACACCTGTGTTTGGTGGTACAAAGAATAGGGAATAAGAGAATAAGGTATAAGGGATAAGCCATGCCAAACATGGGATAAATAGTGGTATAAGGCTCTTTATTTCTTATTCCTTATACCACCAAATACATGGTATAAGGAAGAAGGGGATAAATAGCCTTATCCCACTATTTATCCCATGTTTGGGACGACTTATCCCTTATACCTTACTCTCTTATTCCCTATACTTGTGCAACCAAACACACCAGAATTACAAGTACTGGTTCCACTATACTACACCTACGGAGTCCAAATAGCAGGTATTCGTTCCACCAGCACAGTTAAATTATGCCACGATTTATACAAAGAAAAGTAAGTCAATTGCTCCACCAAGTATCAATTTTTTTGGCATAATCTCAACATATTATATTTTAAAATATTTGCTACAAAAACAGGTTGACAAACATGTAGCAGGATGGGAGATCCTATTGGCGAGTTCCCTGTTATATCATACGTAATGCAACACAACCAAATTAGACTATCAAAAGGCAAAAGCTACAAGTCATAGACTGTCACTAGAAGCAAGTCACTAAGCATGCTTCGACAATATGGACTCCACAACCCCTTGGGCAATGGGGTGATAGCAGTTGCGAGCTTCGGCATAGATCCTGCGGGCCAACATCTTGCCTTCGTCTGAGCACTTGGCCAGAGCAGTGTAAAGAGGCCTGAGGTACTTCATCCTACCCACTTGTTTCAGTGACCTCTCGGCCTCTGCATAGTACTCCTTGCACCCGGCAGATATTGCCAGCTCAAGGAATGCAACCTTGACCTCCCAATCCCTGCTCTCTGATAGCCTGTACCGTGCATCCAGTGCCAATGCCTAAAGTGCAAAGATATTAAGAGCTTATTCAAGTTAGGCTATTCTCAATGATACAAATAATTATTGGTTTCCAGATTGTGGTTAGCTGATATTCAAGGTTTAAAAAAATTAATGCATACAGGACAATAGAGTGGCAAATTTATAGCAGGAAACAAATGAATTGAAATAATAAGCAGCATTTAGCAAGCAAGAGCTTTCAATATTCCACCATGAAAGATCTGGGAGCTTGGAGGATGCAAAGGGGAAAATGCCACATAAGAAAAATCAAAGAGATAATGTACAGAGAGTTCATACATATTAAGTAAGCGCTTGTCTAATCAACCAATATCTGATATCAACTATGCCAGCCAGGCAAATTACTAAAGTTACTGATAAATTAAAAATAAGAAAAAAAAAAAATAGAACCTGTGAGGGGTCGACATTAGAGGACAAATTCTCCAAGTAAAGCTCCCACTCCTGGCCATTCCACTGGGCCACCTCATCTTCCCCCGGCATCTGCCCATTCTTGAACTCTGAGGCCAGAGTCTTAATCTTGTTGTAGACAGCTGAGACGGGCTCCATGGCATCAGGTGGGATTCCAGTTCCTTCAACCCACAAGCGAAGGTCGATCTGATTCTCGATTCCAGGCACATTTGCTTTTAGAAAGTCAATAAATGTCTCAGTGTCAATGGACTGGAATTTGAATGTTGAGATGTACTTCTTGGTGAACTCATCAAATACTGGCCTCCCGACCTACAAGGATGTTATCAAATGAGCTATTTGTACGACTAGAAATTGTAATGTTATAGTTGAAGTAGCCCAAATACAGATGGTTGAAGAACTGAGAGACCCGAGGCCTGAGACATACTATCCTTTAGTCAGATAGAAGGCATAAGAAACTCAGAAAGAACATCATGGCATTGCCAGTACCTGAAGTTTCTATCGTCAACAGTAGCTGACTAAAAGCTACTTACTATTCTACTTATGTTACTTGTATTTAACCTCTTCCATTTCAAGATAGATATCCATGTATGAATTCTTTTTTTATTTTTTTTTAACTTCTTTATATTGTAAAACAACATTCAACAGAGGAATACTACACAACCCACCAACTGAAAACTACAGTATCCAACCCCAACCACAATGCATGCACAAACTTAAATATAGTAACACATGACAAAGCCACGTTCATTAAATGGGGTTCATGTCACCCATTTAATTTTCTAGTTACGTACATTTACAACATAGTTTTTTGTATTATACATGTATTTTCCTTTATAAATATCATATTTGACCCCCATAAAAATATAAATTAATTCTATAATTGACCCCATAAATTATAATTTATGCTAAATATATAATCACGAGTACAAAAATCAACAATTAATATGTCTTTGAACCCCATTACAATTTTTTCTGGCCTCGCCTATGAACACGGGGCAGGATAAGAAATGACAATACCTGGCGTTCAATGCGCCAGAGAAACTGGAAGCCCTTCTCATATGGGATCTCAGAGTAGACATCGTCAGGGTCGACCCCTTGCATGCAGGGCTTGAGCTTGGTGAATTCCATGTTGTCCCTGAATCTTTCCACTGTTCGGTTCAGCCCCCTCCATCCTATGCCCATATTCAGTGCTGCTCTCTCCTCTCCCTGCACCACCTCCACTATCCTCCTCTCTGCATATGTCGTGAATCCCTATTGCATCACCGACACCAATAACATCTCAGGTTGTTAGCATTGAATTAAATGAACAGTTTTACAAAATTAATTGTGGGGTAAATCAAAATCAAGCATGAATTGAATGCAAGCCTCACCTCATTGAGCCAGAAATCCTCATTGGTCTTGTTAGTAATTAAATTCCCAGTCCAGCTGTGCGCGAGCTCATGGGCCACAACCTGCGCACCGGCAGCATCCCCTTTAATTACCGTCGGAGTCAGGAACACCATCCGGGGGTTCTCCATCCCGCCATAAGGGAAACTCATGGGCAGCACCAGCAGATCAAATCTCACCCAATCATACGGGCCAAACAGTTTCTCCCCGGCTCTAATCATCTCCTCAGTCCCAGAAAACTCCCTAGCGGCCTCATCAACCACATCCGGCCCAGCATAAACCCTAGTTCTGGGACCAATGTCGCGGTACACAATATGGCCAACCGCGAAAGCAAATAGATAAGGAGGAATAGGCTGGTCCATGACGAACTGCTCGACGATACGACCCGGGGCACACCAGAGAGAATCGGGGCAGGACAGCCCACCTTCAGATGGAACCGGATCACAGCGGGCGTGGTGACGAGCGGCCATAACAGCAGAAAGAGACGAAGGAATGTTAAGGAGAGCCGAGAACCGGATGCGGGCGGCAGGGGTATCATGGCAGGGGAAAATCGACCGAGCATGGATGGATTGACACTGAGTGTAAGCATAAGGAAAAGGGGAAGCGGCTTGGGAAGGGGAGAGGAAGTGAAGAGCAGAGGAAGAGGAGGTGGAGAAGGAGAGAAGGATTGAGGAGAGAGGCGTCTCGGCCGGGAGGGAGAGGGAGAGTTGGGAGCCGAGGACGGGATCGGGTGGGGAAAGAGAGAAGGGGATTGGGGAGAGGGAGGTGGGGTCGATGGCGGAGTGGATTGTGAGGGAACGAGTGTCGAGAGAGAGTGGGCCGGAGTGGGGAGCGGAGAGGGTGAGTAAGGCGGAGCCGTGGAGGGAACAAGTGGCGAAGTCTAGGTAGAGAGTTAGTGCCACGTGGGTTGTTAGGGGAGATTCCCCGTCTGCGTACGAGTGTGGGTCTAATGGGGCCATTGTTAACAATGTTCTCTCTCGGGAGAGGGATCTTTTTCTGTCGCCGGTGACTCTACGTCTGCCTGCGTGTGCCTTGGAGAGAGGTTGTCAGGTTGATCAATTACCTCGCCTTTATTGGGTGCGGAAAAAATACCTACGGGTTTCAATCCAAAAAAAAAAAAAAAAAAAAATGCAGGGGGGAAAATAAATAAATAAATAAAAGGAAACGCCCAAGTTTTAGACTGTTTGGAAAAGGAGATGAAGTGACGAATGTGAAATTATTTAATATCTATATTTTGATGATTACTGAAAGAAAAAAATTTATTTTTTCTCATTTTTCCTTATTCTGTTTGGATGGTTATCAAACAGAGGTAAAAATAAAAGATAAAGGGAAGGAAAAATAATTTCTTTCCCTCTATTTTTTTTAACTAGCAAAAAATATCTTCATATGTGGATAAATAAAAAACAAAATAATGATAGACGATAAAGATATGTTGCTTAATCTACTAGCAATGCTCAATTTGTTTCATTGTTAGAGTTTTCTTATTAGACGAAAAACTAAAACATATTACTATTTCGTCTGTCAATTGTTATTCAACCACAGATCAAATTGATCAAATGATACAAATATCTGTTTATTTGATCAGCCCAACCATGTGTTTACAGACAGAGGGAAAGAAATTATTTTTTGCTAGTTAATGATTCCTATTAAAATTAATTGTATATTTAGTTTCATTGAACAGAATCAACACTTCATTTAAGTGTAAATTATAAAAAACTTTGTTTCTACAGTTTGAATATTGTAATTTTGAAATAAATATAAAATTCATATATATATAAATTTGCGTGTAAGAACTAGCTCTTGGTCTAGTGGCAAAGAGTAATGCACCTTGAGTGAAAAGGTCGCAGGTTCGAAATCCGACTATGGGAGGTCTTTCATAGATATTTAATTTAAAAATAAGTTGGGTGGCTCAGACCCCCAATTTATCTTAAAAAAATATAAATTTACGTGTATTTTATTGTGTTAATCACTTTGCATTGTTAACAGGGTAGATAAAAACAGATTGGCAGAAATAGAAAGAAAGAAAATTCATCAGCCAGGATCTTGTATGTTGTAAAATTTATATTTTACAGTCTTACCTCAGTGACAAGCACAACACTTTTTACCATGGACCCGATCGACTATTCTACAAAGTCAACCATCGTCCACTTGTACGTGCATTAAATAAAAAGAAAGTTTAATATGCACTATAGTGCATAGGACTTTTTATGCATCGCAGATTTTTTTGGGAGTATTTTTATAAATTGACAAATTTAATTTAACCAATCTAATCTACATATTAAAATATCATAGCAAATCAAATTTTATAATTTTTTTAGATTTTATTGCTATTTTTTTCAAATTTTTTAAAACCTGCCAGTTTTGGAATATTGTAAATAGTAGTTTGTTTGCAATAATAGCATGTTTAAAAAAATTCAAAAAAATAGTAATAAAATCTCAAAAATTGTAAAATTTGATTTTCTATAAGATTTTAATATGTAGATTAGATTGGTTAAATTAGATTTGTCAATTTACAAAAATACTCTCGAAAAAGTTCGTGGTGCATAGAAAGTCCTATGCACTATGATGTATATTAAACTTTCTCTTAAATAAATGCACAAGATCAAATATGCAAATCAAGTCACGAAAGAGAGAACATCCCTCTTAAATCTTGCGCGCATTTTCTTGACAAAGTCACAAAACACACAAAAAGAGAGAGAAAAAGAAACAGAGGGAGGGAGAGACGGAGAGGCAACATAGGAGGAGAGAATACTAATTCTCTCTATACTCCTTCCATTTCCGCATTTTCTGCTGAGATAACTGAATCAGCACAAAAAAATATTTGTAAGGGGAAAATTTTGAAAATTTTCCACGTAATTTTTTTCTATTCAAACAAAAAATAATAATTTTACATTCTCTATATACTCCTTCCATTTCCGCATTTTCTGCTGAGATAACCAAATACTATTTATTTCAACTGAATTCTGAGTCAAAAATAGAATAAACTTAAGAACCAGCTTTTGGTCTAGTGACAAAGAGCAATGCATCTTGAGTGAAAGGTCGCGGGTTCGAAATCCGGCTGTAGATCTTTCATAGACATTTAATTTAAAAATAAGTTGGAAAGCCCGCTTGACCTCCGATTTATCTTTAAAAAAAATTAGAATAAACTTACAGCTGGCATAAAAGTAGTTTCGTTTTAGCAATTTTACTATTATGACGAAATAACAAAAGAGATTTAATCCATTCCGCTGAAATAGAATTCGAAAAACAAACAAAAAGTTGCATGGCATACGTATATTGATGTTTCATTTATGTTGTAGCATCTCCAATTTTCATCTACCACAATAATTTAATGAATAGTTCATCCTTGAAAAATATCTATGTTGTAAAAACGAGCTAGTAATCATTTAGCATATCATGGCAACTAAAAAAGACATGCGAACTTATTGTAAAATTCTATGTATCTTAATCATATTCAAAACTAGAGATACTGACTGCATAAAAACAAGTGTGTGACAAATTTATGTATTTTTTTTTTTTTTGAGAAATTTAAACATTCCTAATTGAAGCCGAATTGTCAGTTTTAAGCATTTTTTTTTTTAGTTGTCAATATCAATTTATTTTTTATTTCTTTTTAAAGTTAAGAAACGAGGAAATCAATCTAACAACAACAACAACAATCATGTCAAAGTTTGAAGCGAGACGAGCATAACCTGACAGTGTGGTCGCACCCAACAAAGAAATTGCAACCACGCTCTAGGTCTGCGCCAGCTGCCAGGGGATGCGGTCAGGCCAACATTAGCAAATTTGCTCTCTTTATACCAGGTTAATTTGTTCTTTTTGGTTCTACCGAACCCCAAAAAAAAAAAAAAATTCAGAAAAAAGAACCAATATATTTAGGGGCATCTATGATCAAACGAGCAATTTGATCTCTTACAAATTTGCTCTCTTTCACGTTTTAGCAATTTTACTATTATGATCAAATTACACTGTGAATGAATTCCTATCTAGGGGCATCTTTGAATCGTGAAAGAGCCAAAATTTTCTTAAAAAAAAAAACAAATAAGAAGGGGCATTGTAATAAAATAATTAAGCACAATAGAAATTACACTAGTAATGTAAGATGGACATACTTCGCCTTCAATATTACATGCGTTACATCCTGTTGTATGTATGTACACAGTATTAACTATAAACAAGCTACAACTATGCATCCAGAACTACGTTTAAACAATTCAAAAATTATACAATCACAAATAAATTAGCCCTTTATAATCTCCTCCCAGATAAATATTTTTGCCACCAATAGACACGCCCAAAGTAAAATGCAAAATTGATTCCCACAAAGAAAATTTTTACGTTTGAATCTAGCCTTTAATTTTAAACTTCATAAACTTTGATCACCAGTATTTCATGAACTTTTTTTTTCCGAGCAGCTTCAAGACGGGTTTACATTACTAAAAACCAAATTAATTTACAAAGTATATTCTAAAATATAGGAAGGAACAGCTGTAAATAAAAGAACCTCTGAGTATTAGTACTAGAATAAACCATCATGATATTTACTTCAGTTTAGTGCTGTTTTGTTTACCATATACAACCGGTACCGCATCATGTACCGAGGCATCTTTGTTCCACCAGTGCTTCTTCTTGACGTTCTTCTTATCTCTTAGCATGGCAACTTCCTCTTGCAGCTGCTGAATCTGATTTTCATCCTTTTCAATTTTCTTCTTCAGTTCAGTGATTTCTACTTCCTGTAAGTTGAGTTTCTCTAGCTTCTCCTCATCCCCTTTGAGCCTCTTCTTAAGTTCAGTAATCTCAGCTTCCTAAAATAATGATTAAAATCCATAAAACAAGGGTCTAAGAAAGAAGATTTTTACTGGGTTACAAAACAGTATTTAGGTACAGCCAAAGGGCCTGCTGGTACCAAATACCAGTCCCTTGTTCTGCTAACTGGTATAGATCACAGTTACTAGATAATAAAAGAAATTATTCAATATTGCTAGATAATTAGAATTTTAGGTTGCATATAATAGTCTACAGGTGTTTTGCTTCAATGAAATACAGAACATATATTCAACCAAATTGATGTTTCTGATTGAATGGTCTAAAAACTTCTATTGATGATTATTACCAGCCATTCAAAGAAAATTTATATTAGCAAATTGATCATTTGTAATAAATTTAATTGAATAATTAACAATAGTGTGTATCTGCTTGAAATAAGAGAATTGAGAAAAACAAAACCAGTCCAATGGAACCCACTTTACACTTACCTGAAAGCTGAGTTTCATGATCCGTCCCTCCAACTCTTTCATGCAAGAATTCAACCTCTCCAATTCCTCCTTCTCCTTGGCCTTTTCTTTCTCTCTCAATACCACCAAGTTGTTCTCCATTGGCTCATAGTTAGAATCAACTGTACCAATTGAAAGTGCTTCTGAAGGAGATTGAGAAACAACACTGCACGTCTCCTAAATTTTGATTTAATAACAAAAACTTAGCAAGTCATTCATGTAAGGATAAATTTCTAAAAAAAAAAGAAATTAAACTTTTGTTCTATAATCTATATTGTTGACTACAACAATGAATAAAATAAATGAAACTATCCCAGTTAAGAACAGACTTGGTGGAGCTTAGCTGGATAAGTATTAGTATATTTTTATATCGAACTTTGACATTTTATATATTATCTACAATGTTTTCATTTTTTTTCTTATAAAAAGGTTCTAGCAATTGATGACAGAGAAGGTCATGCTATGCATGAAGCACACCATTTAATTTATGTCATCACAACTAATTGACCCTGCTAGTGAAGATATAATATCAAAAGTCAAACTGTACATATTCAATTAAGGAGGCCATTGGTAATGTGCAGATAGCACAGCATATGAAACTTCTATCGAGTGAGAATTCTCAGATCTTGCTTCTAATCATATGCTGGTGTGCCCCATTTGTCTAGTTACATAACATCTGTTTTGCCTTTTTGGGTTTTTTAATTTAATTGTAATTTGGGATGTGTACCGGTCTGGAGAATCACAAACAGGTATATTGTGTACCAGTATACTCAATGGCTGCAAATGCTACTCTGTTTTCCTTATAAAACTTTTCTTTCTTTAATAAAGTTTTGCTGACGTGGAACCAGCCATAAGAGAAAAAAAAAAAATCTCAAAATGTGTTTGTTTGGGGGGGTATCAACTAACTTCCTGGTGATCTTCATAGGTTCCTGAAACGACCATTCGTGATTCTTCAGTTTTGTTGTTGTTAAGCCCCATTTCTTCTCCCACGCTCACTGAATCAACTGACACTTTACCATCAAAATAAGACAGTTGATTAAGAGATAGTAAGGCATAAGTTTAAAGTCGACAAATTGATAAATTGTTGTTTATGGAGTTGGATAATAATTCCTAGAAGAAACCTTCTCCTAGTTTTGCCCAATATATCTTAATTTGAGGTTGTTTAGAAGTTAACATAGGCACTGTTTCATTAAAGAAAGAAAAAGTAGAAATTCATGTTTGATCTAGAAATTTCAGTTTCCTCTTCCAATTTATGACAAGTAAACTCTTCTTGCTCAATTAGTTCCAGAACCCTCTAGGAAGTATAATACAAAAGTTAAGTCCTTTTTCAAAATAGTACTAAGTACTTGACCAAATATATACAGGCACAGACTATTTAGACTGTGTACCTAAACGTTTCCGAGTGCGCTGACGAACTACTCGGTTGATTCCAAATGCGGCAACCAAGGCCGCTGCCGTGAAGCCTGCCATCACTATGGCATGCTTTTCTCCCATTACTCCATCCATGCCTGCTCCAGTCTTACACCTCCTTCAAAGATTAAGTTAAAATCGAGCAGAACAATTTCGATACCAGTCCGCTGAAGAAAGATGAGTTGAGAAGAAAAACCAGAGGAGAATGGGCGTACACGTAAGCCAAAATCAACGTGCGTTCTTCTTCTCTACATATAAGTATTCTAATTACTTTCTATGTTGGAAGTCATCAAAGCACTCTACCTATTATATATATAAGGAAACGGAAAAATGGTGTGTACCCACAAACTGCACACTCGCCTAAAATATTGGAAATGACTTGTTTTTAAAACAACGTGCATCTTGAGGCTTAAAAATCTAATAGAAAATGGACCCTAAAAAAAAACTCTAATAGAAAATGAGTGTGAACGGCTTGAAGTACTTTTATTTGTATATAGTTATCTTTTTGAGAAAAGCATGGGCAAAGAAATGAAAGGACTCCTTCGGCGTTGGGTGAAAAAGCAAGGAATTTTGGCTAAGATTCGATTCATTTTATTTACTTAAATTTGGTCCTTTCTCTTTCGTCAGGGTCAGTTAGATTTAAAACACAATTAAATAGATGACAGCTCATGTACTCAATAAGACAGAAGAAAACCAAAGAAATTAAGTATCATACTGGGACTATACTTTCAGATATATAAAATGTTAAAAAATGGTATTTGAAATATTTTCAGATATATAGAATTTTAACAAATGGTATTTGAAATGTTATCAGTTGTTTGATTGACCTATGGGCTTGCGGTGCTTTGAAGTACCACAGCTTGTAGTATTAAATGATTTTTATAAAAATTGGATTGTTTATTTCAAATTTGATTGTCCAGATCGAGTTTGACTGAAATTCTATTGGAGCACTGGGTAATTGGTATAATTATATTAATACGAAATTTAACTATAATATATAGACTGGCTAATAAAAAAAAAAAAAAAAAAATTCTGTATAAGTGAAGAGAAGACGACCTCTGCAAGTACAGCTAATTTTTTGTGCTAGATGACAGAATTTTTTATTCAAATTATGCTCGGACAAATCAAAATGGACAGTTATAAAGAAATAATGAGTTTGATTTTTTTTTTCTTTAATGTTTTTTTAAATGATTTTTAATTTTTAATCAGACTGTCTTTTCCTCCTTGAGCTCTTTGATCCATTTTTTGGAGTCATTCTTCTTTTTTTACATTTTTGTTTCTATTTTCTTTATTATCTTTTTAGCATCTTGCTAAAATCATGTACATTAACTTTAATTTAATTTAATTAAGATAGGTGCTTGACCTCTATTTTTCTTCAAAAAAAATTTTAATCTTATGAAAGATGAAATGAATTACTCTTAACATTGTCTGATAATGCTCGAACCCCTTTTTTTTTCTAATGTTCGAGCATTTAGGAATTGATTTTAAAAGGGGTAAATTGCCATCATATAGTTCTATTTTCTTTTTGAAGGTTATATAGTTCTATTTTCACGAGATGGATTCTATTCCATGTACAAATAATTAGCAACAATTATCCTGGATTAACTCCGATCAAGAAATGACAATGCTTTCAAGGAAACAAAACATGTTTAAATCTAATCAGAAGAATCCCATTATTTGGGAACAAAATATCTGGCTTCAGATTATTCATTCGAAATAATAAATAAATCATGAGGCGTTTACCCTGACGATCGCGTGCCCGAAAGGTCTTTGCTGGATCAATCGGATTTATGATATCACCAAACTAAACGACCAGATCGTGAAGACAATTGTCCATCATCATCAAAAATTAAAAGTTTACAATCCCATTTTACTGGATCAAGCGTATAAATAATGAGTAAGATCACCAACTTGCAGTGTATTTCTGTTTCTCGCAGTTGTTAACTTGGTGTGTGCATATATTCTGAAAGCGTGTAAAAGTGACCTTATATTAATGTCTTATTTGTGAGTTTTGTTATGGTGAGTTGCAACTCACCAAAGGTTCCGTGAGTTGCGATCAAAACTGCTATATCTAGTTCAAAATGACCGAACCAAATCGTCTAATATGATCTCCCTATTGAAATCTCCATGCAGACCAAAATTTATATTTTTTTGAAATTTTTAAGTATTTTTTCGGATTTTTTAAAATTACTATTTTTGAACGGTTCAGAACTAATTAGATTAATGATTTTCTAAAATTTCAAAAAAATACTTAAAAATTTTGAAAAAATGTAAAATTTAGTCTGCATGGAGATTTCAATAGGGAGATCGTATTAGACGATTTGGATCGGTCATTTCGAACTAGATATAGCAGTTTTGGTCACAACTCACGGATCCTTCGGTGAGTTGCAACTCACCATAGCAAAACTCCTTATTTGTTCAGTTTTCCATATTTGTAAATGACTAAATGGGCATACTTTTATGGGCCAGAAATGGGCCAACTCAAAGGTGGACCTAATGTGGGCCTGCAATTGGATTTTATAACGGGATGCTGTCGTGAAGATGCAATATTCCCATAAATTTACATCCTAGGACCTTGCCACCTTGGTAGCCGATATTTTTTTTTTTTTTTTTATATATATTTCAGTAGTTCTTTTTGTGGAACTATGCCTGCTCAAAATACCGGTGAATGGATGCGGATATTGCACTCTGTTTCTGACCATTGTTTAGAAAATATTTTATTTATTTATTTATTTTTGGTAGTTTGTATACAACTTGGAAATGTTTTTGCTATTTTTTAATAACAAATCTCAAGCCGGGAGGCCCAGGACACAGGAATCAATTACCTAAAATTGTATATAATTAAATAAAATAGGAGGAACGAAGATACTTGTCTGGTCAAGGGAGTATTTTCTGCACCTATACTCGTTAGTCGTTACCCGGCAGTCTGAGTTATCTCCCATTATTTAATTTTAGCTTCAAAACTCTTCATGAGATATCACACTACTAACACTATGAAATATTGATCAAACATGATAACATGAATCAACATAGTAGAAGGGCTCAAAAAATTTTAGAAAAGGACAAAAAAAGTTATGATAAGTAAATAACATTACGCATGCATGTAAGAAACAATATTTTTTACTATTAAACTCCTCGAGTATAGAATAGATGTCTCATGTTTAACTTGGATATGTCCCTATATTATCGTAGCATTAAGTTGTATGTTTAATATTTTATATAATTAGTACAAATGAAAAAATAATTAAACTATTGACATTTTAGCATCACTTTATGTACACAAACCAATTATAATTGTTATAGTATCTTGAAAATTTGGTATCCTTTTATAATATAACATTACGTCATTTATACAAAACATCATATAAAATTTACGTCAATTATACAAAACATCATATAAAATTAGAGGTAGACTAAAATCAGTCGCGACTGACGAATGAGACCGTCAGCTACGATCAAATCTCAATTTTTGAGATTTTAACAGTCGATCCGAACCGTTCAATGTGTTCTTCATATTGAAATCTCATTGGACACAAAATTTTATATTTTTCTGAAATTTTTTAGTATTTGTTTGGTATTTTACAAAATTCTTAATCTAAACAATTTTGGACCCTTCAATAACTATGATTTTTTAAATTCTCAAAAAAATAGTAAATAAAATCAGAAAAATGTAAAATTTGGTCTCCAATGAGATTTCGATATGAGAACACATTGAACGGTTCAGATTAGCCATTAAAACCGCAAAAGTTGAGATATGATCGTAGCTGACGGGTTCATCCGTCAGTCGTGGCTGATTTTAGCCTATCTCATAAAATTATGCTATAAAATTTGGTGAATTGTCCCAAGAATCATTGAGGGATGAAGACCGGAGACATGAAACATCCACCAGACAAAACAAAAATATGCCGGGCTTAAGATCATCACATTTTTTAAAAAAAAAAAATTAGAAAACATATTTTAAGATTTGCATCTAACTGGGTCTCACATCGCTTGCATCGCTTATTTATTTAAAAACCATGTTACAATAGCACCATTCAAAGTATAGGATCATGATAGCACATCACAGCTCGTTCCATTGTTTTAATTTGCAGCGATCAAAATTAGAAACTGAATTTTTTTTTTTATTTCCCTTTAATGATGTATGTTAAACAACCTATTTGCAGATGAAATTTTATGCTACTCTATATATGGTTTTGCATTTCGCAATGCTCGGAAATAAAACAAATTTATTTTAATTTGAGAAAAATATCAATGCATTAAGAAGGTTAAACTCATCAGCGGGGAAAATGACTCATTCTGATGCTAAAAGGAAATAATCTTTTTAGCTTTATTTTTTCATTATAAATTATTTCTTTTTCTTATATTATATTGCTTATAATTCAAAAATCTTAGAATTGGATGATTCGTTTTATGTAAACTTATTCAAAACTACTATAATTAAGATAAATGATACGACCTTAAGGCCCTTTTCCTTTCCCCATAAAAAGGAATGAAGTTTTTTAACAAGATAATATTTTAATGATTTAGCATCTTTTGTAAGGAAAAGCAGAAAATAAATTTATAGAAATGGCTTTAGAGTGTATAGTTTATTTATTTATTTATTTTTGGGCAAGTAAAGATTTGATAAACACATTAGCTATTATTAAAAGTCAAGCGGTAAATTTTATCATTTTTAATTAATAAATAAAATATACATCAAAGCTTAACATCTGATTATAGTTCATAATACAACTGTGAATTTTGATTTCCGATTTCGGCAAATCAATTAATTTAAATTGGATATTATTACGAAGATAAAACCATTACAAAAGTATTACAAAGAGGCAGTTTTCTAATAAGGGGGAAAGAGAAACAATAAATAATTTTGATGAACATGTACGAAACTTTTAATGTAATGGAACACTTAAACATAAATAGTACATCTTTGTTTTTTTAAACGTGCATATTGTACATTTATTTATATCTATTGAACAGATTGGACATTTCTGTTAAGCGTAGATTATGCACATTTGCAGAATTATTTAATTTATATAAGAATGATATTAAATTTGTAAGTGTGAATAATGTATTTTCTATAATAAATATAAACTTGATATTAAATTGAAATTTTCATATATTTTAGTCTTTTATAATCATTCTGCACGTCACACCATTATTTACAGGCTAAATAAAACAGAAAAAAATAATAATAATAAATTAATAATAATCAGCCAGGGGGCCGTGATGTTGTAAAATCTACATTTTACAGTGTTACCTCAGTGCACAACACTTTTTACCGCGGACCCGATCGAGTGTTCTACAAAGTCAACCATCATCCACTTGTACGTGCATTAAATAAATGCACAAGATCATCAAACATGCAAATCAAGTCACGGAGAGAAGAACATCCCTCTCTTAAACCTTGCGCGCATTTTCCTTGGACAGAAAGAGAGAGAAAAAGAGAACTTGAGAAAAAGAAACAAAGGGAAGGGAGAGGCGGAGAGGGAACATAGGAGGAGAGAGAGAATACTAATTCGGGCAAGTCCCAATGAGAGACGGGACCCACCTCTCAGTTCTTCCCTTTATATGGGTGGTCGAGCTCACAGTGGGGCCCACTTCATCGGTCGCGCGCGCCGCTGGTTTCGTCGCCGCTCCCAACGCGTTCGCAGCGCTCTGAGCCAAGACACCACCCGTCCCCCCCGTTCCGGTTCCAATTCTCATTCCAGTCTCAATTCCAATTCCGTTTCCCATTCCAACTCCAATTCCATTTCTAATTCTAGTAAACAGAGCGACTTTTCTCAGAAGAGAGAGAAACCGAAGAGAGAGAAAGAGATTGTCGAGGTAGAGATCGAGGAAGAAGAAGAAGAAGAAGAACATCATCAACAACAAGAGGTTGTTGAGTTCGAGGAACTAGGCATTCGTGGATTGAAGCTGATCCGGGTTCCTGTTAGGTGGAAAATGGCAGGATTCGATCCTTACAAAAAGGTTTTGCATCCATTTCCATCATTTTCTTTTTGGGTTTTTTTTTTCCTATATGGAATGAGGCATTTTGTCGTAAAGTTTGGATCTTTATGGTTTTTGTTTGTTGGGTTTGATTGTCCTGCTTTTGATGGAGGCTCTGTTTGTTTGTTGGTTGGTTTGTTTTAGTTTACCTTTTTGGTTTAGTCAGTTAACAATAACAAAAAAAAAAAAATGTATATATAACATGGCTTTCGCTTTGTGGATGAAAGAAATTGTATTAAGAGAGGTTGGGAATGTCAGGTCTTGGACATTTGAGGGTCACTCAGAAGAGAAAGATTAATGCAATAAATCGTTATAGGAAGGTTTTGGCTGAAAATCTTGGAATTTTTTTTTTTTGTATAATTCAAGTTCAATTTGTGGATTTATGTTTTGTTTCTTACGTGCATTTGCAATGTTTGATGTCGTGACGAAGCTAATATACATTGTTTGGAATCCATCAAGTCCAATAAAATTTCATAAATACTTATTTGCTTCCACTTTTTCTCTTTTATTTTTAACAGTTGTGATGATATTTTTTTTTGTAAAAGTTACCAATTTACAATTGAATGCTTAGAATATTAAAAAAATTCAACATATAAACGCTTCCTCCTCCATCTCTGGTCATGCCATTTTACCCCTATCTTTTGAGCCCTTTACTTGCACATATCTCTTTTCTTTATAATGGAGTGTTTATTTGAAATTAATTTCGTTTTAGTTTCTTTATTGATTTTGTGTTGCAGTATGTCTGTCAAACCATTTCCCCTCCTACTTTGGATCGTATGGGAATAAGGAAGGAATAAGGATTTTAGGGGTAAAACGTTGGGAAGTGTGTAACTTTGTGAGAGAGATTTATGTTTAGGAAGAAGCTATTCCTAGCCCATCCAAATGACCCCTGATTATAAAACACAGCACATAACATGCACTTCTGAATGCACCCATGACTCATCAGCCTCTTCTTCTTTTCTTGAATTAATATTTGATTTAATCCACATGAAACAACTGGGATATAGGGACTAAACAATAGTTATTCCCATAAAAGTCAACCTTTCATAATGGCCTCCGAATTGTCTCCACATATAGTACAATAGAATTCTTCTGAAAGGATACTATGAAATTTTTGTGGAATTAACAAAAGTAAAATTGACATAACTCTATCCAAAAGTCAGAAAAGTAAAGCAGAATTTATGGAGTCAGAAAGGGTCATTCTAGATGGGAAAAGAACTATTCTAGTAAAGAAAATGGTGCACTATAATATGGAACTATGGAGCTAAAATACTATGCAGGCAATTTTACTCTCTGCTAACTATCCCGAATTTTTTCCTGCAGTCCGAATCGGAATTCTTCACTGAGTATGGTGAAGCTAACCGGTACCAGATCCATGAGGTTATTGGGAAAGGGAGCTATGGGGTAGTGGCAGCTGCCACAGACACGCATACAGGGGAGCGTGTGGCAATAAAGAAGATTAACGATGTGTTCGAGCATGTATCAGATGCAACCCGCATCTTGCGTGAGATCAAGCTGCTTAGGCTGCTACGCCACCCTGACATAGTTGAGATCAAGCATATCATGCTACCCCCTTCACGCAGGGAATTCAGAGATATTTTTGTGGTGTTTGAGCTAATGGAGTCTGATTTGCACCAGGTTTATATTTTCTACACTGTTATTTTAATTTTGGCTTTCAGGGGTGCAATTTGGTGTTTAGTCCCATAATAGAACTGTTTTGAGCAAGGAATTTATGTAACAACATCCCACATGGACTCTAGGAGTGCCTTTTTTGGCACCTTTTTTTCTTTTTTTAATCTTGAAATTCCTAATTATATTTTAAGTAATGTGGTGCCCAAACTATAACTTGAAATCAATTGGCATTGGTTATAATCGTCGTGTATCAAATACTACTGCTTAGTAACTTATGAGACAGATCATGCAAACTGATATTTGTAGACCAAATTGGTGAACTGTCAGTTGTTAGGCACTTAAGATCGAACTTAGTAGTTATATTATATGGTTAAAACTAATGGAGTGAAATCTGTATAGGTGATTAAAGCAAATGATGATCTAACCCCTGAGCACCATCAGTTCTTCCTATACCAGCTCCTACGTGGCCTCAAATACATCCATTCTGGTCAGTTTCTCCTATCATCTGATTTTTTTTTTATTATTATTATTATTTTTTTTTTTTGCAGTCATGTATTTTGGTCTTCAGGCTTCTATGGCCACATCCCTGTAACTAAACCTGCTTGTCTTTGAAGAGCTTGGTAGGATACCAGTCAAGTCTGGTACTAGTACTTGCCGGATCCATGCATCATCTTTTTTTCCCCTGGCATAATTAAGCTTTAAACATCATTATCCGGTAAAAACTACCATCTACCTGCATCAGCTGTTGTACTAATTTTGTGGCTCTGACTGAATTTTGTTATTTTTAGCAAATGTTTTCCATCGTGATCTGAAACCAAAGAATATTCTTGCTAATGCTGACTGCAAGCTGAAGATTTGTGACTTTGGACTGGCCCGTGTGTCATTCAATGACACCCCTTCTGCCATTTTTTGGACAGTATGAAATTTCTTTCAAATATGTAAATTATGCTGTTTATTTAAAAAAATGTAAATTGGGTGATATTGTGTAAAATTGGATATGATTGATTTTTTCTTGTATGTACTTAGGATTATGTTGCTACAAGGTGGTACCGAGCCCCAGAACTTTGTGGTTCTTTCTTTTCCAAAGTATGCTATTCCTCAGTTTGTAAGTATTACAACTTCACATTTTTTAAGTACATTTTTACTAATCTTTATTCTCTCTTTTGGTAGTATACGCCAGCAATTGATATATGGAGCATTGGGTGCATATTTGCAGAGATGCTTAACGGGAAACCACTATTTCCTGGTAAGAATGTGGTCCACCAACTCGACCTTATGACCGACCTTCTCGGCACTCCTTCTGCTGAGTCTATATCTAGGGTCTGTCTCTCTCACCCTCCTTCCCTCCTCTCTCTTCCTCCCTCTCAATCTCGGCATACATGTGTGGGCATGTGTTATTCAGATAATATCAATATTTGTTATGTAATAGATTCGAAATGAGAAGGCAAGAAGATATCTGATGGGCATGAGGAAAAAACCAGCAGTTCCTCTCTCACAGAAGTTTCCAAAGGCAGAACCACTTGCACTTAAGGTACTGGAGCGGCTACTTGCTTTCGACCCAAAAGACCGACCTAGTGCTGATGAGGTCAGAAGTCAGACCCCTTTTGAAACTTTCAGAATGTTTCATCCTTGCATCTGTTAATGTTACTTGGTTGCAAGTTTTTTTCCCAATATTGATCAAAAGTTTCATTTGTGCCACTGGAAAATTGGAATATTAACAGCGTCTCTCCTAGTTTCCTTCATAGAAATATGAAGTAATCAAACACTTTTTCAATGCTTTATAGGGCATCATGTTAGTGTGTGTTTCATTGGGTGGTAAGTAACATTAATACTTTTGGAACCAGCCTTTGGTCTAATAGCTCAGGCAATTCACAATGAGTGGAGGTTGTGGTTTCAAAACTTGGCTGGAAAACATTGTGGATATTTAAAATTGGGACTTGGAAGGCTTGACCCCATCTTTACCTTAAAAAAAGAAGGAACAAAAATACTCCTTTTGGAGGACGTGTGACATTAAGATGTTACTTATAACTGATATGCATTACTTTCAGGAGACAAATATGCAATTTGCTTGCTAACATGAATACATTATATTATGGTATGGAATTGGTGGCTTGCTCTAGAAGGAATAAATATATATATATATTAGTGAACTTACTTTTTATATTTAGGCCCTATGCGACCCATACTTCCATGGATTAGCAAATGCTGATCGTGAGCCAACAACTCATCAAATTTCTAAACTTGAATTTGACTTCGAACGAAAAAAGTTGACCAAAGATGATGTCAGAGAGCTTATTTACCGAGAGGTACTTTCCTAAGATCATTTTTTCTTATTTATGTTTACCCTTGAAAAATTGAGCCCATTTATTTGCTTACATTATGATTCAAATAGTAAAATTCTTTTGGCCATGGATGCAAAATCTCACTTTCTCCTGGAACAGATACTAGAGTATCATCCTCAGATGCTACAAGAATATCTTCGTGGTGGGGAACAATTGAGCTTCATGTACCCAAGGTTACTTCCATAAATATTATACTTTTTTTTTACTATTTTTATGATCAGATGATTGCAGTTCATGCAAAACTGGTTAAGAATTAAAAGGCTTTGTCCGAGCTCATGTGATCCTGTCCATGTGGTGTGACTATATTCTATGCCAGCTTAATGTAACATTGTGACGACCAAAATAATATAAAAATGAAAGTATGTCCAAATAAAGTGTATTTGATTTGAAATCTTTATACACAGTGGTGTTGATCGTTTTAAGAGACAGTTCGCACATCTTGAAGAACACTATGGAAAGGGAAGCGGTGACAAGAAAACTCCAGTCCTGCGACAGCATGCCTCGCTGCCTAGGTATCTTTTCTTGTTACAATTATCTAACATAGAAATAGCAATCTTAGTCATTTCTCCAAGCACACCCTGAATTATGAAATACTCAATATGTTCTGCCAGGAGGAAATTTTCATATATGCTTGTTCATTTTTCAAAATTTTGAGAGCTATTTAGCATATCTCAACATCTCTACCAGGTATATTGTATTATTATATGCCTCCCTTGGGGAACCAAAAGTAGGAAAGGAACACTTCTCTTGTTATTTTCAATGTAATAGTTTATCTTTTCTATTTGTAGAGAGCGGGTACAAACAATGAACAATGAAACAGGGGAAGTGAACGGAGAGATGGTAATGCGAGCCCAGGCGGAGAGACTACTTATGCAGGGGGAGGGATCAGACCATGCTTCAGTCACCGACGGTCTAAGCAAGTCCAATTTCAGTGCCCGCTCCCTGATCAAAAGTGACAGCATCAGCGCATCTACTTGTGTAGTTACGAAAGCAAAAAAGGTTATAGACGTAAGTCCATTACATGATTTAGGTTTTAATTAGCACCAGTTACCATGGAGGTATACTTGTTAAGTGCATTACCTGTTTTAACTGGTATGGAATCTCCGTGTGCACCAGTACTCCCCTTTGATGAACATATTATATGATTGTGTTAATATTTTTAATATTATTACAGGATGAGGAGGTCGCAATTGAGGGTCTCTCACGCCAAGTTGCAGAACTCCATGCAACAAATTGATAACATACTTGGACAGGTGTCTTTCAAATAAGCTGTAGGAGAGTATTAAAAAAATATACAAGGATGTGAATTTGCCATAATAATCCACTTTCACTCTTTGTTCTTTTATTGTAATTTAAAACTGTTTATTCTTTGAACCTAGAACCCTTGAGGTATTTGTCTTCACGGGAGGGGCACAACCTAAAATTGCAGCCCTTTTGAGATTTTTTTCCCCTCTCTCTCTCTCTCCCCCCCCCCCCCCCCCCCTCCATTTTCTCTTTTGACAAATTGTTTTGTTTTATGTTTTTGATAAGTTGTTTTCTGCAAACTAATAGAAACCGGGGAGAGCATGTAATTTACAGAAGCATACTTGATATATACATATACACTCAGCAAATTTTAATTGCTTGGCATTTTGTAGTCAATTACTGAGATTGAGGTGGTTTATACAGCCTGAAAAGAGCTCTACAGGATGCTTATATTTAAAATTAGTCCTTCATTTATCCTTTTCTTTCATTTCGTTGATCTAAATATATTCAATCAATATCAAATTTGGTTGGTTCATTAATATTCACACTTGATTGACAAGCACAATCATTTATCACCGATAATTTAGCTTGATTATTCAACCAGTAGTCTAATTTAGCTTGAATAAAGTGTATATTTAAATGTCAATAGTTTATAATAGTAATTTTATTGGGTCAGTAGTTAAAGATTTGATATAAGAGTCTTTATTGTATTACTGATATGGAAATAACTAAACAAAAAAGTTGAAAGTTAAAATGTCAATATATTAGTTCATCGATTATTTTATCACTGATAAAACATTAAATGCTAAATCACCACCAAACTTTAAACTGCACAAATCACATTTTAAAACTTTGAAAGAAATAAAACAAATATTATAATTATAACTGTATACATTTGGGCCATCGTGCAGCGCACATGAGTTACTGTGGTTAGCACAGTATTTGCATCATGTCTGTCTATTTTCGCTTGCCTCATCTCGGCCGCTCCTCCCTCTTCTCTCTCTACGGAGCTCCTACGTACCCTCAATCCCGCTGATTGCTCCTGCTGTCTCTCTTTTCCTTTTGTGTTGTCTGTCTCTCGATGGCTCCGTGCAGCGCTTGCCATGCCTCTCTTCGCACCTCTTTTCTACTCTCCCATGTGGCTTCTCTCTCTCTCTCCGGTGACTCAGAGCCCCTTTCTCTCGCTCAATCCATCTCTTTATCCGGATCGCCTTTAGGGAAAAACGGAAACTGCTGCTGCCTCTCTCCGCCTTTGGATCACGACAATCTCCAATTTCGGTTTCATCTCTCTTAGCGATTGATTTTAGATTTTTTTTTTCCTGGACGAAACTTTGCCTCTCCTTCTCTTATCTCTCTCTCCATGCCCTTTTTTGTCGACTGTCAGCAAAATTTGAAAACCTAACTAATCTGATTTGCTCTCATCTCTGCTGCTGCTCGATTGTTCTCTTCCCTGCATATATTAGGTTTGTCCTCTTCTTTTATGTTGTTGTTTCTTAGTTATTGTCCTTCCTTCTCTTTGCAGGTTTGCTATTTGAGAATCCCCTCGACACTTTAAGAGCTTGGTATTGATGTTGTAATCGATTCGCTCAAGCCTTAAAATTTGGTACCAATTTCTCTTGCAATTCATGTCTTTAATCATCAAATTTCCAAGCCCCTAAAAGGCAATCAAGTGGATGCAAAATCTATTTCTCAGCACAGAAAGACTGATAAAAGTTTGATGCTATGATTCTTCTATTTTTATCTTCTGTTTGTTCAATTTGTGGTGTTTGTTTTTGAAGGTTCTTTTGTATAGATATTCTATTTCGTAAAAGTTTCGGGTGTCTTTTGTAACATATTTATTGGTACTAATATTTGAGGTGCTCTCATAATCTCTTCTAATCCATTTCTTTGAGTTCTGGTAAAGATTTTGAGGGAAGGTGAGGTCTCCCTGCTGACAATTAAATTTCTTGCCTCTATTGCAGACCATTTCTTTGCATACTTTTCTCCATCATTCTCCTGTTCTGCTAAGGTGTCAGGGCAGAAAAGGAGATGAGATTGAAGGTACCAATCATTGCTCTCTATAGCACCCAAGGTAACATAGAATTTGGTATATTACCATGGCAATTTAGTAGTGTCTTGATGATTTGCATCAGAAATGAGAATTTATCACACATAGGTAGATTGATCCCTATTTCCTTTAAAAGATTATCTATATCTTTGGTTTCATTTGTAGTTTCTTCTTCTTTTTCTGTTAGTGTAAATCAAGACAAATGTTGTCACTATGTTGTACTAGGATGATGCATGTCAGGAGTTTTATTAAGTTGCTGAGAATTTGCAACTATATTTGACCATCATCAAAACAAGAGCCTTCGTATAATCCTAAGGTACCTTCTTCGTTTTATTAGAGACAATTTTTTTTAGTTAATTAACGTATTTATATATGGAAGATGCATGAATTTATAAGTCATTTACTCATCTGGCAATGGTTATCTAATCGAGTGAAGTCATTGAGCCTCTTTGTCGAAAACAACTAGGTTTTGAACCTGGACATGATATTTTGTTAAGCCTGAGCACATGCAAGGATTTATTTCTTTAAATATTGAGGTACAAAATAGACAAGTTACTTTTATTGATGAATCGCGCAATTCCACAGCTCCCTACATACCCACATATTAGTTTTGTTGATGATCTTTTCATACTATAACCATATAAACGTAACTTTTTTCTTTCTGTTTCTCTTTTATGAAAAACACCATGTTTACATAGTATTGCCTGAACCATATATATGTCTCTCTTTTTTCTTCATCTTTATGTTTTGGGATTGTCATCAGTTGCATATTGCAAAGAGCTAATATGGGGCTAAATCGGGACCAATTGCACGGTAAATTGACTTAATTTTGAATTTGGGTTTGGAGGAGGGGAGGCCAGCAAGTATAAATACTAGCTGTAACATTTAGTTATCAAAATGGTACTTTCTCAGCTTATGCTAGCAATTAGCTTGAAACAGTCAATTGTATAAAATTATAGTGTTTTGATATTATTATTATTTTTTTTTGCACTGTCATTTAGTGACATTTGAGGTAGGTAGCGTTAGTAGTGCGGTAAAAAGAGGGGGAAAAAATTAAACCAAACTGCTATGAAATTGGTCTGATGGATATACTGTACGCTAGCAATATTTTTATTAATACTTAATTAACAATGAACTATTACGCGAGTATTAATGTTATTAGTCAAATACACAATTTGAAAATCAGGCAAGTACCAAATGTAGGCTAGCAACTAAGAAAGTACGGTTTTAGTATTGTTCTAGGAGGAGCTTAAGCTGTAACATTTAGTTTTGATATGATTTAAACTCTATGACGGGTGCTTGAGAAAGTACATAAATGCAAATGACAAGTATTTTACTGTTTAATTAATAAACCCTTCCCTCCCATTTTTTTCACTAGGCTGTTTGCAATGGTGGAGAAGTTTCAGGTCCTTACAGGAGCTTTTGATCTATTTCCGGTTTGGCATTTTATTTTGTTTCTCATATTCTTTATTTTCTTTTTTTCAGCACTGAGTTCGATAAATTCTATAAATTCAAACTGGCAACCGTTAAATTCCATACAAAACTGATTTTAATGACTGATTTTGTTAAGAATTTATTTTGTTGTTAAGAAGCTCAATTGAACGAAAGAGATACAAGTTTGATTTTAATGACTGATTTTGTTGCTTTTAGGATACAAGACTGATTTTCATTCCATATGAAATTTATTAATACTCATGTAATTTTAGATAATTTCATTTTGTTTCTGAAAATTGCTATCTGTGTATCAGTCCATGGTACTATTTATTAATACTCACTCATGAAACACTTTCAGATTGAGATGAATCGCGCAACGCGCGAGATTAGAACTAGTTACGATAAATATACAATATAGGTGGACAAATAAAGACACTATATGAATAAATAAAACAAATAGTTTTTCAAGTTATGCCCTAGAAATCAATTATTATAACGACTATTTTAGTTAATGTTATTGACAATTTTATATTAGTTGTTTCTTGAATTTATTATTGATAGATCATTCAAGTTAAAGATTTGAATTGTGAATTTTTGTATATTGTTTATTAGACTGACAATAATAACTCTTAATAATTAATAATAAATATTGATTATTGATAAAAGATTATTATGCAAGTGGTGATTATTCTACAAATCATAGGTGTATATTAGTACAACATAACATCAACTATATATTCATTTGAAATAAACATGTAAATTTTGTTATGTATCATTATTTATTTCAATAGTATATTATTTTAAATTTGAGTTGATTAAATTATTCCACACGATAATTGTTTCGATGAATATTATCCAAGGCTATCCATAAATTGTGGTTTGAAGGATTCCATTTCAGCACTCATGAATTGTGCAGGAATAAGTGTTGGGATTTCGATTCAGCTTGCGTAATGTGTACCTCAGCATAAAATTCAGGGCAAAACAACAAAAAATGTTGAAACAAACCAATTATACTAATTACGTAATGTGTACCTCAGCATAAAATTTCTGTTTCACAAACACTAGCAAAGCACAAAAATTTAATTCGAACAAACATTTGTCAGTCAGCAATTAACCCCAACCCCGTGGCGACGAATTTGTGCCCCAAACTTATATGTAAAGGACAGTAGCTTCTGACCAAGAGCATTACATAGAATATGATTTAGACGGTTCCAAGGCCTCACGATTGTCAAGCACAACGCTTCTAGATCTCCCCCAAGTGCCTGCATTCCAATTTGACCACCCCCCAAAGTTGAAAATGCCAGTGAGTTTTGTTTCTCCTGTGCACGACCACTTACCTGGAAGGCCGAAAGAAGGCGTCAAGATGGAAGTTAATGTGAAAAGGGAATGGGAACATGAAACATATTGTTTATAGAAAAATGAAGATTAATTAAGATATAATTAAAATAAAACCTATAAAGCATGCATCTAATAATTTAATTTAACATAGCTTGATAAAAGCAATATGGAATTATTTGATTTGTACAAGTCGAAAAAATTATGTTTCTTATAATACCGTTTAACAAAAATTCCGTTAATAAAAATTTAGTCATTTTGAACGCAAAATATGTTGGAGGAAGTTAATTTTCTATTGTGATCAGCAATTCCCCAACACAAATGGGCCTTAAAATTAAGGAAAAATTGGTTATAACACCTGCCTGCCCTTGGGTTTCTTTTCTAGGCTCATACCTGCCTGATTTTGCCTGATGGGCCCATAGGCTGCCTGGCCTGTCTCTACTGTCATAGGCTCATAGCACGACTATTTTGACATGAATCCATATCCTCTGCAGATATTTTGAGGTCTGCAGAAGACATACTCTTGATTCGAACCGTCCGATCAATGATGGATGTCCCATGATTAATACCAAGTCCATTGAGATTCGTGCGGCCTGTAAAAATTTCAGTCACTATTGAACTTCAAAATTATCCGATTCTTGTCACTAAACTTTTAAATGTCTGCTAGTGGTAAGAGTACTAGAGTTTTTTTTTTTTTTGCGTTCACTAAATTTGATCTAAATTTGAATTTTAGTCACTACTGAACTTCAAAATTATCCACTTTGGTCACTAAAACTTTCAAAATGTCTGCTATGTAGTAGGAGTACTGGACTAGCCTCAAAGAGATCAGGAGTTTAAGTCCGTATGCATCTTTAATTTTAAAAAAATAGTTTGATGACAAAGACCTCCCTCATTCTTAAAAAATAATAATAATAGATAAACAAAATAAAACTTACACTCAGTAAAGATTTTATTTAATTAACCATGTAATTTGAAGATCAAATCAGATTTTTTCAGCTGCTATGAGTTTTTTAATTCTTTAGTGGTACGATAAACGTGTTCCATATCAAACAAATATATTAATTAATAAGCTAATTACATCGTTAATGAGACAATTTTTCACAAAGTGATCAAAATTGAACAATTCTAAAATTTAGTGATCAAAATCGAATAGTTTGAAATTCGGGGCTGATAAGGATCATCTCCAATATTCTCCATCTCATCATCCCTTGAAAAATGTGTTTCTATTTTTAGGATGTGATTAATTAAGCTCTAATTACTTTTTAATTTTTGCGTTCATCCTCTCATCCCCTACATTTTCTATTTTTGTCCACTCATCCTCCCCTCCTAGCACTTTGTTGCTTAGGCTTCCTCCATCTCGTGGGGACCCCACACATCACAAAACTAGAACAATTAATTTACAAAACTAGCATAATTAGAAAAATAATTCTAATTGTGCTAGTTAATATACATAATTGTGATGGTTTAGTAAACCTAATTGCGCTAGTCAGTAAACCTAATTGTGCTAGTTCATATACCTAATTATTCTACTTAATATACATAATTGTTCTAGTTAATAAATTTAATTGTTCTAGTTGGTAAATCTAATTGTGCTAGTCCATATACCTAATAGTTCAACTTCATATACATAATTATTCTAGTTAATAAACCTAATTGTTCGAGTTGGTAAATCTAATTGTGCTAGTTAGTAAACCTAATTGTTCTAGTTGAGGTCAGCGACAGAGGGGATGGAGATGAGCGCTAGATGGGGGTGGGCACGTACTAGGAAACACGAGGAAGAAAGGAGGAAGACAGTCAGTTTAAACAATTAGAACAATTAGTTTACAAAAGTATGACAATTAATAAAAAAAAATTAGTTGGGGGTCAGGGATCAACATGGGAAGAGGGATGAAGCTTATGCATGAGAAGGAAATGAGTGCATATACTCTGGATGGTAGAGAGTTGGCCTCTGATCTTCATCCCCTCAGAGAAGTTTGTCTTTGATCCTCATCCCCTCCGGAATGAATGGAATGGGATGATAGAATCTATAACAAATTAAAAAGCGCGTGAGATGGGATGAGGGATGAGAAAATTTTAGAGATGTTGGGTTTGAAATTTAACGACTAAAATAAATTATAGGCAAAATTTTTTAACCTCCGGAATTATTTACCTGCCTATCTATATTTAAAACAGTGCTCATGCATACCGGAATGACAAAATTACCTCTTTATTTGCTACCCAAAGCTAAAAGAAAATTGTAAATGTCAAAAGGCAAGGTCCAAAATATATCGGAAAAGACAATTTGGAATTTTTTTTTTATAGAGAAGCTGCCATGAATATAAGATAAAAATAACACTAAACAAGAAAGAAAATATATATTACAATAAAAAAGCACGACTACACCACTAGAGGATTATGTTTATGTGCCGCCTCTGGTTGTTGAACAAACACGGACTATCATAGTGGCATCGTCAGTATTATAAATAAAAACCCGTGGGAATCTGGTTAACAATTTTAAATCACGCATCGACACGGCAATTATGTCAATAGTCTGATGTTAATAATATTTTATTATTAAAAATAGAAACTATGTAAGAGACTATGTTGCCGACAACTATGTTCATTATTATGACCCGTTTTACAAGTGGGCGGCAATCATCAACGCAAAAAATCTATAGATTTCGTTCTTTTTATTTTTTTTTCTTTTGTTTTGGTCTCAAACAGAAGGCAACGCAAAAGCAAAACCCTACTTCCCCTTTCCTTTCTCTATTTTTTTCTGAAAAATCAACGATCGAATTCGATGGAATCCACCTCCCTTCCTCTCCATTGAACTTCCACTCCGACGGATCTTCTCCCTCTCCGCCGTCTTCTAATGAAGTCTCTTTTCCTTCTCTGTCTCTTATTATCCATGGCTGTTGCAAGACAAAGAGTCGCCTCATCTTCCTCTCTGCATCTTATCCCCCTATGTTGCCTTCTAATGGAAAAGAAGGTGAGGCAGATCCCTTAATTCAATCCATGGCGAGATGCAATCCTAGATTTAAACCTTTTTTCTATATATTTTTTTAAGTTTTATATTTTTTGTAATCTCAATTATAGATGCTACCTCACGTTGTTTGTTTTTAATTTGTTTTTAATCTCCTTCGTGATTAAAGGGAGAAGCAGGCATCATTTTTTCCCTCTTTGTTGCCAAATGGAACAGGATCTAATTGGATGACAACTATATTGTATATTTATGATGAAAGATCGAGTACCTCATAATCAACTATAATAAACCAAAGAAACATTTCTTTTTTTGCAAAATTGATGGAACATATATTGAGAGAGTTCAAATCAAGGTCGGAGCAGGCATGAATCAAATTATTTTCTTTAGAGAATATAGTGAGCAACATGCACTTTATTTTTTTCTTATTTTTCTCTTTGTTGCTAAATAGAGAAGGATTAAATTAGATGATGGCAACAAAGGATAGTAGTACCTTATAATGGAAGACCAAGTACAAAAGGATTAAATTAGATATGTCTATGAGATGCATAAAATGGCTGCAATGCTCATCTTTTCTGATTTTTTATTTCTTTGTTCCAGTACTGTTGTGCTCTTTTTCTATAAAAGAAATTAATTCAAGAGTAAAAGGTATTGTCATTTAGCCTGTCCACTAGACCACTAGATAACAAGTCACGATGAACACTTTTTCTGTTTTGTGGAAGTTGTATATCGTCTTTTTCCTATTTTTTGAAATGAATATCGATATCGGAATAAATTATAGATACCATACGAGCTGGTGGAGCACTGTTTGGGGACAAGTGACCTGAGACTATGAGTACTCGCTTTTTTGTTATTTTTTAATTACCTGTATTAATTAGATTTAAAAAACTATGAGCTCGATCCAACATTATTTGTCTAATTATAAAACTTAATCTATATCCAATTTGCCTTTTCATTATTTGTTTTGGATAATTTCATCTGGTAAACCATCTGGTAAATTTTATCTAAATACGTTGGGTTCTTTATACATATGCTTCTGTTTAATTTTGTAATAAATTTATTTATTCTATAAGACATTTTCTGTTAATTTAGTTTTTATATAGTACACAAATTTATTATGCTATGTAGGTATAGTTTTCTTTGACCTTCTTACTGCAGGGAAGATATGGAGATTCGATAGTTTTTTAAATAATTGCTCTTTAATTTGTTTTAGAAATTAATAAATAGTCATTGAAATAGTGCCTCACCAGTCATTGAATACTTTATTACTCTTTAGTTTTAACGTTTCATGCTAAATCTTTATTTCTGGCGTTTCATTTTAATGGAATTTATAAATGATGGGCCCCAACAGTCATTGAATTATTGCCTTTTTATCATGATTGAAATAATAATTGTTGGCTCCCAACTGTTTTTGTGGTTGTAATCTATATGTGTGTGTGTCAAACAGTGAATACTGATGGGGAAGAAAATGAAGCCTAATTAAAACATTTAACTTGCTTTTACAATTGTTCTCTCAAATTCTGCAAAGAACAAGGAGCAAGTGCTGTTGTTTCCGATATTATCAGCGTTGTTTCCGGTTTCTCAAGAATAGAGGAAAAGGATTGCAAAGGGCAGGCCAACAAAGATGCAAGTGTTGTACATAATTAATGAGAGGTTATTTATTTTTCACTTATTCACTTCCTTAAATTTTACATCTTATTAACCTGCTGTACATAACGAATGGGAGGTAATTCTTTCATAATTATTCTTTTCCTTAAATTTCACCTCTTATTAATTCGTCTACTAATTTATTGGTTGGAATTAGTGTTTAACATATCCTTCCATTAAAGAAATCAATGACTATTATGAAAGGTATGCTTGTATTTGAAAATATTATCCTTGGTTTTATTACAGTTTTACTCTAATCCATGTGCTTCAGTTTTGTTTGATACGGGTCATACATTTTATTTCACTTTATTGATAAAAAGGTTGAAATGCACTAGAAATGTCATGAAGGGGAGACTGTATTGCCAGCTTTGGGGTTAATGATTCGACATCAGCACGGCAAGTGTTTTCATGACATTGCATGATATTGGCACATCTCTCCGCAAAAATTATTAATGTATTTTGATTAGCCACAGCTACCACCTTAGCAAAAATGGCATTGATAATTCAGATTTGAGTTCAAATGTATCTAATTGGATCCATTGTATAATTGATTTTTTTTCTTTTTCTTTGTGAGCACATTCTACTAAGGCAACACAGGGGAGATAAAGGTCAGCATCTTAGTCCTCTCTATTTTATCTAGCTACTAGTGTGTGCAAATCCTCTTTTTTATTTTTTCGGACGTAAAATTTCTTAGGATTAACTGAAATTTGAATAGTGTAAAATCTAAGGTATTACTAAGAACTTCATCTCAAAATAAGAGTGGTTATAAAAAACTTCAGCACAACCATATTAAAATAGATAATGGTTCTCTTACTGGATTCTTTATATTATGCATAACGAGTTGATATCCATTTTTGGTAAGTTAATATTATATCCTTGCATTTAGCATTGTTCAAGTCATTGTTGTTAGGAAAAAAAAAGTATGAATTTGTATTTAAAAAAATTAAATAAACCATTATCTTATCATATTTGAACTATTTTACAATCTAACCCTTTTATAATTGCATGTCAGTAAAGGACCGGTGAAGACACAAATAGAGAATCTATCATTGCAGAGAAATAATATAGAAGTAGAAGATAACATGCATATTTATATTGGCACATTAATCTCTACCTTTATTGTCAATAAAGAGTTAAAGATATGTACAAAAAGAAATTCAGAATCCAATAAGAAAAGAGAATGTGCAATCTTTTCTTTCCTAATTAACACCGCCCTTAATTTTGTGGTATTGTACAAATTTCTGAATAAAAATACAAATGAACTGGCTCTTCATTTATTTATTTATTTATTTTTTTGAATTTCGGCTCTTCATTTATATCATATTTGTTTTGATGGAATCATTTAAGCCCCGTAATTGCATCCGGATCCGATACTGTAACTAAACTGTTCTTGGAACAGTATCGGATCCTGGCCGTTTGTTTTGATTAGAATTGTTCATCGGATGGCTAGAAAAACTCTGACGTTTTTCGCTGCAGTAAATAAGATGCGGCTATGTTCAGTGCACGTACATGGATGCATGGCCCCACACGTTTTTTGCATCATTGCCCAGTAAATACTTCAAAAAAAATTAAAAAAAGGTGGGTTAGATCCAAAATAATATACAAAATGTGTCACTTTTTCCTATTAAACTGCTCAAAGTTTGTAGTCACATATGTTGGTCGATTCTGTACGTACACTGAACAGAATGAAGCAAGAAAGGGTCAAACCTGTGTTCAGAAAAAATCTGGGTCCATTTATTTTAAATAATTTTTTACAACAGATGATGTTGATCCTTGCAATTGGGCACGAATAATCCATACATATGATTGTGCTACTGCATTGTATTGAAAGATTAAATAATTTTTTTATCTGTTTTAAGTTAGATATTCAGTTTTTTATATCATTTTATTTTGAAAAATTATAATTGGTGGTTAAAAATATTACAAATATATTTGACTTAAAAATAGGAAAAAATAGTTCACGCAAGGCGCAAGATCCCACTAGAAATAGCCTCAGGTCGATACGTATAAATAAGAATGATGGGTACAAATTTCTAGAAGTGCATTACGTACTTATATAATGAACAAGAATAATATATCAATTACAAAATAAATTAAATTATAATATAGTACATACGTGAAAAGCATAATCATAAAGTTTGTAAAAATAACAAATAATTATATATCGCATAATATAATCTTAAACAATTATACATATTTTATAAACATGCTTACCATAAAAATATATAAATTATAAAAAAAATATTAGATGTAAAATTTTGTTACAAACTCATGTATCCATCGAAACTCGATATTCTATCTAGCATGAAACTTCGAGAAACTTTTATTTTCTGTATAGGTCGCGCAACGCGCGACGCACCCACTAGTAATGTAATAAACACTAGATGAGGGGGAGGCGGCTTCGCCGCCATTTGATAAATTTTGATGGCTAAATCTATCAATATATAAAGAAATATATATTTTCAATATATCTATTTTATATCTACTTTATATATAAAGAACTATCTTAGATGATTGGTACAACTATTTTTAATATATTTAACCAAAAAAATATTTTTAATTAAAAGCCAATGCGGTCACATCTTTTAATTAAGAAGGGTAAACTTCTAGAATATATTCAGATTGATCGATTAACGAAAATTGGAGGGCTCAGATTGCATGTCGTATGAGGGGATAATTTTTTTTCTATAGATTAGACATGAACTACCTTAGACTTCCAAATATATCTACCTTAGATTTCCAAATATATTTAATTTTTAAACTATTTTTAATTTATATAAATAACAGTGTAAAAAAATTGACCCTATTTTTAACCGTATTTTAAACTTTAAAAAGCGGCCACGGGTTTTAATTTATAAAAATAAATATCTTAGATATCTCAATTTGTACTACGCGCGCTTATGGAATTTAATTACAAAAAATAATAACCACAGCACCACCTAAATTGTAAGCAAGTTAAAAATATAGATTCGATAAAATAAAAGGGTTGAATGTCATGCATGTAAAATAATTTCCAAAGGCTCGTTGCGTGTCAAATAAAAATTAACTATCTGGTTATGTTTGGATAGAATTTGGAAATAGTAAGATTTCCGTTAATTTGAATTTTCGAAATAGTCACCAATTTATTTATTTACTTTCTATTAAATTTTAGGAACAACACGATTAACGATCATTTCGAAGCTATTTAATCCAAACACGAATCTGTATTTTGAAATAGTCGTTACTCGTTAGTCTAAATTAGATAGGCAAATTATCAATGTATGTAAAGCCGAACAATTATCAACCGCATGTCTTGTTTATATACAATTAACGGTCAATATGCCCCGATTCCATTCATAATTTTTTTATTGGGAGATCAAAGGCGTTATCCTAATCAGATCTCAACTGTGTCCCAATACATGTATTGCAATTGAACTACCCACAATCGACACTTGTCAATACTACAGACGTTCAGACTACATACATAACAAAAAGTATTATTACTGTAGTTAGACAAAAATCACCCTATGTTTTATCGTATTTACCTTTTAGTGCGAAATTACTCTCCGGAAGCGGTGCTTTATCGCTCCGATACTTTTTCGGTAAGTGCGGGTAGAAGGACGATGGCAGAACTGTGAATAATGCGTGCTGGGTCCCACATGTCTGCCACTAGAGAGGCAAAGGCTGTACACGTGTGAATCCAGGTAGGCAGTGTGGGTGTTCACAAATCCTTCCAAATAGGACCCGATTAGCGCAAAAGCTTTAACAGGACGGGCCCCACTTTGTCGATTGGTCCCCAGTCACATATGCAACCTTATCTGGTTTTCATCTCAGCTTTCACTCGTGTCTTATGATTACATTTTGTTTCTTTTTGTAAATTATTGTAAGTTTATAGCCATTGGTTTTATATTTAAAGGAGATAAATGATTGGAGCAAAGTACTTTTGTTGCAAAAATACAAAGAATTTTTGTATGATCTAAATTTTCTCTGCCTACGGGCTTATGATAAAAAAATAAATAAATTTCTCGCGTTCCTTTTATTCTTGAAGTCTATAAATTTTTGAGGTATTAATTTTATATTAATATTATTATGTATAAGTTATTCAAGGACGAGAAGTTTCAATAGCTGTATAGTTATATTATTTTGCGACCTGGTCCGAATCGGATTCTTATCTTTATAGCGATGCATGAATTGACATTTGGCAAGCATTGATGCTATACTGGAGGAAGGATTCTCACGTATAAAGCTCTATATAGTGAGTAAAATGTGAACCATTTTGAAGCGAAATATAAAAGCTCTCCGTTCCTTTATAATCAATTAATGTTTTTTTTTTTTAAAAAAAAGAGTTAGGCCCTGATCGGAAACACAAACAAGCGCGAAAAGAAAAAAAAAAGAAAAGAAATCTGACGTGAAGTCGTTTCCGACGATCGGCGGTGATCGGAGGAAATCGCGAGAGTTTAATCGCCCACCGGAGAAAGAGAAGATCCAACGGCCGAAACGAATTCTTGCCAAATTTCTTGGTTTTTGAGCGGAATTCACGGGCCAAAATTTTCTCGCCGACTCTCGCAAAATGAACTCTCACGCACCTCCTTCCTCGGTTCCGATCAGAAGATTTGGGAAAGAGAAAATTCCGTTTCCGATTCTCACGCTAAATTTATGGTTTCCGATCAGAGCCTTAGTTAAGAAACTGAGACGTGGGTCAAACTATCGTTTCGGGTCGAAACTTGGTAGGAGGTCGGAAGGCGGAGGGCGAAAATTTGGTTTAACTGGCCGGTGGTCTAGTTTCTTGATTAACCGATTGATGACTAACTTGTTCGTAGCTATGTTGGGTCTAAATCGGACCTAATTGCAAGATTAATTTTTCGTGATTTTATCTAATTTATAAATTTTTTAGAGTGCGTTTGGCATGCATGCATGAGATTAGCCTAACTTTTAGATTAGTAACCTAACTTGTTAATTTTGAGATCAATAGAATTAGTACTCACATTGGAACTAATATTTACTAACTTCATCTCAAATACTAATCCCAAAAATACTAATTTTAATCCCTAACCCCACTAACTTATGGTGTTGTCAAACGTCCCCGTAGTCAACTGATTTTTTTAATTAACTTGTGTATAATAATTCAGTATTGAATACAGTACTCAACATAGCTAGTTAGTGTTAGGAAGTCTAATTTTCGAATTTTTTGTGCTAATTAACCATTTAATTAGCAATCCAAACGACTTCGACCTCGAAGGATCTAGTCCAAGCATTCACACACAAGAGAGAGAGGTTAGCAAGGCCACTTCTCCTTGTATCGCAACAAGGAGGCTCGAATCCGACGATGTCGAGGTTGTGCGCACCACCACGCGTGTCTCGGCCTCAAGTCCACCAAGGTATTAACAAAAACCTCGATCTATGCTAGTAGATGAGAGGTTAAGCGTAATCCCTTTCTTCCCTTTGCCTTAATTAACTATTTAATTGGATGGAGGCAAGAGGTGCTCAACACATGAGCTTAAGAGAGCAATGGTGGAGAGGAAAAATTCTGAAATTTTTTCTTTAATTTTCGTCCAAAATATTAGGGAGAGAGAAAAAGGCAAGGTGGCTAGGGTTTTGGCTCCCAAAGTGGTTCTTTTATAGACCAACCACTCTCTCAAAAAGTTGTAACTAATTTACAACTATGCCATCACTAAGGCAGCCATAAAATGGACCTAAATGGGCTCCATCAATTATTTAATTGGTCCTCTAATTCAATTAATTAGTGGCCCAATTAATTGCTCTCAAGTTGAACCTTTAATTTACCATTTAAATATAGACCCGTTAGCTCAAATTAATTACTTTAATTAATTCATGTTGAACAAATTAATTATCAACACTTTGATAATTATTTAAGGATTAGAATGTGCATTAATTTATTTCTATATAATCCGTTTGACTTAATTAATTAATTATGACGGTTCGCAACAGTACATAATTAATCAGTCAACATATCATATTGCTGCATTCCTTAATACAACCAAATAAATAATGCACGCATGGTCAAAACCTATTTGTGTGATCCTTTGAGGATTTATGCTCTGTTGGACATGAAAAATAAATCGCTATTTATTTCCAATAATCAAAAGCGGTATCTAGCAACACGTTATGATTCCCAATTCGCATAAATAGTGTACTGCTACAATATTTTAATCCTGCATAAGAAATAATAGTATTTCCTTGTCTGATTCTTATGTCACATGATATCATCGTATAATCCAAGATAGGAATGTGTCATTCTTGCAGATTATATGTTTCTTGATCTAGAGATGACTGTATCAGTTGCTAGCAAACAATCCATCTCCATCAAGGGGACCAAACAGATATCATCGCTCACTAAGTAAATTAATGAGGGACATACGGTTTTCTTGATGAACAACTTTTCCCCGCACAATTCAAGAGAACATAAATAAAGTCCGTATAGCAGTCCTTATCAGGAATCAACGGTAGACGATATTTATTGAACCTGTTCTCGTATGGAAAAGCTGAACCATCTCAAACTTAGAATCAAACTCAAATGAAATAAATAATGACACATAACACAATCCATATATTTATTTCATTGGATCGTGTCCTGTACTATGTTTTATAACATATACATATGCAATTAAGTTGGCAACTCCTTACCTATGATCTGTAGAACTTAATCATCACTTAACTTGCATACTAATCTTATCCGATAATTAATATTCCTTGTTAATTATCAAGATTACGGACCTTTTAGATCTATTATTGTCATTTAATTATAAATGAACTACAGAGATCTACAATTCAGATCCTCAACCTGAATGATCTGTCAATTAATAAATCAAGGAATAAATGATCAAATATCATCAATAACATAAACCATAGAAGTAGCCATATAATGATTGACTTCTAGGACATAACTCTAACAATCTCCCACTTGGCCTAGAGTCAATCAACAGTGACTTGTAGCCAGTGCATAGTACTCGATGTAATATCCACTTGCCCTTGTACCTTGTACGAGGTCTAATAAGCCACTTGCCCTTGTACCTTTGTTGGTAAAAGGCGCTTTGGTCATCTTTCTCATCAAACATGATTTGCATGTGTCAATTGGCTCGAAAGCGAATTGATCCAAGAGACCAACGGTTTGTAATCTCTTGATGCGTTTCTCGTTGATATGACCTAAGCGGCAATGCCACATTAAGTCGAACTTTCATGTGAGATCTTACGTTTTCTATTGTCACGTTCAACACTCAAAACATGTTCGCTAGAATCAAGCACATAAAGATCATTCAATAAATGCGCAACACAATAACAAACATCATTACGCAACAAAGTACAACTTTTGTTCTTTATTACAACACCAAATCCATCCAAGTCTAAACACGAAATAGAGATGATGTTCCGAGTGATACAAGAAACTACATAAACATCTTTTAGTTCCAAAACTAAACCAGAAGGCAAAGTAAGCTCTACGTTCTCAACGGCCATAGTGGAGACGCACGTGCCGTTACCGACGCGGAGTTGAACTTCGCCTTTCTCGAGCCGCCTCCTACTCTTTAGTGCCTGCACATTTCGACAAATGTGAGCACATGAACCAGTATCAAATATCCAGTCTGTGCTAAAGGTAGCGATAAGGGTTTCAATGACAAATATACCTGAAGTAGAAGGCCGGACAGTTCCCGCCTTCTTGTCAGCGAGGTACTTGGGGCAATTCCTCTTCCAATGGCCCTTGTTGCTACAGTAGTAGCACACGGTCTCGGAAGTGGCCGGATTCTTCCTTCTCTTGGAACCCTCGGGAGCTCCCTTGGCCGAACCTTGGAGCGTCACCGTGCCTTTGCCCTTTCTAGTTCTGCGGGTCTTTCTTTTCTTGCTCTTCTTGTTCTTGTCACTCACCGCAAAAACATCTTTGGGCCCTTTCTTCTTTTTGAGACTCTCTTCCGTCTCGACAAACATGTTTTGAAGATCATCCATGCTCTTGTCCATGCCATTCATCCGGTAGTTCACAACAAAACCGATGAAGCTATGAGGGAGAGAGTTGAGAATGAAGTCTTGAATCGCCCCTGACGGGAAGGGCATATCAAGCCTTTCGAGCTGCCGAAACAACCCCGCCATCTTCATGACGTGTGGCCCGACTTCATGACCTTCCGCCAATCGAGTATTGGCGACGGCCTTGATGAGACGAGACTTTTCGGTGCGGGCCTTGGTTTGAAACATGTTCGAGAGACGAGAGACCATTTCAAACACTCCATAACCACTATCCATGAACTCCTTTTGGAGTTCCGCCTCCATGACAGCGACAATCAGGACGGACATCTCCATGTCGTCCATGACGTGCTTGTCATGGGCATCCTTGTCCGCTTGAGGGGCATCTTGTTGGAGTTATGTCCTAGAAGTCAATGATTTAATGACTTAAATATTAGTTTATGTTATGGATGATATTTTATCATCTGTTCCTAGGTTTATTATTGACAGATCATTCAGGTTGAGGATCTGAATTGTGGATCTCTGTGGATCATTCTTTAGAATGACAATAATAAATCTAAATGGTCCATAATCTTGATAATTAACAAGGAACATTAATTATCTTATAAGATTAGTATGCAAGTTAAGTGATGATTAAGTTCTACAAATCATAGGTAAAGAGTTGCCAACTTAATTGCATATGTGTATGTTATGGAACATAGCACAGGACTTGACCCAACGAAATAAATGTATGGATTGTGTTATGTGTCATTATTTATTTCGTTATGATTTTGGTTCTAAGTTTGAGATGTTTATCTTTTCCACATGAGGATAGGTTCAATAAATATCGTCTACCGTTGATTCCTGATAAGGGCTGCTATACGGACTTTATTTATGTTCTCTTGAATTGTGCGGGGAAAAGCTAATCATCAAGAAAACCGTATGTCCCTCATTAATTCGCTTAGTGAGTGACGATATCTGTTTGGGCCCCTTGATGGAGATAGATTGTTTGCATGCAACTTTATACAATTATCTCTAGATCAAGAAACGTATAATCTGCAAGAATGACACGTTCCAATCTTGGATTATACGATGATATCGTGAGACATAAGAATCAAAATAGGGAAATACTTTTATTCTCTTATGCAGGATTTAAATACTGTAGCAGTACACTATTTATGCGAATTGAGAATCATAACGTGTTGCTAGATACCGCTTATGATTATTGGAATTAAATAACGATTTAATCCCATGTCCAACTTAGCATAAATTCTCAAAGGGTCACACAAAATAGAGTTTTGACCAAGACAGTGCATTATTTATTTATTTATTCGCAACAATGCGTATTGCGGAAATATGATAAGTTGATTGATTAATTATATACCGTTATAATTAATTAAGTCAAATGGATCATATGGAAATAAATTAATGCATTAGCTAATCCTAGAATAATTATTAATTAGTTTAGCTCAACACAATTTAATATAAATAGTTATATTAATTTATTGGGCCAATATGTATGTATTAAATATATAGCCCAATTGAAGAGCATTTGGAGTAGCATCTAATTATGTGAATTAGAGGCTTAATTAATAGAGTTGAGAGGCCCATTTGAGCCCATTAATGGCCAGCCACAAGAGGTAGGTGGGATGGCATTCTTGTAAATAGATGGTTGGTGGTAGGTAGGGATTGTGCACTATATATAGAGATGTATAGATACAAAATTGAGGTTTCTCTCTTCCCTAACCCTAGCCGCCACCCTTCCCCTCCCTCTTTGGCCGCCGGCCTCACCTCTCTCTCTCTCTCCATTTGCTCATGGGTTGAGCATATTCTCTCCACCTATTAAATAGTTAATTAAGGAAGAAGAGAGAATACCTTAGGATTAGCTTCGTTCTAATCGAATCGCTAGCACGAATCGATTTAGATATTGGTTAATCTCTAGGTGGACTCGAGGCGGCCGTCAACCATGGTGGAGGCGCAAGGAGAGCACTCCACCGACTCCTACGCCATTGGATCGAGCCCCGCGGATGCGATTTCGCGGGAGGTACAAATCCAAACCCTTTCTCTTGTGTTGATTGACTTTTGCACTAGATCCTCTAACTTGTTTGTGGTTAATTAAGTGTAATTAGCTTCAAAATTAAAATTTGTGCACTTTCTAACAGTGGTATCAGAGCCAGGTTGTGCTTAAGTTATTTTGACACTTAATTAAGAGAAATTGGTTAATTAATGGATTAGTAGAGTTGATGCTATTGCTTGCTGTCTGGAAACAGCAATTTCTGTGTTGTTTTGCGTTTTTCGCTATGAAATGTTCTCTGAAAATTTTTTCTGTCAACTAGAAAGTTGTAGATCTGTGGATTGTGATTCTTTTGGAGTTGGATTCACATTTTTCTGAAATTGTATGAATTTACTGTGAATAAAATGGCAACGGTGCGCAGAACCAGTTTCTGCTTGCACTGTTCTGTTTGAATGGCTTAAAAGATTTATATTTTGAATATAAGTACCAGTGTTCTTTGGCTAGATTTAAAGAGGACTTGAAACTCTTTCTGGACATGTATAGAATGTTGCATGGTTCAGATTAATTCGTGGGTTTTCAAGTATGAAAAGAAAGATCTCGTCAGATCTGGCTTATTGAACAAACTGATTGTTCTAATAAATTGTACCAACTGAGAACTCTTTCTGGAAAATTGTTTGAATAGAGTTGTTTACTTTTAAGTTAGGATTCCAGGAAAATTAATTTCATAATTTTTCATGGAAGTTGGTTACCTCAACCAGGTCAAACCTTTTCGGTCGACAGTCTGTTCCAGTACAGGTCTAGTCGATTGTTAAGCTTGTAACTTGAATTTCTTAAACTGAACTTAGTGGTTTTCTTTTCATGAATAGTTAGCCAATAGATTAAACAAGTTTTTCTATGTATATTGTATATATAAAAACTGGATGGAAGGTGATCTTTCAGACCGGATGGTTGAGAAGAAAAACAGAATATCTCAAAACGGTGTTTTCGCGCACTTGTTTCAGATTTGTCTTTTTTGATTCTCTCAGATGGTTTATGATCTCTTCCTGAATTTTTGACTGGTAATTACAATCTAGACAAGGAGCTTATATAAATTATTTCATATTTTTTGGAGACCGAAAACTGTGGATTTTGTCGTGTCCCATTAGATACTTTTTTTATCAAAGTATTATTTACTAATTATTCAAACTAGTTGAAAAAGTAATTAGGATACTCCTTGTGTGATCTCCTTTCAGTTTTTTGATGATTGAAAAATTTTCAAAAGAAATTTAAACAAGTTTGGTTGTTTGAAATTTGAGCATTTACACACGGAAATTGCGAATGGCAAATAATACGCAAAGACACTTGAAAGTCATTAATTATAAACAAATTACACTAGTGGATAGATTTGTGCTAACTTTGTTTTGTAGGAGGATGTGGGTTTAGTATGGCTCATGATTCAATGCCTTGTGGTTTGTAAATTGAATGCATGTGTGATTGCGTGTAATAAGGCCTTTGGTGCCATTAATTAATTTTGATTAATTTTTGTGTAACTTGTGTGGCTTGCATGCCCCTAAGGTTAGGATGGGAATAGAAATTTACACATGTAATTTTGTTCCTTTATTTTATATAGGATTTAGATCCATATATAATTTAGTGGGAGGGACAAAGATTAGATTAGTTTTGCTACATGGAGATGCGGCGAAAACTAATGCAAGCGGGAGCCATACAAACCCACAACAATGCTTGAGATGCTTTATTATGTGAAAGTTTGTGGATGCTATGAATGTCATAGGATAGGTATGGGTGTATGTTTACACGACCACCAAACAAGAGTCACATAATTGTTTGTCCCATTAATTTGATTAAGTCAACCGCCCTCCTTCTCTCTATTCCCTTCACGTCGTTCGGTGCCAAATGACGTTTTCTCGCCGACGCGGGACGTCTTTTGGTTAACCCTCGAAGTCGGGGTGTAAATCGGATTTACTAGGAGCAAATAGAGAGAGGTTACTTATCGATGGACCCTAATCGGATTGGACATCGGGGCGAAGTTTGTGGATGTACATGAGACATTTCACAAACCAAGAGTCATATGGTTAATATGATTGGTTGGAGAACCTACCTTATCTAGTTGTTTTGGTGTTATGCCGACGCTGGCCCCATCTCAACGAAAATAGAGATCTTGGATAACCAACTACATTTGGGACATTAAATAAATGTAGTGGAAGTTTTATTTGTTATAAATAAAACATTTGCATAAACTAAATGACCTTAAATTGATTTTGTTATAGATGTTAAAATTGTTAATTTTGTTGCGATCAATCTTTGAAATGAAACTTAAATATATCAATTCCCAAAACTTTACTCAAACTACCCGAACGTAGTATCGCGATGATTGATTGACTTTTGACGAAAAGTTATTCAATAAAGCGTATGACTAATATCCTCATTTGAAATTTCTAGACCTTTGAATTAACGAATTCATATGGACTAGAATTTAACTCCTACGCTCTTATCCACTTACTCAAGAAGGCGTTCTTGGAGAAAGTAGATATTGACTCCATCATTTACGATCGAGTGTGAAGGGCATGAGTTGACCAAGAGATTCTTCTATAAGAAGATATATGAATGTTTCGTTAGCTTACAAATCGAAAGATTTAAGTAGCTAATTGACAACTAGAGATATTACGATCTCCAATGTCAAGGATTGTTGATATTGTCATACGATCTCTTTGGAATTATAAAGGATATAATGTTACCTTTTTCACACTTGTTGATGCAAATAGGTAATTGGTTAAGTATTCAAGAAATACTTCACCAAGGTATGAGTTGACATTTCGAGACCCTCAATTGTGACTATGTGTCACATGAGTTGTTTCATTTACTGTTTATGGGAGGTATTTGAAAGGTTGTTCGAAATACCATGATTGTAATGTTCTAATCCTAAAAGTGTATTTGTCGTTCAAATTATCTCATTATCTCTAATTCACACTAGTAACTTGATACTAGTTCATATGCTCGCATTTAACGAAATGTGTTGGCAATGAAGAATAAGAGACACTTCGAGAGACGTAAAGCAAACTCCGTATAGGAAATGACTTGTTCGTCTAAGTCATTACCATTGGATACGTAGAGTTATCTTTATTAAGAGTTTGTTTAAGAATTGAAGGTTACATACCTTAATTCTAACCTCTCAAAATATTATCTCCATTTCATATTCGATGATGGACGATTATGTTATTTTATTATGGATATGTTTATATGATTTCATGCATCTTGATCGAATTTGCTTGAAATAGATAAACATGTTTTTGAATGACAAACAGGATGCGTAAGACTTGACTTAAAGTGTTTGACTTTTATGTGTAATAGCCGCTTAGTCATAAATAAACGAGAATCGCATTATGAGAGTCTACGTAACGTAGAGCTCGTAGTTCAATTCGATTTCTCATGCGAATCATGTTTGTTAATTGACAAAAGCGCCTTTGACCTACAAAGGTTTAAGGACAAGTGACTTGATTAGGACTTATACATATCGATGTATATAGATCTATAAGTACTTGTGAAATAAAAGGTTGTTTATACTTTATTACTTGACCAACGATCATTGTAGATATTAACATATCTATTTGATAAGGTATAAGTATGAATCTTTTGATTAGTTCAAAGGAGTTCAAGAGTGAAGTTAAAAGACCGTTCAAGGAAAAGAAAAAGTCTTACAATTAATCATGGTAAATAGTTAAGTCGTATGATTTGAAATATTATCTAAAGAGTATGAAAGTAGTTTCACAACTCGCTCCATGAGGAATAATATGTCCAAGAATGGAGGTATCGAACAATATTTAGTATAGTTCGATCGGTAATAAATCAAATTGACTTATTCGACTCATATTAGGAAGTTATGTTTGAGGACAATATTGTTTACACTGAATAATGTTCCATCGAAGTCTATTGAGAAAGATATTTTACGAGATTTTGATCTCTAACTATATTGGTTCTCAAGATTTGGTGTTAAGAAGCTTATTTCAAGGTTTGTTGACTTATAAGCTTGAACCAAATAAGACACTCTATATTTTGTAGGATACCTTAAGTCGAAAAGACACTACTTCCACGAACATGATAAGAACAAAATAGTTGTTGCTAATCATAACGTAGTCTTAGAGAATAAAATTCTCAAGAAGAAGTAGTGGGAGTAAAGTGAGCATTAAAATAGTTTGTGCGTCACTACAAGAAGTATTCTTATAGAAAACTTGTTACTCTATGCATGGTGCTTAGTGGGAGTTGATCGGAACTTCAATCACAAGCCGTAGTGAAAGGAAGAAGTTTAATAGTACGCTCCTTCCAATAAGGACTCAACCATCTCACGAGTTGATGATGTTCGAGACACTCATGGAATGTAAGGAGTCAAGAATTTATTCTACAAATCGTTGTAGAAATAGTTCATGAACCTTAAGTACCGATCCTACAAAAGTCAACGCGAGTTGATTTCCTGAGCCGTTTGATGCATAGGCTTCACGACATTCTCGTACTTGTCATATGAGAATCCGTTGAGAAATAAGGAAATGATGGAAAGATCTGATTCCACATGTATGGTTTAAATCCATACGGTCTTTAAATGCAATCCATGTATAACAACAAGGTATAGACCTTGGTTGATGTTCAAGAATGACCAATCCATCAAGAACGTTTAGATCTTTAATGGAAAGATTGACATGGGCGGCAAGTTGACTAAGTACAAAGTACAGCTTCGCGCTTGTAGCTATGTCTAAGTCGATGACGAGTTGACTATATACTAAGCACGGCTTATTGCTTATAGCTATGTATAAGTCAATAAAGATCGTTCTAGCAACAGTTATATTTCGTATATATTGATATATGGAAAGGAACATCAAAACCGCCTTATTCGAATGAATGAAAGAAGATGTTATGTATATGATGCAAACCAAGGTTTTATTTTTGTGCTAGAAATATATACACACTTCAAGTATCCATTAATGGATTAAAGTAAGTATTGTGAAAAATGGAATAAACATTTTGACAAGGAAGTCAAGGAGTTGAACTTCGTCAAAAGCGTCTTGTATAGACAAGATATTCAGTGGGAGCATGATTGTATTACTTGTATTGTACAAGGTAATAAGATATTAATTGGGAATAACATTAAGAAAATGAATGTTGTCAAGATCTCATTGGAGAATGTTTTCTCAATAGAGAACTAGGGAGAAATCGCCTAAATCCAAGGAAACAAAATCTATGGTGATAGATTATGATGGATGTTAGGTTTGAGCTAATGTGCATATAACGACGAAGTGTTCGAGAAACACGAAAGTTACACTCCAAGATAGGATGTCTAACTACGTCACAAGGCATGACTTGAGTATTTAACTCGGTTTATTGTAACTCAATTCGAGAAAGTGCATGAAACAGTTCAAGCATTCTTTCGTTATGAGTTTCATTTTGTACGCCATATTTATGCATATGCCTCGATGTGTAGTATCCAAAGGATATGACAAACAGTTGTCAAATGGATACAAGAGAGACACATTTGGACAATAGTCAAGGATATCCTCGAGTACCTTATGAGAAAGAGAGATATAATGTTCCATCTCTTAAGATGAAAGATAGTTCGTGTAAATTGATTACATTGATACTAGTTTTTCAAAAGATTGATATAATCACAAGTGAGCTACATATTTAGCTCAAAGGTGGTGTTGTAAGTTTAGAAGGTGTTCTAAATGGAATATTACAACCGTTTCCGTCACCAAAGCAAAATTCATAGCAACTTGTGAAGCAATAAAAGAAGTTTATTTGAATCGAGTTCTTAGTCAAGCTAATATGGTTCTATTGCATCTCGAACCGTAGCTTAATACTAAAGAACCCTTTGTTGGAGATTCAAGTATGATCTATAACGATATCACTTGATATCATATGATGATGATCAAGAATATATATAGGAGTATACATATATAGGGTCAAACAAAAGTGGATAGGTTCGCGAACACAGCGAACACTCTAACATGACCTCTGCCTTAAGCGATATACGGGATGCAAAATGTGCATCCATACGTGGTGGACGTATGAGTAACTTGCTTTAAGTGTATTATTTCTTTTGAGGTCCGAGACAAGTATATATGCAGATATATAACATCGTTCTCAATTCTTCGTTGGCTAGAAGTCACTATTGATTGACTCTAGGCCAAGTGGGAGATTGTTGGAGTTATGTCCTAGAAGTCAATGATTTAATGACTTAAATATTAGTTTATGTTATGGATGATATTTTATCATCTTTCCTAGGTTTATTATTGACAGATCATTCAGGTTGAGGATCTGAATTGTGGATCTCTGTGGATCATTCTTTAGAATGACAATAATAAATCTAAATGGTCCATAATCTTGATAATTAACAAGGAACATTAATTATCTTATAAGATTAGTATGCAAGTTAAGTGATGATTAAGTTCTACAAATCATAGGTAAAGAGTTGCCAACTTAATTGCATATGTGTATGTTATGGAACATAGCACAGGACTTGACCCAACGAAATAAATGTATGGATTGTGTTATGTGTCATTATTTATTTCGTTATGATTTTGGTTCTAAGTTTGAGATGTTTATCTTTTCCACATGAGGATAGGTTCAATAAATATCGTCTACCGTTGATTCCTGATAAGGGCTGCTATACGGACTTTATTTATGTTCTCTTGAATTGTGCGGGGAAAAGCTAATCATCAAGAAAACCGTATGTCCCTCATTAATTCGCTTAGTGAGTGACGATATCTGTTTGGGCCCCTTGATGGAGATAGATTGTTTGCATGCAACTTTATACAATTATCTCTAGATCAAGAAACGTATAATCTGCAAGAATGACACGTTCCAATCTTGGATTATACGATGATATCGTGAGACATAAGAATCAAAATAGGGAAATACTTTTATTCTCTTATGCAGGATTTAAATACTGTAGCAGTACACTATTTATGCGAATTGGGAATCATAACGTGTTGCTAGATACCGCTTATGATTATTGGAATTAAATAACGATTTAATCCCATGTCCAACTTAGCATAAATCCTCAAAGGGTCACACAAAATAGAGTTTTGACCAAGACAGTGCATTATTTATTTATTTATTCGCAACAGTGCGTATTGCGGAAATATGATAAGTTGATTGATTAATTATATACCGTTATAATTAATTAAGTCAAATGGATCATATGGAAATAAATTAATGCATTAGCTAATCCTAGAATAATTATTAATTAGTTTAGCTCAACACAATTTAATATAAATAGTTATATTAATTTATTGGGCCAATATGTATGTATTAAATATATAGCCCAATTGAAGAGCATTTGGAGTAGCATCTAATTATGTGAATTAGAGGCTTAATTAATAGAGTTGAGAGGCCCATTTGAGCCCATTAATGGCCAGCCACAAGAGGTAGGTGGGATGGCATTCTTGTAAATAGATGGTTGGTGGTAGGTAGGGATTGTGCACTATATATAGAGATGTATAGATACAAAATTGAGGTTTCTCTCTTCCCTAACCCTAGCCGCCACCCTTCCCCTCCCTCTTTGGCCGCCGGCCTCACCTCTCTCTCTCTCTCCATTTGCTCATGGGTTGAGCATATTCTCTCCACCTATTAAATAGTTAATTAAGGAAGAAGAGAGAATACCTTAGGATTAGCTTCGTTCTAATCGAATCGCTAGCACGAATCGATTTAGATATTGGTTAATCTCTAGGTGGACTCGAGGCGGCCGTCAACCATGGTGGAGGCGCAAGGAGAGCACTCCACCGACTCCTACGCCATTGAATCGAGCCCCGCGGATGCGATTTCGCGGGAGGTACAAATCCAAACCCTTTCTCTTGTGTTGATTGACTTTTGCACTAGATCCTCGCACTTGTTTGTGGTTAATTAAGTGTAATTAGCTTCAAAATTAAAATTTGTGCACTTTCTAACACATCTGACTTGGGAGCCGCGGGGATGGGAATGGTTAGGAGGTATTCCTTCTTTTCAAACCTTAGGACAAGCCTTAGGTTCCGGTGCCAATACAGAAAGTTGGCACCGTTGAAGGCGAGCTTTTCTTTCTCTAAAAGAGAGCGAAGCGAAAAAGATGAGGAAGACATCTACAACAATTAATTCAAATTAAGGCCAATTAGTTTATGTTTTTGTTTTATTTTCAATAAAGTAAAACTTTCACTACTTTAATATAAGTCCTTTAAAAGTAATGAATTTCCAAGACCCCTATTTTCGTCAAGTTAGACCTGCTATGGCACGTCATCCAAAATGACTAGATAAGGTAGGTTCTCTTTAACCAATCATACAACTTTATGATTCTTGGTTCGCGTCGCGAACTTCGCCCCGATGTCCAAACTCTAGTTGGATCCATCGATAAGTAACCTCTCTCTATTTGCTCATTACAAATTCCTTTATTTGTACCCCGACTATCAAATTGACAACCATGACGTCCGCTTGGGCGGACCGCGCCATGAGAGAGCAATTTACGTGAAGGGGATAGAGAGAAGGAGGGCGGTCGACTTAATCAAATTTGGGACAAACAATTATGTGACTATTGTTTGGTGGTCGTGTAATCATACACCCATACCTATCCTATGACATTCATAGCATCCACAAACATTCACATAATAATAAGCATCTCAAGCATTGTTGTGGGTTTGTATGGCTCCCGCTTGCATTAGTTCCGCCGCATCTCCATGTAGCAAAACTAATCTAATTGTCCCTCCCACTAATCATATGGATCATATCCTATATAATTAAAGGACAAAATACATGTGAAAATATCTCTAATTCCCTCCTAGCCTTAGGGGCATGCAAGCCTCACAAGTTACATTAAGAAATTAATCATAATTAATTAATTAACCATGGCACCAAAGGCCTTACATACAATCAATCACATGCATTCACAAATTACAACACACAAGGCATTGGTTTCTTGAGCCATACTAAACCCACGATCCTTCCTACAAAATAAAGTTAGCACATGTCCCTTTGTTTCTTAATTAACAACAATAATTTAGAGTCTTTACACATCGCTTATAGTTCGGGTCTTTCCGCATAAAAGTTGAACTTTTAAACAACTAATTTGCTTAAACAATATTGAAAAGCCAATTCAACAATTTCAAACAGAAAGGAGGAATATTAAGGAGTGTTCTAATTAACTTATTCAACTAATTTGATTAATTAGAAAATACTTTAACTATTAAAATATTAAATGGAACCCGATAAAATCCGAAATTTTTAGGTCTCCAAAAAATATGAAATAAATCATGCATACTCCCTATTATGAGTGTAACTATCTGTCAAAATTTCAGGGAGAGATCACTTACCATCAGAGAGAAACAAAATTAACAAATCGTCAAACTGTGCACGAAACACCGTTATCCGATTTTCTGTTTTTGTCTAACTCTTTTGGCCTGTAGGATCATCTTCCAAAACGTTTTCATACAAACACTTTACATAACAAATCTACTATATGTTATAGGCTACCAATTCATGAAAAGAAAACTAACAAGTTCTATTTAAAATCATCAAGATAAATAGCATACAAGCTACTCTCCCTGTTCTGAAACAGACTGACGACTTAAAATATTTGCCTCAGTTGAGGTATTAAACCTTAATGAAATTCTTTGAAACTAATTTTCATAGAATTTTAACTTCAAGTAGAAACTTTCTATTCAAACACTTTTTCATAAAGTTTTCTCAATAAGTACAGTTTATCCAAACAATCAGTTTGTTGAAAAACCAGATCTGACAACCGATTCACTTCTCATGACTTGAACGCCCACATAAAATCCGAAGAATGCAACAAATTTTACATGTCCAGAAAGAGTATCAAGTTTACAAGATTTCTAGCCAAGAAATACAGATAATTATTTTCGAAAAATAAATCCTTCATTCCTAAAACACAGAACTGTGCAGCAGAGTACCAGATCTGCGCACCGTTACCGTTTAATTCACCATAAATTCATAACAACATAGAAAAATGTGAAACTAGTGGCTAAAAAACCACATCTCACATATCTACAACCTCAAATAAAATTTAGAATTTTTCTGAAAGTTTTTCTCAGCGAAAAAACCAAAACAATGTTGAAAACAGAACAGAAATCCAGACAGCAAGCAAGTGCATCACTAATCCATGTGTTAATTAATCATTTCTCAACTAATTATGTGTTAAAATGCTTTAGAACGACCTAGAGCTCTGATACCACTGTTAGGAAGTCTAATTTTCGAATTTTTTGTGCTAATTAACCATTTAATTAGCAATCCAAACGACTTAGACCTCAAATGATCTAGTCCAAGCATTCACACACAAGAGAGAGATGTTAGGAATGCTACCTCTCCTTGTATCGCAACAAGGAGGCTCGAATCAGGCGATGTCGAGGTTGTGCGCACCACCACGCGTGTCTCGGCCTCAAGTCCACCAAGGTATTAACCAAAACCTCAATCTATGCTAGTAGATGAGAGGTTAAGCGTAATCCCTTTCTTCCCTTTGCCTTAATTAACTATTTAATTGGATGGAGGCAAGAGGTGCTCAACACATGAGCTTAAGAGAGCAATGGTGGAGAGGAAAAATTCTGAAATTTTTTCTTTAATTTTCGTCCAAAATATTAGGGAGAGAGAAAAAGGCAAGGTGGCTAGGGTTTTGGCTCCCAAAGTGATTCTTTTATAGACCAACCACTCTCCCAAAAAGTTATAACTAATTTACAACTATGCCATCACTAAGGCATCCATAAAATGGACCTAAATGGGCTCCATCAATTATTTAATTGGTCCTCTAATTCAATTAATTGGTGGCCCAATTAATTGCTCTCAAGTTGGACCTTTAATTTACCATTTAAATATAGGCCCGTTAGCTCAAATTAATTACTTTAATTAATTCATGTTGAACAAATTAATTATCAACACTTTGATAATTATTTAAAGATTAGAATATGCTTTAATTTATTTCTATATAATCCGTTTGACTTAATTAATTAATTATGACGGTTCGCAATAGTACATAATTAATCAGTCAACATATCATATTGCTGCATTTCTTAATACAACCAAATAAATAATGCACGCATGGTCAAAACCTATTTGTGTGACCCTCTGAGGATTTATGCTCTGTTGGACATAGAAAATAAATCGCTATTTATTTCCAATAATCATAAGCGGTATCTAGCAACACGTTATGATTTCCAATTCGCATAAATAGTGTACTGCTACAATATTTTAATCATGCATAAGAAATAATAGTATTTCCTTGTCTGATTCTTATGTCACATGATATCATCGTATAATCCAAGATAGGAATGTGTCATTCTTGCAGATTATACGTTTCTTGATCTAGAGATGACTGTATCAGTTGCTAGCAAACAATCCATCTCTATCAAGGGGCCCAAACAGATATCATCGCTCACTAAGTAAATTAATGAGGGACATACGGTTTTCTTGATGAACAACTTTTCCCCGCACAATTCAAGAGAACATAAATAAAGTTCGTATAGCAGCCCTTATCAGGAATCAACGGTAGACGATATTTATTGAACCTATCCTTATATGGAAAAGCTGAACCATCTCAAACTTAAAATCAAACTCAAATGAAATAAATAATGACACATAACACAATCCATATATTTATTTCATTGGGTCGTGTCCTGTATTATGTTTTATAACATATACATATGCAATTAAGTTGGCAACTCCTTACCTATGATCTGTAGAACTTAATCATCATTTAACTTGCATACTAATCTTATCCGATAATTAATATTCCTTGTTAATTATCAAGATTACGGACCTTTTAGATCTATTATTGTCATTTAATTATAAATGAACTACAGAGATCTACAATTCAGATCCTCAACCTGAATGATCTGTCAATTAATAAATTAAGAAATAAATGATCAAATATCATCAATAACATAAACCATAGAAGTAGCCATATAATGATTGGCTTCTAGGACATAACTCTAACAGTTAGTACTTAGTTACAGCTCGGTATTTCATAGAAAACATATCAAATCCTCAAACACAAAAAAAAAAAAAAAATTATATCCTTTTATATTGGGCCTTGTTCTTCTAAAAGGCCTTAAATATAACAAAATATAGGATCATTATTTTTAAAAAAATTATGTATGAAACTTTAAATTTTGTGGCAAGCTGAAATTGTATCTTTATAAATTATTTTTCACCTTTTTGTGTCAGAAATATATTTAATTTCATTTTAGTTTATCCCTGCAAATTAGCATTTTCATATCAAGCAGCTGCATAAAAGAAAACGTTTTTCTTCATGAAATGCAACACCAGAAACGAATTTCAGAACTCGTCTTAACTTTCTATTGGTCTTTTGTCGAAAAACATAATGTAGGAAAAAAAAATTATATTTATTATTATAAAATTCTGTCTTTTTTAGGAGAAGTATCAATCCATTAACGATTTTTCGATGGTATTAGCAAATAATTAAGTACTATACATACATTAAATCATACAATTTAGGCTGAAATTTGCGCTCCAATCTGAAATTAACAGTCAAACAACTTCAAGGAAAAAAGTTTGCTTACATATACTTCTTTAATTTGATACTGATATCAATATTCAAATTATGTACTCCATACTCAAAATGGAGCACTGGGATGCATATCAATAGGAAAAGTTCACTTTTCAGCGAGAAAACCGAAATTCCCACTAGGTCTGAAACTAGGCTACTCCACTTGGCAGTGGCTTTTTCTCATTATACAGGAGACAATATTAGTTTCCAAATTCTTCCGAAAAAAAAAAGATCCCCACACAAAATAAATGACTTAAAACAAATTACTAGCATCCAAGCCTCTGATCTCATAATGCAATTGGATAAAATCCTCTTTGGTACAACTGTAAAAAGTCAGACAATTAATATAACAAAGAGTTGGAGGGTCCAGTGGTCAGACTGGAATGGAGAAGAATCTTTCATGCAAGAGAAGGTGGTGGGAGTACTGAGGAGGGATAAATGACAAGTGATATGATTTGATACGTACCATATAACAGCGACAATTCGATCTCTTGTCCCCATCCCTTGCACTTGTCATACCACCCTGACACAACTCCAGCAGTCGTTTTGCACCCGTATCACTCATTTTACTAAAATGCCCCTCCACTCCTGTAAAGTTGCAGAGCGCATTTGCCACCAAGATTTGTTTGGGTTTCATTGGTGCACCGTGCACACCATTTTGGACCATGTAACTTTGCATATCAACTGGATGAATTTACGGCATTTAGAAAGAGAGACCTTTTCTATTTTGATTTGTTCCATTTGGACATATTAGATCGCATTAAAATTAGGAGCGACGAGATCCGATTCTTTTTAGGCCGGGCATTTTAATCATAATAAACCGAATAATAAAAAAGAACTTTTCATAATGCAAATAATGACATCTATTAACTCTATGAAGTATATAGATGTCATTTTTTTTATAAATTTATATAATAAGTCGAAACGATATCATTTTTTTTTTCCTCTACTAGATTACATCATCTTAGATGAGGATGGATATCTTCAACATTGAAGAATCTTTTGAAGGTTAGTTGGCCAGAGCAAAATCTTATTATAGGGGCCATTTGGATGGGGTTAGGAATAGTCTCTTTCTAGAAATAGGCTATTTCTAGACATTAAATCTCTCTCATAAAGTTACACACTTTTCAATATTTTTCGCCTAGGAATAGGTTATTCCTCTTATTCCTAAGCGATCCAAACGGCCCCATAGAGAATTAGAGATTCTAAAATAATTATGTTTGACAATTTTTACATCAGAGCAACATTTATCCTTGTAGTCGTACATCGCATCAAATAAATCAACATTTTTACACAAAATACTCTTGGATAGTTTAACGAAAATAACTAAATAAAATGCAATACACGAATAAGAGCCATATATTATGTAATTTAATCTTAATTTTTAACACTTCAAAGGACCAAAATCGGACTGTTCAATAATCTTGTAGTAATTAAATCAAATTATATGTTTTCCTGAATTATTTTTACTACTTTATCAGATTTTTTAATAAACAAATTTTAATGTTATAGATTGTACTATAACAACCGTCAGAAATATTCAAAAAGTTACTTTAATATTGCTAGAGAGTAATGCGCAACATTTTTCTTCCATAATGTTTTGCGAAATTTTCGGAAGCCAACCATTTCAAAAATCTAATACGACACAATTTTGAAATCTGAAATGATTTTCTGCGCTCATAGAACTTGCATGCATATTTGCTTGCTGACAGGAGTGTGAATTTGGGGTGGGCAACGAGGGGAAAGAATGATGAAACAAGAGAAAAAATGATGAGGAAAAGGAGCGCAATAAAATGAGATTATTCTGATCATCTCCAAACCTTAAAACCTAATCAAATCATCCATACGGATCCACGCCGTCCAACTCTAATCAGACTCTTCTTCATCAAAATTGGGGCACCGTTGATGTGAGGCGTCCGATCATATACAAACGGTGGTGATTTACCCGAAGGCATCAGGGAGGATGTTGAGTAGGATTGGAGAGGAACAGAAACCGACAAAGCGACGAGGCATCGTCAAACAAGGAGACCTGCCGGGGATTCTCCTGCACCTCTCTCATGCGTAGCTTCCACACGTGGCACCATACAGCGTCTCTCTCTCTTTCATGTTGCTTCTCCTGTTTGACATGACTACACATCGGTCAAAGCCCCAATGCCCAATCTCCTTCTAGGGCAACACACCTCTTTCTAGTATACCTGTATTTATCCTCCTAGCTCTAAGAATCTTCTAATATTTCTTATAATGTTCAAACAATTAGTTTTTCTAATTTTTTATTGGATTATATAGTGTCAAAAATGTGAGGAGCGGAATCTGAAATTGTAACATTTTTATCTAGAACAATTACTGATAATATTGTATTTTTTTTTTTTATTTAGGACAATGTTTACAAACTTACTATACATAATACAACACAAATATGTTTGAAGACATTTGAACGAAATAAAAATTATATTCATAAACGTCTAAGTATTAAAAAATAATTACATTTGAGAATGAATTCCGACATATTTACACTTTCATTTTGTATTGTTTCGCGAAAATAATCTGCAATAGCGTCATTTTATTATATTATTAAATAAAAAGAAATTTCAAAATGCTACTTTTTTATCTTAATTTTGCATTGAAAACATGCTCAACTATAATTTTCCTTTCGATGTAAATGTGGAAATAATCTTAAGAGTTCAACGTTTATGCGAGTTAAAATTTATTGAAATCGATAGAAACAGAATTTCAGCTTCTGTTTGTATGCTGAGATATGATTAAATTTTATCATAATTAAATTAATATTTTCCCTATAATTAAATTTGGTTCTGATTAGATCTCGTTGCCATGGTCTGTCCATCTATCTTTTCAAGGGCATAAATTAAAGAAAACGTTGTAAATTAACTTCACATTAAAGAAGCTTCATTCAATTATTTACAGTGCTCCGGTTGGTCCCCTATATAAATCACCTAGGACCGGTTCTAAGCCCCTTTGTAGTTTTACCTTTTCCTTGACCCCCTCATAATTTCACCACTTCTTCCTCTCTCTCTCTCTCTCTCTCTCTCTTTCTCTAGCATTTTCTGCAAATGGGGGACCATGGCCTTGAACTCACCATCGCTGTACCTGGATTTAGCTCCTCATCTGGCTCCGGTACAAGTCTCTTTTTCTCCAAATTCAACACTTCTATTATTCTTACATAAAGATTAATTTTGTGAGAAAATGATAAAATGCTGCACATACAATTTTTTTTTTTTTTTTTTAATTTTAAGGTGTAAGCAGGTAATGACTGACTGACTAGAAATAGGGCTGGAAGTAATTTTCTATGGCTTTCATTTTCTTTGTTGCGTAATAGAGGCGCTTGACATAAACTTAATCTTAGTTTTACTCTTAAGAGAAAGAGACATGCCTCCTTCCATTGTTTATGTTTTCTGTTTCTGTTAACTTTGGTCAACATATCTCCATCTCTTTGATGAAGTCATGTCATGGAAAATAAAGAAAGGGGCATTGTGCAAAATTATTAACGAAAAAAGATAAACTCTTCTTAGTCTTCTAAATTGACTGACGTTTAAAATCGGCCATTTAGAGGGTGGAGGATGCAACACCAATGGAAATAACTATAATATGAGGGAGCTGGACATAAACCAGCCAGCATTTGGAGAAGATGAAATGGAGTTTCCAATGGGAAGTATAGAGGAGGAAATAGAAGAAGGAAGAGAGGCGCAACGGCCGAAGAAGCTGCGGCTTTCCAAGGAGCAATCTCGATTGCTGGAAGAGAGTTTCCGGCAAAATCACACACTAAATCCAGTATGTCATTTTCCTTCTTCCTAGAATTGTTTTGGTTTAAATCTTCTAATCTTATTCTAGAAATCATATCTACCATTTCATTTGCTATAGTAGACATTTTGTCTTTTATCATTAGCACACAGCACATCTTCTTTGTTCTTTTAGGCATGACATACTTTTTGTGAGTCGAAAAACTTGATGCGGATCATTTTAAGATATGCTGTTTAATATTTATGTCCTAGAGGCATCCGTGCGGCCTCTTGTTTTTCTCTATAGGCCCATTTTATTAGACAATAGGAGGGATTCAGATATGTCACAGACTCACAGTACAGGTTCTTTGTTGCCTAAGAGTGCCTAAGGTCTTTCAACACCCCAAAAAAATAAAAATAAATAAATAAATAAATAAAGAGGTACGGCTACTTTGCAAGACAGTAGGTTTACTAGGGCATATGTGCAAATTCTCCTGCAGGATGAGTTACAAGTTCATTACTGTAGCAAGTTACATTGTCAAAGTTTAATCAATTTGCATGTTCTTATGAGCTTAAAGTCTGTATGGCTTTTAATAAGAACCGAGGAAAGTAATGAAACGGTGAGTGGCTTTTTACTAAAAGTCAAAGTAATATGGAACTTTTAGAAGGGCGCATTCTCATAAAAAAAGAGGGAAAAAAAATGAAAAGAACTCTTATAAAAGGAGTTACAAGTTCATGAAAAATAGGAAAAATAACCACGGACGTTATTTAATTGACTTCAATTGGTGTTGTTAAAATAAATGGCAGAAACAGAAAGAGGCATTGGCAATGAAACTTAAGCTGCGGCCAAGGCAGGTTGAGGTCTGGTTTCAAAACCGCCGTGCAAGGTATGAACTGTTTCGTCCAATTTAATTATTACAAACCTCCTCGGGCATGTATCATTTAGTGTACTTGTAAATTGAGGCTACCATGATTGGTTTTTTATTTAATCCTAGCTTTAAGTGTACCATCCTATTAACTGGGTAATGCACTTAATTGCCTCTCTTAATATGTATTTCGTGTATAGAACATTGTTCAGTTTGTGCACAATTTAGTTGCAGTCCCAGAAAAAAAAGAAAAAAAAAGAGAGAAACTCAAAAATCAAGTTAAGAAAATATATAACTAAAATTGAAAAGTACAAATAATGAAAAATTGCAAGAAATAATGTAATACAAAGGCGCCACATGCTGTGAAACTTCTTATTGGTGCAACAAAAACTTGCATTTTCAAGTATTAACCCAGATTTCTGATGAAGGAATTAAACCCTAGGATCAAATAAATTTGTACCTAGACCTAACCTCACTAGTCGTTTGGAGTTAAGCTTAGGGTCGAACCCAAAGGACGGATTTTCGAATACCGGACTTGTTATTTTTCAGAAGCTAGACAGTAAAATAAAGTGAGAAATACTAAGAAATTAAAGTAACTAATTAACAATGTAAATAAGTAGATATTTTTGGGTGTTTTACAAATTTAAATAATTAAGAAATCTAAAGAATTATTTTTGGGTTTTCAAACAGTATAAAAACGTCTTAGGGATCGGGTTTCGCTTTAGTTTGGACTTCTAAAACTCACGGCTCAACAATTTCATGTAAAAACCTAAGTTTTATAAGCAACAGTGCCTCATCTCGGTCCGAGTTGTGTCCATCTCGGTCCGAGTTGATAACTGAGGTGGCTCAATTTGACCTCGGTTTGATCTGTTATGATTTGTGCAAGGACTGGTTGGCTAAACCTAAACTTACTAACCCTCAACGTTCGCTTTTTGGACTAGGGAATGGTTTAATCACAACTTACCTAATTAAGTTAATTAATCCACAACTTTTGGTATAGGAAATTCAACTAACTTAAACTTGTTTAATGGTTTTCGTAAGGATATCTAGAAGTCTTTTGCACTGTCTAAAAATCACACTTTTGGTGTTGATTAATCTCCCCTTTCGGATCTACGATTTATCCCAAGTACTTGACTCGAACTATTCTTGTTTATCCTAACTTAGGCTTAACTAAATGTGGCCATTCATCTAGAAGTTAATTAAGAAATCACAAGCAGTTCAAACAAGCAATTAAAGACTACTCATTAAACAAATCACAAGTCATAACAAAACATCACAAGTCAAATATCACCATCCAAACTTAAACTACTCCCTTACTCCTAAGACTACTCAAATTCAGCCTAACATAGTACTAAAATCAACAACAAGTATCAAAACAACAATAAGATACAAGCCCATAAGAATCAAAGTAGAGAACATAGGAAAAATAAATCAAATACTCCTCGTATGTGCTAACTTCGATCTCCAGAGCAGTGGGGTGATGCAAGACGTGTTCTGAACCTTCTTCTCGCTGCCGTCGCTTAGAGATTAGGGCTCCTTAGGGTTTCGGTGGTCAACAAAGCTTGGAAAGGTTGGAATAGAAGTATGGAGGCTAAGATGCCTTTCTAAGGCTGAGAGGCAGCCTTAAATATTGGTTCCACGCACAAGGAAAGAAGTCTAGGGCGCCAGGGCAAGAAAATATACCAAAACAATCAACTTCCTTGTATGAAAAGTTGCCATATGAGTCAAGGCGGCGTCCAACTCGGACCGAGATGGAGTGAACTCGGACCGAGATGGAGATATGCGCATCTGAATCTGTCTGCTACAGTAACTCGGGCCGAGATTGATCCAACTCGGACCGAGTTGAGGTCTGAAAAACGCCTTCTCGTGCTAGGAATGAGTCGTCTAGCATTCGTCTTGTGCAAGGAACCTTTTAGAGCTTGTGAATCCACCAAAAATCGCAAAGAACCCTGAAAATAAGAAGAGACACGACGGCAAAGCCAATTCCTGGAAAAACATAGCAATTTATCAAATAATTTAATGGTTTGAATGCAATTTAGGTGCCAAGTACGGTCCGAATACCAACAAATATTAACGATATCAAATCCCCCCAAACTTAAACTTTGCTTGTCCTCAAGCAATACCCTAAGCTTAGAGAATTGGACTGTACTTAAATCTAAGATCGAATCGTTTCTCAAACCAAGAAATTTTTGCCACGAAAATCAATTGCGTATGTCTAAAAATTTCTCACACATAAATCAAATAAGTCAAATCAAAATCCGATTTCAAGAACCAAATTTAGTATTCTACAAATTAATTCAAGCAACTCTTGGTCCTAAATGAAAAGTTTTTCTCAAATTCAAGAACTCTAGCTTCACTTTTGTCAATTCAAATGCGATCTCAATTTCAATTACCCGTTCTTTTCCATATTTCACAAAAATTTGTAAAGAAATTTATCAAGGTTGGAAATTCTATGATGAACCCTTCTTAAAAGCAATTTTATTTTTCACCAATTCAATTGTGCAAGTCGAGTCGTGGGGCTTTGCACCCTAGAGGATATATGCGGTGTCATTGACCTTAATATGCTACTGGCACATGACATGCCAGGGAGGTTGGACTGGTGATACTCGATTATGGCCACGGTACACTTGGGCCATAATACTCAATAACTCCTTTGCCAATGCTTTCACATCGGGGCCAGTAGAATTAATTATGAATTGCCCAATTATTTCTCGAGTTTCTTTGAGGTGTAATTCCTAGCAATTCATAATTAACCCAATACCCTCCAATTTGTGGCTAAGTTGGTGGAAGAAGGTCTCGGTGCATCCTCATTTTCACAACTATTTTGATTTTATTGTTCCATTAAGTTTGCTCGTTGGTGATTCAAGCGATTAAAAACAAGTTCAACAAGACAAGGTTCATCTTATAATTTCCAAAATTGATAAAATTCTTTTTGAACAAAAGTGTGTCAAATACAAATCCGTTCACTCGGTAAAAATTTGTGAGAACCGACTTAAAGTGTTTCAAAAAATTTTTTAAGCATCCAAAATCGAGTTCTATTCTTGTGAAATACTTCCAGTTTGGTCCATTGGTGCAAAAATTAATTCGAGATATCAAAACATTCTAGGGTCCCTTGAGAAAAAAAATTGGTTTGACTTCAAAACAGTTTAATCGGTGTGAGTTTCATCCTTTAAAATACAAATCGAGAGCAATTAAACATTTTCAATTGATTTCCCAAGCAAATTCCATTCAAAACAGTGCAAAATTGAATTTTAATGTTACAACTCGGACCGAGATGAGTCCAACTCGGACCGAGCAGAGAGTCGAAATTTCAGAAATATGTCCAGAAGCTTCATCTCGGTCCGAGTTAAGCCCATCTCGGACCGAGCAGGGGTCAGAAAAATCGTAAAAAAAATTCCAATTCAACCTAATTCTTCCAAATTTTCGATGTTTCACCTATCCCCCCCCCCAAACTTGAATAATGCTTGTCCCTAAGCATGCAATCACAGAGAAAATTTAAATGGGAGGGATAAATGCTTACCAAATCAGAAGTAGTAGCCTCCACCCCCGTAGGGGTTGTATCCGTCATACGGTCCTCCACCGCCATAGGGGTTGCCACCTCCATAGGGACCTCCTTGCTGAGATTCATAGCTGGGGAAGATATCGAAGTGGTCTTCCCGCTCGAATGACCCCGTTGGTTGAGCTTGTTCTTGTGGTTGAGGCGGTGGTGAGTGAGATGATGAATCGTGGCTGTGCACCGAAGGAATAGATGAACTCAATTCCTCTTCACTGGGCCAATATCCCTTCCTCAAGTAGAAATTGTTCGCATTAGTCACTTCGGTGACGTGATCAAGACGCTTGCCAAATTCTTCAAATTCACCCGAGAGGCGTTTCAATTCCTCCGTGCTTTTCCTTGCTTCTTCCATTGTCACTTTTGTGAAAGTCCCCATCATATTCATGAAATCCTTAGCCCATTGTGGTATTGAAGAATCGCCTTCATCATAGAATGATGTGTGGGAAGATGAGGCGTGTTGCACTGAGGGTCCCACCGTGTCGGTCTCCATAGGTGTTGGTTGCGGAATTGGTTGTTGCATTGCCGCCGGTGCCCTAGGAGTCACATAATCGTGAGCAATAAGCCAAGTATTAGGGTTAGAGACATCTACCTTATGTGGGTAGGGGAGATAGAAATTGCTTCCTTGGTCACGCAACCACAAGTACTTCTCTTCAATCTGGGCCCCAGTGTGACAGATTTTTATGAAAGAGGACGCCGCAAAACGCTCATCATCATAATGAGTGTAGCCAGTGCAAGTGGTGCGACTTGGCAATGGAACATTGAGGCGCTTGGCAAGGATTGTGACAAATGATCCCATGGTAATGCTCCCTTTTCCATGCTTCAAGTCTCTTTGGTAAAGCCAATGCTTAACCATTAATTTCATCACATTAATCTTCTCCGGTTCGGGTTGGAGCATATGCCACAAGAAACCTATGTCCTTCTCTTGAGCAAGGTTGACAGTCTCACCTCGTGCAAACACCGTGGCGGCAATTCCGCGAAGAAGTATGCGAAGAGTTGGATGTTGCACGAGACGAGATTGTAGCTTGTATCCCCTTCCACATAAATATTCCCACACCATTTCTCTTGTTACCTCATGGCTCGGGTCTCTTGTATAACTAAAGGTCTCCGCTGTCCCATTCTCCAAATGGAATACTTCCGACAATTCATCCAACCATGCCCTTCTACTAATGTTCCCTAATCGATAGACAATATAATCTCTCCCATCATAGCTTAAAAGCTTAAGAGAACAAAGAAATTCCAATGTGTGCCCTTGGTAAGCATATTCACGAAAATTCCAGAAATTAGAGGTTATGCCTACCTTGCTTGTCAACTCAATGAATTGCTCCGCCACTCCGAACTTCTCCAAGGTTGCCATATCCATAAAACGGGTATGCTCAAATGGCCTTTTCTTCAATTTCAAGTAATTTCTGAATTGAAAACCCCATGGCATTGTAAATCCAGCAGTTTGTTCATGCTTGGCTGCATCGGGATCCGTTTGAAAGTCTGGATCCGTTTGAGTTGGGTCCAATTGTGCACGAGTTGGTGGAGGCAAGGGTGGAGCCGCTTGAGAAGAAGAGGCGGCTGCGGCTTTCGACTTAGACCGGGTTTGTCTCCCAAAAAACATGTTTGACCAATTCAAGGATTTAGGTTTTGGCAGTGAACAAGGGTCTTCCCGGGCCGAGATAGGAGTAACTCGGACCGAGACGAGGGTTTTAGAGAGGTTTTAGCAATTTCTGAGGGTCAACTCGGACCGAGATGATATGAACTCGGACCGAGTTGGTGTCTGGAAATTGGTTAAAATGCCTTGAACTGGTAAAATTTACCTCCTTTTCACTGATATGAGCACAATGACTCTGGTACACCCTTATACAACACCTCACAAAAGCAATTATTAGTAGCAATTGATCAATTGAGAAAGAAAGAGGTGAATTTGGACCTTGAAGGAACTCGAGTTGTGACAACACAGGCGGGACAGCAAGAAGACTCGGCTTTAGGCGGCGCAAGAGTTGACTGGAGCCATAGAAGAGATGCCAGAGACATGCCAAATGCAAGAGAAGGCGAGTAGTGGCTTCCCTGGGTGTGGGTCGAGTTCGGGTCGGGTCTCGGCACAACAACTCGAGTAGACCCCGAATTTCACCCTAGAAGGCAGTGGAGAGGCCCCAAGAGTGCTCCAAGTCGAATGAAATTGAGAAACCGTTGAGTTGGAGTCGAACCTCGACGAGCGTGTCAAGAAAAATCCGTCACAAACAAGCCTTCGTGTCGAGAACCGAGAGTAGAGGTTGCTAGAGAGTGGAGAGAGCTTCGATTTGGGCTATTGATCTTTGAAAATGGTGGAGAGAGAGAGGGTCGACCTTGGTGGGGTTTTGGTCTCGGGTTGGAGGAGAGAACGAGAGAGGGGTCGAGTTGGGAGAGAAGGAGAGGAAGGGTCATCTGCTAGGTGATGGGTGGACGAAATGGAGGCGTCCAATTGGGCCCTGAAAAATAAAACATGAATTTTCAGCCCAAAAATAATTGAAAATGGCCTTTTTACCTTCCAACTCGGACCGAGTTAGACTCATCTCGGACCGAGTTGGTACTGTTCCTGGCGCCCAACAGGGACCACTCCACTCGGACCGAGATGGATCTATCTCGGACCGAGCAGAGGGGTAAAATTCGTCCTTTTTGTCCTCCTTTTGTGTCAAATTGCTCTTCGTTTGTCCTCTTGTTTTCCAGGATGGCCTGACTTTCTTCCTAGATCATTTGATGCAGTCCGTATGAGGTCGTTCGGGGGTTGTTTCTTCTTCTCAACCCGTGGTGCTCTAGCACGGATCGCGTCTAGTCATTCCTTTTGATCCTTTAATTCAAAGCAAACAAATGTAAATTTTAAATTAGAAATTTATTAAACATTTTTTTTTTTTTCTCATTTTTATGTCATTTTTTTTATTTTTCTAAATTTTTTTGTATTTTCTATTTTTTTATGACAAAATAAAAATAAAAATAAAAATAAAATAAAGAGAAAAAAAAAGAAAAGAGAAAAGAGTTGAAAAATCCTTGGGTTGCCTCCCAAGAAGCGCTTGTTTTAGGTCTCTAGCTTGACCGTCGTCCGCTAAGTCTTGATTGGGTCGGGCTCGGAGAGCGAGATGGCTTGCAATTCCTCATACCCTTCGTTGGCGATATAATGCTTCAAGCGCTGTCCATTAACCTTAAAAGGCTCCGAATTCTTGTCACATATGTCAATGGCACCAAAAGGGTAGACTTTTACCACTCGGAATGGCCCGGACCATCTTGACTTCAATTTTCCGGGAAAAATTTTAAGTCGCGAGTTGAATAGAAGTACTAAGTCACCTTCCTTGAACTCTCGTCTTGAAATATGCCTATCATGCACAAGTTTTGTTTTCTCTTTATAAAGTTTAGCATTTTCATAAGAGTTTAGGCGTACCTCCTCCAATTCATGCAAGTCAAGGATGCGTTTTTCGCCGGCTTTGAGCAAGTCCATGTTAATTGCTCGAGTCGCCCAATAAGCTTTGTGCTCAATCTCAACTGGAAGGTGGCATGGCTTGCCGTACACGAGCTTGAAAGGACTCATGCCAATAGGGGTCTTGAAAGCGGTGCGGTATGCCCAAAGCGCATCATCGAGCTTGTTTGCCCAATCCTTACGAGTTCTAGCCACCGTCTTCTCGAGAATGCTCTTGATCTCCCTATTAGAAACTTCCACTTGCCCACTTGTTTGAGGATGGTAGGCGGTTGCCACTTTATGAGTCACCCCATGCTTCTTTAACAACCCATCAAAATATCGGTTTATAAAATGCTTTCCCCCATCACTAATTACCGCTCTAGGAACACCAAAACGAGGGAAAATCACTTTAGAAAACAACCGAATCACCGAACTTGAATCCGCGGACTTGCATGGAATTGCCTCAACCCATTTAGACACATAATCAACTGCTACCAATATGTATTCATATCCATGCGAACTTGGAAATGGACCCATATAATCTACTCCCCAAACATCAAAAATTTCAACTTCAAGGATCGGGTTTTGAGCCATCTCACTTCTTTTTGAAATATTACCCGTCCTTTCACATTGATCACATGACATCACAAAAGCTCGAGCATCTTTAAAGAGAGTCGGCCAAAAGAAACCCGATTGGAGTACCTTTGCAGCAGTCTTGGAAAATGAGGCGTGCCCACCATAAGCGGAGGAATGACAACTCGCTAGAATCGATCGAACTTCTTCATATGGCACGCATCTCCTATAGACATCATCAATCCCAAGTTTGAAAAGATAAGGCTCCTCCCAAAAATAGTATTTCGCGTCAGTTCTGAGCTTCTTCTTCTCCTGCCAGCTCATCTCTGGAGGTAGGGCCCCACTTGCGAGATAATTCGCCAAATCCGCGTACCAAGGTTGCCCGATTTTCACTTTTCGGACCTCAACTCGGTCCGAGTTGGTTCCATCTCGGTCCGAGTTGGACTCTAAAGAGAGGATTTCCATCGCCAGGGCTGTCCAGTCATCTTCCAGAGGCTCTGCTCGGTCCGAGTTGAGATCATCTGGGTCCGAATTGTTGTCAACTTTCATCAATTTCTCATCCGGAAAAGAGTCGTCTATTGGGACTTTAGTGCCTTCTTCCTCTTCCCAGTACAGTCGAGACAGGTGGTCAGCCACTGAATTTTCTGTGCCCTTTTTATCTCTTATTTCCAAGTCAAATTCCTGAAGAAGGAGAACCCATCTGATCAAACGCGGTTTGGCATCCTTCTTGCTCAAGAGATATCGAATCGCCGCATGATCAGTGTACACAATCACTTTAGACCCCACCAAATAGGATCGAAATTTATCAAGAGCGAACACAATGGCAAGGAGCTCCTTCTCGGTGGTTGTGTAGTTGGTTTGAGCCGGATCAAGCACCTTGCTCGCATAGTAAATGGCAACCGGCTTCTTGTCCTTTCGCTGACCGAGCACCGCTCCAATCGCATAGGCGCTTGCATCACACATAAGCTCGAAAGGTTGAGACCAATCCGGCGGTTGCAAAATCGGAGCGGAGACGAGGGCTTCCTTCAACCTATCAAAAGCATTAATACAATCCTCATTAATAATAAAATCATTATCTTTAATCAAAAGATTGCTTAATGGTTTTGCTATTTTTGAAAAATCTTTAATGAATCGTCGATAAAATCCGGCATGTCCTAGGAAGCTCCGCACGTCCTTCACATTCTTTGGCATTTCTAGCTTCTCTATGACCTCTATCTTTGCCTTATCAACTTCAATCCCATGAGATGTCACCACGTGTCCAAGCACAACGCCTTTTTGCACCATAAAATGACACTTCTCCCAATTCAACACCAAGTTAACCTCTTCACATCGCTGCAAAACTTTGGAAAGGTTAGCAAGACACGAATCAAAACAAGTACCATAAACGGAGAAGTCATCCATAAACACTTCCATTATATTTTCAATAAAATCCGAAAAAATTGCCATCATAGCACGTTGGAAGGTCGCGGGTGCATTACAAAGTCCAAAAGGCATTCTTTTATAGGCATATGTACCATAAGGGCAAGTGAATGTGGTCTTTTCTTGGTCATTTGGATGGATAGGTATTTGAAAGAAACCAGAATAACCATCTAAATAACAATAAAACGAGTGATTAGCAAGCCTTTCAAGTAATTGGTCAACAAAAGGGAGAGGAAAATGGTCCTTTCGTGTTGCCGCATTGAGTTTGCGATAATCAATGCACATCCTCCACCCGGTTGCTACTCGTGTTTGAATCAACTCGTCTTTCTCGTTCTTGACCACCGTCGTGCCCCCCTTCTTTGGAACCACGTGGACCGGGCTCACCCATTTGCTATCGGAGATTGCATAGATGATACCCGCATCAAGGAGCTTGAGGATCTCCTTCTTGACCACTTCCTTAAGGTTGGGATTGAGTCGCCTCTGTGCCTCTCGAGTCGGCTTGTGATCTTCTTCCAAGAGAATCCTATGTGTGCAAATTGAGGGATCGATACCCTTCAAGTCTTCAATTGAATAGCCGATTGCGCCTTTATGTGCCCTTAAAACCTCCAAAAGCTTCTCTGTTTGGCCTGCATCTAAGTCTGAATTAATAATAACTGGAGAATTTTGATCGGGATCAAGGAATTCATACCTGAGAGACGCTGGAAGGGGCTTCCTTTCGATTTTGGGGGTCTCTGGTCGGACCGAGTTGGAATAACTCGGACCGATATGAGAGTCTGTCGCCTTCAATTCTTCAACTCGGGGTCCAACTCGGTCCGAGTTGAGGGTCGAGATGGACTCCCAAAATTCGGTTTGGCCCTCATCCACCTCTTCTAATGTCTCCTCTACCCCTATGGACTCTTGTACATCACAGAGAAAATTTTGGTAGGCTTCCAAGGCTGTTTGGTACTGTTCTTCAAGTGTTTCCTCTAATTCTGGCAATTCTTGGATCATGCAACATGTATTGGAGGAGCTTGGGCACTTCATTGCTTTGTCAATTGAGAATCGAAGAGCCTCCTCCCCAACTCTGACCAGAATCGTGCCGTCCCTGGCATCCATCATCACGCCGGCTGTGCGGAGGAAAGGACGCCCCAAAATGATCGGAACCTCTTTGTCTTCCTCCATGTCCATTACCACAAAGTCGCCCGGCACTAGAAATTTACCAACTTGCACGGGAATGTCCTCTAGAATACCCAGTGGCAGCCGTATCGAGGAGTCGGCGAGCTGCAATGTCATCCTTGTGGGCCTAAGCTCTCCAAAACCAATCTTCTCATAGACCGTCTTGGGCATGAGACTCACGCTTGCTCCCATATCACATAATGCCTGTTTGATTATAGCTTTTCCAATGACACAAGGTAAAGCGAACCTACCTGGGTCCTCCAACTTGGGTGGCATCTTGCTCTTCAAGGCCTCGCTGCTTTGGTTGGTTAGAGCCACCGTCTTTAACTCTTCCAAAGATCTCTTGCCGGTGCACAATTCTTTCAGGAACTTAGCATATATGGGCACTTGTGCTATCGCATCGGTGAATGGGATTGTAATTCGCATTTGCTTCAAGATCTCCCAAAAAGCTCGGAACTGAGAATCCTCCTTCTTCTTCAGGAGACGCTGAGGAAAAGGCACAGGAGGTTGATAGGTTGCCTTAGGTTGCGATCCCTTCCTTCTTTCTTCAGCCGACGCGCTGTTTTTGCCATCTTTACCTCTCATCTCGGACCGAGTTGAGATGATCTCGGACCGAGTTGTAATCGGTCGGGGCTCCTGTTCATCTTCTAGCGACTCAATGACGGGCCCTTCAGTCTCCAAGTCTTTTGAGAGTGGAGGAAAAGGTCTCAACTGCTCCATAATAGGTTCCTCCGCAACCGGGACTTCCATCTCGGACCGAGTTGGATCCATCTCGGACCGAGTTGAGGGTCGAGTTGGCTCTTCGAGTGGCATTGGAGGGTCCTCATACTGTCTCCCGCTTCTCAAAACATGCAAGGCCTTCATTTCTGCATTTGGGTTGACCTGCGGCTGCCCTGGAAGCTTCCCGGGTGGTCGGGAGAAATGCGTTTCCATCATTCGCTCCAATCGTTGCAAAGTGCTCGCAGTACCCTTCAACTCATTGGTGGTGGCCTTCAAATCATCCAATCCTTCGGCTAGGATCATGTTGAACTTGCCCTGCTCATGCATGAACTCTTGAACCACAACCGGAACCCCTTCCTTGTTATAGATTGACTTCCTTGGGTGAGGGCCATAGTTGTTGGATTGATGGTCCCGCCTAACGAATTTAGAATTTTGCCCTTGGCGATCGAATATAGGCAAATAAGGGCGATCAAGAGTGGCCTTTTGCATTGTGTTCTTGAGAATTGGGTCATTCATGTGCTCCCAATCTTTTTGTTCACCTTCGCTCAATGAATAGCTCCGACGAAAAACATGTCTTGGGAAGTAAGAAGGCTCGTTGTTCAAAGAGTTGACTTGAGCTACTCCTCCTTCATTCTTAGCAAGAGGGCAATCTTGAGATTTGTGCCCTTCTTCTCCGCAAGCTCCGCATAGAGTAGAGTAGAGGTGGGTCCCTTGAGCGGAGTGATAGGCGGCTAGCTCGGCTTCTAGTTCCGCGATCCTCTCGTCTCTAGTCGTAATCTCATGAACTTGGTGCTTTGAATTGCTAGAGCGGCGGTGCGTTGGAATAGGGTACCACGTGTAATTTCTCGCGCAATAATCAAGTAAGTCCCTTCCTTGTGTCGCGTCGAGCCTTTTGAATGCACCACCTGAAAGAGAATCAATGTTAATCTTAATATTGTCATAAAGTCCACCATAAAATGATTTAATTAGCATCCATTCTTGAATTCCATGGTGCGGGCAAGAATTTTCTAGGTCTCTAAACCGTTCCCACGCATCTCTCATTGATTCCTCTTCTTTCTGAGCAAAGTTATTCAATTCTCTCCTAATTGCATCCGATCGATCTGCGGGAAAATATCTATCCAAGAAGGTTTGTGCCATTTGATCCCAAGACCTAATTGACCCTTTTTTCAAAGTTTTGTACCATTTTTGGGCTCTATCCTTAAGGGTGAAATGAAACAACAAAAGCCTAATTGCTTGTTGAGGTACACCATTAAACTTAATCAATTTAGTGCAATCAATAAAAGTTTGCAAATGAGCATGTGGGTCCTCTTTGTCATCTCCATAAAAAGGATTTTGTTGCACGAGTGCGACATGGTTGGGGGCGATTTGCATGTTATTGGCTTCAATGCCCGGAATCACCACTGGTCCTCCCACGTCTCGAGCGCTAGGAGCTCCAAATTCTCCGAGTGTCCTTTCATGTCCTGGCTCTTCTTCATCGTCGGAGTTGTGGACACTCGCCTCATCTCCATTGCCCCATCGGCGACGCTCATTGTCAAAATCCCTCCTTTGACCAGCGAGGAGGGTCTGATCGGCATTAAGACGAGCCTCTCTTTGGTCAAGTTGAAGGCGAAGGGCCTCCAAATCGCGTGTCTGTTGAGCAACGGCCTCAGGTGTGAGTAGATCGGCCATCGCTACGCCTTTTCTCTCTTCCTCGGGGGTGAACTCGGTCCGAGATGGTGTGAACTCGGTCCGAGTTGGAGCCGAGATGGTGGGCTGAGCTAGCTCGGGGTCTTCCGGAAGTCTCCGAAAGAAGTAATATCGAACCTTAGGTGGTGGAGATTTCTTCTTTCGCGTCCTACCTGCCAGACCTACAAATCAAAAGAGAGAAAGGTGAGTTTAAAAGAAAATAAAAATAATCTAGTCTCCTAATACTCAAACAAGTATCCAATATCGACACCGTCCCCGGCAACGGCGCCAATTTGATGAAGGAATTAAACCCTAGGATCAAATAAATTTGTACCTAGACCTAACCTCACTAGTCGTTTGGAGTTAAGCTTAGGGTCGAACCCAAAGGACGGATTTTCGAATACCGGACTTGTTATTTTTCAGAAGCTAGACAGTAAAATAAAGTGAGAAATACTAAGAAATTAAAGTAACTAATTAACAATGTAAATAAGTAGATATTTTTGGGTGTTTTACAAATTTAAATAATTAAGAAATCTAAAGAATTATTTTTGGGTTTTCAAACAGTATAAAAACGTCTTAGGGATCGGGTTTCGCTTTAGTTTGGACTTCTAAAACTCACGGCTCAACAATTTCATGTAAAAACCTAAGTTTTATAAGCAACAGTGCCTCATCTCGGTCCGAGTTGTGTCCATCTCGGTCCGAGTTGATAACTGAGGTGGCTCAATTTGACCTCGGTTTGATCTGTTATGATTTGTGCAAGGACTGGTTGGCTAAACCTAAACTTACTAACCCTCAACGTTCGCTTTTTGGACTAGGGAATGGTTTAATCACAACTTACCTAATTAAGTTAATTAATCCACAACTTTTGGTATAGGAAATTCAACTAACTTAAACTTGTTTAATGGTTTTCGTAAGGATATCTAGAAGTCTTTTGCACTGTCTAAAAATCACACTTTTGGTGTTGATTAATCTCCCCTTTCGGATCTACGATTTATCCCAAGTACTTGACTCGAACTATTCTTGTTTATCCTAACTTAGGCTTAACTAAATGTGGCCATTCATCTAGAAGTTAATTAAGAAATCACAAGCAGTTCAAACAAGCAATTAAAGACTACTCATTAAACAAATCACAAGTCATAACAAAACATCACAAGTCAAATATCACCATCCAAACTTAAACTACTCCCTTACTCCTAAGACTACTCAAATTCAGCCTAACATAGTACTAAAATCAACAACAAGTATCAAAACAACAATAAGATACAAGCCCATAAGAATCAAAGTAGAGAACATAGGAAAAATAAACCAAATACTCCTCGTATGTGCTAACTTCGATCTCCAGAGCAGTGGGGTGATGCAAGACGTGTTCTGAACCTTCTTCTCGCTGCCGTCGCTTAGAGATTAGGGCTCCTTAGGGTTTCGGTGGTCAACAAAGCTTGGAAAGGTTGGAATAGAAGTATGGAGGCTAAGATGCCTTTCTAAGGCTGAGAGGCAGCCTTAAATATTGGTTCCACGCACAAGGAAAGAAGTCTAGGGCGCCAGGGCAAGAAAATATACCAAAACAATCAACTTCCTTGTATGAAAAGTTGCCATATGAGTCAAGGCGGCGTCCAACTCGGACCGAGATGGAGTGAACTCGGACCGAGATGGAGATATGCGCATCTGAATCTGTCTGCTACAGTAACTCGGGCCGAGATTGATCCAACTCGGACCGAGTTGAGGTCTGAAAAACGCCTTCTCGTGCTAGGAATGAGTCGTCTAGCATTCGTCTTGTGCAAGGAACCTTTTAGAGCTTGTGAATCCACCAAAAATCGCAAAGAACCCTGAAAATAAGAAGAGACACGACGGCAAAGCCAATTCCTGAAAAAACATAGCAATTTATCAAATAATTTAATGGTTTGAATGCAATTTAGGTGCCAAGTACGGTCCGAATACCAACAAATATTAACGATATCAATTTCCATGAAACACGGACTGCCAAAGGTATGGAAACAACCACGCAGCAATGGACGTGCACTTGTTTTATTTTAGTCGACCTAGTCATCATATTAAGGCATTGATTAAGTTCTATGGGGTCTATTACTTTAATTAAATACTCCCAAATCCCAATGCACGTGCTAAGGATACCTACATACTATAGAAGGGATATTGCAGCAACATATATATAGTATTGTTTACTTACTTTGTTGAACATATCATTGATACAACATAGACAAGTAATTTTAGTGTCTTTCAAGCAACTGGCAGTGATAATATTGATATGGTTTCAACTAACCTCCATTTTGTTTTAAATGAAGTTAGGTTGCCTAGTGTTTAGTGCTTTGGGTCAAAAAATGACCTTTGGAATCTGTAGAGAATTGCTATTACATTGCTCCTATAACTAGAGGTCTACTTCGTTTAAGGATTTATTCTTTTTCATACTTTCTAATAGTGTTGTATGCTTCAATTATGGGCTTGACTGATTAGGTGTCCTCAATTCTGTGCCAACAATAATATAAAGTAACCAAGAAAGACCCCGGGAAACTCAAATGAAGGTGCAGCTAAGTAGCTATCTGGTGCTAGACTGCTATTCTATTAGTGCAATTAAGAGCCATTTAAGTGAGAATTTATGGGTAAAAACAGCTAATTTGACTGCCCTTAATAGGGGTATTAATTGCAAGAAGATAAAAATATAAGCTGCTAAAGCCATTTGAATAATTATAAAGTGGCTTCATCACATTATTGGATGTGTATATAAATATATATATATTTGCAAATTCCCTCAGTTAAATATCATTAGGACAACTTATTATATTATAATTAGCTGTGTCCGATATGCAGAATTTTCTTTTATTAGTCGTGTAATCCCTGTAACAAATGCAAATGACATCTCGGTTTTTACCAAATCAAACAGGACAAAGCTGAAGCAAACTGAGATGGAATGTGAGTACTTGAAGAGGTGCTTCGGGTCTCTCACAGAGGAGAACAGGCGCCTACAGCGAGAAGTAGAGGAGCTACGGGCCCTTCGCATGGCGCCGCCAACCGTTCTCTCCCCTCACACCCACCAGCCCCTTCCCGCCTCCTCTTTCACGATGTGCCCTCGGTGCGAGCGTGTCACTGCTGCTACTCCTGTTCGCGCTTCTGCTGCCAGGCCACAGCCTCCTGCTTTCTCACCATTCAATCCCCGCCGCCCCTCGGCTGCATTTTAAATCAGAAAAACTAACTGGATTTTAGTTGCCATTTTTAGTGGAGCAAATCCTTGTATATTGAAGAAAAAAGAAAGCAGTTTAGAAAGCTGAAGGCTTACTTTGCGGTAGAACTCTTTATGTTTAATATTTGCTACTTTATGATTTGAAAAGAAGTTCACCGAGATGTGAACTATTGTTGACAAAAAAAAAAAAAAGAAAAGTTTTATATGTGGTGTATATATTGGACTTAAATGGCTCTGCCTACCTAGCTAGAATGGCTGACGTTTGGGCCTGACCCTGTAGTTCAACTCGGCTGGTTCTATTCTAGCATCTCATTGTAAGCATTCACTTTTTTTTTTCATTAAGGGCACTTATTTATATGGATCGGTTTGTTTTCTTCTGCTCGGTTGGCTAGTCTCTTCTCAGACTCGTGCGTGAGATGCAGAAAGGACGTGCTGGACCTGGACACAGGAACGCACTGTTCGATATACACCCTATCAATTAGAAATGCGTATCTAGCGCCTAGCGGTGAGCCTAGTTGCATAACGGAGTTGAATAATAGGTGGGCAAACAATAATGACAACACAAGCTGCTGAAACAAACCAACTAAAGAAATCACTTGATCTGTACACCATGTTTCACAAGCACTAGCGAATTACAAAATTGATTTCCAAACACACATGTGTGAGTCGGCACTCATCTCCAACCCTGTGGCAAGTGGCAACGAATTTGTGCTCCAAACTTGTCTGTAAAAGACAGTAGCTTTCTACTAACGGCATCACACAGGATTTGATCTAGACGGTGCCAATATGATGATTCTAGAAACGCACCATCGTCAAGCACGGCACTTCTGTATCCCCCACATGTGTTTGCACCCCAATTTGACCAACCTCCAAAGTTGAAAGCACCAGTGAGTTCTGTTTCTTCTGTGAACGACCACTTAACTGAAAAAGCAAAATAAAATCAAGTCGGGAGCGGAGCAAACCTAAAACAGGGAAAAAAAAGAGAGAACAGGAAAATAAATCACACCAACAAAACTCAAACGGAGTCCTATAAAAGCAAATGCCCATGACGACTTCTTCTCTATAGCATTGATAACCACCTGTTTATATCATTCATTTATAAGCAAATTTAGTCATGCTTTCAAGTAAAAATGAACAAGCCTTCAGATGGTCCAATCTGCTCTAGTCTCTTTTAAATGATAGTACCAAGTAAAATTTGGAAAAGCAGAAACATATTTTAAAGGAGAAAATTTTCTTTAAGGAAATATACAACTCACTTTCCCAGGTGACACTACCCTCACTTTGAAGGAGTATGCCCTGCCTCGATCAAGTAAATGGTTGAGAGTCAATAGGAACTCCTGAAATTATTTAAATTTTACAGTCCATAAGCTGATATCAGTATAATTGAGAGTGTGGAAAGGAAAAGATACTTTGAAAAACAGCAGACAAGCATACCTTCACATTAGCAGTGACCTGAGGCCACAATCATGAAACTTAAATTTAGCCTGCGCAAACAAACAAATGGTGCATGTAAGAAAATAGTCACATATAGAGAATATACATGTAAGATAGCAATTGCAATGATGTTATAGAGCTAATAGATTGAGATTACATACGTGTAGAAATGATCTGACAGAAGGAACAATTTTCGTCCTGTAGTCACATTGACTGAGGTTGGAAAGGTAGCGCTTCATGTCGTCCATTCGATCAACTGCTCTCAGGATTTTTTGATCTTTCGAACAAAGCTGAAAAAAGAACCCTTCATTCATGAGAGAGAGAGAGTACATACAAAAATTCCAATCGCTAGAAAGAAATGAGGCAAAGAATCAAGCGAGGTAAAATAGGAGGGTACAGTAGTTACAAACCTCAGATGTCAACACACGCACCATGTCTTTGAAAGCTTTTAGGACAAAGTAATTGCTTAAGGGACCAGAGCCTGGGTCATGAGCTTGATTAAGAAGTTGAGAAAGAAATCGGAACTGAAACTGATGGGTAGTGCCAATTTTTTTACGCCAGTCCACAGTAGAAAGCTTGCAGAGCCAGCTCACAAGGATGAGAGGGGTTGGCCTCCAGTGAATAATGTGAGACCAATGGCATTCACAACCTCCAAATAAATTAAGTTCTGCGTTTGATTTGAACGAGCAACTTCAAGTTACTGAGCCGATCCTCAAGATCGTGAACAATCTCGAGATATTGTCTGCATTTTTCCTGACCAAGTTCCTCCTCTTCATTGGCTGATGGTATTTCATAGAACTTCGTAGAATCCACAAGAAAGTAATCGTATGTATGGTCAAGAGTGATGGAGTCCTCCAAGCTTGACTCCCTCTTTACCACATCATGTTCGGACTCTTCTCCCTCATTTCTATTGTCTTGTTGAGGTATCAACCAATACTCATAATGACCAATTGAAAGCTGGTGCTCTTTCTCCAAATGCATCATATGGGACTCTCGATCTATGAACACGCTGCCACAGTCATAGCAGAGCCAGTACTTCCATGTCCTATTAAGTCTAAACTGTCTTATCCCATCCCTCACACTCACATCTGCACCATGGTGGTTTTTCCCACAGTATCTAAGGACATCAGAGATTGCCACCCAAAAAAATGGGCCACTTCCCGTCTCCCCTGTTGCACTCTCGCTCAAGGTTGAATCCAAGGTACGAAAGGTCAGGTTATCCTTCCAAGGTTTGTCATCCACATCCAAATCATAGTCAGATATGCTCTCTTCATATTCAGATTCACTCTCTTCACTGCTGACATTCTGTTCAATATGCTCAGGGACGGAGGCAGGAATAATTTTCTGGGAGGACATATTTGCAATTGTTATACTTTGGGGGTTCAAATTGCTTACTTCATACAAAATATTACTAAAAATACCATACTAATCCTAACCATTTCCAAAGCACGGGGGGTGCTAAGCCCTCCTGTGCACCCCCTGTGGCTCCGCCCCTGAATATGCTCTTCATATGATGCCTTGGGCATGGCTGCATTACAAAAAGGGTGAACATAAGGCAGAATACAAAATTCATTTTTATCTTGCAAAAGATGCATTAACCTATCTAAACTTTGATGCACCCAGGCATTTATCTACTATGCTATACTTATAGAAACCCAATACTGGTTAACCATGATGACCTCACAAAAAAAATGAACAATATATCTTACACTTATGTAATGAGGTAATGCGCAACAAAATAAAACTAGTCAAAACTCATTTGTACAAGACTTGAGCACGACCATGGTTCAAGTAAAAGTTCAAAAAGCCTAAAATATTTCCAGCTGAATTTTAAATTGACACCAATAATAATCAATTAGCATCGGTACACTTGATCCCCTGACATTTGCATCCTCAAACCAAACAAAAAAAACACTTCTTTATAAAGAATTTCAGGTCCGTAGTGACAAATACTTGCACTGTTTGCACCTGGGTGCCAGGTTATCTAACTGCAACTTCAAATATCAACAGAAAGCACACATGCATTATTTGAACAAGTAGCTGAGACCTTTAAACAAATTAGTAAGATAGTTTTCGGGTAAAGAAGGCTAGCCATATAAAAAATGACTTATCTGTCAAGTTCGTAATATAAATTAACAAGTCATTTATAATTCTCTAAGTGCATACCACAGCAGGATCTTCTTCTCTTGCCTCAAGTCGATGACATTTCAAGTAAAAATACAATCTCATCTGCATTTGAGAATGCTCAACATAAGTCATAGTTGCTTCATGTTTACGATACCATAGACAACACATTCAAACAGAATAAAAAAAGTCAACATTCCAGAAACTAAATTGCATACCCATAAAAAAGATCTCATAAGAGGTAAAATATATACATGACAGTCAAGGGCACAGAGTTGGCGGAGCTGAGACTGCAAGCGCTGCACTCTATTGACAAGTTCAAGATGGTTTCCTTTGCTCTACAGACAAAATGTAGTTAAGTGGACAACTAAAGGAGATGAAGAGATCCATATATGATATTGTGAAAAAAAAGGACTCTGTGGAATCTTAAAATCACAAACCTGAAAACAAGATCCAGTGCAATGAACTTTGAGAGGTTCCCTAAGCTCATCGAGGACATTCTTGACAATGGAATAGCTCTCATAGGCTTTACAAGGGACTCTTCGAATTATGGGATTGCATGGTCCCTGGCACAAAAATGAGAATATCGATTCCCTGTCATCATCATGGCAGGTTTCAGCCTCAGAAAAATGGATAAGGTCCTCATCTGTAGAAAAGGAAAGCCTATCCAGAATTTCACTCTTCCAATTAACATCACCGTCAACAGAATCTGATTCTAGATTTGTAGCCTGCAGGACAAACTGGCACATCAGCTCCACAAGTTGAATGAACCTGTCGAGATCAGCTGCCTACAACAAACAGAAGGAGAGGGGGGAGCGTGCAAGAAGTTCTTGAAGAAACTGCTTATTATGTCTGTGAGGGCGGCCAACAAATATGTGGTTAGAAGCCAGGGAAATCATTCTTGCGAGGAATCCATCGGAGAGCAATGAAAAGGATGCCCACTCATGTTGATCTAGCAAGATCTGGAATTTCTTTTTCAACACATCCAAAAGATTTTTCCTCTTAGGGTCGTCTGAATAAAGCCAATTCAAGGAGTAAAGCTGATCAGAGCCAGAGCACAAATCAGCCATAGTAACATGCTGGTTATAGAGGCACATTGATGAGAGATTATCCAGTGCAGCTTCAACAGCAATTGGTTTCCAGATCATCTTACGGAAAGCATCAGCACATTATCGCTCGAAGGTTACATTGTGCCGTCGTGGTGGCCAGGCGACAGAATCTCTGTGAAGTGTTCACATTTCAGATGGATAATGAGCAACTCGTCATTCTGGAACAAACACAAGCAATCCAGGTTGGGAAAGGAATACATCTTCCATGTACCATAAAGCTCATAAAACGTTATAGCATCTAAAAGGAAATCCGCCAGCCATGGCTTGACAATCTCACGGCAGAATGTGGCAAGATCAGAGAGAGGAACAGTGAGGAACTTCTGCTTCCCTGCACCAACAGATACGAAGCTTTTGTAATGCTGATCATATATAAAATAACAAGGATTAAGGAAAGCTAAGTTAAGTATCAGCCTTGAATACTAGGTGTGATTTTGCTCATAGTGCTAAACCCCACCCATTTTAATTGAGGGGTGGTAATATCAGCTACAAGTGCACAAATTTGCATAAATATAAACATTTTATTTTTTTTGAATGCATATGAGTCCCTAATATAGGACCAGGAAATATTGTATAGATATACCATTAACATCTTTCTTGATTGTATAGAAAAAGCCTTCCACCAAATAATTAATGTTCTATAACTTTGTATATGCACATCTCCAGACCTAGTCGAAGTATTAATAAATCAATGGATAATTCCATATATACAAAACATAATTAATTAACTATAATGAAAAATCAAAAGCATACTTGCTTCGTCGAGGGAGTCCCAGACGTCAGGGACCACCTTTTCCATATCAGTTCGCCAGTACTGGACAAAATCAGGGTCGTCGGCCATCAACACCGCTCCCTCCCTCCCTCGATCGCTCTCTCTCTCTCCCTCCCACCTTCTCTCTTGGCAAAATCCACAGATTCTCTCTCCCTCTCCCGATCGCTTCCCTTTTCTCTCTCTCGATCGTATCCAAGGGTCAGGGTATAGGGTTTAAGTCTTTTCGCGCTCCCCCGGAGTCGGTCTTTTTTTTTTTTTTTTTTTAATTTGATTCAAGTCGGTCTAGTTGTCTGCTTCAGAATGAATGGAAAAAGAGAGAAGGAAACGAAACTAAAGAGAAGGAAAAAAAGAAAGAAATCTGAGCTAACCTGCAAATCTTATCCTCCGATTTTGGGTACACAAATACACAATTCCCTCCGTTTCCTTTCCGTTAATGATCCATTTCTGGAGCAAACCCTGAAAAAAAAAAGGCGCGACTATCAGGACTCGTCTATATTAGTCTTTTTTACTCTTTTAGCGATGTCAAAAGAATTAATTCGAAAAAAAAAAAACGATGTCAAAAGAAAATGACATGCGATATGCAGTTGGTGAATACGGATTTTTGTAATTTTTAACAAAATCACTTTGTTTAATAACTATATCCCTCTCACTATGTATTATGATGCCTCTCTTTTCAAATCCGATTTTTATTTAATTTAGTTCATTAGAAAGCTTGTAAAATGTTCTATAAGTATATTGTAATTTTATAAATAAATACAACTCCAATAAGTTCCACTTTATATTTGAAAAATCAAAGATTATCTTTATTTGAAAGGTAAAATGCCCAACCATGAAAAATAAAATACACCCTTGTAATTTTTGCCTACCAATAATAACCATGAAATCACAGTATTGGAAATCATATATTAGTGGCTGGACAAGTAAATAACTCACCTAATATCCCATAAAAAATATATATATATAATACTTGATTTGGATTAAGGAAGAAGTCATCACTCAAATGTGAGGTTCCATGTAACAGTTTGTAGTTGATGTATTTTCCTTTTAATGCATATGGAATTCAGATTTGAATCATCTATCTTGATAACAGACCATGTAAAACTACCAATGAAAGTTAATTTTATATAGATCGGTATTGCACAATTTTAATTAAGCAAACAACCAATTTAATCTAGAGCCAATTGTTGTTCTTAATAGAAAAAAAAAAATTATGCACTATTTCATTTGCTATCTGATTGCAGATCAACCGGTCCGCTTTTAAAATAGCCAATCTGTATAACTACTGAACTAGTTATCTGATCAGCCTTTACCATTAGATAACGCTACTTATTTCCCATTATTATCTGATGAGGCTCAAGTAGTATCCTGATGATTAACTATCCTTTCAACAAAAACAATTCAAATCACATTTTTTTTTTTTGCGCGTTTAGTAGAATTTCCTCTTCCTGAAATCGCTAACACTAGCAAACTAGGCACGTTGTTGTTACCAATAGAAGCTGAGGTAGAGTCGTGTAAACAAGTAAACAACACACTCTGCACCAGATATATTATTTAGAGAGAGAATGAGAAATGCAGAATGAACTTGCTGGACAGAGGGACGCATCACCCCGGATAGAATGGTATACATCCTTTCAATAAGAAATGCAAAAGCTAGTGGAGAACCACGTTGCCTAATGGAGTTGCAGAGAGAATAGGTGGGAAACAATAATGAAAATAAAACCAATAATTTAGGGGCCAAAGCAACACAAACTGCAGAAAGAAACCAATTAAACGAATCACCTGACGTGATTCACAAGCACTAGCAAAGTACAAAACTTCTAATTCCAACAAACATGTTTGTACACAAGATTCACGAGCACTAGCAAAATACAAGAACTTTTAATTCCAACAAACATGTCAGTCTACCCTGTGGCAACGAATTTGCGCCCCATTCTTGCATGTGAAGGACCGTAGCTTCTCACTAACAACACCACACAGGAGAGTTTCTAGAAGGACCCAATTTGATGATGATTCCATCACCGCACGATCGTCAAGCGTGAGACTACCTGATCTACTATACGTGTCTGCACCCCAGTTATACCACCCCCCAAATTTGAAAACGCCAGTGAGTTGTTTCTTTTGTAACAGACCACTTACCTGAAAAGGAAAAATAAGTATCAAGTCAGAAGCTAACATAATCAAGGAAAAAGAAAAAGAGAAGAGGAAGAAAAATCGCACCAAAAAATCTCAAACGAATCCCAATAAAAGCAAATGCCCATGACGACTTCTCTGTTGTACAGATAATTACCTGTTTATATCATTAAATTAACAAGCAAATTTAGCCCATAGTTTTGAGTTTAAATAAACCAGACTTCACGCTGGTAGTATCTGCTCTAATCTCTTTGGTTGATAGTACCAAGTGAATTGGAAAAGCAGCAAACATATTTCCAAAGAGAAATAGAATTTATCCAAGAACTTATATCACTCACTTTACCAGGTGAAGCTACCGCCACTTTGAAGGAGTATGCATCCTTTCCATCAAGCCTTTGGTTGAGAGTCAAAAGAAACTCCTGAAATTATGTAAATTTTACAGTCCATAAGCAGTAAAAATCAGTACAATCTAAAGTGCGGAAAAGAAAACAACACAAAGAAGACATGCATACCTTTACATTATTGCAGTCAAAGGACCTGAGGCTATTATCAAACTTAAATTTAGCCTGTGCAAACAAAGAAATGGTACATTCATGAAAATAATTACATATAAAGAACATATATTAAAGATAACCATTGTAAGGATGTTATAGCGCTAGAATGGAAATACAATACATGCAGTAACGATCTGACAGAAGGAACAATTTTTGTCCTGTAGTCACATTCACAGATGTCAGAAAGGGAGCGCTTCATGTCGTCTATTTCATAAACCACTTTCAGGATTTCCTTATCTATCCAAGCAAGCTGAAAAACAAACCTTAACTCATGAGAACAGATGATGTGAACAAAAAGTCTAATCATAGAAAGAAAAGAGGTAAATTAAAAAGAGAGGCAAAACCTAACAAGTCAGCATGCTCTCCCTGCCCTTAAAAGCTTTTAGCACAGAGTTGCTGCTTAGGGGACCATAGCATGGGGCATGAGCTCTATCAAGAAGTGTTGAGAGAAATCGGAACTGCAAGTGGTGGATGGTGCCGATATGCCAGTCCACAACAGAAAGCTTGTGGAGCCAGCTTACCAGAAGTGGGAGGGGTTGGCCTCCATTGAATAACATGAGACCAAGGGCATTCACAACCTCCAAATGCTTTAAGATCTTGCATTTGAATTCAAACAGAAACTTCAAGATACTGTGTTGATCCTGAAGATCATAAAATATCTCGAGATATTCTCTGTGTTTTTCCTGACCAGGTTCCTCCTCTTCATTAGCTGTTGGTATTTCATAGAACTTCCTAGAATCCACGAGAAAGTAATCATAAGTATGGTCAAGAGTGATCGAGTCCTCCAAACCCGCCTCCCTCATTACAACATCTTGTCTGAAAACTCCTCCCTCATCTGCACTGTCTTGTTGAGGTATCAACCAATATTCATTATTACCAATTGAAAGCTGGTGCTCATTCTCCACATGCATCATATGGGACTCTCGATCATTGAACGTGCTGTAACAGTTGTAGCAGAGCCAGTACTTCCACGCCTTGTTTAGTCTAAACTGTTTTATCCCTTTCCGTACACTCTCATATCCTGCACCACAGGGGTTCTTCTCACAGTGTCTCAGGACATCAGAGATTGCCAACCAAAAGAATGGGCCGCTGCCCTCTGCCTCACCCGTCGCACTCTCACTCAAGGTTGAATCCAAGGTACACAAGGTCGGATTGTCCATCCAAGGTTTGTACTCCAGATCCAAATCATAATTATACTTATATATGTTCTCTTTGCTCTGTTCACAGTCAGAATCATATTCAGGTTCACTATCATAAAGTTCAGTATGCTCCTCTTGATATAAGAGCTGTATTTAAGAAATGGGGTAACATTAGGCAGAATACAAAATTCAATTTTATCTTACAGAAGATGTATTTATCTATCTCAACTTTGATGTACCCAGCAATTTATCTACTTTTGCAATACTTACAGGAACCCAATACTGGTTAACCAGGTTGATCTCACCAAGAAAATGAACAATACATCTTACACCTTATGTAATGAGATAATGCGAAACAAAAAAAGAACCAGACAAAAAATCATTTCTAGCAAAAAGATACTTTGATTTATAGAATAATTTCAGGTCCAGTAGCAACAACTATCTGCAGTGCCTATGTACATGGGTGCAAGGTTATGTATCTGGAACCTCAGTATCAACAGAATGATTACATAAGCAAATAAGCATAATTTGAACATGCAGCTGAGATCTTTAAACAAACTAGTAAGAAAGCTTTTGGAAGAAATAACGCCTGACATATAAACCGTTACTTATCTGTCAAGTTCATACAAAACATGACCAAGTCATTTATAATTCTCTACATACATACCGAAGCAGGATCTTCTTCTCTCGCCTCAAGTTGATGGCATCTCAAGCGAAAATACAATTTCAACTGCATTTGAGAAGGCTCAAAATTAGTCAAAGTTGCTTCATGTTTGCAATACCAGCGACCAAAAAGGAAAAGAACACACAGAAAAAGAATAAAGCAAATCAACATTCCAGAAACAAATTTGCATACCCGTAAGATCGATCTCATAAGATGTACAATATACACACGACAGTCAAGAATACAAACTTGGCGGAGCTGAGACTCCAAGCACTTCACTCTATGGACAAGTTGAAGGTGCTTTTGCTCGCCCTACAGATAAGACGTAGTTAAGTGGACAATTAATAATGGGGAATAAAGGAATCTATGTATGATATTGAAAAGAAAAAGACTGTGGAATCTTAAAATCACAAACTCCAGTGCTGAAAGGGACTCTAAGCTCATTCAGAACATTCTTCAAGCTGGAAAAGATCTCATTGGCTTTAGGACAGACTCTTGGAATGGTGGGAAAGCACGGTCCATGGCACAATGAAAGTATTGATTCCTTGGTGAATTCCCTGTCACCATAGCGGAGAGTTTCTTCCTCAGAGCAATAAAAAAGACTCTCGTTTTGCGAGAAGAAAAGTGTATCCTGATTTTCACTCTCCCAGTTAACATCACCTTTAACAGAATCTGATTCTCGGTTCGTAGCTTGCTGGACAAACCGGCACATCGGCTCCACAAGTTCAACAAACTTGTCAAGATCAGCTGCCTCCAACAAACAGAAGGAGATGGGGGTGCGTGCAAGAAGTTGTTGAAGATACATCTTATTATGTCTGTGAGGACGGTCAACAAAGATGTGCTTGGAAGCCAGGGCAAACATTGTCGTGAGATATCCTTCAGATAGAAATGAAGAGGAAGCCCTCTCATGTTCAGCTAGCAAGATCTGGAATTTGTCTGCCAACACAACCAAAAGACTTCTCCTCTTAGGGTCGTCTGAATAATGCCAACTCAAGGAGTTAAGCCGATCAGAGCCAGAGCACATATCTACCATAGTAACATGCTGGTATTCGAGACACATTGACGAGAGCCAGAGCACATATCTACCATAGTAACTGTGCCGTTGAGTTGGCCAGGAGACGGGATGAATCTCTGGAAAGTGTTCACATTTCAGGTGTATGATGAGTGACTCCTCGTTCCGGAACAGACGCAAGCAATCCGGGTTGGGACAGAGATACGTTTCCCATGTACCATAAAGCTCATAAAATGTTATAGCATCTAAAAGGAAATCCACCAGCCATGGTTCCTTGACAACCTCACGTGAGAAGAAGGTAAGATGAGAGACAAATTCAGTGGGGAAACTCAGCTTATCTGCACCAACAGATTAGGAACTGTTGTAATATCAGCTTCACAAACGGACAAAATTGTATAATAATAATAAACAGATTTATCTATGTAGGAAGCTCGCTCCCATAACAAGGCCAGGAAATATTGTATCAGGCACCCTTTAACTTTTTAATTTCTTTTTGAGATCATACTGCCATATTGGAAACAAAATTAAAATAAAAGATAAATCCTTACATGCATCGTCCTGGGACTCCCAGAAGTCGACGGCCTCTTCTGTGAAATCAGATAGGCTGTACTCGTCAAAATCTATATAAGCTTTAACGTGGTCGGTTTCCATCGCTGCTTTTCTTTCAATCACCGCGTGCCTCTCTCCCGCTCGCTATCTCTCCACGGATTAGGATTAAGGTTAGGGTTTAAGGAGTCCATTAATGTCGATCTCTCCAATTTTAGCGGAGTCGAATCGTTTTGAGTAAAAACGGCTCTCATCCGGGGGTGCTTCGGAGACGATTGCAGTCTTCTCAAGAGTAACTGACGATATTACCCTCTCTTAAAGCTTAAGGTGTGAACGCTGAACAGACTTTAGTTTTGCAATAAAAGGTTTGAGAAGGGGACGGAGAATAGTAGAACACTGAAGGAGAGACGTATACTATAAACTGCGTTTTTTTTTTGTTTTGGACGGATGAATTAATTCGCTGGACATCTAACCGTCCGTTTAGATCGGACGGTTCAGATCCGAGGCAGTCCAGTGGTCTTCTTTTGTAAGCAGTCCAGATGATTCGGATTGCACCCTGCTGTTCTTAAAAATATACTAGGTAGAAAAATCGAGCTTCGCTCGATATTTAAATTAAAAATTTAATAAAATAATGTAATAAATGATAAATTTGATTAGTGTGTGTAAATTTAATATAGTAGTGAACAATTTTGTATGTTTTGTATAGGTTACGTAAGTGTGATTAAGTTTTTGAGTTGTGTAAGTAGGGAATGTGAATTATGGAAATTTAAATAAAGTTGAAATGATGTAAATAAATTAAATTATTAAAGAGTTGAAACGATGTAATAAACTAAATTATTAAAGAAGAGTGAGAATTGTAGAAAACTTTGAATTCAGTGTTAATGAAATTAGTAACCGTAATTTGATCTGCCATGAAACAGTGTTATTAATAAAAATGATTGAAAGTGTATATCCCATCTGCTCGGAAACAATGGAACAATACAGAACACAAAAATAAAATATTTAAGGTAATATGAAACGATTTTTATCTGAAATTTATAATCAGTCTTATTATAAAAATTATTTCATTATTTATGAAGTAATAAATTTTGAAGGAAAGAGGGGAAGTCAATCGAAGATACATTTCATCCTTTCAATCTGGCTTAGTCAAAATTGGTGTAACGATTTAATTATTAAATGTGTTGTAATAATGGTATAGCGGATATATTAGAGGTGGAATGCCGGTGCTATAATTGGGTATTTGCTTTGAATGTTGGTAATGGATTGATGTATAATTGGTTCGAAGATCAGGGGTTAAAGCGAATAACGCTGTTATTTATTTGAATTAGTACATGGCAAAACCAATTCAGATCATACTGGCGCAAGACCTGTACCTATCGTTTAAACCTTCCAACTAACTATTGCATTTTGTTCCATTTAGCTACTTGAATATGTACCGGCCAGACAATCTGAGATTCAGATCTGACCCACTAGACACAAAATTATGCGCATATACCCAAAAGGAAAAAGAAATTGGTAATCTCAGATTGCTTTGAACTTAATGCTTTCAACTGTGAGGAGGGTTCCAGTGCCCCCAAATTAGAATGCCACAGTTTGTCACAAATCTGCAGCCATTGGATCAAATCTTCCAAGTTCCAAGCAGCTCCCACTTAATTCGCAACTTCGCCTCTCGATGCATTGCATCATCTCTCCTTTGCAACCTAAATTGCAACCTGCTCCTCTCAACTCAACTTCGAGCACATATTTATTGGATTTAGCAAAGAAAAAACTCGAATTTGGCTTCTCTTTTTCTTTCTCGTTAAAATCTGATTTTTACAAGCTTTTATAGATTGCTATAAACAATTACTTAGGTTTTTCTCCGGCTAGACAATTACTTCGCTTGCATAGACCAAATCTCTGTTCTATGTTACAATCGAGTCTACATTACTTGGTAAATGCTTGCATAGCTGAAATTGATTTTGTTTGGGTTTATACACTTTTCGTTTAGGAACTAAACATCCTTCGATTAGGAACTTATTTGCTTTCTTTGATTGCCTTTAAAACTAAGCGAAACTACAGAGTCAAGAAGAAAAACAGCAAAATAGAGAAAGATTAGACACAATATATGTTGACTTAGCAAAATTTCAATGTGTTAGTGCAATATTTAAAGATGTTTGAGCAAATGCGTAAGAGAAGAAAGAGATTGAAGCTCTGTAATTGTAAATGTCTTTATTAATGAATAATGTTATTACAAATGAAGAGACCTGGGATATTTATATGGATACAGTAATAGACCGCTAATACATAATTAATCCCTGGACATGGTGTACAAAGCTAGCGCTAATATAAAGACTAATCTGAGTCCTGGACTCGGTGTACAGTACTAACACTAATACCTCCCCCCAACAAGCCGTAGGAGGTTGAACTACTGCGAGCTTGTGCCTCAAATCAGAGAAGCGACGAGTAGACAGCGGCTTAGTTAAAACATCTGCGATTTGATCATTCGAACACAGAAACTGCACATGTAGCTCTTTCTTAGCTATCATTTCCCGTACAAAATGGTAATCTATCTCGATATGTTTCGTGCGAGCATGAAACATAGGGTTGAATGCCAAGAATGTTGCCCCGATATTGTCACACCATAGAGTGGGTGAATGAGATAAGGGAACTTGCAGCTCATTGAGAAGATATTGTAGCCACAAAATTTCAGCATATGTGATAGCTAAGCTTCTATATTCGGCTTCGGTACTCAATCTAGAGACCGTGTTTTGTTTCTTTACACTCCAAGAAACTAAATTACCACCAAGGAAGATACAAAAACCCGTAGTAGAGCGACGATCATCACGACACCCGGCCCAATCCGCATCACTAAAAGCCTCAAGATTGAATGAAGAGCGATGTTGAAAATGTAACCCGTGACCAATAGTACCACATAAGTAACTCAAAATGCGTTTAACCGCCAACCAATGAGGTATTGTTGGATTTTGCATGTATTGAGAGACTTTGTTAACGGCATAGGAGATGTCGGGACGGGTTAAAGTTGTATATTGTAGAGCCCCTACAATACTTCTATAGAGATGCGGGTTGTCAAAAACTTCACCATCATCTTTAGATAGTGAGCACAAGATCATCATCCGAGACGGGGGCTCCTATGAAAGAAAGCTCGTCTGTAATTTGTCGAACATGTTGAAGGAAATCAGCGCAAGAAGAGGTCTTGGTCGCCGATTGCAGCTGTCTCTTCAAGTCGATTAGTTTTGCTCGTGAAGAGGAGGCAAAACGAGATTGAAGGGTTGCCCAAAGAGCAACAGTTGAAGTACAACCCACGAGCTGTGACTGAAGAGACTCAGTAATCGAAGAACGAAGCCATCCCAATAAGAGTTGATCTTGACGGTTCCAAGGCAGAAATTCGGGATTAAACTCCACCTGACTAGAAGAATTGACAAACGTTGGGTTTGGAAATGGAGAATTGAGGTGAGAAGTCAGATTATAGCTATGGATTAGCGGTATGATCTGAGCTTTCCAAGTAAGGAAGTTGTTGTTAGACAATTTGATGGATGTGGGTATGTTGATGGGAATAATTGAATCGGTTTGAGAGGCAAGATTTGGGTTTGGTTGAAATTGGTGGGTAGAGTTGTGAGGCGGAGGCGGAGGAGGAGGAGGGAAGGTGGTGGTCGAATTCATTGTCGGAGGTGGTAACGGAGTCGTGGACGGAGGTTGCTCAGGATTGGTCATGGAAGAAAAAGTTTGGCTCAGATACCATAAAGATGTTTGAGCAAATGCGTAAGAGAAGAAAGAGATTGAAGCTCTATAATTGTAAATGTCTTTATTAATGAATAATGTTATTACAAATGAAGAGACCTGGGATATTTATATGGATACAGTAATAGACCGCTAATACATAATTAATCCCTGGACATGGTGTACAAAGCTAGCGCTAATATAAAGACTAATCTGAGTCCTGGACTCGGTGTACAGTACTAACACTAATAATATTGTTTTTCAATTAACATTTAAACTTGGTGCTCGCTATTTGATTATACCAGCCCAACTATTTTTATATGGCTGATATAGACCTTTATTTTGAATATCGTTATTTGTTGTTTCTCGGTTTGCTTTATGAAAATGCATATGTGGTTGATATAATTGGTGATCAATTTTTTCTTTGGTTGAGAAAAATAGCCATAGAGCTCTACAAGTTTCGTTTGTAATTACAAAGTATTTTTCTAAAAGGAAATTAAGTGGGAACTGTTTGGAACTTGGAAGTAGTTTTGGGAGAGACGATATTCTTATATTATTAATTTGGTAACTTTTCAGGTGGGAGCAGTGAGAATTGTTTGGGACATGGTCACGTGGGAGTTTGTTTTGGGAGATTTAATCACAGTCACTTATTTAGGTTTGATCCAACGACTGCAGATTTGTGACAAACTGTGGCATTCTAATTTGGGGGCACCGGAACCCTCCTCTTCAACTGTAGATCTGTACTATAGTTCTGTGGCAAATACAAAAAGATGTTTATATCCCAATACTTCCAACACCAAATACAAAATGATATAGTTCTGTGCTACAATTCTTTAAACACCAAAATAGAAAAAGCTGCCAAAGTAAATAAAATCCTCAAAATCTTGTCTAGTCTTGCGCAATTTCTAGATGTCTGCAAAAAAAATAAAGTAAACTACTTAATAGTAAGATCTGGATTAAGAAAAATCATTGGAATATTATTGTCATGTACCATCAGTAAGCATTGCAATTCCTTGGCATATAAGTTGAAGAATGAAGCAAAGGTTGATTGAAAAATTATGCCAAATAAATATTTTGGGTTCCGTATTGTTACATCCAAATGATTTCGGCAATATTTGTCATCTGAAAAAAAAATACACATTAATCAAAAGCAAGAACATATAATTGAAATTATGAAGCTGCTCATAAAATAAATTTGAAAGACAGAATAGAATTGATAACATGTAAAATTTAAGGAAATGAATAATTATAAAATGCCAACCTCTCATTGGTTATGTACAGCAAGGTAATAAGATGTAAAATCTAAGGAAATTAATAAGGACAAAAAAATACATCTATGTACATCACTTGCATTTTTGTTGACCTACCCCAGCACTTGCATTTTTGTTGGCCTACCCTTTGCCATCCTTTCCTCTATTCTTAAAAAATCGGAAACAACGCCGATAATATCTGTTCAAATTAACAGATTAACAAATCTATATTTTCATACATCTGCCAAAATATAGATTAAATTGTCACAATATTCCTCAAGATTTTCACACACGTTTGTCTCGACAAGGATAGTGTAAAATCATGTGGTACAGTCAAGAAACCATTATCTCTTATGTGTTCTGCGTGAACCCACGGACAAACCCTTCCTTAAAATCGCCTTCAATATGCCGATATATATTAACAGGGACAATCCCCTGGATTCCACCTCCCTATTTTGAAAAATTCCAAATTTCCAATAGTCAAATTTGGTAGAATACAAAGTAACAGTTGGATAAATGAACTATATATCAATTTAGTATACCTCTCTGGCAGTTAGTACAAAATTCTTCCCCCATATGTTGCCGGTTTTGGGATCAACGGCATCCCATATTTTTATAACACGGTAATGCAAAACTCCTTGAATCCTGTTTGTAATTTTTGATATCGGGATAATGGTAGATATTGTCACCTATAGATAAATATAAAAATAATAAGTTTAACTCAACTATCTTAATTTTTATTATAATTTTTTGCATTACAAAAACAGCAGCACAAATACCTGTGATAATGAAGAATATAGATAAGAACGGCTCATTTAGAAAGATACAGAAAAAATTTTCTCATATACAATCTTATATAGAGAAGAAATCATAATAGAAGACGAAATAAATGCATTCGTAATAAATGCATTCGTTATGCAATAAATAAAAAATTTTAAAGCCCATAGGGCGGGCACAAACTGTAAATCACAGCTCACCAAAATTACTTTCCTAAACTATTCCACATAAATTTCTATCAAATCATTAATAACAATATAAATAAATAACTTATTTTTAGTTTAGACAAATAAAGGAGCCTGGTTATACACAAATAACCCCTCTAAATCAGCCTCACACATTACAAATTTTTTTAATTTTTATTTCGCTCAACATTAAATGCTACAATCTGGTCATTTAATTGAATTACCAGCAGAGTAGCCTTCCCATTTATATCCAATATCTGAAGACAATTTTACATTTATGGTAGGATCTTTTCATTAAATACCAGAATAATCAAATTCTTAAGCATGTATCATTCTATATTATTACAAACATTAATATAATAAATATCTAGTTCAACTTTATGTACACTATGTTTAATCTGAACAATCTCACAGGGAAAAGTATTTTTTTAATATTATGCACAAATATGTGAAATTTACATTATAAAATTTAGTTATTGTATGACTGATAAGAAATAGAAGAAAGTTGACTTACTTCAAAAGCATTGACTTTGTTGTTCAATCATAAGGTGAAACTGTCATTTCTATTTTGGAAAAATTATTTATATAAAAAAATTAAATTAGTAGGAAGTATGTATGCACCTTTCATATCTTTATTCAGAAGGAATGCCAGCATATCGTTGTAACATTTCCTCAAAATTTCTGTCAAAAAGCAATACAATAGTGAACTTTAGTACATGTAAGAAATAAAGGTGTATTTAGCTAGACTTCATATAAAGTAGCATATACTTAATTCCATCAATGAGATATTCAACTAATTTTACAAAATACTCTAAACAATGTTCTCAATCCATTGAAGATATCCACAATTTTATTTTTTTCCCTATTAATTCAAAGGGCCCCAAATCTCTGTAAATATCAGGATCAATCCACAAAAGCTCATTAATCAAATCATCCTTTAACACCTGTACTAAACTGGTTCAACATCTTGCCAGCAACACTGATTTGATATAAATCATACCTTTACTAACTGACACCAGATCAATCTTGCCAGCAATACTGATTTGGTACATATCATACCTTTAATAATTGACACCAAAGTAGTATTGATTGGTGCCGATACAGAAAACTACAACTATTAAAAGCAACAATTTTTGTAAATCGTAAATGTACTTATCATTTTCCAAATGAGGGAAATGCACAGTCTGATCATAAGTAGGCTGTAACAATTATGATAGCGTGCAGCAGCAGTGCATCATTTGATTATGAGTTGATGATTGCAAACCCTTTAGATGACCCAATGTCGAATCACTGTCATTCTAACTCTTAAATGACTGTCAAACCAAAAATTAAATTGCCCTGGGTACAAAAAGCACAACAATGGACCAAAAAAGCACCAGTTTGTACCTCAAAAAGTTTATGTGTTTAAAATTTAATTGCTGCCTTTTTAATTTTTTTTTAAAACAGTACCCAAAAAAGGGCACCTGCATCCTATTAAAAGCATGCCAAAAGTCCTACAAAGTATCCGTCACTAAGAAAGTGACTCAGAATAGAAGAATTACAGCTACCAGATAAAACCAAAACCAAGCACAAGTAAACATCCAACAATCTACTCAGTACGGAAATAATTTCTTAGGTACTTTGACGATTTTTTGTTTTTTGTGCATTTGGAGTTAGGTTATGAAACTTACAGATATGAGAGTAGAGCCAGACTTCTTATCCTCCATACCAGACTCAGACTCAATACGGAGAGAGGTACAGCTAGATTCAGACTTAATTTTTATGTGGGTACAGCCAGCCTCAGACTCATGTTCAGTACGTAGGGGTACAACCATCATCATCCACATATGAGGAGCTAACCCCTTACTCATACCCCTACACCTTCTATACTTAGTCAGGCTGATGCTTATTACCAGACATACGATACCCCACTAGATGACCTATTCACACCTATCTCTCATCGTGCATTCGGCCATTCTGGGGCCTCATCTAGTATACCGCCTCGTCATCCCACTCCAGTTCCTATGACTCTTCCTCCCCCCTCATCTAGTCAGGCTTTTAAATAAATATTAATATTTTTTATTAATAGATATTAAATAAATATTACTTTTAAATAAATATTAATATTTTCTATTATTTTTATTATTTTAATTAATTTTTTGAAGCAAAGATAGGATCGGATTTTTAGAATCCGATCATATCTCTTTTCTATTTTTTTATTATTTTAATTAATATTTTATTATTTTTATTAATTTTGTAAATGTATAGATAGGATCGGATTCTGGGAATCCAATCCAGTCGATTTCTTGAATCCTACAATGCTACTTTTAAAATTTAAAATTGTTTCATTTATTTTCGAAATTCAAGTGAACAGTAACAGTACTTTTAATTTTTTTCGGTACGTTGACTCGGCCCGTTGAATCAGAATTCAAACTGTTTAGATCTGGTCGGAAGACGGAAGTTAATGAGATCCAGCTTGGTGGGTCAATCTGGGCTTGGATCTTGCCAACTCGTGTATCGGGTAGGTTGGGTTGAAATTGAACGTAATGGATTGTTTTCAAGACATTTCGATCAAAATGAAAAATACTTCTTCCGTCAAGACTTGCAAATTAAAACTGACGTACTATTTTGCTTCAATTGGGGAACTAACACCGTGAAACAAATGTGAAATCCACAGAGAAACATGTGAGTAATCATTCATTATGTGTGAAGAGTCATGCGATAAATGCCACATTAGAATAAAATACGATTATGTATTCCGAAGTTATCGTTAAAAAAAGTGATATTGCATGCATTTTTTTCAGACTTATATGATGGGGCCGAAATTATATAATCTGCGCTATTGTTCTATTCTTATGAGTTTAATAAGTTTCAACTTTGTAAACAGTATAAGATAAAGGAGGAAATTGATAACGCTTCTAAAATTTCAAATTATATAATGTGAAAAGCTTTTTCAAATATTATTATTTTGAACGAGCCACAACTTTATACTCCATCTCACCAGATCTAATATGCATAGCTATATATATACCATATCAACTGCATTATACCATGCCTCAATTTTTGTATCGACCTTTTTATCCAATTTGAAAGGCTTTGTAACTGTTCCTGTTTCTTCTACAAACTCCAAAAGTAGAATCACTCATTGACACACCGTACCCCATTTCCCAAGACTTGTATTTGACATATGCATCACAGTTGATTATATAATCTTTATCCTTAAATTCTTTAAAAAAAAAAACAAAAAAAGATATTGTATCATGCAACTTCTTCTTCCCGATTAACTTGTTCATATATAATTTCTCTTTTGTGATAATTTTGTGATAATCCTCTGAGCAAGGACAGCTCGAAGGATGGAGAACATGTGCTCCTTCCCACAGGTGATGCAATAGTATACGTAGCATCGATCCTAAAACAATTAGGTTATAAGTTTGCTAATTTTTTTCCATTTCACTATTTGTAAAAGAGAATTAGATGGATGCCAGAGAGAGGGGGGAGATGGGCATAGTGGCCCGAAACCTGTTTATCTGCACATACCTGCTTAGGCCTGGAGCCTAGCCTGCTTGGCCTGGACCTGTAGCAGGTCATATAAGTCAAGGCTTCTCAACGGATCAGGCCAGATATGGGCTATACTGCGGGCACCTTGTTGGACCAAAATATTTACTGATTTAGGCTACTACTTATTTTTTTTTTCTCTAATGATGCGTTGACCTTTTGTACCATGTTAAGCTTGGTGAAGAAAAAAAAATCAAAATTAATACTCGTCTTATCTAACCTAGCTGACACAGACACAAATTTCTACATCCTCTTCTCTCTCTCTCAAAATCGAAACCAAAAATCAAACACAAAATCAAAATCGACGATATAGTCCGGTGAGAAAATAAAAAAGACACCGTCTAATTCCCCCCTCCCCCCCTCTTTCTGAAATCTCCTTCTCAGTGTTCAACTCACAACAAGTACAGGCACCTATAGGATTTTCAGAGACCCGGTTAGAGCACCTGCAGGCAAAATCGTGCCTTTCACAGATGAGAATCAAGCACCCAGATGATTTTGAAAACCAGGTTAAAGGCGCCTGCAGGCAACATTTTGACCATCCTTGGGAGGGGTGGTGAGAACATGAAATACAATTGGAAGTATGAAAAATTAGGTAATGAGAGAAAAAAAATCTAGTTTTTATGTTGCACGTTGCACTAAAAATAATAATAAAAAAAATTGTCTTTAAAAAAATGTAATTATTTATTGATTTATTAAATAAATATGTTACTTATTAGAAGATACTAAATCGTTTTCATATATGATATAGCATTAGAAATATTAGAGTTCAATATATGAGAAAGATGAAGTCCGTCCAAAACAATCGTTTTAACGTTTTAAATTTTGAAAAACCCATCCGGACCGTTCAATTATTCTTTCATATCGAAAACTTGAAAAAAAAAACACATAATGGAATAATGCACTCTTCCCCCGTACAATTGAACAATATTACATCATATGTCAGTAAGATTAACGATACCGGGTTTTGGTACCACTAGATTTGGGGCAGACGCAGAACTAAACTAGTTACAGAGTTTCAGTTGCTTCGAGGAAGATTTCCTTTTATTCCTCTTATTATGTTCTTTTTTCTTTGGCAATTCTTCACGAGATATGAGCAATAACATATAAAACAAGTTAAAAAAAAAAGAAAGGAAAAAATATAATAAGAATTGTATGAAAAGAAAACATCCCAGTCCAACAGAAACATTACTGTGGTCTAGAGAACTTAGCAAAACTTAGCATTATATAAGCATGGTCCCTGATTCCATGCTAACTAAGACTTAGTCATCCATAATCCAAAGAAGCTTCTCACTGCTGGCGCAAAGAATTGCAAGACGCACATGATGGATCGTGGCATGTAAACCACCTACAATAATGCAACTTGGAACTAACCAGCACTGTGCATGGATGCTGTGATAGACGTAATCATTAATTAACGTATTTGAAAATTAATAACACAATTATCAGGATCCGTAAATCATATAAAATAACAAAATCTGAGTATAAAACTTACAAATTGAAGAGCAGAAATCGTTAGTCGTTAGGCGGAAGCGTTAGTACTGATTTTCAATCATTTTTCTTAGACATAATGATGGTCTTTCATTAGACGTTTTTTCAACTCACTTCTCTTTTTCTTGAATATTTTATGTAGCAGAAAAATGAACCAACCATTTTAGACATAATAGAGAATGAGTATTTATAATATATTTCTAAGACAACCATTGGGATCAATACATTGAATGTGGACATTAGAATTTTCCATCAAAATAATGATGCACCCTTTAGTAATTTAACTTAAATGAACTTGGTTCATAATTAATAATATAGACCACACATAAAAATTCCCACATTCTCCCACTTGGTCTATATTGAATTATCATAAACACAAATTCAAAATTGGCCAATATAATCTTAAACCTTGTTCAGTTAGAAATACCAAACTAAACTAATACAATCAAAATAACTATTATTGTTATTTGATCCCCATTAATTATAGAAGTGGTATCATTTGATCCACTTAAGTAAATTTGCTTAAATTAAACATAATACGCAACATAAGAAATAAGCAAATTTCATAATTCAAAGTCAAAGTCATAATTTGAAGCTTCGCATCATAACTTAATACATAATTCAATACAACAAAATCATAATTGCAACCAGACCCGTGCCGGCAAAAATGGGTGGTTATACTTTAGTGAGAGAATTAGAATTCTCAATTAATATGTTGTATTTATACAGTAATATCTTTGATTTGTATTTAACAATAAATATTTAATGTCAATACATCAGACACTTGCTTGATTTGTTGTTCTTAAAAAAAAAAAAATAGCAGTTGTATTATTAAAAATAAGATAAGTGACCTGACAATATGCCACAAAAATTGTACTTGCATAGTGGAAGATGACGTTATCAACTGCTCATCACTCTTCCATAAAATTAATCATTAAACATACAAGCATAAGTGAATAACCTAACTTGAATTTCTTATTGTTGACTAAAAAAATATCATCCACGTACAAATGTGAATGATAAATTACTCCCACTAACTCTGAGATATATACATTAATTTATAATATTTTCTTTAAATCCAAACTTGACCTCATCAAATTTGAGATATAATTTAGCAAAATTAGTATTTCATCATCACTGCCTTTATTAATAATTGTAGCGTATGTATATTCATAATGTCTGGTCTAATTCTCAATAACCAAGACAAATCTCAATTTATTCTTTCCAAGTTGGAAAAATTAGTTTTATTCAATGCTGTAAAATTCAGGAAACATAAAGTAGTTAATAGTTGACTAAAATTCACATAGCATATTCAAAGAACTAATAATTAATTAAACTGAAATAATTAATAAAACACCAATTAAATTTCAGTTTTAACGTAATAGTTCTTCACATTCAATTTATATCACCGTTGGGCAGAAAATAAATTGAAGATATGAGACAATTCTATTTAATAAACTATAATGTCAATTAAAGTTGTTCAAATTGACATCCTTGATATTTATTAAATATAAACATTATGGTGATATGTAAACTAAAATATCACAAATAATATAATAGAATTGAACAACTATAAAAAGAATAATAATTTGTCAATCTGAAATCAATTATAAAACATAAAAAAAATTCAGTTTTGACATGATAGCTGTTCCATAAAAAGCAATTTGCATCACCGTTGGGCAAAAACAAATTGAAACATAGATAAAATTCCACTTAATAAACTAAAATGTCAATTAAATTTGATCAAATTGACAATCATAATTTATTAAATGTAAAACTAATAAATACACCACATAATGTATAATTTAATAAACTATAATCACAATTAAAGTTGTTAAAATTGACCATCATAATTTATTAAATGTAAATCTTCATCGTGACACATAAACTTAATATATCACACACTTCCTTATAATAAAATGGTAATTACAATTAAAGTTGTTCAAATTGAAAATAACCAAATTATAAAAGTAACTTTATATGGTTTAAATTAATCCTATGCAAAATTTATAACAAACTTCCGTTGGGCCGCTTGTACACGTAAGTGCATATGAAACCACAAAATTAAAGTAATACAGAATTTGAAACAAATATGGATGCATAATCAATATTCTAGTAATATTCAAATCCAATATATATACATATGTAAACCATACTAGAAATTACATACGGTCTAAATAACATAAACGAAATTATATGATTAAAAATCCTTAATGAATCATATGCGATTTAAATAGGAAATTATTATATCAAATATTACTTCTCATCTGATAACAGAATAATGAGTTTCATAAATATAATACGAACATTTCCTAATTTGAAGACCCACGTGAACCCAAGTAACCAAAAGGAATAACTCATTTCTCATATACAAATTGAATTGATTTGTTAAGAAAGAAAACAAATAAAAGTTTTTTTTTTTAGAGAACTTGGTAGCGGCTACCAAGTAAGAACTGAAAAAAAGAAAGGAAAGAAACGAAAGAAAAAATTAGCAATGTCTTCTAAAGAGCGCCTGTTGAGAAAAAACCCAGTGTAGCAAAGATTCCACTCCTCTGCTTTCCCTTCTGAAGATGCGGTTGTTCCTCTCCAACCATGTGGCCCGCAAGGCAGTGATGATAACTACTGCTCGAATATCTCTTTTATCTGAAAGAACATTCTGCAGAGCATTATCAATAAGAGATTTTAGATCTGTGAAACCAGTACAGTTTACTGAAGGAAAAAAGGAATTTAATCTGGTCCATAAATCTTGGGTGTAGGGGCAGAGACAAAAAATGTGAGAAGCAGTTTCTAAGATCAATGAATTGCAGAGAGCGCAGCCTTGCACAAACCCAATATTTCTCTTGAGCAAAGCATCCTGTGTGAGCAACCTGTTGTGATATAAAAGCAAGGTGAAGATTTGAATCGAGGGGGGCAGCTTTACTTTCCAAATCAGCTTGCCTTGGAAGTTGCACTTGCCAGCCGAAATTAGCATGCTGTAAGATGACTTCACTGTGACACTGCCAGAGGAGTTCCATTTCCAAATATATTCATCCCGCCTGGAATATAATTGCATAGGTGGTATGGAGAGAACCGCATCATGTACATCTCTGTTCCAGGGTGCAAGTAATGAGGATGTAGTATGTTGCCTCACCTTATTGATTGTTAGGTATGGTTTGTGAGGCTGTGGAGAGTTATCGAAGTAAAACAACGATCTATTCCCCCAATCAGAGTACCAAAACAGTGTATCCCTGCCATCTCCCAAGCTGATTCGAGTTGAAATTGAGAAGATGTGCCTCAATTTCAATAAATCTTTCCAGAAAAAAGACCCTCGTGTAGTCCATGAAAGCGGTGTTGTGAGGTAGGCTGATCGAACAAACGCCAAAGCCATTTGAGTACTAGAGAAATGTTGAACAATTTTAGATTTAACACGCCTAGACCCCCTAAATGTTTCGGGATACAGACTATGTCCCAAGAGAGAAAGGGAATGCCACATCCGGTACCAGAAGAACGGCCCCAGAGAAAGTTACGTCGTAGTTTATCAATTGCATTTAGCACCCATGACAGCAGCTTGAACACCGTCATGAAGAAAATTGGAATAGAGGAAATAACGGTGGAGACAAGAGTCAGCCTGCCTGCCTGCCCGAGACAGAAGTCTGTTTTTCCACCCGGCCAATTTATTCTCCAATTTTTCAATAAGATGTCGAAAGACCTCCTTTCTTGGTCTACAAACAGTGAGAGGTAAGCCTAAGTAACTCAGAGGGAGGTGAGTATGTGTTAGAGTTATGTCCTAGAAGTCAATCATTATATGGCTACTTCTATGGTTTATGTTATTGATGATATTTGATCATTTATTCCTTGATTTATTTATTGACAGATCATTCAGGTTGAGGATCTGAATTGTAGATCTCTGTGTTTCATTTATAATAAATGACAATAATAAATCTAAAAGGTCCGTAATCTTGATAATTAACAAGGAATATTAATTATCGGATAAGATTAGTATGCAAGTTAAGTGATGATTAAGTTCTACAAATCATAGGTAAGGAGTTGCCAACTTAATTGCATATGTGTATGTTATGGAACATAGTACAGGACACGACCCAATGAAATAAATATATGGATTGTGTTATGTGTCATTATTTATTTCATTTGAGTTTGATTCTAAGTTTGAGATGGTTCAACTTTTCCACATGAGGATAGGTTCAATAAATATCGTCTACCGTTGATTCCTGATAAGGGCTGCTATACGGACTTTATTTATGTTCTCTTGAAATGTGCGGGGAAAAGTTGTTCATCAAGAAAATCGTATGTCCCTCATTAATTTACTTAGTGAGCGATGATATCTGTTTGGGCCCCTTGATGGAGATGGATTGTTTGCTAGCAACTGATACAGTCATCTCTAGATCAAGAAACGTATAATCTGCAAGAATGACACATTCCTATCTTGGATTATACGATGATATCATGTGACATAAGAATCAGACAAGGATATACTATTATTTCTTATGCAGGATTAAAATATTGTAGCAGTACACTATTTATGCGAATTGGGAATCATAACGTGTTGCTAGATACCGCTTATGATTATTGGAAATAAATAGCGATTTATTTTCCATATCCAACAGAGCATAAATCCTCAAAGGGTCACACAAATAGGTTTTGACCATGCGTGCATTATTTATTTGGTTGTATTAAGGAATGCAACAATATGATATGTTGACTGATTAATTATGTACTGTTGCGAACCGTCATAATTAATTAATTAAGTCAAACGGATTATATAGAAATAAATTAATGCATATTCTAATCCTTAAATAATTATCAAAGTGTTGATAATTAATTTGTTCAACATGAATTAATTAAAGTAATTAATTTGAGCTAACGGGCCTATATTTAAATGGTAAATTAAAGGTCCAAATTGAGAGCAATTAATTGGGCCACTAATTAATTGAATTAGAGGACCAATTAAATAATTGATAGAGCCCATTTAGGCCCATTTTATGGCTGCCCTAGTGATGGCATAGTTGTAAATTAGTTACAACTTTTTGGGAGAGTGGTTGGTCTATAAAAGGACCACTTTGGGAGCCAAAACCCTAGCCACCTTGCCTTTTTCTCTCTCCCTAATATTTTGGACGAAAATTAAAGGAAAAATTTCAGAATTTTTCCTCTCCACCATTGCTCTCTTAAGCTCATGTGTTGAGCACCTCTTGCCTCCATCCAATTAAATAGTTAATTAAGGCAAAGGGAAGGAAGGGATTAGGCTTAACCTCTCATCTACTAGCATATATCGAGGTTTTGGTTAATACCTTGGTGGACTTGAGACCGAGACACGCGTGGTGGTGCGCACAACCTCGACATCGCCGGATTCGAGCCTCCTTGTTGCGATACAAGGAGAGGTAGCCTTCCTAACCTCTCTCTCTTGTGTGTGAATGCTTGGACTAGATCCTTCGAGGTCTAAGTCGTTTGGATTGCTTATTAAATGGTTAATTAGCATAAAAATTTGAAAACTTAGACTTCCTAACAGTGGTATCAGAGCTCTAGGTCGTTCTAAAGCATTTTAACACATAATTAGTTGAGAAATGATTAATTAACACATGGATTAGTGATGCACTTGCTTGCTGTCTGGATTTCTGTTCTGTTTTCGACATTGTTTTGGTTTTTTCGCTGAGAAAAGCTTTCAGAAAAATTCTAAATTTTATTGGAGGTTGTAGATCTGTGAGATTTGGTTCTTTAGCCACTAGTTTCACCTTTTTCTAAGTTGTTATGAATTTATGGTGAATTAAACGGTAACGGTGCGCAGATCTGGTACTCTGCTGCACAGTTCTGTGTTTTAGGCATGAAGGATTTATTTTTCGAAAATAACTATCTGTATTTCTTGGCTAGAAATCTTGTAAACTTGATGCTCTTTCTGGACATGTAAAATTTGTTGCATGTTTCGGATTTTATGTGGGCGTTCAAGTCATGAGAAATGAATCGGTTGTCAGATCTGGTTTTCCAACAAACTGATTGTTTGGATAAACTGTACTTATTGAGAAAACTTTATGAAAAAGTGTTTGAATAGAAAGTTTCTACTTAAAGTTAAGATTCTGTGAAAATTAGTTTCAAAGAATTTTATTAAGGTTTAATACCTCAACTGAGTCAATAGTTTTTAGTCGTTAGTCTGTTTCAGAACAGGGTAAGTGGCTTGTTTGCTATTTATCTTGATGATTTTAAATAAGACTAGTTGGATTTCGTTTGATGGATTGGTAGCCAATAACATATAGTAGATTTGTTATGTAAAATGTTTTCATGAAAACATTTTGGAAGATGATCCTACAGACCAAAAGAGTTAGACAAAAACAGAAAATCGGATAACGGTGTTTCGCGCACAGTTTGACGATTTGTTAATTTTGTTTCTCTTTGATGGTAAGTGATCTCTCCCTGAAATTTTGACAGATAGTTACACTCATAATAGGGAGTATGCATGATTTATTTCATAAATTTTGGAGACCGAAAAATTTCGAATTTTATCGGGTCCCATTTATTATTTTAAATAGTTAAAGTATTTTCTAATTAATCAAATTGGTTGAATAAATTAATTAGAATACTCCATGATATTCCTCCTTTCTGTTTACAATTGTTGAATTGGCTTTTCAAATGGTTTAAGCAAATTAGTTGTTTAAAAGTTAAACTTTTATGCGGAAAGACCCGAACTACAAGCGATGTGCAAAGACTCTAATTCATTGTTGTTAATTAAGAAACAAAGGGACATGTGCTAACTTTGTTTTGTAGGAAGGATCGTGGGTTTAGTATGGCTCAAGAAACCAATGCCTTGTGTGTTGTAATTTGTGAATGCATGTGATTGATTGTATGTAAGGCCTTTGGTGCCATGGTTAATTAATTAATTATGATTAATTTCTTAATGTAACTTGTGAGGCTTGCATGCCCCTAAGGCTAGGAGGGAATTAGGGATATTTTCACATGTATTTTATCCTTTAATTATATAGGATAGGATCCATATGATTAGTGGGAGGGACAATTAGATTAGTTTTGCTACATGGAGATGCGGCGGAACTAATGCAAGCGGGAGCCATACAAACCCACAACAATGCTTGAGATGCTTATTATTATGTGAATGTTTGTGGATGCTATGAATGTCATAGGATAGGTATGGGTGTATGATTACACGACCACCAAACAATAGTCACATAATTGTTTGTCCCAAATTTGATTAAGTCGACCGCCCTCCTTCTCTCTATCCCCTTCACGTCAATTGCCCTCTCATGGCGCGGTCCGCCCAAGCGGACGTCATGGTTGTCAATTTGATAGTCGGGGTACAAATAAAGGGATTTGTAAGGAGCAAATAGAGAGATGTTACTTATCGATGGACCCAACTAGAGTTTGGACATCGGGGCGAAGTTCGCGATGCGAACCAAGAATCATAAAGTTGTATGATTGGTTAAAGAGAACCTACCTTATCTAGTCATTTTGGGTGACGTGCCATAGCAGGTCCAACTTGACGAAAATAGGGGTCTTGGAAATTCATTACTTTTAAGGGACTTATATTAAAGTAGTGAAAGTTTTACTTTATTGAAAATAAAATAAAAACATAAACTAATTGGCCTTAATTTGAATTAATTGTTGTAGATGTCTTCCTCATCCTTTTCGCTTCGATCTCTTTTAGAGAAAGAAAAGCTCGCCTTCAACGGTGCCAACTTTCTAGATTGGCACCGGAACCTAAGGCTTGTCCTAAGGTTTGAAAAGAAGGAATACCTCCTTACCACTCCCATCCCCGCGGCTCCCAAGACGGATGCCCCTCAAGCGGACAAGGATGCCCATGACAAGCACGTAATGGACGACATGGAGATGTCCGTCCTGATTGTCGCTGTCATGGAGGCGGAACTCCAAAAGGAGTTCATGGATAGTGGTTATGGAGTGTTTGAAATGGTCTCTCGTCTCTCGAACATGTTCCAAACCAAGGCCCGCACCGAAAGGGCTCGTCTCATCAAGGCCGTCGCCAATACTCGATTGGCGGAAGGTCATGAAGTCGGGCCACACGTCATGAAGATGGCGGGGTTGTTTCGGCAGCTCGAAAGGCTTGATACGCCCTTCCCGTCAGGGGCGATTCAAGACTTCATTCTCAACTCTCTCCCTCATAGTTTCACCGGTTTTGTTGTGAACTACCGGATGAATGGCATGGACAAGAGCATGGATGATCTCCAAAACATGCTTGTCGAGACGGAGGAGAGTCTCAAAAAGGAAAAAGGGCCCAAAGATGTTCTTGCGGTGAGTGACAAGAGCAAGAAGAGCAAGAAAAGAAAGACCCGCAGAACTAGAAAGGGCAAAGGCACGGTGACGCCCCAAGGTTCGGCCAAGGGAGCTCCCGAGGGTTCCAAGAGAAAGAAGAACCCGGCCACTTCCGAGACCGTATGCTACTACTGTAGCAACAAGGGCCATTGGAAGAGGAATTGCCCCAAGTACCTCGCTGACAAGAAGGCGGGAACTGTCCGGCCTTCTACTTCAGGTATATTTGTCATTGAAACCCTTCTCGCTACCTCTAGTACAGACTGGATATTTGATACTGGTTCATGTGCTCACATTTGTCGAAATGTGCAGGCACTAAAGAGTAGGAGGCGGCTCGAGAAAGGCGAAGTTCAACTCCGCGTCGGTAACGGCACGTGCGTCTCCGCTATGGCCGTTGGGAACGTAGAGCTTACTTTGCCTTCTGGTTTAGTTTTGGAACTAAAAGATGTTTATGTAGTTTCTTGTATCACTCGGAACATCATCTCTATTTCGTGTTTAGACTTGGATGGATTTGGTGTTGTAATAAAGAACAAAAGTTGTACTTTGTTGCGTGATGATGTTTGTTATTGTGTTGCGCATTTATTGAATGATCTTTATGTGCTTGATTCTAACGAACATGTTTTGAGTGTTGAACATGACAGTAGAAAACGTAAGATCTCACATGAAAGTACGACTCTAATGTGGCATTGCCGCTTAGGTCATATCAACGAGAAACGCATCAAGAGATTACAAACAGTTGGTCTCTTGGATCAATTCGCTTTCGAGCCAATTGACACATGCGAATCATGTTTGATGGAAAAGATGACCAAAGCGCCTTTTACCAACAAAGGTACAAGGGCAAGTGGCTTATTAGACCTCGTGCATACCGATGTATGTGGACCTATGAGCATTTGCGCACGAGGAGGTTATTCATACTTCATCACTTTCACCGATGATCATAGTAGATACGGGTATATCTACTTGATGCGGCACAAGTCCGAATCCTTCGAAAAGTTCAAGGAGTTCAAGAATGAAGTTGAGAACCAACTCAATCGAAAGATCAAAGTCTTGCGTTCCGATCGAGGTGGAGAGTACTTGAGCCACGAATTTGGTGATTATCTAAAGGAGTGTGGAATCGTTCCACAACTCACTCCACCGGGAACACCACAATGGAATGGTGTATCCGAAAGGAGGAATCGAACTTTGTTAGATATGGTTCGATCGATGATGAGCCAAGCCGACTTGCCTAAATCGTTTTGGGGTTTTGCAATAGAAACCGCAGCTTTTACATTAAACCGTGTTCCATCAAAGTCCGTTGAGAAGACGCCTTATGAGCTTTGGTTTGGTAGGAAACCAAGCATGTCGTTTCTCAAGATTTGGGGTTGTGAAGCTTATGTGAAAAGGCTAATGAGTGATAAGCTTGGACCCAAATCGGACAAGTGTCATTTCGTGGGATACCCTAAGGAAACTAAGGGTTACTACTTCTACAACCGCAATGAGAACAAGATAGTTGTTGCTCGTTATGGTGTGTTCTTAGAGAAGGAGTTTCTCTCAAGAAGAAGTAGTGGGAGTAATGTGGTCATTGAAGAAATTCATGAACCACCGCAAGATGTGCCTCAAGTAGGCAATCCAGCGATTCCCAATGTAGTGCCAAACGAGGTTGTAGCTGAACCCGTTCCGCAAGCCGTTGTGGAAGATGTTCAAGAGTACACTCCCTCAAATGAGGACTCGAACATATCGCGAATCGATAGTGTTCAAGACACTCAAACTTTTGAGGATCAAGAACCAAGTCCACAAGCTGTTGTGGAACAAGTTCAAGAGCCTCAACCCCAAGCACCGATCCTACGAAGGTCAACGAGGGAAAGTCGTCCACCCGAAAGGTACTTGGGTTTACACGATGTTCTCGTCATTGCGAATGACGAACCCTTGACCATAAAGGACATGAAAGATAAACCCGACTCCAAGAAATGGCTTAAAGCCATGGAATCCGAAATGCAATCCATGTATGAAAACAAGGTATGGACCTTGGTTGACCTTCCCGACGGAGTAAAACCCGTTGAGAACAAGTGGATCTTTAAAAGAAAGGTCGACATGGATGGCAACTTGAGCATTTACAAAGCACGACTAGTTGCGAAAGGTTACAAGCAAGTTCATGGTATTGACTATGAAGAAACCTTCTCGCCCGTCGTCATGTTCAAGTCAATTCGGATCTTGTTAGCAATTGCCGCATATTATGACTATGAGATATGGCAAATGGATGTCAAAACTGCCTTCCTAAATGGCAACTTGGAAGAGGATGTGTATATGACACAACCCGAGTGTTTTGTGGATCCAAAGAATGCTAACAAGGTGTGCAAGCTTCAAAGGTCCATTTATGGATTGAAGCAAGCATCAAGGAGTTGGAACAAACGCTTTGATGAAGAGGTCAAGAAGTTGAATTTCATTCAAAGCGAGAAGGAACCTTGTGTTTACAAGAGGATTAGTGGTAGCGTGGTTGTGTTTCTTGTTCTATATGTTGATGATATACTCTTGATCGGGAATGATATCTCCGAATTGAATGCAGTCAAGGATTCATTGAAGAAAGTGTTCTCAATGAAAGACTTGGGCGAAGCCGCCTACATCCTAGGGATCAAGATCTATCGAGATAGATCAAGAAGGTTGTTAGGTTTGAGCCAAGATGCATATATTGACAAAGTGTTGGAAAAACACAAAATGGCTGGTTCCAAGAAGGGTTACTTGCCTATGTCACATGGCATATTCTTGAGCAAGACTCAATGTCCGACGACTGATACAGATAGGGATTTCATGAAGCGGTTCAAGTATCCATCTGTAGTCGGTTCGATCATGTATGCCATGCTATGCACTCGCCCCGATGTTGCGCATCCGATTAGTGTGACTAGTCGATACCAAGCTAACCCTGGTATGCCACATTGGACCGCAGTCAAGAATATCCTCAAGTATCTCAAGAGAACAAAGGATAGCATTCTCGTGTACGGTGGAGACCAAGAGCTCGTTGTAAGTAGTTACACCGATGCTAGTTTCCAAACCGATCGAGATGATGCGAAGTCACAGTCCGGCTTCGTATATCTGCTCAATGGTGGAGCCGTGAGTTGGAAGAGTTCCAAACAGGATACCACGGCCGATTCCGTCACCGAAGCAGAATACTTAGCGGCTGGTGAAGCGGCGAAAGAAGGAGTTTGGATCAAGGAATTCTTGACCGAGCTGGAGGTGGTTCCAAGCATCTCTGGTCCAGTGGATCTCTACTGCGACAACACGGGAGCCATAGCTCAGTCAAAGGAGCCTAGGTCTCACCAGAAGACCAAGCACATTCTACGACGATTCCATCTTATCCGTCAGTTTGTGAATGACGGATGGATCAAGGTCAAGAAGGTGGACGGTGCCGCGAACACAGCGGACCCTCTGACAAAACTTCTATCTCGAGCCGCGCATGAGTTGCATGTTGCATCCATGGGGATTAGGCGTATGCCTGAGTGGCTTTGAGTTGTATCTTTTATCTTTTGAGGCTTTAGTATGAGACATGTATATTTTGGATATTACATTGAGTACTATGCACTGGCTAGAAGTCACTGTTGATTGACTCTAGGCCAAGTGGGAGATTGTTAGAGTTATGTCCTAGAAGTCAATCATTATATGGCTACTTCTATGGTTTATGTTATTGATGATATTTGATCATTTATTCCTTGATTTATTTATTGACAGATCATTCAGGTTGAGGATCTGAATTGTAGATCTCTGTGTTTCATTTATAATAAATGACAATAATAAATCTAAAAGGTCCGTAATCTTGATAATTAACAAGGAATATTAATTATCGGATAAGATTAGTATGCAAGTTAAGTGATGATTAAGTTCTACAAATCATAGGTAAGGAGTTGCCAACTTAATTGCATATGTGTATGTTATGGAACATAGTACAGGACACGACCCAATGAAATAAATATATGGATTGTGTTATGTGTCATTATTTATTTCATTTGAGTTTGATTCTAAGTTTGAGATGGTTCAACTTTTCCACATGAGGATAGGTTCAATAAATATCGTCTACCGTTGATTCCTGATAAGGGCTGCTATACGGACTTTATTTATGTTCTCTTGAAATGTGCGGGGAAAAGTTGTTCATCAAGAAAATCGTATGTCCCTCATTAATTTACTTAGTGAGCGATGATATCTGTTTGGGCCCCTTGATGGAGATGGATTGTTTGCTAGCAACTGATACAGTCATCTCTAGATCAAGAAACGTATAATCTGCAAGAATGACACATTCCTATCTTGGATTATACGATGATATCATGTGACATAAGAATCAGACAAGGATATACTATTATTTCTTATGCAGGATTAAAATATTGTAGCAGTACACTATTTATGCGAATTGGGAATCATAACGTGTTGCTAGATACCGCTTATGATTATTGGAAATAAATAGCGATTTATTTTCCATGTCCAACAGAGCATAAATCCTCAAAGGGTCACACAAATAGGTTTTGACCATGCGTGCATTATTTATTTGGTTGTATTAAGGAATGCAACAATATGATATGTTGACTGATTAATTATGTACTGTTGCGAACCGTCATAATTAATTAATTAAGTCAAACGGATTATATAGAAATAAATTAATGCATATTCTAATCCTTAAATAATTATCAAAGTGTTGATAATTAATTTGTTCAACATGAATTAATTAAAGTAATTAATTTGAGCTAACGAGCCTATATTTAAATGGTAAATTAAAGGTCCAAATTGAGAGCAATTAATTGGGCCACTAATTAATTGAATTAGAGGACCAATTAAATAATTGATAGAGCCCATTTAGGCCCATTTTATGGCTGCCCTAGTGATGGCATAGTTGTAAATTAGTTACAACTTTTTGGGAGAGTGGTTGGTCTATAAAAGGACCACTTTGGGAGCCAAAACCCTAGCCACCTTGCCTTTTTCTCTCTCCCTAATATTTTGGACGAAAATTAAAGGAAAAATTTCAGAATTTTTCCTCTCCACCATTGCTCTCTTAAGCTCATGTGTTGAGCACCTCTTGCCTCCATCCAATTAAATAGTTAATTAAGGCAAAGGGAAGGAAGGGATTAGGCTTAACCTCTCATCTACTAGCATAGATCGAGGTTTTGGTTAATACCTTGGTGGACTTGAGACCGAGACACGCGTGGTGGTGCGCACAACCTCGACATCGCCGGATTCGAGCCTCCTTGTTGCGATACAAGGAGAGGTAGCCTTCCTAACCTCTCTCTCTTGTGTGTGAATGCTTGGACTAGATCCTTCGAGGTCTAAGTCGTTTGGATTGCTTATTAAATGGTTAATTAGCATAAAAATTTGAAAACTTAGACTTCCTAACAGTATGTTCACATTGCATAATCGAGGTTACCATGTCCAGCTGTTGAGTGGAGAGGTTAAAAGGCACAATGGACGATTTGCTGAGGTTTAAGTTTAGGCCAGAACAAAGGGAGAAAACCGTCAACAAAACCTTGAGGGAATGCACAGCCTGCCTGCCCTTTAACCGTGGAGAAAATCAAGGTGTCGTAATTACTGGTCACCAGATCTAGACCATCTAATCAAAATTGTTGAAAATTTTGCTTCACGAGTTGTTGCCGTAATTAATGGCTTTGACTAGATTTGGACAAGCAAATTATACAAGAGCTTTGCATTCAATTACTAACAGTAATACAATTGGTGTGCATCCATGAAAAGAGGAACCATCAATAAAAGAGAAATTGGTTAACCATCTCCATAATTGCACACAAAGATTACTAATTTTATTGAGAAATTCATCTAAACAAAATATGTCAGACGGTCATGAACTCAATGGAATTGATTAGACTTTTCTTACGTCAATAATAATTAAGTTTTTAGAGAATTAAGTACAACAATTCCCATCAGAAACATTACGTTCAAAATTAAATTAATGAGGAAAAATTATATACTCATAAAATAATTTGTATTTAATATGAATTTATGATTGGCTCTGATACCAAATGATAGACGCAATCATTAATTAACATGTTTGTAAAATTAATAACACAATTGCCAGGATCTATAAATCATATAAAATAACAAAATCTGAGTATAAAACTTACAAATTGAAGAGTAGAAATCGTTAGTCATTAGGTGGAAGCATTAGTATTGATCTTCAATGATTTTTCTTAGACATAATGATGGTCTTTCATTAGGTATTTTTTCAACTCACTTCTCTTTTTCTTGAATATTTTATGTGGCAGAAAAATGAACCAACCATTTTAGACATAGTAGAGAATGAGTATTTATAATATATTTCTAAGACAACCCTTGGGATCAATACATTGAATGGGGACATGGATTTTCCATCAAAATAATGATGCACCCTTTTAGTAATTTAACTTAAATGAACTTGGTTAATAATTAATAATATAGACCACACATAAAAATTCCAACATGCTGATCAGACGCCATCTCTCTCTTCACACGCAAGAAAAGTAGTGTTGGTCACTTACCTATATTAAAATGTCTTAATTTATGCCCAAAATAATTTGAGGGATCCTTTCTCCTTTAGGATAAACGCTTGAGAGAGAACAAAAATATAATATAATTAACATTAGTTTTTTTTATCATGAATTCTTTATTAATTTGCATATGTGATTTTTTTTTTTTTTTTTTGAAAAGGTAAACAGCCTGTAGGCATGCATATGACGTGGTTTATTAGAACACCAGTCAAGTCCCCCCCCCCTAAACAACCTATTAAAATTTCTAATTCATCAATTATCTATGTTGCACGGGTGTGGACACGAGGATATGTTATTTTTCAAAAAAATTAGGATACGTGAGTATATATAAAATAATAAAATATAATAATTATAAAATTATGAAAGCCATTATGAAATCTTGGAAATAATTTAAAAAAAGTTTATGATTGATAAAATATTTTTGTAAATTTTTTTTATAAGTAAACATTCGTTAAAACACCGTATTTTGTTAGATAGGATCGTAGAATAAAAAAAATTATAAATTTTCTATGCCTTTGGATCATTTATTTGATCAAGTTTGCTTTTATTTAAGAAGAGTCGTTAATAATTAAGAAAACTATTTTATTTTTAGTGCATACAACAAAATTAGTCCATAAAATTTTCAAAAAATATTATTTGTTGCACTTCTTCCACATTTAAATAAAAAAATTCGCTTCGTTTATGTTCTCTCATGAACTATAATTTGTATTCTAGTTCAATGATGAAAGTATGCATAAGGGCCGTTGAGGCGTTGACTGCCAAAAAAAAAAAAAAAAAAGATTTCGTCAAACATGATAAGAACAAACAAGTAGATAGAAGAGAGTGAATAAAAGGAGTGTTTGTGACCATTCAAAAAAAGGGGTGTTTGTGCAGTAAAATTTGCAGCGCGTGTAGCGGCGAGTAGCGGCGCGTCAGTAAAGTCTCTAGCGCCACATGCTAGACCTAGTCACCTAGCCCAGTAGCCCTAGCCGAATGATAAATTATATTAAATTAACTTCAGTCTAACCAAATTTAAAAACGTATCCGTATCCCATCCGTATTCCAGCGTATCCAATCCGTATCTAAGACGTATTTTGACCGAATCTGCAAGTCAAACACATTAAAATAATCGGTTTTGCCACGTGGAATATCGGGTGCGTATCGCACACGAATCGCACGCGTATCCGCGTTGGATGTGGGATACACTGTCTTTTTGAAGAATCCGCGTAACATAGTCAATTATCTTTAGTGCGTTATTAAAGTGCACTGCATTTTTTTCTAGAGCCAGGTCTTGTAATTGAGAAGGATGCACAACAAAACTTGAAGTGAGACCTCTGTAACAAGGCACTAATTTGTCGAAACAGAATCATATAAAAATAGTTTAGGTTGGTCCAATTGTTATTGTTCACAATGCTTCTGATCTTTATTTCTTCATGCCATAAATATCAGGCCACTCGAATGAATCTTAGCTAGAAAAGAGGTACGAGTAATTTTCTAATTATTCTTTCTATGTGATAGATTCAGATCAACAAAAGTGATAATTGACAAGCTACCTCATACAATGGCTGGATTTGTCAGAAAGAGAGTAAGATGACCAAGCAATATTTGTCAGTAAGGAGGAGAACCAGACCGTTCAGAGCAAAGATTCTTTGTATTATTTCAAAATTATTAACTATTTCTTTTAATTTCTTTTTTTTTAAATATTTGAACGAATGTAAGGATGTGTGAGATTTTCCTGCTATGTGAAACAATAAGAGGTAAGTTGCTTTCTTTTTATCCTCAATCATGTATCCAGGTTGACGTGTAGACGGGAGTTCAGTGCATGAGTGTGTGATTAGTATGAAGCAGGTCACATCACCTACCAGGACCTTGTAATCTAGAAAAATCTGTATGTCATTTATTACATTATTTATCGAAAAATAGTTTACATATCTCTATAGTATATTTATTATCGACCTAAAATAGTTTCGAGTTCTATTATCCGTACATAAGCTGGAGAATTCAATGAAAGGATTGAAAATCAAGTAACAAAATAGAAAGGCAGCATGTTTGGCAGGATAAGGTCAACAAGCAATCTATACTGTTCTTTTAGAATTTCTAAGTTGGCAGGAGGTGAAAATTTTTTACTGACAGATCAATTTTTCGTCTTTAGTTTTGTATGAGTTGAACGAAGAAGAGAGCATTAATGGAATGTCAAGGCAGCAAAATGCATGGCCAAGTACTACCAATTACTTTGGTCGGCTTTAGGCTTGGATTAATTTAAGTTTCTTTGGGATTATTGTTATACTTTCAGATTATTGTTACAGCTCTTTTAGATTGATTGGGAAGCTTCAAGCTTGAAAATGTTAATGTATGCTAAAGGGCTAAAGTGAGGTAAAAGTTATGTCCCTTCTCTGCCTCTGCTTCTTTGCATATCTAGCATGGACGGGGTGGTCCCTCTTCTAAGTGGAACTGGAGGAATGCAGAGCATTTGCCTAGGGGCTCGTTCGGGTCGTATGGGAATAAGGAAGGAATAAGGATTTTAGGAAGAAAACGTTGGAAAGTGTGTAACTTTGTGAAGAATTTTATGTCTAGAAAGAAGCTATTTCTAATCCATCCAAACGGAGCCTAGGTGTTTAGAGATAAGTACCATACCTATTCATGAAGCGAATAGATATGGAAGAATGATATGGAGGGGGTGCCCGGGAAAATAGCAGGGAAGAATGGGAGGCTATCAAGCGAGCTGTTGCAAGAGGTGTTTAGAGATAAGTACCATACCTTTTCATGAAGCATACTCATTACTCAAATTTCATGCCTTATTTAATGATGTTTGAATGTATTCGCATGTTCTAAAGAATGGTAATACTATACAAAATTAATTGGTAAATAAAATATCAGGGGTATAAATGTCAAATTGATCATCAGAACTAATATCTTTGATCTGAAAATTTCCTCCCTACAACAATATTCTATTCAATATTAAATGCCTATGTTTTTTTTTTCATTCTATGTACATAGATGGTTGCAAGGATGAATCAGAATTGTGACTTAATTTAAATACTTGATATACCAGTATTGTTTATTAAAGCTTTGGTTATTTATAGGTTTTTCTATGATTTTACATGTATTTAGTTACAGTGGACAGTCAGTCTCTTATTGTTTGTTTGAAGACCTTTCTGTTGCTATGTAGGCATCAAATTTGGAAAATAATCCAGCTTCTTTGCAAGTGCCAAAGAGGAGCAAATTGATTTAACCAAGACCTAAATAGAAAGAAACATATTTGGCCTTCCGTCAATAATTAGGACAAGTGCTTTTGGGGGAGGTTAGTGACAAACAAAAAGAAAAGAAATCTTAAGAATTTTTCTTGAACTGGGATGTTTTACTGATTTTGTTTTCAGGTGTTGTATGAAGGAGAAGAAGTATGCTATATTGCTACCAGATTGAAATTGCTAGGTAATTTTCAGGTTTTTATTAATTAATAAGTTCTGACATTGTTCTTTCGTATTATGATGACAATTTTCATAATCATTTGTGGATGTATGTAATTATCTTGACCTAGAGAAGGAAGTCAGCATAATGATCGAAAATAAAATGGAGTGGGCATGTAGCTGTTAAGAAATGCTTGATGGAATACAACGTATGAAGGTCAAGGTAAATACCCTTTTAATTTGTTACCAATTGGCCTCAGGTTGTACACTAGATATTGTTAGAAGTGGGATATACAGATGCTAAATACATGTAAATTAATCAATGGAAAGGCTTTTCATAAATTAAAATATTGCGTCATAAATGTTTTGTCCCACTAAAAGATATAAGATAACTTCATATAATTACTTCTCGCCTGAAACTTAGCACTCAACATATGCACTTTCTGGTATCAGTACGTATCAAACGAGTTGTTTTTTTTTTTGACAACTAGGTAGCGACTACCTAGACCCACAAAGGGAAACAGAAGGAGAAAAAAAACCAAAAAAAGGAGTTACAGAAATTAACAAAACTTCATAAACAGGGTAGCCTCGCAGACTATCCAGTGGTGTACATCCCCCAGCCTCCTGCTCTGCTGTCTGAACGTTCTGTTATTCCTTTCCAACCATAGTCCCCAAAGCGTTGTTGAAATTAGCACCAATTTGTGGCCCTGGTTGAGTGCCCCTTCGAATAACATTAGCATGGACTGTTGTATCCCTGCATGAGAGCTGAGTAGCTGAAAACCTAAACTGCGCCACAAACTGACGGCAAAAGAGCAATCAAAGAAAAGATGGCAAGCCGTTTCACAAATAGGTTGCTGACAGAGAACACAAGTTTGTACACAGGGGATACTTCTCCTGACTCTTGAGTCTTTTATTGTACTTTCTTTAATAATTACTTTTTTTTTCAAATTATGCATTCTTTTATTCTACTAATGTAGCTAACTTTTGATGCATTTCCATTGATATTAAAATAGAATTACCAAATGAAGAAATCACTTGAAGTTGTAGTCAGGTGTGAAGTTATGGAGACAGGAACTAAAGGATGAAGAGAAATGCCCAATGACTTAGGTTATTTCTAGCACTTAATTTAATTATCTATTTCTGAGTTTATTTTTATAGTAAGATATCGAACATCTATACTGTATGTTTGACGATTACAACTTTTTTTTTTTTTTTTTTTGAGAATTTCTCTTTTAATTGTGTTAGCATGTAGTCAAACACTCTTCTGGGTCCACCCTTGGACTTTGTGTAGGCCCCTCACTTTTCAATTTGTATTTCAACTCACACCTGATATTTTTATTTTTAAATTCAGTATTTCATCACTCACCATATAATATAAGAACTCGGGGTAATTTTTTCTTAATATTGGATTGCCCCGTTCTATACATTTTCTTTTGCCTTCTTTATAATATCACCACCCATGTTTGTGTTCTTACGTATGATTGCAATATTATTTTTAGAAAAGTAATATCAATATCCAAATAACAATTAAACCATATTTATGCTTATGTAGTGCCAGATATTTATATAAAAAAAATATATTATGGGAGTTGGTTCGCCGCGACTACAGAGCCCGCTAGTGGATGCGTATGGGCAACGGATCCGAGATAAATATTTCAAAAAGAACGGATCCGAGAGTCTGAGACCACTCAGACCAGACCAACCAGTGTTGAACAAACACGTCTCATGCCGTATTTCATGTAGTGGGGCCCACGTTGAGATTGGGGATTGCTCAGAGCACGCCCCTGTTTGCAAAACACTCTTTTTTTAGAGAGAAAAGACTCATATGCCCTCGGTTATTTGTACATCAAACTCCCGAAAGTTCAAGGAAATTTTAGTCTTTTCACTCTTAAAATGGGAGTGTTTTGCAAACGGGGGCGTGTTCTGAGCAATTCCCGTATTATCAAGTCATCAGCTCTTCTTTCCATTATCACAGTTTTTTCGTATATCATCGAGCTTTGTTTTTTCTCCGCATCCCATTATTCTTAACCTTTATTATTACAAGAACTTAATTTGCGTGTTCACTTTTTTAAAGCACCTTTGAAAACAATGTGCTATAATTTATGGTATTCATTGTTGGTAAATGCTTTGAATGTAGCCGAGCTCAGTATAACGTGGGCTTATAACCCGAGTGGGGGCAGGGTAACTCAGACGGTCGGCCGCTTTCTTTGGTTGGGTCTGGTTCAGCTAATACTTGGCCCGCCCAGTCCAAGTCGGGCAGTTCATCCAAGCGATTTAGGCGAAAGCCTGGGTTTATTGGATCCTAAAGTGGAGGGGAGCTCGTTAGGCTGGCTTCACAGAGCAGCGAACGCCTCCCGCTCTCAACGGTGGACGGATAACGGGCCCGTGCGGTCTAGATCCGCTATAACCTCTGGAGCTCTCCGATCGGACGGTTACTCTTTAAAAAGAAATGCTTTGAATGTAGAAGAACTTCGTTGTCAAATATAGTGAAACATTTGACTTTGAATCGAACCGTCAATCATGAAAAAAATAAATTAGAAAAAAAAGTATTTATTATAAACTGAACAACTAGTTTCAACACTTTTTATTTATTATAATATTATTTTCAAGTCATTTTTTGTCAGCGTGGCCTGGTAATGAGATATATGTTATTTAAGTTTTAACTATTTCATAATTCATATCAGAAATATCGGTTGCATAAATTTGTTGCCAATTAGTGTCTCTTGTTTTAACGATGAGATGCATATTAATTACCATAAAATTCGTCATAATTAAACTCACAAATGCCAGACTTGCCGGTGCATAATCATCAATATTACTTTCTCTCATGCTTTTTCTCGATCACTCTCTAGTCTTTCTTCCTCTCTCGTGAGCTTCGTCTCATAATAAACTAGAATAAGTACTCATTTTGAACCAGCATTAATCATTGATCTAGTGGTAAAAGACAATTGATCTTAAATGAAATGCCGCAGCACTAATTCTCATGATCATATTTAAAAAAAATTATTAAAATATATATATTGCAGCTCTTCTATCGAAAATTTTCATATCGCAGAAACCTGCACTGCGGGGCTTGCAATGAAACTTGAGCTGTGGCCAAGTCAGGTTGAGGTCTGGTTTCAAAACTGCCGTGAAGGTATGAACAGTTTAATTGAACTGAAACGGCCCCTTCGGCCACTTTTTCATCATTCAATCCACGCCACCTCTCACATACATTTTAATCAGAAATAACTAACTGGACTTTACTTGCTATTTTTAATGGAGCAAATCCTTGTAAATGGAAGAAGAGAAAAAGAAGGTTAGAATGCTGAAAGCTTACTTTGAGACTCATATGTTTAAACTTTAGTTGCTGCAACGAAGTGCGCCAGCTGCAAACTCAGAACTCTGATTGGTTTCTGCTTTTTAATCCATGACACATTGACACAAATGAAGAGTTTTGTTTGGTGTATATTTCGGGCTAAAATATGGCTTCGAAGTGCCTCAGGTTCGGGGGCAGTAATCCGCACAACATCAAATTGAGTCCGAACAACATCAATAAGATATTTTGGACAAATATGCCCCCCATATCCATTCCGATTTTCTTTTGTTACAATTTTTTAAAATCTTTGTTTACCTTAATTATGTTTTTCTCAAATACTTCCATCATATTTCACGCTAAGTGAAAAAAACTTACAGCGTGATTCTTCTTTCTTCCAAGATCTTTTGATGCTTTCTTTCTCCAAATTACTATGCCAAAATTTATGTTTTAAAATTTGCTAACTTCTCCTAAAATGTTAAAAGAAAAAATGAGATTGGAACTGACAAAAATTTTTTTTGAGTCTATGCAGCACAGAAAAAGACGAAATTTGTGATTTTATTAATTTAATATTTTTTGTCCATGTTTGAGTAAATAAACTTGAGTTTATTTTGAGGAGAGATGCTGCTTAAAATATCGGTTGATCTACATATGCTTCCAAAAAAAAAAATGAGATTAATCGATTGAGGAGAATCTGAGCACGTTATTGAAGTAGTTTGCGACTAAACAGGAAATAAATCTTGAAGAAAATACAAAACTGAAATATGTTGTCCGATTCAAAATAAGGGTAATATTTGTCATTTAAAAATAATTATGTTGTTCTGACTTAATTTAATGTTGTGCGGATCACTACCCCAGGTTCGGGCCTGAAATTATGTAGTTCTAGACTCTGCTGGGTCTGTATTCCAGTTACAGAATTAGAAAAGGCAATTCCTTAATAAAAGGGCTGTAATATTTTAATTCCAGAAATGATAACTACCATCTATAGTTTTGCTATCTCTTGCCATCGCTAAACACAAAATGAACACATAAAACAAACAAGATAAACATATAGACGATCAAAATGAACATTTATAAACAAATAAGTATTGTCATCTCTTGTTCAAAATTTCATATGCACATTCAACTTATTTTTATTGAACTTATTTATTTGTATGTGTTCACTTTGATCACTATATTTGTTCACCTTGTCTATTTTCTGTGTTTAATTTCTGTTTAGCGATGGTAAGAGATGGCAAAACTGCAGATGGCAGCAATCAATTTCCTTTTAATCCTAAAATGAAAATTATCCGGTAGTAGAAGGAAATTCGAGTCGGTTCGTTCAATCAGAATTCAAAGCTGTTTAGATCTGCTTGGCTCGGTGGGCTAATATGGGCTTGGATCTTGCCAGTCGTGTCTCGTGCGGATATTTTTTTTTATAAATATATTAATACTTTTAATTTTAAAGATAAATATTATACTAATTAAAATTTAAAACTAACTACGTAACTCCTGGGTTCAAAAGCCCGAAGTAAAAATTTGGCATCTTCGGGGTTTGCAACCCCAAAGTGATTTTTTTTTTAAATAGGCCAGCGTGGGTTTTTTTTAATTTTAAAGGCTGGCGACCTTTACATATTTTATTTTTTTGTTAATTTAAGATTATTAATGACGAAGCTAGATTAGTAATGGCTAATATGAACTAATTTGGAAAAAAAATAAATCAATCAGCTTGATTATTGTGCTAAATAGGCTTAATAACAACTAATCAGTGTTAATTAATGATTAATCACAGGTAATACCACTAATTTCGACTTAATTACACATTGTTCATTACCTAAATTAACAAATTGTTAAAAATATGCACTAATTAATTTAGTAACAATTAAATCAAACGATCTAATTAACTTCCTAATAAGGACTAAAATTGGACTAATCATTATTAATTTACGATTAAAAATGTCTAATAAGAACTAATTTGGACACAATTAGATCAATCGGCTTAACTAAAATGATAATATTGGATGAAATAACTCAAATCAAAACTCACTAATAAATAATTACATGCATTAACATTAATTTTGGCTTAATTACACAAAATATACACTAATCTAGTTCCACATTTTTTTAATACTACATAATTAATCGGAAAATTTTTCTAACTTTTTACATTTTTCTTTAAAATTTTGAACATAATTTCCCAATTTTTTTATTTATCTATTAAAAAATTAAATATAATTTTTTAATAAATTTAAAATATTAAAAAAAATAACGTTAGCCGCTGAAGCTCTTATCCTCTCCTCCAGGCTGTAGAAAACTTTTGTGTCCGAAATGAAGGGTCAAAGAGACGTGAGGCTTCGGCCGCCTTAATATAATATAAACAAGGAATGGTACAAATGTAAAATGGATGAAGTTTTATTCCCCAACTACTGGGTTCAAAACTCCGTAGTTAGCTTTGTTCAGTCTTCAAAACCCTGGAACGGGTTGAACGGTCAACCCGTTTCACTTCTACGGTCGGGAAAAAAAAAACAAACAAAAACTTACATAAAATAAGAAAACCCGACTAGACACATGGCAACTCCGGGGTTTGAAACCCCGAAGTAAGCCATTTTGGGCTCTGGGCTTTTGAACCCTGTAGTTAGGTAGTTAGTTTTAAATTTTAATTATTATAATATTTACTTTTAATATTAAAAGGATTAATATGTTTATTTAAAAAAAAAATCCGTGTCTCGTGTTCGTTTGGATGAATTTCAACATGATGGATTGTTTCCAAGAAATATTTTGATCAAAATGAAAAGGTAATTAGTATATACCATCCACTCTATTAGCATCTAAGCATCCACAGATTTTTACTGGACCAGCAATAGGTCCAGTGACTAGCCCACTCCATATATACTCCGAAATCTCCCCTCTCTCTCTCCAAACCCTAGCCGCATGGGTTATTTCTTTTGTTGTCTTTGTTTTATCTTCCGATCAATCTAGGGTTTAGGTCTCAAAATTCTGTCAACTAGATCTCTTTGATTGACCTATTTACTGATGGATGTTCGCTATGGTTTCTTTGTTAAATTCTTCAACAAAATTTCGCTAAAAAATGTGGCTAACAATTATTGATTTGGTTTTTTTAGAGAGATTTTTTTGGAATCTTGAAATGTTGCGTTTTGTGTTGATTTTACTGGTTCATCAATACTTCCTGGTTATTAATCTAAAATTGTTTAGTAACTTTTCAATTTGAATTAGTTTTAATATTATTAGATTCTAATTAATTCTTCTCATGTTCTGATTGGGTATTGATTTGCAACATGCGTGGGATATACACATGTTTACTCAAGATGAAAAGGATCGTGCTTATCCAATTGGGGCAGATGTTAGTGGTGACGAGTGTGGATTATCTAATTGATGTAACTGTTCAATTAGTTATTGCAAGAGAGTATCTAATATTTACTAAGTCAGCAATACTAAAGAGTGTATCTATTCACTTTGTGTAATTCATATGTTAAATATGTTATTATAAGTGTTCAATTTGTATGTTGAATATGATCATTTATTTCTTACTTATGAAATTTGTATATGTGTTTAGTTTATTGTTGTAAATATTCGCTTTATTGTTGTAAGTGTTTGGTTTGTTTGTTCTATTTTTTATGTTGTTTCTTTATTTAATTAATATTTGTATCTCTTCGTTTTGTTGTTGTAAGTGTTTGTTTTGTTGTTTTAAATGTTCATATTTACGTCATATCAGAACTGACTGAATACAAAAACTACGAAATCATTTTTCTGCTGTAACTAACTAAACACATAAACACTTTAAATTCATCCCTTAACATGTTTAACAGAACACAAAAATACGAAAATTCAATTTTGAGATGCATCTAATTGAACACATAATTCATGTAATTAATCCCTTGAGATGTTTAACTAAACACAAAAACCTAAAACTTCATATTATCACTATATCTAATTGAACACATAATTAGTTTAACTCATCCCTTGACGCATCTAACTGAACACAAAAATCCGTCCATTTGATGACGTCAGCGTGAAAAAAAAAATTTCTAAAATTTTTTTTTTCGAAAATATTTTGATGACGTCATCGCCCGAAAATGATAACATCAGCGAGCGAAAAATCATGGCCTGGGCTCCCAGAAAGCCCATTTTGTTCTCTAGTGATGGTGAATGCTTAGAATGCTATTTTGTTGGATGGTGCATATCACACCCGAAATGAAAAATACTTCTTCCGTCAAGACTTGCAGATTAAAGTAATTACTATCTACCATCCACATAAATACCATCCAACAGGCTTCTTCTTTCAATATGAGCCCAGAACTGGCCCAGCTTTTCTCACTGTTTGCCTGTTTATTTATACCCCTCTCTCACTCCAAACCCTAGCCGCAGTCAGATAGAAAGAGAGAGAAGCGAAAATCCATAGAATCCATCTCAGCCGCCGCCACTTCACAGAAGTCCGTCTCCATCTCCTCCTGATCGAGGAATTAACCAAGGTCAAACAAATAAACCTTTTACTCGACTAGTCGTTTGTAGCAAAGTAAAGGTGTCGATCCCACAGAGATGGATATGATTACTATTCTTATTGGTTCGCTAAATCTAGACAATAAAATTTTTGGAAAAGTTCTCGAATCGAATAAATAGAGGTAAAATAAAGGATGCAAGTGCTAAAGTAGAAAGTAATGCAAAACGATTCAAATAAATATTTTTGGGGATTTTTAACAGTTTGATATATGATGAGAAACGTGCCTTAGGGTTCGATTTCACTTAGGATCGGTCACAGGGTCGCGAAACATACCGCTGTCGCGGTTCTGTCCCACCAATTCGGTCCGAATTGTGGCCAATTCGGTCCGAATTCCACTGTGTAAATGCTGGAATTTACCCGATTGTTGATCTGTTCAAGCCAAAGGTCCATCTAGCCATACCTAAACTCCCTAACCCTCTGCTTTCGCCTATTGGGTACGGTATTTGGTACGGGAACTAGTGTTAACCTTCATCGAATGCATTGCACCTCAACCTTCGTTTGTCGGTGGACTTATTCGAGAATACTAATTGGTTTTCTACGAGATATCTAAATTAGGCCGTCGCCTAATTAGAAGGGTTTACTTTTGGTTACTAACTGGTCGACTTTCGTCCTTGACCTACCTCGAAATACTCATGCAAGTTTTGGTTATTAAATCGAATTGAAGTCCTAACACATGCGGCCGTACATACGTCGAGCAACACAAATAACAACCAATTCAAGACACAAGCAGGTCATTAAAATTTCCAAGTAGTAATTGACTTCGTCCATCAACAAAATGAGTAAATTGAGCAAACCAAATCCTAGGCTACATCTACCCCTAAAGCAACTAGAGATTAGCCTAGCATACTACCCAAATCCATGCAAATAACGATAGATAAATTCAAACAAGCCATAAAATCAGAATTTAGAGAAAAAGTATGAGAGATACAACAAATATCCAAAGTTTAAAGTTGTAAACTGCCGCCGTCGCGCTAGAGAACACCTTAAGACCTTTAGAACTCGTTGCTACAGCCGGAAACAGCTCCAAAAGCCTTCCCTTCTGCCCTAGCCGTCCAGAAAATGGGAGAGAAGACCAGATCCAGATCTGCTGGAGAGAGAAAGGTGAATGTGGAATGAAAGATGGCCCCTTCCCAAGATGGAAGGTGCCTAATAATCTCTCCTCTGGCCCCTAGACAGCTGGTGCACGCTCCCCCTCCATCTAGGCCGAAATTGAGGCCTTTCCATAAGAGAAAACGCCTCAGAATTCAACCAGAAAAACTTCCCTGTTAAGCAATTCGGACCGAATTGACTGCAATTCGGACCGAATTGATGCTGCTGGAATTTCTGCGCATGTGAATTCGGTCCGAATTGAGAGGAATTCGGTCCGAATTGATGGAGCTGACTTGGCTGAGTTGTAATTCGCGTGGCCTTGTGTCTGGGCAATGCACCGGGTCGAGTCGGGATTTGATCTTTGGCTAGGAATGAGTCGTCTAGCCGTCTATTCTGCTGTTTCCTTGCTATTTCTTTCGAGTTCCTGCAAATATAAAACAAAAGTGCAACGGCAGTGCCAAATCTGGCGAACAAAGATAAAAACAAGGAAAAATAGCAGTTTTAGTCCAAATTTCGATGTAAAGTCTGGTCAAAATAACGATATAAATATGAGATATCAAATCCCCCAAACTTAAAGCTTGCTTGTCCCCAAGCAAAAATCTAAACCTAGAAGGATTGACAGGACTTTAGACTCAATCGAAATTAAGAATGGAGTTGGAGAATTAATCAAGTGCGCAGTTCAAATCAGTTTTGATTCACGTTTTCGACAGTTGTTCAAATTGAATTTTTCAAACAAGGGTTAAGTTTGTTTCATTCCGATTCGTGCAGCTCTTGGCCCTTAGAAAGTTTAGATTGAGAATCATGGACCCTAGCTTTTCTTCGTTTAACCACAATGCAAACCCAAGTTTATTCGCCCGTTCGTTTCCACGATTCACAAAAATTTGTAAAAGAGTTTTGTCAAAGTCAAAAATTCTATAGTGAACTCTTCTAAAATCAATTTTCATTATTCACCAATTTCGAATTGTGCAAGTCGAGTCGTGGGGCTTTGCACCCTAGAGGATTTGATGCGAGTCATTGACCTTATGAAATTGCTACTGGTACATGTCGCACCAGGGAGGTCGGTCCGGTTTTTACGCATTTTTTTCGCTACGGACCACTACGGACTTCAAGCAGATTTTTGTTTCTGTGAAGTACCTTAAGCCCCCGAAATTTGTGGTTAAGTTGGTGGAAGAAGGTCTCGACGCGTCCTCGTTTTCACAACTATTTGGATTTTTGTCACTTTAAATTTGCTCGTTGGTGATTCAAGCGTTAAAAGTAAATTCAAGCCAGAAAAAGTTCACCTTATAATTTTCAAAATTGACAAAACTCCTTTTTGAACAAAAGTTTACGATTCACGAATCAGTTCACTCGGCGAAAAGTTTCAGTTTTGACTAACTCATGTTTAAACAATTTTAAGCAACCGAAATTCGGATCCAATCAAACACAATTTTAAAGCTCTTTGGTCTATTGGTACACGAGTTGGTTTAAAACGTCTCAACAATCAAGAGTTTTTGAAATTCAAAAGAACATTTTGTGAAAAATAAAAACCACAGGGTTTTTAACGCAAATTTTCAACAAAAACAATCTAACAATGCATTAAATTAACTCTCCAACACTTCAGAAACAGTTTGAGAACAGTTGCGACTAAATTCAGAAAAATGATGTGTAATTCGGACCGAATTGGAGTGAATTCGGACCGAATTCGAGGTTCTGTCAAAATTAAAATGCACAATTCGGTCCGAATTGGACCCAATTCGGTCCGAATTGTAGGGTCTGTTAAGTGTTAAATGTTCAATTCGGTCCGAATTAGTCCTAATTCGGTCCGAATTGATGGTTCTGTTTTGCAAAAAATTTTCAGAAACAAGCGATTTCAAGATTTTTCAATAAGTTTCGTGCTTGTTTCGTTTTTCCTTCTCTCCCCAATCCCCCCAAACTTAAAACACTGCATTGTCCTCAATGCATCACAGAGAAAAATAAAGAGGAGGAGAGAGGAAACTAACCGGATCAGAAGGTAGAGAAGTCATGCCCGCCTGAGAGGCGTGCGGGCTCATCACCGGAAAGTCTAGCGGGATCGGTGAAGATACTGAATGGATCGATGTCCTGCTGTGGGTAGTACGGTTGTGGCTCTTCACCGCCTTGCCAATAGCCATGGTCATAGCGGAATGCCCAATCTTCTTGGTTGTGCTCTATGACATCCACACGCTCGTTGAGACGAGCGATTCCTTCCGCATTTTGACTCCCCAAGCGCCTCGCCTCGCGAGCGTTCTCGCTAGTGGAGAGTGAGAGGTTGTAGAACTGAGTGAACCATGCGGGTTGCTCTTGTGGAATGCCATGTGGGGTGGGCATTTGTGGTTCATCGTCCATGTGGACCGGTCCGCCTTCATCCTGGGCCGCCTCATGAGCGTCGCCCTGTGCCGCTGGCTCGTATTCGTGCACAAGCCAAGTGTTTGGTCGATAGTCGACCGCGGCGGCATATGGTAAGTAGAGGTCATTGCGACCCTCCATGTGGAGCTTGTACCGGATTACACCATTCTCTTTCACAATTTTAATAAAGTGGACTCCGGCGAACCACTTTAAATTCATGATTTTGGGACCATTGCAAGACTCGCTAATGTCGAGTTGAATATCACACATCCGTGCAATTAGCGTGACATAAGCTCCCATGGTCACATTGCCTCCACTCCTTCCCTTTGCGCGCGTCTCAAACCAGTGGTGGGTCATGAGCCTAGTCAGGTTAGGCTTGAACGGGGTCACACGGAGCATAGAATCGAGCAAGTGCCCCTCGTCATCGTTTAACTGATTGACGGACTCGCCGCGGGCAAAGATGGTCTGGGCAAGGACCCGCTGTGTGATGCGAATCAAGGGGTGCTGGATGAACCTGGTCTTGTATTGCTTTGGTTCCTCTTGGCCAGTGAGTCTCTTCCATAGATCAAGCTTGGTCCAATCATCCCTGTAATTGGGTGGCTCATCTATAAAGTCATCATCAAAACCCATCATTTGCGCCAAATCGTGGTATGTCACTCGATGAGTTGCATTGGAGAGGCGGAACTTGATGTAGTAGTAGTTCGCTTCTTTGTTGTGCTTTAGCCGCAGTGATGACAAGAACTCCAAGGTTGGCAAGCGATAGGTTTCCATGCGGTGGTTCCAGAATTTCAGTTGGAAACCTATTGAGGCAGTCAGGTGCACAAAATCATCCGCCACCCCGAGTGTATCCAGAGAGTTCATGCAAACTAGCCGGGTGTTTTCGATCGACCGTTCCAAGAGGTTTTGTAGATGGAGAAACATCCGGCGAGAGGGGATAGAGAATCCCAACTCGGTCTCAAGCGGCTTGGCTGCCGGGTCATACTGACTGTTCTCATTCTCGGGGTCCGAGTCGTAGTCAATTTCGCCACGGGGTTTAGGTTTTGGTTGCTTGGCAGGGGTACGGCGTGAGGATTCACCTTGATCTTTCTTCCTTTTCCCTTGGTCTTTATCTTTCCCAGACCTGGCTCGGGTTAGACGGTTAAACATGGTGTCTAGGCTGGAATTCGGACCGAATAGGAGTTAATTCGGACCGAATTGGGTGTTCTGTTTGGTTTTTCTGGAGGAATTCGGACCGAATTCAGTCTAATTCGGACCGAATTGAATGTTCTGTTGAGTTTCTGTGTTCGAATTCGGACCGAATTCAGTACAATTCGGACCGAATTGAATGGTCTGGAGAGGTTTTGAGCGGGTTTTGCAGAGTTTCGGTGAAATGGGTCGCACGGGTCACGGCCAATCTTCGTCAATCAATTTTGTTCCTTCGAAACTTCCACCCAGATTCGATCATACACAACCATGCATACAAATAATAACCCCGAGGTAATGAAAATTGCAAAAAGATAGAGGGTGATATTCAAACCGAAATTTCCGACGTGAATGAAGGAGAGAAAGCGGCGGCTCGAGTCTCTAGGAGTACCGTGGAGTCGAGAAGAGGACAGAGGAACCGAACTATGGCCGCAAGAGTCGAGTTTGCGACGACGGCCGTTGAACTTCCTTGAATTCCTTAGGCCGAGAGAGGGAGAGTCGGGTTAAGCAAATGGTACTCAGAGAAAGAGAATGGAGAGGGCTTCGCAATGGTGGTTCGATCTCGAAGAGGGGTGGAGTAGGGTGACGGCAGAGGGGGCCGAGAGGAGGGCAGAGAAACCTCCTTGTTCTCTTTTTTTTTTTCGGTTTTTTTTTTTTTTGTGTGTGGGTTTTGTCGGCTGGAGAAGAGAGAGGGACGAGAGGGGTGGGAGAGGGATGGTAGGGGTTGGGTTTGGGTTTCGGATCCGTGGGTTTGGGTTTGGGTTTCGGATCCGATCCAATGAGCCCCCCTCCAAACTTAATTCAAGTTTGTGGGCCGACACCCTTTTTTTTTTTTTTTTTTTTTTTTTTTCATTAATGGGCCGCCATTTCCATCCTTCTTAATTTTCTGTTGGGCCAAGAATAAAAATTAAATATGGGCCTCTTCATTTTCTTTAATCGGGCCAACCACAGAAATTGATTTGCTGTTATGCTATTCGGACCCAATTCAAAGTAATTCGGACCGAATTGTTCCTCTGAAATTTCACACTGTAATGCAGAATAAATTAAGAATTAAATTCCTCCCGCAAAACTTAGAAAAATAAATGAATGCATAAATAAAAATAAAGAAAGAGAAGAGGAATTAAATAACTAAAAAAAATCGAAATAAAGTTAAGTATATATTTTTTTGTATTTTCGCAGTTTTTCTTGTGTTTTTGTTGTTTTCTCAGTTTTTTTTTTTTTTTTTTTTTTTTTTTTTAGTAAATAAAATAAAGTAAAATACGATAAAATTAAAATAAAAGAGAGAAGAATTCTTGGGTTGCCTCCCAAGAAGCGCTTGTTTTAGGTCGTTAGCTGGACCACCGATTGTCTCAAGTCGTGACGGGCGGGTCGAGAAGCGAAACAACCATCACTTCTCCCTTGTCATGATCGGCGATGTAGCGCTTGAGGCGCTGCCCGTTGACCTTGAAAGGTTCAGAATTCTTATCGCAAATGTCCACCGCTCCAAATGGGTAGACCTTGACTACTCGAAACGGACCGGACCACCGTGACTTGAGCTTCCCTGGAAAGAGCTTGAGCCTAGAGTTGAATAGCAACACCAAGTCGCCTTCCTTGAACTCTCGCCTCGAGATATTCCTGTCATGCAACAACTTCGTCTTTTCTTTATATAATTTCGCATTTTCATAGGAATGGAAACGTACCTCATCCATTTCATGCAAATCCAGAATCCTCTTTTGACCTGCCGCATGTAAGTCCATGTTAAGCGTACGAATTGCCCAAAGCGCCTTGTGTTCAATCTCAACTGGCAAGTGACAAGGCTTGCCATACACCAACTTGAAAGGACTCATGCCGATTGGCGTCTTGAAAGCGGTCCTGTAAGCCCACAGCGCGTCATCAAGCTTCATGGCCCAGTCCTTGCGTGTCCTTGCCACCGTCTTTTCGAGAATACTCTTGATTTCTCTATTCGAGACTTCGACCTGACCACTTGTTTGAGGGTGGTAGGGAGTCGCCACCTTGTGTGTAACACCGTGTTTCTTTAAGAGATTGTCGAATTGGCGATTGATGAAGTGCTTGCCTCCATCGCTTATCACTGCCCTGGGGACACCAAAACGAGGAAAGATTACCTTAGAGAAGAGCTTGATGACCGAGTTCGCATCGGCTGCCTTGCACGCGATTGCCTCGACCCACTTGGACACGTAATCGACTGCCACCAAGATGTACTCGTTCCCATAGGAGGATGGGAATGGACCCATGAAGTCGACGCCCCAAACATCAAAGATTTCCACTTCGAGGATCGGGTTGAGGGGCATTTCGCTGCGCTTGGATATGTTTCCGGTCCTCTGACACTGATCACAAGACAAAACAAAAGAACGAGCATCTTTAAACAAGGTAGGCCAATAAAAACCAGATTGCAATACCTTAGCGGCCGTCTTGGAGAATGACGCGTGTCCGCCATAAGCTGAGGAATGGCAATGGGAGAGAACGGGTCGAACTTCTTCATAAGGAATGCATCGTCGATAGATATCATCAATGCCGAGTCTAAACAAGTAGGGCTCCTCCCAGAAGTAGTACTTGGCGTCCGACTTGAGCTTCTTTCTTTGTTGGTAGGTCATTTCGGGAGGTAACGCACCGTTCGCCAAGTAATTCGCCAAGTCTGCGTACCAGGGTGCTCCTAATTCGGACCGAATTGCCTGGAATTCGGACCGAATTGCGCCCTGTTTGTGCTGTCTGTCAATTCCAGCAGCCTCAATTCGGTCCGAATTGGATAGAATTCGGTCCGAATTGACAGCCACTGCCATCAACTGCTCGTCTGGGAACGACTCGTTGATTGGTATGCTATCCCCTTCGCTTTCCTCATTGTGTAGCCTTGATAAATGGTCGGCCACCGAGTTTTCTGAGCCTTTCTTGTCCTTAATTTCAAGGTCGAACTCCTGAAGAAGCAGAATCCATCTTATCAACCTTGGTTTGGCATCCTTTTTGCTCAAAAGATATCGGATGGCCGCGTGATCGGTGAACACGATAACTTTGGACCCCACAAGATAGGATCTGAACTTGTCGAGGGCGAAAACGATGGCGAGTAGCTCTTTCTCCGTGGTTGTATAGTTCATCTGGGCAGGGTCGAGAACCTTGCTTGCATAATAGATAGCCACGGGCTTCTTGTCTCGCCGTTGGCCGAGAACGGCTCCCACCGCATAGTCACTAGCGTCGCACATGAGTTCAAACGGCATGGACCAGTCCGGCGGTTGCAGAATTGGTGCGGTGACAAGGGCTTTCTTTAATGCCTGAAAAGCGAAAAGACAATCGTCGTTAACAACAAAATCAATATCTTTTATCAAAAGATTTGTAAGAGGTTTAGCAATTTTTGAAAAATCTTTGATAAATCGACGATAGAAGCCCGCGTGTCCCAAGAAACTCCGCACGTCCTTGACATTTGATGGCATCTCGAGTTTCTCAATTACTTGCACCTTCGCTCGATCGACTTCGATGCCATTCGCTGTGACCACATGTCCTAGGACCACTCCTGTTTGCACCATGAAGTGACATTTCTCCCAGTTTAAGACCAGGTTGACTTCTTCGCAACGCTGCAAAACCTTAGAAAGATTAATCAAACAAGTCTCAAATGAGGTGCCATAAACAGAAAAGTCGTCCATAAAAACTTCCATCACATTCTCAATCAAATCAGAAAATATAGCCATCATGGCACGTTGGAAGGTTGCTGGTGCGTTACACAACCCGAAAGGCATTCTCCTATAAGCAAAGGTACCATAGGGGCATGTAAACGTGGTCTTTTCTTGATCGTCCGGGTGAATTGGAATTTGAAAGAACCCAGAATAGCCATCAAGATAACAAAAGTAAGAATGAGAAGCGAGTCTCTCGAGGAGTTGATCAACAAACGGCAATGGAAAATGGTCCTTGCGGGTTGCCGCGTTGAGTTTCCGATAGTCGATACACATACGCCAACCGGTAACCACACGAGTTTGGATCAACTCGTTCTTCTCATTCTTAACCACCGTCGTCCCGCCTTTTTTTGGAACCACATGGACTGGGCTCACCCATTTGCTGTCTGAGATCGGGTAGATAACACCCGCATCAAGGAGTTTGAGTATCTCCTTCTTGACAACTTCCTTCAGATTGGGGTTGAGCCTCCTTTGAGCTTCGATGGAAGGCTTGTGTTCGTCTTCCATCAGGATGCGATGAGTGCAGAATGAGGGGTGAATCCCTTTCAAGTCGCTTATCGAATATCCGATTGCCTTCCTGTGAGCCTTAAGTTCTTCCAAAAGTTTTCCTGTTTGTTCATCATTCAAAGCAGCGTTAATAATAACAGGGTAGGTTTGATTTGGTCCGAGGAATTCATACCTTAATGTGGCTGGCAAAGGCTTAAGTTCAACTTGAGGAGGCTTTTCAGAGCTTGGAATTCGGTCCGAATGGGGGTCAATTCGGTCCGAATTGTCGCACGCAGAAATTTCTGAAATTCCAGGGGCTTCAATTCGGTCCGAATTGTATGGAATTCGGTCCGAATTGTGAGCTGAGAAAATTGCTGACAATCCAGAGATCTCAATTCGGTCCGAATTGGGGCCAATTCGGTCCGAATTGGTGCAGATTTCAATGATTTCCTCGTCCGTAACCTCCTGGATTGATTCCTCCACTGCAATTGCTTCCTGCATATCAAAAAGAAACTCGTGATAGGACCTGAGAGCGTCCGAATATTGGTCCTCAAGCGGTTGTTCGATCGGTGTTTCCTCGGCCTCGATTCGGTAGCATGAGTCGAGCTGGTTGGGGCACTTCATTGCTTGGTTGATCGAGTATTCCCACTGTTCACCGCCGACTCTGACCAGAATAGTCCCGTCTCTCGCGTCCATCATGATTCCTGCAGTTCTAAGGAAGGGGCGTCCCAAAATGATGGGAACGTCCTCGTCTTCCTCCATATCCATTATCACAAAATCACAGGGGATAAAGAATTTACCAAGCTTAACCGGAATGTCATCGATCTCACCGAGAGGTAGTCGAACTGACGAGTCTGCGAGTCTCACGGTCATAATGGAAGGTCTCAACATTCCAATGCCGATCCGATCGAAAACGGACTTGGGCATGAGACTCACGCTTGCTCCGTTGTCACACAAGGCTCTACCGATCTTCGCCCTTCCAATGGTGCAAGGTATGGTGAATCTGCCTGGGTCTTCCATCTTGGGAGGCATCTTGTGCTGAAGCGCCATACTGCATTGCTCGGTTAATTCTACACTTTTGAGTTCCTCCAAAAGAAATTTGTGAGTAATAAGGTCCTTCAAGAATTTTGCATAAGATGGAATGTGAGTAATCGCATCAGTAAAGGGAATAGTGATTTGTAAACCCTTGATTACCTCATAAAAACTCCGGAACTGAGCGTTTACCTTTGTCTTGGCCAATCTTTGGGGAAACGGGGCCCTTACAGACTGATTAGGAGCCATCTGCAGCGAATTCGGAGAAGAAGCAGCATTGTTGCCCTTCAATTCGGTCCGAATTGGTATCAATTCGGTCCGAATTGAGTCTTCTGGAATTTCTCGAATTGCAATTCGGTCCGAATTAGGTGCAGATTCGGCTGCTGGAGAACTGTTCGGTCCGGTTTCTTCGGGCATTGGCGGGTCCTTGTACTGGGTACCGCTCCTTAGTACATGCACTGCCTTAATCTCTCCCCGAGGGTTTGGTTCGGGTTGACTCGGGAGTTTTCCTTGTTGGCGGGTGTTTTGAGAGGCAAAGAACCCCTCCATCATCTTTTCTACCCGCGAGGCAGCTCCAGATTCCTTCTCGAGCTTGGCCATCCCTTCGAGAATTGTCTCATTTAGGGCTTTTTGAGTCTCCATGAATTGCTCGACTTGAGGAGCAATATAAGGCTTCCGCTGAAAGTTCTGCCCTCGGTCATTGTTGAATGGGAGACCTCTGTTTTGAGCAGGTTGCGGTGGGTTTCCTGTGCGATTTGTGTATATCTTCCTTGGAACAAATGTACGGGTTTGGTTGTTGTTTTGACTACTACCCGCTCCACAGTCCTCCATTGCACCTTGGTACCAATTGTGGATCTCCTCGAAAGAGTTGACTTGCTCGGGCTCTCCATCACCATATTGGAGTGGGCAATCCGGAGACTTATGCCCTTCTTCTCCACACACTCCGCATTCCTTGGACAACAGGTGCGTGCCATTGATCGATTGCATCTTAGCGAGTTCGGCTTCTAGCTGTGCAATCCGGTCTCGAGTGTCCTTGATCTCCTTCACCTCGTGTCTCACCAGGTTGCCCCTCGATGGGTTCGGTGCTGGCCAATTGTATTGCAAGGCGCACCTCTCAATGGCCGCACGTGCTTGCTCGGCGTCGAGCTGTGTAAAGCTCCCACCTGAAAGAGCATCAACATTCACTTTAATACTATCATAGAGACCATTGAAAAACGAGTGAATTGACAACCAATCTTGGATGCCGTGGTTGGGGCAAGAGTTTTCTAAGTCTCTAAACCGCTCCCACGCTTCCCTAAACGATTCATCCCCCCTTTGTTTGAAATTTGTGATTTCCCTTCTAATTTCAAAAGCCCTTTTTGCAGGAAAGTATCGCTCAAGGAAAATTTGTGCCATAGTTGTCCAACTATCGATTGACCCTCTTTTCAGTGTGTTATACCATTTCTTTGCCCTGTCTTTAAGAGAAAAGTGAAATAAGAGGAGCCTAATCGAATCCTGAGAAACCCCATTAAATTTCAAAAGTTTAGTGCAATCAAGAAAAGCTTGGAGATGAGCATGTGGGTCCTCTTGGTCAAGCCCATAATATGGGTTTTGTTGCACAAGTGCAACGTGCGCGGGATTGATCTGCATGTTGTTAGCCGCGATCCCTCTAACAACGATCGGTCCATCCACATCTTCGACTCGAGGGGCCGAGTGTTCGCGAAGCGACTTGTTGGGTCCTTGAGCTTCGTTGTTTGGTGTCACTGGGTTGTGAATGCTATGATCGTCGTTGTGGTTTGCTAGACGCTCTTCCTCGAAGATCAGTCTTTCGTTCTCGAGGTTGAGTCGGTCTTGCACGATCCTCTGCTGCTCCGCCACTAACTCAAGGCGCAAGGCCTCAAGTCGTCGAGCCTCATCAGTCAATTCAGCCATAGGTGTGTTTGCTTGCTTCTTTGTGCGTGTCCTTGCTGGTTCGATTGGGTTGGAACTCGAAGCTTCGTTAGAATTGTCTCCCTTTCCTCTGAGCCAATAGTCGTGAGGTTCCTTGGGTTGAGAATTCTTCGATCCACGAGCCAGCGTTGCCCTACACACAAGAAAGGAAAAACAAACACACAAGTGAGTAAAAGATAAAAACAAATCTAGTCTCTAACTACTACAATAAGAAATAATATCATAACGCCATCCCCGGCAACGGCGCCATTTTGATCGAGGAATTAACCAAGGTCAAACAAATAAACCTTTTACTCGACTAGTCGTTTGTAGCAAAGTAAAGGTGTCGATCCCACAGAGATGGATATGATTACTATTCTTATTGGTTCGCTAAATCTAGACAATAAAATTTTTGGAAAAGTTCTCGAATCGAATAAATAGAGGTAAAATAAAGGATGCAAGTGCTAAAGTAGAAAGTAATGCAAAACGATTCAAATAAATATTTTTGGGGATTTTTAACAGTTTGATATATGATGAGAAACGTGCCTTAGGGTTCGATTTCACTTAGGATCGGTCACAGGGTCGCGAAACATACCGCTGTCGCGGTTCTGTCCCACCAATTCGGTCCGAATTGTGGCCAATTCGGTCCGAATTCCACTGTGTAAATGCTGGAATTTACCCGATTGTTGATCTGTTCAAGCCAAAGGTCCATCTAGCCATACCTAAACTCCCTAACCCTCTGCTTTCGCCTATTGGGTACGGTATTTGGTACGGGAACTAGTGTTAACCTTCATCGAATGCATTGCACCTCAACCTTCGTTTGTCGGTGGACTTATTCGAGAATACTAATTGGTTTTCTACGAGATATCTAAATTAGGCCGTCGCCTAATTAGAAGGGTTTACTTTTGGTTACTAACTGGTCGACTTTCGTCCTTGACCTACCTCGAAATACTCATGCAAGTTTTGGTTATTAAATCGAATTGAAGTCCTAACACATGCGGCCGTACATACGTCGAGCAACACAAATAACAACCAATTCAAGACACAAGCAGGTCATTAAAATTTCCAAGTAGTAATTGACTTCGTCCATCAACAAAATGAGTAAATTGAGCAAACCAAATCCTAGGCTACATCTACCCCTAAAGCAACTAGAGATTAGCCTAGCATACTACCCAAATCCATGCAAATAACGATAGATAAATTCAAACAAGCCATAAAATCAGAATTTAGAGAAAAAGTATGAGAGATACAACAAATATCCAAAGTTTAAAGTTGTAAACTGCCGCCGTCGCGCTAGAGAACACCTTAAGACCTTTAGAACTCGTTGCTACAGCCGGAAACAGCTCCAAAAGCCTTCCCTTCTGCCCTAGCCGTCCAGAAAATGGGAGAGAAGACCAGATCCAGATCTGCTGGAGAGAGAAAGGTGAATGTGGAATGAAAGATGGCCCCTTCCCAAGATGGAAGGTGCCTAATAATCTCTCCTCTGGCCCCTAGACAGCTGGTGCACGCTCCCCCTCCATCTAGGCCGAAATTGAGGCCTTTCCATAAGAGAAAACGCCTCAGAATTCAACCAGAAAAACTTCCCTGTTAAGCAATTCGGACCGAATTGACTGCAATTCGGACCGAATTGATGCTGCTGGAATTTCTGCGCATGTGAATTCGGTCCGAATTGAGAGGAATTCGGTCCGAATTGATGGAGCTGACTTGGCTGAGTTGTAATTCGCGTGGCCTTGTGTCTGGGCAATGCACCGGGTCGAGTCGGGATTTGATCTTTGGCTAGGAATGAGTCGTCTAGCCGTCTATTCTGCTGTTTCCTTGCTATTTCTTTCGAGTTCCTGCAAATATAAAACAAAAGTGCAACGGCAGTGCCAAATCTGGCGAACAAAGATAAAAACAAGGAAAAATAGCAGTTTTAGTCCAAATTTCGATGTAAAGTCTGGTCAAAATAACGATATAAATATGAGATATCACCTCCCTCCATCGCTTGTTTGCCGCCACCTCAGCCGTCGCCTCTTCACAGAAGCCCGTCTCCATCCCCGACCTCGACCTCTCCTCCTCCTGCCGTGAAATCATCAATCTCGACTCTTTCGCACATCAATCTCTCCTCCTCCTACAGCTTTTTCGAAGATCAACTCGCACAGCCATCGATCTGACGTGACTCTTCACCTCTGTGGCGTAACAATATGATCTTTTTTTTATTTCCTGTTTTTTAAATTAGATCTAAATTGTTTATCCGAATTTATCAAGGTACTTTTCTTTTGTATGAATTGAATTAGTTTCTTTTTTTTTTTTTTTACAGCTCTCCTTTTCTGGTGAAACTTTTTGTTAAAACTTAAAAGCGATTTTAAATTCAATTCAACATGCATCCTAGTCTTGATTTGTAGGTCTGTAAAAATGTAAATGCAATTATTAATGAATGTTATTATTAATAAAATTGTTCATTTTGTTGTAATAATGGATATTATTCTTAATAACTGATCAATTTGTTGCAATAATGGATATTATTCTTAATAACTTCATATTACGCTGCATCTAACTGAACAAATAATTCATTTAATTAATCCCTTGAGATGTTTAATTGAACACAAAAACCTAAAACTCCATATAACGACTGCATCTAACTGAACACATAATTCACGTAATTAATCCCTTGAGATGTTTAACTGAACACAAAAACCTAAAACTTCATATTACGACTGCATCTAACTGAACAAATAATGTATTTAATTAATCCCTTGAGATGTTTAACTGAACACAAAAACCTAAAACTCCATATAATGACTGCATCTAACTGAACACATAATTCATGCAATTAATCCCTTGAGATGTTTAACTGAACACAAAAACTAAAACTTCATATTACGACTGCATCTAACTGAACACATAATTTATGTAATTAAGCCCTTGAGGTGTTTAACTGAACATAAAAATCTATCCATTTGATGATGTCAGCACACTAAAATTTTTTTCGAAGCGTGGAAAATTTTTTATGACGTCAGCACGCAAAAAATGCTCCCAAACCGTCCAAAATGGCCCAATTTCAGCCCCTGGGCCTGTTGGATGGTTTCAATGATTGTTTGTTGGATGGTGTATATCACACCCGCAGATTAAAACTAACCTACTATTTTGCTTCAATTGGGGAATACTAACGCCGTGAAACAAATGTGAAATCCACATAAACATATGTGATTAATCATTCATTATATATGAAAGAGTCATGCGATAAATGTGACATTAAATTTAAATACGATCATTTATTCCATAGCTATTGTTAAAAAGAGTGATATTGTTTGTATTTCTTTTCAGGCTTATACCATGGAGTCAAAATTATAAGATATATGCTATTGTTATATTCTTGTTACTTTATTAAGTTTCAAATAGTATAAGATAGAGTAGGAAATTGATAACACTTCTAAACTTTAGAATTATATCATGTGAAAAGTTTTTTCGAATATTATTATTACTTCCAACACCTACGTTAACTCTTTCACAAACAAGTGATGAACTAATTAGTAACCAACTCTAAAGGTTTTGTCTCCTCCTCTCTTGTTTTTGTTGCCCTAGCTTGTTGTTAGTTGTCAGGTCCTACACATTATTAGATCATATACAATAACAGTTATGTTTTTCTTATTTTTCTTTAATTGGTTTCTATCCTATTGAATTGGAAAAGAGAATGTTAACCTCTAAAAGTTTGCACACAAGACTCATGCAGTCAGCAAAGTCGTCAATAGACCTAATGTTCATCTTGTTCTCATACTCATACTCTACCAAAGTCTAAAACAATAAAAAAGAAAACAAATTAATACATGGAGAAAAATGAACAAAACTAAATTATCTACTAGTTTAAAAATGTATGTTGTCTTGATCCTTGTTCTTATCAAGAACCCGATATATATGCAATATCGCATCCTCATATACAGCTTTTTGCTCATGTTCTGATAGATCAGACATATTTTTATGTAAGAATATCAATATCGACCTTTAATAAAAGATCGGCAAAGACATTCATTTCCCGAAGAATCCAATGTGCAGAAACATATGACTTATCTAGAAGTTCCTTTTTTAAAATCTTAGAACTCTTATGTGTCCAAATGGGTAAACCGGTTAGTGAACGCTTATTAAATTTTGAGTGTTTATTTATTTATTAAAATAGAAGGACAAAACTGGAAAAAGGGTAATTTTTTTCCAGTGATCCACTATATGGCGGTTGGCAACGAGTTGAGTTTGATCGAGTTGATCTAAGTCCAAGATTGATTTGAAATTAATTCGATATTTATCGAATCGAATCAAGTTAGCTTTGAGTTTCATAACGAGCTTGTTGAGCTAAATCATAGTAATTTTTATATATTTTTAAAGCAAGTAATGTACAAATTAGTTAATATTTATAAGTATTTATGCTATTTTTATTTACAAACTAATATTTTATTTATTTTATATATCAAGCTAATTTCGAGTGGTTCTGCTTCGAGCCTAAATGAATCGAACTAATTTCGAATAAAAATCCAATCGACCTCAAACGATCCATGAGTCAAACTTTTTTACCACCCTAAGTCCACTATGTTTTGCATACATCGGTACATGAACCCTCTCTCTCCACTATTATTTTTTTTTTCATTTTTCATAGACAATTATTTGCGGCAAAATCAATACAACGAAGTGTCTATTCTGTCTTTCATCAATCTCTACTAGGGATGAAAACGGATCAGATAGTGGTCAAATCATATCTGCAACCGCATTTTTTTCGGATAAGAATACGAATACATATATGGTTCGGATGGTAAACAAATACAAATCGAATATAGTCGAATACGAATACGAATATATTTTATCGGATATGGATCACATTTCCCTCGATCATTTTTTTTCTATCATATGTGAACACTTTCTGTAAATTGCATATAAAAATTTGTGGCATATCAATATATCACATATTGTTACGCATTAATACTACATAATTTACATAAATTATTTTATCATAATCAATATTAAAACATTATTTATGATTTGTAAAAATTATTCTATATTATTTGTACGTATTATAATGTATATTTCCAATAAATTATGTTATAATTATAACACTACATTATTTATATGCACCATATATTTACCATATAATATTTAATAAAGTTCACCAAACATTGCACTTGAATAATTATGGTATATTGATCGATTTTTTCCGTAGTCTTAATTTTCGTAATAGAAAATAAAATCAGGAAAGAAAAACAAACATTGACAAAGGCCAAATGCAGCCCCATTCTTTAATTCGTATAATTAATACATGTGGCCCCACATGTCAGGTTCATCTTTCCTATTCCATATTTCAATTCATGATTTTCGCTTCGTCTAGGTCATGAAATAAAAAGAGGCAACCAATAGTCCAATTAGAAATTAAATTCGAGCAAGCCACGGCCGAAACAACTCATGGTCTGTTGGTATCGCAACAATAACAATGATTTGGATGAGCCTGCTTCGATATACCAGCACCGTACACACAACCATGGATGCGGATATCTGTTTTCGTAAATTATTCGGATCCGATATTTATTTGTATTCTTATCCGTATCCGCACCATTATTTGTTTTCACATTCGCGGCTGTATCCGTTTGGATACTAATTTTTATATTCAAATCCGTTAATTTTCGAATTCAAATATGGATTCGAGTGGATATTATCCAATTCGTTTTCGTGCCTAATCTCTACACATTTGACCACACAAAACCTCACACCTCACTCGCTTTTAGGCTACTTTGCAAAAGATGCCCTCATACGTAGGCAAATAAAAAAATAAAATAATATTAAACAATAGAGATATGTTGCACAATCTATGAGCGATACATTTAGATATGTTATTTAATTTGTTTTTCTTATTAGACGAAAAATCAAAACATCTTGTTTTTTCGTCTAGTGATTGATATCCAACTACAAATCAAATTAATCGAACAGTACAAACATATAGATACCTGTTAGATCATAATACCTCTTGGATCCGTACAAAGAGCAGAGATAAGTTCAGATCGATACAAGATTGCGTATAACAAAAGGTTTAAATAGCGGATAGCGGATTCGTAGCGGACAAGCTAATATCATAGCGGATAGCGGTCATTTAGCGGGCGCTATCGGACCATAGCGGATATGCACACACAAGTATATTTTGAAGGTCTAGTTTAGTCTAAAATAAAAAAATTAAAATATTTTTATGCAAATAATTAATGCCAACTAAAATTTTATTCATTATTTATGCATATTTGACCATTAAATATTTAGAATTTGAAAAAAAAAACTCAAAACATAAAAGTTGTAGCTTATTTTATAAGCTTTCCATAGAACTTTGAATCACGCCAATCGGAGTTTGTATGTGAAATTTATGCCCAAAATACTAATACTATATCAGCAAATTATAAACTGGACCGCTATTTCTTCTAATACGCCGCTATATCGCCGCTATTTTCCCGCTATAACCTGCTATGAGTCACGCTATCGAACATGTCGTTAAATTTGTAGCGGTGTATCAAATAGCCCCGCTATAGCGCCGCTATTTGAACCTATGCGTATAACCAATAGTATATATACTCGAATGACTGTGATGTAATATGCCTTTCAAATTCACACACAGTATGAGCATAGAGGAACATGTGTCATACTGATGAGTGACGTGTTAGCATAAAGTTGTTTTCGTATCTCCCATCGATGGCGATTTCAATAACTCTTCAAATTAAACAAAAAAAAATATTTCCTTAATTGATATTGGCAGGCGCTGTCAAAGTTGAAACAACTCTAAAAAGGAAAGTAAAATTAGATTTATACAGCTCTAGAATTTTGAAAATTAGAAAGTTATATCTTTCAAAAATACCACTCCAAATTTCATTAAATAAGAAAATATGCCACTTACATATCCATCTCCATACATAATTTTTAAATTGACAAAAATGCCCTTCAATTCTGATTAACATTGATCTCAGGGAGCATGTCTACAAATTAGTCTTACTAAAAGAAGCTAAATGGAAGCAAAGATGTAGCATTAATTGGCTAAGACTAGGTGATAATAATTCTAAAATAAAGGGAAATACATCCATTCTAATAAAATATTCGTTGGCCAAAATCAGTAAAGAGAGAGAGAGGGTGTAAACACATTATTAGCCTATTTATCCATTCATAAAACACGCTATTCCGCGTAACGCGTTTACAAACGCATTTTTGTTATTTACTTACCTATTTTCTCCGGATGTACGAAATAAAGGGAAATGTTTTGACTCTTGGACCACATTTTCTTTGGCATCTGCTTGATTTAACATTTAAAGATAATTAAATAATAATTATAATTACAAAGATTAATTTGGCTACAAAGAATTTCCTTATTTTACGATTACTTCTTCCCCACGTTCATATTTTCCTTTGAATTATCACTCTCTCTTTGTTTAACATTCTTCTCCCATACGGTTACCATTTTCATTTCATCTATAATAACCGTATTCAACATATCATGATTCAATCTCTACCCTTTGTTTCCTCTGTTGCTTCCTTAGAATACGTCCAAATATTTGCGCATCTCCCCTGTTAAATATTTTCGTTGTTTCATGATTAATTAAATCAATTTTTGATCTTCCCATAATTTGTTATGGCCGAACATTTATAAGATTTGTGTCTAATTAAATTCATGATGCAAAGAATGATAACTTTATTTTTTTCGCCTGTAAATGCTACTCCTCGTCAGGTTCTACCAAAGTCAATTAAAATATTTCACCCGATATGTCATTTCATTGATTAATATCTGTGCTCCTCTATTTCAATTTAAAGCCATGAAATAATCACGGAACATGTCTGTTTCGTTCCAAAAACGAAATTGATTTCTATTTGCACGAACCGTTTCGTTGCTGAAACGAAACCAAATTTCCAAACCATTTTGTTCCATTTCGGACAAAACAAAATGATCAGACGGTCGAAACGCTTTTTCGTTTTCAGCCTAGTTACAGAATTAGAAAAGGCAATTCCTTGATAAAAGGGCAGTTATATTTTTAATCCCAAAATGAAAATTTTCCGGTAGTTGAAGAAAAAAAAAATTTGTAATGAGCCCGTGGGCAAGCTGAAGAAAATTTGACTCGGGACGTTAATCAGAATTCAGAACTGTGTAGATCTGGTTGGAAGTTAACGAGCCACGGTTCGGTGGGCCAATCTGGGATTGGACCTTGCCACCTCATGTATCGGGTACGTTTGGTTGAATTTCAACGTGATGGATTGTTTTCCAGAAATATTTTGAGCAAGAAAAAGTACTTCTTCCGTCAAGACAGACTTTTTTTTTTGAAGATAACCTCCCAATTTATTTTTAATTTTAAATTAAATTAAATGTCTATAAAAGACTCTCCAGTCGGATTTCGAACCTGCAACATCTCACTTGAGATGCATTGCTTTTTGCCACTAGATCAAGAGCTGGTTCTCAAATGTGAAAATGTGAAACAAATGTGAAATCCACAAAATATGTGATTAATCATTCATTATATGTGAAGAATCATGCGATAAATGTGACATTAGATTTTAATATGATCATTTAATCCATAGTTATTGTTAAAAAGAGTGATATTGTTTGTATATCTTTTCGGGCTTATACGATCGATGGGGTCGAAATTATAAGATATATACAATTGTAATATTATTATTACGTTATTAAGTTTCAACTTTGTAAATAATTAAGATAGAAGAAGAAATTGATAGCGCTTCTAAAATTTAGAATTATATAGTGTGATTAGTTGTTTTAAATATTATTATTTTTTCCAACACCCACGACTACTCCTTCACAAAGATCATTTTCAACTCTGGACAAGAGGTCTGCAAACACATTTTTCTCTCTCAATCCATTAAATGCTGAATAATGATTTGTTTGCGATTTCTAGCTTTGTTTCCCATCCCATAAATCCAAACCAGCTGCTTTACAACATTTGTTGATGCGCTCTAAATCTACCCTCTTGATAATCTTCTTCATACTTTATCACCCTTGGTTAAATGCCTCTGCCACAGGTTTGCAGTCGCTAAAAAATCTATATCTAACCCATTTAAACTTTGACCGAACAGCTGATTTTAGATTATCCAACTCAGCTGTAATATATCTCTTGCATCAATACTCTTATAAAATTCAAAATTAATGAACCTCTCATCTGTGCTTTCCAAAATTACATATTGTTCCTCCACAAATTCTAAAAGATGGTCCTTGATTGAAATTCCATATCCAATCTTTCTGGTTGTTTTATTCCAGGCAGCATCGCAGTTAATAATGCACTCGCTTTTGGATTATGCAACCTTTAGTTTGAGGAAGATTTGGCAAGAATAATAAAAATAGAAAAAAAAACAGTCACATGAAAAAACAAAAAAAAAATGTTTTGATATGTATGTGAATAGATGAATTATTAATTATATATCTATAAGTTAAAGTAGTCGTGAGTAGGAATTATTAATGAACATATATGTGTGGACTTTTTCGTCATCTCTCGAAGAGTGAAAGGGTTTCCTCGAGAAATTAGAATAAGCCTTAGATTCACCCCCCTTAAGGTTCGATCTCTGCGCTGAATATCTCTTAACAACAAAAGAACCAGAACAAGAGTCGCTTCTTATGAGGGTTTCTTAATTTTGCGGGTCCTTTCTTTCCAATAGGCGCAAGCCCCTATTGTTAATTACCCCGTAGTTGCCTACGGGAACCTCTGATTAAGGGGTCTAAAGAAAATACGTAATGGACTAGAAAGAATTGTCTCTTAAAGTGACTTAATTGATGGTACCGGACCTAATTGACGGGACTCAATTAAGGAACTTCTTAAAATTCTGAAGACTCTAAAGAAAGAGGAGTTTTGGTTTTCGCTAGAAAAGAAGAATTTCTTCACTTGGAGTCGTTTAGGATTGCTTAAAGGTCGTTTGAAGTTGATTAAGGTTCTTTACATTTATTCAAAGTTGTTTTAGAGTTATTTAAAGTTGTTTAATATCGATCGAAGTTATTTGATGGCTCTCGGGACAACGGCTGGCTTTTTTGTGAGAGTGGGAGGAGTTTTACAACCTTCGGGGCCTCTTAGGCGGCCTTCTTGTAAAAGTTGATTTTTTTACAACCCTAGGGGCCTCTTGGGCGGCCTTCTTAATAAGAGTTGGTTCTCGGGCCCTTTAGCTGCTTCTTATGAGAACAAAATAATACAATTCTAGGGGTCCTTAGGTGACCTTCTTAACAAGAATTGGTTCTTTTACAACCCTCGGGGTCCTTCAGTGACCTTCTTAAGGAGAGTTGGTTCTTTTACAACCCTAGGGGCCTCTTGGGCAGCCTTCTTAATAAGAGTTGGTTCTCGGGTTCTTTAGCGGCTTCTTATGAGAACAAAATAATACAATTCTAGGGGTCCTTAGGTGACCTTCTTAACAAGAATTGGTTCTTTTACAACCCTCGGGGTCCTTCCGTAACCTTCTTAAGGAGAGTTGGTTCTTTTACAACCCTAGGGGCCTCTTGGGCAGCATTCTTAATAAGAGTTGGTTCTCGGGCCCTTTAGCGGCTTCTTATGAGAACAAAATTGAATTCTTCAGATAGGGATGTCATTTGATAAAAATCCAATTTCAAGTCATCTGAGGTTGATTTCAACCCCAGCGAAGGACTTTTCCTCAAACGAAGAGGTTTCGGCTTTGTCTTTGGGTTTCGTGTTTTGACTTTTAATTTTCTGACATTTCTTTTTGGATATTGGTGATTTTATATTTTTATTCACCTTGGCCTTTTATACTTTTGGGTTTTAGAAATTATTTTTATAGTTTGAAAATTACTTATCATTGAAGGTAGTTGACGTTTGAAAATATCAATTATAAAATCACTTACTATTTGAAGGTATTTAGATTTTGGATTTGCAAATTTCATTAAAAGACATTTAGTAAAATTTACTCTCTTAATTTCTTTATAGTTTTGAAAATATTTATATTTGAAAATATTTATTTTTGAAAATATTGCTTTGAATATCTTTTATATTTTGAGAATAACTAGCTTCGGTTTTGTAAATTTTGTTAAAGAGAATGTTAGACGACTTTATTATGTTTCTAGGATTTATAAAATTCATTTTTATAGCGAAAATACTTCAAAAATATAAAATGCCGCTATTTTGACATAATTTCATGTCAAAGTATCAGTGAATTTGGTTTATTTTGATTTTTAGAATTTCGTAGATATTTTATTTGAATTTTTCTGAGTTTTATACTATTTTTAATGAATTTTCTGAGTTTCTGCTGATTTGAAAATTTCTGGTTGGTCCACATCTGACAATGGGCTGGCGTGGCTGCGAAACAAGCTTGATAAGGTGGCAGTGAAATCAGCAGAAGAATTAAACGTTGGGCCTCTTTCCTATTTGTTATTTCTCAAATTGGGTTTTTGTTTGCTACTGGGCCAAACGAAGTTTTAATATTTCCTTATCAATAATTTTCCAAACGGGTTTCGTCCAACTAGTATATAGTAGGCCATTCGATGTTTTGCCACAGAAAATCGAAGGACTAGGCGCTGCAATTCGATTGAGAGAGACGGGTCTCATTTATTTCGTTAACGGTTCCGACAAAGCGGGCGTAGATTCGTTAACTCCTCCGGCCACCGCATTTGAATTGGAGGAGGTTGACAGAGTCGCGAGGCTGAGAGGAAGACGCGAGTGGTCTCCATTTTGGTCGCGTCGCCTTTGTTTAATGGGAACAGACGGTTATTCGATTTAGTCCTTATAAGTTTTATTTTACAATTTTCGGCGATTCTTGACTACCGTAGCCTTTGAGGAAGAATCCTGTCACATCGTCAGCAAATGGAGGACATGACGGTGGTCTTGGCTTGGGTTACGATGGTCTAAATCAATGGGGACACCACTGACCTGGTACAGCTTAAGGTAAGCTGGTACCGAGTGGGATATTGGATTGGTGTTGCCAATTTGAGGACAGTTGGTTAGTTCTGGATCAGTCCTGAAGCTACATGTATTTAACTAATGTGCTTGTGTGCTAATAATTAACAAGTTTAGCATTCTTAATTGACATGTTATTTTGAGCTTTTATTTCCATGCCACATGAAGTCCGGCACACACAAATGAAACACTCCTTTTACATATGCCTTGTGCTACATTTATAAAAGAAAAAAAAAAAAAAAAAAAAAACGTGGACCAGTAAAGTTCAGTACCATACACATAGATAGCTATTATCATGTCAAGGTGATTACGTAAGCAACATATAAAAGAAAAGGGCCGTAGATTCTAGGCTGCATAACCATCTCGCATATGAACATTTATTTATAACTTTCTGCTGCTTCATTCAATTCTACAAAGACATATATTGTCTCATGAGCTAACAGTATGCTTATATTACTCAATAATGTGACAATAAGATCAAGAAATGTGAGTCCTCAATAACAACTTACCCTTTTCAAACAGGTTCCTCAAAATCCACATAATTACAGATTTTTTTTATTTGTGCAAGGGATGTTAAACCATAACTCCAATTAATGCTGAAAACCAAGGTCAAATTCGCATACGAGGACCTGAAATTTTATCAAATCTGATTCTCACAGTTTTACTCCATTAAGATGCTTCTAACTAAAGGAACCACACTCCTCTATAGCAATACTGACAGCCAGTAATAAAAGAATACCTTTCTCATCAATAACCATGGGAATCCAGTAATCGAAGTCACAGGAAAATTAAACAGGACTAGTTACTAATCAGATAGCAATACTTATCAATCAATGCAGATTCGAGAGGGAATACAAATTACTCAAGTCAATCTCAAGATATCAAGAACGCTTAAACGGAATTATGCACATGAGTCCTTGCGATTTCGATTATTACCAAATAAAGTTAGAACTTGCATCCGATCTTGACTTCACAGCATATTCTAAATTCATAAAATTTCTAATGAAATTTGGGCAGCACCTCCCCTAGACCTCCTCTAATTTTGAAGGTTTAAACAGTTCAACTGAGCTTATCACCCAATCAAACATGTCTAAACCCGGTTCACCAAGGTGGCATAGCCTCCTAGCAAACCATAGAGGAGGTCCAGCGTAGGAGCAAGGCTCCATGCCAAATCTAGAATCCACCATGGGAGCGTGGCTCCCTAGCAGACAAAGAACTGATTTCTTTAATCTTTGATTTGAATAGTTGAAGTTGAATTAGACGGATTAAGAAAAGTGACTACTACAATTCTAATTTCAAGAAAAGGAACAGATGGAGAAGAAAGCAAACCACCGTTTTGAAATTAGCGATCCACCATGGGAGCAATGCTTCCTAGCAGATCCGTTTGTTTTTTTTTTTTTTTTACACTTGACAATTACAAATTCTTACAACTTCAAACGGAGAATAGAAGAAGAAATAACTTCTCATTTCAAGATCGGATATCCACCTTGGGAGCATGGCTCCCTAGCAGACCTCCCCCTTCGATTTGAGAAGAAGAAACAACTCTAAACACTTTAATCCTACGAACCAGATCGCAATTATTGTAGACGACGCTCTAATTGACACAATACTTCAGATCAATCAGCAAGAACTTCAAGGAAAGAAATCGTAAAGCAATCAATCAAAACTTCAATCTTTCATCAGAAAAGTTTACATCAAATCAATCTCAATCTGAGCGTAGATCTCCTTAAAGATCATTTCTACGCTCTATACAAACACCTACCTTTGTTTACAGATACTCTTTCTCTTGCTCGTGCTCTCTTTTATCTATGCCTATGAACTGTTTGAACAAATGCTTCTTTCTTTCTAACCTAATTTCTAGTGGTAGAGGTATTTCGAGTGAGGAAGATGAAGTTGGAATGAGATTGTGGAATGGGAATATAGATCTGAAGAGGGATATGAATGGAAATTGATCAGGGGTTTTTTTTCTTCAGTCTTGGAATGGCCTATTTATAGGCAGGGGTTTGGTTTCATTCTTCAAGTTCTCTTTTATCTTCAGCTTGATCTCCGTCGTCCAATCAGAGACACACGGATCGATCCTCGATCCAAGGGCTGAAAAGGCTTCATTTTGTGTTTCTTTTTGACGGTCAACAGAGGAGAGGGTGTGAGGTTGACCATGGCAGTTAGGAGCCTGTTACGGCTTGATTAATCTCGTCCTTCAATTCCTTGGCCCACCAATCCGACGGAGGAGCTCGCATTACGTTGGGGCCCACTCGAGAAAGGTTCAAACGGAATTCGTTGAAGGTGGTTACGGGAAGCGTTGTGTCTCTCTCTTCGAGCTCCCACCCCTTCTCTTTCTTTCTGTTGGAGAAGAAGGTCTCTTCGAATGGGAGCCACAGATCAGGTTTAATGAGATACTATCCCATCGCGTAGACTAGGTTCACAGAAGACCAATACTCCCTTATCCTTCTCTTGTGCGCGGTGTATAGTGAAACAGGTGCACCTATCGGCTTCTGTTCAAAGAGGGATGTTTAAATTTCGCTGGCTATTCTCTCCATTTTCAGCAACGTGGCTTCTCTCCATTTCTCCTTTTAAATCAATTTTCATTTGTTGCTGAAACCAAATAAATTGTTTGGACCCCTTCCCTGTTTATTTTCTCCCTAAAATTTTGTACACCGGTTCGTAAAAATGTGTAGAATTTGATGGAATCAAGAATTTTCCAAAAATTATCCCAATTATTTTATTTAATTTCTCTAAAATTTAGGGTCTCTTTGCATAAAATGGGACTTCCATAGAACTTCGGGCCAATCTAGGGGCACCATAATTTTTCTCATGCTTCACTGTATTTTTGGATAATTTTTCATAATTTTTGGAGCTCATTTGGCATTTTCCATGAATTTTTCAAGATCCTTGATTTTATTTGCCATAAAATTATCCACCTATTTCACGATTTTGGCACCATAAAATAGGGTCAAACAATATATTTTATAGTTGGTGCTGACACCTCAAAACCCAAAACGTTCAAGAAAAATATGATTGTCGTCAGCTACATGTTTTTTCCCCCTCTCCAAATGATTTTTCATTTTATATTGAAAATTCAAAGTGAAATTTCCTTGAATATTTGAATCTAAATATTGCCATATTTTAAATCAAAAGGCCTTCTAAACTAGTTGCAATGGATTCGATGAATAAATACAACTTAGAACATGATAGAATTAGTTGACCGACTGATCTTGATCAAGCGGATGCAGTGCTGCTGCAGAAAATTCCGAATTTTGTAGGTGTCTAAAGATGCAGCGGATCGTAATTCGTAATGCCTTCAAAATAACGCAACTGACCTCTGCTGAACGTATTTATTCTCACCGAATAAAATAAAGTATTTTATAATGGAACATAATAATGGAAGAAATTATTTTATAGGGAAAAAATAATAAAACCGGTGTTACTTGCTGAACGAGTTGAAATTCTGTTGAAACTTTTTAATAATTTGCAATAATTATAATCATTTTTCTTAAAACTAGCACCTTTTTCTGTTCTAATATCATATATGAAATTCTTAGTCTTCAACTTTTTTAGAAATTAAAAATTTAAAAATTATGATCATTTTTAATTTACTTTTAAATTAAATATCTATAAAGAATCTCCAATCGGATTTCCAAATGAGTCTTGAATTTAAAACGCATTCGTTGATGAAGTTCAAAATAAATGGTTAAAGCAATAGTGACCCTAAATACCAAACTCCTGCCTACCAGTGTAGCATTGTAGCTGTTTGAACAGCTCCTAGTTGCTTGTTAACAGAAAAAGAAAAAAAAAAAAAAGTTAGTCGTAAAACGTCCTACGTACGTTTAATCAAAAGAAAAAAACAATGAAAAAAAAATGCTAAACCCTACTGAAAGAGGAAAAAAAAAAGGTTAAAACGGCAGAAAGTCAGAAAGGCATCTACTAAAGGTTGATGCAGTTCGTTAGAGAGCAATCCAGTTCTGGTCTGACACCACAAAGGTTAATATATATTCCAGTTCTATTTAAGTGGTTTTCTTTTTCCTCGGTTAATAAACCTCTGTTTTCAAAGAAACTTAATTAAAATATATAAGATATGTCTACTTTAATTTGAATAATGTAAAACTAATCGCACGTGATTATTGTTATAGTCAAGTTGGTGCTATGTGGCTACAAAAATGACCCCACATTATTAACTTTATCAATTTTTTGGACGAAACAGTTGTTATATAACTTTATCAATTTTTTTGGACGAAACAGTTGTTAATTTTAGTTCCTGACTAAAACAAGGCATGCGAGAAAGGTTCCATGCACATATACTAAGAGTGGTACATGGCCTGTGGAGTGGTCAGAGCTTAGGCCGCATTATTTGAAACTCTAGACCTAACCTAGCTGAAAGTAAACGTGCAAAGCATAAATGCGATCCTACTTACATTAAATTGTCTTAGGAACAATTTTAGAATTTTAGTCTTATGTTCAGAGGAGCATAAATTTGAGTGCCATGGTGCGTTAACAACGGAAAACCTTGTTAATTATTAGTAGTGCTTTGATATTGTTGATCCTGAACATTACAAAGCAAAAAAATAATAATAATAAAAATAAAGAATCTGAGTTACAAGATATATATATGATACTTAGTCGAATTAAGGACACCAAAACACACAGTACTCTTCCCCGGTACAATTGACCAATAATATCATATCATGTTTTATTAGTAAGATTAAACGATACCGGGTTTTGTTACCACTAAATTTTGGGCGGAACTAATTAACTAGTTACAGAGTTTCAGTCGCAACCAGGAAAGTTTCCTTTTATTCCTCTTATTTTGTTATTTTTTCTTTGACACTTGTTCTTGAGATATGAGCAATATATAACAGATAGAAAAAGTTACAAAAAAGAAAGGAAAATGATAAAGTAGATATGAAAAGAAAAATTCCAATCCAATAGAAACATTACTGTGGTCTAGAGTACCTAGCATTTATATAAGCATGGTCCCTGATTCCATGCTAAGTAAGACTTAGCCATCAAGCATCCAAAGAAACTTCTCACTGCTGATGCAAAGAATTGCAAGGAGCACATGATGGATCGTGGCATGTAAACCACCTACAATAATGCAACCTGGAACTAACCAGGACTGTGCATAGATGCTGATCAGACGCCACATCTCTCTTTTCACACACAGGAAAGTGGTGCTTGTCGCCCAGCTATATTTAATACTTTAATTTATGCCCAAAATATTCATCAAGCGCCTCATTCTTTGGATGATTTTTTCATTATTAACAACTTGGTACCTGATCATGAAAAATTGGCCTTTTAAGTTGTGCAGTTCAGCAATTATGTGAACTTGCTGGCTATTAAGAAATGATGCGTGTTTTAACGAGAAAAGGACTGCCACTTTGAGAAGTTATTGTGCTAAAATTAACTCCCTCGTCTCATATTGGTCAGGTTTGTGGCCAAGTGCGATTAAGGAACAGGTGAAGGCTATGATAGTTGAGTCTATGTTTTTTCAACTGGAGGGTCCTGAACAGCTGAACTACTCCCTGTGGAGAGGTGCTGATGATGGTGGGTTAGATGAGCAGGGAGATGGACGACACTTGTTAGATGTGGAGAACCAGCATTGGCCAGCTCTGGGAAGGAATGCTCAGTCGAGTGAACAAATGAGAGAGATGGGAGAACCACTCTCTGACAGGTGGGCCCCGCGCAGGAGGCGCCTCCTGATAGGGTGCGAATGAAGTGGCATCACACTAGTCCCGGTTGCTGAGAGGAGTAGACAAGACTATGATCGACAATTTTCTCTTCTATTAAAATTCATCCTCACGTTATTCTTAGGGACTGATTTGATTAAATGTGAGGAAGGTGTTAGAACTTTCAATTAAAAGGGCCCAGCTGTATATAGCATTGAGCTCTCAAAATTTGTCTTTTTTCTGTCTTTTTAGGGATCTAATTTGTAATAATGTGAGGATAGGCTCTATTAGCAGGTGTGAGGTTGTTCTTAGAGTTCTAAAATTGGGGACTCAGTTTTGCAGCGTTGAGCTTTTTATCTTGTAGTTGTTTTTGTTTTTATTTTTTGTACTTTGTAAGATTCCTTTTTCTGTTAAAAGAAAAAGTGGTAGAGCGCTCCTCTACTTATTTTCAAAAAAAAAAATTTATGCCCAAAATAATTTGAGGGATGGTTTCTCCTTTGATGGTTTAGGATGAACACTTGAGAGAGAGAGCAAAATATAATATGATTAAGATTGGATTTAGACATGAATTCATGGTTAAATTGCGCATAGGTGATTTCTACGTTGCCAACGCAGTCAAGTTCAATGTTTTGAAAACCGGACCGGCAGTCGAACTGGTAAGCTATCTGTTCAAAGGTTTAACTGGTTTGGCCGATTTGAACCGGTGACAAAACCGGATTATTTGTAATATATATATAGAGTTTTGCTATGGTGAGCTGCAACTCACCAAACGGTCGGTGAGTTGCGATCAAAACTCCTAAATTTGGTTTAAAATGATCGATCCAAACCGTCCAATATGATCTCCCTATTGAAATCTCCATGCAGACTAAATTTTACATTTTTTCGAAATTTTGAAGTATTTTTTTTGAAATTTTAGAAAATCGTTAATCTAATTAGTTCTGAACCGTTCAAAAACAGCAGTTTTTAAAAATAAAAAAAAAATTTAAAAATTTCAAAAAAAATATAAAATTTAGTCTGCATGGAGATTTCAATAGAGATATCATATTAGACGGTTTGGATCGGTTATTTTAAACTATATCTACGAGTTTTGATCGCAACTCACCGATCCTTTGGTGAGTTGCAACTCACCATAGCAAAACTCTATATATATATTTGATTGTATAACTAAGCATAGAGCCCAACTTGGCTCAGTGGTAGTCCTACTACTACAAGCGTGTTGATCCAAGTTCGATTTCCTGCGTTCACCACTTTTACTATGATTTTTTTGTGACTTTAAAAAAAAAACCGACAGTTTTGAAGCCTAAATGGACCAGAACCCACCTGACTTTTTTTTTTTAATTAAAGGGCTAGTTTTTTATGTGAAATCAATATCTAGATCAAGTATCAGAACAGATCACACAAATCAATAGTTCATAATTGATAACAATTGTTTCCACTCTTTTAGTGAAATTGTTCTGACCTTTTTATGGGTGCGTTTATAGGTAGTAGAGGTAATATACACTACCAAATAGGGATAAAAGCGGATCGAATATCGGATAGTGGTCAAATTATATATGTGCCCATATTTTTTTGATACAGATACAAATATGGATATGTTCGGATATGGATATAGTTCAAATATTAAGTGGATACGAATATGAACGGATATTGTCGGATATGGATACGAATACGAATATCTATAAATTAACAATTAAACTAATAAAAATATAATATAAAATATTAATCTCGAAATCATATGCCATTATACATCAAAATTCTATATTAATCATTTGTCATCAAATGTAATCATCACAGCAAGAGAAAAAAAAAATTTCTATAATGTCATCATGTGTCATGTAACCAATCCAAACAAAATATTATTATAAACCAAGTTATATAATAACAGCTCGGCATTATCAAATCAAAAGTCTTCTCTAGTGTTATAGCGGAATAATTATGTTAATCATATTATACTACTGATTTAATTAAGGTGAAAACCGAATAGGATGAGCTAGGATCAAATACGGATCGGTTAATATTCTTTTTGTCTGATATGGTCATATGAATACGGATCATATAGTAGTCAAACCATATCTGTATTCATATTTTTTTGTCGGATATAAATACAAATATGGTTCAAATATCAAATGCATTTTTCAGATTTGGATACGGGTTGGAGCGGAGTTTCCACTCCATTTTCATCCATTCTACCAAACTCCGCTCCATTTTCATCCATTCTACCAAATGATAAACAAAACAGTAATTATTGCCTATATGAGGTTCTTATTTGACAAGGTTGCAAGGTTGCGAGTACAGTACTGATATAATCTTTTCTTATTTTGAACTCATTTTCTTTCCCATCCCACGATTGGAGTAAGAAAAAAGAAAGATCTTAGGGCCGTTTGGATGGGGCTAGGAATAGCCAATTCCTAGGAATTTGCTATTCCTAGACATAAATCTCTCTCACAAAATTACACACTTCCCAATATTTTTCGCCTAGGAATAGACTATTCCTCTTATTTCTATTCCTAGGCGGAAATTATTGGGAAGTGTGTAACTTTGTGAGAGAAATTTATGCCTAGGAATAGCAAATTCCTAGGAATTGGCTATTCCTAGCCCCATCCAAACGGCCCTGAATCTACGGAACTGGTCAAAGAGGATCTCGTCCCGACCCAAAGCATTAGGATATAGATTGTATTCCAAACGTGTTAAATTGGACTTAGTCAACAGATCCGCTTGGTTTGCATGATATAACCAATCATATCTTCATCACTAAAATAGGTATATATAGAGTCACAGAGAAAGAAAGTGCTTTATGCTGGAAGCATATCAACCCGCTGCATAAATGATGACATGGTTCTTGCTTCAGAGGTTTCACCAACATAGGCATGTTGTAAGTTCCAAGTTGCAATTGCAGCTTGGGCATTTCTTCCATCCTTTATTCTTGCTACAGTAATTTTCAGTGCACGAGTGTGAATAGTCACTTTCGATTCAATAAATGCAGCTCTCTAGAACATGAACCCAAAGTCCCACAAGGATCACTTTACTGTTGGAAATTGGAAATTATGGTTTTCTATTAGATTAATTAAATAAATTATAATTAAAGATGATTCTTCAGAAATAATCATGTATAAACACTATATATGCATGTATATAACAGAATTGACTAGTTATTGCACGCTCCAATGTCAACTTCTTTTAAAAAAAAATATATCATGCCCAATAAGTCTACTGTAGTACTGTATAGTATATATGGACCTTTCTTGCTGAATATAAATTGGTTTGCACATGCAAGTATAACAATGTTCTCTAAAAGCTATTCAAATAAAGTTGAAAAATAAAAAAATGGATTTATTAATTTACTTTTAGACATATACAAAATTTTTAAAATTAATATTATATAATCAGAGTATCATTTCGTGATGCATCAAAAATCATTAAATTTCAAGTCGCTAAAGCCTTCGATGAATTGTAAAATATATACCAAATTTTATCATTTACTATAAATATAAGATATGCACCATTTGGAACCTGCCCACGATGATGAATTTTAAATTTACACTTATCTTGTAATGATTATTAAAATTGTCAAAAATAAATATGTAATCCTTTCTCTACAAGTGTAAACACAATATTTTATTTGATGTGTCAAATTTACAATAACACCTGTGAACAAGTGAAAATACCACGAAAACACGCAGCACCCTATGGTAAAAAGGGTTTAGCAATCTGAAGGACGGTGACTCACTACGACATGTTGCGCTCCAGAATAGCCACAAAGGATCCCGGATCAATCAGACAGGGTCCATTGTGGTCTCCTCAGATTTCAGACCGGACCTACCAGTCCACATGGGTGAGCATGGGCAACGGATCCGAGACGAACCCACAACACAAGTCTGAGACCAGACCGACCAGTGCCGAACAAACACGTCTCATGCCGTATTGTCATTCAGTGGAGCCCACGTGGAGGAGTATCAAGTCAATTATCAGAGAGCTGAATTCACTTATTCAGCTCTTCTTGGCATTATCACAGTTTCATATATCATTGAGCTAGATTTTCTGTGCATCCCATTATTCTTGACCTTTATTATTACGACAAATTATTTGTCCTGTTTACATTTTAAAGTACCTTTGAAAAAATTGTGCTATAATTTATGGTGTCCATCGTGGGTAATTAAATGCTTTGAATGTCTTCTTAGAAGAACATTGTTGTCAAATACTGAAACATTTTACTTTGAATCGAACCGACAATCATGGGAAAAAATAGAAAATAAAAGTATTCATAATAAACTGAACAACTAGGATCAAAATTTTTATTATAATATTATTTTAATGTCATGTCAGCCGTCAGCGTGGTCTGGCAATGAAATATATGTTATTTGAGTTTAACTTTTTCATAATTCATATAAGAAAAATATCGGTTGCATAAATTTGTAACCAATCACCGTCTCTTTGTTGTTATAACGATGAGATACATATACTTATTTGCCTTAAAATTTAGTCATAATTCAACTCACAAATGCAAATTGCATAATCATCAATATTAGGCCCTGATCAAAATATTTTTTACGCGAGATTTCATTTTAGTTCTCAGGATTTCGTTAGATCTAATTACATGGGTATTTCAACCAAATAACACCAAATTAGTTCATTTTGATAAAAAATTTTCCAATGAAATGAAATCCTATATTAAAAAAAATGGATTTTGATCAGGGGCTTACTTTCTCTCATGCATTTTCTCGATCAATCTCTGGTCTTTCGTCCTCTCTCGTGAGCTTCAACTCAAAATAAACTAGAACAACTATTCATTTTGAATCAGCCATGAATCCTTGATGTAGTCGCAGGTTCAAAACTCGACTGGAAATTCGAACATTTAATTTAAAAATAAATTGAAATACTTGTCCTTCACTTTTTCATAAAAAAAAAAACTTGATAATAATAAGATATACTCCATTCAAACTTAAATTATTCATAACTCATCAAATCACAAACATTAGTTGCAGAAATGGTTAACTAATCATAGTCTCTCGTGCTCCTTCCTCGTGACACTTGTTAACTTAATGGGTTCGAATTATAATTTGTGATTCAAGAAAAGCTCACCTAGTAAATCAAATTAATTAAGATTCTAAATTTATTATCTGACACAAGGTGAGATTGCACTTTCACAATTTGGAGAACAGGAGAAGGCACAATTTAGCTTCCCTCGAAACAAAATTGAAATTTGTTTTGTGTATGTGTCAGCGAGAAAAAATATTTATATCTTTCGTTTAGGAGATGAAAAATAGAATGATGTGCATGTTAACTTCGAGTTCTGCGAGGAGGTTTGGCCATCAAAAAAATTATAGTAGCAAAAGAATGCCTAAACAAAAATATTAATTCAACATTCTATGTATAAAAAAAAAACAAAACTGCATTCTATCTAGCAACAAAAAAAAAAAGAAGGAAGAATAGACTGTTGTAACTTGTAACAAGAAAAACATGCATACTGGACTCAAAATTACCCTAGATAAAATTATCAACCCATAGACCCAAAATTAACCTAGCTCGAGTGGCGTTAATGAGTAGCGCCAGCTGGACAACTACGAGATAATAACTAGGACATGACAAGGCCCACGTGGGCATGTCCAGCCAGCTTGGTAGTGGTAGCAACTAGCAACCGAGTGATTTCTGACCGTGGATTGAACTTGGTGCTTTTGCAGTTTAGCTATGAGTCCAAAAAAATTAAAACTAACGTTACTGTTCATACGAATTACGATAATAACAGTTAAAAATTTAGAATTTTAAAAATAACGTTGTTGGATCGGCATTTGGATCGCCGAAAATACATAACGCCTGGATCGGCAATTGGAACGCCGATCGAAGCTTGGATCGGCATTCCAATCGCCGTTCCAAGGTAAGGGCCTCCTATATAAGCGAGACAGCGACCCCCCATCATTCCCACCCCTTCTCTCTCTCTCGCGCGAGACAGACCTCCTCTGCAGGTTAGTTTTTTTTTTCATATTTATTTTATTTATTTAATTTAATTAGTTTAATTAGATAAGTAATTAAAAAAATAGATTAAATATTGAAAAAATTAGTAAAAAATCAGTATAAATATAAATAATTATAATATGTAATTTGAAATTTTTTTATTGAATTTAATTAGTTTATTTTTTTAATTTAATTAGTTTAATCAGGTAAGTAATTAAAAAAATAGATTAAATATTGAAAAAATAATGAAAAAATTAGTAAAAAATCACAATAAATAAAAATAATTATAATATATAATATAAATTTTTTTTATTAAATTTAATTAGTTTATTTATTTAATTTTATTAGTTTAATTACGTAATTAATAGAATAAATATTGAAGAAATAATTAAAAAATTATTAAAATAAAAATCAGAATAATTAGAAATAATTATAATATGTAATTACAAAATTTTTTAGAATTATTTTGTACATTTTATAATTATGGATAAGTTAATTATAAATTAGAAAAAGTAAATAAAAAAAATTTATAGAATAATTTTTTAAATGTAGGAAAATTTTCTAAAAAGAGACAAGCAGCGTTTCTAGTTGAGGTGAGTTTTTTTTTAATATTTGTACATTTAATTAATTTATTTTATTGAGGTAAATAAATGAAAAATTAGAATAATTATTCTAAAAAAAATTAAAAATATGTAAAAAAAATAAAAACTAGAAATGTTGTTGTATGAGATTGGAAATGTTATTGTATGAGATTTGGGTTTGTAATTAGGGGGGATTTGGGTGTGTTTTTTTTCGGAAACACTCCAGATATAGGGGAGATGCTGCCGAAATTTTATTAGATTATTTACATTGATAATTTTTATTGTAGTGTAGTAAAAATGTCACTGAGAAGAAGAGTACCAGAGGCACCACCTCGTAGATCTACGAGACTTCGTGGAGATCCGGGCGCTTCTACATATACCGCTTCTGTTGATGCCGAGACTTCTACATCAGCCGATCCTGTTGTTCCCCCCGGTCCTGTTAATGCAGATCGTCTCTTGCATTTGGATGAGTCGAAAGTTCGTGGCACTAGTGTAAGTTATTATTGTTCTTTTACTTTTTTACTTATATATTTCTATTTTAGTAGTATTTTTTAAAATAATTTAAAAAGAAATATATACAGCATTGGAGGGCAGTACTACATAGGGCTAAGATGTCACGAACTGCTGAGGTGGATGAGCGTTTGATGACACTTGGACTGATACATTTCATTCAGTTAGGTCATATACAGCTCGATCATTCGTTTTTGCAGGGTCTAACCATGTTCTGGAGGCCAGAGACCCACACTTTCTTTTTTCCGCGCGTTGGCGAGATGACGGTCACTCTAGAGGTAAGGATCAATACCTATTTGTAATATTTTTTTAACTATATATGTATAAAATTTGAACTATTTGCAGGATGTGGCCTTCTTATACGGTTTACCTACGGCTGGCAGAACTGTTACTGGACGGACCGATTACGACGCCATACAGTTGCTCCAGGATTTGGCGTTGCCGGAGGGTACAGACACGGAGATAGTTAAGAAGTGCTTCAGGAAAAAACAACAGAAGTAAGAAGGTTTTAAAAAATTTATTTTTATTTTTATTTTAAATATATATAGTTCTTACAATCAAATTACATTAATAATGTAATGCAGGAAATCTCATTCCGTTAAGTTAAAGGAACTGCGTAAGATTTGGAATCAGATTGGAGGGCCTGGCACGAATAACGCAGCGAGGATCGACAGATACACACGCGCTTGCGCGTTGGAGATTTTTGGGTGCGAGTTATTTCCTGACGGCACGGGTGACTCGGTTCCATGTTTCTATTTGCAATTATTGCAGGTTAGCCAAGAAATAATGATGTAGGAAAAAAATTACGCTTATGATATTAGTAACTATCTCACATTTATTGCACTTTAATAAGAAATTAAATATATGAAAGAGTTGATGATATTTCTTAAAAAAATAATTTCTATTTGCAGGATATTCATTCTAGTAACTCGGTGCAGTACAATTGGGGTGGTGCCACTCTTGCCATTCTATACCGAGGCTTGGACACTGCCTTTATTAATAACAATATAAATATTGGTGCTCCTTGGTTGCTTCTTGCAGTTGTGGTCGTATGCAAGATTACTACTTAGTCGGCTGTCGATCACGAAGGATTTTGATGGTTGGGGTCTATCAAGTATTGACTCGTGTCCGCCTTATGTGAGATATGTTGATTTGATTTTAATTGTGATATTTAAAATATGTTTTATTTGACTTTAACAAACAACAAAATGAAAATACAGGAAGTGGACGACGAGACATAAATCGAAAAAGTTCACCGGCCCTACTCGCAGTGGGATAGAATATGCGAGGGATGTCTGCATGAAAATGAAGCCCGAACATGTCGTGTGGAGGCCTTATGATCACATCAGGGACCGCATGCCTCGTTGTGCCCAGGTTGAGCAGAGGATGTTCCGTCTACGCATCCCATGCATTCATTATTGGGTCGTGATGTGGCATCACGTAGATCGTGTCATGCATCAGTTTATGCTCTATCAGACAGTTCCCCCACCGCCACCTGAGGTATATTTAATCTTCATATTACTAATTTCATTATTTAATTCTCGCAATTATATTTTGTTGATTAGTTGTGATTTGAATAAAACAACCTTGGTCGAGAATAGAAGAATTGATGTGATACCAGCATAATACCTATTGAGGTATTGACTGGCATCAAATATTTATGACTGAGGTCAACAAGTGGGCGAACACTAATGAGGCTAGGGTGATAGAGTATCGGTCGTGGAGCGAAGATATTTGAAGCGACTACCGACGCTGGTTGAGCGTACACAGAGGTGCGCATCTTGTGCGAATTTCTGAAGGGGCAGCGTCTGGTCCGGTTCGCAACTTGTCATATCTTCGCGAGACGTCTGGTCACATGAATTTGGTAAGTTACATTACGCAAAATTTTGTGCCTAATAAATAATTCAGTGGCTAACAAAAATTGAACAGGTCAAGCATACTTTGCGGGAGGCGTTGCGAGGATGTGCATGGGTTGTCAAGAAGGAATTTCGTCGTGCTGGGAAGCAATTGCTGAGGGGGTGCAGCACGCCCTTGGATATTGTTGGCGAGTTTGATCGATTACCTCGACTCTTAGAGTCGAAGGGTCTTCATTCAGACATCGACTCTATCCCTGATACGGATGATGAGAATGATGCGCCAGAGCCGGGATCTGTTGAGCAGTAGTTTTTCATGCGGGTATAATAAATTTTTCAATCACTTTTATTAATATTATTGTTTCTTTCATGCTTAAAAGGCTGCCGAAGAGAGACAAAAATTGAAAGAAGAAGAAATTGGAAAAAAAATCAAGGAGCGCCTGAAATGGCACAAGAAGAGAGATGAACAAAGAAGTATTGCAGCAGCTAGAATGACAGAGATAGAACACCAAGAAGCCGATGCAGCTTTCTGGAACGAAGCCGCTCAATTCGCTGATAATACTGGTGTGAGTCAGCAACCTGATGCAGATTTCTGGAACGTAGCCGCTCAATTCGCTGACAACACTGGTGTCAGCCACCAACAACAAAAAGAAGACGAAGAAGAAGACCCATGGTGGGATGAAATTCTACAATATGCGAACATCCAAAATATCTAACTATTTAAGTAGCAACTGATTAGTTTGTTTTTTAGGTAGTTTTTTCTTTTTTTTTATTTTCGTGTGTTATTTTATATTATGGTTATAAAATTTAGTTCTTCTAATGGTGTGCATTTTTTAATTCTGAATTCCTTTGCATATTAATTTTGAATACAAATCATAAAAAAATTTAATAAAAGTATATGGACAAAATAATATATTTCAGTAATATAAGACAAACATTACAAGTGACCACTGTCACACAAACTTATTTCACTAATAATGACAATAATAACATACCGATGACAGAAACATAATACTACTCCATTCAGCGGAGATGGACAACATTTTCAGCTGTGGGATGATTTTCAAAACCAGGTGGAACTGCTGGCTGGTGACGCAACCACGACCCTCCGAGATCAAAACCTCCATTCCTCTCAACCAAATCTATAAAAAATTTGGGGCTCCTAACATGATATTCATTTCGTTCTAATTTCTTAACTTTAAATTTTTTCCCCATGATATTGAAACATCAATACAGAAAGCAATCGTCGTTCGCTCGTCCGCTCATCTCCGACCAAAATAACACCGAAAGAGACGCAGCTTGGCTTAGGACCCATTTGCTTAAAATTTCAAAATTAAAACTCTATTAGCAAATCAAATAAAATAAATTTAATAATTAATTTAACATTATTACCTACGAAGAAGTGATATTGCGAATAGGAAATGATGAGGAGAAAGTTTATCACTTTCAGACTAACGAGAAAAACTTAGTTTGTGAAGAATAAATGATGACAAGTGAGCTTATATAGACAATTTTAAGCGGGAAAACGAAAAAAAAAATTATTGCAAACCAACTTTGAGTGTTTAAAAATAAAATTGCGCACTAAAAAAAAACAAATTCAACGGACAGAAATGGTCTCATCTTGGATCGGCGATTGGAACAATTGCCGATCCAAGCGTTCTGTATTTTCGGCGATTCAAACGCCGATCCAACAACGTTATTTTTAAAATTTCGAATTTTTAACTGTTATTATCGTAATTCGTATGAACAGTAACGTTAGTTTTAATTTTTTCGGACTATGAGCTAGGGTGAAACTGGCCTGAGTTACCATATAAAACTGGGTTCGGGGTTTTTAATTACCCGATCCGGTCCAGCCCATTGGCAATTGAACGGAGAACGGAGGCATTTGGTTGTTGAATTTTTCTTCGATTTAACTGTTTGGACGTGATCCTCTGTCAGTATTTATACAGCGATTCTTCTGCCAATAATGTATAGTGAATCTCGATATATGGATACAAGTCAAAACGTTGATCCATACATATATACAAAAATTAAATATTTAATTTAATGTATGAATTTTTAATACCTATAAATACAAGTTCTTTAATATATAATATTATTATAATTCAAGTTAACACGCACAAAAAATGAGCACATTAAATTAGTTATCTAAATTTTCATATTTTTATCCGCTGGATTTGTACCAAAAAAAATAAAAAATTAAACTCACTATCCATTAAATATATTGATATTAACAATTTGATTTCGCTGATCGGAAAATTTTGACGTTAATTCACAACGCACCTAAGTAAACCGTTTAGTCAATTTACATAGTTGTTCCAAAATCAAATACGACATGCCATCATCTGATATCACGCACGCATGAATGTCCTATTACCACCAAACTTGATTAGTCCACCGTATATCAAGCATAGTTAATTGCCAGTTAATATCAATAAAAACAAATTACTAATTGATCCCTCAATAAAAACATTAAATGATAAGTATAGTAACTAGTAAGTTAAGCTAACAAATGGATCTCATGACAGTAACTAGTAAGTTCAGTTCATCATAATATTATTATTTATAAACTCTTTATACTGTCTAGATTATGAATCATATCATATTTATTCAAAAAGATTGGATTATACAAAGTAATGACGCGTATAAAGTACAAATAATGCAATTCTGAGTATCATTTGAGCATTTCAATCGTTTCTGGATTCATTCTAAGTCATTTCATCACAATAATCTACATTTAAACACTTAAAACTGTCTAGAATATTATTCATGTGTCATTTATTAAAAAATATTCGATTATGCAAGGTAATTACGCATATAAAGTGCAAATAATGCAATTCTGAGTATCATTTGAGCATTTCAATCGTTTCTAGAGTCATTCTAAGTCATTTCATCACAACAATCTACATTTAAACACTAAAAACTGTCTAGAATATTATTCCTGTGTCATTTATTCAAAAATATTCGATTATGCAAGGTAATTACGCATATAAAGTGTAAATAATGCAATTCTGAGTATCATTTAAGCATTTCAATCGTTTCTGGAGTCATTCTAAGTCATTTCATCACAATAATCTACATTTAAACACTTAAAACTATCTAGAATACGATTCCTGTGTTATTTATTAAAAAAGATTGGATTATACGAGGTAATTACGCATATAATGTGCGAATAATGCAATTATGGTTATCATTTGAGCATGTCAATCGTTTCTGGAGTTATTCTAAATCATTTCATCACAATAATCTACACTTAAACACTTAAAACTGTCTAGAATGTGATTCCTGTGTCATTTATTCAAAAAGATTGGATTATACGTGGTAATTACGCATATAAATTGTAAATAAAGCATTTCTGATTATCATTTGAGCATTTCAATCGTTTCTGGAGTCATTCTATGTCATTTCATCAGGATAATCTATATTTGAACACTTAAAACCGTCTAGGATATGATTCATCAGTCATTAATTCAAAAAGTTTGGATTATACGAGGTAATTAAGCATATAAAGTGCAAATAATGCAATTCTGAGTATCATTTGAGAATTTAAATCGTTTCTAGATTCATTTTATGTCATTTCATCACAATAATCTACATTTAAACACTTAAAACTGTCTTGAATATGATTTCTCTATCATTTATTCAAAAAGATTGAATTATACGTGGTAATTACGCATATAAAGTGCAAATAATGCAATTGTGAGTATCATTTCAATAATTTCTGGATTCATTCTAATTCTTTTCATCACAATAATCCACATTTAAATACTTAAAACTATCTTGAATATGATTCATGTGTCATTTATTCCAAAAGAATGGATTATGGAAGGCAATTACGCATTTAAAGTGCAAATAATGCAATTCTATCATATGAGGATTTCGATCGTTTATGGATTCATTCTAACTCATTTTGTCAGGATATTCTACATTTAAACACATAATACTGTCTAGAATATAATTCCTGTGACATTTATTCAAAAAGATTGGATTATCCGAGGTAATTACGCATGTAAAGTGCAAATAATGCAATTCTTGGTATCATTTGAGCATTTCAATCATTTCTGAAGTTAAAGTAATTTCATCACAATAATCTACATTTAAACACTTAAAACTTTCTAGAATATGATTCATGTGTCATTTATTTAAAAAGATTGGATTACGCAAGGTTATTACGCATATAAAGTGCAAATAATGCAATTCTGAGTATCATTTGAGCATTTCAATCGTTTATGGATTCATTCTAAGTGATTACATCACAATAATATACATTTAAACACTTAAAACTGTCTAGAATGTTATTCCTATGTTGTTTATTAAAAAAGATTGGATTATACGAGGTAATTGCGCATATAATATGCAAATAATGCAATTCTGGGTATCATTTGAGCATTTCAATCGTTTCTGGAGTTATTCTAAGTCATTTCATCACAATAATCTACACTTAAACACTTAAAACTGTCTAGAATATGATTCATGTGTCATTTATTCAAAAAGATTGGATTATACGTGGTAATTACGCATATAAATTGCAAATAAAGCATTTCTGATTATCATTTGAGCATTTCAATCGTTTCTGGAGTCATTCTATGTCATTTCATCAGGATAATCTACATCTAAACACTGAAAATTGTCTAGGATATGATTCCTAAGTCATTTATTCAAAAAGATTGGATTATACGAGGTAATTAAGCATATAAAGTGCAAATAATGCAATTCTGAATATCATTTGAGCATTTCAATCGTTTCTGGAGTCATTCTAAGTCATTTCATCACAATAATCTACATTTAAACACTCAAAACTGTCTATAATATGATTCCTGTGTCATTTATTCGAAAAGATTTGATTATTGAAGGTAATTACGCATATAAAGTGCAAATAATGCAATTCTGAGTATCATTTGCGAATTTAAATAGTTTCTGCATTCATTCTAAGTCATTTCGTCACAATAATCTATATTTAAACACTTAAAACTGTCTAGAATATGATTCGTCTGTCATTTATTTAAAAAGATTGGATTATACGAGGTAATTATGCATATAAAGTGCAAATAATGCAATTCTTAGTATCATTTCTATCATTTCTGGATTCATCCTAATTCTTTTCATCACGATAATCTACATTTAAACACTTAAAACTATCTTCAATTTGATTCATGTGTCATTTATTCAAAAAGATTGGATTATGCAAGCCAATTACGCATATAAAATGCAAATAATGCAATTCTGAGTATCATTTGAGCATTTCATTGAATTTTGGATTCATTCTAAGTCTTTTCATCACAATAATCTACATTTAAACACTTAAAATTGTCTATAATATGATTCCTGTGTCATTTATTCAAAAATATTGGATTCGCATATAAAGTGCAAATAATGCAATTCTGAGTATCATTTGAACATTTCAATTGTTTCTGGAGTCATTCTAAGTCATTTCATCAGGATAATCTACATTTAAATACTGAAAACTGTCTAGAATATTATTCCTCTGTCATTTATTCAAAAAGTTTGGATTAAATGTGGTAATTACGCATATAAAATGCAAATAATGCAATTCTTTGTATCATTTGAGCATTTCAATCGTTTCTGGAGTCATTCTAAGTCATTTCATCACAATAATCTATATTTAAACACTTAAAACTGTCTAGAATATGATTCCAGTGTCAGTTATTAAAAAAGATTGGATTATGCAAGGTAATTACGCATATAAATTGTAAATAATGCAATTCTGAGTACGATTTGAGCATTTCAATCGTTTATGGATTCATTCTAAGTCATTTCATCACAATAATCTACATTTAAACACTTAAAACTGTCTAGAATATGATTCATGTGTCATTTGTTCAAGAATATTGGATTATGCAAGATAATTACGCATATAAAGTGCAAATAATGCAATTCTGAGTAACATTAGAGTATTTCAATCGTTTCTAGAGTCATTCTAAGTCATTTCGTCGGGATAATCTACATTTAAACACTTAAAACTTTCTAGAATATGATTCCTCTGACAATTATTCAGAAAGTTTGTATTATAAGAGGTAGTTACGCATATAAAGTGCAAATATTGTAATTCTAGGTATCATTTGAGTATTCTTATCGTTTCTAGAGTTATTCTAAGTCATTGCATCACAATAATCTACATTTAAACACTTAAAACTTTCTAGAATATGATTCATGTGTCATTTATTCAAAAAGATTGGATTACTCGAGGTAATTACGCATATGAAGTGCAAATTATGCAATTCTGAGTATCATTTGAACATTTCAATCGTTTCTGAAGTCATTCTAAGTTATTTCATCACGATAATCTATATTTAAGCACTTAAAACTGTTTAGAATATGATTCCTCTGTCATTTATTCAAAAAGTTTGGAATATATGAGGTAATTACGCATATAAAGTGCAAATAATGCAATTCTGAGTATCATTTGAGCATTTCAATCGTTTCTGGAGTCATTCTAAGTCATTTCATCACAATAATCTACATTTAAACACTTAAAACTGTCTATAATATGATTCCTGTCATTTATTCAAAAAGATTTGATTATGCAAGGTAATTACGCATATAAAGTGCAAATAATGCAATTCTGAGTATCATTTGAGAATTCAAATCGTTTCTGAACTCATTCTATGTCATTACATCACAATAATCTACATTTAAACACTTTAAACTGTCTAGAATTTGATTTCTCTATCATTTATTCAAAAAGATTGAATTATACATGTTAATTACGCATATATAAAGTGCAAATAATGCAATTGTGAGTATCATTTCAATCATTTCTGGATTCATTCTAATCCTTTTCATCACAATAATCCACATTTAAACACTTACAACTATCTTGAATATGATTCATGTGTCATTTATTCAAAAAGATTGGATTATGCATCCCAATTACGCATATAAAGTGCAAAAAATGCAATTCTGAGTATCATTTGAGCATTTCAATCGTTTCTGGAGTCGATCTGAGTCATTTATCACAATAATCTACATTTAAACACTTAAAACTGTCTAGAATACGATTCCTGTGTCATTTATTCAAAAAGATTGGATTATACGAGGTAATTACGCATATAAAATGCAAATAATACAATTCTGAGTATCATTTGAGCATTTCAAACTTTCTGGATTCATACTAAGTTTTTTCATCACAATAATCTACATTTGAACACTTAAAACTGTCTATAATATAATTCATGTGTCATTTATTCAAAAGGATTGGATTACGCAAGGTAATTACGCATATAAATTGCAAATAATGCAATTCAGTGTATCATTTGAACATTTCAAACGTTTCTGGAGTCATTCTAAGTCATTTCATCTGGATAATCTACATTTAAACACTGAAAACTGTCTAGAATATGATTCCTCTGTCATTTATTCAAAAAGTTTGGATTAAATGTGGTAATTACGCATATAAAGTGTAAATAATGCAATTCTGAGTATCATTTGAGCATTTCAATCGTTTCTGGAGTCATTCTAAGTCATTTCATCACAATAATCTACATTTAAACACTTAAAACTGTCTATAAGATGATTCCTGTGTCATTTATTCAAAAACATTTGATTATACAAGGTAATTACACATATAAAGTGCAAATAATGCAATTCTGAGTATCATTTGCGAATTTAAATCATTTCTGGATTCATTCTAAGTCATTTCATCACAATAATCCACATTTAAACACTTAAAACTATCTAGAATATGATTCCTCTGTCATTTATTCAAAAAGATTGGATTATACGAGATAATTACGCATATAAAGTGCAGATAATGCAATTCTTAGTATCATTTCAATCATTTTTGGATTTATTCTAATTCTTTTCATCACAATAATCTATATTTAAACACTTAAAACTATCTTGAATTTGATTCATGTGTCATTTATTCAAAAAGATTGGATTATGCATGGCAATTACGCATATAAAGTGCAAATAATGCAATTTTGAGTATCATTTGAGCATTTCAATAGTTTATGGATTCATTCTAAGTCATTTCATGACAATAATCTACATTTAAACACTTAAAACTGTCTAGAATATGATTCATGTGTTATTTATTAAAAAAGATTGGATTATACGAGGTAATTACGCATATAATGTGCAAATAATGCAATTCTGGGTATCATTTGAGCATTTCAATCGTTTCTGGAGTCATTCTAAGTCATTTCATCACAATAATCTGCATTTAAACACTTAAAACTGTCTCGAATATGATTCTTGTGTCCTTTATTCAAAAAGATTAGATTATACGAGGTAGTTACACATATAAACTGCAAATAATGCAATTCTGAGTATCATTTGTGTATTTCAATCGTTTTTGAATTCATTATAAGTCATTTTATCACAATAATCATCATTCAAACGCTTAAAGATGTCTAGAATATGATTCATGTGTTATTTATTAAAAAAGATTGGATTATACAAGTTAATTACGCATATAAAGTTCAAATAATTCAATTCTGAGTATCATTTGAGCATTTCAATCGTTTCTGGATTCATTCTAATTCATTTCATCACAATAATCTGCATTTAAACTCTTAAAGATGTCTAGAATATGATTCATGTGTCATTTATTCAAAAATAATGGATTTTGCAAGATAATTACTCATATAAAGTGCAAATAATGCAATTCTGAGTATCATTAGAGCATTTCATTCGTTTCTGGTGGTATTTTAAGGAATTTCATCACAATAATCTACATTTAAACACTTAAAACTGTCTAGAAAATGATTCCTCGGTCATTTATTCAAAAAGATTGAATTATACGAGATAATTACGCATATAAATTGCGAATAATGCAATTCTGTATATGATTTGAGCATTTCAATCATTTCTGGATTCATTCTAAGTCATTTCAACACAATAATCAACATTTAAACACTTAAAACATTCTAGAATTTGATTCATGTGTTAATTATTAAAAAAGATTGGATTATACAAGGTAATTACGCTTATAAAATTCAAATAATGCAATTCTTATTATCATTTGAGCATTTCAATCGTTTCTGGAGTTATTCTAAGTCATTTCATCACAATAATCTACATTTAAATACTTAAAACTGTCTAGAATATGATTTCTCTGTCATGTATTCAAAAAGATTGGATTTTACGAGGTAATTACACATATAAAGTGCAAAAAATGCAATTTTGAGTATCATTTGAGCATTTCAATCAATTCTGGATTAATTCTAAGTCTTTTTATCACAATAATCTATATTTAAACACTTAAAACTGTCTAGAATATGATTCATGTGTTATTTATTAAAAAAGATTGGATTATACAAGGTAATTACTCATATGAAGTGCAAATAATGCAATTCTGAGAATCATTTTAGCATTTCATTCATTTCTGGATTCATTCTAAGTTTTTTCATCACAATAATCTACATTTGAACACTTAAAACTGTCTATAATTTGATTCATGTGTCATTTATTCAAAAATATTGAATTATGCAATGTAATTATGCAGATAAAGTGCAAATAATGCAATTATGAGTATCATTTGAGCATTTCAATCGTTTCTGGATTTATTCTAAGTCATTTCATCACAATAATCTACATTTAAACACTTAAAACTGTCTAGAATATGATTCCTGTGTTATTTATTAAAAAAGATTGGATTATACAAGATAATCACTAATATAAAGTGCAAATAATGCAATTCTGAGTATGATTTGAGCATTTCAATCGTTTTTGGATTTATTCTAAGTCATTTAATCACAATAATCTACATTTGAATACTTAAAACTGTCTTGAATATGATTCTTGTGTCATTTATTCTAAAAGATTTGATTATACAAGGTAATTAAGCATATAGAGTGCAAATAATGCAATTCCGAATATCATTTAAGCATTTCAATCATTTCTGGTTTCATTCTAGGTTATTTCATCACAATAATCTATATTGAAACTTTTTATGTTGTGCAGACTAAGATTCAGATCTTGTTTATTAAAAAGGATTGAATTATACATAGTAATTACTCATATAAAGAGTAAATAATACAATTCTGAGTATTATTTGAGCATTTCAATCGTTTTTGCATTCATTCTAAGTCATTTTTGCACAATAATATACATTTAAACTCTTCATGCTTTCCAGACTAAGATTCAGATCTTGTTTATTCGAAAGTATTGGATTATACATAGTTATTACGCATATAAAGTGCAAATAATGCAATTCTGAGTATCATTTGAGCATTTCAATCGTTTCTGTATTCATTCTAAGTCATTTTATCACAATAATCTACGTTTTAATTGTTTATAATGTTTAGAACATAATTCATATCTTATTTATTCAAAAAAAAATTATTATACATAGTAATTAGGCATATAAAGTGCAGATAATGCAATTATTGTATTATTTGAGCATTTTAATTGTTTCTGTATTCATTCTAAGTCAAATCATCACAATAATATACATCTAAACTCTTTATACTATCTACTATCTATAATTTGATTCATATCTTGTTTATTCCAGAAAATTAGATTATACATAGTAATTACGTATATAAAGTGCAAATAATGCAATTCTGATTATTATCTGTGCATTTCAATCGTTTCTTCAATCATTGTAAGTTATTTCATCATAATAATCTACATTTAAACTCTTTATACTGTCTAGAGTATGATTCATATATTATTTATTCAAAAAGATTGTATTATACATAGTAATTTGCCATATAAACTGCAAATAATGCAATTCTCAGTATCATTTAAGCATTTCAATCATTTCTGCATTAATTCTCATTCATTTCAACACAATAATCTTCATTTAAACACTTTATACTATCTAGAATTTGATTCATATCTTGTTTATTCAAAAAGATTTGATTTTATATAATACTTGCACACACAAATTGTAATTAATGCAATTCTGAGTATCATTTGATTTCAATCGTTTCTGAATTCATTTTAAGTCATTTCATCACAATAATCTATATTTAAATTCTTTATATTGTCTAGAATAATATTCACATCTTATTTATTCAAAAAGATTGGATTATACATAGTAATTACTCATATAAATTGCGAATAATGTAATTCTGAGTATTATTTGAGCATTTTAATCGTTTCTGCAATAATTCTAAGTCATTTCATCACAATAATCTATATTTAAACTCTTTATACTGTGCAGACTAAGATTCAGATCTTGTTTATTAAAAATGATTGAATTATACATAGTAATTACTCATATAAAGAGCAAAAAATGCAATTTTGAGTATCATTTGAGCATTTCAATCATTTTTGCATTCATTGTAAGTCATTTTCGCACAATAATCTACATTAAAGCTCTTCTGGCTTTCCAAACTAAGATTCAGATCTTGTTTATTCGAAAGGATTGGATTATACATAATCTATATTGAGCATTTCAATCGTTTCTACATTCATTCTAAGTCATTTCATCACAATAATATTCATTTAAACTCTTATAATGTCTAGAATTTGATTCATATCTTGTTTATTCAAAAATATTAGATTATACATAGTAATTACACATATAAAGTGCAAATAATTTAATTCTGAGTATTATTTTAGAATTTCAATTGTTTTTGCATTCATTCTAAGTAATTTCGGCACAATAATCTTCATTTCAACTCTTTATAATATCTATAATATGATTCATATCTTGTTTATTTAGATTTTACGTAGTAATTACGCATATAAAGTGCAAATAATGTAATTTTGAGTATCATTTGAGCATTTCAGTTGTTTCTGCATTCATTCTAAGTCATTTCATCACAATAATCTATGTTTAAACTATTTATACGGTCTAGAATATGATTCATATCTTATTTATTCAAAAAAAAATTGATTATAAATAGTAATTAAGCATATAAAGTGCAAATAATACAATTATAAGTATTATTTGAGCATTTCAATTGTTTCTCCATTCATTCTAAGTCAAATCATAACAATAACATACATTTAAACTCTTTATATTATCTACTATCTAGAATTTGATTCACGTCTTGTTTATTCAAACAAATTAGATTATACGTAGTAATTACGCATATAGAGTGCAAATAATGCAATTCTAAGTATCATTTGTGCATTTCAATCGTTTCAGCATTCTTTCTAAGTCATTTCATTACAATAATCAACATTTAAACTCTTTATACTGTCTAGAATATGATTCATATCTTATTTATTCAAAAGATTGGATTATACAAACTAATGAGGCCTATAAAGTGCAAATAATGCAATTTTGAGTATCATTTGAACATTTCAATAGTTTCTGCATTCATTTCAAGTCATTTAATCATAATAATCTACATTTAAACTATTTATAATGTCTAGAATATGATTCATATATTATTTATTCAAAAAGATTGGATTATACATAGTAATTAGGCATATAAAGTGCAAATAAAGCAATTCTAAGTATCATTTAAGCATTTCAATCGTTTCTGCATTCATTCTAAGTCATTTCATCACGATAATCAATATTTAAACTCTTTATACTGTCTAGAATTTTGATTCATATCTTGTTCATTCAAAAGATTGGATTTTACATAGTAATTACTCAGATAAAGTGCAATTAATGCAATTCTGAGTATCATTTGAATATTTCAATTATTTCTGTTTTAATTTTAAGTCATTTCATCACAATAATCTACATTTAAACTCTTTCTACTGTGCAGACTAAGATTCAGATCTAGTTTATTCAAAAGGATTGGATCATATATAGTAATTACGCATATAAAGTGCAAATAATCCAATTCTAAGTATCATTTGAATATTTCAACGTGTTTGCAATCATTCCAAGTCATTTGATCATAATAATCTACATTTAAACTCTTTATACTATTTAGAATATGATTCATATCTTATTTATTCAAAAAGATTGGATTATACATAGTAATTAAGCATATAAATTGCAAATAATGCAATTCTGAGTATCATTTAAGCATTTCAATTGTTTCTGCATTTATTCTAAGTTATTTCATCACACTAATCTACATTTAAACTCTTTATACTGTCTAGAATATAATTCATATCTTATTTATTCAAAAAAATTATATTATACATAGTAATTTGCCATATAAACTGCAAATAATGCAATTTTGAGTATCATTTGAGCATTTCAATCGTTTCTGCATTCATTCTAATTCATTTCATCACAATAATCTTCATTTAAACACTTTATACTGTCTAAAATTTGATTTATATCTTTTTTATTCTAAAAGATAAGATTATACATAGTAATTACGCATATAAAATGCAAATAATGCAATTCTGAGTATCATTTAAGCATTTTAATCGTTTCTGCATTCATTCTATGTCATTTCAACACAATAATCTACGTTTAAACACTTTATACTGTCCAGACTAAGATTCAGATCTTGTTTATTCAAAAAGATTGGATTATACATACTAATTACGCATACAAATTGCAAATAATGCAATTCTGAGCACCATTTGAACATTTCAATCGTTTCTACATTCATTCTAATTCATTTCATTACAATAATCTACATTTCAACTCTTTATACTGTCAAGAATATGATTCATACCTTATTTATTCAAAGAAATTATATTATACATAGTAATTTGCCATATAAACTGTAAATAATGCAATTCTGAGTATCATTTGAGCATTTCAGTCGTTTCTATATTGATTCTCATTCATTTCATCACAATAATCTTCATTTAAACTCTTTATAATGTCTATAGTATGATTCATATCTTGTTTATTTAAGAAGATTGGATTTTACATAGTAATTACATTCATAAATTGCAATTAATGCAATTCTGAGTATCATTTCAGCATTTTCAATTGTTTCTGCATTCATTTTAAGTCATTTTATCACAATAATCTGTATTTAACCTCTTTATACTGTCTAGAATATGATTCATTTCTTATTTATTCAAAAAGATTGGATTATACATAGTAATTATGCATATAATGTGCAAATAATGCAATTCTGAGTACATTTGAGCATTTCATTCGTTTCTGCATTCATTTCTAAGTCATTTCATCACAATAAATATTAATAATTATTTATTAATATGCCTTAGTTAATAATATTTATTTTATAATTTATGAAATTATTTGCGCTATTAATAATTAACAGTAATTAGTAATTAATTATAATTATCTATAATTACGACACTAATTTATAAACCTCGTCTAATTTCTAACCCTCCATTGCACCCCACATACCCCATAAACTTCAAACCGGACACCACTTACCACACTAACCTCTACAAAACAAGGGTTGGTGCGACTAACTTCTTGACCTCAACTTACCAAATGTATTGGGATAAGCTAAAGTTATCACCACCCTCGTACCAACTTGCAAATGTAGTCAAGAAGTGGGCTCGTGATTTCACCACCAACAGAGTTAGCGATGATCTTGCACTAATATTGGACACTAATAATCAAAAGTAAAAATTTATAATATTTCATAATTAATAATAAAAATAAATAATTATTTGCGAATATTTATTATTTAGAAATATTTTAAAGAATAATTATGAATAATATAAAATATTTATTCATAGCAAATATCTATTATTTAGAAATATTTTAAAAAGCAACAATAATTATTAATAATTCATAAATTTGATTAAATATGAAAAACAATATTAATAACTAATATTTTACAATTAAAATAAAAAATGTTTTTAAATAAAAAGTATTTATTTTCTAATATTATTTTAATATTTTCAAATATTTTATTACTTATATTTTACAGACTAAAATTTATAATATTAAAAAATTATTAGTGTTCAACAAATCATAGTATTTTTTAATGTTTCATAATTAATAAAAATGATTTATTATTTAATAATATTAATATTTAATCAGTTACAATAATTATTAGTAAAAATTATTTATTTTTATTAATGTTTAATTGAAAAATAAAAATATTTTGACAATTTTAAATATATTTTATTACTTTTATTTTATAGACTAAAATTTATAATATTAAAAAATTATTGCTGTTCAATAAATGATATGAATTTTTAATGTTTCATAATTAAAAAATTGATATTTTCTTTAATAATATTTATATTTAATTAGTTACAATAATTAATAGTAATAATTATTTATAATTATTAATGTTTAATTGAAAAATAAAATTGTTTTAGTAATAATATTTTAATATATTTAAAATTTTTATTACTTATATTCTACAGACTAAAATTTATAATATTAAAAAATTAATAGTGTTCAACAAATGATAGTTTTTTTAATGTTTCATAATTAATAAAAATGATTTATTATTCTAATCGATAATTAATTACTGTTATAATTAATATTTGACAATAAATATTAATAATTATTAATTAGTATACCTTAGTTAATAATTATTATTTTATAATTTATGAAAATATTTTGCTCTATTAATAATTAACAATAATTAGTAATTAATTATAATTATCAATAATTAAGACACTAATTTTACAAAGCTCGTCTAATTTCTAACCCTGCCATTGAACAGTAATAATTATTACAATATTAAAATAATAAATTATCTTTTTTAATCATGAAACATTAAAAATTACTATCATTTAATTATTAGTAATAATTTTTTAATATTATAAATTTTAGTGTATAAAATATAGTTTTAAATAATGATACTCAAAACTTATAAATTTTAGTCTATAAAATATAGTTTTAATATTTAAAATGACCTAGAATGAATGCAGAAACGATTGAAATGCTCAATTGATACTCAAAATTTGCATTATTTGCACTTTATATGTTTAATTACTATGGATAATCTAATTTTTTTGAATAAGTAAGATCTGAATTATATTCTAGACCGTATAGAGAGTTTAAATGTAGATTATTATGATCAAATGACTTAGAATGAATGCAGAAACGATTGAAACACTCAAATTATACCTAGAACAAAATTAAATAATATTAGATACTCATTTGTTAAAATAAATTGGACATTTAAGAAAATTAAATAATTCCTTAGTGTTACTAAGTATCATGGCACGTAGAATTATTAGAGAGAAGGAAGAACGAAAATAATAAAGGAGAAAGATGTGGAAACATGCATGAGAATGAGAAAGATGATAGAAAGAAATAGGGAATGGGATGATATGCGCTCTGAAGGAAGAAGGTGGAGGGAAGAGATTAACAGAGTGAAGAAGAAAGAGGAGAGGAGAGGAGAGGAGAGGAAAGGATCTTACTAGATGATTTTTGTTATTGCAGACATATTTCTTGCTAAATGATCTTAATTTGTAACTACACGTACGGTAACTATATTTACGTTTAGCGATAAAATTGTTGTTAATATATATCGGCTTACTTCCACTCATTCGGTATACAAACCACCATTAATGCCAGAATTGTTTCCATCTACCAAAATAGTAACTATTTTGTCCAAATGTTCAAGCTTTCATCAATTAGAAATATCACAAAAAACTTAAAAAATAAATAAATAAAACAGCAATACAAGAGTACAGAGAGGAGCACCTGAAACATTGATCTTGCCTTGTCCATGAAGGATTCACACCACACACAATAAGGCTAAGCAAACAATTTCTTTTTCTAATAGTACTTCAATAGTTCTTCATGTCTCCTGGCTACCACTGGAATTAATTATGCTGAGCTTTCAGAACATCTACCAATGACTAATGGCTGAAAGAGCTATTAGTTAAACCTTAAAAATGACTTGTGCCTCTCGATTAATATGTGTTTTCAAACTACCGAACCATTTTTGCTCGTTTTGTTCTGGGTAATGTCAAACTTCTAAAGTTTTGAAAAATAGATTCCCATACTTTAAATTGCGACGAATATATTTGAATAGCAAAATATATTTTATTTTTCACAAACTAGACAATTAAGAAGGATATTTTTCACAATATCAATGCTCGATCGAGGATCTATTTGTCATAGTTCAAAAGTTGGTGGGTCCTCTATGAAATTATCTTTTCTTTCTTAGAATTACAAGTAAAAAACTGTGTAATTGCAAATATTTACAAACATAATAACAGTGTTTTCAAATAACAAGTATGCATTTAATTTGGGAATCTCTTCAACGGACGAATTAAAGGTATTGAAAATTATTTTTAGAATTCGTTTAAAATACTTATTATTTACAAATCTTATGAATAATATCAGTACTATTAATAATTTATATTCTTCGAATGTATAAATTTATTTGCCTGCAAAAATTCCATTAATTGCGAAGCAAAATCTTCAAGATGTGACCAAAACAACACCCTAAACTGTGACCGTATTTCTCTCTAGATATGTCGGATCAATTATTACGAATTTATTTGAAAAATTTTAAGAGTACACAACATCTTAGTTGGATTTAAAGCTTTATTGTCAATTAACTAATTAAGTCAATACTTGAACAGATTTTATACAACTATGCTAGACAAGATTGATATCATGTTTGGATTGGCATTTCCTAAGGTTGGTATAATAATTACAGAATAGTTGATGAGTATCGTATGGTACGTTGATAAATAACTATCGCAATATTGACTCCTAACCATACTAGATTGACTGTTAGTCTGTTATCCAGATGGAATCATTGGAATGTTGATACCTACTACTAGCTATCAGGCCTTCAAAATTAATTAAAAAAAAAGAAATTCTTTTTAATTTGTATATTCTTGGTTTTACATATATAGTACCATAAAGGTAATAGTCTTTAAAATATTTGAAAATTGTGCCACATATTCTAAAAGTCAGTATAACTACTCATGTAGTTGCATCTTCTATACACGCGCTTCATCATCTAGAAGAAAACCAAAAGAGAGAAACAAGGGAAAATATCTTCTACTTTTGCTCAAAAGAGGGGATGAACATTATAAGGTCAAAAAAGCCCCTTTACTTGTGCTTTGCTCCTTCAAAAAAGCTTTAAATTCCGATTTGCTTTTGTCCCATTGTCCGATTGGATTGTGTGTGCGAGAATCAGTTTGGCTGCCCTCCAATTTCTTTCTTGTAGCGCCTTTTTCAAAACGGCTTACATCTTTAACGACTCCTTAATTTATATATAATTCACAGTTTCATATTTGAAATTGTAATTTCTATTGGAATCTATTTTTTGTGCAGTTGTCACAACCCAAGGAGAATGTAGTATACCAACGTGATAGGCAGAGCTATCAACATCCCGAATATAACCCTGCAAAGAGTTGAAATGACCTGCTCATTAATTTCAATATAATATAATTGATGCTTTTGCTTTTTTTTATTAAAAAAATGTAACAAATTATTATAACAACATTGTCCGCCACGCATTTATTAAAGGTAAAATGTATTTAAATCCAAAGAATACTTACGCAGTGCTCAGAATGGCGGGATGAACGTTGTACTCCTTTGCAAAAACAAATGGCACAATGCCTTGTGGAAGAGCAGCCTAGTTAAATGGTATTTTAAGGATCATAAGTCAAGAACAAATCTTAATATTAAGAGTAAAAATATATGGTAAATGATAGCAATTGTCAGCAAAATGACCGAGGAAAACAATTTTTAATTATTAAATTCGAAAAATTATGAAAAGGGTCCACAAATTAATTAATCATATAGGTAATTAATTAGATAGGTTGGGTATATCAGTATGGTGCAATTAATTAGTTATCTTTCATCTATCAAATAATTTAAGTTTATTAGTATTTAACCATTGATTAAATCATTCTTAAATTATATGAAATTAGTTCACAACTTGTTTGTACATAAAGAATATTCTCAAATAAATTCGGTTGCCAATTCTCCTTCCTAAAAAAAATAATTTATAATGATGCTTGAGCAACATTTGGTGAGTGAGAATGGCCACAATTAATTTCGAAATATAAATTAGTTTGTAAAAAAAAAAAAAATTTCTTGTTATGATATTATTTAAATTAGCGCAGAACACCTCCAGTGCTTAAAATACCTTCCTATGATGTTAAAATGGAAATCAATTGAAACTAAAGCTATTCTAGAAAAGAATAAGTAAGTCGCGTCTGCATTCCTGATTGCATGCGGCAAGTATTTCCTAAATCCTGCGATAGTCGGATTTTTATTTTATTTGGCATCAAGCCATCAACCATAGTTAAATTCAGACAATACGTCCATTTCCACAATATAATGTATAGCACTGATATCATTATCAATTATTGATAAAAGGCATTAGATTAAAATATATAATATAAAATTAAGTTTATATATCTTGTCAAAAATCACATTGGAATGAGGTATATTTGATTTTAGTTGAATGAGCTTGTTGGGGCCTAAATTATCAAAGATCACATAGCATTTTGCGATTTTTTTCCAGTTACATCTTTTTTCGTTGAAAGAAGAATTCATAATTACTAACAATTAATAACGTTGTGTGCTAGGACTTAAAAAAAAGATTAGAAGAAGCGAAAAAAATGAGATGAATAGACATGCAGCTCTACAATGTTTTCTTACTTTACAATGAATAAGAAAAAAATATGATTTCAAAATTAAAAAAAAAGACGAAATAAATATTGGAAAAATAATTGAACAAATTCTGATCGTTATTATCCGATTTTAAGAGAAAACCCTCCTAAAATTTCTCTTTCCTACCCACGTTGAAGTTTTGGTCTTTCGGTGCCAAGTATCATTGCAATCGTTCACTTGAAAACAAATCAAACAAAACAAGAGCTGTGGCCTGGCGCATAGTACAAGCTATGTAGTCCCCAGCCAATCAGCTCTTGACCTGTAGCACGTACAACCTTGTCGGCTGACTGTTGGGATACCTTAATTTTGCTTTTCTATTTTGTAAATCTCCTTATCTTTTCTTTTTATTTTATTATTTATTTTATTATTATTTTTTTTCAGTTTCACCCTTAAAGGCCGTTGTCAATGTGGCAAGCTTTTGAAGTTCTTGTTTATATATATGGTATGCTACTGTCTTCGCCATTTATGTATAATCATAGTTAAATTTTTTATTAATAAATTCTGCGTTATATATGTATTCTCTGAGTAACTTTTAAAATAAATTGGGAAAATTAGTATTGCTCGGAAATTGTAATAATAAGATATTTATTTTATCCGCTGATTTTTTTTGAAATTCCGAATAACACCATATTTTATATTGATTATTCAAAAATTTATATTTTTCTAAACAATATAAAAAAATTGTATACTGATCGCAATATATAAAAAATATTTAATTATGCTTGTATTATATTCGGATCAAGAACTTTTTCCCTTGTTGCATTATTCCTGAATTTCGAACAGTTTACTATGAATATAACAATGGATGCCATTAAGCATTGTAGACACTATTGTGTCGTTGGATATCACCAGATTTGTGCGGGCAATTTGGGTTCAAACAATAAAGATATTAAAAATCAAGTCAATCGATATATGATATAATTTTTCTCATTATATTTTGTTGCCACAAGAAGAGGGGAATTGAAGAATGTGCAAGATCTTGTGCAATTTATGTATATAATTAAATTGTTGATAATTATTATATTTTGTTTAAAAAAGATTTAATTTGAACTATTGAAAATTCAATAATTATCACATTGTCGATTAGAATATGAAAAATGTGACGATGTGACATTTATACCTAAAAAGTAAGTATTTTTAGAAGAAATAAATTAATTATGATTAAATAGATACATTATAATTACCTGAACAATCGCGATGTGCAGCAGAGTTCCGCGTATGCCGATGGCAAGCGAAGCAGCAGCCATGACAGCCGGACCGATGAAGAATCGGACGGCCATGGCGTACGTCGCAACAGTGTTGCCACACGCAATGATCTTGGGTTGGAGCGCCATAAACAATCCTACAGAAAAGGAGGAAGAGAGATCAACCAATGCATAGACACTAGACAGATACAAAGGTTGGAAACTGGGGACCTTGTGTTGGGAAATTTTAACCTTTTTATTAGCCCTTTTTCACGGATAAAGTGTGGTGTTCCACTTTTCCGCGTGGAATAAATAAGGCGGGTAAGGAGGAATAATGACCATGTCTGGTTAGCAGTGAACATGGAATGGAATAGAGAGAGAGGAAGAGGAATTGGTAGAGAGAGAAAAAAAGCGGGACCCACCGAGACTGAACATGGCCATTCCAAGACCAGCGTCGGAGAGTATGGAGATAGACTTCTCGATTATCGCCGGCATTTTAACGTGCCACCTGGTCCAATTTCAATTTACAACAGATAATGGCATTAAGTAAATAAAACTAAAAAGGTTTCTACATATCGTTGTATGAGCAATCATTATTTAATTGCATCGATGAGTTAGGTAAAAATTGATAATTTATACCTATCATGCAGCTGTCCAAAAAAAAAAAAAATTAAATAAGAATATATGTGTGTGCTACGGTAAGAAAATAATTTTACTATAATAGTCGTAACAATAGACAACAAGATTCACTATTGCAAACTCTGTACAAGTAATTATTTGTAGCAGTGTCTATGACTGCCACAACAATAGTACAGTGTTACAGTACAGAAGTCAGAAAATTAGGAGGCAATGGAGATCAAAATCACCATCAGTCAGGACAGGCAACATTTGAGAGAAAAAACAGCCAAAAAAATTCAAAAGAAAATAAAACATTCAATTAGCAATAAATGTTTAACTATGGATTTCGAAAAAAAATGAATCTCGCTATACCAAAAAAAAATTACGAAACAACATTATTAATTTGATCGATTAACCGTTATTTGACGAATAAATTTTCTGAGAAGAATACTTTGAAATCTAGCAAGAAGAAAACATGGTTAAAAATGAAAGACCATTTTGCGAACTGTATTTATAAAATTTGTTACCAAAAAAAAAAAAAAACAAGTGATTACATTTAATTTTTTGATACAATCTTTATTCTACCAGATGACCAAACTTGAATTTAAATATTTTCATGAAAATGGTGCATTAATTAGAGCAATTTTTTATTTTATTTCATCCACAATTCCAAAAACCAGAAGAGTAAAAAAAAAACAATAAAAAATTAAACAGTAAAGTTACTAACCGGAAGGCAACAAGGGACCAAACCAGGCCAATTAGGCTGGAATAAGTGTTGGGATTTCGGATCAGCTTGCGCCAAACCATGATAAGGATGAGCCTTGTGAGAACACTCGCTGGAGGCATCTGGTGCGTTGGTTCCTCATCGGGCGGTCCTAGTCCTCTGGGGTGCAACTCAGCGGTTGAGCTGGAGCCCAGCTTATACAGCCCCTCTGGTCCATTTTCTCTGTCTCCTTCCACCACCTCTTCTAATCTCTTCCCTCCTCCGTTAAAGCTAAACTCACCGCCGTATTCTTCACCGCCCGGTGCTCCCACTCCTTTGTAAATAACAATGTAAATAAAAAACTAAATAGCATTTCTAAACAAAATTTTTGAGAATGAAGCATGCACTTTCAAGAATTGATTCCACATCTTTTTTTTTTCCCACTTTTTCTTAAAAAAATAAATTCTTAATTTATATCATAAGATGTCCTTCATCAGAATCTTAGTTAACTGTCAACTTATGCCCCCCGTCTTTTTTTTTTTTTACTTCTTTTGGTAATATCTAACAATTATGCTTCATAGTATAATATAGAAGTATCATGCATTCATGCAAACCCATAAAAGAAAAGAGAATTTGGCCGAAATTCCATGAAAGGCCAATCTCGTCAACTCAAAAATTCCCCGAGAATTTTGCCAAATTGTCAAATTGATAAACAATGGAAACTCCAAAAAATGATACCAATTAATTTAAAATGAGCATGGCTTTAGAATCATGGTAAAATTGAGAAACAAATCCATTCAAGTCTGAATGCATTCTGCAATTTGAACTAGTAAAGAAAAAGTAAGTCACCTTTGCTCGAACCATTAGGGGGGAGATCGGCCGGTACCACCATGCGGATCTCCTTCGCTCCATCTCGACCTGATGTGGCAAAATCTCGACTTCCAAACACCGGCAATCCTCCCACATCTGACACGGGTGATGCACTCGAGCTCCACACAAACATGTGCAATTCCTTTGTGTCATGATTTGTTGCCGCCGTCCCCTTTTGATTGTTCACAGCAGTCTCACCTGGTTTTTTAACAGGTGCCGCTGGGCCCATGACATCAGGCAATTGTAACTGTTCGTCGAAGTTAGATGGCCGTGGTGTCGGCCCATGTGACGACTGCACTGAGTACAAGTCTGTTGAGCCGAAGTTAGAGTGTCTAAGTTGGCCTGCTGCCGGTGGAGGTGGGCCTCCCACCATGGCAAAAAAATCTGCATGGTTAAAATTTGACCCACGTGGTGTCGGGTTACGGGACGAGCTTAGGGAGTAGATCTCGGCACCGGTAAGATTTGATGGCCGAGGGGTCATGAGATGAAGAGACCGGCGTGATGCCGAGGATCGGCGCACAGTGACATGGATCTTACCGTCAGCAGCCACCTCAGCATCTGTTTGGAGCATGTCTGGACCACCATCTAATGACACTACATCTGGGTCGATCCGAAAGGATACAATGGAAGCAGCAGTGTCGGGAAACTGATCGGCTATTAGTAGTTTTGCAGCACGGTACTCGAACAGAAACAACAAAAGAGTGTACCAAATAATGCATTGGAGAACCACGATTTGTACCATGAGTGCTCCGCTATACTGGCCGTACATGGCAATTAACAAGGGGATACCCATAACTAACGTGTTCGGCAAGGTCGACAGAGAAAACATCGTAATTGACCAATCGAGCGAAGTGGCATAACGCTTCGGCGCAAGGTAGGACCACATGGCAAGGCCAGCCAACACCATTAGTTTTTGCAATGTGTCTGCGGCCACAAACCGGAGATTCATAGCATATGGGTCGTTTGTCGAGATGAAATGGAACGAGAGAAGTGGGACGGCAAATATGGCCACAAAACGGTTGATACCGGAGCATTGGTCAGGCGAGAAGATGCCCCACCACCGTACTGACCCATATGCTAGAATCATTGCCACATAGAGTGGAACCACCGCCGCAAGGACGGTATACAAATCGTGCCACGATATCATCTCCTTCTATGGAAGGATAATTATTTCTCTAGTTTCCTTTACTTTCCCCCTCTTTGCTTCTGTTGTGGTACCTTGAATAAGAGGGATTATTAATATTGCAGAATTGGGTGGTGAGTTTAACTGGAATTACCCATGCTGATGCTATTTATATTGAAGCATGAGGAGCACAAGTACGGTGAAGAGTGTTGAGATGATGAGTGATGGCTACGGTGTGGGGGCGCTGAGGAAAAGGAAAGGGAAAATAACTAGTCCTTTTCATACCCTTACCTCTGTAATTATAGTTAGAATTTGACAATAAAAATAATTGTCCAATTGATGTATTACATTACATTTAATTTTATTCTTTTCACATGATAAAATGTGTTTATGACTTATATTTCATCGTTACACTAAGTCGAAATATCCGATGTTGCAAACTAAAACCTGAAAATTATGCCGAATTTAAATCAAGATCTACTGTTTATTTGAATTTTCTTTTCATGAATATATATTTCTATTTGGGAAGTTTAGGAAGAAAAAAAAAGGAAATAAATAAAGTTAGTTAGGGGACAAAGAAGAGGTGGATCCGGACCCAAGTAGAAACGAAAGAGATCGGAGTGTTTGGGCTACAATGGGAAAATAATTGTAGGTCAGTAAATATAGATTCTTCTTTTTCATTATTTCAGCGAGTTATACCTATGACAAGTGGACCCGTTTTGTTTAGCGGCATGAATAGATTTGCAAGAACAAAGATTGCTGAAATAACATGCTGAAGTAACACTTACCGGTGAAAGCAACCAACCTATCTATGAACTTTTCCTGCATTGTTATTAGTGTTGAGCAAGTTTCCGGTGTAATATTTTTTTAGTGTCACAAATATTATATTTTACTCTTTTTTTAAATTAAAAAATTTAAATATAATCGTTCGATCAAAACCGTTGATCTTGTTCATTTTAACGATTGATGTGTTGTCCTAAAATTTCATAATTTTTAAAGTTTATTTGATACTTGATCAAGTGGTTGAAAAATGGACATATTAGAATTAATCTATTTTAGTTATTTTGATTCGTTCATTTTTTACCTCTTGATCAAGTATCAAATAAATTTTTAAAATTATGAAATTATAGGACAACGCATCTGTCATTAAAATGAACAAGATCAACGGTTTGGATCGGACAATTATATTTAAAATTTTTTAATTTAAAATAAAAAAGTAAAGTGTGGCATTTGTGACACCAAAAAAGTGTGGCACCAGACCCTTGCTCTTGTTATTATTGCTTACTACATTAGACGCTATTGTTGTTTCAGACATAGCAATCTGATTTTAGCCCCAAAAACAGACAAATTACTTAAAATTTACGAATTATCTGAATTTTATTTAACCATTGACGATTATTTCTAAATTATTTGCAAAATTGTCAGTTTATATATTATGAGATTTTGATATATTCATATTACGTTCTAAAAAAAAATTATCTTTGAATTATTCATCTCACGAATTTTAGATCTTATCGAATTATTTCGACTTCTAAACTTGCAATTTGCAAATATGATTAAATAGTATTTTTTAAAGAACAGGTTTTTGATGCAATTCTTTCCCACTAATTTTTCTAAAAGATTCTGGATTTAGCTAGTGCTTCAAAGAACTTTATCTCATTCCAAAAAAAAAAAAAATCTTGAAAATTCAATTAACTTATACGTTGATATACATAGATCTCGACAAAGACAGAGTGACTTTCGACTATCCTTATTCTGGCACATCACCTAGCAGCTCAATAAATCCTTTATAGATGCAAAATATAGACGTCTAGCACCTGAGCTTGCTAGTCCTCAATTTAATGGAAAAAAAAAAGAGATTTCGTACCTAGGACAGAGAGTGTGCATGTTAATTTACCTTAAATTTCAATTTGACTTGTGCAGAGAAACTACCTCCAATAGTAAAAAAAAAAAAAAAAAAAAAATCTTAATTTTATTTTATAATTTTACTGAATTTTCTACAGATTCACCCAAATTATGAAATTAATAATGGGCCTCGTTTGCATACAGCGTAAACCAGCAGGCACAATATGCATTATGCAACATATCTAGTCATTTCATGTCCAAGGTAATGGACAAAATTAAAGTCCCTATGAATTAATATACTGTTAATCCGGCCCCACAAATGCGTTCTTCCATGACATTGCATCTAAAATGTAAATCATGCATGGTTTCTTACAATAAGGTTTACAAAAGAGGATGTAAATCAAGAGGAGCTTGCAGACATAACAATAGCAAATGGGTTTGTACCCTTGTTGTCATCTTGTTCTAAGAAGCTATTTTATTATTCGTCTTTCATAGTTTCCTTGCCTTTTCTGAGAAGATCAGATTTTTTTTTTTCCCCTTTTCTTGGAATCAGAAGGAATAGAAATAAACAAACTTGATAAGAGCAAAAGAATATTGGCATCATATTTATAAATATGATGCTGTATGCTTAAATACCAGAAAGAAGAATTGGCTGTGTAGCAAATAACAAGAAAAACAATTCATACAAGGCAATGAACATTGTGGAAGAAAGATTTGCTCCTAATTGGTAGCATAATCCGTGACATTTGAAAATTATGTATTCCTATTTTGTCACTTACATGTTTTAACACTACCAGTCTACACTTCTCCAACTAGGTCAGCATGGTTTCTGAGGAGGTTGGCTGGGCTTTGGCTGGGTTGCGTCGCTGACTGTCACATTATAACGTACTGATTATAATTGTTAGGGTCAAACTAACTGAAGTTAACATCCCAAATCCTACAAAAATAGAATACAGAGCAGCTTTCCTATATAGAACCGTTATCAAGTAATGAATAAGCACATTACGAGTTTTTTGCACTTGTTACTTTTTCCGAAGGCTAGGTGGAGAGAGCCACTAGCAATTTCATTGAATAATAAATTGCTTTTGCACTTATTACTTTAGTGAAATGTGAAAGGCGAAAATATCCATTTTAGTAGTAATAAAACTCGGATTGTTGAATAGCACACATTAAATGAATGATTTTTCTGAACATTATTAATTGTGACTATTTATACAATGTTATAATGTTGAACGATAATGCAGCATTTTAGCAAGTTTTAACAGAATAGGTTCTTTTGATGACTTGCACGGATTCATGGAAGCTTTCTATTTAATTTTACCTTCAATTTTTCAATTGAAATCATATTACAGACTCTGAAATTGAAATAAATGTTCTAAAAAGCAGATCATAAAACATCTCGATCAATGCCGTGCAAGGCCACAAACACACACCCATAAGCACGCACAAAATGAGAGATATTCCTCTTTCAACTGACGAGACACATGAAATTTTCAAGTTTTAAAATAAAATGGCGATTTGTCATATGAAAAATTCCTACAGCGTTGATGTCATTTTCATTTCCAAGAAAAAAAAAATCGCTCATCCATTTCATTTCCATGAACTGACGGAGAATACTAGCTACCAAATAATGATTCTCCCTTCATGCGTTCTTGGGCTCCATCTAATTTTGGCAATTTCCTTTTGAACTCTTCCCATATATCAGCTTCAAAAGTTTGAATTGAAGCAGACTCCTCTGATTATATCTTTGCACAATCACGTTGGAACCAAATGATTAGTGAGACTGTTTTTCCATTATTCTCCACATCATCTAAGTTGATCTTGATTATATATATGTGTTATACGTGGCGAAATTTGAGTGGTTGGTTGGCACTTAAAGGTCATTGGGTTACTAGACATATTATGGTTTGTGGGGATACTAAATTGTTTTGTCGTCTAATGCTGAAGTTTTCTTGCCTCGGCCATAACTTGAGATTGGTCGCATTATTGCAATAACCCTGCCAATCATTTGTGCTTGTGTTTGAAATTGAAACGGAAGCTGATATGAAATTAAAGCAAGGTTGGTGGTCTATCATATGTGCCTCCAGATCCAAGCAGATACTTCTGGATTAATGATTTAAACACACCTCCTTCCTTGGATCTCCTATTTACTAATTATTAATTTTGTAATTATTCAAAGTGAATTTTACATTTAGGGTGAGTGGTGCTTATTCAAGGTATTAAAGCGTACTTATATGGGGTTATCTTGCATGAATTACTCCATATCAGAAATACTTGCGTACTTACTCGGTTTCAATTATCCATTGTTAAAAAAAAACCCACACGTAGTTAGGTAAATAAAAGAGGATGAACCTCAATCAAAAATGCAAAAAAGAATGAATGATGGATTAGATCCAAGTGTCCATGTGGCATGGTGCAAATAAAGTGAGCCATGTCCTGTTTTCTGATCGTGCAAAGCTTTTTTGCGTATGCTATTAACTTGGTAAGGAGATGGGGACATGATAAAGGAACCAAGGGAACATGGGTTTGTGGCCTAGTATAATCATTATTAATATACTAGCACACGTGAAAATAACTCTCACCTGTTGAGCTAGTTATTTCTTATATGGGTGTATGGGGCCTTCCAAATTTATTTTTCAAATAAAGTGTAAGATTAGATGACTTCATAAACTTTCCAACTTCTAAATAGGTACCATTTAGGATTCGTACTTTCCACCATTATTCTGTATTTACTCTTTTTTATTTCCCGTTCAATGAAAGAATTGGCACCTTCTGCTTTTAATGCATAATTGAAAGAATTTATTAATTGATTCAAACTTACATTTCTTATATAAATAATAATATATTAACATCTAAACCAACTTTACTATAAGAGAGTAATTCCGATTTGCATTCGTTCTCATCTGAACCTGTCTTTACATTCAAATTATCCAAGTCAAACTGAATGGACTTGATCCACTATTATTTCGATGTTGATCCGCATTATCTATATTAAATTTGTAGGGTCAGAAGAAGGGAGAAAAAAATAACATGTTCTTAATTTTCTGATGAAAAGAACCACGAAGAAATCTTAAAAGTTTTCTAGTTTTGAGCCACAACATACCTATAACACATGTACATTCATGAAGATCGTATTTTGGTTTTACTTTGCAATTTTTTTTTTAGAAAGACTTGGTAAGTTAGTAGTGGCTACCAAGGGCATGTAGAAGAATTTTTCATTATATAAATAGTAGACGAAACGAGAGCAGCATAGTAGCTTCCGGCCCGTTGCTAGACAGAACGGAAGCAGAGTTTAGTGTACTTGTTCGCATTGGTAAGCATGGAAGTGTGTTTGACAAATCCATGAACTAGGAATAAGAACTAGAATAAAGTTTGCTTTCTAGTTTCATGAATTTATGAAAACTAGAAATAAGGACTTATTTCTTGTTCTTCCTTCGTTTGATTTTGTGAAAATTAGAAACAAGGGACTTGTTCCTTGTTCCTTGTCCTTTGTTTGATTCATACTTGTTTTCATGGGCCGAAATTGGGCTAATATATATGCCATATGGGACAACAAAACGAAATCACATTCATTGGATAAAAGTATGATGATCTCACAGCCTACGGGCCTTATTGTCGAACAAAAAATTTTTTTTTGATGATCTCACCTTCATTGAATAAAAAATATAACGAATCTGTGGAGAGATTTTTCTTGGGGTTCATGTTACTCGCATGTATTTCATACCCAATAAGTATTTTTGCGTTAATCTAATATGTTTTTAGTTAATTGACAATTTGAACTAATGGAAGATAGTATCAAAAGTTATTGTCCTTTATCAAAGCTAAGCACCGAGCTCATCAAGCATTCAAGCTGACGCAATTGCGTGCGACAGAGCATCCTTCACATTAATATTGACCAGATGATCAAATTAAAGATATATATATAATATAAAGTAAGATTGATAGACGGTAATGATGTGCAATAAACAGTGTGCTAATGCTAGCACACCAGCTGTAGTCGGAATCCTTGGGTGTCAGAGTGGCGAGAATACATACAAAATTTAAAATATGAACCGTAACAATAAATTTTGAATGAAAAAGAATTTAATTATCACAATTTCTGTACCTTAATATGATTTTCATTTTTGCACTAATAGTTATAATAGACTTCAGACGGGAAATATGAACTGTTAAACCCTCTTTTGTTTTTAAGTAAGCTATAAATGTTAAATTTTTTTTTATTTCGTTTATATAAAAACGTTCAAAATACAATGATGCATATTAATCACAATAATCATTTGTCTTGAAGTCGATTTTGTTAATTAGTTCTTTAAACAACATTAGAATTCATTTTGTTCTCAATTAACGTTCTAAATTAGTTTTAGGAAATGATTACTTTTGAAATTTTTATATAAGATCTAAATTGTTAGGAAGAACGCTTTAGTTTATATACTTTAAATTATATACTTTTCTGAGCATTTTAAGTTTTCTTTATTTATTAGATACTTCATTTCGTAGGGCAATACATCTCTAGTAATAAATACACAAAGATGGTTAAATTTTAAAGTTTTAAAGCCATATTATATTACCTATGATCACAACCATCTCGTTAAACGCTCCTAATTTAAAAGGAGTTTTTAATGTGTTTATTTATTGTACTACTCTGAACACTGTATAATTCTTTTTGTGCCCTCTGCATAAAGTTTTGGTGAATTATCATATCATTTTTAATTTTACAGATTTTTAACATTCTAAAAAATTATATGTTATGTTTACAATTTACGGAATGTAAATTTTATTATAGATATCTATATTTTAAATAAATTGTCTTAGAATATTTTTTTTTTGTATAATCCGCCTTAATATTCCCTGAAAGAGATGCTCATGAGGTCAGCGAAAATAACTCCTGCTTTAGAATTCGACCAGCGTTAAGGTCAAACAATTTATTATTTAGGTTCCATCTCTCCAGCATTATATTTCACTAGTGTACCCATTAAACCAAATTGGACTTCTGAAATATTTGCTTTCGAAGTGTTAGTAATATCTTGAGCGCTTTAATTAAACTCAGTATCTTAAATTTTATTATAAGGTAATTCAATTTTATGGAAAAAGTTTTTTTTTTTGTTAAGAAAAATTATAATTAGGGTACCTTAAATAACAAGATTTTGAAATGAATGAATTTTTTTTTTAAAAAAAAATCATGGAATCACGCTCCAATGTATATATTATGAGGTGAAATATGGAATTTTGCCATTTTGGGTTTAAACAAATGAATTTGCATTTGGTGTGAGGTTTTGGGTTAAATAAAAAGGAATATATATATATATATATATATATATATACACACACACACATATATAGAAAATGGATAAAATACACTAATGTGTACGGATTGTCGCCGTACACATGAGTCGTTTTTTAAGATCCAAAATTCAAACAATCAATCTAAACCGTTCAAGTTGTTCTTTATATTGAAAAACTCTTGCAGACCAATTTTTACATTTTTTTTGAATTTTTTTTGCTATATATTATGATATTTTCAAATTGGAGGGCCTGAAATACTTCAATTATAGTGTTTTTTGAAAATATCATAATAAATAGCAAAAAAATTCGAAAAAAATGTAAAATTTGGTCTATCTGGGTTTTTCAATATGGAGAACAATTTGAACGGTTCGGATTGATCGTTTGAATTTTGGATCTTGAAAAACGACTCATGTGTACGGAGACGATCGTCTCCGTACACATCAGTGTACTATATCCATTCTCTCTCTCTATATATATATTGTGTGTGTGTGTGTGAAATTTCAATTAAAAAAGAACAAATATTAACACTACTTTAAAATGTGGCTCGCAACTTAATTTTTTTGGTAAATTTTTAGTTTCATGTGCGGCCGACAACTTGAATAATTCATTTTTTTGGGTTCGAATTTTGAAATGTATTAATGTTTCACGACTATGGTAAAAACAGGACCGTTAAAAAGTTGCGTTATATGTCGCTGCATGACATGTGATCTTAATAATTTAATAAAAATAAGTTGAATATGTATATAAAAATCTAAATAGGATGATAAAATTTATTTTTTTTTGTATATATTCGTCTTGTCTATTTTATGTGTTCATTTTGTTCAAGCAAGGAGATGGCAGTTATCATTTCTCGTCTTTGAATAAGCTAACAGAAATTATTGGGTTTATATTCGCAAAAGCCCATACCTTTCTCGGCCTTTCGGCTAAGATCAAGTGTAGTATATTCGTAAAAGCCCATTTAACATTATGGGCTTTATGGACCAATACAGTCTGACAAACGCTCACCGTTTCACCAAGTCGCAGATGCGAACTCGAGAAGCGCGAGATGAAGAGCGTCTGGAAGGGGAGGTTAGTATACGAGATATACCGGGCGGTGACGCGAGCGGCGGGGCCAGCTTTATACTATCTGGTTGAGTGGCGGAGACGGAGGAGGTGGTGGAAAAAACAGGGAAACACAGAACGAGTTCCTCCGTTCGCTGCTCCCGGCGTACGTCCACCTGATACACCGCTAGTCTGGGTCCACGCTGTTTCCTTGGGCGAAGCATTAGCTGCTCTTCCCCTCGTACGCCACCATTACTCCGCCTCTGTCCCCACCACCTCCTCTTTTGTCATACTCATGACCACTACCACCTTCTCTGCCTTGTATGCTTGTTTTCTCTTTACTGTTTATATAAATTGCTTAGAATGATTTTAATTTCATTGAATTGAGTATGTTAGTAATGGTGATTAATGCAGTGAAGTCGTCAAAGATCTTCTACCAGATGGTGTTATATTTCAGGTGTAGCTCTTAAGCCCTCTTTCTAGTTTTTATCTTATTTAGTCATTTTTTTTTTAATTAAGTGGCTGTAGCAAAGAGAATAATGGAGTTAATTAAAAGCAAGATGAATTTTCCAGATGGCACCGATCGACACTCCGGCAGAAGTGCAGAGATTTATAGGGTATTGGGATCCGTGTGCCATCCTTCTAATAGAGAGTGAACTCTGGCCTAATCTCATTTTGTATGCTGCTCAGAAAGGAGTGAGTGAGTTCTCTTTCTCAATTTTATTCTTTTTTTTTTTTTTTTACAATTTAATGAAATTGATGATCTGTATGATGTATCCCATTCAATGTTCAGTCATGTGTACAATTACAGATAAGGTTGGGGTTATTAAATGCTCGAATGTCTTCTAAATCGTTTAAACGGTGGTCAACTCCTCCAGCTCTGCCGTTAATATCTCTAATGCTTTCGAAATTCTCTCTTATTGCTCCACTGGTAGATACGTCTTTACAACTTCTGTCATATTTTATATAAATATAAAATGAAAGAAAAGAAAATGAAGAGGGGTAATTTTATTGCACATTATGCAGAGTAATACAGAGGCCTTGCGGTTTCAGTTGTTGGGTGCTTCACCTACTATTATTCATTTTGCTGGTGACCTCAAGTATGGTATATCTCCATAACTTATTTAACAAAGGTTTTCAAATTTATTAATGATCTGGTGTTTGTTTTTTTTATTTCAAAAAGAGAGAAATATCTATTTTTGATCTCTCAACTATTTCAATCCATCCCTTAGAAATGTTTTGGTTCAACTAGCCGTTAAACTAAAGAACATCGACCCCTTTAATGTTGGATCTCTGTAGTCCTCAATATATTTTTTAGTTAATATTAACACAATCATCAGTTAAACTTAAACCTCACGTTGCTTGTAAAAGTCATAAATGTATAATTTAAAATTTAGCTGCTAGCTGCCTGATGAAATGATAAAATTGAATTAGTATCCAAAGTTCTGGGGGGTTATTGAATTAAAAAAAAAATTCAGGGTCTTGATTGCACCATGTGTAATAATAAAGAAATTTGATTGAACCAAAATGTAAATTGAAGAAACTTCAGGAGCTTGTTTGAATATTCCTTAGGAGCCTTGTTAAGGTAGTTATTAATTTCTGTCAACTCAAGGTAGTTTTATCTGTAATAACTCTTTAGATGCAATGCTTGCATTTTACCAGCTGCTGGAGATTATGAAGTAAAGGAGAAAGAAAGGAAAATGATTTTGGATGATCTCAAGGAGCAGATAGCCGATCGTCCTACATGGTTGGCTGCATCTATTCACAGTGGTGAAGAACAGGGTACACACTAGAATGGCACATTTGCCAATTTTTCAAATTCAACTGTCATCCTCTTTCATCGAGTAACCTGAATTGTTTTCTTTAACTAGTTATGCTTCGAGCACATAATGAACTGACCAAGATGTTCCCTGAGTTGCTTCTGATTCTTGTGACACGCCATCCTCGAGATGGACACCGTATTTCTTTAGTATGTGCTTTCTATTTTTCTTTCTGCTTTTTTGGTATTTATTTCTATGTTGCTTGTATTCATGTTCCTGATATCTTATTCTCGGTATGATATTTTAGTGTGATAAAATAATGTTTAGTACATACCCTTAGTTGCAGTTTCTGCAAAGCTTGCATAGATAGTGGAAACTTGAAATTTTCTATTTCTATTTTCCTAAAGTGTTATTTGTGAGCTTTTGCACTGACACTAGAGACTTTAGCAGAATATTTCTGTGCTTGCTTGAATTTCAAATTTAACCTGTTACCACCAAAAATATCATGTAGCATTTGTAAATAGTGTTGTATCAACTCAGCTGTATAACTTAATTCTAAATTCTTTCGCTAGTCTCCTATTGTGAACTTCAACTGGTTACAAGGCACCTACTATCCTGCAGATGTAGTTAGATGATATGCATTTTAAAATATAAAAAGAAGAAGAAAAAAAAAAAACTGTAGGACTTGAAGGGACAGAAGGTGAATGTTGCGATTCGGTCAAAGAAGGAAGTAATTAGCCGAAGCACGAGAGTATATGTGGTCGATACACTAGGTATGAATCAACTGCTTTTTCTCTCAGGTTAATATTGCTTCATCATATGATTGATGGTAAAAACAAATAAATGAACGAAAATCAGAAATCTAAACAGGGGAGTTGAGAGTGCTTTACAGGGTAAGCGGAGTTGCAGTGATAGGAGGTTCATTTCTGCCTGGTTTATGTGGTCACAATGTCTCAGAAGCAGCAGCTGCTTCTTGTGCTATTTTGACAGGTATGTGTTTAACACCAGGGTCACTCAAGAGCATCTAAACATAAATTTATTAGCATATTAGTGTTGACAGTCAAAATATGTTAAGACTACTTTTCTTTTCTGTTTCTGCAATATACAGTGCAACTTATTCTTATTATTGCAATGAATGTGCTACATTTCACATGTTACAGCTAAAAAACTTAGCTTTTTTGGGGTTGTGCGCATAAATAGCACTTTGCATTAGAACTGTTGTCTTTTAAATGAAAGATTTGACTGAGACACCCCTGACTTCATAATTCTAAATTTGGTAAATTCACTTAATAGCAGGTGGATATATTCTTGGAATATAATGAGGATTGCTTATTGCTTGCCTTGATATTTTTCCCTTAAAATTTGGTTTATTGAAAATTGAAGTTTATACAAGTATAGGGTATAGCACAATGTTCAACCATTGATCTTAGTTAATATATCTTTCATCATTTTAATCTAATGGGTGGGGCATCCTCTGCAAAGAACAGTAAGTAAAAAAACTTTTGTGTATAAGATATGTGGTATTTCTATATTGGAAATATGGGGTAATTTTTTATTTTTTTTTTTAACTAGAAAGAACTACTCTGAACATGGAATCAAATGCAAAATAGCCAGCAACAAAATTTGAAAGTGAATGGAAAATTTACTTAGTAGTAAACTTATAGATGCAAAAGTGTATTTTTCTTATTTTATTTTTAATTTTCAGGCTCATATGTCGGGCATTTCCACCACATGATAACGGAGATGCGACAAATCAACCCTTTTTCAGTTAAGCAGGTCAGGGTTTTGCTTTGCCATTCTAACAAACATGCTACTTCATGGTTAACCATTGCTTGGTGTTTTTTTAATATTATTTTCTAAAAGATGGTTTTCAGAAATAATGCGAATATTTATGTTGCAGGTGAGAGAAGAAAGGGAACTCGTCGAAGCCCTGAAAATGCTTCTTGGTGATGAAAAAATTAGAGAGATGCATCGGAAGGCAGCAAAGGATTCTTTTGAAATATTGTCCAAGGGAGTTGTTCGCTCTGTTTGGGACCTAGTTTCAATTTTTGTCCTGTGAAGTCTTTTGCAAATTTTGTTCACGTGAAGTCGGAATCTTCTTATTGCCTTTGTTTTAATTTATCAATCAGTATTTTATATTTCACATATTCCTTTTTTTTGTCTGAAAGATATTACCTTTGTTTGCTGGCAAAAATAAATTCATATGATATAATTATGAACATGTTTAGATGATTTAAAATTCTTTGTTTTTTTTAATCTGGGACTTGTTCAAATGCCTACTATGTTTCGCGTAATTTTGTATCTTTTTGGTCAATATTAATATCTGAAACTCCACGCTATAAAAGTTTTCAAATTTCTTCCTTTCTATTACTTCACGCATTGGAAAACTTTCATATATACTTGTAAGACGCTAACGCAAATCTTTTACGGGGGAAAAAGCATTCATGATTAAAAAAAAAAAAATCTGAAAAAAAGAAGAGATTAACCATAGAATAAGCTAAAAAAAAAATAGAATTACTCGCTGGTATTATTTGATCCATTAATTTTGTTCATACATATTGCAGCAAAAAAAAAAAATAATAATAATAATAAATTATCTCTCTATAAAAATGACAGACACGCGTATGGTCACACAAACAGTGTCACAACTAATCCGATACCTCTAAACGTAAATCGGCACCAGTCGCCGTCCCTTTCTCTCCCATCTCCAGCTTTCCAGCGGCCGTCTCCCGCACTCTTCTCCTTTCCGTTTCCATTCTCTCTACCTCTACTCTATCTCTTCGTCTCCCACTCTCGTTCCACTTCGCAAATCGCAAATTTTCAATTTCTCCAACTTGTGGCTGTTATTGGCGATTTTCATAAGTTCGAAAGGAGGGAGATATGTTGTGAAATCAATGTCCATTGAATTAGAGAGTCTAGGCCAGATATCAATTAGTAGAACAATGAGGTAGATTCATCTCTCTTAATCCTTTCTGCCATGCTAAAGTGTCATGTTACCATTTCCTTACCAGTGGATTGTGTCTGGTGCATAATGGTGCACTGTACAGAACTTGACTTGATGATTGTTTTCACAAAAAAATATTCTCGAAACTTTGGTATTGCTCAATTGAAATTTTAAATAAAGGGGGATGTTGGTGTTGGGGACTTGTCCCTCTGGTTTTAGAATTGCTCAATTGAGCCTTGATGTTTTTATGGATAAAACATGAAGCAGGTCTAGTGGCAGTTACCGGCTGAAACTTCTAAACTGGTGGGCCCCACCAAATCGATTGTTTTTGCGGCACAAGCACATTACTAATGCTGATAAGCTTCCTCTGCGAGCCTTGAATGGTGTAAATCCGGTATGTATTTTTTTTTTTTTAAAAAAACAACATTCTAGCTTATTATCACTAGCTGGCTTTACTGACACTAGCTACTTAGGTTATCAGCAAGTATACTGTTTATTTTGTATTTCATATTTCATTTGATGAATAATTTGTTTCTTATGGAACAATTTGGCTCGGCTAATGTTTTTCTTGTTTTTTTATTCAATTTATGTTAATACTAAAGGTTTGTTTTCAGGTTCAGTTCTTGATGGATGATGATGACCCAAACCCGAATTCAGTTAATCTATTAAAAGAAACCAATTTTGCACTGAAATGTGCCAAGTTCCCATGCATAAAAATTGGCGACTCACCTCTAATCAAACTCTATGGCGAGGATGACACAATTCTTCGTCTAGATTCAGAATTAAAACACTTGGAAGAAATTGAGAAGGTAGACAAAAAGTTTCCAGAACCTTGGCATTCACTTGGGCCTACATTGGTAAAACCGGTGCATCAATCTTTCAAAGAAGAAAACTTAGTAGAGAAGTTTGTTGAAGAGCCCCTTCCAGAAAATCTAGCACACTGGGAGAGTACTTTAGATAGAAGTCTAAAACTCCTTCCAAATACAACTTCTAGGCTAGCCAATTTGCTGGAGAAAAGCGGCTTTCCAACAGTAAGGTTCTTCTTTGCTTGTTTGACTTTTTCTTGGAAAAAGGGATAATCTATAAACTCTGTATTTTGTGATTTACTTGTTGACCCTAAAATATGGATTATTATGTGGAATTTTTGAACGTCAATGAAATTGTTTTAACAGTTATTTCTTTGTGAAACCTCGTCTTATAGTTAGTATTTTTATTTCCACTATAGATAAGAAAACTGTTAAATCACTTCCCTCGAACCTACGCGGATCTTCAGAATGCACAGGGAGCAATTGAAGATGGTCATTATTTCATGTTCATGGGAAAAGTTATATCCTCCAAGTAAGTAATCACCAGTGTGTAATTGGTATATTTGTTTAATTCTCTGAAAATCTACAAGATTTACCTTTTTTTTTTAACTTCCTCTTAGGGGAATGAGAGGTGGATCCCAGTTTGGAATCTTAGAAGTGCTTGTTGGGTGCGAAATTCAAAATATTGAACCAAATGTGAATGAAAATAAAATGGTATATTTGCATCTAAAACGGTTTTATCGTGGGAGGAGATTCACATCTAAACCTTTTCTGGATATGATTGCTTCAAAGTATAAGGAAGGAGATCACGTGTATGTCAGTGGTAAGGTTGGTAACTTCTATACATGGAACAAAATGAATAGACTTCATGCACTAGCAGTTAAAAAATTATGCAAATAGCACTTGATGTTTTCTGGGTTATTTGTAAGTAGCACCATAATGTCCAAGGTTCAGTCAGGTAAAGAAGAATAAACTGACTGAATTCCTTCATTAGTTAGATAAGCTTGAAATTTAACATTTAAAGTTGCTTACCTTGATCTTTGGCTCAATTTGGGTTTATACAAGAGGTGCAAAATTTTGAATATCTAACAGATCATCCTTTTTTCATGACCTTAATTAACCCATGGAAGTTTTGTTTGCAAATATCTCACTTAGAGGATATGAAGCCTTATTACATTTTTTAATTTGAACTTTTGGCCCTACCAGATTTTGAACCAGCTGCCTCGCCTTATTAAGAATTTACCTGAACCATGTGAGATTTTGATTGTTGGTAGTCTTGAATGGAGATGTGATGTGCTTCAGATGTTATCTTCTATATAGTGAAATTTGGGTATCATTGCCAAATTAACCCTTATGTAATGTGCAGGTAAAGAAGATGAATACTGAAGACCACTATGAGATGCAACAGTACAACATAGACATGTTAGAAAAGGAGGAACAAAAATATGCACATCTGGAGAGAAAACCTTGTCCAGTTTACCCATCAAAAAATGGGCTTAAGCCAAATATAATTGGAGATGTAATTTCTAGGTTAATTTCCCAGGACATTTAATTTTCTTGATGGTGCATTTGAGAAACTTCCTGAAATGTATTACATTTTTTAACATTTTGAGAATTTTCAGGGCTTTGAAGGCGTTGAATAATGATATTGATCCTATGCCTTCTGAGGTTCTCTCTGAGTTCAATTTGCTTAATCTCTTTGATGTAAGTTTTCCTCATTCAACCATATGTAGAACTTGTATTGTTATTCGCCAAAAAGAAAGGAAAAATGGCTCCTTTGGAAAGCATTTTTTTTATAATGTCATAAAAGGGAAAAAAAAACAATGAACTAACTATTCATCCCTAAATTAACCTTTTAGTTTGAGTTCCATTATACATCGTTTTGATCTAATAATTTCTTAAATAGAGTTATTGTGTGAAACATGAGCTAATATTTAAGGTTAGTCCAGTGACTCGAGTCTTATGACCAATTGATGTTATTTCTAGCCTGAAAAGGGAGGAGGAAACTATAATTTTTATTATAATTACTTGTACACACAAGTACACAACAGTTGTTGAATTAATCTGAAACAATGAGAAATGGGAAAGATAACTACCTCACCAGTTGAGTGAAATAAAAGAGGAATTCACCTATTGTCAGGTACACTGAGGTTCAGTTTTTGAGTTGCTGCCTTGTTACTGTGGCTGGACAAAAAAGGAAAATAATTAACTCTACTATTTAGAAATTTCTGTTGCCAATACAATAGAAAACAAAATGTGAAAACAGTAGGCTAACTCTACTATTTATAATTTTTTTTTCTCAAATAAAATGAGGTCTGGATGAATCATTCACATCTGTTCATGCATATAAATCTCCTGCTTCTTCATCATTTGTGTAAGGTTCTGTACCATCTTGACCCCAAAAGACGAGATGATCTGGTTTTGTGCACTAATGTATTAATAAACTTGGTTCTTGTTATATGTGCCTTTTGGATGGATATCCTCTAAGCACTTGCGATTACAGAATCACAAATTTCATTTCTGCAGTTCTCTATTATTGCTGAATGAACCTGAAGTTTTGATGAGTTGTTATAAAATATTTAAGACTGTCACTGTTTCATCTTACCAGGCCAGTCAGTATAGCATTATATACCGTTACCACATCAACCCTAACAATTTAAAAATAACAAAATAAGTGTTGAAGGATTTTCTAATATAATCTCTGAAAAATATGAATTATCTTGGGAAAAACTGGTAATGCTCTGCTAAACAATAAAGTTTGAAGTTTGGTTTAAATTGTATTATACCTTTTTTTTTCAGGCCTATTTGGGTATACACAGACCTAAAACATTAAATGATGCAGATCTTGCTCGAAGAAGGTTGATTTTTGATGAATTCTTTTATCTCCAGGTATATCATTTTGGTTTTGATTGATGAAGATGAACTGTCGTAACTCGTAACTAATTTTGATATATTTATTCCTTTGTAGTTGGGAAGGCTGTTTCAAATGCTAGAGGCACTTGGGACAAACTTAGAGAGAGAAGAATTGTTGGCCAGGTACAGGAACGACAAGGTTAGTGAAGTCTGCACCAGTGAGTGGGGTCCACTTACCAGAAATCTTCTCAAGTCACTCCCTTACTCACTCACAAGTAGTCAATTGACTGCTCTTTCTGAGATCATTTTAGACCTCAAGAGACCGATACCCATGAACAGGCTTCTTCAGGTATATGTTTAAATATGAAGTTGTGAGCTGCGTATGTGCAAATATTTTTTAATATGTAATTGTTAAGTAATTTCATTTTTAGGGTGATGTCGGCTGTGGCAAAACAATAGTTGCCTTTTTGTCTTGCATGGAAGTTCTTGGCTCAGGGTTTCAGGTGACCTTGTTTTTCAATTAAAAAAATTTCTCCAAATTGTAATTATTCTGTCATTATTTATTTTTGTTTTCTGTGTCTTCTAATAAAATTCTTATTAGAAGTTTGAAAGTGAAACTGCTGCTTGACAAAAAGAAGTGTGCATAATGAATAAAGGGGATCACTTGACTATGGGTTATCTTGACAAATATATTATGAAATAAACCTAAATACAGTAAAAAATTCAAAATTGTTTTATAGATATGTTGTTGGATAAATAGGTAAGAGTACCATTCAAATTTTGTGTAATTTCAGTATCATTTGTGGTGCATCAAGAGCCACTAAATTTTGCCGTTCAATATTCAAATCATGTGATCCATCTCCATAAATGAAAACCAGATTTTTTGCATTGCATAGTCCTGTACAGCAACTAGGTAGCTCCAAATAAATAAGCTATTGTTTGCATAAAAGCTGCTATCTATAGTACATTAGTTTTATCATGGAAGGCATGTGGATGTTAACCACTACTTTAATTCGACTGTTAATTTCTTGTTCAGGCTGCATTGATGGTACCAACAGAGCTACTCGCCATACAACATTACCAGGAATTGAATTCCCTGTTGGAACAATTGGATTCAGGAACTGAGGGATTCAAACCAACAATTGCATTATTAACTGGTTCGACCTCTACCAGAGAGAGAAGGATAATTCTGAAGGTAACCCATATTAAGAAAAGAGGGTGAGGATATATGGACAATGACATATTGTTTAAAAGAAAAATTAGAAAAAGGAGGAAAAAACTTATAGACATATTGTTAACCTTATAGATTGGTTGTGTGTCAAATCTTATGCAATTTAAATAATTTGGATTCCATCAAGGACCATCATCTGGACCTCTGCAAAATTCTACTTATAAACAGTAAACTTGCATTGCATCTGAATCAATTGTTTAGCATGATATAGATAGAGTATAAGTCACCTTCCAAAATGTCAAATTTCAAACTTGAACTACATTTTACAGTTGATAGTTGATACTTGTCAAATTAATCCCTTGTCAAAGGATTACCTACAGTAGAATAAAAAAAAGGAAAAAAGAGACAAGAATAAAAAATATTGTTTTCTTACCATTTTAAATAAATTTTTTTTTATTTGTTGACAGGGTTTGCAGTCTGGTGATATATCTATGGTGATCGGAACCCATAGCTTGATATCTGAGAAAATTGAATTCCGTAACTTAAAAATCGCAGTAATAGATGAACAACACAGATTTGGTGTTGTTCAGAGGGGAAGGTTTAATAGCAAGGTAGTCATTTTTTACTTGTAATACTTCTATTCCTCATAGTGTGTTTTCTTCATCGTGACTCTGGACTCCAAAGTACTAGTTTTTATTTTAGTATGTGACGGCCATTAAGTTTACAATATATAGTTTTGTGTATGTATAGCTACTTTCAAGGTTAAGAGATGATAGCATGAACCATGATTTGAATTCTGATGAAAATAAAGCATTCATGGCCCCACACATTCTTGCATTATCAGCAACTCCGATTCCAAGAACACTTGCTTTGGCTTTATATGGGGACATGTCTATAACTCAGGTACGCATTGCCTTGCATTCTCCATTTTATAGTTCATTGAAACCACAGCTAGTGTATATCAGAACCCAAAAGCCATTAGTTAATATATTTTTAAGTACATCTCTTTGTTGAGATTACTACTGTGGTTGTAGATTACTGATTTACCCCCGGGGAGACAACCCATAGAAACTCTAGCCCTTGAAGGAAATGAGGCTGGCTTTGAAAAGGTTTATAAGGTGAGAAACTGTACAGAGCTTACATACTCCTTTTTCTCTTGTCAAATTTAAATCATACTGTGGTGAAATGTTTGGGTCCAACCTGTTTACTTTGAATCGATGATTGACTTGACCAGCTACCAGATCATTACTTGATAGTAGGCAAAGTATATACTGGCCAAAGAGATAATTTCACGTCCCAGAAAAGCTGGTCTGGCATTACCTTTGGCCACAGATCCCCTTCAGAGTCCAACAACCAAGGTAGCACCGGCTACCAGATCATTACTTGATAGTAGGAAAGTATATACTGGCCAAAGAGATAATTTCACGTCCCAGAAAAGCTGGTCTGGCATTACCTTTGGCCCCAGAACCCCATCAGAGTCCAACAACAGATGTAGCACTCTGATATTCTTGACCCAGTTTAATGCATATCCTGACTATAAACAATTACAGATGATAAAGGATGAGCTAGTAGCTGATGGAAAAATATACCTGGTCTATCCAATAATAGAAGAATCCGAGCAACTCCCAGAGTTGCATGCAGCTTCTACTGACTATGAGTCAATCTCCGGCAAGTTTGAGGGGTACAATTGCAGCTTGCTACATGGACGCATGAAGGCTGAGGAGAAAGAAGAAGCACTTACGAAATTTCGGGATGGCCAGACTCGCATCCTCCTGGCCACACAGGTCATTGAGATTGGGGTTGATGTTCCTGATGCTTCCATGATGGTTGTGATGAATGCTGAGAGGTTTGGCATTGCGCAGCTGCATCAGCTGCGTGGTCGGGTTGGTCGCGGCAACAAGAAATCCAGGTTAGCCGGAATTAATTTAATTTTGGTCTTCTTTCTGTTTTCTTATGGATGAAGCTGGGTTAAGACTTTATGCAGCTGGGACAGGGTATGGCTGTGGTGCTGTTACTATTTGAAATTTGGTGATCATTTTGTGCATTTATTGTACTTTGTCGTGTCTAATAGAATAAATAACTTAGTCTGGGATAAAATATCAGTAGTTTACTTGTATATATGGTATACTACTATACTGTGCTTGGCAGGTCAGTGCAGTTTGGGTGTATATGTACCGCACAGAACTTGTGGACGAACAATAAAATGTGCACACCTTGAACATTATTTTCTTATTTAGTTTAAATGTAGTATGTACCGGTCCAATCCATTTTAAAATTGAATAAATGAATTGGTTCGAAGGTGTGTGTTTCTCTCTTCAACCTCGGGTACGTTGAAGAGGTTGAAGGTACTCGAGAAGTCATCAGATGGGTTTTATCTGGCGCAAGCTGATTTACTACTACGTGGGCCTGGTGACCTACTTGGGAAAAAGCAGTCGGGCCACCTTCCTGAGTTTCCTGTTGCCAGGTTGGAGATCGATGGGGATATTCTCCAGAAAGCGCACCTCGCTGCTTTGGTAACTAAAACACTCACTTTGTTTACTTTGTTCTTTTCATTTTTTTATTTAAATATATCTGTTGAATGTTTTATGCTACATAGCTGCATCTCCAGTCAAAAGAGTTTCAGTTTGCTTTTTGTGAATTACCCCTTATTTAATCCTCGTAATTTATTAATTTTATTGGTTTTTTTCATTTCTCCTTTTGAAGTGTTTTGGCTAAGTCCAGTACTATATGTTTAAGGTGGTGTATTATTGGATTTTTGTTGCGGGTGAGAGCACTTCTTTGTGATCTTCTTGTTTCTGATATGCTTCTCCTACTTTTGAAAAAGAGCAACCAAAGAAATGACTGTTCTATAAAAAGACAACTTACAATGCCACTTTATCTTAACACAAAATAACGCATTTCCTTCTTATTTATGTTTCTATATTTTTGCAGAAAGTATTGTCAATGAGCAACAATTTGGAGAAATATCCAGGTTTGAAAGCAGAACTTAGCATGAGGCAACCTCTCTGTATTTTGGGCGACTAAGAAATGGGACTATGCTGTAAATATGTTAAAATTCTTCGACCTTTCCTTTTGATCCCTGATTTTGAGACATTTTGCATTTAGACCTGACTTCTGGACCAAAGGGAAATCTACTAGGAACTGCAAGTGAGAGCAAACCTTTCATGGAAAACAAAATGTGATCAAGGTGCCCAATTTTGCACACATTTTTTTATTAAGGCGCCATTAGTTATTATATCCTGCTTGTAAAATAGCTTCGATTAAATAGTTTACATTAATGTTGTTACCGTTATGGATATGCAGTAATTTGCTATTTAATTAAGGTGCATGAGGTTATTCGATAAAAGTATGCTGACAATCTTCGGATCAAGTGACACTTCAAAATTGGGACTAAGCACAGAAAATTTGTTGATATATATGAGGTTATTACGATAGTCTAGTTTGTTTCTTTTCATTTCTTCTATGCTTATGTAATGTAAAAACATAAAAAAAACTGTTATTTCATAGATCAGTATCTTAAACAATCCTACTGAAGATTAGCCTCTTGTAAAAAACCTTGCACATTGCGTTCTTTTCAGATTGCAGAGGCAGCGGCAATGACATAGACCATCCACCAGGACTTTGCATTGCGTTCTAACTTCTAAATCAAATTAACGTGCTTTTATAATAACATCAGTTCAGTTTATTTAAGAAAGGAAACAAAGGCGAGTTATCTTTTCGAAAAAAAAAGAAAAAAACAAAGAACTCATATGTGGAATTATCATTTGATAACTAACTACCTGCTAATATAAAGAGGGTTTCATGCTTCCCGAAACAGTTTGAAACTAGGTCCCACACGGAGAGGAACTCATCGCAGAGGTAACGTGCTGAATGCCTTTCAGGTTATTCTCGGCCCATCAAGATAATGAAGAACAAATTATTTGTCAGAGAATATATAATGAAGAAAATTTTATTTGGCGATATAAATTGCTACTTGAGTCTTAATTATGCTGAAGCTAATATCCACTAGTTCGACTTTTTTTTCGATAATAGCACCCCAAAACTAAGGGTGCATGCTTCCATTAAAGCAAGCCAAGTTAATACAGACTACAGAGTTAGGCCACAAAGCTGGTGACCAGAATAAGAGAGTACTTGTACAATAAAAATCACTAACAAGAAACAAACAAAACAAACTCCAAATACAAAAAAAGCGTAATTGGAGACCCCTTGCAAAAGTCTGACAACATCAGTAAAGAAGAGAATCTGCTCAGCCCAACAGATCTTCATCCTCTTCCTCAATCCCATAGTTGCTGCTGGAAACTCTGCTCCATTCCTGTACTCATTCCTGTCCAGTCACGAAAAAGACTTAAGATTGAAATATACATACTACTATTGTTAAAATCCCCAGCAATCCCATGCTGTTGAAACACAATTTTATTTCTGGTTTTCCAGATAGACCACAAAAAAGCAGCTAGTAGCGTTTTAAAGAGCCCTTGATGTTCTTTGTCAATAGAACATCCATATCTCCATATATCCCCTAAATTATTTGCTGTAACCCTTAAACCCATGGTATTGAACTGATTGAAGGTAGACCAGAAAAGAAAAACAATGGGACAATGAATGAAAAGGTGGTTAACTGACTCCTCCTGCCCACAGAAACAACAATTATTCACACCCCCCCAACCTCTGTGCTGCAAATTATCCAAAGTGAAGATTTTGTTCTCCAAAGTCATCCAAACAAAAAGTTTGACTTTTAAAGGAATCTTTAAGGGCCAAACTGAATCTTTTAAAGGAATCCACTAGTTCGACTTATTTGTCAGAGCATGATATACTAATACATTGATCGAGGCCATTGGCTTTACAATCCCCAAAACCTGTCGGGTTGAAAATTGTTTTAGACTTTTAGCACAGGAATTTAACAGCCATATAATTAGATAATCAAGCTTGGCTTGAAGGCATATCTATTGATGCAGAGTCTGGTAAAACAATGGATTTAGTTTATATCTATCCATTGACAGCCGCTTGTAATTAAACCTTAAAGCTTTTTCTTTCATTTTTGTTATTTTCTCAACAAATAGCGTCCCGAGATGGGCAGTCTGCTTTGTTAACAAAGCAAACAAACAAGAAACACTAGTCCAAAAAACCATAAGTTCAAAAACCGGTACCAACAAGGGAAAAAACATCACTAGTTCAAACCATGGAATTGTGTCCAAAACTAATTTGGAAGTAAATTAGCAAAAGTAGCTAGTTTTCTTTGTTTTTTTTTTTTTTTTTTTTCCTTTTGGCATGCATGAAACATTTTTGACGGAAAATGGAAAAAGATATGCATCAAAGTACCGACATTTGACTGGAGGATTAATTTAGCAAAATCGTCTAGATGAAATTTGTACTAAACCAATCCCATCAAACGATAAAAGTTGAAGATAACAATTTTTGTAGAAATAATTGACCGCTTTTTGTTCAATTAATTCATATTAAGTCTCTGTATAAACTACACAGAAATAGTAATTCTCACCAATTACTGCAATCACGACAGACAAGAGAAAAATTGAGAAAAAAAAAATCACTTATGGCTTCCATGCTTTCTATTGTTATCTTCCTTGCTCTCTCAATCTCTGTTAGCAGCACTATGGCCACCACCTCGAGTAATAGAGTCTCAGAACCTCTACTGTTAGCATGCAGGCAGACACCTGAACCAGAAATATGCCTCAAGTACCTTTCTGTATTCCCAAAGAGCTTCACAGGAAACATCCATAACATCACTGCTCTCAGCATCAGGTATTTATATAATACACATATACGGTATACATATGCACAAAAAATATTTCCCATTGTTTATCCAGATAACTGAACTAAAACATTTTATTAATGCATTACAAAGATAGACTTGAAGACAAATAACATTTATTCAAATCGAATTTCTTAAATAATCATTAAGATCACTATTTTTGTCCATTGTTCTAACTAGTAAAAAGAAGTTTGTAATCTGGACTCTAACTGATGCCTAAATTAATTATAAACTGAATTGTTTCTTCCTTATCTTTTCAGTGCTGCATCATCCTTGACAAACAAGGTCCACGATTTTGTTTCATCTTTAGAGAAAAAATCCGCATTCTCAACTCCAGCACTTGAGAGGTGCCTGAAGAGTTCTGCAGTTGCCATCAAGGGCATTGCCGGCAAGTTGAATGACTTGGCAAAAGCTGCGCATGACAGGTCTTATGCCAATGTCAGTTTATGGTTTTTTGAGGCCTGGACGGATCTTGAAACTGCCGAACAGAGCTGCACAGGGCACGATGGGCAGCCACAGATACCACAGCTGTCACGTTACCTAGATGACCTGAAAAGACTATTGAGGATCATCTTGGTATTCTTTGGGATCATTGGAAACTAATGACCTTTGTATTGCTTGGAATTGTTATTATTGTATCAAAAATTTCAGAAAATTCATTGATTTAATTGTAACTTGGCCTGAAATCTTGTTGATGACAATAAACTTGTCTTTCATCACTTTGTTCTGTTGATAGCAAATGAAGTTTTTCTCTAATTAGTGTAAAAAATAATTTTCAAGCCCAGTTTCGGGTTTAAGTAGTGCTATTTCCAAGAAATTTGCAAGTATGTCCCCATTTCGTGTATTGGATTTGTAAAAATGGAACTAGATTTGGTCAATGAATAGTTCTTTCACATCTTAAGATGCCAACTTTTCATACTAATCTAGTTCTGGAAATTTTATCCTAGTAGGATCTGAACTAGTAGGTTAAAATTACCAATCGTTTCTCCTTTTACATTATTTTATTATCATATACATCTTTTACTTCTTGTGGGAAACAGGCAATTACGTGCTTTCCACAAGCTCGGAGAGTAATAGGAAAAGTAACTAGAGAAAAAATACTACTGTTGCTATTTTCTGTACTTCCACAGCCAGCCAGAGACCACCTTTATCTACAAATTCAGATAACCCAATGTAACGAAGTATGTACTGAATCGATTGTTCCATATCATATCAGTACAACAGCTTTTTTGGATACAAGGTGCATGATGCCTCTTTTTTTTTTATTTCTTAATAGCAGAGGTTAAAATGCTATACACCATGAAATCAAATAACAGGTCTTTCTAAACCACACTAGGAAGAGGTTAAAATGCAAAATTAAACAAATATACTGATATAATTGAGGTGTGACCTGTGTATTAATGCTCAATGTGAATAATTGAGATAAGTGAAATCAAAATTAGGAACAGAAATGATATGCTCATTTCTTGGTTCCGTGGGCGAGTCTGTCGCTGGAAAAGGGAGGAGAGGAAGGAGTTGTCGGCGATGACACGGTGCACAGCCTTCCTTGGTAATTGTGTGTGTGCGTGTGTGTGTGTGTTTGGGTGTAGGTTTGGTGGGAAGAGGGAGTCCAGTCGAGGAGACCTGGGGCTGGGGGAGACGAAATTGTTTGTTTCGGAAACGGAAAGAAATTGCTACTCACCAGAAATAGGGGAATTGCTTCCTACACTCCGACTCCGCATCCTCTGGATCGACTCCGCATCCTCTGGATGGCCATCCAGTGTATGGTTTTCGATCTCAACCGTCCGATTTAATGTCAATGAATATGGATGCCCCGTGCATAATACCAGAATTGATAGACCCGAAAAAAATCTAACCGTTGAGATTAAATTGGACGGCTCGGATCAAGAGACGTCCACTAGATGGTTTTATAAACCATCCTCTTACACTCCTTCAATTTGAAGATCCACTCCGTTTTGACAAAAATGCCCCTCACGTTTTAAATTGGTGTGTGAATTAAGATGTAAATTGAAAAAATGCAAGGGGCATTTCCGTCCACAAAGGAGTAGATCTCCAAAGTGGAGGAGTGGAATGAGCAATTCCCCAGAAATAGCAAACTTTTACTATGTTAACACTCTTTTTTGACTAAATTGCCCTTGAGCTGATTTGGGTAATTACATCTTTAACACTATTAATGACTTGTCCGCGGTGGGTCCTGCTGAGTGTTGGAACGAATCTTGATGAAGATGAACGGCTAGTATTGTCTTGGCCTGAACGTACTGCATTCAGACCGGAGTCGGATCCGCTGGTCGTTTTTTTATCCGGACCGTCTGATTTAATCTCAACGGTTAATTTTTTTCGAGCCTATCAATCCTGGTATCATGCACGGGGCATCCTTAACCGTTAAGATTAAATCAGACGGCCAGAATCTAAAAACGACCAAAGAATCTCTCTGGTCTGCCGACCAGAGGATCTCATTCCCATTCAGACCCCTTTTGACCTCAAGAAATTCTCTGCACTGAGCAATTACGGGCTTTTTTTCTCCTTCGTTCCTTGGTTCCTTTCCTTCTCCAATTTAACAATATTGGGCCAATAAGTTTCTCCAATCAGGATTGATAACCGTCATCCACCAAAAAATCACCCGCGTCATCCATACCCCTCCCTCCCCTCGCGCTCCCTCTTTCTCTCGCGCGACATCCCCTCCTCTCCCTCACGAACTCTTCCTCCCTCTCACCACTTCCTTCCAGACGTGCCTTCCTTCCTCACCAGTGTCCCTCCCTTCTGTCTCTCCCTTCTCCTTGGCAATCTATTTTTCCTTCTTCTCCCTCACACTTTATCATGTCTTCTTAAACTGAACAGATATAACAACTAATTGAACATAAATGACAAATAAATTGAACATATATTACAAACAATGTGGACTCATACAAAAAGTAAAAGCGAGCAAATAAACTGAACAGAAATGACAAATAAATTGAACAGTTATAACAAACTAATTGAATAGATGTAACAAACATGATGACTCATATAAAAATAAACAGTGAACATAAACTGAACATATATAACATCTAATTGAACATAAATAGCAAATAAACTGAACAGATGTAACAAACAATGTGGATTCATAAAAAAAGTAAAAGTGAGCAAATAAACCGAACAATAATGACAAATAAATTGAACAGTTATAACAAATAAATTGAACAGATCTAACAAACATGTTGACTCGTATAAAAAAATAAATAGTTAACATAAATTGAACAGATATAACAAATAAATTGAACATAAATGACAAATAAATTGAACAGTAATAACACATAAACTGAACAGATGTAACAAATAATGTGGATTCATAGAAAAAGTAAAAAATGAGCAAATAAACTAAACAGAAATGACAAATAAATTGAACAGATATTACAAACAATTTGAACTCATACAAAAAAATAAAAGTGAACGTGTATAAAACAGATGTGCAAATAAATTGAACATATAAAAAAATAAATTGAATAGTTATAACAAATCGATTGAACATATGTAATATGAGATAGAAGGGATAGAAAAAAAAAAGGAAAAGGGCCAGTGAAAAACGAAAAAAAAATAAATAGAGGGATAAAAGACAGCACAAAAGGAAAGGAGAATGGGGAAAGAAGAAGGAGAGAAGGGAGGGAGGGGAACTCAAGAAGGAAAAGAGAGAAGGGAGGGGAGGTAACGCGCACTCGGATCGCTGGGTGAGAAAGGTGCGTGCGCTCGGATCGCTCGAATTAGATCGAAGTGCCTGGATCGCTCGTGGATGACGGTGATGACAATTAGATGGATGGTAAGTAGTAATTACCAGATTACCTTTCTCCAATTGAATTACTAGTCAGCCGCTGTGCCTGTCTTAAGACCAATACGATTTGTTAGTTTATTCTAATAACTATAAGACGTTTATTCTAATAACTATAAGACGACCGGTGTTATGTACATTTTTGTGGTTTTATTATCTGCTAACATTTTTTTATTTTTATTTGTTTTTGTCCCATGTCAAATTTATTTATCATCTATATTTTTCTATTCAATCAGTTTTAGTGGAAACCAAAGTTCTATTTTCTATTCTTAAAGGGGATTCAGCATAAAATACTAGCTGTCTTGTCTTGTGTCTTATAATCTTATTCCATCAGATTATGTTGTTAATTTGTTATTAATTAATCCTGTCGGTACGGGTATGAGGGGACAAGGAAAATGCCAGGAACGTCATTAGATACCACACCAATTTTTTATTATATCTTCTATCTGGAGACGGTTTTGGATAGATTTTTCTTATTGAAAAAAAATATATATGATAAAACAAGTTGTTTCAGCGATACAGTTGGGAACACAGGTTTCATGAGATATTTGAGTACAGTAACCCAAAATACCATGTCTCTCATTTTTTGTATTGTAACAAGGAGATTACTTGACTTGTCAATATCCGTTTCCTAAATTCCTGTTGGCTGCTGCTATTATTTTGACGAAATTAGGATAAACTACAAACTAAGAAAAGAACCATGTCTCTTTGTCTTTTGAGACATCCAGTAAAAAAAGAAAAGGACCATGTTTCTCAAAGATCAAACTGTACTCTGTTTCAATTCAGCCCGACTCCAGCAGTGAATTAGTGACAAATTACATATGTTATTTTATGATACGATTGTCTTGTAAAAGTACTGCGTTTTTGTTCAAATTCTAGTTATGTTTCATCGGTTTCTCCCATTTCATGCTCTAAGTTTAAATTAAGCAACGAAAACCATATGCATAAACTTATAATTGAAATAAAATATTATTAATTATTTCAGAGTTGGGATGACCCGTAAAACATGCGGGCTATTCAATATATCAATTTCTTACTTTAAAATTATTAATGATTTCAATATCTTGCATGCTAATAACACGAATTTCATGATATGCTGGATCATGCATCCAATTTTACTGCATCAATAGAAAAAGAAAAAGCAAAACAAACGTCTTGTCTCTCAGGTGATTTACTGCAAAAGATGAGCAACAAAAGCAAAAAGATAAGTATGAGCAAGCAAGCAAAAAAATACAAATTCTGCAAGAAAACACTTAAAAAACAGAATCTTTACAAAGAGAGATTGAGATTAATGCCACTGTCTTCTACTTCGATCCATTCCATTTCTTCACCCATTTTATGGTGCTCTTTCTTAATCTCTTTCCCAATCTCTTTTTCCTTTTTATCTTCCTCTTTCTCTGGTCTTTCCATCTCCCCTCTCTTCTTTGCTTTCCTTTTCTCTTCCATTTCCCTTACCTCTCCTTCAGCTCCCTCAAAATCCTCAAGACTAAATGCCGGTTGCCAGATGGGTTCTATCACCGGCTTCACTCGCTTATTCTCGCTGTTATTTCGCCATAACCCTCTCATGGCTTTGATTTTTCCAAGCAATGTGTAGAACTTATCCATCCTCTCTTCTAACTCCTTTTCATCTCTTCCCTGAGACCTTGTTTCCTCCTTCCATGCTGGTGTCATCTGAGACAGCTGTGGTACTTGTAGTCCAGTATATGGGAATGACCTTTTATTGTTTTCAAACTCCATGGATTTAGATTTATTTTCAAGTAGAAAGGGATATGAAGAGCAATTTTGGTAGGAGATTCAGAAACCGATGTTATTATATGTTGAATTGCACTACAAATGGTCAAATGGTATGCTACTTCAGCTTAGTCATAACACATAAGCCGAGTCAGCTTTTTTGGTCTCCAACTGCCACCGTCAAAATAAAATAACAAAATAAACAATTAATAAATAGTTGAAAGATGACATAAGAAAACTATGGGCCTTCTTGTATTTGACACAAAGTTGCTACTTATACTTTTATAGGATTTTCTGCAACTCGTCGAATTCGGCGAATTGCATTGATGGCTTTAGATTAATGATCTCCTTTTTTTTTTTTTTGCCTACGTGGCCTTTTCTAAAAAAAAAAAGTTTAGATTAATGATTGTAACCTTTGGAACACTATGATTACAAACGAAAACAGTGATCTAAAAATCATGATCATTCGTCTCTGTTTGTATTTTTAAATGAATGATCTGGATTTAAATCTAGTTCTATGTCCACGGGAATTTGTCAAGAAAACATTATAACAAACTTTGGAGCATTAAAACAGTAATTAAAAAATGAGTAAGGTTCCGGGTCACACTTTTTTTTTGCCACAAATGACACACTTTACTTTTTTATTTTAAATTTTAAAATTTAAAATGTAATCGTCCGATCCAAACCGTTGATCTTGTTCATTTTAACGACGGATGCATTGTCATAAAATTTTGTGAGGAGGGTTCCAATGCCAACATTTTAGTTGCCCCAAATGCCAACATTCCACTATTTAGTTAGTTTTTCAAAATTTAAAATAGCAACGTCAAATCCAAACCGCTCGTCTTATTTAATTTAATGACCGATGCGTTTTCATATAAATTTTGTAAATTTTAGAGTTTATTTGATACTCCATCAAAGACTAAAACATGTACGTATTAGAATGAATCTATCATAATTTATAAGGTTCGTTTATTTTTCTACCTCTTGATAGAGTACCAAATATATTATACCAACTACAATATCAATATATTACTAAATATCATAATTTATTCTAAGAGTAATTTACTCTAAATATCATATTTTACTTAATATCATATTTAGAAAAATATGATATCAATATACCAACTACATATATTACTCTTAGAATAAATTATTATTTTTACCAACTTTGAAACACCAAATAATCTGACCTAGCTGTTTAGTTTCTACTTGTAGAATACTAGAATTACTCCATTACAGGACGTGCTACTCGAAAGAAAAATAGCAAAAGAAGGAAGAAAAAAAAAAAAAAGCAAGAGACATGCTTGTAAGCTTTCTCCCTATTTCTTTTTTTTTTCTTTAGAAATTCATTTTGCTTTACAATACAAAATACACAACTCCAATCCTGTGTTAACAACCCGCTACATGTATGTTTTACATATATTTTTTAATGTCTATTATAATTGATTTGCACAATTGAATTTTTTTTCGCTTTTTAATCTCATATACAAAACATTGCTTAATTAATGCAAGTAGACATCCCTTATTTTTGCTATTTTTTCAAATAATAAATCGCACACAAAGCAGACTAGAAACTTCTAAATTTTTGGAAAAAAATTTTCTGTGTCATCACAAAATGAGGAAATTGAATTGTCACCCGAAAGTAAAATCTTTTGTTCTTGCCGTCTAAAAATTTTAATTTCTTCTCTAAATACCACTTTGTCCTTTTAAATAAAAAAATAGTAGTTAAATAATAGAAATAGAAATGTCTAACTATTATGTCCTCGCACCCAACATTAGAACCAATCGATCAAAACCTGATCGAACCCAATATCTTCATCTATTCTTGCCAAAGTTGGGTTTACTTCGCCCTCCTGTTCGTGCGAGAGAGAAGAACATACGAGATTGGGTTCGATCGGGTTTTGATCAACTGGTTAATGTTGGGTGTGAGGACATAATAGTCAAAAAATTATATTTTTATTATTTAACTTTTTTTTATTTAAAAGGACAAAGTGGTATGTAGAGAAGAAATTTGAATTTTTTTTGGCAAAAATAGAAGATTATTTTTTTTTGGTGGTAAATTTTCAATTTCCTCAATTTTGGATGGCACAAAAAAATTTTCCCTAAATTTTTACGTGCATAAATTGCTTTAAGTACAAAATAAGTTCAGAGATTCAATTTTTTTGTTAAATTTAGAATTATTAATGAATAAAAGTGATCATAATAAAGTACTAAATATTATGACATTTTAATTAGTTCTCATTTCAACGTGATACTGTTAGAAACGCACTGCGCATCTTTCTACGAGGCAGGTGACATGAATCTTCGATATAACTACAAGAATAATCCATACTACTTATAAAAGCATCAATTCAAAGGTCTATCTGATTTTGAGTTCAAATGTGTATCCAAATGTTAAACTACATAAATATAGGCTATGGATTTTTAAAATCTGATCAAATCAATGGTTTTGATTTGATAACGAAATAAATGGTTTTAAACCTTTCATCTAGACCGAGCTAGAATTAGAAATATAATAACAACAATAAAAGAATAAATGGTAAAAAAATAATATAAATAGAATGTCTAATATTATTTTATTTTTTTATTTGCCCGCATATTGGATCAGTTTTGCTAGTATTGTTAATTTGTGTTACTCGAAAAGGTATTCTTTAACATTCTATGTACCCTCCCCACTCCGGCACTCCCCAAGGATTCCGACTACAACCAGGGCGGATACAGGCAGGGCCTGGCCTACGCCGCGAAAATTTTTTTTAGTGTTAAAATATTAAAAATACTGTGGTAATTCGGTTATCTAATGCATCTAGCCTACTCTAGTATTGAAATTTCAAGTTACTAATGTCTAATTGAAGTCGACCTCGACAACTCGGCCTACCTTATCCTCCAATCCTGGTTCCGCCCCTGACTACAACTGGTATGCTACCATTGGCACCCTGTTTGTTGCGTATCGTATCAATCTTACTTTGTTGTTATATTTTTTTTGTGCACTTTTAATATAGACTGTTCCTTTTTCCGACGAATTCATAAATATAATTTGATCATCTGGTCAATATTGATATGAAGGATGCACTGTCGCATGCAATTGCGTCAGCTTGATGAGCTCGGTGCTTAGCTTTGATAAAGGACAGCACAGCTTTTGACGCCAACTTCCACTAGTTCAATTGTCATCAATTAATATAAGAACACAAAAAGTTGTCGGTTGTTAAATAGTTTTTATTTTAATACTCTTTCATATTTTGCATCCATGATGATCAACTTGATAATCTTTTTTTATCGTTTTGCATTACTTGTATATATTTTTTTCTTCCTGCTTATCTTGTACACTCTTTTTTTATTTAATAAAATATCATAAGCAAACGAAGCTTGCTTTCTTTAAATAAAAAAAGAACAAGAACAAGAAAAAGAATAACCTAAACTTTTACAGTGAGAGATGAGGAATGAGTTCTAGACTTCTAGTCCGGTTCAAATATCATCGGTTATTGTCAATAATCCTTTTACAATGTATATAAAATACAAAATCAAGAATTCCTTTATCCCGCTCTATATACAGACACTATCTTTTTTCTTTTCTTGTCTTTTTTTTTTTCCGTTGGTTTGGGGACAATTCGGATTGTTGTCCGTTCAATCAATAATGGATGTCCCGTTATGAATATCGGATCCGTATGGCTCGTAAATCTTAACCGGCGAGATTAGATCGGACGGTCGTGATGAAGAGCTGCAGAGAACAATTCTTAAAGCAAACTCTAGAGGTTACGTATTCGGGGGTTTGGGGTTATATGATCAGAATCCAATTATGAACTGTTGATTTATCTTTTTAGAAAAAGTAAGTTTTTATTTATAATGAATCACAATATATAGTGTAATATTTTAAAAAAAGATATTTGTGGTTCTAACTATAAAAGTTAAATAATAATACAATTACCGGTACAAAAATAGTTAGAAAGGATTTTTTTTCCCCCTTATCATTTGTTGTCCAGAAGTTAACAATAGTAAATGAGTTTAACGCATGGAAATAATTTTCATAAATCTAAGTCTTAGAAGTTTGTGGTTCAACCTTAAGGAACTATCTAGAACGATTCAAATATATGTCTGCGTGCGTGTTTGTGTCTTTACCAGTATGTCATATCTATGTTATCAACATCAATATATAAGTTGACTTTGCAACCTTCTTGGCTTCAAATAATAATAAAAGTTACAAATTAAAAATTAGAAGTAAGAACCTCTGTATGCAAGCTTTTCATCTACCATTAATTTGATCAGTTTGGTTGACCTGTTTTCTCCATGCTTTTTCAAACGTACGTATTACTCTGTATTATGGGAAAATTGGATATAACCCCCTATAATCATCTCCATTTGGATATAGCCCCTTACAATCATTGAAATTGGAAATAACCCCTCCAATCATCTTCTTTAAGGATATAACCCCTTTCCACTAATTTTATTTTATTTTTTAATTAGAAAAAAATGAGCAGCATAATTTTATGACTAAATTGCCCTGCTTGCAAAAATCGCTTCATCTTCCTTTTGTTTCAAAATCTCTGTTCTCTCTCGCAAAAAAGAAAAGTGCAGACAAAAAAATCAAATGAGAATCCTTCTATATTCTTTACTTTTCAACGAGTAGTTTCTCAAAAAAATATTTTCATCCAACTTATTGATGAGAAGAAATTGGGGGGTAAAGTTCACGAAGGTCTTAGGCAAAAGAAGTTAAATACAGTGAGCCAAGGGGGCTAATTATTAATCTCAAATTAGCCGCTCATTTTCGGATTTGAAAGAAAAAAAGAAGTTTAAGAATTAATAATAAGATTAAATTCAAAATTGTTCCTTCGATCCTAAGCCAAACGGTACTTACTTAAACCTTCGTGATTTTTCTTCCCATTTCTTCTCATCTCCAAATTTTGATAAGGTTCTTCACTTTCGAATGAAATTTGTTTTTGAGAACTTAGCTTGTTGAATAGTAGCCGTCATTTGATTTCTTTATCTACATTCTTTTTGGTAAAGAGAGACCAGCGGTTTAATTAGAAGCATAAAGAAGATGAAATGATTTTTGGAGGGAGGACAATTTGGTCATCAAATTATATTGTTAACTTTTTCTAATTAAAAACATATTAAAATTAGTGAAAAGGGGTTATGTCCTAAAAGAAGATGATTGGAGGGGTTATTTCCAATTTCAATGATTGTAGGGGTTTATATCCAATTGGAGAAAATTAGAGGGGGTTATATCTAATTTTCTCTATTTTTTTTAAGGGATAGAAGTCATCAATGCGTACCTCATATCTCATTAAGGTTATGATCACAACGATATCCAATCCAAAAGACCAATCTCATGTTCCAAGGAGAACAAAATAAAAAAGTATACCAATGCGACAGCCGAACCCAAAAAAAAAAAAAAAAAAATCCATAAGTACATTACTTTTTTATGAAAAATTTTGGGATCTTTCACTCAAAAATAAAAATTATAAATATAATTCACCTAAATCGAATATTCTATGTTCATGGATATATATATAGAGAAAGGATTCAATTAAATCGATTTGACAGGAGTCCCAGTTAAACCCCGCTAGATCTCAATTTTGAAAGTTCAAATGATCGATCCATACCATTCAATATGATCTCCATATTGAAATCTCCTTGCACACCAAATTTTACATTTTTTTAAAATTTTAAGTACTTTTTTCGAATTTTTAAAAACTACAACTTTTTAAGTGTAAAGAACAAATTAGATTAACAATTTTCTAAAATTCTAAAAAAATAGTAAAAAAATGAAAAAAAAATGAAAAATTTGGTGTGCAAGGATATTTCAATATGGAAGTACGTAATTTGTATTAGGAAGTAACTAATTATTTTTAAGGAAGTATGTAAGATTCATTAAGAAAGTGCCAAATATATTTTTAATTATGAATTTACCTCTAAGGAGTATTTAATTCGTCTCACGAGAGTAATTATATTTACGTAAGGGGGTATTTTATTATATTATAACATAAGAGATTATATTTTTTGACTAAATGGAGTGGACTTAAGGGAGTATTTATCATGAATCAAGAGATACATTAAAATTGTTATATGCAAAGGAGTATGGAAAAAAAAATGAAGATCGAGAAGAAGAGAAGGAAAAAAAGATGGCAGTGAGGGAGAGCAACATGGAGAACGAGGAGAGAACGGGAGTTGAAGGGGAGAGCGACAGGGAGAGATGAGAGCGGAAGGAGAGAGCGAAAGAACGGGGAGAGAGTGTGAGTCGGAGGAGAGAACGAAAGGGAGGGAGGCGCTGAACTTATGAGCTTTGGCGCATGTCATAGGATGTCAAAAAACTAGAATGTCGCATATCAGTTCCGAGTTTACTCGACTGTTAGACCTGACTCAGTCCAAATCCAAACCGGACTGAAATTGGACTTGGACCCCAGTCTAATCCAAACACGAGTTTGGGCCTAGATTTTTGGAAAAAAAAAAATTGGAAAAAGTCTGGACCTACTCGTTCCTTATTTGGACCAGCCTGGCCGAAAACGGAAGCTGTTTCAACTATTATTTCGTTTCATTTCGTTTTGGACGAAACGAAACAGTTAAGGAATATGGTTGCGTTTCAAAAACGAAACGGTTAACGAAACAATAAAACAGTTTCGTCTATGTGTAAATCACGAAAATTTCATCGATTTTGATCGTTTAGTCCAAAATGAAACAGTTAACGAAATTAATGGTCAGTTTCATCAACAAAACGAAACGGTTAACGAAACACCCTAGTTTCATTACTGTTTCGACCATTTTGCAGCCCTATGGAGCAGGCTCCAACAGTTCAAATTAAAAAAAAAGGTAAAAAATAAATATTCTACAAATTACAAAATTATTATTAATTACTTATTCTACAAATATTATGCAATCTAATAATTTTTTAACAAATTTTAATAAATATTATATATATATATATATATATATATGAAAATTAAATAAATTTAAGGAAAAAAAATTCAGACCGAACCGGGCCAACGCGTCCTGATTAGCTAGGGGCGGTTTTGGTGTGGGTTTGCCGGTTTGGTCCGAGAGAAATAAAAACAGAATAAATCTGGTCCGTGATACCACAGACCCTTATATCGGATCGACTTAAACCATATAATCCGGCCAAGTTTGGACCAGACTGTCCCGTTTGTTAAACACTACTGTCGGCTAAATTCACTTGTTTAAATCGAATAAAGTTGGTGAAATCTATGCTTGACGTGATTGCTAGAGAAGAGGTGCATGATGAATCAAATTTCACTTAATATGCTTTTCAAAAAGACAAGTAGAGGCGTAGAGCTGCCGTAGTGCCGTGACAATTACTTTCTCCGCTCTTTGATATGGTCATAGACTCATAGTACGAAATTATTACTTTCCAGTTTTGAACTCAGAACCTAGGAAAGTTAAAGTTAAGTTGCAATAATCAATACTAGGATATTATCAGCACATGAAAAGTTAGGTGATTCTTCCAGTAAATAAAGCTTTATTGTCCAAAAAAGAGATAGCAAAAGCAAAATATAGCATTTTTTATAAGGACTTCTTGTGGAAATGTAGTCAGTGAAGAAAACGTATCAAAATACCCTTACTTTGTTATGAAATCCATTTATCACCAAATTTTCCGAAAGCCGTAAAAATTCATTTATAAAATATTTCCTCCTTTTCGTTCTGATCTGTTTTAAAATTTGGTTTCTTACTTATATCAAGTTTCAGATTTCGAAATTCTTTTTTTAAGATAAATTGAGGCTCAAGCTTCTCTATTTATTTTGAAATTAAATGTCTATGAAAAACCTCCAGTCGGATTTCAAACCTGCGATCTTTCACTTAAATTTCAAAATTCTTATTTCTTTTCAGGTGATATCTTGTATGCGTCGATTAGTCTTTGGTGATAGTATTTTGTTCTCACAAAGATTTTGATTTAAATGTAAACATAATTATTCCTGAATTTCAACAGTTGATGACAGGAAGGTCAAAAACAGAAACTTAGCTTATGAGCCTTTCAAAATCAACTTTTTTCTTTTCTTTTCCATATTAAATGGAATTTCGGTGAATTAGTTATGTAAAATGCTTTTGAAAACTGTACCGGATACCAAAAAATTCCAATAATATCAGGAACCAGAACAGTGACCGAAACGGCAGTATCCGATATTGTGAGAGGAAATACCGGAAAATTTCAGAAAATATCAGAAATACCAGATTTCGGCCACTTGGCCGGTAGAGGTTCCGGTACGGTTTAAAAAACACTGGTAAAATGACAACCTGCTTTGCCAAGGTATCTTTCACCCGAACCTAGACGTCCCGGTCGATATACCAGTAAGAAAGAAACTAATCTTTGCTCTTTAAATAATGTAAGTATTCAAAGAACAACTAGAATTTTGATTTAATCACATTTTTAAACTAAATTTATCATAATATCTTAACGCATATGTTGGACCATGCAGGTTGATTTAGAGAAAAACCATGTCTCTACCTGACAAGGCATCAGGTTGGATACGACCAATGCCTAGGCAGGGTTGGCGTCTCGTTGGTTAGACAAAATTTAATCCCTCCCATATTCCATTAACCCAAATTAGCTAAGGGGCAAAATTAGTACCTCGGTGAGATTTGGAACTAATAGTTTTTCAAAATCTTAGGGTCGTTTCTTTGACCGAGGCATAGTATTTCTCCCGTGAGGCAGTGAACAAGACAAAGATTCAGTCTGAGCTTTTTAACAGAACGCAAAATGGAATGTCTTAAATTTGCAGTAAATTAGTAAAACGTAGTTTTACCAGAACATGTCAATTCAGGTCAATCAATATTTATTTGACCAACCACAGTGTTACAATTATTCTCCTTTTTTAATATTACTCTTTCTACATATCTTGTTTTAGTTTATTATAGATGTGGTTTTTTATTGTTGACTGTTGACGCGCGGTTGCAGTAAAAGTAGACCACAAAAGAGAAGATATTTTATTATGTACTGTCTTGCCAAGAGTAACAATTTTTTTGTGCCCGGCCAGTTGCCATGCTGAATACTGACTGTTCCCGCTCAATGTGTGTTTGAGAGAGTGAGAATGAGAGATAGTGTACACTGGGACATTCGTTATAACTGATTAACATCACAGTTGCTGGTACAATAACAGCAGTTTTTATAGGTACAGTCGTACAGCCGTACAGGAACAATGATAGAAACTAGGAACTGATAAAATATAGAATTATAGATTGATGCTAGTCGTTCTGATGTAATTGTTGTAACTGACATTCATTTTTACTGATTTTCTTTATCTCGTTTCATTTTTGGTTAGCATTGATTTTTGTATATACTTGATTTTGTAATTCTTTCCTGATTTAATAGAATTAGCAGCTAGCCACCGCATAATTCTTTCAAGAGAGAGAGGTGTCATGCATGACTGCATGTTAAATTGTTAATATATAAGTTGTAACTGATGAATGTAGTTCTTGTCACAATGCAGTCTCACCGACCATACCAGCATCCAAGTATCCAACCACGAACAGCATGTGCATGAGGCATTAGAGAGTGTGCATATTTTGAATAGAAAATGTGTCAGACCTTTGTCAGAGCATGCATGCTAAATTCTTAACTACCATATTCATTACTAATTAGGCTGCCTGACTATTGAAAAATGCTTTAAAATTAGTCTTAGATTAGAAGCATACATATATTTAACTGGGAGAAAAGAAAAAGAAAAGGAACTTTCAAATTTAAATTTGGCACAGATCAAGGGGGAAAAAATTCTATGACTCGTCGCTCCTCTCTGCTCCATTGACCTCATTCTTAACCAGCTTCCTGCCTGCATCATTATCTCCTCCTTGCATGAAATCTTCCAACTTGAAAGTTGGCCTCCATGGTGCCTCCGGCTCTGTCCTATCATCGACCTTCATTTTCTTTCGACTAGCACCACCCCTGCCGCCTCCCCATGCACCTCTCATGGCCTTGATGTTTTCAAGCAAGGCGTAGAATTTCTCCATTTGTTCGTCTTGCTGCTCCGTTTCTCCGGTTTGCGTGCTTGGTTCTGGTGTAGTCGATGGTTGTTCTGAGAGAACTATTGATTTTCTTTTTGTTAACACAGTTTTGGTTTCTTCCATTGATATGCAAGGTCTCCTTGTTTGGTTTTTCTCAAAGCTGTTGGGTTGAATTGATAAGAGTTTGAAACTTTAAATACAGTTGCGCATGCAGTGCGAGGTTTGATGCTCTCCATTTCCCTTCAGAAACGGACAGATATAGTCAAAGTCTTTTTGGTCATTTTTTAAATGAAATTTAAAAAAGAAAATTGATTTTTCTTTCACATATATATTGAATTAATTAATGTAAACAAACCGAACACACGTATGCAACTTCTAATATTTTATGAATTGCTCTAGTTATCAGCTATTATGTCGTTTTATTGATTGAATTTGAATTTTCTTATAATCAACAAAACCTCTGTTTTGCAATTTGCTTTTGTCGATGGAATTATTAACTATCTGAATAATCATCGTCATCATGATTAACATAATTATACGCTTTGTTGAATATATTAGATGTTAAAGAATACACATGATCATATTTAAATATTAAAAAAGTAGATAGATTGAATATAGAAGCCAAGCCCACTTAACTAAGACTTATAATACGGTAACTATTGGACAATATGATGGTCAAGGTTTCAATTCTGACCAAATTATTTTTTGACAATTATATTAGATTAATGTAGCTACTAGGTGAAAAATTAAATGGCTTCAAATTATTAAGCACATATCTCTGGCAAATTGGATGTTTCCAATTATAAAATGAGTCCGAGAATTAAAATGTGTTGCAGAGGTCTTTTCATGTGTTTTCAGAAGACCAAACATCATATGGTAGTCAAATTCAAAATTAATTACTTCATGAAGAAGTACATTGTTAGGTGCAACAAATCTGTGTCCCGGCGTTTATGTTGTGCTCTAGACAATAATTAAGGGGGACTACTTAGTTAATGGTCCACTGAAAATTATATAAAGCAACAAAATCCGCTGATTAGAAATATGCTTATTCTTTATTCCATCATCCATTAGTTGATCAAATAAAATTCACAAATTTAGATTTCGTACAAAAACAAATTAAGGGTCACATTGAAGGAATTATACAAGGATAATGAATTACAAGTAACCATCGTAAAATGAATTTCCAAAAGAAAATGATTCTAATTAGTGAGTAGTATAGGAGCCGTGGAAGTTGTGTAAGAAATTAATTTGAGGGAGACCGTGAACAGTTCAGTCAATGTTGAAAATTAAAATCAATCTACACCGTCCAGATTTAATCGGACGGTACCACAGGCTATAGCAGGCAAAACATTGTCGAGGCGAGTAGCACGTGGTTTACTTGTTAATGTTACGTCAAGTCTATTACGTCACCATAGAACTAGAGAGGAATATTTCTTGTGACGTCAGCGCTTGAATGGACTCCTAATCGTTGAGTCTTCTAATATAAATTTCATCTTCAAAAAAAAAATTTGTCAATTCTTGGAAGAAAATTAATACATCTCCCGTTCTGATCTCCGTCAGATTTTGGTGGTGAAAAAAAAAAACTCAGTATAAAGAAAAGAAAAAACAACATCTTTAATAGTGACCAAGCAATTTAATAGGACGGAGCTTGATAAATACATTTAGAATACTCAATATAAACCATTAAAATTTTATCAACGACTGACCTTCTTTAAAGTTTACAAAAAAAAAAAAAAAAGATCAATAAATTTAATTAATGTGTAAATATTTATTGATATATGTTTAGCTATTAACAAAAATCCTAGTTCTAGACAATAATTTGATTGGAAGAGGACAATTTACTCATGTAGCTTGAGCAAGAACTTAGAATTAGGATTTGAGAAGGCCGCATATCGATAGTTCAATCAAGAAAAGATGTAATCTAAATTATTTGATTTGATGAGATGGTCCACCATAACAATAATTATACTGTATTACTTTAATAATAAATTAATATTGGATGCGGACTTGATCACAGTTACAACTATTAACTGTACACTTGCGTTCTACAAAGGTTTTTTTTCGAAACCTTGACAGCAGCTAAGGTTTCGAAAAAAAACTTTATAGAACGCAAGTGTACAGTTAATACTTACAAACCAAGAACCGCGAGAGGGGAAAAAACAATGAGTTGTACAACCCCAAATCCTCTTTATCACAATCACATCTCTGCTGATCCTTTTTTTTTTTTTTTTTTTGGTGTGTTGCACTGTTGCGAGTCTTTACTGGGAATTCCGCCAGTAAAGGCGCAGTTAGGGGTGGACTGACGAGCGGGGCCCCATCTATCAAGCTCAAAGTTAATGTGATCAAAATTAAATACAATATTTTAAAAAGTTATTATTTAAATAAATTTTCGTGATCATAAAATGATAATGACATCCACATTTGTTCTCTAATGTCGTTTTCTAGTGTCGCCTTTGCCAGCACTCAAAATAAAAACAGTGAATTGAATAATATGATAATGTGTAAAACTAATTGGTTATTCACTTATTAACAAAAAAGAATGCCAAAATGTCCAGAATAGAGAATATTGACTCGTGTTTCGCACATCATCATTGAAGAAAAATACTAACAATTGTAAGAACCAAATGACTCAGTTAAATATGATTTCCCATCACATTTTTCACATTATGTTATTGTCAGAAGGTTTGTCATGGAGCCTGCTTCCAAAAATACCATTAGCAAAAGAATTCGAATCGGCCAGCATAAATTTTTCAAGAACCAACTTAAAAAAAAAAAAACACTTTCTTAAGGCAAATACAATTGAATTTTCTCTACCTAAATACTTTTTCTTATAAATTATTTCATAATTGCATTGTTTGTCAATTTGTCAGACAATTACTTTTCAATAATTTGCAAGTTACAGCTCATCGCTTTTGGATTATGCTAAACAATGACAAATTAGCATCTCGGACTTTTACTCCAAACAAACAGAGAAGTGATTTGGACGTCACCCAAAAAGTTGTACAACACCACCAAATTTTTTTAATGACCAAAATACCCTCTATACACCTCCATGCTTTTCCAACTTTTGCCGGCCATGGTGGACTTTCATCTCACCATGTTTCTAAAGTTCTACCGTTCTTTCAAAGTCCTAAACCTCACTTCTTCATTCTTTTCATCCCGTTCCTTCCAATTTTCTTCCGCCACCTGTGTCTAGAGATTAGCCACCTGTGTCTAGAGATTAACAGTGGCCACATATAATTGGACATTGTAGAGAGCAAGCAATTTTTGACTTCGAGATCGACAGTGGTCGCATCATTGTTGGACCCTCGTCTGGGCTCAGTAGAGAGATCGGTGAGATAAGATCGCGTCATAGCCTTACCCTATATGCCTTCAATTTCTATTGTAATTCCTCATATTCTGGCAAAAGTAAACCGTCTTTGTTGGAAAAAAATTACATTGGTATCATGTATTACGTGTATAAATTTTTTAAGTTCAGTTTTTCCTAATATCATATTTTATGAGAGGCCTTTGATATTGTTTTGTTTAGTATAGGATTTCACCAAACAAAATAAGAACTAGTGTTTTAATATTATTTCTATCAATCCAATTATGATTTACTTTATTTTAAATGGAGAACCAATAACATGTTTGATCTAATATTGGACCAAATGTTGGATCTTAAATGCTTCAATTTGTTGACCCAATAAAAATTTAACATAAACCAATCTCTTTTCGCTGCCACATGTGTTTTTTTTTTTTTTATTTACCAGTGCCTTAATAATATGTGTTTTTACAAACTTAGCACAATTTTCACCTCTCACTGAAAGCAATCAGAATTCATCAGCGCTATTAATAATATGTGTTTTTACAAACTTAGCAATTTGCACCTCACACTAAAAGCAATCAGAATTCATCAGCGCTATTTTCTTTTATTTTTGTCTTCGACAGCTTTACGGTGTGAAAAATAGCTACGTTGTACCGAGATGAGTTGGAAGCGTTTATTTATTTAACTTCTATGAAGTTGGGATTGATTCAGAGAAATGCTTGGAGCCTTGGAGGCTTGGAGCGACCCAATTCACGGAGGGCATTTTGGGCACTAAAGATGTTTGGTGGTGTTGTATCAGTTTATGGCTTTATGCCTTTATGGGGTGTCCAAATCAAAGTATCCTTCGGTCCCCAACATTCTTTGCTTTAAGCATTGACTAATTCTCTCATTGAGGCTACGTCATCTAACCAACGTCATGACATATGTGTCACACTAAACTGGCCTTTTATAATACATCACAAACTCGCCTTAAAAGAATCAATTATTATGCGCATTTAGTAGAAGGTTAGTAATTGAGCTTTTAATTCTGCATAAAGAGACTGAATTTTCAATAGATATATAGTCATACGTGTACACGTTTGAATAACACACAGGAGGTGGGCAGGTGGCAAATAAATAGTGTTTCAAAAAAAAAAAAAAATGGTGGCAAATAAATAAAATGCAGGTAAGGGACACTCCATGTTTGCCTAGTTCCAATATACCAGAGTCCCATTACCATGTAATATATTTCAGATCTGAATTCTGAACTGGAAATTTTTAAACTGTAATTTGATGCACAATTATTAAAGTTCATGAGGACTACTTTCAAAATCATGAAATAAACTAATTTTCAGGGCTAAAGTAAATGAATTACGCGGTGCTGTGTCTAAATCAAAGGTCCAATATTGCAGAGTATAAACGAAAATAAATTCCAGGAAAAACATCCAGGCACAATAAAGTCTTTTCATGCCGATCTGAAAATAAAAATGAAATTTTGTTGTTTTGTACATGGGCTGATTTTATCAAGTAAGCGGTAGGCTTCTATAGACAAGACTAGTTCTACACTTCTACCAAGCCTTTTCATAAAGATATTATTATATTAAAAGGAGTTTGGTCTATTAGAATCGCATTTCGGCCTTTTTGTTTAAGTTCGGTCTGATTTCTACTTGCTAGGAATTTGGGTTTCCGGCCTGTCAATTTTTTTCATTTTTAAGCCTGTTTTGAGCTTCGACCATCTGATTCCTAGCTGGATCTCATACAAGACGAGTTTGGATAAGTACATGTTTAAGAGAGAGTACAATTAAAGCTCTGATGCGAGTTCTACTTTAAATTTTAACAAATTATGGTAAAATAAACACTCTTCAACTATAATTAAGCCAAACATGAACATCACTAATTCCTACATATTGGATAAAATATATTATGCGCATTAAGTTCAGGCCAATACAATTATTTATCAATTACAAAAACCATATATTGTATTTTCCAAAAAAGAAAACAAAAAATTGAAACAATATTAACACTAGAATATCATTAGTAATATACGTATATGATATTTTTTTCCAAAGTTGGTTCAGTCGTAATTTTGTTTTATATAAAAAAAATGTTGTGAATTGAGGCTGAATGCAAGCCCAACCGAAACACAAATTATCACATTTTAGTTGATAGTCTGTAAATACATGCCCCCTAACGGTTGCAATATGTTTTCGGTGAGCCATTTTCAGTTTTTTTTTAAATAAAACCAAATTAAAATAAAAAAATCTGACAAATATTTCAAAATTCAAATTCTAATGGTAATCTCAAATTGGATCGGGCTGTCAATGAAATCCGTTTACCCTATCTATACCGTATTCGATAAGGCGGGTATGGGTAAGGTTTTATTTTCGTTAGACTAACGGGTATGGGTACAGGTAAAGAAAAAATTCCATTAACTTATCGGGTACGGGTACGGGTACGGGTAGGCCTGCAAACGGGAGACTGTTTATCCGTTTTTCGTTTCGTTTCGTCCGGACGAAACAATAAAACGATTTCGTTTGGTTGGATGAAACGATTAACGAAACGAAAAAACAGTTTCGTCCCTGTGTAAATCACAAAAATTTCGTTAATTTCAATCGTTTCGTCCTTATGAAACGGTTAACGAAATTAAAATCAGGTTAACGGAACACTCTAGTTTCGCACGTTATGCAGGCCTAGGTACGGGTAAAGGCTATTTCGTACCCGTTATCTAACGGGTAATATTTTACAAATATATATGTATATATTATCATGTTTTTAGCATATTTCGTAAGATATATTATTCATTTCAATCTTCCTCCAAATTAATTTATGATGATGGAAAAATTAATTTACACTCTATATTATATTATAATTTATAATCAGTTATATAGATTTTTTTAATCAATTGATACGAGAATAAATTTTATAATTTTTATTATATCTAAAATATGATCTAAATATTTTTCTTTTATCTATATATTTATTTCATAGCACATTATATATATTTTTTTATTAAATTAATAATATTATTATTACCTATTATGTACCGTAACTCTACCCTTACCGTTAATTCTTAACGAGTATGGTTAGGGTACGAGTAAAATCTTTTTTAACAGATACAGAAACGAGTATGGGTAAAGAAAATTTTAACGAATGCGAGCATGAAAATATCTTCTACTGTATCGTATCCATTGACAGCCCTAAAATTTGGACCATAAAATCAATAATGACACAACAATAAAGAGAAATAAGAAGAAATTTAAAACAAAATAAGCTACTATTTATTAAACAAAAAATCCAATCTTTGGAAAAATCTGACTAAAAAAAGCTGCACGTCACGCACGTGATCGACTTGATAGAATGAAGAGACAACAACATTCACAACCGTCAGATATGATCTTTCCGCGCAGGAGATGAATCAGATTCCAATTCCAATTCCAAACAGTAAGTCACTTTCTCTGCTTTGATTGTACCACTTCTCCATCGTGAGAAAAGACACAACGATCAGTCTCTTTCCTTCGTTTCATGGCATCATGATTCAGTACGTACGATTTACTTCTTCCCATCACATCCTCTGATAACAATTAATTCCATTCAGAGATCAAAAGAAACCAACTTTTCGCAAGCTATTACAAATTGACAAACCCAAGTGCCCCATTACATCAAAATAGCAAAACCTAACCGTTTTAGTGCTACCCAGGAAAAGCGCTTAACTTGCGTATAATAGATGAACGTACGATGTTTATTAAATGTCGTATTTTTTTCGGTGCATTGCATTGCTCATAATAATAATGATAAATTTTCATATTTTAGTATATAAAAATAACAATGCAACCACTTCGCCATCACATCACGTGCTTCCTTTCAAAGAGAACTTCTGTCTTTACTTACTATACATTTTGCTTCTCTCTCTCTCACAAACACACCATACTCTACACAACTGACACCACCACCAACAATTGAAACAAAACAAAAAGCGATGCAGAGGTGGGGTTTGGTCCCGCCGTGACACGTCAGATCTCCGGTCATGTCTCTGGCCTCTTCAACAAGAGAGAATTCGTTCCCTTCTCTATGTCTCATTTTGTTCCTAGTTGCGAGCTTCTCTCTCTGTGCAGTGGCGCGTCAGGTACCCAGCTACAACCAGACTTCGCTTTCGGTTCTAGGAAAGAGACCTATACCGCTTGATCCTTCGCATCCTGATGCGACGAAGAGGTTTCAGGATAGTAAACGACGCGTCCCCAGCTGCCCTGATCCCCTTCACAATCGGTGAGGTTCATCTCTTGCATTAAATTCCTCGCATCATAGTTCGATCTGGGTCCGGAGGCAAAAGGCGCGACTCCGTCTTTGGATTGTATGACACAAGGAAGTTTGGTTGTGCCTCGGCACCTCTGCAATTGTTCAGAAATTGCTGTGTACTGTTGGGAGATCTGGACCGTCCGCCTCAGATCGGGTGTGTGAGTAGTTGTATTTTGCTACTTCGAATCAGCTATTCGGATGAAAAGTTACTGTAATGGAGCGCTGATTTATCTTTTCTTTTTTTCTTTTTGAGTCTTTCATGGAACAATGTGAATATGATCAGAAAGTAAATGTAGGTATGGCTTTGTATGGGATGAATCTCTTGTAAGAGCAAGATTGTTTGGAGGAGATTCTTTTAATACAGAGCTCTATTTTTGTTATTTTTTGTACTGTGATTCGATCAATGTGATTTTTTTATGGTTTTTTTTATTTTAAACGTTCTACTAGGGGCTTGGTATGAGATGTATGTGAATTATGAAAGAAGCAAGGATCAATGTTTCAAATTTAGTTACTATTCATATACCAGAAGCTCCTTATTCTGATATTCAATTTCACTATTTTTATTCTTTTGAACAATAAAATCATTGAGCAAAAAAATATTCGTCCAATAAAGCAAAACAAGCATTTCAAGGCCGTCTCAATTTTTGTTATATATGTCAAATGCGTGAGGGAAAAAAAAAAGGACTTGTATAAGAATTTTTAAACATCTGAATATATTCATCCAAGGGTTCCACAGTCAAGTTTTCCACAAAAAAAAAATAAAAACTTAAGAAAAACATGAAACTGAAAAAATACTATTTCACAAAAATTGCAAATTGCCGTCCACCAATTACAGAACTAGTAATCAAATTTCAAACAAAAAAACCCACATAATTCCAGTCAAAACAAGTCAAAATAATGAGATATTATTGCTTGCTCCCGTACACTTTTCATTAATTTTATAAAAAAAAAAAACTAAAATTTAAATATTAGCCAGTAGATTTCGCCTGATCGCAGGAACTTCAGGAAATCCTTCATCAACACATAAATTATACATTTTTCTACTAACTACTCCCAAATCCTAATAAATCTGCCATGTCGCCAATACGTAGTATATTGTAAAAATTAAGGATCACGTTTTGTTATGGTGAATTTGAGTTACGGGATTCAAGGTGCTTTTGGAGTTCAGTGACGTCATTGTTCGAAGAGTTTGGTTCATAGGCTGGACGCACCTTTCTGTGAAGAGGACAAATTCAGCTTTTTTATTAAGGCAAATCACCAAATCCGGATCTTTTGTCTCTGTCGCGGAATAGTCAACCGTACAGCCGGTGGAGGGGGCCTACTGAGAAAGTGAGAATCTTTTGGATTAACAAATTGAAGCGGGTGCATTTGGCAGGTTTGGCAGTGTTCTTTGGCGTTTTTTATTGTCCAAGTGTCTGATTGGTTAGATCATCTACAGTTTTTGTGGTATGGATGTTTGATATGGTGTCTACGTACCACCAATGTGGGTACTGTTAATTGGAACATGGAAAACTCAATTGCAAAATGTAATATAACCCTCAAAGCATATGCACTATTATAGAAATAGAAATGAAAATGCTGTATCAAAAAAATATAGAAATGAAAATGTAGGATCATGCTATCTGTTTTAAGAGCTTCTTTACATCATGTTATACATATTAACAAGGCAGTTTTTTGTCTCGTCCGGAAAAAAAATATATATCCGTTACAGATAATTTACAAGTTTTAAATTAACAATAAAAGTTTATAAACGTGGTGATTTTAGATTAAAAAATATTTTTATGTACCAATAACATGTTTTTTTTTCCAAGTACATGATGATACATGCATCAAGATGAACAAAAACGAGTTAAATTATTTTAAGAATTATATTGTATTTTATACATAGGATTAATCATTCTGATAGTTTACACAAATTATTATTCACAATCCAAATCGCAACAATTAATACTAATATTTTCTTCCCATTTAGTTTTTTTTTTTTTTTTTGATATCTTAACGGCAGCTATCAAGTGGAATTTTTTCATTGTGTAGGCGGTATGCCGATTAAAAATATGCACCACAATTTCCAGACTCCATATCAGAAAAATTAACTGGCAAGCTTAATTATTTTTTTTATTCATGAATTAATTTATTGTAAATTAAGTTTTTACTTTTTAGACATGTAGTAAAAGATAAATTTTTAAAGTATAGATGTCGCGGTTCAAAACAGAACTGAAAATTATCTCATAAATATTTGAAAGGTTTCATTATATGTGTATATATTTAAAAAATTTTACAAAAAGAAAAAATCTTTAAACACACCTGGCACTTCCAGCAACAATCAAAAGATTTCTGGCCAGACTATTCCGTGACTGATTCCGTGGATTGGAATTGAAATGGTTTGCTTAAAAATCAAGTAACGCAGTGAAGGAATGAGGAATCCAAAATTATTCCATTATCAAGACAAACAAAATTTGCACAGACTGAAAAGTAGAAATGATCTCGTAAAATTCAGAACCGTGAATACATGCAAATAACATATGCATGTGACATATCAATGTAGAGAATCCCAAGTCATATACTGCCTGGCCTGAGCGCCTGAGAGGAAGTTATGGCAGGAAAATAAACGCGGCGGAGGAGGTTTTCTTGAAGGCTGGGTCTCCATTTGTCGCCTTGCAGTTTGGACTGGAATCTCCTTGAATTTTGTTAGATATTATTTTGTGTTTTTTTATGCTTAGAGCTCCTTCTAAATTTCAACTATTTGTCTTTTCTCTTGATGAAAAAGTTCAACTGTTTGTCATTTTGTTTATGTCTTTATTGCATCAAGACACGTCTAGAGCGCCGCTGCCTCCACGTCTCTTATTTGTTTCTTCTTCCAAATTGTTTAACGTACCAAAGTTTCTGTCAGAAATAATATGGCAATGCTTTAGTAGGTGATAAATTGTAACGATGCGTCTTATACTAAGTTTGAACGTTTTATAAGCAAAAAAGCAAAATTTGTAGCACTAACAAGAAGTTTTTGAATCGACAATTCTTTGGACTTGTCAAAAAATTAAGATTTTACTAGAGTCATTTTGGGTTTTAGAAATCGGTCCAAAATTAACATCTAATAAGATTAGATTTTTAATATAAAAATCAGTTTGAGTTGTTCGAATTGGTCATTGAAAACTCCAAAATTGAGCCCGTCAGTTCTGACTAATTTTATTATATCTCAATAATAATAATTAATAATCTTGATATTATTTGATCGGTCAATAGTGACTTATTTTATCATATGTCATAGATTAATATTTTTGTCATGATTGGAACTTATGTTCGTTTTTTGGAACGTGACGAACGTCCATGTGTTGTGCAGTGAAGGTTAATTACCTTTAAAGTTTAAATTAAACCAAGGTGTAAAACTCATATATAGCCCATACGCACGTACGCGTGCTATATACTGGGCTTGGGCCTGAGGAAGTAGTACCGTAGAGTTTGATTTTAGGAAAACTTATTGGGTGATGGATTTAATTAATTGGTTTCAGCCCATAAAATAAAGCATTTTAGATATATTTTGGGCTAAGTCCTTTAGATTCGGATCATTTACAGCCCCTTGGAGGATTAAGTTGGGAAGCACAATACTGTAATTGGAAGAAGCTCACAAAGAATAATCATATATTCATATTTGTCGAATCCTGGAAATGTAAAATGCAACCAGGAGAAATATATTGTAATGTGAGATACTGAGATTTCATTTCTAGTTCCGATGACGACTTGCGGCGTGAACCAGATCCTCTGGTCGGCCACTGGATGTCTTTTGATCTGAGCCGTGTGATTTAATCTCAACGGTTATGGATGACCCGTGCATAATATCAGATTGATAGGCCTGAAAAAAATTAACTGTTCAGATTAAATCGGACGGCTCAGATAAAAAAACGTCTATTGGTTGTTTTTTTAAATCCGACCAGAGGATCCGGACTCACTTGGGGCGTGTACAATTTTATTTGAAACTTCATATTCATTCGAGCCAGGATTAAACCAACCTAGCTACCACTTGGAAATTACACTTGCATAGTTCTGAATTTACGGTACTCCTTAACATTGATGCCATGATGTCTGAAAGTACTAATATTATTTAGCACAGAATTGCGTAGTCATAGCTAGTTATCTAAATTATGTTATTTTAATACCAAATTTCCAAATTCCAAGCAATAATATTAATTTGTTCATGTATGTAATGACATTGTTTTTTCTCAGTATTGAACTCCTAACCACTGAACTTTTCGTGTTTCTTAGAAAACGCATAGATTATGACGTGTTTCCCATTTTACAAGAAACTCATTTAATACAAGGACCTTTTTACTTGAACTGTTGCTGGAATTAAATAGACAAAATAACATATTAATATTAAAAATATAATATTATACTATTAAAATAGACGCTATAACGTGGGACTTATTTAGCTATATATTAATATCAAGAGATAAGAAAATTAATGGCCTAAAATTTATATTTTTATTCTAAAAATATTAAATTCTTTCATAATGATGTCAATATCTTATAATATATGCATGTTACGTATAATTGAAATAAAATAAAACACATCTACACGGTTCAAAAACTATACTTTTAGAAAGAACTAAAAAGTTAAGAACATTTTTGACATCAATAACGTAGGATTGGATCTCTCCTCAAAATAAATTAACTTTCATAATCACTTCTAATTAATTATTCTTATAAAAAAATAGATTCGAAAAAAAAGGTAAACTTGGATATCTAATAAATAAATGGCATTTGTTTGGTAAAGCTAGGTTGACGATTCCGTCTCATGCTCTCTGCATATTTCCAAGCGGACCCGGATCCCGTGTAGCGCGGCACCCATATAACGAACTTGTCGGGCCGTCCGATTTGATCTTGACGGTCAATTTTTTTCGAGCCTTACAATCTGATGAAATTCACGGACCACCCATCATAGATCGGACGATCCGAGAGATACGCTACACGGGTGCACCCGCGCGGCACCAGATCTAAATTCATTTCCAAGCTGCCTGGAAATCATAAACTAGGGGCTAGTAACAAGCACGCCGATTTCAGAAAATTTTAGACGAGTTGCATTTTTTAAAATATTGTAATGTCAAGTAGATAAAGGACGCGAGCCGTCCATCTTTAATTTATTTCATTCTTTTGCCTTGATAGAGTTACCAAATATTCTCCTTCCACTATAAAACAGAGTTTACTTTTTACGTATGACCTAGCTATTTATTCCATATTCATTCATTTCTAGTTTATTTCAGTAGAATAAATAGCTCAATTGTGATTTTTATCAGGAAATATTAATCTTTATTAATTATTAGGTTTGTAATTGTTCCGTTTTCCAAAAAAAAAAAAAAAATGAAGGTGTGTTAATTATTAGTGCTATTTCTTCGACATAAAAATGGCAATCAGGACATAAGAAAAGATACCAACAACACAAATGATAATGAGTAGGATTCCGGTGCCACACTTTTTTGGTCACTAATAACACATTTTACTTTTTTATTTTAAATTTCAAAATTTAAAATATAATCGTCCGATCCAAACCGTTGATCTTGTTTATTTTAACGACGGATGCGTTGTCATAAAATTTTATAATTTTTCAAGTTTATTTGATGCTTAATCAAAAGGTCAAAAATGAACGGATCAAAATAACTAAAATAGATTACTTCTAATATGTCTATTTTTCAACCTCTTGATCAAATATCAAATAAACCTTAAAAATTATGAAATTTTAGAACAACGCATCCATCTTTAAAATGAACAAGATCAACGGTTTGGATCGGACAATTATATTTAAAATTTTTTTAAATTCAAAATAAAAAAGTAAAGTGTGGCATTTGTGGCACCCAAAAAGTGTGGCACCGGAATCTTGCTCAATGATAATTATGATCTAGCTTTATAATGTTCTCAATATAAATAATTAAAGCAATTTTGGTCGTAAAACGTATATGAAATGATAAACAGGTCGATGCAGCTTTTGCGGTAATCACATGTATATATGAAACTTATTATTGTTTCTCTTATTTCTTTAATTCAGTTAATCCATGCTACAGTCAATTACGTGGAATATAAAGTGCTTTAATATATATTTCAGTATTTCAGTATATATAAATATAACGAATACTGTGTACGTTGCGCTTATTCAAAAGGTTTCATTTTTCTTATTGTACTGTATATGAATTATCGTTGACTTATTATAACAAATAGTTGCAATATACATACGGACTATTGGCAGCCAATTTATTTCGTATTTAAATATTTGCATGTTAAATAATACAGGAAGATTCCCAGAGAAACCGGGGACGGTAGCTGGAAATGAAAAGAAAATTCAAGGTCAAAACCAAATTAACCCAAAAAAAAAAAAAGCCTAAGAGAGAAAAGAGGCAACCTAGCGTCCCTAATCCCACCAAAACAGGAATACAACCGTGGCGAAACGGTGGGCTTTATGTTTATAAAATTTTGTTTTTCTATTCAAGGAATCATATGGAAACTAAGCCGACAAATGTTTTATAGTTCCAACATGAACATAGGATAAGGTGGTATTCTCAGAACAAGTTGACAACTAGCAACATTAAACAAAACACTAAAAAGAATTGGGGAGGGGATACAATTTAGGAAAGTGGGTAATTATTGTTGAATAAAACCAAAACCCTACCTATGAATGACTTTTTCTTCTTTGGTGCATTGTTGGAGAATTGAGTGTTACTAGTGCAGAATAGTCTTGGCCACTCCTCCTATATATTGTGACGATAAATAATTAGAATGTTCAACAAGAATTTCTTTTTCATTTTTTGATTTTTGAAAATCTTATTTTGCAAGCTAATGCTATTTAACATGGACAATGATGTAACGTTCTCTTTTTTTTGGCATTAATGTAACGTTCTTCACACCATTCTCTTGTCGTTCAATTGAAAGTTCAACTTAACTAATATAAGGACAATGTCATGAAATGATCATATTGTTTGAGTAGAATTTACAAAACCAAAATTTAATTTGGTCTTTCATTTCTCTGCAAAATATTCGTTTACATTAGCGGCTCAACTACATTAAAAGGCATGGGCTGATCACAGCAAACCGTGATTGATTGAAATTTTAATTGTAGGAATAGGGAACATATATTAATTTAGTATCTTTTTAATCAAGCTAGCCAGTCATTTATACAAACTGTAACATCATTTTTTGCGATTATATTACAAGAGCTAAGAGCATCTAATTAATTAAATCATAAGAAATTAATATTTTTTTTATCGCATTAATAGACTCCACAACTGAAATTTCGGGAATACAATGATATAAAGATAATTTTAAAATAGTAAAAAATTGTTAATTTGATAGAACCAATTCATTTTTGCAATTGCAAAAAGTGAGATCTTTTAGAAATTTTTTTTCGTTTTTTAAGTTTTATTTTTATAGGAGAATTGTGGTTTCTCTTTGGCACGAAGAGTAGCCGTTGTAGGGATTTCCAAGTTTCAAGCACATTGTTTTTGATCCGCACATCTCTGAGCTGGAAGCATTCCTGAAAAACGTTAGATAGGTTTAGTTTAGAAGCAACCGAGAATATAAAAATATAAAAAGATTACATCAATTGATTTGGAAGGAGAGAGAATGGGAAGGGGAGATGCACCCTGGTTTATTGCTTTGGCTGAAATCAACTCCACTTAACTATAATAAAACCTCTCATCTCTAGCGACAAAACCTCCAACTTGTATGGAAAAAATATACGCAAGAGAAAAAGCGTGTATGGAAAAAAAAGACCTTGTTCTCTCTCCAATACTTTTTCAACTTTGAAATGACATATATAACACAAGTTGTGCAATCAGTGGATTCCTTTCTTCAACAATCAACGGAGCCCATCTGGGTCCCATCTAGACATGTCAATGGACAATTTAATCTAGTTAAACCTCATCCAAATCATGAGTATATTTATATTATTAATTCACCTTTAACAGTGGAAATAAAAATCTTGTTCCTTTTCCTTTGGATCTCATAGTATTAGTGGGGATGAGTAGAAGCTTCGTTTCGGTGTGCTTTTATTATAGTTAAAAAAAGATTTTTGTATTTTTCAAGCGTACTCTGTAGTCTATATATTACACTCTTGTATACAGGTTGAAACAATACACCCCAAATTAAAGCAGTTCTTTACAGTAGAAAAAAGTTGATAAAATAATATTAAAAAAAAGATCAAATACAAATTACGAAAGCTAGTGGAGTAATATTAAGTAGATGAAGTAGTAGAATAAAAATGTCATTTATTGTATAAGTTTATTTCCACAGTAGATAAATTAACTTTAATCTATCTTATTCTAGCTACTATTTTTTTTATATTCATTAAAAAGGAAGTAAAAATTTACTTCATCGTTAATCTGCTTGTCAAACAGTGGCGAGTGACATAGACAAACAAAGATTTTCTTAAGAAAAATAAGAAAAACAGAAAGAAAAAAATAATAATAAAATTAAAGAAATATGAAATGCTGAAGTTATATGTTAGATGTAACGTAGGATACGAATTTTGGAAAAATCGTTGCTTTCTCAATACCTGTCATTGCTCATCGGATGGTCCTATAATAAAAAATAAACGGGTACCTCCAGCTAGGTTGAAATGGACATGACCTCAATATTTCAAATTCTATACCTTCAAAAAAACATTTCAAATTCTATGTACGGTATTTATCTAAAAAAAACTATGTACGGAGCACTTAGCTTTGCGAAAAGCAAACTAGAAAACAGGAAAGAGACAGTCTGTTAGGCTGTCACGTAGACGTAGTTATCTGTTTTGGACCCAGTTTTGGGCCATATCGCCTTACTGTTCTCTCCGATACCGAGAGATAAGATGGGTCTGAGTAGGCCCCACGTCCATTGTTATATTAGAATATTCAAATCCAACAATTCTGGAGAATCTAATGTATGAATAATGTTTATTTATTAATTTATAATTAATAAGATGTTATTTTAAATTAAAAATTATAATTAGAAATACATTTTCTGTATAGATTAACAAGATGTTATTTAACCCAATCAACTACCAAGTAGAATTGAATTATTACTTCATCAAACAATAGTTGATAAGACAATATATTAATTTTTAAGCTGGACCAAATTGATACAATAGTTATCTATAATAGGAAAAAGACAATAATCATACATTTTTTATATTTATGATTGCAATTTAGTTAGGCGTCATGGTTGTCAAATTATATTCAATCCCAAGAAAAATTTGAGCAAACAAAACTATACTGCTTGACCAAATTAACACTAAAAATATAACTACAGCTAAATAAAAATATTTTTAATGATCCTAGGGAGACAATCTAACATTAAGATCATAGTATGAAATTTCTCCATGAACAATTCTTGCAAGCCAAAAATATTTGATCCGAGGAAGAACAACGGTGCCAAATTTCAATTTTACAATCAATATTGTGTTTAAAAAATTTGTCTTTAAAAAATTTTTAAAATAAAAATTAAGAGTGTTCATTCACTCCGTTCTTATAATTATTATATTACAATTTATTTCACAACTAACAAATTAAGAATTAAACTTTCGGTCAATTTACCTTGCCTTTCTAATGTGTTCATAATAATAGGGAAAAAAATATAAAAATGCTATCAAGCATCTCTTGAAGGGAAAAAAAGGATGTAATATATTTTGCAATTTCGATGCACCAACAAGAACGCGTTATAAGAAATTTATGGAACTAGACCCCATCAATTATATTAATTATTAAATGATACTTCTCCCAGTCAAAAAAAATATAAAATAAAAATAAATGATACTTCTCTTTTAATTCGGATGAACCATAAAGGACAGTGTCAAAATGTAAATTTCTGGCAAATTACCCTTTATACGTGCGTATTGGGTTAATGGCCGAGCGGGTCAAAATAATGTAATTAGGAAGAAATTCAGAGGTACTGTCCGGCCGGTGTAATTAAGACCACTAGTAGTTTACGCCACTCGCTCGCGTGTTGCACACCGATGAATTGCTTTCCGGTACATTTTGGATGTAACGAGGTCATCCCAAAATAGCAGGAACCAAAGAATTAACGATGCATGACGGAAGTGCTTCGAACAACTTTCTAATTTATAACATGTGTGTATTATACACAAAAATTGATGGAATCATGAAACTTCTAGAACTTTGTTATTAGCGGATAATGTTTGCATTAAAAATGATAAATAATTACATTGGAAAAGTACGTTTCTCAAAAATTGTAATAATGTCTAGAATTTTATTATGGTGATGAAGAGTGCCTAAGAATTTGAAAGACATCTAAATAGACGGATGTAATAATTAATATCAAGTTTTTCATTTAAAAAAATAAAAATTGTCCCCAAAAAAAATGAAGGTTGCCCAAAGCAACTCCCATGGCCCATGCATCTTGATTTTTATTCATAATGCAATTAAGAGTTCACAGCAAAGGTTTAAATAGCGGCCGTAGCGGCCGCTATAGCGGCGAGATAGCGGGTCAACATGATGGAACGTTACAGCAGGACAGATTTAGCGGGGTGTCCGATAGCGCGCATCATAGCGGGATTTAGCGGGCATATAGAAGGAATTTAGCGGCGATATAGCGGGAAATTAGCAGAAATAACGGTGTAGTTAATAATTTACTGATATAACAATAGTATTTTGGGCATATTTTTCACATACGAACTCCGATTGATGTGATTTAAAGTTCTATGGAAAGGTTATAAAATAAGCTACAACTTTTATGCTTTGAGTTTTTTCAAATTCTAAAAATTTAGTGGTTAAATATGCATAGATAATGAATATAATTTTAGTTGGCATTAATTAGTTGCATGAAAATATTTTAATTTTATATTTTAGGCTAAACTAGACCTTCAAAATACACTTGTGTGTACAAATCCACTATGGTCCGATATCGGCCGCGAAATAACCGCTATGACATTAGCATGTCCGCTACGAGTCCGCTATCCGCTATTTAAACCTTTGGTTCACAGTACTAATCTACATTTTATTGAAAAAAAAATTAACGAAGGCGGAGCCAATTTTGCAGTTACTAGCTTTCGAAATTCTTGTTTCCTGCAAAATTGGATGTTTGAGCCTAGAATATGATAAAATTATTTTATTTTAATTTTTCGAATTCAAACTGTTATATTTGTATTTTTATTGGATATAGCAATTACAGACAGGACTTAAATTATACAGTAAGTAATACCTATAGATCCATCGATCTATCTAAATTTAGCATCAAGATGTCTAAAGAATGGTGAATAATGACATCAACCTATACATTTTTAGAATAAAAACTTTACATGCACGTTAATAGGTTAAATTAAATTAGCCATGGGAAAACGAGTAATATTTGTTTCCCACCCAAGAGTATAACGCTATAGCGTCAAATTAAATTAAGATGGAATTCATTAATCATTAGATAGTAGTGGAGACAACAAGAGATCAATAAAAAAAAAATTAAATTAAAAATTAAACATATTTAAAAATCAGAAAACAACTTGTTACCGTATATATACTTATAATAGTTCATCAAGAATTTAAAATCTAAATTAAATGATATGCCCAACCAGTTTTGAAGATTTTTCATGCAGTATATTTAATTAATGTTAGTTAATTTGTTGCGTCCAATGCAATTTTCCTTCCGAGAGGTTTTGTGCAAATGCAATGGCTTAGGCTATAACCAGCAGCAACTTAGCATTGGCTGCGCTGCGATACTCCACGCACGTTAACTAACTTAACTTAATGGCAGATTTAGAGCACTCTCCAACGATCCAATTTAACTATTCTAAATGAAGGCGACTTAACTAAAAAGTTAAGATAAACCTCTTGATCATAAAATTACAAAAGTTTTAAATGACTTTAGTTTTTTACAATGAAAAGAGAAAGAAATATTCCCTTCTAAAAGAAAAGAGAAGGAAAATGGACTTTAAGAGAACCAGTTTACCAAACTTTCCTTATCTTTTTACAAATTTACACGCGCGGTAGAAAAATTTTCCTAAGCTAATGTTAAAGCTTAACACACGAGTGCATTTTTTTTTTCTTGCGTTTCCATATATTGTCCGACTGTTGCTGATTTACAAAAAAGTTTCAAATTTTGTTCGGTGTGAAGCACAAACCATTTCATATCAACACGTACACGTACGACAGGTTCTGCGTATGAGGTGATTCCAAGTTCCAAATAGAAACAACTTCAAAAACTGCCAATTTACATATTGTTGTTTTTCTCATGCGCTTAATTGAAGCTCAAGACCCAACATGCAAGCACCAGTGCGGTCACCACTGATCGATTCCCATTGCTTTGAATGTTTAGATGAGACCCGAATTGCATCTCTTTTAACGGGTTCAAGCCCCAGACCCAGCGTCAAATCCAGAGGCATATCTTCACACTCCAACACTCGACTCTCTTCACCTTGGCTCACATGTGAAGCCGCCTCATGTGTGTCGACAGACGCCTCCCGTGTTGTCCCGCAGCAATTGGGTTCTGCCGGGCCTGGTTCGGACGAATGATGACTAAGCTCATGATCGGTTTCATGATCGGTCACGGGAGGTGACATGGACTTGTTGGACTTGCCGGTGCGCTTGAACCGGGTCCGGGTAATTTTGGAGACCTTGTGGAGCTCCGAACCAGGCCCGGCTTTCGAGATATGCCGTATGTCATAAGCCAGGTGCGGAGCCGGCCTGGCAGCAGCAGCACTCTCAGAAGAAATTGATATGATTGGCGCTCCTTTTAGCACGGCATCAACAGCCGCCTGGACCATCAGCCAGTTGCCAGACCAGAGCAGCCCGACCGATCCGTAAATTGGGTTCACAATTCTGCCACAGGCTTCATACAGCAATGACTTGAATATGGCTGGATAAAATAACAAAACATATGTTAATTCAGTTTCCAATTAACAAAAGTTGTATGTAACAAGTAACATGAACTATATATATAACGTAAATACATTATTCTGCTAAGATAATAAAGATGAAATATGGAAAAGACAAGTACCAGGGTGAAGGTTATCGGGGCCGGAGTTGATTAGATTCAAGAGCCCGGCACGCCCGTAGAATTTTGCAAGGAAGACGGTGGCATGAGCCTGCGCCTCGGGGCTCTTGATCCATTGAAGGCATGTTCTAATGCTGCAGCTCTCGCTGCATCCTTTTCTCAACACTCTGCAGCCATTGCAACTCATCCTCATCTTTGCTCAATTTTGGTTTAATCTTTTTCTAGTTTCTTATACTTGTTTTCTATTGGCCTTTTCTTTTCTTGTGAAATGCGAGAGGGATGGAAAGGAGAGAGGGGGGACAAGGAAGTATTATAGGTGGGTGAGATGGAGAGACGAAGAAAGAAAGGAAGGCGCCAGTGGTTTTATGAAAAATGGGATACCAGGTTTTGGCGCGCGGTCCCCTTAGTTTTGTGATGTTTTGGTGGTTTACTGATACTGCCTGGAAGAGTGGAGAGAAAAAAAGAAGGTTTTGGTGGGTCATCATGCTCTCCTTTAATACAGGAACAAGAGGTCCTGTTTGCAATTTTCTTGGAGATGTCTGTACTTTATTGAGTTTTAAAGTGAACTTTTTTAATCATCATTATTAAAGAGTACAATGATTTTCATACTTGTAATTTTTGGTAACTCATAATATAAAATGTTTAATTGTAAAGCTCCATACAAAATTTAGTTATATTTCTAATTAAAAATTCAAGTTTATAATACAACGAATTGTCATGTTCACTCATTACGGCTCATAAGTTTTAAACTCATTTTTTATTAATGAAGGCTACTTGCATTTTTCACTTACCAACCGCTGGAATTTTCAAATGTGGGAGTCACGTGGCAACGGCTTCCGCTGTTTATATAAAGGTAACTGTGACAAGATATAAAGTCTATATTAACTTTGATATGCCCCTCTAAATAAATATCATCAATTAAAAATGTAAAAAAAAATTCACTAGTACTCTCACCAATTTTTAGTTAATATAACATTTTCATTAAAAATCAAAACTATTATTTAGTATTTACACATGAGAAATGGAAAATCTATTGGACTAACCTTATTTTCTCTTTTTTTCCATCCACATATAACTTAGATCCACATGGAATTTGAAAACTTATAAAAAAATTCTCTACGAATTATTTTATTTGTTGTAATGAACATTTTTTTATTTCTTTACAGAAATTTTACAAATGACACGGTAAATCTTAAAAACCAAATCACAAATTGGAACAGATATTTGTTGTAGAAACACTAAAGTTTTAAAACTTCTCCGGAACTAATAATACAACACCATAAAATTGGATATCTTACAACTTTCTAAGTTAATTTTTAAAACTTCAAACACACATATATACACAAACAACCATTATGCAGCCCTACATAAAATTCCTGTCATGTATGCTGGTAATTCCCAGTGTTGTTGGACAGGTCCAGTGATTACAGAACTTGAGAGGAACGAACCAAAGAGGGGTTTTGCTCCGAAAAAACAGGGGACGAGAAAATCGGATATACCAAAGTGTGACACAGTCACACGATTCACACAGGATTGGAACATTTCGTTTTCGTTTGAATATGATTTCTGAGCCGCTGTATGAGGAAATGACGCCACAGGAGGCTTGTATCCAGCCTCCCTGAACAGTCTCTTTGTTTATTGCGCAAGAATACAAAGTTTTTCTCATGTCTGGTTACTAAATTTAATCTATGGATTATGTCACTTCTTAAATAAATCAAAGAAGTATACCTGTAGTTTTTTGTTCTGATTGGTTGAGCACAAAATAGGAGCCTCATCATCGATTCATCGCTGTCACCATTGTTGTTGATTAGTGTAATTATGACTAGTGGACGCATATATGGTTACCTACTACTGGTCACAAGCTGTCAGAATTTTCTAGACACAATGTCGAGATTTGTTCAATACCATGTACATAATTTCAATTTATTCAAAATCAGGCGAAGGTACGCACAAGATTTGAGGATATCGAACACTTACTTTGTCGTTGGAAGCTTATTCAGCTTCTTTTGTCTCCTAATAAGATCGCCAAGTTATATATTTTAGTTACTCACTAAATAATGAATTTAGTATAAATTGGTCTCAGGTATTTTTCTAATTAATAAAAAAATATTAGGGTTTGGTCCCTATCTTGTTTAAAAAAATAAATGATACCTGACTGAAACAAGTCGTCAAAATTTGATAATAGAAATTTCTGTATGCTATTTCATTTTTTTTTTTTTTGAAATAAGTACAAAACATTCTTATTCATTACATTTCAATATATTGTTTTGAGAACTGTAACATTTTAATACTAAATTCAATTTCTTTATTAAATGAAATCAGTCAAGCTAGTTGGCAATAGATTAGTATTATACAAAATAAAAAGAAACGAAATGGCAAATATGCAAGTTTGCAACCATATAGGCATATAGAACAAAAATTGAAGAATATACTTGCCATTATCTAAAAAGAATATAAATTTATCTCAAACAAAAAAAAAAGAATTTAAAATTGTTCCCTGTTTCTAAATACAAGGACTGTTAACTAACTATCAACTTACATTCCTTTCCAATTACCACTGACAAAACCATTATTAAATTGTTCGCGCAATTTGTTACGTAGTGCTAAGACACAGCGGTTGGTAAATTTGTTTGCAACAAATTCCAAAAAAAAAAAAAATACTAAAATAGAAATGGAAAACTTGGCCCCATAAAAACAAATAGGACAGAGAACTAATAAAGGGAGCGTTTGGTTGTGTAGTAAGGGGTTACATAAGTTAAGGATACCTAAAGTATTTATGTAGTGTTATGTAATGGGTGTTTGGTTGTGTAGTAAGGATGAGTAACTTAATGCATACATATATTGATGTCAAAAGACTAAAATGCTCTTAAATTTGAAAGAATAATGTATTAATAATATGTTGTGACCTAATTATTATTAATTATTATAAAAATTAATTATCAATGATGATAATAAATCATTTTTATTATTATAAAATATTAATAATTACTTTTAATTAAATATTATTAATTATTTAATAATAAAAAATTATTATTGATTAATAATTTTTAATTAATTATTATTATTAAATCGTTATTAGTGGTTTGGTGACAATTTTATGTTTGACATGTTGAGTTATTCAACTTTTTTTCTTTTAAATTTGTTTTGTTGTAGAATGAAATGTATTAAACATTTTTGTCTTCTTAATTGATAGTGTAATTTCTAAGCTTGACTAGAATGTTGTTAGGTAAACCACATGCTTGTAGTTTATATACCGATTACAAATAAAAGAAACTGATATTTGTCACTGTAGAAATTATAGCACATCAGTTTATATCTCTATTTAAGATAAAACTCCAGAAATTGGTTGAAAACCGAAATTACTTCAAGAAAAACGAAATCTTACCGAAATAGTACTCAAATCTGAATTTTCTTGGTTTGCATGTACTTTCCTCATCTTCCTCTTTCTAAATCTGATTTTTTTTTTTTCCTGATTTTATTGAATTCTTCTGCTATTATTTTCAAGCGGATCTTTGTGGGGTTTGAGCTTAAAAGAGGAGGAGAGAAAATTCTGTGGGGAAGGAAATGGATGGAAGAGAAGAAAAAAGATAGGCTGTGGGTGGGATTTAATTAAATGAAATAGGCCACATTACAAAAGAGTCCCTAAACTATTCCATAATAATTTGGTTCTTCCAATTTCAGATTTGTGCACAATTCCAATATGGTTGAGACCCAATTTAAAGTACAGAAAATTCACAACTAAATCTTAAAATTAATTTAATATAATTTTGTGAAATTAATATACTTTTATACTACATGAACATAATTTAAACAATGAAAATAATTAAACACGCAAATGTCAGGATCTGAAAAATACTGGGTATCACAATATGGGTTTTGTTTTAAAGAATAGAACGGAAACAAAATAGAAAATTATCCGTTTTACTGAAACGGAACATGAAAATAAGGAATTATAATGAAAAATGGAAAACGAAATGGAAACGGAATAGAAAACTGTGTCATTTAATGAAACGGAACGAAAACGAAAAGAGTGATTTTAATCCGTTACTAAAACAGGAACGAAAACGGAACTGCTTGATCCGTGTCTGTTTCACACATTTGACAGTTATACGACTACGAGCAGGCATTAACAGACTGGCGTGGGCTTGGTGGGAAGGCCCATAGGTGAGCCAGGCATTGGCCCATATAGTTGGACCCAGGTAGAAACTTAAGTATTAGCAAGTCGGCCAGATTCAGGCCTGGCTCCCGAACCCTTAACCCTAATCAGGCTTATCTGTGGATTTTGCCTAGAGGGGTAATTGGTATATAGAATCCACTCTCTTAGCATCTAGAGCATCCACAGGCTCTTCATGGCCTCAGCACTGGCCCAGTCTATTTAAACATCTTCTCTCATATCTCACTCCAAACCCTAGCCGTCTTCTCCTCCTCTCCTCTGCTCTCCCGATCCAGAAAAAGAGACATGGATCAGATCCCCTCTGCTGTGCTCTTCCTCCTCGCTTTCCTTGTTTCTCTCCCTTCGACGTCAGGCGACACCTCTCCACCGTTACTAGGTTCTGGTTCAACCCGAGTCAGAGCTCAGGCAACGAGACGACGGAGACAGAAAGAAGAGTTCGAAAGCAACTCCGAATCGTAAATTTTGACTCGTTTTCACATATGCTTATCGAATTTATGCGAGATCTGTTGCTTGCTTTCGTTTAATCCTGTTCCGGTGCTAGTAATTGCGTGTTTGTTTCAAATATGTTATTTTTCTTTTGTTAATAAGATTAAATTCTGGTCGAAATAAGCTTCTCTTTTTAATATTTGCATGTATCATGCTCAATCGCTCAAAATTTTTAGATAAACTGCATTCCTTTCGTCAATTGCAACTGTTCCATGCAGAATTAGAACTGTTTTGCTCTTTTGTGTCAGATTCTTTCCTTATATTTCAAAAAACTGGATATTCTTTATCGATACTGGTATTTCCGATGACTTAATCACATTTAGAGGCTTAGGAGGTTTCAGTAATGGTCGTAGGTTTAGATATGGTTGTGATTTAGAAAATTTATGCTATACTTTCTGTGAAATACATAATTCATCACATATTTCAACCATTGATGCTTAATTTGTCAAGGATGGGCTTTAAATTTGTATGAAATTGATGAATTTTTTTTTTCAGAATCAGAAGAATTGAGAAGCCTTGCGGTGTATATATATGAAAGTTATATATATGTATTCAGTTTATTGCTATAAATGTTCGCTTTGTTGTTGTAAATGTTTGGTTTGTTTGTTTAATTTGTTTATATTGTTTCTTTATTAAATTAATATTTGTGTCTCTTCGTTTTGTTGTTGTAAGTGTTTGTTTTGTTGTTTTAAACGTTCATATTTACGTCATATCAGAAGTAAATCGTCATATTACCGATGCATCTAACTAAACACATAACTCAATTTAACTCATCCCTTAACGTGTTAAACTGAGCACAAAAAACTACAAAATCAAATTTCTGTTGTAACTAACTAAATACATAAACACTTTAAATTAATCCCTTAACATGTTTAACTGAACACAAAAGTATAAAATTACAATTTTGAGATGCATCTAATTGAACATATAATTCATGTAATTAATCCCTTGAGATGTTTAACTGAACACAAAAACCTAAAACTTCATATTATCACTGCATCTAATTGAACACTTAATTAGTTTAACTCATTCCTTGATGCATCTAACTGATCACAAAAATCTTTCTATTTGATGACGTCAGCGTGAAAAAAAAATTTTGGAAAATTTTTTTTCTAGAAAAATTTTGATGACGTCATCACGCGAAAAAATGACCCTGAAACCCAATCTGATCTGTTGGATGTTTTGGATGTTTTTTCCATAGATGGTGCATATCACTCCCGACCTAGAGGGGAGAGAGAGGGAAGAGGAAGGAGAGAGGGAAGATGACCCTGATTTTGTCGAGTACCGGCGAACTGATATGGCAAAGGCGGCTCCAGACAGCGGGAATCCCCTCGACGACCTTGATCATGTCGAGTACGAGCGAATTGATATGGAAAAGGCGGTTGGAGACATCTGGAACTCTTTCGACGAAGCAAGTATGCTTTTGATTTGTTCATTGTAGTTAGTTGATTAATCTTGCTCTTTAGATATGGAATTATTCATTTCTTTATTATTTTTTTATGGAGTTTGTTTGGAGATGTGCATGTACAAAGTTAAAGAACAATGGAAACATTTAGTATTTGGTGGAAGGCTGTTTCTATACAATCAAGTAATATGTTAATGGTATATCTATACAGTATTTCCTGGCCTTATTAGGGAGTCATATGCATTCAAAAAAGTAAATTGTTTATATTTATGCAAATTTTTGCACTTGTAGCTGATATTATCACCCCTCAATTAAAATGGGCGGGGTTTACCACTATGACCAAAATCACAACTAGTATTCAAGGCTGATACTTATCTTAATTTTCCTTAATCCTTATTATTCTATATATGATCAGCATTACAAAAGCTTCTCATCTATTGGTGCAGGGAAGCAGATGTTCCTCACTGTTCATCCCTCTGATCTTGCCACATTCTGCCGCGATATTGTCCAGCAGCCATGGCTGGTGGGTTTCCTTTCAGATGCCATAGCTTTTTTTGAGCTCCACAGTACATGGGAGATGTATCTCTGTCCCGACCAGGACTGCTTGCGTTTGTTCCAGGATGATGAGTCTCTCATCACTCACCTGAAATGTGAGCACTTCCCAATGATTGATCCTGTCGCATGGCAACTCAGGCGGCGCAATCTGGCTGAGGAACGATGGTGTGCTGATGCTCTCCGTAAGATGGTCTGGAAACCGATCGTTGTTGAGACTGCGCTGGATCTTCTCTCAGCAACGTGCCTTGACGACCCGCATGGCACTCTGGCTTGTGAGTTTGCTGGCTCTGATTGGCTTTACTCCTTTAACTGGCCATATTCAGATGACCCTGAGAGGAAAAGGCTTTTGGTTGAATTGGAGAAAGAATTCCAGGTCTTGCTAGCTGAACATCACCAGGTTTCCTTTTCATTGCTCTCTGATGGATACTTCTCGAAAATGACTGCCCTTGCTTCCAAGCACATATTTGATGGCCGTCCTCCCAGATTTAATACTTACTTGGTTCAAAACCTTTTCGCATCCTCCCCCCTCTCCTTTTGTTTGTTGAAGGCAGCCGACCTCTCTCGTTTCCTTGAAATTGTCAAGACGATGTCCCAGTTTGTCGAGCGACATAAATTGCCTTATGAAAATCAAGTATTATCTGATTATGTTGAAGATGATGTTAGCTGGAACAAGAGCGAAATTCTGGATGCGATTTCCTTTTCTTCTAAAGAGAGCCTTTTTAGATTTTGCAAGGCAGAGCCTCTCTGCTCTGATGACAGGGTATCAATACTCTCATTGTTGTGTAATGGGGCATGCATTCCCAAAATTCCAAGAGTCCCTTCGAAAGCCAAAGAGAGTTTTTCCTGTGTGCTGAAAATCCTGAATGAGCTTCGGGAGTGTCAAACCGGTCCAGGCTCAACTCATCAGATAAACTTGACCCAGCCTTGTCGAAATTGCTGTTTTATGGGTGAAAGTTGTAATCGCAGTTGGACCATTAATTCTCTTTGGGGCTCTTTTAGTTTTGGAGACCTCGTCAAAGCTGATTCCATTGTATCTCATTTTCAGGTTTGTGTAGAATACAGTGTCTTTTCTTTCACCATATGATAATAGATTCCTTTATTTCCTGTAGTTGATCCACATTACTACATTTTGTCTGTAGACTGAGCTGAATTGTCTTCAACTTGTCAATAGAGTGCTGTGCTTGGAGTCTCAACTCCGCAAACTGTGTGCTCTTGACTGCCGCATGTATATTTTACCTCTTATGAAATCTTTCTTACGGGTATGCAAGTTAGTGTCTGAAATGTTTATTTACTTTATTTTCTCAATAAAATAAAATGTGTTGTTTCCTTTCCATCTCTGGGATTGTAAACACAATGAAACTTTGACTCATGTTGCGGCTTCTTAATTGCAGCTGGATTTGTATTTTCACTATAGACGCCATCTCCATAAGATGAGAGAAGAAAATCCTGCTGCGGTATGTATATACGAATTACAGATGAGTTGCTCATTTTTCTCATGAATTTGACAGATAAGTCATTTTTATGTGTGAAGATGGGACCTGATATTCTACATCGAAATATATTTTTGCTAGGTTTTAGGAATGCAGAAGTGTCAGGATCAAGCGTACCAATGCTAACTTAAGTTTCGTATGATTAATATTGGTGTTATTCCTAAGTGTGTGTTTGGAAGTGCATTGAACAAGAACAAGCTATTCTATACCAAACCAAACATAAAATAACTTGTTCTTGTTCTGGTTCTAGTTCTTGTTCAATGTGTGTCCAAACTAGGGGTGAGTAAAAAACTCGTAACTCGTGAGCTAACTCGAACTCGACTCAGAAAAAGCTCGGTTGTAACTCGAGCCAATAGAATTCGAGTTGGCATAACTCGAGCTGAACTAACTCGGTTAGCTGATGAGTCGAGTTTGAGTTGAGGTCAACTCAGCTCGCAACTCGTGAGCCGACTCGCGAGATAATAAGTTTATATTTCAGTTATGTATTATCAACATAATTTATGAGTATTAAAAATTTCTAAATTAATTATAAGATTTTTCTACTTACATATTTTATTTTAAATAATATTATATATGATAGATTGAGTTTCAAGACATATTTTGTTTCAAATCAATAGAAAGAATATAAAAGACAATAATTTTATAATTTACAATATTGTATATGTCAATAAATTTTAATACTAAAATAGCATATGAATTAAATAAATAAAAATTTGAAGGATATATGTTAATTTCAAGTTGGCTCGTGAGCCCACGAGCTAGCTCGAGTTGGGGACGAGCCGAGTTTGAGCCAGTTTAAAAAGCTCGAAAGTATTTATAACTCGGCTCAACTCAACTCGAGTTACAACCGAGCTGAGCTTGAGTTGTCCCCAACTCGCTCAAACTCAGCTCGTATACAGCCCTAGTCCAAACACACTAAATTGCTCTGGAAATATTTGAAATTCTGCTTGCTGAAACCATGGTCATGATCAAGTTTTGTACTAGAAATTATTTATGACTAAATTGATTTTAGTTGTGCAATACTTTGTCACATGAGGATAGGTGTAAGATATGTTGTTCATTTTCTTTGCGAGAGCTATGTCATTAACTAATATTATCCTGTAAGATCATTGATTCATTAATGATCGTGCATTTAAGTATGAACTGGTCAGTAATGCATGGTAGATGAATAGTTAGGGATATCAAAATTCAGTAAGATAAATGTATCATCTTATATGGAAGTTCCTAGCAGGAAGTATTATTGTATGCTGCCTTACATCAGCCCCCTTTTCTTTTAATCGCAGCAACTGCCGATGATACCATATCTAGAGGACCACACTGAAAAGCAGGTCAGTTGCGAAGAGAGTGAATCTGAATGTGATTCTGACAGTGATCTGTATCTTGATGACATGCCTTGGAGGCCTAACACGATTTTACATACCTTGGCTTCAGCCACTGGGAAAACAGAGGGCAGTGGCCCATTCTTTTGGGTGGCTATCTCTGATGTTCTGAGACACTGTGAGGAGGACCGCCATGGTGTAGATAAGAGTGTGCAGGAAGGGATAAGATGGTTTATACTAAATAAGACATGGAAGTACTGGCTTTGCTACACCTGTGGTAGCAAGTTCATAGATCGAGAGTCCCACATGGTGCATTTGGAGAATAAGCACGAGCTTTGCATTCCTTATGATGAGTATTGGTTGACACCTCAACAAGACAGTGGAGATGAGGGATGGGAGTTCAAACAGGTTGTCGTAAAGAGGAAGTCAGACTTGGTGGACTCCATCACTCTTGACTGTAATAGTCCTGATTACTTTCTCGTGGATTCTACGGAGTTCTGTGAAATGCCATCAGCCAAAGACAAGTTTCTTGGTCGGGCAAACTGCAAAGGATATCAAAAGACTGTTCACAGTCTTGAGAATAAACTCAGTCACTTGAGGTATCTCTTTGAAATGAAACGTGAGATCTTAATGTATTTGGAGGTTCTGAATGCCCTTGATCTCATGCTATTCGATGGAAGCCAACACCTCTCACTTCTCGCGAGCTGGCTCAGCAACCCTGCTCCGCCACTTTGCATTTCCAATCTCTCATGTTATTCAATGGATGCCAATTTCTTGCGCCACCGTCTGTTCCGATTTTTCTCTCTACTTAACCAAGCTAATGTTCAAGGCTGTGGTCCCTCGAGCAACTTTTCTGTGGAAGAAGCTTCAAAAGACATGAAGCTTGTTCTGATTCTGATTGATGAGGTTTGCTACTTACCTTCCTCTTGCCTCTCTTTTTACCACATTTCTTTGGTAATATTTGAGTTATTTTGTTTGCTTTGTCTCTTTTTGTGAACGAATGTTCTTTTTTTCCAGCTTTGTTTATTTATGAAGGACATTTTCTCCGGCCAACTTCTGTTCCGATTTCGCACTCAACTTCTTAACCTAGCTGATGCTCAAGGCTGTCGTCCCTTGAGAAACTATGCTCTGGAAGAAGCTTTAAAAGAAATGAAGCATGATCTGATTGCTAAGGTTTGCTACTAACCCTCCTTTTGTATCTCTTTTTTACCACATTTCTTTGATAAAATTGGAATTATATTGCTTACTTTGCCTCTTTTTATGAATGAATTTTTTTTTCCAGCTTAATTCGAAAGATCTGGAAATCCTTAGAGCAGTTGACCGAATAAACAGGATGAAGCGCTGCCTTTCGGACCTGTGTGTATGTGACTACAGGACGGAATTTGTGCCGCCTGTCAGATCGTTCCTACATGTATGCAATCTCAATTATTTCATCCTGCTCTGGCTTTCTTACATATGTTATTTTCCTACCTAATCGTTTTCTTGAGTGCCATTTGTTTGCTTGTGCAGGCTAAATTTAAGTTTAACAATAACCTTAGGTCTCTTGAATGCAATAATGTAAAGGTAGCATGTCTGCTGCTTATCTTAGTATATTTACTTTTCCACTCTGTCGCATCTTCTTATGGACTCTCAAAATTATATAATTTCAGGAGTTCCTATCTAATCTCGACCAATTGCTTGTTGAAGACAGAGTATACTCCTTCAAAGTGGAAGTATTATCGCCTGGTAAAGTGAGTGATATTTCCTGGGATAAATTATTTCCTCTTTGAAATCTGTTTCCTGCTTTCCCAATTCACTTTTTGATGTCATTCAAAAGAGATCAGAGCAGATAGAACCAACGTGAATGCTGATTTCATTTTCAACTCAAAAGTGTGGCCTAAGTTTGCCTCTTAATGAATGATATAAACAGGTGATTATCAATGCTATGGAGAACAATTCGTCATGGAAATTTGCTTTTGTAGGAATCCATCTGAAGTTTGTTGGTGCGATTTCTCTTCTCTCTCTCTCTCGTTTTAGATAAGCTTCCAACTTGCTACTTTTTTTTTTTTTTTTTTCTCTCTCTTTCAGGTGAATTTCATGGCGTGGCTCTGGCTGGCAGTTTCAATTTCGGATGGTGGTCAAATCTAGGCATATGTGGGAACTCAGGAAGTGTGACGCCTGAAGATAGTGCGGTCATTTCAGATTGGGGAATCATCCATTATATCCTGTGCCAAACTCTTAGTTCTAAGTTACTCTCCCTTGTAAGAAAGCACCGGTAACAAAATTCGTTTACATGGGGTTCAAAAGAGTGCTAGTTGAAACATGTTGCTCGAATAATAATTTGTTTGTACTTTGCTAATGATAGTGAAACATCTATATCTAATGTTCTGGCGTACACAGCTGCTGACTAGAGCAGTCGGTTTTTTTTCGGCAGTTTGTGCCTTTTTGTCCCAACGAACTTTTGGAGTTATCGTTATGCTGGAACCACAGAAGACCCTTTTTTATTTCCATTATTATGTTTTGCTTACCTACTATGTCTGTTATGCATATCGTTATCTATATGAGGGCTAATTGACTTATGGTTTGGACTAATGTATGAGATAATCATCGGAAGAGTGTGGGATCAGCCGATCAGTGATTAAGTTAAAAAAAAAAAGGGGGGGGGGGGGGTTCTTTCCTTTGCACGTTAGATGACTGGCCACAAAATAAAAGAAACGGACAAACTTCTTTCATTTGTATTAGACCTATATTTTCATACTGAAAAATTTTACCTATAATTTCATACTGGACTTGTTACGGTCTACACCAGTTCGGTCTTTTATCAGCATGTACTGTGCTCTATGCACAAAGGAATTTGTCAGTATCAAATTAGTGTGTTAGCCTACAACATTGCAATGATGTAAGATATGTTGCTCAAGCTCCTCCTTTGTATTAACAAGCAGGTTTAGTGCTTTCTATATTGTACTTGACTTGGTATATCTGGCTAATAAATTGTAACGATGAACTGTCAAAAGAAAAGAAAAGAATAAACAGATGTCTTCACGAGCAATGAAGATTGTTTAAATAAAAATACATTTTTAGTAGAAATATGCATTGTTATATGGTATTTCGGCCTGTATACTAGCTTGGCCAGAAAAATTAATAATATTAAATAAAATAAAATTGAGATCACCTGAAAAGGCGCTATCAAAAAGTGTACATTTCTTTACCACGTTCTTTGATCCTTACGGCTAAGCAAAAAAAAAAAAAAAATGATAAACTCAATTAATGTTGAGAAACAAGGGCAACCAACCACCGATATTTATAATATTGATATACTAATATTATGTATTATTTGTCTTAAAACACTGAAATATTTACACATATGCTAATATATGCAATCAAACATATGAGATATTGCAATCAAACTGAGAATAAGAATACAAATTCGAGAGCACAATTACTAGTCGTAGAAATAGAAATAAGAATAAGAAATGTTGAGAAACAAGGGCAACCAAGCACCGATATTAATAATATTGATATATTAAAACTATGTATTATTTATCTTAAACATTGAAATATTTACAAATATGCAAGTATATGGAATCAACATATGAGATTTTGCAATCAAACAATTTAATATGCAAATTATGTTTTATTTGCCCACACATTGAATGTGAATAAGAATAAGAATAGTGAGCACAATTACTAGTAGTAGAAATAGAAACAAGAATAAGAATAACTCGAATCCTGAGAACAGTTCACGATTCATAAGTTTCTAATTAGCACCCAAATGTTCTTTATATCAATTGTCGGTGCGGTTTCTTAATATTTTCTTTGAACAATTTAATATTTTCTTAAGGAGCACCCTTATATATCATTATTTACCTATAAGATTTATACAATGGGACAACAGTACATCTTCTAAAAATCTCGAGTACTTGGGCTAGTTAATTAGAGGAAAGAAAAGTAAAATCCATTTGCTGTTTAGTTATAGGTAAAATCCATTTTACCTATAAGACTTATTGTTTATATTTATGGAGAACATGTCCTTATTTTCTGACGGTTGACACGATAGCAAAGCCTTCTGTGGTTCCAGCATAACGATATGCATAACAGAGATAGTAGGTAAACAAAACATAATAATGGAAATAAAAAAGAGGAATTACTTTCCATCATCTCATAGATTCCAACATCCCCACCATCCTCAGATTTTCATTAATTATCTAACAACACTTCATTAATAGAGAAGTCCAGGGGATGATGGAATTATTATCATCCCCATCATCCTCATCCTCTCTTTTCTTTTTTGAAATGCAATTATTCAGTGTACTCTCTCCTTCCTTCCCTGCATTTTTATAATTGAGTTTCCCATTTTCGATTTGGTTTGTCCTTTTGATTTTATGAGAGAACGATTATATATATTAACTAGAACAGTTAGCTAATTATTCTAGTTGGTAAGCTAATTGTTCTAGTTGTTCTGAAAAAAAAATAATTGTGTTAGGAAAAAAAATGTTAATTGTTCTAGTTGTTCTGGAAAAAAAAAAGTAATTGTGCTGAAAAAAAGTTAATTGTTCTAGTTGGTAAAATAATTGTTCTAGTTGATAAACTAATTGTTCTAGTTGTTTTGGAAAAAAAATAATTGTGTTGGAAAAAAAATGCTAACTAGAACAATTATTTTCGGAATTAGAACTATTACTCATATTAACTAGAACAATTAATTTCAAAACTAGAACAATTACTGAATATGTTGAACTAAACCAATTTAACATGATTGAACTGCACAAATTGAGCTACAATATGTTGAATAGCATTTGACATCTCAAGCTATCTAGTCTTTTTTTTTTTTCCGAAGGCGAAATGCTGTAACAACAACATGTAAATAAAAAAAAAGAAAATGTTTTATAGGATTAAATAGGTCAGACATGTTGTTGATATAGATTGAGGAGTTTGATGGACTTTCACTTAAAGAATCCATATTAGGCAACCAAGTCACGATCTTCTATTTCGTCGGAATTCGTGGATTGCTTCGTGCAGAAAAATGGAAAAAATGGAAATTGCAGGATTCCATTGCCTAACTGTCATGGGATGATAGGATGAGATGAGAGACAAAAAAAAGAAAAATGCATTCCTAACTGTCTTCTGGGAATGAACCTTATCAGTCCCGATAAAAAAGGGTCTTCTTTTTTTGGAAATAAGTGGGGAGCGCCCACCACTCTTCAATTTCTGAAGAGCATCCCAGTATCACTATGAAACCAAATCCCAATTATTACATGACATCAAATCAAAACCAAAACAACTCCTGCTGAATCAGGGAGTTTCCAAACAATTTAACCTAATCTTTAGCTCAGTATAGTAAAGAAAAAAAGCATTCCACAAGTTGGAATTATTACAGACCAAACTCAATTAACAGGAAGTCATTCTATAGCAAAGAAAAGTTAGAACACAAGCAACTGCATCAGTTCTTCTGACAAATCCTCCCCATCCTGAACGTCTGTTCCTTTAGTGAAGTCTTCGGCTATCATCTCAGCGTCACTTTCCCACCCAGGGATCTGCACTTGCCAAGTCTACTGCTCATCTCTTGCCAGCCAGTTCTTTAGCACTGTTTGCATGGAGCCAGACCATAATTCTGACCAATAGTAAACAATAGACTTAGTTTTCCTGCAAAACACTTTCAAATCCACAGAAGCAGTGTTGTTAAAACAGCAATTATTTCTTTCCAGCCAACATATCCAACACACAGCAGCACAAATCAGAATGAAAACTGTTTGTTCATCTCCTTGGAATCTATTTACAAATAAAACTAGATCTTCCATATTTTTGTTAGAGATATGTCCTAGAAGCCAATTAGTTGGTGGCTATTATATTAGTTTATGTTATTGATGATACTTGATCATTTGTTCCTAGAGTTTATTATTGACAGATCATTCAGATTGAGGATCTGAATTGTAGATCTCTGTGGATCATTCGTTAGAATGACAATAATATCTCTAAAGAGTACATAATCTTGATAATTAACAAGGAACATTAATTATCATATAAGATTAGTATGCAAGTTAAGTGATGATTAAGTTCTACAAATCATAGGTAAAGAGTTACCGACTTAATTGCATATGTATATGTTACTGGAACATAGTACAAGACATGACCCAATGAAATAAATATATGGATTGTGTTATGTGTCATTATTTATTTCATACGTGTTTGATTCTGAGTTTGAGATGGTTCAGTTTCTCCACATGAGGATAGGTTCTATAAATATCGTCTAACGCTGATTCTTGATAAGGGCTGCTATACGGACTTTATTTATGTTCTCTTGAATTGTGCGGGGGGAAACTGGTCATCAAGACAACCGTATGTCCCTCGTTAGTTCACCTAACGAGTGATGATATCCACTGGACCCCTTGATGGAGATGGATTGTTTGCTAGCAACTTATGCAATCATCTCTAGATCAAGAAACGTATAATCTGCAAGAATGACACATTCCTATCTTGGATTATACAAGGATCTCATGTGACATAAGAATCAAAACAATAAGATACCATTTTTTTATGCAGGATTGAAGTGCTGTATTGGTACAGTATTTAATTTATGCGAATTTGGAATCATAACGTGTTGCTAGATACCGCTTATGATTAATGGAAATAAATGATGATTTATTTTCATAGCCAACATAGCATAAATCCTCAAAGGGTCACACAAATAGGACTTTAACCAAACGTGCATTATTTATTTGTTTGCAGTAGCGAGTACTGCGAATATATGATAAGTTGATTAATTAATTATATACCGTTGCGAACCGTTATAATTAATTAACTCAAATGAATCATATAGAAATAATATAATGTATATGCTAATCCCAAATTAATTATTAATATGTTAATAATTAAGTTAGTTCAACGCATATTTATTATACTGAGCTAATTGGTCTTTTAGTTAATTGGTTAACTGAAAACCCGATATGAGACAAATTGAAAGAGTGAATTAATGGGGCATTATATCTTATGGATTTGGCCCACTTAATCTCTGAAAATTTCGGCCATAGAGGGCCATTTGTGTCCAAGAGAAAATAGGAAGAGAGAAATCTAATTATGAAAAACGTTCCATATATATATTGATTATTTTTTTGGGAATAAGTCGGAGAAAAACCTAATTCTCTCTTTCTTCTCTCCTTGGCCGCACTGTTCACGTACTGTTCACAGTGGAGAAAATTGGTTTCTCCATTTTTAAGCTCTTAATTTCATCTCTAGCTCATGCGTTGAGCGATTTTCCTTCCGGTTAAACAGTTAATCGTGCGAAGGAATTCAAAGGAAATTAGTTATCGACTCGGACAAGCTAGCACTTGTCTTGAGACCTTGGTTAATTTTCTAGGTGGACTCGAGGCGACGAGGTGGTGGTGGTGTGCTACCCATCGACTCCTACGCATAGGTTCGAGCCTTTCGAATACGATTTCGGAAGAGGTAACCTCCTACGCTTCTCCTTTTATATGTTAAATGACTTGAATAACTAGATCCGTTTTTCTGCGTGTTAATTATTTGTTAAATGTTAATAAAAATTAAAATTGCACATGGACTTGAGTTCCTAACAGTGGTATCAGAGCGCTTGTCGTTATTCAAGTTTTTAACACTTTTAAATCGAGAAATTAGTAATTAACGAAGTTAATTAGTGATGTGTGTGCTTGCTGTTCTGGAAAAATCTGTTTTTCTGTCTTGTTGTTTTTTTTTCGTGAAGTAAAGCTTTCTTAAAAAAAATTTCTTTTACTGGAGGTTGTAGATCTTTGAGTCGTGGTTCTTTTGCCACTAGTTTTACTATTTTATAAGTTGTTATGAATTTTTAGTGATTTAAACGGTAACGGTGCGCAGATCTGGAATTCTGCTGCATAGTTCTGTTGTTGTGGCTTGAACGATTTATTTTGGAAAATAACTACCTGTAATCTTTGGCTAGGGTTAATCTAGACTTAATACTCTTTCTGGATATATGAAATTTGTTACCTGTTTCGGACTTTATGTGAATGTTCAAGTATGGAAAGAATCGGAGTCGTCAGATCTGTTTTTTCTAAACAAGCTGGTTGTTTTGACAAACTAAAATTTAATTGCTCTGAGTTTATGAAAATGATATGCTTTTCTTTGATTTCATGGGATAAACCAGAAATTGACTTTAATTATTTTGTTGATTTAAGTAATACGAATCTTGAATTGATAGTCTAAGACTTGTATTGTTACTGCCCAAAGGTGATATGCTGAGATTTGAATGAAATTTCAATTGAGCCTGACGCATGAGAATTGCAATTGTCTGGTTTTCAGAATTGAACATTATTAGAAATTGATTTAATTATAAGTTTAGTTTGTATGAGTTAAGTGCTGAGAATTTAGTCAAAGTTGCAATCTTGAATTCAAGGGAATATCACATTTGTGTTAAAATTGCCTCTGAAAGTTAGAAACTGCCTTCCCTTTTCTTGATAAGAATTGTTTGAATTTTGAATTTGATATTTCATAGTGTTATCTCTCTATAATGTTAAATGCTGAGGTCTTGATTGGAATTCGATTACGCCTGGCGCATGAGAAGATCAGTCAGAAAATAAGAAATACAATTTGAAATTCAATTCATGGCTATTGTGTTGATTCCTGATTGCGCATGGCGCATGAAGGAGATAATATGCGATTTAGTGTCGGCTTGTACCCTAATTACTGTCTAATTGCGCCTGGCGCATGAAGAATGTAATTGGGATGAACTTGTTTAAGCTCTCTCCTTAGCCTAGCTTTGGAGATCTTATTCAAGTGGTGTTACTTAAATTGAGTATACAATAGGCATGTACTGCCATGCTTGTTATCTACTCGATTAAGTACACACCAAATTAGGTCATGTAATAGGCCATGTCTTACCCTTCCTGTATAGTGTTAAACAGATTTGCAATTGTTTAGAATTCAATGGCCTGAATGAAGATTTCCATTTGTCAATGTTTAACAGTGAATTCTGTTGTTCCCTTGGGTGCTGTGTCATTATGATTATTACTCTTATCTGTTATTTTACTTGTTGCATTTATCATGGAATCTAGTAAAATGGCAAAAATGTAGGAGTTCTTTGTAAAAATGTCATGAGTAAAACTGTTAGCTGCTGAAATGATATAATTTAGACACAGAAATTTGGTCTCTTCTCCTTTGGTTTAGTTCTTTATTAAATGCTACTACTGTTAATGATCCTCAGGTAAGCCAAAACATGACTCTGAACAAGTTATATTGCAGGAATATTAGTTTGAGTTTAATTATTTCCTGTAAGGAAAGTTGTGTAATAATGGGGAACACATGGATCTTTCATGATTAATATAACTGAAATTACTAGACTATGTGAGAATTTATGACATGAGATGAGTATAGTCCCTTAATACACCAATTTATTGCTGTTCACTGACCTATTATATGTTCCAGTATAATTCTTAAAAGAGTCAAGGACCATAGCGAAAAGTATCATTATTAGCTAAATCAAATCAAACATATGTACCCCAGAGTGTAAATTTGATGCTTGATAATCCTTGTGAATAGTTTTCTGCAGTAAGGTAAAGCTCGTGGGTTTATTTGCAAAACAGGTAATTTAACTGTTATGACTTTGAGTAATGAAATGGTATTTCTCAATCATATGCCCAGTGCATCTCCCGGGTAATTGAAGTTAGAATATGGGTACTCGTTTAACCAGTACATTAACAAAAGACCAAGTTGTATTGATGCCCCTTTCTTTGTTAACATAAATACTGGTATAAGATGTTATGAATGACCAACTGTAGATATATTAGAGTACCTTCTAAAAATCATGTATGCACCAAGAACGTTTATGATTGTTAAGTCATGTGAGTCTTTATAAGTATTAGAGCAATATTACACACTGAGCATACGCCATGCAAGTTGGCAATGAGATAAGTCAGGTGATAAAAGAAACAATATAGGAAATATGTGGCACATTGAATTGACCATGCTGAGCTGTTCTTAACTCCTCGTATTCGGCTATGTATAACAGAAGCTCAATAAAAATGTGAAATAACACGCTAATTCGGTTAAGTACATATGGAACATCAAAATCGACAAGTAATATCTAAAGGATTAAACTAAGGATGCAATTGTATAATACCTGAACCGATCTAAACCCCAATTAATTCCTTACATTGAACACTGGTACCAAAATCACTCACTGCCGTACCACTGCTTAATCTCTTTACTAAATTAGAGCAGCGTAACCCAAATTGTATACACTATTATCCTCTTCCCTCTGTCACAATTCTAGCAAGACCGATCGTGCTGAATGCGACGACGACGATCGCCGGGAAATGAAAAATGAAACTTGTAGGGACTAAATTGAAGAAACGAGTGCTGCTTTCTAACGAAGACGACGCGACAGAAACGGAGAACACCATCATCTCCCTCTCGACCTCACGATGTTGCAGGTGCCTTCTTCGTCAGTCGCGATGGCCGGAGGACTTAGCGGATCCAAGCCCGCCATCAAATGAACCCGATAGCAAATAAAGCAGAACTCGTCTCCTTTGAAATCTCAGCGCGAGAGACCTTTTTTATTCTTTATGGCGATTAAGTCATGTGGTCTGTCAGTAACCCGTTACACGGAACCCGCTCCAGATTTAAAGAAATTGAAGAAAGAAAGATGGCGGCCCATAATGAACAAAGCCCAATCAAAGATGGAAGTTGATTAAAGCCCAACGAAATTTACCGAATTCAATTCAGATGCCACCTCAGCCCAATTTGATGACGTGGACCAGTTAAAAATTAACAAGTCAACAAAAGCACAAAGAATTCACTAAAAATAGTATACAACTCAGAAAAATACAAATAAAATATTCAAAAAATTCTAAAAATCTAAATAAACCAAATTCACTGATACTTCGATATGAAATTGTATCAAAGTAGTGGCCTTTTGTATTTTTGAAGTATTTTCGCTATAAAAAAAATGAATTCTACAAATCTTAGAAATATAATGAAATTATCTAATATTCTCTTTTAATAAAATTTTTGAAAATATAAAAAGGCTAAGTACTTTCAAAATAAAGAGATTTCAAAGATGTTATTTTCAAAGATAAATATTTCAGATAAAATACTTTTCAAAATTATAAAGAAGTCAACACTAGATGTCTTTTAATGAGATTTTCAAAATTAAAACATAGATACTTTCAGATAGCAAACGATTTCAGAACAGATATTTTCAAGAATAAAGTATTCTCCAAACTATCAAATGAATTTTTAAAAACTCAAAAGTATGAAAGGCCAAAGTGAATAAAAACTACAAAAATCACCAATATCCAAAGAGAAATGTCAGAAAATTAAAAGTCGACACACGAAACCCACAGACAAAGTCGAAACCTCTTCGTTTGACGAAAAGTCCCTCACTGGGGTTGAGATCAACCTCAGATGACTTGAAATTGAATTCTTATCAAATGACCCCCCTGTCTGAAGAACTCAATTTTGTTCTCATAAGAAGCCGCTAACGGACCCGAGAACCAACTCTTATTAAGAAGGCCGCCCAAAAGGTCCCTAGGATTGTAAAAGAACCAACTTTCCTTTAAGAAGGTCACTGAAGGATCCCGAGGGTTGTAAAAGAACCAATTCTTATTAAGAAGGTCACCTAAGGACCTCTAGAATTGTATTGTTTTGTTCTTATAAGAAGCCGCTAACGGGCCCGAGAACCAACTCTTACAGTATCAGAACATGGTATGATATGGTGACAGCATTTAGGGCCAAGTTCACTCAAAGAAAGGTTGTGAAGGCCGTAGAAACATTCAATGCTATGGAGCGACAAAAGAGGAAAGAGTGGAGTGAAATGATGAAGAAAAAGGGGACTGGCCCGAATAAGAAGCTCAAAGCAGGAAGCTCACTCTATATTAGGAAGATAAAAAGGGGAAGAGACCCAATCCTACCTATTAGCAAATGATTTCTCAAGAAGTATTACACCTAACGCCTACCCTCCAAAACCAATTACACCAAAAACAACCAAATCCAGTATATTTCATCCGTATCAAAACAAAAAAAAAGGAGACTTAAAAAACCTATTATACCCAAAACTCCAATAAATCATAACAACAAAAACCTATTAAGCCCAAAACTCCAATAAAGCACAACAAAACCTATCAGATCGGAAAAACTCCAAAAAAAAAAAAAATGTACTATGACAACCAAAAACATATTAAACCTAGAAAACATGTACAAAGCCTAATAGAGCCAAGAATAAAGCCCAATAAAATTCAATAAAAAGGCCAAGTAGAAGTGAATAAGGCCGTTTCATAAACCTAAGTACCCAAAACCCAAAACCAAATAAAGGGGCAAGTTTTTTAAAAAAGACTTGCTTCGTTATGTGATAATTATCCTATGTCATAATCCGCGGTCAATGATGGGGCCTTCGGGCCCCGGAGAATGTGAAGCCATGTCAAGGAGAGCCTTTGTGGTTTTCCAAGACACCTATGCCTAATGAAGATTAAGCCTTTGTGGCGTCTGAAGGCATTAAGGCACCGTCCTATGAAGATATCTGAGGGCTCAACCACCCACATTCACCATGTTCCTAGCGCCCATGCTGTGTAAATGCCGCCAATGTTGATATTGAGTGCTATTATATTGAGTGCCTATGCCCAGTGAGAGGACGAGCGATGTGAGAAATAAGAGGGTGAGGAGTGATGTGAGGAATAAGAGGACGAGTGATGTGAGGATTAGTGAGATATTTCCAATTCCACAAAATCCACTAGCCAAAATGTAGTATAGAAAATTTATTTTGCAACCGATGACGGATTCTTAGGACTCTCGAGGGCGCAAAATTGTCACTGATACTGCTCATGTTACTGAAGCCATCACAAGAAAAGGACCAATGATTAGTTATGCTGGGGTAAGAGCCAATAAATAACCATGCTGGAGCACAGATCGATGATCAATTGTACTAGGGCAAATGTCAACAAACAACCACGCTGGGGCATAGACTAGTGAACAATTATGCCGGGGCAGCCATAAAATGCACAAGGCAAGCAACAAGAATAACAGAGAAAAGAAAGATGCAATGAAAAGGATGAATGTGATATAAAGTTGCATTCATTAAAAGGAGCCTATACAACCAGTACATAAGAAAAGTTTGATACAAGAGGAGCCTAACAATGGAGTAAACCTAATGCAAATTAAGAGTACAGACTAGAGAAAACATAGAAGGGATCCTAAGGTGGCACAGGGGCAAAGAAAACAAGCTAACTCCCACTCATTCTGGGGCAGCTGCTGCCATAACTCCACCGCTAGCCAGATTGTTAAGAGTGACAGTGATGGCTTGAAGTATTTCTTCTAAAGCCTCCAAGCGGGCATTCAACTCCCCCAAAACGCTGGTCAACAAGAGCCCTAATTAAAGCAGAGACAGGGGCCTCAAGAGCTAATGCAATAGAGTCGTCGTCCGGCGGGAGATCTGCCCCTAAAGGACCATATTGGTTAGGAGTAACATTGGGAAGCAAGATATAGTCATTCACAGGTTAGTTGGGGTCAGGCACCAACATATCCATAGAGGATTCAACCCATCCAATAAGAGGCAAAGAAGACAGAATATTGAAAGGATGTGCCACGTCAGCATCAGAGACTCGGTTGCCCCACAACATCTCAGGCACTCGGATGCGAGCTCTAAGCATTAAAGCCTCAATGAGATGGCCATAGGGAAGTGGCTCTCAGTCTGATATGGCCACTTGATGCATGTGGAAGAGGATCATGTGGGCCAGGTTGATTGGCCACTGCTTCTGGATAAGATTGCGAAGGTAGAATAAGGTTCCGGGGCTTGCAAAATGAGTCATCACTCCTTTAGGGAAGATAATATCATTGATCACTAAAAAGAGGAACCTAGAAAGAGCAACCAAAAGATTATAAAGGAAGGAAAAAGGAAAAGGAAGGTTGAAAGACCATTAATGAAGAAATAAAAGAAAGAGAAAGATAAGAACCTATGGAGAGCGGGCAGATGCTCGGTGTACACCAACTCAACATTAGCTGCTGCAGCCCTGAACCATCGACGACATTCTTGGTAACTACCAAAACCTTGAGGCTAACGCTGATAGGCATAAATAGTTGAGCCATTCAGGGTACCGTTAGCTTACAAGGAATTGGCCAAATCGCCTGTCGTGATGTAGAGATGACGGCCAAACAAGTAAGAGGTGGTAGAAGGAGACCCAAAGTGGTTGAAGGAAAGCCTGAGATTGGCATAGAAGAGGTGAGTTATCTTAGGATGGTAAGGCTGGTCGCAGTCTGCCAGACCACCTAGGCTCCATGCATCAAACCAACCTCTGATGAGGTTCACTTGTTCCACAGGAATACGCCTCATGGGTCGAAAATAGTAGCAATCAGACACATGGCGCTCATTATTACCCATGTCGTTGTAGTAAGAAAGAAAAACAGTCTCATCTTGAAAGAGATAGCGGTTGTTAGGGCTGAAGGTCCAGTCAGGAATGATGGGGTCTAGGCGAACAGTCGAGGAGCTAGGGGTTTCTCTAAGGCGCTTGGACGAAGGAGGAGAAGACATGGTGATGAAGGATTGAAAAATAATGAGGAATTCCGCTGAACTGAATAAGGAGATAGAAAACCAAGGCATGCTTATATAATCATTGAAGTGAGAGATTCATGGCCTGAGACAGTTTGGAGTTGAGGGCAAACATGGAGGCGCATTGAGCGGATGAAGGTTGTAGTGGTGAAGAGTGAAAAATAAAACCGCTTGATTTCGCACGTAAAAGAAAGTGTGAATGTCGAAGAGGTGCTGGAGAAATCGAAGCGTTTCAAGGCCGAATTCCAAAATGAAATTGAAGTCGTGTTAAACCCATGAAGGCCCAAGCCCAAGGAAATACAGGTTGAGGCCAAAATACCTTAACCTAAATTGCGGTGCGGACCTACATGTGCTTTAAACTCAAAAGAAAAAAAGGAAGAAGTTAAGAGCGGACCAAAATACCCGAGTCCTAAGTAACATCTAAATGGAAACAAGATCGTTGGTCCAATGCAAGTGGATGCAGAAAAGAGGACCTTGAGCGCGGAAACTCAATCAGGCATGGAATCAACAAAGCATTCATAAAGAAATCATGTCATCACATTGTAAAGCAACAAAGCAGTAAAGATAGATAACAAAGCCTCGAAACCATGATATAAGTCAAAACAGCTTCATACATTCAAAGTTTCAAAACAGCCAAACATTCAGGCATCAAACATCCAAAACATTCAAAACCACATACATGCTTAACATCCCACGCTCAAGAAGTGAGCCATTACTACAAGAAAAAAAATAGCAGAAAAGGAAAGATACAAGGGCTGCCACAAAGTGCTAAGGTGATAAGCCCCAAAGGTGACAAAACATGAAAGAAAATCTAGCCAAGGATAACTTCCCTTAGGATGAGTGATTGGCACCCGCCTCATCAATCTCGATCTCCCTAAAAAGCTCATCCAGCTTATCAGAAGCCTTGTGATACAAAGGGAGGACGGAAAGATAGGCTTGATGGTTAAGATCCATGGCGCTGCGAATGACGCGCTCTCGCTTCCGGAGCTTGTCACGCTTGATGAGTAGAGAAGGGATATACATGGCATCATAATGGTCCTGAGCACGCAGGAGGCGAACTGCATTGTCCTGGAGAGCAGTCATGACCCCCCTACGATCAATGGTGAGAGAGTCTTAAGGCCTCCATGGTGGTGGCCAATGAGCGTGAAGCAGCGGCTTGGCGATCTTTGCGCTTGGCCAGTTCCTCATGAAGATGGCTCCAGGCTGTAACATATGTTATTTTTCGAAAGTATATTTTATTATATTTAATAAGTATTATACGTACATGAACTTTTATTTTTGGGTGTCAAGCATTTTTTTCCGTAAAATACATGGTCAGGTTAAACTTTTAAATTAAAGTCATTTTCTTTCCCGTCGCCACTTCATTAATGGAGCCTAATTTTGTTCTTCATGTATTGATTTTGTTTGATTCAGAATAAATAAGTGGTATTAATTAATTTTGCTATCATTTTATTTCCATATACCATTCTTATTTCTCACTTCCGTATACTATTCTTATTTTAAGAGGTAGTTATTTTTAGCCACAACAATAAGTTGGTTATATTCCAAGAGTCACATGTCCGGCCGGTTGTTTTACTTTTCAGTTATAAATACTTTTGTAAATTATTTTCTCTCTTGCAAAAACCCAAGTGCCTACTTTCTGAATTTATTTCGTTTGTTTAATTAATACCGCTAGAAGGGGTCTGTGCTAGGGAATTGAAGCAATGTTTGAGAAGTAAGTATGATTAACTTTTTAATCTAATCTCCGTATTGTGATATGTGTTATACATCTTGTTGAAATTTCATGCAAATGTGGTCAAATTGCTAATGCGTTCCACTATGTTCTTGATTTCCTACTTGTCTTGTTGTTTTGTGGGGTCTAAAGACGTTAAGGTCTTTCGTATATACCATCAAATACAAATACAGTTGACTGGTTTGACTATTAAATGATTTTGATCAGCAACATATATATTTTTATAAGGCCGATTCCTATATATGCCTTTGTTTGCACTGCTTTACGTTCCTTAAGTTGGAAATTGAAAAATAATTTCTTTAAAGTTTTATTTTATTCTTTTAAAAATGGAACTCAGTTTTATTATATTTATAAATAAGTATTTATATTGTTGTGTTGACTAAGTTCAACTCTGCTAGAGAGTCATCAAGTATGTTTATGTTAAAATTTCACGAGTAGGTCCAAACCCTCACTCCAGTAGTGCTCTCTGTTAATCTTAGGTTTTCGTGAGTTATATAGATATTATGTTTTTCTTTCGGATCTTTAGTAACTAGAATTGTTTATACGTAATTTAGGTACAAGTCAAGAGGACATGAAGAATAGAAGTTTGGATGTGCCGTATTAGTTGACAGGTGCGGGTTCCTGGACTTTGTTAAATCTATTTCCTATTCCATTGTGCATTTTGCATTTATATTCAGTTGCTGAAACGACATGTTGCATCAGACATCCTAATTTGACTTTGGTTCATATTCTCTCAAGGGGATTGGAACATGAATGTTAAGATTTTCAATTGTTCATTTAAATTGACTTGATTCATGGCATTAAAATATAATGAGATCAATTAAATCGTGCTTATGAATGATCTTTTAAAGTGTGAAATAGTAACCGTATTATCAAGTAAGGCAGACCTATGGAGTGTTCTAGTACTAGCATGCTACCCCCTTATGTGGCCCGATTGCAACAGGTAAGGGGTTAAGAGATGTGAGGCTGACCTATGTGGCTTGGTATGTGGACGTGTTATCTATTTATAAATGATTGTGATAAGTGATAAAGTGGAAGTGAAAAAATGATAATGGGATAAATGATAATTGAATAAATGTATTGCATCAATACTTGCATGGCAATATAATTGTATTAGTATACTTTATTCTTTCAATGTTGGTATTTGAAGAATTCCACTAAGGGGATTTTACTATATCCGGGCTGGAACTGAATACCGCACTGAGAGACTGTCTGATCTCTCACCCGTTTCACTTTTTATGTGAGTTCCAGGTATTAAGGATGGCAAACCTTCTAAGGGAATAGCGAATTGAACAAGCGGGTCAAATAAATGCCACTGTTTGTTTTGTTTTTATTTTATTATGTTTGTATTGATACATTGAACTAGCATGGAAGTCGTCTGTTAAACTCACCATGTTAGTCTTTGTCGTTTGTTGAATTCTATTATTAATGAATATATAAAGTCTTGTGGCATTTCAATTGTGTGATTATTGGTAGTGTATGTGATGTATTTTCGTCTTGCGTAGAAATACGCGGCTGGTTGTCAAAAATGCACCTACGAGTTACCTAAAAGTGACTCGGGGTGTGACACAGGCCAACAAGTCAAGATGCTCAAAACACTTGAGGGCCTCTGTGCGTAGGCGACGGACAAGGTCACGAAGAGAGACATAAGGAGGAATTGTGGCAAAGGTGCCCTCAGGCGGGTCAGGCAAAGAAAAGTAGCCATCGCAGCTGCGTGCGACGACCTCACCAAGCACATTCTTCACATCTTGAATGGTGAAGTCTGGATGAAAAACACCAAAAACGAAGCAAAATATAAATGGTTAGAACAAAAGAGAAGAAGAAAGAAAAGAGAAAAAGAGCTTTAAAGAAAGGTCAGAAAGAAAGTGGGGCAGACAAAATAGAAGGAAAGTCAGTGAAGTGAAACGGAAAAGTTATACCCTCCTCTTGAGGAGAGCGAGGAGGAGTGATAGTACGAATGGAGCTCTCATCCTCACTGAGAGCGTTCTCTCTGGCCTCAAATGCATCGTCCTCATTCTCATAGCTGTCATCACTGACATATTCAGCATCAGCGAGACCCTCATCGATTGGGGTAGCTACAGCAGGCACCATGGGACTAGTGATGGTAGCAGGAGCCCCAGGGTTGGTCATAGAAGGACTCCTAGGGCTAGCAACGACAACGCCCCAAGATGCATGAGAATGACCTGACCCAGGCACATAGTCACCATTACCGTCACCTTGGACTGCAAGGACGGTACTTGGCGAAAGGGGACTGTCATCACCATCGTTACCGCCATTTTCCACATGAGCACCGCCTTGAGCAAAGGCCAGCTCATCACCAATAGTATGGTCAGGTTCCATGCCTAAATTAGCGAATGAAGAGATGTGAAATAAACAACGAAACCCTAAGAAAGAAGAAAAATGAAACAAGGAAGCTATTGAAATTTCGGCATCATCTCCCCTGTACTCGAGGCAGTTTTCCTGAAATAACGAACCCAGAACAGGTACCAGCAAGTGAGAAGCGGCGTTCTCTACTGGACCCAGGGTCAAACTGACAAGTGAGAGCGGCGCTCTCGGTCAGACAAGCACATACATTCACAAAGAAAGAAGAACAAGGCATATCTGATCGTGAACGAGCATACTTGATAAAGAGGCAGGTGGCAAGAGACGTGCTCAAGCAATGTTTAGAAATCTGAAAAAGGAAACGCATCAGGGAACATTAACAAGGCTGATAAATACATGGAAGGGCATCGAATATGTCGAGTGCATTTGATTCCTTGATATCATGAGACATTAACAAAATCAAAGAAATGAAATTGCTGGTGCATAAAAAATGGTCAGTGAAGCGAAACAAAAATGAGGAGGTCGAATCATTGCATATGGGCTAGAGAAATGAAGTCAATTATATGGAGACCCATTCCTTGTTGATTTGTGAAAGAAGCAAAGGAAGCATAATATTAAATGGGCTAATGGATTTTGGTTAAATGAATGGCAATTAAATCAAGCCCGACCCAAACACTTGAATGAGACAAACCATAGTAACTCCCTCTATATTACCATGGCGCAAAGAGGATAAAACAAGCATCAAAATAAAAATGAAATTGAGAAATAGGAGCAAATATCGGATGAATAGGTGTGGAGTAATAGCACAACAGCTATTGTCAGGCAACAAGTAACATCCATCTGTTGTTACAAACATAGTGACAAGAAGAAAAGAGAAGTAAAAGAGAGAAGTGAGGAGGAGCTCATACCAGTCGCCAGGAAAGAGATGAGGAGCCCTGGTGTGCGACTGAAGGAGGGATCTTTCAAGCTCCTTTGGAGTGCAGCTTGCTTGCACTTTTCAGCCAGGTATTGGTATGAGAAATTTATTCTTAGCAATACACTAATTACTGCTCCAGGATACTTGTCTGAAAATGTCTTTTCAAGATCTTGGCCAATTAAAGGTGACATTTTTCTGAAGAATTTATCTGAGAGTTTTGGAGAAATATACATTCTTCCGGATTTTGCCGCAAGGATCTTGTAATCATTCATGTAATTAAACAGATCCTTGACATAGTGACATGACAAACGCTCTAGGTCTTGATATGCTCTTGTTTGTTCTTCAGTGGATCTTTGATACGGATCCTCCAGTAATATCATTCTCCTGATGCTGGAGATGACATTTTGGGGGTCATCTGCCACCGCTATCATTTCTTCATATTCATGGGGATACGCCATTCTCCATTGAATAAACATCTTTTTCTCCACATTTCTCAGAAGATTTTCAATGAAAATCACCTTACTCTTATTGTCTGTCCAATTACGGTAATTAACCACAGTAAGAGTAATTGATTCCCATCGAGAGATCACATCACTGTATTGCCCGATATCTTCTGGCAATACAAGAATTGCACCTTTGTCGCTTTGAGTGTCTGGAAGGTTGAATCTCCCATTATGCTGCTGTGCATAGCCTCCTTTGAATCTGCCAACATGATCTCTGATCTCATGTATTGTTGGCATCGGTGTTTGTCTCGATGTGCTTGCAGGTGGGTAATTAACAGGACCCATTACTGGTTCCGTTGGCCTTCTTTGGGTGAGTGAACTCTCAGCTGTTGAGAAAGTTGATTCCATCATTTTTGTGAGATCCTTCATTTTGGGATATTCTAGTTCTGTTTCTTCTGCCACGAATGCAAAAATGCGACTGTTTATCCCTACCATCTTTTGAGGCGAAAGGATTGAGCCATTCTTCCTCTGATTCTTCTTCTTCCTTATCCCAGTTTGGACAATATTCAGGCATCGATCCTTCTCTAGGCAAAGATGCTAGTAGTTGGATTGATTCCAACTCTTCTTCTACTGAGGTTTTTTGTTCCTCAATTGTAATCATCAGGGTCATTTCTTCATCTAGTTTTTCTTCATCATTAGGCCCTACAACTGCTGGTTCGGCTGGTGCAGTTGTTGTGTATCCACCAAATCTAATGGCTAGTGAGCCATCAGTTCTTGATCTGACCTGAACTGTTTGTGGATGTTGTACCTCTGGAACTCCTGGTGGCCTAATTATCCATTGTTGGCCTCTTAGTTCTGCGGTTGATCTTGGTTGTTCCGGTATGGCCCTTATGCCTCTACTTGCTAGGTGCTCTGTTACTCCTTGAACATTGTGTTAGAAAGTGCACAAATTTTAATTTTGAAGCTAATTACACTTAATTAACCACAAACAAGTGCGAGGATCTAGTGCAAAAGTCAATCAACACAAGAGAAAGGGTTTGGATTTGTACCTCCCGCGAAATCGCATCCGCGGGGCTCGATCCAATGGCGTAGGAGTCGGTGGAGTGCTCTCCTTGCGCCTCCACCATGGTTGACGGCCGCCTCGAGTCCACCTAGAGATTAACCAATATCTAAATCGATTCGTGCTAGCGATTCGATTAGAACGAAGCTAATCCTAAGGTATTCTCTCTTCTTCCTTAATTAACTATTTAATAGGTGGAGAGAATATGCTCAACCCATGAGCAAATGGAGAGAGAGAGAGGTGAGGCCGGCGGCCAAAGAGGGAGGGGAAGGGTGGCGGCTAGGGTTAGGGAAGAGAGAAGCCTCAATTTTGTATCTATACATCTCTATATATAGTGCACAATCCCTACCTACCACCAACCATCTATTTACAAGAATGCCATCCCACCTACCTCTTGTGGCTGGCCATTAATGGGCTCAAATGGGCCTCTCAACTCTATTAATTAAGCCTCTAATTCACATAATTAGATGCTACTCCAAATGCTCTTCAATTGGGCTATATATTTAATACATACATATTGGCCCAATAAATTAATATAACTATTTATATTAAATTGTGTTGAGCTAAACTAATTATTAACTAATTAATAATTATTCTAGGATTAGCTAATGCATTAATTTATTTCCATATGATCCATTTGACTTAATTAATTATAACGGTATATAATTAATCAATCAACTTATCATATTTCCGCAATACGCACTGTTGCGAATAAATAAATAAATAATGCACTGTCTTGGTCAAAACTCTATTTTGTGTGACCCTTTGAGGATTTATGCTAAGTTGGACATGGGATTAAATCGTTATTTAATTCCAATAATCATAAGCGGTATCTAGCAACACGTTATGATTCCCAATTCGCATAAATAGTGTACTGCTACAGTATTTAAATCCTGCATAAGAGAATAAAAGTATTTCCCTATTTTGATTCTTATGTCTCACGATATCATCGTATAATCCAAGATTGGAACGTGTCATTCTTGCAGATTATACGTTTCTTGATCTAGAGATAATTGTATAAAGTTGCATGCAAACAATCTATCTCCATCAAGGGGCCCAAACAGATATCGTCACTCACTAAGCGAATTAATGAGGGACATACGGTTTTCTTGATGATTAGCTTTTCCCCGCACAATTCAAGAGAACATAAATAAAGTCCGTATAGCAGCCCTTATCAGGAATCAACGGTAGACGATATTTATTGAACCTATCCTCATGTGGAAAAGATAAACATCTCAAACTTAGAACCAAAATCATAACGAAATAAATAATGACACATAACACAATCCATACATTTATTTCGTTGGGTCAAGTCCTGTGCTATGTTCCATAACATACACATATGCAATTAAGTTGGCAACTCTTTACCTATGATTTGTAGAACTTAATCATCACTTAACTTGCATACTAATCTTATAAGATAATTAATGTTCCTTGTTAATTATCAAGATTATGGACCATTTAGATTTATTATTGTCATTCTAAAGAATGATCCACAGAGATCCACAATTCAGATCCTCAACCTGAATGATCTGTCAATAATAAACCTAGGAACAGATGATAAAATATCATCCATAACATAAACTAATATTTAAGTCATTAAATCATTGACTTCTAGGACATAACTCCAACAATCTCCCACTTGGCCTAGAGTCAATCAATAGTGACTTCTAGCCAACGAAGAATTGAGAACGATGTTATATATCTGCATATATACTTGTCTCGGACCTCAAAAGAAATAATACACTTAAAGCAAGTTACTCATACGTCCACCACGTATGGATGCACATTTTGCATCCCGTATATCGCTTAAGGCAGAGGTCATGTTAGAGTGTTCGCTGTGTTCGCGAACCTATCCACTTTTGTTTGACCCTATATATGTATACTCCTATATATATTCTTGATCATCATCATATGATATCAAGTGATATCGTTATAGATCATACTTGAATCTCCAACAAAGGGTTCTTTAGTATTAAGCTACGGTTCGAGATGCAATAGAACCATATTAGCTTGACTAAGAACTCGATTCAAATAAACTTCATTTATTGCTTCACAAGTTGCTATGAATTTTGCTTTGGTGACGGAAACGGTTGTAATATTTCATTTAGAACACCTTCTAAACTTACAACACCACCTTTGAGCTAAATATGTAGCTCACTTGTGATTATATCAATCTTTTGAAAAACTAGTATCAATGTAATCAATTTACACGAACTATCTTTCATCTTAAGAGATGGAACATTATATCACTCTTTCTCATAAGGTACTCGAGGATATCCTTGACTATTGTCCAAATGTGTCTCTCTTGTATCCATTTGACAACTGTTTGTCATATCCTTTGGATACTACACATCGAGGCATATGCATAAATATGGCGTACAAAATGAAACTCATAACGAAAGAATGCTTGAACTGTTTCATGCACTTTCTCGAATTGAGTTACAATAAACCGAGTTAAATACTCAAGTCATGCCTTGTGACGTAGTTAGACATCCTATCTTGGAGTGTAACTTTCGTGTTTCTCGAACACTTCGTCGTTATATGCACATTAGCTCAAACCTAACATCCATCATAATCTATCACCATAGATTTTGTTTCCTTGGATTTAGGCGATTTCTCCCTAGTTCTCTATTGAGAAAACATTTTCCAATGAGATCTTGACAACATTCATTTTCTTAATGTTATTCCCAATTAATATCTTATTACCTTGTACAATACAAGTAACACAATCATGCTCCCACTGAATATCTTGTCTATACAAGACGCTTTTGACGAAGTTCAACTCCTTGACTTCCTTGTCAAAATGTTTATTCCATTTTTCACAATACTTACTTTAATCCATTAATGGATACTTGAAGTGTGTATATATTTCTAGCACAAAAACAAAACCTTGGTTTGCATCATATACATAACATCTTCTTTCATTCATTCGAATAAGGCGGTTTTGATGTTCCTTTCCATATATCAATATATACGAAATATAACTGTTGCTAGAACGATCTTTATTGACTTATACATAGCTATAAGCAATAAGCCGTGCTTAGTATATAGTCAACTCGTCATCGACTTAGACATAGCTACAAGCGCGAAGCTGTACTTTGTACTTAGTCAACTTGCCGTCCATGTCAATCTTTCCATTAAAGATCTAAACGTTCTTGATGGATTGGTCATTCTTGAACATCAACCAAGGTCTATACCTTGTTGTTATACATGGATTGCATTTAAAGACCGTATGGATTTAAACCATACATGTGGAATCATATCTTTCCATCATTTCCTTATTTCTCAACGGATTCTCATATGACAAGTACGAGAATGTCGTGAAGCCTATGCATCAAACGGCTCAGGAAATCAACTCGCGTTGACTTTTGTAGGATCGGTACTTAAGGTTCATGAACTATTTCTACAACGATTTGTAGAATAAATTCTTGACTCCTTACATTCCATGAGTGTCTCGAACATCATCAACTCGTGAGATGGTTGAGTCCTTATTGGAAGGAGCGTACTATTAAACTTCTTCCTTTCACTACGGCTTGTGATTGAAGTTCCGATCAACTCCCACTAAGCACCATGCATAGAGTAACAAGTTTTCTATAAGAATACTTCTTGTAGTGACGCACAAACTATTTTAATGCTCACTTTACTCCCACTACTTCTTCTTGAGAATTTTATTCTCTAAGACTACGTTATGATTAGCAACAACTATTTTGTTCTTATCATGTTCGTGGAAGTAGTGTCTTTTCGACTTAAGGTATCCTACAAAATATAGAGTGTCTTATTTGGTTCAAGCTTATAAGTCAACAAACCTTGAAATAAGCTTCTTAACACCAAATCTTGAGAACCAATATAGTTAGAGATCAAAATCTCGTAAAATATCTTTCTCAATAGACTTCGATGGAACATTATTCAGTGTAAACAATATTGTCCTCAAACATAACTTCCTAATATGAGTCGAATAAGTCAATTTGATTTATTACCGATCGAACTATACTAAATATTGTTCGATACCTCCATTCTTGGACATATTATTCCTCATGGAGCGAGTTGTGAAACTACTTTCATACTCTTTAGATAATATTTCAAATCATACGACTTAACTATTTACCATGATTAATTGTAAGACTTTTTCTTTTCCTTGAACGGTCTTTTAACTTCACTCTTGAACTCCTTTGAACTAATCAAAAGATTCATACTTATACCTTATCAAATAGATATGTTAATATCTACAATGATCGTTGGTCAAGTAATAAAGTATAAACAACCTTTTATTTCACAAGTACTTATAGATCTATATACATCGATATGTATAAGTCCTAATCAAGTCACTTGTCCTTAAACCTTTGTAGGTCAAAGGCGCTTTTGTCAATTAACAAACATGATTCGCATATAACAATTGATGAGAAATCGAATTGAACTACGAGCTCTACGTTACGTAGACTCTCATAATGCGATTCTCGTTTATTTATGACTAAGCGGCTATTACACATAAAAGTCAAACACTTTAAGTCAAGTCTTACGCATCCTGTTTGTCATTCAAAAACATGTTTATCTATTTCAAGCAAATTCGATCAAGATGCATGAAATCATATAAACATATCCATAATAAAATAACATAATCGTCCATCATCGAATATGAAATGGAGATAATATTTTGAGAGGTTAGGATTAAGGTATGTAACCTTCAATTCTTAAACAAACTCTTAATAAAGATAACTCTACGTATCCAATGGTAATGACTTAGACGAACAAGTCATTTCCTATACGGAGTTTGCTTTACGTCTCTCGAAGTGTCTCTTATTCTCCATTGCCAACACATTTCGTTAAATGCGAGCATATGAACTAGTATCAAGTTACTAGTGTGAATTAGAGATAATGAGATAATTTGAACGACAAATACACTTTTAGGATTAGAACATTACAATCATGGTATTTCGAACAACCTTTCAAATACCTCCCATAAACAGTAAATGAAACAACTCATGTGACACATAGTCACAATTGAGGGTCTCGAAATGTCAACTCATACCTTGGTGAAGTATTTCTTGAATATTTAACCAATTACCTATTTGCATCAACAAGTGTGAAAAAGGTAACATTATATCCTTTATAATTCCAAAGAGATCGTATGACAATATCAACAATCCTTGACATTGGAGATCGTAATATCTCTAGTTGTCAATTAGCTACTTAAATCTTTCGATTTGTAAGCTAACGAAACATTCATATATCTTCTTATAGAAGAATCTCTTGGTCAACTCATGCCCTTCACACTCGATCGTAAATGATGGAGTCAATATCTACTTTCTCCAAGAACGCCTTCTTGAGTAAGTGGATAAGAGCGTAGGAGTTAAATTCTAGTCCATATGAATTCGTTAATTCAAAGGTCTAGAAATTTCAAATGAGGATATTAGTCATACGCTTTATTGAATAACTTTTCGTCAAAAGTCAATCAATCATCGCGATACTACGTTCGGGTAGTTTGAGTAAAGTTTTGGGAATTGATATATTTAAGTTTCTTTTCAAAGATTGATCGCAACAAAATTAACAATTTTAACATCTATAACAAAATCAATTTAAGGTCATTTAGTTTATGCAAATGTTTTATTTATAACAAATAAAACTTCCACTACATTTATTTAATGTCCCAAATGTAGTTGGTTATCCAAGATCTCTATTTTCGTTGAGATGGGGCCAGCGTCGGCATAACACCAAAACAACTAGATAAGGTAGGTTCTCCAACCAATCATATTAACCATATGACTCTTGGTTTGTGAAATGTCTCATGTACATCCACAAACTTCGCCCCGATGTCCAATCCGATTAGGGTCCATCGATAAGTAACCTCTCTCTATTTACTCCTAGTAAATCCGATTTACACCCCGACTTCGAGGGTTAACCAAAAGACGTCCCGCGTCGGCGAGAAAACGTCATTTGGCACCGAACGACGTGAAGGGGATAGAGAGAAGGAGGGCGGTTGACTTAATCAAATTAATGGGACAAACAATTATGTGACTCTTGTTTGGTGGTCGTGTAAACATACACCCATACCTATCCTATGACATTCATAGCATCCACAAACTTTCACATAATAAAGCATCTCAAGCATTGTTGTGGGTTTGTATGGCTCCCGCTTGCATTAGTTTTCGTCGCATCTCCATGTAGCAAAACTAATCTAATCTTTGTCCCTCCCACTAAATTATATATGGATCTAAATCCTATATAAAATAAAGGAAGAAAATTACATGTGTAAATTTCTATTCCCATCCTAACCTTAGGGGCATGCAAGCCACACAAGTTACACAAAAATTAATCAAAATTAATTAATGGCACCAAAGGCCTTATTACACGCAATCACACATGCATTCAATTTACAAACCACAAGGCATTGAATCATGAGCCATACTAAACCCACATCCTCCTACAAAACAAAGTTAGCACAAGTCTATCCACTAGTGTAATTTGTTTATAATTAATGACTTTCAAGTGTCTTTGCGTATTATTTGCCATTCGCAATTTCCGTGTGTAAATGCTCAAATTTCAAACAACCAAACTTGTTTAAATTTCTTTTGAAAACTTTTCAATCATCAAAAAACTGAAAGGAGATCACACAAGGAGTATCCTAATTACTTTTTCAACTAGTTTGAATAATTAGTAAATAATACTTTGATAAAAAAAGTATCTAATGGGACACGACAAAATCCACAGTTTTCGGTCTCCAAAAAATATGAAATAATTTATATAAGCTCCTTGTCTAGATTGTAATTACCAGTCAAAAATTCAGGAAGAGATCATAAACCATCTGAGAGAATCAAAAAAGACAAATCTGAAACAAGTGCGCGAAAACACCGTTTTGAGATATTCTGTTTTTCTTCTCAACCATCCGGTCTGAAAGATCACCTTCCATCCAGTTTTTATATATACAATATACATAGAAAAACTTGTTTAATCTATTGGCTAACTATTCATGAAAAGAAAACCACTAAGTTCAGTTTAAGAAATTCAAGTTACAAGCTTAACAATCGACTAGACCTGTACTGGAATAGACTGTCGACCGAAAAGGTTTGACCTGGTTGAGGTACCAAACTTCCATGAAAAATTATGAAATTAATTTTCCTGGAATCCTAACTTAAAAGTAAACAACTCTATTCAAACAATTTTCCAGAAAGAGTTCTCAGTTGGTACAGTTTATTAGAACAATCAGTTTGTTCAATAAACCAGATCTGACGAGATCTTTCTTTTCATACTTGAAAACCCACGAATTAATCTGAACCATGCAACATTCTATACATGTACAGAAAGAGTTTCAAGTCCTCTTTAAATCTAGCCAAAGAACACTGGTACTTATATTCAAAATATAAATCTTTTAAGCCATTCAAACAGAACAGTGCAAGCAGAAACTGGTTCTGCGCACCGTTTCCATTTTATTCACAGTAAATTCATACAATTTCAGAAAAATGTGAATCCAACGCCAAAAGAATCACAATCCACAGATCTACAACTTTCTAGTTGAGAAAAAAAAATTTCAGAGAACATTTCATAGCGAAAAACGCAAAACAACACAGAAATTGCTGTTTCCAGACAGCAAGCAATAGCATCAACTCTACTAATCCATTAATTAACCAATTTCTCTTAATTAAGTGTCAAAATAACTTAAGCACAACCTGGCTCTGATACCACTGTTAGAAAGTGCACAAATTTTAATTTTGAAGCTAATTACACTTAATTAACCACAAACAAGTGCGAGGATCTAGTGCAAAAGTCAATCAACACAAGAGAAAGGGTTTGGATTTGTACCTCCCGCGAAATCGCATCCGCGGGGCTCGATCCAATGGCGTAGGAGTCGGTAGAGTGCTCTCCTTGCGCCTCCACCATGGTTGACGGCCGCCTCGAGTCCACCTAGAGATTAACCAATATCTAAATCGATTCGTGCTAGCGATTCGATTAGAACGAAGCTAATCCTAAGGTATTCTCTCTTCTTCCTTAATTAACTATTTAATAGGTGGAGAGAATATGCTCAACCCATGAGCAAATGGAGAGAGAGAGAGAGGTGAGGCCGGCGGCCAAAGAGGGAGGGGAAGGGTGGCGGCTAGGGTTAGGGAAGAGAGAAGCCTCAATTTTGTATCTATACATCTCTATATATAGTGCACAATCCCTACCTACCACCAACCATCTATTTACAAGAATGCCATCCCACCTACCTCTTGTGGCTGGCCATTAATGGGCTCAAATGGGCCTCTCAACTCTATTAATTAAGCCTCTAATTCACATAATTAGATGCTACTCCAAATGCTCTTCAATTGGGCTATATATTTAATACATACATATTGGCCCAATAAATTAATATAACTATTTATATTAAATTGTGTTGAGCTAAACTAATTATTAACTAATTAATAATTATTCTAGGATTAGCTAATGCATTAATTTATTTCCATATGATCCATTTGACTTAATTAATTATAACGGTATATAATTAATCAATCAACTTATCATATTTCCGCAATACGCACTGTTGCGAATAAATAAATAAATAATGCACTGTCTTGGTCAAAACTCTATTTTGTGTGACCCTTTGAGGATTTATGCTAAGTTGGACATGGGATTAAATCGTTATTTAATTCCAATAATCATAAGCGGTATCTAGCAACACGTTATGATTCCCAATTCGCATAAATAGTGTACTGCTACAGTATTTAAATCCTGCATAAGAGAATAAAAGTATTTCCCTATTTTGATTCTTATGTCTCACGATATCATCGTATAATCCAAGATTGGAACGTGTCATTCTTGCAGATTATACGTTTCTTGATCTAGAGATAATTGTATAAAGTTGCATGCAAACAATCTATCTCCATCAAGGGGCCCAAACAGATATCGTCACTCACTAAGCGAATTAATGAGGGACATACGGTTTTCTTGATGATTAGCTTTTCCCCGCACAATTCAAGAGAACATAAATAAAGTCCGTATAGCAGCCCTTATCAGGAATCAACGGTAGACGATATTTATTGAACCTATCCTCATGTGGAAAAGATAAACATCTCAAACTTAGAACCAAAATCATAACGAAATAAATAATGACACATAACACAATCCATACATTTATTTCGTTGGGTCAAGTCCTGTGCTATGTTCCATAACATACACATATGCAATTAAGTTGGCAACTCTTTACCTATGATTTGTAGAACTTAATCATCACTTAACTTGCATACTAATCTTATAAGATAATTAATGTTCCTTGTTAATTATCAAGATTATGGACCATTTAGATTTATTATTGTCATTCTAAAGAATGATCCACAGAGATCCACAATTCAGATCCTCAACCTGAATGATCTGTCAATAATAAACCTAGGAACAGATGATAAAATATCATCCATAACATAAACTAATATTTAAGTCATTAAATCATTGACTTCTAGGACATAACTCCAACACATTGTACCAGAAATTTGTGTGGCTTGTGTTTGATAATCTCCCGATTAAAAATCGAGAAATCAAGAGGTTGTTTTCTCCACCGCGCCATGATTCATATCCATGAGTTTGTACAACAAATTGGATGTGATTGTAAAAGTCATGAAAACTAACCATCATATCAGGAACCGCATATGCTAGTTATGTGTTATCAGTTAAGTCCATTTCCATAGAACTTATTAACGATGTATCGTTTCTCCATCTTGTGTCTCTTAATACAACTAAAGCATTTACCCCTGCACTTTTCCTGTGCGGAGCATATAGTCTGACCATTACAACACCTATGTGTAAGTGCTGTAATCCTTCCTCCACGAGCCTGTTGTAGCTTTCTTGAGAGATAAAGAGAATTTCCCTTTGATCTTCAACCACCAAGATTCTTTCATCGGAATAATATTGATACACCCGATGATTTCTTTCGCTTCATCCAGCTTGGTATAGTGTCTCTGCCGGAACTTGTGCCCCGCGAAACTGTGAAATGCTTAGTTCCGCATCTGGACTCAATTGAGATTCTAGAGTCCTTCTGTATTGCTTTCGCCTTGGCAATCTCCTCTGTTCTTCATACCGTTACCAACTTCCGAGTCTGTAGTCCCGGATTTGATCTTCAACAGTCTGTATCTGGTTGTCGTGGCCCGATACAGATGGTCTACTCACTGTTTCGGTTTGAGTATGACTCATTGTACCTTCTTCTTTTCTTCTTCGTATATTTTCTTTGGGTCTAGGTATACGAAGAATTTGCCTGTTATGGTTGGCCTTTTTGAGATTGAAAGTGGACCAAGACTCAAGTTTTTGAGTTGGTTTTGGATTTGTTCTAGGGTCTCAGTTGTGTCAGACCCTTCAGGTGCTTTTGCCCTTTTGAGTTCTCTTATTTGGTCCTTGCAATCCTCAAATTCTTCTTTGATTTTAACAAGCAGTTGAATGATTGTGTTGTTTTGCTTGATGATTGTTGAGGTAGCCCTTTGAGTTGCTTCAGTTGGTTTAACAAAACCAAGGGCTGGCTCTTCGATTGACTCGGTTGCTCGTAATGCTTCTCGGTATACTGAGCTTTCAGCAGTGAGTCGCCAATCGCTCATAAATAAAATATAATTTTTATGAATTTTCTAGAATTATTAAAGGTCTATTCTTAATTTCTAAATGACTTTTTATTTTAAAATATTCTAGACCGGCATTTTTGGATTCAATTATATCATTTTATTAATGTTTTGTTCAAATTCCTGAATTCTCTTTAATTACACATCTGGTTTTTCTTGGGGTTCCTAAAATAATTAAAGATGGGTAAAGTGGCAAAATTTTAATTTCTCTGTTTTGAGGTGGCAACAAACTAATTTTTTCTTTTATTAAACCATCCAGAGAATACGACTCTCCTTAAAACAAGGGTTCCTTTCCTAAATTCCACTTTCTCTTTTTTTATATTATATTTAACAGTAAAATAATAAAATTACAATTATATGACTATTATACCCCCCAAGTCCATTTGTACCTAGTCGATTAAAACTATCGAACCCATTCCAGTCGATCTCTTCAGGGAATTACTTCCTCCACTCTCACTCTCCCAAATTTAGAAATCCATTCCTCTTAGACGAAAATACTCTTGTTATTTTTAAATATTTTCAAATTGAGGTGAATTGAAGGATGTAAATTGAAAGAGTGACAAGGGCATTTTCGTCTAAGTAGGAGTGAATCTCAAACTTTGAGGAGTGATGAAGCAATTCCCATCTATCTCTTCGTAGTCTCTCTCGTACAAGCACGAACCATTGCAAACCTAGAAGCTCAAGTCCAGCTCTCTCACATTGCCTTGCCCTGTCGCCTTTGTCCACTCCTTGCTCCGTTCATCTCTTCCTCTGTTCTTCTCTTGCACGAATCTTTGGTCTCTCGCAAGCACACGATCAGATCAGTTCCGCAATCTCTCGCAAGTACTCGATCAGATTAGTTTCACGCCTCATTACGATACGCCGTTATCTCTCTGTAGGAAAGGTACACATCCCCCTCCTCATTTCTCTGGATTTTTCTTATTCGCTCAATAATTTTTTTCTTGTTAAATTTCTTTGATGTAAACCAGAATCGATGTGTACAGGAGCAGTATGATTGGAACTCTAAACCATTTCCAGTAAAGAAACCTTTGATCATCAATTAAAATCCTAATTGGCTTTTAAGATAAAAAATAAGAATCCAATTTCTAGTTTACTGCCAGCAAAGTTTCATTTTTAGCAGCAGTCTGTAGATATTTATATTTTTCAGTGAATTAATTCCTTGACAAAAAGGTGTTTGTTATGGATTGAATGTCCTTCCTCTTTTAATTTCTTTTAATTATGTGCCGGTAATGGCTAGTGTATATCGAGTTGATTTTGATTTACATAATATTTGAAACAAGTACAGTCTATTTATCCATGATAATTTGGTACATCATCCATTGCATATTCGTAAACAATTGAGTTGGACTTCTGTTAACATTTTCTTGAATCTTGTAGCAGAAGATAAGGAAGTGCTGCTGATTTCTTCTCTGATTTGTTTAGTGCGATTAATCTACTCGGGATTACTTTCTTGTTGTTTGGATGTTGCTCTGTAGAGATTTGTAAGGCAATAAGGGGTTAAAACTGTTATAATAGGTTTGCTTATTCTTGCATTTGTTACTTGTTAGTATTATTTATAAGAGATTTTTTATGTTCTTTTTTTATTTTTTATTGGAATGGTGAATTTCGGTGAATACAGTAGATAGTGTTATCACCTTATTGTGTTATATTTTGCAGTATGGGATCACCAGCTGTGTATAGAATCTTAGGCGGTCAATTTGTAATTGAATTTGATTGTCGGCTAAGACAGCTTTAGACCTTGATTTTGCATATTATAAGTTGATGACTGAACTATTTTGCATAGATGTTATCAGAGCTGCTTCATGTATTTACTATTGGGGATGCACATATATCATGTTATGTACGATTGCATGATACAATCATGTATCATGTGCGTCTTACAATGCCAAATAATGCAGTCGCTTAGTTTCTGTTGCTAAATTCTGTGCATACAAAGCATAACTTACATAATTCAAGTACATTTATTCACACATTTTTATGCTACAACTTAAAAAATAAAACGCAAAAAGAAATTCAAGTACACTTATTCACACATTTTTATGTTACAAAAGTAATTCAAGTACACTTACAATGCAATTTGCACAAAAGCATACTGAACCTTTGTAACTGTAACATCTCTTTCATTTACTAAATTATTTTCAGACCGAAAGAAATTGAAACAAATATTTTAAGTCTAAGAAGTATAAATGCCTAGCTCTTAATAATATGTTGAACTATACAAATATGTCGATCTGATTTCAACACTCAAGCACAACTGAATCCAAGCTGTAATCCCCAAGTTCAAGCTATCCAGAAACCAAACAAAGGAAAGTGAAAAAGACAAATTTACATTTCCAGCTATGCCTTTCAAAACCTGAATCCAATTGAATTTATACGAAGTTACATAATTTTGGAAGCCAAATCAAATCTTCTCTCCTGGTAGTGCTTCAAGCTTCTATACAGGCCTATCAGCCTATGGCAGAAATTATTTGCTAAAAGTTCTTGGTCAGTGTAATGAATAGATTGTATCAATTAAGTGACCCACAATTCCACAAATGAACAACACTGCATAAAAGGTTATTTACAATGATATGGTGCGTGGTTTAGTAAAAGAGTACCAAAATAGTGAGAGAGAGAGAGAGAGAGAGAGAGGGGTTACTGACCAATCGTTACAGAGGCGGTACTGAGGTGGGATTCGAGCTCTTTGTGCAGAAGAAGCTCCTCACGGTACTTGTTGATGGCGTTTCTCCGCCGTGTCGTGGCCTCATCGCCACCATCTCCGGCGCTGCTTATTCTCTCACTACTTTAATTCGATCCAAGAGGGATTTCAGAGAACGAGAGAGAAAAAAGAGAGGAGCAGTGAAGCGAGGAAGGGACTGATTGATGGTCCATGTTGATAGAGGAAGGTGGACTGGTGCGTGCGAGATCGATCTATCGATTTCATATATATCTAGGGTTCATCATCCGTCGTTAGAGAGAAGAAGAATAGTTCAAGAGGAGATCGAGCGGGTTTAGTCCATATTGGGTTTGATTTGTTCCTTAGCGACTGAATTAGACGATTAGGGTATAATGGTCATAATTTTTTTTGTTTTGTTATTTAATTATTATTTATATTATTAAATATGACAAAGTGGCAAATAGAGAAGAAGTTTGAGTTTTAGGGTGTTAAAAACAGAAGATTTAAATTTCGGATGGAAAATCCTCAATTTTCTCAGTTTTAGATGGTACAGAAAAAATTTTCCTTTTTTTTTATTTTCTTGTCAATATGATGGTTTTGCAAAACAACTCTCTAATCAATTTTATGCTTGGCACTATAAAAAATTCTGATGACCTTCATGTGTTCAATTTCTATATTTTATCTTAGTTTGATCTTAAATTCTACTTTTTTTTTAATATGTTAAGCCAATGCGATGCATGCCTAATGTAGAATTTTTTGAATACCATATTATTGAATGAAGATATTTCCATTCTTTATATATCCTTTTTTTCTTTTCTCAATTCAGAGCTTTTAAATATTTATAGCCTTACTTTTTAAATTTTTATTGTTCAACTTCAGTGTACGATGTATTTAAAGTAATGTATTGAATTGAACTTTCAAGTGAGATAATAATTCTATCAAATTTTCAAATTGATGGTTTTCTTTTTCTTGTAATTTGCAGTGACAAAAAATTTTCTTTGAATTATTAATCGAAAGTAAGAAGATTTTAAGAGTTAAAAATGCTCTCTAAATAATAATATTGAAAGAGATGTGAATCCTCAACTAGGGCTGTATATGAACTGAGTTCGAGTGAGTTGGGGACAACTCAAACTCAGCTCAGCTGTAATTCGAGTTGAGTTAGAAATACTTTCGAGCTTTTTAAGCTAGCTCAAACTCGACTCGTCCCAAACTCGACCTAGCTCGTGGGCTCACGAGCTAGCTTGAAATAAACATATATCCTTCAAATTTTTATTTATTTAATTCATATGTTATTCTAGTATTAAATTTTTTTGACATATACAAGATTGTAAACAATAAAATTGTTGTCTTTTATATTCTTTCTATTGATTTGAAACAAAATATGTCTTGAAACTCAATCTATCATATGTAGTATTATTTAAAATAAAAATATATAAGAAGAAAATTCTTATTATTAATTTATAAATTTTTAATACTCATAAATTATGTTGATAATATATATTTGAAATATAAATTTATTATGTCACGAGTCAGCTCCCGAGTTGCGAGCTGAGTTAACCTCAACTCAAACTCGACTCGTCAACCAATCGAGTTAGTTCAACTCGAGTTCTACCAACTCGAGTTCCGTTGGATTGAGTTACAATCGAGTTTTTTCTGAGTCGAGTTCGAGTTAGCTCACGATTTACGAGTTCTTTGCTCACCCCTATCCTCAACCATGACTATTCATTTGTTAGGGTGGGAGAGACGAAGAGGAGACAACCGTACCATTTATTACTTTGACAAAGTGGTTCTATCGGAGTTGAAAATGTCCAAAGCACCAACTTAAAGTTTTAAGGTGTCGTTTGATTTTGAAGTAAGGTTGCAATAACTTCACTACTCATAATTAATTTTCATCCAATGCTTAATAATGTGTGGCATTTGATGGCAGTAAAATACTGTGGCAGTGAAACGCTGCTTTATATATAATTGAATAAAATATGAACACAATGGATAATGAACCAAAACAAATTAATTAAAATATGATTATTTACATGAAATCTCTACGAAATGATCATTCAAAATATATATATATAATAGGCTATTCATCGAGCAAAAAATATATATAATATAAACTATTCATCGAGCAAAGCGCGACGTGAACACTCGTTTCTAAATATTTTCTTTCATTAATATTCTAATAAAAACTATTTTTTTAAAACTTGTCTATATCTATACTACTTATAAAAGCACCTTAGAAAGGTTGTAAGAAAAATCAGATAAAGATTGTATTATACCTCTCACATCAGATATGGATCATTGATTTTATTGATCTAATATGATTTATGGATTTGTATATCAGATAAAGTAGTGTTTACTAAACGGTCCGGTCCGGTCCAAACCCCCACGGTCCACGGGTAATCCCGGGCTGGTCTAGCACGGGTTCACGGGTTATTACGGTCCACCTCCCAAACCTTGACCCAAACCCTTGATAGACCCGACCCTAGGTGAACCGGACGTGTAAAGGCGGGTCGGTCCAAGGTCGATTTTTTCAGTTTTTTTTTTTTTTTTTTCATTGTTTTCATCTCAAAAATTTGTAAAATAAATTTATAAAAATTCGTTAAAATATATTATATTTATAGATCAAATAATTAAGTATAATTTTGTAGTCTATTTTAATTTTTTTTAATTTGATTTGTAATTTTTTTAATGTTTTTTTTATTGTTGATGGTTAATGGTTTGCAATTTTGCATGACAAAAAATTGTAAAATATAAGTTATAAAAATTAGTTAAAATATATTATGTCTAATAAAATTAATAATAAAATAATTTTGTAGTTTATTTTAAATTTATTTTATTTTAAAAACTTGATTTGTAAAACCAGAAAACCCATTTAATTTATAACGGCTAATTTCATCAAAAAAAATTTTACAACGGCTAAAAATGCCACGTGTCGACGAAGGATTGGGAGCAAAAAGAGAGAGGTGTCAGGATGTCGGGCGTGGTCTGCATGCCTTGACACGTGTCGAGGTCAGATTGGGCGCGAAAACCAGAAGGAGAGCTGTCGGGCGAGTGGTCTGATGGGTTGGACACGTGTCGAGGTGGGATTGGGCGCGAAAACCAGAGAGAGTGAAAGGGTGAATAGGAGTGCGACACGTGGCGTGGCGCGTGCTGGCGCGTGGCCGGCGCATGGCTGGCCCGTGTCGTAGAGAGAGAGGGTTGTGGACGCGTGTCGGAGCCCTATTGGGCAGAGATAAGAGAGAGAGTCGAGAGGCCGGGTTTAGAGTTTAGACGGGTTGGTTTTTTTTTAAGAATGTTGGGTTTAGACGGGTTTTCACGGGTTTAGGGCGGGTTTAAGGTCCGGTCCAAGCCGGTCCACGGGTAAGACGGGACGGGTTTAGGGCGGGTCTATACTAAAATGGCGGCCTAAATCCGTGATAAACCCGACCCGGACCACCCCTCGGTTCACCACGGTTCATGCACGGTCCGGGCTGGATCGGGAAACGGGACGAGTTTATTTCGGGTCGGGTCTGATCCGCCGGGTTTGTGGTAAACACTAAGATAAAGAGGTAGTCATTTGTTTGAAACTGGCGAGGCGTTGGGATGGTTTTTAAGCGAATTCTTTCATTGCTGTAAGCGTATTCTCCGCTTTAACAAAGTTTTTTTTATTCGATTGTAATTATTTTGCCTCCGCCGCCTCCAACAGGACCAACAAAGTGTCCCTAATTTATTTTCGTTTTCTTTCCTTCTCTTGCTGCCGCCTGCTCTTTCCTCCTGTTCTCTCACTTCCGATCAAACCCTACTCACTTTCGGTTCTCCGCCTCCCCCTCTGCCAATTCCGCTCCTCCAAATTGAAAGCGGGAGTAATGAAGAACAACTTCCTCTCAGATCAGGATCTCTCTCCTTCTCTTTCGCAATCGATCGAGCAACCACCACTCTTGTTCACCTCTGCGTACTCGCCAAGCGCTTGCATCACCACTCCGTCTCGCCGCACCTCTTACCGTTGATCTCTCTCCTTCTATCTCACGATCGATCAAGCAACCCCACCCCTTCCCTGATTCAAGCAAGCGTTTTAATTTTCAAGGTGAGGTGCTAAATCCAGCTCTGCAATTTTTTCTAGATTAAGCTAATGAGGCATCGGCACAAGTATCTTAGATCTCTCATCTTCTTGCTAATTTCTGTTATAATGGAGGAAGAACAATCACTGATTTGTTTGTATGCAGTGTTAGCATGAGGAGCTTTTTAACCGACATGGAATTTAAGATTATGCAAGCAACTTCATTTCAGGATAGACTTAGCTCTTGACAATTCCAAAGAATGGAATCTCAGGTTCAAAGTTTATCTTATAGTTTTATATTCTGTTTATTTAGCAAATTATGTTGCTTCCTTTGCAAGATTAGCATGATCTTTCTTCCCCTTCTATTGTTCTGTGCAAGAAAGGTTGGTACTCTTTCTAATAGTTTTGTTGCAATAGGGCATTAAACAATAAAGATATACAAACCTAGACTTCTTTGACTAATTTCATACTTTTTCTTGGTTTTAGATCGTTATGCACTCTATGAGAACGTAGACATCAGAGTTTGTGTTCTATATAAGCCAGAGATAGTATGAAACAAATCGACATTTCTTCTTCGGCATTTTCATGTGCCATTGCATTTTAGTAACTTTAATATCTTAACTTTTCTTATTTTAGCTAAATTTTTAGTGTGCAAATAATACTATATTACACACTAGAGATGCACAAATTAGACACCATGATGATGAACAAACTGAAGACACCATGATGATCTCTCAGAAGCTTGTTCTGTGAAGAAACCTATTGTACCAAATGTAATGTACATTATTTTATACACTCTGCAGTTTTTGTTTCAGAGATTATCACCCTATTGCCCATAGTGTAAATTAATGGTTTCAATTCCAAGTCTGCATTTCTTATGTTTGGGTCTAGAGCCAGTTTTTAATTTAAAACTGAATTTTTGTTGAGTTGCATACTTGAATCAAGGATAAATTGGAAAAATTTAGACTAAAATTCTGTCTTATTGAGGCCAAATCATAACCAGTGGACATCAATTTTTGTTGAGTTGTTTCAGCAGGTCTACACCATTTCAGTTTATTTTGTTTTACTACTTACCCTTTTGGTGCTCTTCTTTGATTAACTAAGCAATGATCAAACGATTTTAGTGATCCATGCTTTTCTGACTTCTTTTGTTTTAAAAATTAGGCATGTAGTCTTTTTTCATTTCCTTTTAAACATATTTCATTTTCGCATTGGCTTAGTGACCTTGTATTTGTCGAACCTCATTTCCGACCCAACTATTGGCTGATATGAACTTAAAAAAGACACCCCAGTTGGTTGAGCTGATGGATGATGACAATAAAGTTCACTCTCTCTCTCTCTCTCTTTTATTTTGGCATTTTTTCTTCCTTTTGTGTTAATATTATAGCAGCTCGGTTGATATTTTTGTATACAGTATATATGTTGGATAGGATTTCGAAAAGGTGATGGCTTTGGCACCCGACAAGATGCAGTGGATGAATCATCATCCGAAGAAAGCTGGGTACCAGAAAACTGTCACAAAATTCTCCTCAGATGATGTTAAGGTGCGGTTCTTCTGTATCCTCTTCTTGTTTATAAGTACTATACACAAAAGTTTGGTGCATTGTCTATGGTCACTTGTTATTTGCAAAAGTTATTATACTCAATTTTGGAAAAAAAAAATTTGCACTTTTTTTCAGAGTATTGTTTTGCATATAGACAGAATCAAACAAATACAAAAAGGAAGAAGAGCATGTACTGGTAACCTATGGGATTGTTTAAAATTGTCACTTTCTATTGGAACAACACTTGTGTCATAGAAAGATAGAGAAATGGGACATGGAAACAAACAATCCATGATTCACAACAGATTTGGTTGGCTATGTTAACAAAAGGAAGAAAGTAAATGCATGAGAATTTGAGAATTGTTATGTAATTTTCTCTATCTAGGAAACTTTTAAGTGATTCTACCATGTGTTTACTCAAATAAAATGCATATGTATTTTTCTACTAATGTACTCAACAGATTCAGTTATCACAGTAAAAAATTTTAAGGCCCGAGACTGGTTAAATTGATGTAGACCGGTTCGGGATCAACATTTAGACCTTTTCTTGATCTGATCTGGAGGGATTGAATATTTACGAAGTTATCAATATTCTGTTACCAATTGTTGTTTTCTGATTCCTTAAATTATTATGCTTTATCTTTCTTACAATATGCTTTTATATGCAATTTAGAAAGAATCATTGAGTGAAATACAAGTTAAAACTCAGGCAAGAATTTAAGCAGCTTTCGAAAGAGGCCAGCTCCTTGTCAATGTAGGTGAACAATTCCTCTTTTGTACGATTGTACTTTTACTGATTTTAATTCCTCTTTTGTACAATTTAGAAAGAATCAATGAGTGAACAATTCCTCTTTTGAGAATGCCATAGTGTGTAATTTCTGGTAAGTACTCACAAATCTTTGGTTTACTGGTACCATACTGTAAGATCTTAAGTTTCTTGATTATTTAGTAAGCTATTCACCTACGTTTATAGGTGATTCTAAAGTTACTTGATTAGTTAATAAGTTGTGCCTTTTTGCACTAAGCAATTTTGTGTTAATAAATTTTGTTGTTAGTTCCAACAAATTTCCCAGAGGGAGGAACAGCTGTGCATCAAGCTGCAGTGGATAGAACAAAGGATGTGTTGCATACTTCTTGTTTATCATTATTTTTGAGTTAAGCAAATTAATTTGATGCATGGCAACTGTAATAAGCTGTGGAGAGTTGTAACGGGTTTTATTTGCATTTATGGATGGGACAATTTTGTTAGGACTCGAGGTTTAACAATTTGTGAGCAATAACAGGTACGATGAATTAACGTGATTTGCATAAATTCTATTGATTAAAAGCAACTAACGTTTTATGAGCAATAGCGAATGCTAGAACCGACTACTATATTGATGCAAGGTTTAACGTTTTGACGCATAATTTTAGACTGGTATTGTTTCTGGTACGGGTTGGGATTGGGTAAGGCAGATGTATCCGTTATGTGGGTTATTTTTGTATATTTCGTTAACCGCTAAATTAGTGAAATAGCTTCCTCCACTCTTTATTTCAGTTCTTGAATGATAAATCTTTCATTTAAGTGCATGCTTTTTTCATGTACAGGTAAGAATCTCTCTTAAATCTAGTACTCCATGGGTTAATATTAGAATTGAATACAAGCTGATAAAGGAAGGTGCCAAGCGTTTTTTAATTATAATATCTAATATCTAATATGCTTCCTTTTAAACCAAACCATAATAGGTAATTTAGGTAGAATACCAAGGAATTAATTGGGAGAATAAATGTACCGGGAAATTTCTTCTTTTATTCGGCCAATGGCAAAAAAAGAATGAAATATATCAGACTATTTAAGAGAATAAACATGGAAATATATCAGACTATTTACAGCATTGATGAGGGACAAAATTAGAGCGTAATTAATGTATATACCAGTATAACAAGAAATTTTGTTCATGCTCTTTATATATATTATATATATTATATTATATATTATACTATATAAAAATTAATAGAAATGTAACACATTTTAAATAAAATTTGATGCAATAGAGTCTATATGATAGATACATAATTAATTGTTTCCCTAGGGCATAATAGTGTCCTTGCCATATCAAAAATTTATTTTCCCTTATATATATAGGCGTGCATTGCATTTCTTATTGATATTTTCCATTCCTTATTTGCCATTTGTGATTGGCTACATAAAAAGAGTGCACTTTCTATTGCTATAATTCACATTTTCCTAATTAATTGTTGGCCAAGACAAAATAACGTGTGTGTATATCATATCATAATACCATAAGTGTGGCACGCCATTCCTTTTTATGAAAATGGAAACTATGGGCAGGTCTAGGTGCATAATGCGATTTAAATAAAGTGTTGTGAAAGATAAGGATTTTAGATAGGGTCGTTCAAGAGATATAAAAAAGATTGGTAGATATAACAAACTAATTTTAGTGAGTCTGTTTATTTTCTTTTTCCTTTTTTTAAACCAAAATAACAAAGTAACTTTAGTTGTTTTGTTCATTTTCTTTTTTTTTTTTTAAATCAAAATAACAAACTAACTTCAACTGTTCAGTTCATTTTTTTTAAGCAAAATAACAAAGTAACTTCAACTGACCTATTCATGTTGTATTATTTTTTTTGTTTGAGATGATATACTTTTATGTATAACATTTTATTGAAAAATATATTTAGTGTCCATCGAATTATTTTTTTGGACTGTTCGCATGTCTACTTTTATTGATTCTGTTTGTTTAAACCGATGAAAACTACTGCTACCTTCAGCGTCGATCAAGACAATGTTAATCTTAAATATTGAAAATAGACAACATGCCAGTGTCAAATAATATTTTCATTTCTATATATCACATAATCAAAGTCCTCCCACACATTGAGTGGGCATGTTGCTAGTTTTTATAATGTAGCAAGTCCTTAGCTCAAATTAATGGAGAAAAAAATAAAAATAAATTTGTACAATTTATATACTTAAATATTTGATAACATTTCTATTTTGTATAAATAAAATTTATATTTTAAAATAGTTTAAATGAAATTTTTTAAAAGTTTATTGTCTGTCCGTTGGTCCTTAGACTTTTCAAGTCCGACCTCTTAAAACTCAGAGGGCTAAAATGATCAAACTTGAAAAGCTTCAGACTCATTTTTTTTTTCATATGTAAGTCCTTCTAAGTTCGATCGTTTCAAAAGCCACCCTAAGTACGGCTCGGCTCGGGCTGGCCCTTGAGTAGGCCTTTTTAATTAAAACAGGGATATTTGAAACAGAAAAATTTCAGAAAATACCGAATTTCGGCCATGTGGCCGGTAGGGATGCCGGTAAGGTATTAAAAAGGGAAATCAAGAGAGCCAATACTTCTCTAATCCCTTCCTCACACGCCGTGACCTCAGCGGCTCAGCCTAGCCGAGAATTCCTTCAAATCGTCAAATCGTTCGCAATTGAACTTTAGCAAATGGGTGCAGCCTTCCATCTTTGCCAGATGTTGTGTCGTAGGCCTATGAGACGCTTTCGTGTTGCCGTGGCCACCAGATGAGCCAGCCTTGTTGTCGAGCGATTGGTGCGGTGGATCTGAATCTTGGCCTTCTTCTGTTGAAGAGCCATCCTGATTTTAAGTTTTTAACAAATTATGGTAAGATCTGTTAAAATTCTGGTAAGATCTGTATGTTGGGTACTCTTTGTTCATCTCCGTCAGCTAAAGCATCATTAACCTCCATGCAATCTAATAAAATTACCCACTTTGTTTGCGATGTCTGTACAAATGAGCAGGCTAAATCGATTCCTAGACCGATTGCAGCTAGTTCAGCGTGGAAAGCGTCAACAAATCTGTAGTTGTATGCAGTAAAGCGTTCAGCCGTATCTTTTATGTCAAATGAGACCACACCAACTCCTCCTGGTGCACACCATGATCCATCTGTGGTAATAATTCTGGTACACTGATCAATTTTAATGAAAGGCTCATCTTTTCTCATTCCTGGATCTGTCTGTGATCATCTTTTTTTTTTTGGATCTGTCTGTGCTATACATTGGTTGATCTTTCTTCCTCTTTTTCTGTAGGATTGTTTATGGCCCTCCCAACCCAAGATCATTGCCTGTGCTAACACTGTTGTGACTTACACAATGGCCGTACGATTCTTCGTCGGTCCAACTGTCATGGCTGCTGGCTGCTGCTTCGCATGCCATCGGCATACGATGAACTCTGCTGTACATGTACATTGCGATTGTTCAGGTAATAATACTGTATATATCAAATCATGATTTGTTTCTACTAAATTTGGATTATGTTATAATAACTTTGTAGAAGTATAAAAAAGAAACTTACTGTTTGGATATAACTAGAGTTCTTCAAAATGACACGATACGATCGCGTTTATACGACACGCACGCGTGTTGACACGACACGACACGTTTATGATATTAGCACGACACGTGCGTGTCGACGTGTCGTGTCGTGTTGGAGATTTCCACACATTGACACGTCGTAGCACGACACGAGTTGACATAATAAAAATTATTATTATTTAGAATTTATTAAATTATATTGAGTTTATGTTATAAATTTAATGACTTTAGAGTCATAATATTTTTGGAGGAGGGTTCTAGTGCCCACATATTGAATGCCCCAAAATATATTTTTTATTTATTTTTTCAAAATATAAAATTTAAATCTCGAATCCAAACCGTTGATTTTATTTGATATAACGAGCGATGCATCTTCATATAAGTTTTATAAATTTTGAAGTTTATTTGATACTTGATCAAGAGGCTAAAATATGAACAGATTAGAATTATAATCTATCATATTTAACTAGATTTGTTGAATATTCAATCTCTTGATCAAGTATCAAATAAACTTCAAAAATTATAAAACTTATATGAAAATGCATCGCTAGTTATATCGAATAAGATCAACGGTTTGGATTCGAAATTTGAATTTTATATTTTATAAAAGTAGTTAAAAAGTGTGTTTTGGGGCATTTGGGGCATCCAAAATGTGGGCACCGAAACCCTTCTCATATTTTTATTCAATCATTAATATTAATGTTAATATATGTAATTTCAATAATTTATTATATTTTTCTATTTTAAATATTTTTAATGAATTTTCAGTGAATAAATTATAATATGGCTTGACACGTTTAACACGTCGTGTTAAACGTGTCGTGTCATAACGCGTATCATGTTTACCAATTCCTTCATTTGACATGACACGTTGAAAATATTAACTTGTGTCAACACGACACAACATGTTTGCAATACACTGGATATAACTTGTCCACAGTTTTCATATTCTAATCGCTAATTAATCTGATAACTATTGGAATTTACGATGATATTATAAAATACTTCTGAAATAATATTTTCTTGGTCAATTCACATAAAAATGATTGGTTGAACTGAAATCAACAACATTTGAATCATAAATCGCACAAGATCGATCAATAAAACAATTTTCCTTGTCCATGATAGCATGTAAAGTACTGATCTTTTAAAACTTTGCTAGTAGTTGCAACCCCTCTAAAATTGTTTAACACACACACAAATATATAGAGAGTTTTGCTATGGTGAGTTGCAACTCACCAAAAAGTCGGTGAGTTGCGATAAAAATTCCTAGATCTAGTTCAAAATGACCGATCAAAACCGTCCAATACGATCTCTCTATTGAAATCTCCATGCAGACCAAATTTTCATTTTTTCGAAATTTTTAAATATTTTTTTTAAAATTTTAAAAAATCGTTAATCAAATTAGTTCTGAACCGTTCAAAAACAACAATTTTTAAAAATCCGAAAAAATACTTATAATTTCAAAAAAATATAAAATTTGGTCTGCATGGAGATTTCAATAGAGATATTATATTTGACAGTTTGGATCAGTCATTTCAAACCAGATCTAGGAGTTTTGATCGCAACTCATTGACCCTTTGGTGAATTGCAACTTACCATATCAAAACTCTCTCTCTCTATATATATATAGAGAGAGAGAGATAGAGAGATTGGCTAAAATATACTCCAGCATACGGACGATCCGTATGCTGGAGTCGTTTTTCAAAATCTAAAATTCATACGGTCGATCCAAACCGTTCAAATTGTTCTCCATATTGAAATCTCCTAGAAAACCAAATTTTACATTTTTTCGAATTTTTTTGCTATATATTATGCTATTTTCAAAAAACACTATAAAGGAGTATTTTTGACCCTTCAATTTGAAAATAGTATAATATATAGCAAAAAAATTCGAAAAAATGTTAAATTTGGTCTCCAAGGATATTTTCATATGGAGAACAACTTAAACGGTTTGGATCGACTGTTTGAATTTTAGATTTTAAAAATGACTCTAGCATATGGGTTTGATCCGTATGCTGGAGTATACTTTAGCCAATATATATATATAGAGTTTTGCTATGGTGAGTTGCAACTCACCAAAGGGTCGGTGAGTCGCGCTCAAAGCTCCTAAATCTAGTTCAGAATGACCGATCCAAGCAGTCCAATATGATCTGTCTATTGAAATCTCTATGCAGACCAAATTTTATATTTTTTTAAAATTTTTAAGTATTTTTGTAGGATTTTTAAAAACTGGTGCTTTTGAACGATTCAGAACTAATTAAATTAACGATTTTCTAAAATTTCAAAAAAATACTTAAAAATTTTGAAAAAATGTAAAATTTGGTCTGCATGGAGATTTCAATAGGGAGATCGTATTAGATGGTTTGGATCGGTTATTTTGAACTAGATTTAGCAGTTTTGAACGCGACTCACCGACCCTTTGGTGAGTTGCAACTCACCATAGCAAAACTCTATATATATATATATATATATTGTTGTCCCTAAATAAAGGCCTAGGGGGGGTGAATAGGCTCAATTCAATTTCTAAACCGGTTTGGACAATTTTGCGGAAATAACAATTCAATTCAATTCAAATTTGGTTCAACACAAACAATCAAACACACAAGCCAAATATAATGTAAATAGAGAGAAAGAAATGACAAGCGATGTGATTACGGAGTTCCGACCCGATAGATAGAGCTAGCCTTAGTCGTACGTCACCGGGAGTTTCGCGACCACCAAATCGAGCGCTCTCTGTTCTATTCCAACTGAACGAGTCTACAATTGCAAACCGAATCACCTCGTCACAAGGAACTCGAGGCGGATCGGCCTAACCTCTAGCTAATCACCAATTAACACAAGAGATTGAGGCTCTCAACCAAAACACTCAATTATCTAGCTATTAAAACTATGGGTTTAATTGATGCACTCTAATCTCAATGATTTTGCAAAAAAAATGCTCAAGAACAAGAGAGAATATGTTCTAACTGTTTGGAGCTCAAAGAGAAGGATTTTACAAGGTTTCAAAAGTATCCAACCAGTCCCAAATGGGCTGGTATTAATAGAGGGCGTCAACAGCTCCAAAACAGTCAAAAATTCTCTCCAACGTTGCCTAACGCCATATGACGTTGTACAACGTTCAATATGACCGTTGAAATTTCAAACGGCTATTTTATATTACCGTTGACATTTGTCAGAGCGTTGTGCAACGTTCTGTGGCGTTGCACAACGGAGGAATATACAGCCAAACAAATACTCTGACAGTTCCGTTGGAATTTGTCAGAGCGTTGTGCAACGTTAGTGATCGTTTCACAACGAGGGAGTGTAAAGATCAAGGTTCTGACTGTATTGAATTACCATAGCGTTGTGCAACGCCTGTGAGCGTTACACAACGACGAAGTGCAAAGTCAGAAAATCCGATTGTTTCGTTGGCAAACGATATGGTATCGATGAGAAACAGATCTGACAAAGTCAATGGAGCGTTATACAACGCTGACTTTGCGTTACACAACGATGGACAGCAACGTTGCGCAACTCTGAGGATCGTTGCCCAACGCTCTGTTAACAGAAGCAGACTAAGTCCCATGGACTTTCAATATCCCGTTTTACAACGCTACTTAGCGTTGTACACCTTTGCGACTCAGCGTTACTCAACGCCAGTGGGCGTTGTGTGACGTTGCTTCACGCTTATCAGAGATTTTGCTATTTTAGTCTGAATTATCTCAGCGTTGTGTAACGCCAAATGGCGTTGTATGACGTTGAACAGAAAAACTGAGCATTTTAACAGCAAACTGATTGAGATTAGTTTAGGGATTAAATATACCTATACTAATGAATTTAACTAGCCTAATGAAGTCTATTGATGCTCCCAAGCTCATGATATACTTGCTTCAAGCCATTCTTCGATTAAAACACTAAAAATTCACTAAATTGAAGCATTAGTTGATAGGTTTGGTGTTGTTTTGCAAATCGACAAATCGAGAGTTAATTGTTTAATCCAACATATATAAAATGGCTAACGTGCCATAGATGACACAAAAGGTCCCGTGCCATAGAGTCGTTTTTCGAGATTCAAATGCTCAATCCGAACCGTTCAAGTTATTCATCATATTAAAATACCATTGGAGATCAAATTTTACATTTTTTTTTGAATTTTTCTGTTATTTTTTATGATATTTTTTAAAAACGTTATAATTGTAGTATTTCACACCCTCCAATTTGAACATATCAAAATAAATAGCAAAAAAATAAAAAATATATAAAATTTGGTCTTCAATGGCATTTGATCAATTTGAACGGTTTGGATTGACCGATTGAACTTTCAAAATCAAAATTCAGATTTGACGGGGTTTAACGAGAGCCTCCGTGCCATCGATGGGCCATTCTATATATATATAATGGATATAGTACACTGATGTGTACAGATCGTCCTCGTACACATGAGTCGTTTTTCAAGATTCAAAATTCAAACGGTCAATCCGAACCGTTCAAGTTGTTCTCCAAATTGAATAACCCAGATAGACCAAATTTTACATTTTTTTCGAATTTTTTTGCTATTTATTATGATATTTTCAAAAAACACTATAATTGGAGTATTTCAGGCCTTCCAATTTGAAAATATCATAATATATAGCAAAAAAAAAAAACGTAAAATTTGGTCTGTAAGAGTTTTTCAATATGGAGAACAATTTCAACGGTTTGGATTTACCGTTTGAATTGTAGATCTTGAAAAACGACTCATATGTACGGAGATGATCCATACACATTAGTGTATTTTATCCATTCTCTATATATTTTTTTGGATTTTTAAAAACTGTTATTTTTTTAATGGTTCTGAACTAATTAGATTAACAATTTTCTAAAATTTCAAAAAATACTTAAAAATTTCAAAAAAATATAAAAAAATTGGTCTGCATGGAGATTTCAATATGGAGATCGTATTAGACGGTTTGGATCGGTCATTTTGAACCAGATCTAGGAGTTTTGAGCGCGACTCACCATAGAATGGGTATAGTACACTGATATGTACGGATCGTCTCCGTACACATGAGTCGTTTTTCAAGATCCAAAATTCAAACGGTCAATCCGAGTCGTTCAAGTTGTTCTCCATATTGAAAAACCTAAATAGACCAAATTTTATATTTTTTCGTATTTTTTTATTATTTATTATGATATTTTCAAATTGGAGTGCCTGAAATATTCTAATTATAATGTTTTTTGAAAATATCATAATAAATAGCAAAAAAATTCAAAAAAATATAAAATTTGGTCTACCTGAGTTTTTCAATATGGAGAAAAACTTGAACGGTTCGAATTGACCATTTAAATTTTGGATCTTAAAAAACAACTCATATGTACGGAGACGATCCGTACACACATATATATATATAAATTCATAACTTCAATTCCACGCTCCTCGTGCAACAAAATTATTCAGAAAATAATATGATAAATGGGTTGACTTGATTTTTTAATATCTTTATTGTTTGAACCTAAATTTGAGCCACTGCCGCACGAATCTGGGTAATATACTAATATTCAACAACACAATAGTGTCTAGAATGCGTAATGTCATCCATTGTTATATGGGAAAATTAGTAAAACGTTCAAAATCGGAATTGTTTTCTATCATTCCTTCTTTAGCGTCATCCCCATCATTGCCATCTATTTATGTCTGGTCTCCATCTTCCTCCATTTCCATTTATGTTCCTGGTTTCCATCTCTGATCCCATCCAGCGTTACTCCTTCCCATCCTGATTAACCGGCACAATTAGCACAATTACGTATACGGTATCCCTCCTTCCTCCCTCCCTTCCTTCCCTGTTTTTTTTTCTTCCCTCAGAGAACATTTTTTTATGGTGAAAAGATTTTCCAGAACAATTATGTCCTACTAGAGCAATTAGGTCTAAAACTAGAACAATTAGTTTTTCAGAACATATTAACTAGAACAATTATGTTCTGAAACTATAACAATGAGGTTTTGAAACTAGAACAAATAAGGTTTTGAAATTAGAACAATTAGATATATTATAAATAGAACAGTTACTTATATAAACTAGAACAATTTGTTCTCAGAATTAGAACAATTAGGAGGGGAGGGGAGGGGAGGGGAGGGGTAGGGAGTAAGTATGATGTTGGGTGGGAGGGGAGGGAGGGATGAGCGTTGGATGGGGATGGAGGTAGACGCGCTAGTTTAAATTCCAGAAACGGAAATGGAGGATGAAGTTGTGCTGGATTTTTCAGAAATGATAAAAAAGAAAAAAGAAAAAGCGTCTCTGGGATGATGGGGATGACGGATCTAGAGATGATCCTTATCAGCCCCGGTTCGAAATTATGAGATACAACAAGGACAAGTCCGTGATCCAAATATAATACAATTATAGTTAAGACATTTTTTTCTATCATTCAACTTTTTTATATTGTTTAAAAAATGCTAATTTTTTTACATAATCAATATAAAAATATGGTGTTATTCGGAAACTCAAAAAACTTGTTCATAATACATTATTATTTTATTATTCAGAAATTTAGCTATTATTACATCAATGTTTTAAAATATGATTTAGAGCTCAGAAGTTGATTTAGCAGTTTACAATTTTTATCGGTGATAAAACGGTCGTATTTTGTCATTTATTTAAAATAAGCACATCATATATTCAAATACATTTAACATAAATTAATTATAAATTTGTATTAAACTATGATTAATTGAGATTTAATGATTAATAAAATGTCTTTTGCATAAAAATAAGATTTGATAAAGATATATTTGACAAAATACTTAATTAAATATATTAGATAGGGTCGTATTTTGTCATTTATTTAAAGTAAGCACATAATATATTCAAATACATTTAACATAAATTAATTATAAATTTGTATTAAACTGTGATTAATTGTGATTTAATGATTAATAAAATGTCTTTTTCATAAAAAAAAAATTTGATAAAGATATATTTGACAAAATACTTAATTAAATATATTAGATAGGATTGTGGAGCACGAAATTTGTAATTTTTTTATGTCTTTGGATCAATTTTTGATTCAAGAATCATTTTATTTTATTGGTAAATTATGAGCGATGAAACGGCTTTATCGCAAATTATCAGCAATAAAGCAGTTTTATAGAGAATTGCATTTTTATAAAATATAGGATTTTTTCGTGCGTTTTGTCTTCAAATACCGAAAAATGATATTCTCAACTATAAAATGCAGCATTTTAAAACCTAGGATTACATACATGAACAAGAGTTGGCATGACAAATAAAACAAACTTTTAGTGGCGTGCTACATCGATGCCCAGATGTAGTGACAAGCAAGGATCTTTGCACCTTACTCAACAGGTGTTAGAGGAGGAGGGAGTAAGGAAGCTAGTCGAGTTAAGTAGGATTTGTTTAAATAGTTGAAATGTAGGATCCTTAACAAGTAAGTTACGAAAATGAGTTGATATTGCGATTAGAAGAAGTGTAAATATTTTATGCGTTCAAGAGACTAAATAAACGGACAAAAAGGAAAGATGTGAAGAATACCGACTTCAAGCTATGGTATACTAGAAAGGATCGAGGAAGGAATGTAGTAGGTATCTTAATTGATATGAGTCTTAGGCTGTGTGCTCTAGTATACAAAATAAGGGAATTACGCTGTGAGATGAGGTGAGGGCAGCGAGTTATCTGCTCCAGAAGTTATGTGGAGAAGGGTATAGGATGAGAGGAGATTAACTTCTAATCTAAACGTCCAATTTTAGTTCCCCCGAAATTGGGGAGTAGCCTGAGTAAACTATCAATCTAAGCTTCCTTCATCTCCTCTTATTTAATCTCCCTTTCCCTCGTCCCCTTTACAACGTTGTGCAGCACAGTCTTAAGAACAGAGTTGTGGATGTTAAAAGACATGTGGATAGGATTATACTAGTTAAGTAGTTGTTGGGGATTTAATTTTGAAAGTCATTAGTGCGTACGCTCTACAAGAAAGATACGCTCCACAAGAAAGATTAAGTGAAACACCAAAAAAAAAATTTGGAAAGATTTAGATGACATGATTAGAAGTGTGCCTACAGTTGAAGGACTTTTCATTGGAGGAGATTTTAACAGCCATGTCTAGTGGAGGATTTCTCAACCGATTCGAAAACACGAGTGACAGAGGTAGTCCAAAATTGACATGTGAGAAAGCAGTAAAAAAAAACTTCATAGAATGTGATGTCTTTAAGGAGTTGACATAGGAATATAGGAAATAAGGGTGACGTCATAGGTTTTTAAGTCAAATTTTAACTTATGATTGAGATTGTAAGTTTTTATTACTATCACTATTGTTATGATAATTATTATTAGTAGTAACTATTTTATTTCTATTATTTATTGGTGACCTTCTTTTCTTGCCTACTCCAATTTATTTGGGACAAAAAAATGTAGTTGTTGTTGGATTAATTGATAAAAAAAAATAATGTCAGATTATTGGCGAGTAAATTCAACATAATATATATAGTTATAGTTATATTGATTTTATTCGTGGATAATCCTAACTTTTTTTATATATAATAAACCAAATTCAATAATTATAAATTTCATTTCTTGTACAATATATAACATATGTATGCAAAATGTCTATTAAAATGAATAACATCTAAATATATATCAATATGTATAAATAATTTAAATATTATATACGTTAATTATTAACTTATTTTATTTTATAATCAATATTTAATTTAATTTGTAAATATAGAAAGGTTCAAGGACAAAGGTAAAACTGAAAAATACAAAAGTAAAGTTTTCAAATGTCGGACGCGTAGCAAAGTGATGAAAGACTTTGGATAGAGTGAAAACATAAAAAAAATTTAGATGTTTCTAACCTCTCATATTGAAAATCAGACATTACCAAAAAATTTTTTGGACGTTCAAATCCGACATCAAAGTTCGATATAAGTCCAACAGTAATTAATATCGGACGAATTCCTTTATTACGATAACAGATTTCTAAAAAAAAATTAAAATTACTTTAAAAATTGTTGATTGTTTAAATCCCTTTCTCACCCAGCGCGCAGCTCCTCTCCCTCTCCCTTCTTCTCCTTTCCTTTCCCTTCTCTCCCTTCAATGATCCTCTCCCCTCCTCTTTCTCCTTCACTCTGTCATCTCTTCGGAGCGCCTATCACCTCATTTCCCATTTCTTTCTATCATCTTTCTCGTTTTTCTCCATGTTTTCACCTCTTTCTCCTTAATTATTTTTGTTCGTCCTTCTCTAATAATTCTACATGTCACGATACTTAGTAACTCTAAGGAATTATTTAATATGCATAAATATTCAATTTGTTATAACAAAGGAGTATCTAATGTTTATTCAGTTAGTTGTACTAAAAGAGTATCTAATAGACATACTTGTTCATTTAGTTATAACAAGCGAGTATCTAATTGACGTAACTGTTCATTTAGTTAAGTAACAATATGCCATATTTATGGCGTTCTTTTATTATTTTATGATTTGTATACTTTATTATAGATTTCAGAATAATTTACCTTCCTTTCTTGGATATTTCTTCTTTCTAATATAACTTTATTATTTTTACGAAAAAAAAAATTGTCCCAATTTTGAAGACACCGCCCTCAGTAAAAAATATTCAACCATTTTAATTTTTAAGTTAGTAGTTCACCGCACAAATTTTTAAGTTAGTATCTCACCAGTAGTACCCAGTACGATCGCTCCAAACCTAACCCCATCGTCTCTCCCTCCCGACGCTATCCCAACTGCCCCGAATTGAGTTCTCGAAGCAACCTGAGGCCTCAGATTGGGGCGTATTCATGGCTTCTGTAAGTAAAAATTTGTTGTAGCTACCTAATTAGCGTAAAATTTGTTTAAACCATTCAATGTAGGTTTCTTTTTACGGCAGCTACCTAATTAGCGTAAAATTTGTTTAAACCATTCAATGTAGGTTTCTTTTGACGGCAATCTGGAAATAGTTGCTGAAGAGGCATTAGTCTTTATAGAAAATTAGCTTTATAGTAAATCTGTTGAAATTAATTTCCAAATTAGGGTGTGCTAATTTTGTGCTTCTCTATTGGCATGGCTGTAGTCTCGAATTACCCGAATGGGAGGCAGCAGCAGCAGCAGCAATGCAGAAAGAACACAGATCTATGTTGGTAATCTCTCATGGGAGGCTCGCCATTATACATTGCGTACATATTTTGCGCAATTTGGAGAGATTTTAGAGGCTTTTATCATCACAAACAAAAACACTGGCCGATCGAAAGGCTGTGGCTTTGTATGTCCATTTTCTCAGCTAATGACTTTATTTTTTTTTCTGCAAAAATTATTATGTTTTTCTTTTTTTGTTATACATCTGGTATGGCCTTTTGTCACGATCTCTTAGTCTCAGACCAGTAGAACTCATCTTGGCACTAAAGAAGCAATTGAAATCCTCGAGATTGACCCAGTCAAAATAGAGAAGAAAAGAGCCACTGAGGCTGAGTCGATAAGTAAAGGGATTATAGATGCTGACAGGTGGGCCAGCAAAGGTAAAGAAGAAAAAGAGCTGTATGTGCCGTTAATTATGAGATGATGACAGATGGGCCTAGGAGTGAAAATACTAACGGAGTCCCATATCTTCATTAACATCTGTTAGTTGTTTTATTTGTTGGAGAAGAGGATTTGGATTCGAGAGGCTCCTTTGTACCATAGAAACATAACTAAACAAAAATAACTCAACTCTTCTCATATTTAAAATATTAGCTAAGATTAGTAACTAACGGATTAGTTCTTTTTTATTCTATCAGGTAACATTTTCAGAAGCAGAATCAGCTTTGAGAGCATTGGAGGATCCATATCATAAGATCAATGGTCGGATAGCTCATTGCAAATTTGCCGCTTCCAGGACTGACCAACTGCAGGCTCCAATTGCACCTCAATTTGGTATTTAATTTAGGTTTTGGATTTCAGCATGCTTGATAATTCACTAACAAAGACTAGTATTCACTTCACAGTTGTAATATTTTGTTCTTGCTTAAATGACTTTTTTGTTTTGTATAAAATTTGTTTGTCAAGATGCGATAATTTGTTGCTCTTGCTGGATATTGCAGAAACATTGGGGTCCAAGATCATTGTTAGAGGACTTGTATGGCAGACTTGGTATGAAACAATGCTAAGCTACTTTACGCAATTTGGAGACATTCTGGAGGCTGTCGTCGTCACTGACAATAATACCGGCCGCTCAAGGGGTTGTGGTTTTGTGCGTCCTTTTTCTCAGCTTCTGGCATTTTTACAACAACAAAATCCTTTTACAATTACAACAACAACTGCTGACTTTTTTATTCTGTTGAATTTTATGTTTTGCTACAAAAATGATTTTTTGTTGTCTCATGGTATGGCTGTTGTCAACAGTCTAAAGTTCTCATATTTTCAATATGTGCTAAGGGGTTGTTACTTACAGATTTGTTCTTTTTTTCTTTTGTTGATTTAATAGATTACATTTAAAGATGGGGAATCAGCTTCAAAGGTCTTGCTGGTTCCAAACCATGTGATTGATGGTAGGACCACTAGTTGCAGCTTAGTTGGTTGCAAGACTAGCCAACCGCAGGTTGCATATCTAGAGTTTATTTTGATCAAACACCTTTTGCTGCACAAGTATGTTAACAGTTATGAAAAATTATATTGCAGGTTTCAGGAGTTTCATATGAATATTACTGTTTAAATTGTAAGGAGTTGACGATTTCGATTGGGGAGAGGTGTATATGCTCTGAAAAAAGGCATATAGTTGTTACTAAAAAAGATTTTGAGTCTAACAAGGGGAAGTCAGGCATCACTCTGTTAAGGTTTGAACAGAGGAATTTCAGTGATGGTGACTGCATCATAACATGTGATGCGGCATGGTATTCAGCATGTAAGATTGCTGGATATGGCATTTCGGTTAGAGATTGGATGCTAAACTTTATAGAGGTGCGGGGTTTTAGAATTAAAGAATTTGACTCCAATTTTACCAGCACGGATGCCGAAATTCTGGCTTTGTTTAGAGCCATATATGTGGTGATGAGCTACCGTAAATCTGATGCTGAATCAAATATCCAATCAGATCTCAACTTGAAGCGGTATAGAATATTCACTGACTGTAAACCGGTGGCTGAGGCCTTCAACCAGGGGTATCTGGATTATGAGGAAAATGGCCAAATAAAAAAAGTCAACTTAAAAAGGATTAATGAATGTCGCAAGTTGGCTGGGCTAAAATTATGGGACTGTGAACAACCCAAGCTACCTCGGAAAAGAGCTCCTGAAAATGTGTTCATCACGGTAGAATACGTCGAGAGGGAAAGAAACTTTCTTGCAGACCTCTTATCACGGGTGTCAAATGACATTAGTGTGGTTGTCTATGCTGAACTGCCGGAATATTTAAAAAAGGCGATACATGAAGATTTTTGGGGTATTTACCGCTTTCGGGCAAAGAAACATTAGATTGGTATGTCTTTTAATTACGAGTATCTAATTTTCGGTATATATGACTTTTTAAGTATTGTTCATTCTTTGTTGGTACTGGTTCAACCTGGTAAATTAAACTGGTTCCATGCATTGTGGCTTGGAAGTTCATATCTGTAGTGGCCATATCCTATAAGGGTGTGTTTGGATAGGTCGGGAATAGAGAATAGGAATAAAAAATTTCGATTTGCGTGCTTATTCTTATTCTTGTGCAAAACAAACGGTATAAGAATAAGGAATTTGGGCCCTTATTCCTATACTAACAAAACCATGGTATAAGAATAAGGAATAAAGATAAGCACACAAATCGAAATTCCTTATTCTTATACCCTATTCACGGCTTATTCCGTTGCATCCAAACACACCCTAAGTAAATAGGCCTGAGCCTGATCAGTATTAAAACGCAAACATCTCAGTTGTTATTTTTTCTGTATCGTTAAGCCAATAAAGATTAAAAAAAGGAGAAGGTTGTTCTTTTCTGGTCTCAACATAATGCCAGTGAAGATAATTTCCATATGGAAATTTTATGTTCTCTATAGATATCTCTAATATAAATGTCTATGCCCAGTAAATTACATAAATTTTATGTTCTCTGTAGGTTCTATGTGATGTATTTTATCAGAAATTGGAAAACAAGGGTCGTTTCAGTACCACTTATGGGTGTTGTTTTCTTTAATTTATTTATGTACTACTTACTGGTGTTGTTTCTGTGTGGTAAACTTAAGCAAGCCAACATGTGAATGTATGCATAAGTATATGCCCATCTTATTGTTTATTGGTAATTTGGTATTGCTCATCTCTGCAGTGTCAGCACCTAGGCCTTTGGTCTTCACATCAGGTTTCGAGGTGAGCACCTTTTGATAAGAAGAAGCCAGAAATCCTTTCTTTTTTATTTTTTATCTTTTTAATGGACAAGCAATATTCTGTTGGAAATCATCTCTAGGGCTTCCCTTTGCTTTCAAAAACAAGTCACTAGGGTAATGAGTCATAAAGAAACAAGACAAAAGAGAGTAGAAAAGGGGATTGTGCAATCTAACAGTTAATTATGAATACTTCTACTGAAAACACCCCATCAGTGCTCTGTAGGTATTTCTAATATAATTTTCATATTATATTAATATTTCCAGACAATTTCACAAAAGAACCAGACTTGGATATCATATTATATCAGTACAGTAGTTTTAAGGTATTTACCATGTAAATTGTATTTCCTGTCCAAACTTACATGGCTCTTTAATCCATTATTTCTTCATTACAGAAAAATGGGGTTACTCTGGAGTCTGGAGCTGTACAAAGGAAATGTGTTGCTTGCTTTCTTTTGTGTCACTTTAATAATCAATTTGTACAAACAGATATTACCAAGTTTATATTTTTCGTTGAATACCAGTTTTCGTTGAATTAGTTGTTGATTTTATATATTTCTTCATTTAGTTTGAATTTTGAGATGTAAGTTTTAATATGAATTTACTTTTTGTAAAATTAAATCATTGATACTCGTTGCTTCTTTTTCAATTGTCTGATTTTGGTATTTTTTTTTTTCTTTTGTCCATACTAAATTGACCTAATTAGTTATTAGTGTGATATAATTTCTAGTTATAAAGCAAATGTGCTTAACATTACTTTACCGTTTACTGGAGAACCGAAGATGTCCAATGAATGTGTACTATTACCGTTTACTGGAGAGCCGCATATATTTGTTACTATTGGGGGCGTTTGGATGGGCTAGGAATAGTCTCTTTCTAGAAATAGTTTTTTTTCTAGACATAAATCTCTCTCACAAATTACACATTTTCTAACGTTTTAGTTCTAAAATTCTTATTCCTTCCTTATTTCCATACGATCCAAACGAGTCCATTATGTTTGTTCGTCCAAAACTTTGTCCGTATAGATAAATCATGGACGAATAGTGCACTGTAATTGGTTAAAAAAAACATCGGGAATTGCAATATAATCTTTGCAAAACAACTTCGATCTTCTCTCCGCCCGATAATTACAATCCCTCCTCCCTTCACTTTCCCATAGCTTCTATCTTCTTTGTCGTCTCCACTTCCGTTCCTCCATCCCGGGAAATCAATCAGATAGAAGTTTACTCAAAAAAAAAAAAAAAAAGATTGTTTTGTTCCCGTACCTTGATAATCGACGCTAGAGTTGAGCTTGACAAATACCAACTCAAACAGTATTTACAATTTAGAAAGTAATACATATATGCGCACAAATTCTTCCATATCTACTAAAAACACTTTTTTTCTTACATGAAAACGAGCCGAGTGACGGTGATCGGCCATTTCGAGCCAAAACGGGTAATGGAGAGAGTGATGAGCACTGGAAAGAGAGCAGAGCCCTGGCCCTATACATCATACACCTTAGTAGCATACCCTTATGTAGTTATGTTGGTGGTGTCTACGACAAGGAGGCCCCGTCTGGATTTGTATGCAGCGCGCCCCAGGCTATGGCGAGCCTGAATGCAATAGATGTCAAGTACATGTCGTTGTTTAGTGATGAAAACCCAAATGCTTGTTCTACTATGTAATTAAACCGTGTTGCAAGTGTTGCGTTGAGTTTAGATACTTTTTGTTGCATGTTTCTACTTGAGTGATCTATGAGGAGCATACTATCTCTGTCTTGTCTGTTGTGTATGTCCATCTGACATATTTAATTGTAGTTTGATAATTTACAATTTTACAAATTGTGCTCAAATTTATTATTATTGTTTCTTTCTTTAACTTTTTCTTTTTCTTCTTTTAAAAGAGCTACCAGGGTAAGGAGTTATTTGAAAGCTCGAACACAAATATATCAGCACAGACATCTCTCTAAATATTGCCTCAATAAACTAATAACAATTCTGTAAATAACCGACTGACCCAATTCAAAACTGACACAACGTTTACAAGAAGAAATAATAATATACTACATATTCTCAGGAGATGTTTCAAAAAAAAAAAAAAAAAAATCGCACCAATCGTAATACAAAAGTTATACCCACATATCTTGAACCTATCATTTCTCTTCCAGATCCCACTATTGCACGACTCTTGAGACCTTTCCATTAACATTCTCGTACTAATTTCTATGCATGCAGTCAAACCTTCCACAATAGCATGTCTCGATAACCCCATTTATGTTAATTTCTATTTTCCAACAAAAAAGGTGTTATTCACAAAATATGTCCATAGGTCTTTTTCAACTTTTATGTGCTAATAACTCTCGAGAACACATGCAGCGTTTCACCTTCAGCATCGGTTCAGGTAACTGACAAAAGCAAGCTGAACTTTTATTTTCCCAAGTTTCAGGATTCTAGGGTCAAAATCAGCATAAAGGAGTGTGTAGAAAACTTCAATCTCAGGTATACTACCCAAAGTGGATATAAGTTTATTATTTTCAGGTTCCGCTAGAAGGGGTATACAGTATACTCATCTGAGAGACGAGGTAAGAGTTTAGCTAGGGCTAAGGGGGCAGTCCCGCTAACTTCTGGACTCATTTCATCAATCAGCAGTTCCACCGCTTTTTCCATTGCTATATTCATGGCCTTGCCAATATCAGGTCTTTTTTTCAGTTATAGTAGCGCATTTAAAACGCATTATGTCACATTAGGTTTTTTTTTAATTTGTTGTTTTGAATTTTAAATACTTTGACCGAATTTGAAATTATCTTTGACTGTTTGACCAGATATATTCGTAATTAGTTAGTTTTATCCCTTCAAACCGTCTTGAACCTTTGACCTATATTAATTGTCTTGGTTTATGAGGTAATTAAAGAGAAGGAGAGAAGGATATGTGCTAGGAGGGAAGGGATGGCCGGATGGATACGCGCTTGATGATATTCTAGAAATAGATAAGATGAGGACGCGCTGAAAAAGAATTTCGGAAATAAAAAGATAAAAAATGGGTCGCCTAAAAAAAATGATGGGATGATAAATTCTGAAATGATACTTATCACCCCGTTTTTTATTTGTCATTCAGCAGTCTTCATCAAAACTTAGTAACATGTTAATCCACTGAACATTTAAATTTAAATTAAATTGGATGATTTGAGTAAGAACAGTCCACCGATCCATCCAGCGAAGAGGAACTGTCCTGTCCAGGAAAGCTATTTATTTTAATTTTCAATATTCTTATATTTTATTTATATTCCCTTTCTCTGGCTGGCTGAGGCCTGAGGGCTCCTGGTTTTGGGGAAAACGTGCAGCGAGATTTCCAGTGAATTGCGTCTCTCTCTCTCTCTCTCTCTCTCTCTCTCTCTCTACTGTGGATGGAAACTTAATACCAGCGGCGGTTTTTCTATTCTATCATAGTTTTCTTTTACTTTCTTCATTTATTTTTTCTAGCTTTCTAGATTATTGATTCAGCGCTACCCCACTGGCCCATCTTCTAACCCCATCTAGTATGGAAGTCTTACCAAATGATAATTTCTTTTGAAGTCTCGTTCAAACTTCCAACTTTTGTTGATTTCAAATTAGTTCAATGTAAACTTTATGTCCAATTTAAACATTTATCATATGCACAATATACGTATAAGATTTTTATTACATTTTAAACGTTGAATTCCAGAATTATAGACATTCTTTTGGCAATTGCCAGAATTATCAAATGATTCAAATTATTCAAAAGGATAAATCTGCACGGGACAAAATTTTAAGCCAAACTAAAAACCTTTTTTTTCCCCTAAATATATAACAACAAAGCTCTATTCGGACTGAAAAAATCGATTCATCATTTAACCTCTCACAAAAAAAAAAAAAAGACAAAAGAAGAAGGTTGGATCTTTACATTGAAAAAGAAAATTATACTCTCATATGCTACAAATTTTGTCAGATAACAAAAGAGTAAATTGAATACAAAAACTGATATACTGTCTAAATCCCTAAACAAAAACAGCCAACACTGCTATTTAGTTCCCTATTGCCTAGCCGCGGAATGAGATCCTCTGGTCGGCAGACCAGGTGGTCGTTTTAGATCAGGGCCGTCTGATTTAATCTCAACGGTTAAGGATGCCCCGTGCATGATACCAGGATTGATAGGCCCGAAAAAAATTAACCGTTGAGATTAAATCAGACGGTCCGGATCTAAAACGACCACCTGGTCGTTTATAAAAAACGACCAGAGGATCCGACTCCGCCTAGCCGCTACTTAAAACTCTCCTTACTCATGCACTTAATTCAAGCGCTAGACCGATCAAACAAGGACCAGTGCTCTCGCCACTGCTCAACTCACACCTCTTAACCGGCTCAGCCCGAACCGGACCAGCATCTAGTCTTGTGGGTTCAAACCCGAACCCGAGAGTCAAATCCAGACCAACATCTTCACACTCCACTACCGGTTCCGGTTCAGCCTGACTCACATGTGATCCAGCCTCTGCAGTGTCAACCGACACCTCGCGCTGGGCCTCACAGCACATCGGTTCAATCGGGTTAGGATCAGACGAGTCGTGACTCAGCTCGGGTTCGTTCTCAGTCTGGGGAGGAGGAGAGGGAGAGGGAGTGACCTTGCCTGATTTCCCCGTGCGCTTGAATCGGGTGCGCGTGGTTTTTGATACCTTATGGAGCTCCGAACCAGGACCAGTTTTCGACACATGGCGTATGTCACAGGTTACATGTGGGACCGGTGTTGCAGCAGCAGTCTCAGAAGGGATTGAGACAATCGATTCGCCTTTTAACACGGCATCAACTGCCGCTTCGACCAGGGGCCAGCTGCCAGACCAGAGCAGCCCGACAGATCCATAGATTGGGTTCACAATTCGGCCGCAGGCTTCATACAGCAATGATCTAAATACAGCTGCACATAAAGAAGAGAAAATCAGAACATAAACCAATTGCAAAAATTTAATTTTAAATAGAATTATTAAAGATTCCATTACACATTTGCATTGTCATAGTAAAAATTGGGCAAAGGAGTTGTAAATTTTTAGAAAGAAAAAGAAAAGTACCAGGTCGGAGGTGTTCGGGGCCGGAGTTGACGAGATTCATGAGGCCGGCACGACCGTAGAACTTCGCGAGAAAGACGGTAGCGTGGGCCTGTGATTCGGGATTCTTGATCCATTGAAGGCAAGGCCGAATGCTGCAGCTCTCACTGCATCCTTTCCTCAGCACTCTGCAACCATTGCAACTCATCCTCATCTTTGCTCAATTTTGATGGAACTTTTCTCTCTCTTGGTTTCTTCTAGGATATGTAAGTAAAGGTTATTTGGTTTTTCTTGTGCGTTATGAAGGCAATGTGAGGGAGAAAGGGGTGAGAAATGATTTATAGGTGGTTGGTTTTTGAGATAGTGGAGAGGCGCCAGTGGTTTTATGAAATTTGGAATACCAGGTTTTAGCATTCCTAACTGCTAGGTGTTTGTGTGGTTTTCTGGTTTACTGTTTTCTGCCCCAAAGAGTGGAGAAAAAGGATTCTAGAAAGTTTCCATTCTCTCCAGTACTGACAACTGGCGCCACCCATTTTAGTGTAACTTCACATGTACTGGAAATTGACTGGTGTTAGAACTGGAGGGGAATGGGTGTATAAAAATGTTAAAATAAAGGTAGAGGTTCCAAAAAACCGGGGGAAGTAAAGCCGCAATCATCATGATCCAAGCCTAAGCGGCGTCACTGAATTAAATTAAAGGCAAATTAAATAAACAAAACGCTGGTTTGTTGCTTGATTGCTTTTCTTTGGATGTGATTTCTGAGCCGCTGGCCCGCAGAATGTGTTCCAAGATGCTTGTATACATCTCCTTTGGACTGTCTTGTATTATTATATTGTTATATTTTATATCTCTATCTAATCCGTCGGTTGGTGGACGGTGAGATGTGTCAACGGCTGGACTTTACTTGATTGCTTCTCTGGTTCACAGCCGTAGTAATAATTAGGGCTGTATACGAGCTGAGTTTGAGCGAGTTGATGACAACTCAAACTCAGCTCGGCTATAACTCGAGTTGAGTTGAGCCGAGTTAGAAATACTTTCGAGCTTTTTAAACTGGCTCAAACTCGACTCGTCCTCAACTCGAGCTAGCTCGTGGGCTCACGAGCTAGCTTGAAATAAACATATATCCTTCAAATTTTTATTTATTTACTTCATATGTTATTCTAGTATTAAAATTTATTGACATATACAATATTGTAAACAATAAAATTATTGTCTTTTATATTCTTTCTATTGATTTGAAATAAAATGTCTTGAAACTCAATCTATCATATGTAATATTATTTAAAATAAAAATATATAAGTAGAAAATTATTATAATTAATTTATAAATTTTTAATACTCATAAATTATGTTGATAATACACATGTAAAATATAAATTTATTATCTGACGAGTCGGCTCACGAGTTGCGAGCTGAGTTGACCTCAACTCAAACTCGGCTCGTCAACTAAACGAGTTAGTTCAGCTCGAGTTATGTCAACTCGAGTTCCGTTGGCTCGAGTTACAACTGAGCTTTTCTGAGTCGAGTTCGAGTTAGCTCACGAGTTGCGAGTTTTTTGCTCACCCCTAGTAATAATTACTTTTTAGTTTTTACCAAGCTTGGGAAATATTTACTCTGTTTGATGGTGTACTAATATTTGGGTAAAGCAATTTGTATCGTGGACTCAATTTTTAAATCGAAATTGAATCTTTTGTGTAAAATTATGAATTGGTATAATTGATCATAATTCTAAGTCCAATTTAAAAATTCTGTAAAATGATCTTTAATAGATGTGAACAAAAGTAAATAAAATCCAATGAAATCAAATTTCGACGGTTATATCATTATTCGCATTTCGCAAGGACGGAGCCACGTGGGGGGCTGCCGGGCTGAAGTATTGTCCCCTGTACAGGAAAATTACTTAATTTATGCGTATATTCTTTTATTTTGTGAAAAAAATATATAATTTGTCCTCCCAATTCAATGTGAAAAACTAACTTGTGTTCTCTACGGGCAATTTATGGCTCCTCCCTGGCATTACGAATGTGAATGGTACGTTTATTATTAGACTAATATCTTTTAAACAAATAATATTATACTGATTTTTCTTGCTTTACAGAGGATAATAAGTTTTTTTTTTTTCAAGAGTAAAAGTTCTAATTCAACATACAAAAAAAAAAAAAAACAGTGTTTGTTCTTGTGTTTGCAACGAGTATATTTTAATACCTTACTTATGTATAGTAATATTTTTAAATCCAAAATTTTTACAAAATTTTGCGAATGAAGAGTTACATCAGTCATTTTCTGCCAAAAAATAATGTTATCAATTGAATCGAAACTGAAAAAAAAAAAAGATTGATTAGTGGGTGACACTGACTGTCACAAACAAAGGAGTAATTCAATACAATAAACCACCTCTACATTGGGCCAATTGACCCATTCCATGTTTCCAGCTATTCTGTTATAAGCTCTAATCGAGAACAAAATCCTAACTTTCAGCCGATTCATTATAACCAAACAAACTGCTGCATTTATATAATTAAAAATTTATGAGAAATCCTTAGTATGATATACGATCGGTTCGTTTTTCAGTAATTATAAGTGCCATCGGCGAAAAAACCATCGCGCGCCATCGCTCAACAGACAACGCGCGCGCGTGAATTTCTGTCTTGACTAGTAGCTGTCTGTTACAAATGTTTAGTTTAATAATAAGAAGTGTTCAGTTAAATACGTCAACTGATGGGCAGAGTCGCGCGTGGGTCGGAGAGAGGTGCGCCAGGAAGCAAGGGTAGAGTCGGAAAAAAATTTAATTTGAACCGAATCAGTTCATGACCCCTTCTTATTTTTTCATGTGTTTTTTGTCCGGTTCGTGACCCCTTCACTTGGTTTAATAATAGCATTTTTTCTTATAAAATTTATTTTCTGTTACAACAAACTGAACATTTATACTTAAATAACAGAACATTTGTACTTATTAAACTGAACATTTGGATAAAAAATAAATAAATAAACATACTGAACACAGATAACATAGTGAACAATTATAATAAAATGTGAACATTTCTATATAATAAAGTGAACACTTATAAAAACAAAATGAACAAAAAAATACGCGATGGGTGAGTACAAGTCAAGGGAGAGAGCGATGGCGTTGCTCAGCGAGCAATGGCGCGGATGGTTATTCTGCCGATGACAGTAATCAATTTTCGTTCGTTTTTTATCAAACGGATAGGCCAAACTAATCTTAGTATTAACAATGAAAAATTAATTCCTCATATACGAGGTTCCATTTGAACATTGAACCATTAATTACACATTTGAGGGCTTTCACTCATTTATAATCTACAAAAAAAAAATACTCAAAAATCCGCCACGGAATCTATGTGTAGTGACATAATTATACATTGTAGACTCAAACAAAATTTCAGCAAATGTTAAATTGAAAATTTAATTAGGGGACATTATAAGTGGGTGTGTAAATTGTTTTCCATGATTGCAATACAAAAAAACAAAACAATCTCACCTCCCATCTAATTTAGGTAGGGAGTCACTCCAAAAATAATAAATTAAATAAATAAAAGAACTATTTCAGTCGCATTTCAATGTTTTATTTCCATTTAAATAGCAATCCTCTGTTATATTCTACATTGCAGGTATCTCGTAATCGTTTGAAAGCGCCGTTATGCCGCGCGTGGCTACCACGTGATAGAGAGCGATATGAGGAATCAGCACAATGTGCAAGGATGTGGGATGAATATGATAGGGACCTTGTCCTCTCCGATCAGCAAATTATTGCACGTCCGTACAATCTTTGTAAATTCTGATGCGTGTTAAGCAAAGCGGTCCTGATTGATAGAAAAAATGTGTAGTTCCCACTCTCCAGTGGCGGAGCCAGGAAACAATCACTCGGACAAATTTGCCATTCAGATTAAATTAGAGAGCAAATGATAAAATTTTTTTAGAATTTTAAAAAAATACACATGAAATTTGAACAATTTATGGAGTACAGGGGTGCAGCAGCCCGGAATCACATCCTCTGGATGGCCATCCAGTGGATGGTTTCGATCTCAGCCGTCCGATTTAATCTCAATGGACATGGATGCCCCGTGCATGATACCCGGATTGATAGGCCCGAAAAAATCTAACCGTTGAGATTAAATCAGACGGCTCGGATCGAAAGACGTCCACTGGATGGTTGAATACAACCATCCAGAGAATGCGCTCCCGCAGCAGCCCACCCCTGCACCCCTATTGGCTCCGCCACTACCAGTTCCTGTATTATATTTTTACTAGGCCTGCCCAACGGGATAACCGTTACTCGTTTTCCGTAGACATTCTGTCCATACAGAACGAGTAACGGTACAAAGTTTCATTTCGTTCTAGAAAACGGAACGGTAAACGAAATGAGACAACATACCGTTGCTGAAACAGAACGGTAAATAAAATGGTCTATTTCGCTTCCGTTTCGACAAATAGTGCAGTTTTTAGTGTAAATCCACGTCGTTCCGTTCCGTTCCATCCAAACGGAACATATAGCTGAATGAAGGGGCATTTCATTTTCTGAAACGGAACAAAAAACGAAATGGAACAGCCATACCGTTTATAGAACGGAACAGCAAACGGAATGGCCCATTCCGTTGCCGTATAACACGTTAAACAGACCTAATTTTTACTCTTTGGAAGTTAGCAGTTACACGTCTAGTCTTCGGAAAAAAAAAAAAAAGTTAGCACGTCTTGTTTTAGCTTTTTATTATGGGGTTTTGTGAATGGAATTTCAAAACTTTCATGTGCGGAGAAAAACAGCAGTGGGGGACTGCGTGTGGTAAAAAAACTGGATTTTACTTTGAGATTTTACTCGGGTGTCAAAGAGACAGAGAGAGAGAGAACTTTCTTGGGAGGTGTGGCGTAACGTGGAAAGTAGATGTCAAAAGAGGTACGTCTGTTTCAGGTTTCCTGGTTTTCTGGAAAATTTACGGCGTATCAGACTGGTGAGTCGAACAGTGTAACGAATTTAATAAGACCTGATCAAAATGTTTTTTACACGGAATTTCATTCCGATTCCAATTAGGGAGAAAGATTCCAATAAGAACACAAAATATAGCTCTATATGATACTAAAGATCAACTCATCCAAGAACTTCTTGATTATACGAAACATCTTTTGACAGAAAATTTGCGATTAAAAGAACAAGTAAAAGAACTAAATTTAGAATTGGATTTGATTAATTTACCCATAAGAGATCCAGAAAAAGGGAAAGCTCTAATAGAAGGAGAAGAAGAGGATGAACGGGATGAATTAGATGAGGATGAAGAAGAATTTAATGAAGAATATTTCAAATTATCTAAAGGAATAATAATAAAAGAAACGGAAAATAAATTATCAGAAGAAGAATTGGAATGTTTTAATACAATTGTTCCAAATCCAAATAAAGGAACAAGAGTTTTAAATCGATTGTATAATATGGAAATACAAATGGAAATACCAGGTGTTAAAAATTTTAAAATTCAAGCAATTTTAGATACAGGAGCAACGGTCTGCTGTATAAATCAGGATGTTGTACCACATGAGGCATTAGAACCTAGTGATTATCCAATACAAATAAATGGTGTAAATTCACAATAAATAGCCAAATTAAAATTAAAATATGGACAAATGGCTATTGAGGAAAATAGATTCAGAATTCCATTTACCTATGCATTTTCAATGGAAAAAAGAGATGGGATACAAATGCTTATTGGATGTAATTTTATAAGAGCAATGCAGGGAGGTTTAAGAATTGAAGGACAAACAGTTACGTTTTATAAAAATGTTACAACCATTGTAACTAAAGTTGATGCAATAGTTTCCAAAGCAGCAATTGAAGAATTAGATTTATCTGAGCTTGAATATATTGAAGTACATAAGGCAGTAGCTTATAACATTGGTATTGAATCTCAAACATTTAAAAAGAAATTCAATTCAATTTTAGAAATTTTGAGAAACCAAGGATATATCGGGGATAATCCTATAAAGCATTGGGAAAAGAATCAGGTTAAATGTAAATTGGATATAATTAACCCTGATATTACAATACAAGATAAACCTTTAAAACAGGTCACCCGAGCAATGAAAGAGCAATTTGATAAATACATAAAGGCTCTATTACAAATCGGTATCATAAGACCAAGTTCAAGCATGGATAGAACTATGGCTATAATTGTTAATTCAGGAACTTCAATAGATCCTGAAACTGGAAAAGAAATCAAAGAAAAAGAGCGAATGGTCTTTAATTTGTAGAACATTAAATGATAATATTCATAAAGGCCAATATAGCCTGCCAGGGATAAATACAATAATAAAGAAAATTAGGAATAGCAAGATATTCTCAAAATTTGATTTAAAAATTGGTTTTCACCAAGTTGTGATGGATAAAGAATCAATACCATGGACAGTATTTGTGGTACCTGGAGGATTATATGAATCATTAGTTATGCCATTTGGGTTGAAAAATGCACCTGCAATTTTTCAAAGGAAAATGAATAATTGTTTCAAAGGAACGAAAGAATTTATTGCAGTATATATTGATGGTATCTTAATCTTTTCTGAAACAGAAGAAGAACATGCAAAATAATTGAAAATAATGTTGCAAATTTGTGAAAAATGGGGACTTGTATTATCACCCACAAAGATGACAATTGCAGTTAACGAAATAGAATTCCTTGGAGCAGTAATTGGGGATAAAAAGATAAAACTATAGCCCCATATTATAAAGAAAATCATAAGTTTGGATGAAAATAAACTTAAAGAAAAGGCCGGATTGAGGTCATGGTTAGGAATCTTAAACTATGTAAGGTCCTATATTCCAAACCTAGGAACACTCTTAGGACCCTTATATTAAAAAACTAGTCCTCATGGGGATAAGAGGTTAAAGAGTACTGATTACCGGTTAATTGATAAAATAAAGAAGATGGTGCAAAATTTATCGGATTTAGAACTTCCACCCCAGGATTCTTATATAATTTTGGAAACAGATGGTTGCATGAAAGGATGGGGAGGTGTATGTAAATGGAAAAGGCAAAAATATGATTCTAGAAATACAGAGAAAGTTTGTGCACATGCCAGTGGAAAATTCTCGATTATTAAATCAACCATTGATGCAGAAGTCTATGCATGTATGGAAACCTTGAAGGCTTTAATGATTCACTACTTAGATAAAAAGAAAATAAGCCTCAGAACAGACTGTCAAGATTTTATTAGCTTTTATAATAAATCTGCACAAAATAAACCTTCTAGAGTAAGGTGGATAAACTTTGTTGATTTCATTACTGGCACTGGTGTGAATGTTAACTTTGAACATATTGATAGAAAAATGAATGTACTTGCAGATTCATTATCCCGACTTGTTATAAATATGGTGTACGCTAAAAACATAGATTTTATGGATCTACAAATAGCTTGTTTGGAAGGAGCTATTAAGGAGGTTGAGAATACACCATCTGAAGAAAGTGTTAAGACTCTAAGCCAGATAATCAGCAAAATGAGATCCTTGATAGATCAAGGACAAAAGTAAAAAAAAAAAAAAAAAAAAAAGAGGGGAAGAGTGGAGGACCCATATTTTTAATAATTTGTTTTTGTACAGGTTTATTTTAATGGAGATTTTGACGTATCGAGTTAAATAAGAAGAATAGCAGGCCAGGCACAAGACAAGCAATTACTGATGCTACATTTCAATCCAATTTGATTTCACATGATTTCATTGGATCTAATTATATGAAAATTCCAACCTAATGATGCCAAATCCATTCATTTTGATCAAGAATTTTCAGACGAAATGAAAAGAAATCCCATGATAAAAATATGGGATATTGATCAAGGTCTAAGGCTCCGTTTGGTTAAGGAACAGAGAAGGAAGAACTTTTTTATTCCTCATTTAAACTTCAAATCTAAGATGTTATGCAACATTTGTGGTACAAAACTATATATCTATAGTGGACATCAAGTATGAATCAGGCTTTAATAAAAACTATTTGTGATTAATAGTAAATTGATTTGTTTAAAATAAATGATTACTATCAAAGTCCAATTCAAAATCCATGTCCGCAAAAGAATATTCCAAACATAAATACGTAAAATAAATAGAACAAGTAGTCAAACTCTATTGCAATTATTAGTAAAATAATATAAAAAACTTTGTCAAATTAATATAACTTACAGTCAAACTATACGGCAATAAAATTAATTATTGTCATGTATTTTTCTTTCAAGAAAGACTTTTAGAAATTATGATTCATTAAATATCATTGACGAACAGTGGTTAATTAAATATGCATGAAATATATAAAATGAGCAGAACACTAAAAATGTTACATAATAAATAATAAATATAAATAATAGTCAAACTACGTGCTAATCTCATAAGGTATTTTCCTTAACCGATAATTTTTTTTTGGAATTATAATTTTATAAAAAGACTATCAACCAAAAATTAATTAAACATAGTCAGTTTCGGTACCAAATTTACAACTTGATATATCATCCTATTTTTTTGCAACTAGTAATATGTTAACACTAACAAACAAAGAACCTAGTGTCATTATGTTCGTTTCATACTCTCTACACAAGATCGCCGCAGAAGATCCATGGTAAGGAAATAGAATCTACCCATCCATCGAAGCTCCTGGTTTCGTGGAACCCGTATAAAGAGATTTCCAGTAAACCGGGGGTTTGTTTTTCCCAACTGTGGGCGCCGAAACAATACCAGCAGTTGTTTTCTATTTGCATTATTGGGCTCTACTGGTACTGACGCACACCGTCACTGTTTCCCCACATCTCTTGTCCTGCGTCTGCGGTACTGCGTTCCCACCCTTTGACTCTTCCAAAAGGGCACATGAGAATGAGATATTGAAAATTTGAAATGATGTCTTCTTTTGTTTATTTCAAGGTTGGGGTTGGCTTCCAAGTTGTTAATTCCGATAATTGTGGTTGAGCACGAGATTTGAAAAATTGGAGTTGGAATAATTGAGGGTTTAATTTAATGTAATTACTATTATAACTGAAAATTTGCAATTTAATTTCCTTGAATAAAAAATATATTTGAAAGAACAACTGTTTTTAATTTAGAGGTAAATGAATATGTGATTCTTATAGATATTTAAAATTGAAAAAAATGTTTATTGAAAACAAAACATATCGATAATTAAAATTGAAAGATTTAATTTCATCTTTATTCAAAGCAGTTATTGAAAAATAAACTAACGAACCATACCTTAAGTTGTGATGTCCAGAAACACTTCATTTCCGTCAAATGTTTGTCTCTAGGATATTTTTTTGTGTTTGATTCCGATCTAAAACTTACACAAGGCAATCAGACGACCACGTCAAAACACCAAAAAAATGGAAGATTGCAATCATTGCATTCGTATATTTTGGAATGAATGAGCCAGACAAAAACAAACGAATTTTTTTTTTTATTTACTTATTTGAAATGTTGCATCTTAGAAATAAATCAACAAAGCTTTCCACATATAGTTGGAATTCAAATTTTAGAGGTTTAAATTACCACTAGGCTTGGGACATTTTAGAGGAAGATTAGAAATTTACACCAACTGGTAAGCAACTTAAGTTGTTGTCCATCTGTCTTATGTGAAATTACCGATGTTATATTCTAGTAGAGCAGCTTTCCGAACTTTATTACCGAAAAGAGATATTTATTAAAAAAATGATATCATACTATAAAATAGTTTTAATGAAAAAATGTATATAATTAATAGTAGAAAATTAAATTTGTCTTGGAAAATGCTAAAAACTCAACTCGTACAATGAAAAATGATGTGATTATACGAGATATTTCAACGGAAAAAAAAAATACAACAGATTTGTATAAAAAGATAAAGAAGAGATAAAAAAAATTTCTCATTGAAAAAAAATTCGCTATGTTTTTTTCTTTTTGAAATTTAAAATTCGCTACCTGACCATGCATTAAGAAATAGAAAACAGTTCTACCCAGCCAATGAAACGATATCCTTTTCCTCAAAAAAAAAAAAAAAAATGAAACGATATCCTCTGCAGTACAGCAGTGCAGCTTTCTGACCTTCTGATCAATGATGGATGCTCTGTAATTAATATCGAAATTCGTACAATCCGTTAATCTTAACCGTCTAGATTAGATAGGACGGTCATGGAGAAAGAATTACTGGTCTGGTGGTCCCCCAGCCAATCATCCTTAACTATTGTAGTTTACAAAATTAAGAGCTCTTAAAGGCCCCATACCATTCTGAAAGCAAAACCAGGAGAATCACTAGATTGCCTAGCCCATAAGAAATGCCTATTGAGGCCCAAAATCCGAAGACAATTAAATTGCACGCCGAATATCATATACTATACATTTATATCAGAAATAATAATGTCATCTGTAGTTTTGCTATCTCTTACCATCGTTAAACACAAAATAACCACATAAAACAGACAAAATAAACATATAGACTATCAAAGTGAACACTTACAAACAAATTAGTGTTATCATCTCTCTTGTTCAGATTTTTATATGCACATTCAATTTATTTTCATTAAACTTATTTGTTTGTATGTGTTCACTTTGATCACTATATATGTTCATCTTGTCTATTTTATGTGTTCATTTTTTGTTTAGCGATGGCAATGGATGACAAAACTGTAGACGACAGTAATCAATTTCTCATTTATATCGATTAATTTGAAGGAACATATATCGACAATATATAATATAATTGAACAGTTACACGAGCTTATAAAAGTTACTCACAAAAGTGTTCGAAACTCAGAGTAAGATTGTTCATAGTTCAGTACAATTTGAAGCCGAAATCAATGGGCAAGTTGAAGTTATTTCGTGGCCTCTTTAGTTATTGCGGTGAAATCAGGTCCTGAAAAGTAAACCTCTTATGTTTTCAATAAAACTGCGTCCTTTTCGTCACGTACAGAACGCATATGGATTTAGATTTGTGTTCTCATTGTACTACACCAGACCATTGATTATTAGGCTCAACACAACTTACGCATGAACTACCCAATTCTTTCCTAGATCAAACTCTGTCTCAACTAACAAAGGCAAGCCTCCCCCTAAACCACACCAATCATGTACCTGAGATGCTAACATAAAGTCTATTTAAGTTTCCTCATCCTTCTCCATGGTATTCTCATCCAAAAATCTACCTTCCAAAAATGGCAAAAAATCACCACTTCTTCCTTTCTAGCCTCCTAACCATATCATTGCTATTGCTCCTGACAAGCATGTCAAAAGTGCAAGTCAGAGCTCAAAATCTCTGCTTTTCTCAATTTGCACTTGCCAATCAGGCATGTAGCCCTGTAGGGCCACCGATTCGACGAAAGTTAGAAGCACTTTTCCACCCAAAAGGCGAATTAGTAGAGGGTGACGACGACGATGATGACAAATCAGATTCTGATGACAAAGCGGGTTCTGATGGTGGCTCAGAGGAGGATGATGATCACGGCTCTCATCAAAACCACCACCACCACCGTCAACAGCATCACGAAGGATTTAAGCATCACGAAGGATTTAACCCTGAGGATACGCCATGCTGCCGCAGACTGATGGACATTGATAATGCATGTGTGTGCCAGATATTTGCGCGCCTGCCGAAGTTTGTTACCAAGCCCAAGCATGTCATGACTCTAAGCCCGGTCGAAGGATGCGAGGTGACTTTCGAGTGCGACGGTAGCTAAATGATGGTGATTAATAAGTGGGTCGGTTAAAATACGTAATATTATAGCATGGTTTAAGTGGATACGAGAGATGCACCAGTTGGTAATTAATTTATTTTCTATCAGGAAAGTTTTTTCTGAGTTTGTTTTGGTAATGAGAGATGTACCAGTTGATATTTATGTCAGTTCATTGAAATGTTTTCTATATAATTGGCATATGCTCAGTTCATTACTTTTTTTAGTCTTTACAATCAACTTCAATAATCATAGAAAGTAGTACTAAAATGATGTTTTTAAAATGCCTAATTCAAGGTTAGCAAAACCCAGAGCATTGATTACTCCCAGTCGAGAGAAATCCTAATTCACCCTTTTAGGACAAAAAAAAAAAGTCCAAACAAACAAAAATTGGAGTCTGATACTCATTTATTAATAACAAACCAATATTTACAATAAAACATAAATCTTTATTCCAGATTTAAAGCAGGTACAGACATGCTTGACAAATTTGTATCAGTTCTTCTTCCCACTGTCTTGCTTCACAACAAGAACGGAACACTTCGCATGTTGTACACAGTAATTGCTCACGCTTCCCAGAAAGAACCTATTGAATTTGCGAATTAAATAAAGGAAGAATTTAGGTTTGATCTTAACGATTAAAACCAAACGAAAAATCTAATATACCAAATCATGATCCCTTAATTCCTTTTAGTAATCTATGGTTTCATATTATACATGTTTTAATAACAAAGCTTTCCTGTTAGTATCCAATTTTGCCTATTTATCATCTTTTTAGGGGGATAATATTTGCAAATTCTAGGGAAAAAATAGGGGCATTCCCTAATTAAATAAACCTAGTTTTAAACAAATTAGAGAGTGAAGATATAAATAAAGTATTGACCTTTCGACAGCACCCCGGCCATGGCTTCCCATAACTAGCAACTCGACATTTTGCTGCTCAGCTACTTGGCAAATTACTTCTTTGGGTTCCCCCATCTCCATAATTGTTTCCACATCTACCTATAATTTATAAAAACAAACAATACTAAACACAGCTATGACCAGAGAGATTTAATACAAACATAATGAAGTTTGATCAAAACATAGAAAGAGCAAAGAGGGAACTGATACATGCTGGTTAAAAAATACGGTGCAGATTACACAACAGAACATCCTTAGTGGAGATTAGATGTGCTTGTATTTAAATAAACTTATCAATTAGAACTTTAACCCATGCAACGCTGCTAAGTTACATTTCTAAATTAGGTGATAAATAATAGGATTAAACAAATTTACATAGCTTTGACACAACAGAAAGAGAGAAAAGTAGGTGCCTATGCCTTACGGACATACATACCCCATGTTTAGCACAGATCTCCTTAGCCATCTCTAGTAGTGTCAGTGCAGCTTGTTTCTGGTGCTCCTGCATCGACTGTATCAGCTCTTGGGCTGCAAATTTTTTGTTCAACAATTAAGTTGCCAGAAAAATTAGAAGCGACAACAAAGATACTGACCAGTATGTATCAAACAAAATAATCTATACAATTGTGGTTCAACCGTTGACTTTTCAAATCCAATCTCAACCCCTTTTTGTTTGACCATAACTCATGAACTTATCAAAATTAATATAGAGGCTAAAATAAGACAAAGTTGTAAAATGTAAAAGTCAGAGGAGATATTTTCTGCACAATTAACACTGTAACAGGGCATCAATTGGGTCGAAATCAGAATAGTTGATCACAAAGAAAAGTTGGAGAGAGAGAGAGAGAGAGAGAGAGATACGAGGGGAGGAGTAGGAAGCGGCGGCGACGTAAGTGAAGGGAGAGAAGGGCTGGACAGTGATGAGGAGGAGAGGAGAGGAGATGGTGGGTTTCAAGTTGAGCAGCGTCCATTCAAGCGCGTAGTGGCTACACTCGTGCTCTTCTATCGCCACCATCACTCTCTTCTTCCCTGTTCTCTCTTTCGCCTCCGCCATTAATTTCTCTGATCTCTCTCTTGTTCTCTTGTGTTCTCTTCTCTCTCTTTTGATTTGTCGTTGATTTATTGCTATCTGTTTTGAATTTGTAGGAGCTTCTAGACTTCTAGTTCTAGTTCTAGCCGTGGCCGCGTGGAACTCGGATGAATTGGTTTTGTTCTTGATCCTCTCCAATTATGTGGAATTAATTGAATGTTTCCGGAACGGGACGTGCGTTTCAGACGGTGTCCCAACTCCCAAATCGAAGATAAGAATAAATATGGATCGTCAGATTGAAAATAAACGGTGTAGATCTGTGAGTAAATTAATGATGTACTCTGTATTGGAAAGGAGCTTAATCCACTCCAGCCAGGGCCGTCCTCCAGATTAGATAAGGTCTTTAATGAAGAAAGAGACCGACGTGGTCACGTGGCAACTCTTGACCATGACTGGATAAATACCAATTTAAGACATTAGGGTGTGATTTTGTAATTTATCTATACTACTTATGAGTTATGAAAGCATCCAAAATAAAGTCAAAAAAATTTCACAAAAGAGATTCAAACATTTGTTAACATCATTATAAACCGTTGATCCGTGCAACTTGATATGATGTACGGTTTAGATTTGTATTTCAGACAAAGAGTCGGACCCCTCTAGAGAAAGGGGTCAAGGCTCTGAATAGTTATTTTCTTTTTTATTCTTTCTTAATTTATGCTCACAGTAAAGAAAAGAGAAAAACAAATCAACCATCTCTCATCATACCAAAATCGCCATCTAATAAAATCGTCTCAAATTTCATTTTTTATTCCCACACAGTTGGGTGGGCTCATTTGCTAGTTAATTATTAATAAAGTATAAAACTGTTGTTGAAAGGGACAAAAAATATGAGGCCGCCCGAAACTTCACAAAACTACCGCATAATACTTTTCTAAAGTAACCCGGATCAAATAAAATAAAAAAAAAAGATAATTTTGTCATTGATATTTATTTTATATGAACTCAAATAGATCCTTCATTCACATCCTAATCAATCATAATCATTTACCTTTGTAACCTAATAATTTAGATTTAAATATCCAAAATTACCAAAATAAAAAAGCATTTCATCTCCCACTATGTTATGTTATCTGACATATCCGAGACATGACGCTGAGGCCTTGGCGACCAGGGTGCAAACGCAATTCGTTTCAATCGTTTGATAGTTTCGTTTCGTCCATGCGAAAAGATTAACGAAATATTTTATGTTTTGTTTATTAAATAAAATGATTAACGAAACTAATCTCTTTATTTTCGTTTATTTTTGTTTAAACCGTTTATGTCATTTTTTTAATGTATTTTTGATATATTTTTGTAAGTATTTATGAATAAATTTTGATGAATCGAGAAACTGCAGTATCTAAACGACCAATAATGCATGCAAAATAGCAAAAATAGGTATAAAAATTAATTGTCTTAAAATAGCAAATTGAACAAAATTACATGCAAAATAGGAAAATAAGTATACAAATTAATTGATAAAAAAATTGATCACTTTGATCGTCTTTTAAAACGAAACGGACACAAAATAAACAATTAACGCAAGAGTTTAATTTCGTGATACACGTTGTGCACCCTATTGGCAACCTAGGTTTCTAATGGAAATTGATTACTATCATCTGCAGTTTTATTATCCCTTACCATCACTAAACACAAAGTGAACATATAAAACAGACAAGTGAACATATATAGTGATCAAAGTGAACACATACAAACAAATAAGTTGAATGTGTATAAAAAAATCTAAACAAGAAATGACAACGCTTATTTGTTTATAAGTGTTCACTTTGATCATCTCAATATTTATCATGTTTGTTTTATGTGTTCACTTTGTGTTTAGCGATGACAAGGGATGAGAAAACTACAAATAACAGTTATCATTTCTGGTTTCTAATTATTTTATTTTTTTGGCAGTTAAATGGGCCGCAGGCATTCCATTAGACCATTACTAATTAAGGAGGCAGGTCCATGAACAGAACGGTCTATATATTAATTAAGATTTACTGCACAAAGCCGTATTCGAAACTCGGCCTGATCCATATAAGAGAAATTGTCAGAGCCTAATATTTTTTTTTTGAAATTGTCAGAGCCTAATTTGGGCGGCCTAGTAGGCTCGAATTTGATCCGTACTCTCAGAGACTTGCACGAAATTTGCTCCGTCCGATTCCGATCCAACCTCTTCGGCTCGCTCCTGTCTCAGTGACTCTCCCGGATAGCTCTCCCTCCCTATCCCACACCTGTGTGCCTCTCTCTCCGTCGAAGCGTCGAACTCGACAGTTGCTCTTACCTGCGTCGTCATCTCTCTTCTTACCTCTTAGGTAAAATTTTCCCCCTCCAACTTCTTTGGGGTTTCATCCAAATTCCAAAAAAGTGTTGGGTTTTGTCAATAGCAATTCCTGGAAACATATTACTGGTTACAATGGAGCAGTGTCTTACTGTCTTTTTTGTAATTATCTGACGCGACTGGTCTTTTATTGTAATTACTTTCTTACAAGATGTAGGCTATATGGTCCATATTTTGGGTCTTGTTGCAGTTTTTCTGTCTTTGTTACATTAGTCAAATAGCACAGCTTTGTTTGCTCAACAAAAACAGAAGGCTTTTCTGTAATCAAGTTTCTTTAAAAAAAAAAAATACATGGTATTATGTTTAATGTAATCGGACCAACTATGTTTACTTCTGGTGCTTTTAAGGCGTGACTCAGATAGGCTAGATTTTGGGCGATTTTGGGTATGCAAACAATGGAAGTAAATATGGCCAATTATTATTGATTTGAAACTTTCGATAGGGTTGATAGATCCCTGCACCTGACTAATCCAAAATTCTAGATTTTAATACTTTGGCACTCCTTATAGTTCAAGGACAGTGATTCCACTTGTTTATTTTTATTTTTTTATGCACCTTAATTAGCATTTTCTTCCTTTATTCTTTAACATATTTATAGGAGAAAAATTATATTAGCTCCATACATAAAGGCCCCTTATCCAACAGATAACCAGGTACACCCCTTTTCTATACAATGTTTTGGTTAGAATTCTTGCATACAGATTTGCAGTTGGAGAGAGAGATTAATTTAAATATGTCATGAGGTTGTCGTTTGGAATATCCCTTTGAGTATGCTGTTTGTATATGCAAACCTGACACTGATTAAATTATGTACTGGTTTTGTTTATCATATACTTGATATACAACTGGAATGTTAGTTTTGCATGGTGTACTCTAAATTTTTAAACATTTCCTAAGTGCATGTTAATGCATTAAAGTTCACACTTACCACTATACATAGTTTGATACTTCGAAACACTGAGAAGAAATGCTATAAACAGAGCTGTGCTGTTTGACCATATATTAATTTGAAATGAACCATCTCTCGGCAACGAAACAAAATCATGTTCTTAGATGTAATTCCCTGTTTTAAGTAAGTCTGTATATAATTTTTGTTCTTTAATGTACCTTTTGTTTCTCTTCTCAGGAGTCATATGGACCATGTAGCCTACATCTAGGTTTCAGAGTTTTGCGCTATATTACTTTAGTATTTCTAGTTGTCACTGGTTGCCCAGTTGCAAAAATTGGGCTTCTTTTGAGCCGGCCCAGGATTGGATATTGTTTCGGCAGAGTGAGGATTGAGTTTTTTTTAATCCCAAGTCTGAGCGGAATCTGATCTGGAAGTACTGTCCTCAGATGTGGACAGCAGGGGGTATGGCTTAAAGGCTTGCCCATCAGCAGGCCTATTTGTGAAGTCATAGTTTTCAAATCGGATTCATGGTATTTGCGTCTCTTTGCCTCTCTTCTCGCCTGCCTGTTTTCTTGTTCCCTCCATCAGATACATCTGTAATCTCTCTGCCCTTTCCTCTTTTATGTGTGGACGTGTGCAAATAAACTCAAAAAAAAAAAAAGTCAGAGCCTTTTGTCCCAAACAAGTTGGGGTAGGCTAGAAATGACATCGCGACCCTGATCATTTCTTGTATATATGGCTGAGTTTTTACGCTGGCTTGCCAAGCCTATCGCAAGCATGCGGGCTTGAACCCTGGACCTCCTAGAAGAGAGCCCAGTGCTCTTACCACCTGAGCTACTAGACCACATGCAAATAAACTAAAAAAAAAAAAAAAATTTGATGCTTTTAATCAATGTAAATTTTAGTGATATTGGAGTTGAATCAGAATACAAGTCTGGAGTGGTAGAACCCTAATAACACCTCCAAGAAGATTAGCAAAAACTAATTATCATTTTTTTTTTTAAATGAAACAAGCTCAGCTGCTTGAATCAGTGATTGTCCAATTTTCTTCCAGTTGTTGCTCTGTATTTGTGTTATCTTTGATAATATTTGATGTTTTTTCATGACTGGCAGCATTTGGGTGATAAAATTGATGGCAAAATCTCTACTAATTATAAGTGGCGGATGGTTGTTGCCTATGATGGCACCAAATTCAAAGGTTCAAACTCTTCTCCTTTATCATTTTTTCTCAAATACCAATTTTCAATCCTTTTTCTGAACAAAGAATTAATATTACCTGCCGATCTGTACTAAATTATGAAAAAGTTTTAAGGCTCTCTTTGTCCAGTTAACGGGTTGGGGTAAATCAAGGCTTGATGTGCCAGCAGAATGTAGTGATGCAATTTGGGTTTAAACTTCAAATCCATATTTAATTTACATTTGGAGGTTAATTGATGGTCAATTGAGTACCACTACTATAAAGTTATGTCTTAATTGCACTTGCACACAGTGTTGCTTTGAGGTGTGGATTGTAAAGGGTTGATTGAGTTTCAGCTATTTAATTTAGAACTGATTGAGTTAGAAATTGGTTCAAACTGAGGGGTTTTTTTTTTTTTTTTTGGGGGGGGGGGGGGGGGTCTATTGAACATATTGATGCTTAACTGGGAATCAATTGCATTCCGGTGTCGCTTTTGAATCTTACTGACATCATACATATCGAGGATTAAAGTCTCTGAACTCTGAAGATTAATGTTGCTTTTCATCAAAATAATATGAACCAACCAGGGTGGCAGTACCAACCACCTCCAATTCCAACAATTCAATGGCATATAGAGGATGCACTTATTCGAATCACAAAGCTGGATAGGGGTGATCTTTGTATGGTCGGTGCTGGTCGTACTGATACTGGTGTTCATGCTTTTGGTCAGGTTTATTTCTTAACAATTAAGTTACTTATTAGCTTATAGCAAACTAGGCGACTGTCTAGAGGTTTTTCAAAATAATAGCTGACAATTCTTTATTTGCAAATTAACACATAAAATTCTTCTAGAAACTTGCATATAACTTCCTAATTGTTAGATTATGCCATTATGACAATTGAAAGGTATTCCATTTGATGGTTGACCCCTAACTATAAGCAATTTCTTTTATGTTGAAGTAAGCTAAAATTCAAATCAAGCCAATCTAAGGTGTTATGCTCAAACTTAACTGTGGTTCTAACATTAGGTTTTATTTTTTTTGTACTAACCAAACTATTGGACATAATCTATCTGAAACTCTATAGCAACATTGGTAACAGATGTTTTGAATTGGTAAATCACATTGGTAATTTTGTAATATTAAGCACCCAAGTTCTTTTATTTTGTTATTCTCATATTTAGATGCCATCATTTCCTTTGGAGCTTAATGAACTTTTGATATGAATATAAAAGAGCTACCGAATCTGCAATTCTTTTTATTTACTTTTTTCATCTTCTTTTGCCTCCTTTTGGGAAATGATTTTTTTACTTCAAAGCTTGGTCGCTAACACCCTGATCGGAAACCTTTTTTTAACGAAGGGAATTGGAATCGGAATTCCCCTTTATCGCCTTCTCTGATCGGAACAAGGGACGAAAGAAATCGGAATTGGAGTCGAAGGGAGTTCAGCGCCCTCAAATCCCATTTCCAAATTCCCTCAAAATCGAAGAAATTTGGTGGGATTCTCTGTGCTGCCGTTTGATCAAGCGATGAAGAGGTGAGGTTGAGACTCTGCTCAAATCAAATCACTTCTTCCGTCCTCTTTCCGATCAGCGAAGGGAATTCGCGAAACCCTTTCTTCTCCGCTGAACTCCTTTCGACTCCTTTCTTTTCCGATTTGTTGAGCTTCCGATCAGGGTGTAAGCTTACCATGGTTTCTTTTGGTGGACTACTTTTTGATATATATCTGGAGAGGAAGGTTCCGCTACCAACATTTTGGTTGCCTCCAAATGCCAACATTTTGCTATTAAGTTATTTTTTCAAATTTTAAAATTCAAACGAATAATCCAAACGATCTTATTTAGTTTAATGAGCGATGTGTTTTCATATGAGTTTTGTAAGTTTTGAAATTTATTTGATACTCGATCAAAGGCTAAAACATGAACGTGTTAGAACGAATCTATCATAGTTAAGAAGGTTCGTTTGTTTTTCTATCTATTGATTGAGTATCAAATAAATTCTAAAATTTACAAAACTTACATGAAAACGCATCGCTCGAAAAACTAAATAAGATCAACGGTTTGGATTAAACATTTGAATTTTAAAATTTGAAAAAATAACTTAATATCAAAATGTTGGCATTTGCGGGCAACCAAAATGTTGGTAGCGAAACCTTGCTCATATCTAGAACCCGTTCTACATCTATAAATGAACCTTTGATATTAAGCATATCATTTGTCCCTCTTTGCTGATTTTAGTGGTGATTTGGTGAATTTTCTTTTTGACCTGTTTCTCAACCCTTTTTCTTGAACAATTTTTCAGGTGGCACATTTTACCACATCATTTAACTACAACAATTTGGATGGCTTTCATTCTGCCATTAATGGGCTCCTACCCAGAGAGATTCGAATAAGGGAAATTAGCCCAGCTCACCCTGAGTTTCATGCACGCTTCTCGACCACGAGCAAAATGTACCGTTACAAGATCTATAACGAACCAGTCATGGACCCATTTCACAGACTATATGCTTTTCATAGTGCATGTAGACTTAATCCTGAAGCAATGAGAGAGGCAGCCAGTTATTTTGTGGGGAAGCATGACTTTTCTTCCTTTGGTAATGCGCCTTCACGTAATGATGGTACACCTAATCCCGTGAAGGAGATTTTTCGGTTTGATATTAATGAATCAGTAAGTGATATTGCACGAACCTAATTGCAAAAGCAAACTTATAAGCTTCAAAAGAAGCCTTTAATTTTTAAAAAGTTCTGAAAAAGTCTATGCTTAATTTGTGAACCTTACTATGAGTGGTTTTTGATGCTGGTGTTTCACATGTTGACCAACGAATTAATGATGTTGCAATGAGAATAATGACTGCAATCAAGGTGGTTTTCAAGTGAACATAATTACCTTTAAATTGTTGTGGTCCTTCTGGATTAGTATGGTACCAGACCCTGACCAGCTTGTTATTTAAATTTGAGACAATATAATTAGCAAACCCATTTCTTTCTCCAATGCTGCAAATAATGTTCCAAATACCCTGCTATAGCCCCAGTATGGATTTTCCTATACCCAATCATTAAGCTATGTAAGAGGTATAATTAATAAATTAGTAATATATCACACCATACTCATATAAATGCTGCTGTTAGAAATATAGTGATATATCCTAAGTCTTAACCCATCTTCCTCTCCCTCATTATAGCCTTTCCTATTTCGAACTATATGTGTGATTTTATATTACTTTTCGAGCCTTTAGGTGTTGATTAATGGTTTTGATACTGTTAAAGTATATCTTTTAAATAGTTATGTAACATAACTTCTGCTGTAGCTAGCACAGACTGCTATAGGCCTATAGCTTTTATTGAGACCTCACCACTATGGAGTGCAAATAATAAATGTTAAATTTAATCACTTTTTCTGCAAAAGTTACTTCTACTTGAAACATGCATATGAACCTAAATTATTGTATTATTGCTCTTTAGAGTGCAATTTTGGACCTTGAAGTGGAAGGGTCAGGCTTCTTGTATCGACAAGTGAGAAACATGGTATAGAGCTATTGTCCCCTTCCATTTCTTAATCACAGTTTGCAATTTGTCTAGCTCATGTACTGGTGGGTCATTAGTTCCGGTGGTGCATGACATCCTCTGTTGGGTTCTGCATTCATTTTTGCCTTTAGTTTTTTGTAAAAAACCTATAACTTTCCTGTGTTTGCTCAAGGCACCTGTAAGTTTTGATAATTTTTAAAAGCTGATCACCTTAATCATGTGATATTACCCATTTAATAACGAATTGCATTAAGCTTGACTTTCTGTTTAACAATCAATTCTTGCTGCCTACTTAATTTGAAATGCTTAGTTTCCACATTTTTAGTTTGAGTAAAATAATATTCATAGATCCAGTCCAAGTTTTGTTGAATGCCTATGTAGGAGAATGGTATTGCACTAGGCAGTGATGGGTTGCATGAAGCATTTACTATGGTAAAAGTATTTGCACCATCCCTTTTCAAGACTTGGGTTAAGATAAGACTGATCACACTGATTGCAAATATGAAAAATGTTGTGTTGGGGTGGATAAAATAAACTACTTGCCTCATCTGCAGAAATGTTCTTATTCAATGATAATAATCAATGGAACTTATTCATGCAGGTTGCATTGTTAATACAAGTTGGAAGAGAAGCCTTGCCTCCTGACATTGTACCAAAGATTTTAGAGGCAAGAGACAGAAAAGAGCTTGCAAAATTCTCCTTGTCAACCCCGCCTCACGGTTTATGCCTAATGTCTGTAAAGTACGATCCTGAAAAGATGAATCCTCCTTCTGGGGCCCCACCTGCCAGTTTTGGTAGGACGCATACCATCAGCAAATGCAAGCTTCCATTTTATTGATCAAAGTGTTAACAAAAAATATGCATTCAAAGTCTAAAATTAGGTATTATTTTTTTTTCTCTTTAAATAATTTTGATAGAGATTGGAGCATGTGTTGAAGATTTATCAGTTATCACCAAGCTCCATGAAGATTAAGAATAGTCATGTATCAAATTTTGATGACAAAGTAATTTCTCTTATATAATCACCTAATTGTAATTTGAAATTGAAAGCCATTCTTCATCACTTAATTTGTTTGTTACGTGACGTCTGATACTTCTATTTTATTTTCCTTCTCTTACGAATTAGAAATCTGTTAATACTCCATAATTTAGAGTTCTTATCAAATCTTATAGAAATTAAAGATACAGGGCCACAGTACCACTCCAGTGTGTATAGCAGCTCAGAATTCTTGGGCCAAAGTTTTATACCAAAAAAGATTTTTCTTTATTAGAAGCTCCACGTACTTTTTTTTTAGTAAATAGATTTTTTTTTTTTTTTTTTTTTCAGTTTTGTATGCATCGAAACACATGCATCTTTTTAAATCTCCATTTGAGGGGAGTGAGGTTCCTTTTGGACCAAGCAATTCATAACATTTTTATTACTAGTCAAAATGCAAGCATTTACATCAGGCTCCTACAAAACCAAACATCAATCAGTACGATATATTCTGACTAATTCACCCCCATATAATGTCTCTTGATTTCATTGTCCTTCGCCACTATGTGCTTCCAAAACCAGTGCTGCTCCCAGAGCTGGTAAATCTCTTCAATCGGAAGCTGCTTTGTCTCAGGCAAAAGTAAGATAATAAAAAGTGACATAATGACTATTAGACAAGCAAAGAGGATGAAGACTCCCCATTTGAGGTGGCAGAGTGCTGAAAGGAAGCACTGTGCAATTGCCGCTGTGAAAAACATGTTTACACAAACCACCACACTCTGGCCGGCCGAGCGGGTCTCAAGGGGGAATAGTTCACTTGGCACTAACCAGCCAAGTGGTCCCCAAGACCATCCGTAGGCTAGGACGAATAGGCATATTGCCGCAACCAACAAAACTGCCAATCCCTTGGAGATCTCCTCTCCATCTCCAAACTTCAGAGCCAATGTGACAGCAACCACCACCTAAGTTCATACAGGCAGTCTGATGTAAGATACAAATAAGCAAATGAAATTTTTGTGTGAATTAAATTTTATGTTGAATTCAAATTTGCTAGAACTGCTAACCATTGAACAGATCATTTGAATACCAGCTTCAATGAACAAAAACCTCCTGCCCAACTTATCGACGGTCCCCATGGAGACAATTGCACCTATCACAAGCATTGAGCCAGTAATAAGTGAAGAGTAGAGTGCAGCCCCTGAGCCAAATCCTAGACTCTGGAAAATAACTGGTGCATAGAACAAGATCGAGTTCATCCCAGATAGTTGCTGGAATGCCGGGATTCCCAGTGCACCAATAATGAGCTGTGGCCGGTTGCGGGGTTTGAGAAGGTTCTGGAAAGGGTTCTTGATTGCTCTCGCACCCTCACTGGCATCCTTTAGGTCCTCGAACTCTGCATCAACATCCATAGTCCCGCGCACTTTCTTTAAGATTTCTCTCGCTTCATCTAGCCTGCCTTGTTCAACCAGGCTGTTCGGGGTCTCTGGGAGGAAGATACCTCCAACAAAAATTAAAATGGCTGGGACCATGGCTAAACCGAGGGATAGCCTCCAGCCCCAGGGGTGGAGCTCTGCTGTGAAGTAATTGACTATGTCAGCAATCAGGATTCCAAGGCATGTTGTCAGCTGGAACAACTGGTTTATTGCTCCTCGGATCTTGTGGGGAGCTATCTCAGAGAGATACAATGGAACTGCCTGTTATAGTGCACATTATTGTAGTTACCAATCATTTCACTGAAATTAAGAACTTTTGTCATTTTTTCCGAGTGATATTTTAAGCTTGGCTGCTTATATAAAATGTTAAATGCTTGGAGAAAATTGAAATTAAATTATTCGATCCCAAAATTTATCTCCTTTTTTTGTAAATATGTCACATATTAAATGTGATGAGAAATAAATGAAAACCTGGTTGCAGAAGCCGATACCCATGCCTAGGAAGATGCGTCCGATGATGAGCATGGCAATGTTCACTGCTGCGGCATTGATGAGGCCGCCGAGAAAAAAACTAACAGAGCCGGCCATGATGCTGATCCGCCTCCCTCGGTTCTTTGTTACCCAAGAGGCACCAAAGGTGGAAACCAGGGCCGCGAAATAGAGTGACGAAGTGAAGAGTGTCAGCACTTGGTTGTCATACTTGCAGTAGTCTGTCTCTTTCAAGTGCGCTTGTTTCCTTTGATATACGGCCGGGAAGAAATTCTTCAAGAAATCATCCATGGACGTCACTCCACCTTTTACCAAGTTATTTTGAGAAGTCTGTTAGTTTAATTTCCCCTTTTTCCTCGTTCCCCTCGTGATTACACTAACAGAGGTTTAGTTGAATTAATAAGCAAAACAACAAAATTGTCATGGCATGAACTTGATTCGGTGGTTCAAATTGTCACCCTAAAATCAAGTAGCCAGTATTATTATCTCCAATAACATTGATTAAATTTCAAATTAGAAATTAAATCAGTTCAACCTAAACAATGCGTGAAAATAAGCATATAAACCACTAATTCTAAACAAAGTACTTCTGGCTTAACTTACTAGAGACTCCAAGATCATATCCAAAAAGAGACCCGCCAAGAGATCCAACAATACATGCCAAAATAAAATAGCTTGTGATTTTGCCTTGATAGAAAACTGCTCTCTTTCCTGCTCGTTCTGCAATGAATCCTCCAGCCATTTCTTTCTTTCTTTCGTTTTTTGGTTGAATTTTTCTATATCCTTATTTACGCAATATGAGCCTTTTGTACATTTGAATTTTGGTACATAAATAAGTACATTGTACACATGGGTTTGTTATGGTTATTCCAGATTGGTTAAGAGCTGTCAAACTTTATCCGATAATTATCTATTTTGAGGAAAATAAAAACTGCACGCGGTACAGCTTTAATCTTCAAAACAGTATTCAGAACATATATTTACTTTTAAAGATAACACAATAGATAAATCGACTTGTTCAATCAAAGAAAAATTCTTATTTATTTCTTCTTTTTTTTTGAGAAACCAGAGAAGTTATCTTAAGTACAAAATTCAGATGTACAACGGAGCACTCTAGTTTTAACAGATATATTTAAGTATTACAGAATGTATTCAAAATAACTTTGCACTTTGCAGATACATTTGGGAAAAAATAAAATTGGAACTTATGCGTAAGTTGTGTTGCATACTTTTATAGTGGAACTGATCAGCCCAATCAACGATTAATGAGAGCTCAGAATTAATCTGAGCAAGAAAACATGTCAAAATTTGGTTTTACACTTTTTGGCCTACATCATATTTTTAGAAAGTATTTAATTCAGGAAGAGCAACCTTGTCAGTTTGAACAACGTCATCATACAATAGTAACTATAACACGGCCATTTAACAAATTAACACCACATATTAGGGTAAGAGACAGATAACAAATGAAGTAAATAAAAAATCAGTACGGCGTAACATTACAGTAATATATTATATTATATATATACATAAGCAGGAGACTAAACTAAAATCACAAGGCCATTTTGTTTGAGGCGATGGGTCACATCTGGTTTGGTTGATGGATATGCTGTGCTTAATATTATACGGCTATGTTTGTTGAAGTTATCAAATAGTCTGTTTTATATCCTCATCACGAAATGTTTGTGAGAGAGCTTCGGTGGTTGATTAAGGCCTTGATCAAAATCCCTTTTGTTTAACATGGGATTTCATTTCATTGGAAATTTTTTTATCAAAATGAATGGATTTGGTGTCATTTGGTTGGAATTCTCATGTATCCGATCCAACAAAATCCTGAGAAATCAATTGAATTGAAATGAAATGAAATAAAATCCCGGGTAAAAAACATTTTGATCAGGGCCTGTCTTTTTTTTTTATCCAGGGGAGTTGCTTGTGGGCTATTGATAAAGGCTACTGAAAGTGAACTGCGGGTTGTAGAGGAGCTTCGTTTGAGGCCAGTTCTTAGTTTGGTCTGGGAATTATTCCTAGTGGCAAGTGCTTTTTACAGGCTTTTATATATCGGCTTGTTGTTCTTACATTATGTCAGTTTGTTGTGATGATGATGATAATTAATGAATTGCTAATCTGATAACAAATATAATATTGTACTAGATAGAATGAATACTTTGTTTTAATGGTTTCTAGTTAATTTCTTTTAGTTAATTTATATGCTTTGCTACCCTGAACAACTTTTTTTTCCTGGAACCAAAAGCAGACGACCATTGACAACTCTTTTATGTGAGGCAATTACCTCTTTGTGAATTCATTTGCTCATGATAAGAAAAATGTATATAGGCCTACTAAATAGATACATAAGTACCTGTACAACAAACCGTATACAGTTCAATCTGAAATTTCACATTTTCTATTAATAACATATTTCAGTTATCCTAAAAACTTTCATCATTCAGTATAGAAACTTTATTTTCAGAACGTACAAATATTTGTGAAGTACGAAATAACAATTATCCCTCTTATTCTGTTATTCTACCTACAATGACTTGTATATTTTACTAGATACTGCTTATACAGTTATACTTTATATAAATAATATTTAATAAGAAAGGAATACCACACACAATGCGCATCAGATTAAATGCTTGTCAAGAGTCATCGTCAAAATAATAGTAGCATTTAAGACGGAGCACAATTAGCGCACTATTTAACTGACAAGAGAATCTATACATATCCTAGTCTAGCAATGTTTCCCAAATCTAGAAGTCAGCTGTGGTAGCCGGTAGGAACTATGCATGTTTTTTCTAAACAGAATTCCATATTACCAGACAAGTATATGCAGATGGCAATTTATTTTTTCTTTCAAAATATAAAGTTTGAAATTAACTTTTCTAGTTTTAAATATTTATAGAAATATTTCTAGTTAAATTTTTGAACTCACATCCTTGGTTTAAAAAGTGTTGTCATTAATACATCAATAGCTGTTACTCCGCGTATCACATTTTTATACATTTCTTTTGAGATGATAAAAAACAGTCAAGCTCCAATATGGACAACTCTTTATCATTTAGTCGATTAACTTCGTATTAATTGTATATGTTTGAAATTTTCTAAATGAAAATACTTTAAATATAAGCTAAATTTCAACATCCAGTAACCCTCAATTCTGGTTTTTTCATCCAGTATCAAATTATCTAATTTTCAATATTTTTTAGACATATTAGAATAAATTTATCATAATTAATTAAATTAAATTGGTTCATTTTTTGACCTTCTGTTCTAGTACCAAGATAACCTCTATAAATTATAAAGTTTTATAGAAATGCATCTCTCGTAAAATTGAACAAGATCAACTGTTCATATTTGACACTTTATTTTTTTTTTCATTTCAAAATATATTTAAGTAAAAATTTTGGCAATTTGTAGCACCAAAAATTTGCTGCATTTGAATCTTCTTCTTATTCTATTATCTTCAATTTGAATGGTTGGATTTAAAATAAATGCATAGAAATAATCTAAAAACGTCAGAAGAAATCAACCTACAATATTATCACCGAACAAATCAAACACGTTAATGTTAGATCAATCTCTTCCACTGAAAATGCAGATCCTACAATGAGAGTCCGACAACACACGCACTTTGCTCCGATGAACTGAATTTATGACAGCTTGATAGATGACGTATGAAATTAATATGACTTTAGGTTACGTGACTAAACAAAAATCCAATTACGCAACTAGGGATAGAGTAAGGCATAATTTCTAATATGATCGACCAACTCCATATCTCATAAGCATACCTCAGCCCTTTTGTTTTAACGTTGTTAGAACTGTATCATTTTATGCTTCTCAAGTCATTCAAAGTAATTGTCTCCAATTTTTTCTTCTTTTTTTTTTCCTTTAAAAAAAGACATCCTTATAATCATTCATGACCTCTTCTCTTAATCAATTAATCCAACTACGTCTACATATATGCACCTCTTGACTCTTAATTGAAAATTGTTAATTAAATCATTACCTACACATTTATTAAAATGTAATATTTAAAAACAATTTTCAATTTCAACTTAACAATCATCGATCTTTAGAATTCTAATTTGCGTCAAAATAACAATCATTTCACGAATTACTACTTATATCTTGACGTGTAATAACTGAAATATATATCTCAGAATTTCAGCTAGCCCAATAATTCTAAAATTTATTATTTTTAACTAATATTTTAGTGGTAAAAAAAAAGATCATGTCATGTCACAAATGACAATCGAAAGTAGAAAACAAAACCTGGCGAGAGAGATGCGCTAGGATTTTTCGAGGTACTACATTTTATCCTGTTGAGCTGGCACATCAAGCGCTGTTTGAATGGGATGCCATCAATTCTGGACAATAAACCTTCAGGTCTCTTTGTCTCAGATGGTCTACTTACAAATCTTTACCAGTATAGTACTCCACGATACTTCAGGATGCGATTCATAGATTAGTTTTTTTTTTTTTTCATTTTCTCTTGCGTTTTCGTTTTTTTCTCAGGGCAGTTCTCTCCCCTGTTTTTTTCCTTTTTTTTTACTTTACTTTAGCCATTGGCTAACTATCTGTAAATTTCTTTATTAATATAAAAAGATGAGGGCTAGACCCCCATTTTTTATTCAAAAAAAAAGAAAAAAAGAATTGTCGGGTAGTACTTAATGTTACGAATTGTACCATATGGAGTTTGAATTTAGTCCAATACTTAAAATGTGCAATGTTAAGCCTACATTGTTTGTGTTAATTAAATTTAATTTCACTGTTTCAACTCGTAAAATAAATAGCTAGATTCTTATAATTATCATGATATTTATAAGACACGAGTATCTTTAAGAAAAAAAAAAGTTATGTATTAATTGATATCTAGAACACATATGTATTTTATCAAAAAAGAAAAAAAGGGCAGAAGAACACAGCTGAAGATAATTTCAATTTTCAAGAAAAAGGGATGGAAGGTTTGAGGGATCGAATAAACAGAAAAGACGTTGGATAAAATCATTTGGAGGAGACACATGAGGAACAAAGAAAACGAAATAGAATAAATATACTATCTTGGGAAAACGAAACTTTACAATAAAAATATATATATGTAGTACTTGTCTACAAATAAATTCTTCGTACTGTATATTATTATGACATAAATGTCCGTCCATTAGCTTATTTTTTATTTTTTTTTTTTTTTTTTGAAACAAGTGAGCAAAAAGAGCTCACCACTCTTTTCATTAAAACGAAAAAAGCAATTTATTACAACCCTCTCTCAACTCTTAACCCTAAAACCTAACGCACTGGTACCAAAATCGTGAGGTACCAGTGCTCCATCGCTATCTCCCTTTATTTATTACATCAATAAACTTATTCATAAAACACGCAAACAACACACAAATAGATAATGTAAATATTGAGATCCCTCCTCAACCCGAGAGATAACACAGCATAGCCTCTCGAGTTGTCCTTCTTTTGCCTCATCGCGATCAACCCACTGCATGGATCCACGCATCCTCCTCCTCTCCAAAGTTTGTGAGCTCACCTCCAGCAATTTGCAATGGCATTGTCTCAAGCGAAGGCAACCACTCCGCCACTTGAGTCTTGATCTCCTCCGACCATAACCCTGACCAGTAATTTATTGAGGCCAAAATTTGTGAGGCTAGATATCTAAACGAATGACAAAATTTATTTTGAAAACATCTTGCATTTCTATCTTTCCATACACACCACAGTGCACCACAACATATAATACAAGCGATCTTACTCTGTTGGTGATCTAAATTCGATAGCCATGTTACCAAGTCCTCTACCGATCTGAAATTTGTATTCATTTGGAATCTATCTAATAACCATGCCCACACAATCATCTGATGGGTACACCCGAAAAAAAGATGGTCAATCGATTCTACTGTTTGACAGTACACACATCTAAGGTCTCCTTCCCACCCCCTCATGGCTAGATTATCTTTAGTTAGTAATCTTTTTCTACATAATAGCCAAATAAAAATCTGTATCTTAAGAGGCACTTTAGTTTTCCAGATAGGAGCATAAGTAAAGTCCTGAATGCCTCTATTATCTAACCACCTATACATTTTTTTTGTTGAAAATTTGCCATCCCTATTGCCACCCCAAGATATGGAATCAGATCTGTGCTGCAAAGTAAAAGAGGAGACTAACTGTTGTAAATTGCACAATTCATCTCTAAGGTTCATTGATAATTGTCTATTAAAGCGTAAATTTAATATCCCCCCTAACACATCAGCTACTGTAGCATCTTTATTTATACAAATCTCAAAAAGTGACGGAAATATTAATTTTAACGAAATCTCGTCAGACCAACTATCTAGCCAAAATCTAGTATTTGTCCCATCCCCTACTTTGAAATGACACTGTAAAGCAACTATTTGTTCCAATCTCTTTATTTTTTTCCAAAAAGGGGACCATTTCTGATTATTACGACAATTTTCATACTTAATCTTTATAATATCTTTCCACCACCCTTTACTTAAGGGATCTTTGTACTTCCACACCCATTTGCTCAACATAGCATCGTTCATGATTCTAAGATTTAGTATGCCTAGACCACCCTCCATCTTAGTTCTACAAACTACCCCCCAATTAACCAAGTGAATTTTTTTTTTATCTTTTGCATGCCACAAAAATCTTGACCTGATTCTATCTAGTTGTTTGATTACCGAGGCCGGTGCCTCATGAAAAGATAACATGTAGGTTGCAAGTGAGCTCAGTACACTGTTGATTAATGTTAATCGTCCCCCATAAGATAAGAAATTACCCATCCATCCTTGCAATTTTTTTTGAAATTTATCTATTATTGCCTGCCAATCTATATTTTTTAGTTTTTTCCAATGAATCGGGATTCCTAAGTACCTCAAAGGAAAAGAGGCTACCTTACACCCAAATATATCTGCTAGTATTGTGGCCTCACTATCATCTAAATTAATAGGGTAAAGTTCACATTTTGAGAAATTGACTCTCATACCTGCCAAGGCCTCGAATCCAATGAAAGCCCATTTAACCGCCTGCATAACCAATCCATCTGCTTCACAAAAAATCACAGTATCATCAGCATATTGTAAATTAATCACAGGCTGCCCATTATCTATTGGGGGCCCCAGTCCTTTGATAATTCCTCTATCTCTACCTTTTTTAATAATTTGATTAAGACAATCTGCTACTAAGTTAAAAAGAAGCGGTGACATAGGATCCCCTTGTTTGAGCCCTCTACACACTGTAAAATAGTTTGACATTTTTCCATTAATATCGACACAAACTTGCCCTCCCACTAGAAGATCCTGAATCCAATTAACCCACTTATTTGAGAACCCTCTAGACTTGAGCATTTCAAATAAAAAAGTCCAGTTAACTCTATCGTAGGCCTTTTCTAAATCTACTTTTAAGACCAACCCTTTTTTTTTCAAGATCTTTGTGGAATGTAAAATTTCAGATGCACAAATCACATTATCTAAAATGAATCTTTCTTCCAAAAACGCTGCTTGGGATTGATCTAATATTTTATTCACAATAGGAGATAATCTAGTTGTCAACACTTTAGTTATCCATTTGTAAATGCAGTTCAGCAGGCTAATAGGTCTATATTGTTTTATCTCTACAGCATCTATCTGTTTCGGTAAAAGACATAACATAGCTTTATTTATCTGAGACACATGTAGATCGTGGTTAAAAAAGGCATTGAACAGACACATAATATCTTCTTTTATAATATGCCAATTTTTTTGATAAAATAAAAAAGTCATACCATCTGGCCCCGGGCTTTTATCTCCTCCGGAGTTGAACAAGGCATCTTTTATTTCTATCTCAGTGAACGGCTGAGTCAGTAGAGCATTATCTATATCTGAAATTTTTTGATCATTAGTCCAAAAAGTATTATCAAGACAAGCAAGTTTATCACCATAACTACTATATAACATCTTATAGAAGTTTAGGATATGTGTTTCTATCTCATCTGTATCATTTGTGAATTTATCATCAATTTTAAGACCAAGGATCATTTTCTTTTTCCTCCTAGAAGTTGCTATGCTATGAAAGTATTTTGTATTATTATCTCCTTCCAATAACCACTTAGTTTTTGCTCTTACACCCCAGTATTTTTGTTCATTCTCATAAATCTTATCTAGTTCACTGTTGAGATCCACGTACTTTATACTCTCCTCAATAGACCAATCTCTCTCTTCTCTAATTTGATGTAGAATTTGCATTTGTTGAAATTTATTTTGTTTATCTCTTTTAGTTTTTCCATAGAAATTTTTTGCCCAACCCCTTATTTTTCTTCGAAGGTTTTTCATATTAGAAACCCAACTTTTGGATGCATTCACTCTGTGATCTATATGCTGCCACCATCGAGGTATCAATCTACCGAAATCTTCATTCTGGCACCACTCATGCTCAATCCTAAATCTATGATCATTATTTTTAACTAAAGTATTGGTATTAAGCAAAAGGGGAGTATGATCAGATTTGAAAGTTGGAAGACATTTAACCATCGCTAGAGGGAACTTATCTGCCCATTCTTTGGAGTAGAGAAATCTATCAAGTAGAGCATGATATCTAGAACTTGACCAAGTAAATTTCTGACCCGAATTAGGGTAATCTTGTAACTCCAAATCATTGATCATTTTATTGAAAATTTTTCTCCCTTGAATATTGAAGTTATACCCACTTTTTTCTCTTCTATATCTAACCATATTAAAGTCCCCAAAAATTAACCAAGGCCCTTTCCAAAGATCCCTCAAATTATAAATTTCCTGAATAAACAACGGTTTAAGACTATACTGAGTAGGTCCATACACCACCGTAACCCCAAACTGACACTTATTTTTCTTATCCTCCATAATCATGGACAAAGAGAAAACTGAATGTAAAACATGAACTATTGCAAATTTGTCAGAGTGAAAGCCAAACAGAATACCCCCCGCGGTCCCCCTTGCCGGTAGTGAGACCCAATCAAAGTCATGTGGAAGGAAAGAATGTAAAAATCTACTAGAATAATGCATCTTTTTTGTTTCTTGAATCCCTATCATATCTACATTATTATCTTTGATCATTTCGAGTATTAATCTTCTTTTAATGTGTTTCCTTAAACCTCTCACATTCCAAGATAACACATTCATTGATCACACAGTGTACCGACCCTACTTAGAATTTCATCTACCCTCTCTCTCTTTGCTTTATCTTTTTTTCCAAATCTTGTGCCAAACTGTTTTTTAAACTTCAATTCCTCAATCACAGAATTAAATTGTTGCTTAGACAATGATCGTAAAAATTTAACTGTATCAATACTATCTTCAATAGACTCAGCCAATTTTAAATCGAAACAGTTAAACAGTTGTATGACCTCCTCATCCGATAATTCTTTGTAAGGAAATTTATCAGTAAAGGAACTTTTACCAGATTGCTTCATCTCGATTTGTTTGGACTTGAGCCCCTCTGCCTTATCCTGTATTTTTTTCTCTGGATTTTTCAGCTTCTGTCGAATGCTCTGCCTAGTCCCTTGAAATGGTATCATCTGGTTCAATGGCTCCACATCCAACGGCTGAGAAAACTCCAAGTCCTTATTATCTGTCTTCTCCATTTCGACTTCTTCTTGAACATCATTTTCATTCGACTCCATCTGCGCAACAACCGACACCACTGCCTTGTTACAGTCGCCCTCTCCATCCCGCGCGTCAGACACTACCAGGTGCTGGATTCCTTCGCCGCCTCCTGCACCCTCCTCATACAAGTCATCATCGTTCCATTCTTCTTCTTCTTCTCCTAACTCCCCTTGCTCCTCCATGGCCGCGTCCCCTTGAACCTCGTCCTCTTCCCCTCCGGCCGGCGGGTCTTGTTTCCTGACCCAAACCCTCTTGCGCTTGCCACCGTCGCCTCTGACTCCTCCTGGCTGCTCTATGATGAATCGTACCGCACACCAGCACCAATCCCCCCTGTCCGTCCATTAGCTTATGGCGCTTATAAAACGTTTAAGGCAAATTGCATCCATTTGGTTCATAGTTTATATATACCAGTGGTCGGTGCCACCTAATTAGGCCTAAGGGGTTGGCAAAATGCTTATTTCTAAGGTTCTTTTTTTTGAAACAAAAATGAGAGTCAAGCCCTCATCTTTTCCATTGAAATTTAAAGATTACATATTTAGCCGGTGGCTAAATTAGTTAAAGAAAAAAAAATCAAATAACGAAGTGAAATGTCAAAAGAATCTATTGCTAGCAACCAAAAACGGAACAGGAAAAAAAAAATTGAGAAAAGAGCTTCCTCAGCAGGGGTGATTATTTCTAAGGTTCTTGAAAACATTGATTTAAATTTGAAGGATATTTACTAGCCGCTAGTAAAACATTGCTCGCATTTTTCTGATTGTGAGTTGAGGGGGCAATTGATCCACGAATAATTTTGGAAGGGTACTCATAACATATGAAACAATGATAATTAATTAAATGCAATTCTGATTAGCTCACTAGTGACGCACCTCCATGACGCTTTGAATTCTCTATAATATAGATAGACAATTTGTCAGAGAAGCACCTGCCTTGCCAGCGTGTATTATGCTCCTAATCTTAATAGGAGATAATTTATCATTTATACAAACTTAATAATTTTTAAGTACTAATGATGATAATAAATAAAAGATGATTCAAATATGTTCGTAGTTTTGGTCATGCTTATATTTTTAAATATTTGAAAATAAAGTTTGAAACTTAAAGCCTAATATCGTGGAAGGCATAAAAGACTTTGTAACTTCAATTTGTGTCTATAATTGATGCCATTTCTTGTGGCGTTAATGTCTATCAAAATTAATTCAAGACCTACCATCTTTTATGCATACATAGAGAAAGAAATAACGACTCGTCTGTAGTCTCTACAGCAATGAAAACTCGTAATAATTTCTTTATCAAATCAATAAGAAAACAAAAATGATTATAACGACTTTATTTGTTGCCACGTTGTTTGATCCACTAGAAGTGAAAGAAAGAAAGATCGGAGCAAGAAAGAATGAAAATGAAAGAAAAAGAATATAATATGATATTTTATTCCCTTTTTCTTATTTTTTTTCATTAAACTTTAATTAAAGATTAAGTAAATATAAATTTCGGAGGTCGCATATATATTATGAAGGAATTAACAACTTTTAGTCATCTTCATATATAAATATCCATTTTATGCAAAGTTTCTATTATTATTATTATTATTATTTAGCTAATGTGTTGGCCATGGTGGCATAAGGTGTAGAGTGATTAATCCAAACACCTAAAATTATTGTTCTTATCTAATTACGAGCCATCCTTCCTTTCAAATTATAAAAAGGAAAAATATGAAGTACAAAGAAATAGAAAATCTTGCCAAACAACTAACATTGTTCTCGCCAAGGAAAAATAAATTTTACTTTCAGGTCAAACAATAATTTTAGTAGATGGGTTTTCAACATAACGGCGTGATCGAAGATTTCTTCAATTTGTATCCAGGAATTAATTTATAGAATAGAATGCAATGGATGCTTCTCCAGCTTCCTACAACAAAATATATTTAACTCAATACCTCCACTAAGTTGACTAAAAGTGATACGCTGAACTTTATCGTCTATTAAAGTATTTATGTTTGTATTGCTCATAATGTAAAATAAGTCCAAAAGTTTGATATTTACAATCCTAAATTGAAATTTGTATAATAAACAACGTTCAATTGAGGAATATGACAGACTACAAATTAATAGAAAGTTGAATTCCATGGAAAAAAAAAAAAAGGGAATCGTTACTATAGAAGAAATATACAACACTCATGTATGATCATGGGAAGGTTAATTTTTTACAATCAATATAAAATGCTAATGTTTTATGTAGGTATATATAAAAGTAAAAGGGGAAAAAAAGTACAACGTGATTTCCATTCATATTCACAGAATAATGTCCCACGGCGAAAGCCAAGGCAAATTCAACTAAAAACTAGCAAAAAAAAGAAGAGGGAAAAAAAAAAAACTCAGGGCTTTTGTTGACAGAGCTAAATGTCTCAAAACCAGCTCTTGAAATCTCTAATATACAAAAAACAAAACCAAAACCCATCAATTCCTTTATCAACTTCTCCTTAGATATATAGATAACCCTTAAAGCAATTAAGTTATTGGGTTCAATTCGCCACCTCAGCACCACAGCAGATTTAACAAAACAATCTTGCATGGGGACACATTCTCGGAGAAGCAAAGCGCAACCTGTGTGGATTATCCTTCTTAATTAAATTTAAATATTAACTAGCCTTAGACCGAGGTGACAATATCTACCTCTGTCCTGTAATCCGGGCTACTTGCAATGAACTCTTCCCTGGTGTACGGCATGTGGGACCTACTTTCCCTCCCGGCAAACCACCGTACGGTTCGTCGTGCGATCGGGAGCCACATGCGCCTCACTCGATCCTCAGGACCAACCGGATTCGGGTCCCTCGACCCACTAAGCCGTGCAAAGTTGACAATCTCTGACATTGATCGTGTTGCCCTTGAAATCATGGCCGTCGGTTCGGCTGTTGTACTTCTTTCTTTGTCAGAGCTGGTCAGCTGGTTGGCTTTCAGCTCAAGTAGCCTCTTCCTCTCCATCTCCTCCTTGATACTCACCATCTACAATAGAACATTCCAGTGGTGATTAGTTTGTTTGGATTTTGTTTCTCAAATGGTGTACATAATTTATGGTCGTTTTCATTAATCATAATTATTCATTAAATACAATATGACATCCTATATGGCTCGTTTTTAGTTTTTACTTTTTAGAGCGGTACCACACTATCACTTGTCCTGATCCGTTCTAGAACAGTACTAAAGAGTTGTTACCGATACCAACTGGCAACTGTTTAGGGTTCGGTGTTGCAAGGGTGTACCGTACCAATAATAATATAAATTACAAGTTTACAACAGTTGAATCATCTGATTTTTCAAACTATATTATATACATTTGTACAGTGGCATTACAAATCTACAATTACACAACATATAAGAATATACCTTTTCATCGGGTGATTTTTCTGGGATGCTCTCTGGCTTAGCAAATAAAACCGGGGAAGAGAACCGTCGGCTCGAGTCAACCCGTAACATATCACAATTCAACGACATAAGATCAGCCGAGTTGAGATCACTCCACCGGCTTTTCAAAACTGCACCAGAGATAACAATCCGGTGTTTGAACTTGTCGTACTCAGGCTCAGGTGGCTTGTCTGCCCCTTTGCTTTGCACCGCCTCTTTCGCCTTTTTTTCATCGAAACGGCATGAGGGCTCTCTTTCCACAAACAGAGAGAGCACGTCGGGTGCCAGTGTACTGTCACCTACCTCGGCCGAATACTCCAAAACAGGCGCACGGCAAAGGGGGCATGACGAATGATGCTCCAGCCACTGATCAACGCATGACATGTGGAACGCGTGCTTGCATGCCGGCAGGAGACGTAACAACTCGGCATCAGTGTAGGCAGAGAGACAGACGGAACACTCCATTCCTTCACGCGATCCTCGTAAGGCCGAAAAGCGAAAGAAAGGGAGGGACTCAATGACAGACTTGTCGATGCCGGTCGACGGGGAGTTAGCCCGGTCAGGTGAGAGGAAGACATCGGCATCGTTACCAGCGAGAGATGAATTGGAGTGGCAGAACTTGGCATACATCAAGAGAAGGAAGGTTAGGGAAAACATCATGGCGAAAATGCCGATCACGATAGCCACGCTTGGCCGGAAGTAGATCGTGGGGCCCGGTGGGGCAAACTCTTCTGTTTGGGCATAGGAGACACGGAGGTAGAAGGAGAGCAAGAGTGAGAGGAGTATGGAAAGAAGGGTCATGAGTGAATTTTGTGTTTAATGTTTTGAGTTTTCTTGGTTTCTTGGGATCAGAGGGAAGGGATGAGGATTGAGGAAGAATTGAGGTTTGATTTGTTTTGTGTTCTTTTGTTTGTTTATTGGGTGCCTTGAGGGGACGAAAAAAAAAAAAAAAATGGAAAGAATGGAATGGAAGGAGAGTCGGTTATGCTGCTTGCGTTGTTTATAAGGGAGTGGTTGGCCTGTTTTGTTTTGTTTTCATTAATTACTATATTTCTTTTTGGTAATGTCTGTCTTGATTATTTAGAGTAATTTACCAACAACATTATTTTATGTTTAACAATGTCTGGAATTATAAAACTTAAATACATAAAAATATATATATAATATGGTTCTCCTTTGCATCTTGTTTTTTGTTTAATTCAGAAGGCGGGAAAGAAAACGAAAGGTAAAGAATAGAAATAATTTTGTTTAAATATATAAATAGTTTCACCTCATATTTGCATTGTTAAATTGGTGTTGTTCTTTTCCCGCTACATTTCAATTTGAAGAATAATACAGTATTTTTTTTTTGTGAAATTATAACACATTATTTATATAAATAATCTTTATTAATTGAATTTTTATTTAATATTCAATATTCAACACGATAAAAATAATTAAAACATTTTATTTCTCTCTATTTTCCTTCTTTTTCAAACTTCCGTACCAACAAACTATTAAATCGAGAACTATATATCACCGCTCTGTACGAACAAGTTTCCAAAAAAATCATTTTAATGGTGAGATAATCTAGTGGATTTCCTATTATAAAAAATGGCAAAGGATTCTAGATAGATTCTTTTATAGGAAACTGATCCATATAGTCATAGAACATGGATTTGTAAGTTTCAAAAAAAAAAAAAAAAAAAAAATAGAACATGGATTTGTGCTCTTAACAGCTTAATGGCTCGTTGACTTTCCTTTGTTTGGTCAAAGAGTGAACATGCATCCACAACGTCAAAATTAATAATTGTCATTCATTTTAATCATTTAAACTCAAGTTGTTTTAGTCAGCACATATTCATACTAGGAAAACTCAAATTTCAAAATCATAAAGATTTAGTATTTTCAATTTCGGATCATTTGAAAAGCGTAATATGAATGGGTCATATTCGGTGGATCGTCCATAAATTGTTAACATATCAAAATTTCTGACCCTTTAGTCAGTGAAATGAACATTTTGGGGGTGAATCTTGCAGCAATATTTTTTTTTCGTAGTTATGTTTTAAATTTAATATATATATATGGTAAAGACAATTGAAAACTTTGAAAATATTACTTAAACTGAATTTTAGAAAATAATTACATCATTATAATACGATGTTGATCAAATTTAAATTAATAAGGAAGTTATTTAGAATTTACGAAATAACTTAAGATATTTGGTAGTTGAATTTAATGAGATTTGATGAATCATTAATTAATTTCAACTAACTTAAATTTAGAAGTTAAATTATGTTTGTTTATTGCAACACAACATTGCGGCCTTTTGCATGCACAATGCGGGGTTACCAATGAAAATTGTGTAACTTGTAAAATAGGCCATTAAAGCATGCCAAATTTAAAAATTAGAAAACTACATTGTACAGGGTATAATAATACATCTGGTTTAGGGAATTGTTAAATTTTTGGCAACTCAATAAGTTTCGAATTGTGCATAGAACTTTTTACTATACACAAAAATTCTGGAAATTTTTTAGAGGTTTACTAGAATTTTACGTGTATGCGGATGGATCCATACTTTTTGTTGGTTCTCAAATTTTATATTTCAAATTACCAATTCAAATCGCTTAATCTCATTCTCATATCGAAATATTATAGAAACCAAAATTTATATTTTCTTTCCAAAATTTATTACGGTTTTTTAGAAATTTTAGAAATTCATCAAACTAATTAGTTTTAAGCCCTTCAATAATTAACTATTTTTAAAAATAGAAAAAATAAAAAAATTGAACAAATGCAAAATTTGGTCTTCCATGAAATTTCAATATTAAGAAGAAATTTAGTGGTTTGGATCGGTTATTTGAAGTATAAAATTCGAGATCTAACTCATAGCACGGGATTCATCCGTGCTACGCGTTGCATTCTGGCAACCCTCAATTTTTTTTTAATATAATTTAGTTTTTGCGTACATTAAATAATAATAATAATAAATAGAGAATATATATGGTGCATGAGGTTCGGTGCATACTGATCCAATTTCTTGGATCTATTTCAAGATGGCTAACTGTCCAATATGATCTCCTTGTTGAAATCTCCTTGCCTAACAAGTTTTACATTTTTTTTTAAAAAAATAGTAGGTATTAAAAATAAAAAATACTTAAAAAATAAAAAATTTAAAAATTTGGTCGACAAGGAAATTTTAATAAGGAGATCATATTGGACGGTTTGGATCAGTTATCTTGATGCAGATCTAAGAGTTTGGATAAGTATTCATCGAAGCTTCGGTACATTAGTATGCATCACAAATATTCTCTAATAACTAATAAACTACACACAAGACGAAATTTTAACAAAATTTCTTCAGGTAAAAAAAAAAAACTCATTCCACAGGCATTTTGAGAATTTTTTTTTTTAATTCCATTGGTTTAGTCTTTGCAAGTTAAAATTGTTCGCCTACTATTTTTTTGCTTAAAGTTTCATTTGCTTCGACTATTTTTTTGTTTGACATTATTATTTCAATTTACTACTGTTACTACTGATATGTACTGTCCATATCATAAATTCATAATACCCCAAGAAAACTCTTTTTTATATGGAGATATCGATCAAATATATGTTTGAAGATTTAATCTATGAAAATAGAAATATTGTTGCATGCAATAAATTAAGAAATAATATTTGGAAGACAAGAAAAGAAAATATTAACATGAGATTTATTAACAAAAATATTAACTGTAAAATTTAACATACTTAAATTCTTACATTATTTGTAGTTACTCAAATAAAATTAATTCTATTTTTTTTATTAAAAAAGTGGTGTAAATGAAAGAAGTTAGAAAATCTAAATCAGCGCTCCAAAAGGCTCTAACCTCTAATAAGCGAATGTTGTCTTTGCATTTCTTTACACATATTTCATTTTTGATTTCCTGTCTCTCAATTATATAACTTTTTGATCTAAAACCAAATTATTGAAATCTCCCTCGTCCCTACAATGCGCTTTGCCTCCTCAATTCCTTGCACTACTAATACAGAATCATTCCCTTTAATTGGAGTTGTTGAATTATTGCCATTTGCGCTTCCATCATACTAACACAAATTGCATATTATAAATCAAATGACTTGTATGGAAGGGAATCAGTAATTTTATGTTAGATTTTTAAGCTTCTTTTTAATGGCCACTTGCTTTTACACAATTTCCCCCTTGTATTACACTGGGCCAAATACAATGGATCCCTTTATTTCTTTATTAAACAAAATTGTAACCTCTGCAATAGATAATTACTATTAGTACTTCCACAAAAGATAATATTATTTACTATGATTCTCTGGATATATTTTTTATTTCTGGAAGCATATTAAAGACAAATAAAACCAACTTTTGCATGGGTTCCAGGTTGCACCTAAGCATCACATTCACACACTATATTGAAAGTTGAAATTCTTGAACTGCAATTGCAGCGAAGGAGAAACAAGAGAAATAAAACAAGTCTCTTAGATTACGCAAAACCTATCTTTAGCAGTTGAGTTTGTCAGGAAATACAATAAGCTGAATTAAGCATTTGGCCGCCTTACATCGTTGAAACCTGATGTAACATAATAATAGAATATTGTTGCATTATTAGTGCTTAATTAATGAAATGTAGAGACTTCAAATTAGTGACGTCCTTAACATTTCTAGGTCCAATTGTCTCTGACAAGCCTCAACGTAAGTTAACTGGTTCAAGTGAATTTGAATTTGCCCAAGAAATATTTCTTTCTTTTTTTTTTTTTTTTAACAGTGTTTGGTAAAAGTTACCAAGTCAAAAGTTACAAACGGGAAAACAACAAACAACAAATAACAAAAATTTTTCCTGGTTTTGGTTGATAAATGTACTCGGAGATGTCACACACCTGTTTTTTCAATATATACGATTTAAATTTTAGAATGAAACATTTGAATTGTTCAACCTTTATGTTATTTGCACAGCGATAGCTTCAAATAATTGCGAGACTACTAAAACTACTACCTTTTTTTTTTTTCTATTTATATTTTTGTGAAGCGCAAGATATGACCATCAACATAAAATCAGTTTTTTTTTTTTATTTTATGGCTAGACAAAGCTCCTCATGGAGGGCGTGTTTGAATTTGAGTGATTACTTTACTTTCTATGTGTATATTTAAATTTACAAGCTTTATTAACCCCTTGTGGTTACTTTTTTCAAAAAAAAAAAAAAAAATTTACAAGCTTTCTTCACTTCAAATTTCCTTAAACAATAAAATCAGTTGTTTTTTTAGTAGATAGGCCATGCTCGGACGCAAGTTTATATTGGTTTGATAGTTTTATTTTGGGTATATTTAAAGTTACAAGATTTGATCACAACTTTATCTCAAATAAGAGAAAAAGAAAACAAAGAACTTCTGGGAAATGTGAATAGATTAAATTTCATGCTTTTATAATTTCACTTAAGACCTAAATGTCCGGCTATTTTTAAATAAAATAATTTTAAAATCTTATAAATTTAAAACAAATGGATTATTATTATTATTATTTTTGCTGGAGGAGAAAGGAATAACTGGATGCCCATTATCCCGTACCAGTCTCATATAATCTAATTAACTCTTATGAAAATACTGTTTGTGTCTCATAGCATTAGTCAAATGGTGAGGTGACTGTTTTGAATAGAATAAATGCTTTCGATTCACTACCGTTGGTCGCTACATTAAAACAATTTGATAATAAATGCATCTGACCGTTTGCCATTACTCAAGACCGTTAAAATAAATAAGTATTGTAAACCATTTCCTTTTTTTAGTCGGTAAATTATGTGAGTAATAATCATCTCTACTGTCTCTGCGCCAAGAAAAGCCGAAAACAGAAAACAGAAGACACAATATAAGTTATTTTTTACTTAGGAACAGGAACTTTTCAATTTATTTTGGGACATAATTTATTTCTCGCAATTTCTTGAGCTGTCAATGTAATAAGATAGTAGCAAACGTACCCATCCAAATGGGTGGGTAAATTACAAATGAGAAAATTTTATATATGTGTTTTATTTTGATGAGTGCACAATCAATCAAGTAAAAAATTTCTTTCCATTAAAAGTAAAGAGCTTGTAAATTTATATCCATCGCTAACATCCAGCCACATTAGTTTAAACGATCAATGGCTAAGATTGCATAGAGTAAACAATTGTTTACATCCTTCGCCTAATTTTTTTAGCCCATGATTATCTTAAAAAAAAAAAATTTTAGCCCATGAATACGTGCTTTTATAAGTAGTTAGAAAGTAGGGATAGGATTATCATTATTATTTTTTTTTTCAAATGAGATGCACCGCTAGAAAGAAAAATAAGCATTGAAAAAACCTTGAAAAAGGATCTTAAAGAAATTTAATACACTATGCGGGACGAATGCTTAAATGTATACTCATGATCTAATGATGAATATGGTTTATTTTCTTCACGAAATCACTATTTGATTGACGAGGATTCATAAATCACGATGAATTGCAAATCATCTTTTACTTTACAATTTATTCAATTTCGTGCGATTATTTTAATTAGAACTTTACAGATAAGGTAATATATAAAGAAGAATTTCATAGATACGAATGCGATATGATTTAGGACTTGTCATCGATTTCCGTACCTTTGTTTGAGAATGAAGTTATTCCCGGTTTCTCTACCTTATTTGAGAAAGAAGTTATGTACTTATTCCATGGGTCTCATATTCTATGCACTGATGAAGTATTAAATGTAGGCGACGATACAGAAATTAAATTGCAAACTTTTTGTTTATAGAATACTCTTTCTCATTTTTCTGATGCAATGTTGAGGTATTTACTAGTCGACGACAAATAAGTTATGCATTTATTCCATGGGTCTCATATTCTCTGAAGTCGGCACTGATAAAGTTTTAAGCATACCATAAATTGGAAGGCGGCAAAGAAATTAAATTTGAAATTTTTATTTTATTTATTTTTATTATTCTCTCTCATTACAAAAGTAATTTTGAAAAATTTTCTTTTTATTTACAATATTTCTCCCTCATTTTCAGATGCAATGCTGGGAATACTTATGTATGTTAATGGGCCTGTATGAATTTGTAAATCAGGTTTTTTGGGCCTACTTTGGTTGTAGGCCTATTTGGACTTCATTGTAAGCCCATCCATCTAGCTCTTTATACAGATTGGGATCGTCTCCAATAATAAAAGACCAACTTATCCATCTATACCTTTCATCTAAGATCCTGCGTTTGTCAGTGCCTCAATCATACTTCTCTTTGAATCACACGGCTGAGGTACATCTTATTTTCATAATTAGGTCGGTTGTATTATACTATTTGTGAGGGAAATTGAAAAATTGTCGGTTCACCATTCACCAAGGGTTTCTATCTTTCCTTCTTCTTCCCTCCTCCACCGCCTTGCAATCGATTGTAAGACTACAAAGGCGAGCAAAGAAGAGGCAGGGAGAGAGAGAGAGAGAGAGAGAGAGGAGGGAATGGCGACAGAACCGATGAAACAAGAAAACAAAGCATCAAAGGGGAAATGGAAGAAGAACAAAAAGCGAAAAGCCAAGGATGTTTTCATCTATGGCAACTACAAGAACTACTATGGCTATCGGGTATTCCGTTTTTTGTTCTCTTTTGTAGCTAAAATCTATTGCAATTTCCTCGATTGTGTCTCCCTCTGTATGCCATAGAACTGATCAAAGCAAATTGTAACATCTTTGGTAGTGAGGTTTTAGGGTTTTAGAGCTTTCAGGTTAAGCCTTCATTTGTATAAGCCTTTTCAAATGAAAATTGAATGGGGAAATCTTGAATAGAAAGAGTAATTATTGCTTTGAATGTTTTGACTGAGGCAGATAGACCGAAATGCAAATGAGGATCCAAGGCTAGCTGTATTTAAGAAGGAGTGGTTTGAAGGGAAAGATTGCCTTGATATCGGCTGCAACCGGGGGAATGTTACTATTGCCATTGGTAATTTACTCTTTATTATTTGTCTCCTATTTTAATTGGATATTAATTGGCTCAATATCTAGTTTCCCCTTTGGCTGTAGAGAATCTACCTCTTTTCTTTAAAGATGATGTTTTTTTTTTTTTTTTAATCTTGTAAACAGCTAAGAAGTTTAAATGCAGAAGCATTGTTGGAATTGACATCGATGAAGGTGAGTTTCCATTTTTCTTGGTTTCCTGTTCTTCTTTTATTTTGCATCGTATTGATTTCCTATACTATTGGGAGCAAATAGAGAATGAGACCAAAACACGCTGCACTTCTGTAAGCAAATAGAGAGAGATATATAGATAGGGAGAGAGAAGAATCTGCTGACCATTATAAAAGACAATAGCGGGGGGAGGGTCAAGGACAATGGAAATGTGGGTATTTTGTACTTCAAATTTGAAGAAAGGACTTCTATCATTTGATATACTTCTAAAATAAATTATTTTTCTCTTTTAAAAGCATCAGAATTTTTTTATTCTTTCCGTTAACTGTATTTGCAGTCTTTGCTTTGTAGTTTATCTCTTTTTTTTGCTTATATCGACTTGACTGAGATTCTTAATTCTTACCAGGTTTGATTGACAGTGCTTACTGGAACTTAGAAAAGGTCTCCAGGCAGGTGAATTCAATTAAAAGAGAAACTAAGGGGTCTACGGTCAATGCTGAAAACCCTCCAAATGATGAACCAAACGTTGATGAAGAAATGGATCTGCCACACGTAGTCTCTTTCCACCAGGAAAATTTTGTGGAGCATCTGCAAGTTTCATCAGAGAAGTATGATGCAATTGTTTGGTACGCTCACATTTTATACTTTGCATTGAGATTTTTTTTTTATTTTTATTTTTTTTACAACTTAGGCCCAATATCTTTTATCAGAACTGTGAAGTTGAAGCAATGTTAAATTCTTTCTATTGTCAACAAAACAAATAAGAGATAATGGTCATTAACTGTGTTATGCTTTATCATTGGAGCTTAACTATATCACTTGTTACTATCAAACAAGCTTGGATGTGCATTAGAATGCGCTTTGTTGATTTATGTGATTTTAGCATTTGGAATTGTTGGCTCTTATTTGTAGTAGAGATTATCACTTAATTAAATGTACCTTCTTCTTAAGCCCAATTTTATTGATGAGTATTTGAAAATAATCCAGAGTGTTGGAATAGTTGATAGTATGAAAAGAAGTACAAACTTTAAGTATGGGAATAGTCTAGTGCAGTTCTGAAAAGAAAGAAATTATGTCCAATTTTGGTATTCTCTTCTTTTGAGATTACTGTCTTGATTTGGTTTTTTAGCATTAATGTCTGGTATTTAAACAAGTATTCATTTTTTTCAATCTTTTTTGGCTGCAATCTGTGGCTGATATATATATTTGAGGTTAGTGTCTTTTTCTTGGGTTGATAAAACTGTGTAGGAGTCATAAGATTTTCTCTTCTTTCCGTGGATACTTTTTTTGTCATTATTGTGAATTTTATATATCCATTCTGAGATCTTTTTTGTCTGTGCAGTTTGAGTGTTTCAAAGTGGATCCATTTAAATTGGGGAGACGAAGGAATTATTACCTTGTTTGTTAAAATTTGGAGACTGCTTCGACCAGTATGTTTTCATTTCTTCAAAGTATATTAGTATGTTGGACCTAGCTTAAGTGTTGAGAAATGAATGAATTTGAAAAAGAAAGACACCAGAAACTAATTTACCTTAAAAAGTTTTGTTCACTTTAGGAATGGTGTGGTGCTGTAAGGTTTATGCCAACATTTGTTATACGACTGATAATTAGTAACATTTGAAGATGATAGTTTAGTCATGATGAAATTGAGATTTGCACATTGGTCCCACAGTACTTCTATGATATATGTGCTCATGTTTGCAATCTTTGTCCTTTCTTGCTGATAGGGTGGAGTGTTTTTGCTAGAGCCTCAACCTTGGAGCTCATATAAACGCAACAGACTGGTTTCGGAGGTAAGCTATCTTGCATTTGATTACTTTTGCATCCTTTTGAAGAAGCATTAAATTTACTATTAATAATTGCAGCAGCGGTATAAATGAAGAAATAGGTAATTAGATAATAAGAACAGTAACAAGAAATCGCTTTTTTATTTTCCATTTGACCTTGACTGATTCTGTTTTATTTTCTATTTTAGACTACAAAGGCTCAGTTTGGAAGAATTTTTTTGCATCCAGGAAAATTTCGTGAAATACTACTAGATAAGGTATCCTTTTTTCCCTTTGTGTATATCATATGTTGCTGTACAATATGTGCGTATTATATCCAGAACCACAGTGAGACATGGAACCACATCACAATCAAATCATCACTGTCAGAATATATGATACCAAAGGCTGCTGACATTTTTGGGGAAAAAAAGATGCTATTTAGTGATGTTGGATCAGTAATATATATAATTGTCCATAATGTGTCATTTAAATATGAATTCATTTCTTTCAGTATGTAGGTCCACCCTGCAAACATATAAAAAAAAGTCTGATCTGGCATCTTTTTAGGAAGATTCAATATATTAGGAATGCCAGAGATACGAGAAAAACGCTTCTTTCACTGGTTAAGCAAGGAGTACAGCTATGTTAACTCAGATTTAGAGAACAATACTTGTTGTAGTGACCTGATTTATTCCCTCAGTTGTCATATGAATAGGTGTATAAAGGTTGTACCTCTCTAAGATCTGAACATAATTTCCTCATTCTGTTAAAAAGTTCAACTCAGCAGTACAAATCTGCTCAGTGCCTCAGATACTGCTGAAAGGTATCTGCGGACTCGGGTTCAAACGGGTGGAATGCACAATATTTAACTTCTATATATTATTGTTGTAGATTGGATTCCGATCAGCGGAAGTCATAACTGACAAGCTAACTGGTACAGTGGCTGGATTTGACCGCCCCATTACAGCCTATTACAAGTGAAAAATAACAAGGTAACTTTGGCTTTTCTCTTCCTTTTGTAACTTTGAGTATTTTCTTCTTTCATATGCAATTACATGTTTACTCGCCTGAATTTGAGAATCTCAGAGTAATATATTACTCCAAAATTTAACAATTGCAGTTTGATTTCCAATTAAGAGGACATCTTGTATGGGAGATCATAAAATGGTTTTTTATTGATTGTCTGCACAGTTGTATGTGATCTTTCATGTTTTCCATGGTAAATTCTTATTGTTGTAAATAATTTGTAATGCTAAGCATTTCATTTAATCTAATTATTCTCCTTCTTATGCAGCTTGATGTGTAGAAAGTTCGAAATTTTGTGACTGGACGTACTTCAAAAGGTTTAAATTTAGAAAAGATGATAGGGAGCTTCGTATTGTCAGAGTGAAAAGCTGTGCATTAATGTATTGCAAGCTTGTTGAGGCATCATTGTGTTTTGCAAAAGTACTTGATTCAATATTTTGTACGATGCCGTACCCGCCTTGGTGCAATCAAATTTTGTAATTGATTATGCTCCCAAAAGGAAAAAAAAATTTGTATTGCATTTATTATGGCTGTGTTTTTCTGCTTTATACGAGAAGCTTTTTATAATTTTTTTTTCTGTGGATGTAAACCACAAGAAAAGGGGAAAAGAAAGGAAAATGCAGTCTGCTTGACTAGTTGTATACTAAGGCTATGTTTGGCAAGGAGCCGAACTAGCTAGTTTGCGAACTAGGCTAGTTCGGCGTTACCAAACATGGCCCGAACTAGAACAAGACCTAGTTCGTCTCCTTGTTCTAGTTCTACCAAAACCATGGAATTAGAACCTAGAACTAGAACAAGCCTTGTTTTAGTTCGGCTTCTAGTTCACCCATTTGCCAAACATACCCTAAGTTAACATTGAAATTATACTTTGGGCACAAATTGTTGAATCAATTGCCTGTAAACAAAATCCAGGTCGATAGTTTGTCGCCTGTATGTTTATCTGCATATGATATAATGGAGAGGAGTGTGATAGGGAAATATTATGTTTCCTATATTATTCTCTCCTCATTTTTGAAAGAGGAAAATCGTAGTCAGTTGACTTCAGCGTCTAAAATTCGATGTGGCAACTTTATAAAATGGCAAACTTGCTTTGTTCAGGGAGAAAAATAAAAATTATGTCATTGTTCCCTCGTCAGCCAAATGTCAGTGTCCACAAATAATGCGAGAGAAGCAATCGGTGAGAAAATGTCCCACGACAAGTATTCCATTCTACATAAGTATTGAAGATTTCCTACTTCTTTCATTGCCCCAACTTGGATTTTCGATATCAATAAGGGTAAAGTATGAATTGTAATCTGATCTTTGATGAGCAGTACATGTACCGACGTAAGAGTAAATTTATACAAATAAAATCGTAAAAATTTGGATATAAATCTTGTGTGTAAAAGATAGCTGTTAAATATTAGTGGTATAGAAAAAATCAACCCTTGATATAATGGATATCGCGAATTGACTGAACTTCGAAACTTGATTGGAGAATTTTGTTTGAAACTTATATATTCGTTGCACATTTTTTATGCTACTTGTTCTATAATTCTATATTCCTATATTCCATCAAATCTATTAATACAGCTTGTTAGCATAAGTGATTAAACATACATTAAGTCCTATTGTTTTAATATAATAGCACTTATTTGATAGCATAGATCACATCCAAATCGTTTAGATTTTGAGTTCAAAATTTAGTTAAGACTCTTTGTTAAATTATTTTAAATTTATATCATGTTATTAATTAAGACGAGCCGAATATATAACCTAATAGCTCAATGATAGAAGTATTAGGCATATATCTAAGACCCAAGAATTCAACTACGTTTAGTTTTAAAAAATTGTAAATTACTTTGATCTTCATTTTTAAAAATATAATTCGAGCCGATTAATTTGCTTCACGGATCTTTATCCTCTGATGCATTGAACGGTACAGTTCAGCGCGTTCACCGCTGGGTTTGCAGGGCTGCCATTGAGTGTGTACTTCAATATTTACACGAATCTTGATAAATATTATACCGTCAGTTTTCTCTGCTGCACGGTGCAGCGCCGCGTACGATCTGAATCTCTGGTTTTATTTATTTCAAATAAATACAAAAAGAATATCTGGCTTTATAACTTAGATTCAGACCAATCATGGACTGTATAATTTGCTAATGGGGGGCTAGGACTTTGCTAACATCCAAACTCTGATTCCATGAAATATTATTTAAAATTTTTTATTCAATTTGTGTTTCCTTTTAGAATTTAGATTCATGAACGTAATTTGCAGGTATAAAGTCTCAGAGATTTTCTCACTAATCAAAATAGGAAAGAAGACTTACACAATGCAGAGAATCCAAGAGAAGATTCATTTGGAAAAATAATTGAGGGACCCCATTGACAAAATGACAAGTTTTATTTTAGAGAGACTTGGTAGAGGCGGACCCCACTAACAAGTTGCTGAGAGGATAAGGTCTGGTCAGCTCTCCATTATTGCTGGCCTGGAAAGGAGCAGTATCTTTTTCATCTTTGCATTGAGAGGAAAAATACCACTGTCGGCACTACCAAAAAAAAAAAAAAAAAACTGCGAAAGTAGTCCACAACCGAAGGATGCTACATCCATAAAATTAATGGGTTGAAAAGGTGCAGATTAATTCATCCAACTCAAGTTTAAAAGCTGGTTCAATTGTGTGGAAAATTTTCTTTGGCCTCATTTGTATCTTAAAATAAAATAAAAATATTATTCGGCACTATATAATTAAATAGTAGCTCTATCCCATTAATCAAACACAAAAGTCCGTCAATCATATAACTCCAATATTAATTTACACAATAATTGGTGGATGATAGTATTAAATGCTCTTTAATATGATCATGTTTAAATATATTACGCTTTTCTACTCAATAATTATCACATTTTCTCAATTTTTAAAAATAATAAATATAGAATAATTTATATTAATACCGTGCAGACAAACGCATTTAACACCAAGAAATGACACGTATTGCCAAATGTTCATGCCACGTATCCATTCACACAATAAAAGGAGAGAATTTATGATGTAGGGCCCATCTATATGGCCCACCAAAAATACCATCTCTAAGCAAGAAAAGCACAAAACAAAGCCCCTCATTCCTTCTCCTCGGCTATTCAAGAAAAGAATCAGCCCCCAAGTACAAAGAAGGTAGCACATGCACAATAAAGAAAATCTTTCTAAAAGCTCTGATCAGCTATGGTGTGTCTTGGCTTCATCGGGTGCCCTCACCGCACCATCGGTGCCTACTTTATCACGGCGCTTTTGGTATTATGTGTGATCATCAGCATTCGAATTCTATTTTACGTGATCGCGGTAGTCTGCTGTGGACGTGACCGAGAAACAACAGAGACGACAGAAAGAGATATAAGAGAAATTAGAGAAGTAAGAGAACGAGCAACGGCGGAGGCGATGCAGTTCTTATTTCGATTGTCACCCCCTTGGGTGAGGTATCAAGAGCCTGAGATTCCAAATGCAGCACCAGTGGAGCTGGTTATTAGTGCCGGATGCGACCATGTTTCCTGCATTGCTCTTCCGTGCCCGTTAAAGCCTCCAAATGAGGAGCCCAAGTAGGGTTTTGGAAATAAAAAATAATTACAAAATTGCATGTAATTGGAGTGCAAATTTTTCAGCTAGTGAATTACTTAACGCATATAAAACCCCTTTAAGGATTGATGAGGTTTGCTATATTTTTATTCCATCATACAGAGTTTGTTATGTTAATATTCTTGTTCGTCAGAGATTTTTTAAGGATTTTTTTTTTTCTTTGGTGGCATAGGAAAGTTTGTTTGGTCCCCCTCCCCCTCCCCCTCTTTTTTTTTTTTCCGAAAGGACACAGGAAACAACATCCAAATTTTATATAATTAAACTTAAAATCGCAATTGAATCATAGAAAATGTAATTTGACACATTAATGTACGATTATTGACGATTAATAATCGGTCTAAGGGTCTCGATACTGACGCCGTGAGGTTAAAATTAATAAATGCAGAGCCGGAGAGATGCAAGAATTTATGCCCAAGCCGGTGCTCTTAAAAGAGGCCCATATGATCAGATGTGATGTTTAACATTGTCTGTCATTGTAACTAAATGGTTTAGCACTTAAAATTGCTTTGTTTGTTTAAATTTGAACTCTTAACAGAGAGTCCTAGGCTCCCAACAAACATTTCTATAGTTTTTCTCTGTTTATATGGAAATCTTGTTCAGGCAATAATTTTGGGAATTGATGTATGATAACATTCTTCCTCATGGACCACCGAATGTTCCAACTAGACGTAACGTAACCAATTGCCAGGTTGCTAGCAGAAGGCCGTCCATTCTGTTCAGTGTGGATCCCCTGAAAATTGTGGACACCGTTGGAGACGTAAACCATTTATCCACCATTGAAATTATCATAATTGGGCCTTTCTTCCGTTACATAAAAGCTGAAAGCCCAAAATAAAAAATGGGCCTTTCTTCTGTTAGTAGTTTCAAAAGAACAAAACGCTGAGAGCCTAAAATAAAATGGGCTCTCACCTAGTATATTGGGCTTTGAAGCGTTCAGAAACTGAAATAGAAGGCCAGAAGGGAAAGGGAACGGAAAGTATATCAGAAATTTAACGGAACGGCACGAAACGGGATTTGCGGAACGGCCTAAAACCCCCATTTTCCTCTCTTCTCGCCTGCTCGGTTTTTGTTATCTTTGAGAAGTCGAAGAAGAGTGTAAAAAATAGAGGGAAGCAAGAGAGGGAAACCTTCCTCCTACAGCTCGGTGCATGAGTTCGTGTCAGCGGTTTCGCCTCTGATCGACCTCGAAAAGGAGGCGGAGATAGCGGCCTCCATAGGCTCGGCCGCTTCAAAGAGCCTGGAGCTTGCTCAGAAGAGGGGTTCCGTTCTCCCCAATCTCAAATGCTCCGATGCTCAGGTTTCTCTCACTAAATCGACAAGCTGTGTTGTATATTTAATTATTTATTGTTTGGGCTGTGAATGGAGAGGTCCAGTTTCTGATGAAGATTATCATATTCATGCATTTCAGAGTATTGAAATGGATAATTGAAGTGCTATTTATGCTTATCTTTGTTAGTTAACCAATTGTGTTCGAAAGCTTAAGGTGTCAGAATGTAAAGGCCTTATTTGGTTTTTTTTATTCTTATAAAATCTCATACAGTCATACTGACTTCATGACGGCAAACCGAATGCTTTAATGACATTTTGTATAATTTACTAGACAGGATTGATGGGAAAAACTCTTCTTGAGTTCCAGTCTAACAACGGGGATGTTCTCCCCCCACATAAGGTAATTATACTGTAATTTTTCTGTTTTCTGGTAATTTTTCTGTTTTGTATTATTCTGCTTCCTACCATAGGGTAAAGGGAGGATATTGATGTTGTCATCGAATGAATCAACTTTGTTGGGGTATATGACAGTTATAAATGTCTAAAATCTCCGCATTAAAGACTGAATTGGTAAACTCAGTATTAGCGACCAAATGAGAATTGAACACTGACTGCATTAAACCTTTTGACATTACTCCTTTCTTTCCTTTGAATATTATAACATGCTTTTCTGATAGAATATATGATAGTTAATTTTACATGTGTAGTTTGGAACGCATGATGTGGTTGTTTTGAAGCAAAACAATGCTGATACCTCAGCTGCTCCTCTTGGTCAAGGTGTAGTGTACCGTCTGAAGGTATATATTTAAGCCATCTTTCTGATCTCTTTAATTTTGTTCTGTTAGTTATCATCGAGTAATGTTTTAATTTAGACAAATACTTTCTCCTGTTGAATTGATACAAGCCCCTCAGTTGTGTGCTTAAGTCCACTCTACCCCATGTTTTATCAATTACTCGACCTGAAGCTATCCCTTAAACATGTCAGTAAGCATAAAAAAAAAAAAGAGAAAAAGAAACATTGAGTTTGGTCAAAGAGGATTGAGCTGGTATCTGTACTCCTGAACAGGAATGAAATCAACTAAAACATATTAATTGCATTTTAGTTGTTTGGATAAACAGGACTCCTCTATAGTAGTTGCATTTGATGAGATACCTGAAGATGGCCTAAATAGCCCTTTACGACTTGAGAAGGCTGCGAATGAGGTATTACCTTTTTCATCAATACAATAGTCGTATGTTTGGAATTTTTATTTTTTATTTTATTTATTTATTTTTTGCTGTTTGAAAGGAGTTACTTGAGGATAAACTGGATTAATCATAACTTAGCTCTACATTTGTGCAATTAGGTGGATTAGTTGAGGTTTTAACTTGTTGGATTCAGTTCTCCATTTTGATCATCTTTTTTCTTTCGTTGAATCTAAAATTAGATCACTCATCTGAAATGAAAATTAGGTGACTTATAGGAGGATGAAAGATGCACTCAACCAACTTGGCATGGATATGAAAAGGGGACCTGCATCGGACTTGATTCCTGTATTATTTGGAGAAAAGCAGCCTACAGTTCTCAAGCAGGCCCCACAATTTACTCCATTTAACAGAAATTTGGATGATTCCCAGGTAGCACAATTTTCAATTTTCATAAAACCGCTATGTGTTTTGCAAATTGGCATCACATATACTATTTAAAAAACTGTCTTCAAACCACCTTTTTTGCTATTCTGAACACTCTGTCAATTCGTGGTTAAGAAAAAAAAAAAGTTTCTGATATTGGCAATTTACATTGATCATATTTTAAGGATAACATTCCAGTATTAACACAGAGCAAGTCGAGAAAAAGAATAGGTGATAATATTCCTGAGGTTTTCATATGTATGCACCCAATTTTATAATGACATTTAATATTATTAACGAACTTTGGTTTATGTTGCTTGATTGATTGAGTTACATCTTAGAAATGTAGCTTCAACAAAGAGCTAAGGGCAGCACATTTAACATTAACATAATATACTGTTTCTTTGGACTATTAAGTTCTTTTGTTATTGGCATATCGTGTATATCTCAAGAAATCTCGTGTTAATTGTAATAGCGTGAGTTTTTTTTTTTTTTTTTTTTTTTTTTTTTGTTGTATATGTTATTAGAAAGAAACCGAACCTGTGTTGAAGTTGCAGGAAATCTTATTGTGCTTTGTCACCTCCATTTTACATGAAGATTCGTTATTTGTGTGTATGTGAATTGTAATTAACATGATGTGGGAACCCAATATGTTTTAACTCCCTTTACTGTAGTTTGGTCTTGAAAAGTATAGCTGATCTGAAATAGTGTCAAAGTTATCACTTATCATTGTTTAACAGAATTACCTCAAACTATTCTCAACTGAACTAACAGTTTTATTTTAGATTATTTTACAAAAAAAAAAAAAAAACCCCTCTTTGCACACGTGAGGTTGCTGTTTACAAGTAGAGGTTCTCTTTTAACAGTGTAACTTAGCAAAATGCCTACATGCATAAAATATTTTTACTGCAGTTTGAAAAAAAAAATCTCTTTTACTCATTACCAATAAAAATTATCGGCTTCATTATTAAGAAATCTTCACATGCTAATGTAGAAAGCAGCGATTAAAAAGGCAATAACATCAAAGGAAGTGTTCTTACTTCATGGCCAATTCTGCTGTTGAAACTCATAACCAATTGCCAAATTGCTGGCACATTTGCTGGATGTGACATCAACCAAGCTGTTAGTTATTTCAAGTGATTATTCTGGTAACCAACTAGTAATTTTTATGAAGTCATTTTGGTGAAGGATGCTGACAATTCATAATTAATTTAAGAAAGTTCATTATTAACAGGCAAGGGATACTCTATTTATCTCCAGAATGATACTTTCTCTTCAACGGTTCAACCCTAGCAATTCATTCACGCAACCATTGTTATGCAGTTTTTCCCAATAAGCAAGAACTCTCTTATTTTTATTGCTAGTAGATGAAAGAATTATTTTAAGAATGAGTAGTTGAAAAAAACTAAAGAATCTAGAAAGAGATAAATGCAATTTAGATGAGAAAGTAATTTCCACCATGGCATAAAATCAGATTTTTGCTGGAATTATTGAATGAAGGTCTAGGAATCCAGATTTCACATTATTTTTCCGACATGCTAACAGGGATGAAATTAGTTAGGAGTTCTTTTATACAACAAATATGAGGTGACATTTTCTTTTTTTCTTTGTTTTCTTTGGGTAAAATTACTTTTCATACAGCCCAATGTTAGACTGTTAGTCGACCTTATCAAAAGAATTAACCAGACTAAATGTAATTTACCTGCTCATTTTCATACCTGACTTCTTGAGAAAAGAGAGGGTTTGCGTGAGGTGGTGGAATATGGGAGGGGATCAGGGGAATAGAGGGGCAGTGCTTGGAACTGGAATTGGAGAGAGAGAGAGAGAGTGGCGGTTTTGGGGAGAGAGAGAGGGGAAGCCGAGAGGAAGTGAGTAGGGTTTAGGTGAGAATGCCAGGTGACAGTCTAGAGAGAGGTGAGGTGCTAGCCATCTCTCGGTACTAATCTAGCGGAGGGAGGATTAGGACATAGAGACGGAGCTTAGGAGACGGGAAAATAGGAAACAAACGAGGTTGTTGTAAATGGACTATTTTACCCTTTTTCTAAAATATCCTGTTAAATTTTATGGACATCATTTTCACAAGCGAACCTTTTTCATGGTATATGAGCCGTTCGATTTCTAACAATTGGACGGTCTAGAATAATCAGCCCGCAAGCCAGAAATTGTTCATGGTATTTTTCATGCCAATATGTAATGTTCTAACAAACAAGTAAAAATTGCGCGACTAGTTGCTTGTATTTATGGAGATTATTTCCGTATTTTTCTGACGGTCGGCACGATAGCTAAGACACCTCAAAACATACGCCTAACGAGCAAAAAGCCGAAAATTAATAATGGAAAAAGAAAGGGGCCTTCCGGGCTACCAGCATAACGATAACTCACAAATTTATATGAGGACAAAAATGCACAAACTGCCGAAAAAAAACTAACAGCTCTAATCACCAGCTGTTTAGATGTTTCACTATCACAAGCAAAGTAAATAAAAATCATAATTCGAACAACATGTCAATTAGCATTCATCCCCATCCCATGGAAACGAATTTGTTCCCTGTACTTCCGTACAAGGGAGAGTAACTTGGAACTAAGAGCTTGGCACATGGTCAATCTGACACTTCCCCGATATGCATTGACCGCACTATCTTCAGGCGTCACACTTCCTGACCAACTACGTACGTCTGTACTTCGATTTGACCACCACGCAAAATTGAAACTTCCATCCAGAGTCTTGCCATACCAGTTACCTGAAAGAGCAAAAAGAAAGTACAAAGTTAGAAGCTTGCCTAAAATGGGAAAAAGAGAGAGAGAACACGAAGAGGTGCGGGAAAAAGAGAAAGAACACAAAGAGAAATCACACCGACGAATTTCAGACGGATTCCTACAAAAGCAAATGCCCATGACGAATCGCTCTCCATAGCATTGATAATCGCCTGTTTATATAATTCAAGAAGAGGCAAACTTAGGCCACACTTTTGAGTTAAAATGAAACCAGCCTTCACACTGGTTCTATCTGCTCTGATCCCTTCTGGATGATAGTGCTAAGTGAATTGGGGAAAGAAGAAAACATATTTCAAAGAGGAAATAATCTATCCCAGGAAATATCACTCACTTTACCAGGAGACAATACTTCCACTTTGAAAGAGTAGGCTTCGTCTTGAACAAGCAATTGGTCGAGAGTAGATAGGAACTCCTGAAATTATTTCACTTTTAGAGTACATAAGAAGCTAATAAGTCGGAGTGGAAAAGAAAATATATTAAGATAAGCAGCAGTCATGCTACCTTCACATTATTGCATTCAAGAAACCTAAGGTTATTATCAAACCTAAATTTAGCCTGCACAAACAAAACAAATGGCACTCAAGAAAATCATTACACAGGAAAATTGCGTATGTAAAAAAAAGCCAGAGCAGGATGTTATAATTGAGTTACATACATGTAGAAGCGATCCGACAGGCAGAACACATTCCGTCCTGTAGTCACTTATGCATAGGTCCGACAGCGAGCGCTTCATGTTGTTTATTTGGTCTACTTCTCCAAGGATTTTTCGATCTGTCGAACGAAGCTTGGGAAAACAAAAATTCATTCATGAAAAGAGACAAAGCAGAAAATATAAATCTAATCTTATGAACGAAATGTGGTAAAAAAGAGTGGCAAAAGGAGGGTTAGTAGCAAACCTCAGTAATCAACTGAAAATGGCGGGGGGAAATAGCCTCCTCCGTTAAAGAGAAAGCCTCCAAATACTTTAAGATCTCGCATTTAATTCCAAAGTGACACCTCAAGCAACTGAGTTGATACTGAAGATTGTGAACAATCTCATGATATTTTCTGTGCTTTGCCTGACCAAGTTCCCCCTCTTCATTGGCTGATGGCACTTCATAGAACTTTGTAGAATCCACGAGAAAGTAATCATAACTATTACGGTCAAGAGTGATGGAGTCCACCAAGTCTGACTCCTTTGCCACATCCTGTTTGAACTCTCCTCCCTCAACTCTACTGTCTTGTTGAGGTATCAACCAATACTCATCATAAGCAATGCAAAGCTGGTGCTCATTCTCCAAATGCACCATATGGGACTCTCGATCTATGAATTTTCTATCACAGGTGTAGCATAGCCAGTACTTCCACGTCTTATTTAGTTTAAACCATCTTATCCCTTCTCGCACGCTCTTACCTATATCAGGGCGGTCCTTGTCACAGCGTATCAGGACATCAGAGATTGCCACCCAAAAGAGTGGGCCACTGCCCTCTGTTTCCCCAGTGGCACTATCACTCAAGGTTGAACCCAAGGTATGCAAAATCGGGTTAGCCCTCCAAGGTATGTCATCCAGATCCGGATCACTGTCAGAATCACAGTCCGATTCACTCTCTTCGCAACTGACCTGCTGTTCAGTGTAGTCCTCTATATATGGTATCATTGGCAATTGCTGCATTTAAAAGAAAAAAGGGCTGACATGAGGCAGCATACAACAAAACTTCCTGCTTGGCACTTCCATATAAGATGATACATTTATCTTACTGAGTTTTGATATTCCCAGCTATTCATCTACTATGCAATACTGAGCTGTTCATACTTAAATTCACGATCATTAATGGTCTAATGATCTTACAGGCTAATATTGGTTAATTACATAGATCTCGCAAAGAAAATGAACAATATATCTTACACCTTATCCTTATATGATGAGATAATGCGCAACTAAAATCAAACTAGTAAAAAAAAAATTTCTTGTACAAAACTTGATCATGACCATTGGTTTCAGCAAGCAGAAATTCAAAACGGCCAGAATATTCCCAGCGCAATTTAGGAATGACGCCAGTATTAATCAGACCAAACTTAAGTTAGCATTGGTGGGTATGCTAGACCCTGGCATTTTTGCATCCCTAAAACCTAGCAAAAATATATTTCGATGTAGAATATCATGTCCGGTCATGACAAAAATTTGCAGTGTCTGTGCATGGGTGCCAGGTTATGCAACTGCAACCTCAAAAATCAAAGACTGATTACATAAACACGCATGTGTAATTCAAACATAAAGATGAGTTATCACATAAGAATGAGTAAGATAGACGCTGTAAAGGCTTCACACAAAAAACATTACTTATCAGTCAAGTTCATAAGAAAAAAAAAAAATGAGCAACTCATTTGTAATTCGCATATACATACCACAGCAGGATTTTCTTCTCTCATCTTACGGCGATTGTCTCTCAAGTAAAAATACAATTTCAGCTGCAATTGAGAAGGCTCAACATGAGTCATAGTCTCTTAGTGTCTACAATACCAGAGATGGAAAGGAAACAACACATTTTACTGACAGAATAAAAGCAAATAAACATTCCAGAAACTAACTTGCATACCCGTAGGAAAGATTTCATAAGCGGTAAAATATACATGCGACAGTCGAGAGCACACAATTTGCGGAGTTGAGACTCCAAGCACAGCACTCTATTGACAAGTTGAAGCCGATTTTGCTGACTCTACAGACAAAATGTAGTAAAGTGGATCAACTACAGGAAATAAAGGAATCTATTATCACGTGGGGAAAGAAAAGACACTGTCTTCTACACAAACCTGAAAATGAGATGCAATGGAATCAGCTGTGACGAGGTTTCCAAAACAAAAAGGCGAATTTGGGTCCCATAGAGATTGAATGGTCCAACTGCGATTAAAACTTCCCCCCATAAAACAGCAATTTTGACAAGGTTGGGTCAAGTTTATCTGGTGAATTGGGCCTGCATTGGTTTGACACTCTCGAAGCTCATTCAGGACTTCCAGTACACAGGAAAAGATCTCTTTGGCTTTAGAAGGGACTCTTGGAATTTCGGGAATGCATGCCCCATTACACAGTAACGAGAATTTTGATACCCCGTCACCAGAGCAGACAGGCTCTGCCTTGTAAAATCTAAAATAGCTCTCTTTAGAAGAAAAGGAAATCTCATCCAGAATTTCACTCTTGTTCCAGCTAACATCGCCTTCAACATAATCAGACAATACTTGATTTGTAGAAGGCAATTTATGTCGCTTGACAGACTGGGACATAGTCTTGACAATTTCAACAAAACGAGAGAGGTCGTCTGCCTTCAACAAACAAAAGGAGAGGGGGGAGCATGCGAGAAGGCCTTGAAGCAAGTGAGTATTAGATCTGAGAGGGCGGCCGTCAAAGATGTGCTTGGAAGCGAGGGCAGTCATTTTCGAGAAGAATCCATCAGAGAGCAATGAAAAGGAAACCTGGTGATGTTCAGCTAGCAAGACCTGGAATTCTTTATCCAATTCAACCAAAAGTCTTTTCCTCTCAGGGTCCTCTGAATATAGCCAATTCAAAGAGCAAAGCCAATCAAAGCAAGCAAACTCACGGGCCAGAGTGCCGTGCTGGTTGTCAAGACACATTGATGAGAGAAGATCTAGCGCAGTCTCGATAACGATCGGTTTCCAGACCATTTTACGGAGAGCATCAGCACACCGTCGTTCCTCAGCCAGATTGTGCCATGTAGTTGGCCATGCCACAGGATGAGTCTGTGGGAAGTGCTCACATTTCAGGTGAGTGATGAGTGACTGATCATCCTGGAACAAACGCAAGCATTTGTGGTCGGGACAGAGGTACATCTCCCATGTACCGTGAAGCTCAAAAAACGCAATGGCGTCTGAAAGGAAACCGACCAGCCATGGGTGCCGGACAATCTCGCGGCAGAATGTGGCAAGATCACAGGAAGGAACAGTGAGGAATATCTGCATCCCTGAACCAACACATGAGAAGCTTTTGTAATGCTGATCATATGTAAAATAATAAGGATTAAGGAAAGTTAAGATAAGTATCGGCCTTGGATACTGGTTGTGAACTTGTGATTTTGGTCATAGTGTGAAACCCCGCCCATTTTAACTTAGGGGTGGTAATTAATATCAGCTACAAGCACATAAAATTGCATAAATATAAACAATTTTTTATTTTTTTGTACGCATATGACTCATATATACAGAGACAGCCTTCAACCAAATACTAAATGGTTCGATTGTAAAATTAATAAAGAAATACATAATTCCATATCCACAGAGCAAGATTGATCAACTATAATGACACCAAATCAAAAGCATACTTGCTTCGTCGAGGGAGTTCCAGGTGTCTGGAGCCGCCTTTACCATATCGGTTCGGCTGTACTTGACAAAATCAGGGTAGTTGGCCATCACCGCCTCTCTCTCTCTCTCCCGATCGCTCTCTTCCTCTCTCTCTCTCTCTCGCCCGATCGCTCTCTTCCCCTCTTTCTCTCTCTCCCGATCGCTATCTTCCTCTCTCTCTCCCGATCGCTCTCTTCCTCTCTCTCTCTCCTCCTCTCTCTCTCTCTCTCTCCCTCCCGATCGCTCTCTTCCTCTCTCTCTCTCTCTCTCCCGATCGCTCTCTTCCTCTCTCTCTCTCTCCCCCGTTCCCATCTTCTCTCTCGGCGGTAAATTCCACAGATTAGGGTTAGGATAAGGATAGTCTTTTTTGAGGGGTCTATTTCCGTTCTCTTCTTTGCTTTTATAATTTCTTTTGTCGATTGGTCACTCTGTGTAGCGGATCCGTATCTCTGCCAACTTTTTGAGTTGGTAGAGTGCTAACTTTTGATCCGAGCCGTTCGATTTAATCTCGACGGTTAAAATTTTTCGGACCTATCAATCTGATTACATGCACGGGACTCCCTTAACCGTTGAGATGAGATCTAACGGTTCAGATCAGAAGTTGGCACTCTACCAACCTTTTTAAGGTTGGCAGAGGATGTGATTCCCTGTGTAGCCGAGTTGATTGAGTAAAGGCACGTGCCGCGTCTCAGGACACACTAAATTTTGCGATACAGTCTTTTATTTATTTATTTTTTTTAAAAGGTGAAAGGACCAAACTAACCTTTATTTGATGGTTTCAATTAGTGTTCTAAAAAAGCACGGTGTGTCCGAACACGACACAGCTGACCTTGAAATTAAAACCTGATAAGACCTTAAAAAAAAAAAACCCTGATAAAGATTTTTAAAAAATTGGATGATCTAAATCATAATTATTTAAACTCAAAAGCTTGTAGAATCTGAAAATATAGAACAATAAGAGTCCAATACTTTACCTTGAAATTAGTTTGAATCCAACTCGTCTGATACCCTGATTCGCATCTGAACCCTACACTTCAATTATAATCAATCAAATTAAACAATCCAATCTAGGGATGTGTTTGGTGAGGTGGGGTTAGCACTTTCCCTGAAGTTAGTGCACTAACCTACATCACTTGAGTTTGCCAAACGAATCAAGGTTAGACGGGTTAGTCGCTACCCATGCACTAACCTAGTAACTCACCTAGGAGGTGGGTTAGCGGTTTCACCATGAAGGAGTTAGCATTAATCTTGTATTAAAAATGATAATTAATACTTAACATGAATTAATAAATAATAATTAATAATATTTAATGATCAATAATTAATTATTATAAATTAATAATATTTAATAAGTAATAATAATAATTATTAGTTAATAATTATTAATAGTAATTAATAATCAATGATAACTAATAATTAATAATTAACGATGATTAATAATAATTAGTAACTAATAATAAATAAAAACTAGTAATTAATAATTAATAATAGTTAACAATTAATATAATAATAATTAAAGTAATTAATAATTAATAATTTAAAAATAAATAATAAATAATACTTAATAATTAATAATTACGGTAATATTTATAATAATTTGCCTATATATAATGTTCTGTTGTAAAATAAGGTGGAAGAAAGAAATAAAGAATAATGTATCAAGAGTAAGTAAGATAATATTCTCAAGAGTAAATTTTAGAATTTCATTATCTCTTTCCAACCATCCATTTATGCTTACATTAATGCCTCTATTTATAGGCTACAAAATGAGACCTCACATAATGATCAATAAATAAATAGTGGAGATAATGGAAAATAAATGTGTAGTGGAGATAAATGATTAGTGGGAATATGAAGATGAACAATCCACATATTTATTAATTTCATAACACTTCTCCTTGGATGTTCATCTTTAATTATACACTATTAATATGATACTTCAGGATCGATATTAATATGGTACTTCTAGATCAATTTATCTGCCTCATTAAAAATCTTACCAAGAAAAATCCATTTGGGATAAAAACTTGGATAAGGGAAAAAGAGTACAGTGTGTATAATACTTCTCCTTATTTTGATATTATTGAACATCCTTCAGTCGATGTAGACCTATCTTCTTTCTGACTTGTTCAAAAACACTTGTTGGCAAAGATTTTGTGAATAGGTCGACCAAATTGTTGATTGAATTTTTTGAACATCTATTATACCATCCTTTTGTAGATCATGTGCCCAGAAGAACTTTGGTGCAATGTGCTTAATTCGGTCTCCCTTGATGTATCATTTTCTTATTTGTGCTATACAAACTGCATTATCTTCATATAATAGAGTAGGATTTTCCTTGATATTTTCAAGCCCACATTGTTCTTGAATATTTTGGATTATTGACCTTAATGAAACACATTCTCGACTTGCTTCATATAAAACAATGAGTTCAACATGATTTGATGATTTGGCAGTTAGAGTTTGCTTTATCGACCGCCATGAAATTGCAGCTCCACTATAAGTAAATACATATCCTGGCTGAGATCGCGCCTTATGCGGGTCTGACAAATAACCTGCATCTGCATAACCAACTAGATTGAATTTTGAATCCTTTTGATAGTATAGCCCCATATCACGAGTTCCGCAAAGATAGCGAAAAACACTTTTAATTCCATTCCAATGTCTTCGGGTTGGTTTGGAACTATATCTTGATAATAATTTTACAGCAAATGCAATATCAGGTCTCGTATTATTTGCAAGATATAATAACGCGCCAATTGCGCTTAAGTATGGTACTTCAGGACCAAGTATTTTTCATCATTTTCTTGGGGACGAAAATGATCATTTTTTGCATTTAACGATCGTACGACCATTGGTGTTCTCAAGGGATGAGCTTTATCCATATTAAATCTTTTTAATATTTTTTTCTGTATAATTTGATTGATGGATAAATATCCCATTCTTTAAATGCTCGATCTGCAGGCCAAGACAAAATTTAGTTATACCAAGGTCTTTCATTTCAAACTCTCTTTTCAACAATTTTGCAGTATTTTCAATCTCTTCAAGAGATCCAATAATATTTAAGTCATCAACATAAACTGCAACTATTGCAAAACCTAAATTTGATTTTTTAACAAAAACATATGGACTAACTAAATTATTTTTATATCATTCTTTTAAAAGATACTTACTAAGTCGATTATACCACATTCGACCTGATTGTTTTAGTCCATATAAAGATTTTTTCAATTTTATGGAATACATTTCTCTAGATTTTGATCTATATACTTATGGCATTTTTAATCCTTCGAGGATTTTCATATATATGTCACTATCAAGTGAACCATATAAATATGCTGTGACAACATCCATAAGTTGCATTTTCAGATTTTCTGTGACTGTGAGATCTATTAAAAATCTGAGAGTTATTGCATCCACTACAAGTGAATACGTTTCTTCATAATCTACTCCATATATTTGTGTAAAGTCTTGTGCTACTAGTCTTGCTTTGTATCTCACAATTTTATTTTTCTCATTTCTTTTAATGGCAAATACCCATTTGTAACCTACAGGGTTAACCTCTTTGGGTGTTTGGACTACTGGTCCAATAACTTGTCGTTTGTCAAGTGAATTTAATTCATTTTGTATGGCATTTTTCCATTTAAGCCAATCATTTCTGTGCCTACATTCTTTTATGATTTTTGGCACATTGTCCTATTCGTTTATAACATCACTAGCTATAGTGAATGCAAAAATTTCATTCACATGAGTTTTATTTTTGTTCAATATTGTACCAGTTTTTACATAATCTATAGAAATCTCATAATCATTTGGTACTTCAGTTTCTTCTGGAACTTCATCAACATTTTCTAGATTTTAGTTTCTTCTAGAATTTTATTAATCTCTTCTAGAGATTTTATTTCTTCTGAAATTTTATTAATCTCTTCTGGAGATTTAGTTTCTTCTGAAACCTTATAAACCTCTTCTAGAATTTTACCAACTGCTTTATTTTGCTCTTTTCTTTTACGTGTATTTACATCCTTAGAACCAATTGGTCTTCCATATTTTCTATGCTCATGAGATTCATTTGATATTTTTGTAATATCTATTCGAGCAGGTGCATTTATAGCTGGAATATGTGATTTAGTGACTCTATTTATATCTGTGAATGCTTCAGGCAATTCATTTATAATTCTTTATAAATTTATAATCTTTTGAACTTCTAGTTCACATCGACCACTTTAGGAGTCAAGATAAGATAATGATGAATTCCATGTCACTTGTTTATTCAGCTTTGTTTTCCTTCCCCTTCTTTGAGGTCCTATTTTTGTGCATTGTGGAGGATAAATTAGAATATATATTGCATAACCAAATACTTTTAAATGGGACAAATTTGGTTCTCTTTCGGAGACCAATTATAATAGGGAATATATCTGATCAGCAGTTGGCCTTAATCTAATTAGTGCAACAATATATAATATGGCATGTCCCCATGCAGAAGATGATAAACTAGATTTCATAAGTAATTATCTAGCTATTAACTGTAATATTTTAATAAACAATTCTGCTAGACCATTTTGTATATGAACATGTGCCACTGAATGTTCTACAGTAATCCCAATAGACATGCAATAATCATTAAAAGTTTAGGATATAAATTCTCCTGCATTATCAAGTCGGATTCTTTTAATTTGATAATCTGAAAAGTTGGCTCTCAATTGGATAATTTGTGCTAATAATCTAGCAAATGCAACATTTCTTGTTGTCAACAAACACACATGTGGCCAATGCATTGATGCATCAATAGAAACCATAAAATACCTAAATGGTCCACATGGCGGTGTTATAGGCCCACATATATCTCCTTGAATTCATTCTAAAAATGATGGAACTTCAGGTCTAACTTTATTTGGAGATGGCCTAGTAATTAGTTTTCCAAGAGAGTATGCTTGGCAGGTCAATTCTTTTGATAACATGATCTTCAGGTCCTTTAGAGGATGTCCATTTGCACTTTCTATTATTCTCCTCGTCATTATATTTTCTGGATGATCCAATTTATCGTGCCATAATGTAAATAATTTTGGATCAACTAACTTCCGGTTAGTGACCATATTTGATTCTATTGCACTTATATAAGTACCATATAGTCCATTAGACAATTCTTGCAATTTTTCCATAATCTTTTTCTGGCCATTTATAATAGATATATGATATGAAGATATTCACAATTTCATTTATTCATAGTTTCAATACGATAACCATTCTTTCGAATATCTTTAAAACTTAGTAGATTTCTTATGGATCTACTCGAATATAATGCATCATCTATTATTAATTTTGTTCCTTCAGGTAACAAAATACAAGCTCTTCCGGAGCTTTCAATAATATTGCTAGAGCTAGATAAAGTTTTAATATTAGTCACACTGGAATGCAATTGTAAAAAGTATTTCTTACTTTTCTAAATGATATTTGTAGTTACGCTATCAACCAAACATTAATCTTATTTACTTAATATTGCATCAGTCATTTTTCCTTGATTAACATATACATAATATAAAAATTAAACATAAATAAAAAATTTTACATAATGAAACTTGTTAAAAGCATTTGGACATACTGCTGGTACGTTATCAATATTTTGCCATACCACATATGTCACAAACATCTTCAAAATGTTTTTCTTTTTCATTGTAAAAATTAATGCAACCATGTCAATGTCATCTATTCATATATAATCACATTCGCTTCAAGGAATGAATTTTCACGTGAATCATACTTCTTGATTAATTCATTGGAAACTCGTTATTTTCTTTGCATTCAAAAGATATGATACTAACTTTGAGTATCTTTTGCTACTACAGGAGCAAAATTGAAATATGAATTACGGAGAATTATACTCACGATCAGATTTGAAATTCATATAATCTCACATGTTATAACGAGCTTTAGATTATGACGGTGACATTTTTTTTTGAAAACTCTTCAAGAGTACTAACATGCTTTCATCATAACTTCAGATTATTACTATAATAACTTTAGGTTACTAATGTCATAACTTCAGGTTATGGTAAATGAAATAGATATAAGTAAATAAATAAATCAAATGAATAAATAAAGAGAGAAAAAATAAATAATAATTCTAATTTAGTATTATAACTTCATGTTATAGCAAAATTTTATTTAATAACTTCTGGTTATTAAATAGTTTGATTGCGCAATTTAAATAATTTACTTGAAATGACTTCAGGTTATTTTTCATTCAATGACTAATAATAAGTGCTAATATATTAAATTGGAAATAACTTTATGTTATTTTTCATCCAGTATCCTATAATAACTTCTGGTTATTTAAGGAATAAAACTTCTGGTTCTTTGATAAAATTTCAACTTTGATTAATAACTTCAGGTTATTTATTTAATATTATTCAGTGGCATTCCATAACTTCCGGTTATATTAAATTTCTAATAAAACTTCAGGTTCTATGCAAATAAATTGAAATATTAAGAACTTCAAGTTCTAGACAAATTACTACAAGTATTAAGAACTTCAGGTTCTAAATAATCTTAAACGAAATATAAACTCCATGTTTAAATAAAATAAATTCAAGTATTAAGAACTTCAGGTTCTAAATAAATTATTTATATGATTAAGAACTTTAGGTTTCTCATGTAATAAGAACTTCGGATTCTTGATAAATTTTCAAATTTGAATAATATCTTCAAGTTATTATTTTTATCATCATTCACTTCAGGGAATGATTCTCATAAATTTCAAACAAAAAAAACATAACAATCAAAAGTTCAAATAAAATTGAAATCAATGAATTATATGATATCAATCAAACCTTTTAATTACCTCAAAATTTCTTTGATCAATTTATTCTTACTTACCCAAGTACTTTGCAACTTTTTCGTAGCAATTCGTGCAAACAACTTTGCGACTCCTTCCGAGCAAATTCGTGCTGATAACGTGTTGTAAAATAAGGTGGAAGAAAGAAATAAAGAATAATGTATCAAGAGTAAGTAAGATAATATTCTCAAGGATAAATTTCAGAATTTCATTATCTCTTTCCAACTATCCATTTATGCTTACATTAATGCCTCTATTTATAGACTACAAAATGAGACCTCGCATAATGATCAATAAATAAATAGTGGAGATAATAGAAAATAAATGTGCAGTGGAGATAAATGATTAGTGAGAATATGAAGATGAACAATCCACGTATTTATTAATTTCATAACATGTTCTAACAAACAAGTAGAAATTGCGCGACTAGTTGATTGTATTTATGGAGATTATTTCCGTATTTTTCTGACGGTCGACACGATAGCAAAGACGCCTCAAAACATATGCCTAACGAGCAAAAAGCCAAAAATTAATAATGGAAAAAGAAAGGGGCCTTCCGTGCTACCAGCATAACGATAACTCACAAACTTTTATGAGGACAAAACTGCCGAAAAAAAAACTAACAGCTCTAATCACCAGCTGTTTAGATGTTTCACTATCACAAGCAAAGTAAATAAAAATCATAATTCGAACAACATGTCAATTAGCATTCATCCCCATCCCATGGAAACGAATTTGTTCCCTGTACTTCCGTACAAGGGAGAGTAACATGGAACTAAGAGCTTGGCACATGGTCAATCTGACACTTCCCCGATATGGATTGACCGCACTATCTTCAGGCGCCACACTTCCTGACCAACTACGTACGTCTGTACTTCGATTTGACCACCACGCAAAATTGAAACTTCCATCCAGAGTCTTGCCATACCAGTTACCTGAAAGAGCAAAAAGAAAGTACAAAGTCGGAAGCTTGCCTAAAATGGGAAAAAGAGAGAGAGAACACGAAGAGGTGCGGGAAAAAGAGAAAGAACACAAAGAGAAATCGCACCGACGAATTTCAGACGGATTCCTACAAAAGCAAATGCCCATGACGAATCGCTCTCCATAGCATTGATAATCGCCTGTTTATATAATTCAAGAAGAGGCAAACTTAGGCCACACTTTTGAGTTAAAATGAAACCAGCCTTCACACTGGTTCTATCTGCTCTGATCCCTTCTGGATGATAGTGCTAAGTGAATTGGGGAAAGAAGAAAACATATTTCAAAGAGGAAATAATCTATCCCAGGAAATATCACTCACTTTACCAGGAGACAATACTTCCACTTTGAAAGAGTAGGCTTCGTCTTGAACAAGCAATTGGTCGAGAGTAGATAGGAACTCCTGAAATTATTTCACTTTTAGAGTACATAAGAAGCTAATAAGTCGGAGTGAAAAAGAAAATATATTAAGATAAGCAGCAGTCATGCTACCTTCACATTATTGCATTCAAGAAACCTAAGGTTATTATCAAACCTAAATTTAGCCTGCACAAACAAAACAAATGGCACTCAAGAAAATCATTACACAGGAAAATTGCGTATGTAAAAAAAAGCCAGAGCAGGATGTTATAATTGAGTTACATACATGTAGAAGCGATCCGACAGGCAGAACACATTCCGTCCTGTAGTCACTTACGCAGAGGTCCGACAGCGAGCGCTTCATGTTGTTTATTTGGTCTACTTCTCCAAGGATTTTTCGATCGGTCCAACGAAGCTTGGGAAAACAAAAATTCATTCATGAAAAGAGACAGCAGAAAATATAAATCTAATCTTATGAACGAAATGTGGTAAAAAAGAGTGGCAAAAGGAGGGTTAGTAGCAAACCTCAGTAATCAACTGAAAATGGCGGGGGGAAATAGCCTCCTCCATTAAAGAGAAAGCCTCCAAATACTTTAAGATCTCGCGTTTAATTCCGAAGTGACACCTCAAGCAACTGAGTTGATACTGAAAATTGTGAACAATCTCATGATATTTTCTGTGCTTTGCCCGACCAAGTTCCCCCTCTTCATTGGCTGATGGCACTTCATAGAACTTTGTAGAATCCACGAGAAAGTAATCATAACTATTACGGTCAAGAGTGATGGAGTCCACCAAGTCTGACTCCTTTGCCACATCCTGTTTGAACTCTCCTCCCTCAACTCTACTGTCTTGTTGAGGTATCAACCAATACTCATCATAAGCAATGCAAAACTGGTGCTCATTCTCCAAATGCACCATATGGGACTCTCGATCCATGAATTTTCTATCACAGGTGTCGCATAGCCAGTACTTCCACGTCTTATTTAGTTTAAACCATCTTATCCCTTCTCGCACGCTCTTACCTATATCACGGCGGTCCTTTTCACAGTGTACGAGGACAGCAGGATTGTACAATTTTGAACGAAAAAAATAATTTTGGGTAGCAAAAGTTTTGCGTTAGAAATTCAACGACGAAAGTTCTAAAAAATCTCAAAAAATTACACAATACTGTAAGACTAGTGACTGTTAATTGGTAATCCAAGTCCTTAGTCTATTTGATTAATCATGATTAGTGTTAATCATAAATTATGTGATCAAGAAATTAAATAATTTAATTTAATCACAGTAAAGTTTGATGGGATCTCTGATTTAAAAACATAGAAATATTCTATGTAAATTCTGGATATTTTCTGTATGATTGCCACAATAATCCGACTTCTGAACTGATCAAATTAATTGGATTAGTGAAATAGCTAATTTACAAAAAAATGAATTGTCAGAAACTTGCTACACCAATGGCCACATGGATTGTGCCACAGAAGATCTGGAGGAAATTTAATAAAAAAAATGAGGCGAAGGAGTCTCCTCCTTCTGCCTCGTCTCCTCTTCTGACCTTGGCGAAACTCTCGCCTCTCTTTCTTTCTGTTCTCTCCGAGTCACTATGGCGTGGCCTCCCTTCTGTGTGTGATACGTGTTGTGTCGTGATTGATCGATTGTGAGGCTGCTTCTGGCTTGCCCAACCAGAGGTTGGCACCTCTCGATGTGGATTGTGTTGGCACGAGGAGACCATCTCCTCTTCTCGATTGAGTAATGGCGGCTGTTGAGCCGTAATTGGAAGCCTTATCGCGTTATTCCTCTTCTGAACTTCATCTCTCTCTCTTCTCTCTCTTGACTGTCGTATAAGGTAAATTCTATTTAAAAAAAGGGGTTTGAGTCAGGGATTAATTGGGTTGAATTGACGAGGAAGAGAGGAAGAGGAGGCTCAGGGAGGTAGTATTTCTCTATTTTTTATCGATTTCTTTGAGTTAATCGATTGAATTTAGCTTTGTTCTAAACTATGAGTTCGTTTCTGTTAGGGCACAATAGTGCATGGAATTGGCTCTTTTCTTGATTAGCTTGACTCTGGTACTTGCTTTAGTTGTGTTGAAATTTTTTAAAAGGAATTCTCGAGGCTCTGAGGAAGGTATAAGCTTTATCTATACTTTAGCAAATTAATTTCCTATTAATTCCTATGTGTGCTGGATGCTTAAGTGATATGCCTAGATAATTGTTAGAAATTGAAAGGAGATTGATTAAGACACTGGACAGTGATTTCTGTTTGATCTTGTCACAATAGCCCTATGTGAGTTAACTGGTACTTAATCTGTTAGTTGCATGTATATTACTTGAGTTGTGCTTAGTGATATTCTGCTGAGGGAATAGAATGGATATAACTAAGGTTACACAAGTCATTTAAGTTGCATTCTAGCTGTTTCTGCACTTTAGAGAACTCATTTGTAGGTGATTGTCAGGAGTATGTTGTTATGGTAGTGATTTTTAAGTATTGTGATATACTGGATTAGGCTTGTGTGCATGTCAACATTAGGATTGTGCATGAGATTTATAGATAAAGTGATATAGTTTTATAATTGCATTAGAAGCATGCATGAATAGCTTCTGTTAATTGTGATGGGTGTTTTGGTTAGTTGCTGTGTGAGATCATACTTGTTCTTAGTTGTTATGAAGCATCTGAGATGCATTTAAGTTTTGACAGTAAAAGATCATGCATAATAGTGCATTATTTGGTAAGCAATGTCATGTTTAGGTAGTAATAGTATGATATCATTCTCTATAGACTTGTAAGATTAAAATTTTGTACATTTGAGTATACCCATGCATGACAGTGGATAATTAAGGCTATGTTTGCATTCATATGTATAATTGACTTGTCAACTATGTTTATGGAGTTAAGGAGGCATGTAGTTGGTGTGACTGCCTCTGAAATGGTGAATTTATGTTACTTGCAATAATTGACATGTGCATTTCTGTTATAGAAGTGAAATTGTGAATATATTACTCATGTAATCTTGCCCAAGGCTAGTTATTGGAGTTAAGTCATGCATTGAGACTGTGTTTGGGCTTGTCAGAGGTCAATTAGGGTTTTATAACACAGATTTGGGAAATTAATGCATATGTGATATATTAGAAGCATATACTTGGAGTCAGATCGAAATTATGGTTATTTGTAGACTTGAGTTTGTTTTGAGTAAAGAATTAAGTTGAAATTGATTTAGTTTTGCATACCCATGTTATATCTGCTGAAACAGTGCATCTCAGGATGAAATAATGAATTTCTATGCATATGACATAAGTAGGACTCATATAGAGTGCATGTTCATGCTTGTAGAAGGCATATAGTCGTGGTTGTGCTACTGTACCAGTGGAGTGAGATTTGGTACCTTCTCTGATGAGTTATCGTGTGCCAGGGACGAGTTTGTAAAGAAAAGTATTTTCTGAGAACTTTTGTGCAAAATTCTTGAGGGCTTGTTTGTGACATAGATTGGATATATAATGGTTTCTGGACATTTATGCAAGAATTAAGGGCCTGATAATTAATTTTGGGCTTTTGTGAGAATGTGAACTGTCGGATATCGGATTGGGTTGAGAATTGAATTTATCGGGTCAGATTTGAATCCAACTGGCTTGTGTCGGACCCGTTACGACGGAACTATTAGGAAGTCTAAGTTTTCAAATTTTTGTGCTAATTAACCATTTAATAAGCAATCCAAACGACTTAGACCTCGAAGGATCTAGTCCAAACATTCACACACAAGAGAGAGAGGTTAGGAAGGCTACCTCTCCTTGTATCGCAACAAGGAGGCTCGAATCCGGCGATATCGAGGTTGTGTGCACCACCACGCGTGTCTCGGCCTCAAGTCCACCAAGGTATTAACCAAAACCTCGATCTATGCTAGTAGATGAGAGGTTAAGCCTAATCCCTTCCTTCCCTTTGCCTTAATTAACTATTTAATTGGATGGAGGCAAGAGGTGCTCAACACATGAGCTTAAGAGAGCAATGGTGGAGAGGAAAAATTCTGAAATTTTTTCTTTAATTTTCGTCCAAAATATTAGGGAGAGAGAAAAAGGCAAGGTGGCTAGGGTTTTGGCTCCCAAAGTGGTCCTTTTATAGACCAACCACTCTCCCAAAAAGTTGTAACTAATTTACAACTATGCCATCACTAGGGCAGCCATAAAATGGACCTAAATGGGCTCCATCAATTATTTAATTGGTCCTCTAATTCAATTAATTAGTGGCCCAATTAATTGCTCTCAAGTTGGACCTTTAATTTACCATTTAAATATAGGCCCGTTAGCTCAAATTAATTACTTTAATTAATTCATGTTGAACAAATTAATTATCAACACTTTGATAATTATTTAAGGATTAGAATATGCATTAATTTATTTCTATATAATCCGTTTGACTTAATTAATTAATTATGACGGTTCGCAACAGTACATAATTAATCAGTCAACATATCATATTGTTGCATTCCTTAATATAACCAAATAAATAATGCACGCATGGTCAAAACCTATTTGTGTGACCCTTTGAGGATTTATGCTCTGTTGGACATGGAAAATAAATCGCTATTTATTTCCAATAATCATAAGCGGTATCTAGCAACACGTTATGATTCCCAATTCGCATAAATAGTGTACCGCTACAATATTTTAATCCTGCATAAGAAATAATAGTATTTTCTTGTCTGATTCTTATGTCACATGATATCATCGTATAATCCAAGATAGGAATGTGTCATTCTTGCAGATTATACGTTTCTTGATCTAGAGATGACTGTATCAGTTGCTAGCAAACAATCCATCTCCATCAAGGGGCCCAAACAGATATCATCGCTCACTAAGTAAATTAATGAGGGACATACGGTTTTCTTGATGAACAACTTTTCCCCGCACAATTCAAGAGAACATAAATAAAGTCCGTATAGCAGCCCTTATCAGGAATCAACGGTAGACGATATTTATTGAACCTATCCTCATGTGGAAAAGTTGAACCATCTCAAACTTAGAATCAAACTCAAACGAAATAAATAATGACACATAACACAATCCATATATTTATCTCATTGGGTCGTGTCCTGTACTATGTTCTATAACATATACATATGCAATTAAGTTGGCAACTCCTTACCTATGATCTGTAGAACTTAATCATCACTTAACTTACATACTAATCTTATCCGATAATTAATATTCCTTGTTAATTATCAAGATTACGGACCTTTTAGATCTATTATTGTCATTTAATTATAAATGAACTACAGAGATCTACAATTCAGATCCTCAACCTGAATGATCTGTCAATTAATAAATCAAGGAATAAATGATCAAATATCATCAATAACATAAACCATAGAAGTAGCCATATAATGATTGGCTTCTAGGACATAACTCTAACAGGAAACCAGTCAGCTGGGTCAGGCTGACTGGATTCAGTCAAGTTGCCGCATGGATTTTTGTTTGGGCTGGAAATTGTGCTGGGCCGAAAAAAAAGGTTTGCTGGGCCGGAAATGATGTCTGAATAGATGAACAGATACTGTGGCAACAAAAAGAAAATAAATCAGACTATCTGATCCCACATCAAACAACCAATTACTGTTTTGATTTCGATTTGTTACTTGCTATTATATGATTTCTGTTAATTAGTGTTGCTTAAATTAAATTAATTATGTTTGTATCTGTTAAGACTGATTTTGATTTCGATGTAAATAATATTTCATAATTTTTTATTATGATTATGATTGTGATTGTGATTTAATTAAGCAACTCTTGTATTCTGTTGAAACGATCGGGCAAGTAACTAAAATAACAATAACTTTGTTAATTAAGATTAAGAACTAATGGACTTGGAACCAAATTATAAGTCAACTAGTTAACTCGAACTGGAACCACCTAAACGCTAGAAATCAACGGTTTGCTAAAACACCGTTAAATTGTTAGTAACGGATCTTGATCTGTAATTATGAACATGATCAACTAGCGGAGGCTCAACTCAAGTCAATTTTGAAGGTGCGGATTATACGGAATCTTTATTGAAATCGAGACAGTCGGTAACTTTAAATTCATGCATAGCATGTTGAATCATCTTTTGGAATTGCATTCTATTTGCGCATTTAGCCAATAGAAGCCCAAAAATATTAAACTACATGTTGAATAATTATCCGTTTGAATTTGAAATAAATTACTAAGTCTGAACTTGAATAACCGCTTGATAAATAAATTGGATATATTCAGACTTAAAAAGGATTAGAATGGTTTCAAGGAATTTGAATATTATTCTATCAAATGATAGACGGACTTGTCTTGAAAATGAAACCATGCAAAACTCAGTCAGCATAGCATAACTCTCTCTGTTTATAACTCACTCAATCGGTGTTATTCGGTTTGGCCCCCGACCCCGCTAGAGTACTAGCGCTATTATTACTGGATTTCCTTCTGCTTGTTCTGTGCCATATGGTAAAATAACCAATAGATTTGGGAAGAGTTCTCTCTGTTATGTAGGCCTCGAGAACTAGAGTGTATGTTATTTTGTGAATTTGTATGCTTGGCTATGCTTGATTTGTTTCTGTTGCATATTGCATATTTACAGCATGCCAGTAGTCGGTCCATTTCGTCTGGTGCCGTCGGTATAAAATTTTGATTCACAAATATTATGGATTATAATTTAGAATTTATTATTTGGGTATTAGTCCCAATACTTGGATTCGTATAAAGAATCATGTAACTGGAACTAAAGCCCGCACTGAGATATTTTATTCTCATCCGCTGTTTGTTTGGCTTGTGCCTCATTAACTTGGGGGTTCCAGGAGACGCGTAGTTTGCCCAGGCCAGCTATCGCGACGATCGAGTGTTCGTTCCTTAAGTTCAAAGTCCGTGTACCGAGTCTAGAATGCGATGCCACTCTCCTCATCTCTTTGGAGGCGCTTCCCGAAGTTTTTGTGTATCTATATTTTGAGTTTCTTGGACCGTCCAGCCCTAGTGACGGCATGGTCCCTGAGCCCACACCCCTCTCGCAAGAGGAAGCGTGATGAAATGTGACTTGTTATGTTGTTGTGTGATGATCCCCCCTGGTACTTAGTTGTGAGAGCGAGTAAACAAACAATAATAATTTGTATAATATGTGTAATAGATAAAATAAACTGTAGTTTTCTACGAGGTACTAGTTGGGTCTAGTAACTTCCGCATGCTTATGTTTTGTAATTAAGGTTTGATCAATAATGTAAAATATCTGGCTTGTTTCTTTGTGTATAAGAGATTGCTGGGATTTGTTTGCTTAGTTAAAAAAAAACTATCTTAATTAGTTACACTTTAACGTCTTAGGATGTGAGGGTGTGACAAATTCTCACTACCAGACTTATTTTTCTATACTCCAATTTCAAAAACTATATAGATGGTTATCTGACCTCTGCAAAAGGACATGCGTGATCTGATAAAGTCTGCAAAAAGACATGCGTGATCTGATAAAATCTACAAAAGACAGGCGTGGTCTGATAAAGTCTGCAAAAGGACAGGCATGGTCTGATAAAATCTGCAAAAGGACAGGGTTGGTCTAATAAAGTCTGCAAAAGGACAGGCGTGGTCTGATAAAATCTGCAAAAGGACAGGTGTCGTTTGATAAAGTCTGAAAAAATATACTGATGTCCATCTGCCCTCTGCAAAAGGACAACTTGGTCTAATAAAGTCAGGAAAAGTATGCTGATGCCCATCTGCCCTCTGCAAAAGGGCAGGTGTGGTCTGAAAAAGTATCACGTGAAATTAATTTTTTATTGTGTGATTCTAAGTCTAAAATTGTCTATAAAATCACCTTTCATCAACCAGAATATGCAACACCCACTCAATTCACCTTCCTGAAAAATTCACTATCATGGAGAAAGAAAATAGTTCTAACCCAAATAGTAAGCCAAAGTACCCAACTGACCTCATATTTAGTGAGTACTGGCCATGTTTCCACCATTCCAGACCCAATAGAGCTGAAATGGAAAGAGGAGATTATTCTGCAATATGTCGGCAATGTTATAAGACTGTCAAATACAATATCAAGGAAGACACGGCCGGGATTCCCTTAAAAGAACACTACGAGTGGCACGTTAATGGTGGCGAGGACAGAGAAAGGAAGGAGTACCTCAAGCAAAAAGCGCGGGAACACGAAGAAAATCTGAACAAACCCAGGAGTTATGATTGGTATAAAGATTACTACAAACAACCTGACCCGATCTCCCAACAAACATCAAGAGAAAAATCATATTCAGCACCAAAAACATACTGGACCGTTTATGAAAGAATCTACAACTTTCGTGGAGACCACACAGTAACTTGTACAAAGTGTGGTCAGGTTTTCAATTACAAAGAGACCATCTTGCGTGACTACTACGATGACCACAAAAAATAAGATTGGTGGGATGAATAAGAAAAGAAATGAAAAGAGAGAGATGAGGCGGATAAAAGGATGAAAATGACACAAAATGTTGCCGAAGAGAGGCAAAAGTTGAAGGAAGAAGAAATTGGAAAAAAAATCAGGGAGAGCCTGAGATGGCACAGGGAGAGAGATGAACAAACAAGTATTGCAGTAGCTAGAATGGCAGAGATAGAACAACAAGAAGCCGATGCAGCTTTCTGGAACGAAGCCGCTCAATTCGCTGATAACGCTGGTGTGAGTCAGCAACCTGATGCAACTTTCTGGAACGAAGCCGTTCAATTCGCTGACAACGCTGGTGTAAGCCACCAACAACAAAAGGAAGAGGAAGAAGAAGACCCATGGTGAGATGAAATTCTACAATATGCGGACACCCAAAATATCTAAGTATTTTGTTTTTTACTAGCAACTTAACGAGTGGTTTCTTTAAGTAGTTTGTTTTGTTTAAGTATCTTTTTTTTTCATTTCGTGTGTTAAATTATATTATGGCTTATTAAGTTAATTGTTCTTATAATGGTATGAGGGTTTTTTATTATGAATTGTTTTGCGTATTAATTTTACTACGGAAACTAGTCGTCTTTCGCTCATGAGTGCAGAAATTTAAATTACAAAAATAAAAAATATATATATATGTTTGAATTCTCAACAAATAATATTTAAATATTTTTTATTTTAGTTTGCGACTTATCAAGTTTTAGGTCTTCCAAGCCATTCAAATTATCTAATATATTACATAAATATAATTAAATTTTATTTAAATAACGCAAAATACAAAATGATAAATTTAAAACTATAATGAGGTGCATTAAATTTAAAACTATAATACAAAATATAATTAAAATGTAATTAAATACAAACTATAATTACAAATATTTTTATAATAAAAAATTATATGAAATATTTTTAGAATACAAAATTTTAAACTAAAAATTACATGAAATTTAAAAAAATTAACAACAAAAAAATAAAAAACAAAATTCATAAAAAAAATACAAAAACCGAATGACTCTCTCTTTTCTCTCTCGGCGGCAGAAAAAAGCCAAAAAAAAAAAACAAAGCAGAAAAAAAAAACAAAAAAAAAAAGCAGAGCAAAAAAAAACAAAAAAAAATAGAAGACTTTAGTTTAATTACGGAATCCCAGTTTCCGTAATAATCTAGTTTCGAAATCCAGGATTCCGTAATTAGCTTGTTACGGTTTCCAGGATTCCGTAATTATCGTCGGAATCCCAGATTCCGTAATTGCGTTATCATTTAAATAATTTGAATTATTTAGATATTATTATTAATATTTTATATTATTTTATTATTATTTTTAAAAGAGGGGGCCTAGAAACCTCCTTGTTTTGGAGTTTGGACCAATCGGGCAATCGGCATAGGCACGTTGCCACTTGCCATTCTATCAAGTTCAGGAATTTGGTAGATGGATACATTTTATTTTAGGATTAATTTGTACATTTGATATAAAATTTAGTGATTTTATAACTATTTTTTGGGTTCTTCTTTTTGCTATTAAATTTTTATGTTGAATCTAGACAGCTCATGAAAATTTTATCCAAAATTATAATGGAAAACATTTGAATAGAAAAGTGATATATTGAAAAAAAATTAACATAGTGAATAAATTTAAATAAATACCAAAGTTTGCTGGATATATATATTTTTTTATGAAGTTCGACGACTTCTAAAACAATTTGATCGTAAAATATGTGTAGATAAGTCCATTCATTTTTTTTTCCCTTAATAAATAACGGCTTTTAAGTTCACCACATTACATTTATGGCTGATGCTAAATTAGCATTCTAAGCTCGTTATTCTGAAGAAAATTGATTATGAATTTTAGTCATTACTGCTTTTTATTCTAAGTCATCCGGAACACGCTTGTGAACTCGTCCAACATAGGAATTACAAAATGATTATGAATTTTAGTCATTATATTGCTTAATGCTACTGTATACATTAATTTGATGGCTGTCATTGTCAATGAAATCCATTTATTCATTTACGCTACTCGTACCGTATTCGATAAAACGGATATGGATAATGTTTTATTTTCATTAGACTAACAGGTATGTGTATGGATAAAGAAAAAATTTCGGTAACTTTTCGAGTACGGGTATGGATAAGGGCTATTTCGTACTCATTATCTAACGGAGAAAATTTTATAAACATATATAATCCTGTTATTAGTATATTATACCTATATAAAAGTTTGATACCTGTTTTCTTTAAAAATTGTGCTATGAACAGTGCAGTTTTTCATTTTTCAGGGAATTATCTGGGCCTCACATCTGGGTTTGTACGGTTAGAATTACAGGTGGGAAGATCGGCGGTGTGGGAATTTACATGGATTCTGTACTGCACGATCATTGTGGTTTCACGTGTTATCTGTTGTTTTGCACTGGGTGAGTCGATCGGGCACGACCTCTTTATAGTTATGGGCGCAGAGAATCGTAGAAATACATCAGGGACTACGTTAGAGGTTGATCGGTCGCAATAAAATATATTTTATGTACGAATATGAACGCTGAACCGGGTGTACTGTCATAAATGAGGAACGATGTTTTGTTTTTGTTCTTTCCGAATACATTAACCTTTTGGTTCACGACATTAGTTCTGATCTCCTCATATATGTATACTTTGTTCATTACAATTCCCACCGTCTTATTCACTTTCCTCATTTGTCTGCTTCCTCTCTCCCTCTCTTTTCCCAATTCCCAAGCGGCAGCGAAGGTCATCTGTTTGTCTCCGTTGGCCTTGGCGAAAAAAGAGGGAAGAAAATCAAAACCTTTTCCCTCAAATACCCGGTTATAGATTGGAGAGTGGTCTTCATTGATATTAATACGGTATTCTCCTGACCATGAGGAGTTGATAGAGACCCCGAATGCTCGTCTTTCTCAAAGGTTTTCTTGGCGATCTTGAGGAGGAAGAGGTGCAAGCCTACGAGGGCGCAGGCGAAGAGGATGTAGATGACACATTAGGCGAAAAGTAGGAGAGAGTAGAAAAGTAAGGTCTCTATGAGCATACGATCCTGCCTTTCGCCCTTCCGCTCTAGCTTGCGAGTTGCGACTCGGGTTGTTTTCCTTCCCAGCAAAAGGAGGCAAGGCGTGCGGTACTAACACCTCTATAACAACTAATGAGGCACTAATTTGCTAAAATAGAATCATATAAAATAGTTTTGGTACCCTTCAAATTGTTATTCTCAAAGTTTCTGATCTTTATTTCTTTTGTAATAAAACTTCAGGCTGCTCGGATAAATTTTGGACACGGAAAGAGGTACAAGTACTTTTTTAATTATTTCTCTTTCTTTTTATGTATTGGATTCAGATCAGCAGAAATGATAAGTGACAGCAATTTTCTCTGAACTTGCGCAGAATTTGCTGCGAATTTTCTTAATAATCTTCAAAAAATAAAATGATCAGAAATGCATTTCTAGAGCCAGGTCTTGTAATTGAGAAGGATGTACAATAAGACTTTAAGTAAGACCTTTGTAACAAGGCACTAATTTGTCAAAATATAATCATATAAAATAGTTTAAGCTGGCATCAAATTGTTATTGTTCACAATGCTTCTGAACTTTATTTCTTCATGCCATAAACTTCGGGCCACTCGAATGAATCTTAGATATAAAAGAGGTACGAGTAATTCTCTAATTACACTTTCTATGTGATAGATTCAGATCAACAGAAGCGATAACTGACAAGCTAACTCATACAATGGCTGGATTTTTATATGCTTTTTTTATGGCGTTTCTTTCAAGCTAGGCATATCCAACTCCATATGTCAAGTAGACATAAAAAAGAATGTTGCACTTTTACATTTGAGTTACCCAAATAAAATTTTAAACTATAAGAATAGGAATAGCCATTAATGTCAATCATTGGTTTACTAATTAGATTATAATCAGATTATTCTTTTGAATTTCAGCTGCATGATGGATGAGTTGTGTCAGTTTTGTACAGAAATTCCACTCCAAAGTTACTCTTTCTTCTTCTTCTTCTTCTTTTTTTTTAAGTTTATACTATCAAAGATTCAATTGAAATATCTTAATATGTGTATTTTTTTCCCCCAAAGGTCTGATCAGCTATGTATACGGATGTGAGGTTTTCAATTTGAGGTACTTTCCTCAAATTTTTGGTTAATTATTGAAGTTCCTTTAATCTGAGTTATTGGGTAACAATTTGATTTTTGTTTTGTCTTTGGTACCACTGCTATACAGACCTGATACTTGTAGGAAGGCATTTGTATCTAAATTATGGAGAAATTATTTTGATTCATGATTGATTCACGATGGTGTGGACTGTGGAGGAGTGTTAAGGGCCAAATTGGTTTGGTAATTGATATGGTATAACTTTGTACCAAGCAAATATCCATCTCGCCCTTCTAGACTGTTTCCTGAACCAATTAGAATGGTAATACGACACTTGTACCAGTTCAGGACACCCCTAATTGTCAACTGGTGCGAGTTTGAATATTCTATTTATTTATTTACAAATTGTGGTTAGAAATTTATGCCAAGATCATTTTGATATGGCTAGCTTCCAACTGTTGTTGAAGGTGTTTTTTGGGCATGTGCTTAGATTTTGGGGAAAATTAACTGTAAACACTCTTTTCTTTTCGTTAACCTGGAGTAGTGATTTTATTTTGCACTGTTTAGAGCTTGTAAGAGTTTAGTACCTACCTCGATTTCCTACTGGCACAGAGCTGATTTCGGGATGTAAACCCCTTCTGCCCCTCCTGATGCCACAACTCGTCAATGAGTACAAATCTCATCACTCCCTCCCTCTCTTTATTATTTTTTGGATTTCAATTTTAAGGTTTACATCCCTCTGTCAATGCTCATTACCTGGTCCAATTCCAGTTCAATTTTTTTATTTTCGAAAGACATTTTTTTTAACTTTGATTGACAAAACTTTTTCAAATTAATGGCACAGTTTCCCATCACTACCTCACACATTAATTTTTTTCCTTAGTTCTTTTTTTAAAGTTCATGTCACATTTTCAGATTATGACCTGGGACTTTCTTTATTTATTTCTCATTTTGTTTAAATTTTGTAATGTTCTTAAATAATGTTTTTTTTTTTTTACCAGAGAACATGCAGAATCCTGATGCCATCCAGATTTACTCCTCTGGTAATTAAATTCACTCAAATAGAAAAGGTTGGTTACTCAATTCCTTTATAGCCAAAACTTAAGAAAAAATGAGGAGATTTAATTTGTGTTTTTATTTCCGAAGGGGTCCAATGCTACTTGACTTTTCTTAAAATTGTTTTTAAATATTATTTCATTTCAACAGGGAGGGTGAACTTGATAGATTAGCACGTAGATTACGAATGATACTCTGTCTTTACTAATGGCTATTCGGCTAGACATGATCGTGGCCATTCGCAAGAACCCCGACAGTAAGGATCTTTGCATTGCCAATATCAAGAACAAGTACCCTATTTGCACTTTATCCTGCAGACCTTGATCAGGTTTTTACTTTTATTATAGTTTTATCTTTTTGTTAGCATTCAACACTTTTTCATTTTTGGCTTTTCCGTTGTTTTGGAATGGAGGTTAAAATTATGGCTTCAGAGCAATAATTTGTCAAATTAACACAATTGGGACCTTTCAGGTTTAACTACATAGTTGGGTAGGGGAGGGGTGATTGCGTAAAAATTTAAGTTCTAGGAGAACTATTGTAATTTTGTTATGCAATTGCATAATTTTAGAAACTATGCTCAAGGCCTGACAAGGCAGGCTTGATTTCAAGAATTGTCAATGCAATCGTGAAAATGGATACAATCAGGTGAGTTATTTATTTATTTAACTAAGTTGTTAGATTTGTACTCTGCTTAGTTTAAGTGGATGATTTAATCAATTAGAACAATTGGTGTAATTCTTGATGAAAATGGAATCATTCGGAAGGCAATTTGTGTAAAAAATGTGCAGCAAAGTAGAAAGTTTCAAGTGTCTTATCTTGATTTAGATTATGAATACGGGTTGTTAATTTGCAATAATCTGCTTCAATTGAATTTTATTTGAACAAGTACATAGGTGGGGGTTCAGAATTTTTTAAGTTATCAATCACCAACCATAGTGCTTTACATTTTCAAAATAAACCAAAATATAATTATCAGTCCTATGCTTGAAGTTTTTGTATTCTGAATAGGAAAAAAAATGGTTTGATATTTTCTAATTCAACAGAGCAGCTCCTTCTAACTAAGTGAGGCGGTCATTTTGATAAATTTGGTTTCTTATTAAGGTCAAGTTAATGTCAATTTGGTATAGTTTGTATCATTTGAATCTCTCCCAGTTTGGAGTTTACTTAAGCATTGGCCTATTTTTTTTATAAATAAATTGAACTGTGCTAGCGTTAGTACTTAAGGGATGTTTAGGGATTGCATGTTTTCTAATTTCTTTGACATCGGTAATAAACAATGAAGAATAATAGACATTTATGATCTTAAAAATTGAAAGTTAGAAACTGCTTGATAGGCTGAGAGGTTACCATTAGGTATCTATGCGATATGTGTCTAAAAGATTTCTTGAGTACCGGGAACAAGTACAATTGTGATGTCATGGATTTGAAAAATATTCCTGATTAAATATCTCGATTGCTCTCTTTTTTTTTGGATTGTTTGGCAGCGGCTGCTAAAGTTAAAGAACAAAAATAAAAGAAACAAAACTAGACATCCTGAAATCTAGCAACATCTTAAATGCCATGCACCTCCAAACACATCCAATCTACCAGCACTACTGAAGTCGTAGAAACATTCCTAAACACCCTGTTGTTAAAAATACTCTAAACGCATCCATAAATGCATCCATTGCTCTCTTGATTTGAAAAATTCTAATGTTAAAAATAATTCAACAGTTCAAAGGAAAAGATAAAGTTTATAAAAGTCAATTTGTCTTTTGATAGGTTAATGCATATGATATGACCATATTGGAGGGTATTTTGATTTTTTTACTACCAGATAGTTTGTGAATTGATGAAAAAGTTAATTCATATGGTTCAACTTCCTAAGATATTGAAGAAATGCATGAACTGTAAATATTTCAGAAATTGCCACTAGATGCTTCCTTAAATGCATTTCATTCCAGTGAGTATGTAGGATTATTAAGCTCATTTTGTGCAAGTCTTTTGTTTTTTATTTCCAAACAATAGGGAGGAAACATGAGGAAATCTTATTTGAGAAGAAACATGAGGAAATCTTATAAAATTAAGCTCCAAATGAGTTCTTATTCAGTATTAAGCATTAAGTAACGAATAACTAGACTTGATGGTGTTGTTGTGCCACAGCTCTTCAAAATGTCCACCCATGGTCACATATCTTTTGTTGGAAAATCCAAAAAGCAGTTTAGAGAGTTAATAATTTTAGCTCACCATTGTATTACTCCATTTGTGGGAAGGACGGTGAAAATTAGCAGAGACAGAAAGTTAATCATATTAAATTGATATTTCTGCATTTTGTTGTTACATGACACAATTGACAACATAAGTTAATCGTATATGTTGCATCTTTTTGAAAAAATATGTGTAGTTTGAGGGTTTTTTTTGTCAATTCTATGATCCTTTTGTAATTTGGAAGATAAGATAAATTAATCGTATTATCAATAATATTTTCAAAGTTAATCTTCACCTTACATATATTTTTTCTTTTTCAAAGTGAATCATATTATCAGCAATAATTGGTTCGTTCAATTTTTTAAAAATTCTATGTACATGAAATTCAAAGAGGCATTGCAGCTTATGTGTAATATTTATTTGTGCCTCTTCAGTCACAAAAGTAATTGCTTCCTAATAATTTTTTTTCTGACTTTAATATATAGGGAAGCCATAGAGCCATTCCAGAAGAAGAGAATGAGAGTCTTTAGTAGCATGAAATGGATATTATGCAACACCATAAGTGAAAGTTCAGAGGGAAGTAAAAAAAAATGTCACATCACATTTAATTGTGCCCCCATAAAAGGAGTGTAGATACTTGATTTAATATTAAAATGCCCCACAAGTTCTAAATTACAATAAAAAAAAGACAATATATTATATAGCTTAAAATTAGATATTATACTTAAAATCATTTGTTTGAAATAATACCTTCTATAATTAGATATTATACTAAGATAATGTACTGTGCCTTGGCATGTAACTTACTACAATCTTTTTTTTTTAAGGCTGGATAAACCAGCAATTTTCATCAACTCAGACAAAAAAAAAAAAATTATAGTAAAAATCAGAAAAAAAAACACCAAGAGAGATAAAAAAACACTATGTGATCGGCACCACAGTTGTTACCCAATCGGTAACATAAAACATTAGGGTGTTACCTCTGTGCTTGCAAGGGGAAGGAATGAGGAGCTTGGATCAGTTTTCTTCAACTACATGCATGCAGACACCTGATTCTTTTCACCGTTGATAGTAATTTTCATTTTCAAATAACTTATTTTGCATGCATTTGTGTTTAAGTTTTTACACCTTGCAATTGGTAGGAGTGCCTTATGGGCCATCTACATGTTCTTGCTACAATTGGTTTGATTGTTGTATCTGACACTTAAAATCTTGCATGAGCTGTTTGTAATAATTTTACGTTTTGAATGCAAGTGGTGCTTGGTGATCATATTGACCAGAAGGCTCTCATTTTCCTTCACAAGAAACTGAAATTTTATTTCTTTTGGTAATAAATTTGATAGATATATCTTTACCTTAATTTACTAGATAGACTTTTAAAAGATTAAAAGGACGTGATTTTTTTTATGTCAGGACCTCTTATGTTGTTATTGATATATCGCCTGGAAAATTTAATTCATATATATATTTTGGTTCTTTTGAAAATAAATTTAAAAGGTTCTTTTAAAAAATAGAGTATTCATATTTCTTTGATTATTTCTTTCAGGTACATTTGCAAAATTTCCTAATGCATACTAAATTGGAGACCAACCAATTATTCTTATGGGTAAATGGTAATGCGATTGTTATTTGAATATAATAACGAATAAGACTTGCAAAGAAGATTGGAAGATTGAAAGCAGGTATTTGCAAGCATTTTAAATAATTTTTCAGAATGAATACCAACGGTACTGCAACTATACCATATAGATATTACTAGATGAACATCAATTTGGGCATGGTACTTTTGTTTTTGGTGGTGGTTCCTAATTGTGTTTAATAGGAGTTTTAGCATTTAGCTCTTTCCGAGAATATGACTTTTTATCCATCCTTGCAGGAAAAGTTATGAGGTAAGCTAGCTGCATTCACCAATGGTATGCTGTTACTTCCATCCTCCAGTTGAACATTTTGTGCTTTATTTCTGCTTTAGTTCTATTTTGTTTGAGGAAAACCATAATTTCTTCTCTCTTTTTTTTCCCATGAGTTCATTCTTTTTCCTAAAACAAATACACAAGATAAATTTAATCTCAATTTTTTCATGCAATACCATAATTGGTATGTGAATCTATGTTTGCCATAGGTAATTTATAAAGAAGATTGCCAAAAAAGGCTTGCCATTGTGTAGATGTGGTTAGTATTATTGGTACAACTAGACTTGCATGGAATTGGTAAAATTAACAAGCCCATAGAAAAAGTTTGGAGGGCGATAAGGGGGGGGAGGGGGTACCAAAAGAATTGTAATGGTCATACAATAAGAAATAATCATATAATAATCCATAGTAGAGATGAACAGTTAAATCCAAAGGCTCTCATCTCATGTATGCAGTGCTATCACTTCAGATCAATTTATGAACTGTTTGGCTTCAAAGTATTTCATAGGGTCTTAAAATCGGGAACTAATGTTCTACATATTTAGGGTGATAGGTCAGGTGAGTTAAATAACAGAAGAAACAAATTGAGAACTCTAATTTAGCTGATATTTGAGATTCCTGGGTTGCAATTGATGCTTGATCAAATAGTTTACATTAGTTTAGCACTTTTTATCTAAATTATGACACATTATTATTTTGTGATTTGCATCCAGCCTGAGGGTGAAATACCATATTTTGTTTGCAGCTAACTAGAGTGAGGAGTTTGCATTGGGTAATCTTTACCCATTGAAGACATTGTTATATGACCTTTCTTATGGAACTTACCTAGCTACTTTGTTGGAAAACTTATATGGAGTTTACTCTTATGTCTCTATCGTGTTACATATCTATTCATTTAATTCCTATAAATCTATATCTCGCAATCTAATTATTTAAACATTTCCAAATCACAAACTTCTTAATGTTTTGTTCAGGCACGGAGTGATTAGTCCACTAAACTTCAGTGATGACTGATAGTTGGAACGCATGTTGGCTTCACTTCATGTATGATCGCTGAAGCATGCAACTGTTCCTATTATTGTAACTGAAAGAGCAATATAATTTTCTTTTTTTTTTTAAAGGTGAAAGAGCAATGTAATTTTGTTGCAATAGAGACCTGTGAGGAATATAAGCTGTTTGTTTTTTATATTTATCATTGTCACAATTACTGTATTAAGTGTGTCTCAAATGTATAGGTGCTTCTACATGTGTAAGGATAGAAAATCTCCATGTTTGAGGAACTACAATTTAAGAGTAGCATCAAGTACAGCATAAACTACGCCCACCTATTATTTATAAGGCTTAATTTTTTGTATACCCTCCAACTCTTTCTTATTTATTTATTTCTCCTTATACTCATGTGTATTTTTTATTTGCCACTAAACTCTTCTAGATGATTATTCATTTGCCCTCCAATTTAATCATATAGAATTAACTATGTATATAACTGAAAACTAATTCTAAAAAGACAGAAATACCCTATTTCATTTCCATTCGTTTGGAGCAGAATCGTGTATAGTCATAAGAGGGAACTAGGGTTTCTTTCATGGTGGCTCCGCCGTAGAGATAAAAGACTGGTACCGCATCGGTGATGCACAGGAAGGTTGTTGATCTGTTTTTCACTTCTTAATTTGAGACAGATCAGTCGAATTGGTTTAAATCCGAGTCCGCATGTACAATCGAAGGAGAATGAAACGAATATGAAAAAAACTTTGAATAACTTTTGACTGGACTTGGTTGATGGTTTTAATATGCTCTAAAATAAAATTTAGTTGATGGTTCATGTGAACCTGGTTCAGTGTAATATCCTAATGGCTAATAAACAAGAATGTAAGTTGTACATAAAAACACAAGTACGGTCTCCTGATTCCATAGAATGGTTCTTTGGGGTATCTAGGGGCATTTTTGTCTTTTTCAATATTAATTTTCAGTTATTTACATAGTTAATTCTATATGATTAAGTTGGAGGGCAAATAAATAATCATTTAGAAGAGTTTAGTGGCAAATAAGAAATACACATGAGTATAAGGAGAAATAAATAAATAAGAAAGAGTTGAAGGGTATACAAAAAATTAAGCCTTATAAATAATATTTATAAAAACATAACTTATGAGGGTGTTCGCGGCTGACAAAGCCCTCTAGTATATACTAGATGAGAGGGCCATTTGATAAACTTTGATGACTAAATTTATCTATATATAAAGAAATATATATTTTCAATATATATCTACTTTATATGTAAAAAACTATCTTAGATGATTGGTATAACTATTTTTAATATATTTAACCAAAAAAATATTTTCAATTAAAAGCCAATGTTTAAGAAGAGTAAACTTCTAGAATATATTCAGATTGATCAATCAACAAAAATTAGAGGGCTCAGATTGCATGTCGTATGAGGAGATACTTTTTTTTTTCTATAGATTAGGCATGAATTAGCTTAGACTTCCAAATATATCTACCTTAGATTTCCAAATATATTTAATTTTAAAACTATTTTTAATCTATATAAATAACAATATAAAAAATTAACTACTTCTTAAGTTACTACAATACCTCCTATACACATTCACCGTTCTACAACAAATTGTCAGTTCAAAAAATCAAAAATACCAATAAAAATCTACACAGAATTTTGTCCAAAAAATAGTTGCGGCGAAGCCGCGACACTCGAGCAATCTAGTGGTATTAGTTTTGATCTTCATCAAAATTTATTTATGTTGATGAAAAAATTAATTTGTACTCTAATTAACATGAGAATAAATTTCATGATTTTTGTTATATCTTTTAGTATTATCTAAATGTTGTACTTTATTATCTGATGTTATTTATTTAGCACATTATATATTTTTTATTAAATTAATATTAATATTATTATTTATTAAGTACATGGAAGAGTATACCGTTAATGGCTACGGGTAAAGTCATTTTTAACTGGTATGGATAGGTTATGGGTAAATATAATTTTAACGAGTACGGTATGAAAATATCTTCTATCGTACCGCATCGTATCCATCAACAACTCTAATTCAAACCTAAATTTATTCGTACAAATGTTTATTTGATTTGTCTGACTGTAAATCGAAGTGACGGAATAATTCTATAATTGAAACAAATAAAATCAAATTGTGATATTATAAATTCCGTCAAATTAAATTAGTATGAAAAACAAGGATTGAGTGGTAAGTTAGAAGAACTCCATTCTTTTCTTTTCTTTTTCTTTTTTTCCCAAACATTGCCAAATACATTCCCACTAGTTATAACTTCTGTCAAACTAGAAGAAATTCATTACCTTTTATATATAAAAAAGTAGGATTTGAGTGTTAAATTTGAAGAAATTCATTACCTTTTATATATAAAAAATTATCAAATGGATCCCAATAAAATTAATTATAAATAAAATTCTACTCCATTTTTTTTTAGATTCCAATGAATTCTCATTTAATATTCTTCCAATAGGGGATGAAACACATATATATTTGTTTCAATTTTTTATCTCTTTTTTAGAATTCAGATACTTCTTTTTAATGTATTTATCTTGAATCCAATACTATAGGTGTCGACTCCAGAATTGCCCTTTCTATTACTTCTGTTTTTTGTTATCTCGGGCATGTTTGGTTATGTAAGACAAGTAATCGTTAGTTGGTATTCAAGTCCTAATTCTGTCTGGATAATCATGATTAGTATTAATCTTGAATTATATGATCAAAAAATTAAATAAATTAATTTAGTAACAGTAAAATTTGCTGGGATCAGCAATCTGAGAACATAGAAATGTTCTATAAAAATCAAGAAAATTTTCTGTATATTTGCCACGACAATCTGACTTCTGGAAGGGTTCAATCAATTAAAATTAGTAAAATAGCTAATTTACAAAACTAATTGTCAGACTTGAGCAACACAAAAGGTCACTCAGATTTGGCCACAGAAGATCCGGAGGATTTTAATAAAATAAGAGGGGAGAGAGAAGACGCGTCTCCTTCTCCCTCTGCCTCGTCTCTCTTTCTGATCTGGCTTGAGCTCCTTCGTATTTTTCTCCGTGCCTGAGCCCACACGAGTGTGGCACTCTCCTCTGTGGTGCGATGTGATTGGATGGGTTGACGGCTGCCTCTGAGTAGCCCACTCAGAGGTTGGCACCTCATCTCTGGCCTTGAGCTCTGTCACGAGGAAGCTCCTCCTCCTCCGTGTGCTCATTGCGGCTGTTAAGCTCATCAATGCGAGTGCGACGTGGCTCCTTCCTTCCTTAGCACCTGTTTCCTCTCTGTTCCCTCCCCCTCTTTGCTACTGTCTCGAGGTACATTTTATTTAAACAGAAGTTAGGTTAGGTTTTTGTTTGTGCTTGCTTTCGATTTGGAATTTGAGGAAGAGAGAGGGAAATAGGACGCCAGGAAGGTAACATCTATTCGATTTGTGGTTCAATTTCACTATTAGCTACTTGAGCCTGTCGGATTTGCATTGATGTTATTTGATTTCTTAAAGTGTTTAGGTGTATGGACTTGTTCCTGTTTCTGATTGGACTAGCTTTGATCTTGGCCCTAGTTTTACTTGAAAGCTTGAGAAAGTTAACTCCCTCTCGAGAGCAAGGTATATCCCACTATGTGCTTATTTTTCTTTGAGGATTGAGTTTAATTTCTGTGATGATTGATGCCAATTGGATTCTGAGAAAGTCATTGAGGCTATAGAAATGAGTTATAGTATAGATATCTATATACATATCGTATGTGCTTGTGCTAATTGAATACTGACTTGTGTTGATTTGGGTTGCTAACTAAGATTAAAGTTAGTGACATGTGACTGTAATTATGCTAGTGCATACTCTTATTTGATTACTTGTGAGTCTGGGGATCATTACATTTGAATATCTGAAGGATAGTGGTGCTATGGAGTTGTGCTTGATAAATTGATAATTATGATGGCATTCTGTGAATTGATAGGGATTTGAGTTAGGCAAAATGCAGTGTATATTTAGGCGGGACAGTCATATTAAGTTAGGAGTTCATGCACTGTGTTCATTGGTCATTCTTATGTGCATATAATCATTTGAAATACATGCGGTAACATTAGAATCAGTTTCTGTCATAAGCACTAGATTGATTGCACAATTCATGAATGATTGATATAATTGTTGGAACCTTGGTTTTAATTGATGCAGTTGTTAGATATTTAAGTAGTTATTAGTATACATTCATGACAGTGGATGCATAAGCATGTCAAAAGTTAGTATAGAATGGTAGTTACATTATGTTTGAGTATGTGAACTTATGAGACTATTAATGGCATTTTTTTTTAGAGTTTTCAATCTGTGAACAACTTGGAATTTGGTTATTGTTATCTGAAAAAAATGAATTTTATGCTAAGGTTATATCTGAATTAGTGTTAAATGTGTTTGAAATGATTTGGAAGTTTGTTCAGGCCAAATTTAGTGGTATATCAGGATTTTGTTTTGCAATGGTGCATGGATTGAGCATATAAAGTGAATTTAGAGTTAATTGTGCATTCTCAGTGGTGATTAGGGTTTTGTTACTTGAGACATTTCAGTTTTTGCATGAAAAAGAACTTTTCAGAGGATTTAGAGCTTGAAATTGTATTTCTATGAATGAATTTCACATTACTTAAGAGGTACAAGTGTTGTTTAACATTACTGTCACATTTCCATGCATATCTGTTGGTTTTAATGCATATTTATGCATACACAGCAAGTGTATCATAGTTGTGAGGGAAAAGTAACTTATTTATGTTACATTTTGTGTTTAGGATGCATAATCATGCTGAGTGATGAGAGGATATGCTAATTTGACCTATGTACCAGTCACTGGTACGCTTGTTAGACACCTGGTACCCATCTAGTACACTATCGCAAGCTCAGGGATGAGTTTGTGAAGAAAAATGAGTTTTGAGGATTTTTGTGTAAAATTCTGAGGGCTTAACTGTGACATAGGATGGATTTATGAATAATTATGGGCTGTCGTGTGAAAATTTGAGGCTTGGAATTAATTTCTGGGCCTTAGCGAAAGATTACAGCTGAGTTGTTGGTTCGGATATTATTTGGACCTATCGGATCGAATTTGGATCCAATAGACCCCTGTCAGACCCATTACGAACTGACTCAGTCAGCTGGGTCAGGCTGACTGGGTTCAGTCAAGTGTTGCACTGGATTTTTGTATTTTGGGCTGAGTTGTTGGGCCGAGAGAAATTTAAAGAATTTTGGGCCGAATAAATTGAATAATTAAGTTGGGCCGGATTTTATCCTTTGAGCTCTCTTTATTTTCTGCTGGGCTTCTTGTGTAGGTCGAAATTGATTGAATTTCTATGGGCTGAAACTAATTGAATTTCGAATTTTTTATTAGGCTTTTGAGAATTAGACTTTCGGATTTAATTAAAGTCTAATTAACTGCGAATCTGTTGAGCTTGATTGACATTAGACTAAAAGACTTGGACCTATTAATATTAGTCTAATTTCGATATTCGGATTTTAGGGATATGATGAGATTAAGTCTGCTTAATAAACGGATACTGTGGCAAATAAAATAATACTGACTATTCTGATCCCGCAAATTATACTTAATTTGTATTTTTGAGTTTAGTTATTTATTTCTTGATTTCTGACTTACTGCCAATTGTTGCTTAAAGATATGTAATTCTGTATTATGAGATTGATTCTGATTTCGATATAATTATTATTGGATAATAATTATAATTCTGTTATTCTGAATAAGCAACTAATTGCAGTATTAATGATAATTAAAACGATCGGGCAAGTAACAAAAATAATTAAGTAAAAGACTTGAAATCAACTAAACGGTTAATTAATTATGAACCAATACTTGCTTAGCGTTAGTCCACTCAATGGATTATAGAACACCGTTAAACGGATATTAACGGACCTTGATCTATAATTATGAACAGGACCCGCTAGCGGAGCTTCGCCCCAGCTTGACTTTGAAGGTGTGGATTTACACGAACTCTTTATTAGAATCTGAGCAATCGATAACTTTAAATTTCATGCATAGCATGTTGAGAATGTTAGGAAGTGCACAAAATTTAATTTTTAGACTAATTACTCTTAATTAATCCTAATTAAACTAAGTGCAAAGGAGATCTAGTGCAAAAGCCATCCAAACACACAAGAGAAAGAGGGAAAAAGGGCTACCTCTTGCGAACTTATAATCGCAAGGCTCGAATCCGTCGAGTCGAGGTTGTGCGCACCACCACGCGTGTCTCGGCCTCAAGTCCACCAAGGTATTAACCAAAACCTCGATCTATGCTAGTAGATGAGAGGTTAAGCCTAATCCCTTCCTTCCCTTTGCCTTAATTAACTATTTAATTGGATGGAGGCAAGAGGTGCTCAACACATGAGCTTAAGAGAGCAATGGTGGAGAGGAAAAATTCTGAAATTTTTCCTTTAATTTTCGTCCAAAATATTAGGGAGAGAGAAAAAGGCAAGGTGGCTAGGGTTTTGGCTCCCAAAGTGGTCCTTTTATAGACCAACCACTCTCCCAAAAAGTTGTAACTAATTTACAACTATGCCATCACTAGGGCAGCCATAAAATGGGCCTAAATGGGCTCCATTAATTATTTAATTGGTCCTCTAATTTAATTAATTAGTGGCCCAATTAATTGCTCTCAAGTTGGACCTTTAATTTACAATTTAAATATAGGCCCGTTAGCTCAAATTAATTACTTTTAATTAATTCATGTTGAACAAATTAATTATCAACACTTTGATAATTATTTAAGGATTAGAATATGCATTAATTTATTTCTATATAATCCGTTTGACTTAATTAATTAATTATGACGGTTCGCAACAGTACATAATTAATCAGTCAACATATCATATTGTTGCATTCCTTAATACAACCAAATAAATAATGCACGCATGGTCAAAACCTATTTGTGTGACCCTTTGAGGATTTATGCTCTGTTGGACATGGAAAATAAATCGCTATTTATTTCCAATAATCATAAGCGGTATCTAGCAACACGTTATGATTCCCAATTCGCATAAATAGTGTACTGCTACAATATCTCAATCCTGCATAAGAAATAATAGAATTTCCTTGTCCGATTCTTATGTCACATGATATCATCGTATAATCCAAGATAGGAATGTGTCACTCTTGCAGATTATACGTTTCTTGATCTAGAGATGACTGTATCAGTTGCTAGCAAACAGTCCATCTCCATCAAGGGGCCCAAACAGATATCATCGCTCACTAAGTTAATTAATGAGGGACATACGGTTTTCTTGATGAACAACTTTTCCCCGCACAATTCAAGAGAACATAAATAAAGTCCGTATAGCAGCCCTTATCAGGAATCAACGGTAGACGATATTTATTGAACCTATCCTCATGTGGAAAAGCTGAACCATCTCAAACTTAGAATCAAACTCAAATGAAATAAATAATGACACATAACACAATCCATATATTTATTTCACTGGGTCGCGTCCTGTACTATGTTCTATAACATATACATATGCAATTAAGTTGGCAACTCCTTACCTATGATCTGTAGAACTTAATCATCACTTAACTTGCATACTAATCTTATCCGATAATTAATATTCCTTGTTAATTATCAAGATTACGGACCTTTTAGATTTATTATTGTCATTTAATTATAAATGAACTACAGAGATCCACAATTCAGATCCTCAACCTGAATGATCTGTCAATTAATAAATCAAGGAATAAATGATAAAATATCATCAATCACATAAACCATAGAAGTGGCCATTTAATAATTGGCTCCTAGGACATAACTCTAACAGAGAATTCATTTGAAAATGTATTCTATTGCGCATTTAGCAAATAGATGCCTAAAAGAATCAAACTGCATGTTGATATGATATACCATTTATTAATTTGAGATCAAATAAGTCTGATTTTGAATAATCCGCTTGAATGAAAATTTGGAATAATTCAGACTTAAAAAGGAGTGGAATGGTTTCAAGGAATTTAATATATTGTTCTATCTATTGATAGACAGACTTGACTTGAAAATGAAACCATACGAAATTCAGTCAGCATAACATCTTATATGTATGGATAACTCACTCAACCGGTGTTATTTCGGTTTGGCTACCGACCCGGCCAGAGTACTAGCGCTATTCCTACTGAAAATTCCCTCTGCCTGTTTTGTACCATATGGTTTGGAACCAATGGTTTGGGAACGGTTCTCCTTGATTCTGTAGGCCATGAGAACTGGAGTGTATGTTATTATGTTGAATAATATGCTTGGTTATGCTTGATTTTGTTCTGTTGCATATTGCATGTTTGCAGCATGCCAGTGATAGGCCCATTTCGTCTGGTGCCTTCAGTATGAATTTGATTTGTTTGAATAAACTTGATTTGCATTATATTCAATTATTTGGGGATTAATTTCGGTTCTCGGATCCGTATAAAGAACCGTGTAACTGGAACTAAAACCCACACTGAGAATTATTTCTCATCTGTTCATTCTATTTGTGCCTCATTAATTTGGAGGTTCCAGGAGACGCGCAACCTGTCTAGGCCCGCGATCGCCACGATCGAGTGTACGTTCTTGAAGTTTAAGATTCATGTCCCTAGTGTTGATGCCGATGCCACTCTCCTCATTAGTCTTGAAGCCCTGCCCGAAGTTTATGTGTATTTGTACTTTGAAACTCCTGGTCCGTCGAGCCCTAGCGATGGCATGGTGCCAGATCAGGAGCCTTCCTCGCAAGCGTAAGCGAGAAGACTTCTATTAGGGTGTTGGTTTGTATGATGTTTTTGTGTCTGTGCTTGGCTTGGCTTGAAAACAAACAATATATTTGTATAATATGTATAATATTGTAATAACTGTGATGAAGCGAGATACTAACCCGAGTTAGTAATCTCAGCATAGTAGTTGTAAAATAAATAATGTGAAATATATTTTGGCTTTGTATCTTGTGCACAAATATTTTTGGGATCTGTGGAGTTTTGCTATGATAAAAAAAATGGTCTAGATAATTAGTTCAGGTCACATCCTAGCAGTCCTAAACGGCCTTAGGGTGCGAGGGCGTGACACATCTGACATAAGTGACTTGAAAAAAAAAAAATTGACTATCAACAGTTTAATTTATAATATCCAAATGGCGCTGTCTTGATTTTAATTCTTCTGCGAGTACTACATATATGTCATCCGAGGAAATTAAGAGGAAGACCTATTGTTTGGTTCTTCCCAATATAGGTTCCAGTCTTCCAGAGGAGCTATAGAAGCAAAGGTTCTCGTGAAATGCCCTGGAAGTAAGATGACATCATCTCAGAACGGCCATGTAGCACGACATGAAGAGATGAATATTGGTGCTTTCAAACATCATTTACATTGCACTGTCTTTGGGTATTCTTCTCAAATTTTATTAAAGAAGGATTTGATCAAGAGATCAGTTTTATCTTTTAAGTACATAGGGAAAGCACAAATTAACAAAGGTTTCAAAACTATACAGCACCTATAACATTGTTACTATTTTTTCAACAAGTGGTACAACCAATTCTTTCGTAAATTTTTAATGCTGAGAGTACAAAATATTTTAAAGTTGGGTTCCTTGGCATATATAGTTGTCATCATTTAGTGAGTAATTCTATCAGATCCAGTCAAACTAAGTGGAAAAAGAGGAAAGAAAAAGCACATATTCTACCAATTGAACTTTTTTTCATGAGACCTAAGACTTTATGCATTTGATCAAACCTTCAAAAAAGGATTTATGTACTTGATAGATTTGAGAACTTTCTACAGCTTGTATCCTGATCATGTTGTGCTTTTATTGTAGAGAACTCAATATAATTGAGCAGAGAAAGCCAAAAAGGTGAGAAGCATGATCAATGCTATACTGACAGCTATAAGCCTATAACTAATGTTTTACAGAAGAAGAACCTAGAATTCATTAATTATATTTCACAATCTAAGCTCCAAATCTAGTTCTTGATCATTCGGAGTTGTTAAATCTATAACATGAATCCACTCATGTTGTTGTCTTCTCAAATTTTTCTCTGAATCCTGCAATAAACCAAGTCGTTAATTTGTCTGAAATTTACAAACACTTCTTGAGAATTTCTAATTAAATAATTGAATTGCTGTTATGTGAGATTTTTTAGATTGCTTTAAAGTCATAGTATAATTAGGTTATATATGTTCCCAACAAAACATTCCAAACGAAAAAAAAATACAGTAAATCTTTTTTTTTTTAAGTAACATATTTGAATTACCTGTATTTTTTTATCAAACAGTGGCAATGTGACAGACTCTTGTGCACATCGGTGCGGGGTTATGTTATTGTGATTTGAGGATGAACTGCAACATAACATTGCAAAATATAATAAAACAAGGAATTAGAGTAATAAAGACAACAATATATAAGTTCCCAAAAAAGCAAGATATTTTCATATATTTTAAAACAGGAATCAGTTAGTTCAAGAATATCAATTCCTTTTAAGTACCCGGTACAAGGCCAATGTGCGTAATCTCCATGTCTATCGTCTGATCTTTGGTTACCTTTATATGCCATTTCAGATTAAAGATACTGGATGTCGAACAGTGTGTAAACATATTATGCATCTTAAGAGTTTACGATGGTGCCTAGCTCGATAATGTAAGTGGGAAAAAAAAAAAAAATGCTTTAGAGGAACTCCCAATCTCTTACCTTGGTCTGCCACTCTCAATTCGCAAACCTAAAAAGATTGATTTCCAGCCACTTATTAATGCATTTCAACGCAAACTGGACGGTTGGAAGAATAGATTTCTTTCTCCAGGAGGTCGACTGACTCTAGTTAAAGCTGTACTCACAGCTTTACCTCTGCATTACATGCAGGTACTCAAACTACCGCGATGGTTGTTAAAACATTTAGAAGGAATCAGACAAAGGTTCTTCTGGAAAGAAAAAGATAAATCCTAGGAGGACACTGCTTGGTTAGTTGGGACAAATGATGCCTCCCGAAATCAAATGGGAGATTAGGAATTATTGATCTCGAACGGCAAAATATTTCACTTCTTTTGAAATGGCTTTGGAAGCTTCGCCACGAACCTGAATCAATTTGGACTTCAACGGTTCAACTTCTCTATGGTACTACGGACAACATAGTACTTTCCTCCTACAACACCTCTTATGGCCTTTCGGATATCCTTCAGCATGTGTCTTTTTTCAACTTCTCAGTGGACTTCAATAGTGGGGCTTGGAAATGGACCTCAAATGGACTCTATTTTGCCCCCAGTGCCTATCGTCTCCTCTCAAACACTGGAGTCACTTCGATTTCTCACCCTTCTCTCTGGAAAATCAAAGCCCCACCAAGAGTAAAAATCTTCCTTTGGTTACTTACTCTGGACCGTCTTTTAACACAAAAAAAGCTGCTTATTCGAGGATGGCCTACAACTTCAACATGCCCTAGTTGCGATAGTGGTTTGTTGGAATCAGGTGAACACCTCTTTTTGCAATGTCGTTTCGCTTTAAATGTGTGGTCATTGATCCAGATCCACCTCAGGCTACCTTTGCTACAATTCACGCAAGACAATCTCAATTTTTGTATTAACCACAGAAACCGACGCATCCAAAATTGGGATATCATCTGGGCAGCAACAACCTGGAATTTATAGAAGGCGCGAAATAGACAAATCTTCCAGAGTATTGAAACACCTCCGCAGTTGATTTTTAAGGAGATTACTGCATGCATCAGCATTTGGACTAATCATGCTTAGTCTGTTTAGTTTCTTTTTCTTTTTTTCTTGCTTTTCGTTTTAGCTTTGTACATTTTTAAGATTAGCCTTTTTTCTTTACTTTTTCCTTTTACACTTTCACTTTTGTAACTTTTTTTATCAATAAAATTTGTCGGCGTGGTGATTGCCAATTGACCCTAAAAAAAGAAAAAAAAAAATGCTTTAGAATTCTTTATATGGCATAAAGGTAAAAGAGGACTAGATGTCAATGTTTACACCTACAAACACACATATTCATATGGTTCTGCTATCAATATGCTAAAACTAAAAAAATTCCAAAGAGTAAATATTACTCCATAGAGCCATACCATCATATTAGGGGAATGAACAGAGCTTGATGCTTGAGGCATGAAACTGCTAAGAGGAAAGGGTAGTACTTCGACATAAATGCCCTGGATATATATATATAGAAACATTTAATTAACAAGAATGCCATATATGTTTATCAAACATTATAAAACAAAAGTTTTTTTTTAAATAAATCATGCTATTCGTGTATCCATTATACGAGGTTAGTGTTTTGTACAATTATGATATTTTCTACTCTGAATCAGTAATTTTCTTTTTCCTTTTATCTAATCCAGTAATCCAATTTCTCCTTTTAATACAATTATGATATTTGGAACCCTTACAATTGTTAGCTTTTAGGGTTGCCAAACACATTTTAGAACAAGCCAAATAGTTTATTCGGGTTCTTATTCTTGTTCCAACAAAATGTTAGAACTAGATTGGAACAAGCTAACCATCCAACAACAAATCATTATTTTATATTTTTTTTCTTGTTCTTATTCTTAACTAACCACCCAAACAATATCTCTTAATTTCAGAATAAGCAATTATTTAACATTTCTTATTCATCACTCTTGTTCTAAAATAAGTTATTATATTCTTATTCATCACACTTCCAAATACACCCTATAGTATTTCAACATAAGGAAAGAAAGATCTCAATTTTTTTTTTTTTTTTTTTGGATAAATTATAGAAGGCCGATACGTACGTGCAACATTTACTGAAATTTACTATTTCAAACCAACAAAATTTATTTTCATGATCTAAAATATCCTTCAATTGATTATGCTTGTAAGATAAGGTAAAAACAATAAAATCAATTATGCCTCCACACAAATTATTGTTTTCTTAGTCCTTAATTTTTAATTGGCATTATGGGTCCTCTGTTGAGGGATCATGATCAGGTCAGAGTATGTTTGGACCTTAGGTCCCTGTAGTTTGAGTTTGCACTCTTTTATGTTTGGATACTTTTTTTGTAGTTTTGCTTATACTTAGTTTTTCTTGATCAGATGATTATCTTTACAAAATTGAGATGGTACCCAGGTGTTTCTTGGTGATAAAGGACTTGATCCAGATGGTTATGCAAGGTACATAGCTCATGGAGTCGTGGTTATTCAATTGATGCATGCCTACTTATAATATTGGCCGGGAACAATTCCTCTCTTAAAAAACTTGAAAACATAAATTCAAAACTAACCTTGTGAGAATTGCCATGAAATGGAGTTTGCCCAGAGGAATCGATGTACTCGGCTATTTGGCTCTGCAACCTAATTTTCTCTAACTGAGCAACACCTAATCCTCTTTGAGGCTGTTTCGGTAATTTTGTAATGTTTCCCTTTTTGCCCTTCTTCATAGCACCAAAGCTCCCAGCCATTGTTTTCTTGTTATTATTGATGTAAGAAACTTTGTCTAGATCACCTGTGAAATAATGGAGAGGCAAATAAGTAAAGAGTGCTTTTAAAGAGGTGTTGCCTCATTATGCTAGGCTGGAATGAAGATCTTGCTTTGGTTTTTAAATTGCATGTTTAAATCCTTCTTATTAAAAAATAAATATGCTTCAAGTTTAATAAATGAGGTGTGCTTAGTGTATTGGCATTGTAAATGGTACATATGACCCAACATGTGGTATGGATAGAATCAACTTATATACGAGTACTTGTATATGTTTACCTTTAAATTTTGCAGTATAAGAAAATATCAACAATTCACAAGGCAGCAAAAATGGGGCCCATAAAGTCAAGTCGGGTCCAAATTCTCAGAAGATGGGGTCAATTTTTGAAGCAAAAGGACGTGCCTGGACTGAAGCCGTAATATCGATATTAATATTAATATTAATACAGTTTGCCATATGACTGTGTTAATTTAATACTTAATAGTCAATATTAAAGGAGAAAAGGTGACATAAATATCATGAATGTTTGGGCAAAGAAAGAAACTAGAGGGATGTAGCAAGGGATGCTTGAATGAATTAATTTTATAAATTATTCTGCAAATTTTAGAATATTCATTTAATTAAATTAAAAAATTCTAAAAATGGAAAATTCATGACCATTAAGTGCTTCATGTTTTCATGACGAAATATGTAAAATTTCATGTCGAAATGATAAAGGAAAAGGCTTCAATCAATTTTTCAAAAGAAGAACAAAGTTGAATAGTTGCTGAAATTCTAGAAAATGGACGAATCCATTATCCATGAAATGGAGAGGAGCTTGGAAAATTAAATTGGAAATGGAGAGGAGAATTAAAGTAGGCTGCTAAAGCCCGATAACAAAAAAAAAAAAAAAAAAAAGAGGAGTCGAGGCCCATCAAAAACAGGCGGAAGCCCACAATTGGCTTCTCCCTTCTCTAATCCGATGCGCTCCCTGTCCATTACTCGCCCCACAGATGTCGAGCCACGATTGGCTCTCCCACGCCTGCCCCCACCCGTCGGGTCTTACATCTCCTCACAAGTGGCGCGGTACGGTTCGTTCTGCCGATGGGACCCCGGAATTGATTTGGACACCCCTCTACTTAGTCCGATCACTCCTAAAATATTTTAAAGACAAAACTACCCCTGAAATTTAAAGACGGAAATACTCTAAATGTTTATAAAGTAATTAAATACCTAAAAAATATACCATAACTGACTGGTTAATAACACCACCGCACAAAGATAAAAAATAAAAACACACCAAAAAACAACGCCGCCAATTTTCTGAAGAAGAATCAATCGTTCTCTAGTTCTGGAAAAGAAGAATCACATTACTTCTCAAGAATTTTCTCACTTCCATTGCAACAGGTACAGGATTTTTTTCAAAAAAAATTATTATTCAATAACTGATTATAATCCTTTGCAAAAATTGTGAAATCATTAAAAGTCTAAAAATAATCAAGCCAATATAACAGAGAAGAATGAAGTATTCGTGAAATATATTTAGTGTGCCGATTTATCAAATTATTTGCTTTAAAAAAATACAAACATATTATACAATTGCGATATTATGCGGTGAAAGAAAAACAACTGATATCATCAGCAGATTGTAGTTATCAATGATTGATGTCACCGATGAGATATTGTCTCCTTGTATCTTCTACCTGCACAATAATGAAATTGATAACTCGTAAATTCAGGTCTAAAGTGAAAGAAAAAGCTTGAAATATGACATTTTTCATGAATCTCATTAGCTTTGTTTATATACAGATGGATCCAAGCACTGAAGAACAATTGATTTCAATGAAATTTGAAGCTCGGAATAAATTGCTTGATTGTGTTCAAGAATTTTATTCAAAAAGAGGATATATTTTATCTATACTTCGTTCAAAGGCAAAAAAATCTGTGGTGTTGCGATGCGATAGAGGTGGCAATTATCGAAATACCCACAAAATCCCGTATCCAAAGCAAGCTTTGTTGTAATTGGCTTTTTTCAATGATAATTACTGAAAATAAATATTTAAATCAGCGAGTAGATGAAATCAAAGAATAAAAAAAATAAATTTCATAAGCATTGACGACATTAGAAAATGAGGTCAAAGTATAATTGTTAGCTCTGAAATAAGTAAGAATTGAGAAATATTTAGCTATTAATTGTCAATTTTTTCTCAAATTGAAAAATTTCAAGGAAAATCAGAAATTGGTAAAAGAGATAATACCTTAAATCAATTGCTTGATAAGCAAAAATTCCAGTTTGTCTTCTCCTTTAGCAACCGACCTTGCTTTAGACTTAGGCCTCTTGCGCATAATTTTTTTTTATTTCGATGCGTTAGACTGAGACAGAGGGAGAGAGTAGTGAAGCTCCATCGAAAGAGGAAAAGAAGAGACTAGTAAGCTTCTTGCGGAGCGCTTGTAGGAGCTGAGTGAGAAGTGAAGGGACAGAGAGACAGGACTAGAGCGGATAGAATTGTATTCTCTATCTGATACAAGTGAAGGGAGAGAAGAGAGGACTAGAGCGGAGTATTCGGAGCAAGAGAGAGAAGAGATCTGGTAGTCGCTTTAGTTCCAACTTCTAAGCAGTGTGTTCGGATGTAAAAGATTATTTTAGTCATTTTGAAAATATAGGAGTGATCGGACTAAGTAGAGGGGTGTCCAAATCAATTCCCATGGGACCCACAGTGAATGGATTTAATTTGCCGTATAAGAAATCGGAGAAGAAGCTCCGTCCGTCTCTGACAAAACCAGTTCCGGCGATTGCCGCCGCCATTTCCGGCGTTCGTGATACCGTTGGAAAGCCCAGGCCGAGGAGAACACAAAGGTTCCACTCTTTACTTTCCTAGTGCTCTAATTCGCGCTCAATTTGAAGGACAACCTTCCATGCCGATGTAAAGAGGAATTACAAATTGGCATAATTAAGTTGTTAAGGATCAAATTAAATGCTTAGAAAGCTTTGTGAAGGTGTCGAGAGTACAGGTGCATCATTAATTTTGGCTGAAGCCAAGCAATGAAGTGCGAACATCAATTGAGTAACACGGCTAGGTTAAGTGCTGGTCAAACCCTGATTGAACAATGATTAGCAACTTAATTAATGGCTTAAGCATGTTAAACATGATTGTGAGATGCTCTAATGATGGAACATAAGTGACGAAATGGTTTTAAATCCACTGGAGAGGCAAGTGGTTTTGGTTGAACTTGAGAGGAACAAAAGCAATAAGAGGATCAGCTTGTGTTCTCTCACTGGTCCCCTCCTCTCTCCATGTGTTTCCAACGCCAGATGGAGACAAATCGAGATAACTTGGTCGCCAAAGGTTCTCCTACAGCCATCAGATGAAAGTTGTAGGCTGAGATGCCACTAATGGATATTGCTTTTTGAAAACCAAATTTCAATCTCAACCCTTCATGATATGAACACTCATGTGATGCTGCCAACACATATGCTCCTTCTGGCGCCAAGAGTATCTGCTAGGGAGCACGAACAACTAAAGAAACACTAGCAATTTCACTGCTCTTCATTTAACTGGCCATGTGGCACCATGACCCACATGTCAGATCCATTGGTCCAATAGTTGGCTGCCACAATACCTTTTAGACACTCATGTGTAGAAATTGGTAAATGTAAGTGATAATAGTAAACTCAAAAGAAAAGCAGTAGAGGATGTAGGGAGAAACAATAAGTAAAATCACACCATACTCTAACATACAGCTCACATGGCGCCAAGTAAAAAACAGTGGGCCAAACCAACATGCCACTATGTCAAAACAGATGCCACATGTCAAGCAATCATTTGAAGGTGCAAATGAGCAGTAAAAGAAGGAAGTAAAGAAAGAATTGAAAAAGTGAGGCGGTTCTCAAACTTCATATCTCAGCCATCCATCCAACTTCAAAAAAATGGAGAAGCTGCCAAGTGTCATGTCCAATTGAGATGGAAACCCTAATCCATGCCTATAAAAGAAGAGGAAGGCCAGAAGATTAAGGGCGGCACTTTGGAGAAACACGCTAAGGTGCTGCCAAAATCGTTTTAGAAAAAAACTTGTAAAAAAAAAAGGGATTTTGAAGAAAAGGTAGGAAAGAAAATTGTGGTATTGTTCTTTTGTCGATAATAAAAAGTTATTTTTCTCTCTTCTCTTTTTTCCTTTCTGGTCTTGTTTGTTTCTTTGTCTTGCTTGTTCTTGTTACAGCTACATATTAGTTCCTAGAAGAGTCCTTAGGTAGATCACTTGACAACACTGTTTTGGGGCTCAGAGGCATGAGTGAGGGATGCTTGCCTGAGAGCGCACACTCACAAGTGTTAATGAGTTCTGTAATACTTTAAAAGTGACTAAAATGAAGCTATATCACAGAGCATTTCCTTATGCATGGGGGTGCTTGCCTGAGAGCCCACACTCATGTATTTGGTTATGTTCTCATGTATGCTTAATCATTCCCACAACCCAAAACCACTAATTACGTAATATAGGTAGTTCTATGGAAAAGGAATATGAGTATTAATAAAGGAAAAGTTAAGGGTATGTCAAGGAAACCAGTGTTTAACAATAAAAAGTGTTAGAATAGGTAAAAAGGTAAGGTCTATTTTGCAAAAGTACATGCACTAATCCAAATAAGTAAAGGTGACTATATATCTCTGACATATAATCCTTAAAATTCACCTACATGTCAAAATAATTAAAGAGTCTTAGGTCATGTCTTAGCTGTCACTGTGTCTTAGTTAGATTCAGTATGTCTACAACTTCTTAGTTAGGTTTAGTAAGTTGGATCTCAGATAGGTTGAAATAAAAAATGACTAATCTCAGGGTTTAAAATAAAGTTACTCAACTAAAAAAAATGAAGGAACTTAAGTTTGCATAAAGGTATGAATGTTAAAAGTATACTCTAAAGGTGTATGTAGGAGTCCTCTTTTCAGAAAATCTGTATCTCTACTTAGGTTGCTTACAGCTTGAGTTTCTTTTCTCTTCTAGTGAAGCAAGCATAATAAATGGTCCCTTTCTTTATTCTGGTTAGAAATAAGTTTGAAGTTAACTTCCTGAAAATCGCTTCTTAGTATAAAGGTTCCTGTTTCAATTAGTGAGTAATAAGTATAATAATTTTTGTTAAAAAGTGTTGCTTCTTAAGTTAGGTTTCAAGGTCATACTTACTAGGAATAATAATGATGTAGTAGGTTTGCCTCTGAACACAAAGAACAAGTCATAGAAATAATGTCTGTATGTTTCAAAGTTCCACTACTGTCATAGCTTCCTTTTGGTTTAGTGGATATGCCCCTTAAACTGTGTAAAATTACATTCCCTAAATTAAAATGTCAATGGTTCTAGTCCAGATCATTTAGTATTGCTAAGTGAATAAATTTGTCTGTATAAAATAGCCATCCCTGAAATGATAAAAAAAAAAATGATAAATGAAGTGAACTAGAAATATATATACGTAAGACCATCTTAGTATGGGTTAACATATGAAAACAAGTGATTCCTGAAGGTAAGTTTGGCTGCATAAGATTGTTTAAAAAAAAAAAAAACAATGAGTCCCTGAAATATGATGAATAATTAAGGTTTAAGTGAAATTAAATATGTGCCGTGAAATATAGAAATATCAGGGGCTAAACTGAACAAGATGGTCTTGTACATGTACCACTGATAAGTCCTAACAAGAATAACATTACCAGCTTAAATTGCATTTCAATTGTTTGGATGAACAAGTGTTGTGGTCATAGTCTAACTTCTAAAGCTTAACCCATACACGTTTAGCAAATGGGATGAAAGTAAAAAAGGAAAAGTCAATGACTCAATTTTTAAACATAAATTAAGTTGCTCAACTCGGCAAATCAAAAATATGAAAAGGAAGTAGAGAATTCATCGCATGTTTGTAAGTCTGTCAGACCAAAAATATAATCAAAAGTCTGTTACCTCAAATTGGGAAATGTAGCATGAAATTGAAGGTGCAGGTGATCTCATTATACTTCCAAGATGCCTCACGGCGCCTCAGTTGGAGCAATTCATCACCACACGTCGAAAATCAACTACTTTCTTAACTGCCGTGGACCCTATATAACTCGAGGCAAAATTCCTCCCAAATCGAGAAACGCGACTTAAACAGACAGCATATCCAACCTCATGGCGTCGACACGAAGCTCCTTGACCTAACCGCAGCCCGAATAGTCGCCGGAATCTGCTGCTGATACGTTACTGGAGCCATCCAGTCGAAGGAGGAATAGCTGCTCAGAAAGAATGGAGGAGGGAGGCGAACCTCGCTCTCGCATAGGCGTGGTGCACTCGAGCAACAACACCGACATGTGGAGCCCACAAGTCGAACTCAGACTCGAGTCTAACTTTCCCGGTGTACAGACCCAGACGTGAACCAAGCGACTCGGCCAACTTAAACCCTCAGCGTCTTCTTCGATCTTCTGTCACACTTTGCATATAGCGAATCCCTGACAGACGAACACACAGCAATTTCAACCAATCAGAAAATTCTTCCAAGCAGAAAACTTCAAAAATACATTAAAATTAGCTGGATTGTCAGAAAAATTTCCATAAAATATCAAAATGTCCAGAAAAATATTAGGAATATTTTGGTACCACATTTCATGCCCAAATCTCAAAACATAAAGCACATTAAATTCAAAACTTTTGAAATGGCCAGAATAAGAATATAAATATAAATAATAAAATGATAAAAAAAAAGAGAAAATAAATAAAAAATATATAAATTAAATTTCTGAATAAGTGCTTGAACATTTTATGTTCTGGACAGCAGGTACGCTTGAACATTTTATGTTCTGGACAGCAGGTACACTCAGACATTTCCGGTTGAACCTCAAACCCAAAACCCCAAATCCAAAAATCCAGAAAAATATGTACCAAAATTCAAAATCCAAATCCTAGACCCAAAATAAAGAAATTAAAAATTTCAGAACTCAAAACCTCAAACGCCAGAGCTCAAGATCAAAACTCCAAACCTTAAGCCTCGAACTCAAGAAAATCCAAATACTCAAAATTCAAACTCCAAAACAAAACCTTAAATCTAAATATTAAAAAAGAAAACTAAAACCAAAATCCGAAAACCTAAACCTAAATTCAAAACTCGAAAACTCAAACCTCAAGTCCAAAGATCCAAATACCAAAAATCCAAACCCAAATTCAAAACTCGGGATCCCAAAGCTTGAACGTCTCATCTAAATGCCGGAAATTCCAAATCCAAAAATTCAAACACTAAATCAAAAATTCAAATAACCAAATACGTCACAATCCAAATTCGAAACCCCAAATCCACAAATTCAAACACCTAAACCCAAAACCTAAACCCCAAATCCAAGAACACCAGAAATCCAAGTTCAAAACCCCAAACCCATAAGTTCAAATACCTAAATTCAAAACCTAAATTCCAAATCCAAAAATACTAAAGCTAGAAATCCAAAATTCGAATCCCAAAATCCGAGGCCTAGAAGTCAAATCAGAACCCTGAAAGGTCAAGACTCGGAAGTCAAGCTTAGAAGTTTAATCAAGATCCTAAAAAGTTAAAACTCAAAAGTCCAATTAAATAAAAAAAAGGGATTGAAAAGTCAAACTCAAAATTCCAACTTGAGATTGAAATAAATAAAAAAAAAGACTTAAAAGTTGGCTTGATAACCAGAACTTAAAAGTCTTAAGAAACCCCAAGATTTAATTCTGAAACCTCAAAAGTTGAAGACACAAAGATCAACGCTCCAGAGCTCGGATCAAGTCAATAACTAAAAGTGACATTAAAGTCCTAAAAGTCCAACTTCTTCCTTCTTAGACTGCATAGTACATTGTTCTGGAAGGTACAACCCGGTGTTCTCGCCAAGAGGAGGCATAACGCTTCTTTCCTCGCGACTCGAACGAAATCCCAAAATTTTTAAATCCCAAAACGATTGAGAATGGACCTAAATCGCCTATGTTTCTAGTGTCGAACTCAACGATCAAATTCGTCCTTCTGAGACTGCATAGCACGTTGTCATGGAAGGTATAACTGTTAGGAACTCAAGTCCATGTGCGATTTTAATTTTTATTAACATTTAACAAGCAATTAAAACGCACGAAAAACGGATCTAGTTATTCAAGTGATTAACACATACAAGGAGAAGCGTAGGAGATAGTTACCTCTTCCGAAATCGTATCCGGAAGGCTCGAGTCCAATCACTTGGAGTCGATGGCGTGCTCGTCACCTCACGGCTACCTCCGGTTGCCTCGAGTCCACCTAAGAGATTAACCAAAGTCTCAAGACAAGTGCTAGCTTGTCTGAAATGATCGCTAATTCCCTTTAAATTCCTTCGCACGATTAACTGTTTAACTGGAAGGGAAATCGCTCAACGCATGAGCTAGAGATGGAATTAAGAGCTTAAAAATGGAGAAACCAATTTTCTCCACTGCGAACAGTACCCGTGAACAGTACGTAAACAGTGCGGCCAAGGAGGGAAGAAAGAGAGGTGCTAGGGTTCGTCGTTTCCATAAACGACGTTGCCTTTTATAACGTGTAGCTCTCTTCCAATTTTGCCCCTCCAAATCTGAAATTTTCAGGGCCCATGTGGGCTAACCGACATAATATAATGGCCCATTAATTTACTCTGTTAATCCATCTCAAATCGGGCTTTTAATTAACTGATTAAACAAAGACTGATTAGCTCAGTATAATAAATATACGTTGAACGAACTTAATTATTAACATATTAATAATTAATTTAGAATTAGCATATGCATTATATTATTTCTATATGATCCTCTTGAATTAATTAATTATAACGGTTCGCAACGGTATATAATTAATTAATTAACTTATCATATTTTCGTAGTACTCGCTACTGCAAATAAACAAATAATGCACGTATGGTTAAAGTCCTATTTGTGTGACCCTTTGAGGATTTATGCTATGTTGGCCATGGAAAATAAATCACCATTTATTTCCATTAATCATAAGCGGTATCTAGCAACACGTTATGATTCCCAATTCGCATAAATAAATACTGTACCAATACAGTACTTCAATCCTGAATAAGAAAAAGTATCTTATTGTTTTGATTCCTATGTCACATGATATCCTTGTATAATCCAAGATAGGAATGTGTCATTCTTACAGATTATACGTTTCTTGATCTAGAGTTGATCGCCTAGTTGCGCGCATACGATCCAACTCCATCAAGGGGCCCAGTAGATATCATCACTCACTAGGTGAACTAATGAGGGACATACGGTTGTCTTGATGAACAGTTTTTCCAGGCACAATTCAAAAGAACATAAATAAAGTCCGTATAGCAGCCCTTATCAGGAATCAGCGTTAGACGATATTTATAGAACCTATCCTCATGTGGAAAAACTGAACTATCTCAAACTCGGAATCAAACACGTATGAAATAAATAATAACACATAACACAATCCATATATTTATTTCATTGGGTCATGTCTTGTACTATGTTCCAGTAACATATACATATGCAATTAAGTCGGTAACTCCTTACCCATGATTTGTAGAACTTAATCATCACTTAACTTGCATACTAATCTTATATGATAATTAATGTTCCTTGTTAATTATCAAGATTATGGACTCTTTAGAGATATTATTGTCATTCTAACGAATGATCCACAGAGATCTACAATTCAGATTCTCAACCTGAATGATCTGTCAACAATAAACTTTAGGAACAAATGATCAAGTATCATCAATAACATAAACTAATATAATAGCCACCAACTGATTGGCTTCTAGGACATATCTCTAACAATAACCTGGTGTTCTCGTCAAGAGGAGGCATAGCGCTTTTTTCCTCGCAACTCGAACGAAATCCCAAAAATCCCTAAATCCCTAAATCGACTGAGCATTAATCTAGGGAATATAACTCCTGGTATTAATTTTAGAAATCTCAAGGTGGCCTCAAGCCGATTTTAGTAAAGTTAATAACAAAATTGTTAAAATTGTGATGTAAAAGTCAACCAAAGTCTTGTAACAAGTTTTTCAAGAGTTAAACACCCCCACTAAACACTAGTCATTTTATTAAATAAAACTGACTTCAATCGCTTACGACGCCTAATCCTTTGATTATCCCGATCTAGAGGTGCTCTTGGCCAGTTCTTAACTAGTCCAGAGGTAATTAACAGTAGGGGCTTGCGCCTACTGGAAAGAAAGGACCTGTAACAAACAATCAACTTTTGAGGTACTTGGAACCACGTTAGTGCCCTTCGTTTGTTTCGGAGGGGTGGTAACATTTGGGTCTTAAGACGCTCAAGAGATATCTGATCCGCATTTTTTTTTCCCACGGAGAAATTATTGATCCTTCGGTGGACGGCAAAAAGTGCGAGACAGTATATAAGTAATTAAGTTGTATGAGTAGCTATCCTTGCCATATATACAACTATATATATATTTTGTATTGCAGTTATTCTTAACATCAAAACAGGAGGAATATTTAACTCTAGATCAAATATCCAAAAGTAAGAATAATTAATCTGCAAAGAAAAGTTTACCTTCTTCATAAACACTCCGCTAACAATCTTCCAAAGCATTTTATATCATTTGGTGATTTTGCATTAATGTTAATATATATATGTATGTATGTATGGGTATGTGTGTGTGTGTTTTACTTTGCATGCTTAACGCCCATGCACTATCTAATATAGTATGATTGTTGTAAGATATAATAGAATCATAATTAACCGAAGCTTGAATAACGCTTTTAGTAACTAAATAGGTCGTTACCGTTATTACATAATTTACATCTTAACCTTGGTATACAATATCAGTGACCAGAAAAATTGGGTAATCAGAATCTCATTACTTAATGTTGTTCCTTTCTTCTAGAAAGCGATCTAACTTTTATTTTTCATGCGCATTGGATATAATATCTTCAATGTCACTAATTGCAATAGCTGGCAGCTGATTTTCATAGGACTTGAAGATCAACGTAGATTCCAACAACTTCCACATAATTAGATTTGGGTGCATGGTAGTCCAATTAATCTCCATTGTTAATCAATCTGGAGGTATCCTAAGTGGATTTTCTTTTAAGGGATAGATCCATGTTCTTATGTTCTAACAATATAAAGACTTTAATAACAAAAAGAATAGTAAATCATCCAAACATGAATAAAAACAGTTAATAATTAAGCTGAATATATAACATTGATGTTACTAAAAGTAAAGGGTTAACTCAAGATCGACTATATAGTAAAACACACATATTAAATATACAGATTGCTACGCGCAACAATTCTTATTCACTTCCAAACACACCCAAAAAATAAACTAAACAATTAATAAAACTCACATACAGTTAAACTGAATGTGATAAAGGATATAACATGAACAATACGAAGTGTTTAAAATGTGTATGTAACCAATCAGGCGGACTACTAATCTGGACAATAAAATTCACAAACTGGTAATTGTTAAAAAGCTGATCGGATACCATTAAGATGAACACTAAATGTCTAAATCTCGCAAATAAATGAAAGCTTTGTTATTTGGTCTTTGTGATGAAAAGCTCGCAAATAAGTTGAAAGCTTTATTATTTAGTCTTTGTGATTTTATTAATCAGTTTAAAACTTTAAATAATTTATTATTCAGTCTATATAGGTGTCTATTGTTGAGTTTGAATGCTTTAGTATATTCAATTCGCCTTTTGTTTTTTACGTTGAATGCTTAATTTAGTATGATCCAACTTGTGTCTTTTAGTGTTCAGTTTAAATTAATATTCTGTTATTTATCTTAAATGCTTTGCTTTAGTGTTTATTTTGTTGTTTATTTTTTTTTAATACATTTTGCCTGAGTTCATCCAAATTCACCGGAGCTATGCTGGAAGTTCGTTAGAAACTCCAGCAGAGTACACAGCCGGTTATTGAAAATATTGACTAGAACAAAAGGTTGACCGTTGACCAATCAAAATGTTGACTGGTCAAATAAATTATTGTATAGAATCAATACTAATATCTCACTAATTGCCAAAGATTTATTGTAAGCATTAAAACAGAAACCTTGACATTACATTAAATGAATGTTTTGAAAACCGGACTGGCGAGTGAATCAAATCATGGACAATCAGTTGGAAGAATTGGTAGGTCCAACCGCAGCCGAACCAGTCAAAATCCGATTGAACTGAAAAAACTATGGTCTGGTTCCTCAAAACCTTGAGTAAAATACAACGCAAATTCTAAAATTTCCTATAGCATTGCTAATAGAACATGATAGAGGATATGATATCTCTCAAGAATGTATACATGTGGTAATGTGGTATGATCACTACGTTGTTATTCCCTCTATCTATTTAGATTCTGGTGCCACTAGCTAGCTGTCCTGATAATTACTAATACAATATCCACGTGACATGCGGACTAACTATGAACGGTTTGGATCTCAAATTAAGGCTCAAAGAAATGGGACTGACTCATTAAATTTATATTGTACCTAAAATTTTACTGAATCTCGTGAACTTAATAGTAATAGGTTATTGAAGAAAAATATTTTCTTCATATGCTTTAGGTTTTGGTTTTCGGATACCTAGCTCTGTCAAACGTGGAATACGGAAGCGGAAACAGGGATTTCCGCTTCTGTTCCGTTTCGGTAACGGAACGAAATTCTTGTTTCGTTTTCGTTCCGTTTTCTCAAACGAAATAGATTTTTGTTTCGTTTAACGTTTCGTCCTTCATTTCTCTTTGATTTCAGCCAATTTCCGTGTTCCGTTTCACTTACGTCACAAATTAATGCCAATTTCGTTTCCGTTCATCACAAACAGTGTGGTGAAACGTTAATACTGACAGGTCTATAGATACCCCCACTCTCCAATGGTAGAGTGGCATGCACGCATCTCTCTGGTGATTGCACTTGCACCTTACTAGCTCTATTAAATCAACACTTTATATTCTAATACTCAAATAGATATTTCATTGTTAAACTTTTGGGTACTCATTTGGAAGAAATGCTGGAGTCTAATATATTAAACGGATGGATCCGAAGTCCGAACCATTCAATATGTTCTCCATATTGTAAATTCATAAGAAATCAATATTTTTTTTAACTTTTTTACTATTTTTGGTGTATTTTAGAAAATTCATGATATAAAATTTAATTCTGGATCTTCCAATAACAACTATTTTCTAAAATACAAAAAATTAGTAAATAATTTAAAAAAATGTAAAAATTGATTTCTTATAAGTTTTCAATATGAAGAGAACATATTGAATGGTTCGGATCGGATGTTTGAAATTTAAAACGTGAGAACGATCGTGTTGGATGGATCTTATCCGTCTCATATATATATTAAACTCTATCATTTCTCCTCGTTCGGACATGTTAATGTATGCTAGTCTATATCCAAAATGATATATATGCATATGTATGATTTAACACCCAGTACTACTGGACTTCCACATATTAAATGCACACATTCTCTCCAAGAAAACATAAAGTACTGACCACTGATGTAGTTAGCTTGGTTGAGTTTATATGGGGTTCTCAGAATCCACTTTTAGCTATTGCACAATCGCTGAGGTCTTATATAGCGAAAAATTAACAAGTTTAGGTGTCAAGTTTGTGCGTACGTAATTCTTTGATTGCAGGTGGTTAGATGTGACGTTTGTTCGAAAGTTGAGATTAGGGGTGTCAATATCTTGTGAAGTTTCGTGCGTTTCCGTTTTGTTCTGTCCAAAACGGAATAGAAACGGAAGGAAAAATCAGTTTCATTTCTGAAAACGGAACGAAAACAAAACAGGTATTGGTAAACTTCGTTTACCAAAAATTGGGCTGAAATCAATGGAAAATGAAATGAAAAACTGTTCCGTTTAACGAAACAGAATGAAAACCAAACACAATTATGTTACGTTACCATGAACGGAACGAAAACAGAACATATCAGTTCCGCTGCCGTTTCGCACATTTGACACCCTTAGTTGAGATGCACAAAATTGTTTTAAATATAGAAAACATGCCATCCATAATGTGCCTTCTTCTTTAAAATAACATGCAGTTCCACGTATTTATGTTAATATTTAAATCTGCATTGCAGTTATACTATTACAAGGTACGTATACCAATATCCACGTGGCCTGTTATTGTAGGTGGAGCACAGGGAAAAGCCTTTAGCCCTTAATGCGTATTTCAAAGGGATACAATATACCATTTCCATTTATCACGTATGAATCTTGTCTTTATATATAAATTAACTTTATAAAATGGAGAATATTTTAATGTTTTTGTTCGTCCATTTTTCGATCCCATTGTCTCTTCCAACAAGTAAAAAATAAAGTAAAAAAAATAAAAGATAAAAAGAATAAACGGAAAAATAAAATTGTTTTTTTCCCCCGAAACCTTGACAGCGCGCAGCTAACGGAAAAAGAAAGTTGTGCTAACTTTGTCTAGTATATCAATATTAAATTGTCATATATATATATGGACAAAATAATTGTTTAAATTAAAATATCGAATTATAAACAGACTAGTAGATATTAATAATAATCAATTTGTGGAGTAGCAAACGTATATATCGAAAAGGCCAGCTAAACTTGTATAAAGTGTGAGCCATGAATTAACTCCAACTTCAGACCAACATGCACAAGGTCGTTAAAATATTGATTCGTCTAGTCTAAAGTGACTGAGTGATCATATAATTAATGAATAGAATTTCTAGCTAGTAACTAATATTGAAACTTTTTTATAACAAAGATAGTGTGATTGAGAGATTTAAATAGTTATTACTACAATAATTTTGGGAGAAGGAATGAACGTTGTACCAAATTAATAATTGATAATTAACAAACCTCACATCTTAATTATACAGTTGATGTGTCAGCGTTCGGAAATGAACAAGAACAATTTCGATATATACTAGCGGTTGTCTGGAGATTCTATCTTGAGGATATCCAAATCATTTCTCTTTATCAATACAAATCATTTCCCTTAATCAGTATTAATTTAATAAATTGCTTCGATCATAACTGACATATTCCTTGTGTCGCCAAAGATGAGACTAAACCAAGATCCTGTCTATCTTGTTTTGCTTTAAAAATTGGATTTTAAATTAAAAGTGTGATCGTCTTTGATTAAGTAAACAATCATTTTGATTTGCTATCTCAGCATCTAACTTTTAATAGATTAACTCGCTACATGAGCTCATATATATCTTTTTCTTTTTCTTTTTTTGGAGCAAACTGATACTTTCTTGCATTCCAATGCATACAAATAAAAAAAAGTAATAAAAAATTAAAAATCAAATAATCGAATAAATACTCCACTTTAGATATTGTTCTTAATACAACAAATTAATATATTTATCAATTATCATACCACGTATGTATCGATATCTAACACTGTATTACGTGACATTCCAAAACAATAATATACTTTAGGTTGATTCATTTGCAATATATTTTATTTTACAATATTGAGGTTACCATTCACGGTTTCATTTCCAAGCAGAACATCGATCTTTCATTACATACACAATAGAAAAATATAGGATACGTGGAATTAGGACCTAGTGCGAAACATATATAGTTTCAGATCATCTAAAAGCTGATACCTACGCACTTGATGACGACCAGATCAGACGATTCCACTTTCAAACTAATTGAGAGAATAACATTATATATATATAGACCATTGAATTTTCTTATTGCATTGACAATGTTCAGCATGTCCTTCATTAGATGCTTCTTGGGAATTGATAATTAAGCAGGGGCGGAACTAGGGGTGGGGAAAGTGTGCTCAGCACACGTTAAGATTTGAGTTTTTATTAATCAATATAAGAATATTTGGTCAAATTTAGCATGAAATGTTATCTTGGCATACTCTAAATTAAAAATAAATTCAATCTTTCCATCAAAAGAGATTCTTTCTCATCCAATAAGATCATTTTCTAAAATTTTGTAGTTACTTTGGCATATGATATACAACTAATCACAAGGAAAACATCTCTTTTTTTTATTTCTATGAGTAAATTAATTAAATTTAAATGTACATTTGATTTGGAGGAAACAAAATGCGGACATATACTTATACTAAAATCCTAGTTCCGCCCTGTAATTAAGCATAAATATATATATATATTTTTTTTTTAGATATTGGGGCATGCAAGGAGGTCATTTCCTTTTATTATTTTTCCCCCTTCTCTCTGCAAAGGATGTTATCCTGTCTATGGATCCATGAAGCGTTAAGAAACAAAAGACATGTAGCCAATTCCCTAAATGCACCTAAAGATTTCCCTCTTTTAAAGTTGCTGTGGCGATTGCCACCCTACAAATTTCATTTTTTTAAAGAGCAAAATACAGAGTGATTATTACATACATTGCAAAAGAACCTTTAAGCCAAGCTGGATTGCATAACACAAGCTCACAAAGAGCAAGGTTCCGGTGCCACACTTTTTTGGTGCCACAAATGCCACACTTTATTTTTTTGCTTTAAAATTCAAAGTTTAAAATATGATCGTCCGATCCAAACCGTTGATCTTGTTGATTTTAACGATGGATGCGTTGTCATAAAATTTTATAATTTTTGAAGTTTATGTGATGCTTGATCAAAAGATAAAAAATGAACCGATCAAAATAACTAAAATAGATTAATTCTAATATGTCCTTTTTTAACCTCTTGATCAAGTATCAAATAAAATTTAAAAATTATGAAATTTTAGGACAACACATCCGTCGTTAAAATGAACAAGATCAACGGTTTGGATCGGACGATTATAAATTTTTTAAATTTAAAATAAAAAGATAAAATGTGACATTTGTGGCACCAAAAAAATGTGGCATCAGAATCTTGCTCCACAACAAATTAGAGTGTTTTTTTTTAAAAAAAATTTGAATTTAAATCTTCGTATACCCAGAAAATTTTCCCCATTGAAAGTCACGAGGTAAAAAAACCCACCAATAGGCACACAGTATTTGTACAGCCATGTGGATGAGGATGAGTGTATCTCATTGTTGACTCTTTGGTTCGCATTCCAATGTTTATCCTTTCACTAATTTTTTCATTAAATTTATGGCACCTTAGGAGAACACGCAGTTTGAGAATCCAGTATGTATTATATAATTCATTTCGTTGTTCGGCGTTCGGTAGTTCTGACTTTTCGGAGGGATAAAGAATTAGAGGCGAACAGCTCTTTCGGTTGTTCTCGTCTTGTTTGTTTCACGCGAACTATTTTGTTCGCGCAACTGTGTCGTTCGAGCGTCTCCCAAACATAACGCATAGCCGGAGTCTAGGGATTTTTTTTGGAGTCTTGGATTCCGAACTCTGCAGACATTAAGAATGGATATATGTTAAGGGTTCAAATTAAATTGCCCTGATAATTAGCTCCAGAAGTTAACACTTAATAATTACCTCCAGCAGTTAACACTTGAAATGACTCTTCGAAGGGTTGGACGCATTTTTTATACTTTGGTGTCTTTTTTCATGCCTCATTTTGGTATCCATAAACGTATTTCAGGGGGGAAAAAAATATAGTTTTGAATATATTCGTCGAGTCATCTCAAAATGGCATTGACCACCGCACTAAAATAGGTACAAAGTTGATGGTATTTGAAGTGAGCCCAATTAAATGTGTTTACATGTTCATTAAAACTTCCAAAAGTTCTTATTTTTCCTTCAATGCCTCAAAATTTTCTATTTTTCCAGTCACCGCAGAAAGTTCATATCCTTTAATTATTCATTTCTTAATTTTGGATTTTTTAAAAAGCTTGTTTATTATTATTATTGTTGTTGTACTTTCTCATGAGATGGAAACATCTTCCATATATTTTTTTTTGTTTTGTTTTGGGAATTATATTTCTTTCTTATCCACAATAAGATCAGAGATAAGCTCCAAGATCTTGTATGATAGAGCCTTCCTGTCATCCTGGAATGATTTGCCTGTCGGTGTGCCTTTTCATTAAGTAATGTAACGTTTATGTTGCCGTGATAGTCTCTCAAGATTGTACGACATTCCACTATATGCCCGAATGCCCAACAATTAGTAAACAACATAGTAAACAAGCGTAGTTAATTACGGTAGGTGCCCTAATGAATTGCCGCTATATGTCAGATCAAATTGTTTGACCCATGCCATTTACCCCTGGTTTTAAAAATAATAATAAAATAATATAAAATATTAATAATAATATTGAAATAATTTAAATTATTTAAAAAATAACGCAATTATGGAATCTGGAAATCCGACGGTAATTACGGAATCCTATTTTCTGTAACAGGCTAATTACAGAATCCTGAATTCCGTAATTAACTTGTTACGGAAAATAGAATTCCTTAATTACACCAATTCTCTCCCTTCTCTTTCTTTTTTGTTTTTTTTCTGCCGACAGAGAGAGAAATTCTGTTTTATTTTTTTTTATGAATTTTGTTTTTATTTTTTATTTTTTGTTTTTTTTTGTTAATTTTTTTAAATTTTATATGTATTCTATTTTTTTCTACAGAATTTTATTTTTTATTTTTTGTTTTTAAATTTTTTTTTGCAAACTAAAAATTACAAATTTTTGAAATATTAAATGTTGGTAATTGAAACTTATATATTTTTTAGATTTTTTAAATATAAAAAATTATATAACTTGATATAAAATATGAAGTCAATTTTCTGAGCGAAATTAATGAGTCCTAAATTTTCTACACTTATGAGCGAAATTAATAGGCACAATAATTCATAATAAAAAACCGCATAACATTACAAGAAGAAATAACTTAATAAATCACAATATAATTTAACACACGAAATGGAAAAAAAACTACTTGAACAAAACAAACTATTTAAACAAACCACTCACTAAATTGCTAATTAAAAACAAACTACTTAGATATTCTGGGTGTCCGTATATTGTAGAATTGCATCCCACCATGGGTCTTCTTCTTCCTCTTGATTTTGTTGTTGGTGACTGACACCAGCATTGCCAACGAATTGAGCGGCTTCGTTCCAGAAAGTTGCATCAAATTGGTGACTCACACCAGCGTTGTCAGCGAATTGAACGATTTCGTTCCAGAAAGTTGCATCGGCTTCTTGTTGTTCTATCTCTGCCATTCTAGCTGCTGCAATACTTCTTTGTTTATCTCTCTCCCTGTGGCATCTCAGGCTCTCCCTGATTTTTTTTTCAATTTCTTCTTCCTTCAACTTTTGCCTCTCTTCGGCAGCCTTTTGTGTCATTTTCATCCTTTTTTCCGTCTCATCTCTCTATTTCCATTTCTTTTCTTATTGATCCCACCAAGTTTGTTTTTCGTGGTCATCGTAGTGGTCACGCAAGATGGTCTCTTTGTAATTGAAAATCTGACCACACTTTGTGCAGGTCACTGTGTTGTTTCCACGAAAGTTGTAGATTCTTTCATAAATGGTCCAGTGTGTTTTTGGTGCTGAATATGATTTTTCTGTTGATGTTTGTTGGGGGATCGGGTCGGGTTGTTTGTGGTAATCTTTATACCAATCATAATTTCTGGGTTTGTTCAGATTTTCTTCGTGTTCCCGCGCTCTTTACTCGAGGTACTCCTTCCTTTCTCTTTCCTCGCCACCATTAATGTGCCACTCGTAGTGTTCTTTTAAGGGAATCCCGGTCGTGTCTTCCTTGATATTGTATTTGATAGTCTTATAACATTACCGACATAGTGCAGAATAATCTCCTCTTTTCATTTCAGCTCTGTTGGGTCTGAAATGGTGGAAACATGGCCGGTACTCATTAAACATGAGGTCAATTGGGTACTTCGGCTTACTATTTAAGTTAGAACTATTTCATTTCTCTATGATAGTGAATTTTTCAAGAAGAAGAATTGAGTGGGTGTTGCATATTCTGGTTGATGAAAGGTAGTTTTATAGACAATTTTAGTCTTAGAATCACACGATAAAAAATTAATTTCACGTGATGCTTTTTCCGACCACGCATGTCCTTTTGCAGAAGCCAGATGGGCATCAGTATACTTTTTCAGACTTTATCAGGCCACGTCTTTCCTTTTGGAGAGGGCAGATGGGCATCAGTATACTTTTTCAGACTTTTTCAGACCATGTCTGTCCTTTTGCAGAGGGGAGATGGGCATCAGTATACTTTTTCAGACTTTTTCAGACCACGCCTGTCCTTTTGCAAAGGACAGATGGCCATCAATATACTTTTCCAGACTTTATCAGACCACGCCTGTCCTTTTGCAGAGGACAGATGGCCATCAGTATACTTTTCCAGACTTTCTCAGACCACGCCTATCCTTTTGCAGAGGGCAGATGGCCATCAGTATACTTTTTCAGACTTTATCAGACCACGCATGTCCTTTTGCGGAGGGCAGAATATAATTTTTAAGAATATAAATAAACATATATATAATTTTTAATAAGCTAACATATATATAAACAAACAAGTAATTTAATTAAAAATATGAAATATTTATTATTGATTAATTTAATTATTATTATATTAACTATTATTAATTATTAATTACTAATTATTATTAATCCTCAATAACTATTAATAAATAATTAATATTAGAATAACTATTATTAATTATTATAAATATTACCATAATTTTGAATTAATATTAATTATTTATTTTAATTAACTATTGTTATTAATTATTATTTATTTAAATATTTATTATTAATGATTATTATATATTAACTATAGTCCAGAACCAAACAGCAAAACCAAACAGCCGAAACATTTAAAAATAGTTGATTTGAGCGGGAATTTCTTGATTACGGAATTTGTGATTTTTTACATGAACATTCATGCACCGAAAGTTTGTTTGTCGTATATTAATATCGAATTATCATCTAATTATTTGATGTGATATGGAATTGACATTCACTATTAATTTTGTTTGCTAATATCGAAATCTGAAACTCCGTAATTAGCTCCATAAATACTTAGTCGTTATTGTAATTTGAAATTCATCAATCCTTTTCAAACACTCTAATCATCTATTAGTTTAGGATTTCGAAAATCTCTTAGCCATATAAAAATGTATTTAATTATGGTTTTCGTTAATCAATCTTCTTATAATCCACCAAGCAATTTTCGCTTTGATGGCTCTCCACAAACTGATTATGAATCCATTAAAGAAATTATTCTGTCAACATTAGGATATTATCAAGGTCAGTTCAATTTGAGAATCGTTTCTCGTTTTAACGTCATTATTGAAGGAAGGTTCCAACAAATGATTTTGCCGGTGGACTCTCAAAATGAATGGCAATATGTTCAATACGAGTGTTTTCAAACAAGGAGACTAGAAGGTCTAGAACTGCATGTAGATTTACTTCCGGCACATGGTAAATTACTACAATTTTTGTAGGGTTAATTAGGTTTAAGGTAGCATTTTTAGAATTTAATCTTTTTTGAAATAAGATAATGGCATATCTCTAATTCAAATAATTTGATAGTGGCATAAATCTAATTAGCAATCTAACAATGGCATATCCGAAATGAACTATTTTTTAGGATGGCATAAATGTAATTAATCCATTTTTTTATATATGACTATATAGATTAATTTAAATTGTAATTATAACAAAATTTTTTTAAATAATTAGGTGGTTATTATAATTATAATTATAACGAACAATAAAATTATGAGGAACAAGAACAAGAACAACCAAATGCAATCAATTCAGACATTCAATCCATTACATTAGATTGGGATTCTTGGGACTCTACTAGTACAGATCCTCGTGCTAGTACACTTGACGAAGAAGAAGGGGGTTGGGAACATGGTGGTGGTAGTAGGGAACATGGTGATAGTAGTAGGCGAGGACGACAACAACAACAAGAAGAGGCCGAACAAGAGGACGGACAAGATGAAGAGAACGAAGAAGGTGAAGAGGATACACGTCGACTTGATGATTTATACGACAGAGGTGCCGGTTTTCAATCAGACTATGCAACTGGTGAGGACTTGAGTGATGAAGAGGCCGACTTATTTGAGTCAGAGGGTCTCGATGGTGAGGGTATGGAGGCACAAAGAAACAGAAATATAAACCCCAATCACCAGTATTATCTTACGGGAATGACAGAAACTTACTATCTCGTTGGGCAATTTCTAGATATTTCTGAGTATAGAAATTTCATCCCACAACCGTCTCAACCGCATGGATCTAGGCCATTGGCGGAAGGGACAATTTTTCTCTCAAAAATACAATTAATACAAGCTTGTAACGATTACTCAATACATTTAAATGTACAACACACAACCACTGTCAGTACGCCGAAGAAGTATATAGTGGTCTATAAGGAATATAGTTGTAAGTGACGTTTGTATGTCCGTACGGAAAGGAAAGGTACATTTTGGAAGATAATAACGCATAAAAAAAGCATACATGTGTGAGAAGGGCCGGAAAATTCACGCATGACAATCTTACGGCTGAGGTTATTGCCAACTGCATCAGAAATGCAATAAAGAGAGATGTTGGTATTTCCTTAGAGGACGTACAATCACTATTAGAGAAAGAATACCTGAATGTACAACCAACTTATAACAAGATTTGGTGTGGACGAGAGAAAGCAATCGAATATCTTTTTGGCTCGTGGGAAGATTCGTACAACAAACTCTCGAGCCTTTTATTGGCTATACAGAGGACGACACCCGGGACACAAATCAAATGATTGTTTAAAACCGTAGGTGATCCGAACAGAGCCATGTTCGAGGCAGCAGCATAGGCATTTGGACCATGTATCGCGGCAGTTCCGTATATAAGGCTCGTGATTAGCATTGATGCATCTTTCTTGTCAGGTCGTTATAAGGGTAAATTATTAGCGGCTTGCGGTTATGACCCAGAGTAGCGGTTGCTTCCACTAGAATTTGCAATAGTGCGAACTGAGAACGAAGAATGTTGGGGTTGGTTTATGAATTTTCTAAGGAGGCAAGTTATTGGGGAAGGAAAAAAATTCTGTGTTGTTTAAACAACCCCAATACGGATGGCAAGAGAATGCGGAGCCTTCATTGGTTGTGCATCGATATTGCATGCAACATGTATGTGAAAATGTGTTTACGGTGTCAGGTAAAGACCAAGGTATACCATACAAATTTAGAGAAAAGTTGGCTAATAAGAAAAAAAGAAGGGCATTCAAAAAAATGTGGGATGAACTCCGAGTGACAAATCCTGAAGTTATTGTTTACCTTAAGAAGTGTGGTAAAGAAAACGAGACAGATGACAATGAGCCTTGGAGACCGGAAAGGTGGGCACAGACTTTTGACACTGGTGCTCGTTGGGGTCTTATGACGAGTAATGGATCTGAAAGTCTCAGCAGCCGGTACAAGGTTGAGAGAAGACTAACCGTTGTTGGACTCGTGGAAGGCACTTGGTACAAGGTTGTGCAGTGGTTTAACGACAGGAAACAAATAGCACTGCAGAGACAGACAGATGGACAACGGTGGCCAAAAGAGGTGCAATTAAAAATGATGAAGTATACTATTAAAGCAGGTACAAATTTATTTCCATGTTGCATTATATTTAACTTTATTTTTTAATTTCATGTATAATGATATAAATTCATATTTACAATCCCGATGACAGTTGTAACCATTGACGTTGAACGTGGAGAATTCGAAGTATATGTGCCCTATGAGAAAGATTTTCCAGAAAAAACGTGGAAGTACAAAGTTCTCATCAAACGCGATTACCAACTGGAAGATCCTCAGCTACCAAGTAGGCGTGTTATTTGCGAATGTAAAAAACCTCAACTGACCGGAATACCATTTTCTCATGTTGTTGCCGTATGCGGTAGATATAGGTGGGAGGTAGATGACTTTGTAGACGAACGGTACAGTACGGAGAATATGCTAAAGATATGGTCTTCAAGTGACTTCCACTGCTATGGAGACAAAGAGAACTGACCTCGGTACGATGGACCCGTAGTGTTTCCTGATAGGAATATGATTAATCGGGGCAGGCGAAAGAAGGACCGTAATTGGATGTAGATGGATGCGATGCGAAAGAATAAAAGAAAAAAAGGTGAACCAGAGCAAACAATAACCCACGACAACCTATGTCCATGGAGGAACTTCAATCTGATCGCCGTACCAACACACGGAGGACGAGAAGTGCAAGGAACAGACCTCCGCCTCCTACGGAAAACCAAGGTGAAACTTCCAGTTGCAGAGACCATGTTGAACCTGTTAGAGATATGTCCTAGAAGCCAATCAGTTGGTGGCTATTATATTAGTTTATGTTATTGATGATGCTTGATCATTAGTTCCTAGAGTTTATTGATGACAGATCATTCAGGTTGAGGATCTGAATTGTAGATTTCTGTGGATCATTCGTCAGAATGACAATAATATCTCTAAAGAGTCCATAATCTTGATAATTAACAAGGAACATTAATTATCATATAAGATTAGTATGCAAGTTAAGTGATGATTAAGTTCTACAAATCATGGATAAGGAGTTACCGACTTAATTGCATATGTGTATGTGTTGACCCCTAAAATATCGCCATAATTATCTGGTCAACCTGTGAATGGATTCCGAGTTCATTTTGAAAATAATCAAGACCAGACATCTAATGCACGAAGGAATATTTTTAAAATTATCCCGGATGGGTCGGGAAGGCATGTCCAAAATTAAGCAAAGGCAAGCGGTTCTATATTTTTGCATCTCTAATAATTACTAATATTAACATAATATTATGTTAAAATTAGTATGCAATATGCATGATGATATGATATAGATCCCTAGAAGCCATAAGCCATGCTTCAAAAATACAATATCAATGATTATATAATTTATGCATGTATTGTGTGAAAATTATATAATTATCCAAAATAAGGCTGGTACATTTAACGGACATGGATGCATCAAGATTCGTGCAAAAGACTCAACTATACAAACTTGGCTAATTAAAATGACTCCCATTCCCAAATAAAATCTTAATCCATGGCAGCCCATGTCAGCCTACATCTAATTCGGAAATTAGACAAAAAAAAAAAGAAGAAGAGGTGCATGGCCCAGCAAAAAAAAAAAAAAGAGAAGCCCAATAACCCATTCATTCCTTCTTCTCCACTGGTCCCCTCTCCCTCCGTCTCTCACGCAATGTGAACACAGGACGCAATGTGAACGCAGGAATGAACTGCTCCTCTCTATTCGCACCTAAACAAGACTACGACGCCCTATTCTCATTACTCACTCCTTCACCGACCCATACTGACAAAGAGTAGCGAGAATTTCGCTAAAAATTAGTTCAATTTCCCTCCTCATTGACTTGATTTGATGTGAATTAGAGTGAATAGAGCCGTGGGAACACGGAGGCACTGTTGAATGTCGATGAGAATAAGCATCAATTAGAGAGTAACCATGGCCACCTGTTCCAATTCATCCCAAGGTGGGTCCAAGTAGTCATTAATAAGCCCCAGTGAGCCATCTACAGTGATGATGGTTTGGTCAAGTCAGAGAATTGATGTGGTGGGACCATAGTAAACACAGTCATGGGTCGTACCCAGTAACTGTGGCTCAGAAGAATACTTGAGTGGATGTCTTGGAGATAGCATAAATATAGAGAGAAGACATGAAATGAGTTGAAGATTAATGAAATTCCGATTGCTAGCAAGAAAGAAAATATACACATGTCAATACATTAAAAGGAAGAGAGGGGGTCAGTAAAAAAATATATCTATATACATATGGCATTGGGTTAACTTAGTAACAGATGAGGAATAATGGAAAGGGTAAATTAAAGAAACTCAATGCTTGAGAGTACTCTTTTCAAGAAAAAAAAAAAAGAGGAAGAAGATGGCAACATTTTCTGATAATTAGTAATGGAAAACACCTAATCTGATAACATTATGGGATTGACATGGAAGATTAAATAATCATGACGATGAAACAAGTGCTCAGTTGAAACCAGTGTGAAACATTACAAATGTTGTAAGAAGCTGAGGGACTACCTTGAGTTAAATACCGAGTGAAGGCAGCTATGCTACTTACTAAACTCAGTCAAAAAAAAACTATGGGTGAATGAAGCTCAACTTTGATATCGATAATAAATAACAAGTCAGTTGATGATTGAAGGCCTTTGAAAAATTAATACCTATTCAAATGGAAAAGGAAATGACCAAAATATCCACCAGGGGCAGAATTGTCCAATCCTCTCAGGAGACACATAATTGGTGCCATCCACAGTATCCCATCTGGTTCTCCTATAAAAGAAGCACCCAAGAAGCCATGCAAAAAAAAAAAAACACAACCCATATATCGAGCCCCAACCAAGTTCTCAACACATACAGCACGAGAGAGGAATCCTTGGCCAGAGAGTAATTCATAGGATAGTTATTCTATAAAAAAAAAAAACAAAAAACAGTGTGTGTTAGAAATAGTTTTACAGCAACATCAAGGAGTGTGTAAACTACTTTCTTGTATAATCTGTTTTGGTAAGTAATAAGGTTCTGGTGCTCTCTCTTTAATATTTATTTTCTCTTCTGATCCATGTACACAGCAACAATGTAAGAAATATAAAAAAAAATGTTTATGTAAATATGTATATAAAAAGTATTTAGTTAACATAAGCATGTCATAACAGTGTAGGGAAATAATTCAAACTCATTTTTTTTTTTAAGTTCTGCTTACTGCACTCATATAGACTAAAAGAAAAATCATACTTGCATAAAAAAAAATGGGCTTACAATGACTATGTTTAATTAGGAACATATATTGGCAAATCAATATACAAAAAGGGAATAATAAGGACAGTAGACCTCTTCTATAAAATATATATATAAAAAAAAATAAAGGAGCAGCAGGTTATTATCATGGACAGCAGGCAGAAAAAAGAAAAGGGAGAAAAGATGTTGGACAGCAGGTATGTGGAGTCCACCTCACTTCAGCAATGTAATGAAGGAAAGGGCAGTCACCATCGCTACCTCAACCATGCCAAGGAGAAGCCCTGTATTGGGGAGTCTCATATGCCAACCTGATGAAGCACCTGGCTTCAGGAGTTGTCATGCCCAGCAGCATGAGTACCACCACTACACCCTTGACTGAACCTCTACCCGAGAGCATGGAAACTGTCATGATGCAATTGAAGGCTTATATACATTCAAGGGGATGCCAACCTGTTCATTTCAAGGCTCCCTACATCATCAACAAGATGTACCAGCAATTAGAAAAGCAGTCAACAGCATGTCCTTATGGCTGGATTCAAACCGAGGTGGCGTCATGAGGTAGTGGTCAACAATAACTGAATTGACCATACATACCTCTAATTGTACATGTTACCATGCTCTCAATCCAGTCATCATCTTCCCTGAGGTGACAGAAAGCCTCAGGCACCACCCACCGCCATGACGGATTGAAGCTGAGGACAAACTCTATACCGGAGTGCCCCATGGATCTAATTGAGAGTATACCACGGTTCCCGAATGTCTCACGATGCTATCCGGCACGTTTCCATAGAACCCCAGCCTCCAGAGGTGTTCAATTGCAGTCAAGCCTCGTTAAACCCTAGTTGATTGAGGAGAGGGAGATTGCAGTGAAAGGGAGAGAGACAGGCCTGAAAAGTGGGACCCACGACATCTTAGAGACCTCACGATCCCATTCGGCACCGTCCTGAAGTCGAACGATTGCTTGAAGAGCCCAACCGAGACGGCCATGGCGGTGTCTCCATCGCCAATTCGACGAAGGAAGGAAGAAGAAAGGGGTTTACTTCCCTATCTCGCCTGGAGATGGCTCACGAATAACGGCAAAACCGCACTTCTGATGGCGAGACCCACTGACGGAGGACAACTATTCCACGAAACACCGGGCGTATGGAACCAATGGAACGATTTTAATAGAAACCGTCCCAAAAATTGTGATTCTCTGTGGCAACCTTTTTGTGGCGAGTCAGATCAGTGTGACAACCCATTAGAAGCCTACGAAAACCAATCAGAAAGCGCCACGTGTTCTTTCCTATGGCTGAAGTCGCTGCTGGCCTCTTATCTTCTCCCTGCTGACTTGGACCAACCAGGAGCGGCCACGTGTCAACTCTGCTGACGTGGCACCATGTTATTGCCGGAAACTTTAAAAATTCGTAGAAAATCAACCGTAACTCAGAAAAATGCAAACTAAATTTCTACAAGCCCGGAAAAATATGGAGAATACAATCATGCTAAAACCATAACCAAAACTCAAACAGAATATTTTTAATCCATTTTCCAAATTCTAACCAACCACAAATTGCCATATCACTGCCATATTTATTTAAAAATCCAGCAATCTTTGAAAATTCATGAAAAAAATTATAGAAAGCTCAGAAAAATATGAGGAAAATTCTGGGGAGCTCAGAAAAATATGAGGAATATAGTCATGCCAAAACCATAACCAGAATCTGAGCAGAATATTTTAACCCATTTTCTGAAGATCTGATCAATCCTAAATTGCCAGCAAACTTGAAAAATTCATGAAAAATCACAGAAGGCTTAGAAAAATGTGAGGAAAAATTCTAGAAGCTCATAAAAATATGGAGAGACTACCTGGCTGATCATCACCACCAAAATCCCTACCAGACATTAGTTCCTTCAAGATACTATGGAGACAGGCCGTCCTGGCTGAGGCTCAGGGGTCCCTGTTCTTTCCGAGGAGTCACCGGAAAAATAGAAGGGATTTATTCTGCTAATTATCACCATTAGAAACTCAATCAGGCAGATCCCGATCATCGTCTGATACTATGGAGAAAAGCCATTTCGGCTTAATTTTAAAAGGCTCAAAGGCTCACAATTAAATCACCGAAGGCATGGATAGTATTCTGATATCAAGGAGGCTCCCTATACACCTCAAGGAGTCACCAAGTTTCGGAAGAAACAAAACCGAACAAAACAAAAAAAATGATGATAACTCGGTGAAACAGGAGAACTCCTACAGAAGACCCTGAAATCCAGGAAGTCATACAAGAGCACTATCGCGACCGAGCCTAGTGCCCCGTTCATGGTTTAAATAGAGATTACCATAACCCGAGTGATCAAAATCGCTAAACGATCATCATCACGACGGGTATGAAGCAAATGGAGACGCTAAGCATTCCTGATAATAACAGGAGTGCTGGCGAAATGATTAAGCCCAATGTTGAGAATCTGGTGAAATTGAGACTCGCTGGTCTTAAAACAACGAGAAATAGATCTACCATGGCGTCACGGAGACTCAAATTACACCGCAAGATACTACCGGTGAAGAATATGGATCAATCACATATGAGCAGAACTCTTTGCAATCTGAGAAAAGCTCATGATGCTGTTAAAGCTGCGGTTTGTCGCAATGGTGGAAGTCCACGGTTATCTAAGGTACCCGCTCTCTCGAGAGATGGCAAGAGATCCTATCTTGAGTGTATGCAATCTACCCGCCAGGGATAAACGTCTGCTTGTACTACTGTCACAAACAACACCTTGAAGCAACATTATGGTCCTATCTAGGACATGCAAACCCAGTCACTATGGACAAATACCATACCATACCATATCATACCACCCATGACCTTAACCTTGAGGAAGAGCTCACGATTTCATTTCAGGAGGAATGAGTGGCTTGCCGCAACAGTGGAATTTTATACTCGCTCTCTCAAGAAGGCAGAAGATGCTATCTTGAATATTTGCGATCTAACCGCCAAGGATATGCCAAGGCTGACACTGGTGCCATAAGCAACTCCCTTAAATAACACTATAACCCTACCCTATATCTTACCGCCACATCTGATAGATCCATGATTCTAATCCGAGCATCATCTTTATCGAAAACCTTCAACATGTTACTTGGTTACATTACTCAAATGGATTAGTAATGTTACCCCAAATTCACAACCAGATTTCAAACAACAAGGCTTACCTCTTCCGGTGCTTGAGGGAAACTACAGCGTTCCGGTTGGAAGCCGGACGTTACTTGAACGCTCATAAGCTCAAAAGCCCAGCGTCACTCCAGTGACTTTCCTTGGCTAGAAGTCAAGCATCACGTCACATTGACGTTTGATCAGGAATCAAGCGAAGTTTCAACATTTGGTCAGTGACTGAGCGTCAGAGGAACGCTCCAATGATCGAGAACCAACTGTCTACCGCACCTAAGGAGGCCAAGGGGCGTCCGACTTAGGTAGCACCTGCGCGCATAAGATTTTTCAACGCCCACAAACCCAAGGGTCTGGCGTCTGACATATATTTTCAACGCTTCGGATGAGAGCCGAACCGTCATTTTAACATCTGACTGGCATCCAGATGAAGTTTTGGACATTTCAGGTGGCAGTTGAACTGTTCGCTGAACGTCTGATTAGTAATCAGATTCCCAGCAACATTTCGAATAACAGTCGGGCTATTGTTTGGTATCTTGGCTGGCTACCAGGTATCACCTCAATACTTCGAATGAGGATCGAGTCATTGCTCAATGTCTGATTGGCGAATGGACGTCACTTCAACGCTTCGAGTAATAATCGGATCATCTGTCTGATATTCTGGCTGGCTACCAGGTATTATTTCAGTGACTCAATTATGACCGAACCGTCTACGGAACATCTGACTGGCAACCAGATGTCACTTTGAACGCTTCGAATATAATCTGATCAATACTCTGAATGATAGGCGAATCGTCACTTAACACCTGGCTGGCAACCAGGCGTCTTCGATTTAGGTGGCAGCTGAATCGATTCCTGGATATTTGACCTGCAATCAGATGCCCTGTCGACATCTCAAACAACAATCGGATAATCTGTCTGATATCCTGGCTAGATACCAGGTATCATTTCAGTGTTTCGAATGATGGTTGAACCGTCTACTCAATATCTGAATGGCAGTCAAATGTCTTCAAATGCTCCGGACAACAATCGGATCATCTGTTTGATATTCTAGCTGGCTACCAGATATCACCTCAGTACTTCGAATGGAGATCGGACCGTCACTTAACGTCTGACTGGCAACCAGATGTCTTAACGATTCGAGTGGCAGTCGAATCGTTCCCTTGATACCTTGAATGGAAATTAGGTATCATCTCAACAAAAGAAATTTGAACATCGCCAAGTGTCACTTCAACGGTTCGGGAATGAACCGAACTGTCTATTGAACATCGCCAAATGTCATTTTCAACGGTCGTCATACCGTCTGTTCAACGTCTTGGTCAGGGCCAGACGTCATTCAACGCTCTATGCCCATCGAACGAGCGTCACCCCGCTTCCCGGGAAAGGTCAAGGGGCAGCCGACTCGGGTCGCACCCGCGCGCATATGATTTCAACGCCCATAAACCCAGGGGTCTGGCGTCTACCATTAACGTCCACAAGCCTAAGGGCCTGACGTCAACTCAATAAAAAAACCCCCCAGCACCGCACCAACCTAATGTTTAACGATCTGATGAAGAGTCAAACGTCACTTTCAGACACCCTCGATAGAAGTCAAAAGGGAGTCTAAGAAACCCGCTTCGGAAAATCCATGCCTTGGGAAATATGAATTTAACAATCTGATCAGGAGTCAGACGTCACCTCCAGACACCCTCAACAGAAGTCAGAAGAGAGTTTAAAAAACCCGCTTCGGGAAATCCATGCCTTAAAAATACATAACTCAAACTGAAAAGTCCAAACTCGAAAAACGAGAAGATCACAAGCGTCCAGCGATGGCAGTCAACCGAAACCTCTACAAGTCAAGAACTCCAAAAACTGTTGTCCCCTGCAATACCAAGTCCACAAAAAAATATATAATAATATGATATGCTAACATTGCATAGTAGCAATAATAATAATAAAAAAAATAAAAATATAATGCATGGTAGGACCGCTAATTGCATTGATGCATGGTAGGACCGCTAATTGCATATTTACAATTCCCTAGCAGCTCACGACGCACAATCCTTTGATTTTTCCGATCTAGAGGTGCTCCTGACCATGTCGGAGGTAATTAACAGTAGGGGCTTGCGCCTACTGGAAAGAAAGGTCCCCTTCAAATAATAAATCCTCGTGGGAGTTCAAGACCGTGCAGTTACCCCTCTTCGAGGTGGTATCAGTATCGGCCTCTTGAGGCTCGCGAGGGGTATCTGATCCGCATTCTTTTTGCCCCTCAATCCGAGACTGGATTCTTCGTTTCATTTCTATCCGAGGGCCGCGAAAAAGTGTGAGACAGTATGTTACTGGAACATAGCACAGGACATGACCCAATGAAATAAATATATGGATTGTGTTATGTGTCATTATTTATTTCATACGTGTTTGATTCCGAGTTTGAGCTGGTTCAGTTTTTCCACATGAGAATAGGTTCTATAAATATCGTCTAACGTTAATTCCTGATAAGGACTGCTATACGGACTTTATTTATGTTCTCTTGAATTGTGCGGGGAAAAACTGTTCATCGAGACAACCGTATGTCATTCATTAGTTCACCTAATGAGTGATGATATCTACTGGGCCCTTTGATGGAGTTGGATCGTATGCGCGCAATTATGCGATCAACTCTAGATCAAGAAACGTATAATCTGCAAGAATGACACATTCCTATCTTGAATTATACAAGGATATCATGTGACATAGGAATCAAAACAATAAGATACTTTTTCTTATGCAGGATTGAAATACTGTATTGATACAGTATTTATTTATGCGAATTGGGAATCATAACGTGTTGCTTGATACCGCTTATGATTATTAAAAATAAATGGTGATTTATTTTCCATGGCCAACATAGCATAAATCCTCAAAGGGTCACACAAATAGGACTTTAACCATACGTGCATTGTTTATTCATTTGCAGTAGCGAGTACTGCGAAAATATGATAAGTTGATTAATTAATTATATACCATGTCGAACCGTTATAATTAATTAACTCAAGAAGATCATATAGAACTAATATAATGAATTTGCTAATTCTAAATTAATTATTAATATGTTTGTTGTACTAAACGTCTCTAGGTTTGTCGATTACAAAACAATATCATTTGGCATTTAACAATCTTCTTTGAGTTTTATAGGAAGAAATTACAAATTATGAAAACTTAGATAAGAGCTATGGGCAAGATCAAGATCAAGTCTTTAGAGAGGTTGTAGGCTAGCTTAGACTAGGATAGAAGGTTTAATTTAGTCTTTACTTATCCTCGAAATGATCTAGATAGAAGAAAAGCTCAAAAACTAGCAAAAATCAGTTTTCTGTGTTCAAGCGTTACATAACGCTTGATAACGTTGTGTAACGTTTTGACTCTTGTTGATGACCGTTTGACTTTTCTTGCTAAAACGTCGTGTAACGCTTCATAGCGTTGTATAACGCTTGAACCAGTCAAACGTTACACAACGCCTCTTCAGATTTTTTTAACGCTTGAGTTTTGACCTTTTTAAGGTCGTTCTGGCGTATGTTGTGTAACGTTACTCTAGCATCATACAACGCTTATTTTCTGTAGAGTTACATAACGCTTGATAGTGTTGTATAACGCTTTGACTTTTGTATTGACCGTTTGACCTTCTGGCTCAAGCGTTGTATAACGCTTGATAACGTTGTGTAACGCTTTGACTTTTTTCAGTGTCTGTTTGACTTTCTTGCTAAAGCGTTGTGTAACGCTTGATAACGTTGTGTAACGCTTCAGACAAATTTCAACGGCTAGTTTGATTTTGTCTTTTTATAACGGCTATATTGAAACGTTGTGTAACGTTTCGGAGCGTTATATAACGTTATGTTCAGAATTTGACTGGTTTGCAGCTCTTGACGAGCTCTATATATATCCACCCTTTGTTCTCTCTCTAGAGAGCTTTGCTTTGCAAAAATTGACCAGAATAGAGCCTTTTGAGCACAGGGATACTCTCCTACTTGAGCTTTTCATAGCTAGACCATTTTGAGAGATTTAGTAGCCTCAAACACCACCGCCCCGACATTGTCACTAGGTGTAGGTTGGAATAGGTTGAGAGCTCTTCTTCTTTGAGGCCGTTGTGCCATTTGAGTTAGGCCTATCCACCTCGAGTGTCCTTGTGACGAGGTGATTAGGTTCGAAGTTGTAGACCCGTTCTTATTGGAATTGAACGGAGCGCGCCCTTTCGTGGTAGCGAAACTCCCGGAGACGTACGACTAAGGCTAGCCTTTCCTAGCGGGTCGGAACTCCGTAATCATACCAAGTGTTCAATTTCTCTCTCTCTCTCTCTCTTTATTATCTTGCTATACTTGAATTGCTTGTGTGCTTGCTTGTGTTGGGTACCAATTGAATTGTGTTAGGGTAGTTCATACCAAACCGGTCTAAAATCTTAATTGCTTCCGCTAAACCTTGGTTAAGCCGCCTCCTTTAGGGACAACAATGTTAATAATTAAGTTCGTTCAACGTATTTTAATTGTACTGAGCTAATTGGCCTTTTAGTTAATCAGTTAACTGAAAGCCCGATTTGAGATGAATAAATTAATGGGCCATTGTATCATGTGGATTGGCCCACATGGACCCATGGAATTTCGGCCATAGAGGGGCAGATTTGTCAAAGAGGAAAATAGAAAGAGAAAGAGCTAATATGGAAACGTTTCATATATATAATGTTTTGTTTATGAAAACAACACAACCTAACCCTAATTTTCCACATTCTATCTCTTCCCTCCTTGGCCGTACTGTTCACGAGTACTATTTACAATGGAGAAAATTTGTTTCTCCATTTTTAAGCTCTTAATTACTCTTTTAGCTCATGCGTTGAGCGATTTTCCTTCCAGTTAAACAGTTAATCGTGCGAAGGAATTTAAAGGAAATTAGTTATCGTCTCAAAACAAGCTAGCACTTGTTTATAGACTTTGGTTAATTTTTTAAGTGGACTCGAGGCGACGAGGTGGTGGTGGTGTGCTACCCATCGACTCCTATGCATAGGTTCGAGCCTTCTGAATACGATTTCGGAAGAGGTAACCTTCTACCGTTCTCATTAAGTGTCAAACATTCATAAATAACTAGATCCGTTTATTCGCAATTGTTAATTGTTTGTTAATGAGTAATGAAAATTTAAATTGCACATGGAATGAGTTCCTAATAGAACCAAGCCGTAATTTCATTAGTATCGATCCTCGGATTCAGAGTCGTATTGATCCTGCAAGAAAAGGAATTGAACCACGCCGAAATTCTATTAGCGTAGATCCACGGTCACCTTCAGCCCAATATTCCACAAGTCAGGGGGCATCGAGTAGCAGAGCACAGACCGGAATACGTGGTGGAATTTTTCGCTAGGGGCAAGAATATTTTCAAGACGTCGAAGAAATTAAGTGTAATACGTGTGGAATGTACTATTTTTAATGTTTATGGTTAGTATTTATGTAATTTTAATGAACTTCCTTTGTGTTTTGTCGATTTAATTGTGATCAAACTGTTGATTTGTTAATTGTATTATGGCTTATGGCTTATTAATATAATATTTAAATATTTTTTTATTTAAATATAATATTTAAATATTTTGTTAATTGTATTATGGCTTATGGCTTATCTAATATTTTACATAAATATAATTAAATTTTATTTAAATAACGCAAATTACAAAATGATAAATTTAAAACTATAATGAGGTGCATTAAATTTAAAACTATAATACAAATTATAATTAAAATTTAATTAAATAGAAACTATAATACAAAATTTGAAACTATAATGACAAATATTTTTATAATAAAAAATTATATAAAATATTTTTAGAATACAAAATTTTAAACTAAAAAAAATTAAAAAAAACAAAATTGTGTAGAAAAAAATAGAATACATATGAAATTTAAAAAAAATAACAACAAAAAAACAAAATACAAAAAACATAAACAAAAATAAATAAAAAAAATAGAATTCTCTGCCGGTAGAAAAAAAAACAAAAAAAAAGAGAAGAGAGAAATAGTGTAATTACAGAATCTTATTTTCCGTAACAAGTTAATTACGGAATCCAGGATCCCGTAATTAGCTTGTTACGGAAAATGGGATTCCGTAATTATCGTCGGAATCCCAGATTTCGTAATTATCGTCGGAATCCCAGATTCCGTAATTGGGTGATTATTTAAATAATTTAGATTATTTCGATATTATTATTAATATTTTATATTATTTTATTATTATTTAAAAAAGAGAGGGTGCCATTTACATTTTACAGTAGTGAGTAGTGTTAATGCCAACGGAAGCCTGAGATAGGATATACAGCCCTATCCATGAGACCATGATAGTGGGATCCTTCTCCCATTCTAGGCAGTCAGGTGGGCTTATTGGGATAACGATCAAAAGGCGAGAGCCGAGAGGTGGCTCCTTGGGCTTTTCAAAATCAACTTAATAGGCTTTTTTCAAAGGGTTGGAGATAACAGGATTGGACTTTTTTTTTTCCCCCCTAATGAGTTTAACTTTATTTTTGTTATTTTGTAATATAAAAAAAATCGTGCATCTAAAAAAATTTCCAAAAAAAACTAGACATAAGTATTATAAATATAACATCGAATTTAGAAGCAATTTTGATGCCAATTGTAGATTTGGAATTGAGAGGGAAGACGCTGTGAGTGAATTGAGAGTCGATTTATAATACTCATAAGATTCTTTTGGACATTTTTTCTTGGATCTGCGGTACTCACTGATCTATATGAGGTCAAATTGACTTATGGTTCGGACTAATATGTATGAGATAATCATCGGAAGAGTGTTGTTGGATCAGCCGATCAGTGATTAAGTTTTTTTTTTAAAATAAAGGGGGGGGGGGGGTTCTTTCCTTTGCACGTTAGATGACTGGCCACAAAATAAAAGAAACGGACAAACTTCTTTCATTTGTATTAGAAAGATGCTCTATACCATGTATATTGATGTATTATGTTGGAAATTGTTTTTACTATAATGTACGACAAAATGGGAATTGTATCCTCTGCCAACCTTTTCCATCTGGGCCGCTGGCCTTGGCAGAGTGCCGACCTCTCGTTTGAACGGTTGGATTAACATCCAACGGCGTGCACAGAAAAATACAGAGAAAATACGCTGAATTCGACTCCTGCCCTTGCCCGAGTCCCGTTTCCATCTAAAATAGAAAAAAAAAACAGTATCTCCGATTTTCACTCGAATTGGTATCATCTAAAAGGGAAAATGTCTAGAATTTCCTTCTCCGGCGAGTCCGGTCGGAGCACACCGTTTCTACTCTTGCTGGGTCAGTCAGCTTTGGTACTAGAACCATGTTTGATGCTGCCATTTGGGGATCCATATTAGCTGTAGTAAAGAATTTGTTTACCTCTTCCACCAGAATTGGTTTAAATTGCTGCCAAAAACCCCTCACTGCATTTCCATTTATTCCATCTGGGCCGCTGGCCTTGTCAGGATTGATATCAAAAACTGTTTTAACAATCTCACTTTCAGTCGGTTGCATTTGAAGCAGTTCTTGTTCCACTTGAGGCAAGGAGGGAATGTCCCCCGAGCCAATGAATAGGGATTGGAGGTCGCATAACAGGTGCTCTTTCACAATAGATGTTCTTGAAATGGCGCACAAATTCTAATCTCACCTGCTTCTCATCAGTTAGAATTCGGCCATCTTCTTTAGTAATGGAGGATATTTGATTAATGCGCCTTCTTTCAGTCACAGCAGCATGAAAAAAATTTAGTATTTTGATCTCCTAAAGCAGCCCAATTAAGCCTAGCCCGCTGAGCCCAATACTCTTCAATCTGCAGCAAGATTTTTTTGTGCTCGGCCTATAACTCCCTTTCTCTTTCCACTATATCATCGGATGCAACCCTCTGTTGAATTGCCAATAGTTCATCCTCAATTTCCATCAGAGCTATGTTAGGGGATTTAGCTTTCTTCAACCATTTATGCACTTCTCTTCTCATGGAAGTTAGTGCTCCCTTCCAATCTAAGCCCCCCTGCACTATCGCTTCCGAGCATATACTTTTAAAATCCTCCCTGTGCAACCACCAGTTTTCGAACCTGAAAACTTTTGGTTCCTTCTTCAAGACCGGCTCTGTTGATAAAAGAATGGGACAGTGATCACTATATGATCTTGGCAAATGAAAAACTTTTGTTCTAGGAAATTCCATCCCCATTGAACCGTGGACATAGCTCTATCGAGTCTTTGCATAATTAGCCGCTTCCCTCTTCTGTTGGTCCAAGCGTAAGCTGCTCCATGATATCCCAGATCAATTAGGCCGGCCTCTGTTATCATTCTCTGAAATCTCCTATGTTTACTCTTTAGTTTTGAAGAACCTCCAAACTTCTCATTTAGTGCCCCAATGGAGTTTAAATCACTTATAATACACAGTGGCCGTTGATCATGTGTCGCATAGTAAGCTATTCTATCCCATATATAACCAGCAACCACATCATAAGGGTCTCCATAGATTCTATCCCATACGAACATTGGGGAATGCGGTGTGAACTCGGATCCAAATCCTCAGCAGCCGAAAGAAACGGCTGTTCCGAGCGAGCCCATTTATTTTAATATTTAAAAAATTTAAAATTCAAACGCTGAATCTAAACCGTTGATCTTATTCAATTTTACGAGCGATGCGTTTTCATATAAGTTTTATAAAATTTGAATTTGATTTTATGCTTGATTAATTGACCAAATTATGAACGTATTAGAATTAATCAGTGATAGTTAACCAGATTCGTTCATTTATTGACCATTTGATCAAGTATCAAATCGACTTTAAATTTTATAAAATTTATATGAAAACGTATCGTCTATAAAATTGAACAGGATCAACGGTTTGGACTCAGCGTTTGAATTTTAAATTTTTTAAATATTAAAATAAATGGGCTTGGCTGCTCAGAACAGCCATTTCTTTCGGCTGCTGAGGATTTGGTTCCGTGTGAACTCGGTCCATTGTTTGTAGAGGAGGGTTCCAATGCCAACATTTTTGTTGCCCCCAAATGCCAACATTTCACTATTTAGTTACTTTTTCAAAATTTAAAACAGCAACGTCAAATCCAAACCGTTCATCTTATTTAGTTTAATGGCCGATGCGTTTTCATATAAATTTTGTAAATTTTAGAGTTTATTTGATACTCCATCAAAGGCTAAAACATGAACGTATTAGAATGAATCTATCATAATTAATAAAGTTCGTTTATTTTTCTACCTCTTGATGGAGTACCAAATAAACTCTAAAATTTACGAAACTTATATGAAAATGCATCGGTTGTTAAATTAAATAATATGAACGGTTTGAATTTGACGTTACAATTTTAAAATTTGAAAAAGTAACTAATTAATTGAATATTGACATTTGGGGGCAACAAAAATGTTGGTATTGAAACCCTCCTCTTGTTTGTATGAAGATTTTTAATCGTTGCATCACGAGAATGAAATATAGTTTAAGTTGTTTCGGTTTTTAGCCTTGCAAAATTTTTTTGGGTTGCCAAAATAATACAATTACATTATATATATATATATAGAGAGAGAGAGATAGCCTTCAATCAAAGCGCTTTGACCGGAGTCCTGGTTAAACCCCGTCAGATCTCAATTTTGAAATTTTAAATGACCGATCCAAACCGTTCAATGTGATCTCCATATTGAAATCAACTTGCAGACCAAATTTTACATTTTTTTGAAATTTTTAAGTATTTTTTTTCAGATTTTAGAAAATTGTTAATCTAATTTGTTCTGAATCCTACAAAAATTGTTGTTTTTAAAAATCCGAAAAAACTACTTAAAAATTTCAAAAAAATGAAAAATTTGGTCGGCAAGGAGATTTCAATATGGAGATCATATTTGATGGTTTGGATCGGTCATTTGAACTTTTAAAATTCAGATCTGACGGGGTTTAACCGGGATTCCGGTCAAAGCGCTTTGATTGAATCCTTCCTCTATATATATATATATATATATAGAGAGAGAGAGAGAGAGAGAGAGAGAGAGAGAGTTGGGCTAAAGTGCCATAGATGGCACAGAGGTCCCGTGCCATAGAGTCGTTTTTTAAGATTCAAAATTCAAATGCTCAATCGGAACCGTTCAAGTTATTCACCATATTAAAATACCTTTGGAAACCACATTTTACATTTTTTCGAATTTTTCTTATATTTATTATGATATTTTTAAAAAACGTTATAATTGGAGTATTTCAGACCCTCCAATTTGAACATATCAAAATAAATAGCAAAAAAATTCAAAAAAAATGTAAAAATGTAAAATTTTAAAATTTGTAAATAGTAGTTTGTTTCCAAAAATGATAGGTTTTAAAAAATTCGAAAAAAATAGTAATAAAATCTCAAAAATTGTAAAATTTGGTTTGCTATGAGATTTCAATATGTAGATTAGATTGGTTAAATTAGATTTGTCAATTTACAAAAATATCCTCGAAAAAGTCCGCGGTGTATAGAACTCCCTATGCACTATGGTGCATATTAGACTTTCTCTCTATATATATATATAAGATTAACAACGCTAACTATTTTTTCTCGTGATTTTAACAATATTACTATCTGAACTAATCAAAGAAATATGATATTTGTTCACAATTTTTATTTAATATAAAAATTACTGAAGAGTTTAAAATTATAATAGGAGTGCACGAACTGAATCTAAACACCACGTATTGGTTTCAAATTATAAGTATCCTCTGTTGATTCAATTTAATCGTGCGCCAAAGCTTTTGTAAGTCAAAATCTCAAGAGCATTTTTTATATAACACGAGAAAATTTTTAGCATTAATTTTTCAATAATGTTAACATATCGGTCTTATTGTAAATGAACTCGAATTTTAAAATTTCGAGCGCCAATACTTACTCCGTGAAGTGTATCACAGTCAGACAACAGTTTAAAATTATCATTTGAAATCACATTGATTGTTTTCGTGATTAAATGTACTCCTGTGTAAACTAAAAAAAAAAATGTACTCCTGTGGATAAATAATTTTTTTTAAATATCTTTGAAAATGAAAAAAGACTTCGACAAAAAAAAAATTAACATTTTACTACGCATCACCCAATTAAAGTATAACATTTTGGGTGGGTCTCACAAAACTCTGTAACAGTACGAGGCTTTTTTGTGACTTTTTAACCCCTAAATGTAGACCTGTCAAACGTATATTACGGAAGCGGAAACAGAGATTTTTCGTTTCTGTTCCGTTTCGATAACGGAACGAAATTCTTATTTTGTTTCCGTTCCGTTTCGTCAAACGAAATAGATTTCTGTTTCGTTTAACGTTTCGTCCTTCATTTCCCTTTGATTTCAGTCCATTTCCGTGTTCCGTTTAACGTTCCGTTTATTTTCTTCATTTCCGTTTCCGTTCCGTTTTCAGAAACAAAACTGGTTTTCTCGTTCGTTTAACGTTCCGTTTAGACGGAACGGAACGGAACACGTGATGAAACGTTAATACTGACAGGCTTACCTAAATGCATGTGAACATAACTCAATGGGGTGGCCACTAGACGCACGTCGTTCGATAGTTTTAAACAATGTTTTGAAAACCGGACCGGACCGGCCGGTTCGACCGGTTCAACCGCGAACCGGACCCTAGTCCGGTCCAAACTGAGCCGGTTTTTTGGGTGTTTCTGAACCACAACGAACCGGCCGGTCCGGTCCGGTTTTTGGCTAAACCGTCGAACCAAACCGTCCGGTTTTATATTTGTTAACAATTTTGGTTTGATTTTTTAGATGACATAAAATTCTAACAAAATTTGCTGCTTATGGGATTCGAACCCATGTCATTGGGCCGAACAAACAAGAGCCTTGCCACTGGGCCACAAGTCATTTTGTGAAAAAACTGAACAACTAATATATTTAACTAAGATTTGAGTGGATGACGTCATCCGGTTCGATCCACCGGTTCGACCGGTCCGACCAGTCCGACCCTTGACCCAGTAGCCTCGCCGGTTCGATGTCCGGGTCGGTTTTCAAAACATTGGTTTTAAAGGGTTTGAGAGCATAGAAAAACGCCAGGAAGGATTTGAGAGCATGAAGTGGGCGTGCGCGCGCACCAGGGAGGCACGTGCCACTGCAGGTCGACACGTGGCTGTCTCATTCCAACCTTTCCGTGGCTCGAGGATGAATCAGCTTCCGGATTCCCTGTGGCAAAAACATCAAGGGCATCCCTGTGCTTTACTTGTATAGATTTGGCGCCGCTGTGTGCTCTTAATAAGATGGACCCATCAGATTTAAAAATACTATGTTAATGCTGATAAGGATCATCTCAATATTCCTCATCCATCATCTCCTGAAAATGTGTTTCTATTTTTGAAATGTAATTATCTTTCTATTTGTGTCATCATCCTCTCATTCCTGGATTTTCTATTTTTGCCCTCATTATCTCATCCTCTTCTATTTTTGTCCCCTCATCCTCCCCTCCCAGCTACTGCTTATACTTCCCCATCTCTTGGGACCATCACACAGCATATTTTTTATAAATATCTAATTGTTCTAGTTAATACAAGTAACTATTCTAGTTAGCATTTTTTCCAGCACAATATTTTTTTTTCCAGAACAATTATTTTTTTTTAAAACAACTAGAACAATTTAGTTTACCAACTAGAATAATTAATATTTTTTCTAGCACAATTATTTTTTTCCAGCACTTTTTTTTTCCAAATCAACTAGAATAGTTAGTAACATTAACTAGAACAGTTAGTTTTTTTCGAGAACAATTAGTAATATTAACTAGAACAATTAGTTTCAGAGCTAGAACAATTACTTATTTAATTAAAACAGTTAAAATGGAGGGATGAGGCAGGGGTTAATGACATAAAAGGAATAAGGGATGAGGATGAGTGAATCACATCCTCTGCTAAAGGAAAGAGCGGATGAGGAGGAAACCAGAAAAAAAAAAAAGAGGGGATGAGGAGGGGGACCTGAAAAGGAAAGAGGAGATGAGGAGGAAGGGACCAAAAAAAGAAAGAGCGAATGAGAATGAGGGGTTGATTTTTCATCCCCTGGACTTTTTCTAATAGGAGGCGTTTGGTTGGGGAATATGTGATTACATAAGTTAAGGAGATATAAGTACTTATGCCAAGTTATGTAATGGATGTTTGTTTATGAAATAAGGAGGAAGAAAGATTAACTTATATTTATACATATATGTATATATCAAAAAGACTAAAATACCCTACATCAAGATGAGGCGCAAAACAAATTTGATACTAGTATTGATTTTACTTTTCCTATTCCGTGTATCCCTTTAGGGGGTCGTTTGGATGTGTCCGGAATTTGGGGATTTTCCAATTCCGGGCATAAATTTTAATATAAACAATTCATCTCTCTCACAAAATTACACACTTTCCAACGAAAATCCTTATTCCTTCCTAGGAATTGGCTATTCCTAACCCATCCAAACGACCCCTAGAAGAACTAATTTGACTGAATGAAATCCTACGTGCTCCCTTTAGAAGAACTAATTTGACTGAATGAAATCCTACGTGCTATCAAAGAAAAAAATGAAAACAACCAATTTACATAAATTAAAATACACAGATTAGAAAATTTACTCATAAGCTGAGACAAATAGTTCATACACAATCATCAAGTTTACTCATAAGTTGAGCCAAATAGTTCATACACAAATACACACAAATGCAACGCATTAAAAATTCAACAACATAAGACAATTAAAAATCAAACATACAATAATAAAGTAATGGCATACAAACTTAAAACCCTCAAATGCAACACATTACAAGAAAACTAGTTTCTACATCTTCTTGTTCTCCATAAATCATTTTTAATATTGGTTCTAATAATATCTCCAGAAGTTGCCTCATTAGTGGCCTCGTTAGTTCCAGACAACTCATCTAGACCAATCGGCATATCATTCTGTTGTGAAAACTCCAAATTTGTCGATGCATCAAAGATGTAGTCAGGTTGGTTTTCTATTTTTATGAATTTGTGAGTATGCAACATGCCATTACAATCAAGGTCTGCTTCCTGTACTTGTAATTGGGCATACATTTCAAAATTTTGAATCTCATCTTTAGTACCCCAAAAGTTCTCTCTATGACATTTCGAAGTTGAGCATGCCGATGATTATATAACTCTTCAGGGCATGTATAACGTGAGGATATGGGTCAGCGATTAAATTGCGCAAGATGGCAATTATTGTTCCGGTATGGACAAAGAAATTTTGATGAATTTGCATAACCTGAGTCGGCAAGATAGTACCTACCATTAGGAACATTAAAGCCGCCCTCCTCTGTTGCCCAACGCAACACCCTCGAATCTGCTGCAGATCCTTCCCATCCTACTGCAACGTACAGGAATATCATATCAAACGAGCACGCAGCGAGAACATTTTGTGACAAAAATCCTACAAAACATCATTTGCAGTTACTAAATAAATTAATAATTATAATCTTGCATTAACTCAAGTTGGAATTACAGTACCTTTTCTATTACGAAATCTTTCCATCTTTTTCTTCTTTACAACAGCTTGTATATGTGTTCCATCAATTGCACCCAAGGCATTCTGCAAAATATGAATAACACATCTAAAATGAAATCAACAATTTAATTTGTCCTCTCTCATTAAGTAAATAAAAGTAGAGTGATTTTATTACCTTAAACAAATGATTTCTACTGTTTGGTCCAACCAAGGGGTGTATGCCAGCACTTGAATCAGGTAGTTTTATATATTCATCATGCATAGAAAGTATTGCCTTTAGTACATCCTTGAAAATTCTGTATATGGTTTCAGTAGAGTGCTGAAATTCTTCTTGTAATTTTCTAACAGAGAGACCATGGCCTACACATGCTAAGAAAATAGCTAGTTGTTCTTCTGCTATTGTCCTTTTTGTATTGAGTTGATTGGATATTTTTTCGCATAAGCGATAAAAATTGCCAATGGTCATTCTAAATGCATTGTAGCACCTGATCGGATGACCATTTAAAATATCCATCACAAGTTCTAAACCTGTGAATTTTCTTGTATTCTGAAGTCGTGTGGTATGCAATGATATGGCAGCATCCTCTTGAAGTAACAATGTATCCACTGCTTCAGAAAACCATATTTCATCCTCCATTATCATTATAAGCATTTGACACATCCATTCTAAACAAAAGATCATACAAAGAATATTCAGAATTATTGGAAAAATTATATTACAGTAAGGATGGTATGAGAATCGTACCTCTTAATTTGAAACTTATTACTGGAGCCATTCTTTTCTTTATAACCAGCCAATACCTACAAAAAAATAAAATAAAAATAATTAGATACTTATTTGAATTAATGAACCTTGCGCCTTTTCAACAGCATTTACCTTTACATCAACATCAAATAATCAAGTAGGATTACAATCACATGCAAATCAATAGGATTACAATTGAAACAAACACAAAACATGAAGTCCAAATAGCATAATTGAAACTAGCAAATCAACAATACATGTTCTGCACCTAACTAATTAGCTGATACAATTGCCACAAAAGCAATTTCAAATAAAAAATACATGTCCTGCACCTAACTAATTCAGTCATACAATCTCAAATCAACCTAATCAGACACTACTAATTAAACTACTAATAGTAAGTGGACATGTTTTCCAAGATAAATTGTAGTACAATAAAATATCAGCAAAATAGAAAACATGGATAGAATTTAGGCAACACTCTAACATCTCATCACTTGTCATTCTCATACTTATGAATACTCTCATCTATCCACTGCTCTAGTTCAGCACCATCCAAATGTAAGAAACACTTCTTTGAGTAAACCATCCTTCAACACATCTTGTAAGATAAGGATCTGTCTCATGCTTAAACCCTTATCACTCTTTACTGTGAACAACTTACGAACAACTTCCTTATTGTTGTTGCTTGTTACAAGTAGCTCCTTCATCATGTCCTTCATCTCTTGAAATGTACTACGACGTTCTCTCGATTCCTCAACTATTATGTTAACTGGATCCTTGTTCTTACCACTCGAGTCCCCTCTTGATTTCTTACCCGAGTGACCCCTCTCTTGACCAACATTCTCATTGCCAACAGATCCCCCTCTGACTCTTTTACCAGACGAAGTGCGTGAGGCACCACCCGAGGCAGACCCTGAGCCAGTCTTTGATGTTGCGCCAAAAGCCGTATCAAAGAATGGCGGTGATGAGTACTCCATGGGAGATGGTTCGCCAATTTCTCCAAATGAGAGGTTAAGGTCGACCCCTAAATCGTTTCCAAACTCATGGAGATTGAAATCATTCACTTCCTGAATGGCAATGTCATTGCCATCTGAACTATCAGAGTCGCTCACTAGATCTTGAATTGGTTGACCCTGTGTGCTATCGAAAGCACAATAACCACTTGCAACATTTGTTCCACAAATTTCATCCATTATTTCAAACCAGATGAAAGCTTTATCCTTACACTTGTACAATTTTGAATTTTTCTGCAACATGAATCACAAAAGAAATGTATTAGTCAATTTTGAGTTGAGTTTACTTTTATTATAATAACACAGAATAAAGAGTTCAATGTATATTGTTAAAACTGAAGACAATGATACCTCTTTTAGTTCTTCCCAAGCTCCAGCTGGAGCAATAATCACATGGTTGTCAGGATGCCAATTCCACCCAGACTTTTCCAAACAAGTTTTGTACTCGTGGAATTCACTCTTGATAGTTTTTCACCTACCATGTATTTCAGTAACACTGCGTTGTGGAACACTTTGCGCACTTAAGAGAGTGGCCACTCTATCCCAAAATCCCTTGTTGAAAGTTCCTGGACCAGCAACCCTAAATGCAAGCTGCTCTTGCCTCATCAAGTTCAGCATTAGTGTTGTTTGGTATGGGGTCCAATTTGAACCTCTCGGAGCTCTCCCACCTAGCTCTCGGACCTCTCCCACCTCTCGCAACTCTCCCATCTCCAGCACCTCCTGGATGATCCATTCCTAAATTCTATCCGTGTTCTACATTTCAACTCAAGATTATACTCACAAAAAATCTTACTTATAAGCACTTTTTAATTTCTCAAAAAGTTTATTTTTTTTACTTCATCAAGGTAAAAATTTTATAACAAATAAGCACACGAAATTAAAAGATTTATGTATTGTAATTAGAATATGAAATCAATGTATCTCAATTTTCATTTCAACTCAAAATTATACATAACAAATATCTATGCAAACACCAATATGAAAATTTTCATTCAGATCTAACTTCGTTTTTAGATAATTCATGATAATAAAAAAAAATATGTACACATTGTAGCAAACGTTGCCAATACAAAAGTTTAATTAACTTATGAAGCAGCTATTTTCGAAGAATAAGCTCAAAAAGATCAGATCTAACCTTAATGCGAAGAGAGATGATGTATTGTTGCGATGCTTCTCTGTTTCACCAATTTCAGTTCTTGTGCGGCTAGGGTTAGGATGAGATATAAACAGTGGAGAGGATTGTGATAAATAAATGTGGTAGATGAAAAAGTTACGCCTGGGTAGATGAGGATATTAGATGAGGGTATGAATGGGAAGAGAGCTGCAATTTTATTTTTTTATTCATTTCCTTGGTCGTGGGACCCACTTTCGTAAGTTATACCACCAAGTTTGGTGTTATAACTTCTGCCGCTTATGTCGCGTTATACTAGATGTGTTTGGCTACATAAAATGGCATAAACTGATTTTATGCTTTGTTATTCCGTAACCAAACACTCCCATAGTGAAGATATTAGATAATTAATGAAGATATGAGGGATAGGATGATGAAATATGGGATGATGGAAAGCAATTCTCGTTAATATATCATGCGTTGAACTAAGCTTTCTTAATATCATCAAATCGCAAAAAAAAAAAAAAAAATTGCACACTACCAGTGGAAAGCAAAAGTCAGATTGAATGTTGAAAAATGAATCTGACCGTCTTTTAAAATTCCCTTTGTTCATTGCGGCTTTAAACTTATTTAGTTTCTGTATTTAATCACTACACAAAAAAATTCAATTTATATATATAAATGGTCAAATTTGTAAGTTTTAGGGCTATATTTGTGTTCTTATTTATCTGAAGTTTACTCTTTTTTATATTTACCTTATTCAAACAGTTCATGCGTGGTGGTTCGTTCTCTTTATAAAAATATTTCCTATATTTATATAGCAGAATAGTTTTTAAAAAATTTTTGTTACATTTTAAAAAAATTAATTGTCCAATAAGTAATGTTTTCCGGAAGTCCGGAACTAAACTTGAGATATCGCTCCAGTATAATATAATTGTTATTATTAAACGGCTTTTAACCAATGTCCAATGGTCATGTTTATCTCTCTTTAGGCCTACAAAAATGAACATGCATAAAGCATAATCCACACAAATGCCACACAAGAACGAGGGCGGGGTCACGAGCTTCCTGCCTCTGGGCCCCAGTGGGCCACACCAAATGTTTGATGTATTAGTGTACCCGCCAACGTGTACCCAGCATTCCAGCAAATGTTTGATGTATATTTTCCCTTAATGTAAATAACTTATAATCATGCTAATTTCATAAGAGCACGTACTTTCCAATTGCAGAAATATATCGACTTGGTAATTTTTTTTTCTGATAATGGATACTGATATGATAGATGTAATTACAATTTAGCAAGTTTTCTTGTTTAAATATTCTGGTTGAAATTACTACATTTGTATGCGTAATTCATTTATACAGTATCTATTTTTTTTTTTTTTTTTGAAGGTTGGTTTGAAACAAACAACTTTATTATTAAAAATTGTGAAAATAAATGATCTTTTCATAATTTGAGCTAAGGATTATTTGGTTGATGAAATAAACCCAAATCACTAGTCTGAACACCTCAAGCTTACATGTATCTAAAATTAAATCGTAATTCGTAATTCGTAATTAAAATATTTTACGACCTCCACAAATTGTTGAAATGTAAATTTATTTAAAAAATATTTGTTAAAAATTGATGTTGGTGAAAGAGAGATCATTTTAACAATAACTGAGATATATAACGAATAATTTTCTAACATACTAACTTGAGCATTTTTCAGAGCTCGCAAATCTTTACCAGTTGTACTACTACTGGTCATGAGAGGACAACTTTTATTGAAAACTAGCGCTAAATTCGCGCGTTGCGCGATTTATTCCTATGCCAATATATTATGAAATGTTTTCCAAATGAGCGCGGATACGATATGGAAACTTTTGCAAACAGATGTGGAATGTTGAGGATCATTATCAGAATAAGAGGGGATTTTTTTTGCTGATAAAAATAAAAAAATAAATGTGGAATGTTGCGCGATAAGCATTTTTATTGGAAAAAATAAAGAAAAGAGGCATGAATGTTTATAGTTAAATAAAAATGAAAAAAAAAACAAAAAATAAGCACTGTACCTTTCCGGTAAGCCCTATACCTCTCTGCTGAAACAGATGTACTATAGCTCTCTAGTGCAACTCCCTATTGTAATCAACTGAACTTTTAACATGTTCAATCAACAAATGTATTTAACAAAGAAAAATAATTGAAAATTCTTAAAAAAAAAGAAAAAGAAAAAAAAAAGATAAGTCTTCTCAAGCATCTGTGCTTAATGCTGCCATCATTTTTGAAGCTAATAGAAGCCTGCATAAAGAACATGCAGTGAGTGTCTTTACTTGAAGGAGCTCGAATGTGTTTATTAACCCATGTTCATCTTAAATCGCTTGCCTTCTCAATGATTAAAAATAATGCGAGGAATGGATAAGAAAAACTCAACCAATTAATAACATTACAATTTCAATTTTTCACTCACCACTGGATGAGCAGATTGCTTAGGTTTCCATTTTAACTCTCTCCTCTCCACGGATAACCATCTTTCACTTTAAACACTAAACAGTAAAATTGTAAAATTGAAATAAGTGACAACAAATTTACAAAATCAGCGAGCAAAAATTTGAAACATCTCTCAATCTGTGTAATTGCTATATTTTGTAAAATGATTTTTTTTTAATTTGAAGCTTTTAAAGAGAGATAATATCTTAACCCATTTTTTAATAAGTTCTATTCCATGCTCATACTCTCCATGCCACTATGCCAGTACCAAAGGCCAAGAAAAATATTAGTAAAACTGAATGTTACTAAACTTTTCATGCCCATTGACAAAAATAATAGTAAAACTTTTTGCATGCGAAAGAATATTAGTAAGCTATTAGCAATTTAGCAGTTCTATTCCATGCTCATACTTTGGTCTAGATCATTTTTTTGGCCCTTTTTACTCTCCTGAGCTCTTATTCACATAAATCAAAAGTGCACAGAAGTTGGTTATTGATGTCCAAATAACCTCAAATCTATCCAAATAACTGGAAACAACTTTTTGCAGCCAAGCAATCAATAAATCTAAAAGCCGAACCAATATAAGCCCACAAAAACAACAACTACCCAAATAGTAAACTCAGCAAATGAAAAGAGAAGAAGAGGAACGGGACTGACCTAAAATCAAAGGTACAAACTGGGCAGAAATCGGAGGGGCAAATAACAGGGGGACTCCCTGGATCCTTCGAAATACATGTTGTGAAAAACCTAACAAAATCAGTATGGGGTATCAATGAACGAACCAATAATTAGGATGCACGTATTATGCCTTCAGTGAAGGGGCTTCTGAATCGCTTTCTTTAGTTGTCTAATGTTGCCAGTGTAGTGATTCTTAGTGGTTATTTATTTCTCATGAACTAATGTCCAGTGCGACATATCAGGCAATTTTAATCGAGATAATTAAGGAATGAAGAGCAAACAAACAGAAACGCAAGGTATAACGAAAGATCGTACAACTAATTTGTTCAATTAAAAGGCCACAAACACCTTTATAGCCATCCATGTCGTTTTCTTTGGGCTTTCTGAAGGTGAGCGACCATCTGGCGCGCTTGAAAATGACTGGAAAGGGGGCGAGACGAGAGAGAGAGAGGGGAGAGGGAGAGAGAGTGGCTGAGAATGGATGTGTTGATCAGACGGTATCGGACGGACTGGATTTAACACAACAAAACGGACGGCTACGATTGGTTACTGTACTAACCACAGTAACCACGTGCATCGCACGACACCCAAAATCTATATTATCTATATTATGTATGTATGTATGTATGTATGTATGTATAATGTATAATATAATGTATAATGTATAATGTATAATATATATATGTATAATTTGGTGTTTTTTATTAGGATTTAGGAGAATTTCTCACTATGGACATCTGCGTATAAATACATAACAGCTCCGATGTTTATTTATGAGTAAGTTTTAAACTACTTTAGAGTGTCATTTTAGCTTTCGGTACATGAAAACACTAACAAATAAATAATTTGTCAACCACTTTTTTGAAGGTCAGGTGGCGATTGCCACGCCGACAATTTCATTAGTAAGAAAAGATGTTACAAGGCTAACAAGTTTAAAAGGGAGAAGAAAAGAGAGAGAGAAAATAAAAGAAAAGTGAAAAGAACTAACCATCCTACAAAACCAAAACAAGAAAGAAAAGAAAAGAAAAGAAAGATTGGGCAGAAGTGAAGTCAGAGCCCTACAATATCCTTTTCCAAGCCTCAATGGTGGCACAGATTTCCGCCATCAGCATTGCCGGAGGCAGACTGCGCGAGGAGAAAACTCGTCTGTTCCTCTCTTTCCAAATAGCCCAAATAGAAGCTGCCCAAATAACATCCCAAAGGTCATCGATGATTGTCCTATTATGGGTCCAAAAAGCATGAAGATCCAGAGCAGACAAAGGTGAAAGGTTGAACCGAGACCGAACTAGTGTCCAAATCTGTTTTGCAAAGTCACATTCTATGGAGAGGTGCACTGATGTTTCCAGGCAGTCCGTGGAGCAACACTTGCATGTCGAGATAGTAGGCCAGTTTCTTAGCATCAAATTCTGTTGTGTGAGGATCCTATCTAAGAGAACTAGCCAGAGGAAAATTCGGACTTTGGGAGGTACTTTTAGTTTCCACAAGATAGAGTGGTAAGGTGATCTCAAGCCTGGGTCTGCCAAAATGTGATAGGTACTAGCCGAGGAGTAGTTTCCCGTGGTAGACCATTTCCACACTGGCCCTTGGGTTCCTCCCATGGTATTAATCGAGATGGAGAAGAAATCCCTGTAATACAAAATGTCCTTGAAGGCAGCTGAAGTCCGGTCATCCAAGCTTAATGTGGCAATATCTGTTGTCCCATAAAGCAGATGTATAGTGGAAGACCAGGTAGAATCTGGTTCTGAGATTAGTTTCCACATCCATTTCATGAGTAAAGCTTGATTCTGGGTCTGCAAGTCTAAAATTCCTAAACCACCAGACTTTTTTGGTAGACAACACTTCGCCCAATTCACAAGACAGTGGCCCCCGAGGTATTTGTCTTTGCCTTTCCAAAAGAACCGCCTTCGAATTCCATCCAAGTGCTTAATTAGCCAGGCTGGTAGTTTGAAAACCTGCATGTAGTGTAGAGGTAATGCCGTAAGGACCGACTTGACCAGAGTAAGGCGACCTCCTAGTGAGAGAAGGTATTGATGACACTTATTGGCCTAAAGTCTGTGATTTCAGAAGGATTTTGCTTTTTGGGGACGAGAGTTATGGTTGCTCGATTAAGCTTTATTAGATTGAGGTTGCCTAGTTGAAAAGCGATAAGTGCTCTGAGAACGTCATCCTTGATAGTTTCCCAAGACTTCTTGAAGAAATCGATAGGGAACCCATCCGGACCTGACGCCTTGAGGAACATCATTTTCATTTCCTCAGCATAACATTATTTACTACGAGCAACTGAGCAAGGTTACACAGGTGTTGAATGAGTTACGAGCTAGCTTATATCATACACAATACGGCTTTAAGGATTTATCAGATAAATAAATATATTCAAAAAGCACACCAGAGGAAATGGAGTTGAATTTAAGTAAATTATTTTATAAGAATTATTATTGAAGAAACACAGTAAAAAAATAAAATAACGTCCGATAATTTAAAGATAAAGTAAATAGACATTGAGAACCAGCTCTTGGTCTAGTGCTAAAGAGTAATGCATCTTGAGTGAAAAGTCACAGGTTCGAAACCCGATTGGAGGGGGTCTTTCATAGACATTTAATCTAAAAATAAGTTGGGTGGCTTAGACCTCCAATTTATCTTCAAAAAAAAGAAAAAAAGTAATTACACATTTTCTAAATTATTTTAAGAGTTTGATACAGTCAAAGCGATTTGACAAATCGTTTCATCAAACTCGATTATATCTCAATTTCTAAAACTCAAACGACCGATCAAAACCGCTCAATATGTTTTTCATATTGAAATCTCCTTGCCGATCAAATTTTATATTTTTTTTATTTTTAAGTATTTTCTAAGATTTTCAAAAACTGTGGTTACTGTAGGCTCCATAATTAATTATATCAACAATTTTTATAAAATTAAAAAAATATGTAAAAGAAAATGTAAAATTTGGTTGGCAAGTAGCCAAGTACATTTCTATATGAAGATCAATTGAATGGTTGGGATCAATTGTCTATACTTTCGGATTTGAGATAAGATCGGATTTGACAGAACTTTTCATCCATATTGTTTTTTATTTTAATATTTCTCATTATTTTAATTATATTCTCTTAATTTTGTAAATTTAAAAGTATAATTTAACTATAAGTAAATTATTTTCTAAATCAACATATTCAAGAATGATTCCAACTACATTCATATTTTTCATATTTTTGTGTATACTTGTGCACGTCAATTAGAGATCCCATCAGCTGAAACAGTTGGGATGACACTATATCACGTGATTTTAACAATTCGTTGTGAATCGAACATACACGAACAATATTGCATTTTTAGATTTTTTTTTTCTGAAATTCAAATAAAATTCCTAGCAAATGGATAAGATCAAACAGGCATGAACAATGTCATTTTTTGGAAGTATTTTTGAAATTCATACAAAATTCCTCGCAAATGGACAAGATAACGCCACAAACATAAGAACAGATGCTACAGATGTGAATTGCATCTACTTCTAATTTAATCCTTGACATTGTTGACATACAACAGTTTTTTTTTTCCCCGATAAAATGGAAGTGACAAACTAGAAAGCACTAAAGTTGAATTGTATTATTTATTTATTTAAACTAAGGAGTTCACAAACAAGTATCCGAAGCGGAATTGCGTAAGATCATTTTCTGGATTCTATCATCTCCATCATCTCAGAATTCTCATTAATTATCAACCGTCCTCATTAATAGAAGTCCAGGAGATGATGGAGATGATAGAATCCAGGAGATGAGAGGATGAAGACAGAGCGAATTAGAGAGGAGGGAGGGGAGGGAGGGGGGGAGGGGGAGAGAGCGAAACAGAGAGGGATAGAGGGGATGAGATTCCAGGGAATGATTTATTAACCAGAACAATTATATATATAACCAGAACAGTTATATATTTAACCAAAACAGTTATATATATTAACTAGAACAGTTAATATATAATTACATGCGAAACACACAAGGAGAGATGAATCAGAGGGGAGGGAAGGGGAGGAGGAGGGAGCGAAACAGAGAAGGGGATGACTCCCAGGAGATGATGGATGGGGATGACGGGATCTAATTACATTCCGAAAATGAAAAATAGTTAATTACGTGTTTTCTAAAAATGAAAAACGCATCATTAGGGATGATGGGGATGATGGACCTTGGAGATGATCCTTATCAACCCCGATATCCGAAGACCTCAATACTGTCTATGAATAAAAAAATTGAAATTCTTCAAATAATTCCTGCCAACTTCCTGATTTTTTTTAAAAAAAACATAAGATCTATTACGTATCAATCACTATTAGCCTGATACAGATAACATTTAGAATTAATTTACCATACCATCTCTTTTCAAGTTGCCAAATAAAATAAAATAGACAAAAACAGGTCCAATTTTACGGTCCACAGAACCGAGTCTACCAGAGTTGGAAGTCAGCATAGACTTCCTGTCGCTTTGTGGTCCAAATCACTGACGGTGGATCCGGTTGGTCCTTTTAACGGATACCAAATCGTACAATCGGATCTACTCCAGAGAAATTGGTGTCGCATAAAATCTACTGTTCAAAGAGAACAGATTTTGCTTAAGAAATGCACTGTTAGAATTGAAGCTAGACCAGAACCTACCAGACTTTTGATTTTTTGTCGCATGTGACTAATTAGGATTTAAGACACTTTTTTATGAAATTTACTTACCGTCCACTTGAAGTTAATTTACTTCTTTATATGCTGTATGATTTGTCTATGTGTGACTTGAAGGCTACACTTGTTGTAAATATATAAAGGGAGTGGAAAGAAAAGTTATGGAAAAAGATGAATTAAAGAGGGTTGAAAGGACTTTTATTACACTTTAAATACGGGTATAAAATGTTACACTTTTTTATAGCTAGAGTAATTCTTCTCTTTCATTCTCGGTTTCAAATTTTTATATTTTTAAAGCCAGTAAAAACTCATGTGCTGGTCCTGTCACCTATTAATTTTTGGATGGGAGAGTTTTTTTTCATTTTTAACATACGATTGCTTAACTTTACTTATCAGCACTGTTTTTTTTTTTTATTATTGAATTTGTAAGAGCCAATGCAAACCGGGCCAGATGAAAGAAACCAATTATTACTTGATCAGTCGTTGCACGAATCTTGGCGCTCCCACAACTATGCTAATTTCACATTTTTTATTGACATATGATGTATGATCATATAATCTCACATATGGACATACGTGAAATTATACAGTTAGTCTTGTGTTGCATTTTGGGGCATGGTTTGTGAGTTCCGTGGATCCAAAGAGAGACATATTGCATCAATTCGAATATTGCAAACTAAATTAACATAATTTTATTCTTTATGTCAATATTGGTATCAATATGAGCATTGGAATTTGGAACCACTCTGCTTGACAAAGCATCGAAGTTCTGATCACCACAATAGATAATTACGGTGATATTTTAGGGGTCAACAGAGGAGTGCACATGGAAATGTCAGCTTGTTCAAACTCCTCAATTTCTGGGTGATCTGTTGTGGTTTCATCTGAAGGCAACTCCTCTTGATAAGCATTGGCCTCTAACATCAGGAGCTTCCTCTTTTGACACTTGTGACTAAGGGTATATTTCTCACCACAATAAAAACATAACCCCCATTGCCTCATTTGATCCCTGGATAAATTGTTGAAACTAGTAGCAGTAGATAATACAGGTTATGGCGTGGAATATTACAGCAATTTCCTATCAAGAGGGTCTTTCCCTTTAGATATGGATAAGCTAGTATCACTTCTAATAGTATGATAAGTGGTTGGCTTAACCCAGTTCCTGTTTCGTTTATCCATACCCTCTAAATTCAACTCAACCTTTCTTGCAAAATTAAAAGCTTGGTTCAAAGAGACAGGCTCAAGAATCTCTTCTTTAAATCCTTCAATGAAGGTTTGAATAAAGAAAATGGAGTTCCTTATTTTAGTTTCACCAATCAACTTTGATTTAGCTCTCTCAAATTGTCTAATATAATCAATAACCTTGCCAGTCTGTTGAACTCTTTTGAACTCACCAACAGAGTTAGAATGATTACATGAGTGGATAGACTCATCTATCCAATACTTCTTCTAACAATAAAGGCCAAGGCAGGTTGGGACAACGGTTGGAAAAACTAAATTTCCAATGCAACCTTTTGGAAGTTTTGGGTCCACCAATGACTAATGTTTTTTTCTTTTTTTTGTTACTGTTATTTCGTAATACTCTCCACACAGCAAAAATTGCTTACTTTTATATTTGCTTGCATTTGTTTTTTGACCATGAAATATCAGGATATACTTTAGCAGTTACACATCAAGTTCTGGACAATTAATTTGTTGAGTGGCCTCTATTCATTGGTAGTTACCAAGTCAGATGTGGTACATGTACGCAGTAGACAAAATTTCAACCTTTCGAGTTTATAATACTTAATTATATATTTTTACTTATATTAGTGAAAGAGGAGGATGGTATTTTAATTTGGAAAAATTGGAACAGATGGCCAAAAAATACTTGCTTGGCAATAAAACAAACAAAGATTTATTTTATTTCCTTTTGACTTACTTGTTTTCCTTTCTTCAATCCAGATCTCATATTCATGTGATTATTATTGAATTTTCCTTATTTATTAATTTTCAGGTTTAAGGATAAAAAGTTAAAATGATCGGCTTAAAGTGAGGAGAGAATATGTATTGTGCAGTATGAAAGAGGTCGTTGCCAGGGTTGAATGATCTGCTTGATTTTGTGCTAGTGTATTTACTTTTGTTGTTACGTGTTTAAAATTTGAATATAATTAAGCTAAATATTAAGGTTTTCTATATGCTTAACTTTGGTTCATCCAGGTTTGAGTCTTCGGCGTACATAGGATGTAAACTTTGGTTGTTGTGTTACTTGTGTACACTTTTTGCTTTCGCCTGACTTGAATGTAAGCTGGCAAGTAATTTTGAACCAATTATAAATTAATCTGGATCATTTGTTTGTAAGTTTGATGCATGTTGACTTGATGTAAACGTACAAGTCGACTTCATTAGAATGTAAAGATGGATTGCAAGCATACTTCTTTTTTTATTGAATTGCGATGACATTTATAAAATTGGTACGTGTTTTGGATTAATCATCCGCACAGGATGGCAGGATGGCAAAAATAGAGGATGCCGCATATAAGGACTGTGTTCGAGTATACAGACCTGCATCCATTGGGCCAATCAACTCGAATAGGGCCGAACCCTTCAAGCACTACATACAGTACCGTTCTTCAGATATTTTAAGGTGCGCCAGAGGCTTGGAATGCTAAATAAAACCAGTGAGTACGCCATTCAAAATCGAAGTTCATTCCAAACAACTGAGAGTTTATATCATTAAGAATACCAAAACACCAAAATAGCTAGTTGAACATCTGCTAGTTGAACTTTTAATATCACAAAAAGCTGCAAATTTAATACGTCAACTTCTCTAAGCAACTGAGAGTTTATATTCCCAGAGAATACCAAAACAAATTTTTTTTTTTCTGTACACTCATTGCTCCACCAAAGGCTGTAGAGAGTCAACGGTAAAGTGTCAATTCAAGTAGCAATAGGTACTACCAAAACAAAATTTTTTTTCTGTACACTCATTGCTCCACCAAAGGCTGTAGAGAGTCAACGGCAAAAGTGTCAGTTCAAGTAGCAATAGGTACTACCAAAACGAATATTTTTTTCTGTACACTCATTGCTCCACCAAAGGCTGTAGAGAGTCAACGGTAAAGTGTCAGTTCAAGTAGCAATAGGTACGCTTCAGTTTTAATTAAGCAGCCTATTCCAAATTCACAAAAAAAAGAACAGAAATTAGTACATTGGATAGAAATCTGACACAATTAAAATTATCCAGATGTAGATATGATTATACAATTTAGCCAGATTTAAATTATCTCAAAACTAAGCTTTCCTCTCTAACTGAAAAAAAAAGAAATCCAATAAATATCAAGATTAAATTAAGAAAATATGAATTTAAGAGTGAGAAAGCTAAGCTTACAAAAAGAAAAAAAAAAGATCAATACCTATTGATCCAGTATATTCTTCATGTCATGGAAAATAATGTGGACTATGAGTAAATCTTAATAAGCCCCTCATATTCTGTCAAAAGAGAACAAAAAAGTTTATTATTATACTTGAGTAACCCATTTGTTGAAACTAGAAAGAGGGAAGTGGTACCCGGTGGTGGTACAGAGAGAGATCAAAGAGAGATGTGCGAAGATGGGTGCACACATAAAAACAGAAGAGGATAAGAGTATTTTGGAAGAGTGAGTACAGCCTCCTTTTTCTCAATTTGTTTATTAACCAAAATTTAACAATCCTACATAAAGGTCCTACAACTTTACGATATTACAAAAGAGTTGAATTCAATCAAAATGAGGAGGAATAAACGAACACCATTAACTATTTAATTTATATGACCTCTACTCACAGATCATTTTACCTCATGGTTCAATTAAAGCTAAACTAACCTGCTGCTTGGGCTTTTGTTTCTTCTCCTTAGTCTTTTTCTGCTTACATTGTATATCCTCCTACATATTGAAAATAATTCTCATATAATAAACACTAACTTGAAGTTTTGAGTTTATTCTTTATAGAAAACAAACCTCGCTGTGACTTTTTTTAAGATAACGTGTCATGCCCTCGAATTGCTCAGGGTGTCTTTCCATGCTACTCGAAGCAGATTGCTTGCCCTTTGTATTTTCTAGTTTTTCAAGCTTCTGAAGTGCAATCTTTTCCATAGTCTGATATTGAAACAAACAACGATTGAATAAAGATAGAAAAAATACATTATGTGAATTATTTAATAATTTAAAGTTTTAAACAAATACCAATTCATTTTTTACTGGACGAATGCGATAGATTCCAATCCTATCTTCATAAACTGTCTTTTTCAATTCTTCTGGTAGCCTATAATAGTTTTCTACCTCCACCTGCAGGTCATCTTCAAAGTGTGACAAGTGATCCGCCAGGAAATTCTTTTCCCTCACAACCCATTCAACAGTTATCAAAGTATCTTCACTACCAAGATTAAGTTCTTCAGTGTACCATTTATGAAGACCCGCTAATCTTCGACAGTCATTTATCCTATCTAGATTAATTTTCTGAATGGTGCCATTTTCATTATACTCTATAATGCCAAAGTTAAAAGCATTAGCCACATGCATATTATCAGTAAAAATCCTATAGCGCCTCCACTTATATTTTGATCTCACTTTTGCCTGCTCACTATTCCACCCAGCATTTTTAAAGCTGTTTGCCCTCTGTATGGCTTCATACAGAGCCTCTATCTCCGCATCTGTGCTTGAGAATGACCTGCCATCAGGTATTGTTTGTCTAAACGCCCGAACTTCCACCAATTCCAACAAATAATCTCGAATTGATATCCCATAAGCAGCTACCCTAGTACCGGATCTCCAGGAAGCGTCAGAGTTAATTATGCAATCATTCTCTGTGAAGTGTTCCTCAAACCGAAAACTTACTGGCACCTTCGTGTCCCCTGACTTCTCTAGGTCAGAAATTAACTCCAGATCCTTCTTTGTTACTACTCTGTCCCCACTTTCTGAGCATTTACACAATTGTTGTAGGAAGAGATAGACATCAACTTCACAATCTATGCAATGGTATTTATAAACTCTAGCCTCCTGCAATTAATTGTCATTCAATACATATGACAAATCAGAAAATCTTACACTAAAGCAATCTTGTCATTACATAATAAATACGAACTTAAAAATGGAATGATGCAACAAAGGTCAGAGTTGAACAAGTTAGAGTAAGTGGCATTATTGTCAAGTGTCTGTACCTTCCTCATCAACATTTCTCCATCTTCAGGCGCACTGAGCGGTTCTGAGGGTATAGCCACAGATTTGCCCCACCTAATATTCAAAGCATGATCATGCAGTTCTACACCTGATGAACAAAAACGAAAATCAGATTGGAATTTTGCTTATAACTCTATATAAATTGTGAATACAGGTCAAGAAAATCAGACCGTTTAGTTCCTCCTTGACAGCAAGGGCATCTGCTCTCTTCATAAACACAACAAACCCATAGTTCGTCTGTTGTTTGCTTTCCTCTTTGGTGCAGCGCTTGAAACTCGCTAAATCACCGTATTGCTGAAAGGTTCTTATCAGATAATCATCTTCTATCTAAACAGTGCAAACAAACCATTGACATATATTGTTACAATAAGAATCAAAAAAGGATAATCTGAAAATCAATAGGAAAAAACAAAGAATAAAAAGAAACCTGAGGAGCGATATTGCCAATATACAAGTTTGTGCTTTCGTTCGGCTACATAAAACAAATTGAATTGAATGTTAGGAAAAAGAGATGGGAAACAAGGGTTACAAGTCCTTGCCAGTGTAAATTTAAGCATGCTAAGGAAGGGGAAGGGCAAAAACGCCATTGTCACAATTTTAAATTTCTTTTCTTTCAATGGAAAATATCTAGTGAGGTTGATGGTAAATTGTTTATAGGAAGATAATGACAGTGAAGCACTTAAGTGCAAGATTGGCACATGAGAGTGAGAAACGTGACCGCATACCATAAAATTGTTAATAAAAGGAATAATGCAAAGTAGGTCAGAGTTTTCAAATAGAAATTGTAAAAAGCCAGTGAGCAGACAGTGGCATTATGAGCTATTTTTTTGTAATTGTTATAAACAGATTAATGAGTTATGGATATATAAGCACATCTATTGGGTATCTATGTGGTTAACTAGTTCTCTAAAGCACTAGTTGTTCAGTGTAAAAACAGTGGCAGTGAAAGGCCTATTTATAAAGTTAAGCTACCTTCATCATCACCATTTCTCCTGGTGGAGGCACACTGAGTGGTCGAGACTGTAGAGCAACAGATTTTCCCCATTTAATGTTTAATGCATAACCATGCACTTGAACATCTAAGGATTTAAAAAAATTAAGAATAACCATAAATTAAGAATAGATTGGAATTTTTCTTATAACTCTAATTGCAAATATAAAACAAAAAAATAAGACCATTTATTTCCTCCATTGCAACCTCAGCATCTCCTCTATTCATGAATATGACGAACCCATAATTCGTTTGTAGTTTGCTTTCCTCTTCAGTGTGGCGGCCGATTCTGACACCGGCTAGATCACCGTATTGCTGAAAGGTTCTTATCAGAAAATCATCATCTACCTAAACAGTTCAAACAAATCATTGACATATATTGTTAAAATAAGAAATCAAAACAGACTTTTTGCTAGTATAATATGAAGAACAATGGCAAAACCAATAAAGAATAAAAAAAAACCTTAGGAGAAAGGTTTCTGATATACAAATTCGTGCTTTCAGATGGCTGCATAGAACAAATTGACAGAGAATGTTAGAAAAATAAAGAATGGATAATAAGGGGCACAAGTTTTTGCCAGTCTAGAATTAAGCATGGGAAGGGCAAAAACGCCATTGTTATAATCCTAAATTTCTTTGCTTATAATGGAAAAAAAAACCAGTAGGGTTTGCTGGTGAATTGCGAGCTATAGATGCAACATAGAAGCTCAGAGTTGGAGGGTAAAAAGTCAGTAAGGTCATATTATGGCATTACCGCATTACAGTTGGAGGGTAAAAAGTCAGTAAGCTCATATTATGGTATACTAAGCACCACTATTGGGGTTATCTATTTTGTTAAGAACATCCCAAGAGCACTAGTTGTTCAGGATGAAAATAGTGGTTGTAAAGGTATATTTATGAGGTCTAAGTGCCTCTACCTTTCTGATCACCATTTCTCCGGCAGGAGGAGAATCGAGTGGTTGAGAGGGTAGAGTAACTGGTTTTCCCCATCCAGTCCTTAATGTCAAACCATACACTTGTACACCTGAGGATTAAAAATAAAATAATGAATGATCATAAACTAAAAATTACATTGGAATTTTGCTTAGAACTCTAAATTACAAATATAAAACAATAAAATAGGACCATTTATTTCCTCGAAGGCAACCTCAGCGTCTGTTCTGTTCATAAAAGCAACAAAGCCGAAGCCCTTCGGCTTGATTTCGACACTCCCTATACCCCCATATTGCTGAAATGTTCTTAAAAGAAAATCACTATCTACCTAAACAGCGCAGAAGATATTGTTAATATAAAATCTGAAAAGACTATTTGATCGTATAATCTAAAAAAAATAGAAAAAAAATAGAGGATAAAAGTAACCTCAGGGGATATGTTCCCAATGTATAAGTTTGTAGAGTGCGGCTGCATAAAACAATGCAAACGAATCAAATTAGGGTTTAGCTCTAAACCACCTCTTATCTATAATTTCCGATTCTATTTTATTAGATAATTAAAACTTACATCGTTGTTCCGATTGTTTCGAAGAGCCATCCAAAGCAGCTCTCTCGTGTTTTGGGTTTTGGGGGGATACTGAAAAGGAAGGTGGGTTTTGGGGGGATACTGAAAAGGGAAGGTGGATTTTGGCGGGAAATTGCTTTTTACACGGCTTTAGCCCTGATCGGAATGAGCCTATAATGGGAATTCAATTCAATTCATTTCATTTGACGAGAAAAGAATTCAATGGAAATGATTTCCGATTGAAATCCAGCGATAGGAATCTATATGAGATGAATTGACGGGAATTCCAATTTAATGATTTCTCATCAAACTTTTTACCATTTTACCCTCATATTTTGTTGTACGGATATACCAACACGCCACAGAGATCAAAAAGGAAAAATAATACATGGCTTGCCTGGCTGGATGTATGGTGGCAAACAAAGCTATCCATACACTGATTCACATCCTAAATTAATGTATACAAACTATTATCATTGTATTATTGATTAATTTCCTTTTTGTTTGTTTAACATTATTTAATGGCTCCACTAATTAATGCCGTTTCCAAATGTACCTCATACTGTTCCAAAACAACTAAACACAAAAAAGTTACCAGAAAGTTTGAGCATATACTAAAATAAAGTTTTAATAGCATTAATGATGCTGATAAAAATATTTCAATTTAATTTTGATTATAGAATTTATCCAAAGAGATGTGCTTATATCAATAAAAGCCATCATAGAAATTTTGCACATTCATACTGTTACGAACAGGTAGGCACATTCAACTACCTACTGTGGCTGTATTATTTTATTATTATAATTGAGTTTTTTCGCCGATGACCCTATGTTTTTACTATTTATTTTTACAAATTTAACTTTTGCATTTTAGTCTCTCCAATTCTTTTATTTACAAAAGGATGAAATAATATTTCATACAAAATGATATTATACACATGTTCAAAAAAATATATGCGCAATTAAATGCATATAAAATATGTGTAATATATTTATTATATCTATTTAATACATATTTAAATGGAAATAAAATTTTGGGAATTTTGTAAATATGAAACATGCAGGGACCTTGTTGCAAAATATTTTTTTAAAAAGTCAAAAGTTGCGGCTTGAATTCTCTGACACAATGGAAAAATAGAAAAAATTTGAAAAACTAATAACGCGTTTATAAAACGGTTATTAGGCTAATAATGCATTTTATAAACGGGTTATTAGGTGAGAGGCTGTAACACGTTTATAAAACGGGTTATTAGGCTAATAACGCGTTTTATAAACGGGTTATTAGGTGAGAGGATGTAACGCTTTTATAAAACGTGTTATTCCTTGGTTCTTATTAAAATAAAAAAAATCTCGGTTCCTATTAAAATTTTAGGGGTACAAATTCTTAATTATAATAATCACGGATATTTGGTGGATGTGATTTCATTAAAAAAAAAAAACATACGAAAGTAAAAATGGAGTGGGATCCGCTGTCACAGAAAGTTTAGAAAAAGCGAGTCGGAGATTGTATCATTAACTGATGAGGGTATTTTGGTCAACTAAAAAAGTTATCGTGTATTGCTAATTGAAAGCTTGTAAAAAGCAATACCCCCATTTTCCTCGGACGCGCATCCTCAGCAGTAAAAAAAAAGGACTGCTTGGAGTAGTCCTTTTCTTTTTTTTAATATTAAAAATTTTAAAATTTAAATAGAGAATCCAAACTGTTGATCTTGTTAAATTTTACCGGCGATGCGTTTTCATATAGGGCTTGTTTGGATGAACGGGAAGAAGAGCTATTCCCGGAAAAAGCTTCTTCTCGGAAGAAATTGGGATCCAAACAGATGGGAAGAAAGTTGGGAAGAAGGAAAATTCTCGGAAGATCATCTTCCAGCTATAAGTTGGAAGAGGGGGAAGAACAAAAATGGGAAGAGGGAAACAATAAAATAATCCCTCCACCGACCCCTTGAATGAATATAAAATTCGTTTTTATTATTTTCCAATTCCATTCGATGCACAGCACATGGCCCGTTATTTTCCCCTGATAGCATATTGACTTTTCCAACCAAAGGTCAAATTCGTTTTTAAACAAATCATGTACGGTCAAAATTATAATATTGTTATTAATTATTTTTATTTTAATAATAATAATATTATTATTATGTTATTGTAATATAACAATATTAATTATTTTTATATTATTATTGTTACTTACTTTATTAGTCTAATTATTTGTATTAAATAATATTAACAATTAATTTAATAAAATTATTAATTATTTTAGCATAATAAATAAGAAAAAAATAATAAATTAAAATTAGTTGTGAAAAAATAAGATAAATGATTATTTTATTCTTCTCTTCTATTTTTATTCTCAACTCACAATCCAAACAACCTTTTAAAATATTATAATATTACAAAATTAATTATTTTTTAAAATATAATTATAATATTCTTATTATTTTGTTTATTATTATTAAAATAATTATTATTTTATTTTAAAATATTAAATATTAAAATAAATAAGGAAAGTATAATATTACACAAATTGGTTTGAAAAAATTAAAATGAATGATTATTTTATTTTTATTATAATATTATATTATTAATTATTTTCTATTATTATTATTATTGTTTCTTATTTTATTATTCTAATTATTATCATTATTAATAAATAAACTACAACAATAAAAAAAAGACAAATGAATAAACTATAGATAGATAAAAAAAGGCAAATGATTATTTTAATTCATTTCTTCCATTCTTCTTCTCAACTCACCATCCAAACAATATTTCTTCTTCCCGGAATAACACTCTTCCCACTCTTCCCAAAATTACACTCTTCCCAATGTTTCTTCCTAAAATCCTTCTTCCTTTCTTATTCCTAACTCATCCAAACGAGACCATAAATTTTATAAAATTTGAAGTCAATTTGATACTTGATTAAGTGATCAAATTATGAACGTATTAGAATTAATCTAACAAGATTCGTTTATTTGTTTACTACTTGATCTAGTATCAAATCAACTTCAAATTTTATAAAATTTATATGAAAACACATCGCCGGTAAAATTTAACAAGATCAACGGTTTAGATTCTCCATTTGAATTTTAAAATTTTTAAATATTTAAAAAAAAAAGAAAAGGACTTCTCGGAGCAGTTTTTTTTTTACTTCTGAGGATGCGCGTGCCATTTTCCTCTCTTCTCGCCTGCTCGGTTTTTGTTATCTTTTGAGAAGTCGAAGAAGAGTGTAAAAATGGAGGGAAGCAAGAGAGGGAAACCTTCCTCCTACAGCTCGGTGCATGAGTTCGTGTCAGCGGTTTCGCCTCTGATCGACCTCGAAAAGGAGGCGGAGATAGCGGCCTCCATAGGCTCGGCCGCTTCAAAGAGCCTGGAGCTTGCTCAGAAGAGGGGTTCCGTTCTCCCCAATCTCAAATGCTCCGATGCTCAGGTTTCTCTCACTAAATCGACAACCTGTGTTGTATATTTAATTATTTATTGTTTGGGCTGTGAATGGAGAGGTCCAGTTTCTGATGAAGATTATCATATTCATGCATTTCACAATATTGAAATGGATAATTGAAGTGCTATTTATGCTTATCTTTGTTAGTTAAGCAATTGTGTTCGAAAGCTTAAGGTGTCAGAATGTAAAGGCCTTATTTGGTTTTTTTTATTCTTATAAAATCTCATACTGACTTCATGACGGCAAACCGAATGCTTTAATGACATTTTGTATAATTTACTAGACAGGATTGATGGGAAAAACTCTTCTTGAGTTCCAGTCTAACAAGGGGGATGTTCTCCCCCCACATAAGGTAATTCTACTGTAATTTTTCTGTTTTCTGGTAATTTTTCTGTTTTGTATTATTCTGCTTCCTACCATAGGGTAAAGGGAGGATATTGATGTTGTCATCGAATGAATCAACTTTGTTGGGGTATATGACAGTTATAAATGTCTAAAATCTCCGCATTAAAGACTGAATTGGTAAACTCAGTATTAGCGACCAACTGAGAATTGAACACTGACTGCATTAAACATTTTGACATTACTCCTTTCTTTCCTTTGAATATTATAACATGCTTTTCTGATAGAATATATGATAGTTAATTTTACATGTGTAGTTTGGAACGCATGATGTGGTTGTTTTGAAGCAAAACAATGCTGATACCTCAGCTGCTCCTCTTGGTCAAGGTGTAGTGTACCGTCTGAAGGTATATATTTAAGCCATCTTTCTGATCTCTTTAATTTTGTTCTGTTAGTTATCATCTAGTAATGTTTTAATTCAGACAAATACTTACTCCTGTTGAATTGATACAAGCCCCTCAGTTATGTGCTTAAGTCCACTCTACCCCATGTTTTATCAATTACTCGACCTGAAGCTATCCCTTAAACATGTCAGTCTGCATTAAAAAAAAAAAAAAGAGAGAAAAGAAACATTGAGTTTGGTCAAAGAGGATTGAGCTGGTATCTGTACTCCTGAATAGGAATGAAATCAACTAAAACATATTAATTGCATTTTAGTTGTTTGGATAAACAGGACTCCTCTATAGTAGTTGCATTTGATGAGATACCTGAAGATGGCCTAAATAGCCCTTTACGTCTTGAGAAGGTTGCGAATGAGGTATTAACTTTTTCATCAATACAATAGTTGTATGTATTTTAGAATTTATTTTATTTTATTTATTTATTTTTTGCTGTTTGAAAGGAGTTACTTGAGGATAAACTGGATTAATCATAACTTAGCTCTACATTTGTGCAATTAGGTGGATTAGTTGAGGTTTTAACTTGTTGGATTCAGTTCTCTCCATTTTGATCATCTTTTTTCTTTCGTTGAATCTAAAATTAGATCACTCATCTGAAATGAAAATTAGGTGACTTATAGGAGGATGAAAGATGCACTCAACCAACTTGGCATGGATGTGCAAAGGGGACCTGCATCGGACTTGATTCCTGTATTATTTGGAGAAAAGCAGCCTACAGTTCTCAAGCAGGCCCCACAATTTACTCCATTTAACAGAAATTTGGATGATTCCCAGGTAGCACAATTTTCAATTTTCATAAAACCGCTATGTGTTTTGCAAATTGGCATCACATATACTATTTAAAAAACTGTCTTCAAACCACCTTTTTTGCTATTCTGAACACTCTGTCAATTCGTGGTTAAGAAAAAAAAAAAGTTTCTGATATTGGCAATTTACATTGATCATTTTTTAAGGATAACATTCCAGTATTAACACAAAGAGTAAGTCGAGAAAAAGAATAGGTGATAATATTCCTGAGGTTTTCATATGTATGCACCCAATTTTATAATGACATTTAATATTATTAACGAACTTTGGTTTATGTTGCTTGATTGATTGAGTTACATCTTAGAAATGTAGCTTCAACAAAGAGCTAAGGGCAGCACATTTAACATTAACATAATATACTGTTTCTTTGGACTATTAAGTTCTTTTGTTATTGGCATATCGTGTATATCTCAAGAAATCTCGTGTTAATTGTAATAGCGTGAGTTGTTTTTTTTTTTTTGTATATGTTATTAGAAAGAAACCGAACCTGTGTTGAAGTTGGAGGAAATCTTATTGTGCTTTGTCACCTCCATTTTACATGAAGATTCGTTATTTGTGTGTATGTGAATTGTAATTAACATGATGTGGGAACCCAATATGTTTTAACTCCCTTTACCGTCGTTTGGTCTTGAAAAGTATCGCTGAACTGAAATAGTGTCAAAGTTATCATTGTTTAACAGAATTACCTCAAACTATTCTCAACTGAACTAACAGTTTTATTTTAGATTATTTTACAAAAAAAAAAAAAAAAATTCCCTCTTTGCACATGTGAGGTTGCTGTTTACAAGTAGAGGTTCTCTTTTAACAGTGTAACTTAGCAAAATGCTACATGCATAAAATATTTTTACTGCAGTTTGAAAAAAAAAATCTCTTTTACTCATTACCAATAAAAATTATCGGCTTCATTATTAAGAAATCTTCACATGCTAATGTAGAAAGCTGCGATTAAAAAGGCAATGACATCAAAGGAAGTGTTCTTACTTCATGGCCCCCCTGGGACAGGGAAGACAACTACTGTGGTGGAGATAGTTCTACAGGAAGTTAAGAGAGGCTCCAAAATTCTTGCCTGTGCTGCTTCAAATATTGCTGTTGATAACATTGTTGAACGTCTCTCCTCTTACAAGTAATTTGTCAACACTCCTGACAGAGTCAATAGCATATTAGACAGATGTCTTAAAATTGCCAAAGTTAAATTTTTGCATTTTGGTCTTACACCTGTACCATATTTAACAACCTTTAACAGTTTTCATGTGGAAAGTCATGATTGTGAACATGACTGGTTCCATATGACTGCTAATCAGGATGTTTATCCAAAGTTCTGCCTCGAAGAGACAATACAGATAATAGTCTAAACATAGGGACCTGAGAACCAAATGGAAATCAGTGATAATTTACTGAAACATAGTTCCAGATGTCTCTCTTTCTGTTATCATCAAAAAGAGATTACCACAGCACGAGCATTTTTGCATCTGTTGTTTAAACTGGCAAGAACCCTGATGTAGCTTCCTCAACAAATCTAGAATACTCTCATGTCAATTAAAGTTTTGATAGCATTACGAACACATTTCTTTGTGTGAGGGTCTCTTTTGGCAGCTAAACCCGGCGTTGGATGCTAACTATCAATTCACTTGCCACATGCATCTGCTAGTACCTAGTCAGTCCTGCAGTTACTAGAGTGAATCAGTGATTTCATGAGGTTATTTTTATCTCTAGGAAGTAAAGGGTGAAAGTGGGTGGGGTTGGGTGCGGTTGGCAGCTTATTTCCTAAAAGTACTTCCATGTAAAATCAGGTCATACCTGATCTGACTCTCCAGCAGTTAAGCTGCTAGGTCAACATATACTGGCAGATCAACACCAATCAATTGGTGTAAACCAGGTTTGGATACACCATACTGTTCAGAATAAAAAATAAATTATAGGGTTTGGAGTTCATTGTGAATAACATGTTGTTTGATTTTTCGTTCCTTTACTTCAATTCATTCCTGCAGTCTTCACTTCTCTTCTTGGGATGAATACTATTTTTTTTTTTTTACTTTTGTTAGGATAAAGGTTGTACGAGTGGGCCATCCTGCCCGGTTACTACCTCAGATATTAGACAGTGCACTTGATGCCCAGGTACCCACTGCTGAAACACTTTTTTTTTTTAATATTTGAAAGTTCAAGTGGTAAGAGTACCGGGCTGACTTCTACGAGGTCCAGGGTTCAAGCCCGCATGCTTGCGATAGGCTTGGAGAGCCGGCGTAAAAACTTAGCCACATATACAAGAAATGATCAGGGTAGGGGTGTCATTTCTAGCCTACCCTAACTTGTTTGGGATAAAAGGCTCTGAACTTATTGAACTTATTATATTATATTCGTAAGTTCAATGATTTAAATAACTGTTTCTTAATCGTGAGAAGGTTATGCGAGCCGATAACAGCAGTTTGGCAGCTGATATTCGCAAGGAAATGAAGGAACTAAATGGAAAGCTTCTGAAAACAAAAGATAGAAATGCTAAGAGGGAAATAAGAAAGGAACTACGGACTCTGGCTAAAGAAGAGAAGAAGAGACAACAGCTTGCTGTTGCTGATGTCATAAAAAATGCTGATGTTGTGCTGACAACATTGACTGGTGCCTTTTCGCGCAAGCTGGATAACTGCTCATTTGATTTAGTTGTTATTGATGAAGCTGCTCAGGCTCTTGAGGTCGCTTGCTGGATTGCTTTACTAAAGGTCTAATTCTGTCCATTTTCATTTTGTGTGCATATTGTTTGTTCTGTTGCTGTCCAATTGCATAACTAGGGTCTGAGGCAAAAAAGGGGTTGTGGTTTTATATGCACTAAATCCATAGTTGAGCCAACTGAGGCAAAACTGGCCAAACCACACTTTAATTAAGTTTCACATTTTGACTTAATTTCTCATTTCAACAGTCTTATAACCCAGCTGTCAGACTGGGATAGCACTCCTTATTTTTTAGATCATGTTAAAGAAGACCATATGGACCACCACTCAGTTCCCAGTTTACATGATATCTTAGGAACAATTTTTATTTGTTTAAGAAAAAGGTTTTGTTATGTTCCATGCTTGTGTAGGTAAGATTTTTTGGATTTGCTGTTTAAATCTGTTTGGTTGTGGGATAGATCCTGCAATATTTGCTCACATTTTGCTTTCTGCTCACCTTACTTCCAAATTACAATACAATCAGGGGTCCAGGTGTATCCTGGCTGGAGATCACCTCCAGCTCCCTCCAACAATACTGAGTGAAGAGGCAGAGAAAAAGGGTCTGGGAACAACTCTCTTTGAGCGTCTCTCTCACCTTTATGGTGACAAAATTACCTCCATGCTCACAGTTCAGTACCGCATGCATGACCTCATCATGACTTGGTCTTCCCAAGAACTTTACCAGAACAAGGTCTCTCTCTCTCTGCCTACTGGGGGCACTAAACACACACAGAAAAAAGTAAAATAAAATTTTCAAAACTATTTGTGAAGAACATCAGAATTGTACTTACAGATATGAGGTGGGAGGGAGAAGTTCTTTAAGTAAAACACACTCATCTATAAACTATTTATAATAATAAGTAGTATATCAGAATTATTTTGGTATGTTGTACAGCATAACCGGTCTTGAATTGGTTTAGTTTATCCTACCCCAACTTGTTTGGGACAAAAGGCTTAGTTGTTGTTGTTGTTAACTTGTTTTGTAGCCTACCCCAACTTGGTTGGGAGAAAAGGCTTTGTTGTTGCTGTAATAATATGTTAACTTGTTTGTAATGTCTGACATATGCTTAGATCACAGCACATCCAAGTGTCGCCGCACATACGCTTTATGATCTTGATGATGTGAACAAATCGTCTAGTACAGAACCTACTCTTCTTCTTATTGATACAACTGGGTAGACTCTCCCTTTTGATCTCCTTGTGAACTTTTGATTATGACAAAAGAATTGGCTTTATTTTACTGACCTGCTCATTTGTGAGTCAAGGTCTCCTGACTCGAAAGGTTGGTTCAACTCTAGCTTGGCTCCCAAATTACAATGCATTTTACAAGGCTAATAATTCTGAATGCATATTGATCAACTAAAAGCTCTCATACATTATTATTTTAGTATATATTTTTCTAAAGAAAATTTTGGCCCATTTAGAGCTTGGGCATTTTATCATCGGTCAGAATCATACCCAGATTCAATAATTTCCAGCCAACTGGTTTATTGGGTTAGCTCAATGAGTGGATCATTTATGCAGCTTGAATGTGCATAGGTTTTTGTTCTTTTCCGCACATATTTGGACAAAAACATTCAGTCAATTCCATTTCTGTGATCATGTAACAAACTTTACTATGAATTTGAGAATTTCTAAAGAGGCCACTTCAGGCTATCACATGCTGACCTTAACAAACTTTGACTTGCTCATTATCAAGTCTTTTAGCTTGATTTATTAATCAATATAAATCTGCAGGTGTGATATGGAAGAAAAGAAAGACGAAGAAGAGAGCACCTTAAATGAAGGAGAGGCTGAAGTCTGCATCTCTCATGCAAAGCGTCTTGTAGAGAGTGGTGTCTCTGCTTCAGATATTGGAATAATTACTCCTTACAATGCTCAGGTTTGGTTTTATTCACTTAAAGTTAAATAATATCTTTCATTTCTAATTCAAATGTTAATATGTTCAGCATGGCTGTATTATACCTGTATCACTTGCTAATGAACTGCGGTATGCTGTGCTTCTCAAAGTCTGAAAAGGCAATGAGGGCCTTTGGTTGTGATCTAACCATCTGGAGCTAGTATGATATGCTACTTTGTTCTTAAAGAAGTTAGCTTGTCTGTCAGACTAGTAAAAGAAAAAACAAAAAAACCTAAAGATGGTGTACAAAAAAAAACCATTTCTCAAATTTGTTTTAGACACAATAAATACTTGCAATCTAAAAGTTGCTTCTCATGGTAAAATGTGGTATTTAGATCATAATAACTGACTTGGATCGAACTTTGAGAAGTTCAACTTTGGAAATTAACACCAGCAGTTCCAGTATCCAATTATTTTATCATTTACACAACTGGTCCCCAAATTATTTCCCACATTTGATCATGGTCCCTGATGCTTTGAGTCCCTAGTTTGGGTATCATTATCTGATTGATCAAAGCCCTATTCTGTGCTAAAATGTGGCACAAGTCTTGAGAATTTTCTCATTAAAAGCTAATTGTATCGCAGTGCTCAGCCTATTACTTGGGTTTCCGTGATTTTTTAATTTGAAAAAGACGGGAGTGAGTAAAGTGGATACATTGAAAGTTTATACACTTCACTAAGAACAAGGTGATTCCATATAAGTATCTTTCTGTAGCTATGTGTAGCATGGACATGAGTGTCCTGCGTGGCGTAACATGACATGATACAAAAAGCGACTTCAATTCAATACCTAGTAATACCCGGCCTGGGTGTTGGTATCATATCCTACACGCACACGAAAGATGTTGGACCCTATTATTGTTTTATTGAAGTACTAGAATTGTAAAGCATACTGCATAAATTTGTCAAATCTATATTCTTTAGGGCGGACTTACAGAGAAAAACAAAGACTCTGTATGATATGGTATTGGTCCTGCAGGTGGTGTACCTCAAGATTTTAAGAGGAAAAGAAAAGAAGCTGAAGGAGGTAGAAATTTCAACTGTAGATGGTTTTCAGGGCCGGGAGAAGGAGGCTATAATCATATCTATGGTTCGATCCAACTCCAAAAGGGAGGTATGCATGATGTAATCTAGTTAAAAATTTGCTTGCTTATTCGTTAGAAGCACTTGGGAGGCTTTTATGTTTTGTTTCTCAGCTAAGAGTATTTCCTAATAACAAACTAAGAGAAAGTTCGGCTTACAGAGTTTTTTTTTTTTTTTTTTTTCCTTTTTTTGTAGGTGGGATTCTTGAGTGACCACAGGCGAATGAACGTGGCAGTGACACGTGCCAGAAGGCAATGCTGTTTGGTATGTGATGTAGAAACTGTCAGCACTGATGGTTTTCTGAAACGGTTAGTTGAATACTTTGAGGAGCACGGCGAGTATTCGAGTGCATCAGAATATACTGAAGTTTGACTGAGGATCTTTTCTTAAATATTTTTTTTCCTGCCTTTTCTTTCCTCTCCATTTTCTTACAATATTTTGCATTTGTTATATTTGTTTAGTATTTGTTTAGTATTATTTTCAATTATCTGACATTGGTTGTACTGCAAATATGATATTAATAACTAGTGGGTAAAAAAATAATGGTGTTTGGAGTCTATTTTTCACTAAAGCTGTGCTCCATAACAAGATAGCGGAGGGGAGGTTCGGTAGGGGAAGGTCGGGAAGTAGATGACTGATGATGCTCAAAGCGTGTTTACTCGCTCCACGATGGTGGTGAGATGGAGGTTCAGGAGTTGACATGAAATAAGAGAGAAAGATTTTATTGGAGTTTTCCTTGGATCTGTTATCCTCGTTTCTTTTGCTACTATTTCTTTCCGAAGCAGTGCCTAACAGTCTGTTTAAAACGCCAAAAATAATGTTATGATTTACTGGGAATGCATATCTTTTGCAGATCTTTGATCTGAACCGTCCGATCAATGATAGGTGTTTCATGATTAATATTAGGTCCGTCGATATTCGTGCGGTCTGTAAAAATTAGGTCCATCGATAAATTATTAAGAAATGGGAAATAAGAGAAAAATTAGATCAGAACGCCAAATCTCTAAAATTTTTAAAATGTAAGATTTTTGAAATTTGCAGTTTTGAAATTGGAAATTTCAAATTTAAAAATGTTTCAACAATTTAAACTTTTACGGTACAAAACCAATTATTTTCTTTGAGTTAATATATTTCTAATTTTAATGTTTTAGAGTGGCGCATTCAAAGAGAAAATTGATATATATCAGTTGACTAATAATAGAAATTTTTTTATTATTTTGATTTGGCATAAATAATTTGTCATTTAGCAATAATATATCTCAAATTTCAAATTTGTACACATACTCCTAAATCGCCCTTTATTTTTTTTTTCTCTCAAAACAAAATCCCTTTAGGAATTTATAAAACCTGATGTCTATCACGTTTTCTACCAGACTGTTGTATGTAGGAAATTATCACAAATATTTTCTACTATTTTTAGGACTGACTGAAGTATGTAGGAAATTTCCTTTTGGATATACTAAATAGCGGGAATTATGTAGGAAAATTCAACGACGAGAATCTAGATCTGTCTTTTGTTTCCAGGCCCATTATTTATTTATATATATTGATCGCCCCAAGTTCAATACTAACCGACTTTGCAAGTTTGCAACCCCAAAATTTCTCCTTTCTTTGACGATTGATTCGATCGTTCCCTCTAACCCAACCCCGTAACAACTAGAGCGGCGTAAGCGTTACATCTCGTCGCCTCTCATATTTTTTTGCTATATATATATAAATTCGCGACCTTCAGTTTCGAAAGCACAAGAGAGCTTACAAATTACAATCCTTTCTCCCCAAGTCGGCGAAAGGAATTCTTCTATTCGACTACTTGTCATTCTAGTACCACCGATTGGCGATAGAGAACTGAGAATCCATGGCTGGCGAAGGTATTTCCCTCCTGACTCCTCCTCCTCCTCCTCCTCCTCCTCCGCCTCTCTTACGATCTAATTCTCTAATCCTTCGCTGTTTCAGGCGATCGCGCGCGTGCGCCGAAGAGACACAAGAGCTCCGCCTCTAAAGCGGCGGTTGTAGACGAAGAAGAGTACGAGTACCCCGATGATTTCGATGAAGATGCACGAGATGGTATTGTTTCATTATCTCACTTTACTAAAAGAAGTCCTGTAGAGGTTGTAGGTTTCAGTACTGGTGGTTGATCGCTTTTCTACGAAATGTTTTGGAATCTATCTTGTTAGTCTAACGTATTCTAGTTTTTTGATGATTTCTGCAAAAAACATGTTCGATTTTAATTAATGATTAAAAAATTTTCAGGGAGAGCAAAATGTTAAGATTAAGCTTCTAATTAGTAAATTGATGCATAGGCAAAGTAAATAGTTTTCTTGTTAAACAGATGTATTAGGAGTTAGGAGAAACAAAATTCAAATGAGACGTTTCCTATTTTTATTTTTCCATTTGTAATGAACCAAACCAATTAAAAAGTAAGGTTTCAACTATTTTTTTTGTTTGTAAAGAAATGTAATAAAGTTCTGTAGGAGAAAATTTTAGAGTAATGGTGGGAGACTATTTAATTGTTTTTTATCAACAATTCAATACCTGTGTTGCTGGTAAATTGCTTAATTGAGGCCATTTGAGAATTGTGTTTGTAATGTTTCTATGGCGATTATTGCAGTTGAAAAGGAAGCGAAGAAAAGGGACTTCAGTAAATTGGAGCTTAAACTTGACCATGCAAATCGACCATTATGGGCATGTGCTGATGGCCGCATTTTCCTTGAGACGTTTTCTCCTCTTTATAAGCAAGCATATGATTTCCTTATTGCTATAGCAGAGCCTGTTTGTAGGTAAAATTGGAACTTCAAATGGAAACATACTGAGTACAGCTTGACAATTTCACTGAATTTGGTCAATTATTGGTGAAAATCTGGCATATTCGTTAATAAAAACCTAGTAAGAAACAGCTAATTCAGAAGAATGATATTACCCTTGAAATATTGGTACTCACTGATCCTTTGCCAGAGCAGAAATTGGTCTAAAATGGCTGAAACTATACTTGAACTTTAATTGTTGATACGCCATTTTATTTGATCTTAATGAGCAGATATTTGGAAGCTAAAATCAAATTTAGTTGGTTGATCTATACTGAAACTTGATGGCAATTTAATTAATGTTTTGCTCTATCAGCATTTTATATAGCTGTTATTCACAATTGTATATTGTATATGTAGTTGCAATTGAGAGGTATTGGTCTAATGTGGGTAAATATACCTAAATTGTATGTAAAAATGCAATATGTGAGACTTTTGTTTTTTGCAGGCCTGAATCAATGCACGAGTACAATTTGACGCCTCACTCTCTTTATGCTGCTGTTTCTGTTGGATTGGAGACAGAGACCATAATAAGTGTTCTCAACAAGCTATCGAAAACAAAATTACCTAAGGAGATTATAGACTTTATTCATGCATCCACATCTAATTATGGTAAGGTCAAGCTGGTGCTGAAGAAGAACCGGTATTTTGTGGAGTCCCCATTCCCTGAGGTATGTACGAGATACTAGTTAATAAAAGAACCTTTTTTGGTGAATTATGTAAAATTGAACCGGTTTTGTTTGCCTTTGGGGATTCACATGATTTAGAAGAGGCCATTCTTACTTCTGTAACATGTAAATGTCACATTTATCCTGCAAACAAGAAATATATCTTGGTGAATTAAATCACCATCTGCTTCCCTACAAAGGGTGAAATAACCTTGTTGTCTGCCCTTGCCACCTCGAAAATCATCATTAAGAAGAAAGGAGATAGTTTGGTAAAACTCGGAAGGAAATAGCATGGATGAGTTTAATATTTAAGAATGATGCTCAAGAAGATGCACGATTTGATTTTTCTTTTAAGAATTCTGGAAACCTAGATCGGAACCTGTATCTAGAAATGCATTTCATTTCTCAGTTGCACAGTACTATATAGTGCACAGTTCTTGTGGTAATTACTTTTGCGGTTTTCTGCAGGTTCTTAAGACTTTGCTTAGGGATGAAGCCATTTCAAGAGCAAGGTTGACTCCTGAGGTACTCTCCCGCATACTTCAAAAAAGTGTTATCTATATACACTAGGCTGTTCCACTTTCGTATAACATAATATACAATAAAATATGGCGATGGTTGGTATTGAATGTGTGCTTTTGTGTTTCTGCTCATGCTGATATGTTTAATATGAGTCCATTTGAGATGCGTTAGTGTTAACGAGTTAGTCAGTTGTTGTATTATGCTGTATTCATACTAGTTTGGAATGACCTATACTGGTTTACACTGGTTAAATGTTGCCTTGTAGGCCATCCAGTTTCAACTTCTCTTGTCGCTTAGCTTTGTTTTAAATTGCTCCCTGAGATTTGATTGATTTATTATGGCAAGGTCAAATAAATCGAAATGATGGTTTGGTGATGACCTATTAAGGTTTGCACTTGTCAAAAGTTTGGGCTTATTATCATGAAAATTCTACACCAACGCCTTCCTTTCTCTATGACATCTCTCTCTCTTTTGATATGCAGTTGATTTTGATACAAATATTTATATTTTCTATGAAGATTATCCTTTTCTGTATTCATTGATCTGTCCAAGAGAACTCACCTTCACAATTACATTTTTACCTTTAAAGGCAATGAATATTTCTCCATTTGTTGTGATTTACTTATAACTGTTTTTTTTTTCTTTTTTCTTTTTTCGTAGGAATCTTATGGAGGAGAATTTACTGTTAGCAAATCAATGGGGGAGGGTGAAACTGGACATGAGGAGCTCTTGAATAGAATGGAGTTGGCAGCTGTTACAGAAGAGAAGGAGACTCATTCTTTTGAAATTGACCCTGCCCAAGTACGTTGTTTGTCCCAATTATGTAACTGAAAACTCAAATTCTTTGACGTCCTGCAAGACTATAGTTTTACCTTATTTGAGATCCCATCTTACTACTTTTAAGACCTCTGTACAATAACTCCCAAATGAATTATGGTTAAGTACACTCAATCTTTAATCGGTAACTAGTTTATAATGGGGGATTGCTTTTAATGATTGAATATGGCCTGCCAATAAAGTCTGCTTATATATTATTTTATAATGCTGTGTATAATTTGTTCGACTCCCAACCCAAAATTATATTCACAAAGGTGAACTCTGTAGGTGGAGAATGTGAAACAAAGGTGTTTGCCAAATGCTTTGAATTTCCCTATGTTGGAGGAGTATGATTTCAGGAATGACACGGTAAGATCTTTAATTAATGTTTTCTTTAAGCTGATTCTAAGCTCTCTGTTTTCTGTACGCATTGATTGCATGGGAGCTTACTAATCCTTGGTGAAGTTTGATGTACTGTTTGGCATTAACGTGAGAAAGCAGTGTGTTGTCTAATTCTTGTTACCAACTTCATTTCTACCGTGGATGCCTGATAGAAGAGTTATCTAAGTATTGTTCTACTTTTGCAATATTTAGATTTGTCTTTGGGAATTTCAGGTGAATCCAGACTTAGACATGGAGTTAAAGCCACAGGCAAGGCCAAGGCCGTATCAAGAGAAAAGTCTTAGCAAGATGTTTGGAAATGGTTGGTTCTTGTTATGTTCAAGGCCTTGATATGTTTGGAAACTAAAATTTGATTTGAAGAATGAAGTGTTTCTCAGGTTGCAATATCCATTAGTGGTCATGTCTAGTTTCAACCAGTGTAGCTCCTAATATTTGTCAGCTGTTGGATCTAAACCGTTATGCACAAACAGGTAGGATGTATAGGCATTAGTTTTACTGCGAGTCTGCCCTCATTAATGCCTTTAGTTATTTTACTTCTTGGTTGGTCTGGGGGATACTGCACACAGGAGTTGCATGAATAAATGAGCAAGTGATTCTTAAATTGGCACTGTTCTTCATGTTGGTGTGTTGGGGGTTTTGTTGGGATTAAGTTATATTGCTAGGAAAATAAAGGAGGGCATTGATATATTTGTTCCTTTCTCAATGAGCTTCTGTCTTCTGTTTTGTCATGCATTCATACTGCATTAAGTCTTAGATAAAGCACTGCAGAAGCAGTCCAATTTAAGTTGATTGCACTGCTATAACTGCTAGCATCCTGAACTGTAGGTAGAGCTAGGTCTGGTATTATAGTGCTTCCTTGTGGTGCTGGCAAGTCATTGGTGGGTGTGTCAGCTGCCTGCCGCATCAAAAAGAGTTGCCTATGCCTGGCTACCAATGCAGTGTCAGTTGACCAGTGGGCTTTCCAGTTCAAGCTCTGGTCAACTATCAGGGATGACCAGATCAGCCGTTTTACTAGCGACAACAAGGAGAAGTTCAAAGGCATGGCTGGTGTCGTCGTTACCACCTATAATATGGTTGCGTTTAACGGCAAGAGGTCTGAGGATTCTGAAAAGATCATCGAGGAGATCAGAAACAGAGAATGGGGTCTGCTTCTCATGGACGAGGTAATGATCTTTGTGTATGTATATATATTTTTTATGTTTCCCCACATTGAGCACCTGTGTATTACTGCTAGAACAAAATCCAGTTTTTCTTATACAAAAGCAAGAAAAGAGAAAATCCTTGCTTTGATACAAAATATTGGACATCTGTGCCTAACAAGAAGAGTGAAAAAAAAGAAAGGTTTGGTTAAAAAAACAAATTGATCAAAGCTCTCCTAGATAAAAGTAAACCCATAGCTTGTCATCAAAATCTTAGGATCTTCCAATTAACTCGTTATCGCTTGATTCGTAATTTGAATAACTGATAAAAAAAGAGAACCCGTGAGGATTGGCTATAGTCATACAGATGCCAATTTTTTATGGCACACCGGCTTCATGTTATGCTGGTCGAATAGAGTGTTATTGGGCCTCGTCTGCTGAGAGGGTTTAAATCTGCTGAAAGAGCATCTTTTCACAAATGGCACAAAAGTCCAAAATCTTTTCAAGAAAGCCTAGGGTGTTGAACCATATTAGTTCGTTTAGGTCAATAGTCTACTTGACTGTAGTGAAATGTATGCAGATGTTATGCATCTGAACTAAGAATAATTTTGAGTATGCCCATTAATTTGTTTTTCAGGTGCACGTGGTTCCAGCACACATGTTTCGTAAAGTTATCAGCATCACAAAGTCACACTGCAAGCTTGGTCTTACTGGTACATTTTCATCTCCTCGACATTTAATTTTGTAGTGTATGCACTCTTGATTAGCTCATGTTACTATTGTACAGTTTTGGTTGGGTTTGGATCTTTTGCCTTCTGGAAAAAGGTCAGATTGGGTTTTTGTTGGGTTTGACCTGGTTGCTGGTCCTTCTGCTAGAGTCAGATTTCTCACTTACATTACCACACCACTAATCTTGAAATTAGTCTTTCGCTTATCTTGAGATTTTTTAAATGCTTGACTAAACTGCAAAAACCACAGCTACACTTGTAAGAGAGGACGAGCGTATAACGGATTTGAATTTCCTTATCGGGCCAAAGATGTATGAAGCCAACTGGCTTGACTTGGTGAAAGGTGGCTTCATTGCCAATGTGCAGTGTGCTGAGGTCTGGTGCCCAATGACCAAAGAGTTCTTTGCTGAGTATCTAAAGAAAGAAAATTCCAAGAAGAAACAGGTATTTGGTGCCATTTTTGTTATTTATTCTTTTTATCTGAATCATTCCAGACCTATGTTCAAGTAGATAATGGGTTTGGTAAGGTACCGTATTTGTTTTGACTAAAAGATATATTCACCGAATCCTTGGGTCATTTCTGTCTGGTGCTTAAGATCTCATCTAAATGTAGCTTAAGGCTTATTTGGGTTGACTTGAAAAGTTCTCCTGACTTATTTCAAAGTTTTAGTTTTTGGTGAAATTGAGTCTGAGATGTGCAGCTCAGGGTTCTGTTGGGTTATATTGTGGCTTAGTTGCATGGTTGAGGGTTGATGCAAACCAGTCAGCTGTAGGATGCTTCTCTTTATACTTCACAACCTGGATTATTGTATCCTTTACACTTAAACTCAAACTGCACAGGCACTTTATGTAATGAATCCTAACAAGTTTAGGGCTTGTGAGTTCCTGATCCGCTTCCACGAACAACAACGTGGCGACAAAATAATCGTATTTGCTGATAATCTCTTTGCTCTTACTGCTTATGCTATGAAACTTCGCAAACCTATGATCTATGGTGCCACAAGGTTACTTTTTCTTTCCGAGTTATTTTTTCCTCCGCCCTTAGTATTATGTTCATTAATTTTGAGAAAATTTGGAGCTACCTGGTTATATAGAAACTGTAAACATCTCCTGGGCTTATGTTTGATCAAAGCCCTGCAATTTTGGATGATTTTGTTGCTCCAACATTGTGGATTAATATGAGATGATGAGAAAAGAAATTTTATAGAAGGTAACTAAGCCTCTTTTCTTAAAAGATCTGAAGCAGTACATTGTAATCGATGTCTTTTTCTTTTGGCATTAATTAGCAATCTTGAGGGCAGTGTTTGTATTAATCCTCATTGGTCATTACTATGGTAATCTGCTTTTCCTCCACATTTTGTGTTCAAGACAGCCTGTAGGGGTTTCTCTAAAGGACAGACTTCTATAAACAGCAAAAATTCAGGTCTTTTGCATAAACGTGCAAATTTCTCAATCTGTTGTTTTTCTTGCTCTTGCAGCCATAATGAAAGAACAAGGATTCTTCATGCATTCAAAAACAGCCCTGATGTCAACACTATTTTTCTTTCCAAGGTAAGCATTGATCTCCGTTTTAAAGAAAATATGCTGATGTTGTTAATGATGAAGATTATTATGGCTTTTAGTGAGAATTCCATCCTTTTATTTTTAGGTTGGAGACAATTCAATTGATATCCCAGAAGCAAACGTGATAATCCAGATATCTTCACATGCTGGTTCACGTCGTCAGGAGGCCCAACGTCTTGGCCGTATTCTGAGGGCTAAGGTATTAAAGTTTTAATATGGAGGAATGCAAAGTGATACTATGTTATATTTACACACTACAAACTATTATGTTTATTTGCAGATGATATTCAACTATCAAAACCAATGTTAAAAATAAAGTGATAAGCCATGCTAATCTAGTTATATTAACTATATACCAACTCTCATTGTAATTAGTTCTGAACTCATAACGAAGCATAGTAATAGCTCTAGCTCACTTAGTTTTCTGTCAAATATGTCAACATCTAATAGATTATGCATTTGTATCACACTTATCTAACTACTGGGTGGTTAGTTGCTAAAATAAGAACTCTTAGGTGTTGGTCGCACATATGGAAGATGTTGGCAGTATTTGCAAAAGTCATGAAAGGATGATTTTTTGTGGGAAAAATACCCTTTCTATTCGTCTTTAAGAAAAGGAGAAGTGCAAATGATTTCCTTTTCTTTTTATATTCAGGGGAAACATCAAGATAGGATGGCTGGTGGGAAAGAAGAATACAATGCATTTTTCTATTCCCTTGTATCAACTGACACACAGGTGTGGCCCCCTTATTATTTTGAGACTTTTTCATGTTTTTGGCAATTTTGCTCCTCTTCTTTTGTGGTGTAGTAGTAGACTTTGCTATACAGTTTTGCTCGTCTTAGTGTGATACAGCATACAACTCTTGTAGCTGTAAAATTTTCCTTGTGTCTGCTTTGTAATGGGTTCTGGTTTTGGCTACAGGGCTGCTAAATTAAATTAGTTGGTAGCAGAGCTTGGTAATTGTTAGTACCATTCCTTATGATTGCAATTATTTGTTAGATTCAAATTAACATTTGTTGGCAATATAAAGGAGATGGGCCAATTCTTGACAGCATCAACAAAGTGGTTTGTAATACTTGGAATAATATTGTGCTGATAGTTTTTTTTTTCTTTTTCTTTTTTTTATTATTTTTTACTCAGGAGATGTATTACTCTACTAAAAGACAGCAGTTTCTGATTGACCAAGGTTACAGCTTTAAGGTATTTTTTGGTTGTATGATAAACAGTATGAATGGTAATTTTAAATCGAACACTAGAGTACAATGTTCATGGAATAATATTAAGCGGACAAGTTTTATGTTTGTAGGTTATAACAAGTTTGCCGCCGCCTGATTCAGGTCCAGAACTTAGCTACCATTCTCTTGAGGAGCAACTAGACCTCCTTAGCAAGGTTCTCTCTTTTCCTCTTATCTATCATCTATACATCAGAAGCAATAATGTTTTCAACAGAATTAACAGTGTCATAAACTTGAAAATGTTAAGAGCTTAGAACAAGCTCTAAGCAGGTTAAAGTTGGTCTTATATTCAAAAACTTGATAATAGCTCTAGGGTACGTATAACAGTAGGAGGTCAAAATAGGTTTGGTAGTCAACCATAACTGAAAGGAAAGTTTATAATGTCCAAAAGGGTGTACTCAACAGTTTTGGCACTTCTTAGGTGGCATTGTTTTCTTTGATTATAAATTGGAAAATGTTGCTGAAACATTGATCCCTAGACTAGCCAGTAGCTCTTCTTATAAAGTATGGGGGCACATGAGGTAGTAATCACAGTTCCCTTAGAGAAGCAGAATATCTAGCCTTCTCAATTTCATCAGGAAAAAGAGAAAAGAAGATGATTATAACAAAAACAACAACATCAAAGCCTTTAGTTCCAAATCAATTGGGGGAAAAAGGAAGATGATTATAAATTTATAACGTAGAAAAATAATTTCAACTCAGAAAAATAATCACAATAGTCTGTCGGGCCTGTGAAAAGATAGGTACTAAATGCTGGAGATGACATGGTGGGGCTGGAACAGCTGGAAGAGGATTCTGACGGGAAGGCCCTCTTGAAGGCTCGCCGACTGCCTGGCTCCATGAGTGCTTTCTCTGGTGCTGGCGGCATGGTCTACATGGAATACAAGTACTTCGTAGTTAAAATTCAGTTGCCCATTTAAGGCTCGGTTTTCTGATTGAGTTTCAGTAATTTATTGTTCCTGAAATAAATTTAAATGAATAACAAATGAGTTTAGTATATGTATTGAGCCTGACAGTTATTGGGTTAGTTTTTCTCTTACTACTAATGACATTAGCACTTTCAACTTAAGCCAGATAATAAGAAATGTGGAAAAATAGGGAAAAGATTCTGTTGGTCATTTAGCATTGATTTTTCTAGAAACAGGAGTTGCATAGCTGACTGGTATCATGTCCAAATCAATCTCTATAGAATAACCCTGCTTCTGGTTTTTATTGTTCTATATTTTCTTCATTTACTTTGCAGCACGGGCAAAGGCAAGATGACAATGCAAGGGAAGAGTAAACCTAAGGATCCCTCGAAGCGGCACGTTCTTTTCAAAAAGCGCTACGGATGACATGTATCTAATTTAAGAAAATGGAGATACCTATATATATTCAAGTGGTTTCTCCTTCATGTGATGCTGCTCAGCAATTTGTTTGCTGTATAAGGGAGTTAGAGGGGGGTAGAAACTTTTGGTATTATTATAAAAAGTTTGATGTATATTTTCTATATGAGTTATGAATATCAATTGGAATAATCGTGAGCAATCATGCCTCTAAACTTTTTAGTTTGTTTTTCGTTTTTGTTTTCCATTTTGCATTTAAAGCGACAAATCATGCTTCTACTCTTTCCTATACAACTACTTTATATCAATGAAATCTCCAATTTCTGTTAGTGACTACGTTTCGCAATTCCACTTGAATATTTGTACTTGGTTGATATCGGCATTGACTGACGCTGATATTTACTGAACCTCTGTTCTCGAATTAAATTGCCCCATTATGTCGGGCCGGAATTTTCTGAGGAAGTAATAACAATATTTGCGCTCTCTAAAGAACAGAAGAAATACGTCCGAAGCTTACATGTATGTAAAAAATTGTCCCGACTCATATGTTTGGAATTTTAGGTACGGGTGATGCCAAAATTTTGTGCCTTTTGAGATGCAGCAGCACCCTGCTTGGCGATATGCATGGCTCTTCAAAAGGAAAAAAATAAAAAAGGAAGATATGCATGCTTTCAGCTTTTAAATTCTAAGTTTATCTTAATATTTTTTTTATAACTTCAGCCTTAAGGATAGGCATAAAATATCAGTCAGGCTGAGGGTGTGAAAACCGAGATACGTCGCTAGTCGTGACTTGTGAGCCATTGAGTTATGTGTGTTCAAGTCTGAAGGTAATCTCAATTATTGAAGCCCTGATTAGACCGACTTTAATGCGTTTCTAATAAAATAATAAATGTGAAAAGTACAAGGAATGTCATTGCATTATCGGCTCATTGAATAATTTTACTCTATCAATCAACAATAGCGATGCTGCTCTTTGAGAAATATCAAATGCGGCCTTTGTTTAAGAATTTCATTTAAATATTCACAAGAGAAATATTTTTCAAATCCACAACCTCCACTTAAAAACGTTGTTCTTTGCCACAAGACCAATACTAATTCTCATAAAATATGGGCATAAATAATCTTTATCTTATAACTACTATTATTTTGCAACAAAAACAAAATCTTTTTATCTTATAACTGTTGCTACAAAAAAAAAAATAATAATAATCAAATTATTGATTAAAGAGCTTGTAAATTTTGCAACGGTCAACAACAGCTAGAAGACCTTCATGAAATTTTGTTCCTTATTATATTGCCATCCTTAAATTGAGGAAATTGAATCACACTGTGTTGTTGATGGATCCACGTCCTCAGCAGCCGAGTTTTGGCTGCTCCAAGCAGCCAAAATTTATTTTTTTTAATATTTCAACATTTTAAAATTCAAATATTGAATCCAAACCGTTGATCTTGTTCAATTTTACGGGCGATGCATTTTCATATAAGTTTTATGAAATTTAGAGTTGATTTGATACTAGATCAAGTGGTCAACAAATGAACGAATCTGGTTAACTATCACTGATTAATTCTAATACGTTCATAATTTGATCACTTAATCAAGTATCAAATCGACTCCAAATTTTATAAAACCTATATGGAAATGCATCGTCCGTAAAATTGAACAAGATCAACGGTTTGGATTCAACATTTGAATTTTAAAATATTGAAATATTAAAAAAAATAAATTTTGGCTGCTTGGAGCAGCCAAAACTCGGCTGCTGAGGATGCGGATCCTGTTGTTGATTGTTGTATCTTTTGTTGATTTGAGCGCCTGTTTACCGTTCTACAACTTTATTTCTTTATTTCTCAGGAGATTTGATATATTTACACTCCACAAGAGACAACTGCTTGGATTTGAGATTTGGTAGTAACGTCCCAGAAAAAAAAAAAAATGCACTCCACAAGAGCAGTGTTCCTTTTTTTTTTTTTAAGGCCGTTTGGCAAAAGGTCGATTAGTAATATTTTTTTTACATAAAAAATTGTTACAGAGATATATATAGTTCTGTCACAAACGATCCTAATTCCAAAGTCCAAAATATAGCACCGTTGTTGCTCCTTGATCGTATGATGGCAAGACCAAACCTAAATAATATTGTTTTAAAAAATTCTATTCCTTTGCACATCTATGACTGTGTGATGAACATACTAATTTCTGAATTATAGGGTATAGAAAGAAAAATATACTTGATATAGCAAAATAAACTTTCTAGAAATGAAACATTTAAGCTCTAGTTGCATGAACATATTTAGCATAAACTAGACTAATAAATCTCCATCTCAAATTTAATCATGATTGGAAAGGCATCCATCTCCGCCAGTAGTTATGTTTCTGGTGTTAATTGTGCCTGTGGTCAAACATAATTCCAGATTTCATATGGCATTGCCACAATTTTAATGTCACACGACATCCGAAAAAGTCTTAAGGCAAAGATTGCTCCCAGTCCAACTGCTTTCTATGATTGGCCTTCGCATTTAATCTTTGAAAGCTCCTTGATTTGAGACCTGAGTTGTAATTGTTTCTTATTTTTCCTATTGACTGAATAAAGTATCTGAATGAATTACATTTATACCAAATTTATTTTGTAATTGTTTCTTATTTTTCCTAACTAGATAGTAATTGCATTAAAATAGTAAAAGTTATAAATATATTATAGTTAATATGAATTAAAATTAGCAAATTATGAAATTTGAAAACTGATTTTTAGAGTCTATTAGATGTTTTGAAAACGATTCAATGACCATGTAACATTAGAGAACATATTTGCGCTTTTATTCTTTATTTTAATCATAATCACTAAATAAATATTATTTTCAATACATTCCTTTAGAAATTTGAAGCGATTCAGTAGCACTTCATCAGTGACCGTATAATTTATAGAGTTGTTTGTGAGATATTTTCATTTTAAATTTGTAATTATTAAATAAATATCATTTGCTACGAAGTTCCCAATCAAATGGGAGGAAAAATTGTGTCTTGGGGGGGGGGGGGGGGGGGTGGGGGGATCCACCATATTAACAAACACAAATTCAAAACAAACAAGAAAAGAAAATACAGGATCGAAAGATTGAACTTTCAAATCTTGGACCCGATTCTTAATATTGCCATTTTATTTTTGAAAAAAAATCCTAATTTTTTTATTTAAGTTGAATCGGGAAAGTAGGATCAGGAGAATAGAGGCGTATTTTTTTTTTTTTTTTTAAAAAGGTGTATTTTTCCAAAAAAATCGGGAAAGTAGACGTATTTTTCTAATACAAATGATGCAAAGTTTGCACAAAAACTGAAAGCAAAGAAAAAAGAAAAAAAGGTTTATTGATTGCCTGAAAGCTCATATATTGCTTATAAATTGAATAGTTGTAATTTGGAAGGACCAAGCCATATGAGAATTGATATTTTTTTTCCCCTGTCAAATTGCATGTAGTCCCTACCAGATGTACCATCTATGTCTTTTTCAATTTTACTTGTTCAGACATGGCTGCATCATGATAAATTATTAAGTTTTTAGCGCACATATGCATTTTAATTACAATTTCATTGAAAATGTTAATGTTATAATCCTTACATCAATTATATAAATATTAAATAACTACTACTTAGCTTAGCCGGTGTACTCATTTAGTAATCCGGCCTAAATTATCGTATTAATTAGTACGTGCTATTGGTTTGCATTTATCAAAAGTATAAATTTATAATATGTTAAATAGTAAATTACTCTCATAAATTAAAATTGGAAACACGTTCGTCGCTTGACATAATTTTAATCATAATTGTTAAATGACAAAAAAAGAACATTTATAATTGTGTAGGTTCCTTTAATTTGCTACGTGAGCATAAACGTTTAAAGATTCTAAAATTCTCTGGAGTCCTTTTTTTCTAATAGAGAACAACTTCATGGATTCTTCGTGAAAATTCCATACAAACTTCATCAAATTATTTCCAATTATCCCACCTATAAATACAATTCCTAGCCTAGGAGCTATTTGCCAGCATCTGTCTTCTGAAAACCAATAACCTCCACCCATCCAACTCTTTTAATCACTCTCTGACACGCTAACTAAGGCAAATTGCACAATGGGTGCACTTGATCATCTCTCTGACATGTGCAGCACAACCGAAACAAGAAGAGCTTTGCAAATTAAGAAAAGAAAGCCCTTGCAGGTGAGATTAATTTTATCTAAAATAAATTAGTGAAAACTTTGTTTCCTCTTGTATTGTGCACACAGTATTGTCTATTTAATTCTAAAAATGCACAACGCACTTGTTGCATAGCTTACAAATACGGTACCAAGTCTATCTATCTGACCTTTTATATTGATTGATCATACCTCAAAGTATTGTCTTCGTTTTCTACAGTACAACCTGAACTATTTGTGGGACAAGAAGCTTCATTTTATCATAGAAAACCCCACAATTGAACAACACGCTCTTTTCCCAGTTCATAAGATACATAACTTTTTTGATATTTCAGTCTTTTTGCGTTGGTCTGTAGTTCTATCATTTAAACAAATATGTTATGTGTTTTTTCTCTGCTAGACTGTTGACCTGAAGGTGAAAATGGATTGTGATGGATGTGAAAGAAGAGTAAAACATGCTGTGAAAAATATAAAAGGTACTCAATCGACATCATTTATCTATTTTGTTTAGGTCCTTTGCTTTCGATTTTTTGTATCAGGGGAAATTATATAGTTATTCTTTGCTTAATTAGACCGTAGCCAACATTAATTTTGTACTTAAGGTGTTCTTTTTCATGTTCAAGATATCTAATTTGTAAACCTGGGTCATCTATATATGGTCATGAGTATATCAGCCCGTCAAATTTATTTGTTTTTCCTATTTTCAATCCAACTTCAGTCGTACCACTAAATTTTGTCTTCTTTAAGGTCCTGGCATAAGCATCTTACTTTCATTCCCATTCCAAATGAGACAAAAATCTGAAATTTTAGACAAAAAGAAAGGAACTGTAACCATGGTTGAATTGTTCTTTTTTTTTTTAAAAAAAAAAAGGAAAAAAGCACGTACATGGCTTACCAACTCAACAGTATTTACAAATTAGAAAAAAAATACATATATGCACACAAATTCTTCCATATCTACTAAAAACACTTTTTTTTACAGGGGTTACATCAGTTAACGTGAATAGGAAAACGAGCCGAGTGACGGTGACCGGCCATTTCGAGCCAAAACGGGTAATGGAGAGAGTGACTAGCACTGGAAAGAGAGCAGAGCCCTGGCCCTATACATCATACACCTTAGTAGCATACCCTTTTGTTGGTGGTGTCTACGACAAGAAGGCCCCGGCTGGATTTGTACGCAGCGCGCCCCAGGCTATGGCGAGCCCGAATGGAATTGATGTCAAGTTCATGTCGTTGTTTAGTGATGAAAACCCTAATGCTTGTTCTATTATGTAAATATAAACCGTGTTGCAAGTGTTGTGTTGTGTTAAGTATAGATACTTTTTGTAGCGTGTTTCTACTTGAGTGATCTATGAGGAGCATACTATCTGTCTTGTCTGTTGTGTGTATGTCCATCTGACATATTTAATTGTAGTTTGATAATTTACAATTTTGCAAAGTGCGCTCAAATTTATTATTATTGTTTTTTTTCTTTAACTTTCTTCTTTTAAAAGAGCTACCAGGGTAAGGAGTTATTTGAAAGCTCAAACACAAATATATCAGCACAGACAAATTCAGTTGAAAATATACCTCTCGTATTAACTTCTTTTTTCGAGAAATCCTGTAGGAAACAATTGTAAAAAAATGTTGCCTCAATAAACTAATAATAATTCTGTAGATAACCGACTGATCCAATTCAAAACTGACACAATGTTTACAAAAAGAAATAATAATATACTGCGTATTCTAAGGAAAAAATGATATTTCAAAAACAAAAAAATCGTACCAATCGTAATACAAAAGTTATACCACATATCTTGAACCTATCATTTCTCTTCCAGATCCCACTATTACATAACTCTTGAGACCTTTCCTTTAACAATCTCGTAGTAATTTCTATGCATGAAGTCAAACCTTCCACAATAGCACGTCTCGGTAACCCCATTTATGTTAATTTCTATTTTCCAACAAAAAAGGTGTTATTCACAATAACATGTCCATAGGTCTTTTCAACTTTTATGTGCTAACTCTCGAGAACACATGCAGCGTTTCACCTTCAGCATTGGTGCAGGTAACCAAAAAAAGCAAGCTGAACTTTTATTTTCTCAAGTTTCAGGATTCTAGGGTCAAATCAGCATAAACGAGTGTGTAGAAAACTTCAATCTCAGGTATACGACGTAAAGTGGATATAAGTTCATTATTTTCAGGTTCCGCTAGAAGGGGTATGCTCATCTGAGAGACACGTGGTAAGAGTTTAGCTAGGGCTAAGGGGGCAGTCCCGCTAACTTCTGGACTCATTTCATCAATCAGCAGTTCCACCGCTTTTTCCATTGCTATATTCATGACCTTGCCAAAATCAGGTCTGAAACAAACAGAATCATAAGACAAAAGCTGTCATATATGGACTAAAATGGGAATTCTATCTATCTTTATTTTTTGAAAAAAAAAAAAGTAACAATTAGCTCCATGGACTCCAAATGGAACCTCGTGATATGATATGATTACCAAGAGAAGTGAATCAGTACCACTGGTAAGTATCCAGAACTGAAATCTTGGTCCAATGGTGGCCAATACAAACCTGATGCAGAAAGATGGACTAAAATGCATTTTTTTCACTGAATTGAATGCATTATTGAGAGCTGTAGTGTCATTAGATGTTTGATGGCCTTTATAGTTGTCATTGATTGATGTAATAATTGATTTGAGCACATGTGGTTACCAGTTTCGGAACGGAATATTATGTTGGGGTTGGGGGGAGGGGTGATTTTCTTTCAGAGAAGGTCGAAACAGCAGCTTAATTTGTTTCATGAGTCACGAAACAGCTCTAGCTGCTCTTTTCACAAAAAAAAGGGGGAAAAAGAAACTCAATGACAGTAGTATTGGCTTTACCTGCTCTTAGCAATTGAGTACTTTATTTACCTCATAATTTTGTTTAAATAAGTGAGGTGACCTAATAATGGGTTGATAATTATTTCAAAATGTTAGTAATTCTACATTTGGACTTTAATTTTTCATTGAAAAGATAAAAGAGAAGCCAAAACACTAATAAAAAAGAATAAATAATACAGAGCTTCCATATAGGATGATAGTAAAAGGCTGCACACCTTAATAATATGGTATGAGTCTCAGACATGAGTTCTTCAAGCTTGCTCGTGTCCATTAAGTTTGTCAACTCATAAGAGGTACTTGAGGAAGTCATTAGCTTTCTGTAAGTGGAGACATCTTCCGGAACCAAATAGCTGACCCAGTAGGTGGGCCCCTCACTTTTCATGAATATATCTAATATTTGCATAATCGTCTCTCGCAGCTGGTCAATACTGAATGTGTCCTTTAGCTGCTTCCTGCATTTCAAAGTGTATAATAAATTATCTTATTTGTAATTAGGTAGATCCAAGGGTTTCTCACAATTTGAAGACAATAGAGGACATTTCTGTCGAATCTCATAGTATTCTGATTAAAGTTTCTCCATATAATAACCATATTGTTTCGGGTACATAGGTGGATATAGCATACTTCTGAAAAAACACCAAGTATCTTACCACATTAGCAACTATTATAGCTGTCATGTTAATAAAGGAAAATGGATAACATTGTATTTTCTGTGGATGTACAAGTCTTTGGTTTCTTACTTTAAGCGAAAAACCATGCAATTGAGTTAATATGAATGAAGTTAGAGCATTAGGACTATGCAATATATTTGCTTCTATTCCTGATATCAATTATTATCTTCTCTACTTCTGGAAATAACCTAAAAATTGTTGGATGCTGTCTACAAAAGTTGTAAGATAATGGGTCTAATTTGTAGAAACACCTGTTAAGTTTAATCACCATTTGTAATCATGTCGCTAGTAGTTAAATTTGTCATTGTAAACAAAATGTCACTTCAAAGTAACAAACAGTGCTATTTACGATTTGAAGAATAGCAGATACCCTTGTATAATTTTTATCAAATGTTTAACCCAGAAAAGAAAAGCATACTCTTTAAGAACCTCCATAGCAGCGCTTTGCATGTTAACTAATAACATATTAATGCCATGGGTACATAGATAGTCAGCAGTTGCAAGAAACTCCTCCCGGCCGTGGCTACTCAATGAATCTGAGTTATCCTATTAAAACAGTATTGATGCATCTGTTATAAATAAAGAGTCAATATATGCAAATAGGACCGTACAGTTTTGTATTTATATGAATATTGGTAACTTAGTGCAGACCACACATGCCAAATCCCAGCAGTACAACAGGACATTTAAAAATAATTTAAGGCATTTTCCGCACCATCATAAGGGTTAATTGCAAATTATTATATTATGAGGAGGGATATTGTACCACTAAATCATCATATACTGAGCACCGGATAATAACAGTAATAAGAAACAAGAAACAGCCATGCCAGTTATTACTAATTAGATCCATTGCATCAGGGTACTTAACTCAAAACTAAATTTAGATCACAAGAACTCTTCCAATATACAAAATTTTGGAAATCGCAACAAAGCAATAAACATTTTTGCAAATTAAACATAATAGCTAACTGTTAGATTAGGTAGATAAAGAAGTCATGTTACTAGTTGAGACAATGGAGTTCACCCAAAGAAACCTCCTTACCAATGCACGGAATAAACTAAAATGAATCCAAATGAATTGTTTTGGTTCCGATGTTTGCGTAATTATTAGTTAAGTATGAGAACGTCATGGCCTCATCAGGAAACAATATTTACATAATGTGAATGGTATAGGAATAGGATACATGCATTTTGTTTTTTAAAAAAAAAGGTGAAGAAAAATAAATACTTCGTTGTATTTCCTAACATGCCATTTCTTAATTAAAGAAACTTTCATACCTGCTCTTCAGCTGTTCTTGCAATATCAAGGTAGAGATGTCTCCCTAAAACATTTACTTGAATTCTAACATAAAGGCTTAATATTGTGACAGCCCACAGAGCAGCCACAGTTCGTGTAAAACCTATATAAAAGAAACAGAAAAATCAGCTGGAAATCAAAATGTGGTCTAGTGAAAAAGTAGCATTAGTTAGTGTATTTTGCAAATAATATAGTAATATACAATATTTGAAGATAAGATCCATCAGCTAAAATCAAGGTAAAGTTAACACAAAAGGATATTAAAGTGGTTCAGCTTGTATCAACCAAAAAATTTGAGACCAGAGTGTTGGAAGGTAACATGTACTTTATGAATATGAAATCATGCAAATGAAAAATGATGAAATTTGATGCAAGTTTGAGCATTCATCAAATGACTTCAAATTAGTTAAGGTCCATTTAAGTGGGCATTTAATGGAATATATCAAATGACATTCAGATGCATAAAATTGATACATATCAAGTGTATAAAATCTCAACTAAAAAGAAGTCTATAATTTTTTTTATGTGCCATTGTCAATCAATCTCAACCCGACAAAAACTATTTTCTAGGATTTAAAATCTCAACTTTCTGGCTGATTCTAGGATAGCTTAATCTAAAGGAAAAAGATAAGCATTAGAAGAAGGGAAAATGTCGGCATTAAACAAAATGTAACATTTTCAATAAAATAATCTACCAGTTGTTGCTGTTTGCAAGTGACTCAAACAATTGTGCTTTCTGGATGCAAACACAGAAAAATTGATAAGCAACTGAATTATGTCAGAATACTGTACTGTTTGCATATAACTAAAATAAATTTCAGGTACCAACATTTGTCCCTGAAATTATGTATATAAGAATGGGTTAGGATCCAATGACAATGATTAAACTTGACAATCTTGACAATGCTTTTCAAATTAAGTCTAAGAAACTAATGACCGAAAAAAGCTTATAGCATATAATATCATTTGCCATCCAACAAAGGCCATTGAATCTAGACAATTGCAAAATTGAAGTCTTTTGATGAACTGTAAAAGTTGCACCGAGTTTCATCATTTTTAATATGCACAATATATATATAGAGAGAGTATACGTATGTTTAAAATGTCGGATTTCAAAACAAAAGATTATTTTTGATGATTGTCAAGATTATCACATGAATTCCATTGTTGAAGGATCCCCACACAATGCTTGAACTTTAGATTAGGACACTTTAAGGGTGATTTGGTTATTTTCATGATTTATTATTTCTGTGACTAACTACAAAATAGCCAGAACAACATGCAAGTACAACAAGTAATGTTTCTTTTTCCTAATTTACAATTATAGTACAAGGTTGACTGTAAATTGCAAAGAACAAGAAAAGAGAAGGGTTGAAAGCTCACTCAAAATCTTGAGACGGCCCCAGAGCTCGATTCTCTCCTGAGGGCTGAGCATGCCAGGCTGTCCCTTCCCTTGCATAAGCCTATCCCGGAGTTCTGACAGGTCCAGCCGTTCCAAAATCCGAGCTCGTAACTCATGCATAGCATATGGTAGAGTAGTTGTGTCTGATATCCTCTGTATGCTCTCAAAGTGGTTCTTTAATCTGATAACTCAGAGAATCAGAGTTTTACAATTCAGTACTTAAGAGAAATTTATATACCCCACAATTTATGGTACTAGGAAATGATGACCTACACCTTATCATGTTTGTAAGACACCAACAGATTATGGAAACCTACGTCAAGCAAACAATTACTAAATAAACGCCACAGGTTTCATGTCATGTCAATGCAAACTGGCGTGGCTCAGTTCGAATTTAATTCAAGCTTAGAAAAGGCTTCTTTTTCCTATTTATTGGTTTTGTTGGTTAATTGGATAAAGTGTGGATGAAACATGGCTGTAAATGTAATAACGGGTACTACACACTAGCTGAGGGCTTGTTCCTGTGTGACATCCCTTGTCTGGTAAGGTGGACAGTTGTACTGAAAACAAGCCTGATTAATCATCATATCGCTGAGACCATAAATGCTCACAGGGATTATTTTATGCAAGAAGATAGAATTAGATGCTATTTGCGGCGTGTTACATTCTTGTGAACGATTAGTAAATTCTGTTTCAGCAATGAAACGGGTCACATGGGTCACTTTTTTTTTTCCCAAAAAAACAGCGCTCATTAGCATTGGGGAAATATATTGGGGATGTTTGGAGGTGCATGGAATAAGAAAAAGAACTAGAACAAGGATTGTTCTTGTTCTTGTTTTAGTTCCAAGGTTTTGTTGGAACAAGAAATGAGCTAATTTAGACCAAGAACAAGTTATTCCATGCACTTCCAATCAAAGTGCTTCGATCCTCAGACTAACCTAACCATTGGCTATAATATGTAAATTCAACAAAACCCTACTATTGATTGCGAAATAAATTCAGTAATAATTAATAAGTGTGCTTACTGAATTTTCATGAGCTCCTCCTCTTGCTTCTCCCTCTCTTTCTGACGATCCAACTCAAGCATATTTCTCTGGTGAGAATCCCATAGCCTATAAATTGCATAACCTCCTCCTACTACCCCCAATCCAATCAAAATCTTTTTCTTATGTCGTCCCCAAAATCCCCTATTTACAATAATCAACATATATAACTTCATTAAAAACGAAAGTCATAACAAATATTCACTCCTAATTACCTTTTCTAAGGTCTAATTATGGCTAATAATGGCTTAACTAAATTTCCATTTTGAATCCAACTGTTTCTCTGGTACTTATTAGTAGCTCAAATTCCCCAATTACTGTACGACGAAAAAGAAAATTCCAAAATTGAAGTACAAATTCCAAAGGAACAAGTATCCCTGACCAAAGAGAGAAGAGAGGTACCTTGGAGAGAACATGTCTCCGTCAAAAGAGACCTAGAAACCAAAACCCAATAATGGAGCTCAGTGAAGAACAAAAAGATAACTAAAGTACAGAGAAGTCTTCTATTCGCGAAAGAGAGAGAGAGAGATCATTTGTTTTTGGTGTTTGTTTGGAGTTGGAATTGGGGAAGCGTGCCTAGAGGTGGGCAGGAGAGAAGATATGACATGAACCTCTTCTACCCGGAAAACTGTCTATGACATGTGGGACCCAGCTCTTTTGAGATTTTTGTTCCTGTTAGAGAGAGAGAGCCGCTAGGGTTGTTCCAAATCCTGGGTGTGAAGAAAGTGGTTTGTTGCTTGATTTCTATAATTTTTTTAGCATTTTTTTAAGGTTGAAAAAAATAACGAAATGCTAAAATGGCTTTCCATTCGTCTAAAGATTAAATTGATTTTAATTTTTAAATGAGAAATAGTGACGCATATGGTATCTCCTCTTTGTTTTATTAGTTCTATGTCCTACTTGTTTTTATGGGGCCAAATTTGCCATTTCTTTCTATTTTAGTATTTTTTTTTTTTGCTGGAATTTGTTGCAAGCAAATTTACCAACCGTTGTGTCTTGGCACTACGTAACAAATTGTGCGAACAATTTAATAATGGTTTTGTCAGTGGAAATTGGAAAGGAATATAAGTTGATAGTTAGTACACAGTCCTTGTTTTAGAAACAGGGAACAATTAAAATTTTTTTTTGTTTGAGATAAATTTTATATACCTTTTAGATAATGACAAGTATATTCTTCATCAACTAGAGACAAGAACTAGAACATGTCTTGTTCTAGTTCTTGTTCTTAATTTCATGAATTTGTGAAAACTAAGAATAAGATCTTGTTCTTTGTTCTTCTCTTGTTTGAATTTGTGAGAACTAGGAACAACCGAACAAGGGCCTTAATCCTAGTTCTTGACTTGAGCATGCCAAACACATATTTGCCGTATCGTTTCTTTATTTGATATAATACTTTAGATCTATTCCCAATTAACATGACTGATTTCATTTAATAAAGAAATTGAATTTAGTACTAAATGTTACAGTAGTTCTCAAAACAATATATTGAAATGTTATGAATAAGATTATAAGAATGTCTTGTACTAGGAAAACTAAGCTTATATGGTATATTTATTTATTTAAATGTAAAAGAAAAAAAAAAACATTACAACGTAAAAATATCTTCCTGCATTCTCACATTCTTATACTGTGTTTGAGAGAGAACTCCCATGACACTGTCACGATCTCTTATGGCCTCATTTTGCCCTTAAGACTCCGAACACGGCGCCGTATGCCTTGAGAATCAATAAATAAATATGATCTTTCATTTTTTATATTTAAAGTTGGATGGAACGTATCATATCACATAAATCATTGCCACGTTAATTGTCATATCTAGCTACCGTGGAGCACCAATTACAAATCCTACATATTGTGCTACAATTTGCCTCATCATTGCAAATAAATAAATAAAATACTGTTATTTTTTAAAAGAAATGGCTCGGTTAGTTTCAACATTTTATTTTTTTTTCTATTTCTATTACAAGAATAAATACTTAACATAATGCGAGTACTAGATAAAAAACTAAATTGACAAAAACTATTATGTAGCATACGATCAGCTATTTATATCTACGAGCTTTTTAGCTAATGTATTAACAAATAGTGTAGCTATTGTGGGGGCAAATCTTGCTCATAGTCATAGCGTAGAGTTTTATACTTCAAAAGTCAATTCTCAGTACCACTGGTCTATATGTTCAAAAAATTTTCCCAAATAAATAGAAAGACAGGCTCAGTGATCTTTTGCATCTACCTATTTATAAGCTTATTTATTAGTAATAGCATACTATAAGTTGTAGCTCAAAGTTTTCGCCTTTGTTAATTTCTCACTTTTCTAATCTATTCATGCATCTGCAATTCGTCGTGACGATTTCCCTTTGATCTTTAAAATACAAATATTACTTGAAATATAAATTCGGAGCTGAACTTGTGAAAACAGCTATCTTTCAATAAAAAATACTATTTCGGATATCCAAATTTGTACTCAAATATATCATACTAAAACTCATTGGACCCAAGTTCCCCTACAAATTATGACCTTATAACAGTTTAGATATTTTCACAATGTTATTTAAATTTAAAGAGTCCAGTGCTCTTATCACCTGAGCTACTAGACCATTTTCACAATATTATATGTAGGAAAAAAAAAGAGCCCATTTTCAGCCATAAAACAACAATATTACATTTCAAATAAACATAATTATACATGCATATAATAGATAATTTTACACGACTATTTTATCACTAGTTCAACAATAATCCCTATTACATAAAGGTGTGATTACTGATTTGATATTCAAGACCATACATATCCGTATTCTAGAAATACATTATACATGTATTCAGCCGAATTAAATTGGATCTGCATCTGCTTAATATCCGAATTTTACACACACGAATATGGGCCTCGAACATGATTTCATTACTATCCATTCTGTCAGCTTAAAACATGGAAAGCTTTAGCTTAACTATCTATAAGCCCAGTAAAGTTTTCTAAAGAAACATATTCTGCAATCCAAAAACAATATTCTTTTGCAACGTCTGAGCCGAAGAAACCACCATTTGAATATTACCCTGACAAATAAACTGATGTGCTATAATTTCTACAGTGACAAATATCAGTTTCTTTTATTTGTAATTGGTATATGAACTACAAGCATGTGGTTTACCTAACAACATTATAGTCAAGCTTAGAAATTACACTATCAATTAAGGGTACAAAAATGTTTAATACATTTCATTCTACAACAAAACAAATTTAAAAGAAAAAAAGTTGAAGAACTAACTCAACATATCAAACATAAAATTGTCACCAAACGTCCAAACCACTAATATACAACTCATAAACAATATCAATTTCCCAATATGGAAGTTGTTAAATCAAAACAACTATGAAAAAGTATAAACCGATTTATTGAGGATGGGCTTCAGGCATATGCAAGCGGGTAGCTGGAAGAATCTTGAGCCACTGGATATGCATGATTCACTGTTCATATTTCCTGCCATGTCCCTCTTCTGTTATTATCACATGACTGCCATGAGTCAAGTTTTCAAGTATATCTGATCCAAATGCCAAACCCAAGTCATGTCTCACATTTGCCCTGCCATTTGTGTTATCTACTAAACAAAATTTAGCTGTGAGGTTCTCCACTCAAGTATTTATCCTATAGGCTTCACAAACACACACACACACACACACACACACATGTATATATATATCATATAATTGGCAAAAATGACACGTTCGCCATCCAATCAGCAAGATAACAGTCAAACAATGATAAACTTTAGAAGGCCCTGGAACCTGATACCTTTACTTCAAAAATCAAACGATATCGATATCCCCAGCAGAACTTGCTGAGTCTGCACCACCACCATCTGCATCACTCCCATCGCTTCCACTACTACTGCTACTGCTGCTCCCACTCGCACTGCTACTGTCACTGCTACTACTCTCACCACCCGTACTGGATGTCTCCTGTCCCTGACCCCCCTGCTCGAACTGGGCATCTCCTGTACCAGACCCATTGACCTGGGCTCGAAGTGCTTGGGCAGCACTCAGCCCCTCGTTCTCAGTAGGGATGTCATCAAACAAATCAAGGTCATCATCAGATTCGGTATGATGATTTGGGATGTTGATGTCAAACCCAACGGCTGCACTAGCATGATGGGAAGATTGGAGGGGGTTAGGGGTCCCTGGTTCGTCATCCCCAAGGATGTCTAGATGCTCATCATCGTCTTGGTCTTGGTCATGACCATAGGGCCTGGAATCAGGGTAAGAGGGGGAGAAGGGGTTGGGATTGGAGGGTTGGTGTGCTATATTTGTTTTGTTGTTCATTGGCCTCATTGCAGCTGTCAAGAGAAGGTTAGGTGATGTCAATAATAGTTAGAGAAGTAGTAATTAACAGAGATGACGTGGAACTTTTTTGGCCACCTGTTCTGGGATTTAGTATAGACTCAATTAGACAAGAGAAGTGCAAATTTTCTAAACCTACTAAATGGTTATAGGGCCAGCAACAGTTATTTGCAAACTCTGCAACTCACAAAGTGTTTAAGTCTGAAGAAACATGCAAAACAGTGTAGGTTGCAGTTTCTTTGACATCTTATCATAACTTATTCTAGTGCGTGTGCCTGTGTCAGAGAGAATATTTACCAGTATTTTCAGGTCCACCAATATCAATTTTCTCAACCTCAACCTGCATTTGTAATAAGCAAAAAAGTTATAAATAAAGAGAGATAAAACAACAGTAACAACATAGAATCAAGATCTTACTTGCTGAAATAAGTTACTGGTACCAGCCTGTTTATACGAGTATGGGACCTAGCTAATTGGTGATACTGCACTAGATTCAGTACCGTAAGGCAACCATGATTTCTTATCCCGGTCTATACAAAGTGTAAAGCACGAGTACTTGTTCAGGCAGAAAAACATATCCTAAAGCCAAAAGTAAAGGCAAAAAAATCTTATAGGCAGTTGCACAGCAACAGCAGTACTCATACCTAACATAATCAATTTAATCTTTGCAGGGGGGGGAATACAAGTGCTTGTTCCAACCCCCAACCATTAAGTTCAACTCGCACTACACTAGCCTTTTGCACTCTCCCTGCCACAAATTTTATATTCTGGCTCCATTATTGTAAATACACCCTATATTTTAAATAGAGAGGAAGTACAATAACTTACCGGGGGGTTGGCGTGCATAGAGGGCCTGCTCACAGTCTGAGTACGTGCCACTTTTGGTAGAGGAGGGGAGTGGGGCTCAGCACTCGAACCGCCTCCATTTGTTCCTGCAGCACTTGAGCCAGTTAACCCATTAGACTCACCCGGAACACGCTTGTGTTTCAGGGACTTAAAGGCCCGGTGTAACTTCTCGAGACAAAATGTGTCTCCATCAAAAAACAAGACAGCATCTGTATCCTTGTAGTCTTCACTGCTCCCTTCAAAAGCCACCTTTGGCTTACCGGGCTGGTTGTTGTGAAACTCAACTGAAACCCGATTTTCCTTGTTCTTATGCAGCATGCCCGACTGGGTTTTGTCGATTGATGCTGGCTTAAATTCATCTATATTCGTTGAGAAGGAAGAATTAAGAAAGATTTTTCATGAACTGGAGATGTGTAATTTACTAATTCATGATAGATTATTCTTTCTCCAAATAATCAAAATAAACATATATAAATAAAAGAAAATTAGGAAGATGTTATAAGTGATAGTAATTCAAAAGAGATCAATGAACAGCTCAGAATCTATTTTCCCAATTAAACCTCTATATAATCTGACATCGAGATGATGCCCTTCAATTTCAGTAACATAGGTTCCTGAGATAAATACTTAGTAACAATCAATTCAGAATTTTTGTACTCAATTAGAATCAATCAACTGCTGTCGCATTTCACCATCCATAAAATCTACAATTTCATCTTTACTACTTTGATATCATGCTCAATTTATAGCAATCCCAATTGTAAATAATCTCCAAACTGCAGTACTAAAAAAATTCCAACAATTGAGTGAAATAAAATCTCAGATCTTAAAACAGAGACACAGAGAGAGAGAGAGAGAGCTAACATCGGAGAGTGCAAAACTTGGTTGAAGAAGAATGATCGACGAAAGAAGACCCGAGTCTGAGCGGGTACCACCTATTCGATTGCGGCCCCATGCCCGCCTCTCCATTTCCATTTCCATTCGCCATCTCTCTCTCTCTCTCTCTCTGATCAGCAGAAGAGGTTCATGAATTTTGATTGGAGAAGCAAAGTAGAACTAGGGGAAGGAAGGAAGAAGGAAAAGGGAAAGGAAAAGGAATTTGAGTCATTAGGAAACGGCGTGGAATCAGATTGATGTAAATTCAGATCCGCTGTCGCGCGACAGCGGCTGTAGCGCGGCATGCTGGCCGTCTGATCAAGATCCAATGGACAAGGGAGCCCCGTGCATGTAACCTAGATTGATAGGCCCGTAAAAAATTAACCATCCAATCAATATCAGACGGCTCGTACGTGAGCTACAGCCGCTGTCGCGCAACAGCAAATTCGGATTCGATTGATGTCTATTCTATTGTATTGCAATTAAGGGCTATTCTAGATTATAGCGTAATTTGTTTGGTTTCATTTAATTGCTCAGTACTCTCTAGAACTATTCTAGTCCAGCCTGTCCAGGTGCCTTTGAGTGCGCATCCGCTGCCATTTTTGGAGGCCGTCCGATGGAATTAAAATCTTCGCTAATATGAACCGTCTGATGTTGATTTATGGTTTGCGTTAGTTATAACTTATAAGGTTTTCTCGCCATATTTTGTTCGCCGCCGAATACTGGAGTTGGGTGGGATATCATTTACAACTCCGCATTTCAGGCTTTCAGCAGCCGTTCTGATTTATTTGAGATGAAGATGGCACGATTCTTAATGTGATGGCTGCATTAAGGAATCCTTTGAGTTTCTAATAATGGTTTCTGGAAGAATCCAAAATGGGTCTGGAGACGGGCTGCGCTAATTAAAGGGGATATCTACTTGTTAAGAAATGGGCCTAGAAACCTCCTCGTTTTGGAGTTTGGACCAATCGGCACAGGCACGTTGCCAGTCCATTCTAGCAACCATGAACTTGGTAGATGGGCACAATTTCGGAGCTGATATGGGACATCCCAATTTTTTAACATCCCTACCATCCCACGCACCAAAGTTCATTTCCAGCACAAGCCCATAACAGTCCAGCGCTACCTCCTTTCCTGGCTTCCTCTCTTCCGCACCCCCTCCCTTTTGCTCCCTCCTTTCCGCGCTCCCTCCCTTTCTTCCGTTCTCTCCCTTCCGCTCCCTTCTCCCGCTCTCAACACCCACCTTCATCCATTCCTTCTTCCTCTATCTCACCCTGCTCTCATTTTCCTTTGTTACCATCATCCCTTCTACCTTTATTTTTCTCATTTGGCTCTTTTTTCGTATACAACCACATAGAATATATTAATATACTCCCTTAATTATAAATAAACACTCCTTAATAAATATATAGATACTCCCTTAGATAAAAAAAAATATATATATACTTTCTTCTTTTATAATATAATAAAATACTCCCTTACGTAATTATAATTACTCCCGTAAGACAAGTTAAATACTTCCTTAAAATAAACTGATAATCTTTTATGATATATAGTTGCATATAATCCAATAAAATACTCTCTTATAGCTTATTAATTACTCCCTTTTAACTTAAGTTACTCTCTTAAAATAAATTGATAATCTTTTATGATATATAGTTGTATTAATTCAATAAAATACTCCCTCAGTATAAATAAATACTCTCTTAAAACTTATTAATTACTCCTTTTTAATTTATAAGTTACTCTCTTAAAGTAAATAAATAAATACTCTCTTAAAACTTATTAATTATTCCCTTTTAATTTATAGGTTACTAAATCGATAATCTTTTATGATATATAGTTGCATATAATCTAATATACTCCCTTAAAACTTATTAATTACTCCCTTTTAACTTATAAGTTACTCTATTACAATGGTTAGTTCAGGGAGTATATATTATACACTCCCTTAATAAATTTTACGTACTTTCTTAATAGTATTTAGTTACTTCATTATCATAAATTACGTACTTTCATAATAAAAGATGAATGATAACATATTTAACACTTTCTTAATGAATTTTACATACTCCTTTGTGTATAATATATAGTCCTTGATTTTTATTAGGAGAAATAATGATTATAAGAAGAGATAAGAGAAGATAGAGAAGAAAGGGGAGGAGATGAGGGAGAAAGGGGATGAGAACAGAGAAGAGGAGAAGAGAAGGGACGAGTAGAGAAAGTGATTCTGAAAGAAAACAAGAGGCGGAAGTAAGAGAGAGGCGTGGGTGAGAGAGAGATTGAGAGAGAAGGTGAGAGAAAAGGGGTGAAAGAAGGTGGAGCACTGACTTGTGAGAGAAGGACGGAGGTAAGAGAGGGTGGAGAGAAGATAGACGGGTGAGAGAGCGGAATTGAAGGTGCTAGACTGGACGCTAGACTTAATGGGCTGCAAATTCGTGGGATGTCAAAGATGGCACGCGTATAGGATGTCAGTTAGAATATCCGCACAATTTAGGGTTAATTTATACATTTGATATAAAATTTAGTGATTTTGTAAGTAAATTTTAAGTTTTTTCATTTTGTTATATATTTATTGAAATCTAGATATCTCATTGAATTTTTGTTCAAAAAAATAATTAAAATTTAGCTTAAAAAGTTACTATTTTGAATTTAAAAACATTAACACGGTGATAATATTTAAATAAACATCAAAGTTTGGTGAAATTAAATTACATGAACGATTTATATATAAAGTTCAATGAACTCTGAGAAAATTTATCCATTATTTTCAAATATGTTTTTTAGATAAGTTCGTTCATTCTTGTCTTTTTTCTTACAACATAACGGCTTTAAGTTCACCACATTACATGACGTCTGATTGTAAATTAGCATGCTAAGCTCCCTATTCTAACTTTCATCCAAACGTACCTTTGAAAATGATTATGAATTTTAGTCATTATAACTATATAAAGTTAAATGGGGTAGTTTGACCCTATGAACAGTACTATTTTTCTTTTTCCGGCTGAATTATCTGGACCGTCCATTCTGATCATACGGACATATTTGAGAGAGGTAGCGTACGGACACCTGTCAAACTTATCCCCTCTTTTGTTAGCCACCTGTCGATTTTTCCCCTCTTCTACCGTAACAAACTAACAATCGCTTCTCTCTCTTTCTCTCTGTCTCGCAGCATGAAGGAAACACTCCTTCGTCCCTGTTCCACCTCCACCTCCTCTACTTCCACGTCATCATCGCAGCCTACCTCTCCTCTCCGCAAGCCTCCCAAATCCTCTCTCTCTGGCGAGCTCCTCCGCCTCGATCCAACCCCATCGCTCTTACCCCGAGACAAACCGACCTCATATGACGGCGCTGCACGCCTACTCTTCACCACCTTCACCGCTGTGATCTTCGATCCCTCTCCTCAGTCTCCTCCTCCTCCTCCTCCTCTTCCAAAGACAAAGACAAAGGCAAAGATATCTGCCCCCTCTTGTAAGATCCCTCTATTGAAAGTTGCTGAGCCAATGTTTCTATTTGATTTGTTTGCGCCCCAAAAGGTCTTGCTTTTATCAATTTTTCTTTTTTTAATTATTATTCTTTCGTTCGAGTATTTATAAAGTCAAGGCAAGCTGTAAGTTGAATTGTTGGATCTTTTATGTAATTTACACCATTTACTTTTCAATATATTCGGCAAAATTGGTTGCTATTTTTTTTTAAGAAAAAAAGGAGCCGATCCGGAGCTCTCCTGGAGGTAGCAAATGTTTTCAAAAGTATTTTTCCTTTTTTTTTTGGATAAACCTTTTTCCTTTAAAACAACTAATGATATATGCCTAAGAGTTTGCTGGATGTATGTTGAGCGTTGATGATATTTTGATATTCATAGCATATTTGGTGCGTGGTGATGACCTCGAGTCCTTGATCAGAAATACTTCATTGCTTATTATGACATTTTGATATTTGTAGCTGTTTTGCAACAATTTTATATTTGGATTTCAACTTGAAAAGAACATGGATTTAGATGCATTTTTGTAAATACTCTTCTGGATGCAATAAAAAGAATGTGGATTAATAGGGAACCATGCATAATGGGCAGGGTTTAATTCCTTAAGTGTAGGAACCAGTGTACCAGTTCTTTACCGGTATACTAGCTGTGCAATAATAGCTTCTTTTTCCATGAGAAAACTTTGTATTTGCATGTTTCAATCTATTGAAACATGTGCTATATCCACCTTATTTTCAAAACAAGATATGGTGAAAGTATATCTCCGTTGAGACTACCTGAGGCGATATGTTATCTCGAGAGATAAATTACTGCATTTTGGATCTAAGTGATATCAGCACAAATTTTCAAATTTGAATCGTGAAGGATCTAATGTGGTCAATTTTCATAATCAGTCAAAACCACAGTCCACATAGGGCTTGAAACAAATCTATTGATTGGCAATGAGTACTGTAGTTAGTAATTTACAATATCGTGCTTTAGGTTTGAGAATGTAGTGATCTCTTTCATATTTTACCTGTCTGATCCAGTATTAAGCAATATGGGAAATCTTCAAAAGCAAATGTTCATTTTTTGCTTTTTTTTTCCCCTTATATGACATGTAGTTGTTACTTGATTGTTGACTGAAGTAGTTAGGGATGCTATATTAAACCTAACTTACCGTTTACGGATTTTTTTATGTGCCTTGCAGGAAGTTTTCAAACTAATGGTTGAATCAGATTTGGTAAGCGTGCATGGACAATTGGACATAAACATAACTATCTCAGGACACGGTCTGCAAATTTTCTCATATTTTTTGTTTTAATTATTTTAATTTTCTACCTTAGCTTATAGTTTTTGGGTCTCTTTGGGATCAATCCAGTTTGAAGAAGAACACTTGCATTACAAAAAATTAATGCATGGAGAAAGACATAATGGTTTGGGAACTTCGATATTAGAAACTTCTAAGAATTTTTCAGTTTCTCTTATCTGAAGTTTTCAGTGCCTGACGCCTCAAGTTATGTATTCATTTAGTTAAAATGTAGTAAATAAAATCCAACAACAGATAACTTTTGTATAGTATTGCAAAACATAAATTTAGATGTGTTTATCCTCATAACTCAGATATAGACTATTCATTTACTTGGATCGAACTTTATTTGATTCATTATAGCTTGGTTTTGAAGGGATTCCTGCCTGCTTTTTCACATGAGGATGCTAGGACAGATTTAGGATTTTTTTTATCTGAACTCTTAAGTCTATTATGCAACAAATTACTTTAGGTTTCAAGGCTCAAATTATACATATGTAAAGACGGAGCCGCGTGAGTTGCACGTGGACAATAGTTAGTACAGTAATCGATCCTGGCCGTCCGTTCAGATCAGATTGATCGCATCCGTTTGTTTCACAATTACAACATAATCCAAACTGTGTATTACATTAGAAAAAAATCTATTTTATGTTTTATGTCCAAGCGTTTATGGACAATTGGACATAAACTTAACTGTATTATAAGCATTTGTTTTATGTTTTATGTTCAGATCAGATTGGAGCAAGTCAATTTTGTTGCTAATCGTTCTCTCTTTATTTTCCAGTTTATCATCTAATATATTTTTTTTACATAGATATACAGAAGGCATAAGATGAAACAAGTCAGACCCGTGATCAGTACGCTTACTTCTCGACTTGACGTGTGTGGAAATCATGCCACTTGCTTCTCGAGTTTATACTTCTCAACATGTATGGAAATCATGACACTCACCTTAATACACTTGATTCCCGATCTCATGCTCGCTGCTCAGGTTCGCACCCTTCTAATCATATCATGGTGTATCAAACAGTCTTCCATATGTCTTTATTGCTTATGTTTAGTAACAGTAGTGTTGGCCTAATTGGATTGTACACAATTGTTTTAAACTATTAGTACAAATGCTATGCTCATCTTTTTTCTCACGGCACCTAAAAAGTAACATGAAGAATTATTATTGAAATTTTCCATTTTAATTGCCTATGATGTTTCAATCCTTAATATCTATTTTTTTAGCTGATGATTGATTGTGGGCGTAATTACAATTGATGACACAAAACTGGCGCATCTGTTTGTTCAGTACTTTTTGTATTAGACTTCTCAGATTGAGATATAGGCATATAGCATTTGTCTTGAATTTTTATATATATTTCAATTATATAAGTAAATTCTTTAGTAATACAATTATACAAATTCTTTTAGTTCCAAAATTTCTTTCTGGGTACCAAATGGCGGCAACTAATTTTGACCTTTCATGGCAGAACTTTTGGTGCATAGAACATGGTCTGAGCCAAAACACCTATAGCTATACTGAAATCTAACATGGTGTAAGCTGTGGTTTGTGTTCAAATATAATGATATTTTTGCTAATTCTACTTGCTGCCAAGTTCCATAATACTTTTATGTTCACTTGAAGGGTAATTGACATTAAAAAGATAAGGAGTGAGATTAATTTAGACTAAAAAGACTAAGCTACACTTCATTTTAATTTGATTGAATTTTGTCTTAACCTGATTCTAACACCTACTCATCTTTTTTTTGTAATATTCTACCACCTACTCATGTGGATTGTTTATTCGTTCATGTCATGCTATCAAGCTCTCGCTTTTCCTTTTATGCATAATCATGCTTTTCATTCTTCTACATGAGAGTTCAAAGTATGTCAAATGTTCACACGTCCTATTATATGGTAAGTTTATTGTCTCTCTTATTTTTTCTCTCTCAAATGGCTATACTTTATTAGTGTATTTTTTTTCAAATTAAAATATTGATAATGATGCTTTCCGTGATTGTTTGTTTAGATTGCTAACATTTTTCAAATACGTTCTATAATAGTTTGTCCGCACAAAATATCACAAGAAATTTATAAAAATAATAAGAACTTAATCATCAAGAATAATAAAAATTTAAAAATAGATAAAGCTCTATTCTGTATGGTTACTAATTTCAAAATATCTTTTGTAAAAGAATCGAAATTGTGAACTTTGGAGGTAAGCACTCCATTCTTTATTTTGTTCTTTAGCGTAATACCTAAATAAAAAATTGATTACACAAGTATCACTAAGGTTTAAATACTAATTGATCAATTACAATTTAAATCAGTGGAGAAATGTTCCACACATCAACTTAATAATGTTTATGTTGGTTAGTATTGATTAAACAATTCATCACACATACTTTTATACTTTTGCGATCTTCCGTACTCGAACAGATGTAGATGAATCGCGCAACTCGCGAGATTAGCACTATTTGAATAAAGATGTCTGGGTGTCATATAATTTTGATGTAAGATTTTTTTTTTTTTTTGGTTCTCTTTTGCTTACTGGTAATTTTTTTCGATTATTTGCAAATTTTCTTACTTTTTCCTGTTAAACTCTGCAATTTTTAGTGAATTACCACAATTTTTTGGTGGTACATGTACATGTGCTAAGCACGGAGGTTGCATGAGATCTGATCGAAGCCTGTGGAAAGACCCAGAAATTATGAAGGTCCTTCCCACAATCTCTCTCTCGCAGAAAACCCAATAAGTTTTGAGCTACCTGTTTACAACAAATTTGGGAGCCCTCAGTTTGAGTCAATTTGGATTCAATTTTCATGTGGCCGCTAATTGAAAATAAAGTATCAAATCAAAGTGAGCTATGGTCAAGGCATATACTATTTCCTAATTTTTATTTGCTTCTTTTGTTTATTTTATTTTTTTGGCAGAGGGTGCTTAGTGGTGAGGCTAATTTTGCTCGGCAAATTGTCACCATTTCAGGCGGGAAGATCATAGCATACTCTTAAACTTCTTCGAGTAAGAATATTAGCATACTCTAAACTTCTTCGAGTAAGAATATTATCAAAGTTTTATTTTATTAAAACCGTGCACTTGCTTATGTATCGGTATATGAGAATAAATCAACATGATTTATAAAGGAAATTAGTATTTTGTTCCACTTTCAAGTTCCTCATCCCTTTAAACTCATGTAATGCTTACTTTGGTCTAGATGCATCAAAACTGTTATCCTGTACATATTAATTATTAGCTTTTGAATATGGTAAACATAAACATTAAATTTTATTTTTGTAAGATCTTTACAAGAAATCATTTATCTTTATATATATAAATTAGGTATTTCACAGTATGGACCATGGCTAAAGAATATGTAAGGTGAAAAGAATATACGACATAGTAACCAATTAAAGGATTTACCGTAACATACTCTTATAATAATTCTGCTACTGGGAATACACTTTACTATTGTCTTAAACATATGTAACTTTGTATATGCAGTTGAAATATTCATGTCAATTGATCTTCTGACACATTTAAATTAACATAATAACTATTAGCTTCTTCCAATCAATATTCGTTCTACTAAATTACTAATGGATTAGAAATTTTCTTTTTGTTGCCTTGGCAATTATTTATTTTACATGCAATGTTATGTTTTGACCTTACACTAAATTTTGTAGTTATTTTACAAAATATTGTATAATATGATGTACACTAATGATTTCATCTTAGTTGCTCGGTACCCTAATGATTTCACATTCTTTACCAGAACCAATCTATATATAGAAAACTGAAAGTCTGTCAGAAATATAAACATGATTAGTAACTTCAGTTTTGTGTTATAACTTTTACTAATTTACATTGGTTTTGTATGGACCTTGAAGAAACCATCTGCCCCTATTGAGAAAAATAAGCCAGCAACTACAAATGGGTCAAATCAGGGTAAGCCAGAAAAAGGCTCATATGTATTCAAGAGCTACTTACTGATTACATAGAAGTTTTCGTTTTAATAGAACGTTTCATTATACAGCAAGATAAAGATGTATTTAAATAGAACTTTTCTTTTAAATAAACACCTCTATGTATTCGAAACCTATTTACTGCTCTACACCAACGAATGTCTTAGATACATGGTAACTATTGCGTTACTGCACCTATGGAAAAGTTCTCTTGAAAAGAGAGAAATTGCTGCAGAGAATAGGCTGTTTCGAAATTAGGTACATTTTTCCCCTATTTATTTAAAATATTAGGATAAAAAAAATTCTATAGCACTCTATCTGTATACAGTCCATCTATAGTTGTTAAAATTAACTAACATTTTTCCTATGTATATTAGATTTGGATGTCAAAGATCTCAGTTCAGATCGAAGGACCTTGCTCAACAAGGTGAAGCATTTGTTTTTTTTTTTTTTACAAGCTATAATCATCCGAATCAGTTCTTACTTCTTAGTTTAATAATACAAGCAACCATTTTATAAGTGTTGTGTGTTAGTTGAAGTAAAAATAAAATTTGTCTATTTATATTTTTCTGTCACAGATTGCTTTGAGGGCAGGCATTTAGGAGCTGTTGAAGAGCTACCATCACTATTAGGTTATGAAAAGTTGCTTCATCACAGTCAAGGTATCACTAAAACTTTTTCGGGAACACTGTTTAGTACAATGCGCCATTTTCTGTATTTTGTTGCCTTGCTTAAATGAAAATGTATGTTTATATATGAATATTATAAGAAGAGATCAACGAGATTTTCTGTAATTGTTAAAGGTTGAATATTGTGCCTTTTTTTCTTTCCTTAAAAGACAATATATATGGCACCAGAGTTAGCTCGATAATCATCAGTTTGAATTTTATCTACTCTTAACACTGGTAGCATAGGGAGTGAATTCAACAGGGGCTCATAAATTGCCGCAAATTTGTAATTGACTCAATATTCATGTGTCTATATTATGTGTAGCACATAGAAAAATAGTATTGGAACAATTTAAAGTTTTAAAACTTTAAATTGTTTTTATTTTCATTACATGTGAAAGACAGATATAATGTATGAAGGAGCCATCTCCTCTCATAAATATCTGCATAATTGACATTTCAGCAGGTGATATGTGATGTATAATTCCAGTTATCTAGAACTTACGGTTGCATTAAGTTATATGATATATGATATATGATGTATATTGATATTTTTTAGACTATATTTTAATTTTTCTTTTCTAGGCTTTTGTGTGTTGTTATAATTTTATCAAAATCCATAGAACCATCGTCATTCAATTAATAAATTCCATTGTATGCACACAGAATGGATTGCACCCACGAACTATTTTTGAAAAAATTTATCAGGTGGGGGGGTCGGGGCGAAGCCGCGACGAGCAGGAGTCCCCTAGTTATTGCTTAATGCTAGAGTATGCATTCAATTTGATTCAAACCGAACTAAATTTATTCAAATAAATTTTTATTTGATTTGTATGAATGTAAACCGACGTGACGGGATAATTTTATAAATTGAACCAAATAAAATCAAATTGTAATTCTATGATTTCCGTCAAACTTAATTAGTATGAAAACCTAGCATTGAGTGGTAAATTAGAAGAACTTCATTCCTTTTTTTCTTTTCCCAAAAATTGTCAAATGGATTACCACTAGTTATATATATATTTATCCCAATCAACCAAAATTTTTTTTTAATAAAACTGTACTCCATTTTTGTTATATTCGAATGAATTCTAATTTAATATTTTCCCAATCAGGAGTAAAAGACATATTTCTTTCAATCTCTTTTATCCCCTATTTTCATAATTCAGACATCATATGGGTAATTTTATGATAAATAGAAATTTTAAACTGACCTTAAATTCAAATCATCTAACTTTGTTCATGATTTTAAATAAATGATCTAGATTTTAACCAATTATATAATTTAGTCCACGATAAAATTTGTCTTTTTATAATGTATTTTATTTTGAATAGGTGTCCCCTCCAGGCTCCAGAGCTGTATGACTGTACAGTGTACATGTGATGACTGTATCTGAATTCTCAAAGCACGTATGATACTGTTTATCCGTTGATCGGACGGTCCAATTTATTCTCCACCTGACACGAATCGACACGGGAATTGCTCAGGGCACTCCCACTTTTTCATTCACTCTCCTATTTGATCAAAATATCCTTATCTTCGGATAGTGATATGCTAAAAGTCCTTGACCCTTGGCCCGTCCTTCGAAAGACCGTCTTTAAATCCGGACCGGACCGGCCCTTCGAAAGATTTACAACGGACAAGAATCTAGAAGGGCCGGATTTTGATTTTCAATGAAGACGGATTTTGATGGGACGGATATCGAAGGACTAGGTCCGGCCTAGTCCGACCCGGTTTATTTGAAAGGGCCGGTTCACCATATCAGATATATTTACGGATTCAGTTGTTCATGTACAGAAAGAAATCAATCAATTAATTACTATTTAAATAATGATATCATGGAGACATGCGTTGAATATGGTAACAATTTCTTACTCAATGCAATTTGTCATTTAATTAACTACTATTTCCCCTGCATATCTTCTTACATAATGGAATTTCTTATTTCCTATCTTTTTAGATTTCATTAGATATCAAAATTTTACCAAGACTGACACATATTGATTAGTCTATATATACTCCATACATATATCTTTCATTTTTCGTTCAGCTCTCAAATCTCAATCTCTACCATTAATTTGTTAGCTGAAAGTTTCGTTAGAAAATCAATCAAACTTAGTTTTTTTTTTCAATTATTTTATTTTTTTATTTATATACTAACAAAAAATAATTTTTAACTCCGCCTATGTTGTTGTAACATAGCCGGTCCCAAACCTGGAGTTTAAGGAGGAGGGAAAAATTGAAAATATTAATTTAATTATAATAAATTTTTAGAAATAATGATTAAATATCAAAATATATCATATGAAATACTTTGAGTCCTTTGGGTCCTTGAGCCCGGCCATTTGAAAGACCAAGGACTTAGAAGGGCCGGATTTTCAAAGGACCGGGCTACCTATTTAGAAAAAAAATCCTTCAAATCCGATCCTTCTTGGACCTGTCCTCGAACCCGGTCCGATCCCGCCCTTATGTCAAACCCGTTAAGTCCGGTCCTTTGAAATCTGGCCCAATCATTTTGACTTTCACTATTTTCGGAGATAAAGTCCGAGAAAATCAAATGGAAGAAGAGGGTATTTTGGTCAAATGGGGGATTGAATGAGTAAGTGGGTGAGCAATTCCCAATCGACACTTGCCTTCCTTCTGAACCCAAAATCCGATCCGATTCAATCGCATGATCCCATCAATCTCTTCTAAGCTCCTCCCATGGCAGGTGATGACGTGGCGAAAATGATCGGAGTGGGCCTCATATGGGGTGCCACCAACGCCTTCATGCGCCGGGGCGCCGCCATCAGCAGCTCCGCCTCGTCTCGGCGCGGCTGGCTCGGCCTAATGCTGACGTGGCAGTACGCGGTTCCCTTTCTGATAAACCTCTCTGCCTCCGCCTTGTTCTTCTACTTACTAGGCGGCGCGCCGATCTCTCTCGCCGTGCCTGTGACTAACGCCACCACCTTCGCTGCCACTGCCGTGACTGCTCTTCTATTGGGTGAGCAGATGCGTGTGGGTCCCACTTTTGTCGGTACGGCCGTTATCATCCTCGGAGTTTGGATCTGTGTCACTTGAGGTTGAGGTTGGGATTTTGGTCTTTGTCATTTTGTACACTTGTAGTCTGTTAGTTATGATTCAGTTGCAACTAATTATGCATTTGTGGTGCATTTATGCAAAATGTGGTTGTGTTGAGGTAATCTTAATCCTCGTGATTATCTAAGTTATATTTATTAGAAAGTTGTGGCTTCAGTGCTGCTTGATTCATGTTATTACTGTAACAACTTTAGCATTTGCAAACGCTCCACATTTTTTCAGTTGGATTATTGGAGTAGCTTGCAGTAATTTCCACTTTGCGCAATCCATTCAAGTCAGAAACTTTAGTTTACCTTTTGCTGGTTGATTGATTTAATCCACTTTTGGAATGATTGCAAAAGTTATGCTAAATTGATTTTGAGATATGGGCAATATGGCTGTTCTAAGCCTGCTTTCTTAACGTAAAGGCACCATAAGTCCATAATCATTACAGTTGATCTGACACGTCTTTGCACAATTTCACAAATAATTTAAATGACAATGCTTTTTGAGTAAGGTCTCAATACATATTTTAGAGAAATTTTAGGTCTAAATGTTGGATGTCTTTTATAGTAATATTAATAATTAATATAGTTTATGTCCAAGCTCTGAAACTTACCAGATTGGTGTTTTCTCAATTTATTTTTGTTACACTGGTCCCAATGGAGTGTCATCTTTGCATCATTCCTTGACTATCTGGAAAATGAGCATCTTTCTAAGCAAAATTACCTTCTGTTATTATGCATTTCCTGAGACTTCAAATAGCCTGATTATATCATGTTTTGTACAATTAACACAAATAAGAAAAGGTAACCCATCTTGTGTTTGTACTGAAAACTGTCCCAGTACTGAAAACTGGTAACAAAGTCCTTGGTTCTGATAACTGATAAGAGAGCTTTATTTTCTTTTAACTTCTGTGGGTTTATCTTTTGTTTGAGTGGTTTCTAGTGTAAGCTTATGATCGATCCTGTGACCAATTACTTCTTCCTATTTTAGATAACAAAATCTATTTTCAATTTTAGATTTTGCATCATGCTTTGATTTCTTTCTCTCCTGCTTTTAACCAGCTTGTACTACAAGAACTGCATATAATTTATCTTGTTTACTGTTTTTGTATTTATAGTTTAGGATTATGTTAAATAATCGATTAATAACTGTATTGTTATATAAGGCTTTAACTGATCCGTAGAAGAGTGCCCCATCTTAGATACCAAGACTACCTTTTGTTCTTTGTTTGAAGACTTTCCAACACCGAACACATCTTTAGCTATTAGAAACAATCTATGGCTGTGAGGCTGTTTTAAGTTAGGTTTATTATAAGATATGCCTATATTATCAGTTATGTCAGAACAGTAAATGATTTATAGCAGCTTTGCTTGCAGGATGTTTTGATTTTACTGAACCATGATTCGAGAATGAATTGAACAGCCAAGTGGTTACACAAAGTACATATTCACAATTTATCTCTGCTATGTGCCGAATGGCGTGAAGGTGTGACACACACTGCATATTCTGTCAGGGCATTGGTTTACACAGTTGTTTGCTGCCTTTCTCACTCTTTGCAGCTATGTATCATTCTTTTGTTCCTTATTTGTTCTCTTTAATTAGTTTGATAACACTTTTGCACATTGAATTTTTTTTTTTTTTCTTTTCGTTTAGGTGCAACCAAGAGCAAACCGAAACAATTTCCAAGCAAGTTTTAAGGGCTTGTTTCTGTAGGTAATTTTCATTGCTGGTAACGTTAATTTTTGTCAGGGAGCACGCATCCAAAATATCGTCGTCAGGCTAGCTGATAACAACATTGACTACCGCTTTTATTATCCCTGATAGGTTATATTTTGGAAATTTTAAATTGATGTAGTATTTATCCACCCAGAATTGTTGAATAAATAGAAATTCCCAGTATTTAGTTTGTTAAACTTTTTGTCTTATGCGAGTTAAGAGTTACATTGTTGAAATAAAATTACAGAATTTTCAAAACTTTATAGATCTCTTAGCATTTAAATAGGAAAAATGACACCAATTGCCGCTAAACTGAAACATGAGCTAGCCCAAAAAAAATTTGAAATTTACAAGAGGTCTAGCTATGCAACATAAAAGAAATTGAATGTAAAAAGAACACAATTTTGACTTACTGGAGCTAAATTGAAAGTTCAGTTATGTATGAATAAATGTAAGTTCCGTGACAAGTTCAGTGACCGCTGAAGGGATTTATCCTTTTTCTTTATTAATTTAATATGTGAATATGTAAGTAAAATGTGCTGAATTAATTAGCTAATGTATAAGAGAAGTAGGGATCAGTTCTAGCTGCATTCATGTGGCCTGTTAGCTGGATTATCTAAGCAGGTGCATATAACATTTTTGTACAAAACATTTTGAGGCAGCAATTTGAAAATTAAGGAACCATCGCTTGACTATACAAGATCCTGCTCTCCCAGCCGCATAAATAGTACGTAGTTGTCTGCCGTTTGTATAAAAACTTTTATACCTGATTTAATTTTCCCATTAAATAAAAATATTACCGTTGATGATTGATTGTTCGTCTATTTGAATGAAGCAACTTCTGCCTTGTCAAGTATCATTCTAGTGCTCTAGTTCTATATATAAATGAAGTTATTGCTAGCATATATTCATATGCACCTAAATCTTTGATTTATATGTAATATAAAAAATATAATTTTTAAAGTAACAGGAAATCACCCTAATATGAAATTGCCTACAAGTAAGAATAATATGAGAAGGTGGTGTACAATGTAACTGTCTAGGTAATTACTTAATGAAAATATATTTCCAAGAGTAGGAGAGGTCATGGAATTTAGTATGAACTTTTTTTATTAGTAAATTTTGCATTATCCATTACATACTAATTTTTCTACCAAAATTTAGTCAAACTTTTTTCTCTTCTGGATAGAGAAACTGCTTGAGTAATTAGTCATGAGTGACTAAAAACGGATAACTTAAGTTCCCTTAAATTTCATGTCCAATTCAGTGGCATCTGACATAAGTGACTAGAAAAAAAAAAATGACTATCAACAGTTTAATTTTTTTTTGAGCAAAAAACGGGGGTCAAGCCCCAGCCTTTTATTGATAATAATAAAATATTTACAAACAAATTAAGTAAAAGGATAGTAAAAACGGTACCAGTAACAAGATGTTACAGGCGCCCTTGAGCAAAGAAAAGAAAGAAAGAACAAAATAAAAAAATTAAGAGAAGATGCAGATCTCAACAGAAATTGCCATTCATAGAAGATCTCACTTGCTAGGTCCAAGAGAGTTTTGTGAGTCCCTTTAAAAATCCTGTTGCAGCGTTCTCTCCAGAAAATGAAAACGACCAGTAAGAAAAACTGTTTTGCCCTTTTCGGAAGATGTGCAGAAATGAGTATAGAGATGTCAACTCTAAAGGAAGAAATGACCTCACTAGAGAGAGGCTGCATTGACATCAGAACGTCCGTGAATGTTTTGAAAGTAGTACATTCACCGAATGGCGCTGTCTTGATTATAATTCTTCTGCGAGTACTATATATATATGTCATCTGAGGAAATTAAGAGGAAGACCTATTGTTTGGTTCTTCCCAATATATAGGTTCCAGTCTTCCAGAGGAGCTATAGAAGCAAAGGTTCTCGTGAAATGCCCTGGAAGTAAGGTGACATCATCTCAGAACGGCCATGTAGCACGACATGAAGAGATGATTGGTGCTTTCAAACATCATTTACATTGCACTGTCTTTGGGTATTCTTCTCAAATTTTATTAAAGAAGGATTTGATCAAGAGATCAGTTTTATCTTTCAAGTACATAGGGAAAGCACAAATTAACAAAGGTTTCAAAACTATACAGCACCTATAACATTTTTACTATTTTTTCAACAAGTGGTACAACCAATTCTTTCGTAAATTTTTAATGCTGAGAGTACAAAATATTTAATGTTGGGTTCCTTGGCATATATAGTTGTTATCATTTAGTGAGTAATTCTATCAGATCCAGTCAAACTAAGTGGAAAAAGAGGAAAGAAAAAGCACATATTCTACCAATTAAACTTTCTTTCATGAGACCTAAGACTTTATGCATTTGATCAAACCTTCAAAAAAGGATTTATGTACTTGATAGATTTGAGAACTTTCTACAGCTTGTATCCTGATCATGTTGTGCTTTTATTGTAGAGAACTCAATATAATTGAGCAGAGAAAGCCAAAAAGGTGAGAAGCATGATCAATGCTATACTGACAACTATAAGCCTATAACTAATGTTTTACAGAAGCAGACCCTAGAATTCATTAATTATATTTCACAATCTAAGCTCCAAATCTAGTTCTTCATCATTCGGAGTAGTTAAATCTATAACATGAATCCACTCTTGTTGTTGTCTTCTCAAATTTTTCTCTGAATCCTGCAATAAACCAACTCGTTAATTTGTCTGAAATTTACAAACACTTCTTGAGAATTTCTAATTAAATAGTTGAATTGGTGTTATGTGATATTTTTTAGATTGCTTTAAAGTCGTAGTATTAGGTTATATATGTTCCCAACAAAACATTCCAAACGAAAAAAATACAGTAAATCTTTTTTTTTTAAGTAACATATTTGAATTACCTGTATTTTTTGCTCAAACAGTGGCAATGTGACAGACTCTTGTGCACATCGGTGCGGGGTTATGTTATTGTGATTTGAGGATGAACTGCAACATAACATTGTAAAATATAATAAAACAAGGAATTAGAGTAATATAAACAACAATATATAAGTTCCCAAAAAAGCAAGATATTTTCATAAATTTTAAAACAGGAATCAATTAGTTCAAGAATATCAATTCCTTTAAGTACCTGGTACAAGGCCAATGTGCGTAATCTCCATGTCGATCGTCTGATCTTTGGTTACCTTTATATGCCATCTATATATAAAGAGAAATCATCAATTTCAGTTTTCAGATTAAAGATACTGGATGTTGAACAGTGTGTAAACATATTATGCATCTTAAGAGTTTACGATGGTGCCTAGCTCGATAATGTAAGTGAAAAAAATTGCTTTATAATTCTTTATATGGCATAAAGGTAAAAGAGGACTAGATGTCAATGTTTACACCTACAAACACACATATTCATATGGTTCTGCTATCAATATGCGAAAACTGAAAAAATTCCAAAGAGGAAATATTACTCCATAGAGCCATACCATCATATTAGGGGAATGAACAAAGCTTGATGCTTGAGGCATGAAACTGCTAAGAGGAAAGGGTAGTACTTCGACATAAATGCCCTGGATATATATATAGAAACATTTAATTAACAAGAATACCATATATGTTTATCAAACATTATAAAACAAAAATTCTTTTTAAAAATAAATCATGCTGTTCGTGCATCCATTATACGAGGTTAGTGTTTTGTACAATTATGATATTTTCTACTCTGAATCAGTAATTTTCTTTTTCCTTTTATCTAATCCAGTAATCCAATTTCTCCTTTTAAGTAGCTAGATCTAGCCAATTTCCAATTTTTTAGTGATTTAGTATTTCAACATAAGGAAAGAAAGATCTGAACTTCTTTTTTTTTTTTTTTTTGGATAGATTATAGAAGGCCGATATGTACGTGCAACATTTACTGAAATTTACTATTTCAAACCAACAAAATTTATTTTCATGATCTAAAATATCCTTCAATTGATTATGCTTGTAAGATAAGGTAAAAACAATAAAATCAATCATGCCTCCACACAAATTATTGTTTTCTTAGTCCTTTTTAATTGGCATTATGGGTCCTCTGTTGAGGGATCATGATCAGGTCAGAGTATGTTTGGACGGTTGGACCTTAGGTCCTTGTAGATTGAGTTTGCACTCTTTTATGTTTGGATACTTTTTTTTGTAGTTTTGCTTATACTTAATTTTTCTTGATCAGATGATTATCTTTACAAAAGTGAGACGCTACCCAGGTGCTTCTTGGTGATAAAGGACTTGATCCAGATGGTTATGCAAGGTACATAACTCATGGAGTCGTGGTTATTCAATTGATGCATACTTATAATATTGGGAACAATTCCTCTCTTAAAAAACTTGAAAACATAAATCCAAAACCAACCTTGTGAGAATTGCCATGAAATGGAGTTTGCCCAGAGGAATCGATGTACTCGGCTATTTGGCTCTGCAACCTAATTTTCTCTAACTGAGCAACACCTAATCCTCTTTGAGGCTGTTTCGGTAATTTTGTAATGTTTCCCTTTTTGCCCTTCTTCATAGCACCAAAGCTCCCAGCCATTGTTTTCTTGTTATTGATGTAACAAACTTTGTCTAGATCACCTGTGAAATAATGGAGAGGCAAATAAGTAAAGAGTGCTTTTAAAGAGGTGTTGCCTCATTATGCTAGGCTGGAATGAAGATCTTGCTTTGGTTTTTAAATTGCATGTTTAAATCCTTCTTATTAAAAAATAAATATGCTTCAAGTTTAATAAATGAGGTGTGCTTAGTGTGTTGGCATTGTAAATGGTACATATGACCCAACATGTGGTATGGATAGAATCAACTTATAGACGAGTACTTGTACATAAGTAATTAAATTGTATGAGTAGCTATCCTTGTCATATATACAACTATATATATATTTTGTATTGCAGTTATTCTTAACATCAAAACAGGAGGAATATTTAACTCTAGATCAAATATCCAAAAGTAAGAATAATTAATCTGCAAAGAAAAGTTTACCTTCTTCATAAACACTCCGCTAACAATCTTCCAAAGCATTTCATATCATTTGGTGATTTTGCATTAATGTTAATATATATATGTATGTATGTATGTATGGGTATATATGTGTGTGTGTGTTTTACTTCGCATGCTTAACGCCCATGCACTATCTAATATAGTATGATTGTTGTAAGATTATTACAATCATAATTAACCTAACTTGAATCACGCTTTTAGTAACTAAATAGGTCGTTACCGTTATTACATAATTTACATCTTAACTTTGGTATACAAACAATATCAGTGACCAGAAAAATCGCGTAATCAGAATCTCATTACTTAATGATGTTGTTACTTTCTTCTAGAAAGCGATCTAACTTTTATTTTTCATGCGCATTGGATATAATATCTTCAATGTCACTAATTGCAACAGCTGGCAGCTGATTTTCATAGGACTTGAAGATCAACCAAGATTCCAACAACTTCCACATAATTAGATTTGGGTGCATGTTAGTCCAATTAATCTCCATTGTTAATCGATCTGGAGGTATCCTAAGTGGATTTTCTTTTAAGGGATAGATCCATGTTCTTGTGTTCTAACAATATAAAGACTTTAATAACAAAAAAAATAATAAATCATCCAAACATGAATAAAAACAGTTAATAATTAAGCTAAATATATAACATTGATGTTAAAAGTAAAGGGTTAACTCAAGATCGACTATATAGTAAAACACACATATTAAATATACAGATTGCTAGGCGCAATAATTCTTATTCACTTCCAAACACAAAAAAAAAAAAAAAACTAAACAATTAATAAAACTCACATACAGTTAAACTGAATGTGATAAAGGATATAACATGAACAATATGAAGTGTTTAAAATGTGTATGTAACCAATCACGATCGAGGACTACTAATCTGGACAATAAAATTCACAAACTGGTAAATATTGAATAATACAACTTACAGGATATAGTTAAAAAGCTGATCGGATACCATTAAGATGAACACTAAATGTCTAAATCTCGCAAATAAATGAAAGCTTTGTTATTTGGTCTTTGTGATAAAAAGCTCGCAAATAAGTGAAAGCTTTATTATTTAGTCTTTGTGATTTTATTAATCAGTTCAAAACTTTAAATACTTTATTATTCAGTCTATATAGGTGTCTATTGTTGGGTTTGAATGCTCTAGTATATTCAATTCGCCCTTTGTTTTTTACGTTGAATGCTTTAGTATGATCAACTTGTGTCTTTTAGTGTTCAGTTTAAATTAATATTCTGTTATTTATCTTAAATGCTTTGCTTTAGTGTTTATTTTTAATACCTTTTGCCTGAGTTCATCCAAATTCACCGGAGATATGCTGGAAGTTCGTTAGAAACTCCAGCAGAGTACACAGCCGGTTATTGAAAATATTGACTAGAACAAAAGGTTGACCGTTGACCAATCAAAATGTTGACTGGTCAAATAAATTATTGTATAGAATCAATACTAATATCTCACTAATTGCCAAAGATTTATTGTAAGCATTAAAACGAAAACCTTGACATTACATTAAATGAATGTTTTGAAAACCGGACTGGAGAGTGAATCAAATCATGGACAATCAGTTGGAAGAATTGGTAGGTCCAACCGCAGCCGAACCAGTCAAAATCCGATTGAACTGAAAAAACTATGGTCCGGTTCCTCAAGTCCAACAGGTTTAACCGGCCGGTTCAGTTTGATTTTCAAAACATTGAGTAAAATACAACGCAAATTCTAAAATTTCCTATAGCATTGCTAATAGGACATGATAGAGGATATGATATCTCTCAAGAATGTATGCATGTGGTATGATCACTACGTTGTTATTCCCTCTATCTATTTAGATTCTAATGCCACTAGCTAGCTGGCCTGATAATTAATTACTAATACAATCCACGTGACATGCGGACTAACTATGAACGGTTTGGAACTTTGGATCTCAAATTAAGGCTCAAAGCAATGGGACTGACTCATTAAATTTATATTATACCTAAAATTTTACTGAATCTCTTGAACCTAGAGCTAATAGGTTAATGAAGAAAAATATTTTTCTTAAAGAGGAATGCTTTAGGTTTTGGTTTCCGGATACCCCCACTCTCCAATGGTAGAGTGGCATGCACGCATCTCTCTGGTCATTGCACTTGCACCTTGCTAGCTCTATTAAATCAACACTTTATATTCTAGCTAATTCTCAAATAGATATATTTCATTGTTACACATTACACTTTTGGGTACTCATTGGAGAGAAATGCTAGAGTCTAATATATTGGATGGATGGGTCCGAACCATTCAATATATTCTCCATATTGTAAATTTATAAGAAACCAATTTTTATAATTTTTTTTTTTTTACTAATTTTGGTGTATTTTAGAAAATCCATGATATAAAAATTCTTGATACATCCAATAAAAGTATTTTCTAAAATATAAAAAAATATTAAATTTTTTTTAAAATGTAAAAATTGGTTTCTTGTAATTAAGTTTTCAATATGAAGAACACATTGAATGGTTCGGATCGTACGTTTGAAATTTAAAACGTGGCAACGATCGTGTTGGATGAAGTACTTTATTCGTCCCATATATAGAACTCTTACATGTTAATGGATGCTAGTCTATATCCAAAATGATATATATGTATATGTATGATTAACACCCAGTACCACTGGACTTCCACATATATATTAATTGCACACATTCTCTCCAAGAAAACATAAAGCACTTGCCAATGATGTAGTTAGTTTGGCTGAGTTTATATGGGGTTCTCAGAATCCACTTTTAGCTATTGCACAGTCGCTGAGGTCTTATAGCGAAAAATCAACAAGTTTAGGTGTCAAGTTTGTGCGTACGTAATTCTTTGATCGTAGGTGGTTAGATATGTTTGTTCAAAAGTTGAGATGTACAAAATTGTTTTAATAGAAAACATGCGATCCATAATATGCCTTCTTCTTTAAAATAACATGCAGTTCCAAGTATTTATGCTAATATTTAAATCTGCATTGCAGTCAGCAGTTATAATATTACAAATTTACAAGGTACCAAAATCCAAGTGCACGTGGCATGTTATTGTGGGTGGAGCACAGGGAAGCCTTTAGCCATTAATGCGTATTTCAAAGGGATAATTATCACGTATGAATCTTGTCTTTATAAATTAACTTTATAAAATGGAGAATGTTTTTGTTCGTCCATCTTTCGATCCCATTGTCTCTTCGAACAAGTAAAAAAAAAAATAATAATTAAAAGAATAAAAATAATAAACGGAAAAAGAAAGTTTTTTTTTTTTTAATTTTTTCCCGAAACCTTGACAGCGCGCATCTAACGGAAAAAGAAAGTTGTGCTAACTTTGTCAAGTATATCAATATTAATTAAATTGTCGTATATCGACAAAACAATTGTTTAAGTTAAAATATAGTAGAATTATAAACAGACTAGTAGATATTAATAATAATCAATTTGTGGAGTAGCAAACGTATATATCGAAAAGGCCAACTAAACTTGTATAAAGTGTGAGCCGTGAATTAACTCCAACTTCAGACCAACATGCACAAGTCGTTAAAACATTGATTAATTCGTCTAGTCTAAAGTGACTGAGTGATCACATAATGAATAGAATTAATTTCTAATATTGAAATTTTTTTATAACAAAGATGGTGATTGAGAGATTTAAATAGTTATTACTACAAATAATTTGGGAGAAGGAATGAGCGTTGTACCAAAGTAATAATTGATAATCAACAAACCTCACATCTTAATTGTACAGTTGTATGTCAGCGTTCGGAAATGAACAAGAACAATTTCGATACTAGCGGTTGTCTGGGGATTCTATTTTGAGGATCCAAATCATTTCTCTTTATCAATACAAATCGTTTCCCTCAGTCAGTATTTAATAAATTGCTTCGATCATAACTGACATATTCCTTGTGTCGCCAAAGATGAGACTAAACCAAGATCCTGTCTATCATGTTTTGCTTTAAAAATTGGATTTTAAATTAAAAGTGTGATCGTCTTTGATTAACTAAACAATCATTTTGATTTGCTATCTCAGCATCTAATTTTTAATAGATTGCCTAGCTACATGAGCTCATATATATATATATATATATAATATTGGAGCAAACTGATACTTTCTTGCATTCCAATACATACAAATAAAAAAAAACTAATAAAAATCAATAATAACCAAGATCCATTGTAAATCGATGAGTTTTGGACTTCATCACTTCTTAGAGAGTCGTGTGGAATCTGCTCGTTCTAGATCTGAATTTGAGGGAGTTGCGTATCCGGTGGTGAATGATTACTCTCTTGAAGACATGATTAAGGGTTGCTTGACGGAGTAGTCAAGATGGAGAGTGTACGATTCAACGACAAACTTGACAATTTGTCATGACAAGACTGTACATGTCAACTTGAGGGAGAGTGTTAGAATATGATGCCGCAGAAGATCGTATCCGGGATCGGATGCATGGCATGGATAGACACGGGTTGTGTCACATAAGATCGTGTCCTAGATCAGACGCATGGCACCGACAGAAAATGATAGTTCTGACCTTATTTGGAAGTATCTCAAAGAAGAGGAAAGAATCCTTGGAGATATTTCAGAAAATGAAAGAATATGCACAATGAAAGTGATGAATGATTGTTGAGAATTTGATTAGATTATTTGAAGATGTGTTTAGATATTTTACTGTTTTTTATCCGATTGTGTCTTGGGAAAGTTGTTATTTTTTTATTTTTTATCTTCTCTCATTGTGTTGTATCAACTCAGATTATTCGAAAATACTAAAAATAACGTGCATGTGTGTGGAGGACGTAGGCACCTAGTTGGTGCTGAACCTTGTTAAATCTTGTGTCTATTTTTATTTGTGTGCTTGATTGATTGATTGATTTCTGAGTTCACTGCATCAAGATACTAAGAGGCACGGTTCATGTGCAGATGCACTTGGATCGTGCCTCCCCCGATCGACCCGATGATGAAATTATTCCGCTGCGACGACCGACGATATTTTAACACCAAGTGTGTGTGTGTGTATTCTATATTATGGAAACTATTTTAAGTAAGAGTAGGGTTGGGCAAATTAAATTTAGATTATCAGAAGATCAGTTATTAATTCTTAAAAGGACTATTAAAATGTCGGTGACTCGGTGTAATTATAATTGTTTATTCTCCCAAATAATCGAATAAATACTTCACTTTAGATAATGTTCTTAATACAACAAATTAATATATTTATCATACCACGTACGTATCGATATCCAATACTGTATTACGTGCCATTCTAAAACAATAATATACTTTAGGTTGATTCATTTGCAATATATTTATTTTACAATATTGAGGTTACCATTCACGGTTTCATTCCAAGCAGAACATCGATTCATTACATACACAATAGAAAAATATAGGATACGTGTAATTAGAAGCTAGTGCGAAACTGCCGAAACATATATAGTTTCAGATCATCTAAAAGCTGATATCTACGCACTTGATGACGACCAGATCAGACGATTCCACTTTCAAACTAATTGAAAGAATAACATTACACACACACACACAAACACAATTGAATTTTCTTATTGCATTGACAATGTTCGGCATATCCTTCATTAGATGCTTCTTGAGAATTGATAACTAAGCATATATATATAGATATTGAGGCATGAAAGGAGGTCATTTCCTTTTATTATTTTTTTCCCTTCTCTCTGCAAAGGATGTTATCCTGTCTATGGATCCATGAAGCGTTAAGAAACAAAAGACATGAAGCCAATTCCCTAAATGCACCTAAAGATTTCCCTTTTTTTAAAAGTTGCTGTGGCGATTGCCACCCTACAAATTTCATTTTTTTAAAGAGCAAAATACAGAGTGATTATTACATACATTGCAAAAGAACCTTTAAGCCTAGCTAGATTGCATAACACAAAAAATTAGAGTGTTTTTTTTTTAGATTTTTTAATTTCAATCTTCGTATACCCAGAAAATTTTCCCCATTGAAAGTCACGAGTTCAAAAATCCACCAATATGCACACAGTATTTTTACAGCCATGTGGATGAGTGTATCTCATTGTTGACTATTTGGTTCGCATTCCAATGTTGATCCTTTCACTAATTTTTTCATTAAATTTATGGCGTGAACAATTAATTAACAAGCAACACAACTCGGTTGACTTGGAGTCTTGGATTCCGAATTCTGCAAACTTTAAGAATGGATATAATTAAGTTAAGGGTTCAAATTAAATTGCCCTGATAATTAGCTCCAGAAGTTAACACTTGATAATTACCTCCAGCAGTTAACACTTGAAATGACTCTTGGAAGAGTTGGACGCATTTTTTATCCTATTATGTCTTTTTTCATGCCTCATTTTGGTATCCATAAACGTATTTCAGGGTAAAAAAAAATAGTTTTGAATGTATTCGTCGGGTCTTCTCAAAATGGCATTCACCACCGCACTAGGTACAAAGTTGATGGTATTTGAAGTGAGCCCAATTAAATGTTTGCATGTTCACTAAAACTTTCAAAACTTCTTATTTCTCCCTCAATGCCTCAAAATTTTCTATTTTTCCAGTCACCGCAGAAAGTTAATATCCTTTAATTATTCATTTCTTAATTTTGGATTTTTTTAAAAGCTTGTTTGTTATTATTATTATTATTGTTGTTGTTGTTGTTTTATTAAAATTAATGGACTATATGTACTTTCTCATGGATGGAAACATCTTCCATATATATATTTGTTTTGGGAATTCTATTAATTTCTTTCTTACCCACAATAAGATCAGAGATAAGCTCCAAAATCTTGTATGATAGAGCCTTCCTGTCATCCTGGAATGATTTGCCTGTCGGTGTGCCTTTTAATTAAGTAATGTATATGTTTATGTTGCCGTGATAGTCTCTCAAGATCGTATGACATTCCACTATATGCCCGAATGCCCAACAATTAGTAAACAACATAGTAAACAAGCGTAGTTAATTACGGGAGGTACTCGAATGAATTGCCGCTATATGTCACTTCAAATTGTTTGACCCATGCCATTTACATTTTACAGTAGTGAGTAGTGTCAATGCCAACCGAAGCCTGAGATAGGATATACATATACATCCCTATTCATGAGAGTTGAGACCATGATAGTGGGATCCTTCTCCCATTCTAGGTAGGGCTGAAAACGGAAACCGTTTTAACCGTTTTCCGTTTCGTTTCGTCCGGACGAAACGGTTAATGAAACAACAAAACGGTTTCGTTTGGTTGGACGAAACGGTTAACGAAACAATAAAACTGTTTCGTCCATGTGTAAATCACGAAAATTTCGTTCATTTCGATCGTTTTGTCTGGACGAAACGATTAACGAAACTAAAATTATGTTTCGTCAATAAAACGAAACGGTTAACGAAACACTCTAGTTTCGTCACCGTTTTGCAACCCTAATTCTAGACAATCAGGTGGGCTTATTGGCATAACGATCAAAAGGCGAGAGGTGGGCTCCTTGGGCTTTTCAGAATCAACTTAATAGTTTTTTTTTAAAGGGTTGGAGATAGAAGGATTGGACCCTTTTTTTTTTTCCCCCTAAAGAGCTTAACTTTATTTTTCTAATATAAAAAAACAGCTATTATAACTGCCATCGCTAAATAAATCATCGCTGCCATCGCTGCTGTATGTTACAAATGTTCAGTTTAATAATTTGAAGTGTTCAGTTAAATGAGTCAGAGTCGCACCAAAGTCAAGTCGCGCGTGGGTCAAGAGGTGCGCTAGGAGGCAGGGGTAGAGTCGAAAAAAATTTAATTTGAACCGAATCAGTTCATGACCTCTTCTAATTTTTTCATGTGTTTTTTGTTCGGTTCATGACCCCTTCGCTTGGTTTTTTTTTCTTATAACAGTTACATTTCCTGTTGCTACTAATTGAACATTTATATTTAAATAACAGAACATTTGTATTTATTAAACTGAACATTTGTATTGACCCAACTGAAATTTTTGGCAAAAAAAAAAAATCAAAATGAACATAGTGAACATAGCGAACACTTATAAAACAGTGAACAATTCTACTACAAAATGAACATTTGTATCTAATAAAGTGAACACTTATAATAACGAAATGAACAAAAAATGCACACTAGGTGAGTAGAGGGATAGAGCGCTGCTCAGCGAACGCTGGCCGCGATGGCACAGAGTGCGATGGCATTAATCAATTTTCTAAAAAAAATCATGGATCTAAAAAAATTTCCACAAAAAAAAAAATCTAGAAATAAGTATTATAAATATAACATCGTATTTGAATTGAATAACTATAGTACTGTACAGATTTAGAAGCAAATTTGACGCCAATTGTAGATTTGGAATTGAGAGGGAAGACGTTGTGAGTGAATTGAGAGTAGATTTATAATACTCATAAGATTCTTTTGGACATATTTTTTTTGGATCTGCGGTACCCACTGATCTATGTGAGGGCCGGCTAATTGACTTATGGTTTGGACTTTGGAGTTTGGACTACTGTATGAGATAATCACGGAAGAGTGGGATCAGCCGATCAGTGATCAAGTCAAAAAAAAGGGGGCGGGGAGTAACGGGAGTTCTTCTTTCCTTTGCACGTTAGATGACTGGCCACAAAATAAAAGAAACGGACAAAAATGAAAGATGCTCTAATATACCATGTATATTTTTGTATTATGTTGGAAATTTTTTTACTGTAAGACAAAATGACTTTTGAAGAAAAAAGTTTAAAGAGTTTAAGGATATATAATGGTCATTTAATGTTAATTGTAAAGTTTTACTTACTTTTTTTTTTTTTGGGATCATCCAAAGAGGAGAAAAAAAAAGGAATGAAATATTTTCTTCTTTGTTTTCATTTATAATCCAAAAAGAAAGTGAAAATAATTTTTCTTCTCATTCCATTCCATCTTTTCCCTCCAACATTTCTTTTCCCTTTCCATTCACAGGATGTGGAAGCAAAAGCGAAGAGATAATAAATGAGGTCTCAGGAAATCCAAAAGATGCTTGAAGAATCGGACGCACTCTTATCCTTCAATTATTTCAAAAGTAACATTGTTTGTAAATTTGCACCTTAGAATTTGCTCCCGAATTTCAGGGAAAGGTTAAGGGATAAAAATGGAATATAAAGGTTGAGGGACAAAAATTTGCACCTTTTTGTCCCTTCCAGTTCCATTTATTCAGGCAGTACCGGAGCATGGAAAGAATTTTTTCTTATATTCCATTCCACCGGCTCACCTTTTATGGAATGCAGCCTTAAGTTCTGTTAGCAGTTATTGTTGTATAAAATGTTGGGATGGATAAAACTACGAATTGTTTCAGACACTGGATATGTATCTGAGAATCCAGATAAATTCAAGGGTAGTTGCAGATGTTGATGCTGACATCGACAATCCAGCTTTGAAAATGGAGCAAAATGATTTGAAATTGCTAATTTTAAATTTTCAACAGATTGGGACGGGTTTACGGTAAGATGTCACCATATTACCAGCACGTGTGGTTAATAACATATAGTACCATGGTGAGTTGTCATTTGAGATGATTATTGCAATTAGCAAGTTGGTTTCTTATTTATTTTCCTGTTTTCTGTGACAATAATTGCAGAAAAGCTAGAAAGGAAACTTGTACTGAAGGCTATTTGTGCTGGTTTTCAAGAAACCAGTAAACCACTGAACCTACTGTTAATTGGATGATGGTACTCATTTTTTTATTCTTCTGATTTTCCTTTTTTTCATTCTTCTCTCTGGTGCTTCTCATTCCTCTCTGATTTCTGAATTTAGAAATTTTGAGCATTTTCTTTCTTTGGATCAAACTTGGTCTTGTCTATGTGACATTTTGGCATTCATTTTAGATTAATCTCCCTGAGGAGAATTGATGTATAAGCCACCAAGTTAACGAGTATCGATGTGAGTAGTGTGTACACTATTATTTATGGTCTAAGGGCTTGTTTGGTAGTGTCAAGTTTAGCTTGACTTTCGGGTCAACGAGCTAACCTATGAACATTGCATTTCCAAATAACTTTGAGGTCAACAAGATCAACACTAACTCTCTAACTTAACAATTTTGTATTTGAGTGTTCTCCAAACACAAAAAAAAAAAAAAAGATCGTACCTAAAGAAAAAAATCTTGAGAAGAAATCGCTGCCACTTTCAAATTTTAAAATTTCAAAATTTCAAATTTCAAATTTCAAATTTCAATTTTCAAAATTTCAAATTTCAAATTTTTAAAATTTCAAATTTCAAATTTCAAATTTCAAAATTTCATATTTCAAATTTCAAATTTCAAAATTTTAAATTTCGAATTTTCAAATTTCAAAATTTTCAAACTTTCAAATTTTCAAAATTTCAAATTTTAAATTTTTAAAATTTCAAAATTTCAAGATTCAAATTCTAAAATGTTGAGATTAAAATGAATGTTATAAGTGAATGCATTCACTTTGATCGCTAACTTTAACCTATCATGCCAAACAACAATTACTAAATTTAAGTTAGTACTAACTTTTATTAACTTTAATCTCAAACACTAATCCAAAAATACTAACTTTAACCCTTGATCTCGCTAAACTTTGATACTACCAAACGACCCCTAAATTTCTAACCAAGTTTACTGGAAGTGTTTTGGATACCTGAATCCTAATTACTTAGAGTACTTAAATGGAATTCACTGTATTTATCTATTTAGGTGAAATTAATAAAGTTGCTTTTAGTTACAGTCAGTGGTTCTTTTGGCTGTGCTTGCAAGGTGTTTGACAAAATTCCGCCTTAAGCCTTCTGGTAATTTTATTATTAAACCGTACTGGTATTGTGCCGAGCACTGGACTCTATGGGTTTGTTTGGTAGTGTCAAGTTTAGCTTGACTTTCGGGTCAACGAGCTAACCTATAAACCTTGCATTGCCAAACAACTTTGGGGTCAACAAGATCAACACTAACTCTCTAACTTAGCAATTTTGTATTTGAGTGTTTTCCAAACACTAAAAAAAAAAAAAAGATAAGAGAAAAATCTTGAGAAGAAATCGCTGCCACTTTCAAATTTCAAAATTTTAAATTTCAAATTCAAAATTTCAAATTTCAAATTTCAAATTTCAAAATTTCAAATTTCAAAATTTCAAAATTCAAAATTTTAAATTTCAAAATTTCATATTTCAAATTTTAAATTTCAAAATTTCATATTTCAAATTTCAAATTTCAAAATTTCAAATTTCGAATTTTAAATTTTCAAAATTTCAAGATTCAAATTCTAAAATGTTGAGATTAAAATGAATGTTATAAGTGAATGCATTCACTTTGATCGCTAATTTTAACCTATCATGCCAAACAACAATTACTAACTTTAAGTTAGTACTAACTTTTATTAACTTTAATCTCAAACACTAATCAAAAAATACTAATTTTAACCCTTGATCTCACTAAACTTTGATACTGTCAAACGACCCTTGTTAGATTCAGTAGGTTCTTAACGGGACCTCACAATATTAGCACAGAGGATTCTATTTAACTCGAATAATTTCTCTGTTATTTTTTTTGTCAGAATCAAGAATTAATTAATTGGCTTCTTGGTTGCTCCTGTTTCATAGAAATTCTGATAAGCAAAAAGAGTTGAAAGAAAGAATGTTGAATCATGAACTTGTTCCTGTACAATCAGAGCCAAGTTTTGCTCCTTTCTCAGCTCTGGAGGTACTGATCCTGACAGCACTGTTTCTCCCATTTATTTCTCCATCTTTTGATTCATTATTACTTTTGTTTTTTACTTAAAAAAACTGAACCTTTTTTTTTGTTCTCATTTTCGTGTATATTTAGAGTTTATTGCAGAGGATGAGATGATAGAAATTGTACACGACATCACAATGGGTGCATTACACTTGCTCTTTGTAAGATTCCTTTCCTTTTTACTTGTCATTTTATTTTAAGATATTAAAAAAGCAATCAGTGTTGGTGGACTATCATAGAGGTCAGGAGTAAACTTCTATGTTCAGCTTTATATTGCTTTAAAAAGAGGAATTCCTTGAGCTCTTCAGTTTGGTTATATGTTTTTTAGGCTCTTTATTTAACAAATTAGAGAAATATATCGGCCAGCTATTTATTTACTGGGTCCTGAAATTTATTCCAAAATTTTACCTTAATCCTTTTCTAGATTTCTAAGCTGTGAATGATACCTGCCTCATGCCTTCCAGCCATAGTGTTTGACCACGTTATTCACTTATTCCCGAGGCACAAAGCTTAGCATAATGTGATTCTGTTGGTATATGCGCAGTATCTGATGTTAGTCTGAATGCCAGGGTTCTAATGACAGCTGTCATAGCCGTGTGGAGCACTGGCCTTCAACAATAATAACGGTCTTAGTTTCAAAAAATTTATTATCATGAACTGGTTTTTTACAAAAGTTGTGCGCAGATGGAGTTTTGAATGTCCTATATTGTCATTTTGGATGCTGAATGCATGTTGATTTAATTCCTCTTGATTTTTTTAGCGATTGTAATATTAATATGTTATTTTCTTTTCTATCTTGGTTTAATTTTAGTTTTATGTTCAAAGTGGGATGTTCATAAAAAGCTAGGATAGCAAAGCTATAAAAGATTATGAACAAAAAAAATTAAACCTATATTTTCATACTGGATTTGTTACGGTCTACACCAGTTTGGTCTTTTATCAGCATGTACTATGCTCTATGCACAACAAAATCTGATGTAATAAATTGTTCCAACGAGCAATGTAGGAAGGAATTTGTGTGTTATGGAAACAGTAACAAATTAGTGTGTTGCCATTTCTTTTAAGTTGGGTCATATTCCTTAGATATCTGCTTTTCATAAGCACCAAAATGTCTCACTGGTGTTTGATCTTAATTTATTTTTATTACTGATACGTTATTTATTGTGCAACTGTAGTATGTGCACTTATCTCCTGAAGTATTCCTAAACCCATTCAATCTCTTGGCACACATAGCCCGGTTCAAGCTGCATCCTTTGTGTTTTTGGGTCCTTTTGTCAATTTTTAGGCTCACTGTCCGTTCAACCAACCATATCTTTAGCCTACAGCATTGCAATGATGTAAGATATGTTACTCAAGCTCCTCCTTTGTATTAACCAACAATTTTAGTGCTTTCCATATTGTACTTGACTTGGTATATCTGGCTAATAAATTGTGACAATAAACTGTCAAATGAAAAGAAAAGAATAAACAGATGTCTTCACGAGCAATGAAGATTGTTTAAATAAAAATACATTTATAGTAGAAATGTGCATTGTTATATCATGACAATAATCTACATTTAAACTCTTTATACTGTCTAGAATATGATTCATATCTTATTTATTCAAAAATATTGGATTATACATAATAATTACACATATAAAGTGCAAATAATGCACTTTTGAGTATCTTTTGAGCATTTCAATCGATTCTAAATTCATTCTAAGTCATTTCATCACAATAATCTACATTTAAAATATTTATATTGTCTAGAATATGATTAATATCTTATTTATACAAAAAGATTGGATTACACATAGTAATTACGGATATAAATTGCAAATAATGCACTTTTGAGTATCTTTTGAGCATTTAAATCGATTTTGGATTCATTCTAAGTCATTTCATCACAATAATCTACATTTAAACTCTTTATACTATCCACAATATTATTCATATCTTATTTATTCGAAAAGATTGGATTATTCATACTAATTACGTATATAAAGTGCAAATAATGCAAATCTGAGTGACATTTAAACATTTCAATCGTTTATGGATTCATTATAAGTCATTTCATCACAATAATCTACATTTAAACTCTTTATACTACCTAGAATATAATTCAAATATTATTTATTCAAAAAGATTAGATAATACATAGTAATTACGCATATAAATTGCAAATAATGCAATTCTGAGTATCATTTGAGCATTTCAATCGTTTCTGGATACATTCTAAGTCATTTCATCACAATAATCTACAGTTAAACTCTTTATATTGTCTAGAATATAATTCAAATTTTATTTCTTAAAAAAAATATTAGAATATACATAGTAATTACGCATATAAGGTGCAAATAATGCAATTCTGAGTATCACTTGAGCATTTCAATCGTTTCTGGATTAATTTTAAGTCATTTCATCAAAATAATCTACATTTAAAATCTTTATACTGTCTAGAATATGATTCATATCTTATTTATTTAAAAAGATTTGATTACACATAATAATTACGGATATAATTTGCAAATAATACACTTTTGAATATCTTTTGAGCATTTCAATCCATTCTAGATTCATTCTAAGTCATTTCATCACAATATTCTACATTTAAACTCTTTATACTGTCCACAATATTATTCATATCTTATTTATTCAAAAAAATTGAATTATACATAGTAATTACGTATATAAAATGCAACTAATGCAATTCTGAGTGAAATTTGAGCATTTCAATCGTTTCTGGATTCATTCTAAGTCATTTGATCTAAAAAATTTACATTTAAACTCTTTGTATGTATAGAATATGATTCATATCTTATTCATTCAAAAAGATTGGATTATACATAGTAATTACGCATATAAAGTGCAAATAAGGTAATTCTGAGTTTCATTCGAGTATTTCAATTATTTCTAAATTCATTAGAAGTCATTTGATCACAATAATCTACATTTAAACTCTTTATACTGTCCAGAATATGATTCATATCTTATTTATTCAAAAATATTAGATTATACATAGTAATTACGCATATAAATAGAAAATAATGCAATTATGAGTATCATTTGAGCATTTCAATCGTTTAAGGATTCATTCTAATTCGTTTCATCACAATAATCTCCATTTCAACTCTTTATACTACTAGATTATGATTCATATCTTATTTATTCAAAAAGTTAGGATTATACATCGTAATTACACATATAAAGTCCAAATAATGCAATTCTGGGTATCATTTGAGCATTTCCATCATTTCTGCATTCATTCTAAGTCATTTCATCACAATAATCTATATCTAAACTCTTTATACTGTCTAGAACAAGATTTATATCTTATTTATTCAAAAATATTGGATTATACATAGTAATTACGCATATAAAGTGCAAATAAAACAATTCTGAGTATCAATTGAACATTTCAATCGTTTATGGATTCATTCTAAGTCATTTCAGCACAATAATCGTTTATGACCAGAGATTGAAAGTATACCTGTCATGAGCTGTGGGCTCTGAGAAGAGGGATCAAGATCGTCCTCAACTGGAGTCTTCTCAGGTGGAGCTACCGTCACATCCACTGCATGAACTGCGGTGCGACCTCCGGTCCTAGCACCTCGTGGGGCGGGAACACCTCGACCTCGAGCACTAACTCCAATGGCACCCCTCTGTGCACTGCCCCGACCAGCTCCCTGTAACTTCGGGCACTGGTGTGATACCCGTTAAAAAAATAATAATAATAATAAATAAATAAAATAACTAAACTTAAAATTTTATTTGGAAAAATTACTAAATCTGAAAAATTAGTTTTTGGATGGGATTTACGGGACTTAAGTCCCTACCCGTGAACCCCTCCTCCCCCTTTTTATTTTTCTCTCCCGACCCCCTCCTCTGTCTCTCTCGTTCTCTTTCTTTAAGGCCTTCCTCCGCCTCCCGCCGTCGCCACTCCGCCATCGCGTCGGCGCAATGGCCCCACCACTCCTCTAGCTCAGCCCCACCTCTCTACAGTCGTGCCCCACCTCCGTCGGTGCACCTCGAGTTGCTGAGCACCGCCGTGACCTCCTAAGACCAGATCTACACTTTTTCCCTCTCATTTCTAGAAACCCTAACCTCGGAACTTCACCTTATTCGCCGAAAACCGCCACCATCCACTGCCTTGACCTCATTTGCACTGCCGTGTACCTTTATCCTACATTTTATCTCTTCTAATGTTGCGTGCATCGCCAAAACCACCCAAAATCCTAAACCCGCTTCGAATCTGATCCATTGGGTTTTGGACCAGCCGGCAAGTACTGACTCACTCCATGATCTCTCCCAATCACCATGCTATTGTTTGATCGTCTGATTTGTTGATGGCGTTGCTTGATGTGCGAGCCATCATTCCTTGAGTCATTTCTTCTGGTAAGTCTTCCTAATCTCTTGTATAGATGTGTAACTTAATTTAGAATGTGTAATCTGAATGATCCGAGTATTTATGTAATTGTGTAATTTCTGAAATCTAGTTAATTTTTGTAAATCTGTGATTGATTATGTATTGTGTTGGATGCTTGATAATTGGGGGTTTATGTGGAAATATACAAAAATGATATTTGTAAGCTACATTAGATTTTTGCATGCGCATTGAACTTTCAAAGAGAATCACAAATGTTAAGTATATGTTATGGATTAAATTCAAGTCTTGCATTATTTTCAAATAAATGTAATTTCATGCATGTAAATGGTAATATGAAGTTTTGCATGTCAAGCATGTTTGTGGTAACGAAATTTCATTGGGTTACAATACTGATTTTGTGGGTTTAAAGGATTGATTGGTAAAAAGGGCAATGATATTGGGTTTGAATTAAGGTTTGGCCGCAAACCTTAATCTTGGGCATATCATGCATGCATGTGAATTTAAAATTAGAAAATGAATTTGTGAAGTGATAAATGTTATTTATTGGAATTGTTTAGAAACTATGGACACTAATATTGCATAAGTCTTGCATGCGATATTAGATTCGTACTTGGTACTCGATCGTATCAATTAAGTTGCATGACATGCTATGGGTATTCAAATATTTTGATTTAAAAGATAATTAGTAAACAAGACTAATACATTCAAGTGTTGCATGTCATATTGTAATGCATATGTATAGTTTAGGTTTTATTGTAACACAATGAGCTTACATGAGATTTTGGCAGCAAGTGCACAATTTATCTTTAATTTAGAGGTTGGTTTCAGTTATAGAATAAATGTAATTTTTGTTGAAACTCTTTTAAGCATGAAATATTTATACATATTCAAACTTGATTAATGTTATTAGTTCATACTAATACTTGTGATAGAATTATTTTAGTATCATATAAACTGATGTTAAGCAAAGGCTGTAGTTACATGTTTTTAGTATATTGGGCACTAATGGCAATACTTATTAAAATATAGATTACTTAAAAATATAAACGGAACTTATTTGAGTATTAAAATTGAAACGAGAATTTATATTTGTTTAGAGTCGAGAGATTTTGAGTTGGAATTTAGGAGCAGCTGACATGACGGAGGCACTATAGAGTTAATTTGATTGCTTGCTTGCTTTTGTTTTGGATTTTACTTGCTGCTTGAGGTACGGATTCCACTTGAGTTTTAATTTAAATTTTATATACATAAACAAATGTAGAGATTTAATTAGCAACTTGCATGTTGTGTTCATTAATTGTTGAATTCATGAAAATCTGATTAATTTGTGAATATGTAAATGATGCATGATTGTACAGAGGCATATTGAATGGTATCCGATTGAAATGTGATTTGATTGAGGTAAGTACAGCTTGTGTGGTTGAGATAGACACTCGTAATGTTTGGAGGTGGAGTCATGACCCATCCTACCAAGCACCGTGTAATAAACGCTTATGTACCGGGACTCAGTAGATCCAGTCTAGAATGGTCCGGAGTGTGAGTGTTCCCAGCTTGCTTGTACATTTGGATGTTTATTGATTGAATGATATGTGAATTGAATTGGTCATTGGTAGCCCTCATGAAAGGTGTCTCGCGACATATTTGACTTTGATGATAAGAAAAAAAACCAGACTTGCATACTAGATAATTGTCCAACTAAATGAGTCGGCATTTGTTATACTTTGAAATTTAGATTGTTATGGAATTGATGCCGAGCTCACATTGCATATTGCATTCATTTAATTAATTTGACATTGCCATGTTTGCTTGAAACGAGATGTGAATGTTTTTACATGTTAGTGGTTGCATACGATTGATTGCTTTTCCAAGGAATTTCAATGACAGTTGTCATACTTTGAATTTTAAATGATTTTGAAGAGTATTGAATTTATTTCATAATCGCATTGTTTGATCAAAATTTTATATTTAATGATTATTGAAATAAAGGTGGATTTGATTTGAAAATTGCTTGGCTCAGTCATGTATTTAGTTCCAACGCATGATAATCAAAACTCAAGTGGCTGGAACTGAATACCGTACTGAGATAAATTTTATTTATCTCATTCTATGCTTTTGCATTGTTTCCACAATTGGTTGTGGGTTCCAGGTTTCAGATCAAGTGCTGGACAGCGAGACGAGTAGCGGGCCATTGGATACTGTGGTTAGCAACCTATATGTACCAGACCGTTGTAGGATTTATTTTTATGTTTAAGTAATTAATCATAAATTTATAATTGACATGTATATTAATTGTGTATAATCAATATTAAATTGAAAAATGAGTATTAGTAAGCCTTGCGGGTGCAGCAGGTATCCGCGGCGGGCACTCCGTCGTGTGTTGTCCAGTTACAGTATTCGACGGGGTGTCACAACTGGTTCCTCCAATGGCCTGTATCACCACAATTGTAACAAGCACCATAAGAGAGATGGCACTTGCCCTCGGGATGAGAACGGTTGCACTTGCTGCACCACTGACCGCTCCCCGATCCTGTAGAAGCCATAGGAACTGTGGCTCTACCAGCTGACTTGGCTCCTTCCACGAGCCTACCAGACTTCGGCCTTGCACTACGGCCACTATCTTGCAACCTTTTCCTCTTGCGATAACCCTCTGCACGCTCAGCATCCTCCATAAGCTGCTGAACGTCCTGTACTGCCGAACTATCAATCACCATAGCAATATCTGGGTCTAGTCCATCCAAATAGTGTCTACGGTAACGATATGGATCATCTCTAATGTCAGGAGCATAGTGAGACAGGTTGGTGAAGAGGTTATTGTACTCAGAGACTGGCCTATTATCCTATCTGAGTGACATAAACCGGCTCCTCTGAGCCTCCAAGTGAAAAGTGCTCAAGAACCTCTTCGAAAACTGCTCCTCAAACCAATCCCAAGCAATCCTCCTCGGATCGCCCGGGTATCTCCTCTTTGTGGCATCCTACTAGAACCGCGCAGAACTCTCTAGAAAGTGTGTGGCTAACTCGACCTGATCGGCCTCAGGCGCACGGCACAACAGAAACTTTGCCTTTGCATCGGCTAGCCACTCCTCGGCGGCTTCATAACCGCCTGCACCACTAAACCTAGGCAGTCCCAGCCGGCTAAAAGAGTCAAATAGCCTCCTGAACCTCTCTGCCTCATCTAGCTGAGGCTCAGCCTGGGCCGGCCTATGCTGCTCGGCCGCTCGTCGACCTCGCTCGTATGCCGCAATAATGCGGTCCTCGTACGTCTCCTCTCTCGGATCACGAGGATCAGGAACCTCCTCCCTAGGTCCAGTCTCAGGCTGAGCACCCTCAAGCTCGGGTGCATGCCTCCGAGGTCGGCCTCATCCTCGACGTCCACCTCCTCGATTCATCTCAACTCTGGCAACACTCAACGAAAAAAATTTAAAATTAACAAACGAGAAAGAAAAGGTAACCTAAGTCCCTGGACCAACCCAACAACCCCACTCATACGTCCTATAAGTCTGGTTAGGTTAGGTTACCGTTGCTCTGATACCACCAAAATGTCACACCCCAATGCCTATGGTAATGCGACATGTACCACAACAAAAATCAACTCCATTTTACCCATATTGAATAACCAATTGGTACCACATTCACATAACATATTATATCACTACTATAATCACAAGCATAGAAATAAGTTCTAAATCAGCAAAACATGCAATATAGTATAGAAGTATCAATCATACAATTGACATAAGTGTGGTAATGGCCTCGGTATATACCGTACCCAAATATAATACATACAAAAGTGGTACGCAAGTCTCAAAATGGAGGCCATACATGATACCTAGTAGTGATAATAATAATGATAATAATAAGACCTACTCTCGCTCGACTCCTACACTGGAATCCGCCTCAAAACCTAGAACCCACAAAAAAAAAGTGGAACGGTTGATGAAGGACTAAGACCTAGGATATCAAATAAATTTGTAAACCTAGAGCTAACCTCACTAGTCGTTTTAGTTAAGCTTTAGGGTCGAACCCAAGGGACGGTACAATTGATTACCAGACTTTATTTCCTCGCGAAAGCTAGACAATTAATTTTTATGGGATTTTGGTTGATTAAATCTAAAGGTGCAAGTAAATAAATATTTTTGGGTGTTTTAATTATCTAAATGCTTAAAGAGATATTTTTGTTGTTTTAGCAGTATAAAAGATGTCTTAGGGATCAGGTTTCACCTTAGTTTGGACTCTAGAACATCGAACTTATCACTTTCGTGCATAGAACAGTGTTTTTCAAGCGATCAACTCTCTGTTCAGTCCGAAACAGCATCAGTTCGGTCCGAACAGAGGGTGAAAGTGTGTGTTGTTGACTTTTTATGATATTTTATGCTTTGTGCTAGGGTTTGTTGGCTAAACCTAGATTTGCTAAACTTCAGCGTTCGCTTGTTGGACTAGAAACTGGTTTAATCACAACCTAACCTAATTAGATCAATTAGACCACAACTTTTGGTATAGGCGTTAACTAATCTAAACTTGTTTGTTGGATTTCTTAAAGATATTTAGATGTCTTTTGAACTATCTAAAAATTACACTTTTGATGCCAATTAATCTCCCCTTTCAGATCTACGATTTATCCCGTGTACTTGACTCAAATTAGCTTGATTATCCTAACTTAGGCTTAACTAAATGCGACCGTACATCTAGAAGTTGATTAGAGATTCACAAGCAATTCAAAGCAAGTAATTAACATAATTCTCAATAAACAAATCACGAAACATATCATAGCATATCAAGTCAAAACATCACATCCAAATCTACGTTACTTCCCTACTCCTAAGACAACATAAATCTATCTTAACATGAAAGCAAAACAAGATACAAGCTCCATCAAATCAAATATCAAGAGAAAGGAAGAAATAAACCAAGTATCGCTTCTAACTCAAGATACCGAACGTCTAGAGCCGTGGTTGGATTGATTCTGCCGCCGTCGCGCCTAGAATTGCTCCGAAGATGATGCTGTGGTCGTGCTCTGCTGTAAGAGGTGGAATCCCACGCCTTTCGACACGAGAACGGTGGTGGAAAGGTTGCCAAAACGTGGTAGGAGGTGAAATTTCGTGTATGGTGGCTTCCCCCTCTCTAGGGGCAGAAATATGCCTTTATAGTGGTCTCCAGGTATTTGGAAAGGAGGCTAGGGCGCCAGGGCAAGAAAAACTACAAAAATATTGAGTTTCCATGCTTGAAAACTTGCCAAATGCACTATGTCGGCTGTCAACTCGGTCCGAGCAGAGGCCAACTCGGACCGAGCAGAGAGTCGGAAAATGATTAAAGTTCCAACTCGGTCCGAGTTACTGTTCATTCAGTCAGATTTTGGCCTCCGCTAGTATTTTGACCATAATTTCTTCATCCGGACTCCGATTAAGATGATTCAAAAACCGTTGGAAGTCTTAGGATGAGCTCTTCAATGCTATTGATTCCATTTGGCCAATTTCTTCTCTTAAATCTACCATTTTATGCAATAATTGTGCATGATCCACCAAGTTCCTGCAATTCAATACAAAAACCACAACAATACCCAATTCTAGACAAATATAGCACGAAGCACAATGAATGTAGGGGTTTGAGTAACCATTTAAATGTAAAGTCCGGCCAAAATGCACATATAAATATGAGATATCAAACGGTGAGAAATAAAATTTCTCAGTGCGGTATTCAGTTCCAGTCACATGAATCTTAGCTTTCACATTCAGGAATCAAATACAGCAAAAAGAATAGGAAAAAAAAATAATAATAATAATAATAATAATAATAATAATAATAATCAGTATTAATCCATAATGCATATGAAAAGAATGAATGCCAACAAGCACATTAGATACGATTCAGATAACATTAAAGTAATAACAAAAGTTGGCATTTTATTTGGACATGCAATAATATAAGGGCTGGTTCTTAGTCAATCACTTTCATTTACAACAATCCATGACATACAAGAAGTCACAAACAGTACCATACTTGTCATTTCCAATTTACCACCCATACCCCGTCTAGATTCGAGAATACTGGGCCATGTGCAAGAGCGCTCAACTACACAGCGATTCGACAGCACGGTAGCTAGCCGGCCCCGAACGAAAACATGTAAATCTGGCATGTCGAACAAGTAGTACTCATACACATGCATTTCAACAATTTCAAGTGATTTACCATTCAACATGAATATAAATACCAATCAAGTAAATAACAATTATAACATGTCAATTGAGATGATAAAAAGATGCAATTCATTGACTTCAAAATGCAAGAATAAAAAAAAACATTTAATTCCTAGTAATGAAAATTCAGATTCATGTGAAATCCGCACCTGACCAAGACAACACCAACATGTCTACTCGTCTCCTTCCTCGGCAACACCCACACCGATATCCTCATCTCCTATATCTAAAAATTAACCAAAATCCTAAATTAAACCCTTAAACTCCCTAAATTTAATAAAAAATTTCAGATTTGAAAATGAACATAATTTGCTTCTTAACTTTCATGTTAGCTTGTAAAACAATGAATAATCATGTCCAAATGCATCTACAATATAACCATATTAAGTAGCACCATGCATAATGTCATTCTACTCTATTTTTTATGTCAAATTTCAAGAATAATGTAATGTTTGCTTGCTATCCAAAATTTGACCATATAGTATTTTATGCATGCAAGCCCTTTAAATATGCAAATCTATTTTCTAAGTTATAACTTCATGCACTTATAAATATGAAGTACTAAAATGTAAATTTATGCAAAAAATTTCCTAAAAATTCACCTCTTTAACAAAAAGACCAGATTTTAAAAGAATCAAAAGAAGTATTTATGCAAAAGATTAAATGCTCAAACCACACCGAAACATTCATGCATTTTCACAAGTTATCACTTGCATTATTATTCCCAAAATCTTCATAAAAACTCCTAAACTTATAAAATTTTAGAAATTAGTTGAAGTAACTACAAATGCCACATATTACCATAAGAAAATTAATATTGCATCATGTACAACCAAAAACCTCAAAAATTATCAATAAATTCGAAATCCTCATACTTTTCAACACAAAATCTGGATTTTTACTTAAAAATCCGAAATTAATTATTTTTAACTTAAATAAAATCTAGATCATACATTTTTGTTTGCATGCAAGGTTTAAAAATTGTCATGAACTCTAAACATCATATAAACCTCAAACAAATAACTTATAAAGGCTATATTCACTTAAAAATCCATAGCAATTTCAGAATACTTTCAACAAAATTTTAAGACTTTAGTCATTTGTCACAAGAACTATAGATTCAACCAAAAATTTTTATTTTCTAACCATGCAACTAGAAAACCGAAATGAATAATTGAAAAAGAAAAACTTACATGAAATGGCTCAAAACCGAAAATAAATAACTTGCATGTTCATCCCTTGACTTCTACTATCCATTTCCTATTTTTTTCGAATTTTTTAGATTTTTCTACTAATTTTTGTGGTTAGATTTGTGTTGGCCGAAATAATGGAGAGAAGAGAGAAATGAGATGGGTTTTGTTGTTTTTTTTCCTCTTTTCTTGGCTGCTGCACGGATGGGAGAGAAGGAAAAGAGAGAGAAATGAATGGGTTTGTATTAATTAAAGTGGGAGAGAGAGTGAGTGGGAGTAAAAGATATGGTGCAATTAAAAATGAACACAATATGTTATTGATGACATGGTTAGTGCAGAAATTATTTTCATGACATAACTATACTAATGAAAATTATAATTATGCATTATGCAAGAATTTATTTAATATGCATGAAATTTTTATTAAAATATATTGTTTGTGTATATTTATTTTCTAACAAAAAAGAAAAAAAAAATTAAATAATTTTTTTTTAAATGTTACATAATGCAATTCTGAGTATCATTTGTGCATTTCAATCGTTTCTGGATTCATTCTAAGTCATTTCACAACAATAATAAACATTTAAACTCTCAATACTCTCTAGAATATGATTCATATCTTGTTTATTCAAAAAGATTGGATTATACATAGTAATTACGCATATAAAGTGCAAATAATGCAATTTTCAGTATCTTTTAAACATTTCAGTAGTTTCTGGATTCATTATAAGTCATTTCATCACAATAATCTACATTTAAACTCTTTATACTGTCCAGACAAAGATTCAAATTATGTTTATTCAAAAAGATTGGATTATACATAGTAATTACGCATATAAAATGCAAATAAAGCAATTCTGAGTAACATTTGAACATTTCAATCGTTTCTGGATTTATTCTAAGTTATTTCGTGACAATAATCTACATTTAAACTCTTTATACTGTCCATAATTTGATTCACATCTTATTTATTCAAAAATATTGGATTATACATTGTAATTACTCAAATAAAGTGCAAATAATACAATTCTGAGTATCATTTGAGCATTTCAATCATTTTTGTATTCATTTTAAGTCATTTCATCACACTAATCTATATTTAAACTCTTTATAGTATCTAGAATATGATTCATATATTATTTATTCAAAAATATTGGATTAAACATAGTAATTAATAATATAAATTGCAGATAAAGTAATTCTGAGAATAATTTGAGCATTTCAATCGTTTTTGTAATTATTCTAAGTCATTTAATAACAATAATATATATTAAAAGTCTTTATACTGTCTAGAATATGATTCATATCTTATTTTTTCAAACAAATTGGATTATACATAATAATTACGCATATAAAGTGCAAATAATGCACTTCTGAGTATCTTTTGAGCATTTCAATCATATATGGATTCATTCTAAGTCATTTTATCACATAAATCTACATTTAAATTCTTTAAACTTTTCACAATGTGATTCATATATTATTTATTCAAAATGATTGGATTATACATAGTAATTACACATATAAAATGCAAATAATGCAATTCTAAGTAATATTTGAGCATTTTAATCGTTTTTTAATTCATTCTATGTAATGTAATCACAATAATCTACACTTAAATTCTTTTTACTGTCTAAAATATAATTCATATCTTATTTATTTAAAAAGATTAGAGTATACATAGTAATTAAGCATATAAATTACAAATAATGCAGTTCTAAGTATCGTTTGATCATTTCAATCGTTTATGAATTCATTCCAATTCGTTTCATAAAAATAATAGACATTTCAACTCATTATACTGTCTAGATTTTGATTCATATCTTATTTATTCAAAAATATTGGATTATACATTGTAATTACGCATATAAATTACAAATAATGCAATTCTGAATATCATTTGAGCATTTCAATCGTTTCTGGATTCATTTTAAGTAATGTCATCAAAATAATCAACATTCATACTCTATATACTGCGTAGAATATAATTCGAATATTATTTATTCAAAAAGATTGGATTATGCATATTAATTACGTATATAAATTGCAAATAATGCAATTCTGAGTGACATTTGAGCATTTCAATCGTTTCTGGATTCATTCTAAGTCATTTGATCTCAATAATGTACATTTAAACTCTTTGTACTGTCTATAATATGATTCATATCTTATTCATTCAAAAAGATTGGATTATACATAGTAATTACGCGTATAAGGTGCAAATAATACAATTTTGAGTTTTATTCGAGCATTTTAATCATTTCTAAATTCATTCGAAGTCATTTTCTCACAATAATCTACTTTTAAACTCTTTATACTATCTAGAATATAATTCAAATCTTATTTATTAAAAAAACTTGGAACATACATAGTAATTACGCATATAAAAAATAAAAAAATGCAATTCTGAGTATCATTCGAGCATTTCAATCGTTTCTAGATTCATTCTAAATCATTTCATCACAATAATCTACATGAAAACTCTTTATACTGTCTATTATATGATTTTTATCTTATTTATTCAAAAAGATTGGAATATACACAATAATTATGCATATAAATTGTAAATAATGCAATCCTGAGTTTCATTTGTGCATTTCAATCGTTTCTGGATTCATTCTAAGTCATTTTTATCACAATAATAAACATCTAAACTCTTAATACTGTCTAGAATATAATTCATATCTTATTTATTCAAAACGATTGGATAATACATAGTAATTATGCATATAAAGTGCATATAATGCAATTCTGAGAATCATTTGAGCATTTCAATCGTTTCTGGATTTATTCAAAGTCATTTCGTCACAATAATCTACATTTAAAATCTTTATACTCTCCATAATATGATTCACATCTTATTTATTCAAAAATATTGGATTATACATAGTAATTACTCATATAAATTGCAAATAATGCAATTCTGAGTATCATTTGAGCATTTCAATCATTTCCATATTCATTCGAAGTCATTTGATCACAATAATTTACACATAAATTATTTATACTATCTAGAATATGATTCATATCTTATTTTTTCAAAAAGATTAGATTATACATAGTGATTACGCATATAAATTGTAAATAATGTAATTCTGAGTATCATTCGAGCATTTCAATCGTTTATGAATTCATTCCAAATCATTTAATCACAATAATCTACATAAAAACTCTTTACAATGTCTAAAATATGATTCTTATCTTATTTATTCAAAAAGATTGGATTATACATAGTAATTACGCATATAAAGTGCATATAAAGCAATTCTAAGAATCATTTGAGTATTTCAATCGTTTCTGGATTTATTGAAAGTCATTTCGTCACAATAATCTACATTTAAACTCTTTATACTGTCCATAATATGATTCACATCTTATTTATTAAAAAATATTAGATTATATATAGTAATTACTCATATAAAGTGCAAATAATGCAATTCTGAGTATCATTTGAGCATTTCAATCATTTCTGTATTCATTCTACATTTAAACTCTTTATACTGTCTAGAATATGATTCATATCATATTTCTTCAGAAATATTGAATTAAACATAGTAATTAAGCATATAAAGTGCAAATATTGTAATTCTGAGAATCATTTGAGTATTTTAATCGTTTCTGTAATTATTCTAAGTCATTTAATCATAATAATCTATATTTAAACTCTTTATACTGTTTAGAATATGCTTCATATCTTATTTATTCAAATAAATTGGACTATACATAGTAATTACGCATATAAAGTACAACTAATGCACTTCTGAGTATCTTTTGAACATTTCAATCGTTTCTGGATTCATTCTAAGTCATTTCATCACAATAATCTACATTTAAACTTTTTTTACTGTCCACAATATGATTCATATCTTATTTATTAAAAAAGATTGGATTATACATAGAAATTACGCATATAAAATGCAAATAATGCAATTCTGAGTAAAGTTTGAGCATTTCAATCATTTTTGAATTCATACTAAGTCATTTGATCACAATAATCTGTACTAAAAATTTTTATACTGTCTACAATTTGATTAATATCTTATTTATTCAAAAAGATTAGATTATACATAGTAATTACGCATATAAATTGCAAATAATGCAATTCTGAGTATCATTTGAACATTTCAATCGTTTATATATTCATTGTAATTCATTTCATCATAATAATAGACATTTTGACTCTTTATACTGTCTAGATTATGATTCATATCTTATTTATTAAAAAATATTTGATTATATATTGTAATTACGCATATAAATTGCAAATAATGCAATTCTGATTATAATTTGCGCATTTCAATTATTTTTTAATTCATTCTAATTAATGTCATCACAATAATCTACATTTAAACTCTTTATACTGCCTAGAATATAATTCAAATATTATTTATTCTAAAAGATTGGATTATACATAGAAATTACGCATATAAAATGCAAATAATGCAATTATGAGTAATGTTTGAGCATTTCAATCATATTTTGAATTCATTCTAAGTCATTTGATCACAATAATTTGTACTAAAATTCTTTATACTGTCTACAATTTGATTCATATCTTATTCATTCAAAAAAATTAGATTATACATAGTAATTACGCATATAAATTGCAAATAAGGCAATTCTGAGTATCATTTAAGCATTTCAATCGTTTATGTATTCATTCTAATTCGTTTCAACATAATAATAGACATTTCATATACTGTCTACATTATGATTCATCTCTTCTTTATTCAAAAATATTGGATTATATATTGTAATTACGCATATAAAAAGCAAAAAAATGCAATTCTGAGTATCATTCGAGCATTTCAATCGTTTCTGGATTTATTCTAAGTCATTTGATCACAATAATCTATATTTAAACTCTTTGTACTGTCTAGAATATGATTCATATCTTATTCATTCAAAAAGATTGGATTATACATAGTAATTACGCATATAAGGTGCAAATAATGCAATTTTTGAGTTTTATTCGAGCATTTCAATCATTTCTGAATGCATTCGAAGTCATTTTCTCACAAAAATCTATATTTAAACTCTTTATACTGTCTAGAATATAATTTAAATTTTATTTATTAAAAAAAGTTGGAACATACATAGTAATTACGCATATAAAAAGCAAAATAAATGCATTTCTGCGTATCATTCGAGCATTTCAATCGTTTCTGGATTCATTCTAAATCATTTCATTACAATAATCTACATAAAAACTCTTTATACTGTCTATAATATGATTCTTATCTTATATATTCAAAAAGATTGAAATATATACAGTAATTACGCATATAAATTGCAAATAGTGCAATTCTGAGTTTCATTTGTGCATTTCAATAGTTTCTGGATTCATTCTAAGTCATTTTCATCACAATAATAAACATCTAAACTCTTAATACTGTTTAGAATATAAATCATATCTTATTTATTAAAAAATATTGGATTATACATAGTAATTACGTATATAAAGTGCATATAATGCAATTTTGAGAATCATTTGAGCATTTCAATCGTTTCTGGATTTATTCAAAGTCATTTCATCACAATAATCTACATTTAAACTCTTTATACTGTCCATAATATGATTCACATCTTACTTATTAAAAAATATTGAATTATACATAGTAATTACTCATATAAATTGGAAATAATGCAATTCTGAGTATCATTTGAGCATTTCAATTATTTCCGCATTCATTCTAAGTCATTTGATCACAATAATCCATACCAAAATTATTTATGTTGTCTAGAATATGATTCATATCTTATTTTTTTTCAAAAAGATTAGATTGTACGTAGTAATTACGCATATAAATTGCAAATAATGCAATTCTGAGTATCATTCGAGCATTTCAATCGTTTATGAATTCATTTCAAATCATTTCATCACGATAATCTACATAAAAACTCTTTATACTGTCTAGAATATGATTCTTATCTTATTTATTCAAAAAGATTGGATTATACATAATAATTACGCATATAAAGTGCATATAATGCAATTCTGAGAATCATTTGAGCATTTTAATCGTTTCTGGATTTATTCATAGTCATTTCGTCACAATAATCTTCATTTAAACTCTTTATACTGTCCATAATATGATTCACATCTTATTTATTTAAAAATATTAGATTATATATAGTAATTACGCATATAAAGTGTAAATAATACAATTCTGAGTATCATTTGAGCATTTCAATCATTTCCGTATTCATTCTGAGTCATTTAATCACACTAATCTATATTTAAACTCTTTATACAGTCTAGAATGTGATTCATATCTTATTTGTTCAAAAATATTGAATTAAACATAATAATTAAGCATATAAAGTGCAAATAATGCAATTCTGAGAATCATTCGAGCATTTAATCTTTTCTGTAATTATTCTAAGTCATTTAATCATAATAATCTATATTTAAATTCTTTATACTGTTTAGAATATGATTCATATCTTATTTATTCTAATAAATTGGATTATACAAATTATTACGCATATAAAGTGCAAATAATGCACTTCTGAGTATCTTTTGAACATTTCAGTCTTTTCTGGATTTATTCTAAGTTATTTCATCACAATAATCTAAATTTCACCTCTTTTTACTGTCCACAATATGATTCATATCTTATTTATTCAAAAAGATTGGATTATACATAGAAATTACGCATATAAAATGCAAATAATGCAATTCCGAGTAATGTTTGAGCATTTCAATCATTTTTTAATTCATTCTAAGTCATTTGATCACAATAATCTGTACTAAAATTCTTTATAATGTCAACAATTTGATTAATATCTTATTTATTCAAAAATATTAGATTATACATAGTAATTACGCGTATAAATTGTAAATAATGCAATTCTGAGTATCATTTGAGCATTTCAATTGTTTATGTATTCATTCTAATTCGTTTCATCATAATAATAGACATTTGAACTCTTTATACTGTCTAGATAATGATTCGTATCTTATTTATTCAAAAATATTGGATTATATATTGTAATTACGCATATAAATTGCAAATAATGCAATTCTGAATATCATTTGCGCATTTCAATCGTTTCTGGATTCATTCGAAGTAATGACATCACAATAATCTACATTTAAACTCTTTATACTACCTAGAATATAATTCAAATATTATTTATTCAAAAATATTTGATTATACAAAGTAATTACTCTTATAAAGTGCAAATAATGCAATTCTGAGTATTATTTGAGCATTTCAATCGTTTCCGTATTAATTCTAAGTTATTTCATCACACTAATCTACATTTAAATTCTTTATACTGTCTAGAATATGATTAATATCTTATTTATTTAAAAAGATTGGATTAAATATAATAATTAAGAATATAGATTGCAGATAATTCAATTCTGAGAATCATTTGAGCATTTCAATCGTTTTTGTAATCATTATAAGTCATTTAATTACAATAATCTATATTTAAACTCTTTATACTGTCTAGAATTGTTAGAGTTATGTCCTAGAAGCCAATCATTATATGGCTACTTCTATGGTTTATGTTATTGATGATATTTGATCATTTATTCCTTGATTTATTAATTGACAGATCATTCAGGTTGAGGATCTGAATTGTAGATCTCTGTAGTTCATTTATAATTAAATGACAATAATAGATCTAAAAGGTCCGTAATCTTGATAATTAACAAGGAATATTAATTATCGGATAAGATTAGTATGTAAGTTAAGTGATGATTAAGTTCTAGGTAAGGAGTTGCCAACTTAATTGTATATGTATATGTTATAGAACATAGTACAGGACACGACCCAATGAGATAAATATATGGATTGTGTTATGTGTCACTATTTATTTCGTTTGAGTTTGATTCTAAGTTTGAGATGGTTCAACTTTTCCACATGAGGATAGGTTCAATAAATATCGTCTACCGTTGATTCCTGATAAGGGCTGCTATACGGACTTTATTTATGTTCTCTTGAATTGTGAGGGGAAAAGTTGTTCATCCAGAAAACCGTATGTCCCTCATTAATTTACTTAGTGAGCGATGATATCTGTTTGGGCCCTTTGATGGAGATGGATTGTTTGCTAGCAACTGATACAGTCATCTCTAGATCAAGAAACGTATAATCTACAAGAATGACACATTCCTATCTTGGATTATACGATGATATCATGTGACATAAGAATCAGACAAGGAAATACTATTATTTCTTATGCAGGATTAAAATATTGTAGCAGTACACTATTTATGCGAATTGGAAATCATAACGTGTTGCTAGATACCGCTTATGATTATTGGAAATAAATAGCGATTTATTTTCCATGTCCAACAGAGCATAAATCCTCAAAGGGTCACACAAATAGGTTTTGACCATGCGTGCATTATTTATTTGGTTGTATTAAGGAATGCAACAATATGATATGTTGACTGATTAATTATGTACTGTTGCGAACCGTCATAATTAATTAATTAAGTCAAACGGATTATATAGAAATAAATTAATGCATATTCTAATCCTTAAATAATTATCAAAGTGTTGATAATTAATTTGTTCAACATGAATTAATTAAAGTAATTAATTTGAGCTAACGGGCCTATATTTAAATGGTAAATTAAAGGTCTAACTTGAGAGCAATTAATTGGGCCACTAATTAATTGAATTAGAGGACCAATTAAATAATTGATGGAGCCCATTTAGGCCTATTTTATGGCTGCCCTAGTGATGGCATAGTTGTAAATTAGTTACAACTTTTTGGGAGAGTTGTTGGTCTATAAAAGAACCACTTTGGGAGCCAAAACCCTAGCCACCTTGCCTTTTTCTCTCTCCCTAATATTTTGGACGAAAATTAAAGGAAAAATTTCAGAATTTTTCCTCTCCACCATTGCTCTCTTAAGCTCATGTGTTGAGCACCTCTTGCCTCCATCCAATTAAATAGTTAATTAAGACAAAGGGAAGGAAGGGATTAGGCTTAACCTCTCATCTACTAGCATAGATCGAGGTTTTGGTTAATACCTTGGTGGACTTGAGGCCGAAACACGCGTGGTTGTGCGCACAACCTCGACATCGCCGGATTCGAGCCTCCTTGTTGCGATACAAGGAGAGGTAGCCTTCCTAACCTCTCTCTCTTGTGTGTGAATGCTTGGACTAGATCTTTCGAGGTCTAAGTCGTTTGGATTGCTTATTAAATGGTTAATTAGCACAAAAATTTGAAAACTTAGACTTCCTAACAGTGGTATCAGAGCTTTAGGTCGTTCTAAAGCATTTTAACACATAATTAGTTGAGAAATGATTAATTAACACATGGATTAGTGATGCACTTGCTTGCTGTCTGGATTTCTGTTCTGTTTTCGACATTGTTTTGGTTTTTTCGCTGAGAAAAACTTTCAGAAAAATTCTAAATTTTATTGGAGGTTGTAGATCTGTGAGATGTGGTTCTTTAGCCACTAGTTTAACCTTTTTCTAAGTTGTTATGAATTTATGGTGAATTAAACGGTAACGGTGCGCAGATCTGGTACTCTGCTGCACAGTTCTGTGTTTTAGGCATGAAGGATTTTTTTTTCGAAAATAACTATCTGTATTTCTTGGCTAGAAATCTTGTAAACTTGATGCTCTTTCTGTACATGTAAAATTTGTTGCATGCTTCGGATTTTATGTGTTTGTTCAAGTCATGAGAAGTGAATCGGTTGTCAGATCTGGTTTTCCAACAAACTGATTGTTTGGATAAACTGTACTTATTGAGAAAACTTTATCAAAAAGTGTTTGAATAGAAAGTTTCTACTTGTAGTTAAGATTCTGTGAAAATTAGTTTCAAAGAATTTCATTAAGGTTTGATACCTCAACTGAGTCAAAAGTTTTTAGTCATTTGTCTGTTTCAGAACAGGGTAAGTGGCTTGTTTGCTATTTATCTTGATGATTTTAAATAAGACTAGTTGGATTTCGTTTGATGGATTGGTAGCCAATAACATATAGTAGATTTGTTATGTAAAGTGTTTTCATGAAAACGTTTTGGAAGATGATCCTACAGACCAAAAGAGTTAGATAAAAACAGAAAATCGGATAACGGTGTTTCGCGCACAGTTTGACGATTTGTTAATTTTGTTTCTCTCTGATGGTAAGTGATCTCTCCCTGAAATTTTGACAGATAGTTACACTCATAATAGGGAGTATGCATGATTTATTTCATAAATTTTGGAGACCGAAAAATTTCGGATTTTATCGGGTCCCATTTAATATTTTAAATAGTTAAAATATTTTCTAATTAATCAAATTGGTTGAATAAATTAATTAGAATACTCTATGATATTCCTCCTTTCTGTTTACAATTGTTGAATTGATTTTTCAAATGGTTTAAGCAAATTAGTTGTTTAAAAGTTAAACTTTTATGCGGAAAGACCCGAACTACAAGCGATGTGCAAAGACTCTAATTTATTGTTGTTAATTAAGAAACAAAGGGACATGTGCTAACTTTGTTTTGTAGGAAGGATCGTGGGTTTAGTATGGCTCAAGAAACCAATGCCTTGTGTGTTATAATTTGTGAATGCATGTGATTGATTGTATGTAAGGCCTTTGGTGCCATGGTTAATTAATTAATTATGATTAATTTCTTAATGTAACTTGTGAGGCTTGCATGCCCCTAAGGCTAGGAGGGAATTAGGGATATTTTCACATGTATTTTATCCTTTAATTATATAGGATAGGATCCATATGATTAGTGGGAGAGACAATTAGATTAGTTTTGCTATATGGAGATGCGGCGGAACTAATGCAAGCGGGAGCCATACAAACCCACAACAATACTTGAGATGCTTATTATTATGTGAATGTTTGTGGATGCTATGAATGTCATAGGATATGTATGGGTGTATGATTACACGACCACCAAACAATAGTCACATAATTGTTTGTCCCAAATTTGATTAAGTCGACCGCCCTCCTTCTCTCTATCCCCTTCACGTCAATTGCCCTCTCATGTCGCGGTCCGCCCAAGCGGACGTCATGGTTGTCAATTTGATAGTCAGGGTACAAATAAAGGGATTTGTAAGGAGCAAATAGAGAGATGTTACTTATCGATGGACCCAACTAGAGTTTGGACATCGGGACAAAGTTCGCGATGCGAACCAAGAATCATAAAGTTGTATGATTGGTTAAAGAGAACCTACCTTATCTAGTCATTTTGGGTGACGTGCCATAGCAGGTCCAACTTGACGAAAATAAGGGTCTTGGAAATTCATTACTTTTAGGGACTTATATTAAAGTAGTGAAAGTTTTACTTTATTTGAAAATAAAACAAAAGCATAATCTAATTGACCTTTAATTTGAAAAATTGTTTTAGATGTCTTCCTCATCCTTTTCGCTTCGCTCTCTTTTAGAGAAAGAAAAGCTCGCCTTCAACGATGCCAACTTTCTGGATTGGCACCGGAACCTTAGGCTTGTCCTTAGGTTTGAAAAGAAGGAATACCTCCTAACCACTCCCATCCCCGCGGTTTCCAAGTCGGATGCCCCTCAAGCGGACAAGGATGCCCATGACAACCACGTCATGGACGACATGGAGATGTCCGTCCTGATTGTCGCTGTCATGGAGGCGAAACTCCAAAAGGAGTTCATGGATAGTGGTTATGGTGTGTTTGAAATGGTCTCTCGTCTCTCGAACATGTTCCAAACCAAGGCCCGCACCGAAAAGGGCCCGTCTCATCAAGGCCGTCGCCAATACTCGATTGGCGGAAGGTCATGAAGTCGGGCCACACGTCATGAAGATGGCGGGGTTGTTTCGGCAGCTCGAAAGGCTTGATACGCCCTTCCCGTCAGGGGCGATTCAAGACTTCATTCTCCACTCTCTCCCTCATAGCTTCACCGGTTTTGTTGTGAACTACCGGATGAATGGCATGGACAAGAGCATGGATGATCTCCAAAACATGCTTGTCGAGACGGAGGAGAGTCTCAAAAAGGAAAAAGGGCCCAAAGATGTTCTTGCGGTGAGTGACAAGAGCAAGAAGAGCAAGAAAAGAAAGACCCGCAGAACTAGAACGGGCAAAGGCACGGTGACGCCCCAAGGTTCGGCCAAGGGAGCTCCCGAGGGTTCCAAGAGAAAGAAGAACCCGGCTACTTCCGAGACCGTGTGCTACTACTATAACAACAAGGGTCATTAGAAGAGGAATTGCCCCAAGTACCTCGCTGACAAGAAGGCGGGAACTGTCCGGCCTTCTACTTCAGGCACTAAAGAGTAGGAGGCGGCTCGAGAAAGGCGAAGTTCAACTCCGCGTCGGTAACGGCACGTGCGTCTCCGCTATGGTCGTTGGGAACGTAGAACTCACTTTGCCTTCTGGTTTAGTTTTGGAACTAAAAGATGTTTATGTAGTTCATTGTATCACTCGGAACATCATCTCTATTTCGTGTTTAGACTTGGATGGATTTGGTGTTGTAATAAAGAACAAAAGTTGTACTTTGTTGCGTGATGATGTTTGTTATTGTGTTGCGCATTTATTGAATGGTCTTTATGTGCTTGATTCTAACGAACATGTTTTGAGTGTTGAACATGACAGTAGAAAACGTAAGATCTCACATGAAAGTACGACTCTAATGTGGCATTGCCGCTTAGGTCATATCAACGAGAAACGCATCAAGAGATTACAAACAGTTGGTCTCTTGGATCAATTCGCTTTCGAGCCAATTGACACATGCGAATCATGTTTGATGGGAAAGATGACCAAAGCGCCTTTTACCAATAAAGGTACAAGGGCAAGTGGCTTATTAGACCTCGTGCATACCGATGTATGTGGACCTATGAGCATTTGCGCACGAGGAGGTTATTCATACTTCATCACTTTCACCGATGATCATAGTAGATACGGGTATATCTACTTGATGCGGCACAAGTCCAAATCCTTCGAAAAGTTCAAGGAGTTCAAGAATGAAGTTGAGAACCAACTCAATCGAAAGATCAAAGTCTTGCGTTCCGATCGAGGTGGAGAGTACTTGAGCCACGAATTTGGTGATTATCTAAAGGAGTGTGGAATCGTTCTACAACTCACTCCACCGGGAACACCACAATGGAATGGTGTATCCGAAAGGAGGAATCGAACTTTGCTAGACATGGTTCGATCGATGATGAGCCAAGCCGACTTGCCCAAATCGTTTTGGAGTTTTGCAATAGAAACCGCAGCTTTTACATTAAACCGTGTTCCATCAAAGTCCGTTGAGAAGACGCCTTATGAGCTTTGGTTTGGTAGGAAACCAAGCATGTCGTTTCTCAAGATTTGGGGTTGTGAAGCTTATGTGAAAAGGCTAATTAGCGATAAGCTTGGACCCAAATCGGACAAGTGTCATTTTGTGGGATACCCAAAGGAAACTAAGGGTTACTACTTCTACAACCGCAACGAGAACAAGATAGTTGTTGCTCGTTATGGTGTGTTCTTAGAGAAGGAGTTTCTCTCAAGAAGAAGTAGTGGGAGTAATGTGGTCATTGAAGAAATTCATGAACCACCGCAAGATGTGCCTCAAGTAGGTAATCTAGCGATTCCCAATATGGTGCCAAACGAGATTGTAGCCGAATCCGTTCCACAAGCCGTTATGGAAGAGGTTCAAGAGTACGCTCTCTCAAATGAGGACTCGAACATATCGCGAGTCGATAGTGTTCAAGACACTCAAACTTTCGAGGACCAAGAACCAAGTCCACAAGCCGTTGTGGAACAAGTTCAAGAGCCTCAACCCCAAGCACCGATCCTACGAAGGTCAACGAGGGAAAGTCACCCACCCGAAAGGTACTTGAGTTTGCACGATGTTCTCGTCATTGCGAATGACGAACCCTTGACCATAAAGGACATGAAAGATAAACCCGACTCCAAGGAATGGCTTAAGGCCATGGAATCCGAAATGCAATCCATGTATGAAAACAAGGTATGGACCTTGGTTGACCTTCCCGACGGAGTAAAACCCGTTGAGAACAAGTGGATCTTTAAGAGAAAGGTCGACATGGATGGTAACTTAAGTATTTACAAAGCACGACTAGTTGCGAAAGGTTACAAGCAAGTTCATGGTATTGACTATGAAGAAACTTTCTCGCCTGTCGTCATCTTCAAGTCAATTCGGATATTGTTAGCGATTGCCGCATATTATGACTATGAGATATGGCAAATGAATGTCAAAACCGCCTTCTTAAATGGCAACTTGGAAGATGATGTGTATATGACACAACCCGAGTGTTTTGTGGATCCAAAGAATGCTAACAAGGTGTGCAAGTTTCGAAGGTCCATTTATGGATTGAAGCAAGCATCGAGGAGTTGGAACAAGCGTTTTGATGAAGAGGTCAAGAAGTTGAACTTCATTCAAAGCGAGAAGGAACCTTGTGTTTACAAGAGAATTAGTGGGAGCGTGGTTGTGTTTCTCGTTCTATATGTTGATGATATACTCTTGATCGGGAATGATATCCCCGAATTGAATGCAGTCAAGGATTCATTGAAGAAAGTGTTCTCAATGAAAGACTTGGACGAAGCCGCCTACATCCTAGGAATCAAGATCTATCGAGATAGATCAAGAAGGTTGTTAGGCTTGAGCCAAGATGCATATATTGACAAAGTATTGGAAAAATACAAAATGGCTAGTTCCAAGAAGGGTTACTTGCCTATGTCACATGGCATATTCTTGAGCAAGTCTCAATGTCCAATGACTGATACAGATAGGGATTTCATGAAGCGGTTTAAGTATCCATCTGTAGTCGGTTCGATCATGTATGCCATGCTATGAACTCGCCCCGATGTTGCGCATCCGATTAGTGTGACTAGTCGATACCAAGCTAACCCTGGTATGGCACATTGGACCGCAGTCAAGAATATCCTCAAGTATCTCAAGATAACAAAGGATAGCATCCTCGTGTACGGTGGAGACCAAGAGCTCGTTGTAAGTGGTTACACCGATGCTAGTTTCCAAACCGATCGAGATGATGCGAAGTCATAGTCCGGCTTCGTATATCTGCTCAATGGTGGAGCCGTGAGTTGGAAGAGTTCTAAACAGGATACCACGGCTGATTCCGTCACCGAAGCAGAATACTTAGCGGCTGGTGAAGCGGTGAAAGAAGGAGTTTGGATCAAGGAATTCTTGACCGAGCTGGAGGTGGTTCCAAGCATCTCTTGTCCAGTGGATCTCTACTGCGACAACACAGGAGCCATAGCTCAGTCCAAGGAGCCTAGGTCTCACCAGAAGACCAAGCACATTCTACGACGATTCCATCTTATCCGTCAGTTTGTGAATGACGGATGGATCAAGGTCAAGAAGGTGGACGGTGCCGCGAACACAGCAGACCCTCTGACAAAGCCTCTATCTCGAGCCGCACATGAGTTGCACGTTGCATCCATGGGGATTAGGCGTATGCCTGAATGGCTTTGAGTTGTATCTTTTATCATTTGAGGCTTTAGTATGAGACATGTATATTTTGGATATTACATTGAGTACTATGCACTGGTTAGAAGTCACTGTTGATTGACTCTAGGCCAAGTGGGAGATTGTTAGAGTCATGTCCTAGAAGCCAATCATTATATGGCTACTTCTATGGTTTATGTTATTGATGATATTTGATCATTTATTCCTTGATTTATTAATTGACAGATCATTCAGGTTGAGGATCTGAATTGTAGATCTCTGTAGTTCATTTATAATTAAATGACAATAATAGATCTAAAAGGTCCGTAATCTTGATAATTAACAAGGAATATTAATTATCGGATAAGATTAGTATGTAAGTTAAGTGATGATTAAGTTCTACAGATCATAGGTAAGGAGTTGCCAACTTAATTGCATATGTATATGTTATAGAACATAGTACATGACACGACCCAATGAGATAAATATATGGATTGTGTTATGTGTCATTATTTATTTCGTTTGAGTTTGATTCTAAGTTTGAGATGGTTCAACTTTTCCACATGAGGATAGGTTCAATAAATATCGTCTACCGTTGATTCCTGATAAGGGCTGCTATACGGACTTTATTTATGTTCTCTTGAATTGTGAGGGGAAAAGTTGTTCATCCAGAAAACCGTATGTCCCTCATTAATTTACTTAGTGAGCGATGATATCTGTTTGGGCCCCTTGATGGAGATGGATTGTTTGCTAGCAACTGATACAGTCATCTCTAGATCAAGAAACGTATAATCTACAAGAATGACACATTCCTATCTTGGATTATACGATGATATCATGTGACATAAGAATCAGACAAGGAAATACTATTATTTCTTATGCAGGATTAAAATATTGTAGCAGTACACTATTTATGCGAATTGGGAATCATAACGTGTTGCTAGATACCGCTTATGATTATTGGAAATAAATAGCGATTTATTTTTCATGTCCAACAGAGCATAAATCCTCAAAGGGTCACACAAATAGGTTTTGACCATGCGTGCATTATTTATTTGGTTGTATTAAGGAATGCAACAATATGATATGTTGACTGATTAATTATGTACTGTTGCGAACCGTCATAATTAATTAATTAAGTCAAACGGATTATATAGAAATAAATTAATGCATATTCTAATCCTTAAATAATTATCAAAGTGTTGATAATTAATTTGTTCAACATGAATTAATTAAAGTAATTAATTTGAGCTAACGGGCCTATATTTAAATGGTAAATTAAAGGTCTAACTTGAGAGCAATTAATTGGGCCACTAATTAATTGAATTAGAGGACCAATTAAATAATTGATGGAGCCCATTTAGGCCCATTTTATGGCTGCCCTAGTGATGGCATAGTTGTAAATTAGTTACAACTTTTTGGGAGAGTGGTTGGTCTATAAAAGGACCACTTTGGGAGCCAAAACCCTAGCCACCTTGCCTTTTTCTCTCTCCCTAATATTTTGGACGAAAATTAAAGGAAAAATTTCAGAATTTTTCCTCTCCACCATTGCTCTCTTAAGCTCATGTGTTGAGCACCTCTTGCCTCCATCCAATTAAATAGTTAATTAAGGCAAAGGGAAGGAAGGGATTAGGCTTAACCTCTCATCTATTAGCATAGATCGAGGTTTTGGTTAATACCTTGGTGGACTTGAGGCCGAGACACGCGTGGTGGTGCGCACAACCTCGACATCGCTGGATTCGAGCCTCCTTGTTGCGATACAAGGAGAGGTAGCCTTCCTAACCTCTCTCTCTTGTGTGTGAATGCTTGGACTAGATCCTTCGAGGTCTAAGTCGTTTGGATTGCTTATTAAATGGTTAATTAGCACAAAAATTTGAAAACTTAGACTTCCTAACAAGAATATGATTCATATCTTATTTATTCAAGTAAATTGGATTATACATAGTAATTACTCATATAAAGTGCAAATAATGCACTTCTAAGTATCTTTTGAGCATTTCAATCGTTTCTGGATTCATTCTATGTCATTTCATCACAATAATCTACATTTAAACTCTTTATACTGTCCACAATAAGATTCATATCTTATTTATTCAAAATGAATGGATTACACATATTAATTAAGCATATATTATGCAAATAATGCAATTCTGAGTAATATTTGAGCATTTCAATCGTTTTTGAATTCATTCTGAGTCATTTGATTACAATAATCCACAATTAAAATCTTTATACTGTCTAGAATATGATTCATATCTTATTTATTAAAAAAGATTAGATTATACATAATAATTACGCATATAAATTACAAATAATGTAATTCTTAGTATCGTTTAAGCATTTCAATCGTTTCCGAATTCATTATAATTCGTTTCATCACAATAATAGATATTTCAACTCATTATACTGTCTAGATTAACAAACAATCTCTTATTTGTTGAAGGGACACTTCTGCATCCCAATCTTCTACTATTGATCGACGTCGTTCTTTTTCGCCCTCTTTTCTTTTCATCTTGCTCTTTTTCTTTTTCTCTACAAAATCTATTTCCTTTGTCTTTTCCTCCTGCAATATTTTCCGTTCTTGTTTTCTCCCCCCCGAATTCCTAAGAATGAAAATAATCTTTGAAAAGATTTTGAAAAAGATACCAAAAACAGAAAAAAAAATATTTTTCAAAAAAAAGAAAAAAATCTTGTTATGATTCATATCCTATTTATTCAAAAAGATTGGATTATACATTGTAATTACATATATAAATTGCAAATAATGCAATTCTGAATATCATTTGAGCATTTCAATCGTTTCTTGATTCATTCTAAGTAATGTCATCACAATAGTCTACATTTAAACTCTTTATACTGCCTAGAATATAATTCAAATATTATTTATTCAAAAAGATTGGATTACACATGGTAATAACGCATATAAATTGCAAATAATGCAATTCTGAGTATCATTTGAGCATTTCAATCGTTTCTGGATTCATTCTAAGTCATTTCATCAAAAAATCTAAAGTTAAACTCTTTATACTGTCTAGAATATAATTCAAATTTTATTTCGTAAAAATGTTTGGAATATATAAAGTAATTACCCATATAAGGTGCAAATAATACAATTCTGAGTTTCATTAGAGCATTTCAATCGTTTCTAGATTCATTTTAAGTCATTTCATCACAATAATCTATATTTAAACTCTTTATACTGTCTAGAATATGATTCATATCTTATTTATTCAAAAAAATTGGATTATACATAGTAATTACGCAGATAAAGTGCATATAATGCAATTTTGAGAAGCATTTGAGTATTTCAATCGTTTCTAGATTTATTCTCAGTCATTTCATCACAATAATCTACATTTAAACTCTTTATACCATCCATAATACGATTAATATCTTATTTATTCAAAAAGATTGGATTATATATTGTAATCATGCATATAAAGTGTAAAAAATTCACTTTTGAGTATCTTTTGAGCATTTCAATCGATTCTGGATTCATTCTAAGTCATATTATCACCATAATCTACATTTAAACTCTTTATCCTATCCACAATATGATTAATATTTTATTTATTCAAAAAGATCGGATTATACATAATAATTACGCATATAAAGTACAAATAATGCAATTCTGCGTAACATTTGAGTATTTCAATCGTTTCTGGATTAATTCTAAGTCATGTCATAACAATAATCTACAATTAAACTCTTCATAATGTCCACAATATGATTCATATTTTATTTATTCAAAAAGATTGGATTATACAAAGTAATTACGCTTATAAATTGCAAATAATGCAATTTTGAGTATCATTTGAATATTTCAATCGTTTCTGGATTCATTTTATGTCATTTCGTCATAGTAATCTACATTTAAACTCTTTATACTGTGCACAATATTATTCACTTCTTAGTTAATAAAAAATATTGGATTATACATAGTAATTACGCATATAAATTTCAAATAATGCAATTCCGAGTATAATTTGAGAATTTCAATCGTTTCTATATACATTTTCAGTCATTTAATCACAATAATCTATATTTAAACTCTTTATAATGTCTAGAATATGATTCATATCATATTTATTCAAAAAGGTTGGATTATACATAGTAATTACGCATATAAAATGCAAATAATGCACTTCTGAGTATCATTTGAGTATTTCAATCGTTTCTGGATTCAATCTAAGTCATTTCATCACAATAATATACATTTTAACTCTTTATACTGACCAGACAAAAATTCAGATCTTTTTTTATTCGAAAAGATTGGATTATACAAAGTAATTACGCATATAAGGTGCAAATAATGCAATTTTGAGTATCATTTGAGCATTTCAATCGTTTCTGGATTCATTTTAAGTTATTTTACCACAATAATCTACATTTAAATTCTTTATACTATCTAGAATATGATTCATATCATATTTATTAAAAAGATTGGATTATAAATAATAATTACGGATATAAAGTGCATATAATGCAATTCTGAGAATTATTTGAGCTTTTCAATCGTTTCTAGATTTATTCTTATTAATTTCATCACAATAATCTATATTTAAACTCTTTATACTATCTAGAATATGATTAATATCTCATTTATATATAAAGATTGGATTATAAATTGTAATTATGCATATAAAGTGTAAATAATTCACTTTTGAGTATCTTTTGAGCATTTCAATCGATTCTGTATTCATTCTAAGTTATTTCATCGCAATAATATACATTTAAATTCTTTATCCTGTCCACAATATGATTCATATTTTATTTATTCAAAAAGATTGGATTATACATAGTAATTACATATATAAAGTGCAAATAATACAATTCTGAGTAACATTTGAGCATTTCAATCGGTTCAGGATTCATTCTAAGTCATTTGATCACAATAATCTACATTTAAATCTTTATACTCTCCACAATATTTTTCATATCTTATTTATTTAAAAAAATTGGATTATACATAGTAATTACGCATATAAATTGCAAATAATGCTATTCTGAGTAACATTTAAGTATTTCAATCGTTTCTGGATTCATTCTAAGTCATTTGATCACAATAATCTACATTTAAACTCTTTATACTGTCTAGAATATGATTCATATCTTATTTATTCAAAAAAAATTAGATTATACATAGTAATTATGCATATAAAGTGCATATAATTCAATTATGTGTATCATTATACATTTCAATCGTTTCTGGATTCATTCTAAATCATTTCATCATAATAATCCACATTTAAACTCAAATACTATTTAGAATTTGATTCATATCTTATTTATTTAAAAAGATTGGATTATACATAGTAATTAGACATATAAGGTGGAAATAATACAGTTTTTAGTATCATTTGAGCATTTCAATAGTTTCTGGATTCATTCTAAGTCGCTTCATCACAATAGTCTACATTTAAAATTTTTATACTGTCTAGAATATGATTCATATCCTATTTATTCAAAAAGATTGGATTATACATAGTAATTACACATATAAAGTTCATATAATGCAATTTTGTGTATCATTGTGCATTTCAATCGTTTCTGGATTCATTCTAAATCATTTTATCACAATAATCTACATTTAAACTTTTTATACTGTCCACAATATGATTCATATTTTATTTATTCAAAAAGATTGGATTATATATAGTAATTAAGAATATAAAGTGCAAATAATGCAATTCTGAGTATAATTTGAACATTTCAATCTTTTCTGAATCCAGTTTAAGTCATTTCATCCCAATAATCTACATTTAATCTCTTTATACTGTCTAGAATATGATTAATATCTTATTTATTCAAAAATATTTGATTATGCATCGTAATTATCCATATGAAGTGCAACTAATACAATTCTGAGTATCATTTGAGCATTTCAATTATTTCTGGATTCATTCTAAGTCATTTCATAACAATAATCTAGATTTAAACTTTTTATACTGTTTAGAATATGATTCATATCTTATTTATTCAAAAAAATTAGATTATACATAGTAATTACGCATATAAAGTGCAAAAAATGCAATTTTGAGTATCATTTGAGCGTTTCAATCGTTTTTGGATTCATTCTAAGTCATGCAGGGGCAAAACCAGGAAAATAATTTGAGTGGGCTAATATGCAAAAAAAATTTTGATGGAGCCATTCTACATATTTTTTTAACACTTTCATTAAATTTAGCTTGCGATTTTTAGTAAAATAAGAAAATGTGGGAGCCCAAGCCCACCAAGACCTCTGCCCCAACTTCGCCCCTGGTTATATTGGTATTTTGGCTAGCTTAGCCGAAAAAAAAAAATTTAGATCACCTGAAAAGGTGCTATCAAAAAGTTTTCTTTACATTTCATTACCATATTCTTTTTAATCCTTACAGCTAAGTAAAATAGAAATGATAAATTTAATTAATGTTGAAAAACAAGGGCAACCAACAACCGATATTTATAATATTGATATACTAAAATTAAGTATTATTTGTCTTAATGTAAGTAATTTAGCGACTTTGAATGCGGAATAAACGAAGATCGATTTTGTTACCTCCAGCCATGCTTGCACTTGTGAACGGTTGAATAAAAAATGCTGCAGAGAACAACACCGAGAAGAGTATTACAAGACCGAAACTGCTTTCCCTTGCCTTGATGGTGAACTCCGGGATATCGGTCCTGACCTCGTCTCCCTTCTTCTCTCTTTGTTCCTCTCAAATGGTGCATTTAGTTTGAGATAGAGAAATAACAAATACTCCAATAATTTTTCATCAGAATTATTGTGTATATAAAGGGGCCTCAATCACTTGATAGATGCAATCAAAGAATGCATGATTAATGGCTGAGATCAAATCTAAAAGGGTGCGAATTTAGGACAATTGTTTCTGGCCAATTAAAATATTGCCGATTAAACAAAATCACGAAATTAAAAGTTCCGTCCGAATCGTTTAACAACGATTATGCAATCGTCTATCAACGATCTCCTCGCAAATTTATTTCCTACACAATATGCGCCACATCACATATGCATTAATAAAATGAAATATTGGGACAAATTGTCCAGTCCTTGATAACCAATGTTTTGGTTCCACTTATGCGGGCATATTGGATGTGCAAATTTCATGATCCTTTCAATTAAACAAAACCATATAACATTTAATTAATCGGTCTATTATTTAAATGAAAGTTAAATATTTTGCACCATTAGTATTACACTTAAAACATTGAAATATTTACACACATGCTAATATATGCAATCAAACATATGAGATTTTGCAATCAAACTGAGAATAAAAATTAGAGAGTGCAATTACTAGTCGTAGAAATAGAAATAAGAATAAGAAATGTTGAGAAACAAGAGCAACCAAGCACCGTTATTAATAATATTGATATACTAAAATTATGTATTATTTGTCTTAAAACATTGAAATATTACAAATATGCTAGTATATGCAATCAACATATGAGATTTTGCAATCAAACAATTTGCCCACACATTGAATGAGAATAAAAATAAGAATAGTGAGCACAATTACTAGTAGTAGAAAAAGAAATAAGAATAAGAATAACTCGAATCCTAAGAACAGTTCACGATTCATAAGTTTCTAATTAGCACCTAACTGTACTTTGGAGGTGTTTGGTTTGCATGAATTTAGGCTAACTTTTAGATTAGTAATCTAACTTATTAGCCTACAATTACCAAAGGATTTTGAGATCAACTAGATTAGTACTCACGTTAGAACTAAAATTTACTAACTTCATCTCAAACACTAATCCCAAAATACTAACATTAATCCCTAATCCCACTAACTTATGGTGTTGCCAAACGCCTCCTATATAAATTGTCGTGCGTTTTTTTTAATATTATTTTTTAACAATTTAATATTTTCACAAGAAGCATTCTTATATGTCATTTTTTACCTATAAGATTTATACATTAGTAGGACAATAGCACATCTTCTAATATCTCGAGTACTTGGGCTAGTTAGAGGAAACAAAAGTATAATCCATTTGCTGTTTAGTTATAGGTAAGACTTACTGCTTATATTTATGGAGAACATCTTCGTATTTTCTGACGGTTGACACGATAGCAAAGCCACACGTCAAAACATATGCATAACAGACACAGTAGGTAAGCAAAACATAATAATGGAAATAAAAAAGGGCCTTCTGTGGTTCCAGCATAACGATAACTCCCAGAGTTCACGGGGACAAAAAAAGGCACAAACTGCCGAAACAAAACCGACCAATTTCTCTAGTCACCAGCTGTGTACGCCAGAACATAAGATTTAGATGTTTCACTATCACTAGCAAAGTACATACAAATTATTATTCGAGCAACATGTTTCAACTAGCACTCTTCCGAACCCCATGTAAACGAATTTGTTACCGGTGCTTTCTTACAAGGGAGAGTAACTTAGAACTAAGAGTTTGGCACAGGATATAATGGATGATTCCCCAATCTGCAATGACCGCACTATCTTCAGGCGTCACACTTCCTGAGTTCCCACATATGCCTAGATTTGACCACCATCCGAAATTGAAACTGCCAGCCAGAGCCACGCCCTGAAATTCACCTGAAAGAGAGAGAGAAAAAAAAAGAAAAGTACCAAGTCGGATGCTTATCTAAGACGGGAGAGAGAGAGAGAGAGAGAGAGAGAACGAAGAGAAATCGCACCAACAAACTTCAGATGGATTCCTACAAAAGCAAATTTCCATGACGAATTGTTCTCCATAGCATTGATAATCACCTGTTTATATCATTCATTAAGAGGCAAACTTAGGACACACTCGAGTTAAAAATGAAACCAGCATTCACATTGGTTCTATCTGCTCTGATCTCTTTTGAATGACAGAAAAAAGTGAATTGGGAAAGCAGGAAACAGATTTCAAAGAGGAAATAATTTATCCCAGGAAATATCACTCACTTTACCAGGCGATAATACTTCCACTTTGAAGCAGTATGCTCCGTCTTGAACAAGCAATTGGTCGAGATTAGATAGGAACTCCTGAAATTATATAATTTTGAGAGTCCATAAGAAGATGCGACAGAGTAGAAAAGTAAATATACTAAGATAAGCAGCAGACATGCTACCTTTACATTATTGCATTCAAGAGACCTAAGGTTATTGTCAAACTTAAATTTAGCCTGCACAAGCAAACAAATGGCACTCAGAAAACAATTAGATAGGAAAATAACACATGTAAGAAAGCCAGAGCAGGATGATATAATTGAGATTGCATACATGTAGGAACGATCTGACAGGCGCCACAAATTCCGTCCTGTAGTCACATACACACAGGTCCGAAAGGGGACGCTTCATCCTGTTTATTCGGTCAACTGCTCTAAGGATTTCCAGATTTTTTGAATGAAGCTGGAAAAAAAACATTCATTCATAAAAAGAGGCAAAGCAAACAATATAATTCCAATTTTATAAAAGAAATGTAATAAAAAAGAGATGCAAAAGGAGGGTAAGTAGCAAACCTTAGCAATCAGATCATGCTTCATTTCTTTTAAAGCTTCTTTCAGAGCATAGTTTCTCAAGGGACAGCAGCCTTGAGCATCAGCTTGGTTAAGAAGTTGAGTGCGAAATTGGAACAGAAGCTGGCCAGAGAAAATGTCCTTCATAAATAAACAAATCTGGAAAAAAGAACATTTGATCACAAAAAAAAGACAAAGAAACAAAATAACTCCAATATTACCAAGAAGACAGAAGTGTGGTAGAAAGCAAAAGGAAGGTAAGTAGCAAACCTCATCAATCACAATCAGAACAAGCTTCATGTCTTTTGAAGCTTCTTCCACAGAAAAGTTGCTTGAGGGACCACAGCCTTGAACATTAGCTTGGTTAAGTAGAGAGCAAAATTGGAACAGACGGTGGCGGGATAAAATGGCATCCATTGAATAACATGAGAGATTGGAAATGCAAAGTGGTGGAGCAGGGTTGCTGAGCCAGCTCGCAAGAAGTGAGAGGTGTTGGCTTCCATTGAATAGCATGAGATCAAGGGCATTCAGAACCTCCAAATACATTAAGATCTCACGTTTAATTTCAAAGAGATACCTCAAGTGATTGAGTTTATTCGTAAGATCGTGAACAGTCTTCCGATATCTTTTACGCTTTGCCCGACTGAGAAACTTCTCTTTGGCTGATGGAATTTCATAGAACTTCGTAGAATCCACGAGAAAGTAATCATAACTATTACAGTCAAGAGTGATGGAGTCCACCAAGTCTGACTTCCTCTCTACGACATCCTGTTTGAACTCCCCTCCCTCATCTCCACTGTCTTGTTGAGGTATCAACCAATACTCATCATAGGGAATGCAAAGCTGGTGCTTATTCTCCAAATGCACCATGTGGGACTCTCGATCTATAAACTTGCTACCACAGGTGTAGCAAAGCCAGTACTTCCCTGTATTATTTAGTATAAACCATCTTATCCCTTCCCGCACACCCTTATCGACACCATGGCGGTCCTTCTTACAGTGTCTCAGAACATCAGAGATTGCCACCCAAAAGAATGGGCCACTGCTCTCTGTTTTCCCAGTGGAACTATCAATCATGGTTGAAGCCAAGGTATGTAAAATCATATTAGGCCTCCAAGACATGTCATCAAGTTCCAGATCTCTGTCAGAATCCCATTCAGATTCACTCTCTTTGCAACTGACCTGCTGTTCAGTGTAGTCCTCTAGAAGTCTAGATATGGTATCACCGGCAGTTGCTGCGATTAAAAGAAAAAGGGGCTGACATAAGGCAGCATACAATAATACTTCCTGCTTGGCACTTCCATAAAAGATGATACATTTATCTTACTGAATTTTGATATCCCTAACTATTCATCTACTATGCATTACTGACCAGTTCATACTTAAATACACAATCATTAATGATTTAATGATCTTACAGGATAATATTAGTTAATTACATAGCTCTCGCAAAGAAAATGAACAACATATCATACACCTATCCTCATGTGATGAAGTATTGCGCAACAAAAATCAATTTAGTCATAAATAATTTCTTGTACAAAACTTGATCATGACCATTGTTTCAGAAAGCATAAATTCAAATATTTCCAGAGCAATTTAGTGTGTTTGTATACACATTGAACAAGAACTAGAACTAGAACAAAGAGCAATGCATCTTAATTGAAAGGTCGTAGACTCGAAACCCGACTAGGTGGTCTTTTATAGACATTTAATTTAAAATATAAGTTGGAAGGCTTGACCCCCAATTTATCTTCGAAAAAAAAAGAGAACTAAAACTAGAACAAGAACAAGAACAAGTTATTTTATGTTTGGTTTGGTATAGAATAGTTCTTTCTTGTTCAATACAATTCCAAACACACGCTTAGGAATAACACCAATATTAATCAGACCAAACTTGAGTTAGCATTGAGACGCTTGATCCTGACAATTCTCCATTCCTAAAACCTAGCAAAAATATATTTTGATGTAGAATATCACGTCCCATCTTCACACATAAAAATGACTTACCTGTCAAATTCATGAGAAAAACGAGCAACTCATCTGTAATTCATATATACATACCGCAGCAGGATTTTCTTCTCTCATCTTATGGCAATGGCGTCTATAGAAAAAATACAAATCCAGCTGCAATTGAGAAGCCGCAACATGAGTCATAGTTTCATTGTGTTTACAATACCAGAGATGGAAAGGAAACAACACATTTTATTGAGAAAATAAAGTAAATAAACATTCCAGAAACTAACTTGCATACCCGTAAGAAAGATTTCATAAGAGGTAAAATATACATGCGGCAGTCGAGAGCACACAGTTTGCGGAGTTGAGATTCCAAGCACAGCACTCTATTGACAAGTTGAAGACAATTTAGCTCACTCTACAGACAAAATATAGCAAAGTGGATCAACTACAGGAAATAAAGGAATCTATTATCATATGGTGAAAGAAAAGACACTGTATTCTACACAAACCTGAAAATGAGATACAATGGAATCAGCTTTGACGAGGTCTCCAAAACTAAAGGAGCCCCAAAGAGAATTAATGGTCCAACTGCGATTACAACTTTCCCCCATAAAACAGCAATTTTGACAAGGCTGGGTCAAGTTTATCTGATGAGTTGAGCCTGGACCAGTTTGAAACTCTTGAAGCTCATCCAGGACTTTCTGCATACTGGAAAAGCAAACATAGGCCTTAGAAGGGACTCTTGGAATTGAGGGAATGCAAGCTCCATTACACAACAATGAGAGTATTGATACCCTGTCACCAGAGCAGAGAGGCTACTGCCTTGTAAAATTTAAAAAGGCTCTCTTTAGAAGAAAAGGAAACCACATCCAGAATTTCGCTCTTGTTCCAGGTAACATCACCTTCAACATAATCAGATAATACTTGATTTGCAGAAGGCAATTTATGTCGCTCGACAAACTGGGACATCGTCTTGACAATTTCAAGAAAACGAGAGAGGTCGGCTGCCTTCAACAAACAAAAGGAGAAGGGGGAGGATGCAAGAAGTTCTTGAAGCAAGTGAGTATTAAATCTGGGAGGACGGCCATCAAATATGTGCTTGGAAGCCAGGGCAGTCATTTTCGAGAAGTATCCATCAGAGAGCAATGAAAAGGAAACCTGGTGATGTTCAGCTAGCAAGACCTGGAATTCTTTCTCCAATTCAACCAAAAGTCTTTTCCTCTCAGGGTCATCTGAATATGGCCAGTTAAAGGAGTAAAGCCAATCAGAGCCAGAAAACTCACAAGCCAGAGTGCCATGAAGGTCGTCAAGGCACATTACTGAGAGAAGATCCAGCACAGTCTCAACAACGATCGGTTTCCAGACCATTACGGAGAGCATCAGCACACCGTCGTTCCTCAGCCAGATTGCGCTGCCTGATTGGCCATGCGACAGGATCAACCATTGAGAAGTGCTCACATTTCAGGTGATTGATGAGAGACTCATCATCCTGGAACAACCGCAAGCAGTCCTGGTCGGGACAGAGATACATCTCCCATGTACCGTGGAGCTCAAAAAAAGCTATGGCATCTGAAAGGAAACCCACCAGCCACGACTCCTGGACAAATTTGCAGCAGAATGTGGCAAGATCAGAGGGACGAACAGTGAGGAACTTCTGCCTCCCTGCACCAACAAATGAGAAGCTTTTGTAATGCTGATCATATATAGAATAATAAGGATTAAGGAAAATTAAGATAAGTATCAGCCTTTAATATAGTTGTGATTTTGGTCATAGTGTTAAACCCCACCCATTTTAATTGAGGGGTGATAACATCAGCTACAAGTGCATAAATTTGCATAAATATAAACAAATTTTTTTCTTTTGAATGCATTTGATCTCCCTAATAAGGACAGGAAATATTGTAAAGTCATATACCATTAACATCTTTCTTGATTGTGTAGAAACAGCCTTCCACCAAATATGTTTCGATTGTTCTTTAACTTTGTATATGCACATCTCCAAACATACTCCATAAAAAAAAATAACTAAAGAAATGAATAATTCCATATCTACAGAGCAAGATTAATCAATTACAATGAAAAAATCAAAAGCATACTTGCTTCGTCGAAGGAGTTCCAGATGTCTGGAGTCGCCTTTTCCATATCAGTTCGCTGGTACTTGACATATACAGGGTCGTCGAGGGGATTCCAGGGGTCTGGAGCCGCATTTGCCATCAGTTCGATGGTACTCGACAAAATCAGGGTATCACCGCTTCTCTCTCTCTCTCTCTCTTTCCCCCGCTCCCCTTTTTTCTCTACGCAAAATCCACAATTTAGGCAGTGTCAAACAAAATTTGGATGGAAGGACTAAGGAGGGAGGTTTTGCCGTTTTGGCACCTACTTTCGCCGTAAGTTAAAAAAAAAAAAAAAAAAAAAAAAAAAAAAAAAGGCAAAATCTGATATAACCTAAATAAACCCCTCAATTCTTCTTAAAGAGATTTAAACCCGTCAATATTATTATATATTTAAGGAAAAAGAAATCAATTTTATAAAATTATGACTGAAATACCCTACTTTGCTTATATTCTTCATTCTACTGCCTACGAACTATTCACCTGACCATCTCTGTCGGGGCCGGTATTCTCTGCCAACTTTTTAAGATTGGCAGAGTGCCAACTTTTGATCTGAATCGTTCGATCTAATTTCGACGGTTAAAATTTTTCGGACCTATCAATCTGATATTATTCACGGGGCTCCCATTAACCGTTGAGATTAGATCTAACGGTTCAAATCAAAAGTTAACACTCTACCAACCTTAAAAAGTTGGCAGAGGATGTGATTCAATCTCTTTTCATTTACAGAATTGCATATGGATGCTGCTTCTTGCTTCTTACTTGGATTCCCATCAGTACACAAGACGAGAACAAATCGGGTTAATATGTGCTTTTACATAAAAGACGATGCATTTTAATTTGAACTAATAGATTCCAAGATAAATATTTATAATGTATTAATTAAACTTATTTGTTTAAAAGTCTATCAAGTTTACTGATTCATTGGATAAACAAACAACATTCTCTTGTACAAAAATCACAAGGATTTCGAATTCAAAGAAACATCATATTCCAATAAACAAACAAATGAAACCACGAGATGTTCTAACAAAACTTTTTTTTTTTTTTCTGTCAAGCATTTCAGCGAACAACTCAAGGACCTAGTTGAAGTGAAACATGTAAAAAAGCCACCAACTTCATACAAGAATATAGTCTTTCAACGCTTACATATCAATAACAACGCTATATGTAATAAAACGCTCTAAAGTATAGGCAAACATAACACCAAGAAAATAACAATAAATCAATAATAAATTCTCAGATGAAAACGAGGAATATTGGCACATGATTCCTAGGCAACAGGATTAGTGTTCTAAATACGTGTCGTGTTGTGTTGTGTCATGTCAAACACGCAGTGTCCGAATCACTCGCCGTGCCGTGTCGTGTCGTGTCTAAATATTTCACATGCCGTGTCTAAATTCTAAGATATGGACACGAGACGCCTAAAGACACGGCACGCCTCGTGTCCTCGTGCCATGTCGTGCCGTATTTTTTTTAAATGTGTCGTGCCGTGTCGTGTTTAAACACGTTTGAATTTCATAAAATATAGTTATATGCTTATGTTTATGGATGAATTGGACTTTCAAACTATGAAATTCCCCTAAAAAAATAGACAATATATGAATTTTTCTTTATTCTATAAAATTTACCATTTTCAATCCTCATTATAAACTTGTTATGTCTCTTGAGTTGTGTCGTGCCGTGTCTCACGCCGTGTCGTGTTGTGTTTCGTGTCGTGTTGTACTGTGCCGTGTCGTGTCTATGCCATCAAAGTTAGACACGATACGCCTAAAGACACGGCACGCTTAAGTTCTCGTGTCGTGTCGTGTCCATGTTTTATCGTGTCGTATCATACCGTGTTCAGACACGCCGTGTTTTTTTAGAACACTAAACAGAATTACAGGGAGTATGGACAAGTCAGGGCATTTTGGTCATGATTTTATAAAATTGATTTTTGCCACATAAATATTATTAAAATTTGTGAAAAGGGTTTATATCTTTTTTTAAGAAGATTAGAGGAGTTTATATCGGATTTCAAAGAATTGAAGGGTTTATTCCCGGATAGAGGAGGTTTGAGGGGTTTATATCTGATTTTGTCTAAAAAAAAAGTTAATGTCAATAGTAAACTCTTAAAGTTTTCATCTCAAAATAATTAATTTTAATAATTAAATTTAAGAAGTAGAAGTTTACTTGTTTGATCCCATTTTATGGTGTCAATTTCATGGAAATAATAGAACAATTTTATGATGCATAAATACAAGGATTTTGAGAAATTCATAAAAAATATCAAATGGAGTCCAAATATCATTAAAAATTATCCGAAATTCCAGTGAGGGATGAGGAAAATTATGATGCTTTAAGGATGCTCAGAGGCCCTATAAAAACTCTCATTTAATGCAAGAAGGCCCCTAAATTTGGAAAAAAATAGATAAACCAATGGGAGGGATATTTTCAGAAAATTCCTGACTCCACTAGATTCTACACATTTTTATGAGTTTGCATACAAAATTTCATAGTATAATTCGATGGATAGATGCCCCAAATAATTTATTTGATTTCAACAAGCCTTATAATAGAAAATGAGGAAATGGAGGAGTGCAGCACGTTGAGAAATGGAGAAGGGAGGGGGAGACAGAATTTGATGGAATATTTTCTTGACTATTGCATATAAAAATTTGTTAAAGTGGTCTAAGTCAGGCCTCCACTTCAATTGGCGATTAGGTTCTACCACCTGGCAGCGCCACGCAAGACGCCATATCAGCAAGGTCCAAAAATATGGATTTTTTTTTTTGACATTTCAGGGCAGCATTTTATGCTCACTGTTTCGTATTTTAAGTGTATCTTTCTCATACGATGTTCGATTTGGATGATTCAAATTGTGTTGGAAACTTAAAAAAGAGATCTACAACTTTTATGTTTTGAGTATCTTCCAATTCGAAATTTATAATAATCAAAACTTCATATAAACATGACACATATGTTTTCTCCAACACTTACAACCACTTTTCAATCATCATCCATTACGAATTGGAAGATTCTCAAAATAGAAGATTTGTAGATATTTTTCTTAAGATTCCAATAAAGTTTGAATCATCCTAATCGAGTATCGTATGAAAAAAATACACTTAAAATAAGAAACAATACATGATAGTTTGAAAACAATGAATAATGCAATGGAAATGCAATATATAGTGTACATTGATTTACAAAAGTAGAACTTCTATGGTATATATCGAGTATTGTATGAGAAAAATATGTTATGCTAAATTCTTGATATATATCTTTCATTATTAAATAGAACTTCTATGATATTTTTTACTATTAAAAATCTCTTAAGACTATTAAATAATTCAAAATTTTAAATAGTTTTTTTTATAAATGACAGTATAAACTCTATTTTAAAAAAATCTAATATACATCTATAATTTTAATTTTATTTACTTTCAATAATGCTTGTTTTAACGAATAATTCAAAAAATACAAAAATTTTTAAAAGGAAAAAACAATTGAGATAATATAAATAGTCTTATGCCAATTTAGGTATTATTGATATCTAAATGCAAAGTGGAGAAATTTTTTATAATAAACACAGATAAAATTCATATTATCACATTTTAAGTTAAAATAAATTATCAAAAGTATTAAGAAATTTAGTTTTATCCGATTTAATTATACAAAAATTCCAAAAAGTTGAGGGTCAGAAACCACAAAGGTCACCTCTATTTAATAATAAAAATATATATACAAAGAATTCAATTTATTTTTTAGTTATGTAATTGTTGAACTGAACAGTTATTCATTCATATTTGCTGATTTACAAAACAACACTTTCCTTACTATAACAAACTTTTTTCATTCTAGCATATCACATTTTGATTTCATTTCATCAAAACAAGTTTATACAAATATCACAAATGATGTATTTTATAACAAAATTATATATACCAAAATAATGAGCTAGATATATATATATCTTTTACAATTAGACCGATTAGTAGGACAATTGTAACAATTATTATGATAGTTATAATAACTAGTAGTAAAATTGTAGCGATTGCTAAAACAATTAATAAAATAATGAGTTAGACATATATATATATATATATGTGCGCGCGCGCGCAGACAATTAAGATGGTTAGTAGGACAATTGTGACGATTACTAGGACAATCAGTGTATCTACCATAACAACTAGTTCTACGCGCGGAGTGGAGGAGGCAGGGTCGGTGACATGCATGAGTTTTTATATCTAATTCTAATTATGTATTAAATTAAATAATTTATTGAAAAATATATTTATACCATAATATTATTTAACTTTTATCCATTAATTTGTCTTTATCAATAGCATAAAGTACAAAACATGGTTTGAGGGGGGAAATTGCATCCAACAATAATGCGTGGTTCCGCAGTTTGCATAGTAAATAATTAATTACAAAATATGGTTTTATGTAGCTCAATTATGTAGATAGTATATAATTTGAAAAAAAAAAAAAAAAACAGATTTATGTCACTACAAAACTTGTGAATCATATAAAACTTAATGCTTACTCAGGAATACATTATTTCAATCCCAGCAAAACACGTTGATGATATTTTGGGATCTAGGTCTAGTAATGGATAGTCCAAGTCGGAGAACAAGTAAGACGTTTATGTTAAAGTCATTCACTTTATGCATCAGCGAGACAGCGACACTCCATTGTCCTCAATTTTCACAGATACAACAAGTTGCTCTAATATCATAATGGCGCCGCTCATATACACTGGCATGAATCCAAATCTTCTATTTTCCATTAAAATGGTCTTAATCCTAGGTCCCTAGAAAATGTAAAATTTTGTTTGGCAATTTTGAGAGTCACGCATTCCACATGTAGATCATAACATTACTATTTCAAGAAAAAACGTTTATAAATGGATTAGATACTTGAAAAACATATAGATGTTAGTTTCTTTACAACTTGAACTAATAAACGTATATTTCATCTCCCACTTTTTATAACTATCATATTATTACTATTAATTATTTTCAATTAACAAAACTGAGATATTAGAGAAAATTAAAACATTTCATTTTTCAAATTATATTATTATTAATAGAAATGAAGTAGGCACAGTCCCAATTTCTGTAAAAAAGAAACAAGAAGTTTATTAGGAAAATTGAGTCATTAAATACTGTTAATTTGTATTTACATCATCATGCTTTTGTCACGACTTACCATATGATCCTTAGTTCAAAATGAAATATATTTTTTATGTGAAACACATTGTCTTGATCGACAAATAAAAAATTTGGATTTGACTTAATACAGTGACTATAGGAATATCTCAATGGATATTATGGTGAGTTTTTTAATTTATTTTGGTTTTAAATATGTTAATTTTTCAAATTTGTTCTAATTTGGTTTGTTAAGGCTATCAAAATATAAAATAAGCTTGATATTGATAGCACGACTTCTAAGAGATTGGCGTCAATAAAAAATCAGATTTCTAAAGAAGTCACAAATAATTATGAAAATGAGAAAATGCTTATCCATCACATTGTCTCCTGTCACAAATAATCATATTTTCATTTCACAAATAATTCTTATTATTTTCATAACGTTTTGTAGGAAAACCAAAATAAAAAGTATATTGCATATAATTGTACTTGAATATTATTTAATAACCTACAGTCTTGCAATATTAAGTTGCATGTGACTGATGTAATTGTGCTCCATTTTTAAGTCTTTTTAGAAAATGAAGGTTGGTAAAATGAAGTTAATGGAGTTTTTTGTGATGTAATTGTGCTCCCTTCTAAATACTAGCTAGACTAATGTGTTCCTTCCTTTTAGTTTATTGACAATTAGTTATTAAATAATGAAATTGTAGGTTCCATATAATTATTATTGCCTGGATTGTCAGAAGGATTTCAAGGTCTTCATAGGAGGGAAGTGTACATGCTCAAAAGAAGGGCACCCAATTATCACTAGCACTGATTTCGACTTAATCAAGGACTTAAAAAAGCCATGCACTCCATATGAACCGTTAAGGTTTAATGAGTCTTTCCAAGATGGATAGTTTATTGTGAATTGCGACAGCTCTAGGGATTCAGAATCTCACTTAGCTGGCTATGGCATTTCAGTATGGGACTGATTGTTAGGATTTGTAGAAGTAAAGGGAATTAGAGTAAAAGAATCTGATACTAATTTCACTAGTTGTGATGCTGAAGTGGAGGCTCTATATTGGGCCATCGATACAGCAAAAAGGTATATCAATGCTGAGTTAAATAGTGACAAAGCAAAGATCCGATCAAAATATAACTTGAGGGAATGTAGAATGTTCACAGACAAAATCAATTTGTTGCTAGGGCTTTTAACACAGGGTATGTGGATTATGTGGAAGATGGCATAAAAAGAAAGTTAATTTAGAAAAGATTAACGCATGCCATGAGCTTACTGGGTTGGAAAAGTGGGACGGTGAACCATCCATATATCCATTTAAAAAAGCTTCCAAAAATTTCTTGATCAAGGTAGAGTGGATTAAGAGGGAGAAAAACTTCTTAGCAGACCTCTTATCACACTTTAGAAAAGGCATTGCAACGGTCAATTATGATGATATAGCCGATTCCTTGAAGAAAGCTGTACACGAAGACCTTTTTGGGATTTACCGGATTCGTGCACAAAGAAATGAATTGGCATGTGCTTTAATTATAAAATAATTAATATAAGTATTTTTCCTATATTGACTCAATTTCCTAAATGTGAATTCTTTTGCAATTTTTAGGAGAAAATATCATCTGGGGGGCGGACCAAGAAGGACGACAAGTCCCATTTGAAGGTTAATTTAGCTTTAATTCAACGATGATAAATAGTAATTTGTAAGTATAAATTAACAACATTTAATGACTCAATTTTCCTAATAAACTTCTTGTTTATTTTTGACAGAAATTGGGACTCCATTTTTGTTGACTTCTTTCTAGGAGGAGAACATAATGAATACATTAGGTATTGCTCAATTATTCTGAAAAATACTTGATTATTCTGGAAGAACAGCGGGAGAACAGTGGATATGTTTGTTTGTACAGTGAAGAATCCAACATGGAAGTGTTTTCATGCAAAGGACATTAGCATATTTTTATTAATTCACCCTTGCTTATGTTTTATTTAGTATTTTTATTCTTTATTAGGTGTCAAGTGTGAATGTGAGGACGATGCATTGTAATATGATTAGATATCCTTAATTCATAGGTGTTAAATGTTAATCAATCAGTTTATCGGTCAATTCAATTCTTTTCAGTTTAATAATTAATGGTCAGTCTAATTCAAATGATTAAGCAGGCGACAAGAACCAATTCACTTTTTTTGTTTTCTGGTATTTTAAAACTAACATTTGAAACTACATGAGATTACTAAACAATATTAGAAACTTTTCATGCAAAGCACCTTTTAATTCTACCAGTAATCTTGCCAACCCCAATCTGTGGACAGATTTTTATTTGAAAAATAATCTTTAGACTTCAAGTGTGTTAACCCTCTCAAGTTAAAAAATTGGCATAATCTCCAATTGAGGCTTGAGCTTTTTTACTTCCTGACATAGAGATCAGATTTATCAATTAATAGCCTATATAAATTTATTCTAAATAATAACAATCTACATATATAAGAGGTAGCTTTCTGTGAGTGTCCGTATATCATAGCAAATGCAAAGGGCATTCTGGAGTCTATAACATAAGAGCTTAATGAACATGAAAATCCTGATCAAATTAAATGTGATAAAGTATTTACTTGAATGTTTTCTTTTGATTTTATAATTGCTTTGATCTGATCTGTAAAAAGCTGAGGACTGAATAGAAAATGTGTTGAGCCTAACTTGTCAGAACTTGAAACTCTTCATATCTTATGGCATTTAGACCTAACAAATAAAGAATATTTCTATATTCAAAAGTTAACTTCAAATCTTTGACTGTTTAGTAGCAAAGTACAAGAAATATATTAATAGACCTAACAAATAATAGTTTTGTATACCATCCATCATATCTACATCATATATTAAATTCATGCAGACACAGGCCACATGGTACAATCAGCTCCAACTATTCTATTTTACAAAAAATGCGTAAAAAACCTGTAGGATTGGTGCTAATATTCAGGTGGAAGATTACAAAATGATGCGACTATTTCAAATCACATGAAATTATCACTATACACATCATGAATAGTTAGTAAATCTGTCCAGCACCTCGTGAGGTCCCATAAGCTGGTGGCAGCATTTGTTGAGTTGCTGGAAGTACTGCAATCGCAGCAGCTGGTGGAGCAAAGGTTTGGCTTGTAGTACTCGGGTTTTGGTACAAGCTTTGTGCTGGTACATATGCCCCAACTGGCACAGCAGGATTCCAAGCTGTTGGTGGCACCTGTCCGGGCTGGCTTGGAGATGGTATAGTTGCAGTGTCCTTCCAATGCTTCCTTAGCGATGGTTGCGGTCGCCACATCTAATAACGAAAGGGTACAAAATAAAATGAGAATAAATAACTATCAACATTTGCACATTTTTAAACATAATATATATTGAATTTCACTACAGACAAGGTTAAAATCTCACCTGGATACTGAATGAAAGCTTGCATTTCTCCCAATTTGTCAAAGATTGCTTTCTGTACAGTTCCAAAGGCAGAGATTACCTGAAGAACAACAACAAATTAATGTTGAGAAAAACAAAAGAGAATAACAATGATAAAAAATTTGCAACAAATATCACATACTGTGTGAAGTACATCAACCGTAACAGCATATTGTACATTCCCTAGAAGCTAGAAGGACATTGCTTTCAGGCTCATTATCTTTCCATCAGGGCCCACTGTTGGCTGTTAATACCATAAGAGGGAAAACAAAAGTTTCTATTACTTCTGAATTCTGATGGTTTAGCAAAAGTTCAAAATTCAAGCAACAACAAGTTCATTTGTAATACGCCAACCTGGAGGGAAACATCGATTGCTGTTGGGTTCACAGGAAGGTAAGGATTGGTGTAAGATTTAGTTTGATAAGATTAATGAATTTCTTCAAAATTTAACCATTAATACTTAGAAGAACAGCATTAGAATCCATACCTGCCCCGATTCGACTGGAATTTCATATTCAAATCCCTGTGTGCTGAATAGGTTATGCACAAATAGCATGTCTCTACTTGTTCTGGAAGTAAAACTAACGCTGAATAGTTTTTTTGACAATGAATAAAGGAGCAAAACTGACGGATACAGTTACATGAGTCTACAACAGTAGATAATTTAGAAACTGTGCAAAATGAAACCAAACTTTGGTATAAAAAGTAATGGTACAGTACTGACTCTGTCTGTACCAGTATAACATTGCTATTCTATGTATATGTGATGCCTCGGTAAATTTGTTTCAACTGCTTTTACAGAAAGAAAATAGGGCCCCATTTCAAGTCGGATTTGAAAATCAAAATTAAAACTCTGTAAACTTAAAATTTCAAAATCAGCGCCAGGCGCTTCATCGGACGGTCGGTTAGGAGAAGGGGATGGAGAGCGAGAAGGAATGGGGTGGGTCCCACTGTCGGAAGCAAGATTGACGAGAGAGCGCGGTAGTTGGCGCCGAAGATTGTAAATTCAAGGTGCATCCTTTGAATTTGTATACTTTTATAATAGGGATAGGTATACAATGGGTATGGATGATTATAATTGATAAATTTTATCTTTACGACTATTAATTTGGGTTTGACTTTATATCTTTTGCAAAGACTTGTAAGTTGTAAATATTATTACAATTCAAATCAACAGAGTTGCCTTCAAAATTAATTTTAGTGTTGTTTTCAAAATTAATTTCATGTTGTTTTAGTTTTTGAAATAAATTTATTTTGTTCTAGTCTTGTAAATCATACGATGATACGAGTGCTTGGAAATGAAGAAAATTCTCGTCCATAAATTAAATTAAATTAAAACATGTCACAAGATTTCTCGTACTTTTCTGTTTCCTCTCTCTCTCTCTCTCTCTCTCTCTTTTTTTTTTTTTTTTTTTTGCCGAACTCTGAAACGAAAGAGTGCGCTCTTTATTTCGAGTTGAACCTACTTACCTACCTCTCCATTTAGTTCCAGCTTTTTTATTGATAGCAAAAAAAGAAGGCTTTTTTGTTAAAAAAAAAAAAAATCCTGTCAGGATGGATTTTTTGTTGCCAGAATTCTATTTGTCTACGTGTTGAAAAAAAAATTTACTGTGGTACCGTTTGACAAACGAGGAATCGATGCAAATAAAATTCAATCAAATGTGCAACAATAGCTAATTTTGGGCTTGATTGATAAAATACGCACAATAGTCGTTGTGGCGGTGGTCCTTCACAAAATAGTAAAATACCCAAACACACATTTTCAATGCCGATGACCCCACTGCCAATAATCAGTGGATGAGTGTATCTCAATGTTAACTATTTGGTTCTCATCCCAATGTTGATCCTTTCACTAATTTTTTTTTCAATAAATTTAGTGCGTGATCGATTAACAAGTAACACAATTCGGTTGACTTGAAGTCTTGGATTCAAAATAATGCAAATGTTAAATTGGATTTATGTTAAAGGTTCAAATTAAATCGCCCTGATAATTACCTCTCGCAGTTGAGAATCAGCTCTTGATCTAGTTGCAAAGAGCAATGCTTCTTTAACGGAGGTCGCAGGTTTGAAATCCGACTGGAGTCATTTGTGACATTTAATTTCAAAATAAGTTGAAAGATTTGACACCATCTTTATCTTAAAAAAAACTACCTCCGGCAGTTAAGACTTCAAATGACTCTTGGATAATTTGGATGCTTTTTTTTTTTTTTGTTTATTTTGGTGCCCCTTTTCATGCCTCACTTTGCTAACCACGAAAGATTTTCACGAAAAATAAAATGTTTTGAATTTATTTGTGCATGGACTCATCTCAATTGACCACCGGTTCACCGCACTGAATCAGGTACAATGTTTGGATGGTATTTGAAGTGAGACCAATTAATCGTTTACACGTTCATTTAACTTTCAAAAAAAAATTTGTTTTTCCTTCAAATGCAGTAAAATATTTCATTTTTCCAGTTCATGTAGAAAGTTGATATCCTTTAATCCTTTTCTTCATTTAATTTACGTTTTTTTTTTCAAAAATGCTTTGTTATATTCTTTCTTTTATTAAAATTAATGGACTAATGTGCTTTCTCTGAGATTAAAACATCTTTCATATATATTTTTATTAATTATGTTTTTTTTTTTCTATTGACAATATGGTCAGGGGTGTTGAGCTCCAACTTAGTTTGATTCATTCCATAATTAAACACAAGTTTGCTCTACACCCTTCGTTGCATCACATAATGAAATCAAAATCGTTGGCAGCCCACTGCAGACCTGAATGCCACAACCTTTCAATTACTAAACAGCGTAGTTAATTACAAGAGGTGAACTACTATAAGGAGATACTCGTGAATAACCATTTATAATTGAAGAGACAGAGTTTCACTGTTCCAGTGGAAGGGATCGGTCCGCTGTAATTTGACCCATGCCATTGACGGTGGTGTCAAGGTCCAACCGGGGACACTCGGGAACTTTCTCCTACATTTCTATTTCAGTAAACAGCTGGGCTAAGGATCAAAAGGCCAGAGGTCTCTCCTTAGGCTTTTCAGAATGAACTCTTTGGGCTTTTCTTCAACTTAGATAGATATGGCGGAAAAAATTAAAACTAACGTTACTGTTCACACGAATTTCGAGAATAACAGTTAAAAATTCCGAATTTTAAAAATAACGTTGTTGGATCGGCGTTTCAATCGCCGAAATCACAGAACCCTTGGATCGGCGATTGAAACGCCGATCCAAGCTTGGATCGGCATTCCAATCGCCGATCCAAAGATTACCACTCCTATATAAGCGAGACAGCGACCCCTCATCCCCACCCCTTCACTCTCTCTCTCTCTCTCGCGCGGGACAGACATCTCCTCAGGTTAGTTTTTTTTTTTAATATTTATTTTATTTATTTAATTTAATTTAATTAATTTAATTAGGTAAATAATTAAAAAAATAAATTAAATATTGAAAAAATAATGAAAAAATAAGTAAAAAATCAGAATAAATATAAATAATTATAATATGTAATTTGGGAATTTTTTTATTGAATTTAATTAGTTTATTTATTTAATTTAAGTAGTTTAATTAGATAAGTAATTAAAAAATAGATTAAATATTGAAAAAATAATGAAAAAATTAGTAAAAAATCAGAATAAATATAAATAATTTTAATATGTAATTTGAAATTTTTTTATTGAATTTAATTAGTTTATTTATTCAATTTAATTAGTTTAATTAGGTAATTAATAGAAAAAATAGAATAAATATTGAAAAAATAATTAAAAAATTAATAAAAAATCAGAATAATTATAATATGTAATTACAAAAAATTTTTGAATTATTTTGTACATTTTATAATTGTGGATAACTTGATTACAAATTAGAAAAAGTAAATAAAATAATAAAAAATTGATAGATTAATTTTTTAAATGTAGGAAAATTTTCTAAAAAGAGACAAGCAGCGCTTCTAGTCGAGATGAGTTTTTTTTAATATTTATACATTTAATTAATTTATTTTATTGAGGTAAATAAATGAAAAATTAGAATAATTATTCTAAAAAATTTTAAAATATGTAAAAAAATAGAAAATTGAAAATGTTGTTGTATGAGATTGGAAATGTTATTGTATGAGATTGGAAATTTTGTTGTATGAGATTTGGGTTTGTCATTAGAAGGGATTTGGGTGTTTTTTTTTTTGGAAACACTCCAGGTACAGGAGAGATGCTGCCGAAATTTTATTAGATTATTTACATTGATAATTTTTATTATAGTGTAGTAAAAATGCCACCGAGAAGAAGAGTACCAGAGGCATCACCTCGTAGATCTACGAGGCTTCGTGGAGATCCTGGTGCTTCTACATCTACCGCTTCTGTTGATGCCGAGGCTTCTACATCAGCGGATCCTGTTGTTCCTCCCGATCCTGTTAATGCAGATCGTCTCTTGCATTTGGATGAGTCGAAAGTTCGTGGCACTGGTGTAAGTTATTATTGTTTTTTTACTTTTTTTTAGTTATATATTTCTATTTTGATAGTATTTTTTAAAATAATTAAAAAATATATATATACAGCATTGGAGGGCAGTACTACATAGGGCTAAGATGTCACGAACTGCTGAGGTGGATGAGCGTTTGATGAGACTTGGACTGATACATTTCGTTCAGTTAGGTCATATGCAGCTCGATCATTCGCTTTTGTAGGGTCTAGCCATGTTCTGGAGGCCAGAGACCCACACTTTCTTTTTTCCGCACGTTGGCGAGATGACGGTCACTCTAGAGGTAAGGATCAATACCTATTTGTAATATTTTTTTTGTAACTATATATGTATAAAATTTGAACTATTTGCAGGATGTGGCCTTCTTATACGGTTTACCTACGGCTGGCAGAACCGTTACTGGACGGACCGATTACGACGCCATACAGTTACTCCAGAATTTGGCGTTGCCGGAGGATACAGACACGGCGATAGTTAAGAAGTGCTTCAGGAAAAAAGAACGGAAGTAAGAAGGTTTTAAAAAAATTATTTTTATGTTAATTTTAAATATATATAGTTCTTACAATCAAATTACATTAATAATGTAATGCAGGAAATCTCATTCCGTTCGGTTAAAGGAACTGCGTAAGATTTGGAATCAGATTGGGGGGCCTGGCACGAATAACGCAGCGAGGATCGACAGATACACACGCGCTTGCGTGTTGGAGATTTTTGGGTGCGAGTTATTTCCTGACGGCACGGGTGACTCGGTTCCATGTTTTTATTTGCAATTATTGGAGGTTAGCCAAGAAATAAATATGTCACATTTATTGCACTTTAATAAGAAATTAAATATATGAAAGAGTTGATGATATTCCTTAAGAAAATAATTCATATTTGCAGGATCTTCATTCTAGTAACTCGGTGCAGTACAATTAGGGTGGTGCCACTCTTGCCATGCTATACCGAGGCTTGGACACTGCCTTCATTAATAACAATATAAGTATTGGTGCTCCTTGGTTGCTCTTGCAGTTGTGGTCGTATGCAAGATTACTACTTAGTCGGCCGTCGATCACGAAAGATTTTGATGGTTGGGGTCTACCAAGTATTGACTCGTGTCCGTCTTATGGGAGGTATGTTGATTTGATTTTAATTGTAATATTTAAAATATGTTTTATTTGACTTTAACAAACAACAAAATGGAAATGCAGGAAGTGGACGACGAGACATAAATCGAAAAAGTTCACCGGCCCTACTCGCAGTGGGATAGAATATGCGAGGGATGTCTGCATGAAAATGAAGCCTGAGCATGTCGTGTGGAGGCCTTATGATCACATCAGGGACCGCATGCCTCGTTGTGCCCAGGTTGAGCAGAGGATGTTCCTTCTATGCATCCCATGCATTCATTATTGGGTCGTGATGTGGCACCACGTAGATCGTGTCATGCGTCAGTTTATGCTCTATCAGACAGTTCCCCCACCGCCACCTGAGGTATATTTAACTGTTCACATTATTAATTTCATTATTTAATTCTCGCAATTATATTTTGTTGATTAACTGTGATTTGAATAAAACAGCCTTGGTCGAGAATGGAGGAATTGATGGGATACCAGCATAATACCTATCGAGGTATTGACTGGCATCAAATATTTGTGCATGAGGTCAACAAGTGGGCGAACACTAATGAGGCTAGGGTGATAGAGGATCGGTCGTGGAGCGAAGATATTTGGAGCGAGTACCGACGTTGGTTGAGCGTACATGGAGGTGCGCATCTTGTGCAAATTCCTGAAGGGGCAGCGTCTGGTCCGGCTCATAACTTGTCATACCTTCGCGAGACGCCTGGTCACATGAATTTGGTAAGTTACATTACGCAGAATTTTGTGCCTAATAAATAATTCAGTGGCTAACAAAAATTGAACAGGTCAAGCATACTTTGCGGGAGGCGTTGCGTGGATGTGCATGGGTTGTGAAGAAGGGATTTCGTCGTGCTGGGAAGCAATTGCTGAAGGGGTGCAGCACGTCCTTGGATATTGTTGGCGAGCCTGCTCGATTACCTCGACTCTTAGAGTCGAAGGGTCTTCATTCAGACATCGACTCTATCCCTGATACGGATGATGAGGATGATGCACCCGAGCCGGGATCTGTTGAGGAGCAGCTTTTCATGCGGGTATAATACATTTTTCAATCACTTGTATTAATATTATTGTTCCTTTCATGGTTAATATTCTATAATTATTTAAAATATTTTTATTATTTTTATAATATTATATGTAACAGGATGATTTTAGTCTGCATGATTGGGATTCATATTTTGATGCTCCACGACCCAGTCAGCCTCTGGTTCGGAGCAAACGGTCACATTCTGGTGTTTTTGAGCCTCATTCCCAGCCTCAGACCACAGAGCCACAGGCCCCACCCCATTCGCAACCCCGGAGCACACAGCCGCAGCCTCCGCCCCGTCCGCAGCCCCAGACCATACAGCCGCGGCCTCCACCGCACAGCACACAGTACACATATGGGAGTTCTTACCCTCCACCTCCAGCATATACTCAGACTCAGTACGGAGGAGGGTACAGTCAGCCCTTTGTGCCTACTCCCGCACCTATCTCTCAGGCTGATGCATACTATCAGGCATACGGTACTGTTAGAGTTATGTCCTAGAAGTCAATCATTATATGGCTACTTCTATGGTTTATGTTATTGATGATATTTGATCATTTATTCCTTGATTTATTTATTGACAGATCATTCAGGTTGAGGATCTGAATTGTAGATCTCTGTGTTTCATTTATAATAAATGACAATAATAAATCTAAAAGGTCCGTAATCTTGATAATTAACAAGGAATATTAATTATCGGATAAGATTAGTATGCAAGTTAAGTGATGATTAAGTTCTACAAATCATAGGTAAGGAGTTGCCAACTTAATTGCATATGTGTATGTTATGGAACATAGTATAGAACACGACCCAATGAAATAAATATATGGATTGTGTTATGTGTCATTATTTATTTCATTTGAGTTTGATTCTAAGTTTGAGATGGTTCAACTTTTCCACATGAGGATAGGTTCAATAAATATCGTCTACCGTTGATTCCTGATAAGGGCTGCTATACGGACTTTATTTATGTTCTCTTGAAATGTGCGGGGAAAAGTTGTTCATCAAGAAAATCGTATGTCCCTCATTAATTTACTTAGTGAGCGATGATATCTGTTTGGGCCCCTTGATGGAGATGGATTGTTTGCTAGCAACTGATACAGTCATCTTTAGATCAAGAAACGTATAATCTGCAAGAATGACACATTCCTATCTTGGATTATACGATGATATCATGTGACATAAGAATCAGACAAGGATATACTATTATTTCTTATGCAGGATTAAAATATTGTAGCAGTACACTATTTATGCGAATTGGGAATCATAACGTGTTGCTAGATACCGCTTATGATTATTGGAAATAAATAGCGATTTATTTTCCATGTCCAACAGAGCATAAATCCTCAAAGGGTCACACAAATAGGTTTTGACCATGCGTGCATTATTTATTTGGTTGTATTAAGGAATGCAACAATATGATATGTTGACTGATTAATTATGTACTGTTGCGAACCGTCATAATTAATTAATTAAGTCAAACGGATTATATAGAAATAAATTAATGCATATTCTAATCCTTAAATAATTATCAAAGTGTTGATAATTAATTTGTTCAACATGAATTAATTAAAGTAATTAATTTGAGCTAACGGGCCTATATTTAAATGGTAAATTAAAGGTCCAAATTGAGAGCAATTAATTGGGCCACTAATTAATTGAATTAGAGGACCAACTAAATAATTGATAGAGCCCATTTAGGCCCATTTTATGGCTGCCCTAGTGATGGCATAGTTGTAAATTAGTTACAACTTTTTGGGAGAGTGGTTGGTCTATAAAAGGACCACTTTGGGAGCCAAAACCCTAGCCACCTTGCATTTTTCTCTCTCCCTAATATTTTGGACGAAAATTAAAGGAAAAATTTCAGAATTTTTCCTCTCCACCATTGCTCTCTTAAGCTCATGTGTTGAGCACCTCTTGCCTCCATCCAATTAAATAGTTAATTAAGGCAAAGGGAAGGAAGGGATTAGGCTTAACCTCTTATCTACTAGCATAGATCGAGGTTTTGGTTAATACCTTGGTGGACTTGAGGCCGAGACACGCGTGGTGGTGCGCACAACCTCGACATCGCCGGATTCGAGCCTCCTTGTTGCGATACAAGGAGAGGTAGCCTTCCTAACCTCTCTCTCTTGTGTGTGAATGCTTGGACTAGATCCTTCGAGGTCTAAGTCGTTTGAATTGCTTATTAAATGGTTAATTAGCACAAAAAAATTTGAAAACTTAGACTTCCTAACAGGTACCCCACTGCAGGACCCATTCATACCTATGTCGCACCATCCATTCGGCGATTCTGGGGCCTTATCTAGCAGACCGCCTCATCATTCCACTCCATTTTCTACGACATATCCTCCCCCCCTCCTCCCCCAGGACTTTCTCCCGGTCGAGAGCCCCGAAACTTGCCTGGTACTGCATGGGATTTATCTCCTTCTCAGGGATGGTTCCGTCGTGATGGACATCAGTAGGATAGTGTGATATTTATTGTGATATTTATATTTTTGTACGAGTGTGATATTTATTGTGATATTTATATTTCGTATTTGGCTTTGATTTCGTCACTTGTTAGGATTGCAAAACTACGCGAAAAAATTCTAACAAATTCATAAAATATCACATTAGGTAATAAAGGCGCTGCACTCTTATGCCTGTAAGTTTCATACCTTAAGGTCAAACGCATAAAAAACATAAAATCGCTAAAATACCTAAGATATCATTTCCGAGGAACCCTACTTCTAATTTATTCCATTTTTAGGATTGCAAGACTATGCGAAAAAAAAAATTAAAAAAAATCATAAATAATTATTGTAGATGCAAAATATTATGAATTTTGTCAACCATAAATATTAAAATTAGAGCTATTTTCACCGAATAACATGAAGTCAACCCTTAAAACGATCTATAAAGGGTAAATTTAAAAAAAAATACATAAAAATATTACATAAAACTAACGCCGGTCTCCTCCTGGTAAGATATTCATGAACCTTGATCCTAGCCGGGCAACCTCACATCGTAGTCCCCCTCCCCCACTGTTTGTGCTTTGAGATGGTCCCCTGCTACTTGATGCGCCATGACTATCCCTGCTACTTGATGCTCCGTGACTTGTGGGAAATCGGAGCGACATTGATCGGTCACCCAGGCTAATGGAATTTCGACGTGGTTGAATACCTTCTATCCCAAGACTGACGCTATTTTCATTGCGAGGATCAATACTGATAGAATTCCGGCTAGGTTGAACGGGCTCCCTAAAAGGTTCACTTTGGTTCCCTGTATAAGATTGAGTTATGTTCCTTGCAAAAGGTCTTGTAGTCCTCCGTGTCCTCGGTGTGTTGGTAGGCCGACCTGTACGACGACCAGATTGAAGGTTCTCCATCGAATATAGGTTGAGATGTGTCGTTGGCCACCGCAGCGTCCCTTCTGGTTCGGCGCCTTTGGTTTGCCTGATTTTTATTTCTCATTGCATCCATCCACATCCAATCACGATCCTTCTTTCGCCTGCCCCGATTAATCATTGTCTTATCCGGATAGATCACGGGACCATCATACCGAGGCCACTTATCTTCGTCTTCGTAGCAGTGAAAATCACCTGTTGACCATATTTTAACCATATTCTCTGTGATGTACCGTTCGTCTACAAAATCAGAAACATCCCACCTACAATGACCGCATACGGCAACCACATGAAGACATGGTATTCCTGTGAGTTGAGGTTTTCTGCACTTACACCAAGCACGCCTGCTCGGTAGTTGAGGATCTCTCGGTTGGTAATCACGTTTGAGGAAAACTTGGTACTTCCAGGTTACCCCCGGATCATTTTTTTCGAATGGCACTTGAGCTTCAAATTCTCCACGTTCAATGTCAACGGTGATAACGTTTATTGCCGCTGTAAATATGAATTTATATCATTATACATTTTAAAGAGTACAAGTAAATATGATTACATTGGAAGTACATTTGTACCTGCTTTGAGAGTATGTTTCATCAGCTTAAGTTGGATTTCTTTTGGCCATCGTTCTCCCTCCGTCTGTCTCGCCAAAGCTATTTGCTTCCTCTCATTAAATCATTTGACAGTTTTGTACCAAGTGCCTTCCACAAGTCCAACAACTGGTAGTCTTCTCTCAGCCTTGTACCTGCTATTGAGACTTTCTGATCCATTACTCGTCATAATTCCCCAACGATAACCACCGTCATACGTTTGTGCCCACCTTTCAGGTTTCCACTGCTCGTTGCCATCTGTTTCATTTTCTTTCCCACACTTTTCAAGGTAGTCGATCGCCTTTGGATTCGTTTTCTTCAGTTCGTTCCACATTTTGTAGAAGGACCTCCTTTTTTTCTTGTTGGCCAACTTATTTCTGAATTTGTTTGGTAGAGCTGCGTCTTTTCCAGATGCCTTGAACATGTTTTCACATACATGTTGCATGCAATACCGGTGCACGGCATATGAAGGGTTCGCATCCTCTTGCCAACCGTATTGGGGTTGTTTGAACGCGTTCCTTATTCTCCAATGGCGATCCGAAACAACACAGAATTTTCTTCTTTCCCCGATAACTTGCCGCCTTAGAAAATTCATGAACCAACCCCAACATTGTTCGTTCTCAGTTCGCACTAGTGCAAATGCTAGTGGAAGCAACCGCTGCTCTGGGTCATAACCGTATGCCGCTAACAATCTTCCCTTGTAGCGACCCGATAAGAACGACGCGTCGATGCTGATAACAGGCCTTAGGTATGGTACTGCCGCGATACAAGGCCCATATTCCCATGCTGCTGCGGTGAACATAGCTCTGTTGGGATTCCCTACGCTCTCTGTCAACCATTTGATCTGTGTCCCTGGAGTCGTTCTCTGTATAGCCAATAATAAACTCGGAAGTTTGTTGTATGATCCCTCCCACGATCCAAAAAGTTGTTCGATCGCTTTCTCTCTCCCACGCCATAACTTGTTATAGGTTGGTTTTACATTTGGATATTCTTTCTCCAATATAGATTTTACGTCATCTATAGAAATACCAAGATCTCTCTTCACTGCATTCCTCATACTGTTTGCGATTACCTCTGCCGTCAGATTTTCATGCGTGAAATCTCCGGCCCTTCTCACGCAAGTATGTTCTTCTTCATTTTTTATTATTCTCCAAAATTCACATTCCCTTTCTGTACGGGCATACAAATGCCACTTACAGGTAGGCACCTTACAATCCAATACATACAATTCTGGAGTACTTCTAGTGGTTTTATGCTGTACATTATTATCTACGGCGTATTTATTACAAGCTTGTTTTAATTGTGGTTTTGACATAAAAATGTTTCCTTGCGCTAAAGGCCCAGAAGTTTCTGTTTGAGACGGTTGTGGAATCGAATTTCTATACTCAGAGATATCCAGAAATTGGCTAACGGGATAGTAATTATCGGTCCTTCCGGTAATGTAATACTCGTGATTCGCAAAACCCTGCGCATACATACCCTCTCCCTCCATATTCTGTGACGCCCAAAACTCTTCCTCTTCATCAGTGAAATCCTCCCCCGTTGCATAATTCGACTGATAACCCGGGCCACGGTCGTATGTCTCGTCAAGTTCGTCTATATCCCCTTCTTCTTCTTCATCTTCCTCTGCTTCTTCTCTAACTGGTCTACTACTCTCAGGTTGGTCCCATAGATCCCAATCATGTGCATTGGTGTTGTACTCATTATTTGTTTCATCTTGTCTTTCTCGTCCGCTACTACTCTCAGATTGGTCCCAAGGATCCGAACCCCATGCACTCATATTTGTTCGCTCTTGTTTCTGTTGTCGACTACTACTCTCAGGTTGTTCCCAAGAATCCCAACCCTGTGCACTCGTATTGTATTGATTATTTATTTCTTCGTTTCTTCGGTATTATTGACTTGTTCATTCAAATTATAATTATAATCGTAATTATAATTATAATTTGTGTGTCCCCCTAATTTAAAAATATATAATAAAAAATTATATAATTTCTGTGTCATCGTAATCAAAATTAATGATTTGCTTTTATTTTAAAAGGCTTAATTTAAAATTTTATTATTCAAGAGTAAAGGCAAGAGCAAATTAATTATAAATGCGTACAATTAATAGCAAGAGTAAATTAATTACTTTAAAAAGCTATTTTTATCAATTCTATAATGGCACAAATTTAATTAGTAATTTTGTCCAATTATGCAAAAGATTTTTTAACCAAAAGTTTCTTAATAAGCCAATTATGTTTAGTAAAGAATTATAATCCTAATTTAAGCAAATTATATATTGCATATGTTCATGACTATTGTAATCCTAATTCAAAAATAAATAATAAAGTAATTTTACTAATAAAATTTGTCGTAAGTTACCTTGTAGGCCACCACCAGTAGCTGGAAGCAAATCAACGTGAAGTTGAAAGCCGTGTAGCCTTCTTGCTTGGAAGCACTCACGTCGTACATACCGTCATTCATTTTCAGAGTTCACCGGTAACTGCATCTGCTGGAACCTCCCTTCAATTATGGTATTAAAATGGGAAACAATTCTCAAATTATAATGACCTTGATAAAATCCCAATGCTGATAAAATTATTTCTTTAATTGATTCATAATCAGTTTGCGAAGTTGCATCCAAACTGAAATAATTTGATGGATTATATGGAGATTGATTAACGAAAATCGGAATGGAAATCATATTTTTGACAGTATAGAGAGTCGAGTATTTGAAAATGATGGGTGATTTTCGAATTCGGAACGGCATATTCTATTTATAACCAAATGAGAGTCGAAATAATGATGAGCAATCAAATCAAATCGCACTAAAACGAACTGTTAAATCGCACTTAAATTCAATTTACACCTTGGATCGGCATTTGGGACGCCGATCCAATTCTTTTAATGATAAAAACCACTAAAAATGAATGATTAAAACCATAAAAAACAGTAAAAGCATTAAAAAAGTCAGAAAACCAGTTGGATCGGCGTTCCAATCGCCGATCCAAGCTAAAAATTAATGATTAAAAAGTATAAAAACAGTAAAAGCATTAAAAAAAAGTAACTTTCAGCGGGAAACCAATTAGATCGGCGTTTCAAACGCCGATCCAAGCTTGGATCGGATTTCGGATTGCCGATCCAATAGCTTTCCCGCTAAAAGTTCCTTTTTTTAATACTTTTACTGTTTTATCTTTTATTATTATTTTCTATTATTATATTTACTTATTAATATTCTTATTAATTGCTATAATTATTGCATTGTTATTAATATTAATTTGGTAATTGTTATTAGTTATTATATTAGTAATAATTTTATTATTAAATATTATGATTTATTATGTATTTTTGTAATTATTGCATGATTATTACTATTAAATTGGTAAGTGTTATTAGTAATAATTTAATTATTAAATATTATTATAAATTTGGTAATTGTTGTTAGTTATTATATTAGTAATAATTTTATTATTAAATATTATTATAAATTTGTTAATTGTTGTTAGTTATTATATTAGTAATAATTTAATTATTAAATATTATTAGAAATTTGGTAATTGTTGTTAGTTATTATATTAGTAATAATTTAATTATTAAATATTATTATAAATTTGGTAATTGTTGTTAGTTATTATATTAGTAATAATTTTATTATTAAATATTATTATAAATTTGTTACTTGTTGTTAGTTATTATATTAGTAATAATTTTATTATTAAATATTATGATTTATTATGTATTTTTGTGATTATTGCATGATTATTACTATTAAATTGGTAAGTGTTATTAGTTATTATATTAATAATAATTTAATTATTAAATATTATTATTTATTATATATTTTTGTGATTGCTTAATAATATTATTATTAATTGTTAATGCAGTATTTATTGTTTAACCTAATAATTAGCTGCAAAAGGACAGGCGTGGTCTGATAAAGTCTGAAAAAATATACTGATACCCATCTGCCCCCCGCAAAAGGACAGGCGTGGTCTGATAAAGTCTGAAAAAGTATACTGATACTTATCTGCCCCCTGCAAAAGGACAGGCGTGGTCTGATAAAGTCTGAAAAAGTATACTGATACTTATCTGCCCCCTGCAAAAGAACAGGCGTTGTCTGATAAAGTCTGAAAAAGTATACTGATACCTATCTACCCCCTGCAAAAGGACAGGCGTGGTCTGATAAAGTCTGAAAAAGTATACTGATCCACATCTGCCATCTGCAAAAGGACAGGCGTGGTCTGAAAAAGAATCACGTGAAATTATTTTTTTATTGTGTGATTCTAAGTCTAAAATTGTCTATAAAACCACCTTTCATTAACCAGATTATGCAACACACACTCAATTCTTCTTCCTGAAAAATTCACTGTCATGGACAAAGGAAATAGCTCTCACTCCAATAGTGATGTCCCAAATTGGCGAACAGCTACCCGAGATGAATACTGGCCAAATTACCAATATTCCCCTGTCAATACAAATGAAATAGAAAAAGGAGATTATCATGCAACATGTCGCACATGTTTTCGCACTTTCAAATACAATATCTACGAAGATGACGGGATAGAGTTCGATTTAAAAATACACTACCAGTGGCACATTAATGGTGGGGAAGAAAGAGATCGCAAGGAGCACCTCCAAAGAATGCTGAGCAAACCCAAACATAAGAATTGTGACTGGTATGAAGATTACTACAAAAAACCGCAACCAATTCCCCAACAAACACCAACAGAAAAACCATATTCAGCACCAAAAACACACTGCACCGTTTATGAAAGAATTTACAACTTTCGTGGAGACCACACAGTGACATGTACAAAGTGTGGTCAGGTTTTCAATTACAAAGAGACCATCTTGCGTGATCACTACGATGACCACGAAAAACAAGCTTGGTGGGATCAACAAGAAAAGAAATGGAAAGACAGAGATGAGGCGGAAAAAAAGAGAAAAATTGCACAAAATGCAGCCGAAGAGAGGCAAAAATTGAAAGAAGAAAAAATTGGAAAAAAAATCAGGGAGCACCTGAGATGGCACAAGGAGAGAGATGAACAAAAAAGTATTGCAGCAGCTAGAATGACAGAGATAGAACAACAAGAAGCCGATGCAGCTTTCTGGAACGAAGCCGCTCAATTCGCTGATAATCTTGGTGTAAGCAACCAACAACAAAAGGAAGACGAAGAAGAAGACCCATGGTGGGATGAAATTCTACAATATGCGGACACCCAAAATATTTAAATATTTTGTTTTCTTAGGTAGTTTGTTTTTAAGTAGTTTTTTCTTTTTTTATTTTGGTGTGTTACTTTATATTATGGTTATAAAATTTAGCTCTTCTTCTAATGGTGTGCATTTTTTAAAAAAAAAATTTAATAAAAGTAAATAGACGAAACAACATATTTCAGTAATATAAGGCAAACATTACAAGTGACGACTGTCACACAAACTTATTTCACTAATAATGACCATAATAAGATACTGATGACAGAAACATAATACTATTACATTTAGCGGAGATGGACAACATTTGAAACTGCGGGATGATTTTCAAAACCAGGTGGAATTGCTGGCAGGTGAGTCAACCACGACTCTCCAAGATAAAAACCTCTATTCCTCTCAACCAAATCTGTAAAAAATTTGGGGCCCCTAACATGATATTGATTTCCTTCTAATTTCTTAACTACAAATTTTTCCCCATGATATTGTAACATCAATGCAGAAAATAATCGTTGTTCGCTAGTCCGCTGATCTCCGATCAAAATAACAGCAGAAGAGACGCAGCTCGGTTTAGGACCCATTTGCTTCAAATTTCGAAATTAAAACTCTATTAGCAAATCAAATAAAATAAAATAAATTTAATAATTAATTTAAAATTATTACCTACGAAGAAGTGATATTGCGAATATGAAATGACGAGGAGAAAGTTTATCAATTTCAGACTAACGAGAAAAACTTAGTTTGTGAATAATAAATGATGACAATTGAGCTTATATAGACAATTTTAAACGGGAAAACGACAAAAAAAATTATTGCAAACCAACTTTGAGTGTTTAAAAATCAAATTGCGCACTAAAAAAGCAAATTCAGCGGTCTGAAATGGTCAGACCCTTGGATCGGCGATTGAAACGCCGATCCAAGCTTGGATCGGCGATTGGAATGCCGATCCAAGCTTGGATCGGCGTTTCAATCGCCGATCCAAGGGTTTTGTGATTTCGGCGATTGAAACGCCGATCCAACAACGTTATTTTTAAAATTCGGAATTTTTAACTGTTATTCTCGAAATTCGTGTGAACAGTAACGTTAGTTTTAATTTTTTCGGTAGATATGGTCTGATGCTTAGGGGGTGTGAAACGTGTAGAAACAGAACGGAACATACCAATTCCGTTTTTGTTTCGTTCCAGTGAAAGAAACAGAAATCTTGTTTCGTTTATCTTCAACCAAACGGAACGGAATTAACGTTCCGCGTTCATTTTCCTATGTAAATTTTTTCATTTGGGTGTTCCGCCGGCTGAAACATTGTTCCGTTTCCGTTCGGTTTTTTTAAAATGAAACCATTTTCGTCCTCCATTTTTGTTCCATTTCGGATGAAACGGAACAAAAACGTGCGAAACGGCATGGTATTGACAGCCCTATCTATGCTCTTTCAAGTAGCAAAACTTGTTATAAGGAAAAAAAGTAGAGCTTATTATATTCAGATGGGAGTGTATATATAATATAAAATTATTTTCATAACACTGTGTTAGGAATCCAAAATAAAAAGTATATTTCATATAATATTACTTGAATATTATTTAATAACCCACAGTCTTGCAATATTAAGTTGCATGTGACTGTGATTTAATTGTGCTCCCTTTTTAAGTTTTTTTAAGAAATGAAGGTTGGTAAAATGAAGTAAGGGAGATTCGGCGCACCCAAAAATAAATAATAAATAAAACAAAATAATGATAATAACAGTGATTCACTGTAAATCTGCAGATCGTCTAACAATCAAACAGCTCGAAAAGAAATCAAAATAATTTAAAAATAAAATGTATATTTGATTTTATATTATTTTTATTTAACAAAAATCACGAGAACTGTCGCGCCACTGCAATTGTAATTTTCAGCTGTCTAATTTATATAGGAAATTAATTAGTGTCATATGTAGTTTTGTCATTGTTTGCCATTGTTTGAACAAAGTGAATCTAAAAAATAGATAAGATAAACATATAAATTATATCAAAATAAACACAAACAAATAAATAAGTTGAACATACATATAAAAATCTGAAAAAAAAAATGACAAAACTTTTTTTTTTTGTATATGTTCACTTTGATCATATATATGTTATTCTTATATTTTTTTTATGCGTTCATTTTATTCAAATAACACAATAACAAAATTGCAAATGATAGTTATCATTTTTCATTTATACATCATGGGAAAATACCATGCATCTTAGCGCTAAACAACGTCCGTCCGATCCATGCTTGACACTGATTTCAATCTGCAAAACAAAGCAACAACAAAAATTAATTCATAACTAGGTGGGGAAGCGCGGCTTCGCCGCGCCTTAGCGGATTTTTTGTATTTCAATTTTAAGAACCACTAATAATTTATATTAAGTTTAAATTGTGTGCGACAGGCTTGTAAGTGCAAAGGCAAAATGTGATAATTTTTCTTTTCACATGAGCTGTAAAAACTTAAGTGCATGAGCATCATACATGAGCTGCTTTAGTATCCATATACATTGAATTTTTTTTAAAAAAAACATATAAACAATTGAATAAACCCAAATAGAGCCATCATACATTTGATCGGTATTCATAAACCTTCAAGCAAAAAGCGAGGAAAAATTTTCACTTTTTGAAATAGATTGAATTATTCTTAAAAATTTTCTTCGCTTGATATTAATTATCTACAAATATTAATAAAGTATGAATAGAATTAGTATATAAATATACGGTGTTGTCTATCAAGGAATACAAAGTTAGTATATAAAATTATTGGTCAGATATCTATCTATAAAGGAGCCATATGATAGAAAATAAGTCTCTATAATGCAGTCACAACAAAAACAGTGAGCATATATACAATTTCGTAAAATAACAACCTTTCCAAATTTAACACCGTAGTACCTACCTCCATAGAGTATGCACGTTAAAACCAAAGCAACAAAAGGGAAAAAGAAAAAAAGAAGTTATGTTTTATATATAAACTAATTTTCATCACGCATACCCCATTATCCATGCAACCAATGCCATGCTAGATTCTGTATTTCCCAACTTGCTATTCAATCTTTGCTATTTCACTGTACTCTCTTCATTTGCTTCCTGACTCATTTCAGAGTTCAGTTTAATTAATTGATTTCAGTTCTTGTGCAAAAAAAATAAATAAAAAAAAAATTAAAAAAAAATAAAAGAGACAAATTAGTGAAAAAAATATAATATAATATGAAAACATGAGACAAATTATTCTAATTACCTCAATCTATCAGCAAATTAAGAGAAATTTTCTAGGTATATATGATTGAACATATCGATCAATTTTGCAAATGGCTTGTTGATTTTACTCGACTTTTTGATAGAGCAATTTTGGAAATCAATCACTCAATACATACAAACAAAGAAGATAAATTCATATGGAAGTTCACATAGATTATGCATAATAAGCATGCATGTTAAAAAACAAATTTATAATTTAGGTGGAAATTACTTATCATAAGCATTTGACTGTCACATTCTGATGCGAAAAATATTATGCATAATAAGCATGCATGTTAAAAAACAAAATTAAAATTTAGGTGGAAATTACATATAAGAAGCATTTGATGACTATTGTCCTTGTCAGTATACTGGTCAATAGATTTGCCTGTTTGAGAAGTTCCAAGCAACTTGACTTGATTAACTGGAGTCTGGAGAAACCACCATTCAATTGTCCAGCTTTAGTATACCTTATCGCATGCACCTATATTAGAGCGAAATCTTTTTATCAGTCACAATTTTTCATTTTTTTTCTATTCCTATAGCAGTTATGAGTAATTCCTTTTTCTAAAAGTTATGCTGATTATGGATGTCAGATAATTTTTGAGGCTTATCCTTGGTACCAGTTTGGTATAAAGAGCTTTCTTTTACTACTACAAAACATACCAATGACTTCTTTAAGAAGATTTTAGGTTGGAAATATAACTTTAGACAGACTTATAACTGTAATTTACAAAAACTTTGCTAATCAGAAACTGTATGCGCTTAAAAGAAATTTAACTCATCCATCGGCAATGTTTTTCAAATAAATTTAAAAAATGCATTTTAAAGGACTGTTAATAGGTTGCCTTGCAAAAAAACAATAAAACATTTCAAAACTTCATGCAAATGAAAAGTTTAAATAGATCTGACATTTAATTTGACCAATGGATTTCAAATAGGGTCCCCAAAAGTGTTATGCAATCCGAAAAGAAACTTTCAAAACCAAAAGTGTCATTTATTTCTCTATTAGACCGATAAATTAAAATGATGAACACTTCTTCTTCAAAATTAATTGAAGTAAAGTCAACATTTTTTGTTAAACTAATCTAGATCGAGATTTTGATGAACTATAAAAATAATTTGAACTTAATGGATGGCTTATGCTAAAATATTGAACTGGTATAACAATCGACAACCAGTATTGAAGCCAGCATTTCAGTTCATTGGGTCAGTTTGGAGAAATCAAAAGCAACGGAGATGAGGGATGAGTTACAGGGGTGAGGCGGGGATTGCGAAGGAGGAGGCGAAATTGGAAATGTATGATGCACTTACCCCAAGTAATCATCTTTTAGAAATGATATGAGTTGTGCTGTCCTATGAAAATAGCAAAATTGGAAACGTATGCAACAAAAATTACACTAATCTATAGTATTAATTACAAAAATTACCTCATCAATTGCTCTCGGGAAGCTTTTTTTGGGGTGGGAGAACCTGACCGAGGAGGAGGAGGAGGTTGGGGGGGTCGGAGCGATGGTTTTCTGTTGGGGCCGGGGTGAAGCGGGGCGTTGGCAGAGAAGGAGACAGAGATGTATAGAGGAAAGGATAGGTGTGCAGGAGGATGTGGAAGCGGTGCTGTCTTGGTTTCTGTTGGGGTTGGGGGGAGTCAAAGAAGAAGTAGGGAGGAGTTGGCGAAGGAGGGACTGGGGTGACACGGGCAATTGGCGGAGGCGGCGACAGCAGCGATGTGTTGGAGGAGAGAGGAAAGAGAGTCTACAGCGATTTTTTTTTCGAGAGAGGAGAGGAAAGAGGAAAGAGAGGCGAAAGATCGCTTAGATAATGGATTAGATTGCCTTATGTCGTAAGATGGATAATGGACGGCTCAGATGAATTTCGTAGGAGGCATAATGCGGTGACAAAAAGCGGTCACGGGAATTAATATATATCTTAGATTTCATAGACAAAATTTTGTAAAGATTTCTGAAAATTACTAAATATAAGAAGAAAAGGCTCCACAGTGTGCTCGTCAGCTGCGGAAATTGCTCAGGACACGTCTGACTTGCTCAAACATTCCTCTATTTTTTTTTTAAAATGACATAAATGCTCTCAATTTAGACTGAAATCTGAGAAAATAATACAGGAAATGTGAGGATATTATAATAAATTTGGGAGTGTTTGAGCAAGACCTGAGCAATTTCCGTCAGCTGCGTGCCATAAACATAAACATTAAACAACCATTTGAGAGAAGAGATCGAATTCACACCAATGCTATCCTCACGGCGCGGCGCGCCGACGATCGGCGGAGGCGACGAAGAAGACCCGACCTCCACCACCGCCGCCTCCTCCGCCTCCGCCGAGGAGCCGAAGACGCATCCTCCCGCCACCCTGACCGCGTGCCTCGCCTCCTACACGCGCTCTCTCGTCTCGCGCTCCACCATTCCTCCCTCCTTCTCTTCCCATTGCCTCGCCATCTCTCTCTTCGTCGCCTTCCTCTTCTCCCTCCTCGGCCTCTCTCTCTTGCTCCGCTACACGCGCCCCGTCCCTTGCATCCCGCCGTACGATCCCTTGGTCAGATCGGTGCATTTCACGCGCCGCCTCGAGGGTTTGGCGTCGGATTTCGGTTCTCTTGGAGTTCCTTGGTGTAAGATCTCTTTGTTATGTACTGTGCGATTTATTATATTCTCCCCTTCTCTTTCTTAGATGAGAATGAGGTTAAATTATGCGTTTATTCAGTTGAAAGCAAACACTCCAAATCAATGAAAAGATGGCTTATGAAACTGTGCTGGTTCTGTAGGTATTGTTGTCACATTGCATTCCTATTTTTTTTTTTCCTTTTTATGTACCAATTGTACTTGCTGACTAAACATGAGACCATCAGAATGTATTAGCATATAGGGTACTGGTAGCATCATCAATTTGGGTTAAGCAAGCTAGGAGTAATCAAGGTTGATTTAGCTTGAAATAACACCTGACTTGTTCTGATTTCTAATTGGTAAAAGGCAGATCAAAACAGGGAAGAAGTGTGGACTGGACACCAGCCGATCTAATCAAAGCTTTGGAAGAATTTGTACCAATCTACGAAACTCGGCCCATACAGAATAACATGTATGGGATGGGGTTCGACCATAGCTTTGGCCTCTGGTTCATGGCACGTTGGTTAAAGCCAGATCTAATGGTAGAAAGCGGGGCATTTAAGGGACACTCTACATGGGTTCTTCGTCAGGTGATCTTACTTGGCTATTATAAGTTCATTGAAGTTGTATATACTATTGTCAATCGACTCTCATGTTGATTGGTTCATAGCGACATTATACATTGGTGCTTTTGCAATGCTTATATTTCTTATTGCAATTGTTTTGTAGGTACAAGTGAAGATAACATATTGTTTTAGGCAATGATTTAAATAGCGGCCGCAATGACCACAATAGTGTTGCTATAACGGTGTGATTGGTAAACCGCTATGCTGCTAAACTAAAAGTGCTGCTATAGTGGAGTCTATTAGTATACCACAATACTATCTATTTTAAACATTTTATTTCTTATTTTGTCTAAAATAGTAAAAATTAATAACTCATAAATACATTTAGTTGTATTTCAGTGAAATATAGTTACGGAATTTGCTATTTGCTGATATATAATTAGTATTACGAACTTATTTTTGGCATATGATGTCTGCATATACAAACTGCATATGATGTCTGCATATACGAACTGCATATGATATTTAAAATTGTACCTTGTGTAATAAACAAGTACATTTGTATATCCCGCTATGATCCTGTAGGACCGCTAAATAACTAATATCCGTTATATGCTCTGACTTGAGGTTTTCCGCTATAAATCCGTTATTCGCTATTTAAATATTTGGTCTTAGAGGTTTTTCGAGTGAAAGATGTAGCCTTTTGCTAATAGCACTTGCAATTATTTATTTTCCATATAACACCCAAAAATTGTCTAAGTTCTAGCATTAAGTTCCAGTATCTCTCAAGATACCTAATAACATCCATCTATTCAATTTCTGATAAACCTAAAAAATATACCTTCTATTTGGCATCTCTCTCTGCCGACTTCATTTTTCCTCTAGGTCCAAATTGAGCTAAATTATAAAGACCAAAATATCCATTTGGTATTTGAATTTATAAGAGTTAGTTGCAAAGTTTTTAGTTGACCTAAAATAAAACCAGGAAATTTTTTACGCTGTTTATAAATACAATAAAAATATGAGTGCTTATTTGCAAGAATTAACCACTGATACATCATCCTAATTTTTCCAGTTCTCTTTTGTAGTTCTCTAGGTCTAAACCTACACTACTATGAACATGCAGGCAAGGCCAGAAGTGAAGATTATCTCTCTCTCGCCACGTCATCCAGAGAAGTACCTGAAAAAGGGCCCTGCCTATGTGGACCCCAATTGTACATACTTTGCTGGGAAGAATTTTGTTGATTTCGGAAGTGTGGAATGGCACAAGGTGCTGATGCAACATGGGGTCAAGGATTTCAGTAAAGTGCTTGTATTCTTTGACGACCACCAAAATGAGCTGAAGAGGTGATGAATATCTATATTTATTGTTTTATTTACTTTTTTCTTTTTGGGTGAAGGGAGGGGGTGTAGTTATTGGCTATTTTTGGTTTTTTGAAGATAATACTCTATGTTCTATTTCAAATAATACAGTTATTCGACCAGGACAATAGAAAGATATTTGGTAAAATGTCGGCAATGTCACCCTCTTGATGTTGGGTTCTGGTTTTGTTAATTATATGCTCATACCAAGGAACTCCATAGTTCATACATGTCCTATCCTATAGGAATTTGATCTTTTATTAAATGCATTTCACTATTTAATTCATAGTGTGCATATATACAATTATAGCTATAGAGATAACAGCGTGCCAGTATTATCTAGTCGGTAAAAGATGATTTTCTTTAATATTAAAGCATACTTATGCAGATTAAAACAAGCTTTGAAGGCTGGGTTCAGGCATCTAATATTCGAGGATAACTATGACACTGGAACAGGAGACCACTATTCCTTGAGGCAAATTTGTGACCAATCTTATATAAGAGGTGTGTGCTGTATTCTTGTCCTATGTCAACTAACATTTGGGAAAAGCAGTCAATGTAGAAGTGAAATGGTACCAAGGACAAATGTTAAAGGTGGTTCCCGTACCAAAATCTCGTGTACCAAAATCCCTGTGTTTTTTAATATTTTAGAAATATACAAAAAATAAGAAAGAAAAAAAAAACCATCGAATGAAGCCGCTCTGCATATGCCGTTGTGATCATCTCACTAAAAGAATCTGATTTAAAGTCTTGAAAATTGATAAGAAAGACTTAAGAAGTTGTACCTTGATATTTTGCAATTTTTTTTGTTTCAAAATTTGCAAGAATATTTTTCTTTATTAAGCAACACAAAAGGGAACCATTTGAACTTTCTGCATAAGCAGTTTTGTGCCAATTTATTCAGAGGGAGGGACTTCTGTTTGCAGTTTTGAGATCAAGTGTTTTTATTTTTCTGTGCGCATAAAGTTCTTGTATGGAATTTACTTGGAAGTGATAGATTGTTTTAAAGATCTTCTAATTTTGTCTACAGGTGGTGGCCATAGCTGCTTTAGGGATGGAGACGAGGCAAGAATAAGGTCAAAAAGAAAGAAATTTTGGGACAAAGCACTTGAGATAGATGAACTATGTGGTAAGGGAGAAACTTGGTGGGGTGTAAGGGGCTACATGCGTGATGATTTTAACCATAGCAACAAGGCCATATCTTATGCTGAGCATTTCCAAAATAGCCGTTTTGTCGAATCAGTATTGAATGTGTACTGGGAACTGCCTCCTGTTGCCGGCCCCTCACTGACACATCAGACCCGGTATGACCCGGCCCGTGCCCCTGATCCAGTCGTGGAAGATGGTCGTTATGCTCTGTTCCAAAGGCTAGGTTTAGGGAAGCTGGATCCATCGGTTTTTAATGGCTATACACAGATGGTTTATGTTGAAATATCACCCTGACCTGTAGTTTTTGGTAGTCAGATTAAAAATATTACCTCTAATTCTACACTTGTTTTTTTCTAGTTTTTTCCCCAAGTTTTGTTAGTTTATAGTTGTATAATTGTTTTCCCCCTTTTCAACTCCTGGCTTACTAGATTACTTGGAAACGTCAAGTTTTGCTTCTTTGCTTGTTTGTCTACTAGCGGTGCATGGAGTTTGTACATGGAAAATTCTGTTGATGCAAGTATTGTGATAGTTTACAAATGTTAATATTAAGTTTTGAGGGACAATATAACAAGAAAAATTTGACGTTAGAAGTACGGTATGGCAAGTTTGAAGTCAAACAGGAGAGTATAAATTATTTGACGTCAAGTTTGAAGTCAAACAGAGAGTACAAATTATTTGACGTCAAGTTTGAAGTCAAGACAATAGAGTACAAAACTACAAATTATTCATTTGAGGCACCATTTCCATTACTAGAATCATTCAAAAGTACGGTATGAATAGGAACTACACACAAAAAGGTTTGGCATCTGATTCATGACTTCAACCCAAAGCAAACCAGTCATTAAAAGTTCTGAAAACCATGATTTTAATCTTATATAAATAGCAGAAGACATGCAGTAATTTAGCTTTATTGTTCACATTTCCACTATAATCTTTCCAGTTGCATGACCACTCATACACCTCTTCCATGCTTCTTCGGCCTTGTCTAGAGCGTAAGTAGAGTCCAAAACAGTCCGGATAGATCCTTGATTCACTAATTTAATCATGAACTCCAAATCCTCCCTGTCTGATTTCAACATAAATACCTCCAACTTATTAGACCTAACCAACTTTTTTATCCAATACCTAGCCATTGTCACTGGGGTTGGTGTTACCTCAATCACCTTCCCATCACTTGTTAAATTAGCTTCTAATGTACTAGACCATTCGGTGTTAGGAACACAATTGATCACAGAGTCGTATAGCTTGCCAGAAGGACTCGCCAGCTGTTGTCCCTCTGGGGTTTTGTAATCAAGGACCTCGTTTGCTCCCAGACTTCTGACAAGGTCCATATTGCGGGCCCCGCATGTGGCTGTCACATGTAGGCCAGCTAAGCGTGCCAGCTGGACAAGGTAAAGACCGACGCCTCCTGAAGCTGCTGTTATGAGGATATTGTGTTTACCGCCTGTGCCGTCAAACTTTGCTCCAATGGATTTTAGAATCTGCAATGCAGTTACCCCGGCCACAGGGAGGCCTGCATATTCGGCTGCACAGGATCCACTTGGTCTAACAGCTGTGAAGCTTTCGGCAATCGCATACTGGGCCAGGCCACCTCCATTCTACAAATATATGAATCTATAATTTAGTGTCTAAGGTATTTTCATGATTTAAGAAGCATACATGACATATTTATGCTTTGGGTCTGCAAGAATGCACAGTTTGATTACAGATGCATGCTTAAATAATGAGGCATCAGTCTGCTTACAAGAAAGTTGAGTAGCGAGACAACCTTGTCACCCTTCTTTACTGTCTTGACATTTGTTCCTACATCTATCACCTCTCCTGCTACCTCAACTCCTGTTGTATTACAAGAAGTGAATATTTGAATCAAGCATAGAATGTGATTGTTCAAAGCAAAAAATAATGTCACTGAATTGAAAAAAGATCACACTCTTGTCTCCAGGATTATCCATAGTATATCAACAATATTTTGGATTTTAAAATTTGGGTTATAGGTTCGGTGCAATTACATAAATAATGGTCAAATGGAGATGCAGGGTTGATCTTTTTTGAAGAGGACTCCTCTTTGTAAAGACGAGATTAGTTTGCAGAATAAAGTAATTTAAATGGTACCTGGTGTGAAGGGAAACTTGCAATCAACGAAAGGAATAGGTAATGGCAAAATTGAAAGCAATTTCGGTGCCCGTAAAATTCCTTCTTGTATTCTCCAGTCAATCGGATTGAGGCTTGCTGCTTCAACCTTTACCAATATATCATTCTCCTTAGGTTTTGGAACTGGCACCTCCGAAAGCTGCAATATTTATTCAATGAGTGAATTAGCTGTACCGTAAACATTTTTCAGTTTTCAGTTTTAGGTTTTGTTTTGTGGGATTTTAGTTCCATATTTACTGCTCATTTTTTTTCCCTTTTTGAAACAGTTTAGCCTTTCGTTAAATACTCCTTGTGGGCTCTTTATTCATCCATCAATTTAGAGTTTGCATTGAATATGGTTTAATTTTGCATTCAAACGCAAATGATCCAAGGCCAGAAAGAAAACAAACTTGAATTGTAGAGCTGTAAATGAGAAGCTGAAGTATTGAGAGGGTACCTTGAGTGCGTCAGGTCCACCGCCATAGCTGAAGTATTGAACCGCTTGCATCATTGCTAGATTGATGCAACCAATTTACCAGCAAGCAGTATATATAAAAGGCTAGATAGAGGAAGAGTTACCATCAGGAATAAAAATAATAATAGAAAGAAGTCAACAAAAATAGTAGCACGATGTTCATAACAATACGATAAGAAGTCAACAATAGACAGTAGCACGATGTTCATAACAATATGATAAGAAGACAACGATAGAATAGTCAACAATATAAGCCCCAACAATTAATATAATAGTAGCCCGATGTTCATAACAATATGATAACAACTACATGGGCAGCATGGCACGCAAACAAATATATTTTATGCAATTTTTCTAGCGAATATTAAATAAGCAGAGATATGAGAGGAGAACCGAATCCACCTTTCTCTAATCCATCAGCAATATTTTATTTTCCAAAAAATGAAAAAAAAGGATCAAGCTAATCGAATTGCTCTCCAGCTCATTTCCTTCATCACCATGCACAAACTCTTTTGTTTGATTTTTTGTACCTTACGTTAAAAAGAAATTAACAATCATCTGGACAGTTTCATGTAGGATGTAGATAGATATATGCAAAAAATCCCAATTGAATTCAGGGAATATTATTAAGTTTTGCTTAGTAATTCGAAGGAAGAAATGAAGAAAGAACGGAAGGGGAATTATTTCATTACTCAATTTCTTAATTACAATACAACTCTTTTTTTGTATGTACGTAGGCGATGCCAACCTGGTCATCCCGTCATTTCCTGAAAGCGAAAGATTTAAAAATATTTAAAAAAAAATGTCCAAAGATAAGTCTGAAATCTCAAGCCCAAACACTGCTCGAGCATTCCTGCATTTTTTTATAAGAGGCCGATTTTTTTTTTCTTTTTTTCAATGTTCAAAGGTCTAAACATTTTCAACGTTGAAAGGTCTTAATATGTTTTCAATGTTCAAACATCTTATTCTTCTTTTTCAATGTTCAAAACTCTAAATATTTTCAACGTTGATAGGTCTAAATATGTTTTTAATGTTCAAACATCTTATTCTTCTTTTTCAATGTTCAAAGTTCTAAACATGTTTTTTTAAGTAGTAATGATAACTGCAATCTGCAGTCTTGCCATTGCTTCTCATTTCTTAAACAAAGTGAACATATAAAATAGACAAATTGAACATTTAAATAATCAAAGTGAGCACATGAAAATAAATAAGTTCAATAAAAATAAGTTGAATATGCAGATAGTAAAAATAAGTTGAATATGCATATAAAAGTTTGATTATCTGAACAACAATAAAAATAAAATAAAATCTAACTCCTAATTGAATAAAGTGAACATATAGATAAACAAACTTGACATATAAATAAATAAAGTGAACAAATACAAATGTGACGACACAAGATTATGCATGGATAGATGATAGATAGTAATTTCCGTTTTTTTAAGAGAACTTTACCGTGACTCAAAAGCTGTCAACTGGAAAATAAGAGGCCGAGTTATAACTTATATAACAATCAAGCTCAGATGGGTCCAACTAGCCCAACATCTCTTTCTCCTCACAGCCCAACTAGCCCAACTTCACAACGAATGATTAATTGCTTATTAAATTGAACATATGTCGTCGACAAATATTCCTTTTAAATTTCCAAATTTATTCGGAGTTTCCGATAGAGGTTTCAAAAATGTCCTGCATTTAACTATTTAACAACACAGTAAGATTGATTATGCAATTACGATGCTGTACGACAAGAAATTTTATTAAATTTTTTTTCAGAAGCTTTGGATTGATCCAAAGTTTATCGATTGTTTCTGATAAAATACATTATTTTCTTCATTGAATGTTCACAAAGTAACTTATACAATTCCCTTATATCACAGAGTCAAGCATCAGTTTTCTAATATGATGAAACAAGAGTTCAATTTTCCCTAAATAAACGGTAGCAACATAATCTAATCGTTTGAGAGTTGAGACCATGAATATTGAAATTGTATGCTTACGAGATGTTGTAATTTTAAAATAAGCAGATTAGTCTAACAAAAACTTTTCATATAGAGCTGAAATTCTCGGTACACTTGGATCCTAAGCAGTGAACAATATATCTGTAAGACTAATCAACAGACATCAAACAGAAAAGAGAGAGAAATAAGGCAAGATGACATCGAAAGAAAACCACAAACTTTAAATTTTCTACCAATCGACACAATTCACTGACATATTAGTTTTTGTATTTTACAAAAAACTCTTCATACACAGAAACCTGACACTAGCACACTAATCACCATTTCTTAGCATCAATTACTCTTCCAATTATTTCTACCTAATAAAACCTAAAAGTACTGCATGCAGTTGTCAAAAACCATTGACACAGATCCTTTTATTGACCTAAATCAGAAACGACCTAAAGACCATCATCTCCAAATCCCATAGGCCTTACACGAGCTGTGTCCGCTGCCTCAGCCGGTGCTGCTGCTGGCCCCATCGGTGGTCCGGCAGCCATTGCCATGTTGTCACACTCACCAGTACCAACCCCTGTATGGCACATCGTCTGAGACTCTCCACCATGCACGATCTCCAGTCCATTAGCCATGGCATCAGCAAGATACAGTCTGGGAAATGGTACAACCAGACCGTGTACCGCCACACGGGAGTTGAGCACCACATCCGGATCCTTAACCGGCACATAGTTCAAGCTGAACAAACCCGATCCGACAGGACCGACCATACCAGGTCCCACACCATGAGTCACTACCAAGTGCTGGCCTTGAACCAGAGTTGGAAACACCGTACCTGTCGGCAACTTCATCAAATCCTCATGTGAGAAGAGCTGATCCGGTATGATATGGAACCGCACCTGAGTCACATACTCATGAGCCCCGGTGAAGATTGCGGCATCAGTCAATGCAAAGATCGTCATGTTGTTGAGAGTAACGAGCTCTGGATACTTGACCCGCATTGCCAAGGCTATAAACCCGTACCCGTTCTTGTGCAATCTTGAGATCGCATCTTCTAGCATCAGAGGCACAACAGATCCAGTAACCGAATGAGGTACATCTCTAGGAGGCCGTGTGTGGTGTAAGCATGAGAAAGGAGAGAGAGGAGCGATGAATCCCTCTATGCCATGGATAATGACATGTCCGTTGTTGAACAGATCTGGTTTGGTGATCTCCAAGCCATTGACAAAGAGCTTGGGCTGAGGATCTGAGGAGTTGAGAGCTGCAGTGGAGGTTAGGGTTAGACAACGACCAGAGGAGGCAGTGGCGAGCTTCGACGAGAAAGGGAGAGAGAGGAGAGATTTGTGAGGGAAGAGGCCTGGTACGATGTGGTCCCTCAAGAGGCGCAGAGGTGTGCAAGACGACTGGAGGCAAGAATGGAGAGAGGCATCTGATGGTGCGAAGAGAGTGATCGGACCTTTCCAGGAAGAGAGAATTGGAGAGGAAAGGGATGGAAGCGCACTGGAGAGGGTGATGTAGCCGAGAGAGTTGAGGATCGGAGTGAGGATGTGAACTTGCTGAGGTGGCGATGGATCTTGCGGCATCGGTGGCGGTGTGGAGGAGGTGGCGGTGGTGAAGGGAAGTGAGATGATGATTAGAAAGAAGAGATAGATCGCCATGGCTGAGCACTGGAGAAAGAAAGAAGAGGTGGTGGAACTGAGAAACGAGTAATGAGAAATGAGAAATGAGATGGAGAAGGTTTGAGTGAGACTGTGGGGTATATATTGGAAGGAGGTAATGCGGCCTGTATGGATCTTCTGAGTCCGGATTGTTTAGATGATTGTATGTAGTCGCTGTTACAGAGCTTGGACTGATGGATAACACACAGATATCTACGATGATCATCCGCAGAAATACCAAGGTGTTGAATGATAGCAACGAGGCTGGCGGTTACGGGCGAACGGTTTGTTACCGTCGTTGCCTCGTTGGGACAAATCTTCGCGTAAATTACCAAGAATGCCAATCTTGGACACTTGGTCAACTCTTGATTCTCTTGGACTTGGAGCCTCCAGTCACTACTCACTAGCTCGGTGGTGATTATTAGCGGGTTTTCACGCTGACGTGGCATATCTGTTTAATTATCGAGACGGTGTAGTATCTACGTTAATTTACAACTAATAAATTCTTTCTTAAATTTTTTATTCCCTTCACTTGATCGTGGTTTTATCCATATCTCAATTTAAAAACTTGATATAAATTTTGCCTAATAAAATGCAACAGTTACGCGCTTGTTAGTCTACATGATTTTCAACGCCATATCAGTCGCACAGTTTAACCAAGTGCCAAATGTTATTTAAAAGCTATAAAATAAAACACACTAAAGTCACCAAGGATTCAGTAAATATCAGAAAGTTCGCTCCTAAACAGAAATCTAACTACACTTTACAGAAAAAGGTAGGAAGCGCTAAACTTGTCAAAATGTTACACCATGAATATCAAACACCTAAATACATAAATAAACAGCATTAATCATAGCTGGTTTATCACTAAACCTGTCAAAATGTTACACATCAAATAATTAAATACATTTAAGAAATAATGTTAATCATTGCTAGTTTATCGAAGCAGTTTCCATAAGACCATATGCACCAGATCATAAGAAATCTTTCCTTGTCTGAGCATCTTCTTCAATTGCAAAGTTGAGCATATCCGTACAGAACTGATCATCTGGTTTCAACCACAATGCCTAGAGATAAACAGAGAGAGAGGCGGTTATAACTAATATGATCTAAATATTGCCTCAAAACCCAGAGTCTCTTGCATTTCTGCACTGTAGCACACCTCAATATTGATTAAGTTTTGATGTCTATCTATTAAGCTATACAAAACCAAAGGCCAAAACTATCAGGTAACAACTGGGGACTGGAACAGAGAAGCCTGTAGGTTAGCTTTTAGCAATGGACCCAAAAGGAACAAAAAAGGACCAAAGAAATACATTATGTGTATCAAGGTTGTAAGTTGCAACCACCAAAAACAGGCTATGATGGGTTTCTTCAGCTGGTAACACTAAGGTAACATATCCTCAAGCCATACACAAGCATTGCTTAATTCAATGATAATAGAAACTGTTGTACTGTTCTATTTAGCTTTTACCTGGTGATAATATGAAATTGCTTCATCAAACTTATCCTACAATGCAATAAACCAAGTCAGAAATAATGCTGATAACATTCATGAAAACTCGCAAAGTACAACCAGAAAATGGCATGTATTTTCAATAAGAGACATCATGTGGCATAGACAAACTAGTCAAAATGGACAGAGGTAAGTGGAGGGACAAGAGAGAATTACCATAAGGTGGTAGGTATATGCAAGACCAGCAAATGCACTTAAACTTCTAGATGAGAGAGCAAGGGCCTTATCATAATATGTAATTGCTTTATGGTACCTCCTGTAATGAGCTCAACTCAGCATATATTAGTTTTCCTTTTTTTCTAACAAGAACTATGGATTGAAAATTTCAAGCTATTGAGGCTTCTGTTACTTCATGTTTTTATTTATGTTTCTTTTTTATTTTATTATTACTAAAAAAATTATAATCTTTTGTGTCAATAGTTGCCCTGAAGTCACTCCCTGCACTGGTAAAATACACCAGTCAGTGTTCTAACCATACTTGTACAGGTTCATAAACACTATTATTTACTTAAAAAGCTTGGCAAAACCTTCCATATACCCAGCAACAGATCTTAGATTCCAGGTACCAAAGTGAAGTATTCTTCAGGGGTATATTAGCAATATCATTCTAATTTCTTCCAAAAGCAATATCATTCTAATACAAAACAAAACAAATATTTTTTTTTTAAATATATTTTTTCAGAAAACAAAAAAAAGAAACTGACTAGGAAAACCTACTTGAGTTTCCTTAATGAATGGCCAAGATTGACAAGTGTAGGTTCCCATAGCTCACTTAGAGGAAAAGAAACATGGTTTAGTGCCAACTCAAGCCACTGTGCTGCTTTTTCATAACTGAAAATTAATAGAATTGTTGCATTAGAATTATCACTTCTGTTGCCAGCATTGTCGCCATCTTTATTTAATTCCAAACAATTTTTAATAACATAACACAAGTAGTTTCGGTTTTTTTTTTTATTATTATTAGGAGCGGTTAAGGAAAGCAGTAAGTATTTGTAGTGTTAATAAGGATATCTCAGACATTTTCTCTTTGCAGAGAGTATAGGTGTCGTATGAAAAGCATGAATAAACAAAGAAATATTTTTCTTACTCCTTCATGTTGTATGCAACAACTCCAAGTTCATTGTACACAAGTGGATCAGATGGACACTTTTTTTTCGCCTCTAAAAGATACTGAATAATCAAGAAAGGTATTAGTAATAAGAAAACTTTTATCTTCAGAGCTCCTACTTTGTACTGGGCTCAAAAACTATTGGATACGAGCTTGATCATTATTTTTCTGTGATCTATATTTCGTTAGAATCCTCCCATTGACACAAAATCAATAAAATACAACACCCTTCAATTCCAAAAGTAGAATGTAACAAACAAAGATTTAGCACTTGTTTTTCATATTTAAGAGTATTGTAGTTTATTGTATAATACCCCCATTACTATTTATTACAAAGAATAAGTTACCTGCTCAGCTAGCTTAAAGTTTCGAGTTCGCATTGATTCCATTCCGATGTACAACATTGGTAAATGACATCTATTATAATAAATGCATAAATTAGGAAAAACCAAAAACCAAGGAATATATAAATAATAGCCAAACAGATAATGCATCAACCATATACTACTAGTAACAATATACTTCAGGTATGGCATGTTGCTGATTCAGGAGAAGAAAAACACATATTTGACAATTACTAGACCAGTATGATAGACTTTTTTCTTTTATATTAAACAATTACTCAAGCAGGTTCAATTTCCTTTTTATGTTTAATTGAGGTTTTAAGCAGATTTAGGGGAGTCTAATTATGATGCTTAAACTTCTGGATGAACTGGTAATACACCAAAACAGTGCTTACCCAGGAAAGAGCCGAGCTGTGGTACGGTAAGCTGTCAAAGCATGGTCATTCTCCTGTTGTGCGGCATAAGTGTTACAAGTGGCTATCCATGCTGGTGCATATGTCCCTTCTATACTTGTTGACTTGCTAAATGTCAAGTAATTAAAAATAATAAAATAAAATACAAATTAGTCCTGTTACTCAAACAATTGTCAGCCACCAAAGCGGCTCTATTTCAAGATTTTATAGTAATCGTAACAAGCTACTATGATACAATTTCCCCCTGGTTATACAATCAGACCAACATCAGAACCCTAACAAGCTCTCTCAATAAGAAAAGAAGAGGAGTTGACTGTTTAAGGATAATTGGCACAGAGGCAAATTGCCAACATTCTTTGCAACTAAACCACATATCCCTTCATTAGAAAGATAGATGATAGTTTTGTAATCAAAAGCCTGAAGGGCATTGGTTTTTATTCTGGAAGAAAGGGTGTTTCACCAAAGAAAATGAGTCAGATATTTTAAGATATTTTGTTCAGTTTTGGTTTTTATTCTGGAAGAAAGGGTGTTTCACCAAAGAAAATCAGTCAGATATTTAAGATGTTTTGTTCATACCCCCCTCTACTCACTTCCCTAAAAGAAAATAAGTTCCATTGTCCAAACCCAAATAACCAACAACTCACCTGAAATGTTGTCTTGCTTGAGAATACTTTTTTATACAATAGTAGTAGCAACCCACAGCAAACCATGACACAGCCCTGAAATTTTTCAGCAAAAAATTAATTTGTCTATGAATAGTGACAGTCAGAGATTCCAAATGTGGCCACCAACTGCTTGAAACCTAGAGTAGCTTGGCTATCTACCTAAAGTAGCTTGACTATATATAGTGTACTCAACACAGATGAAGTCCTTGGTAAGAAAGAACTAGGAATTGAACTAGGAATTCCTCCAATTCTGTAACTTAAACCATGCATGTACAAAATAAAACTTATTGTTCTTATATACTTATAAATGCACATACTTGTTAGGGTAGTTTTTGACAAGGCTGTCAGCCATCACATAAATATCATTTGGTCGATCAAGCTCAACTGAGGCCACCAGATAATACAAAACACATTTAAGATGGAAAGGATCCTTCTCAAGTATCCTGAGAAATAAATATATTGAACGAGTTAAGAGATAGCAAAAGCAGTATCATTTACATAAAAGACAGCCTACACATAACATACAGCAATATATTTACTGATGGCATACCAAATGGAAAACAGAATACCACACAAAAAGAATTGTACAATATCTACAAACACAGGTAGTTAAATCAGCACAGACAATAAGTGTTCTATTTTGGACATTCAAAGTATTCCTTCAAGGCTAACTTTGCAAGGTTTAGAAAAATTTATAAATGAGAAGAACACAAAAATTACACAAGAATTAAACAACTTACGCTGTTGTAAGGTCAAAACATTTTTGGTACTCGCCACATTGGTAGTAATATTCAGCTTTACAAGCCATCAAATCAGCATTGCATTTTGAAGATTTATTCAAAGGAGAAATTGAGAAGGAAGAACCACTTGTTCCTTCCTCAAGATCTCTAAATTTGGCCTCCAAAATGCTAGACTTTTCATGCTATAAAAGACGAGAATAAACATTGCTCAAAATATTATATAGTATATGTGAGAAAGAAATTCATTTGACCTCCCAAGAAGGTTGAGAAACCATGTTCATTCAAAATTAAAAAATTCATTACTCTACAAGACATGTTTATGGGCAATGAATGTGTATAGGGAACAGGATATTGACATATTTTCTAGGGTTACATCAAACATTTTCACTTTGTAGCAAGATAAGTTACCCTAGTATGCCTGTTGTACTCTGAAATTTTTTGTCAACAGAGTTATTAATTGGGAACTGATACCCAATTCCATAATCAATCCCAGCTCACAAGCAAACCCTTGTGCACTAATCTTCCTTCTGTTTTGTTTCTAGGATATGATGTCTCAATCAGTTCTAACTTCTAAGAATAAAAGTCTGGTCCGACCCAATTTGTGTAACTAGGATGTCATGAAGAACTTCAGTACAGAAAATAATTTAATAGACAAATAAAAAATCAAAAGTTACCTTACTTATCATACACGAGTAATGCGCATACAGCCATTGGTCTTCTTTCCTAAAATTCAGGGAAGATAATAATTTCTTTTCTGTACAACAAAAAGGAAGAAGTAGAAGCATTATGACTTTAATTCAAATAGACATAAGAGCCAAGAACAAATCAATATTGCAATGAGAAACACCAGGATATAATAACATAATGATAACAATAAATTTAGTGCGTAAGCGGGACAAATATTACTGCAAAGTGCAAACTAATGTACGTACCTTCTTCACATGTCAGCATGTAGTTGTCAACCAAGCATTCCATTGCCTGACCATGGTTTGCCAATGTTAAACAATAATGAGAACAGACTTATCTATTCATTAAATCTTAATACTATTTGTGGCTCACCTCATAACACATCGGATCTGCTTTCACAGCTGCCTTGAACCTTAGTGATACAGACAAACAAGCATCAGTCAACTTCTAGTCTGAAACAGTTGGCTGACCATTTGAAATTAAAATAATTTAAATATCATCAAAGTAACCATTGTTTGGCTATGTCACGATTGTCTAGTGCTTGATAGGCCTTGGCTCGAAGGAGACATATAGCAGATAATATCTGATTTAAGAATTGAAAATACACACATACACAGAGTTAGCAGACTTTTGAAGTGTTTTTGAAGAAATATGGTAACATATTTGCTAGCAGTGACATATTTGCAATTGGCAACTAGCATATTTGATAGGTATAGTTAACAGCTAGATTTTTAATGTTCCATGGAATTCATGTTACAAGCACACAAATGTACAAGTTTTCTTTTCTTGATTTTTGTTCAATCCAATGTGATCTTGAGATAAAAAGGAAGCATAGAAAAGTTATGAGCAACTTTAGGAAGTTCCAATATCACCATAGTGAGTTAGATTTTGGTCATTAATAGTACAAATCTCAAAATATGTAGGGTAAATGTAAAAAGAATGCTGGATGCTATTTGCAAATACAATACAATTACTAGAATTTTTATACTGGGGGCAAAAATCACATTTTACAAACAGTCCAGATCTATCATAAAAATAAAGCAAGCTACGTGGGAAAATAAAAAAAGAAAGAAAACTCTTCCTACATTAATCTCATGATCATCGGATTCTTTATCCAAGTTCATCATGTTGCTATCCTTCTGTGAAATAACATTTCCATCCTCATCCACTTTAGCTTCGCCAAGCATTGTCAGACAATCATGCCATTCCTTCAACTCCTCCTTTTCCCAAAGAAATAAATTTCAAAGAAATGAAAACAGATATGAGTTTCTTTGAAGAACAAATTTATGCATATAAGTTTTTAGAGAACAAGGTAACAGCTGCCAAGTAGAAAAGAAATTTATAAATATGTTAAGCCTCAATGACTTTGGTAATGAAATATCAAATCAAGCCTTCTAGAAACCAAATTTGATAGTTCATTTGCTGTCTGTGCAACTTCTATGCATGCAGTCTTGTCCAGAAAATTGTAAAAATATGCCGAAAAAACAAGCATTTTGGTTTGCAATGGCAAGTACCAAACCTTCTTAGAACAGCATAGTATGCACTGTTCTCACAACTGTGAAATTGAGCTCTAATTTTACAGGATGCAGTTACTTCTAGAAAGAAATACTGAATTCAATCTTAATTACTCTCAATTGAACACTTTAACCTTAACCAAATTTAGCATGAACTTCCTTTTGTTTGTTCAATCAAGTTTTAAACTTATTGAGTTAATAGGAAAAAAAGAAATCATGATTTATCTTCGATTAAATATTGAATATAGAAAACAGGGAATTCAACAAAACTAAAAACAGAAAAAAACAACTTGCTAATAATAAAAATAAAAATAAATTAGACGAGCTACTATTAGTGATAACCAAACAAAGTATACCGAAACCCTAGAAAGCCTGCAAATATTTGAAAAATGGAAAAAAGGAAAAGGTTGATTTATTCTTGTAACAATTAAAACCAACTACTTTGCATAAGATACCCAATATTTCTCATATTTGCAACTAATAAAATTGCTATGAAGATTTCATAACTAGCTCCAAACTTTTAATATGAGGCTGTGAAACCTTATGACCAATTCTTCCATAAACACAATATCTTAATATTTATGTTTTAATTTCAGAGTTAGTTGAGAAAATAATGTCTAACTCTAATTGAAGGTAAATCTGACCACTTATATACATTTTTATATCAGAACAATGTAAGGGTTGGGTATGTATAATATAGGTTATAAGCAGCACCAATTGCAAAAACACCCAAAAATTACAGATGAACAGCAGATACAACAAAGCTAGCTGATTTCTGCCAATGGCATTAGATATCTGGTTACTTTTAAAAAAAATTAATAATAATGAAAATAGGAAGGGCCTAAGGGCAAAAGCAATCACTTACAAGGCACTTAGCAGCGAGGCATCTAAATCGTAGGTCCCGCAAAAGAGGAGGCGAGGAGGTGAGGAGGTGCAGCGCACGGCGGTGGTGACCCGCCAGAAGCAGCGCCTGAGCCTCCATGTAGATATCCGTCGGATCTCCTGTGGCCAGAGCCACGCGGCCAGCGTAGAACATGGCCGACGCGTACTCGTGCCTCCCGACGCAGTCTCTGACAATCGCTCGCAACCTCTCCAGCTCCTCTTCTCTCATGGTTGCAAAAGGATCTTTCTTTTCTAGTGTGAGAGTGCGAGATTGAAGTGGGGATGTGAGAGGAGAAAAGATTGGAAATGAAAAGGGCGCTAAAATGGGTTTTTGGGGTTTAATTGCGAAATGGTGGCTAACATAGCCAACATCATCGGCTGGATGGATGGCTAGGGTTCGAGTTCTAGTGTTCGACTGTTGTTGAATCGAATCTTTCTAGAATAGAATTCGGATCCTGGACAACGACCGAACGATTCGAGTGAAAATAGGATCCGTTATCTTATTGACCACTTTAACGCAGTTATCTTAGGCCTTGCTCCATAAACAAAAGGAAAAAGGAAGAGTACGAAAAGAAAGAATAAGAAAGAAACTAGTGTTCACTTTCAAATTTGGAATAATAAAATTGATCAAATATTTATATAGAGTTTATCATCATTACTCTCCGGTCATCAAATTTCCATTGTGTTTTTTTAGTTTCCATTGTGTTTATTTAGTTTGGGAGCAGGTAAACTTCTTGGATAAGAAAAGGATGGTTCACCTCTTCTCTCACTCACAACTATAAATTTCCTTAGAGTTTGCTCCAGAATAAAAAAATCTGGACTAACGAAAGGAAAAGGAAGCTAAAGAAGATGAAAAAAGTGTTGGAAAATATAGATACATTGCTCTAGATTTTCAAAATGCATATGTGGTTAATGGTTGTAATGTCCTATCTAATTTATAGAAGAACAACATTACCCTTCAATTTTCATTGAGATTGAATTTTGTGGATTAAAAGATTCTATAGAAAAAAATTGATAGCTGGTTCTCTTCATTACACCTTGATTTTGGAGGTAACCATCCTTCTCCTTAAATAATGTTTTAAGGAAATATGGCGTCCTTCCATTTTTTTCGATTCACCCATAAATTAAAAAAAGAGTGAGGTACTTGACTTACTCTTCTTTTCCTTACACCGGAAAATTAGAAACGAAGTAAGGGATGGAAAGGGTGAGTGAGGGAAGAGGTGAACTATCATTTCCCTATTCAAGGAGTTCACCTGCTCCCAAACTCAAAAAAACACAATGAAAATATAGGTGACTAGAGATTGAGAATGCAGTTTAGCACCCAATAACTCACATCTCTCCCAAACTCAAAAAAGTTTTACACACATCCCACTTTTTATGCTTAAGATTTTTCGAACCTCTATGTCTAGCTCCTAATAACTCGTGTATTTTTGCAATCTCAATACTTTTAGAATGCATCTTATATATGTATCTTCAAAAGTCAATTTCCTATGGGAGTGTAGGCCTTGTTTCTTAGTCAGAGAAGAGATCAATAGATGATTATGGACATCTTCAAAAGCACTAATTTTCCAACAAACCGCCGTCCAATGTGATAGTAAGACATGCCCTGCAACCGGTCCGCGTGGTTGTTTTCTCCTTTTGAGGGGTTCTTTCATGGGCTGATTTCTTTGACAAGCTTTGCATCGAGCAAACATACTTTATCATTGTCTCCATTTTAAACTTTCAAGATACATAATGGTTTGCTTTGCGAATACTAAAATCCTTCAATAAACAAAATTATTGTTTTCTGACAAAAGGAGCAAAGTCTAAATGTTCATCTGGGTTAAAGTCATCTACGTGTTCTTTATATGCGTAATTACCATGTATAATCCAATCTTTTTGAATAAATAACATATGAATCATATTGTAGACAGTATAAAGAGTTTAAATGTAGATTATTGTGATCAAATGTCTTAGAATTAATCCAGAAATGATTAAAATTCTGAAATGATACTCAGAATTGCATTATTTGCTACTTATATGTGTAATTGCCATGTAAAATCCAATCTTCTTAAGTAAATAGCATATGAATCAAATTATAGACAGTATAAAGAGTTTAAATGTAGATTATTGTGATGAAATGACTTAGAATTAATCCACAAATGATTGAAATTCTCAAATGATATTGCATTATTTGCTATTTATATGCGTAATTTCCATGTATAATCCAATATTTTTAAGTAAATAGCATATGAATCAAATTGTAGACAGTATAAAGAGTTTAAATGTAGATTATTGTGATGAAATGACTTAGAATGAATCCAGAAACGGATGAAATGCTCAAATGATTCTCAGAATTGCATTATTGGCTAGTTATATGCATAATTGCCATATATAATCCAATCTTTTTGAATAAATAACATATGAATCATATTCTAGATAGTATAAATTTTTTTATTATAGATTATTGTGATGAAATGACTTAAAATGAATCAAAAAATGATTGAATTGCTCAAATGATACTCAGAATTGCATTATTTGCACTACAAATGTGTAATTACCGTGTATAATCCAATCTTTTTGAATAAATAACATATGAATCAAATTTTAGACAGTATAAAGAGTTTAAATGTAGATTATTGTGATGAAATGACTTAGAATGAATCCAGAAACGGATAAATGCTCAAATGATTCTCAGAATTGCATTATTGGCTAGTTATATGCATAATTGCCATGTATAATCCAATCTTTTTGAATAAAAAACATATGAATTATATTCTAGATAGTATAAATTTTTTTATTATAGATTATTGTGATGAAATGACTTAAAATGAATCAAAAAATGATTGAATTGCTCAAATGATACTCAGAATTGCATTATTTGCACTACAAATGCGTAATTACCGTGTATAATCCAATCTTTTTGAATAAATAACATATGAATCAAATTTTAGACAGTATAAAGAGTTTAAATGTAGATTATTGTGACGAAATGACTAAGAATCAATCCAAAAACGATAGAAATGCTCAAATGATATTCAGAATTGCATTATTTTGCACTTTATATGCATAATTACCATGTATAATCTAATCTTTTTGAATAAACAACTTATGATTCATATTCAAGACAGTATAAAGAGTTTAAATGTAGATTATATTGGTGAAATAACTTAGAATGAATCCAGAAACGATTTAAATAGTTTAAATGTAGATTATGTTGGTGAAATGAATTAGAATGAATCTAGAAACGATTGAAATACTCAAATGATACTCAGAATTGTATTATTTGCAATTTATATACGTAATTACCATGTATAATACAATCTTTATGAATAAATAACATATGAATCATATTCTAGACAATATAAAGAGTTTAAATGTAGATTATTGTGATGAAATGACTTAGAATGAATCAAGAAACGATTGAAATGCTCAAATAAATCACAGAATTGCATTATTTGCACTTTATATGCATAATTACCATGTATAATCCAATCTTTATGAATAAATAATATATGAATCATATTATAGACAGTATAAAGAGTTTAAATGTAAAGTATTGTAATGAAATGTCTTAGAATGTATCCAGAAACGATTCAAATGCTCAAATAATACTCAGAATTGCATTGTGTGCTATTTACATGCGTAATTGCCATGTATAATTCAATCTTTTTATGTAAATAGCATATGAATCAAATTCTAGACAGTATAAAGAGTTTAAATGTACATTATTGTGAAGAAATGACTTAGAATGAATCCAGAAACGATTGAAATGCTCCAATGATACTCAGAATTGCATTATTTGCACTTTATATGCGTAATTATCTTGTATAATCCAATTATTTTTGAATAAATAACATATGAATCGTATTCAAGACTGTATAAAGTCTTTAAATGTAGATTATTGTGATAAAATGACTGAGAATGAATCCAAAAACAATTGAAATGCTCAAATAATACTCAGAATTACATTATTTGCACTTTATATGCATAATTACTGTGTAAAATCCAATCTTTTTTAAATAAATAACGTATGAATCATATTCTAGACAGTATAAAGAGTTTAAATATAGATTATTATGATGAAATGACATAAAATGAATCCAGAAACGATTGAAATGCTCAAATGATACTCAGAAATGAATTATTTGCACTTTAAATGCGTAATTACCGTGTATGATCCAATCTTTTTGAATAAATAATGTATGAATCAAATTCAAGACATTATAAAGAGTTTAAATATTGATTATTGTAGTGAAATGACTTAGAATGAATCCAGAAACGATTGAAATGCTCAAATGATACTCAGAATTGCATTATTTGCTATTTTATATGCGTAATTTCCTTGTATAGTCCAATATTTATGAGTAAATAACATATGAATCATATTATAGACAGTATAAAGAGTTTAAATGTAGATTATTGTGATAAAATGACTTAGAATATATACATAACCGATTGAAAAGCTCAAAAGATATTCAGGATTGCATTATTTGCTATTTATATGCGTAATTGACATGTACAATCCAATCTTTTTGAATAAATAACGAATGAATCAAATATTAGACAGTATAAACAGTTTAAATGTTGATTGTAGTGATGAAATAACTTAGAATGAATCAAGAAATGATTGAAATGCACAAATTATTCTCATAATTGCATTATTTGCACTTTATATACGTAATTACCATGTACAATCCAGTCTTTATGAATAAATAACATATGAATCATATTCTAGATAGTATAAATTTTTTCATTGTAGATTATTGTATTCAAATGAATTAGAATGAATAATAAAACGATTGAATTGCTCAAGTTATACTCCGAATTGTATTATTTTGCAATTTATATGCATAATTACCATGTATAATCGAAACTTTTCGAATAAAAAACTTATGATTCATATTCAAGACATTATAAAGAGTTTAAATGTAGATTATGGTGGTGAAATGACTTAGAATGAATCCAGAAACGATTCAAATGCTCAAATGATACTCAGAATTGCATTATTTGTAATTTGTATACGTATTTAAGATGTATAATACAATTTTTATGAATAAATGGCATATGAATCATATTCTAGACAGTATAAATAGTGTAACTGTAAATTATTTTTGTTGAAATTACTTAAAATGAATTAAGAAACGATTGAATGCTCAAATTATTCATAGTATTGCATTATTTGCACTTTATATGCGTAATTACCATGTATAATCCAATCTTTATGAATAAATAACATGTGAATCATATTCTAGACAGTATAAAGAGTTTAAATGTAGAGTTTTGTGATGAAATATCTTAGAACGTATCGTGAAACGATTCAATTGTTTGAATGATACTTAGAATTGCATTATTTGCTATTTATATGCGTAATTGCCATGTATAATCCAATCTTTTTATTTAAATAAAATATGAATCAAATTCAAGACAGTATAAAGAGTTTAAATGTAGATTATTTTAAAGAAATTACTTACAATGACTCCAGAGACAATTGAAATGCTCAAATGATACTCAGAATTGCGTTATTTGCACTTTATATGCGGAATTACCTTGTATAATCCAAACTTTTTAAATAAATAACTTATGAATTATATTATAGATAGTATAAAGAGTTTAAATGTAGATTATGGTGATTAAATTATTTAGAATGAATCCAGAAACGATTGAAATGCTCTAATGATACACATAATTGCATTATTTGCACTTTATATGTGCAATTACCGTGTATAATCCAATCTTTTTGAATAAATAACGTATGAATCAAATTCTAGATTGTATAAAGAGTTTAAATGTTGATTATTATGGTGAAATGATGTAGAATGAATACAGAAATGATTGAAATGCTCAAATAATTTTCAGAATTGCATTATTGGCTATTTATATGCGTAATTGCCATGTATAATCCTATCTTTTTAAATAAATAACATATGAATCATATTCTAGAGAGTATAAATTTTTTTATTGTAGATTATTGTGAAGAAATGTCTTAGAATGAATCCAGAAACTATTGAAATGTTCAAATGATAATCAGAATTGCATTATTTGAACTATAAATGGGTAATTACCGTGTATGATTCAATCTTTTTGAGTAAAATAACATATGAATCATATTCTAGATATTATAAAGAGTTTAAATGTAAATTATTTTTATGAAATGATTTAAAATGAATAAAGAAATGATTGAAATGCTCAAATTATACTCATAATTGCATTATTTGGACTTTACCTGCGTAATTACCATGTATAATATAATCTTTATGAATAAATGACATATCAATCATATTCTCGACAGTATAAACAGTTTAAATGTAGATTATAGTATTGAAATTACTTAAAATGAATCAAGAAACGATTGAAATGCTCAAATTATTACCAGAATTGTATTATTTGCACTTTATATGTGTAATTGCCATGTATAATCCAATCTTTTTTAGTAAATAACATATGAATCGTATTCTAGAAAGTATAAAGACTTTAAATGTAGATTATTGTATTTAAATGACTTATAATTAATCAAGAAACGATTGAAATGCTCAAATTATACGCAGAATTGCATTATTAGCAATTTATTTGCGTAATTACAATGTATAATCCATTCTTTTTGAGTAAATAACGTATGAATGATATTCTAGACAGTATAAAGAGTTTACATCTAGATTATTTATGATGAAATGACTTAGAATGAATTCAGAGACAATTGAAATGCTCAAATGATACTCGGAATTGCCTTATTTGCTAATTTATATGCGTAATTGCCATGTATACTCTATTTTTTGTTAAAATTGCATATAAATCAAATTATAGACAGTATATGGAGTTTAAATGTAGATTTTTTTGATGAAAATGACTAAGAATGAATCCAGAAACGATTGAAAATGGTAAATTGATACTCAGAATTGCATTAATTGCACTTTATATGCGTAGTTACCATGTATAATTCAATCTTTTTGAATAAATAACATATGAGTCATATTGTAGACAGTATAAAGATTTTAAATTTACATTATTGTGATGAAATGTATTAGAACTAATCCAGAAAAGATTGAAATTCTCAAATGATACTCAGAATTGCATTATTTCCTATTATATGCGTAATTGACTTGTACAATCGAATCTTTTTAAGTAAATAGAAAATGAATCAAGTTATAGACAGTATAAAGAGTTTAAATAGAGATTATTTTGATGAAATGACTTAGAATGAATCCAGAAATGGTTGAAATGTTCAAATAATACTCAGAATTGCATTATATGCTATTTATATGCATAATTGCCATGAATAATCCAATCTTTTTGAATAAATAACAGATGAATCATATTATAGACAATATAAATTTTTAAATGTAGATTATTGTGTTGAAATGACTTAGAATGAATCAAAAAATGATTGAATTGCTCAAATGATACTTAGAAATGCAATATTTGCACTACAAATGCGTAATTACCATGTATAATCCAATCTTTTTTATTAAATAACATATGAATCAAATTTTAGACAGTATAAAGAGTTTAAATGCAGATTATTGTGATAAAATGACTAAGAATCAATCCAAAAACGATTGGAATGCTCAAATGATACTCATAACTGCATTATTTGCAATTTATATATGTATTTACCATGTATAATCGAATCTTTTCAAATAAACAACTTATGATTCATATTCAAGACAGTATAAAGAGTTTAAATGTAGATTATTGTGGTGAAATGACTTAGAATGAATCCAGAAACGATTGAAATGCTCAAATTATTCACAGAATTGCATTATTTGCACTTCATATGCGTAATTACCAAGTTATAATCCAATCTTTATGAATAAATAATATATGAATCATATTCTAGACAGTATAGAGAGTTTAAATGTAGAGTATTGTGATGAAATGTCTTAGAATGTGTCCAGAAACGATTCAAATGTTTGAATGATACTCAGAATTGCATTATTTGCTATTTATATGTGTAATTTCCATGTATAATCCAATCTTTTTTATTAAATAACATATGAATCAAATTTTAGACAGTATAAAGAGTTTAAATGCAGATTATTGTGATAAAATGACTAAGAATCAATCCAAAAACGATTGGAATGCTCAAATGATACTCATAACTGCATTATTTGCAATTTATATATGTATTTACCATGTATAATCGAATCTTTTCAAATAAACAACTTATGATTCATATTCAAGACAGTATAAAGAGTTTAAATGTAGATTATTGTGGTGAAATGACTTAGAATGAATCCAGAAATGATTGAAATGCTCAAATTATTCACAGAATTGCATTATTTGCACTTCATATTCGTAATTACCAAGTATAATCCAATCTTTATGAATAAATAATATATGAATCATATTCTAGACAGTATAGAGAGTTTAAATGTAGAGTATTGTGATGAAATGTCTTAGAATGTGTCCAGAAACGATTCAAATGTTTGAATGATACTCAGAATTGCATTATTTGCTATTTATATGTGTAATTTCCATGTATAATCCAATCTTTTTATTTAAATAGAATTTGAATCAAATTCTAGACAGTATAAAGAGTTTAAATGTAGATTATTGTGATGAAATGACTTAGAATGAATCAAAAAACAATTTAAATGCACAAATCAAACTCAGAATTGCATTATTTGCACTTTATAGGAGTAATTACCTTGTATAATCCATTCTTTTTAAATAAATAACATATTAATCATATTCTAGATAGTATAAAGAGTTTAAATGTAGATTATTGTGATGAAATGAATTAGAATTAATCCTGAAATGATTGAAATGCTGAAATGATACTCAAAATTGCATTATTTGCACTTTATATACGTAATTACCATGTATAATCCAATCTTTCTGAATAAATAACATATGAATAGTATTATAGACAGTATAAAGTGTTTAAATGTACAATATTGTGATGAAATGTCTTAGAATGAATCCCGAAATGATTGAAATGCTCAGATAATACTCAAAATTGCATTATTTGCACTTTATATGCGTAATTGCCTTATATAATCCATTTTTTTGAATAAATAACATTTGAGCAATTTTATAGACAATACAAAGAGTTTAAATGTAGATTATTGTGATGAAATGACTAAGAATGAACCAAGAAATGATAGAAATCCTCAAATTATTCACATAATTGCATTATTTGCACTTTATATGTGTAATTACCATGTATAATCCAATCTTTATGAATAAATAACATATGAATCATATTCTAGACAGTATAAAGAGTTTAAATGTAGAGTTTTGTGATGAAATGTCTTAGAACGTATCGTGAAACGATTCAATTGTTTGAATGACTAAGAATGAATCCAGAAACTATTGAAATGTTCAAATGATAATCAGAATTGCATTATTTGAACTATAAATGGGTAATTACCGTGTATAATCTAATCTATTTCAATAAATAACATATGAATCATATTATAGATAGTATAAAGAGTTTAAATGTAGATTATTGTGATGAAATGATTTATAATTAAGCCAGAAACGATTGAAATGCTCAAATGATACACATAATTGCATTATTTGCAATTTATATACGTATTTACCATGTATAATACAATTTTTATGAATAAATAACATATGAATCATATTCAAGACAGTATAAACTGTTTAAATGTAGATTATTGTGATGAAATAACTTAGAATGAATCCAGAAACGATTTAAATGTTCAAATTATTCACAGAATTGCATTATTTGCTCTTTATATGCGTAATTACCAAGTATAATCCAATTCTTTTGAATAAATAATATATGAATTATATTCCAGACAGTATAAAGAGTTTAAATGTAGAGTATTGTGATAAAATGTCTTAGAATGTATCCAGAAACGATTCAAATGCTCAAATGATACTCAGAATTGCATTATTTGCTATTTATATACGTAATTTCCATGTATAATTCAATCTTTTTCTGTAAATAGCATATGAATGAAATTCTAGACAGTATAAAGAGTTTAAATGTTAATTATTGTGAAGAAATGATTTAGAATGAATCCAGAAACGATTGAAATGCTCAAATGATACTCAGAATTGCATTATTTTGCAATTTATATGTGTAATTACCTTGCATAATACAATCTTTTTGAATAAATAACATATGAGTCAAATTCTATACAGTATTCAGAGTTAAAATGGAGATTATTATGATGAAGTGACATAGAATGAATCCATAAACGATTGAAATGCTCAAATGATACTCAGAATTGCATTATTTGCACTTTATATGCGTAATTACCTTGTATAATCCAATCTTTTTATATAAATAATATATGAATTATATTCTAGATAGTATAAAGAGTTTAAATGTATATTATTGTGATTAAATTACTTAGAATGAATCCAGAAATGATTGAAATGCTCAAATGATACACATAATTGTATTATTTGCTCTTTATATGTGTAATTACCGTGTATAATCCAATCTTTTTGAATAAATAACGTATGAATCAAATTCTAGATAGTATAAAGAGTTTAAATGTTGATTATTTTGGTGAAATGACTTAAAATAAATACAGAAACGATTGAAATGCTCAAATGATTTTCAGAATTGCATTATTGGCTATTTATATGCGTAATTGCCATGTATAATCCATTCTTTTCAAATAAATAACATAGTAATCATATTCTAGACAGTATAAATTTTTTAATTGTAGATTATTGTGATGACATGAATTAGAATGAATAAAAAAATAGTTGAATTGCTTAAATTATACTCAGAATTACATTATTTGCATTACAAATGCGTAATTACAGTGTATAATCCAATCTTTTTGAATAAATAACATATGAATCAAATTCTAGACAGTATAAAGAGTTTAAATGTAGATTATTGTGACGAAATGCCAAAGAATCAAACGAAAAACGATTGAAAGGCTCGAATTATACTCAGAATTGCATTATTTGCACTTTATCTTCGTAATTACCTTGTATAATACAATCTTTATTATAAATAACATATTAATCATATTCTAGACAGTATAAACAGTTTAAATGTAGATTATGGTGATGAAATGGCTTAGAATGAATCAAGAAATGATTGAAATGCTTAAATTATTCACATAATTGCATTATTTTCACTTTATATGCGTAATTACCATGTATAATCCAATCTTTATGAATAAATAATATATAAATCATGTTCTAGACAGTATAAAGAGTTTAAATGTAGAGTATTGTGATGAAATGTCTTAGAAAAAATCCAGAAAAAATTCAAATGCTCAAATGATACTCAGCATTGCATTATTTGCTATTTATATGTGTAATTGCCATGTGTAATCCAATCTTTTTATGTAAATAGCATATGATTGAAATTCTAGACAGTATAAAGAGTTTAAATGTTAATTATTGTGAAGAAATGATTTAGAATGAATCCAGAAACGATTGAAATGCTCAAATGATACTCAGAATTGCATTATTTTACAATTTATATGCGTAATTACCTTGCATAATACAATCTTTTTGAATAAATAACATATGAATCAAATTCTAGACAGTATTCAGAGTTAAAATGGAGATTATTATGATGAAGTGACATAGAATGAATCCATAAACGATTGAAATGCTCAAATGATACACACAGAATTGTATTATTTGCATATTATATGCGTAATTACTGTGTATAATCAAATCTTTTGGAATAAATAACGTATGAATTAAATTCTAGGCAGTATAAAGAGTTTTAATGTTGATTATTGTGATGAAATGACTTAGAATGAATCCAGAAATGATTGAAATGCTTAAATGATACTCAGAATTGCATTATTAGCTATTTATATGCGTAATTACCCTATATAATCCAATGTTTTGAGTAAATAACATATGAATCATATTCTAGATATTATAAATAGTATAAATGTAGATTATTGTTATGAATTAACTTAGAATAATTAAAAAACTATTGAAATGCACAAATTATACTCAGAATTGCATTATTTTGAATTTATGTGCGTAATTACCATGTATAATCCATTCTTTTCGAATAAATAAAATATGAACCATATTCTAAACGGTGTAAAGAGTATAAATCTAAATTATTATGATGAAATTACTTAGATTGAATCTAGAAACGATTGAAATGCTCAAACAATACTAAGATTTGCATTACTTGCAATTTTATATGCGTAATTACCTTGGATAATCCAATCTTTTATAGTAAATAATATATGAATCATATTCTAGATATTATAAAGAGTTTAAATGTAGATTATTTTTGTCACACCCCAAACCAAGCCATAATCTGGGGAGGACAGCCCCGCCACGCATGCACACTTTACTGTACACACGTAAGGCTAAAATAAACAGTGTCATAGAACAAAATAATCCACAAATAACATCACAATATAAAGGAGGTATTGTTCAAACACAAAAGGACTGGTTATAATATACATAACAAAATCATCAGTCAAAAGATAAACAACACTCTAAAATAATAATATAAATGACTACTCCAGCTGGGCTTGGTCTTCTAAATCAACTTCTTCCACTGTGTCTACCAAACCTGAACCTGCACCACAAGCAATTATGTGGGCTGAGTACGCGAATACTCAGTGGTGGTAAAAGTAAGCCAACAAGGTCTTGGTTAACATCTAGTTAGAACTGAACCATACTTAAGTTAATCACTTTTAATTCCTACTTGCAATTCTATGTGTATCTCTGTACATGGTAGAATACTATTCTACATGTGATGACATGCAAAGAAATCTGAAAAATATCGGGAGAAGTAGAGGAGATATAATAGCATACTAATATACGGATATATAAATATAATGTGATACGAGAATCAAGCACCCACACTCAATGGTGCGTATTAAACTTTCTCATATATATATATATATATATATATATATATATATATATATATATATATATATATATATATATATATATATATATATATATATATATAGAGTTTTGCTATGGTGAGTCGCGACTCACCAAAGGGTCTGTGAGTCGGGCTCAAAACTCATAGATCTTGTCTAAAATGACCGATCCAAACCTTCCAATATGATCTCTCTATTGAAATCTCCTTGCAGACCAAATTTTACATTTTTTCGAAATTTTTAAGTATTTTTTTGAAATTTTAGAAAATCATTAATCTAATTAGTCCTGAACCGTTCAAAAACAGCAGTTTTTAAAAATCCGAAAAAATACTTAAAAATTTCGAAAAAATGTAAAATTTGTTCTGCATGGATATTTCAATAGGGAGATCGTATTGGACGGTTTGGATCAGTTATTTTGAACCAAATCTAGGAGTTTTGAGACTGACTCACAGACCCTATGGTGAGTCGCGACTCACCATAGCAAAACTCTATATATATATATATATATAGTTTTGCTATGGTGAGTTGCAACTCACCAAAGGGTCGGTGAGTCGCGCTCAAAACTCCTAAATCTAGTTCAAAATGACCGATCCAAACCATCTAATACGATCTCCCTATTGAAATCTCCATGCAGACCAAATTTTACATTTTTTAAAAATTTTTAAGTATTTTTTTAAAATTTTAGAAAATCGTTAATCTAATTAGTTCTGAACCGTTCAAAAACAGCAATTTTTAAAAATCCGAAAAAAATACTTAATTTTTTTTAAAAATATAAATTTTGGTATGCATGGAGATTTCAATAGAGAGATCATATTGGACGGTTTGGATCGGTCATTTTAAACTAGATTTAGGAGCTTTTAGCGTGACTCACCGACCCTTTGGTGAGTTGCAACTCACCATAGCAAAACTCTATATATATATATATGTTGTAAATAATGATATATATTTAATTTAAAATTTTAAATTTATAATTATTGAATTTATATTATTTTATGAAAAAAATAGGTTTATCGGCGAATAAAATCAACAAAATAGCCATATTTATTATTTTTATAAAGTTATCAAGGAATGATGATTTAAAAATAAATATGAATTATAAAATACATTAGAGTTAACATGTAATTTATTCTTAATATAAATATGAATACATATTTAAGCACAAATATTTGAGATATTATATAGTTTATATATTCTATATTTTATAGTTGAAAAATCATGTAATATTATTAAGTTATGGTTATCATTATTGAAGTGTTTATAATATAAAAAAGATTGGGAATGAAATGAATAAATTCTAAAAAAATTCATTTGGTTGATCTCAATTTCAATACCCGATATTAAATAAATTTATTAATTTTTTCGTTTTTTCATTGTCACTATCTTTTCAATAATTATAAAAATTCAATAATTGTAACTATGAAATGTAGAACATATAAACTACAAACTACGTGCATAAATATATATTTATATGTATATTAAGAATAAAAAATATACGTTTGTGCTAGTATCAGCTCGTCTTATGCCAAGCCCAGTACAGCTGTACTCCACAAATTAATCATTGTTTGATAGAGAAATGCAAGTGAAATTGGTCCTTGTGTCTCAGTTCTAGAAGCGCATAGATAGTTTCTTTTTAGTAGCTTTACGAGTTTTCTTTCAAATTGTAATTAACGTACGACTTTGAACAGGAAATTGTTAAACAAAAAAAAAAAGCAAATAAAAAATCAGTTCCTTTAAAGAAAACCAGGAATTTGTAATATATTTATTTATCAGAAATTTTCTGATGAACTAAGTGTTGTTAGACGGAATGGGAAATATATCGATCGGACACAAACCTTTAAATAAATAAAAAAATAAATGGTTTTGTGGATGGTTTGTGTTAAAATGCGAAAGTGAAAGTGGGCGTGGGCGTGTGGCCTGACTGAGAATGAGATGAAGCGAATCAGCGAATAGCGATGCGACGAGAAGTCAACAGAATAGTCAACAAAGTAAGGTCGGTCGCAGAAAACGAAAAGAAAAGAGAAGGAAGGGCAGAGATTAAAAGTTTATGGCGATGGGATAGGATCGGACGGTCTGAAAAGAAACGGTCTCCATTTAAATAGATGTGATGATCTAATAAACGAAACAGAATCACTGTCACTCGAATCGATCAATCCATTTTCTTTCCTTGTTTCTTTCGTTCTTTCTCTCTGGCTCTCTCGCGAACCAAACCTAAATTCTCTCATCTCTCTCGCTCTCTCGCAAATCTCTCTCGCTTCTTCTCTCGCAAATCTCTCTAATGGCGCCGACAGCCGGGTTCGACAAGGGCGAACATAACCCGAACCCGAACCCGAACCCTAGAAGGAGGGATGATCGTGCTTCCTTTTCCTACGGTTCTGGTACTGGTAGTAGTAGGCGCATCAGCAAGGACAGAACACGGTACCGAAGGTACTCCTCCTCCAAGTCCAAGGTGGATCAGGTTCAGGTGAGCTTCTTTCAATTTCTATTTCTATTTCAATTTCTATTTCTAGACTATATATACTTCTATTTCTATTTCTATTTCTATTTTTAGACTACACGATGTTCAATTTTAATTGCACAAAATTAAAGCAGGAACTAAACGTGATGATGCCTCATTTTCAATTGGAGGACCACCTCTCAAGCTTGGGAAAAGAGAACTCCACCATGTCTCTGTCTCTCCACCACAGAGACAGAGCCAGTGCCAGTGAGACACATCTCTCGCCTCAAGGTCCAGGTCCCTATTCGCATCTCCCACACTCACCTAGTAATGCCATCCTCTCCGTCTCACCAAAATTCAATCCCAAGGTAGTAACTTATCATATTCATCATTGACACCACACCACTTCTTTACTATTTCTGCCCATTCACCTCCATTGTTGTACTTATTGTGCATCATTGACATTTTTTTCCTGTTATGAGTAAACTGGAACACATAATACCATGGGTAAACCTCTAGTTTACCCTAATAGTTTGGCAAATATAAGTATTTCAATTATTGATTCAACCTGATCATATGGAACACAATCAACCTTCATGCTCTTTACCATTTTGTTTGTTGCTCTTAATTTGCTGGGTCTTTACTATTTGTTAACCTTTATGCTTTTAACCTTTTTGTTACTCTTTGCAGGCTCTAGTGTCTAGACTGTTATCAATCCACCTTTATGCTCTTTACCCTTTTGTTGCTCACTGCAGGTCTTGACTATCAATTAATCTTCATGCTTTTTGCCATTTTGTTGCTTTTTGCAGGCTCTTGACTATCTTTCACTATTTATCTTGCAGATGTTAAATGCACTTTCTATTTTTCAACCTTTGAAAGTGTGTTTTTTTTCTTTTTTGGTGGGTGGCATGACTTGTTCATCAGGCACGTTTGTTTCGTTACCAGTAACCAACTTGGTTACTGAAATGTGTATGAGTTCTCTTTTTGGGCAAACTAATTTCTGAGGTATTGTTATATAATATTTCTTCATTCTTTTGTTATGGGACAGACAGGAGGTATATTTGTTACTCATAATTTCAATGTTATATAGAATGGTATTTTATTTTAAGGGTCCTCTGGCACTTACAGGTTCTAAATTCAACGAATCAAATTGTTTTATTTTTCATTTCATGATAGGCTGAGAAAGAGCCGACGGAGACTGAAAAGCTGCAGAATTATTTGATGTGCTCGTTGTATGCGGATGATATATACATGAACCATTGCAATAATGAGGTAATATCATCAAATCTATCTAGTACTTTATTTTTTTTTTTTATTTTATGGTCATGACTGTTAAAACAATAATGGGAAATTACCATATTTGGTACCGTTTCTCGGTTTGATGTAATTAATGAATCCAGATTAAGCAACAGTGCTAAATAGTAGGGGCTTACATTGCTAAAGTTTAAGATTGTATGCTGTTTCCTTTGGATCACCTCATGTTTTGGTGTTGACTGTTAAATGTTAATATTTTGGCTTTATTTTGTTCTGACCAGCTTGACAACAGACCATCACCAGATTACTTAGAGAGCATGCAAAGCGGCATTACTCCTGAAATGCGAGCTACATTAGTTGATTGGATGGTGAAGGTTTGTGATATTTTACTTTTGTCGGTTCCATGGCAGTTTATTTTGATACTTCTTGTCTTTTATTTTTAAGTGTTACTGATATTTGTTATTTATGCTACCTATTGTGTTGGTTTTAGGTTTGTGATGACTACAGATTCTCTTCGGATACTCTTTATCTTGCTGTGTACCTAGTTGACAGTTTTCTCTCGAAGAGCAAAATTGAGACAACACAACTTTTGTTGCTGGGAACAAGTTGCATTCTTATTGCATCGTAAGAGAAAATTTTTTGTTCCAACATTAGGCATTGACACAAAATTTAATCCAGTATTTACTGTGCAGTTTTTATCTTTTCAGAAAATATGAGGAGAGGCAATTTAAATCTGTGCGTGTGGGGAAATTATGCTTGGATGCGAAATTTACCAAGGCTGAGGTACTCCCCTCTATTGCCCTCTTCTCTACCTGTCTGAAAAAGTAATATATGAAAAAGACGCTCCCTATATTGAATACTTAACGAATTCTTATTAACTACACTAGGTAATAAAAATGGAGAGTCAAGTACTAACTTCATTAGGTTTTGACATCTCCGTGCCAACTTGTAACACGTTTCTGAGGTCAGTTTTAGTCAACTTCTAATGTATTAGATATTCGGATCGTTGTACTGTTCTTTCCTAAATAGTTATTTTGTTCTTTCTTGAATATTTATTTCATTTTAGGAGATATCTTCAAGTTGCACATGCCTCTTCCGAAATAATACAACCTGCCCTGGAACCTATGGCATGTTATCTAGCAGAGCTCGCACTGGCATCTTATTACTTCCTCAGACACTTACCATCAAAAGTTGCAGCTTCTGCTGTGTTTGTCGCGAAGTGGAACCTCGATCCATCTCGCAATATTTGGGTTAATTACTTTCTATCACTCTCAAACATTTTATTTTCTTTCCAAATTCAGCACCTCATTCTTCATGTATTATTTTTATGTCGTCGAGTGTTAATTTTTCTAATTGAACGTGCAGGATAAAAGACTCGCTGATGCAACTATGTATGATAGCCAGGAATTGATGGACTGTGTCCTTCAGCTAAGGAAGGTTTACCAGAATAGTAATGGCGCTAGATTTATTCGTATGAAGTATCAAAAAGTGGTATACATTTATTTTCCTTGATTTGTAGTTGCACTGCAGTCTTCTTAATAAAAGGAACATGTCCTTTTCATCTTAAATTAATTGAAAAAAAAATAAGAAAGCATTTTATTATAGTTGCTATTCAACAATCTTTAAAATAGTAGTCAGAGATAAAAAGAGGAGACTACAGGGGCCAAAGAGTCTGTCTGAAATTAACCTGTCAACTCTGCTGCTCTTTTAATTTTCTTTTCCAATGATTTTTAATTGCACTGTATCCTTCTTAAGGGAGCTGCCCTTTTCATCTGATATCAACCAACTTGACATTAACTTAGTTGTCTATCACCAGTGATAAAATACTATAAGATGTTTGCATAAGGATGGGTAGATGTTGTGATTAAATGTGATGGGTTTTGCAAAACAATTAACAGGTGAATTTAACCATGCTGAATTCCTAATTGTAGAAAAAGCAGGATGAGATGATACCTGACTGGGAGGAGCCAAACAAAGAGGTCACAGCTGACAACAGCTTATCAGTTTCAGCCGAAGAAAACTGGAGGAAGGATGTCCAAGATAACACCATGGAGACCTGCTTCTCGGCTGACGGGCGTGATTTCTTTCTTCCTGATTCAAGTCCCCAGGCCGAAACTAATGGGAACCACTTCTCGGCTGAAGGATGTGATTCTAATCTCCGAGACTTGTTCCCCCAGTACAACACCGCTGAAGGAGGAAGCACTGAGAATGAAAAGTCCTCTGCCTGGTGGACTGGTAGACCGGTGGGCCTGCCGTGCTTGCAAGGAGGCAGCAGTATCGATCTTGATCTTACCTTGCGGCCACCCCTGCCTGTGCTGGAACAACGAAACCTGAAGATTCAAAGAGAGTCATATTCTTTAGTTGACAAAATTATTGAGCATTGATGTATTAGTGACTGGCATCTGTGTCAAGGCGATGAAACCACATAATTTGTGAAAAGTTAACGAGGCATGTACCTGAACACAATGTTCTCTTGCTGTTAACTCCAATTTATCTTAAAAATTCTTTCTATAATAAAATTTTTGATTGGAAATTTTATATGTATGAAATGAAATGTCTTTATACATAATATAATAATTGTTGTTTATACTAATTCTCAAAAAAGACATGCCTATAGTTTTTGGACATTCTAATTCATCTGTTTACAAAAGATATTGAAAAATAAAAGATAAGTTTAATATCTCACGGAGAGTGGACTGTGTAAAATATTAACGATGACCTCATTGTACCTTTTTATATCTTTGTATGAAAACCAAAGCCTCATCTCAAGTCGTAAATCGCATTAATTGAAGCTCAGAGTGTATTTTAATTATTGCATATAAAATTCTTTGACATTATTAATAATATATGATATATCACATTCTTAAGAGCTAGTTTTAAGAGTAGTCCAAGCAACCAACAAAAATAGCTGATCAGGAATAAAAAAAGGAAATAATTTTCTTTTTTCTGGCGATGTAATCCAGCAATAGCTGAAGTACAATTTCTCAAGTCTTGATTCATTTTCAGGATTTTTGCATAAATTAAAATAGCCAACAAAAGGAAAATTACAAGGCAGTTATATCAGTAGTAGCACTGCACAACAGATAAGCTTTTTCCGCGTATCAGCACGCACCATGGTTGATAAAATGTCATGTTAAAAACCCGTAAGGTGGAGCGCCACCCAGTTCCATTTTTTATATAGAAAAAAATGAAACACAAACAAAAGGAAAAAATCAGACCCAACAAACATAAAAACATCAGATTAATTAAAGATAGAATTCTTCAACCGTTTCACTTTGTTTCTGTGGTATGCATTGTATTTGTTTGGGAGTATAGTTCGGGTTGGGCTTATAATCTGTGTTTCTTTTTTTTTTTTTTTTTTTCTCCTTTAGATGGATTTTGTACAACTTTGCTTTTTTAAATTAATCTCGACTCTCGAGGAGTCTGCTGTTATAGAATAGAAAAAAAAATCTTCATTTGTAATCCTTCAATCAATTTAGAAACTGTTCCGAAGATATGCATGCCTAAAATATCTGTTTTTTCAAATCATTTATCTACTTGGACACAAAATATCGAAGACTTGGCTATAATTGCATAAATTTTAGAAAATGTTAGTATTTGATTGCATCATTTTATTTGTAAATATAAAAATTTATGTTTAGTTCAACGATTTAAAAATGCAAAATGGTCAGTGTCTGAGGCTCCGACCTCAATTCTAAAATATAAAATAATCGAAGTTGAAATTAAACATTCGTAATTTAAAAATCACAACCGTGATTTCAAAATTTGATCCTTAGTTTCTTTCACTAAGTTCTTGATTATGAACTGATGTATTAATTGCCAATCCATAATCATTGATCTACGAAAGTTCAATCCAGAAGACACTAACTATAATTTGAAAGTAATTTGACTCGTGGTTTTCCAAGAACTTTGATTTTACAAATTATGCTATTTTAATTGAAAATAATGATATAAAAACTTAAAACAAATATATATTGTAATTAACAATTAGAAGCGCAAAAAATAACATAATCAAACAAATTTTCATTGAAAAAATAGGAATTAGAATATTGACTATTATTTCTGAAATAATATTACTATTAGTTATATATAGATTAATTTGTCTACATGACTATACTAGTCGGGTCGAACCTTACTTGATAAATTTTTTTTTATAAACCGCCAATTAATCAAAATTTGAACAATATTTTAATTCAATCTAATACAGTATAAATTTGTAACCCTCATTAGATTAATCATACTTATAAGTAAAAACTACGGTTTTCTAGGTTAAAACAAAGATTACTCCCCACACCCAGGTCCATCATTGCAAGAAGAATGAATCAATATTACAAATAAACAGACGAATGGGGGGTCGAGAAGTAGTTTGGTATAATGGCACACACAAGCATGATCCAAGTCAAGTCAAGGGGAAAGAATACTATAGTGCAATACGAATAACCATCAAATGACCGCAGTACAACTTGATAATATTAATCACTATTTTGATTCGAACCAAATGCAAGTGTTGATTAAGGATATTTTAAGTATATTAATCACATTATTAATATGCAATGCACAACCTATAAGTATAATCTCTTTTTGAATTTAATGACATGCAATTAAGTGTTCATGCAGTGCGTATGACATGATATGCACACAGTTAATTAATGATTTAATTGCTAAACTAAAGAATAAATAAAACCTAAGGCATCAACACTTGAAAAAGTCAGAGACGGTGACTCTACTCCTCCTCGGGATGGTCGGTGAAGTCCTGACCAGTCTATACTGTCTAGTACTCGGGTAGTAGTCGTCCACACGCCCTTAGTAGTCTTGCTGCTCACCTGGCAAGAAATCGATTTATCAGAGCAGACACTAAACTCTAAAACACTAAGACTAGCGATTGCTAAGTTAACCCTATATTTGGATTAAGATTTTGGCTACTGGGATAAATGGTTTAGGTTTTTTGAAAAGGAATTTTGTTTTGAATTATATTATTTTTTTGAAAAAGGATTCCAACTACTAGAATAAATTTGGCAAGAGTTACATCAATGAAACGTGCAAAGAAAGACGTGTTGACGAGATCCTAGACTACAATCCACTCGTTAATGTCGTGTCAATTATAGTTTGGTTTTTTAGAAAACTTTCAATAAGCAAAATATTTTTTTATCTTTTTAAATAAAAAGAAACACAAGAAAAATATAAATGTAACATAAAAGAAATGAAAATGTAGTTTAAATAATTTATTTTTAATTAATGTGTTACTTATAAATAACAACAACAACAACAACAACAACAACAACAACAACAACAACAACAATAATAATAATAATAATTTGTTGATGTTTTAATGGGTTGGTGTTTTAGTGCTTTTGGGATCATAAATGTCCAAATGAAATTTGATCATTGTATCTGTTCTATTTATTCAGGACAATTGTAATCATCTCTCGTTTTTAAGGTCACGTATTAATCCAATTTTGTTTAGGCAACATCTTTATTTTCTCTATTTTCCCGTCTCATACCTTATTTTCGGTCCACTTAGTTAATCTCAAATAATTGCCTATAAATTATTTTTCAGGTGAAGGGTCAAGTTCTAGTTTTATTTTATTTTAATTCCCAGTTTTAAGTTAATCGATTTAAATGACTTAATTAATTAATTTATTGAACCTGCCCAGTCCAAAAAGTCCAACAACAGTTCGAAGGTAACATGCCTATGTTTAAAACGGAAGCCGTTTCGACCGTCTAATCGTTTCGTTTCACGGTAGCATTAAAGAATTTTGGTGTTCAATTTGTTCCGTTTTGATTTTGTTGAATTTTGTTTGTAAAAAAATTGTTCAATTTGTTCAATTTTGGTGTTTCCCTCTGTGCTTGTCTACTGGTAAAGAATTAATTTTGGTGTTCAATTTTGACTATTTCCTTCTGTGCTCAATTTTGGTGTCTGAGCCTCTTCTTGAAACTCCTCCAGTGCATTTGGAGTCTGCAGCTTCTTCTTGAAGCTCTCCCAGTGCAGCTGGCAGCAGGAGAAGAGGAAGTTGGAGGAGAAGAACCAGGTTTCGAGTGAGTAAGAGCACTGGTAAATTTGTGTTGTTTTTGAGCTGTTTTCTATTGGGTAATATTGTATCAATCACTTGAGTACTATGGATTTTGAGTTGTTTTTTTGTTGATTTTCTTCACATTTGTTGCTGTGGTTTAGACGATTTGTAACGTGGTTGTTGGTTTTTGTAACATGGGTGATAGAGGTTTGTAAATTGTAACAAAGGATACTGGTACATTAGATAAAGGGGTACTAGTGCAGTATATGGTTGGTAGATGACTGTATTTGCACGCTGGTTTTTATCTTAAAAAAAAAAGTTTAAACGTTTTAAACATCTAAACCGTTTTTGATCGTTTAATTTAAACGAAACAGTTAATGCAATTAATGTTTTCAAAGGACGAAACACAAGACGAAAAAAATAATTGCGTAGCCTAAACGAAAAAAATAATTGCGTTTGGATAGGCCTGCAATTCTGCATAACATGGAAAACAGAATCCAAATCCCGTGCCGCGTAGGATGGTGCAGCGCACCCATCCCAACCGTCCGATCTGATCTCGACGGTTAACTTTTTTCGGATCTATCAATCTGGTATTATGCACGGGACACCCATCATAGATCGGACGGTTGGGATAGGTGCGCAAGCATGTCCCGCGGCACCAGATCCCATTTCTGGAAAACAAAGACGAAATAACAGAGCCTTAACCGTTTCGTTTAGGCTACGCAATTATTTTTTTCGTCTTGTGTTTCGTGCTTTGAAAACATTAATTGCATTAACTGTTTCGTTTAAATTAAATGATCAAAAACGGTTGAGATGTTTAAAACGTTTAAACTTTTTTTTTTTTAAGACAAAAACCAGCGTGCAAATACAGTCATTTACCAACCATATACTGCACTAGTACCCCTTTATCTAATGTACCAGTATCCTTTGTTACAAACCTCTATCACCCATGTTACAAAATCCAACAACCACGTTACAAATCGTCTAAACCACAGCAACAAATGTGAAGAAAATCAACAGAAAAACAACTCAAAATCCATCGTACTCAAGTGATTGATACAATATTACCCAATAGAAAACAGCTCAAAAACAACACAAATTTACCAGTGCTCTTACTCACTCGAAACCTGGTTCTTCTCCTCCAACTTCCTCTTCTCCTGCTGCCAGCTGCACTGGGAGAGCTTCAAGAAGAAGCTGCAGACTCCAAATGCACTGGAGGAGTTTCAAGAAGAGGCTCAGACACCAAAATTGAGCACAGAAGGAAATAGTCAAAATTGAACACCAAAATTAATTCTTTACCAGTAGACAAGCACAGAGGGAAACACCAAAATTGAACAAATTGAACAATTTTTTTACAAACAAAATTCAACAAAATCAAAACGGAACAAATTGAACACCAAAATTCTTTAATGCTACCGTGAAACGAAATGATTAGACGGTCGAAACGGCTTCCGTTTTAAACATAGGCATGTTACCTTCGAACTGTTGTTGGACTTTTTGGACTGGGCAGGTTCAATAAATTAATTAATTAAGTCATTTAAATCGATTAACTTAAAACTGGGAATTAAAATAAAATAAAACTAGAACTTGACCCTTCACCTGAAAAATAATTTATAGGCAATTATTTGAGATTAACTAAGTGGACCGAAAATAAGGTATGAGACGGGAAAATAGAGAAAATAAAGATGTTGCCTAAACAAAATTGGATTAATAAGGTATGAGACGGGAAAATAGAGAAAATAAAGATGTTGCCTAAACAAAATTGGATTAATACGTGACCTTAAAAACGAGAGATGATTACAATTGTCCTGAATAAATAGAACAGATACAATGATCAAATTTCATTTGGACATTTATGATCCCAAAAGCACTAAAACACCAACCCATTAAAACATCAACAAATTATTATTATTATTGTTGTTGTTGTTGTTGTTGTTGTTGTTGTTGTTGTTGTTGTTGTTGTTGTTGTTATTTATAAGTAACACATTAATTAAAAATAAATTATTTAAACTACATTTTCATTTCTTTTATGTTACATTTATATTTTTCTTGTGTTTCTTTTTATTTAAAAAGATAAAAAAATATTTTGCTTATTGAAAGTTTTCTAAAAAACCAAACTATAATTGACACGACATTAACGAGTGGATTGTAGTCTAGGATCTCGTCAACACGTCTTTCTTTGCACGTTTCATTGATGTAACTCTTGCCAAATTTATTCTAGTAGTTGGAATCCTTTTTCAAAAAAATAATATAATTCAAAACAAAATTCCTTTTCAAAAAACCTAAACCATTTATCCCAGTAGCCAAAATCTTAATCCAAATATAGGGTTAACTTAGCAATCGCTAGTCTTAGTGTTTTAGAGTTTAGTGTCTGCTCTGATAAATCGATTTCTTGCCAGGTGAGCAGCAAGACTACTAAGGGCGTGTGGACGACTACTACCCGAGTACTAGACAGTATAGACTGGTCAGGACTTCACCGACCATCCCGAGGAGTAGAGTCACCGTCTCTGACTTTTTCAAGTGTTGATGCCTTAGGTTTTATTTATTCTTTAGTTTAGCAATTAAATCATTAATTAACTGTGTGCATATCATGTCATACGCACTGCATGAACACTTAATTGCATGTCATTAAATTCAAAAAGAGATTATACTTATAGGTTGTGCATTGCATATTAATAATGTGATTAATATACTTAAAATATCCTTAATCAACACTTGCATTTGGTTCGAATCAAAATAGTGATTAATATTATCAAGTTGTACTGCGGTCATTTGATGGTTATTCGTATTGCACTATAGTATTATTTCCCCTTGACTTGACTTGGATCATGCTTGTGTGTGCCATTATACCAAACTACTTCTCGACCCCCCATGCGTCTGTTTATTTGTAATATTGATTCATTCTTCTTGCAACGATGGACCTGGGTGTGGGGAGTAATCTTTGTTTTAACCTAGAAAACCGTAGTTTTTACTTATAAGTATGATTAATCTAATGAGGGTTACAAATTTATACTGTATTAGATTGAATTAAAATATTGTTCAAATTTTGATTAATTGGCGGTTTATAAAAAAAAATTTATCAAGTAAGGTTCGACCCGACTAGTATAGTCATGTAGACAAATTAATCTATATATAACTAATAGTAATATTATTTCAGAAATAATAGTCAATATTCTAATTCCTATTTTTTCAATGAAAATTTGTTTGATTATGTTATTTTTTGCGCTTCTAATTGTTAATTACAATATATATTTGTTTTAAGTTTTTATATCATTATTTTCAATTAAAATAGCATAATTTGTAAAATCAAAGTTCTTGGAAAACCACGAGTCAAATTACTTTCAAATTATAGTTAGTGTCTTCTGGATTGAACTTTCGTAGATCAATGATTATGGATTGGCAATTAATACATCAGTTCATAATCAAGAACTTAGTGAAAGAAACTAAGGATCAAATTTTGAAATCACGGTTGTGATTTTTAAATTACGAATGTTTAATTTCAACTTCGATTATTTTATATTTTAGAATTGAGGTCGGAGCCTCAGACACTGACCATTTTGCATTTTTAAATCGTTGAACTAAACATAAATTTTTATATTTACAAATAAAATGATGCAATCAAATACTAACATTTTCTAAAATTTATGCAATTATAGCCAAGTCTTCGATATTTTGTGTCCAAGTAGATAAATGATTTGAAAAAACAGATATTTTAGGCATGCATATCTTCGGAACAGTTTCTAAATTGATTGAAGGATTACAAATGAAGATTTTTTTTTTCTATTCTATAACAGCAGACTCCTCGAGAGTCGAGATTAATTTAAAAAAGCAAAGTTGTACAAAATCCATCTAAAGGAGAAAAAAAAAAAAAAAAACACAGATTATAAGCCCAACCCGAACTATACTCCCAAACAAATACAATGCATACCACAGAAACAAAGTGAAACGGTTGAAGAATTCTATCTTTAATTAATCTGATGTTTTTATGTTTGTTGGGTCTGATTTTTGCCTTTTGTTTGTGTTTCATTTTTTTCTATATAAAAAATGGAACTGGGTGGCGCTCCACCTTTTTTCCAAAAAAAATAAAAAATTATTGTTTTTGAAATTAAATTTTCGTTTTTAAATTTTTACGGGTTTTTAACATGACATTTTATCAACCATGGTGCGTGCTGATACGCGGAAAAAGCTTATCTGTTGTGCAGTGCTACTACTGATATAACTGCCTTGTAATTTTCCTTTTGTTGGCTATTTTAATTTATGCAAAAATCCTGAAAATGAATCAAGACTTGAGAAATTGTACTTCAGCTATTGCTGGATTACATCGCCAGAAAAAAGAAAATTATTTCCTTTTTTTATTCCTGATCAGCTATTTTTGTTGGTTGCTTGGACTACTCTTAAAACTAGCTCTTAAGAATGTGATATATCATATATTATTAATAATGTCAAAGAATTTTATATGCAATAATTAAAATACACTCTGAGCTTCAATTAATGCGGTTTACGACTTGGGATGAGGCTTTGGTTTTCATACAAAGATATAAAAAGGTACAATGAGGTCATCGTTAATATTTTACACAGTCCACTCTCAGTGAGATATTAAACTTATCTTTTATTTTTCAATATCTTTTGTAAACTGATGAATTAGAATGTCCAAAAACTATAGGCATGTCTTTTTTGAGAATTAGTATAAACAACAATTATTATATTATGTATAAAGACATTTCATTTCATACATATAAAATTTCCAATCAAAAATTTTATTATAGAAAGAATTTTTAAGATAAATTGGAGTTAACAGCAAGAGAACATTGTGTTCAGGTACATGGCTCGTTAACTTTTCACAAATTATGTGGTTTCATCGCCTTGACACAGATGCCAGTCACTAATACATCAATGCTCAATAATTTTGTCAACTAAAGAATATGACTCTCTTTAAATCTTCAGGTTTCGTTGTTCCAGCACAGGCAGGGGTGGCCGCAAGGTAAGATCAAGATCGATACTGCTGCCTCCTTGCAAGCACGGCAGGCCCACCGGTCTACCAGTCCACCAGGCAGAGGACTTTTCATTCTCAGTGCTTCCTCCTTCAGCGGTGTTGTACTGGGGGAACAAGTCTCGGAGATTAGAATCACATCCTTCAGCCGAGAAGTGGTTCCCATTAGTTTCGGCCTGGGGACTTGAATCAGGAAGAAAGAAATCACGCCCTTCAGCCGAGAAGCAGGTCTCCATGGTGTTATCTTGGACATCCTTCCTCCAGTTTTCTTCGGCTGAAACTGATAAGCTGTTGTCAGCTGTGACCTCTTTGTTTGGCTCCTCCCAGTCAGGTATCATCTCATCCTGCTTTTTCTACAATTAGGAATTCAGCATGGTTAAATTCACCTGTTAATTGTTTTGCAAAACCCATCACATTTAATCACAACATCTACCCATCCATATGCAAACATCTTATAGTATTTTATCACTGGTGATAGACAACTAAGTTAATGTCAAGTTGGTTGATATCAGATGAAAAGGGCAGCTCCCTTAAGAAGGATACAGTGCAATTAAAAATCATTGGAAAAGAAAATTAAAAGAGCAGCAGAGTTGACAGGTTAATTTCAGACAGACTCTTTGGCCCCTGTAGTCTCCTCTTTTTATCTCTGACTACTATTTTAAAGATTGTTGAATAGCAACTATAATAAAATGCTTTCTTATTTTTTTTTCAATTAATTTAAGATGAAAAGGACATGTTCCTTTTATTAAGAAGACTGCAGTGCAACTACAAATCAAGGAAAATAAATGTATACCACTTTTTGATACTTCATACGAATAAATCTAGCGCCATTACTATTCTGGTAAACCTTCCTTAGCTGAAGGACACAGTCCATCAATTCCTGGCTATCATACATAGTTGCATCAGCGAGTCTTTTATCCTGCACGTTCAATTAGAAAAATTAACACTCGACGACATAAAAATAATACATGAAGAATGAGGTGCTGAATTTGGAAAGAAAATAAAATGTTTGAGAGTGATAGAAAGTAATTAACCCAAATATTGCGAGATGGATCGAGGTTCCACTTCGCGACAAACACAGCAGAAGCTGCAACTTTTGATGGTAAGTGTCTGAGGAAGTAATAAGATGCCAGTGCGAGCTCTGCTAGATAACATGCCATAGGTTCCAGGGCAGGTTGTATTATTTCGGAAGAGGCATGTGCAACTTGAAGATATCTCCTAAAATGAAATAAATATTCAAGAAAGAACAAAATAACTATTTAGGAAAGAACAGTACAACGATCCGAATATCTAATACATTAGAAGTTGACTAAAACTGACCTCAGAAACGTGTTACAAGTTGGCACGGAGATGTCAAAACCTAATGAAGTTAGTACTTGACTCTCCATTTTTATTACCTAGTGTAGTTAATAAGAATTCGTTAAGTATTCAATATAGGGAGCGTCTTTTTCATATATTACTTTTTCAGACAGGTAGAGAAGAGGGCAATAGAGGGGAGTACCTCAGCCTTGGTAAATTTCGCATCCAAGCATAATTTCCCCACACGCACAGATTTAAATTGCCTCTCCTCATATTTTCTGAAAAGATAAAAACTGCACAGTAAATACTGGATTAAATTTTGTGTCAATGCCTAATGTTGGAACAAAAAATTTTCTCTTACGATGCAATAAGAATGCAACTTGTTCCCAGCAACAAAAGTTGTGTTGTCTCAATTTTGCTCTTCGAGAGAAAACTGTCAACTAGGTACACAGCAAGATAAAGAGTATCCGAAGAGAATCTGTAGTCATCACAAACCTAAAACCAACACAATAGGTAGCATAAATAACAAATATCAGTAACACTTAAAAATAAAAGACAAGAAGTATCAAAATAAACTGCCATGGAACCGACAAAAGTAAAATATCACAAACCTTCACCATCCAATCAACTAATGTAGCTCGCATTTCAGGAGTAATGCCGCTTTGCATGCTCTCTAAGTAATCTGGTGATGGTCTGTTGTCAAGCTGGTCAGAACAAAATAAAGCCAAAATATTAACATTTAACAGTCAACACCAAAACATGAGGTGATCCAAAGGAAACAGCATACAATCTTAAACTTTAGCAATGTAAGCCCCTACTATTTAGCACTGTTGCTTAATCTGGATTCATTAATTACATCAAACCGAGAAACGGTACCAAATATGGTAATTTCCCATTATTGTTTTAACAGTCATGACCATAAAATAAAAAAAAAAAATAAAGTACTAGATAGATTTGATGATATTACCTCATTATTGCAATGGTTCATGTATATATCATCCGCATACAACGAGCACATCAAATAATTCTGCAGCTTTTCAGTCTCCGTCGGCTCTTTCTCAGCCTATCATGAAATGAAAAATAAAACAATTTGATTCGTTGAATTTAGAACCTGTAAGTGCCAGAGGACCCTTAAAATAAAATACCATTCTATATAACATTGAAATTATGAGTAACAAATATACCTCCTGTCTGTCCCATAACAAAAGAATGAAGAAATATTATATAACAATACCTCAGAGATTAGTTTGCCCAAAAAGAGAACTCATACACATTTCAGTAACCAAGTTGGTTACTGGTAACGAAACAAACGTGCCTGATGAACAAGTCATGCCACCCACCAAAAAAGAAAAAAAACACACTTTCAAAGGTTGAAAAATAGAAAGTGCATTTAACATCTGCAAGATAAATAGTGAAAGATAGTCAAGAGCCTGCAAAAAGCAACAAAATGGCAAAAAGCATGAAGATTAATTGATAGTCAAGACCTGCAGTGAGCAACAAAAGGGTAAAGAGCATAAAGGTGGATTGATAACAGTCTAGACACTAGAGCCTGCAAAGAGTAACAAAAAGGTTAAAAGCATAAAGGTTAACAAATAGTAAAGACCCAGCAAATTAAGAGCAACAAACAAAATGGTAAAGAGCATGAAGGTTGATTGTGTTCCATATGATCAGGTTGAATCAATAATTGAAATACTTATATTTGCCAAACTATTAGGGTAAACTAGAGGTTTACCCATGGTATTATGTGTTCCAGTTTACTCATAACAGGAAAAAAATGTCAATGATGCACAATAAGTACAACAATGGAGGTGAATGGGCAGAAATAGTAAAGAAGTGGTGTGGTGTCAATGATGAATATGATAAGTTACTACCTTGGGATTGAATTTTGGTGAGACGGAGAGGATGGCATTACTAGGTGAGTGTGGGAGATGCGAATAGGGACCTGGACCTTGAGGCGAGAGATGTGTCTCACTGGCACTGGCTCTGTCTCTGTGGTGGAGAGACAGAGACATGGTGGAGTTCTCTTTTCCCAAGCTTGAGAGGTGGTCCTCCAATTGAAAATGAGGCATCATCACGTTTAGTTCCTGCTTTAATTTTGTGCAATTAAAATTGAACATCGTGTAGTCTAAAAATAGAAATAGAAATAGAAATAGAAGTATATATAGTCTAGAAATAGAAATTGAAATAGAAATAGAAATTGAAAGAAGCTCACCTGAACCTGATCCACCTTGGACTTGGAGGAGGAGTACCTTCGGTACCGTGTTCTGTCCTTGCTGATGCGCCTACTACTACCAGTACCAGAACCGTAGGAAAAGGAAGCACGATCATCCCTCCTTCTAGGGTTCGGGTTCGGGTTCGGGTTATGTTCGCCCTTGTCGAACCCGGCTGTCGGCGCCATTAGAGAGATTTGCGAGAGAAGAAGCGAGAGAGATTTGCGAGAGAGCGAGAGAGATGAGAGAATTTAGGTTTGGTTCGCGAGAGAGCCAGAGAGAAAGAACGAAAGAAACAAGGAAAGAAAATGGATTGATCGATTCGAGTGACAGTGATTCTGTTTCGTTTATTAGATCATCACATCTATTTAAATGGAGACCGTTTCTTTTCAGACCGTCCGATCCTATCCCATCGCCATAAACTTTTAATCTCTGCCCTTCCTTCTCTTTTCTTTTCGTTTTCTGCGACCGACCTTACTTTGTTGACTATTCTGTTGACTTCTCGTCGCATCGCTATTCGCTGATTCGCTTCATCTCATTCTCAGTCAGGCCACACGCCCACGCCCACTTTCACTTTCGCATTTTAACACAAACCATCCACAAAACCATTTATTTTTTTATTTATTTAAAGGTTTGTGTCCGATCGATATATTTCCCATTCCGTCTAACAACACTTAGTTCATCAGAAAATTTCTGATAAATAAATATATTACAAATTCCTGGTTTTCTTTAAAGGAACTGATTTTTTATTTCCTTTTTTTTTTTTTTTGTTTAACAATTTCCTGTTCAAAGTTGTACGTTAATTACAATTTGAAAGAAAACTCGTGAAGCTACTAAAAAGAAACTATCTATGCGCTTCTAGAACTGAGACACAAGGACCAATTTCACTTGCATTTCTCTATCAAACAATGATTAATTTGTGGAGTACAGCTGTACTGGGCTTGGCATAAGACGAGCTGATACTGGCACAAACGTATATTTTTTATTCTTAATATACATATAAATATATATTTATGCACGTAGTTTGTAGTTTATATGTTCTACATTTCATAGTTACAATTATTGAATTTTTATAATTATTGAAAAGATAGTGACAATGAAAAAACGAAAAAATTAATAAATTTATTTAATATCGGGTATTGAAATTGAGATCAACCAAATGAATTTTTTTAGAATTTATTCAGTTTATTCCCAATCTTTTTTATATTATAAACACTTCAATAATGATAACCATAACTTAATAATACTACATGATTTTTCAACTATAAAATATAAAATATATAAACTATATAATATCTCAAATATTTGTGCTTAAATATGTATTCATATTTATATTAAGAATAAATTATATGTTAACTCTAATGTATATTATAATTCATATTTATTTTTAAATCATCATTTCTTGATAACTTTATAAATATAATAAATCTGGTTATTATGTTGAATTTATTCGATATTATAATTCATATTTACTTTTAAATCATCATTTCTTGATAACTTTAGAAGTCCAATATTAGCGTCAGATTTCCAAAATTCGATATTATGATAACAGATTTCAAAAATCAAAATATCAATCATAATATTAAAAAAAAAATTTATTTAAATATTATTCTTAATAATTTCTGCCTCTGACGTGAAGGCCCAACATCAATCAACTCTTGCACCTTGGAAAGCGATGCAAAATGGTTATTAAGATTTTCTCAAATGATACTAAATCCATTTCACTAAAAATCTCAATTTTCTTTCTCATAATTATTCTGCTTCTTCTTCTTTTTTTTGTTCTGGCAAAAGTAAAATTACATATTGTGCTCAACCCCATTGGCGAGCTTATGGCCTAATTTCAAATATAGGTATGTACACTCTATAACAAATTAACAATAAACAGTCAGGCACTTTCAACTTTATATAGATATTGTCAGCTACCAGTCAATGTGCTCTTTGGAAGCAAGACGGAAACGGCGTGGCAAACACTTGTCGCGGCAAATCTCATTCTGCATGGAACAGTTCATTGAGCATAGCATATTTTTCTTTACCTCCTGTCTGATAGGTTTCTCGATAAGGCCTTTTTTTACTGCCTCTAAGATGCATTTTCAATTCGTAAAATTGCGAAGCAATTCAAGAAACTTGTGGTAACCGTCCATTGATAAGTCAGAATTCAGATGATGATTTGTCTGCTTCTTTTCGTTCATCTGTCCTCCAACCTCAACAATTATTCCATCTACAAAAGGAAAAGTGAATCACTTTTCATAATAATTAATTTTTTTTCCGAAACAAATTGAGAAGAAGGGTGCAATTATATCAATGTTTGACAATCTTGTCCTAGTATTACAACACCATTTTATCTGTGGAACCATTTAAGTTCTTATTAAAGAGCTAGGTTTAGAACTATCTATAATCAAGTATTAACAAGTAATAATAATAATTATTTTTAATATAATTAACATTTTTATTGTATAAATTGAGCTGACCTGAAGATAAACTTGGCTGTATCATTCCTCTCTCCCGATATGCCATAGCAGAGTAAAAGAACTCCACAGCTGATGCCACTTTCTTCTCTATCTTGTTGAGCAACTCAGCCTCTTCTTCATCTAGCATACGATTATCATATAAATTGCCTATATCTTCAAGGTATTTTAAGATACCCTGTAAAATAATGACATTTTTGCTCCCGCCGTTTTCAGAATGCATACTGCGGTCGGTCTCCACATATTCTTCAGGAATCTCAATGGAAGCTACATTCATGAATTTATGTAGTCGCATGTAAGAATTTAAGTTAGTCGCACAATTTAAAGTCCTGCTTTAACTGTGATAGTAGTGACCACAAAATCTTCTTGAACTTGTGACTGCTATGTGGACTTACTTTTGGACAAGCAAAATCAAAATGTGGTAAAATGATCGTTTAATGTATAATAATATTATAAGTATTTGTTGTTTATGCTGGGCAAGCGTGCCTAGGGGGAATACTTACCAAAATCAGAGAGAGTTAATGCGTGTATTAACTCCCATTCAGTTTCTCTTTGAGCAAAGCCTTCAGAAGTAGGAGATAAGATATCATATATCTGGCTGTTTGCTGTAAAGCAAGCATAGATTAATCGTTCAATGTACTTTGCAATGTCAATAGATCGATCAAAATCTGCAATATAATCGAGAAGATCATTGTCCGAAGCTTTGCAATGATGCACAAATTCATTGACCATTTTCCGACGGTTGTTATTGTAGCATCCAACCAAATTGTCAAAAGTCCAACTAATGGATAGTTTTGCCAGAATGGTTGATATGATGTCCATGCAGTTGCCCCTTAAGTTGTCCATGAAACCCGCTATTCTATTGTAGAAGAGATAAGGCAGGCCCTCTAAACGGAAGGGCCCATTCTCTGTTTTATCTGAAAAGCATGAAAATGCTCTTATCATTGTAACGAGCGCTTAGGTAGTAATTCATCAAGAACAAAATGGCTGCCTTAGATTCTCACAAGACTGAAAAGTACCTGATGATTCTTCTGAGAAAGAAGGTACTCCCACATAATAATTTATAACATTCTCATACAACTTTTTCTCTTCTATTTTAGGAGGTGATGCTGCCAAGTCCGATGACCATAGGTCCGCATAAGCTAAAAAAAACTTGTGCTGGTAAAATGCCAAGCTGCTGTTTCCTTTATTCCAAGAATTTGTTGATGGCGCCTTGAAATTGGGCATCATACCCATAAAGGGTTTAACACTAAAACCTTGTTAAGTTATAAATAATTTTTTTTTTATTAGCCAATGCTTCTTGAATAAGGGTTGGTTGCTGGCTTTTATATGATCAGTTAGTTCAGTTTAAACATCCCGTATTCAGGCACTGCCAATTAAATTAATTTCATAGCCTATTCATTTACTCATTAACGATGATGGTGGCAGGCTGGGTTAGTCTATTTTGGTCAAACACATAATCAAGTACTGCATTCGACAAATAAAACCTTGAGCAGTGACATAATCTTGCAATAAATCAATCATATATGCAGGCGAAAGTCTAACTTGGCATGAGGAACCTAGCACGAACCCACATGACACCCTATTTTATTTCTTTCTTTAAGTGATGACATCGCACCAGAGACCAAAACAACCTGAATTAAAAGAATCTGAAACAGAATATGACTCATCTTTCTTACTGATATCACCACAACATATGACACTGACCCAAATAATTTTTAAACTCAATCAAGAATAGATCCAAACTCAATTATACGCTCAACCTGAACTGGATAATAAATTTACCGACCATAAAAAAGACAAAATAATTGCACGACAGTGGATGATAGACTTTACTTACCATTTCTTATATTCATATCAATTAAATGCGATGAAATATCTTGTAACTGTCTCCTGAGTTCTTCAAGCTCCATGATGTAAGAAAGTATAGAAAAACGTGTAACATGATGAAACAGGTTGGATTGTCCTGCAATGAAAGCCAACAAGCAAAACAAAATTTTGACTATGCAACTTCATGATTAGCCTCTGGTCATAAATAGAACCTAGCTGATTTGACTATGACTTTAAATTTAAAAGATCACCTAATTTGACCTCGAGTGCGCCATCAAATGTAATTATCAGTCTAATATGACTCTTCATTACTCGATAGTATCCTATTTCATTATCCGCTGGGGGGCTATAGAGGCGTCCACGCTCCAAATTCTTCAAGTCACTCAGTATTTCCCTCAACATTTGTCTTCTCGTTTTTCCTCTACTGTGACTATTAACATTGCAACTTGAATCGTGCATCATTGATAAGATCTTTTCTTCATTATCTATTTTCAGAGAACCATATATGAAATGATTAATTAAAGCATCTCCAATGATAAAATATAATTGAGGCAACAATCTTACAAACTTATACAGAATACAAAGTGTTACAAACATATATTTTAGCTGTGATACAACTAAGAAATACTTTGGTAATTTATTAAGTCACTGGAATATCAAAAGCAATTGGGCTCTATCTTTTTTCCAAGTAAGTTGGCAGAGAACAAAAGCAATTGGTAGTTATTTTTGCCCAAATAAGTACTGCAAAATATCCTATATTTTTCACTCTTTTTTCTTTCCGGAATAGAGAGACAATGAGATACTATTACTTCAATTGCAAATTTCATACACATCACGAATTATGCTAAACTTGTTAGTTAGGCTAATTACTGAAAGACACCAGGCCCATCCTGAGAAAAGCTGAAAATAGGTAAGTACCTGTTGTTGGCTGGTAAAATTCCTCGTTGGAGTGCAAATTGACCAATTGATGGAGAGCTTCTTGGAAAACTCTCTCCTGAGAAGGTTTTGGTACTGTATAACTTCCTAATTGAAGTTTCTCAATAATTTTTTCAATGTATGAAACACGACTAGTTTCATTGTTTTCATCAATTGGTTCCATATTAGAACACATTGTGCTTTGCTTCTGTTGTGTGCGCAGAATCTTCTTACCAGACCATAAAGCGCAAATGAAGACAACAAGATATTAGTTACATCAGAAAAGCACCAGAAAAGATTGATATCATATGATAATTTTTACAAATTAATCTGGATGTATTCCTTATGCCTCTTTGGTGACAAATACCTTTTTCAAGAAAAAAGAGACTACCGTGAAAATTATTAACACAATTGATATAACAAATTAGGCGACATGGCATGAGTTGCTACGATTGTTAAGATATATAGCATGGTTAAGTTTTAGACCTAGTCGTCTAAAATAAGTCACTCAGATTTGGGTTCAAATTAAATCAGATTCGTGCTAGATTATTTATGTTCAGAAAACAATTAGGAAGGACAAATTAAAAATGCAAGCACGTCTTGGTCTTAATCGTTACCCAATTGAAGAAAGTAAAACGTTGTTGGTAATACCTGAAAAAACACACCTATGCTCACTTGTGAATTTCAAATCGATAAAAAGGACACCAGTTGTCAAACCTTTTTTTTAAGACAGACTTGACAGAGGCGAGTTGTCTAATTAATGTGATGTTTTATGGCGACAAAAATTGCATGTACTATATTTTATATCTAACATAGGTCGGTTGATGAGGTCGGCGTATGAGGTGGGTTCATGATAATAGAAGATTTTAATTATTCGTAGGTGCAATGATTTATCCTGATTTGCACAATATACTATAAATATATCGAATTCAATTTGTGCACCTTATCTTTCATCGAATTCTCGCCCATTTACGAGCAGCTGCACATAGACAACTTGGTTAAAGACTTGAAGGCATCAGTTTTTCAGCAACATTTTCATAAAGAAATGTGCGAAAAAAGGTAAAGGAAAGAGGGTAAGTCTAAGAGATCGTGAGAGAGTGCGAGTGGTAAGGGATAGGCCATTTACTCTCTTGTACATTATTTACGGATCTTTGCTAAAAGAAAATATAAGGTGGACAAAAAAGTAGCGAGTGGGGTAGCGTTTAAAAATTACTTGAAAAAGTGATTTAAAAAATGTCACGAACATTTCATATAAAATTTTTTGTTAAATTGTATTTCTAAGAAAGATTTTGTTGAATTTTATTTTTAGTACAATACATTATATTTCAAATTTGATTAACAGTTGTTAAAAATATACTGGCATTCATAGGGTTCGGTAGCTAATTTAACTTACATATACAAATAACAAGTATAAACCATACAAATTTGTGATGTCACCCAAGTATTAATTTGAAAAGTATAAAAAATATAAATTTAGATGAGGATCCTAGTGCCACCATTACCGTCATACTAAAAAGGGCGTGTTTATATTTTTAGAAATTCTACTTTAAGTATTCTTATATTTTAGCAGTTTTTCATCCTATTTTATCCACGTCCCTAAAACTCTTAACTTTTTATGAGGAAAAACTCCATTCTTGTTGTAGTGCCTGACAAAAGCGCTGGAAATTTTGTTAATAAATCAATTTGTTATGCATCTTAAATTTATTTTGTTAATCTTTATTTTATAATTAAGTTTTTGGTTCAAAAAATTTGACTCAAAAATCATTACAATAAGTAACAGTAAAAATAACATTTATTTAAGTATTTAAGTGGGTTCACTCAGTTCGTCGATCCTTGTTAGTTGATCGGCCAATTAAGTATAAAGTTTTATAACTTGTCGCAACGAATATCATGAACTAAATATTATTGAACAAATTAACTTATGGGTATGTTTGGTTGGCTGAAGTTAGAAAGTTAGAGCTCTAACGTGAAGTTAGAATTAACTTCGCGCAACCAAACGTCTTCAGGTTTGAAAGGGTTAGCGCTACCTTCGCTCAAACTCTCTAACTCAGCGAAACCCTGAGTTAGAGTTTCTGTGAGTCCGTGAGCTAATAAAATATTCAAAGATTCTTTTATGGAAATGAATAAAATAATTTCTGAAGAGAGAGAAAGCATTTATTACTTTCCAACCGTTACTCCTTTCTCCTTTCTCCTTATGACCGTTCAACACAGAAGAAAAAAAATAGCTCCTTCCTCCTTAGATCTACCAAGCTATATAGAGAAATCGAAGAATCCGATCACACCATCTTTCTCCTTGGCTTACGACGATTGCAATGATACCCAACATGTAGATTGCGCACTCTCTGTCCGTGAAAATAGGGTAGAGACGAAGCTTCATCGTAGGTGAACTGATCGTAGCTGAAAAGAGGGCAGAAACGAAGCTGAAGGGTTCAAAGGTAAGCATTGCGTACTGATCTCTCTATTGGCTTGTATAGTGACTGAATTGAATGCAATTAGTCGTGCAATGCCTCTGTGTGAATTGATCTTCTTGTATGCTTGCTTTTGACTCGATTTGGTCTGTCCAGAAACGTGTGAATGGTTGGTTAGACCTAAAATTAACTATGGTGAGGTTGTAAAAATGTTGTTAGCTTGTCCCTCGACTCAGCTCTCACTTCTTGCTTCTTTTCTGATCGGTACAGAGCCGATACAGGGCTTGTACCAGATTCTGGTAGGAGTTACGAGTACTATAAAAAAAATATTGATTCTGGTAGGAGCCGAAACAACACTATGGTTAAATTAACTCATCTCTATGTTTTATATATTAAAAAGTACCTCCACTGCACTTTGGATTGCGCTGGCCTCCTCAAATTCCACGGATCCATAGCAGAACCCTTGTACTTCTCAATTTACAAGTATAAAAACACATAAAGTTTTACAATTTGCACTGGCCTCCTCAAATTCGAATGGTTACACTTTGATGAAGTTTTACTCTTTTGTTGCTCCAGTCTAATTATGAGAGTTATTTATACATAAAGGTAAATGTCTTAGTTACTGAGCAACCGTCATTTAGTACCAAAGACAATCTAGTGTTATTTAATACTTTTTGGCTTTTTTCTTTGTGCCAACGAAAGAAGAAGATCAGCAACTCTTACTAACTTAATTTGGGTACAAATCGATTAAAATTAAAGTAAATGCATAATTTATTGGATTTTGTTTTCTACGTACCATGCTCTTTTACTGGTACACCATTTGTATAGTGTCCAGGACCTGTTTATGAGGTACTTTGTGATTAGAAAAGAACATTTCTATAAAATGAATCCTTCTGTTCCAAAATGAAATGAAAAGAACATTTGCATGTTGCTATAATTTTTTATTATCCTATGACATTTAGGTTCCAGAGACTGAACTTGAGGCAAACACCTTTCTGTTGACTTCACATATCTACTGGGCTCTCTGGGCACTTATCCAGGTACTTTTGCAGCCATGATTTTGTACGAATGAATAAATATTTCAGTTGTAAAATATTGTTGGTACAAAATTTGATGATCTTTAACTGATGAAAAAAATAATTTGCCCTTTCGTTTTTGTGCAGATTTCAATCCCAATTGTACCTCTCTATTAACTGGTATGTTAATCTCTATTAAATATTGTTGTATTTGTATGCTGGCAGTGATCTGAAATTAATCTGTTCTTTTTTTCATTTTTTGCATGGTTTAATATGCAGTCATTTACATAATTAAAAATTAATCTAATTTTTGCATGGTTTTTTTTTTCTGTGATCTTATGCATTTCATTGGTACAAGTTTGTTGATCAATCCCCTTATTTCCAATACAGTCCATTATAACATGGACCGAAACAACCAAGCTGTAAACCGATCAACCAACAAAAAACGGGATAGGGGCCCTGACTGGAATGAAACGGAGACGACCTTTCTGTTGGCTGTGGCAAAAGATGTTCAACTGAAAAATGGAAGGAGCGATTTAAATTTCACAACAACTGACATGGCCGAAATCTTAGCACTCTTCAAACAACAATTTCCTCATTGTGGTCGCACTGCCTTGAACCTAAAAACTAGAATTGGAACTATAAAGAAAGAGTTCAGTATTTTTTATGGATGGGCTAACACAAGTGGTTGGAATTGGAACTACGACAAACATGAGCCGAATTGGCCATCGCCTGAAATTATGAAGGAGACAATTGAGGTATGAAACCATATTCATTTTTAGTTACATTTAAATATAATATCTTAATCTATGTATAATTTCTAACATAAAGGGATAATTTGGATTGCAGAAAGGAGGAAAGCGCACAAAATACTTTGCTGGTAAGAAATTTCCATGGTATGCAACAATGGAAGAACTTATGGGAGGAGGAAAAACCAAAGGTGCAGCTCGAGATAAGGACCACGAAGGCACACAGGCTAGTGCCGCTGGCAGCCAAACTGGGAGCTCTGACAATCCTCCAGATGATGGAGTTGAGGATGCAACCACAGAAGGATCTGTCCATGTGAGTCGTAGCTCGGATTCTAATAAGAGGAATAGCACAGACTCAACTGAATTGTCAACTCGAGCGAAAAGACTCCATTTAAGAGCGAGTGAACGAAGGAGTGAAATCAAAGAGATGAATGCAACTGGTAAAGAGATTGTGAAGTCAGTGAAGCATTATGCTAAAGTCAAAAGGTCAAAAAAGGATGAGATAAATGAGTGCCTTAAAAAACTGAATGATCTGAATGTGAGGGGACACTTGCGATACATGTGTGTGGAAAAAATGGAATTGCAAACTTTCAGAAGCCTAATTTTGAGTTCAAGTTTGGAACAGATCAAGGAACATTTTCAATATGATGAAATGAATCGTGCACAACATCAAGTTAACCTACATCATGTTCCCCAGCAGCAAGGATCAAATTTGAATCAGTTATTTACCCCACCAAACCAGTACCCCCAACAACAAGGACCAAACCCACATCATGCATATATGCAAGGACCATTTATGCAATACTTTCAGTCACCACCACCTCCATCACATGATACATCACAGAATTATCCCCATAACCTCCAAGATGCCTATAACACTTTCAACCTTGATCCACATTCACCAAATCATTGACATCAGACTTGTATCATTGAATATTGTTGTAATATTAATCTAGTTAGCTCAGCTTTCATGACTGTTTTAGTTTTAATTTTAGTTATTTTTAAATTCTAGTTGAGTTAGCTTTCATGATGTTTAGTTATGCTATTTAGGTGAACACTAATTTAGTTATGCTATTTAGGTGAACTCTAATTTAGTTATGCTATGTAAGTTGAATTCTAATTTAGATGTTATTTAGCTTTCATATGTTTAGTTATTTTCTTTTCCATTCTCGTTCCATTTTGACACATTTTTTATTCGGCACATTTTTTATTTGCTCAAATCATATTTGGCACATTTTCGGCACATTTTTTATTTGCTCAAATAATATTGATCTCCTCGTATTTTCATAGAAATGTCAAGTGATGAAGAGCATTTGATCGAGGCTGACACATCAAGCGAAGAAGAATATTCGATCAATGATGATACGTCAAGTGATGATGAAGGATTCGACGATATTATTATAGCAATTACTCAATGGACATACAATGCTATGCGAATATGTGTAAGGGATTGGAAAGACACGAGAAATGATAGAGAATTAACCGGCAAAGGTTGGATTCTAGGCATATTAAATGGCCATGAAGACCGTTGTTTCGATTTATTCCGACTGACTGTGGTTAATTTCAACATTCTATGTGACATACTGTGTGAGAAAGGTTTGGTGTGTAAGGGAGATGTAATTATTGAGGAGCAAGTGGCGATGTTCCTACAGATTGTTGGCCATGCACACACAATGCGAATAATAGGCGAAGATTTCCAGCATTCAATAGAGACCGTGTGGAGGTGTTTTCGTAAAGTGCTACGTTGTGTGTTGCGAATGAAATCAGACTATATGAAGATGCCAAATGCTAATACGCCCATTCATCATAAAGTATCTGAAGGGACACCTTTTGCTCCATTCAAGGTACCTTGTTATAAAAAAAAATTTTATAAAATAAAATTTAGAAATCTCTAACTTCAAATTTAAATTAATATGGATATCTTGTTAAGAATTAATGCACTTAGCTAGTTTGATTGTTAGCTACGTATCTCATTCGTGTCTCTCTCAGTTACTGGTAATCAGTAGTTTTAATAATAAAACAAACTATATTTTTCGTAGGATGCATTAGGTGCAATTGATGGTACACACATTCCCGCATATCCTGACAGTAAAGATAAATTCCCCGAAAGATTTCGCAATAGAAAGGGAGTTCCTTCACAAAATGTTATGGCAGCAGTTGATTTTGATGGTTTCTTTGTCAGTGTAGTTACAGGTTGGGAGGGATCCGCTCATGACAATTTGATATTGAGAACAGCAGTAGAAGATGGGTTCACTGTTCCGCAAGGCAAGTACTTTCTTGTAGATGGCGGTTACGCAAACACTAATCAATTCCTTGCTCCATATCGCGCCACTACGTACCATTTGGCCTCATTTCGTGCACGTCGCCGAGGAGCCAACCAAGTATATGGAAGTCCAGAGGAACTCTTCAATTATAAACATGCACAACTAAGAAATATCGTTGAGAAGACATTTGGCATTTTGAAATCTCGCTTCAAAATTTGTGTAAACATGCGCAGGTACAAGTTCAGGATACAAAAGAAAGTGGTTAGGGCATGCTGCATTCTTCATAACTTCATCAAGCATCAAAATCGTCTTCAAAACTTATCAGATGATGATTTATTATATCAAGGGATTCAAAATAATATGGAGAATGAAAATGAAGAAGATATAGGTGTTGGGGGGACACTGTTTTCAAATGGGGATGCTTTGAGAGAGAGCATTAAGACTATTTTATGGAACAATAGGTAATTTTACCATTTTTAATAATGTGATGTAATATTTTAATTACGACTTATATTAATTATTAGGTTCTACTTTTGGCAAACAATATAATATTATGATTATTAATGATGTGATGCAGTGATGCACATCGATTTAGTTAATTATCTCCATCAATTTCTGTCATTATCACAATAATTATTATAATATTATTATTAGGAAACAAATCAAAATTAGTTTGATATTCGTGACTCATCTTAAGCAACTCTGATGTCGAATAAAAAATAATAATCAAAGGGAATGAAGTTGTAAAAAAAAAAAAATTAAAATGATATTTTATTTATTCCCTCCATCTCTAACCTCAACATACTACACCAAACAACATTTTCTAACCTCAAGTTAGCACTACTTTTTCACATCTTCTAACTTCACTACCCTCAACCACTAACTTCAAATTCTCTAACTTCAACCTCTAACTCCGCTAACTTCACCTCCAACCAAACATGCCCTATATCTTTAAGATTCAAAGAAGATAAACATTCAAATTTACTATTAGAGTTTCTGCATAATCATACACATAATTGGAATAAAGTTGATTAGGATGGCTTTGAATTTACTATATATTAGATTTATTTTAATCCCGAGAAGTGTTAAACTAATGCTTATTATCGTATTAATTTGTTTGTTCCTTTATGTTCAGAACTTCAGATATGTATTATACTCAAAAGTTAAAAAAGTTTTGTTTAATTTCACCTTTTTATTGAACGTCTTTCTTGTGTTGGGTTTGCTTTAAAGCCAAAGGGAATAAACAATTCTAACAAGTCAAATAAACAACCCAGAAAACATAAACTCGCAGAACCAGCAGTTGGAACGGACCGTTCCAAAACACCAGAAAACTAAATCGAGAGCGGAAGCTTACCTAATTCCATTGCTATGGTCTGAATCTTGATGTTAAGCACTTCTTGATGTGTCCTGACGTGTATGCACCTTCACCAAAACTGTTCCACGCACCTAAGTAGGGAGAAAGATCTTCCAAGAGAACAAGACGCGCCCTTTGATGTCTTTAGCCTGAACAAAAGAACTATCTCTCTCTAATCGATGGAATAATTAGGGAGAGGGGCAGAGATGCTGCTATCAACGCATGTATGCAGCAATACTCGTGTGTGTCTTGTCCCTTGGGGACCAACCCCTTTATTTATAGTGCCAAGGGCTTCTTGGCCACCACACAATACCATATTTTGTCCATCATAAAATAGGTAATGTTTCTAAATATAACCACCTATAAAAGGCAACACATCTATTGCACAAAATCTGTTATTTCTTTACAGCCATGTTTAGCTTATTACCATAATCAATAGAAACTTGGATACCAAACAATAATCAGCCCATACTTAATTTAGATTGTTTCCATATAGACTCGTCAGCCTATATGGAAATAATCTAACAATCTCCCACTTGGGCTATTATGTTTAGTGTTATCCAATGTCCTTAACTTAATGAGCTCATCTTTTATGGTAATAAAATTTTGTGTCCTTAATTCCGTCCATCATTTACAATAATAGAAGACCAAGGAAGCATTCGTTACATTATAGCATTTACAGGCCTCTAATCCTATAAAGCCGTCGTAACTAAACTCACAATGATCACAATATCATTATAAAGAATGACATTGAATTAAGATGTGTATAAGTGGTGTGGAAAATACACGTAAGTGTGACTGTCACGTGTCTATTTCCAACTTTATTGGTCACCCAAAAAACTGAAGTGAGGTCAACTTAAATAAATTGAGAATGAAAACTGAAACTGAATTTGAAAACTGAAACTTTATTTATTTCTGCAGAAATATTCATTACATAATACACTGAATAAACTGAATAAACTAAAACTATCATCAAATCTAGCACTCCCACTGAGCAAAACTCCCACTAAAGCCTAGAATCCTCAACTGAAATTACACCCATACTAGTTACATGTTTCAGAAACTGCTTGGGTATTAATGCTTTAGTTAGTGGATCTGCTATCATTGAGTTTGTTCCAATGTGCTTGATTGATAATTCGTCATTCTCAACTTTTTGCTTAACAGACATAAACTTGATGTCGATGTGCTTCGAGTTGGCTGAGCTTCTGTTATTATTAGCATACATGACTGCTGAGTTATTGTCACAGAAAATTCTTAGTGGAGCTTGGATAGAGTCCACTACACGCAACCTAGTGACAAAATTTCGCAACCATGTTCCAAATAATGACGCCTCATAGCAAGCCACGCATTCTGCTGCCATGGTTGAAGATGCCACTAGGGATTGTTTGGCACTTTTCCATGAAACAGCTCCACCTGCCATCACGAAGATGAACCCTGTGGTTGACTTTAAACTATCTTGACATCCCGCAAAATCAGAATCAGAATATCCTATGACCTCCAGCCTATCTGATCTCCGATACGTTAGTGCAAAGTCTTTGGTTCTTTGAAGATATCTCAAAACTCGTTTAGCTGCCTTGATATGCTGCATTCCTGGGTTATACAAATACCTGCCTAGCATACCTGTAATGAAAGCAATGTCTGGACGTGTACACACTTGGGCATACATTATGCTTCCAACTATGGAGGCATACTTATTGTCCTTTACTTGCTTCTTTTCCAACTGTGTTTTGGGACATTGTTCTAGACTAAACTTGTCCCCTTTAGCAACAGGGATCTCTGTTGGTTTGCAGTTTTCCAAATCATACCGCTTGAGTACTTGATCGATATAGGCCTTTTGTGATAGACCCAAAATACCTTGAGAACGATCTCTAAGTATCTTAAGACCTAACACGTATGATGCATCACCAAGATCTTTCATTTCAAAATGTCTAGATAGAAATTTCTTAGTTTCATGCAACATATCCTTATCGTTTGTAGCAAGCAGTATATCATCCACATACAAAACCAAGAAAGAATATTTACTCCCACTGAACTTGTGATATATACAATCATCCGCCGGGTTACTCTCGAAACCAAATGAGAGAATCACTCGATGGAATTTGTAATACCATTGTCGAGACGCTTGTTTGAGCCCATATATGGATTTCTTAAGTTTGCAAACCATTCTCTTTGGATCGTCCGATACAAAGTGGGGTGGTTGCACCATATAGATGGTTTCATCAATGTCACCATTGAGAAACGCAGTCTTAACATCCATTTGATGAAGCTCAAGATCTAAATGTGCCACAAGTGCCATGATTACCCTAAAAGAGTCTTTCGATGAAACTGGAGAGAAAGTCTCTTTGTAATCAATACCTTCTTTTTGAGTAAAGCCCTTAGCGACAAGACGTGCCTTATACCTTTCCACATTACCCTTAGAATCCTTTTTGGTCTTAAAAATCCATTTGCAACCAATAGGTTTCTTTCCTTCTGGTAATGGTACTAAGTTCCATACATCATTGTCATACATGGACTTCATTTCTTCATTCATGGCATCGATCCACTTTTGTGAGTTTGGACTGTCTAAAGCTTGACGAAGATCATGAGGATCTTCCATCATCCCAATGTCAAACTCATGTTCTTGGAGATAGACCACATAATCATTAGATATTGCTGGTCTTTTCTCTCTAGTGGATCTCCTAGGCACAAGTTCTTGAGGCGTTTGTAGTTGTTCAATGACATCATTATCTTCAACTTGATTATTTCCAAGATCCAAGTCCATAGGATCTGGAACAGGATCCGTTTCTTGAATTAAACGGTCCGTTTCAATCCTGGGCACTGCATCTATGATCAACCGTTCCGTTTCAGCCTCAGACCGGTCTGTTCCAATCCTGAAACGGTCCGTTTCAGCCCTGTCATGGTCCGTTTGAAGATCAGTGCTCATTTCCTCCTCGAAGATAATATCCTGATGTGTCATATCTCCCCCCACAACCAAAACATCCTCAAAGAACTTAGCTATAATCGTCTCAAAAATATTCCTATTAGTGGGATCGTAAAACTTGTAACCCCTAGAACGTTCGGCATATCCAATGAAATAACAACTAACTGTCATTTCGTCCAATTTCTTCTCATTTGGCTTATAAGGCCGAGCTTCAGCTGGACATCCCCAAATGCGACAATGTTGCAGACTTGGTTTCCTACCAGTCCACATTTCATAGGGGATTTTATTGTTATTTGCCTTAGTTGGTACACGATTGAGTAAATATGCTGCCGTTTTAAGCGCTTCGCCCCAAAGAGATCTTGGCAAATTAGTATGACTGAGCATACTTCTAACCATGTCCTTCAATGTCCTGTTTCGCCTTTCAGCTACTCCATTCATGCTAGGCGATCCTGGCATGGTATATTGAGGGACAATGCCATTTTCCTCTAGGAACTTAGCAAAAGGCCCTGGACGTTGTTCACCTGAACCGTCATATCTACCATAGTATTCACCACCACGGTCAGATTTGACTTGCTTAATCCTTTTGTTGAGTTGTAACTCAACTTCAGCTTTAAATGATTTGAATACGTCCAAAGCTTGCGCTTTTTCACTTAATAGATATAGATAACCAAATCTTGAATAATCGTCTATGAAACTGATAAAGTAAGTTTGACCATTCCTAGTAGGCATAGGAAATGGTCCACAAATGTCCGTATGAATCAGTTCTAAGACATCACTCGTTCTATTGGCATCATATCTCCTTTTATTGGTTTGTTTTCTTTTAACACAACTTTTACATGGGCCAAAATCAGTCATGTCTAAAGGATCGAGTATTTCACTTTGCACAAGCCTTTCAATTCTCTTTGGAGAAATGTGACCTAAACGCTTATGCCAAAGTGCACCTGAATTCTCATGAGTTAATTTACGCTTAACACTTCTAGTACTTGTATGCAAGTTTTCATTATATGAAGCAATAGTTTCCAAAGAATATAGATTGTCATAAACTGAAAGAAAACCAGATCCAACGCATTTAGAATTATGAGATAAACTGAATTTTCCATTTCCAAAAGAACAAGAGTAACCAAATTTGTCCAGTACAGAAATAGAAACTAAATTTCGTCTAAAAGACGGTACAACAAAAGTCTCATATAAATTCAAATACAATCCAGTCCTAAGTAACAATCTAAAATGTCCAATAGCTTCAACTTGTGCCTTCTTGCCATCGCCCACATAGATGTATCTTTCACCATCATTTGGCTTGCGGCAGCTCAGGCAACCCTGCATAGAGATACTTATGTGAGTTGTAGCACCCGAATCAATCCACCAAGTATCTTTTTGTACTGAAGTTAAATTAACTTCTGAACAAACCAAAGAGAGAGACATACCTTTCTTCTTGCGCCAAGCTATGTAGCATGCACAATCAGTCTTCTTGTGTCCCTCTTCGCCACAGAAGAAGCACCCATTTGGATTCTTTGGCTTCTTGCCAGTCTTTCCCTTATTGGGTTCCTTCTTTGGCTCTGAATTAGCAGCCTTTTTCTTATTTTGTTTCTTCTTTCCATTATTCTTGGAAGTGGAGGCAACGTTAGCACTGTGTGTCTTATCAAGCTTCAACCTTTCCTCTTCTTGAACTAGATGCGAAATCAGTTCATTCAGAGTCCACTTGTCCTTAGTGCAGTTATAAGTAACCTTGAAATGGTTATACTGACTAGAGAGAGAGTTAAACACTAGACACACCTGAATTTCCTCAGATATGTCTAACTTAAGGGCTTGTAACTTTGAAGCAAAATTAGACACTTCCAAAACGTACTCACGAATGCTGCATTTTCCATTATACTTTATAGAGGTGAGTCTTGCCATGAATGTACAAATCTCCGATTTCTCATTCTTGGTAAATCTCTTCTCAATTTCTTCCAAGCATGCCTTAGCCTCATCGGAATCAGAAATGGTACCCCTGAATGCCTCTGGAATTGTCTTCTTAATGATCATTATGCCCATGCGATTAGAGCGATTCCATTGAGCTACACTTTGAATGTGTTGTTGAGTACTTTTAGCATCAATCTCAGTTGGTTTCTGCTCCCTGAATGCAAGGTCAATATCTAGACAACCGAGAACTATCATCAAGTTCTCTTTCCATTCCTTAAAGTTGGAACCAGTCAGCATGGGTATGCTGTTAATGCTAGCTGGAATGTTTGCTAAAATAAACCAAAGACAAAAAATACACTAATGTTAATAACCATAATGTATAAGTTAAATCATAAAATATAAAGGTCTAAATCCCATCTACTAGTCTTTATTCATTTACAAGTACTCTTTGGAGTCTCCAAGCAAACTTCAATTAACTAGGTGTAGCATCAAATGTAACGATTCATAACATATCAATTAATTAACCTTCCTTTGGGCCGATTAATTAATTGTATGTAAAACCTTATAATCATTACCCATTTGATTCTACCAAAACATTGCACATGTAGTCTTTTAAATTATGTCCTTCCTTTGGGCCGATCCATAGTTTAGAAGTTACATGTACCTTAATACACTTTGTACCTGAGTCTTTGAAACAACCATTAATATGAGAGCCCACTTTGGCGGGATGATATTAATATTGATTCAATTCTCAAAATACAACTCAAATTACCTTTATATTAGACTTAAAATATACCTAATCCTAGACTTTTCATTATGCACATCAATCCTAAGATGAAAAGCCTAACTAAATACTAACATAGGATGATATAGACTTAGGACCCAGTTGCAAACCCTAAGGTATATACGCGTTGGATCGTACGAACCAATAAACCTGAAACGGACCGTTTTGGTGAGAGAACGGTCCGCCTTAAATAGACCAGAAGAGAACCAAAGAGAGATATGACCATACAAACTAGTACGAGTCATATTGAGATAAGAAAAGAAAGCGGTGGTCTCCCGTTCAGCCAGCAGCCATTGAAATTACACCACATCCAGGCAAGATTCTCAGAAAAGGCCAGAGTCATATGGACACTTTAGGCGCCGGCCTTATTTTCTGCGACAGAACTTGTCCTCATGACAACATGGTGTAACCCAACGCTTACAGCTCTTACTAATGAAAACCACGGCAAAGAAGAGAAGAGGATGGATGCATAAAGTGTCATTTGTACCTAACCAGTACAAACAACCTGCATTTTGGCTTAAAATCTAACAATCTGGTTCTGGAACGGACCGTTCTGGTTGTAGAACGGACCGTCCTAAACTCTGGTCAGTACCTAACAGTTTGCAACCAAAACTGAAGTGGAACGGACCATCCCAGAGTGGAACGGACCGCCTGAAAACCGCAGAGAAGAGTAGAAAATGTCGTCCTAATCTAGGTCGAGAAACCCTAAAAATTTCTCTCCTAACCTGACAATCTACTTTAAATCTAAATCATCCAATTAGGTCAGATTTTAAACGACTTTGAATTTTTAAAACTTTAACTTAATTTTCAAAATCTTTTCAAGCAATTGCAATTTCAAAATAATTTGAATCATAACAAAGAGCTAAATCAAAATAAACAATTCAATAACAGTTCAAGTTGTAGCCCTTTGGGTCCAATTTGCAATTACAAACAATAAGTCTGGTACAATACTCAATAAACAGATCATAAACAATCCAAAGTTAATGGAACGGTCTGTTCGAGCCATGAAACGGACCGTCCAAAAACCAGATAAATCAGAAACAGTTCAGAAAACAGTCCAGAAAAAATTCCAGAACATACGTGCCAGAAATTTAAACAGTTCAGTTCAAATCAACAATCTCACCAAATCAATTCAAACACTTCAATTAGATCCAAAATTATGTGTCATGCTACTGGCTCACGACGAGTGGCTCTGATACCACTTGTTGGGTTTGCTTTAAAGCCAAAGGAAATAAACAATTCTAACAAGTCAAATAAGCAACCCAGAAAACATAAACTCGCAGAACCAGCAGTTGGAACGGACCGTTCTGGTCATAGACCGGACCGTTCCAAAACACCAGAAAACTAAATCGAGAGCGGAAGCTTACCTAATTCCATTGCTATGGTCTGAATCTTGATGTTAAGCACTTCTTGATGTGTCCTGACGTGTATGCACCTTCACCAAAACTGTTCCACGCACCTAAGTAGGGAGAAAGATCTTCCAAGAGAACAAGACGCGCCCTTTGATGCCTTTAGCCTGAACAAAAGAACTATCTCTCTCTAATCGATGGAATAATTAGGGAGAGGGGCAGAGATGCTACTATCAACGCATGTATGCAGCAATACTCGTGTGTGTCTTGTCCCTTGGGGACCAACCCCTTTATTTATAGTGCCAAGGGCTTCTTGGCCACCACACAATACCATATTTTGTCCATCATAAAATAGGTAATGTTTCTAAATATAACCACCTATAAAAGGCAACACATCTATTGCACAAAATCTGTTATTTCTTTACAGCCATGTTTAGCTTATTACCATAATCAATAGAAACTTGGATACCAAACAATAATCAGCCCATACTTAATTTAGATTGTTTCCATATAGACTCGTCAGCCTATATGGAAATAATCTAACATCTTGATCTTCTCTATGTTGGTTAATTTGGACCTTTCCCTTTTTCTCTGGTATTTCTATTTTTTTTTCCCCATTTCTTAGTGCCACACTGATGGAAAGGATATGTAGAACGAGGAAAATGGATATGCTCCGTGCTCCTTTTGACTTTAGATGACTTTCAAAATATTTGAGACTATCTCGTCTGACTTCTGATGTCACGAGGTTGAATGGGATTAATTTAAGGATAATTTACATATATGACTCTGAACATTCAATTTTCTAACTCTCAAGTCCCAACATTTTACAATATACATTAAGAATGTAAATTGTCTCATTGAAGTTTTTTTTTTTTTTGGACATAAAATAAGGGTCATGTCCTTATCTTTTTTATATATAAAAAGAAACCGGTATTTACAAAATTTGTGAAAAAAAAAATACATTGAAAAGAAAGAAAAGAGGGAAACTAATGCTAAGAAAACAACCAGAAGATGAAAAGGCAGTTTAGAAAAGAACAGAAAAAAGCAGTGAAAATGGAATTATGCTAATATCCTAATCTCTCATCCAACTTTCGTAGTTTCTGCTAAAATCTTGAATTGTAGCTGTCCCATTCAAAATTTTTCTGTTCCACCAGAAACTGGAGGTTGCTGAACTTTTCATTGAAAACTCTTTGACACCTCTCACGCCAGATAAGAAAGGTCATAATTGCCATTATTTCCTTTGTTTTTGCAGGAGTCTGTTGAGGTTTGTGCTGCAGAAACAGAGTTGTGTCGATCTGAAGAAGATGGAGATTGTGGGGACAGTAAGATGAGAGGAGATTGTACTTTACTTGCAGTGTGTAATGGCATTCATTGAATAAGTGTTGTGCTGTTTCTTCCCTGTTCCTGCATAAGTAGCAAATGCTTGGCATTGTCCAGCCCCTTCTCCTTAAAGTATCGACTGTTGCGATTCTATTCTGAAGCATTCTCCAAAGGAAGATAACCATTCTCGGTGGTATTTTGAGTTTCCAGATTTCTTTGAGAGTGGAGTTGTGTTTTGGCAAAGTTTTGATGAAGCAATAAAGGGATTTTGTAGAGAAGAGGCTGTTCGCTTGTAATGTCCATATTGCTCGATCTGGTGCTGGTAATAGGGGGAGGTTTACTGTGTGTAGTAGTTGAAAGACCTGGGACAGTTGGTTTAAAGCCAATTCAGAAGTGGATATGGTTGGTTTGAAAAGCTTTGAGACGTTAGAAGTATTCTGCTGAAAGTAACGGACTGAAATGCCCTTGTCAAGACAGAAAGAAAAGAGGGTTTGAAATTTGTGTTTTAGTATGCCAAAGCCCCAGTTAAAGTGCCAGAAGGGAACCCACATGCCGTCACCTAACTGAAAATTTAGAACTGTTGAGAACAAATCAGTCATCTTCAAGAAGTTGTAGTGCAGCTGACCATTGAAGGGGATAGTTGAAAAATTGCCATTTTGTAGGATTACATTGAGGTTGGACCAGATTTAACGTTGTCTCGAAAGCCAGGTCCAGAGCCATCTCGCCAATAGCACCTCATTCATCACTGCTAAGTCCAGGATCCCTAGCTCTCCTATTGCTTTCGGCATACAAACTTTGTCCCAAGAAATTAGAACTAATTTAGCACTGTTGCAGCCATGCCATAAGAAATTTCTCCTCATTGCATCCATTCTTTTAAGAACCCATGTGAGGAGTTTGAAAGCTGACATGAAGTAGATGGGTAGAGAGCTAAGGCAAGCATTTACCAGTATTGCCCTTCATGCTATCGAGAGTAAGGATGCTAACCATCCGTTAAGTCTCGCTTGAAATTTAGAAAGAAGGCTCCCATAGTCTCTTTTCTTGAGTGATTTATTTGAAAGGGGTAGTCCCAGGTAGTTTATTAGAAAAGACGTCGAGGGGCATGCCAGTATATGGGACAATGATGTGGCTGTTGGTTCACAGTTTAAGCAAATTAAAGCTGATTTGGCAGGGTTAAGTGCTAAACCTGAGGTGTGTTGGAAGGCAACTAGCAGCAGCTTCAGCAATTGCGCTTGATGTGTTTCTGGTTTAAAGAATATCAAGGAGTCGTTAGCATAAAAAAGACAAGGCAGCATTCCTTCATGAGGCATTGGCATGGCACCTATTCTTGTTAGTATGTTCATCCATCTAGAGAGGAAATCAAATGCTACTATGAACAGATAAGGGGACAAAGGGTCCCCTTGTCTAACACCCCTTCTAAGTATAATCTTTTTCCCTGCTAGATCGTTGACCAGCACTTTAGAGGATCCCTTCAGAACACAATTAGTAATCCATTGCACCCAAGTGGTGGGGAAGCCTAGAGCCAGCAGGACATTTTTTATAAAATCCTAGTTAATTGTATTGAAGGCTTTATGCAGGTCGGCTTTGAGAACTGCTAGTTTTATCTTTTTCTTCGTGGCATGTGTAATCACTTGCTGTGCATAAAGAAAATTTTCCACTATATTCCTGCCAGGTAAGAAGCCTGATTGGTTTGGTTTTATTAAGTCATGGATCAAAGGTGTGAACCGATTCATCAGAATTTTGGATAAGAGTCTCTGCATCGAATGTACTATACTAATTGGTTTGAAGTCGGAGGGGTATGATGCATCAGTTTTCTTAGGTATTAGGCAGATCAATGAATCATTGAGGGAGCTTAGTCCTCCATTCTGAAGAGCAGAGTTTAGGGTGGTCAGGATGTCTAGCATTAATTCATCAAGGAACATTTTAAAGAATTCTCCCGTGTATCCATCTGGGCCCGGGGATTTCCTATTTGGCCATGCCTTGATTGCATTGGAGACCTCATCGTGTGTAACGGCCTACGTCAGATCTGAAGGGAGGTTTAAATGGGTGGGGTATAGCATGCTCCAGTCCTGTATTGGTGTAACATCACATTGTTTTCCCATCAACTGGCAGAAGAAGTTATGGAAGGCCCGGCCTTTAGTTTTTTTTATCAGAAACCAAGTCTCCATTGTAGGTAATTTTTTGTATAAAGTTTTTCCTTTTGTTTGAAGAAGCCCTTGCATGAAAGTAAGCTGTATATTTGTCCCCACAAATTTTTCATTTAACAGAAGCTCTCTGCTTCCAAACTTCTTCTTCTAAAACCGCAAGATGAACAAATCTTTTTTTCAGCAAAGCTTTTACCAATTTTTCGAGTTCAGTGAGGTTTCTAATTTCCATTACCCAATCGCACCAGGCAAGAAAATTTCTGATGACTTTGAGTTGTTGCAAAATAGTGCTTGATCTTGACTTCTTCCACATTTTGATTTCTTTTGTTAGAGCAGAAAGTTTGAGGTGGAATTAAGATGGCGTAGATGCCACTGGAGTACATAGCCAAAAATTTCGGACCAGGTCTTGGAAATGTGGCAACTTTAGAAAAAAGTTTTCGACTCTGAAGATGTTGGAGCGCATGAAGCTGGTTTGGATCGTGCAAAGAAGAGGCAGGTGGTCAGAGGAGGTGTTTGGTAAGGCAGACTGAGTGATGTTGGGGAAGCGGTTTGAAAAAGGAAGATTGAAAAGAAACCGATCAAGCTTGGCTAGAGTTGGGTTTGCTCTGGCGTTGGACTAGGTGAACCGTCATCCAGCAAGTTCTAAGTCGATCATTCGAAGGTGAAAGATTAAATCGGCAAAGTTGTTGGACATGGAGTTGTTGGGTGAAGGGTTTGTTCTCTCATCTTGCATCAAGGTGATATTAAAATCACCGCACAAGAGCCATGGTGTGTCAGAATGGGGTGCTGACGAGTTAATTTGAGAGAAGAAGTTGGTACGGTCGGTACCAGTGGAGTAAATAGAGGTGATCCTAAATACCGAGCCGTCTGTATTAAAAGAGAGATCGACAGAGAGACAGAAATTGGTGGCAAGACAGTTAACCATAGTAAAAAGGTTATGGTCCCAGGTGATTAGAATACCCTCTAGTACCAATTGCATCTCCCGTGACAGATTTTTTAAAAGTAGAACCACAGGATTCAAAGAGTAAGTTTTGACTGAAGAAATCCCATTTTGTTTTCTGATAGCAGATTATTTGTGGTTTCTCAATTAGAATATTTTGCTTAACTGTCAGTCTTTTGTCACGGTCATTTAGTCCACGCACATTCCAAGAGATTACTTTAAAATTGACAAACATTAATCATTCAGAAACAGTAAAACACTGGATACAAGAGACGGTCGATTAAACCGGAAAGTAAAACTAAAACAGAACATAAAGAAAAAACAAAGACAAAGACTTGAGACTGAGAGTTCCAAGGAACGATTAAGGAGAGGAGGGGACGGCGTTGGCCACTGCAGAAAGGGAACGAGCAAGACAGCTCTTGAGTTCCTCAGAAATGTCAACTCCTCCGTTAAGAGAGAAAGGCAATTGCTTTTTGTAGAGTTAAAGGGTCTGGGTCTTTTTCAAAGTTGTCATCCACTATTGGGCCTTTGCTCCTGTGCTGGGCTTGTCTTGACTGAGTTTTTAGAAAATCGTTAATCTAATTAGTTCTGAACCGTTCAAAAACAGTAGTTTTTAAAAATCCGAAAAAAATACTTAAAAATTTCAAAAAAATATAAAATTTGGTCTGTATGGAGATTTCAATAGACGGATCATATTTGACGGTTTGGATCGGTCATTTTGAACTAGATTTAGGAGCTTTGAGCGCGACTCACCGACTCTTTGGTGAGTTGCAACTCACCATAGCAAAACTCTATATATATATATATATATATATATATATATATAGGTGCAATAACAATTGAACTCATTTATATTTGATGTAACAACCCTTCATGATCACTGAAATTCAACGGCTAACTTGTAATCAATTTCGTTAGTTAAATAGGAATTTGGTGTTTCGTACGTATTGCTATTAATTAATCGTTAATTTCATAAAGAATCCAGTTAATAAGATATTAATTACGAATATCATCTTTTGTTTCTAACATTACCTCACATACAAATTAATGAGATTTTAGTGTGTGTGTGTGTGTGTAACTATAATTATAATTATTAATTAAATTTTCTCATTCTCCTCCAGGGCCAATTTTGACTAGGATTTTGTACAAATATAAATTTTTGGATGCCGGCCGGATGCAAATTGTAATAAGGCGGTCAGCAATTAATTCAAATATATCTGCTATGATAGTTTAGAGGTAAATGCAGGTCTAGCTAGCTAAGAGCATGAGCATATTCCAAAATTGATCCATATATTTGTATCGTGTTTACACACACCCGCACACACACGTACACACGTACATATCAATCCATATATCACGTGATGCTACAATAAATTTTGCAATATTACTACGATAATGAATTACTAATAACTAATTTGGTGCATGTTGAAGTTTTTATTTATTTATATATTTAAATCTAGTTCTCTGTCGCAAATGTATCGTCCTCATTGTACGCAAAAGTAGAAGTAGAGACTAGAGACTAGTACAAAATAATCGTAAAGAGAGCTTGTACAGTTAGTGTTAAATATATTTGCATGTACTTAATGAGACTTTAATATACTCATGACTCGATTTATTATCCTCGCTAATCATTATGTTTTACATAAGTGTGAACTTTTCTTAACTTCTCACAGTGAAGTTAACTAAAATTAATGATATAAATTTTTTAAATATTTAATGCAACATTTTTCGAAACTAATTTTAAATATTTTGATGTAAATTGGTGTATCGTACCGCATGACTACCGGAATTTTTAAAATAAATAAATATTTTAAACATTTTGATGTAAAGTGGTATATCGTTATAAAGAAATGAAATTTTATTAATATATAAATATCCACGTAGGCTCCATCTTTCCTTCAGAATGGATTTTCACTTTCAGACTGCGCAGCTCTATTTTAATATATAAATATTTTAAAATATTTTGCTGTAAAGTGTTTCAAGTTTTAAAATGCAGCACTTTATTGTCGATAATACAGCTTTATCGATATTTGGAGAAAAAAACATACAATAATATCACAATCATCCACAAAACTACGGTTCACGATGAAACCGTTTGTTGTTGATAATTTACCGATAAAACTATTTCTGACGGAAAAAAAATGAAATTTTTGTGCTATGCAATCCTATATGATACATTAAGGTGTTTTGTAAATTGATTCTTTGTCAATTTTTTTTGGTAGAAAACATGTTTTATAATCAAGAAATCTCATTTAATATTAATACGAATGTATAATTAAATTATGTCAAATAAATTTGAATGTATGTCATAGTTATTATAACTAAATGACATGATACAATCATTTCATCGACCGTTTTATCACTGAAAAAAATTGTTAAACGATAAATCAATATCTGATTAGCTGACCGCTACATAGCGCAAATTGCATTTTAAAACTTGGAAAGTGGTATATCGTTAAGTACGGGAATTTTGTAATAAATAAATAGCCACGTAATTGCCACGTATGCTCCGTCTTTCCTTCAGAGTGTTTTTTCAAACATCGCACTGCTATTTAATAAAAGAATTTAAACATTATAATTTAATGTAAAGCGGTATATCGTTAGTATGGGAATTGTTTTAATTAAAAAAAATCCATGTAATTGCCACGTGGGCTCCATCTCAGATTAGTCTTTGATCTTTCCTTGAGCGTTCAGAGTGGTTTCTCACACAGCGCAGCTCACTTTTTATGCTGTTAACTTTCTTGACGCCGTTAGATATTAGTTCCGGCACAATTGTCAGTCTCTCTATTTTTTGTAATTGTGAATCTGAATGCTCACGCCGTTAAGAGAGCCCATCCTTGTTTTCAGCTTTTCTGAGCCTTTTGGCCTTTTCTTCTGTTCCAACTTCAAGTTTGAAAAGTCAAGCATTTCTACGGCTAATCCCAAAATCACAGCACACATCTCTCTCGCTCGCTCTCTCTCTCTCTCTCTCTCTCTCTCTCTCTCGCTCTTTGGCTTACGTGCTCTCGCACTGAAGATATATCGCTTCCTTCTCCAAGAAGAGATAGATAAGGACGCCAATTCCTGTTCTTGCCATTGCCAGAGTATTCAAGCAGCTAATTGTGCCAGCATCCTGGTTTAACAGGTACTTCCACACTCTTTTATACTATTTTACTACTGTGAATGTATCTCTATGTCATAGGTTATATGAGATTTTCTTTTCTTGACATTGTCTATTAGATTTTTAGAAAAAATGAGGTATGACAATTCTCTATCCAGTACTTGTGAGTTTTAGTAACTCAAGATTGTGTTATTAATTATTTCTTTAGATCTGGTTTTGCTATTTTACTACTGTGCATGTATCTTTATGTCATTGGTTTCATGAGATTTTGTTTCTTGATATTGTCTATTAAATGTTTAGAAAAAATGAGGTATGACAATTCTATTGCTAGTACTTGTGAGTTCTAGTAACTCAAGATTTTGTGTTAGTAATCATTTCTTTAGATCTGGTTTTATTTTTAGTGTGAATTTACATGCATTCTGGTATTGATTTTACTCCTTTTCTTTTAATCGGATAAATTTGAAATACCTTTTAACAATGGGTTCTTATACTGTTATTCTTGCATCAGGTTTTATTTTAGTTATGAATATATATATTCTGGTGTTGATTTTAATTTTTCAGTTCTGATGTGCTTAATCTTCAATACTTTTTATAAATCGGGTTATAATACTATTATTTTTGCATCAGGGTTTTAATTAATTTAGTACTGAATAAAATATAATGGTGACTTAATTTAATTAATCGAGTTGTGATAATCTTTATCGGGTTTATAACTGTTGATTTTTCTATTAGGACCAATCTTCTCTCCTTTCTGTTTGCTTGGCATCCTGGTAGACCCACACAGTGCACTGCTAGTGTACCACCACTGGTAAAGAATAACTACTCTTCTCCCAGTGGCTGGTTTTCTGCGTGAGTCCAGCACCAGTGCCTGGCAGGTGTTTTTCGGTAAGGTCTTTATACTTCTTTTTTTGTTTTTGTTTTTTTTTTTTTTTTTTTGTTAACTGTATTGAGAGTCGGTACAAATAATTGGCACTCTAGCCTCTCCTTTTAACACTCTGTTCCTTATACTGGGAGTGATTATTCTCGTTATTCTTTGATATGCTATCTTTCTCCTTTTGACGAAAAACGAATTAGTATACAAGTCTTCACCTGTGTCTTCTCAGAATTACAGAGGGTTGGCCATTAAACAATTGGATATCCTCTTATACCAAAAATCTGATACATGTTAATAATTGTCACACTTTTGTACTCCTTCCAGTAGCAAAAGAATACTAAGGCTCCAGATATGGATCTAGAATATGAAGTGGCGAATATGGTTAATTTTCCAAAGAATCAAAGGTCCTATCGTCGAATAAAACATCCGTATGGAAAGCCAGGATGCGCAGAGCACATGTTCTACAGATTGAGCAGATATTTGCGTGGCATTCAAGGAGAGTCCCATTATGATGAAGAATCACTTGCGATAGCCCATGTTCAGGCCTTGATCCGGTCAGCTTACCTCGGGACAATAAGGTCTTAATTTCTTACTAATTTATCACTTGTCAAAAAGGTTCACATAAGTTTAGTCAATTTACATCTACTCTTCTAACTATAATATCGTTATTCTGTTTTTCAGGGATGAGCCTGCTGTAATTAGTGCTGCTAATCGTGGCCAACACCAAGGTAAACTTTTTAATTTGTGTGTTTAAATTCAGTGAGATATTTTTGCAAATAATGCTTACCAATTGATAGTCACAAATGTAGGTCGGGTCACAGAAACTATTCTTCAATTTATACTGAATAGACCCAATGTGGAGGCCATTAGAATTCAAGCAGCGCGTAGATTTCATAATGCAACGATGGATTTACATGATGATAATGCAGACGATATGCAACTAAGATATCTGGCAGAGCATTCTGCACAGGTATTCAAATTGAAGGTTTCATTTCCTTTTGGTTAGGGCTGAACCTTTTTTGCAAATAATTAAATTTTCCTCAAAGCTAATATGAATATATTCTATTTGGCAGGTGCTTGAACAACTTGAGCTAATAGGAAGAAAAACGATGCATCTTCACGACTTGCGCGTAATTATTGATGAATTATGTCCTAATCGTTATAATCAAAATGATTGGACCAATTTTGCTCTGAAGGGGCACCAAATTGGAGCCATAACGACTCGAGTTGGATGCAGACGTGCAATAATACTTCATACTTCATTGGGTGAAGCATTCTACTCAGTTGCTATGGTTCGCTAGTTTAAGTGTTTTAGTGCTGAAAGTTTAATCTTTTTTTTTTTTAATTATTTGGTGGAAAGCACTAGCGATTATTTACAAGACGTATCTGCTTGCTACTTTGTGGGTCCTGGGGTTTGGATTATTTGGCAGGGTTGAGCTTATTTATTTTTCTTTCTCAAGTGTTCTGTCTTACACTAAAAGTGTGATTAGTATTCAATTGGAAAAAAAAAAACGTGATTATGGTTGTCAGTGTTGCTACAGGTATTTGAGAGCTAGGTTGTTTCTACTCTACTTACTTTATTTTCTCAACACTGACCAAGCTGTGGTTTCTGTAAATAATTTTGTAGGATTTAGTTTGTTTCCAATTGCAAAGATATGATACTGGAGCATAAATTGTAAATTTTGATGGGATCTTTAATTTATATTTTTTTTATAATTGCATTCTACGAATTCTATTTTCCAAATTTCAATTTTTTCAATTTTAAAAAATTTCGGCATAAATTAATTGCTGTAAGAATATGTTTGGAAAATTAAATAACTGTAAATTATCACCGGTTCTCACATAAGATGGTTTTATTTTTCAATTATCTTTTGCTCATAAATTGTAAAAATAATATTTAAATGATATAAAATTTTAATAGTATTATTGACTATTATTTTAAAATCTATTATTGTAATATCGAACTTTGGAAGCCCAATACTAATATCGGACTGCCACAGTCTGTCATTAGCCGAAAAAAAAGAAGGGGGCTAAGATCATTCTTTGGAAAAATGATATAGCATTTTAAGTCTATTTTATATACCTTTTCCATTTTTCTTCTTAGCTTTTATATATTAACAAATCATTGTTGGTTGCTTGGATTACTCTTAAAACTAGCTCTTAAGAATGTGATATATTACTAATAATGTCAAAAAAAATTATATGCAATAATTAACATACACTCTGAGCTTCAATTGATGCGGTTTATGACTTGAGATGAGGCTTTGGTTTTCATGAATAGCTACAGTCCACTCTCAGGGAGATATTAACCTTATCTTTTATTTTTAGATATCTTTTGTAAGCTGATGAATTAGAATATCCAAAAACTATAGGCATGTCTTTTTTGAGAATTAGTATAAACAACAATTATTATATTATGTATAAAGACATTTCATTTCATACATATAAAATTTCCAATCAAAAATTTTATTATAGAAAGAATTTTTAAGATAAATTGGAGTTAACAGCAAGAGAACATTGTGTTCAGGTACATGGCTCGTTAACTTTTCACAAATTATGTGGTTTCATCGCCTTGACACAGATGCCAGTCACTAATACATCAATGCTCAATAATTTTGTCAACTAAAGAATATGACTCTCTTTAAATCTTCAGGTTTCGTTGTTCCAGCACAGGCAGGGGTGGCCGCAAGGTAAGATCAAGATCGATACTGCTGCCTCCTTGCAAGCACGGCAGGCCCACCGGTCTACCAGTCCACCAGGCAGAGGACTTTTCATTCTCAGTGCTTCCTCCTTCAGCGGTGTTGTACTGGGGGAACAAGTCTCGGAGATTAGAATCACATCCTTCAGCCGAGAAGTGGTTCCCATTAGTTTCGGCCTGGGGGCTTGAATCAGGAAGAAAGAAATCACGCCCTTCAGCCGAGAAGCAGGTCTCCATGGTGTTATCTTGGACATCCTTCCTCCAGTTTTCTTCGGCTGAAACTGATAAGCTGTTGTCAGCTGTGACCTCTTTGTTTGGCTCCTCCCAGTCAGGTATCATCTCATCCTGCTTTTTCTACAATTAGGAATTCAGCATGGTTAAATTCACCTGTTAATTGTTTTGCAAAACCCATCACATTCAATCACAACATCTACCCATCCATATGCAAACATCTTATAGTATTTTATCACTGGTGATAGACAACTAAGTTAATGTCAAGTTGGTTGATATCAGATGAAAAGGGCAGCTCCCTTAAGAAGGATACAGTGCAATTAAAAATCATTGGAAAAGAAAATTAAAAGAGCAGCAGAGTTGACAGGTTAATTTCAGACAGACTCTTTGGCCCCTGTAGTCTCCTCTTTTTATCTCTGACTACTATTTTAAAGATTGTTGAATAGCAACTATAATAAAATGCTTTCTTAATTTTTTTTCAATTAATTTAAGATGAAAAGGACATGTTCCTTTTATTAAGAAGACTGCAGTGCAACTACAAATCAAGGAAAATAAATGTATACCACTTTTTGATACTTCATACGAATAAATCTAGCGCCATTACTATTCTGGTAAACCTTCCTTAGCTGAAGGACACAGTCCATCAATTCCTGGCTATCATACATAGTTGCATCAGCGAGTCTTTTATCCTGCACGTTCAATTAGAAAAATTAACACTCGACGACATAAAAATAATACATGAAGGATGAGGTGCTGAATTTGGAAAGAAAATAAAATGTTTGAGAGTGATAGAAAGTAATTAACCCAAATATTGCGAGATGGATCGAGGTTCCACTTCGCGACAAACACAGCAGAAGCTGCAACTTTTGATGGTAAGTGTCTGAGGAAGTAATAAGATGCCAGTGCGAGCTCTGCTAGATAACATGCCATAGGTTCCAGGGCAGGTTGTATTATTTCGGAAGAGGCATGTGCAACTTGAAGATATCTCCTAAAATGAAATAAATATTCAAGAAAGAACAAAATAACTATTTAGGAAAGAACAGTACAACGATCCGAATATCTAATACATTAGAAGTTGACTAAAACTGACCTCAGAAACGTGTTACAAGTTGGCACGGAGATGTCAAAACCTAATGAAGTTAGTACTTGACTCTCCATTTTTATTACCTAGTGTAGTTAATAAGAATTCGTTAAGTATTCAATATAGGGAGCGTCTTTTTCATATATTACTTTTTCAGACAGGTAGAGAAGAGGGCAATAGAGGGGAGTACCTCAGCCTTGGTAAATTTCGCATCCAAGCATAATTTCCCCACACGCACAGATTTAAATTGCCTCTCCTCATATTTTCTGAAAAGATAAAAACTGCACAGTAAATACTGGATTAAATTTTGTGTCAATGCCTAATGTTGGAACAAAAAATTTTCTCTTACGATGCAATAAGAATGCAACTTGTTCCCAGCAACAAAAGTTGTGTTGTCTCAATTTTGCTCTTCGAGAGAAAACTGTCAACTAGGTACACAGCAAGATAAAGAGTATCCGAAGAGAATCTGTAGTCATCACAAACCTAAAACCAACACAATAGGTAGCATAAATAACAAATATCAGTAACACTTAAAAATAAAAGACAAGAAGTATCAAAATAAACTGCCATGGAACCGACAAAAGTAAAATATCACAAACCTTCACCATCCAATCAACTAATGTAGCTCGCATTTCAGGAGTAATGCCGCTTTGCATGCTCTCTAAGTAATCTGGTGATGGTCTGTTGTCAAGCTGGTCAGAACAAAATAAAGCCAAAATATTAACATTTAACAGTCAACACCAAAACATGAGGTGATCCAAAGGAAACAGCATACAATCTTAAACTTTAGCAATGTAAGCCCCTACTATTTAGCACTGTTGCTTAATCTGGATTCATTAATTACATCAAACCGAGAAACGGTACCAAATATGGTAATTTCCCATTATTGTTTTAACAGTCATGACCATAAAATAAAAAAAAAAAATAAAGTACTAGATAGATTTGATGATATTACCTCATTATTGCAATGGTTCATGTATATATCATCCGCATACAACGAGCACATCAAATAATTCTGCAGCTTTTCAGTCTCCGTCGGCTCTTTCTCAGCCTATCATGAAATGAAAAATAAAACAATTTGATTCGTTGAATTTAGAACCTGTAAGTGCCAGAGGACCCTTAAAATAAAATACCATTCTATATAACATTGAAATTATGAGTAACAAATATACCTCCTGTCTGTCCCATAACAAAAGAATGAAGAAATATTATATAACAATACCTCAGAGATTAGTTTGCCCAAAAAGAGAACTCATACACATTTCAGTAACCAAGTTGGTTACTGGTAACGAAACAAACGTGCCTGATGAACAAGTCATGCCACCCACCAAAAAAGAAAAAAAACACACTTTCAAAGGTTGAAAAATAGAAAGTGCATTTAACATCTGCAAGATAAATAGTGAAAGATAGTCAAGAGCCTGCAAAAAGCAACAAAATGGCAAAAAGCATGAAGATTAATTGATAGTCAAGACCTGCAGTGAGCAACAAAAGGGTAAAGAGCATAAAGGTGGATTGATAACAGTCTAGACACTAGAGCCTGCAAAGAGTAACAAAAAGGTTAAAAGCATAAAGGTTAACAAATAGTAAAGACCCAGCAAATTAAGAGCAACAAACAAAATGGTAAAGAGCATGAAGGTTGATTGTGTTCCATATGATCAGGTTGAATCAATAATTGAAATACTTATATTTGCCAAACTATTAGGGTAAACTAGAGGTTTACCCATGGTATTATGTGTTCCAGTTTACTCATAACAGGAAAAAAATGTCAATGATGCACAATAAGTACAACAATGGAGGTGAATGGGCAGAAATAGTAAAGAAGTGGTGTGGTGTCAATGATGAATATGATAAGTTACTACCTTGGGATTGAATTTTGGTGAGACGGAGAGGATGGCATTACTAGGTGAGTGTGGGAGATGCGAATAGGGACCTGGACCTTGAGGCGAGAGATGTGTCTCACTGGCACTGGCTCTGTCTCTGTGGTGGAGAGACAGAGACATGGTGGAGTTCTCTTTTCCCAAGCTTGAGAGGTGGTCCTCCAATTGAAAATGAGGCATCATCACGTTTAGTTCCTGCTTTAATTTTGTGCAATTAAAATTGAACATCGTGTAGTCTAAAAATAGAAATAGAAATAGAAATAGAAGTATATATAGTCTAGAAATAGAAATTGAAATAGAAATAGAAATTGAAAGAAGCTCACCTGAACCTGATCCACCTTGGACTTGGAGGAGGAGTACCTTCGGTACCGTGTTCTGTCCTTGCTGATGCGCCTACTACTACCAGTACCAGAACCGTAGGAAAAGGAAGCACGATCATCCCTCCTTCTAGGGTTCGGGTTCGGGTTCGGGTTATGTTCGCCCTTGTCGAACCCGGCTGTCGGCGCCATTAGAGAGATTTGCGAGAGAAGAAGCGAGAGAGATTTGCGAGAGAGCGAGAGAGATGAGAGAATTTAGGTTTGGTTCGCGAGAGAGCCAGAGAGAAAGAACGAAAGAAACAAGGAAAGAAAATGGATTGATCGATTCGAGTGACAGTGATTCTGTTTCGTTTATTAGATCATCACATCTATTTAAATGGAGACCGTTTCTTTTCAGACCGTCCGATCCTATCCCATCGCCATAAACTTTTAATCTCTGCCCTTCCTTCTCTTTTCTTTTCGTTTTCTGCGACCGACCTTACTTTGTTGACTATTCTGTTGACTTCTCGTCGCATCGCTATTCGCTGATTCGCTTCATCTCATTCTCAGTCAGGCCACACGCCCACGCCCACTTTCACTTTCGCATTTTAACACAAACCATCCACAAAACCATTTATTTTTTTATTTATTTAAAGGTTTGTGTCCGATCGATATATTTCCCATTCCGTCTAACAACACTTAGTTCATCAGAAAATTTCTGATAAATAAATATATTACAAATTCCTGGTTTTCTTTAAAGGAACTGATTTTTTATTTCCTTTTTTTTTTTTTTGTTTAACAATTTCCTGTTCAAAGTTGTACGTTAATTACAATTTGAAAGAAAACTCGTGAAGCTACTAAAAAGAAACTATCTATGCGCTTCTAGAACTGAGACACAAGGACCAATTTCACTTGCATTTCTCTATCAAACAATGATTAATTTGTGGAGTACAGCTGTACTGGGCTTGGCATAAGACGAGCTGATACTGGCACAAACGTATATTTTTTATTCTTAATATACATATAAATATATATTTATGCACGTAGTTTGTAGTTTATATGTTCTACATTTCATAGTTACAATTATTGAATTTTTATAATTATTGAAAAGATAGTGACAATGAAAAAACGAAAAAATTAATAAATTTATTTAATATCGGGTATTGAAATTGAGATCAACCAAATGAATTTTTTTAGAATTTATTCAGTTTATTCCCAATCTTTTTTATATTATAAACACTTCAATAATGATAACCATAACTTAATAATACTACATGATTTTTCAACTATAAAATATAAAATATATAAACTATATAATATCTCAAATATTTGTGCTTAAATATGTATTCATATTTATATTAAGAATAAATTATATGTTAACTCTAATGTATATTATAATTCATATTTATTTTTAAATCATCATTTCTTGATAACTTTATAAAAATAATAAATCTGGTTATTATGTTGAATTTATTCGATATTATAATTCATATTTACTTTTAAATCATCATTTCTTGATAACTTTAGAAGTCCAATATTAGCGTCAGATTTCCAAAATTCGATATTATGATAACAGATTTCAAAAATCAAAATATCAATCATAATATTAAAAAAAAAATTATTTAAATATTATTCTTAATAATTTCTGCCTCTGACGTGAAGGCCCAACATCAATCAACTCTTGCACCTTGGAAAGCGATGCAAAATGGTTATTAAGATTTTCTCAAATGATACTAAATCCATTTCACTAAAAATCTCAATTTTCTTTCTCATAATTATTCTGCTTCTTCTTCTTTTTTTGTTCTGGCAAAAGTAAAATTACATATTGTGCTCAACCCCATTGGCGAGCTTATGGCCTAATTTCAAATATAGGTATGTACACTCTATAACAAATTAACAATAAACAGTCAGGCACTTTCAACTTTATATAGATATTGTCAGCTACCAGTCAATGTGCTCTTTGGAAGCAAGACGGAAACGGCGTGGCAAACACTTGTCGCGGCAAACCTCATTCTGCATGGAACAGTTCATCGAGCATAGCATATTTTTCTTTACCTCCTGTCTGATAGGTTTCTCGATAAGGCCTTTTTTTACTGCCTCTAAGATGCATTTTCAATTCGTAAAATTGCGAAGCAATTCAAGAAACTTGTGGTAACCGTCCATTGATAAGTCAGAATTCAGATGATGATTTGTCTGCTTCTTTTCGTTCATCTGTCCTCCAACCTCAACAATTATTCCATCTACAAAAGGAAAAGTAAATCACTTTTCATAATAATTAATTTTTTTTCCGAAACAAATTGAGAAGAAGGGTGCAATTATATCAATGTTTGGCAATCTTGTCCTAGTATTACAACACCATTTTATCTGTGGAACCATTTAAGTTCTTATTAAAGAGCTAGGTTTAGAACTATCTATAATCAAGTATTAACAAGTAATAATAATAATTATTTTTAATATAATTAACATTTTTATTGTATAAATTGAGCTGACCTGAAGATAAACTTGGCTGTATCATTCCTCTCTCCCGATATGCCATAGCAGAGTAAAAGAACTCCACAGCTGATGCCACTTTCTTCTCTATCTTGTTGAGCAACTCAGCCTCTTCTTCATCAAGCATACGATTATCATATAAATTGCCTATATCTTCAAGGTATTTTAAGATACCCTGTAAAATAATGACATTTAAGTGTTCATGCAGTGCGTATGAACACCAAAATTGGAGGAGTTTCAAGAAAAGGCTCAGACACCAAAATTGAGCACAGAAGGAAATAATCAAAATTGAACACCAAAATTAATTCTTTACCAGTAGACAAGCACAGAGGGAAACACCAAAATTGAACAAATTGAACAATTTTTTTACAAACAAAATTCAACAAAATCAAAACGGAACAAATTGAACACCAAAATTCTTTAATGCTACCGTGAAACGAAACGATTAGACGGTCGAAACGGCTTCCGTTTTAAACATAGGCATGTTACCTTCGAACTGTTGTTGGACTTTTTGGACTGGGCAGGTTCAATAAATTAATTAATTAAGTCATTTAAATCGATTAACTTAAAACTGGGAATTGAAATAAAATAAAACTAGAACTTTACCCTTCACCTGAAAAATAATTTATAGGCAATTATTTGAGATTAACTAAGTGGACCGAAAATAAGGTATGAGACCGGAAAATAGAGAAAATAAAGATGTTGCCTAAACAAAATTGGATTAATACGTGACCTTAAAAACGAGAGATGATTACAATTGTCCTGAATAAATAGAACAGATACAATGATCAAATTTCATTTGGACATTTATGATCCCAAAAGCACTAAAACACCAACCCATTAAAACATCAACAAATTATTATTATTATTGTTGTTGTTGTTGTTGTTGTTGTTGTTGTTATTTATAAGTAACACATTAATTAAAAATAAATTATTTAAACTACATTTTCATTTCTTTTATGTTACATTTATATTTTTCTTGTGTTTCTTTTTATTTAAAAAGATAAAAAAATATTTTGCTTATTGAAAGTTTTCTAAAAAACCAAACTAAAATTGACACGACATTAACGAGTGGATTGTAGTCTAGGATCTCGTCAGCACGTCTTTCTTTGCACGTTTCATTGATGTAACTCTTGCCAAATTTATTCTAGTAGTTGGAATCCTTTTTCAAAAAAATAATATAATTCAAAACAAAATTCCTTTTCAAAAAACCTAAACCATTTATCCCAGTAGCCAAAATCTTAATCCAAATATAGGGTTAACTTAGCAATCGCTAGTCTTAGTGTTTTAGAGTTTAGTGTCTGCTCTGATAAATCGATTTCTTGCCAGGTGAGCAGCAAGACTACTAAGGGCGTGTGGACGACTACTACCCGAGTACTAGACAGTATAGGCTGGTCAGGACTTCACCGACCATCCCGAGGAGGAGTAGAGTCACCGTCTCTGACTTTTTCAAGTGTTGATGCCTTAGGTTTTATTTATTCTTTAGTTTAGCAATTAAATCATTAATTAACTGTGTGCATATCATGTCATACGCACTGCATGAACACTTAATTGCATGCCATTAAATTCAAAAAGAGATTATACTTATAGGTTGTGCATTGCATATTAATAATGTGATTAATATACTTAAAATATCCTTAATCAACACTTGCATTTGGTACGGATCAAAATAGTGATTAATATTATCAAGTTGTACTGCGGTCATATGATGGTTATTCGTATTGCACTATAGTATTATTTCCCCTTGACTTGACTTGGATCATGCTTGTGTGTGCCATTATACCAAACTACTTCTCGACCCCCCATGCGTCTGTTTATTTGTAATATTGATTCATTCTTCTTGCAATGATGGACCTGGGTGTGGGGAGTAATCTTTGTTTTAACCTAGAAAACCGTAGTTTTTACTTATAAGTATGATTAATCTAATGAGGGTTACAAATTTATACTGTATTAGATTGAATTAAAATATTGTTCAAATTTTGATTAATTGGCGGTTTATAAAAAAAAATTTATCAAGTAAGGTTCGACCCGACTAGTATAGTCATGTAGACAAATTAATCTATATATAACTAATAGTAATATTATTTCAGAAATAATAGTCAATATTCTAATTCCTATTTTTTCAATGAAAATTTGTTTGATTATGTTATTTTTTGCGCTTCTAATTGTTAATTACAATATATATTTGTTTTAAGTTTTTATATCATTATTTTCAATTAAAATAGCATAATTTGTAAAATCAAAGTTCTTGGAAAACCACGAGTCAAATTACTTTCAAATTATAGTTAGTGTCTTCTGGATTGAACTTTCGTAGATCAATGATTATGGATTGGCAATTAATACATCAGTTCATAATCAAGAACTTAGTGAAAGAAACTAAGGATCAAATTTTGAAATCACGGTTATGATTTTTAAATTACGAATGTTTAATTTCAACTTCGATTATTTTATATTTTAGAATTGAGGTCGGAGCCTCAGACACTGACCATTTTGCATTTTTAAATCGTTGAACTAAACATAAATTTTTATATTTACAAATAAAATGATGCAATCAAATACTAACATTTTCTAAAATTTATGCAATTATAGCCAAGTCTTCGATATTTTGTGTCCAAGTAGATAAATGATTTGAAAAAACAGATATTTTAGGCATGCATATCTTCGGAACAGTTTCTAAATTGATTGAAGGATTACAAATGAAGATTTTTTTTTCTATTCTATAACAGCAGACTCCTCGAGAGTCGAGATTAATTTAAAAAAGCAAAGTTGTACAAAATCCATCTAAAGGAGAAAAAAAAAAAAAAAAAACACAGATTATAAGCCCAACCCGAACTATACTCCCAAACAAATACAATGCATACCACAGAAACAAAGTGAAACGGTTGAAGAATTCTATCTTTAATTAATCTGATGTTTTTATGTTTGTTGGGTCTGATTTTTTCCTTTTGTTTGTGTTTCATTTTTTTCTATATAAAAAATGGAACTGGGTGGCGCTCCACCTTTTTTCCAAAAAAAATAAAAAATTATTGTTTTTGAGATTAAATTTTCGTTTTTAAATTTTTACGGGTTTTTAACATGACATTTTATCAACCATGGTGCGTGCTGATACGCGGAAAAAGCTTATCTGTTGTGCAGTGCTACTACTGATATAACTGCCATGTAATTTTCCTTTTGTTGGCTATTTTAATTTATGCAAAAATCCTGAAAATGAATCAAGACTTGAGAAATTGTACTTCAGCTATTGCTGGATTACATCGCCAGAAAAAAGAAAATTATTTCCTTTTTTTATTCCTGATCAGCTATTTTTGTTGGTTGCTTGGACTACTCTTAAAACTAGCTCTTAAGAATGTGATATATCATATATTATTAATAATGTCAAAGAATTCTATATGCAATAATTAAAATACACTCTGAGCTTCAATTAATGCGGTTTACGACTTGAGATGAGGCTTTGGTTTTCATACAAAGATATAAAAAGGTACAATGAGGTCATCGTTAATATTTTACACAGTCCACTCTCAGTGAGATATTAAACTTATCTTTTATTTTTCAATATCTTTTGTAAACTGATGAATTAGAATGTCCAAAAACTATAGGCATGTCTTTTTGAGAATTAGTATAAACAACAATTATTATATTATGTATAAAGACATTTCATTTCATACATATAAAATTTCCAATCAAAAATTTTATTATAGAAAGAATTTTTAAGATAAATTGGAGTTAACAGCAAGAGAACATTGTGTTCAGGTACATGGCTCGTTAACTTTTCACAAATTATGTGGTTTCATCGCCTTGACACAGATGCCAGTCACTAATACATCAATGCTCAATAATTTTGTCAACTAAAGAATATGACTCTCTTTAAATCTTCAGGTTTCGTTGTTCCAGCACAGGCAGGGGTGGCCGCAAGGTAAGATCAAGATCGATACTGCTGCCTCCTTGCAAGCACGGCAGGCCCACCGGTCTACCAGTCCACCAGGCAGAGGACTTTTCATTCTCAGTGCTTCCTCCTTCAGCGGTGTTGTACTGGGGGAACAAGTCTCGGAGATTAGAATCACATCCTTCAGCCGAGAAGTGGTTCCCATTAGTTTCGGCCTGGGGGCTTGAATCAGGAAGAAAGAAATCACGCCCTTCAGCCGAGAAGCAGGTCTCCATGGTGTTATCTTGGACATCCTTCCTCCAGTTTTCTTCGGCTGAAACTGATAAGCTGTTGTCAGCTGTGACCTCTTTGTTTGGCTCCTCCCAGTCAGGTATCATCTCATCCTGCTTTTTCTACAATTAGGAATTCAGCATGGTTAAATTCACCTGTTAATTGTTTTGCAAAACCCATCACATTCAATCACAACATCTACCCATCCATATGCAAACATCTTATAGTATTTTATCACTGGTGATAGACAACTAAGTTAATGTCAAGTTGGTTGATATCAGATGAAAAGGGCAGCTCCCTTAAGAAGGATACAGTGCAATTAAAAATCATTGGAAAAGAAAATTAAAAGAGCAGCAGAGTTGACAGGTTAATTTCAGACAGACTCTTTGGCCCCTGTAGTCTCCTCTTTTTATCTCTGACTACTATTTTAAAGATTGTTGAATAGCAACTATAATAAAATGCTTTCTTAATTTTTTTTCAATTAATTTAAGATGAAAAGGACATGTTCCTTTTATTAAGAAGACTGCAGTGCAACTACAAATCAAGGAAAATAAATGTATACCACTTTTTGATACTTCATACGAATAAATCTAGCGCCATTACTATTCTGGTAAACCTTCCTTAGCTGAAGGACACAGTCCATCAATTCCTGGCTATCATACATAGTTGCATCAGCGAGTCTTTTATCCTGCACGTTCAATTAGAAAAATTAACACTCGACGACATAAAAATAATACATGAAGGATGAGGTGCTGAATTTGGAAAGAAAATAAAATGTTTGAGAGTGATAGAAAGTAATTAACCCAAATATTGCGAGATGGATCGAGGTTCCACTTCGCGACAAACACAGCAGAAGCTGCAACTTTTGATGGTAAGTGTCTGAGGAAGTAATAAGATGCCAGTGCGAGCTCTGCTAGATAACATGCCATAGGTTCCAGGGCAGGTTGTATTATTTCGGAAGAGGCATGTGCAACTTGAAGATATCTCCTAAAATGAAATAAATATTCAAGAAAGAACAAAATAACTATTTAGGAAAGAACAGTACAACGATCCGAATATCTAATACATTAGAAGTTGACTAAAACTGACCTCAGAAACGTGTTACAAGTTGGCACGGAGATGTCAAAACCTAATGAAGTTAGTACTTGACTCTCCATTTTTATTACCTAGTGTAGTTAATAAGAATTCGTTAAGTATTCAATATAGGGAGCGTCTTTTTCATATATTACTTTTTCAGACAGGTAGAGAAGAGGGCAATAGAGGGGAGTACCTCAGCCTTGGTAAATTTCGCATCCAAGCATAATTTCCCCACACGCACAGATTTAAATTGCCTCTCCTCATATTTTCTGAAAAGATAAAAACTGCACAGTAAATACTGGATTAAATTTTGTGTCAATGCCTAATGTTGGAACAAAAAATTTTCTCTTACGATGCAATAAGAATGCAACTTGTTCCCAGCAACAAAAGTTGTGTTGTCTCAATTTTGCTCTTCGAGAGAAAACTGTCAACTAGGTACACAGCAAGATAAAGAGTATCCGAAGAGAATCTGTAGTCATCACAAACCTAAAACCAACACAATAGGTAGCATAAATAACAAATATCAGTAACACTTAAAAATAAAAGACAAGAAGTATCAAAATAAACTGCCATGGAACCGACAAAAGTAAAATATCACAAACCTTCACCATCCAATCAACTAATGTAGCTCGCATTTCAGGAGTAATGCCGCTTTGCATGCTCTCTAAGTAATCTGGTGATGGTCTGTTGTCAAGCTGGTCAGAACAAAATAAAGCCAAAATATTAACATTTAACAGTCAACACCAAAACATGAGGTGATCCAAAGGAAACAGCATACAATCTTAAACTTTAGCAATGTAAGCCCCTACTATTTAGCACTGTTGCTTAATCTGGATTCATTAATTACATCAAACCGAGAAACGGTACCAAATATGGTAATTTCCCATTATTGTTTTAACAGTCATGACCATAAAATAAAAAAAAAAAATAAAGTACTAGATAGATTTGATGATATTACCTCATTATTGCAATGGTTCATGTATATATCATCCGCATACAACGAGCACATCAAATAATTCTGCAGCTTTTCAGTCTCCGTCGGCTCTTTCTCAGCCTATCATGAAATGAAAAATAAAACAATTTGATTCGTTGAATTTAGAACCTGTAAGTGCCAGAGGACCCTTAAAATAAAATACCATTCTATATAACATTGAAATTATGAGTAACAAATATACCTCCTGTCTGTCCCATAACAAAAGAATGAAGAAATATTATATAACAATACCTCAGAGATTAGTTTGCCCAAAAAGAGAACTCATACACATTTCAGTAACCAAGTTGGTTACTGGTAACGAAACAAACGTGCCTGATGAACAAGTCATGCCACCCACCAAAAAAGAAAAAAAACACACTTTCAAAGGTTGAAAAATAGAAAGTGCATTTAACATCTGCAAGATAAATAGTGAAAGATAGTCAAGAGCCTGCAAAAAGCAACAAAATGGCAAAAAGCATGAAGATTAATTGATAGTCAAGACCTGCAGTGAGCAACAAAAGGGTAAAGAGCATAAAGGTGGATTGATAACAGTCTAGACACTAGAGCCTGCAAAGAGTAACAAAAAGGTTAAAAGCATAAAGGTTAACAAATAGTAAAGACCCAGCAAATTAAGAGCAACAAACAAAATGGTAAAGAGCATGAAGGTTGATTGTGTTCCATATGATCAGGTTGAATCAATAATTGAAATACTTATATTTGCCAAACTATTAGGGTAAACTAGAGGTTTACCCATGGTATTATGTGTTCCAGTTTACTCATAACAGGAAAAAAATGTCAATGATGCACAATAAGTACAACAATGGAGGTGAATGGGCAGAAATAGTAAAGAAGTGGTGTGGTGTCAATGATGAATATGATAAGTTACTACCTTGGGATTGAATTTTGGTGAGACGGAGAGGATGGCATTACTAGGTGAGTGTGGGAGATGCGAATAGGGACCTGGACCTTGAGGCGAGAGATGTGTCTCACTGGCACTGGCTCTGTCTCTGTGGTGGAGAGACAGAGACATGGTGGAGTTCTCTTTTCCCAAGCTTGAGAGGTGGTCCTCCAATTGAAAATGAGGCATCATCACGTTTAGTTCCTGCTTTAATTTTGTGCAATTAAAATTGAACATCGTGTAGTCTAAAAATAGAAATAGAAATAGAAATAGAAGTATATATAGTCTAGAAATAGAAATTGAAATAGAAATAGAAATTGAAAGAAGCTCACCTGAACCTGATCCACCTTGGACTTGGAGGAGGAGTACCTTCGGTACCGTGTTCTGTCCTTGCTGATGCGCCTACTACTACCAGTACCAGAACCGTAGGAAAAGGAAGCACGATCATCCCTCCTTCTAGGGTTCGGGTTCGGGTTCGGGTTATGTTCGCCCTTGTCGAACCCGGCTGTCGGCGCCATTAGAGAGATTTGCGAGAGAAGAAGCGAGAGAGATTTGCGAGAGAGCGAGAGAGATGAGAGAATTTAGGTTTGGTTCGCGAGAGAGCCAGAGAGAAAGAACGAAAGAAACAAGGAAAGAAAATGGATTGATCGATTCGAGTGACAGTGATTCTGTTTCGTTTATTAGATCATCACATCTATTTAAATGGAGACCGTTTCTTTTCAGACCGTCCGATCCTATCCCATCGCCATAAACTTTTAATCTCTGCCCTTCCTTCTCTTTTCTTTTCGTTTTCTGCGACCGACCTTACTTTGTTGACTATTCTGTTGACTTCTCGTCGCATCGCTATTCGCTGATTCGCTTCATCTCATTCTCAGTCAGGCCACACGCCCACGCCCACTTTCACTTTCGCATTTTAACACAAACCATCCACAAAACCATTTATTTTTTTATTTATTTAAAGGTTTGTGTCCGATCGATATATTTCCCATTCCGTCTAACAACACTTAGTTCATCAGAAAATTTCTGATAAATAAATATATTACAAATTCCTGGTTTTTCTTTAAAGGAACTGATTTTTTATTTCCTTTTTTTTTTTTTGTTTAACAATTTCCTGTTCAAAGTTGTACGTTAATTACAATTTGAAAGAAAACTCGTAAAGCTACTAAAAAGAAACTATCTATGCGCTTCTAGAACTGAGACACAAGGACCAATTTCACTTGCATTTCTCTATCAAACAATGATTAATTTGTGGAGTACAGCTGTACTGGGCTTGGCATAAGACGAGCTGATACTGGCACAAACGTATATTTTTTATTCTTAATATACATATAAATATATATTTATGCACGTAGTTTGTAGTTTATATGTTCTACATTTCATAGTTACAATTATTGAATTTTTATAATTATTGAAAAGATAGTGACAATGAAAAAACGAAAAAATTAATAAATTTATTTAATATCGGGTATTGAAATTGAGATCAACCAAATGAATTTTTTTAGAATTTATTCAGTTTATTCCCAATCTTTTTTATATTATAAACACTTCAATAATGATAACCATAACTTAATAATACTACATGATTTTTCAACTATAAAATATAAAATATATAAACTATATAATATCTCAAATATTTGTGCTTAAATATGTATTCATATTTATATTAAGAATAAATTATATGTTAACTCTAATGTATATTATAATTCATATTTATTTTTAAATCATCATTTCTTGATAACTTTATAAAAATAATAAATCTGGTTATTATGTTGAATTTATTCGATATTATAATTCATATTTACTTTTAAATCATCATTTCTTGATAACTTTAGAAGTCCAATATTAGCGTCAGATTTCCAAAATTCGATATTATGATAACAGATTTCAAAAATCAAAATATCAATCATAATATTAAAAAAAAAATTATTTAAATATTATTCTTAATAATTTCTGCCTCTGACGTGAAGGCCCAACATCAATCAACTCTTGCACCTTGGAAAGCGATGCAAAATGGTTATTAAGATTTTCTCAAATGATACTAAATCCATTTCACTAAAAATCTCAATTTTCTTTCTCATAATTATTCTGCTTCTTCTTCTTTTTTTGTTCTGGCAAAAGTAAAATTACATATTGTGCTCAACCCCATTGGCGAGCTTATGGCCTAATTTCAAATATAGGTATGTACACTCTATAACAAATTAACAATAAACAGTCAGGCACTTTCAACTTTATATAGATATTGTCAGCTACCAGTCAATGTGCTCTTTGGAAGCAAGACGGAAACGGCGTGGCAAACACTTGTCGCGGCAAACCTCATTCTGCATGGAACAGTTCATCGAGCATAGCATATTTTTCTTTACCTCCTGTCTGATAGGTTTCTCGATAAGGCCTTTTTTTACTGCCTCTAAGATGCATTTTCAATTCGTAAAATTGCGAAGCAATTCAAGAAACTTGTGGTAACCGTCCATTGATAAGTCAGAATTCAGATGATGATTTGTCTGCTTCTTTTCGTTCATCTGTCCTCCAACCTCAACAATTATTCCATCTACAAAAGGAAAAGTAAATCACTTTTCATAATAATTAATTTTTTTTCCGAAACAAATTGAGAAGAAGGGTGCAATTATATCAATGTTTGGCAATCTTGTCCTAGTATTACAACACCATTTTATCTGTGGAACCATTTAAGTTCTTATTAAAGAGCTAGGTTTAGAACTATCTATAATCAAGTATTAACAAGTAATAATAATAATTATTTTTAATATAATTAACATTTTTATTGTATAAATTGAGCTGACCTGAAGATAAACTTGGCTGTATCATTCCTCTCTCCCGATATGCCATAGCAGAGTAAAAGAACTCCACAGCTGATGCCACTTTCTTCTCTATCTTGTTGAGCAACTCAGCCTCTTCTTCATCAAGCATACGATTATCATATAAATTGCCTATATCTTCAAGGTATTTTAAGATACCCTGTAAAATAATGACATTTAAGTGTTCATGCAGTGCGTATGAACACCAAAATTGGAGGAGTTTCAAGAAAAGGCTCAGACACCAAAATTGAGCACAGAAGGAAATAATCAAAATTGAACACCAAAATTAATTCTTTACCAGTAGACAAGCACAGAGGGAAACACCAAAATTGAACAAATTGAACAATTTTTTTACAAACAAAATTCAACAAAATCAAAACGGAACAAATTGAACACCAAAATTCTTTAATGCTACCGTGAAACGAAACGATTAGACGGTCGAAACGGCTTCCGTTTTAAACATAGGCATGTTACCTTCGAACTGTTGTTGGACTTTTTGGACTGGGCAGGTTCAATAAATTAATTAATTAAGTCATTTAAATCGATTAACTTAAAACTGGGAATTGAAATAAAATAAAACTAGAACTTTACCCTTCACCTGAAAAATAATTTATAGGCAATTATTTGAGATTAACTAAGTGGACCGAAAATAAGGTATGAGACCGGAAAATAGAGAAAATAAAGATGTTGCCTAAACAAAATTGGATTAATACGTGACCTTAAAAACGAGAGATGATTACAATTGTCCTGAATAAATAGAACAGATACAATGATCAAATTTCATTTGGACATTTATGATCCCAAAAGCACTAAAACACCAACCCATTAAAACATCAACAAATTATTATTATTATTATTGTTGTTGTTGTTGTTGTTGTTGTTGTTATTTATAAGTAACACATTAATTAAAAATAAATTATTTAAACTACATTTTCATTTCTTTTATGTTACATTTATATTTTTCTTGTGTTTCTTTTTATTTAAAAAGATAAAAAAATATTTTGCTTATTGAAAGTTTTCTAAAAAACCAAACTAAAATTGACACGACATTAACGAGTGGATTGTAGTCTAGGATCTCGTCAGCACGTCTTTCTTTGCACGTTTCATTGATGTAACTCTTGCCAAATTTATTCTAGTAGTTGGAATCCTTTTTCAAAAAAATAATATAATTCAAAACAAAATTCCTTTTCAAAAAACCTAAACCATTTATCCCAGTAGCCAAAATCTTAATCCAAATATAGGGTTAACTTAGCAATCGCTAGTCTTAGTGTTTTAGAGTTTAGTGTCTGCTCTGATAAATCGATTTCTTGCCAGGTGAGCAGCAAGACTACTAAGGGCGTGTGGACGACTACTACCCGAGTACTAGACAGTATAGGCTGGTCAGGACTTCACCGACCATCCCGAGGAGGAGTAGAGTCACCGTCTCTGACTTTTTCAAGTGTTGATGCCTTAGGTTTTATTTATTCTTTAGTTTAGCAATTAAATCATTAATTAACTGTGTGCATATCATGTCATACGCACTGCATGAACACTTAATTGCATGCCATTAAATTCAAAAAGAGATTATACTTATAGGTTGTGCATTGCATATTAATAATGTGATTAATATACTTAAAATATCCTTAATCAACACTTGCATTTGGTACGGATCAAAATAGTGATTAATATTATCAAGTTGTACTGCGGTCATATGATGGTTATTCGTATTGCACTATAGTATTATTTCCCCTTGACTTGACTTGGATCATGCTTGTGTGTGCCATTATACCAAACTACTTCTCGACCCCCCATGCGTCTGTTTATTTGTAATATTGATTCATTCTTCTTGCAACGATGGACCTGGGTGTGGGGAGTAATCTTTGTTTTAACCTAGAAAACCGTAGTTTTTACTTATAAGTATGATTAATCTAATGAGGGTTACAAATTTATACTGTATTAGATTGAATTAAAATATTGTTCAAATTTTGATTAATTGGCGGTTTATAAAAAAAAATTTATCAAGTAAGGTTCGACCCGACTAGTATAGTCATGTAGACAAATTAATCTATATATAACTAATAGTAATATTATTTCAGAAATAATAGTCAATATTCTAATTCCTATTTTTTCAATGAAAATTTGTTTGATTATGTTATTTTTTGCGCTTCTAATTGTTAATTACAATATATATTTGTTTTAAGTTTTTATATCATTATTTTCAATTAAAATAGCATAATTTGTAAAATCAAAGTTCTTGGAAAACCACGAGTCAAATTACTTTCAAATTATAGTTAGTGTCTTCTGGATTGAACTTTCGTAGATCAATGATTATGGATTGGCAATTAATACATCAGTTCATAATCAAGAACTTAGTGAAAGAAACTAAGGATCAAATTTTGAAATCACGGTTGTGATTTTTAAATTACGAATGTTTAATTTCAACTTCGATTATTTTATATTTTAGAATTGAGGTCGGAGCCTCAGACACTGACCATTTTGCATTTTTAAATCGTTGAACTAAACATAAATTTTTATATTTACAAATAAAATGATGCAATCAAATACTAACATTTTCTAAAATTTATGCAATTATAGCCAAGTCTTCGATATTTTGTGTCCAAGTAGATAAATGATTTGAAAAAACAGATATTTTAGGCATGCATATCTTCGGAACAGTTTCTAAATTGATTGAAGGATTACAAATGAAGATTTTTTTTTCTATTCTATAACAGCAGACTCCTCGAGAGTCGAGATTAATTTAAAAAAGCAAAGTTGTACAAAATCCATCTAAAGGAGAAAAAAAAAAAAAAAAAAAAACACAGATTATAAGCCCAACCCGAACTATACTCCCAAACAAATACAATGCATACCACAGAAACAAAGTGAAACGGTTGAAGAATTCTATCTTTAATTAATCTGATGTTTTTATGTTTGTTGGGTCTGATTTTTTCCTTTTGTTTGTGTTTCATTTTTTTCTATATAAAAAATGGAACTGGGTGGCGCTCCACCTTTTTTCCAAAAAAAATAAAAAATTATTGTTTTTGAAATTAAATTTTCGTTTTTAAATTTTTACGGGTTTTTAACATGACATTTTATCAACCATGGTGCGTGCTGATACGCGGAAAAAGCTTATCTGTTGTGCAGTGCTACTACTGATATAACTGCCATGTAATTTTCCTTTTGTTGGCTATTTTAATTTATGCAAAAATCCTGAAAATGAATCAAGACTTGAGAAATTGTACTTCAGCTATTGCTGGATTACATCGCCAGAAAAAAGAAAATTATTTCCTTTTTTTATTCCTGATCAGCTATTTTTGTTGGTTGCTTGGACTACTCTTAAAACTAGCTCTTAAGAATGTGATATATCATATATTATTAATAATGTCAAAGAATTTTATATGCAATAATTAAAATACACTCTGAGCTTCAATTAATGCGGTTTACGACTTGAGATGAGGCTTTGGTTTTCATACAAAGATATAAAAAGGTACAATGAGGTCATCGTTAATATTTTACACAGTCCACTCTCAGTGAGATATTAAACTTATCTTTTATTTTTCAATATCTTTTGTAAACTGATGAATTAGAATGTCCAAAAACTATAGGCATGTCTTTTTTGAGAATTAGTATAAACAACAATTATTATATTATGTATAAAGACATTTCATTTCATACATATAAAATTTCCAATCAAAAATTTTATTATAGAATGAATTTTTAAGATAAATTGGAGTTAACAGCAAGACAACATTGTGTTCAGGTACATGGCTCGTTAACTTTTCACAAATTATGTGGTTTCATCGCCTTGACACAGATGCCAGTCACTAATACATCAATGCTCAATAATTTTGTCAACTAAAGAATATGACTCTCTTTAAATCTTCAGGTTTCGTTGTTCCAGCACAGGCAGGGGTGGCCGCAAGGTAAGATCAAGATCGATACTGCTGCCTCCTTGCAAGCACGGCAGGCCCACCGGTCTACCAGTCCACCAGGCAGAGGACTTTTCATTCTCAGTGCTTCCTCCTTCAGCGGTGTTGTACTGGGGGAACAAGTCTCGGAGATTAGAATCACATCCTTCAGCCGAGAAGTGGTTCCCATTAGTTTCGGCCTGGGGACTTGAATCAGGAAGAAAGAAATCACGCCCTTCAGCCGAGAAGCAGGTCTCCATGGTGTTATCTTGGACATCCTTCCTCCAGTTTTCTTCGGCTGAAACTGATAAGCTGTTGTCAGCTGTGACCTCTTTGTTTGGCTCCTCCCAGTCAGGTATCATCTCATCCTGCTTTTTCTACAATTAGGAATTCAGCATGGTTAAATTCACCTGTTAATTGTTTTGCAAAACCCATCACATTTAATCACAACATCTACCCATCCATATGCAAACATCTTATAGTATTTTATCACTGGTGATAGACAACTAAGTTAATGTCAAGTTGGTTGATATCAGATGAAAAGGGCAGCTCCCTTAAGAAGGATACAGTGCAATTAAAAATCATTGGAAAAGAAAATTAAAAGAGCAGCAGAGTTGACAGGTTAATTTCAGACAGACTCTTTGGCCCCTGTAGTCTCCTCTTTTTATCTCTGACTACTATTTTAAAGATTGTTGAATAGCAACTATAATAAAATGCTTTCTTAATTTTTTTTCAATTAATTTAAGATGAAAAGGACATGTTCCTTTTATTAAGAAGACTGCAGTGCAACTACAAATCAAGGAAAATAAATGTATACCACTTTTTGATACTTCATACGAATAAATCTAGCGCCATTACTATTCTGGTAAACCTTCCTTAGCTGAAGGACACAGTCCATCAATTCCTGGCTATCATACATAGTTGCATCAGCGAGTCTTTTATCCTGCACGTTCAATTAGAAAAATTAACACTCGACGACATAAAAATAATACATGAAGAATGAGGTGCTGAATTTGGAAAGAAAATAAAATGTTTGAGAGTGATAGAAAGTAATTAACCCAAATATTGCGAGATGGATCGAGGTTCCACTTCGCGACAAACACAGCAGAAGCTGCAACTTTTGATGGTAAGTGTCTGAGGAAGTAATAAGATGCCAGTGCGAGCTCTGCTAGATAACATGCCATAGGTTCCAGGGCAGGTTGTATTATTTCGGAAGAGGCATGTGCAACTTGAAGATATCTCCTAAAATGAAATAAATATTCAAGAAAGAACAAAATAACTATTTAGGAAAGAACAGTACAACGATCCGAATATCTAATACATTAGAAGTTGACTAAAACTGACCTCAGAAACGTGTTACAAGTTGGCACGGAGATGTCAAAACCTAATGAAGTTAGTACTTGACTCTCCATTTTTATTACCTAGTGTAGTTAATAAGAATTCGTTAAGTATTCAATATAGGGAGCGTCTTTTTCATATATTACTTTTTCAGACAGGTAGAGAAGAGGGCAATAGAGGGGAGTACCTCAGCCTTGGTAAATTTCGCATCCAAGCATAATTTCCCCACACGCACAGATTTAAATTGCCTCTCCTCATATTTTCTGAAAAGATAAAAACTGCACAGTAAATACTGGATTAAATTTTGTGTCAATGCCTAATGTTGGAACAAAAAATTTTCTCTTACGATGCAATAAGAATGCAACTTGTTCCCAGCAACAAAAGTTGTGTTGTCTCAATTTTGCTCTTCGAGAGAAAACTGTCAACTAGGTACACAGCAAGATAAAGAGTATCCGAAGAGAATCTGTAGTCATCACAAACCTAAAACCAACACAATAGGTAGCATAAATAACAAATATCAGTAACACTTAAAAATAAAAGACAAGAAGTATCAAAATAAACTGCCATGGAACCGACAAAAGTAAAATATCACAAACCTTCACCATCCAATCAACTAATGTAGCTCGCATTTCAGGAGTAATGCCGCTTTGCATGCTCTCTAAGTAATCTGGTGATGGTCTGTTGTCAAGCTGGTCAGAACAAAATAAAGCCAAAATATTAACATTTAACAGTCAACACCAAAACATGAGGTGATCCAAAGGAAACAGCATACAATCTTAAACTTTAGCAATGTAAGCCCCTACTATTTAGCACTGTTGCTTAATCTGGATTCATTAATTACATCAAACCGAGAAACGGTACCAAATATGGTAATTTCCCATTATTGTTTTAACAGTCATGACCATAAAATAAAAAAAAAAAATAAAGTACTAGATAGATTTGATGATATTACCTCATTATTGCAATGGTTCATGTATATATCATCCGCATACAACGAGCACATCAAATAATTCTGCAGCTTTTCAGTCTCCGTCGGCTCTTTCTCAGCCTATCATGAAATGAAAAATAAAACAATTTGATTCGTTGAATTTAGAACCTGTAAGTGCCAGAGGACCCTTAAAATAAAATACCATTCTATATAACATTGAAATTATGAGTAACAAATATACCTCCTGTCTGTCCCATAACAAAAGAATGAAGAAATATTATATAACAATACCTCAGAGATTAGTTTGCCCAAAAAGAGAACTCATACACATTTCAGTAACCAAGTTGGTTACTGGTAACGAAACAAACGTGCCTGATGAACAAGTCATGCCACCCACCAAAAAAGAAAAAAAACACACTTTCAAAGGTTGAAAAATAGAAAGTGCATTTAACATCTGCAAGATAAATAGTGAAAGATAGTCAAGAGCCTGCAAAAAGCAACAAAATGGCAAAAAGCATGAAGATTAATTGATAGTCAAGACCTGCAGTGAGCAACAAAAGGGTAAAGAGCATAAAGGTGGATTGATAACAGTCTAGACACTAGAGCCTGCAAAGAGTAACAAAAAGGTTAAAAGCATAAAGGTTAACAAATAGTAAAGACCCAGCAAATTAAGAGCAACAAACAAAATGGTAAAGAGCATGAAGGTTGATTGTGTTCCATATGATCAGGTTGAATCAATAATTGAAATACTTATATTTGCCAAACTATTAGGGTAAACTAGAGGTTTACCCATGGTATTATGTGTTCCAGTTTACTCATAACAGGAAAAAAATGTCAATGATGCACAATAAGTACAACAATGGAGGTGAATGGGCAGAAATAGTAAAGAAGTGGTGTGGTGTCAATGATGAATATGATAAGTTACTACCTTGGGATTGAATTTTGGTGAGACGGAGAGGATGGCATTACTAGGTGAGTGTGGGAGATGCGAATAGGGACCTGGACCTTGAGGCGAGAGATGTGTCTCACTGGCACTGGCTCTGTCTCTGTGGTGGAGAGACAGAGACATGGTGGAGTTCTCTTTTCCCAAGCTTGAGAGGTGGTCCTCCAATTGAAAATGAGGCATCATCACGTTTAGTTCCTGCTTTAATTTTGTGCAATTAAAATTGAACATCGTGTAGTCTAAAAATAGAAATAGAAATAGAAATAGAAGTATATATAGTCTAGAAATAGAAATTGAAATAGAAATAGAAATTGAAAGAAGCTCACCTGAACCTGATCCACCTTGGACTTGGAGGAGGAGTACCTTCGGTACCGTGTTCTGTCCTTGCTGATGCGCCTACTACTACCAGTACCAGAACCGTAGGAAAAGGAAGCACGATCATCCCTCCTTCTAGGGTTCGGGTTCGGGTTCGGGTTATGTTCGCCCTTGTCGAACCCGGCTGTCGGCGCCATTAGAGAGATTTGCGAGAGAAGAAGCGAGAGAGATTTGCGAGAGAGCGAGAGAGATGAGAGAATTTAGGTTTGGTTCGCGAGAGAGCCAGAGAGAAAGAACGAAAGAAACAAGGAAAGAAAATGGATTGATCGATTCGAGTGACAGTGATTCTGTTTCGTTTATTAGATCATCACATCTATTTAAATGGAGACCGTTTCTTTTCAGACCGTCCGATCCTATCCCATCGCCATAAACTTTTAATCTCTGCCCTTCCTTCTCTTTTCTTTTCGTTTTCTGCGACCGACCTTACTTTGTTGACTATTCTGTTGACTTCTCGTCGCATCGCTATTCGCTGATTCGCTTCATCTCATTCTCAGTCAGGCCACACGCCCACGCCCACTTTCACTTTCGCATTTTAACACAAACCATCCACAAAACCATTTATTTTTTTATTTATTTAAAGGTTTGTGTCCGATCGATATATTTCCCATTCCGTCTAACAACACTTAGTTCATCAGAAAATTTCTGATAAATAAATATATTACAAATTCCTGGTTTTCTTTAAAGGAACTGATTTTTTATTTGCTTTTTTTTTTTTGTTTAACAATTTCCTGTTCAAAGTCGTACGTTAATTACAATTTGAAAGAAAACTCGTAAAGCTACTAAAAAGAAACTATCTATGCGCTTCTAGAACTGAGACACAAGGACCAATTTCACTTGCATTTCTCTATCAAACAATGATTAATTTGTGGAGTACAGCTGTACTGGGCTTGGCATAAGACGAGCTGATACTGGCACAAACGTATATTTTTTATTCTTAATATACATATAAATATATATTTATGCACGTAGTTTGTAGTTTATATGTTCTACATTTCATAGTTACAATTATTGAATTTTTATAATTATTGAAAAGATAGTGACAATGAAAAAACGAAAAAATTAATAAATTTATTTAATATCGGGTATTGAAATTGAGATCAACCAAATGAATTTTTTTAGAATTTATTCAGTTTATTCCCAATCTTTTTTATATTATAAACACTTCAATAATGATAACCATAACTTAATAATACTACATGATTTTTCAACTATAAAATATAAAATATATAAACTATATAATATCTCAAATATTTGTGCTTAAATATGTATTCATATTTATATTAAGAATAAATTATATGTTAACTCTAATGTATATTATAATTCATATTTATTTTTAAATCATCATTTCTTGATAACTTTATAAAAATAATAAATCTGGTTATTATGTTGAGTTTATTCGATATTATAATTCATATTTACTTTTAAATCATCATTTCTTGATAACTTTAGAAGTCCAATATTAGCGCCAGATTTCCAAAATTCGATATTATGATAACAGATTTCAAAAATCAAAATATCAATCATAATATTAAAAAAAATTTATTTAAATATTATTCTTAATAATTTCTGCCTCTGACGTGAAGGCCCAACATCAATCAACTCTTGCACCTTGGAAAGCGATGCAAAATGGTTATTAAGATTTTCTCAAATGATACTAAATCCATTTCACTAAAAATCTCAATTTTCTTTCTCATAATTATTCTGCTTCTTCTTCTTTTTTTGTTCTGGCAAAAGTAAAATTACATATTGTGCTCAACCCCATTGGCGAGCTTATGGCCTAATTTCAAATATAGGTATGTACACTCTATAACAAATTAACAATAAATAGTCAGGCACTTTCAACTTTATATAGATATTGTCAGCTACCAGTCAATGTGCTCTTTGGAAGCAAGACGGAAACGGCGTGGCAAACACTTGTCGCGGCAAACCTCATTCTGCATGGAACAGTTCATCGAGCATAGCATATTTTTCTTTACCTCCTGTCTGATAGGTTTCTCGATAAGTCCTTTTTTTACTGCCTCTAAGATGCATTTTAAATTCGTAAAATTGCGAAGCAATTCAAGAAACTTGTGGTAACCGTCCATTGATAAGTCAGAATTCAGATGATGATTTGTCTGCTTCTTTTCGTTCATCTGTCCTCCAACCTCAACAATTATTCCATCTACAAATGGAAAATTAAATCACTTTTCATAATAATTAATTTTTTTTCCGAAACAAATTGAGAAGAAGGATGCAATTATATCAATGTTTGGCAATCTTGTCCTAGTATTACAACACCATTTTATCTGTGGAACCATTAAGTTCTTATTAAAGAGCTAGGTTTAGAACTATCTATAATCAAGTATTAACAAGTAATAATAATTATTATTTTTAATATAATTAACATTTTTATTGTATAAATTGAGCTGACCTGAAGATAAACTTGGCTGTATCATTCCTCTCTGCCGATATGCCATAGCAGAGTAAAAGAACTCCACAGCTGATGCCACTTTCTTCTCTATCTTGTTGAGCAACTCAGCCTCTTCTTCATCTAGCATACGATTATCATATAAATTGCCTATATCTTCAAGGTATTTTAAGATACCCTGTAAAATAATGACATTTTTGCTCCCGCCGTTTTCAGAATGCATACTGCGGTCGGTCTCCACATATTCTTCAGGAATCTCAATGGAAGCTACATTCATGAATTTATGTAGTCGCATGTAAGAATTTAAGTTAGTCGCACAATTTAAAGTTCTGCTTTAACTGTGATAGTAGTGACCACAAAATCTTCTTGAACTTGTGACTGCTATGTGGACTTACTTTTGGACAAGCAAAATCAAAATGCGGTAAAATGATCGTTTAATGTATAATAATATTATAAGTATTTGTTGTTTATGTTGGACAAGCGTGCCTAGGGGGAATACTTACCAAAATCAGAGAGAGTTAATGCGTGTATTAACTCCCATTCAGTTTCTCTTTGAGCAAAGCCTTCAGAAGTAGGAGATAAGATATCATATATCTGGCTGTTTGCTGTAAAGCAAGCATAGATTAATCGTTCAATGTACTTTGCAATGTCAATAGATCGATCAAAATCTGCAATATAATCGAGAAGATCATTGTCCGAAGCTTTGCAATGATGCACAAATTCATTGACCATTTTCCGACGGTTGTTATTGTAGCATCCAACCAAATTGTCAAAAGTCCAACTAATGGATAGTTTTGCCAGAATGGTTGATATGATGTCCATGCAGTTGCCCCTTAAGTTGTCCATGACACCCGCTATTCTATTGTAGAAGAGATAAGGCAGGCCCTCTAAACGAAAGGGCACATTCTCTGTTTTATCTGAAAAGCATGAAAATGCTCTTATCATTGTAACGAGCGCTTAGGTAGTAATTCATCAAGAACAAAATGGCTGCCTTAGATTCTCACAAGACCGAAAAGTACCTGATGATTCTTCTGAGAAAGAAGGTACTCCCACATAATAATTTATAACATTCTCATACAACTTTTTCTCTTCTATTTTAGGAGGTGATGCTGCCAAGTCCGATGACCATAGGTCCGCATAAGCTAAAAAAAACTTGTGCTGGTAAAATGCCAAGCTGCTGTTTCCTTTATTCCAAGAATTTGTTGATGGCGCCTTGAAATTGGGCATCATACCCATAAAGGGTTTAACACTAAAACCTGGTTAAGTTATAAATAAATTTTTTTTTATTAGCCAATGCTTCTTGAATAAGGGTTGGTTGCTGGCTTTTATATGATCAGTTCAGTTTAAACATCCCGTATTCAGGCACTGCCAATTAAATTAATTTCATAGCCTATTCATTTACTCATTAACGATGATGGTGGCAGGCTGGGTTAGTCTATCTATTTTGGTCAAACACATAATCAAGTACTGCATTCGACAAATAAAACCTTGAGCAGTGACATAATCTTGCAATAAATCAATCACATATGCAGGTGAAAGTCTAACTTGGCATGAGGAACCTAGCACGAACCCACATGACACCCTATTTTATTTCTTTCTTTAAGTGATGACATCGCACCAGAGACCAAAACAACCTGAATTAAAAGAATCTGAAACAGATTATGACTCATCTTTCTTACTGATATCACCACAACATATGACACTGACCCAAATAATTTTTAAACTCAATCAAGAATAGATCCAAACTCAATTACGCTCAACCTGAACTGGATAATAAATTTACCGACCATTAAAAAGACAAAATAATTGCACGACAGTGGATGATAGACTTTACTTACCATTTCTTATATTCATATCAATTAAATGCGATGAAATATCTTGTAACTGTCTCCTGAGTTCTTCAAGCTCCATGATGTAAGAAAGTATAGAAAAACGTGTAACATGATGAAACAGGTTGGATTGTCCTGCAATGAAAGCCAACAAGCAAAACAAAATTTTGACTATGCAACTTCATGATTAGCCTCTGGGCATAAATAGAACCTAGCTGATTTGACTATGACTTAAAATTTAAAAGATTACCTAATTTGACCTCGAGTGCGCCATCAAATGTAATTATCAGCCTAATATGATTCTTCATTACTCGATAGTATCCTATTTCATTATCCGCTGGGGGGCTATAGAGGCGTCCACGCTCCAAATTCTTCAAGTCACTCAGTATTTCCCTCAACATTTGTCTTCTCGTTTTTCCTCTACTGTGACTATTAACATTGCAACTTGAATCGTGCATCATTGATAAGATCTTTTCTTCATTATCTATTTTCAGAGAACCATATATGAAATGATTAATTAAAGCATCTCCAATGATAAAATATAATTGAGACAACAATCTTACAAACTTATACAGAATACAAACATATATTTTAGCTGTGGTACAACTAAGAAATATTTTGGTAATTTATTAAGTCACTGGAATGTCAAAAGCAATTGGGCTCTTTCTTTTTTCCAAGTTAGCAGAGAAAAAAGGCAAGTGGTAGTTATTTTTGCCCAAATAAGTACAGCAAAATATCCTATATTTTCCACTCTTTTTTCTTTCCGGAATAGAGAGACAATAAGATACTATTACTTCAATTGCAAATTTCATACCTCATCACGAATTATGTTAAACTTGATAGTTAGGCTAATTACTCAAAGACACCAGGCCCATCTCGGGAAAAGCTGAAAATAGATAAGTACCTGTCACTGGCTGGTAAAATTCCTCGTTGGAGTGCAAATTGACCAATTGATGGAGAGCTTCTTGGAAAACTCTCTCCTGAGAAGGTTTCGGTTCTGTATAACTTTCTGATTGAAGTTTCTCAATGATTTTTTCAATGTATGAAACACGACTAGTTTCATTGTCTTCATCAATTGGTTCCATATTAGAACACATTGTGCTTTGCTTCTGTTGTGCGCGCAAAATCTTCTTACCAGACAGTACTTCACTACTTCCATAAAGCGTAAATGAAGACAACAAAATATTAGTTACATCAGAAAAGCACCAGAAAGGATTGATATCATATGATAATTTTTACAAATTAATCTGGATGTATTCCTTATGCCTCTTTGGTGCCAAATACCTTTTTCAAGAAAAAAGTGGAGTTACTTTGATATTTCTACCGTGACAATTATTAACACAATTGATATAACAAATTAGGCGACATGGCATGAGTTGCTACGATTGTTAAGATATATAGCATGATTAAGTTTTAGACCTAGTCGTCTAAAATAAGTCACACAGATTTGGGTTCAAATTAAATCAGATTCGTGCTAGATTATTTATGTTCAGAAAACAATTAGGAAGGACAAATTAAAAATGCAAGCACGTCTTGGTCTTAATCATTACCCAATTGAAGAAAGTAAAACGTTGTTGGTAATACCTGATAAAACACACCTATGCTCACTTGTGAATTTCAAATCGATAAAAAGGACACCAGTTGTCAAACCTTTTTTTTTTTTAGACAGACTTGACAGAGGCGAGTTGTCTAATTAATGTGATGTTTTATGGCGACAAAAATTGCATGTACTATATTTTATATCTAACATAGGTCGGTTGATGAGGTCGATTCATGATAATAGAAGATTTTAATTATTCGTAGGTGCAATGATTTATCCTGATTTGCACAATAGTATCGAATTCAATTTGCGCACCTTATCTTTCATCGAATTCTCGCCCATTTACGAGCAGCTACACATAAACAACTTGGTTAAAGACTTGAAGGCATCAGTTTTTCAGCAACATTTTCATAAAGAAATGTGCGAAAAAAAGGTAAAGGAAAGAGGGTAAGCGATCGTGAGAGAGCGAGTGGTAAGGGATATGCCATTTACTCTCTTATATACATTATTTATGGATCTTTGCTAAAAGAAATATTAAGGTGGAAACAAAGGTAGCGACTTTTAGGAATTTTTAGGCTATTTATTCTCTTATACTAAAAATGGCGTGTTTATATTCAAACATCTCTAAAATTGTCCGACATACCTTTTATAAGTTTTCGTGGAACTATGTGCAATTTTAGTCCTATGAATCATAAACTCAATAAATTACCGCAGCGGAAATTGCATCTCTCAGTCTATATGCATCTCTCAGTCAGACTGAGATATCAAAAGATGCTTTTACATCAAAAAATGCCAAGAAAAAAAAACAATCACCCTTGACATGACATTAGCATGAAATTCTGATCTTTGTTTTTAGAATGGTTGGGCAGCGGCTGCCAAACAAAAATTCGGATACAATTACAGCAGCAACATACTTAAAACTGCTGACATTTGCTGATCTGAGAAAACATTAAATCCAATTTGCACAGTTTCAAATTAGATAAGGTACACAGTTTAACTCTATTTATTAAGCAATAAGATAGTCAGAAATACTAAATTGATCCATGGTTGCTATTTAAAGAGCAACTACAGAACTAAAAAGAAAATCAAAATGGAATAAGCAAATAAAAAGGAATTAGAAATTAGCAAGGAAAAACTTGCACGCCTGGTCCTCCAACTTTAACCATAAAGCACCGAAAACCACATTGCTCAAGCTCAGAGATCACCTTTTCTGTCACTGCAGCTGATAATACTGAATTATGTCAAGGGCATTAGCTTTTAAAATCGCTAGACAGATACAGTTTGTAAAACCAGGTCTCCAGTTCATCCAACTAGATCCTATTTATAAACAAGTTCCCTCCATTAACAGTTGTGTGTTAAATTGTTAGGCCAGCATGCCTATAGTTTCGACGTATAAATTTTTAGTTTAGTATTTCTATAAGCCCTGTTTGTTAGTGATGCCAGAATTTAAAGGACACATGGAAAGAATAATTTATACGAAAGGATACGTGTAGGCACAAATGTCAAGACACAACCACCACCACCAGCCCCTGTAAGCTTTGAAACCAGTTTTTCTTTCATTGTAGTTCTAACAACTGTCTCTATGGAATCATGGCTAACCCCAATACACTGAAGCAACCCCTGGTTCATCTGCATTAATTCCATCAATTTCTCTTCCTTTTCTGACACTGCTATCTTGTCTTCTGCTGGGGATTCAACTAGCAATGCCAGTTCATCACTGATCGAGTTGATTGCATTGAATACGGATGACATTGTGTCCGGGTGCCTCAAGGCTCTTTCTGAAACACTGGAGACCAGGGATTTTGTATTTCGCCCAACTCTTGTGTCAGTGATTAGCATTTTGAGGGGGGTCGTTGAGTTTAGGGGCATCATTAAGTTTGTTGTTTTCAGTTCTTTCTTGAATTTGATCATGTTTCCTGTCACCGGTGCACCAAAAATTCTTAAACTTTGTTATCAGAAAATAAAATGTTGGATAGCTACTAGTTGATTTCTAAATGCAGTTGATTAAGTATATTTTTGTTAGTTCTAGAAAAACTCAAGCTGACAATTGCTCGTCTAGAATTTGTATGTTAATGGTAAAACTGAGATTTAGGGATCAATTGAAGTCCATTTGAGGCTTTATTACCCAATTGCAGGAAAATGGCACCAAAACTTGGGGTCTAACTAAGAACTAGTTCTACAATTAGCATTAATTAGGGGTCAGTTACAGCATTAAAGACTTGTCAAATCAAAAGAAAAGCTGTACCAAATGTGCTGACGGTGTTGTCAATTCCAGAAGGCTTGCCATGAATGATCTTCTCTCCTTCAAAAGCCCACTTGCTTACAAGTTCAAGATCATTTTTTTCAAAAGAAAATTGATCCTTTTTCTCTTTAGTTTTCAAAGAGAACTCAGATAATGCTATCAAAGCACCAGAAAGTGCGACGCAAAATGAGGCAGATGAACCAAGACCTGAACCCATTGGTAGTTCAGAGGTTACGACCGCCTTTCCTGGCTTATATCTGAAAGTTAAGAGAATTTTAAAGCACGCGGTGCATGAGTCAGAAGAAATCTAACAGAAACCATACAGACCACCTAATTTAGAAATTAAATAACTAAAGCAGCATGAATTGTAAGAATCCTTAATCAGATTCAGTATCGAAAAAAAAATCCTTCGATCAGATTACACATCTGTTTCTATATCAACATGATTGTGTACTCGATTCACTATTGTCAATGTACATTATACATTTGTCTTTTTCTGATTTCTTCCTTCTATTTTTTGGGTTTTTATCAGCACTAAAGTTCATAAACCAGAGGAATACCAATAAACAATAACATTACTATAATATAACAGAAAGAATTTACTGTTGCAATTTATGGCAATCCACGAGTACTAATAGGCAAGTATGTAATTTTAGTACAGCTCAGTCCTGTCGGTACAAAAAAATTTTGGTCAATTGGATATTGTTGGTTTCAATGTAACATAACATATTTGATAATTTTATAATTTCTTTCCTGTTTGATTGTGTAGCTGAGGCTAGATCAATTCAGGAACGAGAAGTTAAAACACAGTAATACTATCTATGCCTGTACCTATACATACCCAAGGATTGAGGTATACAGAAAAAGGAAAGCATAGAGACCAGAGTTCAGCTGAACACTCTCTTGTGGTATGTTTTTCTGGGCAACAAGGCCAGACAGCAATTCTAACTTCTCAGATGTACACGACACCAGTACCGAACCATCAACAGAGCAATCTCCTAAAACCTCCTTTAATTGTGAGCATGGCCACGACAAATTCAACCCCATATCTTTCAAATCAACCTCAAGCAGCTCATTTTCCTGACCTGTAAAAGGAACCAAAGATTCAGAGTTGAGATGTTAGAGTGATCTTAACTCTTAAGTCAATTTGATATTTCATATTTTTATGAATTTTTTTTAAACTAAACCTGTATGGACAAAATACCATGATGTGCATTATCTTGGTCAATTGCTTCAACTACATTACTTGCTAGGAAGTAGGAATAACAATTTAGCCAGTTTATTTGTCAGTGCTAAATTGCTATTGATCCTATGACAACCAACTTGTTACTAAATAGAAAAGCCAATTTCCCAAGTTAATGAATTTCAGTCCCCTTTCTTTATTGTCTTCTAGTTTACAACAAAATTAAGGGAAGATTAGGACTAAATTAGATCAAGCTTTTCTGCGTGATAGATTAGACCAATTATGCATAATTTAGCCTGCGGAAGCTTCGTTGTAAAACTCTGGGGTACTAACAAGGATTCAAACAGATGGTGGAAATAAAGAGGCGAACGAACCAGAGGGATGGAGAGAGATACGCACTTCCGTGTAGAGATCAATGGAGGCGGCGATAGCAGCGGCGCCATGCACCACCGCGTGCTCTCCGGCGAGGATTATCTTCCCCGGAGCTCGACACCTCACCTCCATTTCTCTCTCCTTTTGTCAGAAAAGGGAATGGAGCGAATCAATGTGCAATTTTGGAAGTGACACTCTGAGCGACCTGATCAGAGAGATGCAAAATTGACAGATAATTTTTGTTTTTTATTTTTTTTCAATTGAAAAGGACAGATCATTTTTTTGTTCAGAGAGGGTAGATTCTTGTATAAACTCTTTTATAATGAGGTTTGTGTAGCGAGTCATAGAGTTATACATAGAGCAGTATGAGTGTGACCCGATAAAAGAATGTATTCAGAGGAATTATGGCAGAAAACTAGTATTCTCAGGAAGCAGGTACACATGTGTCCCCCTCTTTGAAATTTTATAATCATCTTTTTCTTATGGTTTAACTAACTCGCTGCTATGCACCTCCGAAGAAACCAAAGTCTCTTATGCCAAGTTTACAATTTATTCTGTTGTCTTTTTATTTATTAAAATTAATGATTAATATGTTAATCTGAATTTATAGAGGTTTGATTAGCGACTAAATCAAAATCCCTGAATGGTCCTTCAATTGAATTTTTTTCGTCTTTGTCCATGTATCCCTAAATGATTCTTCATTTAATTATTAGACAAAATAAATCAAGTGTATCAAATATTGATTACAAAAGCAGTTTTTGTGTTTTTCCTAATATAGTAGGATAGATTTAATTGTGTGGGTGTGATCTTGTACTTAAATCTTTATTTTTTAAAAAAGAAATTTGACAAACTAATTGTCATAATTTTCTATATTTTAATTATTGGCAAACAACTACATAAAAAATGCACCAATGCATCGGCGTTGTTGCGTTTAATCTTTGTTTTTCTGTTAAAGGTGGTTTGAACAAATAAAATAGTATAATATAACATTTTTTAAAAATCTTGTAATACAACAGATATTATTAAACAATCAATTTTGCTGTTTTTAAGTTGCAAGTATTCATGTTTAGTAAAAAAGATTAAATTGATATAAATATGAAAAAAATACAAGTATCATAGCCAATCCATATAAGTTCATGATAATTATCGCCACGTTGTTTTCAGCTAAAACATAATAAGCATCACACTTCTACAGTTATACCGCCTATAATTATCTCTACTACTTATAAAAGCACCTTACAAAGATCATAAGAAAAATCAGATAAATGTTGTATTTAACCTCTAACGTCAAATATGGGTCATTGATTTTGTTAATCTGATATGATCTCTGGTTCAGATATAACTATCAGATAAAACGCTGACAATTTATCTGATATTGTTATGTCGCTGGAATTGTTCTTAAGCGATAATTTTTACTAATGTTCGCGAGTTCGATTCTCCGCCGCTAGGTTTGTTGTGTTGCTGCCGTCCCAAACTCATTTACAAATTACAACCTTCTCAACTCTCTCCCTCTTCTTTGCTGGGCCTTTTCTCTCGGAAACTTCCTCCGTCGACGTCGCTAGGTTTCTTTTCCTCGCTAAAAAGCCGTCCTCTATCAGTCCGAACTCAGAGAATCGCTTCCTGGGCACTCTTCTTCGCTTGCAGGTAGACCTCCCCCTCATCCCCTCATCTCTCACTTTCACTGGGCACAAAATCTGACTCGACTCTCTCTCTCTCAATCTCTTCCCAAAAATTTCATTTTTTGTTTTTCGTCTTTTGTGGGAGTATAGATGACAACAAGGTGGAATCGTGGAGGCCGTACGAGTACTTTCTGCACGCGCCGACTAGAGTGGAGGTGAGTGCCATCAAACTTCTATGAGACCGACAACGACAGGTTCAATTGCTACCCTCCTCCTTCCAACCATGGCGGTCTTGTCGGCTCCCCTGACCACCAGCCGCCACCCCTTCGCATTTCCTAGGTCAAAGGATAATCTTAGTTTGTCAATTTCAAATCCCTGTGTTATTTCTTTATTTATTTGAGTTCTAAATGTACTTGCTTTATCTTAATTTATGCTACAGGAGCATTCTCGCATTGCACAGTATGCAAAGGAGCAATTTCATCCCCGTGTAGAATTTCTTGATGGCTATTTCTGACGCAAATTTAAGTTTTGCCTATTTGTGGCCCGAGATATTCTCCTTGTATTCCTCTTTGTACAGACTAAGAAGAAATTACATCTTTCTGATCTCTTGCAATCTTAGTTGGTCATGTTTCAGTCATACATGTTATACCACCTTCTTTTCTCCTTTGGGGATTTTTGTTGGCTTTTTATATATATACTCTCTGAAATTATTGTTGTTTCATTGTCTAGAAAGGGTTAAACTGAGGATAAATTAAATGTCAAGTGTTGACTAACTGAGACAAAAACTGGACTATTTTTTAAGATTAGAAGGAGTATTTATTTTAAACTGGAGCAACCCTTTTCTTTTTGTATTAACTAATCATCTACGAATTGATGGCTTTAACCCTGTTGTTGCCACTAAGTCTACAAAAGAGGTAAATGATTTTATATATACTCTGATCTTATTAGCTTTCAAATATTTTTACATTATTAATTTTACTTTGGAGATGAATTAAAAAATGCTTAATGGTAATTGCAGGTTGCTCGTGTAATAGTCAAAAAGATCAGGAATTATTTCTTTTACAAAGGTAAACATTCTTTCTTTTGCTTCTTACAATTATACATTGAAATCTTGAAAAGTGCTTTTCAATTGTAAATATGTCATTAATTTTTCAATATTGTTCATAACTAGCTTCTTTGAATTCATAAGTTATGGTATGGTCTATTGGGCAGTTTGTTGTTCTTTCTTCCACCTCTTACTGGTTTTTCAATACTGTTCAATATTGATTTTTTTTTTTTCAGCTTCATGTAAACTAATAGTAATAAAAGAAAATTGAAGGGCCTTTCTAGAAAAGAAGTTATGGATTTGAGTAGGTACTATACTTGTGACTTATTGATAGTTCATTCCTTTAGATTAGCGCGATTGAAAAATGCATATTAGAATGGTTTCATTGGTTGCTACAAAGATATCTTTTGATGTTTTCATGTTTCATTGGTTGGTTCCATTGAGATTTTGTCTATTTTTTTGTAATTCTGGTGTATAAAACTGATATATGTTTGTTTAATTCTATTTTATGCTATTAATTTTTGTCTTGTAGTGGGACGTGATACCACTTCAGACGGTAGAGCCAAGAAGAAAGGATGATTGCTGGAAATACATGCAAGTGCCTGAGGAGCAGGCATGGGGAGCCAATACAGCACAAACTGTGTGATACCGGTAGCAACTTCAGAGAGCTTTTTTATAACAAAGCAACTTGAAGATGTTTGGATGTTATGGTTCCTAAACTTTCTTATTTGTTTTTGGCTGAACATTGTTTGTCTTTAAAGACACGATGGGGTTTATACGCATAAGTAAAAGGAATATCGTGATGTAACACTTGGGAGTCAGTTGAATACTGGGATGTAATAACTGGGGATGGGTTATTAGATATGATAGCGTTTAGGTTAGACAACTGCTTGCCGAAGTTGAGTAACTAAGGGTAGTTGTCGGATTTGTATTTTTTTTTTTAGCAGTCAATGTATTTCTTCTTGTTTCATATAATGAAACGGTAGCAGAAAGCTACTTTTTAAAAAAAAAAAAAAAAAAAAAATGTCTTGCAGGCACGAGACCGAGTTAAGTGGACTAAGCAAGTATTAGATTGGTATGCAGTAGTCCCCAAAAAAAAATGTTGTTCGATACTCTGGGGCAGAGAGGTCTTATAACTGATTCTCAAAAAAAAAAGAGAGGTCTTATAACTTTAAAAAAGAGAGAATTTTTGTTGTTTGAGCTCAATTTATATATTATTTTACAAGCCTCTTTCATATTACTTGATTTTTTTAAAGAAAGTTATATAGGTCGAATTACTGTATAATTGTTTCGGATTTTACTATGCCAAAAATATAAATATTTTTTCATTTAATTAAAAATTTGCCCAATGTGTTCGTTGTTTCATGTCATCAATGTGTTCATTGTTTGATGTCGTATCATGAATTAAGTAAGATTTTTTCTTTTTCTTTTTTTACTGATAGGTCTCAAGATATCTCACGGAAAATTATGATTTCATTTGATAACAAAAAGCCGTTATTAGATCATGTGAAGCACAATTATTCAAGAACAAAAAAATTCACATAAGAAGAATATATACTAAAAGTCTTTAACTTTTTAAAATATATCAAATTAAATCCCAACAAAAAATAGCCCGCACATTGAGCGGGCACTGCTGCTAGTCAATCTAAAATATTTTATACTGTTATAAATGGAATCATATATGAATTGTACATTTTCATTATTCCTATTAATTGTATGAGATCTTTAGCATTAATTAATAGATTTATTTTTTGGCTTATAAATAGAGGATGTAAGTTGTATTCTGGATCTAACGATAGAGAATTAGAAATACAAAAGAGAATTTACTCTCTCTTTTATCTTTGTCTCTTCCACAATTCACTTTATTTTATAACACGTTATCAGCACGAATCGCTCGGAAGGAAAAGGGAAAATGACTGATGCAATGATAAGTAAAGAAGATTCATGTCTAGTAGACAGCGGAACTACGAATACAATATTGAAAAGTAAGAAATATTTTTTACAATTGCATTGCAGTGAGGCTAATATCCAAACTATTTCTGATTCAAGTAATATTATTGAAGGCTCCGGAAGAGCTTGTATTTTGTTACCTGAAGGAACAAAATTAATAATAGATAATGCATTATATTCAAGTAGATCCAGAAGAAATCTACTAAGTTTTAAAGATATTCGAAAAAATGGTTATCATATTGAAACTATGAATGAGAGAAATTGCGAATATCTTCATATCATATCTATTAAAAATGGTCAGAAGAATATTACGGAGAAAATGCAAGCATTATCAAATGGACTATATGGTACGTATATAAGTACAATAGAATCAAATATGGTGACTAACCAGAAGTTAGTTGATCCAAAGTTATTTACATTATGGCATGATAGATTGGGTCATCTAGGAAATATAACGATGAGGAGAATAATTGAAAGTACAAATGGGCATCCCCTAAAGTACCTGAAGATCATATTGTTGGATTTAACTCTAACTCTCGATTTGCCGATTTGCAAAACAACACCAAACATCTTAACTAACCATTTAATTTAGTGTCCTTTAGTGATTATTTTGGAAGAATGACTTGGAGTGAGTCAAACAAAGCTGCAGAAGACCGCTGAAGATTAGTTAGATAGTCAGAATTGTTTAAGGTTGTAATTCTAAACTAATCTCCTCAAATTTCTAAGTTTAATGCTCAGAATTTACTAATAACGTTATACAACGTTTTATAGCGTTATACAACGTTACAGAACTCCTCCAACTGTGCCTAGTCGCAAAAACAGCTTTCATGCGTTACACAACGCTTCATTCAGTTGTGTAACGCTTAGTCAAACGATGTGTAACGATTGAAGACGTTACAAAACGGATTGACCAAGTCAGCAATCTTTCTCTCTGCACCTTTGCGTTGTGTAACGGTTCCTAGCGTTACACAACGGATCAAAAACAAGCGTTACAAGACGTTTGTTTAGGAAATTCTAACGCTTTGAGGTCTTTGGCCATTTTGAGGGAGTTCTGGCGTATGTCGTGTAACGTTATGTCCGTCACACAACGTTTTGTTTTTCAAACGTTTCACAACGCTTCCTAGCGTTGTGTAACGTCTCTGACAACCTTTTGAACGTTGGAGTCTACTGTTCAGTGCATTGTATAACGTTTTATACAACGTTTATGACACCCTCCAACGTTATTGTCGGAATTTGTTTTATTTAACGGATATATCGAAACATTGTGTAACGTTTCGAAGCGTTATGTAACGTTATGTTCAGAATTTGACTGGTTCAGAGCTCTTGGCGCCCCCTATATATACTAGACCCTTTTGAGCTGATCCAACTGATTGAATACCTTGCTATATCCCTGCTTTTGAGCTCTAAACCTGAGAGATTCATCCTTTCACCTAATTGAGCATTTCTTAGACAATTTGTAGAGATTTGAGTGCATCAATCAAACCCATAGTTTAATAGCTAGATTATTAAGCGATTTGGTTGAGAGCCTCAATCTTTGTTGCTATTTGGTGATTAGTTAGAGGTTAGGCCGATCCTCTTCGAGATCCTTATGACGAAGCTATTCGGTTCGCATTTGTAGGCCCGTTCGATTGGAATAGAACGGAGCGCGCCCGATTTGTGGTCGTGAAACTCCCGGAGACGTACGACTAAGGCTAGCTTCATCTAGCGGGTCGGAACTCCGTAATCAATCGCTTGTCATCTTTTTCTCTCTCTCTATTTACTTTACTTTTGATTTGTGCTTGATTGTTTGTGTGTGAACCAACTTGAATTGTTTGAATTGTTATTTTTCCGCAAAATTGTCCAAACCGGTTTAGGATTTGAATTTGTGCCTATTCACCCCCCCTCTAGGCCTCTATTATTAGGGACGACACATATTATCTAAAGAATTGACATGCCAAGCATGCTCTCTTGGAAAACTAATTATTAGGCCATCTCCAAATAAAGTTGGACCTGAAACTCCATCATTTTTAGAACGAATTCAAAGAGATATATGTGGACCTATTACGCCACCATGTGGACCATTTAGATATTTTATGGTTTTAGTTGATGCATCAACATGTTGGTCACATGTGTGTTTGTTAGCAACAAGAAATGTCGCATTTGCTAGATTATTAGCACAAATTATCTAATTGAGAGCTAACTTTCCGGATTATCAAATTAAAAGAATCCGACTCGATAATGCAGAAGAATTTACATCCCAAACTTTTAATGATTATTGCATGTATATTGGGATTACTGTAGAGCATTCAGTGGCACATGTTCATACACAAAACGGTCTAGCAGAATTATTGATTAAAAGATTACAATTAATAGCTAGACCATTACTTATGAAATCTAGTTTATCATATTCTGTATGGGGACATGCCATATTACATGCTGCGACACTAATTAGATTAAGACCAACTGCTGATCATAAATATTTCCCGTTACAATTGGTCTCCAGAAGAGAACCAAATTTATCTCATTTAAAGGTATTTGGTTGTGCAATATATGTTCCAATTTCTCCTCCACAACGCACAAAAATGGGACCTCAAAGAAGGTTGGGAATTTATATTGGTTTCAACTCTCCTTCTATTGTTAAATATTTAGAACCATTAACATGAGATGTTTTCACAGCAAGATTTGCTGATTGTCATTTTGATGAATCAATATTCTTAAATTTAGGGGAAGAAAAACAAAAGCTGGATAGACAAGTGACATGGAATTCATCGTTGTCTTATCTTAATCCTAGAAGTGGTCAATGTGAACTTGAAATTCAAAAGATTATAAGCTTGCAAAGAATTGTAAATGAATTGCCTGATGCATTCACAGATATAAATAGAGTTACTAAATCACATGTTCCAGCTATTAATGCACCTGCTCGAATAGATATTACAAAATTATCAAATGAATCTCATGAACGTAGAAAACGTGGAAGACCAATTGGTTCTAAGGATATAAATTCATGAAAAAGAAAAGAGCAGAATAAAACTGTTGGTGCAACCTCAGAAGAAGTTTACAAAGTTCATGAAGAAACTAACTCTCCAGAATAGATTAATAAAGTTCTAGAAGAAACTAAAAACCCTAAAGAGATTAATGAAGTTCCAGAAGAAACTGAAGTACCAAATGATTATGAGATTTCTATAAATTATGTGAAAAATAGTACAACATTGAATAGGAATAAAACTCAAGTTGATGAAGTTTTTTCTTTCGCTACAACTAGTGATGTTATAAGCGAAGAAGATAATGTGCCAAAAACCATAGAAGAATGTAGACAAAGAAATGATTGGCCTAAATGGAAAGATGCCATACAAGCTGAATTAAATTCGCTTGATAAACGACAAGTATTTGGATTGGTAGTCCAGACGCCCAAACATGTTAACCCTGTAGGTTACAAATAGGTATTTGTCATTACAAGAAATGAGAAAAATGAGATTGTGAGATATAAAGCAAGGCTAGTGGCACAAGAGTTTACACAAATATATGGAGTTGATTATGAAGAAACGTATTCACCTGTAGTGGATGCGACAACTCTCAGATTTTTAATAGGTCTCGCAATCACAGAAAATCTTAAAATGCAACTTATGGATATTGTCACAGCTTATCTATATGGTTCACTTGATAGTGACATATATATGAAAATCCCTGAAGGATTAAAAATGCCTGAAGCATATAAATCAAAGCCTAGAGAAATATACTCCATCAAGTTGAAAAAATCTTTATACGGACTAAAACAATCTGGTCGAATGTGGTATAATCGACTTAGTGAATATCTTTTAAAAGAAAGATATAAAAATAATACAGTTAGTCCGTGTGTTGTTATTAAAAAATCAAATTTTGATTTTGCAATCGTTGCAGTGTATGTTGATGATTTAAACATCATAGGATCTCCTGAAGAGATTAAAAATACTGCAAATTTGTTGAAAAATGAGTTTGAAATGAAAGACCTTGGTGTAACTAAATTTTGCCTCGGCCTGCAGATCGAGCATTTAAAGAATTGAATATTTGTCAATCAGTCAAATTATATTGAAAAATTACTAAAAAGATTTAATATGGATAAAGCTCATCCTTTAAAAATACCAATGGTTGTACGATCATTAAATGTAGAAAATGATCATTTTCGTCCCAAAGAAAATGATGAAGAAGTACTTGGTCCTGATGTACTATATTTAAGTGCAATTGGAGCATTATTATATCTTGCAAATAATACAAGACCAGATATCGCATTTGCTATAAATTTATTGTCAAGATATAGTTCCAAACCAACCCAAAGACATTGGAATGGAATTAAAGATATTTTTCGTTATCTTTGTGGAACCTGAGATATGTGGCTATACTATCAAAAGGATATAAAATCTAATTTAGTTGGATATGCAGATGCATGATATTTGTCAGACCCACATAAAACACGATCTCAATCAGGATACATATTTATTTATAGTGGAACTGCGATTTCATGGCGATCGACAAAACAAACTCTAACGGCTACATCACCAAATCATGCTGAACTAGTTGCTCTCTATGAAGCGAGTCGAGAATGTGTTTCGTTGAGATCAATAATTCAAAATATTCAAGAAGAATGTGGGCTTCAAAACATTAAGGAAAATCCTACTCCAATATATGAAGATAATGCAGCTTGCATAGCACAAATTAGAGAAGGATATATCAAAGGAGATCAAACTAAACACATTGCGCCAAAGTTCTTCTCGGCACATGATCTACAAAAAGATGGTATAATAGATGTTCAAAAAATTCAATCATGCAACAACTTGGCCGATCTATTCACGAAATCTCTGCCAACAAGAATTTTTTAACAACTCAGAAAGAAGATAGGTCTATATCGACTGAAGAATGTCCAATAATATCAAAATGAGGGGAAGCATTATACACGCTGTACTATTTTTCCCTTATCTAAGTTTTTATCCCAATGGATTTTTTCCTTAGTAAGGTTTTTAATGAGGCAGTATAAATGATCCAGAAGTATCATATTAATATTGATTCTGAAGTATCATATTATTAGTGTATTATAAAAGATGAACAAAGGGGAAGTGTTATAAATGGAATCATATATGAATTGTCCATTTTCATTATTCCTATTAATTATATGAGATCTTTAGCATTAATTAATAGATTTATTTTTTGGCTTATAAATAGAGGATGTAAGTTGTATTCTGAATCTAACGATAGAGAATTAGAAATACAGAAGAGAATTTACTCTCTCTTTTGTCTCTGTCTCTTCCACAATTCACTTTATTTTATAACATATACCTAATTTTTCCTCTCGATCTGTGACATTATTGCGGACACGTTAGTTGCTTGCCTCTTCACTGTTGTTCCAGCGTGCTCGTTTGGAGCCATATAACAGTACTTGTACACAAAGATCAACTACATCGGATCCTCAGCTTCAGCAAGATATATTGGTGAACCTCGACTCAAGGAGTCTTACTTAGTCCCACATCTAAGATATATATTAATTCCCGTGGCCGCTATCCGTGACCGATATTTTCTTCGCTTCTAGACGCCGATCTCACCATTCATTCAATTTTGACACGGCAATCTGAGCCATCTATTTATTTACGCTGAAATCTGATCGTCCCCGTACTCAACTCATCTCTCTCTATCGCCTCTTTCACAAGCCTCTCCTGCTACCTCCTCCTCGACATACCATTTGAACCGCTGCCGCCTCCTCCTCTGCCAACTCCCCACCTCATCTTTAGGCCCCCCTACGCCAACCCCTTTCATCCTCCTCCGTTGACTTCCTCCAACCCCAACAACATCCGACAAACCTTTCCTCCTCTAGGCCCTTATTCGCCAACCCCTTCTTCCTCCTCCGTTGTCTTCCTCTGCGCCGCCTCCTCCTCCACTTCTGTCAATCCCGCCCTACCTCCTTCCGACGCTGAGCATCCTCTTCTTCGCCAAATTCACGCCAACCCCAAAACCCTTGACAGGCTACCATTCAAGACTCGCGACATCTTTCAGCAAAAACGCCACCACTATTCCGTCTTGGTTGCCGCCTCCATTGGTAGTTATGGAGCTTATCTCGCTGATGGCTCTAAGTACAGGTACATTTCCATCAGAATCATCTGCCATGATTATCGATTTTACTTCAATTTCATCTGTCAGTTTATTAGTTTGTTCTATCATTTGTAGTGGAGATTATGGCGAAACAGTTACATTGGAGTCTTAAAGATTTTCAAAGGAGAAGAGTTCAATTTCATATGTCGCTTTGTCGCATCTATCTACCAGTAACAGTGCTCTTTTCTGTTGAAAAACTCGATGGAGTCACGTTTTCAACTAATTGTCACCGCCGCCGACCTATCACAGTGTCATTGTTGCAACTCTCCTCTCGGATTGCTCTCTATGGTGGCTGTTCTCATCTGAAATCAAAGGTGTTTGTGTTTTCAGTCTTTTTATTTTAATTTCGCTTCCTTACCTATCAAATTAAATTAAACTAAAATTCAATTAGCTGTTGCTATGTTTCTGTGATTAATAACCCCATCAATCAACATGTGTTGTTAATAACCTATAGCTAGGTGATCAATTAAGCCCTCCTTATGATAATTGATAGCATCTAGGGTTTAGTGTCAAAGGTTCCTTAATGTATCTACTAATGTAGATATATGAATACTGTAATATCTAAAACCCTTCAAGTTAGGATTATTTCAGCATATATGCATTTCAAATGTAATCTAACTGAAACAAAGTTCTTTTTCTCTAATGAATTGATCGAATTGATATCAAAGTGCTGTATAGAAACACTGAAATAGGGCCAAATGACCAAAACTATTAACTGAATTGATCTAGCAGTGTCAGCAGACCTACTTTTGATATTACTTGATAGGCTGAGACTCATTTCCAATGAGTAGAACCTGGTTGTTGGTGATATTACCGAACTCTAAATACAATTTTTGCATTTCAAGCTATATGTGATTGGGGGTCTTTTTTAAATGCGGATGGAAATTGAAAGAGATATTCGGTATGATGTACTCTCTTCAAGACACCATTTATTGACTCCATCGCATCATCGCCACATCATCATAACTCTCCTAGATTGATCCCTTGAGACTAGATTAGGTAACAATCACTTGCTTCTTTTTTCATTAGACTTGCAAAAGATTGAAAATTGATGAAAGAATGATAAAAATGTAAAGAGGATTCTGAAAATACATATCTACATACTAGAAAATACATGTCTACATACTAGAAGCTTAGGTCACACTTGCTTCTGTTTCTATTTGATAAATTGTTTATATTAGTAATCTTGATTCAAAATTCTACTCTGATTTAATTTATTTATCTTAACTTCCCATATTACATTGCCTTTGCACCTAAACCATCAGAATTTTGAATTCACTGTAGTAGAGTGCACTGTTTAAAAATAAACTACTGCACATTGTTAAGATTTGCAAGTTTTTATAAGTAAAATCTAACTGAAATAGTTTAATTAACTTTTTCTCAGGATTTTGTATTTCCCTTTGCATGGAGACATGCCATTAGAAGGTCTCTTTACAAAGCTGTAATCGACTCAATTTGTCATTTTGAAAGGTAAATTTTATTTTACTCTTTTTTTTTATTGTATACCTAGGCAAAATATGCAAAGCTTCTGCAAGCAAACCCAGTGGTAAAATATCACATATCTTTACAAGTAGATATCTTTTGTTCGCATGATTTATCAAGTTCTATTTGGATTTAGAAAATAGAAAAGAACAAAAAAGTGTTAAATCTATGCTCTCCTTGCTTGAGAAAGATTTTCTTTGCCATTGAGAGTGTTTTTATGATAGGGTGGTGGGTGGTACAAATAATGAGAATAATCGGGGATTAAATTGTGACATTACAATTATCAAAGGGCTAGACTGCAAATTATTGGTACTGAATAAAGATTTTTCATTATATGGTTAAGTGATATTTCAATTAAAGCAATATTTCACCAATTGCAATCAAATATAGAAACATATTGCCTATATAAGTCTAGATTAAAATATTTCAACCAGCACCTTCTTTTCTAATCAACCAACAATTATGTTAGAATTTCTATACCCCTTGCATATGCATTGAAATATATTCAAGAGAAATCTAAAAGACAATAATCATGTTACATGTGCTAATTGAGTTGGTACTTCTTATTTCAATTAACGTGAAAATTCATTGATTCTTGCCTTTTACATAAATTTGTAGTCTTGATAAGTGTTTCTCATTGCAAGGGTAGTCATAACTTCTGCATTAATGGAACTGATCAAGACCCAACTAACTATTCAGATCTGTCAATAAGATTTTCACTAATTTTTATACATTGCATCATCACATATCAGGTGGTCTCAAAACTGACAAATGTATTGTAGAAATATGCCTTACTGACACTGATGTTTTATGAATGAAATTGACAAAATTGAAGGTTTTGAGACCACTTCTGCCTGGCCTGGTACCAATTCATACGAGAGAGAAGAACCAATATTCATATATTGTGAATCTATAAATACATGTACTCTTTCATTTTTATGCTAATTTCACTTTTAAATAAACATTCTTATTGAGTTACCATATTCTGAACATTAGATACACAACAGTTAAAGAGGAATTTAAGGAATTTGTTCGCATATAATTTTCTTCATTTTTCCAAATCAATAGAAAATTAAGAGTCCATTTGAATTTTGCTGGCATTAGATTTCTATATCACTATGAAGAAGATAATAGTTTTTTTTGTAAGTATTTCATATCAACAATATAGGAAGTTGTTCAATAAAGATGGCAAAAATGCACTTGCATAGCAGCTGGAAGTGAGTGACATATTGCTTCTCTGTTTCTCAAGGTATGACGGTATTTTGGTCATATTTGTGGTGCTTCATTAATTTTTGAGATGTCCGAGTTCCAAAGTGGTAATTGCATGTACCTTCCGTTGAGAAACTCATTGTTAAATAAAAAAAAAACTATTTCGCTTCAAAGTCAGCAAAGGGAGATACGGCATACTCATAGCTAACATACACAACACGAATCTCAAAGCTAGATCATTCTCATTTACATGGACATACGAGGAATTGAGGCAGGTGATTGTAAATTTCTTTGATTTTGCAATGATACAATGATTTAATTTTGAAATCTAAGTTGCTCATAGGTCCGCAAACACACTTGATCTTATTTTTTCATCTTTTATTGTCCAAATTTTGTTGCTCTCCTTGCACCATGGAGATAGATACTCAGAAAACGATTACATTTATTTGTTTGATTTGCTCGATGATCATTTTCCATTTGCTAAATTTGATTATTTTATTTAGGAACCAATAAAAAAAATTGATATCTTGCCGACTAAAGAAACCAGTTGTCTGAGACCTCTCAACCTCAAGGCCGACATATTTCATTGTACTTCCCAATGCTTAAATAGTTTAGCGCTAAGCTGAATGACCAAGACAATCTTTTAACAATATTTTTTAAGTATTTTAGGATTCACTAGCTTCTTTGATATCTTTTTAACATTGGCTGATATTGCCAATTCTTTTCTTTTTTTTTTTGGTGGCTCTTTTCATTGTGATTGTTGTAGTTTGCTAATTTATTGTGTATTAATATTATGGGTTAATTAGATTTATGCCACTGTGAAAATTTGAAATTAGTAAAATACCATCATTAAATGACAAATTAGTTTTATGCCATTACAAAATAGTAAAAATTAGTTTTTTGTCACCGAAAAATTGATTTGCCAATTTTACCCTTTTAAATATGCCACTACAAAAATTTAAAATTAGAAAAATGCCATTACTAAATGACAAATTAGTTTTATGCCACTACAAAACTTTGTAATTAGAAAAATGCCATGTATTTTGATATAGAATGATTTCTAAGAACATTTGTAAATGTGTGTATTTCAATCCAAGGCCAACCTACTATATTTATTTCAAAATAATTCAAACGAAAAACATTTATGTGTTTGGATAAAGAATCGTAATAACGAGAATAATGTTAGATAAATTATATTTAAAACGGATTAACGAACAATGTCAATATTTTTTTTCTAGCGCCAAAATGAAAGAGATTATTAATTTAAAAAATAACGACCATCTTAATGAAAGCAAAGTAATTGATTTATAAATTTTTTCAGCAATTTGGTCCGTGTGTGTTTGTATCCAATTGGCACCTATGGTTTGTCAATCTAATTGGTTACCTACTTGGCTTCCATTATTTTTGTACCGTGCCGTTTTTATGTTTGTACTTGAAGCAAACATTTTCATTTGTTTCACCTATCCGGTTCACAAAATAAAAAAAATTGAGAATTTAGAATTTCACTAGACCATGGGAATCAAGGGGTGGTGAACGACAGCACATAGAGGTAGCGTTCGGAAATTTTTAGTGTTTTTTTTTTCACCGTGATTTTTACGATTTATTAAAAGGGCAGTTTGGGAATTTTTTAAAATAATGAGAGATTTCTGGATGTCATTTTTAGTATTTAATCATTTTAGGAATAAGATAATGGCATATATCTAATTTACACAATTTGATAATGGCATAAATCTAATTAGCAATCTAACAATGGCATATCCCTAATTAACTATTTTTCACGGTGGCATAAAACCAATTAATCATAATATTATTTATTATTGCACTGGAGCATGAGACTAGAATCTCTCTAATAATGCTGAATTGAATGTTTTAAACATGGCAATGAAGGGTGTTCAAGAGAAGGGAATACAAGATTTTTTTTCTTTTCATGATGGATTGTCTCTCACCGGTAGAAATGATGAATGGGGGTCATTAATATACGAAGAGAAGATGTTATTTTAACTAACAGATATATGATATTTGTACGTGTCATAGATTTTGCTATAAATTTTCAGACTTTTTTTTGTTGATTTATTCAAAAATTGAAAATTTTTTCTCGCTTTTTGCTTGAAGGGGAATGGCTAGGTTTATGGATATCGATCGAATGTAAGATGACTCTATTTGGGTCTCTTCAATTGCTTATATGTTTTTTTTTTTTTTAAATTTCAATGTATATGGATGCTCAAGCAACTCATGTATATATGATGCTTATGCACTTAATTTTTTTACAACTCATGTGAAAAGAAAAATTATGGCATTTTGCCTAGCCTATTGCACACAATTTAGACTTAATGACAAATTATTAATGGTTATTAAAATTGAAATACAAAAAATCCGCTAAGACGCGGCAAAGCCGCGCTTCCCCACCTAGTGATAATAATATCATACTAATCCTTAGTTGCATCAAAAATCGTGCTATAAACAGTAACTTTTCTCTTTTTCTAGAGAATTATCTGGGCCGTCAGATCTGCCAATAACGTTAAGGTCTAGTTTAAACAATATTTTTACTAAGGTCAGCAGCTTAGGCCGGGATTATGGGTGGAATATGTGTGACAACCCGTCCCGACCAGTTGTAAAATAACTTGGCTTCACTACACACACCAAATACTCTACAGGAGTGCCCACATGACTCCACGATATGAATTGGTGGGTCCCACATATGAGAATTCGGTGGGATTGAAAGATAAGTTTGGAAGAGAATGAACTTGGTCTGTGAAAATGAATTTGTGGTCCAGTGTTATAATAACATCATGCAAGTTAGGTCTACCGGTGTAAATGTTGCTCCCATTGTTACCATATGTAAATCAAGACACCGATTAAACCCTGATCGGTTCTTCTCTGACTCTCTTTTCTGTCAAATCCAAATCTAGTGGCGCGCGACACAGCGTGTAGCGCGCCACAGACCGTCCGATCAGATCTGGATGGATGAGGGAGCCCCGTGCATGTAACCAGATTGTAAGGCCCGAAAAAGATGAACCGTCGAGATCTGATCGGACGGTTCGTGTCGCGCGCCACAGGATTCGGATTGTTTTATGTCTCCCTCTTCTCTCCCATCTTTTTTTTAGACAGAACTCGATAGAGCTCTCTTTCCCATCTCTATTCTTTTCTTTTGACTGCACATTTGGGGCAAAGAAAAGGAAGGTGAAAATGTGCTAATTTTTCGATATGCACACGTCAACCATCGCAAGACAGTTGAAATTATATTATAATTAACTTAATTTGTTCATATGCAACCTATGGATCAAGTATCAAATAATCAAACAGACTAAAAAAAATTATAAAATTTTATCACAATACATCTGTGGTTAATATGAAAAAGATTATTTTTTCGGATGGAATGTTTTAATTTAAAATTTGAAATTTAAAAAATTAAATAAATTTGATATTTTTTTCTAAATTAGAACAAAAAACCTAAAATCTAAATTCCAATGGACTGTATAGATCGCTTAAACTCTTTCTTAATTTTTTTTTTCAAGGGCAAAAAGGGCATTAACTCTTATAAAATTTTATTTTAATAAAAACGACTAGATCATATGTGGCCAACTGTGTTGTAAATCACTGACAACTCTTTTATGAATTAGCTATTTCACTAATTAAATTAGTTCAGACAATCCAGACATCATATATAGATGGAAAATATACAAAAATACTCTATAATTTATGGGGAATATTTTTATGTTCTCAGATCAAATATCCTGTCAAATTTTACTTTCATTTTAATCTATTTAATTTAATTTCTTAATCATATAATTTATGATTTTACTTAACGTTAATCTTCTATATAATATAATATATAAGGTGGGGAGTATTATATACAGTACTCCTTCATATTTATCCAGATCGTTCATTTTATTTAGCCAGATCAAAACCGTTGATTTCACTTGGTTTCATAATTTATTTTTTCCTTTTTTCCTCTATAGTCACGTGGGGTGGGATCCCCATGTACATGCAGCCATGTTTTTCCTTCTTTTTTATCTGCCTTCCGGCCCTTCCCCACCCAAAATTCACGTGCCCTGCGCATGCACTCGATCACAATAAATCCCGTATCATATCACAAGGCTAATGGAAGGTTTACAAATAGGGAGAGTATCTTTTATATATGAATCTCTTGTGTAAGTTTGCAAAAAATTATGGGACTAACAACCCTCTTCAAAACAAGACAAAAATAAACGCACCTCCCCTAGAGTTTTCTCCATTCCGTCCTCCAGTCCCGATTCCTTAAATTCTAGAAAATTTTATGTTATGTTTTAAATTATTTGAGATCTTTTACAAATTCTCAAAGAAATATTTACAATTCATTTATATAATTTTCTATAGGCTTTAAAAAATAATTTAAATAATTTTTCAAACTTCATATATATCATTCTATAATTTAAAACTTATATTAAGTTTATAATTAGTGGTCTCAAGATATATTTCTACATAAAATTTTATGCACAGGATCAAAAAAATAAAAAAAACCTAATCACATCGATTTTTTTTTTGGACTTTTAAAATGTTTTATGTTATTTTTTTATGTCATTTAAAAAATGATATTTTACATATTTAGTTGTTTGAAGTTCTTCTTAAATTTATTTTTGCATTAAATTTTATATGATGCTCGGATACTATCTTAGAATGATAAATCTAATTTAACCAACTAATTGAAAATACATTGAAAGCTTCTAAGAAATAAAATTTTACATGTTTAACCCAACTCATTCAGGATTTAAGTCTTTTATTTAATTGTTTACAAGCTTTTTCAAATCATTTTTGCATAAAAATTTATGGATGTTCTTAAAAAATTATAAAAAATCCAGTGATATATATTTTTTATTTTATAGTTTTTTAAAAAATATGAAAAATAAGTTTAATCGCGCGAAGCGTGATGCTTATGCTAGTTCAGATAAATTTTGGACTTGGTTTGCCATCTAATTAGTCGGTATCGTTACATGAAAATTTTTAATTTTTTTTATTGTAATTACAACTACGTGAAAAATGAATAAAATACATAGTCACAATTTCTGCATGATTAATTTAATATAACAAGAACTTTATGCATGATAGTTGAAGGCCTATGCATGAATTATGCATTATATAAGGGTTCCATTCATGTTATTGGAAAGAATGTATTATTTCTTTATTTGGCTAAATTACAGTATTACTATGTCTTTCTACAATTATAGGCTATATAGGATAATGGAGGAAACCAACAATAATATATTCTAATCCATAAGCTATTTTGATTTCAGATTTTAAGCGTAGGTTGATTTGAGGCTGAGGCCTAATGTTCACGATATTCGTGATTTGAGATCCCATTTCTATGACTCTGCCGAATACCGTGACACCACTCTCCAGCAAATCATGGATACCTATCGAGAGATATTAGGCTTTCAGATGACTATTAATATAGTCAACAACAATTTTGCGGAGCTTCATCTTTGTAGTGAACAGGTTCAGTTAACCGTCATCGATGTCTACGCATGTGCTTTCGTGGGCAATAGGTTTATCACTGGCCTTAATGTGGATCCTGTAACATTATGCTCCGTTACTCTGTCAGTTGGGATTTGGATTTGTTTTCTTCTTTACCTTAAATCGCACAGTTTTATCTCATTGATTTCAAGCAGTGAGTTGTCTATTTTATTTCTCTTAATTCTTTTTTTTTTTTTTTTTTTTTTGAAACAAGTAGGAACAAAGTCCTACCACTTCCATTTATCAGAAGCAAAAGATTACAAGAAAAGAACAAAACAAAGTCAAAGAAAAATGTGTGTTATGGCACTGGTATCCAACTCTGGTACCAGTGCATAATCGCTATCTAACCCTAAAAGAATGAGTCCATAACAACAACCAAAACCAGTTATTATATCTACCACACATATTCCCTTCCCAACTAAAAAACAACTGCATAATCTGAAATGTAATTCTGACCCTATTACAAACAAACCCCCAGACAATCTCTTTGTTATAATCTTGACTAAAAAAAGCAAATGTAGCCTTGTCACACATAATATCCTGCCAAACACCCCTCTGATTGCATATGAGCCTCTTTCTCCACCATTGCCATGCTCATCCTTTGGAAAGATTCAGCCATAGAATCATCCATCTCTCCATTCTCTATTTGCAATGGCAAACTTGTAATCAATGGAGTGATTTTTTTCACTGCTTCTTTGAGTTGTTGTGGCCACATGTCTTCCCAGTATGCTAGTAGGTTTTGTATCTCCCTACCTACACATCTCAAAGTTGGATATGCAGTCAAGTTAAATATAGTGGCATTTCTTATCTTCCACATGGTCCAAAGTATTGCTGCACACCATATCTGAAAAGCTTGTTTAAACTCATTAGATATCTTGACATTGATGTATCTCAAATCTTCTAACTGTTGGGGTAAAATAGTATCAAATTGAACAAGAAACCATCTCCAAATTCTATTGTTATCATTACATCTAAAAAATAAATGATCTAAGGTTTCTAATTCCCTACAGTAACAACATTGATATTCTCCCTACTAGCCTCTCATTAAAAGAACATCTCTGGTTAACAATCTCCTTTTACTAATGATCCACAAGAACATTTTAATCTTTAGAGGAACCTCCACTTGCCAAATTGTTTTGTAAATCTCATTTGTTATCCCCCTAAAGTCTAGCCAACAGTATATTGATTTAGAAGAGAATTGCCCATCATACTCTAGATTCCACATAATCATATCTTTCTTATCTTGCAAAGGGCAGTAAGGCCCCACTTTAGTGCATAACTCTGTGAATTCTCTAATTTGACTAATGGTCAACTGTCTGTTAAACCTGACTGCCATCATGTTGGTTGATAGAGCCTTGGCAACAGTTATGTGAGGATCTGAACAAATTTTAAACAACTGATGATATGCTACATTTAAGGCTTGTCCCCCACACCATACATCTGTCCAGAAATGCACTTGACTGCCTTCCCCAATCTGGAAATGACTATTTAAGTATACCATCTGTTCTAGTTTTTTCAAGCTAAACCAAAAAGCTGACCATCTCTTTTTATTGATGCATCTATCATATTTATAAGCTAAAATATCCTTCCACCAACCAGTACAGTCACTATTCTTTATCTTCCAAATCCATTTACAAAGTAGGGCTTGGTTCATATGCCTTAAATTTAAGATACCTAACCTCCCATGTACTTTAGGTCTACAAACATTTAACCAGCTGACTAAGTGGTATTTTTTCTTGTCTCCAGAGTTCCAAAGAAATTGGCTCCTTATCCTATCTAACTGCTTTTGAACAGTTGTTGGTAATTCATATATGGACATCATATAAAGGGGTAAAGCTGACAGTACACTATTGATAAGTGTCAATTTTCCACCATAAGATAGAAACTGACCCCTCCAACTTTGTAATTTCTTCTGAAATTTATCTATTATAGACCCCCAATCTGCTATTTTAAGGGGAAAGAAGCAATTGTACACCCAAAAATATCAGCTAGTTCTTTAGCTTTATCCATCCCTACATTAATAGGGAAAGCCTCAGATTTATTGTAGTTTATCTTCATACCTGAAAGTGCTTCAAACCCTACAAACACCCACTTGATGGCTTGTATCACTTCTTTATCCGCTTCACAAAAAATTATGGTATCATCTGCATAATGTAAGTTAGTTAGTTTCTTACCATCATCTATAGGTGGCCCTAATCCCCTAATTATCTGTGTTTCTCTCCCTTTCTTCAACATTTGATTTAAACAATCTGCTACTAAGTTGAATAGTAAAGGGGAGAGTGGGTCCCCTTGTTTCAAACCTCTATTAACCAAAAAATATTCAGTAAGATTGCCATTTAATCTAACACATACTTGACCATTGGTAAGGAGGTCCTTGATCCATCTAACCCATTTATCATCAAAACCCCTAGACTGGAGCATTTCAAATAAAAACCCCCAATGCACCCTATCATACGCCTTCTCCATATCTATCTTGAAAACTATACCTTCACTTTTATCTATCTTAGTGGAATGCACTATCTCACTAGCACATATCACATTATCTAAAATGTATCTCCCTTGAATAAAAGCAACCTGTGCAGGATCAAGTAATCTATCTATTATAGGAACTAATCTATTTGTCAACACCTTTGTAAACCATTTGTATATACAATTTATCAAACTAATTGGTCTGTATTGTTTTATTTCCACAGCATCTATTTTTTTTGGTAAGAGGCATAACATAGCCTTATTCAGCTTAGAAATATAAAGCCTATGATTATAGAAATCTTCAAACATAACCATAATATCTTCTTTTATTATATGCCAATACTTTTGATAGAAAGAGAAAGGTATACCATCAGGCCCAGGGGATTTATCTGCCCCTGAGCTTTGTAGAGCTTCATAAATCTCATGTTCACTAAATTTTGCAGTCAACTGCATGTTCTCCATCTCATTTACCATCTGACTATCTTGCCAAAAACCATGTGCCAAAGACACATATTGCTCTCCTGAAACACCAAATAGATTTTTATAATACTCAAGTACATATTGTTCAATGTGTTCCAAATCATTAACAAAATCTCCATCTATCTGAAGCCCCAAAATAAGAGCTTTTTTTCTTTTCTGATTAGCAATAAGATGAAAATATCTAGTATTATTGTCCCCTTGAAGGAGCCATTTAACCTTAGACCTATGGTGCCAATGTTCTTGTTCAATCTGATAAATCTCATCAAGCAGTTTAATATTCTCTTTATATCTATCATATTCTAACTCAGACCATGATCTTCTTTCCTGTATTCCATTTAGCTCATCTATGTTATCTAAATGTTCTTGTTTCAATTTTTTTATCTTTCCATAATGGTTCCTAGCCCAACCCTTCATATGGGTTTTTAATCTTTTAATACCTTTATTCCAATTTTTTGCCAAATCTGTGCCCTTGTTTAAGTGGGACCACCAATTAGGAATAAGAGCATTGAACTCTTCTACTTCACCCCAAGCCTTGTCAAACCTAACTTGGTAGTGCTCAGCTGCAACACAATTGTTAGTGCAAAGAAGAATAGGATTATGATCTGATTTGTATCTAGTTAAACTTTGCACTACCATATCCGAAAATTTGATCTCCACATCTGAAGAACATAGAAATCTGTCCAATCTAGCCAAAACAGGATTTGATCTCATATTAGACCAAGTATATCTATGCCCTGAATTTGGTAAATCCACCAAGTCTAATTGATCAATAACCTGATTAAAACGATTAGCCCCACTAACATTGAAGTTGTACCCAGATTTCTCATTCCTAAATCTAATCAAATTAAAATCTCCAAACAACAACCAAGGCCCACTCCACATTTCTCTCAGGGCCACAATTTCTTGTAGAAAAAACTGTCTCAACCCCCTATTGGTGGGACCATACACTATAGTTATTCCAAACTCATAATTCAAATTTTTATCTTTCAAAATGGCTGAAATAGAGTAAGTAGATTTAAGGGAATGGACTAATTGAAATTTTTCAGAATGATACCCAAATAAAATCCCCCCTGCACTTCCACTAGCTGGTAGCCAAATCCAATCAAAATCAGATAAACTGAAAGATTGTATGAATCTCTTATTAAATCTTTCTTTTTTGGTCTCTTGTAGCCCAACTATATCTACTTTATGATTTTTAATCAACTCCCCCAAATATCTTCTTTTAGTAGCTTTCCTAAATCCCCTAATGTTCCATGATAAAATCCTCATTTAATCTGATATTGAGAAACCCTAGTTATAATCCTATCTAATTGAACCCTTTTATCTGAGTCTTTCTTCAAAAATCTTGTCCCATACTGTATCTTGAACTCCATTTCCTCCAAAGCACTACCAAATTGTTTTTTGGATAAAGATCTGAGAAATTTTACACAATCTATACTATCTTGTAATTGATCAGAGAACTTTAGACCTAATCCTTGCAACATATAAACTACCTGTTCATCTGACCAATCAGGGAAAGGAAAGTTATCTACTAAGTTTAATGTACCTTGAACTCCATTTCTCTTAATTCTCTTCTCTAATGATAATTATGCCATACTAATTGTTGTACCCATTCTAGAAAAGAACAATGGTCGTTAAAATTATTCCATGATTACTCAATTACAATCACAATTTATAATATATATTGTTAATTTTGATTTTCTGCGTCTTTCCTAAACAATGAGTACTAAATTAATGACGATGAAGAGTTATAACGATAAAACCATTTCTGAGACTTCCATAGCTGATTGGACAGTAAGAAAGGTGAGAGAACATTTAGGTCATATCAATAACACTAACATTAATAGTTTATAAAATTTAAGAATAATGAATTTATATTTTACGCCTTTTATTAAAAAAAAAACAACAACAACATCAAACGTTGGTGAAGCACTGAAGCAGGATTACATAACTAGTATAGTTCAAAACCAAGAAATGTTTCTGTACATGTGAGTGACCCAAATCCATCTGAAATGTTTCTGTACATGCGAGTGACCCAAATCTAGCTATTCATCTGAATAAACGACACCAAGACTGTTTTTAACAACACTACACAGCATATGAACAAAAAAAAAATAATAAATAAATAAAATATTGAAAATTAAAAATGATAAACCATTAGACAGTTTAAGCTTTGCAAAGTTCAATAATTATGATACCGCCACCTCACGTAGCTGGCACTGTTGTTTAAATAGCAGCTTGTATTATCCTGGCCCGTTTCACAGCTGGCCATGTAATCCACTTGAGAAGCGCCTTTCTCTTCGCCTTCCTTTGCGGTGAAAGCAGCCCTGCATCCACACTGCTTGACATACTTAATGCAACTTGCCAATTGTAATCAGATTCAACATCTGCATTTAAATATTCCATTGGGTCCACATCATTGGAGAGTTGAGGCGATCCTGAAAGAGGTACTGACAGCAAGTTATGCCTTAATTTAGGTAAATAAACAGTCGATACAGACAGATTTGACATAATGTTGTAGAAGAGCTGCAATAATTTATGCGACACTTTTACAGACAGATGCGAGTGAAGTACTTACCAGCATTTGTTTGTTGCATGGAGTTCACATTCAGCATATTGCTAGTTTGGATTGCCATACACTAAAAGAATAAAGAAAAATATTAGATCAAGAGTTGTTGCATAGTTTATAAGGGTGCAGCAATATAAAAATATTTTACTATTATTTTATATTTGGCTTTAAGACTTAATGGAGCTTACTCAATGCTCAAAACAAAGTTTGGGCCAGACCTTAGTAAAATAAACTATTAATAAACAGAATTCAAATTTTCAACACCAAATGCATGCAAGAAACAGTAAAAGAAAAGCTGATCATAAAGCCAGCATTCTATTACTTACATTTATTTCATGGACAACAATGCTTTTTGTTTCCACTGGATGTTCACCAGAAGAGGCTGAGATTTGTTCACCTGACGCAATCGAAGGCAAACCACAAATTGGGGAAAGTTGTTCATAGCATGCTGACATATCGCCTAAGAACAGTAAGAATAATAGAATTTTAGCTCAGCCATATAAAATTATGAACAGCTAAAAATACAACTATACAAGTATAAAATATAGATCACCTTGATAGTTTACATTATTTTGAGAGCTTGACTCTGATGAGCTTGAACCAAGAACAAGGGGCCCACTACTTCGAAGGGGAGATGCATTCCTTTCCAATGGATAACCTAAAGCCTGAATTTCAGAAGATAAAATATTAAATTAAATAGATATGTAAAGCCTGAAGTGTTGAATTGGTACTTACATAAAGGGTTAATGGAACAATAAAACAAAGCTTAATTGCATGGTATGGGATTTATTCAAGCAACATAGATAAAATCGGCTCTGATACTGTTGATTATGATCCTAATTAAAGGACATGACCCCATCGATATCGCACTATTAATGAAAGCAAAGTGGGTGAAATTGAGTGTCAATTCGAAAAAGAGTTTGTTTAAATTGAGTTTATTACAAAATCAAAATTGAGTCATTAGTTGAATTTTACACACCTCTGTACTGTCAAAAGGATTCATCTTGATATGTACTTCGCTAGGGCAAAATTTATCCAACAAGGAGTGCACCAGATTTGTGTTGCTATTAGTTGGACAAAATTAATTTGGTTCATATTAAGATTCAAATTGTTGATTTGTTTTTACATGAATGAGTTTGTTTTTTTTTTAAAAAAGGTTTTGACAGTATTCTCAACATAAAACCATTTATATTACAAACAATAGTAACAAGAATCTACCGGGACATGAAGCAAAGTTATATCTAAATCGACCTGTTGAGGCAGACGAGAGTTTCCCAAGGCTTGGTACTCTGTTGGAGGCGATTGAGCATTTGGAAACAAAACCTCCTTTGGGATCAAATCACTGAGAGTCTCACGTTGACCCAATCCTACAAGAGGCATTGACAGAATATTAAGCACTAATTTGAGAATTAGTTATTAACGCTAAGTTGACCCATCCTACATGACCAACCAACACAATGCAAATTTGACGTAAGGTAGTTGAATTACTGCAAATATATGCTCTGTGTTCTACACCACACCACTGGCAATCATAAGTTGCATATTTGATGTGCAAGAGCAAAGAAGAAATAAAGAAGAAAATCAGCCCAATAATTGCCCAAATTTAATAGATAAATGAAAAGGTTTATAAAGTGATATAGTTTCTTTCTAATAACAGACTTCATTGTCTCTCACTTTTCTCAAAGAAACGAATAAGAGTACATGAAAGAGAAAACAATATGTATAAATTATATACCTGAATTTATTAAATAGTTTTCATAAGGGTTTGGTTGGGATGAGCCTGAGCCAACAAAAGAAAGCCCATTTCTTCCAGATGTATGAACTGAAAGCTGAATTTCAAAAGCAAATAATCAATAAATTGATCATGATAAAAGGCATAATCATACAATTAAGAGCCAAGGGAACAAAAATTCAAGCAACCTAGGTTAAATTGACACTCGATTGCACTTGTGGATTATAACTGAAGCTAACTAGGTGGCATTTAGGTTCAATTGAAGCAATTTTGTTTACATGAGACTTGATGCACAATTAGCATAAGGCTGCCACAACAAATTCATGTACCTCTGAACTGATAATGAGATGATGTGAAGTTCTCTCATGCACATCTGCTTCCTGGGGAGACGCAAAATTCATGTTTTTGGCAATTGGATATTCAGAATTAAATTGGCTCGTATTTGTGTTCAGATTGTTGACTTCCGTGTCCATTGAAACCTAAAAAAGCAAGTGAAGTCATTTTCTAAATATTTGAATGAACTAGAAACCAAAAGAGTAAGAGGCACTTTGCAAAATATAATCTTTATCAGGTTCAGATATAATCAGCCAGAACATTTGTACAACGTAATACACACAGTAAACGCACCAGCTGAGGCTGACTAGTGCCTTTTAAGGCGTGAAATTCATCGGCGCACTCCATTGCATGCTTAACCATAGTTTCCCATTCTTTGTCAGTCTCTGACTTAATACCAAGAACCTAAAATATTATGACACAGAGAAGGAAAAACTAGTATTAAATATCTTATGCCATTAGAAAGCATTAATTGTTATTTTGTTAACAAAATGCATACAACCACAAAAGGAAATTCTGGTTCCAGTACCAGTAAAGCATCAGTTTTATATCAGCACATACTTGTCAGTACTACTACAAATATTAGTCAGACCCGATACCAATAGAAACCAGCATGCATTGGTTGGACTTGGACCTACTGGATTACTATAAACAAAGAAAGCAGTTGAGGAAGTCCGAACCTCACGAAGTTCAGATTGATCATGGTAATACAGGCTGAGGAAGTCCTCTACTGTGTCGATTTTACATTTTTCGAGGCGAGAAGCACGATCTTTGCCAATCTTCTTGAGTTTTTGTACATTGTGGTCTAGCTTCAGCCGGTTAGGTTTTTGAGATGCTACAGAGAAAGTACCATACAATCAGAAAAGGGAGTAAAATACAAGGATTTGTTACGCACGCCAGTATCAACACATACCAGATTTAACACACAGTGCACAGGTATTTATATCTTTACCCTGGGATTTTTGCGAATCAAATTGTGTACAGGTATAAAAATGCTAGAAACATTTTACATAAAACAAAGAATGGAATTCTCCTACTAGTATCATGCATTCATCATCATCATTTTAATTATTATAATGAGCACACAATGCAAATTAATTATTACCTTTTCCTCGGCGGTCTAATACCCGAAACGATTCGCTCACACCCTCTTGAACTCTTTCCCCATTCTCTTCTTGTTCAACCTCAACCATAACGCCCAGCCGAAACCCACTCTTAGTCCAGCTAGAATTATCCCCAAAACTGATCTCTTCAGAAGCACCCACCCCATCTTTTAGCTGAAAGGTACGACTGCCGCATGTCAAAATAGGGAACTTCCCAACCCTATCACTTAAAATGCTGTCACTAAATTCGCGTCTGCTCCAAGTTTCTCCTTTATTTTTCCAAAATTCGGCATTAAGCACTGTGAATCTGACTTTGGCAGAAGAGAAAGGGCAATCAGGAGATACTTTTTTAGTGTACGAGTCATATATCACTACTTGAATTGGTTCTACTTTCTCAGTGGTATATGTGGGGCTCTTCACACTGTTGATGAAGCGTAGATGATACCGAGCTGGTTGATCTAGTACCAACCTGTCAGAGAAATTGAAAACAACAATTACATGAGAGGAGCCAGAAATAGAAAGCGAAACAACATGAAGAATGTGATACTCTTTAGTCTTTACAGATATCTTTGTAAAAGTAATAACCTACTTAATTACAAGGTAGCAATAGAAAAGTTAACTCGACATTTATCAGAAAATTAAGGACGGGAAATATCGACCAGCAAAGCTTTTGTGTTTAATATTAATTGCACAATAGAGAGTTGATCAAGCGAAATTGTTGACTAGCACAATTTAATGATAAAAAAAAATTGCCAACAGGCCTTACTGATGTGGTGCACATTCTAAAAAATGTCGTTTGAAGGATGCAGCAAATTGTATCTCACCTTGGAGGTAAATTCAAGTAGGTAAACACTTGGTGAAGCTCTTGTCTTACCTGTTAAAAAAAATGAAATTTATGCTTCATAAACCTCAACATATATACAATTAATTTGCACAAAAGAAATTGGGCTGGGCGCGCAAGCAAATAATGTTGAACTACTAATGTTAATAACATATACAGGTCCTCAATTGAGCCAAATAACAATTAGATCCAATGTTTTGAGAACAGGACCGGATCGGCCGGTTGAACCAGTTGGACTGTGAACCGGACCTCTGTCCATTTACTGGTTCAACCGGATTTTGACCGGTTCAACTGTGGTTAGGCCGGTGAACCAGCCACCCGTTAACGAATTGGTTCACCTTCCAGTCCGGTTTGCTAAACATTGATTAGATTGGATATTAGAATTACTAATTGTAGGAAGGGGGAACAGAATGCTTACAACTCCGCGGAGCGTATCTTCAAAACGCAGAAGAAAATAGCGGCCAAAGACGTCACCTCTGGTCTGAAGGCGACGAAGGAATTCATTAAGCAAACGTCTGTCCTGCCTTATCACCCTAGAGAAAGAGAGAGAGAGAGAGAGAGGAAAAAATAGGAATATGTAATTAATTAAGAAGATGAAGTAAAAGAAGAAGAGGAAGGAGAAATAAAAGATGGAGTACTGGAAAGTGGCCTGCCAGCGGCGGATGGTGGGCGAGACATTGCCGGTCTCTGAGGAGCCGCTGCGGGCAACAGAAACAACAACAGAAGGAGGAGGAGTTGTTATAGTGAGGCGAGGAGGAGGGTTGCGGTTGCTCCTGTCTCTGATGAAGTGGGACTGGGAGTACGCCATCTGAATCTTTGAGCTGGAGTTGAATGATGAATGATGAATCTTTACTTCTTTCTCTCTTTCTTTCTTTCTCTGTATCGACGGAAAAGCACTTTGTGGCTTTGTGCCTTTGAGGTGTTATATAGATTAAGTGGAGTTGACCGATGATCCCCAGTCGTCCCCATTGAAAGAGAGGAAGGGAGTCTGGAGCCTGGAGGGAAGGGAAGTTCCAAGGAACTCCCATCCTTCTTTTTAAAATATATAAAAGAAAAATAAGTCCCGTGCCGAAGTGGGTTTTCCCACGCTCTCTTCTTTCTTATTTCCCACGCTCTTTTTAAAATGTTAAAATTAAAAATTTTATACTATTAAAATTAGGCCGAATGTCGTCGACTTCGAGTGTGATAAAATTTTTGAAAACCAAGGACATGAATGAATATAAATATAAATATATAATAAACCAGTAAAACTCTCCAGGGAGGCAGGGACGCCTTGAGGAGCAGTTTTCACCGTATTCCAACACCAACAGTTCCCTTCCTCTCAAGGCGGCAAAATTCAGTTCGGACTCAATATATTAATTTGTAATTTCATTTTGATATTATGAAATATTATGTTAGTATTGTCATGTTATCAAATAAAATACTCGTATTTTCTTTTTAATTCATTAAAATTCCATATTAATTTTACATGTGTTATTTTTTTAACTCTTACTTGTGTATTATCAAAGAAATACTTGCGTTAGTAATCAAATTGATGACTGAATTCAATTTAAAGTTTATTTTGGTTTAGTTTCTGGTTCAAATAGTATTTTAGTTGAACAATAACAACTTAGTAGTTGACAGCTTTAATGTGCTACAATTAGAGTTGACTATGCGAATCCAATGAATCATCCCCATATATTAATTAAAATCACGTTGACAAAATCAGCTCAAATGAGAGGAGTCAGGAGTCTAATTTCTAAATTGAGCCGAAAACAAGAAATAGTGTGGCGCCTGATCCTATAATTTTATTTTAATGTTAATAAATATCCTTCGGCCGTTCGGTCGGTCGACGCAAATCCTATTTGACGAAAGTACGCTGAACCTTCTTGAATTGATATATATACCTATATTATATCTATCGAGCAAGGTTCCGGCCACACTTTATTTTTTTATTTTAAATTTCAAAATTTAAAATATAATCGTCCGATCCAAACAGTTGATCTTGTTTATTTTAACGACGGATGCATTTTCATAAAATTTTATAATTTTTGAAGTTTATTTAATAATTGATCAAAAAGTCAAAAATGAACGAATCAAAATAACTAAAATAGATTAATTCTAATATGTCTATTTTTCAACATCTTAATCAAGTACTAAATAAACTTTAAAAATTATGAAATTTTAGGACAACGCATCCGTCGTTAAAATGAACAAGATTAACAGTTTGGATCGGACGATTATATTTAAATTTTTTAAAAATTAAAATAAAAAAGTAAAGTGTGGCATTTGTGGCACCGAAACCTTGCTCATATCTATATCTGTACTTCTATATACTTATTAAAGCACCCAAAAACAAGATCATAATAATTTCACAAAAGGAGGTTTCAAACATTTGTTAACATCATTATAGACCGTTGATCTTGTGCAACTTGATGTGATGTACAGTTTAGATCTGTATTTTAGACAAAGAGTCCGACCCTTTTACAGAAAGGGGTCAAGGCGCTGGATGGTTGTTTTCTTTTTTATTTTTTTCTTAATTTTTTCACACAATAAAAGAAATAGAAAAACAAATCAACCATCTCCCATCATACCAAAATCGCCGTCTAATAAAATCACATCAAATTTCCTTTCTTATTCTCACACAGTTGGGTGGGCTCATTTGCTAGTACCTATAATTTTTTTTTAATTTTACGCTTGTGATCCTATAAATTTATTTTAATTTATATGCAATATGCATATAGATGTAGATATATATTCTTGAAGCTGATATATTGAATTGATACTATACTTTGACCAGTCAATGCTCGTCAGTGGTGCAGACCAACGACGCAAATCAGCTTAGTTAAACCTGTTACGCTTGTTTCTTAGTTTAACCTGTTTGACGAAATTATTTTCAACGGATTCTACAAACTTGTAATTTCTTACATAATTCACATTTCTAGCGCATCATAATAATGATTTGCTAATCTGCATTTTGTACATAATTTATATTTTTTATGTTAATTTATATATTGTATACCTTGCATACTCACACATTATAGTGCATCAATATCCGTGCGCATATTTATCCAACACAAGTCCAATAAAAATTCTTAACATAAAAAAAAAAAATCCAAGCTTTTTACTAGAACACAAATAGCAGCTCATTCTGCATTTCTTTGGGCTTGGCCCACACAGAATTCGCCCCTTGTGTTCATTAGTTCGTTATTTCTTTTGATAAATCACAGAACCATGATTCAACTAAAATATCATTTTAGGATCCACAATTACCAAACTCCAAAAAAAGGGAAGAAAAAACCGAACGCAAAAAATCTTTTTGCAAACAAAAAAATAATCTATGGGAATAATAAATCAATGCATAATGTTTTTTTTTTTGTATTATTACAAAAGTACAGTATATATAACAAATATGAACAATAAATTCATTACTCTATTGTGCTGAATTGTCAGAATATCTACACACCCTGGCTTCTTTGTACACAAGCCCCGGCTCGCACCTGTACCCTCGGTTCGGACTGCAATGTCTATTGGCCGAACAAATGCACTGCCCTTCCAAAGCGCATCCGTCTTCTTTTTCTGATCCGCTCTCAGACTTCAGTACCTGATTTAACCAAAAGCTGTCAAACACTCTGTCAGGATCCAACTGCATCTTCACTTGCATAAATTTTCCCCAGTTTGGGTACTTGTTCTGAAAGCCAAAGAATGCAAGCCTTCGGTTCTTCCCGAAATGAGGCCTGGCATTGTATTTTATGAACGCCATTTGCTCTATTTCTTCCATTACATCCTGGTTTAATCTCGGTGTGGAGGCGTTGTCTGCTCTAAAATAGTTGAAATCCACCATGACCGAATCCTCAGTCTGACCCAAGTATGCATCTGAACGCTTTACGAACCGTATTAGGATCCCGTTATAGGTGTCAATTCCACAGAGCTTCTCTTGGTTCAAATCGCGTAACTTTTTTACGTCGATAATGAAGTTCTTGAATTCAGATGCAGGAAAGATTGCGGTGCTCTCATAGAAGAAGAGGCCCTTTATTCTCGGGTCCCACGGGCACATGCTTAGTGGGTTCAATTCAGAGGAGTAGAGGCATGAACCCGAAGTCTGCATCCGACCCTGATAGCCAACAACTGGATATCCTAGAAAGGCAATTCCATTGTTCTTCAAGCCATTTCCGATAAGTCTTTTGTAAGCAATCTCGGTAGAAGCAAGCGTACACTTCCCTTTGGTGCTTCTTGATTTCTCCAATGTCTTCTCTAAAGATTCACAGCAAAAATATTTAGCTTGATTAGTATCAGTATAATGGCTGCTCCATCTTACTTAGAAGAAGAGAAGGATAGTATATATAAATTAGCATCTTAATTAGGTTTCTGGCAATTTGAATGTCACATGAATCAGAACTCACAAACAAAAATAGAACAAACAATTACTAGCTTCAGTAAAAAAATATTTAAATAAGAAATAGCACACTGAATAAAATGAAAAGAAAAATAAAATTATCCAAATGTTAATTGGCAGCAACATTTTGTACCTGTAGTTCTTACAACAGTTGACGCCACAACAAGAGTAGATTGAAATCCAAGAAAGTCATTTATACCATCACCAGAAGAATTCAATGGTACCCGATCATCTATCCGGTACACGGCCTTGTGTTGTGATGGGTACCATGTTATGTCGGCGAATTCATGATTTTGTGCATGAGATATAAAATCTTCTTCAAGCGTAGTATCATCTCTAAAATCGTTGGTTATGCTCCTCTTAAATCTAGGTTCCAGAGCAAATGTCACCTGCATATATGCCAATTATTTAGTTTTTACTATATTAAAATGAAATGTGGGTTCATAAGATTTTTACTTTGTTTCTATTTACATGAAATGCGAGTTTATAATTAAGAATTTCTATAGCGAAAGTACTAGATACAGTTTCCACTGCGTAACATTTCGAAGATAAATTGAAGTCTAAGTCATCTAATTTATTTTTAAATTAAATGTTTATGAAAGATTCCAATCAGATTTCGAATCTGCGATATTTCACTCAATGTGCATTGTTATTTGTCACTAGACCAAGAACTGGTTCTCTCTACTGCGTAACATTTCATTTCATTTCACTTTTCTAAATAGAAAAGTTGTATTACTATTTCTTTCGCTCTTCTAAAAACACTCTTCCAGGTACTATTATACTATTATACTTCTATAATTTCAAAATTAATATTTTTATATTTAATACTAAATTTAATTTTGCCAAACAGGTACCTGGATTCTAACGCACCTGTGGGTTGATGTACCTCACAAGAGCAAAAGGGTAAGGGTCCAAAATTACAGTAAACTTTCGTACTAAGATAAAGTGTGAAGTTTGACTTGAATCACATGTCTAGATATCACACAGGTTATTAATTAGCCCGATGGGTCCCGTCTATGTCCCGACAATGATCGATCCATGGTCCACCTGTAGGCTGTAATCCCACGAGTCGGTCGGGTTGAAAATTTGAAATAGTTTCTGCTTTCTACTGCTGTTTTTTTTTTTTTTTTTTTTTTTTTTTAAGGATTAATTAGGTAAAAATTTAAAATTAGACTAAATGATAAAATTATTTTTGTGCCATTACTGAATGATAAAATTAGATTTATGCCACTGGATAGTTAATTTTACCATTATACCATTTTAAATATGTCATTATAAATTATAAAATTAGAAATATGCCACCGTTAAGTAAATAAGTGATTTTACGCTATCAACAAAATAAATAAAATTTTAAATTTCAAATTTCAAAATTTGAAAATTTAATATCTTCAAAGATGAAATTTTAAAATTTTAAAATCAAAATTTTGAAATTCAAAATTTTAAAAATTTCGAAAATTTTGAATTTGAAAGTTCGAAATTTTTAAAATCTAAAATTTGTAAATCTGAAATTTAAAATTTAATTTATGTCAATAAATTTCTTTTTCACTTCTCAATGAGTGGGTGTAAATCTGAAATTTAAAATTTAATTTATGTCAATAAATTTCTTTTTCACTTCTTATTGAGTGGGTGTTTTGGACATTTTTAAAAAATTAGAGTGGCATTTCTCTAATTTGAGTGGCATATCTGTAATTTTGTTCGAAAATAATGGCATAAAACTAACTTTAACCATTTTATGGTGGCATAAAACTAATTTACAATTTAAGAGTGACATATCTCTAATTATTAATTTTTTTTATAGTGGCATATATCAAATTATTTCTTTTTTCAAAGATAAAATGGATCAAATCTTCTAATTTATTTTGAAACTAAGGCTCTGATCAAAATGTTTTTTATACGAGATTTCATTTCATTTCACTAGATTTCATTAGATCTAATGACGTGAAAATTCTAACCAAATGACACAAAGTGCCTGAAATTCATCTTTCATATGCCTTTTAAAATAAAAAAAAAAACTTAAGATCGGAATTTGAGAATCCGATACAACCCAATATTGGAATCCAGGATTTCGATATTAGTGTCAAAATTTGAGATTTCGATATCGCAATAATAATCTTAAAATTCCAATTTTTCATTTATTATTAATATATTATATTATTATAATATTATTTTTTTTTTCGGTGTTTTCAAAGATGACATGTTCTAGACAGACCCAACCCATAAAAAATTAGTCCAACCAAACTTCCATATTAAATTATTAATTAATACCCCCAGCTAATTTAATTTGAAGAGTTTGCATGTTTTCAAGTCTTTAACTAAATTCATGATTGATAATATTTGGATTGTTCAATAAACTAAACGGCAACAAGTGGCGCCAGCCGCCAGGTAGGCATGTTCATGTGTCTGGAATTTGGATTTGTTCCTACTTTCGAGACCCACGCACCAAAAGCAATTGTTTCAGTTAGTAGATTTTATTTTATTAAATGTTTACTTGTGCATTCAATCATTTGGTAGGGACCCACGATGATTTGTCCTCATTTTGGTTCACATTTATTGCCAAACAGCTCTGTAATTCATGATATATATTCGTGCTTCAATAAGAAAACAAAAAATGTTTTAATTTTGAATAAAAAACATTGAAGCTTATCGAAAAACTCTTTCAATCATTAATTAAACTTCAATACTATCAACTGTCATGAAATAAAACAAAATTAATTACTAATTAAAAATTAAAAATACCACTGAAGATGCTGCTATTAAGATAAAATCTTCAACTATCATATATGGCCGCGTCAATCGTGCGCTGATTGTATTTCACATTCAAACATTTTTTGTCTAAATTTCTCAATTCCACCCTTTATTTCTAAGGATTGATTGATCTTGATTGCTTATATTTTTTTCCTTCTAGATTTCTGAATACCAAGGTTCATCAAATTTCACCACAATTTCTATCGAAAATTTTCTGATATGACAACTTAAAAATTCCGAACTTTCTGCACCTGAACTTCAAAATCGACACAAAAACCTCAAGCCCTTAACAGCATCCTTATTTGGCATGGAAATTTTTGTGCCACATGCTCAAATCTCAATGCAGTCCTCTTTGATCAACAATACATGAAAAATTAAATCATAATGCAATGCTTCATTTGTAAACATAAACATGTAGATATCTAACTTGAAGAGGTATGTTGACTCCCTATTTGTGTATTTACAGGATCAGACCTCGTCTTTTCTATCCCTAAATAAGAATCCTCAATGTAGAATGGATGAATTGCGCATCTAGTTAAATACAAATGGGCATCTGGTTGAATATAAAACAATAGCTAGCTAATTTGTATGAATAGTAGTAGAGAACTGACAGGATCTATTTCATATGAAAACTCGACGTTGCAACATCGATAATACCAGGGGCGGATCTAAGTGAGGGCAAGCCCAGGCATGTGTCTGAGCTTGTTTTCTTACAAATATAGTCTAGCTATTAAGTTTTAAACGTGTGCTTGGGCTTGAATTTATGTTGTGCCTAGGCTTCTTCGGTGTAAATGAGAACATACCTTAGCTTTTCAAATCGTTTTTCGTTTTTGTTTCCACTCCGGTAAATTTTTTTCACACAGAGCCTTTTTCCAACCCAGCTACGCAACAGCAACAGTAACACACAGAGAGATTTAGACCAACTATCTCTTTTTTTAGACATACCGGCCAGCGACTGGCAGGTTAGAACGAAAAAAACAGAAAACAAAAGAATTGAGAAACAAAGCAACTAAACAGAGCAAACAAAAAAAGCCAAATTAGCAGTATTTCAGAAACGCCATTGCTTCAGAGAAGACCAACTATTTCTTTAAATCCAAAATGATTGACTGAGCTGGGAAGCGACAAATGTGTTACTTTTTCATCTCATTTTTCCTTTTTGTTTTCCATAACCCATTCGTACCCTTTGATTTTCGCTTTCTGAGAATCACCTACTCCTTTTATTCATAGGAATTCAATCAATCCAATGAGCTTTAAATATGCCTTTCAACTTAGAGGTTAAATTTCCTTATTCAATTATTATTATAGAATAAATTCTACGTGAGTGTATAAATCCAAGATAATTTGTGTTCAATTCTAGGTTAATGTAAAATTACTGTCAATTTATACAATAATCATACACTGAACTACATGCTATTAATTCATGTCTAATTAATGCAAAGAGAATATTTGTTCTTGATGAAAAAAATATACAAATTTGAGACTCTTATGTTCTATCTAGACCATATAATTGATTATAATTTTGTAATATATGTAAAGTCATTTAGTTGTCAACAAAAGCATGTGCTTTGAAATATTATCTTCAAGAGTAAACCTATGTGTTCAAAAAGAGAATTCGGATGGAGTGAGTTAATTAAAAAAAAATACAAATATGAAACTATGAAAATGTGCAAAAAATTGTTGATTGTAATAGATTCAGATTTTTTTTTTTGTAAAGGAGATAAAGATAAAGAAAAGGATTAGTTTATGGAAAAAATGATGTATATATGTTAAATAATTTTTTTAATTTATTACTTATTATTTTATATTAATTTTAATTATTTTATTATTGTGCCTAGGCTTAAAATTTTTCTAAATCCGCCACTGATTATCATGTATAGTTGGTGCTTGCATGGCCCCAATAGCATGTAGCATGTATCCAAGACTTAACATGTATGCTATTAGCATGTATCCAACTTAAACATAGTATGTATCTAGTAGGGACATGCAAACTCCAATTATCATCATCGATATTGCTAAAATTTTTCTAGTAAATACTAGTTTCGTAGAATAAAGATGCTATTGATTCTTTATTATTCTCAATAATACAAGTTCCATATTTAGTATTTATAACTAGATTCATATTTATGTTTAACTAGATGCAACCAATTCATCGATTGTACATTGTGGATTCAAATTTGGGGATAAGAAGAGCGAGGTTTCAGCTTTGATCCAATAAATGAGGAGTCAATATCTCTCTTCAAAGTAAATATCTACATGTTTATACTTTTTTTTTTATTTTATTTATGCCCGTAGGCCATCTACATGTTTATACTTGCAAATGAGGTTATGTATTTATTATTTAATTCTTTCATATATATAGTCAAGATCAAAGAGAACTACACTGAAATTTGAGCTAGTGACACAAAAATTCTTCATACCAATTAAGAATGCGAGTTTGAGGTTTCCATATCGACTTTGAAGTTCAAATGTCGAGATTTTTTAAGTGAATTTATATTCAAAACTCAGAGGTTTGAATATTTTGACTGAAATTGTGGTGAAATTTGATAAACCATAATTTTATGATGCCGTTAGAAATATAGAAGAAGAATAGAAATAATTAAGATTAATTCATCTCCTTAGAAATAAATGATGAAATCGAGAAGCTGCAAGAAATATATGACAATATGCGGCGCAGAATTGACGCGAGTGTGTTTTAAGTGAAGTTGGATTTGGTTTTTTCTATGATAGTTGATGATTTTATCTTAATTAGCAGAGTATTTTATTTATTTCTGTGGTATTTTTATTTAATTTTTGTATATTTCGTACTAATTGATATTTGATAGCAAATCAAGCAACCGTGTGATAAGTGAAGTGATAACTTGTTAGGTTATTGTTTGCTTTCGTGATTTGAGGTTAGCCCACTAACCCACTAACCTCAAATCACCAAATTCTAACCTCAATGAATAAGTATAACTATTATAAAATGCCCACTCGGTTCTAACACCGTACACCTCTAATTAGTAATTCTGGCATGTACAGTACGGTTGATAATTTTAATTTCACAATTCACACTCATTATCTGAAATTCTGAATCACTTCTGAACGCATACTTAGTTATTGCTTAATACATACTTATATCTATTCAGGTGTTATTAGAATTAGTAAAAACTAGCTATAGTATCGCCCGCGCGATAAATGTTGAAATTAAAGTTGAATTTTTTATTTTTTTACCAAAAAAAATATTGGCCTTTTAAATTTTCGTATGACCCAAAACATAAAAAATAATATCAATCTAAAAAGTTTTGAACGAAATTTTAGTAGTCCAAAATAATATATATATATTATTGAATTGAGTGAAATTTTGTAAGAATATTCATAACATTTAATCCAAAAATAATATGAAAAAATTGCAAACAACCCAAAAAGAGTAAGGAATATATAGAATTTTTTAATTCAACATAGAAAAATTATATCATTTTATTCATTTTATAGTTTATTCTAATTAATATATTGTATAGAAAAATATATTAAAATAATATAATTATAATCAATAATAGTCTTATGAAGATGTATTAAGCAAAGTATGTAACAAAAATTTTTGGATACCAAACTATTAGAATTAAGAAATGACATTAATTTAAATAATTTGGAAAAAAATATAAAATAAAATAAAATAAAAATATATCATTAAATTTCTTCTAATTTGTTAAAAATTTTCATAAAATATCATGTAAAAATGATTTGGAATGCCTATGAATAATTCAATAAAAGATCTAAAATTTTTTAAGATTATCGATTATGTAATAAAAGAAAAATTGATGGGCTAAAAAGTAAGAAAGAAATTGGATGGAATTATAAAATACTTTAGGTGTCAAAAAAAAAAATCAGCACTTCCATGCAATGATGGCGCTGGATTTTTTTTTTCCTTTTTTTTGCATGTATGTTGTATAATTTCGTGTTGCTTACTAAAATAGATTTGGATGGGACTAACCATACACAAAAACATGAAAAGTTGCCGCACTGGATCTCAAAACTGTGCACATGGGATCTCTTTTGATTCTTTTTATTTTATGTAACGGATTCCATATGACTTTTGTGGTGCGAATATGTGTACTATAGATTGAAGATAACTTGGTACACTATTGGTCTGTATATTGTGTTTCCGTATGACCTTGACGGGGAAACCCCTCAGAATTGGATATATCAGAACTGTCAAACGGTAGAAACGTCCACGAAACAGACATGTTCCGTTTTCGTTTCGTTCTAATTAACGAAACAGAAATCTCTTCCGTTTTTGTTCCGTTTCGTCAAACGAAACAGTTTTCTTCCTTCATTTCTCATTGATTTCAGCCTATTTTCGTGTTTCGTTTTGTTTCTCTTTAGTAACGTTCACAAATTTCAATTCTGTTTTTAGAAACGAAACTGATTTTTTTTTTCATTTAACTCGAAACGTTGGTATATTGACAGGTATAGATATATGTATGATGTATGATTAGTTGGGTGGCTTAAATGCGATAGTTGCTGGTACAGGTACATATCATATTCTTGAGTAAAGGACAATCAGATATCAATTAGAAAACAAAAAACAAAAAGTTGTTATTTTTTGTTTGTTTTTGCGTTGGCAAGTAACTACCCTAACACTTTACTTGGTTCAGGATAAAAGAGACAAGAAATGAGATTGGAGGTGAAAATTAATAATTTTTTGTGTTTGGATGGAAAAAAATAGAGAAGGAAATTAATTTTTCGAAGGAAAAGATTTCTTCTAAAATTTTCTTTTATATTCAAGTTCATTCTTCTCCAAATTATAAGATGAAATTGACAAAAAATAATTATCATTTTTCCTTTTCCTTCATCATTCATCAAAAAGATATAAAAATTATTTTACTTTCTGTTCCATTTCTTTTCTTTCCTTTTATATGTTTCTTTCCTTCAGGTTTTCTCCCAACGAACCAAACATAGTGTAACGCATTCAAATCAATAAAACCAATGTACTCAGCAACTAACCTTTGAAATGACCCCTAATAAGCCAACTGAGACCAGCGCAGCATTGAAGCGCGTATCTCCACGCCACAGCCTCAGTACCTTAGCATACAGCTCCGTCTCCCCAGCCGGTACCACCAAGTTCAGCCCCACAACATGGTCATGTACCGACCCGCCACGGCCCCACCACGAGCTTCCATGGGACCCCGTACTTAATAGACCGCCAATGCTCACTCCTTCCCAGTATGGCGCCGCTACTAGACTCAGCCCAGCTGACTCCACCTGGTCCAGCATGTCTCTTAGCCCGACACCAGAATCGACTGTGACTGTGCGGTTTACTGGGTCGATCTCTATCCCGGCATTGTACCTGCACCGAGGCGATGTATATATTCATTTTTCAAACCGTATATAATAATTAAATTGAATGTTTATAGGGTAAGAAGTAAGATTGTATGTAATCTGATGCTAATTTGTGAACCAACAATGCATGTGCGTAATTGTACCATGAAAATCACTATTTGAGAATTATATATCTGATCAGCAAGTACGAAAAAATACAGTGAGATAATTAAAAATGCATAGAATATTTAGCAATACTATTAAGAATATGAATAATTAAAATCTTTCCCAATCTAACAAGGCAGATTGTACAATCTTCCGAAAAAAGAAAAAGAAAAAACAGAAAAATGAGAACTTTTGTGTAGCGAATTCAAGTCCTTACCTTGAAGTACTAATAAGCACAGAGTCGACCAATGGAGGGCACGACAATGGCGGGATGTTGTGTGAGAATCCGCTCACGACCTTGACTTTTTTCTTGTTCTTGACTGCTTCAGCGACAGCAGTGACGATCTCTTCTTCAGTCGTCGGGTACACGACAGATGGCACCCGGCATTCGATACGATCATTCCATCTGCCATACGCATTCGAGAGGATGCAGCTTGAGCTGCTGCACTGTATTGGAGATCTGGGTGGCAACGAATTTGTAGTTTGTAGAAGGCTAGAAAGGAGAAAACATAGAGGAAACAAGAGATGGGATATGGCGGTGTCCATTTGATAGCTTTAATTTGTATAATCTGAGGATTAGGTGTGTTTGTGCTTGTTGGTTGGAAAGCTTGGAAGGAAATCATAGATTTCCTTAGCGGACAAAGAATAATACAATATCTGAAAAAAATTTGTATTGCCTTGAAAGGGCTTGTAGGTGGGACAGTTCATATAAGCATTAATTGGCAGACAATAATAGAATATCTGAAACAAAATATAAATGTTTTAACTTGGTAGGGTGGAGTGGATACGGACATATGGCCATTTGGAATGAAATCCTCTGCCTTGGTTGCATGACAGGTTGCGCCGTGATCCAAACGGCGTTTGTTATCTCAATGGGTGGGGTTTAATATTGAGTCTAGCTATATGCACACTTGTTGCGCCTCTGGATCCGTTTGGCATGTCAAATGCGCTTGGCTAGAGCTTCAAAAGGCTGTTATGTATCTAAACTGCTTCGTTACAAAGATACGAGTTAACAAGTTGACATCTGCACAATACCTGAATATTTAAGTTTTAGTAAGCACCTGAGATAGGACAGTTAGAGAGATGAAATAGGACAGTTTCGCTGTGTATTTAATTGAAAACTGGCAATGAAGGTTATTCTGTTAATTTCCTGTAATTTTGTATTTAAGTACTAACCAATAAGGATGTATATAAGTATGTAACAAAAGAAAATAAGACCAACTAAAACAGAGGAAGGTCGCGATAGGGAAATCAAATCTAGTGCCGCGCGGCACCGTGCAGCGCGGCAATCCGAGCCGTCCAGATTAAATCCAATGATGATGGGTGCCCCGTGCATGTAACCAGATTGTAAGGCCCGAAAAAATCAAACCGTCGAGATCAGATCGAACGGCTCGGATTAGTGCGCGGCACCGTGCCGCGCGGCACCGGATAGGGATTCCGCGATAGGGTATCTAACAATCACCGATTCACCGTAGTGTTTTTAAAAAAAAATATGGCGTGTCCGAACACGTATGTCACGGCATGGGGGCACAACACAGCACAGCACGCAAACTTAAGTGTGCCGTGTTTTTAGACGTGTCGTGTTCGACTTTGATGACATGGACACAATACGGGACGGCACGCGAATTTTTTAGACACGACACGACACGATACGAGACACGAGTACACGACACGACACGAGAGACATGACATATATTAGAGACACATTAAACATTGAATGGCATTATAAATTTATAAATTAATGATACCGTGTGCTTAATAATTTATCAATAATCATCTTCATTTTTATTCCACCTTATACATGAACATATCTGATATCTCCATAACATTCTTATATTTCTACATTGGTAAAAAAAACAAAAAAACTGAATGCATTGCGTCTAGAATGGTCATTGGTCAATCCAAGTATCCAACACATGTGAAAACTTTCTTCAGCGTACACAAAAAAGAATCTCTTAATACTTGCTTTTAAGTTTCAATACCCAATTTCCAATGGATGTTGCTAATTGCTGTATGCTTGGTCGACCTCATTTATTGTGATTTTTTCCCTCTAAAATGACAGCCTATTATATATTTTATTAACATTGTAATATTATACTTTGTACAACTATCACATTGACTAATTTTACTGAAGAAGTCAAGGTTTAGTACTGTAACGAAAAGATCATATATAATTTTCTTTTTCAAATGGTGCACCATAAAGTTTGAAAAATAAATTAGTAAAAAGACCACAGTGCCTTTAAATAATTGAAGCAAAGATATATTTTGAAGGTTAAAATTGGAATTTTTTATGAGATCACAAATATAATGTTTCATGTGATAAAGTATTATAGTTTATCCGAAATTTCATTTACTCGGCTGCGATGTACTCAACGCAGCCAACAGGGTGTTAACCGACAAGCGTCAAGCGGACAAGATTGGGTCCAGAAACATTTGAGGCACTTGTACTGTAAAGGATTCGTATGATGCAGAGACGAGCCTCCAAGACAAGTCTGATCCAAAAAAAAATATTTATTAATATGCTAATTAATATGTTTTCTCTATTTAAGACCAAATATATATTTTATTTATCATTTTTTTACTGAAACATATTATGTGTAATTTCACTCTATTTTAAACATAGTGATCATTCCTCATGATCATCGATTAAGGAAAATAATGATAATGATGATGATGATGATGATTTTCAAATATAAATTTGTATGCACATTAAGTGGACGCGAATATCAATCGTTTTTATAATTAAATTATTGTTGAACTTAATAAACTTTGTGGATATTTTGAATTATCACCGGATTATTACTTTTTAGCAGGTTACTATTTTATTTATGTTAAATATTTTATAATTGAGAGAAGAATTGTTAAATATTTTATAATTGAGAGAAGAATAATTAGTAGGTATACAGGCTAAATAACTACAATTTAATTTTTGAAAATCTAATAATTCACGTCATCACAAAGTAAGTTATTATTTTTTAAACGGAATTGCTTTCCATCATTCCATAGATTCCATCATCCACATCATCTCCATAGATAATGCATCTCCAAGCATTTAATTTCTTTTCATTTAATTCTAATTTCTTTCAAAACACGTTAATAACTGTCTCATCCCTCTGTTAGGAAGTGCATAATTTTCATTTTTAGACTAATTACTATTAATTAATCCTAATTAATCATCATGCACTATGGATCTAGTGCTTCAAGCATTCACACAAGAGAAAGGGTAGGAGATTAGTACCTCTCTCGATTTCGTAATCGAGAGGCTCGATCCTACGGCTTAGGAGTCGATTGAGTGCTTCTCCAAACTCCTCCTAATGGCCACCTCGAGTCCACTATGGTATTAACCAAGTTCTATCTCAAATCGTGCTAGCGACGAGAAGAACAAGTCTAATCCCAAGCTTTCCCTTTCTTCAATTAATTCACCAATCAATTTATGGAAGGGATTTGCTCAACACATGAGCTATTGAATGGAGAGAAGAGAGGAGAATTTCGGCCAAGCCAAGGAGGGTGTGGAGGCTAGGGTTAGGGAAGAGAATTAGAGCCAAAAAAGCCTCCATATGAGTCCTTATATAGGCTCCAAACCCTAGCACCAAGTTCACACTAATTACAAGTGTGCCACCCCACCTACCACCTCCTTGTGGCCGGCCTCATGATGGGCCCTATATGGGCTCCAAGCTCATCTCATTAATACCTCAATTCTATTAATTAAAAGGCCCATTCAATTGCTATTTATTTGGACTTTAATTGGACTTTCTATTTACTATTAAATAAATACCCAATTAACTTAAATAAATTAAATGTGTTGTTTATAAATAATTATTAACTTAATAATAATTATTTAGAGATTAGACAATGCACTAATTTATTTCTATATAATCCATTTGACTCAATTAATTATTACGGTTCGCAACGGTACATAATTAATTAGCCAACTTATTATATTTTGCAATACTCACTGTTGCAAATAAATAAATAATGCACGTATGGTTAAACACCAATTTTGTGTGACCCTTTGAGGATTTATGCTAAGTTGGACATGGAATTAAATCGCTATTTAATTCTAATAATCATAAGCGGTATCTAGCAACACGTTATGACTCCCAATTCGCATAAATAGTGTACGGCTACAATATCTCAATCCTGCATAAGAAATAATAGTATTTCCTTGTTCGATTCTTATGTCACATGATATCATCGTAAAATCCAAGATAGGAATGTGTCACTCTTGCAGATTATACGTTTCTTGATCTAGAGATGACTGTATCAGTTGCTAGCAAACAGTCCATCTCCATCAAGGGGCCCAAACAGATATCATCGCTCACTAAGTTAATTAATGAGGGACATACGGTTTTCTTGATGAACAACTTTTCCCCGCACAATTCAAGAGAACATAAATAAAGTCCGTATAGCAGCCCTTATCAGGAATCAACGGTAGACGATATTTATTGAACCTATCCTCATGTGGAAAAGCTGAACCATCTCAAACTTAGAATCAAACTCAAATGAAATAAATAATGACACATAACACAATCCATATATTTATTTCACTGGGTCGCGTCCTGTACTATGTTCTGTAACATATACATATGCAATTAAGTTGGCAACTCCTTACCTATGATCTGTAGAACTTAATCATCACTTAACTTGCATACTAATCTTATCCGATAATTAATATTCCTTGTTAATTATCAAGATTACGGACCTTTTAGATTTATTATTGTCATTTAATTATAAATGAACTACAGAGATCCACAATTCAGATCCTCAACCTGAATGATCTGTCAATTAATAAATCAAGGAATAAATGATAAAATATCATCAATCACATAAACCATAGAAGTGGCCATTTAATAATTGGCTCCTAGGACATAACTCTAACACCCTCATCCCCAGTCGTGCTCATCCCATCCCATCTTTCCTTTTTGTTCGCATCCAGCGCCTATGTTCTCATCCACATCCCCTTTCTCTCTGTCGCTGACATGTGTTTCCCTTTGTTTTCATCCAGAACCCCCTTTTTTAAATAAAATAATTTATCCAGAACAATTAGCATCTAAACTAGCACAATTAGCATCTAAACTAGCACAATTAGCTTTTTTTCGAGAACAATTAGTTATATAAACTAGAACAATTAGTTATACATAAACAATATATATTATTTGAAACGAGAACAATTTGTCAGTAAGACACTTCCAGTCCCCCGCCAATCCAAATCCTACTATGGAGAAACATGGCTCAGCTAAAAAATGAAAGAGATAAGGGGGGAGGCTGTGTTGATTTGCACACCTGGAAAACCAAACAGCGTTGGTTTACACAGATTTGCAAAAGTTCAATTTCTCTCATCCAAGCACGAACTGGGCGGGAAAGAGAGCATGCAGCATATGTTATTTTAAGTCCTACCACCGCCATTTCGGACTTGTTCGAGAGTCTCATTTCTAACTTCCTCAAGCCACTCGGAGGCTGTCGGCGCAGAGTTGGAGAGTAAGTAACAAGTACCACTATGAACACGAAAATTTCTCCTAGACAAGTTCATGGTTAGGGTTTAGGTAATGGCGGCAGCGGAATTGGATTTTGGATTTTAGGAGCTGAGACGGAAAAAAGAGAGGTGGATTGATGCAAAAAGACATAATTAGTATCCAGAGATAGAGATCAAAGAGTCGGGATCCTCTGGTTGTTTATTCTGAACAGTTTCATGTGTTTGGTTTTATTTCACAAATATTTTTGGTTTGTCAAGGACTAGCATATATGTGAAGTCATTATAAACAATGAAGCAATTAAGGAACTGATAAATACTAGATTATTTTAACTTTGTCAATAAAACTCTTACCACATCGTGATAACCGCTGCATTTTATGAATCTTGATTTTATTTTGTAATTTTATGATTTTCTCTGGTATCATAGATAAATTGGATAAGTAATATATATATATATATATATGTCTCAAGAGTTTTGCTATGGTGAGCCGCGACTCACGTGAGTCGTGCTCAAAAACTCCTAAATCTGGTTTAAAATGATCGATCCAAACCGTCCAATACGATCTTCCTATTGAAATATCCATGCAAACCAAATTTATATTTTTTTAAAATTTTTAAGTATTTTTTCGGATTTTTAAAAACTGCTATTTTTGAACGGTTCATAACAAATTAGATTAACGATTTTCCAAAATTTCAAAAATATACTTAAAATTTTTGAAAAAATGTAAAATTTAGTCTTCATGGAGATTTCAATTGGGAGATCGTGTTGCATGGTTTGGATCGGTCATTTTGAACTAAATCTAGGTGTTTTGAGCGCGACTAGCCGCGACTCACCATAGCAAAACTCTATATATCAATTAGATAATTGTTGAAAAGAAATTATAACAAACAGTGGTTTGAAGTTCGTTATATATATACATATAGGGCTCGTTTGGATGGGGCTAGGAATAGCTTCTTTCTAGACATAAAACTCTTTATAAAGTTACACACTTCCCAACGTTTTCTTCCTAAAATCATTATTCCTTCCTTATTCCCACACGATCCAAACGAGCCCATATAGATATAGATATAGATATATAAATTTTTGTTCATTTAAGTGTTGTGCACACAAGATGTACACACACACTCTCTCATCTCTCTATCTAGCTCATGAACAGTCCAATGGTGTGCTTGTGCATCTACAAGGCATGAGCTCTATGCGATATGTGAATTTTTTGCGTTCGTTCCTCCAAGTTATATATGTTAATCCACCATGATTGATTGTCTCATGACTACTTTTAATCCTGTCTGATATTAAAGTTAACACTATATAATGTACTATTTATGTGTGTTCTGGAGTAAAGGTTCAATGTTAAAAATTATAAATAAATAAAGGATCCTAGTTGTTACTTGGTCGAGAATATGTTCTATCCGTATTAAGAACTTGGAGAATGGAGATCAACGCCTATTTGACCCCCACTTTTTTAAATAATAATAAAATATTATAAAATATTAATAATAATATCGAAATAATTCAAATTATATAAATAATAACGCAATTACGCAATCTGAGATTCCGAACTGAATTACGGAATCTCAGATTCCGTAACAGACTAGTTACGGAATTCCGGATTCCGTAACTAGCTTGTTATGGAATCTCGGATTCCGTAACTAGCGTTTGGCGACAGACAGCGACGCGAGGTAAGTTTTTTATATTTATTTTTATTTAATTTATAATTTATTAGTTTATTAGTTAATTATTTAAAAAATAGATAATATATTGTAAAAATAATTTAAAAATATGAAAAAATCAGAAAAAATAGGATAAATTTTTATATGTAATTAAAATTTATTTTGAAATTTTGTATGCAATTAATAATTAAGAATTTGATAATTAAATATTAAAAAAATTAAAGAAAATTGTTAAAAATTGATAGGATTAATTTTAAATGTAGGAAAACATTGTTGAAAAGAGAGTTAAACCGTTTCTACTCGAGGTTAGTTTTTCTATATGTATATTTTTTTATTGTTTCAATAGATTGTATATTGTTTGAATAGAAATGTTTAGTTATTAAAAAAAATCGATATTTTTAAAGATTAGAACTTCAAATGGGCATAACTTTTAATAGAAATGTCCGTTTAGGATAAATGACCACAATCCGGAAAGCTGGTGACGAGATCTACAAGGTTTACCAAGGTAAACCCTGTAACGACCATTTTCGGAGCCAAAAAACACTCTCTAAACCTCCAAAATTCACTTTGAAAGTTTACAAACTTAAAAACCACTCAAAACTACTACAAAATTTTTTAAAATCATAAATTAATCATAAAAAAGAGAAATGTAATTAATCAAGTGACTTCCATGAGAGTTAATCTTATACTCTTTCTCCATCTTAGTGAAACATGAACCTCGTGTCATTCCTTCCTTTCTAACGCAATCTAGAAAGTGCTTGCGCCGCCCTTTTTCCTCCCCTCTTCCTTGATCATGAGACTTGACATGATTCTTGTTCCTTTTTTTTGAAAATGAAGAACAATTATTTACAAATCAAACATAGAGATACGTTTAAAATTGAACAAAACCCTTTTCAATAATATACAATCTATACGTTTAAAATCAAACAATTATTTGCAATCTATTGAAACAACAAAAAAATATACATATACAAAAACTAACCTCGAGTAGAAATGGTTCGACTCTCTTTTCAACAATTTTTTTCTACATTTAAAATTAATCCTATCAATTTTTAACAATTTTTTTTATTTTTTTAATATTTAATTATCAAATTCTTAATTATTAAATGCAAACAAAATTTTAAAATAAATTTTAATTACATATAAAAATTTATCCTATTTTTTCTGATTTTTTCATATTTTTTAAATTATTTTTACAATATATTATCTATTTTTTAATTAATTAACTAATAAACTAATAAATTATATAAATTAAATAAAAATAAATATAAAAAACTTACCTCGCGTCGCTGTCTGTCGCCAAACGCTAGTTACGGAATCTGAGATTCCGTAATTCAGTTCGGAATCTCAGATTCCGTAATTGCGTTATTATTTAAATAATTTGAATTATTTCGATATTATTATTAATATTTTATAATATTTTATTATTATTTAAAAAAGTGGGGGCCTATTTGATGTTTTAACAAAGGCCCAACTGACCAGCCTATTTACAGAAAACATATAGCCCAGTCCAATAAGCTTAGCACAAGTTATCGACCGATGATCTTATTCTTTACGGATTTCAGGACTTGCAAGATGTATAATTTCTTTTAATTAAGCCCAACATATTATGTGTAATTTCTAGGGCTGAAAACGGAAGTCGTTTTAACCGTTTTTCGTTTCGTTTCGTCCGGACGAAATGGTTAACGAAACAATAAAACGATTTCATTTGGTTGGACGAAATGGTTAACTGAAACAATGAAACGGTTTCGTCCATGTGTAAATCATGAAAATTTCGTCAATTTCGATCGTTTCGTCTGGACGAAAAGATCAACGAAATAAAAAATCTGCTTCGTCAAACGAAACGAAACGAAACGGTTGACGAAACGCCCTAGTTTCGTCACCATTTCGACCGTTTTGCAGCCCTAGTAATTTCACTCTATTTTAAACATAGTGATCATTCCTCATTGATCATCGATTAAGGATAATAATAATAGTAGTAGTAGTAGTAATAATAATCATGATGATGATGATGATGATGATGATTTTCAAATAAAAATTTCATACACATTAAGTGGACGCGAATATCAGTCGTTTTTATAATTAAATTATTGTTGAACTTATTAAACTTTGTGAATAATCTTGAATTATCACCGAATTATTACTTTTGAACAGGTTACTATTTTATTTCTGTTAAATATTTTATAATTGAGAGAAAAATATTCAGCAGGCATATTGGCTGAATAACTACAATTTAATCTTTGAAAATCTAATAATTCACGTCATCACAAAGTGAGTCATTATTTTTTAACCGGAATTGCCTTCCATCATCCTCACAGCCCACAGGTAATGCATCTCCAAGCATTTAATTTTTTTCCGTTTAATTCTAATTCCCCAACCGTGCTCATCCCATCCCCTTTTTCCTTTTTGTTTGCATCCAGCACCTATGTTCTCATCCACACCCCCTTTCCCTCTATTGCTGACATGTGTTTCCCTTCGTTTTCATTCAGAACTCTTTTTTTTTTTTAAATGAAACAATTTATCCAAAACAATTAAGAACTGAACTAAGACAATTAGTTTTTTTTTCGAGAACAATTAGTTATACATAAACAATATATATTATTTGAAACGAGAACAATTAGTTATATAAACTAGAATAATTAGGTTCTGAAACTATAACAATTAGGTTTGTGCACTAATTGTTCTAGTTTTAAAACCTAATTGTTCTCGGAAAAAAAACTAATTGTTCTAGTTAATATACATAATTGTTCTAGTTAATATGAGTAATTGTTCTAGTTGGCAAACTAATTGTTCTAGTTGGGGAGGGAGTCAGCGATAGAAGTCTAGAGAATGGGATGAGGATGAGGTCAGCGCTGGATGGAACAGGGGAAGGGACCGGAAAAGGAAAGAGGAGATGATTTCTCATCCCTTGGATGAGCGCTGGATTAATTAATCACATTCTAAAAATAAAAACGTGTTTTCTCAGAGGATGATGGGGATGATAGAATTTTGGCATGATCCTTATCAACCCCGTTTTTTAAATACTGTGATGATTTTTATGCGATGTATCTAAATGCATTTATTCACATTATTGGTTACAAATAAATTGTGCAGATAGAAGTATACAACAAATAAATTGAAACTTATTTTTGAAGAAGAATATTTCTTTTCCTAAAGTGAATTATTAAAATTTAATTACAGGACAAATGGCAGAAGTTTTTTTTTCCCTTTATCCGACGGGAATCGCCAACATTCAAAAAAATATTAATAATAATAATTAAAAGTTTTTTTTCCCCTTTATACGAGTTCAATTAACGACATCTACTTCTGTAAGACTAACAGAATCTATAATTTTTTTTTTCTACTAACAAATGAGTCCACCCGACTGTGTGGGAATAAGAAAGGAAATTGGAGGTGATTTTATTAGACGGCGATTTTGGTATGATGAGAGAGGGTTGATTTGTTTTTCTCTTTTTTTACTGTGCACAAATTAAGAAATAATAAAAAAGGAAACAACCATCCAGAGCCTTGATCCTTTTCTGTAAAGGAGTCCGACTCTTTGCTTGAAATACAGATCTAAACCTTACATCACATTAAGTTGCACAAGATCAACAGTCTATAATGATGTTAACAAATGTTTGAACTCCTTTTGTGAAATTATTATGACCTTGTTTTGGATGTTTTTAGTATAGATTAGGACTGAAAACGGAAATCGTTTTAACCGTTTTTCGTTTCGTTTCGTCCGGACGAAACGGTTAACGAAACAACAAAACGATTTCGTTTGGTTTGACGAAACGGTTAACGAAACAATGAAACGGTTTCGTCCATGTGTAAATCACGAAAATTTCGTCAATTTCGATCGTTTCGTCTGGACAAAACGATCAATGAAATAAAAAATCTGTTTCGTCGTATAGGACAAAACGATCGACGCAACAGCTCATTTGCGCCATCGTCTCGATCATTTTGCAGCCCTACTATAGATTGAAGAAAACCACAATTAAATATTTGATTGACTGTAGGCCTGTAGCCCAATTTTAGTTTTGTTGGGCTTAATTAAAAGAAATTATACATCTTGCAAGTCCTGAAATCCGTAAAGAATAAGATCATCGCCATCGGTGGATAACTTGTGTTAAGCTTACTAGACTGGGCTATATGTTTTCCGTAAATTGGCTGGTCAATTGGGCCTTTGTTGAAACATCAAATAGGCGTTCATCTCCAATTCTCCATTCTCCAAGTTCTTAATACGGATAGAACATATTCTCGACCAAGTAACAACTAGGATCCTTTATTTATTTATAATTTTTAACATTGAACCTTTACTCCAGAACACATATAAATAGTACACTATAGTGTTAACTTTAATATCAGACAGGATTAAAAGTAGTCATGAGACAATCAATCATGGACCATGGTACCAATTCAACTTCACAACATAATGACAAGAAGTATGGAAGCAAATCCTTGCTCCAAAAGCAAAAACACGAGTAAATTCTTGCAGTCTAAGCGCAAACCAATATTTGCAAAAAGAAACCCATGATAGTCTCTTCAATCCTTTTTATTATTACAGTTTGAACAGCTTTTGCTGGAACTGACTTGAGTTATGCACTAGTGCTAATGGAGCCCACTGGCACTACAATCAGTTGAGAACCAACTTTTGGTTTCACTCTAAAACAAGGCCGGAAACAAATTCATGACCAATCTATAAATGATAACTTTTAGTAATGTACTCAGTGATATCAGATGCATATCACTGGATAAGATAGCCTCTTACAATGTAATGGATGTTCCAATTCATGGCAGAATAATGATATATATGACCCATAAAAGGACAACGCTTTTTGTTCAATCAAAGTAATGCTGCTTGACAAAGGGAACCAATAATCTTCTTCTGTGAATAATTTCTACTTCTATCTCAAAACTTTCATCCATGCATAAATTGCTAACTGACTCAAATTCCTAATAATTGGTTTGGAGAAGACTGAAGCATCAGCAACACCATGGTGCAATCCATGCCATCACCAACTTCATCCATATTGGAAAAAAAAAATCATAAAAATGAGTTTCTGATATTACCTTACCCAGTTATCTGGCTCCTGCCTCTTCATTCACCCAATAGACATTTAATTTCTTTTTTATTAAAGGGTTAAAAAATTGTACTTGGAGTCTTGGACGCATAGAATTACACAAATTTAAAAAAAAAATGAGCAAGCAATCATGCACAAAATAGGTAACAACAAATTAGAAAGAAAACTTTCTGTTGTTTTTCTTTTCTTTTGTAAGTAGGAAAAATTAAGTTTCTTTCCTGACCTCCTCCAGTTAGTTTCCAGAAAATATATACCTAAAATTCACTGTGAGTTGTTGAGTACTGTTATCTGTATTGACAAACTAATTAACTAACAGTAATTGAGAAATTCCTAATTATAAGTTTTCCAACTTCAAATTGTGTTTTTCCTTGATTTCTGTTTTTGGAATTGCTAAATAAAAAAAAATAAAAAAAAATCTGGCGGTGTATCCATAATGTATGTTCAGATGATTGTATATATGATATCGAATGTGTCTGTGGTTGCAGCCTTCAAGTTCGCACCAGATTCGTATTTGAGTGTATTTATTATCCATTATATACCCGGAGCTATATATGACTCTGTCACAGAGACCTACGAAAGGTTTCATTGCTCCAATGGGCAAAAATAAAAAATTTCGTCGTTAGTTTATGACACGAAATAAAAGTTCAAAACTACATATTTAACATTTTCTACGAAACTATTAATTTTGTGAGAGAAGTTTACAACAAATTTAGTTAAATGATTATATATTAAGAACAAGAGGATATATACATATACGTTAAATTTGTGGGTTAGAAATAGTTCTAACGCAGTAAACATAATATTTTAAAAATAAAATAAAAAAAGTAGTGAATGTTTCAAAGATTGCATTAGTTATTTATTAATTTAGTTCTGTGATTGTAATTTCGCATCAGTACTGAATGTAATTCCTTTAATTTTTTTTTTTTTTTTTTCTACTGCGATTCCCTGTGAGACCTTTCATGTAACTTCACAGTAATACAGAGACACAATTTTGCCCCTTTGCATTACGAAAACAAAGTTATTAAAGACGCCCAATAAACAAACGAGAAGCATGAAAACTACCCCAAGCTAATACCCCATCAGACCAAGTGAAAAGAGTGGTCTCAGGCTCTCATCTGTGCAAGTGGTATCATGTAAACAGCACATAAAGAGTCTTGAATCCTAAATAAACTAACATATAAAGTTCTTGATCATAAATAAAGTCTTGAGTCAGAGGTGACCAAAAAAATAAAAAAATTAACCAAGTCTGCTGGTATCTTCTGACCTAAATCCTCGCCTTAATTATTAGCATTATATCTTCTTATCACCAGCAAAGTGCAGCCGCATGGATAACATAATTGCTTAATACTTTTGATCCTCACAATTAGTAATTTGTTATAATCCATTGTGAGATGATCATGAGCATTTATTTCTGTTGATTATAGTTTTCTATGAAAGGGAACAGGTACAATTGTACAAAGTGTGACCCACTTTCTTCCCTTGTGGGGAAAATTCTATCTTATCACTTTCATGAAAAGAACTATAGTTTATTAATGGAAAGCTATTGGTGTAACTCCCGCCTAATAGGGTTTGGAATATTTATCTCTTTTAGTAATCTTACTTTTCTAGAACTTTTTGTATAGTCAGGACCACTAAAAAAGATTTTTATACGCAAAGAAGTAAGACCTAATTCAGCTAAGAACTGTTTTTTTTTTTCAGTAAATTGTTTCTTTTTTTTCTTCATCCTTCCAGAAAAGATTCCTTTATGTTATAATTAATTTATATTATCTAGCGCTATTTGTATATATGGGGATATGTTTTACTAAAAAAATACTTGCCTATGGAGTGAAAAGCATCTTCAATTTTTTATAGACTAGTGATTATCAATGTGTCACCCGAATTATCATAATTCGGTATTGCTTTTGGATGTGATTATATCTAATTTATCTATGTCATTTTCAGATCCGCACAAGAAATTCAAGTGGTGTGTAGGAACGGAATCTTATTTTTAGTTTATGGAAAATTGGAAAGAGAGAGAGGAAAGCACTTCACTTATTAAGGAAACCTATATGCTACAATGAGAGCTTAACTGTTTTAGACTAGTTAGATATGTTTGGATTGGATGAGAAAAGAATAGTCGTTATTTTAGATTAGCGACTAGTTTTTATTTTGAGTTTGGCAATTTCAGAATAGTAGTCCAAATAGCGACGTTTTGATAATTCGTTCAAGGATGAATTAGAACGTTTTTTTTTTTTTTTTTGTCCAAACACACCCAAGTGAATATAGTATTTTGGAAATAAAATAAATAAAATTGGATGTTTCAAAATATTATTTCTTTTTTTTTTGTGAATGTAATCACATGAGACGTTTCTGTTAAATGTTTGAAAGATTTTCCATTTTTTTATTGCCCAGGAGGTTCTGTAAACACTTTTGCTTCAGAAACGGAGAGAGGATGGAATGGGAATGAAAAAAATAGGTGACCGGACCAGCCCATGAGTTTTTACAGGCTTTAAAAATATAAAAATTTGAAACCGAGAATGACAGAGAAAAATTACTCTATAAAAAAGTGTAACATTTTGTACCCGTATTAAAAGTGCAAAAGTCCTTTCAACCCTCTTTAATTCATCTCTTTCCATGACTTTTCTTTCCACTGATCGGTAGGTAGGAGGATCACTTATTATTATTATTATTATGATTAAAATTTGCAAACTAATGATAGTAATTATAATATTATAATAATTCTTACACATCTAATTTTTATATTATTATATTATTATTCCTTCAATTCACATAACCAAACAACCATGATATAACTTGACATAAGTTATTCCTCCTTAACTTATTCCTTTAAAAATAATATTAAGTTATTCCTTTACCAAAGCCACCTTTATGGGTACGTTTGGTTGGAGGTAAAGTTAGTGGAGTTAGAGGTTGAAGTTAGTAATTTTGAAGTTAGTGGTTGAAATTAGTGAAGTTAGAGATTGTGAAAAGTTAGTGCTAACTTGAGGTTAGAAAATGTTGTTTGGTGTGATGTGTTGAAGTTAGAGATAGAGAATCTTGAGTAAAATATTGATTTATTTTGTATGTTTTTCACCACTAAATAATGTTTACTTATTATTATTTCAATATCGTTGTCTCTTGATATATTATTATTTTTATCATTAATGATAAAATTTTTTTATATTAGTAATAATAATATATGCGTAAACTGTAATGTAACAATAAGAATTATAATAATACTAATTACTAATACTTATAATTATTTATTATTATTATTATTATTATTATTATTATTATTATTATTATATGAAATAGTGTTTTATTCTCGTTAATAAATCAACTAGCTAGCATACATGTTCCTAACATCCTTAATTATAATAATATGAAATTAAATATATCAATTTTGCTTAACGGGTATGAGAAAACCTTGATCTCATCCACGCCATGCAAGGTAATCAGCATTCCATTTTTCAAATTTTATACATCACAATAAAAACAAATGATAACCAACAAAACCTCTAATTGGTCTGTGCGCCATCGAAACAAAAAAGTTTTATCTTGCCGCTACAGTTCAAGCCTCATCCATGGCGCAACCTCTTACTGCATGGTGGAATTTTAGCGGATTGAAGAGGGTATGGAATACATCGAATATGGGTCTCTACGAGTTTGTCGTGAGGAAGGGAGTTCAGTCGCGGACTCGTTTTGTCGAATTTGTGTTCTGATTGTCAGAGATCTGCTGGCGAAATAGTGGGAAGAAAAAGTGACAAGGAGATGAGAGGCAATGGTAGGATGAAATAAAATAAGTTTCTCTCTCCTATTGTTGCTTATTTTAGTCCTTTTTCATTCATTTTATTTCAATTTTTTAATGGGATAAAGGAAGAACTGAATACAAACCCAGCCTCAGTTTCTCTAACTCACCATTTCGCTAGGTTTGAAAGTTAGAGCGAAGTTAGAACTACCTCGAGGTTAGAGATTGTGTTTGGTTGCCTCTCTACCCTGGGTTAGAGGTCTAACTCCTAAGTTAGCTAACTTTAGGAGCGACCAAACATACCCTATATATTTACAACAAGTGTAAACTTCAAGCCACACAGAGACAAATCATACAGCAGATAAAAAAGTAAATTAACTTCAAGTGGACGGTGAGTAAATTTCATAAAAAGTGTCTTAAATCCTAATTAGTCACATGCGACAAAAATTAAAATCAAAGTCTAGCGGTAGGTTCTGGTCTAGCTTCAATTCCAACAGTGCTTTTCTTTTGACAAAAGCAAAATTTATTCTCTTTGAACAGTAGATTTTATGTGACGCCAATTTCTCTGGAGTAGATCCGATGGTACGATTTGGCATCCGTTAAAAGGACCAGCCGGGAACACCGTCAGTGATTTGGACCACAAAGCGACAGGAAGTCTATGCTGACTTCCAACTCTGGTAGACTCGGTTCTGTGGACCGTAAAGTTGGACCTGTTTTTTTTTATTTTATTTTATTTGGCAACGTGAAAAGAGATGGTATGGTAAACTAATTCTAAATGTTATCTGTATCAGGCTAATAGTGATTGATACGTAATAGATCTTATAATTTAAAAAAAAAAAATCAGGAAGTTGGCAGGAATTATTTGAAGAATTTCAATTTTTTTTTATTCATAGACAATATTGAGGTCTTCGGATATTGTTTGTGAACTCCTTAGTTAAAAAAAATAAAATAAAAATACAATTCAACTTTAGTGCTTTCTCGTTTCTAACTTCCATATTATCGGGGAAAAAAAACTGTTGTATGTCAACAATGTCAAGGATTACATTAGAAGTGGGTGCAATTCACATCTGTAACATCTGTTCTTATGTTTGTGGCGTTATCTTGTCCATTTGCGAGGAATTTTGTATGAATTTCAGAAAATACTTCCAAAAAATGACATTGTTCATGCCTGTTGATCTTATCCATTTGCTAGGAATTTTATTTGAATTTTAGAAAAAAAAAAAAACATCCAAAAAAGCAATATTGTTTGTGTATGTTCGATTCAAATCGAGTTGTTGAAATCACATGATATAGTGCCATCCCAACTGTGTCAGCTGATGGGATCTGTAATTGACGTGCATATCCTCGTTGCAAGTATACACAAAAATATGAATGTAGTTGGAATCATTCTTGAATATGTTGATTTAGAAAATAATTTACTTGTAGTTAAATTATACTTTTTAATTTACAAAAATTAAGATAATATAATTAAAATAATGAGAAATATTAAAATCAAAAGCGATATGGATGAAAAGTTCTGTCAAATCTGATCTTATCTCCAATCCGGAAAAATAGATAATTGATCCCAACCATTCAATGTGATCTTCATAAAGAAATCTACTTGCCAACCAAATTTTACATTTTCTTTTACAGATTTTTTTGAAGTTTAAAATTGTTGATATAATTAGTTATGAAGCCTACATATCAGTTTTTGAAAATCTTAAAAAATTATAAAATATAAATTTTGGTTGGCAAGGAGATTTCAATATGAAAAACATATTGAGCGGTTTTGATCGGTCATTGGAGTTTTTTGAAATTGAGATATAATCGAATTTGATGAAACGATCTGCCAAATTGCTTTGATTGTACCAAACTATTAAAATAATTTAGAAAAAGTCTATTTACTTTATCTTTAAATTATCGGACGTTATTTATTTTTTTTACTGTGTTTCTTCAATAGAATTCTAATTAAAAAATTTTACTTACATTCAACCCCCTTTCCTCTGGTGTGCTTTTTGAATATTTTATTTACCTGCTAAATCCTAGCCGTATCGTGTATGATATAAGCAAGCTAGCTCGTAACTCATTCAACATCCGTGTAACCCTGCTCGTACTAAATAATGTTATGCTGAGGAAATGAAAATGATGTTCATCGAGTGATTGACATAATTATTTATTTGTTAGTGTTTTCATGTACCGAAAGCTAAAATGACACTCTAAAGTAGTTTAAAACTTACTCATAAATAAGCATCGGAGCTGTTATGTATTTATAGGCAGATGTCCAATTGTCCATAGTGAGAAATTCTCCTAAATCCTAATAAAGAATACCAAATTTTCAATAAATTTGTCCTCTCATGACCAGTACAACTGGCAAAGATTTGGGAGTTCTGAAAAATGCTCAAGTTAGTATGTTAGAAAATTATTTGTTATACATCTCAGTTATTGTTAAAATGATCTCTCTTTCATCAACATCAATTTTTAACAACAATTTTTCAAATAAATTTACAGTTCAACAATTTGTGGAGGTCGTAACATATTTTAATTATGAATTATAATTTAATTTTAGATACATGTAAGCTTGAGCTGTTCAGTCTAGTGATTTGGGTTTATTTCATCGACCAAGTGATCCTTAGTTCAAATTATGAAAAGAAAATTTATTTTCAAAATTCTTAATAATAAAATCATTTGTTTCAAACCAACCATGAAAAAAAAAATTAGATACCTGTATTTCACAATCACAATTGAATTACACATACAAATGTAGTAATTTCAACCAGAATACTCAAATAAGAAAACTTGCTAATTATAATTACAACTACCATATCATTATCCATTATCAGAAATTAAAAAAATTTACCAACTCGATATATTTCTGCAATTGGAAATGATGTTATTTACATTACAGAGCAAGGTTCCGGTGCCACACTTTTTTGGTGCCACAAATGCCACACTTTATTTTTTTTATTTTAAAATTTAAAATTTAAAATATAATCGTCCAATCCAAACCGTTGATCTTGTTTATTTTAACGACGGATGCGTTGTCATAAAATTTTATAATTTTTTAAGTTTATTTGATGCTTGATCAAAAGGTAAAAAATGAACGGATCAAAATAACTAAAATAGATTAAATATGTCCATTTTTCAACCTCTTGATCAAGTATCAAATAAACTTTAAAAAGTATAAAATTTTAGGACAACGCATCTGTCGTTGAAATGAACAAGATCAACGGCTTGGATCGGACTATTATATCTTAAATTTTTAAAATTTAAAATAAAAAAGTAAAGTGTGACATTTGTGACACAAAAAAAGTGTGATACCGGAACCTTTCTCTACGCTAAAACATCAAATATTTGCTGGGTACACGTTAGGTGGGTACGTTAATTTCCTTTACCGAAAAGATAAATGAAATTTGGATGATGTGCCTCCAAACTCCAAAGAGTAACTGAGTATAAATTTGGGCCTGGTTGAGAATTTAATGCGTGAACGGTGATTTCCTTTCCCGGCACCTTGACAGAGATGGCTTCTAAATGCCAGGGGTTGGTCAGGCCTGCTGGGGCCCAGAGGCAGGAAGCTCGTGACCCAGCTCTGGTTCTTGTGTGGTCTTTGTGTGGATCAGTGGATGACACATGTTATTTTTGTAAGCCTAAAAAAGATAAAGACGATCATTGGTCTAAAAGCCGTTTAATAATAACAATTAGAGATATTATACTGGAGCGATATCTCAAGTTTCGTTCCGGACTTCCGGAAAAAATTAATTATTGGACAATTAAATTTTTTAAAATGTAACAATTTTTTTTAAAATATTCTGCTATATAAATATAAGAAAGATTTTTTAAATTTTATAAAGAGAAGGAACCACCATGCATGAACTGTTTGATTAAGGTAAATATAAAAAAGAGTAAACTTCAGATAAATAAGAGCACAAATACAGCCCTAAAACTTACAAATTTGACCATTTTTGTGTAGTGGTTAAATACAGAAACTAAATAAGTTTAAAGCCGCAATAAACAAAGAGAATTTTGAAAGACGGTCAAATTCATTTTTCAACATTCAATCTGACTTTTTCTTTCCACTGATAGTGAGCAATTTTTTATGCGATTTGATGACATTAAGAAAGCTTAGTTCAATGCATGATATATTATTAACATAAATATATTAAATCTGATGGGGTCCATCTTATTACGAGCACACAGCGGCGCCAAATCTTTATCTTTACAAGTAAAACACAGGGACGCCCTTGATGTTTTTGCCACAGGGAATCCGGAAGCTGATTCATCCTCGAGCCACGGAAAGGTTGGAATGAGACAGCCACGTGTCGACCTGCAGCGGCACGTGCCTACCCAGGTGCGCGCGCGCGCGCCCACTTCATGCTCTCAAATCCTTACTGGCCTTTTCCTCTACGGTTTCTCTGTTACATAATTCTGTTCACCTATATGTGCCAGTCTTTATCAGACGAACAAAAACAGTGTATGGTAAGTCCGGTTGATTTAATACATGACTCTTTACACAGAATATATTGTAGGTAAAGTAACAGAATATCAGTGAGACAGGTGAAGGCCTCATGCGAAACCCAGCTCCGCAGTTACGGGGGAGACGGATTTGGTCGATGACTGCAGTCTGGATTCTTCGTGGCGGATACAAAAATTAAGTCTCTGGTGCGGGTTGAGAGCATGCTGGATAATCAGTGGATAATGGGGCTGCAGAGGAATTATATTTGAGAAAAACAGATTCTGATTCTAGTTTGATTTGTTAATAGTTGAGTTGAGTTGTACGGAGGGGAAAATGTATACGGATATTTATTTGGCTCTCTGTTACCTCCGTGCATTAATTTGGGGTTTTATTTTCTTATAATATATTGTTAGGCTAAATAAAGTATAAAGAAACTATTGATTGTTCTTTTTCTAGAAAAAAACATTATTTATTACTAATATCACTTTGATCATGTGTTGTACTGATGGCCAAAATTTTTAAATATTATGGAGTTCAATAAATCAAGCTCGACAAATCAATTTAATTATTTTGAACTTGAGGTTCAACTCAAACTAGGAAAAGAACTAATATAAAAAGGTGAATTTAAGTTAAAAATTGTTGGAACATTAATTTAAGTTAAGTTTAATTGTACGTTAAGGTTGCAAATTTTTTGTAAACTCACTGCATTTTTTATTTTTGGTAGTAGTGCGTTCTAACTAGGAAGAAGTGAAAAGACCTATATGGAAAATTTATGTTATTTCACCCAATCATCTTTGCATAAATCACTTGTGAAATCACAGCATTTTCGTGGTGGATTTTAATTAGGATGGATGGAAAAGACTGATAGGAAAACTGATATGCAATTATTCAAAAGGCACCTCGTTGCCATCCCACATCTTGCCTCTTTGTTACCGTGTCATGTCGCACAAGGCCTGAACCTTGAACGTGCTCCACACGTGTGGCCCGGAGGTTTGAATCATCCCTGCACTCTTTTTTTTTTTTTTTTCCTTTGGAACAAAAATAAGAACAAGAGTCCTTTCTTTTTTATGAAAATAAATTGTTTTTAACAAACAACTACCAGACTTATGTCCCACATTTAATATATAATTTGGGAACGATACGGTCATGCCAAATACTTTTATGTCTCGCTATATATATTTTTCTTCGTTTGACAGGACACATGACACGATACATCAGTTGCATCTTCTCTTGTGCTTTGTTTGTTTTAAATATGAAATTATATTACGAACTTTTTTCTTGCAATAGACGGTCTAATTATTAAAAAAAAAATACAATGCAACTATAAAATGAATGAATTTTTTTCCTAGAAATAGACCGTTAAATTATTAAAAAAAAAAATACAATGCAACTATAAAATGAATGATTTGTAATCAAATTAAAATTTAGACTTACTATAAATAATATGAAAAAGTGGCGTTTATCACCATCTTTTAAGAATACAATGTTGACTGACTGGTCTCAAAAAAGATTGTGCATTGTAGGTGTATGAGAGGGTACAGAAACCTTCAAAAAAAGAGAGGGTGCAAACTCGGTCATAATTTACCTCGGTGCTTATAGTGGTACTAATTAATATATGATATGTTGCCTTCTTGTCGTTGCTAAATGGTATGATTAATAATTTTGACTAGAGAGAGAGATGTGCTCATGAGACATTGAAACCTAAAAAGGGAGTTAATAGTGTTTGAAACTTTCAATGTACTCGGGGTACACACCAATATCAACATACTGATGGTTTTTGTTAACTGAGAACTGAGTGAGGAGATGATATTTCGACTCATTTATTTTTCAACAAGGATCCCGTGTAGCATACGGCATACCGACAAACAATATAAACCAACAAAATTCTTGGTGAAGTCAAATTTTGAAAATTTTGGCTCTAAGTCAAATATCGAATTTAAACTATTAATTATTATTTATTATAGACTCATTATATATGCCCTGATTTTATATATTTTTAAATTCATTTTTATAAGTTGAAGGGATCAAAAGTTGTTAAGAATGAACACTCAAAAAAGAAAAAAAAATGAATTAAAAATAATATTTGATATGTAAATCGTCATCAACTATTCACGTGTTAGAGTTATGTCCTAGAAGCCAATCATTATATGGCTACTTCTATGGTTTATGTTATTGATGATATTTGATCATTTATTCCTTGATTTATTAATTGACAGATCATTCAGGTTGAGGATCTGAATTGTAGATCTCTGTAGTTCATTTATAATTAAATGACAATAATAGATCTAAAAGGTCCGTAATCTTGATAATTAACAAGGAATATTAATTATCGGATAAGATTAGTATGTAAGTTAAGTGATGATTAAGTTCTACAGATCATAGGTAAGGAGTTGCCAACTTAATTGCATATGTATATGTTATAGAACATAGTACAGGACACGACCCAATGAGATAAATATATGGATTGTGTTATGTGTCATTATTTATTTCGTTTGAGTTTGATTCTAAGTTTTAGATGGTTCAACTTTTCCACATGAGGATAGGTTCAATAAATATCGTCTACCGTTGATTCCTGATAAGGGCTGCTATACGGACTTTATTTATGTTCTCTTGAATTGTGCGGGGAAAAGTTGTTCATCAAGAAAACCGTATGTTCCTCATTAATTTACTTAGTGAGCGATGATATCTGTTTGGGCCCCTTGATGGAGATGGATTGTTTGCTAGCAACTGATACAGTCATCTCTAGATCAAGAAACGTATAATCTGCAAGAATGACACATTCCTATCTTGGATTATACGATGATATCATGTGACATAAGAATCAGACAAGGAAATACTATTATTTCTTATGCAGGATTAAAATATTGTAGCAGTACACTATTTATGCGAATTGGGAATCATAACGTGTTGCTAGATACCGCTTATGATTATTGGAAATAAATAGCGATTTATTTTCCATGTCCAACAGAGCATAAATCCTCAAAGGGTCACACAAATAGGTTTTGACCATGCGTGCATTATTTATTTGGTTGTATTAAGGAATGCAACAATATGATATGTTGACTGATTAATTATGTACTGTTGCGAACCGTCATAATTAATTAATTAAGTCAAACGGATTATATAGAAATAAATTAATGCATATTCTAATCCTTAAATAATTATCAAAGTGTTGATAATTAATTTGTTCAACATGAATTAATTAAAATAATTAATTTGAGCTAACGGACCTATATTTAAATGGTAAATTAAAGGTCCAACTTGAGAGCAATTAATTGGGCCACTAATTAATTGAATTAGAGGACCAATTAAATAATTGATGGAGCCCATTTAGGCCCATTTTATGGCTGCCCTAGTGATGGCATAGTTGTAAATTAGTTACAACTTTTTGGGAGAGTGGTTGGTCTATAAAAGGACCACTTTGGGAGCCAAAATCCTAGCCACCTTGCCTTTTTCTCTCTCCCTAATATTTTGGACGAAAATTAAAGGAAAAATTTCAGAATTTTTCCTCTCCACCATTGCTCTCTTAAGCTCATGTGTTGAGCACCTCTTGCCTCCATCCAATTAAATAGTTAATTAAGGCAAAGGGAAGGAAGGGATTAGGCTTAACCTCTCATCTACTAGCATAGATCGAGGTTTTGGTTAATACCTTGGTGGACTTGAGGCCGAGACACGCGTGGTGGTGCGCACAACCTCGACATCGCCGGATTCGAGCCTCCTTGTTGCGATACAAGGAGAGGTAGCCTTCCTAACCTCTCTCTCTTGTGTGTGAATGCTTGGACTAGATCCTTCGAGGTCTAAGTCGTTTGGATTGCTTATTAAATGATTAATTAGCACAAAAATTTGAAAACTTAGACTTCCTAACATCACGTTAGTTGTTTGAATTAAAATCCAAAATTTTTGGAAGTCGAAACTCACAAACCTTTTTTGATAAGTGTGGCTGTGGTTACCTCTATATAGATGACGCGTCAAAAATCCGATTTTTGTTGAAGTCTTTATTCATTTTCAAAGATATTTTAAAAAAAAGTTATTTATCCACAGAAGTACATTATTTAATCATAAAAACAATCAATGTGATTTCAAATGATAATTTAAACTGTTGTCTGTGATACACTTCACGGACTAAGTATTGGCGTTCGTAATTTTAAAATTCGAGTTCATTTACAATAAGACCGATATCTTAACATTATTGAAAAAATAATGCTAAAAATTAATTTAATTTTTAGCTTTCTCGTGTTATATAAAAAATGCTCTTGAGATTTTGACTTACAAAAGCTTGGCGCACGATTAAATTGAATCAACAGAGGATACTTATAATTTGAAACCAATACGTGGTATTTAGATTCAGTTCGTGCAATCCTATTATAATTTTAAACTCTTTTAGTAATTTTTATATTAAATAAAAAATGCGAACAAATATCATATTTCTTTGATTAGTTCAGATAGGTAATATTGTTAAAATCACGAGCAAAAATACTTAGCGTTGTTAATCTTATATATTATGTAATTGTATTATTTTGGCAACCCAAACATTTTTTTGCAAGGTTAAAAACCGAAACAACTAAAACTATATTTCATTCTCGCGATGCAACGATTAAAAATCTGCACACAAACAATGGACCGAGTTTACATTGCATTCTCCAGTGGACGAATAACCAATGCCTATCAACGGCTGTTTCCCTCAGTCCACTTTTGGATTTTTATCCATCCTCATAATACTGCACTTTTTTTAAAAAAAATATATTTTAGCTTTATCTTATTCCATTTCAGCTACGGAAAGAATGACAAGATCATTTTAAAATGCAATTATAATTTAAACTCAGTAATCCTAAAGAATACTTAATTTCTAAAGACTCTAATAATATATGACCACAAAAATTTACACCTGTAATTAGATAAACTTTTGTGCAAAATATAATGATACTTTTGGCATGAACGTTGAGTATTGAGATAGTTAAGTTTGTGCGTAAATATACACAGTTACTGTGAGGTTCGTGTTTGTTTATTCTAATACATCCTTACATCTATTTAGCATTTGAGTTTTCAAATAAATAATTAGTTATCTCGGTTGAACCTTGTCAAATAATATATATTCATTTAAAATATATATATATATATATATATATACATTTTTATTTGAGTACAAATATATGTCAATATTTGATTGTGAATATAATGACATTTAATATTTTTTAAAAAATATCTTTCACTCAAAGAGCCATCGCCATGTGTTCATTCTCCAATGAACTTCCACCGCATTAATGAACCATGACATAGATATATGGAATTAATTGACTGAGCAACGAAACTCTATTGGTAGTTAAAATTTTTCTGAACGACAGTTTGAAAATATTGTATAAATAAGCGATTTGAAGCTAACGAGGGGCTAAAAAAGTAACGTTGTTAAAAATTATATACGCCAAAAGTCATTTTAAAAGTTTATTATAAATGCTAACTATATCGATAAGATATTTTCTTACCATGAATTATTCTAATTATTTTATATATATTGATGAATAAATTTCAACATTAGTAATGGAAAGAAATAATAAACTCTTTTATTTTATTTTTCATTCAAACCACCATAAATTGTGTGTGCCACTTTTTTTTTTTTTTTAATATCGTAACGGGGTCGTTTGGATGTGTCCGGAATTTGGGGATTTTCCAATTCCGGACATAAATTTTAATATAAACAATTCATCTCTCTCACAAAGTTACACACTTCCCAACGAAAATCCTTATTCCTTCCTAGGAATTGGCTATTCCTAACCCATCCAAACGACCCCGTTGAGATATTAATTCTGGTTCTGACTTCATCCGATCTGTTGGCACGGAACGTCTCCGTTTGTCCGAACCGAAGAAAATACCAAAAGCGCCGTTTTCCTCTCCATTTCCTTCCCTGCCTCTCCGTCGCCGTTGAACAAATCCAAAACGACATCATAATCTATCCATTCCCAAACTAAACTAAACGCTGGTACACACCTCTCCTCTCTCCTCAAAAACATAAGACCATTCACAGAGAACTCCAGAGGGAAAAAAGAAAGAGAGAGCAGAATAATTCCAATACCAGACAACTCCAATCTAATCTAGAAACCCTAGCCACAGAGGCGTAGAGACAGCGAGAGAATTCCAAAACATGACTTCTCCAATGGCGGGAGATGGAGTTCTCGCCTTGATGCCTCAAGAAGTCGCCAATCCAATCGATTCTTCTTCTTCTTCTTCTTCTAACGGGACGATAGATGCAAATCGGAGTAAGAGATCAGTTCAGGAATTTCCAGTGTTGATATTCCTCTATTTCCAGAAGGCGATTAGGTCGGAGCTGGACCGGCTGCACCGGGTGGCAGTTGAGCTGGCGACGGGTGGCGGTGGTGACGTGTCGGCCTTGGCCGAGAGATGCCGGTTCCTGTTTGATATATATAAACATCACTGTAATGCTGAAGATGCGGTATGGGATCCCTTTCGCGGTGATGATGGTTTTTGATTAGTGATTAGTTAAACTGTGGGAAGAGGAGAGAGCGAATCAAGTTTGTTTATGTCTAAATTTGGGTTAAAAACATAGGCTGGGTGGGGAATTTAATGCCCTCCTTTCTTTATGCTTTGTTTTTTCATTATTGTTTTCAATTTGGTTTGTTGATTGGGTAGCCAAGAAGCTAACTGGAAGTTAAGGAGGAAGGAAAACCCAAGTTTTCATTTTTTTACTTCACACGGACATACAGTGACACCCACCTACCCATCCACACACACACAAACAGAGGCAGGGGGCTGACATAGGATGAATGTGAAGAGAGGGAGATTGGAGGAATATAAGTTGAGAGGAGAGAGAGCAACTATCAGTTGAAAATTTCCAAAGTTTATTCGAAATACATTTTTGAAGGCAAGAAATTGAATATGCAAGGAAGAACCCCTCTCTAGTACTCCCCTCTTGTCTATTTATATGACAAGATCAGATAAAATATGCGGCGCAAAAAACAAAGTAAAACATAGCAAAATCAAGGATTAAGCACTGTAAACTTATTCATGCATTTTGTTGCTGATTGTAGGTGATTTTTCCGGCTCTGGATATTAGAGTGAAGAATGTGGCGAGAACATACTCACTGGAGCACAAGGGGGAGAGTGACCTGTTTGACCAGCTGTTCGAACTGCTGCACTCTGACATGCGCAATGACGATGATGACGGCTTCAGGCGCCAGCTCGCCTCCTGCACTGGTGCCATCCAGACCTGCCTCAGCCAGCACATGTCCAAAGAAGAAGAGCAGGTTTTTATTCTCTTCTCACCTTTTTTTGGTCTTTTATTCTTCACTTTGATTTCGTCATGATTACGAGTTGCCTTATGCAGAAATGAGATATTAATTGAGGCCTCAATTGTTAACAACCCTGATTAGTGTACGTCATATCATTCTTGGATCTGCATGATGCATACAGGTGCTAAGTTAAATTTTGGGTATAATAGGTATTTATTTGTATGTAACTTTTTACTGTAGGTTTTTCCGTTGCTGGCGGACAAGTTTTCATTTGAGGAACAGGCAGATCTGGTGTGGCAGTTTTTGTGTAACATCCCCGTGAACATGATTGTTGAATTCCTTCCTTGGCTCTCATCCTGCGTATCCCCTGACGAGCGCGAGGATATACTCAAATGTTTGTGCAAGGTTGTCCCAGACGAAAAGCTCCTTCGGCAGGTATCTATTTTAGTATCTAACTGAATTCCAATTTGCATCATTGAAATAGAATTTAACTGGACTTTAAAACAGAGAAATATTCCTACGTACCAAGCACATCAACTCTTATTGGTGTATGTTTTTACTATTGGAATCATTGTCAATAAAGTACGCTATACAGAAGTACTGTGAACTATGTTGTGAAGAAACAATTGTTTGTGTTTAAATCATCTAAAATCAATTTTGAAGAAACAATTTGCATTCTTAATGTTCAACTGGTGTTAAAAACAGAAAAGTGTTCCTAGGTACGGCCAAACTTGTCAACTCTTAATGGGGTATGTTTTTACTATGAGGTCATTGTAACTGTAGGATGTCATATAGAAAAATCTGAAACTGTGTTTTGAAGCAACAAGATTAATTCATCGAAAGTCCGTTTTGAAGAAACAATTTGCATCATTGAAATTGAACTTGTGCTTAAATCAGAACAGTGTTCCCATGTGCAGGCAAACATGTCACTCTTAATGGGATATGTTTTCACTATCAAATCAATGTAACTGTAGTATTTCATAAAGAAATAATTGAAGAGGTAGACTAAAATCAGCCACGACTGATGGATGTACCCATCAGCCGTGATTATATCTCAACTTTTGAGGTTCTAATGGCTAATCCTAACCGTTCAGTGTGTTCTCCATATTGAAATCTCATTGGAGACCAAATTTTACATTTTTCTGAATTTTTTTACTATTTTTTTTGAGATTTTTAAAAATATTGTTATTGAAGGGTTCAGAATTGTTTAAATTAAGAATTTTGTAAAATACCAAAAAAATACTAAAAAATTTCAGAAAAATGTAAAATTTGGTCTCCAACGAGATTTCAATATGGAGAACACATTGAACGGTTCAGATTGACTATTAGAATCTCGAAAATTGACATTTCATCGTAGCTAACGGTCTCATTCGTCAGTCACGACTGATTTTAGTCTACCTCATAATTGAAACTATGTTTGGCATAAGTCATGCATGATGAGAATTTACAAAAGGGTTTAATATTGTCTGCAATTTATAGAAATGCTGAAGCTAGTTTGATCGTAACTAGGCTTTATGTACAATTATACAAAATTTACAGGTAATTTTCACTTGGATGGAAGGGAAAAGCACTGCAAGCAATGAAAAAAATGATAATTGTTCATTTGAAAACTTGAAGATAGGGAAGAGAAAGCATAAGGAGTCAGAGTGTATTGTGTCAGACTGTAACGAAATTCACCCGATAGACGAGATCTTGCATTGGCACAGGGCTATACGTCAAGAGCTTACTGATATTGCAGATGAGGCCAGAAAAATCCAAAGCTTGGCTGATTTTTCTGATTTGTCTGCTTTTAATCTCAGGCTCCAGTTTATTGCTGATGTGTGCATATTCCATAGGTAAGTTTTAAATATCTTTGTATAGTAATATGTGCCTTGGGGTACATAACACTATCAATTCCTGATACTAAGGCCTCAAATAGCAACACAAACTAAATTAGGGTCTCAAAATTGGCAAACTAACCAATCCAGTATGACTATTGCAGTATTGCACAAGCCAACAGATGCCCTCTCATACTGGCATAGTGGCCAACTCAAAATGTTATCATTTAATAACCATACAAACAAATCTTTTATTCTATTTCATTTAAATTGTGCAGCATTGCCGAGGATAAAGTGATATTTCCAGCTGTGGATGGGGAAGTATCTTTTGAGGAAGAGCATGCTGAAGAAGAGTCTCAGTTTCGTAAATTTAGGTGCTTAATTGAACAAATTCAGAGGCAGAGAGCTGGGGCCCACTCTACCTCAGAGGGATTCTATTCTGATCTTTGTTCGCATGCTGACAATATAATGGAGACCATTCAGAAACATTTTGATAGTGAAGAAACAAAGGTACATTTTTATTTTCCTATTTGATGGAACCTCTAATATATCCTTGAAAACATAATTTAATTTTAGTTCCTATGCATAAATATTCAGTATACCTCCTTCCCAATATATTTGAGAAAGGATAAGAGTACCTATGGCTCATACCTTTTTATTTGTTTATTTATCTTTTTGAAAGGCAGGGCAAGGGGTTAGCTGGGCATATATTGAGAGAGGTACTATGAGAAAAGGCTAAAATTTGATCACAAATAGAGATATCGGCAACAAAAGATAGAGAATTACCACTTCTTTTGTCTTAAAAAATTTCCTTTATATACTTTCCTAATAGGTGAGGCTGGTTAAGGAAAAAGTTTGCAATAAATAAGAAATTATATACATGGAAAACATTCTTTTATTTCATGGGAGTGCATAGAGGAAGGGGGGTACATGAGATATCTACTTTTTATAGATTTTCCACATAACATAAGCTGTGTCATGTTTTTAGATTCTTCCGCTGGCCAGGATGCATTTCTCTTTGGAAAAGCAGAGGAAACTTCTATTCAAGAGTCTATGTGTGATGCCATTAAAGCTACTGGAACAGGTATTGCCATGGCTAATCTCCAAGCTAAGTAATGAAGAGGCACGCTCCTTCCTTCAAAACATGCACTTAGCAGGTTCTGTCTAACCTCTTTTACTTCAAGTACCATTACAGTCTTAGAAACTTTACATCCAAACCAACCTTTTATTCCTGTTCTCAAACTGAAATTTTTGTGTGTTACATAAATATAGATCTATATGCATATTTGTCTGAAGTGCTTATCAGTTCTACTCTATTATGTTCTCAAATATAGCCTCGGCATCAGAAGCTGCACTGGTGACTCTGTTGTCTGGCTGGGCTTGTAAAGGCCGCTTCCAAGACTCAACAAGTTCTGGGAAGTTCCTATGCCTTTCTCCCAGATGCCCCTTGGAAGGTGCAGAAACCGAGGTAGAGGATTGCCAAAATTTATGTGCTTGTGCCTGTCCCCTCAGCTTAAATTACAATTGTACTGGCTCAAGATTCAATACAAGGCCTATTAAGAGAGTCAATTTTTCAGAACCTATATTGCTTGACCCCAATCCCAAATGTGATAATAAACCTTGCCAGGTGCCAGGTTTAGGGGTTGATACTAGACGTTTTTCTCGGCCCTCTTTGGCACCTTACTTGTACTCAAGCCTCTTTACCTGGGACTCTGAGATATTGTCATCTGACTCAGATGCAACTACTCGACCAATCGACACAATATTCAAGTTTCACAAGGCAATTAGAAAAGATCTGGAGTACCTAGATGTGGAATCAGGTAAACTAATTGACTGCAACGTAGATTTTCTGCAGCAGTTCATTGGGCGATTCCGCCTTTTGTGGGGCCTCTACAGGGCCCACAGTAATGCTGAAGATGATATAGTGTTCCCTGCATTAGAATCGAGGGAAACCCTACATAATGTCAGCCACTCATACACCCTAGACCACAAACAAGAAGAGAAACTCTTCAAGGACATATCTGGTATTTTGTCAGAAATATCAGTTCTACACGAGTCATGCAAAAGTAGTGATGGGATTTACTGGGCAAAGAAACACAATGAGCTGGCGACAAGGCTTCAGGGGATGTGCAAGTCCCTGAGAGTAACTTTAGATAACCATGTTTTGCGTGAGGAGCTGGAGCTGTGGCCACTGTTTGACAGGCACTTCTCAGTGGCTGAACAGGACAAAATTGTGGGGAGAATAATAGGGACAACAGGGGCTGAGGTGTTGCAGTCAATGCTGCCGTGGGTAACCTCAGTGCTCACACAGGAGGAGCAGAATGAGATGATGGACACATGGCGACAGGCTACAAAGAATACAATGTTTAATGAGTGGTTGAATGAGTGGTGGAAGGACAGTCCTATTTCACCCAAGGATGGTTCCTCTGCTGGGATATCAACTTCTGGGGTTAGAGAAGGTAGGTTTTGATTTTAGTAGTTGTATCTCAAACCATCTTGCAATCAAAGTAATAATAAAAAAAAATACCCATTTTGTACCACTTGAGTTTTAACAAGCCCTGACAGCATTCTTTAATTTCTTTCTAATATTATAAAGCACCAAACCAAGAAAAAACACAAGGGAAAAGTTACTAGAAGATGTTATAAGCCGTACTAAAATTTTACTGGCTCATACCTATTAAAATTGTAGACCTGATAGAAGCTGAAGCTCAATGTTGGGATTATTTTCCTTGTTGAATATGTGAAAACTATTTATGTTCGGTCTCTTTTCTCAGAAACTGAGCATCAAGAAAGCATGGATCAAAATGACCAGATGTTCAAGCCTGGGTGGAAAGATATCTTTCGAATGAACCAAAATGAGCTAGAATCGGAGATACGCAATGTTTATCATGATCCAACACTTGACCCTCGTCATAAAGCTTATCTAATGCAAAACCTCATGACTAGGTTCTTTTCTATTCTTGTTGGACTGATGATCTACTATAATATTTTGTTTAGATGAACCATTTTTTATTTGAGAACCAATCTTAATTTGGTCCTGCACCTGTTTGCATCATATAAGTCTAGTAGGTTCCTCGTATATCTTTTATTTATTTATTTTTTTGTGAAGCCTCATATTATCTTCTTCTGATTTTTGTTGGTTGTTAGAAAAATGGGGTAGGTTGGACAGTACAACTCTTGGGAGAGTCTCTAGGTATTTCAGTTGAAAAGTTATAACAATTAATAACAATTTTCAGGCAGAAAAGGGGGAGGCTATTTTCTTTGGTTAGCAGGCCCATTAAGTTGATGAATGCTGATCATAAGAGATTCAGCTTCATAGAACAATCCTCAATTTTATACGAATATTGTGGTTTCAGAAGTGTATCTGATATGTGTTTTTCTATATATACAGTCGATGGATAGCGGCTCAGCAAAAAATACCCGAAACAAAAACTGAAGAGGGCGATGGATGTGGAGACAATGTCCCTGGGTGCTCTCCATCATTTCGAGATGCTGAGAAACAAATATTGGGGTGTGAGCACTACAAGAGAAACTGCAAACTCCTTGCCGCTTGTTGTAACAAGCTCTTCACTTGTCGTTTCTGTCATGATAAAGTCAGCGACCATACTATGGATAGGTAATCCAATGGTTTTTTTTTATCTAAAGGCTAAAAAGGGTTAATTTTCATTTCTGTTTAAATATTTTTTTTTTTTTTGCTTTTCTCTTATTTATTTATTCTTTTTGAGAAGTTGTTGACTCTTCTTTCAGTCAATACTGAGGATTGTAGGAGGCAATAGGCTGTCCTTTGTAGCAAATATATCAACTCTATTTAGCCTTTGGCTTGCTTTTATGGTTTCAGGAAAGCGACTGCTGAGATGATGTGCATGCAGTGCCTGATAGTCCAACCAGTGGGGCCCACATGCAAAACACCTTCGTGTAATGAACTCTCTATGGCAAAGTATTTCTGCAGCATTTGCAAATTTTTTGATGATGAGAGGTAAACATCAAACCCTTTGATTCAATTGATGACAAACGTTGTTTGAAATAACATATATTTTTCTGAAAATACTATTACCATAGGAATTGAGTTTTTTTTTTTTATTTTGTGTCATAACCCAGCGCACTAAAAGTGTAATATCAAGTGTTGATGGGTAGTTGCAGATGGATTTTGGAATTAGGATATTTGAGGCTTAATTAATTTCAAAGCTGAGAGGTTTCGTTAGCTTGATTAATAGGTTTGTTTTTTACCCTTGGGGAGAGAGGGCTTAGTTGGAAATTTGGTTGGAAACTCCAGCAGCAATCCTTCGCATCATATTGATTTCCTTACCTCATCCTTAAAAATAAGAATGGAAATTTTAGAATAAATAATTGCTGTCGATGCTGATGTGAGCATATAAATGGCTCCAGCAGTGACTTCAAAGGTTGTGAATTGTTAATTGTGACGCTCAAAATGTATTATGATTATGAGCAACTCTTAATTGATTTTTATTGAATGTATGCCTCAAAGAGTCAGCAGTGTAATTCTTATTTTTAAACTGAAAAACAAGAGTAATGCTAGAATCCAACATATAGGACGTCAAACACGATACAAAACGTCAACTGTTAAAATTCCAAACGATCGATCTCAACCGCTCAATATGATCTCTATATTAAAATATCCTTGAAAATCAAATTTTACTTTTTTTTTCAAATTTTTTACTATTTTTTTCTAATTTTCAAAATTGGAGGGTCCATAACTTTTTTAGATTGAGAATATTCTAAAATTCCAAAAAAATAGTAAAAAAATTTGAAAAGTTATAAAATTTGGTCTCCATAGAGATTTTATTACGGAGAACAATTTGAGTAGTTCGGATCGGCCCTTCTAATCTAAAAAATTGAAATTTCATCACGTTGGATGACTGTATGTGTCCAACATGTTGGACTCTAGCCACTCCCGAAAAATAAAGAACATTATTTAAGTGAAAATGGCGAGCTTCTAATTTTAAAATATTATCATATAAGAGAATTAACTAATATGTGGTCAAACAAAAATTTACGTGGATTACTGGCAAATCAAAGCTGGACTATACTACATTCCTTTCAGTAATTGATTCCTCTTTTATTGCCAAAATAGCTGTCAATCTTTCACTTAATTTTCGTAATTTATAAACCCTACATTGTCTCATGTTCATTTGTGTGTATTACTAGGATATCAAAAAGCTGGACTATACTAATTTCGTTCAGTATTTTTTTTATTTTTTTTTATGTTAGCGTATGTTTGAGCCTTGTTATTACCAAAAAAGCTGTCATTCTTTCACGTAATTTTCGCAATTAATAAACATGGCATCATCTCTTTTTCATCTGTGTGTATTCTAATTTTCTATATGAAACTTTTTTTAATCGAGAATACTTCAGTAAGTTGTGGATTACGTACAGGTATGGTTTGCAACATTGAGATTTTTTAAGTTCCAAGTATAAGAAATCTGCTACTTTTTCAAAATACATTTAAGAATTTGTCTCAGTATTACGTTCAGAGTTTGGAAAAGTTCCTCTTTCTATGAAAATAATCTTTGGATATAGAATTGGTCAGGTTTTGTGTATGTTTTTTATTTTATCTTTAGCCTATCCAGCAAAGATATAGCAGTTTTTAACCGTCCCTGGTAATCTTTCTCAATCTTTCTTTTTTGTTATGTGTCAACAATTTAGCCTATTAACGTATTAAACATGATTTCCTTGTCATCTCCAATTTTGGTCATATCCAGTCAAATCTCTCTCATGGACCTGCCTCTCTACGTGGTTCAATGTTGAAGAGAAGTACGGTTCCCTCTGCTATAAGATATTTAATAAAACCTGCGGGCGCTAGTGGTAAATTCCTTGTTCTCCTAAATGGTTTCCTTCTCTTTTAAATCTGATTCCTTTCCTTTCCTTCTCCTTTGATCATCAACATGAAGAAACGTAGAAAACAATGGAGGAATATGTGTTGGGATTGTATGGTACAAAAATTCAAGACCAAAATTTCAGTTGCTATAAGGTATATTTTTCTCAGTCTCTTTAGATTCTTTCCAATTTCCTATGTGTCGTCTCAAGAATATTTGTGAGAAAATTAGGATTTGTTAGACAATTTAATTTGTGACATAATCATGGTCATGAATTGGTGATTGCCCTTTTACTAGTTTTTTATTCACCTAAATGATTGATTTGAAGATGGACAGGATTTTTAATTCATACAATCATCGTCTACATCGTACCTACAATTTCCTTTTCTTGTTTAATATTACTTTCTGTTCGTATTACTTAATATGTACTTTCAGCTGTAAACCTAAATCTATATTGCTTTCAGAGTACTAATTATATGTTTTCCAAAAATAATTCACTAAAAAGCATTAGTTTTTTTACGCCTACTTGGATTATTATACTACAAGTATCATTTAAACTAGTACCAATAAATGCTCACAGTTCTAATTTGATTCAGTCATCCAGAAGATGGTTTTTTGTTTCATTGTTCCAACTCCGATCTACTTTTGGTGTAATATTTTCCTGCCATGTCCTAAGCATAGATCTAATATATTCGCAACAATCAACCTCAGACGTGCAATTGTCCCTCAGTTGAGACTCATTTACCCAGTTTAACAAAAATGCTAAGCTAAGGTAGAGAAACATTCAAATTACTGTTGTGTGTTATCCCCAATTTAGCAATAAAGAGTCAAAAGTCGGTTAATCTGACATTTAAATCAGATCCTTGCCGTACCGGTCGGCATGCCATCACCCGAACCTCTTTAAAACACAACTGAATCCTTATCTTCTATCTCGGCCCTTTAAAATTACCTAAAGCATTGTTAATGCTATACATCTGCACTATAGTAGATAACTTATATATATTTTATTATTGTTTTCATTTGTATCTGCTATTTTTCCAGGACGGTGTACCACTGTCCTTTCTGCAACCTGTGCCGGCTGGGGAAGGGGTTGGGAGTCGACTTCTTCCACTGCATGACGTGCAACTGCTGCTTGGGCATGAAGCTGAAGGAGCACAAGTGCAGAGAGAAGGGCCTTGAGACTAACTGCCCCATCTGCTGTGAGTTCCTGTTCACATCGAGTGCAGCTGTTAGAGCCCTCCCTTGTGGGCATTTCATGCACTCTGCTTGCTTCCAGGTAATTTACCATTAAAATTTCAAATCTGGCATTATGAAACAACATGAGATTCCTCGGCACAAGTATATATAATTTTTTTTTTTTTGATCTGCTATTTATTTATTTTGTAGGCATATACTTGTAGCCACTACACCTGCCCTATATGCAGCAAATCTTTGGGCGACATGGCGGTGAGTAGACTATTGCTTTTTATTTTTGTCCTTTTTTTTTTTTAATCTTTTGTTATCTACAGACTGTATATATATGTCTGGTTTTAGAATTTACATCTGTGCACTTAGCACTTGAGACTATTTGATGCATTAAATGACCTTCCATGGGTAGCTCTTTGGTAAAAAGTGAAGGGTCAGAATTAAACAGAATGAAACAACATTTTGGTTTCCTTGGACCTGTTTTGTTTGCCTTTGTGAGCATCGTTTGTGTGACTGTAGTGGCTTGGATTTGACCTTCTCTGTCTGATTCATTATTATTAACTAGTTTCTCTTACCTACTTCACCTGGTATTAAGAGAGACTGGGATGTAAGAGCATATGCCATATTGTATAGAATATATGCTGCTTGGCTTTTAGAGTTCAGGGAACTAAATTAACCAAAAGTATGTTTCTTTTTAGGTGTATTTTGGCATGCTTGACGCATTGCTGGCTACAGAGGTCCTTCCTGAGGAGTACCGGGACAGATGCCAGGTCAGTTGTTAATTTACAGTATGAACACTGATTTTGATTGTTGCATAATTCCTCCTATACAAATCTGAACCCTTTGTTTCTTACAATCAAAACGGCAGAAGTTGCTCCCATGAGAAAATATCTAAATACTGCAACTTTTTGTGGGTACACAATGGTACAGGTTATGCTTTGACCCTAATCAATCCTTAACCCTTTTGATGTGCAATTAGGTCACTATCAATGTATAGTTAGGTACTATTTATACTTGATGATACGATTCATTAACAGTGTTGCAAAGGGAAGAATTTGTTTTTCTTATTTATCTTGTATTTTATTGGTATGGTTGATAGAATACAGTACGAATCTTGACACAGCTCACCCTTCTGATCACCAGCAAAGTTAAGGATCTGAATCCATAATAACATAGTTAGAAAGATAGAATACTAAGTGTCATCATATTGGATTCTCTACTCTTAATGATAGGTAGGAATCCATATCCTCTGCAGACCTTTCATCCAAAATGTCCGATCAATGATGGGTGCCCTGTGATTAATACCAGGCCTGTCGAGATTCTTACGGCCTGTAAAAATCTGCCCGTTGAGATTAGATCGGACGGTTCGGATCAAAGGTCTGCCCTCTGTAGACCTCAAAAGGTCTGCAGAGGATGCTGGTCCTGATAGGTAGTATCATTCTGTTGATATTTGTTTTATTCTTCCAGGACATACTGTGCAATGACTGCAATAAAAAGGGCACATCCCGGTTTCATTGGTTGTACCATAAGTGTGGCTCTTGTGGTTCATACAACACAAGAGTAATTAAGACCGAAACACCCATCTGCTCCTCTTTGAACCAGCCGGATCAATGAAGCTGTTAGCCCTTAAAATTGTTTTTTAGGAGCTCCCGTCCCCTCTTTTTTTTTTGTTTTTTTTTTTTAAAATCTCCTGTACATATTTTGTTATAGCAGACTCATTGATTGAACGTGTAATTTATTGTAAGTGTACCATTTGTTTTTTTTTTTTTATCTAACACTCATAATGCAATTTTTGGGCTTATTATAATTTTGTTATGGTCGATACAAATCACAAATGTGGGTTCTTATTCTGAACCAGTTCCTAGTTACAAGTTTTACTGCTGTTATTTTGGTAAGAACAGCTTATCTTCTCTATAGAGAACAAAGACAGGTGTACGACTTACCTCGTTAGTATACGTATAGGTAGATATAGATGTGTTGCAACTTGCTAAATATAAGTAGAAAATTAAAATTTAATAAAAGCGGAGTGATTACTTGAGACTTCTGCCAAAAGGTCCCAAATCCAAATAGACTGAAATATCTCGTGGAAATCAGGGAAATTGTCCATCTCATTCAATTTAAGAAGTTAGCTCGTGGAAACAAAATTAATTGGTAGAAATTGATGTGAAATTCTCGAATGTTGTCTATTGAATTATAATATAATGAAACAAAAATGGTCGTCCAAAAACATATTAAAAATTTCCAGAGTTGGCACAGCTCAACTCTTGAATGCTCTGCTTGAATGAAGACAACCACCACTGGATATGCAGGCTAGAATTAAAACAAAGAGTAAGAGTTTTTGTCAAAGACTTGTGGATTCCATGTCTTGTCGAATCACTATCAGGTCTATATATCGCATTAGCGCTACCCTTTTTTAAGTTGGTTTATAAATGTCGGCCTCTCAGGCTAGTTCTCAATTGTGTTGGAAATGAGCTTGTGCCGGGCTGGCTAAGTCCATGTTCCTATCTATCAGTGTAAAGGATTAGTTTTTTGAAGTAAAAATGGGAGTCCAGTCCCATCTTTGATCAGTGTAACGGATTATTGTTTCTACCAATGTTAAAACAGCAGCACTCATGATTGTGCAGTAGGAAGCCATGCACTGAATAGATACTGCATGTATAAAAATTAACTTGTTTTCATTTTTATTAATTAGTTATAAAAATAAATTTTCTACTCATTGTGTGCATGATTATGACACCAGCTTGTTTCTATCTAGAGATATAAAAAAAATTGTAAGTAAATTTCTATGACAAATTATGCTAATTTTGCAAAATTATCTGTTTTGTTTTTGTAATGTGTCTCAAACGTGAATCTTGCGCGTACTTCTCTATGGGGACAACTCTGGTGCTTGTTTTCAAATACAAATGGTCAGAAACCCAAATGTACGCTTGTCGGTCTTAACAAGTACAGAAGTGGAGATGCGTAGAATATCTGCTCCTGTCTCATTCTCAACACTCTACAGACAAGTTTAGGTTAACCTCTTTGTCATATCACATAATTAAGCTTAAAACAGCTTAGCAAGTCATTTCAAAGACTTTTCAAGTGAAACCCATCCAATCTCTTTCTTCTATCCTTTTCGGTAATGGAAGCAGGTAATATTCCATATTGCTTGGATTACTAAATTATGCACGGATCATATCTCTAAAGCTTATATTTCGTTGATTAATTAAAACCAAAGTCTTAGAATGAGAAGACAGGTGGTTGTTAGGTTAATAGACAATGTATTAAAACTTTGGGGACAATTAATACAAGTCCCCAACTCAGAATTTGTCATCCACTCATTTGGATAGCTACATTTAGGATTGGACTTATTTAAAAAAAATAATAATATTAGCCTCATTGTAGCATCCACAGTTCTAAATTAAGTCATATTATGTTTATATCTGACATAACATTAATATTTGTAATTCAATATATATAGAGTGAATAAAGAAAAATCATGTCGTATTGTATTATATATATAGTGCCATGCTACTGAACAATTGTAATGTTTTCACATTGTATATATTGAAATTATTAAACCAAGATTTTTCATTTTATAATGCAAGTATTAAAACTTTGAGGAATTTAATACAAGTTCCCAACTCAGGATTTGTCATCCACACGTTTGAATAGCGTATATAGGATTTGACTTATTTTGTTTTATTAGGCTCTACGTAGCATTCACAGTTCTAAAGTCTATTTTGTTGTTTATGGCATAACATTAATATTTGTATTTCAATATAAATTGAAAAAAAATTATCATGTCGTGTTGCGTTATTTAGTGCCGTGCTCGACTTTGTTAAACCAAAGTTTTCGCATTTATAGCTCAAGTTCCAATAATAAGTATATTAGTGCATTTAATTATTGAAAGTATTTTTTTTCTTATCTAAATGAGGCTATGTGCTACCCAGAATATTGGATAATCAGTACAACTGTACAAGTCTACGAGGTTATATATATATATATATATATATATATATATATATATATGCTAATGTGCATCACGATTTATTGAGGCTTTTGTACATCGCGATCACTATCCGTCAATCGTTTTACAAATTGACAAATCTAATTAAACATCAAATCTACATATTGAAATCTCATTACAAACCGAAATTTATATATTTTTTTAATTATTTTACTATTTTTTTCGAATTTTCTAAAACTTTTGGGTACCAATTAATAATAAGGAAATTTCAAAAATGGCAGGTTTTAAAAATTCGAAAAAAATAGTAAAAAAATTTCAAAAAAATATAAATTTTGGTTTGTAATGAGATTTCAATATATAGATTGGATTGGTTTAGTTAGATTTGTCAATTTGTAAAACTATCGACAGATATAGTCGCGATGTACAAAAACCTCAATACATCGCGATGCACCATAGCATTTCTCTCTCTCTCTCTCTCTCTAGACACACACACACACACACTAATCATCATTTTGTACCATTTGACGTATATATACAATCTGAAGTCCTGAGTCATGATAATTATAATGAAGCTAATTGGCGTACTTTAATTTGAAAAATCTATCAGATGGTAATCCCTTGAACGAGAATTACTATGACTTAGCCACTTAGCCTTAGGTCATAGAGTAAGAAACATTGTAGTTTAATTTTTATAAATATTAAATCTTTCTTTAAGTGCATATCGGTCTGATAAATCGAACTATACTTTGCCAAATCATCCAAAGAGAACAAGAGTGTTTCTTCAGGTTACCCTTCTTTTCCAAAAATATTTTATATCAAGTGATGAAGTGGGAAATGGGTGAGGTTAACTTAGTTTGTTTAACATGATTAATGCCCCATCAAAGTTAGAAAACATTTTTTTCTTTGAGATCGTAATATGGTGGGCCTTTCTTGAGATATGGGAGATCTTCAAAATTTCATTGAAATCCTTGTTATCTAGAAAAAAACAAAAACATGATTGAAAGCTTTCAAGTGAAGAATTTTAAATTCAATTGGTTGGTTGAAGTCCATGGCTTTAACAAGGAAAGAATCTTAATTGGCGAGTACAAAAGGAGGTTAGCTTTGACCTTATACACAAGGTATTACAGAAAGTAAAGATGTCATCATTTCTAATTCCACTTTTAATTTTCCAATAAAAAATACATATTACAGTGTAGCACTTATAAGATCTCAAATGTGATAATATAAAGCGCTGAGATATTATTTGTCCAGTTTAATTGCCTCCATATTAGTGCATATATCACTGGATTGTGCAGTCTTGGAATCTTTTCGGCTGGAATAATGATACTGTATCTTTTTCTTTTTTAAAATTATAATCATTCTTCTTCATGCCACATTATTTGACAATTTTTTTTTGGCAGAGAAATTATTGGCACAGAACTTGGACTTGAAGATTTTACTTTTTCTTACACAGAGATCTCACAAATATCAAACAACAAACATATAGTTGGACACAAATAAAAATAACAGGGGCACTTCCCACCCGCTGAAAATCACTCAATTTTAGTAATATGCGTTTGACCCCTTCCAAAATAGTCCCTGCGCGCAAGTAGCTAGGTGCTGCCAACAATTTTATATCAAGAATTTTTGCTACAAAAACATACGCGGTGTACTTAATTATCATTTTATATTCACTGAAATCAGCATATTAAGCTTAAAATTAGTAATAAGGCCACCTTTAATTTTATCTGAAACTGAGAATCTTGACAGCTTGAAATTTGTGAAGAATATTGGGTTTTTTTTGCACACTTCCTTTCTTTAAAGAAGAAACATTGACCTCAACGTAGGAATACTGGAGAAGATTTGAACAAAGAATATATGTACTTGCTGTCAATTAAAACACTTGAGATACACTGGATAGCTTAAAATACAATTAAAATGTTCCTAGTTTAATCTCTTAACTTCAGGCGCAGTATCCTCTGTCAGCATCATGCAATGTCATTATTATGTGATAAGTACACAAACAGTTTATATAGCAAAAATACAGCAAAATTGGTCTTTTTGTATCAGATGCACCTTATATATTACTAGATCATAGTACGACATAAGAAAAGGCTACGAAAACAAAGACCACTTGTATGCATGATCTCTCAGTGTAAACAAAATTTCTTCTTCTTAGAAAGATATACATAATTATTAGCAAATGAAATAGTAATTATGATACTAATTAATCTGTTAAGGTACGTAAGGCTAGAACACATCCCCGGTGAGATTCAGCTCGGCTCAGTTTTAAGGAATTTAGTATAGATTTATGACAGATCAAAATTGTCGCTTTTAGATCTGACAATTTAGAGCGGAATCAAGTGCTCAGATCTAGCCACATTTTATCTGGTCTAATGTAAGAGGTCCCACCTGATATGAATAAGTTTGAGAAACTTGTATTTTGACCCTGGATATCAACAGGAGATGGAGATCACAGTTAATAAATTCTGTCTTATACTTTCTTTTTCTTTTTTTGTTATTTTGACTTTCGAATCCCCGTAGCCAAAGCCAATAAGCCAAATCTGGACAGCATGAGAAGTGCCTAGCTGTATTGTAAAGAAGCACACTGCACACGAGGGGGTGATGACTGATGCGTCCCTGCTCCGTCACCTAATTACAAGAGATTAAATTGTCAGATGTTTTAGTCCAGTCCTCTATGTTCTTTTGTCGATTCATAAATATTATAATAAATAGAGTTAATTTTTTAATAATTTTTTAGTCATTTTATATTATCTATGTCCTCTAATTTTTTATTTATTTTCCTGTCATAGGAGAGTTAATCTTGATTAAAAGGTTCATGTATCTTCATATTTTTGTGTTCAAATTAAATGAGATTTTCATGATGTATCTAAGGTGCAACAAAATTCTTAAGTAATACAACTTTTTTACTCCCCCACATACATTTTCAAACTACTTATCCTGTTTATTTCTACCGCATCAATATTTACCCTTTTGAAGAAATAATTTGTGCAAAAAAATTTGCTCTTATATGTTTTCTTATAAATATGTCTAATTATAAAACATACTTTATAAATTTTTTTCAAAATTATTCTGGTTTTGTAAAATTCATTAATGGTCTTCGCAAAAATTTCACAATCTATTTTAAAACGTAAGAAGCTGTATAAATTTTTTTTAAAAAATATACTTATAATTTCTGAATTCTGATGTACAAGTTTTGAAACTTAATCCAGTTAGTACCTTGAACAATATATTATTCGCATTAAAAATAAAAAATTAGATGTTTTATAGATATGGCATGTATCAAATGTGATATTGATTATCCATTAAAAGTTCATTTAAATTCAACCAGTCAACATTCTAAATTGTTTGATAGAGGACTAAATAATTTTAAGTTCGTTTTAATTTGATAACGTTTAATTCAAATAATGAAGAACACACTTGTAATTTTAATTTTCTTAATGCGAACTGTATTTTTCAAGAGATCAAATAAAATTAATGTACCATAAAATTCGGATATAGGCTTGAATTTCCAAGAAAGATGGTGAAAAATTATATGCCGCAAAACTAATGTTATCAGTATAATTGTTGTTATATATGGTTGTAAAAATAATTTGCTGAAAAAATGAAATGTAATACCGGACATGACATGAATGTTGAATCCCATCAGACGGTGTCCCAAAGTTCTTACCAGTAGAAACAACTTTTGCTTTCTAGATGGTTAGGGGCACTTGAGTGGTGCTAATTTTGTCCATAGTGAAAGAAGCCTAGCTAGGTTTGGAGTGGCCGGTGGGTTACATGATTTCAAGCTTAAGGGGTCACTTCACAATCACTAGGTATGTTTGTTTGAGTAAGAGAGTGATTCCAACCCAATGAAACCATTTGGTGGGATTTGAGTTGAGAGAGAGAGAGAGATACGATTTGGGTTATCTTGTGGTTAAAGACAAAACGTGTCTTGTAGCTTGGCAAGTCTGATCCACTACTGTTTTAGCTAGTTGCAAATAAAATAAAGCAAAACTAGGACCCATACTTTTGCTTAAAAAAAAAAAAAAAAAAAAAGGAAACTAGAAGTTCGTAAACACAATAGTCTAATGTGGATTCCAACATTTTACTGATCAGTTTAAAGAAGCGCTTGTTTGTGTTAGAATTTTTCCCTTTTTTTTAGGCTTTTACAGATCCTCACAATTAACATACTATGACTGTTACTAATATAATCGGCAAATTTTGATCGGTTAATTATGCCATAGAAACATTGTTTGAATACCATCTCGGAAGTCAGAACTATTTTAAGTTATTGAACAAAAACAAAATAGGAGGCGTGATTAAATTTAATCGCATATACAAGGTTTGCAATTGTGATTCTACAAACCATAATGGTTATGATTAAAAATAAATGTTAAGTCACTTATCCACGTAGCATGCATACTCGACCGCTAGCCAATAGCAAGATAGCGGCTTTAGTAGTGTGTCAACTAAGATAACCATGTACATTACCAAAAATGGTCTGATGTTAAAAAAAGTATGCAACATATATAAAAGGATATCATCACAATATGAAAGGTACATTTGAGTAAGCAGAACGGGTCGGCTTTGCGAATTTATTTATATAAGACACAACACTTATAAATTAATTATTCATTCTGAAATTTACTTCTAATTAATACCTTGAAAGGGTTTTTTTTTTCATTAACACAACACTTTTGTTTTCATTTTTCTTCTTTCTTTTCACTTTTTTTTAACCTTTTTGTGACCTTGTAAATAATTTTTCTATCAATGGAAAATTGCTGGTATGTCAATCCCCATTCCCCAACCGGCCCTAAAAAAATGAAAGGGTTGTTTTTCGGCCAACAAAATTTTCAAGGTATTAATTTGTTGAACATTTTTTGTGCCATCCGTTAAATTGCTCAAAATATACAAATTGAAAAACGGTAATTCGGTGGCTTTGCTACTACAAATTACAGATAAGAATATTTTCAAAGCTGGACTTTTTATTGGAGTCATGTAAATTATTTACAGTAAAATAAAAAAATTGGAATTTGTTTGGAAACCAACAAATCTATTCGAATTGTACTATGTTGTTTTCCCTTTTTGTTAACTTTGTATAATTCAGTGTATATTGAATTAATTAATTTAAAGATCTCTCTACATTTCCATTTTGCACCTTATATATAGTGGGCCCATTCTAAAATTTACAAAATTCCCTATTGAGGAAAAAGGAACAAATTAACTGGACCCTCTTAAAGAGTGAAGTGCAAATAATGGAGTACTTGTTGCTTTGCTTGTAGCGCCTCAACAACATCATTCAAAAGCATTAAGCATTTGAGCCATTGATCATGTATACTAAACACTCATTTGGTTTGGTATGAACAGACATGTAAAGATGTCCCTTTTTGCGAGGGTGGTGCTACGTGGAAATGGCAGATTCATTTGGAAAAAGAATATTGATGATCACCTTGGACCAGGGTAGATTTAAAACCATTAATTAGGATGCAATATACTATATTTTTTAAGATTGTATAGGTTTTTATTACAATATATTTGACCTCACAAAAATATGAAAATAATCATATTATAGATCACAAAGTTACGATTTATATATTATAAATTTATAATATATATAATTATATTTATATTTATATTATAATAGATGTAATTATATTATTTGCATAAAATACTGTTAACGGTACTCGTATAATGCATTTCGAGTATGTACAAACAGAAAAAAAAACAGATAATTAATTTGGTGTATCCGCAACCCATTTTATCGAAACTGTCTAACTGTGCACGAAATTATTCTGACCTAAAGCTAGCTCACCACTTGATTTGACCTGTACGGACAGATATAGTATAAAAAAGTTTTAATTTCAAAGTTTTTTTTTTGCACGACTCTTATTTTTTTATTTAAAAAATAGACTCAATTAAATATTTTTGGGTAAAAAAATATTATATCAATATATTGTATTTTAAATAAGAAAACGAATATACTCAATCGACTTTCATTTTTTTATATAATTTCATCTCTATATTTTATATAAAAAAAATAAAAATTAGCAACTTTTTTTTTTATATATATTGACCTCTATATTCAGTTATTTATTTATTTTGCTCCCATCCAATATAATGCTGTTCGGACTTGAAACAGGATATGAACTAATCCAAAACGGAGGTATATATCCGTCCAATCGGAACCCAACCCAGTCATCAATCAGGTCGCACCACTACGTTGAACAGTAAAGAGATCGAGCTAGCTTCTTTAGTACTAACTAATTAAATAAAGCACCACGACATGTTAACAAATTAGTACTGTAGAAAGCATGTCAACAAATTAACTCGATTGACATGACATGTACATAAAATCTTCTTCATCGACTTCACAAGTTCAAAACGTGTCAACGCTTTGGTGATTTTGGTCACAGAGAATAACAGTCATTTCCAAACTTTTCTTCTTTTTTTAAAAAAAAAATAAAGAAAGAGTCATTTCCAAACTTTTGCAACACACATCTAACTTTTCATTTTTATCAACTTACATATTTTTGGTCCAGCATAAGTTGTTCTGTGATTTTTCATTGTTTTGGTAAATGAAACTCTAAAAAATGTAATAACGAGAACATTTTCCCACTATCCGTGGAAAGATAATGATTCGCCTAAACTGTTTTTAGCATATAATAGACAAGCAACCGATCTATGTCTTGTGTTATGTTATCTTTATTCAAAGAGCACAAACGGTTGCTTTAGCTAATTATTTCAGCGACTTAGTTCGCACTCTGGATGGTGGAATGATCACATAATTACAATTTGGATTTTCGAATAACAAAGATATAGAGCCACAGCCATCAAACTTCTTATATACGGACTTTAAACATTTTTATGTAATATTTCACAATTTAGGGCCAGTTACAAAACAATTATAGAAGTTCGCATACACCAAATTAAAAAGTTAAAAGTAAATGACAAACTTGCAGAGGAAAATGAAGAAGGTACATATCCCCAAAAAAAAAAAAAAAAAACGGAGAAATATTCTTATATTATATACTCAGATCTAACAAATATTATGAGGACTATCAAATATTGAACCACTAATTAATATCATCTAACAAATATTATGAGGACTTAAAATCTTTCTCAATTATTATGATAATATTACTTTAAAAAAATAATATATATAAAACACAAAAAAAGACAGTTTAGAACAAAGATAAGAGACAAGACCTCAATCTAGAGATAATGATCTAACAATTCAAGTAATTAATGAAAAGATGCAAGACAATACGATGAAGAAGTCCAGTGAGGGCATTACTGGAGATGTTAGGTTTAGTAGATGAACTTATGTATATTGAGTATTTGGGTATATATATCCCATACGGTGTTCTGGATCATTAACGAAGATAATACAATTTATTTTCACAAACACTCTCTTAATTCTATCATGGTATCAGAGCCTTTTGGGATTAACGTCTAAAATATCGATCTATTTGTCTCTCTCAACTCCTTTTTCGTCTTGTTTTTTTTTTGTTCTCTCAAATCAACCATGGCAATCTCTAATTCCTCTTCTGATAACTCTAATCCATCATCGAATATCTCTAATCCCTTGATGAGCAGGTCGATTCCACCGCCAATCAACTCAAATTCGACGAATGGAAATCCTAATCCATCTGGCACCGTCGCCACACTTGAAATCCTGAGCACAGCTGCAACAACTACTTCCATGGTGTTCTTAACTCTTTCAGTGCACACTAAGCTTACAAGAACCAACTTCTTAGCTTGGAAATCGCAAATAGAGTCGTTTCTTCATGCCTACGGACTAAGAAGCTTCCTTTTCTCTTCTTCTTTATCTCCTACCTCTACTTATCCTACCACTGGATAAGTCCAGTTGAATCCAGATTATCTTTCTTGGTACAAGCAAGATCAAATGATACTTGCGTGGCTTCATTCATTCTTGCACAGGTTGTTTCTTGCTCAACCTCCGGTGAACTACGGCGACATCTCGCTCAAATTTTTTTAGCCTCGTCTCAAGCTAGACTTACTGAATTGAAGAAGAAACTTCAGACACCACTACCAAAGGGGGAGGTTCTTGCTCGGATTTTATTCAACAAATTCGAGCCATCTCTGACGAGTTAGCATTTATTGGGGCACCAGTTGCTGATCAAGATCTTGTGTTGACGGTTCTTGGAGGTCTCGACTCTAATTACAACTCATTTGTGATAACTGTTAACTCTCGTCAAGAGCTGATGTCTTTCATCGAAGTTTAATCACTGCTACTAAGCCATGAAACTCTTCTTCAAACCCAGCTACCTCAGGTTTCTTTACCATCTTCTTCAAATCCAACTATCTTTTATGCACTAAATCAGGCTGGTAATTACAAACCTGACAACCCCTCTCGCAATCACAGGTAGTTCAAAACTAGAGGTGGTTCATTCTAACCACCACATCAATCTTTTCGTCCTAGATTTCATGGTTCTCAGCCATTACTGTCCACACCTTCTCTAACTGGAACTGGTACCAGAAACTCTACTGATGCTAATACTTAGTCCAAGTCTGAGACATGCCAGATATGCTACAAACGTGATCACACGGCAAGAGAATGTTGGTGGAGGTGCGACATGCGCTACACTGATGACATCACTTCAACTCAGGTTGCTCCTGGCCTCCTCCCTTTGTCCCACCACAGGCACATGTTGCTCACATAGGAACCACCACACTAGCTGCAACCGAGTGGTACATTGACTCAGGGGATCTCATCACATTACAAGTGATATAAACAATCTCTCATCATTTGTGTCGTATGAGGGTATGGACAAACCCTAAATTGGAGATGGCAATGGTATAGACATCCTTCACTTAGGTTTTACTAATCTTAATTTTGATAAGTACTGTAGTATTTCTTTGAATGATGTTTTGCATGTGCCAATGTTTACTAAAAATTTGATTAGCCTGTCTAAGGTGTTGGCTAACAATAATCTAATTGTTGAATTTCATTCTTGTTTTTGTGTTATAAAGGATTGCCACACCTCGACTATTCTGCTTCAAGCAAGAACAACTAATTAATGGTCTATGCCTCCTTACTGCTCCTTACTGTAAGACAATATAATGGAGAAGTCCAGTGAGAACATTACTAAAGATGTTAGGTTTAGTAGAGGAACCGATGTATATTGAGTATTTGGGTGTGTGTGTGTGTGTGTGTATACATACCCATACAGTGTACTGGATCATTAACGAAGATAATACAATTCATTTTCACAGACACTCTCTTAATTCTATCAAAAGAGACTTCAAGGACTTAAAACCAGGTATATCAGGAATGCAAAAAGAAATCTTACAGAAAAATATAAATTAAATAAATAAACACAAGCAAAAAGGAAAGACAAGGTGGGGCTAATTTGGGGGTTGAGAGAAGACTTTCAAGAGAGCGAGAGTGGAGAAAAGGGACTTGAAAAAGTTTTTAAACTCGGAGACTTGCACTTACATACATTCGTTCATACGTGTAATTAATTAACCTATGAGACTATTTCCTCCACCCTAATAAAATTCGATCCTCCAGTTTAACTTATGTCAACATATTAGGTACTTAAATTTGTGCAGTCAAAAATATATAGAAGGTAGGTCTAGGTTACCAAAATTAACTCTGTTACCAACAATGTCGTAATAGTCATATGCTAACAAAGTAAAATGACTAATAGTACTCAATTCAGTTTAATTTTCAACTAACATAATGTATAAAGTAAAAATAATTATGATGATAAAACGGCAACGTTAATAGTAAAGAAATGACAAACCCAAATTGACAAAAAGGGAAAGAGAACACACAAGAACAAAAAAAATGAGATATGATTAATGAAAGTGGTAATTTTTTATAATAATTTATCGTAGTACTAATTATGACCACAATTGAAGCTTGCAAATATCAGAAATTATCTTAATATAACTAATCAACTTTTCAATCCAGGAAAGTGCATGGAATTTGTGGGCAATTCACTCTCCGGTTTTTCCCTTGACTGGAGATATATAGGATTAGTGTAAGTTTGGTTTTTTTCATGTTTTATGCAACTTGTGTAAATATTCGAAAGTCTGATGAGAATTGAGAAGTTAGGGAAGATTATGAAAGGGACGGAGATCGGTTGCCCTTTCTCATGCAAAGTTCCCGTCGTTTTTTGTGGCATAGTTTAATTTGGAAATCTACCCTCCTCTCTCCTTTTACTTAGACGGAGACAAATGTTTGGCTCTGAATAAAGAGAGGATGTACATACGTAACTACGTATCTTTAGTATTTGAATATATATACTGCGATGTAATTAGACTTACAACAAATTGAATGTACTAAATGCAATAAAATGTTACAAGAATCAATGAATATAGATAGTGGGAAAAAGTTAGGTAATGTATCTTTATTTTTTTTATATGAGAATGATGATGCTCGTAAAAACTGAAGAGAAAATCCACTCATGTGTCCATTTTAAATTTTATTGATTATTAAATATGACGATCAAACTAAGTATAATAACTGTAGAATTTTGAAATTAATAATGTTTTTAAAAAATAATTGCAATAACTAAACTTTATTATTAGATACTTTTTTATTAAAATAAGTATATATTAATTAGCTATGTTAAAATTATTATTTTCAGTTATATTAAGTTTCAGTTAATTACCTTAATTAAACTATTTTATAATATCAATATAATTATTTTAAAAACTTTATATATTGTCTCTTACGCTTAAGGACGTACAACTTGGTCAGAAGACAGTTTTAATTAAAGAGACTTCTTAGATAACTTTTGGGGAAGTTTTTCTTAACTAAGTAGGTTTTAATCCTTCTTAATTAAAGTGCGTCACCACTTAAAAACTTCTTTTAGTACACAAACACTGGACTCCTCAGGCTAGATACACTTTGCCCCATCTGGATGCCATTTAATGTGGTCACAACTAAAGTACATATACATATATACATATTTCTGGTAACGGGTTGGATTTAAGCTAAATCATCCAAATCCGAATATGTTGTAAACTCTAGATGTATTTAACCATATGGCATATGCTGAGCTTAATTAACAGTGGACAGAGGCAAGATAGCCATAAAGGTGGATTGAATAAACTGGTATATATTTCAATTCCTTAATTGTTTGATTGTTTATAACTAGTATACTATAGTTGAATAGCCATCATCTGACTTCACATGCTAGTCTTTGACAAGTCAAAAATATTTGTGAAATAAAACCAAACACATGAAACTGTTCGTGCAATGATTGGTGACCTTAAATCAACATTGCTTCGCAATGTAAATATTCAAATGAATAGGAGAAGTTCTCAAACAAAACGACCCCTGCAGTGTGTTGAAAACGACAATTAAGCCAACATCTTGTCCATGGTTTTTATTAGACCAGCAATTATATTTCTATGAGATGGGTCCCCTTAACTTTCATGTAAAGGAATAGCTCTCAATGTCACTTTTATATTCATGCGTTTGCACCAAGTGAAATATATATACGCTATATGTTTTTTCAGTCAGAATTGTAAGAACCACAAATAACAGCAAAATATCATATAGATACTAATTAAACCAATTTCAAAAGTAACCATTCTCAACTGTCAATTGAAACATGTCTTAAATTAAATGTATTAATTAGCAGAATATTTTAAAAATTGTGATCCATTCAATATATATATAGTTTTGTTTAAAAGTTGTGATGATCAGCATAAAAATAATTAGAAAGCTATTCGTGTAAATTAAAGGCGGAGGGAGCTAGTAATTTATGTCAGTGAGATCAACGTGTACTTTTAGAAAAATACAAAAGAAAATGTGAAATAAATTAATTTGTACATTTTTAAGGCAGTTCTGGAAAATGATTTGAATCAATTAAACCCGTTCAATTCCATATTAATTGTTCTGCCATAGATGTAGATATATATAGATATAAATTCACACACTTCTAATATCGTATTTTTTGGTTTGACTTAAAAAAAATGTTGTCACCGTTGTATCATTCCAGTTAATTTATTATCAACGACAACATTTAATTAATAATATGGTTAAACAAAAACTTTTTTGCCAACTCTTTATTAACTTCTGGTAATCTAATTGGCCTATACATATGAAATTAGATGGATGTATTGCAAACGTGCTTTCGTACAAACTAACAATTAACTTAAAATCTTAAATAAATAATTAGAAAATAGCTAAAACGGAATTCAGAGTTATATAAAACGGTGCAGGACAGCACAAAAGCCAGCTTAATTAATTTGTGGCTGCGCGCTGGATCTAATTAATATATAATTGGGGTCGTTTGGATGGGTTAGGAATAGCCAATTCCTAGGAAGGAATAAGGATTTTCGTTGGGAAGTGTGTAACTTTGTGAGAGAGATGAATTGTTTATATTAAAATTTATGCCCGGAATTGGAAAATCCCCAAATTCCGGACACATCCAAACGACCCCATTGATAATAAGCTTGTATAACAATTGGTGTATATAAGAAAGAATCTTGCCATTAATGGTTAAGTTAGAAAGGTGCTTTAACTTCATCATGTATTTGTGCATTTTAATTAACTTCCAATTAATAGTCATTCTAAAAAAATAATGGTACGGTATGTACCTGTTTGTATATGATATCAGTGACAACTGATAGCAACGTGTTGAAAAACTAAAGATGCAGAAAACACAGGGGATGTGGGATTTTTCATTTAAAATAAAAAATGGCTTCTAATTAAAAACTTGTTCCTTTGATTTAACATAGTTACGTCATTTTCGTCTCATACATCATTTCTATGTGCAGCTATGACTTAATTCATGCCTTTCCCACCTGCATCATATATCCTCTTGCACCTTAAATGCAACCCTTCCCACACATCATTCTTTGTATAAATATATCTCCACACCGCTCACCTACATCCGTACCAATAATTCGCTTCTCTATTCCTAATTAATCCTACCACAGTAAACACTAGCAGAGAAAAAATCAACAGCATGGCTGAGATACAATGTGAGCCGAAAGTGCCCCCTAGTGCCGCAAACCAACCGCTTAAGCTCTTCGGCTTTGATGTGTCTGATATCCATTCTACTAACAACCCTTCACCATTGCCGCCTCCTGCAAGTCAAGATGTGCGCAAGTACGAATGCCAGTACTGCTGTCGTGAGTTTGCCAACTCACAAGCACTTGGTGGCCACCAGAACGCACACAAGAGGGAACGCCAGCAACTGAAACGCATGCAACTCAGCACCCGTCGTACCAGTAACAGCACGCTGCATCAGCTGGTACCACCTTGTTCTTTTGTACCACAAACAAGACTACTGCAGGTAGGTCCTGCATTCACAACCTACCCACCTGTACCTTGGGGCTACTTTACCGAGCGGACAATGGGTCCGACTTTTCATGTCCGTCCTGGTCGAGAGGCCGGTAGGTTGACAGATGGGCCCCAAATGAGTCGGGCGGAGGAGGCGGGGCCGGGACTGGATCTGTGCCTCAGCCTCGCTCCAGCCGGGTTGTAGGATACATTATATATGGATAAGTTGACATATATTGTGCTTGATTGCCTATCTGAAACTTTTGTGTTAATTGACTTCCATTCTTTACTTACTCAGTTACTCCTTGCATCTATGATACTTTTATCTCTGTTGTTTCACATGCTTGGAGACTTGTTTTTTGATTCAACTTCGCTGATTGACGTCCATTATAACTTATAAGTCCTAGCTCAGTTTTTTTTAAATTGGATTTCCAAATTAATTTATCATTTTATATAACCAGTAATCAGATTTGGATTGTTACGCTTTTACATTTTGCAAGTTCAACTGATCATGTGTCAGCTCACTAGGTCATAGGGGTTGGAGCTAAGCCCAAAATACAACCAGACTAAGGCCGCCATTTGGTCTTGGCCTGAACAACCGTCTCCTTTTGAAAGAAGAACTATTTATTATTTGTGTGTTAACAAAAAAATAACATCAAATATTCTTATGGACAAACATAAGCACAATTGTTTTCAATTTCTATTGTTTGACAACTTTACTGAATAAACGCATTTAGATTTTAGAGCATAAATAAATAAAACTTCGGCAGTATATTTCCAGTTCCGTCTGAATATATACACTTAGTCAAAGCGGCTGCTTGTGCTATATTGAGAAACATTTGTTGAAATGTTTTGAATGAAAATATTGATAGAGAGTAGATTGTGCAATAAGATTCTGAGCGAGGACAAATCTGCCAATGCGACCGACAGTTAGCTTAGCTAGCAGACAGGACACAGGAAATCACAGGAACAATCTTAGTTATAATTGCAAAATCCGCTCCAGTGTGGCCAAACACAATAAATTAATTATGCATATCATGCTTAGTGCTATAACTAGCAACTTTTATTGATACTTCATGTTATACCAGACGTATCACTAAGTATCTCACAAATTAATTAATAAATAACCCTCCACATCAAAAATTATGATTGCCAATGTTCCAAAGAAACATAATTAGGATTTACTAATATCAATGTATTATGTATGTAAGTAGTATAATACAATGTTGCTGTATTATCTATGCAATTAAATATATAGTCGAGCAGCAAACTGAAGGATTAGGCAAATTTAATGCCAAACTGGAAAGCATATTTGCAGCCAGGGTAGTCAGATACGAGTTGAAAACTCTTTGCTTCTTGTAATCTTGTTGTCTGGTACTTGTGCTATAGGTTAAGCACTAAAAGCAGAATTTTTTGTCTACAAAAGACGAAATGGAAGTTAAAGCCAAAGGAATGCAAATTTTCATTCAAAACTCCCTTCACCAACTGTTTCTAGGCATTTACTGAAACTGATTTTTAAGAAATATAGGGTTATCAATACACTACAAAACTTTGTTCCCATATATGCCCTAATCCACAATTTTATTTCTCAAATGTCTGTGTAAAATTTAAAAATGAGAACTACTATATCCAAACTAAGAAAACAAAAACAATGAAATATAAAAATCGGAGCCCTTCATGAAGTGCTTATTGTTTATCAGCCAAGGGGTGAGATTGATTTTTAATTTTCTCATTGTCAATATTAGGAGTGTCTGTTTCCAGTTCTTTTCCAAATCCTAGCTCCGAAATGTCTTGTTTGGCCATCAAGTTTCTAACAAAAATATGGAAAAACAAAAATAGGTTAATTTATTGGCAGGATATATAATGTTCAGCCATAAAAAGCATTTGGTAGTTCAGATTTTTCCATCACTAGCTAGGAGGAATCATAAGCAACAAGCAATGCTACAAAACCTTCCTTCTTTTAATGTTTGCAGATTTGCAAGAATTTCCTTACTCTGTTGACATATTTGCAAGGTCATGTAACCTAAGTGCTGAACACTAATGGTTTGTTGAAAGTGGAGATGGTCTAAAAAGGAAATATGACAAAATGCCCCTCATAGAACAAATTGTGTAGCATCAACTTTTTTTCACATATTTTTTCAAACACTTAAAGGTCAATTTATCTCCACAAGATCATTTTCACCATTAGATAGCATGATATCCTTACATATGCCAGTGTGCTCCAGATCAACTACTGATTTTGAGTACTCAGCAAAGAGAAGGCCCAAATTATAAATAGAGTGCAATTGTTTAACAAGACAGGATTTCATTGAAAAAGTTTCAAATAATGATAGGATTACCTTTCCATTCGGCACTCCAAATATTTCTTAGATAGATGTCGACATTTTTCTGACTTAAACCCTGAGGTTTTCAGGCATGCTATATACTCCTTTTTAGCCTGTTCACACATTTCCAGCAGTATAAATCCTTCATTTGTAATTAACTATACATTCTTATGGCACAATGTGGAAGAAAATAAGTACCTGGTCACACTCATGGAGATGGTCCAAAGGGAAAATTCCTTTCTCTGGAGGTACCGGTCTTGCCCCCCTGTTACCACCAAATGCGCCACCTGTCAGAGAGAGAAGAGTAACAATGATTTGATTTGAACTTATTGATTTTATTTCTTTTTCTTTACTCTCTTGTAATCCATTTGCTTTAAATCAACATTACTACATTTATGTATATAGTTACTTTGGGTTCTTTTGGTGTGCGTGTTAAGCGGCTAAAAGAATAAAAACTGAACGACCCTCAAAAAAGAGTAGAAGAGCTCTTTGAAGAATGAATTTGATGAAAAATTGTATGCTTAAAACACATTATGCAAAGTCAGTCATACAAAGAAGGGAAAGATAGTGTGCTTCAATTACCACTGCAATTATAATTAAGCCTCAAATTATCTAAGCTTCAATTTGTGCTTGGATTCAATTCCACCCAACTTAATTACTATCACATCTTATTTTAGTTAACTAATTGAGGGTCAACTCCCCTTTGCTGTGAAATCAAACACCTTGTTTGAAAGCACAAATAAAAGACACAAATAATATTGATCAAACTAGTAGAACATACACAAAGCAACCTATACCATTACCGGGCCTGAATTAATTTCTACCAAAAACAGACCATGGTAATACCGGGTTCTATTATGGTATACAGAATTAGGCCCACACAATTACTAAAACATATGAAAAAATTGAGAATTATTTATAATAATACCTGCGCTCATCTTCAAATTCAACTTGATACCACTTGAGGCAAAGAGAATTCTTGCGTTATTCTTCCAATTGACACAGAGAATCAATGCCTCCTCACCTATCAGCCAGAACCCAATATCAGAGAACTGATTGCACACTGAAACAAATTGGGTGCATGAAGGTTTGGTTAGGTCAGTTCATTAACCAATCAATGTACGAATTGAGTAGCAGAATGCACAGCACAGCATATAGTGTTCCCCAAGAATAGAAAGTCAGAAGTAATTTAAAATGAGGCAAGAATAATGGGCAGGGAAGTTATAAAGTCTGAGAAGTGGTGCACAGTAAACCTTGGTTTGGCTAAATTAACAAGCACCAGATAGATCAAGCAAGCGAAACTGAGCGCTGGGAGAAAGAGCTCAGGTTGAGCTTCTCTAGAATTTTGTGGGATCATGGGAGAGTTGTTGTAGAACAAATTGAATCGCAAAAATAGATAGAGAAACCATACTAAGTAATCGTACAATTGAGCTTCTCTCGGATTTGTGGGTTCATGGAACGAGGCACAAAATCTCGCCTCCGCGCCTTTTTGAGACCTGAGAGAACTCGCCTCGCTATTCACAGGTCAGAAGTCGGGGTGGCATTTCTATTCCGGAACAATGCAGAATTTAGTCCCACAAGGTTGAAGAAAAGGAGTAGGAGGCCGTATATAAGCTTCTAGAGAAATTTCGCAAGCGTGTTCGTAGAAAGGAGAGATGGTTGGCATCTCCCCTGACAGGGACGGGATTGGCCTTCGGGCCTGAACACATTTAAGGCACCCCGCTTCGGCGGATCTTATACCCAATTTTTTGGGCCCTTTTGGATTGCCTAATCAGGCCCAATAATGTGATTATAGTTTATTCCAATTCAAAATTCAAAATATTTTAAATACATGATAGTAACATTTTCTATTCCCCGCATTGTGTGTACCCATTTATTTCCTTGATTTTTTTCGTATTTTCGTCCCTGATTAAATGAATTGTTATTTATATTTAGTGGTCGCTTGGTTATTCTGTAGTATTTGTCATTAGTTATTATTATGTGCATAAACGGAGTTACTATTTTATTGCCGTTCGTTGTCAAGTATTTGAACAAAGTTATTATTCAGATTGAATATTCATTGTTGTTAGCTGTTTTGCATATTATAAAGTTTTTATTTATATTGCTGAAATTAGTTGAAATTAGCAATTTTGACCGATCAAACACAGTATACCGCCGCTGTAATATCACTGAGAACGCCAAGGGAAAAAAAAAAATTTAACAGATCAAATGAGTACTATAAAAACAAAAAATGAATTCGCTCATATTATCACTGATGAAATAAATATATATTAGTTCTGATTTCTGAATCAACAAATTGTGTCATGGTCCCAAAGATTCTGTTTCTCTGAAAAGTGGGTGCAAAAGTTATTTTAAGTTTCCCATTTTGTCCGGCACTAACGTCTTTATTAAATGAGTAAACTGCAAATGAAAATTTGACATACTTTTCTTTCTTATTACAAAACAGAAATTTTAAAATTGAGCCTGATCTAGTACTGTAGCCGGATGCAGGCGGGACCATGCGCCACAATTGAAGGACTTTCATGAGATTATGAGAAATGAAATATGCCTCCCAATCAAACTTACATATTACGCTGTCATATTGGTCAAGATCTGATAAGATGAAAGTGCATAAGATATTGATTCGATACTTACCACGCCAACTCAATTCAGCAAACATATCACGCTGTGATATATTTCTATTTTGCCACAGTAACTGCAATTTTTAGTTTTTTTACCAAAGACTTCAAAACAGAAGAGCCCCCAGAATTATTTACCCAGACGATATCGGTTCTTGCCATCAATAAGTCATCCCGTCATCGATTCCATGTATTCATTTATTGACATCTTTCTAGAATTTCGATTGGATCATTTACGGATTTATTTTCCAAATCTTTTATTTAGCCGCCTAAATAACTTTCTGACCAAAGGGGAAATAATTTCCTTTTAAATAATACCGCCTATATATTAGAACGGTTAGAACCAACCAAAATAATTCTTCATTGTCATACAATAAGAATATTCTGAAATTAAACAAAGTTTGCCCAACGACTTCACTCGTTTGGTCTAAGTAAAGAGGGATGATAGGCTTATGTCATTAATTTTTCTCTTGGATCGCATCTTTCTCTCTATTAAAAGCATTTAGCTTATTAGCTCTCAGACTCAGAGAGAAAGGACAAGGGTTTGTTGCGTACAGTCCACAGAATAAAAGTAAAATAAAAAGAGACACCATGAGACGATATTGAGATTGCCAATTAGCGCTTTTTATTGAATCATCACATAGCATCACAACATTGTTGAAACCCAAAAATCCCCAGAATCAAAACAAATTTGGGGAACAATCAAAACCCAAAAATCCCCATAAGCAAATTCAAAGAGGAAAATAATAAAAAAAAAGTAAATTTAAATTTGGGGAACAATTAAATAAGCCTCTTCTCTCTTCCACCTTAAGAATCAAACTACAAGCATCCTCCCGCAAGCTTAAGCACTGCTTGGTGTAGCATCCACAGCCAATGGAACAGTGTCAAACTGCATTGATAAAAATGAAACAAAAAGATTAATCCAATTTTGTTTCCTTTTTTCATTTCACAAACAAAGAATGTGAGCTACAAAATAGAACTTGAAATTTAAATTACCAGGCCATGGAGTTTAAGGGCATAGAACATCTCGAGGTAGCGGCGGTTCTCACGCCTCTCGAGGTTAGAGACGTACTTCCAGAAACCATACACACCAGTCAAGGTCATGAGTCTCTCAGAGTACAACTTCCAGGTGTACCTGTACACAATACATACATAGAATTTATGAGCTTATATATTTAATCCAAATTCAGCTCAGAAAAGAAAAAATAAGTATGACAAATAAAATGACGCACTTCTCATAGATTCTCTTGAGTCCACCAGCTGAGATCTTGTCCCAGTGGGATGGATCAGCCTTGACCTTCTCGAAAAAGTTGACGAGGATCTCGGCAGCCTTGTCACCCTGGTATGGGTCAATGTGGAAGCCAGAAACACCATCAACAATGATCTCAGCAGGCCCACCATTGCATGTAGCAAATGTTGGCAGACCGCAGGTCATGGCCTCGACCACAGTGAGACCGAATGCCTCATAGAAAGCAGGCTGTGAGACAGAAAAGGAGTTAAAAATGTAGGAGACGCTTACTTCAAAAGCCTATAGTAATAGTCCAAAATGCTTAGTTACTGTGAAATGAAATTTTAAATTTCAGATGAACAAATACCTGGACGAAGGCACCCTTGGTGTCACAGATGTAACGGTAGAGCTCACCATTGCGCACCCTGTTCATCTGGGCAGAGATCCAGCGGATCTGGCCATTGAGTTTGTACTGTTCGATATGTGAGTACATCTTATTGAGCTCAGCCTGCTCCTCCCTATCCTTTGACTCCTTGCCGTGGTCACCACACACAACCACCAAGTTGACGAGTTCTCTCAACCTGGCATTCTTGCCATAGAACTCAACCAAGCCAGTCAAGTTCTTCACGCGGTCAAGGCGGGCCATAGAGAAGATGATCGGCTTGTTCCTGTCCTCTAAGTAGAACCTGTACGAAATTTTACCATTAGAATTTGCTTAGTGGAGAGATGCAAGGTGCACATTTAATTTTGTTGCTAAATCAGAAAGATATTCATGTTTCTTACTTGTGCTCGGTATTGTCCTCCCTGCTGTAGAGGAGCTCCTCAATTTCGGGATGAAGGTGGGTCAGCCTCTTCTCCTTCTCAGTGTATGGGTAGTACACTGACATGTCAGCACCGGGGGATACAATGTTGAACTTGGGGTCGAACACATCAATACCATGCACCACGCGGTACAGACCAGGCATGGTGAAGGAGATGTGAGACTCGTACTGTCCAACTGTGTCTTTGCTGAAAGTTTGAAAGAAACACAGAAGAAGATAAATTGTCCCCCATTGCTAATTTGGATTTATATCAATAAGTTGAATTAATCATTAATGTTATACCTTCCGGCAATTTCTTGGAAGGTGCTGGTGATGATGAAGTCGGTGAAGTTCATGGCGATGAGGTCAGTGGTGAACTGGCATGAGAAGTGGTACTGGGGGTCAAACTTCTTCCAGTAAAGGTCAGAGTTCGGGTACTTGGTCTTCTCCAAGGCGTGTGCAATGGTGCACTGAGTCACGCCCAATTTTTGTGCCAACAATGTTGCAACAAGGTTGCCATCACTGTAGTTGCCGATAATAAGGTCAGGCTTGGCCTCCATCTCCTTGGCAATCTCCGTGGCGACATCCTATCATTAGAGAGATCAAACATAAGTTACATTACATTTAAGAGAACTGTAAATGCTGAAATAAATTATTAAAAGCACATTTTTGCACAAACCTCGGTGAAAGTCTCTAGGTAGGGCCAGACATCAAAACGGGAGATCCACTTACGCAGCATCCCATCCTTGTTCCTGAACGGCACACGCAGAATGATGGTGTGCTCACAGCCCTCAACTGGCTCAATTCTCTGGCCACAGGTTGTTCCAGGAACATCAGGAAGAAGCCTTGTGATCTACAAGTTAGTCAAACATCAATAAAATCACATTAGCAAACACTCAGGTTTGGTCAAGGGAAGAAAACAAGGTGCCTAAGATATCCTATATTCTATTTTCAATTGTTGAACTTACAATAACAATTTTCGGGGTTATATCAAGGCCTTGTTGCTTGATCCTGAGTAGCATCTCATTCTCCAAAGCACGGACTTGGTCGAGGATGTACACAACCTGTGAATGGACAAATGATATCACTCATTAAGTATCTGTTGGCAAACAAAACTTATTGTTGAACTCTATAAACAGAAATAAAGGATCTGCAAGGTTTTCCCAGCAAACTTTAACCATACCTGGCCACCGGTATCAGGGTAACCAAGGACATTGTCCTGAGCGAAATAACCATGAGGGGACATGATGACAACATTGAACATCATGGGGATGGTGGCAAGGAACTTCTCCAAGCTGCAAGGATCAGGGGCCTCAAGCAGATCCAAGAGGAGGTGAATGTTCTCAAGGGTGCGGTGAGCATTGTCACCCCAGCCCTTCTCCAACCCAATAGCTTGGAATCTGAAAACCACAATTAGTTCTCAGTTTAGAATTTCCAAATAGTATGAAATGGATGTGTAGTATAATTAATTGGTAAATTTTATTTCTATTATTTTTACCTGCTGTCGAATTCAGAGTAGGGGGTCTCCTGAGGGACACTAAAGAGGTAGTCCTCAGCTTTCCTCAAGGAAGATTTGAGAGCACCAAGGCTCTGGATCTTGTCGTTCACCATCATACTCTAAATTAAGAGTTACACTATAAATTAATACCACTTCGATTATTTAAATAAAATCACTGATCAAAATGAAGGGATAATAACTTACGGTGCCCTTGTAGTTGTGAGCACGGAGGAAGTTGAGGAGAGGGAAAAGGTGCTCCTTGTCCTGGAATAACTTGGAGGAGAGGTGGCGGTTAAGAAATTGCACACCATTACCAATGGATTTGGAGAGAGAAGGCTTGGGGAATGAGGCATTGAATGGCTCAAAATCCAACTCGAGGGTGAATGCATTGGGGCTGGTACATAAAAAATTAAGAGACAAAATTAAACCTTCTCCGAAGCAAGAGCTAGATAGTAAAACTGTGCATCAAATTAACTGGTAAAATACATACGTTTCCTCAACGAGGCTCTCCTTGAATTTGAGGTACTCAGCGACACTCAATTCCTCAACAGCCAACTCACTGACATTGACACGGATGTACTCCCACACACCGGGTCTAGGACGGATTGCGAGGGCAACCCACGGGGGAAGAACAATGGCTTCCTGTATTACACAAGCAGCAGTGAAAGTTTTGTTAGATAATGCAAAGGATAAGGTAGTATCAAAAATATTGTCAGATTTTCAGGTATTGCAGTGAGGTGTGGATTGCATCATAGTTAACGCCAAGAGGCCCCACCCTATTGGGTTTCCATCAGATCTTATTATCAGTACCCAATCGCTGTCAGTGGGACCAAAGTTTAGAAAGCCACCCAGTTTTCAGTCAACAAATTAATATTAATGCTTATTTTTCAATTTTCAAATCATGCATTTTACAAGGTATAAATATCCTGGAACATGAAACTTGACTCATTAACAGAATAAGGCATACCTGAGATGCATGGATCACTTCATCAAAGACCGGAAGCTTCTGGATCTCAGCAGACTCGTACTCAGCAAGCAGCTGGTGGCGCTGGAGCATCCCCTTGCCTTGGTTCACATACCTAGTTAATTTAATATAAAATTAATTCAGTCACTACTCACTAGCCTACTTGTCAACTAGATCTGTTAATTTCAGTTAAGATCACTGTCTCTACTAACAATGGAACATCTATATTAATCAGAATGTTTCAAATATAACATTAATTAGAGATTTAAACTAGATCTGATGTTATCCGAGTGTTCTACCTTCATTTAACAAAAGTTGAGTTAAACCAGAGTATAAATGCAATGATTATGTAATTTGGAAGTAATTAAACAAAGATAAACAAAATAAGTACTTGGTGAAGAGAGCTACGAGCTCATTGGGGTGAGCTGAGAGAGTATCGCCAAGGCGCTCACGGACACTGTGGATGCGGGTCAACTTGGATGCCATCTTACTACGAATTATAAAATTAAGAAACCAATTAATTCTGTAAGTAGAATAATGAAACTTGTTACTGATTTTGCTTATTGAAGCCTCTGGATGGTTGTGGGAAAACCCAAGAATAATGTCTTATTTCTTGGATCTAACCATGGGTTTAAGCACAGGGTTTTAGAGGTTGGTAGATACAATGAAAGATCACATTAAAATTTAAGATTATAGAATGGAGAGGAGAGGGAGAATGGAGGCAAGACAGGAGGCCAATATATAGCCAAAGTCAATGGGAGAACCAGAACCCAAATTGCAATAAAATAATACCAATATACTTTTGCATATTTATACTGTGCTGTCGTCAAGGGTGTCAGAAATATGTATATTTACTAACCCAACATGCACAGAATAAAGAATTGTAGAGTTGAACCAATAGATTTCACTATTTCATATTAAATTCAAGCTACGACTTTGCATCAACCAATCAGAGGGGCTTGAATTGATGCCTGACCAATGATCTAGATAAGAACTTAACTAAACAATTTCAAATTAACCGTGGAATGCTATTTCTTTAACCTAGAATTTTTTTGGAATATACTGTCTTATCCACTTTCACTTTTCAACTTTCAAGTAAATTAATCAGAACGCCTACGCCAAAGACAATCTATGTATTCTGAAGTAGCAGTACATAAGTTTATCTAGAGAGGAATTCTACTTTGAAAAATAAATCGGAATTCTCAGGTAGATAAGGAAATATTTAGTCGTGACAAAGACAAAAAATTACAACTATTGACCAAAATTTCAGACTTGAAAATTGAAACACTTTTCCAAGCTAAAATCAACCATTTTTTTTAACTAAAAGTTACTGTAACAACAGAATCTCAAAGCAATGTAGATCTAGGAAAAGATCATGCACCAACGCAATGAGTTCAGATCGCAATCCCAAAATGCTCCCAAATTGTACAAGTATCAGCTATGCAATTGTACTATTGCTGATTCCCCAACGACCGTTGTAACCAAATCAAACACCAAAATGAAGTTCTAATAGTAAAACACATGGTATTTATATTTACCGAGAGAGAGAGAGAGAGGAGAGGCTCTAACAAGTAACAAAGAAACGAACTAAACGCAAAAAATGAAAGGAGGTAGAAAGAGTGAAGGAAATGGATGAAGGAAAAGTGTAGAGATTAGGCGCCTTTTATAGCCCAACTAAGAGACCATCAATGGAAAGAAATTAATTTTAAATATTTGATCGTACCAGTTAATATGTAAGTGCTCCACAAATCAATACAGCTAGCTCTCAAATCCAATCGCCGTCGATTTGTTGCCTGGGATTTGACTAAACCCTACATAAAACGTCTTTGCTCAGTTCTCCATTTCATCGAACTGGAGATGCCCGTTTTCACAGAATATTCCATCACTGCTGGTGAATAAATTGAGAGGATGTTATATTTGACAGGAATGCACGTCTATTAATGGAGTCTGAGATAAGAAGAGGAATTATACCTTTGCAAACTATTTCCAAATCTGTGCAAGGGTTTGGTTTTGGTATGACAATTTAGAGGAACATTATATTTAATTATCTGGATTAAAAAAAATTATCCAAAACTGCTATTAATAAGCGTCAAGTAATGTATAAAGTATAACAACTCATGCTTATCTTTGTTATGATATTTTCCTTTTCCTCTCTTTTTCTAGAGGATTTTCATTACAAAATTGTCTCCTTCTCTCCAGTTGGTTAAAACTTTGTGCCACCTGTCGCTAGAATTATCATTAGCTTATAGATTAATGCGTTAAGAAATAAATTTCATGTAATTAATTATACAAATGGACAGGAAACTGAAGCGGTTTCAACTTTAATTTTTCTCTTGTATAGTATGGAAAGTGTGAATTAAATTATTGACCTTGAGCACTGTCCTTGGTATTATAAATTAACCATTACCTTAACATACGCTAATTATACATTTTGTGGGTCAATTAATTACCAGCAAAACTTACGCTTACTCATCAATGTAAAAAAATGTTAAAGGAGATCTGAGCAATGTATGGTAGGTCGGCGAATGGATCTCAATTTTTAACCTTTTGGGGCCCGGTTTGCAAAAGATTGTTTCAGAATTCAGATCCAACGGCTGAGGGTAAAAGTAAAACTGGGAAAGGCTGGTGCTGAGTGGGACGCCAAACCTAAAGAAAATTTGATGGCAATAATTTCCCATCTGGCCTGCTCTGCTGGACAGCAAATTTTCTACTGATTCTCTGTGATTAGTGTAATTTAAGTCATCTGTGTGGCTATGAGCCTATGATTAAAAAATATTTCTTGTTAGAGGGGTCAAAATTTTTGAGATTTTCTATGATTTGTGTGGTTACGAATTTTAGTTCTGTCATCAGTGTAAAATTATGTAGGCAATGTAGGATGTAAATGTAAACAGTACTTGTAAATAATATTTGTTTAAATCGGTTAATACTCCTACTACCTTCAGTGCTGATCACAACGTGATCTTAAATATTGAAAATGAACATATTCACATCAAATAATATTTTGACATTTTAAAGTCAGCCCACACATTTAGTACCAACTAAACAACGTGAAATTTTATGTCAACGAAAAGAAAAAAATTCTCAATATGTAATATCAATATACGGCACGAGGAATTTTATTTTCGAATTTTGAACTGTTACTTAGAACTTATCTTGTTTTAGAGGAAAAGGAAGCAGATCTGGAGCAGGTATTGGTGCTGGCTTGTTGAAGAGGTGCTGGATTTGACGAGCTCTGTGGGTCGGTGTGTAACGGTGCTCCATCCCTCCGCATCGGTGGTGATGGTGAATCGCATGGCCACCGCTCTCTCTCCTTAATTCTTTTACTGTGTCGCGAGATTGAAACAAAAGTTGTTACAACCGAAAAAAGGAAAAAAGCAAAAAAGACCACCATCAAGGACTTTCCCATAGTACCTACAGCTCCAAATCTCAATCAGTAGGCATACTTATAAGCTATCTTCTTGTCTTCACAGTTCACAACCACAAGGCATTTGATTTGCTTTCTTAAGATTTGACTGCCTTTTGTGCAGCAGAATATATGATTTAATTAGCTTGAGTTCTGTATATATATAGTTCAGCCAGAAATATTGTTGCTGATTAAAATTTAATCACTATCCCATTAGTTGTTCTTAGACTCTATTACAAACGCGTTGCAGGTGATCAGAGACATTGCGTGTGGCAAATATAGCAAGTGGGGTTTTCAGGCGAGCAGTGACAGATATCAACTGCAACGGTGAATCTTTGATATATTTCTATTTGTATTTACTTTATCTATATTTGTCTCTCTCTATAAAGAAAATGCGAGATTCAATAGTACCATGTTTTTGTTAAAAGGGTACACCATTCCAAAGGGGTGCAAGATATTTGCATCATTCAGAGATAGTTATGCTGCTATGTTGTGAGTTTCAGGTCTGTAGTGATGGTATTAACCTGGTCCTTGTTATGTGCATTATATGTTAATCTTGATATAATTGATCTCATTATGTTAGCCAAAATCAGTTGGTTTTGAGATAGCTGCGAGACTGGTACTGGTTAGTTAGTGCTATGAGTGCTGATGCTAGTTGTTGGGTATGATGCTGGTCCTTGAGCATCACTGTTATTTGGTTTCTCAAAACTGTTAAAATGACTCTGTGATTAGTTTGATTACTGGTGTACAATCTCTTGGTTTGTACGGGTGTCAAACCAGAAGTGTTACTGAACTGGAACTGTCAAATATGTCATGCGTTTGATATCTCTTTTCATAACTGAAACATGCTTATGTACATTAAAAATGCTGTTTCATATGGCTGATATTTCCTCTTAATCTGCATGGTGTTCAACTATTATTCACGCCTAATTTGGCAAGGACTGAGCACACACCTAATCTGTCCATACACTTCAAAATGCATTTTCACGTTTCGAGTATTGTGTTATATCATGTGTCTTTTTTATAACCATAAATCCTGAGGTTAGCGTGGCATTTTTTTTACATATCAAATAATTATGTGATATAACAGCATATCAGAGATATATTCTGAAAGAAAGGAAATTGAGAGGGCCGTGTTGCAAATAACCTTTTAAAATAAGAAAAACACAGAAACGGATATCATCTTACATCTTCGCTGTTAAAAAGATGGAACTTTATCCTACTCGAAATCCTTACGTAAATAACCCTTTTTTAAGTACACAACTGCTATGCAGGAATAATAAATTATGCAAAAAGACAAAAGAATATGCAAAATGACCAAAAATAATACACCAATTATTACACAAAAAAAGAAGAAATAAAATGCACATATACCCAAATTGATGATTTATTTATACATTCCAAATAGATGCACGTTGTTGTCTTATATATAAAAAGAAATTAAACTGATAATTAATATATCACTATAAAAGAAATTATTATAAAGATAGAGACTATAGGAAAAGGTAAGCAAGCATTACAGAAACTATTGCAGATGGCTTTTCAATTCTATTTTTACAGAAAAGCACACAACTTTGTATTCTATTCATAATTGTGAAATCAAATTTAATCATAAAATCAAGCTCAACATGCAAATATGAATTCCTTTTGTACTTAATGAACACTGAAACTAACTGGTATCAATCCACATATTCACCACAAGATCCTCAGTATTAATTTATTTGCACATTGTTTTAAAGAAAACCTATAGTAAGAAGGATACATCAGAAAGCTAATCATGCTTCTACAATCAATTTCCTATCATGTTAGTTTTCCCCTTTAATTCATATAATTAGGGACCTACAAAAAAATCCAAGACCTAGACAACAGGGCAGATGCTAGTGGTAAACAGCAACAGGAAATTGCTTTAGCAGGCCTCACACTCCACACTGAAGCTCTTGCTAATTCATATAATTAGCAAACAGGATATTTTTATAATATCCTTTTTTTTTTTCCTTTCTAATAAATATTTTGTATTTTATGTGCGGGGTTTGAAGTTGTTATGGTTGACTTTAACCCCAATTCTTTCTTATACTTAAGACTCGAACAAAGTTAACAGAGTGCATTCAAAAAGAAAAGAAGGAAAATGAGAAGAACAGATTACATTCTACAGTATCTTCTTCTGCAAGTTAATATTTATATTACAAAAATATAGAAAAAAATCCGTTTAGAGGAGCAGAAATTCCCTGACTTCCTCAAGTTGTCTTACAACATCCTTTATCTTCATTCGTTCTCTTGGTCGTACCTTTGCACAAGAAAGGCCGGTTTTGAGAATCAATTGTAGGCATTTTTCTAACATCTCACCCAAGTCGAGTGATTCTTTTGAAAGAAACAATGCATCGACAATCTGAGTGGCCTTGGATCCGTTCGACAGTTGGTTCTCTACAAACTTCTGAAGAGTAAGGCCGTCCTTAAACATGGTGTCAGTTGGCCGTTTTCCAATGAACAACTCTATTAGTAGTACTCCATAGCTGTATACATCACCTTGCGGTGAGACGTGGTTGCCCACACCGTACTCTGTAATTAACAAAAAGATTATAAAATCATTAATGTTTGCAGCCAGGTTAATTTAGACAGAGGACATGTCCAGTCAGGTGGAATCAGGAAACTCTACTTTCAACACAATTAAACAATTACAAAAACGTATATCAACATGTATAGCTGGTTGCAATGAAAAAAATTTGACAGAGAGCATGAGAGAGAGATAATGACCTGGAGGAACATATCCGATGGATCCCATAGCAACAACTGAAGTAGAAGGAGCTCTGTACCCCTTCCCATTTATCTTTTGAAGGAATTTCGCAAGGCCGAAATCTGCGATGTGAGCAGTCATGTTTTCATCAAGAAGCACATTACTTGGCTTCAGATCACAATGCACAACTGGAGTTGCACAAAGATTGTGCAGGTAGTTGAGCGCTGTTGCCACATCGACTGCTATATTCACTCTTTCAGCAAGAGTCAGGCTCCTAGACCCGACTTTCTGATCCACTTTTGGATGCACCCACATATCAAGGTTTCCATTGGGCATGAACTCAAACACCATAGCCTTGAATTCGCTCCCAGAAGCGTCGACACTAGAGCATACTGTCAGTATCTTAAGTAGATTGTGGTGTCGGATGTTTCTCAGGGCCTCACACTCTGCCATAAAACTCTTGGAAGCTCCTTGCTGCTGAAGATCAAGCACCTTCACCGCGATAAGCTCGCCGCTGCCTAAATTCCCTTTAAACACGGATCCATAGGTCCCCACACCAATCAGATTGTCGAATGAGAAGTCATCTGTCGCCTTCGCCAATTCTGCATAAGAAAGATTAAAAAACTGACCCTCTAATGGATCCCTGAATGAGTTCCTTTTGCTCGTCGAGTTCCTCTTAGAGATGCAGGCAATGTACAAGCCAGGTACCAAGATTATTAAGAGGATTCCACAAAAAACAGGGACAACTATTTGTACCACCAGGTGCTTTTTCTTCTTTGGTGCTTCCTCTGGGCAAGCAGGAAGATCCAAGCTCGATATCCCCCCGCAAACTTGGCTGTTTCCGACCACTGAAACTGCAGTGCGGTTTGCAAAGACACCGGATGTTGGGACTTTGCCTATGAGATCATTGAAAGAAAGGTCTACGTGTTCCAAGTAGGGGAAATCAGCTAGAAAATCAGGGAAGTCGCCCAATAGTTTGTTATGGGAGAGATCGAGATCCTTTAAGCCTCTTAGATTTTTGAAAGAAACAGGAATCGATCCATTGAACAAGTTGTTGCTCATAGCAAGGTTCTCCAATACGAGACACTGACCAAGGCTGTCAGGGATTCGATCTGATAGCTTATTGTAAGAGAGATCGAGATAACCAAGGCTCTGAAGCCGAGCCACCTCAGGTGGCAATGGCCCACTTAACAAGTTATGAGACAAGCTGAGGTAATATGACAGAGAAGAGAGGCTGAGGAGCTCCTTAGGAATGGTTCCGCTCAGGCGATTGTGGGAAAGGTTCAAGATAATTAAATTCTGGCATTTACCAATGGTAGACGGTATCTCGCCCTGCAATTGATTGTGATCAAGGTAACACTCATTCAACCTTGTAAGGTTTCCAATCGAAGATGGTATGCCTCCTGACAATTGATTGTCAAACAAGATGAGAGCCCCCAAGTTGCTAAGTTGGCCAATAGAGTTGGGAATTTTGCCGCTGAATTGGTTGCCCTTGAGGCCCAGAGTGTTCAGGTTCACCATATTTGCAATCTCTAGAGGAATTTCTCCGGTTAGTTGGTTATCCCACAAGCTCAGCCAACTAACCTCTGTCGAAAGATTCCCCACTGATCTGGGTAAGTTTCCGGTGAGATTGTTCGTGTCTAAGCTCAGGTGATCTAGCAGGCTGCAGTTGGTAAGAGATTGGATGAAGTCCCAATCACTTGCTTCCCTGGCTTCGAGTTGGTTATCTTCGAGAGCAAGCCAAGCCAGGTTCTTCAGCATACCAAAATTTGAAGGGATTTTGCCGGAGAAGTGATTCTGAGACAAGTCGATCTCTTCAAGACGAGAGGCATTGGCCAGAGAATTAGGAACAAGACCCGACAGCTGGTTGTTATACATGCTGAGCACACGAAGGTTGGGGAGAGAGGCACCGATGTCAGAGGGAAGTTCTCCTGAGAGTAGGTTGGTGTACAGAACAAGGTGATTTAGAGCAGATAAGTTATAGATGGAAGATGGGATAGGGCCGGAGAGCATATTATTGGATACTTTGAAGAAGATGAGGCTGGTGAGATTGCCGAGGTGCGGCGGAAGCTCTCCTCGGAGGCTGTTCTTGCTGAGATCAAGGGTGGACAGGCGTGACAAATTTCCGAGAGATGGGGGGATGGCACCCTCGAGAGCATTGCTCGAGAGCTGGAGCCTGGTAAGAGAGGTGAAACCGCCTAGCTGAGGGGGTATTTGACCGGTGAGATTGTTTGAGGACAGGTCAAGAGAAGTGAGGGATGGGGGAATGGGAATGGGAATGGCCCCGGTGAGGCTGTTTCTGGAGAGGTTGAGGTGCGTGAGGTTGTTTGAGGACAGCAGCTGCGTGGGCAGGGTGCCCTGGAGGGTGTTAAAGGAGAGGTCAAGAAGAGCGAGCGAGGGGATGGCTCCGAGGGCGGAGGGTATCTGTCCGGTGAGCATGTTGCCGGAGAGGCGAAGGGTAGCGAGGTGCGTGAGGTTTGCCAAAGAAGGAGAGAGGGTGCCGGCGAGGCTCAAGTGCTCGAGGACGAGGCCGGAGACTCTGGAGGTACTTGTACTGCAGCTGACCCCGGCCCATTGGCAGAGTGGAATGCTGGTGTTCCAGGAGTTGAGGGTGCCGGAAGGGTCGCTGCTGATGGCGGCCTTGAAGGAGAGCAGCGCCGACTGATCATCATTCAATTCATCCACCTGAGACTGGGACCAGATCAGCTGCAGGAATAATAATAATAATAATATGACGACTAGATGAGACGGTGGTGATCGCTCCATCTTAATTAATTAATTCACTCGATCACTGGCTTCTCACTTCAGTCGGTCAGTCCTCCCTCCTGCTTGCTGGTGGCCTGGTGGGATGGGATGAAATGGATGAATATGATATGATCACTAGCAAATAGCAAGTACTCAAGTAGCAACCAAGGAGGCAACTTGCCAAGGAATGAAGCAGGCAAGCAGCTAGAGCTGTCAACGTGACATTTTGGCACGTGATTCCGTTTCGGTTAAGCGAAACGGAACGAATAACAGAACTGATTTTCATTCCGTTCCAATAACGAAACGGTAAACGAAACGTGGAATTATACCGTTTCGACTGTTTCAGCCTCATTTCAAACCGTTTCATGTGTTATTTCTGAAGTGGAACGGTTAACAAAAAGGAATTTTGTGCCGTTTCAGAAACGAAACAGTTAACGAAATGGAATGGTGTTCCGTTTCCTTATGCGAAACAGAAACGAATTGGGCCCATTCCGTGGTATTGGGCCACGTTTGACAGCCCTACAAGCAGCTAAGGAAGTCGAGACTGAAGTCGACAGTCAACAACGCAGAAAATTCAACTTCGGATGAACATTACAAGTCAACAGTCAAAGACTTCTCTTCTCTCAATAATTAATGATACCTGATTCCCCCCCCAACCCCCAACCACTTATTTCATCGTAAATTAATTTCTCAACCACGGTTATTAATATAACCCTTTTACATTTTAAATCACTCGGTAATTTTTCAACCGATAAATTTGTTGTTAAAGCTGTAAGTTGTCAAATCCTAAATTCATATTCATAAATATATACATGAAAAAAAAAAAAAGGTGCTTTCCCACTCTTTGATATTTCATATGTGACAATCTAACAATAATAAAAAATGGAAGGTGAAGTTCCGATGTGCAGGATGATCGAAATAAAAGTATATTATTATTTCAATGTTTGGTTGAAGTATACAAATAACAATTAATTTTTTTTATTTTTGTTCACAAATTAACTCAAACTTTATCTCATACATATTCTAAATAGATTGTTCGAATTTATGAGAACTTGAAATGATGAATATATTGTTATATCCTGATCTCTTTGGGCTCGTTTGGATCGTATGGGAATAAGAAAGGAATAAGAATTTTAGAGGTAAAACGTTGGGAAGTGTGTAACTTTGTAAGAGAGATTTATGTCTAGGAAGAAGCTATTCTTAGGAATAGGCTATTCCTAGCCCATCCAAACGACTCCTTTACAAGTAATATATTCAAGCTTTTTGTAGGTAGAACAATTTTTAAGGTCAATCGGTCCCTAATTCTTCTTATTCTCAACACTCCCGTTAATAGGGCTGTATACGAGCTGAGTTTGAGCGAGTTGATGACAACTCAAACTCAGCTCGGCTATAACTCGAGTTGAGTTGAGCTGAGTTAGAAATACTTTCGAGCTTTTTAAACTGGCTCAAACTCGACTCGTCCTCAACTCGAGCTAGCTCGTGGGCTCACGAGCTAGCTTGAAATAAACGTATATCCTTCAAATTTTTATTTATTTACTTCATATATTATTCTAGTATTAAAATTTATTGACATATACAATATTGTAAACAATAAAATTATTGTCTTTTATATTCTTTCTATTGATTTGAAACAAAATATGTCTTGAAACTCAATCTATCATATGTAATATTATTTAAAATAAAAATATATAAATAAAAATACATATGTAAATTATAAATTTATTATCTGACGAGTCGGCTCACGAGTTGCGAGCTGAGCTGACCTCAACTCAAACTCGACTCATCAGCTAAACGAGTTAGTTCAGCTCGAGTTATGTCAACTCGAGTTCCGTTGGCTCGAGTTATAACTGAGCTTTTCTGAGTCGAGTTCGAGTTAGCTCACGAGTTGCGAATTTTTTGCTCACCCCTACCGTTAAGTTAGGATTATATAGGCAAAATAATGCATATATATTACCGTTTAAACAATCTCTAATGTTATTATCTTTAAAAACAGAAAAATATTTAATCCTCTTATTTACTAGAAAAGGATGGAGACTTCTCCTTAATCATCCTATGATGAAATTTTTTTTAAGGTTAATCAGTTCCTAATTCTTCTTATTCTCAACACTCTCCTTCAGTTAGGATTATATAGGAAAAATAATTCTAGCATGCTAGGGATATTCTCAAAGCATGTGTTTGGATCACTTAAAAAATAAAATTAGATTTAATTATTCAGAGTAAAAAATATTATTCTCAAATGATAAAAAATAAGTATTTTGGAGATTAAGAGTGTTATAAGTGTTCCAAAATATGATCTAAACTTTTATTTATAATGTGTTTGGATCATCTCTTTAAACCCTAAACTCGATATTCCACTTCTATGATGTATCACATATCTCGTTTCTTGTGTGATCCTCACAATTTCTTTCTTGAGTTGGTAATTTTGAGAGTGGCTTTTCTCAATAGCTTGCCACAAAAATGTTGTTTCTTGACAGTAGCATTAACTTTATGAATTAAGGTACAAGCATTAATAAACCTCAATAATTATTTTTTTATTATTTTTTTTTTAAGAATGACTTTGGCTGCTTTGGTTCATGGGATGTAATTTTTACTATTGAGAGTGTTGGAAAAAGTGTGTGGAGCCGTTCTTAGCGGACCGCTAGCTGGGCTAGTGGGCCGCTGTCACTGAACGACCCGGCGGGCCGCTAGCTGGGCTAGTGGGCCGCTGGGACTGGGATCTGAAGAGATGCGAACTGTTCAGACAGACTCCTATATATACCCCTCTAAACAGAAACGTCTCTCTGGTTCTTGGATCTACTGTTTTGTACGTTCCACACAGAAAAAGAGGAGAGTTTCTGAGAGGGAGGAGGCCACCCGACTGCTTGGAGCAATCGGGTCACACACACGAGTCGAGACCGACAAGTGGAAGCGTGGAAGGTGACGCCAAGCCCTAACTTGAGGCGGTGGTGTACCGGTCGCGTACGGAGAGAGACAAGGCTGCAGATTCGAACTCCGACGAGAGGGTCTAGGCGTTCGATCATTTCCGCTGCGGTATATCTAATCCTCTAAGTCTTTTATAGGTTAGATATGCATATAGGTTTATACCCTAGTTAAACCTTCAGAGAGGAACATTGGTTAGTTTATGAGATGAATTGAAATCTAGATGTGGTTTTAGCACTGTGGTTACGATTTGTTGCTTTTGTTGGTTGACAATTAAATTTGGATTTGAAGTTTGGCTGCCATATGTCATTTTGACATTTTGATTCACCAAGTCTTTGTTGGTTAAATGATTTTACGGAAGTTTTTTGTCATAACTACTCTGATTTATACCAGGTTGGATTTTACGAGAACTTGAAATGGTGAATATTTTCTATATTTTGATCTCTTTACAAATGATGGATATAATCTTTTATAGGCAAAATTGATATAACTGATGTTCTAAACAATTAACCATTGTGTTTGTTGATTTGCAAAATAATGCACCGTTTACTGATCTCTATAGTTTGAGTGAATTATTAGGTGTTTTATTCAAAGGATTTATCAAAGCAAAAATTATACAAGCTCTGGAGCTGTACAAGACTCAGTTAGATATTATAGAATCAGTAGAATAGGTATAACTGATTGCTAAACTCATCTCAATCAATTTGCTAGCTAAATGCTCATTTTCTAGAATATTGCGTCATATAACGCAATATTACGTTATATAGCATATCAGTAAAATCAGTTTCTTGCGAAATGTTGAAAATCTATGGTCTTGCGTTATACAACGCAATACGTTTATGTAACATCCCTTTTCGTTACATAACGCATGGTCAAGTCTTTCCACATTAAATATATTATTTTCTGTTTGTTCGTTATATAACGTCTTATTGAGTTGTATAACGTATAAACAGAAACATTGTATAATAGCAACATGCGTTATACAACGCATCCCACTGCTTGGCTAAGACATGAGCCATGCTTGACCCGTGTCATACTTTTCACAGCGGTATCCGTTTTGAACTCAATTTTGCATTATATGTCGGATAATATTGATGCATTATGTAACGTTATATAGTGTTATATATCATTTCTGACTTCTGATATTACCGTTTCAAATTCTCAGCTATTGCATTACATAACGACTCTTTGCGTTATATAACGGATAGACAATTTCAAACGGCTAATTTATCTGTTTTGTTTTTTATTAACGAATATATTGTTGCGTTATATAACAGTATTGCGTTGTATAACGCACAGGAAAAACTTTGACTATTTTGGAGCTTTTGACGTCTTCTATATATATGACCTTTTGAGGCAGTGATTATTGATTGAACACCTTGCAAAATATCTGTCTTTGAGCTCCAAATAGCTAGTTTCTCATACTCTCTTGTTTTGAGCATTTCTTTAAGCAAAAATCATTGAGATTAGTTAGCCTCAATCAAACTCCAAGTTTCAATAGTTCTAAATTTTTTACTGTTTTGATTGTGAGCATATCAATCTTTGGTGATTGTGAGCTTGTTAGTGCTTTCTAGAAATTACGCCAATCCACCTCGAGTTCTATTGTGACGAGACAATTTGGTTCGAATTTGTAGTCTCGTTCGTGTTGAAATAGAATGAAGTGCGTCCTTTTCGTGGTTGCGAAACTCACGAAGACGTACGACTAAAGCTAGCTCTTTTTAGCGGGTCGGAACTCTATAATCAAGTTTGCGTGTTCTTTTCTCTCTTTATTTACTTACATTTGTTGTTTGCTTGTGTTGAATTGTTAATTGTTCGATCTCCGCAAAATTGTCCAAACCGATTTAAAACTTAAAATTGCACATATTCACTCCCTCTAGGCCTTTAATTAGGGATAACAATAACGATAATGCAAGTTACCATTTAAACAGTCCCTAACGTTATCATTTCTAAATATAGAAAACATATAAAATTCTTTTTTTTAATAAAAAAATAAAACAATTTATGAGATCAATCAGTCCTAAATTCTTCTTATTCTCAACGTTTAGGTTTAATTATATTATGTAAATATGCCATGGCTTTCAAATTTGACATCACTTTTAATGACAGTTAGTACACTTTTAAGTCTTTAACCCATTCTACGTAATAATTACAGGCTTTTCTGAATTAATGCAATATAATAATAAAAAGCACTCAAATGACTATTTTTTATCGTGAATTTTTTTCTGAAAAAATTTAAGCATAATTTCAACAAAGATGAGTGGAGTTTTCCAGGCGACGATTCATCTGTTTCTTTGTTATCATCTGTCGTTACTCATTAATTAGTAAGACCGTACGTCATGTTGTTCTTTTGCTTATTATTAAATATTAAGGAGGCCACAGGCCAGAGATAATATAAAAAAAAAAGTCTCAAATGTGAACAGGTATGAAAGAATGATTGTTGGAATCACCAGATTTATTTGGAAAAAAAAAAAACCAATTCATTGTACTTTTCCGAGGTGATCTGGCTAATTAATTAGCAGCTAATACTATTGACATCATCCTTTGCGTATGTTAAGTTTCTGACACGAAATAGCTAACAACCACTCTGAGTAACCGCCTAATCTTGTATACATTATTCCGTTTTTCAATAATAAAAATATTTTGTCAGTAGGTGATTGCCTCTCGGAAAAATCATTTTATTGTCCGTTGCTGATCAACAAGGTATTTTTCAGATGATTAATCGTATTGCTTTTAATTAGTTTATATGAGAAATAATGGGTTCATTATTAAACTAGTTGTTCAAGATCCCCTATATTATTATATTATTGGATAGAAATAGTTATACTTATTATATGTCCTCCTCTTTCTAATGTAACAAACTGAGGTAGACTAAAATCAGCTATGACTAACGGATGGATCCGTCATCTATGATTAAATCTCAATTTTCGAAGTTCTAACGGCTAATCTGATCGAACCGTTCAATATGTTTTTCATATTGAAATCTCATTAGAAACCAAATTTTATATTATTCTAAATTTTTTTATATTTTTTTGAGATTTTTAAAAATCATTGTTATTGAAGGGTCCATAATTGTTTAGATTAAAAATTTTGTAAAATACTAAAAAATTACTAAAAAAATTTAAAAAATGTAAAATTTGGTTTCCAATGAGATTTCAATATGAAGAACACATTGGACGGTTCGGATCTACTGTTAGAATATAAAAAATTGAGATATAATCGCAGTTGATGAGCTCATCTATCAGTCGCGGATGATTTGAGTCTACCTCCAAACTTTTTATGATGAAATGATGAATAGTAAAAAGAAAAAAAATTGCAAAAATATCGGAACCGTACAAATGGATATTGCTATTGTTGTTACCGTATAGCTTGACTTGGTAGAAGTCTTGTATTCACCACAGGTCCACAACAATATATTTGGATTGAAATTTATTATCATGACAGGACTAACCAAGGAAATAGACATGATTAATTGTTTTTGTATTTTTTTTTATTTTGTTTGGTCAAAGTTCCATCATTATTGGTACGACTTACCTGATCTCAATATAAGTCCTCCTTTAATTGATTCCTTTTTTTATATCATATGATACCGTATATCTTATCGTATCTTACCGTATCATACCATACAGGAGATGATTATTGGCACAGTAACAGTTGTAAAATATCAAATATGGTGCTGGTGATTCCCGTGGCTGTTGGTACGGCACAAGTTATAAATAAAAAGTGTGTGACGATATGCTAGCGTCGTACACATAATTTATTGACGGATAATTTAGGTTTATTTCACTGAAAAAAAATAAAAACTAGAAATTTATGATCATGATTTAAGTTGATATCACTGATTAATTAATTTGACATTATATCTTTTTAAATATGCCATTATAAAATAATAAAAATTGAAATATGCCACTACAAAAACATCTAAACTAGAAATATGTCATGATAAAGTAAATAATTGATTTTACATCATCGACAATATAAATATTCTACTGTAAAACAACAAAACTAAAAATGTCATCGTAAAGTAAATAAGTTGATTTCAAGCCATTAACAAATGAAACAAAAATTTAGAATTTTATGATTCAAAATTTCATAAATTTAAAATTTCAAAATAGAAAAGTTTGAAATTTTAAAAAAAAATCGAATTTTAAAAATTTTGAATTTTAAAATTTGAAATTTTAAAGTAAAAAAATTCAAAATTTTAAATTTAGAATAATTTAGAAAGAGGTTGTAACAGGCTACAGTCAAATCAAATGCACTTGCTAAAGAAACTTTCATTTAGTAGTTTTGTGCAATTTAAATCAAATTTAATAGCAACTAAAACCACATACAACAAGAACTAGTGGAATAAAAAATATATAGTTTGTGCACTAATTACATAAAAATGGAAAAAATGGTTCATACTAGTGGAATAAAAAATATATAGTTTGTGCACTAATTACATAGAGATGAAAAAAAAATAGTTCATACCTCCTCTTGTATAGCCACGAGAGGACTCGAACCACGGCATAGGAGACGGTGACGTGCTCTTCTTCTCCCTTCTTGCAATCATCTAAGGTCCACAAAGATTAACCAACCTCTTCTCATGTTATGCTAGTAACTTAAGAAGAGAAAGTCTAATCCAAGGTTTCCTTTCTTCAATCAATTCACCAATTAATTGAATGAAACTAAACCTCAACTCACGATAACCTAATTAGATGCAAGAGGATAAGAGAAGGAGGCAAAATCCTTATAGAACTTTGGCTTTTAAAAAAAAGGAGAAAGGTGACTACATGTGTTGCCATACTTCTCCAATTAAATGGAGTTTAAATAGACAATATCTAACCCCATCCACAAGTGGCCTTGTGGTCCCCTCCCTTCATGCCATAGCTGAAATTTACATTGGCTTTGAGACCTATTGCTTAATGCTAATTGTTCTCTTTGATCCTCTTATTTAATGCATCAAATCAAGGCCCAATTTAAATATACAATAAAGTATAATATTAATATAATTCTCACAATTATATTAATTAAGTTGAGACAAAATAAATATTAATTATTTGATAATTATTAATGGATTAGACATACTATTAATTTAGTTTCATATGATCCCTTGAAATAATTAATCATAACGATGTTTATAACTAATTATTTAACATATCATATTTGCATTTTTCAATACAATAAACTAAACATTATGCAATGTTGGTTAAGAACTCCGTACTGTGTAACCCTCGGAGAATTTATGTTATGTTGGCCATGAAAATTAAATCACTATTTATTTTCAATAATCATAAGCGGTATCTAGCAACACATTGTGATTCCCAATTGACATAAATAAATATTATATTTTTATAGTATTTCAATCATGCATAAGAAATATATAATTTTCTTGTTTTGATTCTTATGTCTCATGATATCACTTTATAATCCAAGATATGAATGTGTCATTTTTACAGATTATGCATTTTTTTTTCTAGAGTTAATCGTCTAATTTGCATGCATACAATCCGACTCCATCAAGGGGCCCAATAGATATCATCATTCATTAGGTCTACTAATGAGGGACATATTTATTGTCTTGATGAACAACTTTTTCCTACATAATTTATGTGAACTTAAATAAAGTTTGTATTGCAATCCTTATCAGGAATCAGCGTTAGATAATATTTATCGAACCAATCTTCATCGTGAAAAGGCTGAACCATCTCAAAGCTAGAATCAAACTCATATGAAATAAAAAATAGCACATAACACAATCCATATATTTATTTCATTGGGTCAAGTCTTGTGCTATGTTCTAATAACATACACATATGCAATTAAGTTGATAACTCTTTACCTAAGATTTATGGAACTTAATCATCACTTTAACCTGCATACTAATCTTGTGTGAATAATTAATGTTGTTAATTATTAAGATAACATTATTAAGATTAGAGACACTTTAGATTTATTATTGTCATTTAACAAAATGAAACACAGAGATTCACATTTCAGATCATCAACCTGAATGACTGTCAATAACAAACTCAAAGAACAAATTATCAAATATTATCAATAACATAAATTAAATTAAGTCATTTAACTATTGAATTTTAAGACATAACTCTAACACCTGTATCTCAGGATGCACCCACGTCCAAAATTGCATTCTCAGCTTGTAACATTTCGTTTCTTGAGAATTGGGCTTGTGATTAAACTTTGGCAAAAAGTGGTTGGGCCTGTACTTCAGTTTTTAGTCACAGTGCACAAATAAACCTATTTGCCATCCTCTTTGAATCATTTTCTCTAGAAGAATCTATAACTAAGATAAAAGATATTTGCTTGGGCGAATTAAAGACATATTCATCTTGTTTTGTGGATACAAAATGCATTTATAGCACATTGTGTATATCGATTTATTTCAATCCTTGATGTATTTTCTTCCTTGATTAAATGAATTGTTATTTATTTTCAGTGGTCGATTGGTTATTCTGTAGTACTTGTCGTTAGTTATCATATGTACATATATATAAACGGAGTAACTATTTAGATTTGCCGATGGTTGTCATGTATTTTAACAAAGTTATTAGGGGTTCTCTACCATTAATACCACTTAGGTCCGGCTCCAGCCCGGTTTTCCAATCAAATTAATCACGTGTTACCCCGCACTTCGTATATGCAGGAGTACGGTACGCCTCCGGTATGGCACCGGTACGAATCAAGCCAGAGACTGGTACGCGTAGCGTATCGGATCAGGACAACACACGCTCGCCCACGCGCGTAGAAAGACGGACGTAGCAGGCCGCACCAGATCCGAAGATGCACAATTTTCGGAATTCATTCTCATTACACGCAATATATATCGCCCTATGTTGGCTAGAAATAAATTGTGGGGCTAAGTAAGATCCAGAAACCGGATGAATTTCAGCCCCCTAGTTTTTTTATTGTCTCCATTTCATTTGGCAATGGAGGTGTCTAATTACCAGAAATTCAGTTTAGCTTTTAAATTATTAGAGGATCTTTTCAAATTCAATTGGATATAAAATTACACGTTCATTCTCACAAAATTATCAGAAATTTAATGATAAAAGAAATTTCAATTATGGACTGATAAAAATTATTAAATAATTTTTTGAACCTCGTACTTTTTTAAGAAATTTCTCAAATCTCATAAGAAATTTTTAAAAAAAATCATATACACTAACTCTCATCATATTTTAAAAATAATATAATAATATATATATCGTCGTACCCGTATCGGAGATTTTTAAAAATTTTCGTATCGCCGTACCCGGTACGGTACTCGTATCCGTATTCATTCTGTTGGAGTTATGTCCAAGAAGTCAATATTTAATGACTTAATTTTAGTTTATGGTATTGATGATATTTGATCATTTGTTCCTAGGATGTATTATTGACAGATCATTCAGGTTGAGGATCTGAATTGTAGATCTCTGTGTTTCATTTTAATTAAATGACAATAATAAATCTAAATCGTCTGTAATCGTGATAATTAACATATTAATTATCTTAAAGATTAGTGATGAAGGCTTTAAATCTGGTATCAAATAAATTTATATATCTTGTTTTACCTCACTAGTCGTTCTGGTAAAGCTAAGGGACGGTACAATTGATTACTAGAATTTACTTCCTCACGAAAGCTAGACAAGACAATTTTTATGGGATTTTGGATGATTAAATCTAAAGATGCAAGTAACTAAATTATTTTTGGTATTTTCTGGACTCTAAATAAATTCAAGAGATGTCCTAGGATTTAGGGTTCATTTAGTTTAGCTTTGAAGCTCTTAGTACACGTGTTTTCACACGGGTAGCAAGGATTTCGGACCGAAATCTATATAAGTCGCTCCGAAATATGCTTCAAACTCTCTGTTCTGACTTGATAATTTAATACTATATTTTGTGAAGGTTACTTGTCGACCAGACCTAAATTCTAGCCTTAGCCGTCGCAATTTTGGTTTAAGATTTGGTTTGGAACTCGATTTTCTCCACGAAAATGACTAAGTCTAAACTTTCGTGTCGGATTTTAGTCACTTAAGATTATCATGTTGGATTTCCAGAGGTATCTAAGTCCTTTCGGATCGTTTAGAAACTACACCTTTCGGTCGTTAAGTTAACCTCCTCTTTCGAACGTTTGGCTTACCTCAATTATTTAATCAATCAAGTGTTTAGTCTAGTTTAATGACTTAAAGACGTCGCGATTCATCAATAGGTAAACATCAAGCAAACAAATAATATAACCAAGCATATCAATAATTCTCAACACGATAAATCACATAGCATAGCAATCAATCCATCAAGTCATCACAAATACTAAACTAAACTACTACTTAACCCTAAGACATAAGAAACTAGCTTAACACGCAAGCAAAATAAGATACAAACTCCATCATCAATACAAACAAAGAGAGAAGAAGAAATACAACCAAGTAATCCCGCTAAACTCCAATTTGCAAGGGTCTAGATTTGTGGTTGGATTGGTTCTACCGCTGTCGCGTCCAGAATTGCTCTAAGGTTGCTGCCATGGTTGTGCTCCGCTGTGAGAGGTGGAATCTCATGCCTTTCAGCGTGAGAACGGTGGTGGAAGAGGTGGAAAAAGTGCTATGGAAGGTGGGATACTTTCATCTCTGTATTTTCGTGCATATATGGCCTGGGAGGAGGCTTGGGAGGCAGGTTAAGGCAAGGGTTCACGAGATCATGCCATAAAATAAAGTTTCCATCTTCAAAACTTGCCAAAACTGATTTTTTCACGCGATTTCAGACCGAAATGGTTTTCCAGTATTGCGCACCGATAGTATTTTGACCATAATTTTTTTATCCAGACTCCGATTGAGGTGATTCAAAGATCGTTGGAAAGCTTAGGATGAGCTCTACAATGCTATGAATTCCATTTAGTCATTTTCTTCCAAAAAATTCTCACTTTTATGCAATTATTGTGTCCAATCCACCACGTTCCTACAAAACAAATCAAATTCCACGGCAGTACCCAATCTTGCAAAATAACGCACAAAAGTACATTGAGTACCATTGGTTTGGATAGTATTTGGGTGCTAAATACGGTCAAAATACATATATAAATAAGAAATATCAATTAGTATGCAAGTTAAGTGATGATTAAGTTCTACAAATCATAGCTAAGGAGTTACCAACTTAATTGCATATGTGTATGTTACTGGAACATAGCACATGACTTGACCCAATGAAATAAATATATGGATTGTGTTATGTGTCATTATTTATTTCATGAGTGTTTGATTCTAAGTTTGAGATTGTTCAACTTTTCCACATGAGGATAGGTTCAATAAATATCGTTTAATGTTGATTCCTGATAAGGGCTGCTATACGGACTTTATTTATGTTCTCTTGAATTGCGCGGGAAAAAGTTGTTCATCAAGATAACCGTATGTCCATCATTAGTATACCTAGTGAGTAATGATATCTATTGGGCCCCTTGATGGAGTTGGATCATATGCATGAAAACTAGACGATCAACTCTAGATCAAGAAATATATAATTTGCAAGAATGACACATTCTTATTTTGGATTATACAACGATATCATGTGACATAGGAATCAAAATAAGGAAATTATTTATTTCTTATGCAGGATTGAAATACTATAAAAGTATAGTATTTATTTATGTTAATTGGGAATCATAACGTGTTGCTAGATACCGCTTATGATTATTGGAATTAAATAACGATTTAATTTTCATGGCCAACATAACATAAATCCTCGAGGGTCACACAAATAAAAGCTCTTAACCAACAGTGCATTATAATTAGTTTATTTGCATTGGAGAATGCAAAATATGATAAGTTGATTAATTAATTATATACCGTTGTGAACTATTATAATTAATTATATCAAATAGATCATATGAAACTAATTAATGCAAAGTCTAATCCTATAAAAATTATTAAAAAGTTGATAATTAATTTTGCTCGACACAATTAATATAATTGTGAGAATTATATTAATATAATTGTACTATATGATTATATATATTATATAGGCCTCATTTGATGCATAAACTAGAGAGAAAAATAAAATATGGCACTTGAGATTTCTTGCCCATATTTTTGGACGAATTTTGAGAAGGATTTAGCCCATTTTCTCATATCAAAAGTTGCTTGGAAGAGTGGTTAGTTGACTAGTCAATATGACTTGTAGAAGGGGTCATAGTTTTATTATAAATATGCCTCTCATTTGGATGAGAGAAGGTTACACAAACCACCTACTTCTATTCCTTCATAGCTACCATATTTTGTTGCTCTCTTGCATCAAGCTAAGGGCTTATGTGTTGAGCATTAGCTACCTCTACTAAATATCGATTTAGAAGAGAAATGAGAAGCTTTGGATTAGGCGATTTCACTCGTCTTGCTAGTACGAAATCGAGTGAAGTTGGTTAATCTTTTGCGGACCTAAGAAATGAGAAGAAGGGGGTGAGACGAGCACGCCACCGCCTCCTATGCCGTGGTCGCGCCTTGCAGATGCGATTTCGCAAGAGGTAAAAACCTTTCTACCCCTTTTCTCATGGTGTTGATGTGTTGAATGCTTGTGCTAGATCCTTTAATGGATGTTTGCTTGATTTAATTGCTATTAGTTGTAATAAAAAATTAAAATTGGACATAAACTTCACTTTCTAACACATGCAACATAGATCACGCCCATTCAAATACAGAGGGTAGTATTAGAATTACATATTTCAGCGACATTTTTGTTCACTATTAGTTCAACTCCTCCAAAGGTACAAATGTCAAATGAGTTTAGAAGAATCCGGTGCATAAGTTATGCAACATAGCACCTTTATGCAATCTTGGCTATGTTTGGCAGCGTAACTGAACATCCAGTTCGCGAATCTGACATGTTCGCTCGGACCAAACATGAAGCGAACTAGGCGAATAGGTTATTCATTACCTTGTCTCGAGTTTCGATTTTTTGGTGGAATAAGCTTCACGAACCGAACGATTATAATAATGTCTTCCATACTATTCCCATGTGAAGAAAGAGAAGAGAGAAGCTTAAATTCTTTACCAACCAGGTGCAAACCCTATCTCTGTTTCCTCCTCCATTAGCAACCAGAGGCGCTCCCAAAACTTCACAGATCTACGGCGATCGGCAGAGAAATCGAAAAAATCGCTTGTACCAATGACTTTTGCGACTCTCAGAGAGATAGTAGATCTCCGATTTATTGGTATTAACTTTTTTTCTGCCTTTTAAATTTGGTTTGTTTTGCGTTAGGAAAGAAATGAGGAAAATCTGAGAAGTTTTAGCATTATATGGGTTGCATTTAGAAAAATATAGATTCAGATGTATTCTGAACATTAACTTTCTCAATGGGTGTATTTTGCATTCAGAAAAATCTCACTTTGCACTGGTACGAGAGATGTTGGGGTACCAGTGCCGATTTAGTTTTGTAAGCGTTTATGCTTTGATCTGTACTGTATACTTTGGGTTACCTTTTCTTATGGGTTGCGTTTAATTGTTAAGTAAGAACAGACCAAATCAATCCCAAATTGAACTATAAAAAACAAGAGACATGCAACTCACGAGACCAAACTAAGATCAAAATCTCCAAATCATAGAAATTGTCAACTAACCTAGCAGGTTTTTCTTTTGATTTTTTGAGTGTTACTTGTGAAATGTGGTTGATTTTAGATGGTGCTTAGTTAATAAGAGATGCAATAGTATCATTAGATTGGCGATAGCAGTGGAGCTCCAGGGTTAGTTTGATGTGTTTTGGTATTAAACTGATCGGGTGTATGCTGAGTGTAAAAAAAAAAAAACCAACCTAGTAGGGATAAATGTTTACTTCTTAAGTCAAAACAAATTTACCAAGTAACTAGCAGAGATGAATTGCATTTGGTACTTATTTTCGTTTCTTGTTTTTCATGATGGCATTCTTGGTTCACGGTACTTGTTTTGAAGTGATATTATCGTTCAATTCTTTGGACATTTTTTTAAATCTTTTGGACAAGTAAATGCCTGGTCCATGACAATTGGGGGCGCAAGCAACTGGTTTGGCGCAAAAATGGGGCAGAAGTAGGCGTCAAAAAGTGAAAAATAATAAATTATCTTTGTTCCTAATTCTCGTTCTTCAATTAACTTCCAAACAAAATTTACTGTTTCATGAATTTTCTATTCAGGAACTAACAAATTCCTAATTCTTATTCATGAACTACTAATTCACGCTTGTTCTTGACACATCCAAACATAGCCCTTATGTAACAGACTTTTGATTGCATAAATGTTACATAACTTCTTATACAACCTCTTATGCATGAAACAAACACTCATTATCATTATATTAGTAATAAAATCATGCTTACGGTATTTCTATTAAATAAATTTGAAAATAAAATATTTGAACTACTAAAAAAAATTAAATACTCAAAAAAAGAATTTATCGAACGTTAGTGGAAAAAAAAAAGTCAGAACGGCTCCAATTTGTTCTGATGTCAAGCACGCACTTCTATGAAGTCTCGACTTCCAAAATCTGTTATCAAGCCATGAAAAATCAATGAAAAAATTTAACTCCAATGGCTTTTTTCAGTTGATGTTATTATCATCAGCTTAATAACTGTTACTTCTAGTTTATACAAATTATCTACATTACAAGCACTCCGTAGTTAAGTTCTATGAAGTCTCAACTTCCAAAATACTCGACAACGCGTCATTTCATTTATTTGACAAGTCATCACTAAGGCACTAAATCACGCCACGTTATTACTCGTAGAAGTCAGTAAAACCTTCTTAGTAGCCTCGGTATTTTCAGACAGGAGCAAAAAGTACGTAAGGATCTTCTGTGACGTAATTTCAATTTCCCTAGAGAAACCAAACGATTATACTAAATACCACCGAGTGGTGCACTTCAGTCAATCCCAAATTATCCAAAGGATCTTAGCACTGAATCCAATCTCCTACGAAATGACAAAAATACCCCTGTACTTGTTACCCCTAGCGGCACCCAACAAGGCCCCTCTTCCTTACCTTACGTTCGTCGGAGTGTGACCAGACCTCCTTCCTTATTCCTCAACCCTCCGATCGACTCCCTGAGCTGGCAGATCAACAGATCCAACGGTCCAGATGTCTTCATCCAATCCTTCTTCGTCTCTGGCGAATTCGATTAAGAAATCTGTCGCCAAGCCACCTGTCAGTTCTCCGACCGAGGCGAAGAAAGTCCCCCGACCGGACGGATCCAGTCGCCCTCTGACGTCATCTGGCAAACCAGCGACGACCTCCTCGTCAGCTTCCAGACCAGAGGTACCACTTGCATTTTTGTTTAGTCTTCTCTTGTCAATTCCTTTTTTTAGTAAATAAATAGTTAGCTAAATTCAGTGTAGATCTGGGAAGTTGATTAGAGAAAAGACTATAGATTAGTTTTGAGATTATTCTCTTTACTTAGATGTACCTGATATATATTGAAAACCTTTTTTAATATTGGAAAACTACTTCAGAACTAAAGCACAGAGAATAATGATGAACAGGGGAATTCGATAAGATCCTCGATTGAAATTTATCCTTGTTTGTGTTTTTGAAGAAGCCGAGACCCCAGGTACAAGGGAAAGAAGGATCGGGACTGAAACAGAAACTGAATTCGGGTACACCTAGTGCATCGAGACTAGAGGTACCATTTTCTGGTTAACATTTTATTATCTTCCATTGTAAATTATTTAAACATGTGATATGAATGCGTTAGATTATGAATCAGTATCTCGTAGCTATTTTAGGAAAATTGTAGTCTATTTTTTCAAAAAGCAAGTAAGAGAAATACCACGTTCTGACATTCATTTCTTTAAAGTCTATTTTAAGATATTTATAAGATCCAATTCAAAGTCTTTAGAGAGAAAATATCAGATTCTGACTTACATATTTTGTGTCATTGAATGAAACAGAAACCAAAGCAGCCAGTACCTAGCGTGAAAAGGGAAGAATCTGGGTTGAAGGGGAAGGAGGTGGTAAGATCACCAGTGGTTAAGAGCTCAATATCAACCCCCAGTTCAAGACCTGTTAATGCAGCCACAAAATCAGATGTACAGTTACTTTTCCTTTTTTGTTTAGTATTTTGCTATTTCTGGATTTTTAGGACATTGGATCTTGTTTGTATTTACTGGTTCTGAATGGTTAATCTAATTTTGTTTGGTTCTGGAACCAGTATGATGTAATTTGATTCATTGTTGATTATTTTCTTATTGGGTTTAAATTTTGATACCAAAAAGATGAAAAATAGAACTCCGGTGAGCACATCGAAGACTGATTCAAAAAGCACCAAGACAACTAAGAGAACTGTTACTAGAGGGAAAACAGAGAAGAAGGTCTATTCTCTACCTGGCCAAAAGCATGACCCCCCTGAGGAGGTAATTTTAAATTTACAATTGAGAATATTTTACGTGTAGTAAAATCTGAGCAGGCACCTTTCCAGAAAAGCACTTGTGGAAGATGTAGATTTATTTTGTTTTCACTTTAGCCATTGTACTCTTTTCAAGGGCTCAATATGAAATTAATGAATTATTTATACTTATGCTCTACTTTCTCAGTATTTGATCACAAAATCCTGTGTATATTTTTTTTTGTATCCAGAGAGAACCTTTGAGGATCTTCTATGAATCACTGTGGAAGCAGATTCCAACCAGTGAAATGGCTGAATTCTGGTACAATTCTTCAAGTCCAACTCATTTTATGTTGGAAACTTCCGCTAATTATCCATTCAAACATTGAAATGACAATCACGACCTTGCAAAATTGAGAGTTATCATGAATCGCCCATAAAAACATAGGAAATATCAAGACCGGTATCATCTTTTTTGTCCTAAAAAAGGTGGTCAAAATTGCTTATGCTTTTCCACCTCTACTCTATAAAATGTCAAGAAAGCAAGGGAAAAGTTAATTTGGGAGAATGCTTGTCGGCATGCTTTGTAGAAGGGTATCTGTGTATGCATTAAAAATCTTTTGATTTGCTAAACTATACATGTTATACAAGGCTTGTACGGATATGCATGAAGCTTCTCTTCTTGTTATAACAATATACTATGTTGTTCTGTTTCATACTCAAAAGTGATGACCCATTTAGCATAGTTTATTGTTACATTTCTTCTCTTTAAGGGAACTTTATTGTCTCATTACTTTTCTCTCGCTAAATAGGATGATGGAACATGGCCTGTTATCCCCTGAAAGGGCTAAAAAGGCATATGAGAAAAAGCAGAAGAAGCAACACCAGTTGAGGACTGGTACACCAGTTAAGTCGGCTGTTAAATTGGAAAGACCAGAAAGCTCGAAAAAGATGCAGTCAATAAATAATGGAGATTCGAAGGCTAAAAAGAGGGTTGATTATAGTGACGATGATGATTTCATTATTAGTAGGATAAAGAGGGCCAAGGTATGAAACGAGGTTTTGGGTACCGGCCACCAGTACATAGCATAGTGTTGCATCAATTGCCCAAAGGGAACTCAAATTTGAAATTTGAGATGTTGTGCAAAAGTTTCAAAAGTGAGAGCTGATGTGGTTGGAATGGTAAGTGCTCTGGAAGATGCCGATTGGTACATATGGTACTGTGCGGCCTGGTACGAGGGTCCTTATGTGATTGCAAAAGGAAGAGGGATTAAGGCATTGTTGTAGTTGTACTATTAAATTATTATATTAATAGGGGAAGACATTCTTTATATTTTTTCAAATAAAACAGTTCCTTAAATGGATTCTGTAATTTTATACAGTAATACTATTAGCATCAAGTGTTTGACAGTAGAAAGTCACACACTTGTCAATGGAATCAACCAACAGAGAAAGTATCGTGTGACTTTTAGTATGAGAATCAGTTGTGCGTAGAAACCATCTCAATCGAACTCACTGATTATAATTTTTTTTTTTACATTTTGTTCGTAAAGAGGCCCTTAAAAGGGTAAAAGTACTTTCATAGGCAGTCTGCCACTCTTCAATCTGGTAGTTGGTTTATTATAGAACTTGTCCAAAGCTGGATGAACTGAATTTGACTGATATTTAAAGATCGAATAGCACAAAAATGTCCGGGTTTGAACCAAAAAAAAAAAAAAAAAAAAGCCGAGTGTTCCATGTAATTCGATGTCAATTACATCAATAGGAGGTTTGGAATTTTCAAATTTTTTGTTTATCTCTATTTTCTAAATTCTTACAAGTACAAAATTTTGGAGTTAAAAATATATTTATAAATATACATTTCTTTAATAAATATCGCAACTTGTGTGTTAAAATAAACTTACAGTAAAGTTTACTTTTTAATTGGGACGCCTCTGTGCATGGAGTGGCATTCTATGGTTAAGTAGGACTGAGTATAAAAAAAGACTAAAAATAATACACAAATTCTAAAGTGGACGAAAATCAGATTAAAAAAATTGATCCATAGTAGAATGACTCAAAATAATAATAATTAATAATAACGATGGTGACGATAATGATAATTTTTAACAAAAGAAACATGTTCAAATTTTCTTTCAACGGCACCAGGAAACCTCCATTGACTCAAACTGGAGAGCATCTGAACCCTACTAAAACCCTCAAGGCCCAAGGCCCATTACACAGTCGACCTTCCCAGTCTCCTTCTCTCAGTTCCTCCGATCATGGCAACTCGGCGCTGCCTAGCGGCTCTCCCTCTCCACCTCCGCTCTATTCTCCTCTCCAGTCGACCTCACAAAACCCTAATTGCTCCTCTCCCATCCTATTTCTCTCTATCATCTCCAACCCCAACACACTCCTTCGCTTCTCTCTTCCCTCCTCTCCGCCATTTCTCTTCTTCTCCGCCACCAACCGACGGCTCGGACGGAGAGGAAGACGATGAATATAGGGAGGAAGATGGCGGATGGGATGAACACGATAACATGGGATCAAGGCGCATTGTGCAAAGCGGGAAATCAGAGGAGGAGAAGAGAGAAGAGGCAGAGGAGATAGGTTATAAGGTTGTGGGTCCACTGGATCCCTCTTCAGAGAACCCATTCAAGCCATACGAGCCGGCCTTTGCTGTTGTCCAGGTTTGGGTTTGTTCAATTAGAGATTGGTGTACTGTTACCAGCATTTTTTATTTAACTGATATGTCCTCCTGTACAGATTCTTGTATGGATATGTAAATTAGACACCGCCAGTGATGAAGTTGTTTGGAACTGAGCTTAGTTTAAAAGTGTTGTACCCATGATGTATTCATTAGTTACTAATAATTATTAATTACACACAACGATTCTTTTAGATGGGTACATGTACAGACTTTGGTACTTAGTTACAGTGGTAACTGGTTTTAATTTAGGTACCGACTGGTATTAACAACTATACTCATGCTGGTATGGATAGGGATTGCCACTCCAATTGCTTGGCAAAAATCTTACTTGAAGCCTTACATGTTTAACTTTCTTTTTTATATTGTTAAAATTTAATTAGCTCCTTTAATCATGCAGATTGGTTCTCACCAGTTCAAGGTCAGCAACGGGGATTCAATATTCACGGAGAAGTTAAAGTATTGTGATGTTAATGACAAGGCATGGTTTCAATTTTATATACTTCTTGTTTTGCACATTTTATTCGATCCTAATTAAGCTCTTCAATAATCCATACTTTGCAACAGATTTCACTTGCTGATTTTGAATGTCTATTCATTACTCACAAACTGGGAATTATGTACAGTTAGACCATCTAATTAGGGCTTCTTGAGTTAATAAAAATTTTGTTATAACCTTCTGGTGCAGTTAATATTGAAGAAGGTATTGATGCTTGGGACAAAAAGTGAGACAATAATTGGAAGACCAGTACTGGTTGATGCTTCTGTTCATGCCGTAGTCGAGGAGCATGTAAGATTTTTGTTCTTTTTTCTGTGGAAAAGTAAGAAAAAAGTCAAATAGTACTTATCACCTCAAGTAGGCATGACTATTTTTCCTTCCTAGAATTTCCTCTTTTGACCCAATTGTATATTATTTTGGCCTAACAAACTTTTTCCTAATTGAATGAACTGTTATTTTTTCCTCTCTGGTTTGGGGTTTGTTGTTTCATTGCAATCTTTATCTGTGCACGTCAAACATTGAGACATTTACACATGTGCAAAATAAGAAAGTTCCAATTGGATTCTAGGAAATTTAAATCATAGTTCTGTTTCTAATATTCTGATAATTTGAAAGCTCCTTAGCTCCTTTTTTGCATTTTCCTTGACAACAGGAAGACCAGTAAGGTAGATGACATTTATGAGGAGATTTAAGGAAGTGCCAAAATTTATTTACTTTTTCACTTTTTCAGGGACATATATAATGCTGTAGATAGTTTATAGCAGGATGATTTTCTGTGCGCTAACAGTCAAAATGCATTTGTTTGTATGAATTAATGTTTTTCTAATGAATATGTGGTGTATCTGTAGAGAAAATATGAGAAAACACCATGTAAGACCAAAAGGATACACTTGGGGTTTGCCCATGAAATTGGCATTTGCAAGTCTACTTTCCTTTTCAGAAATTGTAGCTCAATACTTTATATAGTAGTTATAGGAGAACATTTCATTTGTTTCTTGGCAGTGAAAGTTTGTTTGAGTAAATGTGGAAAACAGTAAGATATGTTTCTCTTTTTCCAAAGTCGTAAGCAGTGATATTTTGAGGATTCGGTTTGTAAACTGTGGATCCTCCTCAAGTGATACCTTGATAATAAAATAGAAAATTACATGGAAACTTTTCCTTCAATGAAATCATGGAGAAGTTACAGTATTATTAACGGTTCACAATGTGAATTATTTTTTTGTTTAGGCTTTGGATGCTAAAGTAATCATCTTCAAGAAAAAGAGAAGAAAGAACTACCGCCGGACCAAGGGCCACCGCCAGGTCTCTCTCTCTCTCTCTCTCCCTCCTTCCCCCTCTTTCTCCCTCTCTTTTTCTCTCCCCCTTTCTATCTGCTCCTCCCCTCTCCTCGTCCTCCCTTGTGCATGCACTGTACAGAGTTGTCTGGGGAATTTTCTCTGACGTGTTTTATTTCAACTTAAATTGGACTTTTTGAGGTAAATACTAACCCTCTTTCTCAGCCCCTCACCACTTTTATGGTTTCTTGGTTGAACTTTTAGGAGCTGACAAAGCTGAGAATCACTGACATCCGAGGGATAACTAAGTCCGAGGCTCTTGCTGCAGCTGCTTGATATTATTGCTACTTGAATCAACTCTTCTTTTTCTCGTAGATCTTTGTTATTACATTCTTTTTCTTATGTTTCTTTACTTTGCTGGATTCCTTGATAGATTTTGGAATTTAATAGTGATATGGTGGTCCCTCATTGTAATTTTAATAAAAAATTTTGAAGCAGAATTGAATTTACACAACGTTAGGGGCTATGTTGCCCGCTGGATGTGTTAATGGCTTGTAGGAGTTAAAATTGGTGCTATCACAGAAGCTTTGAGAGAGCCTCAAAGCAATTCAATAGTATGTTCATTCAATATTCTTTTGATATTCTATTTTATTCTTACAAAATTTGAACTTCTCCAGTTATACGTTTTTGTCAGTTGCTTGGTGGTAATTTAGCAATCAGCATATGGCTCGCAAATCCACATTATTGTGTTTCGCCACCTTTAGCCTTTAAGGCGGTGTCAATGATTGTATTTTTCTCATTCTTATAAATATAAGATCCTTGCTCGAGCACCACTAAATAAGGCATATTATTGGGTCCGCTTTATTCTTTGATTCCAAATTTAAAGCGAAGTTTAACAGGTCGTCGAATCAAATCGGAAACCACCGATTTTTTTTTTTTTTTTTTCCTGTCTACATTTGAAAGTTAATTGCTTTTTCAAAGAAAGTCAGTTGCTATCCTTAGATTGCCTTTTTAAAATTGGGGACCAACTCGGCCGTCAGCCCGTCACTATGAGGTTCGATTAAATTATCCTTTTCTCAATGGTTAATTGCAACATGCACCGAAAGTACTATTTATTTTGCAAAAAGAACCCCAAAAGAATAAAAAAAAAAAGAAAAACATTATGTGCTCAGAATGAGACATTGAGATTCCAACATAAGACTTATGAACACCATTTTTTCATGAGTAAATAAATTAAAGTTAAACACCAAAAAAAATATAAATTTCTTTTTTTTCCCTGCTTCCACTTTTCAATATTATAACAAAAAAAAACTATATGCAAGTAATAATAAAAAAAACAGTAAATTAGTGAAATTCCAAACCGAAACACCAGTCAAAAATCTTTGTTACAGTTCAATTTATACCCGTTTCGCTTGGAACATTACCAAGAGGGGCTTGATGTATTTCTTAATTGAACGAATGAATACTTTTCGATCTATTGCGAAATATTGTCCTGTATAAAATGCCGCATTGTAATAATTATAATATTGTAATTATAAACTCGTTTTCTCTTTCTTCTATTAATTGCATTCCTCCCCCCTTTCTTTTCTTTCTCAGAACAAAACAAAACAAAACTTGCTCTCTCACCTCTCTCACACTTCTTTCCTTCTCCGATCTTCGTCCAGTGATTTATCGGTACGAGAAACCTCTCTCCCCATCTCTTCTAATCTTTTCTATTCATTGCTCTCCTTTTGCACAGGTCTTGCTTGAATTAAACGCTAACCCTAGGTCCCAAACGCTCACGAACTAAACCCTAGCTTACCTTGGTGGTGCCAAAGAGAAAATGTTTTGTGTCCAACTAAAAGACTTTGTATTTTGGTTTGTGTAGTTGTTAATTCTGATTTTTCTGAAATTAGTGCTTGTATGAAGCAATAGCTTGGGGTTTTTTTATTTAATTTTGTGCATAACAGTCCGATCAGTATTCACTTTTTGTATTTTAATTTATTAATGTCTTTTTTACTTTGTTTTAAAGGGAAAAATGATAAACCTATTCAAGATAAAAGGGCAGAAGAAGGAAGAGGCTGCAAATGCACTTAATAGAGGTACAGTAAAAAAGCAAAGTGCTGGCGAATTGCGTCTTAACAAAGGTATCAGCTTCCTTTTTTTATTTTTGTTTGATTTGAATGAAACTAATGTTAATGACTAGCCTGTCTTCTTAGAATATCCTGCCATGTGGCAAGTGTACAGCGGTTGTACGAATGGTAGTATTGCAATTGTAATTTTGTAAAAGCTTTCTCTTTGGAAACTAATTAAATCCCTAAATCTCGCGCACTAATTTTAAAATTAGCCAGGATTCAATGATCTCATAGAAGATGGAATAATTAATTTTATTTGGAATACACTCTCATTTTGGGATTTTGGGTACTTGTACAATTGGCATGGCCTTGTGCCCTGATAATATTGCTTGGCTGAAGTTCTGGGTCGTACTTTTGAAAATTTGAATGGTTGAGTCCGAGTGTTGTCTGATCAGTTTAATTTGAGATGGGTAAATTACTAGGTCAAATTTGAGTCGAAATTTAATTGAATTTTAATATGATCTCTTATAGTTAAAAGCCATCTGGTTGGAACAAGAGAGTATTAATTAGATACGCTAGGGCTTGATAGTCCATTTTAGGTTCAAGTATGTATTGACTAAAGCTTTGACTTAAATGACCAACTCTTGAGATTATGTGTATTGTAATTGACTTACATTTATGTGTACTTATGCGCTGTGATTTGCTTTCAAGTTCAGATATTAGTGAGCTTAATTTACCAAACACCACCACCATTTCTTTTCCTAACGGAAAAGATGACTTGATGAATTTTGAGATTAGCATCCGTCCTGATGAGGGATACTACTTGTATGTTTCCTCTCTCTATCTTTCTCTAAATATAAAGAACTCACAGTTTAGATTAGTGGTTTTAAACCAAGATTATAATATAACATTAGAAGAATCTACATTTAATTGGCAGATGCTGCGCAGTACTGGTTGAGCTCCAAACTTCTCTGTTTATTTGACTTGTTATTACTACTTGAAACACACCCCATGCCTCCCCCTCAACCCTCCACCTCACACCCCATGCCTCCCCCTGAAACACACTAACAATGCCTATTAAAAACTTCTCTTTTTTTTTTAAGAGAATTTTAATGCAAGTTGTAAAATTATTTTGTTGGCTTGTTTTCTACTAAATACAATTTTTCTTTAAATACAATGTCATATTTTGTAAGTTCTCCTGCAAATTAATTGACTTCTCTTTTTTTAAGAGAATTTTAATGCAAGTTGTAAAATTATTTTGTTGGCTTGTTTGCTATTAAATACAGTTTTCCTTTAAATACAATGTCGTATATTGTAACTTTTCCTGCAAATTAATTGTAGCGGTGGCATTTTTACATTCACCTTCCAAGTGTCGCCATCTTATCCTCATGAGCCTCCAAAGGTTAAGTGCAAGACGAAGGTACTTAATCATACACCAAATATTTTGTTACCCTGTTCTAACTGTACTGTTTATGGTCATGTGTTTTTAAGACCTGGTGATGTAGTACGGCTGGTTGATTTGCTAACTTTAACTTATCTTTTATGTATTTTCTGTCCTGGTTCGGATGGAGTTAAAGTTGCATTATTGAGGATAATCAGGACTATGGCGACAGAAAATTTGTTAATCTGAGTTTACTTGATTATCAAGGGTCAGTTGATGCCTATTGGGTTTAAATGAGGATCGATTGCACGATCAAGGGGCAATTGATGCCACATTGGTTACATGTAGGCTTGGTTGCTTTATGAATTTTTGAATAAAAGTGGCCCGAGATGGGCATCCATTGAAAACAAAAGCAGTACAGAACAAGATAATATCATAAAAACTAAAACCCATCTGCAGCAAACACTTCTCTGAAAGAGGGAAGAGACTGCAGACAAAACTAAACCAAAATAAAACTAAGAACTGCTATCTGTTCCATACCCACAACAAGTTTGCCCAACACAAGCACTACACAGAAACTAAGAACAGTTTAACAAACAAACAACAGCATAAAAAAAAGCCAAGCATCTAGAGGTTGCAGCAGCATCTGAAAGGAAGGGGCAGTCTTTGAGGTTGCAGCAGCAGCCTTCTGTCCAGTTTCATAATGATATTTTTCTCTTTTAATTCTTTTCTTTCCTATTATCTTATTTTTGTGTTTTGTGAAAATTGAAGGTATACCACCCAAATATTGATTTAGAAGGAAATGTGTGCTTAAACATCCTGCGTGAAGATTGGAAACCTGTACTCAACATAAACACCATTATCTATGGACTGAATCTTCTCTTCTCGGTAACTATTTATATATATATATATATATATATATATATATATATATAGAGAGTTGATATAGAACACTGATGTGTACGGATCGTCCCCGTACACATCAGTCGTTTTTCAAGGTCCGAAATTCAAACGGTCAATCCGAACCGTTCAAGTTGTTCGCTATATTGAAAAACCTAGATAGACCAAATTTTACATTTTTTCGAATTTTTTTGCTATTTATTATGATATTTTCAAAAAACACTATAATTGGAGTATTTCAGGCCCTCCAATTTGAAAATATCATAATATATAGCAAAAAAATTCGAAAAAATGTAAAATTTGGTCTGCAAGAGTTTTTCAATATAAAGAACAAGTTGAACGGTTCGGATTGACCGTTTGAATTTCGGATCTTGAAAAACGACTGATGTGTACGGGGACGATCCGTACACATCAGTGTATTTTATCCATTCTCTATATATATATATATATATATATATATATATATATATATATATATATATATATTTCTTATTTCATGGGGATTTCATATTTACTAACCAGAGCTCAAAATATAAGCTGTATGATAATTATATGTGCTCCACTAGAAGAAAAGAGAATCTCATAAGCATCTGCTATATTTTTTTTGTTGGTGCATCTTGTGATACTTTTGAATTACTTGATTGCCTATCTTTTGGGAGTATTCCAGATATTTCACTCACTATGTAGGAGGTTTCCCTTAACATGACTTTGTTTCTCTTTCTAAGAAAAGTAATGGCCAGCACTCAATATGTTCGGTTTAGTTTTTGCTCAGGTCAACACTTAATATGTTCAGGCCCTTGCTGCTCCAATCCAATTTCTATGTATCTTATCTCTCTTTCTCTCTCTCTATAAATATGAAGCAACCAAATGATGAGGATCCATTGAATCATGAAGCTGCGGCAGTCCTCAGAGAAAATCCCAAGCTGTTTGAATCTAATGTCAGGCGTGCAATGTCAGGTGGATATGTGGGCCAGGCCTTTTTCCCTAGGTATATCTCTGATACTTTTATTAATATATATGTAAATTTCCTATTTTGCTGATTACTCTCAATTTTCTCCATTTTTACAAATAAAACCCTACATTTACCATGTCTGCAACTATAGATTACATGTGTTCTGCAAATATACTGACTTGTTTTGGTAGAAGATGTTGGGTGTTGTTTGAAAATGCAGTAAAATATTGGTGCAGAATTCTCAACATTTTTTCACTTTGTTTATTTATTTATTTATTTTTTGTTGGTGTTTATCACTGAGAGTTGAGGTACATACTAATCGAAGAATTAGAAGTTTGGGACTACCAGTATGGTGCTATACGAACAAGAAAGTATTTGTATAAACGGTTATGGACCAACTCTCTGAAAAGAAATGGTGGTGGAAAGTGCCATTCTTTTTTTACAAAAAGGGAAAAAGAAAAGGTTTTGAACGAGCTTGTATGTTAGCAGTATCAGCAATAGTCATATCTTTTAATTCTTCTTGGTTTGTTTGGTGAGGGTGTCAAATGATGTGGTTTTGGTAAGGTAAATAGAGGGTACTTTCATGCACGTACCACCAGTTAAGAGTTAGCCTCCCCCCTATCCTACCCTAACTGCCTTAACCTTAAGCATTTGTCTTAGTGGTATCCCATATCCTACCCTTGCCTACTAAGACTATTGGTTAATTGGCGAATAGCATGTGATTATTGAATAAAATGATAAATTTTATATTAGGCCAAATAAATGCTAAAATGTATGTACATGAGTACATCTAGCACATGTAGGTGATATCATACTGTATAATAGAAAAGCAATTTCTGTGGATTTCATTATTTCAAAAAAATAAAATAAAATAATAATAATAATAATTATTATTATTATAATAAAATACAATTAAATTAAACTATAAGAAATATATGCGAATCAATTTTTCCACGATTTCAAACGTTATGAAATTAAATAAATGATTCAAAAAAAAAAATCATATATGATTTTATATTTTATCAATCACCCCTATAGGAAAATGGGTAAAAGATAACTCTATATGTTTTGTTTTACTGATAAGCTAATGAAGATATTTTTTTGTTTAACTCACCTTATCCGCATGGCAACAATTTTTTTAAAAAAAAGGAAAAAAATTCTAATCTTACCAACCTTATCAAATACATTATAGGTTCGGGTAATGGTAGACGGGTTTCATTGACGCCAACTTGGTTGATGCTTAGTTCACAATTGACTGTGAATTTAGTAAATTGCGGAAATTAATTAAAATTCTGGAAAATGAGTTCTTAATTCAGTTTTTTTATATTTTGTGCAATGCTATCTGGCACATCAGCTTATGTAATTCTCTAACTTCTTAGGCAAAATTAAATTGTTCTCCTTCTGCTCTTCATTAAACTTCTGTTGAAACGCTTCAATGTATCTCTCTTTCTTCTTTTGTTTATTCATTTAATAGATAATTTTTGTCTTATTTTAGGTGTCTTGTTGGGTCTACGGCTCGGTGAAGTACCTTGGTTGTTATAAATATGATGGTTATCCGTTTGTTGTAACAAAAAAGAAAGAAAAGGCAAAAGATGATTTCTGTGATGATGACGCATGTTTGGTAATTTTCAATTCCTTGAGGTGGGTTTGTATTGTATGTCATCTATGGATTTTTTGCATTTGATGCTCTAACATTGGATGTGGAATGAATGGTTCCTTGTGTAGCTTGCATACCTCATTTTTGATGACCTATCATTCCTTTTCTTCTGTTAACATTTGGATTCCCGGTTCATATGGTTGCATCCATTGCTGCGATAATTTAGCCATGCGCATCCTATATTCAGATGTATAAACTAAATACACAATTAAATGTGTAAACTAAAAAGGGAAGAGGGCTTATCCGAGCATTTCTGAAAACGCACAGGGCAAATGAGCGAACTTGGCCTTCTGGTTAACACAAACTTTGATGCGTTAGAAACGGTTGATATCTGTGCTGGAGTCATTTCAGTGTCAACGGGGGATCTGAAGTAACATAGCTTAAATTAACTAATCGTTTTTAACATCCGAAACTCGGTGTTACATTTCACCATAGGAAAATAGTATGGAAAAAACAAATCGGGTGCAGAATGAAGAAACCAGTTCACTTACTATTAAAGACATTAGTCATATCATGAATGCCTTTGTAAACATTCTAACAAACGGCATGGGTGAGGATCAGGTCTTGGTCTAGTGGCAAAGAGCAATGTATCTTAAGTGAAAGATTGCAGGTTCGAAATCCGACTAGCTAGGGGTCTTTCATAGATATTTAATTTAAAAATAACTGACATGACATGGTAGCCATTTGGCATGTACTTGTCCATGTTATGTTATGGTGTCACTTGTAAATTGTAACCTTAATAAGGCCATGAAAATTATTCCATGCGGTCTCTCTGCATATTTCAACAAGGTACGCACTGTTTAGTAAAATAATTGATGCATAAGGTTCAATTAAGGATCAATGCAGTTTGTCATAAATTATAAAGCAAGCAATTTTAATAACAAAATAATAGAGAAAATAATTGAATGGACAATGTGTCAATGTGTATGGGCAGAAGAGCAACCTCAATTAGTAATTAGACGAGAACAACTATAAGCCCTTTAGAACGAAAGGGATCAAAAGCGCTTGAATGTACATAAATATCCTGCTCTACTTGAACATTATTCACGAATAGAAATACTATAAAAAAAATTGAGGCCAGAATCAGAGAATGTACTGAATAGACAATTGGAGCCAAGACCCAGGGGTTGTCTATTACTATTAGGCAGTCAGAAGTAATGGTAAGAACTGAGAAGACATTATTCACCAATATCCTGGAAAAATGTCAAATTGGGATGAGGGAATTAGAGTGATAATTGGGACTCAAACCAATCAATAGTAAAGTTTTTTTTAGACAAATTGACAGCGGCTATCAATTTAATCAATAGTAAAGTCTCAAATCAATTAATTCCTGTGCGATTTGTACCAGCTGTTGGAAAAGCTTCCTCTTATGCCGACTCAATCTTGAATTCCAAGAAAAGAAAGTTTCCTTCGGTATATTAATATGATCGACTCTCTCCACTCTCCTCCTCTCTGTTGGTGTTTGGTTTTGGTACCAGTACCACCGACTCTCTCGAACTTCGCATTTAGGAAATGTTTTCCTAATTTCATTTTACCGTTTTATGATGTAGGATAAGCTTCTAATAGTATTTCTGGCAACAATATTGGCAGCTCATCATGCAAACTGACATTGCGCTTAGTATGTCGATGTCTACTAAGACGAGCTGTTGTAAGAAAAGAAGAAGGAAGAAGTATTAATCAGATCAGAGAAAAATTTGGTGCTACAATTGACGTGAGAAATGAGGCCATGGAGGGTGATTATCTTATCTCGATTTCTGCCGTGGAGGTGAGCTTTTGTCTCATTTCATCTCACTATAGGGTTTATGCAGAATACTAAGTTTGAGGCAGGAATTTATTAAATTAATACCTCAGGTGGTGAAGCACAAAAAAATTCAGGGCTTTTTGTCCCAAACAAGTTGGGTAGGCTAGAAATAACACCCCGATACCTGGTCATTTCTTGTATATATGGCTGAGTTTTTATGTTGGCTTGCCAAGCCTATCGCAAGCATGCGGGCTTGAACCCTGGACCTCTTCTTAGAAGAGAGTCTAGTGACCACATGCGGGCTTGAACCCTGGTGAAGCACAAAAGAAATAAAAAAAATGATAGCTTCAGAGTAGTAGTTAAGAGAGGATATATAATAGTAATCCTTAAGCACTAACATGATTTATTTTTCTTTTCCGTTTCAGTATTCTGGAGTCATAGATGCAGCGGTAAACTGCAGTGATAGAAGAAGAAAGTCTGGAAGTTCTGATTAACTGATCACCGGCTTGCTGGTACCAAGGTCACGAATCGGGTGCCTTATTGGTGTAGGATGGAGTATCTTAAAAAAGATGAGGAGATCCACTGGTGCGAGGATTTGGATAGAAATAGACAACCCCACGAGGTCTGTAAACCTGATGATGCAACGATTGAGGGAAAATTTTTTTTTTTTTTTCTTTTCCATGTTCCATACACTGCCTACCTGAATTTGCAGATCCTTTTTTTTTTTTTCTTTATGTTCCTTTTTTTTTTTAAATTTCTTGTTGGGTGTGAGCTGGTATAATAACAATTAGGAAATTGGTTGGTGAGGGGGCAACTCAGCCAGGCTTTTTAATCTACAAGTAGGGATTAATCAGATGTTAACTTTTCAGTATTGACAATTCGATTTAAGGATTATTATTTTCGTACTATTACAGATAAGCGGAGAGGCTGGTGTTGTTAAAAAAGCCCTTGTTGAAGCGGTATCCCATCTAAAGGACAAATATTTTGAACCATTTGGTTTTAGCGGGGACGGTTGTTACAACGGCTCTCATGGCATCAGTGGCTCTTCTGGTTCACACGTACGTTTTTGCAATTGTAAATTATTGTTTATTCCAAAAATTGTGTGCCCCATAATTGTGTGCACCTTTAGATAGCTAGAGTCGCTTATTGATGAAGCTAAGCATTTTTACCTAGAACTAGAGAAAATGTTAACCTCTACCTTCTGATTGTGTTGGATAACTGGTTAGCTTTTAAGTTTGTATAAATAATGCTTCTACTAAACTGAAATACTTTGTTTGTGTAATTAAAGCTTAGGAAAAAATAAATTCACTTTGCTGAACAGTTGAAGTTGAAGTTAATTCTCTCTTATATCTATATGATTCAGTTTTACAAACAATTAAATGGGTAATTATAGCTAACTTTTAAATTAATTTTTCTAGGATGGTTGGTACTCATACAATTGCATTACCAACAAATGTGGGAAACATCAGACTTATTATCGGTCAAAGTTGTCCTTGTGCAGAAAATTATCACAATCATCACCAACGAAGACTTTACACTTTTGAAGGACTTAATAGCGAAGCAGAAGAAGCATGTTCCAGATTCTTTTTATTTCAATGGTGGGTTCAAATATAATAAGGGTGTAGTTAATTGTGATGCCTCTTTGAAATACAGCTCTGGGGAAATAGTTTATGATATATCAATTAGGGATTCAACTTTACAGTTTATAGAAGTAGAAACCAAAGTTGAACGGCGTTTCAAATTTAAAAAAAGTGCGGATGCAGAAACCAAAGCGTTGTATCATGCTGTTGTGATGATAAATTCCTATCGATATCCCACATTTGATGAGCCGGAGTTAGCGGGGCGTTCAAAATTCAATTGGGACACTTACAAGATCTTTACATACTGTCTTCCCTATGGTTAATGCATTTAATTACGACGTGGTTGAGTACAAGGAGAATGGTGTTCTTGAGAGGGTCAATTTGGGAAAATGAGCAATCAAGATTTTTAAGAAAAAAATTTCAAGATGAGTCACCCGTTTCTCTTTATTGGATTCCTCACGAATTGAATGGTTTTGCTGATCTATTATCAAAGGTCGGTGCTGATTTTCACACAAAAAATTATGTAAATCTATCCGAAGATATGCAAAAGGCCGTTTATGAAGATGCAATGTTGCACATCTATCGTGTGCTTGATTTGCATAAGGATGGAGGCAAGGTACCAAACAAGGCTATTCGCACAGAACAATGCTCACCCACAAGTCTGTTCGCGTGGTTACCAAACACGCCCTAGAAGAATTGAGGAGTTGGTTTGTTTGACGTTTGGCCCAAAAATAATCTATAATTAAGATCAAAATATTTGCTTGGGGGAATTAAAGAAATTTTCTTCTTGTATTGTTGTTCTGTGGATATAAATGTATTACAACACATTGTGTGTATCCATTTATTAGTTTTGTGTATATGCATGATTGAGTTTTATCAAGCAAAAATTATGTCGTGATGTTTAATATTGTCGTGGGTGCTTTGTATCACCAACTCAAGGGTGAGGATAATCGTGTGCTTAATACCTTTTGAATTGGCTCGCAAGTAGGGAGCTAACATTTTATCCTATCTCATTTAGTTTTCTCCAATGTCTTTATTTTTTTTTTTTATCATGATAGAAATATGAAACATATTATAATTTGGTTTTTTGGCCATGGTAAGGATGTAACTGAATGATTTTATCTTATACTTCACTTTTTTTATTTATTTGTCATGTAATTTTGGGAAGATAAAATCGGCGAGTCGGGCAAAATTGTTGTTTGCTCACATTTTTTGCATGTCGAAAATGAATAATGCATGCTATTCAAACTGACAGAATCGCCTATAGCATTCATACATCCAGCCTCTATAACAATATTTTAAGTCTATATTATCTTTGGACAGGAGCAAAAACAGGTCTGGAGCAGCATTTTCAACAAGCCAGTACAGCACAGAATACAGCAACAGAGGATGAAGATCGGCTGGATTAACTGTTGAGAGGGTCTTCTTTTTGCTTATGTCTATTCTGTGTTGTTTTGCTTTTTGTTGTGGCCTTATGGACCTGTTTGGTTTTTTCTTTGGTATTTTTTCTGTAGTAGTACTACTTTTACTTTTGGTTTTTAAGTCACCGGCTATGTGACTTTCTCATGTAAGAACTCTTTTGCATGCGTAATGGATGCAGGCGCCTATTTTAGGGTGCTTTTATCAAAAAAAAAAAAAAAAAAAAAAAAAAAAAGAATAATGCATGCTATTGATTTCAATTAAGTTTATTTTAATTGAATTAAAATAATTCAATAAAAAATTTAAAACTATATTACACAGATCGCAGAAGAAATCGTTGTACTGACTTATTTAATTATAGAAAAAATAATCTAAATTAATTCACGAGAAATTGAAGAGGCTAATATTAAGTACTGACTTGTTTTGATCAATATATATGAATCTAAACATTGAAGAATCGTGATTACAAATGCCTAAGCACCAATTAATTCTATACAAGCACCTCTATTACACAACAAAAATGGTTTCCAACCCGATTCCTATGTGTGTGTTTCCCACAAACTGTGCTAGTGAAAACTAAAAAAAATCACCTCTTGCTGATATTCAAAGCACTATCAGGTACGTTAGAACATTCAGGTTGGGTCAGATAAATAACCAAGAAAATAATACAAATCAACATGTAAGACAAAATCTAGGGTAAACTATGTTTCAGGCTATAACCGGTATGTGTGATCCAATCCTGGTCCAGGTGGCGACAAGGGTGGAATTGCACTGTCCATAAGTACATTTACCTCCATCATTTTTCTTGCAGTTGAGCTTTGAGAAACAGACCCTGTAGATTTTGATATGGAGTTTTCGGTCTTGTTTACAGCAGATGCAAGCCTTTGTTTCAAGCGAGTTTGGCCAGCTTCTATGGCAGATGCAAAAACACCCGACTCACGTAATCCTTGAATAATTGACTGTTTAGAAAAATACTCAAGGTTAGTTCAAAAATTCATACAAAGGTAGATTTGGAATAATATTTTAGCAGTAAAGCAACAATAACTCAGCCTATCATATTTATTTAGGTTAATGTTGAGCCAGAATAGGATGGTAGACCTAACCACTGGGCTTTCAGGTCAAGGTTCTGTACATGGCCGATTGGAATCCATCCTGATCATAATGCTGTGGCTTAACCCAAGAAAACTATTCTTTTTAAATTATGGTTCTGTACATGGCCGATTAGAGTCTTCATTTTTTGGAATGTTGAATGCACCTTGTTAGGACTACATGGATTATACCAATCTCATACATTATCATATTAACCCAAGGTCACTGACTTCTTATATGGCTAGGATGTCTAGTCCAGTTGCTACATTCTTTTCCTTTTAATATAAAGATCTGACCTAACTTCACTGCTAACAAGCTCTCTTTTGTGTTTAGCATAAATGCAGAAGAGCATGCTTTATATACCCATTTCTCAGTATAAATAATTCAGGTCCCTGTTGCTATTATTTTGGTTCATGCAGGGAAATTTTACTAGGTCATTTTTTTGCTTTAGTCAATTCTCAAACTAGAGGTTCCTTTTTTTACACAAAATTAAACTTTCTGAAAAGGAAAATACCATTGGTGCATAAATACGGGTCAATATACCCTTTCTGAGAAGCTTCAAATTTAATTGCTTGTCATTCCAAACAACATGCTCATTGTACCTGGAAAAAAAAAAGATGTTATACACAGGTCTTTTCTCATCTTTTGACGGTAAATTATAAATAGATATTTAATATAAGAGGAACACATGGTCAACAAATTGAAGAATCCATCATCATATAGTTTAATATAAGAGGGACACAGGTCTTTTCTCATCTTTTGTTGTAGTTCTAGCAATTCCATACTCATTGACATCAAGAGATGGAAAATTGTGTCCAGAAAATTATTCTCATCATGAAGTTTTACAAGCCATTTGATTCTTGATGTCAAACTTAGATATGGAACTAATGGGAGCACCAAGTTTTGGAGGCAACGGATCACTCTTGATATGAGACTTTCAAATAAATGAAAATATTGTGAACACCAAACAGAGAATTTTACCAGTTTTTCATTTCCTCTTCAGTTGCAGTGGATGCAATAATAAAAGCCTATGGAAAAGAAAACAGAAAGTATAAGTTTTCATGATACCAAGGATTTCAGTCCCAGATTTAATACCATCAAGTTCTGATAGCACTTCAAAAGAAAAGTAGCTGAAAAAAGAAAAATTTATAAAAAATAAAAGACAAACTCAATCAAGTTATTTTTGGGTTTGTCTTCCAGTGAAAATCTTGACCAATGAGCCTTCTGATTAAATGATTAGACATTATGGTTCATTGCTTACGGCTCGGTCAAATTCAAGCATAAAGCATCTCTGAACATCATCCTTTGTTGGTTTACAACCACATCGATCACGCCTAGACGTCAAGTCTGAAAATTTTGTGTACGTGAAATGTAGAACTGCTGCCTCCTCCAGCTTTATCTCTCTACAATGAAAAAAAAAATTCACATTGTAAAGAAAATGGTATCACATTTTGGTCACTATACAGTTTCACAATAGTTCGCTGAAATCTGGAGACCAAGTGGCCTACTAGATCACAGGTACCTCCAAAATGAGCAATCGAAACCAAGTGACCTGATTTACCCTCATTTTTGCAATAAATTTCAATCATAGCCCAACTTTAAGTATTGGAAAGTAATCAGGATAAATTTCTTTGACCAATAGCCAGAAACAGTTTAATTATCTGAACATTACTCTTTCCTACAGATAATTGTTGCAAGATGAAAACTTTTGAATTCCTTTTTTCAAAAAATGTGGACAAATAGATGTATGGTGTTTTTCATTTTAAACTGGAATGCAAAATATTTCTTTTACTACAGAACTTTCAAAAGTAATTTGCAAATAAAACCAAACAAATATGAAAGCAGTATGCATATACATATAACTGAAAAAATGATAAGATATTATACTTCGGAGTTTTCATATAGTTGTGCCATCTATGTGCTCCATTAGGTCGGAGATTGTCTTGAATTCTGGCAGCTGACTTACCATTGCCATATGTCAGGAAGTAATTGGGGTTGCCACGTGTTGCTTCCTTATACATTCCAAAGTATGTCTCCTTTGGCAAATGATCATAGTTTTTCTTGAACATAGATACCTATAATATTATAACATTATTGCATTAACTTATCACCTATAGAACATCATGGCAATCTGAAATGTTTTGTTACCAAAAATATTAACATTAGAGGTGTATGGCAGCACGCCTTGTACACATACAAGTACATGCAGCCTAGGATAGGAAACATAGCCATATGTATCTGAAGAATAACAAACCAGAAAAGTACTGGTAGAAGCCAACACTAATTAAATTATCCAGGACTAAGGTACGGTTACTTAATTAAAACATACTATTTGAATCTATTTATTTGATTTCTCATATAATTCTTGAACTAAAACTTAAATAGAGGTAAGTTAAAAAGCATGCAACTAGGATACAGTCAGATAACAATCAAAAGCCCTGAAGATACTGTACCTAGAGAAATCAAAATCACTATTAATGACGTCTTAATAGCAATTCAACGCCAGAAAAAATATACTAGTTTAACTATAGCAACAGAGTGACAAATTATACCTCACTAAAAGGGTCTTTTATATCATCCTTTTCTATGCTACTTTCCTGTCAACATAATAGGAACTTCATGAATAAATTCAAGTTAAAAAGCAGAAAAAAAGAAGAAATTTCATAAGAATCTTGTGTTGGAATGCTGTTTAGGTAACTTAAAACCAGGACAGACCTTCTGGATAATGTACCATTATTTTTACTCTTTCTTGATTTATTGGAAGTTGCTTTAAAAAAGTTAAAAGGCAGGGGAAAAAGGAATTTCAGAACCAGAATCTTGTGCTGGAATGCTGTTTAGATAACTCCATACCAGTACAGGCCTTCTGGATTACCTACCATTATTTTTACTCTTTCTTGGTTATTGGAAATTAATTCACTTCAAATTATGCCTATTTGCAAAGCTAACTCCAGTGATGTTGCTCAGCTGCAGCTGGTCTCACGGTAGACTAAACAACAACCTTATATAAGGAAAAACTTACATAATTTGGGAAAACAACTAAATCAACATCACTAGGAGTATCAGCTAAAAGCCTTCTCAAGGAATATTCTGCAGCCCCCGCTGGATGGAGCAATTCATCTGTATCTAAATGAATAATCCATTCCATCCCAGCTTCCTGTTTTATTCAACACAGAACAAAAAACATATATAAAGCCCCCTTTTAAGAATTGGAGACAATAGATGTAGTTCATTAAGTAATTCTGAATATACATACTCGTGCCATAACAATAGCCATCTCCATGTTCAGTGATTGCTTGACAAAAAGCTCATAATTGCATGGCTTGTAGAAGAATCCTGCTAGCCATGTCTCATTCCAAATTCGGCTATACGTCAAAAGTGCCCAAGAAATAATATCACCAACACATAATTATTTGTTAAGTCATAATTAAGAACAATAAAGGAAGAAAAAGAAGTAAAGGGGATAACCTTCTTGCTTGCTTCTCTTCCAGATCCCGAGTTCTGTATATTACTTTCACGCCCTACAATTTATTAGGATACAAATATAAAAGATTCAGTAAAAGCACAAGATAATCCTGAAAATTTACAGAGACAACTTGAATTTAGAAACAGTCAACTTACTGGAATAGATTCCAGGATTGCAGAGACATGAGGCTTTGCAGCCTTCCCCTCTACAAAGAGAAAGAACTGTACAACTCCCATCACTTTATGGTAGAATAGCCAGGGCAAAATCTGCTCCAACCCAGCTGAAGTACTAGTTTGGATACATATCTGCATAACATATGAACACTCATATATGGCATTTTTTCCTAAATATTTTGGTGTAATAATATTTAACATAATTACTCCATTGATTGAAATAATCAGAGTTCCAATGTCATGGTTCCTGTTGTAATTATCAGAACGAAAGTATTTTCAACAAGATAAATTTAAATATTACAATGTCAACCAAAACATAAGCAAAGAGAATACTTTCAAGGGCTTAACTGTCAGTTTTCTAGAAAGAGACCTTTTGAAAAATCTACAAGTTTGCATCTTTAACCATAACTCTTAACTTAATAGCACTCGAAACATCTTTTTCTTCGCTCCCTTACATCTAAGGTCAAAAAGGTAAAAATCGAAGAGAACTTCCGAGAATTGGGATCAAATCTAGCTAACCTTAGGCTTAGGATCGGATTCAAATCCGAACTTCCACCCCCTGTAGTAAGGAAACGATGGTTTAAAACTACTCCCTAGTATCTTCGCACAATCCGACGAGTGCGAACGCGTAGATACGGAGGAAGAAGAAGCCGATTCCGACGATGGACTGGAGTTCTCCATTCCAGGAAACGCAGCGGAATGGTGACCAGGCCAGCGTCCAGTCGGGTCGTCCAAGTCTCCATCTCCTCGCCATTGAAGCACGAAAGCGAAGATCGCAAGACCGAGAGGGAGAAGCGTGAGAAGAAGAAGGAGGCGATTCATGGAAGGCGTACGATTGGTCGCCATTGCTGGGATCAGAATCGTAGAGAGGAGAAAGACTGTCTCCTTTTATTGGAACAATTTTCCTTTCTGAAAGGTGTATCTCAAATTCTTGTTTTTTTTTTCTTCTTCTTCTTCTTCTTCTTCTTTCAGTTCGGGTTTTGATTTTTGATTTTTGATTTCTCGTGCCGTCGTGCGGCTTGATTTGGTCGAAGAGAGTTTCTGGAGAGGGAACACTGTTTGGTCTACGTGGATTGTGAACTAGTCGATTGGTTGGCTTTGGCTAAGAAATATGGGCCCCACATTCAGTGTCTTGAAGTTGTGCAACGGCGCTATGGACCTGGTTCGTATAAGTAAAATTTAAGAAGTAGCGGGTTTAAATAGAAAAGACCGGGTCCATAGTTCGTTTCGAGCTATCTAGTAGATAGTTGAGATTTGCATTTGCCAACTGAAGTATGCAAAGACCGGGTGTAAGGAAGGAATGTTTGTACTTTCTAGCGGCGACACGTCACACGCGAAGGGAAAGCGAATGAGGTTGGAGCATAAGAAGACTGATTTGGTTTGGAGCATAAGAAGACTGATTTGGTTGGCTTAGGTGGAGCGAACCCTGCTGATTAAGACGTCATCAGACCAGGAAACTGACACGTGTCCATTACTCCGTTGTCGTTTTTAGTCTCCGTTACAGTTTTCGAATTGTGGGGTCTGTTTGTGTTTTGCAAGCAAGTGATAAATTTCCGAAAAATCCGGACACTCAAATTCAGGGGTTTTTTTTTTTGTGAAGAATTCAGGAAATATAAATTTAATAATAAGTTTATTGATGGCGACATATTATAACAGAGCAGTAATATTAAAATATCAATAAGGATAGAATCCTAGGCAATATTTTAGTGTCGCATTTTCATAAGAGCTTTTTATTTTAAATTAAGTACAAAATTTAGAAGTTTAGGGAATAGGTCTGATGCTCGTTGTTGGATGTAGATTACGTAACTTAGAAGTTTTATAAACATTAATTCTTGTTGATATATAATTAGAGGTTGCTTAGTAATTACTAATGTCGATGGACTGTAAAAAATTATAATATGTAACAAATTGCTTCATATTAGATCATAAAGATTGGATTTATACTTAGAATTTTTTAATGCAAAATGTTAAATTGTCAAGTTGGTTATATATTTAATTAAATTAAATTTGTAATTACAACAATTATATAATGGAGATGGTGATAATAGCAATAAAGATAACGATATGCATAGTAACTTTGAAATAAGAATGATCTAATAATAGTCCAAACGATAGTTTTCATATTAATAGGCGTTTGCTAGAGGCAATGATATATATTATGATAGTCATCGTTGTTGTTGCTATCATAATAATACAAGTTATACAACAACAATAATAGTAGACGGATATTATTTATTATTTATATAAAATAAAAACTGCAAGCCGACAATAATAATAATAATAATAATAATAATAATAATAATAATAATAATAATAATAATAATTGTAGCAGTAACTGATAATGATATTGACGTTGTCACTTTCAGGATGATAATATGGTTTGCGTGCTGTCATTATGATACGAAAAAAGTACCTTTTGAAATAACTTTCGGAAAGTTTGATGATCAAAGCTGTTTTTAACTTCTATACTAATTAAATTGAATCTAGGTCTCACTATTTCCCAAAGTTTCGTTGGTTGCAATAACGTGTTCATTTTTTTCTTTTTACATTTAAAGAGACAAAGATCAAATATAAGTGCAAACCGGATTTAGAACCCGCAACCTTCAATAAAAATGCATTGTTCTTTGTCATTAGATTAAGAACTAGTTCTTCAAACTTACATTGTGAACTGTGAATATTTTTAACGTTCATAGTTATCGTTCCAGTGGGGACCATAAAAAAAAAAAATTCCTGTCTCAGACAAGAGTGATGACAGAGTTTCTGGAAAAAAAAAAAAAAAGTTATTTTTTCCCCTATTATTTGTAGGGCTCGCTTGCCATATTTGTAATTGCAAGATTCAGCCATAATAACAGTAAGTATAAACTATGAACTACTGATTTTGATAAACTGCCTTTAGGGCTAGGTGTGTGCTGAAAACCCAAGTTAAATGCACAATGCGCCATGGGCGAAGCTATGTGAAATTTGGTGGGTCTATGGACTCACCTCAAAAAAAAAATTTTATTTGATATTTTACTTGTTTGTAATTAAAAAAAAAAATCACAAGCAGTTAGGGACTCATCTAAAAAATTTGAAAGACCCAGCTGTACGTGTTGTGTTTGATTTGAATTGCATAATGACACCTAAAAAATTACATAAGGACCCATGTAGCATTTGTTCTTGACTAATCGTCTTCTTCATTCCTCCCCGATGAATCTTATTATTAAGACAAAACTTTAAAATATAATGAAATATTTAGTTGAATAATTACTTGTAGCATATATATACTAGTGCGAATCTCACGCATTGCATGATTCGTCTATATAATATTTTATGAACTTCAGGACATTATAAACAAATGTGACTACGGAAGATAAAAAATACAATTCAGATATTATATAAAAGCTGTCACTAAAAATCCTAAATACTCCTTTGTATGCCTTCCATCTTTATATATCTATAATATAGAAAAATAAGTGTTCAATAAGATTTCTAATGAACCTATTTTGCAAAATTATGAGAAAAAATGAAATTCATAGAAAATTGTTGTACTTTTTTTTATTGTCTTGATTTTGAATTATTATTTTGTATATTAAATATATTATTTTAGATTTTCTATTGTTATTATAATATATATTTGATTTTTCATAATTTTTTATGTAACATTATTTTAAGTTGTTTATTTAAAAATTATTATTATATTATATTTATATTAGACATTACATTATACATACATATATAAAGCTTGGCCGACGTGAGAAGCACATGGGGCACTGTGGTTAGCACAGTGCTCTAGATTTTCTGTGACGCATGATTTTTTGTGGCAAAAATAATATTTAGGATTTCTTATGGCAGCTTCCATATAATATTTTAATAGTATTCTCAATTTTTATGGTATTTTTTATATAACATTCTGAATTTCGTAAAAAAATTATATGAATAAGTCGCGCAACACGTAAGATTCACCCTAGTCATACATATGTTTTCAGCAAATAAAATTTTACGGACCCTGCTGACATGAAATCCTAGCTTCGCCCCTTAGGCGCCATCAACCTTCGACTTCAACTAAAGCAGTTGACAATAAAAACACAATGCCAAGTAATGCATATCTATACATTTTTTTTTAAAGATAAACAAAGCTATGATATTCATGTGTTTCCTGTCAAAAGTAAAATTATGCTGCAATTCTATTTTATATATTGCTAAATGGTAATAATTGCAATACCCCAATTAATAGACTTGGAGGAAGAAACTTAAATATAATCCAAGCTCAAATATATAATTTCTCAATACAAAAAAAAAAAAAAATTACTTACCTTAGACTTAGGATCTGCTCCAACTTCAAATTTCCACTCCCGATAGTAAGGAAATGACGGCGAATAACTCCTCCCTAGTACCTTTTCACAATCCGATGAATGCGCATCTGCCGGCGAAAACAAAGAGAACGGACCTGAATTTTCCATTGTTGGAAATGAACCGTCATGCTTGATGGGATCATCTAATGCATTGAATTTGACATTGCCTCGCCATTGAAGGACGAAGGAAAATGCCGCAAGGAAGAGAGGGAGTAAGGTTAGAATTACGACGAGACGATGCGCCAGAGATGAATTGGGAACTGGTGGCGCCATTGATCACAGTTTCTTCAAAAGATAGGAGATAGTGACTGAATGAGGCTCTGTGTAGGGTTTGTAGATGTATAACAAAAGATTTGAGAATAGGCTTTTTGTTTTTGGACAAAATGTTGTCAACTTTTGGAATGGACTTCTCTGTATTTCAAGGTTTTCCAACGTAGGCAGTTTTGTAGAGAATATGATATATTTATATGAAGAATTTGACAAGATTTAGAAGGTGTCCATCTCATAAATGGCAAAGGGGACATATAATAAAATTCATTAAAATTGGAGGCTGGGTCCAGTTGTACAAAATGGAGGCCCAATTATAAATTGGTCTCAGAAGTCAAGGGCTCCACACAAATTAAAAGGCCCAATAAAATCAGATCCCGTACCACATGCTGTTTCTGGCATTTTTTTTCAGAATTTATACGGAGTCGGATTTAATTTCGATAATAAAAGTTCACCAAAAATAAAATTTACAAATTAACCCAGAAATTTGTTATCTACATCTTTGTCTAAACAATACTAAATTATTCTAATTCTCAGGGTCCTTTCGAAAAAGTATCAGTGAACCAGTCCACCACCAATCCGCATCCTCGACAGTCCTTTTAAAGGACTGTGCCGAGCAGTCCTTTTATTTGGACTGTCCGATGGAGATCCAACGACAAGGACGGAAATCCCTGGTTTTTTTCGTCTCTCCTCCTGACCCCTCCTGCCCGTCCCGAGTCTGGTTGAAAAAACCAGCGATTTCGACTGCCAAAAGAGTCGAATTCCCGCCAAAAATTGTGATCTCGCCTGTCTCATCGAGTCCCCTTCTCTCTCGGTCTTCTTCTCTCTCGAACGAGAGGGACTTCTTCTCTCTCGAACGAAAGGTAAATCCTCAACTTCTTCTTCTCGAATGGAGGTCTCTCTTGTCTGATTTATTACCATCTCAATGCTGCTTCTTACTTGTACAGTATATCGAAATTAACCTCAAATTACTTCTATAATAATTGCTGCTGGACAAACAGGTTAGGTCATGCTTACAAATAGTGCGCAGACTGGCCAAATGGGTGAACCGCTGGCAGGATCGATCGCTATTGGTACACCGGGGATATCTGCCTCTCCATTGCTTGCTGAATTCAGTAGTCCTAAAGCAGGACAGGGCACAGAGTTGTCAACTGAAGTTCCTCAGACTGAGAAGCCAATTGAGAAGCTCGCTCGATTGGTTAGTGTTTCTTGCCCTTTGCGATGTCAAATCCATGTAAGTACTAATAAGCATAACAGTTGACAGTGAATAGACCTATCTATGCATCCACTGGAAAGATAGAAATATGCATCCAGTAGCTTTTTTTTTTTAAGTAAAAGATAGAAATATGCATCCAGTAGCTTTCAATTAATAGGACAAAAAAAAAACAATATCTTTTTTTTTTAAGTAAAAGATGTCCAGTAGCTTACTGCCTCATGTCCAATAGTTAAATTTTTTTTTTCTTTTTCTTTATGAAGGATATGGAGAATTCGAACAACATGCCTCATGTTGGTATGTCATTTGCAACCGTGGACGAAGCATGGACATATTGGAAAAACTTTGGTGGAAGAAATGGTTATGGAGTTAGAAAATTATATGGAAAAAAAGGAAAAGATAATAAATATTGTTCATACACTTTTGTGTGCGCATGTGAAGGGGAAAGAAGAAAGGACAAGCGAGATCATCTCACAAAGAACCCCCGAGCTGAGACCCGAACTGGTTGCAAAGTTCTTTTGGCAATTAAATTTGATAAAAACTCCCAAGAATACAAAGTTAAAAGATATCATCTCGATCACAACCACACTCTCCAAAAACCCCAAGCTTGTTATCTAATACCTACCCAACGTGAAGTCTCTGAGATAGCCCTCATTGACATCAACCTAGCCGATCTTTCGGGAATCCGGCCAAAAGAATCCCATGAGTTACTAAGTAGACAAGCCGGTGGAGTTAGAAGCATTGGTTACACCAAAGATGATCTTAGTAATTGCTTAAGGGATATGAGAAAGGAAGCAATGGAATATGGGGCAGCCGTTGCCATCACAAAGTATTTCGAAAAGCGGGCTTCGGAGAATTCTTTTTTTCAACACTTTGAGGATATCACTGAAAATGAAGAGATAGCTAACATTCTTTGGATGGATGGTAGAATGCTAGCGGCTTATGCTCGGTTTGGAGAGGTAGTTATCTTTGATACAACTTTTGGAACCAATAATGAAAAATGGGCCTTAGGAACTTTTGTTGGATTTAATAACTTCAGAGAAATTGTGATTTTTGGTGCGGCTCTCATGTGTGACCAATCTACCGAGTCGTTTGCATGGGTATTCACAAAGTTTCTAGAGGCGAATGGTGACAAAAGACCCATAACCATGTTTACGGATCAAGATCACGCAATAGGAAAGGCTTTAGGGCAAGTATTGCCGGATACAAAGCATGGGTTATGTGTTTGGCACATAATGAAAAATGCTCAAAAAAAGTTGTCTAAATACAACAAGAAGAAAGATAAGAATGATCCCGGTTTAATGGGAGAGTTTTGTAAATGTTTGTTCAAGTACGAGGTGGAAGAAGAGTTTGAAAAAGCTTTTAAAGAACTAGCGGAAAAGGTGGACGAGAAAGACAAGAGATGGATAAATTTCATCTATGATTGTAAAAAAAAGTGGGCATATTGTTTTATTATTAATGTTAAAAGGGTCAGCACCATTATGGCAATCTGATGACATCTTTATCGCTACTTAGGTATAGACCTGGGTGGTATAGACCTGGTACAGACCTTAGGGTCAGCAATTTGTCAATTATCCTAATCTCATTATCCTAATTGCCTTGCTTTTTTTTTTCCAGCCATTTGTCAATTATAGAAGACTAGACAAGATTTAGAGGAATTTCTTATTTTGGTCACATTTTGTAGATGAAAGAAATAGTGGAATAGTTAGTTGGCAATATTTTGTAGATGAAAGAAATAGTGGAGTAGTTAGTTGGCAACATTTTGTAAAGAAAAAAAATAGGGTTTATGTAACATTTGGTATATATGAATTTAAGCAACTTTAATGGGTTTATGTGCAAAATTTGTGCTAGTGGGTCGGATATTTTTCTTTAATGGGTTTATTTGTAAAATTTGTGCTATGGGTAGGGACTGAAGTTCATAAGTTAGGCAGGGATGTTCCTGGACTTCATTTCGGTTCCCTCTTTATAGGTACCAGCTTGTAGTAACCAAAATTTTGTTGGTACTGATTAGTGTGGAGAATTGAAGTTACTGTACTAACTTACGCACCATATTGTTACCTAACTTACACATGTACAGTAGTTAATTTAGAAAGGTGCAGTTGTTGATTTTTCTTTTTTATGAAAAGATGCTTATTCAATCATATATGCTTGCATCTCTTTGAATCTGGTAGTGCAATTATGCGGTGGTACCCTTCGTACCAGTTGGTACATGCTTTTTTTTTTAAATGGTTGACATACTTTGATCAACGAATCTGATATGCTTGTTGGTAAAAACTCCAGCTTGCTCTAGATTTGGTACCAACGAATCTGTTATGCTTTTTGGTAAAAACCCCAGCTTTTAATTTTACTCGGTTGGAAAGCCTAGTTAGCTCCAGTGATGAAAGCTCTAATTTGACTTAATTTCCAGTGATGATCCTGGATGTATACCTGAACCCTTTCAATTGCGCATCTGTTTAACACAATTAATTCTTACCTCATGCGTTAACAATAAAGAAAGTCAGGAGAAGAAATTAAAATTGAGTCATAAGCATGTTCAATCTAGTATTAGTTGCCAAATATAGCAGTAACACAAGTGATGGGTGATCTGTTTAACACCATTTCATTTTACCCATTTCAACTGTATCAACTGTATAATACCATTGGCCGCATCAATTGTATAATACCATTGGCCGCATCAACTGGTACCAGTGGTACATGGTACCAATTAAAATTTTTTTTTTAAAAAAAGTAACCTGTTTCATTATAGAAACTGAGTTCATACAAACAAGAAAGTAGAAATGAAAAGATCCCCTCATTCTCACTTTGTTCAAACCCAGCACATACGCTGACCCCTCCCTAATCTACTGAAATTGAAAATGACATATAAACCCAGTACAAAGTTCATATCTTATATTTAGAAAAATGCTAAGTTCAAATTCAGAGTTTAACAAAGCCCTGAAAGCTCTTCTTCACGTTTTTCTCTTCCTAGCTTTGTGTGATGCTAATCAACCTTGTCCTTCCAGTATTCCTCAATTTATCAATTCTTGAGTTTACAGGCCTATGCAATTGAGCCATCTCCATCTCGAATCCACTAGAGAGCACGGAATTGAGCCATCTCCATCTCCATGATGGCATGGTGGAGAGATGAATTGAGGTGTGCAAGCGGCATCTGGCTTCAATTCACTTCCCCTCCTTCACTGTGCCACTGTACCAACCAAGTGGTCTTCCCACGGGTCTAGGTCAACGCAACCGAAACAAAGAATATAATTGTACTCTCCTCTCCTTCACGAAACTATAGAGCCCATCCCCATGTCTTGCGATGGCCGGAACTACTGTAAACCCACCGGAGAAGCTTGGCGTGTAAATAAAATTAACGGAGGGGCCTTAGTGGAAAATCACCTGCGTCCGTCCTATAGCTTGTCAGAAATCCGTTGCATGAACGGATGATGGCTTCGTGTCTCAGCAGGCGTGCAAGAGAGGGGAGATCGGGAGAATGGAAATGGAAAGAGACGAAGGAGACGAAGAGTCTCGAAATAGAAATGAATTTAATTTTTTTTTAATGTTCCTTTTTATTTTCGAGCGATACGGGCAGATTGGGCAGGATCGATTTCGCAGATTTTTGCTTTTTTCCCTCCGCGGCCTTCGATCTCCATCGGACAGTCCAAATAAAAGGACTGCTCGGCACAGTCCTTTTAAAGGACTGTCGAGGATGCGGATTGAGTCCACCACTGAGCAGTCTCAACTCTCTCTCTCATTTTGTTTAGATAAGAAAACGGATAGAGCTCTCTAGAGCTTAGAAGTGAATCCATGGCGAGTCTCTCTCTCGCTCCCTGCGGCCTCAAACCTCTATCTCTCTCTAGCAATGGCAATCGATACTTCTCCATGGCCTCTCTTTCCTGTCACGCCAGATCCCTCTCTCTCTCTACCAGCTTCTCCAATGCTTCTCTCTTCTCCTTCTCGACAGGTACCCGGTACAAACCACTCAATCTTCAGTAACTTTTGGTTGATTCAGTCTAGTTTTGAATCTATAACTTGATAGCGATGGTGAATTGAGGTATAAAGGCTCAAACTAAGGTTTTGAGAAATGATAGAAAGGGATTTTCTGAGAGTTCTTACACCAAATACAAATGAAAATAGGATTGATGGAGAGAATGTTTTTCGGAAGAAGAGAGAGAGAAGAAAATGCTTTTTTTTTTTTCCAGAATGTCACGTTTGGATACAGTAGTAAACTAGTTGTGTTGGTCCAATTGCTGATGTAGTACAAGATTACTAAATAGAATTGATGAAAGAAATTAATATTTGAAGCAGGTACATTTTGTCAGCCAATGAGGTTGTCTAATAAGTCACAGCAGAGAAGGGGTTCTCTGGTGGTATGTGAAGCAGGTTCAACAACGAAACCCGACTCGGCAGCAAAGCGTATGCGCCAGAATGCGAAGCGGCGGCTCCGAAACAAGGCCCGCAAGTCTGAGATCCGTAAACGCATGCGCACGGTTTGTTTGCTTTTCTTCCTCTTTTGTTTCTCTGTTTACAGCCTTAGTAAAAGGTGCAGGATTTTTCTTAATTCATCTGGTTGCGCCATGAGATTGAGCAGTGATTTAGTCAAAGTCCATTACCTCTGCAGTGGTTCATCAAGAATCGTCCGATCAATGATGAGTGCCCCGTGATTAATATTGGATACGTAGGGCCCATAAATTTTAACAGTCGAGATTCGATCTGATGGTTTTTGAGAACCACTGCAGTGCGGTACCACTGAAGGGGATATTTGTCCTTGCTGTTATATCTTGCCTCTATGATAAAGAGAACTTTTTTTTTTGCTTGGTCTGTTGGTTGTTCGTTGCATAATTGGGGCAATCTAAGGCTAGTTTAGTTAACTTGAAAGAGCTAAATAGCACAGTTTAGGGCAGCTGAGCCTAAATCAAGTCTAATATAGGTGGTTAAGTTAAAATGGGTTTTAATTGAGAAGATGCACAAGTGTTCACGTGTATAATTCCTCAATCAGAGTGCTTTACCAGTCTGTTCACCTTTGCATTGTTGGATTCATTTATACACAGTGTTTTAGCTATTCAGTATCCTGTTCTCTGCAGCATTGGATACTGTTTCATCTATTCCTTAATTTCTGATGGACATTTAACTTATACATTTCACTGGACAATTAATTAGTCTCTGTTCAGTATCCACAACTGTAAAAAAATAAATATTAGATTTTAGCACTTTAATCTGCTGAGGAATCTTCGCCACCTTCCCCTTCAATTTGCCTATTTGTTCGTGAAAGTACATTCAAGGTTTCTACTCAGAAAGTTGTTACTGCTGACTTTAGTGATATAATATCTAATTTTTTTTTGCCTATAGGAAGTTCATCATATTAATCTTTAATGCAGGTGTTATGGATATTAAACTCTCTAAGAAAGAAAAAGAATGCAACACCTGAAGATATTATCCCTATTGAGAAAATGATATCAATTATATACTCAAAAATAGATAAGGCGGTCCGGGTTGGTGTGCTTCACAAGAACACCGCATCCCACCGTAAGTCCAGGCTGGCAAGGCGCAAGAAGGCTCTGCTAATATTCCGCGGCTGGTACACTCCGGCCCCCGAGAAATCTGCCTCTATGTCAGCGTGATTTTGATTTGTGGTCTCTCCTGTTAATGAAACATTTTTTGTTTCCTTTTGAAGGATTTGATTCAATATGGATGCTGTCTATTGCACAATTTTTCAGGGCTAAATTGCATAAAAATGTTCAATCATTCACACTTTTTACACTTCAACACCAAACTTCGTAGTCTTTAGAGTCAACCATCAGCCCGTCCACATATTTAATGACAAATAATAGCAACGTAAGTTCTGAAGCGATCAATTGACTGCAGTAAATGTAATTTCTCCGCTAACATAAATTTTTAGAAGCATTTTGATTAGCATCATTTTCTGTTTGTACTGTATCTTCCGTTAGAAACATAACGACTTTGCTTATGTAGGGCTCGTTTGGATCGTATGGGAATAAGGATTTTAGAAAAAAAAAAAAAAAACATTGGAAAGTGTGTAACTTTAGGAATAGTTTAGATGTTTAGGAAGAAACTATTCTTTCTTATTCTCATACCATCCAAACGGCCCTGTAGATATCTTTGTACAATTTAAATTGACGTCAAATTTAAATGGCTTTAAAATGTTATAATATTAGTTCTGACAAGTAGATAAAACAGACTTTGCTTACGTAGGTATCTTTTTACAATTTATAATGACGTCAAATTTAAATTGCTTTAAAATGTTAATATTAGTTGTGACAAGTAGATAAAACTGTGTTGGATAAAAAGATAAATATCTTATACTGACATGTTATAAGAATAAAATGTGTTAAAGGTTTAAATCTTAGTGCATTTAAGTTTAAAACACTTTATGGTAGTACTTCACCTTAGCTATCTGAAAACAGTTTGTAATTTTCGAGTAAAATTCAAATATAAAATAAAATTTTAGAAGCAATCTACAATATTTTGTAGTACAACAAATTCACCGAGATAGACATGTTTACAACGTCGATATGCTCTTTATTTCTGCCAGAATGAAATTTCAATATTTTTTATGAATACTAACAGAAAATTAATATAGCACTTTCAATCATTTTAATATTTATGTTATTTGACTTGCAAACAATGGAGGCACGCACAACGCAAGCATATCGACTTGCAAACAACGTCGATATGCTGCTTTCGTGCTGTACCAGAGTTTCACCGGTCAAGCTAGAATGCCTCAAAAAGAACATCTTAAATAATTTTTACACATATATCCGTAAGTTAGAATTCAACTCTTCGTTCATCCTAAACCATGCATGAACTCGGGCACAAGGAATAGCATTTGCAACTATTATAACAATCTTAGAATTTGCAAAACATTAGTTTACAGTTTTCCATAATCTGGTGGTTCTACTATAAGGAACAAAGACTAATAACAGGGGGGGGGGGGGGGGGAAGTCAGAATCTCTCCATGGTACCAACCACTGGCTGGGCTTCAACATGTTTCTTTGCCAGGTATGGTCCCCTTCTCACAGCTTCCTGCAACTGATATAGAGTAACAAAAATATTTAAAACTTACCACAATAAAGTACTAGCTACTCCAATTATAGGTTTGATTAAAAAGCAGTAGCATAGAGGTACAATCACACAACCAGGAATAAATGGACGTGAATTAGGGCTAAAGTATATAATATACAAAATTACAAACAATTACCGAGGCTGATTTTTCAAGACAATTACCGCCTTAATCATAAATTTAGGGGTTTACTGCACAGTAAATTATATTTACCTTTCCGGAAACACCAGCAGCTGTTGCATCGTGAAGCAAGCTAGAAGCCAATAAAGCTCTGTTTATTGCAACACAACAATCATGCCGTGCCTCCATCCCTGTATGAGATGGCAATAAATTACAAAATAACTATTTGCATACAAGTCTCATATTTACATCCAAGATCAGCATGCAAAGGGTCGAAAACAAGAAGACATCAAGAGCAAACTGAAAAATTTGCAAAAACTCCATAGAATTACCAAGATATTACAAAATAGCACAATTTTTTGCTGGTTGCAAAAAGAAAAGCTTTTAAGTATTAACAGAACTTAACTTAAGACCATACTGTTATTATTACCATTCATGTTTAACACCACAAGGTATTAGAATCAGTTGATTATTAAGGAATACTTAACATTGAATTAATGGATCTTTAAATATTCCTTTTTAATTTATAAGAGCACATTTCATCTTTCATCATTGATTTTCTCGATAAATGTAGTGCTAGAAGTTCACAATGTGCCTTTCTTAAGTCTCTCCTACAATGCAGAGATAATGAGGTTCATCTTTTAATTTTGCTAATTCTTGCTAACATTAAAATTTTAGTATGAATCCAATCTGAAGAATGAAACTAAAAAGGAAAACCATGTTTAGTAGTTTCAATGTGCTGATCAGTGAAAATAGAAATTATATCTTGTCTGGAGCACACTTCAGCTAGGCACCATTGCCGAGTCACCAAAACAGCTAGAACTCTGTAGCTCTGTTTCAGAATTCAATTGAAATAAAACATATATGATTCAAGCTGAAAAGCTAAAATATGTTAAATTAAGCATTATAATTAAGACAGACTTACAGCTAATCGCACTTCTGGTTCTTGCTTTAGTACTGAGAGGAGGAGACCCTGAAAGTAAATAAGAATATCGCAGCTTGTCATTTTAATCTCATATTTCATGGCTGATGTTGGATGCTGATGCATCTAGTTTATGGAAAATCAAAATTGAATTTTAAACAACAGAAAATAAGAAAAAACTAATTCTTTAGAAAAAGAGAAATTATATTACAAAAATTGATATATGAAAAACTATTTCTTATTATGTTTGGGCAAAGTTTCATACAAGTATGAATAGAATGTTGTTCGTAAAAAAAGATAATGACAATGATGATCATAACAACAACAAAACTTATAAACTAAGAATATTAATAATAACAAACAATAATAGAATAATAAAATATTAACTGATGGTGTGAGCTTGGAACTGTTAGCAGCAGTAGTATAAATCAAGTGCTTGAGACATCCTTCTGCTTTCTCACTTAGTATTATCTTATCCTCTGACCGATCGGCCCCACATATGCTTCCAAGGGCAAGCAAAGCTGCCTGTATAAAACATGGTCAAAAACAGTTTCCATGTTTTGCCTAAGGGATCTTCAACATAATCAAATATAACATTTTCTTTACTATTTCTCATTGTATGAACATACCTGTTGTTTTCCTCTGTGATGTCGATCAAAGGCTGCCTCGATAACTAATTTTGCTGCATCTTGTGAACTTGTTAGCATTAGGTTTGCACCCTGGTTTGCTGAAAAACGTTTTAAAAAAATTGATTATTAACAGTTGATTTTATTGCTCTGGAGTCAGGGAACAAAAATGTCAGGTACCTTGATCAACCCAGTATTACAAAACAAACTAAGATAATCCTTGAGGTATTATGACTCAACTAGGCTTTTAAGTATCCAAAGGATACAATTATATGAGGTGGAAGACAAAGGCCTGATTTCTTTCATATACAAATATTTATATAGAGTTTCAATAATTAAAAAATTCTAAAAGTTTAATAACACTAACTGGCTCCAATTAGGCCCAAAGATTCTAATGCTGCCTCAACCTCATCATTATTCTGACTCTCTAGCTCCACAAGTTTTCTGCTGATGCCTGACAGTAGCCTTGCCACAACTGATACCAAATTCAGAATCCACGATGAGTGCATAACAGAGATAACAAGCAGCACAAATTATATGTTTTGCAGAAGTAACCCTAGTAAAACCATGTTTGCAAACACAATGGAATAGTCACCGTACATGAAACTGAAACCCTAAAATCTTTTGAGCTGTACTTATTAATAGCATCCAACACATTAACAATGATTTTAGTCAAATGAAAATATGACCACATGACCCAGTACTTGCCCAAAATTACCAAACAAAATAATATAAGCTTTGCAAGCTCTTCATGAATCTGCATCGTTTAATGGGGTAAATTCATTGGTTTCATTCCCAAAATCTTTGAAAGAAGCTCTAATATGAAACAAAGTTTATTTAGAAACTATATTTCTAATGTAAATAAAAATTATTGTACTACCAGATTGATCGATGGCAGTGTATGCATCTGCTGAGCTAAGAAGCCTTCCACCCAGTAAGGCAGCTCTTGATCGAAAAATTGAATCAACTGAAGAATTGCTGCATAGATGTTTTACAAAGGTGAACCATAAATTGGAAAGTACATACTGCACATCAGGATGGAAAATTATATCCTTTCTGAAGATTACCTGATTATGTCAATCAATAATTGGAGCAAGGTTGGCCTTAAAGGAAGAGTGGCATCATTAGAAGATTCAACCAACTGTTTGCACGAAAAGCATCAAAGGAGTAAAGGAATAAAATTAATACTAAAAAATGAGCTGTAGATGTAGGATTATTTACTACACAAATCACAACCAAACTAGATAACATTTTACAAAGTTAAAGGGCTAAATTACAAAACTCTAAATGTAATACTAATACCTCATAGAGAAGCTCCATGGCACTAAGGGAAGTAAGGGGATCCTTTCCATTGTTGATTTCTGTTTCAAACAAACTCAGGAGATTCCAATCATGAATTGCTTTTACAACTTGGTTAGAAACTGGGTATAATTTTGTAATTAGCGCTAATATCCGAATCCGTGCCTGAAAACAAAATGAAAGGAGACATTATCCATTAATTCAACATTCATAAATTTATGTGCAGAAGTTGTTCGGTGTTTCATCTAATTGATCCAAAGACCAGAAGTCAGAACAATACAAACAAGTAGGGCTGAATAGGTATGCCTTAAACTGATGGAACCATATTGAATTGCTTGACAACTTCAGAACCAATGAATCATATGTAAATAATTTCTTTTGGATGAATCGATATCAATCATCAAAATATTTCAACAGATCTCTAACAATGAAAAAATTATGATTGAGAATTTCAGATGCCCTTTTTAACTTACAAGAGAAGAGGATCGTGCTGCTAGATTTCTTAGTTGAGCTGGGTCTTCAGCATTAGCAGGAAATATTACGGCCTGAGAAACAGTTGATAGTGAGAATACATGAATTATGATAAATAATCTAAAGAAAAAGCACAAGAAAGTATATTCTTACAATTCCCTGTGGAGGTTGAGCTATGCTCTTTATAGCATCCAATGATGCTGCTGACGTTCGCTCATTCCTGTGAAAAACATAAAATACTAGCATTTAACAACTTGCCATGTCCAGACACTCCTCTGCGAAATACCAAGCAAATACTGCTTTGTTCCCAATATTAACCATGAGTCCTCATGACTTCCTTTGACTTAATTGAGTTTAAGGTGATCATGATTCCTTTTACTACCTGTAGTATTCCATGATACTCTTGGTACCAAGTAACTTTTTCACTGGTTAGTGGGCTGTTGTGGCCATCATTAATTCAAAACAGCTACAATAGCAGTATATTTATATATTACCCATCAATCAGGCAATTAAGCAGGAGAGGATAGATATTATGATCTATGATAATCTGCAGAGCAGCTGCTTTGTCATCAGCCATGTCCATAAGATGGCAAACCTAATTTGTTTTTTAAAAAAAAGGAATGTTAACACTTTTAGGATTTCATTTTCCGTATTGGAATAAAGCATAAGTAGAAAGAAAATAAAAGAATCAAAATGTTCCATAATTAGTGATGAAAAAAAAAAACCTGCAAACAGGTTTATGGACTATAATCTATGAAATGTTTTGCATGCACCATGTCTTTTCCTCATTAAGATGGACATTAATTATACTCGTGTTCAACATTTAGAAGAGAAGAAACACATACAGCTCTACATGCTAGCCACTTTATGGTTTCAGATGTGGCTTGCAGTCCCGCTTGTAAAAAAGACTGCAAAAATGCAAAACAATAGTATCATTTACTAAATTGGACAATAAAGACAACTTCTTCTCCTATTAGATTGTTGAAACTTAATAGAATTTAAGTTATCATTCAGCCTCAATTTATTACACGCTTAGCGTGTATCTAAATAAAGAATGTGACTCCTATGAAATTTGGCATGTTTTGGAGATTTTGAATCAAGATCTCACATTAATCATTAAGATCCGACCCTGAAGAAACAAGATAATTCAATTTATAGTGATACTATTTTGGCTTATAGCAAGCTTATCCCAAGTGGTGTTACATTGGCTTTAGAGTGGTTTTCTTGATAATTGAAGCTTTTAAATCCCTCAAAAAGGAGAAATCAAGAACAGAAATGAATTTCGAGAGATAATAAGTATATAGTATGATAAGTACCCACCATAAGGTTTGGAATGAAGGACGCGCCATATTTTGTACTAAATATTTTGTCTAAGCAAGAGACAACACTATCCTCCAGCCCTGCCACGTATATCTCACTATGCAGTGCACTGTTAATAAAAATAAAAAGAAGATAAAAATTAAATATTATTGTGCCAATTATAAATAGTCAGTTTTTTCTAATCCTGACAAAATCAATCAACATGAGATGTACATAATTTAGGACAACAGCAATTATGTTAAGTCACATAAAAAAGAAGTTCAAATTTGAGTTTACAAGCATGGAATGAGGAAATTTCTGCTACTTCCCCATAAAGCTCAGCGCCTTTCATATTGTACTCATAATGTTGTGATCATTTCAGTAATTTGATTGATTTGATCTCTCTATAATTTTTTTCAAACAAATGCTCAGGAAAGAGCAATGACATACACTAATTTTCATTGTTCACAGTGCCAAATTAAAACTTAGCAGGTCATAACTACAAATTCTGATCGCTTCAATAGTTATTAACGAGAATAATAAGCGAAGAAACTCATACCTCAAAAGCACCTGAAGGGGATAGCGATCAAGGAACTCTTTCACGGAGGCATCATTCTGTAAACCTGAAACAAAATATTAACCAAAATGAAACTCAATACATAGAGAACTTGAGAAAATCCCTTGTATTTCACTTTTTTCGACGAATACCAGGGAAGGAAGCGAACTCGGAGGAAGCTTCTAGAAGCTGAGCCAGCTCCGGCGATGGGGTTGCGCCTCTTTCCTCTTCCATCTCTCTCTCTCTCTCTCTCTGATCGAGGTTATGCGATGAGGTATGGTGAAGGCAGGTGGCGAGGTCTCCTTGCGAGAAGTGTAAATGGAATTTTGTCTGATACTTGGAAAGAGGGAAATGAGAAATGAGAAATGAGAAATGGAGGGTTTATCACTTTCAGTCTAACCCCCAGTCCCCAGATCTGGAGTTCGGAGTTCGGAGTTCGGATTGGGGCTTAGGAGTCCGATCCAAAACCATTTTGTTTCTACTTTTTAATTTGATGTCCCATCCTGATTCCCTGATTATAAATTTTGTATTAATGATTTTAAATCCCAAGTTTAAAATAATAAATATAAATTATATTATTTCTTTCTATTTATAGAATGTACAACAAATTTAAGAAAAAAAGGTTATGAAATTTCAGCAAATTCAACGGCTCATATTTATCTTTGAAATTTGTTAAAAAAATATATCGATCTTTTAATTTTGAACTTTATTCTTTAATGAAATAAGAAGTTGTAGTACTTCGATCCGTCGTTGAGTATGAATCATTTGAACCAAATAGAATGGCATTTTTTATAATTAAAAAAAATAGTGTGATACTTGGAACTATGTAAAGAACAGTGATTGTAAAAAAAATAAATAAAAGAGAAGTACTATTAAAATGGTGTTTAGTATATTTATTGCAAAAGGGGGGGAAAAAAAGATAGCACTATGACTCGGGAAAAAAAAAAGTATTCAAGTCTGTCTTCTCCTATCTTCTCTATTTCAATTAGCATTTTCTAATATTGTTGTGAAGTTAAGAATTTTCAATCTTTCATTCTTTTGTTTTGATACAAAATGATACCAAAGTGCAAAGACCACCTCTGGCCAAAGTATCATGTTCATGATTTTTTTTTTTTTTCTTTTGGAGCAAACCCTAGCGTCGATTGAACAGCTGTGGCGAACCAAATCAATATCCTCTGAGAGCATTTTACCATCACAACTGTCCGATCATTACAGTTTTGCATCCAACCGATCAATGATGAGTGCCATATGATTGACCGTCAAAATTAGATCGGATGTTCATGATGAAGAACTGCAAGTAAACTGCAGAGGATTTTGGTCCGTGGCGAGCGACCCGATGATTGAGAAAAGAAAATGGTACTAGTCCAACGACATATTGTGTTGATACGTATTATTCTACTAATCCAGCAAATATTTAGGAATAGAAGTGATAGGGTCCATATAGCCCAAGCCGACCTGATAAGGCCCATATGGCCCAGGTCGGCCCATTACAAAAGAGGCCCTAAGAAAACAGTATAAAAATCTCTCTCTCTAACTTCAGCGGGGGATCGATCCGTCTCTCAAAACCAGAGCTGAGAAGCTCCTCCTCCTCCTTCCGCAAGGGGTGGTTGGTTGGCGGAAGGAGGAGCTCCACCCATCATCCATTCAAATCCAAGATTCTACCATAACTGGGTGTATCAGCTACCGTGGGGTGAACCAGCGAGCTCGCTCTCACTCTCAAATTAAATAAAAAAAAAACAACTTGCCATTTCAGGGGACGAGCTGACCAGATTCAAGGGTGCCGTCCCATTTCTAAGGCTCAGATCTTCGTCCCTAATCTCCCTCTCACTTGTGAATCTACTCGCTTCTCTTGCTCCCAACCGAGAAAGCAAAACCAATCACATCTTTCCTCTTCTCTTCCTTACTCGGAGATCGTGACAACTTGCGAAATCTAAATCAGAGATACGAAGGCTAGGGATTCTGCACCTCTCACCTTCTGATCTCGTTGAATCCTCTTTAACTCGCATCGATGAGAAGCAACCTTAGCTAGCGTCGATTAGAAGTGACTCAGTTCGCATCGGTTAGAAGCGACCTCACAGCATATTACAAGATGAAGTCAACTTTGAAAATCATCTAGCAGCTCGAGACCTAGACTGGAGATCAGGTCGATTCTCTCGTCGCAGTCACATGAGCTGTCGCCTCGGCCGCTCTTCCCAGCCCGTAATGTTCAGTGCGTGTGTCATCACTCGGTCGCTCTCCAAGAGGTACGTTCTCCTGTTCTTAGAGGTCAGCAACATGATACTGCCTACTACGTCATCTCGTCGCCTCCTTCTCTAATTACACCCTTATCAAGGTATATACAGATAATTAGGGTTGGGATGCAACCTCAGCACCAAATGGTATGGTGTAAGCTGGTGTGGTTTAAAATTCCGACACTGGTAAAAAATCCTCAATTTTAGGGATATAATTACAGAACTAACGAAAATAGTGGAACCGCTAAGCATGAGGTTGAGTGAACTATTTGGGCTTTGTACAATTATACTAGATAAATAAGCTAGAATAAGAAAAATTTGTCAACAAAGGTTATAAAGTTTAGTGGCTATATGGGGTTTGTCCAGGTAAGTATAGCTGTAATACATTTGATGATAACACGTACAAACACGCACATATTCTAGTGTGCTATTTGCGTGCACCAGAGATTCATTAAAACTAATAGGCAGTGCCAAACATCAAAAAGCCAGTAACCTTTTAGTGTCAAAGAGCAGACTTGAAACATATTATTCTGTTTTACACTTTGATGTGCCAAGAAGGGACCTAAGGATTGGTGAACTGGCCTACACCTAACAGTGGAGAGCTATGATACAAACAAGTTATGTGGTTATATGTTCAAAGTAATGATTTAATATTACATGACAGTGATCATAGTTATTGCATGGTAAACTGATAAATTTTGCACTGAGTCATGTATATGAGGTGGCAAAGTATAGTTCGCCTTCGCGATTAGGAAGCATCCTAAGCCGAGCTGGGTTGAGCAGGGGCTCTAATGTAGATCCCAGAGACACAGCGGCAGGTGTGGAGCCGCTTACTCAGTCGGAAAGGAGCGAAGATGCCATGATGGATCGTAGGTCACGATCCGCTAGGCTTCAGCACCTCGCTTCTCCTCTTGCTAGAGGTGGTCCCACCACTATGGATGCTGGGGGTCCACGTGCTGGTGCTTTACGGCCTAACCTCCTCTTACATGAGAGAAAATCGCAGTCGGAGGCGATGCCTCGGCCAAGATGCAGTCACAATACACTCGGACATGTGGTAAGCCGCGCCTATGCCGAAGGTAGGTGCTAAGTTACCTTTCCCTAATTCCAATATCTGATATGCAGGGTGACCTGCCAAATGCACACGGTACTAGTATCCGCATACATAGAGAAGTTACATCTTTTTGGAATTTACGTAAATAATTTGAATGCAAGTTCAGGTCCTTTTTGAGTAGACCATCCCAGCTTTATCTCATAAAGCAAATAATGATTCAAATTTCCCTGTCAACTTGCCAATAAATATTTGGCTCTAATAGAAATTTTAAATGAGTCAGTAAGGCTGCACCAGACAATTAAACCGGCACAAAATTGAGGAGACCGATGGCCTTGAAATAAATTTATTCAAAAATGCTTTTGAGGGCTCTCGTGTTACAACACCAAATATTATGCATCCTTAAATATTACTAGCTAATGTGCTACTGCATTGCAACAACCTCAAAGAACCAATACAGCAACTTTCGTGCATTTCTGTGTTCTCCGTTTAAGGATAGCGCAGAATCGTGGTGTTTGGTAGAAAACATATACCAAGTATGTCATCGGGCCATTATCAAGGCGCTTCAGTCTTCTCAAAATTGGCATTAATAAGAGGGATAACATATATTTGGGATTACTTATCATTTGCTTAGTTTAGCGCCCAAATAAATCACTTCAGTCATTGCATTTTAAACAAGTGTCACTGATGACATCAAGATTATCAAGCTTATTCATTAGCAATAGCCCATGGCTCGTATCAAGTACGAAACAGTGTGCCCTTAATAAAGGTTTACTCCTCTGATAACATGTTGATAGCAAAGAGTAAGCCAAAGGTTTTTCTGATGAAACGTTACAAATAGTCCTACGTGAATCATGGCATGAGTATGCATAAAGGTCATGGTTGCATTCTTTGGGTCTGCCGTTACTAATTCTCTTTCTTTTTGTTAGAACGAAAAGTTTAAATAAAAAAAGAGGCAGGTGGGAGATGAGTCAAACACTCTGTGAGAAGGCTGACCAATAACAACCTTCTCTCCCCTGCGCTGAACCCAAGTTCAGCGGTACCTATCGTCCTTCCTCTTTCCTTTGCGGTCGAGAGGTGATGGCGATCTACAGCCTTCTCAATGACCCCATCTATCACAAGAATATTTCCTTCTCTATGGTTACACCTTTCTCTCTTAAAATATTTTATTTGTGGTCGTTGTGCAAACAAAGAGCCAAACCTTTTCTAAATAATTGGTAAGGAATGGAAAATCATCCAAAATATAAGACTAAGATTTCCTCAGTCTGGTCAGGCATAAGCTGCTGATTTATTTTATTACTAAGAACTGAATCTTCAGTGGGAGTGCTGACGATATAGAACAAGGGCAAGAAAAATAAGCATGTGCTGACTTTTTTCCGGTAATTGTTCTATGAAGATTTCAAAAGCTTACCAAACGTGGAGTGCATTTAAAACAAATCTGTTTGAGTCCACGGGATAAGCGAAGTGTATTATCCGCGGTTATGTTTTGTTCATATGCTTTCTTGTCGACACTCTACCGTTAAGTATACTAGTAGCGTGTACTGTTTGTGGCAGGCACAAGCAGTTCATAAACTAAAGTTCTTGTTTTGTTTACTTGGAGTTCAAATCGGTAGATCTGGTCCCATCTAAGTAACGTTAGTGTTGCTCTTTCTAAAAAATATATATATATATGTATATAGAGAGCAAAGAGACGTGAAAATACAAATCTAAGGTATACAAAGGTAAAAGCTTAAGTGCCTCTGGTAGAAGTAGCTACTAGAAGACGAAATAGAAACATATAATTTATGGCATGACCCAGGTATATCTGTATAGTGGTTCACAATCTGCTCTCTGACTTGTACAAGCGGAGTTGACGGAATTCCGTGTGCAGTTGTTTGCTGCATACACCTAAATTAAAGTGAAAAAGTAAGCATTCGTACTTATGCCTAACAGAGAAAGTGGGTATACAAGCAAGTTGTGTGATTACATGTTCAAAGTAGTGCCCTAATATTGCATGACAAGTAACTATAACTATTATATGATAAACTGACAAGTTTGCTTTGAGCCATGTGTATGAGGCGAAATACAATTCTTCCTGGCGGTTAGGAAGCTTCATAGGCCGAGCTGGGTCGAGTGAGGGGCCCTAACATAGATCCCAGAGGCACGGCGACAGGGGCAGCATCGCTTTGTCAGGTGGGAAGGGGAGCGGAGATGCCATGACGGCGCATTGGTTGCAATCCGCTAGGCTTCAAGCACCTCGCTTCTCCTCTCACTAGTGGCGACAACGCCACTATTAAATTCGGGTGTTGATATGTCATGGCATAGTCTCCTCTTACAACTGTATGTAACTCAGTTTGTGCCAATTTAATAATCTTATGTCACAAGTAACTAGTGAAACCCTCTATTGCTTATCAAAAACAATTCAGTCAAGTAACGCACTAGCTAGGGATATGAAAGCTCCAGAAAAGGTTCACTAGCGAGGCATGAGGTAACTTGGAGAATCACCCGACATAATAGTTCAATTTGCATTCATTATCAAAACTGATTATTTTGTTTGGAAACTAGATTCTGCTTCCAAACTAAGCAATTTTGTGCATGATGCACGTGTAGAGAGCTGATGAATTGGTTTAAATTTCTAATAAAAGTCCTTGAATCAAGCTCTCTGCATAAAGATCTGGGGTAAAAGAAGTGCGAAAGTTTGCCTAATTTTAATATAAGTGCAGACCAAACCAGTTCAATTGCATGCATGGCCAGGGTATAAGTGTTAGTATTTCTTTAAATTATGTGCTATACATCCAACCCAAGTTTGAACAGCGATATAAGACCGATATAAGACCTTGACCGAGAGGAACTCGTGCGCCTATACCAAGAGGGGAACCTCAAATTGTATCCTTCAATTCTACTTTTGTGATTCCAATTTCAATTTCAATTTATCACCTCGGGCGACTTCATGTCATTTTTATTTCAATTCCAAAAGGGGAACCTTGAGTTTATCTCGAAACAACCCGAACAAAAGGGGAACACCGAGTTTATCTCGAAACAACCCTAACAAAAGGGGAATACCGAGTTGATCTCGAAACACCCCGAACAAAAGGGGAACACCGAGTTTATCTCGAAACACCCCGAACAAAAGGGGAACCTCGAGTTTATCTCGAAAAATCCGAACAAAAGGGGAACATCGAGTTTATCTTGAAACAACCCGAACAAAAGGGTAACCTCGAGTTGATCTCGAAACAACCCGAACAAAAGGGGAACCTCGAGTTGATCTCGAAACAACCCGAACAAAAGGGGAACATCGAGTTGATCTCGAAACACCCCGAACAAAAGGGAAACATCGAGTTGATCTCGAAACACCCCGAACAAAAGGGGAACCTCGAGTTTATCTCGAAACAACCCGAACAAAAGGGGAACACCAAGTTTATCTCGAAACAACCCTAACAAAAGGGGAACACCGAGTTTATCTCGAAACACCCCGAACAAAAGGGGAACCTCGAGTTTATCTCGAAACAACCCGAACAAAAGGGGAACCTCGAGTTTATCTCGAAACAACCCGAACAAAAGGGTAACCTCGAGTTGATCTCGAAACAACCCGAACAAAAGGGGAACATCGAGTTGATCTCGAAACACCCCGAACAAAAGGGTAATCTCAAGTTGATCTCGAAACAACCCGAACAAAAGAGGAACCTCGAGTTGATCTCGAAACACGCCAATGCTCGAAACAGGTCTCTTCAGCGAGCTAAAGGCCGATCTCGAGTCTTATCTCGAAACATGATAGTGCTCAAAACAACCCTCTCCAAGGCAACGAGAGAAACCTTGAGAGTTTGACCTCAAAACAACTCTCTCCTAGGTCACGAGATAGTTATTAAACAATACTGCAATATCAGCTTGCGTATGATAAATTAGACCTTTCTTCTTACAATTGCTTATATGGTCAATTTTTGCTTAGTGTCGCAGATTATATTTTCTATGTTATTTTTGAAGAAATTGCATTCTATTAGTCAATTACGTGGGTGATTTATCACTAGTTCTAGTGTCATTGTAGCCATCGTAAATGGGCCCAATGATCAGGTCGGTTTTTATCAAATGCTGAATTTATATGGCCAATGCTAACAGTTGCTTCTTGTGCATTTCAAGCTGGCACTACTATCCTCCAGGAATGTCGGTTTATTAAAAAAAAAAAAAGTTGGCCTAAATGTTTGAAGTATTGTACATGTTCAAACGCTCTGGAGCATAGGAAAAGACGGAACCTTCGAGGTGGAACCTCGAAAACAAGGCCTCTAAGAGAAGGCACGGAACCGTCGAGGTGAAACCCCGAAAACGTGTAAGAGAGAGCACGAGTGGCAGCCAACAGCCCTAGTCGAGACCCGATCGTTTGTCTCGACGAGATGCTCAAGAACTCTGCATCTAACGGCCACCACTAATCGCTTCCAGGTACACACACAAGCCTAGCGGCGGTATCCTGTGATTTAATCGTACTTAAAGAGTATATCTAGATGATGCGGAAACAGAAGTTTGGTTTCTTTTCAATTAAAATTGCTTGGCGATTTAATTCTCTTTCTCACTTACATGTAAATCCAGAAGCTTCATTGATTTAGCTTATGGACCACAAAGAGCCTCCTTCCCTGTTTAATTAAGTATGTGGTTTGAGGCCGACATTATAAAAGAGGGAGCTTCAAAATGAATGTGAGTTGGTGACTCAAAATGAAACAAATATGGTACAGAGGGAAATCTGCTACTATTTATACCCACCTTTGAGCTGAATTTTTGTTCATTTAGAAAGAAGTTTAACTACATTAAAAGCTATCCGATCATCAGGTCCATCGAAAGTTCGACTTCAAAATAACTTTTTCCCATGATGAGAGAGGAACCTCGAGGGTTCAACCTCGAAACAACTCTCCCAGGACAAGAGACGAACCTCGAGAGTTCAAGTTCGAAACAAGTCTCTGAAACAAAAGATTGTCCTAAGGACCCAAGGAGGGACCAAAAAGGACTTAAAACTAAGAGTTTCTCCTCCTTCCACAAGGGGTGGTTGGTTGGTGGAAGGAGAAATCCCCATCCATTTCTTTCATCACCAAACCCTAGACAAACCACTTTTACCTTCAGTGGGGCCCGACCTAGCGAGCCTGGAACTGCGGATGAGAAACACTCAAGAATAACTGAAGAATGAGACGGATCAGTAGTTTGAAGAAATCGCCCAGAGTGACAAGTTTAGTATTAGAACCATGTTGGCACCGTCACACGCCTCAATAGTATAATAGCACAAAAGACTCGAGGAGACACAAGACTCGAATACTCCTTACCACCATGAGGGCTCATTTACCTCGCAACTCGCCCACCTCAAGGGCTGATGATAAGGCCTATTAAGGCTCAGTTCGACTCAACAGTGTAACATCATCAAAGATGAAGCCCTAGGGCTCATCAACTAACTGTGTTGAGGACTCACCTCGTAGAAAGATCCAAAGGGATCGCTCACCTCGACATGAAACTCGAGAGTTCTTCGACCTTGAGGTAACAACAAAATTGCTTTTAAACTTCAGCCTCATATTATTCAGCTGAAGCTCGAGGACTGGTGATAGGGACTAAAATTCTCTTTTTTAGCCTGTCAGAACCGTTACAGCCCCATGAGTTAAACTTCAGCCTCATAATATTCAGCTGAAGCTCGAGGGCTGGTGAAAGGGTCCATATGGCCCAAGCGGTCTAGGAACCACCTCGGTCCAAAGATTTAGCTTCAGCCTCATAATATTCAGCTGAAGCTCGAGGGTTGGTGATAGGGTCCATATGGCCCAAGCGGTCTAGGAACCACCTCGGTCCAAAGATTTAACTTCAGCCTCATAATATTCAGCTGAAGCTCGAGGGCTGGTGATAAGGCCCATATGGCCCAGGTCGGCCCATTACAAAAGAGGCCCTAAGAAAATAGTATAAGAATCTCTCTCTCTAACTTCAGCGGAGGGATCGATCCGTCTCTCAAAACCAGAGCTGAGAAGCTCCTCCTCCTCCTTCCGCAAGGGGTAGTTGGTTGGCGGAAGGAGGAGCTCCACCCATCATCCATTCAAATCCAAGACTCTACCATAACTGGGTGTATCAAGAAGAATCAGCTCTCTTGGAGTTAATATCATTTCAAATTATACAAGCCATGTTTGGTAGAGGAATAAATCGTGAAATAGCTTAAGAACGAATAAATAGTTAATTCATTTTACTCTTCTAAATTTATATCATGTTTAGTATGAAAAAACATAGTAAATAAGGAATAAGAATAACTAAATAATAATTATCTCTTGATCCATATGGAGTAACTTTTCTTCATCTAAAATGATAGAATAGTTTACACCTCCCTACTCCATCAAATTTAAATCATGTCCGGAGGATTAAAAGTGGATTATGTGAGTTATTCCACCTTTAATCCTCTGCCAAACATGGCTAGAGCTGGATTTTTCTTTCAATGCTGAAAGGACTCGATATGATGACTTGTAATTGGTAGTGTGTCAGAAAATGTGTAATAAAGGATTTAAACTTCAGGCAAATGACTTTATCAATATGTATACAAAATGAGGGGGCAGGAGGTGTAAATTTTCTCTACATTTTATACAAATATTACAAAATTTAAAAAAATTAATAACAAACAGATTAGCGGGGATTTAGGCCAATTGAAGCTAAAAAATCCATACCGAACATTTTTAATTTGGCGTGAAGAGTTGCTTCCTTCCTGGAAGGAGCCAGTGGCAAGGAATTGCTTGATTACGGACAAGTGGACAACACACGGTGAGTAATGGCCATCAAAGCCTTGGCAAGTTGGCATTCATCTTCCAAGGCTTGTTCATTAATGTCTATCAGTGTAGTAGAGATGTCTTAATAACATTGCTTCTTATAGCAATCTCAAAATTTAAAGTCTGAATTCACCTTTTCTGTGCCCAAGTTTTGAAATCTAGTTTGACCTAGACATGTCTTGGGTAGCAATGTGACATACTCTCTGTACTTTCTATTAATTTTTTTTTTGTTTTATCTATGATTACCATTAATTGTTGTTAGTTTTATCTGCTTCTTGGCACCGTAGCTTGCAAGGTGGGGATCATAGTAGGCGCAGGGTAAGACTTTTGAATTGTCTGGTCTTCTATTTTTTTTTTCTTTTTTTTTTATTGGAAGCTCGGATTAAACTAAATTGGGCTCGTTCGGTTTAGAGCAAATAAATTGGATTTGGATAACAAGGTCTCTTTTATTTTACCAAGACGTGATAGTTATCATTCTCAAGCGTCTTTTGAACATATCATATGAATTTGGATAACAACATGTAAGGAACCCAATGCGTATTTTGATGCAACTTTAATCATGGTTAATTTTATCTTGTAATTAATCACACTTCTCAAACTTGTACACGACAATTTGCGATCTCTATCATCATCATCATTATTATCACCAGCTTTGATCATCATTACAATTACAATTGCACTTACAATTCACATTTTACTTCACTAATTAACACAAACAAAGAAAAGGAAAACAGAAGAGGGAAAAAAATGTGGAAAACCATAAAAAAAAGGAAAAAAAATTGCAAAAGAATCACATCCTTCGGATATCTCATCTTGGCCAAAACAAATCAGTGCCGTTGGCACTTCGAGTGCTCGAATCTGAGTCGTCTATTTTTTATATCAAACTCCCACACATGCTCCTGTTGCAGGATGTTCCCTATCGTAGATGTTCCCGGCCATGGTGCCGATGTGAACCCTATACACTTCACTCCATCTGCCACGTCAATTATATAACTCTTGGATGGTGGCTCCAGACGTGCCGCGCCTTCAAAATGCAAGGTTAATTTTGGCACGTGTAGTTCTGTCCCTACACTTGTCCAGTTGTAGCAATACTCAAATGGGTCCATCTGGACCTGTGGCAATCCAGCAAGCTTCCGACTCAGAGCAGACACTACAGCCTTATATGCCGGGTCTGCTAGAACTGTTAGGCTGGTGCCTGAGTCCAAAATTGTCCCACCACCAGAGCTGATATCCCAAACCTCAGGTGCGATGTCTAAGGTTTCATTGTCGATGGAGATGCATTTGATTGAGACAGAATAGAAAGGAGTCAAACGTGAATCAAGGATAAGAGGCGTGACCCGTGGGGTTGATGGAATAAGGGATGAGGAAATTGTGGGGCCAAATGTCAGGAGGGAGGAGAGGTTGCGGGGTGCTAGGTGGTCGACTAAACAATAAGAGAAGAGACCACCAAAAAGTGAAGAAGCGAGCGAGGCAAAAGAGGTGGCGCTGTAGCCCAAGCCCAACACACCATCAGAGGAGGTAAAGCTCGTCCCCGATGAATTTGTGGTGCAGCCAACCACCAACCCATGTAGTTTCGTTTTCTTCCCACTAGATAGTGTAATGGTAGCAGATTCATTTGCAAAGAGACCTTGCGCACGAGACCCATCCGAGTAACTGCACAGAAGAATTAGTGATCAGGAGTTGATAAGCACTTAAGCTGAACTAAACGCGGGGACCTTGGTTTTAGATACTTACAATGGGGCTATAAGTTTGACTAGATTGTTTGTAAAAAGTAAAAACTCAAAGTCAAAAAATAAAATGAAATGTAGTTGAATATTTTTATTATGTAATGTAACTATATAGCAAGGAGACATTAATGAGAGTCCCCTTGCACCTGGAGAGAGAGGCATTGATGGCCTATTCATGCAATATGCATAGGGAGCATCTAGTTGACAAAGTTCGGATTTTCTACTGCTCGTATGAATATACGCCATGTTTGGTGGTCCTCTATAGACGACTTGTACAACTGCCAACTAACACATTTTTAACACACAAGTTTTGTACAGCAAAGAATTGTGAAGTCAGGGTTTCAGGAAATTGCCACATTGATAAGCGGACCTTATCTGCTGCAAAAAATTGGGAATATATTTATTGTCCCCAACTCTATTGCATTGGAGAGAGAAGAAATGGACAAATTCATAAATAGGAAGATGAGAGGGAGAATCCAATCTGTATCCTTTCTTTCCACTCTGCATTCATTATTTTTGTGAACCAATATGAATTGAATTTTTCAGCTGCATTTAAAATCTGTCCGATACCATCAAAACATGGAACTTCTACCTAGTAATAGTTAATCCTTCAAAAATCTTAGTACTAGAATAGCCGTATTTGCAATCATCAGAAATTATGAATTTGAACTGCTGATCTTAATCTGGTTGAACAGCCATGCATTTACGTTCCAAGTTTCAAATAATTTGAGTTTGTTGTGTGAAAGATCAAGAGGTCAAAATTGTTGACAAATGCACACTCCAAAAGAATTCATTTTAATCTCTTCATCCTTCAGAATATAAGCTCTGAAAAGTTTAAACATGGATTCATGGAACATAAAGATGGTTGCTGCATCAAATAGACCAAGATCTGATCATTCAAATTCATTAATTGAAGGCTAACTGACAATTTTTTAGCAACCTCCTGGAGAGCTCAAAATCAAATTATTGATGTAAATATTCAAATCTTTGATCGACTACGAGCACCTTTTAACATAGAAATCTAGGTCCTATCATGTCTTGACAGTTTCATTTGTTCCAGTATATATCTCAAGTTGGGTAGTGAATTCTAATTCTACTAGAACTGAAACTCACAGCAACATAAGGGCTTGTGAAAAACTAATAGTCGATCTCCTAAATTCTCTCAATGTTACTTAAAAATCCAACAATCTCAAGGGACAATATATATTATTTGTACTTGGGTGTACTTAGTATCCTTTTTATATAATTAAGAAAGCTCAGACATCATTTTAATTAATGAGAATTGAGAAAGGTTGACATTCTATTTGTATGATTTGATCCATATTTACCTCCTTGATGTTTTCAGATTAAATACAAGGTTCCTAAGAGTTGCTATGGTTGTCATTAGGGATTTTATTTAATTCAATTAGACCTGGAACAGAATCCTTATCCTAATGTGGTGCTTAGCATCTCTAATCTAATCTAGAAAACTAGATAAATGGACAATAATATCCATCACACAAGCGCTGAGAGCCTGAGATAAGTCAATCAAATAGCAACAGGAACCAGACAAAAAAAAGAGAACAAAACATAACCAGAGTTGAATTTTTTTGGGTATATCTTTTATACTAATTTTAACTGATACAAAGTAAAATCATATTAGACAATTATTTTTTTCCCTTATTGGGAAATACATAGGACTTTCAAGGTACCAAAATTCCAAAAGAAGCTAGATAGGCGGCATTAGTCAAAGATGGTAAGATTATCATTAAATGAGTATATTTTTGGAATATATTGTAAACAAAATATATAGATCTTTTTATCAGGATTTGTTTTCCTTAAGTAGATGTATTCAAATGCACAGTACTCTGGAACAGAGCAAGATCACACAACAGACGACCTTAGTTTAAATAATAAGGAAAATGGTTCTGAGTTGAATCATCAACATTAGTTTAGTATTCTTTTGTCCATCCAAGATATCAAGCTATCTACTATTCTACTAAGTAATAACCAAAAGTAAGAAATATAATGGCATAATTAAGCTCAATTGTTAGTCAACTGAACAGCTACACTTACATTAGACAGCAACTGACATGCTAAGAATCCCTGATAAGAAAATAGAAAGCTAAGCCCAAGAAAATACCAGCTGAAAGCGCACAACTGCACAAGGATGGCCATTTATTGTCAGGTGAGAACTGAGATAGTGGGGAAACATTATATTTTATATATGAAGGAATTGCGAAATCAAACCCTAAAATCTGCACACCACGGGAATCAATGCAACCACCAAATGCTACAGCACATGCAGTAAGCACCAACTAACCAACCTACTTCTTGGCACAACTATTAAAGAAATGCAGAACTCTGGTGGAAATTCAAAGTTGATCTTCACTAGAAATGTCTATTACAGCTAAGCAGTTAATATAAATAGGGATATGCATTATCTCGTGATGCACAGAATTTTCGTATCGCCTTATAAAAGTCCAATATTTTTCCTACATTGAAAATTGGAATATCTACAAAGCAGATATTACATAGTCTATCATAGAAATAAAGTTGGACTTTAGTAGATATCTTATTTAGTAATGTGAGATTTTAATTGCTATGTTTGCTTGTACAAACAATACCCACTTATGACTTATCTGAGTTTGCTTCAAAACCTTGAGCATTTTACTTATAACTGGTTATAAATGATAAATGGTGCAGGCAACCAAGTAACCAAGAAAATCAATCCACAAATGAATTAGAGATGAGAGTTATATTATTGGTCCACAACTTGTGTTTTATTATTTTGAGTAATTACACAATGATTCTTCCATTACCATTATTGTCCACAAAATTTCAAACAACCATTTGATCCTTAAATTTTCCATTTGTACCAAATTAATCCTATATTAAAGAGGTTCGAACTCCAAAAAATACCAATGTCATAGCATAAACAATGCAGATGAGATGGATACTGATATTATATTTATTCCCAACAGCATGTATCAATTTGATATATACTAATGTTGACATGTGCAACATAAATCGAATAAAAGTAACATTTACATACATTCTCGCTTTAGATATTACCCTGACAAAATGATATTGAGGATGATTTGTACCAAATAAACCCTTTAAACTTCACAATTTTTTTTATTATTTTTAAAATAAATAGAAAGAAAAAGGATAATATTAGGAGCTTCCCTGTAAATTACTCTATAAATTTAATTAGGGAATATAAAAATACACTATGACTAGGTTGGGTAATTTCGTGGGTGCATTCTGGAAGTCCTTACTAGCGCACTACGACAACAAAAACAACATGTCGACTTGTGCCGAAACTGGTCAGATAAGCCTCGCTGACCGAAACGATATCGGCGCCTTATCAATTCATCATCTATTCTAATCTCAAAGCAGTACAATCCAAACAGTCAAACACAACTCAACAAAAATGTGTCATTGTCAATAGGTGTATCCCTCAAGCGCGCAACTCAAAAACTTATTGTGGGTAACATTACTACTTACTTGTGAATAGTAAATACATACGGGCAAACAAAATCCGATAATTGGTGGATTAAATGCTAACAATCTCTCGTGAAAGAAACCGACCTTCTTTTTCATGAACGGGAAAGATAGAAACTTCGGCATTGATGATCATGCTACCGAATTTAAACTTAATTTCTTGATCATTTCATTTCAACAAAACCAATTTTTGCTTCAAAAGAGTAAACAATGTAAATGAATTGCGTACCCGTAGTCGTACACGCAGGGGCTATCCGGTGTCGGGCACGTCGCAAGTGCGAAAGGAAGCGTCTTTTGGCACAGGTCGGTCGAGCATTTGATCGGCCGCCACGACGACGACTTCTCGGGCTTGAAAACCCGCACACCATCACCATTTCCCTTTTCTTTCATGCTATCAGTGTGCCGCCGGCACTTGACCCAGGTGAGATCACTCCCTGTATCAGCCACCAAGAGAAACGGCTTCGCGGGGGTTCCCACACGGACCCGCACGAAATACTGTCCAGTGCCGGTATATGCCCCCGATCCAATCGGCATTTCAAATGCTTCGCTGGTCGATTGGTGGCATGCCGGACGGTAGCTCTTGGAGCTCTCTAAGTTTCGTTTAATGGTGGATCTGATCCAATGCTGCCGTCGGAGATCGGAGAGGAAGAGCGGGTTGAGGTGGGGAGCACGGTGCGGCCCGACTGGACCGCGGCGGTGGAGTTTGAACTGGAGAGACTGGGGTTGAGGCGAGGAAGAGAGAGATGGATGGAGGAAGAAGAAGAGGAGAGAGAAAATGCTGAGCTGGAGTTGGCGCATTGTTTAGTTTAGTGGAGATTGAGTACTTGCGTACAGTGTTAATGGCGGTACAAGTTGAAGCGCATTCTCTCTCTCTCTTTCTGTTCCTCTTTCTTTCTCTACTAACTACTAAGCGAAATACCGTTTCTCTCCTCTGTTTCTCTCTCTCTCAATCTCTCTTGCTCTGTTCTAGAGAGATTGCATTGTACAACTTCTCTCTCTCTCTTGCAAACACACACTCTGTGGATCGGCATCCTCTACAGCCGGCCTCTACAGCCATCACCTACAGCCGGCCTTTTTTTTTTTTTTTTTTTTAAATTTTAAAGTTCAAATGTTGAATCCAAACCGTTGATCTTATTCAATTTTACGAGCGCTGCGTTTTCATATAAGTTTTATAAAATTTGGAGTTGATTTGGTACTAGATCAAGTGGTCAACAAATGAACGTATTAGAATTAATCAGTGATAGTTAACCATATTCGTTCATTTGTTGACCACTTGATCTAGTATCAAATCAACTCCAAATTTTATAAAACTTATATGAAAACGCAGCGCTCGTAAAATTGAACAAGATCAACGGTTTGGATTCAACATTTGAACTTTAAAATTTTAAAAAAAAAAAAAAAAAAGGCCGGCTGTAGGTGATGGCTGTAGAGGCCGGCTGTAGAGGATGCCGATCCCACACTCTGTTACTCTTCTCTTTCTCGGTTGCGTTTATTAGCGGCTATATACACACATTCGTAGCTGGCAATTTCAGATTCGTATTATCTCCATTTCTACGGACAGAAATCATCCATTTCTAACGGAGAATAGTATGTTGGAGAAAAATTGAATGGCGAGGAGAATGATGAGAAAGGTGCTGAGAAAAGACGAGGTTCTTTTGTCTCCTACTAATAAGGCCCTGAACTCCTATTAATTAATTAATGTGAATATTATAAAAATATTTAAGTAGGGGATCCAATGCGGTTTGGGGTTTTGTACTTGGTGACTACTGACTAGGCTAAGAACAAGAGTATTATCATCATCGTATCAAAAAAGAAAAAATAACAAGTGTATTAACTATTAAGAAGCGAGAGAGAATGTTATGAAGAAAATTGATGATTTTGTTAATTAAAAAATGGAGGCTGAAATTCAAAATTCAAAGACAAGGGTGAGAACTGAGAAATAAGGATTAAAAAAGGGTAGTTGTGGAAGTTTGGTGGCGCAAAGATTGTTGAATTGAAGGAATAGTAAACAAAAGAAAAGAGAAGAAAAGAAACGGAAGACGAATGCGCTGCTGCACTGAGGCCAACTAGATACTGTCTCGCCAACCCAACACGCTAACGTGCGCCTCTAAGTTACCTTACTATATTTTAGTTTTTACTCGCGGCATATAATCCCAAGATAGTAAAAGTGTGATGTTTAAACTAAGCTGGTTTAGGTTGCTAATAAAAAAATAAATAATATATGCTTGATTGCATGCAGCCATGACAGATAATATTGTTGCCGCGTGGCCATGGTTATCATTGTTAGTGACCCAAATGTACTTTATGTATTTTGGCGTATAATGAAGTTATGAACATAATAAAATGGAAAATGGTGAAGTTTACTTTCCTTTATTTTCTCTGTTAATTTGTTAAATGTCATGTCCGTTAATTATTTTCGCTGGAAAATGGCGTATAATGAGGTTTACTCTCCTCACAGAGAGCTTATTTGAAGAATCATAGGATGATATGCCCCCAGATCATGATCATCACGGGACATATTAAGGGGCTAAGATCAAGGAGTAATTTTTCAATTAATTGAGCTAACATAAATGCTCAGAATGATAAAGAAATCTTCATATATAATCGCATCATTTTCTTCCATTCTCATTCTTATTATTATTATTATTTTTTTTTTTTAAACAGAGTCATTTATTTATAGAGATATGATATAGCCAACTCTATGAAAATAGAGTTAAATTCTTTTTCCGCATCCAGCGAAAATTGAACCCGTTACCTCTAGAATTATGACAGCGTCACTGACCATCCATATTGGACTCTCAAATTCTTCTATTCTTATTATTAGCCGTTATTCTAAGATTTCTAGTATATTGTAAACTAGGAAATAAAACCAACTGTAGCACCATTCACCAATTAATTTAAGTACCCAACCAACGTTATTTTCTTTAAGTGGCTATGGCTATAAAAAGCCTATTGTATCCATCATGCAAATTATAATCAATCACTAAAATTGAGCTATCTCTTTACTGTCAAATATCAACAGAGTTTCAATTGTAATTTTAAAGATGGTTTATAGTATCTTCTTATATATATCTTGACAAACTTTTAATTCTATTAATTTAATAAATTTTGAAAATTTTAGGTGATGTGAATAATTGATTTTGTTTTATGTCACAATAAATTAGATACACCTTAAATTTATAAACTTTAGAATTAATTAGTACAAGATCAATTTATTGAGAAATTAATTATGTGTATTGAAATTTAAAATTTTAAAAAGTTTCAGCAAAATATCAATTAATGCCAAAAAAATTATCATGATGTGTCACATAAAAGCTATTACAAGTTGATCTTTCTCTATGGTTGCACAAAATACTGAATTATGTTTAAGGAGTTGTAATGATTATGAAAGAATTGAGTAGAAAGAATGGATAAAAGGATGCTCATCGGATTAATGCCATGTGGGTCTGCCAATGGAGTAGACGAGTAGTTCTTCAGTTCTTCTCTTTCAAAGTTTGCTGTATATTTGATTTTTAATCTATTACCGTTGTTGGTAATTATACTTGACATTATGGAACAGTTGACACACAAAATTTTATGAAGTAGAAATTTTTGGAAAATGCCGAAATCCATCTGTTAGTCGTTTAATAACATCGAGTGTTATTGACTGCTATATGTTGAAATTTCACAAGAAAATATAATATAATATAAAAAATAAATAATATGTGCTTGATTGAATGCAGCCATGACAGATCATAATACTTTGTTCAAGGGGAAAAAAAAATGACAGATAATATTGTTGCCGCGTGGCCATGGTTATCATTGTTAGTGACCCAATGTACGTACCTTTGAATTTCCTTTTTGAGATTTGGGTTATTTTGTATGTATTTTCGGCGTATGAACAGAAAAAAAAAAATGGAAAATGGTGAAGGTTTATTTTCCTTTATTTTCACTGTTAAATGCCACGTCTAGTTGTCCAACCCTAAAATCAAGGGGCTAAGATCAAGGAGTAATCTGTCAATTAATTCAGCCAAGATAAATGGTCAGAGTGATCGACAACTTTTAATCGTACCAACATTTTCTTTTATTATTATTATTTTTTTTTTTTTTTTTTTGAAGAAAGATGAGGTTTTTGCCATCCATTTTTTTCTGAAGAAAGATGTAGCATTTGAACCATTGACCTCTTTGAAGTCGCTCTTACCACTTTTTTTTTTTTTATTCTTATTAAGTTATTATTAGTTATCACTCTAACATTTTCAGTATATTTTCAATTAATTCAGCCAACATAAACGCTCGGAATGATTGACAAATTTTAATCGTCGCAACATTTCCTTCTATCATTCTTGTTATTAGTTATTGCTCTAACATTTTCAGTATATTGTCAATTAATTCAGCCAACATAAACGCTCCGAATGATTGACAAATTTTAATCGTCGCAACATTTCCTTTCATTATTTTTATTATTAGTTATTACTCGAACTTTTTTCAATATATTGTAAACAAGGAAATAAAACCAGCTGTAGACGTAGCATCAAGTAAATTAGGAATCCAACGAACGTCTTTTTTTTATTTTCTTTCCTTTCAGTCAATGGCTATAAAAGCCTATTTATTCATCGTGAAAATCAATATAATTCAGCTATCTCTTTGCTGTTAAAAATCAACAGAGCTTATATTTGGTCGGACACGCATATAAATTACAGCAAAATCGAAACTCTAAATAAAAATTGCATATAATATGTTGATTTTTGATAGCAAAAAGATAGCTTAATTTTAAAAATTGCATATAATATCTTCTCATCAAAATCAAAACTCTAAATAAAGATGCGCGACCTACATTCATTTGGTCGGACACGCCATAAATGTGATGATCAATGAGAACATTTGTGGTAATCGATCATTAATGGGAAATATTTTCATTAATGATAACTTTCTATTATTTACACTGCAAAAACGTTAGACCCGTCTTTGATGTCATTGATGTCAAATTTTTTAATTTCTAATTAATGTTTGTTACCAGCTAAAATTATTATCTACAAGGGAAAGATCTTAGAAGTAGTAGTTTTTTTTTTTTATATCCACATCAAAGTCATTTATATCTTATTTATAATATGACAGTTTAAATTAAACAAATATTTTTATCATCATTACAAGGTCATTTAAATTTTATTGAACGATAAATTAACTAGAATTTACTGACAGTTCCTAAAATGGTTATATATAAACAAGTTCATTTCCATGAAAATTTGCACCGCTAGCTTGATCCAATTGGTTTATTCCATTTGAAATGTGATATCCGGCCTATTCTTAAACTTCTGTCTAATCCAAGCATTATCCTCTTGGAGCCCGTGTATATATATAAATTTACGGTTATCCAACTAAGTCAGGAAAGCATCTTAAATTAGAATATCTTGCGTAGGTTAATCCATTTAAAATGTTGACAAGTAAAAGTTTCGAAGAACTTCATCAAAGTTTTGGAATGATTTGTTGGCTTGCAAATTGATTCGACAATTAGTAGTGGCGTTGATGTATTGGACAATTTTAGAACTTGATACATAACTTAATTATAAGAAAAAAATAAAAATAACTATAATAAAAATGTATGAATCGGGCGAAGCTCGATGAACCCTCCTAGTAAAATTATGTATATTACAATAAGTTGTGATTAGATGAGAGGAGAAACTCAGCTAACATGTAGCATTTCAACATTTGATCTTTCCTTTATTAGACATTTTTGAGGATTGGCTACAACAAAAAATTTTACATTTGGATCAAAAATTCAGTTTTCTCCAACTTCTTAAGAATTTCATTAAGGATAAGCATAATTTTACATCTTGATTCATTATTAGATATATACAATGAAAGTCACGCAAAGTAAAAATTTTTGGGCACATCTGGCATTGCATTGTCATGCTTATCGTGCTTTTCAGTTGTGGTTATGCATAATAAACTAATTTGTTTTTTAAAATGGTAAAATCGTGTAATCTCACTTATTTGTTTTCACCATTCAGAAATTTCTAACAGTTTATATTTGTCTCATTTTGGGATATTTTGTACGTTAGCAAAATAATAAATTAGTGATGGATGTTGAGGGGAAAAAAACAGTAATTTCAATGTACGGTGCAACTATAATGGCCAAAAAATTTTAAAAGTAAAAAGAACGATTCTCGGATGATAATGGGACACAATAATTAGATAATTAGCTTCTCATGTATTAAAGATTATCAACTATGATTCTTCTATTGTTTCGTATGATAGTGATCAATATATGAACATACATTTATAAATTATACATGTTCACAATGAATTAATGACTGTTCCTGCTTCTAAAATTATGAGATGCTATTTTTAAGACTTCCTCTGTTCATTTTTATGTTTTATTTATAACGTCAGGCCAGCACGTATGTTTTCAAAATATAAGTGTCTTTTTGTTCTAGTATGTCTTGAAAACTGTTAATTGATGCAATATGGTCCGTGCATACTTCAATAAAATGGGTGAAACTTTTAATCCGACCGTTGAATCGGGCTAAAATTTTGACAGGAGCTCCGTAACCCAATGCCCAAAACGGTTGTTTTAGTAATTTTATGTGTTTTATCTTTCTAGGTTTTTGTGTTGTCTATTTAAGATAGCCGTTGTGTCTTATGACAGTTAGTTATGTTTTGGGAATTAAAACTTTATAAAAAATCTGAGAATCTGTGTGATTTCAGAACCAAAAATCTTACTTATTCGTATTTTTTTCCATCATCTTTCTCTATTGTTCGTGCATCATTAATCCTGATAATTATAAAATTTGAAATTTTAAGTGAGATGAATTGTTGATTTTGTTTTATGTCGAACACAATAAATTAGCTATACATTGAAATTATAAACTTTAGAATTATTTAGTACAAGATCAATTGTTTGAAAAATTAATGACCGGTCCCAATTAATTATGTGTATTGATTTATTTTAACTGTTGTTTTATGCAAAAAAAAAACTCTAAAATTTAAAAGTTTCAGTGAAATATCCATTAATGCGGAAAAAGAATTATCATGGTGTGTCGCATAAAAGCAACTACAAGTTGATTTTTTTTTTTTTTTATGGTTGCACAAAATCCTGAATTATGTTAGAGTTGTAACTGATAATGGAAGAAATGGAGTAGAAAGAATGGTAAAAAGATGCTCATCGTATTAATGTCATGCGTGTCTGTAAGTTTGCTATATATTTGATTTTTAATCTATTACCATTGTTGGCAATTATACTTGGCATTATTGAACAGTCGACATGCAAAATTACATGAAGTAGAATCTTTAAAACATACAAAAGTCATGTTAGTCACTCAATAACATGCACTGTTATTGAGAATTAGAAGTATAAATATGAACTCCATAAATTCATTTTTATGCTGAAATTTCACAAGAAGTATAATTTTTGTGCAACTAACATTCTTTTTAGTTTATTTTTGAAAATAAAAAAGGACCTTGGCACATTCACAGGAGACTGCAACGAAAGAGCCCTTTCCAGTTTTACCAAATCCTACCCTCTTGCATACCACCAGTGTTTTTTAATACCGTATCAGCACCCTTACTGGATAAATAGCCGAAATCAGGTATTTTCCGAGATTTATCGGTATTTTGTCTCAAAATATCGAATGCTGTCGTTTCGGTCTTTGTTCTGATTTCCGATACTAGAATTTTCCGGTATCTAATACGGTATTGAAAACACTGCATACAGCATATTTTCCCCCACTCTATTAAATGTCATTGTATTCAGATGTAAGTCATATTTTTTGAATGCGGCTAATACTTTGAATACACTATACAGTAATACTCAGTGGCGGATCTACCACTGGAGCGGCTGGGGCTAGAGCCCCACCTACCACCGGGGGTAATGTATGGCATATACTCATAAGAGGGCAACATGTCATTATCATCTACTTCTGCTATGAACAAATTCAAATTGCAATTTTTCTTTTGATGTATTTTGAGTGGTTTATCTATTTTTTTTATAATATGGCTTTAAACTATATTTTTAGTATTGTATGAGATGGATATATGATGAACTTATGTTGGTCTAATGTTCTTATAAACTCAGTCCCACCTAAATATTTTTTTAGATCCGCCACTGGTAATATTTGTCGGTTTGTACATAAGTTGACAACTTTCTGGTTGCTAATGCTTACATTGAAATTTATAATATGTGTATCATATTAGCATGTACCGTAAATATAATCTTTTGTAGATAAATGTTAAAATTTTCATATTCGTTAGCACCTCAAGATGCACATGACATGAGGCTATGCCACTACAAGGAAAGTATTTGGATAAGTGAAATAAGAATCAATCAGTTGGTGACTTAGTCGTAAACAAATGATTTGCTTGTTTGTTTAGTAGAATTCATGAGATTTCATTTTGTTCTCCAACAAATGCCGCTAAATAGTGGACTTAATTTTCTAGGGAGGCAGTACCAACCACATAACGACAATTTTATGAGGTCTTCGGGTAAAAAGATAACCAAACAAAATTATTATTTTTTTGGGAAAAAAAATGCGAATTATATTTCAATACTAGTTGTCAAACAAAATTTAACAAGTTTATCAATTCATATACAGTTTAATGGAGTGAAATTAATACAAGGTAGGCAATGATACTAGGATGAAATAATGATAAGAAAATAATATATGATACTTTTCTTAATTATATGTTTAATTAAGTAATATTTCTTTATACAGTATTTCATATAAATATGATTGCGAAAAATTATATTTATACAGTAAGTCATATAGTTTTGATTATTAAATAATTTTTTTTATATAACGAGGTAAAAAATAATAATGTAGATAAAAGACTAGAAGAAAATTCATAGACAAAACTATCATTTTATATAAATTATTTTGCAGCTGACTATCATATTTTAATACGCAATTTTAATTTGATTATTAGATATCATATCATAACCCTTGATAATTTACGTCATTCTATAAAAAATTTATTAAAATTTACCAACTCCGTCCATATTAGAGACGAGAATAATAAGCTGAGCAGTTTAATCATATAATAATTAATAAGCTGTTGACAAAAAAAACCCACTTAGGATAGCGCACAAATTAACAAACAAATATCAAGTCTCCTTGACCAGCTTTTGCTCAACAGAGAAGAGATTCAGCTGGACAGCTGGCAAGCAGCAAAAGGACGCCGTGATCCTCCTGCTAATCGGTGCGATCGATGACCAACGGCTGAGATCTTCACACTAATACTGTATTAGATTTTCTCGAGAAGATAATGCGGTGTTTATCTTTATTCTAAGTATGAAATTACGTGTACAGGGTTAGGTACGGAGAGGTATAGAGCGTGGGACCCACCACGAGTGGGAGGAGACGGGGAGGCAAGCGGTGGTCACTGGTCAGTGCCGCATGTCTCGCTGAGCAAATCCCATTTTTTGGATTGGTATGGTAGAGATAATTTGGCGAATCAGGTTATTAATTTATTAATTAGATGGATAAATATTTAATATTTGGACTGTTTGTCCAAGTCGCCAAATGATTATTAGGGTTGTTGATGAATTTTGTTCGTTTGATTATTATTGTGTTTGATGAGATGATATAAATAAAATATTTTTTTTACATTAGCTCATTTAATTAATTTGTATGTAAAATATTTTGTTGAGAGTAAATATATAGATAGAATTTTCTTGTATCCGGTTTTATTGATTATAATTGCTAGAGAAACTTTTTACGTAGTAATTAAGGATGTGTTTGGATGAGGGGTTGAATAAGGAATAAGAACTAGGATCTCGAAATACGTGTTTGTCCAAATTTTTTATTTTAATTCCATGGTTTTGTTAGAATATGGATAAGGTCCCAAATTTCTTATTCTTGTGTTGTTTGAGTTGCACAAGAATAAGAAATTTAGTTGTTTATTTATTACATAAACTTTTATGTAGTAATTATATTATATAATAAATTACCCATGTTTGGAAGTGGTGTGGAATAAGAACAGGAACAAGGTTTGTTCTTGTTCTTGTTCTAGTTTCATGTTTTATTTGGAACAAGAACAAGACTCATTTTGTTTTTATTTCCTTTGTTCTCAAATGTGTTTGGCACCTCTTAGAATAAACAATTCTGAATAAGGTCTTATTCTAAGGGTTCCAAACATACATAGTAATAAGGAGATTGATTACTGCAAATTTTATGTAATAAATTAATTAGTAATCAATTGGGTAATCATTGTGTGTTTGGTAGAAAACAAAATTGGAGACAAATAGACAGTTGGGATCAGCAAATTGGATTTCTCTCTCTTCTCTTATTTGTCTCTTATTCTCCCAAAAGTTAAAATTGCAATAAGACACTCAATAAGCTATTCATTCCTTATTGAGTTTGCTAGTTAAGCATTTGGGATTTGCCTCAATAAGCTATTAAGCAAATTGACTTATTGAAACAAGCTCTATGTATAACACTTAGGGCTCGTTTGGATCGTATGGGAATAAGGAATAAGGATTTTAGAAAGAAAACGTTGGAAAATGTGTAATTTTATGAAGAGTTTTATATCTAGAAAGAAGTTATTCCTAGCCCCATCCAAACGAACCCTTAGTTGTTTTTCATTTTCAGTGGTAACTGGGTAATTTCAATGGGCATCCATATTAAACGTCACATTTATTTCTTCAAACTTTTTTTTTCTGAAAGCAAATCTTATTTAGGGCGTGGTCCGATATTTTCGGCATCAAAATTTTCTTTTGCGACATGCAAAGTTTGAACCCGTTTTCTATTAAAAAAAATGACAAAGTTATTTATCTTCTTTACTAGACTCTATATGTTCAATATAATTTTTGAGCTAAAAACAATAGCTTAAATTGGTAGATGTATTTATTCTTCATGATGATGTGATATCAAATTGAATGAATTTGAAATTTAGTTCATCTTTCATTAAAAGAATCTGCGAAAACGCGTGACAGATAAGGACAGTTTACCATTAAAGTTAGTCCTCGATAATAAGACTTTTATCTTAGATTGAATGTGTCGAACTAAAAAAAGCAATGATTGTAAATAATTTGGACATTCGACTTTAAAACCTCATACTCATTTTATTTTATGCATTTTTTTAAAAAAATAAAAGGTGAAAATTTGCATGATGAATATTAACACTATAAATCTTTTAAAAGAACTAGCAGATACGCCCACCCAATGTGTGGGGAAATTTTTATTATTTTGTTACACTTAAATAAAATAGATAATAGATAAACATATAAATATGAGAAAAGGTAAATTGACGAACATGGATATTTTTTAACGAATAAAATTATTAAAAAATTTATGTGGAATTGTCAAGCTTAAATATAAAAGCAAATAATAGTTATGTACATAGAAGCTATAAGTATTTTGCATCATTTATGTTCCAGATGCAAAGAAAATTATGATATGCAAACGCAATATAAAAAATATGCGTCAAGTTATTATTTGAAAAAAAACAGATTTGGAACGTCCTTGAAATGGTGCATGCAATAGGAGAAATTAAAAAAATAGTGCAAGAAAAAAAATAATAAAATCGCTAGAGTCAAGAATCGAACTCAGGAAATATTGACAAACTCCCTAAAAACTTTAATTCAATTCAGCGACCGGACACTTTCTGTCAAAGAGTCTGACTCTTTGTTAGAAATACAAATCTGAACCGCACATCATATCCAATTGCACAGATCAATGGTTTATAATTTATGTTAACACATGTTTCCACCCCTAGTGGTTAGAATTCATGACCTTTCTATGGCTGCTTTTATAAGTAGTATAGATAATGTAAAAGTACAATACGAGTCGCGTTATCTTAAAATTTTCTGTTGCACTCTAAATACTTATAAACAACTAATTTAAATATCGATAAAAATAATAAAACATAGTCATCCAATTATAATTAATTAATAAAAAATAGCATCAGATGGTAAAAGATATATATAATGTAACACGTCCAAAAATATTAAAAAAAAAACTTAACCTCTTTTTATAATTATATTTTACTTTTGTGTGATTGACGTGTATGAGCTGTTAAAAGGCAAAAGGAGAGGTTGATAGAAAAAAGTATATGGATAAGTGAATGTGTGACCGCATTTTGATAGCGACTCTTGTTCGGTATGTATGAAGAAAATTCCCTGTTGTCTAGTTGACCAAAAGATCACGTGGACTCTCTACTGAGATTACCAAAGTGTGCTGAGCTGGATTGTTGGGTTGGCACGTCGTAATATTACTTGATACAAAAGATCACGTGGACTCTTGTTCGGTATGTATGAAGAAAATTTCCTTTATGTCCTGTTTTTCTTTAATCTGGTGTTGTAACTATCTTCATGTAATTTCTGATTCATTAATAGAACTTTGCCCACGGGCCTTTGCTACAAAAAAAAATATTACTTGATACATCAACCGTCCGATTCTATTAGACTCGATCCAGGTCGTTGATTCTTGTTTTCTAACTTTTTCCTTTTCAATGGCAGTATGGCACACTATTTTTTTTGTCATTGCGCTAGTAGTGGCACATGGATAAAAAGATCTCTTTGCTCTGCCTTTTGATGTTTGATTTGATTCGTTCGGCTTGAATTAGTTTTTTTATGGATAACTCAAAAAGATCTTCTATAAAAATATAAGTAGTGGAGGTATGAATTATGGGAGGCAGATTAAATTTTAAATAATGCTCTTCAAGATGTGAAATGCAGTTAATATTAACCATATTTGAAGCTGCAACAAGTCTCTTTCTACCCCCCCCCCCCTCCCAAAAATAAAAAAATAAATAAAATCAATGTTTTAGTAATGAAATAGAATATGTTGACAATCATTCTTGTTAAATTCTTATTTGACAATTTCATATTTTAGTATTGAAAAGCAATATATTTAAAGTCATTTTATTTGTATTATTATGACAAACTTGACACCAACATAACAATTATTAAATGTTATGTATCAAATTCGATACAATTTGGAAATCATTTGGTCATTAATCTAATGATAATAAAATTATACCGTTAAATTATTCAAGCTGTTTGAACACGGGCCAATTTATTTTTATGTTACATCAAATTTGATACATAACCTATCTAAAAATATAAAGAAAATAATTATGATTTTAAAATAGGTGAGTCCTGACAGATTGGAGGTTAATTTGGGAAGATTCTCCAACTCACGTGGATTCATGAAAACCAAATTAAATTCAAGGCTCAAGTTGGGAGAATTTGCCAATTTGGGAAGAAATGGAGGGGTTGAAGCCTAATCATACTATATTTTTGACGGTGTCTGAACAAGCAGTTGGATATAGTACTGACAATGTTTGGTAAAATAAGAAGAAGCGAAGGAAATTTATTCCATTAAGGTACCAGTAGCTGGCAATCATGATAAGAGGTGCAGAATAATATTTTTTTCATGAGAAATTCCATTGCAATTTCCAGTCATATAGGAATCAATGATATTGTATTGACCCGCTTTTGAAAAAGAAGTAAAAATCTCAAATCTGCACATGCAGCTACCGGTAGTTCACAACCAATGACAACTTTAGCATATCACAAATGTTTTCTTTTGTTTATATTTATAATATTTAATAGCATTTTTATATTTGGTCGTGTTGATTCTTTTACGAATCGGCTCATGTATTTCAGTATTTCATATTTTCATATCCCTATTTCGATATAAACCAGAGATCACTACAAGCATAAAATCCAATCTAGTTGGGCCTAATCCAAAAGGGCCATATATCATTAGTATTTTTTTTTTTATTTTGTACACTCTATTACTAATTTAAAATTAAACTACTTATATTGTAACGAAAATTTTGAAAAGCAGTGAACAATGCAGTTATTCATTTCTTTTTCTTTTATATTAAGAACAAAAGTTAAGTGAATACTAAGATCTTCAATTCCATAAAGTTCTTTGCATCACACAAATTTCTTCAATTAATTCACAAAACTTCAAAATCTTTGTCGTGCCGTTAAGTAAACAGCACCTATATGAATAGCGCCGAATGAATTTCTTTTTGAATGAACCGCGTTGATGAAGCAAAGAAAATCAAGGAGGCAAATATCATGTCATGTCAGAGGGTCATATGGAATTAACTGTCACACAGCATCGGATGCAACCTCATACCAATGAGATCCCTGGCACCGATGCTTCCCGGGACAGCTCTCACGAGGCACGGATGCATGTACTCATTTTTGACAATGACAGAAGAATAAGAGGGATCTCATCTAGACATACAAAGTGAGTATGATCCCTTCTCAATAAAAACCTCTGCACTAAAAGAACCTTTGCAACAGGCTGCTGAGCTGCTGGTGCAGCACTTGTACCAGAAGTACCTCCTGTTTCATATTTACTGAAATTTTTATTTACTCTTAGTTTTTGTCGGTTTTAATTCGATGCGTTTGATGTTCCATTGTAAGGCATTGGACAACGAACTATGGAATATTATTTATCATAGTTGGCTACGGGCCAGTATCACCAAAAAAAATAAAAAAAAAGAAAGAAAAAAGGTTCCAATGCACGTATTGAGTATCAATCAATTCACTACGAAACTAACACATTTCTGGATCAGTCAAGTGCATGTGCAGCAGTGCACATTCAGCTTCACAGGACATTATTAATCTTTTTTTCTAAATGGCATATAGTTTGCATGATTCGAGAACCAATTGTTTGACATCAGTTTGTAGAACAAGAACAGCATAACAGTAAGATTCAACACACATGTTAAGGGAACCATAATAGATCACAGGTTCTAAAAGAAAGATCTTGCAAACACAAGCCAAGACAAGACATAACTTGAACAAAAATGAGTTTTGACTCTAAACCAAAAAGAAGTACAAACTTAACAAATCTAACAAACATAGATTCAAACTAAACAGGACAAAACTGAGATTAACTTTCTAACTTTCAGTCTGCTCTCTCAGACGACGAATGGTGCTCCTCACAGTCACAGCACTAGCAGTGCTGCATAAATGACAGATAAATGGCTTTCATAAATCACACAATAGAGTACAATTTAAAGTATGACAGAAGATAAATCACAAAATATCAGAAAGAATTCACATAAAACCCAGGAAAATTCAAAAAAAATATCACTTCCCCCACCCCCCCCCCCCCCCCCCAAAAAAAAAAAAACAAAAAGAAAATTAAATAAAAAGTTTGAAGGTACCGTAACTTTCAAAACATAACTGAACTGAGTAACTGACCCTCTTTCCCCACTGTTTTAACCCAAATTAACAAGAGCTAGATTTATTCCCAATTAATAAAATAGAAGTTAAAATTTTTAACAATTCTAATGATGTAAGACCATGCTTATAAATTAGCATTTCTTCAACATATAATTACATGTTAAACTATTATATGATGAAGGTATCCAGTAAGATTTACAAGCTAGAGAAAGATGCAAAACCTCATTACAAAATTAATTTATTAGAATAGCCATACTTTGGTACTAATATTTTAAAAATAAAAACAACAAAAGACGAGGTTGATATTTATTAATGGTATCGAACAGGAAATGAAAAATCCCATATTTTCATAAATAATTGTTAAATTTGATGTCATTGAAGAGTGCAAGACAAGGAAAAAAAAACATACTTCAAGGTATAAGCACCACCGGCCTTGACCTTGCCACAATCCTTGCATCCCCAAATTCCAACCGATTTTCTCTTCACAGCAAACTGTACAAATAATATATAAAGTTCAATAAACAGATGAATGAACATCCACTCAAGACTTTACTTAAATCTAATAAGATATTTCACACTAGCATATGAAAGGTACATGCTCATATACAGCAAGTTCACCCGACAACAAAATAAGAACTTTCACACTAACAGTAGAGCATTATGTACTCTATGTTATATATATATATATATATATATATATATATATATATATATATATATATAGAGTTTTGCTATGGTGAGTTGCAACTCACCAAAAGGTCGGTGAGTCGCGCTCAAAACTCTTAAATCTAGTTCAAAATGACCGATCCAAACCGTCCAATACGATCTCTCTATTGAAATCTCCATGCAGACCAAATTTTATAATTTTTTGAAATTTTTAAGTATTTTTTTCGGATTTTTAAAAACTGCTGTTTTTCAACGGTTCAGAACTAATTAGATTAACGATTTTCTAAAATTTCAAAAAAATACTTAAAAATTTTGAAAAAATGTAAAATTTGGTCTGCATGGAGATTTCAATAGGGAGATCGTATTAGACGGTTTGGATCGGTCATTTTGAATTAGATTTAGGAGCTTTGAGCGCGACTCACCGACCCTTTGGTGAGTTGCAACTCACCATAGCAAAACTCTATATATATATATATATATAGGGAATTGATGTAGTACACTGATGTGTACGGATCGTCTCCGTACACATGAGTCGTTTTTTAAGATCCAAAATTCAAACGGTCAATCCGAACCGTTCAAGTTGTTCTCCATATTGAAAAACCCAGATAGACCAAATTTTATATTTTTTTGAATTTTTTTGCTATTTATTATGATATTTTTAAAAAACACTATAATTGGAGTATTTCAGGCCCTCCAATTTGAAAATATCATAATAAATAGCAAAAAAATTCGAAAAAATGAAAAATTTACTTTATCTGGGTTTTTCAATATGGAGAACAACTTGAACGGTTCAGATTGACCGTTTGAATTTTGGATCTTGAAAAACGGCTCATGTGTATGGGGACGATCCGTACACATCAGTGTATTTTATCAATTCCCTATATATATATATATATATATAAATATTGCACTGCAGCATACAAAATAGAGAAATATCATATACCTTGCCGCAAAATTCACAGAAATATTTGGCATGTTGAGAGACTTCCATTTTCTTAATTTGTTTCCTCAAACTGGCACCATACCTGGTTCCTGTTTTGTTAAAACAGAAAATTAAATTCAACTACTATTGTTAGAAAACTAAAAAGTAAAAAGATTGTAAATTGTTGATGTTCTTTTCAAATTACTTACCATATTTGCCAACAATTCCAGCCTTCTTGGTGCGCTTCGTCTGGTAAAAGAAAACTTATGTTAGGACTATAATGATAAAATTGAAACATAAAACAGCTATAAGAAACTTAAGCCAAAAATATTGTCAAAAAACTTCATTGAACTGTCAAAGAAGACAAAGTATTACATATTAAAGAAATGGCTCTATCCAGAATAGAAGTACCAGCTAGAATGAATATCACACTACTCACTGCATTACAGGAGCTACACATTTCATCTCAATAATCAGAAAGTTCTAATCCTCAAAAGCTTCATATGCAATTTACCACGTAAACTCTGATAACAACTCTTTATTACACTTATTTAAAGTTTACATATGCAATTTTAAATTAAAGGCAACAACACCAAAGATATATTAGCTTAATCCAAATAAGTTGCCTAGTTCCATCTCTTGAATCCGTTCATTATCGGAAACATGGAAGGAACAAAATCAAACATCTCAAAATCTCATCAAAACCATGTCTATACTTCTAATCACCGCGTCGCAAGACTTAGCAACTGCGATCGCCAGTAAAAAAAAATGCAAATTTGGTGCATTTTTGTCACATTTCTAAACATTACATTACGAACTTTTTTTTTGAAGCAACATTACATTACGAACTTAAACGACAAACTCTTCTCACAAACAATTATCTCACAACAGAAGATCGATACAACAGAAACCAACAAAGAAGAAACTTCAAGAAACGTACCATGGTGGAGATCGGCGATTAGGAACACCAGGCGCGAGCGTGAGAGAGAGAGACTGAAAACAAGAGAGATTTCGGCGCTAGGTTTTATTCTAGTTTAGGGTTTCGAAGAAACCAGCTCGATAAATGACAGCCGTCCGATGCGTTTCTTTTGACGATCTTCAAATCGTCGGATTTGTTTGGAAGTCGCAATTGTACGACTAGATTTCTGGCCCAAACCAAAGCAAAGTTATATTGGGCTTTTGGAGATATGATAGCAATTTGGATTTTGGATCTATATTTTTCCTTCTCTGACAAAGACAGCCTTTTGCATCAGATTAGCAGAAAGCATGAATTGCTTATATTTTGGAGAAACAAGGCACTGTCTATATTTAATTATTTATCGTTGACACCATTAAGAACAAAACGAAGGTGTATATATACGGACCTAATTAATTTTTTTTAAGTATGGATTTCATTTCATTTTATTTAGTTATAAATTTTGTGATCAAAATGAATGGATTTGATATCATTTTTTTTTTAGAATTTTCATGTTATTAAACCTAACAAAATCCTTAGAAATCAATTCAAATGCAATGAAATCCCATGTAAAATCATTTTGATCAAAGCCTATATATATATATTGAGATAAGTTAGGATCAAGTTCTCCGATTTATTTTTGAAATTAAATTTTCAAGTCGGATTTTGAACTCGTGAATTTATCACTGGACTAAGAGTTCGAACTCAAAAAGAAATAAATATATTTTAAAGTGGAACAAAGTAACATATTTTAGGATATATATTTTATTTTCATTAAAATTAATACTAGGATAAGACCATTGTTTAAGAACTACGTATCTTTTTTCAGGATAGGACGGCTGCCTTATTTTGATACTTGTTACTTTTAGAAGAAAACAAAGTTTCTGATCTTCTCAGTACTAATTTCATACTATTTAGTTATAAGTAACCTCAACTTATCTCACATGTTAGTTATAAGTAATCTCATGTCATTACATGTCATTTCATTGAATCTCTCCTTATGATTAGAACACGTAACGCGTTAATTGGGAGCAATAAACAGTCAATACTTTCTAGAACACCAGCAGATTAATTATAATACTCCACCTAAACTAATTCAAGTAATGCTAGACAACAATTAAAAATAGTAACTTGCGAGAATACTCGATCTTTATTTCCCTTTATTTAAGAGAAGGTTCCATTTCCTCAGTTTTTATGTACCATGCACGCATATCACATTCATTTTTTTTTATTCATATTTCAAATGCAAATAGTTGATTTTGCTTGTTTTCAGGGAAGATGCATCCGTGTGAAATTTTACAAATTTGGTGTTCTCTTTTATTAGATCAAAATGAAAACATTAAACCAGCTGCAATGCTCATGAGCATTTTCATGTGTGTCAGTGTGTGGCCGTGTAAAATTGTCTAATTTTTTTGTTTGTTTTGTGCTAGATTAAGATGTCATAAATCAATTAAAACCAATCTATCATAGGTGATTACATTTGGTCATTTCATTACCACTCGTTTGATGTAGTACAAACTCTTTGTAAAAAAATATATGGACGCATTTTTAATTAACATTATCAATTGTCTAGATTCAACATGAGAATATTCAATTTAAACCATAGATAATCATGAACTTGTGGCATTGTGTGACACCTAAATTCATATATTATTGAAAACCTTCTTCCCTTTTTATAAATTGCATCGTCTTTGTATGTATCGAGCTTGTGAACTCTCTTGAACTATCCTAGGATTTTCTTTATGTAAAAAATTCCACTCAAATATTTAGGACTTTTTTTTTGGGTGACAATATTTGTAAGTTTGTCTAATTGAAAGAAAAATATCTTATATTTTGTTTTGTTAACTGAAGAAATGCTAAAATTCCAATATTCTGGAATCTGGAAGCTTTATTTGACCGCAATTTTAATCCTCCCGCTATCTTGACCGAAATAGTAGAAGATATTAGTACATCAGACAGTGGGAGAAATTTTGTTGTTGTATAAATCTTTAGTTAGTTAGTTTGGCTTCATTTCTTCTTAGATAGTCTTTTTCTTCTTGGCTTTATGCAACTCCTCTATTTAGTATAACCTTTTCTGTGATCAATGCAGTGCTTGTTTGGCTATACTTTTTTTTTTTAACTAATGCAATTGCTAATTTGGTTATCGCCAAACTATTTTTTTTATAAAAATTATAGTACTAAATATAGACAGCAAGAATACAACATCACACTATTTGAAAATTGAATCCTGCTACAATGTTATTACGTATTTAAATATAGTACTTATCTACAATATAATAACTAGAATTAGAACTATGATATAATATGTTGCATCATGAAATTATAGGATTGCTCTGTTGACACTATTGTTTCTTTTTTAAAAAAATGGAATAAGAACCTTACATTTCTAGATACGATCTAGAACTAATTCCCACAACATCTTTTTTTAGCGGTTCAACCCCAAAATATCATTTACAAAAAAGAATATTGCAAGACGATAAGGATTTTGCTTTTTCATATCTATCTTCTAGATGGTTTTACATATTCATTCTTTTAAAAATATGAATATTGTCGACCTCAAATTGGGTTTTGTTTAATTGAAAATCCTTTTCACATAAAACAAATGACGACTCCTAAGAATTAAACAAGTTGCTAAAAAGTTCTGCGGATAAGTTGGAAATTAAATTAAATGGAAGCAAGTGGGGTACGTAATGTTAGACACGATTTGCTTGATGTCTGCTACTAATTTAAATGGAAAAGATTCATGTTGCCACTTGTTGAATCCCAAGATCAAACCTCAGTATAAATTTATCTTTTTTTTTCAACTTGGCTGTGCATGTAGTCCTAATTTGTTTTTTTTTTTTTCCTTTGTATTAATCTTTGTTCTTTTTTCCCCCTTCAAACCTTGGTACCTACCAAGAGTATTTTATGTGAATTGTTGTCATCCTTACTTAATCAATCACATTGTTTGACCAAAAATAAAAGGTACATATGGGTGTAAATGGAAAGACCGCAAGTTTAAATTATTGAATAAAATTGGCAATTTTAACAGCTAGGTGGGTATACTAGGACATTGCCACCTTGGCGACAGTTGGCAGCCCCTTCATTTGAACTTGCAACTTATATTAAAGTGTTAATATATTAATAATCAATTGTATTCTGTATCTATATCATCTTGGTTAGCTATAAATATTAGTATTAATAAGTTAGATTACCTTTTTGTCAATATGAGTAGTTAGCGATAAATATGGCCTTGTTAACTACTCATAAATATGGCCTTGTTATTAATTAATGGGACGTTTCATCTGTACTCAAATTATTCTTTTGTTGGCCTGTTGTCATCTAGCAGTATCTTGGAAAAGCACATGTATTCTTAATTTAATACAACCATTTCTAAGTACAGCAATATTACTTTATGCAATCAGTTGTAAGATGGTTTAAATCCAGCAATAAATTTCAAAATTAACTTTTGTTTTAAGATTAATTGGGGTCAAGCATTCCAACTTATTTTTAAATTACATGTCCATAAAAGATCCCAACCATATTTCAAACTTGAAACCTTTCATTCAAGATGTGTTGTTTTTTGCCACTAGATCAAAAAATTTTTGTTTTTCGAGATTGTTTTTCGAGACAATGGCAGAGGCTGCCAAAGAATACTAGATCAAGAGTTGGTTCTCCAAAATTATCTTTTGTTTGATAAGAGGGGATTCTGGCATCACAAGTTGTCAAAAATTTCATTTGTTATTTTGTTAATACTTAAAATTTCAAATTCAAATGACAAATTCAAATAACTGATCTTGTCTTCCTTTTCGCTTGAGATATGTTGACATAAGTTTTCATAAGTTCTTTTTAGTTTATTTCATACAAGATTTAACTACGGTTTTCATTGTAAGTGGTTCATTTTTGAAATAATTGGTAAACTTAGCTGTTTGAGATGGTATTTTCAACAAAAAAAATTGAACTGATAATTTTTGAATCTTTATAGTATTAATGGTAAAAGGTTTGTTGTGATTTACGTCACCAAAATACTATAACACTAGAATCCTCTCCCTTTAATAAATAGATTGCATCCATCTTGTATGTTTGAAAAATTGGATTAATTTAAGAGATATGAATTAAAATTTCACATGTTTTATATTTTATTTGAACATTGATTGTTTGTCAATGATAATTGATTTCTTGATAACGGAGTATCCAGTGGTTTAACTCAGCTCATGTTGAAAATTTAATAATTTCTGAACTTCTATGTAAAAGATTATCAATTATTCTGTTAGTGGGTCAAGGGAACTTTTAAACAAAAAATAGATATCCTTTCAATGTTTGAATGAGTCAACTTGACGTTGGGTTCAATAGGGTAACGCCAAACTTTTATTAGTTTATTTTCCTTTTCATTTGGTCTGTTAATCGATACAGCCATAAGTATTTCTAATTTAAAAAATAAAAAAAGTATTTCTTTTTTAAAGTAGGCTTTATTTAATATGTCCGGGCATTTTTTCATCAATTTCATTTTGAACTCGTTCTCAATTTAAAAACGACAGGATCATTGGTTGCTGAATTTCACATTAGTTGGGTTATTTGTGTTAATTGAGGAAAATATATTGGGTTATAAAAGTTCACGATTTTTAAAGATGAATAGCTTGTTCTTTTTAAAAAATTGTGAGTAAAATAAGTGTGAATTACTTGTTCATGAATATAGAATTGTTATTTAGATGGGTTTTAAGAATAAAGAATGAAGGAAAATAATAGAATGATTGTTATTAAAGTAAAAACAACAATACATATATCTTGTTCCATCATTTCATAGGGAAAAAAATAAATGCATGGAACATTTATTTCCGAGTGTCATTTAGTTAGCCCATGTTCTACTTGTTTTGAATAAGTCCTTATTCAGTGACTACTAAACAATATGATATGTCATTTTGGTAACAAACCCTTAACGTAAAGGTTTTGAATTCTATGAGAAAATAGCAAAATCGCTGACCATTCATATTGGATTCCAAGCATATTCATTCTGTAAGATCAATATTGAATTAAATTTTTAGAGTCCTTTGGATGAATTAAGCATGGTTATCCTTTTTATTTTTCTTTCAAAAATCTACATAAACCCTGCCATATAGCCAAGAGCCAAGAGCCAAGAGGCTACCTTCTCCAACGAGTCATGTCTTACTACAGCCATTCCATAACCACCTCATTAGACACTTCTTTTGCAGATTTATAAATCCCACGGGCCTAGTCCGCCAAAAATCTTTTTTGTAATGGTAAACATACTTTGTTTGGACCAATTCATAAGACAAATCTTTCTCGAATCTGCAGAGGAAACTGCCCCGAATCAAGCCTATATATAAAAAAAAGTTATATTAAAATTTGGTTTTTCTGTAGTCATATACTTTTACTCAAGTACCCTTCCCCTGTTCCTCAAACAAAATCAGCCCCTGACATTGACAATATTATTTATGTACGCTCGTCTCTGTAGCGGACAAAATTGAGTAAAAAAATAAAATAAAACTAATTAAGCTTCTTAACGTAGGACACCAATATTTTAACCTATTCCTTCGTTGCTACAGTGACCTCTGAAATCATAATTATTCGATCAATAGACCTCTGAAATGTAACTCCACTAGAATAATATGTCAGACAAACTAGAACCGGCCAGAACCCTATATGCAGATTTGTTAAAGATAACATAATTTAAAATCCATAGCAGCTTAAAATCGAGCACAAAATAAATATTAAACAAGAACAAAATTTAATTGAAAAAAATGAAAGTCGATATAAAATATATATCAAGACAAAAAATTTTTATAAAAACCCCTTAAATTAAAACCTGATAAGACCTTTTAAAAAAAACCTGATAAAGATTTTAAAAAATTGGATGATCTAAATCATAATTATTTAAACTCGAAAGCTTGTAGAATCTGAAAAAAATTAGAACAATAAGAGTCCAATACTTATTTGACCTTGAAAATTAGCTTGAATCCAACTCGATCGATCTTATCATTACAAAATCTAACTCGTCTGATACTCTGATTCGCATCTGAAGTTCTGAACCGTACACTTAAATTATACTTAACACTATAATCAATCAAAACAATCCAACAACGCAATCCAATCTAGATTGATCTGAATTTCAATATTTCGAACCGATTCGATCCAAATCATGAAGTCAATTTTTTTTTTTAAAAATAAACCAATCTAGTACAACCTGGACTCAATATTCTTATATATCTAAAAAAAAAATTGGTGTGAATTTGTCAAGTATTTGTTTCTAGATAATTGTATATATTGGAATTATTCCGATATCTGAATAATTGATAAATTTGATATTACTAACATATGATTATTTTATTTATCATGTATAATCAAATAGTATATTGACAGCTAGATTGATTGATGCAACCCTTCATATACCGTTGTTTACTAGCAATCCATATTTTTTAAGTAGTAATATCAACATATTGTTATGATATTATGTGTGTACATATTGTATTTTAAAAATAATATATTGTACTAGTTTTCTATTTAGCTTTGCAGATGTTCATTTCCCTATTGTTAAATTTATAAAAGCACAAAATAAGAAGCCTGATAAATACAAAGACCTTACATTGGGGGTAAAAATCATTTATACGAAGATTTAATCCATAACAATTTTTATTTTCGAATTTCTTTTCCACGGAGAACCTTTTTGTCTCTTCTGGCTTTTTTTTTTTTTTTTTTTTTGAAAATTCTCTTCTGGCTTAGATTGAACGAATCAAAAAGAATCTTAGCTAGCTAGATATTAGCTAAGTTATTGATTGGCCCAATTTTAGGCTTTTTTAAGCAACAATTGAGTGGTTCCAATTTTATGCGAGACTGACTTCAAGGAAATTTGAATATACTGTTAATTGCCTAATTCAAATCTTTCATTGTCATTATTTCGTCATTGTTCCATCCAAGTAGACTAGTGTAGTGGCGTCGTTATAAATAAATTTAAATAGTAAAAACAACTCCTGTTTTGATATGAGCCTGCATGTTTGATACATATCTAAAAGATCCGGCTTGTGCGGAGACTGTCCCAAATATTTTATGGAAATTATTATATAATTTTTCATAATACGTACTATTATTGAAGACACATATTAGAGCACTCATTATTTTATATGTACTTGTAATAAAAGTTGGAATAGTCACTAGCACTACGGGAAAAAAGAGATTCTGTAACGGGCCTTCTGAAAAACCGTTACAGAATAGTGAGACATGGCGCGGAAAAATTGGCGCCAATCATCAGTAACGGTTTTACAAAAAAAACCGTAATAATTTTTCCGTTATGGTTGAGAGAGAAAACGGCTAAATACTCTGTAACGGTTTTTATATAAAAACCGTTACAGAAGGTTTTCAAATCTGTAACGGTTTTTATATAATAACCGTTACAGAAGGTTTAAAAAATATAAAAATAACGGTTCACCTTCTGTAGCGGTTTTTATATAAAAACCGTTACATAAGGTATTAAATCTGTAACGATTTCGTTTTTAAAACCGTTACAGAAGATATGATGGTTTTTTTTTTTTTGGTAACTCATCTAAAACAGTTTTTAAAGAAAAATCGTTACTGATCAGTTTATATTTTTCTCTTCCTGGATCTCTCTCCTCACTTACTGCCGCAACCACTTCATTAAAACCGAAATTTCTCTCTTTTTTCCATTTTCATTTCCACTCCAAAAAAAATAGCAAACAATTTCTAAAAAATTCCCAAAAATAAGAATTAGAAAGAGAAGAAGAAGGAGAACAGATTGAAGGTAAAAAAAAATTAAATTTGAACAATATTTCATATATTTGTATTTTTTTCTTATTTATTTCGGTTTTTATTTTGATTTAATGGTTAATTAATGATTTATTGTTTTTTTTATATAATTTCAGATATAATTTAAGAGGAGAAGAATTACATCGCGACTTTAAGGTATATTTTAATAAATTTTTCTATTTATTTTATTTTTATGCATGCATTAATAATTTGCATATGCATTTCATTAGTTAATCGTATTGTCATATAAGACCAAAATACCGGAAACACAACCGAATTTAGGTCATTGCCCGTCCGAGATTAATCCATTAGGGATTAATCTCGGATAGTACTCCCGGTCGGGAGTACTGCTCTTTGGATACTATCTGTCTCATTTAGGACAGCGAGTTGTACGTTAGATGCAATGTGTTGTCTGAGAAAAATTCGACGGCATTTCCCCTTATGTTCCTACGAATACGTACGCACGAGCAATTAATCGTGTTTTGGCGTATTCAGGGAACATAAGGGGAAATGCTGTCGAATTTTTCTCAGACACACATTGCATCTAACGTACGCTCGCTAATGAGACAGAGTATCCAAAGAGTGGGCTAGGATGGTAACCGGACCAAAAACCTAATATGACAAATTGACTCATGTCTAATCCGAAACCCTAACATTTTGCATATATTTTATTGTTCAGATGGATCGGACGTGGATGTACTCAAGTAGTCGATTCTCGTCTACATTTTTTAGAGGAGTTGAAGAATTTATGGTTTGTGCTAAAGAGAATTTGAAAATTAAGGAAGATGATAAAATGTATTGTCCTTGTCGTATTTGTCAGAATTTGTTGAAATGGTCTAATTTTGAAGAAGTGAAAGCTCATTTGATTATAAATGGATTTCAACCGGATTATACTCGGTGGACACTCCATGGAGAGACTGGGGGGGAATCTTATAGAACTAGTACTAGTATAAATGTATTGGATTCTCAGTATGAGGAAGAAAATGTATTATTGGATGATGAAATTGATGATGTCAATGTATTTGACGATGATAGAAATGTAGATAACTCTGAATTGAATACTGATTTAGAAGAAATTGTGAACAATGTGGATGAAAATTTTGTTGATAATGCTGAAATTTTTGGTATGTTACGTGAAGAAAATAAAATAGCTTTATATCCTGGTTGTGAACTGTCAAAACTTAATGCTGTTTTCAAACTGTTCAATCTTAAAACCAAAAATGGATGGAGTAATACCAGTTTCACATCTTTGCTCAAACTTTTGCGTACAGATTTTCTTCCAAAAGATAACCAGTTGCCGGATTCAATTTATAAGGCTAAAAAGATGTTGTGTCCTTTGAAAATTGGAGTTGAGAGAATTCATGCATGTCCAAATGACTGTATATTGTTCCGGAATGAGTACAGAGATTTGTATAAATGTCCAAAGTGTGATGCGTCACGGTATAGACCGAGAGACGATCAGATTGATGAAGGTAGTAAGGGACCAGCTGCGAAGGTGTTGTTTTATCTTCCAATAATACCAAGATTTCAGCGACTTTTTTCTAATGCAAAAGATGCCAAATTGTTAAGATGGCATGCAGATTGTAGGAAAAAAGGCGATGGCATGCTCAGGCACCCAGCAGACTCTCCGGATTGGATTAATATAGACAGAGAATTTGAAGATTTTGGCAGTGAACCTAGAAATTTGAGATTGAGTTTATGCACGGATGGGATGAATCCTTACGGTAACATGAGTAGCCGTCAGACTACGTGGCCGGTCTTATTTTGTATTTACAACCTTCCTCAATGGTTATGCATGAAAAGGAGATACATGATGATGCCTTTATTGATTTCAGGTCCTAAACAACCAGGTAATGACATTGATGTGTATTTGGCTCCATTAATAGACGATCTTGGTGAATTGTGGCGTAAGGGAGTGACAATATTTGATGCACACTCTAGAACTGAGTTCAACCTCCGTGCCATGATATTTTGCACAATCAACGATTTTCCTGCATATGGTAATCTCTCTGGATATAGGAATAAAGGAACGAAATCTTGTCCTATTTGCATGGAAGACACCCATTCTGTTTACCTGAAAAATTGTAGAAAAAATGTTTACTTGGGACACCGGAGGTTTCTTAAGAACCGCAATCACCCTTACCGGCGAGACAATGAAAAGTTTGATGGTAATGTGGAAAAAGACAAGGCCCCAATACCGTTATCCGGTTTAGGAGTGTATCGACAGGTTAATGATATAAATGTAAAATTTGGTAAGAAATTTGCAAATGAGATTCCGAAGGGGATATGGAAGAAGAAGTCTATATTTTTGGAATCTTGAATATTGGCAGAGTTTAGAGATTAGGCATTGCTTAGATGCGATGCACATAATCAAGAACATTGTGAAGCTTTGATTGGTTGCATGTTGGAAATTCAAGGAAAAATTAAAAATGGCCTGAATGCGAGGAAGGACATAGTTCAAATGGGGATCCGGAAAGATCTAGCGGCACAAGATAAGGGTAAAAGTCGAGCTTGGCTACCTGCAGCACAATTTAATTTGTCAAAGGAAGAGAAAAAAAGTTTGTTGGGATTCCTGAAGTCTATTAAGGTTCCTTTCAGTTATTCCTCGAATATAACAAGAAAGGTTTGTGTTAAGGACAACAAATTACTTGGTATGAAGTCACATGATTATCACGTCTTTCTGACCCAATTACTTCCGGTCGCAATTCGAGGAATTCTCAAGGAAGAAGTGAGGAAAACCATCACTAAGTTGTGTTTTTTCTTTAATTCTATTTGCTGTAAGATTATTGATCCGAATAATTTGGACAAGTTACAGGAAGGTGTTGTACTGACTCTTTGTGAGCTTGAGATGTATTTTCCGCCGTCATTTTTTGACTCCATGGTGCATTTGACCATTCATTTGGTTAGGGAGATAAAAATGTGCGGTCCTGTATTTCTACGGTACATGTATCCTTTTGAAAGAGCAATGGGTCAATTAAAGAGGCTCGTTCGTAGTCGTTCTTGTTAGGAAGTCTAAGTTTTCAAATTTTTGTGCTAATTAACCATTTAATAAGCAATCCAAACGACTTAGACCTCGAAGGATCTAGTCCAAGCATTCACACACAAGAGAGAGAGAGGTTAGGAATGCTACCTCTCCTTGTATCGTAACAAGGAGGCTCGAATTCGGCGATGTCGAGGTTGTGCGCACCACCACGCGTGTCTCGGCCTCAAGTCCACCAAGGTATTAACCAAAACCTCGATCTATGCTAGTAGATGAGAGGTTAAGCCTAATCCCTTCCTTCCCTTTGCCTTAATTAACTATTTAATTGGATGGAGGCAAGAGGTGCTCAACACATGAGCTTAAGAGAGCAATGGTGGAGAGGAAAAATTCTGAAATTTTTCCTTTAATTTTCGTCCAAAATATTTGGGAGAGAGAAAAAGGCAAGGTGACTAGGGTTTTGGCTCCCAAAGTGGTCCTTTTATAGACCAACCACTCTCCCAAAAAGTTGTAACTAATTTACAACTATGCCATCACTAGAGCAGCCATAAAATGGGCCTAAATGGGCTCCATCAATTATTTAATTGGTCCTCTAATTCAATTAATTAGTGGCCCAATTAATTACTCTCAAGTTGGACCTTTAATTTACCATTTAAATATAGGCCCGTTAGCTCAAATTAATTACTTTAATTAATTCATGTTGAACAAATTAATTATCAACACTTTGATAATTATTTAAGGATTAGAATATGCATTAATTTATTTCTATATAATCCGTTTGACTTAATTAATTAATTATGACGGTTCGCAACAGTACATAATTAATCAGTCAACATATCATATTGTTGCATTCCTTAATACAACCAAATAAATAATGCACGCATGGTCAAAACCTATTTGTGTGACCCTTTGAGGATTTATGCTCTGTTGGACATGGAAAATAAATCGCTATTTATTTCCAATAATCATAAGCGGTATCTAGCAACACGTTATGATTCCCAATTCGCATAAATAGTGTACTGCTATAATATTTTAATCCTGCATAAGAAATAATAGTATTTCCTTGTCTGATTCTTATGTCACATGATATCATCGTATAATCCAAAATAGGAATGTGTCATTTTTGCAGATTATACGTTTCTTGATCTAGAGATGACTGTATCAGTTGCTAGCAAACAATCAATCTCCATCAAGGGGCCCAAACAGATTTCATCGCTCACTAAGTAAATTAATGAGGGACATACGGTTTTCTTGATGAACAACTTTTCCCCGCACAATTCAAGAGAACATAAATAAAGTCCGTATAGCAGCCCTTATCAGGAATCAACGGTAGACGATATTTATTGAACCTATCCTCATGTGGAAAAGTTGAACCATCTCAAACTTAGAATCAAACTCAAACGAAATAAATAATGACACATAACACAATCCATATATTTATCTCATTGGGTCGTGTCCTGTACTATGTTCTATAACATATACATATGCAATTAAGTTGGCAACTCCTTACCTATGATCTGTAGAACTTAATCATCACTTAACTTACATACTAATCTTATCCGATAATTAATATTCCTTGTTAATTATCAAGATTACGGACCTTTTAGATCTATTATTGTCATTTAATTATAAATGAACTACAGAGATCTACAATTCAGATCCTCAACCTGAATGATCTGTCAATTAATAAATCAAGGAATAAATGATCAAATATCATCAATAACATAAACCATAGAAGTAGCCATATAATGATTGGCTTCTAGGACATAACTCTAACAGTTCTAAGCCCGAAGGAAGCATAGTAGAAGGATATGTTGCCGAGGAGGTTATTGAGTACTACACCGATTATTTGGAATATGTACAACCAATCGGTCTTCCAAAGTCTCGGCATGAGGGTAGACTTGAAGGAAAAGGTATAATTGGAGCTAGTACTTATGTACCGGATTTTGAAACGAGAATAAAAGCACATATGAAAGTTCTCCAACACCTTGCTGTTGTGGCACCTTACATCAATGAACATCTGGCCGAGTTACATGAGAAATACCTTTCTTACACTGAAAACTTGATTACCGTAGAGCATGAAATAAAATTTGTCCAATGGTTTCAAGAAAAAATAGAGTCCCAGTTGAAAGAAGGGATAGAGGTCGATGAAACTGTGAAATGGTTATCAAGACGTCCTGATGCGGTGGTCGAGACGTATCAAGGGTATGACTTGAATGGATTTACCTGGTACACAAAGAAACAAGACGGTAAGAGTGCTGTGCAAAATAGTGGAGTCACAGTTGTAGCTTTATCTAGTGATAATGGAAGGTCAGCTACTTATTACGGGTGGATCGAGGAAATTTGGGAACTACATTACCTTAAATTCAAGATACCCTTATTTAAGTGTGCATGGATCGACAACGGTCACGGTGGTGTCAAAAAAGACAAAATGAGGTTCATAACTGTTGACTTCAATAAAAGGGCTTATCGAGATGACCCTTTTATACTTGCAAATAAGCAAGCAATGCAAGTTTTTTACATTCAAGATCCGGCGGATAAGAAAAGGCATGTTGTACTTCCAGGTAAATGTTCACCTAAAACAGAATAAATGTTCATGTAAAGCATATAAATGTTCATGTAAAGCATATAAATGTTCATGTAAAGCAATATAAATGTTTACTTAAAGCAATATAAATGTTCACTTTCAGGAAAGAGACGTATTGTCGGTGTTGGAGATGTCGTGGATGAAGAAACATACGACCACTTCGAGGAAATACCTCCATTTTCTACCGGTATCGACGATACATCACAGCCAGTATCGATCAGTTACCGACGTACAGATAACACCGAAGGCGTGTGGGTCGATACGCGAGTGAAAAAAAAGAAAACGGCCACATAATTCCATGTGAGTTAAAATCTAATTTAATTTTAACATATTTTAAAAATATGTTCATTTCTAATATTAATATTTATATATTTTTAAATTTTGCAGGTTATTGGTCAATTTTAACATTTTGTTAATTTTATTAATTATAGTTAAAATTGTAATTTCATTTTGTTAAAAGAAAAATGTAAAAGAACAGAAAAAAAAATACAAAAAAATTTGTACTTTATTTTAAATTTCAGTTTATTTTGATTTGTATTTCATATTTGAATTTTATTTCTTTAAAAACAAAATACTATATAAAAAATGGTAAATCAACATTGACCTTCTGTAACGGACCCTTCTGTAACGGTTAATAGCTATTAACCGTTACAGAAGGGTCCTATCTGTAACGGTTAATAGTTATTAACCATTACAGAAGGTCAATTTTTCCACTAAAAGCTGTCCCGCCGCTCTCTTTCTCACTCTCTCGACTAAACCTAAGTCCCGCCACTCTCTCTCTCGCTCCCTCACTCGACGCCGACGGCAGCCCCTCTCTCTCTCTCTCTCTCTCTCGACGCCGACAGCAGCCCCTCACTCTCTAAGGTAAATCTCTCTCTCCCTCTCCCTCTCCATTTCTCTCTCACTCGAGTTCTCTCTCTCTCTCACAGATCCTCTACTGCCTCTCTCTCACTCTCTCCAAGGCGACAGCCCCCTCGACAGCCTTTCTCACACTCCCTCGACAGCCCCCTCGAAGGTAACTCTCTCTCTATTTTAATTTGAATTGTTGTTTGTTGATTTGAATTGTTTGTTTGTTTGATGCGTCAATTTGAATTGAATGAAATTGATTTGAATTGAATTACCATTGGATAATGGGTTTGAATTGCTTGTGGATAATGGGTTTGAATTGCTTGTGGATAATGAGTTTGAATTGCTTGTGGATAATGGGTTTGAATTGCTTGTGGATAATGGGTTTGAATTATTTATGGATAATGGGTTTTGAATTGCCATGCATCAATTTTAATACGGATAATGGGTTAAAAAATAAAATTGCTATTGAAATTAGATGGAGAAGGATCAGAAAGTGACGGAGGTGGAGAAGGAGAATGATAAGGTGGACGAGGAAACGCCCAAGGTGGTGGTGAACAAGCCCACGTTTTTTTACGGGCCTCCCAAGAAAAGGGCCGTCTCTGCTGTACGTCGTTTCCCTCCAGGCTGTGGCAGGAGTCATGATTTCAAAATGGGAATTCATATAGATGAGGGATCTAGTCAGAACAAGGAGGAGAAGACTAAGGAGGATGAGACCAAGGAGGAGAAGAATTAGGTTTAAATTAGAATTTGGGTTTATTTGAAGTTTTATCTATGTTATTTTGTATGAACCTTTGTATGAATTATTGTGTCTGAACTTTTTTATAAATTGATTATCTATCTATGTTTAATTATTTTCTAAATTATTGTATATGAACTTTTATATGAATTAATTATCTATCTATGTTTAATTATTATCTAAATTATTGCGTATGAATTCGTGCCAACCAAGCAAACCCGACCAACGAAAGCCCCGCCAACCAAAACCCACCCAACCATGTTATGTTATTTGAGATTGAACTTGTTTATTTAATTGTCAATTGTTATGTTATTTGAGATTAAATTGCTATGTTATTTGAAATTGAATGTGTTTGAATTTGTTTGTTTAATTGTCAACTGCTATGTTATTGTTAATTACTTGTTAATAGATATGTCTGGAGAAGATAGAGACCTACAAGCTGGACAGGATTTGAAAGAATCCGGCGATGAAGAGATCACTCAAGATATTGATGGATCGAAGAAAAGAAGTAGGACGACAATGGAGGAGTTCAGGAAACTAAAAGCGGCCGAGCACAAGTTTCATATTAAGTTTGACAATGAAGGAGTGCCGACTGGTGATAAAAAGTCGGTGGCCAAATTCGCATCATATTGCGGGTATCTCGCTAGGGCAAGAGTGCCAATCACAATTGATAACTGGCACCACGATGTTACAAAGGAATTGAAGAATGAGTTATGAGAGGACATCAAGGTACGTAAATAAAGTTTTAATTTAATTCAATCATCTAATTAAACTGCCTAGGTACAAATCCTAACTAATGTGTGGCTATCTTTCAGAAAACGTTCAACATCAAGGAAGATGCTACAGCCAAGAAGAGCACTCTCACAGCTATGGGCATCAGTCATAGGGCTTATAGGAGTAGGATTGCTGACGAGTACATCACAAATGCCGATCCAAACAATCTCAAAAATCCGTGCGATGAACACCCAATCTCACAAAAAGAATGGGAGGAATTTTACAATAAGAGGACAAGTGCAGAATTTGTGGAAAAGAGTAATAAAGCGAAGGAGTTGAGAAAGCAATGGAAGGAGCCTCATAGAATGGGTTCCTCTGGCTATAAAGGAAAAAAAAGGTTCGTGAAAACCTACAGACAAAATTGTCATACCTGGTGATTCCGAAGGGGTCGGTTCCACAAGCATTACCATCGGAGAATTGGAACCGAGGAGTCAGAGGTATTTTATGGGAAGGACCTGTCAAACGAAGACAGAAGGTACAATTACATACATAGATTATATTTTATGCTAACACAAATTCTCTCTTATAACCACTAATAATTATTCTTTATTGCTAAATAGGTAGTTACACATTCCACAGTTCGGATTCGGCGACTATTGAGGCATTCAGTCGATTACATGTCTTGTCTGACGAAATCAGTTCCGGATCAATCCAGCCAGAAGAAGTCTTAAGTCGGGCAGTTGACAGGCCGGAACATTCAAGTAGAATGAGAGGATCCTCTTCATGGTGTTAGGAAGTCTAAGTTTTCAAATTTTTGTGCTAATTAACCATTTAATAAGCAATCCAAACGACTTAGACCTCGAAGGATCTAGTCCAAGCATTCACACACAAGAGAGAGAGGTTAGGAAGGCTACCTCTCCTTGTATCGCAACAAGGAGGCTCGAATCCGGCGATGTCGAGGTTGTGCGCACCACCACGCGTGTCTCGACCTCAAGTCCACCAAGGTATTAACCAAAACCTCGATCTATGCTAGTAGATGAGAGGTTAAGCCTAATCCCTTCCTTCCCTTTGCCTTAATTAACTATTTAATTGGATGGAGGCAAGAGGTGCTCAACACATGAGCTTAAGAGAGCAATGGTGGAGAGAAAAAATTCTGAAATTTTTCCTTTAATTTTCGTCCAAAATATTAGGGAGAGAGAAAAAGGCAAGGTGGCTAGGGTTTTGGCTCCCAAAGTGGTCCTTTTATAGACCAACCACTCTCCCAAAAAGTTGTAACTAATTTACAACTATGCCATCACTAGGGCAGCCATAAAATGGGCCTAAATGGGCTCCATCAATTATTTAATTGGTCCTCTAATTCAATTAATTAGTGGCCCAATTAATTGCTCTCAAGTTGGACCTTTAATTTACCATTTAAATATAGGCCCGTTAGCTCAAATTAATTACTTTAATTAATTCATGTTGAACAAATTAATTATCAACACTTTGATAATTATTTAAGGATTAGAATATGCATTAATTTATTTCTATATAATCCGTTTGACTTAATTAATTAATTATGACGGTTCGCAACAATACATAATTAATCAGTCAACATATCATATTGTTGCATTCCTTAATACAACCAAATAAATAATGCACGCATGGTCAAAACCTATTTGTGTGACCCTTTGAGGATTTATGCTCTGTTGGACATGGAAAATAAATCGCTATTTATTTCCAATAATCATAAGCGGTATCTAGCAACACGTTATGATTCCCAATTCGCATAAATAGTGTACTGCTACAATATTTTAATCATGCATAAGAAATAATAGTATATCCTTGTCTGATTCTTATGTCACATGATATCATCGTATAATCCAAGATAGGAATGTGTCATTCTTGCAGATTATACGTTTCTTGATCTAGAGATGACTGTATCAGTTGCTAGCAAACAATCCATCTCCATCAAGGGGCCCAAACAGATATCATCGCTCACTAAGTAAATTAATGAGGGACATACGATTTTCTTGATGAACAACTTTTCCCCGCACATTTCAAGAGAACATAAATAAAGTCCGTATAGCAGCCCTTATCAGGAATCAACGGTAGACGATATTTATTGAACCTATCCTCATGTGGAAAAGTTGAACCATCTCAAACTTAGAATCAAACTCAAATGAAATAAATAATGACACATAACACAATCCATATATTTATTTCATTGGGTCGTGTCCTGTACTATGTTCCATAACATACACATATGCAATTAAGTTGGCAACTCCTTACCTATGATTTGTAGAACTTAATCATCACTTAACTTGCATACTAATCTTATCCGATAATTAATATTCCTTGTTAATTATCAAGATTACGGACCTTTTAGATTTATTATTGTCATTTATTATAAATGAAACACAGAGATCTACAATTCAGATCCTCAACCTGAATGATCTGTCAATAAATAAATCAAGGAATAAATGATCAAATATCATCAATAACATAAACCATAGAAGTAGCCATATAATGATTGACTTCTAGGACATAACTCTAACACATGGACCAAGAAGAAAGATTTGTATGATAGAAATGTTAGAAAGAATGTGCATGAAGGATGCATGACACCGGCCCAGATTTTAGATTTGGTGAACCAGGCCACCGAAAAAGCTAAAATGGATTTAATTAACTCTACGGAGATAAGGAATGCAGCGAGACAAGAAGCTTTTAAGGAGGTCAAAGAATGGTTGGCCATGAGTGGAGTGCAGGTTCAAACACCACCTCAATTCTTCACGCCCCAGCAATTCGTTGAAACCGAGGTGGACTTAGGAATGCCAAACGAAGAGTTATTTCGAACGGTCGCCTCAAGCTATATGCCTCGAGATCCGAGTGGCGGTGTTCAGGTTCATATTATTATGTCATTTCTATCAAGTAATGAATTTTATTACATTTCTAACTAGAATCACTACAGGAAACTGCAGCATCTGCATCGGCAGTTATGAATTTCCAGCAAAAAATATCTGTTGCATCGGTAAAAAAACTTATTTGCATCCACACTTAGTTTTTCAGCATTTTGCATCGATCTGTTTTTGTCTGCATCAGCTTGTTGATGTAAATAATAGCCAATTGTATGGGAAACGCTGATGTAACTATTTTCATTTATCTGTATCGGATTTACTGATGTAACTAATTGAATATTTGCTTCTATCCAGTAGATGCAGTTAATGTATTTGCTGTTGCGGCAATGAAAATAATATATCTAATTGCATGGGATAAATTGATGTAACCATTCTCACTCGACTGCATTGGTATAACTGATGCAATCCACAGATTCTTGCATTGCCCCCAACAGATGCAATAAATCTGTAGCTTATGCATCGGCTATGTCTATGTAAATAACACAACTAATTGCATGGAAAATATTGATTTAACAAATCCGTGCTACTGCGTGGGATTCACTGATGTAACTAAACTAATTATTGCATATGTCCGGTAGATGTAAAAAATTTGTAGCTTATGCATCGGCTATGTCGATGTAAATACCATAACTAATTGCATGAAAAATACCGATTTAACTAATCCATGCTACTGCATAGGATTCACTGTTGTAACTAGACTAATTATTACATCTGTCCCACGGATGCAGGAAATGTGTTGCTCTTACGTCGACTACCCAAATGCAAATAATATAACTAATTGCACGAAATAAACTAATGTAACTATTTCATGCTATTGCATCAGTTTAGTTGATGTGACTAATGGATTATTGCATCTGTTCAGCGGATGCAATTAGTGTATAATCAATTATTAATAAATAAATAAATTCTCCTCATTTTATACGAATGCTTCCGTAGAAAAGCCATTAGTCGAATTAAATATCTAGTAAAAATAAAAACAACTTTGAAAGGAATAAAAAGACAAGACGCCCGAAATAAATAAATAAATAAATGATAATAACAATATAAAGGCGCCAAAAATAAAAACAACTTCCATGCGAAACTGTTGTTATAATATTTTTAGAATAATATGTGTTACGTTGCTTTTTTATTTTTTTAATTAAATAATTTTGTTCAATATAAATGTTAGTTGGAGTATGTATGACTTAATGTAAATGTAAATATAATAAATATGGCATATATGCTCATGCATATGTTAATCTGATATAGAAACAATATAGCTAAATATCTATTTGAATGTTAGAAACTTATGTAATTATTTTCAAATTAGTAAGTTCATAATGGAAAATTAATATTATTAATTATTGTGATTGTAGTTTCTATAATAGATGTATTAATTGAGTTTCTACTTAAAACTTCTATACAAGAAAATTTAATACTACATAAATCTAATCCTTTTGAAATAATATGAGCAGCAATTGGACAGCGGTAAAGATGGATTTAGAATGAAATTGGCTATAATATAAACTATCTGGACTGCATGAAAATAGCAAAAGATAGGCGCATTTCCTTGTAAAACTTTTTTTTTAAAACATCATGGTAGGACCCACGCACTGCAATTCTGCAAATCTCTCTAGGAAAAAAAAAACAAGCTGCAACTTTTACTTATGGCTATGAGTCTATATGCTATACATATCTCAATTTATGGAGAGTTATTTTAATTATCTTATGTTCGTGCCTTCTGCAAAGGTAACAAATTCGTAACATATATTTTGGACCACATTTAGATATATATTATCAATGAATAGAATTTTTTTGTTCTACATATTAAGATTAATGAATTTTTATTTTCTCAGTATTACTAATATTACTAATATATGATACATGTAAATAGAGATTAATAATAATTTATAAATATAGTTCAGCTATGGTGAGATGCATCACAAAAAATCTCCCGTGATTCGCGATAAAAACTCTCGGATTTGGTTCAAAATGACCGATCCAAATTATACAATATAATCTCCCTGCATATCAAATTTTATATTTTTTTCAAAATTTTTAAATATTTTTTAAAATTTTAGAAAATCGTTATTCTAATTAGTTCTGAACCGTTCAAAAATCGTAGTTATTAAAAATCTGAAAAAGAATACTTAAAAATTTTGAAAAAATATAAAACAATAAAAAATCGTTTGATATTTTTTAAAATTTTCTAACTTTTTTTTTTATTTTCAAAATTAGAGGGTTCATAACTTTTTAGATTGAGCATATTCAAATATTCCAAAAAAAATTGAAAAAATATAAAATTCTGTCTCCACATAAATTTTATAACATAGAACAATTTGAGCGGTTTGGATCGATCATTCTAATCTTAAAAATTAAAATTTTATCATCTTAAACAAGTGTATGTGTCCTATATGTTTGACACTAGCCACTCCCGAAAATTATATATAGTTTGTTAGACAATAAATATTAGATTTTCAAATTACGTTATTATTGTTGATTATTAAATATGTTAAAGCAGTTGATTTAAAAAAACAATTAGTATATTATTGGCATTGCTATTTGAGAAATGCTAATGTCTAACATATAAGATGGATGTGGTCCGTCCACCATGATCGTTCGTTTTAAAATTTAATTAGTAAAAATATTTCATATTCGTTCACAACATTAATAATTTGTGGATATGATAATTAATATGTGTAATATGTTTTAAATTTATTATATTAAGAAAATAATCATATATGAAGTGCAACCATGACGAATTATAATAGTAAAAATAACTATATTATTGGTTATGAAATATTACTTACGCAAATGGAATATATTTGAAAAAATAATATTTAATAATTGTGTTGTTGAATATAAAATATTAGAATACAATTAGTTAATAGAATTTTCATAATATATTTCATTAAAATATTACGAAGCAAATATAGAAATTTTAAACTTTTTAGGTGAAACAATACATTACTATCATATGTGTATATATTTTATGAGCAAGGTTCCGGTGCCTAATTTTTAGAGTGCCACAAATGCCACACTCTATATTTTTTTTTATTTCAGAATTTAAAATTTAATCATTCGATACTCATTTATTTTAACGATGAATATGTTATCATAAAATTTTATAATTTTTTATTTAATTTGATACTTGATCAAGAGGTTGAAAATGGACATATTTAAATTATTCTATCATAACGAACAAGATTATTTCATTTCAATCTCTTGACCAGGTATCAAAATGAACATAAAAATTAATAAAATTTTATGAAAACACATCCATCATTAAAATGAACTAAATCTATGGTTTGGACCATACAATTGAATTTTAAATTTTTTCAAAAAAATAAAAATATAAAGTGTGGTATTTGTGGCGCTATAAGAATAGGTCACTTCAACCTTTCTCATTTTTATTTATAACATGTCATACTTATTTAACTATTTTTTTTTGCAATAAAATTTTATTTTATTTTATTATGATGTTGGTTCAATTTTTGTATGTTTTCTATCACTATAATTTCATTTTGTCGTTAGACTTGGATAGTACTAATGAATATTTGCTAAATTATTTTTGTAATGACTAGCACGCCCAATTATTTTTATTGATTTTATCTTACGGGTTTAGTAACATTTTTTTTTAGATACCAATTAGATATTTTGAATCTCATATATTATGACTCCTACTTATTAGTATCAATTATCATTCTCTCTTAGCTTATATTATATTCTATAATTCTAAGTTCAATTACTTTTGTGGCGTATGAATTCCTATTATATCACAAATAATTTAGTTGTCCAGATAGAGGAAAAAGGAAAATACGTTCATGGCAAATCTGAATTCTTGATCATATGCAAATATACTTCCAAAATCTCCGCGCTATATTTTGGATGATTGCGCTCTCCCTCTCTTCAGGTTATTTAAAGCAAAAAATAATATCTTGAATAAAATTCGAAATTGGGAAACATGCACTGATTTTTCTCCGTCAATTCCTCGTCTTATATTTGTTATCTCATTAAAACCTTGCCATATTTCGTAAGAATCTATTTGCTGATATTTAATACCTCTTCCCAATCAAATTATCTCTATTCTCCTGCTCAAAAAGATTTTTCAACGTTTCAAGTTCAGCTGCTAGAGGAGAAATTTGTGTGAAGCTCTAGCATCCCTTCCGTTCGGTCTTGTTTAAACAAATGGGAATCTGATACGGTAACTAACTCCTCTATCTTCTCTCATAATAATTTTGCCATTGGTGTTATTCAATTTAAGTTACATTAGATTTTTTTAATTTTATTGTGAATAAATGTATAATTTATTTAAATATCTAACATATCATTAATTTCTCTTGGATTTTAACTAATTAATCTGGTCATATGAATAGGAACAAGAAGCTGATTTGAAAATTTTTATTACTAGATTAGTTAAAATTCAAGAGAAATAAGTAATATGTTAAGTAAAACTGATTTGTATGAATTGGAAAAGTCTAATTATTTTTGCATACATATTTATGTTTTTTTTTTCTTGAAATTAAGTAAAGCATTGTTCCAATCAATGTGCTAACAAAGATATTCTATAATAGTTTTGTTGTTTCAATTAATTCTTTATATCCGCCCATTCTTTTATTAATTACAATTTAATTTGTATGATATACAGGTTTGAGAAAAACTAATTTTTGTACTGGAATTAGATGCTAATCCCAAACGGTTGAAGTCTGGATTCAGTGGATGGCTTTAAACAACTCCGAGCCGTATTCATCAGATGGCACTAAACAATTTCTACCGGTGTACTTGAATTTTGAAGGAGAAAAGTAGTCATATTTTTGTAATTAAGATGAATAAAAGCCAGTTATAAAATAATTGAATTTTAGTTGTATTTGAAGAGAATCTTTGGTGTAAAAGAGCTGAATGAAATATGAGCTGTAAATTAATTTTAAATTAATGATCTTTTTTTGTTAGCATGATAGCTTTAAATTTTTATTTAAATTTAAAAATAATAAAATATGTGTAACAGATTAATCATGAAAAAAAATTATTTATATCAGTGATATATGGATACAATGATAATTTTTGTGCATCCACGAGTCGATGTGATAAACAACCATATGCATCAGAAAATTTCATGTAAAAAAATTTATGTTGCATCGGTTTGTGGATGTAATTTATTATTTTATTCTTCATGAGTCAATGGATGCAAATAATAATCACATGCATAAAAAATTTTAATGCAGAAGAGTACAAGTTGCATCGGCTTGTCGATATAGTTGACTATTTATCTTACATGAGTCAACGGATGCAAATAATAATCACATGTATCAAGGAATTTCATGCATAGGAGTACAAGTTGCATCAGCTTTTAGATGCATTTATTATTTATCTTGCATGAGTAAGTTGATGCAACTACAAATCACATGCATTAGAAATTTTCATGCAAAAAAGTATAAGTTGCATTGGCATGTTTTATTGTTTATCTTGCATGCGTAATTTGATGAAACTAAAAAACACATGCATCAGGAACTTCCATGCAAAAGAGTATAAGTTGCATTGGCTTCTGGATGTAGTTTATTGTTAATTCTGCATGTGTTCGCCGATGCAATGGTAATTAAATTCATCGAAAATACCAATGCAAAAGGTAGAGGTTGCATCAATATGCTGATGCAGTAGATAATTTATTCTTCATCCGAACACTGATGCATTTAAGAATTTATTTTTAGCATCAGTCATCCGATGAAACTGAGTGAGTCGATGCGTTTGATATCATCACCATCGCCACTTTCTGCATCACCTTTGTTGCATCAGTAAGCCGATGCAGATCACTTATTTCATCGATTTTGCGGATGTAGAAAGGCGATGCAGATAGTGTCTTTTCCTGTAGTGAATGATTATCTGAATTTATTTGCGAATTTCAGAAGGAAACGCCGTGCGATTTCTACCTCCTTGATAACCAAACTCAGAGGATTAAGACGGCCGAGGAAAATATTATTCCGAGTACTGTTGGTCAGATTGTACATGGTGTGCCCTTATCTGATCAACATGTTTATATCCAACTTCCCAAAGTAGACGACGATTTTCGTCACTGGCAAGTCCCTAGTTGGACAGAAGAGCTATTAGGCGATAATATTGGAGGGCGATTTGCGTGGCCGTCATTTCTGGTGGAGGTATGCCACAATGTATCATTTAATAATCACAATCTGTTTCACACATTTCTACGTGTGACTAATTAATTATATGATTAACTTGAATGCAGATTCAGAGCAACAAGAAACCAGCAGAGAAGATCAGGAAGAAGGTGGTGAAGAAGGTGGTGGAGAGTCCGAATGTCGCAAGTGCGGGGTCGCGTATTACTCGCGACGCACTTCTCGAAAAGGACGTCATTGAACGACTTACCCCATCCGAACTGGAGATGTACAATTTGTTGATGCTCCAACCGGAAGACGAGAAAAATTTTGAGCTCTTTAATTGCAATCCCTGGGGTACGCACGATAGGGAGGTAAAGTTCAATGTCGAGTTGTGCGACATCATCGAATGTTTTAAAAGGAATTCTCTAAACGTGTCGATAGTTAAGTTGTATTGCTGGTATGAATTCTCAAACTTAAATATTTTGTGCCTACTATTCAATTCAATTTGAAAAAAATTAAGTGTGATATCCATTTTCTGTAGGTTTTGGATGGAGGAACCCATTCCTGATGGCATCATCATATTGGATCCAGAGATGTTGGCATGCAAAAAAATCCAACATGAAAACAATAATGCGATGAATTACCTTCTGAGAATGTTTCTACAATATCCATCCACCTATTTTCTTCTAGCGTATAATGAGGAGTAAGAACCAATATAATGAATAAAATAGCTAGATACAAAAGAAGTTTTTAATTTCCATTAATTCCATCAAAACAATAAACTCTATTATAGGTTTTATTGGATTCTCATTGCTATTCATGTCGAGAAGCGAACTGTTCACTTAGTTGATTCTTTGAAACGCAAGAATCAAAAGTACAAAATTAAGCCGTTCATAACCCAGTAAGTTTTCTTTTCTAAATTAACAAAACAATTATCTCTGATATTGAGAAAATATTAGATTATATCTAAGATATCTAACATAATTTAATGCTATTGCATGTAGGGTATATAAGCAATACCTGATGGAATTGGGAAAATATAACCCAAAGATCAGAACAGTATTTGACTGGTACGAAATAGAGGTACGTATGAAACTGGCTAATAAGTGTCTACAAGATTATTACGGTTTGTGAAACTATAAAAAATCTTAACTATTTATTTTGTTGAATCTTAATTAGGGGCCGAAACAAAGAGGCGGCACAGAGTGTGGATATTTTACAATGCTCGCCTTGAGAAACGTAATAGCCTATATGACAGCATGCGGAGAATTACCCCCGGTGATTTTTTATTAACTATTACGATTTAATTAGGGTTTAGCTAGGATCAAAACAATTAAGATTTAGAGTTTTTGGTTTAGGATATCATAATTTAACTAATAATTATTTTTTACTTGTTTATAATCAAATACAGATGATCGAGCCGGTTGGAAAACCATATGAAAAGAGTACGATTGACGGTATCGTGATAGAGTTAATGAACTTCATGCAAGGGGTATTATTTGAATAATATAAATTTGATATGTTATCATGACTTGTTTGATATTATTTGTATATATGTTAATTGTTTTGTTGCATATGTTATACTTGGTATATATAACTTGATATATATGCTATATATATATGTGTTATGCTTGATATGTTTGATATGCAATGTGCGTGATATGTTTGATATTGGTACAATTTGGTACCAATTGGTACGGCTAGCAAACATGGGCCAGCCACCCAAAACAGGCGTTTTATTTAAAAAAAAAAAATTGTAACGGTTATTAAGTATTAACCGTTACAGATTTTTAAAAAATTAATTTTTTTTACGGTTATGTAATTATCTGTAACGGTTATTAGGTAATAACCGTTACAGAAGACAAGTTATTACTGAATAACCGTTACAGAATATAATAAAAATTTATACCGTTATTACTGAATAACCGTTACAGAATATAATAAAAATTTATACCTAATTTCGTCATACCTTCTGTAACGGTTATTAACTAATAACCGTTACAGAATCTAGTCTTTTGTAACGGTTATTACCTAATAACCGTTACAAAAGATAGGATTCTGTAACGGTTATTAGTTAATAACCGTTACAGATCTTGTGACGGTTATTAACCCTTCTGTAACGGGGGCTACTGTAACGTTAGCATAACCGTTATTAAAGGCTTATATTAACCGTTATAGGAGCCTTTTTTTCGTGTGGTGTAGATATGGTCAATTGCTTAGACAGATTTATTTGACAAATTTACATGACATAAGACATGAAAAGTTACATGACACAAGATATACATGAATTCGAATATATATCTTTCTTTTTCCGTTTGGGAGAAAGCTTCAAAAATCCTATAACCCTCAGAATAGAAAGTTTAGGTCAAAACTACTTATACATTTTATTTATATTTAATTTCTCCGTAGAAAAATAAGACTTGATAATTTATAAAAAATACCAGATTACACCCTCAATCACTCTTATGATAATTTCAAATTGAAATCCTAGAAGCTTCTTGCAGGGCATTTTTTCCTCTACCTTTATCTAATAACAACTTATGTTCTGTAATCGGATTCTTAATTTTTTTTTCAATGATAGATGATAGATAGCTACCGCCAAAAACATGGAAAAACAGTTTATGACATTTTAAAAAAAATAAAACCTCTCGCAAGTAAGGGCATTGCAAATTGAGGAGGTTCCGGTGCCACAAAATGCCATAACTTTATTTTTTTGTTAAAATTTTAAATTTTTAAAATATAAATGTCCAATCTAAATCGTTGATCTTCTTCATTTTAACGAGTGATGCATTTTCATATAAGTTTTATAAAATTTCAAGTTGATATGATACTCAATCAAGAGGTTAAAAAATGAACAAATATGGTTAACCATAATAGATTAATTATAATACATTCATGGTTTGACCTCTGGATCAAGTGTCAAATCAACTCAAAATTTTATAAAGTTTATATAGAAATACATCGCTCATTAAAACGAAGAAGATCAACGGTTCAAATTTGAAATTTACATTTCAAAATTTAAAATATTAACGAAAAAGTAAAATTGTGACATTTTGTGGCACCGGAACTTTACTCTTGCAAATTTGCAATCCAACTCGAACTCAAATTTCGATTTCTATAAAAAAGTAATCTGAAAAGACGGTTGCATTTATTTTCCCTAATTGCATAAACATTTTATTCTGTCCTTTGAGCTAACAAAAGCGCAAAGTTTTTTTTTTCTGTACTATCCTCAATATGTGGGCACATAAAGAAATATAATAATATTAGAAAATATAAAATTATCTAGTTGAATTTTCCAAATGATTAATACCACCTAACTCTTTTCTATCAAATGGTCTGACCTTTTATCTGAAATCAACATCTAGACCACACATCTAATCAGATCACATAAATCAATGGTTCATAATTGATATAACAATTGTTTAGACCTTTCTTGTGAAATTGTTATGATCTTTTTATGGGTGCTTTTATAAATAGTATAGATTTAGTATGTCTAAAAAAAAAAAAAAACGCAAGTATACTAACCATCATCTGTGGGCGAGTAGTATATTGGTGTGTGGTCAGTGGTCAGTGTGAATGGGAGAAAACAAGGGCCAAAAAATTGTTTTTATTGGTCTTCCTCTTGACGGTAAAATATCTGTTGTCATACGCTTATTTAAACCTCATAAATTGCTTATCTTTGATCAGAATAAAATTTCATTACTCATTATTAATTACTTTTAAAACTTATTCCTTATAAGAGAATGGACTTACTATCACATTAATTCGTACATTTAATAAGTTGGACATTAATTCTATATTTAATAAATTGGAGGACTTGACACCCATTAGTATATCTTCAAAAACAAATAAAATTAACGTATATTTAATATATAGTTAGATATCACATCCGATATAGTGAACTTGCAGTGATGTTTGCCGCAATATTTTTTGGACAAAGGGTTCACTCCTCTATCGTGGTAATAATATCCAGATCAGTTCATAACTAGTGTTAGAAATTCTAACAATTAATGACAACACACAATTTTTTGGCTTGTTATTTTTGAACAATTTATGTGAAAATTAAATGAAATATTTTTTGCCTACTATAATAATTTTGTAGTGCCATGTGGATCTTAAATAGCATGCTAACGAAACGAACTCAGAAAAGATATACAATGTGGAATTGTATCCATATATACCATACATGCAATTATTGAGAAGAATAGATAGATGATATAAAAATTCAAGATAAAATAAATGTAAGGAATGAAAAATGGTCTAATAAGCGTTCAAATACGGATCCGGAATAGATAAATAACTGATATTACTATCGGTTCACCGGACATCACACACTAGTCGGCATAAACAATCGGTTAACCCTAACGGGTCCTAATTTATATACTTATATCAGTCAAGTTGATATTGATAACCAATGATAAGCCAGGAAGGAATATACCTGATAACCTTCCCACTCACCCAACTCAAGAATTCAATATCTACAATTCTAGCGAATCCCCGAGTTGGTGGATGATCATCTAAAGTTTAATAAAAAAAATCAATTAGAAATCGTCGGCTCCTCCCTAAGAAAAATAGTTCATTAATTTATGTGATTCTTTTTAATAAAGAGAGAGATCATAGTCCTCGAACTTTTTTAAAATTAAATGCATAGGATTTGAACTTTTTTATCTCTTGAAATCAAATATACAGGATAATAATACCAACTTATTCTTTTCAATTTCATGAACAATTTATTATTTTTTTCACAACCTAATTGGATATTGTTATCACGAGATAGTCATTTACTTTGAAAATATGTTATTTCTATTATAATTTATATTTGATAGCTCTAACGCATAGGAGGATTTTTAATACCATAAGTTCATGATGCCATAAAATGTCAAAAATTTACTTTTAATTTCACTTTAATATTTAAAAGAAATGTTGATCGAAGCCGTTGATTTTGTTTGATTTCATGAGAGGTACTTTCTCATAAAATTTATAATTTTCGAAATTTATTAATACTAGATTATGTAGTAAATTGTCCCCATGTTATAATTATAATTATAAAAAGGAAAAATAATATTGTTAAAACTGATGGACTTTCTTACCGAAGTTGGAATTAATAGTTTAGAAGAGAAAAGAGCTTATGCTTATCCACACTAAGTGACGTATAAATAGATTGCAACAACTAATGCAGGTGCCGGGGTTTGTCCAGTTAGTTCAGTTACAGAATGATTTTTTTAATTCAAGACAAAACACCCATCAATAATTTAAGAAAAGAGGGAGAGAAAAAAAAAGAAAAATATATATAAAAGCACTAACGGAGTGTTCGACAAGTCACTTTTTTGAAAAACCAAATTAAAAATGGGATCTATTAATTGGTGCCAACTCAATAATGTTATCATGCTCCTGTCAGCACTCAATTCATATTTTATGTTTTATATATGATGGATTATTTCATTGTTGCTCATAAGTCATAATATGCCAATAGTTATATGTGCTACGCCGATTTAGACAGCTCAGCAACAAGAACTAAGTAAAATGACTGGAACATAAAATGGAAATAACATCACACATATAAGATATTAATGCTTAATACTTAAGTCATTTTCATTGTTTTTGAAGATAAATTGGGTCGAGCATTCCAACTTATTTTTAAATTAAATTAAATGTCTATAAAGACCCTCCAGTCGGATTTCGAACCTGCGACCTGTCACTTGAGATGCATTGCTCTTTGTCACTAGACCAAGAGCTGGTTCTCGGTCATTTTCATTGTTCATTATGTTGATTACTTTTTGTGCTATTTAAATTCTGGTTCGTACTGTAATGAATATGATTGTCACAAGCGCATGATCTATCGATATAGTATTTTAGAGATCCTTTAAGAAAAAAACAAAACAACTACTGATTTAAACAATCTAATAAGCTAAGACTAATTCTAAATCGGAGATGCTACCTAATTATCTAATAATTGTTCTAATGGAAATTCAATGCAATCAAAACCTAAACATTGGTAGAATATTCTAAATTTTACTTAATTTATTAAAATCTGTACTAACCAATTTTGTTGCGAGGTACCGTATCTAAATTAGTTGGTCTTTACTTTTGGAACTTGCTATACTAATGTAACTTTTCATCGAGTTCTGTGAGAAAATCATGGTTTTTCTTAGTTTTTTTTTTTTTTTTTTTTTTTTTTTTTTTTAAAGAAATGTTTTCCTTAGTGCTCTGGACTACCTTCTAGAGGGAAGTGATTTGGACACCCCTAAAAATGATACAACACCACCAAATAAATTTAATGACCAAATGCCCTCTGTAATTGAGTTGCTCTAGGAGTGGTAGATTTCCCACGTGGCCTCCTTGAGGCTGCCCAGCTTGCCTCGTCTGTACAACCTAGCTATTGTAACACCAAAAAAATAATAATAAAATAACAGGGCTAACAAATCCCGATCACTCACACAGTCATACACAATCATACTCATTACGAAAGGTACGAATTTAATTTGCAAGGCGTTGGTAAAAAAAAAATACATGGAAATGAAAAGAGATTTGTTGATGTAAAAGTTTTATTGGGCGGTTGGGCCTACATTTATCTCTTGACATAATTTCATATAATTTTATTACACTCTTTTTCAGCGCTAGTTTTAAGAAAAAAAGTGAGCATATGTTTTAATCGTTTTGTCATTTATTGACCTGACCATGTAAGAAATGATTTTGTATCAAATTATTGACCTGACTTTGTTACTTATTTAGTCCAAATTTCAGAGAATAAATAAGAAACTAATGATTTTGTATCAAATTATTTATTTTAGATTGGTTGATGTACAGTAAATCTAAAGAATTATTCAAAATATTTCAAATTTTTTAACAATGTTTAATTGTATGTGAGGCTGTATGCACTGTATGTACAGTTGTCGGGTCCATCTTTTCAATCATGTGGCAAGACGAATTAGATGTGCCGACTGCTGAGACAAATTGGAAGCCTGGAGAAGTGGAGAGTACACAATTAAAAGGGTATTTTGGTCAATTAAAAAAATTTTGTGGTGTTTTATCACTTTTCGGTGGTGTCCAACTCACTTCCCCCTTCTGGCTCATACTGTCATCACCCAAGTTTATTCTAAGATTTATTTATTTTTTTTGTCTGTGAGTCAATCACCTAAAACTTCGGGTTTTCATGAAGATGGCGTGCAACACATTAAAAACAATTAAGGATGCATAAAACAAATCAATATACTAAAATTTACAAGTAGAATTAAAGCAAGTAAAGTACGTAAAGTCGTAAACCATACTAATTCAAGTACTATGGTTACAACCGATCATCCTAGAAGAAGTATTTAGCCTCAAACCATTATCCTAAAAGAAGCATTTAGCCTCTCGTCAAGCGACATGCAAGTTTGAAATATTTAAATGCAAAAAAATAAAAATACAAATTGAAAAAAAAAATTTAAGATGACCTCATGATCAGGTTTATTTTGTCATTAAGAATACTATTTCTCCAGCATATAATTATGCAATAAATTATGATGAAGTGAATAAATAATTAATTATGTAACATATCGCTCAATTAAGTACGTCAAATTTTGCAAAACATAATTATGATGAAAATAAAAAACGAACTTAATTTAAATATAATCATTGCTCAATTAAGTACGTAAAATTTTGCACTTATTACATCATACATACTATTTTGGAAGAAAACTGTTGGGATATTTGCTTTTCATACGTACACTTAGCACTTATTACATTATACATTACTCTTTTTAAAGAAAACCTGTTTATGTAGTTGCTCTCACAAGTACACACCCATCTTTTTCTTTCCTACTCGGCTTCCACTAAAACTAACTGCCAGAAGCTACAAACCACCACTAACCAACCCACTTTTTTTATTAACTTACATCTAACCAAATATAATATTTATACGATAAATTATTCGTATATATGGCAAAACCCCCCCCCCCCCCCCCCTCTCAATTTTCTGATGCTCGTCATCCTATGTAACCAGCAATCGAAACATGACATGCTTTTGATACAACACACTGTACAAGAAACTCCTTAATCTTCATCGTTTCATGCCACTTTCTTCAGCTGAGCTAGGTTATTAACTAATTACTAAGTCATCACCCTCCCCACACTTCTTTGGTGCTTCTTCTAAATTAATCTGTGTACTAATTAAACATTTTCTACAGCTCCATCAACAGTACCATGCTTTCTTTCAACACTGTCTAGTATTCCTTTGTTCTCCGCATGTCCTTTAATGACATCATCTTCATTTTTCTTTGATTCCCCATAGAGATAAGAAGCAAACCCCCATACACATAATACCACGGCGACAAGTTTCTCAGGCCCGAGATCGTCGCCAAATATAACAACACCTGCCATCACATTAATAGGCAATAATGCCGTCATGCAGATACCGCTGTGTAGAGAGGAGGTTAAATATATCGTCCCGGCAGTGCCCATGAAGCAGAGCTGCCAGCTCAGAACAGTTGCTCCTAGGACAATCCAGTACGCGGTGGGGCCTAGGTCCCAGTTCTCTTTCCAGTCGCCCCTGGTCATCGCCATGCCGGTAGCTGACAGAGCAGTAGCAGCTGCCTCCATGACAAACTGCATTTTGTTAATGAACAATAAGAATTGGTTTAATTTTCTATGCAAGACGTCCATTTGCTTAACCTTTCTTTTATGTGAAAGACAGCAACTTATTGAATTGCCAATAAAGGAAAATGAAAAAAAGAAAGTTTAGTATAAAAAAAGGGGACGGCCAGGTTGGTCAGGTGATTTGACCAATCCCAAGTAGACCTGTCAATATTCCGTTCCGTGAACGTATTCCGTTCCGTGAACGTATTCCGTTCCGTTCCGTCCAAATGGAACGTTAAACGGAAGAGATTTCAGTTTCGTTTCTGAAAACGGAACGGAAACGGAACTGAAATTTATCAACGTTACTGAAACGGAAAACGGAATTCCGCTGAAATCAATGGTAAATGAAGGACGGAACGTTAAACGGAATGGAAAACTGTTACGTTTGCGAAACGGAACATTAAACGGAATCAATTTCTGTTCCGTCGACTGAAACGGAACGGAAGCGGAACAGGTCTGTTCCGTCTTCCGTGTCAACGTTTGACAGGCCTAATCCCAAGTTTAGGCAAGAAAAACATTCCTCAAAGTAATGATTAAGAAATACGGTAGAGGAGAATTTAAATATGATATAAATAAAAAAAATAAGCAGGCGAATAGGGCATAGTTTAGATAAAAAATGTAGATTAATCAAGAAGACAGTCCACAGAATTGTTACTTTCAAAATTTAATAAAGTTTATGAAATTTTAGATGCTTGTTAAGAAAACTCAGCAAAATTGTCAAACTAATTATTAAGAAGTTTTAGGTGCACGCCGATGATATCAAAGGTTGCAAGGACCGACGAAACATACTAAATCTTTTCGTTCGTCCAATTAGGCAAATAGTAATGAGTAGGTTTCCTAGAAGGTACTCTCAAATCAATGGTATTAATTATTATTACTATTTTTTTAAATTTTTTTAAAGATAAATTGGGGGTATTAATTATGTTAACCAAAAGTATTCCACTAATCATGATATACAATTCCCATTGTCCATTTAATTGCTCCTCTATCTATCATACACTAATTAAATTCATAAAGGAATTTGCCTTTATCGAAACTTTAACATTACGTGTACAGCACTAAATCTATACTAGAAGCTAGCTAGTTAGGGACCTCAGTGCATATCATATCATAAGTTCATAACGACGTAACAAGAAATAACAGACGTATGAACAAGAGAGAAAACCCCTTTTAATTCCTAATTAACAGTATATATTAATTATAAAATCAATTACCTGCACCTCCATCGCCATACGAAAGCTGTCGACACCTCGGTACACAATCTCCATTACTGGAAGATAAGCGGCAAACATGAATGCGGCACCAAGTGTAGCTGCAAAGCCGAGGTAATATTGCGTCCAGCTCTCTCCTGGCAATTTGTCCCCACCAGATGACTTCTGAAATGCGAGGAGTAGCGAACTAAGCGTGATCAATATAACCGCATTGAGATTTGTAAACGTGAGGGGAATTTGAACAAGAACTGCACTCAACATAAGTGTAAATGCCAACTGCGTCGAGAGGAGAAGCGACGATGTCGATACAGGGAGGTATGATGTGCCGCAAGAAATGAGCAGGTTATTGACACCCAACAAGATGCCCAGGACGAGAGAGAGGAGGAAGAGATGGCGTGGGAGGTTGAAGCAACGCCGGGTGGTGGAGGAAGGAGAGAGAAAGACTGGCAGGAGGAAGAGAGGAAACCCGGCAGATTGCACGAGAGTTGCGAGCCAGCGGTTGGATCCTCCATGTTGGAAGTAAAAGCGAGATAGCACACTCGCGGCAACGGTACCCACAAAGAGACAGACATAGCTTAGAATCTCGAGAAAACGGCGGCTGTGATGGTCTTGTGTAGGAGATGGCAAGGTGTTGTTGTACCTCTCTTCTGGCTGGAGGAGGTCTGTGGTGGTGTCTGCCTGCTCTTGGAAGTGGATTGCCATATTTTTGTAGTGAGATAGTGAGATAGAGAAAGAGAACGAGAGAGAGAGAGAGAGACTGGATTAATTGGTGGGAAGAGGAGGAAGGAGGAGATTGGATTAATTGGTAGTTAGCAGTGATTTGGGGGAGGATCTGAATTAAGTAATGAAGTTAGTGGTTAATTTATAATTAAATATAGAGATTTTTTCTTTACTCTGTCCATATAATATATTCGATGTCTTTTTCTTTATTTCTAGCGAGGCAATTTATTATTTGATGAGGAGACTAGGCAATGTACATGGTCAGATAATATATGGAATCATACTTTTTATAGGTTTAATAAAACCCAAGACAAGATTTTGACATGATTCTGCGAACCTCTTATTTGCCCGATTGTTCAAGCATTCAACTAACATCAAGCAATTGTACACTGATGCAAGTACAACAATGATTAATGACTAATGATATACGAACCAATGATGTGTGATTAATTAGGTGCTATATAGCATTCAATATTGCACGTGGGGGCTAATGTGTTGATATGAGAAAGATTACAGCCATGGATTAAGGAATTCTTGTTGGAGCCATGATTTAAAAACGAAGCAGAAGTGTTGAAGAGATTTCATTTCTTTTTCTTGTTGCTTGTTTTGATGATGAGAGGAACCATTTCATAAATTAATTGACAGTCATACTTCGATGAAATTATCAATTAGGTGCATGACAGCATCATATGACTGAGATTTACTTTTAAGGCCAAAAGATTGACTATTGACAAATATAGTTCTGGAACGGGCTTAATTTTTGTTTAATTTTCATAGCATTAGTTGAGGACGCGATCTACATAATAATACTATTCTTACAAAGAGAATAATCTATTTTAGATCCCTCAGTTTAAAAATTATTTTGGTTAGAGAAAGTCAAACAATTACACATGGTTCAACCAAATTTCATGACCATTTTGTTGGTACACTTAGGGTCTGCTCCAGAACTTTTGCTATAGAGGAAAGGAAGAGAGAGTAATTAAATAAGGGTCTGTCCGACCTTTTACTTGCTCCACGACAAACGAAACGGAGAGGAAAGGAAAGAGACATGAGGTAAGATATAGAAACAATTACTAAAGAGTTTACTCTGGATTTGTACCCTCCGATTTTGAAAGTAACCAAACTCGGACACCTTTCCCTCCCCATCCCTACCTTTCCTCTAGTAAGGTGGTTCTGGAGCAGACCCTTAGCCCTCTGATAGTAAAATGAACAAATGCCAAAGCATAGACGGACGTGGAAATTCTTCCGAAAGTCATTAATTATAATATTAATTTAACCAACAAGTTATTGCACTCGACTCAAAAAAAAAAAAGTTACTGCACTAATATGAACAGATTCAAAACAACGAGGTAATTAATTAATTAAATAAATCAAGAGTTAGTCAGTTAGACTTGACTAAACGGTGCATGGTAGGTAGGACATGCTTGATTAAACTAAAAAATTCAAGAGTCTTTTTAATTTTTATGTGTTGGGCTAGTGGGCTACATCAATCTAGTATGATTTATGCGATAGGAATGGGCCTTAATAATTCATTTTGAAGCTCAAATAGGCTGGAGTACTTGATATCATTGGGCTTAAGATGCATTTGTTAACACATTTTATTTAGGTAATTACTACTTACCATCCACCTTAATGCCATCCCCGTCATCCACGAGCGCGCGCACCTCTCATCCAGCGCATCGATCTCATCCGACGGATCTGAGCGCTTGCACCTTCTCTCACCCAACGTTACCTTCGCTCCCTCCACTCCCAAGCTCCCCTCCTCTCTCTTCCTTCGTGAGTTCCCCTCCCTTCCTTTGTTCTTGCTTTCTTTCTCCCTTCTCCCTTCTCCCTTCTTTCACTGGCCCTTTGCTTTTTTTTTTTTTCTCTCTCTTCTATCTCATGTTACATATGTTCAATTAATTTGATATAACTATTCAATTTATTTGTTGTATATGTGCAATTTATGCTCACTTTTGTTATGAGTTTTAGGTTGTTTGTTATATTTGTTTTATGTATTGTTATATCTGTGCAATTTATTGTTATATCTGTTCATTTTATATGTCATATCTGTTCACTTTATTTGTTATTTCTATTTTATATATGTTCACTTTTATTTGTTAAATCTGTTTAATTTATTTGTAACATCTGTTCATTTTATTTGTTATATTTGTTCAATTTATGTTCATTTTTTTTTTGTATGAGTCCAATTTGCTTGTTATATCTGTTCAGTTTGTTTGTTAAATCTGTTCAATTTATTTGTTATATTTGTTCAATTTATGTTCATTGATTATTTTTTATACGAGTCAGCATGCTTGTTACATTAGTTCAATTTATTTGTTATAACTGTTCAATTTATTTGTCATTTCTGTTTAGTTTATTTGCTCACTTTTATTTTTTGTATGAGTCCACATTGTTCGTTACATCTTTTCAATTTATTTGCTATTTATGTTCAATTAGTTGTTATATCTGTTTAGTTTATTTGCCACATATGTTCATTTTTTTCTTCTATATATACACTTTGATCATATATTCATATTATCTTTGTATCTGTTCAATTTATTGTTGTATATGTTCATTTAAAAGGTAGAGGTCATGGAACAGAGGTGGAATTCATGGGGAAAAAAATCTGTCGGAAAGGAGGAGAGGAGATGAGGCAGAGAAAAGGAAGCGTGATGGAATGAAGGAGAGGAGAGGGAAGGAGAGGAGGCGAGGCAGAGAGAAGGACGAGGGAAGGGAGCACGATTCGCTGGATGAGGGAAGGGAGCACGATGCGCGGAAAGAAAAATGCGAGAGGAAGGGGAGGGAAGGGGTTGGATGACGCGGATGTTTTTTCGTTGGATGATGGTTATCATTCCCGTTTTATTTATGTGCATGTGTATTGTTTGGTGTGGGCATCTGGTGGTGCTACAAGAGAACCGTTTATTTATTATGTATTTATTTTTTTTGAAGATGCAAGAGACCATTGTGTTTGTGAAAGACGGATTATTATTTTTTGTGGCGCGGAGGGTGGGGGGCCAGGTGTGTGTATTAGAAATTCTTGTTACTTTGGTCGAACCAACAAAATTTCAGTAAATTCAGTCCCTATCAAAGTTTTCTAAAACAAAAAAATGTTCCAGTAAACTGAAGGATTTTTAAAGTTTAATTATAATGGATCAGTTACAATCCGCACCGTTTAATTAAATTGATATACATTTGCCCGGAAATATTCTCCAATTGCCTTTGCATGATTATTCTAAGGGATGCAAATCGCTTCCTTTTTTTTTTTTTTTTTTTAGAGATACTAGGTAAATCTCTTCCTGTTTTGTGCTCTCTCCCTTTCACAATCTATACCCTTATTTCACTTTAATTTTTCGTTTCTAGTAAAATTGATGTACTTTCTTTTCATTTCTAGTAAAATTGACGGAATTTTGGCACAAATCAAAGTAATGTTTTCTTAGGGAAGATGCTTGATTGCATGTTAGTCTATGTTATGATGAGATGTAGCTCATGCAGAATCATTTCTTGATAAGAAGGGAATAGAATATAGGGAACACACATCAATTATCCTAGTGATGGATTCTTTCTAGGTCTTGGGCATGCTACCTGACCAATTAATTAGCATGTTAGCTTTTTTTTATGATTGGAACTTGTATGCAAATGTATTACTTCCAAAAGCTGATGTTCATCAAATGTATAGCTTTTTTATACGTCAAGTAGATTTTCACATATTTCAAGGATTACACCACATGACTAAAGTAAAAAGTCGTGCACCGCCAAAATTAATATTGAATAATTTTACCGAGAAATCACACTACTAAAAGAAAATGTAACAGTTAGTGTGATAAAAAAAAAAAAAAATACATACGCAGCGCATGCAGAGTTTGATGTGCAATCCGTGAAAATCTCATTTTAAAATGTCCAAACAGTCGATCAAACTGATAAATGTGAATCAACATATCAAAATTTTTAGCAAACTAATTAATTTTATAATTTTTAAGTTTTTATTATATTTTTATTGGTTGGATACTTGAATGAAAAAATGACGATGCAAATGGTTATTCCGTTTTCTTTCTTTATTCGAAAAAAATAGTTTTTTTTTTAAGAAAAAGTAATACTTGGTAATACATATTTTTCTTGTAAATATAATATCTAAATAAAATGTAAAAGAGAAGAGAATTGTAGCAAATTAGCAATGTACTTCTACAACAACTTAAGGAGAAAATACGTTCCCATGAAAGATGCTTCAAATAAATTTAATTGGTATATTTACCTTCAAGTTTAACTAATAAATTATTTTGTGACGTGATGAAAAATAAAGTGTGATGTCAAATTATCAATGATGTTCTTCTCTCTCTAGAAGCAGGCCCACTCCTCTAGAGCCCTGCTTGTACAGGAGGTGCAGAGAGCATCTCTCTTTTGACTGAGTCCTGCTCAAGATGCATGCTACCAACAAATGCACGAGAACAAGCTTATTAATGCCGAAAAATATGGGTCTTCTGACAAGAGGTTTGTTCCCTCTTGAGTGAACCTCATTCTGCTTCTACTTGCAGTTGATTGCCCCACATATGCCAAAACATGCTTGTCAATTTTGTTTTGTGGTTTTCTCACTACACTAACAGAGCAGAAGCCACTTTCAGAACAGAAGCGTTTTGCTATTTTGTTTTTGGAGTTATTTTAACTGCAATCAGAGACCAAAATATTTGATGCCATTTTGTTTTTGGATTTTTGTTGCTAAACCTCCACACCAGACAATTTGCTATTCCAGTAGAGAATTTTGACTTAAACTCTGCTGAATTGGTTTTAGAGCGGTTTGGCGCTCGCCAATTGCACATGTAAGACAATAAATGTGAAGCACGATTTGTCTCATAGTGAAAAATTGTCTTGATAATCAAGTCCCTTATATAATTGCATCAAATCCTTGCACAACATTCCATTTAAAATGTCGCCGATGGATTTATACTAGAACTAGAACGATACGAGTTATTTGCATTAGGAATAATTTTAACGGTCCAGGATGAAATGAATGCTTTAGAAACACCATCGTCGAATATATGTTGTACCAATAAGATGATTTTTTAAATTAGAAATTCTTGGTACTAATAAGACGAGTTGAAACTAAGATTCAGGTATCTAAAAACGGCATGCTGGAATTCTAATAGTTAGGAAGTAGAATGGTCGCTTATTGGAGCAATATTATAAATGTTATTAATATCCTTAATTAATTTTAAATTAAATGCAAGGAATGAAATTCATTTATACTATTACCGCAACATACCTTTTGAGAGGGACCGAATTGTGAGGAAGATAAAAGAGGGGAACTCACCCCCCTCTACATTCGAATTTTGGGAGAAAAAAAGGTATGCTTATTTGGAGGTAAAATATATTCTTTTTTCCATTTTAGAATGTAGTAGTCTAGTACAGCAAGTAACTTAACGTTTTTTGCTTATCCTCAGATTCCTCACCTTCTCTCCCCTCGTTTTTCCTGTTATTATTATTATTATAGAACACAACCACAGTGAGAATGTAACTTCGAGTTAGAATTTAAGATTTTAGCTCATATCTCATGGTTGCTTGAGAAAAAAGTGTCGCCTAGAATCACATATGTAGAAATTCAACAAATTTTTTTTTTTTAGTAGAGCGATCAAGCAGGGAAAAAAAGTAGTTTGGCACGGGGAGAAGAAACTATAGTTTAGCATCAAATTTATCATATGAAAAGAAATTTCTGACCTTGATAACAAATTTACTTAGGGACAAAAATATATGTTGAAATAGTACCGTAGAAAAAATTGTAAATATATATATATGCCCGTGAATTTCAAAAAGAAAAATGATTTGGCTTGTTCGTCAATGACAGCACGTCATGTCATATGAAACACCCAAGTTATTTGAACGAGTGCTGGTTCTATTATGCATGCCTACCGCCTACGGGCCTTTTTTATTTGCTCAAAAAAAAAAAATGTGCGGGTTCTATTTAATTTTTTTTACTTAGTTCAAAATTTGCGTATTAATTTTTACATATTTTCTTATGTCTTATGCAGTTCTTCTTTTAGCGGATGTCTTGACAAACCACTTTGAATAAAAAAATAGCTACAAACAAAAATTTGAAATACGACAAAAATAGTGGATGACGTCACGATGATGGAAGTAGAGCGCTTTTTAATTTATGGCGCCAGTCTAGTAGCAGGGCAGCCATATTGTTCGGGCAGCAAAACATCATGGCTGTTAATAATAGAAAACAAATTTACTAGTTCTACAAATTGTTCTGACCAGTCTTATTTTGATTTTCTTTTTTTTTTATCGCATGCAAATTAAAAGGAAAAGGAAAAGGAAATATTTTCGAACTAGAATAAAATATTAAACGGGTATAAATTGATCACATTTTCAATACTTTTTGGTAATGACATTTTCAATACTGATGTTCATATAAGAAATTCAATTTGAAGTAACCATAGTATACTTTATGTTTCTATATTCATTTGATACTGTTTTTTTATTATAAATACTAATTAATTATTTATTTTGTCATAGATAAGAAAGGCTACTAAATTAATTTATTGAAAATTTTACATTCTGTGATTAAGAACTTTTAAATTAGATATATGGTGTATATTATATCTCAAACAAATGAAGAATGCATATAAAAATAATTAATAGTTGTTCCATATATTATAACATAAATGTACGCAAATTATATATCTTTTTTTCAGATAAATATTCCTAAGAATTTTCTATTTACGAGGCTACTCCAGGTTAGGACAGGAGAGAGAATATGTTCCAAAATTTGCACTTGTACAGTGAGACTGAGACTGGATTGCTGACAAGAGCACTATTCAAGCACCATTTCACGCGAGCACTATGTAGCAAATGTCGTGAATCTTTGATGGATATTGGAAAAGATGTTTCTTTGTTTCTCCTATCTTTTTTGCAAAATAGGGTATATACATACATTCATTTCTTAAAGCATGCAACTCTCCATGCTTTCCACAGTACCCACCATGCACATCAGCACATGACTACACGGGACGAATTATTTGGGTTTAAAGATATGCTCATATGCATTACGAAATTCCAATTTCGGAAGTCGGATGTCGGATCCAATGTGACACCTTTTTTTCTAAAAAATTTTGAGGTCTTTAGTCGCTATAATACGGCTTGCTTTTAATTTAGAGCAGATGATTAATAATTTTAGAGTCGAAGGGAAAGAGGACGTAATTTTTGGGACATCTTCAATTTACTATATATTAAAATATATAAGTATCCGTAGACCTTAGCTGATTGTATTTAAATTAAAATTACAATCATTATCAGATGAAATCCATAAACGGCCCACTTTAAAACCCAAAAGGATGTCTAAAATCTGCAGAAGGCCTCTAAAGATTTATGTTTATCTTATTAGTTTTTTTTCGAAATCTCGACAGCAGATGTGAGTGATGTTTATCTTATTACGCATTAATATTGACTTAGTTTTTTTTTTTTTTTTGTACTTTTGTGTTGTGGCACCAATTAAAACCGCTGAATGTATTTTTTTTATTAAAGGCAGAAATCAAACTTTAGCTTTTTTATCTTTCAATTTTGGGTGTTTTCAAATTCAATTTTACTGTAGCCACTGCGTCAGCATCTCTCCCGAAAAAAAAATCATGGATAAAAAAAGAGATGAAGTCCAAAGTGACTCTTTGGTTTCCTCATTAATTTGTTACCATCAAATTAGAGATATGCCAATATATACACTACGCCATTTTTTATTATTAGTACCGGTTAAATATAGATTATTAGCACCGGTTGTCAAGCGGTACTAATAATAGGGGGTGCTAAAGATAATTAAAAACCGGTACTAAAAAGCCAGTGTTAAAAACACACTGGAAATCGCGGCAAAAAAGGCGGAGACTTTTAGTACCGATTTTTAACTAAAAACCGGTACTAAAGATCTCCGCCTTTTTTTTAAATATTTACTATCTTTAGTACCGGTTTTTTGTTAAAAACCGGTACTAAAGATCATTATAAAAAAAAAAAAAAATAATTCTGGGGCTAGCGCCCTTTTTTGCTAGCCATCAATTAATACCGATATACCAGTCGATATATATACGCATCACATACAATAATACATATCGAATTTAATCAACACAAATCAATAGAAATTCTAATTAAGGTTTAGGATTTATTTCGGTTAAATACAAATTCTAGACAATTAACACAAATTAACACAAATGAGAGGGAGATCGATGTGCCTTACACAAATGAGCAGTAATAGCAGTAAGGAGTAGAGGCGGCAGTGAGAGCAGATTGAGGTGAGAGGAGTAGAGGCATCAATAGAGAGAGAGAAGTGAGAGGAGAGGTGGCGCAGTAGAGAGGGAGAGGCAATGGAGATGGAGAGGCAGTCGAGAGAAGAGGGAGAGTCGCGCGCAGTGTAGAGGGAGAGGCAATGGAGACGGTGAGGCAGTCAAAAGAAGAGGGAGAGGCGCTTAGGTTTTGGAAGAGAAAAGGGATAGGCAGTATAGAGGAGGAGTACTTAGAAAATTTCGTGCGAAGATATAAGCTGAGTCAAGGGTTTTGGCGGCAGAAACAAAAAAAAAATTTGAATTAATCTTTAGTATCGGTTTTTCTAAAAAACCGGTACTAAAGATACTATTTTTAGTACCGGTTTTTAATAAAAAACCGATGCTAAAGGGTTTTAAAAAAAATCAAAATTCTGTCTATCTTTAATACCGCTTTTTCTAAAAAATCGGTACTAAAAATAAACCGTTTTTTTTTTATTTTTTTCGCCAACATTTTAGCACCGGTTTTTTAGAAAAACCGGTACTAAAGATAATCTCTGACAATTACGAAATTGCCACTGACTATTTTTTATACTGGTTTTATTAAAAACAGATATTAATGGGGCGGTACTAAAGCTCTTTTTTGGTGTAGTGATACTTACTAAAATGTTACCGATTCATCATAAAGGAAAGAAGAATTAATAATAAATAAGTAGTAGCGCTAAAGACATTCCACCCCCAAGTTGCCACTGTGCAATGATTTTGCAAAGGTGGTAATTATGTAACATGGTGGAGAAGTGTTGAAATATGATGTCGCAAAAGATCATATTCGGGATCGAATGCATGGCATGAATAGACACGGATTGTGTCGCATAAGATCGTGTCTTGAATTAGATGCATGGCACCGACAAAAAAGGACGATTTTGACCTTATTTGGAAGTATCTCAGAAAAGAAGAAATAATCCTTGGAGGTATCTCAAGAAAAGAAAAGAACATGCACAAGGAATGAGATGACTGATTGACGAGAATCTGATTTGATTATCTAAAGATATGATTAGATATTCTTACCTTTCTAACCATGTTGTTTTTTAGGGAAGAAGTTATTATTTTTTTATATATTCATCTTCTCTCATTGTTTTGTATCAACTCAGTTTATTTCAAAAAATAATAAAAATAGTGTGCGTGTGTGTGGAGGACGTAGGCACCGAGTTGGTGCTGAACCTTGTTAAATCTTGTGTCTATTTTTATTTCTGTGCTTGATTGATTTCTGAGTTCATTGTATCAAGATACTAAGGGCATGATCCCTCTGCAGATGCACTTGGATCGTGCCTCCCCATATCCGACTTGATAAAGAAGAAATTATTCCGCTACGACGATTGACGATATTTTAACATGGTATCAGAGCGTGGTTCGTTCCTCATCTATCATTACCGAATGTTTGAGACTGGTGATTGCACTAAGATCAGGTTGATGAGCCATACTGACCGCTGAAGAGTAAGACTTACGGAGTGCAAATTCATCTCTTTGTTGGAGTTATGTCTTAGAAGTCAATAGTTTAATGACTTAAATTTTAGTTTATGTTATTGATGATATATGATCATTTGTTCCTAGGATTTATTATTGACAGACCATTCAGATTGAGGATCTGAATTGTGGATCTCTGTATTTCATTTGTAATTAAATGACAATAATAAATCTGAATCGTCCATAATCTTGATAATTAACAAGAAACATTAATTATCATATAAGATTAGTATGTAAGTTAAGTGATGATTGAGTTCTACAAATCATAGGTAAGGAGTTACCAACTTAATTGCATATGTGTATGTTATTGGAACATAGCACATGACATGACCCAATGAAATAAATATATGGATTGTATTATGTGTCATTATTTATTTCATATGAGTTTGATTCTAAATTTGAGATGGTTCATCTTTTCCACATGAGGATACGTTCTATAAATATCGTCTAACGTTGATTCCTGATAAGGGCTGCTATACGGACTTTATTTATGTTCTCTTGAATTATGCGGGGAAAAATTGTTCATCAAGAAAACCATATGTCACTCATTAGTAGACCTAGTGAGTGATGATATCTGTTGGGCCCCTTGATGGATTTGATCGTATGCATGCAAACTAGACGATCATCTCTAGATCAAGAAATGTATAATCTATAAGAATGACACATTCCTATCTTAGATTATACAGTGATATCATGTGACATAAGAATCAAAACAAGAAAATATTTTATTTCTTATGCAGGATTGAAATATTGTAGTTGTACATTATTTATTTATGTTAATTAGGAATCATAACGTGTTGCTAAATACCGCTTATGATTATTGGAAATAAATAGCGATTTAATTTTCATGGTCAACATGACATAAATCCTCTAGGGTTACACAAATAAAGTTTTAACCATACAGTGCATAGAAAGAATTGATAGGTTATCGTCCAGCTAAGGCGACAGGACAGGAAAGGCAGTGAATGAACAAGGTAGGGAAAGAAAGGCTCGCACATGAGATCTTAGAATAAATGACGGCTAATGGATGCAAGCCGAATCTGTGCACGTACAATATACTAACGAATTTAGATATCTGGTGCCAAGGCAGGTAGAAGGAGGCTGATTGCTTGACAGTACATCAGCAACAATGCCCTAGTATTTGCCAACGTAACAACAAGAAAAGAAGACAGTAATCATCTCAATTGGAATTTATTTGCATTGATGAATGCAAAAATATGATAAGTTGATTAATTAATTATGTACCGTTGCGAACCGTTATAATTAATTAAGTCAAAGGGATCATATAGAAATAAAATAATGCATATGCTAATCCTAAAAAATAATTATCAATAAGTTGATAATTAAATTTTGTTCAACATACTTGAATATAATTGTGTGAATTACATTAAAAGTATAGGCTTAATTTAATAAGCTTAATTGAGTCCAACTTGAAGCAAATGAGAGGATCCATTAATTAATTGAATTAATGGGATAATTAACAAAGTGCATAGCCCATTTTGGTCCATTTTATGGCCGGCCTAAGAGGGAGGAAAAGTGGTCCCCTATTTATTAGGTTTTGTTGCCTATAAGGACCATTTTGGAGAGGCAGACCCTAAGCTTCTCTTCTTGCCTCCCTTCTTCTTCCTAACCGCCACCTCCATTAATGGAGAAAATTTATTTTCTTCATTAATGACCTCTCTCCCTTGCTTCTATGTAGGTGCTCATGTGTTGAGCTTAGTTTTTTCACAAATTAATTGATGAATTGATTAAGAAAAACACTAGAATTAGCTTTCCTCTTTGTCTTGCTAGCACAAGACTTAGAGAATGGTTAATTCTTTTGGTGGATCTAAAAATGGAGAAGGGGAGTAGACTAGCATGCCACCGACTCCTACGCCATGGTCGTCTCTCTTCGTTACGATACGAGGAGAGGTTAAACGCTTATTCTCTCTTGTGTGTGCATAAAAGCTTATTTTAGATCCTTTCTTGATGCTTGTATTAATTTATATATAGTTAATTAGTAGTTAAAAATTAAAATTCATCAGTACTTAAAAGACTTTCTAACACTCTTGTGCTTCACCATAATTAAGGTTTGAATTTGAATTTTTTGTTGTTGACCTGCCGTGAACTGTCCGATCGAGTCTCGACCTTAACTGGTTTCTGTCTCTGCGTGGTGCATGAGCAACATATTTTGGTTTCTTGATAAGATTTTGTTTCGCATGGATGCGGTGAAGTATTCAAGATTTTAGTTTGTGCTCATTTCTGATTGGTGCTTGTCACATGGTATATGACTGGTCATGGTATCTAAGGTCTAAGCTTAATTTTGGTTATGGCAGTGTTTGATTAATACATTAATTCTCATTGATTTTGTGCATGCCTATTTGGTAAGCCACGATAAATCTATTGAGGAATCTAAGGTCTAAGCTTTGGTCAAGGCATATCTTTTGGTGCAGAAAAGGAACCGATTAAATTTTACTAATTTGGAAAGAAGGTGACTCGTCAATAAATGTCGTGGTAGTCAAAAGATTCGGTATTTTATTGAGTTGGTGTAAACCGGAAAAAGAAAAGGAAACAAAAAAAATATTTTATACATGTCGGCCTTATATGTTATATAATTCCAAAATTTTCTTTGATATATATGAGATCTTATATTATATTTATATTATATTTTGGTGTTGAGAATAATATGATGCGAGGTTTGAGACGGGTCAGGCAGATGGCCTCTGACGGGTCAAGATGACCCAAGATAGGTCAGAGAGATTCTTCATGTGTTGGAGAATTTGATATATTCAAATTGAGGACATTAGAGGTCAAGAAATAACTGTTTATGTAAGTCATCAAATATTCCTCTCAGAGGAAGAGTTGATGCGAGAGAAATATTTGATGTTGACAGAGAAGATGACCCAAGTCAGGTCATATGAAACGAAAGAAAGACTTCTTGACTGTTGAGGTGCACGGGTCATGTTAGGATGGACACGGACCGAGCATGTTTGTCTGGTGGTTCTGAGATTAATTTAACCTGTGCAAGTTACCGGACAGTCGACATTTTATCCCTACACAAGACATTTGTGCAATTGACCTTTTCCCTGTGCAAGTTACTGCACAGTTGACCTTTTTTCCGTGCAAGTTATCGCACAATTGACCATTTTCCTGTACAGGTTACTGCACAGTTGACCTAGATGGCAGGGTGGATCGTCAACAAGTCAGTCGAGATGATTCGATAGAGGTTGTATCAAATGTGCAGCTATGGACTGGTTAATTGATCAGTTTTGGACTTCATTACTTCCTAAGAGGAGTCATATAGAATCTGCTCATTTTGAATTTGGAGTTGAAGGTGTTGCATACTTGGTTGAGAATGGTTACTCTCTTGAAGACATGATTTGGAGTTGCTTGACGGAAGAGTCAAAATGGCGAGTGTAAGATTCAGCGACAAACTTGGCAAGTTGTCATGACAAGACTGTGCATGTCAACTTGAGGGGGAGTGTTGAAATATGATGCCGCAAAAGATTATACCCGGGATCGAATGCATGGCATGAATAGATACGTGTTGTGTCGCATAAGATCGTGTCCTGGATTAGATGCATGGCACCGACAAAAAAAGACGGTTCTGACCTTATTTGGAAGTATCTCAGAGAAGAGAAAAGAATCCTTGGAGGTATCTCAAGAAAAGAAAAGAATATGCACAAGGAAGGAGACGACTGATTGATGAGAATCTGGTTTGATTATCTAAAGATGTGCTTAGATATTCTTGTCTTTCTAACCCTGTTGTTTCTTAGGGAAGAAGTTATTATTTTTTTTATATATTCATCTTCTCTCCTTGTGTTGTATCAACTCAGTTTATTTCAGAAAATAATAAAAATAGTGTGCGTGTGTGTGGAGGACGTAGGCACCGAGTTGGTGCTGAACCTCGTTAAATCTTGTGTCTATTTTTATTTTTGTGCTTGATTGATTTCTGAGTTTATTGTATCAAGATACTAAGAGGCATGGTCCCTGTGCAAATGTACTTGGATCGTGTATCCCCATATCCGACTTGATAAAGAATAAATTATTCCGCTGCGACGACTGATGATATTTTAACAAGAAGATATACATAAAACGACATTTAAATTAAATCAGAGTACATCTTAGCAAAATAAAATGACATCTAGCTAAGTACTATTAATTCATTAATCTACAAGCAGAAGCCGCTATTTTTTTTTTGTTCCATGCCAAGCATATCCGTAATAATTCAAAATTAATACATGTAGGCCAGTCCCAAGACATAGACAAGTAATCAAAGTTCGCTGAGCGATACTTTTTCATTGTGTTAATAAGCGAAATCAACACCTACACGGTACACCTCATGACCATCAACTTGGTTGCATTCTCATGCAGTGTACAGACAACGTTCAGCTTCATCACCCCCACTTTATAAGCACTCATCAGTATCACTTTACCTTTATCTTTTCCTCCTAAAAGAAGAGAGAAGGATCACAACATATACCATACATGATACATCTCCACCTAAATAATAAGGCAGTTGTACAAGTACTAGTTATATACTTTCAAGTTCAACTCAACACACTCACACTCCATCTCCATGGCACCTCTATCCCATACTCTCCTCTTTCTCTTCTGCCTTCTCTTTCTCTCTCCAACCTCTCTCTCAAACACTCTCCCTCTCTCCAAGAAAGAACAAGCCTCTATTTTGGTATCTCTAAAGAATTCTCTTGCCACCCCAAGCCCCCTCTTCCAATCATGGAGCCTCTCAAACCATACATTCCTTTGTTCATGGCCAGGTGTGCACTGCAACCCCTCAGACGTACAAGTTGTAAAGCTCGACATCTCTAATTCAAACCTCACCGGCTCGATAACTGAACTAGCCTTGTTGACGTCACTCAAATACCTCAACGTATCCAATAACCAGATAAACTGCTCATTGTCCTCTTTCAACTTCTCTTCCTTCTCACAACTTGAAGTTTTTGATGCTTACAACAATAACTTCTTTGGCACCTTGCCGTTAGGCTTTGTTACAATGCCAAACCTCCGGCATTTAGACCTTGGCGGAAACTACTTCTCAGGGGAGATACCAAAAGAGTATGGTTCATTTCAGTCTATAAAGTTTCTATCTCTTGCTGGTAATGATTTGTCGGGTCGGATACCGGCAGAGATTGGTAACCTTACAACCCTGGAGCAATTGTTTTTGGGCTATTTCAATCAGTTCATTGGAGGCATACCAGCCGAAATGGGCAAGTTGGTGAATTTGTTTCATCTAGACTTATCGAGTTGTGGGTTATCGGGCCAGATTCCACCCGAATTGGGGAACCTCAAGAAACTTAACACACTCTACTTGCAAACTAACCAGCTCACTGGTGAGATACCAAGGCAGATTGGTAATTTAACAAGGCTAAGATTTCTTGATTTGTCTAATAATGGGCTTGGCGGTGAGATACCGGCAGAACTGTCACAGTTGCAGGAACTCGAGTTACTGCAAATGTTCATGAACCGGCTTCATGGGCAAATACCAGGATTTGTTGCCGAGTTACCAAATCTGTCGGTACTGAAGTTGTGGCAAAACAACTTTACTGGTTCCATACCTGACAGACTCGGTGTTAATGGGGGCCTGCGAGAGCTTGACCTATCGACCAACAAGCTCACAGGATTAATTCCTAAGTACTTGTGTTATGGAAGGAAATTAGAAATTTTGATTTTGCTTAATAATTTTCTTTTTGGTCCTCTTCCTGATGATCTTGGAAGGTGCGAGACTTTGTCCCGGGTCCGGATTGGGCAGAATTACCTCACCGGGTCAATACCGAATGGGTTTCTTTACTTGCCAGAATTAACTTTAGTAGAGTTGCAAAACAATTACTTCAATGGGAGTTTAGAAGAAAATTTAGTTAAGAAACCAGCAAGGCTGGGTCAACTCAATCTGTCAAACAACCGCCTTTTGGGTTCACTCACCATAACAATCGGTAATTTCTCTGCCTTGCAGATTTTACTTATCAGTGGAAACCAATTTACAGGCGAAATCCCTTACCAGTTGGGATTTCTGAAGCATGTCTTAAAAATTGACATGAGCCAGAACAATTTCACTGGAAGCATTCCGGCAGAAATTGGTAATTGTGCATCATTAACATACTTAGATGTGAGCCGGAATAGTCTAACTGGTCCTATTCCGTCCCAAATTGCTCAAATTAAGATACTTAACTACCTAAATGTCTCTTGGAATAACTTGAATGGAGGCATTCCAAAGGAGATTGGATTTGTCAAAAGCCTAACCTCGGCTGATTTCTCGCACAACAACTTATCTGGCTGGATCCCACAAGTCGGGCAGTTTGTATATTTAAATTCCTCGTCATTTGTTTCAAATCCCCAGCTTTGCGGGCCGGGTATCAGCCTGTGCAATCTTACAAACCCGTTTCAATCTCAGAGTGGTCAGGCTGGCATTGGAGCTAAACCGTCTATGTGGCCGGGAAAAGTGAAGCTTTTCTTTGCAATAGGGCTCTTGTTTTGTTCCATTGTATTTGCTGTAACAGCAGTATTAAAGACTCGGTCAATGATGCTAAAACGGCAATCCAACGTCTGGCAGCTTACTGCATTTCAGAAGCTTGATTTTGGGTGCAATGACATTGTAGAATGCTTGAAGGAGAATTATGTAATTGGTCATGGCGGTGCCGGTGTGGTCTATCGTGGAACATTGCCCAATGGGGAACTTGTGGCAGTGAAGCGGCTGCTTGCAATAGGTGACATATCTAAACTTTGTACTGTTTCATGACATGTTAATCCAAACATAGGCCAAACAATTAACTGAACTAATTTTGTGAATTTCAGGAAAAGGTTCAGCACACGACAATGGTCTCTCTGCCGAGATACAAACCCTAGGGAAGATACGGCACCGTAACATCGTTCGCCTGCTGGCCTTCTGTTCTAATAAAGAGACGAACCTGCTTTTGTATGAATACATGATGAATGGTAGCCTAGGGGAAGTTCTTCATGGGAAACGAGGCGGCTATCTAAACTGGCAGATGCGGCTAAGAATCGCAATCGAAGCAGCAAAGGGACTCTGCTACCTGCATCATGATTGTTCACCGCCAATCCTTCACAGAGACGTGAAGTCGAACAACATTTTGCTCGACTCAGATTTCGAGGCGCATGTCGCAGATTTTGGACTTGCCAAGTACTTGAGGGACATTGGTGCATCAGAGTGCATGTCTGCCATCGCTGGGTCTTATGGGTACATCGCTCCAGGTGAGAAGCAAAATTAATTACCATTTTAGATAGTTAAGCTAGGAAATTTTACCGTTAAAAAAATTTTGATTTCATTTTTAGGATTACACTAGAGGCATTTCATAAGAGTTAAATGAGTCCCTATAGGCTATAGATTTAGGACGGCGAAATGCAGTGCAAGTCTATTTGCTGCAATAGTTCCTGCAAGTATAGAGTGGCCATAAAATCTGACGTTTTTATGGACTAGCTTTTGTTTTGTTGTGCCAACTGCATCCTTAAAAAATGGATGCATCCATTTTTGATAGAGCTGGAGGAAGAGAAAAAAATTTGATTATACAAAATTAAGGTATCATTAGAAGAGGTGTGACTGACATGATAGTAATATTTCACTTAGACCAATGACTTATGGATACTGAGAGATCTCCCTCATGTTGATTCTTTTCATGCATTGAGAGGGGATATACTGAGCAGGGAACAGTACTATCTGGGGTCCCCCATGGCATGCTTTATCAGAATCTGTTTCCTTCCAATGACACAATAAAGAAAAAGAGAGAATTCCGTTTCCTTTTTTTTTTCTTTTATTGATGAACAGAGAAAATTCTCAATTTTGGTTTATCAGTTAATGGACCAACTTCTCAAAGAGAGAGCAGCATGCATGTTTTGTCTCTCTTCTTTTGCTTGTCTATCAGAATTGTAATTCTTAAATATGATTTGTACCGTTTTAGCATAAGAATTTCAAGTTTTTCACCAAACTCCGTGTATGGGAAAGAGAGAGAGGAAGAGAAACCCGTTGTGAGTTGTGCTATCAACCAATGTATGTGTAATTATTCCACAAAATTTTACTGTGTATTTCCCATTTATTTTAAAAAGAACAAGACACCTTTGCAACCACATGCTATGATTCGCCACATATACTGGATCCTTGCAATCTGTCTCAGAATATCCGATCCCCTCTCTTATTTTGCTTTTGTTGTACAAACCTCACACCGTACTTTAGTTTAATCCCTCTTTTTCATCTTATAATAGTCTCTTTTTCTTTTCGGAGCGCCTGTTTGCCTTGAACATGCTCAGCTCGGTCTCATGGGTCTCTTTTTGACCCAAAATAACCATCATTCTGTCAATAATTCTCTGATTCCAACAAAGTTGCCAAGGTACACCTGCTTGGGGATCTATGCTTAGTTGTGTTTACATCATTACTCTAAACCCAAGAGAAAATTTTCCATATAAATGCCAAATGAAAGAAGGAAACCAAGCACAATTACACAAGAAATTAAATATCATCAACATTATGCGCAAAAGAAATGTATTATTTGGTCAACATTTCCTTTATGCAAATTTCAAATGAAAATTTAAATAAGGCTCAAAAGTCTGTACATTAGGTACGGGGCTTGCAATTTTCCTGTTACATCACTTGTTCTTTTTATAAAGGAATCTAATAGAAAAGTTTAAATAAAACAACTTTTAATAAAGGTTCTTTACAAAGAAAATATTTTTGTTCCTTTCTATGCCCTTGTTTAAAGTACCATCTCGCTTGTAAAAAGCAAGCGATTTCATAGATCAATCTCCTTTTTTCCGACTCACATTTTTCAAAAAGGGTGCAACCCTCTCTATTTGCATTACTCACATTTTAGAAAAAAGTAAAACAAAGCAAAACATTTTCTTTACAAACATTCTACCTTTCTCTAATATACCATAACAAAGTGTATTTTTTTTCTTTGACAGAATATGCATATACTCTAAAGGTGGATGAAAAAAGCGATGTGTACAGCTTTGGTGTAGTTCTTCTGGAGTTGGTAACGGGTCGAAAACCCGTTGGAGATTTCGGGGAGGATGGGCTAGACCTGGTTCAATGGGCCAGGCTGAGCACAAACTGTAGTAAGGAAGGAGTGGTGAAGATCATGGACCCAAGACTCGTCAATGCACCTAGAGAGGAGGTGATGCAGGTGTTCTTTGTTAGCATGCTCTGTGTGCAGGAGCAGAGTATCGAGCGGCCGACGATGTGGGAGGTGGTGCAGATGCTTGAACAAGTGAAGCAACAGTCGCTGCCTCGTGGGTCCCAGATGAATTGATCGCTGTTGGGTATAAATTTGAGGGAGAACTTTTTTTTGGTCTACCCTTTGATTAAATTTTGATGTCTTGTATATTATGATGTGATGAGTGTTAGATGCATTTAGCAAGTTCTGATAGTGCAAATTAGTTACTGTTTGATGGGCTTGTGGTAAATGGCAAGTACCTTGTTCTTGTATTATATTATATCTCATGTTTTATGATAATTTTGAAGGTGTTCAGTAGGAGTATAAAGTTATGTTTTATTAACTTTTTCTGTCAAGTAGTATTATGTTAGGCTTCCATGTCTTATTATTTAATTAAGCAAATGGAAGAATAAAAAAAACATAATATTTGAGTTGTCGTTTTAAATAAGATATAATAATTATTAATAATAAATAACAATAACAATTATACACCACAATGACAACGACGATACTTATTATTTTATCAAATTATATTTATGATAAATAATAATTATTATTAGTAGTAATAATAACAACATTATTGTTATTGTTGTTGTTTTTTTTTTGTTGTTATTGTTAAGTGGTACTGATCACTGATGGAAAAATTAGGAGAACAAAAGAGAAATTCTCTTACTCTTATTGGTGTGAAAGATTATTGTGAAAGATGCACACGCATCTTCAAAGATTGTGAAAAAGGAATTCTCTTATTGGTGCAAGAGGTCATTTTGGAATTTTCCTTTCTTAATCCAAGATTTCACTCTCCTGATAGTTTAGCTTAGTTTCTCTGGTACTTTAATACCTTTTGTATTTTCTCGTATGGCTTCTTTCTTTCTTTTCTTTTTTATTTATTTTTATTATTAGCCTCTGGCTAATTGCAACATTTTCGTAATTTATTTAATTTAATTTCAATTAAAGGTGAGGGCTTGACCCTTATATTTAGTAAAAAAAAAAAAGAGAAATTATTAATTTGGAGGGTCTTACCAGAGAATAATTTAACCTATCTCATCCAGAGGAATAAATTACGCCTCTCTGAATTCATCTTATGCCAACTTATGCCCATTTTTCGTGTTGGGCTCCTCAAGTATATATATGGAATAATTTTTTTTATTCCTCATTTATGTCTTGCTAGAAATGGCCTTCAGATTAAAAAGTTCCGAGATAACATTACTGAACCCATATTACGATACTTTTATAAGAAATTATAAATTTTTATCCTAATTAAAGTTTTGTTATTAGTAGTTTTTTTTTTTTTTTTTTTTTTTGGGTCAAGTGCACATCAGAGATATGAGGAAGGTCCAGTGTGCTCAGACGGTGTCGGTACCAATAGCAAGCCGCTGCTGCTGTTTCAAGGAACCCAACAGCAACGAACAAAAGAGGACAATTTCAGAAAAAAAAAAACCAACAAAAGAGGAGATTGATACGTAGCTATTATACTTATCCTTGCTCCAACTTCCAAGCAGGATTGATAGCAACTTTCTTTGACCAATACATTCGTTGACTTATAGTCCAAATTACATTTTTTTTTATTTGTATATTTCTGATATATAAAAATGTAACTTAATATTTCAAATATAAAATGTTTGAAGCACCAAGTGATACGTTCATAATTCATTTTTGTTAGTTCTAGTATTGTTAGCATATGTATTTCAAAATCGAACATAGTGTTGACAAACTTTCAAAATCTAATACAATAGTATGTATTCTTATAAAAATCCATAATAGATAATAAAAAGTTGAGAAATGCTAGAGTACAATATATTGAACGAATGGGGTCCGTCCAATACGATCGTTTTCATATTTTTAAATTTCAAATAACCGATCCGAACCGTTCAATATGTTTTCCATATTGAGAACTTACAAGAAACTAATTTTCACATTTTTTTCGAAATTTTTTACTATTTTTTTTGGTATTTTAAAAAATCGTTGTTATTAGACGATCCATAATGTTTATATCATGAATTTTCAAAAAAACCAAAAAAATACTATCGAAAAAATATAAAATTTGGTTTCTTGTAAGTTTTCAATAGGGAGAACATATTGAACGGTTCGGATCGGTCATTAGAAATTTAAAAACGTGAAAACGATCATATTAGACGGACCCATCCGTCCAATATATTGGACACTAGTATTTCTCTAAAAAGTTTGCCCAAATTATTCTACACAAATACTTGTATGAGTTTATACTCTGGACATGGTTGGAGACAGAGAGTAACAGCACCAATGACCTAGCCTTAATTACAACTTGTATAAAATGATCAAAGAACCGTGTTATGTGTTACACTCTGGTTGTTGGAAGATTATAAACAGTCCAATGAAAGAATGATATTTGAAAAGGTAATGAAAGAGTGTTATTTGAAATAATACTTAGTTTTTCGGCAACAAAAAATGTTATAGTTTTTATAAAATGTTTTTTCCCTCATCTTTTTGCTATTTTTAATCTCTTCTAAGATAATGAATTTCAACTTGTATATTATTTTATCTCGAATAATAAATTTAGATTTGACGATAATCGTTATGCAGAAGTTTTTTTTAGAGAACTTAACAGTAGCTAATTACATCGTTATGCAAAAACTGCATGCTATTCCCAATAGTACTATGATAGTAAAATTGCTGAAGGGCCCGCAATGCCCTAATGTATATTTTGTAAGATTGATTTGTTGGGACAAAAATTTGCAATTTTTTCTTAAGAGTGGCGATTGGACGGGTAGGCTCGGAATCAGGTTGGATCAATTTGACTTTAAAAATTTCTCAAGTCACATGACAGCTGCGCGCTGTCAATATTTCGGATAAAAAGAAAATTATTTTTCAGGTCACAGGTTCGATTATCGTAGTTGTAATATGATAATTGAAGGGGACCTGATTTAAATTGAATCGGATCAGATCAGTTTAACTATAGCAGATTAACAGATTATAATTCTGATTAGTTTAACCATAGAAAATTTAATTTAAAATTTACTGCGTTTGCATATTTCTTTCTCACCTCTGTACTGTAAGTCCTTTTATTTTTTAACATTTTAATAAAATTTGATGGTCAGACGACCACTAACCAGCTTTCAAAAGGAAAAAAATATGTTGAATTTTAGGTCCTCTACCTTCATATCATGGAAGGGTCTCGGATCAAGTTGGTCAAATTAGATTTCGATAATTTTGATTTGTTAAAGAAATAAAATCAGATGAGTTTTTGCATCATATCAGATTTGTCTCCTCTCATTGCATCAGTTAGAGAGAGGAGCCATTCTTCTAGTTCAAATTATAAAGATCATTTTTATAGAAACACACACATTTGATAAAAGCACATCTGAAAAGGCGTGTTCCCTTGCGAGCAGACCTGTTTCTGCTCACTCAGCTGCTCTCTCTGCTCTCAAGTCTTAAACAGGGCTGCACTTGCACGCTATATATATTTTTACAATATAAATACTTGAAGGCACGTTCAAAAGAAGTACACATTGTCAAATCACTATTATGGTTTCATGATACATGAGAATAGATGCATCTTTCTTGACTCAACTTTCAAAATAATAAAAATAAAATCAGATGTTTAGATATAGCGATGGGATGCAAGGAATAACTGTACTACCAGTTTACTGTTTTGAGGAATTTAAGTTATTTATTAAAAATATTCACTCATAATATGTATATAAAAATTAAATTCTCAAAAGCAACGAATAGAACATAAATGATTGAATGAAATAATATTAATTGTGAAGAATAAATTTACCTTATAGTGAGAGCAAATGTATCAGAAGTTAGGGAGATTAAAATGATTTAACTTTACTCTATCTATGAAGGTAATTTAATTTTACTCAATATAATTAAAAACATCTTAAATCACTTCCGTTTAGATACATTAGAGTGCCTTAAAGCACCTAAATCACTAATCGGCTTTCCAAATACTCCCTAGCTAAAATTATATTTACAAGTAGGTAGTTCACGTTTTAATATATGTATGAAGTATAAAGACGAGAATAATTTGAAATGCCAGGCGGATCCCCAGATATTCCAGTGTCTTCGGACTTGGGTAAAATATTAAAATTAAACATTCAGATTTTTTGTGTTCTATAATTCAGCAAAGAAGTAGATAATGTGCTCCAACTGCAGATGAATAGAATGTTATTATAACCCAATTAATGAATTAATTGTGACACACAGAAACAACACAATGAAAATATTGATAGCATGTTCCAGTTGACCAGAATCGCTCTCATTTTGGGGCTCCAAAAGTTAGATACTGGTGTCACTCACAAAATGCCAACTATTATGGATACGTGTAGGAAGTAATTTCTTCAGAATAAAAATTTCACTTATAAGTTATAAGAAAGAAGATCTGGGATTTTAGCAAAACTTATTGTGTACCAGATCGGAAAAGCGAACTGCTTCGCCTAAACGATCGCTCCTCGTCTGTCCTCTCTTGCTCGATCAGAAGGAGAGCAGAGAGGAGATGGACGCGGAGGCTTGCGGTATCTAGGCCGAATCTGTTTGGATCGGAGTGGAGATTCATCGACAGTGAGAGAGGAGAAGAGACGAAGATAACTATCTTGGGTGCTAATCGACTCGGTTCAATGGTTTGTAATAGACGGGGTTGGGTGGTGGATTCACATCCTCTGCAGCGCAACACGGGACGCTGTTTTCATCCAACCGTCCGATCTATGATGGATGTTCCGTGAATTATATCAGATTGATAGGCGGCATACACCCAAAAAAAATATCGTACGGCTGGGATAAAAACGCAGCCCGTGCCGCACGGCAGAGGATACGGATCCATTGGGTGATAGTCGACTTGGTTGGTTGGTTAGGTCGGATGTTAGTCGATGGGATTCTAATCAATGGGTAAAATGGTCATAATTTTGTATTTTTATTATTATACATATGAGAATACTATTATAAAAAAAATACAGAGTGACATAAAGAGAAAAAAAAATTATATTTTTGGGTGGCAAAAATTGAAGTTTAGAATTTTGAGTGATAAATTCTCAATTTCGTCAGTTTTAAATGGCACACAAAAAAATTTTCCTGATTATCTTATATAATGTACTATATGACTATATCTTTCTCAGCCTCCAGAAACCTTGATTAAACAAGTACAAGCCAATCTATTAATTGATTCATAAATCTTTTCCTAATGGAAATTTAATTTAAAATACACAAAAAATGGTAAATTTAATCTGATTAAGAAAATCGATAATTTATATACCGTTTACATTAATTATTATAATACAATTTATCACCAACACCAGAACTTATACAATTATTGCACAAAATTTTACTCCATCGGCATAGTAAAAATCTTACTCGGTATACATATTTTAAATTAGTCAATAAATAAACGCAATGGACTTGAAATAAAAAACGGCCTACAAAAGAGATTGCCCTGCATACTTCACAAAATAATAGAACAGCATAAAAACAAAAATAAATAATAAGTAGCCAAGTCTGACACAATAATATTAGTAAACAATGAAAAAATTATACTCCATAATCTATACTTAATCTATAATTACATATCAGATAATTAACACATAACAAATTGCTAACAAACATAACAAAAAAAATCTAGTACTGTCGCTGACGGAAGAATCTAGTAAATTTTATTTTTGTAATGCAAAATTTATGATGCCTAGGGAGGTTTTAGAAAAAATTCCATTCTCACACTAAAATCTATCATTGTTTTTACTTAAACCACGAAAAGATATGTATTAAGCACCAAATTTTCATCTCTCTAGAATACTAGGCAGGAGCCATACGTTGCAATTAACCATAACATGACTTGTATTTCTTTGACAAGGCTTCATAGTATTCTCTTTCCTGAAGAAATTAAAGAAGACACAAGTGTAATGTGAAAAACATTATGCTTGAAGGAACAAAAGAGGATAAGCAAAAAAACAAAAATTAAAATTAAAATTAAAAAAAATTATAATCCGACAAAAATACCTTGTCGTGGACTGTCGGGGTTATTGCAAATGCTGCCGCTTCCAAGTGAGATGCCTTAATTGAGCATGCATATGAACTGCTGGTTTCATTTGCCAAGTGTAGCCTCTCATTTAATGCAATCTCAGCAGCCGTTTCAATCTATAAATAAGGAAAATAAAAACACACAAAAAACACTCTTATACCGCAGGAATTGGACATCATGTCACGCGGTGTTGGATCAGTGTGTAAGACTGGCATCATATTGCCAGTCTTCATTTTCAAATCTGTTTGGTCGAAAATAATCTGAATTTGTTAAACTAGAAAGCAAAATTGACTAGTAAGAACGTGCTTAATTTCATCTCCATTTTTTTAAATGGTTTGTAATTAACTATCTATTTAGAGAAGAGAATTTATAAACAACGTGAAATTAAAAAAAGTACTCGAATTGAATGAAACCAGGCATGAGTTGTCTCAGGCTCTCAACATTCAACATCAACCTAGTTCAACTGAAATTACATCATGTGTGTGTGGTGTGTGCGTGCGCGCGCGCGTGAGAGAGAGAGAGATAGGTCTAGTACCAGAGTGGCAAGGTCGGCGCCAGATAGATTGTTGCACCTCTCTGATCGGGCTAGAGCATCAAGATCCACATCAGCATCAATCTTCTTATTTCGGGCATGGGTCCTCATGATGGCCACTCGTTCATCTGCACCAGGAAGCGGCACATATAGCAACTTCCCAAACCTTCCTGACCTCAGTAGGGCTGGATCCATCACATCTATCCTATATGAGTATGGCGTTAACAGGTTATTCCATGCAATTGCAAAGCTCTTTACCCAGCATTTATACAACAAGGATTAGGTCTTTTTACACATTACAGCCCATATAATTTGAAATTACAGATTTAGGTTATTGCATTAGGCAAGTTAATTGCAACCCAACTTTATATTGGGAATAGGGAGAAAAAACCAATAAAATTGGAAAAAACAAACAAGAAGTGATTCTATACTTATGTTGAGAGTTACCAGCACCTTCATAACATCATTATATACAGGGCACTATTAACAAAAACCACATTTATATCAGCACACTTGATCAAAACAGGAGGACAAAACCAATAAAATCTTTGGGAGAACAAATAAGTGTGTGCAGGAGGAACGAATATGTCTGTAATGTATCCACCTATAGTTATGTCGGACCTCCCTACCTGTTTGTGGCTCCGATGACGTAAACACCTTGACGATTATCAACCCCATCAAGCTCTGCCAGAAGCTGTTAATCAAGTTGAACAAATAGAAAATAAATAATGATTAATTGGCTAGATCGTAAGTGAAAGAGAGTAGTGTCGCTAACATGAAACGCACCTGACCTAATAAACGTTCTACTACCCATCCTCCCTCTTTGCCTCTGCTTGTTGTAACAGAATCAACCTGAAAAGGTTGGAGTAAAAATGAAAACCACTTAACCATTCTACGGCTTTATATAATCACCTGCCCTATGGCTTTAATTTTGTTTGTTTGTCATGACTCATGACAAGCTAAGGTAGCCAGCGAACAACTAACAAATATCAGTGCTGTATAGTCAGGTGCTCTTAACTGCGCTGCATAGTCATAGTTAAATATGGAAGCATAATACCTCATCAAAAAAGAGAATGCAAGGGGAGTTGGCACGTGCACGCGTAAATAACTTTCTAACAGCCAATTCACTTTCACCAACATATTTATCCAACAGCTCTGGCCCCTGAAACAAAATATAAATGTTCAGCCCAAGAGCCTTTTTTTCAAAAACTACAAAGAAATCCATCCATATCCTTCGAGGAATAATGAAAGATACTCAGCTATCAAACTTCAGAAAGCATTAAAATGTCTACCATAGGCTTTTAAATGCCAATTTTTGATATTGAAGGTTACCACTAGCACTCATGATGTGTGACTAGAGAAACAAAGGGCTGAAGAATATCTAACACTAGAGAAAAAAGACAACCCCAAATGAAGAAGAGCACAGACACAAAATATTTGAAGGAACGCAACTTGAACAAGAAATGATGCATTAATCGTACCTTTATGTGTATAAAATTAGCACCTGCCCCATTCGCAACTGCTTGAGCAATAATACTTTTACCACAGCCAGGAGGACCAAAAAGCAAAAATCCAGCTTTCATACCTATCCCCATATCCTGCCAAATATAGTTCAGCGGATGCAACTCAGCGAAGATTCTAACATAAAATTTACTATGTTTTTTGTTTAATATAAGAAAAATTAATATTCGAACAACAGAAAAGCTCACTTGATAATATTCAGGATGCTTGATTCGTTGGACGATGCCAAACTCAAACACCTTCCTTATTAAATTAACACCACCCACATCATCCCAGGTGACAGTAGGTATTGATGAAAATCCTTCTCTTCTCAGACAAGGTTGTACTATTCTAGCTGCATCCTAACAAAAATTTAAAAAATGCAGAATTTCACAGCATCAAAATCAAGTGCTAAGTTGGTACAAATCGAGAAACAACTTTAGCAGCCAAGCTTAAATAGCTCTTGCAGTATTTGTACTGTACATCTTATATAGCTCATACTATTGTATATTACTTAGATGAAACATTATTGTGTTGCAACATACTAAAACATTACCGGATTAGAGATGAACAATTATTTTCTGCTGGAAATTTGAAATACCCAGGCATTGCCCAATTAGTCATTTTAATCTAAAAGTGCCATATCAGTAAGAAAGAATGCTCATTAATTAAATTATTACTCATCACATCAACTAGTGTGGTATTGGAAATAAAGCCCGTAAATTTGACCATTCTACTAAGAATCAGTCAAACATGTTGTCACAGAATTATATGCACTTTTCGCGAGATAAACCAAGTACTTTTCACTTTTAAAAGTGCACAAAGCTTGCAGCTTTTTTAACTACTTTTTACGAGATGGTATTGTCAAAACAGATTCCAAAATGTATCAAAATGACATCACTAAATATACTGCAAAGGTGCTTGATCTCATTTCATAAACACTCATGAAATGTATCTTCAAATAACATTAACAAACAGCAGAGATCATCAGAAACAAGTCAGTAGGGGAACCTTTTTTTATGATGTTATAAGACTGATAAAGTACCTCGAACTCGGCAATGGTGGTGCCAAAACTCTCCAATTCAGCTTTACACCAAGGTTGGCTCGGCCATTCTTCCAGATTCCTAAGAGAGATTCTCTTTTCCACTATCCTCTTCATGGCCAGATAGCCGGCCTCATTCACCAGAGCATTCAGATCAGCACCCATAAATCCAGCTGTTGCCTTTGCAACTTTAGAAATGTCCAATTTATCCTCCAGTTTTAACCTGCATATAATGCCAATACCATAAGTTCCTGCCAGCCAGACCTGGCACCATACCAATATAGCTTGCTTAACTCTGAACAGGTACCAATGCATCCCACATTCTTATTTTTTGCCCTTTTTTTACGTAACTATAGCAGAAAATGCCAAGAAAATGCCAAGGGAAGTAGTGATGTTGAGAACAACATATTCTTTGACACAACCATAGAAATTAGTCAATGACAAGTTCTTACACAAACTGTTTTAAAACAAATACTAGAGCATCCACACAGGTTCAGCTTATGAGTTTTGCAATGGATTACTAAAAGCTTACCTTTTTGAAAGCTTGGATAATATCTCAAACCGTGCAGCTTCATCTGGCACGCCCAGTGCTATCTCACGATCAAACCTTCCTGGCCTTCTCAGCGCCTGGTCAATCACATCAGGTTTATTTGTGGCCGCAATGACAATCACATAACCAGGTAATTTATCCCCTGAAATGTTTGGCCCTTGATTTCGCACAGCCAGATAGAACTGGTCCATGCAATCCAACAGCTGAATCACAATTCGGCGGTCCATTTCTTTCTGGAGGTTCTCTCTCTTTGATGCGATAGCGTCTATTTCGTCAATGAAGACTATGGAAGGTGCAGTTCGGTGCGCCTTTTCGAATAGGGTCCTTATATTCTCTTCAGATGCACCTGAAACAAAAACACCAAAATAAATGAAATGTTGTGATACGAGCTATCAAGTTTTACAAGCTTATAGTTTGCAGTTTTAAGACGATCAGTTCGTTAGAGAATGCATCCCTATCTCTGTGGAGGCCCTGGCAGAAATTGAGCATTACAGCAAAAAAACACAGACCATTGAATAAACATCTACATTGTAGAGAAAAGCCAATAATTCAGTTTTAATTTGTGAGCACGGTAGTAGAAATATATATTATTTCTTTCAGAAATGCACATCTCAGACAAGGTTCTCCTGCTATATTTCTTTTGTTTCCCCACTCCCTTTCATCTTTTATGTGCCTCCTATTTGTGCTCTTTTGGAATAGAACAATTTAAAACGGATAAATGGGTGCCTCCTGGCAGAAATTGAGCATTACAGCAAAAAAACACAGACCATTGAATGAACATCTACATTGTAGAGAAAAGCCAATAATTCAGTTTTAATTTGTGAGCACGGTAGTAGAAATATATATTATTTCTTTCAGAAATGCACATCTCAGACAAGGTTCTCCTGCTATATTTCTTTTGTTTCCCCACTCCCTTTCATCTTTTATGTGCCTCCTATTTGTGCTCTTTTGGAATAGAACAATTTAAAACGGATAAATGGGTGCCTTAGAATTTTGAAGAAGCCTCCAACGGTTGGCATATATGTATTTTGCAGTTTTAGAATCTGCAAACTCTACACCTGACAGTTTTATATTGTGACAATGATTTAGATAAAATAAAAAATATTCACAAAAGCTCTTTTACTTTTGTAAATATCAAAATTCTGAAATTCTAAAATGCGGTTCATTATTGACCGTGCACGTGAAAATATATATGCTATCTGTGATATGTTTTCATTTTGAAGATTTGGTAGATCATAAGGAAAAAAAATTCCGATCTGTTTCATATTTAATTAGATAATATAGAACAGACAAGGCTTGCCATAAATTTTCCATCTTTGTGATGTTTGGACAGATTACAGGTTTGCACAGTTAGTGTCTATCTAATAGCTTAATTCCAGAGTTCTTGGATAGGTAGGTGTTCTGGACTAAGTGAGACAAGTCGAGATGCGAGGTCAGCATTTGGTTGTTAGATTCCAATTAGACAGTTAGAAAAAATTGATCAATTCCATTCAGTTCATACCTATATTGTAAAATTCTTCATTTGGAATACCTATATTGTAAAACAAACTGGTGTATGCGCCTTTTTATTTTAAACATTCTAAAATAAAACAATACTGTTGGATATTAGATAAACCTTTTATGCAAAAAAACTATTATGATACATATTTTTTTATCTCCAATTACAAAAGATATATCACAGTACTATTTTAAAAAAATGAGGCCAAAACAATGCAAGGCTGAAGTCTGGAACATAAATAAAAAAAAAAAAAAACAGAAGAAAGTCTTATGATAAAGTCTTTGAGCACCTCATGCGAGAGCAGATTCTTTGTCTTTACTAAAGCGTGGAAAAAAGAAAGAATATTGAACATTAAATAATCAAAATTAAGTACATCCAGCTCATTACCTGAAACGCCAGAGACGACCTCTGGTCCAGAGATTTTATAAAATGGGACCCCAGCCTCATTAGCAATGGCATGTGCCAAATAGGTCTTACCACACCCAGGGGGGCCATGCAACAACAACCCTGTCGTAGGTCTGACACCGAGATGCATTGGGAGCTCAGGATATCGCAAGGGCACAATCACCCTCAACAACAACTCCTCTATCACTTCCTGCATCCCTCCTAAATCTGCAAGCCTCAACAGTGCCTTACCTTCTTGTCCCAAAGTGTTACTATTATTCACCTCTTTTACGCCACCCACTCTCCTGGGCCCACTGTCTGCTGTCGCCATCTTCCGCTTTCCTGCTGCAAAATCACTCTCTACATTATCCTTGTTTTTAATTTCCAATGATTTAGGCATGGCCAAGGCAGATTTCGTGGCAACTTGAAAGCAGTTTCGAGTTAGCATATTGACAGATCCTTTTGGTGTAATATTTTTTTTTTGGTAACTGTCTCTGAGAATGGTTTTGGTGACATCCAAAGCAGGCTCAGAATCGAGACCATTCCCGTCTGAGGTAAATGCGGATTGGGACCCATACGATTCCTCGTCAGACATTTCAGGGGGGATCTGGCAGTGAAGATGGTCGGGTTCTACATGTAGGCAGCCAGATTCAGACACACAGGGAGAGGGACGACTGCGTTTGCATGTTGGGCTGGGAGGCATGGAGTCGTCGCTGTTCGAGGAAGTGTTATCGTGGGAGGTGTCAGCAGCACTGGGAGGGTGGCGAAGGGATGCTAGCACTTGGCTGACCTGGAATAAGAATTTTGTTAAATAACAAAATTGCAAGTGATGGACAGTATACAATTTTCTTTTCATTTTTATTTTTATTATTATTATTATTATTATTATTATTATTATTATTTTGCATACTGCCATCTAGTGCGTTATTTTTTTTTCCTCCCCGGTTACATTTGTTTTTGTATCCCACTATCTAGTGGGTTTATTTTTCACTCTCCGGTTAGGTTCGAAATTAAATACTATACTTAGTTTTGACCAGAATAAAGAAACAAAATAAAACCACAGTTTAGGTACATGGACAACACACAGAAAACATTTGTTGGTATTTAGGATTTCAAAAATTTGTAATCAGGAATTAATACTTAGTTTTGACCAGAATTAAGAAACAACATGAAGGCCCAGTTTAGGTACATGGACAACACACAGAAAACATTTGTTGGTATTTACGATTTCAAAAATTTGTAATCAGGAATTATTACATGATGATTCTTCAATTTACATCCATGCAGTTCAGAGTCATGTTCAACAACTCCTTATTGACATGAACAATCCAAACCATAGACAAAATTTTTATTTGCATCAGCTACTACATCAACTCTACATTGTATTCAGTCAATATATCCCAGATGAATAAAACCCGAGTCTTATGCTTGGCCAAAAAAACTGCATAGACAAAAACAAAATAGGGAGGGTGATAGAAGTGATAAACAGGTCAAACAGACCTGACGAGAGAATAATCGAAGCTTCAGGCGACGATACTCTGGATAACGGTTCCGAAGCCTCATGGCAACTGATTCAGCATCAAGAGAGACGTCTAGACCGGACTCGACAAACCGCTGTTGAAGGAGACGGGAAACGCCAGAGAACCCAGCTGACAAGGATTCTCCACTGCAACGACGCATCCTCTTCCCCATCTCTCTGAAGTCTCTTTACGGCTCTCTAGGACTCGGAGTTTGTCTGTTTTTGCCCCTGTGAATTGTTTTGGATATGGGATTGTTATTCGACTAAAAATAAAAATAACTGAATTATTAGGTACTAAAGTTTAAAGAAATGGCCACTGGAGATAACAGAGAAAGAAAGCAACCACACATATAAATTAATTTAATGGGCTTAAACATAAATTCTAATTTACCCGATAGAATATACTCTCTCCCGATTTAATATACTTCCTTCTCTGCTTGAGCGACGACTCCTTCGTAACAGGTGAATTATGGTGGGTTCGTCCTAGGAAAATTTTCCGAGTAGTGAAAGCGAGTTCTTGCAGACGGCGGCGACCTGGGAGAAGCTCGCGACGGCTAGAGAGAGAATTAGGGATTGAATGAGGATCTGATTTTTATATTCGAAGCGTGCCCGCGTGGAATCCGGATCCTCTGCACTGCGGCTAAAAAACGACCACTGGTCGTTTCTGAAGCTGAGCCGTCCGATCAAAAGGGACGGTCAGATCTCAATCATCATTTGTTCCGTCCCAAAAATTAAAAAAAAAAAAAAAACAGTATACGCGTAGCACCCGGATCCTCAACAGCCGGAAAAAGGCCTGCTCCAAGTAGTCCTTTCATTTTTTTTTAATATTTAAAAATTTTAAAATTCAAATGAAGAATTCAAATCGTTGATCTTGTTAAATTTTACCGGCGATATATTTTTATATAAGATTTATAAAATTTGAAGTCGATTTGATACTTACACTCTGTTTGGTTCGGTGGTAAATGATGGAAGGGAAAGGAAAATTTAAAGAGGGAAGGAAAGGAATGGGATGGAAAGTAAAATAATGTTATATTTCTTGTTTGAATGAAAAATAAAGGGAAAGTAAAATTAATTTTCCTTTCCTTTGTATCTCTTGTTTGGATGCATTATTTCTGTGAAGAAAAAATAAAAATTTTGACTAATTTACCCCTGCACGCTTTACATTACCGAGCAACATATCTGAACTAAGAATAAAAATAAGAAATCGGTTTTAATCAGCTATGCATCCTATTCAAAAGTGACGTTCTTTATACAAAGACAAAGGTCACAATATCAAGTATAGGAAATGATGGTTTCAGAAATGACATGTTAAACGATTAGGTATTATGATAAAATATATGTTCAACTTTCCATTTACTTTTATCCCACTGTCAAATTATAGGCCACTAATCCGTTAAAATAAAAACAAGATTACATGTGTCTCAGTTCATGCCTAACAAATTAATACCAGTACACACTGCAATCAGTCCAAAGAGGCATAGGTAGTACCAGTTGTACCACCCACATCCAAGGAGGCATCAACTGTAACGTGCCAATCATCCTATTACCGATAGTAACCTGTCTCCTCCATTCCAACACTTGACTGGCTTTCCAAATGCAGTGTTTGATGGATCAGGCATATTTGTAACACTAAAAATTGCCTTTTTCCTCTAGTTTTGTACATTTAAGCCCAAATTGACTCAAATCAACACACAAACGAATGGTTAGGAGGTGAAGTGCTGAAGAAAGGAAGCACGATGAAATTCAATCAGGTTAGCATGTCCTAAATCAAACCAATCACGAGAAAGCGATAAATAGCAATAGTAAAAGATAGAAGCAAAGCAGTAGAGAAAGAGAAAAATAACAATAACTGTAGAAATCGTGCTCCAAAAGAGAAAGAGAAAGGGATCGTGCTAGTGAGAAGGCATATCGACGCGAAGATGGAAGTCAGCGTGCCAAGCAAGGGTATCTCTGTCAAACAGTATCTCCGAAATTTTCTTTCCCTTCATTCTCCTCCAAATTGGAGGAGAAATTTTTTGTGCGAGAGGGGAAATGAGGAATGGAATTTGGTCCCCTAGTTGATTGTTACCTCTTCAGATTCCCTTCCATCCAAACAACAAAAATTCGTAATTTTTCCTTCCGTTCGCTTTCCTTCCCACCCGATCCCTTCGAACCAAACATAGTGTTAATTAAGTGACCAAATTATGAACGTAATAGAATTAATCTAACCAGATTCGTTCATTTGTTGACCACTTGATCTAGTAAAGAAATCGGTACTAATGCTTCCGCCTAATGACTAATGATTTCTGCTAAAGAAATCAAGATAATATTGAGGAAATAAAAACGCCATCATTATGTCTAAGGAAAACTGTTGAAGATCGATACTAACGCTTCCGCCTAACGACTAATGATTTCTGCTCTTCAATTTGTAAGTTTTATACTCATGATTTTGTTATTTTATATGATTTACGGATCCTGAAAATTGTGTTATTATTTGTAAACACGTTAATTAATGATTATGTCTATCATTTAGCATCAGAGCCAATCGTAAATCTAACACAGATCTCCTATCATCATTGAACAGCCCCTTGTTTATAACAGTAAGCTGTGAAACCAATTTTATACAAGTTAGCATGCTCAATTAGATTTAACAATATAAACAGTCAAAATTTAGGAGGAATTTGTTAGTATCTGTCCATGACTCCATGTACATCAACAGCCAAACCGATGTTCAGGGGATCCGTCCTTATTTCTATATCTGAAAGGTGTCGAAGATGTGCCAGAAGCCTAGGAATGATACATCTTCATGGTTTAGAATTTTCAACGAACAATCCTGATTCCATGAAAGATAATTCACTGATATATATATATATATATTTTTGAAATAAGTAAGCCCAAAAGGGCTCACCACTTTTCATTACAAAAAGAAAGTTATTATTACAAACCAGTAAGCCAATAACGACTACTTCTCCACTATTCTCTCTACCATCCTTAACCAAAACCCATAAGGACATCACAAAAGTCCCTTAACTAAATGCCTATCCTTCAAAGGCACTAAAAAACCTCCAACTGACAAACCCTTTAGTATCCTAAACGAACACCCATCTAAAACTTCAACACAAACTAAAAAAATGCTCAACTCACTTACTCAAGATAACGACAGACAATAGTAACCAACATTCCAACTTATTCCACAAAAATTCAAATTAGTCCCTCAAATTTACTAAAATAGCAAAGTACTAGAAATCAACCTCTCAACAAAGTCGAATCTAATCTTCTGATATGGCGGCTCCCACTGGTACCATTGCTATATTGCCTCTCCCCTCCTCCATCATCTGAATAGATAAAATTCCTCTTCTGGCCATAGGCTCCAGATCTCCTCTTTAAGAGGTTGCTTCCACTTTGTAGCCCAGTACCTGATCAAATGCTTGATATCTGCATAAATTGTATGGACAGATTGAGGTTTAACATTATTGAATATCAAATCATTCCTACATCTCCATAAAGTCCAAAGAATTGATGAGCCCCAATATGTAAAAGCAAAATATTTATCTATCTGACTAGCACAAATCATTAAATCCTCCAGTTTTTCAGGGAGTGTTACTATATCAATCTTTTTATAAAATCAAGCCCACATATGACTGCTATATTGACACCTAAACATGAGATGATCAATTGTTTCTAGTTGTGAACAATAAGCACAAGTGGGATTACCCTCCCGTCCTCTAATCACTAGATTATCTTTTGTAAGTATCCTTCTTTTATTAAGTAACCAAAGAAATATTTGGATCTTGAGTGGTATTTTTAATGACCAAATCATAGATTTATTACAATGTAGACCTCCAAATTCCATCCAATTATATAACTTTTTTGTAGAAAATCTACCATCCTTAGTCTGAGACCAAATCAATTTATCTATGTCACTAGTGAGAGGTAAATATCTATTTATTGAACTTTGTAACTCAGCTAACTCCAATTGTTGAATGTTAGAAAGTGCTCGCTTTTAATTTTTCTTGCTAATTACCATTAATTAATCCAATTAAATAACAAGTATCTGTTAGGAAGTGCATAATTTTCATTTTTAGACTAATTATTTTTAATTAGACTTAATTAATCATCATGCACAATAGATCTAGTGCTTAAGCATTCACACAAAGAGGAAGGAATCGGGATTTGTACCTCTTCTAGTATCGCAACTAGAAGGCGATTCCTATGCGTAGGAGGCGGTGGCGTGCTCTCCTTCGCCTTCTCCTTCACCGGCGGCCGCCTCGAGTCCACCAAGAGGGTTAACCAATTTCTAACTCAAATTGTGCTAGCAATTGAGAAGAACAATGGCTAATCCTTAGGCTTTCTCCTTCTTGCTAATTAACCCTTTTAATTATGTGGAGAAAGGTTGTTCAACACATGAACTATGGTGGTTTAAGAGAAGAGATAGAGGCAAAATAGAAATTCTGAAATTTCTATTTCCCTTTTAATTTTTTCGGCCAAGAGGAGGAAGAGAGAGAGAATGGGATGGAGGCTAGGGTTTCCATCAAATGGGACCTCTATTTATAGACCTCTTGACCTAGCTCTCTTCCTATTTTGCATAGACCAAAATGCCCCTCCTTGAGGCCGAAATTAAGAGGTGGATTTATGGGCTAGAGGCCCATTAAATCAAACCTTTATTTGCTCCTCTAATTAAACCTCAAATCGGGCTTTTAAATAACCAATTAATTAGAAGCCCAATTAGCTCAAATTAAATTAAGTGTGTTGAATATAATTAATTATTAACTTATTAATAACTAATTTAGGATTAGCAAATGCATTAAATTTATTTCTATATGATCCCTTGATTTAATTAATTATAACGGTTCGTAACGGTATATAATTAACTAATCAACTTATCATATTTTCACAGAACCTACTGCTGCGAATAAATAAATAATGCACTGTATTGGTTAAAGCTCTATTTGTGTGACCCTTTGAGGATTTATGCTACGTTGGCCATGGAATTAAATCGCTATTTAATTCTAATAATCATAAGCGGTATCTAGCAACACCTTATGATTCCCAATTCGCATAAATAGTGTACTGCTACAATATTTTAATCCTGCATAAGAAATAATAGTATTTCCTTGTCCGATTCTTATGTCACATGATATCATCGTATAATCCAAGATAGGAATGTGTCACTCTTGCAGATTATACGTTTCTTGATCTAGAGATGACTGTATCAGTTGCTAGCAAACAGTCCATCTCCATCAAGGGGCCCAAACAGATATCATCGCTCACTAAGTTAATTAATGAGGGACATACGGTTTTCTTGATGAACAGCTTTTCCCCGCACAATTCAAGAGAACATAAATAAAGTCCGTATAGCAGCCCTTATCAGGAATCAACGGTAGACGATATTTATTGAACCTATCCTCATGTGGAAAAACTGAACTATCTCAAACTTAGAATCAAACTCAAAATGAAATAAATAATGACACATAACACAATCCATATATTTATTTCACTGGGTCGTGTCCTGTACTATGTTCTATAACATATACATATGCAATTAAGTTGGCAACTCCTTACCTATGATCTGTAGAACTTAATCATCACTTAACTTGCATACTAATCTTATCCGATAATTAATATTCCTTGTTAATTATCAAGATTACGGACCTTTTAGATTTATTATTGTCATTTAATTATAAATGAACTACAGAGATCCACAATTCAGATCCTCAACCTGAATGATCTGTCAATTAATAAATAAAGGAATAAATGATAAAATATCATCAATCACATAAACCATAGAAGTGGCCATTTAATAATTGGCTCCTAGGACATAACTCTAACAATCTCCCACTTGGCCTAGAGTCAATCAACAGCGACTTCTAGCCAGTGCATAGTACTCAATGTAATATCCAAAATATACATGTCTCATACTAAAGCCTCAAAAGATAAAAGATACAACTCAAAGCCACTCAGGCATACGCCTAATCCCCATGGATGCAACGTGCAACTCATGTGCGGCTCGAGACAGAGGCTTTGTCAGAGGGTCCGCTGTGTTCGCGGCACCGTCCACCTTCTTGACCTTGATCCACCCGTCATTCACAAACTGACGGATGAGATGGAATCGTCGTAGAATGTGCTTGGTTTTTTGGTGAGACCTAGGCTCCTTGGACTGAGCTATGGCTCCCGTGTTGTCGCAGTAGAGATCCACTGGACCTGAGATGCTTGGAACCACCTCCAGCTCGGTCAAGAATTCCTTGATCCAAACGCCTTCTTTCGCTGCTTCACCCGCCGCTAAGTATTCTGCTTCGGTGACGGAATCGGCCGTGGTATCCTGTTTGGAACTCTTCCAACTCACGTCCCCACCATTGAGCAGATATACGAAGCCGGACTGTGACTTCGCATCATCTCGATCGGTTTGGAAACTAGCATCGGTATAACCACTTACAACGAGCTCTTGGTCTCCACCATACACGAGGATGCTATCCTTTGTTCTCTTGAGATACTTGAGGATATTCTTGACTGCGGTCCAGTGTGGCATACCAGGGTTAGCTTGGTATCGACTAGTCACACTAATCGGATGCGCCACATCGGGGCGAGTGCATAGCATGGCATACATGATCGAACCGACCACAGATGGATACTTGAACTGATTCATGTACTTTCTATCTACATCAGTCGTCGGACATTGAGTCTTGCTCAAGAATATGCCATGTGACATAGGCAAGTAACCCTTCTTGGAACTAGCCATGTTGTGTTTTTCCAACACTTTGTCAATATATGCATCTTGGCTCAAGCCTAACAACCTTCTTGATCTATCTCGATAGATCTTGATTCCTAGGATGTAGGCGGCTTCGCCCAAGTCTTTCATTGAGAACACCTTCTTCAATGAATCCTTGACTGCATTCAATTCGGGGATATCATTCCCAATCAAGAGTATATCATCAACATATAGGACAAGAAATACAACCACGCTCCCACTAATCCTCTTGTAAACACAAGGTTCCTTCTCGCTTTGAATGAAGTTCAACTTTTTGACCTCTTCATCAAAGCGTTTGTTCCAACTCCTTGATGCTTGCTTCAATCCATAAATGGACCTTTGAAGCTTGCACACCTTGTTAGCATTCTTTGGATCCACAAAACACTCGGGTTGTGTCATATACACATCCTCTTCCAAGTTGCCATTTAGGAAGGCAGTTTTGACATCCATTTGCCATATCTCATAGTCGTAGAATGCGGCAATTGCTAACAAGATCCGAATTGACTTGAACATGACGACTGGCGAGAAGGTTTCTTCATAGTCAATACCATGAACTTGCTTGTAACCTTTCGCAACTAGTCGTGCTTTGTAAATGGTCAAGTTGCCATCCATGTCGACCTTTCTCTTAAAGATCCATTTGTTCTCAACGGGTTTTACTCCGTCGGGAAGGTCAACTAAGGTCCATACCTTGTTCTCATACATGGATTGCATTTCGGATTCCATGGCTTTGAGCCATTCCTTTGAGTCGGATTTTTCCTTCATGTCCTTTATGGTCAAGGGTTCGTCATTCGCAATGACGAGAACGTCGTGCAAACCTAAGTATCTTATAGGTGGACGACTTGGCCTTGCCGATCTTCGTAGGGTAGACGCTTGAGGTTCTTGAACTTGTTCCACAACGGTTTGCGGACTTAGTTCTTGAACTTCAAGTGTGGGTGCAACTTCAACATCATCGACTCGCGATATGTTTGAGTCTTCAATTGAGAGAGCTTGCTCTTGAACCTCTTCTTCCACAACAACTTGTGGAATGGGTTCGGCTACCACCTCATTTGGCACCACATTGGGAACAACTAGATTTCCTACTTGAGGCATCTCTTGTTGTTGCGGTTCTTGAATTTCTTCAATCACCACGTTGCTCCCACTACTTCTTCTTGAGAGAAACTCCTTCTCCAAGAACTCCGCATGTCGTGCAACAACTATCTTGTTCTCGACACGGTTATAGAAGTAGTAACCCTTTGTTTCTTTAGGGTATCCTACGAAATAACATTTGTCCGATTTGGGTCCAAGCTTATCGCTCATTAGCCTTTTCACATAAGCTTCACAACCCCAAATCTTGAGAAAAAGCATGCTTGGTTTCCTACCAAACCAAAGCTCATAAGGCGTCTTCTCAACGGACTTTGACGAAACACGGTTTAAAGTAAAAGCTGCGGTTTCTAATGCAAAACCCCAAAACGATTTAGGCAAGTCGGTTTGGCTCATCATCGATCGAACCATGTCTAGCAAAGTTCGATTCCTCCTCTCGGATACACCATTCCATTGTGGTGTTCCCGGTGGAGTGAGTTGTGGAACGATTCCACACTCCTTTAGATAATCACCAAATTCGTGGCTCAAGTACTCTCCACCTCGATCGGAACGCAAGACTTTGATCTTTCGATTGAGTTGGTTCTCAACTTCATTCTTGAACTCCTTGAACTTTTCAAAGGATTCAGACTTGTGCCGCATCAAGTAGATATACCCGTATCTACTATGATCATCGGTGAAAGTGATGAAGTATGAATAACCTCCTCGTGCACAAATGCTCATAGGTCCACACACATCGGTATGTATGAGATCTAACAAGTCGTTTGTCCTAATCCCTTTGTTAGGAAAAGGCGCTTTGGTCATCTTTCCCATCAAACATGATTCGCATGTGTCAATTGGCTCGAAAGCGAATTGATCTAAGAGACCAACGGTTTGCAATCTCTTAATGCGTTTCTCGTTGATATGACCTAAGCGGCAATGCCACATTAGAGTCGTACTTTCATGTGAAATCTTACGTTTCCTACTGTCACGTTCAACACTCAAAACATGTTCGCTAGAATCAAGCACATAAAGACCATTCAATAAATGCGCAACACCATAACAAACATCATCACGCAACAAAGTACAACTTTTGTTCTTTATTACAACACCAAATCCATCCAAGTCTAAACAAGAAATAGAGATAATATTTCGAGTGATACAAGGAACTACATAGACATCTTTGAGTTCCAAAATGAAACCAGAAGGCAAAGTTACATCCACATTCCCAACGGCCATAGCGGAGACGCACGTGCCGTTACCGACGCGGAGTTGTACTTCGCCTTTCTCGAGCCGCCTCCTACTCTTTAGTGCCTGCACATTTCGACAAATGTGAGCACAAGAACCGGTGTCAAAAATCCAGTCTGTGTTAGAGGTAGCGAGAAGGGTTTCAATGACAAATATACCTGAGGTAGAAGGCTGGACGGTTCCCGCCTTCTTGTCAGCGAGGTACTTGGGGCAGTTTCTCTTCCAATGGCCCGTCTTGCTACAGTAATAGCATACGGTCTCGGAAGTGGCCGGGTTCTTCTTTCTCTTGGAACCCTCGGGAGCTCCCTTGGCCGGACCTTGGGGCGTCACCGGGCCTTTGCCCTTTCTAGTTCGGCGGGTCTTTCTTTTCTTGCTCTTTTTGCTCTTGTCACTCACCGCAAGAACATCTTTGGGGCCCTTCTCTTTCTTGAGACTCTCCTCCGTCTCGACAAGCATGTTTTGGAGATCATCCATGCTCTTGTCCATGCCATTCATCCGGTAGTTCACAACAAAACCGGTGAAGCTGTGAGGGAGAGAGTTGAGAATAAAGTCTTGAATCGCCCCTGCCGGGAAGGGCGTATCAAGCCTTTCAAGCTGCCGAAACAACCCCGCCATCTTCATGACGTGTGGCCCGACTTCATGACCCTCCGCCAATCGAGTATTGGCGACGGCCTTGATGAGACGAGCCCTTTCGGTGCGGGCCTTGGTTTGGAACATGTTCGAGAGACGAGAGACCATTTCAAACACTCCTAGACCACTATCCATGAACTCTTTTTGGAGTTCCGACTCCATGACAGCGACAATCAAGACGGACATCTCCATGTCGTCCGTGACGTGCTTGTCATGTTCGTCCTGATCCGCTTTAGGGGCATCCGACTTGGGAGCCGCGGGGACGGGAGTGGTCAAGAGGTACTCCTTCTTTTCAAACCTAAGGACAAGCCTAAGGTTCCGGTGCCAATCCAGAAAGTTGGCACCGTTGAAGGCGAGCTTCTCTTTCTCTAAAAGAGAACGTAGCGAAAAAGACGAGGAAGACATCTACAACAATTTTCAAATTAAAGGTCAATTAGTTTATGTTTTGTTTTAATTTCCAATAAAGTAAAACTTTCACTACTTTAATATAAGTCCCTAAAAGTAATGAATTTCCAAGACCCCCACTTTCGTTGAGATGATGCCGGCGTCGGCACAACATCAAAGCAACTAATAATGAGGTAGGTTCTCCTTAACCAATCATACAACTTTATGACTCTTGGTTCGCGTCGCGAACTTCACTCCAATGTCCAATCCGATTAGGGTCCATTGTTTAAGCAACTCCTCTCTATTTGCTCCTTGCAAATCCGATTTACACCCCGACTACCTATGGTGGACCACGATGTCCGCGTCGGCGGAATGCATCAATGGCCGAACATAAGGCGTGAAGGGGATAGAGAGAAGGAGAGTGATTTGGCTCAATCGTTTGGGACAAACAATTATGTGACTCTTGTTTGGTGGTCGTGTAAACATACACCCATACCTATCCTATGACATTCATAGCATTCACAAACATTCACATAATAAGCATCTCAAGTATTGTTGTGGGTTTGTATGGCTCCCGCTTGCATTAGTTTTCGCCGCATCTCCATGTAGCAAAACTAATCTAACCTTTGTCCCTCCCACTAAATTCTATATGGATCTAAATCCTATATAAAATAAAGGAACAAAATTACATGTGTAAATTTCTATTCCCATCCTAACCTTAGGGGCATGCAAGCCTCTCAAGTTACACAAAAATTAATCAAAATTAATTAATGGCACCAAAGGCCTTATTACACACAATCACACATGCATTCAATTTACAAACCACAAGGCATTGAGTCATGAGCCATACTAAACCCACATCCTCCTACAAAACAAAGTTAGCACAAGTCTATCCACTAGTGTAATTTGTTTATAATTAATGACTTTCAAGTGTCTTTGCGTATTATTTGCCATTCGCAATTTCCGTGTATAAATGCTCAAATTTCAAACAACCAAACTTGTTTAAATTCCTTTTCGAAAACTTTTCAATCATCAAAAAACTGAAAGGAGATCGCACAAGGAGTATCCTAATTACTTTTTCAACTAGTTTGAATAATTAGATAAATAATACTTTGATAAAAAAAGTATCTAATGGGACACGACAAAATCCACAGTTTTTGGTCTCCAAAAATTATGAAATAATTTATATAAGCTCCTTGTCTAGATTGTAAATACCAGTCAAAATTTCAGGAAGAGATCATATACCATCTGAGAGAATCAAAAAAGACAAATCTGAAACAAGTGCGCGAACGCACCGTTTTGAGATATTCTGTTTTTCTTCTCAACCATCCGGTCTGAAAGATCACCTTCCATCCAGTTTTTATACATACAATATACATAGAAAAACTTGTTTAATCTATTGGCTAACTATTCATGAAAAGAAAACCACTAAGTTCTGTTTAAGAAATTCAAGTTACAAGCTTAACAATCGACTAGACCTGTACAGGAACAGACTATCGACCGAAAAGGTTTGACCTGGTTGAGGTACCAAACTTCCATGAAAAATTATGAAATTAATTTTCTTGGAATCCTAACTTAAAAATAAACAACTCTATTCAAACAATTTTCCAGAAAGAGTTCTCAGTTGGTACAGTTATTGGAACAATCAGTTTGCTCAATAAACCAGATCTGACGAGATCTTTCTTTTCATACTTGAAAAACCACGAATTAATCTGAACCATGCAACATTCTATACATGTCCAGAAAGTGTTTCAAGTCCTCTTTAAATCTAGCCAAAGAACACTGGTACTTATATTCAAAATATAAATCTTTTAAGCCATTCAAACAGAACAGTGCAAGCAGAAACTGGTTCTGCGCACCGTTGCCATTTTATTCACAGTAAATCCATACAATTTCAGAAAAATGTGAATCCAACGCCAAAAGAACCACAATCCACAGATCTACAACTTTCTAGTTGACAGAAAAAATTTCCAGAGAACATTTCATAGCGAAAAACGCATAACAACACAGAAATTGCTGTTTCCAGACAGTAAGCAATAGCATCAACTCTACTAATCCATTAATTAACTAATTTCTCTTAATTAAGTGTCAAAATAACTTAAGCACAACCTGGCTCTGATACCACTGTTAGGAAGTGCATAATTTTCATTTTTAGACTAATTATTTTTAATTAGACTTAATTAATCATCATGCACAATAGATCTAGTGCTTAAGCATTCACACAAAGAGAAAGGAATCGGGATTTGTACCTCTTCTAGTATCGCAACTAGAAGGCGATTCCTATGCGTAGGAGGCGGTGGCGTGCTCTCCTTCGCCTTCTCCTTCACCGGCGGCCGCCTCGAGTCCACCAAGAGGGTTAACCAATTTCTAACTCAAATTGTGCTAGCAATTGAGAAGAACAATGGCTAATCCTTAGGCTTTCTCCTTCTTGCTAATTAACCCTTTTAATTATGTGGAGAAAGGTTGTTCAACACATGAACTATGGTGGTTTAAGAGAAGAGATAGAGGCAAAATAGAAATTCTGAAATTTCTATTTCCCTTTTAATTTTTTCGGCCAAGAGGAGGAAGAGAGAGAGAATGGGATGGAGGCTAGGGTTTCCATCAAATGGGACCTCTATTTATAGACCTCTTGACCTAGCTCTCTTCCTATTTTGCATAGACCAAAATGCCCCTCCTTGAGGCCGAAATTAAGAGGTGGATTTATGGGCTAGAGGCCCATTAAATCAAACCTTTATTTGCTCCTCTAATTAAACCTCAAATCGGGCTTTTAAATAACCAATTAATTAGAAGCCCAATTAGCTCAAATTAAATTAAGTGTGTTGAATATAATTAATTATTAACTTATTAATAACTAATTTAGGATTAGCAAATGCATTAAATTTATTTCTATATGATCCCTTGATTTAATTAATTATAACGGTTCGTAACGGTATATAATTAACTAATCAACTTATCATATTTTCACAGAACCTACTGCTGCGAATAAATAAATAATGCACTGTATTGGTTAAAGCTCTATTTGTGTGACCCTTTGAGGATTTATGCTACGTTGGCCATGGAATTAAATCGCTATTTAATTCTAATAATCATAAGCGGTATCTAGCAACACGTTATGATTCCCAATTCGCATAAATAGTGTACTGCTACAATATTTTAATCCTGCATAAGAAATAATAGTATTTCCTTGTCCGATTCTTATGTCACATGATATCATCGTATAATCCAAGATAGGAATGTGTCACTCTTGCAGATTATACGTTTCTTGATCTAGAGATGACTGTATCAGTTGCTAGCAAACAGTCCATCTCCATCAAGGGGCCCAAACAGATATCATCGCTCACTAAGTTAATTAATGAGGGACATACGGTTTTCTTGATGAACAGCTTTTCCCCGCACAATTCAAGAAAACATAAATAAAGTCCGTATAGCAGCCCTTATCAGGAATCAACGGTAGACGATATTTATTGAACCTATCCTCATGTGGAAAAACTGAACTATCTCAAACTTAGAATCAAACTCAAAATGAAATAAATAATGACACATAACACAATCCATATATTTATTTCACTGGGTCGCGTCCTGTACTATGTTCTATAACATATACATATGCAATTAAGTTGGCAACTCCTTACCTATGATCTGTAGAACTTAATCATCACTTAACTTGCATACTAATCTTATCCGATAATTAATATTCCTTGTTAATTATCAAGATTACGGACCTTTTAGATTTATTATTGTCATTTAATTATAAATGAACTACAGAGATCCACAATTCAGATCCTCAACCTGAATGATCTGTCAATTAATAAATAAAGGAATAAATGATAAAATATCATCAATCACATAAACCATAGAAGTGGCCATTTAATAATTGGCTCCTAGGACATAACTCTAACAGTATCTCGATGGATCTTGTTCAAGCATCAACACATCACACGAGAAGGGAATGAATCGATTTTCTCTCGCAGAATCGTATCCTCGAGGCTCGACCATGGCATGGGAGGCGGTGGCGTGCTCTCCTTCACCACCAAGTCACCGGCGGCCGCCTCGAGTCCACCAAGAAGTTTAATCACCTCCTCTTTCAACTTGTGCTAGCAAGGAAGATGAGAGTAACTAATCCCCAAGGTTTTCTCTCTTCTACTTCTTTCAATTAACTAGTTTAATTAATGGAGAAGGGAGAAATCTCAACACATGAGTATTTGAGGTGGATTAAGAGCAAGAGAAGAGATGAAAATTCTGAAATTTTCTCTCTAATTTTCGTTCTAGGAGGAAGAGGGAGAGAAAAGGCTATGGTGGCTAGGGTTTCTCTCTCCAAATGACCTTCTTTTATAGACCAACCACTCCACAAACTTTAGGGACCTTTTTATCCATATTAGGGCAGCCACTATATAGGCTATCAAGCCCATTTTGTGGTGTGTTAAATGTCCACTAATTCAATTAATTAATGGACATTTCTCTTGTACTCAAATCGGGCCTTTAATTTACTAATTAAATAAAGGTCTATAAGCTCTATTTAATTTCTATAATTAAATTGTGTTGAACAAAATTAATTATTAACTTATTAATAATTATTTTGGGATTAGTTAATGCATTAATTTATTTCTATATGATCTTCTTGACTTAATTAATTATAATGGTTCGCAACGGTATATAATTAATTAATCAACTTATCATATTTTCGCAATACACTGCTGCGAATAAATAAATAATGCACTGTGTGATTAAAGTCCTATTTGTGTGACCCTTTGAGGATTTATACTATATTGGCCATGGAATTAAATCGCTATTTAATTCCAATAATCATAAGCGGCATCTAGCAACACGTTATGATTCCCAATTCGCATAAATAGTGTACTGCTACAATATATTAATCCTGCATAAGAAATAATAGTATTTCCTTGTCTGATTCTTATGTCACATGATATCATCGTATAATCCAAAATAGGAGTGTGTCATTCTTGCAGATTATACGTTTCTTGATCTAGAGATAATTATATCAAGTTGCTAGCAAACAATCTATCTCCATCAAGGGCCCAAACAGATATCATCACTCACTAAGTTAATTAATGAGGGACATACGATTTTCTTGATGAACAATTTTTCCCCGCACAATTCAAGAGAACATAAATAAAGTCCGTATAGTAGCCCTTATCAGGAATCAACGGTAGACGATATTTATTGAACCTATCCTCATGTGGAAAAGTTGCACCATGTCAAACTTAGAATCAAACTCAAATGAAATAAATAATGACACTTAACACAATCCATATATTTATTTCATTGGGTCATGTCATGTACTATGTTCTAATAACATATACATATGCAATTAAGTTGGTAACTCCTTACCTATGATTTGTAGAACTTAATCATCACTTAACTTGCATACTAATCTTTTATGATAATTAATATTCCTTATTAATTATCAAGATTACGGACGATTTAGATTTATTACTGTCATTCTAATGAATGATTCACAGAGATCCACAATTCAGATCCTCAACCTGAATGATCTGTCAGTAATAAACTCTAGGAACAAATGATCAAATATCATCAATAACATAAACTAAGAAATTAAGTCATTAAATATTGACTTCTAGGACACAACTCCAACATTGAATTGAATTAAGTTGTCTTCTAAATCTAAGACCATTCAAATTGCTATCTAAAACCTGGTGCACTGTAATATCTTTGTCAATACAAATCTGATATAAAGCATGATAAGCTATTTTCAAAGCTACACCATTATGCCAATTGTCATTCCAGAATTGAACATTACATCCACTCTGAATCTCAAAAGAACTGTTTATATCAATAATCGATCTATTATCAATAATCTTGGTCCAAAAATGTGATTTAACCTTATTCATCCCAAACAAACCATATTTTTGTTGTATCATTTGCTTCCACCAACCCTTGGTCCTATGATCTCTAAATTTCTAATACCATTTAGCAAGTAAAACTGCATTCATTATTCTAAGATTTCTAATTCCTAATCCTCCATTTTCATAACTTCTGCACACTGTATCCCAAGGGTTGGTGACAATTGACTTCTGCACACTGATATATTTTCTTATACTGTCAAACTAGTATTGACTAAATATTGACCAATTGTTATTTACCATTTTGATAAATGATTTTTATACTTAGTATTTCAACCATTTATAGGTCTTAATTTCATGATTTTATATGTTATTTCTGACTTTTAACTGTTAACTTAGGTTAGAAACTAGGTACTGCTATGGTTCCTTCATTTTGTACAGGATCTACGCGATGTGGCTACTCGACATGGTATTTTCACTATTTTTGACATGACTGGCGACCCACAGACCTAATTGACGACCCACCGAGAGCACCAGCGGGTAGCAGGTGAAGATTGGCGACACAGAAGACTTCAGCGGGCCGCTAAGTTCGACAGCGGACCGCTGGAAGATGAGAAACTGACTGCCAAACTTAGCACAGCCAGTTTTGCAACTGTTCTACCACGTTCTGAGCTATATTGGAGCATCTATTTGCACGACCTCCATCTTCTGAGAACCGACATTGACTGCTATATAAACCCCACGCCTTGATGCCAGAGGGGTTCGCAATTAGAGAGAGATTACAGCTAAATGAGACAGAGCCACAGGTTTCTAGCAGGTCGCCGAAGTCATCAGCGAGCTGTAGACGAGTAGCAGAAGACAGAAAGATTGAAGATCGAGTTGCTTTTCTGTTGTAACTTGATTTCTTCTTTATGTTTTCTTTTATCTTAGATACCTGTTTGTTTTGTATGATGTTTACTCGTGAGTAGATACTTATTTAGGGGCCATGGTAGTGAACCTTTAGTTTATGATTAGATAATATACTTTTTAGTTAATTTCTTTGTTGCATGTTGTGTTTTATGCCTTGCTTTACTTGCTTAAACCTGATTGTGCTTGACTTGCTTAGGATAATTTGCTCGCATCCGTCAAATATAGGCCGTGCTTGATAGCTAGATGGTTAAGTCCAAACTAAACCTAAGTTATTCGATAACAATTGTACCAACTTGAAGGTTTTCAACTGAAAGGTTAAACCAGGACTAATTAACGAAAGTTAAGTCCTTTCCAAGAACGAAAGTTCAAGGATTTCATAGGTTAGAAAGGTATAAACTTGTAGAAACTAGACTAAGAAACGAGAGTTGAAATCTAGATCATATTTGAGGGTTTTGAGTAAGTTGACTGATAGCCGGACCTAAAACGAAAGTTTGATCTGTAGCCCTTCAACTTAAACACAAATCCCCATACAAAGCGACTTCTAAATTAACTAAAAATTGAATCTGCCTTAACCCTAGCGGGTCGCCAAGTGAACTAGCGAGGTTGTCTATGCCCGCCAAGTAGCCAGCGACCAGTTAGTAAGTTAAGCGACCTTAGTTCTGTTAGCGGGCCGCTACGAGAGTCAGCGGGCCGTCGGAACTGGAGTAAACTAAAGTATTAGCTTACCTTAAACCCCTAAGTCTTAATTAGCTATTTAACCCCTCTTTAATTGTGACCCACCTTCAATTCTTGAATTCTTAAGAGTTGAACCGTCTAGCTAGTTTAGTAAAGTAAAAGACCGATATTCCAACACCGTCCCTGTAGATTCGACCCTCAAGCTATTCTACAAACGATTAGATCGGTAGACACGAAGTTTTTATTTTGAGACTTGGTTCTCCCCAACCGATCAAAATTGGCGCCGTTGCCGGGGACGATTTGCTCGAATATTGGTATTTTGCTCGAATTGGCGCCGTTGCCGCACCGTTGTGGAATGTAAAATTTCAGATGCACAAATCACATTATCTAAAATAAATCTTTCTTCAAGAAAAGCTGCTTGTGATTGATCTAATATTTTATTCACTATAGGAGATAATCTAGTGGTCAACACTTTAGTGATCCATTTATAAATGCAGTTTAATAGACTAATAGATCTATACTGTTTAATCTCTACTTAGCAACGAAAAAAAAACAGGTGTTCACCTATAACTCAAGTACCATCAGTTGGTTCTGTGTTCAAGTTGTTTGTGAAAATGCGTGAATTCGCATCCTCCATTGAAACGCCAGAATAACGAGCATAGAATACAACCACGCCGGCGCCGATCACCACCGCATCGGCCTTCTCTTTTGGCGCTCCTTCTACACAGGGGGGAGGTGCTTTGGACACTAAAATTTTCACTGCGAGCATTCCGATATAATTTAAATGACAAATTTATCCTCGAACACTCCTAATCCCATTTGGATTGAGCAATATATTTTTATTGTCTAACATTAATTTGTTTTTTTTGCCCACGTTTAAGGGCATCTTTGCTAGTTTTATTCTATAACTATAATTAATGCTCTGTTCATTCTAGACCTACAACCAAATGATAATATCTTTCATTCTACCGATTGGCATTCCAGCCACAAATCAAATTGATCAAAGGGTACAGAAGATGAGTACACACTAGATCAAGAGGTGATACACTTTTGGATCCATACGTTTATAAAGAGTAAGGATCAGATGAAATAATAAACTTATTAAGAGAGTGTTGAAAATAAAAACTAAACAAGGGTAAAATTGTAAATTGTCAATTGAACGTTAGAATCGTAACGGATAGTTGAGAGATGTAACGGTACAATATGTACCCATATAAATATCCTTGTACTCCACTATTGAAAGATATAACAAAAAGACAAGAAATACAACAATTTCTCATACAATACTCCTTCAATACTGTTTGATAAAATAGCTTTTCTTAACAGAGTGCAAATGAATTTTCAAAATTCTTGGCAGGATTTGGCTCTTCAAATGGTCGGTACGAATTTTTTTTATTATAGTGTAAATGATAATTCAATTAAGGAAAATAATTCTGGGAAGGAAAGGTGAATACCTACGGTAGATTTTTCCTTAACTTATAGGGGCCATATACGTCCAAAAATTTCAGTGGAATGTTCGCAGTGAAAATTTTCGTGTCCAAAGCACCTCCCTAGGCTCTTGCTATACGAAAGAGAAGCTTATACGCGTATACGCATTTTTCTTTTTTTTTTTTAAATTTTCGAAGGAATGAAGCGATCAATTCACATCTAACCATCCGTTTAGATCGGACGGTTCATCTCATGAGCAGTCCAGTGGTCGTTTTTTAAAGAGTTGATTGTTCCAGCAATAGATGTTCTCCCGTCTCACAATCAATAGGACCAAAAAAATTCTTGACCCGCTACTACATTGCTGCAAATTCTGCGCCACAAATTTCTGCTGTACCTAGTACCTACTGCACAAATTGCTTTTGTACTTGTTGCCCTCCAAAAAAAAAGAAAAAAAAAAGCTTTCTTATCCACTTATGCATCATAATTTTATGTATTTTTCTCAAAGGCATTATTTTTAATTACTTTTACTAGCTTATAATTGCAATCAAGCTTTTAAAAAATTCCATTTTTTTCGTTTTATCAAGATTTTTGTTCACACCGCACATCCGTTTTATCCGTTATATCACCGTTTTTTTCATTTTATCACCGTTTTATCACCGATAAACGCTAAATCACCACCCAACCGCTAAACCGCACAACTCGCATTTTAAAATTTTGATTGCAATAATGTCCAAAAAAGAAGAAGACAAAAATAGCAAAAAAATAAAAAAAAAAGAAAGAAAGAAAGAAAAACTAAGGCGGCTCTCTTGGCTTCAAGTCGGATCGTATACAAAGAATTGATTATACACATTTACTTCCAAGAGTATCCTTTTTTAGGATAACTTTCACGCTATTAAATTGGATTTTACTTGTTTTGTTCAAATTCTTCTATTTTAACATCAATGTTGATTCATATATATATATATATATATAGTAAAAGGACTCAAATAATTTTTCTTCTAAATTTCACCTGATATTACATTTCGAAGTTCCGAAATTGGGGGCAAAAAAGTTGCCTAAATAAGACGTTTCATTTTGCGTATATATTACCAGGCCCTTCGATCATTCGATCAATTGTATTTAACCTTCTTCAGTTCTTCCTTTCAGATATCTGAACTGAAGAGACATTCCGAAGAAAAATAAAATACCTGACTAGTCAAGTAAGTATATACTTCACAATTCTTTAATAAAACAAAAGTTAATGAAAAAAAAAGAGATAGGCTAAAATCAGCCACGACTGACGAATGAGACCGTCAGCTACGATCAAATCTCAATTTTCGAGATTCTAACTGTCGATCCAAACCGTTCATTGTGTTCTCCATATTGAAATCTCATTGGAGACAAAATTTTATATTTTTCTGAAATTTTTTAATATTTGTTTGGTATTTTACAAAATTCATAATCTAAACAATTATGGACCCTTCAATAACTATGATTTTTAAAAATCTCAAAAAAAATAGTAAATAAAATCAGAAAAATGTAAAATTTGGTCTCCAATGAGATTTCAATATGGAGAACACATTGAACGGTTCAGATTAGTCATTAAAACCTCAAAAATTGAGATATAATCGTAGCTAACGGGTCCATCCGTCAGTCGTGGCTGATTTTAGCCTATCTCAAAAAAAAATGGTGGGCAACTAAAGTAAGACAAGTAAACATTGGAGCCGACTTGGAAGAGGGTAAAATTGTCTTTTTATCTTTCGGTGTCTACCCTTTCCGGTTCCAGCCGACAGATAAGCTAAGCAAACCACCTAATGGCCAAATAGTGGGTCCCATTTCCTTCCCTCCATCTCCCTTTCTTCCTTGTACAACTTGAATAAGAAGAAAAGAAAATTAGAGTTCTAAAATAATAATTCGGAAGAATCGAAGCCTGGTTTTATCCCGATTCTCCACGTCTGATTTCTTTTTTTTTGTTGATTACTAGTTTAGCCTTATAGTTTGATCGGATCAACTGGGAAGTTATCTTGTCGGTAATTACTCTCTCCCTTTTATTACTATTATTTGTTTCCTATTTTCAGCTTGAATTTTCGCTTCATTTAACTATACTCTGATTAGACATAAAGTCATTCTCCAGTAATACTGGGTTAAACCAATAGATGAATCAGCTTTGATTTTGATAAAAACCTAGCTCTGATTGAGAAGATTTGAATATTTCTTCTGTATTTATGAATTTCGTAAAATTATTCTCCTAATCGTGATCGATCAGAGGAGCAACATCCTTCCGATAGTAGAATTCAGTCTGATTCTTACAATTCGCATTTCCAGTTAGTAGAATTCAAGTAAAACCTGGTTGCCTTATGAATTCCCTCTTGTTATAGAAAGTTTTGGTTTATTTCTTTAATTCCGAACATGATTATTTTAGCCTCAATTTTTTTTTTTTTTTTTTGTATTTGATAATGATTTTGTTCCTAGTTACCTGCCTACATAACCTAATTGTGCAACTTGGAAAAGAGGAAAGTATGGTAACTGGTTGACCATCGTTTTTTTTTTTTTTTTTTTTTGATAGATTGGAAGTAACACATTCTTTGCCTTTAAAATTATTTCATTGCCTTATTGCAACTACTTTTGCTATAATTGTTAACCAACTTTTATGTCCCTTTCTCTATCTTTTGAAGGTTGGTGATACATATACTGATTTGCTGTTTGGAGGAATTGATGATGTCTTTCATGCACTGTAAGTATGAAACTTTTACTAAAATAAAGTGCTGCTACCAGACTTTATCAGTATCCTACCAGATTTAATGTTCTGATATTGGATAAATTATCAAAAACAAAATCTGTTGATCTGATAATGTGCTCATGTTCATCCTTTTAGCAGCTTGACTATTAATATGTTCAAAATCAGAAAATGAAATGATCTTTTTCTCTGTATATCACTTAAATCTTGGTACATTAATAATAGGAAATGAAGGATTAGATACCTCGGTTAATTTCATCTCAGTTGCAACAAACTTAAAGCATCTTTAAAATATTGCAGTGAGAACACCACTAGTTAGCTTATTGCCACTGGAACATGACATTGTACTAACTGGTTAGTTACAGTAGGTTACCAGTGGTTATATTTTTTATTTGTTTCAAATAGGTACAATATAAATGGATGGTCTATATGGAAAGGTGGAGGTCTTCCCAGAGCACTTCCAGCCCTTGAAAGGTTCATCAAACAATTGTGTTTCTGATGCAAACTCAAGAACAGATACTAAATTCAGGTTGTAAATTCATTTTAAATAGTTTGTACCGGCACAGACATTAAAGAAAAATTAATGGTGCCATATATATACCAATTACTATCCATTATTCTTTTCAAAAAACTTATTATGTAGGTTTTTACCGGCGCAAAACCATTAGAAATATAAATCATCATCTCCCAAGTTACTATGTGCCACGACCATAGGGATTTTGCATAGATAGATCAGCCACTATGTACTGCTGATAGCATGTCCTTAGACTTTTTAAGATTTGTACTCACAAAACCGTGTGGGGTTACCAGCTGAGAATTTTCAGTACCATTTATTAAACAAAAACCTAACTAAAGAAGAAATGTGAAATTATTTTCAAAAAGATATTGCCGATATTCTATTCTGTAGTCTGTACTGGCTGTAAGCCTGTAACCAAAGATAACATAATTGATCAATGAATATGCAAAAGGGCTAGCTTTTACATGTATATTTCCTTAACTTGTGTTCTTATTATTTTTAAATGACATGTAATTTGGCAGATCCCATATAGGCTCATGGTCTGCATCTATTCTTAATCTTCTTAATCTGCCTCGATTTAGGTGGCCTAATAGTTCTGATGAAGATGACAAGGTAACTATTAACATTTTTTTTTCAAAAAAAAAAAAACAAAAAAGAAAATCAAAGGTACTTGTGTGAACCCACAGAATAATTTGCTCATGTATCCAACATTTCTGGCTGGGGCGGAACCAGGAAATAAATTTGGATGGGACCAATTTGAAATTTTTTATTTTAGAAGGGGCCAAATTGTGTTTTTATACTTATTGTAACAAAATTAACACATTAAACAAAGGAAGATTTCAATATTAAGGGGAGGCCAGTCCCTCTAGCGCCTCCCCTCTGGCTCTGCCCCTGATTTCTGGCGAACTTGCAAATATTCCAGTGCCTTCGGGTTAGTACTTAAGTAGGTTGTGTAGGTTTGCTCCGTTTAAGGTTTAATATTTTTTCATCACAAATTAATGGGAATTGGAATCTGCACATTTGAATCTTCACATTTGGGTTGGCACATTAAGCAGGTTGTGAAAGTTTGCTCCATTTAAGGTCTAATATTTATTCATCACAAATTAATGGGAGTTGGAATCTGCGCATTGAATTCAAATTAATTGATACTTAACTTTTCATTTGTCCTTTTCAGGTCATCTTAACAAAAGCAGATGTGGAAACACTTCGGGCTGAAATTGTAGATGCTGAAGATAGAGAAACTCATCTTAAAGCTCAGTAAGATTGACCAAGTTTGCAATTGTTCTTCTTCAAAAATTCTTTCATTACTTGCTGATTATTATACTCTAAGTTGCTGGCGATTATAAACTAAACTATATTTGCCTAATGAGTTAAAGTACAGTAGCACTGTAGATAAATAATGCTGTTGTATTTATATTGCATTTGCTTTTCAGTTGATGTTTTATATTTGCATTACTTTAATTGCTTTTCATTTGATGTTTTATTTTATTTTATTTGCTTAATGTCTTCTGATTTTTATAGTTAGTTATCTCATTTCTTTCATGGATGAAACACTCCCGCTGGTTTCACATGATTTAAAAGCCTATAAATTGCAACTTGTATCTCTGTTCTTGCAATAGGTATCCTCAGTTTCTGTTTATATTCACTTATGTTGATTGTACTCATGGCGCAGGCTAGAAAATGTTGATGAAGTGTTGAGATCAGCACGCCTTTCAGGCTATCTCTACATGAGAACTGTATATGATCTCTCCTTAATTTCTTAGCGACAAAGAAACTTCTTCTCTTTTTTCCCCCTTGGTTTATTTTCTGCATAATTTGAGGCTCAAGTGAGGCTGATTTAGTTTAAGACTGAGAGCTGCTGAAAGTTCACTTAGATAATTTTTGGTTTATTGGATTTAGTTTAATCGAAGCTATTACTGGAAGGTCTACAGTATAATTCTTTTCAGTCGGTGCAAGCAGTGCTGTGACAGTCTTTATTGAAATTGTTTCCTTCTTCTCTGTGGACCATTTTTCACTCTTATCCCTAATAACTTCATATGAAATTGATTATTACCAAATGCCAATTTGTAGAGATGGATGGAGCTACCAGGAGAACCACCAATCTTAGATGATTCTGATGTGGATGATTGGCTTCCTAGGTTTGTTGTGCTTCAGGGCTCATGCCTCTACTACTTTCTCAAATCCACTGGTGACTAGTCTTCGGTTTTTTAAAATTCCAAGCTCTTTTCTTTTGGAAAGTATTTTTGCATTAATTTACAAGGAGGAAATCGAATGGTGGCATGAGTTCCTTAGAACAACTTGCTGTTTCCCATATTGGGAAACAACATCAAACCCTCTCCTCTTCAACACCTCCAATTATCAGGAGCACAGAAGTGATATTGTGATACTTTTGATGTAGATTTAAGCCCACAAGACACGACAATACTATCTGATGTGACAGAAATTGGGCCTCGACCAAGTTTTATGCAAGAAGATGGACAGACTAGATATGCCTTTTTCATCCTCACCCGACAGGGCTTGCGGTTCGAGTGCTCTAGTTTGTCTGAAATTCAGGTACTATTGTTGGTATATAGTATCTGTGACCTTGCCGAATTAAATTACCTTCATGTATTGTGTTTTGATGTGTTCACAATTGCATTATGTGAAATTTTTAGAAAGCCTTTAGACATCGGAAATAGCAATGGAAGATACCTGTTTACATACTGGTTTATTTGTGTTTACGAAGGCCTTCCACATCTTAAAACGATGCATTAATTTATAAACCCTTCATGTAGTCATTGTTTTTCAGTTAACCAACTGTTAAGTTTAACTGTGATTGTGCTGAGGGTTATCTTATAAATATCAGAACAAGTATAGGATTTCTTGTTATTCTGTTTTTTTTTTTTTTTTTAGAGAAGCTTGGTAGCTGCTACCAAGTAGTATTCTGTTTTTATTATAAGTATGATTTTGCAAATATCTGATTTCTATTTAGGTGGAATGTTGGATGAGGGTATTGAGAAAAGACTGCAATTTACAAGGTGAGGCAACCACTGACCAGTCAGTTGAATCGTAGCAAGGTTTTCTTCATAGTGTACATAAAATAGCGTAAATTCTTGTCAACTTCGTAAAATTTGAAGTAACGGTTTGCATTCTTTACTATGAAGTGATGGTGTGGTATAGGAATTTGTTCTTGCACATCCTGCTAGTTTTGAGCAATTGTGATTGTTGCGGAGCTACAAAATAAATGTAATATTCATGTATGTAATGTAATAGGAGCAAAAGTGTAAAAATTAGGCGCAACCTTTGTGAAGTTACCTGTGATATATTGTAGTTTAGGTCAATAGGTATATTCAATATATTGTTTGAGCCTTTCATGACATGAAACTCGATGCATATCATATCACTTGACTCAATTTCTAATAGGAACAAAAAAAAAAAAAAATCATATGCTTATATATAGCTATTTTATATGCGAGGGATAATTGTACTACCAGTTTACTCTTTTGAGGAATTTTAGTTATTTATGAAAAATATTTACACAGGATATGTATTTAAAAAAAAGAAAATCACAAACCCAACGAATGGATTATGTATAATTTGGGAAAAACACAAAATTATTGCTATACCAAGCCTCAGGATAAATAAGGTTCAATAGGACTTGTGAATAGATAGATAATTGCACATAGGAAAAACACCGGTACACAGGATTAGTTTTCCTTATTGTACCGATTTCATAAATCATAAAGTAATAAGAGAATATAGCTTGAGAGCCTTAGCGTTTATGAGAGCCCATGAAGCCGAGTACATAAATCAAACGAAGGCCCCGAAAAAATTAAAACTAACGTTACTGTTCACACGAATTTCGAGAATAACAGTTAAAAATTCGGAATTTTAAAAATAACGTTGTTGGATCGGCGTTTCAACCGCTGAAAACACAGAACCCTTGGATCGGCGATCCGAATGCCGATCCAAGCTTGGATCGGCGATTGGAACGCTGATCCAACTGATTTCCCGCTAAAAGTGACTTTTTTTAATGCTTTTACTGTTTTATCTTTTATTATTATTTTCTATTATTACATTTACTTATTAATATTATTATTAATTGCTATTATTATTGCATTATTATTAATATTAATTTGGTAATTGTTATTAGTTATTATATTAGTAATAATTTTATTATTAAATATTATGATTTATTATGTATTTTTGTGATTATTACTATTAAATTGGTAAGTGTTATTAGTAATAATTTAATTATTAAATATTATTATAAATTTGTTAATTGTTGTTAGTTATTATATTAGTAATAATTTAATTATTAAATATTATTATAAATTTGGTAATTGTTGTTAGTTATTATATTAGTAATAATTTAATTATTAAATATTATTATAAATTTGTTAATTGTTGTTAGTTATTATATTAGTAATAATTTAATTATTAAATATTATTATAAATTTGGTAAATTTTGTTAGTTATTATATTAGTAATAATTTTATTATTAAATATTATGATTTATTATGTATTTTTGTGATTATTGCATGATTATTACTATTAAATTGGTAAGTGTTATTAGTTATTATATTAATAATAATTTAATTATTAAATATTATTATTTATTATGTATTTTTGTGATTGCTTATTAATATTATTATTAATTGTTAATAGTTAAAAAAACAAGACTAAGGTAAATTTGTTAAACTTCATTAATGGACCATTTATTATTATTGCACAATTTTATTATTAATGCATGAAAAAAAAAATTAAGAATCTACCATTTATTATTAATGCAGCATTTATTGTTTAACCTAATAATTAGCTGCAAAAGGACAGGCGTGGTCTGATAAAGTCTGAAAAAGTATACTGATGCCTATCTGCCCTCTGCAAAAGGACAGGCGTGGTCTGATAAAGTCTGAAAAAGTATACTGATCCCTATCCGCCCTCTGCAAAAGGACAGGCGTGGTCTGATAAAGTCTGAAAAAGTATACTAATCCCTATCTGCCCTCTGCAAAAGGACAGGCGTGGTCTGAAAAAGAATCACGTGAAATTAATTTTTTATTGTGTGATTCTAAGTCTAAAATTGTCTATAAAACCACTTTTCATCAACCAGATTATGCAACACACACTCAATTCTTCTTCCTGAAAAATTCACTATCATGGACAAAGGAAATAGCTCTCACTCCAATAGTAATGTCCCAAATTGGCGAACAGCTACCCGAGATGAATACTGGCCAAATTACCAACATTCCCCTGTCAATACAAATGAAATAGAAAAAGGAGATTATCATGCAAGATGTCGCACATGTTTTCGCACTTTCAAATACAATATCTACGAAGATGACGGGATAGAGTTCGATTTAAAAATACACTACCAGTGGCACATTAATGGTGGGGAAGAAAGAGATCGCAAGGAGCACCTCCAAAGAATGCTGAGCAAACCCAAACATAAGAATTGTGACTGGTATGAAGATTACTACAAAAAACCGCAACCAATTCCCCAACAAACACCAACAGAAAAATCATATTCAGCACCAAAAATACACTGCACCGTTTATGAAAGAATTTACAACTTTCGTGGAGACCACACAGTGACCTGTACAAAGTGTGGTCAGGTTTTCAATTACAAAGAGACCATCTTGCGTGACCACTACGATGACCACGAAAAACAAGCTTGGTGGGATTAACAAGAAAAGAAATGGAAAGACAGAGATAAGGTAGAAAAAAAGAGAAAAATTGCACAAAAGTCTGCCGAAGAGAGGCAAAAATTGAAAGAAAAAGAAATTGGAAAAAAAATCAGGGAGCGCCTGAGATGGCACAAGGAGAGAGATGAACAAAAAAGTATTGCAGCAGCTAGAATGACAGAGATAGAACAACAAGAAGCCGATGCAGCTTTCTGGAACGAAGCCGCTCAATTCGCTGATAATCCTGGTGTGAGCAACCAACAACAAAAGGAAGACGAAGAAGAAGACCCATGGTGGGATGAAATTCTACAATATGCGGACACCCAAAATATCTAAATATTTTATTTTCTTAGGTAGTTTGTTTTTAAGTAGCAACTGAATGATTTGTTTTTTAAGTAGTTTTTTTTTTATTTTGGTGTGTTATTTTATATTATGGTTATAAAATTTAGCTCTTTTTCTAATGGTGTGCATTTTTTAATTCTGAATTTCTTTACATATTAATTTTCAATACATATCATAAAAAAATTTAATAAAAGTAAATAGACAAAATAACATATTTCAGTAATATAAGGCAAACATTACAAGTGACGACTGTCACACAAACTTATTTCACTAATAATGACCATAATAAGATACCGATGACAGAAACATAATACTATTCCATTTAGCGGAGATGGACAACATTTGAAGCTGCGGGATGATTTTCAAAACCAGATGGAACTGCTGGCAGGTGAGTCAACCACGACCCTCCAAGATCAAAACCTCCATTCCTCTCAACCAAATCTGTAAAAAATTTGGGGCCCCTAACATGATATTGATTTCCTTCTAATTTCTTAACTACAAATTTTTCCCCATGATATTGTAACATCAATGCAGAAAATAATCGTTGTTCGCTAGTCCGCTCATCTCCGATCAAAATAACACCAGAAGAGACGCAGCTTGGCTTATGACCCATTTGCTTAAAATTTCAAAATTAAAACTCTATTAGCAAATCAAATAAAATAAATTTAATAATTAATTTAAAATTATTACCTACGAAGAAGTGATATTGCGAATATGAAATGACGAGGAGAAAGTTTATCAATTTCAGACTAACGAGAAAAACTTAGTTTGTGAATAATAAATGATGACAATTGAGCTTATATAGACAATTTTAAGCGGGAAAACGACAAAAAAAATTATTGCAAACCAACTTTGAGTGTTTAAAAATCAAATTGCCCACTAAAAAAAAGCAAATTCAGCGGACTCAAATGGTCAGACCTTGGATCGGCGATTGGAATGCCGATCCAAGCTTGGATCGGCGTTTCAATCGCCGATCCAAGGGTTCTGTGTTTTCGGTGATTGAAACGCCGATACAACAATGTTATTTTTAAAGTTCCGAATTTTTAACTGTTATTCTCGAAATTCGTGTGAACAGTAACGTTAGTTTTAATTTTTTCGGATGAAAGCCTATGTCAAAAGGACGATTGGACGAAGGCCCAAGTAGTGAACATCCAAAAGCCTCTGGTTCTGGATCTGGCCCTGGCCAAGCCCTTCTGACACAAAGGGCCGGCCCGGTTTCTCTAAGCCTTTAAGAAGGGCAAGGGCCTAGAGAGGCTAGGCTTTGAAAGGGCCAGGCCACAATCTCAGCTGAAGAGAGACCAGGCTTTGGAAGGACCAGGGCCTAGAGAGACCAGGCTTCAGAAGGGCCAGGGTCTAGAGAGGCCAGGTTTTGGAAGGGTCTAAGGCCTAGATAGACCGAAGTTATGAATAATCAAGCATAATTTCAAGTGAAAGTTAAGAACTTAAGATCATATCTGATCCAATCTAAATTGAACGGATCATTTCAAATAATATTAAACTTTGAACATGATGCTAAGACAAGTTAAAAAAAATATACATATTTCTCATTTTTTACGCTATATTATTTCATACATTCGTAATTTTAGTTTATTTTAATTCATTAATACGTTAACAAAAACTATTTTTCTTTTACTTTTTCTATGTTATTATAATATAACCGATCTTAAACCCAAATTAAAGATGAAAACATTAAAAATATTATATATAATGAAAAATAAATGTGTACAATTATATTTAAATAATTTATATCATTTTTATTATCTTTTACAAATAAAAAATTTTCATGTTAAATATGGTTTAAATAAATATTTAATTAAATATATTGTCTGTTTGTCGGCTCTTCGAGCCCTTTAGGCCCTTCAAGCCCGGCCTCTTGAAACCCGGAGGGCCTAAAAAGGTCAGACTCAATCTTCATATTTGTCCTTCTAAGCCCGACCCTTCCAAAAGCCTCCCTAAGTCCGGCCCGGTTCGGCCTTTGAGTAGGCCCTTTTAGACCCGGCCTCCCGAGAGCCCGGCCCGGCCCTAGAAGGCGTTCACTAGGCCCAAGTGAAATTCAGAAGTCCAAACTCCGCCTTTGCATTAGTAGATGAAAATTGATTAGTGCCATCGCGCGCCATCGCTGAGGGAGCGCCTCAGTGATGGTCCCTCACCCAGCGCACTTATTTCGTATCTAAATGTTCAATTATTTAAGTATAAATGTTCAGTTTGTTGCAATAAAAAATATAAATATTATAAGAAGCAATGTTCATTTTATTAAGTATAAATGTTTAGTTTAGTAAGTACAAATATTCAGTTAGGTAAGTACAAATGTTATGTTAATTGAGTATAAATGTTTAGTTAGGTGCAATAAAAAATATAAATGTTATAAAAAAAATGTTATTACTAAACCAAGCAAAGGGGTCACAAACCGGACACAACACATAAAAAAATTAGAAGGGGTTATGAACCGATCCGGTTCAAATTAAATTATTTCCGACCCTACCCTTGGCGCATCTTTCTCCAAGACTGATGCGCAATTTTAAATTAAACCATAAATTGACGCATTTAACTGAACACTTGTGATTATTAAAGTGAACACATTTCTTTATTAAATTGAACATTTGTAACAGACACATTTTTTAGTCACGCGAGACTCACGCACGCGCGCCAGCTGTTCAGCGATGGCGCGCGATGGTAAATTTGCCGATGGCAGTTATCATTACTGTTAGTAGATTGTCTGTGGTCGAAATACACAAGGATCGAGCCGCAACCCGTTATGACTGATCAAATCGCTGAGGACACAATTCTCTCTTCCAACTCCAATTCGAGCTCACATAATGGCACTCGTCAAATCCAAGCTTGGATCGGATTCTGGGAATCTGATCCAAGTGATTTTCATTTGGATCGGATTCCGATCCTACACTACTATTTTTTAAATTTAAATTTTTTCATTTATTTTCGAAATTCGAGCGAACAGTAACATCATTTTTTATTTTTCCGGCAAATTAAAGGGGCCGGATTTGGATCGGACTAGAAGTTTAATCAAATGGGCCGATATTGGATATCCGGTCCAAACCCGCCCAATCCCACCCCTGTTGGCTGTTGACGAGTCAATCCTTAGGTTCTGAAGTTGAATTTTTCGCATCTGCGTATTGCATAGGATAAAGAGATTGAGAGAGGAATTATTTTGATGCGTTCAATAATAAAAGATTAATACTACACGATATTTCGGTCATATACTAGAAGAAGTCAATGGTGTTAAGTAGATTCATTGATTTGAGGTTAATTGTCATAAATTTAAAGTTTTATTAGAGGGTAAGCATTTTCTTTTCTTAAAATTGTCAGAAAGTTTTGATCCATAAATAGAACAAACAATAATTTTTATATATTAAAATCTTACCGTTGGCTCTATATTTGATTTTTTTTTTAATATAGGAAATAATTAGACTCCGATTCTTATTTACTAATTAGGAAGATAAACAACCAATCAATCTTTTTCTTTTCAAACTCCTTTTGTCAATGACCGCGTTAAGTGTGTCATTAATGGAATGTAGATTATTGTATATATTTAATGTAACAATTAATTCTTATAAATAGTAAAAAAATAATTATTATAAATGTAGTAGAAATGTCAAACAGAGCGGATGTTGGGTGTTGCATTCCAAAATTAAAGACAGAGAGGGGAAAATTTGTTATTCGCCCTCTTCTTTTCTGCTTTTCAATATTATTTGTTATTGCCCAGTAATTAATTCTGGATTAAACTTTTATTAAACAAAAAAAAATCGGTACAAGGGTGCTTTTGTAATTTTGTTGAAAGCAACCTTTCAGAAAATATAGATGAAACTCGTTGTATATAAAATAAAACGTTCGGTCACACCTAATAGATAAATTATTTTAAATCAGAGTTAACTTACTTTAGAAAATTACATTCGACCAGTTGATTTTTTTATTTTATTTTCAGTAAGAAATTCTCGAACAGTTGAACATTAATTTGTTACTGATTGCTCAAGATGTAATTTATCGCTGCTCATTTTAAATTATTTAACTGAAACATAAAATTCATATATTAAACTCTGTCACATAAAAAAAACAATAATAAGATTTCAAGTCCCTAGTTTCTGGCACCGAAGATTTATTATTTACTAGTTCTATTTTCGCGCGTTGCGCGATTCATCCTAATCTGATGGTGTTATGAAATGGTTTCCTAATGAGCGAGCACTAATAAACAGTACCATGGATTTACACACGCAGACAGTAATTTTCAGGAGTGAAATGAAACAATGTAAAATATATTATGCGAACGGCAATAAATTTCATAGGGTATGAAAAGCAGCTTTGTACTCTGAAAGGACCAAAATCAATCGCAAAATTCATACTTATCACTCGTAAAATTCGAACTTGTATCTCTTTTGTTCAATGGAGCTTCTTAACAACATTGTCAATTCTTAATAAAGTCAGTTACTAAAGTCAGTTTTGTATGGAATTCAACGGCTGTCGGCCGGAATTTACAAAATGTATCGAGGCTTATCCTGAAAAAAGAAAAAAAGAATATGAGAGACAGTGTAAAATGGCACAGCGATAATAGATCCAGAGGTAATCTATAGCACATCCATCAGACCCTTTTTACAAAAGTTTGCTTTATTTTTTTGTCATTTTCTACTGCATTAGTGGGGCTACTTACCTGACTACCTCAAAGGGCTGAGATTCTTTTTCTGTTAGGTTTGGTTCTTTAATTTTGTTCAGTGGATACAAAAGCTGTGTTTTTGTGTTAGGCATCACAGGTTGGCTATGCTAAGATGCTGTGTTGAGTTGTTTTTTGGGATGCATAATGCAGTCTTTGGAAATTGGATGTATTGACCAATGGAGTAATTGTTTTTATTGAGAAGGTGATAAATAAATCGTGGTTTTAGTGAAGTGGTACTGTGTAATGACTTTGTTTTTTTTTTATGGACAGCCCCTCTATATATATGTGTTCACTATAAACTGATGGAAGAGCAACAGAAGTTCTTTAGGGCTGTGCTATTTTCCTTTTGAAATTGCTACATGTGAATTTGTTTCTGTGTGCACTTGTTTTCTGGAACTGTGAGAATCTTTTTGTTTTTTTATGTCACGTAGTCTGTTTGTTTGGTGACTGTTGAAAAAGTACTGGTACCTGTAGGTCAGGGAGTGGAGGAGATTTTGGTGAGGTTTCATGCTCGTTGAGGTCACAGAAAACCTGTGCGCTTTGGCGCTGAGTGTCATGGGTGCTGTCCTTTTTCTGTGCTCTTTTGGTTGACTGTATCAAAGGAAGTGCCTGCAGAGTTAATTTAATTAACATGGAAAGAAACAACTGTCAGGTTTCTGGGGAAATTTTTTTTTTATGTTGTCAGCTAAGGCTGGTCATGGTCAGGCTGTTTGTTTGTTTTTTTTTTTTTTGGTGGGTGGTTCTCTTTATATATAGTGTGTTTATAGCGTGTTTGGTGAGTGAATAGAGTGGGGTGGCTCTTTTATTATAGACAACCAAACAGTGCTTCTTCTTATCTTCTGTTTTTTAGCCATGAAGCCTGGGACTGGTGATGGGGGCAAGGAGGTAACGTGAAGATTGTAATTGTTTATTTTTTGCACGAAGAGATAGGCACAATGACTAACCTTTTATATATTGTGTGAGCTTCTTGTTGGCGCCTGAGTTTTGAATGTGACCATGGACACTGATAGCGTATTTTTCTTGTGTACCTGCAGTCTGACAACAGAGACGATAAGAAAGCTGTTGAGAAGGGCGAAGGCAGTGGAGACCATGTTGATGGGCCTAGGGTAGTTGTGTTTGTCGAAAAGAGAAAAACAGTTCTGAGAAGGGTTCCCATGGTGTTGTTTGGAGGGCAAGTCCCGATAGGTGAGGTGGGCGGAGTTATTAATGAGGGTGATAACACCAGTGTGGCTCATGGTGTAGTTGGAGAGGCCGCCGTGGGCCAGAACCGTGACTGGCACACTGCTAGCTGGGATGCTATTGAGGATAATAAGGTTGCCGATGATATTGATGAGGCTACTGGTTTGTGCAAGCGGCCCGTTAAGAAGTGAGGCTGGGCATTGTATGTTTTATATGTAGGGCTTGGTAAGCTGTGTTATGGGGTGAGGATTGTTTGTTAAGGAGGATCGTCAGCTATACTGTTGCAATGCGACTCTATTGTGTGTTGTGTGGTGTGTTAAGAATAATGGTTTAAGCTATGTTAGGGACTATCGTATGTGTGTAGTAGATGTATGGATCCTATGGTAAGTGTTTTAATATGTACTGTGGTAAGATTGTTGTTCTATTCTATGTGTTTGCGTATATGAATGTATCGGTCTTATAATGCGTTGCCAGTGAAAAATAGATGGAGTCCATCTGAAATTTTTTTTTTTACGACAGTGTATGAGATATACCTGGAGTGGAGTTGATTTTATCAGAGCTTCCTGGTTGGTCCTACAGTCTGGATGTGCTGCAAAAGAAACTGTGTGGTTAGGAGTAGAATTATGCGTCAAGAAATGTTTGATTTGCATTTAAATACCTTTGGAGCAGTGCAAAGGGTTTACAGATCATACCTGGTGGCCGCCTGCACTATGATTGTAGGTCTGGCTATTCAACTGTATTTGTTTTAGGACCAACATGTGAGTTATAAGCGTACAACAGATGGCTTATCTAACATGACATTAAAGATTATAGTAACTAAAGAGCACAGAATAATGAAATCACAGGGTGTGTAATCACATAATACTGTTTTCATTCCCATATAGCGGCCAGAAATATCTTCAGCCATAACAGTTCATCACACGGAGGCACACATATTTTATTTCATACATAATAAAGCACCCACAACCACTTAAAAGAGTTCGTCAGATAGCTGACCATAAAAAACACAACAGTTGAACAAAAGGAACTAAAATTAACCGAGACCAGGACCGACACACTACAACAATATATCTAAGGAACCGTGTTGCAAGATGTTGTAGAAATTGATATATCAAAAGTCGTCTCATTTTGTGGTGGTGGGGCATCAAAAAGCGGCTTTATACGGTGGTTGTCGTCTCAGCTGCTCGTTGCGATGGGCTGCCCTATTCTCCGGACGGAGCGGGTGTGGTCACAGTGCAGCTGTAAATATAATGAAAATTGAGCGAAGTGCACTAATAGTATGTATTGGTTTGGGTGCTGTCATGTTTTAGGGTGGCAATAGTATTGAATTTATTGTTCGAATATTTTGTCCTGACCTCTGCACAGTTTCTGGAGTGTGGTCGTCGAAATCCAGCTTTCTTTTCACATTCTTGTCAGGATATCCAGGCGCACCTTCCTTTTGTTCCAGAAGCCTGTTCATTAGCATTACAACGACTGTTTACGGTGCGAACCAAGAACTATGAAGTAAAGGAGAGCAAGATTCAGCACTGAATGTTATACATTTTTTTCTATTATAAAAGATAAACCTTTTTCCCTTTATGTCCTTGGGATCTTTGTCAGAGTTTTCCGGCTTGTTTTCTGATCCTTCCTGCCCGTGTTTATGGCCAGCTGGTGTCTGAGGAGATGCCTGTGGTCCTGCCGATGTGTTTGTTGGTGTGTGGGGTTCACTATTCCAGGCCACAATAGCTGATCCTGATGCAAGACTTGCTGTTTCAATATGCAGGATTGGTTCTGGGAGGAGGGCCAGCATATCGGTTGGGACTTCTTCAAGGTTGACAACTGTGTAGATTCGATTCTCTTGGTAAGGTATACACTGTTTTCCAGCGACGGTGAAGAGGTACTTCTTCCCAATGATCGCAGTCAGTGCCTCTGGTGTTTTGTTGGATGCCTCGCGCTGCAGTGTCAGGAGTTGTTGTGCAGGCATGCCGACAACTTGTTCGCCAAACCTTCCAAGCAAAACGAACTGAGCGCTCATTGTGTGGTCAACAGCTTGCACTCTAATCTTATACCTGGTGTTACACAGAGAATCGAAACCAAATAAATTTCAGCTGTTTATGTTCTTTAGGAGAGCACATAATAGAGGGATGCTTATATTGGGTATGTAACATAATATTTGCATGTCTGACACTCTAATCTTATAGCCACATATGCTACACCGAATAGACTTAGATGCTGTGATGTTTGCGTAGGTGAAACCAAACAGACACTTTAGTTCAATTATCATATGCAAGGTAACATAGAGAATTGAAACCTAACAAATTACAGTTAAAAGTGTGAAATATGCTTTTCAGCTGGTTTCTGAGGAGAGTACAGAATACAGGGATATTTTGGTAGGTGTAAATGTGAAAGCTTGCATGCTGTGATGCGATGGCACTGTCATATATTATGTACATACCATGGTAATGTGTTTGTCCTGCGTGTGTTGCGGTGGCTACACCAGAACTCTGTTCCTTGCTGTCCTAGTTTCCTGCGGCACTCAGGACAGCTTTGATAATACCAGTCGGAGCGGTTGTTTATGTTCATTATGATTCCTGCGCACTGGTAGTAGTTCTCCTACAGGGTCGCAGCAGTTATTCACTTCAACATATGTTTCGAAGTCTCTATGGAGAATATAAGGATGTGATGTTGATAAGGTTATAAGAGTGCTTACATTGTAATTGTCCAAGTATAGAGAACTAAGCTGCACCATCGTCACCTTTATGGGGTCTGCTCGTAGGAGGGCTGGTGATGTTGCCACATGGATGTTGAATGTTTCAGAAGTTGCCTGGAGAGTGATAGGACTTCCATCATAGGGTGTTCTGCAAGAAAAAAATAAAGTGTGCTTGTGAAATAGGTTGCGGCTGTAAACTTGTTGACATGTACTGAGTATGTGCCTGTCACAGTGGTTAAGGCAAACATGCTGACCTGTATTCAGGTCTGATGTTTTTTTTTTTTTTTGGGTTTGCCAAGAAATGTTATGGCTGTTTATTTTGAAACAAAATGGATTGCAGATTATAAGAGAATATATATTAAAGCACTGTTGCGAGTTTGTTTCTGAAGCATGACTGACAGTGAGTATATACTGTGTAGAGAGTTCTTACGTGGCCAGGTAGTCCGATATCTCCTTCATTGATGGATCAAGGAAGAAGTGAGTGCCGCTGTATGTCTTCAGTCCATAGACACCTGATATTAAAGATAGATGAGTTGTTGTTTGGGCATTTTTTTTTATTGTTCTTCAGCAAGTGTTCCAATACAACAGAATTACCTCTCCAGTACTTAATCTGCAGGGAGTTGCAAATGATGATGATGGGACCTTGCTTTGATTTCTCATAGAGGTCAACAATGTCAAAGTGGTCTGTGTAGTTGCCCCATAGAGCAACCTCTACTGTTCTACCCCTGATAAAATAGTATCCAGAATAATAGATTACGAATTTGAGCCTGTAAATGGTTGTGTTGCTTTTTTGCTTTGCACCAGCGTACCGTATTATTTTTACATGGGTTAATAATAAACAGGTCTGGAATACATGATATAGGATTGTGTTTTGTGTTTAAAATTTGCATTGCGTGTCATGTGGGCAAAAATTGACAGAGACAGTGTTACCCGCTGTCTCTGAGGTACATCCCCCGAACTCTTGCTGGCTGGCCTGCCGTGTTTCTATGGAAAGTGTCACCAAAGCCTACCACCCTTGCAATCACATCTGCAGAATAAAGTTTTTGGATATTAGTTCCAGTTATTGGTTCAGCTAATGAATATGGCTATTTTTGTTGTTGTTGTTGGTAGGAAGAAACATAAGTGTTGAGGTTTACCCATAACAGCCTTTAAGTGAGTGACGGTGACTCCTACGTCGCTCAATGGGCGAAACTGGAAGTAGTTTCTGGGGATAGGATACGCATCTGGCTGCAGCATAGTGATCACTGTTTGTGTGGTGAGGCTAAGCATGAACTTGTGATCGACCACTTGGTAATCTTTCTGGGAGTTTTCAATCGTGAACCTAGTGATCTAACAAATATTTTCCTCAGAAAATATGTTGGAGAGCCTTTGGTAGTCGGTCACAGGAATGGTGCCCTGAATTTGGCCACCCTATTACGAAGTGCATGTTTTGTCAACAACAATCGAAACCAAACAGACAGATCACAGTGTTGAAAATGGGAGTGATTAAAATGTTGTGAGAACATATTGTATGATCGATGAATAAGAACGCCATGTTCCACACTCTTCCATAACGTGCATCGGCTGCTGGCCAGATTCTGACAGGCCGACCATGTATCACTGCAATGTCTGTGTTAGTCATCTGTGTCAAGGTTGCTACTGGAGTCAGATGATCCATGATTGTCTGCAAGCAGGAAACACTGTTAGTTTAGAAATAGCACATAAAATAGTTACGAACAAATGTGATGGAAAGGATATATGATTACATGCATTAAGTAATAAATAAGGGGTGATGCAGACATACAGTACAAACCTAGGGTATGAAAAATCTCCTTGTATACAATGTTCCTTGTGTAGTTAGGGTTCTTTTCGTCCGGGTTGACAATAAGAATTTTCACGCTGCGTGGTGTTGTTGCTCTGGACAGAGCGACATACAGTTGGCCGTGGGCAAACACAGGCTCGGGGAGGTACACTCCTACAACATCCAATGATTGACCTTGGCTTTTATTGATTGTCATTGCATAGCAAACATGAATAGGGAACTGCTTTCGCCTAAATATAAACGGAAGTCTTTCATCCTCATGCAAGAAAACTATGTGTGGTATCCGAACTGTTGTTCCACTACCTGATCCTGTAATTATCCTTGCCTGTAGAACCCTAACTCCTAAATGTGTTATCACCAGTCTTGTCCCATTACATAGGCCCTTTGATTGATCCATATTCCTGAGAAGCATAACTGGAACCCCGACTTTCAAACTCAACTTGTGGCATGGGAGCGAACCTGCTGCGATCGAGTTGAGGATATCAGTCGGGTACATAGTATGGAGGTCCTCAAAAATATTTTCACCCTCCTGTACACTGTCATGGCTTAAATAATTGAACTGTTCTCTAGGTATGTGGGTCAGTATAACTTCATTCAAAGTGTTTGCAGCGTCATTCTTTGGAGTAACAATTGCACGCACTCGAAGGTAGTTGTCATTCTCGAAGTTAGAATGTAGATCAGCATACACAGCAGCAATGATGGCTTGCTGGTTGTCATCACCATGGTCTACCAAGAAATGGTTGGGTATTCTAATCCAGTCGGCTTCATTACTGTTGTATAGAGGGACCGCAGCTGCAGTCCCATCACCGATCGACAATAGCCAATCAGCAAACTCAGCAATGGCTGCTCTATCTGACAAATGTCCGTTGTATGTCAACAGACGCATGTTGACGGTCAATCTAAGCAAACAACATGACGACCATAAGTAGGAGTTTGCTATAGACGCCGCAACTGTTTCAAACCGAGTACCATGAGGTATAACTGGGAGAGTCTGCCTGAAATCCCCCCCCCAAAACAACAGTGACACCTCCGAATGGTTTATCCCGATTCGATGTGTTGACGTCTCCTAAAATATCTCTCATTGATCGGTCCAATGCTTCAAAACAAATTCTGTTGCTCATCGGTGCCTCATCCCATATTATCAAAGAAGTTTCCCTAAGGAGCTCAGCAAGGTTTGTATTTTTTTTTATATCACATGTTGAACCTTCTCTCAATTTCAGTGGTATTTTGAAACGGGAATATGCTGTCACACCACCTTGCAAAAGCAGTGATGAGAGACCCGAGGAAGCAACTGTAAGTACCACTCTACCCTGTGATATGAGAACCGCTGTAATCGCCTGCCACACGAATGTTTTTCCAGTGCCTCCATGGCCATACACAAAGAATAGTTGGCCTTGCCTTGAATGCACTGATTGAATAACAGCATCAAGGACTGCTTTATGTTCCGTGTTGAGACCAGATAGCAAATCAAGGATCCGCATTCGCAGATCTGCTGTGTTGTAGGAGTACTGTTCAGTCAGGAGTCTGTTAGCAAACCCCGTTGGTCTGTTAAGGACAGGGGTAGGAAGGTTGACATACTGTAATGAATACCCTCTGAGGAATAGAATATCTCCTAATTTATGCAGTATGTAGTCCCTCAACGAATCAGGATGTATTGTTAGCTGATCGTTGCAGTGGGCAGACCGCATGTTCTGGACGATATCATCACCCATATAATTCCAGCAGGATTCCCACAGTTCTTTTGCATCAGCCACATCTGAATAGAGGAGAATGTCCACAAACATTGTGCGCAGTTGCTCACACGAAGCACTTCCTGCTGCCTCTTGCATGGTGTAGAGCCACTCAGAATTGTCATCGAGCAACCCCACAGCATTACATGCTTCTTTGTAAGTGCTGTACATGACACCGTTGACTGTCCGCAGTTCATCAAATGACGTTGCACCACGGGTAGAATTCAAGAGCATTCTCACGTAGTACAGATCACCCGCAGTTGGTTGCACAAAATGCATGCGAGCAAGCCGGTATCCCGCCTGTCTAAATTTCCACACCTTCTCCTTCTCATGCCAAGTATAATACCTTGTCACTTCAGGATAAGTAAGCAGCCTTGCAGCTGGATCGCTCACATTCAGATCGAACCATGCTGTTAGCCTAGTCCGCCGAGATGCTGGATTCATGGCGACCTCCGATAGAGGCTGTGAATCACGGAAGACGACATTGTTTTCAAAGGGTAGGTGGATTGGCAACCTTTCAATAGTAGGGTGACTGTAGTGTATGTTGTATTGGAACAGTCGCCATATTGCCTCAGGGGCTGCTAGATACCGACAGTCAAGATAGTCAAGAACTTCATCAATGACTGTCTCTTGGCTGCCCTGGTTTTGTTGATCTGGCTGGGCCTGGCGAGAATTTCTGAAAATTGAGACCATAGCACGATCTCGGCCCTTACAGATATACTTGAATAAATACTTAATCATGTCTGTCCTGTGGCAGCGCTCGACATTAATGTGCGCTTGATACTTTAATAGGAGGTTGAGATTGTACGGGACAACATACTTGTTATCCAAACAAACACCATTTTTTAGCACAGTAGTATATGTGTCCCTCCTCCTGTAGAGCACAAACCCGTCATCACTGATGATGGTCGAGTCGCGAAAAGGTTTAGGGAAACGCTTACTACACTTTCCATCCTGCATGCATGGTGAGTTTGGCCTTGCTGTCCCACATGGGCCGTGGACCATGAACTTGGACACAACAGAATAACCGTCGGGATCAAAGACAGGATTTGGTAATTCAGCGGATATAAATCGATTGATACTTACAGGATCACATAGGCTTGCCCGATCCCTTAGCCAGATGATGATATGGACATGTGGCAAACCTCTCTTCTGGAACTCAACTGAGTAGATCACTGTTGAGATAGAATAAAAGAGACAATCATTGCACATTGAAAGGATATTGGATACTGTGCAAGATTGGATAAATGAGGAAATTGATGGAAGCATGCAGCTAGAATACAGAAGAAAAACGATAAAAGACTGAGCAAACAGAACTCACATCCTGAGATAGGACCGAAGAATTCACTGTCCTTGAAGTCTCGGATCATCTCATTCAGTTTCATCTTGAAGACACGGGAAACTAAGTCAGGTCTATCACTTGCATGCTGTCCTGGCAGGAGATTCCGAGTTATCTCTGGCCATGCTGGATTGCATGTGAAAGTGATAAACAGATGGGGTGGGCCTAGATGCCTGCACACAGCGATGGCATCCTAGTAATTCTGGTACATATAGCGAGGACTGCCGACATGAGAAGATGGCAGGACGATCCGTTTTCCAACAGCCCGGCCAAACATGTCATTGTTCAGAACAGCATTTCTGACATTCGCATAAGTGTCAGAACGTAATGATGCTTGGTTTTCATGTATGTACCACAGCCTTGCCTGATCAACACATGCGAACATATCGATTGAGATTTGCTGAAGCAAACGCCCGGACTTTGAAATTACAGGGGATCCATCCACACGCATATGGAGTCTGTAACAGTAGAACTCGACCATCGTGACATGCTCCCGGTGGAAGTTTTGTGTTGACTCAGCTTCAGGGTTATAATCTATGCCTGGAGTGAAGCCGTCCTCTCCTCGTGTGAATATCAATGGGTATTGGAAGGGCATATAGGAGGGATGTGTTGAACTAACACGTTGGAGTTCACCGGAACGGTGTTGGACAATAATATCGCGGACAAAATGCTGGCTGTCTAAATCACCAACAATAAGTCCAGCAACCTCAGATGCTACTGGAGCTGAATACCTGCTGTCTGCACGCGATCTGTCAGCCCTTATCTGCAGCCGCAACGTGTCAGCACTGTCTGCCAATACACGATCACGAACAGACCTATACACCTGCGCATAAGGATTGTACTGATCAAGCATCTGTTTCAGAGCGCGTACAATATGCGGGCGAGGAGCCGATAATCCATCTGCTGAAGGGAATGGAGCCATCCTGTTGGAGATTTCATTCTCAGTATCGTACGTATAGAGCTGAGAAAACCTAGGGGGATGATCACCATCAGGCAAAAGCGATCCTAGCAGATGGCACAACTGGCCTGATACCTTGAAAACATAAGGCCCAGGTCCAGCATTAACACTTTCATCAACCTGAACACCCATTGATGTGAATGCGAACATGGAATTATACATTCTAATATTGTCGATGAAGTGCTTTGAATCAGGGCCATTCTTAGGATCAAGAAGGTTTGAAAGTATCTGTGGCATGGGATCGATTTTATCGAGTGTAACCCTTCCATGCCGACAACACAAGGCGTAAGTTGGATGACCAACAGTCGATGTTGCCCGGCACTTCTCGTGAATCCAAAAGCGTGCGTGGCAGTGCTCACAGATCTCATCTGGATCTCCAAAATCTAGATACGATAGTCTATCATCTGATGATAAGACAGAACAGACAATATAGTGAGCAAAGGCGTAACTAACTTGGCAGGAAAGGAAAAGAAAAATTACAGCAAGTAACCTGGCGAGAAAACAGGTATTGCTGGAGGTGTTTCAGGCGTAGAAGCAGGAGACACAGAACATGGGTCAGGAAATACTCCAGGAAAATCGGTGGAGAACATGGACGGATGTGATGGGTTGCCGTGAGGCGTAGAAACAACGCCTTTGAAAAACAGACAGACGGTAATGTCACAAAGCAGAAATAGGAAGGGATGTAGTCATGAGAACACGAAGGGGCAAGAAAAGCTATATAAAAGAGAAAGAGTGAGAGCAGGAGGCCATACTCTGCGAACTGGAAGCGAGAAAAGTTACAAAGGGATGCCCGGAAGAAGATGATGATGAAGCTGATGCATCATGCTCTAAAACCATTCTGCGCCGACGTCTGTTGCGATGCTCGCTAGAAGAAGAAAACAAATCAGTCTGCATTGCTATCATACGGCTCCGACGAACGTTCCCAGCATGGACTTTATAAGATTATGTAGAGAGATAAAGGTGAGATGCGGATAACTATAGCAGAAAGATGTAAAGAGAAGCAGCCGCGTAAACTAACTGGTGCAAACTCAAAGAGCAGTATGCACAACTTGCAGGATAATGACTACAGGCGTCAATGTCGCTTGACTATATGCGCTCTAATAGGCCAGGCAAACAACATAGTACAGAGGCAGAACAAAATACGCAATCGACGGTTGGAGATCACAAAACAGTGAGGCTAACGATCGTCCACAACGAAGAGGAGGAACAACAACCAACCTGGCAGCGTGGAGGCTGAGGAGCCACCACTGCTGGTACCATCAAAAGCAGCTCCTTGCATCGCGAAAGAGTGCGAATCGTAAACAGGAGACGTTGGAGGATAGGAGACCAAACACGCTCTCGATCAAACAAAGGTCACGATAAGGCTGACAATATAAAAGAAAATAAACAAACACAACAAATAGACCTACACAACTAAACAACAATCGTCTACAAGCCAAACAGATTGCATTGCAAAAAAGAGAAAAAATGCAGCATAATAGAGACATGAGACATTACCTTTTGCAGGCACAGAGTGAACAGAAGCAGGCGGGTAGCAAACAATCGAACAGCCTGCAAAACACAGCAAAAAAATACAGAAGATGTTGATCAGAACACAGATAAAGAACCGAACACGTTTCATTCTGTAAAAACAACTGAACCTGTATAATTAGAGGCACAAAGAGGTATGAATACACACGGTCAACCTATGCCACACAATAAAAACATGAAAGTTCTTATATATGTGCCTATCGCGACAATGACATGCAAGAAATTCAAAATACCAGCAAAATCCCCATAAGCGCATTGTATCGATATTGAGATTAAACTCATGAATACAATAACTAAAGGCAGGGCGTGGAATGCATTGCACACACACTAACCAAAGACAGGATTTAGTATTTATTGTAAATACATGTCGATCATATTGGTTTTCCTACCAACAAAGTTCTGACCAGACAAATAAAAAATCACATAAAAATACCAGATCAGGGGTTCCTATCTGTTATTTTCATAATTTACTGCAACACATGAATACGCTGTCCCTGATACGTCCTGTTGGTCCATTAGAACTAACAAAGTTTCAAAGAAAGCAATTCCATACATTCATTTTAATCATCTAAAGTGAACCACAGACCTAACGACCTGCAAGGCCGATACATTCGTAATACAACAACAATCACCAAAACTGAGTAAATGAAGAGTGACTTACCCACACAGATTTTGTGTGCGTTTGTATGACACAACATGTAAAGTTTTTAAAAAAGAAAAAAACTAATATCCTCAAGATAGATGTAACCATTAGAAAAAATAAAGCACATTACCAGGCGAAACAGCAGCAAAGAGAACGATCGTCCAATGTAAGCACTCCTAGAAATGACCTAAACAAAGCCCGTATCGAAGGGTCACCTGACACAAAAAAAAAAAAAACAAACGTCACCAACAAAACCCATACAAAAATGAGACTGTACACTCAAGCACATCCAAAAACTAAAACTTAGAATGAATAACAGCGCCGATTGAATGTGAAACAGGCAGCAACTATTTTCCTTGCATCGTGCCCAAATTTGTTTTTTTTTTATTAATTGTAGATTGCGTGTTTTTTTTTTTCCCTCAACTAAAGGTTGATCCTTTTAAAAACTACAGCCATTAGAGCAGGAATTACAATATGCTGTGAGGAAAGATATATAAAATTTCGAGGGACCATTTGATTTTTTTTTTCCCTCAACTAAAGGTTGATCCTTTTAAAAACTATAGCCATTAGAGCAGGAATTACAATATGCTGTGAGAAAATATATATAAAATTGTGAGGGACCGTTTTAGACCAGCATAAAAAAAACCATTCACTCCACAACACAGTACGACAATCTAACTCAGGCAGAAACAATCGACCTCTTTGGTTGCCTAATCGAAGGAACGCTGAATAATTAAGGACCGATCCCCTGCGCATAAATAGCACAGAACAAATTTTCCTGAATACATCCCTAAACTAATGTGTTGACCCTCATAATGTTAACTGACCAAAACGAAAAATGAACAGGCCTATATTTGGTTTTATTGAGCACCTAACCTATCCAAGTGCCTACATTGTGCTGACTGAAGGAGCCTAATTTTACAAAACATCTGTCCAACAGTGCACAGCAGGAACAGAAAGGAGCAGATAGAAAGAAAAGGGAACTGTTTCTAACACAATCACACAACCAAAGAGGAGATCAAAATAAACAGCTCACTTGGAGCGACCCATCAGTCGGAAGCAAGTAAGATAGGAGATTCCAGTGCAAGTATTTTGAGGTTTTTTTTTTTTTATCTAGAAAGACCCACCACAGTTGATCCCAAGCAAAGACGAAACAAAAAAGCAAAGGAGAAAAAATGGACACACAAAAAGGAGGGGAAAGACAGAACAACATACCAACCGAGAACGAACAAACAGCAGAGAAGGAGAGGCGAAAGCAGGCAGTTAAATTGGGCGCGCAGGGACGTGCAGAGGGACAGGTGGCGCGCAAAATCGTGAGGAAAAGCAGGCAGAGCACAGTCGCCAAGCAGAAACTAAGCCCGGAGCACAACACCAAAACAGTGGCACAAAGAGGAAAAACACAGCCCAGGAGCACAGTAAAAGAAGCACCGAGAGCACCCAGCCGGAACAGGGATGGGCTCGCACGTCGCGTTGAGTGCAAGAAGCCATCGGATGATCGATAACACACCAAAAGTCCCCGACAAATTGGTTGGCCGCAACAGTGAATCGTGGGACTGCGTACGACGAAGGTGAGGGAGAAAGCGAGAAGAAAGAGAATGAGACGATCCCATTGAGCACAACGCTGAAGAGCCCACGGATGAGAGACATCAGACGGCTGAGATGAACAGACCAAAACCAACCAATGGACAGGATAAGGGAACTGTGCTAACTACAGTAAATTCAGCTCCCACGCGCAGGTCACGCTCTCCCAGCTTTATATATTTCTAATTTTTTCATGTACAACGGCTGAAACGACCGGCCCATCACGTGGTCCCACGTAGCACTAACAAATTTACCAATATACCCATGTAGTGCACACAAACCAACAATTCTGTCGTGCACATAGGACCAAAAAGCGAGGGGTAAAAACGTAAAAGCTCTCGACAGCATCCGATCCTTCCCTCACTCACACTGCACCACGAATGGAATAAACTCTCATCCGAGAAAGGATCGCATCATCATTCCCAATTCTCAAACCCCAACCCTAGATTGAAAGCGAGAGAGGGAGAGAGAGAGAGATCGAAATCCGAATTAGAGGAGGAGAGATGGCGTCTCAGCTGGTTAGGTCTGGTGTGAAGGCGGCTCGAGCTGTGATCTCAGCCTCTCGCAACTCTTCTTTGTTGTCAGGTGAGTGTATGGGAAGAGAGGTTGTTTGCTATTGTTGAACTGGAATTCTGATTTTGATAAATTGAATGTTAGGTGAGAAATCTTTTTCAAAATTTTGTATACACTCTTAATTTTTGTTCAAAAAGAGCTAGTGTCAGGTCAAGTTTTGATCAATTAATTATATGTTTCTAATTAGATTTCATTTAAATTGCTGCTTTTATGAAGAAAATCAACGTTGGTTATTATATTTTTTTTTATGTATAATTGTGATAATAAGGTTTATTTCGTGGCACCTTGTTAGCCGATCATAATTATAGGCACTTTTTCTTATAGGTCCCCATTGTTTAGGAAAATTTATAGAGGGTTGTTATGAATTTCGCACAATGTGCCTCCTCTTTGTAATTAGCAACCCGATCCTTCACCACAATTTCACAAATTAGTTATTGAAAGATTTTTAATGCATGTAGAGAAAGAAATTACAATTGAATCTAGTTTGTTTTACTTTCAAGCTTTTAATGAGTTGAGCACTCTTTCTCGCATGGTCAAATATTCTGTTAATATAGAATTCTCTAGATCTGTTGTTTGGTCCAACATGCAATAATGACGTGATCAGTGTAGATGTACAATCTTTGATCCGTGTCTATTAAAAATTGCTCTTCTATGACTGTAATTTAATAAATGAACCTATAAATTAAGTTGTGATACTTTGAGCTCTAATAAAATAATACAGGGGACATGTTCTGCCTCATTTGTTTTGTTAAAATCTAGTTAGTGTTGTCGTAGTAATAAGGCAATTGGTCAGTTCTTGGGTTGGGTGCAGTAGTAAGTTAGAAATGACTGATTTAATTTAAATGGCACTAAATATTATAATTGACAAGATAATGATTTTCTATCCCAGCATGCTTATTGAAGTTTGAACAATTTACCATCAGCATAATGTGATTATTATTCATTGGACTCGAAAGTGGAAATAATGTGGCAAAATTGAGGGCTATGAATGACTTAACATTTGCTTGCAATCAGCAAACAGGAATATTTGTTATACTTTTTTTATGAGGCTTGTTGAATATGGGCATATGGCCCATTAGTCCATTACCAATTGCCTAAAGGCCACCCAGCTAGATAAAGTTCCAACCCAATCCACGCAATTTAAAGGGCCAATCTAAGTCCAGTTAAGTTGAACCTACCACTGAATGACTGAAATAATACTGCTCACATGTAACTCTGGACCTATTGAAGTTGTCAGCATTTGTTTACTTCTATCAAGCTATCAATAAATTTATTTTGAGGCAACTTGTTGGTCCCTCTAGGGAATTTTATCTGCATGGTACAAAAGATTTCCTTGATCAAGTAAAGGAAACACCTCTGTTTTCTATGTTAGCTCCTTTTTGAATGAACCATTATTTGGTTAAGGAAATTGAAGCATGCAACTAATTTACTGAATATGTTTTCACCTTTTGCTATGTACAAGGCAAGGGTGTGGCAGCAGCAGCTTTATCTAATGCTGGAAGAAAGCTAAGTACAGCTGCTTCCTTCTATGAAAATTCTGGTGGCTATAATGCATCACACAACAGATTGTTCTCTGCTGCTCTTGCAATTCCAGTTGCTGGTATGTTTCTAGAGCTCTGTACTCCTAGTTTTATATTTTGGTACCATAGACTAGCAATTTTTGCCATTTACTTTACAATACTTTTTACACACTGCAAGATTTGGGGTTGTAATGTTAATTGAATTTCATTCCATTGCCCTTTTGTAGTTGCATACTTTTGTGCATGTTTATTTCCTGTTTTGTTTTTTTGTTAGCTTTTGGTGTTAACTTCATGCTGGCTACCTCAAGAGGGTTTTTTCTGCTCCTAACTGGAGAAGCTTTTTTAGTATAAGCTAAAATTTTTATATACAATATATTTCTTTTTTCTTTTTCTTATTACTTATAACTTTGGAATTCAGGATACATGCTTATGGACAAGGAGGCTCATGCTGCTGAGGTATTATTCTCTTGTTTATATCTTAAATATAGATATCAGCCAGTTATTATTTTTATAGTGCATATATTAATTTAACAGTTGTTAACTGATTGTTTTTCATATTCAGCTGGAGCGAACCTTTATTGCAATTAAGCCTGATGGAGTGCAAAGGGGACTGGTATGGTATCTTCATTTTATTGTGTCTACCTTTTCTTTAGAAGCAATTACATAAGAATGAAAGTCGTCCGTCTTTATTTTTTCGCAGATTGCAGGGATAATATCTCGTTTTGAGAGAAAGGGATACAAGTTGGTAGCAATAAAGCTGATTGTTCCATCAAAAGAGTTTGCCCAGAAGCACTACCATGACCTTAAAGAAAGACCCTTCTTTAATGGTCTCTGTGACTTCCTCAGCTCTGGGCCAGTTCTCGCCATGGTAACTTTAAGTTCTATCCTCGCAAAAATTGATGTATCATCCAGTCACCAATGGTCCAACATTATATTTTATGATATTGCATCTTTAAGTTTATTATGTTTATGCCTTATTAAGCTTATTATGGACTTGTGTTTGTACCATCAGGCCTAGGTTTAATTCTTATTATGAATTTGTTCCTGTATAATCACCCAGGCTTAAGCTTATTATGGAGCTTGTGCTTGTATCATCATGCCTATGCTCTACCATTAGTACCATACCAACAGTTTTGTACTAACAGGATGTGGTGATACTCGACATTGTTCGATTTATTTTTTTTTTGCTTGTTTTACTTATTTTTTTCCATTTTTTTTTTTGTAGGTATGGGAAGGAGAAGGGGTGATTAAGTATGGTAGAAAGCTAATTGGAGCAACTGATCCACAGAAATCTGAGCCTGGTACCATCAGGGGTGATCTTGCTGTTGTTGTTGGAAGGTAACTAAGTAGTATTTATGAGTAGCTAACCTATACCTCAGTTTTCTTTATCAAGCTCAACTGCTCGACTCAACCTGATTTGCCTCAACTAGCCCTTGTTGTGCAATTTTCATTTTATCCTCAATTTAATTCAGTATAGCCTCTTTTAATTTTGGTAAAAAGCAAAATGTGTTTTCTTACCAGTAACTCGTGTTTAAAAATTTCTTAGGAATTTCCATATTTGCCACTAAACCCAACATTTCTGGATATTTACAACCAAAATCAACAGTTATCTTAATGTGATATTAGTTATGCTTATTTAAAATATATGACTTTTGCCACCTGTTGTTGTAATCATATTTAAATATAACATAATGAAAATTATGCAACCAGTTCTAGAAATCATAGTTTCCTAAGAACAAAATCAACTAAGGTTTTGCAAAACAAATTAAATATTGAGTTTTGCAAGACATCAATGCATTTGGTTAAGACTACTTAATATTTAAAATTATTTATTTTGTGCTTACCTTTTACCTGGGTTATAATGTTCTGATTTTGCTTACTAGCATGAGACCAATGTCTGTTTTTTATTGCACATGTGAAGTAACTTTTAGATGGGACTAAATGCAAGGAAAATCAGCAGATGAACTTTTGGATATCTGTTGGCGCACTAAGTAAATTTGTAACAAATATTCTTTTTTTTTTTTGTTAGAAATATAATCCATGGCAGTGATGGGCCTGAGACAGCTAAAGATGAAATCGCATTGTGGTTCCAGCCAAGTGAACTGGTCTCTTACACCAGCAATGCCGAGAAATGGATTTATGGAGTCAACTAACCAACCACCAGTCAAACTCTTCTACTCATTTAATTTTATTCGTTTTTTTGTTTCAGTTTTTTAGTACTGCTATATATTTAGCAGATAGAACAGCGGAAAGGTGCAGAATACGAGTGAATAAGTCATGTCACTCTCTATATAAGGTGGCTTTCCAGCCTTTGATAGAGATGATTTATTGTAATAAAGTATTTGCAAAGATTAAAAATTTGCTGCTGGACGAAAAGTGGTTTACATTTTTTATTAGTTTTCATAATTATGACCCGTGAACTGGGGTAATTACTAGTGCAGAGCAAAAAAATAATAATAATAATTCCGACTAGATGCAGATATTTTTGTGGATAAATTGCAAAATTGTGCACAACAATATGGTCTGCCTGCAGCCATTGCAGGGCGGCCACTGTGCGTCTCGAAATTAAGAACTCGATTTCATCCGAACAAATCAGAACAGCTTTGTATTCTTTTCAGTTATATTCTGCAATACAAGCTCTGAATATGTTTGTTTATTTACTCACTCAAGAAATAAACAAACGGCATGTCGAGATTAAAAAAGAGAATTATTTGTTAGGTATATGAGGACAGTAGCAATTTCGGTATTCTTCTTTCCCGACTCTTCGGTGAATAAACTGGAAAACTCCTTTCTTACTAGTTACTAGTCCTTTTGGTTTTTCTCCTACTCTCTTTTCATTATTTTATTTCCTTTGAAGAGACCTTACAGTTCTTTGCTCATTCAATAAATCTAATTCTGGAATTTATGAAACTTTTCTTACTGTCTCATTGACTTAAAACCAGAAATGAATCAGCATCCAATAAATCAAAGCATATTACAATTAAGCTGAGCTCTAGTTCTGTCGGTAAGCAATGTAATTTGCCAGGTAAACCAAAGGAGCGGCCGATTCTGGGTCAAACTCATTCAGCTGCTCTTTTGCCTGCCCCAACAACTCCTCTGCAAATAGGCGCGACTTATCCAACCCGATAAGCTTCGGGTAGGTTGTCTTATCACTAGCCAAATCCTTCCCAGCCGTCTTCCCCAATTCCTCTGATGACTTGGTCAGATCCAGAATGTCATCCACAACCTGAAACAGCAACCCAATACTTCTTGCATACCGCCTCAACCGGTCAACTTGTTCATCAGACCCGCCTCCAATAATTGCCCCAGAAACAACCGCCGCCTCCAGCAAAGCAGCTGTCTTGTGCAAATGGATGTACTCCAGTTTTTCTAACGGTACCGGCTCACCAAGCCCGGTGGATTCAAGATCCACCAATTGACCCGCTACCAAACCTTGAGCGCCAATGCACCGGGCCAACTCACCAATTGCCCGGGCGATACGGTCGGGTGACACGTCATCATGATAAGCAGACAAGTTAGAAAATATTTCAAACGCCAATGCCAGTAAGGCATCACCTGCCAGAACAGCTGTCGGTTCATCGAAGGCCTTGTGACATGTCGGCTTGCCACGGCGAAGGTCATCATTGTCCATGCACGGCAGATCGTCGTGCATCAGCGACATGGTGTGGATCATCTCAGTTGCCAATGCAGCCGGTAAAGCCCACGACTCAAGTCCTCCAGCTAATTTGCATGCGGCAAGGCATAATGTGGGTCGGACCCGTTTGCCTCCAGCCATGAGGGAATAACGCATGGCCTCCTGGAGGCGACTGCTTTGGGGAAATGCCTTGTCCAGGATGGCCGAGTCGAGGGCCTGGTTAACCATGGCGGCTTTCTCAATCATGTATTGCTTTATATCGAATTTGATGGTTATGGGAGCCTGAGCGGAGATGGTTAAGCGGGAGAATTGGCGGAGGGAGGAGGAGGTGGGAGAGATTTGAGGGAGATAGGATTTTGAGACCAGAAATTGGTTGGAGAGGAAATGGGAAGGGAAGCAAGCCATGGAAGCCTGACGCTTTGCTCCAGTAGGGTCGAACGGGAGCGTAGGAAAGGAGCGTAAGCAGATTACTTGCTAATTGTTGCTGCTGGATTAAATGATGGAAACCGAAGGAAACGAGTTCCTTTTTTGAAAAAAAAAAAGGAGAAACACGAGTTCCTTTTTTGAAAAAAAAAAAAAAGGTGAAACACGAGTTTCTTTTTTGAAGAGAACATTGGTTGGATCAGTATCTTTGCGTGTTTTTTTAAAGGACTAATTAGATTTCTGTCACTGTGAAAATTAGTTAATTAGATTAATTAGATTTCTGTCACTGCGAAAATTAGTTAATTAGAAATATGTTATTGTTAGATTGCTGATTAGATTTAGATCATTGTCAAATTATTTAAATTAGATATATGTCATTATTTTATTTAAAAAAAATCAATTCTAAAAATATCATCATGAAATCTCTCGACTCTCATTATTTTTGAAAATTCCCAAACTACACTTGTTAATAAATTTTAAGACCAAAAGCACTGAACTTCGCTTGTTGTCGTTCCTCCGCCCGTTCTACTGCTTGATGTCAACCATAACCCCCTTGATTCTATGGATAGGTTAAATTCTAAACCCTCAATAAAATTATATGTTCTTCTGTTAATTTTGATGAAGATTCTGATATTTTCCGTTGAATTTTCTCTCTTCTCTCTAATATGATTTTTCTATTTCTCTTGTTTAGACTAATAAATTAGTTCGAAAATACGAACAATCAAGTGAAATTTAGCATGGTAATTTAAAAAAGAGCTTCGCATAGATTTTGGCCCATATGTTACCTTCGCATATGTTAATTCAGGGAAAATACGAAGAGAGGTATTAATTCGAAAATATACGAATATATTTTGGCTCATATGTTACCTTCGCATTTGGACAAAACTACCATGGTAATTTAGTGAAAAACAAATTTTGCAAATAATTAATTTGACTTTTTTTTTAGCGTGAAATAGAGGTACTAATTGTTACCCATTAATTGTATTTCACTACCAATGATAATAATTTGGGTTTATTATTTTTTTATTGATAGTACTTTTCTAATTTTAATTTTTTATAGTGGCATAAAACTAATTTGTCATTTAGTAATGATATTTTTCTAATTTTAAATTTTTATAGTGGCATATTTAAAGGGATAAAATTGGCAAAACAGTTTGCGATGGCAAAAAATTATTTTTTACTATTTTATAATGGCATAAAACTAATTTTTCATTTAGTGATGGCATTTTACTAATTTCATCGCAGTAGCATAAATCTAATTAACCCTTTCTTAAAACATGCAGTTGCATGCCTTTTCATCATGGTCGTCTGATTTAATCTCGACGGGTAGATTTTCACTGGCCGCACGAATCTCGACGGGCTTGGTATCAATCACGGGGCATCTAATATTGATCAGTCAGGGATCAAAGACGTGCACCTGCGTGTTTAAAAAAACACGTAGAGGATTTCGATTCAACATTGGCTACCCTCAATTTTGGGTTATAACGAAGAAACACCAGAAACTATAACGTTCTACCTAAAATACCCTCAATTTTGTATTGTCTGACATTGGACCCTATCAAATTGATAGTTCCGTTCAAATTAAGGCAAAAGGGATAATATCGTCCTTTTAGAAGGTTACAAGCATTAACTTCGGCATATGATTTTTGCTATGTTACCCGAATACTAAAAAAAATTCGTGTCCCGTATCTGATGCGTATCCGACTCGGACTCGCATGCGATACACACCTGACGCTCCACATGGCGTATCCGATAATTTTAATGTGTTTGACTGCAGGATTCGGCTAGAATACGCATGGATACGTGCTAGGTACATTGGGGGATACGTTTTTGGATACGTGCAGTTGATTCTGGGTTTCATATGTATGCAATTTTGAATTTGTTTTAAAAAAATTAAATGCACGTGAATTTGTGTACCAACTTCCAAGACAACTAACACCCATTAATGCTTGCTTGCACCACTGCACTCCCATATTTTTTGAAGTGATCACTTCTATGATGTCATGCAGCTCTCTCTAATTGGCTGATTTTTTGAACCCACGTATTGCACATCCTAAGTATGATCTGCGATGTGGATTTTTCGCTCTTAAATTCATTATCCTAATCTACTTAAATTAAGTCGCAAGCGCACGACAATCGTTTAAGTATTTCAAGGTCGAACCACAAGGACGGTTTGGATTATTTGATTCTCAATTCAATTCTAATTGCTAAATTAAACGAACAGTGAGAAAAGTTGATTGGTCACAATAACAGATAAATAAAACTTGTAGTAAAATAAATCCTAAATTAACAGATCACAATTAAGAGGTCTAAATGCAATTAATTAAAACTAGGGGCTTAAGGTAAGCTAATTCTTCAGTTTACTCCAATTCTAGCGGCCCGCTGAAAGAACTCAGGTCGCTAACCCTAATTGACTGGTCACTGGCTACTTGGCGGGCATAGACCACCTCGCTGGTTCACTCGGCGGCCCATCAAAATTAGTGCTGATTCAACTTTTAGTTAATTTAGAAGTCTCTTTGTGTAAGGAATAGTATTTGGTTGATGTTTAACAGATCAAACTCTCGTTTTAGGTCTGGTTAATGATCAATTAACTCAAACTCCTCCGTATAGAAACTAGATTTCAACTTTCACTTCGTGGTCTAGTTTCTATAAGTTTAAACCTTTCTAACCTAATGAATTCCTCGAGTTTTCACTCTTAGAAAGGACCTAACTCTCGTTATTAGTCCTGGTTTCAACCTTTCAGTTTAAACCTTCAAGTTGGTACAATTGCATCAAATAACTTAAGTTTGGTTTGGACTTAATCATTAAACAATCAAGCAACGCCTATACTTGACGAATGCGAGCAAATCTAACTTAAGAAATTCAAGCAATCAGATCAAATATCAAAGAAAGGAAATAAAACACAACATGCAACAAATAAATTAACTAAAAAGTATATTATCTAATCATAAACTAAAGGTTTACTACCATGGCCCCTAAATCAGTATCTACTCACTAGAATTCCTCAAATAAAACAAACAGGTATCAAAGATAAGCAAAAACATAAGAAAAAATCAAAGATTACAACAGATTGCAACTTGGACTCAATCTTTCTGCTCTCAGCTACTCTCCGGCAGTCAGCTGGTTGTATCGACGACTCGCTGGCGATCCTGTTGGCTGTCTCAATTAGCTGCAAATTAATCTTCCAATTGTGTCTTCTGGCATCAAAGCTTCTCCCTTAAATAATAGGTAGTGTCGGTTTCTCTAAAGGTGAATGACGTGCAATTGGAGGCTCCAAAATTAGCTCAGAACATGGTTTGGAAGTTGGCAAAACTGGCTGTGCTATTTTTGGCAGTCGATTTCCTTCTTTCCAGCGGCCCGCTGGTGCTCTCGGTGGGTCGCCAATCAAGCTGGTGGGTCACCGTTTGATGCAGATTTCGCCGTTTTGAGTAGCTTATCTTAAATCCTGCACAAAAACAGAGCAAACATGGCAGTGCCTAGATTCTAACCTATATTATCAATTAAACAACAAAAATTACAATAAAATGCATGAAATCAAGTCCTATAAATGGCTGAAATACTATGTATGAAAACCATTTATCAATCTAGTCCGTGCATTGGCTTTAATCCAACAATCTTTATTATTCAAGGCAAAAGTCTGTGGACTTCAATGCTTTTACAAAGATCATAGTTTGACACACTTCATATATTACATATTTACATGTTTAAACTGAAATAAAGATTATAAAAAGGCACATTAGATCGGATGAATTTTATTATAGTTTAATGTTTTAATTATTTTTTATTATTTTATATATACTACCGTATTCTAGTTTTTTAAAAAATTACGTATCCCCCCACCCGCACTGTGTCAGATACGACACCCGCACCCGTGCAACATAGGATTTTTGTAATGTGGAACGAGGAATTCCATGTTATTTTTACACAAAAATCTGCAAATGCCACAATATGGTCTGCCTTCACCCATTGCGGGGCAGCTACTGTTGCGTCTCGAAATGAAGAACTCGATTTCATTCAAACAACTCCGAACAGCTTCGTATTTAATATTCTTTTCCATTATATTCTACAACACAAGCTCTGAATGTGTTTATTTGCTCAAGAAATAAACAACGGCATGTCGAGATTAAAAAAGAGAACTATTAGTTTGGTTATATTGGCCCTTTTGTGGCTTCTAGTCCTTTTGGTTTCTCTCCTACTCTCTTTTCATTATTTTATTTCCTCTGAAGATGTTGACTATGTTTTAATCTCTCTCTCTCAAACTTTTCTGTATAATTTCAGCTTCTTTGCATACTACTAATTGATATCATAGAACACAAAAGATCAACACAAGAAAATTGGTACCAAATTCAGCCCACACATACCCAACAAGTATTATTGGACTACGGACCTTGAAGGCCCAAAAGACCGTGAATCTCGCATAAATCAAAATTTGTTCACAGAATCACAGTAAATAAATTTATTAATTTATATAATATTATAATTAATATAAACTTGCAAATATATCTATGGTTAACACTTATATGTAATATAAATTCAAATTCATTTCTCATTTTTGTTCATCAATCTTATATTTCTTATTAAAGATGATAGAGACACAAAAATAACACTTGATACCTCCATAATTCATATAGAACTACTATGGCGACAGGGGCGAAGCTATGTGCTCCATGATGGGTCCATGGACCCACCTGAAAATAAAATTTTATTTGGAATAGGGCCTGTATGTAAATAAAAAAATACAGTGGACCCATCTGAAATTTTCGGAGGACCCATCTCAGATTCCTCCTTCCTGATGAAGAGTCTATTCGGTTTCCTGTTTCTTCGAATGCAAACACACAGAGGTACTAGCGAAGCATGTTGAGACGCCGACAGAGGTAAAATTGCAGCAATCGCCAATTTCCCTTCCCCCTTAGCCTTCGCACAATCGCACTACACCTCCTCCTCTCCTCTCCGCAGATTTCTTCCTCTCTTCTCTGCAGGTCTCTGGCACTCTGCCACTTTCTATTTTGCAATTTATTTACTCTATAACTATGAGTCTATGATGGTAAAAGGGCACCGAGTTAATGTTGGGTTTGAAAAAACAATAAAGTGGCTCTGTGGCTGCAAATTCTAGAAAATGAACTTGGGAAACGAAAGCGTTGTTCCACTTGGGAAAAGAAAGTACTTGTATAGTTGTAATAAAAAAATTCATTACATCAAATATAAAATTAAACTTTGTTCTTATCTAATTTTAGCAAACTAATCTACCTAGAGATCTCCTTCGGGATGATACTCAAATTGATACTAACATTATGGATGTTTGCTTAGATGAAAGATTTCATGATATACGAGATCTCAATGAGTTGTCTAAAATGCTAGTTGGGACCAAGAAAAATTTGACATTTTCATATGTGTACGGTGTACCTACTTCTCAAATTAGCATTGCTTTTACCGGTGACAACGGCATCCGTCAAATAAGCATTCTCCGCAATGAACCTTATTAAGTCAAAACTTAGAAATAGAATGGGAGATGCTTGGATGAATGATTGTCTTGTAATGTATATAGAAAGAGAGGTGTTTAATGAGATTCCTAATGAACCTATTATGCAAAATTATCAAAAAAAAAAAAAAATGAAAACTCGTAGAGAATTGTTGTAATTTTTATTTTTTTTATATTGTCTTGAATTATTATTTTGGATATGGGATATATTATTTTAGATCTTGTGTCGTTATTATAGATATATTCGATTTTTCATGATTTTTTTGTTATATATTTTTGAATTGTTTGTTTGAACAATATTATAATACTATATCTATATTAGACGTTTTGCTGTACATATATTTTTAGAAAAAAAAATTTATGGACCCTGCTAACATAAAATCCTAGCTTCGCTAATGGTGAGCATGAGCGCACTTGTCTTCTTTTTTACTTAACAGAACTCAGTATATACTGTGCCTTCGTTTCTAAAATTTAATTAAGTACCTGTAAATACGCAGGTTAGAGCCGTGCTGGATGAAAGGGATGAATTAAAAATGATTTGAAGACGGTTGGAATTTTTAAATAACATCTCAACTCTGGCCAGATTCATGAACAAGAACTCGGGTTGACCCATTTAGGCCCAACGTCTAGATCTATCTCGTTAAAGTATTCCATGATGGTACAAATGATATTTACATTTTACTCTATATTCCTCCTGGACCTCCTCAAATAGAAGCAAAAAAGAGTACATATGAAAAAGAATATTAACAACTTGTTCCAAACTTGTTCCAAACTTCTATTATTGCCAGTAATGATTGACAAAGCCATGAACCAGGTGGCCCAATAAACAGAAGCCACCAAACAAAGGCATTTGTTTCTCCATGTGGGTGGGACCCACAGACCACAGTAGTGTCCTTCCCTGTCCTGGTCATGAGTCGTACAGTGACACATGTCATTTTTTTGTAAGGGCCCGATTGGTCAATTTGGGCCCACTGCTCTTGAGAGAAGAAACATGTTTCTGAGAGGGGTGCCTTCATGCCCAACTTTGGCCCGGTCCATCTTCTTTTTTAAGTAAATCAACACAAGTTTTTTCTTGGAGGCTGATAAATACAATCAAATACTATAAGACAATCAAGCAATCAAACTACTAAAACTGAAAAAAAATATTTATTAAAGCCGAAAACGGAAACAGAGTCTCCTTCCGTATCAACGCCTCCACCCGCCTCATCTCTCTCCCGCCTGCTTCTTTCCCCTCCCCTATCAGCACCTCTCACTTTCTCTTCCAGGCCGCCTCCTCCCTAGTCTCTCCTTCTCCTCTCCCAAGCCGCCTCAAAGCACTCTCATTCCAATAATGGCTTCTCTATTTTTTTTGCACTGTTTTTTTAATATACTTTTAGTGCAAAATAAATACCCCTTTATAATATATAATAATGTAATCTTACAATATACTCTCTTAGTATAAAATAAATAATTAAATATACAATGTAAATACTCCCTTAATATAAATAAATACTCACTTATGATGTATAACTACGTAATCTTACAACAAACTCCCTTATGAATAATAAATACTTCCCTCATATAAATAAATACACCCTTACGATATATAACATCATGTAATATAAGATAAGAAGGTTATTTGAGAGCATAAATTTTAGATACTCTCATCTATTTTATTAGCAACTCCCTTATATATATATATTAGATATTCCATTATACTTGTTGGTTACTCCCTTAAGTGAAATATGTATTTAAACTCGTTAGGTACTCTTTTATATCTATTGGATACTCCTTTAGATAAAATTATTTACTCTTTTATAGTTATTAGTTACTCTCTTAAATAAAATTACGTAATTAAACTGATTAGGTACATTAATCTTTACACTATTAATTACTCCATTAATAACTATTGTTTACTCTCTTATTATTATTAGTTACTTTCTTAAATGAACTACGAATGTAAATTTATTATGTATTTCCAGAGATTGGCTAAAGTAGACTCCATCACACGGATCGTCCGTATGCTGAAGTCGTTTTTCAAAATCTAAAATTCATACCGTCGATCCGAACTGTTCAAATTGTTCTCCATATTGAAATCTCCTAGGAAACCAAAATTTATATTTTTTCGAATTTTTTTTCTATATATTATGCTATTTTCAAAAAACACTATAAAGGAGTATTTCAGACCCTTCAATTTGAAAATAGCATATTATATAGCAAAAAAATTCGAAAAAATATAAAATTTGGTCTCCAAGGATATTTTCATATGGAGAACAACTTGAATAGTTTGGATCGACTGTTTGAATTTTAGATTTTGAAAAACAACTCAGGCTTACAGGTTTGATTTGTGTGCTGGAGTCTACTTTAGCCAATCTCTGTATTTCCATGTTCTTATTAGTTACACTCTTATAGTCATTATTTACTCTATTATCTTTATTTAGTTACTCCCAAACCATAGCAGAATCAGATCTAAATATCTTTTCTCGTCTCACCCTTCTCGATCTCTACTTCTTTCTTCCTATACCAGATTAGAGAAAAGTCGATTGGAGCAAGAAGAGGGAAGAAGTTGAGCTAGAGCAAAGTAGCGTAGCAGCTGTTATCGCGACAATTGGCCGTAGAATTGCCGATCACGAAGAGGCACGAGGCGGAGAGAGTCGGCACGGCGGTCGGAGAGGTGGCTGCGACGGTCTCTCCTGAGAAGAGAAAGAGAGAGAAGAAGATGCCGAGAAGTAATGGTGCCATTGAATTGAGGTGGATTGATGAATTCCTTCGCATCTCCAACATTTCGAGCGGGAGGAAAGAATAGTTTAAAGGAGAGAATAAGGATCGGGAGGAAAAAAGGGTGAAGGGGAGAAATCGAGTAAGGAGAGGGAGGCATACTTTCCTCTGATTGCTTAATTGCGTGTCTTTCTATGATTGCACAAAATAATTCTCATTTTTTCTTGCATCAAAATAGTGTACTGTGTATGGTCCCTTACAGTACATATTTCGTGAGTGGCCTCATTAGTGATACATCAGCATTATTGTCGTATCAATAAAACTCAGGTAATTGGTAATTACCAATTCCGGACAATACAAACTTACATATCAGTTGTTGTAAATGTCTTTTGAAAAGTCTTTCTAATTTAAAGTTAGCATTGTTGACTGTATGTTCAACTAGTTAAAAAATATTGGGAGGTTGCATGGTTCATGCCAGAATGCCAAAATTCCAAGAATGGTCACTAAATTTAAGCCATTAGAAAAATTTAAACTGTTTACCAGTTTAACATATATTAAATGTCGTTATTTTTCTATATGCACGAAATATGTAGTGTGTAGGATAATCTTACAAGTAGGATTTTCTTATTTTTATATTTCAACAATTGTTACAATTCTTGAGTTGAAACAGTGTCAATTAGCTCGACCAAAGTTTTTGTATCAATTAATTTTTAGATTAATGCAGCACCCATAACTGTACAATATTTCACGAATGAATAGTGATCTCTATTAAGATTGATTTTGTTATGATAGATCGTGTTACTATTCATTCCGAATCAGATGTCACATATCGGCGTCTCGAATATTTGAAGATAAATTTCTATTATGATCTGAACCATCTGATCAAACTCAGATCACTCTTTGTCGTTGCTATACTTGTATAGCAACGGCTACAAACCCAGTATCATATTTAACAACTCACAAAGTAATACTTCAATTATAGAATTCATTGTTCATCTAGCAAGCGACATAATTTGTCAACAATTGGTATGCCCCACTTCTGGCAACCTCATCATGATCAAACTAATCTAATAATCCTCGTGATGTGATCCTCCAAACAAAAAGACGCAAAATTTGGGAGGTTTCAGTAATGCTCTCGACTCTCGAGTCATGAACCGAGATGGAGACGATAAGGTGAGCTTGAGAGGAGAAGGGATTGCATTGGTCGGACCCAACTTGAAAGTGACTCGTTTGGCACCAAATGTTGAGTCCACAGAAAGTAACAAAAGGGCTGTCAAGGCCCATCAGTAAGTGGGTCATTTTCTATTTCCTATTAGCTGATGTATGCATGGAGAGTACACCAAGTAACTGATGTGTTGTTTTTTGCTTTGGTGCCATCTTCACAAAACAAAAAAAGTTTGAAGTGTAAGACTTTATAGACTTGTACAGTGTTATGATAGGCACGTATGTTCTCAAGGTGCAGTGCACTTCTGGTCGTTTGATTTCTCAAAAATGTCAAATTGCTTGTAATTATGATCATAGATTTTTTCTTTGAGGAGAAAATCATGGGTCTAATTTCTTTCATGTTGTTTAAGATAATAAATAATTAATGATTTCTATGATAATTCGATTGATGAAAAGATGATGCAGAATTTTATGAAGGTTCAAATGCTTCCTTTTTGCTCCTTCTTATCTCTAATTCTAAAGCTTAAATCACTTAAAATATGAAACTCTAATGTCAAAATAAAATCATATGTATGTTTATATCACTTTTTCTACTCTCATATAAAGAATAATATTATTACAACTTTGCTTTGATTTGGTATCATGAGCTTTTGACAATGTTTTCGTCGCGGAGAATTATTGAACATTGAATTCCCAAAGTAATATTGATTTTCATTGAAGAGAAATACTATGTGTGTGTGTGTGTGTGTGTGTGTACATGAAGAGAAATATACAATATATATATGTATTGTATTTTTTGATGTACATGAAGAGAAATTAATATAGATCATACCGAATGAATTTTTATTTATAATTCAAGTTTTACAACTTCTATTTTAAAAAGTTTGACAAGAAGGCAGCATCATGGATACACAACTGAAAGTATTTGAATCTTCCTCGTATGTATTTTAACATGGCGTCCTCTGCATATGCATATTATATATATGGCTTTGTCTAAGCAGCTTGCATAAAAATGGCTGATCAGACACGTAATTAATAATATGTTTATCTTAATCACAAGCCAAGAAATTCAAATGCAGTCCTACAAACCGCATATTGAAAATATAAACAGACTTTAAAACATACAAATGATCTTTAATACTTATATCAACTAATCTATACTGATTATAGTTAATCCTAAGTTTCATTTAAAGGTAGCATGAGACTGAAACAACGTTTTCATATTGTTTCTTCCTCTACGGTAATGAATTTGTAATTTAAAAAAAATGTTTTTCAAATATTAAACAAAACTGCAACTATGACATTTCTTAATAGGGTCTTCGACCTGTCAGGAATAACTTTGCACTGTGTGGTCATAGGGAATCCGTGTTCAAGACAAAGCTGTCAATCATTGTTCGGTGGTGGCCCACTTCTCCTTTGGCATCTTCACTTGTGTGTAAATAGTAAATTGTGGATTGTCTGCTTCTACGTGTTGTGAAACTTGTGTGTTTCTTTGGAAGTTTATGTGACAACAAGAGATTTATTAGTAGTACTGGTGGGTCTTCTTTACAAATGAATTAAAATGGGGGTAATAAGAATTATTCTCAGATTTTATCATCTAATCATTCCTTAATGACGCATTTTTTTATTTTCAAAATGTAATTAATTAAGCACTAACTATCTTTCTATTTTTGTCGTCCACCCTCAAAACTCATCATCTAGAGCATACTCCTCTCTTCCCTTTCCTATATTTTCATCCCTCTCCCCCTCATTTTTTTAAGAATAATTAGCATTTTTTTCAAAACAATTAATTTTTTTCAGGACAGTTAGTAATATTTTCAAGGACAATTAGTATTTTTTTCAGGACAAATATTTTTTTTTATAACAAAACCAAAACAATTAGCTTACAAAACTAAGACAATTAGCTTTTTTTCTAGGACAATTAATATTTTTTTCTTGGACGAACATTTTTCCATAACAAAACTAAGACAATTAGCTTACAGAACTAGGACAATTAGCTATTTTTTTTATGACAATTAGTTTTTTACTTAGATCAAATTTTTTTTCCCGAACAAATAGTATCTTAAACTAGGACAATTAGTATTATTTTGTTTTGACAGTGAGGATATTTAGTATCATAATATAGGATAATTAGCACTGAAGTAGTGAGTAAGCGCTGGATGGGAATTACAAGCATAAATGAAAAGGAATGATAAAGATGCTATTGCTTATTTCTAAAATGGAAAAAGAAAACAAAGCATGTCATCAAGGGATGATTGGACAATTAGCACTGAAGGAGTGAGTAAGCGCTGGATGGGAGGTACTGAATGGGGATACTGACATAAATGGAAAATGATGATAAGGATGTTATTGCTTATTTTGAAAATGGAAAAAAAAATAAAACGCATCATCAGGGGATGATGGAATGGCATTGAGGAGGGATGATAGTAAGTAATTCTGAATTAAAATGCTTACACAAAAAGGTGAAAATTTTTTAGAGTGATTTCATGAAAATTTAATTTTACAGCTTTTGATAAGCCAATGCTATTACCTGCTATCCTTGTCCAGTTTCAAAATTTCCGCCACGTGTCTTCTGCACAAAGATAGAAAATGATTGCCAATGAGAGACAAATAAAGAAGATGCTGATAGCTTGGAGCTTGATGGTTAATTTGCACTTTTGCAATTTCAGACTTGGGTTAAGTGGATGCATAAGCAGTTGAGAGCAAATGAGATTCCTTATTAGACATAAGAGAGAAGAACAATCGAATTCCAGTTCTTTTTTAGGTCTTTTATTTCCATCTGAAGATAAATCTGACGGTGACCACTGCTGAAATTATATGAAATAATAATGTAATAGACATTTTATTAACCTTGGGTTTGTTTACAAAAAATAATGCTTAAGAAAAGTAAATGTTAATTTTTTTTAAGATAAAGATAGGATCATAAGTTTCAAGTTTAAAAATTCAAAGAAGTTAAAATTTCAATTTTTCAAAATCATGATATTTAGCAGTAGCGAAATTGGTAGAAAAAAAATACTGTTAAATGAAAAAATGAAATCAGCATTATGTTTTATGCTAGCAAGAAATGAAAATAAATAAAAGATGTCAAATTTAAAAAAATTAGACTCTTTAAGGCACTTATCTTTAGTTGATTTAACTTTACACCATCTTAAAATTACTCTAAAACACTTTCTTGGGGGCCCTAAGATAGTTAACGTTATCAATCACCACTAAACTTATGCATTTATCAAACGTACACTAATTAAGTCCATTAACGATGAAAATATTTTTTCCCCCCGAAAGAAGATACAATTCTGATAAACTACTGAAGAAAGAAAGTTTATTCGAGAGTGATGCACTTGAAACATGATAAAGTTTCCTTGAATTACACTTCAAGTATTGTGTAATGATTTAGTGATTGTTATTAGTTATTATTATTATTATTTTTTGAATAAATTGAGTTTTGTTATTGATTGGTTGCTCAATTATGAACCGAAGAAAGAAAAACGAACCCAGGTCTTATGAAATCAAGGGAACTTAGTTATAAAACAAAATATGTGACGCCGCCCTTAAAATTTTGGTAGCTTTCAGTCAAATGATATATAGCATACGCAAGATAATAAACTATAAGGGATTATCACTCTTAGGATAATATTAAATACTCTTTGATGTTTATCTGAATCAGAGAAACATGATTAATTGGGTTTTCCAATGCTATTCAGAAAAACTAAAACAATATGGTTCCTTCTTTTTGTATTTTCTTTTTTTTTTATATAACTATAAAATTTCATTTTCTATATGGAAAACGAATACTTATTAATAGCACTAGCTACCGATATAAGCTTCCTATTGGTCCTTTTCTATAGCATGTCTAAAAGAGAATAACTAAACATGTGTATATATATGGAGCTTGAGAACTATATACAATCGCTTTATTCTTTTTCTAATTATTTCTTCTTGGAAAATTCAGTTGATAGCTGCTTCAAGCTGTAAAGAGCGAAAGGGATAGAACACAGGAGACATTTTGCGGCTACTAGCTAGTTTGTCTTTTGTTAGACTTCTCCAATAATGGTTGGAATCATCTCCGGTCTTACATCAGTAGAGTCGTCGATTATTGATGGTAGCATTGTGACATTTTTTTTGGGGAAGAAGGTAAACACAAGAAATTAGAAAAAAGATGAAGGACACTTAGATCAGGAGATTAAAGTTTGCAATAAATTAAGAAAAAAATTAATTGAAGCTACGTACTCTGACTTAATAATATAGAATAATATTTTATTTGAACCGAATTAATTAATTTAAGAAATAAATTTGACTAGGCCACGTACGTTTTAGCATTTTTAGTTTAGGTTTCTACGCTCTCATTTTATCTCCATTGTTCATTTTTATTTTTGTTTCAAGAGATTATTAATTATTATTTAATAGTTATGGTAAAAAAACATATTACAAGCTATTAAAATATAAAGAAACAAACTAAAATTTTCACTAGGCTAACCAAGAATTATCAAATTGCAAAATATGGATTTGTATTTTAAGAAGCTTGTATGCAACAAATGATTGGTTTAATTGTAACAATTTAGATAGCCATCTTAATATCTCCAAATCGCCCTGCCACACAATATAGCTAACAAGATCTAAATCCTTGTTTTATTCTAAAAACTATATAAAGGAGATAAGTATAACTGAGTGGATACATTTTTCCTTAGGAAGTTGAGCAAAAATAAAGAATGTTTTTGCATTTTTATTGCCTTTACGTAGAAAATTGAGAAGATAAATTGAGAATACGCGTTGTCAGTTAGAAAACTGGGGAGGCGCTGTATGAGATCTAAAATTATTATCAACAGTTAGAAAACTCGTACAAACTGTAGGGAAACTTGTAATGTAAGGAACTTCTCTTTCACAAACATATGGTCAGCACCAAATGATGAGATAAAAAAGAAATTATTATATGCCTGCATTTGACAAGTTTGCTTTTTTGTGGCAAACTGGTTTGAGTATAAAAAAGCCATAGTATGATCGAAACATCCAATGCAGTATAGATAGCGACTTTGTCTCGTATGATCGTTAAATTAGAAAAAGCTCATGAGCCACGAATACAATTTTTTTCTTTTCGAGAGAATGAAACATATTTAGTTTCAAAGAATCAAAGCACTAATTTCTCAAAATTAATATTAAAAAATTACCAATAATCCAATATTGGATTCAGTCTTGGGAAACTTATGTTTAACTCTGCTTATGCCATGTTTCAGAAATAGTATTAAAATTTATCAACGACAATATTACATAGGAGAAGCATACACTACACGAAAAAAAGACTTCTGTAACGGTTAATAAAAAGCCTTAGTAACGGTTTACCTACCGTTACAGTAGGCCCCGTTACAAAAGCCTTAATAACCGTTACAAAATCTGTAACGGTTATTAGATAATAACCGTTACAGAAGACTAGATTTTGTAACGGTTATTATTTAATAACCGTTACAGATTAATGTCATCTGTAACGATTATTAAGTAATAACCGTTACAAATCATAAAATATAATTTTTTATTACAAAATTTTATATAATTTTGTAACGGTTTTTAACTAATAACCGTTACAGATGGGCCTTAATCTATAACGGTTAATAGATAAAAACCGTTACAGATTTTCTTTTCATTTTTTTTGGATTTCGCTGTTCACCTTGCCTTCCTCTAATAATTCATTGCATAAATTAATATTATTCTAAATTAAAAATCATACAGCATCACAATAACAGACGATTAAAAATTCAAAATTAATTAATTCAACAATTATTCAATTAATTTTAAAATATAAAGAATTCTTCTTACAACTTACAAAAATCATCACATTATAGTATATATCTTTCATCTCATAACACAAAAAAAAAACAACATAAACCTTTAAAATCTTCTACCACGACTTTCATTCCTCGGTCCGTTCGTTCGGCCACGGCTTTCGTTCGATCGGCCACGGCTTTCGACGCTCGGGCACGACTTTCGATCGCTTGGCCACGAATTTCATCCCTTGAGTACGACTTTTGATTTCTCGACCACGGCTTTCATCCATTCATCCATCGAACACGGCTTTCGTGCTCAACACGGCTTTTGCTTCTCTTTTTGTCATCCTTTTCCATTTCTTTATCAAATGATTGAGGATTGAGGATTGATGTACTAATACTAGGAGCTGAAAAGAAAAAGACAGATTATAGCATATTTTATTAACCTCAATATGTTACAATGGCAACCAAAGGGGAAAAAAAATACCATAAAGCAATTGGTATATGAGGGTTCACAGCAATACCATGCAAGTTATAATAGTTGCCTAAAGAACATGGCTTGATTAAATTTTCCTAGTTAAATACAGTGAGATGGCTAACAAAGAAAAATGTACAAGTCACAAGAACCAATTAAGTACGACTAAGCTGGACTTAATGTCAAAAACTGAATTAAGAAATTATTGCAAAACACTATCTTATACCTTAGTTTATTGAAGGCAGTTTGAAGAACCTTGTAATTCTGAATCATTTCATACTCAGACTTTGCACCAAAATTCACCTATATAAGAACATAAGCTTCAAAGGTCTATCAATTCGAAATAAAGGTAAATAAGGTAAACTTTTCAAGGATGAAGAAAAATAAACCTTGTGCATTGGCACGACACCTAAGTGAACCATATCCATCATCTGACATTGGACTGCCCCAAAGCATGCCTGAAAATAAAACAAAAATAAATCAGTATTGGTTAGTTCTTTCACTAATCAAAGGATTCAAAGCCAATAATCAGGTGTTTCACTCATAAGAAAATGGTAGTGAAACTAGAAAATTACTTCCCTCTTCTGCACACTGAAATAAACAAACAAGTGACAGATAACCTACTCAACAATTCAAGATACCAAATAATTTTCCATCAATTTTCACTTTTATTGTCATTTTATCTTTTCTATTTCAGTTTAATTGCCTGACTTCTACAGCATACTAAGTTGTGTTAAAGAATCATTGACTGACATAGATTTATAAAGAAACGGGCACCTTGCAAACAATCTGATTACTCAGTTCCTTTTTTTTTTTTTTTTTTGAGGGCTAGCAAATGATTGCTCAGGTTTATATTTTACAAAAACAATCATAAATTGCTAAAAAATTGAGGTAGAAAAACCTGGAGACTTTAGAGACTTGGTCCTGGAACCTCTATGTTCCTTCATTTACCTCTTCTTGAACCTGTTGAATTAAAGTGTTAAAAAACTTAGTGCCAAAATCTGTTAGCATGGTTGCATATCAGAAATTAGTTTGGGTGATATGAATTAAAACACTCCAAATTAAACTAAAACAATTTCTTCAGGAAAGCTAAAATTCCTCAAAATTTGTGTAGGCATACACACGATTTGTACGCATTTGATTTGTAGTTGGGATCTCTTACAATGTATATTTTTCATTTTTGCAAGATCGGTAGTGAAGCAGATAAAGAAACTTTCTGGTAAAAGAGAATAAGAAGAAACGTAGAAAGAGATTGCACCCCTTGTCAGAAAGTAAATGAGAAAGGAGAAATTGAGTGAAAAATAGTGAAAAAAGCAAAGCACGGAAATATGCTACTTTGAATCGGCAATTTGAAAACTTAAAACCGAAACTAAATTATCTCTCACTTTTCCAATTAAGAAAAAAATTAGTAAGAATTTCAAGGTACAAATCAAATTTCGTAGATGACAATACATTAATGCGCGGTTCTCCACCGTAGATCGTGAAGGTTTTGATCTGCTTGGGCTTCGCCTCAGCCTGAGATGAGTGTGTCTAAGTATGGACCAGACTGGCGACGGGCGGGCGCCGGAGACATGATGTTGCGCGCGGCGGCGCTGGCGATGGAGCTCCGCCGGAGTAGAGCTCTCGCTGGTTACTTTTAAGACGGGGAGACAAAGGTTGGGCGGATTTGAAAAAAAGGCGGACAGATCTAGGGTTTGAGGCAGAAAAAATGAAGGAGAAAGGAAGGAGTTGAAACCTAGCTAATATAGTAATATCGGAGCAACCCTATAACGTGTTTTATTAAAAAACCGTTACAGATTTAAAAATCATGTTCTATAACGATTTTTAAATAAAAACCGTTACAAATAACAATAGATTCTATAACGGTTTTTAATTAAAAACCATTATAGAAAGAATTACGGTTTTTTTTTTGCTTTGGGTGACGGGAAATGTGTAGCGGTTATTTGATAAAAACCGTTACAGATTAGTTTTTCTTTTTCCGCGCGTTGTATCTGACATTTTTTGTAACGGGTTTTAATAAAACCGTCACAGATGACCCGTTACAAAAAGTCTTTTTTCTACTAGTGATAACCAAACCCCAAAAACTTATACTTGAGAAAACAACTTAAAAAGTTATTAAGCTATTTTTGCAAATTTGTTTTTTGCTTTGCATTCAGTCTTCTTTAATTTCAGCAAGCGTCTAAAATTAGCCATCACCTCAGCACCTCTTCTCCTGCCACGTGGTACTGGTACCAGTCTTTTCAAAGCCTACCCTCTAACATTTCAAATCTACCAACAAACCATACTATAAATATACTTCTCCGAGTCCTTGTCTCTGTTCAAATTTTTTTAAAATGAACAGTTCATCAAAGTATTCGAAGAGATACCAAAAATTCTAGCATAGTGAATCCCTTTTTTATTTTCTTATGTCTAGAAATACTTGAAATGATCCGTATAATATGTTTGAAACCATGAAACATAATTCAACCACGACAATAATATTACTGTTAAATACATCGCTTGTCATGTAAATACATCGCTTGTCATGCGACACTATTGATTAAGTTGCTAAATAAAAATAATACAAAATTATAGCTCTTCAGAATATAGAAAAGTATCTACTTTAATAAATTCTACAATCAACAAAAAGAATATCAAAACTCAGGATTTAAAAGTATGTAAAGGGTGCAGAATCTATTAATTATTGTTAGCCTATGATCAATGAATCCCGGCGTTGGTGACTTTTGGCAGTTAAAAAATAAAGGGGAAAAATGGCAGAGAATGTCAAAATAAATAAATAAATAGAAGGAAGGCAGAAAAGCATTTTCCCAGAAGAAACTAAAGGGACATCCACATCCACTACTCCACTACAGGAACTCAATATGGAAAGCAATTTGAGACATTAGGGGCTCATCTTTTCTTTCTTTTTGATATTCTTATTTCTCTTTTCACACCGCCAATTGAATTTTTTTTTTATTTATGTTTTTAATATTGTTTAGCTATAAACCATGGAGTGTCACTATCAAGCACTCCGCAGTAGAGCACATGCTCCCCGCAATTTTAGTGGAACAACCAAATTTTAGATTTCCACTTTCTTTTGGTTTTTCCTCTATTAATATGATTTGCGTTTTTGTTTGCTTTGGCCTTTTTTATATTATTTCATTTTTTTTCAAATAAAACATTTTTTCCTTTTGCTTTTTTTTTTTTAAAAAAAAAACCATTTCTTTACATAATTTTAGCTGGTCCCGCCTCCTTCCCCTTGCAAATGCCATCTATTCCCTTTTTTAAGAACAAGGTAGCCAAATAAAAAATCCAAAATAACTCTTGTAAGTACATATAGACATTGTTAGTGCGCTCTGCAGTAAATTATTAACTGGGAAAATATTACCGTTAAATCGATATGTACAGACGGTCCGTCAAGTCTGATCATATCTCAAAATAAAAAAATTTCAAACGCTTGATCGAACCATTAAATGTTATTTATATTGAATTCTTCTTTCCAAACAAATTATATATATTTTTAAATTGTTAACTATTTTTTTGAATTTTTCAAAATTTTTGTAATTGAAAGGTCGACCATGACTAATTAGATTGTTGATTTTCTAGAATTTCAAAAAATAAAAAAATAGAAATAAATATAAAATTCAACCAACAAGGACATTTCAATATAACGATCATATTTGATTGATTGTTCAGATTGGTCATTTGAAATTTTCATATTGAGATATGGTTGAATTTGACAGAACTCTCCGTCCATATTGCCTCGACCATAGCATCTCTCTTTTTAACGTAAAAGGTTGAACGGGATATTTATTATTATTATTATTATTTGAGGTGGACTAGCAACAAAATGTTTCTTTCTTTGTCATGAAATAACGATCAATTACACGTAAAATTACAAGTGAACTTGAGATTGAAAAATAGGCACATGTACGGAAATGAAACATTGCATATTATTAGGGAAGCCATTAAGGGATTTTGCAACTGAAATTTTTTCAAAAACTTAAAGTGATAAATGAATGCCCTTTTTGTTTATTCGTATTGAGTCCAGCTCTATACATATCTGATCGGTACTGAAAATAATTTAGATTGTCCATTGTATATTTATGTTTCATATTTGCGAAGAGATAAGTTTTTAGGGACTAATTCGCATTGAGATCCATTATTAATGCTCCGATCCATCCAAATTTATGCAATAAAAAAAAATAGAAACAAGTTTACAGTCAAATTTTAATGGATGTGAATGCAAATTCAAATAAGTATATTTTACAACTGCTTTGATCCAAACATATGAAATCATAAAATAAGTAAAATTGTTGGATTAGTTATCAAACACGAATTTAAATGTATATCAAATTATCTTCTCATGTTATTTTTCAATTAATTATTCTCGTGGAATGAGATGTAAATGGGAGCTGGGAGAGAAATGGGTGGCGTTCTGGTTGTTATTCTGTAGCCAGTATTGAATATCAATTCCTCTCATTTTCTTCGGACCTGGATCCCGTGTAGCGCGGCACACGTGTAGTACACCTCTCGAGCCGTCCGATTTGATCTCGACGGTCAATTTTTTTCGGGCCTTACAATCCGGAAAAAATTAGGGGCCATCCATCATATATCCGACGGGCCGAGTGCCGCGCTACACGGGTGCCATGCGGCACCAGATCTGAATTCATTTTCTTCCGCACCTATATAGAATATTGAATATCACATTCCAAGAAGGTTGTTAAGAATTTTTGTATTATGAATTTGACATCATAAGCTATTCCATTTTTTAATTATTATTTTAAAATAAAAATCAAGCGATTGCTGTGCACGGTATTCTTTTTCTTTTAATTTTCTATTAACGACGAATATATCTAAATAAAGTTTAATAATTTGAATATTTTTTCAGCACAAAATCGAGATCTAACAATAAACAACTAAATTTTATTTAATATTGTTAACTTAATAAGCCTGTTGTATAAATCACTTATCTCGTTGAAATTGAGCTTCAAAAATTATAAAAGTTTATGAGAGCTCATTCCTCCCCCAAAAAAAAAATGTAAAAAAAATAAGTTCGTAATTTGAAATTTTAACTTTAAATTATGATAAATAAATAATTACCTTGAGATATGAAAACTAACTTCCGGTAATTTCAGCACTAAAATCTGAATAGTTCTAATAATACTCCAATCAATGTTACTTCCATTGATTCCCTCCAAACTAATTAAGGTGTTATTTATTTTATTTTTTTGATGAAATTGATTAAGGTGTTATTTGATAGGTCATGCGTTAATTTCCCGCACTTATTTGAAACGATGAGCTTAAACGTTTTTGTATGAGTTCATAGATCCTCTATTCTTAATTTTCTCCTATTTTTTTCAAACGATGAGTTTAAACCTTTTTTGTATGAGTTCAGATATTCTCAAATACTTGATCCGGATGAATAGCTGAAATATTTGAGGTGCAAGGTCCAGATGATATCCATCAGGTCGGGTATATACTTCTAGAGATGTGAAGCATCTTATTCAAAGAAAGCTTTAATCTCTTTATCCTCTTGTTTTTATAAACACATTGTTGACTAACGATACTACACAAACACACTTATATTACTTACTCAACTTTACTAATACAACACATATCCTATACTTATACATACACTTAACATTTTTACTCTATTTGGTGCGCACACCCAAACATGATGCTCAAGCTCCTATATATAGGTATCTAATGTCGGTTCAATACTGCACTAGATATCTCTAGATTTCCATCTTAAGTCGGTTTAGCTTCTTAATCTTTCTAGTAAACTCCTGACATTGTCCCGTGGAGACTTTTAGAGAAGTCAAGTGTTTAATTTTCTAATATTTTGGGTTGGACCAATGATCCAAATCGGTGATGATTAATTTCAACACACATTATGAAAAATCTCAAACCATTAAGTTTGTAAGAACTTTAAAATATGGTCATGTTGCGTTGAAACATCGAAGATGGTTATTGAACAACAATTTCACAATTTCAACTTTCGCAATGTATTCTAATATGTACAGATCGAACAGCTGATGCTTCTAGAAAGAAAATAAATTAATAAGTATGGAATTAATTTGCATATTATTCATAAAATAGATAATTTTTTTATTCGTAAATTATTAGGAAATATTTGTAAAGAACCATAAAATCATTTAATTCACCTATCAGTTCAAATAATAATTTATTTGAGAATTCTATTACTATAGTTTCTAACTAGAAGAAACTCTAAAAAGAATTACCTCATCTGAAATCATCCCTAAAAAAAACCTAAATAAATGAATTTACAAAAAAAAAATGTCGACAAGCAGTAATGATCATGCTAGCTAGTTGCTTTCTTTCTTGTGAGGAATAATACCAGCAGCAATTGGGAGTGGCGCCTGCACCAGATTGCTTGGTTTCACCTCCAACCAATCATGCTACTAATACAGTGATGCATAGCCCATGAGAAAAATGCAATATGGATTATTTGAAAGAAAATATATCATAAACAATTAATGTTGAGGAGGAGAATGCAAGTGATTGAGTTATCTTTGGTCATTTTGGTGGGAGAATCTGAATCATTTTGGACGAATTGGAGAACAGAATATTCACATACTTTTTATTTATTAATGATATTTTCTTCTAGAGGTTCTCAAGATGAGGGATGCCACTGATAGCAGTACTGATATAAATGAACAAAAAAGTTCGATGAAAATGGTTCAAAAATATATATATTACAGCAAAATGGACTAGAAATTTAATTTCATATTAGGTAATTTTACAAATTAGTTAGAATTCAGATTGTTTTTAGCGTGAATTTTGATAAGTGATTCTGTCATGTTTCTGCAGAAAATGAATATTACCTTTTCTTTTCTTTTTTTTAAGAAAGAAAGAGGTCAGCAGGATTTTTACTTTTTCAAAATTAATGTCCATGATGGATGCCTACGCATTTGGGTTTTAAATTTGCGATCTCCAGTCAAAATGCAGTCTTTGTCATTAGACTGAAAATTATTTTTCACAAGTGGACAAGAAAATAAAATGCGTTTATATTGTATTATGCCTCCTAGTAAAAAGTAATATTTACATCATTATTACGAATATAAATATTTCCTGTGGAATAATATGCACAGACTAACTCAATTGTTGAGTAAACACAAGAATATGAGATAAGTGTAATAGTCTGATTTAAGAAACGTAACGGATTATGGTGTAATTGTTAAGAATTCGAGCGTCTATGCAGCAGAAGTTATGTTTTGGTTCGAGGAGGCACGATCCAAGTGCAATTGCACAAGAACCGTGTCCCTTAGGGCTAGTCAGCACGAGAATCTCAGAATAACTCAAATACAAGTGAACACGAGAATTTAACAAGATTCAGCACCAACTTGGTGCCTATGTCCTCCACACACACGCACACTTTTTTTATTATTATCTGTTAATGTCTGAGATACATTGTAAGAGGAAGAAGAAGAAATTAAATAGGAAAATTACAATAGAGATACACATCTCCTTTCCAAGATACCTCTTTATTTCTTTTCTTTTTTTTCTTATTCATACCATATACATTAAAAACTCCTCACACAAGGAAACATCTAATTTTCACACAAGAAAATGTTCTCTGGACGTGCAATTCACTTTCTTCTATCTTTGACAGGTTGGAGCCGACCTGGAGCATTCCTTGTTACCAAATTTGACCCATTCGGGATACCATTCGGGGTACTGTTCGGGGTCCTATTCGGCCGAACACCTGGCCGGACACTCAGCCGAATGATGCATGAATGATTCCCTATGAACACACAGACCACACCACCAGCCATATACTGTGTTAGAACACTCCCCCTCAAGTTGGCATGTACAACTTGTCATGACAATTTGCAAATTTTGTTTTAATAGTTTAGTGCCACGCATTAGATTCATAACTTGATCTTCTGCAGTACTTTTCCACAGTAATGTGATAGAGGTCATTAGACCAAACTCCGGTTATTTTTATAGATGAAATTGGTCATTTTCATCTCTGCTTCTGGTACCTTTGTAACCTTATATGTTGTCTTATTCTAATTTTGCAGTAGAGTGTATAAAGAGAGCTTTTTTATTTTTTTTACAATAGGATGGTCAAACATTCGTAACTTATTTTAAATTTTAATATTCACAGATAATTCCTCAGTCGTATTTTGAACTCATGAGTAAAGAATTTCTTGGGAGAAAATAATAAATGCCTTACAAACTGGAAGGAGCCAAAAGCCAAAGCAACCGAACGGTTCACCATGCTCAGGTCTCTCTGCTAATAGATTTGCACTTTAGAGAAATACGCACCTAAAATAATATTAAATTACTAATATTTAGAATTTTATGTTATTTGTTTGTTGTTATTATTATTATTTATTTTTGGGTACTTTCAGGACATGTTTAAATAGAATAATGAAGGGCACATGCGAATACCTCCAACTTAATAGGAAGTAGGAACATGATGTCTCTAAATCTTGAGCTAAATGGGCCTAAATCTCACCTTTTTTTTTTTTGAAGATAAATTAGAGGTCTAAGCCATCCAACTTATTTTTAAATTAAATGTCCATGAAAGACCTTCCAACTGAATTTCGAACACACGACATTTTACTTAAGATGCATTGCTCTTTAAAATCTCACCTTGTTTAATTATTTAATATTATAATATTTGATTCTTTGTCTGAGTTTCAATTGATTGGATGCTTACATCCTTCCTAACGTGTACGCTTTGTTTAATTTGAATTTGTTGTCGTAAGAATTAAAAATAACAAATAATAGTAACATTGTTCGAACTACATAAATGGTCGTCTTGTTTAACTTTGACCTTGGAGCAAAATTTTTTTTTATTATGTCTACTAGATTATTCTTTACTCAGAAAAATTGATCAAATATGTTATTTTAGCATTTGCTTGAACATCTTTCAAGTGGTAAAATAACCGATCCATCTTCTGCGGATATTAGACATACGAAAAATGATGGTAAAGAAAAAGAAGGCAAACTCAAAAGTTTTGAGGACGGAAATTTGAAAATTTAAACCATAGATACTAAGGGCTGTTTCAGTGAATTATTGGCGAGACAATAAGAACACTTAGGTGTACAATGGAAAAGTGAGTCAAGTGACTAAATCTAAAGCAACTAAGAGTTAGAAATTTCGATAAAAATAGCAAAGTAAAATTAATTTTGACAACAAAGAGCATTTTTTTTAAATAAAAAAAAAACGAACTTCTTTCGATGAAAGCGAATAGGCTCTGAAGCAGAGCGTAAGGAACATATGAGGGATAAAATCATAAAATGATGAGATCCTAAGCTCTATAATGAACGGTGTCAATATGTACGTAGAAATTGATCGATCAAACAACCAAAATTGTAACAATTTGTTCTTTTGTAATAATAGTTATTTCATTGCTTTAATAGTTTTATTAAAACATTGGTACTTATATTAATTTTTATGTGTACTGACCAGGTCAAGAGAGAGTTCAGAATCCGAGTGTGGCTTTCGATTTCACAGCAGTTTGAATTTATTAATGTTTAGAGCATGGTGCTAGAGGGCATTCGTCCTCTAGACCAAGATGAGAAGGCTTTTATGAAAGATCCAAAATCTCAACCAAGAGCAGTACAATATTTTGCTTGACAACTTAATAGCTTGTTAAAACTGTTAGGAAGTCTTGCAACGCTCAATTTTAATTTTATTACTCATTAATAATGCTTAAAAGGAGCATGCAAATAAATGACTAGTTATTTGAGTAAATTACACTTCGTGAGAGAGTAGGAGTTGATTAACTCTTGCGAAATCGTATCCGCAAGGCTCGACAACAATTGTTTGGAGTCGATGGCGTGTTCTCTTTTTCTTCTTCTCCATGCACCTTAGATCCACACAAAGTTTAACCAATTTCTATATGATTTATACTAGCAAATCAATAGAAACGCCTAAACCTTTAGTTTTCCTTCTTCTATTAAATCACTATTTAATAATGGAAACTATTGTTCAACTCATGAACACCTAACCAAATGCAAATGAGAGGCACAAAATTTCAGATCTGAAAACTTCTTTTCATCCTTGAAATTTCGTTCAAAATTGAGGAAGAGAGAGAAAGTGGAAGAAGGCAATCCTAATTCACCAATTAGTGGTCCTTATATAGGCCTCCCAACCATACCCTATGGGGAGACCACTCCCACACCCTTAGGCAGCCACAAAGTGGGCTTAGAAGCCCATAAAGTTGGATTTTTAATTCCTCTTTTAATTGCATTTGATGTTAGACCCAAACCGACATATAAAATGATAGCCCGATTAATTGATATAATTCACACAACTATATCAATTGAGTTGAAACAAAAATAAATTATCAACTATTTGATAATTATTATTTGATTTAGACTTTACATTAATTTAGTTTCATATGATCCCTTTGAAGTAATTAATCATAACGGTATACGATTAATTATTCAACTTATCATATTTTGTATTCTCCAATACAAATAAACTAAATATAATGTACATTGGTTAAAAGCTTTATTTTTCGTGTGACCCTTGAAGGATTTATGTTATGTTGGCCATGGAAATAAATCGTTATTTATTTCCAATAATCATAAGCGTTATCTAGCAACACGTTATGATTCCCAATTAACATAAACAAATACTATACTTTTATAGTATTTCAATCCTGCATAAGAAATATATAATTTCTTCGTTTTGATTTTATGTCACATGATATCACTATATAATCTAAGATAGAAATATGTCATTCTTGCAGATTATACATTTCTTGATCTAGAGTTGATCGTCTAGTTTGCGTGTATACGATGCAACTTCATCAAGGGGCCCAACTAATATCATCATTCACTAGGTATACTAATGAGGGACATACGGTTTTCTTGATGAACAATTTTTCTTCGCACAATTTAAGAGAACATAAATAAAGTCTGTATAACAGTCCTTATCAGGAATCAACGTTAGACGATATTTATTGAACCTATCTTCATGTGAAAAAGTTGAAACATCTCAAATTTAGAATCAAACTCATATGAAATAAATAATGACACATAACACAATCCATATATTTATTTCATTGGGTCATGTCCTGTGCTATGTTCCAATAACATACACATATGCAATTAAGTCGGTAACTCCTTACCTATGATTTGTAGAACTTAATCATCACTTAACTTGCATACTAATCTTATCCGATAATTAATGTTCATTGTTAATTATCAAGATTATAGACGGTTTAGATTTATTATTGTCATTCTAACGAATGATCCACAGAGATCTACAATTCAGATCCTCAACCTGAATGATCTGTCAATAATAAACTCTAGGAACAAATGATCAAGTATCATCAATAACATAAACTAAAATAAATCATTAATCTATTAACTTCTAGGACATAACTCCAACAAAAACAACAACGGTATCTTATTATTATGGGTGATGTTTGGACACCCGATTTATGGGATCAAGTTAAGGATGTTCTACCAAACACTGAAAATGCTAGTAACTACTAGGATTTCTGAAATTGCTACAAAAGCATACTCTACTTGTTATCCGTACAATATGCACTATTTAAGCGTAGAGGAAAGCAAAGAACTTTTACTTGGTGGTCATTTATCTCGAGAATTGCCCACATACAATTCTTGGTGTAAGATTTTGCAAAAACTAAATTGGCATGATGGTGATGAAAAGAATTGCATTGACATCCTAGCCACTAGTTATGAAGATACTCTTGCTTATCTCAAACCATGTTTCATGTACTTTGCTATATATCCAGAGATTTATAAAATCAAAATAAAACCTTTAATTGGAACGTGGGTGTCAGAGGGGTTTATACTTGAGAAAAATAGTACAACAATGGAAGAAACAGTTGAGACCTAGAAAAACATGTCCAAAGATACTTTTTCGTACTTAAAGTCACAATCTGTAAATTTTATTCGATTTTATAATTAGTATTATGAACATATCTTTAGCATGTAAAGTCTGCATATACGAACTGCATATAATGTCTGTATATAAGAACTGCATATATTGAATTAAACTTTTTTTTTTTTGAAAAAAGGTGGATCAAAGCCACCCGTTTTATTAAAGAAACATATTGACTACAAAAACCTTAAACCTACACACAACTTTTGTCATATCGAATACAAAATCTAAAAAACACAGCTCAGCCTCTCAAGAGAACTAAACCTAACCAGAATTGAAAAAAAAAATCCTCTAAACTAACTATATATCCCTGCTTACCTAGATTACCAGTGATACACACAACTCAATGAACAAAAATGTCTAAGAACATCGAATCCTCTATACTAGCAACTCTTTGTCTCAGCCAAAAACCACAATCATTCAAAATACCCTAAAAATAGAATATTCACAGCTCTTTTGCACAACCTTCCTGAATGTCCTCAAGATCCCTTCATGCCAGCACAGAGCCTCAATTTATTATCCAGGATCAACCAATTTGATTACAATACCTCCTTCTCCATCTGACTCGGTTTGGAATATCTTTTTTAGCACCTTCTTCTGCCTTCCCTTTGCACTTTGTGTCTTCTTCATTTTATTTTTGATAAACTTCTTTTCCTCACTACCACTGAGAACTTCAATCTTCTGTTGAGAATCAGACTCCACAATGTTTCTACCTCTCACGTCCAATTCTTTTCCCCTTATGACAGATTCTTCTTTTATTTTCTCTTCCATTTTCTTTTTGTTCTGCAATCCTTCATTCACTTCACATTCAACTTTCTTAGTATTGACTCCTTGACATCCCTTTGTAGTAACATTTGCCATAGTAATACCACCATCATGTAACTTCTTATTCAATGCAGTAATATTTGCCACAAGTTTGTTTTTATCATCTTTTAATTGTGCTATCATGCTATTAGAATCTTTTCTAAGCATGTCTGCCTCATGTAACTTTGAGCACAACTTTCCATTTGTAGACATCAAATCATCCCTCTCCTTTGTAATAGAGACAAGCTGACTTTTCAAATTATCATTTATCTTGCCTTCTAAGGCATTGATGTTTGCAATCAGCTTATCTTTTTCCATTTAAAGACCTAATATCATGTTATCGAAACTCCTCTTTAAAAGTATATATTCTTCTTTGCAAACCCCCCAATTCAACTTTGGTCTCTAACAACTCATTAGATAATCTCTGAATCTCCAAATTAGACATCTCTATTTTCTGAGTCACTTCAGTAAATGCATTTTTTTGGTTCACAATCTCAGCCCACTTTGCCTCTTCTATCTCTTGCTCACAATTCTCTGTCCCTTTGGTTGTTTGACCAATCTCTAACTGGTATGTGGTATCCTGAGTTACTAATTCCTCTACATTGGGTGAGGAGCATTCACGTGCCCGATGCCCATGCTTTCCACACACAAAACACACAATACTATTTGGACAATAGTAGGCGAGATGTCCAGGCTTACCACATCGGAAGCACAGTGGATTAGAGGGTGATGATCGTTGCCTCAATTCTTCAGTTTTGAGTTTGACAATCTTCGATTTTCGACAGAATTTGCCTCTGTTGTTGTAAATCAAGCCATTACTCTCATCAGATATCTCTTTCCAGCCTCCGTCATGTTGCATCATCTCTCGAGAAGGTAGATCTACTCGAATCAATGTGATCGTGTGCCTAAATGCCTCCATTAGTGTGGCCATGGCTGATTCAAGGTTTGACAGTTTAGTCTCTCTACTCCACCACTCCATCGTCAAAGAAAATCTCCTTCATCTAGGGTTTGGATTCAACGTGCAGAGCTTCAATACGCTGAGATTGGGCGTGAATCGTTTGAAAGAGAGAGAGTCGATCTAGTCACCAACTCCTTAGATCGCCTCTCAATCAATGAAAAATTGTAAGAATTAGTTCCAATTTAATTTTGTATTTTTCTTGAATTTGGAAGGAATTTCTGAGATTTTTCTGGAATTTTAGGAAGAATGGAAATTGCCAAGAAAATCGCCTCTAAACTGCATCAATATTCGTGTCCCCTGACATCGCCCCTTTTCTCTATGTAAACAAAATGGATTTTATAAATCAAAAATCAAGAAAGAGAAATCACCAATTTGTCGCAACAGTGATCGGAAGCAGAACAATGGAAGCAATAGCTTGATGATAGAACAGTAACACGAAAGGGTTTAAACCGGCATCTAGAGCTGCCTTCTATTGAATTAAACTATTAATATATATATAATGTAATAAGATATTTAATTTTTAACTAAAAAATATATCTGATGTATATGATGTTAGAAAGTACTCAATTTTTTATTTTAGTTACTAATTAACTATAATTAACAAGTATAAGCACAAAGGATCTTGTTCAAGCATCAAAACACACATCAATCCATGAGAAAAAAGGAGGTATACCTCTCGCAAAATCGTATTCGCGAGGTTCGATCCAACTCTTTGGAAGTCGATGGTGTGCACGTCTCCACCACCACCATCAATTCGCCGACCGCCTCGAGTTCACCAAGGAGTTAACCACAACCTATGAATTAGTGCTAGCTAATTCTAAAGTTAGAGTTAATCCCTTTTAGAATCCTTTCTTGTAATCAACCAATTAATTAGTGGAAGGGATAGTTGCTCAATACATGAGCTAATGGAAAAGAGAAAGAGCAAGAGAAATTTCTGAAAATTTCTCTTCCTTGGATGGATTTCAGCCAAGAGAAGGATAGGGGAGAGAGAGGCTAAGGTGGCTAGGGTTTCTCTCTCAAAATGATCCTCTTTTTATAGTCAACCACTCCTCATGACAAGTTACAACTATTTACAACCTTGCCACTTGCCCTAGCCGAAATTTTAATGGGCTCAAGAGCCCATTTTATCATGTGTTAAATGGTTTATTAATTCATTAATTAATGATCCATATAATTGCGCTCTTGTTGGACCTTTAGTTCACCAATTAAATAAAGGTCCGTTAACTTAATTTAATTCTATTAATTAAATTATGTTGAATGAAATTAATTATCAACTATTTGATAATTATTTTGGGATTAGCAAATACATTAATTTATTTCTATATGATCTCTTTGACTTAATTAATTATAACGGTTCGCAACGGTATATAATTAATTAATTAACTTATCATATTTTCGCAATACTCACTGCTGCGAATAAATAAATAATGCACTGTATGGTCAAGTCCTCTTTGTGTGACCCTTTGAGGATTTATGCTATGTTGGCCATGGAAATAAATCGCTATTTATTTCCAATAATCATAGGCGGTATCTAGCAACACATTATGACTCCCAATTCACATAAATAATGTACTGCTATAATATCTCAATCCTGCATAATAAATAAAAGTATTTCCTTGTTTTGATTCCTATGTCACATGATATCATTGTATAATTCAAGATAGAAATGTGTCATTCTTGTAGATTATATATTTCTTGATCTAGAGTTGATTGTAAAAATTGGCCAAACAATCCAACTCTATCAAGGGGCCCAAACAGATATCATCACTCACTGGGTATACTAATGAGGGACATACGGTTTTCTTGATGAACAACTTTTTTCTGCACAATTCAAGAGAACATAAATAAAGTCTATATAGCAGCCTTTATCCGGAATCAACGTTAGACGATATTTATAGAACATATCCTCATGTGAAAAAGTTGAACATTTCAAACTTAGAATCAAACTCATATGAAATAAACAATGACACATAACATAATCCATATGTTTATTTCATTGGATCATGTCCTGTAATATGTTCTAATAACATACACATATGCATTTAAGTTGGTAACTCATTAGCTATGATTTGTAGAACTTAATCATCACTTAACTTGCATACTAATCTTTTATGATAATTAATGTTCCTTGTTAATTATCAAGATTACGGACGATTTAGATTTATTACTGTCATTCTAATAAATGATCAACAGAGATCCACAATTCGGATCTTCAACCTGAATGATCTATCAGTAATAAACTATAGAAACAAATGATCAAATATCATCAATAACATAAACTATTATTTTAGTCATTAAACCATTGACTTGTAGGACATTACTCCAATAATTTTCCACTTGGTCTAGAGTCAATCAGTAGTGACTTCTAGCTAATGAATAATTGAAAACGATGTTATATATCTATATATATATATATATGTCTAGGACCTCAAAAGAAATAGTACACTTATAGCAAATTACTCATACGTCCATCACGCATAGATACACAACTGCATCTCATGTACTGCTTAAGGTAGAGGTTATGTTAGAGTGTTCGCTGTGTTCACGAACCTATCCAATTTTGTTTGACCCTATATATATATATATATATACTCCTATATATATATTTTTTATCATCATCATATGAGATCAAGTGATATTGTCATAGATCATATTTGAATCTCCAATACGACATTAACTCGACCAAGAACTTAATCCGAATAACCTTCTTTCATTGTTTCACAAGTTGCTATGTATTTTGCTTTGGTGACGGAAACCGTTATAATATCCCATTCAGAACACCTTCTAAACTTACAACACCACCTTTAAGCAAAATATATAGCTCAATTGTGATTATATCAATCTTTCGAAAAATAACATCAGTGTAACAACTTACACAAGCTTTCTTTCATCTTAAGAGATGAAACACTATATCACTCTTTCTCATAAGATACTCGAGGATATCCTTTACCATTGTCCAAATATGTCACTCTTGTATCTACTTGACAACTGCTTATCACACTCCTTGGATACAATAAATTGGGACATGTGCATAAACATGGCGAATATAATGAAACTCATAATGAAAGAATGCTTGAACTGTTTCATGCACTTCTTCTCAAATTGAGTTGCAATAAACTGAGTCACACTCAAGTTATACGCCATATGACGTGGTAAGACATCCTTTCTTGGAGCCAACCTTTTATGTTTCTAGAACACTTTGTCATTATATGCATATTAGTTTAAACCTAACATCCATCATAATCTATCTCCATAGATTTTGTTTCTTAGAATTTAGGTGATCTTACCCAAATTCTCTATTTAGAAAAAACATTCTCCAATGAGATCTTGACAATATTCATTTTTCTAATGTTATTTCCAATTAATATCTTGTTACCTTGTACAATACAAGTAATACAGTTGTACTCCCACTGAATATCTTGTCTATACAAGATTCTTTTGACGAAGTTAACTTCTTGACTTCCCTGTCAAACATGCTTATTCCGATTTCCACAATATTTGTTTCAATCCATTAATGGATCATTTGAAGCATGTATATGTTTATAGCAATACATCAAACAAAATCCTCGGTCATTATCATATACACATCTTCCTTATTCGAAAAAGACGATTTTGATGTACCTTTTCATATATCAATATATATGAAATATAACAATTGCTAGAATGATCTTTATTGACTAATACATAGCTACAAGCGAGAAGCCGTGTTTTGTACATAGTTAACTTGCTATCGACTTAGACATAGCTACAAGCAAGAAGCTGTGCTTTGTGTATAATCAACCTGCCATCCACGTCGATCTTTCATTAAAGATCTAAATGTTCTTGATGGATTACTCCTTTATAAACATTAACCAAGGTCTATACCTTATTGCTATACATGGATTACTTTTAAAGATCATATGGATTCAAACCATACCTGTGGAATCGAGTCCTTCCATTGCTTCCTTATCTATCAACGTATTCTCATATGCCAAGTACGAGGATATCGCGAAGCCTATGCACCTTTTGGTTAGGCAATCACTCTCGTTGACCTTTGTAGGATTGGTGCTCGAGATCCATGAACTACTTCTACAACAACTTGTAGAATAAGCTCTTAATCCTAATATATCGCACGAGTTTCTCGAACATTTTTCACTCACGAGATGTTTGAGTACTCTTCGAAAAGAGCTCACTTCCTTTCACAACAACTTGTGAATAAAGCTCCGCTTTACTCCCACTAAGCACTATGTGTGGAGTGACAAATTTTCCATAAGGTACTTCTTGTGGTGACGCATAAACTCTTTTAAACAACTAATTTGCTTAAACCATTTGAAAAGTCAATTAAATATTTGAAAATAGAAAAATAAAGAATATTAAGGAGTGTTCTAATTAACTATTCAACCAATTTGATTAATTAGAAAAATATTTTAACTATTCAAAATATTAAATAGGACCCGATAAGATCCGAAATTTTTTGGTCTCCAAATATTATAAAATAAATCATGCATACTCCCTATCATAATTGTAACTACCTGTCAAAATTTCAAGGAGACATCACTTACCATCAGAGAGAAACAAAAAAGACGAATTCTCAAATAGTGCGCGAAATACCATTATCGGATTTTTTTTTTTGTCTCACTCTTTTGGTCTGTAGGATAGTCTTCTAAAATATTTTCATGCAAACACTTTACAAAACAAATCTACTATATATTATTGGCTACCAATCCATGAAAAGAAAACCAACAAGTTCTATTCAAAATAATCAAGATAAATAGCATACAAACTATTTGTCCTGTTCTAAAACAGACTGACGACGAAAAAGTTTTGAGCTAGTTGAGGTATCAAACCTTTACTAAAAACCTTGAAACTAATTTTTGCAGATTCCTAACTTAAATTAAAACAACTCTATGTAAACACCTTTTCACAAAGTTTTCTCAATAAGTATAGTTTATCAAAACGATCAGTTTGTTTGAAAACCAGATCTGACAACCGATTCATTTCTCATGACTTAAACGCCCATATAAAATCCAAAGCATGCAACAAATTTTACATGTCCAGAAAGAGCATTAAGTAATAAGATTTCTAGCCAAGAAAAACAGGTAGCTATTTTCGAAAAATAATTCCTACAAGCCATAAATATAGAACTGTGCAGACAGAAACTGGTTCTGCGCACCGTTACCGTTTAATTCACCAAAAATTCATTACTCCTTAGAAAAAGATAAAACTAGTGGAAAAAGGACCACATCTCATAGATATACAACCTCCATTCAAAAGGAAATTTTTTCTGAAAGCTTTTCCTAGAGAAAAAAAACCAAAGCAATCTCGAAATCAGAGAACAGATCAAGACAGCAAGTAAGTGCATCACTAATCCTTGTGTTAATTAATATTTTCTGACTTAATTATGTGTCATTAAGCACACGACCTAGAGCTCTGATACCACTGTTAGAAAGTGCTCAATTTTTAATTTTAGTTACTAATTAATAACAAGTATAAGCACAAAAGATCTTGTTCAAGCATCAAAACACACATCAATCCATGAGAAAAGGGAAGGAGGTATACCTTTCGCAAAATCGTATTCGCGAGGTTCGATCCAACTCTTTGAAAGTCGATGGCGTGCATGTCTCCACCACCACCATCAATTTGCCGGCCGCCTCAAGTCCACCAAGAAGTTAACCACAATCTATGAATTAGTGCTTAGCTAATTCTAAAGTTAGAGCTAATCCCTTTTAGAACCCCTTCTTGTAATCAATCAATTAATTAGTGGAAGGGATAGTTGCTCAATACATGAGCTAATGGAAAAGAGAAAGAGCAAGAGAAATTTCTGAAAATTTCTCTTCCTTGGATGGATTTCGGCCACGAGAAGGGGAGGAGAAAGGGAGGCTAAAGTGGCTAGAGTTTCTCTCTCCAAATGGTCACATTTTTATAGTCAACCACTTCTCATGACAAGTTGCAACTATTTACAACCTTGCCACTTGCCCTAGCCGAAATTTTAATGGGTTCAAGAGCCATTTTATCATGTGTTAAATGGTCCATTAATTCATTAATTAATGATCCATATAATTTCTCTCTTGTTGGACCTTTAGTTCAACAATTAAATAAAGGTCCGTTAACTTAATTTAATTCCATTAATTAAATTATGTTGAACGAAATTAATTATCAACTATTTGATAATTATTTTGGGATTAGCAAATGCATTAATTTATTTCTATATGATCTCTTTGACTTAATTAATTATAACGGTTCGCAACGGTATATAATTAATTAATCAACTTATCATATTTTGGCAATACCCACTGCTGCGAATAAATAAATAATGTACTGTATGGTCAAGTCCTATTTGTGTGACCTTTTGAGGATTTATGCTATGTTGACCATGGAAATAAATCGCTATTTATTTCCAATAATCATAAGCGGTATCTAGCAACACATTATGACTCACAATTCACATAAATAATGTACCGCTACAATATCTCAATTCTGCATAAGAAATAAAAGTATTTTCTTATTTTAATTCCTATGTCACATGATATCATTGTATAATCCAAGATAGGAATGTGTCATTCCTGCAGATTATACATTTCTTGATCTAGAGTTGATTGTACAAATTGGCAAAACAATCCAACTCTATCAAGGAGCCCAAACAGATATCATCACTCACTAGGTATACTAATTAGGGGCATACGGTTTTCTTGATGAATAACTTTTTCTCGCATAATTCAAGACAACATAAATAAAGTCCATATAGCAGCATTTATCAGGAATCAACGTTAGACGATATTTATAGAACCTATACTCATGTGAAAAAGTTGAACATCTCAAACTTAGAATCAAACTCATATGAAATAAACAATGACACATAATACAATCCATATGTTTATTTCATTGGGTCATGTCTTGTATTATGTTCTAATAACATACACATATGCAATTAAGTTGGTAACTCATTAGCTATGATTTGTAGAACTTAATCATCACTTAACTTGCATACTAATCTTTTATGATAATTAATGTTCATTGTTAATTATCAAGATTACGGACGATTTAGATTTATTACTGTCATTCTAATGAATGATCAACAGAGATCCACAATTCAGATTCTCAACCTGAATGATCTATCAGTAATAAACTATAGGAACAAATGATCAAATATTATCAATAACATAAACTATTATTTTAATCATTAAACCATTGACTTCTAGGACATAACTCCAACATATGATTCCATAGTGGTTGCTAAATGACTGCTATTCGCTATCCCTATGACTTGAAGTTGTTCGCTATGAATCCGCTATTCGCTATTTTAAATCTTTGATAAAATATAATCATAAAATTATGTTTATTTTAAGTTAATGTTAATATGTCACAAATCAAATTATTTTTGTAAAGAAATTTCTTTTATTTTTAATAATACCGAAGGAGGTTCTAACAAATATTCGTTTTAATTTCCCATTTTTATTCAAATTACATACCTTGCAACTTTTATATTGATAAACAGAAATTTTTAGGTTAACCTTGAGTTTTCTTACGTGATAAATAATTTCTCACTTTGCTACAATTTTTTAAAAATCAGTTGAAAATTGTCCTGACAGCTCTCTAAACAAAATAAAATATTCTATTGTTTAAACACCAGTTTCTCACTCTATCGTTTAAACAATTTGTTATTATGGAAAAAATATATCTATTATTTCTTTTATTTGCACAATGCGTAGGGGGTCAAAATACAATTCCAAAAAGTTCAGAATTATATACATTCATTAATGTATATAATTACTAAATTTAAATCTAGTCAATTGATTTGTCTTTTTATTATCGGAAATTGAATCAGAAAAATGAGAAACTTAAATTATAGAATTGATAAGTACCTTCAAATATCAAACAGTGGACATAGTTCAATGAATATCACAAGGTCATGGACTCAGGATTTAATATAAATTATAAATACAGCTATTTTGATGTTGCCATTTTATATTATAAATACAACTATTTATCTCCTTCTGGAAATGCGTATTATATATTAACATATATTGTTAGTTTTAGTTACACCAATTCTAGCTATATAATATTACTATGCTGATTAATAATTGTTATCTGTGTTGATATCATAAGAGATACATGGCAAAAGGAGAATAATTTCAAGTCTTCTGTTTTAATGAATTTTATTTTTGACGTGACGTTGGATTATTTAAATTCAGTTCTGAAAAAGACTGCATTGCACCCACGCCATAGTTTGTCACTGCCAGAAACTTGTTATGTTGTTATTGGTCATTTTAGATGTCAAACAATATTTTAAGCAATACAGTGCTAAGATTTAAGTAGAAATTTTAAGGTTAACCTCCTTATCCTTTTCTGTCTTTACAGTTCCGTACAAGGAATCTCATGGTGTGTTTGGATAATGTGGGTGGAATAAAGTAAACACCAATATATATATATATAGTTTTGCTATGGTGAGTTGCAACTCACCAAAGGGTCAGTAAGTCGCGCTCAAACCTCCTAAATCTAGTTCAAAATGACCGATCAAAACCGTCCAATATGATCTCTCTATTGAAATCTCCATGCAGACCAAATTTTATATTTTTTTGAAATTTTTAAGTATTTTTTTCGGATTTTTAAAAACTGTTGTTTTTGAACGGTTCAGAACTAATTAGATTAACGATTTTCTAAAATTTCAAAAAAATACTTAAAAATTTCGAAAAAATGTAAAATTTGGTCTGCATGGAGATTTCAATAGGGAGATCTTATTAGACGGTTTGGATCGGTCATTTTGAACTAGATTTAGGAGCTTTGAGCGCGACTCACCGACCCTTTGGTGAGTTGCAACTCACCATAGCAAAACTCTATATATATATATTCTACTCAAACAGGCTCTCTATTCAAAAGTATAACTTTATTTCTATTTTTACACTATCTTAGAATTAATGAATTAACTCTCGCCATTGTTGCCTAATGCCTATAAGCTTTATTCTCAATATATACATTGCTCAAACAAAAATTCCTTACCCACGAATATACTCTATTTCTAACAAAATTTTGAATTTCAATGTTCTCATTTCTCATATTCTTTATTTTTTTTAATCCATTATCCTGTATCCAAAAATGCAAAAAAGTTATAATTTGAATCGGCACGGAGTCATATTGGCCTGTCCTGATGGAGGGGGAAAAAATATATATATATATATAAATTATGCACATAAATATTCTTAAATATGATTTTCTCATATTCGTAGATAATTTCTGGATTTTTCCATGTTGTGGTTTTATTTGTTTAAACAATATAATATGGTCCTTATTTCTAGCATGGGGTGCGATGGATGCTTGTTAGAAATTCCGAAAGTAGTTACTCCCTCGTTGAAAAATGCTTAATGCCTTTATTAGTTGAAATAATTTTGCTATGAATATGAAGTCAATTTTATGTGGATTGGTCTCTTTCTCTAAACATAATATAAAGCAGGGGGTGGAGTTTTTAATAGGTCAATTTAAGCCACATCGCCACCTTTCAATTCAAAAGATGATGAAGTGGCAAGTTTTCCCGATTAAGATTCACTAAAATGCATTATGCCGATTTGAACTGTTAAAGATGATGAAGTGGCAAGTTTGCTTGATAGCTAGTTGGTCAACTTATTTCTCAATCTCATGACTTTTAAATATTAAACTCTTAAGTTATTATTATTATTATTTAGATAAGCACGTAACCTATTAGTAAAAAAGAAAAATATCATTTGATTGTACTTATTATTTGAAAATTCAGATATTGAAGTGTTGATTTAAAAATACGAGAACTAATTAGGATATAATGAAGTTCATAGGATGTCAATGTCATATACAAAGATGAACCTTTCCCTATTCAAGTATAAGATTCAAAATGATTATGTATTTGGATGTGATCTTTCATGAATGGTGGTTGCTCTTTAGTTATGGAGGGTCATACAAAATGTACAGGAAGTTTGATGCACAATTGTACATTGAATAAACAGTATAACGGGAAATCCAACCGTGTAAATATTGTGTCAAAACTATTTGATTAATTGGTTCTTTTCTATAAATTTTGTTATTTTTATCTAATTTGATAATAGCATGGCTAGAACGTCCATTGAATCCCTTTTTTGACCCAATTGGCCTGGAATTCTCTCGCTTCTGCTATATCTATAAAGGAGAAAAAAATAAATTCTCTTAATTTTGTTACTAAAAATCTAATTCAAGCTGTACATCGTAAATTCGTAATTTTCTTAATTACATAATAACAGCGATCGAGATGATTCATGAGAGGGCCTTCAAAAAAAGAGATGATTCATGAGAGAGAGAGAGAGAGACAAAAAAATAATTACGTAAACAATGGGAATAAACGGAGAGTTGCCACGTCAGCTCCATCGTGGCGTCGACTTGCTGAATTCTGAATTGTGAATGAATAAAAAAACGAATCAAGTGTTCCTACTCACTCCAGTTCTCTTCTGTCTAGTCGTCCATTTCTGACAGTTGCATCCTCGCTAGGTATAAATTTCTTTTGAAACAAATCTAGAATTGAATTATTATAAACTCCGTCATCGTCAGTCATTTTATTAAACATCGAGGCCCCTATTGTCACACATGCCAAAAGAAAACTGAATTGGTTATTACAGTTATCAATATATTTCATCAAAATCATCAAAAATAAGATATGTACATATATAGAGAGAGAGAATGGCTAATGCGCGTGCCATCGATTTTCTATCGACTCGTTTTTCGAGATCCAAAATTCAAATAGTCGATCCAAACCGTTTAAGTTGATCATAATATTGAAATACCCTTGGAGACCAAATTTTATATTTTTTTGCTATTTATGATATTTTCAAATTGGAGAGCTGAAAATTGAAATACTCTAACCATAATGTTTTTAAAAATATCATAATAAATAGCAAAAAAATTTGAAAAAATATAAAATTTGGTCTTCAATGATATTTCAATATGGAGAACAACTTGAACGTTCGGATTGACCGTTTGAATTTTGAATCTCGAAAAATGACTTGATGGCACGGGACCCTCTGTGCCATCGATGGCGTGTTAGCCATTCTCTCTAGCTCTCTCTCTCTCTATATATATATATATAATCTTCATAAAATATAATTCAATTTTCAGTGTAGAAAATTTGGAAATTACAAATTGCATGTCAACACAACTCATGAATCAAAACAATATATAAGAATAAACAGGACTTCAACTCAAGAAATATACAATCACATGCCATATCAGTAAATTAACATAAATTAGTAATAGTTTTATCACCATAAATTAACAATGTAAATTGACATAAATCCTAAATTAACAATGATGCATGGTCATTACTAGGGGTGAGCAAAAAACTTGCAACTCGTGAGCTAACTCGAACTCGACTCAGAAAAGCTTAGTTGTAACTCGAGCCAACGGAACTCGAGTTGACATAACTCAAGCTGAACTAACTCGGTTAGCTGGCGAGTCGAGCTTGAGTTGAGGTCAACTCAGCTCGCAACTCGTGAGCCGACTCGTGAGATAATAAATTTATATTTTAAATATGTATTATCAACATAATTTATGAGTATTAAAAATTTAAAAATTAATTATAATAATTTTCTACTTATATATTTTTATTTTAAATAATATTACATATGATAGATTGAGTTTCAAGACATATTTTGTTTCAAATCAATAGAAAGAATATAAAAGATAATAATTTTGTTGTTTACAATATTGTATATGTCAATAAATTTTAATACTAGAATAACATACGAAGTAAATAAATAAAAATTTGAAGGATATATGTTTATTTCAAGCTAGCTCGTGAGCCCACGAGCTAGCTTGAGTTGAGGACGAGCCGAGTTTGAGCCAGTTTAAAAAACTCGAAAGTATTTCTAACTCGACTCAACTCAACTCGAGTTATAACCGAGCTGAGTTTGAGTTGTCATCAACTCGCTCAAACTCAGCTCGTATACAGCCCTAGTCATTACAAACAAGTCAGGTCCACAGTGGATTCGCTTGCAATTCATCCTTTTGAATGGTTCGCTACTTCGCTTCGTTGGACCTGACTAGCAGGGTCCCGCGCGTCAGTGCCTCATCATAAACAACGAACCATTCTTTTCTCCTACTCTGTCTTTGTCAAAGGTTCACGGGTCAAAACGGAGAATTGCAGACAGCAATGCAGCCTCCATTTCTCAAAAAGCTTTGCTAGTTAATTTGTTATAACTCAAAATTGAATCAATTCGATTGGGGGGGGGGGGGCGGAGTTAGTTCTCGGAAATAATTTAGTTGTTACGTTTAAATAAATTTTTTTTTGGGACTTTTTGTTAAGAATTTGAACGTCTACGCAGCGGAAGTTAGATTTTAGTTCGAGGAGGCACGATCCAAGTGCAACTGCACAAGAACCGTGCCCCTTAGGGCTAGTCAGCACGAGGATCTCACAATAGATAATCACACAATAGATAAAAAGTGAACACGAGAATTTAACGAGGTTCAGCACCAACTTGGTGCCTACGTCCTCCACACACACGCACACTCTTTTTTCTTATTTCTGTTAATGTCTGAAATACATTGTAAGAGGAAGAAGAAGGAATTAAATAGAAAAATTACAATGGAGATACACATCTCCTTCTCAAAATACCCATTTATTTCTTTCCCCTTTTTTCTTATTCATACCATATACATTAAAATCTCCTCACACAAGGAAACATCTAATTTTCACACAAGGAAATGTTCTCTGGACGTGCAATCCATTCCTTACCATGTTTGACAGGTTGGGGCCGACCTAGAGCTTTTCTTGTTACCAAATTTGACCCATTCGGGATACCATTATGGGTACTGTTCGGGTTACTATTCGGCCGAACGCCTGGCCGAACACTCAGCCGAATGCTCTATTCTTGATCTTCTATGGCAGCACACACTGCCACATTTCATGTTTTAACACTCCCTCTTAAGTGTACAACTTGTAATGACAACTTGCCAATTTTAATTTTAATAGTTTAGTGCCACGCATTCGATCCACAACTTGATCTTCTGCAGCACTTTCTTGCACTCCCCCTCAAGTGGACATGTACTGACTTGTCATGTTTCACTTGCAAGGAGTGCTGCACACCGGTACACACCGTCTTCTAAGGCACACACCTTTTGTCTTCATTAGCACACACATGCCACCAAGTTCTTCATTCAAACCTTCCATCAGTCGCACACACGACGACGGCACACACCGCCACATGGATCAATTTCTTTACTTGGCACAAGTCACACATCTTGTGCTAGACCCTAGTGCCTTGTATCAAACCATCTTGCCCGGTCCATGCCCACTTGTCACGTCCCGTGCACCATAACCAAGTAATCATTTGTCTCAAGCCACCTATCAATTCATATCATCACACATAAGAGATATTATTTCACTTACTAACCTTATTCCAAGTATATTACTCTTGACTCGTATCTTCTCGCATCACGTCCCCGACTTCTTCTTTTAATGGCTTCGAATCTTTTGACCTGTCACATGTTAGACTTGAGCATCCTTGCTTGACTCGAACATGACTTCATCTTTATCTTCTTGGCCATCTTGTATAATTCATTGCATGACACGATATCCACTCGACTCGAGCACACTTGTGCTCGACCCGAGTATTCCTTGAGTCCATCTTTGTTACTTGGATTAAGGTCTAAGTCTTGACTCGCCTTGACCACTTGACCTAACCTAGACCATATAACATGACTAGAGCCTCTTGTCTCCATTGATCTCTCATGCTTATTCACTTGATATCCATCTTGGACACCAAATATTTCTCTCACTTCAACTCTCCCCCTGAGAGGGATATTTGGTGGCTTGCATACTTGAATTAATTCTTGACTTCACATACCCTCGACTTGAAGACATTCAACTCCCCAACTTGAAGAGCCTTTCAGATCTAACTTAGGTTTTCCTTCTTGACCCGTCATGGGCCACAACTTGATTGATACCAAAAATCTCTCTCAATTTTGCTCTCCCCCTGAGAGAGATATTTGGTTACACATGCAACTTGTTTTATTTGACCCGATTAGGGCCATCTTGTTTGAACCCGACTTGGATTCTTTTTTCATGACCCGACTTGGACCATTTTGTTGGATCCGACTTGGACCCATTTTTTTTCAACCAGATTTTAACCACAATCATGACCCAGTGTAGGCCATCTCCTTGGATCCAACTTGGACCACATTCATTACTTCAAATCTGACCACTTAAACACCCATTCGGCCGAACACCCAGCCGAACAGGCCTATCATGGGCCATTTGACCTGTTCTAGGTTTCCGGTTTGGACCCTACTCGAGCCACAACCAATACTTACGACCAATTAACATTAGACAAACTATTTGGCCTACCATTCGGCCTACCATTCGGCCGAACATACGGCCGAACAAGCCTTAAATCCAACTAGGATTACCTTGTTGACTCGACTTGAGCCTTCAATCTGACCTGACTTGAGTCACCTTGATGTTCTTACTTTGGTCATGTCATCCATTGTCGCATTTGATCATACCCAACCATACAACAAACCATACAACAAAATCAATTCTAAACAAACCACAACAAACTTGTTTTATTCTGGATAAACCTTGGTCACACAACCAACCAACATATAATCACCATGTTGATTCAATCTCCAAAAAAAAACAAATAAGATACCTTATTTTTATTGTGGCTAGACAGATCTCCTTCTTTATGGTAGATTTGGACCCCAAGCACCGCTCACAGGTCGCACAACCCAAGCGATACATCCGCGACAACTTCATGTGATTCAACGGCACCTTAAATCACCAGGGACGGGACCGTTTTGGATCCCGTTCGGCCGAACACACAGCCGAGTGCCCTTTTTCTAGTCCCGTTTGACCGCACACACAGCCAAAAAACCTGTTCTTGATCCTGTACGACCGTACACACAGCCGAACAGTCTGTTTTCAACAGTTCATGCCATTGCTCGTGCTCCAAAGTCGATGTAGAAAGCCACTCGAACGGTTGTCTATCTCCATACACCCTTTTTGGTTGAAGAAACACCCACCTTGCACTTGCTTCGAGTTGTTGTTTGCCTTCCATCGCCTCCGTTTTGGTCCCCCATCTCTGAACCACGCTCTGATACCATGTTAATAATTCGAGCGTCTACGCAGCGGAAGTTAGATTTTGGTTTGAGGAGGCACGATCCAAGTGCAACTGCACAAGAACCGTGCCCCTTAGGGCTAGTCAGCACGAGGATCTCACAATAGATAATCACACAATAGATAAAAAGTGAACACGAGAATTTAACGAGGTTCAGCACCAACTTGGTGCCTACGTCCTCCACACACACGCACACTCTTTTTTCTTATTTCTGTTAATGTCTGAGATACATTGTAAGAGGAAGAAGAAGGAATTAAATAGAAAAATTACAATGGAGATACACATCTCCTTCCCAAAATACCCATTTATTTCTTTCCCCTTTTTTCTTATTCATACCATATACATTAAAATCTCCTCACACAAGGAAACATCTAATTTTCACACAAGGAAATGTTCTCTGGACGTGCAATCCATTCCTTACCATGTTTGACAGGTTGGGGCCGACCTAGAGCTTTCCTTGTTACCAAATTTGACCCATTCGGGATACCATTCTGGGTACTGTTCGGGTTACTGTTCGGCCGAACGCCTGGTCGAACACTCAGCCGAATGCCCTATTCTTGATCTTCTATGGCAGCACACACTGCCACATTTCATGTTTTAACACTACCCCTTAAGTGTACAACTTGTAATGACAACTTGACAATTTTATTTTAATAGTTTTGTGCCACGCATTCGATCCACAACTTGATCTTCTGCAGCACTTTCTCACACTTTTTAAGTTCATTTCACACGAGGTCAGAAAATTCAAAATATTAATGGACCAAGTAGATTATGTTATTTTCTTTAAAGGTCAGATAGTGATTACGTAAAATAAATATACTTTATTAAAATTACAAATATGCTACATAATTTGAAAGAAAATAAAAATAATAAACCAGCAGTCTCAAATTAAGTCCGAAATTAAAGCAGAAGTTAAACAAAGTAGCAACACAGTAATCAATTTTACAACTATCTTTGTACTTTTAGTTCTGCCTCGCTGAGATGGTTGCTTTAGTGAATCCCATGTATCTGAAATTCATTTTTCTGAGAAGATCCTTACTTCAACATTACACCTAAAAAAATTGAAACAAATGCCCAAAATATTTTTCTAAACTTTTTTTTATTTTTTTTTCCCGAAAATCTTAACCTGAATGAAAGTTTGTGGGTTGTGGCAGATTTTAATACCCAAATTTTGTGGTATCAAAACCTCCCTGGGTCAAAACTCCATGCAAAAGTGCTAAATTTGGTGGATAATGGTTACTTAAATGATTTTCATATTAATTATGAGATGTAGCTAAAAGTAAGAACATTCCGTGGAACATGCTTTTTCTTCATTATGTGTATGCACTATAAAATGCCACTATCACTGAGTACCACCAGGGATCTTCCAGAATAAATTTGGAATCTAAACGTGAGAAGAGACGATATATTGAAAGGATGACAAAATCTGGGATCACTTACAACCATTGACACGGTCAACTTTAATTCTTGTGCAAAATTCATATGCGAATAGAAGTGTATAACTCGAGTCGTTATTAAAAGAAAATTAAAATTCCTATTATTTATGACTAAGTGATTTTCTCATTGAGTCCAATTTTTACACATATAGATATGTGAATCATGCGAACGAATATACAATTTTTATATTTTGATTCAGACAACGTATTTCGAAAATATTAAATGAAAACACGCCAGAATCACTCAATTTAGAAGGGGGGAAAAAAATTCATACTGGCGGAATTTTCATCAAACACGAATGGGGTGAAATAGCTTCCACAGCTATTTTGACGGCTAGTAGCTGAAATAGTCATCCTACCAAACTCTGTTGTTGTTATCATTAGAATGGGAAAAAAAAATGGTGTCGTTATTTAACGAACTAATAATTTCGAGGGGTAGATGAAAAGATTCAAATTTGAAATTCGATAGTTGAAACATAAAACATAATTTTAATATTTTATATATAAATTCGATGAAATATAAATTTTACAAAGGTCCAGTTCTAAATATCCTGTAATTAAATATGATCAATATATATAAATTGCATGAATAAATGTGATACACAATCATATAATGCTAACCATACAAGATATATGGCTAATACTAAGTTTAAAAGTTTTTTTTCCTCAAAGTTTTTATAGAAATGCTAGAGTTAAACGCTTTTGATACTTGAGCCCGTCAAATGCGATCAGATCTCAATTTTCGATATTACAACGGCCAATTTGAAGCACTCAGCTTATTCTCCAAAATAAAATCTCCTTGGAGATTAAATTTTAGATTTTTCAAACTCTTTTACTATTTTTTTGAATTGTACAAAAATCCTCAATCTAATTAGTTCTAGACCTGTTATTTTAAAAAAAAAATGTTATAAATATTTAAAAAATATAAATTTGGTACTCTAGAAAATTTCAATATAAAGGTCACATTGAGTGGTTCGGATTGGCTGATTGAAATTTCAATAGTTGAGCCTTGGATTGTGTTTGTCATCACATTTCTTGCATCTTATGCCCATCATACCCATTTTTTATATAAAATGAGAAATGAAGTATGTAAATATCAAAAGGTATTCAATTAATTAGAATAAACTTAATTAGAAGATATAAGCAAGATTAAATGGTACAAAAAATAAATAATGCAGCCTGAATATTGTGCTTGAAAACTTAATCCTTTTATATATTCATTATTTGTAATTATTACAAATAATTTAAGGTTTAAAATTTCCACCGAGTCAATAGACCAACAAGAGTAAATAAAAGTTTAGGATAAGCTCAATCTGTAGTCCTATGTATTTTTAGGTGGAGAAGTCAAGCTAACAAAGAAAAATAAATTGTCACGGAGGGATATGACTTTAGCATAGCGACAATACTATACTGCTCATATTTATTTTATTTTTATAAATATATAAAGCTGGATAACTTTACTGTACGTTGTTGAACTTAAGTTCAATTAACGCGGATAATTCGAACAACCACTAAACTTCTTATTATACGACCAAGTTCAGTTAACGTGGATAACTCGAACAACTACAGAGCTGCTTATCCGACCAGTACTTTGTTGAAATTAAGCGAGTAGTTGTCCAATTTAGGACTTGAATCATCCAATGATTTGATGTTGAACAAAGTAATCGGCACCTTTTCATACGAAGCATATCTATATTTCATTTCTTGTAGTTTTTTAAAGGATGTTTAGATTTGTTACATGCATTATATCACCACTAATTGATTAATTTGTCTCTATTCTTATTTACTTTAAGTAGATAAATTTGTATTGTTGTTATTTATTTTTCTTCGTTAAAATTTTAAAATTTTTGGTTGATTAGAGTTTTTAATTTTTTTTATGAGTGATGTTAGTACCATGTGTAGTACCAATAATCCGATAGTATGACTTTAAATCTCGATTTTTTGAGATCAAGAGGCCAGTTCGAACAACTCAAGTCCTTACACATACTAAAATTATGTTGGAAGCTTTTTTTTTTTTTTGAGATTCTTATTAAATTTTCATTTAGGAAGAAAATAATTTTATTGTATGCTTCAAAATTTTTCATAACCCAAAATAAAAGTAAAATAATCTCAAAATTATAAAGTTTCATTTCCTCAAAAGTTTTTATATGTAGAACTAATTGAACTGTTAGTATCGAATATCAATTGTTTGAATTTTAAAAACAAAAACTAAAACCGTAGTATCAAATGATCTATGATATCCATGGACCCATGGTAGTCTAGCCTCGGTCTCTTTTACATAATTGTAAAGTTTTTTTAAAAAAATATATTGTTTAACAATTTACTCCATAATAATTATTTTAATGAAAACTACATCATTTAAAATTTAATTTTATAAATTTTTCACACAAAATAAAAAATAATTTCAATTATTAAACTTCACAAATCACTTCATAATGCTAGATACATCACTTATACATGATTAAAAAATGCATAGTTAAACTTCCGACTGGTTGCATGTGCGGCGCTCACATGTGACATGCACGTGTAAGCAAAGTCAAGCACGACCAGAGGAGCCATAGCCCATAGGCCCATAGGCCATAGTCGCCACATAGCCCCACCGGGCACTAGTTTCCAAATGTGGAAATAAATAAAAAGCTTCCAAAACAAACACTGTTCTCTGTTCCACTCTCACACCGCATCCCAGCAAGCCGCCGATCGGTTATTGTGTATCAGTGTATTCCCCCACTCTGTGTTCAACCGTGTGCAATCTTATTAAAAAAAAAAATAGAAAATGTTTTTTAATTGCCAGAGTGAGAGAGAGAAAATAACACTTGGGGCCTAAGGTGTTTTGTCGTTTTCCTCACCACTCGCCTATATATCTCTCCCTCTACGGCCGCCTACTTTTCCTCTCTTAATAAATTCACTTTTTAATCTTTCCTTTCTCGAAAGAAACCACTAGTAAAATAAGCCAAAAACTGAAAGAGAGGAAGGGAGGGAGGGAGGGAGGGAGGGAGAGAGGGATGTATGCGGATGCGGGTTTGGAGTATGGGATCTCGCCCGGATTCCTGGCCAATCACATGGCGACACCTAATGGCCGTGTCGTCGGACACTGCGATCTGTACCAACAGCAAGTCTCCCTAGCTGATGCGGCGCTGTTCTCATCCTGCTCTGATCTCGCTGACAGCGGGACCCACGTTGTAAGCTCCTACTTTGTTTGATTGATTCTTCGCTTGTGATTAGAGAGATTAAGTTTCTCCAGTTTGAACGACACTGGAGGCGTCCACTGTTTATTGAGTTTTTGTTTTTACCCCTTGGCCATGGCGATATAACCGATTAAGCTTGGAGAGTATCCAACTGGACAGTTCGTTAGCTGAGGCTGAGCTCATGCAATTCCAATTTCATGAAAAAAATAAAATTGGGGGAAAAAGGACGATAACTCTTAATTGATTGATTGCTTGAGCTGATTTCAAAGCTAATTATCGTTTTCATTTGAAATTGATATTATTTATTTTGTAGTAGTGGGATTAACAGTGGTTTTAGCTGATTTTTGTAAGTAAAATCATTCATCTCTGATTCGAGTGCTCAAAAATCTTTTTCCCCAAATTGTCTCTGTGTGTGTGTGTGTTGCTATAATTTCGGTACCCCTAGATCGGATTCGGGTACTCGCTTGCTGAAATTTCTATAAGATGGCGACTAATTGACACACTAGTTGAAGTAGATTTAGATCTTATGTTTCTGCAATTTATATTTGATTTCTCTCGTGGTACAGTTTCCTTTTGTTTATTGTAGTGTTCTCTTTTGGTTTTTAGTTACTGTTTTTTTTTCATGTTCTCCCTATGAATGGAGTACCTTTAATTTCTAAAAGTTGCAAGTTCTATTCCATTATTGGTTAAATGTCACATCAAAGCTCCTATTTGATGCAATGTCAGCCAATTTGGAAAATGATTCTTGTTAATTTTATTGAGCAAAGCGTCTACATGAGTGATGTAATTCTTGTATTTAAAAATAAGGGTGCATATTATCTTAAACATTTGGTTGTTGTCTTCTAGAGGTTTCTAAATCAAACTTCTAATTATTTGCTTTAACAAATGTTGCTCTTATTTATTTAAGCAGTAGAAATGAAAATGAATCCATGTCCAGTGTGTCATCAAATTTCTTTTGGTTGACTAGAATATGGATTTGCTAGATCTACAGTTGTCAGCTCTTTGTCGGCATTGAATTAATTAAGATCATTCAACTTCAAACTTATGATTAATATTTATTCATCGATACGGTGATTTAAATATAATATCTAGACAATCATTTTATTTGCCAATGTTATGGCTTTCACCGGACAAGTACCCACGAACACTTTGCATTATCTTGATTGGACCCATCAATTAGGTTTGGAATTTCATCCTTGATATTTCAAAAGGAGCTTCTTCTGATTCAAGATATTTGGCCATGGAATTTATTATTTCCTAAACCAATAGCGATTAACTTTTAGAGATTGGTTCTAAGCAACTGTTTCTTGGTATCTGCTTTAAACTTTGAAAGAGACACTAAAGAAGTTGACTAGCACCAAAGAATGGTCTTAGAGTTATCTTTTCACACTTGTACCCTAAAAAGTGCTTTGCATAAATACATTTCATAAGTTAGGGAATTTGTCCAACTTGTACAAGGGGCAAGAAGCACCATAATTTAGCACCCGAAAGGGGAAGAAAAGGCGTCAAACAGTTGCTGTTCTTTAAGCAGTGAGCACCATTACTTTATCAAAAGAAGAAAGAGAAAAAGGGGCTTGTTAGTTGTACTTCTATAGAATGTGACTGGTATTGACTGTACTATCAAAATCTTTTTCGAGCTAAGTTATAACTTTTGTGTATTTTGGATTGTTTCTTAATCAAGTTACTATGTACAAAAACTTACTGATTAATCTTTTGCATGCAAAAAGTAGTTGATAAATCCTGTTTAACTGCTGCATGCAGGGAACCATGGTACAGTCATCAATTTTATCAGAATATGACCTAGGTGCAGAAGGAGACCTATTCAAAGCACCTGAGCTGATATTAGAAGATCCTGTTTTGGGGATTGACCCGGTTGCAGCTGCTGCCATTTCAATTATCTCGAACACTGACGACATCATTGCTGACGCAATCAAGGTCTCTGACATCCAATTAATCCAAACTGAACAGCTTCTAAATGATGTTTTCTTTGAGTGCAAGAAGGATCTGCTTGAAAAGTCGGCCATAGAAGAGACCACTTCTCTTACTGATCTGTTGGATGTAAAGCTACCTCCTGTGGAGACAATACTGGAGGCCCCAGTTCAACCTGTACAAGAGAGTGTGATAGAAGGTGTTGTGCAGACAGTCAGTAATGCTGCCGGTGATAAATGTGCGAATGGGGAAGGGAATATTCAGAAAAGCATCAGTTCAGGCTGCTTGAATTCAATGGAGTGGGTCCCTGGATGCTCTGTCAGACCAAATTTTCTTGATTTTCAGGGTCTTGATCTCGAGGCTGCTCTTGGGTTGAGAAGAGCTTACAGTGAAGGAGATATTCAGGTGAATATTATTTCTTTTACAAAACATAGTTCACTGTAGTGTACAACTGTGCTGTGCAAAAATTGTTTGGTGCAATCATCACTCACACTCCTTTTTTAGACACTGAGAAAAGATATTTACTTAAACTGAAAGCCATCCTCCTATAGTGTTTAGGGCTACTTGTTGCTTTACATATTGTACGTTAGGTTAGATTTGGCTGAAGATGCTTTTTCTTATTAATTACAGAATTTGGGAAGTAATAACATAAGAATTGGGAACCCAGCTGGTGCTGTTCAAACCTCATTCGAGCGGCTTCTGACCATTACTGATTTGAAGAGTGAAGAAAGGAGGCAAAAGCTTTCTAGGTATAGGAAGAAGAAAATCAAGAGAAACTTTGGCCGAAAAATTAAGGTATCTAAACCAAAAGATAAATTATTCTTATTTTACAAAAGGGAATCGATAAAGGCATTTAACTTGTTCTGTAATTTAATAAGTCATGTTACACCTGTGGTACTTTTTTGGGTGAGAACTGGGAACTGCATGTCTTAATCCCTAAGGAAGCCTTAATAAGTATGCAAACGTCAGTTGCAGTGCAATTTCTTAACTTGAGCAAATGGATGTTGACCCTGCCAACTAACTTTTTTGCATATAGTTATAACTTAAAAGAGGACATTAGATAATTTTTTATTTTTCTTTTTAATTTGAATCTTTTTGTTATTATAGTATGCATGCCGGAAGGCTTTGGCAGATAGCCAACCGAGGGTGCGAGGTAGGTTTGCAAAGATTGAAGAATGTGAGATTCCCAGGGCAAATAAGTAGAAAATGTAAAAAATAATCACCAAAAGCCACCACCTCTGAATCTTAGAAAGCTTCTTGAGAAAAAAATGTTAAAGGCATTCTTTATATGGGGCTTTCTGAAGAAACCATGCGGGGTGCATATGACACTCCAATGGTTCTTTTGTAATAAATCTATATTAGTAGATCTGTACGGTGAGCCAGCTGAAACTTTTGTCTGTAAAAATTTGAATAAGTATGTAGTTGGCTCCCACCCGGATGAGGTCCTAACTAGAGTAGAGTTTTCTTTGTTTAGTTATTTCATGTTTGTTTTGTACTAGTTTAAGTATGCTGTTCAAATTAATGATGTATCTTGCGTTAATATCGGTCTCTCTTTCATAATTTATGGGGGTCATTTTCTTCAAATTGAATGGATTGTGAAGTTCCCCTTGATGAAATATAATTCCCAAGAAAAAGGGAAAATAGTGGTTGCATTAATCTCGGAGAACCTTCCAGTAATCATAACCATTTAATAGAGGATGTAAGGGAGTGGAGAATTTATTATTTCTAAAAATATATGAAAAGGAAGTAACGAAACCCAATGCGATAATTGTTTTAAAAAAAAAATTGAACAACATTATCATTCAGCCTCTTCTTTTGCTTCCGTAATAAAGTTGTAGGCCCTTTGGGCCTAAAATTTATTGTTTAATTTTAATGTTTTTCATTGGAAGCTGTCAAAATTTCGTTCTCTCTTTTTACTCGGCCTTTAGTAGCCCACCAGTGACAGCATAGTGTATTTCGGGATCCAATTTCATTGTGAGTTTTTCTAAACTCGTGGTAGGGTTTAGGGTTTCAAATATGCTGGATAATTTCTTTTTCATCAGTTGCTTGTAATGTTTTCATTGTCCGAAGTGATATTGCTGGCAAACAATAATTCAATGTATGATATCATTCTATATTATGGGTGTGTTTGGAAATGGAGTGAATAAGAATGAATAAGATTTTGAATAAACTTTCTCTCTCCTCTCTCCTTTCTCCTCTTATTCCGAATAAGGATCTAATTCCATCATATAGATGGTATTAGAATAAGGAGATGAATAAGCTCTTATTCGGAATAAGACTTATTCAAAACACGTTTGGTTTCATCCCGAATAAACCTTATTCGAAATAAGACTTATTCAACCTTTGCCAAACACAATATGTTCTTCCCGAAAGAGGGGTCGCTTGCTTCCATTTTCGCATCTGATTTTCTATTTTTGGGCAATCTTGCTTGGTTGAGGTCGTTATCCCTTTGTTTGCTCAATGGATCTTGGTACCTTTTAAATGTTCAACTTTTCTAACATCTCACGTTAGTCTATGGGCTTTCATGTAATTTTCACATTTTCATGATTGGGTAATTGTTGAAAACAAAACCAAACGTATCAACATAGCTAGACCACAACAAATGACATTGCATGAAAGCAACACAATGAATTAACCATATATAACCCATGATCAGGGAGATTTTTTTGAAAAAAAAAAAAAAAAGATAAGAATGGAAGAAAAAAAATTAATCCTTCCCTATTCATAAATATCCATAAAAAAAAGAATCTTCTCCTGCCATTTAGTTTTTCTCGAACTGTTCGTGGTTTGCGAGGGGCCAGTGTCCATGAATGTTTCCGCCGGGGTAGTAGTTGCAAGTCATGAATACAAAGGTGGCATTACATCGGATTTTGGCACAGCCGACGGCCTCGGTCTCAGCCCATATCATCTGTTTGAAATGGCCACACATTTTATTGGGGTTGCAACTATTGTCCTCCCAGTGGTAGTAGTACTTCTCCTTGGCCCACTCCTCCACTGCTTCCTTGATTGTCCACCTGCCTTCCCCGATGAATATGTTCTCCCCGTATCGCGACTTGGAGTGTGTCAGGCTGCATGCATTGTGCATCTTGTAGGCCCAGTGTCGAGCAGCTTTTGCCAGACCTCGATCCCACCTGTGCAGCACAAAATTAGAGAATTAGATAGTATATATATAGACAATTTCAGAATGAGACCTGGTAAATATTTACCAGAGCAATTTCGCCTGAATGCATCCACCAATTTTGTCACACCACATTACCCTTACATATAATTTCGTTTTTTCCAACGGTGTAATTATAGTTGTTGTACTTAATTTCGTATTTGACTGAATAAAATTGACGCGGCATGACAAGACAAAATTGGGGGACTCAGGCCAAAATGAAATTTGTCTAAGGAACAAACTCAAGTGCAATGGTTTTTAAAAGATGTTATATAAGAATTTACAACTATAAGATAACACACATAACTCACCTTAATGGTTTCACGCCATAGGCTGCACGGAGTTCATTGTGAGCTTTGAGGAACGTTCGCGCAGTTCCTTTGTTAGCCCATGCCTGGAAATGCTGTGCAACTTGCGACTTGGTAATTTGAGGAGGCAATGAAGGGATGAAGCTGCCAGAGGAGACCGCGACTGAGGAAAGAACGACCAGGAAAGGCAGGAGAGACATTGCCATCCCTTCAAAAATAATAATGAATTGAAGGAAAGGGAGGTGAAATTTGGATTTCCTATCGGTCATCAATTGCCTTTCTTTAGAGTTTTTATGGCCATAGAAGATGAAAGGTGCACGGAAAGGAGGTTAATTGTTTGTGATTAATCTTATAAGCCACAGTTATTTTCTCCGCAACTGTAAAAGGTCTATCATATTTCCTTACTATTTTTGTTTCGCCAAGCTGGATAGTAGACCAACATTTTTTTTAACATAGTACAGGTATTGGTCTTTAATAATCTTTATTCTGGCTTGATTGGTTTGACTAGCAGGTTGCTATGATGGATTATAAATGAAACAAACAGTTCAAGAGTTAGATGACTTTCTAAAAAAAGAATATTTTTGGTGTAAGCTTCCTTTGACTATAGGGCTGTCAATACTTCCGTTCCGTTAAATGGAAGAGGAAATGATTCGTTTTCAAGAACGGAACATAAACGAAACAGAATATCATACTGTTTAACCAAAACGGAACTTAGAAATAAGGAATTACGATGGAGAATTGAAAATGGAATAGAAAAACTATTTCATTTAATGTAACGAAACGTAACAAAATAGTATATTTTTGTTTAGTTACCAAAACAGAACGAAAATGGAATAGACTTGTTCTGTGTTCATTTCCCATGTTTGACAGCCCTAACTACCGGCTCTCTGCTGATTAGAAAAAGGATCATGTAACAAAGACTCCCTAAAATTCTACCAGAAGGAAGGAAGAGTTTTGATGCTAAATATATATCACAGTACAAGTGCTCGAAGCAACTTGTTGCAATTGAGTAGAAGTGTAGAACCGCCAGGGTTGATGTAAATTTTAGTATTGTTGCTCACAAAAGTACATAGTAAATCAATTCTACTTAGCTCAATAAACATGGTGCTATGATATTTATATAGTCTCGTTCCGGATGCATGATGTGGATACAACTTTCACTTCGTTACTTAGATGTACTAAATTGCATCAGAGAAATTTTGTCATAATTTGGTTCCTAAAAGCAGAATGCGCTGGTAAGTGAGTGGCAATAGTGGGTTCGTAGAAGAAACAAGTTTATTTCTATATCACCTATAGGTCTTATTCTATTTTGATAAAACTAGGGACAGTTACCTCTCTATGATTCAGTACGAAACCTCAAGTTCTGTCTCAAATTTATAATGAATCAATAAAACAATTACAGTGCTATGAATACAACCAAGGGAAGAGTAATTAGCCCATTATGCAGCTTAACGAGACTTTTTCCTATTCTTGCTAAGAAATGCCAAGAAATTATGCTGCATTTTTTTCTTATCATCACCTCCGATATTATGTGTCCCCTGTGATGTAATACAATTATGTCATCAACAAAATTTCTCATTCACGAGAATCATAATTAAATGTATGCCCTTAATAAAAAAAAATGGAGTAAACAATGCATGTCGGTGAACAATTAGTTCATTTTTCTGATGAAACTTACTCGTTATATTGCATTAGATGTTATCATATACCTTCTTCAATAAATTATGTTACTTTCTGGTACCTCACTATCTAATCTAGTTTTTCCCAAGGCCAGAACCAGAAATACTTTTAGAGACGGGCAAAATTATAATCTAATTCATAGAAAAGACTGATTTTTACCTAGGGCGATATGAAAATTTTGCAAATACAAGCATGTGATCTATTTCTTTTCTACACTCTAATAGTGAAAGCAAAAAACTTTCATTTTTCTTGAGCAAAGGTAGGATGCCTTATCCTCTGCCCATTGTTCCTGATTTTTTTATTTACTAATTGGAAGATTCTTAGGCTTTTTAAAAGAAAAGATATTTGCTTTACCTTGAGTCCAAATGATGGTGTTACCAGAATTGGCTGTCCATGCTGACCTGGAAGAATCATGACATGCTCTGTTCCTAGAAACAAAAAATCAAGCCCATGAGAACAATTGAGGAACTTTTCCTAAAAAAATGTTTATTGCAAAGAATTTTGAAATGAGGATTTTATTGACTTATTTTCTTTTGATCTTACAATATTAAGAAAGAAAATACGGAAAACTTAATTATTATTGGCAAAGTATTTGAGTTTCTTGTAATAAATCAGGGTTTATACAACAAAAATAGCAAGAATTTAAAAGACTTTAATAAGCCCTACCAGTTTCTACATGCTGAAATCTACCAGATAATCCAAATTTCTCTTTTCCATGTGAATCCTTGATCTGTCGAGAACCCTCTTCTACCCTGTTAATTATGAAGGTTTGGAAATTATATTCAAATCCTTATTACTTAATCAGAGAAAAATTTGAAAATGTCTTTGCAAAAAGGGAAAACAAATAAAAAACCTTGAGCTAGAGTCATATTTCTTCAAATTTTGACCTGCAAATAATAAGAACAGACAAAGAAAAATGAAAAATTAGATCATACTGTTTGTAATTTGAAACAAAATTTGAAGTTTTTGATATATAAACCAAATTCTATATTTGGAAGCAAAGTTGATAGTTTCTATATATAAATTTGAAAAATAGATGGAGCACAGTGTCCAATTAACAGAGGTATGTGTGGCCCAACTTATATGTGTCAACAAAGCTTGTCAGTTAGTAACTTGGATGATGGTGATACTCTACCTAATGATTTAACTCTTTTTTTTAAAAAAAATATTAACAATCACTGATGAACAATACAAAAGCCCTTTTGAATGCTGTTTAATGTATCTTTTGTCAACATGATAAAATATAAAAAGTATCAAATCAGGTAATAATGCAGAAAAGCAAATCCATGCTTGGCCTTTGGATGTTTTTGTGCTATCGCAATCCATCATACTTTATAGAACAACGTTAAAATTAACATGTCTGATAATATAAACGTGGGTTGAAAAAGGAATAATCGAATAATTTGTTGCTGTGCAAAAAGAAAGCACCAGAGTTTTATATAAGAAGGTGAATGCATGAGCAATTTTGTTTTATTTTTCCCATTTGATGATTTTTTCACTTTGGACAGGGGTTGGATAATCTCTCAATATCCAACTGCACCCAATACGACTCAACATTGTTAATGCATCTTCAGAGCATATGTGAGGTCTCATATTTGCATGACAACCAAGTTTAGACCATGCAGAATTTACAGGCAAATGATCAAAACTATAGATAAATAACAAATAACATATTGATCCCTAGCCATGTGTATGTATATTGTTCAATACTACAGTCACATCTCATTATCGAGAATTAAATTTAAATAAAGAGAGAAAAGAAATAGAATAAGATGCATGGAATTTCGGCTTAAAGCATAAAAGAAGCTAACCATCTGACAGATACTGGGGGTGGTGGTGCATTAACTTTTCTCTGTACCGGAATGTAGCTAGCTCAGCAGTAACAGCAAATTGCTGGCACATCAGAAGCCTCTGGTGCAATGCAAGTGTCTTTAATTAAAATATAAAACAGGATCTGACAACAAATTCATTGAAAATCCTGTACCTGTTACTGACCTGTCTCAAGAAGTCCATCTTTTGTTCTGTTTGTGTGGCCTTTGCAACATTACATAATTCGAGCTCTAGTTTTGATGATACTGTTCCCAAATGATCAATGACGGCCACAATTGCATCACATATGTAACTTTTTGTACTGTCTAGTATCCTTCAAGATGAAAAAAGAAGCACATACCATGTTTACAACCAATATTTGATTCAAATAAGAAATTAATATGCCTTCAGAAGGGGTGTCTGCACATATATATACTTAAATAGGAATTCCTTCTACCCATTTAATATTTCAAAGTTTCAGTGTAACTAATCATGTATGACAGCTAAAAATACATTTTGTATGAGCTACTGTCAGTGTGTACGGATACCACTTCTTGAGGCCTACTGATTCACATCATGGTAAAAAAAAAACAAAACAGCAAGAAAAATATACTGACATTTTCTTCTTCTCTTCCTTGAGAAATGCATTTTCACAATAATCAGCTGCCTGGTGAAGCTGAGAACGCAAGTCCTTCAGTTCCTTCAATATGTATACCACAAAATTAGTTTTTCAGTAATCCATTGTTCCTATTCACATCTCATGGTTCTGCTATGTCAAAATGAAAAGTATATAAAATTTTAGTTATAAATTGATTTCCTAGAACTCAATTTTTGGCAAATTAAGGCAGGGTAGGGTATAGTGGGGATGCATAAAACAAAAATGTCAACATTCAGAAAATGAATTGTAAGATAATTATCAGCAACTGAAAGGGTTTAACTAGAAAAATTGTTAATTACTGTCAAAGACCCCAATTATATAAAATAAATGGTTCTAATGGCTTAAAAATATTTTCAAATAAATCATACATATGTACAGAGAAGTTAAGATGATGCATATACTTAGTAATTGATGGGAACATAGATGTTATAAAGAGGTCACTCCCAACTAAATCTGTAAGGAATAGAATTAGTCACTCAAATGTTGTCCATATATGAACACTCGTCGTTTTTGTCTAAAATTAAGGTGATATAGGTCCAAAGAAATATAAAACGATTTCATTTTGTCAAATAAGAACCGTATAAACAATACATGACTTCATATACATATTTTCTCCCAAATGTAAAAATAATACGGACATGAAGAATATTAACAATTAATGTGACAAGCGGCTCTCATATATATATCAATTTTATAATTAATGTATGTTTGCAGATTAATTGACATATCAAATGTGATTTATGAAATTATTTTGGGTTTATAATTCAAAACAACTAGACCAATGAAAACTGGAAAAATGTTAACTTCCGAAAAATAATTGACATAAAATTAAATTTTCACGAAAAATTTTGTTGTACTTTAAAGATGACATATATGTTACATCCTAGATCACGCCTGAAAATCTGGAACTGTTAAAAGAACAAATGGGAATGGCTAATTACAATAATGTGCATTGCAACAATCATCCAATTGAAGCTCCAACCATGAACCATTTGTCCAAATGAGGAAACACACATGCACATTTCCTTATTTGGTTGTAGTTATTAGACCTGATCACTTGAGAAATATAATTAAAAGTAAGAAATAAGAACTGGAAACTTAACTCTAAGAGCACCTTGAAACTGCTCAGCATCAGGTTTAGCCTCTGAGCAAAGAAAGGAAGAACACCTACCAACAGGAGGTACACAAATCACTCTTGTTTTCCCTTCTACTTTCTCATTCTCACTCTTCCCTTCTAGTTTCTCATTCTCTCTCTTCTCCATTTTTCTCCCGTTAAGTTGTGCAGGTGTGAAGGAGAAGAAAAGAGAGCCTCAGTCTCAGTGTGGAATTACGCAATGTAATTTTTTTTTTTTTCTATTTATTTTTTGAACTGTACGCAATGCAAGTTGTATTGGTATGGGGAAAGAAACAGAAGATTGAACAGACATTTCAATTCTCTGTTCCAGAATCTGTGTTGTACTTTCTGTATCGAGTCCCTGACAGACTTATCGAAATACAGTTTCTTATTTCAGTGATTCGTTACAAGGACTGCATTGAAAAGTTTTTAGTCGTGAGAGATTTTGATGAAATCAATGGGTATGGTCTCGTGAACTTCTGTTGGCTTTATGCCAAATAATTCAGGACAAAATGCTTTATTTTGGGACGGGACGGCTGGGATTCCCGTGTCTTTACTTACGGAGTTATACTAAATTTAAATAAAAATAAAATAAAACAGTGAAATACTGAAATCTGAGAACCGATTTTAAATTTTGGACTGTTCAGTTTAAAATTGTAGTTTGCAAATTCTAGGGTTTAATATATTTTAAACTTCAAAATTTTCAACTAGGATTTGCAAAAAAAATTATTTAAAATTGTATTTCGCAAATTATGTATATATTAGAAAATAAAAATTTTCTTACAGCTATTTCTATGAGCAAAGCTCACTATAGGATACTTTATGATTTAAGACACACCAAAAGGCAAAAACTTAAGGTTCAGAGTCAAATTATTTAAAAGAATAAAAAATTATGAATGTTCCGTTTTTATGTCAATTTATGATTTTCTAAGTTTATTTAGTATAAAGTCAATTCATAAAAATGTAATGAAAAAATGAATTCATAAATAATTTATGTATTTATTTATTTTTTTGAACCGCTAGATTATATATTAAATGGACTCGAAAAGTTACAATTTACCAAGCTTGAAACCAATTCATTTGTTATTGAAAGTCAATTTGATAAAAAAAAAAAAAAGTTAACTTGTAAATTAGTTGTTGGAGTTTTAAGTTTATATGATTTTTTGTCGAAATTCTTGACAGCAGCAACTTTACTTTTATATTTTGAGTTGTTTTATAATTTTTCTTTTGTTGTAATAAAAGTGATATAGTGTCGCTTCGCTTGTCATCACTACGATTAAGTAAAATTTACTGGAATTTATTTTTATATTTAATTGTGATTTTTACAATGTTAAATTAATACAAAGACTTTTGTTAAGTAAAAAAAAATTGAATAGTGAATATTGAATATTTCAAATTATGATTTCGTCAGGTATAAGAGCCGAATTTCATAACATTTTTTCACGCAAACCTCGTTGATAATTGCAAAACAATACGATTCCGGCACCTGCAGAGGATTCGATTGCTTAAAGAAAATAAAGTAATTCATTAATTAGTAATCACAATCTTGCTCTTAAACTACGTAATTGCAGTAGCCGACTAGGTACGATTTTGATTTGTTTCCTTTTTTTTAATTTTGTACCATGTTTTGTTCTGACATACTTCGGATGCTTGCATGATAGGCTGAACACCTGAAAACTGACAGCACAAGAATACAAAAATCAAGATAAAAAGTGAACTTGAAATGCGTACTCTTCAAACTTTTTCCACACTCACTAGTCTTACTATTCAAACTTTTAATATTTTCGTTGGGAAATTAGTATCATCTTTATCATGTATTCTAGCATCTGTATCATGTATTCTAGTTTCTTTTATATTTGCGTGCGGATCCAGATTGCAGAGCGTCACTCTCTCCTTCCGTCTCTCTTCCTTCCCTCATGAATCTCCTCTCCTTCCTTCGTCAGCAGTGGCGGAGCACATGTGTTTGAAAAGTAGACAATTTTCTCCATGTAAATTACAAATAACTTCTAAAAAAATATTAAATTTTCATGTAATTATATATGATTTATTCAATTTGCCTCCTCATAATTCAGTGTAGGTAATTCTTTGTCCCATGTTCTAAAATCCTGCCTCTGCCACTATTTGTCAGATCCAGACATCCCGTTCATCCTTCCGTAATTCGTTTTTTTATCTCTCCTTGGCCTCATCTCACCTCCATTTTCTCCTGTCTCTCTTCCTCCTCACTCTACCCTTCTCCCTCTTTCCCTTCTATAGATCTTTGGCCTTCTTCTTTCTCTTGCAAAATTCACCTCCTTCCTTCTCTCGAAATTCACTCTAAACCCTTTGTTTTCAGTCCTAAAGTTGTTATAATAAAAGAGTAACTGATAAGAGTAAGTGCATTTATTAAATACAATAAGAGATCATCCTATAAGTATAAATGATCAAGTTGTTCTAATAATAGATCATCTTGTAGGTCTATTAGATATAATAAGGAATGATTTTATAAGTATAAATATTCAGTTAGGTGCAAGAAAAGATTAACTTATTAGAGTATTTATTAGATATAATAAAGAAACAACTTATAAGCATGAATATTCAATTAATTGTAACAAAGGATCATCTTAATAGAAGTCTATAGAATGCAGATGAAAGATACGAGAATCAAGGGACAGAGAAGAGGAGAGAAGAAAACGTGTCAGGATAAAGGAAAGGAGACGAGAAAGTAAAACGCGTGAGATAAATGAGGGGAGAGGAAGGAAAACAGAAGTTAGAGAGGAGGGACGCGCTGGCGCCAAAAATAAAAAGACGCTCCTAACGTTCTTTTCAATTTTTTAATTGGAATGATACGAATGATAAAATGCAATTGAACTTATCACTCCTGGTCGGATGAATTTTAACTTAAAAGTTCAAAATCTACGCGGCTAATTTTACGTATGTATCTTTTATACTAGGCAGGCCTATGCTTTCCAAATCATTTTGTAAAGATCAAAACCAACTTCTTAACAAATTATAGGTTCAGAAGGTACATATATCTTTGATAAAGTAAATAAATAATTTATATGGACCAATACAACTTTTTATTGAATAAAAATAGAAGAAAAAAATTCTAACTTGAAATATTCATAAATGATCTTCTAATTGAATTTGGAACTCACGTTTTACATTGTATTGGTTGAGCTTGGAGTGCTCCTAAGCTTATTACATAAGCCCAAAATAATAAATGGAGCAATTCAATGTTCAGATTTATATATATATATATATATATATGTTGATTTTAAAGAAATCCCGACGTCTTAACGTTTGGTGAGTAAATTTAAACCACTTTGATGAGCCGAAAATAGTGAACAAAGCAGTTTAACGCTGGGAATTATTATTATTATTTTTGATATCTTGATATAAAAAGGCATGTGGTCTAATAGCTCAAAAAAGATAAGAACGTAGATTGACTTCTAATAAGTTCAAGGTTCAAACCCACTTGTTTGTGATAGGTTTGTCAAGTCAGCTTAAAAAATTAGCCATATATATAAAAAATAATCAGGATCGGGATGTCATTTTTAGCCTACTCTAGCTTATTTTGGATAAAAGACTTTGAACTTGAACTTATCTTGATATAAAATAGTTCGTAATATTTATTTATTGAGTAATATCAGAGTCAAGTTTAATTCGGTAACAATGAAAATCAAATCCGTTCTCTTTGGAAAAACTGCGGCAGAGTTGCTTATCATTCCACAATCCACATTCATTTTGGCTTTGATCAAAATGGTTTTTTTACACGGAATTTCATTTTCATTTGAATTGATTTTTTCATAATTTCGTTGGATTTAATAATATGAAAATTCCAACCAAATGGCACCAAATTAGTTCATTTTAATAAAAAAAATCTAATAAAATGAAATTTCATGTTAAAAAAAAAAGAATTTTGATCAGGGCCTTTTTATTAATTTGACAATCCACAATTCTAATCATGAAATTCTATCTGCAAAGACTGCAACGGACGGTCCGATCCGCCGTGGTGACCAAAATGAATTCCGCGCAAGATGGGACCGACACGTGTCCTGAATCGTAATTTCATGTCCCCTTCGGCCCTTCATCACTCTTTTGCTGCCATCCGTTTCTAATCCACTTTGTTTCGAAAGCGCGCCTTCTTTCTTTCTTTCCTTCTTCTCTGACAAGCAGAGAGGAAGGAGGCAATCAATGGCTCTTACCCTTCTCTCTCCTTCCCTCTCTCCTCTCTCTCCCTCTTTCAAAAACCTTTCCCCCACCATTTCTACTTCCCATAGCACAACTTTCTCTTCCCTCTCTCCCTTCACATCCTCTCTTCCTTCTTCTCCTTCTCCCTTACTAAGAGCGTATTGCTCCAGCAAAGATGGAACAACATCTGAGAAACCCTCGGTTAGATCTTTCGACGATGAATTTCTGAGGCGAATCTCTGGGTTGAAAGATGCAGATCAGGTGTTTGTGGCTATTACCGAGTCGGGAGGGAGGAATGGTGTGGATACCTCAGATTGCAATTCTCTCATCGCTGCTGCGTTTGAGAGAGGAAATGCTGAGCTTCCTCTGTCTTTGTTTGATGCCATGCGATTAGGATTTTCTCCAGGTTTTGATTTTGGTGTTTTAGCAAAATTTTTGGAATTAGTAGTAGGCTTGTATGTTATGTTTGATGAATTCTGTGAAATTAGATGATGGTTTGGATGGGAAGGTAGTCACTGACACCTGGAGGTGGCCCCGGCCTGATATTCATACTTATGCACTGCTTGTTCAGGGATTAGCTACTTCGTTGCGCGTGAATGATGCAATTAGGATTATTGGTTATGTTTGTGGAATGGGTATATCTTCTGGAGAAGAGGTACAATTTGTAGTATCCTTATTTATTTGAAAAGGATGCTGATCTTGTTTACATGAAAACTGTGAATTCTGTTAAGTACTGATCTCACTGAAACTCATGTTCTAGGTCTTATTTGGGTTAGTTATTCAGTGCCCGACTTGTAAGGTTGCAATTGCAGTAGCACAACCTCAGAATGGAATTCAGGTATTGTAATTTGCTACTCCAATTAAGTAATATCCTTTCTCAACTAATTCTTTTGCAGCAATGAAACATTGTTCCATAATATTTCAGATTGCATCATGCTCCAAGTGCCGTTACAAATACGAACTCTATTCTGGCGACATAGTTAGCATTGAGTCTGAAGAAATAAGGTCAGTACATGCTGGATTGACTATCGAATTAAGTTCTATTTTGGACACATATTAAGCAGCAGATACCAATTATTCTTTGTGCTAGGGGCCCGCATACAATGGTACATTCTAGTTATTGACTTATTGTATTAGAATCATGAAGCCTTGTTGACTATTATCTGTATGGATGGTCCAACAATATAAAATTAAAACAAAGTCTTATGCAGATGTGTTACAAAACATGGTATTAATGGTATATATTCAACTTCTCTAAGGATCTCTCCCTGCCGAACGCAGCATGGACACCTCTGGTTGGGAAAAGGCTTTGATTTTTCTCAAAGTTAAGAAAGATGAACTTCCCTCTGCTATCCATTCCATTGTGGTATTTATTCTTTCTTATCATCATGACATATCGTACCTAGGTGTAGCCATAAATTAATCAGTAAGTTGGTTTGGATAGAATTACGTGTTTTTGTTCTATTTATTTTTTTTAAAAAAAATAAAACTTAGACTAGGCCCAACCTGTCAGAAAGGACCTGACATGGTAGCCATCATGTCAGTAGCAGGTTGGGTCTGGCCAACCATTGGGTTGGAATGTGGATTGACAAATATGATACCTGGTTTGGTGTCTTTCAAAAACCTACCGGATATTTCAATAAAAGGGTTGTGCTTTCTGGGAGCATTGGCCTTTTGCTTTGACAAAAGCCTAATACCAAGTGCCCAATTGGTTGCATGTCACCTGCTGTCCCCAACCATTCCTAACTAGTCAGCAGTAAAGATATTGAAACCCAATTTGAGCCCATTTTGTAGGCTAAGCCAAATCTAAACCCAACCCTGGCCTTTCAGTCAGGTCTGGGTCAACAAATTTCATTCCTAACCATACACAGAGACAGAGTGGTGTTGCACTGATGCTTTAGTTTCTATAAAATCCATACCGATCATCCTCTAATATCCAGCTGCAAATTTTGACCGTCAAACAGACCTAGCAATAAGTAGTCATATGTACCTTGCTAAACTAGTCACGCTGTGAAGCTTTCTGATTTGCTTACCCAATAATTCCACCTCAGGTGCAGCATTTTGTTGACAAATCCATCACGTGCAATATTGTCAATGTATGAAAATTATTTCACACCAGAGGCATGGCATGATTCATACTCTGGACCTATAATTATGGTATCATTGAACCAACCATTTGCTCTTAGAGCCTAATGATAATGTGAAGGTTGTGGAAATATATAACAATACCGGGAATGCTGGGGCTCTTGTGAGTCTGGTAACTAAAATCGAGTACTATCAAAATGCTTAATTGAGTATCATAGGAATGTGTCTAGTGCCAGTAGCTAAATCTAATTGAATACTATATTCACAATACTTTTGCTAACATGATACAGGTAAGAACCCCTTCAGGTACGGCTCGCACACACCGGTTTGCTACCAAAACTGCCGATCTACCTGCTCAAGAAGGGGAGAGAGTCACAATCTCCCTATCAGCACCATCAAACTCATATCGGGAACTTGGCCCATTGAAACTCAGTCCAAGGTCGGCTGGGCTCAGGCCCAGTGAGCCCCTGTGCCTTACCAACCATGCAACTGGTCAGGTGTCAGAGCTACTCAGACCTCCAGATGCTAAAGCTGGGTCTGGATTTATCAATCCATATGTGGTGGCTGGTTCACTTGCATTCCTTGCTAGTGGGGATGTGGTATCTGGATTTTTTGATCCTGGAGTTCCTAGAATTATTTCAGCAACTGTGCTTGCATCAGCTGCTATGGGTACTGTGGTTAACCAAGTTGTTCTACCAGAATTGCGTAAGGTAAATCAGCTTTTATTAAAGTTTGATTTATTCTATATAATTGAACCTTATCATGCAACTTTTTTTAGCAGGAATGTAGTGCTGCTGCTTTGTCAAAATAGTCTGATTCCTTTAGAATTCTCGTTCTTTAAAGTTTCTGCGTGAAGCCGTGAACCCCTAACTCTTCATTTATCATAATCAAACTTTCCCTAAATGTTGTATTACTGTCAAAATAACAGCTTTTCAAGGAAGTTAGGTAGTAGAAACTAACTATTGGAGACAAATGTAACTGTGTAAATACTTACTTATTGGATCTTTTTTTTATAAAATATAATTGGAAGAAGTTATATATTTGAGCTATTTTTCCAACACCAAAGCTTAGATATCACCCCCCCTCCTCTTTTCCACTTTTCTTTGTTTAGCTTCCTGAAAAGATGGTAGATGTAGTTGCTCTGAAGCAACAGCTTTTATCACAGTATGACTTGCTACAAAACCGTATTAAGGATCTAAGACAAGCTGCTGAGAAAGAGGTTTGTCTTGTCCTTTCTTTTTCTGAGGTCAATTTTATTTTCAATTAGGATTATTATTGAGATGAAGTGGAAGAATAAGCAGCAGGACACTTGAACCAACCAAATTGAAAATTTCTGTGTGCGCTTTTTTCCCCCTTATGTGGCACTTATTTGCACCTCTGATAATGCTAAACTGATTAAATTAAGGCTCAATTTCCTAAAGTCGGAAAGGCAACGGAAGACATCTTTTTTATATGATATCATTCTCAGTGCTATGATTTTCTACCAAAAAAGAAAAGAAAAAAAATGTATGTTTAGTTCGTTTTCAGTGCTTAATTGGGGATTACTTTTTGAATTAAGGTGTGGATGCTAGCTCGGATGTCTCAACTGGAAAATAAAATAGTAGCAGTAGGAGAGCCATCATATCGGTATATTTATGCTCATTTAATGTGATTGATATAATGAAAAGTATCATGCCTTTGCAAATTCAGTGGTTCATATTGCTTATTTCTGTACAGTGCACGACGTGGTAGAGTAAAAAGGGTGCGTGAAAACCTGGAAAGTGCCCTTCTAGCAAGAATTGAACTGATAGAAAGCTATGCTAAAGTAAGAATCAGCACAATATATTTATTTTAATGTATTTGATAAAAGAGTAGATGATGAATAATATATTTCTTGTTAGTTCAGATATCTTCCATGATTGAAATAGAAGTCGAAATGGACTCTGATGTTGTCGTGGCTGAAGCAGCAAGTAGTGCCGTGAGTTTCTCTTTTTGTATTTTTATGTCACTCTCTTTTATTATAATATATTATCAACAAACTAGCATAACCTAAGGATAAAGATGATAAAGTGTTGCTATAATTATATTCTCTTGCTATAAATTTATTGTCAGAAAATTAGCCCATAAGAAGCTGATCAATTTTTTAAATGAGTGTCTGGCTACCCAGAAAGTTTGAGCTAGCATTTGTTATTTCTTGCTGGTTTTCAGGAAAGGATTTCAGAGCAAATCCAGCAGATAATGGAAATAGATAATCTTGAAGAGGTAAGTGCAGTTTTTGAGCATTCAATTTTGTTAAGTTCTTGAAAGTATTATTTACGAAATGCAAACCTGATTTTTAACAATAATTTTTGTTTACCTGATATTTATAAAGCAATGGCGCCTGCAAGCTGAGGCAAATGATGAAGTGGAAAGGCTTCTGAACTCAGATACCTTGTCAAACGAACGTACCTAGAAATTTTTTTTTCCTTGTCCAAAAAAAAAAAAGGTCATTTTTCAATAGGCCTGTATTAACACGTTGATCGGAATGGGGGTTAATGAAATTGCATTTCATTTTATTAGAATAGAGTTGATTGGAGATGATTTTTGAGTGAAATCAATATAAGAAGAATTGAAGAAGGTTAAAATTTGATGATTAAAACCATTTGAAGAACAGAGAAAATGATTCATCTCTTAAAATAGAGAGGAAATGATTCATCTTATAAAATTTGAACATCAACTTTATCTTACTGGAGGAAATTATAAATTGCAAAAGTGAAGTATGTATAAGAATGGCGGAAAAAAAAAACAATCGAAGCAATGATTTGGGTATGCTTAAAGTTGTATCATCCACTATTTTGGGAAATCATATTCTCTGCAGCGCCGCAGTGGTTCATTAGAACCATCCTATCGATGATGGATGTTTCATGATTAATATCGAATTCGTACGGTCTGTAAATTTTAAATTTTTAACCGATGGAATGGCTCTTGAGAACCACCGCAGCGCCACTGTTTCGGAGCTTGAGCTTGAATAAAAACTACAAGGGCCCCAACAAATATTAATCCTTTTAACCTTGAACCTTTTACAACTGGTACAGCACGGCAATACCAGAAACCCTTCTCCTTCTCCATTCTCTCTCTTGACCGAAACCCTAACTCATATTGTTTAGCTTTTGTTCAAATGACCCTTCACTTGGCGAGTTGGGTTCAGCTGAACCCTTTTGTCAATTAACTAACTACTTTTATCTGCACTATCCTGATTATATTGTTGGTATGACCTATTTCTATGAAAAATTAATTTATAAATCCAGCATATTTTATTTATTGACATGGTTCAATTTTTTTCTTGACCTATTTAATTGATTATTTTCACCCCCAACCCCCTCCTCTCACATACTTTCTTGTAATTCAGGTATCTTTGTGTTGCTCTCTTTATTATTCTTATTGATAAAACTAGCATAACTGATGGATAAAGATGATAAAGTGCTGCTGTAGTTGTATTCTTCTTTTTATAATATGCTATAATATATAGGATTAATGCCTTTGGCTTATATTATCTCATTTATTATGTATTTCATCCTGGTTTTCAGAAAAGGATTTTACAGCAAATCCAGTAGATAGAGGAAATAGATAATCTTGAGGCGGCAAGTGCAATATTTCAGCATTCAATCTTTGAAATTTTCCGAAGTACTATTTTCGAAATGCGTAGGTGAGCGAAAAGCTTCTGAACTCCGACACAATGTCAAATGAACGTACCTAGAAGAGTAGTATTTTAATATGCCCCTATTAAATCATCAAGCAGTAGGCTTGATGATTAAAGTGCCCGTTGAGGCGATGACAACACTTCGTTGAGAAATTATCAAGTTTTGATGAATTGCACACCAAAAATCCCACAAGAGTATCCCATGCATTATTTATTCAAAAAAAAAAAATACAAATATACAATAACCTTGAATCAAAACAGAGATGATTTCCGATTACGGATTTAAAAAACCAGAAAAAAAATCAGCTGAAAGATGTCTGCACAACAATATTTTTTAAAGTGCGATCTGGACGTCAAGTGAAAGAAACTTAATAGTAAGGCTAGCTCTACAAATATTACAAAACTAATATAAACACGTCACACTAAATAAAGAATTAATTTAACTAATATTAAAAGCTTCATTATGTTTCAAAAATACAACATAACCTGCAGTTAATGTGTCATGATTTATTCTGCGAAATCATAGAAGCACATGCTATTTGCAGGAGAGATGGTCGTCTCCCATTAACAAGAATTTGTTTAGCAAAGTCGACACGTATCAATTTGAATTGATAATGCTGTTTCATATATTAAAATAAATTAGCTCTACACAATATTTACCTATTTGATAAAATTATCAAAGTTCAAAACAGGATAATTGACCGTACATGCTACCAGTTAAGACTTAATTCCAAGTTTCTTACTATCTTCTGTTAGTGACTCTGGTGCTCAAGTTTGTTATTGTGGCTTATATTTAGTTTACTTGACTGCATTTTGGCAAAGCAAAATAAATAAAAAAGAAATCAACGAAAGAGGACATAGTGATGGTTGCATACAAATAAAAAAATAGCAATATAATAGCAACACAAATTACCTTGCCTTTCCACAAAACATCCACCTCCCTGTAATAAGGCGCAAGTAATGTTACACAATCGCCTTCCTTGACCTATTGAACAAAGATACAAAGTAAATATTTTGGTAGGCTACAAATCCTCAGTATAACATGTATGATGTATAAAGTACACAATCTAATTTAATTAATTGTTCTTACAGATTCAAACTGGAGCCCAAAAACTGATAGAATGAAGCGACACATATTGGAATCACTGAGCAAATAATACCTAAAAGACCACACGACCAGTTAAACCAACACATCATATAGTATCAATACGAAAACAAAATGAACAGTACAAGCAGCAAAAAAAAAAAAGAAAAGCACACTATAACCCAGCACCTGCAGCAACCAAAACAGCCATTATGCTATTATGTTTCCTGCCTGGAATAGAGGTGGCAAGGTTAACCAGACATCAGTCAACAGACCTGACTCAATTTAAAACAAGCTGTTCAGTTGACAGGCCAGTATTTCAAGATCCTGCAGTTGTTTTGGGTCCAGTTCAGAGCGCTATTACCAAGCCAACCTGATTCACTATTTTACTTTCTTTTAAAATATTATTTTGTTCTTCTTTATTGAAAGAACATATCCAACAGGTAGGGAAAAAATTATTGCTTCAGCACATTGACCAATTCCAACCAACAGTTTGAGGACTAATTTATATTCATGGGTCCCAAGGATAATGCTTGCATGCCACTGGCATGTCTGATCATCAATTGATAATGCGACAGTGATGGTATTGGGTTCAACATTTTGCTTTATTGAAACAATGAAAGAAAGGTTGTATTGGGTCATAATATGCCATTCGAACCACGAAAAAAAAGGATGTTAATCATAATTCAGTTGTTCAAACAGCTTGCATGGACAACGATGATGGTATCAACCTTTAATCCTCTTCAATATCCTTCATTATTTCTAGCAAATAAAAATGAAGTTTCTGTAAAAACAAGATCGTTAAAGGAACTCACAGAGGAGCAATGTTATCGTGCTTTATGAAGAGAAGCACTTTTGCCAAAACTGCTGCACCAGTGTTGATTCCTTCCGAAAGAGAATCCACAGTGGCTCCCCTGTATGCTGGTTCTACTATGTTAAAACATCAATAATTAGCTTTCAAGGGAAAAATAAAAGCATTGTACAGATTTGAATATAAGGAACCAAAAGAATACTCACAGCTGACTTCACCCAAGTTTAATGCCATTGATGTCAACTTCTTGTTCCGCAACTTCTTCAAGAGTTACCAAAGAATACAAGAGTTTATTAGTAAAAAAGCACATTCAATTTAATCAAGCACATGAAATTTTGGCCTAAACTCATTGGCAGAATGCAGTATGGTAGATTACCCTTTTTTCCCATTTTTGTACATATTCTAAAATCCAACTTAATAACACAAAGTAACATTTACTAATCTTAACATTCCCCACAACTTCTACGATTGTGTCACAACAAAAGCCTTAAATATCTTTCAGATCAACTATATACATTATGCAACATAAGCCATAAACCTAAGAAATGTAAAAGAAAAACAGTTAAACTGTAATCATATCAGTAGCAGTACCATTCTAGTACGGGACATCAGTTATGAGATCACCATGGAATCATGTGTGATTCAGATTCTTTATCTAGAAGTATGTCATTTAATGAGACGATCAAGTACCTTAACTGAAGTATCAAGCTTGTCAATTACACTAATTATTTTCCTAACTTCTTCATCCCCACCAAGGCTTGGGTCCTGTGAAGCGGCAGCTTCAAATCTATGTAGGGCCCTTTCGTAATTTTCCAGATACTTGTGGGCCTACAAGAAGGGTTTATAGGAAAATTACTTCTTTTAACTTCTGGTATTTGCAAATAATACCCAACATTTCCAGCATCTTTTGCAACTATCACCCACTATTTGAAGGTTCATAACACCAATCAATTGTGTTACATTAATTCTCTCTTTCAGCTCACCAATACTGATATGCTGCATATGCACACAACCTGCATGTGATATGTAGAGTGTGTGCCACATAGTGTATCTATTATTTAAGTATTAAGATTTGTTAAGATATGGTCAACAGTTTGATCAAGTATGCAACTGCCACATGTATCAGTCCACGAGGAGCTGCGAGAAGCAGTTCACGAGACCCCCAAACATCGGGGATTCCTTCGATGCAACAATGGAAAGAAATAAGGAAAAATAATGATATTAAGTTAATCTTTGACTTCTTATTTGCTATGTATTCAAGGAGAAAGATGATTTTCTCAAAGCTTACAGTAGCACAATTGAAGCTGAGGTCTGGATTTGATTTCATCAACTCGTCCTTCTCCTAAGTATACAAAAAAGTAAAACAGTCTAAATGTACAATTTATGTTGTAGTGAAATATGACTGGGGCATCTCCAACATAAAACAACAATTTCATACAATGCGAGCTTGCTTACAGCGTTTTGATATGCTTTAAGCGAGTTCTGGAGCTTTGTATGCTCACATGCACCATATACAAAAAAGCTGGTCAGATATGCATTTCCAAGATTATCTGTAACAAAAGTAAAGTATAAGAATTCTTCCAAAAACTTGCCCAATGTATTAGTTATTCTTGCTTGCTATAGCCCTAAGAACATTATATAGAAAATCCCACTACGTCAATTTATGTTTTGAATCTGAAACAAACTGTACCTAAGGCAATTTAAGCTTCTTTTCTATCTTGAAAAATAGAAAATGCATTTAGTGTTTAAAGGAAATTAAAAAACCAGCGGAAACTGCAATTTGTGATATCAAGGAGCAACAATGCCTGATACAGTGATGGAGCACTATATAACATAGTTACAGGCTGGTGATACATTCCTCATTTCTGAAAGAAGAAGTGGAATCTTACACCACGAATTCCCATCCTTAATATCCAACATTGCAGCTTCTTTTGCATGCTTAATGCTTTCATCAACCAATGTAGCTTGATCTTCCTGGCCTATAATATTAACTGCGATAGATTATTCAAATGAGTTTTCTTACAAGAAGAGCATGAGTCAATCTCCTATGAAACATGACAAATTATATCATCTAAGAGTTTTCTTGAACAATAATTCATTTTCCATTCATTATCCAGAAAACCAAATCAACATGTTATGCCATGCACCTGCATTTCAGAAAGGAACCAACAACATATTTGTTCAATGAATATCTAAATGTTTTTACCTTGAGACATGCTTCTTTCCAGCATCGAAAGCTGACACAAAACTTTCTTGTTTGGGCCCTGCAAGTTTTGCATGTTAGTAGATAATTTTTTAACCTCTGTCCAGCAAAGAAATTTTTATCCATAATCTTATGTTCCCACAATGTTTCAGGAAATTAAATACTGATAAAGATTCCACCCTATCCTTTGACAGATTAGCTCCAATAAAGATGAACAAATAGTGTATAGCATATTAGAGTGGTGTTGCACATCAAAGCATAATGCACAAGTTGTGAGAATGATACCTTGCTCAATGCAAGAGTAAAGCAATTTTTTGCAGAAACCAGATCCCCTTTTTTCCAAATGCAATTACCTAGGCATAGCCAGGCATCCACAAGAGATGGATTCAGCTTTACCTGAAAGTTTTTATTATAACAAAAAAGGCTCAAGAGATAGCAATTAACCTAATCAAGCCTGACTACTTTCATACACCTACTTATTGGCTTTTAAGTTTTAAGGATGAGAAAACAATTAAACATTTTAAATAATAAACTTCTGTTTCAAAACAGGTCATCAACAAGAGTTCAAATCTTATTATTACACTCTTGGTATAGTAGTCATGTCTTTCTATCCAAGCAATGTGGTTCAGCACAGTACATCAAGTTAAAGTGATCAGTATAATATAAAAGAACCAAATAATTACACAAATATAATTGCATACCGCTTTTGATAAATGGTCTTCTGCTTCCTTATTATAATCAGGAAACACGTCTAATATTTTTCCCTTGAGGAATTCAAGCATTGCACGCTGTTGGACTGATTTCCTTTGTTCTATGAGAAAAACAAAATAAGAGTAATAACTAAAAATTCTCATAGAGTTTTCAACTTGGATATGCCAAGATTGTGGCAAGAGAGGATATAGCAAATTATCACTCTTGCCAGCAAAAAGAAATGCTCGGTAAAATAAATCCCATAATTACAAAAATTATATTTTAAAGAAGTATCAGTTTCAAGCCAGTCAGCTATCTTTTCAGACTCAGTATCTATCTTGTTATAATACAAGGCCAATTTCAGTAAACTAGACCAGATCTGTGCCACTACACCAACATACTTATTTTGTCAAATACTCAAATACTCTAACCACAAATTCAATATTATTAAAAAGAACTTCATTACCGTACCATTTAATCAAGCAAATTATTGGTTATGTCAAATTGATTCATTAGAAAGTATGATCATGATGTCAACATAAATAGCCATGTAAAAGACATTATCCTCCATAATCCCCAAGCAAACATCTCTGTGACTAAATATAGTTTACAGCTTGCACGTATTTGACAAATATTAATACTATCTGTAAAATTTGGAGTAGAGCATATGCACTGATCAAATTTGGACAAAGTACAAGCCAACTGTCTATAAAGGGACAAAGAACAGTTGATTGAACAATTCAACAAACATCCGACGTTTTACAACCTAATGGTAAACATTTACTTATATGATCAGCACCATGCATTTTCACTCTTCAACCTTCTTACAGTTTACATAAATTGTGTGTTTAATTATCACAATCAGACTTCTAACAACAACATTCAAGTACAGTTCGAAACTCTACTAAAACAATAGACAAAGATTTGTCACACTGCGCAAAGCTTCACTAGTAAGAGAGAAACAATCAAACAAGATCAAGGAATCAATACCAACTGGAACAGAATCTAGTCGCGCAAGCGCGGTGTCAGCGAGTGTTCGGATCCTGGAAGCCTTCTCGGTGGGGTCGCTCGGGAAATAGGTGTCGCGTACTCGGTACAGCTCCTCGGTCGCCTCCGTTGCCATGGCGATTGCGTTGTCGCCCGTTCCGGACACTTGCGCCGCTTCCTCTCCGCTCATGTCGAATGAGAAAGTACCAGTGAAATTCGCTGGGAAGTGGGGAGAGGAAGAGAAGAGGTGTGAAATGGAATAGAGAGATTTTAGTAGAAGGATTTCAAGGGAAAATCTTATGAAATATCCCCCGCTAACAAATCATAAAGGCAATTGGATTACCGAATTTAAGAATTATTTCCTCCTGGTGTTATTTAGTTCCCCAATTTGTTATTAGCTAATACTTATATAGTAAGTAGTAACTCAGCGGAACGAAATCCTCCGCAGGTTTTGCAGTGTAAATTTTTTTATCTGAATCGTCCGATATGTCTATTGTCTGGTGATTAATACTAGATCTGTCGAGATTCACACGGCTCATAAAAATCAGCCGTCGAAATTAGATCGAACAGTTCAGATTAAAAATTTTGCAGTGCAGGTTTTATAAAAACCCGCAGAGGATTCTGATCCTCAGCGGTCAAATAAAAATGGACATTACGCGAGCAAAATTTGTTTAGATATATTTTAGATTTTATTGCCTACTTTACTATGTCATCACTATTTTAATTTGAAATTTTACTTTAAAAATTTGTTAAAATCAATTACATCATTGATATATGAAAAGTTCTCCAACGCTCCAGCTCTTTAAAATGGACATTTCCTGACCAAAAATTGTGTAGATAAATATTAGATTTTCGTTGTCTACTTTACTGTGTATCACTATTTTAATTTGAAAATCTAAAAATTGTGTAGATATATATTAGATTTTCGTTGTCCACTTTACTGTGTATATCACTATTTTAATTTGAAAATCTAAAAATTGTGTAGATATATATTAGATTTTCGTTGTCTACTTTACTGTGTATCACTATTTTAATTTGAAAATCTACTTTAAAATGTTATTAAAATCAATTACAACATTCTAAATATGAACAGTTCTCCAATGCTCCAGCTCTTCATCTCCATTTTTCTCACAGTGATAGACATTAAATAATGAGAAATGCTAGTGTCCAATATATTGGACGGACGGGTCCATCCAATACGATCATTCTCACACTTTAAATTTCAAATGACCGATTCAAACTGTTCAATATGTTTTTCATATTGAAAACTTGTAAGAAACCAATTTTTACATTTTTTTGAAAATTTTTACTATTTTTTTTAGTATTTTAGAAAAATCATGATATAACAAATATGGATTGTCCAATAACAATGATTTTCTAAAATACCAAAAAATTAGCAACAAAATTTAAAAAAATAAAAATTTTGGTTTCTTATAATTTCAACGTGGAGAACATATTGAATGGTTCGGATCGGTTGTTTCAAATTAAAAATGTGAGAACAATCATATTGGACGGACCTCATATGTCTCATATATTGGACTCTAGCATTTCTCTTAAATAATAACTAGCCATATTATCGTGCTTTGCGCTATAAATGTTAGAGCGAAATTGATCTTTTGATTCTTTCTTCTTCTTTTTTTTTTAATAAGAGAGTATCGGCCTTTTAAAATTTCACCCACCTCATAATATCAAAAACATCATCAATATAAAAAAAAATTTGAACAAAATTATAGAAATTCAAAATATGAAAAAATATCATTGGATTAAGAAAAAATTACAAAGAAATTCATAAATTCAAAAATAATCTGGACAAAGCTTGCAACACAACTAAACAAAAAACATACATTTTTAAATTCAATTATTAATGATATATGTACTATTGATCAAAATGAATCAAGATTGAATATTCATCGAGTGAAACTTGATGCTAATTAATTATCTCATTATTATATTAAAAGATATATAATGTAAACTAATATATCAAAATAATATTTTTGATGTAGGCTAAAATATATTTGCACTCATTAAAATAGAAATAGAAAGAATTGTTGGATTTAACTCTAACTCTCGATTTGCCAATTTGCAAAACAACACCAAACATCTTAACTAACCATTTAATTTAGTGTCCTTTAGTGATTATTTTGGAAGAATGACTTGGAGTGAGTCAAACAAAGCTGCAGAAGACCGCTGAAGATTAGTTAGATAGTCAGAATTGTTTAAGGTTGTAATTCTAAACTAATCTCCTCAAATTTCTAAGTTTAATGCTCAGATTTTACTAATAACGTTATACAACGTTTTATAGCGTTATACAACGTTACAGAACTCCTCCAACTGTGCCTAGTCGCAAAAACAGCTTTCATGCGTTACACAACACTTCATTCACTTATGTAACGCTTAGTCAAACGATGTGTAACGATTGAAGACGTTACACAACGGATTGACCAAGTCAGCAATCTTTCTCTCTGCACCTTTGCGTTGTGTAACGGTTCCTAGCGTTACACAACGGATCAAAAACAAGCGTTACAAGACGTTTGTTTAGGAAATTCTAACGCTTTGAGATCTTTGGCCATTTTGAGGGTGTTCTGGCGTATGTCGTGTAACGTTATGTCCGTCACACAACGTTTTGTATTTCAAACGTTGCACAACGCTTCTTAGCGTTATGTAACGCTTTTTGACAACTTTTTGAACGTTGGAGTCTTCTGTTCAATACGTTATATAACGTTTCCAAACGTTATACAACGTTTATGACACCCTCCAACGTTATTGTCGGAATTTGTTTTATTTAACGGCTATATTGAAACGTTGTGTAACGTTTCGGAGCGTTGTGTAACGTTTTGTTCAGATTTTGACTGGTTTAGAGCTCTTGGCACCCTCTATATATATTAGACTTTTTTGAGCTGATCCAACTGATTGAATACCTTGCTATATCCCTGCTTTTGAGTTCTAAACCTGAGAGATCCATCCTTTCATCTAATTGAGCATTTTCTTAGACAATTTATAGAGATTTGAGTGCATCAATCAAACCCATAGTTTAATAGCTAGATTATTGAGCGATTTGGTTGAGAGCCTTGATCTTTGTTGCTATTTTGTGATTAGTTAGAGGTTAGGCCGATCCGCTTCGAGTTCATTGTGACGAAGTGATTCGGTTCGCAATTGTAGTCCCGTTCGGTTGGAATAGAACAGAGCGCGCCCGATTTGGTGGTCGCGAAACTCCCGGAGACGTACGACTAAGGCTAGCTTCATCTAGCGGGTCGGAACTCCGTAATCAATCGCTTGTCATCTCTTTCTCTCTTTATTTACTTTACTTTTGACTTGTGCTTGATTGTTTGTGTGTGAACCAATTTGAATTGTTTGAATTGTTATTTTTTCGTAAAATTGTCCAAACCGGTTTAGGATTTGAATTTGTGCCTATTCACCCCCCCTCTAGGCCTAGTTTTAGGGACAACAAAGTGGTATCAGAGCAGGAGTTATCTTTTTGACCTATTTGTGTATTAGATAACCTCGATTCATGGCCTCTAGGGTGATAGAAAAACCGGACAAGTTTGGTTCCACTTGCAAGAACTTCCGTTATTAGAAGAGGTGTATGGTTGTATACCTTAACTTGATTGACCTTTGGGATGTAGTGGATAAGCCATATGCTCCAAACCTAGATAGTGAAGGTAGGGAGATTCATGCCTCCAAATTGCTTAGGGCCAAAAATGACAATGCCGTAAATGTCCTTCTCAACTCGGTCCATGAGTCCATAGCGGCCATTTTCGGTAGCTCAACCAATGCACATGAAATGTGGGTTTCTCTCTTAAACCGTTATGAGAGAAATTCTCTAATCAAAAGCTCCCGTCAATTTGAGTTGGAGTCAAGATTAGATAATTTCCGCATAATGGATGGTGAATGCATCGAGAAAATGTATACCAGGTTTATACAATTGCTCGATGAATTCAACAACATTGGAGAAACTCTATCTAATAGCCGTGTGATAGGAAAATTGCTTAGAGCTTTGGTGAGAAGACCTCAATTCGACAATCTCATCTCGACTCTTGAGACACAACAAAGGTCCCACAATAACCTCACACCGGAGATCATCTATACTCACTACCGGTGTGTAGAAGAGAAGCTCAAGCAACTTGGGGAGTTGAGATATGAGCCTAAATCCATTGCTTTGTCGGCTAGTGAGAACAAAGTCTCTCCCTCCAAACACCGCCAAAATGACAACCATCAAGGTAGGCACCGTCACTCGAGTGACAAGGCAAAGGGCATATTCGACCTTGATGAGGACAAGCAAGGAGCCGTGCTCTCAAAAATGTTTCGGGCCATTATGATCTTTGAGGGAAACTTCAACAAGGAACGGCTTGACAATGATGAGAGGGCTCTTTGCTTTGTGTGTCAAAAGGAGGGTCACACCATGTACACTTGCTTCAAGCTCTTCCCTCACTTGAAGAAGGATAAGGAAGATGGTGGCAAGAAAAGAGGTGATGGCCGGTACAAGTCCAAAAATGGACACTATAAGGGCAAGAAGAAGGGAGAGAGGGCTATGCAAGCCACATGGGACAATGATTCCGACTCGAGCTCATCGTCCTCATCCGATTAGGAGTCCGAATGCGACTTTGACAACCTTGCTTTGGTAGCTCAAGTCAATGATGTGAAGATGCCCATGGATGATGATCTTGATGATTTGGTGAAGGAGGTCTTCAATGAGTATAATCGAGGCAACATTTATGTGCATCCATTGAGCAAAGCAAGTGTTGGAGAAGCCTTAACCTCCTCATCAATCACAACTCCAATCTCCACTCCAACTCAAGAAGTGGTACCTAAGGTAGCTATTGAAGCGCCTAAGGTTACCAATGAGGTACAACTAAACTCATCTCCTTGTAGTGAAAGTGATAGCGATAGTGAAAATGACTTGTGCTTGAATGATGATATAAACTCTCAAATTGATAGGTTAAATGATTATCTTGATGAGTCCCTTAAGACTATTGCTAGTCAAAAAGAGGAAATTAGTCTTTTGACAGCTAAGATACATGATCTTGAAGCTTCGGTGAGTAAGTATAAGGGTATGATTGAGAGTTTTGAAAACCAAAAGATTGTGAAAAATGTCAAGCTCTTTTGAGTAAGGCAAATACTTTGAAAAATAATGAAAGGGCATGAAGTTCATCTAGTGCTTCAAATAGTACTAAGATGGATCTTGATAAAATGTATGTGGGCCAAAAATCAAATGACAAATCGGGACTTGGTTTCAAGAAGGGAAATCAATCCTCTTTTAGATCAAGAAACTCGATTAGCCCGACACAAAATGAGAGACATTATAACAAGAACACCAATGGTAGGAACACACATGGGAAAGGGCAAAAGAATTTCTTTGATTCGCAAAATGGTGCTCAAAAGAATTTTGATAGGAATAGAAATGGTTTCAAGGGTCCTCAAAAGAATTTGCAAAACAATCGGGGCCCAAACAATTTGTATTTCAAGGGACCCGATGGGTGTTTTCATCTTTTCCAAAACAATAGGGGAAATAGGAATAGCACACACACTAGACCTCAAAACAATGGGAAAAATAAGAATGCCTCTTAACAAAACAAAACGAATTTTCAAAAACCAAATTTGAAAGGTTCTCAATCATACACTTTCTCTAAGGATCCAAAAATCAAGGCCATGGAGCTTAGGCGTCATTATGAGACCCATTTTGTTAGAGAAATGTCACAAATGAACAAACCCACTAGTGCATGTTGCAACTATTGTGGTAAGAATGGCCATCTCACATTAGATTGCAAGTTTAGGAAAGTAAACCATATATCCGGTTCAAAGAGTATGGTTTGGGTTCCTAAAATCGCTTCCACTTCCATTTCATCTAGTGGAAGCGGTTCTAATGTGGCTTGAAAAATCATTCTATATCCCCGGGTCTTATAGTAAAATTTTAAGGGGGAGAAAATACAAGAATTATGTTAATTGTTTGTTTCTAACTAATATATATTCTTGTAGGTTTGTTTATTATCATCATTCAAGAAAAGTGATTGGATCATAGATAGTGGGTGCTCACATCACATGACCGGTGATGAATCTTGTTTCAAGTCACTTGAATCTATTGATGGTGGTGAGGTTACTTTTGGAAATAATCTTAGAAAGAGCACTATTATTGGTATAGGCTCGGTTGGTAACCAAAATCTTACGGTGTCTAATGTATATCTTGTTGATGGTCTTAACTACAACCTTTTAAGTGTGAGTAAATTATGTGATGCCGGATATTATTTGAAGTTTGATCACTCCTCTTGCTATATGCATCAAAATTCGGATAATTCCCTTGTATATACCGGACAAAGGAAAAATGATGTCTATTACTTGAACTTTGACCACTTTACCACCGGTGAACAATGCTTTAGTGCCATGGCTTCCGGTTCATGGCTATGGCATAGAAGACTTGATCACGTTTCAATAGACTCCTTAAAGAAACTTGTCAAATTAAACCTTGTCCGTGGTCTACCATCACACAAACTTGACTTAAATGGATTGTGTGAAACTTGCATGAAAGGCAAGCAAACCAAGTCTAGTTTTAAGACTAAAGAAGTTATCTCTACCTCTCAACCCTTGCAACTACTCCATATGGACTTGTTTGAACCAATAAATGTTATGAGTTTGAGCAAAAAGAGGTATATGTTTGTGGTAGTTGATGACTATAGTCGTTTTACTTGGGTTTTCTTTCTTACTCATAAGGAAGAAGCATTTGACTATTTTGTCAAATTTAGCAACCGGGTTGAAAATGAAAAATGATTAAAAATCTCTAGAATTCGGAGTGACCATGGAAGGAAATTTGAAAATGCTAAATTTGATGAATTATGCATAGAAAAAGGATATAAACAAGAATTTTCCGCTCCATGCACTCCCCAACAAAATGGTGTAGTGGAGAGGAAAAACCGAACTCTACAAGAGCTAGCACGCACAATGCTACATGAATTTGCCGTACCCAAGTTTCTTTGGGCCGAAGCGGTAAATACGGCATGTCATGTAGTAAACCGTGCATGTATTCGTTCCAAACTCAAGAAAACACCTTTTGAATTGTGGGTTGGTCGAACACCAAATATATTCTATTTCCGTGTATTTGGGTCCAAGTGTTTTGTCCTTGATGAGTCTCCTAAAGTAACCAAATTTGATGCTAAATCTTTGACCGGTATATTTGTTGGTTACTCAAATACAAGTAAAGCGTATAGAGTTTATTTACCTACCTCAAGGGTTGTAATTGAGTCAATAAATGTCAAATTTAATGAAAATGCTAATGAGAAAACCGAGGAAGGTAACTCTATTGTAGGTATCCAAGATGGAGCAACAACTCAAGAAATTGAGTTTCAACCAAAGGATGAGCTTCCACCGGTGATACTTGAGGAACCTTTGAACCGGGACGATGACAATTTGATAGGGGGAGAGAATCATGAGGAAAACACAATTGACACAACTCAAGATGAGACGCCTCATGATGAAACTCAACCTATACCTCAACCGGTTCATGAGCCTCCCGAAGTACTTAGAGAAGTGTCATCTCATCCTCTTTCTAATGTTATAGATGACCCTAGGGAAGGTGTTAGGACTAAGTCGGGTTTGAACCAAATGATTGGTCATTGTGCCTTTGTGTCTCAACTAGAGCCAAAATCCTTCAAAGAGGCCAATGTTGACCCAAATTGGATTGTTGCCATGCAAGAGGAGTTAAACCAATTTGAAAGAAATCAAGTTTGGGAACTTGTACCCTTACCAAGTGGTAAGCAAGTTATTGGTACCAAATGAGTTTATAGGAACAAGCTAGATGAAATTGGTAATGTGGTTAGAAACAAACTCGCTTGGTTGCACAAGGTTTCAAGCAATAAGAAGGTATTGATTTTGAGGAAACTTTTGCACCCGTTGCTCGTCTTGAATCCATTAGAATGCTCTTGGCATATGCCGCTAACAAAGGTTTCACTCTATTCCAAATGGATGTCAAGAGTGCATTTCTAAATGGGTGGATAGATGAGGAAGTGTATGTCAAACAACCTCCCAGTTTTGTTGATCATTTTAATCCCGACCATGTGTTCAAGTTTCATAAAGCTTTGTATGGTTTGAAACAAGCACCTAGAGCTTGGTATGGTAGACTTTGTATCTTCCTTCTTGACAATGGTTTTGCTAGGGGCAAAATGGACACAACTCTTTTCACCAAGAAAAGGGATAACCATTTATTACTCGTGCAAATTTATGTGGATGATATTATTTTTGGCTCTACTAATTTAACTCTTGCACAAGAGTTTTCCTCTTTGATGAGTAGTGAATTTGAGATGAGCATGATGGGAGAACTCAACTTCTTTTTGGGACTACAAATCAAACAACTCCAAGATGACATCTTCATTAGTCAAATCAAATATACTAAGTAGTTAATTGAGAAATTTGGTGTTGAGGATAGTAAAAGTTTAGATACACCAATTGGCAAGAGTGCAAATATTGATGCGGATGAGAAAGGCAAGCCGATGGACATAACTCTTTACCGAGGCATAATTGGAAGCTTGCTCTATCTCACGGCGAGTAGGCCGGATATTATGTATGCCGTATGTTTATGTGCTAGGTACCAAACCAATTCTAAGGAGTCTCACCACAAAGCGGTAAAAAGAATTTTGAGATATGTTAAGGGTACCCAAAGTTTAGGCCTTTGGTATGGTAAACAAACCGAACTTGACTTGGTAGGGTATACCGATGCCGACTTTGCCGGTGATAGCATGGACTGAAAGAGTACAAATGGAACTTGTCAATTTCTTGGTGGTTCACTAGTTTCTTGGTTGACCAAGTCAGCAATCTTTCTCTCTGCACCTTTGCGTTGTGTAACGGTTCCTAGCGTTACACAACGGATCAAAAACAAGCGTTACAAGACGTTTGTTTAGGAAATTCTAACGCTTTGAGGTCTTTGGCCATTTTGAGGGTGTTCTGGCGTATGTCGTGTAACGTTATGTCCGTCACACAACGTTTTGTATTTCAAACGTTGCACAACGCTTCCTAGCGTTATGTAACGCTTTTTGACAACTTTTTGAACGTTGGAGTCTTCTGTTCAATACGTTATATAACGTTTGAAAACGTTATGTAACGTTTCTGACACCCTCCAACGCTATTGTCGAATTTTGTTTTATTTAACGGATATATCGGAACGTTGTGTAACGTTTCGGAGCGTTGTGTAACGTTATGTTCAGAATTTGACTGGTTTAGAGCTTTTGGCACCCTCTATATATATCAGACTTTTTTGAGTTGATCCAACTGATTGAACACCTTGCTATATCCCTGCTTTTGAGCTCTAAACCTGAGAGATTCATCCTTTCACCTAATTGAGCATTTCTTAGACAATTTATAGAGATTTTGAGAGCATCAATCAAACCCATAGTTTTATAGCTATATTATTGAGCGATTTGGTTGAGAGTCTCAATCTTTGTTGCTATTTGGTGATTAGTTAGAGGTTAGGCCGATCCGCTTCGAGATCCTTGTGACGAAGCAATTCGGTTCGCATTTGTAGACCCGTTCGATTGGAATAGAACGGAGCGCGTCCGTTTTGTGGTCGCGAAACTCCCGGAGATGTACGACTAAGGCTAGCTTCATCTAGCGGGTCGGAACTCCGTAATCAATCGCTTGTCATCTCTTTCTCTCTTTATTTACTTTACTTTTGACTTGTGCTTGATTGTTTGTGTGTGAACCAATTTGAATTGTTTGAATTGTTATTTTTCCGCAAAATTGTCCAAACTGGTTTAGGATTTGAATTTGTGCCTATTCACCCCCCTCTAGGCCTAGTTTTAGGGACAACAAGAATTTATTACTAGATCTATATTTGAAAAAGATAGCACAACACATATGAAAAAAGTTCTTAAAATATTAATTATTTTTTGCATTTTGGAAATAGATCACAGATGTAAAATTTTCTCATCTATAATTTTTCAAATAATTTTATTTATTAAGAAATTAATATTTCTATTAATTTTTTTTATCGAGATGTCGAATTTTTTTATTGAAGTATAAATATATATATATATTTTTTATTCACCCACCCATTGAGTGGGTACACTTGCTAGTTTCTTATAAAAGTACTAATTCAAGGGCAAAAACAATTAGACCAAGGATATAAACAATACTTTACTATATGTATTCTTAATTGTTGATTGTTTAAATCAATGGCTGGATGTTATTAACAGATATAAGTTTATTCATTCTTCAATTCAAATGGAAAGATTTTATCGCTCAATTGGTTTTGTACCGTTTGGAAAGAGAGCACAACACAGATGAAAAAATTATTTAAAATGATAATTACTTTTTAATTTAGAAATAGAGCACATATGTAAAGTTTTATCATTTGTAATTTTCTAAATAATTTCATTTATTAAGAAATATATATTTCTATTAAATTATTTGTATTGAGATGTTGATTTTTATTTTTTTTTGAAGTCTTAATATTTTTTTTCAAACTTTTATTTACCCACCCATTGAGTGGGTACGCTTGCTAATAATTTAGCAACAACATATTTCAAATTGCAAGTTTTTATAATGACATAAATCTAATTATTATACGTGGAACCCAATGTACATATATTTCGAATCTTTTGTCTTCGGTTTTATTTGATCTACTATTGTGGTAAAAAAAAAATGGATACTTTGTACTTTCATAAGATGTAATAACTATATTAACGCACAGTGATCAAAGTGATAAATTTATATCTTTTATGCATGCATGGTATGTGTTGCGATTTTTACTATTTCTACGGAATCAGCTATATGTGGTTTAGTCGCATCAATCATGTTGCTTCGTGCGGTTTATATATGTATTTGCGGCTTTGCTTAAACAAATTGGTAAAAACAGCCTTAACGAAGCACTCATTTATGTCCTATTCTTCAAATTGAGCCCTTGGAGGGCAGTTTTGTCTTTTTTTTTTACATTTCTTTTAGTATGTGATACAACTTATCGTATATATAATAAAAAAATTTCACTTTTACCGCAAGTTCGAAAATAATATTTCTACACCCCTCTTCCGACTACTACGATTTTAACAGCCTTTTTAGTTTACACTACCGAATGACATTATTAATAATTTCATTAAAAAAAAGATCCGAATTACACTATTATTAGAGTACTATTTGCCCCAAACTATATATTCTAAAATAAACATCTTGGCATCTTGCCATAAATGCTGTAAAATTTTGCCTTTGAATAGATTGACTTGCTCCATCGGGCTGATATACAACTGTCAAGAAATACAAGCACCTGCCCTTAATTCAGTTAATTGTCACATATACTTTTACTTTTTAGGTGTGGAATAGCTATTATTGACAGAAGACAAATAAAAACCGAAGATATGATGCGATTTATGGAGAGTAACAAAATTATAGTGGCTCCTCTTTTAGCGAATGAAGAAGATAAAAAAAATATTAGCGGTAGAAAAAATGAAAGGAAAACTAAAAATTACCAAAATATATTATCGGAGTAATAATTCCTGCCACAAAGATTTAGTTACTCCAAAACCGACGGGTCTAAAATAAGCTCCGAGATTTGACATCTTTCCTTATTCGGTACCAAAAAAATCTCGTTCTCCCAGATTTGTCATGCCTTCCTTATTCGAGATCAAACAAAATTTCCAAATTAAATACCGACCGACCTACGAAGTAAAACGTAATCCCCACCCCAAGTAAACAAAATTTATTTCAAAGAAGGAAATAAATTTACGCTCTTTTCTTCCTTTATTATATATATCCTATATTTCTATTTTCCACGATTCCACGAAAAACACTTCTAATCGGAAAACAGAGGGGGAAAAAAAGGAAGAAAGGAATTGCCACCCACCCACCATGTGTCAATCAACTGATCATGGTGCAAATGCACCATCTGCTGCTCCATCGGTCGAGGCATCTCTGGGTTTAGAGTCTCAGTCGACCTCCGTGCGACCGCCTTCACCGGCCCAGCCTCCCCTGAGGCGGAGTCCCCGCCTCTCAGCATTATCGGCGAAAACTCGATCGCCACCTCAAGCCACACATGCAAATTCAGTATCTGCTGCTCCATCCGCCGTGACATATCCGGGTTTAGGGTTTCAGTCGACCTCAGTGCTGCCACCTTCACCGGCACGACCTCCCTTGAGGCGGAGTCCTCGCCTCTCAGCATTATCGGCGAAAACTCAATCGCCACCTCCAGCCGTGCATGCAAGTCCAGCATCTGCTTTCTCTTCTGCCGAGACATTTTTAGAGATAAGATCTCAACCGAACACAGCGACGCAGCCTGCACAGCAACATTTCCGAAGGTGTACTGCCCGTATGTCCACAGGAGGAAAAGTACCGAAGCATTGCCTTGCTCCTCCTTTTGAGAGGATTACACCTCTCGGCAAGAGAAAGAGGGTTCAACCACCATCGGAGATATACCCATGGATATGACCTTCTGATTTCATGAAAATTATATATAGAAAATTTGTACTTTTATATTAGATGTAACCATATTATTTTACGACGATCAAAGTGATAAACTTGTGTTTTCTGTAATGGTCAATGTTGCGTTTTTTTGTTGGCAATTTATTATAGGAATAAGCTATATGTAGTTTTGGCATCATGTTGCTTAGAGCAGTTTAAATATGTTTGTTTTGTCTTTTGCTCAAACGAAATGGTAGAAACAATTGTGTACTCTTGCTTTGCTAATTTGTTAGAAAGGAAATTTTTTAGTGTGTTTTAGTGGCGTTAACTACAATTGCGTACTTGCTTTGTTAATTAATCTGTAGATAGGTTAGCAAAGCTATATTTTGTTTATCGACATCATGTTGCTTATCTTTCCTTAAATTGCTCATGTTCTTTCCATTTTATTCATAGGTTAGCAAAGCTATATGTGAGTAATGTGACCACCGCAAAGCATAATTAAGTCAACAATATCATAAACATGAATAGCAAAAGTGCCTAAACTGATGCAACAAGCTCAACAGAAATAGGTACAACTCATTTTGTTCACGTGAAGCCACAATTCACTTATTATGATATATCTCTAAAATAGGAACAACTCATCTATAGGGGTGGGCGCAGAATGCCGACAAGTCGCGAATTCATTCCGTTCCGTGCAAACAGAACGTGTAACAGAACGAAATTTCATTTCATTTCGCAAACGGAATGCGTTTCGTGATTCATCTGTGTGAAATGTAGTGAAAATATAACTGTTCCGCCACGTTCCATCAAAACGAAACGAATAACGAATCAGTCTGTTACTAAAATGGAACGATCCATTCCGTTTCTGTTATCAACGTTACCCACCCCTGCTCATCTAATACCAAAAATTCTTTAACATATTGGAGATCCCAGCAATACTGAAGACCACATATTACTCCAGTTACTAAAAAATAGCATGCACAAACAATCTTTCACCAAATTCAGTTAAAAAATATACATATTTTCTACATTATCATCAGAAAGACTGAAAGAGATAGTCCTGCCATATTTAGATTGAAATAAAATTTAGAGGAAGGAATTTAATCACTGACAGCTAGTGTTTTTTCTAGTTTTATTTGCAACATCTGCTGATGAAGCGACGCGTTTAGGTTGTCTTGCATGCCAAAGAAATCGAGCAAAGAGGGATAAACTGGGCACAATCCTATTTAATATCTTGACTAATTTGGCATGTAGTGAGCACACCGAATAATAATTTTCCCACACATTAAGTGGGCACTATTATTTAAACTAAGAATAACTCAATCATGTGAGCTGTTGCGATACATAAGTTCCACCTAACAGTACTTTATATCAATTGTCGTGCGTTTTTTTTTTAATATTTTTGAGCAATTTATAAGTATTTTCACAAGAAGCACTCTTATATATCATCATTTACCATAAGATTAAAAGATTGGGACAACTAGACAACTAGTACACCTTTTAAAAAGTCTTGAATACTTGGACTACTTAGAGGAAACTAAAGTGAAATCCATTTGCTGTTCAAGTTCTACGGTTCTAACAAAACACCTCTACCTAACTTGCAAAAACTGCGCGTCGCAACTTACTGCTTATATTTATGGAGACGATTTTGTTCCCTGTACTTCCGTACAAGGGAGAGTAACTTGGAACTAAGAGCTTGGCACAGGGTCAATCTGACACTTCCCCGATATGCATTGACCGCACTATCTTCAGGCGTCACACTTCCTGACCAACTACGTACGTCTGTACTTCGATTTGACCACCACGCAAAATTAAAACTTCCATCCAGAGTCTCGCCATACCAGTTACCTGAAAGAGCAAAAAGAAAGTACAAAGTCGGAAGCTTGCCTAAAATGGGAAAAAGAGAGAGAACACAGAGAGAAATCACGCGCACCGACGAATTTCAGACGGATTCCTACAAAAGCAAATGCCCATGACGAATCGCTCTCCATAGCATTGATAATCGCCTGTTTATATAATTCAAGAAGAGGCAAACTTAGGCCACACTGTTGAGTTAAAATGAAACCAGCCTTCACAGTTCACACTGGTTCTATCTGCTCAGATCCCTTCTGGATGATAGGGCTAAGTGAATTGGGGAAAGAAGAAAACAGATTTCAAAGAGGAAATAATCTATCCCAGGAAATATCACTCACTTTACCAGGAGACAATACTTCCACTTTGAAAGAGTAGGCTTCGTCTTGAACAAGCAATTGGTCGAGAGTAGATAGGAACTCCTAAAATTATTTCACTTCTAGAGTACATAAGAAACTAATAAGTCGGAGTGGAAAAGAAAATATATTAAGATAAGCAGCAGTCATGCTACCTTTACATTATTGCATTCAAGAGACCTAAGGTTATTATCAAACCTAAATTTAGCCTGCACAAACAAAACAAATGGCACTCAAGAAAATCATTACACAGGAAAATTACATATGTAAAAAAAGCCAGAGCAGGATGTTATAATTGAGTTACATACATGTAGAAGCGATCCGACAGGCAGAACACATTCCGTCCTGTAGTCACTTACGCAGAGGTCCGAAAGCCAGCGCTTCATGTTTTTTATTTGGTCAACTTCTCTAACGATTTTTAGATCGTTCGAACGAAGCTTGGGAAAACAAAAATTCATTCATGAAAAGAGACAGCAGAAAATATAAATCTAATCTTATGAACGAAATGTGGTAAAAAAGAGTGGCAAAAGGAGGGTTAGTAGCAAACCTCAGTAATCAGATCATGCTTCATTTCTTTTAAAGCTTCTTTCACAGAATAGTTGCTCAAGGGATCACAGCCTTGACAATTAGCTTGCTTAAATAGTTGAGGGCAAAATCGGACCGGAAAATGGCGGGTGGAAATAGCCTCCTCCGTTAAAGAGAAAGCCTCCAAATACTTTAAGATCTCATGTTTAATTCCAAAGTTACACCTCAAGCGACTGAGTTGATTCTGAAGATTGTGAACAATCTCATGATATTGTCTGTGCTTTGCCCGACCAAGTTCCCCCTCTTCATTGGCTGATGGCATTTCATAGAACTTCGTAGAATCCACGAGAAAGTAATCATAACTATTATGGTCAAGAGTGATGGAGTCCACCAAGTCTGACTCCTTTACCAAATCCTGTTTGAACTCTCCTCCCTCAACTCTACTGTCTTGTTGAGGTATCAAGCAATACTCATCATAAGCAATGCAAAGCTGGTGCTCATTCTCCAAATGCACCATATGGGACTCTCGATCTATGAACTTTCTATCACAGGTGTAGCAAAGCCAGTACTTCCACGTCTTATTTAGTATAAACCAATTTATCCCTTCTCGCACACTCTTACCTATATCATGGCAGTCCTTCTCACAATTTATCAGGACATCAGAGATTGCCACCCAAAAGAGTGGGCCACCGCCCTCTGTTTTCCCAGTGGCACTATCACTCAAGGTTGAACACAAGGTATGCAAAATAGGGTTAGCCTTCCAAGATATGTCATCCAGATCCGGATCACTGTCAGAATCACAGTCCGATTCACTCTCTTCGCAACTGACCTGCATTTAAAAGAAAAAAAGGGCTGACATAAGGCAGCATACAACAATACTTCCTGCTTGGTACTTCCATATAAGATGATACATGTATCTTTCTGAGTTTTGATATTCCTAGCTATTCATCTACTATGCAATACTGAGCAGTTCATATTTAAATCCACGATCATTAATGATCTTACAGGCTAATATTGGTTAATAACATAGATCTCGAAAAGAAAATGAACAATATATCTTACACCTTATCCTTATAATGAGATATTGCGCAACTAAAATCAAACTAGTCATAAAAAATTTCATGTACAAACATGATCATGATTCATGACCACTGGTTTCAGCAAGCAGAAATTCAAAACGGCCAGAATATTTCCAGCACAATTTAGGAATGACACCAGTATTAATCAGACCAAACTTAAGTTAGCATTGGTGGGTACGCTTGACCCTGACACTTTTGCATCCCTAAAACCTAGCAAAAATATATTTCGATATAGAATATCAGGTCCAGTCATGACAAAAATTTGCAGTGTCTGTGCATGGGTGCCAGGTTATGCAACTGCAACCTCAAAAATCAAAGACTGATTACATAAACACGCATGTGTAATTCAAACATCAAGATGAGTTATCACATAAGAATGAGTAAGATAGACGCTGTAAAGGCTTCACACAAAAAACATTACTTATCAGTCAAGTTCATAAGAAAAAAAAAAAAATGAGCAACTCATTTGTAATTCGTATATACATACCGCAGCAGGATTTTCTTCTCTCATCTTACGGCGATGGTCTCTCAAGTAAAAATACAATTTCAGCTGCAATTGAGAAGGCTCAACATGAGTCATAGTCTCTTAGTGTCTACAATACCAGAGATGGAAAGGAAACAAGCACATTTTACTGACAAAATAAAAGCAAATAAACATTCCAGAAACTAAATTGCATACCCGTAAGAAAGATTTCATAAGAGGTAAAATATACATGCGACAGTCGAGAGCACACTATTTGCGGAGTTGAGACTCTGAGCACAGCACTCTATTGACAAGTTGAAGCTGATTTTGCTGACTCTAAAGCCAAAATATAGTAAAGTGGATCAACTACAGGAAATAAAGAATCTATTATCATGTGGGGGAAAGAAAACACACTGTATTCTACACAAACCTGAAAATGAGATACAATGGAATCAGCTTGGACGAGGTCTCCAAAACAAAAAGGCGAATTTGGGCCCCATAGAGATTGAATGGTCCAACTGCTATTACAACTTTCCCCCATAAAAAAGCAATTTTGACAAGGCTGGGTCAAATTTATCTGGTGAGTTGGGCCTGCATCGATTTGACACTGTCGAAGCTCATTCAGGACTTCCAGCACACAGGAAAAGATCTCTTCGGCTTTAGAAGGGACTCTTGGAATTTCGGGAATGCATGCCCCATTACACAATAATGAGAATATTGATACCCTGTCACCAGAGCAGAGAGGCTCTGCCTTGTAAAATCTAAAAAGACTCTCTTTAGAAGAAAAGGAAAGCACATCTAGAATTTCGCTCTTGCTCCAGCTAATATCGCCTTCAACATCAGACAATACTTGATTTGTAGAAGGCAATTTATGTCTCTTGACAAACTGGGACATCGTCTTGACAATTTCAACAAAACGAGAGAGGTCGGCTGCCTTCAACAAACAAAAGGAGAGGGGGGAGCATGCGAGAAGGCCTTGAAGCAAGTGAGTATTAAATCTGGAAGGGCGGCCATCAAAGATGTGCTTGGAAGCGAGGGCAGTCATTTTCGAAAAGTATCCATCAGAGAGCAATGAAAAGGAAACCTGGTGATGTTCTGCTAGCAAGACCTTGAATTCTTTCTCCAATTCAACCAATAGTCTTTTCCTCTCAGGGTCCTCTGAATATAGCCAATTCAAGGAGCAAAGCCAATCAAAGCCAGCAAAATCACAGGTCAGAGTTGCATGCTGGTCGTCAAGACACATTGATGAGAGAAGATCTAGCGCAGTCTCGATAACAATCGGTTTCCAGACCATCTTACGGAGAGCATCAGCACACCTTCGTTCCTCAGCCAGATTGCGCCGCCCGGTTGGCCACGCGACAGGATGAGTCTGTGCGAAGTGCTCACATTTCAGGTGAGTGATGAGCGACTGATCATCCTGGAACAAACGCAAGCATTCGTGGTCAGGACAGAGATACATCTCCCATGTACCATGAAGCTCAAAAAACGCTATGGCATCTGAAAGGAAACCGACCAGCCATGGCTGTTGGACAATCTCGCGGCAGAATGTGGCAAGATCAGAGGAAGGAACAGTGAGGAACTTTTGCATCCCTGAACCAACACATGAGAAGCTTTTGTAATGCTGATCATATATAAAATAATAAGGATTAAGGAAAATTAAGATAAGTATCAGCCTTGAATACTAGTTGCGATTTTGGTCATAGTGCTAAACCCCGCCCATTTTAACTGAGGGGTGGTAATTAATATCATGTACAAGCACATAAAATTGCATAAATATAAACAACTTTTTTGTACGCTATGACTCATACACTATTGACATCTTTCTTTATTGTATGGAGGCAGCCTTCAGCCAGATACTAAATGTTTCGATTGTATATATATGCACATCTCCAAACATACTCGAAAAATTAATACAGAAATAAATAATTCCATATCCACAGAGTAAGATTGATTCAACTATAATGACATAATCAAAAGCATACTTGCTTCATCGAGGGAGTTCGGCAGTACTTGACAAATTCAGGGTAATCGGCCATCACCGCCTCTCTCTCTCTCTCTCTCTCTCCCGACCGCTCTCTTCCTCTCTCTCTCTCTCGTTCCCATCTTCTCTCTCGGCAAAATCCACAGATTAGGGTTAGGATATGATTCGAGAATCGAGGGGTCTATTTTTGGTCACTCCGTCCATTTTTCTGTCATTACTAACGCTTGAGATGAAAATTCAAATAGGAGTCAAGTCAAGAATCAACCGGTATTTCTTTTTTATTTTACTAGCAAAAAGAGCCCACCCGAGTGAGAATGAAAAAAAAAAACTGAGACGATTTTAGTACGGTCGGAGAGAATTGATTTGTTTTTTTCTTTCTTTTCACTGTGCGCACAAATTAAGAAAGGAAACAACTATTTAGCTCATTTACCTCTTTCTGTAAAGGGATCTGACTATTTGTCTGAAATACAAATCTAAATCGTACATCAGATCAAATTGCACAGATCAATGGTCTAAATGATGTTAACAAATGTTTGAACTCCGTTCCGTAAAGGAGTCGCTTGACCTTATTTTGGATGCGTTTATAAGTTTTTTTTTATTTTTTATTTTATTTTTCCTCTCTCGGTCTATCCTCTCTCCCAGTCCCTCTTTTCAACCATAATTTTCTTTCATTCCAGCCACGGTCTAGTGAAAAGCTTCTCTTCTTCACTAAAAAAAGCAGCGCTTCTGTTGGTTATTTTGTAATTCCTCTCTCAGTTTACCTCTAAATTTAACTCAAAATTCTATTTTAATCCGTGACTTCAATTATTAGAAGAATTTATGTTTTCTATCTCATGGTTTAATCCCTAATTACCCTAATCAGCAGTTGTATGCTTTGAAAATATAGGAGTAATGACTATTGGTGTTGTTTCTGGTCATTCTGGTAAGAGTTGTTGCTAACAATTTCTATAATTCAAAACAAAATTATAGAAATTCAAAGAATAAAAAGATATTACTGGATTAAGTGAAATTTTATAAAAATATTCATAAAATTTAATCAAACAATGATTTGGAAAAAAAAAAAACTCACCAACTGCTAAACAAAAGTAAAAGAATGCCAAAAAGTTTAGAAAAAACCAAAATAAAAAAAAAAACTAATATCACTTGATATCTTGTTTTATGCCAATTAATATATTGTACAGAAAAAATATATTTGTATAACATAATTATAATTAACAATAGTCTTATTAAGATGTATTAAGCAAAAACTTGTAATAAAATACTTCGAATCCTAAAATATAAAGAAACGGCATTGATTTTAAAAAATTAGGAAAATTTTTAAAATATAAATAGAAAAAAATACATCACCTAATTTCTTGTGATTTCTTAAGAATATCAATGAAATTTAATGCAGCAATGATTATGGAAACACTTGTAATCGATTAAACAAGAGAATTGAAATTTCTGAAAATTGCTGACAATGTAATAAAATATAGTAGAAGGCTTAAAAAGTTATATATAAATTATGGAAAGTAAAAATACATGGAGGGGCAAACTTAAAAATAGGGTTATTTGAATTAAGTGCAGAAAAACACTATAAAAAAGTGCTAATTTGAATAAAATTGAGAAAATTATTCTTTTGTATTATTTAAAAATAATCTAAATATTCAATAAATTGTATAATTTGAATACATGTAATTAGAAGGATTTTATTGATACATTTTTTTATCACAATTAAACAACTTTATCTTTTATTTTATTTTAAAATTTAAAATCCGAGCATGCCTTAACGGGCTGATCTTGTTAAATTTCATAAGAACTATATTTTCATGGAATTTTATAATTTCTGAAACTTATTTGATTTTAGATAAAGAGAGAAAAATTCCGGTGTCTGTTGAACAGGTCCTCTATTTTTTTCTGAAAAAAAATGAAACGCCAATTATTGCATTTTAGATAAAGAAAAAATGATAAACAATGCTAAGATATAACGTCAAATTTACAGATTTGCATTTTTTGTATTAAAGGAAGACAGAATTGCAAAAGTTGATTCATATTTCATAACTTTTTTGTATTCTATTTTTTTTTTTACTAAGGGAAATGGGGAGAAAGAGATATATTGTTATGGGCCTCGTAGTTACACGCCAATGACCTTATTTTCTAAACGTCTTCCATATTTTTCTATGCATCTTAGCATGCATACTTTTCTTAGAAATGAAACAATTAAACTTGAGAACCAAAAGCAAATTAGCACATTATAAAGACATTATAATATGCCGTCTGACAATAGAGACGCGCTGATTGATTTTCTAACCTAGATACTTCTCTGTGTACTAATATTCATCAAATGTTTTTACAACAAGTTCATAACTATAACCTTTAAGTTTAAAAGAGAACAATTGTTCATGGCAGCAGCATTATATAAATCAATGCTGCCCCAATTATACAAAAGGTTAAAAAAATGACCAAGGAAAGAAAATAGCCAAACAAAAAACTAAGCCATTAAGTTCTAACCAAGGCCATGGAAGCTTAATTGAAAATTAAATAACCAAGCAAGTAAAGATAAATTTCTCCGTCGGTCGCTTCTTAGAATTTGCAATGACATGCCATGCACCTTTCCTCTTCTATGCTCAAGTGTTGTCGGCGATCAGATGGTTCACAAAAACATATAAAAAATACAAGTACCACGAGACCAACAAGAACCAACAAATTGGGAACTCTAGACACCGAGCTTTGCACTTTGCATCCGGTGGTTTGTTGATGTATGAGGAGATTAACTGTGTTTGCACTAGGCATCTCTGATTTGTACCAAAGTTTCCCCAGGAAGGCACCCAAAACAACACAAATTAAGCAGCAGAACAATATCGGAACTATTCCCATACTATTGTTTTTCTTCTCTCTTGATTGGTACATGGCGAAATTTAAGTGGGTGCTAGGGACAAAGCAAGGGGTTATTTGTACCTAATTTATAAGAGCATGCTGCATAATAATTCGACTCCAATTTCAATGTTGATTTATCGGAATTAATTCAATGCTAATTTGACGCACAGAACTCAAGGGAGGAATTTAATTTCAGTCGGTTTCGATTATTTATGTGAAATTTCCAAGGTGAGCTCATTATAGACGGTTAACCGGTACAACATAAAATTCATTTTGTGACTACTAGAAAGTGGAAACTAAAATGCAATAATTGGCGTTTCATTCTTTTTTTGTTTTAATTATAGTCAAACCTAGTAAAGGGTTACATAAAATACATATTAACGGGAATTTCTACTGGCTGCCTGGCTGGCTACATATTGTTGAAGCTTAGAAAGCCAAGATAATTAAAAAATGCAAAAATGAAATTTATCTACAGAAAATAAATTTCATTTTCCCCTCTATTATTATGTAATAATGTATGGTAGCTTAATATGCTGTCACCAGTTGAACTTAAATGGTACTAACGAAGGAATTGATATTTCTGATTTTGAACTCATAATATTGAACACCAAAACAACTTGTACAAAGCCAAGAAGAATAAGGGGGAAAAAAGGAACAAAACAAAATTTGAAACCAACAATTTGACATCTTAACGAAATGAAATCAATAAATAATAGAACCCTAAAATTTACAAAAGAAAATCTTGTATTACAGGTGTTTCCTGAGCAACACTAACAGAAGGCGCAGGCTCTTTTCTATGCTTATGTTTACGCCTTCCCTTGTGTCGATCTTTACTCTCTCCCTCTTCACTCTTCTTGGATTTAATTTCTTTCCCTTTCACTTTATCTTTACCCTTTCCCTGACTTGAACTCGAAGCGTCAAAATCAGAGGAGGCTCCTTTGCCTTCTCTACCTAACAAAACATCCTTAATGGCACCAGACAAGGGATCATCCTTCGCCGCCTCAACTTTTGTGGAACGAGAAGATGAGGCAGTCAAATCCTCCCCTTCATCCAGCTTTACCACAGTAGGTCTCGGTTTTGTGACCTTAACTCTTCTGGCAGTGTCACCATTTGACGGTGGTAAGGTCTCATTTACGCGTGGGTAGTCCTCAGTTAATTCAGGCTCTGTTGTCTCCTTATCTGCTGAAAGATAATAAAGCCCATGCCTTTTACGGTGCTCTTCAAGAGAAGTAGACTCAGCCACTCTAGTGGGCCCCACTTCAACCTCTTCACTAGAATTGCGGCTCTGAGGGTAAAACAAAATTGAGGGATTTGATCTCGACATGGCAGCATCATCGCCGCTAATAAATTCTGAAAGATCCGCGAGATTTTCTTTGAGATCCAGGTCTTCTGGCACAGAAGCTTTTTTCTGTGCATTTGCTGAAACTGGGCCCATCTCATCAGAAAACAAATCATCCATAACTCTTACCACTTCATAAATCATTCCATCCTTACCTTTATCCCCTGAAAGATCTTTTATATTTGCTACCAAGCGAACCACACCAAGTAAGTTCCTTACTCGATCCTCAACCTCAGCCTCCTCAGACTCTGTAAGAGGGCCCACTGTCATTTCAATTAAACTGAGCATTCGTGCTATTACAGAATCATTCACTAAAGAACCAGATTCATTGATGTAAGAATTGCATGAGAAGGTAAGAACTTTCAAAACTGATTGAATATACACAGCCCTAGCTGAAGTCGGGAGAAGGCTAGTTCTTGGTTGAAGGAGCGCCTCAACAAGCTCCATTGGGTCTTTTGAAAATTCAACATACTCCCCAGAAATCCAAGCAGCTGCTGACAAAACATTGTATAAAAAATGGTTTCCTAGTAAAGACGGATCTATCAACAACTCCCTTGCCACTCGCACTAGCTCAGGCCTCACATCCCTAACTCTCAACCCAATATCCACCAGCTGTCGGCTGATTTCATCTCCTTTTGTACAGTGCACTATCCTCGCCATCTCACTGAGTAAGGAAACATACCAATCGAAATCAACAACCAGTTCATAAAAATCTTTTGAACACGAGGTAAGAACAGAGTCCAGGATTTCATTTGCAAACTCAGGATCTGACTTGGCAGCTTGTCTCACGAGTAGAGTGCAACTTTCAATGGAGTTTGCCTGAAGTGTCATTGCCATCATTACACGAAGGGCTTCATGGCAGATGCTCCTGTCAGGGTCAGTGAGAGATTGAGCCACAACCTCTCGACTCTCCTCCAAGGCCCACAAGTGTCCTGGGGCAAGCATTCCAAGGGTTTGGAGCCCAAGATACCTGTTGTTACAGTTTCAGTTTTCATGTACTCTACGAGTGACATAATACACTTGCTTCTGTCATAGTAGGTAATGCACCAGAGAGTCTTAATTCAAGCACAAGATACAAATAGACACTGGATGTGCACCAAATTAGAGAAAAAAAATATATAGTGGTATCTAATTTGCCTGGCTGGTAAATCAGTTCCTGTATGACAGTATATGGAACAGTGCCCAACCAACTTTGCCTGGAGCCACTATTTGGTATGATTTAAGATGGAAACAGGAGGTTGTGATCAACAATTATTCATTAATCTGATTATTCAATGAACTGACATATTGGGTTTGCAGCACCAAAAAGGGAAACAGTTGTTGAGATAATAATGAAAATAATCTCCTCAAAATGAGTGCATTACCTGAGATTTGGGTCATCATCAGAGGAAAGGAGCTCCTTGATTTTGTCAATTGCCAGCCTCATTGCTTCGGTGTGCGTAGACAGACAAGAAACAACTGTTTTTATACACTCAAGCACAAGAGACTTGGCTTGAGATTCGCGCAAGAACTTACATATGGGCTCCACAATTCGAGTCCCAAGCCGCGGCTCTAGCGGCACCAGCCTGGAAAAGATCTTTAGTGCCTTAATCAAAGTCCAATTACTCCTCGAATTAACCAACACCCGGTATATTTCTGGCGCAAGGGGGAGATACGGTGCAGGGTCATTGGGAGGAGCAGAGAGCTCACAAAAAGCACCAACTGCTGCCGAGACAGTAAGCGGGTTATCAGAGGAGAGGCAATCGACAAGCGGCTTGAACAGAACAGGAACAGTACTGGGACATAAGGAAAGAACTCGATAAGTTGCGGCGACAGCTTTCGGCTGGAGAGGAGAGGGCCGAGATAGAAGCGGCACGAGATCGGGTGCGAGGTGGGAAGAGAGATCGGGGGAGGAAGCGAGGGAGAGTAAATGGAGGGGAAGGGAGGGTAAGAAAGGGAAAGAAGAGGAGGAAGTGGAGAGAGAAGTGAGGTCTTTGTGGAGCTGGTGAGTGGCGAGGGGAAGTAGGTCAGTGGTGGAAGGATGGAAGGAGAGGGAGGCAGCGAGGTAAGCGAGGCGCTTGGTTTGAGGGGAAGGAGAAGGGAGGAGTTCGAGAGTGTGGAAGGCAGCGAAGGACATGGAGTGGAAGTGGAGAGAGGAGAGGTAGGTGAGTTTCTGAAGCGCGATGGATTTGGTGAGCGGGTCGGCGGAGCGGATCTCGCGGCGGATCTCGGAGAGGGAACGGGAGATGATGGAGGGTTCGGAGGAGGGATCGGAGCGGAGGGATTTTATGAGGTCGTCTAAGGAGCGCTGGAAGAGCGAGTCGGCGAGGGAGGATGCGGAGGAGAGAACGGATGTGGAGGAGGGTAATGGTGGTGGAGATGCCATGTTAATCGGAGTCGGTAGTCACGTTGGAGCTTGGTGTTGTTTTTTGGGACCTGGGACTAGGGACTGGGATCGGATTCGCTAGTCCGGCTGATCAGAGACTGAGGAAAGAGGTTTTGGTTTGATTGTTTTGCGAGTGGCGACCCAAATGATATTCTGGCTAGCGGAGTAGCGGGTCAGGTCAACGAAATTAACTATGGCCGATTACTTTCACTAAAGAATTAATAGCCAAAAATAATATCATGAAGAATTATAAAGTTTTGATTAATATAAATTGAATCGGTTTTTTATGTGTTAACAAAGCTACTACAATGATTCTTCAGAATGAAACGGCATTGCAAAGCCCTTCTATTCTTCAAAACTTTTTCCTTCGCTAATTCATTTCAAGATCTCGTATTTATTGAGACGCCGTAAAGAAACAAAATAACTGTGCGGAATTTAATAAAAATTGTAATGGGATATATTCTTGCAATTTTCTTTTGGAAACAAGTGATGGAACGCCTCACCACTGTTCTATTAAACAGTAAAAAAATTTATAGCCTACCAAAATTCACTTGCAACTCACTCGTATCTCATCCCTCAAAGTGAAATAAAACTACACCAAACTACTTGGTACCGGTACCAGAATCTATAGTACCGGTGCAGAAACATTATCTAATATCAATTATTACAACCCATCTAAAAGGCAACAAAACAACAAAATTTATTATCAAAATTAAGATACAATAAAAAATAAATCCCCATCAATTCAACAAGCCACTGGAAATCCCAACAGCCCAATTTCACACTTCAACATAACCAGTCACTGATCAGTGATTAACATGAATTCCAACATATATTCTTGCATTTTATATTAGAAAATATATAATAAACAGTTTGCATAGCACACACTGTACTTGCCCATATCTACATCCTGTTAATTGTAGAGAAAGATGCACATTCTTTGTAAAAATTACTCTATTCTAATGATGTCATGACACATTAGTAGTAGCACAACTGCTAATAAATTGTCACTGAATCATAATATCTATCATCAAGACAGAGGGAATCACTAAGAACTACACGTGACCATATAATTCAGATCAAACAATCTAAATCTCCTTTCTATTCATGCTGTTTATGGAGGTGTATAAAAATTTATTTCAGCTTGCAAACAATCTATTTTGAAGATTTGTCCAAAAAACTTCAATATTCACATAGACAAAAAAAAAATTCAGATGTTTTATGCAATGACAGTCACATAAAAGAAAATTATCCCTGCTGCTTCTTTGCACTTTCTGATGAAGGCCTCCGAACAATTTTAAAACTGATTGATCCTTGCAAATGCAATCATTGAAGCTTTAAGCAGCCACCTCAGCTGCTTTTATTTATAATGCTCATAGAAGGAACTAGCAGAAGTGTGAAAGGTAATTTCATTCTTAAGAAAAAATTGTAACAACGAGCTGAGCTAAACTGATTTGAAGTGGAAAATGGAAATGAAAAAAATCCTAATTTTGTGCTGCAAGATAGCAGATAAGACGCCTTTCTTCAAATGAGTACTCCACCTCTGGTGCATTGATCGCTTCAATCTGATACTTGACTGGAGTATGAGATGATGCAGAACCTAATTGCATCTGCACTGGCATCATTATGGGAGTCCTACAGGCTAAATTCTCACCAGACATCAGCTTTGGTGGTGCCGAGATGTTTTCATTGGGATGGTGTATTTGGGAAAACGGCTGGCGCAGTTTCTCAGGTCGACGAGGAGTAGTTGAGTTGTTGGAATACAACTTTGTGGGTGGGGGAGAACAATACACTCCCCTTTTAACAACTGGTGAATAAAATTAACAAGAAGAGATGGAAGAAAAAGTATCAGTAAAGTAAAACCAGAAAAGCATGAAAATAAGGAAGTGACTGAAACATAATTTAAGAAGAAAGTAGGGAAAGAAAAAAAAAATAAACAAGATCTAGCCAGTGACCAAGCTTGTTGGGTTCAGTAAAAGTTAGTATCAGTACAGTACTTGTCAATTTGGTACTGCAGCAGTTCTGAGGAGATTGATCTTTACCAGGGGAGAAAAACATCCTATCTGTTCTCTTGGCTGAGGAAGTGGATTTTTTTCGATGCAGGTCGTCTGCTCTAGTTGGCTCGCGCATAGCCCCACCCAGGGACAACCTTTTGTGAGAAGCAATAGAGTTTCTCCCCTTTTTTGCACTTTGGCATTTGGAAGGGCTTGGTTTGGATCCATAACGCATCTCCTGCTCAGCCACCATCTGCTTGTACAGCTTCTTCTGTTCCTATATTTAACACAATTACTAAGTAAATAACATTTGATACCAATAGACTAGTAGCAAAATAGCAGGTTGTTTGAATTTCCCCCCAAGAAACAATCTCATGGTTAGTGTAAGATATTACCCTCTGTCGTTCAAGTTCTTGCGCTTTCTCCACCTTGCGTACATTATATTTTTCAAACATTGACTGAAGACTGACCTGGACAGATATGAATTAAAAAGATTAAATTAATTTTTTATCTGGTACTGTGGTAACTTAAATAAGAAGAACACCAAGAGATGAATTTCTTACTCCATCATAAGTGAAAAGCTTTCCTCTTTCTCTCTCCCACATGATGACTTTGTCAGAAAGATTCTGTAGCATTGCTGATAATAATACAACATCGAAATTAGTCAAGATCACCATAGCTTAAGGTTTTAAAATTAATTCATCGGTAGCAAATTTCATCTAATATAGTGTTTCCAATTAACAACCAATTTTTCTTATTTCTGAACCAAACACCAGAAGCTACAAAAATTTAGCAAATCATGACCCAATTATTAGTTGTACATAGTTAAAAGAAACCTCCTATTTATTGGAAACTGTGATACACATGTTGACATGGAAACTAGGCCAGAATGATGTTGCTGAGAGTGTTGTACTAGCGTAAATTTCTTTAGTCCTTATCAACTTAAAAGCAAGGACTGAGAATTTTTTTATGTAATGATGTGTTGACCTAAAGTGAAAAATGTTCAGCTCTATGTTAGTCATTTCTTTTTAATTTTAATTTTTATTCAACATTGATTTTAAATATTGGATACTTATCGAGATCCCAAAGAAAAAAAAAAGTGTTGCAAACTACAAAATTTAAGGGATTTATCTTGCATCTACAGGAAAATATTAGGTGCGACTTTCAAGTAGATCTTCAACTTAACAATTCTTGCAATTTTTTTTTGGGCCAAAAGTTTTAGCCACTGACCTGGAATTTTGTTCACCATAGCACGTGCCTTCTCTGCACGCTTGAGGGAAAGATGAGCCCCTCTACCAGAATTATAACAATTTTCATCCTATCATAATAGCATATATTTTATGAAATGTTAAGTGCTATTGTAATTGTAAAAAGGTACTCGTTAACATGTGTAGGTCGTTCTGGTCAGTATTTAGGTCGTTTTGGATTCAAATGCCTATCCTGAGAGGGCTCCTGCAGATTTTAAGTCTAATCGATTTTTTCTCAAATATTAGGTTAGACTAGGAATATGAAACATGCAGAAAGAAATTGCGATCTGATTGTCGATTTGTCGATTGGTAGATTTAAGGGTTAAATCAGGTGCAGGCCAGATCATGCTCACAAAAAATCTGATCTGGTTGTGTTTAGGCTGAATTTTGCAGCTAGGTGCAATACTACAAATCTTTTGATGGTGTTTACATGGATTTATTCGGCCTAGTAGTACTTTTATCTACGTCAAGCCTCAGTCCTAAATTTTACGAGTTCAAACAAAGAATCCAAAAGTTCCATAAATTGTGTTGTGAAGTATTTGTATTCTTAAAACATTTAGAAATTAGAATACATACTTCACAAAACATATAAAAAATGGTAAAGAAAAGTAGCAAACCTTACTGTACTCCTCCAGCCAATTTTCCTCTTCACATGCATTCAACCATTTTTCAACCTTTTCAAGAATATCCTTCCTGTTTAAAGTTTCCTCCTTAACTAATGTAATTTGGCTGTCAATCTGCTCCATCAGCAAAGAGTAGCTTATAGCTCCTATCAAAAAAAAAAAAAAATTATAGATGTCACAAAAAGAAAACATAAATAAATTGTTAAAATGAACAGAACTAATATATTATGTCCAATATTGACAATTTTACCTTAACGAACTATGTCGGAAGATACGTACGACTTTTAAAACCTTTTTTTTAAAAGATGACTTTTTAAACTTAATGAACTATGCAAGGAAGAAGGTAGATATTTAGCCAATGCTTGCACAAAAGGTCCATGAGCAATTTAACAAAGTTAATATGGAAAGTCAAGGGTAACTTGACAATTGTCTGTTTGACTTACCCTTAGTTATGTTTGAGTGCCAATTCTAAAGTTCTGCAGCAGTCTCAAAATATTCTTTTGCAAATTACATAGCACTTCCTGGTTAGTAAATGTTGGTGATTGTCTAAACCAACTTCAAATAACGACAAATTTAATGGATAAAAAAGAATGAGAAAGCAACTTCAGCGAGTTGTCAGTATGACATTTTGCGCATTATTCACAAAAAGAGATGAAGTATATGGATAAAATTTAAAAAAGAGACTGCTTGAGAAACCAAAACAAACAGATTGACCGTACCAGCTTCAAGCGCCTGAAGGGCAAAATTAATTTCATTATCTATAGGAGGTAGGTGTGTCTTTCGTCTCAACTCATCTAGATGAAATTTCTTCTTCAAAAGAATTTCTTTCTTCTTGCTAGCTTTCAGCTTTTCCAACCTTGAAACTTCTGCCTCAGCCTGTGCCAATTTAAACCTTTCTTTATAAGTCCTCAGACTGATGGAAAAGTGGTATCAAACAATACTAGCTGATGTCATTTTTTCCCCCATACACTAGTCCCTCCCCCCTAGACAAATAAGCAAAAAAAATAAATGCATAAATAAAGAAAATATTATAGAAAACATATTCCACTTCTGTTCAAGACAAAAAAATAATAATGTAACTCCATTGTTCCTACTTTCCTCGAAATTTATTTTAGCTACTCTCCTTGTTCGCCTATTTATTCTGCATAATAAAGGAGAAAGTGGGACTAATTTGGATATTTCTTACACAAACTAGGAGGGGGTACACCAATGCTTTATTATGGTAAAAATGAATATTTCAAATTCTTATGGCATGTAATACTCATTAATTGTCTCATCCTACTCCAGAGTACTGCTAATCTTTGTTCTGTATAGCATTAAGTATACAGCTTACTTGTTTAAGAAAGTCACTGGAGAGAAGATTTGGTTCAGTCATTTCATGTTCCAAAGCAGCGACATTACGAGTAATGTTTTGAAACGACTGTTGCTCTTCCATTGGAGTATCCAACAGGTCCCAAAGCTCCAAAATTGAAGTTGCAAGATGTTGAAGCTGTCCCAAAAGAATAAAGAAGGTTTCAAGAATCAGAATTTCATGCTTTCAGCTTCTAATGCTACTATAGTCAAATATAGCTAGCAGGTAAGATGAAGAACTAAGCAGTGCAAAATTTCCCTCTTTCAATTAAGCTTCATCAAGATTTTCATTCAATACAAAGTCCTACTTGAGACTCAGTTGCACACTTGAGGCTTAATTTTGATGAAATGGTTGCTAAGCTGCAACTTGCTACCTTGATATTCTTGCAGAGAGCAAATAAAAATGTACCTTCTTCATCCTTTGTATTTTAACCTCTTGCAATCTCTGAATTGCTGATGATAGCTGATTAACAACATCACTGCTAATGTTCTTTGATTCTTCTCCTTCATCTAAACTAGGGTGCACTTCCCGAACTATTTTTTTAAATTCTAAACCCAGCACAATGCATAAGGAATTCAAAGTTTTCAAATGTCCCATGACCATCTTTAGACGTTCACTCTGTCAAAGAATAAATTATAATTCAGATAATAACAAAGAATAAATGTACCTGTTCCTTGTAATAATTGCAAAAGAAAAATATCATACCACTATGCATGGTATTAACTTACGAGCTCAAATAGACCGTCCTAGGTTTTGTCTTTTTCTTCTTCAATTTATTTATTTACCATATGGTTCTTTTGCAAATTGGACCCAGTTTTGTATAATAGCGAATTACACTCGTATTTATCTATAAAAATAAAAACAGTGAACTACTTTCGATATAACACACATATGTAACATAGCGCCATTGAAATTGTATAAATTTTGGTAAACTATGAATCCTCGAGTTACTAAATCAAAAAGGTAATTCAGGCATTGTGAAGAATGATATGTGTATCCAGTAACAGTAGCAACTGGTTTAGTAGGGTAGAACAATACTGAAATATCACAAACTTGTCAGAAACCAGCCAACCTTCTCCTTTTGAAGGATTTGCAACTCCTTATGCATCTCTTCCAGCTTTCTAGTAGTAAGTGCAGACTCATCAAAAGTTATCACTGACTGGTTACAGCCTGGGGACCTGATCTCACCAGTTATCTTGTGTATCTGTTCCGTGACTTTGAGAAATTGACTAATTCGCTCAGCTCTTCTATTTTGCATCTCCTCTAGAAGAGGAACAATGGTACTAAGCTCTGATTGTAAGCCACCAGGTATCTGATTAATCTGCAGAGTTTCACTATGTAAGTTAGAAAGAGTAAAATGTTTTAATATGTGTCGACAATTGCATATGAGTTCAGAACTTTGGCATGTTTGATGGTTTTCTAGCACATACTTTTCCACTGCTGGTACATACATGTGGTACCTAACTTTCATAGTATTGTTCAATGTAACTTAATGAAACATAACCTTTATTGCCAAATTGAGGCATTCGGTGAAATATGAATTAGGCAGTATGTACTGGGCCAGGCAGTAGTATAGCTGCCAATATATAATATTGGTATAAGGCTGCATGGCAAATTCCATTAGAGAAGCACCTGTCTATTGCTAACTGGCCTCTCACCCATGGCAGAGCAGATAGCTGCCAGCTCAGCCTTGGCATCCGCAAGGGATTGATGCAAGTGAACTCGATACTGGCTGGCCTTGTCGAGCTTCCTTCTGTGGGCCTCCACACACTCATTTTCCAAATCATAAAATACTTGTTCTCTATCAGCACTAGATTGGCCGATTTCATCCCATATTACCTAAGAAAATGTAAAAGAAAAACGAATACACACTTACGTTGACTTCGGTATTCCATTTTGACCTTAATATCTCATCATCATATTAACTTGTCATATTCATATATTTACTAGTGATGCATTGTCCCATATATCTTCATACTGAAGCTTTGGCAAAGTGTATTTTGACTTCACATATTAGGCCTCTAATATGACACATTAATTAACTCTATTACACACTTACAAAGACTTCCTAGCTAATTTGAGAAATAAATTGGTACAGTGATAATTTCTTTTTTTTTGTGTGGGAAACAAGGCCATTTACTGTGATAAATTGCTTGACAAAAGTAGAGTAATTAATAGGAAGAAAATAAAAAAAAGGCAACTATTATGAGAACGAGATCTAATAAAACACCTGAAGCGCATGAAGAAGTGGCCCACATGCTTTCTCCATACGCAAAAAATAATTCTTTTGAAGTTCATCCATCTTTTTAGAAAGTTTCTACCTGAAACATTAAGCGGAAATCAAGCTTGTCAGTGCTGTTCTAAAAAGACGATCATTATCTTGTTTAATCGATTCTTTCTTCACGCCTTTTAACACCACTTCGTAAATTACTAACTTGGAATTGAAGTAAAAGAGTCGCAAAAAGTAACAATTTTCTCATAAAGTCATAATCAATTCGTAACTTGCGTTGAATTTCAAGATCAATAACTACATAAACAGGGCAAAAAGTAATCCAAGAAGCAAAACTTACAAAACAAAATACAAATGCGAGGGTTTTTGTGAATTTCGCATCATCAAATCAGGGAATTCGAAAGAGAAATGGAGAAGCGACGTACGAGAGATGATCAGACTGAGGGAACGAATCAATCGATCGCGTATTCGAGTCGGAGAGAGGGAGAGAGAGCGGGATTTACGTTACTGATTGTTATGAAATTAAAAGGAGAAAGTAAAAAAGGCAATTGACTAATTGAGCGATGTTTCAAGCGGGATTTTGGGGGTTTTGGTGCGAAGAAGAGCGCGCGAGGTGCAACGCAATGCGTTGGTTTCTTGATCTGATGAGAGTAAATCCATCTAGGCCGTCCATTCTTGGCGCAGTCACTGACTAGTGACAACTGTCTGGCGCAGTAACTTCGCTCTTTCTTTCTTTTTTTTACTATTTGATTTATCTTTTTACTAGAAGAATGTTCGCTCTTCAGTGATGACTGATGACTTGTATAGTTGTGTGGCCACTGCCTTTGCGGTCTTTGCTGTTTCCTGTTTTGTAGGAGGCATGGACTGATATCCGAAGGGACTGGACTGGTTCGACAAGCTTTTTTTTTTTTTTTTTTTTTGAATTTCTGAGTAGACAAGCTTTTAGTCTGCATAACTGCATTTAGTGGACAATTCTCGTCAATTCTTTTTTTTTTTTTTTGTTAATTCCAATCACAGATTTTCAATTGAAATCATTTCCAATCCTCTTTTCCATTGAATTGAAATCATTTCTGACCACAATACTGTTCCGATCAGAGCCTTGTTGTGTTGGATTATTTGGGCTGTCAGCCTAACACAACATTCACCACAGACATAAATTGAGTGAAGAAATTGAAACTAACAATTTACTTAAGTAGCAGACCAAAAAAGAAAAAGAAAAAAAAAATCCATTCATAGTTGTACCTGTACGAACCCAAACACTATGTAAGGATTTTATTTTATTTTATTCTCTTCTCTCGTGGGATATAATTTCGGGAGATGGATTTTAGGTGACAATGGACATTTTCAGTCCTCATAGACTAATTAACACTATTTTACATTAAATACATATTTAAATTGACGATGAATTTATTCAACGAATCATATAAAAAAAATGGAATTGTAGATATTATTGTATATTTAGATGAATTGTACATTTTGAGTTTTAAATTCAAACTTTGTCTCCAATGGTGTTTGATCTTTGATCTCTCTGTATAGCCTTCGATGTAGGGGTCAGATCGTCAATTTTTTTTTTTTTTTTGGGTCCGAATGAAACAAATTCCGCCTATGCTAGGATGTCAACACGCTGGACTCATCTTCGTTGTAGTTATGTAGTGTCGCCATTGTCATACCCAACAACTTAAAAGTAAAATTAAACCGTTAAATTTCTTTTTTTCTCAACGAGGGATACCTTTTGGAGATGCTTTTAAACAAATTGAGACCAAAAGGAATATCTAACTGACTTTGAAATAGAAACTTTACTGCATGTGTTTACCCTGTTCTGTTCTTGTATGAGTAAATTTGAGAGTAATATAAAATAACAAAATCTAGTGACGTCATATGGGACGAGAACTTATCTTTCCAAATTATTTTATTATTATTACGCTTCCGTTGTCGTCACGCCGAGATTCCCGAATATGTGCTGAATAATTGAGGTAGCGGAACAGTCTCTCTTTTTTGTTTTCTTTCCGGCAAAATAACTACCTCTTCTTTATCGAATCTCGTCTAAATGCGATTTGGGAACCTGATCCGGCACACCGGCAGGTCAACAAAAAGTGATTAGTTTTATCGAAATTATTTAAATGATTTTTATATTAGCAATTAAGTTAATTTTAACGTAAAATTTTATAGTTAAAGTAGATTCATGATAGATTAAGAGATTAAATATAAATATTATAATACAATTTTATCTATTAAATTTATTTTAATTATTTTTGTTTAATGTACGAACAACTATGAAATTTTATAGAGAGATCACCGTAATAAAAAAGTTACAAGTCCAACTTTACAATTAGGAATTTTAATTACTTATTTATGCTTCGTACTTGTGTGTTTAACGGTCTGCCCTCATGTAACTCTTAATGGAATAGTCAGTCTTTTCACATTGAAAGACGTGGATCAGAGATCGAGTTCAGGGAGCTTTATGCAAGACGAAACAGAATAGTTGTTAATCCAAAATTAACCAACTAAACTCGCCAGTCCTGGAAATTTTATTGAACAACAAAACCAATCAGTTGGATCCAGCATATGCTTTTTTTCACCGCAGCCTTACAACAGTGAATAGGGGAAAATACAAAAAGGTATGCTCAATATAAATCATGTAATACCCGACATGGGCATTGGAAGCTTCTATTATTATAAAAAAAATAAAAAAACAAAAATTAATCGCCATTATCCATTATGATGCAGACTCCTTGGCAATCTTCTCAGCCTTTGCAATAACCTCATCGATGCCTCCAACCATGTAAAATGACTGCTCTGGAAGATCATCGTATTTCCCATCCAAAACCCCCTGCAACAATCACACAAAATTAATATGACCAGACGAAATTAAACAGCTCAGACTTGAGATGCACTTATGAGCAAGACAATTTGGTCGCTACATCTCTCTCCTAGCTTGTCCACCATCAGATAAGAAACATGTCGCCTGGAAGCACCAATTTGCTTGTGTCGAGTGTAAACCATGTATAAATTTCAAATGTACATAATTTACAAAACACAGGCAGAGTTGCACTTGCAAGCTGCGTTGATAGCATCCGTTAGTTTCACAAGCAGGAGGCTAAAAATTCCAACCAGCAACAGTTTAGCACAACTCTTGGTAAGCAAGCAACCGACAACCTCACTTATCAATAGATGTTACTTTGATGAGCATTGTAGAAAGCCCTCAGAAACAATTAAACAAACTAATAGCTGACCATAAAATGAATTATCAGTAAAAGGTTATCTTGTCTTAATCTGAACTTCCAGTTATGTTTATAACCATAATATTGCTAGCTTCTCATAGATCAATAAACTTTTTGTATGCATCATTCCACCAAATCCTTGCACATATTAAAGGCTAACCTGGAAGCTGTTCACACTCTCCTTAAGCTCGACATACTTGCCAGGAGCACCAGTGAAGACTTCGGCCACATGGAATGGCTGACTGAGGAAACGCTGGATCTTCCTGGCACGTGCAACTGTCAGCTTGTCATCCTCACTGAGCTCATCCATACCGAGAATGGCAATGATATCCTGAAGATTCTTGTAATTCTGAAGAACCTTCTGGACACCACGAGCTGTGTTATAGTGCTCCTCCCCAAGAACATGGGGAGAAAGCATTCTAGATGTGGAATCAAGTGGGTCCACAGCAGGGTAGATACCTAGTTCTGATATCTGTTGCATCAAGAGAAGGCAATTCTTAACAATATTCATTTAAGATTTATACTGAAAGCATATGAAATAAAAATGGTGCTCTAAGTTTCATGAAACTTGAGAGAAAGAAAAGCTTTGGAAGGAGTGGAACCTGTCTAGACAGCACAGTGGTGGCATCAAGATGGGCAAAGGTAGTTGCAGGGGCAGGATCAGTCAAGTCATCAGCCGGCACATAAATAGCCTGGACAGAGGTGATAGAGCCCTTCTTTGTGGTGGTGATACGCTCTTGCAGACCTCCCAAATCCGTAGCGAGTGTCGGTTGGTAACCAACGGCAGATGGAATACGCCCAAGCAAAGCAGACACTTCAGAGTTTGCCTAAAATTCCATTCTTTAGTGAGCTTGTATTCTAAAAGGATAATCTTCCATTGAGGAACATAACCCAAATACTGAGAAACTGCACAGCAGGAGAGACCAAACCTGAGTAAATCTGAAAATGTTGTCAATGAAAAGAAGCACATCCTGGCCTTCAGCGTCACGGAAATGCTCGGCAACAGTTAGGCCAGTTAGCCCAACACGAGCACGAGCACCAGGGGGCTCATTCATCTGTCCGTAGACAAGGGCACACTTGCTATCAGCCTGTCAGGAACCATACAAGAGGGTAAGTAATGAGATTTACCTTCCACAATTAATCCACCACTCTTGTATAACCTTTCAGTAGAAAGATTATGAATCTTAAATGTTGATTCAGAAATGAATTGCCAATATCAAGAGTCAGTCAAAATTAATTAGAGCTTTCTATTCACCGCCTACATTAGAAAACAGAAAAAGGAAACTTGGAGTTTACACTTTCTATTCATTACACATTCTTAATAATTGTTAGAAGTGAAATGTATTGCACTGATTACAAATACTAAACCAAATGCTCAGAGAATTCATATTAAGCAAAGACCTTGCTGAGTAATTGACCAGTAAGGGTTCAACGAATAAACACACAAATAAAACTAAAAATAAGGACGATAAATAGCGACCTGTTTGTCTCCTAGCTTAATAACACCACTTTCAATCATTTCCCTGTACAAATCATTACCCTCCCTGGTTCTTTCTCCAACACCAGCAAAGACCGAGAAACCACCTAGTGATTGAAAAAAGATGCTTAGACAAACAACATAAAGATAGTATCAAAAGATTCAACACCCCTTTTTGACAAAGAAAGTAATGACAGCAACTCCGATATAGGAGAGTGTTTCTATATAGCTAACCATGAGCTTTGGCGACATTGTTGATCAATTCCATGATAAGCACAGTTTTTCCAACACCAGCACCACCAAAAAGACCAATCTTTCCACCCCTTTGATAAGGTGCAAGAAGATCCACAACCTGTGAACATAAAAAAAATACAGATGTTAAGAAATAATTTAGGCACCATGTTTGCACAATATGACATACAGCCTCAAAATATGCACCTTGATTCCTGTGACAAGGATTTGCTGCTCTGTTGCTTGCTCAACAAAAGCAGGAGCTTCACGATGAATTGGAAGGAAGTGGCTCGTCTCTGATGAACAACATCATAGACAATTTTAGTAAAACATTGAAAAACCATAAAAGGGAACATAAGATGAGGAAAGGGAACATAAGGGAACATAAGATGAGGAAAAAAAGTAACCAACTTACTAATATCGCCCTTCTCATCAATGGGTTCACCAATAACGTTCATGATGCGCCCAAGTGTAGCCCTACCAACAGGTACCTGATGTAGCAAAAGAATTTGGCGTATAAGTGCAAATCCTATACCATGAACATAAATCAGAGAAAAAATAAAATGGAAAACTAACTGTTCCCACAAGCCATACTAACATGTTGATAAGTTCTATTACAGCTGAAATTAATCTCCATTAAGTATTAGGCTGACTTAAATTTCCAACAATTTTCCAAGATCCCTTCCTAATTTCAATAGCTCTTTAACAAAATAAATAATAAAATCTGATAACAAAACCATGGGCACAACAAGAAAATTTTAGCCATTGCATGCCTCTAGAACAATGTCCCTTTCAAAACTCCAACAAATTATCAAAATTCATTAAGACACAGAAAGCAATAGCCAGAACACCTCATATCTTCTCATTCACACAAGACAAAAGCAGATGTCAACATCACTAAAAATGACAAAAGTTAAATCAGTCTACTATTTAACAGATCGAGCAAAACATATAAGCATCTAAAACTGTGAAGAAAAAAAAGACGAGAAGGAAAAGGCATCATACAGTGATAGGCGATCCAGTGTTAAGAACCCTCTGACCACGAACAAGACCCTCCGTTCCATCCATAGCGATCGTACGGACCATGTTCTCTCCTAGATGCTGAGCGACCTCGAGCACCAGCCTGATCGAATTGTCTAGAACCTCAAGCGCAGTCAAGATCGGAGGCAACCCCTCATCAAATCGCACATCGACGACGGCTCCGATGACCTGACAGACCTGGCCCACGGCGCCAGCCCCAGTGAACTCATCGGTGATCTTTCCAGACGCTCCGGACACGGATGTCTGGCTTGGAGCGACGGCAGCGGCGGAGGCGGCGGAGCGGGTCGGGAGAAGGCGGCAGGGAGTGGCGGGTTTAGGAGCGAGGTGAGGGAGAATGGTGGGAGCAGCACGACGGGCAGAGAAGGCGGAGGAGGATCGACGGAGGAGAGAGGAGAGGATCCGACGAGAGGCCATGGCGATGGCCTGAGAATGAGAGTAGGTGGGATCTAGGGTTTTGGTTTTTTTTTTTTTTGGGTTTTTTTATTTATACAGTTGGAAGAGAAGGGAAACGAGAAAGGGGAGAGAGAGTGTCAACGGAGGAAAGGAGTGACATGATTGGGGGATTTTATGCATTTTTGGAGATGAGGAAAGGCGATAAATTCGGGATGGTTGGATTTCCTGTGGCGAAAAGAATGCGAGCGGTAGGAGTGTGGTGTTTTGCTATTTTTACTTGATAGATTTTGCTATTTTTATTTTTTTATCATTTTTTTTTTATTCTTTCAATGTTTGTAGGCAGTGTAGATCTCTATCTAAAATTGTAAATTTTCAAAAGATTATTTATAATTTATAAAAATTACTATAAAACAAGAACTGCAATATCAGATACGGAAATTAAAATCTGAACGTATATGTTTTGTAAATTGAACAATTTCATATAGAAAGAGAAATTTTATTTAAAAAATTAGAATTTTAAAAATAAAAAATGCTTATTAAAAACGCCCTTAAATCCAGTAAATTTTTACACAGATAAATTTTTATTTTAAAAACCAAAGACTCGATGAACAATTTGATAAGTCTGTTACATTGTACGTAGTAGCTACGTCAAACACGTTACATTTGAATAAAAAAAAAATGAATAAATATTAAATACATAGAAATCGTCCAATCGGAATAAATAAGAAGAAAAACAGCTCAAAGAGTCGAGAATGTAACAAGTCTATAAAAATAATTCTTACTTATGTACTTTTTATAATTTGGAATGCATTATATATCTGCCATCACACTATAATTGGTTATCGACCATCGAGATCAATCACCAGACCAGTTATTTACTAATTTTCACGTGTTGCGACAGTCGCATAAAATCTTTAGTCACTCGGACCATATCAGTGTTTAACATGATATAAGTTCCTCAGAATTGTGCAAAATCAAAATTTGACTATTCAATTTTATTAATATATAACGAGTGACCAGATAGTTCTCAATTACGACAAATCTTGCAACACATTTCTAAGCTTATAGGGGCTGTTTGGATCACATGGGAATAGGAGGAATTTCATATTCCTAGGCATAAATTTATTATAAACAATCCAAACTCTTCACAAAATTACACACTTCCCAATACTTTCCGCCTAGAAATAGGCTATTCCTCTTATTCCTAAGCGATCCAAACGGCCCCATAACTATTTTGCTTTTGATTTTGACAAACTGTTCTGTCAACTATGGTTTAAATTCATATATACATTATAGTCATTTAGTTAATACATTACAAATAACTAAATAAGCCAAGATCATGCCCGAGTAGGTGCATTGTACAATTAGGCTCCACGAGACAGGTAAATTTCATTATTTCAATGTTATTATCCCCTTCTTTTAGTCTGCTTGTTTACAGAAAAAGGTATCTTTATCACCTCTTAGCACTTGGAGTATCTGACTTTCATCCTAGTAAGGCTCATGATCCAAATAATAATGAAAGACAAATATGACAACAAATATCATACAGCGACTGAAAAATAATACAAAAATACCACAACGAACTAAAAGAACATATAATAATCATATTTTCAATCAAAAATTACAGTTTCTACCTCAAAAGCAAAGTCAAACACTACAAAAAGTTGAGGATTTAATTATCTGGAGAAAGGACTAGCGTTAGGTCACAACATTATTTCCCACCCTTTTGTTTTTTCTTCTTGGGACTTCCAATATGTGGTTCTGCCTTTTTTGTGGCTGCATTCTTTGCTCTCTGCAAAGGTGAACAGCAAATAAGAAGCAAAATACTAAAACCAGCACTTCCTTGCTATTGAAGCATGATTAGTTTTTCATTCATCTATCTTCGTCTTTAGATGCTCTCTTTAGTTTCAACTATATCATAATAATCACATTCTATAATACTGTAATATAAAAAGGCACTTCGGAGAACTATCAGCATTGTCAGTCATATATTCGCTAATGAAATCTTAAGCTGAAGGGTCAGTCAACTTTTAATTATGACTCGAGTGTTCGGTAATAACATTAAATAAAACAAGAGGGCTCTAAGAAGATAATAAAAATTTGAACGGGTAAAATATTTCTTAGCCATGAAACTTACCTTCTTCCTTCTTTGGCTTTGCCTCTGACGCCCGGAGTCCTTTGAAACACGAACTCCCTCCTAAAATATTTCACCAAAAAGGAATTAAGTACTAACATCGCACAACTACATAACAATGGAAGTAGCTTAATTTTTAATTACACTGTATATACTGGCACCCTTTTTTAGGGAGACCTTATGTCCCTATATATATTTCTTATTAAACAACAACAAACAACAACAACTAAGCCTTTTGTCCCAAACAAGTTGGGGTAGGCTAGAAAAGAAACCCAACAAGAAAAAACATCCAAGAACAAAATAAAACAATAAAATAAATACTAATAGTAGTAATAGCAATAATATCAATAATAGCAGTACTAATAAAAAATTTCTTATTAAAATATATAAAAAAAGAATGCACAAAACTCACCACAAATTTCTCGTGGTTGAAACCAGCAGCTAAAATTGTCCTGGGGTACTCATCAATGACTATACCATACTCAGAAAGGACAACCAAACTTATGCATATTTTGACAGCAATTTTGCACCTACTTTTTATAAGCCACAATCAAGTCGGTAAACTAAATTAAGTCAAGAAGATGCAGTGTATCAGTAAAATCTAAAAAGCAGGGTGAATTTAGGCATTATTTCTCCACTTTCAACAATGTGTTTCAATTTCAACAAAGACATGCTGGGTAATTATTGCAAATACAATAAACGTTAGCCATGCTGTTACTATAGAATAATACCTCAGCAAGGGCTAAAGTCCTAGCATGTCTTTCAGCATGTGTTTCGAAATCCTCTTCTAATTCTCCATCACTATTTAGCTTGAGCTTCAGCCTCCCTTCTTCAGAAAGTTTCTTTGACCTGGCATGCCTCTGTAATCAAAACAAACGAAGAACAACTAATTTGATATCATGAGGTCTCTCTAATCCCAATGAACAAAGTCAAAGAGGGGAAAAAGATAAAATAGTAGATCTTTAAGAATTAGAGTAAAATTTTGCAGTAAAACATCTCGTCTTACCTTGGACTCAAGATGTTGTTTAACAATCTTCTCACTTAAACAAATTATTCTAGGGCAAAGCTTGCACCTATACACAGACTTGCACTTCAAAATACAGCTGTCAAGTTCTTCTACAGTGGTACTCTTCTCTATAGGAGTATCAGCTTTACTGATTTGCACTTTCTTGTGCTTTTCTGTGTCTCTTGTTTCCTTCTCTTCCTCCATATCAGCAACTAAGCCTGTTTACATTGACACAGATCACAATTGTTTAAGTGGCCTGATATCTTCTAAAGAGAGAACTAAACAAATAATGGATGAAACAAATAATTTGAAAGACAATTTGAGACATATAGCAGTAAACTATTGCACCAAGAGTCAAACTAGTCATGCTTTCTACCAGCATTCAACAAGGAAATACAATACTGGTACCAGTCAAAACGTACTGTCGACGGTACATGTCTACTTGCAGTTTGAATTTGGCTTCCTATCCACAATAAGCTTGCTTGGTTTCTACTTGGAAAAATCAGAATACTGTGCCAAGTTCTTAGGCAGAGAACCCATGAAACACTGTTCAAAACATTGTTCTTTCCAACACTGACTTCAGCAATCAGCAATTAAGTTCTTAACAAATATAATAAAAACAAAATGAGTTCTCAAAAGAGAAAAAAGAATAAAAAATGATTCATAAAAATACCCGGGGAATCATCCTCAACTTCATTTCCTGAGCTATCCTCGCTCTCATATCCTGAACCTAACAATTGAAAAGCACAATCTATTGAGGCTATAACGACCTTGATGGATCTGACTAGGAAAAAAAAGTGCGCTTAAACCTATTTGCATATTTCAATCAAAAAGCAAATGACCATGTAATAATTCGGCCGCTTACTTGCAATATACCTTGTAAATGTGTTAAATTTGACAATCATTAAACAAAAACTGGTCCATCAATAAACAAACAAGAACACATCACAAGATTATCGCACAAAGCAATTATTCCGACAAAGAAGTGTCACATCATTAGATTACAGTATGCAATTTTTAGATTTACTCACGAGGATCATTGTTAACCACATTGACTAGCTCTATTTACTTATTCAGAAAACGAAGTGTCACATCACAATTGCTTAAGTTTAGGAATTCACATTACATAAAAATAAACATCTCAACCAACTTTAATCCACATTTCACTAGCAAATATCAGAACTCCCAATTTAGTATATTTCAAAGTGACAACGCTGAATTGGTTGTATGATCACTTACAAACAATTCAGAAAACAATAGGAGTCACATAAATGCAGAACAATTACCAGGGGAATGCAAAGCTGGCTGCTTTTGGTAAAATTCTTCCTCTTCTCCTCGTTCACTTTCATCTTCCTCTTCATCATCACTCTCACGATTAGGTTCCCCTCCCAATTCTGATTCAGATTCTGACACTTGCTCCTGTTCGGGTCGGGCAGGAGAATCCGAACCCGAATCCGAATCGGAAGAAGAGGAATCCGACGAGGATCCGCTGTTATCGCCGTGGTCTTGCTTGTAGTGGATCCTCTTTATCATATTTTCCAATGTCGAACACTGTTAAGAGAGAGAGAGAGAGAGAGAGAGAGAGAAAAGGGCAGAGGGTTTAGGATGCTACTTCGTATCCTGGCGTGGGAGGCGGAGTGGAGATTTCCGAGAATGGAGAGGGTTTTGGTTTGACTAACTTTTGGGTTGATGGGCTTTGAAAGGTGCAAGTTCCTACGCTTGATTAAGGCTTTTTATTTTTTATTTTCTTATGGGCTTTTGATAAGTTTATAGTATTATTATACAATTATACTACAGAACTTTTATGGGCTTAGATTTATATTAGTACCTGGGTTTTTAGTTATTGTTTTTCTCCCAACGGCTCTAGAGCCCGAGTCATAGGGAATTATTTGTGTAAGTGTAACTTGTGTTCTGTTATATAATTATATTTGAGATTTCATATTTTAAAATAACTAAGACCTCTACCGGTGAATTTTCTATTTTGCTTTTTCTGTTCTTTGTGATTCTCTCTCTTGTCTAGATAGCCACTATGTAGCTTATCCAAAATAAATAAATGAATAAATAAGACCTCTCTTATGTAGATAAGTATATTAAATAGCGGAGCTACATGGTGCTGCCGTGCTTAGGGGTGCATAACGTCTAAAACGATCACGAAAATGAGGTGTTGCATTAACCGTTTCGTTTTGGACACGAAATTGATTAGGTGTTTGCGTTAATCGTTTCGTTTTGAACGAAACGATCGAAATCACGAAAATACACATGGACGAAACTGACTACGTGTTGTGTTAACCGTTTCGTTTTTGAAACGCAACCAAAATCTTTAACCGTTTCGTTTCGTTTGGACGAAACGAAACGAAAGAACGGTTAAAACAGTCGCCGTTTTCACCCCTAGCTGTGCTGGTAGGGTTTTGCACCCCTGTGATTTGATTATTTGTACAAAGTTTATGTTATTTTTAATAAGATTTTGCACAAATTGAGCAATTTGCCCCCTAAACCAATAAAATTGCAAATACGCACCCCCACCCCAAAAAAAAATTAATTAATTAATTCCTGCCTCCGCCCTATATTGTCAACATTGTCGGCAGATGGTACTGACTTAACAATGTTGGAAAAGACAATTGCAGAAGTTCTTTTTATTATAATTTTCAAATCTTCTCTGCCGAAGCATGTTTAAATATATGATATTAATTTAAATATAATATAAGCGGTACCATTCCTTGCGAGATGGTGTAATTTCTAATGAGCAAAATACTAAGCAAAAGAAGGTACATAAATTATATATGATTAAGGTTAACCATCCCATATAACAACCAGACGCACATATTTTCTACCCAAATTCAATTGCACTTGGTTGCACGAATCATGTTTTTTTTTTTAAGAAAACTTGGTAGCGGCTACCAAGTTAGGTTGCACGAATCATGTTGATTTTCCTCCTTTCGATGAAATCAAATCCAAATTGACTTTGAAAGTTGCCTCGTTTAAGTATGTGAGACTTGAGTTGTGGGCTTGTGGCCCTCTGATGTAACGTCTCTCTGAGTCTCTGGTCACTTTTACTAACTGGGGAAGGCACTAATTGAGCCGCCATTCGGGCCAGAACACAACCCATCCATCCAGTCTTGAGACCGACCCTATATTTGCGCATGCTAGGGGTGGTTTCGAGTCGAGTAGCGATCGAGTTATAGTCTACTCGAAATCGCGTCGAAATATTTCGAGTTAACTCGCGACTTATTCATAAGGCAGTTTCGAGTTCCCATGAGCAACTCGAAATCAAGTCATGAATACTCGAGTTAACTCGTAACTCGAAAATTCTACTCGAAATTCACTCGGCCTCGGACAGGGACAGCGACCATGAGCAGCTCGGTGTCGTAAATTTCCTTGACGAGCTCGGGCTTGAAGTGGCGCTCTTCGGTGGGTGAGGAGGTGGGGCCCCAGTTAGCGACGGCGACGCGTGTGAGAAGGTCGCGCTGGATCTCAGAGAGAGTAATAGAAGGGGAAGGGGAAAGGGACTGGAGAAGAGGAGGTGGGGGCTGGTCGAGAGGGTACTCGGCCACGCGGTGGCGGCGGAATGAGAAGGAGAGATTGAGGCGTGAGTGTGAGAGGAGTGAGGAGAGCAGCGAAGTGGCGGACTGGCGGTGAGCGGCGGATTGGCGGAGAGCGAGTGAGAGGGGAGATTTGAGGAGAAACTGACTGAGGAGAGCGGAGTGAGCGTGAGAGGATTGAGCGTGAGAGATTGAGCAGAGAGGCGGAGTGCTCTAGGTTGGTCAGCGAAAGAAATTTTGGGCCTTGACAATATTCCGAAATAATGGGCTGTGCAAGGATAACTCGAGTTATGGGCCGATCGAGTTGGGCCTAACTCGAAATCACGTCATTTAATTTCGAGTTGGGCCTAACTCGAGTTGTAGTAACTCGATTTTTTCTAACTCGATTCATATCCGAATTGTTTTCGAAGCGAGTTCGATTAAGTCACGAGTTACGATTTTTTTGCCCAGCCCTAGCGCATGCGGTCTGCAGGTCGAATCTCGTTTGTTGCAAGTATTATTGAGAGATTTGGATCTGATGCACACATGGAAGTTGGAGTGTGGACTTTTCCTCTTAGCTCTGTTTATTATTTTTTTATTTATTATTATGTACAAATCATATTCTTTCAAGTTTTTCTTAGTTTTATATTTAGCATATAGTGCAACAAACTGTTAAATACGATAATTTTCAATCTTGGAAACAGCTAATTAACAATATTTTAACAAATTACCTCTCAAATTATATTATTTTTAGCTGCATATACTAAGTTACTAAATGCAAACCAAAAAAACTTTCGTAATAATTTAACATGTCATATTCCTTGTAAGAATTAGATGAAGTACGAAATTTCCAATGTAGTATGGAAGCTTGTCCAAACTTCTCTCCAAAGATTATTTAAACTAATATTATATATTTAAACAAGCTTCAACATGAAAGAGTTGAAAAATTATATATATAAAAATAACTCTTGCAATTATTTTTCCCCCATCAACCAAGTCCCACCGCTACATAAAAAGACACGTTTCTCAAAGAATCTGCCCAAAATGTTGCCAACATACATAGGAGAGCTTTTAGTGATTTTAAATGATAAAATCATCATAAAAAAAAAGATAAAATCTATATATTTAAATTTATATTTTAAACAAGAACAAATGCGATGTTAGATCTAATGTCTAATGCTGATTGGCTCGTGTCACTACTACTCACAGATAGGAAGCAGGCGATCCAATTCCAATCTGAGATGACAAGGAACCCACTATTATAGTGTACAAACCTTCCGATCAAATCTAAACGGCTCAAATCACTCAGCAGCAGATTTTATCGCAGAATTTACCTTCTCCACTTGCACAGAATCACAGAGTGGGACCCCTTGTAAAGTAAATCCCGTCCCATTTCAGCCGGCGGCCGAAGGCCAAAGCAAAGCTCAGTTAAAACTTTATAAAAAAGCAAAAGACACACACCTAAAAACACCAAATCAATCTACCCCACTTCTCTCCTCTGTAATTATAAACAACAACTCTCTCCTCTTTAAAAGCAATTAAGCTTTCCAACTCAATTCACTGATCAACTCATCACCTCACCTCATTCCAATCCATGGCGACCGAAGCCGAGACCAAGACCTCCACCCCAACGGAGTCGGCTCTAGTCGACGGGAGCGCGTTAGCGGGCCGCGCCTTGGCCGCGGCGGGAGCGAACCACATGTTTGGCGTCGTCGGCATTCCTGTCACGGCTGTGGCCACCCGAGCCGTGGCTGCCGGAGTGAGATTCATTGCCTTTCACAACGAGCAGTCGGCCGGGTATGCGGCGTCGGCGTATGGTTACCTGACTGGTCGACCTGGTGTGCTGCTCACTGTGTCGGGGCCCGGATGCGTGCATGGCTTAGCTGGGCTGTCGAATGCCTGGGTTAATACCTGGCCTGTGGTTATGATCTCTGGGTCTTGTGATCAGGCTGATTTTGGTAAAGGCGATTTTCAGGTAGGTTTTTGTTGCTTTTTATATTGTTTCTCTTTTTTGGATGAAGTTAAATGAATTAGGATAGGTATTTTATTTGATAAAGATGATAAGAGAGAGAGAGAGAGAGAGAGAGAAAAGAGGATACTATTAACTTATTGGCATGATTTGGGGTGTTAGGCAATGTTGTCTAGAACAATTTTTGACAATGTTGCTTTTTATATTGTTTCTCCTTTTTTGCACAATACTGTAAATTGGAAAATGCACAACAATTTGGTTCTTAAAATCCTTGTCTTTTTTTTTTTTATTGATGAATTGACTGAATAAATTAAATGAACCATTGATCCAAAAAAAGTGAATTGAAAATGTTCTAGCATGAGTTTTGCTGATTATTAATATATAGAGAAGTAGATAAGTAGTCCTGATCAGTAGCAGATAATGTTGTAATTATCTTATTAATCAATAAATATCAAAAAAGTGATTATTTAGCAATGTGCTTTTTCGAATTTGAACATCCACTTTAAGCTAAATTTTTTCTCTCAAACCTGGGTGACTGAAAATTGTTATACAATGCAAGGTGAAATCCTTAAAGAATGACTTCTATTGCAGGAACTAGACCAGATTGCAGCTGTAAAGCCCTTTGTCAAGCTGGCCTTGAAGGCCACCTCCATTTCTGAAATCCCTCGTCTGGTGCAGACCGCTTTTGCAACTGCCTGTGCTGGCCGTCCTGGCGGTTGCTACATCGACCTCCCAGCTGATGTGCTCCACCAAACCATCTCTGAGACTGAAGCATTATCCCTCCTTTCTGAAACAGCAAATCCAATTCCTCCACAAGTCTCAGATCCAGACATTACAGAAGTTGAGAAAGCTGCATCTCTTCTCCGACATGCTGCACGCCCCTTGATTGTGTTTGGCAAGGGTGCGGCATATGCACATGCTGAGGGTGCGGTAAAGAAGTTTGTTGAAACAACTGGGATCCCCTTCCTCCCGACCCCAATGGGGAAAGGACTATTGCCGGACACACATGAGCTTGCGGCTACTGCTGCTCGATCTCTTGCCATTGGGAAGTGTGATGTGGCACTTGTTGTCGGTGCTAGGCTCAACTGGCTGCTCCATTTTGGCGAGCCACCCAGATGGTCCCAGGATGTAAAATTTATTCTAGTTGATATTTCTAAAGAGGAGATTGAGCTCAGAAAACCTCATGTGGGCCTGGTGGGAGATGCAAAAAGGGTTCTCGATTTGATAAACAGGGAGATTAAGGATGACCCATTTTGCCTGGGAAGAACACACCCTTGGGTTGAGGCAATTAGTAAAAAGGCAAAGGATAATGTGGTGAAAATGGATGCACAGCTAGCAAAAGTGGTGGTCCCCTTCAATTTCTTAACGCCAATGAAGATAATACGGGATGCAATATCAGCACAGGGGACTCCGGCACCGATATTGGTGTCAGAGGGGGCGAACACAATGGATGTCGGCAGGGCAGTTCTGGTGCAGAGTGAGCCAAGGACGAGGCTTGATGCTGGAACTTGGGGTACGATGGGGGTTGGCTTGGGATATTGTATTGCGGCTGCCATAGCAGAGCCTAACAGACTAGTGGTTGCAGTGGAAGGGGATTCCGGATTTGGCTTTAGTGCCATGGAGGTTGAGGTACGTCCACTTCTAGGTCTATTAAAAGTCCAACTATAGTATTTGAACCGCTTTTGCTATGTTGTCGTGTTCTAATATATTTCGCATAAGAAAAGAGAAGGGCTGGGATTGGTGATACTTGGGTTGAGAGGGTTGGAGCGATTTCAAACCAAAGTTCTGTACCAGTCCATTTTCCCTAAGTTACAAAGAATATAATTTTGCGGTTCTGTATTTCTTTTACTAAACTCTTATGGTGTGGATATGGAGTATCAACCTAAATCAAAATTGTAGCTCTTCCATATTGTTTTCTGGGGGGTAAAAACATGTTGTATGCAGTTGAGCATTAATCCGCTCAAAGGACCAAAACAGAAACAACAGAAGGGTTGTAAGACTTGAATTTCTATATTCCAGTGTACCTCTAAGTAATTATCGTTCACTTCTGCAGACACTAGTGAGGTACCAGCTGCCAGTTGTGGTGATAGTCTTCAACAATGGTGGTGTTTATGGTGGTGATAGAAGAACCTCTGAGGAAATCACTGGGCCCCACAAGGACGACCCAGCTCCAACCTCCTTTGTTCCTGGTGCTGCTTACCATACACTAATGGAAGCATTTGGTGGCAAAGGCTATCGTGTCGGTACTCCTGATGAGCTTAAATCTGCTCTTTCAGAATCTTTCAGTGCAAGAAAGCCAGCTGTTATTAACCTCATCATTGACCCTTACGCCGGTGCCGAGAGTGGCAGATTACAGCACAAAAATTGAGTCTTGGTTGTATTGTTATTAAATTGTTGTCATCAATATTGCAGATTTACCAGTCATTTGCGTAAATTAAAATTGTAGAGAGACTGACATTATTGGGAGGAGAATCTCAAGCAGTGAACCTGTGGGTTCAAAGCAATGGCTGGGTATATTTCTTTCTTGCTTTTTCCATGAAAAATGTTGTACGGATGAAAAGAATTAGGAGAACAGTAATATTTACTGGTAAGAGAGACTAGACTGGTGAATCTTTTGTAATATAATAACAAATGCTCCAATAAAAGAGGTGATTTGCTGGGTGTTGAATCTTCTGTTTTCAGAGTCGCTGAGAAGCGTGAGCATGTTTGCATTTCAGGTGTGAGAGCATATGAGCAATGCTGAGAGGCGGTTATGGTATTATGAGTTGTGACATTTCCACTTGAACAAAGTTATGCAAAGTAATTCATTTTGTTCCACAAACACGTAGACTTTGATCAAAATGGTTTTGAGCCTGTCACAAAATTCATTTATTACTTTTACAATGTACCCAGCGACCAAGTTCTCATGCAAGTAATATTAATGCTTGTAGTTGTAGCATTGATTATTTGACTGTACGGGAAACAGATTAATAATGTCCCAGGTTTCTTATAGAAGTGAGGTACATATAGCCTAAATTATGAAAAAATGTTGGATACGATATATGACCTGAAAAATAATTTTTTTCTAAAAAAAATAAAAAGACTTAAAATAGATTTGCAGATTCAACAACAATTATGAAGGTTTCCGACCACTTGTGCCCACTATAACATCAATCAAGTGCTAATTCGAAGAAATAGTAAAATAGAAATAAAGAACACAAATAGACACAAGTTCAACCAATACAGTATTGGATACCGGAAAATTTAGGTGATATCAGAACCGAAATGTGACAAAAAAATTGCAGTATATAGTATCGTGAGACTAAATACTGCAATATTTTGGAATTGGATGATCGCTTACAAGGCAATGACAGTTTTTTTTTTTTTTTTTCTAGTTTTATATTATACTATATTAAGATTTTAGATCTCTCTGATGAGTGGCATAAATAATGTTACTATGTTTTTTAAACAGGGTTCTTAGAACAAAATAATATGGTAGGAGATGAAAATATAAGGCACCCTGCCTCGCCCCACCCCTTCCGCCCCCGCGAGGCCAAGGCACCCTGCCTCACCTCGACCCCCTGTCCCCCATCCCAGGAGGTCAAGGCACTCCGCGTCAACCCTTCCCCCTCCCCCCTAGTGAGGCCGAGCACCATGCCTCGACCCCCCAGGCCGAGGCATGTTTAGTTGTAAAGTGGTGATGAGTTTAAATTTGTTTTGGTGTTGAGTTATTGAGTTCTATAAAGGCGTAAGCCGTAAAGTGATCATAGGATTATGATATCATAATTTTGACAAATTTCAAATTATAAAATTGTGAAGGGGCATGAGTGTATATAAGTGGCAAATTTTAAAACGACATAAATTTAATTTTCCAATGTTATTTACACCTCTTACTCCCTTCCCTCGGATCTGTATAATCTGGAGTTTGTTTTAAGAATTGCTTTCTACATTTCATCATCATGACCATCTGATCTAATTTTGACGGCTAAAAGTTACAGATCGTACGGATCCGGTATCAATCACGAGGCACCCATTATTGATCAGACTGTTATGATGCCGAACTCCACTTTGTAGTTCATTCACCACCCCCAGCCCCGCGCTTTGAGCTCTCTCCCCTAGCAAGGCACACCGCCTCAACCCCCCACCCTACTCGCACGGGAGCACCCACGAGGACAAGGCACCCAGCCTCGACCAGCCCCCGGCCCCCGGCCCCAGCGAGGTCGAGGCACTTCGTCTCCGCCTCCTCCCGAGGCCGAGGCACCCCGCCTGGACCTCTACACCCCCCACCCCCCTCGCGCGAGGCCGAGGTACCCTGCCTGGACTCCCCTTCGTGAGGCCGAGGCACTTCGCCTCCTTCCTAGGCCGAGGCACCTCACCTGGACCTCTACGCCCCCCACCCCCTGAGGTCGAGGCAGGGTACACCGGCCTCGCGTGAGGGGGGTGGTTGAGGCACCCTCCCCCCGTGAGGCCGAGGCGCCCAACCGCCTCCCAGACTCGACCCCCCAACTAGGGTTTACCAAACGGGGTAGGGCGGGGCGGTCCAACCCGCGGCGGTCCACGGATTAGGACGAGGCGGGTTAGGGACGGTCCACGGGTTAAGACGGGACGGGTTAGGACGGTCCATCCTAGAAACTTTGGCCCTAACCCTTCCTAAACCCGCACGGGTTATGACGGTCCGGTCCGCCGGTTTTTCATTTATTTTATTGCTGTTTTTTTTTCGTTTATTTTTTTGCTGTTTTTTCTTGCGTTTTTTTTGTTTTTTCAATATTTTTTTTCTGTTTTTTATTTTATTTTTTTGTTTCTTATATTTGATTTGTAATTTTTTTATTAAATGAAAACATTCAAATATAATTATATAAAGTTACCCTCTTCCTTTTTTTCGGGCTTGGGACCGACTGTGCTATTAAATTATTTTATAAAATAATAACATAGGAGGAGTTCTGACTTTTTTTTTGTTAGTAATATTTTTTTAATGAGTATGTTAATTAATTTAGATAAAATTAAATTAAAAGAGTTTAGAAATTTATACCACCATTACCAAATTAATTTAGTGCGGGTTTAAGACGGGTTGACGGGTCGGGACGGTCCGATCCACGGGTTAAGACGGGGCGGATTAACACGGGTTAAGACATGCCCCGGTCCATCGCGGTCCATGGGGCGGGTTTGGGACGGGTTGGGTCTGACCCGACGGATTTTTGGTAAACACTACCCTACCCCCAACACCCCGGCCCTCTCCCCCAACACCCTGCCTTGACCATCCCCCCTCACCCCCGCGCGAGGCCGAGGCACCCTACCTCCACCCCCTTTCCCCCCGAGGTCGACGCACCCCGCCTCGACCCCTCCAGACCTCCCCGTGAAGTCAAGGCACCACCCTGCCTAGACCTCCCGCCCCCACCGCCTCAACCCCCCCCCCCCCCAAGCCGAGACCCCCCAACCCCTCGCACCCCTCCCCCTAAAACGCCATGTAGGCATGCCCTTCATCACTCCGCGGATGGGCCATTTAGTGGCTCACTACTCTCACGTTGCTTAAGGCTGGATTACACCACAAATTCCAATTCTAATTTTTATACTTCAACTTTTATATTGTTGAATGCCCGTGATTTATTTATTTGAAATTTAGATTTTGACTATTGGGGAATTAAAGTGTTCTTTTGATTATTTTATTCTAGACGTTATAGGGTAGAAAGTATAACTTTGGTTTTTAACTTATAGTTGAGGTTGGTTATAAATGTTGTAAGAAAGGGCATCAACGCTATTTATTCACGAGATCCATTAAATTTTGCTTTTGTTGTCACGTAAGAATTGAATAAAGCTCGACCTAACATGTGAATAATTTTAGATGATTATATTGAAAAGTCATTGTTTTTTACTTAGCATTTTAAGGACTTAATTAGTTTTATGTAACGTACGGTGGTGATATCAAACATACAAACGATAGAAAAATAAACAAGTAAATAAATTATGGGATAGTATGGTCATGAAAACAGCAGAATCCTCTTGCTGATTGCTTCTTGCCCTCCGTGTAGTCCACCCACTGTGATTTAGAGAAAATAAAAAACTACTCTAGAAAATAAAGTGCAACATAATAGTCCTAATTCTATATTTGGCATGCAAGCCCCAAAAAATACACATGAAGCAACCGCAGGTTGTCAAAGTAAATAAAATTAAATTAATATAACATGGCACCTTAGGCCGTTTCGCATTACAATCACAACATGCATTCATTCATACATTTTCACACAAGGCATCTTGACCATACTACCCATTTTTTTTTCTCAATCACTACATGAGTATCCACCTAATTGTATGAATAAGCATAACTTATAAATTATTTCATCATGATTAAATTAAAATTATGCAATGATACTAACTATAGAAAAAATGGACAGGGATGCTTACCATTAGAAGAAGAGGAACCGCTGTCAAAATTGCCATAGTAGATTTGTTTTATGTGTTGCACTGTGCCACCAATACAGTTGAATTTTCCAATAAAAGAACTATAGAAGGATGATCATAGACATACAGAGTAAAACAAAAATCAAGAACATTGAAGAAGTGTTTAATTTTGATTATAAGCCTATAAAACAAAAATACAAGTCATGAATATGCCTTGTCACTAGAGGTCCATTACTATGTCTATGTGGCTAATAAAGTAAGTATATGCCTATTTAAAAGATCCAAAATTTTTTATAGACATAATATGCACCGCAAAATTTGCATCTGACATTCATTTCACACAACGCCTTCAAACATGAAGGGAACTTTTTGATTGAAATTAGATAGAGATGATTGAATTGCTGACCTTGGAGTGCTCCATTGCTGATAATGATCCTCTATGATGATCTTGCGTACTTGCAAAATGCATAGGAAAAATGAAAAATTTTGTTAGATAATCAGAAAATATTCTAGTACTACCACTGATATGTGGTGCCAGCGCCTATAGCAACATTGATACGTCGTTGCATACAACTTATTGACATACAGAGTTTTGTGCTCTCATCCAAGAACTTGACACTTATTTATTTATTGTACTATGTTGAAAGAGGAGGGTTTGCAAATGTTCAGATAATGTAAAGAACTAGATTATAGAACGACTTTTGTGAGCTTGTCAGTAAAAGACAATCAAAGGTCTATTTAGCAAATATTTATAATTTTTTTATTTTGCCACATAAGCCTGCACAATGCATCACTTACTGCTGAAGACTTTGTTTTGCAAATGCATTAGTTTTAAATAAAAAGAGATAAATTTGCATATAAAACACAAGAAAGTTTAATATGCACTATAGTGCATAGGGAGTTCTATACACCGCGGACTTTTTTGGGGGCATTTTTATAAATTGACAAATCTAATTTAACCAATCTAATCTACATATTGAAATCTCATAGCAAACCAAATTTTATAATTTTTGAGATTTTATTACTATTTTTTTCGAATTTTTTAAACCTGCCATTTTTGGAAACAAACTACTATTTACAAATTCCAAAAATGGCAGGTTTTAAAAAAATCGAAAAAAATAGTAATAAAATCTCAAAAATTGTAAAATTTGGTTTTCTATGAGATTTCAATATGTAGATTAGATTGGTTAAATTAGATTTGTCAATTTACAAACATACCCCTGAAAAAGTCTGCGGTGCATAAAACTCCCTATGCACTATAGTGCATATTAAACTTTCTCTATAAAACACTTACCTTTAATAGGAATGAGTTGAGCAGTTTGCATGATTACCTTTAATAGCACATATAAGAAGAAATAGAATTTTCATCGTTCATCCTCCCATGTACCAGCCCATTGATTTCAAATCAACAATCCTACGCACGATTCAAATTTAGGCTGTATCTTTGCTGAGACCATTGCAAAACATCAAAATGTTGTCACTTGATTCCTCGCTGAAAAATTAGAAGGTTTCTTAATTGTGTAGTTGTGAAAATTTAGTGAAGGGGACGGGAGATGGTTCTCATATTATAAAGCGTTTGAACAGGGATGTGTTGAGGTACTCTGGGTTGATTTTAAAAGTATATAGAACTACTGTATAGATATATAGGCTTTATGCTATCAGGATTGATACTGAGTTCTGAACTCTGAATAAAAATGCGTCGTCCACCATACAACTTTAGAGCAACATTGTTGGCTTTTTGAGAATAGAATACAGATTAGTGGTGTACAATGATCTTCTAGCTTTGGGAAAGGATAATGTAAATGTTGTGCTACATGGCAGACCATTCTTCGTATCTTTGTTATTTCAGATGTAGCTATCCAGTACAGTGTCTCTGTATATTAATGTCTTTGGATTTACTTGGCTCTTTGTTATTTCAAATGCATTAGTTTTAAATAAAAAGAGATAAATCTGCATATAATACACTTACCTTTAATCGGAATGAGTTGAGCAGTTTGCATGATTACCTTTAATAGTACAGACATCAGTGGGTGGGTTTTCATGCACGCATCGACACACACACAGTGTGTGTGTGTGTGTTTGTGTGTGGAGAATTTAAAAGAAAAAGATACTTCTGTGGCATCACGACCCAAAGCAAGTATACCAGCCTCAACACAGACAGCCTTCAGCTGGGCCCCATTGAAGTCGTCAGTAGAGTGGGCCAGCTCCTCAAAATTCACATCAGGATGAGCATTCATCTTTCTCGAGTGTATCTGTTTTATTTATTCTTAGGTTACTAACACATCTAGAAGAGTCTAACAAATATGAACATAAATCCAATTTACACCACGCATTAAACTCGAGGATAAAGCCATAAAGGGTATAGTTAGGGTATGACATAAGCTGGGGCATAATTTTACAATTATTATGAATTACATGCATACTTTGATAATATTCTTTTCACAAAGCTGTAGGGAACATAAGCATATTTTGATAAAAATATTTTTTGTTATCCCCAGAGGGTTGGGGCAAGTTCGCCCCCCAGCCTGACAACAGTTTTGTCCCTGTATATAGAGCATCATTGGGCAGTACAACAGGCACATGTAAGGTTCACAAAAACCTAGACTGAAGCCTAATTAGTACCACAGCTCTTCATGCTAGATTACAAGTTTGATAACAAGAAAGAGAAAACAATGAATAAACTTCAAACTTTACACCTAATTGCGCACATCAGGGTGACCATAACATCAATGAGGCCTATATTTCAATATCAAAGACCAAGGCACCTATGCAATATCAGTAATAAAAGAATAGTTTAGTATTGAAGAACAATGTACCTATTTCTCAAGGTCACCAATGTCATTGTAATCTTCAGTTGGTTTCTCATCAACCTCCATGGCCTTAACATGCGAGTCATATTCTGAGGGTAGTGTGTCGAGTATTAAGTAGCTGTCTTTGTTCACTCCAACCAAATCACCAGGTTTCAATTTATCAGGATCCACTAAACCAACAACCGGCAAGAATATTATCTGTCACACAATAAACAGTAGAAGATAGGCATCAGAAACTACAAAAATATTGCACATTTCTAGGGGCATCTTAAGATGCTTTCAAAGTCTAAATACTTTACTCAAAAGTAGCACATTCATACAAAGTATTAATTGACTGTAGAAAGTTGCACATTATTTACCAAAACATGATGTTGTGAAAAATGAATGATCTATCCTGAAATTGGATAATCTATACAAAACAGAAAATTTTCCCTAAAAAGTTTTCGGAAGGAAAAGATAGATATTTGTAAATTTGTATACCACAAAATAGTTGAATACCTGGGAACTAGATGCAATGGAAAGCAATCTATGAAGGTGGCCAACATTGCCTCCCTGAAAACATGGACCAATTAGAAGATGTTTATTTGTCTTCTAAACATCCTATCATATGAACAATAACCTGGTTTCAAAAGCTTTTCTGAAAAAATATTCTCAAAATAAACTCAATACATTTAGTGAATTTCCCACATAGTTTCATTTTCTAAGTGGATTACACAACATAGTGATGCCGTGTAAGCTTTTTGGGTTGGCTTCATTGGCTTCACTATTGGTCTTGGACTTGGAATCTTATTATCAGATCAGAAACGAATTAGATCAAGAGATAATAACAACAATAAACCAATACAAGGGGGAAAAAGATGTACTAAATAGATTTGCACAATTAAATTCAATATCTTTGCAACCTGAAGATCAGCATTTAGTAACTTCCCAGAATCAGGCTTGACTTGAAATAGATTTGCACGATTGTCATCATGAAAAAAGTCCGGCTTTGAACTATAAAAGGAAAAATGGATAAAAAGTTATTTACATATATTACCTATCTGTAAATATGATGATATCTATTAACAAAATTAGATCTAATAACAAAATTAGATCTAATAGCAACATAAAATCTGCAAACAAAAAGTAAAATTTTATGCTGGCATCCACTGGTAGTAACTAAAATTTTGGTCAACTTTTATCAAAACTGCTGGAAACTGCTCAAAATATTAAGAACTTAAAATTGGGTGAAATACTCCAATCTTACAACAGAATTTGGATGACCCTGTCATTATCAGAAAAATAAAGATAAAAACAATGCAAAAGGACATAAAAAGTAAGGTAAAATGAAAATGACAGAATCCCACCTGCCAGTTATTACCACATCAAAGTACTGGAGCCACTTATGATTGTCAGGATAGCTGACATCTGGATAGTAGGGTCCACAGAGAAAGCTCATGACAACATCTGTGTAGTCCCACAAGCTGATTAGAAAGAACTTAAGCATGTGAGTAAGCAACTAAGCATTTAAGAAGTCACAATTCAATTAATTTTTACCACAAAGTATTCAACAATGACTAATTTGAAAATCACTCATCTTAAACCACATTAACTACTCAATTCGATATAAAGTGAAAAAAAGAGAATGAGAAAACATTATACCTATTAGTCACCAGAAAAGTAGATCGGCCTGATTTCTGGATCATCTTAAGCATAGGAACTATAGCAAGATCTTCATTTATGTACCTGTTTGCATAGTGCAAATATCAGAAACTAACAGCATTAAAAGATTTGATATCATGATTGTTAATGTTAAATATCTGTAGTACTACCACGGTACAAGATTATAGTTCAGTAGCATTGTGTATTTGAAAAGTGTAGTAATGAAAGAAATTGTATATTAGTACTCCAGTAAATTCAAGAGAAAATTACCGTCATGGATCCAAAGCAACCATTTTTTCAGAGTTCCATCACGGTGGCATAAATCAACAGCAAATTTGACATCTCTATACATAAGAGCATAGCTTCCATCACAAAAATGGAAAATTATCAGTGTAATGCTTTTATCTCAGTTGTACTCCTTTCTTGCCATGTAATCAAAATTGATCTTCTCTCACATGTTATCAATTCAACCCCAAGCAAAACAACGACTCCTATCATGCTAGATTCATCCACGGTAGTTGATTGGCCACTAATTAGCAAACCATCAGTGGGGACCTAACAAACAAGTTCAATAAGTTGTTTTACTAATATTTTGAAGGTGATACACTTTACCTGATTAATGATATTGAGAGGGTAATAACCACCCAAAATTAGATCAAATACTGATAAACTAAATCTTTACCATTTCTGATAATATAATATATTAAGGGGGGAAAACACAGAAATGAGGGATGGGGGTGGAGAGTATTCATGTTAAATGGCTTCATGGCAAGTGTATACCTTTGCCACACAAGCACCTAGCTGGTAACTTCAAACATCTATGCCCTTTACTTTATTCTATTAATCCCCTTTGTGTGTCGTAAGGAAAATTTTCTAATGTGTATTAAACAGTAGATATTAACATGTTAACCTCAACATGGAAGTTTCGCATCTCCTCATCGAGGTGTCAGAACTGGAAACACTTGTTTATAATCGCTTGTACCTATAGGGAAGCAATATCATATAGCAAGTAATCAATAAATAAAACAAACCTATATTTCAATAGGTGAAATTTACAAAGTGTAAATTGAGTTAACTTGGCATCAATTAAATTTCTTAACTAAAAATATAAAGCAATCAGAAATTAATTAACAAGGTTAAGTCTTGGTACAATGCTTGGCAGATTTATATTTCATGGCATGCTGAGAAGATAACTGACAACAATAGAAACAAGGTCTAATCCACAGCTTTGCAACCACAAAATTACAAAATGAAGTCATAAAATATGAGCAATCAAATTGAATAGACTAAAAATCAAGAATAGTATCATATAAATATAATAACAGCTCCATTTTATTTTTCTATAATAACAATAAGTTTGCTGATCTATCTTAAATATAAAAAAATAAACTGTTAAAATCAACACGGATGTTTTGCTCCTCCTCATTGAGGTAATTGAACTGGAGTTGTTTGGAAATTGTAACCACTTATATTTATTTACAAGAAAAGTAATAATTAACTAATACATAAAACCAAATTATGCTTCAATAGGTAAATCACAAAGTACTAGCATAGAATAGAGTTAGCAGAAAACGAACAGAAACAGATGAAAATGACATGAACCGATCCAGATAGAAACAATAGGAACGAGGTCTGATCATATACAAAAAAAAAAAAAAAAAAAAAAATTGAAAGGGCTAAATAAAAAATAGTACCAGAGAAAGAGGAGAAATGGAGGGATGTTGCGACCTCGCCTTTCCATCAATGCCACCAGATAGGAGAGCCTAGGCTTTCTTCGAGAGAGAAGGGGTTGAGAAGATCAGGTTCTCATCTCTCACTTTCCTGTGACTTCTCCTTCTTCTTCTCCTCCTCCTCCTCCTCTCTCTCTCTCTCTCTCTCTCTCCTCTCTCTTTCTTTAATTCTTTGGCATATGGCATATGGAAGAGGCGTTAGGTGTGAAATCGGGGAGATTCTTGGTAATCTTTGATTCGATTCAAAGAGACGTTGGGTGTGAAATCGGAGATTCTTAATCCGTGCCATTTAATGGGGATAATAGAGCCGTTAGGAGCGATTTGAAAAGATTTCACCATAGTCACTATGGGGAATTGCTCAGGGCACTCCCCACTCACTCCCCCATTTGACCAAAATACTCTTATTTTCAGAGTTGAAGTCCGAGAAAATCAAATGGAAGACGAGGATATTTTGGTCAAACGGGGGAGTGACCTGAGCAATTCCCGTCACTATGGATGCTGCGCGCTCCGTGTCGCTCCAATGTATGAAAATTGAAAAGAGCTCGCTCTGGACTCTGGACAAGGAGCGGGAACACAAGAACATGAGAGTCAGAGAAAGAGAAAGCGATACTTACCAAGGGACCCTCCATAAATATAAAACTTGTACTTAGCTGTCAAAGTTTATTTGGAAGTTATTTTTTGACAGTATAGTTTTTAATTTAACTTGGTCAATTATATAAATGGTGCTGCATAAATTAATATAGAGTGACCCACGATTTAAAATAGAGACTTGCATAAAATGTGACACATGATTTTTTTTTTTTTTTTTTTAACACACCAGTAGGCTGTAGCTGCATTTTTTCTTGTTGTTGATAATCATGTTTAATTGACATGAAACTGAATAATTTATAACAACCAATACAAAGGAATAAAAGCTTCAAGTATAAAGTATCTATATTAAATTTTGAAAGAATTAAATTGGTAGATTTTTAAATAACTAATTTAGTAAAATTTGAAAATATTAAGCATCAAAAAGATACTTTCGGACCTTCAATAATTAAATTTACGAATTTTAAAGTTGATTGTTTTCATTTTAACTGGACAATTTAGGGACAAAAGTTTGTTTATATGACCATCTATTAATTTAAATTTACTTATTTAAAATAATTAAACTGGCTTGACTTTTTTCTTGGATATGTATAATATTTTTCTATGATGTTTTTCCTTCTTGCATTGCTTACATTATTTTCTTTCCATTATTCCATATGTGCATATTAATATTCCAAAATTTATTTTCGTTCTACTATCGTGCCTCTGTGTCTCGCAGGCATTGTGCCATGCAGTACTCCAATGTATCACATGTTTAAAGAGTTTAATATTAATATAATCCTAATAGAAAATCAATTATAAAACATAACTATCTGCGATTCAAAAAAGAATCGAAATAAAAGTTAAATAATTTACGATGACGATTGAATCACATTTTCCTCGTTCCATTGATTAAATAAAGAGTAAGGTTCTGCTACTAACATTTTGGTTGCCCCCAAATGCCAACATTTTGCTATTAAGATATTTTTTAAACTTTTAAAATTCAAACGTCTAATCCAAAACCGTTGATAATATTTAGTTTAACGAGCGATGTGTTTTCATATAAGTTTTATAAATTTTAGATTTTATTTGATATTTGATCAAAAGCTAAAATATGAACGTATTAGAACGAATCTATCATAGTTTTTTTTTTTTTTAAGATAAATTGGGGGTCAAGCCTCCCAACTTATTTTTAAATTAAATGTCTATAAAGACCCCTAGCCGGATTTCGAACGAATGAATCTATCATAGTTAATAAGGTTCATTTGTTTTTCTATCTATTGATCGAGTATCAAATAAATTCTAAAATTTACAAAACTTATATGAAAACGCATCGCTTGTTAAACTAAATAAGATCAACGGTTTGGATTAAACATTTGAATTTTAAATTTTGAAAAAATAACTTAATAGCAAAATGTTGGTATTTAGGGGCAACCAAAATGTTAGTAGCGGAACCTTGCTCTTAAATAAAACTAGCAGAAACGCCCACTCAATGCGTGGGCACATTTTTATTTGAAAAAATATTGTTATGTTTTGGATGAAAGGATAGAAATTCAATCAAGATTTATACATTAGCACGAAGTGTGAACAAAGTTATTTTGCAAGTTACTACAGCTTCTTGCAACTTGCACTACATTCTTTAAACCAGTATACCACCGTAAAAAATGAAATAGATGAAGTTCATCCAAAAATCAAAACAACAAACTGAACATCACCGTATTACATTTAAAACACTGAAAAGCAAAAAAATAAAAAATAAAAAAAAAATAATCTAAAGCTCGTGGCTCCCAATCTGTGCAACCCATGCTTCCTACAAAATAGACAAAATATGTTCCAATTAATTATATGAATAATTTCATATCTCCATCTTGTTTCCTTTTTCTAAAATAGACAAAGGGTGTGTTTGGATGGAGTAGAATAATACTTGAATAAGAATAAGTTTCAAATTTCTTATTCTTGTGCAACCCAAACAACACAAGAATAAAAAATTTGGGCCCTTATTCTTATACTAACAAAACCATAGAATTTGAATAAGAATAAGGATTGACACGAGATTCTAAAAATTCCTTATTCTTATTCTTATCCGGCCTCCATCCAAACACACCCAAAATATGGCCACCGAAAGCGTGGCAAAGATGGATGACCTCTCTCTCTCTCTCTCTCTCTCTCTCTCTAATGAATTAGTGATCGTATTCGCATATCAAATTTCAAACCACCGATCTAAACCGTTAGATTGAATATTCACATTGAAAACTTATAGGAAACAAAAAATATTAAAAATTAATGTTAAGACTGATAGATCCTTGACCTAACATGCCTCGCCTGCCCCAGTTTCTTCTCTTTCCTTGTCTCTGCATGACTCGCTTCAAGCATTCTTCTCTTTCCTTGTCCCGTGCCATCAAGTCATTTTTCGAGATTCAAAATTCAAATGGTCAATCCAAACCGTTCAAGTTGTTCTCCATATTGAAATATCCTTGGAGACAAAATTTTATATTTTTTCGAATTTTTTTACTATTTATTATGATACTTTTAAAAATATTATGATTAGAGTATTTTAGACCCTCCAATTTGAAAATATCATAATAAATAGCAAAAAATTTTGAAAAAAAGTAAAATTTGGTCTCCAAGAGTATTTCAATATTTTGATCAACTTGAACGGTTTGGATCGACCATTTGAATTTTGGATCTCGAAAAATGAATTGATAGAAAATTGATGGCACGTGCCATCAATGGCGCTTTAGCCATTCTCTCTCTCTCTCTCTCTCTCTCTCTCTCTCTCTCTCTCTATATATATATATATATATATATATATAGATAGAAAGTTTAATATGCACCATAGTGCATAGTGAGTTCTATGCACCGAGGACTTTTTCGGAGTTATTTTTATAAATTGACAAATCTAATTTAACCAATCTAATCTATATATTGAAATCTCATAGCAAACCAAATTTTACAATTTTTGAGATTTTATTACTATTTTTTTCGAATTTTTTAAAACCTGCCATTTTTGGAAACAAACTACTATTTACAAATTCCAAAAATAGCAGGTTTTAAAAAAATCGAAAAAAATAGTAATAAAATCTAAAAAATTATAAAATTTGGTTTGCTATGAGATTTCAATATGTAAATTAAATTGGTTAAATTAGATTTGTCAATTTACAAAAATATCTCTAAAAAAGTCTGCGGTGCATAGATCTCTCTATGCACTATAGTGCATATTAAACTTTATATATATATATATTGTACGTATATATCTTTTCCTTTGTCTCGAACTTTTTTGTTTTTTGTGGATAAGCCCGTGAAGTATTGGCGCAACACAACTTACTGGTTTGCACCAGTATTGTTGTGCTTCTCACTAAGCTGAAAAAACCCCAGAAGACAACTCCAGTCAACGATTGATATGAATAAAAGACAATTAAATATGAATATGAATAAAAGGCAATTCCACTCAATTCCATTAATCGCACAAATCTAAATATGAATCAAGTCCAAGTAAATTTTAAGATAATATAATATTAAACTAAAACAAAAAATATAGGCAAGTGCTGATGATACAACTTACCAATAAATTGATTGATGCAAAAAGTAAACACTGATGTAAATTTTTGTAAAATTTATCCTGGTCCTTGTCGAATATTTTTTTATTGCCTACCTTCGTCCTCAATTTCTGATGTGTTCTTCACCGATCAATGATAAGTATTTATTTTGAGAATCATGCTCAATAATCAAAGATGAGGAATAATCATCATTAAACTTCGTGTCTCCATTATTTGACAAAGAGAGAGGTAGAGCTAGACAAAGACAGAAAAGAACGATAAAGATAAATAGTTAAGTCAGAGCAGAAATCTTTTCTTATCAATTTGGGAAGAAAAAGGAAAATTTACCAATTCGGGCAGATGAACCGCTAGGAAAGACAAAAAGTAGAAAACTAAATCATCGTTGCCCAGGCAATATGTGTAGGTTAGGGGTATACAAGTCATAACACTAGCTTTTATATTTTTTTTAATTGAAAGTGTGATTAAAAATTGTAAAAAGGGTTATGTTTGAACTAAATCAAATAAGAGGGGTTTGTATCTAATTTTAAAGATTAGAGGGGTTTGTATCCAAATAGGGAAGATTAGAGAAGTTTATATCTGATTTTGCCTTTTATAAAATGTAAACAAAAGAAAATTCCATTGGCTATCTTTTTTCTACAAAGAATTCTCTACATTTGGAAGATAATACATCCAGATAAAATAACATTTAAAAAATATTAACTACTAGAACCAGTCTAATTAACCTCTCAAAACTGAAATGCAATAGATTACATGCTCAAAATTTAACGACCTATTAATTTCACCATCCAAGCTCCACCTAAATAGAGACCCAGAAGTGGGCCAGCCAACAACATTTGTGTCAAGGGATCAGTTGAGGGCGTAAGCACAGCTGCTGCCACCACCGCACCCACCACAACGTATCTCCAAATGGAGAGCATTTGGTCGCCTGACACCAAACCAACTTGCCCCAACAAAAGTTGTATCACAGGAACCTGAAAGTAGAAGGTGCTAAGTTGTACACACTCAAGAGTTACTTGTTAAGTTGTTATGGGCAGCGAAGTGTGTCTCTCGGGTTGGGTATTTAATTAACATGAACAGCTGGATCAAAGGAGTAGTGCTGACCTGAAACCGTCAGGCCGATCTAATATAGATAGGTTGATATAACAGATCAAGTTGCCTAAGAGGTCCCAACATAGTGGTTATTGGATACGGCAAGATGATACAACTTTTATGCATATGATTTGAAAACTTTTGGATTATTTTGTAGAACGGGCTTTTGCTTGAACAAAAAAAATCAAGAGCTAATGGGTCAATCAAGGTTGTGACCCATCGCACTTAATTAGACCAAATATTGGCCATGAACCTTCCCCATCAAGTCATCAGATTAATCTAGATGAAGTCAAGACTTACGGATCCTTGAAAATGTAATAAAAAATTGGACAGAGCCTTTTCAAGTATAGTCAGCAATAAATTGCATTCTATTAAGCCCAAATCCCTGAACCAAATCAAGAAAAGAGACCTAATTGGTACCTGGAAAGAAAGACCAGTACTGAACATGAGAATGAGAATGAACTCAAAATACTGATCGATGGACCAGAGTGACTCCACAGCCCCTTCGGCATAGTTGACAAAGAAGTTCAAGGCAGCCGGGCTCAGCACTATGTAGGAGAAGGCTATGCCAGCATAGAAAAGCACAGAAGAGCCCAAAACTATTGGCCCCAGAAATCGCCTCTCATCCCGGGTCAAGCCTGGAAGTACAAATGCGATTATCTCATATAGGATTATTGGACTCCCAAGGAGCAATCCGCAATAGCCTGAGACCTGAAAAGAAATGAAATTATTGTTTATTAAGGTCAATCTCAAGTCTAGCCATATAGAATTTGAATATATTAAAGGTACCCTCTCAAACTAGACAAATATCATATGACGGGATACAAACTTAAGATCTAACATATCCTATACACAGCATGCTTCCTTCCCTATTTTGTTTAGAAGTAACCAAACTACCACACCCCTTCTTACATTTTCTAAATTTAAATTGGTATTTTACTATAGTTAGTACTTTTTAAAGAAAATGAAAAGAATTGTAGGTGATATTTCATAGTCTTGAATGGCGGAAGGAAACTCTTCCAGCTCTTAAGGGGCAAACATGATATTTTAAGGTTTCTCAGAGTTCATATGAATTCTGCAGAGATGTGTATCTTGGATTATATCAACAATGGAAGACAAGAGTAGATCTAATCCAACTATTAATTCTCCAGAGATGATTGATGTACTGAAATTGCTACAAGACTCTTCACAAAGTGTTTCTTCAACATAAATTTTACAAAGGTGCAGCTAGTAAATTTTTAAGGAATAGGGTATAAATAGCCTTATCATTGGTTTATACCATGTTTGGTTGTGGCTTATATCCTCTTCTCTATTCCCAATTCGTTATTCTTGTGCAACCAAACACACCCTACAAATTTCATCTCTATTAAAAGGTAGCAAAAAAGATAAATTCACTATGACGTGCTATAGTGCCTTTAGATGTTTACCGTTCAGGTGTGCAGTCCAAAAAGGATGAGACAGCTGTGTAATATCTCGCTTCGTGAGTATACAAATTGCATTTTACCTTGAGTGTTGTGAAGAAAAACTCCCCAGGAGACAGCTGCAAGAACCTTACTCCCTGGGAACTGACAGGTGCTTCTAGAAGAAGAATGAGCTGCTTCGAAAAGGCAAAGCAACCTAATATAGCGCCTCCAACAGCCAAAACTGAGACAAAAATTCTCTGACGAAGTTCCTCAAGGTGGTCAAATACGCTCATTTCTTGGTCATCTGGAAGAAGTTCCTTATCGGGATAGAGGAAATTGTACAATCCACCATTTTGCAAATTTTCTGGACCTGTCTTGGTGCTTTCTTCCAAGCTGTCTTTTTCGGCTATAATATATGAAATACAGTAAGTCCTCAGAAATATAACTTCTTAGTGCAATCAAATTATTATTAACTGCTTACTTCACCTCATACAATGAAATGTATAAATATTCCATAATGTCAAACAACTCTTTCACTACAGAAATATTCCATGTTCACTCTTAATTGAATTGAGGGAGGTTCCGCTACCAACATTTTGGTTGCCCCCAAATGCCAACATTTTGCTATTAAGTTATTTTTTCAAATTTAAAAATTCAAATGTTAAATCCAAACCGTTGATCTTATTTAGTTTAACGAGCGATACATTTTCATATAAATTTTGTAAATTTTGGAGTTTATTTGATACTCGATCAAGAGATAGAAAAACAAACTAACCTTATTAACTACGATAGATTCGTTCTAATACGTTCATGTTTTAACCTTTGATCGAGTATCCAATAAACTCTAAAATTTTCAAAACTTGTATGAAAACACATCGCTCAATAAATCAAATAAGATCAACGGTTTAGATTTAACGTTTGAATTTTAAAATTTTAAAAACTAACTAAATAGTAAAATGTTGGTATTTGGGGGCAACCAAAATGTTGGTAGCGGAACTTTACTCAATTGAATTTGCGTATCTGCTTGGAATTAAGACTAGTGTCCAAGACCCCAGGTTGGTAATAGTGGATCGGGCAGCATTTTAACAATCTTTTCATCGATGTACTAAATAATTCATATTTGTATTTGAACCCCCTTTGCTTCAAAAAGCATGAAACATATTTTAGTTCATATTGGATATCTCACTCAGCACATCAAGTTCAAAAAGGGTCTGCTTCAAAAACCACAAACCAAATTTTAGTTCATAATTGATACCTGACATGTTTCAGTACCATCCCCAAACTTAACTATTTCAGACTGCTATTAATAAGGGGGCGTTTGGATCGTCTAAGAATAAAAATAGGATTAGTTATTCGGAGTAAAAAATATTAATCCTAAACAATCAAGAATAAGATTTTTGATGGTCTAGAGAGTTATTATTAAGTGGTCCAAACTTTGGAATAAATTTTTATTCCTATTAAAGAGGAACAAGAATAAACTAAGAAGGAACTCACAGGGTCTCTCTTCAAGAGCAGGCCCGACGCCTTCATCCTCAATAGCGAAGCAGAGAAACCGGGACTTCTCGGCAGATTTCGATAACGCAGTAAGTGAAGAGGGAACACAGGCTGTATTTCTCAGCTGCGTCCTGGCAGAACAGAAGCACCGTCGGCTGGCTCTGGCTGAATCGCCTCGGCGCACAAAGCTGCTGCTCAGCTGTGGTTGGGAAAGCAGTGATGTGCTTCCCATCTCTCTCTCTCTGTGACAGAGATTAAGCCGCTGGGGGATTCAACGGCGATCGGCGAGGGATTGAGAGGTGAGATATTTTTTTGTCTGAGCTCCTCGGTTGCTCAACTCCACTCCTCTGTGTTTTTAACAAAAGTTGCAGAAACAACCTCAATTTTTTTTGTAATTATTGCGAGTTAGAGAGGAGAGACGGAGAGACGGTCTGCAGATTACCACAGCCTAGTTCGGCCCATCTTTAGCAGCCTGGCCCAGTGATGGTTTCTACTTTCGTAGCCTAACCCGTTGTCTTTCTTTTGAAGGCCTAGAATTTGATAAAAATGTAAAATAGGTTTGCTCTGCACACTTCAAGGCTATAATACAACACAATGTACTTAGATTCATATATTGTGTCAAAATTTTAACTTTTGAGTTTCAAATGACCAATTCGAGCTGTCAAATGTGATTTATATTCTTTTCAAATATTTTTACAATTATTTAATTCAAGAAAATAAATTGATCTAAGAATTCTAATTCTTAGACTAAATTGATCTGAAAATTTTAATTCTTAGACTATCCAATAACAATGATTTCTTTTTTCACTCTTTTGGGCTGTCCGGATTGTTAAACTTATACTCAACAATTATAATTAATTCTCATTTTACAATTTCAGCCCATTTCATTGCCTTTCCACGTCATCTGTGGGTATAGCCGTATAGGGGACAAAATTTGGGTCATTATATCACAACACCGTGGCAAATACAACCGCATGGTTTCAGATCCTAAACATTATCTGGCCCACAAACTGAAATCTCCACCATAGAACAACAAAGGGAGGCACATCATATTGCCACATGGCAACTCCTAACACTCCAACCATAGCGCCAATCAACCAATGAGAGCAAAACCCTTATCCAATCCTCTTATCCACCACATAGATATCAGACCACAATAGATAACATTACCCTGCTTGCACTAAGTGACCTCTCAACAAGTCTAGTGTGTGTGGGAGGTGAAAGTAATTAATTTCAAAGATGGCATCTCTCCAAGCAGCTGCTACGTTGATGCAGCCCACCAAGCTCGGTTCTGCTGGCCGGGCTACAGCCGTGCAGTCGGTATCAATGCGGTCTCCCACTCGTGTCTCATGTTCACTCCAATCTGATGTGCGTGACTTAGCGCAGAAGTGCGGTGATGCCGCAAAGATTGCTGGATTTGCTCTCGCAACCTCTGCTCTTGTTGTCTCGGTACAAAACTTAATTTTAGAAAAAAAAAGTGCTTAGCTTATTATTTCGTTTTCGTGCTATAAATAATTGGTTTTTTTTAATTAGAAGAGTCAACCATCTCTCTAAGTCACAACATTTTTTTCTTTTGATAATTGGACGTTTAAGGTCCTTGCCTTAGTGTGTATTTATAAGTGCGTAGTGTGAAAAATTCAAATTGGCGCCAATTATATCTCTACTGAAGTTGTTAACATCAAATTAAGCACTATCGTATAAATTGTTTCAACATAGAGCTATAGGCCAAAGATTTTAGAATGCCACGAGCATATGCATAATCCGATATGCTTCATTATTTTAAGGTGTCCTTATTTAGGAGATGTTGGCTTTTAACTTTTGGTACTCCATTTCATTTCTAATTGTGAGCTTAATGGCAGGGAGCCAATGCTGAGACCCAGCGCCTGACCTTCGATGAGATCCAGAGCAAGACCTACATGGAGGTAAAGGGAACTGGCACAGCCAACCAATGCCCCACCATTAAAAGTGGTGTTGGCGGCTTTGCTTTCAAGCCCGGCAAGTACTACGTGAAGAAGCTCTGCCTTGAGCCCACCTCCTTCACCGTCAAGGCTGAGGGAGTTGGCAAGAACTCACCCGCTGAGTTCCAAAAGACCAAGCTCATGACCCGCCTCACCTACACCCTTGACGAGATCGAGGGCCCCTTGGAGGTATCTGCTGATGGCACCATCAAGTTTGAGGAGAAAGACGGTATTGACTACGCAGCCGTGACAGTACAACTCCCAGGAGGTGAGCGTGTACCTTTCCTCTTCACAATCAAGCAGCTTGTTGCCTCTGGGAAGCCAGAGAGCTTCAGTGGCCAATTCTTGGTGCCTAGTTACAGAGGCTCATCTTTCTTGGACCCAAAGGGAAGAGGTGGGTCCACTGGGTATGACAATGCAGTTGCATTGCCAGCTGGAGGCAGAGGAGATGAGGAGGATTTGAAAAAGGAGAACATCAAGAATACTGAGGCTTCAACCGGGACAATAACCTTGAGCGTGACGAACAGCGCCACAGATGCCGGTGAGGTGATCGGTGTGTTCGAGAGCGTGCAGCCATCTGACACAGATCTTGGGGCCAAGACGCCAAAGGATGTGAAGATCACAGGCGTCTGGTACGCACAGCTCGAACAGTCTTAGATGTGAGAGGTTGGGGATTATATGGTGCTGTTGATGTCCTGGTCTTTGGTTTTGGTATTTTTTTCAGGAGCTTTGATCTGATCAGGGAAACTCGGATTGTATATTGTAATCATTTGTAAGGACTTATGTTGGTAAAAAAAAAAAAGAGAAACTGTTCTTTTCTCACAGCCAAATGTCCAAGATTGAGATGAAATAGACATTAGGAAATCAAGGTCCTTATAATATAAGCTAGTCCAAATATTTAACTACATGTCTAACACACATGATGGGGCTCGTATCTATACAAAGAGAAGCAAATGCATTTTGTACAAAAAAATCGGTCCCTTTTCATTTGAAAACGGATTAGTTGCTACTAATTAAAGAGTATAACAAAATTAAGCATATGTCAGGGACCATCGATTTATCAAAAATCCATGAACATATAGCAGGGCTACCATTTTCTGTTTCTCTAACAATTTGTTCGAAGATAATCCTATCATTCATTTCTTTTCCCTTTTCCTTTTATATTTTAGCATGTTGGTCCTGTAATCAGGTTCGATCAAATTTTGAATAATTGGAAAAATTTAGGAACTATAAATAAATTATTGTAAGTTTACTGACTTAAATTTAATTCTGAGTCAAGTTCATTGGCTTCAGAAAATATGTATTTGTTTTTTCTTCTATCCAAAAGTTGATTCAAAATTAATAAACAAGCATAATTAATTGATTTGCTACAACGGGATGGAACTATTTTGAGCCAATTAAAATGACTGATCTGAACTCCAAAACCAAAATTTAAAATTGTAATACCAGAGGGCCATAGCATTCACAGTTTGAAATTTCGTGAATAGTGGAGTTGTTTTTTTTTTAAAGAAAAACTTGACAGCGCCACCAAGTAACGGATTAAGTAATCTGATACAAAACAAAATGAAAATAAAATGTAAACCTACAAATTAAAAATGACAAAAATAGATAATCGGTCATAATGCCTCCACCATCATACATGTTCCTTCCATTTGTGTACCTCAAACATAGCCGTACATCCACAATAGTACCTCTCATACCAACCAAACATCTTCAAACGTCCGCCGCACTTCTCGTGTGCCAGCAGAACACACTCGTGTATTGGTCGCACCACCTCATGCACTGACAACACCTCTTGCTCACCAGCCGCACCTCTAATGTGCCGGCCCCACCACCTCCTGCACTGGCCTCATCACCACCTAATGCATCGGCCACAGCTCTGTGCACCGGCCACACCACTACTCAAAACACTAGTCGCATCTACTGACGACACCTCACGCACACCGGCTAAACCGGCCACTCGCATCGGCTGCACCTCTTGTGCACCGGCTGAACCACCACTTGAATCGGTCTCGTCTCTCGAGCACCGGCTGCACCACCACCACTCACATCGGCTGCACCTCTCGTACACTGGCTGCACCACCACACTTCATGTACCAGCTGCACCTCTCACACACCGGCAACACCTCTCTCGTGCACCGGTCAGAGCTCTCGCACACTGGCTGCACCACCAATCGAACCGGCCACACTGCTCGGGCACTGGCCGCACCACCATGCACACTAGCCGTCCTCGGTTCTCACCTCACAATAAGTCGCACCTCACCTACCGACCACCTAAATTGTTTTAGGGAGCATTCATGGCACTAATTTTGCACATCGACTTCGAGGTCGTTAATTTTTTAATTTACAACTTTTATGTACTCCTATTCCCAAGCCATATACAGTTTCGAGGTTTACCATTATTATTGCTTCCCCATACTTCAAGACAAACTTAATTTCATAGAGTTGACTTCTCTAACGTGCATTACACATAATCCCAATTAGAAGAACGCTTGTTCAGACGTGCATAACATAACTAGTTAAAGTTTCAAAAAAAAAAAAAAAAAACATAACTAGTTAGACATGTCTCTGATATCTCTGTCAAGCCCTTCTTCTCTGTCAAGAGCAAAATAAAACAATGGAGATAAGCAACACAATCCAGTGGTTCCAACCCAAGATTTTTGGTGTAGTACTAGCTGTATCCTGTCTCCTTGTTTCGTTGTTTTTTCTTGCCTCCAATGGCTCGTATAATTTTTATAATAATGACGACTGTAAGTTCTTTTATCACTAAGAAATAATTCATCTTAATGTAATTCTTGCCTTTTGCACATGGCCACAGAATGCACTTATGTTTCTTTTAAAGCAGTTTTTTGTAATCATATATCCCTGCAAATAGTATTATAATATGCGTAATCCTTTTGTTGAATATGGGAAATGTAATTCTTCATTTTTAAATCCTTAGTTGGTCTGAATATAAGTTGGGGGTTTTTTTAATTTTTTTAAAAAAAAATGCATGGCAATAAGTTAAGACAAGTCTGTATGTCTATCTGCACAAGATATTTGAGGTCAGTTGTTTACTGCAATTTGGAAATGAAATGATTCAGCTATTTATGCTAGGGGATAAACTTCAAGACGATAACTTCACGGCAGCAGATGAGATGTTGTTTTGTTTATCTTCAGCTAAGATACTTCATAGAGCAGAAAATCTCGGTAAGCATTTTGTTTTTGCTTTGACCACCTCCTTATCAAGGAGTTTTTCCAATGATTTAATTTTAATTTTTGGATTTACTTGTACATGCAGTATGGGAAACAATTAATTTCTAACTGAATAAAGAAGAGAATTGAATTGTATTACTGTATTGATTGAGATTGTCTAGAAGGCTTACAATATTTAGACTATGAGTAATAAGGAATACAGAGTACGATAAAATACTGATTCTACAAATAATATTCTGTAACAGGATTATTTGCATATTGATGAAAAATCTATGTTTAAAATTTTACACTACACATGCCAATGTTGTGCATACTGACATTACAGATCTTGGAGAAATTGGGGTTATCAGAACATTTAGTAATAGTATTATGCTCTGTTCTACTTATAATTAGCCATTTCAGTTTTGACACCTAATGTTTTGAAAAATATGTAGGGAGAGGTGTTCCTAAGGAATCAATATGTCGGCTCAGAGTCCCGAAATCTATACTATATGAGATGGATGGCGATATTCGGGTTGATGGCAATTCTTCATCGATCTTTTGGGCCAATTCAAAAGGAAATGAATCACTAAAAGTCAAGCCCTTTCCTCGAAATTGTGACCCCTTTGCCATGAACAGTGTAAGGGAATTTTCAGTAAAATCACTCCCACATGAAAATGGATCAATTCCTCAATGTAGTTCCAATCACAGTTATCCAGCTATTATCTTCGCAACTGCTGCTTATACCGGTAACTTCTTCCATGACTTCACAGATTTATTGATTCCCCTTTTCCTAACTGCTCATCGATACCACGGGGAGGTTCAATTCCTTGTAACAGACGTAAGACAATCTTGGATAGAAAAATATTCCACGTTTTTAAAGAACCTCTCGAGGTACAAAATTATTAACATTGATGAAGCACAACCTAGCAATATCCATTGTTACAAGAGCATGACAATGGGCCTTTATGCACATAGAGAGTTCACCATTGATCCCCTCATGCCTCCACTTGGCTACACATTTGCCGATTTCACAGATTTTATAAGAAAATCATATTCCCTAGAGCGACACGTTCTGAGAAAGCATGAGAAAAGTCCCTCTAAAAGACCGAGACTTCTACTCATTTCAAGAAAATGGTCCCGGAAAATCCTAAATGTCAATGAAACAGTAACAATGGCGAGTGATCTGGGCTTTGAAGTAATTGTCATGGATGGAGGCGATGTGCCATTGGACAAGTTTGCTCAAATCGTGAACTCTTGTGACCTAATAGTTGGAGTTCATGGAGCGGGTCTGTCCCACATGGTTTTTCTTCCACAAAATGCTGTTGTCATACAAATTATACCTTGGGGGAGACTGGAAGGGTTGTGTTGGTGTGACTATGCCTTTACTGTACCGAAAGCCAAACTCAAGTACCTGGAGTACCAGATCAGTTTGGAAGAGAGCACACTTTTGAGCAAGTATCCAAGAGACCATCCTTATATTCAGGACCCTTTTGCTGTGCATGTGAAAGGTTGGTTTGTTCTGAAAGAAGTGTACATGGGCCAGGATGTAACACTGGATTTACAGAGGTTTAGGGGTACATTAGTTGAGGCTTATGAGCGTGTGAATAACTACCAGTAAAAGCTTTATTAGAAGGCTGGAAATTTTGTTAGGATGATAGAAATTTTATATTTGTCTCTATTTTTTCTAGAATGGTATGCCTCTGGATTGTTGTTAGAACTGTAGTTATTTTTGGAAATTAGTAGAGGAGCAATCTAGCACTTTTCTATTGAGAAAAGCAAAATTTTACAAGAACTGTAGTTATTAAGTATGTTACTACAATTTATAAATAGAAGACCTTGTCTTAAATTTATCAATATTTATATGCGGCAAAAGAATTCGGGATTATTTCTATTTGGGAGTGACTATTTCATTTAATCAAATTTGGTCAGAATGTTGACTAAAATGATTTTCAAGGCCATAACACAACATTTGGTATTGGATTTGGTAGCCACTTTAAGCTTCTTAAGCAAATTTGGTACGGAATTGTTTTCCATCGTTCCACATATCCATCATTTCTATCATCCTCCACAGACGCGTTTAATTTTTTTCATTTTTAGAAAACGCGTAAATAACTTTTCTCTTCCATTTTCGGAAGTCTAGGGGATGAGAGGATGAGCACTGGGAAAGGATGGGCGTTAGGGGATGAGGACAGAACGTTATTTCAAAAAAAAAAAGACAATTAATATTTTCTTCAATGGACATAACGTTATTTCCAAACAAAATTTACTGACCAATTACTATATTAAATAGAAGAGTTATATATATTAACTAGAACAATTACTATATTAAATAAAACAGTTATATATATTAACTAGAACAATTACTATATTAACTAGAACAGTTACTATATTAACTAGAACATTTGTTCTCAGAACTGTAACAATTAGGAGGGAGGGGATGGGACAGGGGTAAGTGTGACGTTGAGAGAATGGGGAGGGAGCGAAATAGAGGAGGGAGGGATGAGAGTTGGATTTCTAAAAACAAAAATGGTAGTTAAGATAGATTTTCAAAAATAGAAATGTGTTTTCAGGGATGATGAAGATGATAGAATCTGGAAATGATCCTTATCAGCCCCGAATTTTGGTAGCTTTCAGAATGCCATATAAATGATGAAGTGATGCAAAAAAGAATAAATTTAATGCCGTCTTGTTTGCAAGATTCTTTCCCGTAGATATCTCTACTAAATTGAAACATTTGGTATTGGATTTGTAAATTATTAAATTCTTTGAAGTAAAATAGCGATCAGGAATGATGTAATATATACATATATAGAGATTGGCTAAAATGCTTTGCAAAGCATAGAGCACCTATGCTTTAGAGTTTTGGACAGTCAGATCGTATTAGGATTCGTGCTTGATCTAATCCCAGCCGATCAGATTCCAAGCGTTGAACGCTAGTTTCTCCGTTTATTTTAATTGATGATGTACTTGTTAAAGTGATTGTATTGAACTTGCTAGAACTTGATGTGCGTCATTGATGTGGTACTAGTTGGCCTTGATTCCACGTTTGTGCTCAAATTGTATAGTCTACCAAATACCAATGTTGGAATCACTGGTTGGACTGTACCAAATTAAATAAAATTCTTTCAAACTAGGTCTTTATTTAGGGCAAGATCTATACAGGAGTGATTTAAGTCTTAATTTCCAGTCTTGTTTTATCAATTTTTGTGCAATTAAGAACAAATAAGTCAACAGTTTAGAATATGAGTTGTCATATAATTTTATTACTATCCTGCTTTTCGAGTAACAAATTATTGCTGCTTTTCCTCCTCATTATTGTTATATGCTAAAAAATAGTTCACTATTAAGGTTTTTAATCAAAGACTTTTGAATTTCTTAATCTCTTGATACAGGTACATATCAGCAATGTTTTGAAAACCGGACCGGACCGGCCGGTTGAACCGGTTGAACCGCGAACCGGAGCCCTCTCCGTTTCCGGTTTAACCGGAAAAAAACCCGGTTCAACCACGGTTAACCGGAAAAAACCGCGACCCGGCAGCCTTTCCGGTTCAGGTGCCGGTCCGGTTTTCTAAACATTGCATATCAGTTTCTAGTGCAGCATGTGCTAAGAAAATGGGACGTATGCAACATTGTGGAATTGAATACAGGCATCATCTTTTGGGCGAGGGCAATTCTGGAATGTAGAATATATAGATAGTTCATTTATGTTAGCGGAATAATTGTAGCTTTCTTTTTTCTTTTTTTTTTTGTTTGGGTTAGATTGCAATAAGATTTATATTTGGATGGATTGAGGATTCTTATATATGTATTACGCATTGACACTTGATTGCTTATTACTTATACCATCTACATTTTTTAACTTACAATTTTTTTAATAATCAATACAATTCAATTACTCTCTACCGTCTCTCTTCTTCTTATTTAGAATATTAGAAATCTTTCACATGCTGTTTCGTATGATGTTGCTCTGATGTACAAAGCTTACTCTATGCAATTGTTGTAACAACATAAATATAGAAACTGGTACATGAAAACTAGCTTACTCTAAAGTATACTCCAGCATACGGATCAAACTTGTATGCTGGAGTCGTTTTTGAAAATCTAAAATTCAAACAGTCGATTCAAACCGTTTAAGTCGTTCTCCATATAAAAAAATCTTTCAAGACCAAATTTTACATTTTTTTCGAATTTCTTTACTATATATTATGCTATTTTCAAATTGAAGGGTCAGAAATACTCCTTTATAGCGTTTTTTTAAAATAGCATAATATATAGCAAAAAAATTTGAAAAAATATAAATTTTGGTTTCATAGGAGATTTCAATATGGAGAACAATTTGAACGATTTGGATCGACTATATGAATTTTAGATTTTGAAAAACGACTCTAGCATACGGACAATCCGTATATAGTTCAAAGTAAAATAGAGGTTAGAAATTATTATTCTTCGAAACTTCTTAATACAAATCATACAACCTATTAATCACAAGTGTCTATCTACTAGTGTTTAAGCTCTTCTGTAATATTTTGTTTGATCTATTGCTAGTCATGTAAGAAATCAATTGAAACAATTTCATCCCTATTTTTTTAAAAAAAAAAAATTGAGGACTAAGACTATAGAAATAGAAATAGAAATAGAAACATATATTAATCCGGGCCAATTGAATCCACATCCGTTACTATTCCTAAGGCACTGTTCATGAATAGTATGGCTGACAGGTGGGATCCACTTAGCAGAAAATTATTTTAAATTCAACACTGCATAGACATGGATAGTTATTCGGATTTTCTGTGATGGTCTGAACAAAACTCGAACAGAACTAAAGACTAATTGTCACAGAAGATCTGGTGTCGAAATCCAGCCATGTGGATGGGGTCCACACGCTTTGTATAGTGATGGTAGGTGATTAATTTACTTAGATTTTCTATGGCAGTCAAAGTAAAACTCAATTACAACTAAAGAATAATTTTCATAGAAAATCTGATGTCCTATCTCGACTCGATTTCTACTCTGGCCTTTTCTTTTTGGTTGATGTCGTCTCAGGTTTCTGTACTTTTTGGGATTTTTTTATTTTATTTTATGTTATCCGGGGGAGGGGCTTGGAGTTCAGTAACCTTATGGGTGCACTGAGTTATCCACTATGCTTTTCATTCATTGATGTATTTTGAACACTTTTAAGTTTTAATGCGTTCTATGCCTATGGTCAGTTCCTCCAAAAAAAAAAAAAAAAAAAAAAAAAAACGGGGGCTACTCGAATTTCAGGAATAGTACACCATATAATAATACATGGGACATTAATCCACAGGATTTTTTTTTTTTTTTTTTTAATAACGCCCTTAAGCCACTCCACAAGATTTCTACTCGGGTCAATTGCATCAGGATTTAATGTTATGTTCAAAATGGAAATTAATGCAATATGTTTGTATACTAATATTTATAGTATATTATATTCTGATTGTCCACACATATCGATTTTTTTCAAATTTCTGTTGTGATATGAGATGATATTAAACTTATGCAAGATGTCCCAAAATAAATATTGCATAGTATTAAATATTCAAACTTATGATTAAATTTTGTTGCACGTGGGGTTGTAATGTTAGTTTATTCAATCAACTATAATTTTTGGGACTAGATTTATGTAATTTTCCAATATAAATTATATTGATGCTATAGATATTATATTAAATTTATTGATGCCAAAGTTTTATATTTGTAATGTTCAAATATTGTTTATAGTTTTAAAAGAATATTCTATTTTAGAAGTAAATATTATGATTTTGGCATTTTTTAAAATTTAAAAATATTATTAGTCATCCAATCCAAATAGTTGAAATGAAATTGATTGTGCAATTCTCTTGCACTACTAATCTTATAATATCAAATACTTTCCTATAACTCAATATATTATAATGCTTATATATTATTACAAATATTTGTACAAATAAACAGTCGATAAAAAAATATAGATCGTGCAACACACGAAGCCCCGCTAGTATGAATTACGCTTTGCTGTATTTATGTTCCATACTGATGGTTTCTTGCAGGCAATTGCTCGGCAATGCTTAGAAGCAAGGGTTTAAATAGCGGCCGCTATAGCGCCGAGATAGCGGAACCAGATGCCAGAACACTACCGCGCTACAAATTTAGCGCCGCGTCTGATAGCGCGCATAAAAGCAGCATTTAGCGGATAATAGCGCACAAATATTGGGTATTTAGCGGTAATCCCACACACTGACACGTGCAACCCAATTGTCAACCTGTTGCAACCTAGTACTAACCTACTCCTTATATACTATCCACGTAGAAGTTCAACCCACCATGTGGGACTAAATAATGAACTTGAAAACCGGATAGAAAAAATTGTTGCATTTTATTGGCAAAAGTGGGAATCGAACCCATGATGTGGGTTATACAGTCCAGTGCAACAACCACCCAACCAAGTTGCTTCTTGTGATATAGTTGTTTTGTATTGTTTATATATACGAACATAATATCCGCTATGGTCCAATAGCGGCAGCTAAATGACCGCTATCCGCTATCCGCTATGACATTAGTATGTCCACTATCCGCTATTTAAACCTTTGCTTAGAAGGTGTGTACCTACCAGAGAATAATATACTTGGATAGACAAAGAAGTACCTCTGTGAGCACATCCAAGCTATGCAAGGATGACATGTCAGGTTATCGTCATAAAAGAGAACAAATGATACTCAGAAACGATTGAAATGCTCAAATAATATTCAGCATTGTCGTAAAATAACTTAGAACGAATCCAGAAACGATTAAAAAGCTCAAATGATACATAGAATTGTGTTATTTGCACAATATCTGCATAATTACCTTGTACAATCCAATCCTTTTAAATTAATGACACATGAATCATATTCTACACAGTCTTAAGTGTTTAAATGTAAATTATTGTGATGAAATAACTTAGAATGAATCCAGAAACGATTGCAATGCTCAAATGATACTCAGAATTGTGTTATTTGCAATTTATACGCGTATTTACCTTATATAATCCAATCTTTTTTAATAAATGACAAATGAATCATATTCTAGACAGTTTTAAGTGTTTAAATGTAGATTATTATGATGAAAGGACTTAAAATGAATCCAGAAACGATTGAAATGCTCAAAAGATACTCCGGATTGCGTTATTTGCACTTTTTATACGTAATTAACTTACATAATCCAATCTTTTTGAATAAATGACATATTAATCATATTCTAGACATTTTTAAGTGTTTAACTGTAGATTTTTGTGATGAAATGATTTAGAATGAATCCAGAAATGATTAAAATTCTCAAATGATATTAAGCATTGCGTTATTTGCCCTTTACATGCGTAATTACCTTGTTTATTTTAATCTTTTTGAATAAATAACACATTAATCATATTCTAGACAGTTTTAAGTGTTTAAATGTAGATTCTTGTGATGAAATGATTTAGAATGAATCCAGAAATGATCAAATGATACTCAGAATTGCTTTATTTGCACTTTATATATGTAATTACCTTGTTTAATCCAATATTTTTGAATAAATGACACATTAGCCATATTCTAGATAATTTTTAGTGTTTAAATGTAGATTATTGTGCTGAAATGGCTTAGAAGGAATTCAGAAACGATTGAAATGCATAAATGATACTCAGAATTGCATTATTTGCAATTTATATGCGTAACTACCTTTTTTAATTCAGTCTTTTTGAATAAATGACACATGAATCATATTCTAGAAAGCATTAAGTGTTTAAATGTAAATTTTTTTTATGAAATGACTTAGAATGAATCCAGAAACAATTGAAATTCTCAAATGATACTTAGAATTACATTATTTGCACTTTATATTCGTAATTATCTTGTTTATTTTAATATTTTTGAGTAAATAACATATTAACCATATTCTAGACAGTTTTAAGTGTTTAAATGTAGATTATTCTGACGAAATGATTTAGAATAAATCCAAAAATGATTAAAATGCTCAAATGATACTCAGAATTGCGTTATTTGCTCTTTATATGAGTAATTTCCTTGTTTAATCCAATATATTTAAATAAATGACACATTAGCCATATTCTAGATAGTTTTGAGTATTTAAATGTAGATTATTGTGCTGAAATGGCTTAGAAGGAATTCAGAAACGATTGAAATGCATAAATGGTACTCAGAATTGCATTATTTGCTATTTAGATACGTAACTACTTTTTAAATCCAGTCTTTTTGAATAAATGACACATGAATCATATTATAGAAATCATTTAAGTGTTTAAATGTATATTATTGTGATGAAATGACTTAGAATAAATCCAGAAATGATTGAAATGATACTCTGAATTGCATTATTTGCAATTCTTATGCGTAATTACTATGTATAATCCAATCTTTTTAAATAAATGACACATGAATAATATTATAGACAGTTTTAAGTGTTTAAATGTAGATTATTGTGATGAAATTAAATAGAATGAATCCAGAAACGATTAAAATGCTCAAATAATACTTAGAATTGCATTATTTGCACTTTATGTGCGTAATTACCTTGTTTAATCCAATCTTTTTGAATAAATGACACATTAATCATATTCTAGACAGTTTGAAGTGTTCAAATGTAGTTTTTTGTGATGAAATGATTTAGAATGAATCCAGAAATGATTAAAATTCTCAAATGATACTCAGCAATGGTTTATTTGCTCGTTATATGCGTAATTACCTTGTTTATTAAAATCTTTTTGAATAAATAACACATTAATCATATTCTAGGCAGTTTTAATTGTTTACATGTAGATTATTGTGATGACATGATTTTGAATGAATCCAGAAATTATTAAAATGCTCAAATGATACTCAGAATTGCGTTATTTGCACTTTATATGCGTAATTACCATGTTTAATCCAATATATTTGAATAAATGACACATTAGCCATATTCTAGACAGTCTTAAGTGTTTAAATGTAGGTTATTGTGATGAAATGACTTAAAATGAATCCAGAAAAGATTGAAATGCTCAAATAATATCCAGAATTGCATTATCTGCACTTTATATGCATAATTACCATGTACAATCCAATTTTTTCTAATACAAAAGGTGTCAATCATGTTCTAGACAGTTTTAAGTGTTTAAATGTAGATTATTATAATGAAATAATTTAAAATAAATCCAGAAACAATTGCAATGCTCAAATGATACTCAGAATTGCGTTATTTGCACTTTATACGTATATTTACCTTGTATAATCAAATCTTTTTGAATAAATGACACATGAATAATATTCTAGACCGTTTTAAGTGTTTACATGTAGATTATTGTGATGAAAATACTTAGAATGAATTCAGAAACGATTGAAATGCACAAATGATACTCAGAATTGCATTATTTAAAACTTATATGCGTAATTACCATGTATAATCCAATCTTTTTGAATAAATGACACATGAATCAAATTCGAGACAGTTCTAAGTGTTTAAATGTAGATTATAGTGATGAAATAAATTAGAATGATTCCAGAAACGATTAAAATGCTCAAATAATACTCAGAATTGCATTATTTGAACTTTATATGCGTAATTACCTTGTATATCAAATATTTATGAATAAATGACACTTGAATCATATTATAGATTGTTTTAAGTGTTTAAATGTAGGTTGTTGTGACGAAATGACTTAGAATGAATCCACAAAAGATTAAAATAATTAAATGATACTCAGAATTGCGTTATTAGCCCTTTATATGCGAAATTACCTTGTTTAATCCAATCTTTTTGAATAAATGACACATTATTCATATTCTAGACAGTTTTAAGTGTTTAAATGTAGATTATTATGATGAAATGATTAAGAATGAATCCTGAAATGATTGAAATGCTCAAATGATACTCAGAATTGCATTATTTGTGCTTTTTATACGTAATTACCTTGTATAATCCAATATTTTTAAATAAATGACACATGAATTATATTCTAGACAGTTTTAATTGGTTAAATCTAGATTATTATGATTAAATGACTTTGTATGGATCCGGAAACGATTGAAATGCTCAAATGATACTCAGAATTGCGTTATTTGCATTTTATATGCGTAATTACCATGTATAATCCAATCTTTTCGAATAAATGACACGTGACTCATATTCTAAAGAGTTTTAAGTGTTTAAATGTAGTTTCTTGTGATGAAATGATTTAGAATGAATCCTGAAATGATTAAAATTCTCAAATGATACTCAGAATTGCATTATTTGTAATTTATATACGTAATTACCTTGTATAATCCAATCTTTTTGAATAAATGACGCATGAATCATATTCTAGACAGTTTTAAGTGATTAAATGTAGATTATTGTGATGAAACGACTTAAAATAAATTAAGAAAAGATTGAAATGCTAAAATAATACTCAGAATTGCATTATCTCCACTTTATATGCATAATTACCATGTATAATCCAATTTTTTTGAATACATAAGGTATGAATCATATTCTAGAGAGTTCTAAGTGTTTAAATGTAGATTATTGTGATGAAATAACTTATAATGAATCCAGAAAGAATTGAAATGCTCAAATGATACTCAGAATTGCATTATTTGTAATTTAGATGCGTAAATACCTTGTATAATCCAATCTTTTTGAATTAATGACAAATGAATCATATTCTAGACAGTTTTAAGTGTTTAAATCTAGATTATTATGATTAAATGACTTAGAATGAATCCAGAAACGATTGAAATGCTCAAATGATACTCAGAATTGCGTTATTTGCATTTTAGATGCGTAATTACCATGTATAATCCAATCTTTTCGAATAAATGACACATTAATCATATTCTAGGCAGTTTTCAGTGTATAAATGTAGATTATTGTGATGAAAAGACTTAGAATGAATCCAGAAACGATTGAAATGCTCAAATGATACTCAGAATTGCGTTATTTGCGATTTTTATACGTAATTACCTTGTATAATAAAATCTTTTTAAATAAATGACACATGAATTATATTGTAGACAGTTTTAAATGTTTAAATGGTGAATATTGTGATTCAATGACTTAGAATGAATCCAGGAACGATTAAAATGCTCAAATGATAATCAGAATTGCGTTATTAGCAATTTATGTTCGTAATTACCTTGTTTGATCCAATCCTTTCGAATAAATGACACATGAATCATATTCTAGACAGTTTTAACTGTTTAAATGAAGTTTATTGCGGTAAAATAACTTAGGATGAATCCAGAAACGATTGAAATGCACAAATGATACTCATAATTGCATTATTTAAAATTTATAAGCGTAATTACCATGTATAATCCAATCTTTTTGAATAAATGACACATGAATCAAATTCGAGACAGTTCTAAGTGTTTAAATGTAGATTATAGTGATGAAATAAATTAGAATGATTCCAGAAACGATTAAAATGCACAAATAATACTCAGAATTACATTATTTGAACTTTATATGCGTAATTACCTTGTATATCAAATCTTTATGAATAAATGACACTTGAATCATATTATAGATAGTTTTAAGTGTTTAAATGTAGGTTGTTGTGACGAAATGACTTTGAATGAATCCACAAAAGATTAAAATAATCAAATGATACTCAGAATTGCGTTAATTGCCCTTTATATGCGTAATTACCTTGTTTAATCCAATCTTTTTAATTAAATGACACATTATTCATATTCTAGACAGTTTTAAGTGTTTAAATGTAGATTATTATGATCAAATGATTAAGAATGAATCCAGAAATGATTAAAATGCTCAAATGATACTCAGAATTACGTTTTTTGCACTTTATATGTGTAATTCCCATGTTTAATCCAATATATTTGAATAAATGACACATTAGCCATATTCTAGACAGTTTAAGTGTTTAAATGTAGATTATTGTGATGAAATGACTTAAAATGATTCCAGAAAAAATTGAAATGCTCAAATAATACCCAGAATTGCATTATCTGCACTTTATATGCATAATTACCATGTACAATCCAATTTTTTTTAATACATAAGGTGTCAATCATGTTCTAGACAGTTTTAAGTGTTTAAATGTAAATTATTGTGATGAAATAATTTAGAATGAATCCAGAAACAATTGCAATGCTCAAAAGATACTCAGAATTGCGTTATTTGCACTTTATACGTGTATTTACCTTGTATAATCAAATCTTTTTGAATAAATGACACAGAATAATATTCTAGACAGTTTTAAGTGTTTACATGAAGATTATTGTGATTGAAAAGACTTAGAATGAATCCAGAAAAGATTGAAACGATCAAATCATACTCAGAATTTCATTATCTGCAATTTATATGCCTATTTACCTTTTATAATCCAATCTTTTTAAATAATTGACATAAGAATCCTATTATAGACAGTCTTAAGAGTTTAAATGAAGATTATTGTGATGAAATTACTTAGCATAAATCCAGAGACGAGTAAAATGCTCAAATAATACTCAGAATTGCGTTATTTGAACTTTATATGCGTAATTACCTTGTATATAAAATCTTTATGAATAAATGATACTTGAATCATATTATAGACAGTTTTAAGTGTTTAAATGTTGGTTGTTGTGACGAAATGACTTAGAATGAATCCACAAACGATTAAAATAATCAAATGATAACTCAGAATTGCGCTATTAGCCCTTTATATGCGTAATTACCTTTTTTAATCCAATCTTTTTGAATAAATGACACATTATTCATATTCTAGACAGTTTTAAGTGTTTAAATGTAGATTATTATGATGAAATGATTAAGAATGAATCCAGAAATGATTAAAATGCTCAAATGATACTCAGAATTGCGTTTTTTGCACTTTATATGCGTAATTCCCATGTATAATCAAATCTTTTTGAATAAATGACACATTAATCATATTCTAGCCAGTTTTCAGTGTATAAATGTAGATTATTGTGATGAAAAGACTTAGAATGAATCCAGAAACGATTGAAATGCTCCAATGATACTCAGAATTGCATTATTTGTGCTTTCTATACGTAATTACCTTGTATAATCCAATCTTTTTAAATAAATGACACATGAATTATATTCTAGACAGTTTTAAATGTTTAAATGGTGATTATTGTGATTCAATGACTTAGAATGAATCCAGGAACGATTAAAATGCTCAAATGATAATCAGAATTGCGTTATTTGCAATTTATATGCGTAATTACCTTGTTTGATCCAATCTTTTCGAATAAATGACACATGAATCATATTCTAGACAGTTTTAACTGTTTAAATAAAGTTTATTGTAGTAAAATAACTTAGAATGAATCCAGAAACGATTGAAATGCACAAATGATACTCAGAATTGCATTATTTAAAATTTATATGCGTAATTACCATGTATAATCCAATCTTTTGGAATAAAGACACATGAATCAAATTCGAGACAGTTCTAAGTGTTTAAATGTAGATTATAGTGATGAAATAAATTAGAATGAATCCAGAAACGATTAAAATTCTCAAATAATACTCAGAATATCATTATTTGAACTTTATATGCGTAATTACCTTGTGTATCAAATCTTTATGAATAAATGACACTTGAATCATATTATAGACAGTTTTAAGTGTTTAAATGTAGGTTGTTGTGACGAAATGACTTAGAATGAATCCACAAACGATTAAAATAATCAAATGATACTCAGAATTGCGCTATTAGCCCTTTATATGCGTAATTACCTTTTTTAATCCAATCTTTTTGAATAAATGACACATTATTCATATTCTAGACAGTTTTAAGTGTTTAAATGTAGATTAATATGATGGAATGATTAAGAATGAATCCAGAAATGATTAAAATGCTCAAATTATACTCAGAATTGCGTTTTTTGCACTTTATATGTGTAATTCCCATGTATAATCAAATCTTTTTGAATAAATGACACATTAATCATATTCTATCCAGTTTTCAGTGTATAAATGTAGATTATTGTGATGAAAAGACTTAGAATGAATCCAGAAACTATTGAAATGCTCCAATGATACTCAGAATTGCATTATTTGTGCTTTTTATACGTAATTACCTTGTATAATCCAATCTTTTTAAATAAATGACACATGAATTATATTCTAGACAGTTTTAAATGTTTAAATGGTGATTATTGTGATTCAATGACTTAGAATGAATCCAGGAACGATTAAAATGCTCAAATGATAATCAGAATTGCGTTATTTGCAATTTATATGCGTAATTACCTTGTTTGATCCAATCTTTTCGAATAAATGACACATGAATCATATTCTAGACAGTTTTAACTGTTTAAATAAAGTTTATTGTGGTAAAATAACTTAGAATGAATCCAGAAACGATTGAAATGCACAAATGATACTCAGAATTGCATTATTTAAAATTTATATGCGTAATTACCATGTATAATCCAATCTTTTGGAATAAAGACACATGAATCAATTTCGAGACAGTTCTAAGTGTTTAAATGTAGATTATAGTGATGAAATAAATTAGAATGAATCCAGAAACGATTAAAATTCTCAAATAATACTCAGAATATCATTATTTGAACTTTATATGCGTAATTACCTTGTGTATCAAATCTTTATGAATAAATGACACTTGAATCATATTATAGACAGTTTTAAGTGTTTAAATGTAGGTTGTTGTGACGAAATGACTTAGAATGAATCCACAAACGATTAAAATAATCAAATGATACTCAGAATTGCGCTATTAGCCCTTTATATGCGTAATTACCTTTTTTAATCCAATCTTTTTGAATAAATGACACATTATTCATATTCTAGACAGTTTTAAGTGTTTAAATGTAGATTAATATGATGGAATGATTAAGAATGAATCCAGAAATGATTAAAATGCTCAAATTATACTCAGAATTGCGTTTTTTGCACTTTATATGTGTAATTCCCATGTATAATCAAATCTTTTTGAATAAATGACACATTAATCATATTCTATCCAGTTTTCAGTGTATAAATGTAGATTATTGTGATGAAAAGACTTAGAATGAATCCAGAAACTATTGAAATGCTCCAATGATACTCAGAATTGCATTATTTGTGCTTTTTATACGTAATTACCTTGTATAATCCAATCTTTTTAAATAAATGACACATGAATTATATTCTAGACAGTTTTAAATGTTTAAATGGTGATTATTGTGATTCAATGACTTAGAATGAATCCAGGAACGATTAAAATGCTCAAATGATAATCAGAATTGCGTTATTTGCAATTTATATGCGTAATTACCTTGTTTGATCCAATCTTTTCGAATAAATGACACATGAATCATATTCTAGACAGTTTTAACTGTTTAAATAAAGTTTATTGTGGTAAAATAACTTAGAATGAATCCAGAAACGATTGAAATGCACAAATGATACTCAGAATTGCATTATTTAAAATTTATATGCGTAATTACCATGTATAATCCAATCTTTTGGAATAAAGACACATGAATCAATTTCGAGACAGTTCTAAGTGTTTAAATGTAGATTATAGTGATGAAATAAATTAGAATGAATCCAGAAACAATTAAAATTCTCAAATAATACTCAGAATATCATTATTTGATCTTTATATGCGTAATTACCTTGTGTATCAAATCTTTATGAATAAATGACACTTGAATCATATTATAGACAGTTTTAAGTGTTTAAATGTAGGTTGTTGTGACGAAATGACTTAGAATGTATCCACAAATGATAAAAATAATCAAATGATACTCAGAATTGCGTTATTAGCCCTTTATATGCGTAATTACCTTGTTTCATCCAATCTTTTTGAATAAATGACACATTATTCAAATTCTAGACAGTTTTAAGTGTTTAAATGTAGATTATTATGCTGAAATGATTAAAATGCTCAAATGATAGTCAGAATTGCGTTTTTTGCACTTTATGTGCGTACCATGTATAATCAAATCTTTTTGAATAAATGACACATTAATCATATTCTAGACAGTTTTCAGTGTATAAATGTAGATTATTGTGATGAAAAGACTTAGAATGAATCTAGAAAGAAACGATTGAAATGCTCAAATGATACTTAGAATTGCATTATTTGCGCTTTCTATACGTAATTATTGCGATTCAATGACTTAGAATGAATCCAGGAATGACTAAAATGCTCAAATGATAATCAGAATTGCGTTATTTGCAATTTATACGCGTAATTACCTTGTTTGATCAATCTTTTCGAATAAATGACACATATATTGTAGACAGTTTTAACTGTTTTATTGAAGTTTATTGTGGTAAAATAAATTAGAATGAGTCCAGAAATGATTGAAATTCACAAATGATACTAAGAATTGTATTATTTAAAATTTATATGCGTAATTACCATGTATAATCCAATCTTTTTGAATAAATCACACATGAATCAAATTAGAGACATTTTTTAGTGTTTAAATGTAGATTATTGTGCTGAAATGGCTTAGAAGGAATTCAGAAACGATTGAAATGCTCAAATGATACTCTAAATTGCATTATTTGCAATTTTTATGCGTAATTACTTTGTATAATCCAATCTTTTTGAATAAATGACACATGAATCAAATTCTAGAAAGCTTTAAGTGTTTAAATGTAAATTTTTTTTATGAAATGACTTAGAATGAGTCCAGAAACAATTGCAATTCTCAAATGATACTCAGAATTGCTTTATTTGCACTTTATAAGCGTAATTATCTTGTTTGATCCAATCTTTTTGAATAAATGACATATGAATCATATTCTAGACAGTTTTAAGTATTTAAATGTAGATTATTGTGCTGAAATGGCTTCGAATGAATCCAGAAATGATTGAAATGGTCAAATGATACTCTGAATTGCATTATTTGCACTTTATACCCCTAATTACCTTGTATAATCCAATCTTTTTGAATAAATGACACATGAATCATATTCTAGAAAGCTTTAAGTGTTTAAATGTAAATTTTTTTTATGAAATGACTTAGAATGAGTCCAGAAACAGTTGCAATTCTCAAATGATACTCAGAATTGCTTTATTTGCACTTTATATGCGTAATTACCTTGTTTGATCCAATCTTTTTGAATAAATGACACATGAATCATATTCTAGACAGTTTTAAGTATTTAAATGTAGATTATTGTGCTGAAATGGCTTCGAATGAATCCAGAAACGATTGAAATGGTCAAATGATACTCTGAATTGCATTATTTGCACTTTATACCCCTAATTACCTTGTATAATCCAATCTTTTTGAATAAATGACACATGAATCGTATTCTAGAAAGCTTTAAGTGTTTAAATGACTTGGAATAAATCCAGAAACGATTGAAATGCTCAAAAGATACTCAGAATTGCATTATTTGCACTTTTTATACGTGATTAACTTGTATAATCCAATATTTTTTAATAAATGACACATGAATCATATTCTATACAGTTCTAAGTGTTTAAATGTAGATTTTGGTGATGAAATAACTTAGAATGAATCCAGAAATGATTGCAATGCTCAAATGAAACTCAGAATTGCGTTATTTGCACTTTATACGCGTATTTAACTTGTATAATTTAATCTTTTTAAATAAATGACACTTGAATCTTATTCTAGACAGTTTTAAGTGTTTAAATGTAGATTATAGTGATGAAATGACTTAAAATGAATCCAGAAAAGATTGAAATGCTCAAATAATACTCATAATTGCATTATCTGCACTTTATATGCATAATTACCATGTATGATCCAATCTTTTTGAATACATAAGGTATGAATCATATTCTAGACAGTTTTAAGTGTTTAAATGTTCATTATTGTGTTGAAATAACTTAGAATGAATCCAGAAACAATTAAATTGCTCAAATGATACAAAGAATTGCATTATTTGTACTTTATATGGGTAATTACCTTGTATAATCCAACCTTTTTGAATAAATAACATACGAATCATATTATAGACAGTTTTAAGTTTTTAAATGTAGATTATTGTCATGAAATTGCTTAGAATGAATCCAGAAAAGATTGAAATGCTCAAATGATACTCAGAATTGCGTGATTTGCACTTTATATGCGTAATTACCATATATAATCCAATCTTTTCGAATAAATGACACATGAATCATATTCTAGACAGTTTTAAGTGTTTAAATGTAGTTTCTTGTGATGAAATTATTTAGAATTATTCCATAAATGATTAAAATTCTCAAATGATACCCAGCATTGCTTTATTTGCTTTTTATATGTGTAATTACCTTGTTTATTAAAATCTTTGTGAATAAATAACACATTAATCATATTATAGACAGTTTAAAGTGTTTAAATGTAGATTATTGTGATGAAATAACTTAGAATGAATCCAGAAACAATTGAAATGCTCAAATGATACTCAGAATTGCATTATTTGTACTTTATGTGCGTAATTACCTTGTATAATCCAATCGTTTTGAATTAATGGCATATGAATCATATTCTAGACAGTTTTAAGTATTTAAATCTAGATTATTATGATTAAATGACTTAGAATGAATCCAGAAACGATTGAAATGCTCAAATGATACTCAGAATTGCGTTATTTGCACTTTATATGCGTAATTACCATGTATAATCCTATCTTTTCGAATAAATGACACATGAATCCTATTCTAGACAGTTTTAAGTGTTTAAATGTAATTTTTTGTGATGAAATGATTTAGAATGAATCCAGAAATGATTACAACTCTCAAATGATACTCAGCATTGCTTTATTTGCTCTTTATATGCGTAATTACCTTGTTTATTAAAATCTTTTTGAATAAATAACACATTAATCAAATTCTAGACAGTTTTAAATGTTTACATGCAGATTATTGTGATGACATGATTTAAAATGAATCCAGAAATGATTAAAATGCTCAAATGATACTCAGAATTTCGTTATTTGCACTTTATATGCGTAATTACCCTTGTTGAATGCAATATATTTGAATAAATGACACATTAGCCATATTCTAGACAGTTTTGAGTATTTAAATGTAGATTATTGTGCTGAAATGGCTTAGAAGGAATTCAGAAACGATTGAAATACATAAATGATACTCAGAATTGCATGATTTGCAATTTATATGCCTAACTACCTTTTTTAATCACTCTTTTTAAATAAATGACACATGGATCATATTCTAGAAAGCTTTAAGTGTTTAAATGTATATTATAGTGATGAAATGACTTAGAATAAATCCAGAAACAATTGAAATGCTTAAATGATACTCTGAATTGCATTATTTGCAATTTTTATGCATAATTACTTTGTATAATCCAATCTTTTTGAATAAATGATACATTAATCAAATTATAGACAGTTTTAAGGGTCTAAATGTAGATTCTTCTGATGAAATGACATAGAATCCAGAAACGATTAAAATGCTCAAATCATACTCAGAATTGCATTATTTGCACTTTATATGCGTAATTACCTTGTTTAATCCGTTCATTTTGAATAAAAGACGCATTAATCATATTCTAGACTGTTTTAAGTATTTAAATATAGATTTTTGTGATGAAATGATTTAGAATGAATCCAGAAATGATTAAAATTCTCAAATGATACTCAGCATTTCGTTATTTGCCCTTTACATGCGTAATTTCCTTCTTTTTTTTAATCTTTTTGAATAAATAACACATTAATCATATTCTAGACAGTTTTAAGTGTTTAAATGTAGATTATTGTAATGAAATGATTTAGAGTGAATCCAGAAATGATTAAAATGCTCTAATGATACTCAGAATTGCGTTATTTGCACTTTATATTTGTAATTACCTTGTTTAATCCAATATTTTTTAATACACATTAGCCATATTCTAGACAGTTTTGAGGCTTTAAATGTAGATTATTGTGCTGAAATGGCTTAGAAGGAATTCAGAAACGATTGAAATGCATAAATGATACTCAGAATTGCATTATTTGCAATTTGTATGCGTAACTACCTTTTTTAATTCAGTCTTTTTGAATAAATTACACATGAATCATATTCTAGAAAGCTTTAAGTGTTTAAATGAAATTTTTTTTATGAAATGACTTAGAATGAATCCAGAAACAATTGAAATTCTCAATGATACTCAGAATTGCATTATTTGCACTTTATATTCGTATTTACATTGTTTGATCCAATCTTTTTGAATAAATGACACATGAATCATATTCTAGATAGTTTTAAGTATTTCAATGTAGATTATTGTGGAAAATAATTTCGAATGAATCCAGAAACGATTGAAATGGTCAAATAATACTCCGAATTGCTTTATTTGAACTTTATATGCGTAATTACCATGTATAATCCAATCTTTTTGAATAAATTACATATGAATCATATTCTAGACAGTTTTAAGTGTTTAAATGTAGTTTTTTGTGAAGAAATTATTTTGAATGAATCCAGAAATAATTAAAATTCTCAAATGATACTCAGCATTACTTTATTTTCCCTTTATATGCGTAATTACCTTGTTTAATCCAATCTTTTTGAATAAATGACACATTATTCATATTCTAGACAGTTTTATGTGTTTAAATGTAGATTATTGTGATGAAATGATTTAGAATGAATCCAGAAATGATTAAAATGCTCAAATGATACTCAGAATTGCGTTATTTGCACTTTATATGCGTAATTACCATATATAATCCAATCTTTTCGAATAAATGACACATGAATCATATTCTAGACAGTTTTAAGTGTTTAAATGTAGATTACTGTGCTGAAAAGACTTAGAATGAATCCAGAAACGATTGAAATGCTCTAATGATACTCAGAATTGCATTATTTACATTTTTTATACGTAATTACCATGTATAATCCAATCTTTTTGAATAAATGACCCATGAATTATATTCTAGACAGTTTTAAGTGTTTAAATGGTGATTATTTTGATTAAATGACTTAGAATGAATCCAGGAATGATTAAAGTGCTCTAATGATAATCAGAATTGCGCTATTTGCAATTTATATGCGTAATTACCTTGTTTGATCCAATCTTTTTGAATAAATGACACAATAATCATATTTTAGACAGCTTTAACTGTTTAAATATAGTTTATTGTGGTAAAATAACTTAGAATGAATCCAGAAACGATTGAAATGCACAAATGATACTCAGAATTGCATTATTTAAAATTTATATGTGTAATTACCATGTATAATCCAATCTTTTTGAATAAATGACAGATGAATCATATTCTAGACAGTTTTAAGTGTTGAAATGTAGATTATTGTGATGAAATAAATTAGAATGAATCCAGAAATGATTGAATTGCTCATATGATACTCCGAATTGCATTATTTGCACTTTATACGCGTATTTACCTTGTATAATCCAATCTTTTTGAAGAAAGGACACTTTAATTATAATCTAGACAGTTTTAAGTGTTTAAATATAGATTATTGTGATGTAAAGACTTAGAATGAATCCAGAAACGATTGAAATGCTCAAATTATATCAGAATTACATTATTTGCACTTTATATGCATATTTACCATTTATAATCCAATCTTTTTGAATAATTGACATATGAATCAAATTATAGACAGTTTTAATAGTTTAAATGAAGATTATTGTGATGAAATGACTTAGAATAAATCCAGAAACTATTGAAATTCTCAAATAATACTCAGAATTGCGTTATTTGAACTTGATATGCGTAATTATCTTGTATAATCCAATCTTTTTGAATAAATAACACGTGAATCATATTATGGACAGTTTTAAGTGTTTAAATGTAGATTATTGTGATGAAATGGCTTAGAATTAATCCTGAAACGATTAAAGTGCTCAATTGATACTCAGAATTGCGTTATTTGCCATTTATATGCATAATTACCATGTTTAATCCAATCTTTTTGAATAAATGACACATGAATCATATTATAGACAGTTTTAAGTGTTTAAATGTAGATTATTGTGATGAAATGACTTAGAATGAATCCAGAAATGATAAAAATGCTCAAATGATACTCAAAATTGTGTTATTTGCTCTTTATATGCGTAATTACCTTGTTTAATCCAATCTTTTTGAATAAATGACACTTGAATCATATTATAGACAGTTTTAAGTGTTTAAAAGTAGATTATTGTGATGAAATGGCTTAGAATTAATCCAGAAATGATTAAAATGCTCAAATGATAATCAGAATTGCGTTATTTGCAATTTATATGCATAATTACCTTGTTTAATCCAATCCTTTTGAATAAATGACACATGAATCATATTCTAGACAGTTTTAACTGTTTAAATGTAGTTTATTGTGATGAAATGACTTAGAATAAATCCAGAAATGATTGAAATGCTCAAATAATACTCCGAATTGCATTATTTGAACTTTATATGCTTAATTAACTTGTATAATCCAACCTTTTTGAATAAATAACATGTGAATCATATTATAGACAGTTTTAAGTTTTTAAATGTGGATTATTGTCATGAAATTGCTTAGAATTAATCCAGAAACGAATAAAATGCTCAAATTATACTCAGAATTGTGTTATTTGCCATTTATATGCATAATTACCTTGTTTAATCCAATATTTTTGAATATATGACACATGAATCATATTATAGACAGTTTTAAGTATTTAAATGTAGATTATTGTGATGAAATGACTTAGAATGAATCCGGAAACAATAAAAATGCTCAAATGATACTCAGAATTACGTTATTTGCATTTTATATGCGTAATTACCTTGTATAATCCAATCTTTTTGAATAAATAACACGTGAATCATATTATAGATAGTTTTAAGTGTTTAAATGTAGATTATTGTGATGAAATGGCTTAAAATTAATCCAGAAACGATTAAAATGCTCAAATGATACTCAGAATTGCGTTATTTGCAATTTATATGCATAATTACCTTGTTTAGTCCAATCCTTTTGAATAAATGACACATGAATCATATTCTACAGTTTTAACTGTTTAAATGTAGTTTATTGTGATTAAATAACTTAGAATATATCCAGAAACGATTAAAATGCTAAAACGATACCCATAATTGCATTATTTGCATTTTATACGCGTATTTACCTTGTATAATCCAATCTTTTTGAATAAATGACACATGAATCATATTTTAGACAGTTTTAAGTGTTTAAATGTAGATTATTGTGATGAAAAGACTTAGAATGAATCCATAAATGATTGAAATGCTCAAATGATACTCAGAATTGTATTATTTGCACTTTATATGCATATTTACCTTTTATAATCCAATCTTTTTGAATAATTGACATATAAATCATATTCTAGACAGTTTTAATAGTTTAAATGAAGATTATTGTGTTGAAATAACTTATAATAAATCCAGAAATGATTGAAATGATCAAATAATACTCAGAATCGTGTTATTTGAAATTTATATGCGTAATTACCTTGTATAATCCAATCTTTTCGAATAAATGACACGTGAATCATATTATAGACAGTTTTAAGTGTTTAAATGTAGATTATTGTGATGAAATGGTTTAGAATGAATCCAGAAACGATTAAAATGCTAGAATGATACTAAGAATTACTTTATTTGTCCTTTATGTGCGTAATTACCTTGTTTAATCCAATTTTTTTGAATAAATGACACATTAATCATATTCTAGACAGTTTTCAGTGTTTAAATGTAGATTATTGTGATGAAATGATTTAGAATGAATCCAGTAATGATTAAAATGGTCAAATGATACTCAGAATTGCGTTATTTGCACTTTACATGCGTAATTACCAAGTATTATCCAATCTTTTTGAATAAATGACACATTAATCATATTCTAGACAGTTTTAAGTGTTTAAATGTAGATTATTGTGTTGAAAAGACTTAGAATGAATCCAGAAACGATTAAAATGCTTAAACGATACTCAGAATTGCGTTATTTTCCTTTTATATGTGTATTTACCCTATATAATCCAATCTTTTTGAATAAATGACACATTACTCATATTCTAGATAGTTTTAAGTGTTTAAATGTGTAGTACTGTGAGGAAATGATTTAGAATGAATCCAGATACGATAAAAATGCTCAAGTGATACTCAAAATTGCGTTATTTGCACTTTATATTCGTAATTACCATGTATACTCCAATCTTTTCGAATAAATGACACATTAATCATATTCTAGACAGTTTTAAGTGTTGAAATGTAGATTACTGTGATGAAGTGACTAAGGATGAATCCAGAAACGACTGAAATGCTCAAATGATACTCGGAATTTGGTTATTTGCACTTTATATGCGTAATTACCATTTATAATCCAATCTTTTTGAATAAATGACACATTAATCATATTCTAGACAGTTTGAACTGTTTAAATGTAGATTATTGTGATGAAATGACTTAGAATGAATCCTGAAATTATTAAAATGCTCAAATGATACTCAGAATTGCGTTATTTGCCATTTATATGCGTAATTACCTTGTTTAATCCAATCTTTTTGAATAAATGACACATTAATCATATTCTAGACAGTTTTAAGTGTTTAAATATAGATTACTATGATGAAATGACTAAGAATGAATCCAGAAACGATTGAAATGCTCAAATGATACTCGGAATTGCGTTATTTGCACTTTATATGCGTAATTACCATTTATAATCCAATCTTTTTGAATAAATGACACATTAATCATATTCTAGACAGTTTTAACTGTTTAAATGTAGATTATTGTGATGAAATGACTTAGAATGAATCCTGAAACGATTAAAATGCTCAAATGATACTCAGAATTGCGTTATTTGCTATTTATATGCATAATTACATTGTTTAATCCAATCTTTTTGAATAAATGACACATTAATCATATTCTAGACAGTTTTAAGTGTTTAAATATGGATTATTTTGACGAAATGATTTAGAATGAATCCAAAAACGATTGAAATATTTTAATGATACTTGCAATTGTATTATTTGCACTTTATATGAGTAACTAGTGGGGGTTGTCGCGCGTTGCGCGACCTATGTTTCCACTTGTATATTTTTTTCACTATTACAATATATTTTATTGTAGTTCAGTTTATTACATCTATTAGCCATAGTGCAAAAATAGATAAATTATAAGAAAGAAAAAAAAAACAAATACAGAAATTTTATTATCAGTTGGTTGCAACAAATCGATATTCAAATCTCAATAACTGATTATCATTTGTAATGATAATTTTATTACTATACGATCATATGGTTTTGCGTTGGAATTTTTTTACTACATTTTTATTTTATTTGGGCTTTGGTTTAGGTTAAGATTTATTGACTTGAATTGACAAATTTTATTGTAAGCTCAGGTTTATTAAAGAATTAGGCTTCGTTCATGTGGAAAATTTTTCTAACTTTTAATTTAATTCAAGAAACGTTGAGACCTTTGCGTAAAACACAGTTACTAACTAATCATGTGCCATTGATGATTAACATTTAAATGTGTTTGAATAAATTGCCACACCAAAAGTCATCATTCATCAATTGAAAAAAAGAATTGCATATTAATTTTTTTTGGTCTTTGCATATCAAACAAATCGCTACTTTTTTTTTTTGTGGGCAAAGCATTAACAAATAGAATCAAAACATAAATCGTATGAAAATAAAAATGATTGGAAAATAAGTGATAGCTTATCTAGCTAAAATGATGACTTATAACATTGAGTTAATTAAAATTATTAGAAACGATTCTTATGTAATAATGACAATTAGCAATATGGATGACCAGTATCCTCTGGATGGTTTAATAAAACCATCCAGTGGACGTCTTTTGATCTGAGCCGTCCGATTTAATCTTGACGGTTAGATTTTTTCGGGCCTATCAATCCTGGTATTATGCACGGGGCATCTATATCCGTTGAGATTAAATCAAACGGCTGAGATAAAAAACGTCCAGTGGATGGCCATCTAGAGGATGCGATTCCATATGGATATATTACACATTCTATATTTACCAGCGGTTACCATTGATGGAAATTTAAAATGATAAAATTACGTTAAAGATTTCAACATATCGAGTAATTGATATATGACGTTAAAGATTTAATTTAAATTAATATCATTAATTACTCATACTAATTACTCTTCTAATTGTTAATTGAGCAACAAATCAAACTTTAAAAATAGAGAGAGGGAGGGAGAGAATAAGAGGTGAACTATGTATATTAATGCCTAATTAAAATAAACGAAATATAGTAAACTTCAAAAATAGTATTCATTTGTGTTTAACCTGATCTTTCTCTGTGAGAACACGTTGTTATATTATTTATATTATGCCAAAATCCTTAAATGACTAATCCCCATATGGTAACCTTTCATTTTCCAATTAATTTAATATTTACTAAAGATCTATTTTTTATAATCCTTCTATCCCAAATTTAGATGGTAATTTCCTGTGTCAAGCATAGGGCTGTATACGAGCTGAGTTTGAGCAAGTTGATGACAACTCAAACTCAGCTTGGCTATAACTCGAGTTGAGTTGAGCCGAGTTAGAAATACTTTCGAGCTTTTTAACTGGCTCAAACTCGACTCGTCCTCAACTCGAGCTAGCTCGTGGGCTCACGAGCTAGCTTGAAATAAACGTATATCCCTCAAATTTTTATTTATTTACTTCATATGTTATTTTAGGATTAAAATTTATTGACATATACAATATTGTAAACAATAAAATTATTGTCTTTTATATTCTTTCTATTGATTTGAAACAAAATATGTCTTGAAACTCAATCAATCATATGTAATATAATTTTAAAATCAAAATATATAAATAGAAAATTATTATAATTAATTTATAAATTTTTAATACTCATAAATTATATTGATAATACATATCTAAAATATAAATTTATTATCTCACGAGTCGGCTCATGAGTTGCGAGCTGAGTTGACCTAACTCAAACTCGACTCGTCAGCTAACCGAGTTAGTTCAGCTCGAGTTATGTTAACTCGAGTTCCGTTGGCTCGAGTTACAACTGAGCTTTTCTGAGTCAAGTTCGAGTTAGCTCATGAGTTGTGAGTTTTTTGCTCACCCCTAGTCAAGCATAAATTAGGAGAATTTTCTTTATTGCGGAAACATCATACAAATATTCAAAATCAATAATATATAAATAAGCTCATATAACAGAAAATAAGCATTTTAATGCAGTAGTTCCAAACCAAATAAGGCCTGTAGGCTGTAGACAGCTTCATATAATAACAATGTTCAAAAAAATAAAATAAAAAGAAAAATCCTTCCACTTCGGTAGCTATTCCGATCTATACTAATTAATTCATTTGGGATTAGTAGATAGATATTTTAAGTTGAGTTACATCCGTGATCCTTTAATTGAATGATATTAAAGAATCATAACAAATAAAGAAGACCTATGATGTCACATATTCAAATTGACAAAATAGTAAGTGTCATATAAGAATAACAATTACTAATTAGTAAGAAGATAATCATCTTATCCAAATTGCCACTATGCATTATATTTGCCTAAGTTATCTTCCAAAATATCAGACCTATGACACTTTTTTTTCCCCTTTGTTTCTATATAATTGTCAAATCACTAAACAAAGCTATATTTCCAAAAGAAAAATAAAATTAATTTCATTTAAATACCTTAGCCTTAATGATCGATTTTTAAGAATAATATCTATATTCCAATTCTTTCATTTAAATCATGAAATACAGTAGTTCAATTTCTCATTTTCAAGAGCACATGAAACCTTTTATAAGAGCAAAACATAATCAGTTTCATTTATTCTCACACAATAAAAAATTGAAAACAATTATAGCAAAATCCATCGATTATTCAAGAATAGTAAATCTGCTGTTATTCAAATATTGGACTGATGAGGCGACATAGGGGGGTAAGATGCAGAGAGGAAGATGAGGCGATTCTTTGGAACCACTCGACCGGTAAATTAACCAAAAAGAAAAGCACCTTTGGCTTGCCAGTACTGCAATTGGTGTATAGTAGAAAAAAAGGATCTTCAACATCAACATATTCAATATCACACACGGTAGGAAAGTTAGGCACTACATCCTATACCACCAAACATCACATATGTCAAATAGACATGTCTTGTTAATCTAGCAAAAACCATAAGCATAATAATTAAAAGGAATAGCAAAAGAAGCAAGAATCAAAAGGTAGATGCAGATGCTCCATGCTACTCTAATTCAAGCTGTTCAAGCTATAAATAACCATAGGACTGACAATTTCAATACAAAGCATTTTAAGAACGATGGCGAAATATAATTGTATAGAAACAACTAATTGCCAAATCCAGTTGATTATTTATCTACAATTGAAAATGCTCAAATTCAGAAATTATGTATACTGCTATCAATTTGGCACTTGTAATTTCCCAAATTCAGAAATTATGCATACTGCTCTTAACAAAAAAGCAAAAGCTAAAAAGTAAAGCTCAAATTAGAAAAGGAAAAACCTTGTGCGAGGAAGTTGCTGCACTGGAGGAGAAGAATCCATCGACAACATGGCCAAAAGCGGCGTGACATGGAGGGATTTCATTTATACATGCATGCTCTTCGCACAAAATAGTTACACAATTCCGTCACACAGATAATCAAGAAAAATCGCTTAACTTTATCTAACCGTCAGATCTCAGTGAAAAAAATGAAAGGAACAGTCCAGATGCCATGTTACTATAAAAATTTAGGGAACCAACACTCAATGCAAATTATATTAGAATGTCGATTCCTTTGATCTGTTAGAAATAAATAATCAGATGCCCTCGATGTTATACCAACAATGGTGCTTGGAACCTTTTTGGACTTATATATGTGTCAGTTTTAGTTTCTATTTATCTGGATAATCAAGAAAAAGGTTCTATGAGATACCGGCTTTACTGTTATATACATTGTTATATAGCAGAAACCGCAATGTCGGTATCAGTATATGCATTGTTATGCTGATATATACAGTATATTATTATATAAGCAGCGCATACTATCTCATGGGTACTTGTCACGAAATAGAAAAAAAAAAACTTAATAATACAGTAGTATATACCAATAGAAAAGGAACTTACACTAAAATTGGAAACTAAGGACATGATTAAAAGCAATGTAATTGGATAGCCAGTAAGTCAACACACCCTGACGCTTGAAACAATGCACTGCACAATTTGCTAATTATTAATGTTTATTAGGATTTCAAAGGCAAGAAAACCAAAACAGCCAATGAATTCACTAAATTATTTTTTGCTTCTATATCCAGCGCAGGTCACGCTAATTGGTTCCACAGAATCATGAATAAAGAAGAAGACTATAAGAATTTAAGAAATACTATAATATAAGTGAGTCATCTTGGAAATTACAATATATTGAAATAAGGTTAACACCAGCTAATTAATAAAACACTATGTGCAGAAAAGACCATGGAAATTTCTTTAGGTGTGCAGCACCTATAGAAAAATTTCATAACTGTATAGTCTTTTTTGTAAAAAATTCCCAGAGATAACTTTATTTGGTTTAATAAAAGAATTTGATCAATTAGCCCCTAGCAACTAATAAAGTAATAAGCATATGAGGTTCTTACCAGTACAGGGTCATTGGCATACCGGGTGACGCTAGAAGAAGCCATGTAAACCTCATATCGCTGTTGTATTTGAGATGTGGTGGTAAGGGCCCAGAATTCCTGGACAGACCTGGAGACCTCCACAACCTGATGAGTGCCGATTTTGACTAAACCAATGACCTCACTTCTCTCATTCCACCCTCTGATGCACATTCCACTAGTAGAAAGGGCAGAATAATATGTGAACTGGTTTGTGGCACCACGACCTTCTTGAGATCGACTGTGGTGCTCGAGTGAAGGAGAGGGGAGAGATGGTGAGGTCGAGAGCGAGAGAGGCTGGGGGTGGTGTGCGAGTAGAAGCGGATTTGGCCATATCTAGGGTTTTCTACTACAACCGACCAGTCGAAGAGGAGGAGGAGGAACGTGCGGAGCATTTAGGGCCAGCTTGAGCATGTGCAACCAATCGTAGAAGAGAAGGAGAAACATACGGAGGATGTGAGGCAGTGCTACGGAGGAGGAGGAGAGAGAGAAAGGCGGACGATGGTTTCGGAGCGTCAGAAGGCTGAGATACGATGGATATCAAAAAAAGAGAGACAAAATGAAATAACAAAATAATGCGCTGCCGAAATACTTTTATCGGTGAATCGGGTCAGGACTGTGAGCGTTAAAATTCGTCACACGCATATTGACAGAGTTTTACATTGCACGAATCGAGAAATATTAAATGTGTCCTGCACTATGTTGCACGGGTGCGGGTGCGGGTGTCGTATCGGATACAGTGCGGGTGCGGGGATACGCTATTTTTCGAAAAATTAGGATACGGGAGTATATATAAAATAATTAAAATAATTAAAATAAAATAATTATATATTTATGGAACCCACCTTAATATGTGTAAAAAAAATTGATAAATTTTTTCGGATACACAAAATGCATAAATTGGTTCAGAACATGCACAAATTAAGTACTACTAACATTAATTGATGTGATAGTAAAGGATATTTTCATTTTTTTTATTCCAAATTTCGCTTTGGAAAATGGTGTGTAAAGAGTAAAGACTCAACGGTCAAAAGACAAAGGACACATTGTTATTAAAGGACAAAAGGAGTGGGACCCATGAATTAATTCAGAAAGCACGTTTTCTGCTTGCCATTCTGTCTTTTCGAACAAAGACTTTACCGTTTCTCTTCCCTTCCAAAGTCCAAAACCATTAGAAAGAAACTCGTGCTCGTATCCATAAACGTATCTAGAAACGTATCCCTGCGTATTTAAAGCGTATCCAAGTGAATCTTGACCGAATCCTCTGGTCAAATATATTAAAATAATAGGATACGCCACGTGGAGCATCGGGTGCGTATCGCACGCGAATCGCACACGAATCCGCGTCGGATACGCGTCGGATACGGGATACGGGATGTTTTTGGAGTATCCGGGTAACCTAGGTCCTGCATAAATTGTTGCCGTGTCGAGTTCTTTAAAAAAATTTGTATGCGGACTCCCACGGGTTTTTATTTATAATACTGATTACCTTGTATTATCTAATCTTTTTGAATAAATGACAAATGAATCATATTATAGACAGTTTTAAGTGTTTAAATGTAGATTAATCTGATGAAATGACGTAGAATGAATCCAGAAACAATTGAAATGCTCAAATGATAGTCAGAATTGCGTTATTTGCATATTACATGCGTAATTACCTTATATAATCCAATCTTTCTTAATAAATGACACATGAATTATATTATAGACAATTTTAAGTGTTTAAATGTAGTTTATTACGGTAAAATAACTTAGAAGAAATCTAGAAACGATTGAAATGCTCAAATGATAATCAGAATTGTGTTATTTGCACTTTATATGTGTAATTACCTTGCAGAATCCAATTTTTTTTTAATAATTGACATATGAATCATATTCTAAACACTTTTAATAGTTTAAATAAAGATTATTGTGATGAAATGACTTAGAATGTATCCAGAAACGATTGAAATGCTCAAATGATACTCATAATTGGGTTATTTGCACTTTATATGCGTAATTACCATGAATAATCCAATCTTTTGAATAAATGACACATGAATCATATTCTAGACAGTTTTAAGTGTTTAAATGTAGATTATTGTGATAAAATAACTTAGAATGAATCAAGAAACGATTGAAATGCTCAAATGATACTCAGAATTGCGTTATTTGCACTTTATACGCGTATTTACCTTGTATAATTTAATCTTTTTGAATAAATGACACGTGAATCATATTCTGGACAGTTTTAAGTGTTTAAATCTATATTATTTTGATGAAATGACTTAGAATGAATTCAGAAACGATTGAAATGCTCAAATGATACTCAGAATTGCGTTATTTGCACTTTATATGCGTAATTTCCATGTATAATCCAATCTTTTTAAATAAATGACACACGACTCATATTCTAGACAATTTTAAGTGTTTAAATTTAGATTATTGTGATGAAATGATTTAGAATGAATCCAAAAACGATTGAAATGCTCAAATGATAATCAGAATTGCATTATATGCACTTTATACGCGTATTTACCTTGTATAATCCAATCTTTTTAAATAAATGACACTTTAATCATATTTTAAACAGTTTTAACTTTTTAAATGTAGTTTGTTGGGGTAAAATAACTTAGAATGAATCCAGAAACGATTGAAATACTCAAATGATACTCAGAATTGCGTTATTTGAATTTTATATGAGTAATTACCTTGTATAATCCTATCTTTTTGAATAAATGACACATTAATCATATTATAGACAGTTTTAAGTGTTTAAATGTAGACTATTATGATGAAATGACTTAGAATGAATTTAGAAAAGATTGAAATGCTTTTATGATACTCAGAATTGTATTATTTACACTTTATATGAGTAATTTCCTTGTATTATCCAATCTTTTTGAATAAATGACACATGAATCGTATTCTAGACAGTTTTAAGTGTTTTAATGTAGATTATTGTATGAATGCAGAAGCGATTGAAATGCTCAAATGATACTCATAATTGCATTATTCGCAATTTATATGCATAACTACTGTGTATAATCCAATCTTTTCGAATAAATAAGATATCAATCATATTGTAGACAGTATAAAGAGTTTAAATGGAGATTATTGTGATGAAATGACTTAGAATGAGTGCAGAAATGATTGAAATGCTCTTATGATACTTAGAATTGTATTATTTGCATTTTATATGCGTAATTATTATGTATAATCCAATTTTTTTTTGAGAAAATAAGATATGAATTATATTCTAGACAACATAAAAAGTTTTAAGGTCGATTATTGTGACGAAATGACTTAGAATGAATGCAGATACGATTGAAATGCATAAATGGTAATCAGAATTGCATTATTTATTTTATATGAGTAATTACTATATATAATCTAATCTTTTTGAATAAATAAGATATGAATTATATTCTAGACATCATAAAGAATTTAAATGTCGATTATTGTGATAAAATAACTTAGAATGTACTCGAAAAAGATTAAAATGCCCAAATGATACTCAGAATTGCATTATTTGTAATTTATATGCGTAATTAATATGTATAATCCAATTTTTTGTAATAAATTAGATATGATTCATATTCTAGACAGTATAAATAGTTTAAATGTAGATTATTGTGATTAAATGACTTAGAATTAATGCAGAAACGATTGAAATGCTCAAATGATACCCAGAATAGTATTATTTGCAATTTATATTTGTAATTACTGTGTATAATCCAATCTTTTTGAATAAATAAAATATCAATCATATTCTAAATAGTATAAAGAGTTTAAATGTAGATTATTGTGATGAAATGGTTTGGAATTAATCCAGAAACGATTGAATTGCTCTGAAACTCAGAATATGCATTATATTTATTTTATATGCATAATTACTATGTAAAATCAAATATTTTTGAATAAGTAAGATCTTAATCATATTCTAGATAGTATAAAGAGTTTAAATGTAGATTATTGTGATAAAATGACTTAGAATGATTGCAGAAACGATTGAAGTGCTCAAATGTTACTCAAAATTGCACTATTTCCACTTTATATTTGTATTTACTATATATTGTTAGGAAGTGCACAAATTTAATTTTTAGACTAATTACTCTTAATTAATCCTAATTAAACTAAGTGCAAAGGAGATCTAGTGCAAAAGCCATCCAAACACACAAGAGAAAGAGGGAAAAAGGGCTACCTCTTGCGAACTTGTAATCGCAAGGCTCGAATCCGTCGAGTCGAGGTTGTGCGCACCACCACACGTGTCTCGGCCTCAAGTCCACCAAGGTATTAACCAAAACCTCGATCTATGCTAGTAGATGAGAGGTTAAGCCTAATCCCTTCCTTCCCTTTGCCTTAATTAACTATTTAATTGGATGGAGGCAAGAGGTGCTCAACACATGAGCTTAAGAGAGCAATGGTGGAGAGGAAAAATTCTGAAATTTTTCCTTTAATTTTCGTCCAAAATATTAGGGAGAGAGAAAAAGGCAAGGTGGCTAGGGTTTTGGCTCCCAAAGTGGTCCTTTTATAGACCAACCACTCTCCCAAAAAGTTGTAACTAATTTACAACTATGCCATCACTAGGGCAGCCATAAAATGGGCCTAAATGGGCTCCATTAATTATTTAATTGGTCCTCTAATTCAATTAATTAGTGGCCCAATTAATTGCTCTCAAGTTGGACCTTTAATTTACAATTTAAATATAGGCCCGTTAGCTCAAATTAATTACTTTAATTAATTCATGTTGAACAAATAAATTATCAACAATTTGATAATTATTTAAGGATTAGAATATGCATTAATTTATTTCTATATAATCCGTTTGACTTAATTAATTAATTATGACGGTTCGCAACAGTACATAATTAATCAGTCAACATATCATATTGTTGCATTCCTTAATACAACCAAATAAATAATGCACGCATGGTCAAAACCTATTTGTGTGACCCTTTGAGGATTTATGCTCTGTTGGACATGGAAAATAAATCGCTATTTATTTCCAATAATCATAAGCGGTATCTAGCAACACGTTATGATTCCCAATTCGCATAAATAGTGTACTGCTACAATATTTTTAATCCTGCATAAGAAATAATAGTATTTCCTTGTCTGATTCTTATGTCACATGATATCATCGTATAATCCAAGATAGGAATGTGTCATTCTTGCAGATTATACGTTTCTTGATCTAGAGATGACTGTATCAGTTGCTAGCAAACAATCCATCTCCATCAAGGGGCCCAAACAGATATCATCGCTCACTAAGTTAATTAATGAGGGACATACGGTTTTCTTGATGAACAACTTTTCCCCGCACAATTCAAGAGAACATAAATAAAGTCCGTATAGCAGCCCTTATCAGGAATCAACGGTAGACGATATTTATTGAACCTATCCTCATGTGGAAAAGCTGAACCATCTCAAACTTAGAATCAAACTCAAATGAAATAAATAATGACACATAACACAATCCATATATTTATTTCACTGGGTCGCGTCCTGTACTATGTTCTATAACATATACATATGCAATTAAGTTGGCAACTCCTTACCTATGATCTGTAGAACTTAATCATCACTTAACTTGCATACTAATCTTATCCGATAATTAATATTCCTTGTTAATTATCAAGATTACGGACCTTTTAGATTTATTATTGTCATTTAATTATAAATGAACTACAGAGATCCACAATTCAGATCCTCAACCTGAATGATCTGTCAATTAATAAATCAAGGAATAAATGATAAAATATCATCAATCACATAAACCATAGAAGTGGCCATTTAATAATTGGCTCCTAGGACATAACTCTAACATATATAATCCAATATTTTTGAATAAACATGATATAAATCTAATTCTAAACTGTATAAAGAGTTTAAATGTAGATTATTGCGATGAAATGACTTAGAATGAATCCAGAAACAATTGAAATGATCAAATAATACTCAGAATATGCATTATATTCACTTTATATACGTAATTACTATGTATAATCCAACTTTTTGAATAAATAAGACATGAATCATATTCTAGAAAGTATAAAGTGTTTAAATGTTGATTATTGTGATGAAATGACTTAGAATGAATACAAAAATGATTGAAATGCTAAAATAATACTTAGAATATGCATTATATTCACTTTGTATCCGTAATTACTATGTATAATCCAATCTTTTTGAATAAACAAGATATGAATCATATTCTAGACAGTAAAAAGAGTTTAAATGTCAATTATTGTGATAAAATGATCTCGAATGAATGCAGAAACGATTGAAATGCTCAAATGATACTCAGAATTTCATTATTTGCACTTTTTATGTGTAATTACTATGTATAATCCAATCTTTTTAAATAAATGACACGTGAATCATATTCTAGACAGTATAAAGAGTTTAAATGTCAATTATTGTGCGGAATTTCTAGATATAGTCTAATCTTTTTGAATAAGTAAGATCTGAATTTTATTCTTAGCCGTATGGAGAGTTTAAATGCAGATTATTGTGAAGAAATGACTAGGAATGAATTTAGAAATGGTTGAAACGCTCAAGTGATACTCAGAATTTGCATTATATTCACTTTAAGTGCATAATTACTGGATATAATCCAATCTTTTTGAATAAGTAAGATCTGAATCATATTCTTAGCCGTGTGGAGAGTTTATATGTTGATTATTGTGATGAAATGACATGGAATGAATTTTGTAATTGTTGAAACGCTCCATTCATACTCAGAATTTGCATTATATGTATTTTATGTGCGGAATTATTAGGTATAATATAATTTTTTTGAATAAATAAGATCTGAATCATATTCTTAGCCGTATGGATAGTTTAAATGTAGATTATTGTGATGAAATGAGTTAGAATGAATTAAGAAACGATTGAAATACTCAAATGATACTCTGAATAAGCATTATTTGCACTTTATGTGTGTAATTACAAGGTATAGTCCAATACTTTTGAGTAAGTAAGATCTAAATCTTATTTTTATCCGTATGGAGAGTTTAAATGTAGATTATTGTGATGATGACTTGGAATGATTTCAGAAACGGTTGAAACGCTGAAATGATACTTAGAATTTGCATTATATGCATTTTATGTGCGTAATTACTAGGTATAATCTTATCTTTTGGAATAAGTAGGATCTGAATCCTATTTTAAGCCGTATGGATAGTTTAAATGTTAATTATTGTGATGAAATGACTTAGAATGAATTCTGAAATGATTGCAACGCTCAGATGATACTCAGAATTGGCATTATATACATTGTGTGTAATTACTAGGTATAATAAAATCTTTTTGAATAAGTAAGATCTGAATCATATTCTTAGATGTATCGAGAGTTTAAATGTAGATTATTGTTCTGAAATGACTTAGTATGAATTCATAAATGGTTCAAACGCGCCAATGATACTCAGAATTTGTATTATATGCACTTTATGAATGGAATTACTAGGTATAATCTAATTTTTTTGAATAAGGAAGATGTGAACCATATTCTTAACTGCATGGACCGTTTAAATGTAGATTATTGTGATGAACTGACTTATAATGAAATCAGAAATGATTGAAATGCTCAAATGATACTCAGAATATGCATTATTTGCACTTTATTACCCAAAAGTATTGGATTATACCTTGTAATTACACACATAAAGTGCAAGGTAATTATACCTTGTAATTACAAGGTATAATCCAATACTCTTGGGTAAGTAAGATCCGAATCTTATTCTTAGCCGTATAGAGAGTTTAAATGTAGATTATTGTGATAAAATGTCTTGGAATGAATTCATAAATGGTTGAAATGCTGAATGATACTTAGAATTCACGTTATATGCAATTTATGTGCGTAATTACTCGGTATAATCTAATCTTTTAGAATAAGTAAGATCTGAATTCTATTCTTAGTCATAAGATGATTTTAAATATAGATTATTGTGATTAAATGACTTGGAATGAATTAAGAAATGGTTAAAATGCTCAAATGATACTCAAAATTTGCATTATATGCACTTTATGTGCTGAATTACTTGGTATAATAAATTTTTTTGAATAAGTGAGATCTGAATCATATTCTTAGCCATATGGAGAGTTTAAATGTAGATTATTGTGATGAAATGACTTAGAATAAATTCAGAAACGATTGAAATGCTCAAATGATACTCAGAATAAGTATTATTTGCACTTTATGTGTGTAATTACAAGATATAGTCTAATCTTTTTGAATAAGTAAGATTTGATTCTTATTCTAAGACGTTTGGAGAGTTTAAATGTAGATTATTGTGATGAAATGACTATGAATGAATTCAGAAATTGTTGAAACGCTCAAATGATACTCAAAATTTACATTATATGCACTTTATATGCATAATTACTTGGTATAATCCAATCTTTCTGAATAATTAAGATCTAAATCATATTCTTGGTCGTGTGCAAAATTTAAATGTAGATTATTGTGATGAAATGACTAGGAATGAATTTAGAAATGGTTGAAACGCTCAAATGATACTCAGAATTTGCATTATATGCACTTTATGTGTGTAATTACTAGGTATATTCCAATATATTGGAATAGGTAAGATTTGAATCATATTCTTAGCCGTTATGGAGAGTTTATATGTAGATTATTGTGATGAAATAAGTTAAAATGAATTCATAAACGATTAAAATGCTCAAATAATACTCCAAATAAGCATTATATGCACTTTATGTGCGGAATTACAAGGTATAATTCAATCTTTTTGAATAAGTAAGATCTGAATCATATTCTTACCATGTGGAGAGTTAAATGTAGATTATTGTGATGAAATAATTTAGAAATAATTCAGAAACAGTTGAAATGCTCAAATGATACTCAAAATTTACATTATATGCACTTTATGTGCGAAATTACTAGATATAATCTAATCTTTTGAATAAGTAAGATCTCAATCATTTTCTTAGTTGTATGGAGAAATGCTAGTGTGCATTATATGAAACAGATTAAGTTCGGTCCATACGATCATTCTCACGTTTCAAATTTCAAATGACCAATGTGAACCTTTCAAAATTTTTGTTATATTGAAAATTTTTAAAAAATTTATTTTTAGAACTTTCTAAATTTTTTTCTTTTTTTTGGTATTTTGGAAATTCATGATACAATAGTCATAGACCCTCCAATAGCTATATTTTTTTAAAAATACCAAAAAATAAGAAAAAAAACTTGAGAAAAAATATATAAAAATTAGTTTCTAATAAGTTTTCATATGAAGATCATATCGAATGATTTGGATCAGTCGTTTGAAATTTGAAACATGAGAATGATCATAAATATAAATGGAGCATGGTAAGATAAAAATTTTGATTTGCAATTATATTCTACAGACTAAATAATATTTTGAGACGAAATTGAAATTAACCATATACAAGGCACTGGTGAAAGTTTCATATATGAGATTATCAATAGTCCAATAAAATTGATTATTACACTGTAAAAATTTGATTTTATAGTGTGCCCACTGCTGCCCAAACACAAAATGAAGAGGACTAGAAGTACGATATCAACAAAATACTCATCCGACCGTTCGTTTAAAAGTAATTTTAAATTGTTTGTTTCCTTTTCATTTAAAAAAAAATTGAGATTATTAAACTAAACAAAACATGAGTGGGACAAGTCAATGAATTATGTACATCAAACAGCTTCCTCACGACAGATGCAATACATTGTGCGAGATTTAATCGCTCCTTTATTCTCTAAAATGAAACATCAAGAGTAATCCAATTTGAAAATTGATATCTTTTTTTTTTTTTTTAAGTTGTGAAATTGAAGTTCCCAAACCAATAGGACAATAAAATATGCAATTATGGAGCATTAAACAGATATAATAATCCGAAAAAATTAAAACTAACGTTACTGTTCACACGAATTACGATAATAATAGTTAAAAATTTGGAATTTTAAAAATAACGTTGTTGGATCGGCGTTTCAATCGCCGAAAATACAGAACCCTTGGATCGGCGATTGAAACGCCGATCCAAGGTTTGACCATTTGAGTCCGCTGAATTTGCTTTTTTTTAGTGCGCAATTTGATTTTTGAATGTGAATTTGCTTTTTGTTAGTGCGCAATTTGATTTATAAACACTCAAAGTTGGTTTGCAGCTTGAATCGGCATTCCAATCGCCGATCCAAGCTTGGATCGGCATTTCTATCGCCGATTCAAGGTCTGACCATTTGAGTCCGCTGAATTTGCTTTTTTTTAGTGCGCAATTTGATTTTTAAACACTCAAAGTTGGTTTGCAATAATTTTTTTTGTCGTTTTCCCGCTTAAAATTGTCTATATAAGCTCAATTGTCATCATTTATTCTTCACAAACTAAGTTTTTCTCGTTAGTCTGAAATTAATAAACTTTCTCCTCGTCATTTCATATTCGCAATATCACTTCTTCGTAGGTAATAATTTTAAATTAATTATTAAATTTATTTTATTTGATTTGCTAATAGAGTTTAAATTTTGAAATTTTAAGCAAATGGGTCCTAAGCCAAGCTGCGTCTCTTCTGGTGTTATTTTGATCGGAGATTAGCAGACTAGCGAACAACGATTATTTTCTGCATTGATGTTACAATATCATGGGGAAAAATTTGTAGTTAAGAAATTAGAAGGAAATCAATATCATGTTAGGGGCCCCAAATTTTTTACAGATTTGGTTGAGAGGAATAAAGGTTTTGATCTTGGAGGGTCGTGGTTGACTCACCTGCCAGCAGTTCCACCTGGTTTTGAAAATCATCCCGCAGCTTCAAATGTTGTCCATCTCCGATAAATGGAATAGTATTATGTTTCTGTCATCGGTATCTTATTATGGTCATTATTAGTGAAATAAGTTTGTGTGACAGTCGTCACTTGTAATGTTTGCCTTATATTACTGAAATATGTTGTTTTGTCTATTTACTTTTATTAAATTTTTTTATGATATGTATTGAAAATTAATATGCAAAGAAATTCAGAATTAAAAAATGCACACCATTAGAAGAAGAGGTAAGTTTTATAACCATAATATAAAGTAACACACCAAAATAAAAAAAAAAATAACTACTTAAAAAACAAACCATTCAGTTATTACTTAAAAACAAACTACCTAAGAAAACAAAATATTTAGATATTTTGCGTGTCCGCATATTGTAGAATTTCATCCCACCATGGGTCTTCTTTTTCGTCTTCCTTTTGTTGTTGGTTGCTCACACCAGGATTATCAGCGAATTGAGCGGCTTCGTTCCAGAAAGCTGCATCGGCTTCTTGTTGTTCTATCTCTGTCATTCTAGCTGCTGCAATACTTTTTTGTTCATCTCTCTCCTTGTGCCATCTCAGGCGCTCTCTGATTTTTTTTCCAATTTCTTCTTCTTTCAATTTTTGCCTCTCTTCGGCAGCCTTTTGTGCAATTTTTTTCTTTTTTTCCGCCTCATCTCTGTCTTTCCATTTCTTTTCTTGTTGATCCCACCAAGCTTGTTTTTCGTGGTCATCGTAGTGGTCACGCAAGATGGTCTCTTTGTATTGAAAATCTGACCACACTTTGTACATGTCATTGTGTGGTCTCCACGAAAGTTATAGATTCTTTCATAAACGGTGCAGTGTATTTTTGGTGCTGAATATGGTTTTTCTGTTGGTGTTTGTTGGGGAATTGGTTGCGGTTTTTTGTAGTAATCTTCATACCAGTCACAATTCTTATGTTTGGGTTTGCTCAGCATTCTTTGGAGGTGCTCCTTGCGATCTCTTTCTTCCCCACCATTAATGTGCCACTGGTAGTGTATTTTTAAATCGAACTCTATCCCGTCATCTTCGTAGATATTGTATTTGAAAGTGTGAAAACATGTGCGACATCTTGCATGATAATCTCATTTTTCTATTTCATTTTGTAGCGACAGGAAAATGTTGGTAATTTGGTCAGTATTCATCTCGGGTAGCTGTTCGCCAATTTGGGACATCACTATTGGAGTGAGAGCTATTTTCTTTGTCCATGACAGTGAATTTTTCAGGAAGAAGAATTGAGTGTGTGTTGCATAATCTGGTTGATGAAAGGTGGTTTTATAGACAATTTTAGACTTAGAATCACACGATAAAAAATTAATTTCACGTGATTCTTTTTCAGACCACGCATGTCCTTTTGCAAAGGGTAAATGGGTATCAGTATATTTTTTAGACTTTATCAGACCACGCCTGTCCTTTTGCAGCTAATTATTAGGTTAAACAATAAATGCTGCATTAATAATAAATGGTAGATTCTTAATTTTTTTTTGCATGCATTAATAATAAAATGGTGCAATAATAATAAATTGTCCATTAATGAAGTCTAACAAATTTACCTTAATCTTATTTTTTTAACTATTAACAATTAATAATAATATTAATAAGCAATCACAAAAATACATAATAAATAATAATATTTAATAATTAAATTATTACTAATATAATAACTAATAACACTTACCAATTTAATAGTAATAATCATGCAATAATCACAAAAATACATAATAAATCATAATATTTAATAATTAAATTATTACTAATATAATAACTAATAACACTTACCAATTTAATAGTAATAATCATGCAATAATCACAAAAATACATAATAAATCATAATATTTAATAATTAAATTATTACTAATATAATAACTAATAACAATTACCAAATTAATATTAATAATAATGCAATAATAATAGCAATTAATAATAATATTAATAAGTAAATGTAATAATAGAAAATAATAATAAAAGATAAAATAGTAAAAGCATTAAAAAAAGTCACTTTTAGCGGGAAACCAGTTGGATCGGCGTTCCAATCGCCGATCCAAGCTTGGATCGGCAATACTGTTTTTTATGGTTTTAATCATTAATTTTTAGTGATTTTTATCATTAAAAGAATTGGATCGGCGTCCCAAATGCCTATCCAAGGTGTAAATTGAATTTAAGTGCGATTTAACAGTGCGTTTTAGTGCGATTTGATTTGATTGCTCATCATTATTTCGACTCTCATTTGGTTATAAATAGAACATGCCGTTCCGAATTCGAAAATCACCCATCATTTTCAAATACTCGACTCTCTATACTGTCAAAAATCATCATGTTACAGATAATATTATAACAATAATAAAAATATTTTAAATAATTATAGAATATTAAGCATGAAAGGAACAATAATATTAATAAAAGTGATTGAAAAATGTATTATACCCGCATGAAAAGCTGCTCCTCAACAGATCCCGGCTCTGGCGCATCATCATCATCATCCGTATCAGGGATAGAGTCGATGTCTGAATGAAGACCCTTCGACTCTAAGAGTTGAGGTAATCGATCAGGCTCGCCAACAATATCCAAGGACGTGCTGCACCCCCTCAGCAATTGCTTCCCAACACGACGAAATCCCTTCTTGACAACCCATGCACATCATCGCAACGCCTCCCGCAAAATATGCTTGACCTGTTCAATTTTTGTTAGCCATTGAATTATTTATTAGGCACAAAATTCTGCGTAATGTAATTTACCAAATTCATGTGACCAGGCGTCTCGCGAAGGTATGACAAGTTGCGAGCCGGACCAGACGCTGTCCCTTCAAGAATTCGCACAAGATACGCACCTCCATGTACGCTCAACCAGCGTCGGTAGTCGCTCCAAATATATTCTCTCCACTGCCGATCCTCTATCACCCTAGCCTCATTAGTGTTCGCCCACTTGTTGACCTCAGTCACAAATATTTGATGCCAGTCAATACCTCGATAGGTATTATGCTGGTATCCCATCAATTCCTCCATTCTCGACCAAGGCTGTTTTATTCAAATCACAGTTAATCAACAAAATATAATTGCGAGAATTAAATAATGAAATTAATAATGTGAACAGTTAAATATACTTCAGGTGGCGGTGGGGGAACTGTCTGATAGAGCATAAACTGATGCATGACACGATCTACGTGGTGCCACATCACGACCCAATAATGAATGCATGGGATGCGTAAAAGGAACATCCTCTGCTCAACCTGGGCACAACGAGGCATGCGGTCCCTGATGTGATCATAAGGCCTCCACACGACGTGCTCAGGCTTCATTTTCATGCAGACATCCCTCGCATATTCTATCCCACTGCGAGTAGGGCCGGTGAACTTTTTCGATTTATGTCTCGTCGTCCACTTCCTGCATTTCCATTTTGTTGTTTGTTAAAGTCAAATAAAATATATTTTAAATATTACAATTAAAATCAAATCAACATACCTCCCATAAGGCGGACACGAGTCAATACTTGGTAGACCCCAACCATCAAAATCCTTCGTGATCGACGGCCGATTAAGTAGTAATCTTGCATACGACCACAACTGCAAGAGCAACCAAGGAGCACCAATATTTATATTGTTATTAATGAAGGCAGTGTCCAAGCCTCGATATAGCATGGCAAGAGTGGCACCACCCCAATTGTACTGCACCGAGTTACTAGAATGAAGATCTTGCAAATAGGAATTATTTTCTTAAGGAATATCATCAATTCTTTCATATATTTAATTTCTTATTAAAGTGCAATAAATGTGAGATATTTATTCCTTGGCTAACCTCCAATAATTGCAAATAAAAACATGAAACCGAGTCACCCGTACCGTCAGGAAATAACTCGCACCAAAAAATCTCCAACACGCAAGCGCGTGTGTATCTGTCGATCCTCGCTGCGTTATTCGTGCCAGGCCCCCCAATCTGATTCCAAATCTTACGCAGTTCCTTTAACCTAATGGAATGAGATTTCCTGCATTACATTATTAATGTAATTTGATTGTAAGAACTATATATATTTAAAATTAACATAAAAATAAATTTTTTAAAACCTTCTTACTTCCGTTCTTTTTCCCTGAAGCACTTCTCAACTATCGCCGTGTCTGTATCCTCCGGCAACGTCAAATTCTGGAGTAACTGTATGGCGTCGTAATCGGTCCGTCCAGTAACGGTTCTGCCAGCCGTAGGTAAACCGTATAAGAAGGCCACATTCTGCAAATAGTTCAAATTTTATACATATATAGTTACAAAACAAATATTACAAATAGGTATTGATACTTACCTCTAGAGTGACCGTCATCTCGCCAACGTGCGGAAAAAAGAAAGTGTGGGTCTCTGGCCTCCAGAACATGGCTAGACCCTGCAAAAGCGAATGATCGAGCTGCGTATGACCTAACTGAACGAAATGTATCAATTCAAGTGTCATCAAACGCTCATCCACCTCAGCAGTTCGTGACATCTTAGCCCTATGTAGTACTGCCCTCCAATGCTGTATATATATATTTTTTAATTATTTTAAAAAATACTATCAAAATAGAAATATATAAGTAAAAAAAAAGTAAAAGAACAATAATAACTTACACCAGTGCCACGAACTTTCGACTCATCCAAATGCAAGAGACGATCTGCATTAACAGGACCGGGGGGAACAACAGGATCCGCTGATGTAGAAGCCTCGGCATCAACAGAAGCGGTAGATGTAGAAGCGCTAGGATCTCCACGAAACCTCGTAGATCTACGAGATGGTGTCTCTGGTACTCTTCTTCTCGGTGACATTTTTACTACACTACAATAAAAATTATCAATGTAAATAATCTAATAAAATTTCGGCAGCATCTCTCCTGTACCTGGAGTGTTTTCGAAAAAAAAAACACCCAAATCCCTCCTAATTACAAACCCAAATCTCATACAACAAAATTTCCAAACTCATACAACAACATTTCCAATCTCATACAACAACATTTCCAATTTTCTATTTTTTTACATATTTTAAATTTTTTTTAGAATAATTATTCTAATTTTTCATTTATTTACCTCAATAAAATAAATTAATTAAATGTATAAATATTAAAAAAAAACTCACCTCGACTAGAAGCGCTGCTTGTCTCTTTTTAGAAAATTTTCCTACATTTAAAAAATTAATCTATCAATTTTTTATTATTTTATTTACTTTTTCTAATTTGTAATTAACTTATCCACAATTATAAAATGTACAAAATAATTCAAAAAAATTTTGTAATTACATATTATAATTATTTATAATTATTATGATTTTTTATTAATTTTTTAATTATTTTTTCAATATTTATTCTATTTTTTTCTATTAATTACCTAATTAAACTAATTAAATTAAATAAATAAACTAATTAAATTCAATAAAAAAATTTAAAATTACATATTAAAATTATTTATATTTATTCTGATTTTTTACTAATTTTTTCATTATTTTTTCAATATTTAATCTATTTTTTTAATTACTTACGTAATTAAACTACTTAAATTAAATAAATAAACTAATTAAATTCAATAAAAATTTTCAAATTACATATTATAATTATTTATATTTATTCTGATTTTTTACTTATTTTTTCATTATTTTTTCAATATTTAATCTATTTTTTAATTACTTACCTAATTAAACTAATTAAATTAAATAAATAAAATAAATATTAAAAAAAAAACTAACCTGAGGAGAGGAGAGGTTCTGTCCCGCGCGCGAGAGAGAGAGAGAGAGAAGGGGTGGGGATGAGGGGTCGCTGTCTCGCTTATATAGGAGGGGAATACCTTGGATCGGCGTTTCAATCGCCGATCCAAGGGTTCTGTATTTTCGGCGATTGAAATGTCGATTAGTGTTCTAAATACGTGCCGTGCCGTGTCGTGTCGTGTCAAACACGTCGTGTCTGGATCATCTCTCGTGCCGTGTTGTGTCGTGTCTCAATATTTCACGTGCCGTGCCGTGTCTAAATCCTAAGAGATGGACACGACACGCCTAAGGACACGCCACGCCTCGTGTCCTCGTGCCGTGTCATATCGTGTCTTCTTTAGACGTGTCGTGCCGTGACGTGTTCGGACACGTTTAACTTTTTGACATAAATATAATTTATTTATTAAATTTAAAATTATGTTTACTACAATACGTTATAAATTAAGAAAGTAGACCTACTTTACCATTGAATTAAAATATAGATTATTTTTTTATTTTGATTTGAAAAAATATTTTTAATTTTATAGTAACCCTCTTCTTTTTTCGGTCTTGGGACCAGCTATGTTTGAGAAAACATAGACGGAGTTACTACCTTAAAATTATATTAGTATATTTTTCAAACTAATAAAATTAAAATATGAAAATAAATTAAATTGAACTAAAATTAATTATACTTTTGGTCATCGAATATTGGAAATTTGAGAGTACAAGAGCCGTAAAAAATTATTTCAATTTTTTAAGACAATGAATAATTTATACTATCCTTATCAAAACAGTACAAGATATGATAAAAATTATTTCATTCTTTTTAAGACAAATCACAGATAAATTTGTATCTTTAATTTGCGAATGGCTCTAGACCCTTCTACTTTTGTTTGTGATTTATTTATTGAATCAACCTAATTGTATTGTAATATTTTTATTTTCAATTTAAACTATTTACATGTGCTTTCTTTGAAAATAAGTCTATTAATAATCATTGATTTTAATAGTATGTACATAATTGAGAAATCAATTATATTTCTATGACGCTTAATGTGCGTCTCCTTTTCGTGTTTGGCATGTCTGTAATACGTGTCGTGTCTTTCGTGTCGTGCCATGCCGTGTCTCGTGCCGTGTCGTGTCGTGTCCGGAAAATTCACGTGTCGTGTCTATTTTATCAAAGTTGGACACGACACGCGAAGTTCTCGTGTCGTGTCCGTGTCCGTGTCTTGCCGTGTCGTACCACCTCCGTGCCGTGCCGTGTCGTGACATGTTCGGACACGCCGTGTTTTTTTTAGAACACTAACGCCGATCCAACAATGTTATTTTTAAAATTCCGAATTTTTAACTGTTATTATCATAATTCGTGTGAACAGTAACGTTAGTTTAATTTTTTCGGTATAATAATTCTCTTCAGTTGGCCCATTCTGTTACAGTTACCATTTCCCAGCAATCATCTTATCATAATAAATAAATAAATAATATAATAATAATAATGATAATAATAAATAAAGCATTCAAAGTTCCCTGACTGTCCGATTTTTCTTTTTTCTCTCCATCGCGTCCGTCCGTCTCCACTTCCCTCTCGGTTTCGAGATTTTCTGTTCTGTCCTTCGTGTCGCTCGAGCGTTGCTCCGCTCTGTCCTACAACAAGTCGCCAGTGTCCATGCCTACTTCTTCCTCACCCGTCACAGCAGATCACCTTCGTCTCCGCTTTGTTCTCAGTTTCAAGATTTTCGAGTGTCTCTGCTGTTGCTCCGCTCTGTCTTGCAAGAAGTTCTCTTCCCATCTTCTTCATTTTTGCCTCGCAGATGGAGACGGAGGAGAAAACCCTAGATTTCCTCCTCTCCTTCTCCGCCTCGATTCTTCCCTCATCTCATGCTTCGCCTCGGTTTTTCTCCTCTCCTACTTTGCTTCGGTTCTTCCATCCTCCTCTTTCCAATTCCGCCTCTTTCTCTGCTCCTCTCTCCTGTTCTTTCGTTTTCGTCACCAAGCGCAAATGTAGAGACAGTGAACTTCGTTGGTGGACGCAGTGACAGGCCTTGCCGTTCCAGGACGGGGATGATTGCTTGGGGAGGTGGTTCTCCAGCCGATCCTCCAAAATTACCTTTGTCTCTCTCTCTCCAAAAGGTAATTTCTCGATTAATCTGTTGCAAGCCTCTGATTATTTGTTTTGGATGATATTATTTTGAGATGTCGTTTATTTATTGATGAATTATTGCTACTTATGTGATTAAACTTTGTGCTTGCAAAGAATGTCAACTTTTCTATTAAGTGCAAGCGAATGGATGTTGTTGCTCAGTAGATGAAGCCTTTTCTTTATTTGTAATTAGCAATGTTGCTACTCGACTGTGCTCCTGGAGGTGATTGGTATTTTTTTTATTTTGTTTTCCTTTTTATATTTTTTATTCCATACCTTTTTGTATTCCGTTTGTGGCAAGTTATTTTTTTTCCAAGAAATTTCCAGATCCTAAATAGCTAAACTGTTATCAACCTTCGCTGTCACATATAAATGTTTTTTTCGTTTCTGGTACTGGATGCATATAGTTTGATTATGTATTTTATTCGTGCTGCATGTAATTTCTGCTTATAACAGAGTTTTGGCGTTTGCAGCTTCCGTATGATTATTGATGATATCCAAACACTAGCAGAATTGTATCGACTTCAGATAGCACATGGAATTTTGTATAGTGAGTTCTTCCCTCTTATTATTTATCGTGCTTATTTCTTGAATCTGAAAAATATTTTGTTCTATTTAAAACATATGTACAGATCTTCTATACTTTTGGAAAGTAGCATTACAAATGCTAATTTTTGTCAAAAAAAAAAAATGGTACCAGATTATTGAAACCAAGGATTATTGAATTTGTTTAGCTGAGGGAGACGGTAATAGGATCATGAGAAGGTTTTAGACGGTATAGTTAGTTATATTGGGATGTCGAGTGATTAGTTTGGTACTACGCGAATGGAGTGATGGGAACCAGTGTGATATGTTGATATTTAACCTTTGTACTTACCATGAATATTGGAGGTCAAGTCCAGTAAGAAATATCTTGATTAATGACCCTGAATACTTGACTGTACCAACGAAATTCAATATGTTGTGATGTCATAACTATTATTGATAAATAAAGTACTCAAAACCAAGGGTATTGTGAGGATTTGCAGCAAACCAGGGACATAATGTCTTTTTCTAATTGCATGGATACTTGGGATAAGTTCAAAACATTGTTATGGTACTGCTATAAGCCTTATACCAGCTGTAACTGAGCCCGATAAAAATCTGGTACCATTCTGGTGCCGATCTGGTACCATTTGTTGTTTGGCAGCTGCTGTCAAACCTTCGAAAAAAATTGCTAATTTTGAGTGTTTGTTTTTTCATTTGTAAAAAAGCAGCGACAAAACTAGGTATGCCTCCATCGTGACATGTACCTCCTTTTCCATTTGTCTTTACAAGCTGTTCTAAAGATTTGTTTCTTTGTTCTCTTGAATCACATCTGTCTTTACATATAATAAGTGCCCTTATTACTATGATATTGATAGTTTGATACTGTTTCATTCGTGGCCGTATAAAACATTTTGTTTTTGTTTGCTATTACCAGAGAAGGTTGGGGGGGTTGGGGGTGTGAATGTCAGGATGACAGGAGAGATATTCAAGAAAACTTGCGAAAAATTGAGGATATAAGAAGAGAGAGAGCCAAGATACCAAAATGAAAGGAATAATATTGAATTTCTGATGAATACATCCTCGGATACTACATCCAAGGTAGGCACAACATTGCTATTAACTCATATACTTGGTTTCATCCAACTGGATCCAAGTCATCCTGTTCTATTAGTTTTTTTTTCTTTTGTATACTTTTTATGCTCCTTTCCATTGCCAAATGTACTAACTATGATAAATCAGCGCTTAATTTGGTTACATTAAGGATAATAATTTAATCTTATTTGTGGCATTATTGTGCACTTGGTGCTTATTCTGGCCTCAATTGATATTGACTTGATTCAGAGTTTTTTTTTTAAAACATTCTCTATCTCAGTTGGAATACTAGGGGTTATCATACCAGTTGCTCGAAATGTCACTTTAACAAGGTCGATTATGTGGATACTGTCTTTACATGAGGTGAGTTATTCAGCTACTTCTTTGTAGCCTGGTAAGGTAGCTTTGCTTGCCAGCATGCTGATGCACTTTCTTTCTTGGTGAATTTTTGTTCAATTTCAGTGTACCTCTCCTAGAATTCCTCTCAATCAATTCAGCTGGCCCCATTCTTTCTTGGTGAATTTTGCTATTGCACCTCTGGTGCAGATATCAGTATACCAGCTGAAAGTTCTGTTATTATGGCTCCTCAATCTCTTCGGGCTAAGAGATGGCTTAAATGATTAAATCATTGTTTTTGGGTGCATCCTTCATCAAAACAGCAGTAATACTTGCTCACTTCTGGCCTGCAATCTTTAATCTTAGATGCATTTGTCCACACCATAATTGAATGGAGAAGTTTACCATGCTGTGTTGTGGTTCTCAGATCCTCAGTTAATATTTACAACCGGAAAGTCTTCTTTTACTCCTTTAAAAGTGCAATGATTTCAAACATTTCGAGAACAACCCAAATTGTGTTACCAGTGTGATTCTAGGGAGCAAAGTAGATGTTACATGGGAACTGTCTGTGAATTTGGTTATGTTAATATGCAAATAGTTACGGTCTGATATGTAATATCCTATTTCTTTGTGTCTGGCAACAGGCTCACCTGAGAAGGCGGCTGAGGCTGACACCTTGCAGAGAACTGTCCAGATCAGCAACTTGAGCCTCCTATTAACTGTTGACCATCTCAAGCAACTCTTTGGCTATTGTGGGACACTGACTGATTGTATGATAACTGACTCAAAGCACTTCGCTTTCATTGGGTACTCGAAGCCCAAAGAGGTCACATCGGCACTGGCCCTTAATAATGTTGATGTTGGTGGCAGGCCACTAAAAGTTGAGATGGCAAAATCATTACCGGTATGAATTCGATTAAGATTTGATGTTGTTATGTTTATGGATGCATTGAATATGACATGGTGGTGGCTATTCCTTCCATAGAATTAAGTTAAAATTCACATATGTAAATTGATATCTCTTGACAAGGAAAATGTTTTATTTCTTTCCATGGCTATCTGATATTAATTTTAATTATAAAGACCAGGAAGCTCAAATTTTTATAATATTTGATTGTTGGTTCATGTTGGTATGATGTTACTGTGGTCCTCTCATATTACTCTTGAATATGTCTACTTTGTTTTACAGGAAGTTTTAACAAGGAGACTCCAAGCAAACGTAGAATATGCCAAAATTTTGCAAGGTACTGCCAAAGAAATGACAAAGGAAGTTTAGGCTTCATGAAGTGAGGAGAAAATGGCCACAATATCTTCACCCTCGAATCTTCATGACCTCCAGCCTATAACCGCAATTTAGGTTCCATGAATAAGCTGATCGGTTCTTCCTCTTTCAAGTGAGATTGATTCATAGATTAAAATAAAATATAAAATACAATGTAGGTCAATATGGAAGCAGAACCAATCAAGATTGAGAGAATTGAGCATATTTTGAATAAACTGTATTTAGACAAATCATTGGGTGGCTTTTTTATTTGACAATTTATTGACCTTTTTTTTTTCAGTATTTTCAATATTATGGCAGAGTTCAGCCTGGTCAAAGCTGGTACTTACGCCATGTAATATGGTTTTCAAGGAGCTGGCGCTGTACCTCAATTGAATATTGTTTATATGCTTTTCAAAAAGTGGTTGGTAATTGTTTCGCTTTGCTCTTAATTTTCTTTCATCATTGAATCGACCATCTGAAATTTTCTAAAAAAGTGTGCCTCCAGCTGACTTGGTAGATCTGACATTTTCATTAATTTAATTATTCTAGCAACTTAAAATGGTACCATCATATCATTTAAGATGAGTTTATTTGTTGTACCAATCTCTTTGGTTGAAAAGTACATGTGCCAAATCGTTTCTATGCAATTGTGTTTGATAATGTTTTGCTCTCATCTGTCAAATGTGTGCTGCAAAATTATAGATAATGTTTAGCTCTCACCAAGTTTATGTTCTTCTTTCTTTCTGTTTTTAAAAAGTGCTGCATAATTTGATTTTGTTTGGTCATCACATATATTTCCTTTTACAGATAATTGGAGTTACTGCGCAGGGGGTGATGCCAGTTGCAGATATGCACCAATGAAAAGCTGAGATAGCTAGGCAATCTATGCGCTTATTGCATTTCCAGGTCTGTGTAATTATTGTTGGTTATGGAATGGCTGATACATTAGTTCAGAAGAAGAAAACACAAAATGAAAAGGATTAATACTTCAAGGACACAGCAAATGAAAGATAATGATTAGGGAGCTATTAAGAAAGAAATACCTGGAATTTGGTAAGAGCATCAGTCAAATAAGGTATTTTATTTACTGAGGGTTTGCAGCGAGTATTTTATTTATCATGCTTTCTAAAAGTTACATATACCAAAAGGATTCAAGCAGATGGTCTCTTATGTTAGTTGGTATTGGACCGGATAAGTCCGTGGGCCTAAGGGCCGGATAGGACCGGATTTTTTCCGGATATCCGATTCAGTCCAATATAACCGAGACGTGTTATTCGATCGTAGTCGGACGGAGGACCTTCGATCCTGATTCGAACCTCTCGAGCCTCATCTCGCCTGCGTCACCTCCTCTGCTCCTCTCGCCTGAGCCCTGAGTCGCCACCTCTGCTCCTCTCGCCTGAGCCCTGAGTTGCCACGTCAGCTCCTCTCGCCTGAGCCCTGAGTCGCCACCTCAGCTCCTCTCGCCTGAGCTCTGAGTCGCCTGCTCAGCTCCTCTCACCTGAGCCCTGAGTCGCTGAACCACCTCCTCTTTCGCCTGAGTCGCCTCTCGAGCCTCGTCGCCGATTTGGGTATTGGACAATTGTGAGTTTCCATTGCGAACCTTCTCTGATTTGTACTCTCTCTCTCTCGGTTTCAATTTTCAAAAGAACTTTTTTTTTTCTAAATTCATACGGTTTGATTGTATCTGATAGATATCAAGCTAAACTTTTGGATGCTAGTTTTATTTAATCTAACTTTGTACAAAATTGTCAATTGCTGAAGAATGTTCAAAGTATGACTTAGTGAAATCATTTTTGGTTACAAAATTGTCTGATTTTGATCTATTGTTTGTGTTAATTGGAGGTCTGATTCAAGATTTTTTAGTTTTCATATCAGTACAAGATCGAAACCATTTTTGGTTTTGGACTTTTGATGAGTATATTTTCATACCTTTTATTGGCTAAATTGATATTGTATGTCATAATCAGGCCTTGATGGATTAAACAGTGGGAGTGCTATTGTCAGTCAGTCCTGTTTTCATCAAATAGAACCAAATTGCTCCAAATTTCCTTTGAAGTTTACCTTCGATGTATTCATTGGTATGTAGGTTATTATACTATTAAGTTCAGTGTATAATAATAATCTATCATTTAACTTCTTTTGGTTCTTTCTTTTATAATAGGTGCGTGAATTGGCAGAGAAAGAGCCAGAGAATTGTGTCTTCAGAATGCTTCGTGCTGATGTCATTCGCTTCCTGACCACCATTCTCATTGACACTACGTGCTGATATCTGTTTCTTTTGAGTTCTTATGATTTTTTGGTACATCAGTGATATTCTAATGGTTCTCCTAATGTACATGTTAATTAGTCAAGTGTTCAGATTGTTAAAACCGGTAGAAAGTTCATATTTTCTTGTAATGGTGCCTAATGCATTCTCTGTGATTTGTCTTCTGGGCTATCTATAGTTTCAAATATTTCTCTTTCTATCACTGGTACAACTTATCTGAAAAAATTCTGTCGTGTGGTAGTTGTATTGATAGAGTTCATTTTCAGCTATAACCTAAAACTTTAGCCACTTTTTGTATTTCACTATTTGAAGCAGGTTTAGAAGGAAGCGTGATAAGAAAGAAACTCTTGCTTGTTGATTATAATTTAGTATTATGTTTGTTTGTTTGTTTGGTCATAAATACATTTCTTGTTAGTTGATAAGCATTTAATATTTATTTATTTGGATCGTCAAATGATACTAAGTTTGGGTGTGAAAGTAGTGCAAGTGTTAATAAATTTTATGCTACTCAGAATATTACTAATCAAACTTGTTTCTTTTATATACTGAAGTTATTATAACCGATTCATTTGCTCGCCTATATCAATAATTATTTTTTCTCTAAATTATATGCAACCATATATATCAGAAAAAGGTGTCCGTATAATAATTTGTAGTGTAAATTGATCAACTAACATCATTTGAATTGATTAATTATAATTGCGGATTAATTTATAGAAGGTTTTTGCATATTGTATATTGTTTAAGACGTACAAGTCATTTATGAATTTTCAGTGTACATTATTTCGTACAGATTTCATCTTTGACATTGTTGAAGGAATTTTAATTGTATCCTTATTGTGACACATTTTTAAAATATTTAAGACAGTTTGTGGAGATGTTGTTGCAAATTTGGCTTATTACCAAATTTAAAAAATGTGGAGTGTTAACCTTTTTATGGGAACGCACTTAATTTATTAGAAGTTCAGTTGTAGTTGATACAATTAGTTTAGTGATAAATATGCAAATTTAATTTTGAGAAAACCTATGGTGCATACTAATGTACGGAAGCTTCGGTGCATATTGATCCAAACTCTTGGATCTGCTTTAAAATGACCGATCCAAACCATCCAATATGATCTCCCTATTGAAATCTCCTTGCCAACCAAATTTTACATTTTTTTCGAAATTTTTAAGTATTTCTTTCGGATTTTTAAAAACTGCCATTTTTTAACGGTTCAGAAAAAATTAGATTAGTGATTTTCTAAAATTTGAAAAAAATACTTAAAAATTTCGAAAAAATATAAAATTTGGTCGGCAAGGAGATTATAACAGGGAGATCATATTGAACAGTTTGGATCGGTCATTTTGAAGCAGATCTAAGAGTTTGGATCAGTATGCACCATATGTTTTCTCATCTTGGATTAATATCACGTTCTACGCAATTGGCACGAAATATATTATTTCTAATAAAAAAGATTAATTTATAGAAGACAGATAACTTGTACTAGCTTGGAACCAGCCCAATACCACTCGGTTTTGCTTCCGCTATTATTTTACCTCATATCCAATCGAGGCCCTTTGAAAGCTCGACGGGCTTTTTTCGGATAGTCCGAGTATAGAGAATGGATATCAGACCGAACCGAATATTAACAGGGCTGGATATGGATTGGACTGCAGACTAATCCATGTGGGGCCGAACCGGATTGTCCGGTCCATATCCGTCCGATACACTACAAATTCATTTTATCATTTCTATAAGTGGCAATTGGCAGATCGGATCAGTTCGAGGAGGACAAAGTCAGGTTGACTTTAATAAATTGTCTGAGATTGGATCATGTCCGTATCTAAAATTGAGTTGGTTTAGGTCAGATTAGATCAGATGGAGTTAAGATTTTTTGCCGAGATAGCTAGGGTTGAATTTTCCCACCTCTAGCTATACAAATATATAGCATCATAGAATCCAACGTCAGAAATTTCATGAATTGTGGATTATTTTCAGGGACAGTTACGCATCAACCAACAGTAATACCCTGAATAGTGGGATTAAGTTATCACAAGAATTTGGCACATCAACTTTAAGGGTCTCTCTTTTTTTTATCTTTACAATTTTTTACACTTCGTACTCCCCCAAGTATCTTGTGCAATTTGGAGGCTTTTATCATGGTTAACTTTTCCCCAACTTAAAACAAGCATTAAGGTTTTACTATTTGACTTTCTTTAACGTGCGTTACACATTTATAGTTATATAAGAAAGTACAGTTCTTTTTTTGAAGCTAAAATGAGGCTCTGAGACCTCATCTTAAATTAATAGTACAGTTCTTGAAACATACAAAAATAAAAAATAACTAAATAAATGAATTATAAAGTGACATCTGTGTCAAAGCCACTTCCTTTTCAAATTAGAAGAAACCAATGAAGTTGAAAAAAGCAATGAAGCTTTGCAAAACTATCCAATGGCTCCAACCAAAGGCTCTTGCTCTAGTATTTGGCGTATCATGTCTTCTCCTGTTGTGTTTTCTCGCTTCAAACTCCACATCTGAGAATATTGACGACTGTAAGTTCTTTTTCACCGTGAAGTAATTCATCTATTAGTATATTTTTCTTTTCTATATAATGACCTCTTAGCTTCTTTTCTTCAAATTATTTCATTGGTCTGAGAAGGAGGTAGGGATACGCTTTAGAAATAAAAGGTCAAGAGTATCCATGGCATATTTAGTATGCCTCCAATAAGAAGTCTATATGACTATTTGCAAAAGATAGTTAATTTCGATGGCTTACTATAATTTGGATTGACTTGTGTGGCTACATATGCATGTTTAGGGGATAAAATTCAAGATGATAACTTCACAGTAGTAGATGAAATGTGGCTGTGTTTTTCTTCAGCTAAGATACTTCACAGAGCAGAAAATCTCAGTAAGCCTTCTATTTCCCTTTTGAGCACCCGCACCCTACTTAACAAATAGTTTCTCCAATGATTCATTTGAAATTTTGTTTTTAATTGCACATTCAACATGGAAACATATCTTCATTCAAAAAAAACATGGAAACATATCAATTTCTGGAGTATATATATAAGGATTGTCTGTATTTATAATTAATGTTATCACACGCACTTGATCAACAATTGCACTTCAGTGTACTGATAGCCCAGGTATCATTTTTTCTTCCTTTTTTCTTATGTTGAGTGAAAGTAACGGTAATTTAAGTTGAGGATATTCATTTCAATTTAGGCAGTCAAATGAAACCAAAATAGCATAGGTCCAGTGTTTTATTTACTTATTATGATAACTCATTTCAGTTCTGATAAATATTGTTCTAAAAATATCTAGGGAAAGGTGTTCCAAAGGAATCAATATGTCGGCTCAGAGTCCCAAAATCTATATATTATGAGATTGATGGAGATATTCGGGTTGATGGCAATTCCTCATCGATCTTTTGGGTTAATTCCCAAGGAAAGGAATCACTAAAAGTCAAGCCTTTCCCCCGAAATTGTGACCCTCTTGTTATGAAAGATATAAAGGAATATTCAGTAAAATCGTTTCCACTTCAAAATGAGTCAGTACCTCAATGTACTTCCAATCACAGTTATCCGGCCGTTCTTTTCGCATATGGCGGTTACACGGTTAACTTCTATCACGATTTCACAGACTTATTGATTCCCCTTTTCCTGACTGCTCATCGGTATCATGGTGAGGTTCAATTCCTCATAACAAACATGAAACCATCTTGGGTTGAACGGTTCAGTATGGTTTTAAAGAACCTCACAAGGTACGAAATTATTGATATCGACAAGGTAGGTCATAGCAATATCCATTGTTACAAGAGCATGACAATTGGCCTTTATGCACACGGAGAGTTTTCAATTGATCCCCTCATGCCTCCACTTGGCTACACATTTGCCAAATTTACAGATTTTTTGCAAAGATCCTTTTCCCTAGAGCGACACATGCTGAGAAAGCATGAGAAAAGCCCCCCTAGAAAGCCAAAACTTTTACTCATTACAAGAAGATGGACCCGCAAGCTCATTAATGCCAATGAAACAGCAACAATGGCAAGTGATCTGGGATTTGAAGTAATCGTCATGGATGCAGGTGACGAGACGGTCGACAAGTTTGCTCAAACCGTTAACTCCTGTGACGTATTAGTCGCAGTTCATGGAGCGGCTTTGACAAACATGATTTTTCTTCCACAAGATGCTGTTCTTTTACAAATTATACCTTGGGGTAGAATGGAAGGGCTGTCTTGGTGTGACTATGGCTTTCCAGCAATGCATGCTAACCTCAAGTACCTAGAGTACCAGGCGAGTTTGGAAGAGAGCACGCTGCTGGACAAGTATCCGAGAGACCATCGATACATTCAGGACCCTTTTTCAGTGCATATGAAAGGTTGGTTTGTTCTGAATAAAGTGTACATGTCATACCAGGACGTGATACTTGATTTGCAGAGGTTTAGGGGTACATTAGTTGAGGCTCTTGAGCATGTGAAGAAATACCGGTAAAAACTTCAGGAGGCTAAAGAATTTTGTAAGGAGGATATAATAGTATTATATATCTGTCTCTTCAATTCTTAGAATGGCATGTTTCCTGATGATTGTTAGAATTATTTGGTGTCAATTATACACATTATAATTGGAGTTTAAGACATCTGAAATGGTGAATGCTATTTTGACCATGAGCATCATCTTAATTAATCAGGAGACGATTAATATTTACCTTTTTTATAGTTGTGGCACACTGGCACTACAATAAGTCTCACTCAGATTATGTTTCTCAAAAGAATATATTATATCTCTTCTATATATTTGAATTTATAAATTTTATATTTATAATATTTTTTTTCGAACAGTACATTAAGGTAGAAGCTAGCCTGTCGCAGTATAAAGCACATCGTTGTATATAGGCATGATGATGATGATGCTTATTATTATTTGTAGAGAATTCTGTCGATCTTTACAAGTTTTGAATAGAAGTTTCTCTTGAGTACTGTCTGATCTTGACATTTTGGATCATTTTAACTTTTATCACCAGTTACCACTGTTGCGGAATTTAGACACACAAGTCCCTTTTGAACGTTTTCTCTTCTTTAATTCAGTGAAATTAAGCTCATATTATCCTTTTGGAATTTTTCCAAAGTCCATAGCCTTTTTAGATATATCAAGGGATATTTACGCCCTTTCAGAAACCCCCAACCAATAATAATAATGATAATTTAGATCTTCGACCACCTCTTCATGCATTGTTAGTCCACTTTTGATGTGTGGACTCTTGATCCAAATCCTCTTCAGGCTGTTGATTATGGACTTCACTTTCGATCGTTGCAACTTCTGGCTAGGTAGAAAGGAATTACAAACTAGGACATCATATGGGCGGCCACCTCTTGGAACATGTGGAAAACTCGAAATAAAAGGATCTCCATCAACTTAGTTACTCCGGTGGATCCCTCTCTTAAAATAAAATAAGGAAACAGATCTAATTACAAAAACTTTCATATTTCGGACCGAAATATCAGAAATGCTGCCTCTGGTTCACAGAAAACATATACGAAATACAAAATTATAGTCTTTGAGTCTTTGATCCAACTCACCTACAGGAAATTAGCACCAATTAATATATTAATTACAAAGATAATTTGGTCGTAGGCTACAAGTTTTTTTTTTTTGGAATCAGTACATGTCGTCCTTCAGAATGTCATCTGCGTCATTCCATCCTAGTGTCTCTCCTCCCTCCATCTTTCTTTCATAGATCTCCAACTATTTTTCCTCTTTTTTCCTCTTTCTCTCTCCTTCATCAGATCCAGCTATTCCCCCTCTCCCTCCCTCTCACTCCATCAGATTTAGCGATTCTCTTCTCCCTCCCTCCCTCTCCCTCCTTCATCAAATCTAGTGACTCTTTTTAATTTCTATCATGTCTCATTTCTCTCCCCTTTTTCTGTTCTTCCCTCCTTATTACGCTCATATATTTCTTCTCCTTCGCTCTAAATGCATCTTATAAGTGCATTTATTAGATATAATAAACGATCATCTAATAAGTTTAAATGTTCAGTTAGTTGTATCAAGGGATTATCTTATTAAAGCATTTACTACATTTAATAAGACATTTAATAAGAGATTGTCTTTATATGAGTGTAAAGTGGGGAAGAGAAATAAGATTCTCTAATGGAATAATGGAGGGGAGATAAGGAGAGATGAAAGAGAAAGAAGAGAGTGCTAGTAGAGTCAAGGGTAGTGGAGAGGAGGAGGATGGCGAGAGTTAGGGGAGGAGAGGGAAAGGTGGTGGAAGGGAGAAGGTTGAGAGTCAAGGAAGGGATGGAAAAAAGGCGGACGGAAGAAGAGCGGAAAATAGGAGTTTTTCATTTTTGACGGAAGAAATTAGTGAAATTTTTTCAAAAATGGAAGGGATGACGGGATGGCATATTGAGGGATTGTACTTAAAACATCTGTTTTTTTTTTTTTTATCACAGAAAGTTTTTTGAAGTTGTCAACTTTTTTGTTCAAAAAACATACTTGAGATGCCTATGCTCCCATATCAGTAAACTCCTTCAATGTTTTTTGTTTCCCGCCAATATTCTTACAACTGATTATCCAAAAGTTATCAATCAAGAGAAGATCAAATATTTATGGAAAAAAGTATACAGCCATGCATTTAATGCTATAATGAATACACACAATAATAATTAGACATGTGAACATATGCTAGCTGACATCATGCATCTTTAAGGCCAATTAAGTATAACCTCAAATGGAAATTGTATGTACATAAAGAGGTTAAGTTTCCAAATTTTTTCGTGATGTCACTTCTCATTCCTTCAATCTTGATCAGATGACTATCGCGTTCCATACTTCTTTCTTCAATTAAGAGATAAGTGTTTCATGGTAATACAACACTTTTTTGTTTCTCATTATAAAATTTTGGGTAATTTCTCGTATTAAGTTTTATTGTATAGGTGATCGTTAAGAGTAATTTCCAGAAAGAAAATTTTAACAAATATTTCTCCATCATAATGAAGATTGAAAAATATCCCTTGTCGTTATTAACATTATCAAAACGTTAATGCTGCCAATATTTTAATAGTGGACTTGAACGTTCTTTTTAAACATAAGAGCAGATATAAAAATGGGGAATGATAAAAGTTCAATACATTGCGATTTAATTATATTCTACAAACTAATTAATCATTTGAGAAAAAAATAAAGTTTACTAAAAACAAGGTATTGATGAATTTTTCATATATATGAAAGATAAGCGTCCAGTATAATTAACTATTACACTGTCAATATTTGATTTTATTGGGTGCTCAAACACAAAATGCAAGAACTAGAAATACGATATCAACAAAATACTCATCCGACTCTTCATTTTGAAAATGTTAAATTCCAAAGTAAAGTTAAATTGTTTGATGCATTTTCATTTAGAAAAATAAGCTAATTAAACTAAATAAAATACGAGAGCGACCCGAGTCTAATGAATTATGTACAGAATTAATACTACTTCCTCAAGGCAATCTGTTGGGCGAGACTTCTTCACTCCTTCATTCTCTAAAATGAAACATCAAGAGTAAGCAATTTGGAAATTGATAAATAATTCTGAAGTTCATCAAACCAATAGTGTAATAAATGATGCAATTATATAATAATAATCATAATAATAATAATAATAATAATAATAATAATAATAATAATAATAATAATAATTATTATTATTATTATTATTATTATTATTATTATCTCTCTCTCTCTCTCTCGTAATTGGTAAGATTATGGGTGTATATAATTTTGCAATTGCAGACCAGTAAAGCAAATATATTAAATTCTCGTCAGTTGTTGGCCCATTCTGTTACCATTTCCGTGCTCAAATTACTGTTGTCAATTAAATTAAGGAAAATAACTGCAATGTACCGTTTTCTGTTTCCTTCGCAGAAGCCATGTGGAAGAAAAAAATTACCTTATAGTCAATATAAAGTTTTAAACGTATATTAATAAAAATAGTAACAGGCAGGCACGAATTGGATCGGAGGCTGAGGCAAGTTTTGGATCGTGTCAACTTGAGTCGGATTGAAACAAATCATGCCATTTGAATCAGTTTGACATTCTAAGTAATTAAGTTGGGTCAGGTGATTCTTTGGATTTGAGTTATTTTGTCGCTTCTCAAAAATGCAATCAGACAGATCAGGTCGAGTTCGAGTAGGATCGAGTTAGTTTGAATTTCGTATTATCTGGTTTTGGATCATATATCTATATCTATATTTTTATTTTTATTTATATATTAAAACCCGTGACTTTTTTCTTCTATTTTCAGCCGCTTTTTGGCATTTTTTTATTTTTGACTGCTTTTCCAACTAAAACATTAGGGAAAAGTCAATAATATAGTTTTCTATTTATAGTTAAAAATAATTTCTTATTTTTACATTTTCTATAATTAAAAATATTTTGTTATTTTTTTTGGTTAAATATATTAAAAATAGTCATACCAATTATTATTTAATATATTTAAAAATTAAATATATTTGGAAATCATGCTGAATTATTGTCATCTAAAAAATATATCGCAGCGAAGCTGCGACTGCCATGCCTAGTTTATATTGGATCGAGTCGGTTTAGGTCAGATTAGTTCAATGAAGTTCATATTGGATAGGTTGGTTGAATTTTGCCACCTCTAGCTAAGCACACAACACCATAGCACTCAATACACAGAAATCTCTTGAATAGTGGAGTTATTTTCGGGGACAGTACGGTATCCAACATCAGTAATTTCCTGAATAGCGGGGTTATTTTCGGGACAGTTATCACATGAATTTGGCAGATCAACTTTGAGGGTCTCTTTCTTATCTTTTACAATTTTTTACACTCCGTTACCGTATTCCCCCCAAGTGTTGTACAATTTAGAGGGTTTTACCATGATTAATTAACTTCTCCCCAACTTCAAGCAGTTTTGAGGTTTTACTGTCTGACTTTCTTTAACGTGTATTACACATTATTATATACACTAGACATGGCAATTGTAGCTTCGATGCGCTATATTTTTTAGATGGTAATAATTCAGTTAGTGTAATGATTGACACAACTATTTTTAATATATAAAATATTTAATAAAAAAAAGATAAAACTATTTTTAATTATAGAAAATATAAAAATAGAAAACTATATTTAACTAAATGCAAAAAAAAGTCAAAAATAAAGAAAAAAAATCACGGATCTTAATTAATAATATAGATTATAGATAAGAAGACGCAATGGCGAATCCAGGTTAATTTTAAGCCTAAGCATAATAATAAAAAATAATTTAATATATAAAGTTACAATAACTTATAAAATAATGTAAAACAATCATTATTTCAAACTTAATGAATTGTACTACAAAATATATCTTTTCATAAACCTTAATTTGTTTAATCTCTATATGTATCGCCAAGAAATACAAATGTGAAGAAATTTTAATCGCTATATATAATTGTGAGGACTTGATTGGTGAATTTTGTAAAATTTTTATTTTTTTTTTACGATGGCCGGAATCCAACAGACACCTCGTCTGTCTGCCTGATCCCTGTGGTGCTCATCTAGGTGGCATTACGGCTTAACCACATTAATTTAATACTGAATTAATTAGTTGGCTCATCTACACTAATTTTGCATAAATTAATACCGTTGTAATTGGATTTCATAAACTAATTCGGCACATAATAACATCCGATTAATCTATTTAGATAAAAAATATCCTAAATTAAATTTTACAAATTTTTCTATATTTTAAAAAAAATTCTATTAATTTTTTTAAATTTTTCCTACATTTTCCTAAATTTCCCAAAATTTTAATTAATTTATTCTGATTTTTTATGTAAAAATAATTCAAAAAAATTAATATATTAGTTATACTATTTATTTCTATTTATTCTGAATTTTTTACTCTTTTTATTATTTTTACAATAATTATCGTATTTTTTCTATTATTTACCTAATTAAACTAAATAAATTAGTGTAATTGGCTTTCCTACACTAATTCGACACTTAATCAATCTATATGTACACAAATTAGCCTAAAATAATTTTACAAATTGTTTCAATATTTAAAAAAATTTCTATCAATATTTATAAATTTTCCTAATTTTTAATTAATTTATTCTGAATTTTTAAATGTAAAAATAATTCTAAAAAAATTTTACGTTAGCTATACTAATTCTTCTGAGTTTTTTCAAAGAACGATAATGACCGATATTGAGTTTTGAAAGAACGATATTGGTATCAGACTTTCGAAATATAAGTATAGAACTTTACATAATAGTTGTTTCTCCTTGAGTATTGAACACTACCTTTTTTTTTTTTTTTTTATTCCAAGAACTCTCTACTGTTTTTCCTTGGAAGAGAAATCAATATTGCTTGCATTTTTAGAGTTCAAGATATTTATTGAAATTTCGGCTTGTGTTTTCAGTTTTCATTTTTTTTTTCTTTTTGCTTGCAGCCTTGCACCTTGATTGGGGTTTTCATGTGTTTGTAGGAGTTCAATAAGCAGGTACCAATTTGGTACCGGCTTGGTACATTGCTATTCTATTTACTGGTATGCTATCAAGGAGCTAGGGACTTGTTTGAGGGCTGTTATGAAAAGAATTGAACTAAGGAAGGGTTGAGATGAGAAATAAATAGATTTGAGGGCTGTTATGAAAAAGATGTTGAAGTGGATCGGGTTTGCTAACTGTATCGGATGAGGTTTGCTAACTGTCATATTACTTGTGTGTTCTAAAACATATAAAATGCATTGATGTAATATTTTGGTGATTAAATGAAATGCTGTCATATACTTGTGTATGTTTTTTATTGGTTGTATTGAGGTTTTTTTCATGACTCACAATTTTTAATTATTGCCTGTGTTATGTTTATTATCGGCTGTGTTATAATCTAAAATTGAAAAACGATTAAACAATTGAAACGGTTAAACCGTCTTAATCGTTAAAGTTAACAAAATGATTAACGCAACACGTATTTCTTGCATTCATAAGACGGAACCCAACGCACAAATAAAAATGTTTTCATCCCATATGACGAAAGGATTAACGCAACAACCCATTTGCGTGATCGTTGTTCACGTTATAATGCAGGTATGCAGCCCTCACTTACCAAGTATTCAAGCCTAAAGGGCCCAATTTCAAAGCCCATTAACCCAATAAAATCCGGACCAAACTCGGATCAAGGTAAACACACAACCAATCCAGTCCAGTCTCGTCCGATCGACCGCCTCATTCTTTCTCTACAAGAAAAGAAACACCAAGTAATAGATCTCTCTTCCCCCTTCTCCACTCAAACCCTTGCCTCTCTCTCTCTCTCCAGCTCTAATGGCGGCCTCAGCCATGTCGGTCGACCCCAAACCAACGCCATCGCCTCCGCAAAGCGAGATCCCTTCCCACTTCTCAGCCATGCCCGCTACCTCCGTCTCCTCCACTGACGACGAAGAGGATCTGTACGGGCGTTTGAAATCGCTCCAGCGCCAGCTTGAATTCATCGACATACAAGAGGAGTATGTCAAGGATGAGCAGAAGAACCTCAAAAGAGAGCTCCTTCGTGCGCAGGAGGAGGTCAAGCGGATCCAGTCGGTCCCACTTGTCATTGGCCAGTTCATGGAGATGGTCGACAAGAACAACGGGATTGTCGGATCCACTACTGGCTCCAATTACTATGTTCGGATTCTGAGTACCATCAATAGAGAGCTGTTGAAACCCTCGGCTTCTGTGGCGCTTCATCGCCATTCCAATGCGCTTGTTGATGTCTTGCCGCCTGAGGCTGACTCGAGTATTTCTCTTCTTGGATCATCTGAGAAGCCCAATGTGACCTACACTGTGAGTTTTGTTGAATCCTAAATTGTGATGTTTTTGCTTTTATCCTTATGGAGTTGAAGCCAGCATAATATTTCCAATCCATATTAATGTTGACGAAAATATTATAGATCTTATTTGTCTGGTAATATACATCTACCAAGCGTTCATAAATTTTTCCCAGAGGCGAGCTGTACTATATTGTTGTTTCACCAAACTCAGGCCCGATTGATCCTTTCCTAACATAGAAATCTAGAAAACGAAAAGAAGTTACCTGAGGAGGATATTTCCTGTTACTGAGTGATATCTTTAGCATTGTTAATGTAATAATTAGATTTGGGTAATATTGTTGAGAATAATTAGGTTTGTGGTGATTTGTGTAGGAACCGAAGGAAAGTATAAAAATGAAGAAATATGTTGGCTTTCTCTTTAATAAATCTCTATAAAGCTCTTTGACTGTTTAGCTGAAATATTGCTAAAATGCTCTTCAACAGTTGATAGGATGGAGTTTATGAGCTCTGCTGTTCTTTGACAAATTTGTTTGGTTTACTTTGTTTTCTATTCTCCAGGATATAGGTGGATGTGATATACAAAAGCAGGAGATAAGAGAAGCAGTTGAGTTGCCTCTGACACATCATGAGCTGTACAAGCAGATTGGTATTGACCCACCAAGAGGTGTGCTTCTGTATGGGCCCCCTGGCACGGGAAAGACCATGCTTGCTAAGGCTGTGGCTCATCATACAACTGCTGCCTTCATTCGGGTTGTTGGGTCAGAATTTGTTCAGAAGTACTTGGGAGAGGTATCTTTGGTCATTATTTTCAGTTTTTTTTTTTAATGTATGTTTTCAATACTACTTGTGCAAAACGTTTAATCATATTCAATTTTTTTGAGTTCTTGTGCTTGGTTTGGCTGATGTTGCTTGATTTAGTGGCACACTCAATTTTATTCAGTTTTTTTTGTCAGATTATATGTAATTGCCTGTATGTTGATTAGCTATATGTTTTATGTGTCTTTAGAAAGAAAAGGAGACTGGTGATTAAAATATTTCACTTTGTTTAAAGAAAAATTATTATATGCTCTATTTTAAAATTAAAAGAATTAAATTTGAAGTTCTCAACTTCCTTAATATTTGTGGTATTTTTTTCACAGTTGGCTAGTCTTGCACTATGGTCTGCAAAAGCTTAAATAAGAATATGTATTTGCGGGTTCGATAAAAGTTTTGATTCTTTTCTTTTTTTTTATATATATATTTCAGGGGCCTAGAATGGTCAGAGATGTGTTCCGGCTTGCAAAGGAGAATGCACCAGCAATTATATTTATTGATGAGGTTGATGCCATTGCAACTGCTCGTTTTGATGCTCAAACTGGTGCTGACAGAGAGGTTCAGCGTATCCTCATGGAGCTCTTGAATCAGGTAACTGCCATCTCAAGCTCTGATAGTGTATAACTGTCTTTCTGTATGGAAAGGTTTAGTTTTTTTTCCTGTAGAACTAACAGAATGCAACTGTAAATACTTGCTTTTGGTTCTGGACAAGGTCGTAATGGTTCTGGTTATGGGTCTAATATTGTAATTCTGTTTCAGATCTGTGTTTAGTACTAACCTGATTTTTTTTAGGTAAAAAATACCACCTGGCCTTTTGCTTGATCTGGCTGGTGTCCCTTAATTTTCTGTTTATAAGAGTTGATTCTACTTTGTAATTGTATACCAATTTGTTTATTGGTTATTAGAACCAAATTCACAACATGCATCCCAAAATTAAACATATTTGAGAATTTGATAAGCTTGGATAGATTAGTTGGCTTTGGGTGTGTGTAGAAATATTGTACCTGCTGGAGTGCTTGGTTAATTGCTTTAAAAATGGATTCAGAACCAACCTTCTACTTCCTCTTATAACTGCCAAATTTGTATATGAAGTAAATGGAGACATATTTCCTGCTGCCAGGATGTTTATAATCATTTTATTATTTCTTTTTTGGCAGATGGATGGTTTTGATCAGACAGTAAATGTCAAAGTGATAATGGCTACAAACAGAGCAGACACTCTTGACCCGGCTCTCTTGCGTCCAGGTCGGCTTGATCGCAAGATCGAGTTCCCTCTCCCTGACAGGCGTCAGAAGCGTCTTGTTTTCCAGGTAATTTTTTCATTTGAATACCCAAAAAACCTTTACTTAGTGTTCATTTTAATAACCCAAAAACTTGATAGCAAAAACTGTGCTGTCCTTTTTTTGGATCTAAATTAAATTTATTGTACATTATTAATAGAGTAAAGTTCTGGCGCCACAAGTTTAGGATGCCACCAACAAACAACAACAACTAAGCCTTTTGTCCCAAACAAGTTGGGGTAGGCTAGAAAAGAAACCCAACAAGAAAAAGGATCCACAGAAAAAGTTTAGGATGCCACCAAATGCCACAATTTTACTTTTGTTAATATTTAAAATTTTAAGATGTAAATTTCGAATCTAAACCGTGATCTTCTTCGTTTTAACGAGCAATGCATTTACATATAAACTTTATAAAATTTTGAGTTGATTTGATATTTGATCCAGAGGTCGAACCATGAACGTATTATAAATTTATAATTAATCTGTTATAGTTAACCAGATTCGTTCCTTTTTTAACCTCTTGATTGAGTATCAAATCAACTTCAAATTTTATAAAACTTATATGAAATGCATCACTCGTTAAAACAAAGAAGATCAACGGTTTAGATTGCACATTTACATTTTAAAATTTAAAATATTGAAAAAAAAGTAAAGTTGTGGCATTTGGTGGCACTCTAAACTTGTGGCACCGGAACTCTCCTCTTATTAATAAACTTTACTTTTTGTACTTATAATTTTTCTTGCCAGGTTTGCACTGCTAAGATGAACCTTAGTGATGAAGTTGACTTAGAAGACTATGTCTCCAGACCTGACAAAATCAGTGCTGCTGATGTAAGCACTGTTTTTACTCTTTCCCCTTTTTTTTTCCCATCAAATTCCATTACCAGTAAAAAATGGCCTTTTGAGTCTAGTCCTGATGAAGTATTATGAATGTGGTATTGTAGATTGCTGCCATATGTCAGGAGGCTGGTATGCATGCTGTCCGCAAGAACCGGTATGTAATCCTACCAAAGGACTTCGAGAAGGGTTACCGTACCAATGTGAAGAAGCCTGAAACAGATTTTGATTTCTATAAATGAGGTGCTGTAAACTATATTAGTTTATTTACGTTGTACTGCTAAGGTTGTTTGCCTGAAGGAATATATCTGATGTAATGTAGTTTCTCTTACTGATTCGTTTTTGCCTTTTTCCTTTTCCTTAGTTTCTGTAATATTTTTATTACATTCCTAAATGTTGCTCAAATCTTAATTTGGGTAGGATTGTTTGATACACGCACTTAGATACATTTTCCAATGTTTTGTTTGCTCGTATGCCATGTACCAGTAATATTCGCAACTTTGGACCAGTGCACCCTTTCATATACGGAAAGAGTAACTGAAAACGTTGTGGCAGAGGGACCAAGGGAGAATTTGAAAATTGAAACGTGGATTGCGGGCGTTGCTTTTCTCATGCCTCGAATTAGCTAAAATTTAACGAATGGAAAAATATCCTCTTCCCCTAAAACCCTTTTCTCCGCACACATCTATGTCGAGATCCTATCGAACTTCCTCTCCACTCTTGATTAGCTTCTCAATCAACAATTGTTCCATCCTTTTTCTCTTCTCAGTGCATTAGTTTAGACTATATAAGAGTATTATTTTGCTTTTTAGTGATGCGCACAAGATCACACAGCACACTGAGGGTATTTTAGTCTATAGGGAAAGACTTGACTGTTTTCATTCATCATCAAACGGAAAATAGGAGTATGGCCGGGATAGGCCTTAGAGTCTTCTAAGTCCCCAGTATAGTATGGTAACTTGATCCAATCTATCTTCTGCTAGATCATGCATCAATTTCTCAAGCAAGTCGGTTATGTCATCAGTCACTTCTTCTCGGCTCGCGTAAGTATGCAAATCCTGTATGGAAGGCTTGGATTTTGGCAACCATGATGACGGGTCACGAAAGATGCTATATTCCAAGCTCCAATTTTGTCTTTATATAAAAATTCGGCATGAATTAGTAATTGGAGTCGTGAGAAAAGCAGCGCCTTGTATTATATATATTATCATACTATGTAATTTATATAAATTATAATTAGTATCATTATTATTAATTAATAATGTGTATTATGTAATATAAATATCTATAAGTTAAAGGATATAATCATTATTTATTATCTTCAATGTTTATATTCTCCAGCTAAAATAAGAAAATGACAAACAAAGGGGTAAAGCCCGCTTGAGCCCATTTCATGACCAATTCATATGGGTCCCACCTGTCGGTTTCTTCCCTTCCTTTCTTCGGCGCACAATTAGTCGGCAGTTCGGCACGAACAAAGGGGTGACCTGATATTTTATTAAAAAAGTTGATCGCCGCTGTGTATCTTGCGTTTTGATTGGTCGACAGTGTATCGCTCGTATCGTACGTATTGATACGATATGCGTATCGTCCGTTGACTCGATCACGATTCCGACGATTCCCTCCATCTTCGATACACAGGCACTGTACGTCTCGAGAGGGCTTTGACTCGTACCAAATCTTACGATACGTTGCGCGTATTGTACGTACGATATTATAATGTATGCATATAATATTCTCAAACTCGTTCGTCAATAAACGAAGTATCTTTTCCACAAAGGGAATAGATACGAATATTTTTAAACTCATTCGTCAGACTCATTCTCAAACTTCGGATATGGATGCAATACGAATATTTTTAAACGGATCCGAATGCAGATGTGGGAACAAACGAATATCCGAATTGATGTTTTAAATTTTCAGATCCGCATTTGCATCAAACCCAAGTTGGCTCAATAACAACCTAACACCTTAACCAGGTGTGATATGCATCATCCAACAAAATAACATCCAAAGAATCCACCATCACTAGAGACAGCAAAATAGACTTTCTGGGAGCCCAAGCCCTCATTTTTCGCTCGCTGACGTTATCATTTTCGCGTGATGACGTCATCAATTTTTTTCGAAAAAAGAAATTTTCGAAATTTTTTTTTCTAAACCTTTTTTTTTTTTACCGCTGACGTCATCAAATGGACGGATTTTTGTGTTCAGTTAAATGCGTCAAGAGATGGGTTAAACTAATTATGTGTTCAATTAGATGCAGTGATAATATGAAGTTTTAGATTTTTGTGTTCAGTTAAACATCTCAGGGGATTATTTACATGAATTATAAGTTCAATTAGATGCATCTCAAAATTGAATTTTAGTATTTTTGTGTTCAGTTAAACACGTTAAGAGATGGATTTAAAGTGTTTATGTGTTCATTTAGATGCAGCAGAAATTTGATTTTGTAGTTTTTTGTGCTCAGTTAAGCTCTTCAAGGAATGTTTTAAAATTGTGTATGTGTTCAGTTAGATGCATCCGTTATTTGGATTTATAGTGTTTTGTGTTCAGTTAATCACCTCAAGGGATGAAGTTAAATTGCGTATGTGGTCAGTTAGATGTATTCGTAATTTAGATTTATAGTATTTTGTGTTCAGTTAAGCACATCAAGAGATGAAGTTAAATTGTGTATGTGTTCAGTTAGATGTATCCGTAACATTGAATTTTTTAAGTAATACATAATGAAATAAGATGATCCCTTAGAGTTACTAACCTAACACATATGATGACTAACTAATCCATTAGAGAAACTAAATCACTAATAACAAATTACATATTATGATCTGGATAAATGAAGAAATTAACAAAGCTTCAAGTTAGGTTCTTCTTCTCTCTGCCACTTCCTTCTCTCCTTGTTCCTCCTCATAGTCGTCTACTATGAATCCTGTGAAATAAAAAATCAGATCCATCTCAAAATTGATGGTAACAAAAAAAAAAAAATTTTTTTTTGATGGTAACAAAGAACCAGACCCATCGCCTTGTTCCCAAATTAATGAACTTCTCGAGGGAAAAAAATATTGATGGTAACAAAAACCAGATCCAATCTCATCCATGACAACACACTACTTATGAATTGAATGCATAACTGGGACAAAAATTCATGTGTTACTTTCGGTAACAAGGTAGCTATAAGAAGTTGAGAACACAATCCCAGTAACTGGTACGAAAGGGACTCAAATCTGAAATCAATTGTGCACTTGTCAATTGTCAATTGTGCACTTAAAACTATAACTATAACAAAGGAAATCTGAAATCAATTTTTGAAATGAGGTAATTAGACAATTCCTATATTCAATTAGATCCAAATCAATTCCACCGTCTAATCCAAAGATCTCAGTAAAAAACAATCTATAAATAAATACAAAGAAAGATAGCATGGAAAAACAAACCATATCCTTGAAAATGAGAAAGGAGACGATGAAGAAGAGCACGAAGAGGATCTTGAACTCTGCCAGGTGCACGAAGGAGAACACCGATGATTGATGGGAAAATCAAGTCTTAAAATAAAAATCTCGTATCTATCGATCTAATCGTTTGTAGAACAACTTGAGGGTCGAATCCACAGGGACGGCATTGGAATATCGGTCTTTTACTTTACTAAACTAGCTAGACGGTTCAACTCTTTTGTGAATTAAAGGTTGAAGGTGAGTCCAAATCTTAAATCTAGCGTTGAGGTTAAGACAAGAATTAATGAGAGAAATTCAACAAGTCACGTAATTCTAGAATTTCTGGCTGCTAACACTTCTTCTTAATCCCAGTTCCAGCAGTCTGCTGACTCTTGTAGCGGCCCGCTAAAAGAACTCAGGTCGCTAGTTACTTGGCGGGCATAGACAACCTCGCTGGTTCACTCAGTGGCCTGCTAGGGTTAGCGATGTGAATGCAAGTTGACTTAATTTAGTTGATAATTGTGTAGGGATAATGGCTTAATTAAGGTTCCTAGATCAAACCAATTAATTAACTCAATTTTCCTCGTACAGAACCTAGATTTCAACTCTCGTTTCGTGGTCTAGTTTCTATAAGTTTATACCTTTCTAACCTACGAATTTTTTGGTTCTCACCTTTGGAAATGACTTAAACTCTCGTTAATTGGTCCTGGTTTAACCTCTCGGTATCAACTCTCACGTTAATTATAATCATGCCTAATAATCTAAGTTTGTTTGGACTTAACCACCTAACAATTAAGCGAGCCCTATTTAACGGGTGTAAACAAATCTACTTAGATATTCATGGTATAATCAATTAAAGCAATTCAAGAAAGATATAAAATACAAAGATATAAAATAAACTAAATAAACATGCAATCAACAACTAAGAATTCGAGTTTACAACCATAGCCCTAGAACAAACAATCAACAACTAAAAGACATCATACAAACACAAGAGAAAATGAGAAAAATGAAATATTGCAACCAGTTGCTCTTACTTCCCTCATGTGTGTCGAAATCTCCTATCAAACACGTCTATTGCTGTCGCAATCGACTTGCTTGGCCCTACCACGATCTGGACTTGAAACTAAACTCTCAAATAAGTCTATGTCTAACCCTAACTTTGACCTTGGATTTGGTCTCTCTTTTGTCTCTCTTCTTGTTGTCCCCCAAAATCTCCTCAAACTGGTCTTTTATAGGTATTAGGAAGGTGTAGAAACGTTGAAAATAACTGAAGACGCGCTCTAGATGCACATGGAGTCGGTAGAAACCGTCATCCAAATATAGAACTGCTAAATCGGACAATTCTGATAAATTCTAGCAGTTACAGGTCTGGTGGGTCGCTGGAAAATGCCAGCATTGCATCTTGACAGTATTTTGGGCATATCTCCTTCATACGAACTCCGTTTGAGGTGATTCAAGAACCGTTGGAAAGCTTAGAACGAGATCTTCAACTTCATGGAGTCATCCAAGTTATTTCTTGTCTAGAATCTGTAATAAAATTAGAAACTATGGTAGTAACTCATTATTGACACAAAACTCTAATTAAACTAACCTAAACTCATCTAAACAATCTAAACTATCTAAACTCAAGACAAATTAGTTTAGTTTGAAGTCAAAATTCTACCTAAATATGCATATAAAATACACTCATCAACCGAGTTCACAGCCTTGCTCAACCTCGATTCTCCATGCGCCCGGTTCACCGAGCCACCTTCTGCACTGCCGCGTCGCTGCGCATTTTCGAGCCTAGTCTTTCGCAATCATCTGTTGTTTCGTCGCTCCTTCGCCGCTTGACTTCTCCATAACTATCAACCAGTGCTCGTAATCACACCCAAGGAAGAGTGGGGCAAGATTTGTCGGAGGCGTCTCAGTTTCGCCTCTCCTTATTGATCAGAAAGGGAAAAAAACAAGGAAAGCGAAAGAAAACAAAAGAGAGAGGGTTCAGAGCGAACGAAAGGGTGGCAGCGATTAGGCTAGGGTTTTTGGAGTGAAAGAGAGGTTTAGAGCAATATAAATAGACTGGGCCAGTCGTTGGGCCCATAAAAATCTGTTTGGAGTCTGTGAATGCTTGGATGCTATATAATTGGATGGGGAAATTGATTAGTGTCATCTGCAATTTTGCCATATCTTACCATCGCTAAACAGAAAGTGAATACATAAAATAGACAAGATGAACATATATAGTGATCAAAGTGAACAGATACAAACAAATAAGTTCAATAAAAATAAGTTGAATGTGCATATAAAAATCTGAACAAGAGATGACAACAGTTATTTGTTTGTAAGTTGATGTATGATTTTCATACTCAATTTTCAACCAGATTAAGCCCTAAAATTACGTTCAAATGCATGTGTTTTTATCAATTTCTGCCAACTTAGGTTGTAGAAAGGTCCAGCCGTAGCCCGGCAAGTTTATTTTGCAGGTTCAGCATTTATTCGGCGTGAAGAACAGAGAAAACAGCAAACGGGAGGTGCTCAGACAGATTGGAACGGATCGCCCGGACAACAGGACGGTCCGCCCTGACCAGAGAAACCAAGTCCAGACGGACTCAACCAGACTTCAGACGGACTGCACCTGACCAGGCTGGAACGGTCTGCCCCAGACTCAGAACGGGCCGTTCCAGCTATCTTTGGATTGCTAAAAATAGAAGGATATGTTTGTCAAGTCGGTTTCCTCTATTACCGACCTTCCAGAAGCACGTCTCCCACGTTTGAAGCCACCATTGCCTCATTATAAAAGCTCTGTCATGTCTCCAATTCAGGCTAAGTTCGATATTCTAGGTTTTAGCCTCTTTCCAACTCAGCAAAGGAGATAGCCTGCAGAGACGAATCGACCTACCTGAGACTACCCGCCCCGGGATCAGGACGGTCCGCCCCAGACAGGACAGAGCGCAGAAACGTGGAGTTTTCGAGCACCCATTGTCGTAACTTGATTTTTCTTCTTTCTATGTCTCTGTATTTGATGAAACCTGCTTATTCTTGCATGGATTTGTTAGAGTAGAGTAGTTTAGGGGCTATGATCTGAGAACCTTTCTCTAGTTGCTTGTTTTTTATTTGAATTTTTAATTATTAGTTAAATTAAGTTATGTTCTGCTTCTTGTGCTTTAAATTTCTATTTAATTGCTAAGTTTGTTTCTGTTTGATCTGATTGCCTCGTTAAACAAAGGCCTAGTTTAACTGTTAGGATTAAAATCAATCACAGCCACGTTAACTTAGTAATTATGCTGTTTGGTAGGCGATATTCGGAAGGATTAAATCAGACCTTATTCAATTAGGGTTTAACTTGAAATCGGAAGATTAAAAGTTTACCAAGACTCGAGAAGTAGACTAGAACAACTAAACCAAGAAACGGAAGTTGAAATTTAGGCGTTCTAGGAGTTAAACATTAAAACTTAATAGCTTGACCTGAACGGGAGTTAGAGTACAAGTCTATAGGTTATGTATTGTCTAATCTCGCATAAAAATATTTAATTAATAATTAAAAATCATGACAAAACAAGTATCAGTCAATCGGAACGGACCGTTCCAAGGTCAGGACGGACCGCCCGGAAGGGGGAGTCTGGCCTGGAACGGCCTGTTCCGATTGACTGACGAAGTCCAGAACGGACCGTTCCAGAGATGGAACGGACCGTTCCAACTTTGACAGAGAGAATTGTTTGAAGATCTAAACCCCCTAGTTTTCATCAATTTGATTATAATTTGTTTGAGTTAGGATTTGGTAATTTAGGAATTGAACTTTACTTTATTATTCTTTATTTTAAAACTGTTGAAACTTATCGATTTTTATTAAACCTAGAATTTAATTTGAATTGTTTAAACTGAAACTTGGATATCGAATAGTCCGTTCCTGAGATTCGACCCTTAAACTGAACTGCAAACGAATTCACATCAGTAATTAAGGATTTAATTTGACCCGTACACACAGAGCCGATCATAAGTGTTCACTTTGATCGTCTATATGTTTATCTTGTCTGTTTTATGTGTTCATTTTGTGTTTAGCGATGACAAAGATGGAAAAACTAGAGATGACACTTATCATTTCTGATTGGATGGTATATAGTAATTACCCACCTTAACCACTAGACCAAGGCACTATTGTTGATGTAAGTGTTTGATGTATTTATTTATATGAGTCCGGAGCATCTAATTTGAAAATTAAATACGAATTAATAAAGATTATAAATAATGATTAATAGTGTTAGTAATAATTAAATTTATGCATATTATATAGTTTTTTGAAAGAATCTTAGATTGGAGTGATTGAATGAATGAAGTCTAAGTACCGCTAACCTAATTAACATAATAAATAATTGTCATAATTCAAATCATCGCATTACATGAATATTCTCCTATATATGTTTTGACTCCTCTTATATGTGAAAAATTTTAATATGTATGAAATTTACAAAAAGTACTAAAAAATGAATTAATAAATAATCAATCAAAATGCAATCCGTATCTGATAAAATATATTCGTATTCGATAATATCCGAACCGTATTCGTATCTGCTTAATATCCGAACCGTATCTGCATTCGAACGCATCCGTATTCGTATTCATATTCGTATCCGTATCCGAAAAAAAATATGGATGCGGATATGGAAAGATCAACATCTGCTTCGTATTAGTGTTTACCAAACGGTCCGGTCCGGTCCAGGCCGGTCCAAACCCCCACGGTCCACGGGTTATTCCGGGCCGGTCTAGTACGGGTTCACGGGTTAAAACGGGACGGGTTATCACGGTCCACCTCCCAAACCTTGACCCAAACCCTTGATAGACCCGACCCTAGGTGAACCGGGCGGGTAAAGGCGGGCCGGTCCGGTCCAGTCCGGTCCAAGGACGGTTTTTTTTCCAGATTTTAAATTTTTTCCTTTTTTTCATTGTTTTCATCTCAAAAATTTGTAAAATAAATTTATAAAAATTCGTTAAAATATATTATATTTATAGATCAAATAATTAAGTATGATTTTGTAGTCTATTTTAGGATGGGTTAGCCGTTAGAGAGGGTTTTTTCGGGTTATGCACGGGTTTAAGGGTCGGTCCGGTCCGGTCCACGGGTTAAGACGGGACGGGTTAACGCGGGTCTATGCTAGAAAGTGCGGCCCAAACCCTTGATAAACCCGACCCGGACCACCCCCTCGGTCCATCCCGGTCCATGCACGGTCCGGGTCGGTCCGGGAAAAGGGCCGGGTTTATCCCGGGTCGGATCTGACCCGCCGGTTCTGTGGTAAACACTACTTCGTATCCGATCTGTTTTCATCCCATAATTACAAATCGATGGTATTGGTACGTGACATCGACGGCAAGTTTGTCTTTCTCCCCATAAATATATAATTAATACCTATGGTCCACGAATTAACTTTCCTTAAGTAGTCTACCAATTTTTTCTGCAGAGAGGCTCCACTATTCTAATGCATGACAATTTAATGTCAAGTCTGAGCACTAGGTTCGGACTTTCTTTGATGTTCTTATATAGAAAAGGGAAAACAAGAAAGCAGCTTTAGTATTCCAGAGAAAAGAATTGAGTAGTACTGTAATAGAACTAATAAATTTCAAAATATTATTGTTTTGCATTTCCCTTCTCTGTTCAAATGTTGCCAAACTGCACACATGAGCATAACTCACCTAGTATAGAAATTAAATAGAATATAGATATATGACCATCGCCTCCCCATTAGATACAGGTCACAGCAAAAGTGTGACCAGTAAGTGAGATCAAACATTTCTTCAGCTAAATATCCCAAATGCGAGCATCACCATCTTTGCTGACAGTGAAGAAAGCGCCGACAAGGGGCTTGCAATGCGCCGGTTCATCCCATTTTTGTGGCCCTGAATGTGTGAAAGCTCTCCGGTGTATAAAAGTAATATGATTCTATGAAGGTCTATTTTTGCAAAAGAAAATCACAAAAAGCTACACCATCGGGAAAGTACTCCTCCGTTTTATTTGCAAATATTTGCAAAAGAGAACAAATATAATTGGTGCTACTATAAAAAAAAAATCTTGAAATAACAATGGCGAGCCATTAGAATATTTTTTTTTTATAGTAGTCAAATTATTTGCAAACTAACTTGTCAGCTTCTGTCAAGCTTTCGGAAAAAAAAAAAAATTTTGCGAACTCCTGTTATTCAATTCAACTATTAACTTATTTCTAATTATTTGATACTAAAAGTTAAGGAATTGATAAGAAATGGGTAGGTATTAAAATTAAAAGGTGATGATTTGTGTCAGCCAAAAGTAAGAATCTTTGAAATAATAAGGACTAAGTGAACATAAATTATAAAATCTAATTTATTTTTATTTTTGTTCTAGCATTTTCAGTTAGCTGTGGGCCTTCTCTTTCAAAGAGAATTTATTCTTTATTAAATGTCGCGATACAAAATCTAAACAAAACACTCTCGTTAATTAAAAGGCTTTACATTGCGGGGACCACCCAATTGTTTCCCAGATGTGGGTCCCACAATAGCAGTTCTGCTTTGCTTTCCTCGTGTTTTACACAGTGTTTTCAACACTCTCCCGGTTACTAGAAAATTCTGATAATACCGATTATCGAAACAGTGACCGAAATGGCAGTATTTTAAAATTTTCGGAAATTACTGGATTTCGGCCACTGGCCGATAGGGTATTGAAAACATTAGTTTTCCATGAGGTAACCGTGCAATGCAAAGTGCTCGATTCTCTTTTTTTTTTTTTTTTTTTTTTAGAATCAGATGTCAATCACCACGTCGACAATTTTATTAAATAAAAAAGTTATTTACAAGAGTAGTTAAAGGAGTAAAAAAAGAAGGAAAAAAAAAACTATACAAGGGCCTAAAATGGAAAAAAATTAAAAGTAAAAGTAACAGTCCAAAGCGTGTTTAATCCAATTGTCGATATCGGTGCAAATGTTCTTGAGTAAAATCTCTGTTGGAGTGTCCATGCTCGAGAAGATCCTTTTATTTCGAGCCTTTCAGATGTTTCAAGTAGTGGCTGCCCAAATAATGTCCCAATTTCCTATTTCTCTTTCTCAACCTCTGATAGAAAGCTAGAAGTTGGAACAATCCAAGGTGATGTCCAGAGATGGTAGTCTGAAGCGAATTTGGATCAGAGTTCATACATTAATAGCGAACTGACAATGAAGAAAGAGGTGATATGAGGTTTCAATGGTGGCAGTATTGCAACTAGGACAAGATGAAGAAAAGGGCTGTCCGAAAAGTAAAAGTTAAAGGGAAAATTTTTACTTTCGGAGGTGCTTTGATTTTCCAGAGAAAAGGAAAGTATATAGAACGGACACCAGTATGTGAAAGAATATGATAAGCACTTGAAGAAGGGAAGATCTCAAGGAGAAATAAATTATTATAGGGGAAATGCAAACCAATAAAAAAAATAAGTCTACTGGTCAAAAACTTCAGGAGGCTAATGAATTTTGTGGGGATAGAAGCTTTTATATTTTTGTCTAGAATGGCATGTTTCCTGATTATTGTTGGAAACATTTGGTAACAATTATATACACAATAATTAGAGTTTATGGCATATGAAATGGTGGATGTTATTTTGACCATGTTCATCATCTTAAATTATCATGAGTCTATAGATTTTTACCTTTATTTATAGTTGTGGCCCACTGGCACCACAAAAAGTCTCACTTAGGTCATGTTTCTCAAAAATAATATGATATATCTGTTTATTCATTTGAATTTATAAATTATATATATAATTTTTTTTTCAAAGACATTAAGGTACGTACAAGCTAAAACCAGTCGCAGCATACAGCACAGTCACATATAGTAATCAATTAATCATCATCATCAAGTGATCTCGGTTTTGTTTCCGGTGGTAATAGGCTCCGTAAACCATAACCAATATTATTATTTTATCCCACCATTGTCAAAATTTTCTTTCTCTATAAATTAATCAATAGAAAATGTCTATGGAAAAAAATAGCAACTTCATCCCCCCCCCCCCCCCCCCCCCCGCCCTTCATGTTGACAACGCAGCTCACGTACAACACATTAACACTATAAAAGCTACAAAGAAAATTTGGTCGTGGCCTCGTAGACTACAACCTTTTTTTTTGTTTAAACAGAAAGCGGACCATTTTTTTTCTTTGAGATTGTCGACTTCTTTTATAAGAAAAAATAATACTTAGAGTCGCTTACGCTCCAATATCAGTATGCTCCAATTTTTTTTTTAACTTTAGATTGCATCAGATTGAGTTGAATTTTGCCACCTCTTTCTATGCAAATAACACCATATTGTCCGCCATTGGAAATCGCATGAATAGTGGAGTTATTTTTGGGGACAGTTATGGCAATCACAATCAACTGAATAGTGGGGTTAATTTCAAGGACAGTCGGACAGTTATTTATCGCATAAATTTAGTTCCTTTTTACCATGGTTATAAATTATAATGTACCTACTTGGACAAGTTTCAAGGTTTTTACTGTTCGACTTTTCACTAACGTGCAGTACGGATTTATAGTTATATAAGAAACATGGTTGTTGAAACTGGAAATATTCATATCGTAACTAAGACACATTCTCTTTTACCAATTATAAGAAAGCAATGGAATTGCAAAACGCAATGAAGCTTTGCCAAACTAACCAATGGTTCCAACCAAAGGCTCTTGCTGCAGTGTGTGTCCTTTCATGTCTCCTCCTGTTGTGTTTTCTCGATTCAAATAACTTGTACACATTTGATAATTTTAATGACTGTAAGTTATTTTGTCACCGAGAAGTAATCATCTACACTTAAATTCTTGCTTTCTGCATACGGACCTTTTATATATAAACCAAAGGCTATATATATGTCTAGGGGATAAAATTCAAGATGATAACTTCACGGTAGTTGATGAAACGTGGCTGTGCTTCTCTTCAGCTAAGATACTTCGCAGAGCAGAAAATCTCAGTAAGTATTGAATTTTCCTTTGACCCTGCACCACAACCATGAACCCTCTCCTCCTATGATTCATTTGAAGGATGAAGGTGTTAGTTTTCTTTTCTTTTCTTTTTTCTTTCTTGTTATTTTGAAACACAAGCCGAGCTCAAACAAAGGCCGTACCACTTCTACTAAAAGACAACCCATTACCAGTTTATAATGTCATCCAGAGGGTTTTAGCATGTAGCGTAGAAACATTATATCAATTTCTGGCATATGTGGGACTGTCTGTATCTATAATTTTATCACACGCAGTTGACCAATAGCTCAGGAATCTGTCATTTTTTTATTTTAATTGTTTTGCTGCTTAAAAGTTAAGAGTATTGTAAGTTCAGGAGATTCAAATAAAGTGGTACACAAATGCAACTAAATTAGCATATGTCAGTGCTGTATATGATTCACTTGTTTCTGTTCTGATAAGTACCGTTCTGTCAAATATCTAGGGAGAGGTGTTCCAAAGGAATCAATCTGTCGGCTCAGAGTCCCGAAATCTATATATTATGAGATAGATGGTGATATACGGGTTGATGGTGATTCTTCATCAATCTTTTGGATCAATTCACGAGGAAATGAATCGCTAAAAGCCAAGCCTTTTCCTCGAAACTGTGACCCCATTGTTATGAAAGATATAAAGGAATATTCAGTAAAATCATTTCCACTTCAAAATGAGTCAGTACCTCAATGTACTTCCAATCACAGTTATCCAGCCGTTCTTTTCGCATATGGCGGTTACACGGCTAACTTCTTTCACGATTTCACAGACTTATTGATTCCCCTTTTCCTGACTGCTCATCGATATCATGGTGAAGTTCAATTCCTCATAACAAACATGAATCCATCTTGGGTTGAAAGGTTTGGTACGTTTTTAAAGAACCTCACAAGATATGAAATAATTGATATCGACAAGGTGGACCATAGCAATATCCATTGTTACAAGAGCATGACAATTGGCCTTTATGCACACGGAGAGTTCGCAATTGATCCCCTCATGCCTCCGCTTGGCTACACATTTGCCAATTTTACAGATTTTATGCGAAGATCCTTTTCCCTAGAGCGACACATGCTGAGGAAGCATGACAAAAGGCCCCCCAGAAAGCCAAAACTTTTACTCATTACAAGAAGATGGAACCGCAAGCTCATTAATTTCAATGAAACAACAACAATGGCAATTGATCTGGGCTTTGAAGTAATCCTCATGGAGGGAGGCGATGAGCCATTGGACAAATTTGCTCAAATCGTGAACTCTTGTGACGTAATAGCAGGAGTTCATGGATCAGCTCTGTCATACATGGTTTTTCTTCCACAAAATGCAGTTGTCATACAAATTATACCGTGGGGGCGACTGGAAGCGGTGTGTTGGTGTAACTATGCCTTTACAGTTCCAAAAGCAAAGCTGAAGTATCTGGAGTACCAGGCAAGTTTGGAAGAGAGCACACTGTTGAACAAGTATCCGAGAGACCATCGATACATTCAGGACCCTTTTTCGGTGCATATGGAAGGTTGGTTTGTTTATAGTAAAGTGTACATGCAAGAACAGGATGTGATACTTGATTTGCAGAGATTTCGTGGTACTTTAGTTCAGGCTCTGGAGCATATAAAACAATACCAGTAGAACTTTCACTAGGAGGCTAAAGAAGTTTGTTAGGAGAATAGAAGCTTTCCTAGCTGTCTTTGTTAAGGTTATATGTTTGATATTTCCCCTTCGTTGTTAGAACATTAGGTCGTTTATTAGTGTATTGCTACGGTTTTACAATAATAACATCGTATTTGTCAATCTTTGTATCCTGCAAAATAAATTGAGATCGTTTATCTTCGGGAGTGGCCTTACATAATTGATTGCCACCGACTTAGAAAAACATAGGAAGGCTCAAGAAGCTAGTGACTAGTGACCTTACATAATTTTTGTAGCCTCGAGATGCAATCTATCTAAATAATGAAATGATTCAGCCAAAAAGAAAATTTTGGAAAATAAAGTGCAGCTTTGTAAATAATAGATCAGAATTCTTTTCAAAAAATCAAAACAGAGATTTGATGACTGTCAGAACATAAAAATCAACTCCGAATGGTCAGTGACTCCAAAAGGAAACAGAGTTATGCCTCTCAAAATAAGGCCTACTTATCAAACAAAAAGAAAAGGGAAATACACTCAAGATCTATCCCAAAAAAATTAAAAACATAATAGACTGCAAATCATTTAAATCATGATATCCAGCTATATTTCATTAGTATGTTACAAAGCACTCTTCATACGGCAAATGTCCACTCAAAATTTTTCTAAGATACAACATCTAATGGGGCATGCCTATACAACTAGTGATCAAATTCTTCTATAATAATACAACTCTTAATGACACATTGTATGTGGTTCCTCTCAAAATAATAAATATCACCAATAATCCAAATAAATAAAGCATCAGAGAAAGCCAAACCAGTTAAATTAATTCATCCATAACTTAAGTGCTCTGTCCTTGCCACCAGATGCCACCTTTTCACCATCAGGACTCCAATCCACAGAAAACACCTAGCAAATAAAAAAAAAAAAGATAATATTTTCACAGATATACAGATGGTTTTACTCAGATTTGCATTTATCACTACTCTATACCAAGTACCAACCAGATGAAGTATTGAAAAATTCCAACAACCCATGTTCATCATTAAGAAATCCGCAAAATGCCATCCCAGTTCTCAACAAAACAAAAGAATAAAAGAATGAAATAGTCTGGCACAAAAACACCCAACAGAGTTGACCATGTAATTATTCGACTGGTATTTTAGCATATCTTTAAAAGAACCTCAGAGAGACGAGATTTTACCTCATCAGCATGGCCTGGAAGGTCTTCCTTCAATTTGTGTGTTCTAATATCCCAGACCTGCATGTGGGAAAATATAGAAACAAATGACATCACGAATAAGAAAATTCATAAATTATAGACAAACAGATAACTAGGGTGATGTCAGTGTAGTTTTAGTGTACTTTTTCTTTTTGCACATATCTTTTTATGAGATGTTGGAAGGTATAGGGCTGTAACTTTTTATTTTTTATTTTTTAAAGTTAGTAAACTTTTTCCTTTTCAATAATGGGTAAGAGGTAGAATGATACTCTACTTTTTCAAAAAAATAATAATAATAAAATAAGAACATCCATTTTGCAACTTGTATTACAAGAAACTGTACAATATGCCAATGCCTAACATGATTTAATAAAGAAAACCATATATTTTGCTGCCGTAGAGTTTTCTGAAACACAATACCACTAACCTTGAGGGTGGAGTCCTTGCTTCCACTCAGCAGAAGCCTACTGTCCGCAGACCAGCTAAGAACAGAATTAATAAAAAAATTTATCCAAGTGGGGAAAGAGGGGAGCAGGTGTGGGTGAAGTCAGAGAGAGGGGAAGGAGAGAGAAATACCTGATTTGGTACACAGGACCAACATGACCCCTAAAAGTAGCAACGAATGTCCCAGAAATGCCATTCCATAATTTCACTGATTTGTCAAATGAGGCACTAGCCAGCCACTGACCATCTGGTGAAAAGTATACATGGTTTACAAGCTGAAAAACCAACAACAAATGTAAGTATTATCAACTGCTAGAGATTTCAATAAAGACCATTGCAAAGACATGAAAACCACCACGAGGGTCAACAGATTGCATGCATGTTTTGTAACACATGAATCAGAAACAACCTGTTGATGACCAGTCAACCTAGCTTTATGGTGCTTGCTCAAGGCTGGTTCCCAAAGGAACATTGTGAAGTCATCAGAGCCAGAAACCAACCGCTCTGGCGCATTACCTCTCATCTTTTTGTATCTGGCAAGCGCTGCCTGAAAATGATGCAAAGTTACAACAAAAACGTACATTTTCTTAAGGACTGCCAATTATGGAGAAAATTATTTTGTTTAGTTTCATGGAAGAAGAAACTTTCATAGAAACAATAAGAGTATCTTCCATTGACAGGTCTCATCTTTCATTAATTATGTCATTATTTATGTTTATTTCTTTTTTTAAACAGGTACAATTTCATTAAGAACATCTATCTTTCTGTTTGTTATTTTAATTTTTCATTTTGATGTCCAACCATTTAAAATTAGAAACCATGTATACTACCTTGACAAAATAATTTGACGAAGAAAGCCAAGAAACACCACAGAAAAAAGAAAAATAATGAATGAATGAATGAGAGTACCTCCTTCATTTCTTCTGGAGATGAAAAAGTATTCCCTGTATGGTCATAGGCTCCTGTTCTGAGAACATACTCAGTGCTCAGAGCAAGAGAATTAACCCAGTGCCCATGCCCCTAAATAACCACAAATATCACCAAAAGAAACTAGTTAAATGTTAACCAGACAATGCTTAACAGTATATATGAATCTTACATAAATCAGCACCACATAAATACCTTCAGTTCACGAATTAACTTTCCTTGAGTAGTTTCCCAAACTTTGATAGTGCAATCTTGTGAACTGTGTCAAATTAAAAAGGCCAATCATCTATCAAGTTTTGTGTACGGAGATGCCACTATTCTAATGCATGACAATTTAATCTCAATTCTCAGCACTACTTCCAGACTTACTATGATGTTCTTATAGGAAAGGGGAACAAGATAGCAGCTTTAGTATTACAGAGAAACGTTTTGGATAATAGAACTTATAACTTTCACAATGTCATCCAAAATATTTTTGTTTTGCAAGTCTTGAACATGAAATTTTCTCCTTCTCTAACCAAATGTTGCCAGACAGCACACATAAGCAAACTCACCCAGTATAGATATGACCATCGCCTCCCCATTTGACACAGGTCACAGCAAGGGTGTGACCAGTAAGTGAAATCACACATTTCTTCAGTGAAATGTCCCAAATGCGTGCATCACCATCCTTACTGGCACTAACAAAGCGCCTAGAAGGGGCTTGCAAGTGCACCGGCTCCCAAGAGATGGCAGTAATCCATTTTTTGTGGCCCTAAATGAATGAAAACTTTACGTTATTGAAGAGAAAACATCAAGCCTTACTTTTGCACCTAAAAAGAAAACCACGAAGATCATTAAAAAACCACTCCTCTTCCCCTTTATTTTGCAGATATTTGTGAAAGAGAACAATTATATTTGGTGCTACTAGAAAAGAAACTATTCTTGAAATTACAATGGTCCAGCCATTAGAATTTCATTTGAATAATTTTACTTTTCCTATAGTCACCAGAATATTTGCAAACTCTTGTTATTCAACTTTCATTTATTTAATTTTGATAAAAAAAATTAAGGAGTTGATAAGAACTGGGTCGGTTCTAAAATAATGGATCAATGGGACATGATTTATTTCATTTTTGTTCTTGCATTATCTCTTTTTTTCCCAACTAGCTGTGGGTTTAGCTTTTCAAATAGAAGATCTTCCTTGATTGTCACAGTAGCTAAGAAAACCTCTTGTTATTTTAAAGGCCTTACAGTGAGGGGACCACCCAATTGTTTTCCAGTTTGTGGATCCCACAATAGCAGTTCTCCTGCTTTGCTCCCGCTAACGAGGTGTTTTCCATCAGGTGACCATGCAATGAAAAGCACCCAATTCTTATGACCTAAAGAGACACAATCCTATGTCATCATAAAAGATCTTAAGGAATAGTACAAATGCATACCGATAAAAAAATAAAAACTCTACTGGTCAAAATGAACAGAACAGTATATTCTTTTGTAAGAAAGAAGAAACTAATAAAAGGCAGAGGCTCTCCGTATCAAAGATTCCTAGTGCGGTCCAAATCAAAAGATTTTAAGCATTTGTCAGTAACAAGCTGACAACAGCCAGCACACCTCAACTTGTCAGTACCAAGCCAGTTGAGTGGCTGTTCAGTTTTCTTGTTTCCAACTTTTGTGCATGTCTGGGTTTCATAACAAACTCTGAGTTGTCCTTGAAATTAAATCTCTCTCAGAAATTAAGTATACCAAAAGCTAGCCTATCCTATACCAAGTACAAATGATACGAACTGATCAATTATCAACAAAATTCAGTTTCACACAAGTAAATTCCCCCTCAACTTGAGACATTCATTCCTCAACAGAAGAATTCGTCAGGGATCAAGGAATCCACCAACCTATCCAACATATTTCTGTGATTTGGAGTCAAATTACAAGTGGAATAGCACCTGTGCAAGTGAAAAGGGGTGTCTGTGTATTAAGGTCCCATAATCGCACAGTGGTGTCACCAGATCCACTAGCTAAATGTTTCCCATCAGGGCTGAAAGACACAGAAAGAACTGCTTCTGTATGACCTATTGAAATTAGAAAAAATAATAAATATATGCTGTTAAAAATTCAAAACTCAAAAGGGATAAAATAAGAGGAAATTTTCTTATATCACATACAAGGTCAAATATAAAACCCTAACTGCATTAATTAACAAGATGAAACATACCAGCAATAGTTGCAGAGCAACGATTTACCGGTCGAATTCGAAAAACTGCCTGGGGTTGGTATACTATCCGCAAAACCTTCTCCACAGAAACTGTGTGCATATAGTGATTTCAGAGCAGGCATTTAAAACAAATGGAATTAATTGGGAAAAAAATGAGGAATAAATATGGACTAACCCTTCTTTTGGGCCAAGTAAGATCCAAGTTGTACCACAAGCTCTTGATCTGATATATAAAATGCATAAGGAAGCTTCTCGTCCTAAAAAATATCAAAGACCAAATTGCAAATTACAACACATATTTAATACCTATTAAGAAAGTTTTCATTTTTACTAACTCATGCTTTCTAATTTCCATTTTTCTTTTGTATTTCATTGCGCTTACATTAGTTTTATAATTTATTAAGGCAAAATAATCTCTATTTGCTTTTTTTTCTGGTATTGTGCATTAAAAACAAACCAACAAGCTGCTGAGTACTGACCTTCTGGTTCAAGTCCAATTATTAAACGTACATGATTTGTACTTATAATTTTGAGTCAAGTAAACAACAATTAATAAACAACAAATAATTCTAAGCTCACGCATTAGCTAACAGCGGATGGTGTCAAACAAACCAATGTGACCAAGAGCAGTTAACATGATAATACGAATTCAATAAACAAAATATGATTAAAATACATTGTTGAGAAGCTTGTTGACAATCTCTTGCAGCTGAGGGGGTCCGACATTTTGAGGGAGATAGAGAGGAGCGCCGAGTGGTTCTCCCTCGGGATTTGTCAGAAGACACATCACGGTGTTGCCACTGCTCGTGCTTGTCCCTTCCTCGACCGCCATGTCGGCTTGTAATTCAAGTATTTAGAAGAAGGCGCCGCTGGTGCAAAGAGAGAGGGACGTGGCGACTCAGGCGAGGGGTATAGGGTTTAGTAATTGGGATAGGAGATATCATCTTCTCTGGTAACGAGTAGTGACTGAATTCTTGGGCTTTCATTATCGATTTGAAGGCCCAATAATCACTAAACGTTGTACTCTCCTGGGCTATATCTCTATTTTTAAGTTTTTATTTATCTGCCTATCAGTTCTGAATCGTAGATTCGTAGTTAATTGTATACTTTAAAAAAGTTAAATTCTCGAGCAAGTTTGGGTCTTATGTACTTCCATTCAATTTAACTGAAAGATTGGTCTGCAGACTGCAGCTATGGAAAAGGTGAACAAGTGTGATGACTGATGAGGGAGATGCTAGACTTGAAGAATTTTTAGTGACCTTCCACATGCTAGATATCAGTTAGGCTGTGCTTCATAGACAAAAACACAGAAAGGGGAGGTTAGGGATGTGGATGTGATGCTCACCCCAAACCCGATTAAATCGCCCCAATTTTGGCACCTCCTCTCTTATTCTGTCTTACATCCATTGTGGAGTTGGATTAACTCGTCCGGACATTTTCGGTCATCCGCATCTCCCTTCCCTTGTTTCGATTGTAGAGTACACACTTCTGTGATTTTGCCTTTTTTTTTTTTCATTTTTCTTTCTTTTTGGCACAGTGTTAAATGCTTGCCATAATGCCAGCAGCTCTTCCACACAAGATTTGCAAATTATAAGGGTTTAAAACATGAGAATAAAATTTTGTTAAATTTAGCCCAAATCAAGTCATTTCAGTGAATTAATTATTTAATGATTTTAACCAAATCCATGTTAACTTCGATCTTTTTCTTTTTTTTTTTTGGGGGGGGGGGGGGGGGGGGACTAACTGCTTGAAATTCAGGGTAGAGTATTTGAGTTTCGAACATCACAAGCAGTAATTGAGTATTTTGCAAATTGGCAAGTTATACTGTAAAGTAATTTGTCGCACAATAATATTTTGGTCGTTTTGGCTTTTTTTTTTTTTTTTGGATTTTTGGATAGTAGGAATTTTATTTTCTTTTCCTTACTTTCACTTTTTCCGTGCTTCCTTTTGTCTAACGTGTTATAACTTGCGATCATTGCTTATACACTAAAACAGGTAGAGAATATTAGAAATATAAAACTAGAATGCACAACAGTTTCTCGTAAGAAAATCAATTTTCGGAGGCAATGTTGAAGACCAAAATATATATGGAAATAAAAAAACAGACTATTTCTTTTACAGAAAGCCACTGTTTCTGGCACATATAAGATTTAAAGAGATGCTAATCTTGTTTGCCTTTTAACTACAGCAAATGCACGATTTGCAAACCATGCAACATTTACATATGGACTTCACATATCCACATTCTAAAACTAAAAATCTAGCAACTTTTTTATTACAGTAAACCACTGAGCCGGTATGTTAGCTGAAGGTAAAATGATGAGAGCAACGAGATGAATCCAAAGAAAACGCTCTTCAAATAACAGATCCAGTAGGAGTCCGGAGAAAGGTCTGCTGGAAAAATAAAGTAAAAGTAAGTGGTGTAATGTATCACATCTGCACCTTTATGAATGAAAAGAATCATAATTAAGCAAAAAAAAGAGAGAAGATTACCATCTTTGTAGCAGCAATAGACTGGCGTTGTCTCTCCATCTTTTCACGTTGACATTCACCACACCAACTTGCGAAATCCTTTTGATACTTCCTCAGTTCTCGAAAAGCCGAGCTATGTGAAAGTGGAAATACCTCTCAAATTAGCACAAGGGAAAATATTGATACTGAGAAAAAAGTTCTTGTGCTTTGATTTGAGATAGAATAAAACAGTAAATTGATGCAGTACCTTCTGCACCACAAAAGCAAATTGATCCTATGGCCAGCTGTAGTGGCCCGAGCCCCATGTCGATGACGACCTCTGTGGAGTACCGCTTGACCAGGTACATGATTGTAGTCGAATATCTCCTGTAAAAATCATAATATCATGGTTTCTTACAATATTTAAACAAGCCATCTGGGTGGGTCTGCAAAATTTTCAGCAAGTACCATCTGAAAAGCAATTAGGGGCCGTTTAGATCGCTTACGAATTTGAGGAATAGCCTATTCCTAGGCGGAAATTTATTCCTAACCATTCAAACTCTTCACAAAGTTACACACTTCCCAATGTTTTCCGCCTAGGAATATGCAATTCCTCAAATTCCTAAGCGATCCAAACGCCCCCTTAGTGATAAAGGAATTCCCACGTCTTCAACTACATTTTTAATCCCTTAACTGGATTAAGAAGGCAGGGATGCCAAACTGTGGGGACTTGTAGCAATATTCCTACTAATAAACTGCAATTGACAGTACCTCTGGTAATGTATCAGAATTGACATGCTTCTCACAGCGCACGCCTCTAAAAAACAATTCACCACCACTGAATTGCTTTCCCAGGCAAACATTTAAAGTAACTTCAGAGTCATCTACATGGAAACCTACAATTGGATAATAGGAACAGACAACATAAAATTGACAGTAAGTAGTTTTACCCAAAAAAATTATATCATTTGGATTAAAAACAAATATTAACTAAGAATAATCACCCAAATTAATTTGGGTTGGCCCAAAACAGTAGGGGTAATTTAGCTATTTAATTAGAACCTTAATTTGGAGGTACAGTAATAGACAAAGTTATAGCACTAGTAAGTTATCACACTATTGTACACAAACCAGCAAACACACAGCTGAGAACATCTTATGAAACATAGAATAAGTCTAAACACAAAAGAAACTATGTCAGTTGCATACCAAGGTCGAGATCTCTATCTTTTCCATACTCAACCACAAAACCGTGATGTGTATCCAGTGCAGTCCCTCCCACCTCAGGATAAAACACTGTACATTTATTACTACTCTTGTATTAATACAAATTGCTGTGGATCAATAAAATTACAAATCTTTTAATACAAATCAGCAAGCTGGTACCATCTTCTCCACTGTAACAGTTTGTTACATTGACCACAATAGAAGGTAAATTGAGGCTAAATAATACCATGTCAAGATTTATGGTTTGCTGCAAATCAAAAGGCTATAGGTAATCCATACAGTACCCTCACCTGTCAAGCACAGTCTTATATTGAATAATTTAATACTCAATATACATTTTCACAAAATACATTATTTTTCTTAAGTTTTGTGCTTCATACCACTCGAGCATGTGCATTTTTTGCACTTTGCACCTCAGGCAATTGGGTTAACTGAGCTTTAAGTGTGCCTTTCAATTTGAGTGTGCCTTACTCTTACCTCCCTTAGTGAATACATCATGGTTCAGCTAGTCCAGTAGACAGGTTCCATTGACACCCCTAGACAGTCCAATTGAGAATTTTACAGGCAAATAAAATAAATTTGGCCAATATTGGAGTACCTTTAGAAATGGGACAAATGAAATCTTCCATTAACTTGGTGAGCATGGCATCAAAGCCAAAATCATCAAGAACCGCACCATACTTATTCATGGTATTTGGCTTCATTATCTTTATATTACGCAACCTGACTGAATTCTCGATATTTTCAACCTAGTAAACATGAGAACAAGTTAAATTGGAAACAAAAAATCAGATAAATTTTAGTCATGGAGGAAAAACTGAGGATGAAATTAGACATCAAATGCATACCTCTTCTAGAAGCATCTGACAAAAACTCGGCTGAAGCATAGGGAATGTAAAAATCCCAGGAGAAGGCTCAGACATTATGCTTCTAATACTCTCTTCTGTGTTGTCACTCATTGCTTTGAGAAATGATGGTAAAAAGAAAGCTGCTGGATTAATGGTAAATAGATCCCTGTGCAGAGGCTGAAAAATATAACATCAAATGAAAATACTTCACATAGCACACTCAAAAACTACCAAGAAAAATGAGCATGTAGTTAGGCATGTAATATAATAACTGTACTTATTAATACATGCCAAATTCTAGCTTATATTAACATTTTATCCAATCAGGTTCATTGATTAATTCAATCCCAGGTTTGATCTATTAAAAATTTGAAAGGGCCCAATTAACATACCCAATTCTAGTTAGAGTAAATTTCTTGAGATAAACTCAACATGCTATTATGACTTTACTTAAAAATGCACCGCACTAAGCTTTTATAGCAAAATATGCAATACCCAAACTAATTTACTAAATATTACATAAGATTTTTTTAAAATTAGAAATAGTTAATGATTGCATTAAGCAGTTAGAAGACAAACCTTGTATAGTGAGATTATCTTATGTCTGTACTCTTTGTGCTTCTGAATCTAACAGAGAGAAATTCAAGTTAAAGTCAAAAGTCAAAGAATCACACTTACAATTAAAGAAAGTAGTTCTGCAAAAGCTAACTTTATAGTTCCAAATGGTACCCGGATAAACTAACAGCATAAAATATCAATTGTTTCACGTAGTCAAACTCCTCTACAGTCCTTTCAGTAGAATTCTGCTGCCCTTCACTATTCTCAATTAAAGCAGTTTAAATGGAACCATTGAGCTGAGTTTTGTAAGCTATAACTATAACATACTGACAACAAATACTTGACATAGGCAACCACTTATACTGTGATTTTCACATTCAAAATCAAAATATAAATGTCTTCTTTTATTAGATAAGTTGGGAATGCAATTTGAAAGCCAATTCCTTGTTCATAAAGCACTATGAGAAATTAATGGGATCAACCATTTCAGTACTTGATCAGCCACCCGAACATTTTCAATTTGTGCCAAAACTTGACACACTTATATATCTGAAATGCCAACAAACCCATAATTTCAATGAATTTTGACAATTGTCAAAAAAGTTTGGTTGATGCAGTATTCCTTAAGGTGTGTTTGGATGCACAAGAATAAGGATTCGGATAAGAATAAGCTCCAAATTCCTTATTCTTGTGAAACCCAAACAACACAAAAATAAGGAATTTGGGCCCTTATCCATATTCTAACAAAACCGTCTAGCTATAGGCAAACCTGAGCAATTACAAATACAAATAGCATCAGATAGGACAAAAAATTCACCACCCAAGCCCTACACCACATGAGCAAATATTGAATGCTGGCTCACATGTCAGTGAAAGCCATCTTCTTTTACCACCTGTGCTCCAGGTGCACACAATAATACTCCATCCACAACGTAAACCATAACCAATATAAGACTATAAAGAAAAGAAAAGAAAACAAGCTATTTCCCTCCATTTCCCCGAACCAGATACCTCCAGTTATACCTTGCAGAGGGTCCCGCTCTCGTCTCTCACCACCATGTACAGTAACTAATAGAAAGCAGAAACCCAAAAGCTCTTTTGGCACCACCACCATCGGCAATGAACGACTGGACATGTCCATTTCAGGCAATCCGAAGGTAAAACATAAAATGCAATGTACCTTGGTGCGCTCTCCTTCGGGAAGGTAGCGCGAGAGCACCTCCGACATGTACTGAAACTTGGCCTCGCGAGGTAACTCGGCCATGGTCGGAGGAAGGTGCCGTTCCAGAGAACTGAACACGGCCGCTTCGACGTCGTCGGCCAAGTCGTCGTACCTCTCCGGCCGACGCTCCATGTTCGGGCTTATACGCAGCCTCCGGTCGACGAACCTCGACGACACCGTGCCATTTCCGGCGGATGTCGCCAGAGGAAGCTCTTCATTTCTCTCGATGGCGCTTTCCATGGATTGAACCGATCAGGAGAGAGACTTGGAGCGAACGAGTAATGGAGGGATACTGGGTACAGAGTAGAGAGAATTAGGGTTAGGGTTAGGGTTTTGGAATTGTCGCTTTGTGGACGTTATTAGCCTCATAGGGTTTGCCAGTTTTAGGTTTGGAGTGGGGCTAACGGATCTTTAGGGATCCGATAAGGGGCGATGTACATCAGATAGTGAGATAGACATTGCATCCGGGTCGGATCCGAATCCAAAAACCTACCGTGCTAATTTTTTGTTCGGGACCGTCTGATCTAATTTCGATGGGCAGATTTTTACGAACCGCACGAATCTCTGCAGACCTGGTATTAATCACGAGACATCCATCATTAATCGGACGGCCATGAATGATACTGAGGACTTCGTACCGGGCACCTTTTCTGTTTGACATTTTTTTTTTCTTAAATATGTTTTGTGTATGATGATACCCAGTTTTTGGGAACTTTCTTTACTAATTACTATTTTTTATAATTTTTGTAATGAGAAAGTTTTTCAAAAGTTAACGTGCGACTATTTTAAGTAGTTCTATAACTAAACTGTAGCTGACAACTAAATCATTATTCAGTCATTCAGTTTTTACTCTTATCTTTAAACTTGCAAAAATTTTGGGAATGGGATTTAAATACTTGGAAACATTTTGCTTCCGGATTGCTCAAACACTGATATATAAAACTTAAATTTTGACACGGCAGAATAAATACGTACAATGTGTCATAAATGGGAATCTTATGTAAAGTCTATTCTCGAGAATAAATAGTATGCACTGCATATAATATAATTTATAGATCGAAATTAAGGATCCATATATAGGACATCAAATTAAGCAAATGCATAAATTTGATTTAATACGTGGTTCACATTTTCCTGACAACATTAGTACTTATATTCTTCATACTTTGTATTATTATTACACGCTCGAAGAAATATTACATTCGAAGAAGTTCAATTAATTCAAGTAGGTCAGAACTAGCCAAATATAACTTCAGTAGTTTTTAACTTTTTCCCAAGTAAATTTCAAATGCTTGTATTGAGCAGTCTTAAAAGTGTCGAAGCTAAACAAATGTTATTCTTAGGTATTCCTTAAGTATTTTCAACTTAATAATGTTGTTTTTAGGTAGTCTTGAATGCATAATAAATTTGTATTCCTAATGTGTTTGGACCGTATTTTAATTCGAATTAAAAAGTAGTATCCAACAACTTTTTATATCCGCATTAAACAAATGATCCAAATACTATAGGGATAAAAATTGATTACGGATTTCAAAACCATTTAGGCATGTAAATTAGAATTAGTTATTTAGAATAAAAATATTATCTTTTAGACTATCGAGAGTGCTTTTTTTTTTATTTAGAGTGTTATTATTAAGTGGTTTCGAATTCGAAATAAATTTTTAATTGTAATGTATTAGGGTCATCTTTTTAATATAGATTAAATAGTTGTCGGGGCCACTATTTAATCTAGGTTAAAAGATTATCCAAACATACTAGAAATCACTCAATAATAAAATTAGAATTAATTATTCGAACTAAGTAATATTATTTCTAGATGGTCAATAATAAAATCTTTATTTAGAGTGTTATCTTTAAGCGGTTTTGAATCCAACACACACACACACACACACACACACACACACACACACACACACATATATTCTCCTATTGTATCTGGATCAATTAAAAAGTGGTCGCTAATAACTTCTTAAAAATAACACTCTTAATTTGAAAAAATTTATTCTCAACCATTTAAGAATAGTATATTTTATTCTGAATAACTAGTTCTAATTATATTCTCAAGTGATCCAAAAGCACCTTTAGAAATTAATAACACTTTAAATAAAAAAAATTATCCTCGAATGTCTAGGAATAATATGCTTTATTCCAAATAATTAATCTTTGTTTTATTCTCAAATGATCCAAATTTACCACTATAAAAAAGTTTTTAATAGAAAAAAATCGTATTCCAACAAAAACAAAGAATTAAAAGATTTTTTGTACAAATAAATTCCTTTTCTAGTTTTCTTCACATCTTGTTTTGGATGAAGAGTTCTTCCTAGATGCAATGATGCATCCAAATGGGACCTTCATGATTTGGACTCACTTTAATTCCTATCACCCAATAGCCCAGTACAGTGTCTTTCTTGTGCTAAAACCAATTCACCCAATAGCTGTTTTTCTCATCATTTTTTGAAATTTACGAACGACATATACTGATTGATTTGAGTAAAGATGTAGCTCAACCTGGACTAAAAAAAATTAGTTCATAACTGATTAACTGAACGTCCCTCTAAAATTACATTTTATTGTTTTCAAAGAACAACTTACTACTCCAAACCAGCTCTCGACCTTAGCGGTAGAATCAGAATCTCAGCCAAGTGATCCAAGAACAAAGAGATCCAACGGCCTACAAAGGGGCGAAGCCAGAAAAAAAATTCAAGGTGGGCCAAGATGAAAATTTGAGTTTTTGCAGGGGCCATTCTACATAATTGTTGAGATTTTCACTCAATTATCTTATAATTATTAATACAATTTAAAAAAAAAAAAACAGGGGAGGCCAAGCCCACCAGGGCCCCACGTTGGCTCCGCCTACAGGGGCTCTTAGATAAGACAAAAAAAAAAAAAAAAAAAAAAAAACCGGACTAAAAGATGCTACTTTACGGTTTAGGGCTTCTATTATTCGACCGGGTTCACTGGAAAAAAAAAATTAAAACCCGTAGGCCGTAACAAACATTCTAATTCTCGGATTCGCCATTTGCACACAAGTCCGACCCTTTTTCCCTCTGGTACTTCTCTCTCGCCTCTCTCGCGCGCGATTGGAGACATTGAAGCGGGGGCTGGGGAAGGCCAAAGGATTTCTCCAGATCCATCTCTCTGTAATATAACAACATCTTAGAGCTTTCCCTCTTTCTTTGTTTTATAATTTTGCTCGGTAAACCCTAGGGTTTATGCACAGTATTTGTGTTAAATTGTTGTTTGTTACTTTAAATGAGAGAAATAGAGCAATAGAAATGTTTCTGACCTGTATTTGTGTTATTTAGGTTAAAGAGATAAAAGTTTATGTTTGCTTACATCGCTGCCATTTCAGTGCAGGAAGGAGAGTTCATTGGATCAGGCAGTAACTGAGCATTATTTCTGTGTCTCATCCAATGTCTACTGGTATTGGGCTTGAAACACTTGTTGACAGTGAGTAATTTATTTGCAGTTGAACCTAACTTTTATTTATATATGTGTAAGTGTCCATTCCAAATAAAAAAAATTTCAATTAGAGCTAATACTTACTGGTATGTTGTCCTGTTCTTCCCATTTTGGCTACTAGGCACTAATTTATTTCTTTGGAACCTAATGGGTGCAGTCACGTAATTGAATATTTACCCTTTAACCCGGTTCAACCCTTCAGTCACTGGCTCACTGCCATTGAGCTCCATAAAACGCAATGGAGAAGATAAAAAATGATTAAAAGAACAATAAATTTTGTCATACTAGTATGGTTCTAAACTTATTGTAGTGCTATTTCATACAGGTGCTGTACTGGGCTAATTAATTGAATTAAGGAAAATTCATATTTTAGTCCTCAAACTTTTTTTTAAAGAATTACTTGATCCTTGAACATTCAAAAAAGAATGAAATCAGTCCTTAAATTTTTCAAAAAAGCTAATTAGTTCTTCCAAAAAGACTAATTTAGTCCCTTTTGAACGTTTAGAAGACCAAATGAGTGCAGTGCGCATAAAAGTTTCAAGGATCAAGTCAGTTCTTTTGAAAACATATAAGGACCAAAATCTGCATTATCGCTTGAATTTTATATAAGAATGTGCTTGTGTTACAAATTCTCAATCTATATTTTAAGGATTTCATGTTCTTTTCTTTCATCATGTTCTTTTCTTTCATCTGCAGATGTGATATCTGTCATAACAAATGATGGCCGCAATATTGTGGTAGGAGCTAAAAACTTTATTTAAGATAACAATATATATTATTGCGATGTGTGGCATTATTAAAGCTTGGAAGTTCTCCTCACTTACCTTTTTGTACATACCCCTGAAAATTCATCAATTTGTCTGGATGCCTACCTGTTTCCTTTAGCTTTGCTGTCAAATAGATACTCAAAACTGAGCTGTAATGCTGGCTTAGCTGATCCATAGCAATTAGCTTTGCTATCAAATTATGTTGAAATGCTTTGCCTACGTCTCAATAAAACCTACTTTTTTGTCTTCCTGCAACTATGAGAAACATGTTCCACTTATTGCACAACAAAAAAGAATGTGGATGCTCAAACAAATTGCACTTTTGTATTGGCAACCAACAAACAGATATTTTCATGCTTACATAAACTGTTAAATCCTGGCTTTTTTGCTCATTACAGACATAAAGTCCTTTTGATTTAATTTCTAACCATAATCACATTTGGATTTGTCCTTTTCCGGAAAAACCACTGATGTGTCTATAATATCAAACCTTGTTCTTGTATGTTTGTACATTGTAATTAGTAAACAATAATTTATATATTTCATCTGTTTTTCTTCTGGGTAGGGAATTTTAAAAGGTTTTGATCAAGCTACAAACATCATATTGGATGAGTCACATGAGAGGGTCTACTCAACAAAGGTATGCTACCTATAAAACTTTGGATTGGAACAAAACCAGATATGAGGAGATAATTTTATTTAAAATAAAAGGAAAAAGACATGAGTAAAACAGAGACAACAGTTTCTTTTTATTGGAAAGTAAGCCTTTTCAGAAGTTAATTTTATCTAGAAAGATGGATATTTATTGAATTGAGAATTTCTTTATCTCCATTAAAAAAATTGTTGGATTAAAGCGAGGTTGTTTGTATGTCCTCATTTTCATCAAATAAATCAAAGGAAATCTCATTCATTCTCTTCAAATCAATAGTTATTTGAAAAGGTACTGCTATGCAAGAATTATCGTTAAGCAAAAGAATTAACTACCTGTCACTTTTCTTCTATTTTCTTTCATTATTTTTATACCTAAATTTGTTATAGACAATCTGTCACTTGTTAAATGCATTCTGGAAGTCAGCTTCAAAATTCTTAGCTACTTTTGTCATGAAATTGCTAGCAAATGGATTAGAAACTTAAGGAAAATGATCTGTCATTTTTAACTATGCCTATTACTTTGAATTGTGATGTACTTGTACTGTAATAAAATTCTATTATTACACATGTAGGAAGGAGTTCAACAGCTTGTCCTAGGGCTATACATCATCAGGGGTGATAACATGTATGAAATTACTATCATCTTTCTCTTCAGTTTTCCATGAAATTATTGGCTATTACATGGTTTTGCCTGTGTTGCTACAGCAGTATCTGGCTTCTTGACTTGCTTCATGCGGTCTAGTTAATATAGTTAAGAAAGTAAAACATGGAATTGTCAGGGACTCGGGGGCACTTCTAATGGAACTATTACATCAAAGGCACTGAACTAAGATAGAGCTCCAAACTAATGAAAAATCAAAATTACAGAAATCTTAGTTTTCCCATCGTAATTCCTTTTAAAACGAGATATTTTACTATTTCTGATCTTGTGATTTTATTTTGCTTTTAAAAATGTATAGAAGCGTGGTTGGAGAACTGGATGAAGATTTGGACGCAAAGCTAGACTTGTCAAGACTGAGAGCTCATCCCCTAAAGCCTGTCATCCATTGATTTGGATAAATTATATTTATCCTGTTTCCTACCAGGGGCTTTGCATGTGACGATTTTTTATAAATATATGGTTCATTTAAGCTAAGGAAATGATTTCTTATGCTTTGTTTGTTGTATGCATTAATATGTATTATCGAGTTGTAGCCTAGGCATATGCATTTTGGAAGGGACGTTGGGCTTTTGCTGCTGTTGTGCACATTTTTTTGCGAAGTGATGAGGGGGAATCAGTTTTTGTTCAGGGCTGCTGCCAAGTATTTGATACAATGTTTTCTTTGCAATCTAAGTAGTTTAGTGAAGTTAAGATCATTTTTCTTCGAGTATGTGTAGTTACTATTCTGTCTTCAAAGTTAGTTTTTATTGGATTTACTTGTAGGTTCTAATGTCATATGCATCATACGCAAATTTTTATATTTTAAGTTTCTATTGATAATAATTAGGATTTAGGAGTCAACAAAATTTGACGCACATCATACGTAGCTTCAATTAAGATTTACATATTGATAAATGCAAATTATTATGTGTTTTGGGTTGGCGATGTCAATGATGGATAGAAGAAAACGCGGAAAAAGTGCTTTAGTTTCTAGAAGATAATGTGAGAAGATTTTTTAAGATAAGTACCGCTAGAACTAATCCCTTTGGAAAAGAAAATCGTCGTATGTAATCATGAACAAAATCAACAGCAGAGAATGCATGGGCTGAGAGGATAAGAACCCCTAAATAAGCAAATTTCAGGTCAAAAAAGGCAATTTACAAATGGACGAGGCCAAGACTTGTGATCCTATATATAGTTATAGCAAAGAGCAAACAGTTCCAATCTAAAGCAGATAGAGAGGTCCTTTTCTGAATCCACCATGAAATTCTCCACCTCAAAAAGGTTATTCTCCTCGGTGCTTGTTTCAGTCTTCCTGTTTCTTCTGATCTCTAATGCCCAAGCAACTCGGCTCCCGAACCCTGGTTCTTCTCAGAAAGGTGCACATTTCAATATCATTTTGTTTCTCTGTACTTGGTTGCGTTAAGAATTTTATTGCACTATCTTGGAGTTAAAATACAATATGCCTCTTATACCCAATTCCTAAATTGGATTTGGTTCCGAGGAGAATGTAATTGCTTTCTCTTGCTGTTTTGAAAATTTAGATTCACATACGAGTTAGCAATTCTTTCCGAAGCAGATTTTGGCGTTCTCATATTCTTGGACATGAATTTTTCCCTGATATTTCCTTAACAAAATTGTAAAATTAAATGACTAGAAACTGATTATGAAGGCTTGGATTAAACTTAAATGTAAAAGTTATCGAATTTGTGCTAGCTTAAAATTACCCTTCCAAATATTTATGTATACAGATGGATTAGCATCACTCGATTTGTCGCCTGAGGTGGCACACATAAACAGGGCACCTGGGCTCACCCCTCCTTCCCCTAGGGCTAACACAAGCCCTCCTGAGGATCCTCCTAACGTCTAAAACGGGATGATAGTTCGCTAGAAACTGGAATAATGCTTCCTCATTTTGTCATTTGACTCAAGCATGGATACATTTGATGAAAAAGAAAAGTTTGCGTGTATATAACCATTTTCGTCTGGTTGTGGAGATCTGTTTCGTGTTTTTATTATCAAATGTTCGAGAAAAAATGATGATTTTGAGCCTTCTGTATTTCATTCAAAATTTCAACAAGGAAAATAGGGGAAAAAAGTTGCCCAAAAAAAGGCACAGGCCCAATAAGACTAACTGACCAGGAATCATATTGATTGGGTATGAAGATCTAAGAAATAACTTGTGTGTTTTATTTTCCCTTTCTGCCAATATCGTATTGAGGAACAATTTTTTTTTCATATTCCTTTTTAATATTGGGATGCATTGAACCCTAGCAGAGGAAATATAGCCCGAAAGGAAATTAAACATATCCATTTTGATTTCCATGGACAGTTCGCAGTGTTGCCTTGAACTAAATAGATAAATCAGAAAATATGGGTTAAATTAGTGCAATTAATTTCGTTTTCAACGCAATTAAATATTTTCCTTTGACAAAGCTATTTGTACTCTTTTACAGTTTTACCTATTTGTTAAAGGAACCGAGTGATCACAAAATTTCATCTTAAGATCTCTATTGTAGAGTGAAGTGATCAGAATCAGAAAAATAAGAAAAGTAAGAACTAAAGTTTAGTACAATCACAGATTTGCCAATAATGAAAAATTTCTAACATGTGATGGCAAAAAGGCTATCAACAATTTTGCTTTTAACAAGCATAACAATCATGTGATCTTAGAAAACAAATTCACATTAAAGAAGGGGGGAAAATACAATAAAGCTATCATCAATTCTACAATTTTTTCATACCTATGCACGCGCTTCATCAGTATTGACTACTACATCAGGTTTCTCAGGAAGAAAACCGCCAACCTTCCTATATCCAACTGCAAGAATTATTACTGAAATAAGATGAGTTATGTTTCCGATGGGGAATGACAATCTAATGGCGACCTTGTACGAGATTGTCAGAGCAAGTGCCCAGGTGAAAGAAATCAGAGCTACCGCCTCCACCAAGCCTTTCGGGAGTTCTTGCTCGTGTACTTTTAAATCACGGTATGCAGAAAACAAAAGGATTATGAACAACATTACAGTGGCAGCAGTGAGAAAGGTGAATGCCATTGTGTCGTGCATGGCGAGATAGACGAATAAGTTAGGTGCAAGAACAACGTAGACATGTTTCAAAGCTTGTCCTAGCATGGACGGGTTCACTTGTTTACTAGCGGCAGGTATGCTCGGAGACTGTTTCTCTTTGTCTTCAGATTGTTTCTCTTCCATTTGCAAGATAACTTAGATGATGCTAGTTTTTCTGTCAAATGGCAATGAAACTTTTTTATTTTTGTGGTCGCGGTGAAGAAGATTGGGATACTATTTAAATAAAAATTGCGAGGTCAAATGTTGAAAAAGAAGGGAGTAGGGGACAGCAGATTGTGAAGATTCATTTGATTTTAATTGAATTTATTAATGAGAAAAGTTCCGCCAACATTTTAGTTGTCCCCAAATGTCAACATTTTACTATTTAGTTAATTTTTAAAATTTAAAATTCAAATATTAAATCCAAACAATTGATTTTATTTAATTTAATGAGTGATTTTCATATAAGTTTTGAAAATTTTAGAGTTTATTTGATACTCAATCAAAGGCTAAAATATGAACGTATTATAATAAATCCATCACAGTTAATAAGGTTCGTTTGTTTTACTATCTCTTGATCGAGTATCAAATAAACTCCAAAATTTACAAAACTTATATGAAAACGCATCGCTCGTTAAACTAAATATAAGATAACGGTTTGTATTTAACATTTGAATTTTAAAATTTGAAAAAATAACTTAATAGCAAAATGTTGGCATTTGGGACAACCAAAATATTGGTAACGAAACTTCCTCTTTATTAATTTGTTCTTATTTGGTTTGAATCAAGTTTTCTGATCTCATCTGTTTGTCACCTTTAACATATTTTATAAATGTAGAATCTTTTATTTTTCCTGGTAAGCTTTGTTAACCAAATTGTTTAATAAAATAGAGTGTTCCCGATTTCCCATACACAACCTCGGTAATAGTATAATCGAAGGCAGTGTTTTTAACCCAAATTCGATATTTTCTGAAATTTCTCGGTATTTTGTCTCACAATACCAAAAACTTCTGTTTCGGGCACTGCTCTAGTTGCCGGTATTTCTGGAATTTTCTGGTACCGGTATGGTATCGAAAGTACTGATCGAAGGACTTGTAGGTTTCTGACTTGTCAACAAAATATTGTTGCCCCATTTTTATGTTGAATAATGTTTTATGTTGTCTTAAAACCTTAATCAAACCTAACTATGTAAAGGCGATACTTGGATACAATTTCAGGGAGACAGGATGTCCTCAAATATGAGATTTATAATTTAACATAAAAATTCAGGAATGGGATTCTAATATTAAAATGAATTATGTATGCTTAGTATGGCAAAAGATAACGGAAGCCAATTTGATTATAAAATACCTTGAAATTTTTAGGAATTTTTTTTTATTTGATATGAACCTTGATTTTTATTTTTTTATTTTAACAGCTTACGTACAAGTTATGTTACATCATACCGTGCATAAGCTATCGTTCTTTCGATCCTCTTCAAAAATTTTCTGCCAGCATTCAGCAATAGAATCTTTGTCCGAAGAACCAAAATTAAATATAATAAAAAACTGAACCCAGGCAATTGAGATCGAATTGACCCAAAATTGACTTTATCAAGAGTTTTCTACATACGTAATCTCTACTCGAAGGCTCCAGATCATTCATCTACTTTTCCACAACATATACATTAATATAACCTATATACGCTAATTAAGAAGATACAAGTTATTCAAGTTTGTCTTTCTTCTAGACAGGTAACAGACGAAAAGAAACAGCATAAAAAACAAAAGTAATTAGTCCAAGTCAGAGGTCCTTTTCTCCTTGACTAATGAAGTAATGAGTAATGCCAGTAGCAAATTCAATTTTTTTAAAGGAAACCCCACCGCTTGCCCTCTTACCCCTGAGGGCTGAGGCTAGCCAGAAAATACTTCGAATAACAAGCAATCACTCGCACAGGCACTGTATTATCTAGAAGTACCAGTGCACCATAGTATCTGTACCCTTTTAATCTTCCTAGCAAATTCAACTTATATTTTGCCAAACTACAAACGAAAACAAAATAGTACTAGGTGCAGGCATATTGAAACCCCAATTCGACTTAAAATGTCATGGATAGAGCTAGTAAGAATTTAAGATCACTCAAGCGATTTGTGAGCATAATAAAAATAATTTTATTGGACTACAAAATTTCAGGTTGAGTGTTAGGTTCAGCTTAAGCTCAACAATCACCCTTCACTTTTAGATCTGTCATTTTTTATGTAATATTTTAATGAAATGTATACATTTCAAATGGCTGAATTTGTATAGTTGTATGGAATCCCATTTTCTTTTTGAAGGCCAAAACAAATAAATTGCAGCAACCAAAGAAAAAAAAAACACAGAGAAAATTGTCAAGCAACCTAATAAACTGAGCATCAGATATTAGATAATTAGTAAGGGATGATCATTACAAACGCAGAGCTGGTATTAGCATTAGTTAATACAAACAAGTACTGGCACAATAGATCCATGGCTTATGCCTTACATAAATATTTACTTGCAAGAAAGCAAATTCAGTGTACCATATTAGTGTGCATTGACCCTTTCTTGACAGATGCAAAAAGATCCAGAGAGCCTCATGGTCATCCTCCTTGATGAGGCACACCAGTTCAGGAAATATGGTGCATTGGAGCACCACCAGTTTCTTTCTTCTTTCCCTGAGGAATATTAGTCACACACAGACCCGCTCTAACAACTTCAGATTTCTTGGACTTGGTAGCAACATGGACGCCGACCTCAGGCTGAACAGGCATTCTTCTCATCTTGTATTTAAAAACCTTGACGGTGTACTCCTTCCCATCAATCTTATACTTCTCAGGTTCTTCTTTTAATCCTTCTACCATATAAAGGCCGTCATACGTGAATGCCATTGCCGGCCTGCCAGATTCGCTGATATTGTGCCCACGAATAACCCGCACAGGTTTCTTCATATCCATGCTATTCTTTAATGCGAGGTTACCGCCCTTGAGCTTTTGATCTTGTGGTAAAGTCTTCTGGCCTTTCTTGCCAGTAGGCTGTCCACCAGAGCCAGTGTAGATCAGCACATCAGAGCCGTCCACGCCATCAGAGTACCCGCCAGATTCGACGACACTGGTTGCCACCGGAATATCATTGATTTTGGTCCAGTCAATGCCGCTTTGAGGAGGGCAGTGGAGACCAATCAAATGGAGCTCCGCTCGGTAGCGGAACTCATCTCCCACTTTTACACCCGGTACATGGCCCACAAAGGGACCTCTTTTGACATACTCAATAGATTTCTTAACATTCTTCATAGCTTCGAGATCAATTCTGTTATTAGGCTTTGAATTTGACTGGAACCCAGTTTCGGCCTCTACAAGGAGATTGTACTCCTTTTGAAATAGATCAAGGATTCTCTTGACATAACCACGTGCATCACTGTCAGAGATAGTTACTGGGGTTAAGGTCAGAGTCCTCAGATTAGCTAGCTGTGCACCTGGGCTATCCTCCTTAAGGGGTGGGATACTCTTTTTGGCAACTCTTCTTTCTTTCTTGTTTGTTTTGGGTTGTTTCAGACTCGGACTGGGCTGTGAGGTACGCACAACAGACTCGTTTGCCCGCAAACCAGAATGTAGTGATGCTGGCTTGGCGGGCAGACACAGGACCGTTTCTCTGAATTCTCGAGCACCTTGTGAATGGGCATCATCATCATCATCATCATGATCAGTGTTGATTTTGGTCGAGGGATTAACAGCCGCCGCCGCCGCAGAGGAAGCCCCATTCTTATCCTTACGATCAGACAACCTTGCATTCTCATTACCAGTATCGTTTTCACTCTCAACCTCCACCTCCTCCTGATCTTGGGGGTTTACTTGCTCAGAGGGAGATGGAGGGTTTTGGAGAGGTGCATGAACATAAGAAGAATGGAGAGAGAAATCAGGACCCCTGCCGCAGCCGGGAGGATACCGGCGTATTGCAGAAACGGACCGTCTCTTGGGCGGGCCGTAAAAGTACTTCTTCTCGCTCACAGTAGCAGTAGCAGTAGCACTAGCTAAGGCAGAGGAGGAGCAAGGGATCTCCTGGGTGGTGTTGAGACTGACGGCCGGAGGTGGAGGAGGAGAGGCGAAGCGGCCGCAGCCGGGTGGCCAGTGGCGGACGGCGGAGACTTGGCGAGGCTTCAGGCCTCGCGCCGATGGGGCGTCTGAGATCCGCCGTGGAGGTCGCCATGCTTCCGCCTCCGCCTCCGCCACAGCCTCAGGGTGCATCGCCTCTCGCCGCTGCCTCTCTCTCTTCTCTGTTGTTTCCCTAGTATTTAGTAGACTAGTAGTGAGAAAAACTGGGGTTTAGAGTTTAAGGCCCTGATCGGAAACAGAAAACGACGCGAGAATTGGAAATGGATTTCTGTTTCCATCAAATCTTGTGATCGGAACCGATTAAACATAAGGAGTTGATTTCATTCGGAGCGACTTGGTGGGAAAATTTTCGGCCGGCGAAATCACACGAAGAATGTAGAAATTTCGAGCGATTTCAATTGTGCTGAGAGTCACGCTGGAGTACTGGACCAAAATGCCCCTTTCTCTTCCGATAAAACCTTGCTCTTTTCTATTCAAAATAGAATTCACTTTGTTAAAGAAGATACGCACCTCAGAGAGAGACATTAATCATTCATCGTTGGTTTTCGTTCTTTTTCAAATTGAGGACAGATTTTCCTTTGTTCCTCACTAGTATATTATACGTTCTTTTTAGCTGTATCTTTCTATATAATTTGTGCACACAAGTTTGTTTGTTGAAATGTTCCAATAAAATGTTCTAGTGATATTCATTGCTAGTTTTCTTTCTTTTCCAAATTGAGGAAACGTCAATTGAAAGCATTGATTTGAAGCCAATTTTAATGCAAAGCTGGTTTGTGTAGCCATAAGATACGTTGGTTTAAATTGTTGATTTGAAAGTCGGTTTAATTGTAAAATATGTTGAGTCGGTAATTGCGTTTGTAGTTTGGTATAAAATGTTAATTTCATTAATCAGGTTTTGTTGCACGAAGGAGATGCAACGAATTATTTGCCGTAGGGATTGCAGAAGGTGGAAAGCCGGGAACGAGGACATAATAGTCAAATTTAAAATATGAAATAAGTCCTCCAATATTCTACGGGGTTTCCGATCACTTAATTTCAATTCCCGTCAATTCTATTTATATTGTTTCCGATCACCAAAAATCAATTGAAATCATTTCTAATCAATTCTATTCTATTGAATTGAAATCAACTCCTATCATACCACCATTCCGATCAAGCAATAAGACTTTGAATCGTCATGGAAATGCAATTCAATTTGAAGGTCCCAATTTGGAGATTCTAATAATGACTGAAATACCCTCATTTTATAATAAATATAATTTTGTAAAGTACAATAAAGAAGGGTTATTTTAGTCCTTACCAAAAAATTTCCGAGTGAATCTTCAAGATTGAGGAGTGAGAATATACGGGTTCTCATTTTACTTGCCTCCAAATTTTTGCCTTGGTTATCTCAACAGTTCAGTGATTACAGTCCTTTTTGATGGATGGATTGATTGATTGAAGGGAAACTTCACTGTGAATATGTTAAGTTGGGAAGCGTGATCATATCTTTTATCTTATATATACAAAAAAAAAGATTCATAGTATTCTGTCATGCATTTTGGAGTGATAATAGTGTTTTAAATTTAATAAACGGAGATTTAAATTTTGTATAAATATATGTCATGAAAAAAAGAAACAAAAAAAAAATGAATCGTTCTACTATTACTTAATTTTTTTTCAAACTTTGAAAATTAGATTCTATATATTTAGTATAATAAAATGTATCTAGAAAAGAACAAAAACAAATATTTTGTACGAGATTTACGGCTGAATCCAAATCCTGTGTCGCGCGGCACGCTTGCAGCGCAGGTAATCTGAGCCGTTCCCCAAATCCAACGACTCACGTTTTGTTTTCCTCTCCGCTCCCTCCGTATCGGATCCAAAACAAACAAAACCGCATCCGCATCTTATTGCAAACATCTCTCTCCTCTTTCGACAACACACGGCCATGGCGATTCTGCTTCACCTCCGCCTTCGGTATCTCCACGATCGACTACCTCAGCAAGATCGATTCGGAACTCTTCTTCATCTGCTGGCCTCTTCTCGTCACCACCGCTCTCCGCCTCTCGCCTCCCTCAGCTCGCGTCTTCCTTCTCTTCTCTATCCTGGTCAATCTATCGGAGTTTAGAGGAGTCTTCTTTCGTCTCTAAACCCTAGACTCGCATATCTACTGACACAGGTCAATTCTTCAAATTTTTACTAAATTATGAAAATTTAGACCTCTATAGGTATCAGTAGAGCAAAAATAGGAGTACTTGAAATGTCATCATATTATGCAAATTGAAAAGCACCAAATTGTCGTCATTACTGACTTCATTCAGCCAAAATTGATAATCCCAACTAAAGTTCATAATTCTGATCTTAATATTTGTTGTATGATTTTGTAGAAATACAAAACTGATGAGCACAAATGAAGATGCAGCATCAATGAACTATATTTTAACTATTTCCTATTTTAATTTTTGATTGTTTGCTTTCTTGCTTAATCTATTATGAACAGCTTAAGAGTGATTTTTAACCATCAAGTAACTACCTGGTTACTGCTCATTTTAGATGCTGTTGTTAAGCAATGGAGAAGGAAGTGGAAGAATATAAAAGGCAATTGGATGATCAGCTGAAGTAATTGAAGAAGTTCCTTTTGATTGTTTAATTTTATAATGAAGAAAATTTGCTTATGTTTTTAATTGAATGATATTTGTACTACTTGCTTGTGTTATGTATTGGTACCTTTGTTTAGCACATTACTGTTATTTACTTATTAGACTGAGAGAATATACAAGATAGTGCAAATGAGAGAAGATACAAGACAACCTTATGGGAGCTAATTAACAAAGACTATCTTGAGGTGATTATTTGCATTTTTTTTTTTATATTTCATTTGCATGTTATTACTAATCACTACGTAAATTGATCTTATTACTAAATTTTCAAATCTAGCATTTTAGGTAGGAAATGCTGCATCAGCACAGACAAAGGTTATTAATTAATTTACATATGGTATATTCAAGTTTGTGATTTTGTCCCAAGTTACTTTTTCTTTTACATGAGGTTAAGTGTGACAGAGGCAAGATACCAATTACTCTATCTACATAAATATAGTAATGGTATGCTGAACTGTGGCCCACTTATTGTTGGTTTAAACAATTAACTCTCGATTTGCCGATTTGCAAAACAACACCAAACCTATTAACTAACGCCTCAATTTAGTGGATTTTTAGCGTTTTAATCAAAGAATGGCTTGAAGCAGTAGAGCACAAGTTTGGGAGCATCAAGAGACTTCATTAGACTAGTTAAAGTCAATAGATTAGGTATTTTTAATCCCTAAACTAATCTCAATCAGTTTGCTGTCATTTTGCTGGTTTTCAGTACCAGTGCGTTGTATAACGCGTCAATTGCGTTAGAAAACGCACCAGTACTGTGCTGAACTTCAATTTCGTTTTGATTTCAGAAGACAGTGCGTTACACAACGCTCCTATACGTTGTGCAACGCACTGGAAAAGTTATACAACGTACTACCTCCGTTGTGCAACGCAGTGCGTCACACAACGCTCTGTGCGTTGCACAACCCGCCTTTGATTCTCCCCTGGAACTTTTCGACTCATTTTTGAGCCAAAATTCCATGTATTTAATGTCATTCAATGAGGCGTTGTATAACGGACCAAGACGTCGTATAACGCGTTTTTGCTTCTTAATCCTTTGTGCAGATTTTTACGCGTCATGTAACGCGTTGCCACGTTACATGATACGTCTGACATTTTTCTAGCCGTTGAGTTTGTTTTTGTTCATGCGTTGCATAACGGGTTCTTTGCGTTGTGTGACGCTCTGACAACTCAAACGGATACCTTATCCATTCTGTTGTATTATAACGGTCATCTGTGCGTTACAAAACGCTCTATTGCGTTGTGCAACGCACTGATAACGGGAAGTTCAGCTTTTTGGCCTGTTTATAACGGCTAGTTGTGCGTTGCACAACGCTCCTTTTACGTTGTGTAACGCACTGGATATTTCTGAGTTGATTTGGAGCTCTTGGCGCCCTCTATTTATATCAGCCCCCTTGGGACTGTTTAGACACTTTTTCAACCTTGCTAAATCACTCTTTCTGAGCTCCATTCAACTTGAATCAATAGCCTCTTGTCTTTGAGCATTTGAATAGCAAAACCATTTGAGATTAGAGTGTTTCTATACCAAACCCTAATCGTAATTGTGAGATTTTTGAGTGTTTTGGTTAGAGCCTCAATTCAATTGAGTGTTTGAGTTGTATTTTGGAGTTAGGCCGATCCACCTTGAGTGTCATTGTGACAAGGTGATTCGGTTCGAAGTTGTAGACACGTTCTTTGTGGAATTGAACGGAGCGCGCCCTTTCGTGGTTGCAAAACTCCCGGAGACGTACGACTAAGGCTAGCCTTTTCTAGCGGGTCGGAACTCCGTAATATATTGCGTGTCAACTCTTTATCTCTTCTCTTTACTTGCTTGTATTGTGTGATTAGACCAAACTTGAATTGAACCAAAAATTGACCATAGCGGTTTAGGAAATTGAAATTGTGCCTATTCACCCCCCTCTAGGCCTTTCGTTAGGGACAATAAAGTGGTATCAGAGCGGGGGTTATCTTTTGACCTTTTTGTGAGTTAGATAACATCGATTCATGGCCTCTAGGGTGATAGAAAAACCGGACAAGTTTGGTTCCACTTGCAAGAACTTCCGTTATTGGAAGAGGTGTATGGTTGTATACCTTAACTTGATTGACCTTTGGGATGTAATGGATAAACCATATGCACCAAACCTAGATAGTGAAGGTAGGGAGATTCATGCCTCAAAATTGCTTAGGGCCAAAAATGACAATGCCGTAAATGTCCTTCTCAACTCGGTTCATGAGTCCATAGCGGCCATTTTTGGTAGTTCAACCAATGCACATGAAATGTGGGTTTCTCTCTTGAACCGTTATGAGGGAAATTCTCTAATCAAAAGCTCCCGTCAATTTGAGTTGGAGTCAAGATTAGATAATTTCCGCATAATGGATGGTGAATGCATCGAGGAAATGTATACTCGGTTTATACAATTGCTCGATGAATTCAACAACATTGGAGAAACCCTATCTAATAGCCGTGTGATAGGAAGATTGCTTAGGGCCTTGGTGGGAAGACCTCAATTCGACAATCTCATCTCGACTCTTGAGACACAACAAAGGTCTCACAACAACCTCACACCGGAGATCATCTACACTCACTACCGGTGTGTAGAAGAGAAGCTCAAGCAACTTGGGGAGTTGAGATATGAGCCTAAAACCGTGGCATTGTCGGCTAGTGACAACAAGGCGTCTCCCTCCAAGAACCGACACAATGACAACCAACAAGGAAGGCACCGTCACTCGAGTGACAAGACTAAGGGCATATTGGACCTTGATGAGGACAAACAAGGTGCCTTGCTCTCTAAAATGTTTCGGGCCATCATGATCTTTGAGGGAAAGTTCAACAAAGAAAGGCTTGAGAATGATGAGAGAGCTCTTTGTTTTGTTTGCCAAAAGGAGGGCCACACAATGTACACTTGCTTCAAGCTCTTCCCACACTTAAAGAGAGATAAGGAAGATGGTGGTAAGAAGAGAAGTGATGGCCGGTACAAGTCCAAAATGGGACATTACAAGGGCAAGAAAAAGGGTGAGAAAGCTATGCAAGCCACTTGGGACAATGATTCCGACTCAAGCTCATCCTCTCAATCCGATTCGGAATCCGAGTGCGACTTTGACAACCTTGCTCTTGTGGCTCAAGTCAATGGTGTGATGATGCCGGTGGATGACAACCTAGATGATTTGGTGAAGGAAGCGTTTAACGAGTTCAACCGAGGCAACATCTATGTGCATCCATTGAGCAAAGCTAGCATTGACGAGGCTTCAACTTCTACCTCAACCTCTACTCAAACTCCAATGGTGATTCAAGAAGAGGTACCTAAGGTTGCTCTTGAAGCACCTAAGATTACTAATGAGGTACAACTAGACTCAATCCTTTGTAGTGATAGTGATAGTGATAGTGAAAATGACTTGTGCTTGAATGATGATACAAACTCTCAAATTGATAGGTTGAATGATTATCTTGATGAGTCCCTTAAGACTATTGCTAGTCAAAAAAGGGAAATTAGCCTTTTGACGGCTAAGTTGCATGATCTTGAAACTTTGGTGAGTAAGTATAAGGGTATGATTGAGAATTTTGAAAAATCCAAAGATTGTGAAAAGTGTCAAACTCATTTGAGTGAGACAAATGTTTTGAAAAACAATGAAAGGGCATCAAGTTCATCTAGTGTTTCTTATAGCACCAAGATGGATCTTGACAAAATGTATGTGGGCCAAAAACCCAATGACAAATCGGGACTTGGGTTCAAGAAGGGGAATCAATCCACTTTTAGACCAAGAAACTCGATTAGCCCGACACAAAATGAGAGGTATTATAACAAGGGCACCAATGATAGGAACACACACGGGAAAGGGCAAAAGAATTTCTTTGGTTCTCAAAATGGTGCTCAAAAGAATTTTGGTAGGAATAGAAATGGTTCCAAGGGTTCTCAAAGGAATTTACAAAACAATCGGGCCCCAAACAATTTGTATTTCAAGGGTCCCGATGGGTGCTTTCATCTTTTCCAAAAGAATGGGGGAAATAGGAATAGCACACACACTAGACCTCAAAATAATGGAAAAAATAAGAATACCTCTCAACAAAACAAAACGAATTTTCAAAAACCCAATTTCAAAGGCTCTCAATCATACACCTTCTCTAAGGATCCAAAGATCAAGGCCATGGAGCTTAGGCGTCATTATGAGACCCATTTTGTTAGAGAAAGCTCACAAATGAACAAACCCACTAGTGCTTGTTGCAACTATTGTGGTAAGAATGGTCATCTCACATTAGAATGCAAGTTTAGGAAAGCAAACCATACATCCGATTCAAAAAATATGGTTTGGCTTCCTAAAGTCGCTTCCACTTCCATCTCATCTAGTGGAAGCGGTTCTAATGTGGCTTGAAAAACCATTCTATTTCCCCGGGCCTTATAGTCAAATTTTAAGGGGGAGAAAATACAAGAATTATGTTAGTTGTTTGTTTCTAACTAATATACATTCTTGTAGGTTTGTTTGTTTTCATCATTCAAGAAAAGTGCTTGGATCATAGATAGTGGTTGTTCACATCACATGACCGGTGATGAAACGTGTTTCAAGGCACTCGAATCTTTTGATGGTGGTGAGGTTACTTTTGGAAATAATCTTAGAAAGAGTACTATTATTGGTATAGGCTCGGTTGGTAATCAAAACCTTACGGTATCCAATGTTTATCTAGTTGATGGTCTTAACTACAACCTTTTAAGTGTGAGCAAATTGTGTGATATCGGGTATTATTTGAAGTTTGATTACTCTTCTTGTTATGTGCATCAAACTTCGGATAATTCTCTTGTTTATACCGGACAAAGAAAAAAGGATGTCTATTACTTGAACTTTGACCATTTTACCACCGGTGAACAATGCTTTAGTGCCATAGCTACCGGTTCATGGCTATGGCATAGAAGACTTGGTCACGTTTCAATAGACTCTCTTAAGAAACTAGTCAAATTCAATCTTGTCCGTGGCCTTCCATCACACAAACTTGACTTAAATGGGTTGTGTGAAGCTTGCATGAAAGGCAAACCAACCAAATCTAGTTTTAAGACCAAAGAAATTATCTCTACCTCTCAACCATTGCAATTACTCCATATGGACTTGTTTGGACCAATAAATGTCATGAGTTTGAGCAAAAAGAGGTATGTGTATGTGGTGGTAGATGACTATAGTCGCTTTACTTGGGTTTTCTTTCTTGCTCACAAGGAGGAAACATTTGACTATTTTGTCAAATTTAGCAACCGGGTTGAAAATGAAAAAGGGTTGAAAATCTCTAGAATTCGTAGTGACCATGGAAGGGAATTTGAGAATGCTAAATTTGATGAATTATGCATAGAAAAAGGATATAAACAAGAGTTTTTCGCTCCACGCACTCCCCAACAAAATGGTGTAGTGGAGAGGAAGAACCGAACCCTACAAGAGCTAGCACGCACAATGCTACATGAATTCGCCGTACCCAAATTCCTTTGGGCCGAAGCGGTAAATACGGCATGTCATGTAGTAAACCGTGCATGCATTCGATCCAAACTTAAGAAAACACCATTTGAATTGTGGGTTGGTCGAACTCCAAATATATCCTATTTTCGTGTATTTGGGTCCAAGTGTTTTGTACTTGATGAGTCTCCTAAAGTAACCAAATTTGATGCTAAATCTTTGACCGGGATATTTGTTGGTTACTCAAACACAAGTAAAGCATATAGAGTTTATTTGCCTACCTCAAGGGTTGTAATTGAGTCCATAAATGTCAAATTTAATGAAAATGCTAATGAGAAAACCGAGGAAGGTAACTCTATTGTAGGTATTCAAGATGGGGCAACAACTCAAGAGATTGAGTTTCAACCGAAGGATGAGCTTCCACCGGTGATAATCGAGGAGCCTTTGAACCGGGTCGATGACAATTTGATAGGGGGAGAGAATCATGAGGAAAACACAATTGACACAACTCAAGATGAGACGCCTCATGATGAACCTCAACCTATGCCTCAACCGGTTCATGAGCCTCTCGAAGTGCTTAGAGAAGTGTCTTCTCATCCTCTTTCTAATGTTATAGGTGACCCTAGGGAAGGTGTTAGGACTAGGTCGGGTTTAAACCAAATGGTTGGTCATTGTGCCTTTGTATCTCAACTAGAACCAAAATCTTTCAAGGAGGCCAATGTTGATCCAAATTGGATTGTTGCCATGCAAGAGGAATTGAACCAATTTGAAAGAAATCAAGTTTGGGAACTTGTACCCTTACCAAGTGGTAAGCAAGTTATTGGTACCAAATGGGTTTATAGGAACAAGCTAGATGAACTTGGTAATGTGGTTAGAAACAAGACTCGTTTGGTTGCACAAGGTTTCAAGCAACAAGAAGGTATTGACTTTGAGGAAACCTTTGCACCCGTTGCTCGTCTTGAATCCATTAGAATGCTCTTGGCATATGCCTCTAACAAAGGTTTTACCTTATTCCAAATGGATGTCAAGAGTGCGTTTCTAAATGGATGGATAGATGAGGAAGTGTATGTCCAACAACCTCCCGATTTTGTTGACCATTTTAATCCCGACCATGTGTTCAAGCTTCACAAAGTTTTGTATGGTTTGAAACAAGCTCCTAGAGCTTGGTATAGTAGACTTTGTACATTCCTTCTTGACAATGGTTTTGTTAGGGGTAAAATGGACACAACCCTTTTCACCAAGAAAAGGGATGATCATTTATTACTTGTGCAAATCTATGTGGATGATATTATTTTTGGCTCTACTAATGCAACTCTTGCACAAGAGTTTTTCTCTTTGATGAGTAGTGAATTTGAGATGAGCATGATGGGAGAACTCAACTTCTTTTTGAGCTACAAATCAAACAACTCCAAGATGGCATCTTCATTAGTCAAACCAAATATGCCAAGGAGTTGATCAAGAAGTTTGGTGTTGAGGATAGCAAGAGCTTGGACACACCAATGGGCAAGAGTGCAAATATTGATGCGGATGAGAAAGGCAAGCCAATGGACATAACTCTCTATCGAGGCATCATTGGAAGTTTGCTTTATCTCACGGCGAGTAGGCCGGATATTATGTATGCCGTATGTCTATGTGCTAGGTACCAAGCCAATCCTAAGGAATCTCACCACAAAGCGATAAAAAGGATCTTGAGATATGTTAAGGGTACCCAAAGTTTAGGTCTTTGGTATGGTAAACAAACCGAACTAGACTTGGTAGGGTATACCGATGCCGACTTTGCCGGTGACCGTATGGACCGAAAGAGTACTAGTGGAACTTGTCAATTTCTTGGTGGTTCACTAGTCTCTTGGTCGAGCCGCAAGCAAACCTCGGTTGCTCTTTCAACCGCGGAAGCCGAGTATGTGGCAGCCGGTAGCTGTTGTACACAACTACTTTGGATGATGCAAACCCTTAGAGATTATGAGTTAGAATTCCAAAAAGTACCAATCTTGTGTGACAATACTAGTGCCATCCTTATATCCAAAAACCCGGTATTGCACTCTAGAACCAAGCACATAGAGATACGACATCATTTTATCCGTGATCATGTTGAGAAAGGTGACGTGGAGTTGGTTTACATTGACACAAAAGAGCAAATTGCCGATATCTTCACAAAACCCCTACCTACGCAACAACATCTTGAACTTAGGTTCAAGCTCGGTATGCTCGAACTCAAAGATTAATCTCAATTGCATAACTTAGTTGTCTGTGTCATTTGGAGCTTGATTGATTGATTTTTTATTCGAAAAACAGTTTTATTTGGATTTCTCTCAGTTTTCTGGGCAAAAATCAGTTTTTCTGCCCAGTGCGTTGTATAACGCTCATGGAACGTTGTGCAACGCACTGTCTGTTCAAATCAATTCTGTTTTCGTTTTTTAAATTTTTTTTTCTGGCACACGTTATACAACGCAATATAACGTTTTGTAACGTTCCTCAAACGTTACACAACGTGTTGTAGCGTTATAAAACGTTTCCTTCTGGATTTGAAATTACGTTGTACAACGCCATGTTGCGTTGCTTGACCCTTTTACACATTGTACAACGCATCTTACACGTTGCTCAACGCTTTGATCAGTAACAGTTTTTGAATTTGATTTTTGAATCTGTTTAGCAGTGCGTTGTGTAACGCTAATAGTGCGTCATATAACGCACTGTGGCTATGGAGTTTTGCTGAGCTATTCTTCTGTGCGTTATGTAACGCACCAGTTGCGGTGCTTAACGCTCTGTCGCCAAGAGGCGCCTTTTAATTCGAATTTCTGTCTCTTTCTCTTCCTTCTTCTCCAACCCGACAGAACTCTCTCTTTCCTCTCCAGAACTCCTCTCACTACTCTAACCAAATACTCCCTCTACTCTACACCTCTCCGGCAACCGAGACCACCTTTCTTCTCTCCTCTCTCTCCTCTTCAACCTCATACTATTCACTTCCACTCTCTCTCTCTCTTTCACTCTCTTTGCCGAAACCCTAGCCTCAACCATCATCTCCAATTCCGACGATCCAACCGTCGGTTCTTCAATCGGCTTGGCACACGGCTTCAACAAGGGTCTCTCCTTCATCTCCAACCCTTCAATCAAGGTTATACTCGGTTTACTCTCTCTTCTCAATTCAATGGCACCACCCAAATCGGCAATTACCAAAAGGGCAAAGAAAAATCCCAAAGGTTCCTCCTCCTCTAACCCGGACCAAACCGAACAAACCGAGACCATACCAATGGAAGTAACCCCGTCCAACTTGGTTGAAAATTGGACTATTGCTAGCAACAACGAGTTTCTCTTTACCCGGGATGCCTATTTTCGCTACTTTAATAGTAGCATTCTTGGAAATAACCGCGAGTTAACCGATTGCTTTTACCTCAAACAACACCCGGAGGAAACCCCTATTTCTTTTGCCAACTATGAATGGGACCGCCTCCAACCTTACTTGGATTTTTGGTCCGTTACCGGTCTCTTGGGTTGCACCGAAGCATACCGTTCCGATCTTGTCAAACTCTTCTATGCAAACCTCTTCGTGGTGTTTCATGATGACAAACCCCATGCTCGCTCCTATGTGTGTGGCAAGTCTATCCACATCACAATGGAGCGCCTTTGTGAGGTGTTTGGGTTGAAAAATGAAGGGGCACACATCTACGTGCATCAAGATTGGCCATCCAACTACCATGCCAACATAGAACCGTTTGAGAAGTACCATGAGTGGTTCTATTGTTGGCAAGCCTATGATTTGGCTCACTTCTCGGCCACCGAACTCCCGGCATATCACCGATTCCTCTTCCTCATTATCAACAATGTCATAGCCCCAAAGAAAACCATTAAGACAAATGTTGAGAAGAGAGAGGTATTTCTCTTGCGCTCGGTACTCGAGCAAACACCGAAGGTGAACCTCCCCTATCTCATTCTTAGCCATATGCATAAAGTTCGCACCTCTACAACAATGTTTCTACCATATGGCCACCTCATTTCTCATCTCCTCTACCAAGATGGGATCAATCCAAACTTGCACATGTGGGGTCAACCTCCGACTCCGAATGATTTTGTGCGCCCCAAGAATCTCATTGATGTATTCAAGAGCACGGGATGGGTCATTACCGGCGACAACCATCTCATAGCCAATCCAACTTGGATTGTGGCACCCGGGGCAAAACCGAATCAATACGCTTCACCCGGCCAAGAGCCAACCCTTACACCCGGCTCACGGGGTACCTCTTCCTCAAGCATGCCCTTCGACCTCAAGGAATATTTGGATGGTCAATTCAATGCCTTCAATGCCAATGTAAATGAGCAATTCGGCCAATTCACCAACACTTTGGACAACTATGGCGTCCGTTTGGACACTCTTGAACAAGGTATTAGTGTTTGGAAAGAAGAGGAGGAAGCACACCGCCAAAGCACCACCACCGCAATCACCAATCTTCAAAATGACTTTCAAAAATTCTGGGGTGATACGGAGAGGGATCTCAAGAAGATCTTGAAGTGGAGCAAGAAAGCGGCCTCATCGAGTGGTGGCGGAGACGTAGATTCCGAGGAAGATTGAGTTGTTTCCGTGCCAAGACCTTAGCCCAAGCCTTTCTTTTGATTTTCTTTCTCGCTTTTCGTAGTTTCTTTTAGTTCCATCTCGTGGTTTTTTTTTGGATTTTATGTGCTAAATGGTTTGATGATTTCTTTTGTTGTGGATTTGAGATTAATGTGCTATGAACTTAATGGTTATTGTGTGATTTTCTTAGCTACTACTTGTGGTGTGACAAATGCCTTTTTATTTCCTTGTCTTACTCTTGGCATGCATGGTTATTTGCTTGTATAATTATGTGGTATTAGGTTTTGTTAAAGCTTCCCCTACATTCTATTTAATTGCTAAATTCTTTTTGAAAGGGGGAACAAATACTTGTTGAGTCTATAACTCTAGTGGTTTAGGTTTGCACCGATAACCCTTTTCCCATAATTGCAAAAAGGGGGAGAAAATAGAGTTTAGAGTAAATTGTTGTTCTAAATTGCCATATTTATCTATCAATTTACTTAGGTGTTGTTTTGCAATTCGGCAAAAGGGGGAGATTGTTGGTTTAAACAATTAACTCTCGATTTGCCGATTTGCAAAACAACACCAAACCTATTAACTAACGCCTCAATTTAGTGGATTTTTAGCGTTTTAATCAAAGAATGGCTTGAAGCAGTAGAGCACAAGTTTGGGAGCATCAAGAGACTTCATTAGACTAGTTAAAGTCAATAGATTAGGTATTTTTAATCCCTAACTAATCTCAATCAGTTTGCTGTCATTTTGCTGGTTTTCAGTACCAGTGCGTTGTATAACGCGTCAATTGCGTTAGAAAACGCACCAGTACTGTGCTGAACTTCAACTTCGTTTTGATTTCAGAAGACAGTGCGTTACACAACGCTCCTATACGTTGTGCAACGCACTGGAAAAGTTATACAACGTACCACCTCCGTTGTGCAACGCAGTGCGTCACACAACGCTCTGTGCGTTGCACAACCCGCCTTTGATTCTCCCCTGGAACTTTTCGACTCATTTTTGAGCCAAAATTCCATGTATTTAATGTCATTTAATGAGGCGTTGTATAACGGACCAAGGCGTCGTATAACGCGTTTTTGCTTCTTAATCCTTTGTGCAGATTTTTACGCATCATGTAACGCGTTGCCACGTTACATGATACGTCTGACATTTTTCTAGCCGTTGAGTTTTTTTTTGTTCATGCGTTGCATAACGGGTTCTTTGCGTTGTGTGACGCTTTGACAACTCAAACGGATACCTTATCCATTCTGTTGTATTATAACGGTCATCTGTGCGTTACAAAACGCTCTATTGCGTTGTGCAACGCACTGATAACGGGAAGTTCAGCTTTTTGGCCTGTTTATAACGGCTAGTTGTGCGTTGCACAACGCTCCTTTTACGTTGTGTAACGCACTGGATATTTCTGAGTTGATTTGGAGCTCTTGGCGCCCTCTATTTATATCAGCCCCCTTGGGACTGTTTAGACACTTTTTCAACCTTGCTAAATCACTCTTTCTGAGCTCCATTCAACTTGAATCAATAGCCTCTTGTCTTTGAGCATTTGAATAGCAAAACCATTTGAGATTAGAGTGTTTCTATACCAAACCCTAATCGTAATTGTGAGATTTTTGAGTGTTTTGGTTAGAGCCTCAATTCAATTGAGTGTTTGAGTTGTATTTTGGAGTTAGGCCGATCCACCTTGAGTGTCATTGTGACAAGGTGATTCGGTTCGAAGTTGTAGACACGTTCTTTGTGGAATTGAACGGAGCGCGCCCTTTCGTGGTTGCGAAACTCCCGGAGACGTACGACTAAGGCTAGCCTTTTCTAGCGGGTCGGAACTCCGTAATATATCGCGTGTCAACTCTTTATCTCTTCTCTTTACTTGCTTGTATTGTGTGATTAGACCAAACTTGAATTGAACCAAAAATTGACCATAGCGGTTTAGGAAATTGAAATTGTGCCTATTCACCCCCCTCTAGGCCTTTCGTTAGGGACAATACTTATTATTATTATTTTTTTGTTTTGTTTTGTGAAGGCTGTAGAACTAGATGCAAAGAAAAACGTCAAAGCAAGTGTTGCCAATGATCCTGACATAATCAATGATGAAACAAAGAGTTGGATTGAGAATGAGATTGAGGAGTTCACTTTCATTTATGATGAAGAATAATTTAATTTAAGACGAAGAAACTTAGTTAGCTCATTTTAATTGGGGATAAGTTGTTTCCTACTTCATTTAAGTTACTGTTTTCATTGGAGTTTAAATTACTGTTATTTAATTTAAGATGAAGTAACTTAGTTAGCTCATTTTGGAGATAGGCTGTAGTCAAATAAATCCTTATTGTTATTTAATTTAAGATGAAGTTACTTGCTGTAGTCAGATAAATAGGCTGTTTATTCATTTTGTATAAATTCTTTTCACTTCATAAACGCAACTTATAAAAGGCATGTATCACAAACGCAACTTATAATAGCTTGAAAGGTGTGTTGGTACCAGTACAGGTACAGAAGAGCGAGAGTATATGATTGGGAGAGCAAGCGCTGCTAATTTTTGTTTCATATGGCATTTTAATATGTTGTTTCAAACTTGCATTTAATTGACTGTTGCTTATGTTGCATTGCGCCTCAACTGCATTTTATTTCACTGTTTCATATGTATAAAAGCATGGTAAATATCAGACTGATATATATCAAGTAAATCTCAATTACAGTAACTCAAAGTACAAAAAGTCAATTACAGTAAATATCAGACTATCAGACTATGGTAGATATCAAGTAAATCTCAATTACAGTAACTCAGAAGTAAATATCAAACTATGGTAAGTATCAAGTAAATATCAACTGCATCCATAATATCAAAGTAATAAGTCAAGCATTCACTAAACAACACTAAAACAAAAAAAAATACAAGCTACTTCACTAACTCTTAAATCATACAACATACAACACTAAACGACCTATTAATCTTTGACTTTTAAAAGCATTTTTCTCTACTCACAAGAAGTGAAACTAATTATTAAACCATACAACAATAACAGCAGTAAAATAACTAATATTACATTGAGAAATTTTTCCTTCCTCTCCCGAGTCTTCTTCTACCTTTCAAAATCATCCAATCGACTAATAAGCCCATCAATTGAAGGAGATCTAGAGAGATATTGAGTAAGAAAAGACCAGTTCATAACCAGGATTATTGTGTTCTTAAAAGTTTGCTAATCACCAATACTTCTCATTCATTCCCTTCTTCATCATCCTCTTCTGCAAGATCCTCTTCTCATTTTGATCATTGATCTATCAGAATTCTAAAAAATTAAGTTAATAACGAGACCTATCGATAAATAACCTACAAGACTAACATGCCTTCTGTTTAATAGAATATTATGAGATAATAGACATAAACTGAATTAGACATTCTTCTTTCTCTCTGTAGTTGCAAACTTTAATTTGTTGGTACCAGTAAACATTGTTCTATACTATCAAGGCAAGATTACAAAGAGACCTGATTTCCTTCATCGTCAAAAAGCCTTTATCCCACATATGCAATTATTCATTAATTGGTGTTACTTAGTCATATCAATCAGTTCAATGTAAATGAACAGAGAATAACCGTGAAATTGACTTCGAAGCACTTATTTGCTAGTATATTATTGTTGAAAACACCACCCATTCCACCTTACCGCTTGCAATAACCCACAACAAGCAAAATTTAAACCCAGAAGGAGTGAATTCAACCAAAATTTAAAAGAATTGTTTCTAGTTTAAAATTCAACCAAGTGCATTGCCAAGTCAAACGAGCTTCAAGCTTCACGGAGAAAAAGAGATGAAGAACAAACTGAGAGGAAGCCAGGCAAAAGGGAAAACAAGAGAAGTCGAGGACTCAAGGGCTCTCAGCCTCTCGCTGCATGTCACCGTCCACCGCCGATTGGCACCTCTCTTTGTCAAAGCTGAGTCGCCGACTAGCTCGAGGAGGAGAGAGGTTGAGTGTGTTTGAGAGGTGTTAGAGGAGAGAGGCTCGGTTTGAGGGTTTCTCTGTGCTTGAGTGAAGAAGGGAGGGGAGAGATGGTGAGGTCGAGAGCGAGAGAGGCAGAGAGAGGGAGGCTAGAGGTGGTGTGCGAGTGACAGGAGGAGAAAATCTTGATGTGAGTTAGTCGGCCTCCAGCCTCCCTCTCTCTGCCTATAGGAGGGGTTGATGAGAGGAGAAGAATCGCCATGACCGTGTATTGTCGGAAGAGCAGAGAGATGTTTGCAATAAGATGCGGATGCGGTTTTGTTTGTTTTGGATCCGATACGGAGGGAGCGGAGAGGAAAACAAAATGTGAGTCGTTGGATTTGAGGAACAGCTCAGATTACCTGCGCTGCAAGCGTGCCGCGCGACACAGGATTTGGATTCTTCACGGCTTGGTGGCCTTTCCTTTTTGACATGAAACTTGCACCGCAGATCAACAATGAGGATTGCATGCAACTCGTAATTGAGGTCCTCTCCAAAAATTGTCTTTTTGCCCTCCTATGTTGTGATTTTAGGCAGTCTCTGCACTAATTTTTTTGGTGGTTTCAAATGGTTACTAAGTTTGTTCAAATACAATTGCTTAACCTATGAATATTAACACATAACTTTTAATAAAAAATTATATATTAAAGAATTTTAATAAGAACCAAGATTTATTTTTTTTAAATAAAAACTAAGGAATAGCGTATTTTATAACGGCATTATACCCTCTTGCCTAATAGCGCGGTTATAAAACACACTATCAGGAATAGCACGATTATAAGACACGCTATTAGTCTAATAAGGCTAACCGCGCTCTGTGACAGAACAAAATTGTGCGAATTTAATACGTCGTGTGTTCGTGTTGTTCAAATCAGCATCTTTGTGCAGTGGGAAATGGAGAGTCTGTCCGACGTGGCGATTGATGGATTGATTGGAGAGAAGGGAGTGATGGGAGTGATGCGGCTAGGGCCCACTGAAAGAGACCGTACGTATTCTACTATAAATTGGGCAAGAACTTTTGAAAAAAAATCAAAGAAAATTTAAATTTTTATTGTAATCCTTAAAGTACTATAAATTAATAAGTTTTATTTATTATTTACAAGGAAAAAATCACGGTCCTGACAATCGTAACAAAAGGGAAAACAAAACGACAATTAACTATTACTTTTTTTTTAATATTGTTTTGGAAAAGATTAGAAAAAATTATAAGGCAAAAAAATGCAATATAATTCTTTTAGACCTGTAATTTTTTTTTTTAAACTTAGAAAAGTATAATTCTACTGCTACATTCTAGAGAAGTCAAACAATCTATTTAGGAGGTATTGAATGGTCGGTTTTGCTGTGGGGATGAGTTGGACATTGGGATCCGCACTCTGTTTGAATAACATGACGTATTAAATTCACACTATTTTGTTCTGTCATATAGCTCGGTTATAAACCGCGTTATTGGACTAATAGCACATTTTATAACCGTGCTATTAGACGAGAGAGGGTATAATGCATTTATAAAATGCGCTATTTCTTGGTTCTTATTAAAAAAATAAATAAATTTTTATTCTTATTAATTCTTTAATATATAATTCTTTTTATTAAAATTTACTGACATTAACATCTTCTGAGTACGAAGATTTCATAAGAAAACCTGATAGCACAAATATTAGTAAATGTCATGGATAAGGATAATACAAAATTCGTTTCCGTATTACTAGTAAAATGTAAAAAAATTATTTTTTAAAAAAATATTATCATCATTATTATTATAAAACACACACTACATTTAAATAATATCTGTAATCTGTAATAAATTTAAATTTGAATTTGAAAACTCGTCACGTTTGTTTTCGAATTCTGAATTTACTACTACACATATCACGCATAAAGTGGGAGTTGTGCCTATTTAAACACCATGTTTTTTTACAAAAAAAAAAAAAAAAAAGGCGGGACTTGTGGCTTCCTTAATCCTTATTTTATTTCACACTGTTTGGAGCCAAATTGTTGACGTCTGAATGCGATAATCTTTGCACAAGGACTATTATAGTCTTGTTTGTCGACACTATCCAGGGAAGGTCCTGCCTTCATTTTTTAAGTCTAGGCACCTACTCAACAGGTCTCCTTTATACATATATTGGCATTACTCGTTTCTATTATTATTTTTGACAATATTTTTGTTCTGGACCGGTCAGTCCACTGCTTTTTGAAACATTTTAAAAAAATGTACTACAAATTTAGTTTTGTTTGATGCGTTAAATCATTTAATAGTTGAAAAAATTCGTGGACATATGCAAACATTAGAGTAGTTTTATGTCAGTGTCAATAAAATATTGTGCATAGGAAGTCTAAATAGCAAGTCGCTGGGAAGGCGATCGTTTGACTAGCTAGGTCTTCAGTGTAACGTAATTCCCAAATTATCCTTTATTTTGGCAAACTTGATCATATCACATGTGCCTTTCTGTGGTGTAATTGGGAAATATAAATTCAAATCCAAGTCTGCAATGAATCCTAGTCAACAATTTGTATTTTTCAAAGAATGTCAGTCTCTTTTTGACCGAATAGCCAAGTCATCACATGTATGACTACTACTCCCTTTAACTATCTATATCTTATCACTTGAAAAAGGGATCTTCACAGCTCACAGAACACCCTCTTCTGCTTTTCTCTCTTGCAATTCAATGGATTCAACCCAATTTTCAGACCCGCCTAAGCCGGCAACGAGAAAAGCGGCGAATGCCGATGAAGCCTCTCTGGTAAATGCATGCTTTTCTCAGGCTGATTCAGAGAATTTCTCATATCTTTTCTTTAATTTTGCATTGGATACTGAATGCTGAAGCAAGATATTTGTTTTTCTGGAGCTTTGAATGCAACTCAAATGCAATATTTATTGTATCTTCATACTAATATAAAGCTTAACTTTTAATGATGCAGACAATACATCAAGAAAACTCACCTCCTGTTGAAATTGGAGACACTGACGAAAATTCGAGCAATCAAGCATCCTCCCTCATACAAGCTTTGCAACTTGTGCAAATTATATATCTAATTTTTGCTGGAATCATAGCCTCATTCTTCGCAATCTACAATATAGTTGCCTTTGCGGTACTCGTGGTGGCATTTACCGGCTACTTTGGACTTTTCTGGTATAATTTTACCAGCTCAGTGAGAACCAGGGACAATGCAATTGCACTAGCCATTCGCTCATTCTCGGTGGCCACCGTCCTGGCATTTTCATCAGTTCCAGCTAGTTACAATTATCCGTTTTCTACTTATACATACATTACAAATTCTGGTTATAGAGTAGTGAATGTGTACAGTGTGGCAAACTCTTTGACTTGGATGTGTGTCACAAACGTTTTGCTTTTGTTAATTGTGTCAGTCATCGACTGGAGGTGGAATGGCCTCCTTTCTTCATATAACTGAGTGTAACCGTGTCACAATTAGAGTATGCTTGAAAACGTGGACATTATTGTTTTCACAATTGAAAGAAAGTCGTGTTTGTATCAAGTTTTGTGTAATTTCCTTTTGCATTGTTTATTTTAAATGCATTTTTATTTTGTTCCTTGCAGTGCACTAGAATCCTATGTTTCTGCTTACAGATTCATAAAATAAATAAATAAATAAAAGTTACTTTTTACTAATCAATATTGTTATTCCTGCCACATAAACTCTCCTTAGAGAAGCTGATTTCATTGTACAAATGAAGGCAAGTAATATAAGATAGGATGGAACAAAAGGTTTCAATCAGTTGTAATTAATACTCATCCTGTCATAAAAAATGCTTTGTGAGAAAGACAAATTGCAATTGGCTGTGCAGATGATAAATGAAATGAACGAGAACGGATTTCAATCTGACCTTGCAACGAGCACTATGCACGTGCACTTGCTTTGCCGAAGCCGAAGGTTTGAGGAAGCATGTAAGGTGTTTGAAGAAATGTTTCAGAGAGGTAATGTGCCACAGTATATTACATATAAGATGCATGTAAAGAGCTACAACGTTTAGGACTGAAGGAGCTGGAGGAAAAATTGACCAGTTTCATGAACTCAATGCCACATTCTACCAAATTACCAGAGAGTTATAAGGATTATAAAGAAGGTGATTGTGATAAAGCAAGGAGAAAATCAATCATGGAAAAGGCAAGAATTATGTCAGATGTGCTGAAAGATTAAGTACTAGTGAAATTAAGAGTGAAAGGGAGAGTGATGTGGAGAGCTAATCGATTGGTATAACCAATGATACTGTTTCTTTCAGGATAAAAATTTGGACTACTGTTGTCCACATGGTTAGGTGCTCGGGACTTTTTTAACCATCTTTTAGGAATATGAATTATATGTAAATTGAATGAATGATTTTCTCTTATTTACGCCTAGCAATGCAGTATTTGCAACCAAAGGATTCCAATATTCCATAGATATAATGATTTGAACACAGCGGACATTTCTTCTCATTTTCTTTTTTCATTTTTTAATGCTCTCACTTCATTCATAGGATATGACTAGTAGAATAAGACTGAGCTCACACTGCATTTGTAAGTGGCATTTTATTTGAATGATATGCAAAACTTTGTACATTACCCTAGAGTAGTCACACCCGAATTCAACTATGTATGATCACAAAACAAAACACCAATACTTATTGTAGTTCTAAGTTCAGATTATTATTTAAGATGCTTTATAAAAACTCTTTAATCAAATCTATCATAAAAAAAAATACTTTTAGCTCATAAGCCATTGGAGGTAACCAAATCAGAGCAAAAAAAAAAAAAAAATGAGAAGTTAGTAAGCTAAATAAATGAATTAAAAAAAGGAAAACTATGCGGTCCAGTGAGATGCTTTGAGCGAATTAACCAAAGCATTAATTAATCAAAACCTGAACTATTCAATTTCTTCCTTCATTTCACTTATCCTAACGTTTTTTCTTCTTCACTCAGTTTCCCAATGTTTGTTTTGAGCTAGTGCAGTTTCCCAATATTTGCTTTGAGCTTCTAGCTGAGAGATGACACCTATTACTAAGAGATAGCGCCTATCACTTAGAGCGACAGTGTAAAATTACTCAAAATTGAACAAATTCATTATAGTGTTGGCTCAAAGTAAATTATTATGTAGTTTTTATGTATAGAGTTTTGCTACGGTGAGTTGCAACTCACCAAAGAGTCGGTGAGTTGCGATCAAAACTGCTAGATATAGTTCAAAATGACTGATCCAAACCGTCTAATATGATCTCCCCATTGAAATCTCCATGCATACCAAATTTTACAATTTTTCGAAATTTGTAAGTATTTTTTTAAAATTTTAGAAAATCGTTAATCTAATTAGTTCTGAACCGTTCAAAAACAGCAATTTTTAAAATCCGAAAAAATACTTAAAAATCTAAAAAAAATATAAAATTTTGTCAACATAGAGATTTTAATAGGGAAATCATATTGGACGATTTGGATCGGTCATTTTGAACTATATCTAACAGTTTTGATCGCAACTCACCGACCCTTTGGTGAGTTGCAACTCACCATAGCAAAACTCTTTATGTATAAATATTTGTAAATTTTTTTTATTTTAAGAAGTTAATATTAATGACGATTTTATGTTAACAATCAAATTATAATTTTGAGTCAAATAACTAGTTGGATGATTTTTAAGCATAACCAATCTTTTTTAAAGTGAATAAAAGTATTTAAAATGGATATTTGGTTTTGTGGACAATTGAAGGTAAGTAATTATTATTTTGTTGCTTTGTTCAATTACTTAATTAAAGTTAGAGCTTGATTTGGCATTAATAATATACTAGCTTCTCATATAATCCTATTCTCAATTAATCGTATTTGGATGTCCCCAGTCTTAAGGAGAGACAATTGCTACTATTATATTAGGATTGGCAGTTAACAGATAATCCAAAACCTTAAATTAAGGAAAAAGAAAATATTGTATGCCTTCAGGCACTATATAGAAATACAAGCGCATGATCCTTCAGTTAAAATCTTTAGGGGGTCTCTTTCGCATCAAGGTGTTTTATTAAAATAATGAAAAAATCACACGAATGTTAACAGTCTTTGAATTATTCCTAAAAAATTAGTTGAATTTGGTGTAAAAGGTTAGTTAGTTTAATTTTTCACTATGTAAGTTGCATTACTCTTCTTTTAATCTCACCTACCAATCGATTAGCTCTCTCCCCATCACTCTCCCTTTCACTCTTAATTTCACTACTAGAATCTTTCAGCACATCTGACATAATTCTTGCCTTTTTCATGATTGATTTTCTCCTTGCTTTATCACAATCTCCTTCTTTATCATCCCTATAACTCTCTGGTAATTTGGTAGAATGTGGCACTGAGTTCATGCAACTGGTCAAATTTTCCTCCAGCTCCTTCAGTCCTAAACGCTGTAGCAAATGGCATATCCTATAAATGGCTTACAAATGGCATATCCTATAAAACCCTTTTTATATCGGAGTTGTAAATGTCCCTACACTGAAGCCAAAAAAAAAAAAAAAAAAGAAAAAGAAAAAAACTTTCTAAACTGAATCAAACGAATTATTTACTTCATCAAACGAAAGGGTTGCAAACCTCTCACGAAACTGCAACAAAGGGCACTTTTCAACAAGATCTAACCCTTCATAACCCTCTTTTAGAAAAACTGTGCTTCTTGCCCCTTTATTGGTGATGTAAAAAATGCCATGATTTTTTACCAGACACAGCAACAGCCGACAAGGCAGCTGATAATCATTATGGAAAGCATCAATTTTATCAGAAGTCAAAATTTTCTCCGTGGTCAAACTTAGTAACTCATGGAGCACTGCCACAGCACGCTTGCGGGCTTGTGGTGTGGCAGGCTCCACCTGTCGGGCATTCAGATAAGGTGAGGGGAATGCCATCTTTTGCCACCTCACAACCTCCTCTAGGTAATTTTTGTTGGGTCTAAAACCAGGTGAGAATTTGAGCTTGAATGCAAATGGACCCACAAAGTTCCCATCTTTTGGGATGAATTTAGGGTTCATGAGAGCGGCCTTCTCTAAATCCAACTTGTCTTCCCTCGCTGTGATTGCAACTGATGAATCCCAGCTTTCCAAACAAAGATAGTCCCGATCTTTTATCTTCCGGTAGGTGAAAAAATCTGGATATTTTGGGATAAGGTCATTTTTGTAATTTTCAGGAAGACCGAGTTCAGATTGGATTAGATCGATTTTTTCAAGTGGAATTTGGCAATCCATTGACATCATTAGTAGTTTCTTGAGTTTGTTCACCAATATAGGTTCCATTAGTTGTCTTACTTTAGCTTCTTCACTTGACACCTTTTGAAGCATAAAAAATTAGGTTTCATTGAAACACTGAATAATTTGGACTTAAGCGGTTTCCGTATATTTAAAAGGGGAATATGTTACTGTATACACTATTTGGACTTAAGCGGTTTCCATTTAGCTTGAAATTTTTCCTAAGTTCCACCTTGAAAGCATGAACTATGTTAAAAAAAAATTATGTACATGGTTAGCTTTTTGTGTGTACATAAAAGAATGAAATATGCATTTGATGAAATTTGGACAAGCGAGCCATAGTTATCAGGCATTATTAATAATTGCAGAAAATGAAAAAGTGCAGCACTGATACCATGTCGATGCTATCATTTCACAGGTGGTACCACAAACCATAATAGTGTATATAGTATGCTATATACCAAATTAATGATTTGTTATACTTACACTGACAATCCAATTTATCTTCTTTTTGAAACTATTCTAAACTGGACTAATGACTTATTATTGTTCTGATTTCAATCAATAATTTACCTTCTCAGCCTTGTTAGTGAGTCTGACAGAAACGGGCCCACCAGTCTGACCTCCAGTGACCTTAAAGACAGTTGGATGCCTCTCTATAAGACACATAAAATTCCACTTCTGAACGAAACCCACCTCTTTCTCTAAGTCACGGAGCAGGATGGACCGGGTCTTGCTGGCGAGGATGAGGGAACGGAGGCGGAGCATGAGCAAGGGCTTCTTGCGGAGGTCCATGGCCTTGTCTAGACCCGGCTCACGGTGGTACACCTTTTGCTTCGGGCGGCGCCCTGTGGACCGGGAGTAGGTCGACATGGCCATCGATTGGATTAGTGTGAAGTGGAAGTGGTGTTTGGGTCTTTTTGAGATGATCATTTCTGCATTTCTGTTGGGTAAAGTAGGATTCAGTTCTCCATAGAAGAGAGAACGGCTGAACAGATCGAGTTGTGAGAGAAACAAACAAGAGTGAGCAGCTCTAGAAAGAAATAAGAATAGGCCGTTTATCGGGCCTTTTTAAGAAGACTAAAGCCTTTAGTTTAGGCCCATTATAGGCCTATTTCCTCTACTTTCGGTCCGAAAAAATTAAAACTAACGTTACTGTTCACACGAATTTCGAGAATAACAGTTAAAGTTCGGAATTTTAAAAATAACGTTGTTGGATCGGCGTTTCAATCGCCGAAAATACAGAACCCTTGGATCGGTGATTGAAACGCTGATCCAAGCTTGGATAGGCAATTGGAATACCTATCCAAGCTTGGATTGGCATTTCAATTGCCGATCCAATTAATCCATCAAAACATTAAGCCGTATCTAACTTTTGCACTTTTTTTTTATTTGTAATTTTACTTTTTAGCCCTCAATTTTTTTATTATTACAAAACATATAATTAGTGATTAGTAATTAAATATAATTGAAACTTCTATAATGAAATATAATTATATAATTAAATTATTTATGTTAAATACATAATATTGTATATGTGTATAATACTTATTTATACATATATATATTATGCATCATATATTTTATATATTAAATACATATTATTGTATAAAATTAAAATATATGATAAATATTATTATATGTACATATATTTCTATGTATATTTATTTATACATTAAAAAAAATTATATATTAATATCTACATTTAATGTATAACAAAATTTTTTTATTGGACTATTTTGAAAAAATAATAATATTAGGGTCATCGGCGAATAAATTCAACAAAAATATATTCAATTTTTTCGCCGATGACCCTAAAATTATTATTTTTACAATATAGTCCAATAAAATTTTTTGTTGTACATTAAATGTAAATAAAAATATATAAAAGATTTTTTTGTATACATTAAATATACATACATGTTGAATATACATACATTAAATATATAAAAGATCTTTTATATATTAAATTGTGCATGTTGAATAGCTTTATACATATATATTATATATCATATAATTTAATTATATACAATAATATGTATTTAATATATAAAATATATGATACATAATATATATGTATAAATAAGTATTATAAACATATACAATATTATGTATTTAACATGCATTATTTAATTATATACTTAAAAGTATATTTATTCCCACAAAATAAAAAGCAACTGCTTACTGCTGGTTACTTTAATATCCCGTTTTTTTTTTGTATAAACTTTAATATTCCGTTTTCTGACTAATAAACTTCTTTAATGCGATGCTTGTTTTCCTTAAAAAATAAAATTATTTACTGTTAACTCTTATTAGTTATTCCCCCTTTTTTCTTTTTAAATTTTAATAAAATCATAAAAGTAGGCTTGGATACTTTTTTTTTGCTTAAAAAAAGTAATGGGGTTTGCTTTCCAATAGGATACAGTGAGTTTGGTGTTAGTTAACATCAGTAGGAAAAGACTCGAATAAACAGAGTTTATTATAGACTGAAATCGAAATAACGTGTTCAAGTTTGGACCGTTAGTTGCTTTTTCTCATTTTTTTTTCTTAAACAAGTTCATAACAGAAAATCGTCAATTCTCACTCTAATTTTGCATTAAAATAAAGTCAAAAAGTTGCTGAATTTTGTTGTTTGGATCGGCAACCCATTTGCCGATCCAAACAAAAAATTTCGGCTACTTTTTGAGATTTATTTTTTTAATGTAAAATTTACTTTTTAGCCCCCAAAATTTTTATTATTACAAAATATATAATTTGTGATTAGAAATTAAACATAATTAAAACATCTATTATAAAAATATAAGTATATAATTAAATAATGCATGTTAAATACATAATATTGTATATATTTATAATACTTATTTATACATATATATTATGTATCATATATTTTATATATTAAATACATATTATTGTATATAATTAAATTATGCATGTTGAATAGTTATACATATTATTTTATATAATTAAAATATATGATATATAATATATATGTATAAAGCTATTCAACATGCACAATTTAATATATAAAAGATCTTTTATATATTTAATGTATGTATATTCAACATGTATGTATATTTAATGTATACAAAAAAATCTTTTATATATTTTTATTTACATTTAATGTACAACAAAAAATTTTATTGGACTATATTGTAAAAATAATAATTTTAGGGTCATCGGCGAAAAAATTGAATATATTTTTGTTGAATTTATTCGCCGATGACCCTAATATTATTATTTTTTCAAAATAGTCCAATAAAAAAATTTTGTTATACATTAAATGTAGATATTAATATATAATTTTTTTAATGTATAAATAAATATACATAGAAATATATGTACATATAATAATATTTATCATATATTTTAATTATATACAATAATATGTATTTAATATATAAAATATATGATGCATAATATATATATATGTATAAATAAGTATTATACACATATACAAATATTATGTATTTAACATAAATAATTTAATTATATAATTATATTTCATTATAGAAGTTTCAATTATATTTAATTACTAATCACTAATTATATGTTTTGTAATAATAAAAAAATTGAGGGCTAAAAAGCAAAATTACAAATAAAAAAAAAGTGCAAAAGTTAGATACGGCTCAATGTTTTGATGGATTAATTGGATCGGCAATTGAAATGCCAATCCAAGCTTGGATAGGCATTCCAATTGCCTATCCAAGCTTGGATCGGCGTTTCAATCGCCGATCCAAGGGTTCTGTATTTTCGGCGATTGAAACACCGATCCAACAACGTTATTTTTAAAATTCTGAATTTTTAACTGTTATTCTCGAAATTCGTGTGAACAGTAACGTCATTATTAATTTTTTCGGCCTTTCGGTTTGGTTTTCTATCCTAACTTGAATTAAGAAGAGAGAAACATTGAATGCATCGGAATATTACGATGCCTAGTGACCATATTTTATCAAAAAATTGTTTTTCATATCTTTCAGGAAAATGTGAAAAAAGATAGTAAATATCGTTTTTAAACTTGAGTTCAGAGTGAAACCAGCAACATTGTTGCTTCGTACAATTTTTAACTGATAAAGTACCATTTATTAAGGTCCAAGATAACAACCTAAGTGTGGAGACAAAAAAAAAAAAAAAAACCTACTCATGCGAAAATATTAAAAATAAAAAAAATATTTCTGTAACTTGTATATACACATCATTGATTTTTTTTATTCTTAATGTAGCACACTGTCAGAATTCTCAATTTCATTCAAAATAAATCGTAATTCGTAAATATTTATACACAAGAATAAGGAATTTGAGCATATTCGGATCCAAATTCCTATTTTAACAAAACCATGAAATTTGAATAAGAAATATGGATAGGCACGCATTTCTAAATTCATATTCTTATTCCTTATTCAATCCCTCATCCAAACACACCAAGAGAATTATTCTAAAATAAACTAAAATCAACTGTTCATATATCTTTCTATTTGATATTTTATTTTTAAACTCGTAACGAAAGAATTTATGATCCTGAAAGTATTATAAAAAGAATATGAATATTGAATGCTTCAATAGACCATTCAATCCCAAAGGAGAAAACTGGTAAGTAGCAACTATCTGCACGCACTCGGCCGCTTCAAATTTCCAAAATCAGATTCGACCATGTCTTCTTCCTCAACCCTCTAGCTCCGAAGAAGCATGTATTTAAAAATCAAATAACATAAAAAACAAAAGTGCAAGGTTAATGACTTAATGTGTACCTAGCAGAAAGTTCAATATAGTATAGGCTGTATAGCTATCCTTCAAAAAAAAGAATACTACAAAGGAATCCTTGCAAAACTTTAGAATTCCCACATGGCCACATATACACGACGAAAGCTTAAAAATTGTCCACAACTTGTTCTGACACTCGACTTAGGCTTAAACTAAATTTGCTAGCATTAATATTAGGCTTATGTACTCCAAATCTTTTAATCTGATTTGTTTATCCTTAAAGATAGATAGATCTCTTATGTACCGGGGTCTTTACGATTGAAAATTTTCATAACTATTATTTCAGTGTTAAAGGTTAAAAGAATTAATTGTTCAGAACATTTTTTTGAAACCTAAACCTTGGAGTGATTAATTGGATATCTTTTCTAACTTTTTGGGATCATTTGAACAAGCTCCATATGATATATATCAATAGGCCGACAATCTTTTACCATGTAAAACTTGATGAATTGTTATTTTATAAAGGTCTATTGCTTATGTGTTTCATCGATCCAAAGGGGAAATGAAAGAGTAATTTTGTCACTTTTGTTTGTAACATGATCAATTTTTATATGATCACCATTTTTAGAATTTGTTATTATGCTTAATTTATCTTCTCAGCTGACAAGAAGGAGCGCACTTAAAATTACTCCCAAAGCAGGAAAAAAAAATAATAAAAACATTCTCAATCATCCACACTATATTTTGCATAAGAAAAATATAATTGATTTCACTGTTCGGTGGCAGAGTTTTCTTTCTTCATTTTTTCCTATTTTTTTCTATTTCAACTTACAGCATTTTCATTTTACTGTTCGTTTTTTTCCCCATGAAAATTGGATCCATTTAATTTTCTCACACAAATTTGCAGGAATATTTTTAAATTTTCATACACCTTAATTATGTAAAATTGTAAATGAACACAATTCCACACGAGAAGCAATATTAGCCAATTAAATTTACTCCATGTGTTTTGAACGTTGTTAGTACGTGCCAATCCGCATCAATTTTATGCCAGTTATCTGGTTACTGATTGGTCTCAATTAGTTGATTTTATTTATTTATTGTTTTAATAAGACAGTTGAGTGTTAAATCGCGCAACGGATATTAATATTATTCGCCTGGCCGAAAACACCTCGGATTGTTACTTGACCTTGAGTACTAGCTTCACATAAAGTTTACCAAAAATAGACTTCGTTCTTCATTAATCATCAGTAATCTCTGGTGTATATATATTTATGTAGCAACAGTGCTTACTCATGCATGCATACCTATGTATATATTTATTTAATATATAGACAATCAATTTAATTTAGGAAACAGTGCTGTGATTAATGTGAAATTTGGTAAATCTTTTAATCAATTACTAGTTTTTTTTTATTTATCAAATTGCATAAAATTTGATCCGTGACTTTTATCTATCTGATAGAGAACATACTAACAAATTTTGTACTTTTTATTTTTACTTTTATGTTGGTAGGCAGAACTGTCAAATTAGTTTAAAACACAAATTGCGACAACAGGTTGGGATTAGGGCTGTCAAACGGGGCTAAGGACCACGGAATTGCCCTCTACCGTTACCATTTCGTTTGAAAAAGGTACAGAAACAACATGTCACTTACCGTTCCATTTATTAAACGAAACAAATTTTTATGCCATCAACCGTCATTTTTTATTAAAATAACCAAGTCCAGTGTTCCATTTTCGAAAAACGGTATAACCAACTGTGCCACATACTGTTTCGTTTAGAAAACAGTACAACTTTTTATGGCACTAACCATTCCATTTAGATTAAACGAAACGGCATAGCGGTAAATGGTTACCGTTGGCAGCCCTAGTTGGGATGGTGGCTTTCAAAGCAAAACAAGTCCCTGAAAAATAAGGAAATTTCATAACCCTATGTTAATTAAGTTGACTTGGTGATTTAGTAGGTCTATCAACAAAAGCTGCATATTGCATACTAGATACTCTAGTTTAATTTATTACAATAATTAAAACAGATTATTACAAACTAAAGCATTTCGCAAAAATGTTGAATAGTTGATTAATATGAGGAGAAGAATATATAAATTTTGAAAATCACTCGTATAGGATTGCCATATCCAGTGTTGTGACTTGTGACCTTGCCACTGTATTTGAAATAGAGTAATATAAAGTTATAAACCCAAGCTACTTTATTTATGAGATTTTTCTTTTTTTTTTCTTTTTTTTTCACAATTTTGTACTTCTATTTCCTGTGTTTTTGTTTCTAACTAGGTAGCCTTAGCCTTTATCTAGTCTCTCTTAAAAAAAAAAAGTTATAAACCCAAATGACGGGACGGGATATGACATGAGTCCATGACAGACTGACAGTATGACACATGAGACTATGACTCATATTTGTTCTATTTTGGGCCTCAAACACTTCTGTTTAGTAATCACTTTGTGGGCTGTTGTTTCATTTGCAACGGTATCATGAATGCAAAGCCCAACACTAAACTGTCTTTCTTTCGAGTTTCGACTCCTCCCTTTTCTTCTCCAAAGAACAAAGAGCTCCAAATTTTAGTTAGCCAAGCCAGTAGGCAGTAGCCACTTCTTCCAATCTTCCTCTCTCTTGGTCAGCTGGTCCTGACTGAATTCGAGCATTGATCTGTCTCCTCGGACGAAGATGAAGAAGTGGGTAGGGAAAGCAACTGCAACTGGAGTAAGATGAGCGAATAAAACGGTGCTGCTGTTTGATCAGGTTAACTGTCACGAGATGCTGTCCATAATTGGCAAGATATAATTCCTTTTTGCCCCTGCCAATTTTCTTTTAAAAATTAAATCGCGCATGAAACTTGGGTTCTGTTATCTCCATTTTTTTTTTAAAAAAAAAAATTAACATAAGCTTGTTAAGCTTCATTCTGGGGTCTTATTCCTTGCTTGGCATTTACTATCTTAACTTCTGAACTCTTAATTTGGGATCATGGAGCTTCTCTTCTCGCATCAAACGGCTAGGTAAATTCCCCTCTTAATTGATAGAATTTGAAATTTATTATCTTTATGTTAGTTGCTCAACAGGGCTTGGAACGAAGCACAATAAGGGAAGGTTTCTTTTGTTTACTACCAAACATATAAACAAGCACACAAGGATTTTTTTTGCATAAGCTGCTGTAAAATGATTGATATGTTATATGTGATTTTTCTTCAGCAATAAGATTGATAGAGGCTAGAAGGAATTTTCTCTGACAATTTTGAGGTTTAACTCATTAATAAGAATTATATATAGAGGCTAGAAAGAATTTTCTCCGACAGAAATCCTGCAGTATTACATTCTTGTTTATGAAATAGAACAGGGAACTATTTTGTTGCTAATATTTGATCAATTAAATCCGCCATTTTCTACGCCTTGGAAATTTTCGATTTCATCTGATTGGAGCTTGGAAGAGAGGAGGGGCCTAAGTGTAAATTGACAGGTTTGATTGCAAAATATGGGCTCAGTTCCACTTGTTCCATTCCCATTTGGGATCTATTCCAATAAAATTTGACAGCAATTTCTGGTATCTATTCCGATACAATTCGAGAGCAATTTCTCTATTTGACTGCATTGACATCATGATCAGGTTCATATGTCATATATTAGGTTATAATCCGTTATGCTCTTGTTTTTACTGATTTTTCAGTTTTATGGTTTTTCTAGTTTTTTCTCTTATCTTTTAGTGGAAGTATGATCAACTTTTTACATACTGCACAAGTTGCTATCTTATTTTTGGTTGCTGTTTTCTTTTAGGTTGAGCAGCAACTGTGCTACTATTATGGTTTACAGGGGCATTTTGTTATAATTCAGTATACATGGGTTTTCTGGTGATCACATATAGGTATGTATCATTGGTCTTGTTTTCCTTTTGCCCAAACTTTCAAATTACAACTAAAATATCATATGATTTTTTTTTTTTTAAATTTTGAGGGAGGTACCAAAGCTTGCATCAGTATAAGATTTGATTTAAACAGACCTTTGACTTCTGTAAATTTTGTTGTTGGTGTTGGTTTTTGCTTTTAAATCTTTTAAGTGATGTACAAAAAAAAAGAAAAGAATGACAATCCTAAATATATGTACTTTACAATAATAGTGTTGATTTGGCTAATAATTCAATTCAAGTGTGAGCAATTTGCTCTGAAGATTAAAGAATGACTAGTTGACTACACCATGTATTTATAGTGCTGAGAAACAACCCAAAGCCAAAGCATGGATGATGAAATCTCAACCATTTGACTGATAAACATTTACTTATCTCTGCTGCGTTGTTTTCCCTATGATATTAAATTATTAATAACTACCCTGTATGTCCAACCAGCTTCCTGCATATCCTAGTTGCCTATGTCCATATGCACAGTATTCTGTATAAGTCTACATAATCTTAATAATATACTAAATTATTGTAATTTTATTGAAATAATGATAGAATTTGATGAATATTAGTAATATTGTTGAATAATGGTATGTTGTCTGTACAATTCAATAAATTTGTAAATATGTTGGAGAGATGTTGAAAAAGAATAATGTGGGTTTTATTTGAGATTATTGACTATATCAATATGTTATGTTTCCTCTTTCCAATTATCAATTACTAATTTGATAACAATTTTTGTATATAATAATACAGGCAAGATTTGAAGGAGACTGGTAGTTGACAGTCAAAGGTTTAAATCGATGATTTCTTCAAATGCATACTCTACTTGAATGTATGGTAACAAGTTCACTGGGAGCGATGATTCTACTATGTCTATTTGCCCTAAACCTGTAGATGTTATTTCGAATCAACTCCAACAAAGAAGACGGGTTATGTCCCACCTTATTCAATTGATTTGCATAGAAAATTAGTTCATTAATTGAAAATTCCAATTGATATTTTACTTGTTTTTCTGGAATTTTCGCACTCTCATGTCCTTGTTATTCTGAATTTGATCCAAAGTTTACTCTTGAATCATCACAGTACAGTGTGGTATTATTCTTTATCACAGTTTATAACTTGCGAACTTCATAGAAGAAAATAAATTGTGGTTTGTCGTCCTCATATACGGTGCATTCAACATTTTGTTTTTTTAATAAGATGGTGCACTCAACAGTCAACACGGCGGAATGACATGACATGCAGTTTTTTAGGAAACCTGATTGGTGCATGTTGGGATGTTTTTTTTTTTTCTTTTTTTTTGTGGTATTATGTTGGGAAGTTCTGACTTCTCTCACATGGATAGAAACAGAACGAAATCCTCTGGACAGATGTCCAGAGTGGACATCTCATCCCGACCGTCCGATCATAAATGGGTGCCCCGTGATTAATACCAGATTGATATGTCCGAAAAAAATTAACCGTCAAGATTAGATTGGACGGTCGTGATGAGATGTCCAGAGTGGACAGCTCTCCAGAGGATACTGGTCCGGATAGAAACACCCCACCCACCACCACCAGCTACCAAAACATTAATTTATTATTTTTTTTGAAACCAGTGGGTTTTCCACCACTTCCTATTACTTGTGTAATACAGAAGTACAAACGTAAAAAGTCAACATTAATTTATCAGTAACAGTGCCTAGATTCAATGATGCTTCTACTTTGTTTGTTTCATTGTTTCACCCCCCTTCAGCACTTGGAAATTCTTTACTCCAATTGTTTCTAGCTAGTTTGTTTCATTGTTTGTAATGCTGTGAACGCCACACGGAATCTCAATTAATAATAATGCAGTAGACATGAAGTCGTAGCTCTAGCCTCTAGACCTGCATTCATCTCTTTCGCCACAAATTCAATCCAGCAATCTCTGCTGCATCATTCAATTTTAGATCTGGTGCGCTCTGTTCAACTAATTTATCTCTCTCTCTCTCTCTCTCTCTCTTACTGGATCTCTTTAATGATCTGTTGCGCATGGTATTAGATAAACATATGACAAAAGTTTGTCGGGGAGCAGGTTTACAAATAAGTCATCAACAGTGTGGCGAGGCGAGTCACTGATGCTTGCAATTTGCCTTTACTCGTAGAAAAAGAAAAAAAAAAACCAAAAAAAAAACCGAGAAGAAAACTTGCATAACGGAGCATTTGTTGTAAAGAAAGGCTTAGTTGTTGTCGTAAAGAGGGAAAACAAAAGTAGAGATGGCAAGCTGGTTAGCATCCATTGTAAAAGAACTCGGTAACTGGGTTGGAGCCGCTGCAGTTCAGAAGCTTGTGGACATGGGTATGGAGTCACACTTGAGCAAGCATAGGCAACCAGTGGACAATAAAGCAGCGCTAAAGAGGGTGGAGACAGCTCTTCCCAAGATCAAAGCCGTCATGGGTGTTGCTGATGCTCTGAAAATGAAGGACCCAAGTACCCATACCCGTAATTGGGTCCAGCAATTCAGGGATGCTGTGGATGCAGCTGAAGATGTGCTCGACGAGTTGAAGTACAAGGAACTGGAGAATATGGTGCAAAAGCAAAACCGAGGTGATCCGGTGGGTGAAGGATCATCTTCTGTTTCAAAGAAGAGAAAAACATGTGCTATCAGTGGTGATATTTTGGAGAGGTTGGAGGAGGCTGTCGCTATGTTGGATGAGGCTACTGTTGGTTTGGAGGAGCTTCACCAACGTGCAAAAGAGCTAGGTATTCACTATCTCTCTGAATCACAGCTTGAGGTCCGTACCAATTTAACACGTGAAACAACCTCTTTTTTATCCGAGAGAAAGGTATTCGGCCGAGATGCTGAGAAGGCCCAAATAATTAGTTGGCTGAAACGAGGAACTGAAGCTCCTCTCTCTTCTTTTGGTATAGTTGGGGTGGGTGGATTAGGAAAGACAACTCTTGCACAATCTGTGTATCAAGAGCTGAGCAGAACCGGTTATTTTCAACAAACAATTTGGGTTTGTGTTTCTACTGAGTTCAGTGTTAAAGTTATAACGGTAAAGATACTAGGTGAGTTAGGAGAAGAATGTAAGGACGATAATCCATTAAATATACTGCAGCAGAGGTTGGAAGCGAAAATACAGTCAAAGAAAATTCTTCTCATTCTGGATGATGTGTGGGAAGATAAGAAAATGGGCGACTGGGAGCAACTAATTGCCCCTTTAAGATGTGCACAACAAGGGAGTAAAATTTTATTTACAACTAGACAAAAATCTGTTGCTGACTTGCTTGCTAGAGTTATAAGCATAGAACATGAGTCTCTTCCATTAAAAGACTTGAAAGAGCAAGAGCTGCGATTGCTCTTCAATAGCTATGCTTTCTATCCTTTTAACCCAGATGAATATGGAGATTTGCAAGCAATTGGAGATCAGATAGTAAAAAAGCTTCATGGCAGCCCGTTAGCAGCAAAGGTAATCGGAAGCTTACTGAATTCACACATGGATCCATATTTTTGGAGGAGAATTTCGAGCCACAACTCTCTGATAAACTCACAACAAGCGATTGATGTCATGGAGGTATTGAAGTTGAGCTACTATAATTTACCAGGAGATTTGCAGGTATGTTTCAGGTTTTGTAGCATATTTTCTCAAGATCATGATTTTTTTAAAGAGGATTTGATCAAAATGTGGATGGCTTCTGGATTTCTCAGACAACAATCATGGGAAGGAAAAAGGCCAGAGGATATTGGAGAAGATTACTTCAATATCCTTTTGAGGAAGTCATTCTTTGAAGTTTCAAAAATAAAAGGGCAAGGATATTATGTTATGCATGATTTAATTCACGAATTGGCTACGAATGTTTCTGAAGGAGAATGTTGTAGAGTTGGACATAATGATAAATCAATTTACATACCTAGCACCGTACGACATGTATCTGTACATGAAAGTCAAATACAGAAGGTATCCCATCTTAAGAATATTCGTAGCTTGGTTATAACCACTATTGGTGAGCAACAAGATAAGACTGTTCCAAAATGTTTTGTCCTCCCGAATAATTTAGTTAAAAAAAATTTACGTTTGTTGAAGATACATGCAAATCGTTGCTGTAAATTGCAAGAGGAGGTGAGTTATTTAGTGCACTTGCGCTACCTGTCTATTTATATTCCTTATCCATTGTTTCAGCACATAATTCATGCTCCAATTTACAAGCTTTACCATTTGCTTGTACTAGAAGTCATAGGAAGCGAAGATTCAGAAATTGAAACAACTGGAATGGCCAATCTAGTTAACTTACGGTACATGCGGCTTCCTAACCTGATTATTAAAACCATTTGTGGAGTTCACAAGATGACATCCCTTCATGAGTTGACCTTTTTTGTTGGGCCGGAGAGTGGGCATCGTATAAATGAACTCCGCACACTCAACAATCTCAGAAGTCTTGATATTTACAACATTGAAAATATAAGGGATCCTTCTGAAGCTGCAAGTGCAAACCTATTAGGAAAAGAAAATCTCCAGTCACTTGAACTAATCTACACTCCTCATGAGACCAACCTTAATAACCCCGAGCAAATCCTTGATAACCTCCAACCCCATCAAAATCTCATGGAATTGGCAATTAGGGGATATAAAGGTCAAAGATCTCCTATGTGGATGATGGGAGAGGTGCCTCTTTTAAATCTATCAACCCTCAAACTAAATCAATGTCTGTACCTGAATAACCTATCCAGCTTTGGGCAAATGACGAGCCTAAAAGAGCTTGAAATTTACAATTGTCCCAACATGGACAAATTGCCTGATATGCCCCTTTCTCTGACCAAATTTAGGGTTCATGATGTGGGCTTGACTGCTCTTCCAGGTCTGAGCGTTCACACTTCAATAACGTCACGTCAAAAATCATTCTTGAGATTTGTATATATAAGTCGATGCCCCAATTTAATTACATTGAATGGATTTCTGCAACAAGATACTGTAGAGTTACATGGTTTGGAAGACTTAGGTATCACAAACTGTGAGAATCTAGCACAGCTACCATTGCATGCATTCACCACATGTGTGTCACTAAAAAACTTATTTATAGAGGATTGCCCAAACTTGACTTGGTTGCCTTGTCTACCACTTTCTCTCATTACATTTAAAATAGATGGGATTGGAGCAAGTACACTTCCTGAATATTTTCATAGTTCTGGTTCGAATGGTGGCTCATCACCATCATCATTTATGCTTCGTCGATCGAAAAAATAGACATATGGAATTGTCCAAATTTAATTTCTTTGAATGGATTTCTTGAGCAAGAAAACATAGAGTTCTGGGCCATTAATGAATTTTGGGTTGTCAATTGTGAAAGCCTCATTCAAATACCAAAAGGTGGATTCTCGAAATTTGTGTCGGTAAATTATTTGGATATAAGGGACTGCCCAAAGCTGGAGGCAGTTGATAACCAGAACACTCTCCTGCCCTCTAAACTCAGAGAGCTTTGTATGAATAACTGTGGGGAATTGGATGCACCACTGCTGGAGTCGTCATCACGTCTTACTACTCTCACCCAGCTTGCAATTTTTAACTCTTCAAATATCACTCGTATTCCCTCCACAGAAAATGTGTTTGGATCTCTCTCTAAGCTGCAAATCGGAAATTGTCCCAAGCTCATTGAAATTGAACTCTCATTAATGCGTCCAGCACATAATGTAGACCGAGGGAGTAACTTTGCCTCTTTAAAGATCGATTATCTTTCCATTGATGAGCTCGCTCTCCTCCTTATCGAGCCACTGAGAAGCCTAAGATCCGTAAGTAAACTATTTGTCTCTTGTTGTTTGACGATCGACGCTCAGAGAGTTGAGCAATGGTTGCTGCAAAACAGCACTACCCTCAGAGAGTTAACAATTTGGAACGCAAGCACTCTACGGTCCTTGCCTGCTACAATGGCGAGGCTCACTTCCCTAGAACATCTCAGGATCGAGAGAGCTGATTTGCTAGTTGAGCTCCCTGAGTTACCTGCTTCTTTGAAAATTCGAGAAATCAAGTCCTCTGATGGTGCTGACAAATTTTAAAAAACTCTCTATTTATTTATTAGGTACTTTATATATTTCTCAATTTTTAAAATTCATAAATGTTTTTGCAATAGCTTAGGCTTTTCTTTTATCAGTTTAATAGTTGTCTCAATACTTTTGTAGATTTGCATACTGCTGATTTCTGCCCCACGAACTAACGCCAACTTGACTGTTAGATGCATGCTGTAAATTAGAGGAGCAGAGGAACATATAAGGTCAAACATATAAGGTCAGATCAAATAATTTTTTTGTTCTATTTCTTCTCTTCCAAGGATTTGAATGATATAAATAATGGTTTTGAACATCGGTGAGTCAATTCGGTGTCGGACCGAGTTGACTCGGAATCGGTGAAGAACGATCCCATTATTCGCGATTTGGGACGGAATCGGTCAGATACAGTGCTTATCGGTGGTTGGAGGAAATAAAGAGTATCCAGTGCTAAGGGTTGACCCAAGAGCAAAGGTGGCCAGGCACTATGGTTGTAGAGGACTAACTTTTCATATGCAAACCATATTTGGATGAGACTTGGGCACATATGCTTGCATTCTAGATAGATTCTCATCCAAAAAAGTTAGCTGTCGAATTATGGTTTCACTCCCATTTTGTTTAACATTTAAGGTGAACCATTTGTTCCATCCTCTACATATAATAATGGATTCTACAATGAAATTATTTATTTATAGTCAGTGAAATATCAATAGCCATAAGGATTGTGTGCAACTCATAGTTGTGCCGCAAACAATTTTTATGACTATTAATTTTGCACAAACTAATATTTTAATGAATTTTTTTTAATGTGTTTGAGAAAGAGAGGAAAGAGATAATTAACTAGATTTGATTTGTGATTTCTGCGAAAGGGAAGAAGAGATTTATATAACATGCTATAGCGCAGATATAAACCCATAAATTATACAACATACACAAGCTGAAATGGCAGAAATTCGAATTGAAATGACAAAAGAAATAAGGTGGAGAATCTCGGACTTTTAGCGGGATTTTGACTCCCACTGTAATGTCTATAGCTGGCTTTTGATCCACGCTATGTCCTATACCGGGTTTCAGAAGCCTGATATAGGGAGAGAGGGGATAGCAGGTTTTATAAGCCCGCTATATCATAGCTTTTGTTTAAAAAATAATAATTTATGGTTCTATTTAAAATTTTTTATTTGAAAATTATTTATATTAAAAAATTCGAAAATATTAACGGCCCCAAAGTCTAAATACAAAGTTGCTGGGAATTAGGCTATCATTTGACCAGGTCTTCAGTGTAACGAAATTCCCAAATTATCCTTTATTTTGGCAACTTGATCATATCACATTCGCCCTCCCAAGGTGGAATTGGGAAATATGTATTCAGCGTAATGACGCTTAGTCAACAATTTTTATATTTTATAAAGAATGGAAGTCTCTTTCTGACCGAACCCTTTGTCATCAAATGTAGGATTATTCCTCCATTTCTTTATTTATATCTTATCAGTTATTCAAGGAAAGGGATCTTCACAGTCACAGCTCACAGAACTCCCTTTTCTAATTTTCTCTCTTGCAATTCAATGGATTCAACCCAATTTTCGAACCCGCCTAACCTGGCAACAAGAGAAGTGGCGATTGCCGATGAAGCCTCTCTCGTAAATGCATGCTTTTCTCAGACTGATTTAGAGAATTTCTCATATCTTTTCTTTAATTTTGCATTGGATGCTGAATGATGAAGCAAGATATTTAGTGTTTTTCTAGAGCTTTGATTGCAACTCAAATGCAATATTTATTGTATCTTCATACTAATATAAAGCTTAAATGATGCAGACAATACACCAAGAAGACTCACCTCTAGTTGAAATGGGAGACTGACGAGCAATCAAGCATCCTCCCTCATACAAGCTTTGCAATTTGTGCAAATTTTATATCTAATTTTTGCTGGAATCATAGCCTCATTCTTCGCAATCTACAATATAGTTGCCTTTGTGGTACTCGTGGTGGCATTTACCGGCTACTTTGGACTTTTCTGGTATAATCTTACCAGCTCAGTGAGAACCAGGGACAACGCAATTGAACTAGCCATTCGCTCGTTCTCGGTGGCCACTGTCCTGGCATTTTCATCAGTTCCAGCTAGTTATAATTATCCGTTTTCTACTTACACATACATTACTACTTCTGGTTATAAATTAGTGAATGTGTACAGTGTGGCAAACTCTTTGAGTTGGATGTGTTTCACAAACGTTTTGCTTTTGTTAGTTGTGTCAGTTATCGACTGGAGGTGGAACAGTCTTCTTTCTTCATATAACTGAGTGTACGTAACCCGATAACTGTGTCACAATTAGAGTATGCTTGAAAACGTGGACATTATTGTTTTCACAATTGTTGAAAGAAAATCGTGTTTGTATCAAGTTTTGTGTAATTTCCTTTTGCATTGTTTATTTTAAATGCATTGTTTATTTTAAATGCATTTTTGTTTTCGTTTACTAATCAACTCTTATTCTTGCCACATTAACTCTTCTTAGAGAAGCTGATGTCATAGTACAAATAAAGGCAAGTAATATAAGATTGGATGGAACAAAAGGTTTGACTCATTTGTAATTAATACTCATCCTGTCATCCAAAACTTCATTATTACCAGTGCTTACATGAAAACTAAACAAGCCAAATTTTACAGCTACCAAAACTTTAGTGACCACAGTACTGGTATCATCTTGATGGAAACAGTATTTTACTTTTAGTCTAGTATGGCTTAAAAATTACATATCCTATACAACCCTTTTTATATTAGAGTTGTAAATGTCCAGCCAAAAAAAAAAAAAAAATCTTTCTAAACTGAAACAAACGAATTATTTACTTCATCACACGAAAGGGTTGCAAACCTCTCACGAAACCTCAACAAAGAGCACATTTCAACAAGATCTGACCGTTCATAACCCTCTTTTAGAAAAACTGTGCTTCTCGCCCCTTTGTTGGTGAGGTAAAAAATGCCATGATTTTTTACCAGACATAGAAACAGCCGACAAGGTAGCTGATATTCATTATGGAAAGCATCAATTTTATCAGAAGTCAAAATTTTCTCCGTGCTCAAACTTAGCAACTCATGGAGCACTGCCACAGCGCGCTTGCGGGCTTGTGGTGCGGCAGGCTCCACCTGTCGGGCATTCAGATAGGGTGATGGGAATGCCATCTTTTGCCACCTCACAACCTCCTCTAGGTAATTTTTGTTGGGTCTAAAACCAGGTGAGAATTTGAGCTTGAATGCAAATGGACCCACAAAGTTCCCATCTTTTGGGATGATTTTAGGGTTCATGAGAGCGGCCTTCTCTAAATCCAACTTTTCTTCCCTCACTGTGATTGTAACTGATGAATCCCAGCTTTCCAAACAAAGATAGTCCCGATCTTTTATCTTCCGGTAGGTGAAAAAATCTGGATATTTTGGGATAAGGTCATTTTTGTAATTTTCAGGAAGACCGAGTTCAGATTGGATTAGATCGATTTTTTCAAGTTGAATTTGGCAATCCATTGACATCATTAGTAGTTTCTTGAGTTTGTTCACCAATATAGGTTCCATTAGTTGTCTTACTTTAGCTTCTTCACTTGAAACCTTTTGAAGCATAAAAAAATTAGGTTTCATTGAAACACTGAATAATTTGGACTTAAGCAGTTTCCATATATTTAAAAGGGGAATATGTTACTGTATACACTATTTGGACTTAAGCAGTTTCCATTTGGCTTGAAATTTTTCCTAATATCCACTTTGAAAGCATGAACTATGTTATTAATAATTGCAGAAAATGAAATAGTGCAGCACTGAGTATCATGTCAATGGTATCATTTCACAGGTGGTACCACAAACCATAATAGTGTATACAGTATGCTATATACCAAATTAATGATTTGTTACACTTACAGCGTCAATGCGATTTATCTTCATTTTGAAACTTTTCTAAACTGGACTAACTACTTATTATTGTTCTGATTTCAATCAATAATGTACCTTCTCAGCCTTGTCAGTGAGTCTGACAGAAACGGGCCCACCAGTTTGAAACTTTTCTAAACTGGACTAACGACTTAAAGACAGTTGGATGCCTCTCTATAAGACACATAAAATTCCACTTCTGAACGAAACCCACCTCTTTCTCTAAGTCACGGAGCAGGATGGACCGGGTCTTGCTGGCGAGGATGAGGGAGCGGAGGCGGAGCATGAGCAAGGGCTTCTTGCGGAGGTCCATCGCCTTGTCTAGACCCGGTTCACGGTGGTACATCTTTTGCTTTGGGCGGCGCCCTGTGGACCGGGAGTAGGTCGACATGGCCATCGATTGGAGTAGTGTGAAGTGGAAGTGGTGTTTGGGTCTTTTTGAGATGATCATTTCTGCATTTCTGCATTTCTGTTGGGGAAAGAAGGATTCAGTTCTCCGTGGAAGAGAGAACAGGTCGAGTTGTGAGAGAAACAAACAACTTTATGATGTGGTTCCGACAAGAGTGAGCAGCTGGAGAAAGAAATAATAGGCCGTTTATTGGGCCTTTTTAAGAAGACTAAAGCCGTTAGTTTAGGCCCAATATAGGCCTATTTCCCCGAAAAAATTAAAACTAACGTTACTGTTCACACGAATTTCGAGAATAACAGTTAAAAAATCGGAATTTTAAAAATAATGTTGTTGGATCGGCGTTTCAATCGCCGAAATGGTCAGACCCTTGGATCGGCATTCCAATCGCCGATCCGATCCAAGCTTGGATCGGCGTTTCAATCGCCGATCCAAGGGTCTGACCATTTCAGTTCGCTGAATTTGCTTTTTTAGTTCGCAATTTGATTTTTAAACACTCAAAGTTGGTTTGCAATAATTTTTTTTGTCGTTTTTTCCGCTTAAAATTGTCTATATAAGCTCAATTATCATCATTTATTCTTCACAAACTAAGTTTTTCTCGTTAGTCTGAAATTGATAAACTTTCTCCTCGTCATTTCATATTCGCAATACCACTTCTTCGCTTCTTCGTAGATAATAATTGGCTTATTAATTATTAAATTTATTTTATTTATTTGATTTGCTAATAGAGTTTTAATTTTGAAATTTTAAGCAAATGAGTCCTAAATCAAGCCGCGTCTCTTCTGGTGTTATTTTGATCGGAGATCAGCGGACTAGCGAACAACGATTATTTTCTGCATTCATGTTACAATATCATGGGGAAAAATTTGTAGTTAAGAAATTAGAAGGAAATCAATATCATGTTAGGGGCCCCAAATTTTTTACAGATTTGGTTGAGAGGAATGGAGGTTTTGATCTTGGAGGGTCGTGGTTGACTCACCTGCCAGCAGTTCCACCTGGTTTTGAAAATCATCCCGCAGCTTCAAATGTTGTCCATCTCCGCTAAATGGAATAGTATTATGTTTCTGTCATCGGTATCTTATTATGGTCATTATTAGTGAAATAAGTTTATGTGACAGTCATCACTTGTAATGTTTGCCTTATATTACTGAAATATGTTGTTTTGTTTATTTACTTTTATTAAATTTTTTTATGATATGTATTGAAAATTAATATGCAAAAAAATTTAGAATTAAAAAATGCACACCATTAGAAGAAGAGCTAAATTTTATAACCATAATATAAAGTAACACACCAAAATAAAAAAAGAAAAAACTACTTAAAAACAAACTACCTAAGAAAATAAAATATTTAGATATTTTGGGTGTCCGCATATTGTAGAATTTCATCTCACCATTAGTCTTCTTCTTCGTCTTCCTTTTGTTGTTGGTTGCTCACACCAGGATTATCAGCGAATTAAGCGGCTTCGTTCCAGAAAGCTGCATCGGCTTCTTGTTGTTCTATCTCTGTCATTCTAGCTGCTGCAATACTTTTTTGTTCATCTCTCTCCTTGTGCCATCTCAGGCGCTCCCTGATTTTTTTTCCAATTTCTTTTTCTTTCAATTTTTGCCTCTCTTCGGCTGCCTTTTGTGCAATTTTTCTCTTTTTTTCCGCCTCATCTATGTCTTTCCATTTCTTTTCTTGTTGATCCCACCAAACTTGTTTTTCGTGGTCATCGTAGTGATCACGCAAGATGGTCTCTTTGTAATTGAAAACCTGACCACACTTTGTACAGGTCACTGTGTGGTCTCCACGAAAGTTGTAAATTCTTTCATAAACGGTGCAGTGTGTTTTTGGTGCTGAATATGGTTTTTCTGTTGGTGTTTGTTGGAGAATTAGTTGCGGTTTTTTGTAATAATCTTCATACCAGTCACAATTCTTATGTTTGGGTTTGCTCAGCATTCTTTGGAGGTGCTCCTTGCGATCTCTTTCTTTCCCACCATTAATGTGCCACTGGTAGTGTATTTTTAAATCGAACTCTATCCCGTCATCTTCGTAGATATTGTATTTGAAAGTGCGAAAACATGTGCGACATGTTGCATGATAATCTCCTTTTTCTATTTCATTTGTATTGACAGGGGAATGTTGGTAATTTGGCCAGTATTCATCTCGGGTAGCTGTTCGCCAATTTGGGACATCACTATTGGAGTGAGAGCTATTTCTTTTGTCCATGACAGTGAATTTTTCAGGAAGAAGAATTGAGTGTGTGTTGCATAATCTGGTTGATGAAAGGTGGTTTTATAGACAATTTTAGACTTAGAATCACACAATAAAAAATTAATTTCAGGTGATTCTTTTTCAGACCACGCCTGTCCTTTTGCAGATGGCAGATGGGGATCAGTATACTTTATCAGACCACGCCTGTCCTTTTGCAGGGGGCAGGTAGGCATCAGTACACTTTTTCAGACTTTATCAGACCACGCCTGTCCTTTTGCAGGGGGCAGATGGGTATCAGTATACTTTTTCAGACTTTATCAGACCACGCCTGTCCTTTTGCGGGGGGCAGATGGGTATCAGTATACTTTTTCAGACTTTATCAGACCACACCTGTCCTTTTTCAGCTAATTATTAGGATAAACAATAAATACTGCATTAACAAATTTATAATAATATTTAATAATAAAATTATTACTAATATAATAACTAACAACAAGTAACAAATTTATAATAATCTTTAATAATAAAATTATTACTAATATAATAACTAACAACAATTAACAAATTTATAATAATATTTAATAATAAAATTATTACTAATATAATAACTAACAACAATTAACAAATTTATAATAATATTTAATAATAAAATTATTACTAATATAATAACTAACAACAATTAACAAATTTATAATAATATTTAATAATAAAATTATTACTAGTATAATAACTAACAACAATTAACAAATTTATAATAATAACAATACAATAATAATAGCAATTAATAATAATATTAATAAGTAAATATAATAATAGAAAATAATAATAAAAGATAAAACAGTAAAAGTATTAAAAATGTAACTTTTAGCGGGAAAGCTATTTGATCGGCGTTTGAAATGCCGATCCAATTGGTTTCCCGCTAAAAGTCACTTTTTTTAATGCTTTTACTGTTTTTATACTTTAATCATTAATTTTTAGCTTGGATCGGCGATTGGAACGCCGATCCAACTGGTTTTCTGACTTTTTTAATGCTTTTACTGTTTTTTATGGTTTTAATCATTCATTTCTTAGTGATTTTTTTCATTAAAAGAATTGGATCGGCGTCCCAAATGCCGATCCAAGGTGTAAATTGAATTTAAGTGCGTTTTAGTGCGATTTGATTTGATTGCTCATTATTATTTCGACTCTCATTTGGTTATAAATAGAACATGCCGTTCCGAATTCGAAAATCACCCATCATTTTCAAATACTCGACTCTCTATACTGTCAAAAATATGATTTCCATTCCGGTTTTCGTTAATCAATCTCCATATAATCCATCAAATTATTTCAGTTTGGATGCAATTTCGCAAACTGATTATGAATCAATTAAAGAAATAATTTTATCAGCATTGGGATTTTATCAAGGTCATTATAATTTGAGAATTGTTTTCCATTTTAATACCATAATTGAAGGGAGGTTCCAGCAGATGCAGTTGCCGGTGAACTCTGAAAATGAATGGCGGTATGTACGACGTGAGTGCTTCCAAGCAAGAAGGCTACACGGCTTTCAACTTCACGTTGATTTGCTTTCAGCTACTGGTGGTGGTCTACAAGGTAACTTACGACAAATTTTATTAGTAAAATTACTTTATTATTTATTTTTGAATTATGATTACAATAGTCATGAACATATGCAATATATAATTTGCTTAAATTAGGATTATAATTCTTTACTAAACATAATTGGCTTATTAAGAAACTTTTGGTTAAAAAATCTTTTGCATAATTGGACAAAATTACTAATTAAATTTGTGCCATTATAGAATTGATAAAAATAGCTTTTTAAAGTAATTAATTTACTCTTGCTATTAATTGTACGCATTTATAATTAATTTGCTCTTGCCTTTACTCTTGAATAATAAAATTTTAAATTAAGCCTTTTAAAATAAAAGCAAATCAATAATTTTGATTACGATGACACAGAAATTATATAATTTTTTATTATATATTTTTAAATTAGGGGGACACACAAATTATAATTATAATTACGATTATAATTATAATTTGAATGAACAAGTCAATAATACCGAAGAAGACGAAGAAATAAATAATCAATACAATACGAGTGCACAGGGTTGGGATTCTTGGGAACAACCTGAGAGTAGTAGTCGACAACAAAGACAAGAGCGAACAAATATGAGTGCATGGGGTTCGGATCCTTGGGACCAACCTGAGAGTAGTAGCGGACGAGAAAGACAAGATGGAACAAATAATGAGTACAACACCAATGCACATGATTGGGATCCATGGGACCAACCTGAGAGTAGTAGACCAGTTAGAGAAGAAGCAGAGGAAGATGAAGAAGAAGAAGGGGATATAGACGAACTTGACGAGACATACGACCGTGGCCCGGGTTATCAGTCGAATTATGCAACGGGGGAGGATTTCACTGATGAAGAGGAAGAGTTTTGGGCGTCACAGGATATGGAGGGAGATGGTATGTATGCGCAGGGTTTCGCGAATCACGAGTATTACATTACCGGAAGGACCGATAATTACCATCCCGTTAGCCAATTTCTTGATATCTCTGAGTATAGAAATTCGATTCCACAACCGTCTCAAACAGAAACTTCTGGGCCTTTAGCGCAAGGAAACATTTTTATGTCAAAACCACAATGAAAACAAGGTTGTAATAAATACGCCGTAGATAATAATGTACAGCATAAAACCACTAGAAGTACTCCAGAATTGTATGTATTGGATTGTAAGGTGCCTACCTGTAAGTGACATTTGTATGCCCGTACAGAAAGGGAAGGTGAATTTTGGAGAATAATAAAGAATGAAGAAGAACATACTTGCGTGAGAATTGGCCGGAGATTTCACGCATGAAAATCTGACGGCAGAGGTAATCGCAAACAGTATCAGGAATGCAGTGAAGAGAGATCTTGGTATTTCTATAGATGACGTAAAATCTATATTGGAGAAAGAATATCCAAATGTAAAACCAACCTATAACAAGTTATGGCGTGGGAGAGAGAAAGCGATCGAACAACTTTTTGGATCGTGGGAGGGATCATATAACAAACTTCCGAGTTTATTATTGGCTATACAGAGAACGACCCCAGGGACACAGATCAAATGGTTGACAGAGAGCGTAGGGGATCCCAACAGAGCTATGTTCACTGCAGCAGCATGGGCATATGGGCCTTGTATCGCGGCAGTACCATACCTAAGGCCTGTTATCAGAATCGACGCGTCGTTCTTATCGGGTCGCTACAAGGAAAGATTGTTAGCGGCATGCGGTTATGACCCAGAGCAGCGGTTGCTTCCACTAGCATTTATACTAGTGCGAACTGAGAACGAATAATGTTGGGGTTGGTTCATGAATTTTCTAAGGCGGCAAGTTATCGGGGAAGGAAGAAAATTATGTGTTGTTTCGGATCGCCATTGGAGAATAAAGAACGCGTTCAAACAACCCCAATACGGTTGGCAAGAGGATGCGAACCCTTCATATGCCGTGCACCGGTATTGCATGCAATATGTATGTGAAAACGTGTTCAAGGCATCTGGAAAAGACGCAGCTCTACCAGACAAATTCTGAAATAAGTTGGCCAACAAGAAAAAAAGGAGGTCCTTCTACAAAATGTGGAACGAACTGAAGAAAATGAATCCAAAGGCGATCGACTACCTTGAAAAGTGTGGGAAAGAAAATGAAACATATGGCAACGAGCAGTGGAAACCTGAAAGGTGGGCACAAACGTATGACGGTGGTTATCGTTGGGGAATTATGACGAGTAATGGATCAGAAAGTCTCAATAGCAGGTATAAGGCTGAGAGAAGACTACCAGTTGTTGGACTTGTGGAAGACACTTGGTACAAAACTGTCAAATGGTTTAATGAGAGGAAGCAAATAGCTTTGGCGAGACAGGCGGAGGGAGAACGATGGCCAAAAGAAATCCAACTTAAGCTGATGAAACATACTCTCAAAGCAGGTACAAATGTACTTCCAATGTAATCATATTTACTTGTACTCTTTAAAATGTATAATGATATAAATTCATATTTACAGCGGCAATAAACGTTATCACCGTTGACATTGAACGTGGAGAATTTGAAGCTCAAGTGCCATTCGAAAAAAATAATCCGGGGGTAATCTGGAAGTACCAAGTTTTCCTCAAACGTGATTACCAACCGAGAGATCCTCAACTACCGAGCAGGCGTGCTTGGTGTAAGTGCAGAAAACCTCAACTCATAGGAATACCATGTCTTCATGTGGTTGCCGTATGCGGTCATTGTAGGTGGGATGTTTCTGATTTTGTAGACGAACGGTACAGCAAAGAGAATATGGTTAAAATATGGTCAACAGGTGATTTTCACTGCTACGAAGACGAAGATAAGTCGCCTCGGTATGATGGTCCCGTGATCTATCCGGATAAGACAATGATTAATCGGGGCAGGTGAAAGAAGGATCGTGATTGGATGTGGATGGATGCAATGAGAAATAAAAATCGGGCAAACCAAAGGCGCCGAACCAGAAGGGACGCTGCGGTGGCCAACGACACATCTCAACCTATATCGATGGAGGACCTTCAATTTGGTCGTCGTACTACCAACACACCGAGGACACGGAGGACTACAAGACCTTCTGCAAGGAACATAACTCAATCTTCTACAGGGAACCAAAGTGAACCTTTTAGGGAGCCCGTTGAACCTAGCCGGAATTCTATCAGTATTGATCCTCGCAATGAAAATCGCGTCAGTCTTGGGATAGAAGGTATTCAACCACGTCGAAATTCCATTAGCCTGGGTGACCGATCAATGTCGCTCCGATTTCCTACAAGTCACGGAGCATCAAGTAGCAGGGATAGTCATGGCGCATCAAGTAGCAGGGGACCATCTCAAAGCACAAACAGTGGGGGAGGGGGATTACGACGTGGGGTTGCCCGGCTAGGATCAAGGTTCATGAATATCTTACCAGGAGGAGGCCGGCGTTAGTTTTATGTAATATTTTTATGTATTTTTTTTTTAAATTTACCCTTTATAGATCGTTTTAAGGGTTGACTTTATGTTATTCGGTGAAAATAGCTCTAATTTTAATATTTATGGTTGACTAAATTCATAATATTTTGCATCTACAATAATTATTTATGATTTTTTTTAAATTTTTTTTCGCGTAGTCTTGCAATCCTAAAAATGGAACAAATTAGAAGTATGGTTCCTCGGAAATGATATCTTAGGTATTTTAGCGATTTTATGTTTTTTATGCGTTTGACCTTATGGTATGAAACTTACAGGCATAAGAGTGCAGCGCCTTTATTACCTAATGTGATATTTTATGAATTTGTTAGAATTTTTTCGCGTAGTTTTGCAATCCTAACAAGTGACGGAATCAAAGCCAAATACGAAATATAAATATCACAATAAATATCACACTCGTACAAAAATATAAATATCACAATAAATATCACACTATCCTACTGATGTCCATCACGACGGAACCATCCCTGAGAAGGAGATAAATCTCATGCAGCACCAGGCAAGTTTCGGGGCTCTCGACCGGGAGCAAGTCCTGGGGAAGGAGGGGGGAGGATATGTCATAGAAAATGGAGTGGAATGACGAGGCGGTCTGCTAGATGAGGCCCCAGAATCGCCGAATGGATGGTGCGACATAGGTGTGAATGGGTCCTGCAGTGGGGTACCGTATGCCTGATAGTATGCATCAGCCTGAGAGATAGGTGCGGGAGTAGGCACAAAGGGTTGACTGTACCCTCCTCCGTACTGAGTCTGAGTATATGCTGGAGGTGGAGGGTAAGGACTCCCATATGTGTACTGTGTGCTGTGCGGTGGAGGCCGCGGCTGTATGGTCTGGGGCTGCGGACGGGGCGGAGGCTGCGGCTGTGTGCTCCGGGGATGCGAATGGGGTGGGGCCTGTGGCTCTGTGGTCTGAGGCTGGGAATGAGGCTCAAAAACACCAGAATGTGACCGTCTGCTCCGAACCAGAGGCTGACTGGGTCGTGGAGCATCAAAATATGAATCCCAATCGTGCAGACTAAAATCATCCTGTTACATATAATATTATAAAAAAAATAAAAATATTTTAAATAATTATAGAATATTAACCATGAAAGGAACAATAATATTAATACAAGTGATTGAAAAATGTATTATACCCGCATGAAAAGCTGCTCCTCAACAGATTCCGGCTCTGGCGCATCATCCTCATCATCCGTATCAGGGATAGAGTCGATGTCTGAATGAAGACCCTTCGACTCTAAGAGTCGAGGTAATCGAGCAGGCTCGCCAACAATATCCAAGGATGTGCTGCACCCCTTCAGCAATTGCTTCCCAGCACGACGAAATCCCTTCTTCACAACTCATGCACATCCACGCAACGCCTCCCGCACAGTATGCTTGACCTGTTCAATTTTTGTTAGCCACTGAATTATTCATTAGGCACAAAATTCTGCGTAATGTAACTTACCAAATTCATGTGACCAGGCGTCTCGCGAAGGTATGACAAGTTATGAGCCGGACCAGACGCTGCCCCTTCAGGAATTTGCACAAGATGCGCACCTCCATGTACGCTCAACCAACGTCGGTAGTCGCTCCAAATATCTTCGCTCCACGGCCGATCCTCTATCACCCTAGCCTCATTAGTGTTCGCCCACTTGTTGACCTCATGCACAAATATTTGATGCCAGTCAATACCTCGATAGGTATTATGCTGGTATCCCATCAATTCCTCCATTCTCGACCAAGGCTGTTTTATTCAAATCACAGTTAATCAACAAAATATAATTGCGAGAATTAAATAATGAAATTAATAATGTGAACAGTTAAATATACCTCAGGTGGCGGTGGGGGAACTGTCTGATAGAGCATAAACTGATGCATGACACGATCTACGTGGTGCCACATCACGACCCAATAATGAATGCATGGGATGCGTAGAAGAAACATCCTCTGCTCAACCTGGGCACAACGAGGCATGCGGTCCCTGATGTGATCATAAGGCCTCCACACGACATGCTCAGGCTTCATTTTCATGCAGACATCCCTCGCATATTCTATCCCACTGCGAGTAGGGCCGGTGAACTTTTTCGATTTATGTCTCGTCGTCCACTTCCTGCATTTCCATTTTGTTGTTTGTTAAAGTCAAATAAAACATATTTTAAATATTACAATTAAAATCAAATCAACATACCTCCCATAAGGCGGACACGAGTCAATACTTAGTAGACCCCAACCATCAAAATCCTTCGTGATCGACGGCCGACTAAATAGTAATCTTGCATACGACCACAACTGCAAGAGCAACCAAGGAGCACTAATACTTATATTGTTATTAATGAAGGCAGTGTCCAAGCCTCGGTATAGCATGGCAAGAGTGGCACCACCCCAATTGTACTGCACCGAGTTACTAGAATGAAGATCCTGCAAATAGGAATTATTTTCTTAAGGAATATCATCAACTCTTTCATATATTTAATTTCTTATTAAAGTGCAATAAATGTGAGATATTTATTTCTTGGCTAACCTCCAATAATTGCAAATAAAAACATGGAACCGAGTCACCCGTGCCGTCAGGAAATAACTCGCACCCAAAAATCTCCAACACGCAAGCGCGTGTGTATCTGTCGATCCTCGCTGCGTTATTCGTGCCAGGCCCCCCAATCCGATTCCAAATCTTACGCAGTTTCTTTAACCGAACGGAATGAGATTTCCTGCATTACATTATTAATGTAATTTGATTGTAAGAACTATATATATTTAAAATTAACATAAAAATAATTTTTTTAAAACCTTCTTACTTCCGTTCTTTTTCCCTGAAGCACTTCTCAACTGTCGCCGTGTCTGTATCCTCCGGCAACGCCAAATTCTGGAGTAACTGTATGGCGTCGTAATCGGTCCGTCCAGTAACGGTTCTGCCAACCGTAGGTAAACCGTATAAGAAGGCCACATCCTGCAAATAGTTCAAATTTTATACATATATAGTTACAAAAAAAAATATTACAAATAGGTATTGATCCTTACCTCTAGAGTGACCGTCATCTCGCCAACGTGCGGAAAAAAGAAAGTGTGGGTCTCTGGCCTCCAGAACATGGCTAGACCCTGCAAAAGCGAATGATCGAGCTGCATATGACCTAACTGAACGAAATGTATCAGTCCAAGTCTCATCAAACGCTCATCCACCTCAGCAGTTCGTGACATCTTAGCCCTATGTAGTACTGCCCTCTAATGCTGTATATATATATTTTTTAATTATTTAAAAAAATACTATCAAAATAGAAATATATAACTAAAAAAAAGTAAAAAAACAATAATAACTTACACCAGTGCCACGAACTTTCGACTCATCCAAATGCAAGAGACGATCTGCATTAACAGGACCGGGAGGAACAACAGGATCCGCTGATGTAGAAGCCTCGGCATCAACAGAAGCGGTAGATGTAGAAGCACCAGGATCTCCACGAAGCCTCGTAGATCTACGAGGTGGTGCCTCTGGTACTCTTCTTCTCGGTGGCATTTTTACTACACTATAATAAAAATTATCAATGTAAATAATCTAATAAAATTTCGGCAGCATCTCCCCTGTACCTGGAGTGTTTTCGAAAAAAAAAACACCCAAATCCCTTCTAATTACAAACCCAAATCTCATACAACAAAATTTCCAATCTCATACAATAACATTTCCAATCTCATACAACAACATTTTCAATTTTCTATTTTTTTACATATTTTAAAATTTTTTTAGAATAATTATTCTAATTTTTCATTTATTTACCTCAATAAAATAAATTAATTAAATGTATAAATATTAAAAAAAACTCACCTCGACTAGAAGCGCTGCTTGTCTCTTTTTAGAAAATTTTCCTACATTTAAAAAATTAATCTATCAATTTTTTATTATTTTATTTACTTTTTCTAATTTGTAATCAAGTTATCCACAATTATAAAATGTACAAAATAATTCAAAATTTTTTTGTAATTACATATTATAATTATTCTGATTTTTTATTAATTTTTTAATTATTTTTTCAATATTTATTCTATTTTTTCTATTAATTACCTAATTAAACTAATTAAATTGAATAAATAAACTAATTAAATTCAATAAAAAATTTTCAAATTACATATTAAAATTATTTATATTTATTCTGATTTTTTACTAATTTTTTCATTATTTTTTCAATATTTAATCTATTTTTTAATTACTTATCTAATTAAACTACTTAAATTAAATAAATAAACTAATTAAATTCAATAAAAAAATTCCCAAATTACATATTATAATTATTTATATTTATTCTGATTTTTTACTTATTTTTTCATTATTTTTTCAATATTTAATTTATTTTTTTAATTACTTACATAATTAAATTAATTAAATTAAATTAAATAAATAAAATAAATATTAAAAAAAAAACTAACCTGAGGAGATGTCTGTCATGCGAGAGAGAGAGAGAGAGTGAAGGGGTGGGGATGAGGGGTCGCTGTCTCGCTTATACAGGAGTGGTAATCCTTGGATCGGCGATTGAAACGCCGATCCAAGCTTGGATCGTCGATTGGAATGCCGATCCAAGGGTCTGACCATTTCGGCGATTGAAACGCCGATCCAACAACGTTATTTTTAAAATTTCAAATTTTTAACTGTTATTCTCGAAATTCGTGTGAACAGTAACGTTAGTTTTAATTTTTTCTGCCTATTTCCGCTATTTTAGGCTTGGTTTCGTAACTTCAATTAAGAAGAGAGAAACATTGAATGCAACAGAATAACAAAACGGAAATTGATTACTGCCGTCTCCAGTTTTGCCCATCTCTGCTATCGCTAAACAGAAAAAGAACACATAAAATAGACAAGGTGAACATATATAGTGATCAAAGTGAACACATATAGACAAATAAGTTCAATAAAAATAAATTGAATATGCATATAAAAATTTAAACAAGATATGATAACACTTATTTGCTTGTAAGTGTTCACTTTGATTGTCTATATTTTTATCTTGGTTGTTTTATGTGTTCACTTTGTGTTTAAAAATGGCAAGGAATGGCAAAACTACATATGACATTTATCATTTTTGAATTATTATTATTAGCAAATAAATGAAGCAAATTCGTAGCTAATAATTAAATAAGAAAATTACTATCTACCATCTCTCCATGCGTCGTCCTGTTCTATCACGTTTGTATTTGTTTACTTTATTCATTTATATGTTTAGTTTGTGTTATCTATGTGTTTGCGTTATTCAATTATGAGTTAGATTTTATTTTTTATATTGTTGTTCAGATTTTTCACATGCATATTCAACTTATTTTTATTGAACTTATTTGTTTGTATGTGTTCACTTTTGTCTATTTTGTATGTTCACTTCGTTCAAATGATGATAAGCAATGACAAAACTGCAAATTGCAGTTATTATTTCTAATTAAATAATTATGTAAGTGTTTGTGCCAAATTAGCGCGGTGCTAAATTGTTAGGTCCGATAGCCGTTATAGCAGTCTATTAATAGAGTTATACGTGCTAAAATCATGCGTATTACGATGGCCACTGACCTTTTATCAAAAAATTGTTTTTCATCATCTTTCAGGAAAATGAGAAAAAAGATAGTCAATATAGCTTCTTAAACTTTGTGTTGAGAATGAAACCAGTAACATTGTTGCTTCTATAGTTTTATGTACATTTTTTAACTGATAAGTACCATCTATTAAGGTCCAGGATAACAGCCTAAGTGTGGAGGGAAAAAAATTACTCATGCTAAAATATTAAAAATAATGAAATTATTTCTGTAACTTATATATACACATCATTGATTTTATTTATTCTTAATGTAGCACACTGACGTTCAGAATTCTCAATTTGTTTCAAAATAAATCGTAAATATTTAGAGAATTATTCTAAAAATAAACTAAATCAACTGTTCATATATCTTTCTATTTGATATTTTATTTTTAAACTCGTAACGAAAGAATTTATGATCCTGAAAGGATTAAAAAAAAATGAATATTGAATGCTTGAATGACTCGAGAGAGTAAAAAAGTAGCGCTTTAGCCTTAAAAAAAAAAAAAAAAAAAAAAAAAAAAGTAGCGCTTTGGGAGCTACATTGCTGCGAAGCAAAAGACCATTCAACCCCAAAAGGCAAAACTGGTAAGTGGCAACTGACAACTATGAACTATCTGCACGCACTCGGCGGTTCGGCCGCTACAAATTTCCAAAATCAGATTCCACCGTCTTGGGAATTGCTCAGGCCTCAGGACACTCTTTATTTTGCATCCACCTATTTAAGCGAAAAAGACCAAACTAGTCTTCATCTGGTGGTTTTGATGCATAAGCAATTGAGGGTGTTTTCGTCTTTTAACTTCGAAAACGGGAGTCTTTTGCAAAATGATGCGTCCTGAGCTATGTTACTTGGATGCGGGTGCGGGTATTGTGTCAGATACGGTGTGGGTGCGGGGATACGACATTTTTCAAAAAACTCGAATACGGCTGTATATATAAAATAATTAAAATAATAAAAGAATATATTTTTTAATTAAAAAATAATTTATATATTTTATTAACATAATGTTATTAACATTATTTTGTAATCTTTTAATTTACATTGAGAAATTAAACAATTAAAATATAACGTTATTAATAGTTAATGATTTATATTGAGAAATTTTATCTATTAACAATAAACACAGCCCAGGCCCAACAATGCTATTTGTCCGGTTTTGAAGGAAAGTTTAGTCCCACAAGGGGCATGGATACTCTGCATAGATAATATATATAGTGTGAGTAATGAGACAGAATCGAAAGTTGTTGGACACATGGGAGGGCTGCGCGTGGCGTGGGTGCGTTGGCCATTGGCGCACGTCCATTCCTTTGGGAATCATATCCTCTGCCAACCTTTAAAAGGTTGGTAGAGTTCCGACCTCTCTTTTGAGCGTTGGATTAGGATCTAAGGGCGCGCGTAGAGATGAGAAAAATAGCGCTCTCGACCCCTGCCCAACTGCTGCCCACTTCTCTGATTCCTCTTTATAAAAAAAAAACCATTTTATAATTCTCCGCTCTCCTCCGCGTATACTGTCGAAAGTAAAAGAGAAAGAAAGCAAGATCGATCCAGAGAGAAAGAGGAAGAAAATGAGATTGCTTCGAGAGAAAAATCGACTCGTCTCCGACTGCCCGCTCGTCTCCGACGGCTTCCCCTCTAAAATCGAGTTTTTCTAAATAAATTTGCTGTTACCTTTGAAACTTGTAAAAATTTGTCAAAATTTGTTGCCATTACTTCACTTCTTGTTATTCGAGCCACCTTCCAAAGTTAAAATTTCATAGTTTCTGACTTTGTCGAAGGTGAAATTTCTGACTTTGGTTTCTAACTTTGAAATTTCTGACTTCGAAAGTTGTTATTACTTCACTTCTTGATTTTGATGGTTCCTGACTTTCTTTGTGTTAGATAGCACAATTGATGGATTCGTTAATAGAAAGTGCTTCTATTTTTTACTTGGTCTACTTGGCATGAAACTGATGTTATTATTACTGGGTTAAGGTTGTTGGTTGATTAGGCTTTAATATTTATAAATAATTGGATATTGACTCTCTGTTGTAAACAAAGTTCAAAATATTTCACTTTGTAGTAGATATCAGGTTGGTACAGATTCCATTCCAGTCATGATTTCTTTACTGGTACAGATGTTAAGCGTGAAAAGGGCTTATCTATGAATATTTCTGATGTCAAGGACCAAGTTGTAAATGTAATAATCATAACTGTTACAATGTTTTTGGTGCTTACTCAATTTTGTGATATTTTTTGTATTTAGGTTTATTTGTTGATTGAGAAATGACAATAAGAGACGATGGAAGTTGTTCTTCACCGAGGTGTTGTACATTTGCAAAAAATACCGGGATGTCAAGAAGCAATCGAGGGGACGTCAAGAAGCAATCACTATTTTTGCAATAGTCTTATGTGTTATTGTAATCTTGTTATGCATATTAATTACAATGGTTAGAAATTATTGTTATTAATTATGGATGATGATGGTTGTGGTCCTGTAATTGTTGTTTTATTAATTTGAGAGTTGTTAATAGTAATGTGAGGATATTGGATTATTTAAATATGCAAAAAGAGATAAGCTTTCCCTTCATGTTCTCTTGCATAATTTCGTTGTTATTAAGATTGAACTTGCATTTTTCTCTTCCCTGGTGTTCTTCTACATAATTTGTAACAAATTTCTTATTTTCTCTGCTTTATTTGTCAGAAGAAAAGCTGGTACATAGGAGGGTGGGTTAAGATGAGAAACTATTTGTAGGATGCGTGCCAGTGATACGTGTGATACCAAGTGATACCAAGCTGGTACCTGCGTGCAAGTGATACCAAGTGGTACTTTTTTGTGCTAGGCTTGTTGTGCCCGATGATTTCTCAATCTTGTATCACATTTTCACTTTGTTAGTCTATTACATTTCAATTATATTTAAACTAATTTACAATTAATTAACCTTCAATTTTCCAATTGATTGATACAGTAATTAACAGTCAATTCACTTTAATACCAATTCTGACTATTTTTTGAATTTCCAAGCATACCAGATTTTTGTCCCCATTAACTGATTTCAATACCACTTCTGACTTGCCCAAATACCAGTACATGCCAATACAGTTTAAGAAATCAAACAACAAAGAGCAAGAGATGCTTAAGAAATTGCATCATATCCAAAACCAACAGCAGAAATAATACCATTAACCAAGCAGTACAGTCTCACAAAATTCTTACAGAATTGATGTTTGTTTAATTGTTTGATCTTCATTATTAATACAAGGGCTGACATAAGAATTGATCTTTATTATGTAAGGCAGACCATTGCTCCATTTGAGCATTATCAAGGCAAAATTCTGTACTTAATTGGATTGCAAAATTCTCATGTATTGCCATTAATAGGAAATGCTCCAAACAAAGTCAAGTAGGAACTTCCATTTGAGAAGAGAAGTCGATTGCAATCCAGTTGAGCATTACCAAGGCAATTTAATTAAGCATTTCCGCTGGCAAAATTGTGTTTGTACAGAGAAGAGAAGAGAAGTCGATACTAAAATCTCATTGCTCCTTGTGTAAAAATGAAAAGAAATGCTTTTGTCCCGAACACTCAGTGGATACGGAGAGATTTATGGAGCTAAATCGACCTTCTGGGTTCTGACAAGACCATCCGAGCGAAATGGAAGTTTTTTTTTTTTTTTTTAAGAAATCAGGACGGGCACGGGCAGGCTGGAGAGAGAGCGATCTTTCTCTATGGACCATTCTCTATTTTCCATCTCTACGCGATCCTAATCTAACGCTCCAAAAGAGAGTCGGCACTCTACCAACCTTTGTGCGTTGGCCCACCACTCACCATGCCACACCTCCATTAATGCTTAATTATTATATTATATATCACATATCAAAAAAATTATATACTCTGGAATCCGATGTGGCACTCGATTGGTCCGGATACGCGCGTCTGAACCGTATCGGTGATCGTATCTGACGGTCAAACTGCTTAAAATGTTAGGATACGCCACGTGGCAAATCTAGTGCGTATTGCACCCGTTTCGCAGGCGAATCCGTGTCGGATACGTATCCGACACGGCATGAAATTGACGAATCCACGTAACATAGGTCCTGAGTAATAATTCCCCCATGTCTTCTTCCTCAACCCTCTAGCCTCCTAAACCCTCAACCCAAATTCAAATGCTCCTCAGGCGACTTGCCTCCATCCGACCTCCCACCACAAAATCCCTCCCCATCCCACTCCCACCCCAACCTCTCAATCCTCCACCTCCGCCTCAACCTCAACCTCAACCTCAACCTTCCTCCGATCCACACCATTCCACCATTCTCCACCTCCTCCACACCACACCTCCATCCCACCTCTCCTCTTCCCTCTCCAATTCCCACATCCTCCCTACCCCTTCTCTCATCTCCTCCCTTCTCCCTTCCCTCTCCTCTCTCCCTCCATCCTCCCTCCTCTCCTTCTCTCTCTGGGCTCGGCCGGTTCTCTCTGCTTCCCTCCTCACTTCCTTTGTCGACCTCCTCTCCCGACACCACTCCTTTCACTCAGCTTGGACCCTCCTCCTTTCCTCCCCTTCTCCTCTCGTTTCTTTCGCCCCTCTCTTCCGCCGTTATGCTCGCGCCAATCTCCCTTCCTCCGCTGTTCGCACTCTCCGTTTCATACATAGCCACCCTGAATCCATTTCTGCTCTTGAGCTCACCGAGTCGATTGAGCTGGATCCAATCCACCTCTTTGTGGATGCGTTGTGCAAAGAAGGCCATGCACGGTATGCAGCTGAGTTTGTCTCGGTAAAGAAAAGGACTGACAATTGGGTTCCATCTGTTCAGATTTATAATAGCCTGCTTCATGGTTGGTTTCGCTTGCGGCAGCGCAAGAAGGCTGAAAGGCTTTGGGATGAGATGTGCAGCAGTGGCGTGGAACCTACTGTTGTGACGTACGGCATTTTGATAGAGGGTCTTTGCCGAATGCGCCGGCCTGAGCTAGCCTTGCAGTTTATGGAAGAGATGAGTTCACGTGGTATTGAGCCGAATCATTACACGTGTAATCCTATTGTGGATTCTCTAGCTGAGGCTGGCCGATTTGAGGATGCACTTGCTATGCTCGAGAAAATGCCTATGTATGGTGTTTCGCCCAATGTATCAACTTTCAACTCCTTGGTCAAGGGATTTTGTAAAAATCGGAACTTGGATGGTGCGAGTGATATACTAAAGCAGATGATTAGGAGGGATATACTTCCAACTACCACAACATACAATTATTTCTTTTTGTTCTTTGCAAAGTATGGTAAGGATGAAGAAGGGATGAATCTTTATGCCAAGATGGTGGATTCAGGTTACAAACCGGACCGGCTTACATACCACCAACTAATCAAGATGCTTTGTGAGAAAGACAGAGTGCAATTGGCTGTGCAGATGATAAATGAAATGAACAAGAATGGATTTGAATCTGACCTTGCGACAAGCACCATGCACGTGCACTTGCTTTGTCGAAGCCGAAGGTTCGAGGAAGCATGTAAGGTGTTTGAAAAAATGTTTCAGAGAGGTATTGTGCCACAGTATATTACATATAAGATGCTTGTAAAAGAGCTACAACGTTTAGGTTTGAAGGAGTTGGAGGAAAAATTAACCAGTTTCATGAACTCAGTGCCACATTCTACCAAATTACCAGAGAGTTATAGGGATGATAAAGAAGGATATTTTGATAAAGCAAGGAGAAAATCAATCATGAAAAAGGCTAGAATTATGTCAGATGTGCTGAAGGATTCATGCACGAGTGAAATTAAGAGCCAAAGGGAAAGCCATGTGGAGACAGCTAATCGATTGGTAGCTGAGATTAATAGAAGAGTAATGCAACTGCATGGTGGAAAATAAAGTAGTATTTTAAACCAAATTCAACTAATTTTCTAGGAATAATTCAAAGCTACTGTTAACATTCGTGTGATTTTTTTCCTTATATTGGAGTAAAACACCTTGATGCGAAAGAGAACTCCCCAAAGATTTTGACTGAAGAATCATGCACTTATATATCTACATAGTGCATGAGAGCATAACCATATTTTCTTTTTCCTACCTTGTACATGTTTTCCTTAATTTAAGGTTTTGGATCATCTGTCAACTGCCATCCTAATATACTAGTAGCAATCTTCTCTCCTTGAGACTGGAGAACATCCGAGTAGAATTAATTGAGAAATAGAATTATAGGAGGAGCTAGTACATACTACTGTCAAATCAAGCTTATGCTAATTATGAATTGACCAATTGAACAAGGCAATAAAAACTGTTACTGGCCATTAATTGTTCACAAAAAACCAAATATCAATACTAATGCGTATATTCACTATAAAAGTTTAGTTTACTTAAAAATGATCAAATTACTTATTTGACTCAAAATTATACTTTAATTATTAATAAATAAATAATACAATCTTCATTAATATTTAACTTCTTAAAATAAAATAAAAATTCTACAATTAGTTATACACAATAAATTAATAATAATTTTCTCACATTATCATAAATTCATTACAGTTCCATGTGTTCTCATGAATAGTTGAATACTAACCAACCACACAAAGTGTGATACAGGCAGCGTATCAGGGAATCTCATCCTCTTAACTCTTAACCCGCCACGGAGCCTCCTCTCTGTAATCAAACCAATTGTATTCGTCAGCTTTCCTTTCGCGTGGCATTACAACTAGTAGGAGTTCAAAAGAGGAAGCACTGAGAAGAAGACTCGCAGAGAACCAATTCAAGAAGAACCCAAGAAACAAGAAGTATTTGCGCAATCCGCCATTGCAATATTTCTTGCCTCCAGCGCCTGAAAACTTGAAATCTTTTTTGACTGATAGGGATTTCAATTCTGGAGAAGCTAGTCGCTTTGTATTAACGAGAGAAGACCTTCAAAGAATCTTGCCTTTGGCATCTGACATCTTGTAGTTGTCGACTAATAGAGGTTTTGATTCTTTTGATTTTGCTTAAATCTTTTTCTGCTAATTTCGTGAAATGATGTTTTTGTCTACAAGTTAGAATGCATGCTGTTTTTATCTTTGTTTTCGTCTTCTTTTCTTAAGTGAACAATTTGGACAAGAATTTACTAAATTCAATTTATGACTACTAAAGTTGCATTTGGCGTCAATTTTTATCTACCAATGTGGCAAATGTTTTTTTATTTTAAGAAATGGAGTCGCAATTTGTTTCATTACATTTATGTGCATTTTGGTTCTTTCCTTTGATAACCACTTTATAGTTCTGAATTTTCCAAAAGTAACTGCACCTTGCCAAGTAGATTAACTTAAATTTGTTTTGTGAGCTCTTAAGAATTTAACTGATTTGAACCATAGCCCAATTTTAGTAATTAGATAGAATTTTCTTTTCTTGGTAAAGGTTCAGACTCTGGAAGCACGAGTGGCCGTGCACTGATGCAAGAGGATTCCAATCCACCAGTTCAAAAGTTGTTCCGTCCAGTACCTAAAAACATTAAATCACCTTCAAATGGTAAAGATTTTGATTTTGGAGGCATCGGTGGCATTGCATTTATGCAAGAGGATTCTAATTCAGCATTTCAAAGGTTCTTGCCTCCTCCATCACCTGTATCTTCAACTGGTGGAAGTTTTGGTTCAGGAGGCATGACTAGCTTTTCATTCATGCGAGAGGATTCTAATTCACCATTTCAAAGGTTCATGCGACCAGCCCCTGGAAACATGAACTCGTCTTTGATATATAATGGTTAGATTCTTTTGATTTTCTTTTTTAAGATAATTTTAGGAGAGGGAAATAATTTTGTTTCTGTTTAGAATGCATGTTGTTATTTATCTTTGTTTTTGTCTTTTCACTGGAAGTGAACAATTTAGGCAAATATTAGGACTACTTAGTTGCATGTGGTATCATTTTTGATCTACTGCAAATGTCTTTCATTTGTTTGCTCCCGATTGTTGTCTTTCTTAATTGAGAGTAAGTTCTGGCATAGTGAATATGTTGTCAGTCTTTTATTTTAAGAAATGGTGTCGCAATTCTTTCTATTAGATTTGTTTGTCCATTTTTGTGAATCTTCAAGAATTCAAACTGACCTGTAACCATAGCCCATTTTTAGTAATTAAATAAAAATTTCTTTTATTGGGCATGCTATTCATTTTATTTCACATATTTAGGATTGGTTACCTGAGAGTCGCGAGGAATTTCAGAGGATAGTGTATATGGATTTGAAAGAGACAAACTTGTATTTCATTTTATTCTCCTTCACTTTGTGAGATTATTTCCTATGACCTATTCTAAGAAATATGCTATACTTAGATTTTCAGAAGCTACAGCTCCTGTGTTTTCTCGTCTTTCTTTCTTAGAGCACATTCTGTATCTCTTTTCCTCCATGTTGAAATTTGGAATTTGAAACAATCTTTCTTAATCTTGGCATTCTCTTTGGTTATATACGAGTTTTGGGAACGATGCTCCAGGAGAACGTTCAAATTGATTTGAAATGCAATCTTCTTTGTACCTCAAACAAGCAATCAGGTAGATTCTCTTGTTTCATACAGATAGACCAAAAGAAGGAACTTGTTTAGAAAAATTAAGAGAAAAAGAAGCATGAGAAAGAAAGGAAAATGCTGCTAAGAGAGTTTAGTTAGGCAATATTTCCTGTTTCATTTACCTTGTGCTGTTCTGTCTATTTGGCACTTGCAGTACCAATTGACTAGATCTGGAATATTCAAGTACAACATGGTAAAATATTTGACCGCACATGTTTTATTTTTTTCAGTTATTATTGTCCTGTTAGGTTTTTAATAATTAGCAATAAACTTGTTTCAGATCCTGATTCAGGACCAAGGCTTTCCGGGACAAAACGGAGTCTCTGTGAATTTACTAACATTAATCCCAGTCCTGGCCCTAGTTCCAGTCACAACCCTAATCCTCACCCTAACTCTGACCCAAATCCTAACATTAGCCCTGACTTAAACCCAAATAAGAATCCCAACCAAAATCCAAGTCATAACCCCAATTTAAGCCCTAATCAGAACTCCAGCTTCATTGCTATTCATAACCCCAACCAAAATCCTAGTCATAACCCCAATTTAAACCCTAATCAGAATGTTAACTTCATTCCTATACAAAATCCCAACGTAAACCCTAGTCATAACCCCAATTTAAATCCCAATCAGAATACCAACTTCATTCCTATTCAAAACCCCAACCAAAACCCTAGTCATAACCCCAATTTAAACCCTAATCAGAACGCCAACATCATTTTGATACAAAACCCCAACTTAAACCATACTCATAACCCCAATTTAAACCCTAATCAGAACACCAACTTCATTCCTATTCAAAACCCCAACCTAAACCCTAATCATAATCCCAACTTAAACCCTGGTTATAACCCAAACCTGAATCCAAATCTGAAGCTCAGCCCTATCCGTAACCCTAGCCCTAACCCCAACCAGGGTATGCAGAGGAATATGATGGGATTCCTGAATCTAAGCAATCCTCAAAGCTCAATTCAGCAAAAGGTGTTGATGCTAATTAGTCATAATTATTGAACTGAATGTTTTCTGTCTCAGTTTTATATATCAAAATGAACTTTCTATGCTTGCTTGCCAATATGACAGCTTCACATTGAAATCATTGCTATCCCATTTCCTTTCCTAATAAAATATTTACTTTACCCCTTATCCTGGTACATTCTGCCAGGTTCTCTCCCAGGACAAATGAATACTGGTCCTGATTTATAGAATGTAAAACTTGATTTCAGGCTAATCTTCCCAGGATGGCTTCGCGTCTGCCTCCACCCCCACCCAGGCGGATCCCACCTGGAGTTGACAAACTTACAAGGAATTGTGAGGCGGTACGATCTTTGCTCCTTTCATGTGAGCCGGTTGTTGTGCCTGATGATGCTACTTTTCCAGGAGCGACCAAGGTTGTCCTCAAGCAGGTTAAAAAGCCTCAGGCTAGCGGGAGTACATCAAATAGGTAATTGTTTGAGAGAATAAATAATTAATAAAAGAAAAAGGAAGTTTGCAAATTACTGCTAGCTTCATGATATTCTCCCATAGCTAGCATTTGTTCTAATATTCACAACAGATATTGAACCTTTAGAGATATTTGCAATAGCTTTCACCTGCTATATTAAATGTCATAGAAGCCATACTAGTCAGTTAAAAGGAATTTTCACCTACTCATAAGCAAACTTTCTTTTTAAGTCATGCTGAATCACAAGACTGATATACATGTTATACTGTGTGTATGCGTAACAGCTGGGAACCTGGTTCAATCAAGTAGAGCAGGTAAAGGGCATTAGGTTATATGTTTCTGTTTTGGAAAGGGGTATGTGCTTAGTTGCCTTTAATTACTGAGTGAGGAACTTCTTACAATTTTTTATTATTTGCAAATGACAAAAAAAAAAGCTAGATCTTGTTGCAAATATGAGGAATTCTGGATATACAGAGTATTGTGAGAAAGACCCCCAAAATTATATGAAATTATTTTGCCTTGTTTCTCATATTTGTATTTCTTTCTTTCTTGGTCTAGACCTTTTTTTCTACTTTTATGCGTAATTGTTGGATTAGAATGGTATACGAGTTCTCCTGACAAATGGTTAATAAAGAAAAAACTAAAGATAGTTTCCTGGACTAGCTTGCAGTTATGTAATTTGCAGCATTTACTTTTTTTCCAATATAATCGGCAACTTTAATTGCTCTTTTCAAAGAAAAAAAAAGATTCCCTGGCTTTTCTATCGACAAGAAATATGCTACAATAGTTCTACATTAACCAATAATTCTACAGAATGTGGTTTCTTCTACTCGATCAGATGGTAGTGTGGAGGTTCTATACGAACAAGAGCAATTGATACAATATTAACATAACCAGAGGTTCTTTCTTTAGGGCTTTTGGGGAGGATTTAGTTTAAATTCTCAACTAAGCTTTAGAATGGTTAGTTTTGTGCTCTCAATGCTACTTCTATTATTATTCATTATGTAATTCTCTTTTTGTTTTTCTTTTTATGGTGCAGTTCTGTAAGCGCAGCTCTTGGAAAGCAGATGACCATATTATATGGAACTCAGTCTCATGTCTTTGAAATGGTTCATCCTACCAAGGTACGGGAACACCACAAGATAGAAATAAGAAATAAACTGATAAAGATGGAAAAACCAGGGTATATGAAACCTTTATTTGGAAAACATGTCAATTCGCACTTATTGTTTTCCACAAGGTGCAATTTTCAAATCATTTTGTATACAAGTTGGGTTGCCAGTATAAGAAAAAGGCAAACATATTATAAAATTTTGTAATCATAGCTTATCATAAAATTGTCTTAACAGGTCAGGCAGATCATGAGTTATGCTGCATCATCAGGGCCGCCAATGCCAACCTCTCAGGGTTCTAGTTCAACAACTTCACAAGCTAACTCTACAAAGTTGCTTGCTAACTCTGCACCAATACCTGGTACTGAACTGAGGTTAAATGTTGGCCCATCTGAAGTCATACAAGTTGATGATTCTTCTAATCCGGAGGAAGTTTTACCTGGTATCTCTATTCTCATTTCAAATTACTTCATGCCTGATTCTGATAGCATACTTTGACAATTATCGTCAGTGAGTGGCCAGAATTTGATCCATTCTGTGAATGCGGGTTTGAACTCATTTTTTTCCCCAAAATTTTGGCCTTCTATTTTTTTTTGTAAAATAAGATTTATTTAATTTTCAGGGAAATTTCTTACAAATCTGTTATTTTCCCTAAACCACCACCATCACACCCACCCACCCACCCACTTAACCACAGGCCAGACCTTTTGCAGAACTCTACTTCTGGGCACCATAATCATTTTAACCGATGTTGGAACTTTAATATTGATGCACTAGGCAGACTGCAAAAATTATTTGTGATACACTATAAATGAAATTTCTGTCCATCTTCTCTATTAGACTCATGATAGTTAGAGCTCTCTCAACCAAAGGCACCTGCAAACAAAGGTAAGGAGGCAAATGCTCAATCTCCTGATAATATATGTTCTTTTTCAGGTAAGAGTACTGAGAAAGGACCAGATGCTCAACCTCCTGAAACTGAAAACAGTAGTGACCCAAACATGGATCAAACCAAAGGCAAGGATGTTCAACCTCCACAAGAGTGAAGGTCTTCATAAGTATACTGTATATCCATCTTGTTATGAACAGGATTGAAAAGCCAGCTTTTCTTAGGTTACTCGTTTTGTATGAGACCTTCATGCAAATTCTTTTTCTTCTTCTTATTTTTTTTCCCGTTTCTCTTCTTTGTTTACCATATAATTTGGTTATGCAACTATAGATGTCAGCCAGAACGTTTATGTAGATGGAGATATTTGTTCATTCTTCTCTTGCTCATTTCATGTAATCGTATGATAGTTAATAAATAAAATAGTAGTTTTTTTTTTTTTTTTTTTTTTTTTTTTTTTTTTTTTTTTGCTTCGAAGGAATAATGATAGTTGTTCATCGTTTGATAAATTAATAAACAAATAGTTCATTTTTTTTCTTCTGTCAAAGTTACCGATGGAGCAATTCTTTCTTGCATCTCTTCATCATTAATTACCACAACCAGATTATTCACTTTTCTCAGAACGTTTACCTGTGGTTGATATATGTTACATTTCCGACACTTGGAACCCTCCATCTTTATTTCGGTGAGTTATTTTGCATTCCTTGAACCAGAAAAATAAATCATTTGGTACGCGATTAGTTAATTGCAGAACGAATGGAACAGAAAACAGGCAATAATTTTGCATTTTTGATGAATGTTTACTGTTAAATTGAAGCAATTGGTATACACACGGAACAGCTCAACTTACAAACATAAAAACAGATAAGAAAGCAAGCAAAACAGAAAGGCAGCTGAGAGTCATTTTGAAATAACATCATTAGGTCACCGAATTAAACCTGAACTCAATCGTGGCGGATCCTGACAGGATTGTCAAATAAAGAATAAATTTAATAGAAACCCATAACTAAAACAGAAAAACGATCATGCCAATGAACAGCCACCCACTTGCGAATGCACTATGCAGTCACGACTCCATTTGTTTTTTTTCAGTGATATGTTACATGTTTTGATGAAATGTAGTTGCAGTTTTTGTAGCAAAAAACATACTATAATTTAATTTATGCTCTTGAGAAGCAATACTTTTCACCAATTTGTGTTCGGGATTGCTCACCACCTGAAGCAAGATATTTAAAAATCATATTATGGCAAATTTCAAATTAAATATAAGCTTTGAAGAAATTAGTGATAATTTTTGTCATGATGATATTTAAAATCGTGCACGAATTACACTTATTATAGGACATGCGTTACGTTTGATAGGCCGGTTAGAACCCCTCCATGTTTTTAAGAATTAAGATTTCACAATACAAATTTCACGGGATACTGAATACGTTTAAGCAAAAGCATTGACCGAGTATAACATTTTCCAAACAGTAAATTTTGTCATCATTCAATGTTTACCTAGTAAACATGTACGGAGCGTTTATTATTTTGGTTGTCCCACCTCTCAAACTAAACAAATTTCTCTTCACAACAAATTGGAAAAAAAAAAAAAACTTTTGTTTTACATTCCTTAATTTTCAGGCCCATCTCACCCGCAATGTTCCTTGAAGTTTTTTCATAACGATCATTAATTAGACTAAGCAGGTTAACTTTTGTTACAATAATAATTGCCTGGCTTCATAATGGAATTGCGTGACCAAACAAAATTTGTCAAATATCCCAGTTATACTGGTTTAAATCGTCACTGAGGTGATCAATTGTTTTGTTAATAACTTTGTCTGACACAATCAAAGGCACTGTTGGTACCAACAATCAAGTGTCATCTTCCGACCTCAAAATTAGCATCTGCAACTTTTGTTCTAACAGAATTTTCCTCCCCAGTGGAAAAATTATTAAATTTTAAAACAATACATGAAATTGTTACATCCCAAGTGCTGCACCCCCACCCGCCTCCCTCCCTCAGCCTATCCCACACCACCAAGCTCCCAAATATGTTTACGTGTTATTGAGACCTATTTGCAAGTACACAGCAAAGTAATACATGTGCTCAGAGGAAAAGCTTTGAGGTAAGAGGTTAACTTAAGTTTTAAAGCTGACATCCCCCAGACAATTGGTTTTGTACATTTGCATACAAAACATCGGGTTTTAAAAGATGTGCAAGCAAGCAAATGAGGTAAGCACTGTTGTCAGAAACACCGATACAGCATTCACAGCATTATTGTCAAGGATGTCTATACCGGAGATCTTTGTCACTGTTGGCAACCGTCTACTAACAACCTACAAAGGAGAAGAGACAAAAATATCAAATCAGATTTTAACATACTGATATACTATCAGATGGTTAAACAAAGGATAATAATTTTTTTCTGTTGTGCCTTAACATCACTCATATGTTTTTACTCTAATTTGGTGAATACAGTTTCATGATGCATTCTGCCTTTCAGATCCAGTATACATACCTCTTTTTTTACTATTTAACTACAAGCAAGCTTTTATTGATGATTACACAGCCACAATACCTAAAAACTAAAAGAAAACAGAAGTACTTCGCTGAGAAATAGCCTACTTAATCAGTGCAAAAAACAAAAATCTCATAAATGACAAATATGTAGTTTAATCAAAATAGTATCTTACTTTCTTCCGCAAGCTGCAGTACCCACTAAACTGAAGAGTTGCCCCAAGAAACGAATCTATAAGACTGCCGCAAAGCCCAGCTGCCAATGCCAGAGGGACCACCAACAATTGTCTCCATGTCACATCAGCATCACATTTGGTTGTGAGCAAACCTACCATTACATAAGTAATGCCAATTACAAATCCAGCAGCTGCAGCTGCCACAAGTCCTTGTAAAGTGACTCCCCCATTTGTACCCTTCTTAACTGGCTGGTACAATTTCCAAGGAGAATTATATAGAGAAAAGTACATTGCACTTACAATTAGAAAATATACTTAAACAATCCATTAAGATCCAAATGGATCATACGGGACAGGTACCAAGCCACAGTGGCATGCCAGAGTTGATAAGAACATACCCTCGTACCAACCACAATATAAAGCTTTTGCAGGGATATAACAGTATTGTGAGGTAATTCATACGCCTCTAATATATTGTTGTAGTAAGCATTGCACCTTTAAAGTTGTAATAAGCCGGGGCTGTGCATTGCTCAGTACACCAAGCTCTGATGACCACGTGTCTCCATTGCAACAGGCATAGTGGCCAATGATGCCGCCAACAAGTGCGGTCACAACTTTTGACTCATTGGCATCTAAGCATTTATCTTGACCATTTGTCATTGCTGAGGTCACAATTGACAGTATAGCAGCTAAACCACTGTTAGCTAAAACCTGGATCCTGTGAATAAACAGGAGACAGCCTTCAAGCTTTCTGAACTACAAACCGAGGATTTTATTTTAATCCGAATATGAGTGGCAGCCAACAACTTAAAAGTGTATATGGTACCAGATAGAATATTGTATACTGGTTCACACTGATCCCAAACCTATTAGACACAGTATTGAATATGAGATTGTTACTTTTGCTAAAAACAATAAATGACAGATAAGACAAAGCACCTTTTAAATTCAGTATACAATTCAACCAAAGATCACTAAGTCTCACAAAAGCATTAAACTTATTCTAATATCTGTTATGCTGTCATTCTAATATATGAGATCAGTTAACTCGAATGGTCTGTCTCTGTCATCTGATTTATGTTGTTATTATATTTATTGAAATTTGAAGGCAAACCGTAACATAAATTACTAACAAAAGATCACATAAAATAATACATTATACTAATTTTTTATTTAACAGAATAAACAATAAAAAAACTACCAATTGCGCTGTCCGCCTTCCTTAAAATCCTCATCGATACTCCGCTTCTTCTCTTGACCAACTTTAGTCAGCTTAGAAGAAGAGAAAAAGAAGGCCAGTAGCATAGCCCCATACCTTACATTTAAACCACAAATAAAATTAAATAAATAAACAATTAAAAAACTGAACCACACAAATTGATAAGCAATTGAATCAAGAGCTGAGGACCTATAGCTGGCCGCAAAATGGATTGACATGACTAGGAATCCGGCGATTGCGCCGGAGAGATCGAGAGAGCGGCGCTTGTGCGCTCTGGCAGCGATGGCTAGAGATAGCACCACGCCGATCAGGCATCGGAGCGAGAAGCTATCCATGGACGGAAGTTATGGGATGGTTAGAGTGGCGATTAACCAAGAGATTAGTATTTAGTAGTGGTGAATGATTCGATTACGGGGCACTATTGCTATCGCTATTACTACTTGTTTGACTAGAATGGGACCTTGGATTGGGGCGGGTCATGTAATTGCGATTTATCAACATCTGAGTGGCTGGACCGACTGATTCGCTGTTTTGGTCTTGACATAGAATCTGCGATCAATGAAACTACAGCTACAAGGGACTCTTTATGTTACGTTGAATTTGAATGGTCGTTACAAAGCACTGGATGACTGGAGCAGATCTTGACCGTCCATTTTCAATAATCGAAATTATCTTCCTAACAAATATTTGATGTAAGTTGTAAGGATGTAACTTTTTCCATTGTATTATTTGACTTTATCAGTACTGATTTGTTTCTATTTTTCTTACTTAATTGGATGAATGCGCCATCCCAAAAAAATATTGTAAATGATTTTTTTTTAGAAAATTGTGAATAAATTCATTTTTCTAAAACAATTGTAAATGATATCTTATTTCCTGTTTGAGTGGCGTATTTCTAATCGTAGAGAGTTGAAAATGCAATATTATTGTTTTGCTGTGCACCTAAAGGAATAAATTCATTATTCATGCAATAGTATTTTCTATATAATCCAAAAATTAGTCCTTTCTTTTCATTGGAAAAGTTAATACGCTAAAATTGTTTCTCTTATGAATAATTTGCAGGGCTTTGAGTACCGGCATAGAAAATAGCAACATGAGCTCTTGGAGAATTTTAGGAAACTCTAGAGACTTCTTGGCAAAATTCGGATATATATATTATATGCTTATAGCTGCGGCTTGTGTTAGAATGGAGATGGGAGAAGAATTTGTTGGATACTTAGATATGGTTAATTAATTTGGATATATTTTTTCCGGACTAGAAGAGCTTAACATCTAAATATATGACAATTTTATTGTGTTTTTAATGAAAAATTGGAGAACTGATGGTGTTGAATACGCGTAGCGAGTCAACTGGATACATTCGTCATAGATCTCGCTTCAGCACAACTGTTAAATAACGCTGTACCTTCCAGTATTTGAGGAGGACAACATTGAAAAAAGTACAAAATTTTGATAATAATCAATAATCAACGTTCAAAATTTTAATAATAATCAATAATCAACGTACAAAATTTTCATTACAAAAAAAGTCATTAATGTAATCGATAATCAATGTACAAAATTTTTGTACTTTCTTCAAATTGGAAAAAGGAATCAATTAATAGATACTTAATTTCAGCCTTCAGGTATAAATTTTGAGTTTTCTAAAATATTCCAACAAAAAATTCCTCAAAGCCCACTCGTCGGACAATTTCGCTACCATTATTGGAAATCCCCAAATAGACAATTCCAGTTATCAAATTTTTGTTTCCAAAAACAACATCCATCAAAGGATCAAAGGTTTGTTATCTAATGAAATATATCGATCACATTTCCAAATAATAAATCCACCAAATTAATCAAACAATAAATAATTCAATTAAATCATAGAGAAATCTATTATCCTAGGAGCGATTATCAAAAGAATGCAACGATGATCCGATACGACTGTGACGTAGCATCGGAATCAATAGGATTACCGATCAAACACCAATAAAAATGTTTATTATTATTTTTTTTCAAACGAATATGGAGGGAGGGGTTCGATCTGCTCGGCTAAAAGTATGCCCCCCCCCCTGTCACGTCCTGCACCGACGGGTCGCGGGGCGCGAGCAAGGAACGGTATCTTCTGCATCCATCTGACGGCCCATCAACCTACGTCGCAACAGAAAAACAAACAGAGTCAGGTACAAACCTCAGTAACCGGTTATTTAACGACGCAGCTTCTCTATAATTAATTATTATAACAAAATTCAATCAGACCGGATTAATTCACAGAACAAATAATATATTTTACGGAGATAATCGGGTCCAGACAGTCAGTCAGTCAGAGTGGTCCCTCCCCGAACTCAGGAGGATCAGGACCGGCCCCTCCTCGAACTCAGGAAGATCAAGACACAAAATTCAGATTCAGTTTCACATTCAATTTCAATTCTAATTTCCAAATCCGATATCCCGTAAAATATACCAATCACAATTCAGTAAACATATTTGATATTTCAAAATCAAACGATAAATCAAACCAACCAATCAATCAATACGAAATTAAATATAGAGAAGTCCGGTTACCTGATAAAGCGGTCTATAAATCACAAACAAATCAGAACAACTTCTACTGCGACGTAGACTCGGATTCCGAACGGCAGCCAAATCAAAGTGCAATCCCTATTTAATTACACATCTATTTGTTTGGATTATGGTGGAAGCTAAGGTCATCGGATGGAACTAGAGCACCTCCTATTCGGTTTTCATTTTTGGTTTTGCTTTGTTGGAGATGGAATTAACGAGAGAGAGAGAGAGAAGTGGCATATATGGTAAATAAATAAAGATGAAATTGATAAAGCTATGACACGTGTGACTGGCAAGGAGGAGGTGTCAAACATTCCTTTTTATTCGGTGCAACAAATGTATAAGGCTCGGCTGTTGAATATTTAATCTTGGTCAACATCAAGTCAATCCTTTGACTGGTCAAAGGACAAATTCATAGTCAACAAAAGTCAAAGCTGGTCAAAATCATGGGGGGGGGGGGTTATTTATACACATGGGATACTTTAGAGCCTAGTATAGTAACCTTCATGTTATTTGAAATCGGATAAGGGAGATAGGCGACCAAAGGATAAGTATGATTTAATTTCATATTTATCGGATCATAAATCAAAGGAATGGATATGAATGGACTTTTTCCGAATAAAACCTCACGGTTCTAAAATATTGCAAATAGGTCCAAATTAATCACAAATTTTTGGGTTGTTACTTGTTATATAATCTTTTTACCGGATATTGCATAAGCCAAATAATTTTGGAAGCCAATATATTCCTACTATTTTCTAACAGCAAAGTGTTATAATTAATATACAATAAAAGTCGTTGTTTTTGTAGTAGTAAAGTAATTAGGTAACCAGCGCAAAGGTCATGACACATTCTAATATTTCATTATTATTATTAATATATAAATAAGTTTTGCGTGATCTAAATTGTCAGAAAGTTAAAAAAAACCGACAACGTACAAAATGCTCAAAACCTTACAACTGCTCCATGATCAATTTCTTAAAAAAAAAAAAACAAAAAGGATATATAATTTCAAAAACATAAAAAGTATCTCCAAAATATCTCAAATCTGGAGAGGACCATTATATTAGGAGTTAATGAGACAAACAATACCATCTTTATCTGGAAACTGCGAAAGCACTGAGCCCCTTAAAAGTACGTACCGTATATAACAAAATGCCAAAAATGATACATAAGTGTCCAAACCCTGGTATATGAACCATTTCACTGCTCAGGTACGGGACATCCTTTTACGGTATACTCCATTTAATGCTCTCTCAGAAAGCCACATTTCTAACGTCATGTTTAGAACTAATAAGGGTATATGATTTGATCCGAACTGCAGGATTTATGGATTCAAATAGGGTAGGTTTTTATCACATCCCGACTGTCTGATTTACGAGTTGTTAAATCGGACGGTTTGGATTAATGGTGGTACATCCTTGTCAATTGTCCGGATTTAAGTTCCTGAGTAGTGATTCTTTTACCAAGCAAACTTATAGGAAATAGGAATTTTCCCCTTTAGAAAAGAATTGCTTCTCTTTCCAGTGAGGCTGAAAGGTGTTACAAATTCCCAAAAATATAAAGCTGGAAGAAATCATTGACTTGGATATGGATGAAGAATCATCCTTGGAAGAAGGGGAGATTAGAAGTAGTTCATCATCATTGGGTAATTTTTTCTTTTTCACATTTTAAGCTCTAGTCCAGTAGCCAATTTTCAACTTTTGTGAGAGAATTCTTTTGGGAACAAAAGGTAGTACAAGAAGCACAATCAGGAAGTACAAAATATACTTAAAATTTGTTCTTTGAGTTCTGAGAAGTCTCTCTTCTTTCAGCTGCAAGGTGCTTGCAGAGTCGTTAACTTTTAACCCTTTTTCCTCTTGCAAATCGAGTTCAAGTTCTTGCGTTTCTGGAATAATTGTCTATAGTGTTTGGTGTCAAGTGCCAATTTTATAGAAAAACTGGTGATTGCAAAACTGTTTTCTAAAGACCCTGAGTGTTTCTGACTCAAATTCTAATCAATTTCAATAGAACAATCAGATGCCCCACCATGTCAAGGCCTTGCTCCTAGCACAGCTGGCTACTTTATTCAGGAAGAACTGGTCTCAAACTTGGTACATTTTCTCCAAGCTGGCCCTTGTAAACACATCATAGGGGGCATCATAAAAGGAAGCCTGGAAGAACTCAGCAAATTTAACCTAGACAATCTGGATGCATTCTCGAAGTCGTCAGAGTATGTTGGCACCACAACCATACGAACCTTTGGAGGCAACACGTCACACTGGACCGCATTCTGTGCTGCTCTGGCAAACAGCATCCATGAATTAACCAATATATGCCGGCCAATGACCTACGACCCTTCCGTGCATGAAAAGATCCTCAAATGGGAAGCAGAGTTTGAGAAACTTAAGAGGTTGGAGCAGAAGGAGTCTTACATTCGGCATCGTGTCATGAAGCTGAGAGTTATCCAGGATGGTCTGATTTTAGAACTGTACAAGAAAACTGCAATTACAGTCAATAAAAATGGGGGTGTAGTGCAAGAAATCCAGCAACTGCAGGCCGCATCTGAGGCGCTGGTGAAGGAGTTGAAAGAAGTGGCATCTCAGAGGAAAGAGGTTTTTAATCGATGCAACTGGCTCAGGAAATGTGTCATGCAATCCGATTCAGATCGGTTGCAAAGAGAGAATAATGCGCATGCTATTCACAGGCATGTTTGTGCCACTTTGAAGAGTATAATGGAGAAGCTGGAGGAGCCTACATTGTCTCTTTAACAGGCTTCAATGCAACCCTGATTTGTGAGAAGTCATGAATTCCCAATCCTGTTTATCCCTGAAGATCTATTTGCGTTTTCCTGGTTTACTGTTGAGTGCTCTTGGTTTTCAAGCTGTCAAGTAGTTGTATATACATGAGTAGAGCAAACTAGGAAATCTAGGAGATGTTAAGCATGTTAACTAGGATCTCTTGGCTTTTACTTCTGTTAACTTTTCCCTTTTTTTTAAAAAAAAAATTTGTTTATTATTTAGGCTGGATGAAACACTAACAAAGGAAGCTTTAGAGCAAAGATAAACTGTATGCACGTCCGGTATATGTAACTTGGATGTATATTTGATCTTCTTGCTAACATGGTTACTAAAATTCTTTTGGAAACTGTTAACTCAGATTTTATGAGGTCTTGACCTTTGAGCGGATTCAAAATGTTTTCGAGCAATAATTAAAACATGCGCAGATTTAGGGGCAATTGACTGGACGGCTGGCGTATGATGGCTGATAACAAATGAGTATAAATACTTAATTTCAATCAACTTTCAGGCCAAAGCACAGGAAGGGCATACTACATAATAATTCTTTTTAACGATTTACTACAACAGCCAAAACTTCTTTAGACAAAGCAGGTACATGCATTAGGTTGTGCTTTGTACATAACCAAAAGTAACAGATGCTTCTCCTTTAGTTGTTTTAATATAGCAGTTCAATGAACGCATTTTCAACACCAAGCTGCATCAGAAGAAATTACAAAGTTAGAATAATTCAAGGGTGTTTCAAATTTACAAGCTTTAACATGCACCACAACGCCATACAATAACTATTTGTCTATTTCTAATAAATTTAAACTGGTTCTTTTCAGTACCAAAACAAACTGGATAGATCTTAAAGGTAAATAGATTTACGAGTTGGAGTCAGCTAGCAACCTAGGTAGAAGCCTCAGTACTCTTTACCAGCCTAATTCGTTTGCATGAAGAAACAAACAGCCTGCCATAAAAAGAAACACTAATCAGATCTATAGTGACTGCATAGAAGTAACCACAAGTTTCTTCCCAAGAAAATCACCCTAGTAACAAAAATATATATAAAAGAAACATGCCTTCATCACAGATTTACTTGACTTTCAGCAAAACAACAGTTTCTTATTGTTGCTTGGGATTAAGCTTTGCTACATTTTTCATAACTAAGAGCATCAAGATTGAACATAGCTACTTGCCCCTTTGAATAAGTTTACAGAGTATATTGCAAGTGAAAAAAGTTTGGCATGCAACAATCTGAAAATTAGAAAACAACGGATCAATAAAACTTACTTCCAGGGATCATCACCAACCAGCATCAAATCACCATCCTTGTCCTCATAAGTAGGGACATACTCAACCCCACTTGAGGGGTCAACCAACCTCCTCTCTTTCCCATATTTCTCTATAGAGAAAAAAAAAAATGAAATGAAATTAGAACAAATACATATGAATCTCTTCTTTGAACTTTTCGTTTACCCAAATTCTGTATTGTCCAAGGCAGTCTGATGTAAAACCAGACTTTCCTCTTAAGTGGTTTCAACAGTGAAAATTTGGCAAGTGGGGAATAGTTAATTAGAATTTTGCTTGGCAAGTAAAAAGTTGTAGTTAAAGTATACCGATTATATTTTACCTAACACACCATCTATAAAAAAGTTCAAGATTTACAATAGGATCTCTGTCATAGAAGTAACCAGTAATGCTGCATCTGCTAACCTAGTGGACCATCGATACCATAATTATTTCAAAGTGTAAAGAAGAACTTTCACTTGTTCTTTACATTTTTATTTAAAAAAAGAAAACTAATTCACAAATCTTATCTATAGGGTACCAGGTTGGTCCAGATCAGGCTACCAGAAGCAATGAAAGGTTAGCAAAACCCAATGTCTAAATTCCACCTAAAAGGAACAAAAAACCAGGTGAAGTATCACATTTCCCTAGATGAAACACTAAGCCTGACACATCAGGTCAGTCAAAATTTTCTTTCCACTTTTCTTAAAAATGAAAACTACTAAAGCATCCTAATCGCCAGCCCGAACAATCTATTTATAGAGATCTACACTAACTATTAAGATTTTGATCTCACTTGAAGTGAAGCAAGAGAACATGGCCCCAATTGCAGTCAAGAGCTGCTCATAATCACTATAGGCATCGAGATCGACCTTGCGAAGGTATGCTGCGCCATCTACCGCTACCTTGACATAGGAGCAACTCTTCTGCAGTGCGTTCCTCCTGAAAGACCTAACTGGAGGCCACCCAACTGCCTGCACCCTGCATTATTCCAACAAATGAACTAAGATATGTATTTTTCAGCAACATCAATCTTGGATTCAGGCATTAGGTTGGTATCCAACATGGATCTGGCAGGTGCCCTTTCAATTTGTGTTTAGATGCTGCTTTTATGCAAGAATTGCTGTGAGCTGTATTGAAATGGGCAGGTCAGGACTCAGGTCATGTTAATGTTAAAAATTAAGAAAACTGAATCTGGGTTTTTAAATTCATAGCAAGTGCAGGCACAATATTTGCGGAAAGTAAGAAAAAAGAGTGTCAACTTGAAAAGAAAATTGGAAATCAGAAATCCCACAAAGCAATCCAGTAAATTCTAAATTAGACAAAATTAGAAAGAATCCAGACAACTAAAAATTTGCATGCATGAGATTTCCAACCTGTTAATAAGAGTAATTGAGTAGAGAGTCATGTATCCATCAAATTTGATATTGCACCAAGGCATACATATATTCTGAAAATCTTCTTGATCTAGTTTGACGGTCATCATCTCTTACAAGAAACCGAAACAACGCTCTCATGCCAGACGAGAGAATACACCTGGCATAAGAATATCTCCTTCAGCCAGATCATGGATACTCTCTCTCTCTCTCTCTCTCTCTCTCTCCGTCTCCCTCCCTCCACTGTCTAAGTGGAAATAGGAGGCATTTATAAGAGAGAACCAAAGGCATTCATCAGGACAGATGGAAAGAGAATTCATGCGCCAGTGCCACAGGGTAAAAATTATAAAAGATCTTAGACAAAGGGTAACATGGGTCAAACATGCATCCCTTCCGGCTGTCTACAGAAAACAAATGATTTACTGATTATGAAAATCAGTTCATTGGATTATTTTTTTAAAAAAAATGACTTTGCCAAAAACATTACATTACATGCCAAATTGACTATCTAAACTCTGTTATAATGATTCTTTTAGTAGGATTTAATTGAAGTTTAACTTAGAAAGGTTATTCTTAAAAAGTGTTTATATTTCCACTATATTGATTAATTCTATCTGATAATGGCATATTTTTGTTAGTTAATCAGATTTCATATTTTGGTGACTTTGATCTTGTTGGGTTTCATTCTAGCCTACCCCAACTTGTTTGGGACTAAAGGGTTTGTTTTGTTGTTGTTGCTGCTGATATCAGATTTCATATTTTGGGCCGCTTTCTTGGTCAGTTGAGATCTAATAAAGCTGAATCAAGCCCGCATTCAAAGGGTGAGGGGCCTTTTTCCCCTCATCTGAGTCACCCAAATGGCACAAGCTATCTGGGCACCCACATAAAAATACCATAAAAGCAAAAACAAGGGTTATTCTGGTGTAGATCCATTAATTAACATTCATCCAATTTATGCCATAATCAACAGCTGAAATCACATCATTGTAGATGAAATAATTTTTCCTTTTTGACTTGTAAGTTCATTAAATAACGGTAGTTTTGGTGCTAAAACAAATATAAATGGAAGCATGGAAGATAGCAGGTATGAAGAGAGAACAGCGATGATTTCGATTTGATTGGAAAAAAATTTTAATTTTGGCTTCTCTGTTTATTTCTAGTCTATTCTTTTGACATCTCCTTTTTTCCATTCTCCCCTCCTGAATCTCTTCAGTACACAGCACCAAGTGAAGCGCCATGAATCCTCCTCAAGTCACTTTCCTTTTCGCATGCCTAATCTCTCTCACAACAAACTGTACCAATTACTGACTAATTTTTTTCCATCAAATACCCTTAGATGTTTGGGACAAAATGCTTAGTTGTTGTTGTTGTTGTTGTAAATACCCTTAGATGGTGCTCAAATAAAAGAAGAAAATATCAATCATATCAACAAATAGCAACTAATTTAAGAAAACTGAAAATATATTATCATATTTTATTATGTTTTACTGCATCCGAGTGCATGTCAACTTCCCATACTCGAGTGCATCTCCATAAACTTAAAAGTCCTGTTTTTCAAGGACTTAGCCTTAAACTGGTTCAAATTTAGATAACCCCAAATGAACCTAAGCTAAATAAGCAATAAGGTACTCACTGTTTGCACCAACCATTCAGTTCAGGCACAACAATATGGGAGCCAAAATGAGATGAGCATCAGACTTGATCTCATTAATAAATTCAGACTTCAGTTTTTAGTTTTTATTCAAAAGAATGGCATTAAGTGGACTTTAAGCCAATGAGCATAGCACACGTTAAACGAACCTTTACCATTTAGATCCCAACCATAACACTTCTTAATTTAATATTGAGTTATTGACCAATAAATTGGCTCAACATACATAAATAGATCCAAGTAAACTGAAAGTGGAGTTTTCGTGGTACCCGGTAAAAACAATGACAGATCTTCAGGGACAGTGACTCAGTGAGCATAATAACTTTCAACTCAACACAAAGCAAAAGAGAGAAAAAACAAATTGTATTTATTACAGGGGCAAAATGGTCATTTGGTAACTTACTTAGCAGCTGGAGGCTTCCCAGAGCCACCACCAGTAACAGATTCGTTGGAATCTGGCGACCGCGTCCCAGACGTGACGCGACGTGGCACGATCGCGTCGGGCGAGGCAACCTGATGGACGGTCTGGGAGAAGCCACGTTTCGCACCGGGTGGGCCCAGCTTGAGCTCGGTCTCTTCGTAGTTGAGTCCGGATTCGGCGGTCTCCTCCGTTGACATGGATTCGGCGTCGGATTTGAAGCTTCTGTTTTTATGTGTGCAGTGTGGTGTGAGTGAGAGAGAGAGAGAGAGAGAAGCGTCTGAGTGTGTGTGAAGGTGAAGGCGACTTGGAGAGCGCTTTTTTGTCGTTTTTATCAGGTCAGGAGGGAAAAGAGAGGAGATGGTCGGAATTAGAAGTTGGTCTAGAGAATTAAATGGGTGGTCTGAGAAGTATGATGCCGCAAAGAGGTAATTTGGTACTGAAATTATTAGAGTTAAACTCGAAATTATAATTCTGAAAATTATATATAAGTATTGAAAAATATCTGAAAAGTAATGAATAAATATTGAAAAGATAAGGTTATTCCATTCAATATTCATTTTGTCTACCAACCAAAATTTTTTTTAAAAAAAAACATACAAAGAGACGAGATGTATTATGTGATTATATCCTAAATGCATAATAATTTTTCATTTCAACTTTTTTTTATACTAAAATTTGAAATTTTCTTTATACGGTGCATAGACTGTTTATGATTCATCAATATGAAATTATACTCAGGTATTTCTTTCCAAAGCTATTACAGTTAGATCATTCACAAACTCCTACTCGCAGAAGGGCAAGCCCATTATTTATGATATTTATTCGGGACCAATTTTGTTTTCTCAAACTTAAAACAATCTTCTTCTTTTGGAAGAAAGATGTAAAATTTTTTATTCAAGGAACTACAAATAATAACTTCCTTCAATAGAACAACACAAATTTTTTCAGTTTATGCAAATCAACTTGAAAGTTAAATATATATATAGACCTGTATGAAATAATATTGCATCGAAAGATATATTAGAAACAACTCAAACAAGTGTTGTATGTTGCATGACTGTATTGTTGGACCGTACCCAATCATAGTAATCGCAATTAATTATTTGTCTCTATAGTAATCACTATTAGTTAATGCGTCATTTGGCGAAGTTCCGGATAAAAGGAATTATAAAGTCACATTGGGCAAATTAATGTATTCCAGCAAGTTCAAAGTATGGGAAGCAAATGGTCAAAGATGCATTTGTTTGACCGGAGAGCATGCTATTAATTTAACGACAAACTAGATCCGCCTTGTTTGTTGTGATATTATATCTGATGATCTGGTCCCTGTCACCTGACCTTCATGACGGATTATTAGATTTTGTGCGGACGCTACATTACAGCAATATATATTTCAGCCTTTGCTTGCGAGGATACCGAATTAAGTGTTATAAATTAAAATATTAGATATAATTTTATTTTTAAGAAATTAATCATTTATTATAGATTCTATGAATTTTATTTATTTTTTTGAAAACTTAGATTTTTAAATAAAACAAATAAAAAGAGAAAGAGAGCTTGAGTTTGCACATAAAATATTTGACATGTGCAATTAAAAAATAATGTTAAACAAGAATGTAAAAAAAGGTAAGGAAATACTCAAACTCGAAGAAACAACTAGATTTTATTAAGTAAGTAAATTCGTTCCAAATTACATCAACTTTTTTCTTTCAGATCAACCAAAACAACACCGACTTAAGCAAAGAGGTTATTTCAAAGAAAAATAAAGCATTTATATACATATTGCCTACGAGTAATCGGATCGCAAAATTGAGGAGATGTCGAGTACGAATCCATTTTTTTCTCCGGACTACCAAGCATGGTTGCATGTGCGTTTACTAGTATGTGTGTGTGTGTGTGAGAGAGATAAAGAATCAAAGAGGAAACAAAGCGGTGGCAATCGAGAGGTTCCTAAATCCTAAAGAGAAAGAAACGGTAGTTAGAGAATTGAAGTTTAACAATCTCCTTCCTTTTTAATTAACGTGAATAAAGAGATGTTAAATTGAGAAATATAAACGTTAAATGGAGAATGAAAATAACGTTTTTGAATCCAATGTAGTCAAGCGTAAAATTTATAGTTGGGGTTAACAACACAAAACTTGCATAGCTAGCCCTTCAAAGATCGAAGCGAGAATAAGCACACAGAGTTGAAATCGGCCAATGGAGATTGCTAATAGAGACTGTGCGCTGTAGGGCCTATATGAGAGAAAGAGCTGATCGAAAAATGAAAGCATAGAGAAAAAAGATGATAATGAGAAGAGGGAGCCAGTTACCTAGATGGGAATTGTTCCGAGGAGGAAGAGTGAAAATGCACACAGAACGAAGAGAGAGAAGTGGGGTGATACAGCCGAGGAGTTGAGGATTAAATGATATAGAGACAACATACATTGTTCATGACTCTAAAAGCAGTCGTACAAGAGGGTGACCCCATTGACAAGGAAAAAAAGTAGGCTGCGCCGAGACTAAATATCTTTAAACACGCTGAGAAAGCAGCAGAGGCCATTCGGTGTAAAATCAAAGAGCACACATCAACTCTATATCATCGCGACATGGTACGGAGGTAGTACTGTTAGAGATATGTCCTAGATGCCAATCGTTAAAAGGCTACTTCTATGGTTTATGTTATTGATGATATTTGATCATTTATTCCTTGATTTATTAATTGACAGATCATTCAGGTTGAGGATCTGAATTGTAGATCTCTGTAGTTCATTTATAATTAAATGACAATAATAGATCTAAAAGGTCTGTAATCTTGATAATTAACAAGGAATATTAATTATCGGATAAGATTAGTTTGCAAGTTAAGTGATGATTAAGTTCTACAGATCATAGGTAAGGAGTTGTCAACTTAATTGCATATGTATATGTTATAGAACATAGTACAGGACACGACCCAATGAAATAAATATATGGATTGTGTTATGTGTCATTATTTATTTCATTTGAGTTTGATTCTAAGTTTGAGATGGTTCAACTTTTCCACATGAGGATAGGTTCAATAAATATCGTCTACCGTTGATTCCTGATAAGGGCTGCTATACGGACTTTATTTATGTTCTCTTGAATTGTGCGGGGAAAAGTTGTTCATCAAGAAAACCGTATGTCCCTCATTAATTCACTTAGTGAGCGATGATATCTGTTTGGGCCCCTTGATGGAGATGGATTGTTTGCTAGCAACTGATACAGTCATCTCTAGATCAAGAAACGTATAATCTGCAAGAATAACACATTCTTATCTTGGATTATACGATGATATCATGTGACATAAGAATCAGACAAGGAAATACTATTATTTCTTATGCAGGATTAAAATATTGTAGCAGTACACTATTTATGCGAATTGGGAATCATAACGTGTTGCTAGATACCGCTTATGATTATTGGAAATAAATAGCGATTTATTTTCCATGTCCAACAGAGCATAAATCCTTAAAGGGTCACACAAATAGGTTTTGACCATGCGTGCATTATTTATTTGGTTGTATTAAGGAATGCAACAATATGATATGTTGACTGATTAATTATGTACTGTTGCGAACCGTCATAATTAATTAATTAAGTCAAACGGATTATATAGAAATAAATTAATGCATATTCTAATCCTTAAATAATTATCAAAGTGTTGATAATTAATTTGTTCAACATGAATTAATTAATTAAAGTAATTAATTTGAGCTAACGGGTCTATATTTAAATGGTAAATTAAAGGTCCAACTTGAGAGCAATTAATTAGGCCACTAATTAATTGAATTAGATGACCAATTAAATAATTGATGGAGCCCATTTAGGCCCATTTTATGGCTGCCCTAGTGATGGCATAGTTGTAAATTAGTTATAACTTTTTGGGAGAGTGGTTGGTCTATAAAATGACCACTTTGGGAGCCAAAACCCTAGCCACCTTGTCCTTTTCTCTCTCCCTAATATTTTGGACGAAAATTAAAGGAAAAATTTCAGAATTTTTCCTCTCCACCATTGCTCTCTTAAGCTCATGTGTTGAGCACCTCTTGCCTCCATCCAATTAAATAGTTAATTAAGGCAAATGAAAGGAAGGGATTAGGCTTAACCTCTCATCTACTAGCATAGATCGAGGTTTTGGTTAATACCTTGGTGGACTTGAGGCCGAGACACGCGTGGTGGTGCGCACAACCTCGACATTGCCGGATTCGAGCCTCCTTGTTGCGATACAAGGAGAGGTAGCCTTCCTAATCTCTCTCTCTTGTGTGTGAATGCTTGGACTAGATCCTTCGAGGTCTAAGTCGTTTGGATTGCTTATTAAATGGTTAATTAGCACAAAAATTTGAAAACTTAGACTTCCTAACAAGTACGACATAGATATAACATGGCATGAAAACTTAAGCATGTCGTGTCTTTAGGTGTGTCATGCTCGACTTTGATGGCATAGATACGCCACAACACGGCACCTGAGTTGTCCATATACGGTACGGCATGGCACGAGTCACAACACGATATAATCCGGAGACACAACAAGCTTATAATGAGCGTTAAAGGTGATAAATTTTACAAAATAACAAGAAAAATCCTTCTATTGTCTATTTTTTTTTAAGGATAATTTCATAATTTGAATGTCCAATTCATCCATAAATGCAAGTATTTAGTTATGCTTTTATGAAAATCAAACGTGTTCAAACATGACACAGCACGACAAGTTTAAAGAAGACATAGCACGACACTACACGACGACATGAGGCATGACGTGTTTGTAGACGTGTCGTATCCATCCCTTAGAATTTGAACATGGCATGACGCACGACACGTGAAACATTTAAATACGGGATGATACGACATCATATATAGATGATCTAGACACAGTGTGTTTGACACGGCGCTACACATATTTAGAACACTAATGGTGAGCAAGCTGGAACACAAAAATTAGTGAACAATATTATTCTCAAGAACATAAATTGAATCATAGTGTGCCTTTTGCTTTGCTAAAAGAACTGCATCTGCATTTTATTAAAACATGTAGCATATCACGGAGGAAAAACAAATGCAGTCGTGACTTGCATACTATATTTGAAAGTGGATGGTTGTTTATTGACATGATTGTTTTTTATCCTTTACTTCTAGGTTTCTATTAAATTTATTTTTTATTTGACAATCCAGTCAAAATCCACCACGATTCAGTTCTAAGTTCTGTTTAGGTTTATTTATTTATTTTTAATCTAAGCTGCCTTCATGTTTTGCTAGCTTTCTTATCTGAATTCATGTTTTGTAAGCTAACATGTTTCATGTCCAAATATAAGATAAATCAGGATCCACATCTTGGTACAAATATTAGTCACGTTTATTCAGAAAGCAAAATGTGAAAAAAAAAAATGGTCATTTTAATACTAAAAATTTGTGCATTTTTAAATGTATATCAGTATATCTACTGGGACAATAGACATATTCCTCAAATTTTAAATATGAATTTTTAGAGAATATATCTCTGGATCAAACATTATTCAATATGCAATTTATTTAGTTGAAATCATGAGATCATTTCATGTTATTTAGCTTCGTTTGTACATTGTAATTAAGCCGATAGAGACTACACCCGAGGTATAACGCAGTATTTAGAATTGCTCCATAATTTGTCAACACCGATATCAAATTAACAATAGTTTAGCCTTACTTTGTCTATCAATTAAAGACAAATAAATTCAAAAGAAACAAATTTTGCTATATTTGAAACAGGGTAAATGCGTCTATAGTGGACGGAAGAGACAAAAGGTACAACCCAAGATCCTATATCCGAATAAATAACTAAAGTATAACCGACCATATCTGGAATCTAAACCATGAGGGATATGAGCCTATAACATAACAATCCATTGCATCTAACAAAAAAAACTTGTCTTTTTTAATTAGCTTTTGTATTGTCCTTGATCAACAACATTATCAACATATTTGAGAATATACCTCCAGAAAAGCAAAACATGCCTCGAATTAAAATGGCAAGGAAAGAAAACTTTAGAAATTCCCTGTTTTTTTTTAAATCCCCATTGTATCCTTCCTACAAAATTTCAATATATAGCGAAATAAAACAACACTGACAGATAACATGATAAACCACAGCCTACTTTCCTTTTGTACTTCTGGTCTTTTTAAGATGAACGGGTGTTGCATGGATCAAAATAGTGAACTTTCACCTCAAAAAAATCTGTGAAATTTTTTTGTTGTTGCAGTACTGTACTAAATATTGACCAAAATAATTGACCGATACAGGAGTCTAGAATCCTATGCCAGATCTTGTGTACCGAATAAGTCATGTGTATCCCACAAAGCCTGATGTGTTTCAGGCCCTGGCAAGTCATGAGTACTGGCCATGTTCTCCTCAAGTGCTTCAGACTCCTCTGTAGCAATTGTACTAGTACTAACAAGTTTATCCTTTTTAGGCCTACCTCTAGGTTTAGGTAGAGTTACATCTACCATTTCTTCCACTGATGAGAGGGGACCAGCATCTGACCCAGTATCATCCAAGGTAGGCATCTCCCTCACATGTGATAAAAGCTTACTCATGTGCCATTGCGCATAATTAAACCTCTCCTTATTCACCGACCCCTCCTGTAATATGATCGAAACTAGAGACCGTAATGCCCTTGATCGGTACTTGTACCCCGTACTCTTTGGAAATAATGAACTCTCACGGCGCCACCTCGTGAGCAAGTATTTATCAGGTAGTGTGAAGCAATTCTTTAAAGAGAGTACACGCAGAGCATGCCTGAACATATTTGAGAAAGTATCAGTAAAGTACATCAAACTTGACTAGAGTTCTAATAACTCGACCAAGGAAGTTAGCATAAAGGACGAAGATTAGTGCAACTAAAAGCTTTAGAAACCAAACCTTGATAAAAAAATCAGATTTCTTCTAATATAAAGTGTAATCGCCAGGTAGCAATAAGGACCAATTACAGTAAGATTAGAATACTGTTTTCTTTTTCTTTGGGTGTCACATTACAGAATGTGATTGATATCTCTGATTTATGAGTCATTTCTCATACCAATAGACTTATGCTCTGCCCAATTGATTTCAAGTTAATTTACTTATAAATCATTTGCTCCTTAAGAATCATCAATGAACTTCACTCAACTATGAGCCAAACTATACAAACTTTCAAGTTTTACCTGCACAGAATCCCAGATGACTCGAATTCCTTGCAGCTGCACTGCAAGTCAGATCCAACGCACATGACAACCTGGCCGCCGGCAGGCTGCAGGCGGTGTCGTACCAGGTAAGCTTCTTTGTGTGTCTCATAGACTGCAAACTGGGTCGAGGTGATTAGCTCTTGCTGAAATAGGTTGAAGGCGTAAGGAGTGAGAATTGATGCAGCGTGCTCCTCCATTGGCATGCATGTCCTGGTGCTCATGTTTTGGTAGTTTTGTCGCATAGTGGATTCTTCTCCTGCTTGGTTTTGGAGCTCTATTGCAACACGCACCTAAACATATACAGTAACCTTCATTCTTTTCTCTTAATTTTTTGATATAACAAAAGCCATCATGTGTTTCATCCTCAATTTGATTTTACTTGAGCTATGAAATACAACCTCTAGTTGTCTAATACAAATACTTATTTTGAACTCATGATTAAAAAACCAAATAAGCAACACAATTTTAGAAACAGAAAATGCATTTCTCAATTCTCATTCATCATTTCTAGCAAAAATGCATTCATCGAAGTTATGTCAAACAATCTGCCTAGCAACTTAAAAAGAATAATCATGAGTTTTCTTTTTTTTTTCTTTTGGCATTTTAAACATCAGTAGGGTAAAAAATTGTGCACGCTAATTATAATAATAAGATTAAATTTAGCGAAAAAAATGACTAGAATTAACAAAAGAGTTGAAATAACTGTTCAAACAGATACCTGCTCAACGAAATCCCTCAGTCGAGTTTGTGAGTTCAAGAGACCTTTAAAGAAACCCTTAACCAAAGCTGGAAAATCAATGCCCCCAATCAAACAGCCAAAAAAGCACCCACGTAGAAATGGTAAGGTCCAATTCTCCCTATTGTATGCAAGAAGGTTTACATGCCGATCTGAAGCAAGCCTGAATTCACTGACCATCTTACTCCACTGATCACTGAACTCTTCCAAACAACTTAAATTACGGACTCTATTAAATTCACTCACAAGTTTTTGAAACAGAGGGCTGAAAGAGGGAGAGAACCAGCTTTGGATTTTGGATGTGATGTACCATGGAGCAAATGCATGCTTAGTGTTTGGTAGTTTGTTCATTACTGCTTCTTTGAGTGACATGTCTAGGTCTGTCAGAAGTGTTTGTGGATACTTCCCATCCATTAAACAGACAAAAGACTGCGTGGGAAGTAAAAGTTGACATGTTACAGAGAGTTCAATATTGATGCTTCAGAATGAAGCTATATACAAATACTGTGTTACTGTTTTGGTGCATACTGGTACCACTACCAATACATATTGGTCAAATTACAAGCTTTTAGGGAAGTGGAGATTAAACAATTCACCTGCAAGGCCCACTGATAAGAAGATGGCTTCTCATCCTGTAGTAAAGAACATCCAAAGCAAATGGCGTTTCCATAATTATCCATACCAAACCATACCCCCACCGGCCTATCATATGCATACAACCTATATGTGGTATCAAACACCACTGCATCTCCAAAAATGGCATATGCACGTACACAGTCAGGGTATGTCCAGAAAATATTTTCAAGTGTACCATCTGAATTGACTGAAAACTCAAATTTGAAGTCTGAGTGTCTCTCCTTCATTTCTTTGCATGCATTAAGCAATTCAGTCCCTTCGTTTTCAATATTTATGCTTTTTGATACTTGTAGAAAATTACGCAAATCCCGTTCAGTAAATGTCAGTTGACCGGGTCTTAGTCCCTTCTCCATCTCTAGAGAACGCATGATTAGGTTCACGGTGCACCCTGCCTTGGAAAGAACTAAGGCACGTTCTCGGTCCATGGAGGAAATATTTCTATATGCTGGTAATTGACGTACCTCATCACTGTCCAACATTTCATGATTGTGCTCATTGCTAAACTGTACAACTATCCATCGGCTGATACCTTTTGAGATGTTTTTCTTAATTATCATACCAGCCTCACATTTGCACCGATTAGACTTTTTGTTTCTTTGCCTTTTCTGGTCGCCCGTCTTTCTGGGACGGTATGCACCAGCTCGGTGGCATACCAATTCCCTCTTGTAGACCCCTAATGGATGGTTTGAGTTTCCTTTTGACCTCTCAGTTCTGATTGCAAACCCATTAACTTTTGCAAAGCGGGTGTAGTGTTCTTGGGCCTCCTCGGCTGTCTGAAAAGCCTGGCCTACATAGGGGGGCCGGATCTCAGTTGAAACAGTGGAATCAAAAGAGGTAGTTACTTGGGCAGCTTGAAGTTGATCGGGATTAAGTGGTACAGAACTGGTAGTAGGGGTATTGGAAATGCTATTGCTTTGGTTATTTTCTTCTTCATTACCATCAAATCGAAGATAACAGTTTTCCTCGCCACAGGGGCATTTGCGTCTTTGTGTCAAAGAACCAATATTTCTTGATGAAGCTCTTGTCATTGTTTTTGAATAAATATGGACAGGATACTGATTTTATACCTCTGAGGATGGACCCCTGCTTTTTTTTTTTAAAAAAAAAAAAAAAAAAAAAACCCAACAACTAGCACTAAGCAAACCAGAATAATCCAAAAGGATTACAAAAAAACTAAGGAAATAATGAAAATTCTAAAACATGATTAGTGAACTTCCAAATTTTAATTAGTAATGCATAAAATTCTGATACAAGATCAAGCTGGTACCAAATGGTGTAGAGGTTAGATTATAGCTACCACCGGGCAGTGCTGGTGCATTACCAGTATAGCATTGAAATGGAACACAGGATTAATGAATTTTCAACATTTGAATCAATAATGCCTAAAATTGTGTATGGTCAAATTTCTTTGTACCATTACTACTTAGCTCAGTTACTCTATAAAAATTATTAGTCACTGAACAGTGGGTCCACACTTAAATTTTAGCACCAAAGCTTAATCGAACTACTTTAATTAAAATTAAACTAATCATCAGCAAAAATAGTTGGAAAATTTAAGCTCAAGTGAAGCAAAGAGTGAGGTGTTTAAAGAGTACACTGTACAAGTGAGAACTAGGGTTACCTAAAGGAGGTAGTAAAGAGAAGTCGAGGTCGATATTCCGACCCCATTTTGAGGCGATGAGATAGAGATCCTTTTCGGGAAAACAACGGAGAAGCGTGGCGACGGTGGCGAATTTGGAAAGGAAGGGGGTCGAAATATCAGAGAGACGGAGGCGGAACGGAAAAACGGGGGTGGGAATATCCGAAGAGCGATTTCAGTAGTAGAGATTGCTCGAGTTTATTGACTTTATTTTGTGGACGTGCTATAACACTTTCATGATACAGAACATCGGGACCCACTGATTTGGAGACGGCAAGAGTGGGAGTCCGGAGTCCGATAAAACACACACCAGGTTCTCTCCGAATCACGTGGTTTTGGAGCTTTTCGTTTCTGTTCAAAAATTCTCATCCAATTTTGAAAGTTGAACGGATGTTGTCAGAGTTGGCCTTCTCAATTTGATCCTCAGAATATTGTATCAAAATTTTATATTGCACTTTTCATACTTCGGCTGTTGAGCAGAGACGAGACGCTATGATGAAATTTATTTCTTTATTAACACTCAAATTATTTTTACAACCTCTACTATTTAAATATTCCTACACCTCCTAACTACTACCAACTAGCTATAGCACTCTCTTCTTACAAGTGAATTTAGATTGATTAACTTGGATGATACAAACCAATGCTCTAACCACCTATTTATACTTCTCCAATGTCGGTTATGATTTTTCTAGATATTGCATTAGACTTCTACATAGATTAAACTACTTATATCTAGAATTTACTTGAGCAACATGGTCGGTGATGACCATTCAAGAAAATTCTAGATTTCATATTTGGGCTTAGGAGTCGACGATGGCCCATTTAACATCGGTGTTTTCAAATTTTGATTTTAATGAATTTTCTATACCCTGAATAATTTTTTTGGAACTTGCACATTTTACAATTATTGATAATTGAAATTTTTAATTTTCGAGTTCTTATATTGGTATTTCTTTTCTCAATATATTTTGATGTTGGGAGTTTAACTATTATGTACTATTCATATTAATTGGGTATTTCAAATTAATTTTTCTTGGTTTATTCGAATTGAGAAACGATGTTAATATTTCTTATTTTTCATGAATTGCTATTTAATTTCTTTGTTCTTTATGATAGGATGGTTGATGCCTTACGATGGGGATCAGAAGAGTCAGCACTTGCATTTCGATACTCATCCAGAATATTTATTGATCATTAGTTCATTACAAGTTTACAACATGATTATGCACATTACCAGAATATATTTTTTTCCCTAATATCTGCAAGTAAGGAAATATGTAACCTTCTCACGAAGAACATTTAGGACTTTTTTTATTAATTTTTTTTAATTCTTCGTAAGTTTTAAAGTGAACTTTTCATTACCATATGATCAAATAAGCGACATGTTATATTTTAAATGCAATTCTGCAGTGGAGTAAATTTTTTAATATCATCTAAAATCTAAAACCATGAATGAATAGGACAGATCAGAGTTCAAGTCTGATTTAAAATTTTATCATTCCTTCATAGAATAATTCTAGTTTAAAATATGGAAAAATTCTCGTAATAGCTGTATATTTAGACCTCATATCCATGTACCAGATCCGAAATATGTATGGACCAAAAATCTAAGCCCAATTTAGGAAGCTGAACACAGAAAAGGCCTACATATAACTTGATTGTAGTACAATACAGGCGATGAGGCGAATATGGTTATATATATGGACATGATACTGTCAACAAAATACTATTGTCTGTGACCTGAATAGGAGGAAATGCCACTTTTCAAAAAAAAAAGAAAAAAAAGAGAGGAGGAAACGCCTGTACTTCGAAGAGCAGTATATGAAGAAGAAAAAAGAGACATATTAGGTACACTACTGGAAAGGTCCAGTACCTCTTAGGACTGGAGATTAGGCTTAGAACATCTGTATCAGTCTATATATACATCAGCGCTGTATACTGTACAATACAATGAGATCAATACAATACATTTCACATCTCTCTCTATTCTCTGTCATGGTATCAGAGACCTCTACGGCATACACCTAACCTCTTTACTTCTTGTTCGTTTCTTTCTTCTCCAAGATTCAATTTCAAGCTTCTTCTCACCATGGCTACTTTAAATTCGACCTCTTCTACTGGAAATCCCTCGAATACCTCATCTGATACTTCGATTCCTCCACCAAATAACTCGATTCCACCTCTGATTTCTCCAATAGTACCGCCTCCTACCTCCTCTACTCCACCTCTTTATAAACCAGTGGTGTAAGCTCAAAGGAGACGTGTCTCGTATATTCAGGGACAGAATGATTGAAGAAGAGCCGTGAAAAGTAGGCGAGGAAGCGAACAAGATGTGGGAAGATATGACAACTAGCATTCAGAAGATAGCTACGAAAGTGCTTGGAGTTACCAGAGGAAGCAACCGCGAACCTAAAGATACTTTGTGGTGGAACGACGGAGTGAAGAAGGCTATTAAAGAAATGAAAAATACTACAAATTCTTGCATCATGGCAAGACCGAAGACAATGCGCAAAAGTACAAATTGGCCAAGAAGAATGCAAAGAAAGCTGTGAGCGAAGCAAGATGTCGAGCTTATGAGGATCTATACCCGAAGCTATGTTCGAAGGAGGGCGAGAAGGACGTCTATAAGATAGCCAAGCTTCGAGATAGGAAGACGAGAGACTTAAACTAAGTGAAGTGTATCAAGGATGAGACTGATAGGCTTTTAGTGAAAGACGATGAGATTAAGAATAAGTGGAAGGAATACTTCGACAAGTTATTCAATAGAGAAGATAATGGCTTAGGAATTGAGCTGAACGACTCTTCTGATGATTCCCATAGACGTTTCGTTTGGAGAATTCAAGAGTTAAAGGTGAAAGAAGCCTTAAAAAGAATGAAAGTAGGTAATGCTTTAGGACCTGACAACGTACCGATCGAAGTATAGAGATGCCTCGGAGATGTGGCTGTAGTTTGGTTAACCAAACTATTCAATAGCATTTTTCGATCAAATAGGATGCCGGATGAGTGGAGGAGAAACACTCTAATACCAATCTTCAAGAATAAAAGAGATGCTCAAAGCTGCACAAACTATAGATGGATTAAGTTTATGAGTCATACAATGAAACTTTAGGATAGAGTGATCGAGCATCGCTTGAGACGAATGACAAACTTTTCGAAAAACCAATTTGGTTTTATGCTTGTGAGGTCGACTATGGAGGCCATCTTCTTGATAAGACAATTGATGGAGAGATATCGGGAGCAGAAGAAGGATCTATATATGGTTTTCATTAATCTGGAGAAAGCATACGACAAAGTACCAAGGAAGGTCATGTGGTGGGCACTGGAAAAGAAAAAAGCCCCCACCAAGTATGTTACCCTCATCCAAGACATGTATGATGGTGCTGTTACTTGCATCAGGACATGCGATAGTGTGACTAGTGACTTTCCTATTAAAATAGGACTACATCAGGGATCAGCTTTGAGCTCATATATTTTTTCCTTAGTGGTAGATGAGATCACGAAGGATATACAGGGAGATTCCTTGGTGTATGCTCTTTGCTGATGATGTGGTGTTAGTCGATGAGAGTAGGATGGGGGTAGATAGGAAATTAGAGTTGTGGAAACGAACTCTAGAGTCCAAAGGATTTAGGCTTAGTAGAACTAAGACGGAGTATATGAGATATGAGTTTAGTAGGGTACGACCAGAAGATGGAGAAGTGTGTTTAGACGGACATGTAGTACCTATGAAAGACACCTTTCGATATTTAGGGTCGATGTTAAAGAGCGACGGCGAAATAGATGAAGATGTTAGTAATAGAATAAGAGCAGGATGGGTGAAATGACGACAAACATCAGGCGTCTTATGCGATAAGAAAGTCCCACAGAAGCTAAAATGCAAGTTTTATAGGACAGTGATTAGACCTGCGATGTTGTATGGCGCAGAATATTGGGCTACTAAAAGACAACATGTTCAGAAGATGAGTGTAGCCGAGATGCATATGTTGCGGTGGATTTGCAGTCACACGAGGAGAGACCGGATTACAAATGATGACATACGGGATATGGTTGGGGTTGCACCGATAGAGGAGAAGATGACCCAACATCGTTTGAGATGGTTTGGACATATCCAACGCGGACCTCCGGAGGCACCGGTGCGCAGCGAAATTCTCAATAATTTCGAAAACACACGAATAGACAGAGAAAGACCAAGATTGACATGGGAAGAAGCGATGAAAAGAGACCTTAAAGAATGAAACGTCTACAAGGAGTTGGCGATCGATAGGAGCGCATGGAAGTTAACAATTCATGTACCGGAGCCATAACGTATGAATCTAGAATAGGAGCGATGTCATAGGTTTGTAGGTCACTTTATTAAATCACGATTGATGTGTAGGTTTCTACTATTACTATTATTGTTATATATATTATTATTAGTATTGTTATTATTGCTATTATTGCTATCACTATTATTAGTATCTTTTTTTATGTATTATTTTTATTTTTGGATGTTTTATCTTGTTGGGTTTTTTTTTTAGCCTACCCAACTTGTTTGGGACAAAAGACTTAGTAGTAGTTGTTATTTGGAGTTATTTTCTCTTAACTAGAACTTAGAGATGATAGTCTTTTTATTATTGAAAAAAATTATTTAGCAAGACTTCAGTCATTCCTTACATTGATTAGTTGATCGCTTTCCACAAGAAATTAATGTGCCAATTTCACTATTTTATTTGCTTTCTCTGACATAGTAAGTATAGAAAGTGGAACACTAACGTGGCCAAGTAAAATTTTAGTCTTTACAGATTCTTAAATTTGTTCGCCATGCCCATATGTGAATGACATATTTTATGAATTACTATCTGCATGAAGGATCAATGGAGACTCGCAATAAGCGAAAAGCTGCCGAGAAGAATGGATTGGACTATATTAGTCGACTGTCGGATGATCTTTTGATCCATATCCTATCCTTTCTTAGTGTGAAAGAGGCCGCCAGAACATGTCTGGTGGGGAAACGATGGAGCACCTTGTTGGCTCAAGTTCCGTTCCTCGACTTGGACTTTGCTGATTTTAACTCAGAAGACCAATTCAGCGATTGTGTAACATCCATATTAAAACACCGAGGCGCTGCACGATTGGACGTATTTCAACTCACACGAGATGGGACGGATTTTGAATTCGAATTTGATCCACCATTATTAAAATGGATTTCACGAGTAGTGCAGTTTTCGCCTCGGTGCATGTCTGTCTGTGTATGTGTTGATTTTAAAAAATTTACATTGCCAAAATCTTTATTTACTTGCAAGTCGCTTGAGCAGTTGGTGGTAGTTATTGAAATCCCTTACTCTTTCGTGGATTTTAATACTATAAAGCGATTAAACTCCCCCGTCTCAAGTATTTAAAACTTTCTTGCGTGGATATTAACTCGAAGGACATGAAAAATATTCTCAGAGGATGTCCTATGCTTGAAGACTTGTACTTTGAATTTTGCAATTTGAACTTCTCAAAGGTGCCTTCAAATACATTGAAGGGTTTGGTTGTCAACAATTGTACTCTTGACAAGGAAATTCAGTTTCCTTTCATTGAGCTCTATAATTCTTTTTAGTATCTGTACTCTTTAGCATTTTGTACTGTAGCTTATTTGTGCATTTTATTTTGATATTAGAGATTTGTTACTTAACTTGAATTAAAGTTATCTAAAATTCCAAGTGTCTTCTGGCTGAGAGGAGTTAGCAATATACTTATTGATATTTGCAAAAATCATCCAATTTGATAAGGCGGGCAGCGGAGCGCCGTACTCGGTACGGTACTCGTACCCATATTCATGCAACATAATGCAATGGAAGCAAAGTAATTCAGGAGTTTCAAACAACAAAAACTGTGGAAACAAAGTAATTAAACTGATGCGACTACAACAACCTAAAGTTCAGAAGTTTCAAGCACTAACAAAGTACAAAAACCTAAATTCAGACAAACACGTCAGTCAGCGCTCATACCAACCCCGTGGCACCGAATTTTTGCCCCATATCTGATTGCAAAGGACTGTAGCAGATCACTAACAGCAGTACACAGAATACCTTCTAGAAAGCGCCAACATGATATTGATTCCATGAGGGCACGGTCATCAAGCGTGAGACTTCCTGATCTACCCCACGAGCTTGCACCCCAATTTGACCACCCCCCAAATTTGAAAACGCCAGTAAGTTCTGTTTCTCCTGTGAAACACCACTTGCCTGTAAAGGCAAAATAAGAATCAAGTTCGAAGCTAACATAAAAAAGGGAGGAAAAAAAAAGAGAAAGAGAACAAGAAAAGATATTGCACCAGAAAATCTCAAACGGATCCCAATAAAAGCCAATGCCCATGATGACTTCTCCATAGTATTGATAACCACCTGTTTATATCATTCATTAAGCAGCAAATTTAGACCATGCTTTTGAGTTGAATTGAACAAGCCTTCATGCTGTTAGTATATGATCTAATCTCCTTTGGATGATTGTACCAAGCAAATTGGGAAACACATGAAACATATATCAAAAGAGAAAATAGAATTTATCCAAGGAAATTTATCACTCACTTTACCAGGTGACGCTACCTGCACTTTAAAAGAGTATGCTTTGCCTCGATCCAGCCATTGGTTGAGAGTCAATAGGAACTCCTGTAATAATTTAAATTTTACAGTCCATAAGCAGATGATAATCAGTACAATCTAGAGTTTGGGGGGGGGGGGGGGGGGGAAGATACTAAGAAAACCAGCAGACATGCATACCTTTACATTACTGAATTCAAGGGACCGCAGGCTGCTATCGAACTTAAATTTAGCCTGTGCAAACAAAGAAATGGAGCATTTTAAGAAAATAATTAACGTATAAAGAACATATATGTAAGATGGCCATTGCAAGGATGTTATATTGCTAACAGATTGAAAATACACACGTGCAGTAACGATCTGACAGAAGGCAAAATTTTCGTCCTGTGGTCACGTTTAGAGCGAAGGGAAAGGCGGCACTTCAAGTCTTCTATTTCATAAACTGTTCTCAAGATTTTGTGATCGATACATAAAAGCTGAAAAACGAACGTTCATTCAAAATTCTATCATTGAAAGAAAAGAGGCGAAAGTAAAAGTACAGTATAAGCAAACCTGGTGAATAAGCTTGTTCTTACTGTCCTGCAAAGCTTCTAGCACAGAGTTGTTGCTTAGAACGCCAAAGCACGAAGCATGAGCTCTATCAAGAAGTTGAGAGAGAAATCGGAACTGCAATTGGTGGGTGGTGCAGATATGCCAATCCTCAATAGAAAGCTTGCGGAGCCAGCTCACCAGAAGTGGGAGGGGTTGACTCCCATTGAATAACATAAAACTGAAGGCATTCCAAACATCCAGTTTTCTTAAGATATTGCGTTTTAGTTCAAAGCCAGCCTTCAAGTTTCTGAACTGAAAGTCCAAATGATGAAAATAGGGTAGTTGTTCTGTGTGTTTTCCCTGACCAGCTTCCTCCACTTCACTGTCTGACAATGTTTCAAAGAACTCCGTAGAATCCACAAGAAAGTAATCATAAGTATGGTCAAGAGTAATGGAGTTCTCCAATCCCGACTCGAAAACCCTTCCCTCAGCTTCACAGTCATGTCCAGGTATCAACCAATATTCATTATCACAAATTGAAAGCTGGTGCTCATTCTCCAAATGCACCATATGGGACTCTCGATCTATGAATGTGCGGTCACAGCCATAGCAGAGCCAGTACTTCCATGTCTTATTAAGTCTAAACTGTTTTATTCCTCCCCGCACACTCTCATATCCCGCACCACAGAGGTTCTTCTCACAGTGTCTTGGGACATCAGAAATTGCCAACCAAAAGAATGGGCCACTGCCCTCTGTCTCCCCCGTTGCACTCTCACTCAAGGTTGAATCCAAGTGACACAAGGTCGGATTGTCCCTCCAAGGTTTGTAATGTAAATTCAAATCGTAGTCAAATTTCTTCACTTCCATCTCTTCATCGTCAGAATCACATTCAGATTCACTATCCTCTTGATATGTCGCTGTTGGGCATAGCTGCATTAAAAATAAACGGCTAACATAAGTCAGTATACAAAATTTGTTCTTGCATATTTTTCACAAGATGTGTTAACTTATTATGTACCCGGCCATTTAAAAACTATGCATTACTTGCAGGAACCCAATACTGAATAACCATGTTGACCTCACCAAGAAAATGAACAACACATCTTACACCTTATGCAATGAGATAATGCACAACAAAAATAGAACAAGTCAAAAATAATTTCTTGTACAAGATTACACTCGATCCCCTCTCTCATTTGCATCCCTAAAACCTAACAAACATATACTTCAATATATAGAATTTCAGGTCCGGTAGTGACAAATATTTGCAGCTCCTGTACATGGGTGGCAGATTATGTAACTGCAACCTCAGTATGAACAGAATGATTACACACAAGCACACATGTATACTTGAACATGCGGCTGAGACCTTTAAACAGAATATTTAGAAAGGTTTTCGAATAAATAACCCTTGACAAAAAAGAAGAAGAAATAACTTATATGTCAAGTTCATAAAAAAAAGGAGCAAGTCATTTATATTCCCCTATCACCCTATGTACATACCGCAGCAAGATCTTCTTCTGCATCAAGTCGACGGCATCTCAAGCAAAAATATAATTTCATCTGCATTTTTGAGAAGTCAAAACATTAGTCAAAGTTGTTTCATGTTCGCAATACCAGCGGCAGAAAATAAAACAACACATACAAACAGAATAAGCGAATACAACATTCCAGAAACTAATTTGCATACCCGTAAAAAAGATCTCATAAAAGAAACAATAAAGACACGACAGTCAAAGGTACAGGCTTCGCGGAGCTTAGACTCCAAGCAGTGCACTCTATGGACAAGTTGAAGGTGGTTTCCCTCGACCTACAGTACAGATAAGATGTAGTTAGGTGGACAATGACAGGAAATAAAGGAATTTATACATGATATTGTGAAAGCAAAACACTGGAATCTTAAAATCGGAAACCTCAAAAAAGGGTCCAGCGCTGACAGTGACTCTAAGCTCGTTGAGGACATTCTTCAGGCTGGTAAAGACCTCATTAGCTCTGGGAGAGATGCTTGGAATTGCGGGCATGCAAGGTCCATGGCATAATAACGAGAGTATTGACTCTGTGGTGAATTCACTGTCACCGTAGCGGAGAGTTTCTGCCTCAGAGAAATAAAAAAGGCACTCATTTTGAGAGACGTGACATGTATCCTGGTTTTCACTCTCCCAGTTAGCATCACCATCAACAAAATTTGATTCTAGATTTGTAAACTGCCGGACAAACTGGCACATTGGCTCAACAATTTCAACAAACCTCTCGAGGTCAGCTGCCTCCAACAAACAAAAGGAGAAGGGGAAACGTGCAAGAAATTCTTGAAGACGCGGCATATTATATCTGTGAGGACGGTCAACAAAAATGAGCTTGGAAGCCAGGTCAAACATTGCTTTGAGGTATCCTTCGGAGAGCAATGAAAAGGAAGCCTGCTCATGTTCAGCTAGCAAGATCTGGAATTTTTCTGCCAACACAAGCAAAAGACTTTTCCTCTTGGGGTCTTCTGAATAAAGCCAATTCAAGGAGTTAAACCCATCAGAGCCAGAGCACATATCTACCATAGTATCATGCTGGTAATCGAGACACATTGACGAGAGCATGTCCAGCCCAGCCTTGACAACAATTGGTTTCCAGACCATCTTACGGAGAGCATCAGCACGCAGTCGCTCCTCAGCTAAACTGTGCCGTTGGAGTGGCCAGGCGATGGGTTGAATCTCTGGGAAGTGCTGACATTTCAGGTGGATGATGAGCCAATCACTGTTCGGGAACAAACGTAAGCAACCCTGGTCGGGACAGAGATACGTCTCCCATGTACCATAAAGCTCATAAAACGTTAAAGCATCAGGAAGGAAATCCGCCAGCCGTGGCTGGTTAACCTCACGTGAGAAGTTGGTAAGATGAGAGAGAGAATCAGTGAGGAATTCCAACTTATCTGCACAAACAGATGAGGAACTTATATAATGGTGAATACGAGTTGTGGCTGGTAATATCAGCTTCAGAAACCAATCAAAATTGTATGAATATAAACAAAATTGTTTATGTAGGAAGTTCACTCCCTTAACAAGGTCAGGAAATATTATATCAGGTACCGTTAACTTTTTTTTTTTTTTTTTAAATTTCTTTCCGAGATGGATCATACTGCCTTCAAAAAAAAAAAAAAAAAAAAAAAAAAAACTAAATGCTTGTTAAGTGTATTTTAAGTTTGTACATCCACATCACCCGAGCTGCTTGAAAAATTAATCAACAAATGAATAATTCCATTTCCATAATTACAGATGCAAAAATAAGTCCATACATGCGTCGTCCAGGGACTCCCAGAAGTCGGCGGCCTCTTCTGTGAAATCAGATCGGCTGTACTCGTCAAAATCTATATCAGCATAGTACGGGTCCGTCTCCATCGCTGCTTTTCTTTCAATCACCGCCTCTCTCCAGCTCCCCTCCGCTCTCGCTCTCTCTCTCTCTCTCTGTCGTGAACGATGGAGAAGAAAGAAGGATACAAGTGCTACCGTAATTGTTGGGCTGAAATTATGGGGCTTCACATGGGCTTGTCGTATGGAGTAATAGGAAATACAAATACTTACTTAATAATATTGCGCATGCAACATAGGAAAATTTATGTTATTTCTATTTCTAATATTTGAGTCGGTTGCAATCATATAAATATATGAGCTGTTGTGAGGAACAAGACAACAGAGATAATATAATTGTTAGTTTTACAATTTCTTTAGCGTTCATTTCTTCCTTTCTTTCGATTTACAAATTGAAGTCACACAAAATTCATAAATACAGAAAAGGGTTGTGACACTCTCACAGATAATCCATGGATTTTGAGTTAGGGTTTGCTGAGTCGATTTTCACTTTTCAGTCTCTCCGCCGAGTTGATTGGCAAAGGCTCTGATCCCGGAGTGCTTTGCTTTGAAGACGGTACAGTCTGCGCATCCCTAACCTAATTTAATCCCAAAACTCTCCTATATTTTCGAAATGACAAAAGTAACCTCGCCGTACATCCAATCTGTTGCTTTGAAATCGATGGTTTTGTTCATTACTCGATGTTATCTAAGATTCGGTTCTTCCTTTTAAAAAAATTACTAATTTCGCCTCTAAAAATTTCCCCGATCATCAAACGACCAGTCGCAGGCGTCGGCCAGTTCTCTATGCCCTTCTCAGCACAACAAGTCGAAAGAGATCCCTCATGAACATGTTTCGTTCGCAGTGCTTTGCTCCTCAGCCAAACACCTCCGCATCCGCCTCTTTCGTAGTTCTATGCAGCACCTTTGCCTCCTTTGCAGATCCAAGCAAGATCGAATAAGGTTTTGCTTTTCTTTCATACACCTTTTCCACCGCCTTGGTTAATTTTGTGCAAAGACTGAGCATTGTGAAACTGTCACGTGTCAGCCTAAGGCGTTGATGTGGAGCCCAGTTTGAGAGAGTTTGGGCGTAGGAGTAAATGGAGCCATGCCGACGGAGACGGCAAACCATCGGTGGCGCATCTCAGGTGTGAGGCTGATGGCATCGGCAACTGGTGGAGGTATAGTTCCAATTTTAGAATTTTTTTCAAAGCTAAAATTTAGGTTTCAGCAATAACTAATAATAAATCAACTAGACATTACACCAGTTTGTCCCAATTACTGTTAATAGTAAATCAACTAGACATTACACCAGTTTGTCCCAAATACTGGCATGTTCGCTTGTATTGGATGTACTATTATTAATTCATGCAATACAGGTTGCCTTTCACTTTTTTATTTTTCATGTTCCTTTTACATTATATAGGTTACAAGCCCAATATGATAAGCCTGTCAGTTACTTGCTGCTGAGTACTCTGAAAATATTTGAAGGTTAAGGTAGGTGCCCTTTTAATTTGTTACCAATTGGGCTCAGGTTTTACTCTTAAATATTGTTAAAAGTAGGATATCATAGAGGCTAATGGCATATAAATTAACAATTAACAGATTGAATGTAAATTATTCAGCCACCGAAAGCTGACTGGCCGTTTTTGAAATTGAAAATTGATAAATAGATATCACATTTTTATAAATTAATTACGTTATTTCCGGCCCTCATTATACGTGCAAAGCACTAATAACTAATATGTTTTATTATTTAATAGATTACTTTATTAGTTGACTAGGTCCTAATGTTCTAATTATATACATTTGTACTGAAAGGAAGAGACAAATTGGGAAGGCGACGAGGACGCGCGTTTAGGATCTCTACCGAGCCCTTTCCTAAAGGCTATTTTCTCTTTGTGTTACTTCGGAGGCACCACCCAAGAAATGAAGCTTATAAATATCCAACAGGCAGAAAATTATTATGGTCAGTTGGGAAAAAAAAATGGAGAGAAAAAAAATGATAATAAAAGAGGGGATGAATATACTGAAATTCTAGCAAAATCAAAGCTGAAGTTGTACTGAAATTCACAATCAAATAATTAAAATCCTAATGAGAATAATTATAAATATTAATTTATATGAGTTGCAACATCTTTGATCATACAATTGGTGTCACTATAAATCTTGGGATGAATATTTAATAAAATCTATTCTCCTTCTCTCTCTTCGCTGTCCCCTTCTCTATTCATCCGATCTCAATATCTCATCTTCAACCTCTTTCTCTCTTCTTTTCCGAAAAATATCGGAAGTTCGAAACCCTAAATCCAGGGATTGCCTGCAACGCGTCAATAAGGAGATGCCACCTCAGTAAATCTCTCTCTCTCTGGCCCTTATCCTCTCCACCTCCGTTCTTATCCTTTCCTCTCTCTCTCTAAACCGACCCGACAAGTGGGTCCTACTCGGGTGAGCTTATCCTCTCTGCCGACTTGACTTCGTGGCAACTTGGATTAGAGCCACGTAACCTTTTCTTTGCCTATAAATAGACCACCATCTTCCTTCATGTTTTCTTCTTGTGCAACTCCTTAATTTTCCTCTTTCTTTTATCTCGGATTTTGAGGGTATTATGGGATTAGTAAAAGAAAAAGAGTGATGGGATCATGGGAATCAGTGGGCCGAGGTTAAAGGTCATTCAATTAAGGTATTTCCTCACTTTCTTGCTCAATTTCTGGGTTCTCTTTTGGATCCGAAACAGTGGGGTGTTGGGAGTCAAATTGGTTGGTATTAGGCTCGGCACATGTCTCTGTACCACAGCTGTACCAGTGTTGAGGCGCAACCATCAAGTAGAGGGGTGTTACATACTTTGTACTGACTGGTATAACCTAATAATTGAGTACTGGTAAACAAACCTCAACTTTCAGGGACTCAGTTGTTAAATATTTTAGGAATTAGGGACTGTTTTGCAAGATTTAAGAATTGATTCATAAACTTCCAAGGTCTGTTCTAAGAATTTCAGGTACTGAAGTAGAAAAACCAGTAAAAGTAGGAGGGCCAAATTAAATAATTGACGAAGGTTATTGGATCGGGTTAGTTACTGTTGAACTCGGAACGTAAACCCATTACCTTTGTACATGGACCCGTACCCTGTTAGGTATCCTTTTCTGTTGAATTCTTAAACCCGTACCCATTATCGTTCAAATACTCAAAGTCGTATTTGAAGTTTTGAACCCAACATGTGTATCTTTTTTTAGACTTTGTTTGCTCGTCTGATTTCCAAGCGCATGACTTATTTCCTTTGCCTTTCTATTGGCTAAATTATATGAAGACTAAAATTAATTTGTAAATACAATTAGACCTAAGATTTGATTTATGTAATAGTAGTACCGATTACTTGTTCAGTTGTTTGCTTTTACCTCTGGGTTGACCGAAATTAATAGTTGACACAAAATAAAATGAACATGTGGTATTTTGATTGAACATGTGGTATAGATGATTACTTCAACTGGAATTCAAAAACTTTGATTTCAAATAGTAAACTTTAAATGTGCATTTATTTTTTTAAAAAAATAAGGAATGAAATTATGGACAATATTAATCAAATGAAAAAAAAAACTCATTACAATAAAAAAATACTCCAATTCTGGGTAACTTATCTACAGTACCCTTTTAGATTTACCCAGAGATTTATCCAGACCGTTGATTTCAGCTGGTGATCCTGTCGGTGAGATCGATACTCAATCTCGATCTATCCGATCTGCTTCGATCTATCCGTCGCTCCTCTCTGTTTTCATCATGCGAGCTCCTCTCTCTCTCAGACTCTCCCTTTTCCCTTTTCCCTCGCTCTTCTCTCTCTGTAATGGTTTTATCCCTTCTTTTAGCGATTTTTTTCACTTTTCTGCACGAAGCCAAAAAAGGAGAGGGGGAGAGAGAGAGCTCCATCCCATTCCTCTTTCTGCACGACTGAGACGGATAGATCACAGATCTAGGATGACTGAGAGAGGGAACGTGCAAGGGCGACAGACTCGCCGCTCTCCCTCATAGTGAGTTGAAGTTGAGGTTTGTGCATCCACTCATGCCCCGTCCCCTCCGGTCCTCCCAGCTCTCTTCAACGCTCATCTTCTTCCGCCGCCCCTCCGTTTCCACCACGCCTAGCCTCTTCTCGCTCAGGTCTGTCTCGAACTTCTTCTTGCTCATGTCAGTCTATAATTTATTTTGACTCTTAATTTTTTTCTCTTTGTTTTCATTCAAACACCCATTGCTAAAAACAAAGCCATGTGAAATCTATCGATTTCTCAAATTGAATTGGAGCATAAGAAGCAATGAATTTTGTGAAGGATTTTGCATTTGCAAGAATTAGCTCTATTTTAGATCGATCGATTTGGAATCCATTTATCTCTCAGCACAATTTTCTTTTTATAAAAGTTGAATCAAAGGATTAACTATACAATGGTTCAGGTGATCCATTTGCTTCACTATGTAAGTTGGCGAATCATTGTCTCTCAAAACATATAATTACATATCGCTCTTTTTAGAGTTGAATTTATATTTTATAGATATGAATTATTTTCTTTTTTGCAGTGATTACCTATCACTACGTGGTGCTTGGGTATTAACAGAGCTTAAGCTCGGAGCACATGATTGTGGTGAGCTTGTACGTTTGCTCCTTCATGTAGTCTCCCAAAAGCACCACACTTTATGAGTAGTTTCCATTTTTTTTAATACATTTGTATTTCATTTTGTCTCATTTTGTCAATTCACATCTATAATTTCACCTTTTTCGATTCTTTTTACTATTACATATAGGAATTTCATCACTCTGTCGTGGGAAGGTGGTGAAATGACTAATTTAGGCTCCAGCCATCAGTTGATGCTTGAAGTTGATTGCACAAATATTTTGGGCTTCAAACTGTGCTCGGTTAAGATCACAACACTTTTAATTATACAAGTTCTGGCTTATAATCATTGCTACTTATTAATATTTTTTATTTTGTCAAATATCTTCGATTTGTTTATCAGGGTTTGGCTTCTGATATTTGCTTGCAAGGGACTGAAAGGTACTTTAATTTTTCAGAAGTGCAACAATTTAATTTGGTGGAAACTTATTTGTTTTTTTAATCATTGACACTGACTTTAGATAATATTAAAGGGGGCAACATGATGAAAAGGACTAGGAAAAAATATACATTTATTTATGTTGGGTTATGAAAAAACTATGGTATCTTTGAACTTCTACAAAAACAAAACTTAGTAAAGCTGTCAATTTCAAAGAGATTATCCCAATTAAATAAAGATGCTTCTTCTTCTATAGTATGGATGAATTTCTGTAATTGATTATTTCACAGGCTTTTTTAGAAAATGCAGTATTTCTCATACCAGAAGAACGTCAGTATAAAATCAATGCCACTAAGTTCAAAGGTCCATGCCAAGACAAGGTAACAGCTTAGGTGAATCTTAATGTCCCATCTATGTTAGTTTTAACATAGTTTTTCAACAGTAGTCATCGAAAAAATAGTCTCAATCATATCATACAAGCATTGGAAGCTGCATTCTTCTAATTGAGTTTTCTGATTAGTTTGCACTTTTGATTATCCTGACCTAGACTATATAATTTCTCATGGAGACAATAAATGAGCTTAACATGAACTTCTGTAGGGAAAAAAATTCACTCTAATTTTATATTTACGCGGATCCCAGTAAACCAGTACCACATGCTGCCAACCTCTTTAGCACTAATATTTCAAAAGCCAAAACGTTGAACTTGAACTTGAACATTTGATCAGCAGACTAATAGAGAAGCTAGCTAGCGCACTTAAGATTATATGTTATAGTCAACATGATTTTTTTTATTCATGGACTCTTGCTCTTTAATAAAAGTTACATGATGGGCATACCAGTACCACAAGGAGCCTACTGTTACCAGATAATTTCGAAATAGATTTGATGCTAGGTCAATTTTTAAATAATAGTCTTTTTAACAATAGTTGCTCCTTTAAGTGGATTGTGTCATACATTATTACAACTTATTATTTCTTTGAGATTTATTCCTAATTTGCCCTTGAGGTGTAAGTCAATAGAAAATCAAGGGCAGTGAGGTGTCATAAAATTAGTTTATATTGATTTTGCATACTTTGTTAATGAATAATTTCTATCCTTGTGTGAGGATTACAAATGTTTGTGCATTTCACAATAGATGGGTAATGCATGAAGGTTTCATCCAGCTTCTCCCCATATCTAATTCATCTTGGATGAGGAGACGCTAGAGTTGCTTCCTGATCTGAGAGGTGGTTTTCAATCAACAAAAGTGACCATGCTCTCATCCATGCTTGAAGATCTGAGCGGAGGTTTTAAATCGAGAAAGGTGATCGCACTTACTTCTGTTGCTGAAGATTTTATGTACTGGTACGGCAATGATATTTATGAACGAAGGCTCTGTACTAATTTACATAAAGAGTTGAATTTTCACTATGGTTATGGTTATTTTCTTTGAAATTATTTTAGTGCAACCAAGTCATTCAGTTGGGATCTCAATAAGTAGATGGTCAGGAGAGGTGGTTGACTGAGGTTTAATATATGAACAATAAAACGAGATGGGTGGAAAATATATCTAATGGTTTTATGAAATTCGATACAGACCAATTGATGACACTCATTTACAATACTCATGTACGGATGGAATGTTGATCTTATGTGTTAAGATGGTCATTATAATTTTGTCTCACGGATGGTGTTTGTATAACATAAGCACATTTCGTGAAGAGTAGAGTAACTATCTATTTTTACCATCTTGAATTAATTTGTTAGGATATAAAATCCAGCGAGAAAATTTCATGTTGTTCTTTTTTTTTTTTTTAGCATGATTACATTATGGTTTTTGTAGTTTGATGAAAATCAAGACATTAGTTGTTTATTTTGTTTATTGATGCTGCTAATTTGACATTATTTTACTTAGGGTCATTGATCCTGCTAATTTGATATTGGCCTATAATGCTTTTAATAATTACATGTCAGCTTAAGACACCTCTTTATCGCGCGAAGCGCGTGACACCAGCTAGTTTGCATCAAATCCGAAAACAAATCTCTATTTTTATTAATTTCATTTGATATTCAACATTATTATAAGAAAAAAATCAATAAATTAAATCAGAATGTTTATTATGATGTCAATTGATGGGCGTGTTTCCAACCAAAAATTGCTCTCATACGTGGGCAAATAAGGAAACAAAATAATGTTAGACAAAAACGAAATGTTGTTCAATATATCAACGATACAAGTAGATATGTTGCTCAATTTATTTCCATATTAGATGAGAAACCAATATATGTTGTTGCTTCATCTAACGATTGATATTTAATCACAGATCAAATCGATCGAACGGTAGAAATATGTGTTTACATATTAGATATAGTGTGTAACACCTTTTGGATCCGTACATTTATAAGGACTAGCAAAAGATGCAATCAATACGTGGACAAATAAGAAATAAAATATTGATATTATTATTGTTTCATATAGAATTTTACATATTAGACAATAAAGATATAATAAAATCAATAATTTAGTCTTTCCTTTTAAATAAATAGCTAATTTGGTAATAACTTAATCTTTTCTAATAAAAAGTCTGACTTTGATCTAAACCACTGATTAGATCAAATTATACAAATCAATGGTCCATAATTGATATAAGAATTGTTTACACTCTTTTATATGACATGTTTATTCCTTTTATCTGAAATGTTTAACCCTTTCTCTAGGTGATTTTGTAAGTAGTAAGGATAAGTTTAAGAAAGTATTTATTTACATTAAAGGAGTACTTTAATAAAGAAAGGAGTAAAGATATATAATATGAGGATGAAAGCCTAGCTCTGTTACGCCTCTCTTTCTCTGCTCTGCTTAGTATACTTAGTTTGACCAACGTTAGCTGGATTAAATTGGACTAATCGAGGGCGGATCCAATGTCCAAGTTGCTCCTGTTTTTTATTGATCTACTTTTTCTTTGAACGAACGAGGTTGAGTTTACAACAAATAATAAATAAAAATATATAAAACTTGTGCGTCCGCATAGAATTTGTCAAAGTCATTCATTAAATATTTTAATTCACTCTAAAAGTCTAAAAGTATATACTTATTTATTTACTACCAAACTCTCTCCATCCAATGTGTAGATAAAATTGTTACTCTCTCCATCCAATATATAAATAAAATTTTAACAAAAATATTGTCACACCCCAAACCAAGCCGCAATCTGGGGAGGACAGCCCCGCCACGTATGCACACTCTGTTGCGCACACGTAAGGCTATAAAACAGTGTCACAGATACAAATAATCACAAAAGATAATCACATAATAATGGCATTGTTTGTTCATACAACAACAGACTGGTAAAATATACACATATCAAAATCTCCAGTCATCATACAAACAAAACATAGAATAATAATGCACAGCGGATAAATATTATTCCAGCTCGGCTTGGTCTTCTGGCACAAACTCTTCTGCTAAGTCTGCCAAACCTGAACCTGCTCCACAAGCAATTATGTGGGCTGAGTACATGAATACTCAGTGGTGGTAAAAGAAAGCCCTAAGGTTCTGGTTAAGTCTAATTAGAAATTTAACCATACTTAGTTGGATCATTTTAAATCCTATAATGCAATATCTAAGTGTAAATTTAATTTAATGAAGTCACTAATCAACAAGTAATGATATGCCAAAATAAAATCTGAAAAGTATCTAGAGAAGAGGATAAGATAATAGTATAATAACATACGGACTATAATAATACGAGAATGAAACACCCACACTCAATGGTCAAATTATAAGTCACATAAAATCCAGAATCAACTCACAAGTCCCAATAAATAAATGACATGAACCGTACCTACAGATCTACCTAACTCAGCCTTGCTCGATTACTCAACCTTGCCCCTATTCCCACATTCCCGCTAAAGAAGTGGGCAGTAAAACACGGTACCGGCCAACTGACTCATGGGGATCGAGAGGTAGTCTGTTATAATGGCACACTCAGCTCTTAGTTCAATGGCAAGCCAAAGGAATATAATAGCACAAGTCAAAGGATATAATAGTAACACAAATAACCATCAAGTGACCGCAGTACCGCCTGACGGTCGGTCTGCTGAGTGATCATCAGAAACGCGTTGCTCGAGATCGCTATCATAAGGAGCCCACCGGCAATGGCTGGGGTGCAAGCTCCCGATAATGGAAACCGCGTGCAAAACGCTCTTATCTCACTCGGTCTCACTATCCTGATCCGCACCAGATGCAAGTGTTGATTTAAGCACTTTTAGGTTTATTATTCACATTTTTAATATGAATGCATATCCTATAAATGCAGAACTAATCTTTAATTAATGTCATGCGCTTAACTGTTTACTTAATGTTAATGACATGATGTGCACACAATTAATTAATGATCTAATTGCTAACTAAAGATTAAACAAAACCTAAGGCATCCACAAGTCATAAAAAGACTACCACACCTGGAAAAGTCTGAGAAAATGTGACTACTCCTCCTGATGGTTGGTGAAGTCCCGTCCTGTCTCACTGGCCTCGTACTCTGGGTAGAACTCGTCTGCTACTCCTGGATAGTCCTCGTGCTCACCTGACGAAAGATCGACTAATCAGAACAGAAGCTAAGACCTAAACACTCATTCTAACGATCACTAAGTTAACCCTCTATTTGGATTGATATTCTAAATACTAGGATTAAGGATTCAGATTATCTAAAAAGGAGATTCTGTTTTAAAATATATTATTCTATTAGAAGAAGTATTTTACAAAATTTTGGCAAAATTCCATTTAAAAACAGAGTGAAGGAAGACGTTCTGACGTGTTCCTACAGTCCATTCTACGCGTTAAAGTCGTAACTAGGCTTAATTAGATACTCAGAAAATTCCAAACAGTTTAAATTGTGAGTTAACACTTTTAGTTAATTAATAAATGAAACTCAAAAAGTATACAAATACAATATAGATAAATTAAACTCAAATGTCATTTAGAAATAAGTTAACTATATTTATCAAATATAGATAGAAAATTAAATCAGTATATAACTTACAATTATATTTGTTAATTGTTTTAATGTCTTAAACGTGTTGGTGTTTTAATGTGTTTGGGATCATAAGTCCAGTTGGAATTGTACCACTGTATCTGTTCTAAATATACTGGATTGTTGTAATCATCTCCCATATTAAAGTTTACGTGCTTATCCGATTTATTTAGGCAACACGTTAATTTAATACCATTTTCTCGGTCCACTTGGTTCAGATAAATCCGTTACTAAATTATTTGGATCCAAAATTAGTTCTAGTTTTATTATTTTGGATCCTCACCTTTAAGTTAATCACTTTCATTAACTTAATTACTTTTATAATTAATCCTGCAAATTAATTCCGGACCTGGCCCAGTCCAGAAAACAAATTATCTCAAACAGAGGGGAAACGGGCCCATCCACAGAGCCCACACGGAAAAAGAGAAAGGCCCAGCCAACCCGGCAGAGCCCACAACACAAAACACCAGGCCTCAACAGGCCAAAAATCACGCAAGGCCCATAAACAGAGAGCCCAGGCGTCAGGGAAAAAGGTCCGGGTTCGGGGATCAAATCCGAACCCAAACAGAGAACAGATCCGACCCAACACGAGTCAGATCCGACCCGACAAGCCCACCTTTTGCATACAAGACCCTGAATCATTTTTATTTACTAAATATTTACAAAACAGTCCTTAACAACAGATTCAATTATAAGGAAGTCCTAAAACAGTTCAATAATTTTTACAGATCAGTCCTAAACTCGGAAAACTTCACAAATAGGTCCCTGGACCCATTTAACTCGTACCAGTAAGTACACAGAGGGGCAAACCGACTGGTACCAAGCCTGTACCAGCCTGGAAACCAACCAGAGAACATTACACAACTGAAATAAGGTCTCAAAAACGAGCATCTAGCATAACCATTACTATATATGCTACTACTCAGTTCAAACTAGTAAGAGAGAGCCTAAATCAAGAACTTATAACAATAACCAGATCGGATTGAACTATTCACAAGCCTACCTATTCTAAATTAGTCCAAATTGACATTCAACAGTTCAATCGAACCAACACATAAGCAAGCAACACAGATCAGTTCTAACAGAGGCAAAGCACAATCACAACACTCAATCAGTCGATTCCACAAGCAAAACAACAATTCCAATATCGTGCATGCCTCACACAATCATCCAATCACAAACCCAGAATAAGCAAAAGAGAGAGATAGAGATGGCAAACCGAGATGGTCTCAAATGAAGAAGGAAGCAACTTGAGGAAGAGAGGAGTTAGGTCAATCAATCACCAAGCGGCATTGCCATCAGCCACCTGCTGCCAGCCGCCATCACCATTGTTGCCGATCAGCACAAGCAAACAAGGAGAGAGAGTGTGTGTTTGAGTGACTGGTTTGAGGGAAGTTGTGAGTGAGTGAGAGAGAGGTGCTTAGGGTTTAGTCACGGCGGTGAGAAGGAGAGGCAGTGGGTGCGAGAGAGGGAGAGAGGGGCTTAAGAGGTGAGTTCATCGGAGAGGAGACAGAGATTAGTGTGGAGCTCTGGTGGGTTTTGCGAGTGAGAGGGAGACGGGTAAAGAAGAGGCGACATGCGGAGGGAACGGGGGAGTGAGAGAGGTTTTCTCTGTGGGTTCGAGTGTGAGTGAGAGAGGGAGAGTGGGGTCGAGTCTTTATTGGTGAGATAGGAGGGAGAGGCGATCGGGCTAAACGAGGAGGGGAGAGGAGCAGGAATTCCGGGCATCGGAGAGAGAGAGAGAGAGAAGAGTCGAAGCGGATTGGTCGAGGGAGCGGATTTTGGGGGAATCGAATGGGGACGGTGACTCGTCCGGAAAAGCTGGGAGGAGAAGAGAGAAAGAGATAAGGAGAGAATAGGAGATGATCGGACAGCTGATAAAAATCAAAGGTTTAATTCTTGATCCAACGATCTAACATGAAGGAAACGAATGGAAATTGATTTCTGGATTAATTGATTAGTGAAACTCAGCTTTTAGTTCGATTTTTAATTCAAAATGAGTTATAACAATTCTCATACTATCTACCTAAATTTTAAGGTGTGATTTTCCAATTATATTAACATATTTTATGAAAGTTGGAAATTAATTGAAACTAATTATCGGATTGATTTGACATTATAGTTATTTGTCCTATCAAATTAATTGATATTCGCCTTTCAAATTTTTGTTTGTGTTGGTTGATTAATTAAGATTTGGTTCCTCATTAATTAAATTTATTTGTTTGCTTGAAGTCTAATTTTAAATTGTAAAAATTTTAGTTATGTTATGATTTCTGAGAATTTTTTTTCTATTAATTTCAGATTAGTCATTAGTTTTAATAGTTTTTAATTATTCTAGAAGTTGACTATTAATTAATTCTACTTTCTTAGTTTACGGATTTTTACAAATATTATTTTCTATATTGTGATCATATGTAATGTAATCATCACGTTAAAATTTTATGGCAATGATTTTACAAAGTATCTAATGAAATTTTTTTTGCAAAGAAGATTGTTTCCTTTATATATTTTTGGTTTTGTCTTCTTCACATTCGACCGATTAAAATAATGAATTGCATTAATGGGATGAAAAGAATTTTGCATTAGTGTCTTTTCCATTCAAACATCCGATGCTTTTTCATTCTAATAAAAGAGCTTAACTTTTTCATTCTAAAATTAAATTTACACCCTTGATCAAATTAAATTATAAAAATGAATGAACCAAATTATTTGTAACCAATGATCGGATACATCTTTGGATTCAAATTTGAATAGACTTTTGGATTGATATTTTTATAAATAGTAAAGATTATGTTAGCATACGTAATTTGTGAATGGTCTTAGTTAGAGTGATTCAAACTAGATTTTGTATTCATAACTTTTTTTCTAATACATATACGAAAATAAGAATATGTTTGGATGCAGATACAATTTAGATATTACTAGATACGAATACATATTGCCATATATTGCCATATACAGATACAAAATACTATATTAAATGTTACCATTCATCAAATAAAATTAATACATTAAAAAACTAATATAAATTAATAAATAAATAAAATGATAAACTGGATATTATATGTCACCATTCATCAAAATACTATATTAACCATATGTCTCATATCATATGTAACCCTCATGATAAGAGAAAACAAAAAGATTATTTTATATATTGTCATCATATCATATGGAATCATCACGTTAAAAGAAAATATAAGATTAATTTAGTTCAATCTAAATGTAATTGTAAGTCAATCTATCAAATAAAAGCTAAGCGGAATTGATTAGCATCATTCTCAAGATTCTAGCATTCCTATCATCCCCACATATAATGTATCTCCAAGCATTTAATTTCTTTCTGTTTAATTCTAATTTCTTTAAAAACACGTTAATAACTGACTCATCCCTCATCTCCAACCGCACCCCATTAATTGCCTCATTAATGCAATTAATCTAGAGGATGATGAGCGCTAGAGAGGATGAGCGCTAGGGGATGAGGACAGAGTGAATCAGAGGAAGAGAGCGAATGAGAGAGAGGGATGGGGAGGGGGGAGGGAGTGAAACAGAGAGGGAGGGATATATATTAACTAAAATAGTTACATATACTAACTAGAACAATTGCTATATTAACTAGAACTGTTATATATATTAACTAGAACAGTTGCTATATTAACTATAACAGTTACTATATTAAATAGAACAATTATATATATTAAGTAGAACAGTTATATATATTAACTAGAACAGTTATATGTATTAACTAAAATATTTACTATATTAAATATAACAGTTATATTTATTAACTAGAACATTTGTTCTCAGAACCAGAACATTTACTCATATTAACTAGAACAGTTAATATTCACAATTAGTCCAGGAAAGTGAAGCTATTACAAACATGCAGACATATGAATGCATCCACCAGTATGCAATAAAAGAAAATTTGTCGCGGAATTGGCATGTGTAAATGGGGAAATATCAAAAAAGGAAAACGCCAGGGGAAAACACTAGAAGGGATGTGTAAATGGGGAAATATCAAGAAAGTTTGGTTAAATGATGGGATGATTAATTAATTGCCAGGGGATGATGGGATGATTTCTCATCAGAAAAGAAAAATGCGTGTTTAAGGGATGATGGGATGATTAATTAATCGCATTCCTAACTGCTTGGGGGATGATGGGGATGATAGTTATCAGCCCCGCTATAAATCTACATTAATTATACATAGTCAAATTATTGATTTCCTGATTCGGTTATTTACAATTTGAGAATATGCCGATGTGTACTCCATGCATGTATCTATAATCTATAATTAACAAAGAAGCGGGAGCATCCATACGGGTTGACGCGTGGAAGAAGGGTTCATAGTAAACACAGTTTGAATTAATAATAACTCGCAATACAAGGGATCTTACTAAACTATAATTAAGTATTATAAACAACTGTCGTAGCAGACTGAAAACTAATCCCTTCCTTACAGTAGTGGTAGTATGGAGACACTAAATTGAACTAAGCAATATTACCTACCGTAGAAATTAACCATGTCCTTCTTCCATACAATTCCAAGCTACTCCGTGCTTTACTTCCTCTTCATCATTGTTTTAACTGCACCTTCATTTGATATGATATTATGTTGCAAGTTCCTAAACAATACTATTTGCGCAGGTATAGACAACAAGTTGGACAACGGAAGTGTCCAACAGTCCAATGTGGACATTCTACTCGCCGACCTCCCTGGTAACGCTTCCCAAAATGCATTTGTTAATACATCGGTCGGAGAAGGACAAGACGGAATTCTCGGTGTGGCAATCTGTCTAGCCAATATTTCCCCATCAAGCTGTCAGAATTGCCTTCAGTGGGCAGTAAAACATCTATACTCCGATCCTAAGTGCAAAAATAGTAACAGTGCAGAATCATGGTTCGATCGCTGCATGGTACACTACAGCTCGCATGAGTTATTCTTCGGTGTCCCAAAAACTCGTCCTAATATAACAACATTTTGGGGTAAAAGCGAGGCTAATGGTGGTGGCCTTGAAACAGCTGTCTACAAGCTAATCAACAATCTCTCTGATTCAGCTGCAAAAAATTCAGAGACAAGGTCTGCACTCGGTCAGCTGGATTACAACCAAACCAGCACTAGCTCTACAACAATATATGGTTTAGCCCAGTGCACCAGAGATCTTTCAGCAGGAAATTGCTCCACATGTCTTGCCAAATTCACACGTCAACTTAAGATCAAAAGTTCAGGAAGCACATATACAGGAGCGAGAATTGTGGGGGACAGCTGCTTTATCTGGTATGACAACGAACCCATCAACAATACTTGCGATCAGAACGCTGAAAATGAACACATCAACAACCCTATTAGTGATCAGAACTCTGGAAATGGAAGCTCCCCAGTCCCACCCGAAGGTAGAGGTACGTAGATTCATTTTGTATGGGTGCATCCTTTAATCCTTATTCCTTAATAAGTAATAACCAGAAACTAATTTAATTGCTGGTAGCCTGGTACTCAAACCTAATTGCTACTGGAAACCCTAGAAGCCGATCATCGCAGAGTAATAAAATCTAGAGCAACTGTCACCAAAAATATCCAAATAAACCTACAGTTATCGGTTCATAGTTCATAAAACTGTTAGAAACTTAGAATATGGAAGATATTCGTGATGGTAAAAATGAACAGAATCAGAAAACTAGGTTGCTGCCAGCATATATATATATGAAATAGGTTAAGTAAATTGAGAGGAAAGTAATATAAATTCGTTACTTCAAAACTGCAAACAAGTATATGGCTTTTATGTTATTACTACATGCCTAAATAACCAGAGACTAATTTTGAGTTTTTGACTAGCTACATATAGAACATGCTAGATATTACAAGGTACATATGCTGAAAGTAAACTAAATGCTTTCAAAATACCGCTGCAGTACTATTGTACATCAGAAACTAATTTAAGACAGATCTGAAAAAAGTTATAGCCTCCTACAAAAGTACAAATACGATTTTGAATCAATTCTTAAATAAAACATCAAAGTATACTGAGACTAGCAAGGCCAAGTACCTCTCCAGCTGTATCACCCTCATCTTCTACTGAATGTAATTTGCATCATTCCAATCTTGAATTCTTGACCTTGTAAATTTTCCAAATCTGACATATCTTTTCTGCAGGTAAAAGCAGAACAAAAACCATTACAATAGTTACAGCTGTTAGTGTGGTGGTTGGACTATTACTTCTTGTCATCGCTATTTATTTTGTATGGCTGAGGAAAAGAACTACCAAAGCATCCAGCAGTAAGTCTAAATATCCACCTGCATTTTCTTGCCATGTTATTTTTCTCAACTTACTACATGTGGATTCTTATGTTTCATTCACTTGATGTTCTTTGGAGAAGGCTGGAGAGCAACAGGATATTGTAAGCTGAGGCCAGACATTCGCGTCTATAGTATCTATGAACTTAAAACTGCAACACAAAATTTTTCTCCTTCAAAGAGACTAGGTCGAGGTGGATATGGAGAAGTCTACCAGGTAGCCTTTAAATTATTTTAAAGAAACTATTTTCCCCTCCGATTGGTTCTTGTAGATCACACACACCATGAGTTCAGAACTTCTAACTAGTAATTACTCATACTGCAACGCAAATATTGAATCGTATTTCTTTCCCTTTTATTAAAATTTCTCTCTTATACATTGCTTCCTTCTTTAAACTACAGGCTGTCATGTATGGAAGATCAGTAGCTATTAAGAGGCTCCTCAAAGCATCAAAAGAAAATGAACAGGAATTGATAAAGGAGCTTTCTTTGGTTTCATATATGGAGCACCCGAACATTTTGAAACTTGTGGGATACTGCTTTGAGAAGAATCAGTACTTTTTTGTTTATGAGCATATGCCAAATGGCAGTCTTGATAAACATTTGAAAGGTGATTTTCTCTTCTAAATTCTAATCATCAGTACAAAATTTCATTATTTTGATTTTTTGTATCATAAATCAGAACTAATAGCTCAAGTGCCCTATTGTTTTTCATGTCACAAATGCCACAATTTTACTTTCAAATTTTATTTAAAATAAAAATCTCATGTCCAATTCGAACTGCTGGTCTCGTTAATTTTACGAGATATGTGTTCTCATTAATATTATAAGTTTTGAAGCTCATTTGATACTTGATCAAACTAAAAGGTCGAAAAATAAATCTATTATATATTAATTCTAATATGTTCATTTTTTTTATCTCTTAAGTAACAAATAAACTTCAAAATTTATAAATTTTGTGGTAATATTTTTTAGTGAAATTAAACAAGGTAAACAATTCAGATAAGACATTTTAATTTTAAATTTTAAAATCAAAATAAAAAAGTGAAGTCGTGACATTTGTGACACTAAAAATGTGGAGCGAATCCTTCTCAAAAGATAACGTTTCATTATATGTTTTAAATAGATATTTAATTCTAGAATGATCCATAATTAGATCCTACCAGTAGGCAAAAATTAAGCTGGACAACACGATTCAAGATCATCAAAGAAATTGCACAGGGTTTGTCCTATCTTCATTATGGTCTTGAGAAGAGAACAACTCATGTTGATTTGAAACTCACAAACATATTACTGAGTAAAGAAATGGCAGCAAAAATTGCCGATTTTGATATGCTGAGGACCTTCGAAACTGATGAAACCCATCAAAGTACAGAAAAAGGCTATGGTACAATGTAAGGATTCCTATTCTTGATTGTCTCATAATTAAGTTTTCCTTTTGATCCTTGTCAATGATTCTAAAAAAAAAAAAAATTTCCTTTTGATACTGAAGGGTAGAAAAATTTTGTGCCCAAGTTAGTCAAATCCATATCAAAGCTCATATTTGCAAGGGACCTTCATTTTTCATCCTTTTGCACATAGAATTATAAATTAATTCATTGAAAGTTAATTGGTTATGGAATACATTCGAGTTTTATATTAGACTGATTATATAGCTTATTGGAAAGTATCTTTAAAAATAAAGTAAATAAAAATTATAGATGTCTTTTTTAGAATTTGGATAAAATATGGAGCTTCTTGAAAGTCATTTACCCTGCTTGGATGAAGACGAAACATCTAACTGAGCTTTGTCATACCTCTTTTTCTGCTTTTTTGTGAGATCTACAGAGGGTACATGGCACCGGAAGTGAACGTGCTTGCATTACGTAAGAACTACTCGCTGAAATCAGATATTTATAGCTTTGGTATAATGGTTCTGGAGATTGTGACAGGAAAAGGAATCCACACTTTCAGAAAAACAGAATCAGAAGAAAATATATCAGAATCAGACGAAAACCTCACAAGTTTTGTAAGTATATTCTATATAGCACAGACTGCAAATTCAATTTTTATTTAATTCATCATCTTCCTATGGCTTCACCGATTCCTTTCATATGGAACCGTATAGTGACAAGCAATTGAAGGGGGACGAAGGGGGTGATATAGAGTCATCATGTTAAAGTTAAAACATATGGCATAGGAAAGTGAACACTTAACATAACATATAAAGAGCATGAAACAGACTGAGTATATACTCCATTATATAGGAATTGATGTGTTTTCTTTGTCGTGTAAAATTTTTGCATTCAAACATCTAGGGGTAGCTTAAAACACTTTCCAACAGATGCAACTTCTATTTAAACTTTCAACCAAATTAATCTAACTGAAGTTTTTCCGGTATAGTTATTTCCTCTCCAAGATTACAAATAACTTTTTTTATTAACACTTCTGGTTCATTGATAACTTCTTCAATCAATTAACGACCGTTCAGGTTTGGAAAAATTGGAACTGCAAGAGGTATCTAGAAGTGATAGATCCATATCTTGATCTCAAAATCCAACGTGACAATGAGCAAATGGTTAGATGCATTCATATTGGGCTGCTTTGTATCCAACATGAAGCTGCAAAAAGACCTGACATCCTCGACGTACAGAAACTGCTAAACACTAAAGAACCCTTGCCTCCGCCATCTGTTCCTGGTTTCTTAAGGGACTGACAAGGTTAACATGTCCCTAATTATATTATGTCTAACTATTCTGGAATGTAAGGGATGTTTGTGATCTAGATAATTGTGTTGTTGTTAAAGACACAATTGCAACTTCTAAGTGTGATTTGGCTTGTTTGCAAGAAACAAAATGGTGCACGTGTGATTTTTTCCGAGTTAGAAAAGTCTGTCATTTCTCATTCAACTCTTTTTTCGAAGGTTGATGAGATTGGGGCTAGTGGAGAGATTTTAAATATTTGGTCAAATCATTTTTCAGCAATTGATACAATTAATCACTCATTCTCTTCTACAGTACTGATTCTAAAATTAAATAATTTTCCCTTCATGTTGACTAATGTTTATGGTCCCTGTGACGAATCTCTTAAGATGAATTTCCTCAATGAGCTAAGGTCTGTTAGATTGGCTAATAAATTGCGCGCCTTGGTTATTAGTCGGAGATTTCAATCTTATCTGTGCTCTTCATGAAACAACCGATCAATCAAGACATGTTGGTTCCATGTTAGAATTCAATCATTTTATAAATGAAATGGAATTGAATGAGATTAATCTCTTAGGCAGAACTTTTACATGGTCAAATAAGGGTCTTAATCCTACTTTTTCAAAAATTGATCGAGCCTTATCTCATCACTGGTTTGAGATGAATCACAATGTTGTTCTTGAGGATCTTTCATGTACAAGAGAGAGTTGGGAATTTGATAAAGCACGCACAAAGTTCTCTCCGAATCACATCGTTTTGAGGTTCAAAACTCTCATCAAGTTCAACAGACCTTGTCAGAGTTGGCCTTCTCGATTTGATTTTCAGAATATTGTATCAAAATTTTATATTGCACTTTTAATACTTCGGTGATTTGGAATTTTGATTTTAATGAATTTTCTATACTCTGATTTTTTTTTTTTTTTTTGGAGCTTGTACATTTTACAATTATTGATTATTGAAATTTATAATTTTGGAGTTCTTATATTGGTTATTTTTTTCTCGATATATTTTGATGTTGGGAGTTTTAAATACTAAATAGTGCTTTATTTAAATTGGGTGCTTCAAATTAATGTTTCTTGATTTATTCCGGGGCATTTGAAAATTGAGAGACGACGGTATTTATTATTTTTCATGAATTACTATTTAATATGTTTCTTTATTCTACATAATAGGATGGTTTGTGCACGATGGCCATCAGAAGAGTCAATACTTGCATTTCGATACTCATCCGGAATATTTATTGACCGATCATTTCAATTTGATTATGCACAGTGCATTTAATATCACAAATTCTAACTTCTAAGCTATTTTTTTTTTTAATATCTGCAAGTTAGTATAAAAAAAAGAAAAAGTCAGGAAACATATATTGTAAACGTAAACTTCATGAGAAATATAACTCATAAAGTTAAAATATAAATTCAACATTCTTTCTTTTAAAAATAAAATAAGGTTGTCAATTGACCATTGAAACCAGAGTTATTCGAAAGCCTCAAGTAAGAATCAAATTTAAGTAATGTAACGTGATCAATCTAAAAGATTATGCTTTAAATCAGAGTTTATGTCAATAAAGTTGTAAATAAATATAATAAAAGATAAAAAAAAATAAGGTCGAATTTGGTAACTGATACTAGACCGGAGCAACTACATGAAGGCATATGGGACACGAGGCTCGCATTAGAAGATAAGGGTCAATGCAAGTCGGATGGTAACTAGAATACCACAAATACCTATAGCGGTGTGACTTGGTAGACCACTATGCTGCTAAACTAAATATGTGGCTACAACAGTATTTATTAGCATACTACAATACTACTTAAAAAGTATATATTTTTTCCATTTTATTTCTTATGGTGTCTCAAATAATAAAAATTAATAGCATATAAATGCATTTGGTGGTATTTTAGAGAAATATAGCTATGCAATTTGTTATTTTCTGATATATAATTAGAATTATGAACATATATTTGACATATAATGTCTGCATATACGAACTACGTATGATATCTGCATATACGAACTGAATATGATATCTGTATATACAAACTGCATATATTAAATTAAACTATTAAAATATGTATACAATGTAATAAGATATGTAATTTTTAATTAAAATGTATCTAATTTAATAAACAAGTTCATTTGTACATTCCGTTATGATCCCATAGCGATCACTATCCGCTATGACTTGAGGTTGTCTGCTATTAACATGTTATCAACTATTTAAACTTTTTTATAATAGTAATGGTGGTAAGGAATAACTCGAATCTCCATTCCTGTAGAAATGTCCTCCAAGCACCATGTACAAGTCGAGTTTTGTGCATCATTCGGCCAGCGAGGAGATGGTGGAAATGCTACCACCGGTAAGGACTCAGTGGTCGTAAGCTCCAGGCCATCGGTCGAAGGTGCATGAATCGTTGGTGCAATTTGTAGCTCTATCTCTGGATCAACATTCTGTCATGCTTTGTTGCTTCTGATTCTTCGACATATCTAATAAACAAGGAAGAAAATGGGGCTCCCCAAATAGCAAAAAGTCCAAGCACTATACAATGGTACGACAATCTCTCCGAGTATGATGATTTATCGGGTCTCCCGTAGGTGATGATGCGTTTACTGACCCTAAAATTGTGACAAAAATATTAACTTTGTTTTCAGCAAAATCACATATGTTTTTTTTTTTTTTCGTTTATGGTATTAACAAAATTTTTAATTTTTTTTGTGGGGTTTTCAATATTTGGAAGGATTTGTTTTGTCTGGATGTCATCAAACAATTGAATAAAGAAATTTACTCTAGAAATCACATGTGTTACGAAAATTAAAATTCAGATCAACTAGATTTGGGTTTGTTTTGACTGAGACATACAAGTAATAACTAAACCAAGCCTATTACCCCCTGTTGGACCAATTACCAGTTATATAATCTGAAGGAGTCGATCAAAATTAAAGACTTGTTCGAAACCGCTTCGAGTTTTATAAATTTCACTTATCATAAATCATAAACAGTATTCAGAAACGCTAAAATGAGGTGAGGATTGGAAATAGATTCGAGTTTTATAAATTTCTCTTATCATAATTAAATCATAAACAGTAGAAGAAAATCAGTCCATCGAAATTGTCACTGTGAAAACCCGTAACTTGTGGAAATTTCAAAAACTCAATTTCAATAAAATAATTATTGTTAAATTAAATAAAATTTCAACAGATTAAAATTTAATGAAAATTTTTAAAAAATTATAAGTTTATTATACTAAATAAAAATTAAAGATTTTTTTTTAAATTTCTGAACTGTCTGATCTGTTATTTGATTCTTGGATTTATTTTCACTCTGAATCTGTCTCATTGTTCATCTAATGCTTGTTTGAGTTTGACCAACTCTCCTTCTTCAACCCAGTTTTCTCCTTCTCTACGAAGCTAACGATGAAGGCCCCTCATTCTCCCTCTCTCTCTACTCTGGATCGACATTGAAGGAGAAGGCTGACAGCTGGTGGTGGCAGACCACAACAATCAAAGCCCTCAACTTCCTCTCCTTTACTTGTCATCTCAATTTAACTTTTCTTTTTCTCTTTCTTCTTTGTGGAACACAGAATCTTGATTGAGCTCGACTAGTTCATAATATAATTCTGGTATTAAGGACTAAATCGTCAGATGTGAAATAAAATGATCTAAGATCTATTCGGTAAAAGCTCCAAGCTAGCGGGCCGGATCTTAATATAATAACGCAATCGGATCTATTTTGTATTACGTGGGTCTGGATTGGATCCCTGAAACCCACTAAACCTGTTGGACCCGAACCCAACAGTTCATGGGTGGGCCCCTTGTATTTACCTGGTCTTTGTTCTATCTCTGGGCAGTATATTCGGCCCCAACCTGTTAAGGACCGGTCCGAAATTTCTCTCTTGGGTCATGTTATTTTCTTGTGGGCTGTCCTAAATAAGTAAAGTTAAAGTAGGCTTAATTTTAAGATTGGACCGATATACAAAGTACATGATTAAGTAATTAAGAAGGGAAATTGGTTCTCGCTAGGGCTGAAAACAGAAGCCCATTTAACAGTTTTTCGTTTCATTTCGTCTGGACGAAACGATTAACGAAACAACAAAACGATTTCTTTTGGTTGGACGAAACGGTTAACGAAACAATAAAATGATTTCATTAATTTCGATCGTTTCGTCCGGACGAAATGATTAATGAAATAAAATATTTGTTTCTTCAACGAAACGAAACGGTTAACGAAACACCCTAGTTTCGTCACCGTTTCGACCGTTTTGCAGCCCTAGTTCTCGCCATCTGGCGCCACGGTCCCTCTCTCCCTTCCACGTCTCCCTCCCTCTCCTCCCACTAGTTTAGTGCACCCATTCCCTCCCTTGTGCTTCTAAAAATAAATTTAGATTTTTTATATTAAATATCTAAAAAGAATGCACAAATCACAGATATTATTATTCAATAGTTCAAAATAATTATTATTATACCTTTCTTTTAGTGAAATACATTCAGTAGATGTTCGAAATGCTTATATTTCTTAATTTCAAATTTGTTTAGCATATCTTAACAATTTGATACGAGAGACATGATACTAAATACAATGTTACTGATACAATTTGTAATTTTAAAACCATGGTTAGAAATCTTAGTGGATCTAATTGATGTTGTATTATTATGAATTAAATATCAATTTTGTGTAATTATGGACTACAGTTGCTTGCAAGTACAAAAATTTCTAAAACATATATTTAACTTTTTTTTTAGGTGTTTAAAAATTTTGGACTTTTCACTTGTCTCCCCAATCTCTAAATTCTTGCTCCGCCCCTGTTCATTTGCTAGTTTCTTTAAAGTCAAGAGTTCAAGTCTGATTTAAAATTTTATTATTCCATCATAGAATAATTCTAGTTTAAAATATGGAAAATTCTCGTATTTTGGACCTCATATCCATGTATCGTATCCGAAATACTTATGGACCCAAAATCTAAGCCCAATTCAAGAAGCTGAACACAGAAAAGGCCTGCATATAACTTGATTTATTGTAATATAATGCAGGCGAATATGGACATAATACTGTCAACAAAATACTATTGTGCGACTGGAACAGGAGGAAACGCCTCTGCTTCAAAGAGCAGTAAACGAAGAAGAAAAAGATGCATACAATTAATTAAGTATTAGTGCAAATTTGAGACGCAACTCTGGTCCTTTAAGCTCTGCCACAAGGGCTGGCTAGGGTTAAGTAACATGCTGGCTATTATATCAGATTATATATGGTCTTGAATTATTTATTTCCAGACTTGGATCATTGTCTAGTTTGGGTTTTGGCTCTGTTTTCGAATTAAATTCTTGTCAATTAGGGTTTGAGGTGATCAATTTTATGACTGACTGGCTTTTGGAGTTTTAGGTTTCTCTAGTTTTGTTTTCAATTTCGGGATCCAGTAAGGCTTTGTGCAGATCCATTTACATGATTTCAATATAGGTGGGTCAGTTCCAGCTTAGGGTTATTGGGTTAGCTTCATCATGCATTGCATTATGTCAGATCACCTCAACTCGCAGGCCAATCGTTTTTGGACCGAATTGGGTTTGATTCATTTTGAAGATTAATTAGGTTTGGTTTCTAGAGGATAAGATATGGTTTTTAGATAAGATAAAAAGTTTCCAGCTGTGGTTAGGTTGTTCTTAAAAAAGATTAGCAGAAATTCAATATCCTACATATTCTGTGTGCGGGGATGACTGCTCATCTGCTGCTATCTGCTTGAAATTGCACGTCACTAAAATATAGATGATCGGCTGTTGATTTAAGCTGAATTCATCATAACCATTTAATGTTGATAAAGATCACCCTCGTTTATCGCATGACGCTGTTATCTTTTATGGCGCGTAGCGAATGCCAATTAGTGTGTAGTACTTGTGGCTGTCTAAATTCATGCACAGTAGTAATCATTTCCTTTTAAAAAAATTCTCCTTGTGCATGGGTGTAAAACGTGATGCCGAGCAGTTACAAGAAAATGTAATTCTTGACCATCTGATCAGGAATGATCGAACGGTGAAAATAACTCTTAGTGACTATTTAAAGGCAGGAAGTCACCTCACTCAGTCACTCCTATCAAATTCCTTTCTATCTGACTTTCGCCGCGCAATCCACCCCCTCTCCGCCGCCAACACAACCCCCAAATCAATAATCCAAGATGCACGTAAACCCTAGAACTGGGTATCATAGTAATGAAGAAGGTCAAGGAACATACCATGGATTTGGATTTTCAGAAGGTACATACAATAAATTCAGCACTTTCAAATTACTATATATATTTAATCTAGTTTATCCAACGAAAAGAATTTTGATATCAATGCTGATACATGGCTTAACGGTTTCCAAAATCCCTGCTTGCTCAACCATTCAGAAATGGCAATAAATCATTGGCAGCTCTACCAAAATTTGAAGGACAAGAATGACAAAGTGCAACAGTACTATACTGTAATTAACAACCATGGAAATGGTGTTGATGTGGGCAAAGGTCAAAATGAAGATTCATGTAGAGCACCTGTCTTGACGAAGTGCCATTGGAGCGAAGATGAGGATGAGTAAGTTGCATGTTTCTTATATTTATATTATTTATATATATATCAAGTACATACAAGGTACTTATTCTTTGTTCTCTTCATAGACAATTGATATCGCTGGTTAGCGCATATGGAGAGCAAAAATGGTCTCACATAGCTAAATCCTTTCTGTCAAGAAGTGGAAAGCAGTGCCGGGAAAGATGGCACAACCATCTCCGGCCAGATATCAAGGTACAAATCTGTTCATTGCAATTCCATGGTCTTTTATTTAAATTATATCAGTAATTGATAAATCTTATCAAATATCAATAAAATAAGACATTTATTTAATGTTTTATAAAAATGAAAATATAACACGCTCTGAAATAAGTATTCTTTAGATTTATAGGTCCAGCAAATGTCTAATGAAATTAGATTGTATAACTAGTGAGCAAAACATATATAGCTTAATTATATCTTTCTGTTATCTTTTCTTAAAAATCCAATTTCTCACGAAGTCTATATACTTTTTAAGTTTTTTTGTTCATAAACAGATGCAATTTGTACCAAGCCTTGAATGGTGCAGATCAGATGCAAAATTTGGTTCTAGATATACTAATCACACAATTTTAATTACACTGGAATTTGGGAATATACAAAAGAAATTTGAAGAAATATATACGCATATTGATAATTGGACACGACAGGTATTAAAGATTAGGTGATCCAAGTGTCAAACCTTGCATGTCCAATTTATGCACGGTGCAACTATTTATGCAAGTAAACCGAAATTGAAACGCAATTGGAATAAAATGAATTCGGAACGTTACGCCCATGCAATGTGTATACAAGCTGAAATATAGCCGTTTTATTTTGTTGTTCAACAAAGGTGGTTATGTTAATTTTTGAAACCTGTCTTAGCCATAGAATCAATCCATGCATGCATAACCATCAGCATTAATAATTTTGGCAACAACTGCATCTGTGGAATGGAGAATAAATTATTGAAGCAATGTCTAGTTAGTAACAAAAAACCCATATGAGTTCTATTTGGGGGAAACAAAAAAAATAAAAAAAACTGAAATCTTTATAGATTAGTAACTTATAGAATAAAGTACATATAACTTTTGTGTTCAAGGGCAGACTGGATAGTGAGTCCAACTGGACAGGTTTTGGCCTTTAATTGTCTTTTATTTTTTATTTTTTTGTAAAATCAACTAAGTGTGCAAAATCATTTGGTACTACTAAGTACTAACCATAAATACGTACTGCCTAATTTCGTATTATATATATATAGTTTTCGAAGACAAGTTGGCAACCGGCCAACTGCAACTGTATTAAAATAAAAGAAAATTCAGATTTACATAAACGTTGTTGTTTGTTGATTTAAACTGTTTAGGTTTAAGAATTTGATTCTTACTGGATAAAGAATCTAATTAATTCCACAAGAGCAATATTTATTCTAAGTGTTGTTTAAGATCTACAAATATTTGCATCACTTCTCTGACATGGTGGCAAACTAGTATTATTAAACTACCAAAAATAAGTGCCCGACCGTTACTTTAAACAAGCATGAGGTCAGGAGGATACCCGATTGCAATTGCAGTAAATTTTTAGATTTCTACAACAAAATTATGCACAATTAATGTTAGCTTACTGTTGTCCTTTTTTTCCTTTCATCTTCTTGGCTTTGTAGGAACAGCCCTGGACTGAAGAGGAAGAGAAAATTCTCATCCAGGCACACTCTGAGTATGGGAATAGGTGGGTTCAGATTGCAAAATTGATCCCTGGAAGAACTGAAAACGCTATTAAAAACCATTGGAACAATAACAAGAGGAAGAATTCTCGGAGGAACTGCATGTATAAGAGGCTGAAACCAAGGACGGCACTACAGGTGTACATTGCAAGCCTGGGACAGAATGACAAAAAGAAGAATAATACACCAAGTGCTAGGCCTGCGACCTTGGACCCAGAGGAAGACATGGTGTATACCGATTACAACTTGAACCGGCCTGAAGTGGCAGCAGCTGGAGAACATATGATGTACAACTTGAACCTGCCTCCTATGCCAGAAGCAGAAGAAGTTATGTACACCGGTGTTAACTCAAACCGGCCTGGGATTCCATACATAGGAGGAGAATTGTTGTACACCCCTACCAACTTGAACCTTAATGTCAACCAATTTCTCGCTCTCAACTCTGACACAATCAATCCTGTGGGGTCATTCACTGAGTTGCTAGGCCTCAATCTTAACAACATTTATGCACCGGAGTTTGTAACTCATGGCAGGTATGTATTTTCTTATAACATAGGACCAGTTTACTTTGGTGATGATCCCGGTAGCAGCTCTTCACACGGCGCACCAACCGAGCCATCTGGGGATTATTACAAGAAGATGGCGCCGATGAGCTCTGAGAATACCAACCCTGTGGATGTCAAGGGTAAAGCGAAGATGTTTTTCTGAGCATGATGATTAATGATGCTAGTATCAAACTTTGATGTGAAATCTGGAGATGTGTAGGCATGCTTTTGAGGGATGCATGGGCAAGGACTTGTCTTAATTATTGTAGGTTCAAAAACCTTGTTGCTCTGTCTTTGCTTTTGCAGCTTTGTTTCTTGATCGTAGGAACATGAGAACTTGTGTTGTTAGCTCTTGTTTGGTTACGCTGTGTTGTTAGGACTTTTTAATTTTCTGGTCATGTTGTGTTGTAATAAGGGCATGTCTAATTATGCTGTGTTAATCAGCATGCCAAATTTTATGTTGTGTTGTAGGTGATGTCTAGTCGTGCTGTGTTGTGTTGTTAAGATGTGACTGACAATGTCGTGCTGTTTTGGACATTTCTTTCCTGTGTTTTTCTAAATGCTTATATATATGTGGCTATCTCAATGACCAATTAGCTATCTATGGTATGGTTTTTATATTAAATAATTATTAGTGGAAGAGAGAAAAGAGAAAAATGTAGAAGGTGACTCCTAAGATAAATACTTCTTTTCTATATTCACCGACTAATTAATTAAATACAAGTTTAAGGTATTACATGTATAAATTCCATATTAAATCTTGCATAAACTTTTCTAACATCGATCAACGCTACACCAAATGCTCATCTAAACATCTTTAAACTTTAAACCAATAGTTATACTAACCAATAGACCCACTATTTTGTTATTCTACATTCCAAACACATTAATTTCAACATGTCACGTATTGATGATATTTCCAAACTACATTTGCCTCTCTCAATCATTTAAATACAGGAGTTTAAGCAGTTATAAATGCAATTATCAGAACTGCAAGAGCCGTTAAGTCATTCATCAATCAGTAATTCATGCCTACAAGATAATAATGAAATTTACATACCATCTGCTTCAAACTTGGGAAATTTTTCAATTTAGAACTGGGTGATGGGTCCATTAATATGTCTGCGTACTTGGAATCATGTCCCGCTTAAATGAAAAGCCCAAGGTCACAGAAATTAAAGAACGGACAAATGGTGACATATACGCTAGAAAGAAACAGAAATGGGCCCAACAAGCTTTAGGCCTCATAACTGCAAGAGAGATTGAGTTGGGTGTTAAAACAAAGGGAAACAAATCTCCTTTTTGTATATATTGTAGAAGGCTGAGGTCATATTAGGCTTTAGACTTCGATGTACGCAACAATTAGCAAGTAGTAAAGGAACTGACTTTGGAGTTTGGATAGTAAGTAAATGATCCAATATTTAGGGTTAATGGAATGGAAGAGGCGGACAATTAATTCTATAATAAGAGTTGGGAATCTTGGGATGTACATAAAGTAATGAAGTAGATATTCCTCAAAACTATTTTATTAGTTAATAACACTTAACAGGGGCTTCTAGTAATTGCTGACCATTTTTTGAAAAAGTCAAACCTTGAAGTTGAAGAAGAGTCAACTTTTTTCAAGCATAAATTGAACGTATCTTAAAATGTTGGCATCGAAAATTAACCATGTTGAATTAAGAGAATTTTTTTCATACGAAGAACCTCCAAAACTATAACGTACAGAAGAGACTTTGAAAATACAATATCAATTATGAATTTTGACTTTCTTATTTTGATGTCCTCAACCTCAAGCAAAGCATTTTTCTTAATTCCATATATAGATTTTCTTTAGTTTTCAATGACTTCATTTTGTTAATTAAACAGTGCTATGTTAATAAATCATAGTTGGGTAAGAACATTTTACCATTCGACCAAGAACAAGGAAAAGGTAGAAATACCCATATTTTACATAGTGGAAACAATTACTGTCAGACCACCCAGAGAAAATATATACACATGTGAATTTTTCATGTTGTACACAATGCAAATAATTATAGACCATAAATTTTTCGCAACTGAGTAACATAAATAAAATTTCAATTGGTCACGAGGTTCAATTCAGAAAGGTTATAACATAAATAAAATATTTAATCATCCAAATAATTCAAAATAAATATCATGATAACCAAATTTTTTTCTCTTGAACAATCATTCTTAGAAAATCGTTGCTGGCTCGAATATTCTTACACCAAATATTTTAATTATAGAGCTTAGAAAGCCAAATGATATATGCGCGCGCTGGGCAATTTGTAATAAAACGACTGCACCTTGATTTCCCAATAAAAAAAATATTACAATAAGATAAAAAGAGAAATAATTATATAAAAAAAAAGTATTACAATAGCAACAGCTGCTGTTAATTGATGATGATTACAATCATTCTAAATATAACTATATTATGACAACAGCATTACTAATCTCGCAGATATTTCACATGTTAAAAGGTCCTTATTGTTGAGAATGATCATGAATTATGTGATTTTTGTCATGCGATTTTCCTCACGACAATAAATGGAGGTGTAAGTTGCGCTCGTCCTTTTGCGAAATCACATGATACGCCGCCTACTAGTTAAAGAATTTGTTGGTCTATTATGAATTTTTAATGAATAATAGTAAAAATTTTATATTTCGAGTTTTGAAAAGCAAAATTATTTTTTAAACATATGCGTTTTAAAAATATTGGAACACATATCTTTATACCTCACGTCGTTCAAATTTAGTTCGATCCGGTTTAATTAATAACGTCTAAATGTAATGTGAGATGAAATAGATTATAAGCCAAATTTCTCTAAGCTTAATCTGAGATGAAATAAATTATCTAATAATTTTCATTTTATTTCTAAATTTATTTTAAAATTAAATGTCTATAAAAATTCTCTGGTCAGATTTCGAACCCACCACTTAATTTCCATCTCATTTGACTTTTATTCAATATTCATTCCATTTGCAAGGAACCGAAATCCAGTTTTAACCTTAAAAGTTGTCAGGTTTAATCTTGGTCAACCAAATATGAAATGGCCCTTATTCAAAAAAAATAAAATATAATGAAATTGTCTAAAAATGAGCACCTCCTATTTACACGGAAACATTCGAATCCAAAACTTCTTCTTTTTTTTTCCTTTTCTTTTTGACGAGGATGGAATCAATTACTCCTATTGTGTTGGAGCGGTGTAAAACTTTGTTGACCGCCACCTGTTTCGCCTGCTTTTAGTTTTTAAACAATGTTAAAATTTCTCCATTTCTAGATGATTTGTAAAGGTGTCTAAATTATTGATCGCATGAGACAAACAAACATCTATTGGACTATATGCTGTCTGTTCATGACAAATATACTAGTGCAAATATATATATATATTTTTTTAAATCGGACACAAGTTGAACATTTTTGTTTAAAGGAAAGACGTTAAAAATTCCCAACGCAATGTATGATTTGTGCTTTGTAATTTTGTGCGAATGCAAATGTGCTGGATGGTTCCGGAATAGTACCTCGAATTATTATTTATTATAAGAATAATGTTATCCGGAAGAATTAAAAAGGTTAAAAAGAAAAAGGCAACAATTATGGAACCATCTCTTCCAATTGACTCCGCTTGTCGCTTTTTAGTTTTTACTTTAAAGTTGTACATTGTACAATGCATTTATTTAGTATAGTTTTAGTATATTCTCAGTTACACCAACAAGGCTACTATTCACGAGGTTCTTTATTTTTTTTCTTTTGAGGAACTTAAACTCACGAGTTAGCCACAATAGACTGCGCGGTGCCGAAAAAAAATAAATAATAAAATAATAAATAAGTAAAGCAATAGACTCGTGGTGCCAAAAAGTTATCAAATTTTCGTTTTTCATATTGTAATAATTTCTGCGATAAATTGTTTTGTATCATGAGCAAAACATATAGTTCCTTTGTAATTTAATTTTTGCTCATTTAGAACTCGCAAAATTTCATAACAAAACAAATTTATCCTGTTAAAATGTATCGATTGCATTTCTTGTAAATAAAATTGAGGTCAAGTCACTCAATTTTTAATATTCACACAGTGAAAGCCGTTATATTAATTAGCCAGTCATTCATCAGATATATAATAAAGATTGTATGTTTGATTTATTTTTCCTCTGATCTTCGTACAAGCCAAAATTAACAAATAATAATCACACTTTTTGTGACGGTAAGCAAGATAATGTAGTGCCGCTGCAATAAAGTTTATAACTCAATCTGACACGCTGCTAAGTTTAGATTAATTTTATAAAATCAGGTAATGATTATTCATTAATAATTTCAATGAAACAGATAAGAGTTACAAAATACATAAAATACCTATATTGCGTTTTGTGTAAATAAGAATGTAACAAAACGAGTAATTGCAACAATTTCATAAACGAATCCCCTTTTTGTTATGCGAATTTCTTAATTTTGCCAGTTGGGCTACGTGTTTAGATTAGTCATAATCTTACATCAGCACCAACTAGACCTAGTCATCGAACACAGACCAGTCCATATCTTCTCCAGTTCAAACATCTCCCGTCATCAGCACTCTTTTGTCATAGGTTTGTTCCAACAGACTCTTCTAATCTGCTACTCTCCCTATGTTTGAAACTGGAGAACAGCTTCACCTTAATGGGAATTAAAAGTTTTCTTTACAAAGTTGCCTTCATAAATCAAAATGGGTCCCGGCACAAATAGATTGGCACAAGTGTGCATTTTATTAGCGAAGTTTCTTTCCTTGATCCAGGGCCCTTGAAGTTGTGCAATCCTATTCCCGTCCCGCCCGAGATGGTGCGACGCACCATCTCCACCGTCCGATCTAATCTGGACGGTTATATTTTTTCGGGCCTATCAATCTGATATTTTTTAGGGACTGTCCAAATTAGATCGCACGGTGAGAGATGGTGCGCTGTACCATCCCGCGCGGATAGGATCTCGTTTGGAAGTTGTGCCGTGCCGACTTGTAGTCTTGTAGAGTTTCGATTTCTGACGCAAGTTCACAGGAAGCCTTAAGCAGTTAAGCGGCAGCGTGCAAACGGATAGGATAAGTAGGGTATGCACGGATAATGATCAATACAGGTCAAATTGTATCGTTATCAGTATTTCATTTTTAAATAGGCATTTAGATATACAATTGAATATATTGAATTAAAAAAAACAAGAACAGTAACTTTGATATATGAAATATAACTATCATGTTTCAATTTTTTTATTCATATCCAAATACCACATAAAAACCTGAATAATTATATATATTTCATATCTGCTTGACTGAAAACGGTATCCATATTTTTATTAGCTAGAAAATAATTATTGCTGTATGTTACATCTGAAAATATAGCCGAAAATGACAGGATGAAATTCAATTTATTTGCATCCCTATCACGAAGCTTTTTTTTTTTTTTTATAACAACAAGCTCTTTTCTACATTTTTACTGGGGCTATACAAAAATACCCGTTAACCTGTTCAATCTATTCAACCCATCCGACCAAAACTGTTTTTTGTCGAGTTAACATGATGTTGAGTAGGTTACAGATTTTAATTTTGACAAATTTGTGATCACTTCGGAGTGGGTTACGGATTTCGTATTAGTAACCTATTTATCTTCGAATCCATCCATTTATTACTATTTATTTCTCTCCGCCTCACATTTACTCACGTCTCTAATCAGAGATCTACTTTCTCAACACACTGATCTCCTCCATAGCCACGCACACTCTCTGCCTCTTGCGAGACCTCGAAAGTTAAAAGTGCTTCGGCTGCGCCTCCAATTAATTTGTCTCGAATTTGATGGTAATAGTCACAAAATGATTTATGTATGTATATTTAATAATTGAAATTTTAACCCGTTAAACCTTTTTAACCCGTAAAAATTCATATAAAAAAAATTGATTGCTGAATTGGATTATGGATTGATCAACTAAATTTATTTCTAACCCAATATTATCAAGTTAGATTTAAATTTTAATAAAATAGCATCAGCCCAATCGTTTTACACCACTACAAGTTTTTACTATCAAAGTATCAGGTATCAACGAAAACGGTGGGGATTTAGTTGGGATTTCTTCCACGCTGTTTGTGATAAGAAGTGTGGAAGGTCCCCTCCCATTGAAACAAACTGGAGATAACGAGTTTTGAATGATATCAATCATAAGCAACGTAATAGAAATATCTATATATACTTTTCTTCGTGTTTACTCTAGAGAACAGATCATATGTTCTTTTAATCACTTGTCACATGGACAAGCCAACAAGACCACTAGAAAATTAAGGTACTTTGATGAACTCAGTTTAATGGAGAGCTTCTTAATTGTTCCTATAAAGGGCTCAAAAAGACTGAGGGAAAGATTTTAGATATATATGGAGAAAGCGCACCTTTTGTCATTAGGGAATTATCTCGCTTGTTCTCTCTTTTGTGTCAATCTACTTGGATCCAAACCAGATGTCCTCTTGATATGGGTCATGAGTCTCATGATGCTTCATTTTTATCTTTTTTTTCATATTAGAAAATAACTAATGATGTTTCATTTTTATCTTTTTCCGGATTAATAATATTAGAGAATAAACAAGAGAAAGTTGAGTCACCTCTTATCTCTTCCCTGGCTAGCTACCAAATACCAACACTTCAAACCTAAGATAGCCGTGTTGATTGATTGATGCCATGAAATATGAAATAAGAGATATGAAAGGAAAATGTGAGGCAGAGAAATGCCAATGAAATGATATCATCAAGCTTGTTGTGGAAAATTGCAAACACATATGCGCTTGCCCATCAATCATATTATCATCTCATTTGACGGTACTTCTATAAACAATATTTTACTATCTGAAATACTCCAATTATAATATTTTTTTATCCAATTCCAAAAGGCCGACTATCCAAAACCAAGACGGTATTTAAAGTTGACTGGGGAGAGAGAAAGAGAAATGATATACGAAATGAAATGGAATGAGGCTGGGTCTATTTATAGTGGATGTTTCTTAGCGGCTAAGAAGGAAAATATTTTATGTTACTTAATGGCTAAGTAAGCAAAAAGGAATTACTTAGCTACTATTTCTGAAAATATTAAAACATATTTATAAAGAAACTATTTATATAAATATTGATTACTTAGCTACTAAAAATGTGGATAAGATCAAATATATATTTTCAGAGATAGGCTAAAATCAGTCGCGACTGACGGATGGGACTGTCAGCTACGATCAAATCTCAATTTTCGAAATTCTAATAGTCGATCCGAACCGTTCAATGTGTTCTCCATATTGAAATCTCATTGGAGACAAAATTTTATATTTTTCTGAAATTTTTTAGTATTTGTTTGGTATTTTACAAAATTCTTAATCTAAACAATTCTGGGCCCTTCAATAACTATGATTTTTAAAATTCTCAAAAAAATAGTAAATAAAATCAGAAAAATGTAAAATTTGGTCTCCAATGAGATTTCAATATGGAGAACACATTGAACGGTTCAGATTAGCCATTAGAACCACAAAAGTTGAGATATAATCGCGGCTGACGGGTCCATCCGTCAGTCGTGGCTGATTTTAGCCTATCTCATATTTTCAAATGGATAAAATCAAATAGATATTTTCAAATGGACAAGCATGGACATTTTAAAAATAGAACCTCAAAGTTTTGAAGTATTACAAACAAATCCTAAAATTTAGGGATGTCACATTCCTTGTTTTATGTTAAGTCTTTAAGTCTTTTAATATATTCCGTGCTACTAATTCGGTGTGTATATTATAGTAAATCATGTAGTAAACTAGTTTTTTTTTTTTATGGGATTTTTCCTACAAAATAATTATTTCTTCAAAATTATGAACTGATGTCATGATTTGAGGAAAAATAAGCTCAAATCAGATTGCAAAATTTGGTTCAATTTAGAATGTCTAATATAAAAACAAAAACAAATAGGGAGAGCTTTTTAATAAGTCTAATATTTTCTATTTGTCCACGTTAAGCTAGCCTATCTGTGGCGTTTATATCAGTTTCTTTACCCAGCATATCTTATGCAATAAAAGTTGATCATCAGCAATTACTCACATCTTCTGTACTAATTCCTCTTCGACCAATTATGACCATACACAATTCGGCTCTTGAACAATTTATAAGCACCGAACTAGCTAAAATAATAATTTAATTAGGAAATTTTATAAACCTTATGATTTATAATAATGTCCTACAAAATAAATATTTCATCGAGAGAGATTAAAATATTCTTAGCAATAAAATTTTATATTTTATTTGTAAATATTCAATAATAAATGCGTATAGTATCTAATCTGAAAAGACACTACATTTTTGTCTATATATATGTACAGAAATTGACAGAATTGTGAAACAAACGATATTTTAGACAAATTAAATTTAAAAAAATGAAGGTATGCTGTGTTTTAAAAGTTTTTTTTTTCCTCACTATGTTTGGGAAAAAAGAACATTTTATTTTTAGATACTTATTCACAGACCCTTAATATGTACAAAGAAATGCAAAAGTACTAAATTGGGCATCAAGATTAAATATCTCCGTATGTTTCCAAGAATTTCTCCACTCCTCGTCTATTTGTTTTGTTTACTAGGATTGCTTTATGATGCACTCTTTGTTATAAAAATAACAAGATGGAGTAAGAACTTTCTTTTAACATGATCAAGTGTCCTTTATTTGAAGCAATATGAAAAAATAAATAAATAAAATAGAGTCATCATTTAGTTCAAGTTGAGCTCTCCATAGTTAGTAAGAAAGCTCCCGAAGAGCCTATGCTTTTCCCTTTGTTTAAGAAAGCAATCCTACTTGCCACCATTTAAAAATATATATAAATAAATAAAAAACATTTTGCATATGTATCCCTGAAAATTTTAGAAATATTGAATTTTTAAAACAATACAAGTTCACAAAATCTTTTGTTATGATTATTAATGGAAAAATAAGCTCCGGCATATAGAGAGGACCTCACCGTTCGAGGGGTAACCATAGAAACGATGGAACCCATTATTTTGTTGTTGAATATACAATTCTATATCTTTATTTATAGGTCAAATAACGGAAAAGCAAGAATCGTGGTTGGGAAGGTTATAGTAGCAAAAGCCATTGGAATCGACATCTGATATATTGTAGTAATCCGTTTTGTTGTTGCTTGACTCTAGGCGGAGAAAAGAATAACTGAAAGAAAAGAAATCTAATCCATTAGTTATTCATTCAAATTGAATGGAATTCAATGACCAGAGTGAGACGAGGATATATAGCTCGAAGACGTCGAAAAAAAAAATCGTTCCTTTGTATCAGGTTTTACAGGAGCTCATTCAAGAGACACTCGAACGATTAATCAACAGACAATAAGATCGACTGAGATGTTCTGCTTAGAGGCCCAAAACTCACGGCCTAGGGGTGTTAGCATGAATTTTAATTTATGAACGAAAATCTATAGTTTTTTATTGATAAGATGGAGTCAAGTTATTCAACTTATTTTCAATTTAAATATCATAAAGATTTCAAGACAAATTTCGAACTTGCGACTTTTCACTCAAAAGATATTGCCCTTTGCCACTAGATCAAGCGTAAATTTATAATTTGTATGGGATTCTCCTTGAACACTAACTGTGTGCATTATTCGCACTTAATAAACATCTATGACGGTCAAAATGTTCTTTTTTTTAAAAAAAAAAAAAAAACCATTATCGGTTTCGTGCATCAAAATTATATAAGGATTCGTCTTGAAAAAATATACATGGCTTATACTTTCTACTTGTCAAGTGATTGCCCTGTAAATTTAAATATATAAATAGTTCACAACCTAGTCATTTTGAGCATTGGTACAAAATTAAGTTAATGCTAGCAAGTCTTAGATGATAGAAAACGAAAAATAAATACCATTTCCTCATTTTAAATAATATCATACATTTCCTCATTTTAAATAATATCATGTGTTTTCTTTAACTTTGTATAATATTCCGTTTTACATTATTCTCAAACAAGTACAATCTTGTAATAAAAGAATTTACTTAATCATTTCTTATTTCAAGTAGAATTTCTGACTTAAAGTACAATTTTGACAATAATTAAATGAAAAGAAAATTTGAATTTCTGCACTATTTTTCAAAATTCTAACAAAAATTTCAGATTGTATATCCTTCTGCTCGCAGTACAACAGCAAACATTTGTATGGGAGTAGATAAACGGATGCACAACTACACAAAGTTAAATTTTCGGAGCGTGATAGCAAATTTCCTTTGTCATTTTTTGGATGACGTAGGCTGTCAGTTAAACTAACAGGACAAGCGCTAGGATCGTTTACATAACCAAATTGAATAAATTTCATTTGTGGTTTAGTTGGGATCATTTCCACCTTATCAAATTAGTTAATAAGAACGTGACAACGTAGAGTATATGCTATATGGACATTGGACAGTGGCGAATTTAGTCTGAACAAGTTCACTTCATGCTTAGATTTACAGTCTGTTTTTGGTTTTGAGTAAAATAATTGGAAGGAAGGAAAATTATAAAAGGGAAGGGAATGGAAATAGGATGGAATGGAAATTTATTTACATTGGTTTGTTTGGATAATTATTGGAAGGAAAGAAAAATAGTTAACCTTCCCTTTTTTTCTCATGTTTGGATGATCAAATTAAAAGGAGGTAAAAACATGACTAATTAATAACAAATGACCAAAATCTCCTTGGAAACTTATAAGATGATATACTATCTCCTTGCTGAAGGATGGCCCTCGTAAGCAAAAAGTAAGAAATGTCAAATTCTCTTCTCGGTAATATTATGACATTTTATGAATCTCACAAATCATAATGATATACTATTCATATATTGGATTCGTTAGTTCCCTCAATAGAATGAAATAATTCTCTGGTAAAATAAAATTAGTTTTAATTGCTTTGTACTTCTTCCTCCGGTTCACTTGCTTTGTACTTCAACTGTGCAGTGTGCACTTGATCTTGTTATATTTTATATGAGCCCAAACTATCTGACTCAATGGAGGTTACTAGTTTTTTGTCTTGCACGCATCAGTACTTCATCTAATACCTATCTGTACCTAATGTCATTGGTTCTCAGCGTGCATGTCAACATGAGTGTTTTTCACATTGATTGGTACCAATTCTAGAGCATAACTTAAAAAATTAATTCCTCAGTCCATGAGTGTTTTTCACAACATATCTGACCTATACCGAAAATGGTACAGTGACATTTTCATGCCAGCATGGCAACAAAGAGCATATCTGTACTGACTAAAAGCTTGGTAAAATCAGTACTTCCAGGTCTAATAGAAAGCAACCAATGTTGGGTTAGAATTGCTAAAACCAGTACAGAAAAAAAGTATATATCATTCCCACAACTGCTACACTTTTTTTCTTTCTTTTTACTTTTGAGTATGCTTGGTCTCCACATAAAAATCACAGCAATACAGAAAAAAAGAGAAAATGTTTGGAAATCCGCACAATCTAATCCCATGTTCAGATCACTGCCTATTGAGTGACACAGGAAGATGCAAATTATTAAAAAAGTATATATCAAAAATAGGCAACACATGAAGATGCAAATTATCAAAACTAAATCATGGTTTAACATTTTGAATTTCTGCAAGGTAAAAGTTCAGAATTAGTTCTCTGCAAGCTACTGGAACTGAAGTGAAGTGCATTCTTCTCTAAGTATGAATCTTAGAAGATTTCACAGAAATTAAGTCTTAAGCAAGAAGATGATCACAAAGTGTGTGAATACATCCCAGGGAAAAAGAAAAGGGTACAAAGTATATTAGGATCGAAATAATACATCCCAAACTGAACAAATACGAGGATCCAAAGAAACTAAGAGATATTATTTGGATGCTCCAATTTACTGGTAAAGGCGCAAATTACTTCTCAGAAACAATTAAAAAGTTGAAAACGAGGTCAAAATCTTACTCAAAGTTTGAAATCTATGCAAAAATTTAAAGGAAAATAATTGTTGGGACAGAAATTTTGGTGAGGGGAGCAGAAATTTCAAGGCATAAAGAAGTAAATCGATAATTAAAATTTACCAGAGCAAAGAGAGGAACCCTTGTTGGAGTTATGTCCTAGAAGTCAATGATTTAATGACTTAAATATTAGTTTATGTTATGGATGATATTTTATCATCTGTTCCTAGGTTTATTATTGACAGATCATTCAGGTTGAGGATCTGAATTGTGGATCTCTGTGGATCATTCTTTAGAATGACAATAATAAATCTAAATGGTCCATAATCTTGATAATTAACAAGGAACATTAATTATCTTATAAGATTAGTATGCAAGTTAAGTGATGATTAAGTTCTACAAATCATAGGTAAAGAGTTGCCAACTTAATTGCATATGTGTATGTTATGGAACATAGCACAGGACTTGACCCAACGAAATAAATGTATGGATTGTGTTATGTGTCATTATTTATTTCGTTATGATTTTGGTTCTAAGTTTGAGATGTTTATCTTTTCCACATGAGGATAGGTTCAATAAATATCGTCTACCGTTGATTCCTGATAAGGGCTGCTATACGGACTTTATTTATGTTCTCTTGAATTGTGCGGGGAAAAGCTAATCATCAAGAAAACCGTATGTCCCTCATTAATTCGCTTAGTGAGTGACGATATCTGTTTGGGCCCCTTGATGGAGATAGATTGTTTGCATGCAACTTTATACAATTATCTCTAGATCAAGAAACGTATAATCTGCAAGAATGACACGTTCCAATCTTGGATTATACGATGATATCGTGAGACATAAGAATCAAAATAGGGAAATACTTTTATTCTCTTATGCAGGATTTAAATACTGTAGCAGTACACTATTTATGCGAATTGGGAATCATAACGTGTTGCTAGATACCGCTTATGATTACTGGAATTAAATAACGATTTAATCCCATGTCCAACTTAGCATAAATCCTCAAAGGGTCACACAATATAGAGTTTTGACCAAGACAGTGCATTATTTATTTATTTATTCGCAACAGTGCGTATTGCGGAAATATGATAAGTTGATTGATTAATTATATACCGTTATAATTAATTAAGTCAAATGGATCATATGGAAATAAATTAATGCATTAGCTAATCCTAGAATAATTATTAATTAGTTAATAATTAGTTTAGCTCAACACAATTTAATATAAATAGTTATATTAATTTATTGGGCCAATATGTATGTATTAAATATATAGCCCAATTGAAGAGCATTTGGAGTAGCATCTAATTATGTGAATTAGAGGCTTAATTAATAGAGTTGAGAGGCCCATTTGAGCCCATTAATGGCCAGCCATAGGTGGGATGGCATTCTTGTAAATAGATGGTTGGTGGTAGGTAGGGATTGTGCACTATATATAGAGATGTATAGATACAAAATTGAGGCTTCTCTCTTCCCTAACCCTAGCCGCCACCCTTCCCCTCCCTCTTTGGCCGCCGGCCTCACCTCTCTCTCTCTCTCCATTTGCTCATGGGTTGAGCATATTCTCTCCACCTATTAAATAGTTAATTAAGGAAGAAGAGAGAATACCTTAGGATTAGCTTCGTTCTAATCGAATCGCTAGCACGAATCGATTTAGATATTGGTTAATCTCTAGGTGGACTCGAGGCGGCCGTCAACCATGGTGGAGGCGCAAGGAGAGCACTCCACCGACTCCTACGCCATTGGATCGAGCCCCGCGGATGCGATTTCGCGGGAGGTACAAATCCAAACCCTTTCTCTTGTGTTGATTGACTTTTGCACTAGATCCTCGCACTTGTTTGTGGTTAATTAAGTGTAATTAGCTTCAAAATTAAAATTTGTGCACTTTCTAACAGTGGTATCAGAGCACATGGTCGTGCTTAAGTTATTTTGACACTTAATTAAGAGAAATTAGCTAATTAATGGATTAGTAGAGTTGATGCTATTGCTTGCTGTCTGGAAACAGCAATTTCTGTGTTGTTATGCGTTTTTCGCTATGAAATGTTCTCTGGAAATTTTTTCTGTCGACTAGAAAGTTGTAGATCTATGGATTGTGGTTCTTTTGGCGTTAGATTCACATTTTTCTGAAATTGTATGAATTTACTGTGAATAAAATGGCAACGGTGCGCAGAACCAGTTTCTGCTTGCACTGTTCTGTTTGAATGGCTTAAAAGATTTATATTTTGAATATAAGTACCAGTGTTCTTTGGCTAGATTTAAAGAGGACTTGAAACTCTTTCTGGACATGTATAGAATGTTGCATGGTTCAGATTAATTCGTGGGTTTTCAAGTATGAAAAGAAAGATCTCGTCAGATCTGGTTTATTGAACAAACTGATTGTTCTAATAAACTGTACCAACTGAGAACTCTTTCTGGAAAATTGTTTGAATAGAGTTGTTTACTTTTAAGTTAGGATTCCAGGAAAATTAATTTCATAATTTTTCATGGAAGTTTGGTACCTCAACCAGGTCAAACCTTTTCGGTCGACAGTCTGTTCCAGTACAGGTCTAGTCGATTGTTAAGCTTGTAACTTGAATTTCTTAAACTGAACTTAGTGGTTTTCTTTTCATGAATAGTTAGCCAATAGATTAAACAAGTTTTTCTATGTATATTGTATATATAAAAACTGGATGGAAGGTGATCTTTCAGACCGGATGGTTGAGAAGAAAAACAGAATATCTCAAAACGGTGTTTTCGCGCACTTGTTTCAGAGTTGTCTTTTTTGATTCTCTCAGATGGTTTATGATCTCTTCCTGATTTTTTGACTGGTAATTACAATCTAGACAAGGAGCTTATATAAATTATTTCATATTTTTTGGAGACCGAAAACTGTGGATTTTGTCGTGTCCCATTAGATATTTTTTTTATCAAAGTATTATTTACTAATTATTCAAACTAGTTGAAAAAGTAATTAGGATACTCCTTGTGTGATCTCCTTTCAGTTTTTTGATGATTGAAAAGTTTTCAAAAGAAATTTAAACAAGTTTGGTTGTTTGAAATTTGAGCATTTACACACGGAAATTGCGAATGGCAAATAATACGCAAAGACACTTGAAAGTCATTAATTATAAACAAATTACACTAGTGGATAGACTTGTGCTAACTTTGTTTTGTAGGAGGATGTGGGTTTAGTATGGCTCATGATTCAATGCCTTGTGGTTTGTAAATTGAATGCATGTGTGATTGCGTGTAATAAGGCCTTTGGTGCCATTAATTAATTTTGATTAATTTTGTGTAACTTGTGTGGCTTGCATGCCCCTAAGGTTAGGATGGGAATAGAAATTTACACATGTAATTTTGTTCCTTTATTTTATATAGGATTTAGATCCATATATAATTTAGTGGGAGGGACAAAGATTAGATTAGTTTTGCTACATGGAGATGCGGCGAAAACTAATGCAAGCGGGAGCCATACAAACCCACAACAATGCTTGAGATGCTTTATTATGTGAAAGTTTGTGGATGCTATGAATGTCATAGGATAGGTATGGGTGTATGTTTACACGACCACCAAACAAGAGTCACATAATTGTTTGTCCCATTAATTTGATTAAGTCAACCGCCCTCCTTCTCTCTATCCCCTTCACGTCGTTCGGTGCCAAATGACGTTTTCTCGCCGACGCGGGACGTCTTTTGGTTAACCCTCGAAGTCGGGGTGTAAATCGGATTTACTAGGAGCAAATAGAGAGAGGTTACTTATCGATGGACCCTAATCGGATTGGACATCGGGGCGAAGTTTGTGGATGTACATGAGACATTTCACAAACCAAGAGTCATATGGTTAATATGATTGGTTGGAGAACCTACCTTATCTAGTTGTTTTGGTGTTATGCCGACGCTGGCCCCATCTCAACGAAAATAGAGATCTTGGATAACCAACTACATTTGGGACATTAAATAAATGTAGTGGAAGTTTTATTTGTTATAAATAAAATATTTGCATAAACTAAATGACCTTAAATTGATTTTGTTATAGATGTTAAAATTGTTAATTTTGTTGCGATCAATCTTTGAAAAGAAACTTAAATATATCAATTCCCAAAACTTTACTCAAACTACCCGAACGTAGTATCGCGATGATTGATTGACTTTTGACGAAAAGTTATTCAATAAAGCGTATGACTAATATCCTCATTTGAAATTTCTAGACCTTTGAATTAACGAATTCATATGGACTAGAATTTAACTCCTACGCTCTTATCCACTTACTCAAGAAGGCGTTCTTGGAGAAAGTAGATATTGACTCCATCATTTACGATCGAGTGTGAAGGGCATGAGTTGACCAAGAGATTCTTCTATAAGAAGATATATGAATGTTTCGTTAGCTTACAAATCGAAAGATTTAAGTAGCTAATTGACAACTAGAGATATTATGATCTCCAATGTCAAGGATTGTTGATATTGTCATACGATCTCTTTGGAATTATAAAGGATATAATGTTACATTTTTCACACTTGTTGATGCAAATAGGTAATTGGTTAAGTATTCAAGAAATACTTCACCAAGGTATGAGTTGACATTTCGAGACCCTCAATTGTGACTATGTGTCACATGAGTTGTTTCATTTACTGTTTATGGGAGGTATTTGAAAGGTTGTTCGAAATACCATGATTGTAATGTTCTAATCCTAAAAGTGTATTTGTCGTTCAAATTATCTCATTATCTCTAATTCACACTAGTAACTTGATACTAGTTCATATGCTCGCATTTAACGAAATGTGTTGGCAATGAAGAATAAGAGACACTTCGAGAGACGTAAAGCAAACTCCGTATAGGAAATGACTTGTTCGTCTAAGTCATTACCATTGGATACGTAGAGTTATCTTTATTAAGAGTTTGTTTAAGAATTGAAGGTTACATACCTTAATCCTAACCTCTCAAAATATTATCTCCATTTCATATTCGATGATGGACGATTATGTTATTTTATTATGGATATGTTTATATGATTTCATGCATCTTGATCGAATTTGCTTGAAATAGATAAACATGTTTTTGAATGACAAACAGGATGCGTAAGACTTGACTTAAAGTGTTTGACTTTTATGTGTAATAGCCGCTTAGTCATAAATAAACGAGAATCGCATTATGAGAGTCTACGTAACGTAGAGCTCGTAGTTCAATTCGATTTCTCATCAATTGTTATATGCGAATCATGTTTGTTAATTGACAAAAGCGCCTTTGACCTACAAAGGTTTAAGGACAAGTGACTTGATTAGGACTTATACATATCGATGTATATAGATCTATAAGTACTTGTGAAATAAAAGGTTGTTTATACTTTATTACTTGACCAACGATCATTGTAGATATTAACATATCTATTTGATAAGGTATAAGTATGAATCTTTTGATTAGTTCAAAGGAGTTCTAGAGTGAAGTTAAAAGACCGTTCAAGGAAAAGAAAAAGTCTTACAATTAATCATGGTAAATAGTTAAGTCGTATGATTTGAAATATTATCTAAAGAGTATGAAAGTAGTTTCACAACTCGCTCCATGAGGAATAATATGTCCAAGAATGGAGGTATCGAACAATATTTAGTATAGTTCGATCGGTAATAAATCAAATTGACTTATTCGACTCATATTAGGAAGTTATGTTTGAGGACAATATTGTTTACACTGAATAATGTTCCATCGAAGTCTATTGAGAAAGATATCTTACGAGATTTTGATCTCTAACTATATTGGTTCTCAAGATTTGGTGTTAAGAAGCTTATTTCAAGGTTTGTTGACTTATAAGCTTGAACCAAATAAGACACTCTATATTTTGTAGGATACCTTAAGTCGAAAAGACACTACTTCCACGAACATGATAAGAACAAAATAGTTGTTGCTAATCATAACGTAGTCTTAGAGAATAAAATTCTCAAGAAGAAGTAGTGGGAGTAAAGTGAGCATTAAAATAGTTTGTGCGTCACTACAAGAAGTATTCTTATAGAAAACTTGTTACTCTATGCATGGTGCTTAGTGGGAGTTGATCGGAACTTCAATCACAAGCCGTAGTGAAAGGAAGAAGTTTAATAGTACGCTCCTTCCAATAAGGACTCAACCATCTCACAAGTTGATGATGTTCGAGACACTCATGGAATGTAAGGAGTCAAGAATTTATTCTACAAATCGTTGTAGAAATAGTTCATGAACCTTAAGTACCGATCCTACAAAAGTCAACGCGAGTTGATTTCCTGAGCCGTTTGATGCATAGGCTTCACGACATTCTCGTACTTGTCATATGAGAATCCGTTGAGAAATAAGGAAATGATGGAAAGATATGATTCCACATGTATGGTTTAAATCCATACGGTCTTTAAATGCAATCCATGTATAACAACAAGGTATAGACCTTGGTTGATGTTCAAGAATGACCAATCCATCAAGAACGTTTAGATCTTTAATGGAAAGATTGACATGGACGGCAAGTTGACTAAGTACAAAGTACAGCTTCGCGCTTGTAGCTATGTCTAAGTCGATGACGAGTTGACTATATACTAAGCACGGCTTATTGCTTATAGCTATGTATAAGTCAATAAAGATCGTTCTAGCAACAGTTATATTTCGTATATATTGATATATGGAAAGGAACATCAAAACCGCCTTATTCGAATGAATGAAAGAAGATGTTATGTATATGATGCAAACCAAGGTTTTGTTTTTGTGCTAGAAATATATACACACTTCAAGTATCCATTAATGGATTAAAGTAAGTATTGTGAAAAATGGAATAAACATTTTGACAAGGAAGTCAAGGAGTTGAACTTCGTCAAAAGCGTCTTGTATAGACAAGATATTCAGTGGGAGCATGATTGTGTTACTTGTATTGTACAAGGTAATAAGATATTAATTGGGAATAACATTAAGAAAATGAATGTTGTCAAGATCTCATTGGAGAATGTTTTCTCAATAGAGAACTAGGGAGAAATCGCCTAAATCCAAGGAAACAAAATCTATGGTGATAGATTATGATGGATGTTAGGTTTGAGCTAATGTGCATATAACGACGAAGTGTTCGAGAAACACGAAAGTTACACTCCAAGATAGGATGTCTAACTACGTCACAAGGCATGACTTGAGTATATAACTCGGTTTATTGTAACTCAATTCGAGAAAGTGCATGAAACAGTTCAAGCATTCTTTCGTTATGAGTTTCATTTTGTACGCCATATTTATGCATATGCCTCGATGTGTAGTATCCAAAGGATATGACAAACAGTTGTCAAATGGATACAAGAGAGACACATTTGGACAATAGTCAAGGATATCCTCGAGTACCTTATGAGAAAGAGTGATATAATGTTCCATCTCTTAAGATGAAAGATAGTTCGTGTAAATTGATTACATTGATACTAGTTTTTCAAAAGATTGATTTAATCACAAGTGAGCTACATATTTAGCTCAAAGGTGGTGTTGTAAGTTTAGAAGGTGTTCTAAATGGAATATTACAACCGTTTCCGTCACCAAAGCAAAATTCATAGCAACTTGTGAAGCAATAAAAGAAGTTTATTTGAATCGAGTTCTTAGTCAAGCTAATATGGTTCTATTGCATCTCGAACCGTAGCTTAATACTAAAGAACCCTTTGTTGGAGATTCAAGTATGATCTATAACGATATCACTTGATATCATATGATGATGATCAAGAATATATATAGGAGTATACATATATAGGGTCAAACAAAAGTGGATAGGTTCGCGAACACAGCGAACACTCTAACATGACCTCTGCCTTAAGCGATATACGGGATGCAAAATGTGCATCCATACGTGGTGGACGTATGAGTAACTTGCTTTAAGTGTATTATTTCTTTTGAGGTCCGAGACAAGTATATATGCAGATATATAACATCGTTCTCAATTCTTCGTTGGCTAGAAGTCACTATTGATTGACTCTAGGCCAAGTGGGAGATTGTTGGAGTTATGTCCTAGAAGTCAATGATTTAATGACTTAAATATTAGTTTATGTTATGGATGATATTTTATCATCTGTTCCTAGGTTTATTATTGACAGATCATTCAGGTTGAGGATCTGAATTGTGGATCTCTGTGGATCATTCTTTAGAATGACAATAATAAATCTAAATGGTCCATAATCTTGATAATTAACAAGGAACATTAATTATCTTATAAGATTAGTATGCAAGTTAAGTGATGATTAAGTTCTACAAATCATAGGTAAAGAGTTGCCAACTTAATTGCATATGTGTATGTTATGGAACATAGCACAGGACTTGACCCAACGAAATAAATGTATGGATTGTGTTATGTGTCATTATTTATTTCGTTATGATTTTGGTTCTAAGTTTGAGATGTTTATCTTTTCCACATGAGGATAGGTTCAATAAATATCGTCTACCGTTGATTCCTGATAAGGGCTGCTATACGGACTTTATTTATGTTCTCTTGAATTGTGCGGGGAAAAGCTAATCATCAAGAAAACCGTATGTCCCTCATTAATTCGCTTAGTGAGTGACGATATCTGTTTGGGCCCCTTGATGGAGATAGATTGTTTGCATGCAACTTTATACAATTATCTCTAGATCAAGAAACGTATAATCTGCAAGAATGACACGTTCCAATCTTGGATTATACGATGATATCGTGAGACATAAGAATCAAAATAGGGAAATACTTTTATTCTCTTATGCAGGATTTAAATACTGTAGCAGTACACTATTTATGCGAATTGGAAATCATAACGTGTTGCTAGATACCGCTTATGATTACTGGAATTAAATAACGATTTAATCCCATGTCCAACTTAGCATAAATCCTCAAAGGGTCACACAATATAGAGTTTTGACCAAGACAGTGCATTATTTATTTATTTATTCGCAACAGTGCGTATTGCGGAAATATGATAAGTTGATTGATTAATTATATACCGTTATAATTAATTAAGTCAAATGGATCATATGGAAATAAATTAATGCATTAGCTAATCCTAGAATAATTATTAATTAGTTAATAATTAGTTTAGCTCAACACAATTTAATATAAATAGTTATATTAATTTATTGGGCCAATATGTATGTATTAAATATATAGCCCAATTGAAGAGCATTTGGAGTAGCATCTAATTATGTGAATTAGAGGCTTAATTAATAGAGTTGAGAGGCCCATTTGAGCCCATTAATGGCCAGCCATAGGTGGGATGGCATTCTTGTAAATAGATGGTTGGTGGTAGGTAGGGATTGTGCACTATATATAGAGATGTATAGATACAAAATTGAGGCTTCTCTCTTCCCTAACCCTAGCCGCCACCCTTCCCCTCCCTCTTTGGCCGCCGGCCTCACCTCTCTCTCTCTCTCCATTTGCTCATGGGTTGAGCATATTCTCTCCACCTATTAAATAGTTAATTAAGGAAGAAGAGAGAATACCTTAGGATTAGCTTCGTTCTAATCGAATCGCTAGCACGAATCGATTTAGATATTGGTTAATCTCTAGGTGGACTCGAGGCGGCCGTCAACCATGGTGGAGGCGCAAGGAGAGCACTCCACCGACTCCTACGCCATTGGATCGAGCCCCGCGGATGCGATTTCGCGGGAGGTACAAATCCAAACCCTTTCTCTTGTGTTGATTGACTTTTGCACTAGATCCTCGCACTTGTTTGTGGTTAATTAAGTGTAATTAGCTTCAAAATTAAAATTTGTGCACTTTCTAACAACCCTAGCTGTCCCAATCGACAGAAATTTCTCAGAACCCTAGCTGTTGAGAATGGCAGAAAGAGAAGCTTTTTTTATAGACAATCGACAGAAATTTCTTGCACAGAAAGAGGATGAAGGCGCAAAAAAAAAAAAAAAAGAAATAGCGAGGGCATCCTGGTCTAGCGATTTTCTTCGATTTTCTTTCTCTCTTCATTACACCCCGAATCGGAGGGGAAGATTTTAGCATAGGATGTAAAAATAGCGAAGGAAAGTAATTTCCGTCGGTTAACTTTTTTACTTCGAAAAAATCACTATCCAAACGGAGTAAAATAGAACATTTCCTTCCCTTCTCCGATTTTCCTTCCTTTTCCCGAAAACCAAACAGATTGTTAAATAATTGAAACATGGAAGTTAATAATTATACTTTTATTGACTAAGTATCTATAATAATATCAGTAATATTATGAGGTTTCTTAGACTTGTAATTAAGTTGTAAGAAAAGCATAGTAAGTTTGATGAATTAACACACCTGGTAAAAAAAAATTTTTTTTTTTGAAGGTAGGTTGGCGATTGTCAGCCGTACAAATCATTCATTAATTAAAGAAAAGTTTGTACAAGTGGGAAAAATGAGAAAGATTGATCTCGTTAAATGTGAAGTGAATCCAGTCAATCTGGCAAAGCTAAAAAGCAATAAACAAATTAGTAAATTTTGCATTTCGCTTGTCGGAATTGCTTTCTATCATCTCATAGATTTCATCATCTCCATCATCCCGAGATCTTCATTAAATTAACGCGTCTTCATTAAATCCTCATCCCATCTTTCCTTCTAGAGATGTTTTTTTTGCACGAATAGTAAGTCTTAATTCATTTTGCTTTTTCTTTTAGAATTAGGTATGTGTAACTATTAAATGGCTGATCTTTGTTGAATGAATAACTTTCAAAACTAATTGACACGGCGCATTTAGAATAGATATGTTAGTTATGAGGGACGCGAATAATAATTTACAAAAATTATCCGAATATCACCGAAGTTCGACGAAATACTACCTAAGTTTGCCAAATCATCGTCATGTTCATCGTAATAGTTCCAACAATTCGTATTTCAATGAAGAAAATTTGCTGAACTACCACCAAAAGTTCGGTAAAGATTCATACGAGAATTAAAAAAATAATTATTTATAACGTTGACTAGTTAAAAAAATAATAATAAAAATATAAGATAAATTTTACAGTCGACTAAATCTTTACCGGGCATAAATCCATAAATTCAGATTGTTGATTTAAAATTATAAATAGAGATAATTTGATATATAATTAGAATTCAAATTCAGTTTAAATTTTCTGTTTAATTACCTAAATAATATTTAGTACTTATCCATATAATATGTTTCACTTTCATGTTGTGTCCGTGAACACTATTAAGTAATAAAATTCTTTCATCACTTTCAAGTCAAAATCACCGTCCGTCACCGTTTACAGTTTGCTGCCAAATCATTCATTACTATTTCTTTTATAAAAAAAAAAAAAAAAGCAATATCAACTAATACTTTATCATTGCCTAGTAAAATCAGGAAACCTAGGAAAATAGAGGCGATCCCACTTTACATGAGTACCAATTCAATTACACCGCGTTTCGCTACAATCATTCGGTCACTCATTCCACCTCTCCTCCGCTGTCAACTGACACGTGTCCGCACCGTCCTTACCGTATCGTCAAAACAGCTGGACAAAAAAAATAAAAAGAATTCCTTTTTACCTCCAATCAAAATGCGCCAAGTGCCCCCACATGATATCCAGCGAAATACCGAGCCCCTACATTTGTTTCGCTTACCCCACCATTATTCCCAGCAAAGGTTTAAACTTTAAACTGTTTATATTTAAAAACATAATACTTTATTTGAAACGCACGCTAATATTCTCTTCAGTCGTACTCAGACTCCTGCCCATAAATTAGCCTTTTTTGGAAGGTTTTTATTCGGTGGTACTGGTCTATCATTTAATGTTTAGATATGAGAAGAAAGAAAATCTCTCCCTGGACGCGGTGCAGTGCATCATGTGGAGATTCCCATTGTGCTGTGGGCCCAAAACGAGTAGTTGTACAGCATGCTTCATATGACTTTTTCTTTGTTTGGAAACAATTCGCGTAATAACAAAAATGTATTCTTTTTTTTTTTCTATTGACATGCAAAACATAATTATATTACATTACATGCTGTCTTGCTGAAATAAACTATTCCAAAGTTATTGTTAAAATAAAAATAAAAAACGGGAAGATCTACAACAGCTAAGGTTTTTATTTTTTTTCTTATTTAAAAAAAAATGAAAAGTCAATAGTTTTTTTTTTTTTTACTTCATTGAGTACGAGAAACTGGAAAAAATAGGCATACTTTTTTCTACCGTTCTTCAAAATACACGTTTAGTGTAATGCTACAAAGAGTGGACGTAATCTGAATGTTCGGCACAAATTTTAAAGCCATCAACTCCAATTTTGTCCTGTGAATTTATATCAAACAATGCAGATCGTCTTCGCTGCCTACTTCATGAAGCACTTAAAATGTTTTGGAAATTTTTAATAACCACAAATTATTCAAAATAATTGTTAATTTGATTTAATTAAATTTATACTTTCGAGAAATATATTTTTGGATGATAATTCATATCAATTGTTTTTAAACAAGTTTTCTAGATCAAAGCATGCATACAAATTATTCCATTAAGATGTCATTTGCAAATTCTTAATCAAAATTAAATCAAATATCTCAAAATATTCTTATAAAAAAATACGAACTATGGAATCCAAATTTGAAATTTTGTAATGAAAGAGATTTGTACGACATAAAAGGTACAAGTATACGGGTACGGCCTAAAAAAATAACTGGAAGAAAATTGATCTCCATTCAGTGTATTTAGATTTTTCCTTGGAAGTATGAGAACATAATTAGTTTACATCAATATAATTAGTTAATTCAGGGACAAGATCCTGTGCTTAAAAAAAATTAGTTAATTCACTTGAGATGTTAAATTAGTTAATCTACAACAATGTTAGTTAGTTCACCCTAATATGAGAAAATCACTTTTACATCAATATAATTAGTTAATTCATTCTGAGATGATAAATTAGTTAATTTACAACAATGTTAGTTAGTTCACCCTAATATGAGAAAATCACTTTGCTAAATTCAGTCATGTCAATCATTCCTTTATACTGACTTTCTATTTTCAAATTACAATAAAAAAGTTTTTTTTATACAATTGAGGAGGTCTCTTTTTATTTTTATACAATTGACTTTCTATTTTCAAATTACTACAAAAAGTTATTTTTATACAATTGAGGAGGTCTCTTTATACAAATGCAAGGAAAAGGTATTATTTTGGATGCAGTAGGCAAATAGGGAATTACTGAAGAAGTTACTGCAGATTAATTTAATACCATTAAACTTCTTTAGATCATTTTTTATTTCGAATTTCGAATAAAATACGAATATCCATCCATTACTTTGAAAAAAAAAAAAGAAAGAGTTTGACACAAATGTTGAAGTCCACTATTAGAAAAAAGAGAGAAAAAACCTTATTGATCTAGAGTCTAGACATTAATTTTCAAATCTACGGTATCAAATTTTGTATCCTTAAAATTTGGAAGCACTAAATTTTGTATCCTTAAAATTTGGGAGCACTGCTAAGAACAATTACAATCAATGTTTCCTTTAGTGTAGTCATTAAAAATATAATATTGTTAGCGCAACAAAAATATATTTTTGTATTTTTTTCAGATATTCAATAATTAATTTGATTTGTTATCATTATCGGATCTACTTGCATGACTAAATAAAAATGAATAATTAACTTTAGAATGTATATTATTAAGAATAGACTATTTGACATTTTTGACAATAAATTCTTAAATTAAGTGAAAAACAATAGTAAAAAGTTTACAAGTATGCTATTACAACGTTGATAGGGCACCTTTATAGTTTCATAGAATTTTTCATGTCTAGTACATCAACAGTTTCTTTTAGTAAAAGCTGAGGCTCAAATTCTCAAATTTTATACACGAAGGTAGTCAAATTATAAAGGAAATGTTCACAAAAGTGATCAGTTCGTAAAAAGAAAGAAATGAGAATAGTTTAAGCTTCATATATATATAAATAAAAGGCGCAAATTGCAAATTATAAACAGGCGCAGTATCTGATTATTATATACGAAGGATATACCTTCTAATTTATGACATAATTCTCATGATTGTCATTTGTCAAATTGGTTTCTCTAATAAAATCCTAACTCATGATTTATAGTTCGAGAAAGCTACAATTCCACAAGATTTTTCTGATGAATTAACGTTAAAAATTAAAACCTATAAATTATAAATCCTATATGATTAATTCATTCATAACTCAAATCCAAATATTTTTTTTTAAAAAAATTACCTATTAAAAAAATTCAATTATTGATAAATTTTAATAACATATATACTACAACACAAAAACATTGGTCAAACATTGCCACTAGATATCTACGCACCGTTACCAGATACATCATACATGTGAGAAAATCATCACGCTCACGCATCGTTCAACACTTGATTTAACCAACGCGTTACAACACACAAGGAGAACCACAGAAACTCTCGGAAGAATGGACTATGTCTATCCAAATAAAAAGGAAAACCTCTTTTTTCTCTCCGCAACCGTTTCATCCGGATCCGAAACCCGAAACCCGCGAACAGTTATATAAACCCAGAACGCAAATCCCAAATTCAATTTATTGGCGTCTCTTCTCCTCCTTTCGAACTTGTCGTTTTTGCACCATATAGCATCTCTAGCTTCGTTCTCTCTCGTACAATTTGAATTTTTTGGATAAAGCTCGAAGCTTTTCTTCGTTTCAATGGAGGAAAGGTGGATTTTAGTGACAGGTGGCGCTGGTTACATCGGAAGCCACACGGTTTTACAGCTTTTGGAAGGCGATTTTCGCGTGGTGGTGGTCGATAATTTGGATAATTCATCTGATGTAGCGTTGAAGAGGGTTCAAGAGCTCGCTGGAGAGAAAGGAGATAACCTCATCTTTCACAAGGTAAAATTGGATAATTTTGTTGATAATTTTGGGGCTTTTGTTTGGGTCCGTTGTTCTGGGTTCTCACGTCTTTCCAAGTGAATAGTCAATTGTCTTATAATATTTGTTTGATTGAGGAAGTCATTTGAGAAATTGAAACGCCTTTGTTTCTCTGTTTCAATTAACCTGGAGAGAGAAAGCGCGCAATTCTTGGTTTATGCGTTTTGTTATTGTCATGGGTTTTTTTAGCGTATATTTTTTTTTTTTCCTGGGGATTGCTGTTTGGCAAATATAGATATGTTCCAATAAATTTTGGTGTTCCAAAAAGCAATTCAACTGCATAATATCTATTCAAAATACTATCACTTTTATTCTTCCAAAAGCTACGCATTGTTGATTGTTATTATTATTAATATTTTATTAGTATTATTAATTATTTAATGTGGCTTTGTTTAAAGTTGGTTACATTTCATGGGTTCATTGAGTTGTATGCGATAAGGAATGGCACTTTGGTTAGATACTTTACTGGGATATTTTCATTCTGTTTTGGAATCAGAATGACCTGAAACTTGGGTATTCCCCTTTTTTTCTTTGGTGAAGAGTGCATAATTCTATTAGTTTTTATACTTATTTTTCGTAAGATCCTTTTTTTTTTTTTTGGTTGATACATATCAAAAGTCTTTATTTAGTCGACGAAAGATATTTGAGTTCATTTAATGCTTTCTTTAGGACTGTTTCCTCTGTTATGAAGTCATGCTAAATATGGCCCCATCTCCAAAATGTCAATTTTGAGAAATTAAATAATTATTTAATTTTTGGTCTCGGACTAGCTATTTTCAGCACTGATACTACTGACAAAGTTGTTTGGATAAGTTCTTTTGATTAAATATTTTCTATTGTTTTTGTGGTATCTGTAGTGTCTGGCATAATTTTGTATTTTATTGTCCTAATTGTGTTATGAGGTGGCAAGCAGGGAGATCTATTGTTGCTTTCTCAATGGGCTTGTGTTGTTCTTTTGTTAAACCTTTGTTGTTTATATGCTGGCACAGTAGCTTTCTTATTAAAGAAACATTTTGGCTACTATGGAAATCCAAATGTCTTGTTTGTGTGCTCTCTGTCAGTACCAAACATCCTCCAATTGAAATGTGGGGTTTTATTCTAATTTAGTTTTTGGATGGGAATGGGGTATAATTGTTGGCTTCTGTTAGCACCTCAGTTCATAGTTCATGTGGTAGCAGTCTTTTAGGTACGTATTACACCAAATTCTGTGTCTTGGTAACTCGTTTGTTTTATCTTCAATTTGATTCTTACTGGACTTTAAGTTGTACTTGCTGTATTTCAATATTTACCTCATTGGCAATATCATATGATTGTGCTTGCCCTGGCTTTTTCTTGAGACCATTATAAAATATGTAATTTGCTATAATAAATTAAAGTTAGTACAAAAGTGGATATTTAGAACTTACATTTCGTTAATTACCTCATAATATTGCAGGTTGACCTTCGTGACCGAGATGCACTTGAGAGTATATTCTCTTCTACAAAGTGAGCAACTCCTTGCATAACTATAATTTGTAACTCACAAGTTGTTCAAATATAAGTTTACTCATATAACATCACCAATTAAATAAGTGTATAATACCTGAGACTGAAACTGGACAAAGACGCTTTTGCTACACTAATTTGGGCAAATTAATATTTTGTGTATCTGTGGTCCCAAGCGTGACTGGTTCCTTCTATTTAATTTAAAAACAAAACACACAGGTTGAATGGTTAGTTGGGGTTAGCTTTTACAGTTAAAAAGTTAGGTAAGCTGGAAAAGTGGTGCTTGTTAGCCTTTTCATGCTTCCTATGCACATGAACTAGCCTTCTTTATTATTCAATAAAGCTAGATTACATTTTCACTGAATATCCATCTCTTTAAACTTATTCTTGTGTAATCCAAACAACAGAAGAATAAGGAATTTGGGCCCTTATCCATATTCTAACAAAACCATGGAATTAGAATAAGGAATTTGGACACAAGCACGCATTTCGAGATCCTTATTTTTATTCCTTATTCAACCCCTCATCCAAACAACCCCATATACTTGTTCAGCTTTTTAGTTGTCTATTCTTTTTGATAATCATAAGGGATATCCTAATAAATCTTTTAATCACACATTATTTTCTTCTTAAAATTGTAAGAGAATCAAGATTCCAATTTAATATAAGTATGCTATTTTTCAAATTGTAGTTTTGATGCGGTGATACATTTTGCGGGGCTTAAGGCAGTTGGCGAAAGTGTGCAGAAGCCATTGATGTACTATGACAATAACCTTGTGGGTACCATAACTCTTTTGGAAGTAATGTCTGCTCATGGGTGCAAGAAGGTAATTTTCCTTTTCAGATTGCTGTAATTGTAGATGAAGTACCACTCTGATGTGCGTGGTGCACTTGCCAGTACTTTACTGTAACTGGCTTGGTTGTCATTTCCCCTACTTTAATTTCCATCTTTACCCGCCTGTTTGGGCTTTTTGATATTTAGTTGTTTATTGGTTAATTGCGACTTAAAGAAGGTATACTTACTGGTAAATTCTGGTTTCAAGTTCAGCAAAGTGGCATGGTCAAATTACAATTCACTTAATGGTATTAATTAATTTCAGAAGGTTTAAATTTGTATAGAATTTGTTCTTTATTTCATTAATTCTGGTGCATGTGGTCTAGTAGCTCAGGTGGTAAGAGCACTAGGCTGACTTCTAAGAGGTCCAAGGTTCAAGCCCGCATGCTTGCGATAGGCTTGGCAAGCCAGCGTAAAAACACAGCCATATATATAAGAAATGACCAGGGTTGGGGTGTCATTTCTAGCCTACCCCAACTTGTTTGGGATAAAAGGCTTTGACTTTTTTTTTTCATTAATTCTGGTAAACTATGTGCAGCTAGTATTTTCTTCATCAGCTACAGTATATGGATGGCCAAAAACTGTCCCCTGCACAGAAGAGTTCCCTTTATGTGCTATGAACCCATATGGCCGTACAAAGGTATGGAACATTATTCATAACTTCTTTGTAACAGTTCTGCTTGTAGTAGGGTTGCCTGTCTTGTTGAATGAACTGGTACACCAGGTGTGGTTGGTCTCTGCATATATTTAAGTCTGATCAGAGAACGGATCATGTTAAGTGGGAATTTCCAAACTTAAGAACCTATACTGTCATGAAATTGCAGAGAGGCAACTGCTTTTGCATTTTTTTATTTTATTTTGGGGGGGATGGCCCTATGTTTTGTAGTAAAATAAATTAAAGATTTTTCTATTAGGCTTGTGGCTCAGCACTCGCTACTATAAAATTAGTCTAACTTGCTCCCAGTAGTTAGTGTAATTTATTTTTGCAAGGGTTATTATTGTCATTGCCTATAGTCAGGCACATGTTTGGAGTAAAAATGTAGTTTAACTACTGCATGTGTACTATAGCTATTATTTTTATTTTTAATTGAAAGCAATTACTATCTCTTCTCTATGACAAAAAATGAAAGGATTTTCTGAAATTCTCAATATTTTCACACTTACTTTTTCCAGTTGAACATTAAGAACTCATTGCAGCACCTACTTTACAATAATGTAAAGCTTAGGCTGATTAAGTTTTGCTGATTGACCAATTCAGCTTATCATAGAGGACATATGCCGTGACCTACAAGTTGGCGACCTTGAATGGAAAATTATGCTTCTGAGGTACTTCAACCCAGTCGGAGCACACCCAAGTGGTCGCATAGGGGAAGACCCACGTGGCATTCCTAATAACCTCATGCCATTTGTACAACAAGTAGCTGTCGGCAGAAGACAGGCACTTACTGTTTTTGGTACTGATTATAACACGGTTGATGGCACAGGGGTATGTTTAGTACTTACGAAATTTATTATCTGTTAGTTTTGTTAGCTAGAGATATTGCCAAGGTGGTACTGGTACATGTTGAAAGTCTACTCAGATATTCTACATTAGAACAAGAAATGTAAACCGGAGAAAGCACACCTAAAGGGTAAACTTGACCTAACTTAAAATTAATTTATACCACAAAAGATGAAGATAAATTACAGGCATACCTCTTGTATGCTTATCTAGTATTGCCTTTTATTTGCAACTCAAATCCTTGTTTAATTTTAGAATTAAATGTTCTTTGGATATTGAAGTTTTATGTACATGAAATATTTTTTTTTATAATAGTCTTTATTTATAATGTTATCTTTCAGTGAATTATTGCTAAAGTAATAGGATAATCTTAATTTGAATATTTTTGGCTATGTTGCAGGTGAGAGATTATATCCATGTGGTTGATCTTGCAGATGGTCATATAGCAGCCCTTAAGAAGCTCTTCAATGGCAAGAATATAGGTAATGCACAAAACTTTAGAAAACATGGGTGATCCTTATGTTTCTTGCATACTTTTGATGAGTATTTTGATTAAATTAATTACAGGTTGTGAGGTTTACAACCTTGGCACCGGCAAGGGCACTTCTGTCTTGCAAATGGTACAGGCCTTCGAAAAGGCATCTGGAAAGGTAACTTTCATAATTTCCTAAAGTTAGTAGCTGCAATTTGATCATTAGTAAAGTAAGAAAAGTTAATCTGGCACTTGACCTCAACCTGTTGATACCATGGATAACAAGCTGTTCCATCCTCTATTATGCCCAAAATCCCATAGTTTGTTGACCCTTACCTTTCTGAAAATCTAATAAATGGAAATAATCCTTTTGTAGAAAATTCCATTAATCATGGCTGGAAGGCGGCCAGGAGATGCTGAGATAGTTTACGCTTCAACTGAGAAAGCAGAGAAAGAGCTAAATTGGAAGTAAGTAGTAACCTCCTTTTCCAACAACAAAGCATTGATATTGTTTACATATTTTGCTCCCATATGATTTTGGCTCAACCAATTTTCACTGCCCTTCTTATTCCTATAATGATGACTTGGTTTGTTTGGATTTTGGCTTTATATTTCAGAGCCAAATATGGTATAGACGAAATGTGCAGAGACCAGTGGAATTGGGCAAGCAAGAATCCGTACGGATATGGATCAGCCGACTCAGACAGCTGAATTTATTTACATTACATATAACCTAGAAATATATGATATTAAGAAATAACCTTCATTTGCTAGTTGGGTTATGACATAGAGGTTAACTAATTTTGGGAATCGACTGCTGTATAGATGGGGGATAGAAAAATTATGGTGATAATGTTGATCTGATATATTTTTACATTACTGGATTATGTTGTGAATAATGGCAGCTCGAGTTTGCCAAATGAGACGATTTAGCAAATAAATTTGTCAATTTGGTTATGGAATTTGTGCTCTTTTTTCTCTTCTTCTTGCATAAATGTAACTTGCCTTGATCTCATGTATGTTGTAAGCAATATAGAACTGAAATTCCTACCTACCGGTACTCAATTCCAAAATACACTGGTACAAGAGCGGTTTGGCGTGGAGCATGGGAGTATAATTTCTATGTTGTCGTAACAGTTTAGTGACGTTAAGAGGTTTGCAGTAGGTCAATTGTAGTCCCGAAAAAATTAAAACTAACGTTACTGTTCACACGAATATCGAAAAAAACGTTTAAAAATTCGAAATTTTAAAACTAACGTTGTTAGATCGGCAATCGGAATGCCGATGTTGGAAATTGCTTAGATCGGCAATTGGAATGCCGATCTAAGCTTAGATCGGCATTCCAATTGCCGATCTAAGCCAAAAGCCGCCAGCGACCCTCCTCCCCCCCTCACGTGTTTTTTTTATATAATTTAATTAGTTTATTTATTTAATTTAATTAGTTTAATTAGGTAATTAATAGAAAAAATAATTAAAAAATTACTAAAAAATCAGAATAAATATAAATAATTATAATATGTAATTTGAAATTTTTTATATAATTTAATTAGTTTATTTATTTTATTTAATTAGTTTAATTAGGTAATTAATAGAAAAAATAGAATAAATATTAAAAAATAATTAAAAAATTACTAAAAAATCAGAATAAATATAAATAATTATAATATGTAATTTGAAATTTTTTTATATAATTAATTTTAATTACTAATTAATTATTAATTGATAGTTATCATTGATTATATTAATGTAAATTTATACAATTAATTATTAATTATTAATTGATAGTTATTAATTTATATTAATCTAATTAATTATTAATTGATAGTTATTAATTGATTATTTTTGTCGTTTTTTTAAATGTTTCGTTGAAAAGTCTTTCTGAAAGTGCGAAAAAGTTACATCGTTAAAGGATAAATTTAGAGGCGAAATTATATTTAATACGATATTCAGCCTTAATTTCCAATATGAGAAATACTTTTCTGGAATTTTATTTAATACTCAATCAATAGATCATATGATTTTTTATGAATTTTCTTGAACTTTTTTATGCAAAATAGAAATAAAAACTCAAGAAGTCCGAAATATCATAACACAAAATAGAAATATAGCAATAGAAGTCCGAAATAAAATCATAAGACTCTCATACAAAAATATAAATATCACAATAAATATCACACTATCCTACTGACGTCCATCACGACGGTACCATCCCTGAGAAGGAGATAAATCCCATGGAGCACCAAGCAAGTTTCGAGGCTCTCGGCCTGGAGCAAGTCCTGGGGGAGGAGGGGGGGGAGGCAATGGAGTGCGATGACGAGGCGGTCTGCTAGATGAGGCTCCAGAATCGCCGACTGGATGGTGAGACATAGGTGTGAATGGGTCCTGTAGTGGAGTACCGTATGCCTGGTAATAAGCATCCGCCTGAGAGATCGGTGTGGAGCTAGACGTAAATGGCTGACTATACCCTCCTCCGTACTGAGTCTGAGTATATGGTGGAGGTGGAGGATACTGAGCCTGAGTATATGGTGGAGGTGGAGGATACTGAGACTGAGTATATGGTGGAGGTGGAGGATACTGAGTCTGAGTAAACTGCGGCTCTGTGGTCTGGGGCTGGGAATGGGATGGAGGCTGCGGCTCTGTGGTCTGCGGCTGGGAATGGGGTGGAGGGTGCGGCTCTGTGGTCTGAGACTGGGAATGTGACCGTCTGCTCCGAATAAGAGGCTGACTGGGTCGTGGAACATCGAAAAATGTATCCCAATCATGCAGACTGAAATCATGCTGTTACAGATAATAATAATAAAAAATAATTATAGAATATTAAGCATAAAAATAACAATAATATTAATAAAAGTGATTAAAAAATGTATTATACCTGCATAAACTGCTGCTCCTCAACAGATCCCGGCTCTGGTGCATAATCCTCATCATCTGTATCAGGGATAGACTCGATGTCTGAATGAAGACCCTTCGACTCTAAGAGTCGAGGCAATCGATGAGGCTCGCCAACAATATCCAAAGACGTGCTGCACCCCCTCAGCAATTTCTTCCCAGCGCGACGAAATCCCTTCGTGACAGCCCATGCACATCCTCGCAACGCCTCCCGCAAAGTATGCTTGACCTGTTCAATTTTTGTTAGCTACTGAATTATTTGTTAGGCACAAAATTTTGCTTAATATAACTTACCAAATTCATGTGACCAGGCGTCTCGCGAAGGTACGACAGGTCGTGAGCCGGACCAGACGCTGCCCCTTCAGGAATCTGCACAAGATGCGCACCTCCATGTACCCTCAACCAGCGTCGGTAGTCGGTCCAAATATCCTCGCTCCACGGCCGCTCCTCTACCACCCTAGCCTCATTAGTGTTCGTCCACATGTTGACCTCAGACCGAAAGAGTTCTTGCCAATCAATGCCTCGATAGGTATTATGGTGATATCCCATCAATTGCTCCATTCTCGACCAAGCCTGTTTTATTCAAATGACAGTTAATCAACAAAATGTAATTGCGAGAATTAAATAATGAAATAGTATATGAAGAGTTAAATATACCTGAGGTGGCGGTGGGGGAACTGTCTGATAGAGCTCAAACTGATGCATAACACGATCTACGTGGTGCCACATCACAGCCCAATAATGAATGCATGGGATGCGTAGAAGGAACATCCTCTGCTCAACCTGGGCACAACGAGGCATGCGGGCCCTGATGTGATCATAAGGCCTCCACACGACGTGCTCAGGCTTCATTTTCATGCAGACATCCCTTGCATACTCTATCCCACCGCGAGTAGGGCCGGTCACCTTCTTCGATTTCTGTCTCGTCGTCCACTTCCTGCATTTCCATTTTGTTATTTGTTAAAATCAAGTAAAACATATTTTTAAAATTTCAATTAAAATGAAATTAACATACCTCCCATAAGGCGGACACGAGTCAATATTGGGTAGACCCCAACCATCAAAATCCTGAATGATCTTCGGCCGACTAAGTAGCAGTCTTGCATACGACCACAATTGCAAGAGCACCCAAGGAGCAGCAACATGTATATTATTATTAATGAAGGCAGTGTCCAAGCCTCGGTATAGCATGGCAAGAGTGGCCCCACCCCAATTGTACTGCACCGAGTTACTAGAATGAAGATCCTGCAAATATTAATTTTTTTTTACGAATAGATGTGAGATATTTACGAATATCATAAGCGTGATTTTTTTTCATTATTTGTTGGCTAACCTGCAATAATTGCAGATAGAAACATGGAACCGAGTCACCCGTGCCGTCAGGAAATAACTCGCACCCAAAAATCTCCAGCACGCAAGCGCGTGTGTATCTATCGATTCTCGCTGCATCATTTGTGCCAGGTCCCCCAATCTGATCCCAAACCTTACGCAGCTTCGTGAATCTAACGGAATAAGATTTCCTGCATTACATTATAATGTAATTTGATTGTAAGAATTATATATATTTAAAATTAACATAAATTTTTTTTTAAAAAAACCTTCTTACGTCTGTTCTTTTTCTCTGAAACATTTCTGAATTATCTCCGTGTCTGTATCCTCCGGCAACGCAAAATCCTGAAGTAACTGTATGGCGTCATAATCGGTCCGTCCAGTAACGGTTCTACCACTCGTAGGTAAACCGTACAAAAAGGCCACATCCTGCAAATAGTTCAAATTTTATACATATATATAGTTCCAAAAAAATAAAATTACAAATAGGTATTGATACGAACCTCTAGAGTGACCGTCATCTCGCCAACGTGCGGAAAAAAGAAAGTGTGGGTCTCTGGCCTCCAGAACATGGCCAGACCCTGCAAAAGCGAATGATCGAGCTGCATATGACCCAACTGAACGAAATGTATCAGTCCAAGTCTCATCAGACGCTCGTCCACCTCAGCAGTACGTGACATCTGAGCCTTATGTACTACTGCCCTCCAATTCTGTATATATTTATTTTTTCATTATTTTAAAAAATAATACCAACATAGAAATATATAAGTAAAAAAATAAAAGAACAATAATAACTTACACCAGTGCCACGAACTTTGAACCCATCTAAATGCAAAAGACGATCTGCATTAACAGGACCGGGAGGAACAACAGGACCGGGGGGAACAACAGGACCGGCTGATGTAGAAGCCTCGGCATCGGTAGATGTAGAAGCGCCCACATCTCCACGAAGCCTCGTAGATCTACGAGGTGGTGCCTCTGATGTCTCTGGTACTCTTCTTCTCGGTGGCATTTTTATTACACTGCAATAAAAATTAAAAATGTAAAAAATCTAATAAAATTTCGGCAGCATCTCCCCTATACCTAGAGTGTTTCCGAAAAAAAAACACCCAAATCCCCCCTAATTACAAACCCAAATCTCATACAACAACATTTTCAATCCAATCTCATACAATAACATTTTCAATCTCATACAACAACATTTTGTATTTTCTCATACAACAACATTTCCTATTTTCTCAATAAAATAAATTAATTAAATGTATAAATATTAAAAAAAACTCACCTCGACTAGAAGCGCTGCTTGTCTCTTTTTAAAAATTTTTTCTACATTTAAAAAATTATTCTATCAATTTTTCAATATTTATTCTATTTTTTTATCTTAATTACCTAATTAAATTAAATAAATAAACTAATTAAATTATATAAAAAATTTTTAAATTACATATTATAATTATTTATATTTATTCTGATTTTTTAGTAATTTTTTAATTATTTTTTCAATATTAATTCTATTTTTTCTATTAATTACCTAATTAAACTAATTAAATTAAATAAATAAATTAAATATAAAAAAGAAAAAAAAAACCATACCTGTGGAGAGGAGAGTGGTCTCGCGCGAGAGAAAGTGAGAGGGGTGGGAAGGGGTCGCTGTCGCCTTATATAGGAGGGGGAGTCTTAGATCGGCAATTGGAATGCCGATCTAAGCGTAGATCGGCAATTGGAATGCCGATCTAAGCTTAGATCGGCATTCGAATTACCGATCTAAGCAATTTCCAATATCGGCATTCCGATTGCCGATCTAACAACGTTAGTTTTAAAATTTTGAATTTTTAAACGTTTTTTTCGATATTCGTATGAACAGTAACGTTAGTTTTAATTTTTTCGGATTGTAGTCTGCTCAGCAATATTGGGCTGAGATAAACAAACTTTACTTCTTGTTTCTAGTGAAGCCCAATAGTGTCAAGTATGATCATTTCCGGTTTCTAGTGAAGCCCAATAGTGTCAAGTCCGATAATTTCTGGGAGTCTGGGACACTGTCAAAACAATGAAATGGGAAGCGGGAAAAAAAAAATTAGAGGGTTCTAATTTTCGAATAAAATCGCCTACAGAGAAATTTCGCTAGCCCCGTTTTGACAGGCATACAGGATATTAATATTAAAAATATGCTACATCAATTGATTGATATGTCAAAAATGTAAACACTACAAATTACATGCATACAAATTTTAAAATACTAGAACTGAGCATCATTTTAGTGCTGTTTATTAGCCGATTTTCTAGCTTTTCGTACAGATGCCTCGATGTTATTGCTTAGATGCTCTATAATAGATGCGGTAAAAACAAGACGAAATTTCCGAACTATATTATTGGAATTATACAAATTTAGGGGTTAAAATTATATGTGTTAGTTACTTCTTGTTGATAATAAAGTTTAGCATAAAGCGGAAGAAAGTTTTTGCAAAATAACAAAAAAATAACTTCATGGATATCTAAAATTCTAATTTAACACCTTAATCCTTTTAACTTCACTTACTAGCATTTTGACATAAAACTAATGTTAATTTCTTTCATACGGCAGAAACTAATATTTAAAATAATTTTAATAGTACTCAATTTAAAATTTTGTTATAAGAAGCAAAGAAGCAAACTTATCCCTTTATAAGTGCACATCATAGAAAGAAAAACGAGAGATGTGTATCAACAATAAGTGTATGTGGATACTTTTCTCCCAAAATGTTCTAAAAAGCTAAGAAGTTTCCCCGACAGAAATACCACAACGCCTCCCCAGATGGAATTGCTCAGGGCACGCCCTCCTTACTCGATCACTCCCAATTAGATCAAAATACCCTTCTCTCCCATCTTGGTTTTTTCAGACTTCAACTTTGGAGGAGAGGGTATTTTGATCATTTTTAAAAAAAATGGGAGAGTGAATGAGTAAGATTGACATGGCCTGAGCAATTCCCCTCCATCTGGGAGAACCTTTCACTGGGGCAATGATGAATATTTCTCATTTTGATTGTAGAAAAGAAATATATAAATTGAAATTGAAATAGCATGTGTAGAAAAATAAAATATACAATTTCAAATATTAACGGGACATATGTGTAAAGAAAGGGGATAAAAAAATTGAAATGGTCTCACTACTGTCAGTCTCCGGACTCCAGTGTCTACTCAGCACACTACTCTAGTGGTTGAGAAAATTAGTTGCATTCTGAGATGTCTTCCATTTTCTCGTGCAAACTCCAATAAAAAATCTATTTTTTTCTGATAGCTTCCATAGCTATATGGCTTTTATCTCTAGCCATTTCCCTCCATTGGCGCCCTTTGGTAATAGGCAGCTCGTCTCAAAGGATGCATCAAAGCTTCCATCTCCTAAATTTCTCGGTAATTTTGATATAAGACTACTTATTCAGAATAGAAAAGAGCAAATTTACCAGATCCAGCAATAATGTTTTAATTTTGCCGATTGCTTAACCATGTCTTCTGGTCATATTTGAAATTGATTAGCCTTTTGTTATTACAAAAAAGATTAGTCGTTCAATTCAGCAAATAAGTAGTATGAAATATTTTTTTTTGTTATTTGGTCTATTATAATCTGTTCTTTTTGTTTTGCTCCAGGTCAAATAGGATTGCATTCTGTACAGGTAGCATACATGAGAGCTACAACTCCATTATAATAGTTATAAAATGCAAACTGGTTTGGATGTCGGGTTTTTAAAGGTTTCCACCAAAGTCTAGTACATAAACAAGTCATTCAAGCCAGCCTACAGATCTGATCTGCTACAATAATGGATTTAACAAAAAAATATTCACCTTTACACATACTCTTCTTTCCCTTCTTAGTACCCGGCCACCTCCTGCCAATGGCACACCTTGCCAGACTCTTTGCTTTGCGTGGCGTCAAATGCACCGTCATCACGACCCCGGCCAATGGAAGTGTAATACGTCCAATTGTCGACCAAGCAAACAAACATTTGAAGAGTATAAAAACTCACAATTTTACCCTGATCACCATGTCTTTGATCCCATTCCCTTCTGCCAAGGTTGGCCTCCCTGATGGTATTGAGAGTGCAACCGGAGTCACTTGTGACTCTGAATTGGAGAAATTCATTCAAGGTTTCAATTTGCTAGAGGAGCCGCTAGAGCAAACAATAATTAACATTAAGCCTGATGCCATAGTGTCAGATTCCTTTTATCCGTGGTCTTTTGATGTGGCAGCCCGGCATGGGATTCCAAGATTAGTTTTCAAGGGTGAAGGGGTCATGGCTCGTTGCTTCGGTGAGATGTACCTTCGGTGCATAGATTCCCTCTCTGCTGATGTGGATACATTAATTATACCTGGATTGCCACACTGCTTTGAATTTTGTCGTGCTCAGATTATGGGTCCTGAGAATGATAGGTATTCGTTTCCCCTGGTAAAGGCTAGTAAGGAGGCCGATGCAAAGAGCCATGGTGAGATTTTCAACAGCTTTTTATATTTGGAGCAGGATTATGTCGCACACTGGCACAACGTGATTGGTAGAAGAGCTTGGCTTGTTGGGCCACTTGCTCTAGGCAATGAAGAGTCAATTAAGGAATCCTATAAAGTGGGAGATGCGCTTCATTTTGGTAGCAAGGAGCTTTTGAACTGGCTGAATGCTAGGCATCCCAACTCAGTGTTGTATGTAAGTTTTGGGACATTAATAAAGTTGTCTACTGCACAAATGAAGGAGGTTGTAGTCGCTCTAGAGAAGTGCCACCGGGATTTCATTTTGGTTGCAAAAGGTGTAAATGTGGAGGAATTATTAAAAGGTGATTCGACACGGGGACTAATTATTAGTGGATGGATCCCGCAAGTACTCGTACTAAACCACCACGCAGTCGGTGGGTTTATGACACACTGTGGCTGGAATTCTACCATGGAGGCAATAACTGCTGGTATTCCTATGATTACATGGCCAATGTTTAGTGATCAATTCTACAATGAAAAGTTCATTGTGGAGGTGCTAAAGGTTGGGGTTTGCTTGGGGGCGAAAGGTGATGGGGCAGTTATGGAAAAGAAGCCATTGATTCATGCAGAAGTCATAAGAAGTGCTGTGGATAGGTTGATGGGAGGAGGGAAGGAAGCAAAAGAAATGAGATTGAGAGCAAAAGATCTGAAAGAGAAGGCAAGAACAGCTGTCCAGGAAGGTGGATCTTCCAGTGCTGATATTGAAGACTTGATAGAAGAATTGAAAAAATATATAAAGGTTTAGCTCTGTCAAATTGTAGCATAAGTCAAGGTTTAGTTAATTTGTTTCAATTGGATGCATCATTTCTTTTAATTTATTAATTAAGTCAGTGTATTTTATGTGCTCATATGCGATGCTGGTACAAGTTAGTACATATATTGTTTGCGCTCAAATAAATATAATAGAATAAGCTCGGTTGTTTCTTCCTGTGATTTCGCTCTATTCCGTCAACCATGTGGTCCTTAGTTCGATTTACGGAGAGCATTTATTTTCAAATTTCTTATAACAAAATTGTTAGTTTCAAACCATTCTTCAAATATATATATATAGAGAGAGAGAGAGAGAGAAAATCTATTGTGCATACTAATGTATGGAGGCTTCAATGCATACTAATTCAGATCGTTGGATCTGCTTCAAGATCTGTGCAGATCAAGTCGCCGGATTGAAATTTTAACTTGTGCCTTTCTCTTTAATTTGCTCCGCACCTCTGTCGTAAAGTGTTCCCCTCTTCTTCTTCTCTCTCTCTCTCTCAAACGTAAATGAAAACCTAGATCTAGTTCTCTCGTCTCTCTCTTTTCCAGCTCAACTCCTCTTCGTCTCCGACAATTGAAAACCTAGTCGCACCTCTCTTCATCTCTGACTCCGACTACTCTCTCTCACGACAACAATGAAAACCTAGATCTTTCACGCCTCTCTTCGTCTCCGTCGCATCCACGCTGAAATAACAAGTCGAGGTTCGATTTGGATTCTCATTTCCTCTCTGTTGACTAACCCTAGCAAGTTCAAGCTTTCAGGTAACTCTCTTCTTCTCTCACACTATTTGGATGGACAGTGGTCGGTAGAGTTATAGACCTGTAAGTGGTTAATTTTTAAATTAAACTCAATTGCATGTATGTATTTGTCTTGATTCTGAGTTTCTTCTAACGGTGCTGCTTCAAAATCAAATTCTAGATTTTTTTTTTTTGGTCTTTCTCAATGATTTCAAATGCTAATTAAGAAATGCAAAATTTTAACATTGATTTTATTTAAAATTAAGAGATACAGTTGTCACGGGTCTCATTCGTGGGTTAATTTGGCTCCTGATTTTTTCTTCAAAAAGTTGTGGTTAATGGGTTGCTAAATTAGGCCGAAATTGGAAGGATGGTTCAGGTTGTATTGCTCTCTCTTGTAGACTCATTATTAGCATGGTATATATATACTTTTGGTTCATGATTTTTTCAATTGAGATTAAATAATCTATGTACCAGTATGGCACTGCATCTGTTCATATTGACAGAAATGACTTGTGATGTAGGAATGAGCAGTCAAAGCAATTGGAATGAGCGACCAAACCCACCTTGTGTGCGATGTGATAACTACACAGTAGTCAAGTTGTCCACCACTACGAAAAACCCTGATCGAGAATTTTTCTCATGCACTAATCGAGTTTGTCAACAATTCAATGGATGATGCACTCCTTCTGAGAATGGAGTTTGGAGCTTGTATGACTTTTTGTATGACTTCTTGTATGATTAGAAAGTAGCTTGCTCTGTACTGTTGAATGCTTAATGAATGAATGGATGCAATTTAGTGTTATTCTTTTTCTTCTGTTTCTGTACATGAATTAATTTGAATATACTGATGCTGTACTGGTATCTTCTCCTCTAGCATAGTTTTAGTATATGTTTAATTATTTCCTCTCATTTTAATATACTGATGCTGTACTGGTTGTATTTTAAACTCTCATTTGCAGTTATTATATTTCATGTTTATATTTCTGTAATCAATTTGTATACCACACGCATGAAGCTCAAGGAATATAGCTTGTATACCACACGCATACCAGTTGATATGTACTTATTTTATTCTAAGGATTTGTGCCACGTTAAAATGCAAGATTAGTCCATACAGGAAACACCAAACATCAAACATGAAACAAATACATACACGTGACATTAATCCATACAAGTGACATTAATCCACGTTAAAAATGCAAGATTGAGAGAGTTACAAGTGACATTTATTGAACTCGTTAATCAACTTGTTGAATTGAACAAGCACACAAGAAACATGAAATGCAAATCGACTTGTTGAATTGAACAAGCCCACAAGAGAGACTATAATAGAAGTCATACAGAAAGATAATTAATAATCTGAACAAGAAGAAAAATAAAATTGTACTAAATACAACCATTCTATAACCATTCTTCATCCATTGTCTCAGTTTATACAAGAAAGACAACTCCATAACATTGTCAATTTTAGTCAACTCTATAGCATTGTTTGTTAGTTCTACATTTTCCAATTCACAAAAAACACAAACTTTTGCTAGTTGTTAGTTCTACATTTTCCAATTCACAAAATAATACTTAGTCACTCTATCCACTATCATCTTCTTTTCCACTGAAATCTTCTCCACTATCTTCTTCTTCTCCACTGAAATCCTCTCCATAAGACTCACTGCTGCCACCTCCATGACTGGACATCTTCCCCTTCCCTTCATCTTCTTTTTTCTAAACAGATTGGACATTTACCTTGGCCTGTGTACAACCAATATCATCATTTTCATCTGCTGCTACCTGCTCATTCTCATTCTCATTCATGCTGAAAATTATAAATTAAGAAGGAAAACATTTATTAGTAAGCATCTTAAACATCACATATCAGCAATTATAGCAGTAAATAGATGGAATTGGCTCCAAAAGCTATATAAATGGTTATCCTTTCCATTTTTTATCACCAAAATGTCACCTTCTTTTCAAAATATATGCTACCGTACAAAAGCTATATATCAGCGCATACTAGCACTGGAACAAAGCAAAATTTTGGTGCATCCCTACTGTACTCAGGTATACACTTTCACTGAAACTAGTGGTAGTTACAAGTGACATTACGTAGAAGCAATTCAAAAAATAAAGAAAAGCCAAAAAAAATACTATCATTACGGCCACTGGTGCTATTACGGTGGTAGTTACTCCCTGTATATATCGGACCTGTTGCTTTTCTTTAAAAAATTAGTGTCAACCGTTAAATAACTAAAAGTCTAAAAGAGGACCTTTTGTTATTGAAAGTCAAGGGGGCTCCCAATTTCACGATATATGCAGTGCATTTTGGTGAAATTGCAAATTGCAAGGTAATTGTATAACAGAATATTGCAAATTCCTGGAAGGAGTTGTCGTAATGAAATTGCATATTGCAAATTCATTTAATTGCAAAACATAGATGTCAAAATGAAGTTGCAAAATCATTTAATTGAGAGGAGGAGAGAGTTACCTGGAAGCTTCAATTTGCTAGGGTTAGTCGGCTGAGAGGAAGCGAAAATCCTAATCGACAGAGAGGCGAGAGCGGCACGGCTAGGAGAAGATGAGAACTAGAGAGAGAGGGGCAAGACAGAGGTGCAACTGATTGGGAGAGAGGTGCGACTTGCTTGCTTCAGCGTGACAGATTGAGAGAGACGGAGACGAAGAGGAGAGACTGACTGGGAGAGCAAGGGGCGTGACTGACTAGGAGTCGGAGAGAGTAGTCGGAATCGGAGACGAAGAGGAGTTTGGAGTCGGAAGAGAGAGGCGAGAGAGATTTAAGTTTACATTTTCTCGTGAGAGAGAGAGAAAGAGGTTCTCTGGAGAAAACCATTTTAGTCGACAGAGGAGGTGCGGAGCAAATTAAAGAGAAAGGCACAAGTTAAAATTTCAATCCAGCGACTTGATCTGCACGGATCTTGAAGCAGATCCAACGATCTGAATTAGTATGCATTGAAGCCTCCATACATTAGTATGCATAATAGGTTTTCTCTCTCTCTCTATATATATATAATAGAATTGTTTTAATTGTTGTTGTTGTTACTAATAATCACTACAAAAAATCATAAGAAATAAGTCAATTACATTGAACTAAGACCGCAAACACCACACGTTCAATTACAAAAAAAGAAATAATAAATAGCTCACTTATACATAAAACTAGAAGTGTCAAAAGATATTAAATTAAATCTTACTTAATAGATCTCAATTTAGCACCATTGAAATAAATTCAACTTAATTGATTTTACTAATTATTAAATTATTAAACGTAATTAAAAGTTCCTGACATGTACTATCAAGCGAAGCTCGATTTACTAACCTTGTGTGCGCGCGCGCGAGAGAGAGTGGATTCAATCAAACCGCTTTGACGGGAGTTCCGATTAAATCTCGTCAGTTCTCAATATTAAAAGTTCAAAAGACCGATCCAAACTGTTCAATATGATCTCCATATTGAATTCTCCTTCCACACTAAATTTTATATTTTTTTGAAAATTTTTAGTATTTTTTCAAATTTTTAAAAACTACAGTTTTTTAAGGATTCAGAACAAATTAGATTAATGATTTTATAAAATTCTAAAAAACTAATAAAAAAATTTTAAAAATTGTAAAATTTGGTGTGCAGGGAGATTTCAATATGGAGATCATATTGAAAGGTTTGGATCGGTCATTTGAACTTTCAAAATAGAGATCTGATGGGGTTTAACCGGAACTCCGGTCAAACTTCAAAGCTTTCATTTCATACGTGAGAGAGTGGTTGCAAAGCAGCTTCTGGTTCAATTCTTGTGCTCTAAAGATCAAATAGCTGACGGGTTAACCAAAGGATTAACAACTATGCGTTTTCTTTCTATTAGGGACAAGTTGATGGTATGCTCACAAGTCATAACCTTCAACTTGCAGGGGCTGTTAGGCAATAAAATGGACATCTCCAGTTACTTGGAGTATTTCAGACCATTTAATTTGAAAATATCATAATATATAGTTAATAAATTTTAAAAAAAATATAAAATTTGGTCTCCAAGAGTTTTCCAATACGGAAAACAACTTGAACGGTTTGAATTGGCTGTTTGAATTTCGAATTTCGAAAAACGACTCATGTGATCCGTACACATGAGTGTATTTTATCCATTCTCTCTCTATATATATTGATCAAGGCGACAACAAAAAAATAGAGAATTTCAAATAAGGTCTCGAGACAGAATAAAATTAAAATTACTTGATGGATATCTAAAAATTCTAAATTTAACGCCTTAAACCTTTTAACTTCACTTACTAGCATTTTTACTAAAATTTTAAATAATTAATATTTACTTATTTTCTCAATTTAATTTTCCTTAACAAAAGGAATGATAGACACTGATACGCGTATCCTTTGAGAAGTACACATCCTAGAGCAAACGAGTGATAAATATCAATCCCAGCCACAACGCCTCTCTCTGGGACCTAAATTTTGAACCTCATACTGGGGCAATACATGTTAATATCGCTGATTTTGAGGGTAGAAAATAATATAAATTGAAATACTAGCATCGCATGTGCAGAAAAATAAAATATATAAAGTGTCTACTCAGCATGTGCATAGTCTAACTCTAAAGTGTCTATTCAGCACACACTACATTGGTGGAAAAATATAGTTGCATTTTGAGATGTCTGTCTTCCATTTTCTGGTGCAAACTACAATTAAATATCTATTTTTTTCTGGTAGTTTCCGTACATATGGCTTTGTCTCTCACCATTTTCTGGTGTATGTACTGTACTTCTTTACTATTTGTTCTTTTTATTCGCCAGTCTGCATAAGTGGATGAACAGTGGTATCAGTCAAGTGGTTCATAGCTTTTGGTAGAGGGTGGCAATTAAATATAGAGGGATCGTGTGATTTGTAGAAAATTGGTCGTTTGACTACATGCTTTTCTTAATGGAAAGTGGTGGTGTTAAACCTCACTGATTTCAAAAAAAAATTCCCTCGCCATTTCCTTCCTCCATTGACGCCCTTTGTAATAGGCAGCTCATCTCAAGGGATGCTCCGAAGCTTCTATCTCCTAAATTTTTCGGTAATTTCGATATAATTTTTCAGAATAAAAACTATCAAATTTACCAGATCCAGCCATAATATTTTAGTTTTGTGGAATCGACGATAAGATTTATAAAATGTAATTATACTGAAGAGCTGAATAATCACTCAGCTTTGCTAATTGCTTAACCATATCTTCTGGTAATATTTGAAATTGATTAGCCTTTGTTATTACAATAAATATTAGTGGTTCATTTCAGCACACAAATACTATGAATTATTCTTTTTTCTCTTTGGCCTATTATAATTTGGTCTTATTGTTTTGCTCCAGGTCAAATAGGATTACATTCTGTATAGCTAGGTAGCATACATGAGAGGTACGATTCCTTCATTATACTTGTTATCAATTGCAACCTGGTTTTAAAGTCGGCCTTTCAAAGGTTTCAACCAAAGTCCAAAACATAAACTAGTCATTCAAACCAGCCTACAGATCTGATCTGCTATAATAATGGATTTAACAACAAAATCCCCACCATTACACATACTCTTCTTTCCTTTCTTATTACCCGGTCACCTCCTGCCGACGGCACACCTTGCCAGACTCTTTGCTTTGCGTGGCGTCAAATGCACCATAGTCACGACCCCTGCCAATCAAAGAATAATATGTCCAACTGTCGACCAAGCAAACAAACATTTGGAGAGAGAAAAATCGCACAATTTCACCCCAATCACCCTGTCTTTGATCCCATTCCCTTCTGCCAAAGTTGGTCTCCCTGATGGTATGGAGAATGGAACCGGAGTCACTTGTGACTCTGAATTTGAAAAATTCATTCAAGGTTTCAATTTGCTAGAGGAGCCACTTGAGCAAACAATAATTAACATTAAGCCTGATGCCATTGTGTCAGATTCCTTTTATCCGTGGTCTTTTAATGTGGCAGCCCGGCATGGGATTCCAAGACTAGTTTTCAAGGGTGAAGGAGTCATGGCTCGTTGCATCTGTGAGATGTACCTTCGGTGCATAGATTCCCTCTCTGCTGATGTGGATAAATTAATAATACCTGGCTTGCCACACTGCTTTGAATTTCGTCGTGCTCAGATTATGGGTCCCGATAATGACAGGTTGGTGTTTTCCTTGGTAATGGCTAATAGGGACGCTGATGCGAAGAGCTATGGTGAGATTTTTAATAGCTTTTTAGAGTTGGAGCAGGATTATGCAGCACACTGGTGCAATATGATTGGTAGAAGAGCTTGGCTTGTTGGGCCACTTGCTTTAGGCAATGAAGAGTCAATTATGAAATCCTATAGAGAGGGAGATGCACTTAATTCTGGTAACAAGGAGCTTTTGAACTGGCTCGATGCTAAGCATCCCAGTTCAGTGTTGTATGTAAGTTTCGGAACGTTAATGAACTTGTCTATTGCACAACTGAGGGAGGTCGTAGTTGCTCTAGAGATGTGCCAACAGGATTTCATTTTGGTTGCAAATGGTGTGAGTGTGGAGGAAATATTAAAAGGTAACTCGACTCGAGGACTAATTATTACTGGATGGGTCCCGCAAGTACTCGTACTAAACCACTGTGCAATCGGTGGATTTTTGACGCACTGTGGCTGGAATTCCACCATGGAGTCAATAACTGCCGGTATTCCTATGATTACATGGCCAATGTTTAGTGATCAATTCTACAATGAAAAGCTCATTGTGGAAGTGCTTAAGGTTGGGGTTTGCTTGGGGGCAAAAGGTTATGGGGCAGTTATGGAACAGAAGCCATTGATTCATGCAGAGGTTATAAAAAGTGCTGTGGATAGGTTGATGGGAGGAGGGAAGGAAGCAGAAGAAATGAGATTGAGAGCAAAAGAGCTGAAAGAGAAGGCTAGAACAGCTGTGCAGGAAGGTGGTTCTTCTAGTGCTAATATTAAAGACTTGATAGAAGAATTGGAAAAATATAAAAAGGTTTAGCCCTGTCAAATTGTAGCATAAGTTAAGGCTTATGTTAATTTGTTTGAATTGGATGCATTTTTTTCTTCCAATTTGTTTTATTTAGTCAAACGTATTGCATGTTCTTATATGTGATCGTTAGAAACCTTAATTTTTGTCCCTCGTAAGTTGTAACTTATGCTTTATGCTGGTAGATGTTAGTAGGTTTATGTTAATTTGTTTGAATTGGATGCATTTTTTTTTCTTCCAATTTGTTTTATTTAGTCAAGCGTATTGCATGTTCTTATATGTGGTGCTCATGAGAAACCTTAATTTTTGTCCCTCGTAAGTTGTAACTTGTGCTTTATGCTGGTAGATGTTAGTACATTGCGGCCTTGATCAAAATGTTTTTCATGCGGGATTTCATTTCATTTCGTTTCGTTTCAACTGATTTCTCAGGATTTCGTTGGAACTAATAACATAGAAATTCCAACCAACTGACGCCAAATCCGTTCATTTTGATCAGAAATTTTCTAATGAAATGAAATCCCATGTTTAAAAAGGAGGATATTGATCAGGGATATTATTATTTTCTTGCGTTATCAATAATCAATACAGAAAAAAATTAGTATGAAATGGAAGAAGATTTTTTCTAAAATGTCTTATTCCATTTTATTTCCCAAGAAGTAGATACTAAATGAAGCATTAAAATAAACTCATACATGTCTAAATTTAAAAAAAAACAAATATCTAATTTTGACATCTTGTTCGTTTGACAAAGTATATTAATTTGCTCATTTTGTGAGTAAAAAAAAATGAAATATTAGCATGTATAGAAAACCAAAATATATAATTTCGGTCATTGTGTGGGTAGAAGGAAATAAAATATAAATTGAAATATTAACATGTGTAAAAAAAACCAAACTATACAAAACTGAAATATTAGCGGGGCATATGTGCAAAGAAAGAGTAAAAAACAAGAGAGAGTGGTCTCCCTCCTTCCAGTCTCCACTCAGCACCCTTATCGAGTGGCAGTAACCTCCTCTTCACCTTCCCAAACATACAACTTTTGTTTGTTGTTAGTGGTTGAGAGATTTAGTTGCCTTCTCAGATTTTTTTTTTTTGCTTTTTCTTGTGCAAGTTGCAATCGAATTTCTACCTTTTTCTGATAGTTTCCATAAATATGGCTTTATCTCTCGGCATTCTCCCTCCTCCATTGATGACCTTTGTTAAGAGGCCGCTGGTCTCAAGGGTTGCACCGAAGCTTCTATCTCCTAAATTTCTCGGTAATTTTGATATAATTTTCTGATTATTTATTTTAGCAGGTCTTCTAGTTACATTTAACATCGATTAGCCTTATCTATTGTATAAAAAAAGAGTGGTTTATTTCAAGAAACAAATAGCATGAAGTAATTTTCTCTATTGGGCTATTATAATCTGGCCTTAGTGTTTAATTCTGAGTTTTGGTTAGGCATCTAATGTAATTAAGTTTCATACTTGGGACAGGTGAAAAGAGGAACAGCCTAGTTGTGGCCAAGGCAGTTGGTGATAGTTCTGAATCTTCCTCAGGAAGCTTAGTCAAAATTTCTGTGAGTATTTTGTATGTACACTGTAATTCCCATACAGATGCGCACTATGTGGTACCAGTATTAAGGGTTCATGTGTGAGAATATCTGCATTTGAGCATTGAATCATTGTGCTTGGTTCAATTTTGCCCCGGAAGTATTTTATGTTGTTGGAATTGGCCCTTATTACCCAGCTTTAGCATAGAGGTCAAAATTATTTGTGAACTGCACCACTGAATACTCAAGTTGTTATATTGAGTTTATTTCGAGAGAATTTATATTCATGTTTTAGTTGATGGTAATTGGTTGTTATCATCGTAAGTTTTCTTCTCTCCATTGAACAGTTGAGCAGCTCTGAAGATTGGATAGCTCTGGGTGGTTTGGGGTTTGCAGGCATTGTGGCTATTTGGGCTGCTTCTAATCTAATTTCGGTACACCAAACCTCCTTTTTGTTTTTTGGGTCAAAGAAGGACTGAAGCCCTAAAGCATCGCGCTTCCAATCTTTGAACCCTTTATTTATATAATTTGGAATTTGAACCCGTGCTGTCATTTTTAAATTCTGCACTCTGATTTCTTATTTCATAGATAGAAGGACAAATTTTCTTCTCATAGGCACTAGTAACATACAACATTCAATTTTTCACTGTTATGAGGGCCTTTTTTGTGGATTTCTTCGAAATCTGAAAACTCAAACATATTTTTCTTAGAAATGAGGAATAACCTGATGCCCCTCTCCAAAATGAACAAAACATCTCTGAACTACAAAGGAAGATAAATACCATCTGTTCTTAGTGTTTAAGTCAAACTCTAACATTTGCATTACCCTCACTCTCACTACGAATTACAAAAAAGGGGCTTGTTTAACCTTTAAAAAGTTTTAAGGACCGAGCAGTATTTATGTTATTTCTCATTTTCTACGGTGCTTGTGAGATTTTAATGTTTTTTGGGATATGGATTTAATTTTCCTTAAGGAAATAGCTAGCCACTTTATCTTTTGTTTTTGTAAAATTTTTCTAACTTATGAGTGACTTCTTGAATGTGCAGGCTGTTGAAAAACTGCCTCTTATCCCAAATGTCATGGAATTCATAGGAATATTGTACTCTTCAGTAAGTATTATCTTTTTTATAAAAAGAAAATCCTGGATCCATTTAGTGATATGCAAAAAAGTGTACTTTTAACCCCCTTTTTCTCCCTCCTTTCCATGCAGTGGTTTGTATATAGGTATCTCCTGTTCAAACCAGACAGGTATGAAAGTTTTAATCATTGAATTTTTTACTGCTGTAGATTATCATTCCAGCCTGGTACATTAGCTTGATACAGAGAAGTGATTATGTTTGGTCCGGGAATTGTTGTACTTTAAGATAGCAACAACAACATAACCTTTAGTCCCAAACAAGTTGGAATAGGATAGAAATGAAACCCAACAAAATCAAAAGTCACCAAAGAATAGTAATGCTAGAAGTCCTTAAAGAGTACCTTTCTGTTGCATAAGCTAGGTTATCTTTCTCTTGATATCAACTAGGTGGAGATCAGTTTATCATATCTATTGTTTTGATATATATTGTTTTCCTTAAATGTGTAATTTCCTGCAGGGAAGAGCTGGCAACAATTATCAAGAATGTACTCTCTAGTATCACTGGCCAGTAGCAATTCAATTTCTTTGTGTAATTGCATGTAATAGGAAAACTTGAATTTAATGCAGAGATAATATGCTATTCATTGTTAGTATGATCCTTCATCTATCTCATGTTGTTACTACTTGTGTAAAGATGGTAAGCGGAAATGTTACCATGCATCATTCTGTCTTTCAACGGTGTTTATCGAAACACTTTGGTCCAATTTATCCAAATATCAGAAGGAATTTTCGCTTAATAAACTAAATTATTTTGGTTCTCTCTTTGTCCTACTGTACTAAAAATTTTGCTTTAGCAGTGTCCTGCTAAGCAAACTCAAAACTGGCTATACATATGACCTATGGAAATTCTTACAATATAAATGAGATCATACTGGGACCATCATTAAAGTTCTCTTTTTCTAAGATTTCCGTTGACAATTTGAAAGCCTAAAAATATGAGAATTTTTTTTTACCCTTAGTATACACTACACAATAAAGGCCTCTCACCACGGAGGATATCAAGTAGTCTCCTTATAGGAAGAGTCATTTAAATGCAATGAACATTAAATGCTTCAACTTAATGTTTTATGCAGGTATTCTTACTTCTTGCTGCTGGGGTGCCATTGTTCAGTTACTGAAAAGTGCCTTTGCCTAAGCAAAATGGGATTCAAATAAGTCCCTTTGTCTATTCAAATAAAATGAACGTTAAATGCTTCAACTTAATGTTTTATTAACACAAAAGTTCGAGTTCTTTCGTTGGAAGTGTCGGAAATTGAAAAAATAATCCATTCTTTTGGGCGTCAATAAAAAATATTTCGCACAATCTCGGCTTATACCTATCTAAAATATAAAAGAGTAAGATTCCGGTGTCACAAATACCACACGTTACTTTTTTTATTTTAAATTTCAAAACTTAAAATATAATCATCCGATCCAAACCGTTAATCTTGTTCATTTTAACGATGGATGCGTTGTCATAAAATTTTATAATTTTTAAAGTATATTTGATGCTTGATCAAGAGTTACTCCTTAAACCTCTCCACTTTTACACTATGTAATAGTATTGTATATTGACTTAGACAACTCCATTGAGTAGTTTCAGACTTGGAAGTATTCGCACCGTCCATTTCAAATAGGGTACAAATCTCTACCGATCAAGAATATTTCAAATTAGACACTCGAGCAACTATTGAGTTTGAAAGTTTTATTTTGCTTGGTTTGAACAGACAATCGAGATGTGCTGATGTCAGCATATTCAACTCAGTACCATAAAGATTTTTTTGTGCCTAAGATGCTATTTCCACCAAATATACATGAAAAAATGGTCGTATGTTTGCTTGGTTCACGTCAGTGATACTATCGTTGGCTCATAGCGATTATTGCAGTATTTTAATCAGGAACTATAATGCTTGAGATAAGCTACATGTGGAAAGAGGAAGAGATTAAAACTAAACTAAACTAAACTAAACTCTACATAATGATAACGTCCACAAAGAAACCCTAGTGGACTACCAAGCAAACACTTATTTCCGATGAGGTAAAAAAAATAGGCACATATCAAACATAAAATACCAACAAAACCCCTTTTAATACATACTCCCTACATCCCTTTGCATCCATATTCCAGCTTATCAGACCTAAACTCCCACTATACCTAAGCATTGTCAGACTTTTATTTTTTGTCCAGATGACCAGGTAAGGGGCTTGTAACTACAGGCAGTTTCGTAGAATTTGAGGGGGTAGGTCGTAAAATTGGGGGCACCTGTGCAGCTTTTGAAGGGATAGCTGGGGGTTTGACGACCCCATTGGTTGCTGGTATATCTTGTTGCGAAGGGGTTTCAACCCTAAAAGACGTTGCAAATCTCTCCTCTACAATGTATTCAGGAAATGAAATATAATTAGAACCTTGAAAACTTTTAAAAAAAAAAAGTGAAATACAAAATTAATCACATGCAAGAACCCTGTTGATGTACTGTACTCTTGTTCTGATTGTGTTTGCCTGTTCCTGGGATTAAACTGCTGGCTTTGTTTAAGGACTTCTAGTGAAATCCCAACACCACCAAATCTTTAACACCATGCCATCAATGACAAGTTCATTCAAGCAAGAACCAGGTAGAACCGTTTTCCATCTGTACCTGATGACCTTATCTTTTTTTTTTTAGAATGAAAACCTAAAACTATCATTAAAAAAAAAAAAAGAGTTGTTTGGATTTCTATAGGTCCAGACTTAATTTAAACCTTGATAGTTGCAAAGAGCTGAAATCAAACCATACTGGCTCGACAGAAACAAAGAAAACGAATGCCAATAGATCACAAATTCCTTAACCCAAAAAGAACCTACCAATTCAAAAAGGACATCAAATTGCATAGAAGATGGCTACGAATAATCAATCAGGTTCTTTCTAAATAATAAAGGATATTCTGTCTTGCAATGACACCATTTTTCAGAGTAAAGCTAGTATGGATTTAGTTCACCAAATGAATCATGACCCTAAAAAAATGTTGTATCGGCTTCAATCAATGAATTGAAAATCGTTGCTCTTTTGTATTAAGATCTAAAGGTTCAAAATTTCCACAACTCTAGTTTCAACAGGTCATGATTGGAAGAGGGGGGCGATAACAGAAAACCAGTGGTATTTGTGGTTATGAAACTCTGAGACAGAGCCAAGGCAAGTCTAACAAAGTGGATTGGAGTAACCCAACCCAATGGTCAGCCCAGCATATCTTAAACCTCTTGAGAATGAATTAAATAAGAACAAAGCATAATAGTTGTAAGATACTTAGCAGGATGAAAGGTTCCACCCCGCCAACCCAGACCAGGATGTAGGGCCAAACTCAAAGATGTCAGAAAGAAATTGAGATTTATATATTATACCTTTCATTCTCCCACAGGTGACAAGTTTGCGCAGGCATTCCCTAAACTCCATCAAGACACACTTCTCCTGCTCAGCATACACCTCTGGCATACTTTCCACAAAAGCAAAGTTGCTTGTGTGTGGTGGTACTAGAGTTGGGCCCCGTGATGACTCCATGAACACAGCATCCTCTTCATCACACATCAGAGCAAGTGTGCTTGGCGACATTGGCCGTCCATCTGCCTTCTGTCCATCAACTGTGTCAGAGCCAGAAGCTTCATCAACATGGGTCCCGCTGGACCGGTCGTCAGCAGAAGGTTTTTGGATGGCAGAATCTTCTTCCTTATTATCTTTTGTTGATGCAAGGGAGCTCTCAGTCTGATCTTCCTTCTCAGATTGTTTCTCCTTCTGGGCTTTTCTACCTGAACAATTAGTTTAATGACGAACAGATTTCAATGAGAGCCCTTGGTTTGTGGCATCCTTGTGAAACTATAATTAAGGAAGTAAATTATTTCAATAGCGAGACAAAACATGACAAACTCATATTGAGTTTAGCCAGCTTGGTAGCACTACAGTTCATGCTATGTTAATTCAGCAATTTGTGTAGAGGTGTTCAAGTGGTAGCAGTAGCGGCTACAGCACTTACCTTGTGTTTGGACCAAGAATCAAAGAACTAACCACAAATAACCATTTTGTATTCTGTCAGGCTCTTGGCACTAATGTTGTTATGGAAAAAGAAGCAGATAAAACCAAAAGCAAAGATGTTTATCCAAAAAATGTGGACATTAACAGTTGTTAGGAAAAGTGGAAGAACTTTTGGATGGAAATTTGATTCCTTCCAAAGTATTTCACTCAAAACTTACCAGCAAATGCTTTTGCTGCTTCTCCTGATACCACCACCAAAAGCTTACATAGCTCTTTCACATCCTCATTTTGTACAATGTCTGATAGAAGAGGCCTACAAGGTCGTTATGGAACAAGAATTAGGAGGTAACCATGCATTTTACACTTAAGTGATTCATACTTCAAACTATGCCATGAAGCTAAACCTAGTATGGAAAATCATATCCATTCCTAGCAAGTCTAACCAACAATTTCTTTGTAGGAAACAGATTTTTACATCTATTAGAATGACCTTCATTTGATTTACAGCAAGATGATGCTTGATTGTGAAAGTTGATTATCAAGTTTTGAGGTTACAAAATTGCAGATAACTAATAAAACCACTCATTAGATGTTTAATCTTCAACTTTTAAACAGTATTAGATCAGAACAATTTGTTCTGCTATTTTTTTCTCACCACCAAAAATACTAAAAATCACCAAAAAAAATATTGAACTTAGTTTACCATATAAGATGCTTAGTTTCGATCAAATTGAACAGCTCATGTTGTCCATAGCAAGATGACAAAAAAATGAGATATGAAATCATAGTTTGCAGGATCCTATCCAACATGTAGCAGTGTAACATATCTCTAATACACTTTGTATCTATTCCATTTGGTAGTTAAGAAAATCAGAACAAAGAAAAGTTTGATACCTATATGTTACTTTGGAAGGAATCATAGCAGCAGCAGTTAAGTGGTTTAGAGGCCCAGAATGGGGAATAGGCAACCCATTTCTTTGCTGATTCGCCTGACCACGATTAAATAGATAAGATTAAAAAAGAACAAAATACATAACCAGCAGAGATAAACTAATATAAGAATCACTTGACAAACATGAAACCAACAATGTTGCAACAGTATAACAGCTTAACTTGCTTTCATGTTACAGAATAACAGATGGTCAGAGACACAAAGTAACCTGCTTTCGAGATAAGTTTCTTCCCAAACAATCATATTACCAGGAAAAACAATGGTAGGATTAGATCCAGTCTTACTATAACAACAAAGCTAGTAACAACACACTAATTATCAATCAATAATATTCCCAGATAACCAAAACTCCGTGCAAAATATCTAATACTTTTGACATATTTGAGATACTAAAATGTAAAAGAAGATGGCCATTTGCACAAAAAGTAGAGTGGTAGTCTGGTAGATATGCAAAGGCTGCTCCAAAATACATTATTTACACAGTATAAAACTTGTGATGGGGAAATGCTTATTCTGATTGTACATGACAGATCTCAAATCGCAAAGAGAGGTAAATGATCTTTCCCTCAAAAGCAAACGGAGGGATATATACTGATAGATCTCACTGTTGGGTTAGACAGTGCATGTTTCCAAAATTTTCAGGCACATAAACAATACAGAAACCATTAAAATAATTTATAGAAACATGCTTACCACAGGAACAAGGCCCATCCTGTGAATGGTCTGACCAAGTGCAAGATCAGAGGTCTTTCTCTTCCGTGAGTTTGATGGGGACATCAACCCAGCGTGTCCAATGGCGCCATTGATGGCAGCATTTGCAGCCTGCTGCATGTACATGGTGTTGCGTTGATCCCCGTGGTAGAGGGCACGGCGTTCCTCACTACCATCAAAGTTTTTGCAATCCATGCATTTGCAATTCTCAGAGCAGAGGATGTTTGCCTGAAAGCACTCACAGTACTTTTTCAGGCACCCAGACTTCTTGCAGTGGCACCCCTTGTTGTGCTTCCCCACTAGGGGGAGGAGCTCACCCACTGCCTCCTGCTGGTATATTACAAGAAGAATAGGTTATATTGTTAGCCAACAAGCTAGTTCTAAAACGTATACTGCTAAAGCAGGTGAGGTTGATTGATTAATTTATTATCTCAAATTTTGGTATCTAAACTTGCCATATGTAAAGGATTAATATCCTCGGTCTCAATGAAAAAGACCGTTTAGGGAAGTGCATATATCATTTCTCCTATATAATCTGATATCTGATTTCACTTCAGTACAAACCAACATCAATATATTTCATCTTTTTGTGTAGCAAAAATTAGCTAAAACCAAACAGGGGATAACATTGTAATTTATCTACTATAATAATAGGTATTTTCTTTCCTTCTAGCCAAATGTCCAATACCAAAGCATTAAAGTCCAATTTATAGTAGGGAGGCTCTTCTAAGCTTGTCAAATATTTGAATTCCTTTTGCAGAAACTTCTGGCACAACTTCAGATATAGCCGGGGCATACAAATTATCTTTTTTTCCTTCCGTTGTCTACTAGAGGTCTAAAGCATCTAGACATGGCAAAATAACCCCCAACCGAAAGGATGGTTATTATCTTTTCACCTATTTTACAAGTATAAACAACCAGAAAACAACTAAATTAAGCACTAAATATTGTACTTACAACATTGTCCCGAATGGTACCATGAGGGCTGTTACCGATCTTTGGCCTAAAAGCATCAGGGTTGCGCTCCAGTGTGGCATCCACGGCATCTCGCCTTGCAGCTTCATTCTCAACATTGTTGAAGCAATTTGTGCAGTTACAACCATCACAGTACACCCCTGATGCAAAGCACTCACAGTACCTGAATCAAACATTAGACATGAATGAACTTAAGCTTTCTTTCTTAAAATAAGCCCCTATATACAGTATCGCTCGACATACAGCTTTATAAACATGTTTAGTTCACATAAGACCGGACAATTTAACTGCACATCTTAATTAGGACAATTAGCACCCATTATATTATCAACTTGCAGATACCTATCAGCACATATCACATGGGCAGTAACATCAAATTGTTATGATAACTTAAATAAAATATTTATAAGAATTTTCCCTCACCCTAGTGAGCTTTTCCTTCTTCAAATGTTGCATGAAACTTTAAGTTATCAGTTCATTATATCCTTCTATTTTCTTTCAGGGCCAGTGCATTTTAGGTCTTCTCAATGGATTGCAAAGGAAAGTGTTAGCAAAAGACCGAACAACGAACTCATGTTTTCAAATTCTCTTTAGCATGAAAGTTGAAACTATCAACCAGACAATGTAATCAATTTGTCCAAGGAATGTTATATTAAAGTACACAAGGCATTATAAGGGAATTAAATTGCATGGTATTGATACAGCACTTTTCATGATCATGGTGTATCAAGGTATTCTGCACAGAATGAAGTTACAAAGTACATAATGCAAACCAGTAGACAAACAAAATTTATAAAAAGGAGGCTCTAAATCATACAAGACTGGTCTAAAAGTGGCAACATAGGAAAAACACAGAAATATGTTTAGAGAGCACAATATTTCTAGTGTGTAAACATGCATATACTCAAATTGCATTTAATTTAACATACAGTTTCAAGCATCTAGAGTGTCTACAGTTGCAGCACTTCTTCTTTGTTGGTGTGCCATCTTTCATTTCATGCATTGAGCGAGGCCTTGGTTTTGGGGATTCAGGCTTCCTGAAAATATTAGGAAACAAAAGGGCAAAAACAAATTATACACTCAATTTAAAAAAAAAGAAAAGAAAATGAATCAAATTTTTTTATAACAGAAGGATGATAACAACAATAGGCTTCGCAAATAAAAGGTCAAACCCCTCAGTGCCAAAAAAGCTATGCGTTTCTGGAGTCAACTAGAAATTAGAAGGGGAAAATTCAAATATTTGAATTCAATCCAAACATACGGAGTTCAATTTAAAGCTTTTAAACCCCTGAGGAAGGTTAAATAGTCACCAATTTAGACAAAGTTTGTTTTCCTTGAGCGGAAATTGAGATTGAAAGAAAAGAATTCAAATTTGAACGAAACCTAGTCACGAAAGCCGACTCCAAATAGGAGTAACTGAAAGAGGTAATATATAAACACAAAATTAGGCGAAAAGAAATAAATAGCCAACTAATTTAACAAAGAAAAAGCAATCCGACTTCTAATCCTCAAAACTTCGTTCTCAGTAGAAGTAAATCCACGGAAAACAAATGTTACCTACTAGAAATCAACAAATCAACAATTGTTTCCTCCGATTCAAATTAACCATACCTGTTCTAAATTCTATCCCCAAACCATCCCCACATACGGAGACACCCAAGTTTGTCTTCAGGAAAAAAATCAAAATAAAGGGAAGAAAAAGACAAAACTCACTTTCCCAAATTCAAAAATTGAAAAAAAAGGAACACAAAATTCATCAGAAACTAACATGGTAACTACGGTCGGCATAGGCCGGGCAATCGGTTGCGACAACAGATGCTGTTGCACAAGAGTCGGCGGCCTTACATGCGGCAGGTGGTTCTGTTGCGGCACCACCGGCTGTAGCTTGGGCTGTAGTTGAGGCAGTGGTTTGGGCTGTGGTTGTTGCTGAGGTTGTACATGGATTGTCGTCTGAGGTTGTATCTGAGGAGGTCTGGTCTGAAGTGCTCTAGAAACGGCCGCAGCGGTAGCTGCCAAAGCGGGGTTTCCGGAATAAGTAGCCGAAGTGAAATCAAGCTGTCGTGCTAGTTTCTTTGGAGGGAAATCACCAGCTGGCGCAGCAGCAGATTGGCCTCCTTGCTCCATCCAGACAGATCTCGGCCGTGAAACCCCAATCGGGCGGCTGAGATCCACCGGCGAGTGGGACCCGTGCGAAATTGAGTTAAAGTGGTTCTAGATTCTCCCTTCCCCTCGAGATATTTTGATTCGCTCGAAGGGAGGTTTTGGGGGAAGAAGAGGGAAAAATTAGAGAAGAGAACAAGGAAGGGGCTTTGAGGCTTTGTTTGTCTTGCTTTCTCTCTCTCTCTCTCTCTCTCTCTCTCTTCTATTGCAATCTCCTCTCGATTTTCTCTCAATCTCTCTCCCTCTCAGCTTTTGAAATCGAATTCATATTCGACGGCCGGATTTCGTTTGGTCGGCGATCCAACGTGCGAGAGGTGCACGACAGATCCGACGGATGGAATTCATAGACGCCGGGTTGGTGATGTATCCACCGTTGGATCTTTGGGGATAGATAGGGGATCCTTTAAAGTCGCTTTCAGAGAGTTCCTTGGTTGAACATGGTGTATTCTTTGAAAGTAAATTATAGAATTGAATGGTGGGACCCGCTTTTAAATTTCCTATTACTGTGCAGTTGTTATCTTGGACCAAGTTCATCATACAAATATCATTCCATTGGTTTTGTCCGCTTCGTTTAAGTTTTTTTCTATATCCACAAAAATATTTTACTCTGTTTCACAAATTAGTGATGTGGTGTTATACAATTGTATCAGAAGTTGAAAACCAATATCTGACGATATGTTTTGTGTTAGCGTAGAAAGTTGTAAATAACTAGGTGGATCGTTATATTGAGATTTTTTAATCGGTTCTTCTCGCCTCGATCGCTCTTTTGTGTTATCGATTTCAGTGGAAAGTATTTTTGAATGGAGTGTTGGGTCGCGTGATAAGGTGTTAAAGTACAACGTCAGCCGTTAGATGGCGAGAATTCCCGAATCGGACAGTAGATAGTTAAGTTAGATTTTAGATTATTTATAATAGGAAATAAATTGACTCACCCGCGAATATTAGTGGGTTTTTCCACTTTTCCCTCGTTTTTTAACGGAGTCGGATTATATGCTTTTTCGAAAGATCCGAAATTCAAATCAAACGCTGCTACTTAGACACGTCGTTTCAAATTTTTGCACAGATCGCTGATGTGATTTTCAAAAATTAGTTAGCTGCGTAAAAATATCTGATAATAGATTATTTTATTTTTATTGCTTAATGAAGTCGTTAACATGCTCAGGAATCAGGATGAACTTTAAATTTTTGCGCTGAGGAACAAAAGTATATAATGGTCAGAGTGCAGTAATTTTTGGCGCTAAGCGACAAAATATATTTATGACATTACATTTATTTTGATCCTACCACCACCACCATATGCTGGTAGGAATTATTTTAAAAAATATAAGGAAATAACTACTAAACCAACAATCGCATACAATTCTTAAAGAAAAAAAATCCATTTGAAAAATAAATAAATGTCCTCATGAGCATAATTATGCATTTTCAAGTTAAATATCCCTCATTGATGTCCTTAAATGCATGCTGCCTATATATGGAGATGGAGGTAAATAAAAAGGGGGGAAAAAAGGAGCACGCCCTGCTAATTGGTCAAGTCAAGTCTTGTTTTATGCTAATTTCTCAGTGGGTTCTAAAATAAGGAAAAAGAATCCCATGTTTTTAGGAAAAAAATTTTAAAAATCTTGGCAAAATTATTTTCAGAAAAAAAATATTTACAAGTATACATGTTACAAATTTAGCATGATAATTAATGCTTCTGTCAGTTATCGAGTTTGGGGTCTGGATCGAATTATGCCTTAATTTTGCGTTTAAGTACACCATATAAAAATTCTAAAAGACGTTGAAATCATATCAAAAACTTCAATTAATTTGTATTTACACACCCGCAAATGCATTTTGCAATAGTCATTTAATTATATATGATATAAAAACTCATTTTTCAAACATGGTTGTATGAGGCCAGATACAAATATTAATTGCATCTCCTAATTATTTGAATTTTCAAAAAAAAAAAAAAAAAGAGATAGATTGAGTGACGCTAAATACAATTTCATAATTATTTTTTCTTTTGTTTTCAATACATAAATTCCATCTTGGCAACATTTATAATTAAATGCACTGTATTGATCGCTCTTAGTGTGAAACGGTCTATTAATTTTTTCAGGTGGCATTTTGTCCGCAAGATGCAATAATGCCAATGACGTTACTATCTCTTTTTTCACATATTTTCTCCGGTGTAAGATGGAGAAAGTACAAGGAATCTATGGACTGAAGTAGAAGTTCGCTTGACCAGCAAAAGGGAAGTTCATGTTTCACTCGCTCATTTCAAAATGTATTGTCTGTAGCTTCTTGCTATTCTTGTCAGCAATGTTAATCTAAACATATAAAATAATTATTTTGAACTTAACTTGTAATTTATTTATAAAGTGAGATTTTGTGAATAACGAGTTATTTTGATAGATTTGACAACGGTTAAAACTAATTTACAATTTTGAAATCCAATCTTTGAGATGTCATCTGCACTACATGCACGTCATATACATGAAAATTAACGACATGCAAATTTTGCTATTCATCAAATGGATTGAAAATCATACCGATCACTTTCTTATAATCCCTTTATGAAATATACCTTAACTATATAAACCGTGAATTTTTAATAAATAAATATAAAATTTATATTTAATAATAAACATATAAAATAAAATAATTTTAACAATAAACATCAAAACACGCCACTAGTAGGGGGCAATAGGCGGCAGCGCCAATGGAATTAGCAAGCCTGGCGATACAGTACAATTCCATCAATTTTTGGAGTTTAAAAAATTTGAAATTTCTAGATGCGCCAATGGAATTGGTGCGTTACTATTTTTGAAAAAAATTAGTATCTTTTAAAAAAATTCTGAGTGGGCAAACATATTTCTATTTTTCAAAAATAATTATCATTTTTTAAAAAATTCAGATGCATCAATGAGGGTGGCGCGTCAATATTTTTTAATTAAAACTAATTTTATTATTTCAAAAAAAAATCCAACATGCTAATGGGAGTGGTGCGGCTGCAGGTGTGCAATCGCACTGGCACGTCTAGATGTTTATTGTTAAAATTATTTAATTTATATATTTATTATTAAATGTAAAATTTAGACTATGTTTATTAAAAAAATCACGGATATATAAATGCTTGTAGATGATCGATCTATAAAACTAACAGTATACCCGCTAAATTGCTTACTCTTAAGAGTTATACTGATATCAAAAGAACTTGTCCTGAAATTTTGATCTGTGTCAAGTGTGTCAGATTATGCGCCGACCAAGACAGCGTGTCTGACAATGAGAAAGGATCCCTTCATCCCTTGTACGGTACCCACCTTACTCCATCCGTAACGGTAATGGGACGGAGATCATGAATGCTCATTATTCGATTAATTAAAGAATTAGCTTAAAAATTAATAGTAAGTAAAGAAAATAATAGCATTACTTACTACCGCATACTTTTCCATTCAAATATTCAATAGATTTGTCAAGTTGCGTGCATGAGAAATGCTAGGTATTGTTTGCAAACATATAAATACATTTCGAATAAAAAAAATTAAAGAATTCCTTCCAATGATGATCAGATTCTTTGTATCATAGTTCATACCTAACTTGCAAGGACTTAAAGGATTGGCCAGGCAACACTTGGCGGTACATGTTCAAAATTTTAATTAATTTATTTGCAGATTATTTAGCACTTCAGTTTTCTTTTTTCTTTTTTCTTTTTTTTTTTTGAAAAGTAGTTTTCTCGATCACCAAAAGAATCAATCCAGAACTAGGTCAGGTCGCTAATAAGAGAAACACATGCTCTTTTAAATATATATGTTCTTGTAGGTACATTTAACTAACGACGAAGTCGTCAATTTAATTATTTTCGATTCAGACTTAAAAATCTGAATTGATACTTAAAGAGCATATTAAAAAGTACAGAAGTCCATTTATTTTTCCTTAACAGTTTTATTGCATAGATAAACAATTTAATGCAGCTCAATTAATAATTTTATATAATATGAGCGACATCCATCCAAATTTACATTTTATATTTGTGCAATTGAAATTTAAGTATTGCATAAATTACATTTTATATTAACTTTAAATAGAGGAATAAATTATCATTGTAGTTGCAACTTAAAAAATTCCTTAATTGTAAACCTCTATCTAGTTTTTTGTTTAAAATGTAATTTTAATATACGCGATGAAATATTTTATTAATATTTTCCGATTATTGATTCAGTGACTTAATAACTTAATGGAATAATACTAACAACCGACATTATAAACTTATCTTTGTTCAGGCGATCATTTAGCACACCTCATATAAAATTTAACATCAATACGTAACTTTGCAGATTTTAAACTTGCATGACCCATGGGCGGCTTGAAAGAACATCAGAAAATGTACTCTTAACCTCACCCGAAAAAATTAAAACTAACGTTACTGTTCACACGAATTTCGAGAATAATAGTTAAAAATTCAGAATTTTAAAAATAACGTTGTTGGATCGGCGTTTCAATTGCCGAAATCACAGAACCCTTGGATCGGCGATTGAAACGCCGATCCAAGCTTGGATCGGCATTCCAATCGTCGATCCAAGCTTGGATCGGCGTTTCAATCGCCGATCCAAGGGTCTGAGCTCCTATATAAGCGAGACAGCGACCCCTCATCCCCACCCTTCTCTCATTCTCTCTCGCGCGCGGGACAGAGCTCTTCTGAGGTTAGTTTTTTATTTTATTTTATTTATTTAATTTAATTAATTTAATTAGGTAAGTAATTAAAAAAATAGATTAAATATTGAAAAAATAATGAAAAAATAAGTAAAAAATCAGAATAAATATAAATAATTATAATATGTAATTTGGGAATTTTTTTTATTGAATTTAATTAGTTTATTTATTTAATTTAAGTAGTTTAATTAGATAAGTAATTAAAAAAATAGATTAAATATTGCAAAATTAATGAATAAATTAGTAAAAAATCAGAATAAATATAAATAATTTTAATATGTAATTTGAAATTTTTTTTATTGAATTTAATTAGTTTATTTATTTAATTTAATTAGTTTAATTAGGTAATTAATAGAAAAAAATAGAATAAATATTGATAAAATAATTAAAAAATTAATAAAAAATCAGAATAATTATAATATGTAATTACAAACTTTTTTTGAATTATTTTGTACATTTTATAATTGTGGATAAGTTAATTACAAATTAGAAAAAGTAAATAAAATAATAAAAATTGATAGATTAATTTTTTAAATGTAGGAAAATTTTCTAAAAAGAGACAAGCAGCGCTTCTAGTCGAGGTGATTTTTTTTTAATATTTATACATTTAATTAATTTATTTTATTGAGGTAATAAATGAAAAATTAGAATAATTATTCTAAAAAAATTTTAAAATATGTAAAAAAATAAAAAATTGGAAATGTTGTTGTATGAGATTGAAAATTTTGTTGTATGAGATTTGGGTTTGTAATTAGGAGGGATTTGGGTGTTTTTTTTTTCGGAAACACTCCAGGTACAGGGGAGATGCTGCCGAAAGTTTATTAGATTATTTACATTGATAATTTTTATTATAGTGTAGTAAAAATGCCACCGAGAAGAAGAGTACCAGAGGCACCACCTCGTAGATCTACGAGGCTTCGTGGAGATCCTGGCGCTTCTACATCTACCGCTTCTGTTGATGCCGAGGCATCTACATCAGCGGATCCTGTTGTTCCCCCCGGTCCTGTTAATGCAGATCGTCTCTTGCATTTGGATGAGTCGAAAGTTTGTGGCACTGGTGTAAGTTATTATTATTCTTTTACTTTTTTTTACTTATATATTTCTATTTTGATAGTATTTTTTAAAATAATTAAAAAATATATATATACAGCATTGGAGGGCAGTACTACATAGGGCTAAGATGTCACGAACTGCTGAGGTGGATGAGCGTTTGATGAGACTTGGACTGATACATTTCGTTCAGTTAGGTCATATGCAGCTCGATCATTCGCTTTTGCAGGGTCTAGCCATGTTCTGGAGGCCAGAGACCCACACTTTCTTTTTTCCGCACGTTGGCGAGATGACGGTCACTTTAGAGGTAAGGATCAATACCTATTTGTAATATTTTTTTTTGTAACTATATATGTATAAAATTTGAACTATTTGCAGGATGTGGCCTTCTTATACGGTTTACCTACGGCTGGCAGAACCGTTACTGGACGGACCGATTACGACGCCATACAGTTACTCCAGAATTTGACGTTGCCGGAGGATACAGACACGACGATAGTTGAGAAGTGCTTCAGGGAAAAAGAACGGCAGTAAGAAGGTTTTAAAAAATTTATTTTTATGTTAATTTTAAATATATATAATTCTTACAATCAAATTACATTAATAATGTAATGCAGGAAATCTCATTCCGTTAGGTTAAAGGAACTGCGTAAGATTTGGAATCAGATTGGGGGACCTGGCACGAATAACGCAGCGAGGATCGACAGATAGACACGCGCTTGAGTGTTGGAGATTTTTGGATGCGAGTTATTTCCTGACGGCACGGGTGACTCAGTTCCATGTTTTTATTTGCAATTATTGGAGGTTAGCCCAGAAATAAATATCTCACATTTATTGCACTTTAATAAGAAACTAAATATATGAAAGAGTTGATGATATTTCTTAAGAAAATAATTCCTATTTGCAGGATCTTCATTCTAGTAACTCGGTGCAGTACAATTGGGGTGGTGTCACTCTTTCCATGCTATACCGAGGCTTGGACACTGCCTTCATTAATAACAACATAAATATTGGTGCTCCTTGGTTGCTCTTGCAGTTGTGGTCGTATGCAAGATTACTACTTAGTCGGCCGTCGATCACGAAAGATTTTTATGGTTGGGGTCTACCAAGTATTGACTCGTGTCCACCTTATGGGAGGTATGTTGATTTGATTTTAATTGTAATATTTAAAATATGTTTTATTTGACTTTAACAAACAACAAAATGGAAATGCAGGAAGTGGACGACGAGACATAAATCGAAAAAGTTCACCGGCCCTACTCGCAGTGTGATAGAATATGCGAGGGATGTCTGCATGAAAATGAAACCTGAGCATGTCGTGTGGAGGCCTTATGATCACATCAGGGACCGCATGCCTCGTTGTGCCCAGGTTGAGCAGAGGATGTTCCTTCTACGCATCCCATGCATTCATTATTGGGTCGTGATGTGGCACCACGTAGATCGTGTCATGCATCAGTTTATGCTCTATCAGACAGTTCCCCCACCGCCACCTGAGGTATATTTAACTGTTCACATTATTAATTTCATTATTTAATTCTCGCAATTATATTTTGTTGATTAACTGTGATTTGAATAAAACAGCCTTGGTCGAGAATGGAGGAATTGATGGGATACCAGCATAATACCTATCGAGGTATTGACTGGCATCAACTATTTGTGCATGAGGTGAACAAGTGGGCGAACACTAATGAGGCTAGGGTGATAGAGGATCGGCCGTGGAGCGAAGATATTTGGAGCGACTACCGACGCTGGTTGAGTGTACATGGAGGTGCGCATCTTGTGCAAATTCCTGAAGGGGCAGCGTCTGGTCCGGCTCATAACTTGTCATACCTTCGCGAGACGCCTGGTCACATGAATTTGGTAAGTTACATTACGTAGAATTTTGTGCCTAATAAATAATTCATTGGCTAACAAAAATTGAACAGGTCAAGCATACTTTGCGGGAGGCGTTGCGAGGATGTGCATGGGTTGTCAAGATGGGATTTCGTCGTGCTGGGAAGCAATTGCTGAGAGGGTGCAGCACGTCCTTGGATATTGTTGGCGAGCCTGCTCGATTACCTCGACACTTAGAGTCGAAGGGTCTTCATTCAGATATCGACTCTATCCCTGATACGGATGATGAGGATGATGCGCCAGAGCCGGGATCTATTGAGAAGCAGCTTTTCTTGCGGGTATAATACATTTTTCAATTACTTTTATTAATATTATTGTTCCTTTCATGCTTAATATTCTATAATTATTTAAAATATTTTTATTATTTTTATAATATTATCTGTAACAGGATGATTTTAGTCTGCATGATTGGGATTCATATTTTGATGCTCCACGACCCAGTCAGCCTCTGGTTCGGAGCAGACGGTCGCATTCCGGTATTTTTGAGCCTCACTCCGGATCCACAGAACCTCATTCCCAGCCTCAGACCACAGAGCCGCAGGCCCCACCCCATTCGCAGCCACGGAGCACACAGCCGCAGCCTCCGCCCTATCCGCAGCCCCAGACCATACAGCCGCGGCCTCCACCGCACAGCACACAGTACACATATGGGAGTCCTTACCCTCCACCTCCGCTATATACTCAGACTCAGTACGGAAGAGGGTACAGTCAGCCTTTTGTGCTTACTCCCGCACCTATCTCTCAGGCTGATGCATACTATCAGGCATACGGTACCCCACTGCAGGACCCATTCACACCTATGTCGCACCATCCATTCGTCGATTCTGGGGCCTCATCTAGCAGACCGCCTCGTCATTCCACTCCATTTTCTACGACATATCCTCCCCCCCTCCTTCCCCAGGACTTGCTCCCGGTCGAGAGCCCCGAAACTTGCCTGGTGCTGCATGGGATTTATCTCCTTCTCAGGGATGGTTCCGTCGTGATGGACATCAGTAGGATAGTGTGATATTTATTGTGATATTTATATTTTTGTACGAGTGTGATATTTATTGTGATATTTATATTTCGTATTTGGCTTTGATTCCGTCACTTGTTAGGATTGCAAAACTACGCGAAAAAATTCTAACAAATTCATAAAATATCACATTAGGTAATAAAGGCGCTGCACTCTCATGCCTGTAAGTTTCATACCATAAGGTCAAACGCATAAAAAACATAAAATCGCTAAAATACCTAAGATATCATTCCCGAGGAACCCTACTTCTAATTTGTTCCATTTTTAGGATTGTAAAACTACGCGGAAAAAAATTTAAAAAAAACTATAAATAATTATTGTAGATGCAAAATATTATGAATTTAGTCAACCATAAATATTAAAATTAGAGTTATCTTCACCGAATAACATAAAGTCAACCCTTACATCGATCTATAAAGGGTCAATTTAAAAAAAAAATACATAAAAATATTACATAAAACTAACGCCGGCCTCCTCCTGGTAAGATATTCATGAACCTTGATCCTAGCCGGTCAACCCCACGTCGTAGTCCCCCTCCCCCACTGTTTGTGCTTTGAGATGGTCCCCTGCTACTTGATGCGCCATGACTCTCCGTGACTTGTGGGAAATCGGAGCGACATTGATCGGTCACCCAGGCTAATGAAATTTCGACGTGGTTGAATATCTTCTATCCCAAGACTGACGCGACTTTCATTGCGAGAATCAATACTGATAGAATTCCGGCTAGGTTGGACGACCTGTACGACGACCAGATTGAAGGTCCTCCATCGATATAGGTTGAGATGTGTCTTTGGCCACCGCAGCGTCCCTTCTGGTTCGGCGCCTTTGGTTTGCCTGATTTTTATTTCTCATTGCATTCATCCACATCCAATCACGATCCTTCTTTCGCCTGCCCCGATTAATCATTGTTTTATCCGGATATATCACGGGACCATCATACCGAGGCCACTTATCTTCGTCTTCGTAGCAGTGAAAATCACCTGTTGACCATATTTTAACCATATTCTCTGTGCTGTACCGTTCGTCTACAAAATCAGAAACATCCCACCTACAATTACCGCATACGGCAACCACATGAAGACATGGTATTCCTGTGAGTTGAGGTTTTCTGCACTTACACCAAGCACGCCTGCTCGGTAGTTGAGGATCTCTCGGTTGGTAATCACGTTTGAGGAAAACTTGGTACTTCCAGGTTACCCCCGGATCATTTTTTTCGAATGGCACTTGAGCTTCAAATTCTCCATGTTCAATGTCAACGGTGATAACGTTTATTGCCGCTGTAAATATGAATTTATATCATTATACATTTTAAAGAGTAGAAGTAAATATGATTACATTAGAAGTACATTTGTACCTGCTTTTTGAGTATGTTTCATCAGCTTAAGTTGGATTTCTTTTGGCCATCGTTCTCCCTCCGCCTGTCTCGTCAAAACTATTTGCTTCCTCTCATTAAACCATTTAACAGTTTTGTACCAAGTACCTTCCACAAGTCCAACAACTGGTAGTCTTCTCTCAGCCTTGTACCTGCTATTGAGACTTTCTGATCCATTACTCGTCATAATTCTCCAACGATAACCACCGTCATACGTTTGTGCCCGCATTTCAGGTTTCCACTGCTCGTTGCCATCTGCTTCATTTTCTTTCTCACACTTTTCAAGGTAGTCGGTCGCCTTTGGATTCGTTTTCTTCAGTTCGTTCCACATTTTGTAGAAGGACCTCCTTTTTTTCTTGTTGGCCAACTTATTTCTGAATTTGTCTGGTAGAGCTGCGTCTTTTCCAGATGCCTTGAACACGTTTTCACATACATGTTGCATGCAATACCGGTGCACGGCATATGAAGGGTTCGCATCCTCTTGCCAACCGTATTGGGGTTGTTTGAACGCGTTCTTTATTCCCCAATGGCGATCCGAAACAATACAGAATTTTCTTCCTTCCCCGATAACTTGCCGCCTTAGAAAATTCATGAACCAACCCCAACATTGTTCGTTCTCAGTTCGCACTAGTGCAAATGCTAGTGGAAGCAACCGCTGCTCTGGGTCATAACCGCATGCCGCTAACAATCTTCCCTTGTAGCGACCCGATAAGAACGACACGTCGATGCTGATAACAGGCCTTAGGTATGGTACTGCCGCGATACAAGGCCCATATGCCCATGCTGCTGCGGTGAACATAGCTCTGTTGGGATCCCCTACGCTCTCTGTCAACCATTTGATCTGTGTCACTGGGGTCGTTCTCTGTATAGCCAATAATAAACTCGGAAGTTTGTTGTATGATCCCTCCCACGATTCAAAAAGTTGTTCGATCGCTTTCTCTCTCCCACGCCATAACTTGTTATAGGTTGGTTTTACATTTGGATATTCTTTCTCCAATATAGATTTTACGTCATCTATAGAAAAAACCAAGATCTCTCTTCACTGCATTCCTGATGCTGTTTGCGATTACCACTGCCGTCAGATTTTCATGCGTGAAATCTCCGGCCATTCTCACGCAAGTATGTTCTTCTTCATTCTTTATTATTCTCCAAAATTCACCTTCCCTTTCTGTACGGACATACAAATACCACTTACAAGCAGGCACCTTACAATCCAATATATACAATTCTGGAGTACTTCTAGTGGTTTTATGCTGTACATTATTATCTACGGCGTATTTATTACAAGCTTGTTTTAATTGTGGTTTTGACATAAAAATGTTTCCTTGCGCTAAAGGTCCAGAAGTTTCTGTTTGAGACGGTTGTGGAATCGAATTTCTATACTCAGAGATATCCATAAATTGGCTAACGGGATGGTAATTATCGGTCCTTCCGGTAATGTAATACTCGTGATTCGCGAAACCCTGCGCATACAGACCCTCTCTCTCAATATCCTGTGACGTCCAAAACTCTTCCTCTTCATCAGTGAAATCCTCCCCCGTTGCATAATTCGACTGATAACCCGGACCACGGTCGTATGTCTCGTCAAGTTCGTCTATATCCCCTTCTTCTTCTTCATCTTCATCTTCCTCTGCTTTTTCTCTAACTGGTCTACTACTCTCAGGTTGGTCCCATGGATCCCAATCATGTGCATTGGTGTTGTACTCATTATTTGTTCCATCTTGTCTTTCTCGTCCGCTACTACTCTCAGGTTGGTCCCAAGGATCCGAACCCCATGCACTCATATTTGTTCGCCCTTGTCTTTGTTGTCGACTACTACTCTCAGGTTGTTCCCAAGAATCCCAACCCTGTCCACTCGTATTGTATTGATTATTTCTTTCTTCGTCTTCTTCGGTATTATTGACTTGTTCATTCAAATTATAATTATAATCATAATTATAATTATAATTTGTGTGTCCCCCTAATTTAAAATTATATAATTTCTGTGTCATCGTAATCAAAATTATTGATTTGCATTTATTTTAAAAAGCTTAATTTAAAATTTTATTATTCAAGAGTAAAGGCAAGAGCAAATTAATTATAAATGCGTACAATTAATAGCAAGAGTAAATTAATTACTTTAAAAAACTAATTTTATCAATTCTATAATGGCACAAATTTAATTAGTAATTTTGTCCAATTATGCAAAAGATTTTTTAACCAAAAGTTTCTTAATAAGCCAATTATGTTTAGTAAAGAATTATAATCCTAATTTAAGCAAACTATATATTGCATATGTTCATGACTATTGTAATCCTAATTCAAAAATAAATAATAAAGTAATTTTACTAATAAAATTTGTCGTAAGTTACCTTGTAGGCCACCACCAGTAGCTGGAAGCAAATCAACGTGAAGTTGAAAGCCGTGTAGCCTTCTTGCTTGGAAGCACTCACGTCGTACATACCGCCATTCATTTTCAGAGTTCACCGGCAACTGCATCTGCTGGAACCTCCCTTCAATTATGGTATTAAAATGGGAAACAATTCTCAAATTATAATGACCTTGATAAAATCCCAATGCTGATAAAATTATTTCTTTAATTGATTCATAATCAGTTTGCGAAGTTGCATCCAAACTGAAATAATTTGATGGATTATATGGAGATTGATTAACGAAAACATGAATGAAAATCATATTTTTGACAGTATAGAGAGTCGAGTATTTGAAAATAATGGGTGATTTTCGAATTCGGAACGGCATGTTCTATTTATAACCAAATGAGAGTGAAAATAATTATGAGCAATCAAATCAAATCGCACTAAAACGCACTGTTAAATCGCACTTAAATTCAATTTACACCTTGGATCGGCATTTGGGACGCCGATCCAATTCTTTTAATGATAAAAATCACTAAAAATGAATGATTAAAACCATAAAAAACAGTAAAAGCATTAAAAAAGTCAGAAAACCAGTTGGATCGGCGTTCGAATCGCCGTTCCAAGCTAAAAATTAATGATTAAAATTATAAAAACAGTAAAAGCATTAAAAAAAGTAACTTTTAGCGGTAAACCAATTGGATCGGCGTTTCAAACGCCGATCCAATTGGTTTACCGCTAAAAGTTACTTTTTTTAATGCTTTTACTGTTTTATCTTTTATTATTATTTTCTATTATTATATTTACTTATTAATATTATTATTAATTGCTATTATTATTGCATTGTTATTAATATTAATTTGGTAATTGTTATTAGTTATTATATTAGTAATAATTTTATTATTAAATATTAGGATTTATTATGTATTTTTGTGATTATTGCATGATTATTACTATTAAATTAGTAAGTGTTATTAGTAATAATTTAATTTTTAAATATTATTATAAATTTGTTAATTGTTGTTAGTTATTATATTAGTAATAATTTAATTATTAAATATTATTATAAATTTGGTAATTGTTGTTAGTTATTTTATTAGTAATAATTTAATTATTAAATATTATTATAAATTTGGTAATTGTTGTTAGTTATTATATTAGTAATAATTTTATTATTAAATATTATTATAAATTTGTTAATTGTTGTTAGTTTTTATATTAGTAATAATTTAATTATTAAATATTATTATAAATTTGGTAATTGTTGTTAGTTATTATATTAGTAATAATTTAATTATTAAATATTAGGATTTATTATGTATTTTTGTGATTATTGCATGATTATTACTATTAAATTGGTAAGTGTTATTAGTAATAATTTAATTTTTAAATATTATTATAAATTTGTTAATTGTTGTTAGTTATTATATTAGTAATAATTTAATTATTAAATAGTAGGATTTATTATGTATTTTTGTGATTATTGCATGATTATTACTATTAAATTGGTAAGTGTTATTAGTAATAATTTAATTTTTAAATATTATTATAAATTTGTTAATTGTTGTTAGTTATTATATTAGTAATAATTTAATTATTAAATATTATTATTTATTATGTATTTTTGTGATTATTGCATGATTATTACTATTAAATTGGTAAGTGTTATTAGTTATTATATTAATAATAATTTAATTATTAAATATTATTATTTATTATGTATTTTTGTGATTGCTTAATACTATTATTATTAATTGTTAATGCAGTATTTATTGTTTAACCTAATAATTAGCTGCAAAAGGACAGGCGTGGTCTGATAAAGTCTGAAAAAGTATACTGATATCCATCTGCCCTCCGCAAAAGGACAGGCGTGGTCTGATAAAGTCTGAAAAAGTATACTGATACCCATCTGCCCCCTGCAAAAGGACAGGCGTGGTCTGATAAAGTCTGAAAAAGTATAGTGATGCCTATCTGCCCCCTGCAAAAGGATAGGCGTGGTCTGATAAAGTTTGAAAAAGTATATTGATCCCCATCTGCCATCTGCAAAAGGACAGGCGTGGTCTGAAAAAGAATCACGTGAAATTAATTTTTTATTGTGTGATTCTAAGTCTAAAATTATTTATAAAACCACCTTTCATCAACCAGATTATGCAACACAAACTCAATTCTTCTTTCTGAAAAATTCACTGTCATGGACAAAGAAAATAGCTCTCACTCCAATAGTGATGTCCCAAATTGGCGAACGGCTACCCGAGATGAATACTGGCCAAATTACGAACATTCCCCTGTCAATACAAATGAAATAGAAAAAGGAGATTATCATGCAACATGTCGCACATGTTTTCGCACTTTCAAATACAATATCTACGAAGATGACGGGATAGAGTTCGATTTAAAAATACACTACCAGTGGCACATTAATGGTGTGGAAGAAAGAAATCGCAAGGAGCACCTCCATAACCACTATCCATGAACTCCTTTTGGAGTTCCGCCTCCATGACAGCGACAATCAGGACGGACATCTCCATGTCGTCCATGACGTGCTTGTCATGGGCATCCTTGTCCGCTTGAGGGGCATCCGACTTGGGAACCGCGGGGATGGGAGTGGTTAGGAGGTATTCCTTCTTTTCAAACCTAAGGACAAGCCTAAGGTTCCGGTGCCAATCCAGAAAGTTGGCACCGTTGAAGGCGAGCTTTTCTTTCTCTAAAAGAGAGCGAAGCGAAAAGGATGAGGAAGACATCTACAACAATTAATTCAAATTAAAGCCAATTAGTTTATGTTTTTATTTTATTTTCAATAAAGTAAAACTTTCACTACTTTAATATAAGTCCCTTAAAAGTAATGAATTTCCAAGACCCCTATTTTCGTCAAGTTGGACCTGCTATGGCACGTCACCCAAAATGACTAGATAAGGTAGGTTCTCTTTAACCAATCATACAACTTTATGATTCTTGGTTCGCATCGCGAACTTCGCCCCGATGTCCAAACTCTAGTTGGGTCCATCGATAAGTAACATCTCTCTATTTGCTCCTTACAAATCCCTTTATTTGTACCCCGACTATCAAATTGACAACCATGACGTCCGCTTGGGCGGACCGCGCCATGAGAGGGCAATTGACGTGAAGGGGATAGAGAGAAGGAGGGCGGTCGACTTAATCAAATTTGGGACAAACAATTATGTGACTATTGTTTGGTGGTCGTGTAATCATACACTCATACCTATCCTATGACATTCATAGCATCCACAAACATTCACATAATAATAAGCATCTCAAGCATTGTTGTGGGTTTGTATGGCTCCCGCTTGCATTAGTTCCGCCGCATCTCCATGTAGCAAAACTAATCTAATTGTCCCTCCCACTAATCATATGGATCCTATCCTATATAATTAAAGGACAAAATACATGTGAAAATATCCCTAATTCCCTCCTAGCCTTAGGGGCATGCAAGCCTCACAAGTTACATTAAGAAATTAATCATAATTAATTAATTAACCATGGCACCAAAGGCCTTACATACAATCAATCACATGCATTCACAAATTACAACACACAAGGCATTGGTTTCTTGAGCCATACTAAACCCACGATCCTTCCTACAAAACAAAGTTAGCAAATGTCCCTTTGTTTCTTAATTAACAACAATGAATTAGAGTCTTTGCACATCGCTTGTAGTTCGGGTCTTTCCGCATAAAAGTTTAACTTTTAAACAACTAATTTGCTTAAACCATTTGAAAAGCCAATTCAACAATTGTAAACAGAAAGGAGGAATATCATGGAGTATTCTAATTAATTTATTCAACCAATTTGATTAATTAGAAAATACTTTAACTATTTAAAATATTAAATGGGACCCAATAAAATTCGAAGTTTTTCGGTCTCCAAAAATTATGAAATAAATAATGCATACTCCCTATTATGAGTGTAACTATCTGTCAAAATTTCAGGGAGAGATCACTTACCATCAGAGAGAAACAAAATTAACAAATCGTCAAACTGTGCGCGAAACACCGTTATCCGATTTTCTGTTTTTGTCTAACTCTTTTGGTCTGTAGGATCATCTTCCAAAACGTTTTCATGAAAACATTTTACATAACAAATCTACTATATGTTATTGGCTACCAATCCATCAAACGAAATCCAACTAGTCTTATTTAAAATCATCAAGATAAATAGCAAACAAGCCACTTACCCTGTTCTGAAACAGACTAACGACTAAAAACTATTGACTCAGTTGAGGTATCAAACCTTAATAAAATTCTTTGAAACTAATTTTCACAGAATCTTAACTTCAAGTAGAAACTTTCTATTCAAACACTTTTTCATAAAGTTTTCTCAATAAGTACAGTTTATCCAAATAATCAGTTTGTTGGAAAACCAGATCTGACAACCGATTCATTTCTCATGACTTGAACGCCCACATAAAATCCGAAACATGCAACAAATTTTACATGTACAGAAAGAGCATCAAGTTTACAAGATTTCTAGTCAAGAAATACAGATAGTTATTTTCGAAAAATAAATCCTTCATGCCTAAAACACAGAACTGTGCAGCAGAGTACCAGATCTGCGCACCGTTACCGTTTAATTCACCATAAATTCATAACAACTTAGAAAAAGGTGAAACTAGTGGCTAAAGAACCACATCTCACAGATCTACAACCTCCAATAAAATTTAGAATTTTTTTGAAAGCTTTTCTCAGCGAAAAAACCAAAACAATGTCGAAAACAGAACAAAAATCCAGACAGCAAGCAAGTGCATCACTAATCCATGTGTTAATTAATCATTTCTCAACTAATTATGTGTTAAAATGCTTTAGAACGACCTAGAGCTCTGATACCACTGTTAGGAAGTCTAAGTTTTCAAATTTTTGTGCTAATTAACCATTTAATAAGCAATCCAAACGACTTAGACCTCGAAGGATCTAGTCCAAGCATTCACACACAAGAGAGAGAGGTTAGGAAGGCTATCTCTCCTTGTATCGCAACAAGGAGGCTCGAATCCGGCGATGTCGACGTTGTGCGCACCACCACGCGTGTCTCGGCCTCAAGTCCACCAAGGTATTAACCAAAACCTCGATCTATGCTAGTAGATGAGAGGTTAAGCCTAATCCCTTCCTTCCCTTTGCCTTAATTAACTATTTAATTGGATGGAGGCAAGAGGTGCTCAACACATGAGCTTAAGAGAGCAATGGTGGAGAGGAAAAATTCTGAAATTTTTTCTTTAATTTTCGTCCAAAATATTAGGGAGAGAGAAAAAGGCAAGGTGGCTAGGGTTTTGGCTCCCAAAGTGGTCCTTTTATAGACCAACCACTCTCCCAAAAAGTTGTAACTAATTTACAACTATGCCATCACTAGGGCAGCCATAAAATGGGCCTAAATGGGCTCCATCAATTATTTAATTGGTCCTCTAATTCAATTAATTAGTGGCCCAATTAATTGCTCTCAAGTTGGACCTTTAATTTACCATTTAAATATAGGCCCGTTAGCTCAAATTAATTACTTTAATTAATTCATGTTGAACAAATTAATTATCAACACTTTGATAATTATTTAAGGATTAGAATATGCATTAATTTATTTCTATATAATCCGTTTGACTTAATTAATTAAGACGGTTCGCAACAGTACATAATTAATCAGTTAACATATCATATTATTGCATTCCTTAATACAACCAAATAAATAATGCACGCATGGTCAAAACCTATTTGGACATGAAAAATAAATCGCTATTTATTTCCAATAATCATAAGCGGTATCTAGCAACACGTTATGATTCCCAATTCGCATAAATAGTGTACTGCTACAATATTTTAATCCTGCATAAGAAATAATAGTATTTCCTTGTCTGATTCTTATGTCACATGATATCATCGTATAATCCAAGATAGGAATGTGTCATTCTTGCAGATTATACGTTTCTTGATCTAGAGATGACTGTATCAGTTGCTAGCAAACAATCCATCTCCATCAAGGGGCCCAAACAGATATCATCGCTCACTAAGTAAATTAATGAGGGACATACGATTTTCTTGATGAACAACTTTTCCCCGCACAATTCAAGAGAACATAAATAAAGTCCGTATAGCAGCCCTTATCAGGAATCAACGGTAGACGATATTTATTGAACCTATCCTCATGTGGAAAAGTTGAACCATCTCAAACTTAGAATCAAACTCAAACGAAATAAATAATGACACATAACACAATCCATATATTTATCTCATTGGGTCGTGTCCTGTACTATGTTCTATAACATATACATATGCAATTAAGTTGGCAACTCCTTACCTATGATCTGTAGAACTTAATCATCACTTAACTTACATACTAATCTTATCCGATAATTAATATTCCTTGTTAATTATCAAGATTACGGACCTTTTAGATCTATTATTGTCATTTAATTATAAATGAACTACAGAGATCTACAATTCAGATCCTCAACCTGAATGATCTGTTAATTAATAAATCAAGGAATAAATGATCAAATATCATCAATAACATAAACCATAGAAGTAGCCATATAATGATTGGCTTCTAGGACATAACTCTAACACCTCCAAGATCAAAACCTCCATTCCTCTCAACCAAATCTGTAAAAAATTTGGGGCCCCTAACATGATATTGATTTCCTTCTAATTTCTTAACTACAAATTTTTCCCCATGATATTGTAACATCAATGCAGAAAATAATCGTTGTTCGCTAGTCCGCTGATCTCCGATCAAAATAACAGCAGAAGAGACGCAGCTTGGTTTAGGACCCATTTGCTTAAAATTTCAAAATTAAAACTCTATTAACAAATCAAATAAAATAAATTTAATAATTAATTTAAAATTATTACCTACAAAGAAGTGATATTGCGAATATGAAATGACGAGGAGAAAGTTTATCAATTTCAGACTAACGAGAAAAACTTAGTTTGTGAATAATAAATGATGACAATTGAGCTTATATAGACAATTTTAAGCGGGAAAACGACAAAAAAAATTATTGCAAACCAACTTTGAGTGTTTAAAAATCAAAATGCTCACTAAAAAAAAGCAAATTCAGCGTACTCAAATAGTCAGACCTTGGATCGGCGATTGAAACGCCGATCCAAGCTTGGATCGGCGATTGAAATGCCGATCCAAGCTTGGATCGGCGATTGGAATGCTGATCCAAGCTTGGATCGGCGTTTCGATCGCCGATCCAAGAGTTCTGTGATTTCAGCGATTGAAACGCCGATCCAACAACGTTATTTTTAAAATTCCGAATGTTTAACTGTTATTCTCGAAATTCGTGTGAACAGTAACGTTAGTTTTAATTTTTTCGGTGACCTCACACTGTGGGAATAGTCCGAGAATACTTTGCAACTCAAAAATAGGTATAAAAGAAAAAAAAAAATTGAGAAGACATTATCCGTAATCCTAACTATTTAGAAATTTTATTTAACATTGAGATTCTTTTTGTGTTTGGGTTTTATATTATTATCATATAATAAAGATTACTTCATTTTATGCCTCTAGAGCCGAAAACTTCTTTTTCTTTTCTCTCTTTATTCATATAAAAAATTATTCGTATATGTCTACTTCAGAGAAATTTTTCTCCTCATTACTGACATGCTCTGAACTCTGAAGCCTCTAATTATATATATATAGTTTTGCTATGGTGAGTCGCGACTCACAAGAGGTCTATGAGTCGCACTCAAAATTTCTAGATTTGATTCAAAATGACCGATCCAAACCGTCTAATACGATCTCCCTATTGAAATCTCTGTGCAGACCAAATTTTATATTTTTTTCAAAATTTTTAAGTATTTTTTTGAAATTTTAGAAAATTGTTAATCTAATTAGTTCTGAACCGTTCAAAAACAACAGTTTTTTAAAAATCCGAAAAAAATACTTAAAATTTTAAAAAAAATATAAAATTTGGTCTGCATGGAGATTTTAATAGAAAGATCGTATTGGACGGTTTGGATCGGTCATTTTGAACCAGATCTAGGAGTGTTTGAGCGCGATTCACATGAGTCGTGACTAACCATAGCAAAACTCTCTCTCTCTATATATATAATAGTTTTGCTATGGTGAGTTGCAACTCACCAAAGAATCGGTGAGTTGCAATCAAAACTTTTAGATCTAGTCTAAAATGATCGATCCAAACTGTCTAATATAATCTCTTTATTGAAATCTCCATGCAGACCGAAATTTATATTTTTTTGAAATTTGTAAGTAGTTTTTTTCGGATTTTTAAAAACTGTTGTTTTTGAACGGTTTAGAACTAATTAGATTAACGATTTTCTAAAATTTCAAAAAAATACTTAAAAATTTTGAAAAATATAAAATTTGGTCTGCATAGAGATTGCAATATGGAGATCATATTGAATGGTTTGGATCGGTCATTTTGAACTAGATTTAGAAATTTTGATCGCAACTCACGGACCCTTTGATGAGTTGCAACTCACCATAGCAAAACTCTCTCTCTCTCTCTCTATATATATATATTCCTTTTTAAATTTTCAAGTCGAATCATCTTGAATTCATGAAAATTTTCAATGAAGCGATTCCAATGGCCTCCGGTAACTGTCAAAATGTCAAGTCTATTAGTCAATAGTCATGTAAGACAAACATTCCATATAAGCAACAGCATTACACGTACGAATATCTATTTTTATCGTACAATACAATACATCATGTATTCATGTGCTCAGCCCCAATGCTCGAGGTCCTTTTTAAATTTTCATGAATATTCGTACTAACATGTTTTCTAATTTTTGTTATAGTACATGTTAATTTTTAGAAAATCAATGCACAAAATAACATTCTTATCTAATTTATCAAAGAATGATACAATCCAATGTTAACCAGTATAATGTATTTTTCTAATAAACTAGTCCTAAGTTAAGGATAGCTTGGTCCAAAATAGGAAAAAAAAAAATTGTATCTGTTGGCAATAAAAAGGAACTTTCCACGAAGTCTCTAAAGTCGTAATAATCTAAACAAAACTTGCAATTTGCTGCATGGGATCTGCAATCACACATCAAATTCAAATGGTGGTGTACTGGTGTTTATTAGCTTTGCTGAACGAATCAAGGAAAATCAAATCATTCTTCTAGGAGGTGCATTCATTCATTACCAAATTATTATTAAAACAATATTCAGTATTTACCAAATTAGGTGGTGGATTTATTAAACTATATGCAATTACACTCTTTGAAATTCTTCCTGAATTATAATATTTTGCATGCACGCCAGCAGTATTGTATCGGTAGAAAGTGACTTCAATATCAGAACCTTCTCTCTTGTGTACTTTCGGACTATCGGTATTAAATTTTTGACACATCACAAAACAAGCCATAACCTTAAAAAGTTATGGCACCCAGACAGCCAGATGGAATGGTACGCCTTTAGCTTTTGAGAAAGTTCATGTCAGGCCCAACCTATATGATTCTTTCAAAAGCATAAACTGTAACAAAAAAGGGCAAATTGCGATCATCTTAATTAGTTAAATTTCAAGCCTAGATGTTTAAGTCAAGACCTCTATTACAAAAATTCTTCTAGCTCTTCTTTCAGACCACTTCAAATTCTTAGAAAAAAAGGGGTTAACTAGAGTACCCTTTACAAGCCAATTCCTATTTTGTACATGAGCAGCAGCACTAGCTCAGCTGCAACACAATCCAAAACGCAAACAACCTATCAAAATCACAACAAAGGAGAAATGGAGTGAATCTCCTATAAGTGCTAAGTGGAAAGAGAACTCAAATCATCGGGAAGCGAGGGACCAGAAGTTGAGGAGGAAGGAAGGGGAGACAGCAAACCAGCTGATGAAAGCCATGGCTGTGGCAGTCTCAAAGCTGGCACAGTGGTTCTCAGCACAGATGTTAAGATCGTTTCCTATTAGCACTGTTATCCCAGCAGATGCGCAAGCGGCTGCAAACGTCAGTGTAGATGTTATCTGTGATGGCCAACAGAAATAAGAAAAAAACAATTAGCATTTGTTACCTTGGTTAATAAGCATGAATTTGTCTATACATACTAATTAAGAAAACACGATTTAAGTGAGAATGCAAGAGTTAAGCAAATTATACATGATATTTTGGCAATATTTACAAACGGTAACCAAGATTCCAACCCTTTTGCTCCCTTTTAGATGTGACATCGATTTATGTCAACAAGTTGAAATGGGCAAGACAAAGGATAGTCCATGCAAAAAGAAATGTCATTTTGGTGAAAAGGGTTGCTGAATGAATAGTCTCACCTTAAAAACAAAAGGAAAGTCAACTATTATGTCACGTGCTCAGTTTAGGATGAATTATTTTTGCCACAATTATAATCTAAATTATCTGTTGGGTTGTACAAGATTTTATCACATGATGGGCAACATATATTAGCACTAACTTATATCAGGTCCATATAGGCAGATTTGGAGAAAAAACAGCCTCATTTAGTTAATGCAAGATTTTGGGACCATTGTGAAGTGCTTCATTCATAAACGCGCAGGAACACATGCAGTTAAAGGGGAAGGGCATATATATATTGGCAAACCCACCCATTTTCAGCATACATTAAATGCAATCCATCTTTATACCTGACACTTTTTGGTATTTTCCAAATTGCAGCCTATTATTTGAATTATAATTAAGCTAAAGGTGACTAAATGGCCACTAACATTTTTCTTTTTATCTAAAGTTATGCACTTATGCTAATTTATATACCTATAGTTTTTCTAACAAAAAAGGTTAGGAAGCGTTGCAACAATTTATTAGGAAATGCAGATTTCAACTAAGTGGTAACACGATACACGGAGCCACAAATCACAGCTTGAGGAAAATTCATAAGAGGTAGGGTCAAATTTGTCAAAACTCAAAACTGAACTACAAGGCACCTTTAGTTGGATAAACTCAACAGCCACACAATGGGGCAACAAGTTTTGAATTCTAGTCAACATTGCATTTGTTTACTTTATGCTACATAACTCTTCACTGTAAAAGACAAGAAACAAAGATTTACCCCATCTCCGATGGTAAATAGAGAGAGAATACGGGTATTTCGAAGACAACGTTTCACAAGAAGTGCATAGATGTCAACAATTGCCAACGAGAAGCTCCATATGCTTTGCAGTATCACTGCTGCAACCAGGTAACTGCAAATTATTACGAACAACATGTTAGAAGTTGTAGTACTAGCGATTTCCTTTTGCAAACAAAAGCACAATATTTTATGTTATTGAGGTGACTGCCCTGAGTTTGTAATTTTAACCCAGCAAAATTAATTCAAAAACAGTTAACCAAAGATGAAAATCCACATAACATCTTCCAAACTTGATTTATTTATTACAATATCAGCTTGGAAACATTAGCTCCATCATTGTAAGAAAGATGCCATTGTTTATTATCTTTCCATATCCATAAATTAATTGATGGAGTTATCAGCAACAAACTGAGAACTGTGCAGCTTCCATACATGAAAAATGTTGGGTGTTGCTGGCAACCACAAAATAGTACTGGAGTACCTTGGAAAAGAGAACAACAATAACCAACACCCATACTGACCTAAGCTTATAAAGAAACAACTTAATTTGCTTTGACATGCAATGTTTCTTTTTTTTTTTCTCTCTTATTTTCGCCACTTTTCTGAAATAAATAGAGAAAGTAACTAAAGTTCAGCATGGAATCAGGATGGTAGGGAAGCAGGATTTGCCACTTTTCTGACTGGCATGGTAAAAGAACAGGATTTGCCAAACCAGATTACGCAGGACTGAAACTATCTATGATACCAAACTAAGCAAGTTCAGTAATTTTAAAGTTGATTGTTAAAACAGTTCAATTAACCAGTGTATCAACACTTGCCTAGGCAAACAAAGAACATGCCATATAGCCCATATCAAACCAGTGTACCACTTCACATTACTAACCATCTAAATGGTACGCACAGACAAAATTGGAAGACATGATATAAATGCTGCATTGATGGTAAGCATTTCAGTAAACCCAGTTCCTAAAAAACCCCATCAATCACAGTAAAAACCAAAACTATTACGTCCACAAAGGCACAAAGCCTTTTCTGCACAAGAAGTAACCCAAATATCACATGTCAGGAAAAAAAAAATAATAAAAAAAATAAAAATAACTCAATACACCAAATCAAGAGGACAAATTCTACTGTTGAGGAGGAAGGAACTCAGTACTCAGATCCTCGGCCTCAGAGTATAAAATTTACATTTACACTATCAAATAACTCACACTCCAAAAGCATAGATGTAATTCCTCTGCTCCCGGAGTAAATCAAAACTCCCAATTGAGAGAGAGAGAGAGAGAGAGAGAGAGAGAGAGAGAGAGAGAGGGAGTGTATATACCAGAAGGCAGTGACGGAGGCGAAATCGGAGGTGGAGGCCATGACGGCGAGAGCGGCGACGGCGAAGACGAACTGAGCGAGGCGGAGGAGGAGGCCGCCGCGGGTGCCAGGCATGCCAGGGAGGTCCTTCATGCGCACTCCCTGTGGATTCTCCGCCGCGTCGGTCATCGGCGGCGCCTCCACCGGATGCACTGCCGGACGGCTCGAGAACATCTTCTCTCCTCTTCTTCTTTGTATCGCTCTAGTTTCAGCTCAGATCTCTCTTTCTTTGATTGGAAGAGGAAGTGAAGGAAGGAGAGAAATAGGAATAATTCAGTCTAAAAAGTTGAGAGTAAATAAGGAATTAAGTTGACTAATTTAATGGGTTTTGTTTGCTCACGAACCTGACTGAATTGGGGAAAGAAAGGAAAGAGGAAGAAAAGTAGGAGACGGGGGTCACTGATCCACTGATCCGTATTTTTTTTTTCCTTTTTTTTTTTTTTCTAACTTAGGTTTGACACCTTTTATTCTCTTTTCTTTGGTTATTATGTTTTATTATTATATAATATAATTATTATAATTTTCTATGGTTAAGTCTTAAGTGGTGGGCCAGGAGCCCATCATAGTGAGCTGAATTATATTACAAAAAGTAGGGAAAAAAAATTCAGCTTGAATTAATGGATTCAGATCATCAACCGTGTGATATAGGTGCAGAATGGAATCTAACGGTTTTAAAAATATATATAAGTTGTTGAAATTTGTTTGAAGAATCTGCCATCGCTGAATCAGGTTTAGTTAATTGCCAATCCATCTCCAGTCATGTGCTAATGAATCCAAATCTTCTCTAACAATATATCTCAAAGTTGCTTTTTCTTACTAGCAGCTAAAGTTCTCCTGAATAATTCAACTTGATAAGGTTTAGTCATATTATTGATCGTATAACTTATTATTCCCCAAATAGACATGAAATTGCATTTTTCATGTCTGTTTGGATTAAAATTTAACAGATGAAAGATTAAGATTATAATTTATTGTTCCCTTTTTCTATTTAAATGGCTTCTAATCCAAATGTGTATAAAAAAGCAAAAGTTTTTTTAATCAAAATCAGAGTGTCTATGTTTGGATAAATACAAGATGAGCAGCAGTTCCAGGTATGCTTTCATGCTAATTTGAGCATTGACACTATCTGAGGGCTTTTAGTTGGTGATATGAAACATATCCCTTTTAAAGAAAAATGGTTTCTACTTTTCTTTCCAAACCCCATCTTGTTCTATTATTATTATTATTTAAACCATACTTCAATTGATTTTATTCCTTTGCTATTTGAAGGAATATTATCATGCATCTAATTCTAATCAGCTGCACCCTCCAGCAGAATTTAATTAAAATATTATCGCCCGCGGGTTTGGTTTGCAATTTTATCTGTATATAAGAAATTGTAAGATTTTATATTTTGAAAACCTTCGTCGTTTTTATTCACAGTATTTTTTTTTTTCTTACGATTCTAATGTTGGAAGATTTCTCATTAATGTTATACTTTAGATCGTATTTGGGACTAGAATAAGTTTTAAGTAACTAGAAGATAAAATTATTTCATATGAATATGACAGTAATTTCTTCTCTTTTTAATTTGCACCACCCAACTTTGGACCATCTCAAATTATGTTGTGTACCTACTTGAAGCAGGACAAAGAAAGCATAACCGAAAAAAAATGATATATTCGCTATTTAATTGATCAGAATGACTCATGAGACCATCCTTTGTAAATATAAATACAGAGTTCAAACTTTCTAAATTTTAAATGATATTTTTACACTATCTACCGGATTGCAATTTCCGAGACCTTTCTTCAGATTAAAAGATAAAATTTCAATACAACTTTTTGTTAAGAGCAAGACTCGTTCAAAACTAGAGACTAAACAAATGCGAACTGTTTGGTGCTGCATCTGATTACATGGAATCTGATTACTTGTGAGATCTTAATTGTTTTGGCCCTTTTTTTTTAGGCAATCGAACCATTAATTTGGGGCGTTTGGATCGTACAAAATAAAAATAAAATTAGTTATTCGGAGTAAAAAATATTAATCCTAAAAGATCAAGAATAAGATTTTTGGGGTCTAGAGGGTTATTTCTAAGTGGTTCAAACTTTAAAATAAATTTTTATTCCTAATGTATAGGGCTGTACAACGGACGAATTTATAATTTTTTATCAATATTTTAACCCAACCCAATTATGTCGGGTTTAAAAAAAATTTTAGATGATCCACTCGTAATCCAATTCAACCCATAAAAATTTTTATGTACGGATTTTTACGGGTTTTCGGATTAAACGGATTATGATTTATATGGTACATTAATAAGAGATGTGTTTTAACAAAAAATAAAGATAACTAAAAATTTGATAGCAAAATATATTACAGATCAGTTGCGTTTGTAGGTAAATCTCCTTGCATATCGAATGGCCCCTCGTAGATAAATGTTTAAATAAATATCTATTATCTCAACGGACAAAAAATTATGATTCTAACTAAATTATGATATAATAAATAAAATAATAAATAAGTAAACATAAATAAAAGGGGATATGAATTAAAATACCAGCACCATTATTATTATAAGTAAAATAACAGTACCTGGTACTATATCAACTAAACTTTCATACACGAGAGGGAAATTCTAGCCATATCATGCATGTTGCTTCATTTGGAAAGAAAAAGTGTGTCAGAACTTTTTACTGATACAAATAACTTGGCGCATCCAACCACAAAGCTTATTCTTGAAAACCGGAGACCATTGCATCCTTATTAGACTCACTAATGTTTTATTTTCTTGTTTCTTTCTGTTTCCAAACTCTGAAAAAAACTTGTGTTCTTTTCGGCTTTTATTTACTTACTCTCTTTATTTTGTACTTTGTATAATGTTTGTTTAACGTTTCTGTTATTCAATAAACTAAACGGGTTGGGTACGGTTTATCAAGAGTAAAATTATAACCCGATCCGGTACAACCGGACTATTAAAATTGGAACCCGATCAATGTTTGAATCTGTTAAAATACGAGTTGGATTGGACGGGTTGAACGGATCAGACGGGTTTCTTTTTTCCTTGTACAGCCCTACTAATGTATTTGGATCATCTTCTTAATCCGGATTAAGAAGTTTTTGGGACCACATTTTAATCTCAATTAAGAAGATGATCCAGACACATCAGGAATAAAAATTTATTCCATAGTTTGGACCACTTGAAAATAACTCTCTAGACCCCTCCCCTCCCCCCTAAAAAATAAAAAAAAATCTTATTCTTGATCGTTTAGAATTAATATTTTTTTACTCCGACTAACTAATCCTATTTTTATTCTTATACGATCCAAACGCCTCCTTATATAAGAAAGTAGACTAGGATGATGTATTGATGTGTTTTTGTTTTAAAATCAGCATTACTATTAACATTGTAAAATCAAACCGTTTTATGATGAATTTGTCAAAGAAGAAATGACACAGTTAACGATTCATTATCAATTTATCATCACATATTATTGATAATGTGACTGGTTATCCGCTCTTTCTCCTGTTGAAATACACACACTCGACACACCCCTTATGTCATCTGTCTGAATCCGATTCTTTCTTCCTTTAGCCATAGCATATATGCAATTCCATGCTTGATAGTAGTTGATAGTGAAATATCATTCCTTACCAGCCTTTTTTGAATTGTGTGACTGATAGATAGGGGATAGGTCCCCTTATATCACTAGAATTGCCATGCAGTGTCTATGCAACCATCTCTTCGCTAAATTTGTATTGGTTTGTGTAATTTAACTGCATTCTATGTCATGTATCCACTATAATTTAGTTATTTTTGAGGACTCTCAATGACCACCAAAGCTTTTAGTGGTTTGTAAATTGTAACTTAATAAACATGCAACATGAGCAGAATTAAATGATTAATACCAGTGTTGTACGTAACACTCATTCACAGAATCCTTTAAAATGGAAAAACAAAACAAGAGCATTCATTTGTTGAATTAAACTGATACATGTATTTTAATCCACTACAATAATTACGAAATAAAATTATGAAAGGCTGAAACCAATCTGAGTATAAGAACCAGAAGTTCCAGACGAGTAAATATATGCTAACATATATATAACCAAACATAGTACAAGCTAACAATCCTTCTGTATCTTCCAAGTCCTCTCACATGCCTCCACACATTAGGCCCCTGCATGATTTCATCAGGGTTAGACCTTAAATATTTCTTCTTATTAAAAAATTGAACTTGCAAAAGTCAATTGTACACAACCTTTATGTTCAGCTTTAAAATCAGGGTTTAGCAGGTTTTATTTTTTACATTTTTGTGCACCTTCTGAACTTTAGACATACAAGTCCAAGCATTGCTCAAAACTAAATCAGTCTCGATACAACTACAGTACCTATTTTTAGTGCGTTACATAGACAAAATAGTTTAGCTGCCTTTGACAAGAATGCGGTATAAGAGAAGGTGCTTACAGAATGGAGCAACCAGGGCTTTTTGTATTTCTTCTTTTGGTAACCAATGGCACCTCCTTCCTTTGCGGTGGCTGAAGCACCACTTTAATGGCAGTATCAAACACAGCTTTGATATTCTAAGCACACAAAATCAATAATGAAAAACGAAGAAACAACCAGCAAGCAAGCAAGCAAGATTAGACGTAAATCAAGATATCATGATGCAGTTATCTTCAAAATGCGATATATGTCTCATGTGTGCAACAGGCTAGCAGCCTTCTTTTTGGTTGATAAAGTGGCAAAGCCACCAGTTTCCGATAAAAAAAGGGATAGCAGTCTTTATTCTACTACATTTGCAAACACCCCCAACCTGTGTTTCTCGTATTTTCCCCTTATACATTTGTTGAACTTGCCAGTTGTCTAACAAACACATGTACAAAATTGGAGACTGAAGTCTAAAAAGGAGGACTTGCCTCGTTTAAATCAATTTAGACTCGAGACACAAAGTCTCATAAAGGTAGGGACAAATTTGTCTAACAATATCAGAATATTCCTTTTTCTGACATAAATCTAATGGTTGGGTACATCTACAACTGCCTCAAATAATATTGTATTTCTTTTATTATTGGAGGCTTGATTGTACATATGGAGAAACATAACCTTATTATGGATCTCATGCAGTAGTTACATTCAGAAGTTTGATTGTTAATATATCATCACATCAAGACTGACTTCAGTGGTTCAATCCAAAATGCATGACATTATTTAAGAATCTGAGGAGAATGAAACTATTATCTACAAGAATTGTTTATTAAACAGACCTGCTGAGTTTTTGAGCTGCATTCAATGTATGCAGCAGCTCCAATTTGCTTCCTTAGTTCTTCACCCTGAAAAAGTTTAAAAATATTTTCAGGTTCCTCTAATATCTAAAGAAATTACAAAATTCATCTCTTAATTTCTCAACACATAAGAAAATACAATGTGAACAAATTACACTTTACAAATGACCCAACATAAATTAAATTGGGAAAGGCATTCAACAATACAAGTTAGCCACGAGTTCTTGAAGTAAGATTTCTTGTTTATGAAAATCAATTTTGAAAATATGAAAGTAAGGGTATTTTTGTCTGAAATCACACTTTAAATAGGCACCAAATAAATGTTTTATAGATTGTCCTATGCCAAATGATGAGTAATACTCAGCTTTTTTTTTATCCTTTCAGATGAGCTGAACTCAAGGGCTATATCAGAGTGTTGCTTTATTAGGTTGGTTTTAGAAATATTGGATCAAATGGACTTACTTGAGCTGATGTTATTACAGAAGCACCTGGACGATCAGCCAGATAGCCTTTATTATCTCTTAGATCTAAAATAAGAGGGTTAGAATTGTCAATATTTTTAAACAATTATTTTTGTTAGCTAACTCCTTCATTTACTTTATGTGATTCCCCATAATAGGCAGCCTATTTTACTGTACCTTCTATACCTGTTGTTTCAGGTACCGGCAATGAATGGAATGATTTGTATGTATAGAACCAGTAAAAATGTCAACTTCAACACCTGTGATCCAGTACAAATCTACTTGGACAAACCAACATAGCTGGTATGGCAATTCTTATTTCATAGATATGAATATACTTGAAATAAGAAATTTGAAGTAAAACTGTACCTAGTTTCGTGCCCACCAGAACAATTGGCACATTTGGAGCAAAGCGGCGAAGCTCTGGCATCCACTGTGTGAAAGAAGATTGTTTCAATTTCATGTTAAATTTTCAAATCAAGAAAATAAATGTAAAGTTGATAATTAGATAATTGTATAACAGAAATATTCCACAGAAACTAAACTTTAGAATTGACAACTCAGCTTCCAATTCTCCTCAATAGAACACTTTAAGCTTGAAAATCACAGCATCCGTCGCTAATGAAAAACTTTACGGTTATAATTAATCAGCAATTTCATAACTAAGTACCTTTTTGAGAACATTCTCATAGCTAGATCGACTGATCAAAGAGAAGGCCAGAACAAAAATGTCTGCTCCTCGATAGCTCAGTGGCCTCAACCTACTATAGTCTTCTTGCCCTGGAAAATATTATGACATAAAAAAAAATTTAAAATTGACATTTCCCAATTTGTTATAAAAAAGGATACTACATCAATATCTAAAAGCTTAATATAGAGAACAAAAGGTAAAATTGGCATTGTACCAGCAGTATCCCACAATCCAAGATTTACAATGCTCCCATCGACGGACACATTCGCACTAAAATTATCAAAAACTGTAGGAATATAATCCTGCATATATACAAAATAAAATTTGCAAATTATCCTCATATTGTTGAGTAATGGGACACAAGAAGAGGAAAGTAAATGGCAAAAGAAGCAGTTTAAGTTTTCACTAAGATGGTTCTTAAGAAATTTAATTTCAAAGACTAATATTCAGAACAAAAGTGTAGAACAAGAAAAAGAAATACAAGGTAAAATATGCTTACAGTGGGAAATCTATTGCAAGTATAGCAAATGAGCATGCAGGTTTTGCCAACAGCGCCATCTCCAACAGTCACACATTTGATAAACTTTGTTACACTCATTGCATTTACCTCTTCTAAATCTGAGCTCTAGAACAATAGAAAGCAAGCGCACAGTTCTCACGCTTGAACCTTTCTTGGGGGGAAAAAGGGAAGAAAAGGACGGGACACTTACGCCTGAAAAAGGGAAAGTTTCTGAGGGACTTGTGTGGGAAAGTCATACTGGCGTGTTGGGTGATTGGGCCTTGTTGACTGTTGTCTTTTAGTGTTAAAAGAGGGCACTCCTCTGCAATTTTCACTGTCTTTTTGCTTTCTAGAATTCAAATTGTGTAACTAAAAATCGGATTGAAAAATTCACGTGGAGGCTTAAATTTGTACATTTCAATACATAACCGTCATAATGTAATTCTTTTTGAAAAGTCCGTGAAATTAAGTCAAGTATTTTGTATATATTTTTTTTTGTATAAATTTACTAAAATATAAGAGTCCTTAGAAAATGCCAGCGCAGTCTCCCTTCGCGCTCTCTCTCTTATTTTTTTTAATACAAATTTTTCAATTTTGCCTGAAAGTTTTTTCTCGAATTTTCCTTTTATTTCATCTTTACTTATTATTCTAACAAAAATTCAAAAATAAAAATTTTGACAGCATAGATATTCTTTCGTCAAGATTTTCTTACTCGTGCATGTTAGTCTGTTCTTGCTCCTATTTCCTATATCAACGAAATCATAAATAAAATATGCAGGATGGATTGTTTTAAAATTCACAATTATTCAACAAAATAATGAGTTATTCTTGACTGGTGCAACGAAAATTAGACTCTCGACTTCGAAAAAGTAATAAATGTCAATATTTATACAAATAATGACTATTCCTCTTCGGAGGTTCAATTTTAACTTTCTAAGTGATACTTCTACATTGAGTTTATTAAATAAATTATTATAAAAGAAGTGATCAAGTTTTATGTAATAAGCAAAGCTTCAATAATGATAAAACAAACTTCTTTTTTACAATTTACCACTCAATATCGAATTCAATAGACAATTTGATTATTTTAAAGGGTACTATTCAGACTTAAATTATAAACTTTCAGTAAATTGTTTCGTATTTAGCTATATTTATCTCTACGTTTCTAATATACATATATGGATCAAGTTGTATTTTAGTATATATTAATGCTTGAAATTATTTTTAATACACAATTTTTTAATTGTGTAAAGGCATCTTCATATTCGATTAATTTCTCTATATACAAAAAAAAAAGAAAAATACATTGCCTGCTATAACATGCGGACATGCTGATTTTTATTTAGATTTGGAGCTTAGTACTTCGTTTTGTGTTATTTTCTTATTATCTTTTACATATGAGGTTAACAAATAAAACTAGAATTTGGGAGTTTGAAAAACTATTAATTGCAAAATCATTGCAAATGATTAACAATAGAGGTATTTAACGCCGCAAGAGACTAAGTATAAAACCGCTCTCCGATTCTTCGGTCTTTGCGAAGGAGAGACCAAAACATCGGATTCAACTTTCTAATAAATCATTTGATTATTGCGCGCGGATATGTAACAAAGTGAAGACAAATAGAAACCTTCTAGGTTTTTGAAAGGAAGTACAAAATTTCGACAAAAGTTCCGGGCTTGGAAGAAGCAAAATAATATACAAGAAGTGAATACAAGATTATCCTTCTTTTCTCTTCATAAAACCCTGCGCCGATAGAAGTAGAAGATAAGCTGAAATTATATATCATTATTTAAGACACAGTACGTTGCAACATGAAAAAAACAAAAAATGTCACGGGTTATGAGGGAAAATTTTTGCAACGATGCATGCTAATCGCTAACTGTCACGTGCAGTAAAATCACTAGATCATTTTAGGTTTTGAAATAATTTGATTTATGCCGGTACAAAACACTACAATTTGGAGAACCAACTCTATATCTAGTGACAAAAAGCAATGCATCTTGAGTGAAAGATCGTATGTTCGAAATCCGACTAGAGTATTTCATAGACATTTAATTTAAAAATAAGTTGGAGGCTTGATCTCCAATTTATCTTAAAAAAAAAAAACACAACATTTTGAAAAATGTCATCACAAAATAACTAATATAAATTTTGCTACTACAAAACTATACAAATTTGTTTTATGCCATTGTTTTGTATGAAAATCATAATAAATTTTATATATGTCATTAAATTTCTCACAGAAATTTTTTGAAATGTCCAAAATACCCCTTAACCATCTCTCCCACTTCTACGGTACAGTCCATCTCTTCCAACTCTCTCTCACTCAAGATCGAAACCAGAACTAGCATCTCCCTCCACCAACGTGCCCCCCCTCGCTGCACCTGCGTGGGCTCCGCCTTCGCCGCCTCTTTTGTTCTGCCCTGTGTGTTACATGCCGGTTGGGCGTTCGGCTCTGCCGCCCATATTGTATTACTCGACCACACACGATTTTCCTAATTTCTGCTGAGTTTGGAAGAGATTCTGATGCTTTAATGACTCCGTACCACTCATGCGGATAATGATTTGACCCTTTTCATTATATCAATAATTTTTCTTTTCAAGTCACCGTGAGAACTCCACAAAAACAATCTAAATCCTAATCCAATTTATGTGTTTAGGCTTGATGCAGCTACACGGAAAGGCGTAGGTACATTCTAGGTTATAGTTGTTGGTTCTATGTAACAGCAAATTGATAATTTCTTTTTTTTCTTCAATTCACTGTAGTAATAAAAATTTGATATCAAGCTGAGAAATGCTTTGGAGTTTGGTACATTAAAGGGTAGTATGGTCTTTTTAATTAATCGGTGGCATAAAATTAATTTTTATTGATTTACAATGGCATAAAACTAATTACATATTTTGCGGTGGCATATTTCTAATTTTCAACTTTTTCAATGGCATAAATCAAATTGCCCCGTTTGCATTTTTAATTTTGTACATAATTTAAACTTATGATGTCTAGAAAAATGTTTCTAATACATTGTTTATGGTTCACACTAGTTCCGTGTTGTACATAGTTCATATTTGAATATTGTATGTAATTCACATTTGGTCGTCTGCACTAAGGATAAATTTAGAGTAATGCCAGAATCAATCACGTTTGACACTTTATCAATTTTTTTTACTATTTTGGTCTGCACTAAGAAAGAATTTGGTCTACAATCAATTTATATAAGTTTTTTGAACTTTTTTTACTATTTTTAAAAATACTTAAAAATGTACTTTATCAAATTATTAATTAAAACTATAGATAGATTTTTGTACTGGCTGCTTTTATTTTTTTTCATAGAAAATAACTTTTATCAGTGCTATTCACGTAATTTAAAATTACTTAAAAGAATGAGTACTAAAAATATGCATTATACATGCGATCCATTTGGACAAGTTAGAGATGAACTCTGTTTAAAACATGAGCTACGTCCCTAACCATTGGATCCTTATTATGTGGGGTCCACTAGGCGCAGTGTGTTTTATTTTGTGATCCATTCCTTTGGATTGTAGTGTTGTAGAATTCCTGCAAGTTACTGTCACACCGACATTTATTGACAAATGACAACTTTTTACTTGATAAATCCCAACAAACGTAATCGCAATAAATGCTATACATACAAACATACATTCCGACCAAACTGTAAATCTGTAATCTCAGGCGCCTAGTTCGGCATTTTTGGCCTTGTTTGGATGAAGTTGGAAGAAGGGTCTTCCGGAAAGAAGCCTCTTCCGGAAGAAATGTTTCATCCAAACAAGTAGGAATAAGACAAGGAAGAAGGAATCTTCTTGGAAGAGCTTCTTCCACCAAATTGTTGGAAGAAGGATTAGGAAGAAGGAAGAAAGAATAAAAAAATAATTTTCACTTCTCTCTTACTTTATTTAATTCATGTCTCAAATAATTAGATATTTATTATTATTATTATGATATATATAATAATAATAATAATAATATTATTATTATTATTAAATTAATATCAACATATTATTATTAATTATTTTATTATAATAATATTATAATATTATAATATTAAATATTAATTATTTTCATTATTCTGATTATTAAATAATAATAATTACTATTATTATTATCATAAGTGAATAAGTGAATATTTATATTTATTAATATATTATAATATTAATATTATTATTATAATAATATTAAATTAATATCAAAATATTATTATTATTTAATTTATTATAACAATATTATAATACTATAATATTACAATATTAATTATATTTATTACTCTCATTATTAGTATTAAATAATTATAAATATTTTTATAATATTATATAATATTATTGTACAAAGAGTAATTTTATCAATTATTTTATTACAATATTATAATTTAAACAATTCTTTTATAATATTTTAATATAAAATTATTAATTATTTAGTGTTATTTTATAATATTATAATATCAATATTTAGCCTAGTCATTTACTTAAATTGATATAAAAAATATTAACATTATTAATGAATAAACTATAACAATAAAAAAGATAAATAAATAAACTACAAATAGATAAAAAAATAAATGATTATTTTAATTCATTTCTTCCATTCTTCTTCTCAACTCACCATCCAAACAACATTTCTTCTTCCCAGAATAACACTCTTCCCACTCTTCCCAAAGTTACACTCTTCCCAATATTTCTTCCTAAAATCCTTCTTCCTTCCTTATTCCTAACTCATCCAAACGAGGCCTTTGTTCCTGCTCGCTTTTCGTTTTGTTTTGCTTTGACTGAGCTTGAATAGTTTCCTTCAAGCTACCTCTGCAATTCAACCACATCTGAAATATTAACTGATGATTCCGACAAGAGCAGCGTGAAGTTCAGTCCGGGTACGTGTTGGTTATGACTCTGGTTAACTTATAAGGTGAGTGTGTTAATTTGAATTTAAAAAGTTGTAGTTAATTTAATTTTTAGTTTAAATAGTGGAACATCGAGGTTTTCGACTATTCCAAACGGCTCCACTCGTTATATGCTCAATAGTGTTTAAGAACAGTCCCTAATTCTAATGTGTGTTATTTCATTTTAATCCATACTAAATTACTAATCAATAGAAGGAAACGAAAGGAGGACAATCATTGCTATAATAAAAACTTAATTTTTGAAAATTAATTATAATAATCTTAACAACAAGAATATACCAAATACCTCTTTCTTCAAAAAAAAAAAAAAATAGAATATACCAAATCAATTAGATTCATGATGATAATCATTAATACGATAAAATTTAAATACTAATTAATAATGGGATTTTTATACATTAATTAGTTCAAAGATGATAATTTTTTTAAAAAAATATAGTATATTTACTTGTTTATCCAATTTGAAAATAAAAAGTAAATCTCAATGGTCCGTAATTCATATTTTTTTTAGGAAAAATCATAACTGATAGTAATACAGACCTTTATTCTTATATTGTTTTCATCTGATTGGTTATTTTTTTTCTTATATTATTTTCCTCTGATTGGTTATTTCAAGTGAGAATACTGAGGAATGGAGTTGAAATTTTGTAGGGAATCATTTTGCAAAGTTGCTGTAAGTTATATAAGTTATAACACTCTAGAGTCTTAGAGTCAGTGAAGTACTTGAAGCTACAGATACCGAAAACAACCGACATAACAACATAAAGATAAGACAGTATAATTTTCTAAACAAATAATTACAAAGAGGAGCTGAAGAAATCCAAAAAAAAAAAGGAAAAAAATACAGTACGAAAGAACAGAAAGCAAAACTAAAATTTTAATACATATTAACCATTCAAATTAGAATACTTGTATAATTACTTGATTATACCAAATCTAAATTATATTTTTCTAAAATTAAAATTGTGCAAAATTGAATTAAAAACAAAATACAGTACACATACAAAGAATAAAGTTAGTCATCACAAAACAAATAATGATGGAAAGAAAACACAAGTTGTTTTATTTTTAACTTGGATTTGTTTATAAATAATACGAGACATAAAAAAATTGCAAGCCATTAACATTTTCATTTATTATCACCATCTGAGCAAAAAATAGTGGCAGTTATATAATAATATAAAGAGAAAAAATTAGAAAATACATGTAATTTCTCCCTTTGCTTTTTTGTTTGAAGAAACTTTATTTGAAACTAATTAAGACATCTTTCGAGAATTTATTGTACTTTATTATTATTTGTTTTTGTTGTACATTTATGCAACCAATATTGATAAATTCAGAGTTCTCACTCACACACCCCATCTACATATTAAGAATGCAACATATTTCAGCTAGCTAAAATAAGAGTCCAACTCACTTATTATATTCTTTTTAGATTCCCAATTATTTCACAAAATTTATTTAGTTAGCTAAAAATAAGGCTCCAACTAATTTACTGTACTCTTTTCAGATTGGAATCCAATCTATTCACAAAATTTATTTAGTATGAAAATTCATGTTTCCAAAAAAAAAGAAAGAAAGAAATAAAGAAAACAATAATTTAGATTGAAGTGTATGCACCTATTTATTCCATTTCATTTCAGGATCACTATTAAAGGTTCGATCTTAAACTTGCTTTTTTCACAATTTTTTAATAGTTTTATCAATTTTCTCCATTTCTTTCTTGTTTTCAATATATTACATACCAATTAAAACAACTTACACAAAATTCATAAAATTTTCTTCTTGTTTATCTTAAAAAGATTGAAAAAATTGTTATTGATTTTCACCAATATCACATCTAAGATAATTAAAATAAAAAGTCTATTCAGTTTGATAGTTTCTCAAATCATATCAGCTTGCGTATCTCAGAACATATAGAGACCTCAATAGTATATGTCACTGAGTGCCTGTGGACTCATGCAATCGGAACTACGATCACGAGCCCTATTCGTTACGTGGAGTGCGTTAGACATGCACATCAGGCACTACATTCATGATCTATACGAAGTGCTTTTCGCACCCATAGATGACACGAGTATCAAATCTGTACTTTGAGACTAAATTAATTATGCTAGAAAGAAACAATTATTTTTAAATCTTTCATCATAACCAAGCTCCGTCTATGAGGAAATCTTCTTCTGTTTAACTGATATAGTACTTCTGATTTTCCAAAAACCAATATGCTATATTATAAGATTACTTTGCTGTCAGAATCAGACAATTGAACCGAACTGGGTAGTGAAATAATAATAATAATAATAATAATAATAATAATAATAATAATAATAATAATAATAATAATAATAATAATAATAATAATAATAAGCACAATGACACTCAGGATTTCGGAACTCAGGGCTCCACATTGTTATATAACTTGTAATCATAATATCGCAAATAGAAGATGTACAAAAGGACAGTAACTAAAACGACTTCTCACAAAACATTTATATACCACAGATATACAATATGGGCGAGAACCACCCCATACAACTAAACGAGTCAAGAAGCTTTCTTATATTTATATCTGAATGCACAACAGACATAAATAACTAAATTTATCAAACTGACGCCAGCTATCAACCAGAAAAACCAATCCAAATGCCCCTCATTCAAGTTATCTGGTATCCAACCAGTCTGTCCTCCCAAAGTTGTAAAGTAAGAAACCAATGTTAAAATCAATGAGCTCAAATAACTACCTAGAGAAACTGTTACAAGAGCAAATGCAGTACACAGACTCCTTATTGCATCAGGCGACTGGTCATAGAAAAACTCTAATTGGCCAATGTATGTGAAAACGATACCAGTACCAACAAAAGCATATTGTGGTATTTGCCACAGGATGCTCATCGGGACTTCGACTTTCTCATGTGTTAGATTCAATTCTCGTGCTATTTCTAGCCTTTTGATTTCGACTAGGGCGGCCGATACCATTGCAAGAATAGACATGAATAGGCCTATTCCCATCCTCTGTAACTCCGTGAAGCCTCTCTCTTTGTTGCTGAATCGTCTAGCAACTGGTACAAGAATTTTGTCATAGACTAGTACCCCAATTAACACGCTAATGACATCAAATGTGGACAGGGAAGCAGGTGGAATGCTGAAGGATCCTATCCGTCTATCTAAGACCATGCCTTGTTCTAAGAACATGGATGAGTTCTGGGAGTATACAGCTGAGAAGACTATGGTTGTGGCCCAGATGGGAAACATACGCGCCAGTAGTTTTAATTCCTCCACTTGAGTAATAGTGAATAGTCTCCATGGGCTGGGGATGTCACTGGTTTTGGACTTGGCATCAGAAGGCGTAATAATAGCAGCCTTGTCGAGAAACCTGTTGTAACATTTTTGTACTGCAAAAATTACCAAATCCTCAAAACTAAAGATAGTTCAAAGCTTCATTGAGGCTGTTCTATTAAAGTATGAGACATAACCAAAAGTAGCCAGCAGGCCTAGCATGTTCATACCAGTTATTACTAGTAAAGGCTAAACAAAAGTACTAGTAATACCTCAGCTCATTTGTGTGATCTAACTTCCGGCTCCCTTCAATAGCTGAATTCTTTCCAGGCACCTCATGCAAAAGAGCTTTGTCATCTGGCAACTGGACTCTCCATTTCCTAAGGCGGCAACTATCACCTGACAGACTCTTATTATTGGGCTCCCACCTGGCTTTTGAAACCGGTAAATCCCTGAACCAATAAAGAAGCTGCCAATAGCAATTGCCATAAACAAAGTCGGGATGCCAAACCCTAGGTCCCAGCCATAATTATCTTGTATGTACACTAATATAGTGCCAGAAATCAATGAACCAACGTTAATGGAGAAATAAAACCAATTGAAGAAGTACCCTTTTTGGGGTCGCTCTAAGGGGTCAGTATCATCAAATTGATCTGCTCCAAAGGAGGAGACGCACGGCTTGATGCCACCTGATCCTAAAGCAATCATATAGAGACTAAGGAAGAAAGCAAACTTCTGGGGTGGAGACGATTGGGCTGGTAGAGATGCGGAAACTGTTAACATGGCCATTCCCTTTGACAGAAAGATTGAAGATTATGAAGGGCAATATGAATAAAGATTGCAATTCAGTAATGTAAGAAAAAAAAATATTTTTTTAAATAATAATTTTGAATATAATGGTTCTGTATCTTAACATAGACTATGCGTTCCAGATTCAATATGTTCTGGAAATGGCACACGCTGATACCATACAGAAGATTTTGCTTGCTCAATTTGTTCCCCAGTTTTGATAATCTATTTAAGCTTCAACCATAAATCTAATGCTCTATGTGGAACAACAGTCCATCAAATTAACCCTCAGTTTCTGAAATACGCCTTGAGGTTACCCAATTTAGCATCATCTAACCCTCAACTAAATGCTAATCAAGAAAAAAGTAAATTCTACTGCCACCTACAACGAAATAAATAGTAGCAAAAGACGCAATGGTCCAGTACTTGCCCCAGTAATTAAGAGTCGGCCAAGATAGCACCAATAAGAGGTGTGAGATAACATGTTCCTTGCCATGTGGTAACATTTCTCGTTGCAACAACACTTTCTTCCTGTAGGTTTTTTGTAAGATAAGTGACAAGATTTTTTGCAATTCCGTAGTAAGCCAATCTCTCGCAACATTCAGTTCCTGTGATGCATTTTGAACTGATTTTAAGTCCCTTATGCTAAGGAAAACAAAGGCCAATATATTTACATATTCTTCCAGTTGGTTTAGTATGACTTCTGTTATGATCCCTATCTATTTATTATTTTGCCATACAAATATAAGGACCAGTGCTACAATAAAAGTTTAAGATAAAACAAAGAGAGACATATATTATCAAAATTAGATAACTGGATTTTAGCAGTAGTTGAGTCAGGTGCCAAGTCCTCTACCATGATCTGTCAGATAATTTATTGTCCATTTTGAATGTTCTACCTCTGTGGTATTCAATAGCAGCACGGACATTACAAAAGATTCTGCTCTAGCTGTTCCTTATCTTTTTTTGAGGGTCAGCTGTTCCTTATCATACCAGTCATTTTTTTTGAGGGTCAGCTGTTCCTTATTCAATAGCTAGATGTTGCTTAGTATTTCCTGAAGTCTTGGGAAATAGTTTTGTCTACCTCTTTTATTTTATGCAACCGCTGGAGCAGTCCTTTCGCGCTGAAATATTTTAGTCCAAAAGTCTGATATGATAACACAGCTGGCTTGCTAGGTCCATTACTCCATTGTTTCAAAGAGTGCTTCCCAACCACTCGGTTTTATTATATTTTTGTTAAATTTTAATACCACGTGTTCGCAAATATAATTTTTATCAATGAATGCATTTAATTTATAATAGAGCAAATTTATTGTTGCATAAAGTCTTTTGTATGTCGTGATTTTATATCAATCAAATTTATTTTTAATCGACAAATCTTATTTATCCAATCCAATTTATATATTGAAATCCCATAAAAATTCAAATTTTATATTTAAAATTTTTTTTATTTTTTTGAATCTTTTAAAACTTGCTATTTTTTTTATACAAACTAATTCCAAAAATGACAAGTATGAAAAATATCGAAAATAATAAATAAATAGTAGATAAATTAAAAAATATAAAATTGAATTTTCTATGCAATTTTAATATATAGTTTAAATTTATTAAATTAGATTTGTTAGTTTATAAAAATATCAACGAATAAAATCATCAAGTACAAAAAAATTTAGGCATTATGATGCATCATGGACTATCCCTTTGTACTATGCGTCTATGCATGCCTTTTCAGTCCCATTGGTCAGACTTATCGTTGATTTTTTTTTTTTAAATTTCTTTTTGAGGATGCGAAATATTTCAGTTGATATTTCAGTATTTGTGGTATTTCAAGCACAACAAATACTGAAATACATACAACTGCTTGAGAATGTTTCCAGGAGATCAGGAAGCAAAGCGAGATAGGGTGTGTTTGGAAGTGGAGTGAATAAGAATGAATAAGATTTTGAATAAGCTTTTTCTCTCTTCTCTCCTCTTATTCCGAATAAGGATCTAATTCCACCATATATAGATGGTATTAGAATAAGGGAATGAATAAGCCCTTATTCGAAATAAGGCTTATTCAAAACACGTTTGATTTTATCCCGAATAAGCCTTATTCGGAATAAGACTTATTCAACCTTTGCCAAACACACCCATAGTCTTGTATATTTCCTTTTGTCGAGTCTTGGGAACTAATTTGTCTACCTATTTTTATTTTATATGCAAGCGCAAGAGCAGTCGTTGTGTATGGAAATATTTTTTTACTCCGCATGCTCTGGATGATCATTCAGTGGATGGTTTTCGATCTCAGCCGTCCGATTTAATCTCAATGAATATGGATGCTCCGTGCATAATACCAGAATTGATAGGCCCGAAAAAATCTAACCGTTTAGATTAAATTGGACGGCTCAAATCAAAAGACGTCCACTTGACGGTTTTATAAACCATTCAGAGGATACGACTCCATATTTTTTAGGAATCGTACCGTCTGCCTACATTTTAAAGGTAGGCAGAGTGCCAACCTTTCGTCTGAACGGTTGGATGACGATCCAACGACGCGCGCAGAGATAGAGAAAAATCGCTGAAATTCAACCTGCCCGACCGACTGGCGACTGCCCGAGTTTGCATTTCCTTTTTTTTTAAAAAAAAAATTCTCTCTCTTCGTCTTCTTTGCTTTGATTGTCATTCGAGAGAGAGAAAGAGAAAAAGAGAAGAACACAAGAGAGAATATCCGACAGCTCTGACTGCTAATCGAGAGAGGCTAAATCCTAGCCACCTAGTTGAGAGAGACTAAACCTGACGGCTTCGCCTCCGACTGAAATTCGACTGAAATCCGACTGAAATTCTGTGGCTTGGTGGTTGCGTTTTGACTCAGTGAAAGAGAGAGATAGAGAGCAAGAGAAAGAAAGTGAAGGAGGAGAAGGCTGAGCACCGTGGTTCAGGTATAAGTCATATACTCTTCCTAATTTGAGTAATTAAGTCAGTTTGTGTTTGAATATGGAAATTAGGGTTTCGGTTTGAGGTTAGGAATTTGATTCCTGAGTTCAATTTGTGATCAATTCCAGTCATTCCATGGATTTGGGATTTTTTTTTTGTGAGTATTTGTGTTGATTGTGTCCATCTTTGTAAATTGGCTATTCTGATATATGTTGGTTGAGCAGAGGTATAATCTCTTTCTCTTTGTAAATTGGCTTTCTCTTTTTCTCTCTGTCTCTCTCGAATGTCTCTCTTTGTGTAATACTTTGAAGAAAGAAGAACTGAGAATATATAATGCTGTCAGACCTCAATTAAATTTGGTTTTTTTTGAGTTGATCCTTGTATAATACTTTTTGAATTTGGTTTCAATTTCTAATGCTGCCAGACCTCAATTGCAAAACAATATTCTCCAACTATTAATTTTTCACTTATGAGTCTAACTGGGAATATATACTCTATTGGTTCATACATTTGTTACCATTGGATACAATAAATGTGAAGAATTTTTTATCTTTTAACATAAACTTAATTAATTTGGTTATGTTTTTATAAAGGTTTGCGGCAGCTTTAGCATCTCAGAAGTAATACTGGTAAAAATAAAATTATGGTTAAGGAAACAGAACTTAAGATACCCAATTTCTCTATACTGCTCTCTCTCTCTTTACAAGATACAGTCCAGAAATCTTTTATTATGCCTAATTTGTGTCTGATTGCTGCACTAGAGATTTCGTTCTCTATTGTTCTCTAAATTTGTGCCTGATTGCTGCACATTGACTTTTATCCATCTTAAGTTAAAGGATTTAGTTTACTTTTGTGCTACTATCTTTTTGTGTATGGTTGTAATGGTTCCAATGAAGTAAGATATTTTGTAAAGCTGATAGTGATATGCTCATGGCTTATGAAATTGACATTGATGATCTATGGTAATTATTTGACCTCTTGATATATTTGTGAAACTGAAACTGATCTGTTTTTCATATGTATGCTCCCAATAGGTACAGAGATAGTAGGCACAGAGATGCTCATGTCTTCCCTTTATTTTAATATGAAAATTAATTGTGTTAGTTTATTTTCAAAGTCTAGATTGATTTCTTTTGAAATTATTTGAGGAAAGAATAGTGAAAGGTAAATATGGAAATAGAATAAGACTTGAGGTATTTTATCAGTTTATTAATGTCAGAATCATATTTACAATTGCTCCAATTTATGAGAGTACCAAGGGTACAAATGTAAAACTGATTTCTTTGTCAGCTTGGTTTCTAATAACTGACATGTGACATGTGGGTTAGTGACATGTATGTTGCTTTGGATGAGATGGGCACAAAAGTCACAATACAGCATACACATAGGGAATCAGGGCTGGATGCCAGATTTTACCAGCAAGTGGAGGAGAACCCACCTTGAGATGTCTGTTTTTTTTACTTTTTAGCTACCCTCGTTTTAGTTTTTTTTTTTAGGTTTGTCTCCATTGTATCAATATAGTAAGTTTGCGTTTTTTTTTTTTTTTTTTTTTTAGGTTTATCTAGTTCTTTTCTTTGTTTTTTAGGAGGGTAGTTGCTTTGAATGTCAGTTGGCTTTAAAGCCAGGGTACGTTGCTTTTTATTTTGAATTGATGTAGACAATTGTATGATTTGATTAAGTAATGCTATTGCCTATGGGCCTTCAATAAAAAAAAATATGTAAATATGATTCGTAAGCAATAGATGTATGTCGCTTTTTAGTTCAATTTTGTCTGTATGATTCTTAAGCAATAGATATATGTCACTTGACATGACCATATTAATGCATTTTGATGTCAGGTACTTCAAAGTGGTATAGAACTAAAATCAAAATTTATAGATGCAATGTCATAATAAAATAATAATAAGTAAATAATAAAAATAAATAAATGTCAAAACTTTGTCCAAACTTGAAATGAAATGTACATCATCTTCAATTCCATATCATAATGATTGGTACCAACTAAGGACTGGTACGGATCAGGTACCAACCAAGGAGTAGAACAAAGTGGCATATATCAATTCCATATCAAAAAAATTTTTGCCAGTAAAAGCCCTCATTAATCTGATATATTACAATCAGTACATTCAAAACAAGAAAGTGGAAAAGTATACTCCTGGAAGGCTGGAACTCTACTCTTTTCAATGGGAGCATAATTAGCCAAATTATGTGCCTCTAATTTCTACTATCTCGGACTATAAACAAAAGTAAACCTATTACACCTAAATAAGTGAATGACATCATGTGCTTAAAAGAAACACTGCAATGGAACAGCTTTCAAAAGATCCTTCCCATTTAATATTCTGCACAAGGGAGTGTTATGTCTTGTGATTCAGCTGTGTGCAGTATGTATTGGTCCTGCAATTGTATTTTAAGAAAAGAATAATGTAAGTGACAGAATTTTGCATCGCATAAATTACAAAATCAGTGTTAGTATCACCATCTGCAAAAGACATTCAGAAAATTATATACTCAGTCCTCTCTTAACATGTTACATAAAACTAAAATTGACCGGTACACGGGATTGTGTTAAACCCCACATACCAGTCCATATGACCCAACCTAGTGCATTCATGCCAGTACTTGCCATTGACTGGTACCATCAGTACAGTTGGTTTTCTGCTCTCTGTCCATTAATTGGAGTTCACTAATTAAGCCTCAGTATCTAAGCCTAAATATTACAAGAAAGAGTTGTTGGTTTAAAATAACACCTCAGGCACAACGAATGAGGTTCTGACAGTGGGCCTTGGCTCAAACACCTCCGCTGCTCTAAGGGACGCTCTAACTCTTCTCGAACCTGTTCTCCTCGCACTTGCATCCTTACAGCGGAGACGCGCGGCTGGGGACAAGTTGGAGAGGCAAAGCGTAGTAGTTGCCATTAACGATACAACCATTTATAAAATCTGAGGATTCACACAGCGTCGCTTGGCTGAGCTTGAATTTCAGTCGGAGGCGAAGCCGTCAGGTTTAGTCTCTCTCAACTAGGTGGCTAGGGTTTAGTCTCTCTCAATTAGCAGTCAGAGCTGTCGGATATTCTCTCTCGTGTTCTTCTCTTTTTCTCTTTGTCTCTCTCGAATGACAATCAAAGCAAAGGAGATGAAGAGAGATAAATTTTTTTTTAAAAAAAGGAAATGCGAACTCGGGCAGTCGCTAGTCGGTCGGGCAATTTCAGTGATTTTTCTCTATCTCTACGCGCGTCGTTGGATCGTCATCCAACCGTTCAGACGAGAGGTTGGCACTCTGCCTAGCTTTTAAAGGTAGGCAGAGGATACGATTCCTATTTTTTAGGGCAAGTCTGCTAAACACACCTGGCTTGATACTTGGTAGTCAATTATTCAATTGTTTATGTTTCGAAAGTGCTTCGCGAAAACTCTAATTCTATTTTCTCTTAAATAATAGAACCACGCGGTATGCAAGTATAGATACAAATATATATATTTTTTTTATTAACGTATGCCTTTGTCAGTTTGATCCGACTTAATCGTTTATTTATTTATTTATTTTGAGGATGCAATATGCTTCAATTATTAAATCATACATGAAATTACTTGAGAACGCTCTTTTGCTGCAGTGACAAAAGAACGAATTTTTGATGAAAATAAATTTGAAGTTTAGCCAATTTATTTTTCAAAATAATTAAAAACCGTTGACCTCATCTTTCAATAAAGTACATAAGACTACTTTCTTTCATCATTCAATCAAAATAGAACCACAAAATTTCTATTGTAAATAGTTACATAGATCGGATCAAAATAATTTTTTTTTTCTCTTATCCAAATTAGAAAACATAACAAATTATATAGATAACTTTTTTGCACCTTAGATTAAAGTAAAGTAATAAAGCTTGAATTCATAAAATTATAAGTATCTCATTAATATAATATAATAGGTTTGTGGTTTTTGTAATGTTCCTAATTTAAAATTTCTACTTGTGTAACCTTAAAATATTTAACACATTAATTTTAGAAAATTAAAGAGAGCCTTTTAGAAATTTGAAGAACTAAAATAAAACTAGGCCGTCTGAAAACTAATAAATGACATATATAGTACTTATAATAGAGAAAAAAATTACAAATTTTAAAACAGTCAGGAGAATGATTTAAAAACTATCTAGGTAGAAAAACTGCCACAAGTGCAAATACAGTAAACATTACACAAGATATAATTATTTCAACAATGATTTATTTAACTTCATTTATTTCAAGCCCTCAATAATTGCGTCTGAAATATTTCCAACAATGTACGTCCTCTGATCGGCGGATTTCATATAATTATTTCAATTCTTTTAGGCCCCAAATTACAACTAAATATCTGTGTTTTAGTTAGATTTTGATATATTTAGGTTTGTTTTAATTAAGTTTGAGTCAAAGAAGGAGTTACTACCATAATCTCTATTTTTATACAGATTTTGGATAAAAACATGACTTGGATGAATCAATAATGATGTAGAGCTCGTTGTAAACTTTCCAACTGTTCTTGAATCACCTCAATCGGAGTCCGGATGAAGGAGATATGGGCAAAATACTGACATGACGCAGTGCTGAAATTTTTAGAACGGACCGTTCCAAATCAGAACGGTCCGCCCCAACTAAAATTGCCAGAAACAGCAGGATTGCCCGTTTTAGATGCTTGGGACGACCCGTCCCAGATTAGAACGGTCCGCCCCAACAGAAACCGCCAAAATTTCCAGAAATAGTCCAGAGTTGCCAAATTTAGAGTTCTATTTTGTCATGGCGGTTCCAATCTGTTTCTAGTACTTCCAGAACGTGTCTTCTGCTATTTCCATCATCTCTACACATTTCTAATGACTATTAAAACAGAGTTTGAGGGGATTTTGAGATATACAAGAGAAGAGTTCAATTCTAGATCCAAGTTGAGGTTAGATATAGTTCTATTTGAGAGAATAGTCTCAGGTCAGGATCGTGGCAGCGCCGAATCGACCGGTTTGTGACAGAAACAGGGCGTTTCGATAGGAGGCTTCGACATATAAGAGGAAGCAAGGACATATTGGGTTTTATTCTTCCTTTATTTCTTATTTCTCTTTGTTTTTCATGATGCCTTTTAGTTGTTGAGTTGATTGTTCTAGGACTATGGTTGTAAACTTTTCTACTTAGTTGCTTGTTTTGATTTGAATATTTAATTAATTAATTAAGTTAAGTTATATTTTATCTCTTGTGATTCGATTGCTTTATTCTATTTCTATGCTTGATTTGAATTGTTAATTGATATACCTGTTAAGCGATGGCCACGTTTGATAGTAGGTAGCAATATTGATTAACCTGAATTATAGTGTGGTAATGAAACTATTTGGTAGGTGAGATTTGGAAGGATGAACCAGACCTTAAGAAATTAGGGTCTTACTTGAGATCGAAAGATTAAAAGTGTACCAAGACCCAAGAGATAGACTAGAACATCTAAACCAAGAAACGGAAGTTGAAATTTAGACGTTTTAGGAGTTAAACAATAGAACTTAGTAGCTTGACCTGAATGGAAGTTAGAGTACAAGTTTATAGGTTAAGTATTGTTTAAACTCGCATAAAAACACTTAATTAATAACTAAAATCAATGACAAAACAAGTATCAACCATTGGAACGGATCGTCCCAAGATCAGAACGTACCGCCCGGAAGGGGGAGTCTAATCCAGGACGGCATGTTCCAATCATTGACAGAGGCTGAAACGGACCGTTCTAGAGATGGAACGGACCGTTCCAACTTTGACAAAAGTAGAATCGTTTGGAACCAGAAACCCTAGAATTATTTGACCTGTTGATTTTCTCTTGTTTATTCTTATTTTAGCCTTAATAGTAGATTTAGGATTTGTATTCATCTTCAACCTTTAATTCACAAAAGAAAGTTGAACTCGTCTAGCTAATTAATTAAAATAAAAGATCTATTTTCCAACACCGTCCCTGTGATTCGACTCTTAGCTTTACTACGATAGATTAAATCAGGTAAAACGAGGTTATTTTGACTAGATTTGCACCCGATCATCCTCCCCAAATTGCATACTTAAAGAGTTTTTCTGTATGTGTATCTCAGCGCACACCAGACAAAAACAACCAAATTCACTGCACTTAGCCCTGCCATTAGGAAGAAAAACCGATCCAAATGCCCCTCATTCAAGTTATCAGGGATCCAACCTTGCTCTCCTCCCCTTGATGTATAGTAAGAAACTAGTGTCAAAAGAAATGAACTCAAGTAATGCCCAAGTGAACTCGTCAAAAGTTGAAATGCAGCACAAAGACACCTCATTGCATCAGGTGCCTCGCTATAGAAAAACTCTATTTGGCCAATCAAGGTGAATGCCTGCATGGTACCGTCAAGGCAATATTGCGGTATTTGCCAGAGGATACTCATCGGTACTTCAACTTTCTCATGTACCAGATTAAGCTCTTGCGCTATTTCTAGCCGTTTCATCTCGACTAGTGCTGCTGATACCATGGCCAGAATAGACAGGAACATGCCTATTCCCATCCTTTGTAATTGTGTGAAGCCTCTCTCCTTGCAAGTAAATCGCCTAACTACTGGCACAACGATTTTGTCATAGATGGGTACCCCAATTAGTAAACTTATGACATCAAAGGTGGAGAGCGAAGCAGGTGGGATAGTAAAGGACCTGACCTGTTTGTCTAAGACCATTCCTTGTTCTATGAACATGGATGAGGTCTGACAACTCACGGCAAAGAAAACTATTGCTGTTGCCCAAATGGGAAATAGGCGAACCAGTACTTTAAGTTCCTCAACTTGAGTTACAGTGCATAATCTCCATGGTTTCAGGGGGTTACCATTACTGAGCTTGATATCTGAAGGTATAATGACGGCAGCTTTGTCGAGGTACCTACACAATATCAAGTACATTCATAATTACGTGACAGAAAACATCTAACCAAACGATTGGAATATCATATCCTGTGACATGGAAACCATTACTACAATACCTATGTAAATACCTCTGATTCAATCAGTACAATACTAGTTCGATCCTTCCATTTTCAAGGTTGACCATTCTTCTTTTTTTATGTTTGATGAAAGGATGGGTTGGAAACCCAAAATTTTCATTAAAACATGAGGGGTAATAACACTTTCAAGAAAAGAAAAGGAAAATACAATTATACCCCAAAACCAAGCTTGAGTGAATTTATTTCTGCTTCTTTGTTTTTTTTTTATTTATTGAAAGAGCTTGATTGACCTATGTATGAAGTTCGGTTTTAAAAAGCCAAAGTTACTCAAGTAGGTACGTGCCCTTTGGTTCTGATAAGAAATAAAAATTCATAGAAGTTACCTCAGTTCACTTGTGTGATCTAACTTTCTGCTCCCCTTGATAGAAGAACTATTTCCTGGTAACTCGTACAAAAGGGATGCATCAAGTGGCAATTGGACGATCCGTTTCCTATATGCTGCCACTATCACCTGACAAACGCGGATTACCGGGCTTCCACCCGGCCTCTTAAATCGATAGATACCTGTTCCTATAAAGAAGCTAACAATAGCCAGCCCCATGAACAGAGTTGGGATACCAAACCCTAGACCCCATCCATAATTATCCTGTATGTACACTAATATGGTACCAGAAAGCAAAGCACCAATGTTAACGAAGAAACCAAACCAGTTGAAGAAGGAGGACCTTTCGGACCGCTCTATTGGGTCAGTAACATCAAATTGATCTGCTCCAAAGGTTGATACGCATGGTTTGATGCCACCAGCTCCTAAAGCAACCAAATAGAGGCCTAGATAGAATCCAATAGTTCGTGATTGAGATAATTGATCGGGTACTAATGCAGAGATGGTTACCATGGCCAGTCCCTAAATGAGATAAAAATCAAATTTAAATTATTACAAATTCTGGGGAATTAATTACTTTATTGATGTGAAGAAAAATCATTTATTTTGATTTATTACAATGATTAGGATCAAGGGTTATAGACTTGGTGGCTACAAGTGCACACTGGAACTGTTAGTCAAGTAGAAAGGGTTAAAATTTGTCCGCTCTTATCTTCCACTAAATTGCATTTTGGCCATTACCAAACAAAAGGTGTTGCCTAATTTACCCCCAGTTAATATCGTTGAGTAACTAGCACTCAACGGAGGCCTATTTTGCATCAATCAGCTATGAGGATGAAGTTGGTCTGACCCATTATTTTGCCAATTAATTCAGAAGTCGTGAAATTAATTCACCTCCAAAATAACCTAATTTAGCTTCATTTCATTTTCACCTATCTTTTCAACTCATAATACACAAGAAAGCAAAAAACAAAAGTTAAACAAGCACGTACAATGAAATATAAAGTAGAGAAAGCTGCAATGGTCCAGAATTTTCCCAAATAAGAATCAGCCACAAGAGCACCAAGAAGGGGTGTGAAATAACAGGTTCCTTGCCATGTAAGAACATTTCTTGCGGCAACTACATTTCCTTCATGTAGTTCTCTTGTAAGATAACTCACAAGGTTTTTCGCTATTCCATAATATGCTAATTTCTCACAACATTCAGTCCCTGCAGTGAATATGTAATGCAATTAGTTTTACTTACCTGAAATTCATATCTGTATAATTGGATCTTACAAATGTTTGATCTAGGGTTTTGTCTGCGCTGGTGGTTTATGAGATATTGTAATAATTAATAAATGGTTTAACTTTTAGGTACAGGGAAAGGGAATGAAGAGATAAATGGGTGGCACTGGTATCCTCAGGGTACAGGTGCCATTTAGGTGATTTGTGATTTGATGTTTGTTTTACTGGATTCTGTATTTTTTTTCTTTTCTTAATGGAAAGTGGTTGGTGTTGTATTGTATTCACTTATTTCAAAAAGAAGAGAAAAGAAATTCATATCCGTATGAAAACTAAAAACAAGAAATCAGTTATGACTTATGAATGCTAAATGTTAGTTAGCAGTATATTTAATATCAATAGTCCAAAAGATCAAGTGGATAGACAAGAACTAATTACAAAGTGTAAAATAGAACACAACTTCAAGAAGTAGCAAGAGTAAATAATAACATACAATGCACATATATTATAAAAAATTGAAGCACCAGACATCAGTACAGGTCCTACAGGAAGAGTTGGTCAGGCCGTGTACCAATACCAGCTAATTGCTGATTTTGTTTTTTTTGTTGTTCATTTATATTTCTTAGCCTCTTTTTGGTACTTTGTAATTGGAGACTAAGGACAATTGAGGCTTTATGCTGGTCCCAACTATACTTGTTTGAGATTACCGGTATGTAATCGTGAAAGGCAATCCTTGTTAAAAGCTAATGTACTACCAAGGATGAAGTAACATGCTCTCCAGTTGCCAGTTTCATGCTTCAAGATGGGAAGGCCTTTGAGATTAACAGATCCATCACTTGTATAATCTTTCCTAAATTCCTGAGTACAAGATACCAAAAATTTAAAATTCTTGTTGTAATAACGCGAGTTCATTTCTTTCTGGCATGTTTCTGTATCATTAGCACTGTGATTTTAATTAACAAAATACAGAGGATATTTGAGAAAGACAAATCAACGTAATTTAACCTCATGCTCTGCTTCAATCAGCAAGCTCTCCTGCGCACGCTCCATTTTCAGCTTGTTGGGAATAAAGAAGAAGTAAAAGTGTATCTAGCTAATTTATTTGTGTACACACATGGAATCAGTGGACACTGGACAAGCACGCTGCATGTCATTTTGTTATATCGAATACGTGTAACCATCGAGCAATAATTACGAAAAGAGGGGGATGAAAAAGATGAAAAGGAAAGAAAGAGTGGGTACTTGTGCTCTTTATCACTGCGCAAAGATAACTCTCAACGGTCTTCATATTTTTAGCTAAGAGAAAAGAGCAGCAAGGCCTTGAGTTAATACTAAAAATGCGCTAACTCTATTTTCCGTATATTTTTTTAACAGACATTACTAAAATTGAAAATTTAATCTAGACATATTAAAAAATTAATTTTAATACTAAACATGGCAAGCACCATTGACAGGACGCACTGTGACGGCGCCACTCCCATTGGCTCGCCTACCCATTCAGCTCTACTCTGCCCTCTTTTCAGGTTTGAAAATTTTCAAATTTTATACCTGCGTTCTAGTGGCGCTTACTATTTTAAAAAATAATTATTATTTTTAAAATAAAATTTATCTGACATCCAAATGCAGTGGTTCGTTAATATTTCTAAAAAATAATTTTTAGTTTTTAAAATTTGTTAGTACTTGAAAAAAACTAATTACTATTTCTGAAAAAAATTTTATCTCACATCCCAATGGCAATGATGTGTTAAAAATATTTATAAAAAATTATAATTATTATTTAAATAAAATTATTTTCTCTGGAATCTAGCAGCACCATTCCCAATGGCGCTTGCCATATTTAGTACTAAAATTATTTTTTTAATATGTGTAGTATTAAAATTTCAATTTCAGTAATATCTGTTAAAGAAATTACGGCTTTATTTAGGCTTGATACTTTTCTGCTTTCTATTTAACTAGATTTTTTAGTTGGTGGCTTCCTGACCCAAAAAAAAAAAAAAAAAACGCACGTCTTATGCAACAAAATAAATAATTCATATATATATAAGTCAAGAAATATATTGCATGGCTTTCAAAGTAGCATGCGTTCGAGTTGTCAGTTTCATGCTTCAAGATTCGAAGGCCTTTGAAATAAATAATGATCCATCACCTGTGTAATCATTCCTAAATTCCTGTAACCAACATATTATGAATTAAAACTTCTAGTTGTAAATATAGTGAGTAGGGCGGTCAAACGTGGTTAACGACCACGGAACAGCCTCATACCGTTTGTGTTTCGTTAAGGAGAATGGAACAATAAGCCATTTTGTTAGCTATTTCATTTTCGAAACGGTACGGAATTCCGTTTCGTTATTTGTTCCGCTTCAGAAATTACACATATAACGGTTTGAAACAAGATTGAAACGGTAGAAATTCGTAATTCGTTTCCGTTTCGTTATTGAAATGAAACAAAACTATTTCGTCAACCGTTCCGTTTCAACCAAAATGTAACGGCAAACGACAAACGTGTGTCGTTGACTGGCCTAATAGTGAGTGCGTTTGATTCAGGTATGCTTATTTATTTTTTAATTAGTTTGGATTTGCTCCGAAAGAACCAATCACGATTCCTTATTCCTTATTTAATTGTTGGACTATTTTTGAAATTTGATCGTTTTAATACTCACCAGCTCACATGTCGGACTGTCTGAACTAACTAATATACATGAAACTAAGTTTACGCACAAACTTATCAGACCATACATTTGAGAATATCAAAATATGTGTAAGAAATAATAATTTAAAAAAATAAATGGGACACGAGTAAACTTTTAATTCGCTTTTGCAGACGAAGTGGCCTAACTTATGCTCTACTTTTTTTTAGAGTCGGGTGGTAAACACCGGCAATTTTTATTAAAAATAAAAATATTTACAAAAGGAGAGAAAAAATAAAACCAAAATAAAATATATACAGGGAGGACTAATAATCTATAATACTCACAAAATTATAAAAAACTAGACATATTTCTTCTAAGATAGTATATAAGCGTTAATCTCCTTTATGAGTAAACTTGGAAGAGTGAAACAGTCTGAGAAGATTTTCCTATTGCACGCTTTTTAGATATTCCAAGAAGATTTTCTATAAGCTTGTGTGGCATTTGCCCACAACTGAACAAATCTCCAGCAAAATTAACTTTTTTATGAGCTCGTCGTGATCAAAGAAAGCCAAAATTATCATGGCGGGCTATGGTACTGCTCTTTTTTTTTTAGACAATCTAGGGAGCAAGAGAATTGCTATGTACACTCCCAATCATCTCACTCCTATATTTTTTTAATGATTAAAAAAACCCTTTAAATTGTATTAATCTGTGAAACAAAAATATATATGGGCATTTTAGTAAGTAAAAATGTATCACATCAGTCCCTAATCGCTATTATTATGGTTCCCTTTCTGTGTTTAGAAAGACGATTCTGGTCTTTCATGAAATCAATGATGTTTATTCCTTGGATACTTGCAACAAATCGTTGATAGCTTTTTTTTTTTTTTTTTTTCTTCACTGAACAAAATGGAACTGTCAGTGGTACAATCCAATTATTGTTGGAAATATTCCTTCATGTGCAAAATCAGATTAATGTTGACTCCAACTTTAAAAATTAAATGCTTTCCTTACACATTCCATCCCATGCCTTTCCCTCCTCTGGTTATCCTTCATTTTCGTTTCATTCTTGCTATCCATCCATACGTAGTGTAAAGGGTAAGTCAAAGTCCGCCTACATAGCCAACAAAACAAATGGCTAAAACAAATCCATGTTATCGGAAATCATGAGCAGATATCAGTCGGTATTAAGAACATGTCGTTTCCATCAAAATAAACATTACAAATATATATATTTGGTCGAATTTTCAATGTATAAGTATGACTACATTTACAACAACAACAACAACTAAGTCTTTTGTCTCAAACAAGTTAGAGTAGGTTTAAAAAGTTAGAGTTTTTTGTCGCAAACAAGTTAGGGTAAGCTAAAAGTGACATTCCGATCCTATTTATTTCTTGTAAATATGACTGAGTTTTTACGCTGGCCCGCCAAGTCTATCGCAAGTATGCGGGCTTAAACCCTGGACCTCTTAGGAGAGAGCCCGGTGCTCTTACCACCTGAGTTACTAGACCACATGCAATAAGTATGACTACATTTCTTTTAAAATATTTGTTATTATGAATCAGGATCGTGTCCCTGGAAAAGAATCATGACATTTGTTTGGTCAAACCTCAAAGTTCTAAAATAATGATTGCACGTACCAAAATATTTTTTTACTTGTCACGGATTTAATTATCATATTAACAGATCTCATTCAGTTAGAATACATAAATTACTAGATTTAATTTAGTTATTTCATGACAACCATCAATGGTTTCTTATCTGAAATATTTCCAACAATACTTCCTCCAAAATTTGCATACTTAAACAGTTGTTCTGTATGTGTATCTCAATGCACACCAAACAAAAACAAGCAAATTCACTGCACTAAGCCCAGCTATTAGCAAGAAAAACCGATCCAAATGCCCCTCATTCAAATTATCAGGGATCCAACCTGGCTCTCCTCCCCTTGATGTATAGTAAGAAACCAGTGTCAAAAGAAATGAACTCAAGTAACCCCCAAGCGAACTCGATAAAAGTGAAAATGCAGCACAAAGACACCTCATTGAATCAGGTGCCTCGCTGTAGAAAAACTCTGCTTGGCCAATCATGGTGAATACCTGGCTAGTACCGTCAAGGCAATATTGCGGTATTTGCGAGAGGATGCTCATTGGTACTTCAACTCTCTCATGTACCAGATTAAGTTCTCGAGCTATTTCTAGCCGTTTCATCTCGACTAGTGCTGCAGATACCATGGTCATAATAGACAGGAACAGGCCTATTCCCATCCTTTGTAATTGTGTGAAGCCTCTCTCCTTGCCAGTAAATCGCCTAACTACTGGCACAACGATTTTGTCATAGATGGGTACCCAAATTAGTAAACTGATGACATCAAAGGTGGAGAGCGAAGCAGGTGGGATGGTAAAGGACCTGACCTTTTTGTCTAAGACCATTCCTTGTTCTATGAACATGGATAAGGACTGACAACACACGGCATAGAAAACTATTGTTGTTGCCCAAATTGGAAATATGCGAACCAGTAGTTTTAGTTCCTCAACTTGAGTTACAGTGCATAATCTCCATAGATTCAGGGGGTTACCATTACCGAGCTTGATATCTGAAAGTATAATGACGGCAGCTTTGTCTAGGTACCTACACAATTTAAGTTCATTCATACTTTTGTGACAGAAAACATCTAACCCAATGATTGGAATATCATATCCCGTGCAATGGAAACCCATAACTACCGTAACTATGTAAATACCAGTCATTCAGTCAGTACAATAATAGTTCGATCTTTCCATTTTTAAGGTTGAGCATTCTTCATTTTTTATGTTTAGATGAAAGGATGGGCCGGTTGGAAACCAAAAATTTTCATTAAAGCATGAGGGATGTTAACATTTTCAAGAAAAGAAAAAAACAATTATACCCCAATACCAAGCTTGAGTGAATTTATTTCTGCTTATTTGGTTTTTGATTTAATGAAAAAGATTCATCGAGCTATGTATAAAGATTATTTTTGAAACTTAAGATACTGGTTACTTGGTTAGTCAAGTAGGTACATGTCATTTGGTTCTGGTAAGAAAGAGAAGTCCATAAAAATTACCTCAGTTCACTTGTGTGATCTAACTTTCTGCTCCCCTTGATAAAAGAACTATTTCCTGGCAATTCATACAAAAAGGATGAATCAGGTGGCAATTGGACGGTCCATTTCCTACAACTTGCCACTATCACCTGACAAATGCGGATTACCGGGCTTCCACCTGGCCTCTGAAATCGATATATTCCTGTTCCTATAAAGAAGCTAACAATAGCCACCCCCATGAATAGAGTTGGAATACCAAACCCTAGGCCCCATCCATAATTATCCTGTATGTACACTAATATGATACCAGAAAGCAAAGCACCAATGTTGATGATGAAACTAGCCCAGTTGAAGAAGGATGCCCTTTCAGACCGCTCTATTGGGTCATTGTCATCAAATTGATCTGCTCCAAAGGTACATACGCATGGTTTGATGCCACCAGCACCTAAAGCAACCAAATAGAGGCCTAAATAGAATCCAACAATTTGTGATTGAGATGATTGTCCGGGTACTAACGCAGAGATGGTTAGCATGACCAGTCCCTATACATGAAGTAAAATCAAATTTAAATGATTGGACATTATGGTGAATTGCTTTATGGATGAGAAGCAAAACTATTTCTTTTGAGTTTTTGATTAATCACACAGATTAAGATCAAGAGTTACTGACTTGGCAGTTACAATTTGCACACCGGTTGTCTGGGGCTGTTACTCAGGTAGAAGGGGTTAATTCTTTCTCATCTATTACTAAATTGAATTTTTTCTGTTACCAAACGAAAGGAATTGCCTAATTCGCCCCCACTTAGTACCGTTGCGTGACTAGAACTCAAAAGGATGGCTATTTTGTATCAATCCACTTTGAGGATGAAACTAGTCCGACCCATTATTTTGTCAATCAATTCAAAAGTCGTGAAATTAATTCGCCTTCAAAATAACCTAATTTTGCTTCATTTTTCTCTACCTTAATAAAACTCAAGGAAAAATCAGAAGTTAAACAATCACATACAATGAAATATAAAGTAGAGAAAGCTGCAATGGTCCAGAATTTTCCCAAATAAGAATCAGCCGCGAGAGCACCTACGAGGGGTGTGAAATAACAGGTGCCTTGCCATGTGAGAACATTTCTTGCAGCAACTACATTTCGTTCATGTAGTTCTCTTGTAAGATAACTCACAAGGTTTTTCGCTATTCCATAGTATGCTAATTTCTCGCAACATTCAGTCCCTGCAGTGAATATGTATTGCAATTTGTTTTACTTACCTGAAATTCATATGATCATATCCATATGAAAACTAAAAACAACAAATCAGTAATGAATCCTAAATGTTAGGTAGCACTATATTTAATATCAATAGTTCAAGGATCAATTGGATAGAACTAGAGCTAATAACAAAGATTAAAGTTGAGCGCAACTTCATGCAGTGGCTAGAATAAAAAATAACACACAATGCAAATATATTATGAAAAATTGAAGCACCAGATTTCAGTACAGGTAGAGATGGTCAGGCCATGTACCTATACCAGCTGACGCACATTTTTATTTGTTTATATATATTTCTTATTCTCTTTTTTGGTACTTAATTGGAAGACTGAGGACAAATTGCTTTATGTTGGTCCCAACCATACTTATCTAAAATTACCGGTGTGTAATCATTAAAAGCAATCCAAATATTGTTAAGGCTTATGTAATACCAAGAATGAAGTAGCATGCTCTCCAGTTGCCAGTTTCATGCTTCAAGATGGGAAGGCCTTTGAGATTGACTGTTCCATCACTTGTATAATCTTTCCTAAATTCCTGAGAACAAGGTACTATAACATGAGTTCATTTCTTTCAGCTGTTTCTGTGTATCATTAATTCTGAGATTTTGATTAAGAAAAAGCAGAGGATTTTTGGGAAAGACAAACAAACATTTACCTCATGCTCTGCTTCAATCAGCAAGCTCTCCTGCTCATGCTCCATTTTTCAGCTTGTTAGGTATAAGAAGAGATAAAAGTATCTAATTAATGTATGTGTGTGCGCACTCGGAATCAATGAAAGAGAGGAAATGAAAAAAAAAAAAAAGGGTGAAAAGGAAAGATAGAGTGGGTACTTGGAGAGGTCTCGTCTCTGCGCAAAGGTAGCTCTCAACGGTCTTGATATTTTTAGCGAAGAGAAAGTAGCAGCAAGGCCTTGAGTAAATATTAAACGGGGCTGATAAGTATCATCCAAGATTCATCATCCCATCACCTCCAGCAATTAGTAACGCGTTTTTTATTTTTGTCTATCATTCCGTCATTTCCTGCACGCGTTTTCCCTTTTTGGAAATCCAGCGCTCATCCTCTGTTTCGCTCCCCTTCCCCTCCCTTCTGTTTCGCTCCCTTCCTATTCCCTCAACGTCACTTACTCCTGTCCCACCTCCTCCCTCCTAATTGTTCTAGTTTTGAGAACAAACGTTCTAATTAATATAGCAACTGTTCTGGTTAATATATGCAACTGTTCTGATTAATATATACAACTGTTCTAGTTATATATATTAACTGTTCTAGTTATATTAACTAGAACAGTTGTATATATTAACCAGAACAGTTAGATATAATTGTTCTAGTTATATAACTGTCTAGTTATATATATATATATATAACAGTTATATATATTAACTAGAACAGTTAATATATATAACTAGAACAGTTGTATGTATTAACCAGAACAATTGTCTATATTAACTAGAACAGTTAGATATAACTGTTCTAGTTAAATATATAACTAGAATAGTTATATACATCTCTGTTTCCTCCCCTCCCCCGCCCCCTGACTCTCATCCTCCCAGCGCCTCTCATCCTTTGGACTTCCAAATTCTATAATGTGTTTTCTAAAAATAGAGGCACTGGATAATTAATGATAATTACGCTGGATTTTATCCCCGGATTCTATCATCCCATCATTCCCTGGTCTTCTATTAATGAAGACGCTGGATAATTAATGAGGATTTCAGGGGATGATGGGATGATAGAATCTTAGGATGATCCTAAGCAATTCCGAATATTAAATGGTAAGATATGTTTAAAACGGATTGATAAATTTTCTACTTCATTGATAGTGTAACCTTCTGTGTTGTCAACGAATAATTGATTATATCCTTATATTTATTTATTTATTTTTGACCGCACATATATCTGCACTAGCTGGTGCAAAGATAAAAACAAATGCACTCTGTTGTGGTGGTCCCTCCAATCGCATCATCCGGATTACATCCATTTGGAATATGATTCGTATATATACATTATACACGCGTACAAAAATAATTACATCTCGGTGTGTCCGCATTCTGTCCGTTTGATCGACATCGGACGGTCCAAAAGTAACATGAACACTGTTATTTGCCTGATGTGTGATGAGGTCATCGAATATCCAACACTATTATATATAAGAGAATAAATCTAATCAGGATACATATTTACCATAATAAAATTATTACCATAGAAAGCAATTTTTTATTTTACTAATTGTATGGAAAGTTGAAAACAAATATAAAGGATGATGTACGAAGAAGAGAACCAGACATATATCAATCAACGGCATATGCCGTTATTTTAATTTATATTTTCTATATCGTTCTATTTTTTTCAATTTGTTACAAAAAATCAAAATTCTATCAAGATCGGTACATGACATGCTACAATCCAAGTATTATTGGTAATATAAAGGTAAAATTGTACATAACCCATTCGAGTCTTCTTCATTTTTTTTTTATTTTGAAAACTTAAAATTCAGTCCAACGACCGAATATTTTAATATAAACAATTTTATAATAAAAAATTTTAAATGAAGCAAAGATTTATTTTTTAAAAATTTTAATATAACCCATTCGAGTCTTCTTCATTTTTTTAAATGTGCATGTGGTGACCACTGTCAATAGTGCAGAGAAAAAGAGTGCAACTGATTTTAAAGAATTCGTAGTGTTTAGGATTTTGATGCTTTAGATAACGAAGGAGAAAGCAGAAACATGTGTTAGAAATAATAATTTAAAAAATAAAAAGCAAGTTTTTAGGATTTTTATGCTTTTACAGAAATTTTATTTTATCGACTAAAAGAACAGAATTATTAAAAAGACAAATCAGCCTTAACTTTATGCTCTACTTCACCTAGCAAGCTCTCCTGCAGGGGCTTTATTTTGAGGCAGCTTGTTGTGATTAAGGAAAGGATAAAATTATCTTGGGGATTATGGTACTTTTTTTTTAACACAAAACTAGATAGTGGCCACTAACTACTGTAGGGATATAATAGTCTAATAGATTGTTTCAGTTTGATTAATTGTTTGTGTGCATCTTTGGAACCGGTGGGCGAGAGAATTGCTATTCACATTCCATAAAAAAAAAAAAATTTAATTGCTTTTGATCCTCCCAAATCATTTCACTCTCGAATTTACATAAATGACAAAAATACTCTTTAGATTGTATTGGTGTGAAAACAGAAAAACAAGAAAAATAAAAATAGGGTCATTTTAGTAAGGAAAAATTGGATATAACCCCTCGTAATCTTCTCAATCCGGATATAACCCCTCAAATCATTCTTATTAGGGATATAACCCATTTTTATTAATTTTTATTATTTTTTAACTAAAAGAAATCAGAAAATTAAACTTTTGACCAAACTACCCTCATTTTCAAAAACGTTTCACCTTCCTCTATACTCCTCTAGCATCAATCTCTTTCTTTCCCGTTGTTCCTTCAACAATGCAATCAATCTCCTCATTTCCAAAAATATTTCACCTTCCTCTATACTAAAAGAAATCATAAAATTAAGATTTTGACCAAACTCCCTCTTTGTTTGTCGTATAGGTTAGACAACAATGCAATCCATAATGTTTCATTTCTTTTTCGGCCTCAAAGATAATGGAAACAAGCATGAGATATGCTGGTTTGCTATTTATTATGAGAAAATTTACCTATTCCAAATTCATCCTTCGTCACTTGTTGTAATTTATGTTGGATTTTTGAATAGCTAATGCTAAGTTGTCTAATAACAAAAATTTTACTCATTCAAAATTGTTGGGAAAAGACGAGTATAAGTGTACAACGTGATCATATCAACACTATTTGATTCCTCCCATCTCCATTCTTATTGGGTGCAGACAGACTAGTGATTTCGAAGAAATTGATATTGTTAATTTAAAGTTTTTGGCAAAAAATGGTAAGATTTGGTATCGTCAATATCAGAAAGGAAGTTGAGAAGTTTTTGAAAAATGAGGAGGGCAGTTTGGTTAGAACTTTAATTTTCTGAGTTTTTTTAGTTACAAAATAATAATAATAAATCAAAAGGGGTTATATCTCGAATAAGCATGATTTGAGGGGGTTATATCCGATTTTGAAGATTGTAGGGGTTATATCTAGATTGAGAAGATTGCAGGGGTTATATTCAATTTTCCCTTTTAGTAAGGATAAGGATGTATCACATCAGTCCCTATTATCCTATTATCGTGGGCCCCGTTCAGTGTTTCGGAAGTGGTTTATGGAATTCTAGTCCTTAATATCCATTTCTCGGCAAATTGCAACAATTAGGGTTGTCGAAGGAATATGTTTTGCATGTTTTCGTTCTGTTTTGTTCAAAATGGAACAGAAACAAAAGAAAACAAATGATTATATTTCTGAGAACATAACAGAACAGAAATGAAATGTCGATTTACCAAATAGAAGTGAGACATTTTACCTTCAGGGCTGACATTGATGTGTTCGAGTAAATCTCTGCAATTATAAATCAAGTAGTTGAACACTGACACGAACAAATCATCAACTAGATCACAAACATGCAATATAACAATAATGAATAAATAGAAATGTGAGACATGAAATTGATGAAAAGGAACTGCTAGAATATCAAGATACTGTCAGTGTAACCACCTCAAAGTAGTGTTCCTCAATTTCCATTTCAACATCAAGGCTTACAAACTCACAAAGATGTCTGTGGGTGTGCGAATCTTTCGCTCTGAACACGGGGCCCACTTCATAAATATTGATAAATCATGCCCACACAGTCATCTGCTTGTGACGGTTGATTGCCTGCGCTAAGCAAGTTGGCTACCCTTTATAGTTGAGCTCAAAAACTTCCGCTCCACCTTCGCTCGACCCAACTCTAGGAAATTTAGGGGTGTGTATGCCCACGAAATTTCTATCATTCAAAAAATGCTGGAACTAATTTTCCACCTGGATTTTTTTAATCGAAAAATTGCTTAATTAAATGTGGTGGGCAAGTCAAGCACCTTGTTGTTGAGCCTGGTATCCTAGCCCACTCGCTTCCCCACTCTCCTCAGCCTTCTTGAGCTCAGTCTCACTTCATGAAGCATCTTCAAGGTTGGATAGTAGGTTGAAAATTGCTCTGCTGATGCAATGGAGCTTTGTCACCAAGATCTCAACCTAATTACAATTCATCCAGATGAGAATATTGAAAGGGAGAGTAGAGTTTATATTGACCCATAATATTGACTGAAAGAATAAAATGCGTTTAGATTGTGCAGTACTACTGTTTTTAAATTTGTTGGTTTACAAAGAAATGAGACTTGTTTTAAGAATGCCAAGCATGTCACCATGAGAACTTATTGCACTAAGATTAAAGCCTTGTTGACATATTGGTCTTATTTGTGGGCCTAACCATTGAAGGACAGATAAAGATAGAGAGAGAGTAGGGACATAAAGAGAGAACTTTTTGAGTGGTGCCTATGATGGACTGGGAGATTGAGATGTCACCCTCCACATCCACAATAAACTTTTTCTTGAGAGATCATGCAAATTTGTTGGTTACAAAGGAATGCGACTTGTTTTAAGAATGTCAAGCATGTCACCATGAGAACTTTTTGTACTAAGATTAAAGCCTTGTTGACATATTGGTCAGGTTTGTGGGCCCAATCGTTGAAGGATGGATAAAGATAGAGATAGAGAGAGTAGAGACATATAGAGAGAGCCTTTTGAGTGGTGCTTGTGATGACTGGGAGATTGAGATGTCACCCTCCACATCCACAATGGACTCTTTCTTGAGAGAGCATGAAAATTTCACCATCTGGGCACTGACGACGCCCACACAGACACATAGCATGCACTGAACCGTGCTCATGCTTTGCTGCACCACTAGAAACACCATCCTTTTTCCCACACACCGTGTTGCCTGCACAGCTCCTCCGATCAACACATCCTTCAGGCCTTCCATTTTAGCACAACAGTCCCCAACATCTTTATCATTATTTATGATTAAAAACATCAAGTACACCTTTATCATTATTCATGATTAAAAACATCAAGTACAGAACCAAAACATAACAATCATATTAACAAAGTAGAAGTAAAAATATATATATACTCGTCCAGGTATGTCCAGTGACATATTTAGACCGTGTCTCCTCCAGAGTTAAGTCTCCATAATTAGAGGAAAGAAGCTAAAAAATTTCAGCCCCTCCTGCCTCTACAAGGACAAATATGACCTGCTGACGCTGGTTTGCCCTCTTTGCTTTCTCAGACTTCTTTGCATTTCTCTTTTCTTTGTTTTTGCTTATGCCAGCCTCACCTTCTGCCTCTTTTTTGACAAAGGCTTCACCTTAGGAAGATAACCCGAGGGAAGCATCCAATTGGAAAGAAATATCATTGTCAACTGCCACTGCAAGTGTATATGGAATGAGTGATTGTAGATCCATGGACTCTATATATGGCTTGGGCTTGAATAGGGGGCCCACGAGAAAGGAAAAAGTGTCTTTTGAGGACCAGCTCGAGCAAAGCTTGATTGTTAGACAACATGTCTTCATTCACAACCTAAACAAGCGGTTTATCCAATTTAAATGTCTTAAATTTGTTCCCACATCATGTGACAAAAAACAAAGCAATAAAACAACAGTAACTTACTAGTAATTGTAAGGATTTTAGTACTGATCAGAGGAGCACATAAAAGATAAGCGTATCAGCTTACCATCATGGCTTATGATAAGGGAGATAATCATCAAAAGGTGAAAATCTGAAGTACTCAGACCTCTAGACTCTTGTCTAGAAATATAAATTGAATAATATCATTACAAGTATAAGAAAATCTATAAAATCTATCTTGTAAAGTAGATTTGAATGGGAGTTTATAAGATGTGGTTAGAAGTACAGGGACATATTTGAATGTAAGCTTGCCTTCCTTGGATTATTTTCTTCAAAACACTACAAATACAGAAAATGCATCTTATATCATATCTTTAGTCGTTTTTTTTTTTTTTGAAGTTTTGTGACACGGAGCTGGATCGATTAAAATCTATTAACCAGGTTAGGTTCAAGAAGTGCAGTATAATCAATAATTTAGTAAAAAGAAAAAAAAATAGAAACTTCTTCCAATTTCTTATTCTATTACTTGTTGGAAACTCCCCGAATATCTTATATACTCTTACTATATATGAGAATATTTTATTTTTTAATTCAGCAAGTTATATTGGGAAGAGAAATATTTTGTTTTCTTGAATTAGCAAGTTATATTAGGAAAGTTTGAAGGGTCCTTATTTATTTTAGGGTGCTGCACACCAGGAAGAACAGTTCATTATTTTTGTTAAACTTGTTAATTGTTTTCTTCAGTTTTCTGAAGAATTTTGTTTTAATTTTCTTGTTTAATGAAATTTAGTACTTTATCATTTTCTACCCTCACCTGATAACCTTGGAGTAAGGGTTCGAAAGACGACCGGTGACTAGCGATACGGCACCATTTTGAGAGAACAGGAGCACAATAATATTAGTGTCATGATTTCTTAATTCATCATGCAAAGTACTGCAATAATTTGAAACTAAAGCATGAATATTTTTTTAATTATAGCAGACTAACAAAGAAGGATGATGATATTATATTTGTAGGCTCTTAATTTATTCTATAGAATATTGTCTAAAAAAATATACAACACTAATTATAATTGTATAATAACTAACTTACTATATAATTTTAATGTAAAAAATTAACTTAGAAATAAAGAATTTTAAGGTTTAAATAAATTAAAAAACTTCTAATGATATCACTACTCATCTTCTATTCTATTTGCAAAGTTGGATGCAGTTATAAAAATAATTTAAAAAACAATCACTACAAGATTTGGAAAAGCTTTCTAGCAAATAAAAAAAAATGGGAGTTAACAAAAAAAAAAAAAAGAAGCGCACTTCACACATATGTTGATCGGCAGTTACTTAATAAAGTTCAATTATTTGAAACTTGAATTGTCAATATGAATTCTTGGACATTTAATTTATAAATGTTTTAGTTAAAAACAAATAAATTTTAATATAGATAATCGCTAGTTACAATTTCTAAAAAAAAAAAGTTTATATACATGAGGCACAAGAACAAAATTTCTGAAATTTATAATTTTTTAATCATTCTATTATATGTAAATTTCTATTAAGTGAGATAAATAAACACTAAAAGCTTTTAATTTTACCTGTATTTTCAAATTTTTTTCTACTTTAAAAGGTTATTTTAATATTCATTAACTTCAAAAGAATAATTGTTGATTTTCTCCAATATCATATCCATTAGAAATTAAAATGCACAAGTTGATATAAGTGGTTTATAACAGTCAGCTTGATAATTTTCCAAATTATCTTTTTTTTTTTTGAGAGAGAGAGAGAGGGAGAGAGACAAATTATACATAGCTAGCGTCAAAATGATCGCAATGATATATCATATAATACTTTCATGGCTACAAACTCACGCAATCAGTGATAACTAGAACTCGTTTCATGGAATGAATTAGACGTTTATCAGGCACCGCTTTCATGATCTATTCAAGGTGTTTTTCTCATGACCAATGGACGACAGTAGGCAAAAGAATCAAAACTGTACTTAAACTCAATTATGCTAGAAAGAAAATTATTATCTTTTAACAAATTCTGTAATGGACTAATTCTTTTACATGGACAAAGAGGACGTCTTGTACAAATATGGATATGATACCTCTGAATTTTTAAAAGCCACTATATAATAAGACTATTTCATAATACAGGATTATATGAAATTGAAAAAAGGTAATAATCACAATGACACTCAGGAATTCCTAACTCAGTGCTCCGGCATTGTTATATATCATAACGTACCAATAAATATAACAGAGAAAAAAAGGACAGTAACATAGCAATAAAGATTTTTCTCATTAACATTTATTTACCAACGTCCATAATTTTGTGCAGGGACTACCGCACGAATCTCAACCAGTCATGCAGCTTTCTTATATTTATATCTCAATGCACACCAGACATAAACAACCAAATTTATCAGACTGAGACCAGCTATCAACCAGAAAAACCGATCCAAATGCCCTTCATTCAAGTTATCTGGTATCCAACCAGGCTCCCCTCCCAAAGTTGTAAAGTAAGAAACCAATGTCAAAATCAACGAGCTCAAATAACTACCTAGAGAACCTGTCACAAGAGCAAATGCAGTGCACAGACTCCTCATTGCATCAGGAGACTGGTCGTAGAAAAACTCTACTTGGCCAATGAATGTGAAAACCTCACCAGCACCAACAAGAGCATATTGTGGTATTTGCCAGAGGATGCTCAACGGGACCTCGACTTTCTCATGTGTGAGATTCAATTCTTGTGCTATTTCCAGCCGTTTGATCTCAACCAGTGCTGCTGATACCATTGCAAGAATAGACAGGAACAGGCCTATTCCCATCCTCTGTAACTCTGTGAAGCCTCTCTCTTTGTTGCTAAATCGTCTAGCAAATGGTACAAGGATTTTGTCATAGACTGGTACCCAAATTAACACACTGATGACATCGAATGTGGACAGCGAAGCGGGTGGGATGGTGAAGGACCCTATCCGTTTGTCTAAGACCATACCTTGTTCTAGGAACATGGATGAGTTCTGGGAGTATACAGCTGAGAAAACTATGGATGTGGCCCAGATGGGAAACATGCGTGCCAGTATTTTTAGTTCCTCCACTTGAGTTATGGTGCATAGTCTCCATGGGCTGGGGATGTCACTGGCATTGGATTTGGCATCATAAGGTGTCATCACAGCAGCCTTGTCAAGAAACCTATTGCAACAAGTTAGCACTGCAAAAATTAGCAAAATTCAAGCTAACAATACTTCACAGCTGCATAGTATCCTTTTCGAAAGCAGTAATACCACCTACCATTTGGTAGAAGAATATAGCCTGGCCATACATTACATATTTTCAATGCCCCCCCCCCCCCCCCCTATTTATTGCAGTGATGCTGCATTTTAACAGCTACCCGAAAGCTTCATTGGGGCTTTTCTATGAAATCTTGGACACAATAAAAGATAGCCAGGGTCTAGCATGTTCATATGACTTGTTACTGGTAAGCACTAGATAAAAATATTTGTAATACCTCAGCTCATTTGTGTGATCTAACTTCCGGCTCCCTTCAATAGCTGAATTCTTTCCAGGCACCTCATACAAAAAAGATTCATCAGCTGGCAACTGGACTCTCCATTTCCTAAAGGCCGCAACTATCACCTGACAGACCCTTATAATTGGGCTACCACCTGGCTTTTGAAACCGGTATATTCCTGAACCAATAAAGAAGCTACCGATAGCCAGTGCCATGAAGAGAGTTGGGATACCAAATCCTAGGCCCCAGCCATAATTATCTTGTATGTACACTAATATGGTGCCAGAAATCAAAGAACCAGTGTTAATGGAGAAATAAAACCAATTGAAGAAGGACCCTTTTTTGGGTCTCTCTACGGGGTCGGTATCATCAAATTGATCTGCTCCAAAAGAGGAGACACATGGTTTGATGCCACCTGCTCCTAAAGCAATCAGATAAAGACCAAGGAAGAAAGCAAGTGTTTGGGATGGAGATGATTGGCCAGGTAGAGATGCAGAAACTGTTAACACGGCCATTCCCTTTCACAGATAAATTGAAGAAAGATTACAAAGTGCAATATGAACAAAGTAACTTCCAAATGTATCAAGAAGTACTGTAGCTGGCGTAACAATAATAAAAATTAAAGCACGTAATACACTAATACTCTTGTATGTTGGTATAGAGTATGGGTTGCAGATGCAAATTTTCTAGAAAAGCCACAAGCTGAAAAACAAAAAGTTTTGGTTTCCCCAATTTGTTCCATAGATGACCATAAGCTTTAACTGTGAATTGAATTAACCCTCAGTTTGTGAATTATGCCTTGAGTAACACCCAATTTCGTCTCATCTAACCCTCAAATAAATGCTAATCAAGAAACAGTAAATTCTACTGCCACCTACAATGAAATAAACAGTAGCGAAAGACGCAATGGTCCAGTACTTGCCCCAGTAAGAGTCAGCCAAAATGGCACCAATAAGTGGCGTGAGATAGCATGTGCCTTGCCATGTGGTAACATTTCTGGCTGCGCTTACATTTCCTTCATGTAGGTTTTTTGTAAGATAAGAAACAAGATTTTTTGCAATTCCATAGTAAGCCAATCTCTCGCAACATTCAGTTCCTGTGGCACATTTGGAAAACATAAGACCCTCATGCTAAGAAAAACAATAGAACAAAATTATATTTTGTCCAGTTACTATGATTTTAACTATTAACCTAAATACCTAACCCTATCAGTTTGGACCTTATAAGTAAGTTATTAGTTTGTTGTACTATTACCAGTGTAATAAAATTAAAGTTGTATTGTACTAATCAAATTTGAATATATGTTCAATAGGCTTGAGTTCAAAACAAAATATACATAGACACATACTATTAAAACTAAAAAAAGGTGGAGTTTGACAGATGCCAATTCAGGTCTCAAGTCCTCTACCACAACCTGTTTAATAACAAATTATTTGTATCCCATTTTGAATTTCTCAACTTTATTGGTATTCAATAGCAGCGTTAACAGTAAAAAATTCTGCTCTAGTTGTCCTGTATCACACCAGTCAGTTATTTACCAGTATGTTCTACATTCTTTTTGCCATCATTAAAAACTTTATAACTTACCAAGGATAAAGAAGCAGGCTTTCCAATTGCCAGTTTGATGCTTCAATATAGGACGGCCTTTAAGGTCAACTGATCCATCACCTGTATAATCCTTACCATGATCCTACAATCAAATATATGTGAACCAACGTTTATATCAGTACTATGACATTACCTTCTTCACAAAATTTTACATGATATTAGATATCCTGCTTTTAATCTAATGGAAAGTTACGGATTAAGCTTTGGCACCCAAAATCAGAATAGAGAATTAATATTTCCTTTGCAAAATTAGTGCTACAAGTGGATTTGTTATCTCAATTTCCTAAATTGATTCTCGATTTTATCATCTTGTCAGAAAATTTTGAAAGTCCAATGAACTCAGCAGCTAATCGGACTTGATGAAACAACGAATTACATCGGATTTTTCTTTTCCAATTTGTTATCAATTACCCACAAGGCCACTAGAAAGGACTAAAACATGCAAATCGGAAGAAGAAAAAGAAAAGATCAAAACGTGCGATGCTTCTGATACGAAGAATAAATGGGGCAAAAAGAAGTTCGGCGTAATTTATGGCGTTCAAGAGAGTGTTCGGAATTTCAAATTGAGAAAACAAATGTTTATGATTGAAGAATTTAGAAAGAAAATGGAGAGTAACCTCATGCAATAATTCCTCAACTAGCAGTGCCTCCTCCATTAACAGCTCCAAGAGAGGAAACAAAAGACCGAGCTAGATGTAGTTTGTATTTCCTTTTGCGTCTTGGAAACTAATTTGTCTATTTTTTCTTCATTTTTGTGCTAGTGCAGTTGTTGAGTTGGTAATATTTTACTCTATAATAAGTTTGCTAAAACACAACTGGCTAGCTACATTTTTTTTTTTTTTTGTAAAAAAAATTATTACCATGTGTTTTTCAAATGTAGATCCAAAATATTTTTTGGGTATGTTTGGATACGTTAGGTACTGGAATTGGGTATGTAAGAAAAGAGAATGAAAAGTTAAAAATTAAATTTATTTGTGAATATATTTGGATATTGTGTTGAGAATAAAAATAGAGAGAATGAATAATCAATTATAATGATTTTTTTTACTAAATTCTTTTTAAATATTTTTTTTAACATGATTGACATTTGTTGTTGATGATGATATAATTCTTTTTTTTTTTTTTGAAACTTGTTTCCTTTCCCCGATGGGATTACATTTTTAATTCCAACTCACACCCCATTCCTTCAATAATTCATTAGGAAATAAATATACGATCTGACCAATTTATTTTTGTTCGTACAGTCATCTTTCGCTTGTGCTCTCTTTTTTTTTTTTTTTTTTCATATGGACACTTGTTCCCAACTTGTTTGGGATAAAAGACTAAGTTTGTGATAAAAGATTTAGTTTTTTTTTTTATCACGGTCCGTAGGCACTCAATCCCCACGCACGCAAACATTTTTCATCTCGCCCCAGCGAGACTCGAACCCAGGTCTTTCTATTGGAAGACAGATGTCTCTACCAACTGGACTAGTCCAGCGGAGACAATAAAGACTTAGTTGTTGTTGTTTACAGACACTTGTTCCATTTTTCTCAATCTAAATTGAATAAACGTGATAAGGATTGCAACAGAAAATCTAAAAGAAATTTCAAATGAGACAATCTCTCTCTCGCTTTCGTTTTGAAAAAAATTTTACAAGGACGAACATCTCAAATCTCAAACCTAACAAATAAAGAAACAAATCAACAAAATGAAGAATGAATCATTGCTTTACATGCTATTTATAGGTGGTGTTTGTATCAATGATTTTTTACCGTGAGAATAGAAAAAACAATGCACATCATACTTAGTGGCTTACTTTTAAATTTTAATTATTAATTTGGATTTGGGAATATAGTGGAAAGCAACAAATAGAGTTATTTGAGCATTCCTATATAAAGAGATGTAAATAAAATGGCAAACTCATACCGTTGCTTACTTTTTAATTTGTCTTGCATGCTTCAAATCACACCGTTTTATGTAACATTTATATATTTTGTAATTGTAAAAATAAATCAAACGTTTTCTCAGCATCAATTTTGCATTGAAAAACAATTGAAATGAACCAATAACCAATAATGAAATAACATGACAACTTTGACAATCCTTATAAGTTATAACTAGTCTAGAAGCCAAAAGAAATTTAAAAGAGGAAAAAATGTAGACATATTGTTTTCTTTTTTATATATATCGGTTGTGTACCAGTGTATGTAGTTTGAGTACTTTTTATATTTCATTAAACGTCCTAAAATACGTACCTTTACAAATTTTCATGTTATATATAGAATGGTAAAATTTGCATCATAGTTTCATCATTATTCATGTTCGATGTACATTAAGTATGAATCATATCTGTGACTGTTGGATTTTCAAATTATAACCTACTTTTTACGATATTAAAATTACCATACCAACACATTATCAATTAATGCCATCCAGAAAATAAGACAAAATGGTATTATTTATACGTTCTTATTAAATGCCATTTATGCGGTGCACTAATCTTGGGCCTAAATTTGGTTTGTCCAATTGTCATTGATAATTGATTCCATATCCAGGTTGTTAGCGAGTTGATTTGCATTCTATTTTTCTAACTTCTTCTTAATTTTTCCTTTTAAAATATTTTATTATTGAGATGTTTTTCTCTAATGCAAAAATGTACCTACATAATAATAGAACGGGAAAACCTTAAACCTAAGAAAATTGACAAAAAAATAAAGAAATAAATAAATAACCTTCCTCCTTATCAATACTTAGAGTAAGACTAAGAGGATACAATGAATTTAAAAATTGATTTTTAATTTTGACATATTCTTTTTTTTCGAAACTCAAAAAACAGAAAACAAAAAGACCTCCTTCGTTGTCCTAAATTTGACATATTCTTAATAATCAATAAACAGTAATTTGAAAGCCTCAACGATATTCGAGTAATGCTAGAATCAAACATATAGGACGTCCAACACGATCCGAAAAGTTAACTGTTAAAATTCCAAATAGCCGATCCGGACCGTTCAATATGATCTCTATATTAAAATATCCTTGAAAATCAAATTTTATATTTTTTTCAAATTTTCTAACTATTTTTTTTTATTTTCAAAATTGGAGGGTTCATAACATTTTAGATTGAGCATATTCAAAAATTTCAAAATAATAGTAAAAAATTTTGAAAAAAAATATAAAATTTGGTCCCAACGGAGATTTTATTATAAAAAACAATTTGAGCGGTTTGGATCAACTAATTTAATCTCAAAAATTAAAATTTTATCGTGTTGGACGAGTGCTTGTGTCCAACATGTTGGACGCTAGCCACTCCCACGATATTCCTATCAGTCTTTAGAGTGCTAAAGATATTATTTGCAAAATTTAAATTTGAATATTCAATAAACAATTACTTTTATCAAATTAATTAATCTTTTATGTAACCTGCCCCCTAAAATAAAAAAAATAAAAAATATTACTTGAAGTATCAACAACTAAATAAAAAAAAAAGGAAATAAAATTTTTTTGTCTAAAATGTCTTTTTGCATTGTGAAAATAAAAATAATTATCCAAATTTCCATTAAAATTAACAAATTTGATCATCATGCAAAACACTCTCAATTTAAGAGAAAAATCCCAATTGAGTTTTCGACACGTACATCACCTGTCATGTTTGTCTAAATTGAGTCAATTTATTTTACTTAGCGCACTGGCGCTGGTGAATAGGCCAATTGCACGGCGGTATCATGTAAAATCACCCGTTATATCCGAGTCTCACCAACACACTTGCGACACCTGGCTAACCTTTTTTTAAACTATTCTCTTTGCCTCAAATTGGGTCTTCTTTTCATGTCGCAACTCGCAAGTGCTTTCTTTTGCAATATAGTAACTCTGACTCATACAAAACCGGACTTAACGTAGTGTAAGAGTTTTATGTGGCTACCTATCCCATGCCTGTCATATGTTCGATAGAATGCCCGACAAGGTATAACAATTCATTTCTTCAAGTACAAACACACTAATGGTGGATTGCCAGGATTGAATGATTTACACACTCTTAGATACTCCACTTAAGTGGACATTGTCAGATTTATTCTCATTTTCAAAGCTAACCTCCCTCTAACCAACTGTTTACATCGGTTATATTGACCAGATGATATCCACTTGACTTGCATACTTTGAGGGATGTGGATTCGTTTAAATGCGTATTCTATCCCCACCTGGCCTTTTTGAAAACCAAACAACTAAGTTGATATCTATTTTTATCCAATTCCAATCCGTACAGTATTTGGGCAGAATATACAGTAATCAGTTGTGTAACAACCTGGCACCCCAAATTTAGCCTTTTCTCCCTCCAAAATATAACACATGACACCGCATATCTCTTGGAACGTATCCTTCTCAAAAGACGAAAAAACGAGACAATCTTTACCACATTATTCTCGACATAACGCATTTGGTCGATTACTCTTCCATTCTCTCTTTTCCTTACCTCCACCGGATAACACGTTAACCATTCTGCATATGGTACTGTTGTTCGGTTAATATTGCTGCTTGGATTCTCTTATTTCTCGGTAGAGGACACAGCCTGGATAGATTCCTTGATACCTAAGCAATGTCATCACTTTCGGGCCGTCGATCACAAAGCCTTGTCTTGGACGTAAATGCTGAGATGACAACAAGTCAGGGTGCACAATTGTCGGGCCCATTTCTTGAGAGGGAATTCAGAGGGAGCAAGCTTGAATGGGCTCCAGATAGAGCGCTAAAGTCGCGGCAGAGTAGAGAAGATGATCTTCGTACAGGTGAGCATGAGAGTAATTTTAGAATTAGATTTATTCAGAGAATTCAGTTTTAAATTGTAAAATAGTGCAAATTCAGAACTTAATGAAATTTAGTCAGTAATGTAATTCATTGGCTAGATTAAGATTTAGGGTCTAATGCTTGCTTTTTCAGAGATGGATCAAATGAAGGAAAAATTTGCAAAATTGTTATTGTGCGAAGACATGTCAGGCTCTGGTCGCAAAGGAGTTTCCCCAGCTCTAACTCTATCCAATGCAATAACAAATCTGGCAGGTAATTACTATACGGTAGGAGCACTTAGATCGCGAATCAATATCGAATTTGAGTTCAATAAGGTTACAAGTGTCTTTTTGTGTATTGCAACTCTTTTTCGAATTTGAATAACAACTCTTCTTTTAAATATATGCCCATCAAGTAAATAAGATGAAATACATATCCACCAATATGATCATTGTAGTATACTAGTATGTGCATTTTTTTTTGTTCATGATGAAATGTTTAAATTCTGAGACTATAATAAAAGTTTGGTAGTTAATCAACAAGACAGAAGGGCTCTAGGAATGATATATTTAAGAATTAGCTACAACACCACATAGAGAAAGCCAAAAATTGGGAACTGTTGTACATTGCATTCTCACCAACAAATATGTCCAGAAATTGAAGAAAGCATAAACAAGTAATAATCGGTTTGGTCGTGATGCCTTTGCTTCTCTTGGATTATTGGAGCTCGAGATGCAATGCATCCTTGTGGTCATTTCCCAAAAAAATTAACCATCTAGTATTGTATTTAGCTTCGGTGTTCGGAGAGCAACGACGCTTTGAACCCATGGAAGAGGAAAGGAAGGCGAGGTGGAAGAGAGAGATTGACTGGCTTTTATCAGTCAGCGATCACATTGTGGAATTTGTACCTACACAACAAACTTTAGAAAATGGAACCGTCATAGAGGTAAAGACTTTATTTTCTTTTTCAGAAGCATGTGCGCCAATGAAATGTACCACCAACAATGAATTTATGTGTTCTTCTTCGAAGACCAGTAACGTTTGTCTTGAATGCTGTGGGCTTTTTTATTGAGTCATAAACTTGACTTATGTTCTTTATGATTCCGTATTTATGTCAGCATTCTCCTGCAAGATATTTCAGTAGATGAGTTGTTTTTTTTTCCTTTTCTAAGTAGAACAGAGGTAAGTTGTTTTTTTTTCCCTTTGACCGGAAAGTTTATTGCATCCTCATACTCTCAATAAAAATACCTCAAGTTGACACATGAGCCCAAGATAGTCTACAATCCGAACAACTCAATAGTCTTATGTGCTCATCCATGCAGGTAATGCGAAATCAACAAAGAAAAGATCTTCATCTAAATATTCCTGCCTTACGATCGCTTGATACTATGCTCCTAGTAAGAAATACTTAAAACTCCCCAATAGATTTGCAATTGTTTTATGAGTAATGCTAGAATCAAATATATTGGACATCCAACACAATCTGAAATGTCAATTGTTAAAATTTCAAACAGCCGATTCGAACCACTTAATATGATCTCTATATTAAAATATTTTTGAAAATCAAATTTTATATATTTTTTTAATTTTATAACTATTTTTTTCGAATTTTCAAAATTGGAGGGTTCATAAGTCATAACTTTTTAGATTGAGGCATTGAGCATTTTAAAAAATTTCAAAAAATTATTAAAAAATTTGAAAAAATATAAAATTTGATTCCAACGGAGATTTTATTATGGAGAACAATTTGAGGGGCTCGACCATTTTAATCTCAAAATTTGAAATTTTATCATGTTGGACGAGTGCTTGTGTCCAACGTGTTGGACCCTAGCCACTCCCTTGTTTTATATATATAACACCAAGTCAAGAAGCCCCAAACTGAAGATTATGCACAAAAAAATCTAGTGCTCAAACTAAGTTTCAGGGATGCAAGGATTTTTCCAAATTTTGATATCTTCAAGTACAGATTTGCATTTATATTTGTAAATTATAGATCAGTACTTGTATAGCTAATTTTCCAAATGTTTTATATTTTCCCACCTATTGCAGATAGGAAAAAAATCACTTTGTTTTACCTAAATATGAACATAAGGACAGTGAAACAGATAACAGTCCTCTCTTCATGGATACATTGAAAGAGCAACATCAATTTACTAAAGTATGTTTAATGATTAATGAACTTGCACATATTTAATCAGTATAATTTATTTAGACATTTTGTGGTCAACCAGAACTGTCTGGATGAATCTCAAGAAAAACATGAATATTGGTATGTGAAAAAAGATGCTAACGACTCGAAAAAAGGCGGTCCGAGGGAGGATGACAAATGGTGGCTACCAACTGTTAATGTTCCGCCAAAAGGATTGTCAACTGAAGCTCGTGAACATCTCCAAACTCTAAAGGATAAGGTGAACCAAGTTCTGAAGGCAGCCATGGCCATTAATGCAAACTCTCTTTCTGAGATGGAGGTTCCGGAGTCATATATCGATTCTCTTCCTAAGGTTATTCTTTTGTTGATTTTCACTTTTGCAGACTTATCTTCTAGTTTCATAAAAAAATTTGTGTAGAACTTCTGAAAGAATAAATGTTCTGTAATAGTACCTGAATGATGGACATCACTGGAATCATTACCCAAAATCTTATGTCAAATGTTATGGTGCCTTGTTACCCAAAAACAAAAAAAGGTCATAACTCATAAGGTAAATTTGGCAATGTTTATGCAAATCCTTAAGAGGTCTAACAATTAAATACTTGCAAACTAGGGCGTTAGGTCTGTCTTCTTCTTATAACCTTTACCAACGCAACAGTTTCTTCCTATTTAATGGCAGAATGGAAAGGCTATTCTTGGAGATGCCATGTACAAAATCATTGGAGAAGAATTTTTTGACCCGGATGAGTTGCTTTCATCAGTAGATCTGTCGAGCGAGCACAAGATACTTGATCTAAAGAACAGGATTGAGGCCTCAGTGGTGATTTGGAGGAGAAAAATGAATAACAAAGATAGCAAGTCACCTTGGGGTAGCGTTGCTTCTGGGGTAAGCCAAGAGAAGAGAGAGCAATTTGAGGATAGAGCCGAGACCCTCCTGCTAATACTTAAGCATAGATATCCAGGCATCCCTCAGTCATCGCTTGACATTAGCAAGATCCAAGAAAACAAGGTAAAAGGAATAGTTAAGTACTTGTATTATGCATGCCCAAATTAGTTGCAGGATAATGGCAAGGAATTGAAAGATTCAAACTTGCTACTTGAATTGCAGTATCCTTATTCTAGGCTTCTAGCTCAGTAATCATTAATTAATTTAGGTACATTATTTATTTTTGAAGCTATGATGATAGCATAGATATGTCCTTTAGTTGTTAAATTTACAGTGATCAAGTTTTATCATCATATGCTTGTCCAAACAATTCACTTACAAATGGAAAATTTCCATCTTGGTGAACCTAAAAATTTCATGCTTCACCCCAGGATATGGGATTTGCTATTCTGGAGAGTTACTCAAGGGTTCTGGAAAGTTTGGCTTACACTGTAATGTCACGGATCGAAGATGTGATCTATGCTGATAAACTTGCCAGGGATCCTTCTCTGGCTGAGAAGAAGAGACAACCTCCTTCCAATGGTGGTGGCGAGCCAATACCGGTGATTACATTTGATTCAGAGGAGAAACTGGAGCAACTAAACATTATGGATTCTAATGTTGCGACCCTATCAGACTTCATGGGTTGGAATGGAGATCAAGAACACGAGCCGAAACAAATTGATTCAGAGTCGACATTAAACCAAGAGGGAAAGTCTTTGTTGAAGAAAACGCTAAGTCCAGCACTACACAAGAAGCAGTTTTATATCGATAGCCTAAACGTTCTGAGAAGTCCTTTGGGGCGGCATTAAGAGCTCATTGAATTTGTAAGGATAATCAAGAAGAAGATATAATGGGAAGGCTGATACAATTCTTGATAGATTTAGAGGAATAGTTCTTCTTCTTACACTTGTATTTATCAAAAAAATATATCATTTCATAATGAATTTTTTTAATATTGCAGTCGTCCTTTGTAAGGAAAGTTTTATGTAAGACAGGAAATTTGTTGAATGCCTCACATGCGCCAAAATTTACTAGATTTTTGCACAGTTTTTAAACAGGAACAGAAAAATTTGGCCATCAGCCATACCAAAATTAATTGAAGAATTAGAGACAGGATCAATCATGGCAAACTTCACTATAGAACCGGATGGATTTCAAAATTTGAATGTACAGTCTTCAGTTAAAACAACCACTCAAACTCTGAAGTTCAAGCATTTACTCTTCTCTTACAAATGCATTCTCTTATTTCTTCCGGGATCCGAATGTTCACGCTCTAACACTAAAACAAGAGAAATGATACACGCCCTGAATAGGAAATTGATTAATGTCATCTGCAATTTTGTCATTGTTTGTCATTGCTTGAACAAAGTGAACACATAATAGACAAGATGAACATATAAATGATCAAAATGAACACATACAAACAAATAATTTCAATAAAAATAAGTTGAATATGCATATAAAAATATGAATAACAGAGCAAAACTTTGTTTTTATGTGTTCACTTTGATAATCTATATGTTCTTCTTGTGTATTTTATGTGTTCATTTTATTCAAACGATAGTAAGCGATGGTGTTAGAAGTAACTGTACAGCTCCAGTACATTTCCAGAACAGATAACTGTACACCTCCAGTGGATACCCAGCGCTGTCAGAATATTTAGTGAACCGACTCCTTTGTAATAGGATCAAATTAAATGAATCAAGACTATTTTAGTATTTTCTTGATGTATTCTGTACGCCTATATATAGGCTAGCTTTCTGTGTAAATGTTAGGAAGAATCATTTCTACAGAAAATACAATTCTCTCTTGTCTTCTCTATTTTCTCTTACTGGTAAACCAATACCAGAATTCTCTCTCTGTACAAATCCTTTCATGATGGCAAAAACGGCTTATGGCAGTTATCATTTCTCCACTGTATAAGAGGAAGATGCTTTGGGCTGTACTGGGGCAACAGAAATGTGTTAGCTTCAGATTTCTAAACATAATAGTTTTACAGTAAGAGGCCCTTTATTAAGATTAATTAGGTCTGTAATGTAATACAGCCCAATAATTTCTAGAAGCCCGATTTTCTCTTTATTATAGAAGTCCATTAATACCACTACTCACCAATTTTCAGTTCCAAGTTCCAACTACAATTCAGCTCATCTTATCTGCTGGACAAGTCTACAATGATCATCTCTTTTAGTTCGTACGAATCAAAAATTGAGTTGGGTCGTCAGAAGCAAAAGAGAAACCCATCACAGTTCAGTTATCGCTAACTCGCCTTGCCTTGCACGTCTCTTCTAACAACTAGTCAAACTAAGGTTGAACTTGCTTTCTGCTTTGAGCAACTCCACTAGCTGCGTTTGGTTTCTCACTGAAACAGTTATCTTTGAGCGTCCCAAATTATCTTGGCGCAGTGCATTCTTAATGGTTATCACTTATCAGGTTGAGAAAGAAAATAATATGTCGTCTTTTTTTTTTTTTTTTTTTTTTTTTTTGGCAAAGAATAACACGTCGTCTTTGGATATTCTCCTTGCCTTAAGAAAAAAAAAGAACGCAAAAATTGTCCTTCCCGAGTCTCTTGGACATGTATAGGGATGTGTAGCGACAACATTCTTTGCATCTTGAATAAGATTATTTTCTGCTATTTTTATTGCACTTTATGCTGGAGGTCTAGCACAGCAATAACTGTGAACAATTCAATTTGGAAGGATACTTAGATTGTAGTTTTTCTTTTTTCTAATTGAGGAGGGTTCTCCTTCCACCATTTTGGTGTCACCAAATGTCACAATTTTATTTTTTATTAATATTTTAAAATTAGAAATTTAGACGTCAAATTTTGACAATTGATCTTGTACAAATCAACGAGCACTGCATTTTTTATATAAATTTTGGAGTTTATTTGATACTAGATCGAAACACTATTATATAAATATGATAATAATTTTTCGATATTAATTCCAGTTTAAATTATCCATGTTTAATCAGGGACTGATCGGCATTCTTTAAAAATACAATATTGGTGGTAAAAGTTAATTTAATTTTCAAATATTTTTTATATTTCATATTCTTTCTAAGACGTGGTGGACTCATGTGACAATTCTTTATTCTATTGGGTACAGTGGGTTGTTTCTCACATAGATCATTGTCCAATATAATATATAATATAAATATTACAAATAATTGTCCGAATAGTGTTATTGTTCTATTCCAAATTCCAAGTAATTGATATATAGAATAACAAAATAAAGAAGAAGACGGAGTGAAAAAAGAAATTCAACTCTTCACCAATCTTTGAGCTATCATAGCGTCTTTTTTTTTTTATTATTTTGGGTAGAACAGCTATTATCTACCACTCTTCCACCGTACTCTTTCAACTACCACTCTTTTAGGAAGTTAGGAACTGAAGATGGAAATAAATATATTTTTGTTGAAAAAATTATTGCTTATTATTGAAAAACTGTTGCTTATTATGTTTAGTTGATATATAAAATTTGATTGTATTTGTTAATTGTTTCCTAAATAATTAAGCTGAAGAATGAAAACATTTGCATGGCTTTCACGATAATCTTCGTAGGGAAATACAAACTGAAAGAGTCGAAGCAAACTATCGGTTTTATTTTATATTTTATAATATTCAAGTGACCATATTCATTTAATTTTTGTATGGAGAAACTTTTTAATAAAAAAAAAACTAATAATAAGTTGACCAAAAGGTCTGTCAGGTCATTTAAGTAATTAAGTTAGCAATTTTCTCTTTGTTTATAACACCGTGGTCGTAATTATAAGGCATCACTATTGTTGTACCTAATAATAGAGGCCTAGAGGGGGGTGAATAGGCACAAATTCAAATCCTAAACCGGTTTGGACAATTTTGCGGAAAATAACAATTCAAACAATTCAAGTTGGTTCACACACAAACAATCAAGCACAAGTCAAAAGTAAAGTAAATAAAGAGAGAGAAAGAGATGACAAGCGATTGATTACGGAGTTCCGACCCGCTAGATGAAGCTAGTCTTAGTCGTACGTCTTCGGAAATTTCGCGACTACAAATTGGACGCGCTCCGTTATATTCCAATCGAACGGGTCTACAAATGCGAACCGAATCGCTTCTTCACAAGGATCTCGAAGCGGATCGGCCTAACCTCTAACTAATCACCAAATAGCAACAAAGATTAAGGCTCTCAACCAAATCGCTCAATAATCTAGCTATTAAACTATGGGTTTGATTGATGCACTCAAATCTCTACAAATTGTCTAAGAAATGCTCAATTAGGTGAAATGATGAATCTCTCAGGTTTAGAGCTCAAAAGCAGGGATATAGCAAGGTATTCAATCAGTTGAATCAGCTCAAAAAAAGGTCTGATATATATAGAGGGTGCCAAGAGCTCTAAACCAGTCAAATTCTGAACATAACGTTACACAACGCTCCGAAACGTTACACAACGTTTCAAAATAGCCGTTAAATAAAACAAAATTCGACAATAACGTTGGGGGGTGTCAGAAACGTTTCGGAAACGTTATATAACGTATTGAACAGAAGACTCCAACGTTCAAAAAGTTGTCAAAAACGTTACATAACGCTAAAAAGCGTTGTGCAACGTTTGAAATACAAAACGTTGTGTGACGGACATAACGTTACACAACATACGCCAGAACTCCTTTAAATTGGCCAAAAAGTCTCAAAGCGTTAGAATTTTCTAAACTAACGTCTTGTAACGCTTGATTTTGATCCGTTGTGTAACGCCAGGAAGCGTTACACAACGCAAAGGTGCTGAGAGAGAAATTGCTGACTTGTATCATCTTCAATCGTTACACAACGTTTGACCAAGCGTTACACAACTGAATGAAGCGTTGTGTAACGCATGAAAACTGTTTTTGCGATTAGGCACAGTTGAAGGAGTTCTGTAACGTTGTATAACGCTATAAAACGTTGTATAACATTACCAATAAATTCTGAGCATTAAACTTAGAAATTTAAGGAGATTAGTTTAGAATTACAACCTTAGACATTACTGACTATCTGACTAATCTCCAGCGGTCTTTCGCAGCTTGATTTGACTCACTCCTAGTCATTCTTCCAAAATAATCACTAAAAACACTAAATTGAATGGTTAGAAGAGAGGTTTGGTGTTGTTTTGCAAATCGGCAAATCGAGAGTTAAATGTTTAATCCAACAACTATTTATAAATTTATAAAGTAATAAAGTTGATGCACGATTCCCTCAATTCCTCCCTCATTGTTTTTTTTTAAAATATTTTTGGGTGCAGTGAACAAAAAAGACAGTGTTTATATAAAGATATAGATCAAAGATTTTTCAGTACATTTCTTTTTCCTAATAACTATAACTAAACAATAAAACAAGGAATAAACATCAGAATGAAGGGAGAAATCTAGCAGTGCCTTGCGTATCCCAGCTAAATTATGCTACGTGATATTTCTTTCTTTATTTTCCAATAATACCAAAAAACTAAACAATGAAACAAGGAATTAAAAAATCAAAATGAAGGGAGAAATCCAGCAGTGTCTTGTGTATCACACCAGCTAAATTATGTTGCATGATATTTCTTTCTTTATTTTCAATAATACCAAAAAAATATCTCAACAATATGAGACTATTAATTAAAAATTATTTTTATCGAAAAGTTTTAATGAGGCTTCCCCAAAAAAAAAAGGCAAACAATTAAGCGGACTAAATTATAAAATAATTGAATGCAAAACGATTTATATTTTCATTACATCAACAAAATGGAAAGGTTGAAAACAGCTTAGTCTTGTTAATTAACTGCTGAAGTTTTTGTTTTCTAATAAAAGTTTTTTTTTTTTTTGTCTTAAAATATGGTCGTGCTTAGAACGTCTGGTGAGATGGACGTGCATATTTAACTCTGTTAGTCAGTATAATATTAATATAAGTTAAATTATTAGTAAAAAAACAAATATATTGAATTTTTCAACAACAAAAAAACTAAATTGAAATAATATTAGCTCAACAAATGTTAGATCATTTTTTAATTTCCATGAGGATATATATGATCAATCTGTTATTGAAGCTACTGATATTACATGTGAAAGATGTAGGTGATATGTTTACTTTTACAAGTTTACGATGCCACAAAAATATTACAACATCTTATTTATTTTTATATTTCAATTTAAAAAAAATTAAATGCTGAATACAGTTTTTTATTCTAGTTGTTTCACAAATAATATGTCTTCTCTTAAATTTTAAACTTTTAAATTTGTTCTTAAAAAAAATTAAAGTCCATTAGATGAAGAGATAATTTTAGTGCCCATTATTTTATCTGTTGATCTAATATAAATGAACAATACAGCTATACAGATTTAAGGTAAAATTATTATCATATTTGAAAAATATTCATAAAATTTTAAATATATACAATTTATATTCTCTAACAATAATAGAATAACTTGGTTTCCAATTTACTAAAATAATCTTTAAGACATTTTACAATTTATTACATGATGCGCACGCATTCATACATGTTTAGCTATACTAGTAGTGGCACATTTAATCTACTCTCAGTCAAAGCGGCGTATACTGTTCGTCTTACTCAATCCGTCAATCGCTCTCCAAGCATTTATTTATTTATTTATATTTTAAAAAAAAAAAACAAAGAGAGAAAAAACCGTCCTCGAGAGCTCCACCAAACCCAACGGCATCGATCTCCGCACCACGTCATCACGCAAACTAATCCTATCCGTCCACGTCATCACCTCCCGGACCCGCTTATAAGAAACCGCGGCGCTCTCAGACTCGCGCTTTTCTTTTCCCCACAAGCAATAAAGGAAAGTAGAAAAATACGAATCCGCGCACGTTAGCGAAAAAACCATGGACGAGGCTATCATGCGCGTGGATCGCACGTCGTCCGAGCGCAGGTTAAGTACTCTCGTGCGCCACCTAGGTGCTGGTCTCTCCAGTCCCTCTTGTTCCCCAAGCCACACTTCTATTTCAACTGAACAATTTGAAAATTCTAAAAACGCTAAGATCTCTCTCTCTCCCATGGCGGCTTTCGGATCCGTGTTCGCTAATGTCGTTCAAGCTCCAGAGGATCCGATCCTTGGGGTGAGTGTGATCTCTCCCTCTCTTCTCTCTCTCTCTCTTTGTCTGATCCGAGGTAGCTTTGATCGTGTAGTGATAATCTGGTTTTGACTGATCAAGTGTTGATTGTTAAGTTTGTTTGAAAGATGTGATCACGTGAGATACTGTTCTTTTGAGTAGTGAAATTTGATAATTTTGATTTTGGTCCTTGGGCTGGTTCAGTGTGTTCTTGCTTATCGAAAAAGGTATAGAATGATCAAATTTTTGGTGATTAAAATAACTGAGTTCGTAACAATGGGATTTGAACTCCAGTTTTCAAATTCTGATTTACGCTTTCATTGAATCCTTTCCAAATTAATTGATTTTGTGATTTTAGAAATGAAACACGATATCTTATTGCAAATCCTGTTGTAAAATTCCTTTTTCTTCTGATTGCTTGGAAAACAGAACTCCAGAACAGATCAATCCTGAGGAAAATTGTAAATTTTGAAATTCCAATTCTGCCTGTGAAATTTCTGATGCAAATCGCTCTCTCTATCGAATCACTTTTTAATTGGGTGATGAATTTATTTTGGTTTGTATCTGATTATCTATATTAATTTTTTCGATATTTAGGTTACTGTTGCATATAACAAAGACCCGAGCCCATTGAAGGTTAATCTTGGAGTAGGAGCATATCGTACTGAGGTGATTTGTTACAAAATTTTGATTAGGTTGTTTTGATGATTACTGATGTTGTTGAGTTGGCAAGTTGTTAATTATTTATCTTAAATGCAGGAAGGCAAGCCACTAGTCCTCAATGTGGTGAAAAAGGCTGAGCAGTCGCTTATCAATGACCCGTATATTCTCTCTATATATATTTTTTATTTATACTTTTCAACTTTATTAGCATTGAACAAGCAAATATAAGTAAATAATTATCTTTTTAGTGATAAACTTATTATAGTTGGGTTTGATGTTGACCTTGACAAGGAAATGAAACATCTACTTTAAATTATTTGCCAACTTGCAGATAAGATTATGGGACGTTTCTGATGTTTTTGAATAATATAAATAATATTCTTTTAGGAGATTAACAAATCGTTGTCATTTACCCTCATTCTTTTATAATTTATATACATTATGTTCTTTTAAGTCACTTTTGATGTACATGTTGCAATAATTTAATTACCTCTCAGCTAGGGAAGATATAAAGAAAAAGTTGATGTCGTGTTAAATATGAAAACAGCAAATACATGTAACTCAATTGCCAGGTTTTGGAAATGGTCCTGGCAGACTAGAATACTATTGTCCTTTTGCAGATTTTCACTTTATTTATACTGCCTTCTAATTAAGATGGAATAAATTATGTTCGCTTTCAGGTCTAGATTTAAGGAGTATCTACCAATTACTGGACTGGCTGAATTTAACAAGCTTAGTGCTAAGCTTATCTTTGGTGCTGACAGGTCAATAATCCCTTCTTATGTTTATGTAATTCCTTGCATTTAGTTACACATATCTCAAGTTGTAATTTATATTCTTTTAAATGTGTTGCTTAAATAGTCCTGCTATTCAAGAGAACCGTGTGGCTACTGTGCAATGCTTGTCTGGAACTGGCTCCCTAAGAGTTGGAGGAGAGTTTCTTGCAAAGCATTATCATGAAGTAATGGGTCTCTCTTCTTATTTTAAATTATTTTATTATTATTATTTTATTGGAAATGAGGTGGCAATTATCAAAATAATCTTATCTCTATAGTGTCAATGCAGTTCTAAAGCAATAATTAGAACATTGTTAGTGACACATCACGAGTATGCTATTTATTGCAGTAATAATCTGACTTTGAATTTCCAAACGAGATAGCTAGACTCTTATCTTGTTCTATGTTGCTAGCAATGCCTTTGCATAAAATTTAGGAATAGCTCATTCTGTTTTTTTAATTTGGAAATTTCATCTGGGGATTTTAAGTAGTGATAAATTTGTTTCTAATTTGGAACCAAAGAGTAGGAAATGATGGCTTTATTTTTCCTTTAAGCTTCTTCATTCCCCAAACAAACATGCCTCAAAAGTGTGAGAGCTGGTGATCTTTCTAAAAACTTTTTCATGGGTCATTTTGCAGCGCTCAATCTACATTCCAGTCCCAACATGGGGAAACCATCCCAAGGTCTTCATGATGGCAGGCCTCAAGCCTATGTCATACCGCTATTATGATCCAAGCACCCGTGGGCTTGACTTTCAAGGTATTACAGCTTCATTTTTTTTATGTCGGTCAGTATATGAATTGGCTTATGCTTGCTGTTCTTTGCATCTGTACAGTAATTAGTGATCACAATGCTACTAATTTGAATACTTCAAACTATTACTGGTCTAGACCTAATTAGCTTTTCACACTTCTTTCCTGGTTTACTGCTTTGTGTTGCAACAACAACAACAACATAAGCCTTTTGTCCCAAACAAGTTAGGGTAGTCTAGAAAGGAAACCCAGCAAAAGAAAGGTCTCCAACAACTATTACTGCTTTGTTTTGGCTAAAATAAAGTTTTTTCCTGCTACAGGTTTGGTTGAGGACTTGAGTGCAGCCCCAGAAGGTTCAATTGTACTTCTCCATGCATGTGCTCACAATCCAACAGGTGTTGACCCAACTCCTGAGCAGTGGGAGCAGATCAGACAACTCTTGAGGTCCAGGTCTTTGTTGCCTTTCTTTGACAGTGCTTACCAGGTTAATTTCTGCTGATCCAAAGCTAGTCTTACTATCAATTCAAGTATAATGGATTATTCTAAATTCTTTCTTTTTAAAAAAAATTTTTTTTAGGGATTTGCAAGTGGAAGCCTTGACAAGGATGCATACTCTGTTCGCCTGTTTGTTGCTGACGGTGGTGAGTTGCTGATGGCCCAGAGCTATGCCAAGAACATGGGTCTCTACGGTGAACGTGTTGGCGCTTTAAGTATTGTAAGCTCTTAACCTGTTTTTTAGCAAATGTTACATCTTCATAAGTACATATTTCTCTTTTGGATACTGGCATGTACATATTTGTACTATACCATTTAGATTCCCTTTTATATCTTCTGATTTGTTTTCATACTTTTTTTTACTTGTTTTCCTCCGTAATAGGATGTGACGTTGCATATATTTTTTTGGGCAGGTATGTAAGAGCGCTGATGTCGCAGGAAAGGTGGAGAGTCAGCTGAAGCTTGTGATTAGGCCCATGTATTCGAACCCACCACTTCATGGTGCTTCTATTGTGGCTACCATTCTTAGGAGCCCGTGAGTTTTTTTTTTCTTTTGACTATTTTTGGACTTTATGATTTTGATTTCCAGAAATATGCAATCGTTGTTGGTTATAGGTAAGGAAAACAGTACTTGTCATAGTTTTGGTTTGAAAGAGTTTTTTTGTGTGCTTTGATCTGCATGATCATTTAGCTTTTTGGATTTGGCCTATTTTGAATTTTAACTTCATATTTATGTTCTTTTTTTCTTTCATCAGTTTTGGTCAAACTTTAGCCACTAGGCAATACTGGTGCTTTGGTAGAAACACAAGCCATTTCCCTTTCAGGACAATACTGCTATCCCTGTACAGGATGATACTGATAGTCCAACAATTTGTTCAATCCTGTCGACTTTTACTCATTTGTTTATTTTTTTGTCCTTTTATTGGATATCCTGACATAGACATTTGGGATGGCATTTCTATTAATAGAATTAACAAGGTTTTGCTTTGTAATTTGCATTGTGCCAAATTTTATTTAGACAATAATAACCTTGGTTTTTGTTTTGTTAGAGAATTGTACCATGAATGGACTGTTGAGTTGAAAGCCATGGCTGATCGTATTATTAGCATGCGTCAGGAGCTTTTTAATGCTTTACAAGCTAAAGGTATTGTTTTTTCCTGATGGATCTTTAGCTATTTGTCTCTGTCATTTAGGTTTTATTTGAGCCCTTTATATATATATATATTGCTGGGAAGAAGCTTTGTTAATTTCCTGCATTTGACAACTTTGTTTATTTTGTTTCCATGAAGGTACACCTGGTGACTGGAGTCATATAATTAAGCAGATTGGTATGTTTACCTTCACGGGGCTTAACAAGGGGCAAGTGGCCTTCATGACCCGGGAATACCACATATACATGACATCTGATGGGTAATTACTTTTACCATTCCTTTTGGGCTGGAGCATCTTATTTTATTTATTTAAGTGTTATCCAGTCATGGTAGCAGTCCAATTGTGGTAATATCATAGGGTTAGATGACTACAAGCTGAATTTGATTCTTGGATTAGATAGCCAAAATATAAACTTTTTGTACCGGGACCCTTATTATAAGGTGACAAAATCTGACCAACTTGAAAAACCTGCTGCCCAAACCCAATAAGAAACTGATACCCGGACATGATCTAGATGACTTGAAACCTGATCTTTCAGCTGGCAGTTTTTTAAACTTAAAATAACCCGATCTGACCCGACCCGGCTCATCTAATTGCCACATTAGAGGTACTTACAACTGATTCAACTTGAAAGACATACCCAACCTGACCCAAATTATGTGGAAAGCTAAATTGAGACGAAATGATCTGATCCCACTAAATACGAGACCTGAGAATTATTCAGAGCTAGACAACCTGAGTCCAAGCTGATCCGACCTGATAAGTTGGCCCGACAATATTTTAAAGTCAAACTTACCAACCTGACTAGGCTCAACCTGTTTGATTTTCCCTTCTACTTGTTGATGTAATATATATTCTTCTATCTGTTGCATTTTGGTGAATGGTGATGCCTTGAAGACATATTTATCTTAACAATGCAACCTTTTATAATTCACTGGTAATTTTTTTACAGGAGGATCAGCATGGCTGGTTTGAATAGCAAGAATCTTCCCCAACTGGCTGATGCCATCCATGCAGCAGTCACCACCATGTGAGACTGATATATGGTCGCCTGAAAGTATCTTCTATCCAGCTCCGAAAGTTTTAATCAATAACAATAAATTGGGCGAGTTCTTTTTTTCTGTAACAACTTGCCCTTTGATCTATTTTCAAGAAAGTTTTGAATTTTTGAGTTTTGTTTCTACTTTATTTTGTTTATATTCGAGGGGCAGTGACCACCGAGTGGTAAATGTTGATTCTAAAACTGATAATATCGAATCTGGATCCCTTGCTGTAGTGCTTGCTGGAAAATGGGAATTGACGAAAGTCTAGCTACTGTGCACTATTATAGTCGATAATTAAACAATGTAAAATAATAATCTAAAATATAGTCACTAGTTAAATTAAAGTATAACAATCTGAACCAAAATTAATTGGTTTAGCAGCAGAAGCTGGAGGTAGACTGTTAATATGAAAATTTCAAATGTGATATACAAGTAGTTACATCTTTTATATTTCAGTAAAATTTGAGATAAATCTAAACGACATATTTAACAAAAACCTAATCAGGAATTCTCTTTATCCTGAGTAGGTGAACATATGGTAATCCAGAAGACTTTTATTTGATCTTAGCACCGAACTATTGGGAGGGAGGAACAACATGCCCGCAAAAGACTTCTGTACAAACCATTCAGGCCTTTCTGTTTTCTTCTTCGTGTTTTAGGCCTATCTAGATCTAGACTGGTATCTTCAGTTCCTTCCCTTTTGGATCATAGACCACTACAGCATCTTCGCAGTTGGGGCAATGATAGTGCTCTTTTGATGACAGCACGCCTTGACCCACATTTTCTTAACCGACCTTTTTGTTGCAAAATTATGCATCAGAACCAAATGTACAATAATCAATATTATAAAACAAACTGTTCACGTATGTTACATATTATAGTCTCAAAGTTAATATGAACTATGTATATGCCCTGATTACAGATAATTGAACCTTCAATAATCAAGTGAGATACTTTGATATGTTGCATACAAGCCTCCCCATTCCTTGGCTTGGGCTTGGGCTTGGGCTTGTGCATCTTGTGTGTTAACTCAAATTTAGGTTGAGATTCCTTTACCGTTGAATTACAAAAAGGACAAGAAATTAATCTTTCCTCCCATGGCTCACAAGGCCAGGTAGTAACCAACTAAATCTCCCGTTCACTAACTCTAGTGGCGTGAAATTGTTGGGCTTCTCAGTCCTCCCAAGCTCTCAAGGTATGAAAACTTCTTTGGTATACTTACTGGCTTCTTCAGCAATTTCTCAACGGGTTTCAACGCATCCTCTAAGTTACCTGAATCAGGTTTTGCTGTCTCTGAATCTTGATCCATGTTCCACTCCATAAAGTCTGAGAGTTTTGTCAGCGGAGATGATTCAATCCTGCTCATCTCTGGCTCAGAATCATATTGACGAGGTGATTTCGTACTGTCGGCAGGAGAGGACTTTCGGGCCTGATCATCAGCACGGATCACATCTTCAACCCGGGATAGTACTGTGGAAGCCAGGCTCTCCAAAACCCTTGAGTAGCTTTCCAAAACAGCAAATCCAACATCCTAGTAAAAAGGAAGCTTATTATCACAAGCGATATGTTATCTTACTGACTTTATGGTTTAATGTCATCTGTGTTTGATGCCAGCACATGAATATAGTAGGGCATGTATCCAGACCATAGCAATTTAATAGTGTGCACTGGCTTATAGCCATTAGATTGAAATTTTATAAACTATGGACATTTTCTGCCAAAAAAAGGGAAAAAAGTTTAAATGTACTATAGCTTTCAATTTACTGATTTTGTTGTACCAGTAATCATATCATGGAGGGGTTCATTTTCAAATGATAGTCTTAATCTGTAATAGGGATGATTTGGTTTGTAATTTTGCTTTTTTTTATAATAGAAGTGGTAGTGTCCAGAGATGAACCTGCTTATTTCCCACAAAAAAAAAAAGAGATTACTGCTTTCATTCATGACCTTTAAAACTCCACAAAATGGTTCAAACTGTGTACAATCAAATTGTCAACATCAGAGAGTTCTTACACCAAATCTCTGAAATGTACATTTTTTATTAGGCACTTTAACTGTCATAATTAACTAATCAAACCATATGTATGTTTTTGTGTGCCAGATGATATTGAAACTTGTTGGAACAACTGATCTTATCATTTAAGAGTTAAGTTCTTCAAATACTTCCCAAAAGTTCAAACCTCTTTTTTCTTTTACCTTGTTATGCTCGATCTTGCTCGTGTCAAGCGATGACTGAGCAGTGCCAGGATACCTATGCTTCAATATTTGCAGGATGGTCTCAGCTCTCTCTTCAAACTGCTCCCTCTTCTCTAGGCTGACACCAGATCCTACACCCCAAGGTGACTTGCTGTCTTTGTTATTCATCTTTCTCTTCCATATCACTACTGAGGCCTCGATCCGGTCCTTTAGGTCACGTATCTTGTGCTCAGTTGATAAGTCCACTGATGAGATAAAATCAATCGGGTTGAAGATATCATCAGTTATACTCTTGTAGAGAGAATCTCCAAGACTTTCCCTCCCATTCTAGCATCATTAATTAAAACACAAGGTACTGAAGTTAGAACCAAACAAAAAGCACTATGTCATACAATGGCGTCACTCAGCTCTCAGATATCGCTCTATTTGTTTTCAACTGCTTTTAGGACCATTCTACTGTATCTTTTCCATTTGTTTCCTTTCCTTTTTTTTTTCTTGAGTGGCAAATATCTACAGCTTACATTTCTAGAAAAAGATGGAAATATTACAAAGCCTAAAGAGCCACCTACTACCATACCGGTACCGGGATTGACTAACTTATCTCCTAAAATATTAGCTTATCAATACACAGCTACAAGACTAGATTTAACATATATATCCATTTTATATTGATTTATAAAGCCCCTTGTCTTGATCCTTGGTTCATTGTGTAGTACCTAATTTGATTATTCTAATGGAGACGTATATGGAATATACATAAGGGAACAAACCTTTGGAAGATTCTCTATGTAGGCATCAGGGATCTTCATCTCCGTGAGAACATTTGCATTTATGGCCATGGCAAGCTTGAGAATTTGGTTTGTATCCCTTCTTATCATTTCAATATGTTTCCTAGCATCTTCTGACAAGCCTCCTGGTTGCACTTTTACAGTTGGTAGCCACCACTTGTCATCCTCCCTCGGCGTGCTGTTGTTCTTCTCTTTTGAGTCTTTAGAGAGGTATGAAAACTCCTGGCTATCCTTAAAAGTTTCCAGATATTGCTGTTTGATAAGAAAAAAAAAAAGAGATAACAATAAAGTCTTAGTAATAAGTTGCATTGCATTACTGCCAGGTTGGCATTCTAAAAAATTTTCCTTGAAATAATAAGTAAAACACTAAAACCACATTATATATAAGAGTTTTATTAATTTTTTGTTATCTAAAGACTTCCCTTGAAATAAGAATAAGTGAAAGGATGTGAAGTTATTTAAGATCTCATCTCACTTACAACGAGCATAGCATCAATCTTACGCAAGGCCGGAATACCCATGTGGAGATCATGCCTTTGTTGATTTCTCATTACCTGACAGAAGGATGCACCGAGGATCAGTGCTGTTCAAGATTCAAAAAACTACTGATTAACTGTGAGTATGTGATCATGCATTCATATTGTCCGAAGAAGCCACAACAAGTCAAAATAAAAATATCATATGTCATTTAACATATCTTTTTTGGTATATTGGATGAATAATCCCTGCCTCTTTCACTCACCCGATGCTTGTATACGCTATACTTGTATATTAAAAGTATATATTCCTTAATTTATTAGAGGTGAGCTTCAAAAATGGTGAGTTGGAGCAGAAAAGGAAAAAAAAGTTCTATTCAGCATAAATGTGATTCAATTTGCGTGTGAGAGTTATCTGATCTGTTTATGAAATTACCTCCATAAAGGTTCCATCCTTTTGTACTTGTTTTGTAGGGAGTAATACAACAATGTGATCTGTGACTGCTAATAGCCAATCTATCTCCTTCTTCCACCTCGCTTTCCTTTCTGGTGGCATGGGCTCAAGGCGCCGTACCTCCCCAAACACAGAAGCTAAAATATGCTTGTAATTGTTAGACATGTTGCAAGCTTTTAAGTAGAGAATGAAATATAACGAGCATCTCTTTCTATATATATAAGTATTCATTTTCTCGTTAGCATTACCAATTTTGTAAATTAATGCAATGTGCAGTTATGCTATTGCACATGAGTTATATTTTTCTGTTTTGGGACAAAGAAATGTTAGGTGTGCCAAACTTTGGTAAAAGAAATTCGAGTTCAATGCTATCTTAGAGGGGATGCAATTAATCATCAAATTCTGTTATGGTCAATATGATACCTGCAAGATTTGTTACTGCATTGGATAAAGTCAAAGCTGGGGAAACTCCTTTTTGCCCGGAGCCTGACATGTCTTCGCACAACAACAATTTTGCAAATTTTTCCTTCATTAGAGCCATCTCTGAAAAATGAGATAAAATTTTCATATTTGTTGTCTTGCAGTATTCAATTTTTATGGTCTGGGTAGAAGAAGAAAAAACAACTTTATACTTCAACAGAAAAACAGACAGTCGCTTCAATTCTAGAGAAAAATTGTAATTGCTTAAATGTGCGAAACCTTCAGTTAGTTTGCAAATTAGTAAGGTTCTTCTGCAACAAAGGCATCATTGACAAGAATAATGTACTCTTGAAGAAGTAAAAAAAAAAAAAAAAAATTCTAAAAATGAAACCTTTTTTCTTTTTTTTGGTTACCTAATAGCAATTCTTCTCTAGTTGGTTCTGGTTCCTCATCGCTATCAATCACGGCCGCCATCTGCTCTACCTCAAGCTGTTGGCTCGCGAACAAGCTGTCATCAATCGTCACACCATTACCTTTCGTGTAAGTTTGGCTCTGCGACCTGCGACCCGAATGATCAAACATGTGCCTAATCTTAAGGAACCTGTCGATGCTATTGCCTCTCTTGAGGAACCGAACCATGTCACGAAGAGAAGTCACCTTGATTTAATAAGAGATTAGTGGTAATGTCATGAGGTCCCGGGATCACTGAAAGGACAAGATACAGAAAGAGAAGAATCACCTACAATCAAAAGCAAATAGGTGCTTCTTCTCAGAACTGCAGGATGATTTTCACCTCTCTAACCAGACTTCATGAGAAAAAAAAAGGTAAAGAAAGAGAGGTGCATGTGTTCTGGCTAATTTCGGATGCTAGCCTGGTTCTACAAAGGCAAAGGAATCTACAATTTGCGTGCTCTGGCAAATGAGCAAGCTGTAAATTTTTCACTCTCTTCTTTTGTATTGTATTTCATTCTCTTTTTTTTTTTTTTCCCCTTTTGCGCAGAGTGAAAACTGAAAACATGCAATGTTCCAATTGGGACTTGTAATGCTTGGTTGAGAAAACCCAAAGAGAGATGAGTGTTAAGAAAGCAAGAGGGATAAAAATAGAAAATTCGTTATTATTCCGTTAGGTGTTTAAGGCCGAGGCAGTTCGCAAGCCCGGCAAAATTACAAAACAAAAGAAGTTTTATCTTGAATGATCTTTTTATAGCATCACCTGAAAGACAAACTTTATTTTTTCACAAGAGCACATATTCGCTTGCTACTTTTGCTACCAAAAGGAAGGATAAATTGTTGTCTACTTCATTCTAGGTTCAATTTGTTTTGGGCCTATCACATCACATCGGCTGCCTGCCATTGAGCCTGGATCAAAGGTCAAAAGAGAATTGTTCTTTTTTTTTTCAGATAATTTGTGATAGGCTGAATGCCTGAATCATGCCATGATAAATAATAATAGTAAAAAATAATATAATATAATATAATAAGGGAAATTTTTTAATAATATATAATAATTAAATAATGTATAATATTTCCGACATGCCGGATTCGAACCAGCGACCTAAGGATATCTGCTACGACAACTACAGTCCTCCGCTCTACCAACTGAGCTAAGGTCGGCTTGCGTTAGTAGACCAGATTATGTTCTATACAAAAATACATTCTAGCGACTGTTATATAACGAAAAAAAAATATATATTACTTTGATTGCAATTCTTCCACCATAATCAATATGGAAAAAGATGAAACTTTTTCTTTTCTCATTTTTATTTAAATAATGAATATTAATTAACGAAAAAAGCTTTTACAAATCTTTACTTATCAATATCTAAATTATAAGAAATTTTTTTTGAAAAAAATATTCTAAATTATAAGAAATTTTTTTAAAAAAATAATCTAAATTATAAGAATTGTTATAAAAAAAATGTAACTGATTAAATGTAGTTTCTCGATAGTACCAAACATAGATCAAGTTCAATATCAAGGTATTGGGATTAAGAACCTATGTTACCCGGATACTTCAAATAATACCCGTATCCCGTATCCGACACGTATCCGACGCGGATTCGCATGCGATTCGCGTGCGATACGCACCAGATACGCCACGTGGCGAATCCTATTATTTTAATGTGTTTGACCTGCGGATTCGGTCAGGATACGCCTTGGATACGGCTGGGATACGGCCAGGATACGCCTGGGATACGTTTTTGAATATTAGAACTTCAAATTGCTATAATTTTTTATAGGAATGTCTGTTTTGGACGAATGTCCACAATCCGGAAAGCTCGCAACAAGATCTATAAGTTTTACATGGGTTTTACCTACGGAGGTTAAACCCGTATCGACCATTTTCGGGACCAAAAAACGTTGTCTAAACCTCTGAAATCCACTTTGAAAGTATTCAAATCTAAAAATTATAAAACAACTATCATAATTAGTTTTTAATCAGTACAAATTATTTACTACATAAATTAGTTACAAATTATAAAATATATATATTTAATAAAATAAATAATTAGTTTTTTAATTACAGAATATATAAATTAGAAAAATATATTATTTTAATTATTTTATATATACTGCCGTATCCTAATTTTTTTTAAAATGACGTATCCCCGCACCCGCACTGTATCCAATACGATACCCGCACCCGCACCCGTGCAACATAGTTAAGAACAGACCAAAAAATCTTCTTGAAGCGGTGTTGGTCGGCACAAATTGCTCTGATTCATTATTATAAGTTAACAAAATGCCAGAGATTATTTCATACAACACAATCTTTATATTTACTACTTTAGAGAAAGTTCTATCCAAAATTTGAAGCGAAAGGAGCAAACAAATGTTTATTCAATGCAATATGAACCGTCTATTTTTATGATTTGATTAGATCAATGGTGTAGATTTAATAATGAGATAAAAAAAGATTTAAATCTTTCGTTTAGACCGTGTTAACATTTACGCGGATGGTTGTTTCTTTTCTTATTCTTTCTTAATTTGTGCGCACTGTAAAAGAAATAGAAAAACAAATCAACCCTCTCTCACCATATCAAAATCGTCATCTAACAAAATCACCTCGAATTTTCTTTCTTATTCCCATAATCGGTTGGACTCGTTTGCTAGTATATTATAACATACAATCGACATCACTTAACCTTAATCTACTATACTCGTACAGCATGCAGTTTCTCTTATTATATCTTATTATATAAGGACTTTTGGTGGCTGAACGCATGAGCATGACTTGTCCTAGTAGAAAGAAGATATAAAGAGGAAATATCTAATTGACTTCTAAAATATCCAATGAAACTATTTAGGAGAAAAATAATATCTAGCAAATAAATAAAAAATTATGGGAATTATTAAACTCTCTAGAAAATGGTCTGCACATTGAACTGATGGATCTCTAATCTGTACTATGAACACTAAAAAAACCAAATAGGTGATGCATCATAACATTATTTTCCCAGTGATTTAAAATGTAAATCATTCTTTTTGGGATAAATACCGAGTCCCTTTCATTTCCTTTTCTCGTAGTAATGCACAAATTCAGTTTCACACCCTTGAGACTTTCTCAAATCTGAAAAAAGTAGCTTCAATCACTTAAATGCTTTGTAAATTAGCAACCCCAACACATGGGGTTATTAAATTATCCCAATTTAGAAGAGATAAGCATGCACATTGTAATATTTAGATATTTTATATGTAATGTTACAAGAAGCCGTAGCTTAAAAGTTATGTACAACTTATAATACTTCTCTATTTTATCCCCAATTCCTAACAAACAATAAGCAAATCAGGAAGTGGCGCCTTTAAAAATAAGAAACCTAAGGGATTCCAAACAAAAGTAGATGAAGGTCCCTTGCGTGTGTGTGAAATAGCACCCAAAATTCGAACCCACCACACAGTGCCATCCAGACCCATAGACAAGGTCAAACTCCTGCATTCATATTTTACAGAAATGTCAGAATTAATAATTTACAAGGACATCCAAGCATTTGGTTATATTCCTAACCTTCAGTTAGTTTATAATAATCAGCATGGAATATTTTATGAGCTTGAACCTCATAATTTCTATAATTGTGCAACTTATCTTCATTCACACACAACACAATGGTCAAATGTACCAGTGCAAAAGTGGTACTGAGTACCCAATACCCAATCATCACACGTTTATTTCTTTCAATTTCTTGATAATTGGTGCTTTAATTAGCGATCAAAGGCTTTGTAGAAGCTTAGAAATTGAGGATAACTGTACCGGGCACTGTTAGCATACTGGTCACTGGTACATCCAATGATCCGAGGACAGTAACATATAGGATGATAGCTGACAATTTAAAAAGTAAAGAAAAATGTCAAACCTTCTTTATGTGTGCAGCTATGTTTCTACAATCCAACACATCGAACAAATCGAGCGCCTCCGATGCAGCCGACATCGCTTGGAGCTGCATCTTGAGAGGCATGTCAGTGTCTTGAATCATTCCTTTTCCTTCTAACATCTTGTATTACTAATAAGAGAGATCAAGGAGTAAAGATATATAGAGGATTGGAGTTACTAGAGTTTGAACTGTGGAAATTGAATGAGAAAGCTTGCACTTGGTTGTAACCCTTTATAAAGAAGAAGAGATCAAAGGGAGCTTTCTTTGTTTGGTGACATGTTAGCGACCTTTTTAGCTGAATAGTAGTCTGGAACATGGTTAACTATAATATAATATTATAATAATTGTAAGGGATAAAGGACCTGAGGCTAGGATGAAGTGTCTCGGATTCCAGAAGTATATAAAGAACAGTAGTTTGTATTAACATGCTCTCCAGTTGTTTGTTGCGCTGTCTTTTTTCTGTGTATTTTCGAAAAGCAGTCCGAAATTTTTTTTTTAAATTAAAGATGTATGCGGAACTTAATCCTTAACCAGGCCACACACGACGTAGTCAAGACACAGAGTTGCCAGATTACATTGAACCGTCTAATTTAGACCCTGATCAAAATATTTTTTACGCAGGATTTCATATTTCAATTCAATTGATTTCACAGAATTTCGTTGGATCTAATTACATGGAAATTCCAATCAAATGACACCGAATCCGTTCATTTTAATAAAAAAAATTTCCAACTAAATGAAATAAAATGAAATCCCATGTTCAAATAATAGGATTTTGATCAAAGGTCTTATTCTAGACTGTCTTGATCAACCATGCATGTTCTTCGATTGATTGATCTCCTTATAGAAACACTGGACGTTTGCAGTACTTAACTACTGGAGAGGATTCAAAGGAACTTTTTTCTTTTTTTAAAAAAAAATCATCCGTAGAACATATCCAAATAATCTCAAGCCAAGGGAGATATTTTAAATTATTTTGACTTTATCCTAGTCAAGCACTTTCAGAGATGCAATCAAAAGAGAAGAAACACTTTCAGGGATTTTTTAATGTGAAGATGTTTAACATCTCCCATCGTTTACCAAATGGGGGTAGAACCGTAGAAGATGTGACCGTGCACCTCCTGAGAACCAAAAAAGAGCAAAAGAAAAATAAAGGGAGGAAATGCAGTGTTGCAAAAATATATATATAGTCCGATCTAGATTCAATGCAGTGTTGAAAAAAAATAGTGGGAGGAAATGGAATTATAAAAAACTGTTAATGAGAAGTAAACTGCATAGGTCTAAATAAAGGGAAAATATGTTTTGAATTTATAATTATTTGGCTTCAAAATTCAATAAAAGAAAAATACGAGTAGGAAAAACATAATAGTGTTCATGGTTGTTTCTACAATTATGTTAAAATATAAGTACTACGATTTCAGATTTCTATCATTCTGATTCCCTTTTAGACCGCTATAAAAAAAAAAAAAAAGAACAAACAATAAACAATAAACAGAGGTTTGTTTGATTTAACAAGGCATGATCATGCACTTGAAGCTGCTTGAAGTGGTAATTACAATATTTCTTGTAGTTTCACGCTGGAAGACTGGAAGTGTTCTTATCACATAGAATTAAGAAAGACATCAATTTAAATATTGATTTTTTTCAGTTAAAATGAAAGCATAATGTAAATTTGTGGAGATCGTTAGCAATAACACTCTAGGTAAAATAGTAAACATACGTGTAATTTTAATTTGGGATCAGCTAATCAGCGATGAAACAATGGGAATAGTTTCCAGCTGATCTATATCCAGAAGCTTCGTCATGGCTGGATTATGATCAACTCAGGGTATAACCGATGAGTCACTACTGACTAGGTTGATTCGGTTGGCATATATTGCTTTGTCGGTGTGATCATAAACAACGGTCGAACAAGACGCCACGTCAAAGCGGCGTTGCGCGTTTCCTATGTTAAGACTTATTTTTCCAAATGTTAAGACTTGAAACATAAGTAATATAATCTGTCTGATTCGAATTTAATGCAATATACAATATTATGACTTTTAAGAACGTGTTTGAATTTCGTACGAATTATTTTAAAAACTCGTACGGAATTTACATCAACGGTTTATTTGTGTATCACAATATATTTTTATTTTTTTGTCATTTATACCACAATATGAATTATTCATTGTTATATATTTCATCGATTTTGACTGTCCACTTCACCGCGTATATTGCGTAGTTTTAATTTTTGAGGATTTAGTCTTTCTTTGAACGACACTCAATTCGTGTTATTGCATTTTCGGTTTTTCTAGCTAAGTCATTGTATTCAGAATACATTTTCTTTATTGTTAATTACCACGTAATGAAAAAAGAAAATATTTATAAAATATTTAAAAGTACAAAAAATAAAACAAAAAAAAGTGCTTCAACTCTTTAATCACTAGAGTTTAAAAATATAAAAAAGCATACAAGTTTCTGTAACTGATTAAATAATTCAACTTTATTCTAATAATATATTGATGTGAATAAGTTTTCAGAAAAAATGTGATGAAATTCATCTAACTTTTTTTTTATGTAAAATTTCATCTTAAATTCTATTTCTATTATTAGTTAGACTACTAGATCATATGCGAAGCTTAAAATATTTCGACTTCATCTTTTTTTTCTTTTATTACAAATTTTCACGTAAAAAATAAAACAAAATCGTGTAATTTTTGTGTGCATAGTAACATGATGATATTCTATTGTAATTAAGTTTTCTTATTTCATATTAAACTTGTAACAAATCGAGCATTAGATTTCTTTGGTACCTTACATTTAGGATTTGTTCCACTGTAATATCAAATAAATTACACATAAAAGTTTAGTTTGGACTTGGGACTTGGGAGCGTACTTTCTGTTAAAAAATTAGGCAGTAACGTCATAAATTTAAAAATTATTCGAACTATTATAAATTATTATTCTTCGATGAAAAAGATTCTGAAAGTGATTTAGTAAGAAAAGTAGCTGTTCGTACTTTTTTAGTTACGACAGTAATGCTATAATGTGATAGAATTAAATGTTTGGTAGAAATGAGGAGGATCCAAAGACTTTTTTAACGGCCGAGGTGTGCTTTTCAAATATTGTATACATGTCAATCAAAAAACAAAATAAAATAGAAAATTCGTTTCATTCGAGGTCAAGAAAATTAAAAAAAAAACGCTGGTTAACTTTTTTTTCATAATTTTGTAAAAAAGAATTTCCAATTGTATAATTTTTTATACAATTTTTTTATTTTAAGATTCTTTTACAATATTTTGAATTTGAAGAAAAATGTTGCTACCGTACGGTTTAGAATGTTCAAAATAAATTATTTCTCTTTAAAAATTAATAAATTAAAAATAAATATCGAAACATGTTTTTAAAACTGAAATTGTTAAACTAACTATCCAGCAGCTCGCGTAATTATATTAAAAACTGAACTTTCGAAACATAGCACCGCCAGATTACTCCGCCATGGAGTAAAATACTTACTGGTTAATAAAACATGACAGTACATCTTACACAACTTGAAAGCTGTCAAGCGTTTCGGAAAAAGAAAATACTGAAAGGCACACATACTATAATGCTATATATTTATTTTATTTAAATAAACGTCACAAATAAATTAAATTTGCATCATCTCTCCTTTACGTCACATACGTATAATTGCTTTTTTTGTCCCTTTTATATTAATAACTCAAAAAAAATTCTCAAAACTTTAACTTCACGGATATGGTAATCAGTGGTAACTAGAAGCTCTTCATTTCATCCAAAAAAAAATAATAAAAAAAATAGAAGGTCTTCAAGAATAATAATAATAATAATAATAATAATGACAATGTCTAAAATTGATATATCCAGAGCGTGAATAACAAAATTATTTAATTAGACGGCCCTATAATTTTTTGCCTAGTAATTTCCATCGCGCATGACAATGCTTTGAAATTCAAGACCAGAGTCCAGAGATGCTTACCATTTTGTAAATTATTTTGAATGGATCCCCCTCTGCATTTGTGGTGCCACTTTTCCAGGCCATGTCATCGAACACTTGAAGCCCATTGTACATTTTTACTTCTCTTCTTTAAAAATCAGCCCAGTACCAAAAATTTGACCACTTATAATTTCCAGATTGAAAAGAATGAACTTTTCTCATATTAATAAATAAATAATAACCATATACTACGTAATAATAAAAATAATAATCATACAACAACATCTAGCATCTCTAAACCAAACCACTCTGCTCAACAATCTGAGTCTCCCACCCCTTGCCAATGAAATCTCTAGACACCTAAACACTAACAACATAGGCAGCTCATGACGGCGGGAAGAAGCGGTTAAGGTTAAATGGGAGAGTGTAGAATTCTTCATTTCTGCTATCTCCTTTGAAAGTGCGAAACCGGACCCACCATGGCATTCCTCGGTCTCTGGCTGCATCCTTCACTTCAAGGGTGTTGTCCAGGAACACGGCAACGATCAGTGCCACAGTCGGTGGGGATGAAAATATTGCATTGATGTAGTCATTGAACTGCATGCACCAACAAAGTTTGACCTTATTAAGTTTCAAATTGAAAAATAATATTGCCTATTTGTGGTATTTTTGAAAAAAATCTTTAATATCACAATATTTTCTGCACTCTAGTACAAGGCCAAGTATCTACAAGAGATGCCATGAATATTAGAAGAGATGAATAATACGAACCCAGCTGGCTCTTGTGTTTGCTGGGGCATGCTGTGCACCTAGTGTGTAGCTGAAGAAATACTCTGGAATTGATAAACCTAGGAAGATCGACACCCCTGTTATGAAGAGGTTGCGCATTGAATTCATGTTAGTGAATTGCAGGAATGACAGCCCAACCGCAGCTGCAAAAAAAGAAAAAGAAAATGGAAAATAAGACTAGATAAAAATAGCTTGGGAATGTAAGAACCAGTGAGAAACATGCAAAATTTTGAGACATACCGACTATTCCAAAGAGGACACAGTACACAGCAGCAAAAATAGTGAATGGGATTGATGCAAACAGTGCTCCAAATTTCCCTTTAAAAATATAGAAAATTAGTAACCAAATAAGAAAGCTATTTTTCTAAAGCCAGATTTTGAAACAAGAAAATTCACCTAAAATGGAGAAAAAGATCATGAATCCAGCTGAAATCTGTATGACTCTCCTGCTGCCCACTCTAGTCGAACCCAAAAGCCCAACATTCTCCCTATTGTCATTAAAGATATACTTAAATAGTGTCCACACTCTACTTAGAAAAATGGCTGTCAATTTATTCTCAACAAGACAGGAAGGGGAACCTACACTGAGACTGTAGAACCAGTTGCTGTGCCGAACAATCCAGCAAGCAGAATACCTATTCCCTAATTTGGACAAAGAGAAAGAGTTTGCTTATTAGACACAACATAGTATATAAAATTATAAATTGAGCATGCAGTACTAAAAAGTTCAGTTGAGAAATGGTTAGTTTACCTGCCATCCGATCCCTCTGCTAAGGACGTGAGCTGGAGGCGGTGTTGCACTTGCTAGCCGTGCTGCTGCTTTGTAAGCCCCAGTAGACTTCACCAAAAAATGAAAGCTATATAAGTTCAATCTGAGAATTTGTTAAGTCGATAAAAAACATTACAAGTAAATTATTTGTTTTGTTTTACCTCAATTAAGGAGACAAAGACAGCAGCCATCATGCCAAAGGATTGACCAGCATCAAATGTTGGGGCTCCCCATTGCAACGGATAAGGAATCTTTATCCTGAATTTCCATAGGCAATATCCTCAGTATAGAAATTCCATAAATAATGAAATTTTAGATTATTATTACCAAACTAGTCAAATTCTTTATCCCCATTTAAGATTAGTGATGCTTGGTTCAGAATCGAGGGTTGGTTGCATAAAAAGGGCAAAAATTGACAAGAGTTATAAGATTAGGAGGGTTTAATAAAAACATAGTTTGGTTAAATTGATACATGGTCAAGTTAATTCAGGTTCAATTTGGTCTTGATAGGTTTTGGCAAAAACCATGTGCGAAGAAAGAAAAACTTTCTTAAATAAACAGTACTTAACAAAATGATCACTTTAAGGAGTGATCTTAATTTGGCTTTATTGAAACTTGAGTGCACATTTTTCAAGCTAGTTTTTTCCCGACCATCAATTCCAGTCCATTAACAAATTCATTCTAAACTAACCATGGGGCAGAAGAGATGAGATTGGCCCGGTCAGTTCGACAGTTGACCTGGGTTGCTTCTGTGCTATGTTTAAAAGCACCACTTGCAGTAAGAATATGTGCATAGGTCCAAACAAGGGCAATGGAGATTAGAAGGGAAAACCTCTCCAGTATAGGCAGATGCTTTACTAGTATATGCTTCAGATACTAATAAAGAAAAACAATAAAGTTGCATAAGATATATTAGTTTAGAGTTTAAAATTGCTCAACTGAGATTTTTATGAATGAAATTTGGATCGGGAGAAATTTACCTGCGATAATGCCACATACAAGACAAGCATGGGCAATCCAATCTCCACACATCTTCCTACCTAATATTTAGATAAAACATAATACATAGACTGATAAATAATAGAATATATTTAAGAATAAAAATTTTTTGAAAAAAAAAATAAATAACAGATCGAGTTTCCTTGCACAAAGCCCAAAGTGCTAACTGCCAAAGATAGTTGTGTTTGTTATGTACTTATTCAGTCATGTATATTGTATGACTTCTGAATAATGCAGGCCTTACCATATTTCAAGTTACAAGTACTAGTAGTTGCAGTCATGCAAGAAACATGTACAATTGAACTTTTTCAAATATAATTTTAAAAAATTTAGATAAGTATAAAGCACTTGGAACTTAGTTATCAACAAAATAATTTACCACTGGGAACCCTCGGTCAAAAAGCCCAAAACCAACCAATGCAACCACTGGTACCATTCCAAGGGGGCTAAAAAATCTGTTGATAGAGAAATGAATTAGAAATTTTCAAGGCTTGAACATACTAAAACTCAACACTTCTAACATTTCAAAACAACGCCAAAACATCCACAAATTTATGTGGAAAATGGTCTCTTCAATGTTGGAGAAATGACTAAATAGCCTTTTGAGGAAAATATGACTAACTTTGCTTCTGACATAATTATATTCATTCATGCAAATATTTAAAAACCTGTTAATGCAAAATCAACCAGCATTTACCTGCTCAACTTAAAAAAAGAACTTACTATATAAATATGTAAAAATTGTTAATATTCCATAATTTACATTTTTCATCTCAGCTCTTGGGTTGACAGCTAATATTGCCGTATTGGGCGTCATTTGTCAAGACCCAACAGTACAACACACCAAAAAAAAAAAAACAATATAAGAAGCTGAAGTTATCACCTCTAATGATTAACTTATGGTGGTCCAGGTACTACAAGTAAAGCCAAATATTGGATAAAAAAGCGTGAGAGATGATAAAGTACCTAGAACATATGCCCCACAATTGGCTGTAGCCAAGAATGATTTGAATGCTAGAAGAGACTATAAGGGCCCCTTGTATGGCCCTCATTGTTTGAAGGAATCTCTGCAAAAAAGAAGACAAAATTGTAAGTATTAAGAGACAATTAGTAAGAAAACACAGAGAGACAAAATTGTAAGGGCCATTAAGGATAATGTTTTTCCTCGTTTTGGTTTTTACACAAAATGTTAACTATTGTTGAGGACCCACCGAATTGTGCTAAATATGTAGAAAATGACACCCAAGGATGTAAACTGAGAGACAAATAATGAAATGACTTGACTGTCCCCAAACTGTCCTTATATTAGATAGCATTTGTTTTCATGTTCAAGACAGTGATTAGTCCCAACAACATCATTACCCAATTGTGGAAGTTATAATTGGAAAAATAAAATATGAACTGTGGTGAAGAGAAAACAACACTGATAGAAAGAAGTAAAAAATAACCCTGAGAAGAGAGTAAAATTATGTGAAAAAAAAATAATCCAAATCCAAAACTTCAATTTATTGAAATCAGTTAAGATTTATAGAAGCCCCACAAATATAGAATGATGACCATTCTTAAAATTCACCACTAAAATGTAAATTAGAGTATAGGTGGAGCAAACCTGATGATCATCAACAATTTGGGTGAGCGATGAGTCGTGAATTATGGAGACAATAGGGACCAGAAATGCAAAAGAACCACCAATCACAGTAGGAAGCCTGGTTCCAAAAAGAGTTTGCAGAAGTGTGTTTATTCCAGTAACAAATAGCAATGTTTGAACCACTCTCACCTTGTCATCCTATATATCAATTCAGGTTTGTTAATTAGTAGAACTATAAGCTATCATGGAGAAATCTTAAGTCTTGTTTCAAGCAATGCTTGCAATATTCATGCCCCTCGTAGGTTTAACTCATAAAAATTAATGTTCTCATGTGGTCCGTACCTGTTATTGGACTTTTAAAAGAACAGTTGTTGGAAGGATAAAAAGAGAATTAAAAAAGCTTGTCACATTGATGCCCAAATTTTTTATAATTTGGTTTAATATTGTTCTATTATTGGCCAAAAAAAATAGATATTTGAACTCGAGTTCTTACTTGTATCTATGTTTATATTGCAAAAAACAATGTAAATTACAAAACTAAGTAAGCTGTTATTCCAAATGCCTTTATTATTTAGCGCAACTAAAATTAGATTACCATGAGAGATCACTGAAAATTTGAAACAAATTACTTACATCAGTTCCACCCATACGAGGTACAAGTAAGCTGGGAATTATCACTGCAGTACCAAGAGACAATATATAGTGCTGAAATCCCAAAGCAATTGCTTCTCCTAAATCAGAAAAACAATCAAAATATTACAAAAATAGCTAAAATTGCAGGTACTAAACTAGAAATTATCCAGTGAAAAATCGACATACCCCAAGATGGGTTGGAGTCTATGCAATATTCAAATCCTTGGAGCTGATCCATTGGTGGATGGTGAACAATCTCCTCTATTTTCGCCTCCGCCATTTTCGATCAATTCTTCGAGATTATTACAAGATGAAATGTCGGAATTGAGATTGATCAAGCAAATGTTCTAGGTTTGGAAGTGTCAATTCGTTTGGGGAATGTCCAGACTGAAGGAATAATCACAAAAAGAAGAATAATTTGATAGAGAGAAAAAAGAAAAGATGGGGAGAATAATTTTGTAGAAAGGTGTGGGGATAAGGAAAAGAAGACCAAAAGGCGTTTGAGAGAAAGAGGTAGAGTGAAGAGAGAGAAGAGAATGCACTTGCAACCCAGTAACACAAACACACACACAATGACACAACTCCATCTCTTTTATGCTGGAGTCCTTTCTTTTCTCTCGTAGTTCACACCTCCTCTCTCCTCTGTGCACTTCAAATTCTCTACAATAACTTAAGTAAAATTCGTAAAGTAATCATTATCTTGGCCAACTAAGATATTTATTAAAAAGGTAAAAGTGCATTAAATCTTTTATCTTTGACTAATAATAATTATTCATAAAAAAAAATTCAACTACAAAAGTGATGATTGTAGAAATGATTATTGTAGAGGAGAAGGAGACCGAGTCAGCGTATCAGAATCTGGAAATTGGTCCGTTGGTTTTTTGTGTGACGATAATACCCCTCTTGCGCTCCGGGTCACAGAGCCCAAATAAAATTGGGAGGAGTAAAGAGGAAAATGTTACCGTTGGGACTTGTCGTTTGTGAATGGGTTTGGTACTTTGGTTGGGTTGGGTTCTGTGACACTGTCACTGAAGGCAGCTTTGGTGAGTGGGTGATTGCATTTATGTGCCGGATTTATGTCTTGCCTTCTCCAACTTCCAAGTTTACTCCAATTAAAGCAGGCCCTGTGAAGAAAACATTTGTTAACGTTTATAAAGTTGAAAATTCATCATTTGCAAATTATTGTCAATATTTTTGGGAGGTGCAGCTGATGATTGATGATTATACAAAGTTTTTCTTTTTCGTTTTTTGAAAATTAATGATTATAGAAGGTCAATGATATTCTAGTGGCAGTAAAGAAGACTTCATCCGCCTCTGATTTTCAAATTAGAGGGGAAAAAAAAAAAGAGGACACTATTTTGTTTGAGTTTATCATTTGAGTTGGGATTAGTTCATAAAAAAGGTAGAAAAGATAGGTACTTAATAATTGTCTACTTTTATTTAAGTTAGAATTTATCATTTGCCGTTGATGCCTTTTGCGGTGCGTTTAAATATTAAATAGATGTGCAAATGGAGAGGATACAAGGTAGATAATCGTATAAACTCAGTCAAAGACACTTATAAGGAGTTTTGTTGTGGTGAGTTGCAACTCACCAAAGGGTTAGTGAGTTACGATCAAAACTCTTAAATCTAATTCAAGATGACCGATCCAAACCGTCTAATATGATCTCTCTATTGAAATCTCAATGTGGACCAAATTTCATATTTTTTTCGAAATTTTTAAGTATATTTTTGAAATTTAAGAAAATTGTTAATCTAATTAGTTCTAAATCGTTCAAAAACAACAGTTTTTAAAAATTCGAAAAAAAATACTTATAAATTTCAAAAAAATATATAAAATTTGGATTGCATAGAGATTTCAATAGAGAGATCATATTGGACAGTTTGAATCGGTCATTTTAAACTAGATATAGGAGTTTTGATTTTAACTCACCGACCCTTTAGTGAGTTGCAACTCACCATAGCAAAACTCCACTTATAAGTACTGAACTCAAAATTACATCTGCACTAATATAGACATAAAAATGATAAACAAAGATGTGTGGATGTCGGGATCGTTTAGTTAAATGTAGCTCGACACTTCAAGCATTGTAAAATAGCATTTATTCTAATTTATGTAACGTGATACTTTATAACTAATTTGTGTGGCGGGTATTATTGCTCATAAAACTAATCCGATTCACCGACATACAATAATTTGATAGCACATTGTTTTGTTTCTGATTTCTCTTCTCTGTCTCTCTTTTGTGTTGCTCGAAGTCCCTCTCCACCTTTCGCTCCTCCCGTAGCACTGTCTCATCCTCATGCCCAAAATAGATACTCTATAGAAGTTGTTAGAATTTTAACGAATTGAAATAAAAAAACTTATTAGAATTTTAATCAATAGGAGTTAATTTAAAATTTGGATGACATGCCAAAAGCATAGTATTTTGTGATCACAAGAACGTTTTCGTTCAGAGGAATGAACATTTTTTTTTTTAGAGAAGAGGAATGTAACATTTTGAAATTAAATTTAACTTAAAAATATTTAATTAATATAATTAGTATAAATAATCATAAAAATATTGTATGTGTCAAAAAATTGTATTGGTATTTTCTAAAAAAATGTAGCACGGTCAAATAAGCATAATAAAATTTTATTTGAGAGATTTTGATATTTAGATATAATTGTCGGTTTTTTATTTTGCTGGTATACACAAGCAGATAGATCATATTGTAACTTATAATCAATTTTGAAATCATAGCCAATTTTGTAATCATAACTTGTGCACAAATAGATAGATCATATTATAACTTATAATTATATCGTAATTGATTTTGATTGTTCGGTGGATTATGAACCACAAGTAGTGTATATCGTATAGAAAAAGGGTAAACATAGGATTTACATTTATTATTTTTTTATTTACTTTTGCAATATTGTTGTTTCTATAATGAAAATGGGTGCTACTATTGTTTCTCTAATGACAACGGGGTGGAATTGACCACTTTTTAAATCTTTGGTCAAAACAATTTTAAATCTAACTTAGGTTATAATTTTTCAAGCATCATGTCTTTGGTCATTGTTAATAAGCATCAACAAGCCAAAAATTTGTAGTCTTTTTCAAATAAATAAAATTAAATTAGAGAACTAAAGAATGTACAAATTTAATTTAATAAAAACTCATGTATAAAGCGAAGCTAGATGTGTCCACCTAGTGGAAGATCAATGAGGAATACAGCGGCTCTGGTGTGTGGTGGGCCCCGAAATCTGACGCGTAACCAGGCAGTTAAGAAATTGAGAAGATCGATCTTGTTCGTCGATTTAGTTCAAAAGGAAACTTGGAATCTATTTTATTTCCGAGTTGTACAAGGGGCACACCGGTTATCAAACCTTGCAAGGAGACTTCTCAATGCTTTCACTTTCAGGGATATATCACGCATCATATTTTGAAAAAAATTAAAGGGATTGATGATTTGCCAAACAATTATTTTGTTATAACTAATGAATAGTTATTAGCTTTACTGTTGTGATTTCAGTAATGAAGTTCTTCTTTTTTTTCTCTTTAGTTTATTACAATTTTTTTTTTCTGTTTCGAATTATTTCCAATGTTATAAAAATTAAATTAGTATAAATAAAATGTTGTATTTTCAATTTTAGAAATGAAAATGGGATCTTAGAAACACGAGAAAGGAAAAACCTGAAGCAATGGTTTTAGGAGATTGACCTTACAAGTTACAATTAATAAGAAAATACATGTGGGTCTATTTATAAACCAATCTTAAAGACAATTATTAACATTTCCAATCTATTCATCTCCTATCTACTAGCTGAATTAACTTCTCTCAATTACATTGCTAATAATCTCTAACATAATACAACCTCAATCATCTTCTACCTAACCAATCCATAATCGAATCATCTCTAACAGTTAGAAAGCAATCTGATCGGCATATAATGTCCGCATCTTTCTAATGTTGTTATGTTGATTTTCTCTAATATTTAATTTTAAATTTTATATATTCCTTTGTTAGAGCTTTGTTGCAAAATAACCGATATTTAAATTTTCAAATTTATAAGTTTTGTGAATCTGCGAAAAAGTGGTTAACAAATACATTTAAATAAGCACATCCCCATGAATAAAATGATCAATATCAAGGCAGTTTTGTCACAAAAATTATGTTCCCATGTTCACGCAATATTGGAACCTCATCACCAATGGAGCGTTGACTATTATAGAAAACTAAATGGAGCTGAATGGCATGGCCTTTGCAGTTCGTTCATATGGGGCTTTTTAGTTCAACAAAACCTATGGGTTAAGCTCAACAAAAAAATATTCATATTCGCAAGTTTCTTTTAATATCATCTGTTAGAAATTTAACTACGTTGAATGCGGAATAAACCAATATCAATTGATTACCTCCAACCATACTTTCACTTGTGAGTGGTAAAATAGAATTCCTGCAGAGAACAACACCGAGAAGAACACTACAGAACCGAACTTTTTCCTTTGCCTTGATGGAAAATTCCGAAATATCGGTCCTGACCTCGTCTCCTTTCTCCTCTCTCTATTTCTCTTAAAAGGTGCCTTTAGTTTTGAGATAGAAAAAAATAATACTCCAATCACTCTCCATCAGAATGATAAGGTATATAAAAAGGGTCTCAATCACTTAATAGATGCAAATCAAATGATACATAATTAATGACTGAGATCATATCTAAAAAGGTGCGAATAGATTCATGCATCTGGTCAAATTAATTAAACTATCATTTTAATCAATTTTGCCGACTTAATTGAATTCCGTCCGAATCGTTTAACAACGATTATGCAATCGTTGATAAATGATCTCCTCGCAAAAACCAATGCAACTCAGTTTAATAATAAACTGATTTTTCTTTTTTTTTTTGAAAATGAACTGATTTTTCTTTGGTTTTACTTGCGCGGACCATCTGACCATTTAATTAAGCCAAACCATATGCACTATGGTCCTTTCATTTAAATGAAATTCAAACATTTCCTTGCACCAACGTTTAGTCTCTCTTGAACATGAAATTAGATTAAATAATTTGCATTTCATTAATCTAATAACGCCATTCATTAGGAGATTCTTTTATAATGTAATTTACACCATTTATATTACATCATCCCGATAAATACGGATATCATCGGAATGGATACATTATTTTGACACGTTTAGAATTTTTTTTTTTTTTTTTTTGGTCATCACTCGAATATGTTTCAAATTTCATTCCAAAAACTATGGAAATCTCTAGCAAAATTAATTTATGACATTAGAAAAATAAAACCGAAATTATTCCTATCAGTGCCTTCATACACGTAGTTAGTATTCTAAAAAAAACACGGCACGGAGGTGGTACGACATGGCAAAAGTGATCACTTGAGAAACTACTTATTCTTCTCACTTGCTTTTCGTGTGTTGAAAATGTGTGCCGAATACTGACGACTTGAGGGACTTACACGTATATAATAAATAAAAATATATTAAATAAACTGATCCAACAATTGTTTCATTCTCAATATAAATTTAAAAACTTTGACAAAAAAAAATAAATTAGATTTACTTTGAGCATACTGCAACGTAGAGTTCCCTACATCTTCAGCATACTGATGGACTTGGAGAAAGTAATGCAATTTCATAATTTTTATGGCTACTGTCCATCCATGGACTATTGGTTACACAAGTAATTGTCATATTGGATCTACATTTAGGGTAAATTGAATAATCATTCGACCACCACGACCAATCATCTACATAATCATTTGACAAATTTGGCATAGATTAAGGATAAAATGAAAAATCATCTTCCCTTCGTGGACTTGGAGGAAGTGACTCAATTTCATAATTTGTATGGCTGGTCGACATATGCAAATATAAAATGAAAGCCCACTTGTAGAAAAATAAATATTATATAATTAGATTATGTGTAGTGAATTATCATATATGCTAAACTGCTAATTACTAATAATTTAGATAATTCAAATTGTGACAAAAGAAAATTGACTCTAAAGATATCAATATTGTTGTAATTTGGAGCCTATAATCTTTTAGTGATAACTTAACAAACATGGACACATAAAAAAATAATTAAACACATAAATTATCTAAATATATGCATTTTATATATTGAATCGACATTTATAACATACATTATAATCAATTTATTTTGGATTGAGAAAAATAGAGGTAGTCAGGATCGAGCGAAGCTCGACATGCCCCTCTGGTAAACATAAAAGGTAGACACCATGGCATTAAACAAAGCAAAGATGGAGAGTTAGAAATCAATCAAGTAATTTTAGATTGCATGGCCTAGATAAATTCTGATATTTTTTATCTATTTAATCTGCCCATCTGCCCATAAATTATCAAATTTATATCTGAAAACCAAAATCAACAATCGAGATCTATCTCGGAGTCCCTAATTAGATCCGTATTTGAGAGGAGCTGTACCCTTCGTTGCCGTAGGCCAACAATATCACTATTAAAAAAAGTTGAGATATTCCCTGACTTTCGGCCAAGCCCCGAGGTATATATATATTTGGAAAGTGCATTGATCTTGATTTCGGAATTGGTGAAGGTTATTAAAATAACTGCTATAAAATCTGAACCGACCGAATAACTTATCCCATCATGCTACCACTACTACAGCTACTTTCATAATCATAAAAAAAAACAGCTACTTTCATAGTTAACAACTCAATATTTATATCACAGTTTTCTGACAAAAAAATCACAATTTGCAGAAAAAATAATGGTAATAATTAAGTGAAAAATTGAGCGCATAACCACTATAAGGTTCTTAAATATACGACTCCTTGACTGACCGACCATGATGCAGATTATGAATAATATCTTATCATGATTTCCTAATGAAAAATAATTCGTAAAGTAAACAAAAATTACTATCAAGGGTTTAGACATCATCAGTTCGGTGGACAAATTTGCCACAACAGCAGTAAGAACTATCAAGTTTCAACCTCAAATGGAAAATCATCTTATCACAAATGCCCCTTCCTCGATAAATTAAGCAATAAATACCTATTCTGAGAAGTACAACTGAAAGTGAAAATGTACAAAACTAACATGCTAAGTTATCGACTAATAAACCCTTTTATGTTACCCAGCTTTCCCAAACAGTAACTGCACTTTGAACTCCAGTAAGTCAAGTACAACTTGAAATCTTTTCTTATCATTTTTTCCCCCTTAAAGCTTCCATTCGCTTTTGTTGCCTCATATTGGAGAGGAAAAAGAACACAACTGGTGAGCAGGATTAAATGAAAAGAAGAAAAACTCAGCTTTCCCCAACAGGAACTGCACTCTGAACTCTAGTAAATCGAGTACAATTCAAGTTCTTCTATCAGATTTCTTATCATTAGTCTTTTTCTCTTCAGCTTCCTTCCGCTTTTGTTGCCTGAAATTGGACGGAAAAGAAAAAAAAAACAACTGGTTTGATAAAAAGGAAGCAAAAATAATGTTTCACTCAATGAATATGAATTTAATTGTAGCAAGATGAAGTAACCAAATTCTGAACTTGATCCTGTTTCGCCAGAAGCAATCCAATAACTAAGCTGGTGTTTTTCAGAAAATTTTGAACAAAATTCTGATGCATAAGTCTCAATTTGGCCAAACCCATTTCATACAGAAAACCCCAAATAATTTATTAGTGAAAAAGGAAGGAAGCTAGACCAAGAATCAGGAAAGTACCATTAGTCCATTACCATTTCTTAGAACTCAACAAAGTAATTCTTGCTCTTGCAATGAACAGCATTATAATATATCTAAATTTCAAAATGACAAACTCACACAAAGCCACTATAACCACCACCAACAGCAGCTTGACTTAAAACTGCTGCAGCCCCTGTAGGAAGTACAGAATTCTTCACATCACCTTCTACCTACACCAAATAAGTAAGAGAAGTTTTCAATAGAATGATTTATAAGGCATTATAATTTGTACAAAAAGAATGCAGTTCCGGGTTTAGGCATACAACCTTATCCCATTTGGATTTCTTGTTTCTTGTCTCCCTTGGAACAGAATCTCCAGTTGCAGGAGCAGGTGGCAAGCCAGTGGGAGCTGCATCATAAATAACTGCTATTAAAGCAAATTTTTCAATGTGTAGTTAAACTAACCCAAATTTATGTTCAAAGAAGAAAGAAAATAAAATTAGGGTATTTTCACACTAGGGGGAAAAAATGAGAAAAAAAAATACAATCCAAGCTTTTAAGTTATAAAATTTAGTATGTGGAATTGTACTTGTTTTCAGAATTGGTACGACTGTCGGAGGTTGAATGCCTGCAGAAACAAAATCAACTTTTGGGCTTTTCTTGCGTTCCTGTTCCTTTCTTTCTTGTTCTCTCTTCATATCAGCCTCTATTTAAAACATTAAAAAAACACACGCAACTTTATGTCTAAGGTACTCGCTTAAAAGAATTTTTCTGAATAGACCACAAAGCTTGCATCACTGTTTATATCTCTTGCCCGCTATTCTACTATGTAGCAATACGACTAGTACCGTTCTATTATGCACCAATTAGGTTTGCACCACTCTACCATGCACCAATTAGATTCCATATGTCAATCAGGTTCAAATACCAGCATTACAGACCCATAATACAATCCACATTCTAAATTTGCATGACGACCTACTTTAACCTTCCTGGTGCGATGATCTGGGGCCGATTAAAGTTATAAATAAAAATTAGGGTAAAGTCACAGAACATTCTGAAGCTTTTTGGTGGGGGGTGACTTAAGTCCAGTTTGGAATATCAATTAAATTAGAATAAGAACCAAAGCAAGGACACCATATTAATAAAAAAGATTATTGGGAGCTGCCAATCAAACCTATTTCATCATAATAGTCGCTTTTGTCATACCCATGAGGGTTGAACACCTCCTTGCTAAAGCAAGTTCCTATCTGATCTATGTCTTGATACCTCACTGCATGTTGCAAGAAGTCAGGATTTCTGTAGTCCTTCTTGTTGCGAACTTCAGCATTGAAACTCCTGCCAGCTCTCTTGTACGCAAGAAACTTGTTTATTTTTTGCTGAAAGAAATAGGTAAGAGTCAACATGAAAGAGAAGAGAGTTATTAGTTAAAGACCTAATAATTACACCCTGTATTTGAACCTTATAATTATGTAGAGTGCCTAAGTCCATAACAATTTGAAAGTTACACGCCGTATTTTACAATACTAACACGTAAGACCTACTAGTTCTCACAACTTTACAAATAGCATATCACCAGGGGCTAAACCAGTGGGGAGGCCATGATGGGCTTGGCCTCCTCTAAGATTGGGGTTTTACTTGATTTTGCAAGGTAAAATTTAATATAGATATAAAATAATATGCGGCCTGACCCCTTTAAAAAATAAAAATTGCAAATTTATTCCCTAAAATTATTTTTCTAGTAAAATAGCTTTAGCAAATCAGCATTAATATTAAACAAGCGATTATGGTGATGAGGAAAAATAATTAAATATATATTATATGAACATATTCTAACGAGCTCTTTTTTATAAATAGGTTATAAAGTAACCTAGTAATGGAAATTCAAGAGGAAATCCAGTTCTTTACTTGTATTATATGTTCTTTTTTTTTATTTGGATTTAAGTAGTTTTACCAGGTGAGATTTGCAAAAGCAATGATCAATCGTTGGAATTCAATGATCCCCCTCCCCAACCCCACCCGCCAAAACAATATACATATCCTAATAAACTAAAAACAATGATCATATATTATCGGAGCATGCCCATCAAATTCATTTAAAAAAAAATCAGGCTGTAATTTGCAAATACATAACAATAATTTCTTAGTTTGTGGCAATAACCTGTAGATCTTCAGAGCATTTGGTTGTCGGAGGTGGGCCAAGGAAGCGGCTTAACAAATCATCCTGCTGCAAATTGGCAGAACCATTCCCAGTTTCTTCAGTTTGAGGCATTTCATGATCTGACCCAGTAAAATCTACAGCCATAGCATCTGATTTGTATTTCTCGAGATCTCCAGCAATTGGAGAACTTGTTTTCTGCATGTCTTCTCTAAACATGTGGACTCTACCAGATGAAGTTCCTTCACCTTCCTGTGAAGTACCGTGGAAAGTATGAATGATAATAAATCCTGGCAAATGTATACTGACAGATGACCTATTTCAACTTTGCAATAGAAAAAATTGAAAAGGTGCATTATTCTTCTTTCAAATGAGAAACACTGCATACTCTGAAAACAAGGATGACTAATAATCTCCATTGGAGAAATTTCATATAACATACTGTCTACTAGGGGGGGCATTTGGAAACACCATAGATTAGTGGGATTGAGTGTTTAAGTTAGTACTTTTCGACAATTATAGCTTAACAAATTAGTTTACTAACCTAGAAGTTAAGACTACAAACTCATACATGCCAAACGTCCCCTAGTCCTAGATGTACAAATTGATGACTAAAAGTACCACAAACCATGTAACTCCAGGAGTAAGTTTACTAATGCTAAAACCCTAACTTCACTAATACTAAACCAACTCCACTAACTCACTCAAATTGACATAGGAACACAAAAATTGGTGCTAAAACAAACTCAGAGGGAAAATAATAAAAAAAAAAAAGCACTCACATCGTGTTCAGGCGACACCGCCATCTCATCGTGCCCATAATCCACAATTCCAAGAGCTCCTTTGTTCCCTCTGGACTGAGCAGCAAACTTCGGCATGGGCGAGCGGCGAGGAGACTGAGACGGCGGAGAGAGCGGAGAGCGAATCTGCGAAGGGGTTGGTGGCAGGGAGTTGATTAGGGTTTTGTGGTCTGAGGAGGGTTCCTGGTGGGGTTGGAGAGGAGATCGAGGGGAAGGGGTTGGATTCGACGGAGGGGGGTTTGGTTGGTCAGACGCATAGTCGTTTTCCTCTTCGTCGTCGTCGTCGCTGTACATAGAGAAGAGCGCAGTGATGCCCTCCGGCTCAGACGCCATGGCTGAGGTTCCGATGGGGAAGAAGCTGGAAAAGGAACTGGGACGGGAAATGATTAAAAATCGGGACTGAAAACGAAAGACCGAAACCGAAGGCTGTATGCTCAGCAGCTCTACAGCCGTCAAAAAGGCCCATTATGGATCAGATATTTAACTGAAAACGCTAAAAGCCTTTTATGGAACAGATATTTAACTGGGCTGAAATTCATAGGCCTGATAGATTTAAAAGGCCCAGTTTAGATTCCGTTCGAAAGAAGTTTAGAATTTCCTTCCGCAATTCGCAAAGGAACACATGGGTCCCATTTATCAGTGAAAGCTACGATTACGAACAATCGCTGCGGGGTTCGTCCTCAGCCTTCCGATGTCCACGTGGCATGACTGAGACCGTACATTGCGGTCACTATATAATTGTTTCACACTCTTCAACAAAATTTCATTCGCTTGATCCTAGAAGCTACAAATTCACTCAGTATCTACACTCAATTTCTACCCAGACACAAAATTGAGTCGTCACCTTCTCCTGCTTCGCTCTCTTTCTTGATTTATTCTCTCGCATTCACATCCAATCTTTATTTCTTCTTCCTCTCCACCATTTTCGCACCATTAATCAAGTTGTTCTCACCATTCTTGAATCTTTATGAAACTACTCAAACAGATGTTGCTTCTCCTCTACCTCCTCCTCTTGTGCCCCTTGCCCTCCACTTCGACCTTTACACGCAGCCGCATTTCTTGGTCCTCCAACATAACACTCTTTAGTGATGCATCTCTGCTCAACAGCAGCATCAGCCTGACGAGCCTGAATGCCAGTAGTTCAAACATCGGCCATGCTTTCTACTCCATCCCGATGCGCTTTCTTGACCCAACAACTCACACAGCTGCTTCCTTTTCAACCCGCTTCACCTTCTCCATTATCCCGTCTCCCTCTTTTGGCGATGGCCTTGCATTTCTCATAACCTCCGACCAGTCGTCTTTCGGCTCGTCTAATGGTTTCTTTGGCATCTTCGGCCCTGGCTCAGATTGTACAAGCCAACATAGTGCCATAGCTGTGGAGTTCGACACAAATCTTGATCCATTGCTTCGTGATCTTGATGACAACCATGTGGCAGTGGATGCATGTAGCATTTTATCCTCTGCCTCTTCCAGTGCAGTTTCAGCTGATCTTGACCTCAAAACAGGAGTTCCCATGACAGCATGGGTCGAGTATTTGTCACAGGATAAGGAGTTACGCGTATGGCTGAGTTACAATTCGAAGCACCGACCTCCAAATCCCCTTCTTGTAGCCGGACTCGACCTCTCAGGACTTGTACATGAGTTCATGTATGTAGGTTTCTCGGCCTCAAATGGCCCCGGTACTGCCCTTCACCTAATCCACCGTTGGAGCTTTCGTACCTTTGGCCTTAACACGTCTACATACTCCCTTCCACCACCCACCGGCAACCCTCCACAGTTATTTCCGTCATTAAATACCAGTGGCGATGGCTTCCTTGACTCCCATGATCCGTCATTAAATACCGGTGGCGATGGCTTCCTTGACTCCCATGAGGATGAACCGGATATAGAGATATCTGAGCCGTACCAACCAAATAGCAAGCAAACACAAAAACTTGCAGTCCTGGTCTTGGGTGTTCTGAGTGCCTCCACGGTCTTGCTTGCAGGATTAGTAATTGTAGTTGTTATGTGGAAACCTCTGCTGTTCTCTGAATGGCGTGCTGTGAACGAGCAGCTTCACTTAGAACTAAAAGAGAGGTATGAAGAGGACGAACCCCGAATAGAAGATGAATTGGGGAATATACCAGGAAGGATTACCATGGAGGAGATAATGGCTGCAACAAACGGCTTCAACCGGCGAAAGATTCTTGGTTGGGGTAGCACAGCTACAGTGTATGCAGGCACACTTTCTTCTGGCTCAAAAGTAGCAGTGAAGCGCTTTGCACAGGCTGGCAGATACAGCCACATGTTTGCCTCAGAGGTAGCTGCTATTGTTGCCAGCTGTCAGCACCGCAACCTTGTGCCGCTCACAGGGTGGTGCCGTGATGGTGAAGAGCTCATGCTGGTCTATGAATACATGCCAAATGGAACTTTACACAGCGCCTTGCATGGAATTCGTGCCCCATTATCATGGAATCAACGAAAAAAAATTATAGTAGGAGTTGCAATGGGGCTTGAATTCCTTCATTTTGGGTGTGATCGAAAGATCCTACACCGTGATGTGAAGGCGAGCAACATCTTGCTGGATACTGGTTTCACTGCAAGGCTTGGAGACCTTGGTCTTGCACAGTTGAACTGCCATGGGAATGAACCTCAGCCCACAGCAGTGGTAGGCACACCAGGCTACATGGACCCAGAGTACGTGTTAACTGGCTTGGCAACAGAAGAGTCAGATGTGTACAGCTTTGGCGTGGTAGCACTGGAGGTGGCAACAGGGCGGCTACCAATGGAGGGAACTATTCATCTGGTCAACTGGGTCTGGACGATGCGGTCCCACAAAAGGTTAGCTGATGCGGCCGACCCCCGGCTCGAGGGGAGGTTTGAGAAGGTGGACATGGTTAGGGTGCTCCTTGTCGGGCTTGCCTGTTCTTATCCCAACAGTACACTTCGTCCCAGCATGAGAAGCGTTTTGATGATGCTCGAGGGGACAGCTCCACTTCCTTCTCTGCCGTGGAAAAAGCCAGAATTCAAAATGCCACCTCAGCTGTTACCTGATCATTCTTCTCAGGAAGGGAACTCCACATACTATAGCTTTTAATGTTGAGAGTAGCTGTTAATGTTGACAGATAACTTGATCGTTATTTTGTCCATCGATTCATTTTTTTGTCCCTTTTTTATATTCTCTTTTCTTCTAATAGTTGAAGAATAAGGATGTTAACATAGGTTTAAGGACGAGAAGTTTTTTAGGTCTCAAAGTGTATATGTTTCCCTGTAATTGTGATTAAAATGTAGGCATATACTTGCTCCAGGAAGTTAAATGGTGATATGCTTGACTTCATGCATTTCTCTCCTCTTTTCATTGGACAAAAAAATACTTTTTTTTTTTTTGGAAATAAAAGCAAAGAAAATTATTGGATGTTCCTCAAATTCTTCTAATTTCTTACTGCCAAAACCATGACTTGCAATACATGACTACATCATATAAACCTCATGGGAAAATTTGCTCTGCACACTTTTGAAAAACCACAGTATTATTCTGATCCCTTCTATGGCTATCGGGTTCTTCAGCAGTGTTTCAACTCAATGCCAATCACCAGCTACGGACATGCCATAATAAGAACAACCATAGATGTTGACAGATGATTCATACTTGTTCTCTTCATCATATATAATATCTTGTATAAATAAATATGTTGGAATTCTCAGGCTTGATTGCTAAAAAAAAGAATTAACTAAACTTCAAGTACAAGAAACTGCCTACTTTCTATATAGTTTACATTAGCAAATGCAAAATCAAGAAGAAAAGTTGAACTAATCAAAACCCTACACTGTATGCACTCTTTATCTGATCATGCCAGGTTAATGTGATGTATCCCAAAATAAGAAAACAGAAAACCTAATCAGTATGAATGGTCAAAAAGAACATCAAAATTGCTCCAATTCTGAATGCACATTCTCAAAGTTGGATCATAATCCCATAAACCAGAGGCCATTTGTCTCTCCAACTTCCCCTTTCTCCCACTTATCCAATTATTATGCAGCACAAAACAACCTAAATTGGCGCAGACAGACCTGATATCTCGCTTCTCCCAAATTCCCTTGTATGCTCCATTAGGGAACAGATCTCGGTCCAAAAGAACCACAGTCAGGTTCGTCCTTCGTTCAACACATCTATTGTCACCAACACGGTTAGCACCAGCTTCACCACATAAAATATCGTAGAAACTTGGCTGCTCTGATAGATTGGAGGAGGATGCATGCTTTACTACCAGTTCTATTGCTGCTATTGTAATTGGATCAGATTGAGCGAAGTAGAAACCAGAGTTGAGTCGACGTGGTAAGTTTATAGGAACTAGAAGAGAGATGGTTATTTCAGAAAATCATTAGATTATTATTAAAGATCAAAGTACAGATTGCATTGATAATACCAAGTTGAAATATATAAATCCAGTATTAGATTGATAAATTTTCCACCCCTTGGGTGGTTTTACATCGGTACCACCGAAAAAGCACAGGACAGGTCACAAAAAAAGGGGAAAAAAGAGGGGGTGAAAAAAAAAAAATTGAACATCTGCAAAACTGCTGCTAGGCCACCTATGGCATGATTATATCATCTTGCCTAACTATTAAATTTGGCAACCAAATGAACCTGTACCACAGAAAGTTAAATATAGAAAGAGCCTTAAAAAGAGCATCAAACCATGCCTGTTTCATTATATTCATCTGACTGTGCTGCTAATACACCAGGTCCAAATGAAGAGAGATATGGCAGTGGATTTTGAAACCAGTAAACATCTATATCGCTCAACAAAACATTGTAACCTAATTTTAGTATCTTCAAAACCATTCGAGATTTCACCTTTGTAACCCTTTGAAAACACCCAGTCCCAAAGTGGCAGTCATCAAAGCTTATGTTCTTGGGAGATTGTGTATCCATAAACACTGGTAGCCCCTGTTATAAGATATTACATTAGATTTGATTAAAGGAAACTTCCTTATAAAGTGTAAAAAATATTGGTAAGGTACCTGCGAAAAGGAAAACTCATACGTCTCTGGATCAAGAGCATATACAATAAAGTTTGTTATGCCAAGATTCCTCAAGCGGCAAACCCAACTCATAAGCATATCCCTGTAACTCTCTCCAGAGATTCCAAGAATCACTGTTTTATTTTCATCAGATACAGTTTGTAAAAGCCTCTCCAAAGTATACTTGTATTCAATTTGTGCAGGCATTTCCAAAGTCAGATTATCAAATTGCCAGAGAGAACATTTGTTCCTCTCCTTAGGACATCCCAATGAATTTAATATTTCTTTCTTTCTTTTAGTTCCTGGAGCTAGAATGTGGCCTTTCTCTTCATTCAAAAAGTAATATTGCCCCAATGAATTCACAATGTCATAGGGGGTATTACTAAGAAAGGTTTTCTGGAAGAAAAGAAGCCCATAAGATTTTGCAACACGAAGGTTGTTATGATACTCCCATGTTCTTTCACTCCGAGTACTGTAATCTTCTGAAAACATGCTAGACAATGTGCCTAGATTTTCAGGGAAAAGGCTGAGATTTAAATGACTTGCATCAAAAACTGTTCTTATTTCAGATGACAAGATCTCATTTATCAGCCATAATTCATAAAACCCTTTACCATACATAAAGGGAGGCATTACACCATGAAATAGGGGTAGTTTTGGATTATTCCATGCAATAAGGAGTCTCTCACTGCAGTTTCTTGCTTCTGATTGTTTAAATAATGCTTCCTGTAACTGGTAAAAGAAAGAGAGAGAGAGAGAGAGTGTGTTAAATGAAAACTACGATCAGCACATCCAGTTTGGTAGAGCTGGCAAAACCTGATTAAAATAACGTTCCAATATACCCTAACTAGAAACTTCACCCAATATGAGCCCAAACCAACCATCAATTAACAAACTTTTATTCAGGTCAGATCTAGATCTGAGTCGAGCAATTCTTAACTTCTTAGACCCAAAATCCAACCAACCAGTCAATCAAACTGATTCAACTCTACCAACCAAAAATTCAAGCCCTAATGACCCTAATAACTTAATTGCATAAAACCTGACTGAGCAAACTGCTTCCACGAAGTTAGTACATTATAGTGGTCCTGATCCGAACACGACCCAACCTGACTCGACCAAAATCGACGTATCCAGATTATTTCTATCTTAGATAATATATGGTACCTCATTAGATTCTATCATCCTACCGTCTTGTCCAAACCAGCTATGCCCAGTGCCAGCTAACTGGTATGCAAAGTTAAGAATGTTAGGCGTGAATGAGAAAACAAACCAATCTTTGTCAAGTTTCTGAATAGAGGTTATGGCATTAAAAATTTCAGGAAAGAGAACAGTCTCTGAGTCGATTATCATGGATATGTCAGAAGCAGTAGATTGAGCTCTTGCAACCATCGAATGAAAAAATGGGGTTCCCAGAAACCTAATCAGGACAAAAAATTAACTACCAGTTTACCAATTTTTTAATCCAATCATTCAGTATCTTAATTCTAAAAGATATCCATCAATTACCCTTCTATTTATCACCAGGTGCCTACAAATGAGTTTTCTGTAACTATCACCTAAAAGAAGGAAATACAATATACATGGCAAAAATGGCCAACAATTTGTAATTAATTTCACATGTATTAATCCAACCCATCAAAACTAAAATCTTGTTAAAGTCGAACATAAATCTAGATAAAACTAACTAACATATCTACATTAAGGTAAATTTAACAACTTCATTCGATAAACCAACCAACTCTAAATTTTGGCACAAAATAAAGAGAAGTACATACGTAAAATCAATTGACGGCTCAATCGCGACCCTTGAACTATATCCTTCCTTCAATTCAACAATTGAAGGATGTCTCCCAAAGAGAACCACATCCACATTGTCAGAAAGTGCAAGCCATGAGCTCACGGCCAGCTTCTGCCTCGCCCATGTCAAGTCCGACCCGTTCGAAGAAATCAAGGGTCGTGGAGCTGAAAAAATCGTAACTTTGGGAAACTCCGAATCACCATTCAATCTACCATTATCGAGATTTTTCTCACCATGGAGGTTCAGAGTAGAGTACAGAAAGAAAGTCGCAATGAAGAAACCAGTAATGCATATGCTGTATTTGACAACACTATCGAATCCCTAGAAAAAGAAATAAAGTCAATAATCAATTGATCTGAGAGAGAATGGAGGTGTCAGGTGGAAAAGAGTGGATACCTTGAGATTGGTGCGGCGGAGGCGGCGAGATGGAGAGAGGAAACGAGGAAGGAGAGGTTGGGATGGTCGCATCGTGTTGCGAGGAGATCATGTGGAAAAGGGAAAGGTGTTGATGGGAGAAGCAGCAACAACAGTATGAGGTTTTATTTTCTTCGATAGATGAATTGAAAACGGAGATGGTGGAGGAAGCATGAGAGGCATAATGGAACTTGACCGAATTTCCCGTTGTTGGGTTGAACGATGGTATTGTGATTCTCTGTGGCGTCGATCTATGAAGCGATTGGTGGAACGAACATGTTTTGGGCCTAACTTTCATCAGAAGTATACTCTCTGGCCCATTTATCTCGAAAGCCCAAATTCGCAAGTTTATTCAAAGAATCAATTATATTGAAAAAGCTCTTTTTATTAATTTTGTTTGTGATTTTAGATACAACTTTCTTTCATATGTCAGACTAAATTTTAATTTCTCTCAATTTCTAAAATAATATTTGGTACATTTAACGGTCAAGTCGTTATTAAATTATTCCATCTGAATTAAAGAAATACATAAGAAAATTGTATCAATTTTTGAATAATCCAAACAACTAAAAAAAAAAAAAAGAACTCAGGATCAATTTAATGTCTCTTTGTTTATTTTTTCTGAATAATTTTACGAGAAAAAAAAGAGCTAATAAAAAAAAATTTCTTGAACAACATTATAATATTTCTTGGACATCAAATTTACTTTACTTGAGCATCAATTAAAAACTGGGTCTATCTTTTATTTTCCTTACTTATATATACATCTTTTCCAATCAAGAAATAAAATAAAAAACCTGTCTAAAAAAAGATAATGGGCCTACGGGCATATATATATATATAAAAAAAGATAATATATATCATACCTAATCTACAGGCTACAGCAGCTCAACTTTTATACAATTGATTGACAATTCTAATCCCACTGTCGCGGCTTCGGCGCTCCGCTTCCCGCGTTTTCCATGGCGACTGATCTCATCTCCGCCACCTCCTCCACCTCCTCCGACGCCGGACCTCAGAACTGGTCGGACCTTCCCGACGGGCTTCTCCACTCAATCTTCCTCCTCCTCTATCACACCCGAGACCTCCTCGCTTTCTCCTCCGTCTGTCGCTCGTGGCGCTCCTTCGCAACCTCCACCATGGCCGCTTTTCCGACCTCCCTCTTCCCACCTCTCTTAATCTCGCCAAGACATGAACACCGGTACCGCCGCCGCCGCCGCACCATTTGCTCCAGCTTACAACTGTGGGACCTCGCCGTCTCTCCTGAAACTGCGTCTCCCAAGACCTTCAAACGATCGCCCGTAGAGGAATCCATCCTGGCCATCCCTTTCCTCTCCTGCTCCCACGGCCACCTCCTCTTCCTAACCCGCCGCCGCCAAATCCTCGTGGTCAATTATATCACTGGCTTCCAGATCACCTCTCCTGTTCTGCCCTTCGATCATCACCCGCCGTCAGCTGATTCACACCTTGCACTGCTTACATCCCCTGTATCCTCCCCAAACTGCACTTTGATATTTTTGACAACTGATTGCCTCTTTCTCTGGAAAATTAACTCTCCTGATTTGATTTCTCGTCCCCTTCGTGTTCGTCTTACACAATTGAGGCAAATGATTGTTGTAGGGAGCCGCATAGTAGTTGTAGCCCTTGTAGGGAGAAGGTTCTGGACTTTAGAACTAGGGAACATACTAGATCTGCCTCAATACTTATGTCCCAAGGAGCTTGTGGTGCAATGTCCGACGCGCGGAATATTGCCAAGCTTTGAGAAGGCTCAACTTGTGAATTCTGAAGGTGAGATTCTCTATGTTTGTTTCACTCCTTCAAATGAAACATCTAATGGAGAAACAGAATACAAAGTTGAAGTCTTTCGCGTTGATATGTTCGATGATCATATGATATTGGTCAAGATGGATGATTTAGGAGACCGGGCTCTTTTCCTGAGCAATGGTGTGAATGCCACTGGATGTGTTTGTAATAACCCAGAAAGGTGGGGTGGAGAAACCAACGCTATTTACTATGCAAGCTACAATAGATGGTTTCTGTTTGAAGTGGGAGGTTTTGCATCTTGGTGTCCAATTTACCAGGTCAATAAAGCAAAGTGTTTTCACCCTTTTTGGGACTATCCAAGCATACTTCAGTAAGGAACTTGCGTCTTATGTTTGCTTGGAATTGTTTGATATGCTTTGATGCACATAACTTTTGAGTTGTTATTTCAGAACTCAAGTAGTTTTGTTGCCTGTTGAGCAATCAAACCCCTTCCCACCCCTTATCAGTAGAATAATATGTCCTACTGTTGCTCATTCAGCTATGACTTTGCTGACAAGGTTAGGCATGGAGGGGTATATGAAATCCTCCATTTTTTTTTTTTTTTTGGTTTTTTGTAAGACTTTGATATTTAGATTTGTGGACAAAAGTTTTAGTATTGTTAGTCTGTGCTTTCAGTGATCATTGCTTGACTTGCGCTGTGCCCTTCACATTGCTATTGTGGGGAAAGAAAAGAAAAAAGGAAGTTTTTGTTTTCATTGTTAGAAACTAGAGTTGTATGCAAAGGCACTGCCATTTAATCACTGATTGCAGTCAGTTTAGGCTTGATGTTCTTTGATGTACTTAATAGAGCTGATACTTTTTTCTGATTGTGCTATGATTTGGTGATTAGGTTAAGCATGGACGACAATTGAAAATTTTTAACTTAATTTCTCTTCTCAAGAATTTGGTTCGTATCAGATTTGTGGCCAAAAGGTTCAATTTTGTTGTAATTTTAATTTTCAGCTAAATTTAACATCTCTGATCTTTTAAGACGGAGCCTGAGATATAAATTGATTGAGTCACCATGCTTGTTTGAAGGTTTCTTTTGCAGGATTCAAAGTGATAGTTTTGAATAAGCTGCTCGACTATAGACTATAGTAAGGAACTGACACAGCACTTGCTGTTTAGTTGAAATGTATTTGTAATGCCTGAGGAATTCTTTCTGGTGTGTAAGTTTGAACAAATAGATACAAATCCAAAATCAAATTGAATCTTAGAAATTGTTTCCCTCCTGCTGACATGGAACTGAACTTCTTGGTGTTGAATCCAAAGTAGCTTAATGCAGGACTTTGCACATAAAAGGGTAATAAGCAGATTAGAGATTGTGTGCACATCTAGGCCTGTATCCATATTTCTTATTTTTATTCCAACAGGATATTGTTGTAGGTAAAATTGTTTGATCTTTCTAACACTTGTAAATATACAGTACAAGTCTAAATCACAATAACAAAATTTTCAAATAATATCCGTATCATTCTTTTGGTCACCTCAAACTATTGAACTGCATTGTTGGTAAATTACGGATATGTTACCAATATTACCAGAATTGTTGCTCCATCGATAACTTGTTTGCTGTCTATAATTATTAGTTTTTAGGCGATTCTATGGTGGATAAAAGTTTCAAACTAGAGTTGAATCAAGATCATCTCTATTAATAATTTTAAATGAACAGTTTAAAATTTTAAATTTAAATGCGGTTATAAAATTGAGTCCAAATCAGAGTTTTCCTTTTGATACATAATTTGCATTTTATAAAAAGCAAATTGCTTATGAAATAGACGTGTATTATTTTTTAATTTAATGTATTATTATTATTTTATTTTTATTTTATTTTGAGGAAAGGCCTTGACCCGTCCAATATGTCTAATTTTCACATGACTTGATAGACAAAGGCTGGAGAAAGCATTTTGAAACGATTGAAATGCTCAAATGATACTTAGAATATGCTTTATTTGCACTTATTAGCAGTATAGAGAGTTTAAATGTAGATTATTATGATGAAATAACTTGAAATGAATTCAGAAACGTTAAAAATGCTCAAATAATTCTCATAATAAGCATTGTTTGCATTTTATATGCATAATTTCTTTGTATAATCTAATTTTTTTGAATAAACATGATATAAATCTTAGCATTGACAATATAAAGAGTTTAAATATAGATTATTATGATGAAATGACCTCGAATGAATCCAGAAACGATTGAAACGATCAAATCATACTCAGAATATGCATTATATTCACCTTATATACATAATTACTATGTATAATCCAATCTTTTTCAATAAACAAGATCTGAATCTTATTCTGGACAATATAAAGAGTTTAAATGTAAATTATTGCAATTAAATAACTTAGAATGAATGCAGAAACGATTGAAATACTAAAAATGAAACTTAGAATATGCATTATTTGCATTTTATATGCGTAATTACTATGTATAATCCAATCTTTTAAATAAATATGATATGAATAATATTATTGATCGTATAAAGAATTTGAATGTAGATTATTGTGATGACATTACTTAAAATGAATCCAAAAACATTTGAAATACTAAAATGATACTCAGAATAAGCATTGTTCGCACTTTATATGCAAAATTACTATGTATAATCCAATATTTTCGAATAAATAGGATATGAATCTTAGTCTAGATAGTATAAAGAGTTTAAATGGAGATTATTGTGAAGAAATGACTTAGAATGTATGCATTAACGATTGAAATGCTCAAATGATACTCAGAATTGCATTATTTGCACTTTATATGCATAATTACTATGTATAATCTAATTTTTTTGAATAAACAAGATTTGAATCTTAGTCTGGATAGTATAAAGAGTTTAATTGTAGTTTATTGTTATAAAATGACTTAGAATCAATGCAGAAATGATTGAAATGCTCAAATGGTACTCAGAATTGCATTATTTGCACTTTATATGCGAAATTACTATGTATAATCCAATATTTTTGAATAAATAAGATATGAATCATATTCTAGACAGTATAAATAGTTTAAATATAGATTATTGTGATGAAATGACTTGGAATGAATGCAGAAACGATTTAAATACTCAAATTATCCAGAAAATTACATTGTTTGCACTTTATATGCGTAATTACTATGTATAATCCAATCTTTTTGAATAAACAATATCTGAATCTTAGTCTGGACAGTATAAAGAGTTTTAATGTAGACTATTTGTGATGAAATAACTTAGAATGAATCCAGAAACGATTGAAATGCTCAAATGATATACAGAATTGTAGTATTTGCACTTTATATGCATAATTACTCTATATAATCCAATGTTTTCGAATAAAGAAGATCTGAATCTTAGTCTGGACAGTATAAAGAGTTTAAATATAGATTATTGCAATTAAATACTAAAAATAAAAATCAATAATATGCATAATTACTCAATTAAATACTTTCAATCGTTTATGAATTGCATTATTTGCACTTTATATGGGTAATTACAATGTATAATCCAATCTTTTTGAATAAATAAGATATGAATCATATTCTAAATAGTATAAAGAGTTTAAATATAGATTATTGTGTTTAAATGATTTAGAATGAATCCAGAAACGACTGAAATGCTGAAATGATACACAGAATTGCATTATTTACACTTTATATGTTTAATTACTATTTATTATCCAATCTTTTTGAATAAAAAAGATATTAATTATATTCTAGACTGTATAAAAAGTTTAATTGTATATTATTGTGATGAAATGACTTAGAACGAATCTAGAAACGACTAAAATGCTCAAATGATACACAGAATTGCATTATTTGCACTTTATATGCGTAATTACTATGTATAATCCAATCTTTTTGAATAAACAAGATATGAATCATATTCTAAACAGTATGAGGAGTTTAAATGTAGATTATTGTGTTTAAATAACTTAGAATGAATCGAGAAACAATTGAAATGCACAAATGGTACTCAGAATTGCATTATATGCACTTTATGTGCATAATTTTTTTGTATAATCTAATTTTTTTGAATAAATAAGATATGAATCACATTATAAACAGTATAAAGAGTTTAAATGTATATTATTGTGTTGAAATGATATAGAATGAATCCAGAAACGATTGAAATGCTCAAACGATAATGAGAATTGCATTATTTGCAATTTATATGCATGATTACAATGTATAAACCAATCTTTTTGAATAAATAAAATATGAATCATATTCTAAATAGTATATAGAGTTTATATGTAGATTATTGTGATGAAATGAATTAGAATGAATGGATAAACGATTGAAATTCTCAAGTGATACTCTGAATTGCATTATTTGAAATTTATATGAATAATTACTAAGTATAATCTAATTTTTTTGAATAAATAAGATTTTAATCATATTCTAAACAGTACAAAGAGTTTAAATGTAGATTATTGTGTTGAAATGACTTAGAATGAATCCAGAAACGATTGAAATGCTCAAATAAAAATCAGAAATGCATTATTTCCAATTTATATGCATAATTACTATGTATAATCCAATCTTTTTAAATAAATAAGATATTAATCATATTCTAAATAGTATATAGAGTTTAAATGTAGATTATTGTGATGAAATGACTTAGAATGAATCGAGAAACGATTGAAATGCTTAAATGAAACTCAGAATTGCATTATATGCATTTTATATGCATAATTACTATGTATAATCCAATCTTTTTGAACAAATAAGATATGAATCATATTGTAAACAGTATGAGGAGTTTAAATGTAGATTATTATGTTTAAATAACTTAGAATGAATCCAGAAACGATTGAAACACTCAAATGATACTCATAATTGTATTAATTGCACTTTATATGCATAATTACTGCATATAATCCAATCTTTTTGAATAAATAAGGTATGAATCGTATTCTAAACAGTATAAAGAGTTTAAATGTAGATTATTGTGTTTAAATGAGTTTGAATGAATCCAGAAACGATTGAAATACTCAAATGATACACAGAATTGCATTATTTGCACTTTATATGTGTAATTACTATTTATTATCCTATCATTTTGAATAAATAAGATATGAATCGTATTCTAAACAGTATAAAGAGTTTAATTGTAGATTATTGTGTTTAAATGACTTTGAATGAATCCAGAAACGACTGAAATGCTTAAATGATACACAGAATTGCATTATTTGCACTTTATATGTGTAATTACTATTTATTATCCTATCTTTTTGAATAAATAAGATATTCATTATATTCTAGACTGTATAAAAAGTTTAATTGTATATTATTGTGATGAAATCACTTAGAACGAATCTAGAAATGACTGAAATGCTCAAATGATACACATAATTGCATTATTTGCACTTTATATGTGTAATTACTATTTAATATCCAATTTTTTGAATAAATAAGATATTAATTATATTCTAGACTGTATAAAAAGTTTCATTGTATATTATTATGATTAAATGACTTAGAACGAATCCGGAAACGACTGAAATGCTCAAACGATACACATAATTGCATTATTTGCAATTTATATGCGTAATTACTAAATATAATCCAATCTTTTTGAATAACTAAGATATGAATCATATTCAAAATAGTATGAAGAGTTTAAATGTAGATTATTGTGTTTAAATGACTTAGAATGAATCCATAAACGATAGAAATGCTCAAATGATACGCAGAATTGCATTATATGCACTTTATATGCATAATTACTATGTATATTCCAATATTATTGAACGAATAAGATATGAATCATATTCTAAACAGTATGAGGAGTTTAAATGTAGATTATTATGTTTAAATGACTTAGAATGAATCCAGAAACGATTGAAATACTCAAATGATACTCATAATTGCATTAATTGCACTTTATATGCATAATTACTGTGTATAATCCAATCTTTTTGAATAAATAAGATATGAATCGTATTCTAAACAATATAAAGAGTTTAAATGTAGATTATTGTGTTTAAATGACTTAGAATGAATCCAGAAACGACAGAAATGCTCAAATGATACACAGAATTGCATTATTTACACTTTATATGTGTAATTACTATTTATTATCTTATCTTTTTGAATAAATAAGATATTAATTATATTCTATACTGTATAAAAAGTTTAATTGTATATTGTTGTGATGAAATGACTTACAACGAATCCAGAAACGACTGAAATGTTCAAATGATACACAGAATTGCATTATTTGCACTTTATATGTGTAATTACTATGTATAATCCAATCTTTTTGAGTAAATAAGATATGAATCATATTCTAAATAGTATAATGAGTTTAAATTTAGATTATTGTGTTTAAATGACTTAGAATGAATCCATAAACGATAGAAATGCTCAAACAATACTCAGAATTGCATTGTATGCACTTTATGTACATAATTACTTTGTATAATCCAATCTTTCTGAACAAATAAGATATGAAATCATATTCTAAATATTATATAGAGTTTATTTGTAGATTATTTGTGATGAAATGACTTAGAATGAATTGAGAAACGATTGAAATGCTCAAATGATACTCAGAATTGCATTATTTCCACTTTATATGCATAATTACTATGTATAATCCTATCTTTTTGAATAAATAAGATATTAATTATATTCTAGACAATATAAAAAGTTTCATTGTATATTATTATGATGAAATGACTTAGAACGAATCCAGAAACGACTGAAATGCTGAAATGATACACAGAATTGCATTATTTGCACTTTATATGCGTAATTACTATTTATAATCCAATCTTTTTCAATAAATAAGATACGAATCATATTCTAAACAATATCAAAAGTTTAAATGTAGATTATTGTGTTGAAAAGACATAGAATGAATCCAGAAACGATTGAAATGCGCAAATGATACTCATAATTGCATCATTTGCACTTTATATGCATAATTACTATGTATAATCCAATCTTTTTGAATAAATAAGATTGGATCATATTCTAAACAGTATAAAGAACTTACATGTAGATTATTGTGTTGAAATAACTTAGAATGAATGGAGAAACGATTCAAATGCTCAAATGATAATCAGAATTGCATTATTTGCACTTTACATACATAATTACTATGTATAATCCAATCTTTTTTAATAAATAAGATATGAATCATATTCTAAATAGTATATAGAGTTTAAATGTAGATTATTGTGATGAAATGACATAGAATGAATCAAGAAACGATTGAAATGCTCAAATGATACTCACAGTTGCTTTATTTGCTCTTTATATGCGTAATTACTATGTATAATCCAATCTTTTTTAATAAATAAGATATGAAACATATTCTAAAATAGATAAGGAGTTCAAATGTAGATTATTGTGTATAAAAGACATAGAATGATTCAACAAATGACTGAAATGCTCAAATGATATATATAATTACATTATTAGCACTTTTTATCTGTAATTACTATTTATTATCCAATATTTATGAATAAATAAGATATTAATTATATTCTAGACAATATAAAAAGTTTCATTGTATATTATTATGATGAAATGACTTAGAACGAATCCAGAAACAACTGAAATGCTCAAATGATACACAGAATTGCATTATTTGCACTTTATATGTGTAATTACTTTTTATTACCCAATCATTTTGAATAAATAAGATATTAATTATATTCTACACTGTATAAAGAGTTTAATTATATATTATTATGATGAAATGACTTAGAACGAATCCAGAAACGACTGAAATGCTCAAATGATACAAAGAATTGCATTATTTGCACTTTATATGTGTAATTCCTGTGTAAAATCCAACCTTTTTGAATAAATAAGATATGAATCATATTTCAAACAGTACAAGGAGTTTAAATGTAGATTATTGTTTTTAAATTACTTAGAATGAATCGGAAAACGATTGAAATGCTCAAATGATACTCAGAATTGCATTTTTTGCACTTTATATGCATAATTACTTTGTATAATCCAATCTTTTTGAATAAATAGGATATGAATCATATTCTAAACGGTATAAAGAGTTTAAATATAGATTATTATGTTGAAATGACACAGAATGAATCTAGAAACGATTCAAATGCTCAAATGATAATCAGAATTCATTATATGCAATTTATATGCATAATTTCTATGTATAATCCAATCTTTTTGAATAAATAAAATATGAATCATATTCTAAACAGTATAAGGAGTTTAAATGTAGATTATTGTGTTTAAATGACTTAGAATGAATCGGGAAACAGTTGAAATGCTCAAATGATACTCAGAATTGCATTTTTTGCACTTTATATGCATAATTAATTTGTATAATCCAATCTTTTTGAATAAATTAGATATGAATCATATTCCAAACAGTATAAAAAGTTTAAATGTAGATTATTGTGTTGAAATGACATAGAATGAATCTAGAAACGATTGAAATGCTCAAATGATAATCAGAATTCATATTTTGCAATTTATATGCATAATTACTATGTATAATCCAATCTTTTTTAATAAATAAGATATAAATCATATTCTAAACAGTATAAGGAGTTTAAATGTAGATTATTTTGTTTAAATGACTTAGAATGAATCGGGAAATGACTGAAATGCTCAAACATTACTCAGAATTGCATTTCTTGCAATTTATATGCATAATTACTTTGTATAATCCAATCTTTTTAAATAAATAATATATGAATCGTATTCTAAATAGTATAAAGATATTAAATTTAGATTATTGTGTTTAAATGACTAAGAATGAATCTTGAAACCATTGAAATGCTCAAATGATATGTGAATTGCATTATTTGCACTTTATATGCATAATTACTATGTATAATCCAATCTTTTTGAATAAATAAGATTTGAATCATATTCTAAACAGTATAAAGAGTTTAAATGTAGATTATTGTGTTGAAATGACATAGAATGAATCCAGAAACGATTGGAATGCTTAAATGATAATCAGAATTTCTTTATTTGCACTTTATATGCCTAATTACTATGTATAATCCATTCTTTTTGAATAAATAAGATATGAATCATATTCTAAACATTATAAAGAGTTTAAATGTAGATTATCATGTTGAAATGACTTAGAATGAATCCAGAAACGATTGAAATGCTCAAATTATAATTTGAATTGCATTATTTGCATTTTATATGCATAATTACTAAGTGTAATCCTATCTTTTTGAATAAATAAGATATGAATCATGTTCTAAATTGTATATAGAGTTTAAATGTAGATTATTGTGATGAAATGAATCGAGAAACGATTGAAATGCTCAAATGATACTCACAGTTGCTTTATTTGCACTTTATATGCGTAATTACTATGTATAATCCAAACTTTTTGAATAAATAAGATAAGAATCATATTCTAGACTGTATAAGGAATTTAATTGTAAATTATTTCGATGAAATGACTTAGAACGAAAACAGAAACGACTGAAATGCTCAAATGATATGCAGAATTGCATTATTTGCACTTTATATGCGTAATTACTTTGTATAATCCAATCTTTTTGAATAAATAAGATATGAATCATATTCTAAACAGTTGAAGGAGTTTACATGTAGATTATTGTGTTTAAATGACTTAGAATGAATCGAAAAATGATTGAAATGCTCAAATGACAATTACTGTTGCTTTATTTGCACTTTATTTGCATAATTACTATGTATAATCCTATATTATTGAACAAATAAGATATGAATCATATTATAAACAGTATGAGGAGTTTAAATGTAGATTATTATGTTTAAATGACTTAGAATGAATCCAAAAACGATTGAAAATACTCAAATGATACTAATTGCATTAATTGCACTTTATATGCATAATTACTATGTATAATCCAATCTTTTTGAATAAAGAAGATATGAATCATATTCTAAACAGTATAAAGAGTTTAAATGTAGATTATTGTGTTTAAATGACTTAGAATGAATCCAGAAATGACAGAAATGCTCAAATGATACACAGAATTGCATTATTTGCACTTTATATGTGTAATTACTATTTATTATCCAATATTTTTGAATAAATAAGTTATTAATTATATTCTAGACTGTATAAAAAGTTTAATTGTATATTATTGTGATGAAATGACTTAGAACGAATCCAGAAATGACTGAAATGCTTAAATGATACACAGAATTGCATTATTTGCACTTTATATGCGTAATTACTACGTATAATCTAATCTTTTTGAATAAATAAGATATGAGTCATATTCTAAACAGTATAAAGAGTTTAAATGTAGATTATTGTGTTTACTGACTTAGAATGAATCAAGAAACGATTGAAATGCTGAAATGATACTCACTATTTCATTTTTTGCACTTTATTTGCATAATTACTTTGTATAATCCAATTTTTTTTTAATTAATAAGATATGAATAATGTTCTAAACAGTATAAATAGTTTAAATGTAGATTATTGTGTTTAAATTACTTAGAATGAATCGAGAAACGATTGAAATGTTCAAATGATACTCATAATTGCATTATTTGCACTTTATATGCATAATTACTATGTATAATCCAATCTTTTTTAATAAATAATATATTAACAATATTCTAGACTATATAAAGAGTTTAATTGTATATTATTGTTATGAAATGAGTTAGAACGAATCTAGAAAAGTCTGAAATGCTCAAATGATACACAGAATTGCATTATTTGCACTTTATATGCGTAATTACAATGTATAATCTAATCTTTTTGAATAAATAAAATAGGAATAATATTCTAAACAGTCTAAGGAGTTTAAATGTAGATTATTGTGTTTAAATGACTTAGAATAAATCCAGAAATGACTTAGAACGAATCCAAAAATGACTTAGATCGAATCCAAAAATGACTTAAATGCTCAAATGATACACAGAATTGCATTATTTGCACTTTATATGCGTAATTACTATATATAATCCAATCTTTTTGAATAAATAAGATATGAATCATATTATAAACAATATAAGGAGTTCAAATGTTCATTATTATGTTTAAATGACTTAGAATAAATCCAGAAACGACTGAAATGCTCAAATGATACACAGAATTTCATTTTTGCTGTTTATATGTGTAATTACTATTTATTATCAAATATTTTTAAATAAATAAGATATTAATTATATTATAGACCGTATAAAGAGTTTAATTGTATATTACTGTGTTGAAATGACTTAGAACGAATCCAGAAATGACTTAAATGCTCAAATGATACACAGAATTGCATTATTTGCACTTTATATGTGTAATTACTATATATAATACAATCTTTTTGAATAAATAAGATATTAATCACATTCGAAACAATATAAGGAGTTTAAATGTTCATTATTATGTTTAAATGACTTAGAATAAATTCAGAAACGACTGAAATGCTCAAATGATACACAAAATTGCATTATTTGCACTTTATATGTGTAATTACTATTTATTACCCAATCATTTTGAATAAATAAGATATTAATTATATTCTAGACTGCATAAAGAGTTTAATTGTATATTATTGTGATTAAATGACTTAGAACGAATCCAAAAACGACTTAAATGCTCAAATGATACACATAATTGCATTATTTCCACTTTATATGCGTCATTACTATGTATAATCCAACCTTTTTGAATTAATAAGATATGAATCATACTCTAAACATTATAAGGAGTTTAAATGTAGATTATTGTGTTTAAATGACTTAGAATGAATTGGGAAACGATTGAAATGCTCAAAAGATACTCAGAATTACTTTATTTGCACTTTATACAAATAATTACTTTGTATAATCCAATCTTTTTGAATAAATAAGATATGAATCATATTCTAAACAGTATAAAGAGTTTAAATGTAAATTATTGTGTTGAAACGACATAGAATGTATCCAGAAACGATTGAAATTCTCAAATGATAATCAGAATTCATTATTTGCACTTTCTATGCATAATTATTTTGTATAATCCAATCTTTTTGAATAAATAAGATATGAATCATATTCTAAACAGTATAAGGAGTTTAAATATAGATTATTGTGTTTAAATGACTTAGAATGAATCGAGAAACAATTGAAATGCTCAAATCTGCACTTTATATGCATAATTACTATGTACAATCTAATCTTTTAGAATAAATAAGATATCAATCATATTCTAAACAGTATAAAGAGTTTAAATATTGATTATTGTGATTAAATTACTTAAAATGGATCCAAAAACGATTGGAATGCTCAAACGATACACAGAATTGCATTATTTGCAATTTATATGCATAATTGCAATGTATAATCCAATCTTTTTGAATAAATAAGATTTGTATCATATTCTAAATAGTATATAGAGTTTAAATGTAGATAATTGTGATGAAATGACTTAGAATGAATCGATAAACAATTGAAATGCTCAAATGATACTCACAGTTGCTTTATTTGCACTTTATATGCGTAATTACTATGTATAATCCAATAAGTTTGAATAAATAACATATGAATCATATTCTAAACAGTATAAGGAGTTTAAATGTAGATTATTGTGTTTAAATGACTTAGAATGTATCCAGAAACGACTGAAATGCTCAAATGATACACAAAATTGCATTATTTGCACTTTATATGTGTAATTACTTTTTATTACCCAATCATTTTGAATAAACAAGATATTAATTATATTCTAGAATGTATAAAGAGTTTAATTATATATTATTGTGATGAAATGACTTAGAACGAATCCAGAAACGACTGAAATGCACAAATGATACACAAAATTGCATTATTTGCACTTTATATGCATAATTATTAATTATTATGTATAATCCAATCTTTTTCAATAAATAAGATACGAATCATATTCTAAACAGTATCAAAAGTTTAAATGTAGATTATTGTGTTGAAAAGACTTAGAATGAATCCAGAAACGATTGAAATGCGCAAATGATACTCATAATTGCATCATTTGCACTTTATATGCATAATTACTGTGTATAATCCAATCTTTTTGAATAAATAAGATATGAATCGTATTCTAAATAGTATAAAGAGTTTAAATGTAGATTATTGTGTTTAAATGACTTAGAATGAATCCAGAAACGATTGAAATGCACAAATGATACTCAGAATTGCATTATTTGCAATTTATATGCATAATTACTATGTATAATCCAATCTTTTTCAATAAATAAGATATGAATCATATTCTAAACAGTATATTGAGTTTTAATGTAGATTATTGTGATAAAATGACTTAGAATGAATAGTTTAACGATTGAAATGCTCAAATGATACTCAGAATTGCATTATTTGCACTTATATACGTAATTACTATGTACAATCCAATCTTTTTGAATAAATAATATACGAATCATATTCTAAACAGTATAAAGAGTTTAAATATAGATTGTTGTGATTAAATTACTTAGAATGGATCCAGAAACGATTAAAATGCTCAAATGATACACGGAATTGCATTTTTTGCAATTTATATGCATAATTACTATGTATAATCCAATCTTTTTGAATAAATAAGATCTGAATCATATTCTAAATAGTATATAGAGTTTAAATGTAGATTATTGTGATGAAATGACTGAGAATGAATCGAGAAACATTGAAATGCTCAAATGATACTCACAGTTGCTTTATTTGCACTTTATAAGCGTAATTACTATGCATAATCCAATCTTTTTGAATAAATAAGATATGAATCATATTCTAAACAGTATAAGGAGTTTAAATATAGATTATTGTGTTTAAATGATTTAGAATGAATTCAGAAACGACTCAAATGCTGAAATGATACACAGAATTGCATTATTTGCACTTTATATGTTTAATTACTATTTATTATCCAATCTTTTTGAATAAATAAGATATCAATTATATTCTCGACTTTAAAAAAACTTTAATAGTATATTATTGTGATGAAATCACTTAGAACGAATCCACAAACGAATGAAATGCTCAAATGATACACAGAATTGCATCATATGCACTTTATATGCGTAATTACTATGTATATTCCAATCTTTTTGAATAAATAAGATATGAATCATATTATAAACAGTATAAGGAGTTTAAATGTAGATTATTGTGTTTAAATGACTTAGAATGAATCCATAAACTATTGAAATGCTCAAATGATAATCATAATTGTAGTATTTGCAGTTTATATGCATAATTACTATTGATAATCCAATGTTTTTGAATAAATAAGATATGAATCATATTCTAAACACTATAAAGAGTGAAAATGTAGATTATTGTGTTGAAATGACTTGGAATGAATGCAGAAATGATTGAAATGCTCAAATGATAATCAGAATTGCATTATTTGCACTTTATATGCATAATAACTATGGATAATCCAATCTTTTTGAATAAATAAGTTATGAATCCTATTCTAAATAGTATAGAGAGTTTAAATGTAGATTATTGTGTTGAAATGACTTAGAATGAATCCATAAACGATTGAAATGCTCAAATGATACTCAGAATTGTATTATTGGCACTTTATACGCATAATTACTATGTATAATCCAATCTTTTTAAATAAATAAGATATGAATCTTATTATAAACAGTAGATAGAGTTTAAATGTTGATTATTGTGATGAAATGACTTAGAATGAATCGAGAAACGATTGAAATGCTCAAACGATACTTAGAATTGTATTATTTGCACTTTATATGCGTAATTACTATGTACAATCCAATCTTTTTGAATAAATAAGATATGAATCATATTCTAAATAGTATAAAGAGTTAAATATAGATTATTGTGATTAAATTACTTATAATGAATCCAGAAACGATTGAAATGCTCAAATGATACACAGAATTGCATTATTTGCATTTTATATGCAAAATTTCTATGTATAATTCAATCTTTTTGAATAAATAAGATATGAATCATATTCTAAGCAGTATATAGAGTTTAACTGTAGATTATTTTGATGAAATGACTTAGAATGAATCGAGAAACGATTGAAATGCTCAAATGATACTCAGAATTGCATTATTTGCACTTTATATGTGTAATTACAATGTATAATCCAATCTTTTTGAATAAATAAGATATAAATTATATTGTAAACAGTATATAGAGTTTAAATGTAGATTATTGTGATGAAATGACATAAAAGGAATCCAGAAATGACTGAAATGCTCAAATGATACACATAATTGCATTATTTGCACTTTATATGCGTAATTACTATGTATAATCTTATCTTTTTGAATAAATAAGATATGAATCATATTCTAAACAGTATAAAGACTTTAAATGTAGTATATTGTGGTGAAATTACTTAGGATGTATCCAAAAACTATTGAAATGCTCAAATGATACTCAGAATTGCATTATTTGCACTTTATATGCATAATTACTATGTACAATCCAATCTTTTTGAAGAAATAAGATATGAATCATATTCTAAATAGTATAAAGAGTTTACCGTACTTAGCACCGAAATAACACTCAAACCAATGATATTTACTGTGCTTTTGAGTTATATTTGTCAAGATTGGATACTGCCGTGGAATTTGACTTGTCTTGTAGGAATTTGGTGCATTGGACACAATAATTACACAAAAGGGAGAATTTTTGGGAAGAAAATGACTAAATAAAATCCATGGCATTATAGAGCTCATCCCAAGCTTTCTAACGATCTTTGAATCACCTCAATCGAAGTTCGAATGAAGAAATTATGGTCAAAACACTATCAGTGCTCAATTCTGGAATTTTGGTCCGAAATTTCTAGATTTCGGTCCGAAATCCATGTATGAAAAGTGGAATTTGGCAAGTTTCGAAGAAGGAAAGAAGATTTCTTGCCCTAGACGCCTCTTGGACCTTCCATAGGTGTATTTAGGCACGAATTTCAACCAGAAAAGGGAGCCAACTTTCTCTACCATTGAATCCAACCTTCCATAGCATAATTTCCACCTTTTCCACCACCGTTCTTGCGCCGAAAGGCGTGGAATTCCACCTCTCGCAGCGGACCATGACCATGGCAGCAACTTTGGAGCGATTCTGGACGTGACAGCGGTAGAACCGATCCAACCACGGCTCTAGATGATCGATATCTCAAGTTAGAAGCGATATTTGGTTTATTCCTTCCTTTTCTCTTGATATTTTGATCAAATGGAGTTTGTATCTTATTTTTCTTGCATGTTAGGCTAGTTAATTATGTCTTAGGGCTAAGTAGTAGTTTAGTTTAGTATTTGTGATGACTTGATGGATTGATTACTATGCTATGTGATTTATCGTGTTGAGAATTATTGATTTATCTTATTTGTTTGCTTGATGTTTACCTATTGATGAATCGCGACGTCTTTAGGGCATTAAACTAGACAAAACACATGATTAATTAAGTAATTAAGGTAAGCCAAACGCTCGAAAGAGGAGGTTAACTTAACGACCGAAAGGTGTAGTTTCTAAACGATCCGAAAGGACTTAGATACCTCTGGAAATCCAACATGATAAGCTTAAGTAACTAAAATCCGACACGAAAGTTTAGGCTTAGTCATTTACGTGGAGAAAATCGAGTTTCAAATCAATTCCAAAACCAAAATTGCGACAGCTGAGGCTAGGATTTAGGTCTAGTCGATAAGTATCCTTCATATAGTGTTGTATAAAATTGTCAAGTCAAAGCAGAGAGTTTAAAGTATATTTTGGCACGACTTCTATAGATTTCGGTCCGAAATTTGTATATTTCGGTCCGAAATTACCTTCTGCCTTGGTGAAAACTTTGGATAGAAGTACTTTAAAGCTAAACTAAATGAACACAAAGTCCTGGGACATTATTTGCATCTGTTTGAGCCCAGAAAACACCAAAAATATTTCTAATACTTGCACTATAGATAATTATCTTTTAAAATCATAAAACCCCAAAAATTGTCTTGTCTAGCTTTCGTGAGGAAGTAAAGTCTAGTAATCAATTGTACCGTCCTTTGGGTTCGACCCTTAGCTTTACCAGAACGACTAGTGAGGTAAAACAAGGTATATAAATTTATTTGATACCAAGTTTCAAGCCTTCATCACAGTTCAAAACATGTGTTAAAACTCAAACTAAATCAACCAATCCATTGCAACTTATTTATATGCAAGTTATATGAAATTACATGCGACTACATGATGCAAACCACTTTTCTGAGGTGCTGTGCGGGGTACTACACCCAGGGCTGTGCAGGGTACACTTGACAGGATTAGTGGTAAAGTGCTGCCAGTGGGCTGGTGCACCCCGCATAAGGACAGGGTGTTGGCCGCACAAGCTTTCTGGCAGACCAAATTTATGCTATGATGCAGTCCTAGATACAATATTTTCCGATTTCGTCAATCTACTCCCCCCAAGTTGAACAAAGCACTATCCCTAGTGCATGCATATAACACAGAAAAGAGTAAAAAGGAGAAAAAGGAAAACATACCAGATCGCCCAAAGGTCGGAGTGATGCTGCTAGTGACTTTGTTGGTTGTTTTTGTGTCGGGCGAGGCTTGTGCGAGCAGATAGACCAAAGGTCGGTGCGTCATTGCCTATGTGACACGTGTGAGGCTTTCAACTAGTAAGCTAGAGCGTTGGATAGATGGTGTGCGAGATTCAGGGCACGTCAATGCGGGCTCAAAAGGTGACAGCGCATGGGCATACAATCCATGCTGGGCATAGGGGCCATTTGGCAGGCTGTGCGGGACACAAATGAGGTAGGGTGCGGGTTACAGAGGAGCCTTGAGGGGAATGGGGGGCCCTAGCACATTGCTGTGCGGGGTACAGGGACAGTCGTTGCGGAGTACACTTGACATGATTTTAGATTTTGCACCTTAAAGGTAAGCTCATTTACCTTGATTTTTAGATTTTGCATTATGTCAACTTTTCTAACCAAAGCATCATGGGTGGCATTAAGAATGGAGTTCAACCTATCACAATCAACACATTTGGTTGAACTAGTTGGTTCATCATCACTCTCACTATCATTATCACTAAAAGGTTCATTGAGAGGAAGATATACCTTAGGAGAGCTTGACTTTGGTGAAGTCGGTGGAGATGGTGGTGGTGTTGCCCTACGCGCTTTGACTTAATGGATAAACAAACCTAGTTCCTTGATTGAACTCGTTGAGGATGTCCTTCACGACCTCATCTTCAACATCATCCGTTGAAAATACCACATCTTCCACATTTGCCACCATAGTATACAACTCATGAGAATTCGAGTCGGATGAGCTTGTGTCGGCTTCAGATTCAACATCTCATAAGGCATGCATGACTTGAGCCTTCTTCTTTTCCTTCTTATGCTTCGGTTTTGGTTTGTTGGTTTGCACTCGAGGGAAAGCTTGTGACATTTGTGCATTGAGTGTCCCTCTTTATTGCACACAAAGCACAACTCTCGTTCATCATTGACTATTCTCTCCTTGTTGAACTTTTCCTTATGCTTGAGCAACCCACGAACATCTTTTCAATCACCGCCTCTTGCTTTGTCTCATCAAGCTCATAGAGGTTTATAGGTGTTTGATGTGAATTCACATCATGTTCCTTTCTTGCGGCAGTTATTTTCTAGCAGTTATTTCCTTTCTTATTATTGTAAACATAACATTTTGAATAGGGATGTATCTTTTTTGTTTTAATCAGAAATTAAGAAAACTAAAAAATTGTGTTTTACATGTTTCTTCTCTAATGAAAAGAAAACAACTATCTCGCACTACTCCCTGCGTCACTTGTAGCTGTAGATGAAATAAAGAACGCATGAAGTCGAAAAGAAAAAATTCCGTTAGCTTGTAAAAAATTCAGATGATGAGTAGATCACCTTTGGAGCAAGATACAACAACACATTAAAATACATAAAAGAAAATCAAAAGGAAACCAAAGAGAACAATTAATACAAAGTCAAATTTCTGAAGTTGAATCTGAATGAAAGGCTTTCAAGTTTCAAGAATATATTATATTACAATAATAAACAGAGAAGCTTTGAAGGCCATAGAAAAAGGCTTTCAAGTTTCATTAAGCAAGCATTTAAATAACCAGTTAGTTCACGTATGTCATATTCAATTGTGCTTTACATCAGTCTTGTAAATGATCTCATGGGCGGTGGTGACGGTGATCGCTGGAGAATGAATAAGCACTCTATAGATTTGAGCCTCGTGGTCTAATCACTTATTCCACGTCATTATTTCCCCATGTCTCTATCAGGGTCAAATAGAAATTGCTAGACGATTCTTATCTAGATTTATGGGTGTGCATTGAAGAATTGGAATAGTTGACATCATTAATTTGAAAATTATGTTATTGATACTAGGCACTATACATACATTATGAATTATTCATAATATGCTCTCGAATTGATTGCTTTGGCACAAAAAGTGAATATTTTGCTCATAATAGCGATTACGTTGGTGACAACAACTAATTATTATGAATTGAAAGTGATAACATTGGGCGAAATTTTGGTTAAAAGTTATCTGTTTTTTTTTCTTATTATGAATTAAAAGTGATAACATTGTGAGTTTTATTTTTCATTTTTAATTGTACTACTTTTTTCTAATGAAAATTGCCAGATATAAACAAATCAATATTTTGCACTTCAAAGCATGCTTGGATGAGCAAGGCAGGTGATTGTTTGATTCATTGGAAGTGATCATTACCCTCTTAAAATATGTTAACTATTTTGGCAACGGAAAAAGCACTTGCAAAGATCCTTAAAGTCTGATGCCTCTCTTTGTAGTCTGCAGATAATGCTAAAGGCGATGGCAGTTTCTAGTGCAACCTGCTTGGAATTCATGGCATCAAGTTGGTAGGATACCAGGCCATATTTTGGCATCTCAATTGAGATGCGACAACTAAGACTCTGCAAGAGTTAGGTGTTAGGGGGGTTTGATGACAATGGCAGATGTGGGGTTCAAATACAACTAAGGCAAATAAAATCTAATAGTTATTATACCTCCTAAATTTAAAGGGACAGGTCTTAACCCTGACCCTCCTAACCCTCCTCTTTTATACCATCCTCTCCTCTCTACCTTTATCCTCTGGGACACATACACTTGCTAATTGCTACAAGTATCAAGCAAAGTTGAAGATAAAGTAAAGCATTAAGCAGAAGCTTTACTCCAGATATCCAGTAAAGTAGAAGATAAAGCAAGCCGTAAGCAGCAAATTCCAGCAAAAGGGTGGCAAGATATGGGTCGGTAAAAAAGGGAAAAATCAATCGAGAATATTGGTATTGGTTTCACTTAGTAGAAATGATTTCAGTTTCACATTGCACCAATACCATGAATAATCATACCAAAAAGATAGAAGTATGAATAATCAGACCAAAAAGAAAATTTTATTACCAGTAATGATGAATAATCAGACCAAAAAGGAAAATCCATTACCAGGTCCAAATGAATTGCAATCACCCAATCAACATGATAAACAAGAATTGTACACAAGTGCTTACATCTCTATTCAATAAACTTTGATCGTATTAAGGAAGTCACTAATTTCTTTTTCTCAAGTCAAAGGATGTAAAGTCTAAACACACTGAATCGAATTATTAGCTATAAGTAAGACAACTCAATTCAAATGGCAACTCACCTAATTGAAGAATCAATGAATTAATTATCTAAGCTTTTCTTTGCTTGTCTGATAACACAGCATTAATTATGACCATCAGAGCTGACAATTTTGTTCATTAGGTGAATTGCCATTCTAATTGAGTTGTCTTTCTTATAAATATACATGTAATACATTCCCAACCTAGATGACGAGATCTATAGCGTGTTTGATTGATTGCTTGATTGCGCAAATGTTAATTGCGGAAACAATTCAAAAATTGATAACTATCGCGAAAGAAAGAGAAAAATCCTGCATAGGGAGTACCATTGGTGATAATTCTAGGACACTTGTAACTGTCAATAGTACCAGAGTATTGTAAGGCACTAGCTATTACTCAACTTTATCATAGGACACATTATCGCATTCTGCAATCACAATCCAATAAATAATCCAGATTCTTTATGATGGATCTACAAATACAAATATAGATCAAATAAAATATGAAGTTAGCATAATAACGAATATGCTCAACCTGAAAATGATCCTTACATGAGTCCAGATTCGAAAATGAAAGAAAAGATGAGAGCAACAGAGAACAAAAAAGGACCTGAAAGTGATCTCTCCAAGAATCTAGATTTGAGACGGAAAATAAAGAAAAAAAGCAACAGAAAGAACAAAAGGAGCACAACATTTTTGAAAGTCAAATAGAGATAAACATTAATTAAATCCATTTAGTCATCATCTACAGGTAGTAAGACAGTTCCTCCTATGAAATGGACAACTACAAAAATAAAGCACAGCAATGGCCATCCACAGACCTAGTTTCCATAGATTGAAAGTCAATGCTACACCAACAGCTTCATGTTAATTGATCACCATTACACCAAATAATCAATTAAATAACAACATAATAGCCAAAGAAGGTTCGTGCAAATTTTGATATTGCTTTACAGTAGGCAAGTGAAAATGCAGATCAAGAGGTCCATTTTCTCTTCTATTGCATTCCATTTTGAGATACAAAACTAATTCTGCATTTTACCATGCTAAACTCAGATAACAAATTTAGTCGCTATGCTTCAAGGAGGATACCAATAAACCACTATATTACATAAACCAAAACATGAAACCCCGCACCTCCTCAAGTAGCAGTTAAGAGAACACAGACAGAAAAATAACATAAATTAAAATTAAAATTCTTTACTTAGCTGAAGCAATCTCTACTACACGTCTGAAGGCATGTTATGTACTGGTGGGAACACTGGTGGGCGTGGTGATGACGGGGCAGACTGGCACGCTAATACCTGAAACGGCTCTGGTTTGTACACAAGATCCTGCATCCCTGGCTTCAACTCCTTAGAACAAAACTCATCATATTCACCTTTATCACCAGTCTTCTTCTTCACTTCTACCACGACTAATGAGGAGGTGAGCTCAAATATCTCTACACCAATGGTCAAAGGCCCCTTCTCACCTTCCCTTGTCCCTTCCAAACTAATCCTCCAATCCTTCTTTCGGACTGCAAAGCTCACAACTTTGGCTATTTCCTCCAGTTTCCTAATAATCTCCATAACTGGTCTGCCTGACACAAATCTCACCTCATCCCCTCTCTCCTCAAATAAACCAGACAAGTTGAAACCGCGAGAGAAAGAGATGATATCGAATGCATTAAGGCTAGCAGGTCTGGGCAAACCCGCCTTGAACCGTGGCTTCTCATCCGACCAAGGTGAAATAGTAGCAGGGCATGATGAGACTGATGAATCAGACTCAGACCCAGACTCTGATGCCTCGTCATGAGGCTCACTTGAGGGTCCCACATCTTCTTCCTCTGCATTATTGGTCACATTATGGAGCCTATCATCCTCGATATAAAACTTAACCTGCTTAAAATTCTTCTTAAACCACCGATTCTCCATTATCTCGGGTATCGTTATCCGGGTTTCTGGATTTGTATCCAATAACCTACCAAGCAGACGTGCCAGGTCAGGTGAAAACCACCTAGGGCAGCGAAACTCACCTTTATATATCTTTCTATACATTGCCATGACATTCTGGTCATGGAACGGCAAATAACCCGCCATCAAAACAAACAATATAACACCACACGACCAAATATCGACTTTCGCACCATCGTAGCCTTTTCTAGCTAGAACCTCAGGTGCCACATACGCAGGAGTTCCACAAAAGGTGTGCAACAACCCATCCTGTCTGAATTGCTCAGAAACTGCACTGAGCCCGAAATCAGACACCTTCAAATCCCCATTCTCATCAAGCAACAAATTCTCCGGCTTGAGATCTCGGTGGAAAACACCTCTAGCATGGCAAAACCCAACAGCCGAAATCAACTGCTGAAAGTACCTCCTGGCGATATCCTCCCTCAACCTACCTTTAGCGACCTTCTGAAACAGCTCGCCTCCCTTTACAAACTCCATCACAAAATAGATCTTGGATTTGGTAGCCATTACCTCATGGAGTTGCACAATGTTCGGATGGCGAACTCGTCGAAGAATGGTGATTTCGCGCTTGATGTGGGCTCCGAGACCTCCTTTCAAGATCTTCTCCTTGTCGAGCACTTTAATGGCGACGCTCTCGCCCGTGGCGATGGTGCGAGCGTGGTACACTTTAGCAAAGGCGCCATGGCCAAGGAGTCGACCGAGGTCGTATCTACCAAGGAGCAAACCGGGTTGCTCCTTTTTATGGGGTCGAACCGGCCGGTCCGTTTGGATCGCGGCCATTGAACCGGGTCGGAGACGAAGAGGACAACTGAGAGGCGATCTCAGGCGAAGGCAACGAGAGAAACCCTCTCGGGAGAAATTAGAAAAAGAGTGAATGAATCAATATATTGGGATTTTATATTTTTTAGGGGTGTTTGAGGCTATTGGAAGTTTGATGGATGAAAAAAGGGCTTATTTTAGAAACAAGAGGGAAGGGGCCGCCGGCAGAGACGGGAATAACAGGTGTAACGGCTCTTTCCAAGCTCTGATTGTTTGTTTTAGTGGTGGCTTTCTTTTCTCTAGTTTAGATCTTTTGTATCTACATACCCTCTTTTTAATGATTTTTTAGTTGTTTGGTTTTTTCTTATTGTTTTTTTTTGGGGGGCTTCGTTTGAGTTTTTGACTTTAATTGCTTGACCGACATGGCGACATTGCCACTTTAATTTTTTATTAGATTTTCTTAATTGGCTGCTGCTTAATCATTAATGTTGAATATAGTACCATATATGTACAATAAATTCTAATTAAAAATTTAATAAGAGTCAAACTAAAGTTTAAGATCACTGACTGATAATATTTCGCCACGTTACATGGATATTAATGAGGTTCGCTAACCTGAGTGTTTATTATATTATATATATAAATTGTTACGTAAAGTGTAAGTTCAATATTTGACAAAAAAATAATCAGAAAAAAATTATGTCATTGTCATCATCTTTATTACCATTAATTTGAATATTTAGCACATGAAAATTGCTTAAATCGGTAATTATGAGGATGGCCATTGTAGATTTTGACCGGTATTCAATCACTAAATCAGCATTTATTATGCATGTCAGCATTTTCCAACAAACTAATGCGACCCACAACAAACCAAAGGACTAAATTGTGAAGAATCTAAGGATAATGGTCTATGTGATAAACTCTCACTTGAGATTTTTTTTCAGGCACACATTAAAGTGGACACATTTGCGGGGCCTAAAAAGAAAATTTGTGGACAGAATCTTATGGCGTCAGGATTCTAAAATTTGGACCTATGAAGTATGAACCAAACACCAAACAATGTCGACTATTGCCTCTTGGGATGGTAGAGTGTACGCGTGGCAGCATCTGAACGGAACAGAAAACAGTTGTCGTAACAGCCGTTCCAGAAGAGACGCGTGGCTTCTTTAGCTGGATCCTTTACTTTACTTGTATGGGCATATCATATCAAAAAAAAAAAAAAAAAAAAACTTGTATGGGCATATAGTTCTATATGCGGATCTTTCGTCAAAGAAACTATTTTAGGATCTTCTGCAACAGAAGCAATGCTGTTCAATTCAGTCAAATATGTAACTCCTTCCGTTGCAATTAATTAATTAGCCCAACTGAATTTAACTCTTTTTCCTTTTTTTTCTCAACAAGTTTTTTTTGTAATTATTGCATTTTTATATTTTCATTTTATAAAATTCAAAATTTTACTTTGCGGACCAATTATTTTTCTTCGACGAGATTTTCAAAATATTATTTAAAACTTATAGCAATGAGGCGGAAAAGGGGGCATCTCATTCCCCTAATGTGTGAAAGCACCTTTTGATTTGTTAATACAAAATTTTGCTATATTGAATATGGCAATATGGCCGATATTTTATTTATTATTTAAAATATGTTCACATAATCCAAATTAAGCAGTTATTGTCTTACATTATACATTTTATTTTAATTTTTCTTCTCAGAGCATACCAAATTCTACACCTCCAAAATAGCATTATAGTCATGCCTTGACCCCTAACGTGAGCACATATAAATTTTTATCTGTTTCGATGAAAAAGTCGATATTCACGTGCACGCATTCATAACTCTCAGCATATATAGGCCAGAAAGAAGAACTCATTTATTTAGTGAAAATTTGCTAATTGCCATGCAAATATTATGGTGGGCGTAACATGTTTTAGAAGAGATAGAAAAAAAGTTTACCCTTTGACAGATAATTTGTTTTACTTTGTTTTAACTTCTTATTTCTTGGTTGATATTTTTTAATATGAATTAACATTATTTTTTGTTTTGAGAACTCATAAACCATAGCACAAAGTCGGCAACTCAGGGACCACACGCAATGACGCAACATGTTAGCGAGCTGTTTCCTGTTGTCATGCTTTTGCAGCCCATAAAAAAATTTTAAAAATGCGACAAGCGAAGCAAGGTTGCGATGTGTTTATGTGCACGGTGTTAATACGTGTCAAGCTCGAAAATGTTTATCAAACATAGCGCGTGTTTTTGTTAGCACGTGCAGGTAATTAGAGGAATTCTGTCATATTATGTTGTATTAAATAAAAAAAAATTAAGGATACAATATGTTCTTGTAAGATGTGTTTATATATGCCAGCACTTGTGTATACATTGTAGTGTTCTGTCTATTAGAACGGACCAGTCAAGATAGGCTGGGGCGGACCGTCCCATAATGGAACGGACCGTTCCAATCGAAACAGTGCGATTGAACAGAACGCTGTGAACTTCGCACTCTTTTATGAAACATTGCAATTTGCATCTTCTGAGCGTTTTGAATCCTCTATTTATATTTTCTGGGATGACAGAGATTGATAGAGAGTCTCTTTCAGTTCTAACTCAATTTTAGACAAGAGAGCAAGAGGTTTAAGGAATTTCAGAGGGAACGAGTCAAAGCCGACCAACTCCTGTCAAACACCATCAGTTGGGGTTCGACACATCAACTTTGTGGTGCTTCTTTCACTGCAGGAAAGGAGTTCAAGGGCTAGGCAAGGCACAGGAACGCTTGGTGGTGTGCTGTTGTTTTTCCACTTCGAGTTTCATCTGATTTACCGCTATAGCAGGAGATAAACGATCTCAATTCATGTTAATTCCGTGTACTTGAATTGTTTAATCACTTACATACAAGTTTAGAACAATTAGTTTGATGGACTCCAAAAAAGTCGAAAAATATAAAATATGAAAAAATAAAAGTGTAACTTTAGAAATACAAAAATAATTTAGAGTTTTTCAATTTTTTGTAAAAATAAGTTCGTTCCCGATTCTATTCAAATTCTTTTCGCTATAGTATACAGTTTTCTTTTTCAACACATGTATTTCAATTTACCCATAGTGTCGTGCCTTAATATTCTTGTTGTTTTTATTCGTTTTATAAAGAAACAATAAACTAGTAGATAAATTAAATATTTTTTTAGACATGATTTCCAAAAAAGAGAATCCAAATTCATTATAGAAGTATGAAAATTGAAAAATTGTGGATAGTAAAAACTAAAAAGTTACTCAGTGCATAAAAATTAAAAATAAAATTAAGGAAGTCATTTTGACGTGGAAGGACACTAATCGTTGAACAACCTCACTAATTTTTTGGCAAAATTTGTGAATATAACATAAAACAAAATGTGTTAGAAACCGACCTCGACCTACCAGCAGTTAGTTCGGTTTGGACTTAACGCATCATGTGGTTCAGGCCGTTGGCACTGTGGTCACCGCCATCTCTAATTGTAGCCCATAAGCATTAATTAGTTTCAAGTCATAATCTCGTTCTATCCTTCTATAATGTTGATCAAATTCCCTTGCAGAGATAATCACATTATCATGATAGGTACAAACAACCTCTAATCCAATAAACATTATGTATTCATCTCTTAGATCAATTTGATCAAATCCAATAAACACCTCATGATCCCATTCCTATTCCTTCTACCCAGATATATGTAGTTTCAATTTATATATAGTCAACTACAAATTAGATCAAGTTCAATAATTATAACGGTTATATGTATGAAACCTTCAAACCTTCAAGCTTTAAAGTAGTCAGCGTACATCACCTGTTTTTAACAAACTGTAAAGAAGATTATAAAGAAGAAAAAATAACACAGAGAGACACGAAGATTTTTACGTGATTCAGTACAAGTTGTACCTACGTCCACGACACACACACACCACCATTTTTTATTTCTTTTCAATAATTCGAGTACAAGAGAGATAGAGAGAGGAAAAAAATAGGTTCTGCAGGAAGGGACGCACCTTTATAGAAATATAGGTGGCCATAATTATTGTTTCTATTTTTGCTTTAAAACAAAATAAGGAAATAAATTATTTACATAATTTCCGACGCATTTCGGACCGAAATGGCTCCGAAATCGGTCCAAAATTTCGCCTCTGGCTCACACTCCCCCTCAAGTTGGTATGTAGATGTCTTGCATGCCCAACTTGCAAATCACTCCCTGGAATATGGTACTGGATACCCCTTTGGTCAGTATATCCGCCAATTGTTCGTCAGTTCTCACGTGAGGAATGCTAATGACTTTATCTTCTAAATTCTGTCAAATAAAGTGCCTATCCACTTCAATGTGCTTGGTCCTATCATGTTGCACCGGATTGTGAGATATTGCAATAGCTGCCTTGTTGTCACAAAACAGCTTCATTTCCATGTCATCATAGAGGCCAAGATCATTGAGTACTCTTTTTATCCACAGTAATTCTTGCAAACCTTTAGCAATTCCTCTGAACTCTGCCTCTGCACTTGACAAAGCTACCACCTTTTGTTTCTTGCTTCTCCAGGTAACCAAGTTACCTCCAACAAATGTGAAGTATTCAGACGTGGATTTCCTATATGTCACATCTCCAGCCCAGTCAGAATCTGTATATCTCTCAACCTGAAGATGACCATTCCTCCTGAAGAATATGCCTCGTCCTGGGGATCCCTTGAGATACCTTAAAATCCACATGACAGCTTCCATATGTTACTCACTGGGAGCATGCATGAACTGACTCACCACAGACACAGCATAAGCAATATCAGACCGAGTATGTGACAAGTAAATGAGTCTCCCTACCAATCTCTGGTACTGATCCTTATTTGTAGGTGCCTGGTCTGGGAACACACCCAACTTGGAGTTCTGTTTGGTTGGTGTGTCAACAGGTTTGTAGTCCAACATACCTGTTTCAGCAAGCAAGTCAAGCACATACTTTCTTTGAGACAAAGAAATACCTTCCTTATTGCGTGCAACTTCAATCCCAAGGAAATACTTCAACCCTCCTAGATTCTTCATTTCAAACTCTTTGGACAGTTTATCTTCTAGATCTTGGATTCCTTCAGAGTCATCACCTGTGATTATCATATCATCAACATAGATTATCAAGATAACAATTTTACCTTTATTCTTGAGGAAGAATAAGGTGTGGTCAGTATCACTCTGGGTGTATCCATATCCCTTCATAGCACTGCAAAATCTTCCAAACCAGACCCTAGGAGACTGTTTCAGACCATACAACGCCTTTTTCAACCTGCAAACAAGAGACTGATTGCTTGAGTGACCACATCCTGGTGGGATGTCCATATAAATTTCTTCATCAATGTCACCATGCAGAAACGTATTTTTCACATCAAACTGGTGTAGTGGCCAGTTTTGATTTGCTGCAATGGACAGTAGAATCCAAACAGTGTTCAGCTTTGCTACTTGTGAAAAAATCTCTTGATAGTCTACTCCATATGTCTGAGAGTAGCCTTTTGCCACCAGTCTTGCCTTATACCTGTCAATTTCTCCAGTGGGCCCATATTTAACTGTAAATACCCATTTGCAGCCTACCGCCTTTCTGTCTTTTGGTCTTGTCACCAATTCCCAAGTGTCATTTTTCTCCAGTGCATCCATCTCTGTCTTCATTGCATCCACCCATTTTGGATCACTAAGAGCTTCATTCAGATTACTTGGAATGTGAACTAATGCAAGAGTTCTGTCAAAGTCCTTCACTGGTTCTGGCATGCGAGACATAGTCATGAAATTTGCCATTGCATACCTGCCCTCACCACTTTCATCTGGTCTGTATCTCTTAGGTGGTCTGCCTCTGTTGATCCTGAAAGGTAACTGATAACCAGGGTTAGTAGTAACAGGTTCAGAATTACTTATCTCTGACTCAGGAGATTGGTCATGTGGTGAGATAGGAGACTGTATCATTTCTTCTTCTTCCAAGTCCTTTTCTGATGGACCCGAATTGACCAGTGGGTTCACCTCAAGGTTCAAATTTTCAACTTCATCATCACATTTCGAACCGAAATTGGCAGAATTCGGACCGAAATTGACCTGTCCTTCTGGGCAGAGACCTGATTTTGGTCCGAAATGGACAGAATTCGGACCGAAATTGACATGTTTTGTACTAAACACTCCATCTCTTGTTGAATCAAACCAGAACTCATTTTCTATCATACTCTCCCCCTGAGAATGGGTCTGGTTTTTGCTAAAATACCCTTCATTTTCAATAAATGTCACATCCATTGTAGTATACACCTTCCTAGAGACTGGATTCATACATCTATAACCCTTTTGATGTTGCCCATAGCCTATGAACACACATTTTTCAGCACAAGGATCAAGTTTGGAGCGCAGATGCTTTTGGATGTGGACATAAGCTATGCACCCAAACACTTTTGGTGGGATATTGAGTACAGAAGGGATCATGTGGTAGGTTGAGAGTTTTTGCAATGGTGTTTGAAATTTAAGTGCCACAGAAGGTAATCTATTAATCAAATACACCGCTGAGGTGACTGCATGATCCCAATAAGAATGAGGAACACTATTTTCTAGCATCAGTGCCCTGGTCATTTCTAGAATTTTCCTATTTTTACGCTCTGCCCTACCATTTTGTTGAGGTGTATCTACACAGCTAGTCTCATGTATAATCTCATTGGTTTTGAAAAACTCCCCTAGTGTTTTGTTGACAAATTCCCTTCCATTGTCGCTTCTAAACACTTTGACAGTCTTATCAAATTGGTTTTTCACCATGGTAACGAAGGAGGTAATGGCTAGTGGTACATCAGCTTTCTGTTTTACCACATTAACCCAAGTCATTCTAGTACAGTCATCAACAAATAAGACAAACCATCTATTTCCTATTAAGGAGTCAACCGGGGAAGGTCCCCAAACATCAAAGTGAATCAAATCAAAAGAAGTTTTATTATTATCATCATCCAAAATCTTAGCAAAATGAGCTCGATGGCTCTTAGATTTGATACACACATCACAGTTAAAAATCTCATTCTCAAAACCAGAAAACAAACTAGGGTAAAGTTTTCTTAGGTACCCAAAAGATGAATGACCTAAGCGCCTGTGCCATATCCAAATAGAAGACTTCCTACTCAAGTTCGATCCAGCAGATAGATTTGCTTGTCCAGCAGCCAAGTCTTCTAAATGATACAGTCCTCCTCTTTTAATACCACGACCAAGAATCTCCTTCGTCAAGAGGTCCTGAAAAAGACAAAATCGAGGATACATGAGTACCACACAATTCAATTCTTCACATAACTGTCCTACAGACAAGAGTTTGGATGAAAGTGAGGAAACCAAGAGTGTATTTGAAAGAGTTAAGGAAGAAGAAAATTGGACTTCTCCAGCCCCTGTGACTGGATGGGCCTCGCCATTTGCATTAACAATTTCATTTCTTCTTGGAACCGAATCCCTTACCAAGTCTTCCCTGTTGTATGTCATGTGATCGGTTGCCCCTGAATCAATAATCCAAGAGCAGTCAGTACCAGATGTATTTAAAGCAAAAATTTTACCTTCATTCATCTCGACAGAAGGCAAAATAGAAAGTTTTCCAACAGATTTCGGTCCGAAATTTGTAAATTTCGGTCCGAAATTGTCACTGCCAGGGCCCAAACCAGCCAGATTCGCAGTTGGTGGGGCCCTTCCATCTGTGGCCACGGCTTCCGCCACGTGTGCCTTGCCTTGCTTCTTCTTCTTATTCTCTTCCCACCAGTCTGGATACCCGATCAACTTGAAACATTGTTCCACCGAGTGTTTTGGATTTTTACAATGGGTACACCCTCCAGGTGGGACTGGTTTTTTATTGTTTTGTTTTGGAAGATAGTTGGGTTTCTGAATGTTCAAGGTTTGGGTCTTTGTTATCATGGCCAAAGAATTACGTCCAACTTCTCCTCCGCTCAACATAACCATTTGCCTCCGTTCTTCTTTCCTAACAAGGGCAAACGCTTCCTCTATTGTAAGAAGATGCTTCATTTGGAGGACACTAGCCCGAATTTGGTCCAACTTATCATCTAAGCCATCCAAAAAGGTTAGTACCCTATCTTCTTGTACCAATTTCTGGAATTTTTCAATATCAATTGGGCATTCCATGGGATTTGGTCTGCGGGTGTCTAATTCTTTCCATAGCCCTTGGAGGGTACTGTAAAAATTCTGGACCAATTCACCATTCTGTTTGACCTTACTAATTTTCCTTTTGAGGTCCAAAACCTGAGACAAATCACTACCATCGAAGTACGAGTTATTGACTGCATCCCAGACCTCTTTCGCAGTAGAGTAAGGTAAGAAGTTACCTATTAGTGATGAGTCCATAGAGTTGATCATGAAGTCTTTCACCTGAGAATCCATCACGGACCAACGCTTATAGGCTTCCTCGTCCGAAGGCTTTGGCCGAGTCGAACCATCAAGGTGACCCAATCTGTCTCGTCCGTTGAGCTTCATCTTCAGCATCGGCGACCAAAGATAGAAGTTCGTCCCATCTAGCTTGATCGACATCGCGGAGGTGAAACCTTCTTGGCTTTGGGTGTTTGGTGGAGGTCTCGGTTGTGTAAGCAACTGGGACAGTCTCGTTCAGGCTCTGGATAAGGGTCATAGCATCTGGTGGGTTAGGTGTAGGTTCAGGTGATTTAGGGTTGGAATCGGTTGAAGGATTCATGGTTTTAGGTCAGGAGAGAGATAAATTTCGGTCCGAAAAAGGTAGATTTCGGTCCGAAATTTTAGGATTTCGTCGAGGTTTCGGCGAGATCCAATCAAGAAGAAGTAGAATCAATCGCTCGTGCAGTAACTCGCACGAGGGAGAGGACGTCTGTGCAGTAACTCGCACAGAGAAAGAAAGAAAAAAAAAAAAAACGAAGAGTCAAGTTATGCAGTCGCTCGCACAACTATTAAATCAACAGATCTCAGAACCTGGTTCTGATACCATGTAAAGAAGATTATAAAAAAGAAAAAAATAACACAGAGAGACACGAAGATTTTTACATGGTTCAGTACAAGTTGTACCTACGTCCACGACACACACACACCACCATTTTTTATTTCTTTTCAATAATTCGAGTACAAGAGAGATAGAGAGAGAAAGAAGATAGGTTCTGCAGGAAGGGACGCACCTTTATAGAAATATAGGTGGCCATAATTATTATTTCTATTTTTGCTTTAAAACAAAATAAGGAAATAAATTATTTACATAATTTCCGACGCATTTCGGACCGAAATGACTCCGAAATCGGTCCGAAATTTCGCCTCTGGCTCACACAAACTACAAGTTTACAACCAAGTATCATCCACCGAATTACATATAAATGTACCAATTTACATTGTTCTATGCAACAATAAAAATATAGGCAGCTGTATAAATTCTTCGTAGTTGCATACTACAATTATGTTGAAATATCATCTCCTGATGAATAATGTCAACTTTCTAAGAAGTTTCTGATAAATACCAGAATATGAGCAGCATTATCACAAAATGCAAAAATAGCCAGTATATCCATATGCATGCGTTGATCTAACAAGATCACAAAACACATAAACCAACACGTACTTAACTGTGTAACACAAGCCAACCAGTACCAAACTTACATTTTGATCTATCAATTAAAACTTGAATTTGTTGATCTGCCAAACTCAGTATTGTGTCAGTAAAGCGAAAATTTTACTGTCTTGTAATGGCACCCTTTTCTAAGTAATAGCACCCAACAAAGATCGCCCAATTTCCCAGAGTTTCAATTTTCACCCATCTTGCTTGGTTAGCTGATAAATCAAGCCGAAATGCTTCGAATTGCATACAAATTATCCTCTCAGTTGGTACCAAGCGAAGAAATAGGAGCTCATCGCCGCAATCAACCAGAAAGCGTTGGAAATTGAAGCTCCCTACTCCAATCCCATCAACAGCAAGTTGCCTCAAATGTAATTCAGGAGATAAATCTAACAGAAAGAGTCTTTCTACAGGGTCCATTGCATACACCGTTCCATTCACAATAGCAACAATTTCTCTACCAGAGAGTTGAATTCTTGGAGAGTGGCAGGAGGACCATGAAGACGAACCAATGCGCCAGTGAAACACGATATCATTTGTAATCAGTAAGAGCACCGAGTCAATGAATGAGAGTGTGTGGGGTAAAAGGGATTGAAATAAGTATCACCTATCCGCATTATCGGCGAGTAAACCTCCTCACCAGTGAAGGGGTTGAGGATTATATGGTGATGATTTCTTGGTGGCCCGACCGAACGAAGAAATCGCCCGTGGTTAGTGAGGAAGGGGAAGTTTGCAGAGGCGGCATTGTTATAGATGCGATCAAGAGAGCATGAGAAAGAAGAAGAGGCGGGATGGAGGACGAGACAGCCCAAGACGCGGCCTTCGTGCGAGTAAGAGGCAATGAGAAGGAGAGGCAGGAAGCGGGAGGTGATCTGAGAAGGGGAGAGGGATGATGCAACGGCGCGCCAAGAGCGACACACGGAGGAGAAGGAGATGAAATCGACAAAAGAACATAGGCATGTGAAGATAGTGTGGAGACTGGAGAGGTCCGTCGGGGAGCTCCGACCAGTTTCGTACGGTCGTATCATCCTCTCCCCGGCAACGGCGGTGGCGACTAGCCGTTGATGATGTCGTCATCGTGTGAGCGGCGGGGACGGGGCAACGAGAGAGGGATCCGTATCCTCTGCCGCGCGGCACGGGCAGCGCTTTTATCCAAGCCGTCCGATCTGATCTTGACGGTTAATTTTTTTCGGGCCTATCAATCTGGTATAATTCACGGGGCACCCATCATAGATCGGACGGTTCAGATGAAAAGTGCGGCCCGTGCCGCGCGGCAGAGGATGTCATTCCAACGAGAGAGAGCTTGTGTTGATTTATAACTTCTGATCGCTTCAACAGACTGGGGTACGGAGGATTGGAGGATCCCTATCTCTGCTGCGCGGCACCGGCATTCCACCCGTCCGATTTGATCTGGACAGTCAAATTTTTTCGGATCTATTAATCTGGTATAATTCACGGGGCACCCATCAAAGATCGGACAGTTGAGATTAAAAAACGCTGTCCGTACCGCGCGGTAGAGGATGCGACTTCGGGGTACGGATCCTAGAACAAAATCCTCAGCAGTCGGTTAAACGACTGTACCAAATAGCCGTGTCTTTTTTTATTTTATATTTAAAAAATTTTAAATTCAAATGCTGAATCTAAACTGTTTATCTTGTTTAATTTTACGAGCGATGCGTTTTCAATTTTTCATACAAATTTTTTAAATTTAGAGTTGATTTGATACTAGCTTAAGTGGTCAACAAATTACCGAATCTGGTTAACTATCACTGATTAATTCTAATACGTTCATAATTTGGTCCATTTATCAAGTATCAAATCGACTCCAAATTTTACACAACATATGAAAAAGCATCGCCCGTAAAATTGAACAAGATCAACGGTTTGAATACAACATTTAAATTTTAAAAATTTTAAATATTAAAAAAAAGGACGGCTGTACCAAACATCCGCTTAATTCGCCTCTTGAGGATTTGGTTTCGTACGGATCCTCTGGTCGTTTTACACTACGGCCTTGATCAAAATCTCATTTTTTTTTAAAGGGATTTCATTTCAATAGGAAATTTTTCATCAAAATGGTTGGATTTGGTGTGAATTTCTATGTAATTACATCCAACGAAAATTTTGATAAATTAATTCAAATGAAATGAAATTAATCCCACGTAAAAAACATGTCGATCAGGCTATAATGTTTGTTGTGTGTGCTTGGTTTGGTTTGTCGAAGGGAAGCGGAAAAGGACGGGGAATATAAAAAGGAAAGGGAAGGAAAGTAAATTTATTTTTTCTGTTTGGATAAACATTGACGGAAAAGGAAAAACAAGTTCCTTTCTTTCTTTTTTTCCTGTTTAGCTGAAATAATGTAATAAAGGTGAAACAAAATAATTGACTACTTTACATTTGAGCCCTTGAACTCTATCGACTATCGGTACTCCTTCGTACAGATGACATCATATAATGGGCAATTTTCATCGATGAATATATTGTTTCAACTGGTATCGTCTAATAAACATCAAATTGGAACCGTATAATAAATATCCTTAAAAATTAGAACCGAATAATGAGCATCTGAACCAGCACTAATAACGTTCCACCAAATTGGAATCGTATAACCAACCAGTAATCTTCTTGCATTATTTTCATACACTGATGCGACCATATATTACAAAAATAAATTGTAAACAGACCATAATTAAGCCAACACAAGTAAAATCAAATTTAAGTGATACAAAAAAAAAAAGCATAAGATCCCTATCAAAGAAAAAAGACACAATGTCTATGTAATTCAAATTAAACTCCAAACAATAGTCACGTATTTTTTTTCTAGTTGCCTTCAATTTAAGCAGAGATACATACGAAAGTGTAGAGTGAATCGAGTGATTAAATGCATGATGCCGGAAAAAGGACATAACTTTCTATATATGCTTTAGATGGTGACAGTGACACATCCCCGATTGAAAAATTTAAGCACGCTAACAGTAGTGTTTGACAGCTGCAGTCAACTATTTCAAAATAATAATAATAATAAAAAATAATAAATAAATAATAACTGTTCGTATACAAGAAATTTATGTATTATTCACAAAGCAGAATCTAGAGGTGTCACCGCCCTGCACCCAAACTTCCACATCATTTGTAACTTTTGCTAATCAAAATTAATATTGTACTAGCCTTTACTGAAACTAAGTACCATAATGAAGTTTACATCTAAATCTACTACCAATCTCCATTTTTCTACTGAGGCAATAAAAATAGCCAGCTGTAGAAATTCTTCATGGTAGTCACATACTACAATATTGTAGAAGTCAGCTCCTGATAGGGCGGTCAATGGGTAGGATACGATACGGTAGAGACATTTTTCATACCCATACCTATTAAAATTTTCTTTATCCATACCTTATCCTTACCTATTAAAAATTAACTTTACCCGTACCCTACCCTTACCCGTTAAGAATTAACGGTACGGGTAGGGTAACGGTAGAAAATGGATAATAATGTTAATAACTCAATAAAAAAATTGTACAATAGAAATAAATAAATATTACCAGATAAATGTATTAATAAAGTGCAACATTGGATAATACTTTAAATATAATAAAATCATACTATATCTTCTCATATCAATTGTCACAAAAAAAATTACATAACTAATTACTAATTATACAATATTTTTCCAAATGACAACGGAGAAGAAAAGATCTTCTGCAAAAGTTTATTATTTTTTAATGTAGCCCGTGAATGAACTATGTAGCGCGTGAATGAAAATAAAAAAAATAATTAACATATCAATTGAATCTTACCATTATATCTTTCCAATTTAATGTAGTATTATCTCAGTCAAATCTTACAATTTAATTGTCTAGTTTAATTATTAACATATCAATTGAATCTTACAAATATATCTTTCTGAATTTAGTTTGTTATAAACGTATTAATTGAATCTTACAATTATATTTTTTGGTCATGATAAATATTAACAGTATGGGTAATTAACGAATATGAAATAGCCTTACCCATACCCTTACCCAATAAATTAACAAAAAAATTTATTTATCCATACCCATACCCAATAACTTAACGAAAATAAAACCTTACCCATATCCGTCTTATCGAATACGATATGGGTAGGATAAACGGTTAAAAGGGTACCATTGACAGCCCTAGCTCCTGATGTGAATTGTCAACTTTTTAGAAGTCTCTGACAAATGCCAGAATACGAGCATCATGTATATTATAAAATGCAAAAATAACCACTATATCCGTATATATGTGTTTATCTAACAATATCACAAAGCACATAAAACGACACGTACTATATTGTGTAATATAAGCCAACCAGTACCAAACTTATATGCTGATCTATCAATTAAAACTTATATTTGCTGATCTAACAAAATCAGTATTCTGTCAGTAAAGTGAAAATTTTAGTTTCTCATAATGGCAACCTTTTCAAAGGGTGTATTCTGTATGTTATCTACTTCCATGCAGAATTTAGAGCATTTTTTTAAAGGACACTGCACTGCTGCACCAGAAAAGTGTCATTCTGTTTCCAAAGTTTTCCTTTTACACAAATTTCTTGAACAGTTGCAATCATCCATGCCAGCATGTTAATTAAGGTACCCCCAAATTAATTAACTAATGCATATATAGCAACAGCTGCCAGCTACTACGCCCTATGCTTCAGCAACACAATTCATCATTAGTTTTTCTCAAGGCTCAAATTCCTTAATTACTAAGATTGATTAATGCAGTGCTCAACCCAGAACTTCAATAGAAATACAAAAAGATTATATGGACCAGCACCTGAGAAAGGCCAGTCCATTGGCAGTACAGCATGGTAGTGTTGTGGGCCGTCTTCTCTCAACTGAAATTCTATACTCAGGATGTGCTTGACTGTTAATCTGTATTCTACGATCATCAATACCAATAAATCATCATTAGCAACAATCTTTCATTTCAAAAGGAGAAAAAACATTCAGATAATAAATTAAAATAAATAGAAAACTTTTGACAAAACAATCTTCAACATAACTAGTGTTAAGAATATTGCCTACCAGAAGGAGAGAGGAATTGAGAAACTAACTAAGCAATAGCAAGAATGACACAGTACATAATCCAACCAACTTATTTTCCTTCAAAGCCAGGATGAACCCATACAGCCAACCTATTTCCAGACAACTCTTCATCACGCCGTAGTGATTCCGAGTACCGTGTATCAATCTTCTCTCCCAACTTTATCCCTTCCCAAGGCCGAACACCATTTGCACTCTCTGTTGCATAGTAAACACAATTACTTCTCCCTCCCCATCTCTCAGGGTTCTTAACCGCAAGAACCGGTAATGGACTATCATACCCAACAAAAATTGCCCAATTTCCTAAAGATTCCTTCTTCACCCACATTTTGGTCCGAGGAAACCAAAACATTTTAATATAAAAAATTAAAAATAAAAATATATATATAATTGCACTTTGTACGATCGCAAAGATAGCTTAAGATAGCATTATATGATCATTCGTTTATGTACTAGCTTTGTTTATATAATTGTGTGTTACTATTTGTGTTTTTGAGAAGTGCATTTCGTTACCAAATTATTGGACAAAGTATGTCAAATCAATATAATACATGATGTAAATGTTTTGTTTTTGTTAGTAAGGACTTGATGTTAATTAGAGGAGTGAATCAGTTGTCACAGTAGAAGTACAAATAATATAAGCCTAAATATCTTCTAGACGCATTTTATTTTTTTATTACATTAATAAATAACTAACAAATTGACACAATAAAAATGCACATAAAACACACAAAAGGTAATGGATGTGGGGGCTTAACTGAACATAATCACTGTCTGTGACATAAACTACCATTTGGATAAGCACACCCATTGCAATAAACCCAGATGAAGATCCGACGGCCGAAACAAATTCTGACTGGAAGAAAAAAGATGTTCACTTTGTCCATTGCAATCCCTGATATTAAGGATCATACTGGAGTTTACGTTCTAAGTTTACCAATTTTCAATTTTCTACTGAGACAATAAAAGAGGCAGATGTATAGTCTTTGAAGCAGTCACATATATCACCTCCCCTTTCAACAGACTACAATTATGTATAGAAGAAGCTGCCATCTGATGATTAGTATTGTCAACATTTTTAGAATTTTCTGATATGTGCTAGCAAATAGCATCGTGTATTCACAAAAGCACATAGCATAAGCCAACACATACTACCTGGTAGTAATAGAGCCCAACCAGTATCAAACTTGTATGCTGATATCAATTCAACTAAGATGCTTTTCTAAAATTAATATGAAACCTATGTAAGGGCAACATTCCTGAGAAAAGGACACTGGCCCGAACTTTGGCTAAAATTATTTATAAATACTTAGATTGATGCTCAGCTTTATCTCCATAAGAAAAAGAGAAGAAAAAAGAAAAATAGCATCTGAAAACATAATGTGAGAGATATGCAAACCATGAATTTTGGATTAACCCATTTGTAGATTAATTTTACATTAATATTGTTTGAAATTGTCAAGTATTGAAATGTTTCCCGTGGTAGAAATACATAATAATCACAGAATTTTTTATATTTAATAGTACATAAAGATGAAATTGTATGGTACAAGTTTTTCTCAAGGCTCAGAAATTCGATACTTCAGGGAGCACTTGAGTTTTAATTTGTATATTCTATGATTATATAAGAAAAACAGTAAATTGCTCACTCATTCATCATTAGCAACAAAACTTTCATTTCTAGAGGGCAAAAGATATAATAATAAATTAAAATCAAATAGATAGTATATTTTTGACGGAACAATCTTCAAACTAACAACTAGTTTTAAGCAATAGGATGTACTGTGGACCAAAACTAGCATGTCCTAGCCAAGGGGAAAAAAGTGAAAAAAAAAGAAGAAGAATAATACAATAAATTTATATCACCTAGAAGCCAGGATAAACCCATGAAGTCTTTACTCTCTGTCTAGGATTTCCGTTGAACAGTGGTGATTCAGGATTCGATGTATCAATCTCCTCTCCCAATTTAATCACCACCCATGGCCAATCGACATTTTCATTCGTTGCAAAGTAAACACAATTACTTCTCCCTCCCCATCTCTCAGGGTTCTCAACTGCAAGACCCGGTAATGGAGGCCAATACCCAACAAAGATCGCCCAATTTCCCAGAGTTTCCGTTTTCACCCATCTTGTCTGGTTAGCTGATAAATCAAGCCGAAATGCTTCGAATTGCATACCAATTATCCTCTCAGTTGGTACCAAGCGAAGAAACAGGAGCTCACCTCCGCAATCAACCAGAAAGCGTTGAAAACTGAAGCTCCCTACTCCAATCCCACCAACAGCAAGTTGCTGCAAATGTAATTCAGGAGATAAATCTAACACAAAGAGTCTTTCTGCAAAGTCCATTGCATACACTGTTCCATTCACAATTGCAACAATTTCTCTACCAGAGGGATGAATTCTTGGAGAGTGGCAGGACCATGAAGACGAACCGATGCGCCAGTGAAATACAGTATCATTGGTAAACAACAAGAGCGCCGAGTCAATGAATGAGAGATGTGTGGGGTGAAAGTGATTGAAAGAAGTATGACCTTTCGGCATTATCGGGGAGTAAATCTCCTCACCCGTGAAGGGGTTGAGGATTACATGCTGATGTTGTCCTGCTGGGCCGACCGAACGGAGAAATCGCCCTTGGTTAGTGAGGAATGGGAATTTAGCAGAGGCGCCATTGTTACAGATGCGATCAAGAGAGCATGAGAAAGAAGGCAAGGCGGGATCAAGGACGCGACAGCCGGAGATGCGGCCTTCGCGCGTGTAAGAGGCAATGAGAAGGAGAGGCGGGAAGCGGGAGGTGATCTCAGAAGGGGAGAGGGATGATGCCACGGCGCGCCAAGAGCGACACACGGAGGAGAAGGAGATGAAATCGACAAAGGAACATAGACATGTGAGGATGGTGTGGAGAGGTTCGTCGGGGAGCTCCGACCAGCTTCGTACGGTTGTATTATTCTCTTTCCGGCGACGGCGGTGGCGACTAGCCGTTGATGATGTCGTCATCGTGCGAGCGGCGGCGGCGGAGGCCCTGGTGCTATGAGAGAGAATTTGGGTCGATATAATTTGATTCTTCTTAAACTTTTCTCTCTAACAAGAAGTCAAGAACAGAAACAGTTATATGCTAATGGAACTGGGCTAACGATATGTGGCTCCGCCACTGGTAGTGAATTATAAATTGTGGCGCGTTTGGTGTGTTGACACGGTATAGACCCGTGTTACCACGACACGACATGACAAATGTACGGATTTAACACGACACGGGTGTATTGGTGTGGCGTGTTAAAACTGTGTTGTGTTGGCATTTTCAGTAAAGTGACAAGGTTTAACATGACACGGTTCAACATGGTACGATTTGACACGACACGGTTACAATACAATACAACACGGTTCCATATATTTTTTTTTAAATTTTAAATTCAAATTAAATAAATAGTATAGAAATATTATGCATTATAAAAAAGTAAGGTTGATTTGAAATTTCATAATTTTTAAATTCAAAATTTTAACATAGCACATATAATTTTTCAACCAAGATATTACCAATTAACATCATCTGATTTTTATTATTTTTTAATAATACATTTTATCATGAAATATCAAAAAATAATTCTAATGTAGAAAATGAATCTCAAAATTTTAATTTGAATTTTTTAAGACTTTTTTCGGTTTTTAAATAATTTTTAATAATTTTTGACAATTTCTATGAAAAAAAATAATAAGCTTCTAACACGGTTTGACACGGTTGACACAACTGTGACGTGGCGTGTTAACACGGTTACCAACTGTGTCGTGTCAGTTTCCGTATTGTGTTGGCGTTTCCCTCCACTCAACACGACACAGTTACAAATATAACCCGTGTCAACACGACACGACACGGTGCTAAACACACCCATATTTGACACGACACACCACAACACACTAAGATTGTAATTCACTAGCCACTGGTTAATACATGATGTAAGGGGCCTGTCATTTGTCAAACGTGGACAAAAGGCATTGTTCCGTTAGGAATAAACAATATAACATTCTATTTCGTTAACCGCTTCGTTTTGAAAACGAAATAGAATTATGTGCCATTATTTATTCCACTTCAGAAATTACACGTATAACGGTTCGAAACGATACGTAACGGTTCGAGACCGCACAATTCCGTGTTTCCTTTATTGTTTCGTTATTGAAACGAAACAAAAATCAGTGCCGTTATTTGTTCTGTTTCGATTATACGGAACGGCATAACGGTTACGGCAGTACCGTTGACAGGCCTATCTGTCTTAGTTAATATGGACTTGATGTTAATTGGCGGAGTGAATGAGTTGTCACAGTAAAAAGTACATTAAACAATATAAGCTTAAATGCTTCTATATGCAATCGTGGTTCTTTGTTACATTAATAATAACTTACAAAATTGACACAATAAAAATGTACACAAAAACACTAAAAAAGTAATTGATGTGGGCTTAACCGAACAGCATCACTCTCTGTGACATAAACAACCGTCCTGATTAGCACATGCATTGCAGTACACTGTATGAAGATCCGATGCCGAAATTAATTTTGACTGAAAAAAAAAAAAATTGATCACTGTGTCCATTGCAATCCCAGATATTAGCATATCTAAGTCTTAACTTTTAAGTAGCCCTTTTAAGTATCATACTGGAATTTACATCTTAGTGTACCAATTTTCAATTTATAGTGAGACAATAAAAGAGGCAGATATATCTTCAAGGCAGTCTCATACATCAATTCTTCTTTTTAACAAACTAAAATTATGAATAGAACAAGCTGCCACCTGATTAGTATTGTCAACTGTTTTTGAATTTTCTGATATGTGCTAACAAACATCATCGTGCATTCACAAAAGCAAGTAATAAGTTTATCCAAACATGTGTTGATCTAACAAGATCACAAAGCACATAGCAGAAGCAAACACATCCTACCTGTGCAACAGCATCAAACTTGTATGCTGATATATCAATTCAACTAAGACGCTTTCCCATAATTAATATGGAACCTGTCTATGAGCAACATTTCCAGAGAAAAGGACGCCAACTCGAAATTCAACCAAAATTCTTTGTAGATTCTTTGACCGTCATCTCTATCTCCATAGAAAAAGAGAAGAAAAAAGAAAGCAGCACCTGAAAACATAATGTGAGAGAGATGCAAACCATGAATTCTAAATTAATCTTTTTTTTTTAGATTAATATTGTTTGAAATGATCAAATATTGACCAGTGGTAGAAATAACATAATGATCACAGAATTTGTATATTGAATATAGTACATAAAAGATGAAATTGTATGTACCAGTTTTTCTCAAGGATAAGCTGAGTCCCTAAATTACATAAGATTAATTAATAGTGTGCTCAACCCGGAACTTCAATAGCAATACAAAAAAACTTGTATGTACATGTCCCTCAACGGAAATTCAATACTTCAGGAAGCACTTGAATTTTAATTTGTATATTCTATGATTATATAAGAAAAACAGTAAATTGCTCACTCATTCATCATTACCAACAGATCTTTCATTTCCATAGGTGAAAAAAGATTCACATACTTAAGAACGATCTTCAAACTAACTAGTGTTAAGCACCAGTGTGTACTGTGGACCAAAACTAACATGTCCCAGCCAAGGGAAAGAAAGAAAAAGAAAAAAAGAAAGAAAAAAATATAATACAATGAGTTTATATCACCTAGAAGCCAGGATAAACCCATGAAGTCTTTAACTCCTGTCTAGGATCTCCGTGGAACCATCGTAATTCAATTTTCGATGTATCAATCTCCTCTCCCAATTGAATTACCCCCCATGGTCGATCATCATTTCCATTCGTTGCAAAGTAAACAGAATTACTTCTCCCTCCCCATCTCTCAGGGTTCTCAACTGCAAGACCCGGTAATTGAGGCCCATACCCAACAAAGATCGCCCAATTTCCTAGAGTTTCCATTTTCACCCATGCTGCCCGGTTAGCTGATAAATCAAGCCGAAACGCTTTGAATTGCCTACCTGCTATCTTTTCAGTTGGTACCAAGTGAAGAAACAGGAGCTCACCACCGCAATCAACCAGAAAATAGTGAAAACTAAAGCTCCTTACTCCAGTCCCATCAATAGCAAGTTGCCTCAAATGCAATTTAGGAGATAAATCTAACAAGAAGAGTCTTCTTGCACAGTTCATTATAAACACCTTCCCTTTCACAGTTGCAACAATTTTTGTACCAGAGGGATGAATTCTTGGAGAGTGGCAGGACCATGAAGGCGAACCGATGCGCCAGTGGAACACAGTATCCTTAGTGAATAGCAAAAGCGCGGAGTCTATGAAGGATAGATGCGTGTGAAAGGGTTCGATAGAAGAAGTATCAACTTTCGGGATTATAGGCGAGTAAATCTCCTCACCAGTGAAGGGGTTGAGGATTACATGCTGCTGATGTACTCGTGGCCCTACCGAACGAAGAAATCGTCCATGGTTAGTGAGGAAGGGGAAGTGTATAAAGGTGTCATTGTTATAGATGCGATCCAGAGAGGACGAGAAAGAAGGGGAGGCCGGATCGAGGAGGCGACAGCTGGAGACTCCGCTTTTGTCCGTGTAGGAGGAGATGAGAAGGAGAGGTGGAAAACGGGAGGTGATCTAAGAAGGGGAGAGGGATGATGCAACGGCGCGCCAAGAGCGACACACGGAGTAGAAGGAGATGAAGTCGACAAAGGAACGTAGGCGCATGAGTACAATGGAAAGAGGTCCGTCGGGGATCTCCGAAAAACTTCGTACGATTGTATCATCCTCTCTCCGGCTGAGGCAACTGCTTGTCGATGTTGTCGTCATCGTGTGAGCGGCGGCTGCTGTGGCGGTGCTACGAGAGAGAGAGAACTCGTGTCGATTTAAATTAATTTGATTCTCTTTTGTTTCGTCTTTTGAACTTTTATCGCTTTTAAGTTATGGGCAAAATCGGATATATATAACCCCTTTAAATTTTAAATTTTCTTCCTCTAATTTTCAAAAGAGGAAAATTCCGATATGCCTCAAATGTCAACAACATTTTACTATTTAGTTAATTTTTATAATTTTAAAATTCAAACGTTAAATCTAAACCGTTAATCTTATTTAATTTAATAAGTGATGTGTTTTCATATAAGTTTTGAAAATTTTAGAGTTTATTTGATACTCGATCAAAGGCTAAAATATGAACGTATTAGAATGAATCCATCACAGTTAACAAGGTTCGTTTGTTTTACTATCTCTTGATCGAGTATCAAATAAACTCCAAAATTTTCAAAAATTATATGAAAATGTATCGCTCGTTAAACTAAATAAGATCAACGGTTTGAATTTAACATTTGAATTTTAAAATTTTAAAAAATAACTTAATAGCAAAATATTGACATTTGGGGGCAACCAAAATGTTGGTAGTAGTGTTAGAGATATGTCCTAGAAGCCAATCTTTATATGGCTACTTCTATGGTTTATGTTATTGATGATATTTGATCATTTGTTCCTTGATTTATTTATTGACAGATCATTTAGGTTGAGGATCTAAATTGTAGATCTCTGTAGTTCATTTATAATTAAATGACAATAATAAATCTAAAAGGTCCGTAATCTTGATAATTAATAAGGAACATTAATTATCAGATAAGATTAGTATGCAAGTTAAGTGATGATTAAGTTCTACAAATCATAGGTAAGGAGTTGCCAACTTAATTGCATATGTATATGTTATTAGAACATAGTACATGACACGATCCAATGAAATAAATATATGGATTGTGTTATATGTCATTATTTATTTCATTTGAGTTTGATTCTAAGTTTGAGATGGTTCAACTTTTCCACATGAGGATAGGCTCAATAAATATCGTCTACCGTTGATTTCTGATAAGGACTGCTATACGGACTTTATTTATGTTCTCTTGAATTGTACGGGGAAAAGTTGTTCATCAAGAAAACCGTATGTCCCTCATTAATTTATTTAATGAGCGGTGATATCTGTTTGGGCCCCTTGATGGAGATAGATTGTTTGCTAGCAACTTGATACAATTATCTCTAGATCAAGAAACGTATAATCTGTAAGAATGACACATTCCTATCTTGGATTATACGATGATATCATGTGACATAAGAATCAGACAAGGAAATACTATTATTTCTTATGCAGGATTGAGATATTGAGCAGTACACTATTTATGCGAATTGGGAATCATAACGTGTTGCTAGATGCCGCTTATGATTATTGGAATTAAATAGCGATTTAATTCCATGGCCAACATAGCATAAATCCTCAAAGGGTCACACAAATAGGACTTTAATCACACGGTGTATTATTTATTTATTCGCAACAGTGTATTGCGAAAATATGATAAGTTGATTAATTAATTATATACCGTTGCGAACCGTTATAATTAATTAAGTCAAGAAGATCATATAGAAATAAATTAACGCATTTGCTAATCCCAAAATAATTATTAATAAGTTAATAATTAATTTTGTTCAACACAATTTAATTATAGGAATTAAATATAGCTTATGGACCTTTATTTAATTAGTAAATTAAAGGTCCGGTTTGAGTACAAGAGAAAGGTCCATTAGTTAATTGAATTAATGGACATTTAACATATCATAAAATAGGCTTGATAGCCCATATAGTGGCTGTCCTAATAGGGGTGAAAAGGTCCCTAAAGTTTGTGGAGTAGTTGGTCTATAAAAAGAGCTCATTTTGAGAGATAAACCCTAGCCACCATAGCCTTTTCTCTCCCTCTTCCTCCTAGAACGAAAATTAGAGAGAAAATTTCAGAATTTTCATCTCTTTTTCTTGCTTTTAATCCATCTCAAATGCTCATGTGTTGAGCCTTCTCCCTTCTCCATTAATTAAACTAGTTAATTGAAAGAAGTAGAAGAGAGAAAATCTTGAAAATTAGTTGCTCTCCTCTTCCTTGCTAGCACAAGTTGAAAGAGGATGTGATTAAACTTCTAAATGGACTCGAGGCGGCCGTCGGCGACTTGGTGGTGAAGGAGAGCACGCCACCGACTCCCACGCATCGGATTCGAGCCTCCTAGTTGTAAGTCTAGGAGAGGTAGTTCTTCTTTCCCTTCTCATGATGTGTTGATGCTTGAACAAGATCCATCGAGGTCTTTGTTGTTTAGATGGTTAATTAATGGTTAATTAACAAGAAAATTTGAAAACAATGACTTTCTAACAAGCAGAACCTTCTTCTTTTCAAAATCAGATATGTATATAACATATTAAGTTTATAACCCCTTCAATCTTGTTTAACATGGACATAAACATGTTTATTAAATTTATAATCATATGTAAATGTGAAAATATCACTTTTAAACAATTATGATTAATACACCCTCACCTAGCTATACTATTATCAGCACGATTAATCTTACCGCTTTCTATACTCGGGCAATAATAAAAAGATTCTTCAGATAAAACTAGCCTAAGATGCTGCTCATACGTTGGCAAATAAAAAAATAAAATAATGTTAGGTAATAAAAAATATGTTGCTTAATCTATTAGCGATACAAATAGATATGGTATTCAATTTGTTTCTTTATTAGACAGAAAATCAAAATATATTGTTGTTTCGTCTGATGATTGATATCCAACCACAGATCAAATTGAACGACAAAAAGCCGTGTTTATTTGCTAGATCTAGCATGTTAAAACCTCTTGAATTTGTGCGTTTATAAGTAGTAGATAAATATTAACATCTCTTTTTTTCTTAACCTCTAAGTAGAAAATGTGTTTCCCATCCTTTCTCTCCTAATGTTCGTATCCATTGAACCAATACAGAGTCTATTAGATAATTTATTATACTAGCAAAAGATGCTCATAAAATAATAGAAACAATTAAATTTATGCCATTACAAAAACTTATTAATTTGAGATATGTCATTGTTAAATTGATAAGTAGATTCTTGCCACTAAAAAATTATCATAAGTTCATAACTAGTTTTTTTGCCATTATTTTTTTTCAAAAACCTGGTAAATTCTAAATTATGCCATCCTTAATTTTGTCATTATTTTTAGAATTCCCAAATTACCCTCATGATAATTATTAGCATATTTTGTAACATTTAATACCTTTTTTGTTTGAAAACTGGGAACAGGCTGTGACATTTTTACATTTTATATTATATAGGAATAGAACTTATATGGAATATAATTTAGAAGGGCAACTTATCAGATTCTATATACTTTCCGACCGTATCAAACAATTCTATATATAATCATGATAATTATTAGCATATTTTGTAACATTTAATACCTCTTTTGTTTGAAAACAGGGAACATGCTATGACATTTTTACATTTTATATAGGAATAGAACTTATATGGAATATAATTTTGAAGGGTAACTTATCAGATTCTATATACTTTCCGACCGTATCAAACAATTCTATATATAATCATGAGATAAATAATATATATAGCTGGTAAACTATACTGCATATATATATATATAGTTTTGCTATGGTGAGTTGCAACTCACCAAAGGGTCGGTGAGTTGCGATCAAAACTTCTAAATTTAGTTTAAAATGACCAATCCAAACCGTCCAATATGATCTTCCTATTGAAATCTCCATGCATACCAAATTTTACATTTTTTCAAAATTTTTAAGTATTTTTTTGAAATTTTAGAAAATCGTTAATCTAATTAGTTCTGAACCGTTAAAAAACAGCAGTTTTTAAAAATCCGAAAAAAATACTTCAAAATTTCAAAAAATGTAAAATTTGGTCTGCATGGAGATTTCAATAGGGAGATCGTATTAGATGGTTTGGATCGGTCATTTTAAACTAGATTTAGGAACTTTGAGCGCGACTCACCGACTCTTTGGTGAGTTGCAAAACTCCATATATATATATATATATATATATTATATTTTTTCGAAATTTTTAAGTATTTTTTTTAAATTTTAGAAAATAGTTAATCTAATTAGTTCTGAACTGTTAAAAATGGCAGTATTTAAAAATCCGAAAAAAATACTCAAAAATTTTTAAAAAAATATAAAATTTGGTCTGCATGGAGATTTCAATAGAGAGATCATATTGGACGGTTTGGATATGTCATTTTGAACTAGATTTAGGAGCTTTGAGCGCGACTCACCGACCCTTTGGTGAGTTGCAACTCACCATAGCAAAACTACATATATATATATATATAAAATAATGATTGCTTTAATAAAATTACAAGATGTATGCCATCAATGCAAACATTATCAAATTTTAGATTACATATGTACACACGTATAAATATAAGAGGGGTATAAACTCGTGGTACAAAATTAGATGTGCGGCATTATTTTACGTATCAATGGCATAAAACTTAATTTTACTATTTTAGAGTATCATAAAACTAATTTTTATTGATTATAATGGCATAAAAGCAGTTAATTTTTATGATGGTATATTTCTAATTCTAATATTTTACAATGGCATATTCAAAAGAGTAAAACGGTAATATGAATTGACTGATGGCATGAAACTAATTTTCATTATTTTATAATGGTATAAAAATAATTTGTCATTTAATGATGACATATCTCTAATTTCAGACATTTAAATCAATATTTTAAAAATCGGACCAAAGCGGATTGGGTTGTCAGACTGGACGACTGGTTCGGCCTTTTAGAAAGAGACCGTGTGAAGGACTTTAATCCAATATTTAATTGCAATTTTGCATGGAAGTCCTCTAAATGTAATGTGACATGTGACGTACTTGTTTTCAAAAAAAAAAAAAAAAAAAAAAACATGTGACGTACTCATTCTCCTTAAAAATTTGGATGTCATTTATTTCATAAAGTTTTTGGCGTACAAAAGAAATTTTATTATCCATTATAACTTTTATTGTTGCTATAATAGTATATCATCAAATAATAAAATATCTATTTTAAATGACTCACATTATAGCTACCTTATAATTAATGTAAAAAAAAGAATTTTATGATTTTTTGTACATTTCTAAAAAATATTGGAAAAATAATAGGTAAGTACGCAAAAGTTTGTTATAAAAATAAAACAATGCTTAATTTGAAGATTAAGAGAATAAATTTGTTTCAAACAACAATATGTAATTAGATTATTTTTTTAAAATTTGATCGTTAAAATTTTTTAGTGCATTTTTATATATTAATTAATAATAATTATATCATAATTATGACGTCATCCGGTTCTTAAATCCAGTGACCGGTTGAACCATTAAACCAGTAACTCTCCTGATACGATGATCGGTTCGGTTTTCAAAACATTAACACAAACCTAAATCACCCAAAATAATATTAGGCAATAAAGATATGTTGCTCAATCTACTTGCTATATAGTAGATATGTTGCTCAATTTGTTTCCTTATTAGATGAAAAACTAAAACAAATAAAATTTTTCTCTAATTAATAGTGTCAATTTTCTTTATGTACCACTTATATCGTAACCCGTAAATAAAAATTTGTACAGGTTGGATTGGGTTATGGGTGGGTCAACTAAAGAAATTTCTTAATCCAGTATAATTGGATTGTGTTGAAGTATTGATAAAAAAAATTACAAACTCGCTCGTTATACAGCCCTAGATATTGATTTTATATCTGATTGTGCCCCAAAAATTAAAATTATTATTAATTTTTGAAAATATTACAAAAATAATGAGAATTTTAACAATAGGTTTGCGGTATCATACTTTAAAAAGTCCGATACTAATATTGAACTTTCAAAATCCGATGTTAGAGCTAGTATCAAATATTTTATAATCAAAGTATGGTGGGAAAATATACGCAACATATTGCAAACATCAAAATAAAAATTTAATAAGAAAAATACATATGAACAATACAAAACCATACAAATATTAAAATTACATAGAAAATATTAAAAAATATTAAAATTATATTAATAAAATATTCAAAGTACGTACAGAAATGGGAAATGACTAGTATACAATATTGTACTTTCAAGGAACTATATCAGCTGGTATCATTCTTTGAAAGAACGATATTAGCTAATATCGGACTTTGAAAGTCTTTCAAAGTCCGATATTGCAAAGCTATTGTTAACATTATTATTATTTTAGTAATATTTCCGAAATTTAATAATATTTTAAAGTATTTTTAATTTTTTGGGATTTTGCCTAAGTTATATAATAATGGATCTGGGCCGAGGGTATAAAGCCTGCTATGGAGCTCGTTATCGGAACTAGCAAATTGAGTTGTACAGTTGTACTAATAAAAGTATAAAACTTCCTAATTATAGAATAAAAAATCGACGATTTAATCGAAACCAGAGTAGCTTCGTTTGATTCGAGGTTTAGGTGCGACGAAGTCGGCGCGATCGCCATGGAAGGAGGAGAAGCTCCGACGGTCGATGTACACGAGCTATTTTGCCACTACAATGCTCTCTACTTCGACGACTCCCTCGGCGCCTGCGCCGTTTCCTGGACCTCCGAGCCTCTTCCCAGGTTTACTATCTCTCGCTTATCCGATCAAATTATATACTGCGTTGTTCAGTTGTAGACTTGTAGTTCTACAATTCGTGTAGTATTTTGTCATTGTGGAAAGAGTTTCTGATACTGTACTGTGTTGGTGACTGTAGTGGGGCAAGTGATTGTGAGTATTACCTTGGAGGTGGCTGTGATATACTCCTCTCGAAGCCTGTGTTGAGAGAGCAGAGCTTAAATTGTCTCAAGAATGTTTTGCTTCATGAAATGATCCATGCCTACATGTGCATTCATCATGGTAATAGGGACCGGAGGTAAGCAGGAAACTCTTTCTGCTGTTTGAACTTAAGCATGTCAGTTGAGAATTTTAATGATTTTTTCTTAATATTTAGTATTTGCTTTTGATTGAGCAGTGACCATGGCCAGAAGTTTCAGATTTTGATGAATTTGATTAGCTCTGGCACAGTTGATGATCGTAAGGTTAGTTGGTACTTTTTATTTAATTCTATTTAGTTAAATTTGTTGATTTGGTAATGTAACTAAAAAACACTAAAATTCTAAGTAATTTGAGTTTTCTTCAATGTGCACATTAAATTAGGATAATGTCATACCTTGTCTTTTTGTTTGATAGAACCCAAACTGATGCATTTTGTCAGTCAATTCTCCCAAGTCTTACCTATATGGAAATTGCAACTGAACTAAAGAAGAAGATGCAAAAGTAATTTTTTTATTGTGAATTAGTCCGGAAGAGAGCTTCTATGTTGTTCTTAAAAAAGAAAAAGAATATTCTTATTAATTTTGGCCTTCAGAAATTACTTGTGCAAATTGGACGAACCCTTGTATTTTAGAGAGTTAAATTGTTTCTACTTTATGTAGAGACCAGCTGATGGTTATAGCATACTTATGAGCCATGAGCTTCCACAAGAAGATATCTGCAAGAATGTAAACCTCTACTACTCTTTGTGATGTTCTTGCTTTCTATTGGAATTCTAATATTGAAAAAAAAAGGTACAAAGGTTCAATACTGCTTGGTTAATTAGAAACAGTTCTGCAATTTGGTTCTTTTCCTTATGTTTGAAATCTATAGTTGCACTTGCACTCAGGTTCATCTTTGGATTCCATGTTTTGGCCATAATCAAATGTTAATACTGCAGTCATTCGTCAATAAACCAAAATTGAATAATAAGACATTGAAACCATACTGAACCGATGCTGAGAACTGTATTATAGTCATTGGAGAGCTCACCTAGATCTTTTCATTTACATGTTCAATGTTCAATTTCATCAATTTGAATCTGTTTGTACCTCTTTCATGTCATTAAATTTTTCTTTGCTGAAAAATCATGTCATTAATATAAATTGTATCAGCAACAACGTGTTGATTTCTATTGCCATTTCCTTTAATTTGTCCCAGAGTGAAAGTAGGCTACAAGAATCAGCAGTGCTTAAAGAGAGAGGAATGAGCTCAAAAGGTCAGTATGAATATTTTTTTCTTTTCATCTAGGTATGGACTCAGTGCTCCTCAACTTCAAAATTTGCGGTCTATTGAGAGATTTGGAAATCAAAATTATGTCGGTTCACATGTTATTTGCATTAAGAGGGAAAGCAGTTGTAAATTCTGAGTGCCTTTAATCTTATTTAATATGAATTAATGAAGATCAGATATTATGAAATATTTGACACACAATAAGGTTCTCTCACTTGCAGGTGACAGTCCGTCATCTAGTTATAATCCAAGTAAAAGAGCGAAAAGGATAAACGAAATTGAGCCAGCATCAAATTCCTTAGTAGCCTATTGTTCTGAGAAGCCAGCTAAGAATTATAGTCCAACCCAGTCGAAAAAAAGAAAATTGAACAAAGATTATGCAGTGATAATTGAATGGTTGGAGGTATTTACTGATGAGGAATCAGATGGGGAGGCGCCAATGCCCTTGATAAATAAGAGAACAAATAGGAGAAAGCAGCAAAAGTGTAGTGATACAGAGGTTGGAGCATCCTCTCCGTTGATTGAAAACAATGAAAGCAGGTTTAGTAATGACTTAGAAAAGCATGGGACCGAAGGTAAATTGGTCATTGGTGAATCTTTGAACCAGATAGAAAGAATGCCAGAATTAACATCAAAGTGTAGAAATGAAGTTGTAGAAGTGCCAGATTGTTGATTGTAGGATTATAGTACTCTCTTCACCATGGAATAGCACTGCCCTTTAGCTTAACAGGCGTTTATTGGTCTAGTTTTGTGATGTAGGTTTTTAGTTATGGCTATATTATCCAATTATGTCTCATTCTATCTCTTTGTTGTTACTGGTCGTGTTTGCTCATCTCAATGGGGGCAAAAAAATCAAACATGCAGTTGGAGAAAGCACTTACATAGTATAATCTTATTTTCGGTCAAATGCTCACAAATTATAGGAGTTATCCATAGACCATAAGTAAGAAAATTAACTAAATCTAATAATAAGCAAATATTTTTATCTCCATCCGCTACCAAAATCTTATGTTTAAAGCCTCAAGTAGCCAAATTTTTGTGCAATTACCTTTCGGAAGTTTAATGTATTCTTTACTATGCGACTATAAAGGTCGTAATGTGTTCAAACATGTCCCCAAGAAGAAACAGATCAAATAAAGCAACGTGATATGTTAAAGATGCTTTAATGTGTGTTATTTCTCTTCATTATATAAAAAAATTCTAAACTTAAGTTGATTCTATTCTGCCATAACGTGGGTCTCTGAAAATTGTAGAACAACTTAATTTCACTCCTTTTATTCTCGATAACAGATTAATTCCTTCTCTTTTTTTTTTCAATTTTATTGGGCGTTGGACCGTTGGTAGAAATATTTTTATCTAGAATAGAAGTTTTTTTAGAAAAAGCTTGGTGGTGGCTAAAAGAATAGAAGTTGTAGGAAGTAGAAACTTGTGTTGATAACCGACTCAAATAAAATTGAAGGCCTCCAACAGGACCAATACAGAAGGATGTATACAGTGGAGGCCTAGAAACACTTTATTCAAAATAGTTCAGTTCTGAGTTCTGAGCTAATACGAAAGCGTACGTCACATGTTTAAATTCCGTTCCCCTACATGTTTATGATATCAACAGGATTTGACCGAGTGCCCAGTGGTGTCAAATGTCATTGAATGGCTCAAATCAGTTCTGGATAACATAGAAAATTGCATTGGTAATCAATATGAAATTGTACAGTTTGTTTAACTTTTGTATATAAAAAAAAATAATTGAGTAAAATTTCCGCAAGCGGTTCAACAAGACGGGCAGTAATGACGAGACAAACCATATCAGTCCCATATTTGTAATGTGTTAAGAGCTTGAAGACGACACCACCTCAGGTGGGGTCTTGAGTGCATTAACACCCTGATCAAAATATTTTTACACGGGTTTTCATTTTATTTAAATTGATTTTTCAGAATTTCGTTAGATCTAATTACATGTGAATTCCAACCAAATGACACCAAATTCGTTCATTTTGAGAAAAAAAAATTTTCTAATGAAATGAAATCCCATGTTTTAAAAAGGGGATTTTGATCAGGGCCAATGTGTTATTTCTGTTCATCATGTGTAAATTAATCATCAATAGAGGGGTACATAATTTTCTATATTAAGTTGATTGTTTTTGCTATATATGTTGGTGTCTGATATTAGAACAATCTAATTTTGCTTACCTAATTTTTTAAATACATCTCCGAGTGTTGGGGTGGTAGCATTTTAACTAACAGAAGGCACATTAATGCAAAATAATGAGTTTTGAAATTTGAACTCTGTGGTCATCATGTGAACTTTAAAAACAATTTATTTCCAATTTTATTGGGTATTCATCAAAAAAATATATATGAGTAATAGAAATTATTATAGGAACTCGTATAGAAAAGCCAATATCAGATTGCACATGCAGCATGCTAAAGCTGAGAGTGAGAGGCTGAGAGCGATTGAGGCTTCAGATAGAATCAAAAGGAGGAAAAATTGAAGACCTCTTTTACAGTATACGTAGAGTGCTGGTCTAAAAATAGTTAATTCAAAAATCAAAATAGTTCATTCTAATTTCTAAGCTAATACGAAAGCATTACACCGCATCCAAATGTAAAAATTGTCTTCACATTTCCAAAACACCAACTTTTACACGCGCGCGCGCGCGCGCGCACACGTGCAGTCTCTTCTTTTGACCGTCCCAAATTCCCAATATCAAATCCGAACGGTGGATGATATCGACTGACATTTATGGTTTATCCGACGGTGGTTTGATGTTAGGTACGTTACTGTTCATAATTAAACTAGTAAATTACAGTCAATTGTGAACGAATAGCCCAGAATCATTTTTTTTATAACTGTCGAAAAATACTACATTGAGGAGGATTAATATATTATAAAAATTATTTCACTTCTGTATATATATAAAATTATTAATTTAGTAAATATCGTTAAGCGGTTGAACACGGCCGGGACAAAGCATAACAGTCCACTAATTAAAGAGATATATAGGTGTTAGAGCATGATGGTGACACCTCAGGATGTGGGGCCTGAGTGTGTCAGCCAATGGCTCAGATTCCGGCGATGGACTTGGCCTTATTCGCCATCTAGCTACAGATTCAGTTAATGTTAGAGCTAAATTCCAATGATCTCAGTTTGCTCCCGGAAAGCGAGAGGCTAAGGTGTGGCGCATCCACCCCCTACGCTTTTACCTCTTGTCAGTATATCCGAATGTTACCTTTTCAGTTGGCTTTTATGCTTGACTGTAATAAACTAGGTTAGCCCTGATATTTATGTCGGCAATATGTACCATCATTGTATCAAAATTATATGTATGTATATTGTACATTAGTACATTAGCAAATATTGAGCCAATACATAAAATTTTTTTATAATTACCGTCAATAATCGCATATCCGTATGAGAGAAACCTCAAAACTGCTATATTATTTTATCAATTTTTAATAGATTTTTTGGCTTTTGTTTTTTTTTTAAATTTTATTGTCACACCACGCATTGACGGGTCGCGGGATACGAGAAAAAACAATATCTTCTACTTCTATCCGACGGTCCGTCAACCTACATCTCAACAAAATAAATAAATAGAGTTAGTTACAAACCTCAGTAATTATTTAATTAACGACACAACTTCTCTATAATTAATTATTATAACAAAATTCAATCAAATTGGATTAATCGACAAAAAAAACGGGTCTAGCCGGTCAATGTCCCTCTTTGAACTGGAGAGGATCAGAACAGGCCCTTCTCCGAACTCAGGAGGATCAAGACTCCAAATTCAAATTCAATTTTCAAACTCGATAATCCGTAAAATATACTAATCACAATTTCAATAAAATGATTCGATCAAACCAAACGGTAAATTAATCAATCAATGCGAAATTAAACTATAGAGAAATTCGATTACCTGACTAAACAGTTTAGAAATCACAATCCGATCATATGAACAATCCAAAACGATTGCGATGTAGATTCGAACTCCGAACGGCTGACGAAATCAAATAAATTAATTGAACTTCAGTTGTATAAAAATTATAAATTCATTTAGATGGAATATAAACTACTTGAATTTGGAAGGGTGAGTAGCATTCGGATATGCAAACAGAGGAAGAAGCATATAGGTCACATTATTTTTTTCGGAAGATAAATTGCGTCAAGCCTTCCAACTTATTTTTAAATTAAATGTCTATAAAAAACTTCCGGTCGTATTTCGAATCTGCTATTTTTTTATTTAAGATATATTATTATTTACCACTAGAACTCAATATAGGTCACATATAAGAAAGAAAAAATAATAAAGCAATGGTTAATGCAAAGAGTAAACACATAACTATCAAGCAGGAGGTATCAAAAGTATATGGAGGCAGCGCTGCCAGCGCATCATTTTTTCCCCTTATTCGGTGGTGCATACACAGGAAATAAATAAATATTTTCCCTTTCATTGTTCTCGGTCAACATCAAGTCAAAGATTTGACTGGTCAAAAGTCAAACTCACTCTTGGTCAACAAAAGTCATTGCTGATCAAACTGACGAGGTGTTACATTTGTTAGCGTCTAATATATTTTACAGGATGGGTCCGTCCAATATAATCGTTGTCACGGTTCAAATTTCAAACGACTAATTCAAATTGATCAATATGTTATCCATATTGAAAATTTATAAGAATTCAATTTTTATAATTTTTAATTTTAGTATTTTTTGATATTCTAGAAAATTCACGATAAAAAAAAATTATGCATCATCCAATAACATATTGAACAATTTTCTAAAATACCAAAAAAATAGTAAAAAATTTCGAAAAAAATATAAAAATTGGTTTCTTATACGTTTTCAATATGGAGAACATATTGAACAATTCACATCGGTAATTTGAAGTTTAAAGACGTGAAAATGATCGTATTGGACAGAACTCATCCGTCCAATATGTGACTGTATATGAGCTGAGTTCAAGCGAGTTGGGAACAACTCAAACTCAGCTCATCTGTAACTCGAGTTGAGTTGAGCTGAGTTAGAAATACTTTCGAGCTTTTTAAGCAAGCTCAAACTCGGCTCGTCCCCAACTCGAGCTAGCTCGTGGGCTCACGATCTAGCTTGAAATAAATATATATCCTTCAAATTTTTATTTACTTAATTCATATGTTATTCTCGTATTAAATTTTTTTGACATATACAATATTGTAAACAATAAAATTGTTATCTTTTATATTCTTTCTATTGATTTGAAACAAAATATGTCTTGAAACTCAATCAATCATATGTAATATTATTTAAAATAAAACTATATAAGAAGAAAATTTTTATTACTAATTTATAAATTTTCAATACTCATAAATTATGTTGATAATATATATCTTAAATATAAATTTATTATGTCACGAGCAAGCTTTTAAAATGCGTTTTTTCGGTATGACGGTCCGGAGATGATTTAACAATGCGGCGTTTTTTCTATGAAAAAACGGCGAAAAAACGGTGTGTATATATGCGAACATCTGTGTCAAATTCAAATGTATTCTTGTGTACAGTACTACATTTGTATGGACGATTGGTACACGATATTGTACTTGGAGCGGCAGTGGTACACGATATTGAACATCTCTAATCATTTTATTCACGATATGTACCAAATACTGTTAAAAAGTGCTCAAATTTAATTTTTCAACTAATTTGACTCAATTAAACTCAAGCAAGAAGATCTAGTCCAAGCATCATAACATCACAACATGAGAAAGGGTTAGGAAGGCTACCTCTCCTAGGCTTGCAACTAGGAGACTCGAATCCGATGCGTGGGAGTCGGTGGCATGCTCTCCTTCACCACCAAGTCGCCGGCGGCCGTCTCGAGTCCACCTAAAAGTTTAATCACCTCCTCTTTCAACTTGTGGTAGCAAGAAAGAGGAGAGCAACTAATCCCCAAGGTTTTCTCTCTTCTACTTATTTCAATTAATTAGTTTAATTAATGGAGAAGGGAGAAGGCTCAACACATGAGCATTTGAGGTGGATTAAGAGCAAGAGAAAAAGATGAAAATTTTGAAATTTTCTCTCTAATTTTCGTTCTAGGAGGAAGAGGGAGAGAAAAGGCTATGGTGGCTAGGGTTTCTCTCTCCAAATAACCTCCTTTTATAGACCAACCACTCCACAAACTTTAGGGACCTTTTTACCCATATTAGGGCAGCCACTATATGGGCTATCAAGCCCATTTTGTGATGTGTTAAATGTCCACTAATTCAATTAATTAATGGACCTTTCTCTTGTACTCAAACCGGGCCTTTAATTTACTAATTATATAAAAGTCCATAAGCTCTATTTAATTCCTATAATTAAATTGTGTTGAACAAAATTAATTATTAACTTATTAATAATTATTTTGAGATTAGCAAATGCGTTAATTTATTTCTATATGATCTTCTTGACTTAATTAATTATAACGGTTCGCAACGGTATATAATTAATTAATCAACTTATCATATTTTCACAATACACTGCTGCGAATAAATAAATAATGCACCGTGTGATTAAAGTCCTATTTGTGTGACCCTTTGAGGATTTATGCTATGTTGGCCATAGAATTAAATCGCTATTTAATTCCAATAATCATAAGCGACATCTAGCAACACGTTATGATTCCCAATTTGCATAAATAATGTACTGCTACAATATCTCAATCCTGCATAAGAAATAATAGTATTTCCTTGTCTGATTCTTATGTCACATGATATCATCGTATAATCCAAAATATGAATGTGTCATTCTTGCAGATTATACGTTTCTTGATCTAGAGATAATTGTATCAAGTTGCTAGCAAACAATCTATCTCCATCAAGAGGCCCAAACAGATATCATCGCTCACTAAATAAATTAATGAGGGACATACGGTTTTCTTGATGGACAACTTTTTCCCGCACAATTCAACAGAACATAAATAGAGTCCGTATAGCAGCTCTTATCAGGAATCAACGGTAGACGATATTTATTGAACCTATCCTCATGTGGAAAAGCTGAACCATCTCAAACTTAGAATCAAACTCAAATGAAATAAATAATGACACATAACACAATCCATATATTTATTTCTTTGGGTCGTGTCCTGTACTATGTTCTAATAACATACACATATGCAATTAAGTTAGCAACTCCTTACCTATGATTTGTAGAACATAATCATCACTTAACTTACATACTAATCTCATATGATAATTAATGTTCCTTGTTAATTATCAAGATTACGGACCTTTTAGATTTATTATTGTCATTTAATTATAAATGAACTACAGAGATCTACAATTCAGATTCTCAACCTGAATGATCTGTCAATAAATAAATCAAGGAACAAATGATCAAATATCATCAATAACATAAACCACAGAAGTATCCATATAATGATTGGCTTCTAGGACATAACTCTAACAAATACACTATGTTCTTAATACACGATATCTTTTGATATTGCACACGTTTAATCGATAAAAAAACATAAATGACGCGTTAAGTTATTAATCATTTTTTTCTGTGACGTTCATGCGATTGGCTACAAAATACCGCTATTTTCGAAAAAACGGCATTTTTTAAAAGCTTGATCACAAGTCAGCTCACGAGTTGCGAGCTGAGTTGACCTCGAGTCAAACTCGACTCATCAACCAATCGAGTTAGTTCAGCTCGAGTTCTACCAGCTCGAGTTCCGTCTCGAGTTACAATTGAGTTTTTTCTGAGTCGAGTTCGAATTAGCTCACGAGTTACGAGTTTTTTGCTCACCCCTAGTCCAATATATTACTCTAGCATTTCTCTTTATCTTTTGCACAATTTTTATAATCGGTCTCTTCCCAAAGTCTTATTGCAACAAAATGTTAAAATTGTTAATTAATGCCTAATTTGAAATAATTCCCTGATCCAAATCTGTTTGGATCACTCTTTAATCCAAACTAGCAAAAAGAGTCCACCCGACTGTGGGAATGAAAAAGAAAATGTGAGGCGATTTTGGTATGGTGGGAGATGGTTGATTTGTTTTTTTTTTCTTTCCTTTACTGTGTGCACAAATTAAGAAAGAATAAGAAAGAAAAAAATCATCCAGCACCTTGACCCATTTCTGTAAAGGGTCTGACTATTTGTCTGAAATGCAGATCGAAACCTTACATCAGATCAAGTTGCACAGATCAATGATCTATATTGATGTTAATAAATATTTGTACCCCTTTCTGTAAAGGAGCCACTTGACCTTATTTTGGGTGCGTTTATTAGTATAGATTAAGGAGTTAATCGAAATAATTCCTTCTTCTTTCTCATCCAAAGTCCGAAGCTTAGGAAGTGTTCGACATTGTACAACAATAAGAAATAAAAAAACATAAACTAAGGTATAAATCACAACCAAATATATATAAATCAAAGAATAAGACTATATATGTCATAATTCTCATTTCTATGAAAATATGGTATAAAAAAATTGGTCGGCATGGAGATTTTAATATGAAGATCACAATAAATGGTTCAGATGGATAATTTGAGACTTCCGAATTTGAGATAACACCAGAATTGTCTGAACCAGGGGCGAAGCTATGTGTTTTTTGGTGGGTCCATGAACCCACCTCAAAAAAAAATTATTTAGATATTACATTTGTCTGTAAATAAAAAAATCACAAGAAGTCAGGGACCCATCTTTAAAATTTGATGGACCCAGGTGAACATGTCGTGTTTGATTTGAATTGCATAATGACTCCTAAAAAAATCACATAGGGACTCAGGTAGCATTCATTCATAATGAATCGCCTTCTTCTTTCTTCCACGATGAATCTCATTAAGACAAAACATAAAATAGAATGGAATATATTTGGATGAATAATTATTTGTAGCATAACTTTAGGACATAATAAACAAAAACTACAACAAAAGATTAAAAATGCTATTCAGATATTATAAAAAAACATCAACTAAAAATTCTAAACACCTGTCGAAAATATTCTGAGCGGCACAATAAATTTGAAATATTGTGCTTTGAATAGTGGCTAAACTCCTTTGTATGCCTCCCATATTTATATAGTTATAATATAGAAAAAGAAGTGTTCAATAAGATTTCTAATGAACCTATTATGTAAAATTATGAGAAAATAAAAATTCATAGGGAATTGTTGTATTTTTTTGTCTTGACTTTTGAATTATTATTTTGTATATTGGATATATTATTTTAGAATTTTTGTTGTTATTGTAATATATATTTGATTTCTAATGAATTTTTTATGTTACATTATTGTAGAGTTATTTATTTAAAAATTATTATTATACTATGTTTATATTAGACGTTACATCAGACATATATTTTCAGAAAAAAAAAAATTACGGACCCTGCTAACACGAAATCCTAGCTTCGCCACTGGCCTGAACCATCTGTTCATATCGTTTTGATTTTAGCATTTCTATATATTTCTATTAGTAATAAATAATACAATTAACAGTGCTATAATTCATACAGATAAATGGAATGTGTGTTCTAGATAGACACTATATCTAGCGTACCAAAAAAGAAAAAAAAATGCAATATAGTTGCATTGCCTTAGACGTTATTTCTTAAGTGCGAAAAAATTATCAAGACACATGAATATCGTCCAGTAATATAATCAAAATTAAAAGACTAAACATATAAATACTATTTAATTTGACTAAAATGTTTATATATTAATTCCGTTTTTATTATAATTATTTTTTTTGCAATTGCAGCCAACAGTTATAAAGCAGTATAGTTGCTCATCCTCAAATCTGTAATAACAAAATCAAAACAGATTTAGTCATGCAATTCTTAATCTAAATCCTGCAATACGAACAAATTAAATCATGAAAGTTTGGGCCCTTCACACTGTTTCTCATAATACAGTTAATGGGAAATTTTGCTTGTCTGTCCCACCCATTTTGAAAAACTGCATAAAATTTTTAAGTATGAGAATGATAAAAATATAAGTCTGATCTTTAATTAATCACCTGCGACTATTACTCGTGTGAAATTCTGTGCTGAAATTTTAAATTTTTTACCATCATATTTAGTTATGCGCCAATTGGGGTTTAGGAATTCTTAAATTTAATTTGGAAGACCTTTTTCAGTTTTGCTTTGGATACAGACATTACTCTATTCCAGTTTGCAACCAACTGGCGCAACAATGTCAGTTCTTTCCGATAATCTCTACACACCTCTCATTCTGCCTCAGTGCAGTGGTCTTGGCTAGCACAACGTCTCTCTGATGCCGAGGCAGAGACCTTTTCAAGTGGAACTCCAACTTAGATGGCACCTTTACAGTCAAGTCGATCTATAATTTTCAAATGTCTTTTCCAAAAGTCTGCTCGATCGGCTCTGTTCCCTTTGTGGAAATTAAGCATCCCTCCACGCATGAGGATCTTCATTTGGCGAATGGCTCAGAATAAATTAGCTTCGATTGATTACTTAAAGAAAAGGGGATGGCAAATGGCTAATTTCTGCACTTTATGCGTGGAGCTGAGGAAACAGTACAACACCTCTTCAATACCTGCCAATTTTTTAATTGATCGGTACATAAAGCAAAGGAATTCTCTCCGTCATTTTCCGGTCTATCCTTCACTTCAAATCCTCAGTTCTTAACAGACACCACTGCACCAAAGTCGCATAGAGAGATCATGTCCATTCTTTCATTTGTAATGGGGAGAGAGAGGTGCTCCAGAATTTTCTCATATACTGCTCTTCCTATGAGTACACTGGTGGAACAGATTTTCATCGAATGGGAAACTCTTATTCCTTAGCTCATGCGTTGCTGTTCTATTCACTGATTATTTCAGGCTCGAAGCTATATCTCTATTTTTTTTTTTTTTTTTTTTTTACTTCAAAACTTTAGCCCCTGGCTAAATCGTGCACTTATTTCACTTTTATAAAAGATGGGGAGCTGATCCCTATTTTTTCCTCAAAAAAAAAGTTATACAATGATAAAATATTGGAAACTTAAGAACTGTAGAGTTTTTTTACTTGTATATGCTTAATTTCCATTTTAAAACTTTCTGAAACTACCGTGTATATGTACATTATGTCCTACAAATGTAGATAACAAATAATTTGATATATATTGATATTAAGAATATAGGAGATCAAATTCCTCCATAAAACTTAATGCTTTATTGTCAATTGTCATACAAATTAAAATCGTATAGTCTTTAATTGCAAATTCGAAAATATTATGATTTAGTCATGCATGTTGTCACATTCATGAAAAGGGATGTCAAAAATAAGTTAGTCATATGATTTGCTGTTATTTAACATTCTGATTAAATCAAAACTCTATAAATGTAAGTGGTGAGAAATCACTAATGATCTTTAAATTGCTACTTTTTCACTAGCTCTCTAATATTCTTAATTTGCATCATGCAGTGTAAAATTCCATATGCTCTTCTGCAAATGTCAATTGCAGAACTCATTTGGATAGCTAGTGACAGACTTACGGAGTTCAGAGTCGTGTTCGGACTTTGAATTGGTATCGGAAGCATATATGGATCTGCAGTTCTTGATTGCAAATGTAATACATGTAGCTTATTAAATTTAAGTTTTTCTATAGCTTTAACTTTTAAAATAGAACATATATAGTATAATTTTTTTGAATATTTGTGTTCATTTTTTTTTTTCTGAATCCGCCAGGCGTTTCGTTTAATTGGTAGTGAGTTACTTAAACAAGTAGCAAAATAAAAATCGTAAAACTTTATTTTAGGTCAAGTTGTGTATTTCACTCCTTTTTTTGGTACTGGAACCAAAATAAAATGATGGGAAACTGGCCTAGGCAGAGATGTTTGATAGGTTGATAGCGTTCGTCCTTTCTCCTCGGCCATTTCCGCTAGAGGCATATACGCTAATTGAAAATTGGTGATCATATATTATATTGGAAATGGCCTTGTCTCGACATAAAAATTGATTATATTTTTATTGTACCCAACAATTACCTTCTCGATATCAGTCGTCAGATCTAAATTTGGACGGTTCCAATCATTTAGATAGCAGTTTCGGAAAACGTGACAAATGAACCGGCGAACACAGACAAATGAACAACATGACAAGCTATTACGTACTAATTTTTGAGATAATGATACCAAAAAAATTTTGGGATAAAGACACGCTATTAATTACCAATACCATTCATGCATGCAGTTGCCAAGTACAAACTGATACGGGTACGTGCACAGCACCTTGTTTCTGCCAACCGTCATTCTATTTCGGCTCCTTTGGGTTGAACCCAAACCTCCAACACAGTCTCTTCCTTACACAGTTACACTCACAAAAAAAAAAAAAAAAAACTTATACCATGTATAGGCGCTTTGTCTCTTGCTATGAGAGCTGGCTTGAGGGCCAGAAGTCTGACCTGGCCGACCTCCTCCGCACCTCCGGCACACCCGGCGCATCCCAAATGCAACTCCGTTTGATAATCGACCAGTGCTTGCGGAATTACGCGAGCTACATGGAGCAGCGCAGGTCGCTGGCACGCGAAGATGGACCCGCCTACTTCTGTCCTTCTTGGTGCACCTCCTTTGAAAACTCTGTGCTTTGGATGGGCGGTTGCCGTCCATCCCTCACCATCCAGCTCCTCTACTCCCTTACCGGCTACGAGATGGAGGCTCATCTCAACGAGTACCTTCAGGGCCTCCGGAATTCAACCAATGTGGGCCTGATGGCCCTCTCGGCCCGTCAGCTGCAACAGGTTAATGACCTCCACCAGAGGACGCTGCGTGCCGAGGACCGGCTTACGTCCCGGCAGGCCACGTTGCATGAGGGCGTGGCTGACAAGCCGCTCTTACCGATCGTCAAGGAGAGGCAATGGACAGACGCAGCAAGCACTTCTTCCGCTTCTGTTGCTGTTGCTGCCTTCTCCTCCGCTTCTTCATTACAAAATTTCGATGACGGCCATTGTGGCTTTGCTGTGGGGGGGAATGGAGATGCGGCAGCAGCCTTGCAGACTTATGCGGATGGGCTGTCAAAGCTGGTGGAGGAGGCCGATGCACTGAGGATGTCGACAGCAAGGGCTCTGGTGACGGAGATATTGAATCCGAGCCAAGCTGTCGAGGTGCTTATTGCCGCAAAGCAGCTGCACCTCTCTGTGCACACCTGGGGCTTGGAGAGGGACCGCCAGCATGGCCGTGAATGAAGCTTTTGATCCTCGATCCACCGGGCAGTATCCTGTTTGTTTTTTTTTTTTTTTTTTTCTTGCATTATTATATATATGCTATATATGTATTGAGTACTAAACTATATAGTTTTTGGAGTAATACACATATTGCACGCTGAGTGGTCGGCTGGAGTTGTTAATCTCCAGCCCACCAGCAGTGTGTGGTGTGCTTTTTAGCTGTGCATTATGTGTATTACGGTGAGTACTAAGTACTCCAGTACTATTTATAAGTATATGTGGTTATGGTTTTTGGTGTAGTATGTAGCATGGGCTTAGCACTAGATATAAGTATATGTTTAATGGTATTTGGGTGAGTAAAGTATGTAGCAGCCGTTATGTAATTTTGTTCCTATTCATGCCTGTCTGAATGTTGTATTCCTCTTTTGTTTGGAAATTGTGTTGTGGATATATATAAGAACCTCTGGTGTGTTCTCATACAATTTAAATCTTGTTTCAAATTTTACCTTTGAATTTTGAAGATTCTTTTGTAAATTAAGTTATATTGTGTTATTTATATGCAGTATATTTGAATCTTAGTGTGTTCTCATACAATTTAAATCTTGTTTCAAATTTTACCTTTGAATTTTGAAGATTCTTTTGTAAATTAAGTTATATTGTGTTATTTATATGCAGTATATTTGAATCTTAATTATTATTGGATTAAATCACATACTATATGACAATAAATACAAACTTCTCTTCTATATTGAAATGTCAGGCGCTCTGGAAATTAACTTGGTTTACATAATTCTTGCAACAAGTCACCCATATAGAATCACAATATGAGGTTGACAGGTGTCACACGCTAAGCTGTCCACGTCGTAGAATTCAACAGTTTTTGCAATTTGCAAACAATAAAGCTTGCGTTTCCTGATCAGAATAAGCCTGTATGTCAGTCTGGTCTTCAGGTCCAGGTGTCTTCATCAGCGCTTCTGGAAGCATGCATGTTTGACGCGTAGACAAAGTGATGCAGAAAGATCAAGAGATGCTAACGTATTAGTAATTGTAAATTCATCTAACATTTTACTGGTACATATCCTGACCAAATAGTATTTAACTTTCACTCAGAGTCAGAATAGGCTGGTATTAAGTTGGTACCACTACTGAAATTGAGATAGGCTGAAATTTTCTATGTATAGGGAGAAGAATAATTCTGGTAAGATGGATCAGATAGCGCGGTGTTGTAAAGAATCTTGTCTCTCTCGTGAAACAAATGGCACGAGAAAGCCAATCTTTTTCCAAAAACAAAAAAAAAAGTATATATTTTCACTTCAAGTGCCATATAATTTTGTGTTGGTTGTGCATCATTATGTTGTCTTGTTTGAACTTTAAAGCATGCAAATATAATTTATAGTCGAAGCAACAATCTAAGTACTAATATGTTCACTTAGGTGGTACAAGCAAACCTTCCTGATAACATAGAATCCAGACCTCTGTCTCCCTCTGAATTTGCTTTAAGAATCGCGCTAAGAGAGCATGCTTTCACTTTAATACAAGATCAAGAAAAAAAGTGGAAACAACGAAGCGGTGTCACCTGGCTCAAACTTGGTGATAAAAACACCAAGTTTTTCCATGCAGTTGCTTCTTCTAGACGCGTATTCAATTCTATTGATTCTATCTGCTTGAATGGGGATATTCTTTCTGTTCCCTCTGACATAAAATCTGCTTTCTTGGGACACTTCTCTAACATCTTGGGAACAGTTCCACCTCAGCCTCCTCCTTTTGATCTTACAGGTAAACTGGGTACTACGATTGATCTCTCTGCACTAGGGCTTCCTTTTTCGGAGACTGAGACTCTTCAAGCCATTTGCCAACTACCTTCCGGCAAATCTTCCGGTCCTGATGGGTTTCCAGTTGAGTTTTATAGGAAGTTTTGGGATATCTTAAAGCCTGACTTCATGCGTGCTTTAAAGGCTTTCCAAGATGGTACTTTAGACTTATCTGAGCTTAACAAAGCTAATATCTCGTTAGTCCCAAAGAAAACTGCCTGCACTGAGATTTCTGATTATAGGCCCATCAGTGTCATAAATACATTCGTCAAAATTATCACAAAAATTTTGGCGAATCGACTACAACCTCATATGGCAGTACTTGTTAGCCCACTTCAGACTGCCTTTACAAAAGGACGATCTATCATGGAATCTTACATGATCACTCGTGAATTCATTTCTTTCTACCACAAAAATAAGATTCCAGCAGTCCTCTACAAAGTTGACTTTGCCAAAGCCTTTGACACTGTGTCTTGGACCTTTCTCACTAATGTCCTTATTGAGAGAGGTTTTCCCCCTGTTTGGATTGCCTGGGTATTGCAGATTCTTCGTTCTTCCTCGTCTTCAGTCAAAGTCAATGGAGAGTTCTCTTCCTTTTTTCTCTCACAAGAGGGGCCTAAGGCAGGGTGATCCTTTATCACCGCTGTTGTTCATTCTTGTTGCGGATGCACTGCAATGTTTCTTCAATAATGCTTCTTCAATTATCGCTGGGCCAATTTTAATTCCTCCTCGGGCACTACAATATGCTGATAACACAATCATTCTAATGGAAGCCAATCCTCGAAATCTCCTTATTGTCTCTGAGGTTCTTTCTAATTTTGCTTCCTTATCAGGGCTTCGGGTAAATGATGATAAATGTCTTTTCGTTCCAATCTCAATCCATGAATCTGCCTTCTCCCAAATTGCATCTATTCTCAAATGCCAAGCAAAGGACCTTCCAATAACATACTTAGGTCTACCTCTTTCCATTCGTCGACCCAGGAAGATTCACTTTCAACCTCTAATCTCAGCTTTTCAGCGTAAACTTAATGGTTGGAAAGCAAGATTTCTCTCGTTAGGAGGACGGCTCATCTTGGTAAAATCTGTCCTTACAGCTCTTCCCTTACACTACATGCAAGTGCTCAAATTGCCGCCGTGGCTTCTTAAGCATCTAGAGGGAATTCGAAGGAGATTCTTTTGGAAAGGAAAAGATAAGTGTCTTGGAGGCCACTGCTTGGTAAATTGGTCCAAATGTTGCCTTCCAAAAGAAAATGGCGGACTGGGCATTCTTGATCTACAACGCCAGAATCAGGCTCTATTGATGAAATGGCTTTGGAAATTAAAGCATGAACCGACCTCCGTCTGGTCATCCACAGTGCAGCTTCTATATAGAACCACTGATATCAATGATTTGAGCATTTGCGGAACCTCTTATGGCTTAACTGATATCCTACAACAAGGACCTTTATTTAACCTCTCATTTGTTCATGCTATTGGCAACTTCCCAGCAACATGGAAGCTCACTCCTAATGGAATCTTCTCTTCAGCCAGTGTCTACCAATTTATTTCTAACACTGGCGTCCTCTCGAAATTTCACCCTTTTCTTTGGAAAATGAAATCACCCCCGAGAGTCAAAATTTTTCTTTGGCTTTTACTCCAAGATCGTCTGCTCACTCAGCAGAATCTTATTATGAGGGGATGGCCCTCCGCAACTTCTTGCTCAAATTGTAACGGCGGTTTTATCGAGTCGGCAGATCACCTATTCTTGCAATGCCAGTATGCAATATCTGTTTGGTCATTAGTCCAGATGCGCTTCAAGCTGCCACTTCTTGACTTTACACTTGACATTGGGGATTTCTGGCTCTCTCTCAGAATCCCGTCTATCAAAGATTGGGATATTATCTGGGCCGCAGCATCTTGGAATATTTGGAAGGCTCGCAATAAGCGTATCTTCTCGAGTGTCGACACTAGTCCATACCTCTTACTCAAGGAAATTTGTTCTTGTGTTCGCTCGTGGAATGATCATGCTTAATTTAGTTTTTTCTTTTCCTACATGTATAGTTGTTAGGCATTAGTTTTCTTTTTTCTTTTGCTTTTTCTGTTTTTACACTTTTGTAATTATATTTTCTTTAAATAAAATTTGTCAGCGTGGTACTTGCCACCTGACCCTCAAAAAAAACATAGATTCACAAGTTCAAGTTCCGATGACGGAATTGATGAGCTTAAAATGAACATGAAAAGTGTTTTATTTTGTGAATTATGAGGCTCGATCGGCCGATGTCAAAGACAGAAATCTATGCTCATCGGACTAGAAATTAACTAGTTCAACGAGTATTGCAGCTGCCTGATTAACTAGTTTAAATTAATGAGTTTAATTAATATATGCACAGCCAGTTAAATATAAGCTTAAATCGATTAGTTAATTTTGGTGGTGGAAATATTACATATGAGCGTTTCAGACTTTTTTCATCAAAGAAATTGCAGACAGTCGTTTAACGTCATCTGTATTTGAATATTTTATGTTTAATTCATACGTGGCAGCGCTCTATTGGAGAACATTTTTTCAATGAAGAAATCTGGAAAAAAATTCAAATTAAAATGTGTCATACAACAGTGTATTACTTAAGCACGAGGATCTCTCTCATTGCATAGAATTGAGCACTAATAACATCCTAAAGCGTAACACATGAACTCTTCAAGGCAGGTACACCGACGTTTATATATTATATATCCAGTTCAATTTTATATTCTTTTGCCTATTGTGATTGAAAATCCCTGAAAAGTAATCAAGTCTTTTCATTAGGTAACTTAGTCCTCAGATGCAAACGAATCTGTGCCGCTACAGAAGTTTCAGAAATCCGAAGATATGCATATAAAATAGTACTGTGGACTGTGGTATATGTCTGGTGTAAAGTAAAGATACCGCCTTAAATATTGGTACGTACTGACTGCGTTGGAATTGAAAACCTGAATTATAAAACTAGTTTGCGGTGCCTACGGATTTTCTTTTAAAAAATTAGGGTCATTTGGCACGCATGAAATTAGTCTAATTTTTAAGAGGTAGACTAAAATCAGTCGCGATTGACGGATGAGACCGTCAGCTACGATCAAATATCAATTTTCGAGATTCTAACAGTCGATCCGAACCGTTCAATGTGTTCTCCATATTGAAATCTCGTTGGAGACAAAATTTTATATTTTTTTGAATTTTTTTAGTATTTGTTTGGTATTTTACAAAATTTTTAATCTAAACAATTCTGGACCCTTCATAACTATGATTTTTTAATATCTCAAAAAAATAGTAAATAAAATCAGAAAAATGTAAAATTTGGTCTCCTATGAGATTTCAATATGGAGAACACATTGAACGGTTCAGATTAGTCATTAAAACCTCAAAAGTTGAGATATAATCACAGCTGACGGGTCCATCCGTCAATCGTGGCTGATTTTAGCCTATCTCAATTTTTAAATTAGCAATCTAATTTATTAATCTATAATTGTCAAACAATTTTGAAATCAACATAGCTACTACTCATGTTAGAACTAACCTTTACTAAATCTTAAACACTAACACCAAAAGTACTAACTTAAATCATATTATGGTGTTGCCAATCGCACCCTTAATGGATAGCCCAACAAAAATTAGAGCACGACCCACTATCAATCGTGGAAATCTATGGGCCTTATGATCTATTTTCTCCGCGGATCAACTGGAATTTCGGGGCAACATTATGTTCTTCGACTTACATAAAGCAACATATTGATTAGTATTTATTTGGTAAAAACCCAATACAACTATGTTCCTATCATTTATCAAGGATCATTTGGGTTTTCTTAACCCACTACGATGTACGTTTTGATATGAATCTGGTAAATAATAGAAGCGAGTTGAAAGCATGAAAAGGGAATGTAGAAGACTTAATGTTGAATTATGTTCTGCTGTCAATATCTTATGTTAGAGTCAACCTGTCATCTTTGACAATTCGTACAACAATTGAGAGGAAACTATTAGAATTTAGAAACAAAGATTTTGTTGAAAACTAATGTGCAAATTGGGTTGACAATTATACTTTTTACAAATTATCTCTTTATCTATAATTAATTATCAAGTGTATTGGTATAAAAGATTTTATTGAAAACTAATGTGCAAATTGGGTTGACAATTATACTTTTTAGAAATTGTCTCTTTATCTATAATTAATTTTCAAGTATATAGGTACAAAAGATTTTGTTAATACATCACAAACATATCCACTTTGCGACAAAATTTAGTAAAATATACAGTTAGAACTCTGCGTACATACATTACAAATCTGGCCACGCAACCCTTCCCATATTGCATATGTACCAGCTATGTACCAACTATATACCAAAATCAACATTGCTCCATATAACATACAAGACGTTAACAAGGTAACTTAAAGACAATATCTACAAGCATTTGCAATTATATTTAAGTCACATGAAGATACATAGCATAAAGTATATTGATAAACTTACGCTGAAAGAATTTCCAATTCTGCCCACCAAAGGGGAGAGTGTCTGGGGCTAGCAATTTCTGGAGATATAGCTAATACTTCCCTCAACTTAGTATTAATTTCTGACATTTTGGGTCTTTCCTGTGGGTTTATTCGCGTGCACTCTTGTATTACTTCCCATATTACATCTAACTCCTGTGGTTTGTGAGATCTCAATGCAGGGTCCAGTAATGGGGTGATACTTCCAGTTTCTTTTATGCATTCTAAAGCCTGAAAAGATATTTTAATAGACTAGATATCATATCAAATAAAATAATTAATTACCAACAAATTAATATATAATAAATTGGAGTCTGGTTATTCAACTAAAAAATATATTACGATGATTGACATAATCATGACTGGTTTATGTTTCACAAGATCCCCAGCATGTAATCATAAACCACCAAGATGTAAGCACATATAAAGGTATGACTACAAAGTTAGTAGATAAAATAAAATTGAACATTCATTGGCCCTGATCTCTGCCAAAATAAACCAATAAGTATTCTAATAAAAAACTTCTTTTAAGGCCCCTAAATCATAAATTCAAAAACCAAAAAGCTACCTATGGCAACCTAATAAATTACTGGTAAAAATAGCTAAACTGCTAAAGCCAGCATAAATTCTCCTCTATGGACGTCTATAAAAATTATTCATGAATGCTAGAAAAGATTCAATCTGACAAGCTTATAACATACCAAATTTAGTAGGGAAAATTCGTCAGAGTAAGGTAGCCTCCCAGTAATAATCTCTAGAAGTAGCATCCCAAAACTATAGATGTTGTTTTTCACATCGACTGCTTTTTCTTCTGAGTAATCATTATTTTCATTTCCTAATGCCTTATCTTTTCTAATCACCTCTTTCCAGACTCTGTCCTCACTTACCTGCGCAAACAATCAAAAAAAAGGAAAAATATTTTTTAAGATACAGTTGACAAGTGTATAACATAAGTGGGAATAGAGATAATTTAGTTTACCTTTGCTGCAAAATCCTCTGTTAGAAAAATGAGGCTTGAATTGAGGACAGGGTGAGCAATGGATGGTTCCAGTTCATGGATGTGCTGGAGGTAATATGCTATCCCCATTATAATCCTCATTCTCATATGCCAATGTAGAGGTTCATTTCCTTCCACTACAATAAAACCATGCATGTAATTGAATAAATGGTGTTTTGAATTTGTAACCAATGTTTTGTTTCTGCATATATAAGTAATGCAACTCTCCTGACGTACATAACAATAATCATATTTTTCTCAGATACTCGTGCATAATATCCAACTGCTTCATTTATTTCATAGAACAGGATTATTCTTCAAATATTGGCACTATCATGCCAATCTCCCTTATCATAACTAACATTAAACTAGATGGACCCAAAAAGACTACATGTTAGGCACATGATGTGTCTTCTTTATCAGTCAAATAAATCAATTCTTGAAAAAATATAAACTAAGCTAGGAAATTTTCTTTCTTGGTTAACCTTAAATACAATAGTTTGTTAGTTATTGCAATAAATTTAAATATACACGCACATAGCATTGGGTGTTGCCTAAACTGTAGCTGTTTGTCCTACTTATAGGTTGGTTAAATAATGAGCCTAAAGTATAAAAATAAAATAAAATGAACTGCAAGCCTCACCATGAAGATGCTCAAATAGAGATCCATTTGTTGGATACTCAAAAACCATTATCCTTGTAAAAGGCACTTCCTCTTCACAATATCCCAAAAGATTGACAAAGTTTTTATGGTTTATCCTCATCAGCATCTCTATCTAGTTTTCACCAAAACAGAACAAGGAAAAGGAAAAACAAACAAACAGAGAAAAATGCGTTACTCATCGTTCATATAGAATTACAAAAAGCTTTTGCAATATGAAATTTATCCACGAAAAAATAACAGTCCCGTTTCACTCGTCCAACGTTAAATCCCATGAAAAATGAATAGTTCACTTACATTTGTGTACCATTTTATTCAAACCTCTAGTACCTTTTTATATTTAGCCATTTATAATTATAAGATGAATAAAATCTAAATCATTGTTTTCATTCTTTTTCAGTTGTATTACCAATTTTAAGACTCAGTTAAATGCGAATGTGCCCTAGAAAAAAAAAAAGTCAACTGGTAAGGTAACTACAATATTTCCAAGATGTCATGGGTCCACACCTGGATGGCCACTTAAAAAGTGGATGTGGGACCTTCTCCGATAAATCAAGAAGAGAGAAAAAAAATTAACAGAAAAAAGACAGAAGAAACAAATATGCTAAACAGAAAGAAAAATTAACATGATAGTGATATGTAGTTATATGTTATATTAACCTTCTTGAACTTAGCTTCAGCAAACAGAAAACTTTTGGAGGGGCAAATTTTCCTACCATTTCTGGGAAAATGATACTATCGGTTTTTCTTATGGAGCAGTAATTGTAATATCTTGCTCTACTTAAAAAAGATGGTATTTTATCTGAAAAGAACTGATAATCCATCATATTCTTTTTTGAGTTTCTTTTGCAACATAACATATGATACACAGCTAATTATACAACATACATTTCTTATATCTGCAAGTAATACTCCATAATTCGGAGATACTTCAAACCAATATGTTGTTGTCATGGCATGGGCCTTTGAATTGTGACAATTTTGCCAAAGCCTGTTTTTCTTTCAATGAGTGTAAATTTCACTCGATCAAAAATAAATTACTATTATGTTAAGTACTGGTATCTTAAAATTAGACCATAAATTACTACTTTAGTCAACTTTCCTGAGTTGACATTGATTTCAAGACTGGTATGCTAACTGAAAATTAGACCATAAAAGTGAGTGTAGTTGCAATCATAGGAAATATCACATGCTATGAGCCTATAACTAACAGGTCAAAACTGATAAGCATTTGTAAATCACTCAAAAGTGCTAAACACATTTGTGAGTAAGAAATTGGAGTTTTGGAAAGTATCTTAACATATTTTGTAAAACTGAAGGCCTTTTTCTTAAAGAGTACATATTGTGCATAAGAAAGGTTCAAAAAAACATGTACCTTATTTCTAAAGCACATTTCAGAAGTTTTTGACCAATCATTGGCAGATGTCACTGTCGTGGATGCAACGGATACCTCAACCCCACTTGACAGAGTCCCCTTAAAGACAGTATATTCTGGATAAGCCACTACTATGTTGCTGAATTCCTCACAAGCAGCTTCAATTTCAACTCTATTCAGTTTTGGTACACCTGAAATACAATTTGAGTATTGAGACCAGCATTTTCAAAGCTTATTTTTCTGAAGCAGGGGGTTGGTTAACAAACCACTGCAGGCTCCTCTTTTGTATTTAACTCAAATATGACCAGAATAACCCCCCCCCCCACCACCACTATTAGTCTCTACGCGTGTGGAGAATAGGGACAATGTTGGAAACTTGAGGAGTGTTCTGCTACCTCAGAATTTAGGTGCCAAATATTTTCAGAACTTTACCTCAACATGGAGTTCAAAAATATGAAGCATGAGCAGATAATAAATATGAATGTTGATCTTGTTCAACATCATAAGCAATGCACACAAATAATAGAGCATTGTCATTATTCATACAAGATCAAGAGGCAAAAAAAAAAAATCTAATTGAGCAACTTGAATACCACGGATTTTTAAACATCATGTATTTGTACAAACAATTGCAGGAATTTAAAAAAAAAAAAAAAAAAAAAAAAAACTGGGACAGGCAAGGGCTGCACATGACTACTAAGATCAATACCAACTGTGACAAGCAAGGGCTGCTCATGACCATTTATCTTGTTTGATAGCTTTTATATCAAATGCCAGCTGATTAAACTAAGCAGTATATCTTTCTTTACTTAATTCCTTGAAATAATGACAAAAATTAGTACAGAAGAGCCTACTTGACCTAGCCAGTACGTGTTGTACAATTTTTTGTTATAAGCAAATTTAAGCAGAATAAGAAAGGTAAGGACTAAGGACCAAATTACAAATATTATAAAACCACAGCCAGTTTAAGACAACAAAAGTATCCACTGGATCTAGAGATAGTTTATCCTTTTGAACATTTATTTCTGGCATAATTTCTCCCATATAATGGAAGTCAGAAAACATATCATAATTATAAATCATTACATACAGTTCAATCTTTACCTGTGACAAAGGCATGTCGCAACGGGCCACTTAACCCAGTTCTCCATGGTCGAATAGTAGCCACTCCTTTCTTCCTTGAGACCAAAACCATACAAGCCAAACTACCCACCAACAAGCCCACAACAGGAATAATCACAAAGTAGACCCAATTTCTCGAATTTTCACTTGATGCGGTTCCAACATTTGTAGCTTGTGTTGCAGGCACCTGTGCGGCCTCGGTTGAGTTTGCAGTTGTATTAGTTTCTTGGATGTGGGGACTTGATGGTGGAAGAGTACCAGTTATTCTAGGCAAAGGTGAGTGACTTGTGTTATCTTTGGGAGGTTTGGGTGGAACATTTGCTTCGATATTTTTTTGCTGTGCCAACAATCTTTGTGAATTTCCATCTGTAAGCAATTGCACGACATTAACTGGGGTTAAGAGTTAGAACCACTTGCTTTTTTATTTTAATAAAATTGTTACAACTTAGAAGTTTGTAACTAGATACATGAACCATCAGCGCTTGTGGTATGCCATTTTTTGGGGTCCAACAACAATTTCTTAAATATAGTATACTATGTGCAATCCTTGCTTCCAATACTTATGAAGTTTTGTTAGTTGTGAGGCATGAGACCCAAATTACAGAATTTTATCCTTCTTGTTTTTCCCTTTCCTATAAGTATAGCATAGTGATGACATCAAAAGAAACAGTAAATTAACTAACCTTCAAAGTTTAGTGATGAACACTCGTAATTCAACAAAAGAAGAATTAAAGGAACAAGCAAAGCCCCATATTTCAATCTTTTCCCCATCTCCTGCTCAAATCAAATTCTCACACACCAAAACAAGCAAAATCACCAATTATTTCCTATCATGAAATCACAAAAATCGGACAGGAGCTCATGATCCTCAAAAGACATAAGGTCGAACACCTCGCGTGCTTCCCAAGCTCTGTTCTGACTTGCACCTCTCACCAATAAAAAGAGCTTTTCTTTTCACTTTCTTTCTCTTTTGGAACTAGATTCTATCCACCAAGCTCAAGTAACCAAAAGCATGAAAAAGGAAAAAACTAAAACAAGTGGGACTTTACAGGTGGTTAACCTGTCTTAGTAGCACAGATTAGAGAAGAGAGAGAGAGAAGGAGAAGAAAAAAGAATGGTAGCTATGGTTGGTGCTTGGTAGAGACCTAGCGGCTGCAGATAGATAGTATGAGAAATATAATAGTCAAATATTACGACCGTTAAATTCCTCTCGAATGAAGAAAATTGATTTAATAATTGCTGGTGGTTAGACTAGTAATAGAGTTGTTTTATTTTCTTTGGACTTGTCTTCTCTTCAGTCCACAGTTCCATCCAACGGTCCGTATTAATTCTACATTTTATTTCATTATCGAACCGTTGAGGTCGAATCTGATCATAAAATAAATTATCTGTTTAGTGCTAACCTCATTATTTTTAGTTTAATAATTAATTTAGAGTTATTTGAAACGTTCAATCTATTATAAAATACAAATTTAGTGTCTGATAAAATTTAATGATTCCAAGTTTAGTGCCAATTTGCATCTCTCGTTGACTGAATCATGCTGTTGCGTTTTTTTTTTCCTTTTCTTTTATCCCTTTATTTTTTTTTTCTTCTTGTTTTAAGTCCAACTACTGCTCTTTCGGGCTGTTATAACACGCCAGATAAGCCCTATCACTAAGTTAAATTAATACTACGACAAAGAATTCTAGATCAAACATTGTTTTATTATTATTTAAGAAACAAAGACAACAACTGATCAACAAATATACAAATTGGGAAAAAAAAACTAAATACCAAGACTTATAAAGTACCTTGCATCATACATCAAACATTGTTTTCTTGTTTAAAGAAATAAAGACAACAACTAATTAACATACAAACTCAAAAATGAAAACCACAGACTTATAAAGTACGTTGCATCATAAATAGACCAAAATTTTTATTTATTTATTTGTTTTAGGTCAATTCAATTGAGGTCCAAGTAAAACCTTCGTTCTTGAGCCGCACAATAAATTACACAGATTAATCTACAAATCAACATGCGCCACATAGAAGTCGTATTGATTAATGGACTTCATAGACTTTGCAATTAGTAATTACAGAGGGTAAACATACTCAAAAGAGGTCAATGAGTGGTACATAGTTTATCTTCTTTTTTTTTTTTTTTTGAGGGCCGTACTTATAGGGATGAAAACGGATCGGATACGGTTCGGATAGTGGTCATACCATATTCGTATCGATATTTTTTTTCCGGATACGGATACGGGTCGGATGTTAAGCGGATGCGAATACGAATCGGATATTGCGGGATACGGATACGAATACGGATATATTTTAGATATTAAAATAAATATATATAAATTAAGAAAAAATAAATATTTAATTCTATATTATCATTATATTATGTTATTAGTCTAGCCAAAATTTATTATAAGCCAATCTAACTAATAAAAGCTTAGTTTATCAAATCAAAAATCTTTTCTATAGCACTAGAGGAGTAATTAGTTTAATCATCTTGTGTCATTGATTTAATTAAAGAAAAAAACGGTTCGGATAAAGACTAAATTCGGATCGGATAACGAATTTTTTTGTTGGATACGGATACGGATCGGATAGTAGTCAAACCATATCCGCATCTATATTTTTTTTGTCGAATACGAATACGGATACGGATATGGTTCGGATATTAAGTACATTTTTCAGATTCGGATGCGGTTCGGTGCGGAGTTTATCCGCACCATTTTCATCCCTAGCCATACATAGTTTATCAAGTAGCCCTATTTTGAATTTACTGATTTTAATTATCAAAATTATTACTTCACGTAACAATACAAAGTCCATAATAAAATCCAATATATGTTAAATTATCAAGTAATGTTAAGTCACCTAAAATGAAATGCTCATTTGCTTAAGTACAGAAATATTCGCATTGTTTTACAATTTCTCTAGTATATATATACCCTAAAAAACAATTGATCCTAAGTTTAATTTTTAGATCATTTTAAGATAAAAATATATACGTAATTGTGCTGTGGAAAATAAATCTATAGTTATGCTATATTGTTATATTAATAGTTTGCTACACTAACAAAGCAAAAAATTAAATTGGAATAAAAGTTGTTAAACTTAACTACCTTTGATTATACCTCAAAATGTTTTGGTAACTTGCCATATATATATACACACAAAAGAGCCGAAATTTCCCGTTGCTCAAGTAGAATATTATTGTTTTCTTTATGATCAACCATTTTTACAATTATGATCTCCAATAAGCTTTGCCAAAATGATTCTAAATTATTTGGTGAAATGGTGATTGGAGTTGGAAGTGTCGAATAGCCATCTCATTGACTTATCCGTCCTTTTCTCGGTACCAAAATATCAACACAACACCGTTGGCAAACACGTGCAATGCCCGATTTATCACGGCAACTTTTGTTTACTGCGTCGTTTCTTTCTCTCTTTCTTTTGATTTTTTAAACGACCCATATTTTTTAAGTAATTGCATAGTAATGAGCAAATATTAGATAACGCTTTTTTTTTTTTTGGGTTGGGGGGGGGGGTTCTAAGAAGGTTAAACATTTGAAATTGTATTATTTCATTTTTATATCTATTTTTTAACCCAAACCTAAAAGGTGAAATAACGAGAGTTTTAATAAAAATAAAATGTACCCATTTTTTTAACTCAAACATCAAAGGTCAAATTAAGGAAAGTGCTGCCTTTTGGACTTCACAAGAAAATACATAATTTTTGGGAGGAGTGACAAACTGTTATAAAATTAATGAATTTATGGATTGTTCATCTTCATATTTTTCACTATTCATTTATCTTCATATTCTCCACTATTAATTTATTACTATATCCCCACCACTCACTTATTGCTTATTATATGATGTCACATTTTGTAGCCTATAAAAACAAGTATTGTATACTTGTGTATATGGATGAAAGAGATAATAGAAATTATGAAATTAAGATTGAGAATATTGTCTTCTTTACCCTTGGTATATAGTTCTTTGTTTTTTTTTCTTCCACTCTATTTTACAAAACAAACTTGTTTTTCCTTTTCATTAAAAATTTTATCTGAAATTAAAAGTTCATATCAATCTAGAGCATCTAAGGGAAATATATATTAAAGAGAATGAAAAATTAGCGGGTAAATCTCTAGATTCAATATTCGAATGGGGAGTTGTCTGAAAAATAAATTTGACGAGTATATACTCAATTTTATCAAACCATGTGAAATTTTATATAGGCAATTATATATGTCCAATAATATAACACTTATAAATATATTTTTTATTTCAATTTTACGTTCGAAACTAATAGACTAAGTGGACGACTTCCCTTGACCGTTAAACTTTTATTTTTAACAAAAAAAAATATTATAAACAATTTCAGATGACTTTTATTGTAATTATCCGCCTTCCCGTCCCAAACGCAATAAGATGTACTTTTTACTCTTGGAACCAATACTCATATAGTCATATATATATTTGGCATTAATTGCCCATCGAATATCACTTTCGAATAAATAACTTGTAAAAAACTGGAATGACAACGGAAGGAGCAATTTGAGTAAAAAAGTATTAAAACAAACAATTTGAGTAAAAAAAAAAATCAACATATCACATCCACCATCTAGAGAGATGCATGCGGTAATATGACAAATGGCAAAACCTCTCATGATCAATAGGAATATTACGGTTTTCTTAAGAATCAACACCTCTTAAAGATGCTTCATATGTTATAGACCAGCATTTAAAAAATACATATAAGTATTTATCTCGATTTAAATGAATATTTATTTTAACAGGTTCGAATAATATATAAAAAAGTTTTAGATACTTAGCATTTGTTACATTAATATGTTTTGTCCTTAGCCGAAACGTATATCATTAAACAATAGTTAGGAACAAATTTAGCGTACATCCAATTTTTATAGTACATACTACATCCATTAATTATTTTTTTAATAAATTGGAAGTCAAGTTTTCCAACTTATTTTTAAATTAATGTCGATAAATAAGCCTAGCCGGATTTCGAACCTGTGACATATTCTTTTAAGATGCATTATCCTTCACCACTAATGAAGAACTGGTTCTCATTTAAAATTATTGTTCAAATTAAAAACTAAAATTTATAGATGTGTTTAAACTAATCTCAAATGTGACTTAGTTTCAAATTTATTTGGTCATCTATCAAACTGTCGTTTAAAAACTTAAATAAATATTAGTTTGACATTCGATAAGAGGTGACATACCGAAATGAATGACTTTAAAATGATAAAACTTCATACTCGTCCTAATTTATAATAATAATTAAATACTATGTTTATAATTTTCACTTTTTAGACTGAATACTAATTTTTAAGGTCTTCTACGATAGTCCGGATGTGCACTGGAATTGTCCTAGGTAACTGAAATAGAAAACTGTTGATTTCAGTTCAAACAAAACAAAGTGTTTATTTCATTCAAAATAATGTGCATTTGACAGAATTGGTAACGAGCCATGAAATTTAAGACAACAAATTTTAAATTAAAATCGATGGTCATTCAGTTCAAACAAAAGCGCAATCTAATCTAACCAAGCGTGCATCCTGATCTGACCCAGTCAAATTAAACGTGCATACCCAGAGTGGTGTTTGAAGAATATCTAAAAAGTGAGTATTGCAGTATTGATATGAATCATTAGCAATTAAATTAGATCTTTGATAAGTACTTCTCTGCAATTACCCAGAGTGGTTATTTCTTAATTCATCTGAAAATGTTATGTGATTTTTTTATTAAAAAGAAAAAAAAAGGAACAAGTTATTCTTGCTTTAAGTTACATCCCATAAACAATATTAAATGAAGCTAATTTGAAAATAACATACTCATAGTACAGGTTGAAAAAAAATGAAACTAATTTTAAATTTACAAAACTAACAGATAAAATATAACACTAAAAACTGCACAAAAGTTTTAGCATAGAATCACACAATCAAAAAATTCATTTCATAATTTCTTTCAGATAATCAATTTAACAATAATAAACATATTATAATATGACATGGTTCACAAGATATAAAATCATCTTTACATACAATATACTTTTTTAGTTATGATGTTCTTTTCAGCCGACGGCTGATCTGTAGACACTGACATATTACTGCTGAGTAATGGAATTCTGGGGATTATAGAATTCTCTGGAGCTGGAATTGTGAGTTTGGAAAATCCATGTGGCGGGCTGCAAAAGAATTCTCCAAGTCTGATAAGGGACTTACGCGGCTTAATTATTATAGTCTAATACAGTTGCTTGTGCCTCTTTAATTACTAGTCTATTCCATATTCTAGTAGCTTTAAATTTAGGCAAGGTCTGATAAGACGTACCACAATAACCGATGGAGCCACTCAGCCACATGCCATATAATATTATTATGTCCTTTGTTTTAAGATAAATACTATAACTTTAGATTTTTTTTATTTTTCTTTTTTTTCCCTTACAAACTAGACTATGCAAGAGATAAGAGAATGAAGGAAAATTAAACATGTCGGACTGCACTGACAGTTCTTCCTATTTGAAGAAGAGGACTCTGCAGACCGCACCCCTAAATAATTATTAAAATTTATGACAAACAATTTGATATTTACAAATTTGATTTTATAAAACTGCTACTGCCGTAACAAAAAAAATTATTGGTACGCGAGTCGAAAAATGGAAGACCAACATAACTTCGCTTTGAAAGTCTTAAACTCCTAAAAAAACTGGTGCAAATGGGCCTGAAAAGATTTTACAACACTTTTTGGGCCTGTAATTCTTCTATTTTGGGACTGTAGACACGAGCAGCAATACAGTCCGACCCATATCCCAATTTGACAGAAAATTTATTAGTGCCATCGCTCAAATTGCAATCGCGCGTAATCGCGCATCAGCGCTCTCTTCCCTCACCTGTACTCACCTAGAGCACATTATTTTTTGTTCATTCCGTTATCATAAGTGTTCACTTTATTAGATATAAATGTTCACTTTTTATAATAATTGTTCACTGTGTTATAAATGTTCGCTGTGTTCAATATATTTATTTTGTTTTTTTTTATTTTTTACCCAAATGTTCAGTTGGGTCAGTACAAATGTTCTGTTAATTGAGTATAAATGTTCAGTTAGTTGGAATAAAAAAATATAAATGTTATAAGAAAAAATGTTCATTTTATTAAGTAGAAATGTTTAGCTTAGTAAGTACAAATGTTCAGTTCAGTAAGTACAAATGATTAGTTTAGTATATATAAATGTTTAGTTTATTGAGTATTAATTTTCTATTTTTAAATAGGCGTGATGTTAAGCGAAGGGGTCATGAACCGGACAAAAAATACATGAAAAAATTAGAAGGGGTCATGAACTGGTCCGGTTCAAATTAAATTTTTTCCGACTCTACCCCTGGCGCTCCTCTCTCCAATAGCGCCTCAGCGATTCTATATAATAAAACCATTAGTTGACGCCTTTAATTGAACACTTTTGATTATTGAACTAAACACATTTAGTTATTAAACTGAACATTTGTAATTGACACTTGTTAGTCACGCGAGACTCACGCGTGCGCGCTCTCTGTTCAGCGACAACGCACGATGGTAATATTAGCGATGACACCTATCATTCTTGAATTTGATGCGCTTGTATTAATCTGTTTAATTTTCTATTGTGTGAGCCAGGCCGCCAGGAAACAAGAAATGTATGATAAAAAGGCTTAATTTTTTGTATGCCCTCCAACTCTTTTCTATTTGTTTATTTCTCCCTATAGTCTTGTGTATTTCTTATTTGCCACTAAACTCTTCTAAATGATCACTTATTTGCCCTTCAAGTTAATCATATAGAATTAACTATAGTTATCTTATAAGTAGACTGAAAATTTATTCTAAATTAAATTAAAATGACAAAAATACCTGGACTATTTTTCGCTTTCCCTCGTTTTCCCCTTCGTTGCTCTCCATGACATTCTATACTAAAATGGTAGTTCAGCAACATCATTTTCGTTAGTCCAGAATGGCCTGGTACATACAGCAATATTCTAATTAAATTGACCCAGAGAGCCCTGTTAGATTATTTCCATATAGGCTGACGAGTCTATATGGAAACAATCTAAATTAAGTATGGGCTGATTATTGTTTGGTATCCAAGTTTATATTGATTATGGTAATAAGCTAAACATGGCTGCAAAGGAATAGCAGATTTTGTGCAATAGATGTATTGCCTTTTATAGGTGGTTATATTTAGAAACATTACCTATTTTATGATGGACAAAATATGGTATTGTGTGGTGGCTAAGAAGTCCTTGGCACTATATATATGGGGTTGGTCCCCAAGGGACAAGACACACACGAGTATTGCTGCATACATGCGTTGATAGCATCATCTCTGCTTCTCTCTCTATTATCCCATCAAGTAGTTAGAGAAAGTGCTCTAGTTTTAGACAAAGAGCACCTAAGACATGTCTTGCTCTTTTGGAAGACCTCTCTCCCGACTTTAGTGCGTGCACAGACGCTGCTGAGGTGCTGCTGGAGCATAGAAGACATATTCAAGATCATAGAATAACCAGATAGATCCAGATAACGCTTCCGCTTAGTTTATATTAAAGTTTCACTTGAGTCGTTCCTTGGGATTTAAAACCTAACAAGCCCGACTGACAAAACTTTATAAAACTGGTACATCCATCCGTACCATTCATCTCGTTACACTGGTACATCATCCATACCAGCAACCTGTTGCAGCCACCTATATTATTCATTTATTCCTTGTTGATGGGAACGAGCAAAAACTGAAAAATGAAGTAGATATACCTCAAAACAAGCAAGATAAAAAAAAAAAAAAAAGTAATTTGCCTTGTTCACATTTTAGTAAAGGAATGTCTCGTTTTTTATTTTTTTTTTTCAGAACAACAATGTAAAAATGCATATTTAGAAATTGACGAGAGAGTTAAACGGCAAATGCGCTGGAGGAGATTAAAGCTTTTAGAAATACTGCAACAACAGGGTGGTTACGAAAGGAAATAAAAAAGGACATATGCTATGATTTCTAAGGAAGGGAAAACGAAAATGGTCAGGTATTTCTGTCTTTTTAATTTAATTCATAATTAATTTTTAGTTTTCTATAAAATAATCATAGTTAATTCTATATGGTTAAGTTGAAGGACAAATAAGAAATCAATTAGGAGAGTTTAGTGACAAATAAAAAATACACAAGAGTAGAGGGAAAAATAAATAAATAAATAAAAGTTTAAGGATATATAAAAAATTAAGCCTGATAAAAAACCCAACATCAGAGACTAGTATCTCGAGTAGTATGTTAACCAATCGAGTAAACAAAATGAGAGATGTGCTATACAAAATAAGCCCCTTCCATATATAGTTCATTAAAATCTGCCATAATTCAAGCCCACTACACAATTTTGAAACACCCCTAAACAAATTACATAAAAAACTTCCTTAAAAAAACTCTCTCCTTGGATTTCTTATTCATCTTATCCTACCACATCGATTTGCTCTATGCCTTTCATTTCCCTCTGCCTCATCTTCTGTTTTTTAATGCAAGCAAAAATAAAATAATAAAATAAAAAACTTAATGATTAGTCGAATCTACTAGAAATTTGACAAAAAATTGAAAATTAGCACAATACCTTCATTGAACAACAATTCATCAAGGACCCGTTTGGCAACAACAAGTTTAGTCTAACCGCTGGATCAACGAGTTAACCTGCGGACCTTGCATTGCCAAACACCCTTGATTCTGCTACCTCCCTAACTAGGCCATTCCACGGGTATATGGAACTTTGCATTTGTCCTTGGTACATGCTTGATTTAATAATATGTTTTCATGCAATTGTTTCACAAACTTCACGACATCAAGCCATGTCCCAAAGTACAGAAAATAAGAAAAGGCACAAAAAACTAATGCTTATAGGTTCCTACGTTTCGTACTAATGATCTGTGAATAAGCTTTATTTTTTCCTTTCGAATTCATAATCAATGGTAGAATATCAGCAAGCACTACCAGATATATTATTTGCCATCGCTTCATATTTTCAAATTTTAAATTTCAAAATTTCAAATTTTAAATTTTCAAATTTCATATTTTCATATTTCAAATTTTCAACTTTTAAAATTTTCAAAATTTTAAAATTTCAAAAATTTCAAATTTTAATTTTTTTTAAAGTTTCAACTTTTAAAAATTTTAAATTTTAAAAATTCAACTTTTTAAAATTTTAAATTTTAAATTTTTTTTTCTAAAATGTGTAGATTAAAATGAATGTTATAGGTGAATGCATTCACTTATCACTAATTTTAACCTTTCATGCCAAACAACAATTACTAACTTTAACCTCTAATACTAACCCAAAAATGCTAACTTTAACCCTTGATCCCAATAAACTTTGATGTTGCCCCCCCCAAAAAAAAAAAGAAAAAGGAAAGAAAATATCAAATTTATGCAAATTCATGCAGTTCAATTCAACAGAATTATGCCGCAATTAGCTCATATCCACTGCCACCTAAGCCCAAACTGTAAAATTATATTTGTAATCCAAGTTGACAAATTATCTTTAATCACTGTCTAATTGGAACGAGATCCTCTGGTCGGCCGACCAGTGGTCGTTTTTCAATATCAGCCGTTCGATTTAATCTCAATAGATATAGATGCCCCGTGCATAATACCAGATTGATAGGCCCGAAAAATCTTAACCGTTCAGATCAAATCAGGCGGCTCGGATCGAAAAACGACCAGTGGTCGTTTTATATCGTTTTTATAAAACGACCAGAGGATCCGAGTCCCTGTCTAATTAGACCTCAAATAATAATAATAATAATAATAATAATAATCCACGGACATTTAATCTGTCTGTCTTTCTTTCCTTTTGATTTATTTAAAACAATTTTGCCAAGTCAAGACTCAAGAACTACAATGAAATTAAGATTTTGTAAACGAAAAAAAAAAAACAGAGAGCGTGAGCTGGAGGGTCCTTTCACAAGAATTAGTGTAGCCGTATAAGTTATGTTTTTTCTGTGTGTTTGATTTGTTATTAGGTATGAATATGATAGTTTTTTTTAAAAAAAAAAATGTAATGCGGGCCAGATAAAAAAAAAATCTCCTCCTTTTCATCATCTGAGAAATAAAAACAGCTTAAGAATTTCCTTTTAATGCTGACGAGTGAACATATCAGATAGACATCCTCGAACCTATTATGTCTCTCACGCTTTTTCTTAAGGAAAATTTACTAGATGCCTTCATTACTGAAAAACATATTAGAAATACACCGATTAGAATATATAAGAAGAGAAAGAAATTACAGCTCCAAGCTTAAATACAGTCAAATAAAGGCCTTATTTTATTTGTAGTTTTGGACTATTTGAGTTTATCTTCTAGGTAAGTTCGGACATAGAGTTCTAACAATTTAAATTTATACAAATATTTACTCTTTCCTTCCAAGACCCAACGTGGCTTTCCTCGACTATTAATTTTACTGAACATCATATGTAAATTAAAATAACTTAATTATCCATTGATTATGCAATGATATATTGGGATGATGAATTAGGTTAACGAAATTACTAGAAATAGTAAATCTAACGACAATTTAAAACACCTACCCACTTATCAATACAGTCACTAACATGAATTAGCACTATTTTTTTCTGTCAATCCAAACATATGTTATTATCTTGAGTCAAAAAATATATATGGGCAATTTATTACGTTATTTTATTATAGGTTTTGATGATCAAATAATTTGGTCAGCTTTTTTTTTTTTGTGTGAAGTTACTTTTTTACTTTTGTTTTACATTAAGGATAAAAAATATACAGTGAAAAAATATGGACAACGTATTAGTTTTCTACAATTTAACCATCCGAAGTTAAATTAAGGATTGGCAGAAGTAATCCTCACAATTCACAAACTGCAATGCGGATTAGGTATGCCAGTCAGGCAGTCACTGGACCCGCGCAGCATTTAAGATCCAAAATCCGATAACAATCCTGGGTGGTCTGGGGTCAATGGGAGTCGGATCCTCTGGTCATTTTTTATAAACGACCACTGGACGTTTTATTTGATCCGAACCGTATGATTTAATTTCAACGGTTAACTTTTTTAGGACCTATCAATTTTGGTATCATGCACGGGACATCCTTAACCGTTGAAATTAAATCAGACGGCCGGAATCTAAAAACGACTAGAGAATCTCTCTGGTCGGCAGATCTCATTCCGAGGTCAATGGATTAAGTCATGGTAGGCCACTGACAGGTTGGGTTGGGCCGGACTTAGGTCAGAACTAATGCGGTCCAATTTATCAACTCAATTTCGCTTCATAAGGTAAAGGTTCATTTGACAGCGTCAAAGTGGACTCGGGAGACCCTGACGAGTTGACGTTTTAAAAAAAAAAATAATAGTTTATCACAGGTCACAGTCTTACAATGTTTTTTTTTAAAGTTTAACAGCGGCTGTTAAACCAGACAGCCTTACAATGTTGACCACCATGATCGCTTGTTTTCATAGGCGATAAGTACGAAAACATCGTTCTATTTATTTTTAATAATTATATCCACCTTTTGGTTACCGATAATTTGCTTGAAAATTTAAAATATGTTTGTCAAATTGTTTGAGTTCTTTTTGTTTCTCCGCATATCTACGGATAACAAAATTGACAGATCTAATGTGCATATACTTTTATATTTTATGATTATAAATTTTATTTCATAATTTCATTTTTTTTTTTGAAAAAAGGTTAATTATTGAATTTTTTAATAAAAGAATAATTGCTGATCTTGTCTACTTCTAAATTAATGCATTCACGATTATCGTTGTATACTTCATTTTTCTTTTATTTTGTTGTATTTCACTATCATTATAGTTTTTTGAAAGAAAAACTATCATTAAAGTGGGAAGCATGTTGCTAATAGTGTTTTTATGAATGCAAAACTCCAAGTCTAAATATATTATTAATATTAAATCAGATATGAGATGATTATTATTGTTAATTTTTTGTTCAACACGGAGTTGAAAACATAACAGTTGATGTTTTCATTGTAATGACGATACTCTTAAAGACGAACACAAATGATGTAATGTACAGACGATCTTATTTTTGTCCACCGAATCTGAAAATAATTAAATCACAAATCAAATTAATCAATTCCAAACAATATATCAGAAAGGAAATCCGGTCTAGTATTATTTTGAATTCTTTTCCCAGCTAAATTTACAAATCAATCCTACATATTTTCCCTAATTAATTTGCAACATTTTGAATATTGAATTAGCATCGAAGTTACCGTTCAGATAATTCAATTCAACCAGTTGACTACTTGAACGGTTGAACCAGTGGCACAATCACAGGAACGTTGATATGATCAGCTATAGGCGCTGGTTCAGTTTTAAATATTTTTTCTCTCTCTCTCTCTAATTAAAAAAAAATGAACTAGTATGGCTGTGCGACAATTTTTAAAAAATTTCATACTTAATTTTTGAAAGCCTGAATTTATTACTAATATTTAAAATCCAAAATTTTTTTCCAAAAAATATACACAACAATATAATTTCAGATACATTTTTTTTTCAAAAAAAATATTATAGATGGAGTGCCAACATAAACATGATGTACATTTTTTTCGGTTTTAAGAATATGGTTTATGTTTGTCATTTCATATTTCAAAACAAATTTCGTAAATACATTTCTATTTTATAAAATGCCACATTCAAACATGGGAGAATAAGGAATAGGGAATAGGGAATAGAGAATAAGGAAGATGCCACATTCAAACATGGGATAATTGGGGGTATAAGCCGATTTATCCCCTATTCCTTATACCATGTGTTTTTCGGAAGAGAAAATACGGAATAAATCGGCTTATACCTCAATTTATCTCATGTTTTGTTTCAAAAAAAAAAAATTATCTCATATTTGGATGTGATATCTTTCTTATTCCATATTTCAAATTTCTATTCCTTATACTTGCACAACCAAACACATAGATTTGGTCATTGTAAGTCAGGCATACGTGATATATATTTTTTTCGATTTTAAAAAAATACGATCCATTTCACCATTCCATATTTCAAAGCCAATTTCATAAAATAGATTTTCTGTTTTGCAAGCCAACATAAACAAAATGTATTGTATTTGACATAACACTAAAAAAAATAAAATAAAAGCTAAGGTAGAAATGTTTCATGTAACTATATCATATTTCGATGTCTCCCATATATGGGCCGTTTGGATGGTATGAGAATAGGAAAGAAATAAGGATTTTAGGAAGAAAATATTGGGAAGTGTGTAACTTTGGGAAGAGTGGGAAGAAGTTATTCCGGACGGAAAAAATGTTGTTTGGATGATGTGTTAGGAATAAGGAATGAATGTGTGGTAAAATAAGAAATGCATTAGGAAGAGTACTATTTCGAGCGGAACTAGTCCCACCTTACGCCTAACACGTTTGGATGCTTAGGAATAAATTTCCGCCTAGGAATAGTTATTCTTCCTTATTCCTAAGCAATCCAAACGCCCCATACGTACTAATTAAATTCGAAGTGCTGATGCAGAAAGTACGTCACAAATCAGCGTATAATTGTTTAAATTTCAACATTTTTTAATATCTTCAAACATTAATGCGTTGAGATATCAATACCAAATTACCAAATTAGGAAGGCTTAAAGCAACTCAAAACGGGAAACCGTAATAGAAAGTACGAAGAAAGAGAGGAAACCATCCCCCCCCCATCGCCCCCAAAAAAAAAAACAAAAAAACTCATGACTTAGGAGAGAGAGAAAGAGAAAACGAGATAGGAGAGAGAAACCCTCGCCATTCTCTGGTCGAAACAACAGCTAGCTGGAAGAAGAAGAAGAAAGAAGCGCAAAAAAATAAAAAAAGAAACCTTTCTATGTCGCGGCGTGCTCTCCTCTCCTCTTTCTCAGGCGAGATTTCTACCTCTAGAGCTAAACCAGGCACGATCTCCGGCGACGACGACGCAATCGTGGAGGTCGGCGACGTGGAGGAGGAGTTGGAGGAGCAGGAGGAGAGGTGGTCGAGGCTGTTGCCTGAGCTGGTGGCGGAGGTTGTGAGGCGAGTCGAGAGCGGCGGCGCTGAGAGGTGGCCCAGACGGAGAGATGTCGTCGCTTGTGCTTGCGTTTGTCGGAGGTGGCGCGACGTCACTCGGTCTGTGGTTAGGTCGCCTGTTTCTTGTGGTCAAATCACCTTCCCTTCTTCCCTTAAACAGGTAATTTATCGATTTGGGGCTTTTTGCCTATTAATTTATGGAATGTATGTAGTTTGATCTCGAGGAAAGGGGGATTGAAATGGCGGTCTTGATCTCTGGCCATTTTGAAGTTCTGAGGGAAAAATTTGTGAAGTTGGGAGTAATTGTTTATGCTTTACTGGAGTGGTGTTTTCAATTGTGTAGTTCTGAGTAATTATGGGTAAAGTTTCACATGCTGTTTTTTCTTTTGAAATGATGGCTACTGTATTGTGATTAGATTGGGAAATTTCGAGGGAAAAATTGTGTAATTCATTGCATTTATTTTTGCTTTACAGCCAGTGGTGTCGTTGCAAACTACAATTTTGTTAAACATGTAGAAGGTATTGCTAAAAATTTGCCCGGGTGATTGTCCAATACAATCTTGTGGATTTGCAACAACCTTATGTCTGCAGAATCCTCCATATATTCTTTGCCAGTAACACATATATTAGCTTACTTTCAAGTTTTAACAGTTCTGGCTTATTTTTATCTTCTGATGTTTTTACAAAGGATGGAGTAATTTTGTTCTATTTTCTTTTTTGTTGAAGCAGCCCGGACCAAAGGATTCTCCTGTTCAATGCTTTATCAAAAGGAATAAAAAGAACTCGACTTTCTCTCTTTATCTTGGCTTGACACAATGTAAGAGCAATTTCCATTATCTTTTTTGTTTTTGGTTTTGCCATTTAATTGAGTACGTAATTGACTTACGTACTGTGTCTGAATGGATAAATATTTTGATTTCACACAGAAACTTTTTTTTTCTTTCACCCTTGGATATATCATTCCTTCTGAGTGTATCATACACTCATACCATCTTCTGTACTCTGTATTGTATACTTTATTATATGTACAATATCATGATTATTACGCCTCCCGCCACCAAAACTGGAAATGTCACCTTAGATGATTTGGATATACATTTAAACTCTTGCATATCTCTACTTTTGGTATGTTCAGCAATTGCGGATAAAGGGAAGTTTCTATTGGCTGCTCGAAGATACAGACGTCGGGCCCACATAGAATATGTTATATCGACTGATCCTGATGATTTGTTTGAAGAAAGTAACTCATATGTAGGAAAGCTGAGGTGAGATGCAGTTCTCTTTTGTAAAGTTTTTACTTTTAGCTCAGTTGTGCTAATATTTAGATATGAACGAAGGCTAAGGATGATCGCAAGTACACTAGTTATGCAAATACAGTTGTTAAACAAGAGTTATGAAGCAGGAACATTAGTAAGGCTGTGCTTGAATGGTTAAATTAAATAAGAAGCATGGTAAGATATGATTTGCCTTTAGCTATATAAAAATAGTGCACTGATATAAATCTATTGGTTAACTTAATGAATCACTTGTTTTGTCTCCTAGGATGTTTATTTGTTCATTAATTGAAAAGCCAATTAATCAATAGATTTCTCTGTAAAAGTGCACATTTCCCTCTAGACACCACAGTGGATATATATGCATTAATGGATTGGAGATATAGCTTTTTTATAGACGTTTGCCTGCTGATATTCATTTTTTTTTGTATGACATGACACTCTGTAAAACACTCAAATTACCATCAGCTCTAAAATCTCGTGATGTTGTTTAGCTGTCTTGCATTTATCACACAATCTCTCATGACAACTTGAGTTGTACTCATATTGAATTGGTCTTTCCATTTCCATAATATAAATGATAACACATAAGTCTATGTATTTTGCCAGGTCTGATTTCTTGGGCACAAAGTATCAAATATATGATAGTCAGCCCCCATATGCGGGTGCAAAGGCAACTAACAGCCGATCAACTCGCCGTTTCGGCAGTAAGCGCATCAGTCCCCAGGTTCCATCAGCCAACTATGAGGCTGGATACATCCATTACAAATTTAACCTCCTCAAATCGCGTGGGCCACGGCGCATGCACTGTACTCTCCAGTCTCCCATTTCTTCTAAATCCACTGAGCAGAATCCACAGCTGTCAGATAGAAACGAGGATGATGCTACCAAGTTGGTAGTGAATAAGCCACAAATTGGTATGATACCTAGTACTTTATAGTTATCCACTTGTTAAACCGAACCTCAAAATAGTTCAAACTAGATAAACAGGAAGTTTTACCTGAATCAAATGAGAAGACCATACTTTGTATTGTTTTACCGCAAATATGGAACCGATATTTTAACTCAACCAATCTTAACAATTATCACAATAAAACTGGAAAAAAAAAAAAATCTATTTTTAGGCATGGTTTATATTATAATGGTACTGATGCATATACCGTGCGTCCGTGCCCATAGAAAAAGATGAGATTTAGTGCATCCATTCATCAAATGGTTTCAGCTTTTCTATGGTCTGAAGTTGATGCCGCTTGATGCATTATCAAATGATACTTTTGCATTGCATGAAATTTGATAGGGATATTGCGTGCCTAGCCTTATTTTTAGTCAAACATTTGTTGATGATTTGAGAAACATTGTGAAGGGATCCCAAATCCCAAACATTAAGATATGCTAATGCAAGCATGCTAGATCTGAACCACCTGTTTCATAAGGATCTGTAAAGAAACTGAGCTTGAGGAGCTGGTATGGACCAAATAATACCATTATTATGGGATTCTAGTAATATTCTGTGTTTTTAACACCTATGTGTAGAGAAAGTGGTGCTAAAAAACAAAGCACCTAGGTGGCATGAGCATCTCCAGTGTTGGTGCCTGAATTTTCATGGCAGGGTGACTGTTGCTTCGGTGAAAAACTTCCAACTAGTTTCAACAGATGGAGATGAAGAAACTGTTCTTCTCCAGTTTGGCAAGGTTGGAGACGATATGTTCACCATGGATTATAGACATCCCCTCTCAGCCTTTCAGGCCTTCGCCATCTGCCTCACCAGCTTTGGCACCAAGCTAGCTTGTGAATAAATAATTAATAACAAATGTTCTTACGGTATATGAGTCTGTTTATTTTTATGTTAAATTAACCAATACTTGGGTCTGTATAAGTATTTCTAGTGTTTCGTAGCTTATTTCATTGGCGAACAGGCTTTATGTATTTGGAGTGAGTTGCCTTGTCTTTTGTTGTGAAAGAGAATAGTGGTTTGTATTGTAACTGTGCAGTGTAGTAATCTTGTAATCTTTTACATAAGGGTTGGGTTGCATTTTGCATGCGTTTCAATGGTTTTTAGTTTTTTTACAGTTTGTTATAAACGAATTTGACAGATATGTTGCTATCGACGTAGCAGTTGTAAAGGAGTTATTGTGCGAATTTGCGTTTTGCCAGTTTCAAGGAGAGTAGATGACTATTCATTACATCCATGTAATAACTAAATACAAACATAATTTAGTCAAGATCTTGTGTCCCTCTATTATTATACCTAAATTGCCCCGTCCGAGAAAGGAGCGATGAATTGACAATGAGTTTATTTAATAATTTTGATCATATTTTTTTAGTAATTCAAATCTAACAAAATATAAAAGAATTTAAATATACTGGTGGTTTTATTGAGCAGGAAAATAGGTCACAAATAGCATGTAGTTTTGAGTGCCATTTGTTTACACATTAATGATTGTTTTAAGTCTATTATTAAAAAATTCAAATTATCTAATGAACAAGAAGATATGCACAAAGTTTCAGTAATCTTTGTATACGATAAATGCTCCAAGCGTCATTTGCTCTCTTAGTCCCTAATCCAACCCAAATCAGCCATTAAGTTTTCAAACTTGCTTATGATTTGTCAATAATAAATAAATAAAGATTACAAAAGTACGGACGTTGTGGTACCACAGTAATAATGACATTGCTTTCCAATATTACAAAAATCAGGTAGGAAGAGCGTCAGACGGCAATTGCATATTTGCAGACAAACATGTAATGGTTAAGCTAACTCAAGACATGGTCCAAATAAGAAAAGCTGAAAATCATGTCCAAACGTGCGGAAATAAACAAAAGTCAGCTGTTCATCTAACATGAAAACTAGTTTACATCTTACCTACCTACCTCAAAGCAATAATGGAAATGATGAAAAATTTTATAAGAAAACACTGCATTTCACATCTTTTTCATAGTTTCTCCTGAAGCTGTTGAATATAATTTGGTACTATAAGAAATACGTCATATTTTCCTCACAAAGATATTTGTCATTTTTGTCTGCCATGCAATAGAAACGGGCTACAGGAGTTACAGACGATATTTGTTTTGCATTGCAATTATACTCTTGTGGTTTTGCAGACATCAAATTTTCACAAATTGATAAAAAGAGCAGCTCATAAATGCTTGATAAATAAAATAGATGGCAAACCTGTGCGGACATTACAAAATTACTCTTTTGGGGTCTATAAACATGTGGCTTGGCTCTCATGTTTCAATTAAAATCTATACCTATTTTTTATAAACTCTGTATTACTTAATTAAATCAAAACTAAGAACTTTGCAGCGAAGGAATAGAAAATTAAGCAATCAACAATTCACCTAATATCAACACTTACACACCCATTCGAATTGCAATTAAACATAGCAATTCCGAACATGCATCAGATCATAAACCACTTTTTCACCAACATTACTAGTGATCTTTATATTCTCGTTAACCCAGGTTAATAATCCTGTATGATGGACTGTTAATTTTGCAGCATATCTAAATCTCCATTTCTTCTGAATCAAGTTCAGCAGGTTGTTCTTCTGAATCAGATGCTTCTCCTTTGGTACAACCTAACTGAATAATATTGCTAAGTTTTAAAAAATGCAATGTAAATAATGAAATAAAAAAAAAGAGTGTATTATTAAACTACAATCTTATATTGGTAGGTCGTCTGAAGCCTAAAGTACGGGGATCAAATGTTACATTGATAGCTCATCTGAATTCAAAGTTCAATGAATAAGAAAGAATAGAGTTTTTGTTCTATTCTCTAATGTAATGCATTCACGATAAATAAAATAAATGAAATTTGGATTTGTTTCATACGAGATCAAAGGATGGATAAAGCAACTCTCCATTCCGATTCATTTGCACCATTGATTTTTAACATGCATGCATTGCATTAAAAATCAAACAACACCAATGGTTACATTTATTGCTTAAGATTTAAATCATTGAAAAATTATAATGATGCAGCCCAAAATTCTGGTCAGTACATCCCTCTCAAAGTTACTCAGCAGTCAGGTGTTAGGGTTGGGGATCCATCAACAATGGTTAACTTGACAATCTCGGCAAACTTTTTCAAAATAAGTAAAAAAAAAAAGGATCCTGAAAAAATTGAAAAGGAGAGATTATAGAGATGTTGTTGGCCTTATATATTGGCTGTGTAATAAATTTCATGAAATGTCATTTGATATTCCATCGAAGTCTATTAAATCTGGACCATTGCAAAGTTCAAGTCTTTTGATTGACAGATAAACTTGCATCAAATTTCATCACTTATTATGTACATAATATACATAGAGTATAGATTATGTTATAAATGTTAAATTTCAAAACTAAAAATTTCTTTTAATGTTTGTCAGGATTGTCACATTAATCCCACTGTGAAAAGGTCCCCACATTTATTCAAAATACTCCAAAAGAAAACATAGAATTCTTGTGCATTACATTGGAAATGGGAGACATGCTATATTGATAACATAACAGTAACATTTAGAAATTCTCAACAATGGAACCTGAACGGTCTGTAACCCAAGAACCTTGCTCACAGTTCCTCCATAAACCCGGTGGGCTTGTCTCCGCTGACTCTTTGAGATTGTATTAGCATGGTGCAACAGGCTGATGCAACTACCAAACTTCCTTTGACAAACCAGACAAACAAGCACCCCTTCGTCTCTCCTCTCTTCATACAACCTTTTGAAAGAAAGCAAAATAGCATCATGATCCTCAATAATCCATAGTACAATCTATTGTAGCTTAATCACGATCGGAAATACACTTATTATACAATTTATTGTAGCCTATCAGTACCATTTTCTCTGCACTAATACCAGTCCTTTAAGCAAAAAAAATTTTAACACTGCTGCACTTTTCAGCAAGGTGCAATGCATCAATAAACCGCAAAATATACTGAAACAATAGCAATTCAATACTGATATTGCGTACCAGTTCCACACTTGCATTGCATGATTTACATCACTGCTTTTGTACCAGCACATTCCAACTACTGGTCATTCCAGTAAGAAAATCTAAGCAGTTCATTTGTAACGACTAGTATGCAATTATACTGGAAGAGAGATTTCATCACCTTAATACCAACCAGTATGGCAGTATGTACCATCTCTACAACTTAACTAACTGGAGTTGTTCAACAATACCTTCTCAAATCCACATCGCTCTGGAACAGATCAGAGAAAAACCCTAGAATCCTTTCATAACCCTCTCCCTCTTCATCTGAACAATCACCATTCTCTTCTTCTTCTATCTGGAAGAAAGATTTGCACTTATCTAGAGCACTCCTTTGCACGTCTTTACTAAAACTATGCGGCGCAGATGGTGTGGGCTTCGGTGAGGAACACTTCGGCACGAGCGGGGCCCATTCGGAGGAGGCGTGGTTTGGCGATGGCGGGTTCGGATCGCATGGCCACGGCGTGTCCGATACGACGATTGGCGAGGATGCTCGATCGGACGGATGGGATTGGCCGGATGTGAGTGGGTCCCACCAGCAGAGGGAGTCGGCCAATTTCTCTAGTTTCTTGCGCTCCTTGCGCTTCCGCCTCTCTTCTCGCTTGAATGCAGGGGTTTTGATCGGACCCAGGTCCATATTTGGGGTTTTGGTTTGGAGGAGACCGGCGGAACCGTATCCTCTGGATTTCTTTTAGAGAAATCCAGTGGACTTCCTCTCATCTGATCCGTCCGATTTAATCTCAACGGCTAAAATTTTTTCGGGCCTATCAATCTGGTACTATTCACGGGGCATCCATAATCGTTGAGATTAAATCGGACGGTTCAGATGCAAGGAAGTCCACTGGATTTCTCTAAAAGAAATCCAGAGGATCTCATTCCGGAGACCGGCGGGGAGTGCGAATCGTAGAGTTAACAGAGTTACAGTTACTGCAGTGAGCAGTTTTACATTACAACCGTCCGATCCGATCAATGGTAGGTGCTCCGTGATTAATTTCGATTCCGTATTGTCCGTAAATCTTAACAGTCGAAATTAGATCGGACGGTCGCGATAAAAAATTGCACAGATTAGGTTAACCAAAGAGTGTGGTGATTAACATATTTTAATAAGAAAAATTAAAATTTATTTTTTTTAATTGTTAAATATGTTTATTTTTTATAAACATCTTCGAGATTATACTGATTAAACGTATTATTATAATTTTAATTTAACTAATAACGTCTATATAACAGCATAGAAATAACATTATAATAACTAAAAATAAATTTATATATCAAATAAAATACGGTAATTACAATTAATTTTTTTATATACATAATACAGATTTTACAAGCTATACACATTGCAATTTTAATTAACCTCTCTAAGATGCACTTTTATGGATTTATAGTTCGGGAAATTCTTCCATGAGAAATTGAGAATCAATTTCTAAACTGGACTTTAATCTCAACCGCATATTTTCAAGAAAGATTAATTCATTAGCAATCATGAACGGTTGCGATTAAAGTCCAATTCAAAATTGATTCTCATGCAGAATTTCCCATTAGTTTTTTTTATTTAACATTACGTGAATAACATTATACTTTAAACGAAATAAATAAATATTAAATAAAATAATGATTGAAACATGGATGAAGAACAAAAATTGATAGTTACTTCACTTAAATTTTTCTTCAAACAACTCGTGTGCAACATATAAAATGCATTAAGATCTCCATTGTAATAATTAGACATTGATACACTTACTGCTTTTATTAATCCGTAAATAATAAACAAACTCCAAAAGCGAATTTGTTGGATGGCATAAAGTATATCGAATATAAAAAGGCATCTTACTACATAATTAGTAATCATTAAATCTTTGTTGTATGGTGATCTATCTGGGGTTGCCATTAAGAGAATTGATCGAGATTAGACCCGTAGATTATATAAAAAAGTTCCTTACTGAAAAGCTAGATTCGCGTAAAAAAGAAAGAATAATTTCAGGTTCTAACAGAAATAATAATTACATCTTTTCATTGAGCAATTTTTGCTTTTGGTGGTGATTCGTATTTGTTTATTTATTTATTTATAAATTGCACTACTAGAGTCCGGAGATTTTTTTATGATATGCTTGGGTATAGCCGTATAGAGATATTTGTGTATGGTAATTATATTAGTGAGATAATTTCTGGAGATATTAGAACATTTTTTTTTCTTATTGCTGAAATAAATTCAGATAAAATATAACAAGTTATTTCCTAGAGAACTTGATATTTCTCTATGCATATTTTCTCAACTTTTCACTTAAAAATATCGGAAGAAAATATGCAGGCTCGCACAGCTAGTAATATATACATTTTTTTAATAGGTAAATCATATTTATATTTCCCTTTTAATACACCACCAATGTAGTTACTTTAAAATCAACTGTAATTTAGGAAGTGTCAAGAACTTGTGCGTGAAAGCAATAATAATGTTTACTTATGATTCTTAATCTTAACATTTACGACGCCACCATAATCTTAACAGAACGCAGCATAATAATCGTAAACTGTACTTTTTTATTCGAAAGACGAAACTAAAAAAAAATCAATACAAGCATTAAAATTTTTTTGTAAAGTTTAAAATAATAGAATCATTAAAGGTAATTCGAAAATTAAAATTCTAATTTGAAAGTTTAAAAAAAGTACGCGAGGATCCGACATTCGAGGAAAAAAAAAACCAGATTCCTCATTTATGTCATCTGGATTTGAATCCATTTTTTAATGAAAAAACTACATGTGCTGGATACTATTTTTTTTTTCAAAAATAATGTAATAATTCAAATTAAAAAAAAAATTGACGCATAAAAAAATCAGATTTTTTTGGGGGCCAAAATAGTATCTGTTGGCACGTGAGTACGTGACTGCTGTGTTCAGTGTCCGGGCCCACAAACACCAGGCACAAATATGGTATCATATAATTTCCACAAAACAAGTCACGTTCTCGAAATTTCTTTGTATACCAGACATAATCTGAGAATTAGTTCCTCTGTGAAAACTCACAACTCACAAGGCATCAGTCGTACACAAGAAAAGACGGTATCTCTCTGTTGCCCTTCTCTTCACGTGAGCAGCCTTTGGATCCACCAAAGAAACCCGAGCTCAGGCTCGACCTCCCACCTTCTCTCTCTCTCTCTCTCTCTCTCTCTCTCTCTCTTCTCCACTCATCTCCCGACCTCGAATCTCTCTCTCCTCTCCTCTCCGATCAGCGCTCGATTCAATTCGACCTCAAGGTACTTCTCCTCGATCTATCTCGCATCAATCGATGCTCGATTTTGTTCTATGCTTTGTTTGAGTTGTGTAAGATGGGTTTGTCCGAAGTTCATCTCTGGTTGGCTAGACAAGTTTTTCTGTGGCGTGTTTTGGGTAGCAATTGATCTAGTTTCGTTTTGAGATTTAGGTGTGATGATTTATAGCTCGATATAGGTAATTCAGTGCAATCTTCGAAGAATTTGGAAAGATATAGTTGTTTGGAATTGTTTACATGATTAGATGTATGCTGATTGATTAAAAGAGCTATGTTTTTGTTCCCAATTTGCAATTTAGTTTGATCAAATCCAATTTTGACATATTTTGTGTTTAATTTTGTGCATAGATGGTTGAATTTTACATGGCATCAATCTTAGATTTAAAAGCTATCCTACTTATAGAATAAACAGGGAAGAATCACCAAAATACGCAATGCAATGTCTGTTATTCGTCCTAGGTGTTACCTTAGACAAGTTACCTTGCTTACGACCTCTTTAGCATGCTTAATGCACTTTAGATTGGCTTAATATCCCCTTTGCATTGTCGGTGTAAGGTGGTAGGTACATGTTCCATCTCACAATTATGCAAAGTAACTAGCTTTATCTTCATTTCTTTGAAATGAAAAAATCATGCTACAATTACACTAATGGAAATGCATGCCAAATTAACCAATTTGCATTTCATTACCCATTATCTAGGCTGATACATATGCCCAGTAATTTAAAATCACTTATGAACTCTTTACAAAGACCAATAAGTTTTTTCATAGGTTTTTCCTTGGATTAATGTCTAGGCTGGAAAAATATTTGGAATAGATTATCCTGTTATAGTCCCTCTCATTCTTCTTCTATCATTGTTCCTTTTTTTTTTGTGAATTGTACATACGACTTATCAGTACATGCCAAATGATCCAATATTTGGCGGCAACACAATAGAGCATAGTACAATTATCTTACATCAAATCCAACTGTTAGCACATGAATGTGCTGTTGTGCTGTGCGGTCTGTTTTGTGCCACATAGTAAGAATGTCAGTTTGACACCTGTATTTAGCAAGTTTCCCATTTTGGCACAATTTATAGATATGCTATTATATGTAACACGTGGGGTTCATGCATTTATATATGAACTATCTTTATGTATATTATATACGTCTCAATATAACTCACTCAGGCAATAAGGCTGAAAGCCCAGGATCTGTTATTCAGCTTTATATTAATTGTTTTATTTGAGAAAGGTAAAAGATCTCAATTCCAGATATTTGTAGTTTTAAGATATCACAACATCAGATGCTGCCATTGTGAGATGTGAAACCCACTTTTTGAGTTTTTTTTTAGTGATAATATCAGGGTCTTTGGGTGCTTGTCTCAATAACGAGCTTTCAGTATAAGTTTGTGTCTTTTCTAACTATTTCTATATTGATGGAATCATGGAACAGGTCTGGTTGTATCTGAACCATCGTTGTTAGGAAAATAAAGCAAACATTCTGATTTGTTTACTAGTTTTGGCTTATAAATTGTGGGCCCAACTATGCCCGCAATAAAAAGACTGCATAAAGCTTGCAACACTTCATTCTCCCCAAATGGACCGGTATCTGAAGAAGCTCTTGAACAAGTTCGTGCATTGTTAGGTGAGAACCATAAACCACGGGTATAGTAATATTTTCAAAGATTGCCATACTGGTTGGCACTGGAATGTTTTTGCCATGGATGGGATTGTAGGATGTGATTTTATCAGTGTTGTTCTATTAGAACAATGTTTACTTTTTTGTGGGAATTAATATAGGTAAATGGCATAGATTAATGTAAGCAAGATAATTTTCTCCTAAAACAAAGAATTTGAAGGATGAAAATTGTAATTGAGTTTTCAATTTAGTAGCTGATATTGAAAGATTTGTTAGTGATGTCTGCCATATGGTGAGCATCGCATCTACATAAAAGTGTGTCTGTTTCCCTTGTTATATATTATCTTTTTTGTTTTCCATGTTAAAAAGACCTTTGATGGTACTGATGTATGAAATTCCATATCATTTATCTGTTTTAATTTGATTTGTGTCTTTCAGATAAAATCAAGCCTGCTGATGTTGGGCTTGCAGAAGAGGCACAAGTAGTACGCACCTGGACAGCCTCGAACCGTGGTCCCAACGGCAGAAGAGGTCGAAATGGGCAATATTTTCCTCCTATTAAATATTTACATATACATGAGTGCGAAAGCTTCTCCGTATGTATTTTTTCTTATTCATGTTTATATTTTTGCATTTTAGAGAAAAGAGACTATTACTTCTTATACAGGGTCATACTGGTATGACCTGAAAGATTCTGGCAAAGCACTTCATAAAAATACCAAAGAAACATTATACCCAAAATTTTAGCTTCTTGTTTCTGCTTTTAATGGAAGCAATCCTTACTGTGATTCTCGTAAATAGGCTTGTTAGTTTGGCCAATGTCTGTATTTCGAAAGTCATCGTGTGAAATACAGTGTGCAAAATCTTGGTTATGTTATGTTAACTTAGCAAGCCTTGGTTGTGCTATAGGATGGATGGAACATTCAATTTAATGTTTCAAAGCTACATTTTTTAAACAAGGATTCCAACTTTTTCATGGTCCCTACCATTACTGACAACCTCATTACCGTAGTAAAATCCTCCCATTTGGTAACCTTTTATTTTCATTTTATCTAGCTGCATTTTAGCTCTTGGATTACATGAAGAGGCCTTGATTAAGCTTAGATCCAAGAAACAGATGAAACAAAATAGTAAGACTAGGATTAGGGGTGTCACTTTGGTACCGTGCACTCTATAGGTCTCAACTTGGTCTATTTGGTTGAAGCCTAAGTTATTTTACTTTTATGACCTATTTAATTTGAAGCATCGATAGGGAAAGTCGGCTTGTATTTTCACCATTCAAAGCTCTAAAACCAACCTGTCTCGAGCAACTTTTCTCACTTTCTCAAACTGTAACGAAAGAATTTAAACTTTGTTTTATTGGGTTTTCCACTATTGTTTTTCATTCTTAAAATGAGCTCAGCTATATTTTGAATCTGAGCTTAGGCTGGGTTAAATTGAGTCAGACTAGTTTTGTTTGTCTACATTAACCAGACCTAAATCACTTATCGCCATTCCTTAACACAAACATTGGACACAGATTGGCATATTTTGCATGCCACCATCATCCGTTATCCCACTTCATAATCACCCTGGGATGACTGTTCTGAGCAAGCTTTTGTACGGTACTCTGCATGTCAAGTCCTATGATTGGATTGATGTGGGGGAGCCAGCTGAGCCATCATCAGAAGGTAGATTGTGTTTTATAGTTTAGCTCTTTTTTTTCTTAAAAATTTGGTTTACATCATTGTAATAATAAGATTTAATTGTGATTCTTTCTATTTTCTGTAGCTGCTGCTGTAAGACCAGCTAAATTGGTCAAGGATGGTGAGATGTCAGCCCCGTGTGGGACCACAATTTTATACCCGACAACTGGTGGGAACATTCATTCCTTCAAGGCCATCACTCCTTGTGCTCTTTTTGACATTCTCTCTCCTCCTTATTCCTCCGAGCAAGGGCGACATTGCTCTTACTATAAAAAATCACCCCAAAAGGACCTCTCCGGTACTTATTTATTTTTCATCTTTTTGAATTGGTTTTGAATCTCTCTATTTATTTTGTAACTTCAGTGTTGTTTAACTTAAATGATTGCATCAAATAAAGGTTACATCTTGGTTAACTGGGTTGGTTGGTTCATAGCTGGTTGACTGATTGGTAGGGTCTAATCTAGTATGTGTATTTTTTGTTTAACCAGGACCCCCAAGTTAAGAATTAAGGGCAATCTTGACAGAATATGAAGTTTTGTTTCGTTTTGCAATGATTCTTTATATTGCTTTTTTATAAGTACATGTCTCAGAGCTCCCCCATTTAGTACCACCATATAACAGACAGGTGATAAGGCCTGTATGGAAGTTGATATTATACTGTTTATCGGAAACATTGTTTTTCTCTAAATAGTGCTTTAAAATATTTATAAGCTTTAAGCTTTCCTTAACTGAATACATCGCTACAATGCATTTGTTTAGGAGCTTTGCCCAGTGGCGTGGAGGTTTCAGAAGTGACGTGGTTAGAAGAATGCCAGCCGCCAGACAGTTTTGTCATTAGGAGAGGTTTGTACAAAGGGCCTGTTGTAAATACTTGAATGAATTTTCGACATTTATATAGATCTCTGTTGGGATATTGTATGGTTGGTCGGCTTTAGTTAGTGGGGAAGTTGTGCTGAGTTGTCTACTTCTATTTGTTCTTCAATTAGCATAATAAGAACTCTGATTGTAGCTCTATTAGGCGGTTACAATAGCTTGTACATTCTAATATATGATGCATAACCTCCCCAATCTTTCTATATATGATAACCTCGCACAAACAGGTGCTTTTTTGTGTGTCATTTTGTGTCTTATTATATCTAATAAGGTTACATTTCTATTCTTCCTTTGTTCATTTATTTAATATACATACACGGTGATTATGAGGTGCTGCCAAGAGTTTTAATGTGTAAGGCAGCACTATAACAATGACGACAAAACCTTGATGCTGTGCATGTTTAATATTGGTAGTTAGAAAATATTGAAATCATTTGCTTGTACATGTGTTTTTATGATTTCATTGAACTAGTTTTGCCTTATATCTGCTTTCTTTTAATTGTGGTTACAAGATTTTTAGTTTATAGTTCGTGACTGCATACTGCAGATATTGGTGATAAAAATGTTAGCTCTTTTTGGTCATATAGAATATCGAGTTGCATACCTGAGAAATCTTTGTTTTGATTTTTCTTAATGAGGAAAATTTCAGCTGACATTACTTTCATATCATATGCACAAACTGAGGACCAAAAAAATTTTATTCTCGGCCCAAGTACTAAGCTAAAGTAACTTATTTAAGTTCCCATAAAACATTATTCCAGAACACACTAGCCCATCACTCTTAATTGAGAAAGAATTGGTCGATAGAGTTAGGCTCCAGTATCCATTATCATCCATCAGTATTCCCGAAAAAATAAAAAAAATACGTTTACTGTTCATTCGAATTTTAAAAATCGAATAAAAAAATACGGAATTTTAAAAATACGGTTGTAAGATCGGATTCCTGGAATCCGATCTAAGCTTTGATCGGATTCTGGGATACCGATCAAAGCTTAGATCGGATTCCAGAAATCCGATCAAAACTATACCTTTAAAATTTAATTAAATATTAAATTAATAATTTAAAAATTAATTAAATATTAATTGGTGCTTAGATCGGATTCTCAGTTATATGCTTAATATTAATTAAAATAATATAAAATATTAATATTTATTTAAAAGTAATATTTATTTAATATCTATTAATAGAAAAAATTAATATTTATTTAAAAGCCTCACTAGATAATAATTAACAATGATGCTATTTTTTAAATATTAAAAATTAAATTTGTGTTGTCGTGTCGTGTTAGTTCGTGTTCGTGTCGTGTTGCGTGTCGAATCATGTCGTATCAAATCGTGTTAATTTTTCAGGATTGTCAACACGACACGATAACACGATTGTGTCGTGCTAATTCTGTACTCATGTCATGTCGTGCCAACACCGTACTCGGAGGGGGGTACAGCTAGATTTAGACTCAATTTTTAGGTCGGTACAACTAGCCTCAGACTCAGGCTCAATACGAAAGGGTTACAGCCATTCTCATCCACACATGGGGAGCCAGCCCCTTACACCTACCCCATACCTTCTATACTTAGTCAGGCTGATGCTTATTACTAGGTATACGGTACCCACCCCACTAGATGACTCATTCACACTTATCTCTCACCGTGCATTCGCCCATTCTGGAGCCTCTTCTAGTAAACCACTCCATCATCCCACTTAAGTTCTTACGACTCTTCCTCCCCTCATCTAGTGAGGCTTTTAAATAAATATTAATTTTTTCTATTAATAAATATTAAATAAATATTACTTTTAAATAAATATTAATATTTTATATTATTTTAATTAATATTAAGCATATAACTTAGATCGGATTCTGATCTAAGCACCAATTAATATTTAATTAATATTTAATTATATTTAATTAAATTTTAAAGGCATAATTTTGGTCGGATTCCTGGAATCTGATCTAAGCGATTTGTTTGATCGGATTCCAGGAATCCGATCTTGCAACCGTATTTTTAAAATTCCGTATTTTTTTATTCGATTTTTAAAATTCGAATGAACAGTAAATGTATTTTTTATTTTTTCGGTCAGTATTCAGTAGGCAACGAATACATTAAAGGCCCAAAATTTAAATGGTTTTGCACGTTGCAGTTATTTGCATATGCGGCCCTCGGCCTCCATTACATCGGTGTAACTGATTCGCATTAAGCTTGTTTATTTTTGCTTATTTTTTCTTAATTAAGGAGGTTAATAGAATAGCGGTAAAAATAGGTACTCATAGAAAGTAGTATGCCATATATCTTCATGAAATCCATAATTTACAAGAATCAAATGATATGACAAGAGCTTAGCTGCTTAAGTTTAGTTAACTGTATCAATACACCTTAAAATGAGGTGAAACTAAGACCAGCCACAAGGGCTATTTGCTTTACAAATCTCTGTTTCTAGCAACTGCATTTGCATCTCCAACTCCATCAGTCTCTGATTCATCCTATTAAGTCTAATCGCCGCTGCTTCATCTGCATATTGCACTTGAATTTAGTATGTATTTAACAGAAATGTACTGTCATTAATAAGTAATAACTCAAAGAGCAGTATATTCAGTTCGGTAGAAAATCGATAACTTCAAAAGCAAATGGGATAATTCTTTTTGAGCTTCAAACAAATAAAGTTGAATAAAGGAGTAAGCCAGATACTTTGAACTCTATGACAACAATTCTCTGACAAGGAGGAGTACTGTGGATATAGAAAGTATTAATAAATTTGCTTGTCAACTAAACAGAACAAGTTTAGAAACCTGAAATTATATAAAGTGAAGCATGATGAAACTTTTTTTTTTGGGTGGGTGGGGGGGAGGGGAATTTATAGTTCACAGGATTGCTATTGCAAAAAAACCATCTGCTGCAATTTAGCAAATTAGTTAGCCTTGTGAAAAATCTAACAAATTACTTTCTCATTGCAATTGGAATTTTTGGTCCTGTACTTTTTTTGGGAATAAAGAATCGTTTGGCATTCGCCGCCAAACTTTTTTTATGAGAAAATAAGCAAATTTGAAAATTTTAATGTGAAAGAATGATGAAAGTATTAAGAATATAATCACTAGATAGTTTTCAATGTAGGTCATCGATGAAGAATAGAAAATTTGATAAAAAGAAAAAGTTACATCCGTTCGACAAATTAATCCAAAAAAATAAAAGAAAACCGAAACAAAGAAAAAGAATGAGAGCTAGAGCCAAGAGAGTGTACCTAATTGTGAGATGTACTCTGAAATGGAAACTGCAATTCCATTGCTTGGTGAGACCATTGTGGTCTCATTATTGCAAGCAAAAGAAACAACGTCTGCATTACCCATGCTAAACCATCCTGCTTCCAATACATCCATGCTTATCTTAAATTGAACTTATTTTCTTTTCTCTCTATTCTTTTGTCACCTCTCTTGTCTGTGCACTGTGCTTGCAACTTGTGTTTTGCTTCGGCTACACACGTTAAAAAAGTACCGAGAGGTGACACACACGTCGTTGAAAATGATGCAAGAAAATAAAAATAAGAAAAAGGAAAACTGGGTTACACTATCTGAGGTTTAAAAAATATATAGAATAATGCAATGTGTTAGCAAGTAATAGGATGGTATTATAAGATAATATTGCTGATCGCTTTTAGGTTAAACACACAGAGGCATGAGGTGATGTTTCGCAAGAGTAAACTATTATTTTGTTGTAGAACTCTTTTATATTTCTTTTTTTAATTATTTTTATATGAGTAAGTTATTGAAAAATATTGTGCCTCAGATTTTCATAGTTTATGCTTAGGTTGAACGTTTTCAAATCCCCAAGCACACGCCAGAGTTTTTTGAGGTGTTACACGCATTAAAATATATGTAACTCAAAATCGATCTGTTCATGTCATTTTTTTAAAATACTTTATTAAATTCTTGAGACGGTACTATATCCATAAAGAGAGCCTTTCATTTTCTTTCTTTTTATTTTTTTACTATTTAGAAGTAAAGTGCTGTTCGTAGAGTCAACATCTGCAATATATTCTGTCAAGCATGTCTTTGTCATCCAAATTTAAACCAATGAACACGTCACAGATGTCTCGTTTGGATTTTTTTTAAACCGTTCTCAATTGTTTTGGTCTCTGGTTTTACTCATTTGCATAACCATCATGACACAAGTTTGCATACGACTATACGAGAAAAAGAGAGAATATTCCAATGCCACACCGACATTTTGTATCCTTGCTTTATTATACAAACTAGAGGACTACTTTTTTAAAAAAAAGGGAAAAACAGCTATGTGTAATATAATTATTGTCATTTCCAATAAGAAATAGAATGTGTTCACCGACAATATGTCGCTTGTTAATTTTGACAACTGTTGAAAATAATTTGCAACTGAAATGTGATGTGATTTTACACTTTATGCATATAATATACATGAGAAATAATAAAGTTGATAAAAGATGCATCGTTTACTAATTAAACAACTTCAAAATTTACAATTATTTCATTGCATATGCTCAAAATAGAAATTTTGCATTATTATATCATCACGATTCAAATTTGCATTGTTCATTCATCCAGAACTTTTTTCCCTTACTGGAAAGTAAGGCAGTTTTTTCATGAAGACTATTCTAAGAATTTTTTTTTCATTTTCTATTATCAAATAATCTTCAATTAATTGACATGAAATTTAAAACTTGTGCAGACTATTTGATGATTCTTTTTAACAGAATTAACGCAATTGAAAAATCTCCAATGTAACCTCCGCTATATTATTTGTTATTGGAATTCTTTTTAACGGGCAAGCTGGCATAATACTTCTTTTTTTCCCTCTCTTTTTATTTGTTTTGATGGCCCGGAGACCGGAGGCCTGGTTTTGCACATTTCTTTCTTGAAATAGTACTGGTTTAGTACATTTCAAAACAGCATAAAGTTGTGTGGTTTCTTGGAAGGACGGCTAGAGGGAGAGAGATTCTAGGTCTTTTGTAACAAACAATTCACTGGAAATAAGGAAATTGCTCAATTTAATTGAGAAGGAACTAAATGAGATAACTAATAACATAAGGTGGACAAAGAAATGAATTATGTAGACAAACCATCAGCGGAAATGCTCAGTTGTTTTAGAAAGAAAGTAATGAAAACAAGTAATTGAATAAGGTGGAAAAAAAATGAAATAAGGTAGACAAAGAAAGAAATAACGTAGATAATAGCAATGAGATACTAAAATTGAAACTAAAATTGTATAATTGAAGTAGAAACGATAAGATTGCAATATTAATCGTTTTTTATAATAAGTGGAATCAAAAGATACATGAAAATCTCAAATTGCAGGAAAATGAAAGGAAATAAAAGATAAAGTGATTTTGGTAGATCTCTGATTCAACGATATGATAACCCTAATCTTTCTCCTCTCTTTTATAGACAGAATTTAGAGAGTAAAAAAACAGAAATTGCTAATTGCTAAGTTGAAAATAGAAGAAATATCTTCAGTCGATGCTTGCTCATAGTGGTCCCCTTTCTCCAGCTCAATCACTTGATTCCTTCATTAACGCCATCCTCTGCAATTAGCTCTTTAACAGACAGAGACCCAACACTTAACGGAACTAGATGAACTCTTCAGTCCGTTATGCTTATTGGACCCACTTGTCAGCCAATTTGTTCCTTCTCCTCTATACGCTGCCAGTATATTTTCTCTCTTCTTTCCTTGGTTTTACTCAGTCCAACTCTTTGCATCCAATGTTTACCATCTTGAGGTTGAACTTAACTGACAAAACACACAAAAACAGAATTGCAGGTGGGAGGGAAAGAAATTCTGATTTGTTTTTTTGTCTTACTTTTATTTATTGAACAAATTACGTAAACGGTGCTTAAATTTTCGTATATATAAATATTTTTTGGTTCTTAAAATTCGAAAAGTACCAATTTGGTTTTTAATAATTTCAATTTATACCAAATTAGTCATACTTTTAATATCAATTGAAAATATATTATTGCATTATATTTGGCATTGCAATAAGTTTTGATTTAGGATTTGCTCCAGAAGAGGAGAGAGGAGGTGAACGGAAAAAGAGGAAGCTACTCGCACGGTCGCACCTGCCCAAAGATAGTCATCTACTCGCTCTAAATTTACTAAAAAAAAAAATGAGTGGAATTTCCATTGTAAATATTGTAGCTATTAAAATACGAGGATGATAAGGATCATCTCCTGAAAACGCATTTCTATTTTTGGAAACCTATCATTACTGTCATTTTTATTTTTGGAAATCTAGCGCTCAACCCTCCCTTCCCTTTGTTTCGCTCCCTCCCTTCCTTCTGTTTCGCTCTCGCTCCCTCTCCCCTTCCCTTAACGTCTCCTAATTGTTCTAGTTTTGAGAACAAATGTTCTAGTTAACATAGTAACTGTTCTATTTAATATATATAATTGTTATAGTTCTGAGAACAAATGTTTTAGTTAATATACTAACTATTCTATTTAATACATATAATTATTCTAGTTTGAGAAATAATTGTTCTAGTTAATATGTTACGAAAAACTAATTGTTCTAGTTAGTAACATTAACTAGAACAATTAGTTTTTTTCAAGAACAATAAGTAACATTAACTAGAACATTTAGTTTTTTTTCAACAACAATTAGTAACATTAACTAGAACAGTTAAGAGAGACGGGTGGGGTAGTGATGACAAAAAAAAAAACGCGTGCCTCTGGAAGGGGAGGAGCGAAATAGAGAGGAGGGAGGAAAATATGTTGATGGGGACCAGCGTTTAGGAGGGGATGATGGGGATGAGACTGGATTAATTGCATTTCGAAAATGGATTAACACATTTTCTAAAATTAAAAAAAATTAAATGCGTCACTAGGGGATGATAGAGATGATGGAAAATAATTTCGATTAAAATAGTAAATGGTTTGTTTGATTTCCGTTTAAATTTCCATTCGCGTTCAAATATTTTCATTGTTTCTATATAATTCGTAAGATGAATCACCTATTGGGTTTTCAATGAAGCGCTACATATGGACACTGATTAAATTTAGTAAACTTCTATTTAAAAAAACGAAAGTACATCAACAACAGTACTGCAGCAATATTTTACTTTGGAGATATTCATACAAAAGAATAATTTTTCAAAGGCAATGTTCAATTAAAAATTCACAAACCTTCTAGAATAGGAATGTGTATCTGGATTGCTAAAAAAATATATCTGGTTCCGTATATTAATTTAGAGATCTACTTGTTTGCACTTTGCACATTTAACACTAATTAAAACTTTCTAATTGAACAATTCACTAAACCAGGTTTGGTAAACCAGGGAACCGCTGACGTTTGCAGTGACAACAAGAAGTAGAAGTCAAACATGCCATCTCCAGTTTCAACTAACTGGAGAAGTTCACTATCCTCAATTATTACTGTATGAATATCTTATGTATCAATTGTCTCATACTTCGATCTCAGAATCTAGAACGCGCCAACTGCGCAATTATTGCTTAATTACTAGGGTACTAAACTAAATATATAGCATCCATAATATAATAGTTGGGTCATCAATGTCATTTCCTTGTTGTCTCTAGATCAATCCAATTGCTCAGAACTTGCCCTAGGATTGGCTACATGGTAATTTATCCCTCTCTTTAAGCAATCAATTAACTCGTGTATTGAATTTCCTGAAGACAAAAAGTAGGTTTTGGTGGGTCATTAATCCAACTATTTAGGAATAGATTTTTATGTGTGTACAAGGAATTTTAAACAAATAATATTAACATTTTGGCTTTTTGAAAAATTTCAAATTAGTGCCTATTTTACGATATGTTGTCCACTTGGATTAAGCTACTGATAATTTTTTAATGACAATATGACAATAATATTTCAAAATTTCAAATTAGTGCCTATTTTACGATATATATGTTGTCCACTTGCTTTTTGTACGATATCTGCCTATCTTACAGCAGTATTTTATGCGGCATTCTGTTGCATTGTCAATTAATAAAGGATTTTTTTTTTTTTTTTTTTTTGAGATAACAATGTGGGGGTCAAATCTTCCAACTTTAAAAATCTACAAGGAATCATCAAATTATTAGATCAAAAGTTGTCTTTCAGTTAATGAAAAAGAAAGAATCTGGAACTACACTTGCATATATAGCAGTATAGTGTAGTATCAAATTGGGCGATCAAATACAATAAGAACCAAGTGGAAGTTGTCCACCTCCAAAAGAGTTCCTTCTCATATGTATATATTTGAAATTTGAATTTTAGCACTAATCAGGGCTTCATGACGTTGTACGGAATTAATCTCAAGCTCGATCAGAACACTCTTCATTTCAAATTGTTTGACAAAAATTGTGAACAATCTCAGCATTTTACTATTTAACATTTTAATCGAAATGTGCACTTTTCTCTTATCAGATAGTTAATTTGATTGGATCCGATTATATGCATGCATACTCCTACTATATAGAAAAGATACTAATGGGACAATTTGAAATGATTGATGGTAAATCAGACAATTAAAATAACGTCACTCATACTTAACATTCATCAATTAACTAATCATTCTCATAATTTTCACCTTAAAATCTACGCCACGAAAGTTAAATAATAAATAAATTAATAATACACATTTACAAAAAGGAGCAAGGCTGAGGCTATATGTGGAGCTCAAATATTTGCTCTAAATTAATTAAGCCTGAAACCCATAAACTAAGCTAGAAGACAACTGGCCCCATTCCTCACAAGGGTTGTTATTGGTTTTGCATATCTCATTTTCAAGCAATTCCATCTGCATCTCCAGTTCCCTCAATCTTTGGTTCATCCTTTGAAGCCTCTGTGCTGCTGCCTCATCTGTTTCAGTATTTCCATCACTTCAGTTATCAGATATGATACAATTAAGACAATAGTTAATTGTTCTCTTAATTTTTTTTTTGGGAGAGAGAGAGAGAGAGAGAGAGAACATACCAAGTTGAGAAATGAAGACAACATCTCCACCATTGTTGTTGTTGAAGAAGAGGGTTTCGTTGTGAGAAACTAAGCTTCCATGAGTTGATGTGACACCCCGGGAATCCATATGTTTTAAGGTAATATAAGATATAAGAGAAGGGAATTTGATTCTTTTTTTCTTTCCTTTTTCTTTTTCTGCGTTCTGCTTGAATTTGTGGCTTCCAGTCCCAGAGTACCTATATATAGAGAAACCTAGAGACAGTTTCGGATTATTGTTTAATATAAAGGTGGATGCAATCGCATGCTTGGATGGATAGACAGATAATATAAAAGTGCAAATTTAAGGCACCGCACTCCGTGCAGCACAAAAATTATACAAATGGTTGTGTAATGTTGTATCCTTATCAGTTTATATATATTAATTTTTTTTTATATGATGCATCCGTCCAATCTAAAATAGATAGACTGTATCAGATATGAAATATTTTGAATGTGGTCTCATTTGTCGATTATAGATTAGATGGACAAATATGATTATGTTTTTCGTGATGTCAATGATAAATGAATTGTACTGGTCGAATACCAATATATAAAATTGTGAAAACTAAGCGCGCAATCTTGAAATTTTAAATATAGTATTAATTTCGTTCTCAGGATGACAAAGCAATATATTTTATCAAAAGCTCTATTAACTTATCCGATATAATTTTTTCGAGATATATTGGCGGTAATATCCAATAGAATTTGTCAAATGAACTTGATCTGTAAATTAAAACAAATGTCTTACGAAGTTTAATTAATTTGAAACTCTTCCTTCATACAATGGGAAGAGAAAATTTAATATGCACTATAGTACATAGGGCTTTCTATGCACCGCCGACTTTTTTTCGAGGGATTTTTGTAAATTGACAAATCTAATTTAACCAATCTAATCGACATATTGAAATCTCATAGCAAACCAAATTTTACAATTTTTTAGATTTTATTATTATTTTTTTCGAATTTTTTTAAAACTTGTCATTTTTGGAATGTTGTAAATAGTAGTTTGTTTCCAATAACAGCATGTTTTAAAAATTTTAAAAAAATAGTAATAAAATTTCAAAAATTGTAAAATTTGGTTTGCTATGAGATTTCAATATATAGATTAGATTGATTAAATTAGATTTGTCAATTTACAAAAATATTTCCGAAAAAGTCGGCGGTGCATAAAAGCCCTATGCACTACGGTGCATATTAATATGTTTAACGTTGCAACATAAATTTATACAAGTGGCCATAGAAAATATTTATGTCACATTTCTTGTATACGGTTGATAATTATAGACATGATCTATATATATCTTATTTGAACTTTTTGATACATGAGATATTTGAATGACCATCCAATTTTTTATTAGATTGAAAATTTTGAAAACCAGAACCTTTTAGTTTAGGATTGCTTTTGGTTGGTTTGGTTTCTACAAATCTTAATTAGTCAAGATTTAATTACATTCATCCATTGACTCAAACATAATGGGAACATAAATTCAAGGTTCTTGGGTAACCTGTGTTGTTCTCAATTCCCAAAGACCAATTTAGAGAATTAGTCCTTTACTCTTGAAATAAACTAATTTGTGGCCATTCTAAGCTTTGAGTCTGATTGGCTAGATTTTGAGAGCTGCGCAACCAATCAGCGCCTAGGAGCGTGCTTGCTCGGAAGGAGGGATGCTGCACCACATGAGGGATGGGGTCAACCTTCTAGAAGGTCTTCTTCACTGCGACTTGCACTTCCCAAAGCAATGTATATTTTTTTTAGAATGTATCTTGATCCAATTTTGCATCCCAATAAAAATTGAGGCCCCTCACAATCTTGGGACCAAGCTCATTTTCTAATTAACACCAATCCAAATTTAAAAAAAAAAAAAATAATTAACACCAATCCGTGCGTAACAGGTGTCGTCTACTGGTTGAAGGCAGTGTGGTATTTGGTAATGTTATGGGTCATCAGAGAGGGAGGCAGGAAACTTTTAACGAAGAATACAATTATGCAAAAAAAAAAAAAAAATAGGCATAATTATATGTTCTGGGGAAAATTATGACTTCAATCGGTGTTGAAAAATATGTCATGCATGCACTACAGATAAAATTCGTCCTTGTGGGTCAGTATCTGCTGCTTAGGCATGCAATATCTAGATAATATGAATTGAATCGAACATTTCATATCATGTCATGATTTTAGAGAATTTTTTTAAAAAAATCATATTCAAATAGAATGATTTAAATTACATGTCATAATAGTCCCACCGATACAACAAGGGGCAGCAAAAAATAACTAACGTGCACCTACTCCTATTTTATTTCTTGCAACAAAAGTAATTTATATAATATTTTTGGTTGAAGTTGTATTAACAGCCACCATTTTTCCCAAAGAAATAAATTGTTCGTTAGGGGTAGTGAACCAGTAATAACTTGATAGTCAAGTCGTAATGGAAAATTGACTTGGGAAGTTGTACTCAAAACAGGGTACAGTTTATGGTGGTATTGACACTGAAAATGACATATTTTACTTACTATATAGTACCTATCATTGTCATTATTACATCGTTTGGATATGTGGAGCCGAGTTATTGCTCCCTGATTAAGGCGCACATAATTTATTTGATTAATTTTATTTGCAGGTGGCGTGCAATGTAAGATCTCAATAAGCATGTTCGATGAATCCTATTTCTCTTTCTTTCTCTTGATTATTTTTCATTATAAGAGCACATCACACATTCACACTGCCTGTGCGAAATCAAGTTCAATGAATCCAGGCAAGTTTAAGAGAAGGTCATTTGCACACTAACTTAATTAAGTATTTTAAAATAGTATAGACATATAGGCACATGTAACTATAATAAAATCATTAATTTATTGTAGATTGTTTAACTATAGCAAAGAAGAATACACATCATTAATTGCAAAAGGTTAATGGTACCATAACTTAAAAAAAGGATAAGTTCTAAAAAGAGGTACTATTAATATCTTTGCACGAGGTGCTGGTGTTTGGAGGTAAATGCAATTTTCTCTGCCCATCAGTAGGGCTGTTGCCGTTTCAACCGTTATTTCGTTGAAACGGCTAAGGAATATGGTTGCGTTTCAAAAACGAAACGATTAACGAAATTAGTGGTCAGTTTCGTCAATGAAACAAAACGGTTAACGAAACACTCTAATTTCGTTAGTGTTTCGACCGTTTTGCAGCCCTACCCATCAGAATCAAACGAAGCTTCCAATATGAAAACAAAATTTAATTTTCAATGTAAAAGATCATTATGAATTTTAATATAGTTTTTGTCAGAACTTATCCTAATGACCAGTTTGTAAATCTTTTTCAAACAGACGGAGAAGGGCCGTAAAATCCAATAACGATACAAGTATCAATTGGGTAATATTTTCAGGAAAGCCCACTTGAGGAAAAGAGAATAAAAGAAATATCCAGTTATTTTGTCGTAATTTTACTTGCACGTTCAAACTTAAATGATCAAAATGAACACATACAAAAAAAATATATTTTGTCATCTCTTATTCAGATTTTTATATGTATATTCAACTTATTTTTATTGAACTTAATTTGCTTGTACGTGGTCACTTTGATCATTTTTATGTTCATCTTGTCTATTTTATGTGTTCACTTTGTTCAAGTGGCAAAACTACAGATGACAATAATTAATTTTCAATTTTGCCCTCACTTCAACAAAGTGAACACATAAATAGACAAGGTGAACATATATTTGATCCAAGTGAACATATACAAACAAATAAGTTTTGCCATTCATTTTTCAGATTTTTATATGCATATTTCAACTTATTTTTATTGAACTTATTTGTTTATATATGTTCACTTTGATTATTTATATGTTTATCTTGTCTATTTTATGTGTTCACTTTGTTCAAGTGGCAAAACTGCAGATGACAGTAACTAATTTTCAATTTTACCATCACTTCAACAAAGTGAACACATAAATAGACAAGGTAAACACATATTACATCAAAATGAACACATACAAACAAATAAGTTTTGCCATTGATTTTTCAGATTTTTATATGCATATTTCAACTTATTTTTATCGAACTTATTTGTTTATATGTGTTCAGTTTGATCATTTATATATTCACATATCTGTTTTATGTTCACTTTGTTCAAACGATGGTAAAACTGTAAATGACAGTTATCATTTTTCCATTGTTTTTCGATATATCCCGGCTGCACCAAGGTACGTCTTTCCCGGTCAGATATATAATATATACATTTTTTTGCAGCGGTTACATATTATATATATATATAGTTTTGCTATGGTGAGTTGCAACTCACGAGAGGGTCCATGAGTTGTGATCAAAACTCCTAGATCTACCTCAAAATGACCGATCCAAACCGTTTAATATGATCTCCCTATTGAAATCTCCATGCACACCAAGTTTTACATTTTTTGGAAATTTCTAAGTATTTTTTTCAGATTTTTAAAAAACTGTTATTTTTTAACGGTCCAGAACTAATTAGATTAATGATTTTATAAAATTTCAAAAAAATACTTAAAAATTTCGAAAAAATGTAAAATTTGGTCTGTATGGAGATTTCAATAGGAAGATCATATTGGACGGTTTGGATCGGTCATTTTAAACTAGATCTAGGAGTTTTGATCGCAACTCACGGACCCTCTCGTGAGTTGCAACTCACCATAGCAAATGTGCCACGGGTGGCAATGCCACCCGTTTTCTTTTGAGTCATTTTCGATATCCAAAATTCAAATGGTCGATCCAAACCGTTCAAGTTGATCTCTATATTGGAATATCCTTGGAGACCAAATTTTATATTTTTTCGAATTTTTTTGCTATTTATTATGATATTTTTAAATTGGAGGGCCTGAAATACTCTAATTATAATGTTTTTTGAAAATATCATAATAAATAGCAAAAAAATTCGAAAAAATATAAAATTTGGTCTCTAAGGATATTCCAATATAGAGATCAACTTGAATGGTTTGGATCGACCATTTAAATTTTGGATATCGAAAAAGGACTCAAAAGAAAAATGGATGGCATTGCCACCCGTGGCACATTAGCCATTATATATATATATTGCAGTTGGCTAAGAGATATAAATTAAGTTAAACACATGATATCCTTTTTATGTTTGGTTTCCCTTTTTCTTTGCTATCTTAGTTGAGCTTTTTCTTTCTTTCTTTTTCCTTCGGATTTAGGGTAATTAATAAATGATCTTTCATCTTATTTTTATGTGTTTTTCCTTTTTTCATGAAACTAGAGGGATACATCAAGCTTCGCTCGATAAGCTTATTGACATTTAATAATCGAATTTGTTGCAACAAATTGAGTTTCATTATACGAGAATTTTCTTAAAATTTTGATATTGATTATCATTTGCAATGATTAATTTTATAAAATTTATTGCATAGGAATTTAAAACAATTGTTGAAGAGGCCAAATAACAATTAGGCATGAACTATCTTAAATTTTCAAATGTATTTAATTCTTAAATTAAATAATGATTGGTACAACTATTTTTAATATATTTTAACAAAAAAGAGAATACTGTTTTTAATATATTTATTATTTAAACAAAAGAAGAGAAAATTATTTTTAATTATTGAAAATGCAAAAAAAGAAATTTGTTTTTAATTATAGAAAATGCGGTTTTAATTACTGGTATAGATGAGAAGCGTGCACTGTTTTAATTAACCTTTAAAAGCAGTTTAATTACTCTGCAAGAAATTGACAAAAACATACAAGGAACTTTGATCATGAGACATAATTTGGGTAGGGTATATATGTAACCACACAGATGAAAATGACAAGGAAACTCCATGAAATTAAGATGACAGTTGAAATAATATCGGCATTCGGCTAGCCATTCATTGGCAGGGGATATTTACTTGAGAACATTTGGGGAGTGACTCTTTATTAGACATTTTAAATACAGAAAATATACTAATTTTTGTTGATTTTCCTGATACATGCTACGTTATTATGTTCCTTTACTGCAAGGTTGTAAAATGCAAGTATCTAACAAACATACATTTTGTATTGTTAGATTAGACGCCAACTGATCGACGAGTATGCCAAAAAAAAAAAAAAAAAAAAAAAAAAAGAAGGGAAGGTTGAAGTGATGAGTGCAGAATTCAAATCATGTGTAGTGCTACACCGTGTAGCACGACAATCCAGATCCTTCAAAATCAATCTAGCGATCTGCATTTGTATAGATAAATTGAGAGAAACGAAAGAGAACCATTAGATTGTTTTTGAAGGATCTGAAATTCTGAATTGCCGCGCTATACTGGATTTGAATTGAGGAGTGCACCTGCCAAGGAGATATGCAAAGATGGAGTGGTAACTAAAGAAAACAGAAGTAGAAATTTTTTTTCCAACTTTAATATTACAAAAGAAAAATACTAAATTGATACTTTGATAGTTTATCCACGGAAGATTACCCACGTTGTTGTTTTCAGCTAGGATTCAGGTTGATAGGCTTATTTGAGTTGTAATTGTAAAATATTGAGACGGTTCAAGTGATCTGCACGGTAGAATATTTCCAATAAAATTTTGAAGCGTATTCTTTTTTAGTTTTGCTTGTTCAATATAAAATCTTCAGCCATTGAATTTGGTCAAGTTAGTTTTACTACTTCCAAGTCATCGCCGTGAGAGGATTCCACTATGAAGTCATTGATTGCCAATTTTTCTTTTTCATTTTGCTCAATTATTTATCTTTTTTTTTTTTAGGGCCATTGCTCAATTATTTATCAAAGATACATTTCAGCTTTTGATATGTTATGAAAAATGCAGTGGCCTAGAAAAAGGCAAGTGAAGGACTTTTTATTATTGTCAATCAATACTGAGTTACTGACAGGGAAGATGCACGTCTCGGAAGATTTTTCTGTTACAACGGACTCGACATTTCGTTCCATGAAGTTCCGTTATAATAGTATTTGTAATTTTCCAATTTATGTGTTGTTTTGCGTATATTTTATATTTGTATTTTCTGATCTAGATAAATTGTATATATAGGAGTGTTGTCTCCAGTCTCCTCCTTCAAAATAGGCTCATTGTAGTAAATTATAAAGTCTCCTGATTTGCAAACTGTCTTCAAAATAGCACTCGGAAAAGGTCCAGATTTTAAGAAGTTTCAAATAGTATGTGCAAAGCTCCCTTACATCAGAAAATACATACATAGAGAAGAGTATCTGCAACTACTTAATCCTGAAATCCATTGATTAATGTTGGAGGAAAATGTGACATTTCCATACAGGGGATGTAACTGGTTTTACAGATCTCAGTTTCCAAAAAATCCATTTGCATCTCCAGTTCTGCCAGTCTCTGATGCATCCGTTGAAGTCTCATTGCAACAGTATCGTCTGCATCAGTAAATCAGTGTGTAATTGAAAATACAATTTTGTGGGATTTAGGGAATATGAAATCAACCACTACCAAGGAAGTTTTCTTTTGTTCAAAAATGGAGTTTCCATTTGTCTAATTAATTGTTTGGGTAATGATATTGTGAACAAACATACTTTAAGCCTTCAAGGAACAGATACAGAGACCAGAGTTAATCACAAAATTAATCGATTGGTTGATTAGCAAAAGAATAGCAATTACTAATAGAAAACTTTTGTAGTGTTCTATTAGCCATACCTCTTTTTTCTTTACAAAAACTGATCTAGTTACCTATTTATATCATAATTTGGAAAATCTGGAAAATACTATGAAATAGGATGCGCATTTCTATAGTGTTGAATACACAAAAATTGCAATATGGAAAAACATCTTTTTGTCACTGGCATCATGAAAAGAGAAACAAAGATTTTGAAACAGAGAAAGGAGGGGAAATGAGGGTTACCAAGCTGAGAAATGAACTCAGAAATGGCAATGACATTTGCATGGCTCATCCGTGCGGCGACAGTCTGGTCATGAGAAACTGGTTCTTGATAAAAATAGCCATTGGAACATGCTCCATGATTTCTCTTCTCTCCTGATCTGGACATGTATTTTCTATCTTTCTCTGACAACCATCAACACTTGAGGTTTACTTCTTGACCTCTGTCTCTCATCGTTGAAGCTCCAATAAATAGAGTTTGAGTTGAGAGCAGTCCATATCCACTTCCACTTTCCTCCAATCACTATGCTACTATCAATGGACCCACTAAGTTATTTAATTTTTTTTTCATTTGATAAACAATTTGGATTTTTCTTTGTAAATGAAACGTGCATACTCTAAAACATATATAATATAAACACCTTGAAATTAATTTAAAAAAACTTAATACTTAAAAAAGATTTAATAGAATATTAAACGACATTTACATTACATAAAGAGTTATATCTTATATGCAATCAGTCTATGTGTATAACAGCATGTTTTTATAGTTTTCTTGTTCTTTTAAAATTTTTCACTTGATTTGAGGATTTTTTTTTTTTTTTGCCAATTTAGCTGCTGGGAATGCATCCTATCCTTTTATTTTTGCCTCATTTTTTTCCATTTTATTTTATTTTTTTTTTGTCTTGATTCAATATAGACACTCCTCATAATTAGTTTGACTTTTAAATATTTATATCCATAAGTTTTAATTCTTACGAGAATTCTTTGTAAATTACGTAAAAGTACAAAAAAAGAAGAGAAAGTCTAAAAGAAAAAAATATATAGAATTAAAGAAGTCAATTTCGCTACTTTGTACTAACACTAAAGTTAACAATATCATTTTCTTCATAATTTTTTAAGAGGTAGAAAAAGTTCATAAATATGTCTTTATTTTAACTTTATTGAAACGTGAGCTCAAGATTTCTCAAAAGACCGACACTAACTTACTATTAAAATTACTAATCGAATTCTAAATAAAAATAGTTTCTTACTTGGAATATTCTTTTCATCCAAGAAATTAAATGTTTGCCTTTGGTTTAATTTTATAAAAAAACAACTCAAATATAACTAAAATTTCTAAATCAATAGCGTGTACTCCACTTGATACGTTACTTCTCATTGGCTGACATCATTGGTGGTTGTCATCAAAATCTATTTGTTTCTTCATTTCTCAATCAAATGCTGTGTTTTTGCGGGGGAGTAAAGTGTGATAAAAACAAAAAACTTCAATTTTTCTGCAAACAATTCCTTGTTGTGAAAAATATGAGTTCAAGACCGGTCACTATTCTGATTAAAGAAGAAAGGTACAGCACGCGCAATGGTGTAATCTTAATTTGAATATTTTGGGATGATGCTTGAAAGTTCAAGTATATGTAGAGATTGTGAGATTAGGATATATTTATTAAAAAATTTGACAATTTGCTAGTATTGCTAAGAGGCCAACAAAAACGTTTTCAGACTGGAAGTTAATAAGAGGCCAACAAAAACGTTTTCAGACTGGAAGTTAAAAATTTGTGCATCATTGGAATTAGTAATCTCGAATGGGAATTAATGTCCTCCATTTTTTTTTATTAATTATGTATACAGCCATATACAAAATTTTTAGTATTAAATTTCCTAAATAACAAATTAATATTTGACTTCCATAAAAATAAAAGAATTAGTTCATTATTAATTTTTATAAATATATTCCATTATTTCGATAAAATTATTGCAATAATACTAACAATTAGTTTCACCCCTGACCTGTGTCAATTTTTCAATCTTCCAGCTGTGCTTCCACTATCTTCCAAGTTTGAGAATTTGATCGTTGTCATGTACTCTAAAATAACCAGTTTTGAAAAATCTGAAATCAGAACCGAAAATTATGTACAGCTGTTGTTGTTTTTTTTGTTTTTATGTCTATCAGATTCATTATAGGCCAGCAGAGTTGTTCTATAATAATATATCTTTTGTTTAAATATGACGTAGTTATCCCTAGAATATATAGCGATGTGGTCTAAGATTTTTTAACTCGGGACTTGATTGGATTAATAATGTCATAATTAGATTCGTTAGGTTCAGAAAGCTGAATAAACTTAATTAGGCACAATGCTGAATAATATATGCAGTTATGGACACATGCATTCGGACATATATGGACGTATAAATCGAATCAGAATTATATATTAAATGTGTTTGTTCAGAAACTGAGTATCGTTTTTTTTTTTTTTTTTTTTTTTTTGAGGGCTAGCAAAAGCTAGCAATTTTCATTAAAAAAAAAATTTACAAAAGGACTCAGAACTCATACCTTAATATTGGTATGAACTAAAAAATAAAAACAAGGTAAACTCCTAACAAGTTTACAAACTAACGTAAACTACCAACAAGTTTACGACCTAGTCGGTACCAAACTACCAATGCTGTACCAATAAAACCTCAACTAACCAAGCCTGAACTGATCCAACATCTACTAGTCACCCTCAACAACCATCCAAACACATGGCTGCCGCAACATAGGCATGGCCTCACCCAAACACATGGTTGTTGCAACAAAGCCTACTAAATCCAAATACATAGGTGCCGCAACATAGACCGGCCAAACCAAAACACATGGCTGCTGGAACACAGCCATGGCCACACCCAAACACATGGTTGTTGCAACATAGCCGACCAAACCAAAACACATGGGTGCCGCAATATAGCCGGGCAAACCCAAACACATGGCTGCTGCAACACAGTCATGGCCAAACCATGTTTATCGATCGCACCATTTGCCAACAACCTCATTTCCCTCGCAGCGCAACAATCGCACAACATCGCATACACCCCGACGGTCGCTCCACACCACGACCGAATCGTCAACCGCAACATAACGACGGCTAAACTGTTCTCTACAACCGAATCACTCGCACAATCACATGACAATCATCGGCTGCACCTAAGTTGCATCACGACCACACTGCAATTGCCGGCCGATCATACAAAACCGACACACTACCAAACCGAAATAGGGAGAGAAGGGCAGATACGAGAAGCATCGGTCACTAAGTCGCTGGAGAAAGAAGGTCAAGAAAAAACTGATCCAAAAGCAAAGGAAAAAAGAAGAAGAAAAAGGAAGGAAGGAGGAAAGAGAGGGGTGGTCGGCGGGGGAGGCCAGAGGCAGCCTCCCTGCCTAAGCTTTTCAATTTACTTGAGGTAAAGTGCAGAGGGTGGTGGTCGCAGAGGTTTAGAGAGGTGGGAAGGTGATGTTTGGGAAACTACGGGAGATCGCTCACGAATAGCCTGTGCGTCGCGTCAATAGAAACTGAGTATCGTTATGTTATTAAATATGAAAATGTGTTTGTTCAGAAAGACTCTAGTTTTATGTTTGTTTCAATCAAGCACCTCCAATTGTCGATCGATAGACAAATTCAAGAGAATAAATGGTGGATAATGTCTTCCATTTTCTCATTGACTGATAAATGTACATATAATATTGTAAGTGCAAAATATGTATTTTTCTTTAAGAAAAAAATATATGTATTGTCACTTTCGTTTAAATATAAAAAATATTTTATCATTAATTTCAATATTTACAATTTAATAACTTTGATCTGATCATCATTATATTAAAAAAAATCACCTCTTTTTCTCTCTTTTTGTCCCCTCAGTCCCTCACACAAAAGAAAATTACTATCTCTCATCGCTGGGAGCGCCATCGCTTGGAGCGCTTCCCTCATCCAACGCACCTTTGCTTTTCTGTGCATTCTATCTCCCTTTCTCTAATTTAGATCTCTTGTTCCCTCTCTCTCGTCCCTTCTCTTCTACATGCTCATTTTCTCTCTATTTTTCTCCCTCTCACTGAAATCTCATATCTCACGTTGTTTCTTGTTCTGCTTATATTTTATATGTGTTCATTTTGTTGTTATATATGTTTAAGTTATTTGTTGTACCAGTTCATTTTATTTCTAATATATGTTCACTTTGTTTATTGCATCTGTTCAATTCGTTATTATATGTGTTCATTTTATTTTTTCAATCAATTAATTTTATTTCTTTATTTTTTATTCAATTCTATCTTTTATATTTGTTAATTTTATTATTATAAATGTTTGGTTTGTTTATTGCATCTGTTCAATTTGTTGTTATATGTATTCACTTTATTTGTTCAATTAGTTAATTTTATTTCTTTATTTTTTATTCAATTCTATCTTTTAATAAATTTTGTTTACTGCATATGTTCAATTTGTTATAATATGTGTTCACTTTATTTGTTTAATCAGTTCATTTTATTTCTTTATGTTTTATTCAATTCTATCTTTTATATATGTTAATTTTATTATTATAAATGTTCACTTTGTTTGACATATCAGTTCACTCTATTGTTATAAGTGTTTATTTTATTTGTCTAATTCGTTTTATTTTGTATGCGTTTCATTTTGTTGGTGTATATGTTCATTTTGTTTTGGTGTGCGTCAGACTTAACATGGTGAAAAACCATAGGAAGGGAGAAGAAAAGAGTGGGAGAGAAGAGAAGGGACACGGAAGAAAAATAGAAGAGATACGAACAAAGAAAAAAAGTGGAGAGAGGAGAAAAGAAACAGAGGCGAGAGGGGAGGGGAAATAGACGAGACGCGAAAAAAGAAGGGAGCGCGCTTTGCGATGCAATAGAGAGGAAATTGTATAGCGATGGTCAGCGATGGTAAAAAGAGCAGGAATGATAACTATCATCGGTTGATTTGCCATCGCTACCATCGCTCACCTTATATTCCCTTCGTTCCCTCCGCTTCCGTATCTCCCACTCTCTCCTGTCACAATCCTCCCCTTTCCTACCGCTCCTCTCTTGTTTCTCCTCTCTCCTCTCTCAAAATTTCCTCTCCCCAGATCCTCTCCTCTCTGTCAAAACTGTTTTGATTTTTCAAAAAAAACATATATGACAACAAACTGAACATTTAAATCAACAAATTGAAAATATATAAAAACTAGCCGGATAAAAGAGCTAAGTGAACACTTAAAATAGCAAAGTAAACATACGTAGTAAACAAAATGAACATTTAATGAAACCAAATTGAACAAATATAAAAAGATCAACAAAGTAAATTAATATAATAAACAAAGTGAACACTTATAGCAAAAAGTGAACTGATATAATAAACAAAGTGAACATTTATAACAATAAAAATTAAAAGATACAAAAAATATAGTTGAATAAAAAATAAAGAAAATAAAATGAACAGATTGAACCAATAAATTAAACACTTATAACAATAAAGTGAAAAATACAATAAACAAAATGAAACACATATAACAAAGTGAACATCTATATAGCAAACATAGTAAAAAAAAGGAACATATAACAAATAAAATGAACACTTATGACACTAAGATCAACAGATAGGAACATAAGTCAAATAAAAAATAAAGTGAAGGGGGAGAAGGAAGCACAAATCAGAGACTGAAAATAGAGTAGAAAATAAAAACTCACAGAAAAAAAGAAGATAGCACGGAAGAGAGATCGAGAAAGCGAACGAAGATAGCCTGTGTGAAGGGAGCGCTGGGTGAGGGGGTGAGGAGTCGCTATCATTGGAGTGAGAGAGAGTGAGGAGATCGCTTGGGAGGGAGGGGCACGATGAGAGGTCCATCGGACAGAAGGCACTGGTTTGAGCGATGGCGAGCGATTTTCTAAAAAGAGGGATGGCACTTATAATTCCTGCACACAAAATTCCTCCATCTTATCCCGAAATCTCAGTGAAAGCCGCTCCAATCCGTAAAAATGCATGAAAGTATAAAACTGGGTCCATATTTCTAATAATCTGACAACTTCTGTAAATCTGGCCCAACTCCGAAAAAAGCCTACAATAATTCATGACTAAACGTCTAAACCAACCCAATAAGCTCTCTCTTTCAAACAGCTTGATTGACGTTCTCTAATCGGTGTCAAATCGAAGTTTCATAAGCAATGAGCTACTGATTTTGTCGTGGTTAGTCCCATTCAACTAATCCTTCTCAAATTATTTCTATCTCTACAGGGGTATATGCGAAAAAAATCCTATAGGAAGCAAAAACCCTTCACTCGCTCTCTTGGTTGCTCTCTCTGTGTGTAAACAATTAAAACCACAAAGAAAACACATATCAATCAATGGCGAGGAGGCGAGTGCTTCTTCTGTTGAAGCCATTAGATGTGTACCCTCCTCGACCACTCGCAACTTCAATTCAGACAAATGGTGATCGCACCATCTCCTCCAAGGTCAAGCTCTTTCGTTATCTCTCTCTCCCCTCTTTATACCATCCCTTTATTGTTTGTTCACTTCACCTCTTATTAGTTATTAGTAATATTTGTTGTTTTGCATTGCGTTCTTCTCCCTTTCATGCCCCATAAATGGAATCTGTTATTGGTTTTGGCATGCAAAAATTAATCTTGAAGAGACCCATTTTGTCTGATTGCCTTTGTTGCTAGTATTACAGTTTTGATTCATGAATTCATGGTTACTGCATTGCTTGAATTGTAAGATACAGTACAATATAATAGGAATTGCTCTGAATTTGAAAAATTGGTTGTTCATTTCTAGTAGTGTGTTTTCAGTCTCGATGCATGTATTTATTAGCTTATGGTTTTGTCCCAAATTGCTTTCTTGTGTAAATTTTATATTAGAATTGATAAACTGTCAGTGAATCTTATGATACTTGCGTCTGTGTGCTCAAATGAATTGTAAAAGAGATTCTAGCAATTTAGGTCACAAACAAAATTTATACCCAATTTTAGAACAAAAGTTCATTCAAATTCCATATCCCTTTTGGGCATTTCAACGGGGTTTGCTGTAAGAACTCTTGTTTGGGTTTGATATCTAGAAATTAAGATTTGTTTGGCTGGAATTGTGACTTGTGAGAATTTTGGATGACATTGGTTTAACTCTTCATTCGAACTATTTCCTCTTGAAAATTTTGCAGATTTTGAGGCATTTAGACGACAGATGTAGGGTCCACAAGGAGACAATAGACCATTGCAAGAGCATTATAGAGAGAAGGGACCTAGATTGGGAACTAATCATGCGCAACAATCTCTCTAAATCCATCTGCCACATTGACCTTGTTATCACCGTTGGTGGGGATGGCACACTTCTGAAAGCAAGCCATTTTATGGATGGTTCTGTACCGGTTTTGGGGGTTAATTCTGATCCTACAAATGATCTTGAGGTTTTTTTTTTTTTTTTTCATGAGCCTTGTTTGGTATATTTCTCAAATCAGGAACTCGAAATCCACATTTACTTTTGTTAAATTTCTTTAGGTTGAGGAAATGAGTGAGGAGTTTGATGCAAGAAGGAGCACAGGTTTAAGTTCATCCACTCAGTGTCTCTTTAAGTAGTATGTGTTCATTGTTGTCGACTTTTCTGCCAGTGTGCGTGTGTGTCTTTTTTTCTTGGTGCATAACTGGATTGTTGATTTGAAGCTCTTTCAGGTTACCTATGTGCTGCTACAAGAGGAAACTTTGAACAGGTGAAACTGAAATCCTTTCCAAAGCTACCTCGTTGACCTTAATAATCTATCAGATCTTCAGGTGCTATATACTTTCCTTCCCCTTTTGACCTCTGTGACCCAATGAATTTGTGTAGGTACTGGATGAGGTACTGGAAGGTAAGAAACAGCCAACTGAGCTACCACGGATATCCTTGAAAATAAACGGTGCAAAAGTACAGAGCTGTGCACTGAATGATATTTTGATGGCGCATCCTTGCCCCGCTTCTGTATCTCGCTTCTCTTTCAGGTTTTTTTAATTCCCCATTCTTTTTCATGAATGTTATCTGAAAATGCAGTCTTACTTTTTGATACCAGGACGTGTTTAGTTCTAAATCAAAGCCTGTAATATAAATTGATTTTTTTTTTTTGTAATTTCTACTTACCTATTCACTTAGCGTTCGGAAAATTTTTTTTTCTTTGAAGTGGCCTGTATAAATTCTGAGTATTCTTATATTTTTTCATAATGTGAGGGTTATAAGTTAGACGTGCTACTACTGTAAGACCTTGGTCCATCTTGCTTAAACCTGATGTATATTTGTAGATTTCTCTCTTTCTTCCTCTAACTTACAAAAAAAAGCTGTTTACAACCATTTTCCACTTGTCAATTTAATTTGGCTTGAGAGACTCAAGGTTTCAACTTTTCTCTCTGCATGCAGGATCAAGAAAGAATGCGGTGATACATCACACTTAATCAACTGCCGATCAAGCGGCCTGAGGGTCTCCACGGCTGCTGGATCTACTGCTGCAATGCAATCAGCTGGGGGAATCCCTATGCACATTTCTATGCCTGACCTCCAATACATGGTGAGAGAGCCGATCTTCCCGCGAGAGCTTGATATCCCATTAATGCACGGGTTTATCAAACCAAATGAATGTATGGCTATTTCTTGGTATAGCCAGGAGGGTATGGTGTATTTTGATGGTTCGCATGTTTATTATAAGATTAGGCATGGGGATGTAGCTGAGGTTTCATCCGATGCACCAGCTTTGAAAGTATTTTTGCCGAGTAGTCTGTTAACATAGCAATTTGTTTATTGTTTTGTGTGGTACAAGCTTGTCAATTTTTTTATGTAAACTAGTACTTTTTATTTATGTAAAGGAGATTATAGTTTGTTAGCCAAACAGAAGCTTTTTATAACTTATATAGTTATATGTGTTATGTCCATAAACTTGCCCAAGTGATGCAGAAGAAACTATTTTGGTTTAGGTGATGTTATGGGATGTCTCCAGACTACATAATCTAGGACTATTAGTTAATTCACTATTAAATGCTTCTTTTGCATATGAAATGATCAAAATTCTTGGATGTTTATAATATATACTCAACATGAGTAATGCTATATAAAATGTTTACGATTTATAATTTATTTAAATTGTAAAAGAGTATTAACATTTATCTAAATGATAATAAAGCATGCATTTATAATTTTATAATATTGAGAATTTTTTTTGTTTGATACTTTGATTTGCCCCTCAGTCATATCAGAATTCATAAAGTTTGTAACTTCAATCCAATGATTTTGTAACAGATAAACAGACTCTCGCCTCCAATATTATTGCGCTAATTAAGGCACCTGCATTTCGTTTTCAGAAGAAAAATCTTCATCTGTACTGTATACCACTTCCCATTTTGTGCTAACAATTTTAAACTGTACATCTCCAAGTCAAAATCTAACTTGGATTTGTAAGCCGTACTATATAGGCCATATGTTTCTTTTTTTTTAGATACACTGGTCAGTGACTGACAAGTAGTATATAGGCCATATGTTAGTGCCCTGAACTTTCAAAATTAGAGGGAAGATCTATGCATTAGTACCGGAACTTTCAAAAGCTAACGTAAATACTTTTCGCTAAACATAAAATATTATTTTTGCTTACATGGATTTGCTTGGTTGCGACACGTACTAATCCAGCTTGTTTGTGCTTGGCAGAAATTGAAAGATGTTTTAGTGCAACAGAGGTTTGGAGAAGAAGTGTCAAATTAAATTTCACAATGGTCCATGTCATCATAAGTAATCAAGTTCATTAACTAAATTAACAGAAAAAAAAATATTAATTCTGTTTCCAGACGGCATTTTTCCGAGCTCTCAAACCGTCCAAACAGTGCATCACGCGTAAATTTTAATTATGAATCGTTACAATATTCTATTAAAAGTGTAAATCTTGTAACCCCAAAATTGTGCACATTAAAATTTTGAAGACCAAATTCATGTACTAAATGAACTCTAGAAAACGGTAATAACAAGTCTATCGCAAAAAAAAACAAAAAAAACAAAAAAACAAAAAAAAATGTTAATTACAAAAATGACAAAATCTCGTACAAGAGCAAGTACGTACGTAGAAGCATATCATTACAAAAAGGAAAATATTTTCTATATACAACTAATCAAAAAATAAAAGCAACAAAAATATTCACAACTGCCCAAAAAAAGTTTGCATCATGCTAACCCAAAATTTTCTTATGCCTGAAATCCGTTGACCAATGTTGAAGGGAACTGCGGCCATTCTATTTCTTGGAACGGGTTGTAAGTGGTTTTACAGATTTCAGTTTCCAGCAACTCCATTTGCGTCTCCAGGTCCCTCAATCTTTGATTCATCCTTTGAAGCCTCTTTGCTGCAGCTTCATCTGCACAAGCACAAATTCACAGTACATGAAATTAGAAACATATTGATTAAGGAGAAAATTCTTAAAAAATTTTAAGATGATTTAAATTTGCACTTATGGGAATGAGTTTTTAAAATTCAAGCAGAAAAATTGATGGCAAATGAAACTAGTTTAGTGGGAAAAAATATAAACAAAAAGAACAATATGTATTTTAGGCTTAAGAGAGGGATGGAGAGAAAGAAAAATATATATACCAAGTTGTGAAATGAACTCGGAAATAGCAACTACATCTCCCTTGGTTGTAGACATGAAAGCTGCTGCTTCATTATTTCTCACCAACAAATCCATTCTTGGCTTCTAAATCTCACAGGCTAAAACCTTGGAACTTCAGTTTTGTCTGGTTTTCTTTTCTCTTTTGGTTAATTCTGTTTTTTCCTCTCTGATCAGTCATGACATCTTGGCCTATATAAGTAGGTCCTGTCAGGCTGTCATGGTGTTGAAAAATTGTCCAGATTATCTGTGGCTATTACGGGATTAACTCTGTGCAACATGTTACTAAAATGGAGCTCTCAGAAGAATAAAATTTTCTAAATTTGGTCAATCATAAAGAATGAAGTGTCTGTTCCGAACGTTAGTGTCATACCCTATAACAGTTTGTACCTGTAAGAGAGGAGTTAGGAACTTAGGATACAACTGAAACTTGGTATCCTGTTGGGTTATTTTGCTATCTTGAGAGAATCCCTATCCGGTGCCGCGCGGCACGGTGCCGTGCACTAATCCGGACCGTGCGATCTGATCTCGACGGTTAGATTTTTTTTCAGGCCTTACAATCTGGTTTTATGCACGGAGCACCCATAATCATTGGATTTAATCTGGATGGTTCGGATTTCCGCGCTGCACGGTGCCGCGCGGCACTAGATTTGGTTTCATCTTGAGAAGCCATCTTTTATTACTTTTTTTGCTTTCCATCGGAGAAGTATAACTGAAAGTTGTTAATATAATATTTGATCCATCCTTAATAAAAAAGTGTATCTAATATTGACATCAGTTTAAACTTTAAAGCAATAAATAAATAAAATAAGCCCATTGGATTTGTCAAGTAATTGTTTCTGTGTTTACCTTTTAAGTACTTCATTAAATGTAATTAAATTCTGATGGTTTCTGACTTGAGGTATTTCATGTGATACAAAATTGAACTGCAATTAATAAATTTCACAGGAAACAGTAGAGAAGCTCAAAACCAGAGGATATAAAGGCGGGTGCGAAGAAGTTGCCAGACCACTAAAACTAACCAGAAAATTCTTTATTCCGGTCAAACAAAAAAACTAGCCACAAACTTGTCTTTGCAAGTAAGAGATTAGTTAAGTCTGTTATTGGCTTTCTACCAGATAGAAAGCGATGTAGCTTTTTCAGTTTTGCTTGGTGGAGGGGCTATAACATAAACTATCAACATAGATAGAGGAGATAAGATTAAACCAGTTAAGCATTCTAGAAGGAATGCAACGTGATGGTGTGGACTTGAGACTTGGGTGTAATTTATTGTGTTATTAATTAATAAATGATGTCTTTGCCTTGCCTGCTGTCATATTTAATAAGCAATAATTTCATAAACAGATTAAAATGCAAAAGAAAATAGAAAAAATAAATGTATGTGTGGAATTTGGATCCTTTGCGGCATCACTTGTGCTGCTGAACAGATTCACAGCTATTGGATTGACTCAAAATTGCAACTTGATGTGTGTTGTTGAGACATGAAGACATGAGAATTGGGTTTCTTAGGGATTAACGTTTTCATTACTTACAATAATTTTTTTATGTTATAATTAGTGAAAACAGTAACATCATATTATAGATGGCACAGTCAATTTTTGTCCAGTATCTGATTATTATTTTTATTCTATCTTCAATACGATCTCCCTTCGTTAAATTTTGCATTTATGCAATTTTGTCTCATTTTCTGATAGTAATCCTCTCATGTTATATGTGATATGAAACTTATTTTTCCTAATCAAGGCTAATCTTTAAATTAAATTTTAATTATCCATTATTAAAAGTCATAACAAGATATATGTCACCTGAGGAGCTGAATTGAATTTACCACTTTTTTTTCCCAAAACTTGGCCGAGGTATCCGAGGGAAAATTGATTTTAGAGTCAGTTACAACAAATTAATTACAACTTGTAGGCTATAATTTGCATCAAATGACTTTTAGTATTTTAAATATAAATCAAGTTAACCGGTTTGTTTCATTGTTACAATATGTTATGTACCATTTATAAATTGTTTACTCTTAAAACTTTGTTAAAAAAAAAGTTTTGTAGAGAATCAGTTTAATTTAGTAGCTAAAGATAACATAATTTTAAATGAAAGTAGTGATTCAGATTTCAAAAATCGGACCCAAAGATCCCTTTTAAATATGTAATCTTCATGCTTTATATTTGTTCAAGTTATGTTCCAAATGCTTAAAAATAATAAATTATTCCCCTTATCAATTCAACATCTCTATTCTGTATATAATATTGCATCATTACAGTTAAAGAAAGTGATGTTGAACACTTAAAAGGTCCGAAACTTTCGGAAACCATTGGTGGAATTAAAAGTATTTAAAGTTTTAAACTTATAGAAGCTTCTGAGTAGCTAGCTAATATTATAGTACCCTTTATTATTTTATTTAATGGTCTAAGGAGATAACTATAAAATGAATATTGATACTGACAAGCGGTGGATCAGAATTTCATGTGAAAACAGACAAGTTTGGAACTAATTTGTTCTGACTGAGACGAAGATAGATGATAGTGTGAAACGAATATGATAATCTGAAGAGTCCTTCTAGAAGGTGAAAAAATAATAATAAGTGGTGGTTGTCAGTATTTATTTGCCACCAATTTCAGTAAAAGTTTATGGAAGGTGATAAGGCTAGATTCCATGATGAATGGCCGATTGTATGATATGTACCGCCAGTGCAACAAATATTAATTGTTTTTATGTGTCAAATTCCATACAACTGTCCAAAATAATTTAGTGCGAGCAATTGATAAATAAAATAAATCTCCCAAAAAGTCATATTGTATATTGTTAGAGTTCATGGAGTATATACTACTGTAATAGCGCTACATTATACCTATTAAAAAAATAATAGAATGTCAAAACTATACATTCGATAGCATTAAGTATATACATAATTTTAAAAGGGAAAAATTAATTCTTATGCAAAATAAAGTCAATTAGTAATTTCTTAACAATATTAAAATAGACTCAGCAGATAATGACAAAATAAAAATTCAAGATAGAAAATACGGCATTGGTCTCATCAAATAACATTTTTGCATTAAAACTGGCAGCTTTAAACATTTTATTTAATTTTAACAGATTGGTTTTTGCCTAATTTTTAATAATTTTTAATAATTCACTTGAGAATTATCAAATTTAAATATTTCTGTGATGTTGTTTATCAAGTCTAATTAAGTAAACTGTTATTTAATTCAGAGATTAGATTATGCTTCAAAGCTTGAATTTTTGAAAAAAAAAAAAGTAAAATTCTATTTTATTCAGATGATATTAAACTTTCTTCTAGAAGCGTAGTGTAGTAGTAAGTGCTTACGTCAGTTTATTAGTAGTTGAATAGTACTGAACTCTGCTTGACACCTGAGAGGAGGAGGTTGAGATATTATTGCACGTAAAGACAAATCTAACTCGTGTGAACTTTGACTTTTAATAGTCCTCCATATATACCTTTTTTTATTAAATAAAGTATTTATAAGATTCGACGAACTAAATGCACTACATTTTTGCATGCTTTAGATAATCTTATACATGATGTTTCTGCCAACAATTTCATAAATTGACACTGGTTAACTGTCTAATTCGACTTGTTCTTTGAAAAAGGTAATCCTAAGTCTTCAAATAATATTTTTAACCTTTTTTCATTTTATAAGCTAGTATAATATTGTTCTAAGCTCACTACCCGAATGAGCAGTTTGCAAGTGGGTTGTTTCTAAGCTCATAAAGAAAGTAACAAATACTACCCTCTATTTCTTTTAGACCGAAAAAATTAAATATGGTTTTACTGTTCACCCGAATTTCAAAAAAAATCTTAAAAAATTCAGAATTTTAAAAATGGCGTTGTTAGATCGGGATTTCGGTTAACGATCTAAGAAATCGCTTAGATCGGTAACCCGGAACCCGATCTAAGCTAAGATCGGTAACTGGGTTACCGATCTTAGCTTAGATCGGATTCCCGGTTACCGATCTAAACAAAATATATTAAAGTATTAATATTTATTATTAAAATATTAATAAAATAATAAATAAAATATAAACTCTTAGATCGGATTCTGAGAATCCGATCTAAGATAGTTAATATTTTATTTAATATTTTATTAATAATTTAATAATAAAATATTAATTAAAGTAATAAAAATAATATAAAATATTAATATTTATTTAAAAATTTTATTTAATATCTATTAATAGAAAATATTAATATTTACTTAAAAATCTGATTAGATGAGGGGAGGAAGAGTCGTAAAAACTAGAGTGGTATGACGGGGTGGTCTACTAGATGAGACTCCAGAATTGTCGAATGCACGGTGAGAGATAGGTATGAATGGGTCATCTAGTGGGGTACCGTATGTCCAGTAATAAGCATCAGTAGGACTAAGTATAAAACGTGCGGGGTAGGCGTAAGGGGTTGGCTCCCCATGTGTGGATGAGGATAGTTATACCCTTACGTACTGAGCCTGAGTCTGCCGTACCCACTACAAATTCAATATATATATATCACTACAAAATTTCCAGTATATATTTTTAACGTATTAATTGATAATTTTATATTTTTCTAATGCATCCGATTTCAACATATTTTAAAAATAAAAATATTAAAAGAAAGTTAAATACACGTTTAGAAAGAACTATGGTTATAAACAAACTGAGCATTGATATATAAAAATAATTTAAATAATCATTTTAAAATAATTTAAAGGATGAAGTATTTATAGTTTATTAACTATTATGCTATTTTATAATATTAAAAATTAAATTTGTGTTGTCGTGGCGTGTTAATTCGTGTTCGTGTCGTGCTGCGTGTCGAATCATGTCGTGTCTAATCGTGTTAATTTTTCAGGATTCTCAACACCATAACATGATCGTGTCGTGCTAATTCGGTATTCGTGTCATATCGTGCCTTGTCAACACGTATGTCATGTCGTGGCAACACGATCGTATCGTGCTAATTCCGTACTCGGAGGGGTACAGTCAGATTTAGACTCAGTTTTTAGGTAGGTACAGCCAGCATCAGACTCAGGCTCAGTACGTAAGGATATAGCTATCCTCATCCACACATGGGGAGCCAACCCCTTACGCCTACCCCGCACCTTCTATACTTAGTCCGACTGATGCTTATTACTGGACATACAGTACCCCACTAGATGACCCATTCACACCTATCTCTCACCGTGTATTCGACAATTCTGGAGTCTCATCTAGTAGACCACCCCGTCATACCACTCTAGTTTTTACGACTCTTCCTCCCCTCATCCAATCAGACTTTTAAATAAATATTAATATTTTCTATTAATAGATATTAAATAAATTTTTTAAATAAATATTAATATTTTATATTATTTATATTATTTTAATTAATATTTATATTATTAAATTATTAATAAAATATTAAATAAAATATTAACTATCTTAGATCGGATTCTCAGAATCCGATCTAAGAGTTTATATTTTATTTAATATTTTATTAATATTTTAATAATAAAATATTAATACTTTAATATATTTTGTTTAGATCGGTAACCGGGAATCCGATCTAAGCTAAGATCGGTAATCCGGTTACCGATCTTAGCTTAGATCGGGTTCCGGGTTACCGATCTAAGCGATTTCTTAGATCGTTAACCGGAATCCCGATCTAACAACGCCATTTTTAAAATTCTGAATATTTTAAGATTTTTTTTGAAATTCGGGTGAACAGTAAAACCATATTTAATTTTTTCGGTCTTTTAGATAAGGTAGATGTAGATCCAAAGATTACTGAACTTGTAAAGTTGTAATATATTTTTATCCAAGCCCACTCTGTAAGACACTTTATGAAATGTGGGCCTATATTGCTATAAATGAGCATTGAAAGCCACTATTTCCTTTCATAAAGGCTATATTTAGTAGTTGGACCTTGGAAGCGTAGAGTAGCAAAATGCCTAAACAATGATTGCTGAAATGAAGTATATGAACGCGACTCAACATCATGCCAAAATCAACAAGGTCCTAAAAATTAATGCAAGTCAAATACATTTGAAATCATGGTTCATGGACATGCAATTAAGTACGATTCAGATTTCAGCTGGTACAAAACAACACTTGACAAGGGGAACAGGATTGTAATAAACAAATTAACTGGGATACCAAAAAAAAAAATCTACAATTATTTTGTCCAATATGTTTTTATTTTTATATTTTCTGTTTCTTAATTATATCTTAATATATAAGCCCCAATTAAGAGAGCAACCGGCAATTTCATACTGAAGTTTCAATTTAGTACACAGCGCAAATGATCAGCCAAAATAATTAGAAGTTCCAAGAATAAATAGAACATTACACAAGTTCCCAATGTCACCAAAAAAGTACAATTGAACTACCCTAAAGAATACAACACAGGAACCTGATCAAATTCTAACTACATAACCCTAGAAATCATGATCCCTGGATTCAGCCTTCCTCTTTGCTTGCTGTGCCAATCGCGCATCCCTCTCTCTTTCAAACTCCCTATAATCTGCTCTTTGCAGAAAAGAGACCTTATCCAAGTATTGATTCGAACTCTTTTTGTATGCATCAAGCTCGTCCTCCATCCCTTTATTATCCTCTTTGAACTCACCCCAATCTTTCTTCGTCTTGTCTAATACACTCAATTTCGGTTTCTTTTTTATTTGTTCCAGTACACTGTCCAGTGCGCTTGGTGCGGCCCCCATTGATTTTGATTTTTCTTCTTCAGCTTCCTTCGAGTTGGCATCTACAAGTTTCTTCACATGGATCTCTTCTCCAGCAAAATCCCGCACCTCTGTTATCTTTAAATACACAATAATAATATTATATATAAATTACACAAAGAGATAAGGTTGCTTGCATTTCAATACAATAATAACTATCTCAACCCCATTTAATAAGGATTTGTCCTAAATTTTCATGTGCACCAGGGAAAAAGAGCAGTTTTGGCTATTAGTGGCACCCCACAGTATGACTGAAACCCTCAAGAGGGGAAAAAAGACGCATGCATTTTTATGCACCCAGCACCTGGAAGAAGCTGTCAGTCCATAGTAAACAGAAATACTCACTTGGATTTTCCCTTTCCCAACTTGAGAATTTGATGCAGCTTCTCTAACAGCTGCAAGTGCAGCTGCTGCAAGTTGTTTTGCATCCTCTCCCCCACTATTTTGTACTGGATCAGATGTCTTCTTTGAAGCCTCTGAACTATTCTCTGATATTAGCTTCTTAGGAGCAAGGCCAAGTTTAACCATCCAATCCTTAAAAAATGTTAAGAAAAATATCAATGACCAGGAAATTCACTGTGCAGCCTCTAAATAAGCTTTCAGTATGACATACGACTGTATAAAAAGAGAAGCATCTGAAGAACAACACTTAACAAACACAAGACAGTACCCAAATCCCAGAAAAGTCCCTGGAAATATATCCAAAAATAAAATTCTCCAAGGTGGACAGAATTAGGATAATAAAATAAAATTGAAGTGTTCTTGGGCCATGATACAGTATCTCCGAAGTGAACCCATTACCCATATGTTTGGGAATTGGGGATATATATGATTTATAGAGGATTTGCATTTGAAAAATATGAAGGTAAAATAAGTAAGCTTACAGGGGTACTTTTATTTGTCTTTGGTTTTGGAGAAGAACCAAGCTTTTGCATGAAGGGTTTAGGCAGCTTAGTGGGTAGACCTGCATTCATCTTCTTCCATGTTTCCTCTACTCGCGCCTTAGTTTCTATGAAAACATCACATAACAAACTTTACTGCAAAGTACAACTAAGAAGAAATTTACCATGATACATGGCAATAAATTACCGAGTTTAACTTTTAAGAATTTCTGAAAGGGGCTGAATTTAACAAAAGTTGAGAGGCAACTAAGGAGTCATAATTTGCCTCCAAAAGAACAAAAGAAGTCATAATTGATGCATTTTTTTTTCGGTTACACAGCTAAAAGTAAAATAAATAGGTGTAACTTGAGCTTCAGTTTCCCAATTTTAGAGACCAGATCTACATTTTTTTTTTTTTAATATGGGTCAAGGCTAGGCCAAAACGTATAACTCCATATAGAAAATCAAAGTGAAAAAAAAAACCATGGTTTTTTTTTGGGGGGGGCGGGGGATGAATGCATATAAAAAAATTACCATGATCATCCGATTGATTGCTTGACTCACCTTTTAATCCTGTATTGACATAAACAGCATATTAGCTAGAACTTCATAAATCTCTTTAAATATCTGTAGACATAGCAAATGGTACTTTGAAAACAAGTACAAACATAGCGAAACGAACAAAATTACACAGCAAAAACTTTCAGCAAGAAAAATGAAATAACACAACATTAGATTTTGCACTTAAACAGTTCAATTATCATGGAGTTACTATCATACAAGGGCAAGGGCTTATGTCAGTCTGCTCCTAAAATACAACAGTATAATTCATGCACTTGAAAAATGAAAATTTTCTAATACACCCCTACTGTAAGGAAGATTAGCTATCTACAGCCTCCTCTCTGCCCTCACCAATATCTCACAGTAGTATGAAAGTACTTCTGTTTTGTTAGCCCACATAGAGACATAAGAAGTACATTTGACTAAACATAAGCTCTTGGATTTTTTTTCTCTGAAGCTATTTATTTTATGCCCATAAGCTGTTTGTCAAAAAAAGGCAAAAACAAAAGCATCTGATCTTTGGTTTCTAACATGTCAAACCGTATGTTTATAACTTATGAAAGGGAACCTCAACTGACCCTTTGGTTTCATAACAAAAATTTAGTGCATTGTACTCAAATAAAGCAGACATCAATACAGCACAGCGTTGGTACTAATGACCTAGCATTTCATATACCAGTCATTATTAACAAGGCTTGTTATATCTTAGATGTGACATGGAAGATCATGTATAGAGTACTACCTAATTGATTGCATTTGAATCAAGTGAACACTGGTATAAAGTTGGTACATGGTACTTTCTGTTTGACATACCAGTCATAATTCAGCAGATTTCTTATTTCTTAGTTGCGACAAGTACTTTCTCCTCATTCTTGTTTTTGGTTCTAATTTTCATTTCTATAACAACTAACTTTTTTTAAAATTTGGTTTGGAGGGTGACTTTTCTTTTCTTTTTCTTTCTTTTTTTTTTTTGGTTGGGAGTGGCACTTCCACTTAGTAGTACTGGTCAAATTAGTACTGATACTGGTATCGATGGTGCCTACAGTTGTGTACCAAATGGAAAGAATCACAACATCTCACCATTGCTATTCTCTTATTTCTAAAGGGAACTATAAATTTATCATCATTCGACCACAGTAACAACCAAATTTTAAAAGAAAAGAGACGCATTCAATCGAAAAGTAAACAGGAGAAAAAAATTAGAGTAATAAAAAGAGGAGACAGAGAAATAGAAATACCAAGAATCGAACTCACCTGAATCGCTTGCCGAGTTCGACGCCATTTCAGTCGATCGAGAGGAAAGGGGGAAGGGAAGAAGCGCGCGCGAGAGCAGCTCGGGGACAATTTTGCAAAATAGAACCTTAACTATTTGCTTATTGTGTTTGCTAGAGCAATTAAGTCGAAATGGAGCCTCGACCTTTTTCCATTTCCGATCTTTATTGTAACATAGTACAATTTTACTAAACAAATAGGGTCGCATTTATGGGCCGAAAGGAGGCCTGAACAGAAATTCTGGGCCCTGTCTTATTATGTATTTCTGTTCACGTTTTTTTTTCCCTTTTCTACTTCTTATTGTTTTAGTGTTAAAAGATTATATTATCCTTCTAATACTTATTTCTTAAAGAGGAAATAATTCTTTTAGATTTCTGGTTACACTGCATCAAATGTGCTACAACTGTGACCTGTGTCATCAACTGAACTCAGTGTTAAGCTGCGACCTGCGAGTTATTTAAAAGATACATCATTTTGTGAAAATAACAGAAGAAAACACGTTTGACCCTTTAATGGTTTGTAATTTACATCTTAAATCTTTGAAAAATCAGGAGAAGTGGCTTGTATGATTGTATCCAAGCATGACATCCGATACAATACCGGTATTGGTACTGCATCTCCACATTAAATGTTTATTCTCCTCCTTCTAATACATTTTTCTTATTAAAGCGGAACTAATTCTTTTGAGAGTTGTGGGTTATGCTGAATCAATTGTGTTAGAAAAAGTGACTTGTGTCGTCAACTGAATTCAAGTGTACAGCTGCTACTGCAAGCCATTAAAAAAATATATATTAAGTAAAAATGAAAAAAAAAAATCATCGTTTGACCCATTGATGTTTTGTAGTTTACACCTTAAAACATTGAAAATCTAGAAGAGTGGTTACAAAACCGGTAGTGGTACATGAGTCATCATAAAATTGGCTGTAAACTGGTCATTTAGGAGCAGAATATTCATAGATATTTGACACAGATAACAAATCTTCGTGCAATATCTTCACAATTAATTGATTCTTTTCATATATAACCTCTCAATGGAGTACTGAACTTGCACAAGAAATACTAAAAAGCAGGAGCCAAGACAGAAATGAAAAATAATCAACAAAGACTAACAGAGATGTAGCATAAGATTAATAGTTCAAGTTTTCTAAATTAGATTAATATTTCAAGTTAACTACAATTCATATGCTATTGGAAGAATATATTATGTACCATAAGAAAGACCAACAGAGATTTTTTACTGGTATTTAGAGAGTCAGCACTAAGCAGTAATGCAAAATCAACAATGTAGCAGATACATGTAGCACAACTTCTCAGTGTCTACTTGAAATTAAGCATATAGCTATACTGATTGAAAGCAATTACTTAGTTCTAATTGCAACATTCAGACCATAGACCAACTACAGCTAAAATTCAACAAAGTAGGTTCCGGGCTTCCAGCATGACAACATTTCTCACCAGACATCTTCCATTGAACAAGAATATGATCCATATTCAAGCCCACGGCTCGAGTAAGTATCTGATTCATATTCATCAGAGTACCTGGAACCTGAAGAATATTCAAACCCACGACCTGAATCACTATATGATCCATTTGCTTCAGAATACCCGAGACCCGACCCACTATCAGACACCACATCCAACTCAAAACCCTCAATGAACCCACTCTCTCTATTTGGTAATGCAGGCCCTGCCACCAGTTTTAAACCTAGCTCAAAGGATACGAATGCATCAAGAGCTGCATATTGCACCTGATCAATTGACAGATGCGGAGCCTCCCAGTCACTGGTGGCAATCCACCAAGGATTGTTGACTCCAGGATACCCTAAAATTGTCTCCACCATTCTCTCCAGCGATGCATTGCCCATACCAGATACTGAACGGAGCTCTTCTGTAGAGGAAACCACTAGATCATGGAATGATCTAAGCAAGCGACAGTCGTATGCAATATTGTAGCCCACAAATGTGATGCGACTATCAGAGAGCAAGCAAGAGAGAGTTGCAGGGATGTTGCTGGATTGGAATATCTGAAAGATCAGAACACGGTGCCCTATGCATATCTGCATAGTGGCAGGACGACTGTTGGGTTGGAAGGAGCACCATTGGATACCAAGACCTGCAATGAAGTTTTGCCCGTGGTGAAAATTGAGACGGTGGTGGTGCATGCAGAGAGTTTTTTTAATCCAGCTCTTGACTGTACGGGAGTTGCTGGTCACAGCAACATCCAGGCTCCGCCCGAAGAACTGAATTGTGTAGTTGTGGCGCCTGTGGTATGATGATCTCAGATAGGTGGATATGTTGTCGGAAGCCGTGGATAACCTGCAGATTATAAATAAAAAATATAACATCAATTTTTCCAGGATATAATAAGATCTAAAAATTCTTGTCCGTATTTATGGAAGGAAAACTTTAAATAATACTTGCCAACCATACACATCAAATTTTCAGCAGAATTTACAATCTGCACAACAGCCATGTATGCATGAAGTTCAAATACTGTGTCTAAACCCCATATAATTCGTAATTACCAACAGAAGTTCAAGTAATTTCAACAATCAAATATAAAATAGTTTTAGATTAGTGCATGAGCAAGTAAATAAATACAAACAGGTACAATTTATTCTATCTGTAAAAAATGAAAATTTTAAGTACAGACCAATGCAAGTGCAGAACATATCGGCCCGAAAAGGACCTACACATTGCAATAGCTTACCAATATAACCTCTAACTGTTATTCACAATAACCACAAGAAGCAAGTATACTTGAAAACCATAAAAGATGATAGCTCAGTTAAATGCTTGAGATACTAAAAATCTTGAATAAAGTCTAGCAATGGATCTAGAACTTTGGATCAATAATGTATGTTTATTCTGCCTTGTCCATACCCACTTTACCACACATTTTTATTAATCAAAATATATCTATACATAATACAAGATAATATAACTCATATCAGTGTTTGTGTGTAAAAAAAGATTGATCACACATAACTCAAAAGCCTATGTTAAAGTTTCAGTAATGAATTACATTATAGTTCTAAACTTCGGTTGCATTTTGCTTCCAGGCAAAATCAAAAAATTATACCAACTAGTTTTCTTGTCTGGGAGAAGAATGATGTTGTAAAGCTAAACGATTACTATCCCCAAAAGTACACAAAGAAAGCAACACAAGGAAATCAATATTATCCAAAGATTGGGTCACAACCTGATTGTAATACAAATAAGAAGTAATTAGAGCATAATCAGGAGAACCAGCTGGATTTATGAAATCAGATGCCAACTCCAATTCGTTTAAGAGGGAAATGAATGAATAAACGACTATTGATTGGAATACCCAAAAAATTAAAGAAAAGAGATGATAGTTTAGGGGTTTAACCCAAGCATGCATTTAGACAAAATAAATCGAAATGCAACTGAAAGGAATCATCCCAAGCAACCACTGAAGCAAGTGTCGGAGGTGTGCAAATCAATTTCAATCAATTTGATTCGTTTCAAAGAATAAACAAGTAAATAAGGTTTAAGTTATGATTCATAGTGTAACCCTAAAGGTAGCAACAACTCAAGATACGAACCATAACTGCTTTCACAAACCCCATTGTTTCTGATTTTCGTAAAGAATTGAAAAACCCCAAAACAATAGGATGCAACTGATTACCTCTTCTCAAACGACACAATTTCAAGTTATTCCTCAAGTACTTCGTTCTTCTCTCTCATAAAAGGATCGGAGAAGCAGAAAAGTGAAAAGGTCACTCTTTTATAGAGTGCTTGGGCCCGAAGGTTTTTTCTCCGAGCAGTATTTTTCAGAAATGACTAATTTGCCCTCCACTATTTCTCATGACAACTGCGCTAGGAGCTTTCATTTCATTTATGCAGGGGCAATTTAGTCATTTTAAGAAAAATAGTGTTGCTCCGAGTTAAACTTGGAAGCCAGTGTTCTCCGAGACTAGGAGTGAGCAAAAAACTCGTAACTCGTGAGCTAACTCGAACTCGACTCAGAAAAAGCTCGGTTGTAACTCGAGCCAACGAAACTCGAGTTGGTAGAGCTCGAGCTAAACTAACTCAGTTAGTTGACGAGTCGAGTTTGAGTTGGGCTCAACTCAGCTCGCAACTCGTGAGCCAACTCGTAACATAATAAATTTATATTTCAAATAGTATTATCAATATGATTTAAGAGTATAAAAATTTTATAAATTAATCATAAATATTTTCTGCTTATATATTTTTACTTAAAATAATTGCAGCATTCAACTGATTGAGTTTCAAGACATATTTTGTTTCAAATCAATAGAAATAATATAAAAGATAATAATTTTATGTTTTAAAATATTATATATGTCAATAAATTTCAATACTAGAATAACATATTAATTAAATAAATAAAATTTTGAAAAATATATGCTTATTTCAAGTTAGTTCATGAGCCGCGAGCTAGCTCGAGTTGGAGGTGAGCCGAGTTTGAGCCAGTTTAAAAAGCTCGAAAGTATTTTTAGCTCGGCTTAAGTCAACTAGAGTTACGTCCAAGTCGAGTTTGAGTTGTCCCCAACTCGCTCGAACTCAGCTCATATACGGCCCTATCCGAGACTCCGAACAACTACGCGAGGAGGGAGGAGCGAACTTTCATTTACAACTCGGGAGGGCCAACTTTCATGTACTCAGGGGTATTTTAGTCATTTTGAAAATTTAGTGTTGCTCCGAGCCTTCAAGTTAAAAAGCGCGAGTTTTAGCTCGGGAGAGAGTATGTTGCAAGTTCGCAACTGGTCTATACCGTATTTATTTCCTTTTTTTAGCATTAATTAAATGTACAGACCAAAACCCATTTTCTTTTTAGTAAATTATTAATTTATTTCAGTCCGTATAGTTTTTCTTTTTCCCGATCAGTCCGTACTCCGTAGACCACCTTTTCTTTCTCACTTGCTCAAATTAATAATGATCAACGTGAAATTCAAAAAAAAAAATAATGATCAACGTCCTATCACTAACTCAGTAATTTTGTCGTTTACTTCCTCATGTAGAAAAATTTACAAATACACCCACAATTGTTCAGTTAATAATTCATTCGGTATAATAATATATCTACGAACGCACCAGAATTGCTTGCTGAATTCGATGCCATTCCAGTCGATCGAGAGGAAAGGGTAAAACCGTAAAAGAGAGGAAGCACGCGACATCAGCTCGGGGACAATTTTACAAATTAGAACCTCTACAATTTGCTTATGTGTTTTCTAGAGCAAATAAATGGAGATGAAGCCCTCGAGGCCTCGACCTTTCACCTCGACACCTTCCCTCCGGGCTCCGGGGATAAATTAGTCAACAAATGGGTCGCACTTCATAACTTCGGCCCAAAATAGTCCTGTCCGGATTTTTCGGCCCTAGCTTGTTTAGTTTATTTTTTCTTCCTCCTTTTTTTTTTGTTTTTTCTTTTTTTCAGTTACTGACTTACTGCTTCTTCTTCTAATACATATTCCTAAAATAGGAAATAATTCTGTGAGAGTTGTGGTTATGCTGAATCAAATGTGTATAAAGTGTGACCTCAATTGAATTCGAAACATAAAAGTGTGAAAAATTGCAAATTGAATTTTTTTTTTTTGTTAAATTGCCAAAGAAATAATCGTTTGAATCAGCGACGCTTTGTATTGTACATCTTAAATCATTGAAAAATCTGGAAAAGTGATTTGCATCCGAGCTTACCATCCAATACAATACCGGTAGTGGTAGATGCTTCATCATAAAATGTCACGAGAAAATATTAGAGAAGTAACAAAAGAAAAGCTTAAATGGCTGGGAGCCGATGCTCTGCTGTTGCCTGTTGGACTTGATAAACCCTCAAAATTTGACAGCTCCAACAAAGGATGAGAGAAGGAATGAGCTGACGTGTAAGATAGTGCCACAATCTCAGCTAGAGGTGTCAAACATGGTAAACGAAAACGAAATATGCGATTACGTTTACCATTTCGTCAAGATAACAGTACGATTTCGCTATTTCATAAATGAAACGGTAAACGGCATGTACAAAATATGCGATTTCAATAAACGGTATGTGCTATTTCATTCTAACTCCCGTTTCATTTGCGTTCCGTTTACCGAAACGCAACGAAATCATTTATCATTATTCATTTCGTTAATTTTTAACGCAACACAAAAACGACAAGCGACACTCGTTGACAGGCCTAATCTCAGCTCAAGTTAGCTTTTGAATTTTGTGTCAGCACCTCAAATTTCATTAATCGAGTGTCAATGCAGAGTTCACTGGGTCAAACTCTGCAAAGAGAGAAAAACTGAAAAAGGGTGCCGTTAATTTGATGGAAAATTGGAAATTGAAGAGAACTGTTAATTCCTATTCTCTGTTGCATGGGCCCATGTTTAATGAGTTAACGGAAGGAGATGGAGATAACTACTGATTAATGGTGAATAAATACAAATCTGAATAACTGAGCTGTTGGGGATCACGGTGGCGAAATAAGAGTTACGAGCATCTTTTGCTGATGTTATTTTTTCAATTTACTGCATTGTAATTTTCCTTCCTTTCTATATAAGCAAGACTAGCAGAAGTTAGGGTTTTTTTATGCGTTGAATCTGAGAACTCAAAAACACTCATTTTATGTCTTATTCCTTTTATCTAGTTTATTTCAGTTTCTATCAGATCCATTGTATCTTTACTTTCTGCAAGGCTCAATAGCCAATATCATTATTATTATTATCGTTTCTTCTATCCATTTAGTTCTTCACAGCAATTTTGGATCTGTTGCTGTTAATTGTATCAATTTGGGGTTAAATTGTGCAAACTCTAGCGGCTTGGTCTGATAAAATCTGGTCAGCTGAGCAGCAATTGAAGAATTGAGTTACTGTAGCGAGATTTTCAGAAGTTGAGATCGTTACATAAAATTGGCTGTAAACTGGTCATTTAGGAGCAGAATATTCATAGAAATTAGACCCATAAAAAAAAAATCTTGTGTCAAATTTTTATGCAGTATCTTGAATTCTTGACAATCAATTGATTATTATGATTTCTTAATGATATCAAATGTTGTGATGTATAAATGTCAAAAATTACAAGCTAATAGCACGGATGAACCAATCAAATAAAGTATGAATGTCATTGAGACCTAATTAATCAAAGCAAAATAAGCACGCAACATCAGCAATTAAGGTCAACCATGTGTGACAGATGCATAAAGCACAAGCACTTTTCAATACCTACTTGAAATTTTTAAGCATAAACATATATAACCAATAAGCTATATCAAGCTAAAGCAATCACTGAGTTCTAATTGCATCCTTATACCATAACATTTATCTTTTCCGTTTTGGAAATTGTTTATAATAACTAAAATTTAATAAAAACGGTTCCAGCCTCCCATGACAACCTTTCTCACCAAGCATCCTCCATTGAACTTGAATTATCTGAACAAGAATCTGATCCATCTTTCTTCAAAATAATCCTGGATCTGAATAAGAACCAGACCATCTTCTTCAATACCAGGGACCTGAATAAGAAATCGATCCATCTTCTTCAGAACACCCAGGACCTAAATAAGAATCCAATCCATCTTCTTCAAAGTACCCAAGACCTGTATAAGAACCCAATTCATCTTCTCCAAAAAATCCCCGACACGAATATGAATCCAATCCATCTCCTTCACAAAAACCAGGGCCTGGATAAGAACCTAATTTATCTTCAAAATATCCTGGACCTGAATAAGATTCTAATTCATCTTCTTCAGAATACCCGAGACCCGATCCGTCATCAGGCACTCTTTCCTGTTCCAACACAAGACCCTCATAAAACCCACTTTCTCTACTTGGTAATAGTTCCTTGTCAGGTACTGAGTCAAGCAGGCTGGCATCCTCCACACGGTTTCCAACCTTCTCTTCACTATGTGCAAAAAAAGCATTGCAGTAGAAAACCGCATTTTGCTCTGTTTTCATTGTTACTGCAGGCCTTGTCACCAGTTGTATTCCTAGCAGAAATGAGAGGTATGCGTCAACAGCTGCATACTGAACTTGATCAACTGAAAGCTCGGGAGCATCCCAGTCACTGGTGGCGATCCACCTAGGCTTGTCGACTCCGTGAAATCCTAAAATCCTCTCTGCCATAGTTTCCATCGATGCATTGCCCATTCCGGACACCGAACGAAGCTCCACTGAAGAGGAAACCACTAGATCATGGAATGATCTAAGCAAGCGACAGTCATATCCAATGTTGTATCCAACAAAGGTGACACGACTATCTGAGAGAAAATTTGAAAGAGCAGCAGGGATGGACCTGGAATGGAGTATCTGAAAGATCAGAATACGGTGGCCAATGCATATCTGGATAGTGGCAGGACATCTGCTGGACCGGAAGGAACACCATTGAGTGCCAAGACCTACAATGATGTTACGCTGGCGGTAAAAGTGAAAACGACGGCGGTGAATGTATAGGCTTTTACTGATCCAGCTCTTGACTGCACGGGAGTTGCTGGTCACGGCAACATCAAGGCTCCGCCCGAAGAACCGAGTTGTGTAGTTGTGGCGCCTATGGTATGATGATCTGAGATAGGTGGATATGTTGTCGGAATTTGAATACACTCTACGTGTTGTACAATATGAAGAAGCCATGGTGTGACAAATCAAACTTTTAGAAAAAATAACCTGCAGACAATAAATTAATATTATGACATTATGTCTATCAACTTTTCCAGATTAAAATCTAGAAGTCTTATTGTTCATGTTTATAGAGGGAAGGCTTAAGGCTTTATACAATACTTGTAAACTTCACACATCACGCTTATGAATTTATAACTATAACGACCCCAGCCAAGCATTAGACTGAACACCTGTACAGTCCCCATGTAGCAAATGCAAAAGTACATTAACACACGCACAGGGCATTATACATCAAATATACGAATCAAATTCTAAATATACAAAATTTAAACTCTAATTACTTGTTAATTACCCACAGAATAAATATTATTTTAATATAATTTAGATTAGGGATAAATAAACGAAATAAATACTAACAAGTGTACCCTATTCTATCTATATAAATGAAAAATGTTTAGTAAAGACCAATGCAGTGTGGAACATACTGGTCCAAAAGGACCTGCACATTGCAAGAGCTTACTGAAAAAATATCGACTATTAGTCAGAAACTCAAAATATGGACACCATAAAGGATGGCTCTGTTAAGCGCTTGAGATCCAAAAATAGTCTAGCAAAGGATCTAAACTTGGATGCAATAATGTATGTTTACCCTGCCTTGCCCAGTCACTCACCAAACCACTCATTTGACCATATTACAGCCCATATTTCTGTGAGTGTGTGAGTGAAAAAAAGATTAATCGCACAAAACTGAAAAGTTGATGTCAAAGTTTCAGTAAATGACTAGCATATATATAGTTCTAAGCTTTTGTTGGAATTTGCTACCAGGAAAAATCAGAAATTCAACCCGACAGTTCTCTGTTTAAGAAAGTAATATAATAAACATAACTAACGACTGGTGCACCTAAACATTTTTTTTTTGGAAACTAGTGGGGAGCGCCCACCCCTTTTCATTCAACTGAAAAGAAAGACCAGTAAACAAATCACCCACCCTCTTTACAACAGAACCAATCTACTATCATAAAAACTCCATTTTAAACCCTCCTAACGACTTATACCCCATACCCCCACAGCACAGTAAAAAAAACTTCACACCATCAAACACTCTTAATATCCAAAGTACCAACAAGATTAAGTCTACTGTATATAACAAAGCTAAGGCCTCCAAACCAGAACTACTACCAACTACACATCAACTCCAAGAAGATATTAACATGAACAGAAAAATAACACAAAGAAATCAACATTATAGTGGATTAAGATATTTGGGGGACAATCCAATGTGAATCCAAATAAAATTTAATTCGAGCCTAAGGGAAAACTTACTAAATAGTTAGAACACCTAAAAATTACAGAAAAGAGACAATACATGAAGGGTTTGACCAAACATTGAGACAAAGTGCATCAAAATGCCAATGGAAAGAAATCACCTCCAACATTTTCTAGAGAAATTTCAATTTTGATTCGTTTTGAACAGTAAATAAAGAAAAGTTATGATTCGAGGAATAACCCTAATTTGGGTTGCAACTTGGGGCACAAAACATAATCGACTAAACAAATCCCAATTCTTATTGATTGCAAAGTAAAGGGTAGCATCCGATTTATCACACGTAAACAATAAGATCCGACTGATCATTACCCTGTTCAAGGTCAAATTCAAATCCAAAATGCCACTTCATATGTTCGTTCGAACAACACAAAACAAAGGGGACGAGGGAAAAGAGGTTAATTACCTTTTTAGGCCTTTCAAGTAATTCCTGGAGAGCAATCTCGCAAAAAGATTGGAGAAGACGAAAAGTTAAAAGGGACTATTTTAAATTAGGGAAGAGTATATTGTTGCAACTGGGTTTTGGTCTACATAATTAATTTCCTTTTTGAGTATGAAAACTATAGACCAAAACCCTTTTCTTTTTAGTAAGTAATTTTTTATTTCAGGAAACAAATCAACGTCCGTATTCCTTTTTGTTTTTTTCCCCCGGCCACGTCGCTTGTTTCAATTTAGTAATTTTGTCTTTTACTTCCTTTTATGGGAAATTTACATATGCACCCACAATTTGTTGAGTACTTGAGTTAGTTCCTACGGAATAATACGTGCTAACAAAAATTTTTTTTTTTTGAAGGTTCAAACCGGAAGGTATCATTCTAACATTGTCACGTTAATTGAATATTTGTGCAAATGATGAGAAAAGAAAATTATTTTTTATTTTTTAATTATAATAATTTATAATTTGATCAAAATACAAATTATTTTATATTCAAATTATTTCATATTGTAGTTCAAATAACTTGATGCGGACTTCTGCTTCTTTCCAATATTTCGTTTTTTATTTAGCGGGTCTACACCTTTCGTCCGCAGGACCGCACATCCCTGATTTGTTTCAAATTGTTTGTTCGGGCGTTGTCAGGTTGTGCTCAAAGGGAAGAACTTCCATGTTGGGAACCAAAGTAGGCGTGAGCTGATATTCTGGGCTCTGCGTTATTTTATTCTTTTCTTCTTTATTTAAAATAATAATAATAATTTTTTTTTTTTGTTACTGCTTCTTGATATAAATTTTTATTCTCCTTCTGATACATCTTTCTTAAAGAGGAAATAATTGGTTACACAGTACAAATGTGTTAGAAATGTGACTTGTGTCATCAACATAATTCAAGTGTAAACTGTAAAGCTGCCACTGCCTGTAAAAGCTATAAATTAAGTGAAAACGACAAGAAATCGTCGCTTGACCATTGGTGGTTTGTGGTTTACACCATAATCATTGAATTTCTAAGAAGAGTAGTGTTACAATATCGGTAGTGGTACATCATAAAATTGGCCGTAAACTGGCCATCTAGAAGCAGAATATTCATAGATATGCGACACACAGATCACAAATCTTCGTGCAATATCTCCACAATTAATTGATTGTTTTTTTCTTAATTACATTATCTCTCAATGGAACACTAGAACTTGCACCAAGAAATATATGACCCAAGCAGAAATGAAAAATAATAAAATTTTCATTCCAAGAGTGTAACCAACTTCAAAACGGTTAACATTTGTTAATAGCAGCAAATTCATTTTTCTGAAGAAAACCTCCAATTTTCATTCCGAGAGTCAGCGGTGACCAACTTCACAGTACGTATGAAAGTGCTTCTGTTTTGTTAGCCCACATAGAGACATAAGAAGTACATTTAACTAAACATAAGCTTTTTGGATTTTTTTTCTCTGAAGCTAAATTTTTATGCCCATAAGCTATTTGTCAAAAAAAAAAAAAGAGGCAAAAACAAAAGCATCTGATCTTTGGTTTCTATTTTCTAACATGTCAAATCATGTTAGAAAAGTCATAATTAACATGGTACTTTCTGTTACAAATGACCTAGCATTCCATATAAAAGTCATAATTAACTTTCTCAAAAAAAAAAAGTCATAATTAACGTAGTACTCTATACATGATTTTCCGTATCCCACATCTAAGATATAAGAATATCTTAGATGTGGGACACGGAAACCATGTATAGAGTACTACCTTTCGAATGAAGTGAACGCTGGTATTAAGTTGGTACATGGTACTTTCTGTTACATACCACTATACCAGTCATAATTCAGCAGATTTCTTACTTCCACTGGTCAAATTAGTACTGATACTGGTACCGATGGTGACTACAATTGTGTACCAAATGGAGAGAATCACAACATCTCACCATTGCTATTCTCTTTTTCCCAAAAGGGAATGTAAAATATTGTATTTGTATCGGTATTTTATGAATATTGTATTGATTTTTCTTCAAAGGGGTTACAAGAGACTATACAATATATTTATATTGGCACAGTGATGTACCGTTACTCTCTTTTCTAATTTGACCGTTATAATCTCTAACGTATACATGTACGGTCATCTATTTTTATTATTTACATTTTTACCCTTGATTTATTCTTTATTCTCAACACTCCCCTCAAGCTTGGATTATAGATATCTATTAATCTAAGCTTGCTAACTATATCTTCAAACATCTTAGGAATGAGTCCCTTTGTGAAGATGTCGACTAATTGGTCTTCACTCTTCACGTATGGGGTCTCGATTTCTTTCGCTTGAATTTTTTCTCTTATGTAGTGACAATCAACTACAATATGTTTCGTTCTTTCGTGAAACACCGGATTGGAAGCGATATGTCGTGCCAAATTATTGTCACAAAACATCTTCATTGGACCATGTATTGGAACATGCAAGTCTTTGAGTACTTGCTTGATCCAAGTAAGCTTACTTGCGGTGGATGCCATGGCTCGATACTCCGCTTCCGCGCTCGATCGCGCCACGATATTTTGTTTCTTGCTTTTCCATATGACTAAATTTCCGCCTACAAACGTGCAATAGCCGGTTGTCGATTTTCTATCGAAGCTTCCGGCCCAGTCTGCATCGGAATAGCCACAAACATTATTAGATTTATTATTTTTCATCCATATACTCTTTCTGGGTAATTTTTTTAGATATCTCAAAATTCTATCAATGGCATCCAAATGTGGTTTTCTTGGGGCATGCATAAACTTACTAACTTGGCTTACAGCATAAGATATGTCCGGCCTAGTTACCGTTAGATAAATTAATTTACCTACAAGACGTTGGAATTGGTTTATGTTTTCCAACAGTTCACCATCTTCGGAATTTAATTTGGTATTGTTATCAATTGGGGTAGAGGCCGGTTTTGATCCTAATTTACCGGTTTCTTTCAAAAAATCTAAGGTATATTTTCTTTGGCAAATGAATAAGCCTTTAGTAGAATGAGCTATTTCGATGCCTAGAAAATACTTAAGTATGCCAAGGTCTTTTATTTTAAATTTTTCCCTCAGTTGTTTTTTTACACACTTAATTTTCTCTAAATTATTTCCGGTAACAATTATATCATCGATATACACAAGAATAACGGTAGTGTCACCATTTTCATATTTTGAAAAAAGAGATGTATCGGAATGACTTACTTTAAAACCGCAAGATTTTAAATAATGAGACAATTTTCCATACCATGCCCTTGGAGATTGTTTAAGTCCATAAATAGATTTATTTAACCTACAAACAAGGTTAGTACTTTTCTCTTTTACATGACCCGGTGGGAGAGTCATGTAAACTTATTCTTCGAGGGTTCCTTGAAGAAAGGCATTTTTCACATCCATTTCATATAATTTCCAACCATTACTAACCGCTATTAAGAGTAAAATTCTAACGGTATTCATTTTCGCTACGGGTGCAAAAGTTTATTGGTAATCAATGCCATAGGTTTGGGTATAGCCTTTAGCAACCAACCTTGCCTTATACCGTTCTATGGTACCGTCACTATTGTATTTAATTTTATAAACCCATTTGCACCCAACGGGTTTTTTAATTTTTGGATAAAGATACTATTGTCCAAGTATTATTTTTTTCTAAGGCTTGAAGTTCTTCTTTCATAGCCTTGCACCATATCGATTGGCTTATGGCTTCTTCGTAATTTTTTGGTTCTTCATTTTGAGATATTACACTTAAGAAAGCGCGATAGTTATTGGTTATTTTATCAAATGAAATATAATTTTGGATCAGATATTGAACCTCATAAGTTACGAAATCTCGCAACCTAGCCGGTAGTTGTGTAGGCCGAGTTGATCTCCTCAAGATCGTCTCATCTTGTGAACAAGCATTTTCTTCACTCTCGGTGATATTGTCGGATCCTTCCTCTTGTTGCTCATTTATTTCTTCTTGCCCTACAATTTTCTTCTCACAAACTTGATTAGGGACTATAGGTATAACAAAGTCATTTGTGGAGATGTTCTCATCAAGCTTGTTATTATTTTTTTAAAAAAAAGGATCATTTTCAAAGAAGACAACATCTCTAGAAATATAAAGTTTTTTCTCTTTTGGATCAAAGCATTTGTACCCCTTTTTTTTAGAAGAATATCTAAGGAAAATAGTTTTGATAGAGGTATGATCTAATTTATCTAATTTATTTTTATAAATATAGCAAGTACAACCAAAAATCCGTAAATGATTGAGATTGAACTTCATTTTGTATAAAACTTCTAGAGGGCTCTTAAAATCTAAAACAACACTAGGAAGTCTATTTATTAAATATGTGGCTGTGAGAACGGCATTCGACCAAAAAATCTTAGGTACATTATTTTGAAAAAGAAGGGCTCTAGTTACTTCAAGAAGATGTCTATTTTTTCTTTCGGAAATTCCATTTTGTTGAGGAGTATAAGTACAAGTAGTTTGATGCAAAATTCCTTTTTCATTTAAGAAATTAGAGAAACTATGGTTTATATATTCGGTTCCATTATCAGTTCTAAGAATTTTAATTTTAGTATCAAATTGGTTTTCAACCATATTAGAAAAGTCTTGAAATTTTGAAAAAACTTCACTTTTATTTTTCAAAAGATATAGCCAAGTAACTCTTGAAAAGTCATCAATAAAAGTAACAAAATATTTAAAGCCATTGAAGGAATCAACAGGAGCGGGTCCCCAAACATCGGAAAGAACAAGATCAAAATATTTTTCACTTCTAGAATTTGAAGCATAAAAAGGTAATCTAGTTTGTTTTGCTAATTTGCATACATCACAATTACTACAATCTAACTTAGGAAAATAAAAAAATATGCTTCAAAACTTTGTCGGATGGATGCCCTATTTTCTTGTGCCAAAGTCTTCCAAAATCTTGAGCTTTCGTATAGAAATTAAATCTTTTTTTGTTAGAGTTATGTCCTAGAAGACAATCATTATATGGCTACTTCAATGGTTTATGTTATTGATGATATTTGATCATTTATTCCTTGATTTATTTATTGACAGATCATTCAGGTTGAGGATCTGAATTGTGGATCTCTGTGTTTCTTTTATAATAAATGATAATAATAAATCTAAAAGGTCCGTAATCTTGATAATTAACAAGGAATATTAATTATCGGATAAGATTAGTATGCAAGTTAAGTGATGATTAAGTTCTACAAATCATAGGTAAGGAGTTGCCAACTTAATTGCATATGTGTATGTTATGGAACATAGTACAGGACACGACCCAATGAAATAAATATATGGATTGTGTTATGTGTCATTATTTATTTCATTTGAGTTTGATTCTAAGTTTGAGATAGTTCAACTTTTCCACATGAGGATAGGCTCAATAAATATCGTCTACCGTTGATTCCTGATAAGAGCTGCTATACGGATTTTATTTATGTTCTCTTGAATTGTGCGGGAAAAGTTGTTCATCAAGAAAACCGTATGTCCCTCATTAATTTACTTAGTGAGCGATGATATCTGTTTGGGCCCCTTGATGGAGATGGGATTGTTTGCTAGTAACTGATACAGTCATCTCTAGATCAAGAAACGTATAATCTGCAAGAATGACACATTCCTATCTTGGATTATACGATGATATCATGTGACATAAGAATCAGACAAGGAAATACTATTATTTCTTATGCAGGATTGAGATTTTGTAGCAGTACATTATTTATGCGAATTGGGAATCATAACGTATTGCTAGATACCGCTTATGATTATTGGAATTAAATAGCGATTTAAATTCCATGGCCAACGTAGCATAAATCCTCAAAGGGTCACACAAATAGAGTTATAATCACACGGTGTATTATTTATTTATTCGTAATAATGAGTATTACGAAAATATGATAAGTTGATTAATTAATTATATACCGTTGCGAACCGTTATAATTAATTAAGTCAAATAGATCATATGAAAATAAATAATACATTATCTAAACCCTAAATAATTATTAATTGGTTAATAATTAATTTTGGTTCAACACGTTTTAATATAAATAGTTATATAAATTAATTGGGCCATTATTTAATTGTAAATGAATAGTCCAATTAAAGAGCAAATGGAGAGGCTTTAATTATATGAATTAAAGGTCCATTTAGAGAGTTGATGAAGCCCATAAAGGCCTCTATTGTGGTCGGCCCCATGAGGGTGGTAGGTAGGTGGCAATTGTATAAATAGATGGAACTTTGGTCTAGGGTTGGAGCATTATAAAAGGGACCCCTTAGAGGCTCAAAACCTAACCTTTCTCTCTCCTCTATTCCTAGCCGCCACAACCCCTCTCTCTCCCTCTCTTGGCCGGCCACCACCATCTCCTTCTCCCTTATTTGCTCATGTGTTGAGCCATCCATTCCCACTATTAATTATAGAATTAATCGTGCAAGGAAGGAAGGGTTTAGACTTGACCTCTAATCGCTAGCACGATTTCGAGGTCGTGATTAAACTCTTGGTGGACTCGAGGCCGACCTAGGAGAAGAAGGAAGTGCGGAGCGAGCACGCCATCGATTTCAAGCCGTTGGATTCGAGCCTTCTTGTTATGCAACAAGAAGAGGTACCTTCCTATTCTCAATCTCTTGTGTGTGAATGCATGGACTAGATCCATCGAGGTCTATGTCGTTTGGATTGTTAATTAAATGGTTAATTAGCATAAAAATTCGAAACTATTAGACTTCCTAACATTTTTTACTCAAAACATAAATCCCATTATGTAAGAACCCTTCACCAATCCTCGTCTTGGATTTCAAATCCTGAAAGATAATATTTTTTGAGGAAAAAATAATTTCACAATCCAACTCTTGTGAAAGCTTTGATATAGATAAAAGATTCGAGGTACATTTTTCTACATAAAGCACATTTGAAATTTCTTTTGAAAAAAGTTTGATCGAACCATGTCTACAAATGCTCATTTTATCACCATTGGCTACTATCACAAAGTCTTTATTTTCTAAACTATGGTAATTATGCAACAACGTTTTATTCTCGGTCATGTGATTAGTCGCACCGGAGTCTAAAATCCAACTATCATCAAGATTTTCATTCTCATGGTAACCAAAGAAGGTACAAATTGGTTTATTTGATTCACTAGACCTTTTATTGGGTATTACATATTTTAACAAATTATGGTTCGATTCTCCATTGGTCTGGTTCAAAACAGGTTCAGTTTCAACATGAATTCAGAATTGAAAATCGGTTTGTAGAAAAACCTGTGTTGTTATTCATCTTGGGCTTTAGGAGATTTGTTAATTGGGCCAAAAGAGGGCCCAAGTCTTCACGGGTTAGAGGAGAATGGGATCTAGATTTGCTTCCCTGCGCACCCGGTTCCGTGGAGGATTCGAAGCGGCTCGACTTAGACCCGTCTTCGTTTCCACACCTGACTGTTGCGCCGAAACCTTTCTTCCTCTCCCCCTTCGAGTTCTCCGCCGCCCCATTCTTTCCTTCCCCTTTCTCCGTCCACCACTTAGGTCGGAGATGAGGATGCAGGAACCAACATTTATCCCTTGGGTGTCCCTTCTTTTTGCAATTATCACACCAATCCGTCCCTTTTCCAGATCTAGGGTTAGGTTTTCTTACCGCCATTGCCTGAGCTTCTGTCCGCTCATGGCTGCCCAAGGTACCCGCCATGAGAAGGCGTCTGGTCTCCTCCCCCTCAATAGTGGCCATGACATCATCAAGGTGAGGAAGCTCGGGTGACAAGAGGATCTGAGCTCTGACGGCATCATAACTGTCATCGAGGCCACCAAGGAACTTATACACTTGGGCATGCTTTCTTTCTTTGATCATATTGGGGTCAGACGTAGGCAGTTGATACAATTTTAACTCCTCCCAGCCTCTCTTCAGGTCAGTTATGTATTCTAAAATCGGTCTTTGGTTTTGGCTTATGCTGTCGATTTTCTATCTGAAGTGAAAGATATGAGAGTGATTTCTTTTTCTGCCATAATGCTTTGTTATTGAGTCCTAGAGATCTTTAGAGGTTTCTTGATTGAAGAAAATTTCTCCAATTTTTGGTTCAATGGAATTTTAGAGTAGGCTTAGGACTTGACAGTCCAATTTTCTCCATTGTTTGTGTTCGGTTGGATTTGTGATTTTGTTGGGTTTTTGGAATTCTCCAGTGATGAACTCGAGAAGTCCTCTCCCTTCGAGAGATATATTAATGGCATGTGCCCATTGATGGTAGTTGTGGCCGTTGAGGAGACTGGTGGTAAGCTTGACGGAGTTGGTATCAACTCCTTGAAGACCACTCCATGGAGGAGGAGCTGTCTCGGAGTTGGTACCGGTACTTCCATTTGAGTTGGCAACCTCGTCTGGCATTGAGATGGTTTACTGGTAAAGGACTTGAGTATCTGAGGGGAGAGCAGTTTCACTGCTCTGATACCATGTAAAATATTGTATTTGTATCGGTATTTTATGAATATTGTATTGATTTTTCTTCAAAGGGGTTACAAGAGACTATACAATATATTTATAGTGGCACAGAGATGTACTGTTACTCTCTTTTCTAATTTGACCGTTATAATCTCTAACGTATACATGTACGGTCATCTATTTTTATTATTTACATTTTTACCCTTGATTTATTCTTTATTCTCAACAGGGAACTATAAATTTATCATCGTTCGACCACAGTAACAACCAAATTATAAGAGAAAAGAGACGCATTCAATCGAAAAGTAAAAGGAGAAAGAAATTAAAATTGAAAAAAAAGAGGAGACAGAGAAATAGAACTAGCAAAAATTGCACTTACCTGAATCACTTGTTGAATTCGACGCCATTCCAGTCGATCGAGAGGAAAGGGTAAAAAAGAGGAAGCGCGCAAGTAGCTCGGCAGACAAACTTGCAAAATAGAACCTTAACTATTTGCTTATTGTGTTTTCTAAAGCAATAAGTCTAGACGGAGCCTTGACCTTTTTCTATTTCCTATCTTTATGGGGGAAAATTTTACTAAATAAATGGGTCGAGTTTTATTTTGGGCCGAAAGGAGGCCTGAACAGAAAATCTAGGCCGTGTCTTATTTTGTTCACTTTTTCTTCTTTTCTGCTTCTTATTGTTTTATTGTTTTAGCGCTAGTTCATGATAAAAAATTATAGGGAATTGCTTACCATCGTCACAGAATTTTTATCATTTCATTATCCCCATCCAGCGCTTACCCAGTGTTATCCGTCCTACCTCCCATCCTATGCTTACTCATCCCCCTCTTAACATCACTCACTCTTTTCTTATTGACATCTACAATTGTCCCCTCCCTCTCTCTACCTCACCTCACGTTGACCTCATTTTTTTTTTCAGGATAATTACTATTTTTTTAAGAACAATTAATATTTTTTCAAGATAATTAAGTTATTTCACTAGGACAATTAATATTTTTTTAAGACAAGTAACTTTTTTCCATAATAATTACGTTATTTTAAATGAAATATTAACATACTAACAAGGACAATTAATATTTTTACCATGACTATACCATATTAACCATGATAATTAAGTTATTTTCCGGACAATTAATATATTAACCATGACAATTAGTTATGTGCGAATTTTGGGAGGGAGGGGGTTGGTGGCACTAGGATGGGGGGGCATTTTAAGGGGGAGGGGGTTGGCATGAGGTGAAGGTGAGGGGGGCAAGCGTAGGTGGCAAGGGAGGGAGAGGGTGGATACGCACAGGGATCAACGACAAAAACACATATTTCTAGGACCATCATATTCCAAAAAAAAAAAAAAATACACTTATTGATGCGTGATGATGGCGATGATAATTCTGAGATGGTGGTTATCAGCCCCAAAAGATTATATTCTCCTTCTAGTACATATTTCTTAAAGAGGAAATAATTATGTTAGATTTCTGGTTACACTGCATCAAATGTGCTACATTATGACTTGTGTCGTCAACTGAACTCAAGTGTGAAGCTGCGAGTTTTTTGAAAAATGCATTTTGTGAAAATAACAGAGGAAAGCACGTTTTGTCCCTTTAATGGTTTGTAATTTACATCTTAAATCTTTGAAAAATCTGGAGAAGAACAGGGTTGTATCCAAGCATGCCATCTGATACAATACTGGTAAAGGTACATGACTCATCATAGAGTTAGCTGCCAAGTGGTTATTAGGAGCACAATATTTAAAGACATTTGGCAAATACCACAAATCTTGTCGAATCTTCATGCAATATCTTGACAATTAATTGATTATTTCTTATGTATTACCTCTCAATGACATACTGAACTTGCAGCTGAGCAAAAACGTAAAGTAATTGACTTGTTTTCATTCAGTCAATCTGACAATTTAATGCATGGGTAAGATTTAAAAACGATCAATTACTATTTCAAGTTTTCTATAAATAGATTAAAACTTTATGTTAAACATAATTCAAGCACTATTGGAAGAACTAAGTTGCAACAAAAGAGACTCACGGACACTTTGGGGGCATGAATACATGTAATCCACAAGCTACTAGCATTGAAAGAACCAATTAAAATAAAGTATCAGTGCAAGTGAGATATCTAATTAAGCAAAATTAACACGAAATATCAGCAATTAAAATCAACCAAACGGCAGATGCATGTAGCACAAACACTTTGCATTGGCAAGGTTTACTGTTTAAATGCATAGGCAAGAACAAGAAAGAACAATAGTATCATTGAATTGCCAACTATTTAGACCCAAACTGAGATGAGCTCGCAGCATTTTGGTCAGGTTTTTTAAACCGAACCAATATCATTACTGTGCCACGTCCATCGTAAGTCATATATGTTGAACCATTGTAAGTCTTATACATTGAATTTTCTAAGGTCATCTCTCCTGGTAAGACACAAAGGTCTAAAACCTTCTCACAAACACCAGATAAGTGGACCTCCTCCATTTTAGTGCACAAAATAAGGATTTCAAATTATACAAGGAACACCCCCCCAAAAGTTGGCCCCAACACCATTAAATCATGTCCATAGTATCCCTAATATGAGAAACTATAGAGATGAAAAAAGAACTCACATTATTAATGTTCTCATGAACAAAATCCACTAGCTGCTGACTCAGCATGCAATCCCTATAAAAAAGTTATATATAATGTTTTAATTAATTATAGTACTACCATACTTTATTTTTTTTTTCCAAAGCTTGGCAGCAGCTGCCAAGAGATGCCATACTTTTTATTAGGCCTGATTTATGGTACATATTCATATGTCAGAACTTGTTTACAAATAAAACAACCAAGAAAAGATATGTTACCAGATTCTACGACTTGTCAGGATAAGAAATTCATCTTCATTAGTAATGTCAATCTAGCAAAAAATGTTAACTCACAAAATTACAACAAATTTACTTTGCATAGATAAGTTGTTATACCAGATCTAAACAATTAAAAAGAGGGAACATATATAAAATTTAAGTCCCTCGAGTGTGTAGGGTCCTGCTACCAACCATACTGGTACACCTTAATATGTAGAATGTAATTCTTACCTTATTAATGTCAGGAACACATGTTATTATCTGCTGTTCAGCTGGCAAGTGCTCGTCTAGCTTGTATTTCATGAAACCTAAAACATTATAGATTAATTATTGACATAAGTACTCAACAGTTCACATAAGCATTTCAGTTGAGTTCAATTTTGTACCAGGGTATGAATTTAGAGTATGAATTTCAAACATAAACACAGGCCGGAAGTTCAAACAAGAAAGAAAATTTGATTTTAATACCCAGTCGTGTTTTGTACAATCAGTAACCCTAGGAAAATTGATATACTAGACAATGGTACAATACCAATGCCTCTCGAAAGGCGTACAAGTCCATCAATTTTCCCATGAACCAAATTCCCACGAGCTTGTACAATCCTCTCTCTCTCTGCTGCAAGTTCTGCCTTGTGATCGAGTGAGATATCAATTGCCTGATATGAATAATAGCAAATATAGGAGAAGACACTAAAAAAGTTAGACTATACTATACTATACATGAACTGGTCACAACCAGAGCAAGATGTACCAGTATTAGCGAGAGACCACCATTTTTGTCAAAATGCTGAGACTGTGGACCACATTTTTGTGAAATGTGATGCCATAAAAGATTTCTGGTCAGGTTTTAACTTGTTTAATAGTAGAGGGATAGTTCTCAATTGTCTTTCCTTGATTGATATTTGGAACAGCATTAACAGTTTGAATCTCAAAAGATAAGAACTTTGCTGAAACTATTTTTGTAGCTTTATGCTGGAGTCAATGGAATGAAAGGAATGACAGAGTGTTTACAACAAAGGAAAAACTCCCCTTACTATTGTTCTTAATGCTTTATATTTGTTTAACTTTTGGACAGGTACAAACTCCAACATGGAGTCAAGTTACATGGCACTAGCTCGTTATCAGAATGCAGCTAGGAACAGTGAGACTGGTACCAGCGAGGGACATGTGACAGATGCCACCTCTTCAGCTCAGGAGTAAGTTGGCAGATTGTTGCTCTGACTCTTGCGTTTAGTTTCAGTTTAACTATTACTTAGTGTTGTCTTTTGCTTGTGGTATACTTAGTACTTTGTCTGGGTGCTGAGATGGTTTTCTCTATACAGTGCGTATAGGGCATCTCTTTTGGTTAACTAGTGTTTTTGTTGTTTGGTGTTTGGGGAGGTGTATAGGTCGCCTCCTTTTGTTAGATGTAAAAACTTGACTCTGCCTGGCTTAATGAGGCAGGCAACCCTGCTTGGGTTGCTTTTATTTCAAAAAAACTGTACCTGCCCGTTTCTTGAGAGGACACAGCAAGAATCTCCTACATTACCAACAATTAGTTGGTTATTCCTTAGAGCAGCCACACAAGCTGTGCTCCCATCCCAGAGCAGGCCCATCCAGTCATTGGGTTTTTTGGGAACCTGAAATCAGATAGTGCTTAATCTGGTTCTGATGCATGACAAAAACAAAACATACATAGGTGACAGCAAATAGATGTCAACATTAATTTAATATAAGCAAATATATGCTTATTGTACCTTTCATGCCTCTCACCTCTGACCTAAATGATTGTTTATTTTGCACATGTTAACATACTGAACTCATGTAATGCAGAATTTGAAAGAAAGAAAAGATCAATCAACATGCAAATAAGGGAGATGATGCAATCTCCTCCCTCTTGAACTAAGATTGTGTGAATTGATGATGCAGTTACTCTAATTACCTCCCTAATCATCTCTGCATGAATGAAACAGAGAAGATCAACAAAGGTGACGTAGTCTCCACTGTTGATCCCTCTTGAAATAAGAGAAGAGAAAAGAAAGGAGCATTCAAACGCTACAACTCAAGAATTGAAATCAAAGAAAGAAATCAAGCTCAAATTGCAAAAGAGAAGACATTTGGATTAAAATAATCAACAGCTAAGGCATTCAATTGAAAGCTTCTTTGATTCAAGCTACGGATCAAGACAACAACTCGTACCTTCTCTCCTCTTCTCTCTAGCTATACACTCGAGCAGCTCCTTTCTTCTCAGCTAGCAGCTATCGCTCCTTGTCTTCTTCTCTCTCTAATTACTCTCTCTTTCTATCTCTATTAATGGCTAACCTATTACAGTTCTATACTCTAACTATCAGCTCTCAATTTTCACTTACTGACCAACCCTTTTTTTTTTTTTTTTTTTTTATGTCGAGAGGGGTATTTATAAGCTACGAGGGATGACTTACAATTACTGACCAACCCCTTGAGGTCACTGGTTGCAGCGATCTTCTTTTGGCCGTCGGATTGGGATTGGCGTTTTCCATCTCGCTCTCCATCTGATGGCTGACATCGCTCTCCATCGGCTCGTCAACCGTGTGGACAGTGGGACTACTGTAACTTTTCCGGTGGCGTCAATCTTCAAACATCGAACTTCCTCCCGCTATTCATCATGGCCGTCGAAATTAGTGGCTGCATCATCTCTGTATGTAACGATCAGAGTTGGTGGAATTGGGGATCTAGGGTTTTTGATTTGATGTTTCTGTCCGAGCTGAGAGAGGTGGTGTCGCGTCGAACGTAACCCACGATCGCTCTTCCTTCCTTCGGCCGAACTCTCTCTCTCTCTCTCTCCATTGTTGTTAGGTGTTTAGTTCGGTTTTCTCCACTCAATAGTCAATTCCTATTTCTGCTCCATCTCGTCGAAGAAGTGTCGAGAGGTGAGGCCGTAGTGTTCTCCGGAATGACACCGCACGACACGATGTGCGTGTTGGGACGACACGACACGACACGAATACAAAATTGGCACGACACGATCGTGTTATCGTGTCGTGTCATAATCGTGTCGTGTTGGGACATTAGGAAGTTTGACACGATTCAACACGATACGATTCGACACGCAACACGACACGAACACGAATTAACACGACAGCTCAACACAAATTTAATTATTAATGTTGATTATTTAAGCAAAATTAATAATTTAATTTCAATTTATAATACTACATCATATTATTTACCATCATTTAAATCATAATATTATTCTAATCTAATTATTATTATTTTTAAAATATATTAATAAAAAGTTTAAACTTAATCAAATAATAAATTATGAAGTTTAGTAATTTTTCCCTTACTTTTAATTTTTTAATAATTTTTTAATTTAAAAAATAATAAAATAATCTGACACGACTAACACGACGTGTCAACACGACACGACACGATCGTGTCAATCGTGTCGTGTCAGAATGCGTGTCGTGTTGCCTCTTCTCACCACTAAGCACGACACGACACGACACGATTAAAAAAGTAGTTCGTGTCAACACGACACGACACGAGACTTTAACACGATCGTGTTTGACACGACACGACACGACACGCACGATTGGAGAACACTAGGTGAGGGTAGTAGCGTCCCTCTTTGATCTGATCCGCAATGGTTGGTATCCGATCCACTTCATATCATCCCTTGTTCATCAAAGAAAAAATATATTATCCCTTGGATCTTGTCTGGACGTTCCAGATCAGAGAAATCAGCGTACTTCGCCTGTACTTTTCTCCTTTGTGGTCCATTCAACGTCCTCCGTTGGATGTCAATCCGATAGTAGTTAAAGAGGATGCGATTTGAATCCTTTGGCGCATGAGCGCCTGGTGCACCGGTTGAATCCATTTTTTTTTTTTAATATCCGGTTGAATCCAAATTGGATCTATTTCCGACATGTACACCATTTGTGGACCAGAGACATTAATTTTACACTTTAACGCCATTAGACTTGTCATGACATTTTATGCTTCATTTTCATAAAATTGACGCCATTTACTTCATGATATTTTGTAGGTTTCCTCAAAGCTTTGGTGGTTCTCCCTTTTGTTCAATTCATCTCAATCTCATCTGTTTTGAGGTAATCGAGGAGAGTAGTATCTCTTTGCTTTTTCTCACAATATGATTCGGTGTAATCCGAGGGTAGTTGGGTGTATTTGAACATGTTTGAACATATTTGATCTTGTAATATAGTCTTCACCCAGTATTTCATTTCTCTTGAATATTTCATTCTTCTTGACTATGAATGTGACATGTGTATAAAATGGTTCAGGGTTGACCTTGGGTTTAGCCAAGGGGACTCCGTCTACTCTTGATAGGCTCATTGGTGTTAAGAAAATTTCGAGAACCCTCCCCGGTACACAGAGACTAGAGATGTCAACGGAATGCCGTTTCGTACGTTTTCATTCCATTCCGTCCAAAACAGAACGAAAACACAATGGTATATTGATTTTGTTTTCAAAAATGGAACGGAAACGGAAATCTGTTTTTTTAAAAACGGAACGCGTAAAAGAGAAATTGCAATGGAAATTAGACGCGAAACCTCATTTGAACGGAATTTATGTGGAACGGAACGAAACGGAACAAAAACAAAACACTATTTCTGTTTCGTTATCTAGAACGGAACGAAAACGAAACAACACTGTTCCGTGCCCCTTTTCAATGTTTGACAGCTCTAATAGAACAGAGCCAAACATATCAAATGAGGTGCAATTAGAGCTAAAAAAATATGTAATTTTCTATATTATTTATGTAAATTATTAAAGAATATTCATTTTTAAACCCGTAAATATGTAAGAATTACTCTATTGTGACCCCCATAGTTAGATTTTTGTGCTTTAAATATGATTATTAAATTGATTTTAACTTTTAATATTCATTTTGAACCCCATTTTGAATTTTTCTGGCTCCGCTACTGCCAGTATAGGGGTGGTGTTGCCGAAATTTCGTTAAAATTTTATTTTGCCAAGTTTGCACTCCTTGTGAATTTTTAGGGTTCAACAAATATTTTGTACTACTCACCTGGTACTCTTCCTTAGTAGATGATCTCAGACTTAGAGATGCAGTTTTTGGTTGTCATCTTTTGCTCTACACTATAGTAGACTATCTGTAGCTTTTGTATGGTTTTGTTTTGCCTCTCTACTCAGGAATCAAATGCTTGCATAGACATGATGTTGAATTGAAGTAATTGTTGTATTCAACTTGTGTTTCTTTCGAAATTGAATTGTGGAGAGTCATGCTGAATCTAATTGCATGTAGAACTGAATTGGATTACGTTTCATGTTTAAGTCAGATGTGGTGAGGTCATAATCTTCTTTGGATCAAGTGTTGTTTATTGTCTAGTCATAAGTGTAATGGTATTGCTAGGCAGGATTCATAAGATGAAATGGTAGCTTACTGGTAAATAGAATTTGCACCTCTAAAATAAAAATAAAGTCAAAGGACCAATTAGTAAAATTCCAAAAATTCTTGTCAGAACAATGACAAGAGCTCCTAGAACATAGTTGGATTTTTGTGCTTCAATACATCGCTATGGTGCATCGCAATGTATTGAAGTTTTTGTACATCGCAATCATTATCTGTCAACCGTTTTACAAATTGACAAATCTAATTAAACCAATCCAATCTACATATTGAAATCTCATTACAAACCACATTTTATATATATATTTTTTATTTTTTTACTATTTTTTTCGAATTTCCTAAAACTTTCCTTTTTTTTGGGTACCAATTAATAATAAGGAAATTTCAAAAATGGCATGTTTTAAAAAATTCGAAAAAAATAATAAAAAATTAAAAAAATATATAAAATTTGGTTTGTAATGAGATTTCAATATATAGATTGGATTGATTTACTTAGAATTGTCAATTTGTAAACTATCGACAAATATGGACGCAATGTACAAAAACCTAAATACATCGTAATGCACCATAGCATTTCTATATGTGTGTGTGTGTGTCAAGGAGCTTCAATCCCTCTTCTTTGAGTTTGCTTGATTGCTTTGGCTATTTCTCTAGCAGTAGAAACGTTTACTTGTTTCCTTTCTCCTCTTGTAGTGTTTTGTTGTTTAATATATAATAAAATATTTAACATCCGATTCTGAATTTTCTATGGTATTCGTCTATTTCAGCCAACAATTAGCGTACTGAATTTCATTTTTTTTCCTTTTGGGTAAACTAATTGTTTTTGGGAATCAATCTAAGAGAGCGGAAATATGCATTTCTTCCTACATTTATTTTATCATTAATTAATTAATTTTTTTTTTAAGCTGGGTTGTTTGGCCAAGTTGTTTCGCTCTATTTCGCCAACTAAGTGGTCTTTGGTTCGATTCACGAAGAGAACATTTATTTTCAAATTTCTTATAACAAAATAGTTGATTTCAAACCAACCTTCAAAAAGAATATATATATTAATTAATTTTTTTTTCTGTGTAGTACGACCCACGCTCACAGAGCCTACTCCTAAACCCTAACCCACTCATACAAGTCTACAGCTGAGCGATGACGGAACGATTCTCTCAAATTGCAAACCTCTGCGTCTTTACTTAAGGGGTCGTTTGGATCGCTTGGGAATAAGAGGAATAGCCTATTCCTAGGCGGAAAGTATTGGGAAGTGTGTAACTTTGTGAAGAGTTTGGATTGTTTATAATAAAATTTCCGCCCGGAATTGCTTATTCCCCTTATTCCCAATGCATCCAAACGAGCCCTAAAGTTGGCTTTTCTTCTTTCTCTGTAGCGGGTCGCAATCCATTTGTTATTTATGGGTGGGACAAAATCTAAGTTGACCCGCTGCACAACAAGAACGAAACGGCTCTATTTAACTTTAACAAGGTATCAAATTATTTGTGCTCGCGTTATCGGGTAGTCCGAACGAAAGGATCCGCATCATTAGATAAATGCGTGGACCGTAACTCGTAAGACTCTACTTGCTAATATATTTTGGATCTAAGTATGCTAATTAAATATTTGACAATGTGAAACTGTCAATATTCTTTTTATTTTAGCTTTTCATTTTCGGTACGTGGTGCAGCTTTGGTAGCTTAGAGAGATGATTTCGCAAAAGAATGAGGCTCACACTACACCAAAAAAAAGCTTTAGTACTGCCACATTAATATCTATTTTTTATAAAACCGGTATAAAAAATAGTCAGTGGCAATTTCGTAATTGTTAGAGATTATCTTTAGTATCGGTTTTACCGGTGCTAAAATGTTGGCGAAAAAAATAAAAAAACGGTTTATCTTTAGTACCGGTTTTTTAGAAAAACCGGTACTAAAGATTAATTCAAATTTTTTTTTTCTGCCACCAAAACCCTTGACTCAGCTTATATCTTCGCACGAAATTTTCTAAGTACTCCTCTACACTGCTTCTCTCTTTTCTCTTCCAAAACCTAAGCGCCTCTCCCTCTCCACTGCCTCTCCCTCTTCTCTCGACTGCCTCACCGTCTCCATTGCCTCTCCCTCTACACTGCGCGCGCCTCTCCCTCTTCTCTCGACTGCCTCTCCATCTCCATTGCATCTCCCTCTCTACTGCGCCACCTCTCCTCTCACTTCTCTCTCTCTATTGCTGCCTCTACTCCTCTCACCTCAATCTGCTCTCACTGCCGCCTCTACTCCTCACTGCTATCACTGCTCATTTGTGTAAGGCACGTCGATCTCCCTCTCATTTGTGTTAATTGTGTTAATTGTCTAGGATTTGTATTAAACCGAAATAAATCCTAAACCTTAATTAGGATTTCTATTGATTTGTGTTGATTAAATTCGATATGTATTATTGTATGTGATGCGTATATATACCGACTGGTATATCGGTATTAATTGATAGCTAGCAAAAAAGGGCACTAGCCCCAGAAACAAATTTTTTTTTTATAATGATCTTTAGTACCGGTTTTTAACAAAAAACCAGTACTAAAGATAGTAAATATTAAAAAAAAAAGATGGAGATCTTTAGTACCGGTTTTTAACTAAAAACCGATACTAAAGATTATCTTTAGTACCGGTTTTTAGTTAAAAACCGGTACTAAAGGTTTCCGCCTTTTTTGCCGCGATTTCCAGTGCGTTTTTAACACCGGCTTTTTAGTACCGGTTTTTAATTATCTTTAGCACCCCTATTATTAGTACCGCTTGACAACCGGTACTAATAATCTATATTTAACCGGTACTAATAACAAAAAAATGGCGTAGTGTCATATATATAAGAGATCTTTTTTCAACATGAACAATTAAAAAATTAGACACAATATTTAAATTTTAATAAGTGGAGACTCTCCAGAGACCTGTACTGATATATTGGACATCCATCTTCAATATCCTTTGAAAAAAATAATAACTGCCTTTTGTTTTTCTTTTAACTTTGTAAAAGACTTTGCTCATTGCTTAGGTCTATGTTATTTTGACTTGAGTATTCCAACATTATTTTATTATTTCATTATCCATCTCAAATGTTTCGCACACCTCAAATCTTTGTAATTTGGTATTATGAAATAAAGGAGGTTACATATCTGAAGGAACCACATCAAATAATTTTTCTCCATCTAAGTGTAAATCGTTCTTCCAGAAAACAACAAAGTTCTTCAAAGAATTCATGTGTAAAGCTGCGACTGCGAGTCATTAAAAAATATTATTTAGTGAAAATGACAAAAAAAAAAAAAAACATCGGTTGACCAATTGATAGTTTGTAGTTGCACCTTAAGTTAGGCCTTCTAGGTATTTTCTTTTATTGTTTTGCCTATCCTTTGGATTGGCTGGTGTACACGTGTTTAACTATTTCTTTTTAATTTAATGAAAATTTTTGTTGGCGATCGCTAATATATCTTCAAAAAAAAGGAAAAAAAAAAGAGTTTACACTTTAAATCATTGAAAATTTAGAAGAGTAGTCACAATACCGATAATGGTACATGAATCATTAAAATTGGCTGTAAACTGGTCATTTAGGAGCAGAATATTCATAGATATTTGACACAGATCACAATTCGTCTTGCAATAACTTTACAATTAATTGATTGTTTTCTTATATTATCTCTCAATGGGATACTGAACTAGTGAACTTAATTACACAAGAAATACTAAAGCAGGGCCTAAGCAAAAATGAACCACCTCTTCACATTTCTGTCGATCTGACAATTTGATACATGTCTGATAATTAATTAAGTAAAATCAATCAATTACTATTTCAAGTTTTATAAAAATAAGTTTAAGAAGAGTTCAAGTTTAAGGGAATTCAAGTACTATATATTGGAAGACTAAGATGTAGCGTATAATGCACTGTGCTCTAGTCAACACATGGAAGATGCCTTACATCTCTTCGTTCAATGCCCCTACATCTGCAATGTTTGTAATAGTCTACAGCTATCATTGCTTCTGCCCCATTTCTCGTGTTCTTACTCTTGTCAGCAATCTCTGCTTCAAACCATGCAACAGTTGCAAAGCAATGCACTTTCTTTGGTCTTTTTTGCTACAACACTTTGGGCGGTGTGACTGGAACACAACAATAGGATTTTCAGAGGCTGTAGTAGAGATGCAAACATAGTGGCGCATTGGGTGCAGATGGAAGGGTGGAATTTCTTGAGGCACCTCTAGTGTTTCTTTTTTCTTTCTTTCTGTTCTTTGTTTCTTTTTTTTCTCTCCTTTGGCAGCCTATCTAAGAAAAGAAAGATGTAGCGTATAAGAAAAGGCTCACATACACTTTTACCAGAATATAGTGAGTCAGGGGTAACAAAGTTAAAAATTATTAGCATTTGTTGACATATAGTAGCATTCGTTTTTCTGAAGAAAACATCTAATCTTTGAGACAATAATGACAAACATTGGGTGATGTATAAATGTCAAATTTCACAACCTAAGAGCATGGATGATACAATCAAATGCAATTAACTAAAGCAAAATAAACACATAGTATCGGCGGTTAAGATTACAATATAGTAGATGCATGCATGTAGCACGAATCACGTCTCATTATCTACTTAAAATTAAGCTATTCATGAATCATAATAAAGCTACACCAAGTGAAAGCAATTACTAACTTATATTACATCCTTTTAGAGTTTTGACCATAGTATTTTCCCTTTTTGGAAATAGTTACTAGTTAACACAACTATAATTCAACAAGGACGGTTCCAGTTCCAGAGTACCAGTAGGACAACTGTTCTCATCAGGCAGCCTATATTGAACCAGAATCAACTGAATGAAAATCCGATCCACAATTTAGACCCCAGATATGCCATTTCACTTTTTCTCGAACCTGGTTGTAAATGAACACAATCACCGGTATATATAGCAGAGGTAATACACTGTTTACATGCTTACATGATCACCCTACTCTTCTAGAATTGTTAAATTAAACAATGTTGACAAAAATCGCACTACTCTTATTTACTCCATTTGCCAAAACTTTCAAATCCAAACTGTTTCGCGAGCGGTTCGCCTCTGAACTTCAACTTTCTTCTTTATTTCCCTTTTTTTTTCCTTCTTTTCTGCTGCTGGCATATATATCATAAACTAAGAATATTGAAGTAAAATTTTCAGAGAAATATAAAGGGGTTTGTCTTTGGCATGGTATATATAGTAAATATCTTAGGGGCCGTTTGGATGGTATGAGAATAAGGAAGAATAACTTCTTCCTAAAAATAGTTTCTTCCTAGACATCTAAACTCTTTCCAAAGTTACACACTTTCCAATATTTTTTTCCTAAAATTCTTATTCCTTCCTTATTCCCATACGACGCAAGAGAGATAATTTCTGATAGAGATATTAGATTCACTTCCACTTTTTGGAAGAGCTTTCAGGAATCTATGGGTACTCGTATCAGGTTTAGCTCTACTTACCATCCACAGACAGACGGTCAGTCAGAGCGCACGATACAGACATTAGAGGATATGTTACGTGCATGTGCTTTGAGTTTTGGAGGTTCGTGGGTGGACCATTTGCATTTGGTTGAGCTGGCATACAATAATAGCTTTCACTCAAGTATTGGTATGTCGCCATATGAGGCACTTTATGGTGAGCCGTGTCGCACACCGCTTTGGTGGAAGTTGAAGGGAACTTGTTTTTCTACGGGTCTCGAGTTGGTTGAGGAAAGTAAGGAGAAAACAAGGGTGGTTTTGAGTCGTTTACGAGCGGCTCAAGAGCGGCAAAAGAGATATGCCGATGTCAAGAGACGACCGGTTGAGTACAGTGTAGGAGATGAGGTTTGGCTCAAGGTTTTACCCGTTCGTGGGGTACACCGTTTTGGTGTGACTGGGAAACTGAGCCCCCGTTATGTTGGGTCATTCAATGTATTGTCTCGCATTGGTCTTGTGGCATATGAGTTAGACTTGTGACAAACTCTTCCGCGAGTACATCGAGTGTTCCATGTTTCTCAGTTGAGGCGGTGCGTCAGAGATCCGTCACTTCGTCTAGACATTTCCGACTTACAGTTGGAGGAGGATCTGCCTTATGAGGAGAAGCCGTTGCGGATCTTAGATGTGAGAGAGCAGCGACTCTGTAGTCGATCAGTTAGACATGTGTTAGTTCAGTGGAGCCGACACTCGGAGTCAGAGGCGACTTGGGAGCTCGAGAGCACGATGCGAGAGCGTTACCCCGAGTTGTTCGTGAGTTCAGGTACGTTTTTGTTCAGAGAATTGAACGTTTCTTTTAGGGGGGAGGGATGTAACATTTCAAAAAAAATTAGTTATTTTTTTTTGTTAGAAAATAAATAAACACAAATAATATGTTTTAATAAAATTTCATGCATATTAAATAAGTTCTTGCATAATGCATAGTTATAATTTTCATTAGTATAGTTATGTCATGAAAATAATTTCTGCACTAACCATGTCATCAATAACATATTGGGTTTATTTTTAATTGCACCATACCTTTTACTCCCACTCACTCTCTCTCCCACTTTAATTAATACATATCCATTCATTTCTCTCTCTTTTCCTTCTCTCCCATCCGTGCAGCAGCCAAGAAAAGAGGGAAAAAACAACAAAACCCATCTCATTTCTCTCTTCTCTCCATAATTTCGGCCAACACAAATCTAACCACAAAAAATTAGTAGAAAAATCTGAAAAATTCGGGAAAAATGGAAAATGGATAGTAGAAGTCAAAGGATGAACATGCAAGTTGTTTATTTTCGGTTTTGAGCCATTTTCATGTAAGTTTTTCTTTTTCAATTATTCATTTCGGTTTTCTAGTTGCATGGTTAGAATATAGGGATTTTTGGTTGAATCTATAGTTCTTGTGACAAATGACTAAAGTCTTAAAATTTTGTTGAAAGTATTCCGAAATTGCTATGGATTTTTGAGTGAATATAGCCTTTATAAACTATTTGTTTGAGGTTTATATGATGTTTAGAGTTCATGACAATTTTTAAACCTTGCATGCAAACAAAAATGTATGATCTAGATTTTATTTAAGTTAAAAATAATTAATTTCGGATTTATAAGTAAAAATCTAGATTTTGTGTTGAAAAGTATGAGGATTTCGAATTTATTGATAATTTTGAGGTTTTTGGTTGTACATGATGAAATATTAATTTTTTTATGGTAATATGTGGCATTTGTAGTTACTTCAACTAATTTCTAAAATTTTATAAGTTTAGGGATTTTTATGAAGATTTTGGGAATAATAATGCAAGTGATAACTTGTGAAAATGCATGCATTTTTGGGTGTGGTTTGAGCATTTAATCTTTTGCATAAATACTTCTTTTAATTCTTTTAAAATCTGGCCTTTTTGTTAAAGAGATGAATTTTTAGGAAATTTTTTCATAAATTTACATTTTAGTACTTCATATTTATAAGTGCATGAAGTTATAACTTAGGAAATAGATTTGCATATTTAAAGGGCTTGCATGCATAAAATACTATATGGTCAAATTTTAGACAGCAAGCAAACATTACATTATTCTTGAAATTTGACATGAAAAATAGAGTAGAATGACATTATGCATGGTGCTACTTAATATGGTTATATTGTAGATGCATTTGGACATGATTATTCATTGTTTTACAAGCTAACATGAAAGTTAGGAAGCAAATTATGTTCATTTTCAAATCTGGAATTTTTATTAAATTTAGAGAGTTTAAGGGTTTAATTTAGGATTTTGGTTAATTTTTAGACATAGGAGACGAGGATATCGGTGCGGGTGTTGCCGAGAAAGGAGACGAGTAGACGTGTTGGTGTTGTCTTTGTCAGGTGCGGATTTCACATGAATCTGAATTTTCATTACTAGGAATTAAATGTTTTTTTTTATTCTTGCATTTTGAAGTCAATAAATTGCATCTTTTTATCATCTCAATTGACATGTTATAATTGTTATTTACTTGATTGGTATTTATATTCATGTTGAATGGTAAATCACTTGAAATTGTTGAAATGCATGTGTATGAGTACTATTTGTTCGATATGCCAGATTTACATGTTTTCGTTCGGGGCCGGCTAGCTACCGTGCCGCCGAATCACTGTGTAGTTGAGCGCTTTTGTACAGGGTCCAGTATTCTCGAATCTAGACGGGGTATGGGTGGTAAATTGGAAATGACAAGTATGGTACTGTTTGTGACTTCTTGTATGTCATGGATTGTTGTAAATGAAAGTGATTGACTAAGAACCAGCCCTTATATTATTGCATGTACAAATAAAATGCCAACTTTTGTTATTACTTTAATGTTATCTGAATCGTATCTAATGTGCTTGTTGGCATTCATTCTTTTCATATGCATTATGGATTAATACTGATAATTATTATTATTATTATTTGTTGCTATTCTTTTTGCTGTATTTGATTCCTGAATGTGAAAGCTAAGATTCATGTGACTGGAACTGAATACCGCACTGAGAAATTTTATTTCTCACCGTTCCACTTTTTTTTGTGGATTCCAGGTTTTGAGACGGATTCCAGTGTTGGAGTCGAGCGAGAGTAGGCCTTATTGTTATCATTATTATTATCACTACTAGGTATCATGTATGGCCTCCATTTTGAGACTTGCGTACCACTTTTGTATGTATTATATTTGGGTACGGTGTGTACCGAGACCATTACCACACTTATGGAGTGGAAAGGAGATACTCCTTCTTCTCAAATCGAAGGGCTAGCCTAAAGTTGCGGTGCCAATCCAAGAAATTAGCACCGTTGAAGACGAGTTTCTCCTTCTCTAAGAGAGAACGTAGCGAGAAAGAAGAATGAGAAGACATCTACAACAATTCCAAAAATTAAGGTCGATTAGTTTATGCATTTGTTTTATTTTCTAGCAAAATAAAACTTTCACTACATTTTATGTCCTTAAATGTAATGAATTTCCAAGATCCCCATTTTCGTCAAATTGGACCTGCTATGGCACGTCACCCAAAATGACTAGATGAGATAGGTTCTATAACCAATCATACAACTATGACTCTTGGTTCGCATCGCGAACTTCGCCCCGATATCCAAACTCTAGTTGGGTCTATCGATAAGCAACTTCTCTCTATTTGCTCCTTACAAATCTTTTTATTTGTACCCCGACTATCGCATGACAACCATGACGTCCGCTTAGGCGGACCGCGCCATGAGAAGGCAAGCGACGTGAAGGGAATAGAGAGAAGGAGGGCGGTCGACTTAATCAAATTAATTTGGACATTCATTATGCGACTTTGTTTGGTGGTCGTGTCAACATACACCCATACCTATCCTATGGCATTTCATAGCATTTAAACAATCACATAATTATAATAAGCATCTCAAAACACAACCATTGTTGTGGGTTTGTATGGCTCCAGCTTGCATATTAATCTTCACTGCATCTCCATGTAGTAAGACTAATCTAGTTCAAGCCCTCCCACTAATTATATTGATCATATCCTATAATTAATGGAAATAAATAAACATGTGGAAAATTCTAATTTCCTCCTAGGCCTTAGGGGCATGCAAGCCTCACAAGTTACATTAAAATTAATCAAAATTAATTAATGGTACCAAAGGCCGCATTACACACATTCGCACATGCATTCATTTACAAATCACAAGACATTGAAATCTTGAGCCATACTAAACCCACGATCCTTCTACAAAATAGAGTTAGCACATATACAATATATATGTTCACTTGTTCTTAATTAACTTCATTAATTAGAATCTTTGTGTGTGCTCGTTGCTCTCTTTCAAATGCAAAAGGTTTAACATTACAACTACTTATTTAAACCTTTGAAATTTAATCTACACATCAAAAACAGAAAGGAGGGTATTTAAGGAGTGTTCTAATTAACATTTCAACTAATTTGATTAATTAGAATATATTTTAATTAATTAAAATAAGCAATTTGGGACCCGATAAAATCCGATATTTTTTTGTCACCAAAAAATCCGAAATAAATTCAGAGAGCTCCTTGCAATGAGTCTAACTACCAGTAAAAAATTCAAGGAGAGATCAGCTACCATCAGGGAGAAACAAAAAAGACAAAATCCCAGACAGCACGCAAAGCGCCGTTAGAGAAGATTCTATTTTGGCCTCAACCTTTCGGTCTGTGTGATCATCCCCTTGACAATTTTTCAAGCAAACAATTTACATAGAAAAATACTTTATATACTGGGCTATCAATCCACGAAAAGAAAAATACAATGGTCTATTCAAAATCATCGAGTTAAAAGCCATACAAGCGACTTGTCCTGTTCTGAAACAGACTGACGACTGAAAAGTTTTAACCCAGTTGAAGTACCAAAACTTAATGAAAAATTATGAAATTAGATTTCACAGAATCTTAATTATAAATAGAACAACTCTACTCAAACACTTTTCTGTAAAAGTCCTTTAATAATTTTAGTTTGTCAAAACCACCAGCTTGTTTAGAGAAACAGATCTGACAACTTCGATCCTTTCCATACTTGAATATCCAAATAAAATCCGAAACAGATAACAAATTACACATATCCAGAAAGAGTATCAAGTCTAGATTAACCCTAGCTAAATATTACAGGCAGTTATATTTCAAAATAAATCGTTCAAGCCACAATAACAGAACTATGACGCAGAATTCCAGATCTGCACACCGTTACCGTTTAAATCACTAAAATTTCATAACAACTTATAAAATCGTGAAACCAGTGGCAAAAGAACCAAGACTCAAAGATCTACAACCTCCAGTAAGATAGAAAAAATTCCAGAAATATTTACATCACGAAAAATAAGCAATAAGGCAGAAAAACAGATTTTTTTCAGACAGTAAGCACACACATCACTAATTAACTTAGTTGATTACCAATTTCTCAATTAAAAAATGTCAAAAAGCATAATTATCGACCAGCACTCTGATACCACTGTTAGGAACTCATTCCATGTGCAATTTAAATTTTTATTAATATTTAAAAAATAATTTACAATTGCTATTATACGGATCTAGATAATTATGCAAGTTGACACGTTAAGAGAACGGTAGAAAGATTTATCTCTTCTAGTCTCGTAACTAGAAGGCTCAACCTTTGCTTAGGAGTTGATGGCGTGCTCTCCACCACCACCTCGTCGCCGGCCTCGAGTCCACCTAAAGAGTTAACCAAGTTCTAGGCTCTTGTGCTAGCAAGAGCAAAAACAACGCTAATCCCTTATCGCATTTCTTCATCAAATTAACTATTTAATTAGTGTCTAATATTCAACACATGAATGTCCTAATGAAAAGCAATAGAGAAGAAAAAAAATTTCAGATCTGAAATACTTTTCTTTGATGAAAATGGCGGCTTCAAAAATTGGAGGAGAGAGGAAATTAAGTTACCAAAAAACTCCATGATTAGTCCTTATATATATCACCTTTTTTTTTTACCTAATCAATTTTGACAAAACAAAAAAAAACGTCTCCAATTTTGGCCGGCCATTTAAATGGGCTTTGGGTCCATTATACAAATCTTAATTTGTATATTAATCAATTATTAATAGCCCATCTCAATTGCTTTTTCATTTGGATTTAATTAGACTCAATAAAATCAAGTCCATATCTTTAATTTAATTCAACCAATTAAATTAAAGTATGTTGAATAAAATTCATTATCAACCTATTGATAATTATTTTGGGATTAGCATACGCATTATTTTTATATGATTTCTTTTGATTTAATTAATTATAACGGTTCGCAACGGTATATAATTAATTAATCAACTGATCATATTTTTCATTGCACTTACTGCTGTGAATAAATAAATAATGCACTGTATGGTTAAAACTTTATTTGTGTGACCCTTTGAGAATTTATGTTATGTTGGCCATAAAAAATAAATCGCTATTTATTTCCAATAATCATAAGCAGTATCTAGCAACACGTTATGATTTTCACTTCGCATAAATAAATATTGTACCAATACAGTACTTCAATCCTGCATAAGAAATGGTATCTTATTATTTTTTATTCTTATGTCACATGATATCCTTGTATAATCCAAGATAGGAATGTGTCATTCTTGCAGATTATACGTTTCTTGATCTAGAGATGATTGCATAAGTTGCTAGCAAGCAATCCATCTCTATCAAGGGGCCCAATAGATATCATCACTCTAACGAACTAACGAGGGACATACGGTTGTCTTGATGACCAGTTTCTCCCCGCACAATTCAAGAGAACATAAATAAAGTCCGTATAGCAGCCCTTATCAGGAATCAGCGTTAGACGATATTTATAGAACCTATCCTCATGTGGAGAAACTGAACCATCTCAAACTCAAAATCAAACACGTATGAAATAAATAATGACACATAACACAATCCATATATTTATTTCATTGGGTCATGTCATGTACTATGTTCCAGTAACATATACATATACATATACAATTAAGTTAGTAACTCCTTACTTATGATTTGTAGAACTTAATCATCACTTAACTTGTATACTAGTCTTGTCTGATAATTAATGTTCCTTGTTAATTATCAAGACTATGGACAGTTTTGATTTATTATTGTCATTTAATCATAAATGTAACACAGTGATCCACAATTCAGATCCTCAACCTGAATGAACTGTCAATAATAAAATCCAGGAACAAATGATCAAATATCATCAATAACATAAACTATAGAAGTAGCCATAAAATGATTGGCTTCTAGAACATATCTCTAACAGCATTACCATGGGTGTTGGGGTGTGACAAAGATCTTATATTTTTTACAACTATTTATAAAATAAAATGCAATTATTAATTTGTTTCTCTCTATGAATTAGACTATTTTCCAATTATTTGATTAAAAAATTTTGGAAATTAATATTGCTCGTGATTTTATCGGTCTTTGATTGTACTTTAAACCAATTAATTTTTATATTCATTAATTTTCTCCGGCATCTCATCTTGAGATTCATAAATATATAAAAGATGTAATTACAATAAGTAAAAATGTGCAAACTTTCTATTAAAAAAATAAAATAAACTTTATAGGGCTATTTTTATTTTTGATGTTTTCAATATGAAATAATTTTAGTTAGTATTAGTCACACAATTCGTTATATACTTAAAATAAGAATTAAATAAGGCATGCATGTTGCATTCATACAAAACACTTCTCTCTCTCTCCACATGCAAAACTTCTCTCAAAAAGCCTTTACATTAATTTTCAATGAAATCTCTACTTCTCTACTATTATAAAAGCACAGATGGAGGAGAGTGTTACACGCTAGATCTAGCATGTAGACAAATATTTTTACCGTTCGATCGATTTGATCTGTGGTTGGATATCAATCCCCAAACGAAGCAACATTATATTTTGGTTTCCGTCTAGTAAAGAAACAAATTGAATAACATATCTATTTGTATTGCTTATAGATTAAGCGACATATTTTCATTACCTAATATTATTTTGTTTCTTTATTTGTCCACATATGAGGGCATCTTAGGCTAGTATCTATAGAGAAGATCGTCTGAACAAAAATATAATCTGAGCCAAATTTTTGAAGAAATAAGACATCAACTATTTATGATAATATTCGAGCAAATGATCATCAAAATTTATTTATGATGCAACTTTATTATAAATATGAATGTTTCATACTATTTACAATATAAGAAAGTAAAATTTAAAAAAATTATAATTACAAAATAAATATTACGCAAATTAGCTTATTTTAAATTAATAAGAAGAAATATTATATACAACAAGTATTGGTTTTATCAAAGTATCAAACCATAGAAAACTATGAGTTTGATCGTAATCTATTTAAATGAAACAAGATTAAGTAATAGATGGTGGTATGTTTTAATAATAGATTGGTCTGACAATCATAAATAAATAATCTTTTTAGTTCTGAAATCCACAGCATTTGAAATCTAGTCTATAATCTCTATATATATCACGTAAAAAATAAATAATAATGATAATAATAATGATGATAGTAATAGTAGTAGTAGTAGTAGTAGTAGTAGTAGTAGTAGTAGTAGTAGTAGTAATAATAGTAATAGTAATAATAGTAAAAATAACAACAACAATAATAATAATAATAATAATAATACCAATAATAATGATTTTTCACATAAATCCACACGCAAATTTTACCATTCATCAAATTAAAATGTTAAAATTCACAAAAATCTAGATATAAAGATCTCTGATAGAATAACAAATGTCATTTTAAGTTATATAGAATTTGATACATAACTAATTTACAAGGTATAACAAAATATAAATTTTTCATCTTTAAAAATTTATTTATATAGCTGCTCGGACGGAAACTTCAAATATACGACCCAAAAAGATTTGTAATTTCCTCTTCGCCTACTACTTGACGGTCGGACCATCCCCAACTGGGAATTGGTCTGCAGTTTTTTCTTTTCGCATATTAAATGTATAGACCAAAACCCTTTTTCCTTTTCTTTTTAGTAAACAAATTAGCGTCTTCTGTTTTTTTTTTTTTTTTTTTTTTTTTTCTACTGATCAGTCCGGAGTCTGTAGACCAGGTTTTTTTTTCTCCTGCCACGTCACTTGGTCAATGCAATCATGACCAACGTCCTATCAGTTCAGTAATTTTGTCTTTTACTTCCACCCTCCTGGCTCCTGCTGTCCTGCAGGAGAAATTTACAAATGCATCCACAATCTGTTCTGTTAATTTACATACTAACATTGTCGGAATTTTTGGACAATGACGAGGAAAGAAAATTAATTGTTATATTTTACTAATTTAGCAATTTAATATAAAAGTGGCTAGTGTCAAATATATAGGACACATACACTTTTTCAACATGATACAATTTTAATTTTTAAGATTAAAATGGCCGACCCAAACCGCTCACATTTAATATTTTGATCAAAATACAAATATTTTTACAATAGTCTAATTCGTATATTATATATATATAGAGAGAGTTTTGCTATGGTGAGTTGCAACTCACCAAAGGATCAGTGAGTTGCGATCAGAACTCCTAAATCTAGTTTAAAATGACCGATCTAAACCGTCCAACATGATCTCTCTATTAAAATCTCCATGCAGACCAAATTTTATATTTTTTTTGAAAATTTTAAGTATTTTTTTCGGATTTTTAAAAATTGCTATTTTTGAACGGTTCAGAACTAATTAGATTAACGATTTTTTAAAATTTCAAAAAAATACTTACTAATTTCGAAAAAATATAAAATTTGGTATGCATGGAGATTTCAATAGGGAGATCATATTGGTCAGTTTGGATCGGTCATTTTGAACTAAATTTAGAAGTTTTGATCGCAACTCACCAACCCTTTGGTGAGTTGCAACTCACCACAGCATAACTATATATATATGAGAAAACATATGGTGCATACTAATGTACGGAAGTTTCGGTGCATATTGATCCAAACTCTTGGATCTGCTTCAAAATGACCGATCAAAACCGTCCAATATGATCTCCTTATTATAATCTCCTTACCGATCAAATTTTACATTTTTTTGAAATTTTTAAGTACTTTTTTCAAATTTTAGAAAATCGCTAATCTATTTTTTTCTGAACCGTTAAAAAATAGCAGTTTTTAAAAATCCGAAAAAAATACTTTAAAATTTCGAAAAAATGTAAAATTTGGTCGGCAAGGAGATTTCAATATGGAGATCATATTGGACGTTTGGATCGATCATTTTGAAGCAGATCTACGAGTTTGGATCAGTATGCACCATAGGTTTTCTCTATATTATATATATATAATATTAACATCCGATTACAACCGTAGAATTCGTCTATTTTTTAGCCAACAATTAGCTTACTAAATTTCAATTTTTTTTGGGAATCAATATTTTAGTCTAATTCGTTTCTTTTATAATTTTTTCTTTTTGTTTAGTACGACTCAGGCTAACAGAGCCTACGCCTAATCCGCTCGTGCAAATTTACAACTGAGCGATGACGGAACGGCTACTCTTCTCAAATTGCAAATCTCTGCGAGTTTGCTTAAAGTTGGCTAATCTTATTTTCTGTAGCCGGTTGCGATGAGCGATCCATTCGTTATTTACACGTGGAACGAAATCTAAGGTGACTCGCCGCACAACACGAACGAAGCATCTGTAACAGGATATCAAATTATTTGTGCACGCGTTAGTCAAACGCAATGTATCGCAACTATGCTAATTAAATATTTGATAGTGTAAATCAATGAATAGTCTTTTAATTTTAAATTTCATTTTCCGTGGTGTAGCTTTGGAAGCTTGGGGGAAATGATTTTGCAAATTAAAAGAATGAAGCTCATATAAGATCCTTTTTTAACATGAACATTTAATAAATTAGAAACAATATATATATATTTTTTAAGAAATAAGAAACAAAATTTAATAGGTGGAGACCGTCCAGAGACCTGATATATTGGACTTCCATCTTCAATATCGTTTGAAAAAATAATAACTGTCTTCCCCCCCCCCCCCCCCCCTTTTAACTTTGAAAAAATATATTGGACTTCCATCTTCAATATCCTTTTAAATAAATAAATCCGTCGGATGACCCATTGATGATTTGTAGTTGCACCTTAAGTTAGGCCTTTTGGGTATTTTCCTTTTTTTGTTTTGCCTATCCTTTAGATTGGCTGATGTACACCTGTTTAACTATATATCTTTTTAATTTAATGAAAATTTTTGTTGGTGATCGCCAATCTTCAAAAAGAGTTTACACCTTAAATTTAGAAGAGTGGTTATAATACTGATAGTAGGACATGACTCGTAAAATTGGCTGTAAACTGGTCATTTAGGAGCAGAATATTCATAGATATTTGACACAGATCACAAATCTTCATGCAATATTTCCACAATTAATTGACTGTTTTTCTTATAGTATCTCTCAATGGAACACTGAACTTGTACAAGAAATACTAAAATCAGGAGCCAAGCAAAAATAAAAAAATAATAATAAACTTCCGTTGTGAGGGTCAGCGGTAACCAAGCTCACAACGATTAACATTTGTTGATGGAAGCAAATTCGTTTTTCTTAAGAAAACCTTTAATATTTTAGGCAGAAACACAATAATGACGAAAATGGGATTATGCATAGATATCAAAATCCACATTCTGATAGCATAGATGAACTAATTAAAACAAAGTATGAATGCAACTGAGACATCTAATTAAGCACAGAGCAAAATAAGCATGCAAAATCAGCAATAAGATCAACAATGTGACAGATGCATGTCACACAAGCGCCTCTCAATATCTACTTGAAATTAAGCATATTAATAAGTCATAACCCATAAGCTACAATAGAACACAGTTATAACAACTAACACTCTCTATTGAACCAGCATGACAAGTTGACGACCTTTCTCACCAGGCATCCTCATCCTCTATTGAACCAGAATCACCTGGATAAGAATCTGATCCATATTCTTCAGAGTACCTCCGATCTGAAGAAGAATCTGATCCCCATTCAAACCCACGACCCGAATGAGTATTCAGTCCATCTTCTTCAGAGTACCCTGGACTTGAAGAAGAATCTGATCCATATTTAAATCCACGACCTGAATTGATATCTGATCCCTCTTCAGAATACCTGAGACTCGACTCCCCATCAGAAACTCCATCCAACTCAAAACACTCATTTAACCCACTCTCTCTATTTGGTAATACAGGCCCTGCCACCAGTTCTAATCCTAGCTCAAATGAGGTGAATGCATCAAGAGCTGCATAGTGAACTTGATCAATTGAGAGCTGCGGAGCCTCCCAGTCACTGGTGGCAATACGCCAAGGCTTCTTGACTCCAGGAAAGCCTAAAATTGTCTCTACCATTTTCTCCATCGATGCATTGCCCATACCAGACACTGATCGGAGCTCTGCTGAAGAGGAAATCACCAGATCATGGTACGATCTTAGAAGGCGACAGTCATATCCAATGTTGTACCCGACAAAGGTGATGCGGCTATCAGAAAGCAAGCAAGATAGAGCATCAGGGATGGTTCTGGATTGAAATATCTGAAAGATCAGAACACGGTGCCCAATGCATATCTGGAGAGTAGCAGGACGGTTGTTGGATTGGAATGAGCACCATTGGATGCCAAGACCTGCAATGAAGTTTTGCCCACGGTGAAAATTGAGACGGTGGCGGTGGATGTAAAGGGTACTATCGATCCAGCTCGTGACTGCAGCGGGTTCTCTGGTCACAACAACATCAAGGGACCGCCCGAAGAACCGAGTTGTGTAGTTGTCTTGTGTGGTACAATATGATCTAAGACGGGTGGATATGTTGTCGGAATTTGAAGACACCAAACTTCTTGTACGATATGAAGAAGCCATGGTCCGATGAATCAAACCTGAGAAAGTTTAACCTACAAATTTATAAATTAATAATATAACAATATATAAATGAATTTTCCAAGATACAATAAAATCTCAAAATTAATAATATAACATTATATATACATTGAACATGCTATGCCTAAACGAAGCATGGGCTGTATAAACCAATTCAGTTAAATAAACAAAATAAATACCAACAACTACATCATAATCGATATGTATAAATCAAAATTTGCACTACAAAACCAATAAGGTGCAGGACAGAATGGTACAAAGAGATCTACACATTGCAACAGCTTACCAAAACAAACTCCAACTGTTATTTACAAATAATCACAACAAGCTAGTGTACTTTGAAACCATAAAAAGATTGCACAGCTAAGTAGTCGATATTCCAAATATTTGTGCATATAGCCTAGCAATGAATCTAGAATTTTGGATCGAATAATGTATGTTTAATCTGCCTTGTCCGATCACTCACTATCAATTTATTACAAATATATTTATACGTATACAGGATAATACAATGTCTGTACGAAAAACAGTTTGGCCACACACAAGATCTTATATTAAAGTTTCAGAAAATGAATTACATATATAGTTCTAAGCTTTGGTTGGAGTTTCACCAGCCAAAATCAGATATCTAATAGCACAGTTTTCTGTTTGGGAAAAGAATAATACAGTAAAGATTAATGATTAATACAACTGAAAATGCACACAGAAAACAATTAACACAAAGAAATCAACATCATAGTTGATCCAGATTTTTGGACTATCCAATTCCAATGTGAATCCAAATATGAATGTAATTAGAGCCTAATTAGGCTCCTCCCTAGGTGTAAATCAGACGCCAACTCCAATTTCTTTGGGGTTAAGAGAGACATGAGTAAATAAATGATTATATAAAATAAATGAAAATAAATAACAAAGTTGGGGTGTGTTTGGTTTACACACGAACAAGGGATGAACAAGGGGTTCGCGAACATGATTTAGTTCGTCTCTAGTTTGCCAAAAAGCGGGAACCAAGAACAGGGGGTTTTGTTCGCGGAACAGGCTGTTCACGTGTTGTTTGGATCGCACGAACAGACGCTGTTCGCGAACAGGCTGTTCGCGTTAGTATCCAAACACACCATGTACTTGAGGGATTAAACCTAAACCTTCTAACAAAAGTACATCAAAATCTCAAAGTTACAAAACTCATCTCAAACATCCATTAAAGCAAATATCCAACGTGTAGAAATTCAATTTCAAGCAATTTGATTTGTTTCAAAGGTTCAACAACGAAATACGGTTTTAAGTACTTTATAATCCAACGAATAACCAACCCTATTTTGAGTTGCAACTTGGGACAAGAAACATAACTAACTAAACAATATCCCATTGTTCTCAATTTCGAAGTAAAATATAGTACTCAATTGAGCATCCCAAATACTATAACTATAAGATATGATTGATTATTGATCTGTTCAAGGCTCAATTCAAATCCAAAATGCAAAAAGAGATTAATCACCTTAGTTCTCTGTCGCACAAAGATTGGAGAAGAAGAAAAGTGAAGGAGGTCTAGTGCTCTTAAATTGGAGTTGGGAAAGAGTAAAGTATAGACTGGGAATTGGTCTACAGTTTTTTTTCTTTTGGCATTAAATGTATAGACCAAGACCCTTTTTGCTTTTCTTTTTAAGTAAACAAATTAGCGTCCCTTCTGTTTTTCCTTCACTTAGGGGTGTTAAAAAAAAATTAAAACCCGTCCGACCCGTTTAATCCGTCCGACCCGACCCGTATTTTGACGGGTTCAACCATTATTCGGGTTGGTTCGGGTTTTAATTTTACTAACCCGGTATAACTAGGTCGGATTATATTTTTTATTCGAATAATCCGGTACAAACCCGACCCGTTTAATATCTAATTTGACATGTTTCGCATAAAGCCATAAAATTAATTCGCATTTACTTTTCACCTTGTCCCAATACAGACGCCTCGTCTTCTGTCATCTCCTAGCTAGAGACGCAAACCCTGGTCCCTAGGCAGATGTTGTGACGCATAAAATCTTGTGAAATTGAAATCATATATAAATCGGTGCATGGGTTATACAAACAAATGCATATCAGGACACCAATTTGTAAAGTTCTTGTGATCATGCCACCCGTAACCTAACACATAATGACATAAATATGATCAAGGCCCAAGGGCATGGTTTTTCTAAAAAAAAAACGCATAAATATGATCCTGCCATGGGTAATGGGTTATATAAACAGACGAATATGATCATGCCACATAATATTCTTGTGAACTTTATCCTAATACATTAATGTTGGTATTCTTTATCCCAATATTAGAACACCAATTGCTTCTCAGTTTTATTTGTATCACATATAAATCTAACCCGTTTAATCCAAAAACCCGTTGATAAAAATTTATATGGGCTGGGTTGGATTACGGGTGGGTCGACTAAAATTTTTTTTAAATCCGGTATAATTAAATTGAATTGAAATATTAAGAAAAAACTGTAAACCCGCATGTTGTACAGCCCTACCTTCACTTTTGATCAGTCCGTAGTCTGTAGACCAAGTTTTTTTCTCCGGCCACGTCACTTAATGCAATCATGACCAACGTCCTATCAGTTCAGTAATTTTGTCCTTTACTTCCTCCCTCCTGCAAGAGAAATTTACAAATCCACCCACAATTTGTTCAGTTAATTGTATTCATTATTATATAATATATACACATACACTGAGAAAGTTTAATATGCACCATAATGCATAGAGAGTTCTATGCACCGCGAATTTTTTCGGAAGTATATTTGTAAATTGACAAATCTAATTTAACCAATCTAATCTACATATTGAAATCTCATAACAAACCTGTCATTTTTGGAAATAAACTACTATTTATAAATTCCAAAAATGACAGGTTTTAAAAAAATCGAAAAAATAGTAATACAATCTTAAAAATTATAAAATTTGGTTTGCTATGAGATTTCAATATGTAGATTAGATTGGTTAAATTAGATTTGTCAATTTACAAAAATACCTCCAAAAAAATCCGCGGTGCATAGAACTCCGTATGCACTATAGTGCATATTAAACTTTCTCCACATACATACTAACATTGTCATGTTGGTTGAATTTTTGGACAATGATGAGGAATGAAAATTAATTGTTATATTTTACTTATTTAATATTTTGATCAAAATACAAATATTTTTACAATAGTCTAATTCGTGTATATCATATATATAATATTTAACATCCGATCACAACAGTCTCTTTTAGCCAACAATTAGCTTACTAAATTTCAATTTTTTTTCACTTTTGGGTAAACTAATCGTTTTGGGAATCAATATTTTAGTCTAATTCGTTTATTTTATTATTATTATTATTATTATTATTTGTTAGTACGACCCACACAAACAGAACCTACGCCTAATCCACTCGTACAAGTTTATAGCTGAGCGATGACGGAACGGTTACTCTCAAATTGCGAACCTCTGCGACTTTGCTTAAAGTTGGCTAATCTATATTTCTATAGCGGGTTGTCATCCATTCGTTATTTACACGTGGGACGAAATCTAAGGTGACTCGCCGCACAAACGGCTCTAACATTGACTGAAATCCTCTACTGTCGGAAACGACAGTAGAGGCCTACTGCCATCACACATTTTATTTATATATAAAAATTTTAAAATTCAAATGCTGAATCCAAATCGTTGATGTTGTTCAATTTTACGGGCGATGTGTTTTCATATAATTTTTATAAAATTTGGAATTGATGTGATACTCGATTAAGTGATCAAATTATGAATGTATTAGAATTAATCTAACCAGATTCGTTCATTTGTTGACCACTTGATCTAATATTAAATCAATTCCAAAATTTATAAAACTTATATGAAAATAAATCGCTCGTAAAATTGAACAAGATCAACGATTTGGATTCAACAATTGAAATTTTAAAATTTTTAAATATTAAGAAAATCTCATGGGCAGTAGACCTCTACTGTCGGAGACGTCTCCGACAGTAGAGGATTTCAGTCCGCTCTAACAGGATATCAAATTATTTGTGCTCGCGTTAGACAAACGCATGGATCGTAACTCGCAAGTCGTAACACACTACTTCTAATTGAATATTTGTAGTGTGATTCGTGTGAATCTGTCAATAGTAAAAAACTTTTTAGCCTTTTATAATTTTAGCTTTCGTTTTCCGTGGTGTAGCTTTTTGGTAGCTTAGAGAAATTGATTTCGCAAAAGAATGAAGCTCATATAAATTCTTTTTAACGTGAACATTTAAAAAATTAGAAACAATATTTAATTGGTGGAGACTGTCCAAGTGTCCAGAGACCTGATATATTGGACTTCCATCTTCAATATCCTATTATCCTTTGAAAAAAATACTAACTGTCTTCTTTTTTTTTTTCTTTTAACTTTGTGAAAGACTTTGCTACATTGCTTGGGTCTATGTTATTTTGACTAGAGAATTCCAACATTATTTTATGATTTCAATATCCATCTCAAATGTTTCGCACATCTCAGATCCTTGTAATTTGGTATTATATTAAATAAAGGAAGCTACATATCTGAAGGAACCACATGAAATATTTTTTCTTCATCTAAGTGTAAACCGTTCTTCCAGAAAACAACAAAGTTCTTCAAAGAATTCAAGTGTAAACTGTAAAGCTGCGACTGCGAGTCATTAAAAAAATATTATTTAGGGAAAATGACAAAAAAAAAAAAAATCCGTCGGATAATCCATTGATGATTTGTAGTTGCACCTTAAGTTAGGCCTTTTGGGTATTTTCTTTTTTGTTTTGCCTATTTGGATTGGCTAGTGTACACGTGTTTAACTATTTCTTTTTAATTTAATGAAATTTTTTTTTTGGTGATCGCCTATCTTCAAAAAGAGTTTACACCTTAAATCATTGAAAATTCAGAAGAGTAGTTACAATACCAATAGTGGTACATGACTCGTTAAAATTGGCTCTAAACTGGTCATTTAGGAGCAGTTCATAGATATTTGACACAGATCACAAATCTTCATGCAATAACTTTACAATAAATTGATTGTTTTGTTATATATTATCTCTCAATGGGATACTGAACTTACACAAGAATTACTAAAAACAGGAGCTAAGCAAAAATGAACCACATTTTCTTTTTCTGTCGAACTGACAATTTGATACATAGCTGATAATTAAAACCGATCAATTACCATTTCAAGTTTTCTAAAAATAAGATTAAGAAAAGTTCAATTTCAATGGAATTCAAGCACTATTGGAAGACTAGGATGTAGCATAGGAAGAGGCTCACATACACTTTTACCATAATTTAGAGTCTCAGGAACTCAGCGGTAACCAAGTTCAAAATTATTAACATTTGTTGACATATAGAAGCATTCATTTTTCCGAATAAAACTTCTAATCTTTGGGAGAAAAACAATAATGACAAACATTTGGTGATGTACAATTGACAAATCCACAAGTTAATAGCCGGGATGATATAATCAAATGCAATTGAGACATCTAATAAGTAAAGCAAAATAAACACATAATATCAGCAGTTAAGATCACAATGTGGCAGATGCATGTAGCACCTAGCACGTCTCATTATCTACTTGAAATTAAGCTATTCATGCAGCATAATTAAGCTATAATTACTCAGTTTTATTACATTAATTAGAGCTTAGACCATAGTTTTTTAAAATAGTAACTAGTTACCGCAACTAAAATTCAACAAGGACGGTTCCAGTTCCAGAGTACCAGTAGGACAACCTTTCTCATCAGGCACTCTCTATTGAACTAGAATCATCTGAATGAGAATCTGATCCATAATTCATACCCCATGTATGTAAAGCTCTCTCTCTATTTGTTAGTGTGCGCCCTGCCACCAGTTTTAATCCTAGCTCAAATGAGAGGTATGCGTCAAGAGCTGCGTACTGAACTTGATCAACTGATAGCATCAGCGCGTCCCAGTCACTGTTGCCGATCCAACTAGGCTTTATGACTCCAGAAAAGCCTAAAAAGGTCTCTACCATTCTCTCCATTGATGCATTACCCATGCCGGACACTGAACGGAGCTCTGCTCTAGAGGAAACCACTAGATCATGGTACGATTTAAGCAATCGGCAGTCAGATCTAATATTGTACCCAACAAAGGTGATGCGACTATCAGAGAACAAGCGGGAGAGAGCAGGAGGAATGTCTCTGGATTGGCGAATCTGAAAGATCAGAACACGGCGCCCAATGCAAATTTGGATAGTGGCTGGACGTCGGTTGGATTGGAAGGAGCACCACTGGATGCCAAGACCGGCAATGAAGTTGTTCCCCTGGTGAAAATTGAGACAGCGGTGGTGGATGTACAGGATTCTTTTGATCCAGGTCCTGACTGCAACAGGTTCATCAGTCACAACAACATCAAAATTCCACCCAAAGAACCAAATTGTGTAATTGTATTGCCTGCCAGTATATGATCTGTAATGGGTGGATATGTTGTCGGAATTTGAAGCCATGGTTGCAACAAGTCAAACTCAATAAAAGATTTACCTGCAGATTAAAAATTAATAATATAGCATTATATCAAGGTGGAACAAAATCTAACTCTGAGAAAGATGTACCTAACGATTAGAAATTGATAATATAACATTATATCAATGAAAATTTTCCCAAGATTGAATGAAATCTAATAGTCTTATTAATTTTACATGTTTGTATGAGGAAAGACTTAATACAATACTTGACAACTACACTATCACATTTTCGATAGAATTTATAATTGTATTGACCCCAATCCAAGTACTAGACCGGACAACCGCACAATGGCCCTGTATTCAAGATTATTCTCTCACAAGACCTAAAGTGTTAAAATATAAGGTTTAAATTCCCAATATACAAAATCTATATTACCGAAAATTCTTAATTACCCATAGAAGTTCAAATAAATTTAATACCCAAATATAACATAATTTTAGAGTGCAAATACAATATATTATATCTGTATAAATGATATTATTAGTGAGACCAATGCAGTGTGCGACATACTGATCCAAAAAGATCTACGCATTGCATTAGTTTGCCTCAAGAATCTCCAAATGTTACTCACAATAACCACAGCACGCAAGTATATTTGTATGACACTTTGCATTAGTTTTCCTATAGTAGATATTACAATTACCACAGCAAGCAGGTGTAAGAAAGAATTGCTCAGTTAAGCGCTTGAGATTCCAAATCATGAAATATAGTCTAGCAATGGACCCGAAACTTCTATTCAAATAATGGATTTTTACTGTCTTTGTTGTCCCTAAAGGAGGCGGCTTAACCAAGGTTTAGCGGAAGCAATTAAGATTTTAGACCGGTTTGGTATGAACTACCCTAACACAATTCAATTGGTACCCAACACAAGCAAGCACACAAGCAATTCAAGTATAGCAAGATAATAAAGAGAGAGAGAGAGAGAGAAATTGAACACTTGGTATGATTACGGAGTTCCGACCCGCTAGGAAAGGCTAGCCTTAGTCGTACGTCTCCGGGAGTTTCGCTACCACGAAAGGGCGCGCTCCGTTCAATTCCAATAAGAACGGGTCTACAACTTCGAACCGAATCACCTCGTCACAAGGACACTCGAGGTGGATCGGCCTAACTCAAATGGCACAACGGCCTCAAAGGAGAAGAGCTCTCAACCTATTCCAACCTACACCTAGCGACAATGTCGGGGCGGTGGTGTTTGAGGCTACTAAATCTCTCAAAATGGTCTAGTTATGAAAAGCTCAAGTGGGAGAGTATCCCTGTGCTCAAAAGGCTCTATTCTGGTCAATTTTTGCAAAGCAAAGCTCTCAAAAGAGAGAGAACAAAGGGTGGATATATATAGAGCTCGTCAAGAGCTGCAAACCAGTCAAATTCTGAACATAACGTTATATAACGCTCCGAAACGTTACACAACGTTTCAATATAGCCGTTATAAAAAGACAAAATCAAACTAGCCGTTGAAATTTGTCTGAAGCGTTACACAACGTTATCAAGCGTTACACAACGCTTTAGCAAGAAAGTCAAACAGACACTGAAAAAAAGTCAAAGCGTTACACAACGTTATCAAGCGTTATACAACGCTTGAGCCAGAAGGTCAAACGGTCAAGACAAAAGTCAAAGCGTTATACAACACTATCAAGCGTTATGTAACTCTACAGAAAATAAGCGTTGTATGATGCTAGAGTAACGTTACACAACATACGCCAGAACGACCTTAAAAAGGTCAAAACTCAAGCGTTAAAAAAATCTGAAGAGGCGTTGTGTAACGTTTGACTGGTTCAAGCGTTATACAACGCTATGAAGCGTTACACGACGTTTTAGCAAGAAAAGTCAAACGGTCATCAACAAGAGTCAAAACGTTACACAACGTTATCAAGCATTATGTAACGCTTGAACACAGAAAACTGATTTTTGCTAGTTTTTGAGCTTTTCTTCTATCTAGATCATTTCGAGGATAAGTAAAGACTAAATTAAACCTTCTATCCTAGTCTAAGCTAGCCTACAACCTCTCTAAAGACTTGATCTTGATCTTGCCCATAGCTCTTATCTAAGTTTTCATAATTTGTAATTTCTTCCTATAAAACTCAAAGAAGATCGTTAAATGCCAAATGATATTGTTTTGTAATCGACAAACTTAGAGACGTTTAGTACAACAATCTCCCCCTTTTGACGATTTGCAAAACAATATCATTAGTAAAGCGATTAAATTTTGGCATTTCACAAGCTTTATTACAATTCTCCCCCTTTTTGTAAATCGACAAAAGGTGAAACAATTGTAACAAGCTCCCCCTAAATTTATGGCTCCCCCTTAAATGTGGAGAAAATGAATTGGAGAACCAATTTAGGGCACTACATGAAGTAGTGTGACCAATTTTTAACCTCTTAAAGAAATATGCAAAAAAAATAAAAGAGGCTCCCCCTAAATGTTTGGCTTATAAGACCGGGGGTCAACTTGGTATTTAGGCCACATTGGTTACCATACCATTAGTTGTACCACTAGAGGTACAAGCTTTTGGAACCCATTTACTTTTGGACACACCATTTGATTTCCTAAGTTTGCATTCCAAAGAGATATGTCCATTTTGACAACAATAGTTGCAAAATGCATTGGTTGGCTTAGGTATGGTAGAACCCTTGACAAAATGAGAAAAGTAATGGGCTCTAAGGTATTCGGCCTTCTTCTTAGGATCGGTGGATGAGGCTTTGAAATTTTTGTTGCGATCCTTTTGAAAATGTTGGGAAACATTCTTTTGATGCTCATTGGATTGAGCCTTGTGGTTTTGAGAATAGTGTTGCTCTTTAAATTCATAAAACCATCCATCGGGTCCTCTAAAATAAATTTTATCGGACGCCTTTGGAGCAAAAATCTCCTTGTTTTGATTTTGCAAATTCATTTTCTTTTGCACTCTAGTGTTTTTAGGTTTCCGTTGGTACATATGTGCATGACCACGAGAATTCCTAGTTTTTTGAAAATGTGTGTTTTGTGCATTTTGTTTCCCATCATTGTGTGACAAGTTCTTTTTCTTGATTTGATATGGCTTTTGGTAACCAAGACCGGACTTGTCATGAGGCTTTTGGCCCTTGAGAAGGTTTTTCAAATCCATTTTGGGGGCTTGAGCTAAAACCGATTTTTCAAGCTCCTTTATTTTAGCCTCATACTCACCCATCTTAGAAGTAAGCTCATCTACCTTGGTTTTTAGGGTCTCAACCATATCGGCTTTCCTAACCAAAGCATCATGGGTGGCATCTAGAATGGAGTTCATCCTATCACAATCAACACATTTGGTTGAACTAGTTGGTTCATCAACACTCTCATTATCACTATCGCTAAGAGGTTTATTGAGAGGAAGATATACCTTAGGAGAGCTTGACTTTGGTGAAGTCGGTGGAGATGGAGGTGGTTGTGCTCTACGCGCTTGGATTAGCGGATGAACAAATCTTGTCCCTTGATTGAACTCATTGAGGATGTCCTTCACGAAGTCATCCTCAACATCATCCGTTGAGAATACCACATCTTCCACATTTGCCACCATGGCATACACCTCATGAGAATCCGAGTCGGATGAGCTTGTATTGGATTCAACATCCCACAAGGCATGCATGGCTTGAGCCTTCTTCTTTTCCTTCTTGTGCTTTGGTTTTGGCTTGTTGGTTTGCACTTGAGGGAAAAGCTTGTGACATTTGTGCATTGAATGTCCCTCTTTATTGCACACAAAGCACAACTCCCGTTCATCATTGGCTACCCTCTCCTTGTTGAACTTTTCTTCATGCTTTAGCAACCCACGAAACATCTTTGCAATCATGGCCTCTTGCTTGGTCTCATCAAACTCGTAGAGGTTCATGGGTGTTTGATGTGGGTATCGGCAATGAGAGGGTTGAGAGTAGGATGTGGATGCGGGATTGCTTGTAGAGGTCATGGCTAGGGTTCTTGGAGTATACCCTAATTGGTCAAGTTGCTTGAGCTTCTCCTCCAAGCATCGGAGCTCGGTGTACATTTGATCCGGGGTGTACTCATGATCCATCCGGATAATGGTCTCGAGCGATGTGATATGAGCATCCCATTCGCGCCTTGCACTCATAGCCCGCATCATCTTCCCTACAATCTTGCCATTTGTTAGGGACTCTCCTCCTTCAGTGAATTCATTTTGGAGTTGTACAAGACGAGTATACATCTCCTCAATGGATTCATCATCCCTTATGCGGAAATTCTCAAATTGAGAATACAACTCATACAATTTAGAGTGTCTAATTTGAGAATTTCCCTCATAACGGGTGAGGAGAGCCAACCACATATCGTGTGCTAAATCATAACGACTAAGGGTTACACCAATTGATTCATGGACAGAGGCTAATATGGCATTAACCGCACAATCATTGTCCTTTCGGTTGTCTTGGGACTTCCTAGTCAAATCGGTAGAATTTGGCCTAAATTCGGGGGTATACCGATTTTCAACCATGTGCCAATATCCTAAGATATTGAGGTAGTTCACCATGCATCTCTTCCAAAAGGAGAAATTTTTACAATTTTGGCCTAATTTATCCGGCCTCTCTACAAATCGAGCCGCCATGACCGAAAACCGAGATTAAGACTAACTTAATCGAGGTTCCCTCTCTGATACCACTTTGTTGTCCCTAAAGGAGGCGGCTTAACCAAGGTTTAGCGGAAGCAATTAAGATTTTAGACCGGTTTGGTATGAACTACCCTAACACAATTCAATTGGTACCCAACACAAGCAAGCACACAAGCAATTCAAGTATAGCAAGATAATAAAGAGAGAGAGAGAGAGAGAAATTGAACACTTGGTATGATTACGGAGTTCCGACCCGCTAGGAAAGGCTAGCCTTAGTCGTACGTCTCCGGGAGTTTCGCTACCACGAAAGGGCGCGCTCCGTTCAATTCCAATAAGAACGGGTCTACAACTTCGAACCGAATCACCTCGTCACAAGGACACTCGAGGTGGATCGGCCTAACTCAAATGGCACAACGGCCTCAAAGGAGAAGAGCTCTCAACCTATTCCAACCTACACCTAGCGACAATGTCGGGGCGGTGGTGTTTGAGGCTACTAAATCTCTCAAAATGGTCTAGCTATGAAAAGCTCAAGTGGGAGAGTATCCCTGTGCTCAAAAGGCTCTATTCTAGTCTAAATTTGCAAAGCAAAGCTCTCAAAAGAGAGAGAACAAAGGGTGGATATATATAGAGCTCGTCAAGAGCTGCAAACCAGTCAAATTCTGAACATAACGTTATATAACGCTCCGAAACGTTACACAACGTTTCAATATAGCCGTTATAAAAAGACAAAATCAAACTAGCCGTTGAAATTTGTCTGAAGCGTTACACAACGTTATCAAGCGTTACACAACGCTTTAGCAAGAAAGTCAAACAGACACTGAAAAAAAGTCAAAGCGTTACACAACGTTATCAAGCGTTATACAACGCTTGAGCCAGAAGGTCAAACGGTCAAGACAAAAGTCAAAGCGTTATACAACACTATCAAGCGTTATGTAACTCTACAGAAAATAAGCGTTGTATGATGCTAGAGTAACGTTACACAACATACGCCAGAACGACCTTAAAAAGGTCAAAACTCAAGCGTTAAAAAAATCTGAAGAGGCGTTGTGTAACGTTTGACTGGTTCAAGCGTTATACAACGCTATGAAGCGTTACACGACGTTTTAGCAAGAAAAGTCAAACGGTCATCAACAAGAGTCAAAACGTTACACAACGTTATCAAGCATTATGTAACGCTTGAACACAGAAAACTGATTTTTGCTAGTTTTTGAGCTTTTCTTCTATCTAGATCATTTCGAGGATAAGTAAAGACTAAATTAAACCTTCTATCCTAGTCTAAGCTAGCCTACAACCTCTCTAAAGACTTGATCTTGATCTTGCCCATAGCTCTTATCTAAGTTTTCATAATTTGTAATTTCTTCCTATAAAACTCAAAGAAGATCGTTAAATGCCAAATGATATTGTTTTGTAATCGACAAACTTAGAGACGTTTAGTACAACAATCTCCCCCTTTTGACGATTTGCAAAACAATATCATTAGTAAAGCGATTAAATTTTGGCATTTCACAAGCTTTATTACAATTCTCCCCCTTTTTGTAAATCGACAAAAGGTGAAACAATTGTAACAAGCTCCCCCTAAATTTATGGCTCCCCCTTAAATGTGGAGAAAATGAATTGGAGAACCAATTTAGGGCACTACATGAAGTAGTGTGACCAATTTTTAACCTCTTAAAGAAATATGCAAAAAAAATAAAAGAGGCTCCCCCTAAATGTTTGGCTTATAAGACCGGGGGTCAACTTGGTATTTAGGCCACATTGGTTACCATACCATTAGTTGTACCACTAGAGGTACAAGCTTTTGGAACCCATTTACTTTTGGACACACCATTTGATTTCCTAAGTTTGCATTCCAAAGAGATATGTCCATTTTGACAACAATAGTTGCAAAATGCATTGGTTGGCTTAGGTATGGTAGAACCCTTGACAAAATGAGAAAAGTAATGGGCTCTAAGGTATTCGGCCTTCTTCTTAGGATCGGTGGATGAGGCTTTGAAATTTTTGTTGCGATCCTTTTGAAAATGTTGGGAAACATTCTTTTGATGCTCATTGGATTGAGCCTTGTGGTTTTGAGAATAGTGTTGCTCTTTAAATTCATAAAACCATCCATCGGGTCCTCTAAAATAAATTTTATCGGACGCCTTTGGAGCAAAAATCTCCTTGTTTTGATTTTGCAAATTCATTTTCTTTTGCACTCTAGTGTTTTTAGGTTTCCGTTGGTACATATGTGCATGACCACGAGAATTCCTAGTTTTTTGAAAATGTGTGTTTTGTGCATTTTGTTTCCCATCATTGTGTGACAAGTTCTTTTTCTTGATTTGATATGGCTTTTGGTAACCAAGACCGGACTTGTCATGAGGCTTTTGGCCCTTGAGAAGGTTTTTCAAATCCATTTTGGGGGCTTGAGCTAAAACCGATTTTTCAAGCTCCTTTATTTTAGCCTCATACTCACCCATCTTAGAAGTAAGCTCATCTACCTTGGTTTTTAGGGTCTCAACCATATCGGCTTTCCTAACCAAAGCATCATGGGTGGCATCTAGAATGGAGTTCATCCTATCACAATCAACACATTTGGTTGAACTAGTTGGTTCATCAACACTCTCATTATCACTATCGCTAAGAGGTTTATTGAGAGGAAGATATACCTTAGGAGAGCTTGACTTTGGTGAAGTCGGTGGAGATGGAGGTGGTTGTGCTCTACGCGCTTGGATTAGCGGATGAACAAATCTTGTCCCTTGATTGAACTCATTGAGGATGTCCTTCACGAAGTCATCCTCAACATCATCCGTTGAGAATACCACATCTTCCACATTTGCCACCATGGCATACACCTCATGAGAATCCGAGTCGGATGAGCTTGTATTGGATTCAACATCCCACAAGGCATGCATGGCTTGAGCCTTCTTCTTTTCCTTCTTGTGCTTTGGTTTTGGCTTGTTGGTTTGCACTTGAGGGAAAAGCTTGTGACATTTGTGCATTGAATGTCCCTCTTTATTGCACACAAAGCACAACTCCCGTTCATCATTGGCTACCCTCTCCTTGTTGAACTTTTCTTCATGCTTTAGCAACCCACGAAACATCTTTGCAATCATGGCCTCTTGCTTGGTCTCATCAAACTCGTAGAGGTTCATGGGTGTTTGATGTGGGTATCGGCAATGAGAGGGTTGAGAGTAGGATGTGGATGCGGGATTGCTTGTAGAGGTCATGGCTAGGGTTCTTGGAGTATACCCTAATTGGTCAAGTTGCTTGAGCTTCTCCTCCAAGCATCGGAGCTCGGTGTACATTTGATCCGGGGTGTACTCATGATCCATCCGGATAATGGTCTCGAGCGATGTGATATGAGCATCCCATTCGCGCCTTGCACTCATAGCCCGCATCATCTTCCCTACAATCTTGCCATTTGTTAGGGACTCTCCTCCTTCAGTGAATTCATTTTGGAGTTGTACAAGACGAGTATACATCTCCTCAATGGATTCATCATCCCTTATGCGGAAATTCTCAAATTGAGAATACAACTCATACAATTTAGAGTGTCTAATTTGAGAATTTCCCTCATAACGGGTGAGGAGAGCCAACCACATATCGTGTGCTAAATCATAACGACTAAGGGTTACACCAATTGATTCATGGACAGAGGCTAATATGGCATTAACCGCACAATCATTGTCCTTTCGGTTGTCTTGGGACTTCCTAGTCAAATCGGTAGAATTTGGCCTAAATTCGGGGGTATACCGATTTTCAACCATGTGCCAATATCCTAAGATATTGAGGTAGTTCACCATGCATCTCTTCCAAAAGGAGAAATTTTTACAATTTTGGCCTAATTTATCCGGCCTCTCTACAAATCGAGCCGCCATGACCGAAAACCGAGATTAAGACTAACTTAATCGAGGTTCCCTCTCTGATACCACTTTGTTGTCCCTAAAGGAGGCGGCTTAACCAAGGTTTAGCGGAAGCAATTAAGATTTTAGACCGGTTTGGTATGAACTACCCTAACACAATTCAATTGGTACCCAACACAAGCAAGCACACAAGCAATTCAAGTATAGCAAGATAATAAAGAGAGAGAGAGAGAGAGAAATTGAACACTTGGTATGATTACGGAGTTCCGACCCGCTAGGAAAGGCTAGCCTTAGTCGTACGTCTCCGGGAGTTTCGCTACCACGAAAGGGCGCGCTCCGTTCAATTCCAATAAGAACGGGTCTACAACTTCGAACCGAATCACCTCGTCACAAGGACACTCGAGGTGGATCGGCCTAACTCAAATGGCACAACGGCCTCAAAGGAGAAGAGCTCTCAACCTATTCCAACCTACACCTAGCGACAATGTCGGGGCGGTGGTGTTTGAGGCTACTAAATCTCTCAAAATGGTCTAGCTATGAAAAGCTCAAGTGGGAGAGTATCCCTGTGCTCAAAAGGCTCTATTCTAGTCTAAATTTGCAAAGCAAAGCTCTCAAAAGAGAGAGAACAAAGGGTGGATATATATAGAGCTCGTCAAGAGCTGCAAACCAGTCAAATTCTGAACATAACGTTATATAACGCTCCGAAACGTTACACAACGTTTCAATATAGCCGTTATAAAAAGACAAAATCAAACTAGCCGTTGAAATTTGTCTGAAGCGTTACACAACGTTATCAAGCGTTACACAACGCTTTAGCAAGAAAGTCAAACAGACACTGAAAAAAAGTCAAAGCGTTACACAACGTTATCAAGCGTTATACAACGCTTGAGCCAGAAGGTCAAACGGTCAAGACAAAAGTCAAAGCGTTATACAACACTATCAAGCGTTATGTAACTCTACAGAAAATAAGCGTTGTATGATGCTAGAGTAACGTTACACAACATACGCCAGAACGACCTTAAAAAGGTCAAAACTCAAGCGTTAAAAAAATCTGAAGAGGCGTTGTGTAACGTTTGACTGGTTCAAGCGTTATACAACGCTATGAAGCGTTACACGACGTTTTAGCAAGAAAAGTCAAACGGTCATCAACAAGAGTCAAAACGTTACACAACGTTATCAAGCGTTATGTAACGCTTGAACACAGAAAACTGATTTTTGCTAGTTTTTGAGCTTTTCTTCTATCTAGATCATTTCGAGGATAAGTAAAGACTAAATTAAACCTTCTATCCTAGTCTAAGCTAGCCTACAACCTCTCTAAAGACTTGATCTTGATCTTGCCCATAGCTCTTATCTAAGTTTTCATAATTTGTAATTTCTTCCTATAAAACTCAAAGAAGATCGTTAAATGCCAAATGATATTGTTTTGTAATCGACAAACTTAGAGACGTTTAGTACAACAGTCTTGTCCAGTCACTCACTAAGTCACTATACCTCTCATTTTCATTTTAAATAATATTTATCTGTGGTACGAGATAATACAACCCATGTAAGTTTCTGTGTGTGTAAAAGTTTGGTCACGCAAAACTGAAGAGTTTGTGTTAAGGTTTCAGAACATGAATCTCATATGTTAGAGGGGTTGGAGTTTAGTACCAGGCAAAATAAAATATTCAACCCAATAGTTTTTTGTTTGGAAGAAGAAAAAAATAGTAAGGCTAAACCATTAGTATACCTAAAATGTACAAAGAAAAGCAAGAGAAAGGAATCAAAATTATAGTGGATCCAGACATTTGGGTGATAATCCAAAATGAATTGGAAATGAGAGTTTAATTAGAATCAGACTTAACTCCAATTCCTTTGGATTAAGCAGACATCAATCATTATATAAATAACAAAATGATTGGAATCTCCAAAAAAATTAAAGAAATGAGATGATATTTGATATTAAACCCCAAATGTAGAGACAACATACATCAAAATGCAGTAAAAGTAATCATCTCAAACATCCACTGGAGCAAGTGTCCAAGGTATTGAAATCAATTTCACTTCTCAAGCAATTTGATTCATTTCAGAGACTAAACAAATTGGGATGATTGAAGGCATAATTAACCCTAATATGGGTAGCAACAAATTGGGACACAAAACATAACTGACTAAACACTACCCCATTGCTCTCAATTTAGAAAGATAGCACTCAATTGAGCATCCAAATTCAATAAGAATGATTGATTATTAATTTGCTCAAGGCCAATTCAAATCCAAATTAAATGCAACTGAATATGCTTGTTTAAGCAACAAAAAATAAAATGGAATACAATGGAGGAAAAGAAATTAATCACCTTTAGGTGTTTTCAAGTAATTCCTCAAGTTGCTCTCGTTGCTCTCTCACAAAAAGAACAGAGGTGAAAAGAAGTGAAGGTTTTAGTGCTTTAACTTGGGAGAAAACGAGAAAACTTGGCGCCAAATCAACTTGGAAGAAATATCTTCAACAGGGTTTTGGTGTACAGTACTGGTTTTTTTTTAATATTATAAAAGAAAAAAAACAAAGCCCTTTTTGAATAAATTTTTTTTCAGTCAATAATCACTTAATCAGCGTTCCTATCCGTTTTCCTTTTTTCAATCAGTCCGACAGTCCGTACTTCAAAACCTTCCTTTTTTTTCCTCCATACCCGTCCTTTCCTCAAATCGTGACACGTGTCCCGCCAATTGAGTAATTTTGTCTTTTTTTTTTTACTTTCTGAGTAATTTTACAAATACACGCCCTCTGAGTATAGCATATGACTAACATTGTCATGTTGTTGGATATTTGAACAATGAAAAAAAAGTGTCAATGTCATCCCAATTTTTTAAAATAATATTATTGGATATGAGTATTTATAGGTATAAAATGTAATTTTATTATCTTGACCATATATTTGAACCCCATAAACATTTAGTTAATTTTTCATTGTTGAACCCCATATATATTTTGTAGTTTAATCTTTTGACAAGGTTTTTTAGAGTCTAATTTTATCTGAACTTAATGTGATAATTTGAATATTATAAATTTAGTGAACCTCATTGTTAATTTTTCTGGCTCCGTCAATTAAAATACATTTTTTTTTTTTTACAATACAATACTAATTCATATCTGATATCTAATCTTTTATTATAACTTACATTTCGCCTATTTTAGCCAACAACTTATGTTTTCGCTCTTACAATTTTAAAAAAATTACTCCTAACTCTCGACTCCTGCCCCCGTTGAGCACAAGCGCGCGGCATCAGAAAATAGCATTGTGGGTGGTTTACTGGTTTACCAATTAGAGATAGGAGGCAGTGTATCACCTCTTATGATATACCAGTATAAGCATGTTACTGTTGCTCTAGTAGATCATGGTTCATGGGATGCAAAATTAAACATGGGTACAGCTGTAGTGCTCTATAAACCTGGTGGAATCTTTCACTCAAAAAATGTTTTTTGGGGCACTACAGTTGTTGCCGTCACAACTGAAGCCATTGCAATTTTGAATGTTTTAAATTATATTACTTCCTCTCGGTTCATGTTCAAATGTTCACTTATTTTCTGATAATAAAATTTGGTTGAAATTATACATAATTATAATTTGCAGGACATTTCATCCTGGCATGCTAAGCCATTATACAAAATCTCCATGATTTCAAAATTAGGCATGCAAGAAGGGAGCATTTGGTGCAAGCGCATGAATTGGCAAACTGGGCTAGAAAGAAGGATGGCCGTCTTGAAGTTGTGATGACAGAGCAAAATCGGGTGCTTTTTATGGAGCCTATAATCATGAACTTTATCTATCTTCCCTAAATTTTGTTATATTATATAGGGATTAGGGAAGATTATAATTCTAAACTTTCAGTTTTTAAGTTATGTTCTGTCTAAATTTTGAACTTGTTCAAAAAGTCCTCTTTTGTGTGGTATATGTATGGTTAGTGTGATCTCTATGTATTCATGGATACTAGTTGTATGAACTCTTTTTATTTCAATGCAAAAGCCTACGGGCAAAAGAATTCAAAAAAAGACAAAAAAAAGAAAAAAAAAAAGATTAGTTATGCGGTTACATTGCAAACCGACCGCAACTAGAACCTGCCTGATCTGCTTCACACCCATATTCCTCTTTGTGTAGCGGGTCAAACGAACTTCGTTCCTTACATTTACACGTGGGACCGAGTTTAAGTGGCTCGTCGCACAACACGAAAGTAGCTGCTGCCTCTAACAGCATATGCTCCAAATTACTCGTGCGTGCCTCGGTGTGTGGCCGTGTGGGGTTGTGCTCAATGGACGAAGAACTTGTTTGTAGTTGTAGGCTAAGAATTAGCTCTTACTCAGGCCCTTTGAGAATATTTCCTTTGTATAATGGGCCTATACTCGAAGCATTGTGAAATGGAGAACCGGATATCCAAAATCCGATAGTCCAAATGGATCCCGGATCCGCATCATCAGTAGATCAACATGTGGAATGTAAGACTACTTGCTAAAATATTGGATCCAAGTGTGGACCTAATAAATTCTAAATATTTAATTGTGACAATAGTTAATTTTATTTGGTTGAATCTCATAGGTAAGAATCCAGAAACGATCTGAATTTGACTTAAAATATCTTTAAATGTTTAATATATACTATACGAGGAAGACTTTGAAATGGCTGGAGAATTAAAATATAGTGATTAGTGAACCTACACAGACCAACGCTACTCAGGTACATAATAATAAAGTACAATGTAAAGAAGCCAGCAAAGCAAAATTCGATAATGCATCCTATAATTTAGCAATAATGACGATTATAACAAATAGAAAAGGTTTATTACAAGCTATAGCTTTCTATAACCCACCGATTTACAAATTGAATTAAATAAATACAGCTGCAACCACTTCTATTATTATTATTATGAAATATACGTACAACTTACTCAACATAGTGGGTCATATTTATAGGCATGATCCACTTTCTTCAATAAGGAAAAAAAAAAAGTGTTTGTACATCAGATGTCACTTTGTCTTGATGATGGTTTCTCAAGTACCTAGAAATTAAAACAAGAGACAAATTATATGCAAGCACCTAAGAAAAGTATCCTGTTATTTGATATACCCATGCTTTTTATGCTTAAACCTCAGGTCATGCCTAAAACTGTACTAATGTCTACTAAACAACCAAATAATTAAATAGGTTGGTCCAATATCCTACTAGTACTAAATCTATTCTAAACTGCATTGGTGTGACAATATCAAATTTCACCGATTGCACCAAAATTAATGGTACAGGGAATTACCTCAGCGAACCGTATCTGGTGCGGTCCTGAAGATTTTATCTCAGGCTCTCTAAAGCCTTGTTTCATGTTATGCACTTGCATACCCAAAAAAGATGGAACAGGCAGTGTCTTGGCTGATACTGATGGCAAGGTACGAGACAGCCATGACTCTGTAGGTGATTTCGGCAATGGCAATGGTAAAACATGTGCTGGCAACACCTGATCCACAACCTTCCTTCGAGCTACATTTTCTCTCTCTGCAGTACTATGAACTTCCATAGGAATGGATTGAACCTGATGCACTTTAACTACACTTTCTGACTCTTCAGTAGCTGAGGCAGCCTCACTAACGTTTGACTCTTGTGCATCAAGAAACCGGTCAGGATCTCTATCAAGAGATCCAGAGCCCCCAGAGCCGTTTTGGCTGCTATAGCGAGATGCAACAGCCGGAGAAGACTTGTATTCAAGTTTCTCTAGAGAATTTGACCTACTGTCCTTGCTGCTTCGATCATCTCCATATGAGGGGTGGAATGGAGGAGAATTGACCTCTCCAGTTGAACGAATAAATGGAGATGAGCCACCATTTGGCGAGTCGCTCCAGTATGTGAGATGGCTTGTTTCACTATTTATATTCTTGCTGCTCTCGTTGATTTTCATACTTGAATTGCTATTTTGGTCTTGTTTATGTTTGTATACTGGCTCCCATGAGTGCTAAAATAAGAATAAAATGTTAAATTAGAGAAGGCAATTTTTTTTTAGAAAAACTAGGGAAAATTAGAGAAGGGAATTAAGAAGTCAAATATTGACTTTTGGTTTTGTTCTTTCTGAACTGAAATCTTAAAAGGGAAGATGGGGAGAAACCCAACCAAAAAATAAAAATTGAATCCGTAAACCAGTGCATTAACTTTGCCTTCCCAACTTATAAATTAATGCTAACTACAACTGACACCACTATCAGTCTGAGATGCTGGTACTGAACCAACTCAATTCCTTTTATCTGTATGTGAGTATGTCTTTTAGGTTGGTTAAGCAGGTCTATCTTTTTGTCTGTTGGTAATCTGTCAATTGTGGCTAAAAGTAGCAATGCAAGAGCTACATACAGACACAGGATCTAGGCAGTTCAAATGGTCAAGTGGGGCCCAACAGCAGATGTCAACATTCAACAGTCAAGACTGTACCATATTCTTAGGATCTAGGCATTTGGGGTTAGTCATGTATTGTAATTTGTTTTGACAAGATTAACAAAAACAATACACAACCAATTTACTAGTAAAAGGTACTCCTGCCTCAACTGAGTCATTAATGTACCAAACAAAAAGGTAAATTCACCAATGTACCTTACTTTTTTTCACGTAGAAAGAAATTTTATTTTTCCAACTTACATAATCAGATCTTACCAGAATTACAAGTACCATACGACTATACAATTAATTCTTAGGTGTCATATTACAGCAGAAGTTATAGTTCCTACTTCTACTTAATATACCATTCTAAATATTTCTATGCAAAAAATTTGAATTGTGAAATCAACAAATCAACCTGAGGTTAGAGGCATAATAAGTGGGCATACATGAGTCAAAATTCTAGTTGAAAATAAATAAATTGACTTATTTCTGGATGATAAACAAATGAATTGGTACAGTAAGAGTTAGTTTTAAGAAACATTCAAGACATAAAATTTGATTCTAACAAATTATAAGTAACTAACCATGTAATTCTCAAATGCCTCATCAGAACGCTTTGAATCTGGTCCATTATTGGAGCTCCGGACTAACGGACTCCCCATTCTCCTTCCTGCACCACCACGTGATGGAACCGCCTTACCCCTTCCCTTCATACCAGGTACCGGATTCATCATCAGAAAAGAACCCTTCATGCAAAAGCTAGGGAGGAACCCACACCCTCTGGCATGGAACCTTCTAGACTCCTCAAAATCCTCTTCATCATCTTCTTCATCATCATCATCCTCTTCTTCCTCAAAATTATTTTCATACTTCGGCTGGTGCTGGTACGGAAGTGGTACTGGCACTCGCCTCGGACCGGGATTCATACCCGCACCAACAATAGCCTGTGGAGATTTGGGGAGCTCTCGCCCTGGTCCCAGAGCCTTCCGAAAGGTGTACTGTGGTGACCCGGTAGCAACGGCTTGTGCGGCAGGTAGAAATCGACCAATCATGAAATCCCTGGCATCACGATCACTGCCACCAGGAAATGGAGACTGCTTTGTGGACCCAACTGGCATTTCACTGAGACCACTCACACTACAATTCATGAAAAAGGATTCAGTTCGCGACAATGTGTCGAGTGCATCAGAAAAGTTATCTTCTTCCTCTTCTTCTTCTTCTTCTTCTTCTTCTTCCTCTGCAATTCGCACTACATTTTCTTTTTGTTCATGCTCTTCTCTTTTAATTTCCTCTCTCTCTTTCTCTTCCTCTTGTTTTCTCTTCTCTGTTTCTTGAAATTCATGATTGCCATTGTTGATTGTTCTCCTTGATGATTTAGCTTGAACAACACTTTCAACTACAACTTTTGTTGGCTTCTCAAATTTCTCTTCCTTCTTGATCTCCTCTTGTTTCTCCTCCAATCTCTCTTCATTCGCACATTTTAAAACCTCAAAACTCGGACCTTTAATCTCCTTCACTGAACTCAAGTAATTACTAACGGGTTTGCGGGTTCTCACACTACTGCCCGTTTTCGCTGGAGGAGGTCTCGGAGCCACAAACGGAGGCCGAGAAGGAGAGTTCGCACCGGGTTTGGGCTGACCAGGTCGTTGCTCCCACACAAACGGTATCACACCCGGGTTGGTAACCGGACCCGACTTGATATCGGGTTTGTAGAAGGGGAGAGAAGAGCGCCTGTGCTTCTGATTGGTGGAATTTGAATTAAAAGTTGTAGTAGAGGAAGAAGTCGGTGGTTCGACTGAGAAGCGGCGTATCGAGAGAAGCGGCGCGTCTAAATCTATCTTCTTATTCTCGTCCATCGGAATACGAATTGTTGTTATCTCCTATACCTGTTGGAATTGAGAGAATGAGGAGGAGAGGGGAAGGGAAAGGGAAAGGAGTTAAGAGTGTGACTTGGGGAGGAAGGGAAGGAGAATTGTTTTCGCCGGAAAGAAGGGAAGAGAAGGGAAGGGAGGGAAGGAGGTAGAGGGATCTGCACGCTGTAGTGGGGACGGAGAGACTGAAGGCGGAGTGGGAGTGTACCTTACGAGGGATGGAAGGATCTTCTGTGGATTATCTCATGGTGCTTATTGTGTTTTTGGTTTGGTTGGTAAATCTTGGGAGAGAATTGTGAAATTTATGGATGTTTAAATTGATAGAAGTTATACAAGTTATATATTTTTATTTTGTTTAATTTTAATTGTTTTTTATTGTTTGTCTTTTATCGTTCAAATATATTCATGCGTGAGTGTATAATAACATAATTTAATTTGATCTTAACCGAATTTAAATATTTTTTATTTGATCATAAAAGTACTCAAATATCAAAAAATTTAATTACGAGTATTCAGTTATAAACACTTAACACAAAATTCTAAATCTATATTCATTTTATTTAAGAATGTCCGTGGTTAACATTTTTTTTACGAATTTAAAATTTGAAAGAAAGTATAACAATTGAACATTTTACTTTTTATTGTACAATCATTTCTTTGTAAAAAAAAAATGAAGCTTACAACTTGCAATTAGAATTTACTTATTTTAAAAAAAAACCACAAAATTAGCTTTGTCGCTCATGTCCTCAAAAAGATAATTAGCTTTGTCATGTTCTCTAGCTCTTTTTATATTTAATACTTCTTTGAAAAGAGAAATGATCACAGGTTTCATGGATTTAGAGGATCAGGTAAAGAGAACGACCCAGACCTGTCTCATCTTTTTCGTTTCATGATTGTTTGTAGTTTTGCAGTAAAAGAATGCTAAATTGATTGTGTTTGCTATGGGAAGCCAACTCAGAATATGTTAGGTGACTTTTAGAAAAAGGCGACACTTCAGGTCAATTATTCGCTAGTAAATCCTTGACCCTGCACGGCTGCACGCCAAATATACAAAAATGGTGGAACTTCGTTAATATCCCCATAAGAAATTAAATTTAACATACTTTTTCCTTGCTTCAAAAAAATAAAAAATCCCTAAAAAAACACTTTTTCCCTCTATATATATATACATATATATATATATATATATATATAATAATCGTATCTATTATTTAAAAATATTAAACACTCTTATTTATTTTTCTAAAATATCAAATCGCATATACTTCCTACAAAATTAAAAGATATCATAAACATGTAAACAAAAAAAAAAACTTCTCTTATTTAATCTTTAAAAATTAAATTACATATTACTCCTCTAAAAGTTAACAACTTTATTTTTTTCTCGCATCTCCATCCGTATTAAACGTGACAGTTGGGCAAGTCGGACATATTAAGATCAAGTCAAACATATTTATATCATATCTAGCTTTAAACAAAATTTCAGAATATTTAGATCGAGTTGGGTTTCAAGTCGTTGGAACTAGGCCTGTCAATGGCAGCATGTGATTCGTTATGCCGTTCCATATAGCTGAAACGGTATGATTAACGAAACAATTTTTTTGTTTCGTTTCAATAACGAAACGGCAAACAAAATATCAAATTGTACTGTTTCGACTGTTTCAGTCTCATTTCAAACCGTTATTTGTGTAATTTCTGAAGTTGAACGAATAACGAAATGCAATTTTCCTTAACGAAACGCAAACAGTTTGGAGGTGTTCCGTGTTTTTTTTTAGACGTTTGACAGGCCTAGTTGGAACTCAAGTCAAGTAGACGGGGGTTTACACCTCAGGTTAAAAATAAAATAAATTTATGTATTTTAGAATAATAATTATAATACTCGTAATATATATGAATGATATGTAAATTTAAAGATTTGGAAGAGAAAATGCGAGAATTGTTGTATTTCGGAGGATATATATGTTGTTTATAATTTTTCTTTGTATTTGCAAAAAAAAGAAAGACGTACGAGATATATATAGAATTTTGCATTTAAAAATTACAAATATGGTATAAAGATGAAAAAGAAAAGGAACGAACTTGAAATCATGGCGCATCAACCGTGAAAGAACGTGAAACTTTAAATCACATTTACCTCGCGAGTAAATTTTGATCAAAATATCACAATTAAATCCGATAATTATTTCTTCCAACTTCTAGTGAAGTCAAAACTATGCCATTAATGCAGTTCTACCAGTACTCAAAAATCGTACTCTAAAAATGAAGTGGTACCTAATTTTGCACCAAGCCGTAACGTAAGTAGATATTAGCAATAAAGGAAGCCGACTTATGATGCAACAACAGTTCATATTGGCCCTAATGTCAAGTTTTGAACTAATTAAGTTGTGGGTGTTTGTGTCAAATTCGTAGCCCTTTTATATTTCTATTTTTTATGTCTAGTGCTACCGTGTGAACCTCTATTTTCCAACCTAAAATATTATTGGGTCCCCAACTAACCTTATGAAGCAAGTCTAGAAATCTTTATTATATTCAAGCTTAGTGCTAATGGAAACCTAGTTTGACTGTTGGAGTCAAATACGGCAGAAAACTTTTTAATTCTTTGCGCTCTCTTAGCATTTTTTTTTTCCTTAGAATTTTTGTATTTATTTTAAGTGAAGTTAGGAATGAAGTTTTTTTATATATAAAATTAACTGAAGCTAAATTTTCAATTGGTATCTCTAAAATAAAGCAATTCCTTAATTAAACGTGCTTAATATGTGTCTGTGTGAGTTACGCCATGATGCTGAGTAGTATGGATAGGCCATATTAAAATCTCACATCTCGAGTTTCGAGATTGGAACAGCTAAGTTAAGCTATTTGATTCGATTTCCAAGATTTTTACATATGAAAATCTTGTAAGAAAATAATATTATATTTTTTGTTAAAATTTTGTACAGCTTTTCAGATTTGAAATATGTTTGTGTTTTAATTAATGCAAACAATTTGAGTGATCTATTAGGTCGTAGACATTGTTTCGTTTTTCTTTTGATCTTTTTTATTCTTTTTACTTGAGGTCAATACAATTTATTTTACACTTTTTTTCTCCAAGAGTATAGTCACGTACCATGTATGTTTTCTTACAAAGGATAACTTGATTACTTTAGATTAGAAAACTTCAACATAATGGTAAATTTTTTTTTTTTTACCGCAATTGCATTTTTTTTTTTTTTTTTTTGGTCACAGGGGCATTTGTTCCTCGGAGTCCTAAACACTCAACACTGCAAATTACTCTCTATATATTTTTACTGCGAACCAGTCTCTTATTATATATTGCATAAGATAGCACTGGTGAGTTATTTATTTGCTTCTGGATTTCTCCATTTATTATATATCTGTTATCTTTCCTCTGCTGTTTTGGCTGATAATCAGAACTCAGAAGTGCAGCTTGTTGTCAAGTGCTGAACAAATTTCCTTAAACAAAAGGAAAAAAAAAAAAGGCAATAAACTCCTGATGCATGTTTATTTGTAATCTTTTGTCCTCTTTTTAGTTTTTACAGCTATGATAAGAGCAGAAAAATGTGTTTCTACTGATCTACATTATTTTGACTGCTCCTAACGCCGTCTGAATTAATACTTTATAGTCAATCCCACGTCAGGACAACAATAGACGAGAATTTACGCGCGCCACTGTTTTTTTAACTCGACCAATCAGCCGAAATTCTTGTCTAGGTTTGCATTAATTTTTCCTGACAAAATTTAAGCGCATATGGGCCTCAAAAGTACTGATAGAGGCTTCTTATTAAGAGTTTTGGACCACGTAATTAGTTAAAAAGTTATAACTAACGACAAGACCTATGAGTGGGCCTCTTGCACTGTAGCTTTAACTTTAGACTTGTCGAAATCTAGGTACTATTTTAAGGCACAACGCCAATAAAATATATTGGGTGAAAGCATTGTATCTTCTTATTCCTTATTTAATGTTAGTTAATAGAGAAAATAGAGGTTGACTTTTCAATAAAAATGTAACGTAGTCACTGTACAACAAAAAAGGGTTATGCTGTTATATACCTTGAATATAACATAAGAAGAGAAAAAGAATAGCCGCCAAGTATAGTAAAGGGAAAATTTGTATAATAAAAGAGTCTTGATCGGCAACCAATTTCATTCAATTGGAACTTTCGTAATCAAAATCATGGCATTCTAAAGTAAAGGTGTCCTTTGGAAGACAATTTTTGGTTAACTGAGAAATTGAGGAATTCTTAATTACTTGTAGATTTGTCATCGCTTGCCATCACTTGAACAAAATGAACACATAAAACGAATAAGGCGAACATATAAATGATCAAAGTGAACACATACAAAAAAAATAAATTCAATAAAAACAAAGTTGAATATGCATATAAAAATCTAAATAAGGGATTACAAAATTTTTTTTAGTATGTGTTCACTTTGACCATCTATATGTTCACCTTGTATATTTTATATGTTCACTTTGTTCAAGCGATAGAAAAACTGCAGATGACAGTTATCATTCCTCATTGCATACTCAGTTTTATTTCTTCCAATAATAACCCTGGTTTCTACTTGAAAATGGGATACTAAGAAGTCGTTTACTGCATGTGCATTTTACTTCACAGTGCTAGAATTCCTAGGGGGCCGTTTGGATGGGGCTAGGAATAAGCTATTTCTAGACATTAAATCTCTCTCACAAAGTTACACACTTCTCAATGTTTTCCGTCTAGGAATAGGCTATTCCTCTTATTCCTAAGCGATCCAAACGGCCCCTAGGTGTTAAAAAAAATGTCAGGAGATTGGTGCCACTAGGTCTAGGACTCACTAAAAATTGATTCCAAGTTTCCAACTAATCTGACCCTTTCAACTTAGCTAACCTGTACACTCGGATTACATCGTGTTGTCTTAAGATGTTCCACCCAATACGTCTGCATCCCAGTATTAGTATATAATAGCATTTATATTTTTAAACTATTTTATTTGCAATTAGTTCATATAATATAGGAAAATTATATGTACACCGCAATCATTTGATGGCAAACACGTGTTTATCACTGACCGTGCCATTAATTACATTTCATTCTAGTTTAAAATAATAAAATTTTTGTATCTTTTTCAAAGAATTTTTTTACAAATAAATAGTATTGATAATACTATAATAATGTTTATCTTTTAGTGCCTATTATCTTTATGTATATGTTATTTAGCTTTTATTTATTTTTCCCTAAGCTTAAAGATACTAGAGTAACTACCCATGCCAAATGATTATTAACTTGTCATCTAATATCATTTTAATCAATAAGATTTTCACCTTCTACCAAATTGTCCTAAATTTATAGCTGGTCCAAAAACTAGATTGACACGCACTTCGACATTCAGATAATAGAAGTACATGCGATGAGATTTTTATGAATATTATCTTTAATTAATTTAAAGTAACACAAACATTAATGTTAGTAAGCATTTAATAAGACATTCAGATAATAGAAGTACATGCGATGAGATTTTTATGAATATTATCTTTAATTAATTTAAAGTAACACAAACATTAATGTTAGTAAGCATTTAATAAGAGCACCAAATTATTTGCATAGGTCATATCACTAAATTCACACTATATGTACGTAATGCTAAAATGATGAGACAATAAAATAACAATATTATTCTTTTAATTACTGTTAAATATAGGACAAATTTGGTACAACTTGAAAACTTGCAGCACTTTTTTAATTGTTCTATATGTCGTAATATTTTGTGATGAATTGAACTATAACTTAATAAATTGTTCTAACTATATACTACAATTTTGCCTTTTAGATTGTCACATACCTCCGTGAAGAAAGTAAAATTGTAGAACTAGTTAATTAGAGTTGTTTGTTCCTTTGAAAAGAAAATGAGAAGGAAATTCTATCATGAGAACCAATTCTGAATCGGGTTTTAATCTCAACCGTTCATTTCGAAGAAAGATTAACTCATTAGCATTCATGAATGATTGCGATCAATGCCTGATTCAAAATTGATTCTCATGGCCGAATTTCCCAAACAAAAATTGATAAATTTTGTACGGGGGGGGACTAGGGAGTGAGCATAAATGCATGTTTAAGATTTACAGTGTCCTCCTATTATATTTCTTGACAACTTCCTGTTGCGAGGTAAGATGGATATTGAGTTTAGATAAAATAGTAACTTTACTTTCTAGAATATTTATCATCAGTGTGCGTACAACGACTGTACTAGTACGGCAGTAGATAGAGGATTTAGAGGCAGAGATCTATCACTGAGGCCCACTCATGAATTCGGAGGATAACTTGGAGCAGCCTAAAATATATATGAGTTTTGATAGGATCTTTTTTTCCTGTTTTATTTATTTTTTATTTTATACTTAAAACATAATTTTATGTACATTGTGATGAGTGTTTTGTTATTGTGATAATATTTAAATCATGAGCAGAAGATCAATCTTAAATCTAATTATAAAAAACAACGCATCTTAAATCTTAAGGAGGCGTTTGGTTGTGTAGTAAGAGGTTGCATAAGTTAAGGATGCCTAAGTGTTTATGCAGTGTTATGTAATGTATGTTTGGTTGTTACATAAGGATGTCTAAGTTAATGCATGTATAACTTCGTGTGAAAAGACAACAATGCCCTTGAATTCATTGAATGTATTTTTGTGAAACGTTGCTTGTACTGGTTGTATGTGTTGCATTGGCCCAGTACTGGAGGATGGAATCAAGCATACACATTTATCAAATATTTAACGTTGAATTGAATCAAGCTCAGTTTGAAAGGCCCTTCTTCGGAATGAAATCATATCAAATATTATTTCAATGGAATCATATCAAATATATTAGTTGAATAGTACACAGACGTGAATTGAACAAAAGTTCAACCTGTAAGTTCAACCGGTGAATAGTACACAGGCGTGAAATCATATCAAATATCCAAGACATCTCGTGCATAAATGAGAGGAGGCGATAGTTGAGAGCAGGTGAGAGGAATTAATTAGAAGGGTACTGTCGGAAAAAAAGTTAGATGGAATTGGGTGCGTAACTTATGCAGTCCAAAGGGGTGTAGTAAGTTAAGGCATGTTAAGGCATCTTATGCATCAGGTGTTTGGCTGCTTAAAGACTGCATAACTAGTTATGCAGCTTCTTATGTATCAAACAAACGGGCCCTAAATGAAGATGATGACGAATTCAAAATTGAATATGGGATCGAAAATGTTAGACGTTTGACCCTATCTTTATTTAAAAATTTAAATAAGGGATTTGTTGCCATTGGTAGTACATATTGTTGTTTAATTTAGTAGTTATTTTATATGTAACCAATGTTGGGTGCCATTTGAACTTGCAATAAGAAAACGTAATTTTTATTTATAAACAAAGTAGGTTCGTTCAATTTTTCTTAAAAAAAAAGATTACGGCATCTTGATAATTATCTCACAATGCAATTAATAAATTGCATTCTCCTTTAAACAATTCAACTCATCAATACGTTGACGTCATTGCCTTGTAAAAATAGTCCTATACTCCAATTCCATATTCCTTGCTATTGTATTGTGTCTGTAGAGAAAAGAAAATAATTAAATTGGTACTAATCAATTCAATACATGAATGCATAATGTATTAATGAGCTATATATTGAACATACATTAACGGTTTCTATACAATACCATATTAAATACATTATATTTACAAAATTAAAGTTAATATAATGCCGTATATTATACCGAACACATCATCATCATTATTATTATTTTATTATTTTTTGGAACAAACATCATCATCATCATTTGGGAGGTACTATTCTATTGCGTAAACTTTAAACCTTAGATTGTACAAGAGTTTAAATCATTTGGGAGAACAACGCACCACACATCTGCATCTGTTGCAAACATACATAACTAACATCATCACATCAAGCTGGGATAAATCCTTTCATCTCATAAAATGGAGACAATGAGATAAAATAGACAACATAAGTTAGGTATGGCGTTCCAATTAATTAGCTGGCATTAGAAGTCAAAACTCCTCACGAGAAAGGAGGTTGATATTTATTACTAGAAAGGAACATGGGGAATCAAATATGTCCATTATTAGAGCCCATGTAGTAGATAGATCATATAATACCAAGTTGCCTAGTTACAGACTTACAGTGTCAACTTCCTTTGCGCAGCCCCCATGCTTGCCTGATGCATCACACAAAGAAAATTGATTAGTGTCATCGCTAAAAAAACCATCCGTGTCATCGCTAAGCCAGCGCATCCTTTTCTCATCCAGCGCATTTTATTTCGTACGTAAATATTCAGTTGGATAAGTACAAATGTTCTGTTAATTGAGTATAAATGTTCAGTTAGTTGCAATAAAAAATATAAATGTTATCAGCAAAAATGTTCATTTGGATAAGTATAAGTGTTTAGTTTTAGTAAGAATAAATGTTCAGTTTCGTAAGTACAAATGTTCAGGTTATTACATATAAATGTTCAGTTTATTAAGTATTACTTTCAGTTTTTTTAAATAGGTGAATGTCAAGCGAAAGGGTCACGAACCGAAAAAAAACCACATGAAAAAATTAGAAGGGGTCATGAACCGATCCGGTTCAAATTAAATTTTTTCCGACTTTGCCCTTGGCGCACCTCTCTCTGACGCGCGACTTTGACCCATGTGGCCATCCGCGACTCCGCCCATTAGTTGACGCATTTAACTGAACACTTTTGAATATTAAACTGAACACATTTGATTATTAAACTGAACATTTGTAACAGACACCTGCCAATCAAGAGAGAAACTCATGCGCGCGCTGACTGTTCAGCGATGGCACGCGATGGTTATTACGCCGATGGCAGTTATAATTACTGTCACACAAATGCCACGTGCTACTAATAGCAGCAGATCGCACTTAATTAACTAAAGGCCCACTGTCTTACAATTAATGGCTGTAAAAGCAAAATTAGTTGGGCCCAGTGAAAGGTTGTATTGTATTCAGCGTTTTTTTATCTCATGATTGAAAACGGTCACCGCTTCTACCGTCCTTTCATTTCGTTTCGTCCAACGGTTAAAAGATTTTGGTTGCGTTTCAAAAACGAAACGGTTAACGAAAGGTTGAAACGGTTTCGTCCATGTGTATTTTCGTGATTTCGACCGTTTCATCCATGTGTATTAACGCAAATGGATAGTTAATTTCGTTTTCAAAACAAAACGGTTAACGAAATTGACCGTTTTCGTGGTCGTTTTAGACGTTATGCAGCCCTACTCATGATGTATCTTCGTGTTCTTCCTAGACCAAAAGGCAACTCTCATTTTACGTAAAAAAAATTCTTCAATAAACTTTATTAATTAAATTTGAAAAATTATTATCAAACTCTGAAAGTTGATTAATATTTTTCAAAAATTAGATCAGAATTCTAAAGTTAAAGTTGTAAAATCTGACCGTTTACATTTTAAGAGCAATAATGAAAGTCTCGTATTCAGATATTTTTAATTTCAAACTTTTTAATTTGAGTTCAGATCTGTTAATTTGATGTATTTTTTATTTTCAAACACATGTTGTCTTCCACTCTTCCTAAATTCCTAATGAGGATGAGATGCAGCCATACAGGGTAGTGACTAGTGAGCATACAAGGCCGATCCTTGGGCTGTCGAAGGTCCGTAATTATTTAAAAGTCCAGCTGACATATATTTGAAAGTTTTCAAACTAGTAGCCCAAAACTCATTAACTCATTAACTTGAAATCACCAGTTGAGGATGAGGATGTGTCCCGCTGACTGAACCGAGCGTGGGTGGGCCCCATGGGAGGAGATCCTCTCCCCTAACTGAAGGGTTCATGGTGGAGGAGGAGGAGGAGGGAATTGGACTGGAAGTTGAATAAGCAGTTGAATACAAGTGAAGTTGAATGAGCTGTCACATCAAGAAATTGAGGTTTTCTCGGATTGCTATACTTTGGTGGAAGTTATAAATGAAGGCGATGGGGAGGATATTCCATCCTGGAGGGCATGACAAGATACAATGGAGCTTATACGGATGGTGAACCAGTGTGGGAGCAAAATAATGGTACTGCATGTTATGAGGGAGGTGGTACCCATTTGCTGGCAAATATGGCAGGAATAGCAAATACTGGTACAACATGTTATGTCTTTTTTACTGGTTTTTCTAAAATCCCACATGGCGTTGTTTCTTTTTTTCTTATTTTTCTCCTGCTTTTGTTAGGTGTTGTTAAGTAATCTTCATTACTTAGATTGTTTATTTTTATGTCTTTTATCGGTTGCGCTTTTGTAATTATTTAGTTGGTTTCCTATGTTGCTAAGTACTTCAAGGCCAGGTCAGGAAATATGTTTATTTCAACTTGGAAGAGGTGTCATACATTTGTAGTTTCTATGTGCAACAACATTGGCAAACTGTACTGCTTCAATGCTATTTTTTACTTGCTTGAATTTAGAATGACAAAAAAAAAAAAAAAGGATTGGAGGCTTAACTGTACTGCTTCTATGTGCAAGAACTTTGATCGTGTTTGCATATTATTAGTTGTGTGCGCTTTGTATTTCTTATTTACCTCATCTCATCATTTCAATAATTTTCTTGTGTTCAACAGCAAAAAAAAAAAAAAAAACATGACAATACATATAAGAAACAGTTGAAAAGTTTAAAACGGTTCAACCGTTTTGATCGTGAAATTAAACGCAACGGTTAACGAAATAAATTTTCTTGCATTCTTTGGACGAAACGTAACGCGCAAAATTAATTAACTTGAGTCTTATTAATGCAACGGTTAACGCAAGACATCTCTTGCGTGACCGTTTTGCACGTTATGCAGGCCCCGTAGGTTGAGCCTATGTGCCCGAGAAAAGGCTAGTGGCTACTACTATAAACAGGCCTTGCATTGATAGCTTTTATAGGCCTTCTGGCCTTATATATTATTTGGGCCCAAGTTTCAAGACCCCAACAAAGTTTGTAAAGTTCTAGACTAGTATTCTGTATCCGTTTGTAAAATAAAAAAACCAAATAAAAAGCAGGAATGATAAGTGTCATCCGTAAAAATACTATCGCGTGCCATCGCTGAAGAAAAAAAAAATCGCACGCCTCGCCCTCGTCGCCTCTCTTCCGATCTCCTTCCCTTCAACCTTCCCTCTCCTCTCGCCTCCATCTCCTTTCTTCATGTCTCCTCCATCTCCTTCCCTATGCCCTTTCCCTCTCGTTCCCTTCTCTCCCTCCATCTCATTCCCTCTGTCTCCATGTGAACTCGCATAAAATGAATAGATTAAACAAATAAAGTGAACACTTATAATAACAGAGTGAACTCACCTGACAAACAAAGTGATTTAAAAATAAAGTTGAATAATAAGTACAGAAATAAAATGAGCAGTTTAAACAAAATAAAGTAAACACTTATAATAACTAAATTTTAAAATAAATAAAGTGAACATATATAACATCATAAACTGATATAAAAAATAAAGTGAACACTTGTAACAACAAAATTTAACATTTACAATAAACAAAGTGAACATATATAACATCATAAAATGAACTGATATAACAAATAAAATTAACACTTATAATAACAAAATTGAACATATACAATAAACAAACTAAACATATATAACATCATAAAATGAACTGATACAACGGGAAAGATAAATAGTCCCCAGATAAAATAAAGTGAACAGTTATAACAAAAAGATGAACATTTATAACAAATACAATGATCACTTTGTAACAATAGAGTGAACACTAACAACAGTCGAGAAAAAAAGACAAATACAGAGGAAACAGATGAGATCGCAAAGGAGGGAAAAAAGGAGAAGCGAGAGGAAAAAAGGGGAACACAGAGGCAGTGGCAGAACCACATGGGGGGCTGAATGAGACAATTGCCTCCCTATGCTCCAAAAAAAGCTTAATTTTTATGTGTATTTTCTTTTATTTTTAGAAAAATTATATAATTTCTCCTCCTAATTAAATATAAATAACTAATTTGTCCCCCTAATGGATAATTCCTGGCTCCGCCACTGCACAGATGTCACACCCCGACACATAGCGACACATAGGGTATGACAATCTCACCGCAAAAACACAATCTCTGTGTACCCGCAAGACGTTTTCCTACCAATTATAAGGTTTAAATTGAAGCTTACCATGATTTACCTGATTGGATTTCTACGACTCATTGAGTCATCATGGCAAGGCTATTTTGGCCTAAACTTCGCTTGACTTGATTGAGCCCGTCTCTGCAACCTGGAATCCACAACCATTGTGGGAAACATGCAAAAGTACGGAATGAGAATTTAATTCTCAGTGCAGATTTTAGTTATAGTATGTGGATTTAGGCTAAAATTCAACCTCTAGAAATAATACTCGTAAATAAAATAATTTATTTGTAAAACGAGAAATGTTGAAATATTATCTTTATTTAAACATAAGATAAAGCATGCATGTGTCAACTTAAAACAAAATCAAATGAAAATCTCCACTTAAATTTTGTCATGATTAAAGAAACAAAATCTGACTATGGCAGAAATCATATACATGTCGGAACTGAACACGTGGTACGAATTCTATCACAGACAACACATATATGTGCATGACGGGAAACTGAGTGTGTCAGGGGTCCGAACATGGCAGAAACTAAGCATAACATAAGTCTAGGCATATCACATATCATTCACATAATTCCATAATCATAATCACTCAGGCCTCCTAACCCAACCGGTTGGGCAGGCAGAAGGAGACCTTTCCCTAACCCGAGGGCAGGCAGAAGAGACGAATCTCTAACCCTGGACAGGCAGAAGGGAATTCCAACCGACTCCGAAGAGTGCTATAAATCATATCATATCACACATATCAATAACATCATATCATGTCCCAGTTATTGCTTCATATCATTTCAGTCAGATAATTCATAAGTCGGATTCATCAATAACAATGACATATCCAAATATCTGACTGGATTTTCTTTCAAATTTCTCAAAGCGGAGAACATGCATTTCAAAATGCAGTTTCGTTAATGTTGTCCCTAAAGGAGGCGGCTTAAACAAGATTTAGCGGAAGCAATTAAGGTTTTAGACCGGTTTGGTATGAACTATCCTAACGCAATTCAATTGGTACCCAACAATTGACAAACACACAAGCAATTCAAGTAGCAAGAAAATAAAGAGAGAAAGAGAAAGAGAGAGATTGAACACTCGATGTGATTACGGAGTTCCGACCCGCTAGAAAAGGCTAGCCTTAGTCGTAAGTCTCCGGAAGTTCCGCTACCACGAAAAGGCGCGCTCCGTTCAATTCCAATAGGAACGGGACTACAACTTCGAACCGAATCACCTCGTCACAACGAAATTCGAGGCGGATCGGCCTAACTCGAAAGACAAATGGCACCAAGGCCTCCAATGAAGATGAGCTCTCAACCTATTCCAACCTACACCTAGCGACAATGTCGGGACGGTGGTGTTTGAGGCTACTTTATCCCTCGAAATGATCTAGCTAAGAAAAGCTCAAGTGAGGAGTAATCTTAGTGCTCAAAGACTCAATTCTGGTCTAATTTTGCAAGGCAAAGCTTTCTGAAGAAAGAGAACAAAGAGTGGATATATATAGAGGGCGTCAAGAGCTTCAGCCCAGTCAAAAAGCTGTCAAGCGTTACACAACGCTACATAGCGTTACACAATGCTTGAATATAGCCGTTATAAAAAGATAAAATAAAACTAGCCGTTGAAATTTGTCTGAAGCGTTACACAACGTTATGTGACGCTTGAGCAATGAAAGTCAAACGGTCATTAACAAGAGTCAAAACGTTACACAACGCTATCAAGCGTTACACGACGCTTGAGATGGGAAAGTCAAACGGTCATTAATAAGAGTCAAAATGTTACACAACTCTATCAAGCGTTATACAACGTATGCCAGAACTTTCTCAAAATGGCCAAAAAAATCAAAACGTTAGAATTTTCTAAACGAACGTCTTGTAATGTTTGATTTTTGTACCGTTACATAACGTTAGAAGGCGTTGCACAACGTTTTGTTAGAAAAGTATCAAAAGAAGGTTGTCTTGATTCAAAACATTGTGTGACGCTACGAAGAGTTGTGTAACGCTATCAAGCGTTATGTAACGCTTGAACACAGAAAACTGGATTTTGCTAGTTTCTTGAGCTTTTCTTCTATCTAGATCATTTCAAGGATAAGTAAAGACTAAATTATACATTCTATCCTAGTCTAACCTAGCCCACAAACTCTCTAAAGACTTGATCTTGATCTTGCTCATAGCTCTTATCCAAGTCTTCATAATTTGCAACTTCTTCCTATAAAACTCAAAGAAGATTGTTAAATGTCAAATGATATTGTTTTGTAATCGACAAACCTAGAGACGTTTAGTACAACAGTTAATATTTGGGCACTATCATTTAAAAATGCTTGAACACGGTCATGCAGATAAACGGATTTTCAATATGCATATGAGTAAAAACATATCTTTCCTAGTAAAGCATAAAACCATATAAAATCACAGGCATTCATGCACAACTTAGTAATCACTTAAACTTTAACAAAAATCCAACGTAAATCCACACCTGAATCGCAAGCTTAAGCATAGCTCCTCGATCTCCTTATGATGGTTCGAGTGCTTGACGACCATCATATTTGGGGTTTGTCTTCTTGTCGGTCCTTAAACTCGATAATCTTATAGTTAAACGATCCTAGATCGGTTTCCTGATAAGAAGGGGCGATTGTCTTAACGATTGTTTAATGATTACTTAGATTACTTAGTTAAAACCTAAACAACCTAATCTTGGACGGTTCTTAGATTACCATACTGACGATCTAGATTAACCAGAATGGTTGAGATTTAGATGGTTAAGTTCAGATTCTTTATTAAGGGGATTCTGTTTTAATATATATTATTAAGTATTTTATTTTGTTATCTAATAATTGGTTTTGACTTTCCAGTTATTAAGAGTTTATATTTGTTTCTATAATACAAGTCAGTAATTATATTCTTGAATTAAAGTATTCATTTATTTATTATATAATATTTCTATAACATTCATTTGATTATGCAATATTGATTTATTTCATTAACACTTACTCAATTAATTTGACTTAATATTTATTGAATTATTTATAATATTGTTTATTTGATTATTTAATTATTTGTTATATTTTAAATATCAAAAAATTAAATTAGAAAATCTAAAATCAAAATCGAAAACTATTTGATTTGTTAAGCCCGCAATCAATTAACTTAATCTTAGATTAAGTTTTGATCCATTAAATTAGTGTCTAACTGTCCATAACTTAAGTCTATCTTTCATTTGTACCAAGCCCATAAATTGTAATTTCCATCGGCTCAAGGAAAAGCCCATACAGAAAAATTCCAACCGGCCACATGTTTCAAAAGAAACCCAACTCAAATACAGGCCTAAAGGCCCAACTTATTAAGCGGTTGAGCCCGGTCAAACTGACCCCATTGACCTGAGCCAGCGTTAACAGGTCCGACGAAACCCGATAGCCAGAGAAATAGGATTCGACCCGACATCTTAGTAATTTTGTCAACAGCCCCTTGGAAGTTATTAAAACCCCTTTCATTATATCACAGCCCCTAGAATTTATAAATTCCTTTCACAGAGGTCCCTAAGACTTTACAAACATGCCCCTGGATACCCCTGAGCTCTGGAATTATTACCAGATCGGTACCAGAATGGTGCCAGATCCCAAGTAGCCTCAGTTACGACTGGTACAAGGCTTGTATTAGCATATTAAAGGTCCGAATGACTCAATCCAATCAATATTGCAACCTATTACCTTAATGTAACCATTATACAACAATTTATTATGTCGGCATATACACAACACCTCAACAACTTTATTCACTCTTGTCTGTTATCGTTGCAATTCAAATTGAAGCTTCAAATCCATCTAAATAACTATTTGTATCAAGGTTTACCCAACTATTGATTACATACCCGTGTGGAAAAACCCTAAATTTCCTCAAAACCAAACCGGCCATCTAAACTCAAAATTAAACAAACAGTTAGAAATTGATTTGGAAGAGGCTAATAGTAACCTTAATCTTCATCCTACTTCCCTCTCCAGCTCCTCTTCAACCTTTCTCTTTCCCTCTCTTTCTCTCAGTTTAACCCGATTCACAAACCAAAGAAAATCCCAAATCTCACAGCGAGTATTTATAGGCAGCACAGAAATAAGAGGAAACAACTAAAAGAACGGTGAAGATCAACTTATCTCACAGCCCACCAATCCCAACCGCTGTCAACAATTCAAAGTTTCCACCGACTCACTCGGATAAGAGCAAGGGAGAGAAACGAGAAAGAGATAACCGACTCAAGGTGGCCATCATCTATTGGTTTGCCTCATCCCATCTCATGATCTCACATTGGTTTGTGTGCTTCGAAAAATATCGGAGAGGAAAGCGGATAAGAACAAAGGGGTCGAGAGAGACGAGGAGAGGAGATGACAACGAAGAGAGAGATGGAATTTGTGTTTTGTTAAATATTCAATCCCTGGATTTTCTGTGGTAAGGTTTGTGCAGCCAAGAATGCTGCTACTCATATAGGTTAGTATTTATAATTATTTTCATTAGAATTTTAATTGTTTTGATTGTGAATTTTAGTATAACTTAAGCTTTCATTTTGCTAGAATCATGTAGACTAATTATAGATACTACATAAGATGGGAATTTTCGATTTCGATTCGATTTTACTGTTGTATCGAACTTATTTCTTAAGGTTACTTATTCTCAATATCTCTATGATAATTAATGATTAATTAGCAAATTCCTAGTTCTCATACTAATATTTCTTTAGTCCTAATTGTGGTTGATTTTATGGTACCATTTTATAACTAATTTGGTATTTATATAGCAAGAATCTAGTTACAATTTATTAAGTTCAATTATCCTTGTTACAGATTTCTTTATTCCAATATCATTAATGGAATTAATCTAATTAATTAAACTGAAATTTAAATCGACATTTTTCTGATATGTTACAACAGAGGAGAGGAAGAGAGAGAGAAAGAGTGCTCACCGTTCAAATACCAGAGGAAAGGAGCGGAAATGGAGCGCGGAAGGTCGAGCGAAGAAGGGGAGTGTTGAGAGAAGGGACCCACTCGGACAGAGAGCGCTGGAGGGAACGATGACACCGATGGTAAAATGAAAGATGACAGTAATCAATTTTCAATAAAAAAGTAATAGGTACCGTGTTAAAACAACCTCCCGGATCCCGGCGTAATTTACCTCAAATATTCAAGTTAACTGCTGTTGTGCAGTTGTGCAGTTGTGCTTGTCATCAAAATAGGTGATTATGTACTAGACAATGCAAAATAGCTTTTATTGGTAGCCATTGAGACATCAACAAAGTCTGCGATGGTTGAGACGTGAAACACAGTGTTAGTTTATCATTTCTCAATAATAACAACTATTATAATTTATCCTTTTTCAAAGACATCTTCGTTTAGTTCAAAAAGACATCTTCGTGATCAAGTTGAGAAAGATTTATTTTATAATTTCGACTATTTCTAGGGCATGATATTAAATGTAGTTGGTTGCTGCTGAGTGCTGACACTAATTTTTTTAATTTGTTGAACAAACTTTAAGGTGGTATTTAGATATATTGTCCAGCATTTGCAAGCCAAAATGGACTTGTGTTTTTCGATTAAATTATAATAAAGGTGCATTAAGCTGAATATAACATTGTAAATTAAGTTCTAAATCAAAGTAAATCAAATACTTGAATATTAAAACAAACAAAGCTCGAAGATTGGATTATTTTAGCGCACAAGCAACTGAGTTGCATATTACGAATAAATGACATCCTCCCCACAAATATTAAAAAGGCATCGACTTCAAAATAAAATAAATAATTGGAACATATAACAAATTTCTCAATCATGCGTAATCAACTTTTTATATTGCGTTTATTCCACAGAATTTAAGAGGAAAGTACTTGTGCCTATATAAAGGATTCCCGAGTATATATCAGGATCAGATTTAGACATCACAATTCTATACACATGTTTTTGCCAATAATTTTTTTAGAAAATTTTCCATAAATAAGATACGTTCTTTTCCTTACTCTGAAAAAAAAAAAAAAAAATCATTCCATAGTTTTATTGATTGAGCTGTGATACTGGATTTGTTTGTTTTCACCCATTATCTGAATCACGGATCTTCTTAGTTTCTCAATTACAAAACATTATTATTATTATTATTATTTTCTGTTGGAGCAATTATCACATTAATGATTAGTCCTTTAATTGAAATCATCAAGTTGGACGGAAGGTTTTAAGAATAGTTGCATTCAATTCAATTCAAATGCAACGACAAAGAATTAAGGGCAGTGGACCGGTCAAACATTTTTGAAAATTAATAATGAGATATTGAATAATATTATATGATAAGTTGCTCATATGCTTCCAACTATAGAAAGATTGAAATTAACGTTGTCAGGAAGGCCACGTAATGCTGGTCATGTTCATATACACCAACAGGTCCTTCCATCCCTGTACAAGGATTCAAGGAATAGTTTGCTGATATATTATATTGTCTTTAACATTGCCTCAGCCCTCTTGTCCTCATGTATGTTTTCAGCACAGTCAAATTTAGATCTTACACACCCAAGGCAAAACAGGCCTCTCCAGTGCTCTTGATTCATAGCCACCCGATTACATCAACATTGGCGCAATCCAAAAATCGCACGGCTCATGATCATTTGACCTTTCTTCAACTTTTGTCGGTTAACCATAATATAGTGTTAACTGTTAAGTAAGCTGACATAACATCGTACTATTATATGTGTTAAGCTGATTCATAGTGTTGAACATAAAGAACCGAATTTGAACTTTACCAATTTTATCAGCAAAAAAATTGAAGAAAATGTTTACAAATTCATATTTAATTTGCACATAATCATGGAAAAGTGGTGTACACACACATGGTAATGGTGGACCGATGTCTGCAAACTAAAAAGGTAACTTTATAGTTGACGAATGCTAACTTTACATTTTCAGGAGTCTTTTTTTTTTCCCCTTAGTTCTGTTCTCCTACATTAATTGGTAATGTGTTACTTACCCATACAGAAAAAACAAAGAAAAGAGTGCTTCCATGGTACCCAAAACCCCCATTTTGCTACCATAAATGTCCCATAAGGCTGATAGTTATCTCATGCAACTAGGACAAAGTGGTGAGCAAATTTGCAATGTATCCAAACATTAAATCTCTTCCCAATATACTATCTTTTGACAGATGTAACAGAACAAAGAGAAGTGCTTCCGGGCCACCACACCACACCATATATTTCACCACCTTTGCAAGAGGAAGTTAATGTGACAGCAAAATTAAAGCAGAACCGACCACCACATCTAAATGGGATACCAAAGGGATAAGATCATAAGAGGTTATTTCACTCTCAAAGAAAAGGCACTGTAACCCTACATAGATGGATAAAATGCAAAAGTTATATTGTCATTGTATGCTACCTTTTTTCTTCTATTGTGATTATTTGACGCGGCATAATGTGAATGTTTGTACGACTTAAGCTGGGGGCTTGTGGCTTTGCTTTAGCTATGAAAAAGACTTTGAGCACTATTTGAGTCTTTATTGTATGTTTGAGTCTCTACTTCCATTATTTTAAAGAGAAAAAGAAGTTGATATACGTGTTTGTTGGTAGCTTATGTAAAACCTTTATATTGAAAGCTTTGGTTGAGAATGAAATTTGTCAATGGCCATCAGAATAAATCTTTTTTTCTGGTAAAGTATACCCTTTTTCTTTTTTCCCTATCACAACAAGCATATCTTTAAGAGGATTCTAATGTCATAAAAATTTTAGTGTCATTAAATATCATACTGTATTTTTTGTATTTATATTTCACAATTTAAAATTCAAGCATCCAATCTAAATATCTCCTCTTATTGTTTTTTAAGACCTACGAATGCTCCATAAAAATTTATACAACTTTTTGGTTTATTTTGAACAAGATTAAAAAGCACAAAAATCGAACAAACCCATTTAACTCTAGAGAAAGTTTAATATGCAGCATAGTGCATAGGACTTTCTATGCACCGCGGATTTTTTTGGAAGCATTTTTGTAAATTGACAAATTTAATTTAACCAATCTAATCTATATATTGAAATCTCATAGCAAACCAAATTTTACAATTTTTTAAATTTTATTACTATTTTTTAAAATTTTTTTAAAACATGCTATTATTGGAAACAAACTACTATTTACAACATTCTAAAAATGACATGTTTTAAAAAATTCGAAAAAAAATAGTAATAAAATTTCAAAAATAGTAAAAATTGGTTTACTATAAGATTTCAATATGTAGATTAGATTAGTTAAATTAGATTTATCAATTTATAAAAATACCCTCGAAAAAGTCCGCGGTGCATAGAAATTCCTATGCACTATGGTGTATATTAAACTTTCTCTTTAACTCTAATAGTTTAATTATAGTATATATATTTTTCAACGTCTCTTGAACTAGTAAATAATTAGACTCCAAAAATTATAGAAGAGTGTTCATAAATTTACGTGGATGCAAACAGTTTGGGTTCAATGCTTCAATTTTAGAATTCCAGATCGTTCAATAGAATTCTCCTCCTCCTAGAAAATAGTAAAAACAAAATATAAAATTTAATTTTCCTATAAGATTAGATCTTTGGATCGAATTGAGCAACGAGGATTAACCGTGTGAATCAGAAATCAAGATTTGAATACCATAGCCTATCAAATAGTATTGGCATTTTAATCGTTGTAATTAATGTATGATGGGGGGAAAAAAAAAAGAAACTAGCTACCAAATAATTTTTACTGGTAGAAAAAGAAAAAAAATATTTAGATACATGGACTCGAGTCTAGTGAAGTTTACATCACGATCAAAGGTTTTGTCGGCCAATAGATAATGTTGCCCATATACGAAATGAACTTTTATACTTTATATGGAATAAAGTGGAATGACTAGTTCATAAAAAAACTGCTACCATTTATAAAATACGAATTAATTAGTTAGCTCATTAACTAACTATCAAGACAAAAGCTAATAGATGGATCGTTTGTATTAACAAAATTTCGATACGCATTAATACAATTATTTTCATATTGTGATTCTTTTTTTTAAAAAATTAATCAAATCCAAAATAATAATAGAAAATTTCAGTTTGGCCTATAAACAATTTTGAAGGACAAGCAAAATAAAAATGGTGTATCGTTGCGATTTGAGAAATATAAAATATATTTTTGCTGTCAAAGAAATTTCCATCCGAGTTCATCCCAACATCCAAAGTACTGTGAGACAATAATAAATTTCGCTCTGGTAAGTGCGAAATTAAATGTAAACTTTGAAGGAATTTTTATAAATTGTGAATCATTAAACAAAATTATATCTGAATAAGTTTTATCTTGATGAAGAAAATTATAGAATAGCATGAGGCGTTTTGATCTGAGTCTGTTTGACATAAAATTGTCTTGTCGATTATCAGCAATCCTCATTAAAAAGAAAAAAGAGGGGGGGGGGGGGTCGAGAACAGAGGAAACGTCTCTAGACAATGAATACCACTTTTATTTTGCAAACTTCTAATCAAAAAAAGAAATCACTACCAGATTGCCAGCCAACTAACGTGCACTGTGTTTCACTCTCCCTAAACAGAACTATTCCCACCAATTAAATGACAGTGCAATTTGTCAATCTAACTGCAATGAGCTGTCAATTTGAGGGTTTTGACTTTTGACAAGTGCTAGTTGGACTTGATAAGTGTTTTACTTGATTTTGCATAATTATAAATTTTCGTAGTTATATCTCGACTCAATAGAACGTATGATGCAATATATATAGGTGCCAATTCCGATAGGACAATTTTAGGTGTTATAAAGCGATAACTTAAATGCAGTATTTTAAGTTACTGCATTTAAGTTTTTTTTTTTTAGAGATGTCTAGCAATCTCTAAAAAAAAAACTTAAATGCAGTATTTTATATATCAATTTAGGTGTATTTGAGAAACAATGAGATGTCCATTTACAAGGAGGACATAGCCGAAACAGATTTAGGATTGAAGTGCAATTATATGTCTCATATTTTGATTAATTATTGTTGTATTTAAATCACTCTAAATAAATTCGACAATAAACTTTATTATGTTAAAAATTACTCATTAAGACGGTGTATATTAAATAAATATATGGCCAACACTGCATTACAGAGCACCTTTCAAATAATATCTTATTTCTTCCGGTAATTAATATAATGCAAAATTAAAAACTATAAAGAAATAATTTTATCTGGTACATAAGCATCCTTTCGATGCATCCCCTTTTCATTTTTATTTCTTTCTTTGTGTGGGATTCGCTTTGGCAACAAGTATGGATTACTTTTGAGGTGCTTTTGACTTGTGTTGTAAATTACTAAATTAAAAACGACATGAATGAGTTTCTTTTGTAAAAGGAATTATAGATCAATAGAGAGTGTAGCCATATAATGGCGACAACCACAAAGTGATTATGTGAATGAGATGGAGCCAAATGGCTATGAAACTAACAACAAAATGTATGCACAGGTACATCCAAATACAACATTACTAGACGTTATGCTGCTTCGTATTAGATGTATTATATGTTTTATAAATTATTTTCCGGAGAGATTTATGTGCGTAAATTGAGGAACGAAATACTCTGCCGAAGGATTAGTTAATTTGCACCAAACCATGTACAACTTTAATAATATTTTCCATTAAATTCCTTTTATAAATTCCAAGGATGTGCATGTTGTTTTTGTTGTTAATTCACAGAAAGCATGATATTAATATTAAGATAAGGGATGCGAAATTGCAGCTACAAATAACACGAAATTAATTTTTATGACTACAATCAATTCCGACAGAGAAGTAATAGATCGATTTGAGTTTAATAAAACGAAATTATTTCAAATGATATAATAAAAAATATATGTTAGCAATTAATTTGTTTTGTTATTGTTAATGTTAACAATTTTTTTTTGCCTGTGCTAGCACATTAACGAAACATAATTTGCTCTACTTAATCCCAATCAAATAAGGACAACATTATAGTCACAGTTTATCAAAAAAGAGGGTATGGTAAAAGTTCTCAAATTTTTTATTGGCAAAATTATAATAAAGGGGATTTTTGCAACTGTTCAAAAAATACTGTGAGGTATTTGATCAATTTAAAAATGTCCGAGTGTGTCGGATGCATGAATATGTATGTATTTATTATTATTTTTTTGTTTTTCCAGAGAATTTTATTTTATTCATTAACTCTTTTTTTGGTGTTATTGTTTCAAAGATGTTGGAAACTCTACGTTGATTTTTGATGCGAGACTGACAAGACCTCAATTTCGGGTTGTTCTTATCTAATTAATTGCATGGAACTTGGACGAGTGGGAGTGTACTTGATGAGGAAGCAGCTATTCTTGACATGTGTAGTGACAGATTTCTAATTTCGGGTTGCTGTTAGATCAATCGGGGTTGAATTGGCACGGATTAGGATATTTTAGGGGATCTCAAAATTCTATTATGTTTCTACTGCTTTATCTGTGACGATGAATAAAACATATACCATGTTAGTTTGGGTGAGATAGAGGTCAAATATGTTTTCAATGATGAACTGTCTTTTATGAAAATTTTGAATGAAAAAGGTTATAAAGTAAATGAGCTTAAGAAACTTCTGACATAGAATAAAAAAATAGATGGAAAATCTTTTACTTAATAACAGCTTAAGACTATAAATAACAAAAAAAAAAGGGAAAAAGAAGTTATGAATAAGAGAGGAAATGAGGCTTAATTGACATCATTCTCTCTGAGCATAGAATAATAACAAAAGAACTGAGCGAAATTTTTTACTTGATAGTAATGTCAAAGATATCGGAGGGAAAAAAGGGCCGTAAAAAATTTGTTTTTTTTTTTTCTAATTGTTTGGAACGGATTACACGTATATAATACATTCTTCTTATTTAAAGAAAGTAAATATTAATTCATTATTAAGCTTTTTTTTTAGAATGAATTCATTATTAAGCTAACTAGTCACTGAGCGACAGGCAACGATACAATTGACCAAGGAAAAGACAGGTGCTGATACATTGCCTTCTGTTCTTAATTTGTTATCAACACTAATTCCTCTGTACCTACGGGTGATTTTCAAAAAAAAAAAAAAAAACACTAATTCCTCTGTTGTTATCAGCACTAATTTCTCCATAATCAACCAATTCAGTCATCTCCAGTATACCACTATCGGATGCATCCAGTGGTTTCGTACTTTGTTATGAAAACCAATATAGGAAAAGAGTTTGCGGGTCATGAAAAAGAGCAAATTGAAGAAGCTAACAAATGAACAAAGTTTTCTACCAAACTAGGTAAAAATGAACTAATCCTCTCAATTTAAACAATCATCATATATAGTATAGTTTCATCATTAATCTTGAAAGTCAAATAAAACTAGATAAAAAGTGATCTTATCCTCTCAATTTTAACAATCATCATATATAGTTGCATCAATAATTTTGAAATTCATGACCAGAAAATACCCTACTAAAGAAAAGACGGATGACATGTGCATAAAGGAAGAAAGCGCAAATTGCACAAATAGTATCTGCCTAATCATACCATATATATATGTTGATATGGATAAAAATATTCTTCAATTGATGTATGATGACATGCATGAATGCTGGAAGCTAGCTACCTATCAATACATGATCTTGTTGATGATGATACCAAATCTGTTATAATTTGTATGGCCACATTGGCGTATTCGAATCATGTGCTTGAATGCATGATGCAAATACAAACATCAGCAAATCTGATATTATCATACACAAAGCATCATAAATTTACCACAACAATACAAAAATTTGACAAGAAGTTCTATAAAAATATGTTGACAATAAAATGGAGGACTGTTGTCAAACTTTCAAAAAATGAAATGGAGGGGGAAAAAAAAAGAAAAACGCAAATTAGGCAAGATATTTACTTAACAGGTGAGAATTTATTTAATGTATTTGAACTTAAACAAATTTCTCTAGTAAGCGAGGCTATATACCTGTTTCGTATGAAAGATGGTATATAATATTTTAAATGAAAGAACTTGTCGTATATGAACATTGGTCATACACTAAAAAAAAAATAATAATAATAATAAACAAAATAAATAAACTTTATCTACACCATATAGTAATAAAAAATCATATAAAAGATCAAAACTTAATGCAACGTCACAGAATTTCCATCCATTATTTCTTCGACTAATGTATGGTGGACCCATGTTGTACAATTATAATAGAAACTTCAAAAATTATAAACCAGAATACAAAATATGATATTCAAGGATCATTGGTGTAAGCATAATAGTCGCAGAATTTCCATCAATTTTCGATTCTACTGATACATTGGTGGACCCAATTTTGTATAAATGAAATAGAAATTTCAAATTGTTTATAAACAAACAAAAGAAAAAAGTTTAAAATTTTGAAGTTTCTATTTCAATTATAAAAAATTGGGTCCACCAGTAATATTTTATTTTATATAATAAACAAACAAAGGAAAAATGGTCTTTATTAAAAAATATTGATAAACAAACAAACGAAATATGATAAATTAAGGATAATTGCTACAATATTATAAACCCACCTAGTCTACTTGCTAAGATAATTGGAGTGTAGAGCATTGCGGGACCCACATGGATGTGACCCATAGTACCTCGAACCCACCATGCTCACATGGTTCGGTCGAGTCACCGATCAATGGGACCCACGCGTCGATCCTGATCCATCCATTGCCTAACCTCTAGTCCTTACCTTACGTCCCACCCAATTGTCTTTCAATCCTTTGTATTATATACTATGTACTAGATATTTAATTTTGATGTTTGTGATTGATTATTCTTTGATTAGTGCATCACTCGCTCTCGGCTCTCCATATTATGTGCCCCCACTCACGTGCCAAGCTCGCCCCTCCGTGTGGCAGCTGGCGAGTCTCCTTCGAGGCCTACTCGGTGAAACCAATCAGATCTTTACACGTGTATAGTTGCATGGGATCACCCGCTTTTGTCTTCTGACGAGGTCCCCATGTACTCGTACGGATCTTGTATGCAATTGTAGAATGCAACTTATGTGCTTAGTGGTCTCAAGCGACAAGCGTCCATTCTATTTGCAAGTAGATACTGTAAGGAAGCCCTATAAATGGTAATTTGGTGAGTTAGTTGATAAATCGAGTTTAAAATAGTTAATCTAACATTCTAAGATAATTTGCTTATATTCTAAGTTAAATGATGCAAAATAATGATATGAATTTTCACACACCCATCCAAAAATTAATTATGATGATCTATTTGTCAAAAATCCAAGTATCTGTTCAGTCTGAACCAAAGTCCATTCGGACCAAACTGAGAGATTTGTGTTGTGGACTCAAGAGAATTCGGTCCGAATTGTTGTGATTCGGTCCGAATTGATGCACCGTCAGAGCATATTTGGCAAGATGATCATGCAATTATGTCAAATTCTTCTATATTTGAAGGCTGCTCGTGTTTGTGGTGTGTTTCCATGTTAGGAGGATTTGATTTAGGTAAGAAGAGAAAGGAATATGAAGAATATAGAATGGAATTGGGTGACTTGATTTAATTTCCAAAAGAGGCTTGTTGCCTTATGTAATTGTTGGCTATTTCTTCTTCTTTCTCCCTCATTGTAATTGAATGAACAGAAAATCAATATAGAAAAGCGTGTGTGTTATTGTGGAGGACGTAGGCACTGAGTTGGTGCTGAACCTCGTTAAATTCTCGTGTCTTTGTGAGTGCTTGTTTGTCAAATTGTTACACTATTTGTCAATTTATCACTATCTACATTAATTCACATAATTTATTCAATATCATGAACATTAAATTATAGATATTTTTATTTCTAAAAAAAGTTCATAAAATTTTAACCAATAACAATTTTGTCAAAAGTTAAATTAGTTATGGACCGTCCAACTGTAATGATTTAAAAAGTTTATCTATTTTAACTATTTCTTTCAAAATTTTATAATTTTTTTTAATTTCTAGCTATTTTTTTAGATTTTTAGAAAATTATTGATATAATTAGTTATGAAACGTCCAATTGTATTGGTTTTTAAAAATATGAAAAAATAGTTAAAATTTCTAAAAAATATATCAAATTTGGTTGGCCATGAGATTCAATATGAAATACAAATTGAACGGTTCTGGTTGATCATTTGATGTATGAATTTTGAAAAGGTAGTCTAAAGTAAATGCTCTGGTTGATCATTTGAGGTATGAATTTAAAAAAGGCAGTCCAAAGTAAATGCTCCATCTTACTTTGCAAAGTATCGTAGTCAACCCAATAATAAATATAGCATTTAAGTTGTCTAAGATAATGCTTTACTCCTTAAATGACTCAATTCAAATTAATATGACACACGAATTAGTATAATTTATGTTTTAACAAATCCATAGAATCAAAACAAAAAAAAACATTTAGTGCCGATAAATCTCCAAAACTATAAATTTAGCATAACCTAAATATGGATGCAATCTAACAGTATATTTAACAAAAATAATTATATAGCTAATAGCAAATATATTGTGGCCCTATCGTATATAATATTATCGATTATCAAGAAAAAATGAAGGTGAAAAATTCACTTCCGAATCTTTTGTAGTTTGAAGTTTAATTATTTCGTCGTGAGCACTGAATGAAGATATCATCCATCTCCCAATTAATCATTTATATATTAGCTCATTTGTTTGATTACATAAACTTAGATTTGACGTGCTAGCAGTAATGTTTTTAACTAGTACATTCAGCATTTTCTTTTTATTCTTAACGAAGCAAAATGGAAATTGAAAGAAACAAAGACTTCCAAGTTCTAGTATGGTGATAGGAAAACATGTCTTTCTGCACTCATGGCTGGATTTAATTAGATGAGGTTAATGGAGTTCACTATTCCTCATTTTTTTCGGTGTAAATGTATATGTGGTAATTTTGATATTATATTAGCTTGTTTTCTTATAAAATCATAGTTGACTCACACAAGTGCGTAAGGATTATTTTATTATGACCATCAGGGCTGCGACTATATATGTTTAATAAGACAATTATGTTGATTTAGACATTTGACTCCATTCAAAAACTTTTTGACTCTGTCCATATCTGCACACAGTGAAACCAACAACCTTGGCCACAAAAGATCCTTCCTAGAATGGATCCAGGCTCTCCAATATGAGATACGAACCCAGGCCATGGACTCAACCAAAGTACAAGGTTGGGAATTTGGGATTGCACTTTGCAATCATTCAAGCCAAGGTGCTTCCATCCAATGCGGAGTATTTTATCCCCTTTTCTCATCCCACCACTCCACTTAACTGCAAGAGAACAGAGAGAGAAACAAATAACTCTTCAAGCCTCCTAATTCCTAGTTTCCTACCCTTTGCTACTAGCCTAAGGCCTAGCCAGATGAAAAATTAAAAAGCATATTTAAAGAGCAAGTTCCAACTAATTATAATTTGAGGGTCATGGAGACAATAAGGTGTTGCATAGCATGCATCCTGCCATGCGGCGCGCTAGACGTCGTCCGAATCGTGCACTCTAACGGTCGTGTCGAGGAGATCGGTGGAAGTATCAGCGCCGGCGAGATCATGCGTGCTTACCCGAAACATGTCGTTCGAAGACCGCCATCAGCCTGTGCCGGTGATGGCAGCAGCTGCATGCAGAGAGCTGCAATACTGCCGCCATCTGCTGAGCTACAGAGGGGTAAGATCTATTTTCTTGTCCCGGTATCCACGACCGCATCTGAGAAGTCTCAGGGGCGGTCGGGGAGCGGTGGTGGCACGAGGAGGAGAAGAAAAAAGAAAGAAGGAGGGAATTGTGGGTCTGTTGGCACAGACAAGGCAAGGTTACTAGACAATGAAAGGTACTTGTCGGAGATATTGACGGAGAAGGTATCGACACATAGAGACAGACGGCGAGGCCGGGTGGCAGTCTGGCGGCCACATCTGGAAAGCATCACAGAGGATGATTTCTGAACATGTGGTTCTTTCTTTTTTTTTATTTTCTTTCTTTCTTAACCTTTTTATTGTGACTTTTGTTTACTTGTTTTCTTTTCTTTTTTGGGTGAAGAATGAGAATCTTCTTTAGCTACTTTACGAGGTGATGCTCTTTTTCCTCTCTTCGCTTTTCTGTTTATATTTTTATATCTTTGTTAATGGCAGATATGACATTATTAAGTGATGTATCCATATGGCTACACTGTGCACTTAAACAATATCCATAGATGGCACGTCTAATTTTGATTGCTGGCGTTTCCCTAACTTCGCTCTTTTGGATAGCAAAATCTAACCAAACAAGAAACAATTAACAGAAAACATGGTTGTAGCAGAATGCATAATTAAACCACCCACCCCTTTAATCACGTTAGTATGTCTTGCATTTGAAAGTTATATTTCGCACAGTAAATTTTTAGAACAATTTGATGGTTTGACGTAAAGTTAAACAGCATTTTAGGTACAATTTTCACAGAGGTTTAGAAAAGCCGGGAGTGGAGGAGAGGGAAAGAAAGGGATGTAAATTGGGAGTGGGTTCGCCTGGACTATTGAATGATTAGATACAGAGATCATTCATGCTTGTTCTCTGTTCTTGCACAAGAATTGCATTTGTGCACAACAAAGGTAATAGATTTTTTTTTTCCTTTTTTCTAGTTGGGATTGTGGAAAATGACTCGTAAACTTTGTCAATTTTTTCAAACTAGTCAAAGATTTTGAATATTAAGAATAATTAAAATATTGTTAATTTTATAGATTTGTTATGAATTTGCATTTGATGTTATCTGATAAATTGTGACAAACTGCAACAAATATTATCATTTTCATGTATATGATGTGCATAATATAGTGAGTATATTTGCACTGTAAATTATTAATTATACTTGATGATTATAAAATTGTCAATTTAATATATTGTGATTGAAATCTAACCTATCTTATGATGATGTGAACAAATTTGAAAGCTTCACTTAGTTTCAAAAGAATTTTGAATATCTGACTTGATGGTTCCAATTTCATAACTTCATCACTGACATTATCCGAGTTATCTGACAATTCAATACTAGAATTTTTCTACTTACTCTAGCTTCTGTATTAGTCTATTAGACAAAAACAGAGCTAAATCATGGACAGTTGACCCTCTGATTCCAACCATAATAATACTAAACCCAAGAGCTAAATTCTTGGTATGAAATACTAAGTAAGAACTAAATCATCACCCCTACATTTGCAAGTTGCAACCCATTTAAAAGTTGTACAAACTTAAAGATGGTATTCTATTTTATTTTTGAGTTGCATCATAACAGAGGATATGAACTGAAAGAGGGAATGAGCTTGGACCCATTTTCTTTCAGTGAATGATCAGTATCTGAAAGTGACGAATAGTATATGTTAATGAATGGGTCAATCATTGCTCTAGCTCTCGGGCCCTGTCTTCCACTGATAGTTTCACCTTTAAGTATAAAGTATATAAAATAGAAAAACTGTAAAAATAAAAAGTACAATGAGTTTCTTATCCAAGTGATGTCAACTCTAACCCTACAAGGTCTACCTTGTAGGTGGGGTTGAGCCGCAATCAAACTTCATCAACTTACTAATCATGCAAAAAATCTCTACATTAGTTGCATTTTAAATAGGCAGTTCTTTGGCCTTCATTAAACTATTTAACCTGTGAAAAAGTTTGCATGAACATAAAGTTTATTACTCTCACTCACTTTCTAAGACTCTGTTAGCCAGTTAAAGTGTTAAACGTCGGCAAACATTCTTTTAAATAAATAAAGAAATTGACTACTTGAGTTGAGGCTAACTCCACTCACACGCAACTTTATTAAGAAGCATCGTGCAAATCATTTTTTTCCGGAGGTGTGCATAAACCAAAAATAATTTAGAATAACTTCTTTTTTTGTCATTATCATTGGTTTATAGCTTTAGTAGCTTGATATTTGAGGTAATAGGCTAATAGCAAGTATTTGCAAAGATATGTATACATACTTCTACTAAAACAAAAATCTTACATAATTGCAGGTAAGAATCACATAAATGGCTCAAATTCTTCAGTCTGTGAAAATCTGTGTTGTGTTGTTAGATAGATACAGTATTTCGATCTATCTGCATTTCTGCAGCAAGAAAATCTGAGACTAGTTGACGGAGAAGAAAGTCATTTCCTTTTCCTTGAAACTAGAGATGTTAATACACGCGTGTGTGTGTGTGTGTGTGAGACATTGAAAGATAATATAATCCCGTACTAACTTCTCGACCCAAACTAATTTTCCTTTTTCTCTAATAAAGGCGACGTTAGCGACGAACAATAATTAAACGCGCAAAATCGAACCAACCAAATGCACTTATTTGTTGTAAAACGTAGTACACTTTTGGATGAATGTCACTATTATGTTTTCTAATGGAAGGAAGCATGCTCAAGGTCTTTCATCGGAGGTCACTAAAGTCAGTTGTCAAAAATTTGTCTGCTTATTTTGTTTGTTGTTCGGTGCCACTCAACCTTTATCTATTCCACAGAATTTAATCGTCAATTATTAACCCAACAAACAAATTCAATGAACATTTTACTAGTTCTCTCCACTCCACAATATTCTCTCTCTCCTTCCCAATTCCTCATTGTCCTGCCCATCTAGTCCTACGCCTTTAATTTATATCATTTTGATGCCAATAACATAGAGGTGCCAGTAAAATAGGGATAAAGAAAAATGGATCTAATTCTATGCGACACGTAAATATATTTGCACCGTTCAGAAGCGACAGATATCCCTATAAAGTATTGCCGTTAACACGCACCAAAAAAGATATGTAGTTCACTTGGGCACATTAGAAATAGAATACAGAGTGTTATGCCAGTTAACTTTAGCATAAAAGTTCTCTTCATAGCACTTAATAGGAACTCTAACATCATCATAACATGAGATAACAGGTGCTCCAAATAGTTTCATGAAAGTATAGTATGCTGCAAAACACATGTTGTATATAAAAAAAAAAAGAGTTCGAATATGAAATAAAAAGGTATATTGTTGGTAGATTGGGAACAGCCTTTTGTTGTGAAAAGCATTTGTACAATTCTTCAATTTTCCCTTCACAATTTGCATAGTACAAATTAGACCTGGTACCCTTTTTAATTTCACAAATATATAGCTGAAAACATCAGAATATGTATCGCCTACCTAGAATTTATAGATACTTGCAATCTATCATCAAAGAATGTCACAAATGCAACTGCTGTTAGCTATCCCCGTCTGGTGTTTGCTGGAGATATTGGTGTATGTGCTCCTTGAGGGGAACCACATACCTAGCTAATAAAGGCACATAAAGATATCGACACAACCTTGATATAGACCTTAGAGAGCTGTACAAAGAATATCTTAACTGGATATTGAAAAGATTATATGTAAGTGGTAAGACATCAAGCATCTGATCCATTGAATTTTGAAGGCACGAGCTTGGAACAAATGAAAAGCCACTTTCCAGACCTAAAAATGAAAAAAAAAGTAGACTTTACTCGTGGGGGTGTTGATATTGCATCAATTATTTTTCACTTAAATTGTTTTGTAATGTCAGCACAGGCTACAGAATTCGGAAGTGCTATGTTTTTTATTCTATTTTTCTTTTGTATGCATTATTATAACCAGTTGAATAAATATATATTGATGTACTTCTTCACATTGATGACAATTGAGGTAATACTTTGTTGCACTTGCACCAACTGTGTGCTCACATGCATGGACCACACACCACTACCCCTCTCAGGCCTTTCTCCATCAACAAAAAGATTTACCACACCTTGATGGTCCTGTAATTCTATCTTTTCATTTTGTGTTTGTGTGTGGGTTTTCTCTTTTTTTTTTTTTTTTTTTGGGTTGTGGAACCTCACAAATCAGGCACATACTAGCAGAGAAATTTACGTGTAGATGGGAAGGAACCCTAATGCCTTTACCGGAGCAATTGCTCTAATAAATAATTCCATTTTGTAACTGCTTTGTTGCTTACAGTTCTACATGAACAAAAATGAATTAAGTGTTGGTTCCAAAGAACAAAAATGAATTAAGTGTTGCTTACAGTTCTACATAAATAATTCCATTTTGAAAGTTTCTAGCAAGTTTTGTAGGGCGGCTCTTTTGTATGTACTTTCAGAACCTTTTTCCGGCAAATGACATATTAAATCCAATGGAGTACTAGGATGACTTCTATCTAGGAGGCTATGGGTTTCATTATCTATAAGCAAACTTAAAAATAGAAATAGGATCTAAGAAATTATTATTATTTATTGCAACTTCTCCCTCCCTCCCTCCCTCCCTCTCTCTCTCTCTCTCTCTCTCTCATTCATATCACAGTCACAATCAGCTTTTAGTATAGAATATTGATTGAAGGTCATGTGCTCACTTTAGGCAAAAGATGGCAACTTTTGAGGGACTTTCAGATAAAAAGTTATCTACCAATTTAGCAAATTATAATATATAAAGAGTTTATGCCAACAACAAGGTCTCATGAGCTTATTTATCAGGTTTTACTGATTAAACGCAGGGTATCAGATGTTTTGCAAAATCATTGGAATATTTAAAAGAAAAATAATGGGTACTTATATGAAATATGTTCTAACTCTTGTTCAACTTGAGAAAAACTAGAGAATATTTAATGCTAAAATTATCATAATATATATAAGGTGATTGCTTACATTTGAATTCAGACAGTGGATGATTATTCAAATTGCTCAACTCTTTTAGTGAGTTTAGTTCAGATGTTAATTGAATCTCCTTAAGGTGATAACCATGATGGCATCCATTTCTTAAATCATGGAAATAAGCACAACTAAATATTTAATCGAATACAAATTCTTTCAAGGGTTTTGAGAAGAATTGTCTACCTAACATCTAACTAGGACCTCTCAATAAGTGACATATAACCAAGTTGTCTGTAATATAGCAAATTTTTATAGTTGCAACTGCACACTGATGTTGAATTTCTTGATATGATAAACTAACAGTAACAAATTTTATTAAAAATGTATTTACAACTTCAAAAGAACTGAATGAAGAATGTGCATTCCTTACAGTTTAGCCTTGTGCCAACTGCCTTTCACGAAAAATCAGGCCAAGTTGCTCATACAGCGTGAGTTGCTCCTCAAAAGTAAGATTTCTCAGTATCTACATCAAGAGCAAATAATTTATGAGAAAATGACATTGGTATTTGCAATTCATGATTTACTGTCACTTTCAAAAAACGAAGCAACATTGCTCACACTTCGCAACTATCTACATGCAAATTGTTGATTTTACTGCATTTTGCAACATATTTAGTTTATTGTGAATGACTCTCAAATGTTAACAAAATGAATTTATGCCCAAAATCCCCATATTTCTATAATTCTATTGACACCAAATTAACCAAGTATTATTTTCATGATTATAGAGTGTGAACTAGAAGAAAAACCATATAAACGTAGTCACTAGTTCAATAACTCATTAGTAGGAAAAGAGTGCATTGTGGTTAAGGGTAGATTTGACAATTTCTAGAAATTGCATGGTCCTCGTGACAGCTAGCTATAATCTACAACTCCTGGTATCTTAATCTATTTCCAAATACAAAAATACTGTTAGGTGTTCTTTGTAGAACATTTTTCCTGCAAATTGAAGGCTAACAAAAACATCCAACTTTACCTGATCAAGAATTGTCTCAACTGAGAAATTTTGAGTTGCAATGAATGATTGATGATATATGTAGGCAAACACAGCTATCACCATCTAAAAGATATAACAAAAAAAATATTAAAATTTAGTAAAATAGTTAAGAAAATTTACAATTCAATGGCAGGACTACAATCCACAAGGGGTTTTTACAAATATATCATACATTACCAATCGTGTATTCACAAGACCCAACCTTTCTAGATAACCCAAAGAACCATTCTATGGAATCAGGAGACTGTACCTTACAGTACTGCTGCTAGTAAAAAGCAGCCAGTACAGTTATGACTTAGTTGGTCCACAAGAAAGTAAGATTGATATAAAGCAAGAGAGGATTAGAATTGGCCTTATCAAGTCATATTCATGGACTTTTGGACAGGTCTATGAGGTCCCATTATTTAGTTTCAGAGGCTGTTAGCCTGTTACTTGGCCCCATTATTTGTAGGCTACAATGAATTATTGGTGGCACATCCCATTTAACAATAAAAATTAAGGATTCCCATTTTAAAGCCTGATTAGTGCTTGAATTTCTTCATCTTGGTATTAATTATTTGCACTAAAACAGTCACATATTTTACTTTGTCTTTCTGAACCTATATAGTTCTCTTCCATTTCCTTCTTGTTTAATACAAATATCCTGGTTCACCCAAACAATAAGCAACTATGAAATTCACCTTATAATAGAATTTCAGAACTTTTCTACTTAGGCTTCCAAAACTACAAATTATCAGGGTTAGTTATCTTTCAATACTTGTATTATAAAATGGTACAGGGCTAAATATGTAACCGTCTATAATTGTTGATTTTCACTGGAAATACCTAGAATGTTAAGACAGAAACTTGACAAGCGTTAGGTTCAAGAATTTATTTAATGTTCCATATGAGGTCTTATATTCATTTATCTATCATGATTACCAAGCCAAATTGTCTCCAAGTAGAAGCAACTTACTTGACAATCCATTCTGTCAGTGATTCCGCCATGTCCAGGGATGCTGTCACCAAAATCCTAGTTACATTTACCAAATGAAAAAGAACCAAAAAAGTTAAATGTATATTCATGTAAGATCCTCTCCTTGTTTGAACTTTTTTCTAAATAACAATGCAAAAATTCAAATACATTTATTGTTGAGAAGAACATTCATGCTTTTGCTAAATAAGACTCACTGGACACTGAAGTAGAGTATGATGAAATTATTTCGTTCTTTAGTTTGGAGATCAAGAGACTAAATGAGCACCTTAATGTTAAAGGCCCGCTTGAAGCCACTAGCAAAAAAGCCTCCAAATGGCGCAATTATTGATGCAAATAAACCTAGTGCCAAAGCATGCCACTGTACTGGTAAAATCCCAACCTCTTTCCAAGGGAACTGCGAGATCCATTCAAAAAGAGAGATTGTTTCATTATCTACAACAAAAATAAATTTCCATTATAGATCCTTAGGAAAGGGAAAAACAATGTGCTAGTGTTTTTTTCTGAAATTCTGACAGTATGCCGTCTGTCATAAATTGTAATGCAACATATTCCAACTACAGAAGAATAGCACCCAGTTTATCTGTTAGCTCGTCCAAGCAAATCAGCTAGCCATACTACATACCTACAATAATCCCTAAAACAATTGTATTTTTCCACCAATGACTAAATTTGAAACCTTATATTTCACAAAAAAAAGAAAGAAAAATTGATATGGGCTTTTACTTAATAAAAGGATACCTTTTTAGTTCAAAGTATTATTTCATCTAAATTTGAATATGCGATTACAGTAACATTTCAAGGTTAATATCTCTTAAAACTTATCAGGAGCCAAACTTTTCTGGTGTCAAAAGAAATTAATTTGTTCTCACCCATTTTGGCACCCATTCTCCCAAAGAGAGATACTCAGGTTTAAACATGGGATCTGGATCACAGTCAAGCCATCCTGTCGACAAGTCCTGTTGTGAACAATACAACATAAGATATAAAGCACTTGCAATTTGAGACGAATTAGATCTATACTAAAATGCATGACTAACCTTCCTTGGACACGTAAACCACTTGAAGCTTCCCATAACCCTTGCCAACTACCATAAAAATAAAATGTTAACCATTCAAATTGCAAAGTGAAGCGTCATACAATAAAATATCTAGTTTGTCATATTTGTGAGCATTCTTTATGCAATGTCAATGTAATTGACCACTTCAGCAGTATGCATCTTTGATTTTGGATTAATTTGGAGTACAAGAGGCTTAACAATAATCATTCTAAGATTTTCTCAAGCAAGAATCATTGTTCAAACACAGAAAAGTACATAAAAAAATGTTTAAAGGAAGGATATTATCAGAACAAACATATACAAAGAAAAATTAATTTTCTGCTTTCAATTGTAATGCCCATTATATTTGGTATTTGCAATAAATAATCCACAATCGCTAATCATGAATAAATAAAAAACAACAAGTACTACTGAGCAAAAAGAACTAATTCTCACCAGAAAGGCAGAGAATATGGTAGCAAAAGATGCGCCGATAAAACCCTCCCAAGTTTTCTTTGGAGAGAGTTTTATCAGTGGAGTCCTCCCAAAAAAGAAGCCAAAGAAATATGCTGCCACGTCATTTATTGCAATCAAAGAAGCTGGTAAAAGAAACCTACATCGTCACAGATACATCAGCACAAATTAATAAACTATGATACATAAGGATAATTAAACAAGAGAAACCTTAATGTAATGAGTTACAAAGCTAACAATTACTTAAAAACCAATAATTTTATTGTAATCATGTCATCTTATTTCCAAATGACCAATATATCTCATGCTTGCAACAATCAAAAAATATTTTTTGAAAAAATACCTGAAAAGAAACGATTAACTTAGTGTAGTCCTCCCAAAAACATGAGAAGGCACATTACATGGAGCTCAATAAGTTTCTTCCAACTACTGAAGCTTTATCCCCCCAGAACATGAGATGAACCCAAGTTGCTCAAATCTAATATATCTAGATTTATATTATTCGATCAATTAAAATAATAGATTAAATTACCAGAAAATTCCTTCAAATATAGTTGCCACGGTGAAAGATGACTGAGAAAAAACCAAGAGAAGAATCATGTGAGTCCATGCATATTGTTTGAACTGATACTTGTACATCTTTTTCTTCAAAGTCAGAATAAACCATACAAACCCTGGGTTAAAGCAAGAAAGAACAGGATCAAATTGAGAATTTTTTAACGCATCATTGCACTACTTAGGATGGCACCTTGGCACATATAACATTGCTGTTTAAAATTGGGCTTTTCTGTACAAAAAAGACATAATTGGGTTCAATCAAGGATTCTTTGTAATTGAAGGTCATATCTGTGCAAGTTGGAATAACAATATCATTCAAAAAATAAATACCCTAAAGTCCTGGCGTGGTCCAAAACCTATATATGACAAGGAATCTTTCTTTTTTTACACCATGTTTGTTTAAGTTCACATCTTAAAAATGAATTTGTATTTACCTGCAATGTAAAGAAAATAACAGATCAACATCTGGTACTTGACAAGCGCACTGACAAGTTTATATAGCAACTTATCTGTTGTAACAGTGTTGACAAGATTATGGCTTAGGAATCGACCATATGTAAATAACATAGCAGTGAAGAAGAAGTGCCTGAAAAACAGGAGAGAAAGCACACACGAAAACACAATCCATTACAAAAGTATAGAAAGATTACTGTACCATCTGATGTCAGCCAAATGACACTAGAATAGGTTGAAGAAAAGCCATATTTTACTTGTTAAAACAATTTGGGCATACTGAAGATTAACTGAACAAATATCAAAATGAGGAAAGGTGGAAATAGATTAAAGCAAGGTTTTGTGCTTAATTGAGGATTACAAAATGAGGTTGGATTCAGAATTTTACAAAATGGAGAGGTAATGAGACAAAGTTGCATTGATAAAAATCCTAATTGAACAAGCGATGTAGCTATGGAGCCTCGGTTGTTTAGGGTACAGACATTGATCAGGGTTAATTTTGGGAGTAATGGTTAACTATAGACAACCAGCACTAATTTGTAGTTTATTGCCGTTGAATGCTTAACTCAGGGTTGGTTGCACAAATTTAGGACCAGAAAACCAGGCTTAACTGCATATGAAACTCTAATTGATGCAAGTTTTCTATATCACTTTGGCATGATGTACATCTTACAAGGCCTAGATAGCAAAACTGGGAGCCAATTTCCCACATGAGGATTAACTGAGCCAAACTAATGCAAAATAAAAAATACACCAGTGCACACTATGAACTTAAGGCAATAGCAAACATTGTCAAATAACAACAAATTTGAACTCTTTACCAATTTAAAAGCCTGAACCAAGGTAGCCATCTTGCTTCATTAACTCTCATCAGCAAATTAAAAAGCTCCCGTGCCATGAAAATTTGTATAACCACAACCATAGCCCAGATATAAAGATGACCCATGTATATAACTAGTACAAACCCAGCCATCATCCATAGAGATGAGTAGGTACGAATCAGCATTGACTTGTACTTATTTTGGTCATTCACCAGCAAATTTGGTTCGTTTGTTTTGTTTCCATCAGAGGTAGCCTGAAAGACGATTAGTTTAATAACCAGATCAGCAAATAATGCTCCTATATATGCTTGTGTCTGTGAGCTTGCTTGCGCGTATGTGTGTGCAGGATCTTGTGTACCATGCACTAGTTGTACCAAACAGTACTCACTGGTATACCGATATCCTTTCTCTTGCCTTATGATGTATCAATTAGAGATTTTATATCACAAACTGTGCTCCACTGAAGGTTAAGCAACAAACTATGATTAATTTTCAGACAGATAGTACAGATCATAGCACACAGTACCAGCTCCATCTCTTACCATCCAAGTACTAACATGCTAGATTCCTGGTTATTTCAGTACAGTATCCCAAGTGCATAACTAGACTACAAAATAAATAAGCAATCAACAACTGACCTCAGTAGGCCGCTTGCGGCGTCTAGCCCGGCCGGTATTGTTCGATGAAATGTCACTGGAGCTGCTATCTGTTTGCATTGATCCTCTCTTATCTTCCAACCTATCAAGTCAAAACTTCAAATGACAAACATGGATTCCAAGTAATTGTTTTTAAAATCAGATCAAAAATCATGAATTGGTAACGTTGATAAAAGATATATTCTCGAGAGATCACGGAAGTAGAGAAGAAGGGAAGGATGCCTTAGCGGAGAAGAAAGGAGGCGAGAAAGGCGAGAAGGTACAAGGGAAGAAGGAGAGAAGGCGAAGAAAGGAAACGGAATCAATTGCTGAGAGGAACTGGAGAGGAGAGGAGATGACAACACCTGGGAGAATGGTTTTCAGATTCTTTTTTACGAAGTATTTACCAATATACCAACAGAAGTTTGGTATTTACACTTTTAAGTTTCAAAATGTCTACTATAAAATATTCTTTTGATCTTCTCCGCAGTATTATTGTACTGTTATATCGTCTGTTATGGGATTTATATTAAAAAATTTATATTCCGCTCGGTGCTTTTGACACCAACATTCTGTTTTGGGTATATAGGAAAACCATCATATTATCAATCATCCATGCTGGACAAGGGAAATGGGGAATAAGGCTTATTCGCAACGATTAGGGGTGTGTTTGGCACCCTTATTCACTCACGGAATAAGGGTCGTGTCAGAGGAGAGAGGAGAGAGGGTAGAGGAGAGAGGAAAGAGAGGCTCTAATTCGGCACCAAATTCTAATACCATCTGTGGGATGGAATTGGACTTATTCCGAATAAGAGGAGAGAGAAGAGGAGAGAGGATAACGTGGGGCCCACTGCTCTTATTCAATCCCCTATTCGGGGTTTCAGAATAAAGATAGTGGGAATTGATTAAATAATTTTTAAAAAAATCTAAATTATATTAAAACAATTCACAAAATAATAGGAAACTTAATTAAAATAAAGGTTATATATGTAGTGGCAGTTGTTGTTATTACTATACAATTTAAATTGTACAATTATGCAACCTCTTTATGCAAGTTTACAAATTATTATTATTATAAATTTAGCAAATATACGGTGGATAAAAAATATTTTATTTCTCCAGACTTATTGGAAATGAAGTTATATAAGTGGATAAAAAATGGTACTCTCTGTGTAACTTTTGTTATTTACTAATGCTCAGTTTGATTTGTTTTATTATTTATTACAAGGGAGCTTCTCTTCACCTTATTCCAACGCTTTGAAGGACGAGCAAATAAGCATGGAAGAAGACCTATCCGCTCTTTTCAATCTTGTTTTATTCATTGATTGTAGTCCAATTCAAGAATAAACAGTTTATTTATTCCTTGTTCGCGTTCTTCTCTGTACATCCAAACAAATCCCTAATGCTCTACATTCTCAAAAAAAAAAAAAAAAAATGCTCTACCTTCGGTCTTAGTGCCACACCCAAAGTGGAGTAACTATAGCCTACGGGCTTTCATCAAAAAAAAAAAAAAAGGGGGGGGGGAGTAATTATAAGTCGATTTGTAATCAAAGTCACTTTTCTTTCTTAATGCAAATAGATTGTAAATAACTTCACTCAACCAGTGCTTAGCTGCTTAATATTATATATATAATTATTTTGCAAACTTGTTTTCAGATCAAACGTGCATTTATATTTTATAGTAATGCTAGAATCAATAGTTGAGTTTAGGATCGCATTTGACGACCTGTATTTATAGTTGTAAACTTATAATAAATATAATTATTTTGCTTTATGAGATCTCAGTTTCAGTTTTGGCAGGCCCATGATGTTGTAAATACCTCTTCAGATTTTGGGTTTATTTTTAAAACCAAACTAGCTGAACGTAACAAAATGGGTTGGGTTTACACCATGTTTCCAAAACCAGGCCTACAAAAAATGATTGACCTTTGGGCTTCAAGTTGGGTTAACAACTTAACATTATTTCAATAGTTATTATTGTTTTATTATGGCCTAAAATGAAGTTGAAAACTTGAAATGAACTTCAAATCTTCAATAGAATACAAGCAGAACTCAATTGGACTTTTTGTACAAAAACGCCGTTTTACTTCTTTTGTTTGTGATTCTGTTTTCAGAAGTCAGAACTCAGAACGTTGCCTTTGACGAGAACTCTTTCTGAAAGCTCTGTCTTTGACTTATTGTTGGTTAAGGTCTGGTGTAATATTTTCCACAGGTATTTTTTTATTTGGGAACCTTTGCACTGAATATTAAGAAGAACAGAGGAGAAAATCACTAAGAAAGAGAAATAGTTTTTAATATATTTTTTATTATGGAACTTCATATATAGGTTTTTTTTTTTTTCTGGAATAAAATATTCTATCTAACAAACTAGGCTGTTTGACTTGTCTATTGTGTAAATTATTCTCAATGTGGGTCCAAAGTATACCAGAGATGCAGCCCAGTATTTTATAATTGCATTATTGGAGTAGAAAATTTGGCATCGAGTATTTTGAATTCTTAGATTGATAAGTTGACTCTGCGAAGAGCCAACAGGAGAAAAACTAATTGGGGAGATTTTGCTTATTAATAATATTTTGTACATATCAAATTATGCATTGAATTTCTTATATAGAACAGGATGTCTGCTCAATTGACCAATATATGGAAACAAAGACAGGAAAGCACCAGCTCATCTGACAAGTACAAGCCGCAAAGACACAAGAGAAAATGGAGTTTGATACCTTTGGTCTAAATTTTTAGACCAAAAATTTAAAACTAGTTTGATGGAAACTTTGAAACGGTGAAAATTCAACGAATTGTTGTTTATGTCGGAGACAAAATTCATTTAAATCTTCTGAGTTTGTCAGAGATATAGAAAGTAAACAGATCAAAATTGTACTATGATTCTATGAATGATATTCGAACTGTGTTTATTGTTTCGTGTTCAATGAAAACGACAGCTAAAATCTGAAACAAGTTCAACAGTGTTTCTATGCAAGTCATGATATCATCTCAGTCAAGAATAATGAAGATTCTTATACCTATTGTTGTTGAATTTAGCAAACCAGGACCTTGTATAAGTGAAAACAGTCTCATAGGATTACTTTAGTTTATTCAGTATTATTAGAGACTTATTAACCATGTTAGCTGATAAGTTGAGCAATAATAGGATCAATTATTGTATAAAAAAACTAGGATTAAATTATCGATAAAATAGAATAATAAATTTAAATATGTATGTTGCATATCAACCTAATGATATGAACCAACAGTTATGTGCAAATCATGATCTAATAAAGAATTAAATTTATAAATGTCACTCTAACGTGTGAAAGATGCTTGGATGACAACATTAATACTGGCCACAAAGATTTTCCCCAAATACTTTTATTTGGAAAAGATATAAAAAGCTTATAAGCCCTAGTCAGATGGACAAAACTTTTGGAAGACTAAAATAACAGTGAGACAATTGTCGCTATCCGAATGCATACTTTTACCATTTAAGAAATATAACAAGACAGAAGTTTTTCCAAGAAGGTATGCCTTGTAGGCCACACCAAACCAATATTGAAGAATTTAGATTTTGAATAATGAATAATGAGGAATATAACCTATCAAAGAAAATTGTTCTCTTAAGAGATAGGTAGGAATCCATATCAGCGGCATGAAAAGTGACTTCAAGCTCTATTTGATTTTGTCAAAAAAAAAAAAACATAAATATTTAGTTATCATTATCTTTGTGTTATAAATTACATATTTACTTTATTATGACTGTCTGAAAATTCCTTCTCCATTTCAACCAAAGAATATAAGTAGGCTATGCTGTAAGATTGCATGAAACATAACTCATGTTTTTTACATTCTTAATTGCTCTGATTGGATCTACTGATCTACATCACAAGTTGGAATTGGATACTTGGCACTTTATGCTGCTATTTTATTATTTATTTTGCAAGTTGGCACTTTATGCTCGGATTTTTGTAGATGGTCTTCTAGGACTCCGGGAGGTTCAATTACATGTGGTTTGAAATAATAGGCCAATCAAAATTCAAAAGGCCACCCTTGAACTAATTATTTATAAATAATTGATAAGAATTTTAGTTATAAATTTTGAAATGTAATTTTCTTGTCTGCAGAACGAGCCAAAACAAATCTTGGTGTTTAATTTCGCACCAAATAAATCTCTAGCTAGATCCTGCCAAAAAAATAAATAAATCTCTAGAAATTTGGAAACTTCCTCTTTTTTTCCTCACAAGAAAAAAAAATTGATAATCCTTGGGGACCGCACATATCTCTACGTGGAGAAAATATTTGATCTGTGATCAGCAGCTCACACACATCTCTTATCTTTTCAATTTATTATTTGAGAAAAGCATCACGCAAGTGATATACTATTGGTCTTATCAATTATTGAAGTATTATATTCAAAGGTTGGAGAATTTCTAAGCAAACTGATAGGATATATCAAGTCAATCAAGGGACAAGAGTAGGTGCATTATGCACCAAAAAAAGTCACAAATATTTGGATTCTCTGCAGCAAGGCTGGAGTCTTCAGATACGGATCGGACGTAAACGAATCAAATTAGAACGAGTTATCATCGGTTTGAGTTTGATTAGTAATTTAAAAATTGTTAAACTTTACATCAAATAATTTGATTTTCTATAAATTATATTAACAGCTTTTGAACAGATGACCAATCAAATTTTAAATTGGCTCAAGTTTACTATATCATATCTATGCCAGAATTCTAAGCGATGAAAAATAATTTAAATATTTTTATTTAAAATATCGTATAAATATATCATAAAATTTGGATCTGGATGTATATCAAAACTTTTGTTGTGAAACAAAGAACCCTTTATTCCCTCTAATGATCTCTTGTTCTATACAGCTTTTAACGTGTAATACTTTCTGCTTGTCGAACTTCTATTAGTTCTGGAAAGTACTAATAAGTGGTTAAACAAAAAAAAAAAAAAGCTTCCTTATCCACTAACTCAAGCATATTCTGTTTTAAATGTTAAATGTTTATGCAAATTAGTGCTCTCGCCAAACTTAGTCCGTAAGTTCTTGATAAAGAAGGCAAACCATAATAACATCGATAAATGATTCTTGCTCATCCAAAGAATTTTATTTCGGATCCATCCTCCAACCATAATAGGACATGCATGTGTAGATTCTATTTTATGAAGTGCAAAAAAAAAATGCGAATCACGTATAAGTTTATAACAATACTGAATTATGTATCGATTTAAAAATTTATTAGAATTATTTATTTTTACTATGGACAAAATCGTTGGACAACAATTAGTGCACAAGCTAAGAATGAGAATGTCCCCAATAGTTGTTATCGCCCTCTTATAAAATTTTCAAAATGAAAAAAGATATCAATACAGCTTGTTAATTAAAAATTCGACAAAAATCTGCCACATCACGTCATATCATGCTAAAAATCGCATATGATTTGACATTATTATAAGTATTATTAGTGCCTAAGGCCGGGATTCTACCGATCAAAAAGAGATAAGTATTAGAACTTAGAAGTAAGAATAATCTTTTTAGAAATAAATAAATCAACATAGTTGATAGTACCTGTCTTTTATATAATTTTCTGGGCTTTTTGCTGGTTAAAATTTCTTGACGAGCTTCATATATATATAGAGTTTTGCTATGGTGAGTTGCAACTCACCAAAGGGTCGGTGAGTTGCGATCAAAACTCCTAGATCTAGTTTAAAATGACTGATCCAAACCATCCAACATGATCTCACAATTGAAATCTCCATGCAAACCAAATTTTATATTTTTTTAAAAAATTTTAATATTTTTTTCGGATTTTAAAAAACTGCTGTTTTTGAACGGTTCAGAACTAATTAGATTAACAATTTTCTAAAATTTCAAAAAAATACTTAAAAATTTTGAAAAAATGTAAAATTTGATTTGGATGGAGATTTTAATAGGGAGATCATATTGGACGGTTGTGATCGGTCATTTTAAACTAGATCTAGGAGTTTTGATCGCAACTCACCGTAGCAAAACTCTATATATATGTGTGTGTTTGGATGGAGGCCGGATAAGAATAAGAATAAGAAATAAAGGGCCGGATTTAGAATCTCGTGCCAATCCTTATTCTTATCCAAATTCCATTGTTTTGTTAGTATAAGAATAAGGGGCTGGATAAGCTCAAATTTCTTATTCTTGTGCTGTTTGGGTTGCACAAGAATAAGAAATTTGGAGCTTATTCTTATCCAAACCTTATTCTTGCGCATCCAAACATGCCCTATATATAGAGAGAGAATGGATAAAATACACTAATGTGTACGGATCGTCCCCGTACACATGAGTCGTTTTTCAAGATCCAAAATTCAAACGGTCAATCCAAACCATTCAAGTTGTTCTTTATATTGAAAAACTCCTGCAGACCAAATTTTATATTTTTTTCGAATTTTTTTGCTATATATTATGATATTTCAAATTGGAGGGCCTGAAATACTCCAATTATAGTGTTTTTTGAAAATATCATAATAAATAGCAAAAAAATTCGAAAAAATGTAAAATTTGGTCTATCTGGGTTTTTCAATATGGAGAACAACTTGAACGGTTCGGATTGATCGTTTGAATTTTGGATCTTGAAAAATAACTCATGTATACGGGGACGATCCGTACACATCAATGTACTATATCCATTCTCTATAGATATATATATATATATATATAGGGAATTGATAAAATACACTGATGTGTACGGATCGTTCCCGTACACATGAGTCGTTTTTCAAGATCCAAAATTCAAACGGTCAATCTGAACCGTTCAAGTTGTTCTCCATATTGAAAAACCCAGATAAAGTAAATTTTTCATTTTTTCAAATTTTTTTGCTATTTATTATGATATTTTCAAATTGGAGGGCCTGAAATACTCCAATTATAGTGTTTTTTAAAAATATCATAATAAATAGCAAAAAAATTCAAAAAAATATAAAATTTGGTCTATCTGGATTTTTCAATATGGAGAACAACTTGAACAGTTCGGATTGACTGTCTGAATTTTGGATCTTAAAAAACGACTCATGTGTACGGAGACGATCCGTACACATCAGTGTACTATATCAATTCCCTATATATATATATATATATATATATATATATATATATATATATATAATGGATAAAATACACTAATGTGTACGGATCTTTCTCGTACACATGAGTCGTTTTTCAAGATCTAAAATTCAAACGGTCAATCCGAACCATTCAAGTTGTTCTTTATATTGAAAAACTATTGCAAGCCAAAATTTACTTTTTTTCGAATTTATTTTCTATATATTATGGTATTTTCAAATTGGAGGGCCTAAAATGCTCCAATAATAGTGTTTTTTTGAAAATATCATAATAAATAGCAAAAAAATTCGAAAAAATGTAAAATTTGGTCTATCTAGATTTTTTAATATGGCGAACAACTTGAACGGTTCGGATTAACCGTTTGAATTTTGGATTTTGAAAAACGACTCATGTGTACGGGGACGATCCGTACACATCAGTGTACTATATCCATTTTCTCTCTCCTATATGTATATATATATATATCAATGGTGCTTGAGTCTTTATTATTTCACCGTCGTATATATTTGATCTTAATGATGAAAATTTGTTGGGAATCAAGATATTTAGTATTTATTTTAATACTTTTCGTACTATATTTTAAGGTGAAGAATATTCATTGATCTAATGATTTTTCACCTCCAATAGTAATGATTTTCTTCCAATCTAAATAATTTGTAAAAAAAAAGTTACAAAAATAAAGTTTGTTACTCAACTTGATAACATGAAAATCAACTGTTCAAATTGCAAATTTTTTATATTGAAATTTGTAGCCCAAAAAAATATGCATTTTTCTTCGTGACTAGGAAATGCGTACAGCCAATTAATGTGACGTCATAATGAACATGATCTGACTAAATTTATTAATTTTTTCCTAACGTAATATCGAATATCAAATGGAATCATTTTTTCATTTGATAAATATTGCCAATAATTTCTTTCCTTGTTCTTGTTTTTGAAAAATGAATGCACGCTTAAAATTTTCCATTTAAAATCAAAGTCTTAGACTTTTATTTGGATTCAACATTTGTACCACATATTCAATCAAAGTATAAAAATCACGATACAGATTGTGTACAAGGAATTTGTTATACCTACCCTTCAATTGAAACTTTTACAAATCCAAATCCCGTGCCGCGCGGCACGGTGCAGCGCACCCATCCCAACCGTCTGATCTGATTTCGACGGTTAACTTTTTTCAGGCCTATCAATCTAGTATTATTCACGGGGCACCAATCATAGATCGGACGGATGGAATGGGTAAGATGCACCGTGCCGCGCGGCACCAGATCTCATTTCAACTTTTACAGCTTTGAATTAGTGCTTATGTAGTTATGTAAGTAAATAATAGGGATGCACCTCGACTTCATTATACTTATGTGCATATACCTTACTAAGTTATTATAACAACATTTATATTTGACTCAAATAGTATTAGCCCATTTTACATTCTTTAATAAAGAAACTCAATGCGAAATATATTATTTCTAGAATATTTATATTCGGAAAATTCTGCCACGAGTACAATTTTTGAATGGGGTTTTAATCTGAATAGCTCATTTTTAAAAAAGATTAATTCATTAGCATTCATAAACGGTTACTATCAAAATCCGATTCAAAAATTGATTCTCATGACAGAATTTTCCTTTTCATTAAATTTTTAACATGACTTTATTATAACAAAAAAAATATAGAAATGTTTGCTTGAAAATGGGCAATAAGATAACTGCGCTAGGTACGTAGCACTAGCAAGTATGTTCTATGTGTATATATCAGATCCGGTGATATTGGACTTATAATTCAAACTTTTCAACGTATTTGAAAAATCAACTGAAATTGTTGAAAAACCATACTTCTCTATGACTCTATCAATATTGACAAAAAGAAACAATATGATTCACTCCATGAAGTTGGTTCTGAGGTAGTCTATATTCTGGGAAGCCGGAACCGCAAACGTTGCCGGATATTCTCAGAGCATATATATTTCCAATATTTTAATTAATTATTGCTTGTCTTATCAAATTCAATAATACTACAATTATAACGCTTGACTCGAGATAATTAAACAAATCTAAGATGATGTGACATGATCCATCTCTCTTCACCCCCGCCCCCCCCAATCCGTATCCCATCCCACGCAGGACGGTGCAGCGCACCCATCTGCACCGTCCGATTTGATCTGGACTGTTCGGGTCTATCAATCTGATATTATGCACAGGACTTCCTTAACCGTGAAGATCAGATCAGACGGTGCAGGTGGGTGCGCTGCACCGTCCTGCGCGGGACCAGATCTCATTTGCCGCCCCCCCCACTTCCAAGCATGGAAGAAGGTGACCATGTGCGATGATATACCCCACGCGAGTTGGTAATGGTAATTTGGTACTTAGAGAGGAAATCCGGATGGATTCTCTGAGGTGCATACCGATCAATGCATGCCGTAACAAATGACTGAATTATGGACCCCACATACATAACTCCCTTTTTTTTTGGTGCGTTATTTTTTTTGTTTAATTTTAGGTCAATTCTGCTATGGACATAATTTCATAATCAGACTTCAATCTAGATCTTTCATTTAAATTAATAAATAAAGATGAAGGATCAAAATTCAAATCTGATTTAAATTTTCTGCCCACCATAAAATCACCCTTAATTTAATAGACAATTCATATTGAGAGAAAATTGTAGATTGAAATCCAGTTGAGAGATCTTTTGTGAATATTTAGATTTCAAAGGCTTGAAAGACTTGACTCATCTTTCTTTAAAGAAAAATTACCAGAAGAGATGTAAATGTAAATGTTGGAAGCTTGACTCATGGAAGCTATTAATTCGGAGGGAAAAAATTTATATACGGAAGATATAACATAAATAATTTTAAATTAAACAAAGGACGTTAATTTTTTTTAAGTATAGCACAGTTCGAGCGGTAATAGAATTGCCGCTATAGCACAACCATATAGCGGCAATAGCATTGCCGATGGAAGGGCTATAGCGGCGATTCTATTACCGCTCGTCCTTTGTTTAATCGCCCTTGCCTTTCCGTCCACATTTCAACTTTTTTACCGCTTATTCGGAGTTGTTGGTGTATTTATTTCTACACATTGGAAATGAAAGGACAGGGAATAGTCAAAGGTTAGAGGATTTTGACCTTGATTCACAGAAAAAAAAAAAAAAAAAACCTATAGCGGCCTCATTCTTAAAATGTGTGTTCATATATTATTATTGTTACATGTATTTTATTTCTAGTGATCAAATAATATATTTAATATTTTATTATTAGTCAGAAGTTGAAAAATGTGCGAGATAATAACAATAGGTGCAAGGTGTTTACAACAAAATAGTTTCATATCTCTGAAAAATACTCCTTAAAGAGACAAAGAAAAGAGATATCTAACTGTGCGAACATAATTTAATAAAATTAAATTTTTCATGACCGGAAACGATAACTGAATTAAGTGCAAAGAAATTAATTAATACTCCATATTTAAGAAGTTAAATAAATTCTAACTTCTAATGCATAATAGCTCTAATTATTTTCTAACACACAATTATACTTAGGAATTATTTATTTATTTATTATTTTTTTTTTTGCATTATTCATGATATCCATATAAACCTGTCAGGAAAATATGTAAGAGGTATATAGCTCATATGGATCTGTCTTTCTTAATAAATATATACATCATACTCTACTTCTCATCAATCTATAATTAATTTCTTCAGATTCAATGCATCGTTATTAATACAGAGCCCAAGACCATTCACTATGAATTGTTTCCTTCATTTAATGAAAAGAGGTACGCAGTACGAGGAGTGAGCAGTAACTAAGCGGTAAAAAAAAAGTTGAAATGTGGACGGAAAGGCAAGGGCGATTAAACAAAGGACGAGCGGTAATAAATTGCCGCTATAGCTCTTTCATCGGCAATGCTATTGCCGCTATATGGTTGTGCTATAGAGGCAATTCTATTACCGCTCGAACTGTGTTATACTTAAAAAAAAATTAACGTCATTTGTTTAATTTAAAATTGTTTATGTTATATTTTCCGTATATAAAATTTTTCCAATTCGGAGTCTTTAGCCCCGACTTTTGGGTAAGAAAAACGGCTAGTTCATCAAACTCACTGTCATGTGTTATGACTTATGAATTGTTGGACTAAGAATGTAAATTATCGTCTCATTGTGCATGTATTCGTAATTTTTTTAAATGAACCCTAAATTTTTTTTTTGAGTAAATAATTATATATATTTTATATTTTATGAAAAAAGGATATCGAGACTCGGCAGTCATTTTTCATGAGCAACAAACTGTACGGTTCACGTTTTCAAAATGTTGTTGTGTTATCGCTTTCATAATCCCGACTCTCTGGCTGCTAAATCATGTGATGACAACTAAAAGACTAATAAAAGTACATTTCTTCTTTTTCTCCCAACAAAAGTAAAGGAGAGGTCAGAGTTCTTCTTGTCACAATAAATCATGTTATGTTATTGGCCTCCTATTTATTGTACCCAGTATTTGCTTTCATACATGGATCTAAGATGCTTAGAATCAAATCGAGAAAATATAGGAAAAAAAGAAATGTATTTATTTGCAAAGGAATAAATAACAATAACGACAGAGTACCAATCCGATCCCTAATAATTTTTTTACTTATGTCTTGTACCTAAAAGGTTAATTAAAATTATAAACCTTATTTATTAAATATAATTAATAATTTATATCATATTTTCTGGATGCATGCAGCAATATTTTTGCTGCGCATATAAAGTGATCTAAATCACATGTAATATTTTTAGATGTTTTTATCGTCTACTTTATTATACATTTGAGAAGGTCATGTGGAACTCTCTGATTGAAAATGACAACAACGAAAAAATAAAATGATAAATAAATAAAAGGAAGTTGTATCCACGTGAGGATCGCTCTACATTATTCAAGCACAATTTTTCTATCACCAAGATATAGATATGGCTTCAGCTTTCAAAATTCAAAATGTTTATAGAAAAAATCATGCCTTCACTTCCTGTACAAGTGTATTTTTTTTTCTCCTCATTGTCTTTATCTATTTTTTTTTTCCTTTATGGTACAGCATATAGTCTTTTCAAGTATAAAACATAAAGTTGATGTATGAAGCTTTATTCCTTGTGTACTAGATAATGTATTTTGATGTACAAAACTTTATTCTTGTGTACTGGATAGTGTATTTTGGATCGATCTAATAGCCCTAAATCACGATACGCAATTTTCTATAAAATCTGTACTGTGTGACAGATAATGTATTTTGGATGATCTAATTGCTCTGGTATGATAAAAACTTACAATTTTCTTTTTATAAGGTTTTGAAAATAAATAACTTTTATATGAGTAGAATATTTTAGGTGTAATCTGGTGTATCTGATATCAAATTTCTCTTGCAGTATTTTCGCGGGGCCTGAATAACGACGAGGCACATTTATGTGTTCAACTTCTGTTATATATATATATATATATATATAGTTTTGCTATGGTGAGTTGCAACTCACCAAAGGGTCCGTGAGTTGCGATCAAAACTGATATATGTAGATCAAAATGACCGATCCAAACCGTCTAATACGATCTCCCTATTGAAATCTCCATGCAGATCAAATTTTACATTTTTTCGAAATTTTTAAGTATTTTTTGAAATTTTAGAAAATCATTAATCTAATTAGTTCTGAACCGTTCAAAAACAGCAGTTTTTAAAAATCTGAAAAAAATACTTAAAAATTTCAAAAAAATATAAATTTTGGTCTGCGTGGAGATTTCAATAGGGAGATCATATTAGACGGTTTGGATCGGTTATTTTGAACTAGATTTACGAGTTTTGATCGCAACTCACCGACCCGTTGGTGAGTTGCAACTCACCATAGCAAAACTCTATATATATATATATATATATATATATATATATATATATCCGTGTGATATGAAAATACTGGTTGCCGAGATCAGCTCAATAAGCATGATCATATCCGTTACAGTTGGCTAATATTATACTCTCTATTTAGCAAATACATAATCAAAGTTGATTAAATAATTTTTAACTAAATATTTAATTTTACAATTTCGACCCTCGTTCCATTCTGAAAACTCCCCGCAGTGGTAGTTTTTAAACTTCGTATCATATGAAGCTTTTTTTTTTTTTTTTTTTATCTTGACAGCCACTATCAAGTTTCCTAAAAAAATGAACCTGTTTTTTAATTTATTATTAACAGACAGTATTTATTCTTTCCAACGTCGGTAGCAAGTTCACATTTCTCAATTTTTAAATTTCAGGGGTCGCATTCATCTTTCCTTCCGATTTTTTTATTAGCAAATTCACCCTCCTAATGTGTGGATAAATTTTTTATCCATTGTGTGGGTAAATTTTTTATAAATATCATTGTATGAAAATATTTTTTTTACTATTTCAACTCAAAAAGTGTTTAAGATTAGTAAAGTGTTATAATCACATTATGATAAATTCAATATATAAGTTCAAATTATTATATATAAATGATCGAGTTATTTTATTTGTAGGATTTTTCAGTGTTTGTATATAATAATTAGTTGGGAGTAAACAAAAATAGAAACATAATAACCATGATAAAAATATGATCCACAATAAATCTAAATTCCATTTGTATTTATCATGTACCTTTTATACATTGTTGTTATATTTCTAATTTTAACTTGGTATAGATGAAAGATTTAAGTCTTTTATCTCGTTATTAAATCCAAACCATAAAACTCTCTGGTCTATATCGTATATTACAACATTAAGACACATCTTTTGATTCAAAATTTGATAGATCTTTGATATAATTTGGATAAATTTTTGGATTGATATTTTATAAGGAAATAAATAATAGATGGGACACAACACGAAGAGTTTATATGTTTCGAGAAATATTTTATTAACGATCACTATTTGCACTTAATTTCAGGATACCTCTTCCAGTCTTCCCTCACAACTCACGTCTCTTTCGTCTCAGAATGTAACTATTTACGAATATACAAAGTAAAATTGTGATCTTCCAACGCAGGTATCATGTCATAAACGTCAGATTCCATGATAATTATTTATTGTGACCATTATAGAAAAATTATATTTATTCTGATTTTTATTATTAAAAATAATAAATAATAATAGATGGGACGTAATAGAAAGAGTTTATATGCTTCGAGACCTCTTCCATCCCTAGCATCTCTTTCGTCTCACAATATAATATTTAGAAATACAAAAAGTAAAATAGTGATCTTCGAACGTATGTATTATATCATAACATCAGATTTCATGATAATTATTATTGTGACCATTATAGAAAAATTATATTCAACATTCATTACACGATATCTCATATCTCATGTGTTGAATTTTAATACCATACATTTGTCATTATAAAAATAACAATATTTAGTACATTGTTATATTAAATTTGAATGCTTTACTTTTCAATAATATAAATTTAATGACCAAACATAATTACTAAATAGTATGTGGTCTGGTGGTTCGGTAGTAAAAACACTAAGTTCGCCTCCAAAATGTCTCACGATACAATGACAAAACAAATTTGGCACGATCTCTAAATAACTCTAAATAACTCTATTTTAAATTATAAATAATAAATAAATTTGACACGATCTCTTTATTTTGGTAATAGTCTAGACTTTGTTACAGTTGTACATTTTTCTAAATTTTTTTATAAACTACATAAATTTATTCTCTGAAAAAATATTTGGAAATGATTCGGAAATATTCACTGCAAAATTGATTTTGTCATTCCCAAAAAATTAAGGGAGCTTATGAAACACAATCTAACACAATCCACGATCTCTACATTTCCCCAAAAAATGGACGAACGTGCGTTGTGCACCGATGTACCTTACCTCATCCCCTAAACAAAAATATTAGTCACTCGCTAATGGCTATGTTGTGTGGTTCTCCGAAACGCATTGCTAAACAACAAAAGTAACCGAACATTTTACTTGGAAGCTTCGTTGGATGTTGAGCTGTTGACCGATAGTTTGTCAGTTCTTTCGTACAAACAAACACGCACAGTCGTTGTTCACAGCGGATCCAGATAATTCCGCCGTGAGTCATGAGAGTGATGACAGCATCACCCAAGAAAAAGGGATAAAAAAAGAGAATAATAACATTAAAGAGAAAAATTAAAAGCGACATGCCGACCCAAAATTTTTGGCTAATAGAGAAAAGGAAGGAAGAGAATATGGCTATGGTATATTCCCTGAAGAGTAACCGCATCTAAGGTTTGCTGCAATTCTCTCCCAATTGCAGCCTCTTTGGACTTTCTAAATGGCAATGTGAACCAATAAAAAAAAAATGGCAATGTGAAAAATATGTTTTATTTTTTAGGTGTCGAAAAAAAAGATGTTTTAGTTATTTTTAGGGAATGAGGATTAAGCTTCGAATTTTTATCAAATGCAAACACAAGTGGTGTTTAAATTTATAAACCTTTAGAAAGCAATTTAAAAAAGAATTAAAATAAACAAAAATAATCTCTTTATCAAGAGTTCAAGACAGTGATTCAGTCACCACTGATGTTTGATTTGCTTACCATAGAGGGTTTTTAAATGTCTTTTGGATGTCTTCTTTTATTGTTTTTTATTTGGTGTAATTAGCTTGTAATATCTTATAATACTTTTTTTAATAATTTTTTTTTTCTTTTTGTTGGTCGGTGCTGGCCAACTAACCTTAAAAAAAGTAAAAAAAAAAAAAAAAACTTAAACTACATGTGCCAATAAAGGTGCAACTTTTAGTACATTTTTTATCATATTAGAACACGCATTGCCAACAAAGGTTCAATTTTCAGTACATTTTTTTTTATCATATTAGATTACAGTCCCTTGTAAATATGTTCTGTGAGTCATTTTTTTCCCTGTAAGCATAATAAATGTTTGTAATGCACGAAGACTTGTTTCACAAGATTGTAATTTATATTTCATTTGTAACTTACAAAGAGTTGTTTCACACGATTGTAAATGCTAAGTAATTTATATTTCAATATAAACTATGTGTAAAGATTGAGATTACTTTTGGTGCTCCAATTTTTCAAATAATTGTTAAATCAATGTCTAACACGTTGCCCTTCAGTTAAATCTCGATTCAATCTTTAATAGTAGAACCATCTTGTTTTATGTTGCAAGAATGATGACATGTAATGCAAAATTTTATCTTTTTGCATCTTAACTTATATGATCCAAAACATTAATATGGCATTGAGTATCTTAGACATATCTTTTTTTGAGGACCGGCTGGCAATAGCCAACTTGTAAAATTTCATGATAAAAAATCTGTACAAGAATCTTAGACATATCATTGACAAAGAGATTAATTTTCTATTTGCGTAATTTGTATATATGGGCAATAATTAAAAAATATCTTCAAAATTGTCGTGAGATATGCGTATTACATCATAATTTTTCAATTTTACATTAATCAAGATATTAACAAAATATGAATGGAATAATTTCAACTTTCAAGTAATATTTTTTAATGCTATTATACCCATTAAAATAAATCTAAAATGTCATTATTCTTTATTGTATGCGCAAAAAAAATATTTTGTCATTCGAATATTATACTCTGTGTTAAGCAAAGGATGTCTCATCAAAGCATGGAAATTAAATCACATTATAAATTTTCTAAAGCACACAAGGCACTCAAATTAATACTCTATAAAAAAATATTATTTTCATCTGAAATAAGCAAAACACGATAGTACAAATTATTTAAATTTTAGTGGACAGCATAAAATCTTCAGTTACGAATTTAAAATATAATAATGGATAAACTGTCTTTCCATATAAACAAACTAAAACCAAATAACTTTTCAGCGTCGAACTTGAATTTGTTAAATTCTTATGATTACCAAATGGCAAATCAAATATCTTTCTAGATGCTATCGCATGATTTGATTTATTTTTAAAATATAATCTCTCGGTCAGGTCGTCCGCTTCCACAAACCGATGACCAATAGCATAAAATAATTATGTAGTCTTTAATATATTATATAAAAAGTTTTTAAATACATTTAACGAGATCCCGATCCATATGTTCGGGAACAACAAATTTTGAATAATTATTTCATTATTAAGCGCAATATTTACAACGATTACAATTATACCGTTGGGTGAGAATTTCCTAAATTCTATAATCCTGCTATTGTAGGAAATGACAGGCTATAACCTTTTCCAACCAGATTCACTATTTACTGCTCCGCCAATTAATTTACCCAGTTAATTTCCATCCATAATCTCTGGGTCTCCCACGGCACCGTCCAGAAATTGAATCTAATCTTTCCTCTATTACAAGTGCATTAATATTGACAAAAGAATATTTTCAGTTATGCCCTTGATTCTAAAAGAAAATACAATATTATGGTCAAGAGCTTGTCACAACTGCAACCTCTGCTAATGTGCCAACTCCAAATTTATTCTAGCACTTTTTAGTCAATTATTTAATGAAATCATTATTTTAGCGAAATAGGTTCCAAAAACGGATGTGATAATTCCAGAATTATTGGACAACTGTAAAATCTAACCTTCATCTTTAATTTGAACTTGTGAATTTAATTTCAGATTTGTATATAACGTGATTACAAATTTACAATTACCACTTTTAATCGTATGCCCACAATAGCTATGTAATTGTTTTAAAAACTTGCTCTATATTGGTAGTTAAACTTTATATTCTGCAGTAAATACTACAATTAGAAATGAAAATATAAATACTCTTAAAATTATTTGTTCATAAATACTACAATTGGAAATGAAACATATAACTCCCAAAATTATAGTAAAATTTTGAACTCTGTACGCCCACGTGGCATACCAAATTGAAACCACAAATTTTGTTGGCTGTATTCAATCACTTAGTGGGGGACTGGGGGTGTATTTCTGTCTATTTCCATCGACTGAGGATATTTTTGTATTTATCTTTTAAAGCAAGCACCAAAATAGAAAAGGTCCCCAAAATATTTATTGAATTATTTCTATGCTTTCCTTTTTAAACTTACAAAGCCTAGTGTTTTTCTATAAATACCCCTCTCTAGCAATACAATTTTCTGTATCTCTCCACTATTGACCCACTACTGGTACAACTGTACTTCTCATCTCTCCTTTTTCTCCTCAATCGCCATCTTCTCGTTTAGTCTCTAACACTCTCTCTTCTTCAGAGAGTTGCGAGAGATTCTCTCTGATTCGAGTTCTTTCATGGCGACGAGGAATTCTGTGGAGAAATTGTCTTCTATAGATGCCCATCTGAGGCTTTTGGCACCGAAGAAGGTATCAGAGGATGACAAACTTGTCGAGTATGATGCACTTCTACTTGATCGTTTTCTAGACATTCTCCAAGCCTTGCATGGAGAAGATCTGAAAGAAACGGTATGATTTCTTTGAAAGTTGAAAGTTTGTTTCTTTTTTTTGCATTTTCAGACTTAATTTGTTGCTGAATTGTACAATTGATTTAAGATTTGCATGAAAAAAAAACTTGAGTTGGGTCAAAAGTATAATATAATTCGGAACTTGATTTTTGTTAATTTGTAAAAGTTAAATGGTTGAGCAGTCGAACAGTGATTGACTTTCAATTCCAAATCGTTCGGAAGAAATTTTCTAAAATAATTTTTTTTACGTATAAACGTAAATAAGGGTTCCATGTAGCGCATGACACAGAAATTGTTCGGATTTGACTTAAAATTTGCTAATTTTTTCTCAAATTTGAATGGTTTTATAAGCATTTAGTGATTAGACGTTTGATCAGTGTTTAATACAGTAAGTTCTCCTCTTTTTTTTTATTGGTTTTACACAAGCACATAAGGTTTGCATGAAGGAATAACCGGATCTCATTAATTCCATTGTTTCTCCTTCTTCTTAATAGATTTTGTTCGGGCAATTGTGAGTTTTATTTTGCAACTTGGTTGCATTTGTGCAGTTTGGTTTTGGTAATGAGTTTGTCAGCGCGTTATCCAATCTTTACTTTGGAAACTCCATCGATTTTTTTTCCAAATCAAATGTTAATTTAGCGATCGGATTAGGCTAGAATTTTAGTGGTTCCCACTATTTCTCAAGTGACCACACATCTTTTAAGATAAAAGATTGCATTGTTAATTGGTTCCCACCTCAGCAATTACTTGGTTCCCCTGACTTAGTGCTGCTTAATTATTTTAATCTTTGGGAGGGGTGATCTCAATAGATTTCAATTGACAAATTATTTCGAGTTCTTCCGTTCTATGTTTCCTCTCTGCTTTGTAATTTGGACTGTGCTTTTTTAGACTTTAACAGAACCTAAAGAAATTTATTTTTGGTTTTTACGGAACCCCTTCACTCTAGATTTCTATAGTTTAAAACTCTGAATGTTATTGAAAGACATTTTTGATATACAATTGCATTTTCTTCTATCATATTAAAAGTCGTACATTGCATTTTGATTTATTAGATTGGATAGGAATTGACACACTTTTATTGATTTATTAGACTAGAATTGGTTACCCTTTCTTTGGCAGTATTAAAAAACGATAAATCAAAGATTGTGCTTTATAGAAATAGAAATAAATATGATAAATATGCTCATTTGTTAGGGATGGGTGTTTTCTGTGGGTCATTGTTCAATCAATCAGTATCAAGTTTTGACTTTTTTGATCAATTTTCAGTGACAAGTCATGATATGTTAAAAAAATTTCTACTTTTTTTTATCAACTAGTGTCTAGTCTGCACTTTTGCAATGGGAAAAAATATAAATGATTGTTTTTATGAAATATATATTTATGTTGACAATGTTTTTTAGAGGTTTTATTGTTAATAGTTATAGTAAGCTTTTGTCGTGTTGCCCACTTTAGGTAATTAATTTCAATTAACAATCAAATTGGCTGTAAATCATGTCATCCTTTTTAAATATACTATGTATGTGTTGTAAAGAGTAACATGACCAATCAATCCCTCTTTTAGTTATGCCCCACTTTCGGTAATGCTTTGCTTTCGGGATAGCCCCTTCAATTTGCTATATGCAAAGATAAGTTATTAACTGTAGTTTTATTAAGGAAACTTATAAAAAAGCCGTACCTTTTTATAATCACTTTAACATTGCTTGGCTATTAGTTTTTGTGGGGGGTCTACCCTGGTAAGCTTAAGAATTATAAGTTGGAATAGCAAGTGTGTGTTGTTCTACTAGTGATGGATGTTAGTGAAAAAGGTAACTTTTTAATCCACTCAGCTGCTCGGGTTAAGAATTAGACTTCTTAACTTGTTCGTTCAATCTTTTAAATTGTATAAAAGGTATTTTTGTTCAGAATATCATAAAAGTGATATTGCCCTGTTAGTTTAATCTTGGCCTCATAATAATGTCTAATGAATTTGAAATTACCAAGATGCCCTCAAGTTTCTTTTATTTATTTATTTTTTTGACTCAGATAGCTTCTTTTGCTTACACTGTTTTACTCATTGACAGTTTTCTTCCATTTTCTTTGTCCTTTTCATATGTTCCTTACCAACCCCCCAACTTAAAATAAGAGTAGTAATTCTAAATTTATAATTTTTCAGGTGCAAGAATGTTACGAGCTGGCGGCGGAGTATGAGAGAAAATTTGATCAGCAAAAGCTTGATGAGTTGGGTAATGTGCTGATGAACCTTGATGCAGGCGACTCCATTGTGCTTGGCAAATCCTTTTCCCACATGCTTAACTTGGCTAATTTAGCTGAGGAGGTAATGTGACCGAATCACTCTTTTTAATATGAAATTGATCATTATCTTTTTACATCTTAACTTGGGTCAATTTAGGAGTCTTCTCTGATATTATTTACTTTTGCAACAGGTGCAAATTGCATACCGTCGAAGGATAAAAAAGCTTAAGAAGGGAGACTTTGCCGATGAGAACTCAGCCACAACCGAGTCAGATTTAGAAGAGACCCTAAAGCGTCTTGTAGCTGATCTGAATAAATCACCATCTGAGGTTTTTGATGCTCTTAAGAGCCAGACTGTTGACTTGGTGTTGACTGCACACCCGACCCAGTCTGTCAGGAGGTCCCTACTCCAGAAACATGGAAGGTATGTTACTGCTTCTGCTGGTGATGGGTCATGTCTTGTGAATTTGTATCCAGTATCTGCTGATTAAGGCCTATTTAAATGTTACAAACTTCCACAAAAAGAAAAACAAAAATGAAACATTTGCGAATGCAAAGCTAATAGCAGAAAATACAATTGGTTGGAATTTTTGCAATACTAATATGATATTACATTCTTTCAGGATAAGGAATTGCCTAGCGCAGTTGTATGAAAAGGACATAACTCCAGATGACAAGCAGGAGCTCGATGAAGCCCTCCAAAGAGAGGTATTTTCCAATATCCTGTTAAGTAGATTTCAAAATGTTCTTGTACAATGACCAGCTGCATCACTAATTACTGTTTTAGTGGGTAGGGATATAGGGATATGTTAAAACCCAAACTTATTTGACATCTGCAGCATCCAATAAATGGTTATAAAAAAAAATGTAAAATTGTAAATATGTTTCATATAGATTATATATGACACATAAATTTTGATGGAGTTGAGGTATCGTCTCAATCAAGTAGTACCTAAATTGAGACAGCTCATTCTTCAAACCGCTTGATTAATGACCAATCAACTTTCAAATTGCACCATAATTTTACTCTTTTACCCTTATGATTTTGATAATCCTTTGATCGGATGTAGCAGTTGTCAGATAAATTTGGTGTCAATGTAACCTCTCTCTTTATAATTTATCTTTCTTAGGTTAACTTGTGTCCATCATAAATACATCTAATGAACAGTAAAAAAGATAATGGAAAACAAACAACATAAATAAGAAACTGTGCAAAATCCTCTATCAAGGAACTGGACCAGTTTTCTGTTGTGGAGTCCAAGGTCACAATAGAACAAAAGGATCCATTGTTCTTATCAGTTTGTTCTCTCCAACATATCTCTGAACTACATAGTATTTAGCCATAAACATTTGTTTCTGTAAATTAGATTCAAGCAGCATTCAGGACTGATGAGATAAGGAGAACACCTCCTACTCCGCAAGATGAAATGAGGGCCGGAATGAGCTACTTCCATGAGACCATCTGGAAAGGAGTTCCCAAGTTCCTACGCAGAGTTGACACAGCTCTGAAGAATATTGGCATCAATGAGCGTGTGCCTTACAATGCGCCACTCATACAATTCTCCTCCTGGATGGGTGGAGATCGCGATGGTACAAAATCTATTGAACTATTTACGAAAAAGAATGTGATTTCATGTCCATGGGAGCACTAAGTTCTGGAAAAATATCTCTGCTGTCAGGTCAATGAATTGGGAACATGCATTAACTTTGGGTGCTTTCCTTGTCACAATTACTGTAGGGAATCCGAGAGTGACTCCAGAGGTCACAAGGGATGTATGCTTGTTGGCTCGATTGATGGCTGCTAACATGTACTATTCACAGATAGAAGATCTGATGTTTGAGGTGGATACCTATTCATTAACTTGTTTCCTTGTGTGTTATACCAGTCCTGACCTAATAACTCCAGAATGCCAGCAATAAAAAAAAAAGATCCTATACCGCATTCAACCTATTCTGTTGTGGTACCAAGCTATAAGATCCTTGAAGATTACTGAAGTATAGAGTATTATTAATAAGGCAATTTTAAACTTTTGAAGTTATCCATGTGGCGCTGCACTGAGGAATTGCGCCAGCGTTCTCAGGAGTTGCATGCATCAACAAAGAAAGACAACAAGCACTATATCGGTGTGTATAACAACCTTCTAACTTTCTTTCTCTGCTTCAAATCATAGAGAATGCCAATTCATTTTATGACTGAAGCATTGGCAATACTGCTGCCTGCAATATTGTAAAATCATTTGTTTAAAAATGATATAATAATCAAATTACATCCTGACCAATTATGAAATCTTGCATGCGGGTAACTAGCCTGATTAGCTTGTGTAGATTAGTTGCATGAGTGACTTCTGGCACTTTTTCAGATGCACTAATGAAACATGTGAAATAATATAATACTGAATAAAATTTACGTATTTTTTTTTTCTGATTTATTGTCTTCATTTTTTGGTTGAACCCAGAGTTTTGGAAAAAGGTCCCTTCAAGTGAGCCATATCGTGTTGTACTTGGTGATGTGAGAGACAAGCTGTACAATACACGTGAGAGAGCACGTCATCTCTTATCCCAGGGACATTCTGACATACCTGAAGATGCCACTTTCACCAATGTTGAGGAGGTATACCATGTTACATTCAAGGCTACTGTTCTAGTACATTTTTATAAATAAACAAAGAAAGTTAGAGCTGCTTGCTTGTGATCGTTAACACCTTTTCTCAATTTTTTTCGTCCCTATTTCTTTGAAAAAAGATGTTGAGAGTACTTTTTTTTTGTAGTTTCTGGAGCCACTGGAGCTCTGCTACCGCTCGCTCTGCACATGTGGTGACCGAACGATTGCTGAGGGGAGCCTCCTTGACTTCCTTCGCCAAGTCTCCACCTTCGGCCTGTCACTTGTGCGTCTTGACATCCGCCAAGAATCAGATCGCCACACTGATGTGCTTGATGCCATCACCACATACCTTGGAATTGGATCCTACCGTGAATGGTCCGAGGAGAAGCGCCAGGAGTGGCTCCTCTCTGAACTCACAGGGAAACGACCCCTTATCCCCCATGAATTTCCCCAAACAGAAGAGATTAAAGATGTGCTCGACACCCTTCATGTTATTGCTGAGCTCCCGTCAGACAACTTTGGAGCTTATATCATTTCCATGGCAACCTCCCCGTCAGATGTTCTAGCCGTAGAGCTGTTGCAGCGTGAGTGCCATGTGAAGAAACCACTGCGTGTTGTGCCGTTGTTTGAGAAGCTTGCAGATCTTGAGGCAGCCCCTGCAGCTGTAGCACGATTGTTCTCAATCGAATGGTACACAAACAGAATCAATGGCAAGCAAGAAGTTATGATTGGCTACTCTGACTCTGGCAAGGATGCAGGCCGGTTCTCGGCTGCATGGCAGTTGTACAAGACCCAGGCTGAGCTTGTAAAGGTCGCAAAAGAATACGGCGTGAAACTTACCATGTTCCACGGTCGTGGTGGTACTGTGGGTAGGGGTGGAGGCCCCACCCACTTGGCTATCCTGTCTCAGCCACCGGATACGATTCATGGGTCTCTCAGGGTTACAGTCCAAGGGGAGGTCATTGAGCAGTCATTTGGTGAAGAACATCTCTGCTTTAGGACACTGCAGAGGTTCACAGCTGCCACATTGGAGCATGGCATGCACCCACCAGTGTCACCAAAGCCAGAGTGGGCTGCACTTATGGACGAGATGGCAGTTATCGCTACCAAGGAGTATCGATCAATTGTTTTCAAGGAGCCACGCTTTGTTGAGTATTTCCGCCTGGTGAGTTACTCCTTTTAATCTACCAGTTCTGTACCTGATTCCTTTTATTCCTATTGTTCTATGGTTGCTGATAATATTCATATCTCCTACCTTTGGAGAGTTCTACTGTTTCTTTTTTATTTGTTTGCTGAATGATATGATTTCATATCAGCCAACCCAAAGCAAAATGCTGGCCCAAAGAAAAAAGGAAACAAAGGACTGGGAACCAAACAACTAGCCCTGTTTAGCCAATTAGCATTTCCTGTCATGAGACCTCTTGGTGTTACTTTGCAATAATGACTTTTTCCCATTTCAACGTGGCATGCCCCTGTTATTAACAAACTGCCTGGTTAGTGACACAAGTTTTCCTGAGTTGGATGGCGAGGTGAATAGGATCATAGTTGATTTTCAGCTTACTGTTAATTTTAAGTCTAAATTAGTATTTGCTGCCATACACACCTCAATTGAACTGCATAGAGAAATAAAAGTAGTAGATCGTTCTCTCATTTTTCCTTCTTAAAGTCAACACTAACAGTAACAATTGGAAATGCCTTGTATTATTATACAGGCTACACCTGAGCTTGAATATGGCCGTATGAACATTGGCAGCCGTCCATCCAAGCGCAAACCTAGTGGCGGCATCGAGTCGCTTCGTGCCATCCCTTGGATCTTTGCATGGACACAGACCCGTTTCCACCTGCCTGTGTGGCTTGGTTTTGGTGCTGCATTTAAGCACGTGATCGAGAAGGATGTGCGCAAGATCCACATGCTCCAGGAGATGTACAATGGGTGGCCATTTTTCAGAGTCACCCTTGATCTGGTGGAGATGGTTTTCGCCAAGGGTGACCCTGGAATTGCAGCTCTGTATGACAAGTTGTTGGTGTCCGAGGATTTGTGGTCATTCGGCGAGAAATTGAGAGCTAATTATGAAGAAACCAAGAAGCTTCTTCTTCAGGTATATATTGCTACTTTGCCAGATCTATAGGAATTATGGCTCTTTGGGATCTGGAAATTCTGAGCTTGGTGAGAAGCATTGGTAGGATTTATGTGAAGAACTGTTTTTTTACCTACTAATGCACAGTTTTTTGGCAGATAAAACTTATATTGCAAAATTCTCAAATTTACCTTTATTGTCTGAGGATTGTAATTGTGCATCGTGACTTGATTTTACAACCCTATTATCTGGTCTATAGGGCCAAAAACTGGAAGAAATGCAAAATAGGTTTTAAATTAAGTGGTTGCTCAAATACTTTGGTGCAAAATAGGTTTTAAATTAAGTGTTTGCTCATAAACTTTGGTGATTACATGTTTGCATCTTAAACTCTCTTTAAATCTCAATATTTTTGAAAACTTTTAAACATGGGTAACATATTAAACTTTCCGAGGTTTAGGTACTGGTATTCTCAGAATCTCTATAAGATGAATTCCCAAATCCTATACTAAGCTTTTTTTTATCTGCCTGTAGGTTGCTGGCCACAAGGACCTTCTAGAAGGAGATCCCTACCTAAAGCAAAGATTACGCCTCCGTGATGCTTACATCACAACCCTCAATGTGTTGCAAGCTTATACACTCAAACGGATCAGGGACACTAACTACCATGTGCAGTGCCGGCCCCACCTGTCAAAGGAGATCATGGAGTCGTCCAAACCTGCTAACGAGCTTGTCAAACTTAACCCCGCAAGCGAGTACCCACCTGGTTTAGAGGATACTCTAATTCTCACTATGAAGGGTATTGCTGCTGGTATGCAAAACACTGGTTAAGTGTATGTTGGCTTGGTGTTATATATATGCCCCTTTTTAGTTTTTATCTATATTTACTTGTGATGAGTCGTTTGTTTTATAAGGCTCTTGTTGCCGCGATATGCGAGAAATAAATTATCCCGGATGAACATAATGTATGAGGCAAGATTATGATGAATGTTGTTGTGTTTGCATATATTGAACTTGAAATAGTCCATATATGCATTTTATCTTATGGTTTCTTTTAAGAATTTTGTTGCCCAATAACTATAGTATAGATCTTTTTGTGTTGTTTCTCAATTATTCTCTTTTTCTAAATTGACTTGATGGATATTAATAAATTCTCATCTAACTTCGATCCTCCCCAGTTATTGCTGGAATCATACTATACATGTGTAATCAATGGCACCCATGTTGCCATAAATACGGCATTGACTAGTTGTCTTGTCCATAATCAACAGCCTTGTTGTAAGGTTTTTTTTTTTTTTTTTTTTAAGAAAAGCTTCGTAGCGGCTACCAAGTAGCCTTGTTGTAAGCTTTTGACAGGGCAATGTTTTTATACATGTTATCATGCTAATTGAGATGACTTTGGTAAGGTAAAATATTTCAAATTGACTTAGAAAAAGAATAAATAGTTGAGACTTCCAAGTGGCATTGGAATAGGAGCACCGAGTCTAAAAGTAGAAAGTTTCAGATTTGTGCATTTTTTTTCCTCGAGACGTGAGTAGATGGTGAGAAAACAATACTTCTATCCTAGTTGCAAACTTAGGGTGCGTTTGACAAAATAAGAGTTAGTACGGTTAGTGGTGTAAGGTTAGTACTTTTTTAGGTTAGAGGGGTAGAATGATGAGAGTAATGATTTGATGGGGTTAGTGTTAATTTAAGATTAGTGAATGTTGTTTGGCGCGGTATGTTGAGGTTATTATTTCAAGATTAGCAACTATTAGTGGTGTAATTATTATTAACTATTAATTAGTAGTCATTAATAACTATTAATTATTAACTATATAATTATAAAAATAAACCATTATTAATTATTATTATCATTATTATAATAACTATTATTGAATATCGTTATTATTATAATTTTACATCAAGGATTATTTAAATTTATACAATTATTATTACAATAACTATTACCAATTATTAATTATTATAAATATTACCATAATTATTAGTTAATTATTATTATAATTATTAATATTATTTATTTCGAATTATTAATTACATTAATTATTATTATATTAATTGTTAACTATTAATTATTAATTACTAGTTTTTATTTATTATCAGTTACTAATTATTATTAATCAACATTAATTATTAATTGTTAGTTATCATTGATTATTAATTATTATTATATTAATTTAAATTTATATGATTATTTTTAATTACTAATTAAGTATTAATTATTATTACAATTATTAATATTGATTATTTTTAATTAACTAGTATTAATTATTAGTTACTAATTAGTTACTAATTTTTATTAATTATTATTTAATTACTTATTTATTGTTATTAATTATTATTTATTTAATTATTAATTTTTATTAATAACTATTATTTAAATATTTATTATTAATGATTAATTACTATTAGTCATTAAAATAATAATAATTATTACTTATTAATTAATTTTAATTATTATTAATTTATACAAATTAATTATTGTTAATTATTAATTATATCTAATTATTATTAATTATTAATTTAATTTATTATTATTTATTAATAAATAATTATTGATTATTATTACAATTATTAATATAAATTATTTTAATTAATTATTATTTACTCATTATTATTAACTATTCTTAATTATTAATAAGTATTAATTACTATAAATTATAATCATCTAAAATTAATTATTAATTTTTGTCAATTATAATTATTATTGATTATAAATTAATATTAAATAATATGAATTAAAATTAATTATTATTAATTATTAAAATTTATTTAATAATTTAATAATTTATTATTATTATCACTTATTAAATATTATTTATTTATTTATTATTAAATATTAATAATTAATATATATTAGGTATTGTTAATTATGAATTATCACTGTTAATACAAGATTGCGCTAACTCTTGACGTGGTGAAATCGCTAACTCACATCTTGGGTGAGTTAGTAGGTTAGAGCATGGGTAGCGACTAACCCGTCTAACCTTGATTCATTTGGCAAACACTCTTGATGTAGGTTAGCGCACTAACCTCAGGGGAAGTGCTAACCTTGGGTTGCCAAACGCACCCTTATTATGAGAAAATCAGTCATATACCCCTCTAATCTTCTCTAATTGGATATTTACCCCTCCAATCTTTTATATTGGATATTTACCCATCTAATCTTGATAATAATGGACATTTAACCTTATTGATAATTTTAATGACAATTTAAATTCTAAAAGTCAAGTTTATGAAAAAGTGACCAAATTATCCCTACCTTTTGTCTAATCCGGCCTCCTCTTCGTCTTGTCCAATCTCCCCAGCATGTGTTTCTTTAATACATCTTTGAACTTCAAATCAACAAGTATCTCGCACTAATTATTGAAAAAAGTAACAAAGAAAAAATTGTTTTCTTTATCCAGATACAAACATTCACACAGCTTTCTCTCTTGGCATTTCAATTCGAATTTTAATTGTCAACAAACAAGGCCTTTTTTGAATCAACGACTGTCCTTGGATTTATTGTAACATTATGATATTTTATATTATTTTAAAATTAAAGTTAAAAGTATTTTTATTATGATATTTTAATTAGAAAATAAAAGTTAATTTAATATTCCCTTTAGATGGGTACATGACGTTTAATTTTAGGTGTTAAATACTTTTTTTTTTTCGTGTCCTTGTTTTGGTCAGTATAGATCTTTAAATTAAGGTGAACTTTTTTAGTGGTGGTTATTTAAGAAAACCTTCTAATTATACCTTGCTTTGTACAAGCCAGTGAATAAGTTAAGATAGTATATGCGATCAGAGTTGGTTATTTTTATTAAGAAATCGCCTATGAAAAGAGGCGGTTATTTTTAAGAGGCACAGTTAGGTTAGATACGCCCTACATATACCACTTTCTCTCGTACAAAAAAAAAAAAAAAAAAAAAACCAAGTGCCTCCTTTTTAAATTCCATTTCCGATTTATTTCTTAATACTGCTAAAAGAGTTTGACGATAGGGAAGAAGCAGTGGTTGAAAAGTAAGTTTGTTCACTATTTGCATTTGATCTCCTTAATTCGATTAACAATTCGAATCCAGTTGGAACCCTCAAACCAGTGTATTGAAGTTATACTCCGTGTCTCTTTTTCATGGACATATATAAATTCTTGCTTTATTAAATCTTGTTTATTTAATTGATGTGTATACTGGTTGCAACTACAAACTTCTAGTTATAATACTAGTGTCCGTGAAAAGCTGTTTTTATTTTATTATATTATTTTCTCTTGAAACTTTGACATGTGTACTTAGTAAACGAATAATATGGTGAAATAAATTGGGCTATGGGAATAAAATATTGAAAGCAATTCATTGGTTCCAAGAAGCACCGAACTTCTTTAATGAAGTTGAGAAAATTTGACCAAGTGCTCTATCGGTTGACCAAATGAATTTATTTAAGATATAGTATTGGTTGTCTATTTCAGTTAATCAATCGTATATACAGATATTTTATATAAACACTAAAGTTTGGTTAGTATCATGTGAGTTGCTATGCCGGGCACACTATGTTAGTTGTAAGACTTGTTTTTTTTTTGTTTTTTTTTTTATGATCCCTCATCTTCGGATCTGTAGTAATTAGGGTTATTTACGCATGATTTAGGTACAGGTCAAGAAGAGCAGGAGGAGTAGAGTTTGAACGTGCCGCATTACTTGACAGGTGCGGATCCTGGTTACGTTGTGAAATTGATTTCATATATATATATATATATATATATATATATATATATTAGATAGATATAGTAGGAGTATATGATTGGCCTTTCTTTATACTTCACTCGCTTTTATTTTTATATAGTGCATAAATGTTTTATTAGTAATAGTGGTTTCATATCTGTTGTATGATAAATAAAGATAAGGTAACATGAAGTTACATAGTCAATATGCATGGTTTGGTTATATAAATTTGCATGTGCATAATGTTAGTGTTAAATAGAAAAGACAGTGCATATTAATTGTGTAAATGTTAAGTGGAGTGGAAGATAACCGTGGTACCAAGAGTTTGGCTTGAGGGCCCTAGTACTAGCGCGCTCCCCAGAAGATATTCGTTCGCGATGGATAAGTGTGCTTCCTGGGTTTGTGTTGTGGATGTGATGCCAATCTAGTGGGCTTGGTAAGTGGGGCGTGTTATCATGTGAAATGAAATTTATGATAAACAATAGAGAATTGCGAAACTATTAAACTGATATGTTGCATTCTTTTTGAGGTTGTCTTCATCATGGCATATTTTTACAATAGGAGAACATGTTGCGAATAAAGAATTATTGTGCTGATTGTCATTGCATGTTTCATTAAATTTTCACAACTCTCCGGGCGGGAACTGAATACCGCACGGAGAGATTATTTCAGTCTCCCATCCGTTATTTCTCCATATTATATGGGTTTCAGGTATTGAAGATCATGATTTATTTCTTTCGAAATGTGAGGTTCAAGGATGCGGGTTAAAGATGTCACATTTGCTTTGAAATGTTTACTTTATCTTTATGAACAAGAATGGATTTGGAACATTAGACGATCAGGAGAGTCTAATGTTATAACTTACCCTGATAGTCTGTGTCTTTTCTTTACTTTATTTTGTTGTTGGATACCTATGGTTTAAATTTTATGAAAATGGCATCTATTATCTTATGTAAATTAATTGTATTGTATATGATGTTGTGCGCCTTGAGTATTTATATGCGACGGGTTGTTGAGATACACTCCGAGTCGGGTAAAAGTGATCCGGGGTGTGACATTTATACTTCAAATCCTTTACATAGATAATCCAAATATAGAAGTCTAAAAAGAATAATGCCAGTATATCAAGAGTACATAATCATTGGTAAATGACAATTATCTTGAATTTAAATGCTTGAAGAAATACATTTTACAAGGGCCGAAACATCCATACTGGAAACAACGTAAAAACTTCAAGCAAAAACAATAAAATAAATACAAAAATTCTACATGATAACTGTTTGAATTTAATTTATAATTCACGAAAACTTATATTTCAATAGCTTGTTTAATAAAATATGTGCTCACACACTCCTTTTTCACAGAAAATGAACTGGTGGGTATTGGTTTTTGGTTGTTATGACGGGTCATTACCTTTTTTGCTTTTTTATCCTTCTTTCAAACGTGCTGCAGTACTTCGTTTTATCAAGAAAGAAAATTAAAATAGTGACATCAACTGGAATTGAATAGGGAGCGCGTAAGTGGCAGCCATAATATAAATAACCCAAGCTACCAGTCGTGCTAATCATTGCAAGGAGAGGTGAATGTTTCTACTTGGATAAAAAGAACATGTTTTTCTTTGTTTCTTTTTTCGAACATATTACCGCCAGATGCTTGATTCGAAGTTCAAAGATGTATTAAGGAAACGCATTATGGGGAGATTGGGGAAGACGAAGAGACCGGGTTGGACAAGGCAGGGATATTTTGGTCAAATTTTCATAAAATTGATTTTTAAAATTTAAATTGTCGTTGAAATTAACAATAAGGTAAATATCCATGATTATCAAGATTGAAGGGGTATATATCCAATATAAAAGATTGGAGGGGTAAATATCCAATCAGAGAAGATTAGAGGGGTATATGACTGATTTTCTCTATTATTATAAAATCATCTATGTTTGATACCATTTAGATCCCAAGTATTTAAACACGAACAACTTTAACTTGAAATAGTGAAATTTAAATTCAAATCTTTTTCAGTGTACATTTTTTTCCCCCGAAAATGTTGATGTCAGTTACGAAGAAATTTTCTCTATACATTTAGTGGAGTGAAACTGTGAAAGGGTCCTCAAATGAGAAAATTGACGATTTTTGTTTCCGGCCGAGATGTCGGCATGAGGACTGAAGTCTAAAATTCAGCTTTTGGTTTGGAAAGCGCGACTCACGAGTCACGAGTCCAAAGTTAAAATGGTAGGTTTTCCGCTGACTATGAAAATGGAGACTTTATGATCTTTTATTAACTAGATATAAAATAATACCTTCATAATTACACTAAAAGAATTAAATAACCAATCCTATTAATGCAAATTGTTCTTAAGAGTAGTGTAATCACTTATCACAAACAGCAGCAGCAGCAATAACAACAAACTTTTTAGTTTCAAACTAGTTGAAATAGACTAGAAATGAAATCCAACAAAATAAAAGTCAACAAATAATAATAATAATAATAATAGTAATAGTAATAATAATAATAATAATAAAATCTATGTTCTCGTCCGTAAGTTAAAACTAAAAACTAAAACCTAAAATACTACTATAAATCTATTTTTTAGATCATGATTTTCGTACATGAATTGCTATTCGCCACCTGTCCCTTTGGTACATGCAATTCATTAAAGTTTCTTTTCACCGTTCCCTCCCACATCAATTTTGGTCGATATCTGTCTCTCCTTATATTTTTTAGACGGCTTCAAATTACGATATGGACTGATGCCTCGATGATTTCCGTTGGACATTCCCAAGCCATCTTAATCACCAATCATCGTGTATGTAATCACAAATAAAGGTACTAAATTTGAGAGAATATGAGATATATAGAAGCACCAACAAATTAATTTCATCCTGAGCCTTTAGTTGAAAGAATTTAGCTCCATATGTTTGAATAACGAATGGTTCCCCTCATTGTCGGGGGAGGAAAAAAAAATGGTTCTCCTATAAAAGACAAAAATTGTTGAGTGCTTGGCCTCATGAACAGTGTTTTGGTGACGAAGGAAAAGGACAAAATAGTTTGCTTTCCGTAGAAAACACCTTAACTATGTTTTATTCGAGGTTTTAAAATGAGATTTGTGCGGTGATTTAGCGTTTATCGACGATAAAACGATTGTATGGTAATAAAACAACGATAAAACGGATAAAATAGTTGTGCATTATGAATGAAAATCTAGGTAAACCGGCGATGAAACAGAAAAAAGAACGGAGTTTTTAAAAGCTTGATTTTATGTGAAACTAAACACCCTATTATGATACTGTAGGGAGCATTGCATATTTTGCGATAGAGGTAGAATTTCAATTTTACTTGAACCGTTTCCGCCTTACCCACTTTGACTAGTGATAGCGAATGCGACCTTCGTTCCAAAATATCTTCATACACACAATGAGGCCTCATCAGCATTTCTCCCGGCCTATTATATATGTAAATACATAACATATCTTATTATTATTATTATTATTATTTGACATATGTCTTACGCTATCAACGAAAGACTTCCAACAAATTTACTAAATAACAATTAAAGATGAAATGTTCATGAAACATTCGGCGCTCGCACCATCAATTTGATCGATTAACATAATAGTTAATACTTAAAAATCAACTTTCTAATTATATGCATAAAATATTTTATGATTCAATTCAAGTTCTTTTGAATTATCTTATATCATTAATATTCAATTAAATCTTTTATGTCCGTAGAGCTCCTTTGGTGCCTCATCAGAATGTACCGTCGGAATGGAAAAATTTCTTCTCGAGTATTCTGACTGGTAAAACAATTGACTGACCAATTGGATTGTAATATTTTCAATGTTTTTTTGGCAATAATATATAAGGATCCACAATTAATCATTTAAATTAAATCCTTACTAATATAAAGGCTGTGCACTTTGTTTTCCAGTAACGCGCTAGATGAGTAGATGTTCTTTGAATTGGTCCTGCAGGATTCAAGCTAAATAGTGCAGTCGCTTAATAAATATATAAATAAATGAAGCTCCTCATCATGTCATTTCCTGCGATCTTACATAGTGTTTTCTAATCGTGCGTGTCGTGTCGTGTCGTGTCAAACACGATCGTATTAGAGTCTCGTGTCGTGTCGTGTTGACACGAACTACTTTTTTAATCGTGTCGTGTCGTGTTGTGCTAAGTGGTGAGAAGAGGCAACACGACACGCATTCTGACACGATCGTGTCGTGTCGTGTTGACACGTCGTGTTAGTCGTGTCAAATCGTGTCAGATTATTTTATTATTTTTTAAATTAAAAAATTAAAAGTAAGGGAAAAATTACTAAACGTCATAATTTATTATTTGATTAAGTTTAAACTTTTTATTAATATTTTTTATAAAAAATAATAATTAGATTAGAACAATATTATGATTTAAATGATGGTAAATAATATGATGTTGTATTATAAATTGAAATTAATTATTAATTTTGCTTAAATAATCAACGTTAATAATTAAATTTGTGTTGAGGTGTCGTGTTAATTCGTGTCGTGTTACGTGTCGAATCGTGTCAAACTTTCTAATGTTCCAACACGACACGATAACACGATCGTGTCGTGTCAATTTTGTATTCGTGTCGTGTTGTGTCGTGCCAACACGCACATCGTGTCGTGTCATTTTGGAAAACACTAATCTTACATTAGTACATTGTTCTCTAAGATTCCATCAAGTTTCAATGTTTCCAATTTCATCAAACATGTTGTAGAAAAAAATAACGCCAAACAAAAAATATAGAGCATTGAATCCGAATCGGCTTACAATATAGTTGCAATCTTGAGATCCAAATCCGGTTTTGTAATTAAGTGTCCAGTTTTTTGAAGTATTTTTTGGCGCATTGCATAAAATTCTATATAGTTATAGATCAGGTAGGCTTCGATCGAAATGTTTTTTATGCGGGATTTCATTTCAATTGATTTTTCAGGATTTCGTTGGAGTTATTAACATAGAAATTCCAACGAAATGATATTAAATCGGTTCATTTTGATCAAAAAATTTCTAATAAAATGAAACGAAATGAAATCCCATGTTAAATAAAAAAAAAAGAGGATTTTGATCCGGGCCGTAAGTACTGTAAGATATTGAAATTGAAGAATAAAAAATAATGTAATTTTTCATATAATACTGTAACTTTGAAACGGACAAATAGGGAAATTTTATGCAAAGGAACTGTAGAGGAGTAAATCCAATTTATTGGAAAATCTTTTCTTTTTTTTTTTTAATATAATTCATAGGAAGTTTCCTTTCTTATCCCAACCAGGAATAACTCCTCCAATCAGACCTGGTCAGACTACACAAAATGCCATTTAAGAACCTCTTTGAGTCTTGAGTCTTGACTCATCCCTCACTCTCCATCCCTCTTCCTTGCATTCATATTTCTTACATTGAACACTTCATTCCTTTTTATCACCATATATCTGTCCCCCTCCAGAAATAAAAGTAATCACAGATCTGCTCTCTCTATCTCAAATATGGCAGACATCGACCGATCGCCGGTAATCAAACTCTTCGGCATGGTCATATCGCAACAACCGAAGCAAGAGAACAATGATAGTAGTCAGGAAGCAACGGGATTATTAGATGCGAATACAGAGGCCGATGGGGCAGAGTCGACGGGTCACTCGAATTCGACAAGGGCAGTGTTGCCGTGCCCGAGGTGCAGCAGCAAGGACACCAAGTTTTGTTACTTCAACAACTACAATGTGAACCAGCCGCGCCACTACTGTCGAACATGCAACCGTTATTGGACTGCCGGTGGCTCCCTCCGAAACATCCCTTTTGGATCACGCCGCCGCAGAGCCCGGGCCACATAATTGATTGTTTTCATTTATATTTTTCTTTCGTCTTTTTTGGCTCGTTAGATGAGATGGAGCATAATTAATTATGATTCTTAATTTCTTGGTTGACTTTTAACTAAAGCGCTATGGAAAATCACATATGCAATTATGGAGTATCTTTAAAACAAGAAATCTTGTATAATTTATGCTTTATTTGCCTCTGTTATTGTCAGACAAGAACTTGAGTTAAGAATTTGGGCTCCTCTGTTGTTCTATTTCTCAGTCATTGTTCGCTGTAGTAAAAAGGATTCAGCTCGTATCCAATTACACAGATTTTATTGGAAACTAATATACCCATTTACATAATTGATTTCGGATTAAATATTTTGAATAGTATCCTGCAGTTTAATGAACGAACAGATTATTTATTTTGATTGTAATTTATTTTTATTTTTTAATAAAATTTGTTGGTCGGCTCTCTCGTCAACTAACCTTCAAAAAAAAAAAAAAAAAAATGAACGAACAGACCAAATAAAGGGATATATGAACGTGAAGGGTTTGAATAATGTGATCTAAATTTAGCGGTTTTAAATTCTACTCAAAGTTCTCCACAATAAAAAAAACGTTCATTTATAATTAATCAATCTTCGATGTAATTACAAAGAATAACACATGTTAAATGGATATAGAAAGTTCGAAATCCAACTGAAAATATGAATATTTAATTAATTAAAATTCCAGCTAGAATTTTTAAAATAAATATTTAAATTAAATTTCAACTAGAAATTTTTGTATAAAAATTAAACTTCAGACTTCAAACTTTCTAAAAACCAAAATCCGTATATTACGCGAGGAGATCAACCCGAAATTAGAAAGCGTTGCTTTCGCTGTTGTTTTGTCACGACATGTTGTGGCAACTGGGTACGACCCTAATTTATGTGCGTTTGGTATATCAAGGGTTAGTATCGTGAGTGGTGTAAGGTTACTAGGTTAGTATTTTTCGGAATTAGAGGAGTAGAATGGTGAGGGTAGTGATTGGGTGGGATTAGTGCTAGTCTAAGGTTAATAAATGCTGTTTGATATGGTATATTGAGGTTAGTAACTATTTGTGCTATAATTATTATTAATTATTATTAAGTAATAGTTATTAATAATAATTATATCTATTAAAGAAGTATGTTTTAATAACTTTGTTGTTAATTATGTTGAATAAGGGAGTACATTTTCTAAAGGAGTATGTATTTAGTACTATGGTTTTGATCTCTCAATCAGATTTAGATCATATCACTAGTGAAGTTATCTCTTTCGCCATTATCAATTACTGAGATTGATTCTATTGCATCTCGCAATTACACAACGGATATTATATTACTGATATTGTTTCTTCAAGGTATTAATCTTAATTCTCATTATTTTTCCTTTAACAAGGTTATTAATTTTCTGTTGAGTAGTTCGATTAAGTATTATTATAATTCATGATCCAATCTAGTGTTTCTGTTGAATAGCTCCAGTACATTATTCACTTAGTTTACCATATTAATTATTTAGTTTTTCAGTTAACTGGACATCCCTTATATGTTTTCATTATTTTTCTATTTTCTTCTATATGTGTGTATTTATGGGCTAATAAGGGAGTACCTTATTAGTTGTTATGTAGTAGTTATCTAATATTACAAACTAATGTAGTATTCTAGGTTCTATTTAGGGAGTATAATTTTAATTCTGAGGGAGTAAGTTCTTATTCTCAATGAAGTATCAAGTAATAATTAAATATCTATTATGTATCAAGACATTTCTCTGTGTTATTTTAATTTATAATATGTTCTAATAAGGGAGTATTCAATTTGTTTAAGGGATTATGTATCCACATTAAGGGGTTTTCAACTGTCATGCCTAATTTATATTTACTAATAATTTTCAGATGATGTTTGGCTTAGCTCCATGTTTGAAATTAGGGGAAGCTGGGTACCTACTTATCTAAGCAAGTATTTTTGAGTTGGTATGTCATCTACACAGAGGACTGAGAGTATCAATTTGTTAATTTGTTTGTTAACTCGAAGACGTGTTTGAGGTACATTTTTTTTTACTTACACGTAGGTCATTTTAGTTTCAATTTTCTGTTAATGACTTATCAACATGTCATTGTGGTTTCAATAATCTTCTGCATTTTCTTTTTTAATTAATGAAATATGCAATTATAAGAAATGAATATGTAATTACTATCATATGACCTATTTTATTATTTGATTTTGTCATTGAATTAAGGGTTTATATATGTTCTGTGAAGGGAGTACTTGCTTCTGGGTATACATAAATGGAATTTGTTGGCTATTTTATTTAGCATTTTTCTTAATAAAAATATTAACTATGAGTTATTCTTGTATCTATTTATCACAAGTGTAGTTATCTTAGAATAAGGGAGTATATATTTAGTTGATATCTTATTTTGTGTTTGTTACAAATCTACTTACTTTATAATAAGAGAGTAAATATATAGAACAAGGGAATATATACATGAAATAAGGGAGTATATATCTAAGTATGCTAAGTAAGGAACATGTGTTAGCTAATTTTATTTAGAGAGTATATTCGTCAATGTAAGGGATTACATATATTGATTAAGGGAGTATATATATAAGTATGCTTAATTTTATTAAAGAAGTATATTCATCAATATAGTGTTAGAAAGTGTTGTTTATATCCAATTTTATTTTTTTATTATAATTTAATATCAATTAATCAAGCAAACAACCACAACGAATCTTGCACAAGCATTCAACACATCATCCAAGAGAGAAAATGGTAGGAAGTGTATACCTCTTGCAAAATCGTATCCGCAAGGCTCGACCAAGGCATAGGAGGCGGTGGCGTGCTCGTCTCCTCCTCTTCTTCTCCTTTCTAAGGTCCACTAAAAGATTAATCAACTTCACAAGGTTTCGTGCTAGTGAAACGTGTGAAATCGCCTAATCCAATGGTTCGCCTTTCTCTTCTAAATCGATATCTAGGAGAGGTGGCTATTGCTCAACTCATGAGCACCTACAAAATACAATTAAAAGAGCTCTTCATAGAAGCAACTAATTGCTCCATGGGAGAGGAGAAGGTGGCGGCTAGAGAGGAGAAAGAGAGAGAAGAAAAACTAGATTTTTCTTCTTCCAAATTGTGATTCTTATATAGCCATCCAAACCTAACCCTTGGGGACCACTCCATGTTAGAACGTTGTAGGCCTTAATATGGGCTTCCAAGCCCATATTAGTTGGTCTTTAATTTCCTTTAATACTTTTCTTTAATTGTATTTAAGTTGGGCTCGTATCGGGTAATCAAAAGATAGCCAATTTATTTAATATAATTCCTATAATCATATTAAATGTGTTGAACAAAATTAATTATCAACTATTTGATAATTATTATAGGATTAGACTTTGCATTAATTAGTTTCATATGATCCATTTGAAATAATTAATTATAACGGTTTGCAACGGTATTGTGTGGACTTTTTCGTCGTCTCTCGAAGAATGAAAGGGTTTCCTCGAGAAATTAGAATAAGTCTTAGATTCACCCCCCTTAAGGTTCGATCTCTGCGCTGAGTATCTCTTGACAACAAGAGAACCGGAACAAGAGTCACTTCTTACGAGGGTTTCTTAATTTTGCGGGTCCTTTCTTTCCAATAGGCGCAAGCCCCTATTGTTAATTACCCCGTAGTTGCCTACGAGAACCTCTGATTAAGGGGTCTAAAGGAAATACGTAATGGGCTAGAAATAATCATCTCTTAAAGTGATTTAATTGATGGTACCAGACCTAATTGACGGGACCCAATTAAGGAACTTCTAAAATTCTAAAGGGTTTAAGAAGAGAGTTAGTTTTAGTTCTTGCTTGAAAGGAAGAGTTTCTTCAATTGGAGTCGTTTAAAGTCGTTTTAAAGTTGATTAAAGCTGTTTAAAGTTGATTAGAGTTGCTTAAGGTTCTTTATATTCGTTTAAAGTTGTTTTAGAGTCATTTAAGGTTATTTAAGATCGATTGAAGTTATCGGATAGCTCTCGGGGCAACGGCGGGTTTTCTTGTGAGAGTGGGTTCCTGGGACAACGGCTGGCCTTCTTGTAGGAATGAAAGGAGTTTTACAACCTTCGGGGCCTCTTGGGCAGCCTTCTTGTGAAAGTTGGTTCTTTTACAACCCTAGGGGCCTCTTAGGCGGCCTTCTTAATAAGAGTTGGTTCTCAGGCCCGTTAGCGGCTTCTTGCGAGAACAAAAAGATACAATTCTAGGGACCTTTCAGCGGTCTTCTTAACAAGAATTGGTTCATTTACAACCCTCGGGGTCCTTCAGCGACCTTCTTAAAGGAGAGTTGGTTCTTTTACAACCCTAGGGGCCTCTTGGGTGGCCTTCTTAATAAGAGTTGGTTCTCGGGCCCGTTAATGGCTTCTTATGATAACAAAATTGAATTATTCAGGAAAGGGGGTCATTTGATAAAATCCAACTTCAAGTTATCTGAGGTTGATCTCAACACCAGCGAGGGGACTTTTCCTCAAACGAAGAGGTTTCGGCTTTGTCCTTGGATTTTGTGTTTTGACTTTTTTATTTTTCTAGTGTTTCTCTTTGGATATTGGTGATTTTCATAATTTTTATTCACTTTGGCCTTTTATACTTTTGGATTTTAGAAATTATTTTTCTATAGTTTTGAAAATATTTATCTTTGAGAATATTTGACTTTTGAAAACATCAGTTATGAAACATTTGTTACTTGAAAGTATTTAGATTTTAATTTTGGAAATCTCTTTAAGAGGCATTTGATGATTTTATTATTTTGACATCTTGTAGTTTTGAAATTATCTGTATTTTGAAGATACTTGGCTTTTGAAAAATATTTTATATCTCGAAAATACTTAGTTTTTAGTTATTTTATTAAAAGAGAATATTTAGATGATTTACAATACTTCTAAAATTCATGAAATTCGTTTTTTTTTATTATGAAAATACCTCAAGAATACAAAAGGCCACTACTTTGACACAACTTCATATCAAAGCATCAGTGAATTTGGTTTATTTTGATTTTTAGAATTTTATTGATATTTTATTTGTATTTTTCAGATTTTTTTTCTATTTTTCTATGAATTTTTAAAGTTTCTGCCAATTTGTATTATTCTAATTGGTCCACGTCATTTTTAAGTTGGGCTGAGGTGGCAGGAAGAGAACTGTGATGCTGGGCCAAATTCAATTCATTTGTTGTTGGGCCTAATTCTGGACCCAATTCCTTTTCTTCCTTCTTCTGCGACACTGTCATTTGACAGGGGTTGAACACATGGGTCTTGTAATTGTTCCGCCACAGAGAATCAAGGAGAATTTTAGCGTTGTCGTTTGATTGAAGAAGACGAGTTTCAATTTTCTATTATCGGGTCCGACGGATTAACGGGTACGACTCCGTTGGAGGTTTCGGTCGTCGCAAGGCTTGGGAGTGAGCTCGACGGGATCGTGCGAACGAGAGGAAGGTGCCGATGATCTCCATTTTGGTCGTGTCGCTCTCGTTGATTTGCAATGAGCACTTATTCGATTCAATCCTTGGAAGTTTTATTTTCGCTTTTTTTTTCGGCGATCGCCGTAACTGAAGTCGACAAAGTTAGTCTTGCTAGCACCACGACAGAGAGTAGGATAAGAAAATATGTTCAATTTGCATTGCGTTATTCTATTTTGATGGAGACACCACTTGCCGTACGGCTTGGTATGAATCAACACCGAGTCAGTGCTGATGGTTTCGGAGATATAACTCGCGCAAGAAGGGTGATGTTCTACGTCAGGGTAATGCGAAGAGGGTACTCTAAGGTTCAGTTTTTATTATGTTTACATAATTTAATGTAATTGTCAGAAATCTATGTCGCCGATTTGGGGATAATTGGTTGGTTCTGTGGTTAACCTTAAGGCTACAAACATTTATTCAATGTACCTGTATGCTAACAATTAACAAGTTCATAGTTTATCATTCTTAATTGGCCTATTAACTTAAACCTATACTTCCTATCGCATGGCGTCCAGCACACACGAATGAAGTAGCTTCTTTTCATGTGCCTTGTACTATACTTACAAGAGGAAAACATGGTCCAGTAGTGTCTAATACCATATACATAGTTAGTCATTATTGTGTCAAAATTACAATACACTTGAGTTGTAAGAAAAGGGCAAAACTTTGACTTGTACCACTCTTTACTGTACGAACACTTATACATAATTTTCTGCTGCACAATTAATTCATATTCAAGTGGAACAAAATCAGATCATCATGTGTAGCCTATTTACATTATTCATACAACTGGCAGTAAAACAAAACAACGCAATTCCTTTGGCAATTACTGGTCTTCTTCACACAAGCCTACAGAACTCATATAACTGTAAACCTTATTTACAACATGACTTAATATATGGAATTGAATTAGTACCAGAAACTGAGGTTATTAAAGAAGGACCTGACAAGCATGACTGTAATACTTTTGCAAAGATGTCCATCAATTCTAACTATTTCTATAAAAATGTAACTTAGCAGTTCACTTCAAGAACTCAATTTTGGATCTCATTAGCTATGACACAGCAAAGAAAACATTGTCAAATATGCACAGGAGGACATAAAATTTCATCAAATCTGATTCTCATAATTTGACTCCATTAAAACAATCTTAACCATGGGAACCACACTATTCTATAGCGATATCAACAGTCAACGACAAGGGAACACCCTTTTTTACCGAGGACCATGGAAATTCAATAATTGAACACACATGAAAAATTTAAACAGAATCACTTACCGATCAAATAGTAATACTCATCAATCAACGCAGATTTGAGAAAGGAATACAAATTACTCAAGTCAACCTCGAGATATCAAGAACGCTTAATCAGAATTATTCATTTGAGCCCTTGTAATTTTCAGTTATTACTAAATAAAGTCAAGGTTGGCACCTGATTTTGGATTCACAACCTAATCTAAGTTCATGAAATTTCTAATGAAATTTGGGCAGCACCTCCCCTAGACCTCCTCTGATTTTGAAGGTTTAAACAGTTCAATCAAGCTTATCACTCAATCAAACGTGTTCAAACCCGGTTCACCAAGGTAGCATAGCCTCCTAGCAAACCATAGAGGAGGTCCAGCGTAGGAGCAAGGCTCCATGCCAGATGAGTTAATGCCACCATGGAAGCATGGCTTCCTAGCAGCTTAAAAAAGATGAGTTTAATTAGCATTCCGTTTTAATGAAGTTTGATTTGATTGCGGAAGAGAGAAGTTTAGAACAGATCTAAGTCTACTCATTTCAAATTCAGAAGCTCACCATGGGGGCAATCACATCAAACTACTCCTAACAGAGAGACATTAAAGAATCTATCTTCTCGATTCAGATCCAGAGAATCACCATGGAGGCATAGCTTCTTAGCAATCCCCTTTCTCGAATTGAGAAGACAGAAACCTTAATTACCACGATTCTATGCCAATTTACAATCAAGATACTCCATTAAAGCTAGCAGATCATCAAATCGAAAGCAGTTCAAAAGGAATTTCAGCAAACGAGAATCAAACAAATTCCACTTTATTCAAAGAATCACACCAAATTCATTCAAGCTAGAGTGTAGATCACATTCAGATCCTTTCTACACTCTTAAATACACGAACCTACCTTGATTACAGCTATTCTCTTCGTCTTCCTTGCTTTCTTTACAATGCTCCCGAACTGTTTGACTAGATGTCTCCTCTAAAACCTAAGCTTTTTTGTGTGGAATTTTAGATCTGGAATCTACTTGAGAGCCCCCCTTTCGCTACCCCGATTTCTTCTCTCCAACCCCTATTTATAGGCGTCGAAGAAGGGGTCTTGATGCTTCTGTTTTCGCTCCTGCGAGCTGGACGCCCGGCGGTTAGCGTCATTCCTCTCTCCAACGATTTCTGTTAGAGATGTAGCCATCTATTTCTCCTTCTTGTCCTCAGCTGCTCTCGGTGCACTGTACTCCAATTCGCTGCCCCTGGGACCCAACAACTTCTCTCCTTCATCACCGGCGCCTTCCATGTGTATGTAGCTATTTCATTTGAGGAAGTCGATTTCTCTTTCAATCCGGCGACATTTTGTATTTTTCTCCTACCTGCACCCGGACTTTTGTGAACCATGCAATCCTTCGCAAGCTGTCGTGTATGGTGTTCCGTGAGCCTGGCGCAGCCACCTTCCATTTTCATACAGAGGGGGAATTTTCAAACGCCCTTCTCTTGCCTCTCCAGCCCTTATTGCACTGCTGGCCTCCATTTTTCATCTTGTTATTTCTTTTCCAAGCCATTAAATGTAAATAATTTCTCTGGGGCACTTCCCAATTGTATTTTCTCATGAAATTTAGTATGTGAGTTCAGAAAATTGAGTAGAATCCAATAGTGTCAAACCTTTCCTGAAGAAATCCCCCGGAGTATTTTATTTATTTTTGTGCAATTTTGAGGCCTTTTTGCACATGTGATAGGTTTCTGTCTTTCTTTTGACTCTTTTGAAACCTCCACAATTTTCTACATTCTTTGTTTGATTTTTGGATAACCTTCCAGAATTTTTGACTCTCATTTGGTATTTTTCCTCAAATTTCTAAGCTCTATGGGAATTTTGGCATTTATAAAATTTACAAAATTCCATGAATATGCCATCATATTTTTGGGTTAAACAAATGCCCCCCACGAGGATTATTTGTGACGGATCTGAGGGGAACAAGTCATCCTGGTGGTATTTCTCCTTTTCCTTTCACTTTTCAATTTTGTTTTCTCTGTGCTACACACAAGGCCACAGCTATTTTTCACATTTGATCCCTGTTTTTTTTTATTTTGGCGCCTATCTTCCCCCTCCTGCCTCCATCTGGGGACGAAATTTCTGGTGGCTGCGCTTGGTCTTCGGTGCTCCCTATTTTAGCTCTTGCCAAAAACCTGCTCTGGTCTACTCGGTTCATGAGGCGATTTTGTCTTCACTTTACTCTGGAGTCACACGCGCTTGCCTTCTATTGGTTAATTCAAATGCCGTTGGAGAGTGTCTCCGTGTTATCATTCCAATAGAGTGTTGTTATTCTACGCACCCTTTTTACAGCTCTACTATTCCTCTTTTCCACCAATCAAAACGCTTCGCCTGGCTTTAATATGACACCTCAGCATCATTTCTACTATTTTCTACATCTATTACGCTTAAGCTAATTCATTTCCCCTTCCCTGATATTTCTCTGATTTGTTTTCTTCTGTTGACCTGTGGGGCCCTTCTGACAATGTGTACGTGCGCTGCCAAACTTGTGGAGAACGCCACCTTTTAAACCCTTTCTCCAGCTCCATTCTCATCTCACCCCACTGATCCTTCTCTCTTCCTTTTTCGCTGAGTTAGGTTTTCTTTCCCTTTTCCTTCTCTCTTTTTTTTATCTGAAGAACACCATGTTTTGCTTTTAATTTCACATCTCTAGCGGTACCTTCAGCTTCATGATTATTCATTCCATATTTTCATTCAATCCAGGATGTGTTCTTATCAATCATTTTGTTTGCTTTCTATCAGATCTGTAGATGGGGTCATATCTCTTCTTCGGTTGACAGCAAACTAAAAGCCAACGCTTTTTTCATTCAGGTACTTCATTCTCTTCTTTATCAAGTGTCTTTTCCTTTTGTTTTATTGCAATCAATGTTTGGCGTTCCTGATTTTGTTGTTCGTACTCTCAGATTGCTGCTCCAATCTAGACGAAGAGGTTTTCAACAAGCTGTCTCACTGCTTCTCTTAGGTATATTCCCTTCCTTCTTTCTTGTTTCTCGATCTTCTCTGTAGCTCTTTTTTTTTATTCACAGATCTGAAATCATAGAGCCCTTGCTCAAAGAATGAGACTTTACTATTTATTACCATGTATCTTTCCAAGTATTCTCATCGTTTTCTCTGATTTCCCTTTTGTTCGCAATTGTTAATCTCACCATTTCACTCTTTATTTTGGTATGAGATGCGCTTTATGCATCAATCAAGAAGTTCAGAACTTTGTTTCACTCGATTAGCGCTTGTTAGCTTCATGTTTTTTTTTTTTTTTTAAAGGTGTTTACTTCATTTGTATCGATGAACCTATTATCTCAGATCTGTATTCTATCAAAGTGAGAAGTTTTATGGTGCAGATCTATCTCTGTAGCACCATCTCTTGATGACTGCTCTACAATCAAAGTTTTTCTTTCTCACTAAAGTGATAACAATCTTGTATAATTTTTCGAGCTTGACACTACCATGTTTAGATTTCTCTGGGAGTTCAATTAAACCTGTTTCCACTACATGTTCAGTCCCACTCTTCAATTTTCTACACAAATATTCTCTCTGTTGAGAAGGTTATGGTCATTCAATCGAGCCTATATGCTACTTCTTCATTACTTGATTATTTTCTTTTTACTTTGTTCCAGCATCTCCATTTTACACCCCTTTTTTTTATTTTGTTCACATCTCATCTGTTTCTATTATTTATGTTGACAGCTCATCCTCTATTACTCATCTGACGACTACTATCAATTTCTCCAGGGCCTTCTTTTCGCATTCACTTGCAACAGGTTAGCTACTCTCCTTTTTATTTTAAAGGGTCAATTTGGGTTGCCTCTGAGTTGTTACCAGATGATGGAATTGGGACTACTTTATCTTGAATTGTTTCCTAATATACACTTTGCGATTTAGAGTCATGTAATACAGAACTTATTCAACCAATGTGCTGACACACTATCTTATATTGCCAATGTTTCATGCTTCAATTGAATTGCTGCTGCTGCTCATACTGGTATCCAGTGATTTGCTTGCTCAATGGTTTCACAATTGCACACACACTAGCAGTTTAGGCCCCCTTTTTTTTTTAACATATGCTCACATATCTGTAACCACTTTCCCATGTATTTGCTGAAAGCTTGATTATCTGGACTGTTGGGCTCTTTGAATTTGCTTGACAATTTAATTTTCTTTTGTCACTACTCACTGGTTTTTCTTTCTTTTTGCAGTTCTCATCTGCTTTTGCTTCTCTCAAACTTCTTAGGGGTACTCTTTGTTCTTTCCTTACTCAAGGTCAGTTTCTCAGTAACACGCTTGAATTTACATCATTCAATGAGAATGTAAAAGAGGCATTGTCTATGACTGAACTGCTGCTGTATTTTATTTGCAATTGAAATTGCATTAATGGTCTCATAATATCTCTTATTTACTGAGGCTTTTGATATCTCTTGGTCACTGGCTTGCTTCAATTGTCATGTGTATAATTATGATGAGGCTTCAATTGAGTTGTTTTGAAGTTGCATGCACTGAGGCCATATATTCTTAAATTGTTTCAGCTTTGTAACTGAACTGAACTAAACTGTAATTGACTTGGATGAACTGCAATGGACCCCTTGACTCACAATTTGACATGCTCAAACTATCTCTCTGGTTGACATTGTAATTGTCTCATGCTGAATTGCAACTGCTATCGAATTTGCATCTGTTGAATTACTATTGATTGTGATATCACCAATTTGGGATCCTCTTTGAAATGATCTGATAGACCCTGAGTTTATTATTGAACCGGGTTGATGTTTGCCTCTTGCTGCCAATGGCATTGAACTGAACTATTGCACTGCATTTGATATTATATCAATTAGCTCTGGGTACATGAAGGTTTTATTAGGCTTATTCAGGATAGGCAGTTATGGGTTTCTTAGAGGTGAGAAGCAGCAAGGTTTTGTGAGTAGCTTGTCTTGAGATGTGGTGTTGCTGATCGTCAAGAGGCCTGATGACTCCCATACCATGGTCTTAAGTCAGCTTAGTGTTTTATAGGATTAGTCCAAACTTTAATAATAATAAATTTTTCTTCACCTCCTCTCCTCTTCTCTGCTCGGTTTGCGTTTGATCTTTGAGTATTGTTATACAGAGCAACCCATGGTCTTACGAAATCTTTTAAGTAATAGTAGTCTGGACTCTTTCAGAGCATTAAGTTCCCTTACACCGTGCTATACTATTGCCGTTTATCAGGTCCCTGTACCGTTTCCTTGTCTCAGTCGGTACTAGAATTCGCTTGACATACGCCTGTTTGTGGGTTGAAACCACCTTTCCCTCTTTCTCTAATTTCTTTTGTAGGCCGTGTAGTATCTTTTGGATTTATCGGGCCTAATCCGTATATAAATAAGTTTTTTTTTTTTCCCCGGCCTAGTATGGCCCAAATTTCCTTTTATTTTTTTTTTGGCCTGTCCCCCAATACGGCTAACATCTGGCTCATATAACTTTCGGCCCGAGCGGCATTTTATTCATTAGGCCCAACTTCTGTTATTTATTTCTAATCCGCATGCATATATATATATATATATATATATATATATATATTAATAATCTCAGTGCTTTTGGATTAATTCGAGGCTTAATTTTAGTTTGCTAGGGAGCCCCGCTCCCATGGTGGACGACCTCGTCTGGCTTGGAGCCCTGCTCCTGTGTTGGACCCATTAAAGCCTCTTATTTTCTTATAGTGTTTTTTATATCAGTCCTTTACTTCTTCATTTTCCTTGAAATGATCTCTCTGATAGCACAATTGCAATCCAACGGCCCATGTAATTTCTTTTGTACTATCTATCTTTCCTTGCACAAATTTCGTGTGTTTAGATCCGTACGTGCTTCCAATTAGCAGTATCCTTATTATTATTATTATTATTATTATTATTATTATTATTATTATTAGATATAGCCAGGTAAGGTTTCACCACTTTCTTTTCTAAGACATCTTCTTTTAGCCATGTTTCTTCAATTCCTTTGTGTATTCCTTCTTTCAGTAGACATGGCCTCTTGAACTTGGACCCGCTCCCCCAAAATGTCACTTTACGAGCCTTCTAACGACACCATAAAAGAACATCTGATCAAAGCCTCCACTGCTGGTGCGATTCCAGAAGAACTCTATGATTTGAGAGTGAGTATGTTGACTGGTAGAGATTTCTCTATGAAGCAGATTTCTCGTCATGAGCCTACTCATTTCTTTCCTTCTGACGCCCCGGGTTCATTATTTTCAGATTTCGACCTCTTTGATGAGATCAATGCAGATGCCTTCTCTCATTTCCCTCAACGAAAACCCATAGTTCAATCCGGGCCCCGTTCGGGTCCGGCTATTCTGACTAGACCTAATGATGGTTATGGTGTTCAGCGATAGACGGTGAGAGTTTTGACTCCTGTCACTTCTGAGATGGCTCATCCTCCTGTTCATCTTCCTGGCATGGCTATGATCAATGGTGATATGAGATCTTGGGATCCGACTGTGTTTTCTGCTGAGGGTATTTCTGGAAAATCCCCTGGCCAGTTAGAGTGGACCCAGTTTTGTTTGAAGCGTTATGGGGCTCTTTTGAGGAAGGCTAGGTTGTTTCACACAGTTGTGCTCTCACTCTTCAGTTATTCTCGCAGTGCACCCATCTTTCGTGCCTTCTTGAGTAACTGGAACTATGTGACCAATACCCTTTTTGTTGAGGACCGCATGATGACCATACTTTTGGAGCAGTTAGAGCAGTTGTCAGGCCTCCCTTTTCTTGGTAGACCATATGAAGAGTATTCCCCCATAGACTCGAATTTATTTGGGGTTGAGATTGATGGGTCATGGCGGTATTTTGCATCCGTTTGCACCTTGCATGAGACTTATGATCTGCTGTATCGCCAAAGGCAAAAGAAGAAGTCGAGGAAAGGTGTTCCCTTTGAGGTTTGGATTAGTCACTTCACTGATATGGTGACGCCTTCAAGGGAGGGAGTTTCTCTTTTGGACCCCCTTGGGATAGGCAAGGGTACCATTCATTTTGATGGGATTCCTCCTCCATTGTCTAGCCTCACTTCTGTGTCTTCAAATGACGAGACATTCTTGGCCGCTTTCTTATCATGGTGGTTGTGCTACTTCATCTTTCCTAAACATCCTGTGGGTATGATTCGTCCGGAGGTATTTGTTATGGCCGGTTTCATGGCTCGCGGTGAGGTTTTTGCGTTAGGGGCACCGGTTTTGGCCAATCTCTTTCGTTCACTCAGATTGATAGCCTCTTCACCTGATCCTTCTCATGTATCGGCGGTGGTCCCTTTTCATTTCCTCTTTGGATGGATTCGTACTTATTGGCCTTCGACTTTCATGTCTCCTGTTCTGTCAGAGGACTTTCGTGATATGTTACCCTTCATGGCAGATATTGCTAATGTAAGTGCTGCAGAGGCCCTTGATGTGTTGAAAGTTCATGCATGGTTTACTCGCAGTCGGGCAGCCATCAGTCCTTTCCCTCGCTCTCGAACATTTTGCAGAAATCTTCCGAAGTATGACTCGTATTTTGTTATGAGAGATGATCCTCGTACTGAGTCAGGATGCCTTCCTATACTTGCACAGTCTCACAGATGGGCCGAGTATATGATTGGCCTTCGCGAAGGTCTCTTGCCTTATCGCTCAGGAGATGATCTTTATGCTGAGCCATATTTTCCTTCTCTAGTGGCACATCAGCTTGGTTATGACCAGTTTGTTCCACGCATCTTGATTCCTCGCTTTCGCTCAGATCTGGATTGTAACTTGCTCATGCATGCCCTTATCTGGAAGTCATATCTCCGCCTCGGGACAGATGTGAAATTTTGGATTCCCTTGGCTACCCGGATTGGTATCATCACCACCAGGTTCTTTATATGGTACACTGGCATGGTCGAGGCCTATCATGAGCGTAGGGACGAGAAGATAATGAGGTGTCTCTATCCATCTTATGGAGAAAGGGGTCACTCTTATGATGAGCCTCTGTGGGGTCCGCAACTTCCTCCTGACTTTCGAGGCCTTGATGGTGTGATTCGCTATTTTACTCCGGAGGAGGTAGCGGTCATCATGCGTGATGGCTTATGCGGTTTTGCCTCAGATATTATTTTGCCGCTCTTTTCCCTTTTGACCTTTTCATCACTCTTTCGCCTCGATTCTCACTTTCTTCCTTTATCTCCATTTGTTATAGAGAAAGTTCCTTCTCACTATCATTCCACTGTGGTTGAGGATGCTCCTGATGATCCGGTTTTAACGAGGCATGACAGCCCCACATTCAGTTCTGTGCCTCATGAGACTCCTCACAACCCCAGTCCTACTCCTCATGATATAGGATCTGTCTCTAGTGAGGATATTCGATCATCTGATCCTTCTCCCAGGGCGACATCTCCTATTCTTGGTGAGAATCATTTTCTCTCTTTGATTCCATCTTTAACTGCATCGATTCTTACTCTTCATCCCATCTTTAGGTTCGACAGAGATAGTTTTCGAGCCTTTGATTGGCGATCCGGTTGAATCACATGACGCGTCGTACTTGGATTCGATTTTTGATGACAGGGACTTAGAGGGTTATGATGTTGACTCTATTTTGTGTGAGGGTATATCCCTTTTCTTCTCCTCTTTTTACCTCATCATCTTTTACTCTTATTTATCCCTTCTTATATCCCTTGCTAATTTTGTGCTTCTTTTTAGGAGAGCCTTTGTCAGCTACTCCTAAGGAAGAAGGGGATATTGTTTCTACTACTGTTGATCCACCTTTTGAGGCCATTTACGTACTCCCCATGGATGTTGCATTACCTATGGAGCCCGAGGTGATAGAGATCCCTGATGATCCGATCCCTGTCCCTCCTTTATCTCTTGATCCTCCTGGCGGTATGTAACTTGTATTTTCCTCTATTTCTCCTTCATTTTTCGTTTCTTTCTTTCGGCTCATGTACCACATTCTTCCTTCCATGCAGTCTTCTTTGTTGATGATGTGGCAAGGCTTCTTTGGGAGACTGCTCAGTTATGCAGTGAGACGAGTTTGGGTCGTTGCTCTTTTGACTATGGCTGTTTCTTTTACTTGGGAGGCAATGAGCATGACCTTGCTTTGGAGCGCCTTGCCAACTCGTCTATGATTCCTCTTCGTCACCATCTCGTCTTTCTCACTCGCGATTCTGTTGACCAGGAGTACGCTCGCCACCTTCGCGCGCTTTCTTCTAGCACCTTAGAAAGAGGGCATGCTGAGTCTCAGGTTTTCTCTCTTCTGGGCCGTCAGAGAGAGCTCCCTCTTCAGGTAGCTTCCTCTCGCCGCCATTACGACTGCCTTAGAGCCATTTGTACTCCCTTGACCGAGCTTGATCCGGTGCGAGTTGAGATGCTTCGTCTTGAGGATGAGCTTAAGGGACTTCCCGCCCAGTTGGAGGAGGCTGTTGCTGCCATGAAGGCCGCTTGTGATGTTCATGACAAGGCCATGGGTAGAGTGAACCACATTCGAGTTGTCTTGGATCGTCATTCCAAGAGGGCTGTTGAGTTGATCAATGAGATCTATGGAGTGCTCCATGGTCTCCATCGTTCTTTCAAGGCCTCTAGACGCGTTGTGAGGTCTGCCAAGGACATCTCTTTCTGTTCTCGCCCTCGCCCTTATTAGTGTATTTTGTTGTAGGCTTATTGGAGCCTTGTATCCCTTTAGTTCCATGGGCTCTTGGAAGCCTTGTATCTTTTGCCTTTACTTGTATGTTGGGCTACTTTAAGCCTTGTACTTTTCTTTTCTTTGGGCTCTTTGAAGCCTTGTATCTTTTGTCTGTTTTATGAGAACATGAATTCGCAGCGGATTTGAGACAATTGAAGGGATATGTGCCTTGTAGTTATGTTACTTTGCATGGCTTGTGTTGCTTTTTTATTGGCTGACTTGTCATGCCTCTATGCTTGTTAATTCTCATATCACTTAGCATGTTGCATATATTTTCTTGATTGCTTGCTACTTAGGTTGAGACATGGACGACCATGACATGCTCCCCGCTCTCCCTCATCCTTATGAGACTGATGATACTCGCCGGACGTCTGATTTACCTCGTTCATGGCGCGCTTTTGTGGAGCCGCCGCCTCCTCCGGTCTTTGCAGGTATTTTGTGATTTTCTTCTCTTCTCTTTTCTTTCTCTTTTACTCTTTTCTTTTCCTTTTCTAACAAAGTTTTCCTTATTCATTTCAGATGTCACTGTTCAGACTCTGAGGACTGCTATAGTGACTCTCTAGGAGGCTAGTATGCACACCGTGGCTCCACTCAATGTTCTTACTGATGAGTTATACTCACGACTCTCCCTGGATATCCCATCCAACAAGGGAGTTCCTGACAAGGTGGGTGGTATTGTTGGAGAGTGCTATGGCATGCTAGCTTCTCTCGGTTGGGATTTCCTTGTGCACGAGTTCAGTTCTCTTGCCCATCGTGTCACCGCCGGTGCTCAGGCCTTGGATGTGGTTGCTTTCACTCTGAGGGATTTGACCGCTCGCTATCATGCCCTTAGCGGTCGTATCTCTACCCTCGTCACCGCCTATGCTGTAGCTGCTCCTTTGGCTGACACCTCCTTTGCCCAGAACATAGAGGCATGTCGCGTTCGAGAGGAGCTGTGGCGTCTGAGCGAGCTAGAAGATGCTTATTCTTCTCTTCTGGACCATTGGGATGAGTTCTATTCATTGACTCGTGTCCGTAGCCAGGAGGCGACTAGGGAGGTCTCTGCTTTCTTTCGTGAGGTGAATAGGCGCTCGGTTGCTGTTCGCACTCGTCATGAGAAGTTGGTGCGTGTTCTGGCCGCAGCTCGTGAGAGGAGCATCGTGGCACAGGATCAGGCCGTGGCTCATAGTGCCCCTGCAGCTTAGCAGGTTTGCACTTCTTGCTCTCTTTTCCTTTGATGATGATGCTATGGATTTGAGACTTGTTTGTTCGACATGGATGTATTTGTGTTTGTTGGCTTTGAGCCATGAACTTTGGACTCTTAGACCTGTTTTGTGGATATTTTGAGTATGGGATTTGATGTTTGTCTTGTTTGATACCCTTTGGATGTTTGAGCCTTGGGATGTTTGAGTTTGGTTGATTAGATGTTTGTGATACTTGAGTACTTGGATGTTTTTTAACTCAATTTGTTTATCACTTGGGTATCTTGTTATGAGACTTGCATGTTGGCTTTTTACTTTGGAATGCTTAATTAATCGTGTGCCTGATAGAGTCTCTGCGCTCAAGGCTTTCTTGCACGCTTGCTTGCGAGGCAACAAGCAATCTCAATTTCTCCTTAAACCCATCCTTTCAAGTAAACCTGATTGGGCTTCCGTGCTTAAGGCTTTCCTTTTATCTCTTCTTGATATGACGAATACTTTATCATTCTTGCCTGATCGGGCTTTCACGCTCAAGGCTTCTTCATTTTGATTTATGAGGTTTAAGTATTCTTACTTTCACCTCTGTTTTTAGAGACATGGGTATTGGCCCATACTCACTTCTATTTCCTTCTTTCCTCTTCTCTTTCTTTTGGGATCTAGCACACACATGGATCTATTCCGCAATTCAGGTTAGGGTATTTTGGCCCATTCCTATATTTCCTTGGGTTTGAACCTATATGGGCCTTGACCCGATCTGATTCTTTCCTTCTGAAATTAGCCTTACACGTTTCACCTTCTTTGACATTTCCTTGAAATCATATCGTCTTCCGTTACTTGTTGGTATGGACGGTTTGTTCCCACTAATCGCCATTACGGCTTTCACTTTCTCACATATTCTCACGTTTATCATTAAGTTCAAGCCACGTCTCTTCTCATTTTGACTCTTATATAAACGTAGCCTGTTCTCTCACTTTTATCCACTGCATAGCAATTTTTTATTTCTCATTTCATCTTTTTAGTCATGTCTTCTCCTCCTTTCTCCAAACGACTTAGAGGAGCCGCTGGCACTTCTGCTACACGTCAGAGTCCTTCTACTGTTCTAGACTGGACTTTCAGCCCTGACAATCGCTATCTCTTTCGAGATGAGACTGCCTTTCTTTCTTATTATAACGACATGGGTAGCAATGAGCGCCCTGTGGCTGATTGCTATTATTTCTGACCTATGAGGCAGATTCCAACAGAGCAAGTGAATCTTATCGGGGGTTGGTTCGATGCGTGGAGCCTTGGTGGCCTAGCAGATTGTGATCAGCCTTATCATTCCCGAATCACTCGACTTTTCTATGCCAACCTTAGGCTTTCTTTCAATCACTTTGGAGTTCCTTCTGCCACTTCTTATTTGTTTGGCCGTCATCTGTGTATCACCACAGGAGACTTGGCGAATCTTTTACGGGCCACTGGTACTCTAAATGGCTCTACCGTTTATGCTTATTAGCGCTGGCCTCAAGGTTTTGGCAGTTATCAAGAGTGTCGCCAGTGGTTTAGGACTACTGCGCCTGATGCTGAATTGGTGTCTACCGAACACTTGCCCGCTCTTCATAGGTATTCCACTTTTCTAACTGTCATTCTCAATTCTATTTTCTCCTTTTATTCTGTTACAAATCCTCGGTTGCTCTTTTCGGGTTTCTCTTCTTAGTGATTAATGACATCATCTTCCCTCAAGGGGTTATGACTCATCTTGCAAGCCCTGACACTTTGTTCTACCTGCGTAACCTTATTCAGAAGCAATGGCCCATCAATCTGGCTCATATGATTCTCTTTCACATGCATCAAGCGGCTATATCCGATCGAGAGCCACTTCCTTATTGTCATGTTATTGAAGCTTTGATGCTTAGGGCCCACATTCGAGTGCCTGAAATGTTGTGGGGTAATCGCATTTCTGATGCTGACGTGGCGCATCCTTTCAACCTCCTCTTCTCACTGCCGCTTATTGGATGGGTTGAGTCTTTGATGGACATGTGGGTGCCTGATCCAAATCAATCCGTAAATGACTATATCTTACTTCCCAACGCTGCTCCTAACCAATATGGTCCTCCGGGGATAAATCATCCACCGGATGATGATTCAGTGGCGCTAGCTCTTGCGGCCCCTGCCCCTATCTCAATCAGGGCTCTCATTGATCAACGCTTTGAGGAATTGAACGCTCGTTTGGAGGCTATGGAAGGAATGCTTCAAGCTATCTCTGTGACTCTGAACAACATGGCTGGTGGTGGAACTGTGGCTGCGGCTGCCCCAGAATGAACGAGCGCTTGAACTTGTTCTGCCCCTATCCTACCTTAGGGCACTTTTTGAGTCTTTTAAGTCTGTATCTCTTTTAATTTATATTAGGATTTATTTTCCTGTTGTTGTTGCTTAAATGTTGCTTGGATTTAGCTACGCTTGTACTCCTCTTTTGATTAACGAATGAGCTTTTACTTTATCCTCTTTGTGTTTGCTTCATTTCATGCTATTCCTTGTATAATGCGATCAACAGGGACACGGTGGAGGTGGGTGGTTGGAGCCCTCAGATACCTTCATAGGGCGGTGTCTTAATTCCTTCAGACGCCACAAAGGCTTAACCTTCATTAGACATAGGTGTCTTGGAAGACCACAAAGACTTTCTTTAACACGGCTTCACGTTCTCCGAGACCCGAGGGTCCCATCATCAACCGCGGATTATGACATAATAATTAGGGTGAATTCTAACATTTTGAGAAACAAGTCTCTTTTCAAAAACTCGCTTTCTCAATAGTTGGTGCCCATATGGACGCAATGGATGTGGGTGGTTGGAGCCCTCAGATACCTTCATAGGGCAGTGCCTTAATGCCTTCAGACGCCACAAAGACTTAACCTTCATTAGGCATAGGTGTCTTGGAAAATCACAAAGGCTTCCCTTGACACGGCTTAGCGTTCTTCGGGGCCCGAAAGCCCCATCATCAACCGCGGATTATGACACGGGGTAAATGTCACATATCGGGCCAAGTCTCTTTTCAAAAACTTGCCCCTTTATTGGCTAAGGTTTTAGGTTTTAAGCATAGAATTTTTGGATTTTGGTTATAGGATTTTGGATTTGAATTATTTGTGTCGATATAACGACTTTATTGGTTTTATTCTAAAGTTTTATTGAACTATTTACATGTTTTTGGATTTGGTGTTTTTTTGTTGTCATGGTTTATTGGCATTTAGATTCTGATTGTTTATGGTTTATTGGGGTTTTATGTTTTGGTTAAGGATAAGATATTTTGACAAGAAATTTGGTTTTTATCACAAAGTTTCTGAATAGGCCGAACTTCAGGCGTAATACTTCTTGAGATATCACCCATTGATGGGTGGAATTGAACTTTCTCCTTCCTTGTCTACGAGCTTATAAGAACCTCCTTCGTAGACTTCTTTGATGATGTATGGTCCTTCCCAATTTGGAGCGAACTTCGGGCCGTGATGATGACCGATAATGGGTATCCTCAATATCAACACCAATTCTCCCTCTCGAAAGGTGCGAGGCCTCACCATTTTATCATAGGCCTTGGTCATTTGGGCTCTGTATAGCTCTAAACTTTCTTGGGCCGCTAATCTTTTCTCATCCATAGCATCCAACTCATCTAGTCTTAACCGAGCCCTTTTATCCATAGGTAAACCGGCATGCATGGCTACTCTAAGGGAGGGTAATTCAATTTCCAATGGCAATACCGCTTCGGATCCAAATGCCAAAGAATAAGGAGTTGCTTGAGTTGGAGTTTTGTAGGTTGTGCGATACGCCCAAAGTACCTCTTGAAGTTTCTCGTCCCAATTTCTGTGGTTATCTCCTACGGTCTTTCTTAGCAGCTTAATTAACACCTTGTTGAAAGCTTCAGCCAAGCCATTAGCTCTCGGATTGTAAATAGAGGAATACCTCCATTTAATCTTGTGGTGATGAGCGAATGCATTGATTTCTCCGCTTTTAAACGATGTCCCGTTATCTGATATTATCTCTCATGGAGTATTAAAGCGATACAACACATTGTTCTTTAGGAATCGGATGACATTTTTGCTCTTTACTTCTTTCAAAGGCACTGCTTCGGCCCATTTGGAGAAATAATCAGTGATTGCCAAGATGAATCTATTCCCCTTTGAGGACGGTGGATCAATAGGCCCGATTATGTCCATACCCCACATGTCAAATGTCCAAGCGGCTACCGTTGGGTGTAAGGGGTTAGGATGTTGGTGTATGAAGTCACCGTGGACTTGGCACATATGATATTTCTTTGCTTGTTTTTCACAGTCTGCGATCATGGTAGGCCAATAATATCCCGTTCTTTTGATATGGAGTCTCATTTTTGGACCAGACTGATGAGCCCCGCAAAATCCTGAATGAACTTCCTTCATGATCTTTTGAGATTCTCTTTGAGAAACACATCTTAACCACAATTGGTCATACGACCTCTTGTACAAGGTGTCATTCACAAATACGTATCGAAGAATCCTTCTCTTCAATTGTTCTCTTTCTGCCTTTTTAGTGGGGAGAATTTGGTGTTTGAAATAATCCACGAAAGGTTTTCTCCAATCTTCCATTTCGTCTACCTCTACTTCCATCACCTCATCAGGATCCATTAACAAATCCATCTCCGTCTCCCATTCTTTTATATCCACAAAGAGGTGAGCATTCGTCTCTTTCTCAATCTCTAGGATATAAGGAGCCAAGGATCGTCGATTCCTTATGGTGATTTGCACTTCTTCTCCATCCGGTTTACTCAATTGAGTAGCAACTCGGGCTAAGGCTTCCGCCATGCCATTAGAAGCTCTTGACACCTTCTCAAATGTGATTTTTGAGAACTTGGCAATTAACTCTTGAGCTCTTTCATGGTATTTTACCAATTCAGACTTCTTAACCTCAAATACTCCCTCGATCTGACTTAAGATTAATTGGGAATCACCGCACACTTTCATCTCTTTTATATCCATATTAACTGCCAATTCTAATCCGGCGATTAGTGCTTCATATTCAGCCTCATTGTTCGTGCATGGTTCAGTCAGTGCTATGGAGTGACGGAGAATTCCTCCTTGTGGAGTAACAAATACCAAACCAACTCCTGCTCGAATTCGAGGTAAATTAGGTCTCTTGGCTGGCTCTATTGCTGATGACCCGTCGAAAAACATGGTCCATCCGGATTCTTCTTCATCCACGCACAAGCTTTGTTCATCAGGGAACTCATAATTTAGTGGAGAGTCATCGGGAACCGGGTGTGCGGCTAGGAAATCGGCCATCGCTTGCCCTTTGATTGCCTTTTGAGGTGCATAGGAGATGTCGAACTCCATTAAAGCTATGGCCCACCTTGCTAGCCTTCCCGCCAACATTGGTCTGGTCATCAGGTATTTTAATGGGTCCACCTTAGATATCAACGTGATTTTATGAGACAGCATGTAGTGCCTCAACTTCTTGGTGGCAAAGACCAAAGCTAGGTAATGTTTTTTGATGGGACTATAGGATTACTCGGCCCCGACCAACATACGGCTCAAGTAATACAATGCATTTTTTTTGCCTTCTCCATTTTCTTGAGCCAAGAGAGCTCCTAAAGACCCATCTAAGGCCGTGGTGTAGAGAATCAAAGACTTTCCTTGAATGGGCGCCACGAGGACAAGTGGTTTGAGGAGGTACTCCTTGATGTCCTCAAAAGCCCTTTGACACTTTGCATCCCATTTGAACGGTATATCTTTCTTGGTAAGATGGGTAAATGATTTAATCCTTCCTGAGAGGTTAGCAATGAATCTTCTCACATAGGCCAATTGTCCTTGCAAAGAACGAAGTTGTTTGAGAGTTCTTGGAGGAGGCATTTCTCTAATTGCCTTGATTTTTACGGGGTCTATCTCAATGCCCATGTGCCTTACTACGAATCTCAAAAATTTTCTAGAGAATACCATAAAGGTACACTTCAAAAGATTCATTTTCAATGAATATTTTCTCAGTCTCTCGAATACCACCTTTAAATATTCCAAGTGTTCATCAATAGATCGGGCCTTAACCACCAAATCATCCACATAGCATTCGACTATCTTATGGATCAAGTCGTCAAAGATCTTGGTCATGGCTCTCTGGTATGTTGCCCCTACATTCTTTAATCCAAAAGACATTACCTTGTAGCAAAATATGCCTATTGGAGTGTGAAAGGAGGTATGGCGTTGGTCTTCCTCATCCATCGCTATTTGGTTGTAACCCGATGCTCCATCCATAAGAGAATATACCACATAGGAAGATGTGTAATCTATTATCAGTTCGGTCACGGGTAAAGGAAAATCATCCTTTGGGCATGCCTTATTCAGATCTCTAAAGTCCACACAGAGTCTGACTTGATCATTTTTCTTCTTTACTGGAACAATGCTTGCTACCCAAACAGAATTTTCTTCTTCTCGGATAAATCCCGCGTCTATCAGTTTTTTCACCTCTTCAATAACTTTCTCTTCAAGCTTAATTCGCATCCGCCTTGGAGCTTGTTTCACTGGTTTGACGTTAGGATCTATTTTGAGTTTATGAGAAGCTATTGCAGGGTCGAGTCCGGGCATTTTCGTATAGTTCCATGCGAAGCAATCTTTATACTCCATCAAGAGATGCTTTAACTGTTCTTGTTTTTCAGGAGGGAGTGATGCACTGATAAACGTTGGACGTGGATCCTCTTCTGTGCCCAAATTTATCTTCAAGAGTTCATCAATTGTATTTTGGCCCCCGTCTTCTAATTCACGAGGAGCATTTCTCGCTTCCTGTATGAACTCTTCTTCTTCCGTACCTTCTCCCATGGGTATTATTCCTACCATGTGGCATTCCACAAATAATGCTTCTCCTTGTGGCTTTTGAAAGCCTAGACCTTTGGTGTTCCTTAATTTTCCATCTAGGCCCACAATTCGCCGAGACTTTCCATTCCATAGGTCTTGAAAAGTCTTGGCCCTTTATTTTGAGATTGGCTCTAAACACTTAGCCCTTTGGAACAGATTTATCAATCCTCGATTATAGTAGCACATCACCTCTATTCTCTCGTATTCTTCTTCCTCTTCCCTCAACCATCTTTCCCAATCATTTGAATCAGGAGGGTTGCCAGATGGGTCTGCATTTTCAGCCTTATAGAATAGGATTCCTTTGTGGAACACTGATTTTCCTTTCACCTTCTCCACTTTTGGCGGAACATAGAAGGTCTCCATTTCTTTAATTTGGTACACTTCTCTTGGCGTGAGTTCCTTGTAATATCCCATGAGAACTTGCTCGATAACCATTGAATCTTCTCCACCATAGGATTCTCCATCTAGATCAGTGTCATACACATGAATCACGTTTCTCGACCTTTGAAATTCATCTTCAGAATCACCTCTTATACGTAATCCTTCTTTTTGGTCCTCTTTCTCATCTTCTTCATCAGAGGATCTAATATAGATGGGAGTTTTCACCAAGCATGAGGTTTTCAGCCTTTCCTTCAGCCTTGGTCTTTCACTTATATTCTCGTGTTCTACAGCCCTTAATCTGTGGATCGGGGAAGTGCTCCTTTGTGATGCTGGAGCGTAGAATCGATCTATCTCTTCCAATTCTACCTCATGTACTCCATAATGTTGAGCATCACCCTTAATCACTTTCTGCTCACTATCTTGTAGGTATTTCACACATTGGTGGAGTGTCGAGGGTACGAGACCATTTTCGTGTAGCCAAGGCCTTCCTAATAAAGCTCTATAGGAAGTGTCTGGGTCGATCACATAGAATTTCACTAGAGTTTCTAACTCTCCAAATTGCATAGGAAGCGTGATAGCTCCCAAGACTCGTTCTGAATTTTGGTTAAACCCATGTATGAAAACATTCTCATCAGAGAGCCGCCTCCCTCCTAAAGCAAGTTGATTCAATGACTGGAGGGGTAGAATATTAATGGATGACTCGGGGTCCACTAACATTCTACTCAACTGACTTCCATTAGTCTTACCCGTAATGTATAGAGGCTTGTTATGGTGGGCCGTTCCCATCATTAAGTCCTCGCTTGTGAAAGTAATCTGACCTCGAGGTTCTATACAAAGGGCCTCAGTCATGTGTTTCTTTGCTAAATATGCTTGGAATCTTTCGGGATCTTGAAGAGCTTCCATCATTGTTTCTCTTAACTCTCTAGACATCATTAGCGCTTCGAATACGTTTATGAGTGCTGGCGTGCGCCTTAGATGAGCCAGAATGTTGTAATCTCCTCTTGTTTCTTTCACCTTTTGACTTGGCCCTGATTCATCTTCTGCTTCTTGAGGCTTATTCTTTCCTTTCACTCTTTCATTTTCCTTGGGCGCTTGCCTTTCAGGAATATTGGTACCTGAACGCAAATTCACGTGACACTCCTTTTCTTTAAACATATCTTTGGCGAAGAGACCTCCATATGGCGCTTCATTCTCATCCTCAATGTCATCGTAATAGTAGATAGTGAAATCTTCACTTTCTTTCTTTATTTTCTCTTTCCTTACAATCATTTCTTTTTCTTTTTCCTTCTCTTTTTCTTTTTCATTTTCTTTTTCTTTTTCTCTTTCTTTTCCTTTATTTTCATTTTTCTTTTCACTTATTTTCAACACTTTTTGCACATCATACTCTTCTTCATCCACTATTACGATAACATTACATTCTGCGTTGCGCCTCGGATTGCCCCTGTGCGCCACTGCATTCGTTTGAGCATGCGGAGCGGGTACCTGTTTGAAACTTTCAGGCAAGATCAAGTCTCCCTGTTTAATCATCTTTTCTGCTATGTTCTTGAACACATAGCAATCGCCCATGGGATGGCCTAGAACTCGATGGAAGGCACAGTATGTCGGATCATTTGTTTGGTGCTGTTCTTCCAGTCTTTTGCACACGGGTAGTTCTATAGCCTTTCCCTCTAGGAGTTGCTTGAGGAGTGCCCCTGTCTTCTCCTTCTTAAACGAGTAGGGTCTACTTAAACGTTCAGCAAGGGTGGCTGGGCGGCCATTTTCATTGTTATTATTATTATTGTTATTGTTGCCATTGTTGCGGTTCTTCCTTTGACCACCGCCCTGACTTGTCGAAGTCTCATTGGCCCCCGCCACCTTAATAGGCATCTGCACTCTATTTCTAGGTTCGCTTCTATTGTTTGATGTTTCTTTAGGCGGTCCAATGTGCACAACCCTTGCAACTCTTGTGACTAGATCCTCATATGTGTAAATGTCACTTCCTGATAGAGGTCGGCGTATCCAATCATCGAGGTTTCTGATTAAGAACTCCACCGCCTCTCTTTCTGGCATCTGATGAGTGCACCTTATGTTCATATTTCTCCATCGATTGATGTAATCAAGAGGTGCTTCACCCGACCTTGGCTTTTCACATGCCACATCAGCCATGGTAAGCTTTTGAGTCACCATTGCAAATTTCGCACGAAAGAGATCCTCCATCTCGTCCCATGTCTCAACAGAATCATTTTCTAGAGAAGAGTACCACTCAAAGGCTGCCCTAGTGAGACTCTGGGAAAATTGCTTCAACAAAAGAGCTTCATCATGGGCGGTATTGGCACAAGCATTCTTAAATTGGACGAGATGTTGGTCGGGCGTAATGCTTTCCCTTCCCGTCCCATCGAACAAGTTGAATTTAAGAACTTGGTATCCATTCGGGTAAGGAATTTGCTCATATTTCTTTGGGTATGGCCTTCCACACCTTTTGCGGAGATTCACCAATCGCCCCGCTCCCGATGCTTGGAGCTGCAAGTTAATCATATCTTGGATGATTTGCTTTGTCGGCTCTCGTCTTCCTGCCCCAGTTCGCGGTCTTGTATAAAAGGTCTCTTCCTCGTCTGACCCGTACCTTTTATTTCTCCTTTCTTTAGGATGCCGCTTGTACATCCTTTCTTCTTTTTCTTCCGAAGACTCATATCTATGTTTGTTTTTCTTTTCCTTAGAAGGTCGCCTCTTAATTTTCACTTCTTCTTCATCTGAAGAACCATACTTGCTTTTACTCCTCCTTTCTCTAATGATTTTCTTTTTATTTCTCTCTTCTTCTTCATCAGAGATCTCGTATCTACTTTTATTTTTCTTTTCTTTGAGCAATCTTTCCTTGGGTCTATCATCTTCATCTGATGAAGAGGGATATCCTTTATCCAACTCCTCAAGCAAGTTTTTCTTCTCTAAGAACTTGTACATCCTTTTGACCATTTCCTTTTATTTCTTCCTTTCGCCCATCATTTGAGACATTTTTATCTCATTTTTCTCTAAGATACTCATCAATCGGACGTTTTCACCTTCGCCCCATCGATCCTTATTACGAGTATCCTCTTGGCCATTTTCAAGATGCTCTTCTTCATCCTCTATTCCTTCATGAGGACCGTCATGACTTGCGGATGCAAGACCTCGTTTACCCTTACTATCCTTCTTATTAAGAGGAATATCTTCATCGCTTATCATGTTCACAAACGCGTGCATCTCGTGCACTTCATCAATTCGAACCATGTTGACATGGACATGCGCTGCGGACTCCTTCCTACGCCATTCTTTGGGGACCCAAGCTTTCTCGGAACCTCTTACCATTTTTTGCCCCAGTCTCTCGTGTACCGGGGTTGATTGCCTCTTTTGTCTGTTTGGTCCCAACCTTTCATGAACCAGTGTCCGAGGAAATGTGAGTCTTTCCTTCACCGATCGTCTAGTTTGGGGATTCCTGCCCCGGAATTGGACCTGATATTCAGGAGGGAATTCCTCCATTGTTTTTAGTACGGCTGTGGGAGAGTTCTTCCGCACTAGACGCAACGAGGCAAATGGATTGCTGACAGGTAAGTTGGGTCTCACTTCTAACTCATTCTTGTAGGCCCTTTGAACCTTCTTGAATGTCCTTGTGCCTTGGGAGACAGGCACATATGCTTTCTTCACGGCGTTTTTGGAACGGCGGTAAGATGAGCGCATCTTAGTAGACGGTATTGGCCTTGGGAGAGCCTGTTTCTGAGGGACGAGCGACCATTCCCCTTTCTCGACCTTGGCCTCAATGGGGGCCTCAATGACTTGTGGAATAGCCATTGATGTCTCTAGCGGCGGCTCCTCTTCGATCACTCGAGCCAACTGGTAAGTCTCATCTATGACTTGGACTATATGTACGTAGGAAAATCCGTACGGCATAGCACCAAGCATGAAGTCGTGCTGATAGCAAATAGGCACTCCTCCAATATTAATCACCCCTTCTGGTTTGCTCATGTCAACGGTGGTAGACGCCATTTCAACCTGCAATAACACAATCTCAATGTTACTGTTAGGGATGCTCATTTAATTTTAAGAAATAATTTTCCTAGCCTTTACGTTTAACCCCAAAGATGAGAGAAGAAAGATGTCCCACCGGGCGTGCCAGAGAATCTGTGTGGACTTTTTCGTCGTCTCTCAAAGAATGAAAGGGTTTCCTCGAGAAATTAGAATAAGTCTTAGATTCACCCCCCTTAAGGTTCGATCTCTGCGCTGAGTATCTCTTGACAACAAGAGAACCGGAACAAGAGTCACTTCTTACGAGGATTTCTTAATTTTGCGGGTCCTTTCTTTCCAATAGGCGCAAGCCCCTATTGTTAATTACCCCGTAGTTGCCTACGAGAACCTCTGATTAAGGGGTCTAAAGGAAATACGTAATGGGCTAGAAAGAATCATCTCTTAAAGTGATTTAATTGATGGTACCAGACCTAATTGACTGGACCCAATTAAGGAACTTCTAAAATTCTAAAGGGTTTAAGAAGAGAGTTAGTTTTAGTTCTTGCTTGAAAGGAAGAGCTTCTTCAATTGGAGTCGTTTAAAGTCGTTTTAAAGTTGATTAAAGCTGTTTAAAGTTGATTAGAGTTGCTTAAGGTTCTTTATATTCGTTTAAAGTTGTTTTAGAGTCATTTAAGGTATTTAAGATCGATTGAAGTTATCGGATAGCTCTCGGGACAACGGCTGGTCTTCTTGTGAGAGTGGGTTCTTGGGGCAACGGCTGGCCTTCTTGTAGGAATGAAAGGAGTTTTACAACCTTCGGGGCCTCTTGGGCGGCCTTCTTGTGAAAGTTGGTTCTTTTACAACCCTAGGGGCCTCTTAGGCGGCCTTCTTAATAAGAGTTGGTTCTCAGGCCCGTTAGCGGCTTCTTGCGAGAACAAAAAGATACAATTCTAGGGACCTTTCAGCGGTCTTCTTAACAAGAATTGGTTCATTTACAACCCTCGGGGTCCTTCAGCGACCTTCTTAAAGGAGAGTTGGTTCTTTTACAACCCTAGGGACCTCTTGGGTGGCCTTCTTAATAAGAGTTGGTTCTTGGGCCCGTTAATGGCTTTTTATGATAACAAAATTGAATTATTCAGGAAAGGGGGTCATTTGATAAAATCCAACTTCAAGTTATCTGAGGTTGATCTCAACACCAGCGAGGGGACTTTTCCTCAAACGAAGAGGTTTCGTCTTTGTCCTTGGATTTCGTGTTTTGACTTTTTAATTTTTCTAGTGTTTCTCTTTGGATATTGGTGATTTTCACAATTTTTATTCACTTTGGCCTTTTATACTTTTGGATTTTAGAAATTCTTTCTCTATAGTTTTGAAAATATTTATCTTTGAGAATATTTGACTTTTGAAAACATCAGTTATGAAACATTTGTTACTTGAAAGTATTTAGATTTTAATTTTGGAAATCTCTTTAAGAGGCATTTGATGATTTTATTATTTTGACATCTTGTAATTTTGAAAATATATGTATTTTGAAGATACTTGGCTTTTGAAAAATATTTTATATCTCGAAAATACTTAGTTTTTAGTTATTTTATTAAAAGAGAATATTTAGATGATTTACTATACTTCTAAAATTCATGAAATTCATTTTTTTTTATTATGAAAATAACTCAAGAATACAAAAGGCCACTACTTTGACACAACTTCATATCAAAGCATCAGTGAATTTGGTTTATTTTGATTTTTAGAATTTTATTGATATTTTATTTGTATTTTTCAGATTTTTTTTCTATTTTTTTATGAATTTTTAAAGTTTCTGCCAATTTGTATTATTCTAATTGGTCCACGTCATTTTTAAGTTGGGCTGAGGTGGCAGGAAGAGAACTGTGACGCTGGGCCAAATTCAATTCATTTGTTGTTGGGCCTAATTCTGGACCCAATTCCTTTTCTTCCTTCTTCTGCGACACTGTCATTTGACAGGGGTTGAACACATGGGTCTTGTAATTGTTCCGCCACAGAGAATCAAGGGGAATTTTAGCGCTGTCGTTTGATTGAAGAAGACGAGTTTCAATTTTCTATTATCGGGTCCGACGGATTAACGGGTACGACTCCGTTGGTGGTTCCGGTCGTCGCAAGGCTTGGGAGTGAGCTCGACGGGATCGTGCGAACGAGAGGAAGGTGCCGATGATCTCCATTTTGGTCGTGTCGCTCTCGTTGATTTGCAATGAGCACTTATTCGATTCAGTCCCTGGAAGTTTTATTTTCGCTTTTTTTTTCGGCGATCGCCGTAACTGAAGTCGACAAAGTTTGTCTTGCTAGCACCACGACAGAGAGTAGGATAAGAAAATATGTTCAATTTGCATTGCGTTATTCTATTTTGATGGAGATACCACTTGCCTGGTACGGCTTGGTATGAATCAACACCGAGTCAGTGCTGATGGTTTCGGAGATATAACTCGCGCAAGAAGGGTGATGTTCTACGTCAGGGTAATGCGAAGAGGGTACTCTAAGATTCAGTTTTTATTATGTTTACATAATTTAATGTAATTGTCAGAAATCTATGTCGCCGATTTGGGGATAATTGGTTGGTTCTGTGGTTAACCTTAAGGCTACAAACATTTATTCAATGTACCTGTATGCTAACAATTAACAAGTTCATAGTTTATCATTCTTAATTGGCCTATTAACTTAAACCTATACTTCCTATCGCATGGCGTCCAGCACACACGAATGAAGTAGCTTCTTTTCATGTGCCTTGTACTATACTTACAAGAGGAAAACGTGGTCCAGTAGTGTCTAATACCATATACATAGTTAGTCATTATTGTGTCAAAATTACAATACAGTTGAGTTGTAAGAAAAGAGTCAAAACTTTGACTTGTACCACTCTTTACTGTACGAACACTTATACATAATTTTCTGCTGCACAATTAATTCATATTCAAGTGGAACAAAATCAGATCATCATGTGTAGCCTATTTACATTATTCATACAACTGGCAGTAAAACAAAACAACGCAATTCCTTTGGCAATTACTGGTCTTCTTCACACAAGCCTACAGAACTCATATAACTGTAAACCTTATTTACAACATGACTTAAATATGGAATTGAATTAGTACCAGAAACTGAGGTTATTAAAGAAGGACCTGACAAGCATGACTGTAATACTTTTGCAAAGATGTCCATCAATTCTAACTATTTCTATAAAAATGTAACTTAGCAATTCACTTCAAGAACTCAATTTTGGATCTCATTAGCTATGACACAGCAAAGAAAACATTGTCAAATATGCACAGGAGGACATAAAATTTTATCAAATCTGATTCTCATAATTTTACTCCATTAAAACAATCTTAACCATGGGAACCACACTATTCTATAGCGATATCAACAGTCAACGACAAGGGAATACCCTTTTTTACCGAGGACCATGGAAATTCAATAATTGAACACACATGAAAAATTTAAACAGAATCACTTACCGATCAAATAGTAATACTCATCAATCAACGCAGATTTGAGAAAGGAATACAAATTACTCAAGTCAACCTCGAGATATCAAGAACGCTTAATCAGAATTATTCATTTGAGCCCTTGTAATTTTCAGTTATTACTAAATAAAGTCAAGGTTGGCACCTGATTTTGGATTCACAACCTAATCTAAGTTCATGAAATTTCTAATGAAATTTGGGCAGCACCTCCCCTAGACCTCCTCTGATTTTGAAGGTTTAAACAGTTCAATCAAGCTTATCACTCAATCAAACGTGTTCAAACCCGGTTCACCAAGGTGGCATAGCCTCCTAGAAAACCATAGAGGAGGTCCAGCGTAGGAGCAAGGCTCCATGCCAGATGAGTTAATGCCACCATGGAAGCATGGCTTCCTAGCAGCTTAAAGAAGATGAGTTTAATTAGCATTCCGTTTTAATGAAGTTTGATTCGATTGCGGAAGAGAGAAGTTTAGAACAGATCTAAGTCTACTCATTTCAAATTCAGAAGCTCACCATGGGGGCATGGCCTCCTAGCAAGCCTCCTCTTATGAAATGAGCAGCCAGAGATCATCACTGGAAGAGGAAAGAGGGATTAAGAGAATACAAGATTTGTTCTTTTTAGCAACAATTGAATCACCATTAACTAATAGATCAAGAAAATCACATCAAACTACTCCTAACAGAGAGACATTAAAGAATCTATCTTCTCGATTCAGATCCAGAGAATCACCATGGAGGCATAGCTTCCTAGCAATCCCCTTTCTCGAATTGAGAAGACAGAAACCTTAATTACCACGATTCTATGCCAATTTACAATCAAGATACTCCATTAAAGCTAGCAGATCATCAAATCGAAAGCAGTTCAAAAGGAATTTCAGCAAATGAGAATCAAACAAATTTCACTTTATTCAAAGAATCACACCAAATTCATTCAAGCTAGAGTGTAGATCACATTCAGATCCTTTCTACACTCTCAAATACACGAACCTACCTTGATTACAGCTATTCTCTTCGTCTTTCTTGCTTTCTTTACAATGCTCACTAACTGTTTGACTAGATGTCTCCTCTAAAACCTAAGCTTTTTTGTGTGGAATTTTAGATCTGGAATCTACTTGAGAGCCCCCCTTTCGCTGCCCCGATTTCTTCTCTCCAACCCCTATTTATAGGCGTCGAAGAAGGGGTCTTGATGCTTCTGTTTTCGCTCCTGCCAGCTGGACGCCCGGCGGTTAGCGTCGTTCCTCTCTCCAACGATTTCTGTTAGAGATGTAGCCATCTATTTCTCCTTCTTGTCCTCGGCTGCTCTCGGTGCACTGTACTCCAATTCGCTGCCCCTGGGACCCAACAACTTCTCTCCGTCATCACCGGCACCTTCCATGTGTATGTAGCTATTTCATTTGAGGAAGTCGATTTCTCTTTCAATCCAGCGACATTTTGTATTTTTCTCCCACTTGCACCCGGACTTTTGTGAACCATGCAATCCTTCGCAAGCCGTCGTGTATGGTGTTCCGTGAGCCTGGCGCAGCCACCTTCCATTTTCATACAGAGGGGGAATTTTCAAACGCCCTTCTCTTGCCTCTCCAGCCCTTATTGCACTGCTGGCCTCCATTTTTCATCTTGTTATTTCTTTTCCAAGCCATTAAATGTAAATAATTTCTCTGGGGCACTTCCCAATTGTATTTTCTCATGAAATTTAGTATGTGAGTTCAGAAAATTGAGTAGAATCCAATGGTGTCAAACCTTTCCTGAAGAAACCCCCCGGAGTATTTTATTTATTTTTGTGCAATTTTGAGGCCTTTTTGCACATGTGATAGGTTTCTGTCTTTCTTTTGACTCTTTTGAAACCTCCACAATTTTCTACATTCTTTGTTTGATTTTTGGATAACTTTCCAGAATTTTTGACTCTCATTTGGTATTTTTCCTCAAATTTCTAAGCTCTATGGGAATTTTGGCATTTATAAAATTTACAAAATTCCATGAATATGCCATCATATTTTTGGGTTAAACAGGTATATAATTATTTAATCAACATATCATATATTGCATTCTCCAATGCAAGTAAACTAATATTAATGCACTGTTGATTAAGAGCCTTTAATTTGTGTGACTCTCGAGGATTTATGTCATGTTGGCCATGAAAATTAAATCGCTATTTATTGCCAATAATCATAAACGGTATCTAGCAACACGTTATGATTCCCAATTAACATAAATAAATACTGTACAACTACATTATTTCAATCCTGCATAAGAAATAAATTATTTCTTTATTTTGATTCTTATGTCACATGATATCACTGTATAATCTAAGATAGGAATGCGTTATTCTTGCAGATTATACATTTATTGATCTAGAGATGATCGTCTAGTTTGTATGCATACGATGCAACTCCATCAAGGAGCCCAACAGATATCATCACTCACTAGGTCTACTAATGAGGGACATACGATTTTCTTAATGAATAATTTTTCTCCACATAATTCAAGAGAACACAAATAAAGTCCGTATAGCAGTCCTTATCAGGAATCAACGTTAGACGATATTTATTGAACATATCCTCATGTGGAAAAGTTGAACCATCTCAAACTTAGAATCAAACAACTTATGAAATAAATAATGACACACAACACAATCCATATATTTATTTCATTGGGTCATGTCCTGAACTATGTTCTATAACATACACATATGCAATCAAGTTGGTAACTCATTACCTATGATTTGTAGAACTTAATCATCACTAAACTTGCATACTAATCTTATATGATAATTAATGTTCCTTGTTAATTATCAAGATTATGGACAATTTAGATTTATTATTGTCATTCTAATGAATGATCAACAGAGACCTACAATTCAGATTCTCAACCTGAATGATTTGTCAATAATAAACTCTAGGAACAAATGATCAAATTGTTAGAGTTATGTCCTAGAAGCCAATCATTATATGGCTACTTCTATGGTTTATGTTATTGATGATATTTGATCATTTATTCCTTGATTTATATATTGACAGATCATTCAAGTTGAGGATCTGAATTGTAGATCTCTGTGGTTCATTTATAATTAAATGACAATAATAAATCTAAAAGGTCCGTAATCTTGATAATTAACAAGGAATATTAATTATCGGATAAGATTAGTATGCAAGTTAAGTGATGATTAAGTTCTACAAATCATAGGTAAGGAGTTGCCAACTTAATTGCATATGTATATGTTATGGAACATAGTACAGGACACGACCCAATGAAATAAATATATGGATCATGTTATGTGTCATTGTTTATTTCATTTGAGTTTGATTCTAAGTTTGAGATGGTTCAACTTTTCCACATGAGGATAGGCTCAATAAATATCGTCTACCGTTGATTCCTGATAAGGACTCCTATACGAACTTTATTTATGTCCTCTTGAATTGTGCGAGAAAAAGTTGTTCATCAAGAAAACCGTATGTCCCTCATTAATTTACTTAGTGAGCGATGATATCTGTTTGAGCCCCTTGATGGAGATGGATTGTTTGTTAGCAACTGATACAGTCATCTCTAGATCAAGAAACGTATAATCTGCAAGAATGACACATTCCTATCTTGGATTATACGATGATATTGTTAGAAAGTGCACAAATTTTAATTTTGAAGCTAATTACACTTAATTAACCACAAACAAGTGCGAGGATCTAGTGCAAAAGTCAATCAACACAAGAGAAAGGGTTTGGATTTGTACCTCCCGCGAAATCGCATCCGCGGGGCTCGATCCAATGGCGTAGGAGTCGGTGGAGTGCTCTCCTTGCGCCTCCACCATGGTTGACGGCCGCCTCGAGTCCACCTAGAGATTAACCAATATCTAAATCGATTCGTGCTAGCGATTCGATTAGAACGAAGCTAATCCTAAGGTATTCTCTCTTCTTCCTTAATTAACTATTTAATAGGTGGAGAGAATATGCTCAACCCATGAGCAAATGGAGAGAGAGAGAGAGGTGAGGCCGGCGGCCAAAGAGGGAGGGGAAGGGTGGCGGCTAGGGTTAGGGAAGAGAGAAGCCTCAATTTTGTATCTATACATCTCTATATATAGTGCACAATCCCTACCTACCACCAACCATCTATTTACAAGAATGCCATCCCACCTACCTCTTGTGGCTGGCCATTAATGGGCTCAAATGGGCCTCTCAACTCTATTAATTAAGCCTCTAATTCACATAATTAGATGCTACTCCAAATGCTCTTCAATTGGGCTATATATTTAATACATACATATTGGCCCAATAAATTAATATAACTATTTATATTAAATTGTGTTGAGCTAAACTAATTATTAACTAATTAATAATTATTCTAGGATTAGCTAATGCATTAATTTATTTCCATATGATCCATTTGACTTAATTAATTATAACGGTATATAATTAATCAATCAACTTATCATATTTCCGCAATACGCACTGTTGCGAATAAATAAATAAATAATGCACTGTCTTGGTCAAAACTCTATTTTGTGTGACCCTTTGAGGATTTATGCTAAGTTGGACATGGGATTAAATCGTTATTTAATTCCAATAATCATAAGCGGTATCTAGCAACACGTTATGATTCCCAATTCGCATAAATAGTGTACTGCTACAGTATTTAAATCCTGCATAAGAGAATAAAAATATTTCCCTATTTTGATTCTTATGTCTCACGATATCATCGTATAATCCAAGATTGGAACGTGTCATTCTTGCAGATTATACGTTTCTTGATCTAGAGATAATTGTATAAAGTTGCATGCAAACAATCTATCTCCATCAAGGGGCCCAAACAGATATCGTCACTCACTAAGCGAATTAATGAGGGACATACGGTTTTCTTGATGATTAGCTTTTCCCCGCACAATTCAAGAGAACATAAATAAAGTCCGTATAGCAGCCCTTATCAGGAATCAACGGTAGACGATATTTATTGAACCTATCCTCATGTGGAAAAGATAAACATCTCAAACTTAGAACCAAAATCATAACGAAATAAATAATGACACATAACACAATCCATACATTTATTTCGTTGGGTCAAGTCCTGTGCTATGTTCCATAACATACACATATGCAATTAAGTTGGCAACTCTTTACCTATGATTTGTAGAACTTAATCATCACTTAACTTGCATACTAATCTTATAAGATAATTAATGTTCCTTGTTAATTATCAAGATTATGGACCATTTAGATTTATTATTGTCATTCTAAAGAATGATCCACAGAGATCCACAATTCAGATCCTCAACCTGAATAATCTGTCAATAATAAACCTAGGAACAGATGATAAAAATATCATCCATAACATAAACTAATATTTAAGTCATTAAATCATTGACTTCTAGGACATAACTCCAACAATCTCCCACTTGGCCTAGAGTCAATCAATAGTGACTTCTAGCCAACGAAGAATTGAGAACGATGTTATATATCTGCATATATACTTGTCTCGGACCTCAAAAGAAATAATACACTTAAAGCAAGTTACTCATACGTCCACCACGTATGGATGCACATTTTGCATCCCGTATATCGCTTAAGGCAGAGGTCATGTTAGAGTGTTCGCTGTGTTCGCGAACCTATCCACTTTTGTTTGACCCTATATATGTATACTCCTATATATATTCTTGATCATCATCATATGATATCAAGTGATATCATTATAGATCATACTTGAATCTCCAACAAAGGGTTCTTTAGTATTAAGCTACGGTTCGAGATGCAATAGAACCATATTAGCTTGACTAAGGACTCGATTCAAATAAACTTCTTTTTATTGCTTCACAAGTTGCTATGAATTTTGCTTTGGTGACGGAAACGGTTGTAATATTCCATTTAGAACACCTTCTAAACTTACAACACCACCTTTGAGCTAAATATGTAGCTCACTTGTGATTATATCAATCTTTTGAAAAACTAGTATCAATATAATCAATTTACACGAACTATCTTTCATCTTAAGAGATGGAACATTATATCACTCTTTCTCATAAGTTACTCGAGGATATCCTTGACTATTGTCCAAATGTGTCTCTCTTGTATCCATTTGACAACTGTTTGTCATATCCTTTGGATACTACACATCGAGGCATATGCATAAATATGGCGTACAAAATGAAACTCATAACGAAAGAATGCTTGAACTGTTTCATGCACTTTCTCGAATTGAGTTACAATAAACCGAGTTAAATACTCAAGTCATGCCTTGTGACGTAGTTAGACATCCTATCTTGGAGTGTAACTTTCGTGTTTCTCGAACACTTCGTCGTTATATGCACATTAGCTCAAACCTAACATCCATCATAATCTATCACCATAGATTTTGTTTCCTTGGATTTAGGCGATTTCTCCCTAGTTCTCTATTGAGAAAACATTCTCCAATGAGATCTTGACAACATTCATTTTCTTAATGTTATTCCCAATTAATATCTTATTACCTTGTACAATACAAGTAACACAATCATGCTCCCACTGAATATCTTGTCTATACAAGACGCTTTTGACGAAGTTCAACTCCTTGACTTCCTTGTCAAAATGTTTATTTCATTTTTCACAATACTTACTTTAATCCATTAATGGATACTTGAAGTGTGTATATATTTCTAGCACAAAAACAAAACCTTGGTTTGCATCATATACATAACATCTTCTTTCATTCATTCGAATAAGGCGGTTTTGATGTTCCTTTCCATATATCAATATATACGAAATATAACTGTTGCTAGAACGATCTTTATTGACTTATACATAGCTATAAGCAATAAGCCGTGCTTAGTATATAGTCAACTCGTCATCGACTTAGACATAGCTACAAGCGCGAAGCTGTACTTTGTACTTAGTCAACTTGCCGTCCATGTCAATCTTTCCATTAAAGATCTAAACGTTCTTGATGGATTGGTCATTCTTGAACATCAACCAAGGTCTATACCTTGTTGTTATACATGGATTGCATTTAAAGACCGTATGGATTTAAACCATACATGTGGAATCATATCTTTCCATCATTTCCTTATTTCTCAACGGATTCTCATATGACAAGTACGAGAATGTCGTGAAGCCTATGCATCAAACGGCTCAGGAAATCAACTCGCGTTGACTTTTGTAAGATCGGTACTTAAGGTTCATGAACTATTTCTACAACGATTTGTAGAATAAATTCTTGACTCCTTACATTCCATGAGTGTCTCGAACATCATCAACTCGTGAGATGGTTGAGTCCTTATTGGAAGGAGCGTACTATTAAACTTCTTCCTTTCACTACGGCTTGTGATTGAAGTTCCGATCAACTCCCACTAAGCACCATGCATAGAGTAACAAGTTTTCTATAAGAATACTTCTTGTAGTGACGCACAAACTATTTTAATGCTCACTTTACTCCCACTACTTCTTCTTGAGAATTTTATTCTCTAAGACTACGTTATGATTAGCAACAACTATTTTGTTCTTATCATGTTCGTGGAAGTAGTGTCTTTTCGACTTAAGGTATCCTACAAAATATAGAGTGTCTTATTTGGTTCAAGCTTATAAGTCAACAAACCTTGAAATAAGCTTCTTAACACCAAATCTTGAGAACCAATATAGTTAGAGATCAAAATCTCGTAAAATATCTTTCTCAATAGACTTCGATGGAACATTATTCAGTGTAAACAATATTGTCCTCAAACATAACTTCCTAATATGAGTCGAATAAGTCAATTTGATTTATTACCGATCGAACTATACTAAATATTGTTCGATACCTCCATTCTTGGACATATTATTCCTCATGGAGCGAGTTGTGAAACTACTTTCATACTCTTTAGATAATATTTCAAATCATACGACTTAACTATTTACCATGATTAATTGTAAGACTTTTTCTTTTCCTTGAACGGTCTTTTAACTTCACTCTTGAACTCCTTTGAACTAATCAAAAGATTCATACTTATACCTTATCAAATAGATATGTTAATATCTACAATGATCGTTGGTCAAGTAATAAAGTATAAACAACCTTTTATTTCACAAGTACTTATAGATCTATATACATCGATATGTATAAGTCCTAATCAAGTCACTTGTCCTTAAACCTTTGTAGGTCAAAGGCGCTTTTGTCAATTAACAAACATGATTCGCATATAACAATTGATGAAAAATCGAATTGAACTACGAGCTCTACGTTACGTAGACTCTCATAATGCGATTCTCGTTTATTTATGACTAAGCGGCTATTACACATAAAAGTCAAACACTTTAAGTCAAGTCTTACGCATCCTGTTTGTCATTCAAAAACATGTTTATCTATTTCAAGCAAATTCGATCAAGATGCATGAAATCATATAAACATATCCAAAATAAAATAACATAATCGTCCATCATCGAATATGAAATGGAGATAATATTTTGAGAGGTTAGGATTAAGGTATGTAACCTTCAATTCTTAAACAAACTCTTAATAAAGATAACTCTACGTATCCAATGGTAATGACTTAGACGAACAAGTCATTTCCTATACGGAGTTTGCTTTACGTCTCTCGAAGTGTCTCTTATTCTTCATTGCCAACACATTTCGTTAAATGCGAGCATATGAACTAGTATCAAGTTACTAGTGTGAATTAGAGATAATGAGATAATTTGAACGACAAATACACTTTTAGGATTAGAACATTACAATCATGGTATTTCGAACAACCTTTCAAATACCTCCCATAAACAGTAAATGAAACAACTCATGTGACACATAGTCACAATTGAGGGTCTCGAAATGTCAACTCATACCTTGGTGAAGTATTTCTTGAATACTTAACCAATTACCTATTTGCATCAACAAGTGTGAAAAAGGTAACATTATATCCTTTATAATTCCAAAGAGATCGTATGACAATATCAACAATCCTTGACATTGGAGATCGTAATATCTCTAGTTGTCAATTAGCTACTTAAATCTTTCGATTTGTAAGCTAACGAAACATTCATATATCTTCTTATAAAAGAAGAATCTCTTGGTCAACTCATGCCCTTCACACTCGATCGTAAATGATGGAGTCAATATCTACTTTCTCCAAGAACGCCTTCTTGAGTAAGTGGATAAGAGCGTAGGAGTTAAATTCTAGTCCATATGAATTCGTTAATTCAAAGGTCTAGAAATTTCAAATGAGGATATTAGCCATACGCTTTATTGAATAACTTTTCACCAAAAGTCAATCAATCATCGCGATGCTACGTTCGGATAGTTTGAGGAAAGTTTTTGGAAATTGATATACTTAAGTTTCTCTTCATTTTTCAAAGATTGATCGCAACAAAATTAACAATTTTAACATCTATAACAAAATCAATTTAAGGTCATTTAGTTTATGCAAATATTTTATTTATAACCAATAAAACTTCCACTACATTTATTTAATGTCCCAAATGTAGTTGGTTATCCAAGATCTCTATTTTCGTTGAGATGGGGCCAGCGTCGGCATAACACCAAAACAACTAGATAAGGTAGGTTCTCCAACCAATCATATTAACCATATGACTCTTGGTTTGTGAAATGTCTCATGTACATCCACAAACTTCGCCCCGATGTCCAATCCGATTAGGGTCCATCGATAAGTAACCTCTCTCTATTTGCTCCTAGTAAATCCGATTTACACCCCGACTTCGAGGGTTAACCAAAAGACGTCCCGCGTCGGCGAGAAAACGTCATTTGGCACCGAACGACGTGAAGGGGATAGAGAGAAGGAGGGCGGTTGACTTAATCAAATTAATGGGACAAACAATTATGTGACTCTTGTTTGGTGGTCGTGTAAACATACACCCATACCTATCCTATGACATTCATAGCATCCACAAACTTTCACATAATAAAGCATCTCAAGCATTGTTGTGGGTTTGTATGGCTCCCGCTTGCATTAGTTTTCGCCGCATCTCCATGTAGCAAAACTAATCTAATCTTTGTCCCTCCCACTAAATTATATATGGATCTAAATCCTATATAAAATAAAGGAACAAAATTACATGTGTAAATTTCTATTCCCATCCTAACCTTAGGGGCATGTAAGCCACACAAGTTACACAAAAATTAATCAAAATTAATTAATGGCATCAAAGGCCTTATTACACGCAATCACACATGCATTCAATTTACAAACCACAAGGCATTGAATCATGAGCCATACTAAACCCACTATCCACCTACAAAACAAAGTTAGCACATGTACAACTACTAGTCCACTTTGTTTCCAATTAATGATTTTCAAGCATCTTTGTATTTTATTTGCCATTCGCAATTTCCGTGTATAAATGTTCATCTTTAAACAACAAAACTTGTTTAAATTCATTTTGAGAAACTTTCCAATATCCAACAACTGAAAGGAGATCAAACAAGGAGTATTCTAATTACTTTTTCAACTAATTTGAATAATTAGAAAGTAATACTTTACCAAAAAAAAGTATCTATTGGGACACAACAAAATCCATAGTTTTCGGTCTCCAAAAATTATGAAATAATTTATATAAGCTCCTTGTCTAGATTGTAATTACCAGTCAAAAATTCAGGAAGAGATCATAAACCATCTGAGAGAATCAAAAAAGACAAATCTGAAACAAGTGCGCGAAAACACCGTTTTGAGATATTCTGTTTTTCTTCTCAACCATCCGGTCTGAAAGATCACCTTCCATCCAGTTTTTATATATACAATATACATAGAAAAACTTGTTTAATCTATTGGCTAACTATTCATGAAAAGAAAACCACTAAGTTCAGTTTAAGAAATTCAAGTTACAAGCTTAACAATCGACTAGACCTGTACTGGAACAGACTGTCGACCGAAAAGGTTTGACCTGGTTGAGGTACCAAACTTCCATGAAAAATTATGAAATTAATTTTCCTGGAATCCTAACTTAAAAGTAAACAACTTTATTCAAACAATTTTCCAGAAAGAGTTCTCAGTTGGTACAGTTTATTAGAACAATCAGTTTGTTCAATAAACCAGATCTGACGAGATCTTTCTTTTCATACTTGAAAACCCACGAATTAATCTGAACCATACAACATTCTATACATGTCCAGAAAGAGTTTCAAGTCCTCTTTAAATCTAGCCAAAGAACACTGGTACTTATATTCAAAATATAAATCTTTTAAGCCATTCAAACAGAACAGTGCAAGCAGAAACTGGTTCTGCGCACCGTTTCCATTTTATTCACAGTAAATTCATACAATTTCAGAAAAATGTGAATCCAATGCCAAAAGAATCACAATCCAGAGATCTACAACTTTTATGTAGGAGGAAAGTTCATCCAGAGAACATAACATAGCGAAAAACGCGTAACAACACAGAAAATGCTATTTCCAGACAGCAAACAAAAGCATCATCTCTACTAATCCATTAATTAGCCAATTTCTCTTAATTAAGTGTCAAATTAACTTAAGCACAACCTGGCTCTGATACCACTGTTAGAAAGTGCACAAATTTTAATTTTGAAGCTAATTACACTTAATTAACCACAAACAAGTGCGAGGATCTAGTGCAAAAGTCAATCAACACAAGAGAAAGGGTTTGGATTTGTACCTCCCGCGAAATCGCATCCGCGGGGCTCGATCCAATGGCGTAGGAGTCGGTGGAGTGCTCTCCTTGCGCCTCCACCATGGTTGACGGCCGCCTCGAGTCCACCTAGAGATTAACCAATATCTAAATCGATTCGTGCTAGCGATTCGATTAGAACGAAGCTAATCCTAAGGTATTCTCTCTTCTTCCTTAATTAACTATTTAATAGGTGGAGAGAATATGCTCAACCCATGAGCAAATGGAGAGAGAGAGAGAGGTGAGGCCGGCGGCCAAAGAGGGAGGGGAAGGGTGGCGGCTAGGGTTAGGGAAGAGAGAAGCCTCAATTTTGTATCTATACATCTCTATATATAGTGCACAATCCCTACCTACCACCAACCATCTATTTACAAGAATGCCATCCCACCTACCTCTTGTGGCTGGCCATTAATGGGCTCAAATGGGCCTCTCAACTCTATTAATTAAGCCTCTAATTCACATAATTAGATGCTACTCCAAATGCTCTTCAATTGGGCTATATATTTAATACATACATATTGGCCCAATAAATTAATATAACTATTTATATTAAATTGTGTTGAGCTAAACTAATTATTAACTAATTAATAATTATTCTAGGATTAGCTAATGCATTAATTTATTTCCATATGATCCATTTGACTTAATTAATTATAACGGTATATAATTAATCAATCAACTTATCATATTTCCGCAATACGCACTGTTGCGAATAAATAAATAAATAATGCACTGTCTTGGTCAAAACTCTATTTTGTGTGACCCTTTGAGGATTTATGCTAAGTTGGACATGGGATTAAATCGTTATTTAATTCCAATAATCATAAGCGGTATCTAGCAACACGTTATGATTCCCAATTCGCATAAATAGTGTACTGCTACAGTATTTAAATCCTGCATAAGAGAATAAAAATATTTCCCTATTTTGATTCTTATGTCTCACGATATCATCGTATAATCCAAGATTGGAACGTGTCATTCTTGCAGATTATACGTTTCTTGATCTAGAGATAATTGTATAAAGTTGCATGCAAACAATCTATCTCCATCAAGGGGCCCAAACAGATATCGTCACTCACTAAGCGAATTAATGAGGGACATACGGTTTTCTTGATGATTAGCTTTTCCCCGCACAATTCAAGAGAACATAAATAAAGTCCGTATAGCAGCCCTTATCAGGAATCAACGGTAGACGATATTTATTGAACCTATCCTCATGTGGAAAAGATAAACATCTCAAACTTAGAACCAAAATCATAACGAAATAAATAATGACACATAACACAATCCATACATTTATTTCGTTGGGTCAAGTCCTGTGCTATGTTCCATAACATACACATATGCAATTAAGTTGGCAACTCTTTACCTATGATTTGTAGAACTTAATCATCACTTAACTTGCATACTAATCTTATAAGATAATTAATGTTCCTTGTTAATTATCAAGATTATGGACCATTTAGATTTATTATTGTCATTCTAAAGAATGATCCACAGAGATCCACAATTCAGATCCTCAACCTGAATAATCTGTCAATAATAAACCTAGGAACAGATGATAAAAATATCATCCATAACATAAACTAATATTTAAGTCATTAAATCATTGACTTCTAGGACATAACTCCAACAGATATCATGTGACATAAGAATCAGACAAGGAAATACTATTATTTCTTATGCAGGATTAAAATATTGTAGCAGTACACTATTTATGCGAATTGGGAATCATAACATGTTGCTAGATACCGCTTATGATTATTAGAATTAAATAGCGATTTAATTCCATGGCCAACGTAGCATAAATCCTCAAAGGGTCACTGATGAAGGCTTAAAACCTAGGATATCAAATAAATTTGTAAACCTAGAGCTAACCTCAGTAGTCGTTTGGAGTTAAGCTTTAAGGTCGAACCCAAGGGACAGTACAATTGAATACCGGACTTATCCTTTTTCAAAAGCTAGACGAGAATATTTTTATGGAGTTTTGAGTTATAAATCCTAAAGGTGCAATAAAATAGATGTTTTTGGTTGTTTTGTTAATTAAAATAATCTAAATAATATCTAAATAGGTAAAGTGGAGTTTTGGGGTTTTTAACAATATAAAAAGCGTCTTAGGGTTCAGGTTTCACCTTGGTTTGGACTCTAGAACATAGAACTTATCACTTTCGTGCATCGAACGGTGTTTTTCAAGCATATACCACTCTGTTCGGTCCGAACAGAAGGTATAAGTGTGTGGTTTTGACTTTTTATGATACTTTATGCTTTGCGCTAGGGTTTGTTGGTCAAACCTAGATATTCTAAACCTCAGCTTTCGCTTGTTGGACTAGACACTGGTTCAATCACAACCTAACCTAATTAACTCGATTGGTTCACAACTTTTGGTATAGAATTCAATCAACTTAAACTTGTTTGTTGGAGTTCGTGAGGATATTTAGAGGTCTTTTGAACTGGTCTAAAAGTTACACTTTTGGTGTCAACTAATCTTCCCTTTCGGATCTACAATTTATCCCAAATACTTTATCTAAATTATCTTGATTAACCTAACTTTAGAACTTAACTAAATGTGGCCATTCATCTAGAAGTTAATTAGATCTAACCAAGCAATTTAAACAAGCAATTAACATAATTCTCAACAAAACAAATCAACAAAACATATCATATCATATCAAGTCAAATCACAACATCCAAACCTAAGTTACTTCCCTACTCCTAAGACTACATAGATTTAGCCTAACATAGTATTAAAACACACAACAACAAGAGTAAAAATCACAAGATACAAGCCCATGGAAATTAGAGATAAAAACGTAGGAAGAATAAACCGAATTGTCTTTCTATGCTTGATCTTCAATCTTCAAAGGCGATGGAGTGCTGCAGGGGCGTGTCACAACTTCTCCTTGCTGCCGTCGCCTCAAGAATAGGTTGCCTTGATGAATAATGGTGGATGGAGGCTATGGAAAGTGGATTTGAGCAATGGAAGGTAGAATTAGAGGTGTGGAGGCTTCCTCCCCCTTCCTTCTGGCCTAGGGATGCATTTATACTGATCTCCACGGACATAGAAAGGTAATTGGAGCATCAAGGAAAGAAAACTTGCCAAAATAACCAATTTTCCCGCATAAAAACTTATCATTTGAGCTCTGTCGGTGCTCTGTTCGGACCGAACAGAGGAGAGAAAATCTAGCAGAGAGTTGCTACAGTGCCATTCGGACCGAACAGTAAGCGTGATATTCAGATTTTGGTCTCCGTTAGTATTTCGGCCATAATTCCTTCATCCGGACTCCGATTGAGGCAATTCAAAAACCGTTGGAAAGATTAGGATGAGCTCTTCAATGCTATTGATTCTATTTGATAATTTTCTTCTCCTAAATTCACCATTTTATGCAATAATTGAGCGTTCGATCCAAGCATAACCCTCTTCGATCCGAGTATGAGTCATTCGGTTCGAACGATGGCTTGGACGGTGCCTCCAAGTGCTAGGAATGAGTCTTCTAGCATTCGAGAATCCATCTAAAATTCGAGAATCCACCAGAAATCATCAAGAGACCTGAAAATAAGAGAAAAGACGACGGCAAAGCCAAATCCTTGGAAAAACATAGCAATTCATTGAGCAATTTAATGGTTTGAATGTCTTTTGAGTGCCAAGTAAGGTCCAAATACCGATAAATAATGATGATATCAGTCACACAAATAGAGTTTTAACCATACAGTGCAGTATTTATTTATTCGCAGCAGTGTATTGCGAAAATATGATAAGTTGATTAATTAATTATATACCGTTGCGAACCGTTATAATTAATTAAGTCAAAGGGATCATATAGAAATAAATTAGTGTATTTGCTAATCCTAAATTAATTATTAATAAGTTAATAATTAATTATGTTCAACATATCTTATTTTATTTGAGCTATTTGGGCCTTTATTTAATTAGTTAACTAATAGCCCGATTTGAGGTTAATAGAAGGAGCAATTAAAGGGATGAACTAATGGGCCAAAATGTCATGCAATATAGCCCATAAATCCCTCCCTTGAGGCCGGCCATAGAGGGGCAATATTGTCCATTCAATTTGTTGGAAGTGCTAGGTTAAGAGGTCTATAAATAGAGGTCTCATTTGATGGAAACCCTAGCCTTCATCTACCTTCTCTCTCTTCCTCCCTCCTTGGCCGAAAATAAAAGAAAGAAAATAGAAAATTTCAGATTTTCTATTCCTCTCCTGTCTTAATCCACCTCTAGTTCATGAGTTGAACAAAAATCTCTCTCCACAAATTAAAAGGGTTTAATTAGCTAGAAGAGAGAAAATCTAAGGATTAGCCTTTGTTCTTCTCAATTGCTAGCACAATTTGAGTAGAAATTGGTTAACCCTCTTGGTGGACTCGAGGCGGCCGCCGGTGAAGGAGAAGGCGAAGGAGAGCACGCCACCGACTCCCACGCCTTGGACCGAACCTCTTTGTTGCGATACAAGGAGAGGTAACCTTCCTATTCTCAATCTCTTGTGTGTGAATGCTTGGACTAGATCCTTCGAGGTCTATGTCGTTTGGATTGTTAATTAAATGGTTAATTAGCACAAAAATTTGAAAATTAGACTTCCTAACACAAATATCATCAATAACATAAACTAAAATTTAAGTCATTAAACTATTGACTTCTAGGACATAACTCCAACATATAGAGGGTTAAATATATTGATTAAGGTAGTATATATCTAAGTATGCTGAATAAGGAATATATGTCAACTGATTTGCCATGCCATTAACAAACATGTGCTCTTTAATCAAGAAATTTACATAAAAGTGTATATATTGACTAATGTGGGGTTATTTATATTTGATTAAGGTAGTTCATATTTAAGTACGATAAATAGGTTTCAACTAATTTGCAAATTGATTAGCAAGCATGTCTCTATAATCAAGTAATTTATGCATAGGAGTATATATCTACTACAATTAGTGTTAATTGGTGTTAAGTACTTTAATTTACAGGGATTATATATTCTTATACAATATGTATTAAGTAGTGTGATGTTATTTTAGACTTATTTTTTTTTGAAATAAGTGGACTTTTAACGTCCACCACTTTCCATTACTGAAAAGCCAGAACAACATACAAAAACCAGTTTCAAACAAAATAGAAAAAAAAAAAAACCAACGATCTACCTATCTCTATTATCCCACCAGGAAAACCATCAAACGACAACAATCACTTATTACAGTCAATAAAACCAACCAAAAATATAATCCAGAACTATCATTAAAAAACAGTGATTAAAAAATAATGATCTACTTTAATTTACAGGGATTATATATTCTTATACAATATGTATTAAGTAGTGTGATGTTATTTTAGACTTTGGTTATTCAACAATTTTAATTTGCTCTTCTTTTCTTTTTCAAATTGATATTCGTGATGTTAAGCTCGTGGTTGGTTACCATGTGCATCCTAAATTTTGCTCCTTGCAAGAATGTATTCTCAGTGATTGATGCTTGATGTTTCATGCTTAAACTGATAGTTGCTTTGAACTTTGTTGTAATGACGTGAGTAAATTTGATTTGAATAGATGGTTGTGTTGAATTTTTTATTTGGATATTTGATATTTAATGCTTAAAATGATAGTTATAATGACATTATTAACTTTTTTTGCATGTTTGCTATTTTGAACAAATGTTTTTGTAATGACATGTATACTTGAATGTCTATTTCAATTTTTGTACAAATGAATACTCTATTGTGCATGATTATTTCAACTCTTTATGAAGAAATAAATACTCTCTTATGATGTAGTTTTGGTACATAATGAACCATTATATACTCCCGTGTCTTAGCGTCAAATGGCAGAAAATTTAATCAGATTCCAGCGCTACCTGAATAATTAAATACTCTCCAAATCCAACGACTTATGACATCAGCATCCAAGACCCAGCCGCCCAAAGCCCAGAACCCATGTATAATTAGCCCATCAAGCCTGTGGTTATTAATGGGATGACGGGATGGCCATTAATTAGGATGACAGTTATCATCTCCGGAAAAAAAATTACCAATATCTAGTAGCTATGTTGCATGGGTACGGGTACGAGTACCGTACTGGGTACGATACGGGTACGGAGGTACGAAAATTTTCAAAAATCTCTGGTACGGGTACGGCGATATATATATGTATATTATATAAATTATTAATTATTATATTATGTATATATTATAATGTATGATCTATATTAATTATACTCACATAATTAATCATAATAATGTATAATATATTGCTATTAATATATATATAAGTCTGTTCTATTTCTCTGTAACGGATGGTTGGGATATAAGGTGTAGTAAGCCCACAAAATGACAAAATATTGTTCCTTTTTAATGCCACACAAATTGATTCACAGTGGACTGCACAGAAGAACAAGGAAGAAAAGAATTGAAAAAAGGCACTTCCTGTATGTGTTTTCCCTCTTTCAGCTGCCGTTATTGTTTTTCCCTGTACATGGTCTCATGAACTTGTTTTATTCTAATTCCTCTTTTCCTATTTAGTTCACAAGCACCGGGTTCATTTTCCGAATAAGTAGTCTCTCCCATGTGATTCTAACACGTGATTCCATAGGAATTCATAGGGGCAGCCTAGAAATCGAGTGAAGATACGAAGCTTGAGCGAAAATTGAAACACAAATGCGTACCCAAAACGAACTTTGACCGAACCGCAAATGTACCCAGTCGTACCGGTCAGTCAAATATAATAAAATATTCCGGTACGCCATGTGGCGTACCTGGTTCGTACCGACACCGTACCGGAGGCGTATCCGTACCCGGTTCGTATCCGGTACCGGTACTCCTGCATATATGGAGTACCGGGGTAACATAGTCTAGTAGTAATGTCAACCTATCATAAAAATTGCAGCAAATGAAGTGATGGAACCTTCCATGCTGCGAGTCGCTGAGGTAGTTTTTATTTGTGCTTTTTTTATTCGTTGCACAAACAACTAAACAAAACTATCACAAAAAGAAATAAATGAGAAGTATAGCTAATTAGCTAACCAATTTGAATTAAACATGCATTTAATAGAACAAGTCACAAAATAGCACAACAAATTGCCAGGTTAGTAATTATCTCAGTATAAAAACAAAAAAAAGCAGTTTTCCCTTTAAAGTTTTAAACAAATAAATAAATAAAAGCAATACATCTTTACTGGATTACTATTTAGCAATACTGGCAGGATATCAACCACTTCCGACAACGCTTCTACCAAGAACAGATCCAATTTATTATTAGTATAACTGATATTTGGAATCCAATTAAAATGTTCTTTCCCAAACACATGATTCCCTTGAGTGAGACAATAAAAAATTATACACCTAAAACTTAATATGTCTGCAGCTTTGCTCTCCTGACCAAATTACCACATCCTAAAAATTAAGAAACAAATTAAAATTTCAAATGCCTAAATTTTATTAAGGAATGGATGTTTTACAATACACATGCGGCTGTTGCTAATTTAATATTATTATTAATGTTTTCCTCTCCAAGACATGGACACATGTAAGATTGTGAATACAAAAATTTAGGATACATACTCGTGCCTTTCAAAGTAGATAAAGAATCTGCTAACTTTGTAATTAGCATTCCTTCTTTACTTATTAAGACATTTCCATGACATCTCCTTTTCTTCTCCTCTCCCGGTCTCTCAATTTTTTCATGCATTGGAAGATTTGATTGGCGAAGTGGGGTTTGTGGTGAGGCAAGAGAGAGAGATTGGCGACTGGGCATCAACACCAGAAGAATTAAACCCTTAAAGAGGAAGAGAAAGTAGACGATCCAGAGTAACCGGTGATAATCCCGATACATGCAGCCAATTGCAACATAACAGACCTTCTAAGGAAAAATGTCACACCAAATGTTTCAGAAGCAAAAGACTAGTTAAGATAAACGGACAATATTTAACTAATCGAAAAAATACGTGGTTTTGTTAGATTTAGGTTGTTTGGACGAGGAGTTGAATAAGGAATAAGAATGAGGATCTCGAAATACGTGTTTGTCCAAATTTATTATTCTAATTTCATGATTTTGTTAAAATATAGATAAGGATTCAAATTTTTTATTCTTGTGTTGTTTGAATTTCACGAAAATAAAAAATTTGAAACTTATTCTTATCCGAATCCTTATTTTTGCGCATCCAAACACACCCTAATAAATAAGATGCCGTGTCACTATTGGTATTGTACAATATGGCCAAAATAAAACCACGCAAATTATATTAGAATATTGATGTAGGTGGTTAATACATGCATAGATGTTCAAGTTACTTTGTGCATGTTAATTTCTAATTCTACTTTAAAAGCACCAAATGATTTACTCCAATGTCTACAACAACAACAACAATAATAATAATAATAATAATAATAAACTATCATTTCCAATTAATTCTGATTATTATAGCTCGTTTTTAACTCACGCATGTATCGTCTCTGCACAAATTAGCTCAATTTTTTATATTTTCATATGCTATAGCTTATTACTTTCTTAGAGCAAAATCCTTAGAATATAGTGAACCCGTGCGTTTGAAATGCGTGAAAGTGTCACAAGAACTGCATTTACTATTATTTTAAACAGCAGTCCTTAATTAAGGTTCATCTCCGTTTCTTGATTCTTCATCAGGTTTTTAACATTATTTGTCTTGGGGTTAATTATTAGTTTGTAAGTATACTCACATAGTGCCTCCGTAAAGCTCAAACAAATTATGCTTACAAAACATGTTTGTGATTGAAACTCCACTTTCACAATATCAATATGTCAATACCATTATATTATAAACTAAAAACTTATTCAAGGTTTTATGCTTAATGATGGATTCTGATCTGGTCCTATTGGTTGATTACTTTTGGATTGATAGTTAAGTAGATGCCGTTCTAATTGTGGATGAATGTGTCCGTTTGTTGGCCCATGGGCCGATAAGCCGGTAACCTTTTTTGGTTTAATTTTGTGCATTTAAGTATATTCAGGAAACTAGTTCTAGTGAACAGATCAACCAATGTATACACTATACTACTAATTACTAAAAGAGTGGATTTTTAACTCAAAAATGAAAAGAAAAGAGTGGAGCATTAATAAAAAAATAGCTTTTATTAATAAATAATAGCTATTGGTTATTTCCATTTGGGTTATTTAAAATAATATTAAAATAAGTATAAAAACCAATTATTATCTATAGCTCATGTAGAGGCTGATTTTGATTCTAGCTTGAATCAATCCGAGTTAAAAAATTTCAATAAAATTTATTCTGAGTTCGAACTTAAGTCGGTTATAATTACTCAAATTAAATTCATATATATAATAAACTCGCTCGAACTTGATTTGGTTGCTGCCCTAGTTTTATCTGAAATATGCCCAATTGTTAATTACAAAATAGTAATCCTAAAAGTCATAGAAAAAAATATGTTCTCAAAAAAAAAAAAAATCTTTCACAAAATTTTATGTCCTTACATTTCTCCTTTTTAAAAAAAAAAACAGTTAGTACTGTGCACAACAAGTGTAGCTTGGGAATTCTACAAGACTAGCTTGAAAAGTCAACAAAGGAGATAAACGCAATACAGTTCATCAATCCACGTTAACTTTTTACAGAGATGATAAAAATTGAGGGGAAAAAAAAAAAAAGCACTTAGAAAGACATGATCCGCCACGATCGCCTAATTAATTAAACCCCTCCTCTGAATGTCCTCCCAACCCAAACAGCAATTATCTATCACACATAAGCAGAGAAGTGCACGGTGCACCTGAGTTTTGGTTTTAACGTGTACTGGTGCAGTGGTGCTGTTTCCTGTATGTCACACCACAGTGGCACAGGGAATCGTATCCTCTGCCTCCCTTTAAAAGGTAGGCAGAGTGCCAACCTCTCGTCTGAACGGTTGGATGACGATCCAACGACGCGCCGCAGAGATAGAGAAAAATCGCTGAAATTCAGCCTGCCCGACCGACTGGCGACTGCCCGAGTTCTCATTTCCTTTTTCTAAAAAAAAATTTATCTCTCTGCGTTTCCTTTGCTTCGATTGTCATTCGAGAGAGAGAGAAAAAGAGAAGAACACGAGAGAGAATATCTGACAGCTCCGACTGCTAATCGAGAGAGACTAAACCCTAGCCACCTAGTTGAGAGAGACTAAACTTGACGGCTTCGCCTCCGACTGAAATTCGACTGAAATCCGACTAAAATTCTGTGGCTTGGTGGTTGCGTTTTGACTCAGTGAAAGAGAGAGATAGAGAGCAAGAGAAAGAAAGTGAAGGAGGAGGAGGCTGAGCACCGTGGTTTAGGTATAAGTCATATACTCATCCTAATTTGAGTAATTAAGTCAGTTTGTGTTTGAATATGGAAATTAGGGTTTCGGTTTGAGGTTAGGAATTTGATTCCTGAGTTCAATTTGTGATCAATTCCAGTCATTCCATGGATTTGGGATTGTTTTTTTTTGTGAGCATTAATTTGTGATCAATTAGCGTTTGAGGTTAACTGGGAATATATACTGTGTTAGTTTAAACTCTGTTCACTTTGTTGGTTCATACATTTGTTACCACTGGATACAATAAATGTGAAGAATTTTTTATCTTATAACATAAACTTAATTAATTTGGTTATGTTTTTTATAAAGGTTTACGGCAGCTTTAGCATCTCAGAAGTAATACTGGTAAAAAAAAAATTCCGGTTAAGGAAACAGAATTTAAGATACCCAATTTCTCTATACTGCTCTCTCTCTCTCTCTTTACAAGATACAGTCCAGAAAACTTTTATTATGCATAATTTGTGTCTGATTGCTGCACTAGAGATTTCGTTCTCTATTGTTCTCTAAATTTGTGCCTGATTGCTGCACATTGACTTTTATCCATCTTAAGTAAAAGGATTTAGTTTACTTTTGTGCTACTATCTTTTTGTGCATGGTTGTAATGGTTCCAATGAAGTAAGATATTTTGTAAAGCTGATAGTGATCTACTCATTGCTTATGAAATTGACATTGATGATCTATGGTAATTATTTGACCTCTTGATATTTTTGTGAAACTGAAACTGATCTGTTTTTCATATGTATGCTCCAAATAGGTACAGAGATAGTAGGCACAGAGATGCTCATGTCTTTTATTTTAATATGAAAATTAATTATGTTAGTTTATTTTCAAAGTCTAGATTGATTTCTTTTGAAATTATTTGAGGAAAGAATAGTGAAAGGCAAATATGAAATAGAATAAGACTTGAGGTATTTTATCAGTTTATTAATTTCAGAATCATATTTACAATTGCTCCAATTTATGAGAGTACCAAGGGTACAAATGTAAAACTGATTTCTTTGTCAGCTTGGTTTCTAATAACTGACATGGGACATGTGGGTTAGTGACCTGTATGTTGCTTTGGATGAGATGGGCACAAAAGTCACAATACAGCATACACATAGGGAATCAGGGCTGGATGCCAGATTTTACCAGCCAGTGGAGGAGAACCCACCTTGAGATGTCTGTTTTTTTTTACTTTTTAGCTACCCCCATTTTAGTTTTTTTTTTTAGGTTCGTCTCCATTGTATCAATATAGTAAGTTTGCTTCTTTTTTTTTTTTTGTTAGGTTTATCTAGTTCTTTTCTTTGTTTTTTAAGAGGGTAGTTGCTTTGAATGTCAGTTGGCTTTAAAGCCAGGGTACGCTGTTTTTTATTTTGAATTGATGTAGACAATTGTGTGATTTGATTAAGTAATGCTATTGCCTATGGGCCTTCAATAAAAAAAAAAAATATGTAAATATGATTCGTAAGCAATAGATGTATGTCGCTTTTTAGTTCAGTTTTGTCTGTATAATTCTTAAGCAATAGATATATGTCACTTGACATGACCATATTAATGCATTTTGATGTCAGGTACTTCAAAGTGGTACAGAACTAAAATCAAAATTTATAGATGCAATGTCATAATAAAATAATAATAAGTAAATAATAATAAAAATAAATAAATGTCAAAACTTTGTCCAAACTTGAAATGAAATGTACATCATCTTCAATTCCATATCATAATGATTGGTACCAACCAAGGACTGGTACGGATCAGGTACCAACCAAGGAGTAGAACAAAGTGGCATATATCAATTCCATATCAAAAAAAATTTTGCCAGTAAAAACCCTTAGGTAAATTTCATTAATCTGATATATTACAATCAGTACATTCAAAACAATAAAGTGGAAAAGTATACTCCTGGAAGGCTGGAACTCTACTCTTTTCAATCGAGCATAATTAGCCAAATTATGTGCCTCTAATTTCTGCTCTCTCGGACTATAAACAAAAGTAAACCTATTACACCTAAATAAGTGAATGACATCCTGTGCTTAAAATAAACACTGCAATGGAACAGCTTTCAAAAGATCCTTCCCATTTAATATTCTGCACAATAGCTGACAATTCGTGTGAATGATGGAAGCTGGTAAGTAATATTAACCTCGTCTTCATCTTGAGTTTCTACTTCAACATCAGAACATGCAAAGCCAACACATACTAATGCATAACCCTGAACAGGAAAAGGTTAGAACTTTCAGTACTAGTTTATGATATTAAAAAGAAATTGACTCGAGTCATGCCGCAAGAAGGAAAAAACTACCTATTCTTTTAGCTCGGCAGATATACCTAGAGCTTCAAGTTGCCTAATTTGGCCAGATTTTATCCGTATAGCACAACTGGTACAGCAACCTGACAACCAAAAGAAGAAGACAAATGAGTCAATAGAAACCTTATATGTATCATATAACTATCATAAATTAAAACACTATCAAAGCATAGTAATAAGTAAACAGAAACACAGTTGGTTCAAGACGAATAACTATGACGGCATGCAAAAGGGAGTGTTATGTATTGTGATTGAGCTGTGTGCAGTATGTATTGGTCCTGCAATTGTATTTTAAGAAAAGAATAATGTAAGTGACAGAATTTTGCATCTCATAAATTACAAAATCAGTGTTAGTATCACCACTGCAAAAGACATACAGAAAATTATATACTCAGTCCTCTATCTTAACATGTTGCATAAAACTAAAATTGACCGGTACACGGGATTGTGTTAAACCCCACATACCAGTCCATATGACCCAACCTAGTGCATTCATGCCAATACTTGCCATTGACTGGTACCATCGGTACAGTTGGTTTTTAGCTCTCTGTCCATTAATTGGAGTTCACTAATTAAGCCTCAGTATCTAAGCCTAAATATTACAAGAAAGAGTTGTTGGTTTAAACCTCAGGCACAACGAATGAGGTTCTGACAGTGGGCCTTGGCTCAAACACCTCTGCTGCTCTACGGGACGCTCTCACTCTTCTCGAACCTGTTCTCCTCGCACTTGCATCCTTACAGCGGAGACGCGCGTCTGGGGACAAGTTGGAGAGGCAAAGCGTAGTAGTTGCCATTAACTATACAACCTTTTATAAAATCTGAGGATTCAAGCGTCGCTTGGCTGAGGTTGAGTGTCAGTCGAATTTCAGTCGGAGGCGAAGCCGTTAGGTTTAGTCTCTCTCGACTAGGTGGCTAGGGTCTAGTCTCTCTCGATTAGCAGTCGGAGCTGTCAGATATTCTCTCTCGTGTTCTTCTCTTTTTCTCTTTCTCTCTCGAATGACAATCGAAGAAAGGAGACGCAGAGAGAAATTTTTTTTCAGAAAAAGGAAATGCGAACTCGGGCAGTCGCCAGTCGGTCGGGCAGGTTGAATTTCAGCGATTTTTCTCTATCTCTGCGCGCGTCGTTGGATCGCCATCCAACCGTTCAGACGAGAGGTTGGCACTCTGCCTACCTTTAAAAGGTAGGCAGAGGATACGATTCCGTGGCACAGTGCATTGCATATCCTCCCTTATATTTCGTTGACTTGTCAGCGCTTAGCTCTCCGTACGCCATGATTTCTCCAAACAAAAACAATGACTGCTCATGTGGAACTCTTTCCTGATGGCTTGTTTATGCGTGAATCTGGAGAAAGAGAGAACTTTTAGGGAATAGTCGGTGCATAAATTATTTGTTTATGTAAATTGTGCCAAAAAAGGTACAAAAGAAAATTGAATGCTAAGTTATACTAACATGCATGACTTGATCGCCTTATGAGCCAACAATTCTATAACTATATAAGGTTGTGTTAGAGAAATATCAACACCATAAGACAAACTACTAAGAATTTCAAGAAAATCAATCCCCTTTTCACACAAAAAAAAAGAGGCAAATCTATCTGCTTGTTCAATTTTTGAAAGTTTAACAGAATTAGTCCCCTGTGCCTACCGATTATATTAGCTTAATTCAAAGATCCAACAATAATGACGGTACATATTTCTCATCTTCCTTAATTGTAGTTACTCCCATATCAATTTTATTTCATTACAGCTAGTTAACAAGCATGTATACGCATGCTATTATTTGTTTTTCTTTCTTTCTACAAGGCAAAATTATACAAGCTACTTTTTATTTGTTTATCGACTAATTATTAAATCACATAGTTTGCATATGATGCTTATTTGTACCATTTCATTTCAGACTGTAGAGATGTGTGTTCATATGGACTGTGATGGATGCCAGAGCAAGGTTAGAAAGTCACTCGAGAAGATTAGAGGTATGTATAGCTATTTTCATTTGTTCCTTTTGTTGATAATTAACTAATTTATCAACCATCATGAATTATCACATTTGATAACTTAACTTGGCTAAAAATACAAAATTATAAAGATTGTTAGCTATTAGATAGACTGTCAGTCTGCTTTTACCGTGTTGACATTTAATCATACATACTAATCAATGGCTAGGCATTTGTGCTAAAACATTCATCATTCTGTCCGTTCGAAACATTTATCGATCTTAATTCTCCCGATAAAACAGGGGTAGACAACATTGATATCGACATGCAAAGCCAGAAGGTTACCGTCACTGGATCAATAGACCAGAAAAAAATTCTTAAGGCCGTAAGGCGAACGGGCCGAAGAGCAGTGCTCTGGCCATATCCATTAAACACCCAGGTGCAAACTCAGTTTTTGTACCAGCAGAACCATCCGGCACTCGCTCAAAGCAACTACATGGGCTTCAATGGAAATCCTGCATCGTCTTACAACTATTACAAGCATGGATATGATGACTCACGCTTGCATTATGGTTACAACCACCTTGCTGGTCATTCTGCTGTTGCCGGCGAGAGAACAGGGGATGTGTTCAGTGATGAAAACCCAAATGCCTGTTCTGTTATGTGAATGTTATGTATATTGATGAAACGCTGCAATATCCTAATTTTTATGAATTCATATATATATATTTTTTGGCTTGTTGATAAACGGCATGATTATTTATGAAATATTTTATTATTCGAAAACTGTTTATAATTTCAATTGTGATTAACGCTGTGATAGCAAGCAATACCAAATAAAATTTAAACATATGATTAAAGTTAAATAAATTAATTTCAGCACATCAGCGCATAATTGATGTTTTAACATCCTGAAAATTCTGAAAATTTCTCTTCATTGGAAAAACTTGATTATGATAGTTATTAGCACAAATGGACTTTAGGATTTGTTCCTGAATTATTTAGCATAAGAATTTTTGGGAAAAAAAATCTGAAAGTTTCTTGCAAATATGGGCCCCCATATCAGATCCCCCCCACCCCCAAATAGTTATGCTAAATTGTATATAGAAACAAATCTAAAGCCCATTTATGCTAAATAATATGGGTCCCACGTGTCACAAAGTCAGAGAAGGAACAGTTTGTTGCAAATATCAAAACGAACATTTTTTTAGTTCATGTATTAATTTCGTTGTTTGTGTTTTGAGAATTATTTGGTAGTTGGTACAACTAAAAATTATTAAGTCCAAAGACCAGAATTCAAAATATATTTTTTATATATATGACTCAAGTATAGGACGAAACTCAAACTAATATATGATATATATCCTCTTAGTGTATGAAATTGAAGGGATCAATCCACATGACCTCTTGAAGCGCTGCTGCGCATATGCTGCAATAGGAAATTCCTATATCAACAAGGGATAACCCGCTCGCATATTATTATATACTCCTTCCGCTTGCAATAGAACAAATTCTCAGTTATCTTTCTCTCCCATTATATTTCCCACCTCAGTTCAATTCTCCTTCGTTGCAACAATACCTTTCTTCTTCAATTAGGTCCATAAAAATGGAGTTGCATCGCGTGGCTGCTGTCATCTTTGATCTTGATGGAACCCTCCTAGACACAGGTTCCTCTCTTATTTTGCATTCTTTTTATGTTAATCAATACATTTATTACCATGTTAAAATGGCGAGATCTTCATGTTCTACTTCCGTGTGATTTGATTAATTGTTGCGTTTGCAATCTCTTATATTCTATATTAGCAACTGAATCAACTAGGCTAAAATTAACCAAATGTCATACCTTAAATTTATCATAGAGAAACTTTGTTTGTTCCAACTCTTTCTCCACACGTGTAAGATGTTGATTTGCCTCTAATTTGCATTTAGGTCTTTGGATATTGACATATGACCCAACAATAAACACCATTTTGCGTCAAGTACAAGAAAGTGGAAAAGATTTTATACGGGGTGTTTAAATAAGAGAGTATATTCTTTGGCATTATTTTTGCCAATCAATTAGCGTGAGTCTAGTAGAGAGAGTATATTCTTTGGCATTATTTTTGCTAATCAATTATGTCGGTGACAAAAAAAAATCGCCTCAAATTAATTGGTAAAAAAGTATAAGTATTAAAAAACTTCAAAATTCATCATCATTGAGAGAGAAACAAAATAACGATAATAATTTACTTTATTTCATGTACTTGTTCTTTTCTAGCTTAATGGAGCAGGTATCCTACCGTGGGATGCTTTTAGACTTTTAGTTCAAAAAAAAAAAAAATGAACCTATTATAATGTACTTTTACAAAGCACTCGTACTGTAAAAAAATCAATCACTTTAAAATTTTATAACGTTTTTTTAGATCCAATTAATAAGCAAATTATGTTACCTACAAATTGTTTGAGTCAAAATATTAATAGAATAAGAAACTTTCAATATGCATGATCTGATGAGAGAGAAAAAAAATAACTGACTTTCATAATCATAGTATACCCGCTAGAGCAACAAAGTAGCTATACTCTTGAAAAATCAATGAACTTTAAAGAAGCATAGAAGCTATCTCGATCTCCAATTGAGAAAATAATTATACCAAACGAAAGCTAACGAAGTCTAGTCGATTATACTCCAACACCATGAAAATTGTAATTTCACTAAAGGAGAATCGATAAGGCACCTATGAATCTGGACAAAATATAAAATATTCTTTAGTTGACTTTTCATTTTAACTCAAACCAAGTCTCTACTTGTTTTAAATTTTTTTCCCATTATTGCACAATTGTAGTTATTCATACTCTATGCCTATTATTTTGAAGGCATTAGTTCTTAACTAATGACATTATATATTGTTCATACTCCATGAAAACTGATCCTCTTAGTTTTCCTTCAGAGAGAATGAATCTGGACTATATCTAAAGGTCAAAGATACTTTAAAATATCTAAACATGTAAATGCAACAAGTTCTCTTGATTTATCTTAAACCACTCGTTGTAAACCGGATTTAGTTTATTAATCAATTACTCTCAAAATAAAAATAACTCAATCAATGGGTAAGATTGGGTCGGCATTATTTTATTATTTTTGTTATTCGGATCAACCCGATCCGACTCAGCTCAGGTCGAAGAACCTTGGATCCAACTCAGTCTGAAGTTCTCGGAAATGAAGTTCGAGGAAACAATTTCCCTGCAATTCATCCTTGCTGTACTCAAAAAAGAAAATTCTCCACTTTCTTGATTGAAGTAACAAAGAGCATGTGCAGTTGCATTGCTGTTAGTATCGATATTAATTTTTCAATTCTTCATTTTTGTGATTGTGTAGAGAGGGCTACTCGAGGAATCATGAAGGATTTCCTATTAAGGTATGGAAAGGTTCCAGATATGGAGAAGGAAGAGAAGAGACTCGGGCAGATGCAGAAGGATTCAGCAGCTGCAATTGTGAGGGATTATGAGTTGCCTCTCACACCAGAGGAATACACTGAAGCAATCATGCCATTGTACAGAGAGAGGTGGGATTTTAAATTTTATATCCTTTTTTGGAACTTTTGAATTTGATGCATAATAACTAATAAGCTTCAGTATGAGTTATCAGAATCTTTATTATGGCACATACCAACTTCTAATAGATGTATATTTTAATTGGAAGAATATGCACCATGCATAAACCAAGAGATATGCTAGGCTATTCTGTGGTCCGACCAAGACCCATATACTATCGCCAGGTTAATCAGGGTTGTAAAATGTGGTATATATATAATGACAATACCAAGTAAAACACGTTTAAATACTTAAACCAAACAAGTACCGTAGGGACACTGGACATACAAGTTTCTATACCAAGTTTGAAACTGAAATTGAAAGGTGAAACAACCCGCACTAAAAAAGGCTTTCAAGAAACTTAGTAGACTGCTGGCTAATGCCGAAATTTGAATCTCTCATTTTTCCGATCTCCAGGTGGCCACAAGCAAACCCTGTGCCAGGTGTTGTTAGACTTCTCAGACACCTTCACAAGCATGGAGTTCCACTCGGACTTGCTTCAAACTCTGTTAGAAAGCATATAGAGACTAAAATTTCACATCAACAAGGTTTGTCTTATGCTCTTGCCAAATTAATGAAGTGATAAATTCCTTTTTACAATTTCTATATAATGAAAGTGTGTACCGGTCCTCTCTCTACCTCCTCTCTGATCTACCATTATGCGACCGGACCTAAACAATTTATTCCTGCTACAGGTAGAAAGGGATCAGTGCTTGAGGACTTGACCCTTGTCTTTTTCCTTAAATTAGAAAAGAAGTAACTGGTCACTGTGTACCAGTACCATTCGGACGTATATTTGAGGAAAGATATCATGGCTTCCTTAGTATGTATTTTATGCAAACTGTGTCTCAAAACTGAACACAAATAAATAATTCATTTTTGGAAGAAAAAAAGTTCTTAACTACAAAAGAATTAGCAAAGTTGCATAAATTAGGATTTATTTGTTGGTTCTCTCTACAGGATGGAAGGAATACTTCTCTGTTGTTCTTGGAGTAGATGATGTCAAGAATGGAAAGCCATCCCCTGATATGTAGAGCATATTCCCCATTAATTCACACATGTTATTCTTTTTGTATAGGATCTAGAAACTTGATGTCATTCCCAAGTTGAGGAGCAGCTCATCGTGTCATGTTAATTTTTGCAGATTTCTTGAGGCAGCAAAGAGACTTGGAGTCGATCCAACATCCTGTTTGATCATCGAGGATTCTCCGTAAGCCATGTCATTCAGAATCTATAATTCATATTCGCTTTTTACTTCCATTTTTAATATTTGGATGTTAGAAGAAATGCATAATCTAAGGATTTTGTGATATTCACCTTGACTTGGACGACTATGTCTAACAGGGTCGGTGTTAGAGCTGCAAAAGCTTCTGGTGCAAAGGTATTGGCTGTGCCATCACTTCAGGGGCAAATGGAGTGCTATTCAATTGCAGATTTGATTCTTCATTCTCTATTAGATTTCCAGCCAAAGCTCTGGGGCCTTCCACCTTTTGGAGATTGTACTGTTATTTTTCTCATTACATGGATCTTTGCATTACTTCAGATAATGTTTTAATAATTATGTTTATCACTTATAGTTATTCATTTTTAATTGAATCAGGGGTTCAAAATTCTCTCCCAATAGATCCATTGCATGTCAGTGGTCTAATAGAGGAAGGCTCTTCATGTAATGCTCTCTCAATCACCACAGGTCTATGCATAATGTGTCAATAATGTTGCCAGATAATGCTGTAAATTAATTTTAGCTAGCTTTATATGTTTCCTAACATTTCTTTTTTATTTGAATAGCAGAGGATTGTTCTTATGATTCAATTGCCGACCAAGTGTCTGGGGTTTTCATTGGTTGGGCCAAATTAGAAGCTCACGGTTTTTCCAAGGCAGTGATCAGCACTGGCTGGGATCTTTCCTTGAATACTCCAAAGAGAATCATGGTACAGCATCTCAATTAGTTACTGGACTCTTTGGAGTACGCTCATCTCTTGTCCACTCACTTATCTGTAGACTATAATTATTTATGCACTGATGAAATTATATAATTGTTAAGATTTATATATCACTGGGATGCCCATATCACTGTAAATCAATAGCTTTTAATGTATTTATATATATAGGTTCCTACAACATCAATAATATTTAATAATTATGTAGTTCGATCAGTTAAGATAGATAATTTTATGTCAATAAATTAGTAGGTGAACAATTCAGTTTACAGAACAGGGATGGACTCCCTCACTCCCATGAGGACTTCTCATTCTATTAGGTTGTAAGAGTTTCCTTCCTTTTTTGCACATTTACTGATTCTCTTGTTACACTTCTTTGTATTTCAGGAAGTGCATTTGATAAATTCAAACTATAGTGTCAAAAAAGAAAAGTTGCAACTGTTATTGGTTGGCTACATCCGGATGCTCCCAGATAAGGTACAAATACACACATTCTTTATTTTGCTTATTTTCCTTTCTTTATCCCTCGGACGGGTCCTCTACTAAACCTATCAAAACTTGCCCGAGTGAACTTTTGAATAAAAACATCAAGAAAAGCGGGAATTGATCCTGTGTTCTTCACTTGTACAGTCACAATTAGAATCTGGTATTGAACCATGTTGATTGCTTTCTACATTTTGCAACTATTTGTAGACCACATCAAAGTTCACTTTTCATCAACCTTGTTCAGATATAAGTTGTTGCATACCAATAATAATACTGACCTTTAGAATGGTTTGGTCCATACCAGAGAAGCATGTCACATAATACCCTTCTATTGTCTTAATAGTATTGTATTAAAACAAGAAATTGTAGATTTGAACTGTACTGAAAACTCATGGTATATCGTGTTTCTAATTTGTTATTGGTTCATGAAATGCAGGATAACATATTGGATGCACTCAAAATTACTGAGAAAGATCAGAGCATTGCCCGTGCTGCACTTGATCTCCCGATATTCTCTCAGCATAAGAATAGAAATCTTTTATTATAACAAGGAGTTCTTCAATTTGACTTGATTATTATGATTATTAACACTAAGGCAACTATGCTATCAATGCTATCGTTTGCTAGATAGTGAAAAACTGTAATCTGAAAACTTGACGAAACTTAATCAAAGAAATCTCCTTATAAAAAAATCTTTATAACATGCTCATACTACCTCAATATTTTGATTTAAAATGAGGAGAAAGATGGTTTAATATGTTTTGAAGGAGATAGAAAAAGGGGCATAGGCTATTATTTGATTATATTTTACTTTATATGATATCTTAATATGGGGTTGCATATGATCAGTTGCTCCTTAATTGTGTTCACTTCGTAATTTTTAGCTTTGCATAAAAGCATTGTAGCTCCAGTTCCTTCATTATGAAGCTAGGAACTTAATTATGAACGTACAAAGTACAAACTGAAGAATGTTAATGCCGAACTACACACCAGTAGTTAGTTGTTTTGTTCAAATTTGGTTGTATGTTGTGCTTTATACAGTGCCTGGTTCATATCCTAATCTGTACTGTAAAACTTAATTTAGTTTTATTTGTGGATTGCTTTGTTAAGTTTGCTAGGGCTTTCTTTGAGTCAAACTGGTCTTAATGTTAGCTTTCGAAATTCTCGTGTTTAATTCATTTGGTCATGCTTAAGAGGGTCAGAGTGAAGGCTGCAATGCACTAGATATGGTATTAGTGGCAGTGCCATCTCTAGTATAATTATCACTCTAGTATTTCATCACACACCTTGTGTGTAGAAAATAGATTAGACCAAGATATCAATAACACAAAAGGTAAAACACAAAGTTTTGTTATATAAGAAAGCTCTGACCTGGTAGATGCCTTGAGAGCAACCAACACATCATTCCTTGTGTGCAGAGAGTAACCGGCTCGACATACTTGAGGGCATTCACAGCAGTGGCATACCACGCCTCCATCTCCACATACCACTGATGATGAGCGTGCACACTCTTGTCTCCTCCCCACATAAACACATCACACATGCACAAGATCAAATGTAGAGCTGTAAGAGCCCCTCCCCGTCTCTTCCTCTCTATCATTGTGTGCACAAGGGACATGGTATGCACACCAGCTCCCTTCTCCTCCTCTCTCAATCACCGAGATATAATATTTAACAATGTTTTTGGCCAACTACCACACCAAAGAAGCTCTCTCCTGACTTAGAATACAAACTCTCATTACCCATTCATCATTAAAAATCAATGGATATCATAGCCCAGGACTGATCATCACTTAACACGTGCAAGAGTAGCAAATCATAGGCTTTCACCATGATATAACATAAATTTGCCAACACCAGCATTAGTATCACTGCGGAGTACCGACTCATCTCTGTCATGCCCAGCAATTCTGGAAGCTTCCAAACAGACCTACATTAATAGGAGATTGACCATTAGGTGTCTTTCTTTCTTTCCACCATAAATAATCCCCATCTTCAATTTCAATTTGCACGTAACAAATCCAACCACACACTATTACACAATCACCAATCTAGGTGTTGACCGTGGCAGTTTGATAAAACATGTTAGGAAGCCTACAGTCCTACACGGCTACACACATGGAATTCTCACTGTGGCATTTCATCGAACACATGCCGTACATAAAATATAGTGCCACAGTTACAGGAAAAGGAAATTGTAACTTACTTATTTTAAACGATGAAATCTCGCAAACACCCTCGAGAGCATTGATTTCATTTGTTTTCGTGCTCTGTTGGAAACCTTTGTGGACTTGGGTTGAAGGGGGTCAATTGAAAATTTGATATGGTTTCCATAATTTGAGCAAGCAGGGACGAGAGGAGAGTGGTTGTTTTGGGTCTTTTCTATTTTTCAGGTTCTTACACAACGGAAACGATTTTGTTGGGCTGCTGAGCCTGTTTACGAATTACGATATTATCTAGCTGAATTTTTTTTTGCAGTGAGCTTGTTTTAGGCTTTGTTTTAGTTTTGTAGCTCCTTACAAAATATTCTGTTTACAGTCTAATCCAATAAAGGCAGTAGTGCACTACACCTTTAGGGGCCGTTTAATTGTGACTTAGAGAGTGTATAACTTAAGTTATGTATTTTTAAATCACCAAACATCTATTACATAAGAAGCCTTAAGGGTGCATAACTTATTACACCTAAAGAGGTTGCATAAGTTACGCACCGGTCCTCTTTAATTTTTTTTCCCAACAATACTCCTTAGAAATAAGTAATAATAATATTTAATAATTAACAATAATTATTAAAAAATCATAATTAATATTAAGGATTAATTATTATAATTAATAATTAATAATATTTAACAAGTAATATTAATTATTAATAATAACAATTTAATAATAATTATAATTAAAAATAATTAATCAATAATATTTTTTATTATTAAATAATTAATAATATTTATAATATTTAATTAAAATTAATTATTAATATTTCATAATAATAAAAATGATTTATTATTATCATTAATAATTAATTTTTATAATAATTAATAATTAATAATATTTAATTATTATTATTAATACATAATACTAATTCAAATTAAATAATTCAAATTTAAGGGCATTTTACTCTTTTGACATGAATATATACATGCATTAAGTTACTCATCCTTACTACACAACCAAACATCCATTATATAACACTACATAAACACTTATGCAACCTTAACTTATGCTACTCCTTACTACACAACCAAACGCCCTCTTAGTGCATGTATTTAGGATGCGTTTGGATCCCTAAAAATAAAATTACAATTGGTTATTCAAAATAAAATTCATTATTCCTACACAATCGAGAATAAGTTTTTTTAAGATTTAGAATGTTATTTCTAAATAGTCCAAATTTTATGACAAAATTTTATTCCTTATGTGTTTGGGCCGCGATTATTATAACACAGAAAATGCACCTCTAAAATTTTAATACAAACCAAGATTTATTTTTTATTTTAATAAGAACCAATGAATACCGCGTTTTATAAACGCGTTACATCTCTCACCTAATAACCCGTTTATAAAATGCGTTATTAGCCTAATAACTCGTTTTATAAACGCGTTATTAGTTTTTCAGATTTTTTTCGTTTTTCCATTGTGTCAGAGAGTTCAAGCCGAAACTTTTGACTTTTTAAAAAAATATTTTGCAACAAGGTCCCTGCATGTTTCATATTTACAAAATTCTTAAAATTTTATTTCTATTTAAATATGTATTAAATAGATATAATAAATATATTACACATACTTTATGTGTATTTAATTGGCCATATTTTTTTTAAACATGTGTATAATATTATTTTGTTTGAAATATTATTTCATCCTTTTGTAAATAAAAAAAATAGAGAGACTAAAATGCAAAAGTTAAATTTGTAAAAATAAATAGTAAAAATATAGGGTCATCGGCGAATAAAACTCAATTATAATGTTTGTGCATTATTCGCCGATGACCCTGCATTTTTATTATTTAATTCTACAAACTTATCTTTTGCGTTGTAGTCTCTCCATTTTTTTTATTTACAAAAGGAAGAAATAATATTTCAAACAAAATGATATTATACACATGTTCAAAAAAAAATATGTTCAATTAAATGCATATAAAGTATGTGTAATATATTTATTATATCTATTTAATACATATTTAAATGGAAATAAAATTTTGAGAATTTTGTAAATATGAAACATGCAGGGTCATCGGCGAAAAAATCTCAATTATATTATTTGTACATTATTCGCCAATGACCCTGTATTTTTACTATTTAATTCTACAAACTTATCTTTTGCATTGTAGTCTCTGCATTTTTTTTATTTACAAAAGGATGAAATAATATTTCAAACAAAATGATATTATACACATGTTCAAAAAAACATATGCGCAATTAAATGCATATAAAGTATGTGTAATATATTTATTATATATATTTAATACATATTTAAATGGAAATAAAATTTTGGGAATTTTGTAAACATGAAACATGCAGGGACCTTGATGCAAAATATTTTTTTAAAAAGTCAAAAGTTGCGGCTTGAACTCTATGACACAATGGAAAAACGGAAAAAATCTGAAAAGCTAATAATGCGTTTATAAAACGGATTATTAGGCTAATAACGCGTTTTATAAACGGGTTATTAGGTGAGAGATGTAACGCGTTATTCCTTGGTTCTTATTAAAATAAAAAATAAATTTTGGTTTGTATTAAAATTTTAGAGGTGCATTTTCTGTGTTATAATAATCGCGGGTGTTTGGGCCATCTTCTAAATTCGAATTACAAAATAGTTCCAATAATTTTTTTAATGTGGATTAAAAAAATTTATCCATACATACCATAAATAAAAATTTATTGTGGATATTGGATCAATTAAAAAATAGTACTCTTAATTTAAAAAAAATTATTCTCAATTGTATAAGAATAATATTTTTTATTTTGAATAACTAATCCTAATTTTATTCTAAAGAGATTCAAACGAACCCTTAAATAATAACAAGAATAGAAAGGAGAAGAGCAACTGCATATTATATATTATGATGATAATTACGCACAAGAAAAAAAGAATATCTAATAATCGATATTTTTACATTTTTTTTCCTGCATGGCGAATAAATGAGCAGAACGCAAGTAAGACATCTCTGATGGGCTGTAATGCGCGGAAATTGTTTAGAGTAAATTACACAAATCGTCTTAAAAATATCACACATTTATTATTTTGATCTTTATAGATTGAAAATTATTATTTTGGACCTAAAATGTTCAATACCAAGATTCCATTATCGACATTGGCCAAAATGTTTGATGAATATCTGTGTTACAGTGTTACGATTCATGTCATAATTATTTTTTTTGGATGCAAAGCAAATCCAGGATAGCGTCCTATTCCTAGAACAGCTCGATTCCAAGAAGATCCGAACGCACCCAGCTATATGTAAATATTGCTATAATTTTAATTTATGATGAAATGAACATCAATGTTACTACTTATTATTGATATTTGATTATTGTTGAAAAAAATGATGTTATAAAAGACAAAAAAAATCTTACTTTGTTAAGACCAAATGATTAAGGTAGGACCACTTTACATAAATTGAAAAATCTAAAGACCAAAATGATCTTTTTTTTGTTTTGGAATCAAATTAATAAATAGATGATACTCTAAAAAACAATTTATACAATTTATATATTACGTAGGCGTTGTTTCGAGATTGCATGAAACCATCCTCCAAGGCTCTAACATAATAGCATAATGATAAGACAGCTTACGCATCCTTTCATCCTTTGTCGTTTTCATTTGAGCCTATCTAAATCATTTCATCAGAAATGTCATTTTCACTTCACCAATTTCCATTTTAGCTGATATAAATCATTTCATATTGATTAAGCGTTTCTCGCAAAAATACGGTGCCACCTGCAATTATCTCACAATGATTGCTAATGCTAATCAGCTAATATGAACACAGTACACTAAAGAAAATATCAAGAAATAAATAGAGAGAGGTGGGACTAAAATCCATTAAGAATCACAGCTAATTGCATTGTACCTCCACATGCATGGTTTGACCGCCTTATGATTTCTTTCTCTAAACAAATGCAAGAACAATAGCAACAGGGGGGGCAATACAAGCGTTGATTGATTTAAAATGTTATAAACTTTGACTAATAAGCAGAGCATTGCACATGGTCGCCTAAAAAAACTATTATTAGTTATTTGATTGGTCTCGTCGGTACTTCTATTATTGTACCTTCATACTACGAATGAAAATGAAATAATCAATAATTAAAAACAAGCAAAAAAAAAAAATAGACATAAAATTTTTAGTTTAAGAAAAAAAATAAAAATAAACTAAAAGTTAGTTGAAGTCTACACCTACTAGAACAAAAATTAAATTACAAGAGAGACTTTTTTTGGTTCGCCATTCCAGATTGAAAAAGCCCGACAGAGAGAAAAATAATAATAATAATAATAATAATAATAATAATAATAATAGAGTACTGTGGACGTTATCACAGTCTCTATTTTTAATTGAGTATTTGGCAAAGAATTTTGTTGGAGGGTTCTTGTTGTTTGGCACTGCTCTTTCTAGATGACACTGTACAGTGGGTCCATCCGACCGGTACATGCCAGTAGTATTAACTTTTTGACGACGTTATAATGTCCAATATCACAGTATTGAGAATTTAAATTTTACGAATTTTTTAGGCCACAAACTATCACAATTTTTTTTTTAATATTTCAAAATTTTAAGTTTAAGTGTTGGAATCAAACCATTGATCTTATTCAATTTCATGAGAGAGGCATTTCTAGAAAATTTTATAATTTTCATGTCCATTTAATACCTATAGTCAATAAGTAAAAAATTAATATATTAATATGAATTTCCATTATATTTGTTTAAAATAATGGCCATTGATCCATCATTTTAAATTAATATCGACTTTAGAAGTGGATGCATAAATGTTATATTTGAAATATAAATGAAAATTGGAATTATGGCATTTTGTAGCATCACAAACTTGTGGCACTGAAATCATTTTAATATCATCTATATAGAGAGAGAGAGAGTTTTGCTATGGTGAGTCGCGACTCACTAGAGGGTTTGTGAGTCGCGCTCAAAACTCCTAGTCTCGTTCAAAATGACCGATCCAAACCGTCCAATACGATTTCCCTACTGAAATCTCCATGCAGACCAAATTTTACATTTTTTCGAAAATTTTAAGTATTTTTTGAAATCTTAGAAAATCGTTAATCTATAATTAATTCTGAACGGTTCAAAAAACAACAATTTAAAAAAAATCCGAAAAAAATACTTAAAAATTTAAAAAAAATATATAAAATTAGATCTGCATGGAGATTTCAATAAAGAGATCGTATTATATGGTTAGGATCGGTCATTTTGAACTAGATCAAGGAGTTTTGAGCGCGACTCACATACCCTGTGATGAGTCGCAACTCACCATTGCAAATATATATATATATATATATATATATATATATATATATATATAATATCTATTGTGAACCATGATGCATAGAGGGCTCCTTGCATCATGACCGTTTGATCGATGATTTTGCAATTTGTAAAATATAAATTAACCAATCCAATCTATATATTGAAATCTCATAGAAAACAAAATTTTACAAATTTTTTTAAATTTTTTACTATTTTTTTTGAATTTTTGTAAGTTTGCCATTTTTTGCTACAAATTAGTGTATTTATAGCAAAAAATGGCAAGTTTTAAAAAATTCGAAAAAAATTATAAAATTTTGTTTGCTATGAGATTTCAATATATAGATTGGATTGGTTAATTTAGATTTGTCAATTTGCAAAATCACCGACCAAACGATCATGGTGCACGGAGCCCTCTATGCATCATGGTTCACAGTAGATACTCTCTCTCTCTATATATATATGGTCCTCTAAATTATGATTTGTCATGTAAAATACTGACCTTTTAATGTGCTTCGATTAATCAATATGCCATATTTTCCATCCACTTGCGCTTTTATCATTTGCATCAGCAAGATACATGTGTACACTAAAAAACAGCATCCGTATTAACAAACTTTTGTTTATTTCATTACCTTCACTCGACAGCCTCTTTGTTATAAATGTATTGCTACTGAAGCTATATCATTATTAGAAATCTACATCAAACTTTTGTTTTTTTCCTCATTATTAACAAACTTTTGTCAAGTTTCTTAAAAAAAAAAAATCTATATCAATATAGCATTTGCAACGTAAACTACTGAAGCTATAAATATATTGCTAGAAATGTTAAAATGAAGTGAAATACAGATTGTACGGAGTAAAGTTTCAGTAGTCTTAAAAGAAAAAGATTTTTTTTTTTAAGTTTCCATTGTTGCTCCTACCGTTAACAAAATCATAAAAGTTGATTATTTTTATTTTTTAAAAAAGAAAAAATGTGAACAGTTTAAGCAATAAATTTTCCTTTCCGTTATTATTAAACTTGAGTCGCTTATCATTCTTATTGCATCTTAAAATCAACGATAGCTTCAGTACACGTCCCTCTTGTCATTAGTTTGTACTGCTCGGCAGGGACGGAGCCAGGATTCTGGAACAAGGGGGGCAAAAAGTTGTTATATTGAAAATTTTTATTTGTGAGGGGGATTTAATAAATTGAATAGAATATTATATAATTTTGACATTTTTCAGGGGCTAATTTGAAGTTTTAGGAGACTGTCTCTTTTTCTTGACCATGCTGGACCTATTTTATAAGGACTGAATTTGTCGTAGAAATTTCAGAAAATGCTGATCAAACCCTCTAAATAAGCATAAAAGGCCTAGGCGCAAAAGACATGTGTCTAATTGTTCTAAATGTAGGTGCCAAAAGAAACTGCGCCTTGTTTACTTGCATTCTCTGCTTTAAAAACTATTTTATATAAATAATTATAGCATAATCCAGGAAAATTGTTTAAATGTAGCATGAGTGAGATAATACCGTGTCAAAATGATATATACAATATACATGTACCCGTCACAAACTATGCATATTGGAAGGATTTAATGTTACAAAATTAATGGAAAATAATTAAATTGAAAATTCAGAATTTTGATATTAGAAAAGTTGGTCTATTTACATGTAAAAGTATGTCTATGTAAATATAAGTGGATATATATTAAATTTGAAAAAAAAATCAGAATTTTGAGTATGTATATTTACTTGTAAACAAATGTCTATTTGAATTAATAGATATGAATCAATCTGTACATGTGCAGTTATATTGTTTTAACACAACATCATCTTTCTTTTCTCAGTTTATATTAAAACATCTTTATGTATTAAGCACAATGCATATATTTAAAAATAAATTATTAAAACCAACAAACTAGACAAGGCGCAGCTAGTTTTGATGCCTAGGATTTTCTGAAATTAAGGCGCATACGCACAGAGAGTTTATAACTAATTATTATTAGAATTGTTCATAAGAATTTGGACTGGGTATGTGGACAAAAGGGGGCTCAAATATAAACGACAGGGGGGGCTTCAATACTAGTTTACTAATCCCACTCAAAAAACTCAATGTAATTTAAAAAAAATTTAAATCACGGGGGGGAGGGTCAATGCCCATTCCCGCACCCCTACTCCCTCCGCCCCTGCTGCTCGGTCTGGCTTAATTTGCAAAGCAATTAAATCGGATGAAATAAAAGCTCACCTTCTGTGGCTGTGGAACTGGCATGTGGGTCCTACAAGAGGTGGCTTTATTGGTAGTTAGCTGGGTCATGTTGCAATTTGCAAACCATATAGAACCTTAGCTAACTCATGGATGGATAAGCTAGAAATTGCAATAGTGAGTAATGCAAGGCAACTACTAGACTGTATGGTACTGTTTGCAAAAGCCAATTTGGGTATACTCCAAATATTCATTTTTTTTTTAATAGAAAACGTGACATGGTATAATCCATATTTTTCATTCTAATGATACCAACTCATTAAAAGTAGGGATCCATCAAAAGGGGTCCTATGCTAGCGATGGTTCTAATCATATGCATTTGATTCAAAATTATAGCCTTTTTTTTCTTTTTAGACCGCGCTCATCCTAATATGTCCGTGCACAAATTGATTGAAAGCTTTAACAACTCATCTGTTGCGGTTCTTATTGCTACAAAACAAATAACCAAAAGGCTCGCTAAAAGGTTTGCAATTTGTTCAATGCAAAAATAATGGGGTTCGTCTAACGACGAAGTCGGAAAAATTTTATATGGGAGTTTACTAAAATAAATTTATTTTATCAATATCAATAAAATTATCATATCAAAAAATTTGAATTTTCAACTACGAGGGCAACAGCGAAATTATCTCATATCAATAGTGATCTCCTTAAGAAAATTGTATGTATAGCCATGAAAACATGTAAAAAAAAATTATTTGAAAAAATAATATGAGATATCGGACTCCATCTTGCCCATTTAAAACTAATACTTTTACAATGCCGCTCAAATTCATCCATTTCAATAATGAAAATTCTAAGCCATGATGATGAAATAAAATATGTACGGATATAAATACAAATAATTTATTTCTAATCTTTTTCACTGATAATATGCGTTTTATTTATACCCCTCGGGTTGAGGTAACTTTTTTTCAAGAGACATTCTTAGATCTTTTCAAATTAAATTGACTTCGATCTCTTCAAAATTGATTGACTCTTCAATGCTTGCTCTCCCCCGTTGACCATCGGGGCAAGGAAATTAATTTAGGGACCAAAGAAAGGATGAAAGATGGGACTAATGTTTACAACAACGCAACATAATTAAATGTGGTCTACTGAGTAAATGCAAATAACCATATAATTTTTATACCAATCTGATAATTCAATTTAAACGGTGTGATTAAAAAACGTGGAATCTAATAAAAATTAATGGTAAGCGACTTCACTGTTCTTTCGAAGAAAATATATTCTAACTCCACTTCTAGAGCGATAGAGTAAGAATAATAAAGTATGTTGATACGCATATATTCTAACTACGCATGTCCAAGTAAATGAAATATTATTTCAACAATGAGCATAATAAAAATTTTATTTTTGGGATATTTAATTTTCCTCTTTTCAAAGGAATTAAAAAGACCAAGAAAGTCGAGAATCGGCAATTTTAAAAAAAAGAAATGTAGAAAAAATATATGAAAGAGATGGGGTATTAAAATTTTCAGAGTGGATATATGTAACCAAACTTTTTGGGTGGCATACGTAAAAAATATTAATAATCTATATATGTTAACACAGTCCACTTGTAAATAAATAACTCCTTTGCCCGACATTACTATAATGAAAGATGTCATTGGATGCGGATAACTGAGATGGAAACCCAATATATAGAAAATTGGACCGGCCTGAAGTCTGTTTTTACCTACCCCAAAAAAATATCAATGTTACTGTGTTGTGGACTTGGGGTGATGCATGCATTTTTTATATTGTTCAGATTAACAATATCAAAGGTTTTTTTTTTTTTAATATCCGAAGTATTAATTTTGGCCTCACGACATCTACTATTCAGAATGCATCATGTCATGTGTCAGCTCAGTTTAAAACTCAAATGTCAACTCTATATAATTAGTAAATAAGAATCTTGTATTTTAGTTCACTTACATTCCACTGTAGCGCTTTTCGCTAGTTTACCGAGGAGATGAAAATGTGAAAAAAATGTCTTTTTTAAGGTTTTGAATTGACTCAAACATATATATGGTTTTTCACAGTTCCGCACTTGCCTAACACAAGCTAAATTCTCTCTCTCTACTGGTTATAAACAACGGATGCAAGAGATGTTAGCACGCTAACACGTGTTTCTGTCGTTCGATTGAATTGATTTGTGATAGGATATTAATCCCTAGACGAAGTAACAATATATTTTGGTTTTTTGTTTAATAAAAAAACAAATTAAATAAAATATCTATTTGTATCACTTATAGATTAAGCAATATATTTTTATTATCTAATATCATTATTTTATTTCTTTATTTGCCGGCATCTCATGCTAGTAATAAAAATATATGCCTTTATTTGTCCTCGAGTCAACGGAATCGTCAAATTTTTTTGACCCCCAATAAGTCATTTGAAAATTTCAACTCTGCCAAATAATAATAAAGAATCAAAGAACCCAAAACTCATTTGCTATTCATTGGAATGGGATGACAAACAGTTAAGCAGTGAAAACGGATCCAGTGAAACAATTCTTTAATGAGTTTATGAGAGTCTGCTTCCCTCTTGATTTTAACCCTTTGATTTGGCTTCCAACCACATGATGTCAACTAGAAGATGCGGTAACATACTAACATATACAACGAATCAAACATTTTGAATTTTATAAATTATTGAATATAAATAATTACTAAATATTAATTTTTTGTTTTCATTTTAGTCACTCACTCATCACACCTTATGATACTAAATTTCTGCCATATAGGATCCTCCGAGACAAGCGTTAACGCGCCAAAATACGTCCCAGGCGCCCAGCATGAAAAAAGGAGGTGAGAAGGACGCTCGAAAAAGAGCATGAGTTCATTGGAAGAAAAGATAAAAATAAGAAAAGCACCTCAGTGTTAGTAGCTCTCCAACAGTCCAATAGTCCAATACACACACCAAACAAACATGAAAGAAAAAGGATGTCCGAGCGCAACTGCGCAAGGGTCCCCTTCAAGAGATCTCATGCGTTCGTCTCCTTGTGTGGTTTGTAAGGTGTTTCCCCTCTAAACAAAAATAATAAAAAGATTCAGAAGTGATTACTAAGATAGTCTTGTCGCGCCATTATTATGTGCATCTTGGGACTTTGGTTCTTTATATATTTCATTCAATTTGTTCTAGCTCGTACAGTTGTAGTTATTAATTGTTGAAAAATTGTGACTTGTGATCTGAACAGTTTGACTCTAATTGAAGGCATCATATTTACAAATTTGGTTTGTTGGGGAATTTTTTAAAGTTGCACACAGTTGCATTATCATTACAACTAAGATGACATTCTTACGATAAATGGCATTTTTCACGATAATAATACAGCATGTAATTTATTCAAACAAAATAAAATGCCATTCGACAAAATATTTACACTGTATATAATATGTTTATAGTGTCGAATTTCAACATTTAGCTTTGATTTTTATGATTATTAAAATTATCAAGATAAAAAATTATTAAATATTCCGTCCCATGCATATTTTCTAGATTGAGACTTTTTATGTCAATCATTCATGGTAGCTTTAATTTGATCACCCAATTTAGAACAGATAAAAACATTATATCATAATCTAATATACTCTAATATACGTTACAGGATAGCATTTCACAGATGCAATCATTCGAATTTTGTTTGAGAGTACAAATGTTTTAGTTATTTTTACTCTAGCTAATATCTTTCTGTTTCGAAGTTTCATGAGCAAAATATGAAACTTTAACAAAATAATTAAAGTCTCATATAGATTCTTATGGATAGATATGACACACAACATTTTTCTGTCGTTTATAACAAAAAAATATGGTACTCCTTTAGTCCTTTAAAGCCATCATGACCTTTAACGATTCCGTTGATGTTCTTGAGGCCATTAAAAATGAATATTTAATATGTTTGAGTTTAGTTTTATTCATTAAATTGCAAAGAAATTATCTTTTTCATCTAGTCTAGTCATTATTTTCGTTTTCGATTTATCGTTCGGACACCGTCTATACATCCCATTCTTCAAGCATAAAATAAAAATGCAGAATTTTGTGAAAAACTGAAATTTCTATCAAATTTGAACGCTGCTGAAATTTAAATTTATACAAAATTATCATTTTAAAAATAAAATTATATTATGGTATGACATGTTTTATTTGATGGATGATCTTAGGACGAAAATACACCGGACGACAATTAGGCTTAGCACTTCAATTTAAAAATATTTTTGAGCTATCGATTTTCGGATAAAAAGTTTCTTTTTTGATGTAATAAAATGAACTATTCTCAATTTAAATTGCCAAATATCCATATTTCAATGTACTTGCACTTGAGCCGAGTCTACCAATTATCACTATTTTCAAGGTGAATCCCTCCCTCTCTCTACACGACCACAGAAAAGCAGACCGCTTTAATTCAAACGCTCTCTCAAAAAGAGCAACAAAACAAAATGGCTGCGTCGATCCGAACACAAAATAACCTCAGAAATAATCCCAGCCGTCCATCTTCCTCTCTCCCAATAAAAATATTCCACAAGGCTATTTGCTGTTGTGCAAATAATTAATGCCTCAAACCCAAAACCAACTCACACATGTGCGCAAAGACCCAGGCGCAAACATACAAGCACTCGCTCTTTTTGAACTAGTACCTTTCCACTTTATTGCAATTCTATTTCTCGCTATCTCTCTCTTTCTCCCTTCGTTGTCAGTTTGTTCTCTCCCATTCTCTGGATTGATTGCTTAGTGTGCTCTTATATTTCCTACTCGAGAGGTAATATAACGGGGTATAACACGCCAAGTTTGGTGCTTTTACGGTTGAAGTTCATCTATAGGTGAGGTTTGCACACTTTTTGTAACTTGTTATAATGCCAAATTCTTTTTTCGCTTTGTCGAATGTGATATGTTGGTTTCGGCTGGTAATTAAGTTACATCCTTTTTTAGTGGAGTTGGTGTATCTACTCGCACCTTTTTCCATTTTTTCTATTTGGGACTTGTGTAAGCAAGCTACTGCTGCTTTAAATCCTAGCTATATATGTAATATTCTTTAAGTTGAATCCAAGTTTTTTGTAATTTTCTTGTCTTCGTTATCCTTGAATTTATTAGGATCAGTGAAAATATGGCGTGTCCTTGTTCTTGCACAATATTACATAATTCCATTTGCATGTGTAGTGGTTAAAATATGATTTTTCAAAGCTTCTTCTAAAAATTACTCATCTGAAATTGATGCTCTTGAAAGTTCCTAAACTGTGCAAAAGAAAGCTGAAAAGAAAATAATTAACAAGTTTGTGTCCGTTGCCAATATTTTAACTCCCAGCTTGTCCTTTATGAAAAGTGCTATCAACCTTTGGGAAAACAAATAATAATAAAAAATCACTGTTATGGTGTTGTTTTCCATAGTTAATTCGGTTGGTTTTTGTTTTTATTATTATTTAGAAATTTGAGCAAGCTCTATCCAATAGTGGGTAATAATAATATCTCATGGTGTTGGATTTTGACACTTGACCTTATTTACTGCTAGGATATAGCGACTACTTACCTTTGTACTGTCGGTTGATTGCTTTGTAATTTGAATGTTACCTTCAAAATTTAAAGTGGTTGGTAGATAGATGCTCTTTAAATTTGAATGCCTCAAAATTGTTGCCAACAATTCTAATAGTTGGCTGAGATCTCGTATTTTGAGTTTTCAAACTAAATTTTAGTAGGTCATGCCAATTTATTGGTTTGGTCTTTGGGCCCCAAATTTCTCTTCACATCTTACCATCCTAATAATTTCTCTCTACATTTATTGCTACTACACATATTGATATACATGCCTATCTACATTATCTAACTTTTGATTGCCATTCCCTCTTGTATTCCAAATAAATTAGACAGATCCCTATCCTGGCCATGTGGATGTTGGTTTAAAATATTTGTGTTTGTCACCAGTAGGAAGCATACTTGTACTAACGCCTCCAATTTTTGTATTCGCAGCAATTCTTCTAGGTAGAGTTATAAACCACATGCTACTAGTTTACTGGCATTTCAAATTTGAATATGTATTAATTCAATAATGTTTGTCCTTGTGTACAACTCTACTTATTAATTACTTCTATCTCTTTCGGCATTGACGCAGGTTAGCTCTCAGCATCTTCTCTTTAAGCTTCCCCAATGCCAAGGTCAAGGTGAGTATAACAACCAACTAAATTTTGTTTGGAAATTGATTACTGCCATCTTCAGTTTTACCATCCCTGCCATCGCTAAATATAAAGTGAACACATAGAATAGACAAGGTGAACATATATAGTGATCAAAGTGAACACATACAAACAAGTAAGTTTAATAAAAATAAGTTCAATATACATATAAAAATCTGAACAAAGGATGACAATACTTATTTGTTTGTAAGTGTTCACTTTGTTAGCCTATATGTTTATCTTGTTTGTTGTATGTGTTCACTTTGTGTTTAGCGATGGCTCGGGATGGTTTATTTGCCGATGGTGGTTATAATTCTTGATTTTGTTTCATGCTGCCCTTACTAATACATTTAGTAGATAAACTGACTCTATTGTTTGTCACAGAGGAACTGAGTTGCCGCAGCGTTCGTCTCCACGGGTCCCACTCAAACTGAAAACCACAGTGACCACTGAGTCTAACGGCGTAAGCAATCACCGAGAACGGTCCATGGTGGACCGAAGCCCCAAGATCCATGATCACCGCTCGCCTAGGAGCAATAGTCCCTTGCATGAGGTAATAATTCAATACTCTTCTGTTATAATAACTACCTCTTTGTTGATTTTGTTTTGTTAAGTTTTTGCCAATTTACTTTGGTGTTTTACTATGGCGATCTGAATAATGTATCATTTATTAGAAAAAGCGTGGGACCCGTGTAGCAGATCTTGAGACGAAGCTTGGTAAGGCACAAGAGGAACTAAAGAAGCTAAGAGAGCAATTGGCTTCAGCTGAGGCTGCCAAAAAGGATGCACAAAATGCATTGGAAACAGCAAAAAAACATGTTGGAAGGAGTGACAGTATTGTAACTGGTGAACCAGTGACAGAAGAAATTGAAAACCTAGAGGTTGAAAGCAAAAACCAAGAATTGGAAATTAAAGAATCCACCGAAGTGACTGAAGCAAAGTTTGAAGTGATAGAGAGTGTGAATTCTGTTGTGACATCTACCACTGATGTTTTTGAAGTCATCGTGCCGGTGGAAACATTAGTCGAGAATAAAGAAAATGTTGGTCGGATTGAAGGCGAGCAAGTAGAAAAAGGGAAAGAAGAAGAAGAAGAAGACAAGGATGCCATGAAGATTATTGAAGAGGCAGTGCTAATACAAGAAGTGAAAGAGGATAACAAAGAAGAGAAGCAGATTTCTGAACTGGCTGAACTGAAAGTAATACTACTAGAGAGAGAAAAAGAAATTGAAGCTCTTTCTGAGGAGAAAACAGAGATGAAAAGGAAAGCAGAAGAGGCAATGGAGCAAGCCAACAAAATGGAAGAAACAATGCGAGTTGCAGTGGCGGCAAAGGAAGCATTGGAGGCTGAAATGCGACGATTGAGGGTTCAGACTGATCAGTGGCGCAAGGCAGCAGAGGCGGCAGCAGCAGTCCTGGCAAATGGAGATTGTGACATGGTTCCTGGGAGGTGTGGTTCGATGGAGAAGGGTTTTTTTGGATCAGGTGGTAATGGCAATGGCGGGTACGGGTATGCGTGGGGGTCGCCGGGAGTTGGTGAGGAGGATGAAGGGAAAAGGAGAAGTGGCAGTGGCATGAGAATGTTTGGTGAACTGTGGAAGAAGAGAGGTCAGCAGAAGTAAACTGAGAAGTATTTTCTCTGTGGTGAGTCGTTGCGTGGAAGTGCCGCAGAGGAGGCATCACAGGGAGTTTGGAGTTCAGGAGGTTTCTTAGCTTGAGAAATCCTCCTTTGGTGTTTATTGGCTCTACTTTTAATTATGTTCTGATTGATCTATTTTATTTTGCTTATGTGAATTGTGAACTTGTTTTTATGAATGGGAGGGGTGGATTAATGCTATGGGGGTAGTATATTAAACAAAGTGCAACAAAGGAACCAGACTTGGTTGGGATTATGGGGGTTTATATATCCATTTTGCTGTTGGATTATGGCTATATATATATGTTCTAATTAATCTATAAAATTTAATTGCAAACATTGTTTTGGCGTTTAAAGTTTGAGAACTGACCGTGCTGGCTTGGTTTGAATTTAGTTATCCATATTATAATTTGTACAAACTATGTTAGTAGATAGATGTCTCAGGGGAGTGCGAGGTGCCAATGCCATACATTTGAATTCAGATTTGGTACCGCGCAGCACCCGTGTAGCGCATCTCTCGGACCGTTCGATCTATGATGGGTGGCCCGTAAATTTCATCAGATTGTAAGGCCCGAAAAAATTTGACTATCGAGATCAAATTGGACGGCCCAAGAGATGCGCTACACGGGATCCGGGTCCCATACATTTGGGTTGGATACAGTATTTCAATGTTGGGTAAAATGGTATTTAATAGCATCATTTGTTGTAGGTTTTATTTCTGTTTACAATTGTACTTCTATAGTGTTTTCATTTTATGGAAAACGGTGGTTTGCCACTTTCAAAAAAAAAAAAAATGTTGCAGGAGACGATGAAATAGGAGCAAAACAGTAGAATAGTAAGAACCGCTATTATAGAAAGCAACTCTTGAAGGTGTTACTCCAAGTCTCCAATTACAAGAAGGTGAGGGAATTACAGTACTTGATTTTGCTATTCGAGTCTAAATTTTACGAGGTTAGTGGAGAAGAGTGGAGAGGGAAATTAGATGAATCTTTTTTTTTTAAGATAAAATGGGGGTCAAACCTCTCAACTTATTTTTAAATTAAATATCTATGAAAAACCCTCCAGTCGGATTTCGAACCTGCGACCTTTCACTCAAGATGCATTGCTCTTTGCCACTAGAATAAGATGAATCTTATTATTTAACTTTTGAAAGAGCCATTCACCCACCAAAATGAGTTATAAGAGGTATAATTTATAAGGTGATATGTCTCTTCATTTTATCACTTTGCTTTTCTCTCTCAAATATGAGGGCGTAGGCTAAACATATTGTAGGTATATTTGATGGTTGCAAAAATAATTAATATAAATTTAGTAAATATATTTCAATTGTAGCTTGGCAACCAACACAGATCAATAGCACTTAGAATAGCATCGTTGTGCTAATTTGCTAAAAAATGAATTAATACGGTTTTCAAGTTTGTATTGTTCTTATTATTTTTAGTTTTTACAAAGACACTGTAAATACACGTATATGACACAATGACAGGATGCTTTTTTGGGTCATTCTTATATATTTTCTTATTTTATTTTCTCTTTTAGTTTCAAAATTGTTATTATGTTTTCATGATTTTGAGTACGCTTGCCATCTATTCCTAGTTTCTCTCTTTCCTCTCTCTTCTCAATAAATGACAAATTAGACATGACACCTGATCACTCTTAATCTTCTTGTTTCTTTCTTAAAATTCAAATGCCACCATTGATTTAGATAAGTCAATAACAGTGACCAAGACGAGCACAAGACACATGCGACGACAACAAAGATCTGCATTTTAATATCCTTTTAGTTAATACGATTAAAAGGTTACTTAAAAAATAAATTTATAATCTCCCAATTTTAGTAAGAGAGACAATTTCAGATTCCTAGAGAGCGATATATATGACCTGACATCATTTAAGGAGATGAAATGATAATCTTGCAATTTACTTTGTTTACTTATTTATCATTCGGTTTTGACTCAATTCATTTTTCAATAAATATCACATTTTAATATTTTATTTATGCATAAAAGCAAATTCGACCAAAATTAAGGCAGAAGGAAAATTATATTGACTATATATGTGTTTTTTCCATCTCATAAGTCCATGGCCGTGGACAACATGGACAACTTTTCATATTGATAGAAAATATAATTGACAGAAGAAAACATTGTACATATTAAAACTGAGGTGACACTCGTTGATAGAAACATAATTATCATCTCATATTTTATCGAGTCAAGCCCGCTGTTTGTGTCCGTGTTGCACAGTTTATGCATAAGACTCGAAAACTGAAATGTAACATGTCCTTGATCACAAAATAATTATATGCTAGTACAATTTTTTTTCGAAAAAATAACAAAATATCTGGAAAAAGTACAATCTTTTCTGTTGATACAGCTGGAATGTCTGGAAAGTTAAAATTGTAGGGGCATATAGTTCCTATAAACTGAGCGGATCGTCAGAGCTTTTTGGTTGCTCTTTTAATGAATTATTTGTATTTTCTGTTTTATGTATTCTAAGGTTTTTTGAGTGGAATCGGCACATCTTGCATATCATAGTCTGTTTTACAATGCTTTCAAAATTACATTTCTTTCTGATGCAACAGAAAATCTGAAGTTTCATGCAGCTTAGGAGTGTAAACGAAGTGTATGATACTTTGTCTGTATCCGTAGTTCAAAGCATATATTTGTAACAAAATAAATAAGTTGGATAGACTAGAAATGGTACCATGATTATGGTCATTTTTATATTATATGGCTGAGTTTTTATTTTAGCTCGTCAAGTCTATCACAAATATATATGAAGGCTCAAACCATTGACCTTTTAAAACTGAGCTCAGTGCTCTTACCGTATCCGTAATGATATAATAACTTCCAAATATATTATATATAATTTTATACACAGATTAAATATATTCATTCATCTGTGTTTGTATCTATATAAAATGTTACATATATAGATATAGATAATAAAAATTTCCAGAGTTAAAAACTATTGAATATGCCTTATCTTGATAATTTTGACAATATATTTTCAAATTAAATAAACAAATTAAAAATAATATGTAACTCTCTAGCCTAATAAATTGGTCGTACATGAAATTATACCAATTTCAATAAGTTTGAATACTATTTATATATAATCAAATATCATAAAGTGTGAAATGTTAAAATTTTTAAATTGTTTGATAAAAAAAATACAATGTGCATCAAATTTAAAAATATAAATTATTTTTAATAGTTGTCAAACTTATCAAACTAATTTTTCTCAATGGATTGACACCCTAATTTATAATTTATTGAAAAAAGATGCCGAACCCAAATTATTGGAAACCAAAAATAACAACAGAAAGAAAGAAAGCCGAGCAAATAATGCAGGTATCTAGTTTGCAACGCAATGTCGAACTATTTCAAAATAAAATTTGTTATTTTTATTTTCTAAATTATTCATATTTATATCTTTATGTATATATATATATATATATATATATTATATACGAAACATTATTTTTTTATAGTTGCACATTTGTCACTATCCCTTAGTTATTAAAAAAAATTATTTTTGATTATTTATTTCATATATATAACATTTACGACAGATTAAAAATTTAAAATTTGATAACCCTTTATTATCTTTATTTTTATATATATTTTTAATGAACTGTAAATATATGTAATTTAGTACTATTGATTTCGAATCCGTTCCGTCCTGACCACGGTATAACCACTAACCAGTATCTTACAACTTACATCCAATCAAGCTCCTGTCTTTTTTATATTCTCGTCTTGTTTGGCATCTTATGAAGTGTATTTTGGAGCACAGTGAAGCTAGGGTCGATAATTAAATGTTACTCGGGACCATGTCTTTAGTAGGTTGACCGTCTAATTCAAATATTTTCTCAATCTTGTGCCATGTCCCCTTAACCGTGCGATTGTCTTCCTAATCATTTCTACCACAGCTGACCACTGTAGTAGCATTTTGTCGTTATATTTTCATGAGAAAATTGTCGTACTAATATCATGTTCTTATACTATGCCCGAAAGAATGTTGCGAGCATGTAAGTTGATGAAAATTAAGTAAAAAAAATAAATAAATTTCTAAAATTTTTATTATGAATTATTGATAATTTTTCCGGAGGTGTGGGCTTTGATATTTTTTTAATTATTAATTTTCAAACTATTCGTCTTTAGACTTTAGTCATTGATTTTTAATTTATTTTAGATTTGATTTCAGTCACTAAAAAATGCTAATGAAATCTGATCGAGTTTGGAATAGAAAAAAATTAAGTGTTTTAGAGGGAAGTTTAATGGGTTGAAAATTTTTATAAATATTACAATTTTGTGACTCAAAATAGATAATTTAAGGCCTTAAAAAAATAGATAATTTAATATTCAGTGATCAAAGATATATTCTATATCAAAATTTAGTGATTTATACAAAAAGATTAACTCCACTTCATAATACTATTATATACATCCGGTTTTGAATAAAAAAAATATATACATCTGGTACAACGGAATATTTGAAAAACATTTGATATCAAATATAAAAAATGAAACAAAGGCAAAATTTCGCTCATGGACCATGAACTCATGAAGCCTATTGTGCCTAAAATTTAGGATGATCTTTTGCCACACTGCCAGGAAAAGCTCTGCAACTTTAGTACTAAAAAGGCTGAAAAAGGAGAAACAGTCAGGACAATTCCCACTGTCGATTCTTTTTCACTACCAACCACATGGGTTTGGACGAAATTTTAGATTTTCATTTTTTTGTTAAAAAAATATATTAACACTTATCCTAATTGACACGATTATATATTATTATTTGCATATGCACAATACTTTTGAATTTACATAAACATTTGCTAATAGTAAAAAAACTCTCTCTTTCTTTTTTTTGAAAGTTTGACAGAGGCTGCCCAAAAAAAAAAAAAAAAAAAAAAAAAAAAAACTCGCTTTCACCAACTGTGTTGCAGTTTTCAGATCTCACTATGTCAGACATTTTGCCAGCAGAAAACACACTTTTTTAAAATAATGTACATATCTGCTAAAAAGAAAGTCTATTTTGCCTCTCAATTGTATTTGCGACTTAAACTTACTCTTTTAATGTTGTAAATTCAATGAACCCTCAGGCCTCAGCCATTTATTCATCTACTATTGTCCATTTGTCCTTCCATTCTACAAAAATGTACGTTATAGTTATAGGCCGGTATTGGCAGATATATTGGGCCGGATATCAGACCCGTTACAGAAAGAATTCAAAATGGGCTGAACTATGCAGTACATCTACACCACTAAGCCCATTGTTGCTTTCCCCTTGATACCCGGCCTAAATTCAGAATTATAGAATTATAGGCTTTCTCATGTATAGATGAGTTTCCCATCTTTCAGGCCTCAACCTGCCTTCAAATCTGACACGTACATCAACCGTTTAAATCAACGGCTCGGATTATGTCTCCTCATAGTCGCCTTCCCTTGGCCTCGCTTCGCCTTCGCTCCTTTTCAGTAATTCAACCCCTGCTCCTTTCCTTCCGATCCCAAATCAAGGTCTAGTCAGGCGATTGCAGAGAAATGGAAGAGGCATCGCTCTGACAATCCCTCTCTCTTTGCATCTCCTCTTCGTGCGATTTCAGAGAAAGGAGCTTAGTCGCAATCTCTCTTTCGACGCTTCAGACCTTCGATATCTGGTGCTTTAGTCGTACCTGGTATGTACCTCTCACTCTCCATCTTATGCCCTTCAGTTCCTATGTCGTGAATCTTTGATCTGAAACGAAGCTTGCCTGGTTAATTAGGACCAAATTATACCAATTAGGTCGTATATTAAGACTGAATTGGACTCAATTAGGACTAAATGTGATCAATTGAACCCGAATCCCATGCTATTTCAGTTCCTATGTGCTGTCAACTGAAGAGCTTGGGCACACTAATACTACTTAAGCTGTTTCTAACTTCTCGTGTTGTATTGCATAAATTGAAACCGGGATGGGCATATATGCGCCTACGTGCCAAGTGCTGAGTCAGATTTAATCTGTAGGGTAATAGTCTCTTACTGTTGATTGCCATATGGTACCATACTACCATGTAGTACAGTTAGCATTTTTTAGTAAGGTACTTGAATAATCACTTTTCATTTATTAGGTGAATTTTTTTGAAAAGGGGGAAAAAATACAGACACACAAGAAACTTATCCAATCATGTTTCTTCTAAACTGTATGATCAAAGATCTCTGCTAATCACGAAAGAGCGTACTTGTGCTGTCAGTCACAAGATCAAGTGAACAGCCTGTCAACTGTATGATCAGATGGGTTGTGTTGTTGTAGTTTCCTTGGTTTCACTCAGTGTTATGAAACCCAGGCTAACCAGCTGGTTGACAGGAAAAAAAAGCCAAATCGGAGTCTTAACTGATTTGATTCATGTAGAAGATCAACTAAGCATGTGACTTGAAAAAAAAACCGGATAAACAGGCCTATATTTTTTAAATAAACTAGAAAATTGGTTTAACAAAAAACATGGTATTAGTTCTTTTTTTCGTAATTTGTAATTTTATGTTGCATGGGCCTCTCTTGTTTTCTTTATAGTTTAAGATCACAGAACGTAATTGCAAACCAATTTACTGTTAGGTATGGAAACAGAATAAATTAGATATAATTGTATGTAATAATATATATTTCCATACCTACTAATTAAATTAATATGTATGAGTAATTGAAGATATGGCATGTTGCAATATATTTATAAAGTTCTTTTTTTTTATTTTTAATTTACAAAAGAATAGGGTAGAGGGGTGCTCAACCAAACATGGGATAAATGAAGAAATAAGCCTATATATCCCCTCTTCCCTCTTCCCATAAGCAATGGTACAAGGAAGCCTCCTTCCCTCTTCATTCTTCCATCTCCCATATTGTGTGCAACCAAACACACCTTTAACATTTTATCATATAAAAATCAGCTTTCTAACTGATTGACCCAACCGTCCAGCCAATGAACCACTGACATGACATTGACCAGCTCGATGTCCGATCCAGTTCTGATAACATTGCTTTCACTGATACCTGTAATAAGGAATGCGAGGCTTAGATTAATAGAACAAAGAAAAGATTCAAATTTGCTGCCCTGTTCCAGTCTAATAAATCAAGAGCAATAGCATATTAATATTTAACTTGCTTTGTATGCATGGACACGTATAACATCTGATTATAAGTGCTAAGATGGCCCACTTCTTTGTTTTTTTCTTTCCAATTATTTTTTATATACTATGACCTCAACATCTGATCAATCCAATTTTCTATCTTAGTTTATTGATGCAACTTCATTTCTTTTATTTCTAAAACAAATATGTGATAACTTTCAATTGCAGGAAAACTGAGAAGTATATGGCCTTCAAATCAGACAGTCGTCCAGCCAATAAATTGTTTCTAATAACTCTTGGCAATTTCTCTGAATCAACATTGCAATAGTGCAAATGGGATCAGTTAACCCTGTTTCAATCATTTCTTTTGCTTATGTAAATTCAAAAAAGATTTGAGTTGAACCCTTTGTAATCCTTGTTGTCCTATGTAAATGGACCACCTGCCAGTTGAAGTAGTTGGTAATATCCTTTCTCAACTTGGTAGTGCCAAAGATGTTATTGTTGCCTCTGCTACTTGTCGTAAGTGGAGAGAGGCATGCAGATATCACCTCCATTCTCTCTCCTTCAACTCTGAAGACTGGCCTCGAGACCTGCCGACCCGACAGCTAGAGATCCTTATAACACAGATCATTTTTCAGATCATAGGATTGCGCTGCCTCTCCATTCACATAGACAGTTCGCATGAATTCTCTGCTGCACCTGTCATTGCATGGTTACTGTACACCCGAGAAACATTGCGCAGCCTTTCTTGCAATGTCAGAACAAGCCCCAACGTGAATATACTGGAGAAGTGTGGAAGACAGAGACTGGAGATGTTGGATCTAGGCCACAGTGTAATAACTGGTGTTGAGCCCAGCTATCAGAGGTTCACTTGTCTAAAATATCTGTCATTGCGTCATGTCAACATCTCTGCATTAGACCTCAACTTGCTTGTCAAGGCATGCCCAAAGATTGAATCATTAACACTAGATGCCTTGGAAATTGTGACTGCTGATTCACAATCAACGATGGATCTCATCAGCCAGACCCTAAAAACATTCTGTGCCAAATCAATAGGGGTTGATAAGATAGTATTGGAAGCTGATAATCTCGAAACCCTGCATTTGAATGCATTAAATCTTGACCTTTTTGAGTTGATAGGGAAATCAACCTTAAGGAACCTTATAATTGATGATGTCAGTGTGACTCAGTTGGAAATGGGGGACAGCACAATGAATTTGGAGGTGGTGGATGTTAGTAATTTCACCATAATCTGGCCGAAATTTTACCACACAATCAATCGTGCTTCCAAACTAAAAAAGTTGCGGATTTGGGGTGTGATTTTTGACGAAGAGGATGAAATTGTTGATTCAGAGGCCATTGCCATGTCATTTCCCAATCTGAGGCACCTATCCCTTAGTTATGAATTAAGGGATGGTATGTTGCACTACAATTTGCAAGGAAATTCACTTCTGGAGAACGTGAATACTTTGGAATTGGGGTGGTCTGTGATAAGTGAGCACTTTGGTCCATGGGTGTTTGGGATGATGGAGAGGTGCCCCAATTTGAAGAAATTGGTCATCCATGGTGTGCTTTCAGAGGCAAAAACTAGGGAAGAGAGGCAGATGCTGGCTAGTTTTACTTCATTTATTGTACGGTTAATGAGGAGGTATGAGCATGTAGATGTGCAGTTTGAGTATGAGTGAGCTCTTTGTGCACATTTTGAGATTTGTCTAGCAGCTTCACATGTCAGGACTTGGATTAGAGGTATATTACTATCTCATTGCTTATTTCTTCCCATGGAATGCTAGTCACCTCATTTGCTTGATATTTACATTGTATATTACTTTCTGAAACTCAAAATGGTGCAAGGATAGTTCTGAAGGAATGATATATACATTGCAAATCACATCCAGTACTTATCCATAATTGCTATAATGCCAAATATGTATGTCATTTAATATATAGGCAGAATTTCATGAACATCCTAAAAAAATATCATGATCGTGACTGCAAATATCCAATACTTGTACAAACCACTAAACTATCACATATGCCACTATAAAGCTAGTGAAGTACTGACGATGCCCCTACCATCACTTGGCCATGCGATCAAATTCTGATATTTTTAACAAATTTCAAAAACAATGTCTTGTTTTATAACCCATGCTACATGAAAATAAAGAATGCTTTACCCTTGTAAAACTAGTCAAAATAAAAATGTTGGTGGAAATAGTATTCCTAAGAGCCCCTGTCATATTTTGGTAGTTTTGCAGGGGTATACATGATATTTATAGTTTTGACAGGGTTATATAAGAAATTACACAAATTTTGTGACCTCTAGCAATTTCTTGATTGTTTTGAAATCTAATGGACTACTTGATGGAAAAGGATATTCTGTTTGGTGTTGACAAATTTTTCTCCTATCACTTGTGGTCTCTCTATTTTTAGCCTTTTTGTGACTCCTAATTGGACTGAATAAAAGAAAACCAAGAAGTTAATTACAGATTAGAGTTGTAGTAATTTATTTGTTGCAGTGACCAGTTGTGAATCCAGTAATAGGCAAGCCTGGGCATGTGCCCAGGCTTGTTTTTCATGAATAAAGGTCTGGTCAAGGTGTTTTTCTGAATTTAAAGCTTATAAAATTTGATTGGGCTGAATTGTGCCTAGGCTTAAACCCGGATCACCAAAACATAGTACCCTGCCTTTAATATATATTTCTTTAATCTGCTCACAACACAGACAACACTGAATTCAGGAGAGAACCAATTACGTTCTCTTCTCTTGTTCTCCTTATGTGGACCAGATTTTTATACACTGCTCAGCCTTTTTCCTTTCCTCTTTTGCTACAGCCCGCGATCTAAGTGCAGCCATCTTGTCTATCGTGACTTACTGTTAGTGGGACTGGCCTTCAATATTTTTTCGCATCACAACCCTTTGCTTGGCCTTTTTGCTTTTTTCAAACTTTCTCCAATTTTAGCACAGATTTCATTTTTTTTAATAAGCGAAAATTTCCTTTTGATGCCTTTTCAACTATTCCTTTATAATTTCTTTCTATTTCATCGATTTTTTGAATTATTTCAGCTTTTTCGGGAAGATAGTTTAATTTGTGATTATTTGAACTAAAATTTTGAGGCTCAATGTGTGCCCAGGTTTTAAATTCAGTCTGGATTCACCACTGGTAGTGACCTTGGCTTTAACTGTTGGTGGAATTGCAGAGCTTTTATGAAATGATTTTTTAAGAGGAATTTTCAGAAAAAGTTCTAGTCTAAATTGAAAATGTTATAGATACTGGCTGATGGGCGAAAAATCATTTCTTATTATATGCATCCAGTTAAATGCAAATAGGATAGCTTGACAGTAGTGTTGCTATTTTCAGAATTGCTTGCGACTGATGGTATTACTTTTAAGGTTGAATATTGTGGTATGATTATTCTTTGGCACTTTTGTTACCAGCATTGTGGCTTTATCTTGATACTGCAAGCCTTGGCCTTGTAAGGGTATACCAGTTGTCCTGTAATTGTGAAAATTAGCTTTTCCATTTTAAAACTGATTTTTCACTTATTGCTCTTCTCAGTCATATAGTTCTGACATTTATGTGACCATCTCCACAATTAATTGGTGTCTTTGTTTCTGTATCCTTGCAGATAAAATGAATGGCTGTTCTAATGGTTCTTTGGGCCTTCAATATTTCCTCTTGGACGATTTACTTGTAGTGTAATTGTTCTATTAGGAAATGTCAGAGATCCTTGCTGCTTATTCTTTTCATTTTCCTCTCTTTTTACTTTATTTCGTTTCTTACTTTTTAACTTTTTGTCTCATCCTGCCATTAATTATTCTGGATGATCGTTCGACAGCAGTCAAAACCCGTACGCAAGCACTGGTGCTATTTTGTAAGATATATTCTTCTTTCTTTGTTCAGTGTAATTGTGCAGTGGAAGTTAACAGCAAATCAGCAATGGTAGCATTCTTTTATAGACCCTTGTATAGTTGACTGATAAACATGAAGGCTAGTTGGATATGTTTTTTTTTTTTTTTCTTGTGTCAATAATCTTTTATGACTACGTGGAGAAAGTTAAAAAAAAAAAAATTTTATGTGGAGCGAACTTTCACTGTTGCGTTGTATTGACATTTCCCTACAATCGTGCATTAGTGCACAACAGGAAGCATGAAGAACCACATTCTTTAACAAAACACTGGATCTGCCTTCATTTTGTGTCCAATCTGGTTAAGGCGTTCCTCCGTTGGATTTCGGCTTTTATTTCTCTCTGTGGTTAATTTTGGATTACGCAGGCCAGATTTACTATTTCCAGCCCATATCGACCTTTCATGGCGTCTATTTTGGGTTATACGCTTGTCAAATGTTACACTGCAATTTTGTTTGCCATTGCTGGTTATCCTTTGAACAAAGTGAACACATAAAATAGATAAGGTGACCATAGAAATGATCAAAATCAATATTAAAAAAGTAAGTTTTGTCATTTTTTGTTCAAATTTTTATATGCATATTCAATTTATTTTTATTGAACTTATTTATTTGTATGTGTTCACTTTGATTATTTACATGTTCACCTTGTCTATTTTATGTGTTCACTTTGTTCAAACGATAACAAGCGATGATAAAACTGTAGATGACAGTAATCAATTTCCCAATATGGTGAGCATACTTTGAGCGTTCGATGAATCTAATCATGTTATATTTGCGCAAATAAACACTGAGTGCCCATATTAGCAATAACACTTCTCAGAGATATGACATGATCTTTCAGTGAGTCGAACTAATAGCAGCATGTTGTTGTGCAATAACTAGCAGTAGACTAATTTGCTTTCAGTTTTATTCATATAAAAGATCAGTCTACTTATTAGCAGCTTAAGGAAAAGTTTTGAATAGGAGCATTAGATAACATGACAAAAAAAAAAAGTTAGAAAAGAACAAAACATTTTGTTTAATTGACCAGGATTTGACTTCCATAATCATCATTGAACTTTTGATAACGGTGTGCTTGAAGATGTGCTGAAGGTCTCGTGTTTCTCAATGCTACTTCAACATCTTCTGGTTTCACAGGACCGACCTCGGGCAACTCTGCAGTTTGTACCAATATTAATCTATAAAAATTTGTATGGCAATGTTTCACAAAAGAAAATATGGAACTTTTCCTTGCTGTACCAGTACCAATATTGTAAACCCTCTTTTCAGTTTGGTACTGATACAATCCTTGTTGGAAATTAAATGTTTAGAAAATTAACCACCCTCTTTTCAGCATATCAGTACCAAAAGAAAATATGGAACTTCCAGTATTCAATCCTTGTTAGAAATTAAATGTTTGGACCCTCTTTTAAGCTCCTATCAATAATGTAACCCCAATAAAGGAAAAGAACACGCACACACACACACACACACATAAAGGTACTCTTTGGTTAGTGAACTGTTGTGTTGTACTGGCAGTTGATCAGACCAATACGGTATGGTTTTTAAATGTGACACTGTAAAGGTTTGTCAGTAAACACTGCGTGCAGATAATGGCATATCACGGGTAGTTGGTATTACTTCAATCAAATTTCTAGGATAACAGCATGAATAATAAATTTTCATATTTAAAATAAAATAGTGTTGCATGTGAACATCATCAAAACCATAGCCCAACCAAAGGGCATACAAATACTGTACTTATATCATGAATGAGCAGCTCATCCAATTTGATAAGACTCAACTGCAACCCAAACCAACTTGTAAGAGTGATCAACCGAAATGGCAGATGATTTGGATCCAAATCAATTGATGAAACCAAACCAGCCTAATATAGTGCTTTTTTCATCATATCGAGGCATAGAACTGACCCAAACCCTACCCCATCTGACCTGTTTTCCAGAAGCATTTAACCAAAGAGGATAAACTTGAAATGTATTAATATAGTGCGGTCTAACTCATGGATTCTTACCTTCCTCTTGAAATTGCTCTTGCCTAGCTTCCAAAACTGCCATTAACCTTCTTAGAGGCTGCATTGCTGCCTCTTTACACACAAGCCGAATATCAGAGCCAGAATATCCCTCAGTCGTCTCAACCAGAGTTTCATATGATATATCAGGATTTCCAGGGGTAATCGGCAACAGTTCCTCAAACATTGCACATCTGGCTTCTGGCTCAGGAAGTGGTACAAGTATCTGATTAAATAAATTGAAGTTAATGTAAGCCCAAAACTGATAATCAAGTAGAATTGTTTATATTATTATTTATTGCATATATTTTGTATAAACTTCTAGTACAAGTTTTGTTTGCTGTTAGATGAATACAGATAAAGTTGCATACACACAGACGCACAGCCAGGCACACATGGATGCGCGCGCGTGCGCGCACACACACACACACACACACACAAATCAGAAAATTTAAATGTCCACAAAGATATCATTTATGCTCGGTTCCTATGCGCATTCTGCCCAGTAAAACCACATTAACCCTCTTTTCCATCATTTGCCTTCCTAGCTTTGTACTTTAAAAGAAATTATATGAAGGGCACGCATCTGTTTGAATACCATGAGTCATGTAAGGGTACCCAGAAATGTTTGCCCAGACATTAGGTACTCCACAGTAGATTAGTTAACAGTAAGCGTATGATAATGATGAAATTCTTTTATTAAATTGTTATGAAGTTACCCTTTTCTCTAGCCGGCGAAGCATGGCAGCATCTAACTCCCATGGCAAATTTGTTGCAGCCAGAACAAACACAAGATCATCTGTCTTTGCTAAACCATCCATCTGCATCAGAAATTGAAATTACTATGATGCCAAGATTAACATAAAATCATTTGTACCAGTCTATACTGGTGCCAATCAAGACACAGTCTATCACACAAGAGAAACCAGAAGCAAAATATGGTACAATGACTTCCACATTATATTAATATTTCCTAAACTATTTCACCCAATGTTTCTATAAATATGTCTTTTTAACTGCAAATATGAGAAATATATGGTCATCATTTGCAAATATTATTTAAAAATATTCTTGCCAGACCTGAATAAGAAGCTCCGTTTTCAAGCGTCGACTTGCTTCATGCTCACTACGTGCTTCACCACGCTGGCTAATGATGGAATCAATCTCATCAAGAAAAATTGTTGATGGTGCATGGTGTCTTGCAAGCTCAAACAAAACTTTTACTAGCTTTTCAGAATCACCTGTGAGTTACCCATGAAAATATCAGTACCTAGAAAATGATATACAAATCCGAACAAATAAAAATAATCAAATACACCTGCAAAATCCCCAAATGCAATTTTACAAAACAAGCATAAAGTTACTATAATGCAGATTTGAATGGTAGATAAAAAGGATGCATTTCATTTGCACACCCTGAATCATCATATATTATACATTCTCTAAAGATATAAGAAAGGAGGTGACTAGATTTCTGACTAGATTTCTGTCTATCAGAAGAGAGTATTCTAAACAATAATAACATTTGAAATTTCCCAAAGTTGACAAGGCTATCCTCCATCACCATTCAATTTATATGGAAATTAAAAATAGTGTACTTTTAACAAACAAGGAGAAGTGAACTACTGTTATATTTCCGCATTTCAATTTTAATTATATAACAAAGATGATGCCTTGTAACTTAGCAGTACATACTAAATCTTCCTAGAAAATGCATGATCATACCGCGCCATTTGCTGACAATAGATGATGCAGAGATGTTGAAGAACGTGGTTTTGCACTCAGTAGCAACAGCTTTTGCAAGCATTGTCTGGAACCAGAATATAAATCAAAATTAGGTTTTTGCCTACATCCTTTTCTGTGAGATTTACATTAGATATTTTAGTCCGTTTTTTCCTAAGACGAAAGGCAGATGACTTTATGTATACATGTGTTCCATGATTAGGTACCAAACTGAGCCAAAATCAAGGGTCCTATGAACAATTTGTGATACTATCTGCTATAATAATAAAAAAAATGAAATAAAGATATTAACTACATTAACATTAGCCAGACAACCATGTACTGACCTTTCCTGTTCCTGGGGGGCCAAAAAGCAAAATTCCCTTCCATGGTGACAAAAGCCCGGTAAAGTACCTAAAAACAGACATGTCATGTCCTTTTTTTTTTCATGTCACTAAATAAGCATACAGAGAATACAAAAGTGAGCCTGCTCATCAGGTTCGGCCCTCAATGGCCTATTTCTGCTCTGCAGTCTGCAACTATATTGTTAACAGTTGTAACTAATGGTCTAAAAATAGAAGAAAAGAAGCTAGACAGACAAAGGAGCATTTACTAGTTATTACAGTACCAGCATAACCAATGAAAAACAGAAGTTGGAGCTTACTTGGGATATTTTATGGGCATTACAACAGCTTCCTTTAAGAGGCGTTTTGCATTCTCTAGTCCCTTTATGTTTTCCCATTTCACATCCGGACTTCCACGAATTATATCTCTGTGAAAAGATGTTATATTAAGTTCAAAAGTTTAATCCATATAATCTTAATTTAGAAAAATAATAGTATAATTCTAATCCTGAAACATGGATTACCTGCTCAGCGCCTCAGCTAGGTTACGCATTTCGGCTGATTCAAAAGGAGGAAACAGTGGTTTCTGGCTAAAGAACAAAAAAAAAAGGCACAGTTATCATCCTTAATAGATGGGGAAAAAGAAAATGACAAAATTTTGCCTACGTGAAATGAAGCAAAAAAAAAAAAGAAAAAGAAAAAGAAAAAGAAAATAAGTTTCAAGCAATCACATTAATAGTTATGAAAAAAAAATGTACTTAGAATTAAATATAAAGGCTATGGTTAAAGCCAACAACCTAAACTTCTCATGCAACAGATGTCTCTTCATAAAAAAATACTAATGTATATAATGAAAAGGGCACATAAATAATAACCCACAGTAGACTTGGCTTATCAAATTCATCCACCCAGGAAAAATTTACATTGGAGCAACATCCAAATTTTTGTTTAAAAGGGACCTGCATATTGTATTAAATAAATAAAATAAATTACTTGAGATGTTGGAGAGATGACTTACATTACTTGAACCGGCCCATCTGAGATAACTGCCTGACGAACCTCTGTTCTAACTCCCTACAATTAGAATATAATTCCACAATTGATTAAAATAGCATAGATGGTTAATAAAATTCCAATAGCTTGGTATCATAAAGAACTGATAGTACAGGACAAAAACAAGCACATGCAATGTGTGATCCATGCTTTATTGCTTGCATGCAAAAGGAAATGTAAGTATGTAACAGCCAAAATGCCCAAAAGAGACAAAAAGAATAGTAATCCCTTATAGCTAGAGCATTTACAATTGATTATCTATACAAAATGCTACTAGCTGAATCAAATTGAATGCATAGGAAGTGCTCCGATCATAGAATCGTTAGTTGATTAAAACGAACTGAATAAAAAAAAAAAACCTGGAAATCAACCTGATTCTCATATTGCTCGTAAATTGCTAAATCCGACGACCTCTTGACACTTCCATTAGTCACATTAGCTCTCTGATCTGACGCATTGTTCGGAGTTTCTTTGTTCATGTCCTTCTTCCGACCAAATCTATCATCCCAAAACGACTTGAAATCCTAGTAAAAACCAACAAAATTACATCGAATTGAAACAATCAGATTGAAAAGAACAATGATTAGAATAAACCCAACAAAATCAGCTGTTCAACTCACCTCGAAACTCCAGCGAGTAGGCGCTGGTTCTTCCCCCATTGCCTCTCGCTTTCTCTTTCTTTCTCTCTTAGTGAGGTTTTATGCGGTTTTAAAGAAACAACTTGTAGTTGTACCTCTGGCATGTGACTCTCCCTCCAATACGGGAAGGAGAGGTTAGGAAGCGACTCTGAATTTTTATTTGAACCTCTCTTTCTTACTGGAAATGGAGATTATCATTTTATGCGTCTCAACGCCCTCCAGTTCTGTACAGGCTGGAGATATAAGTTTTCAAATTTCTCAACCGTGCCACGTTATCTACGTTGTATTTTGATTTTTTTTTTTTATTATCAGAATGGTTTCGTATTCAATATTTCCTTATTAAGTTTTAAGAAATACGTTTGATGTGTCTAAGAAAAACAAAACTCTTAATGTAAAACAACTCCTTTTATTTTCTTCTATACAAATTTCGTGGGATTTATTTGTTGCATTATTTTTCATTGTATAGATGTTAAGCATTTCAAAAAAGATATATTGTATCAAAATTTGCTCAGTATAGAAATATTATAAAAAAAGTTTAAAGAATTTCTATTAGAATAAGATGTTAGTTTGCCGTTTCAATCATTTATCAGAAAAAAAATTGGTTGTATAATGTTTTTATAATAATATTATTAATGTGTTTATTAAAAATAATATAATGGTTTGCTGATTATTATGTATCATGTTGGGAAAAAAAATACAAAATAGTAAAGTGCATGAACTTTACTCATACTATTTTTTGGTTAGCACAAGGTGAAAGACGAAGAGGTTAGGGAAAGGAAAGAAGGATGCTATATTTTACATCCTCTCATTTTGCTGATATTGTTTGTTCTCTTCAGTTACAACTCAATTGGGCGATTTCAAAATTATGTTATGGAAAGTTTTAAAAGAGGTTGACAGTTGACAAGCAAACTTACTATTAAATAACGAACCAAATAAAAAAAAATGCAGAGTAAATTGCAAAAAAAAAATAATAATAATAATAAAAAAATCCTTAGAGTATCACCTATTTACTATTTTGGTAATCAAACTTTGGAAAGTATTAAATTTGATTTTAAAATTTTCAATTGGTACCAAATAGATTCTGGATTTAATTTTCAGTAAAAAAAATAATATTTATCATACCATCATTTTTTTTAACATTTGTAATAAGTATTGATTTACTTTCACAAACAAAACCAATAACATACAAACTAATATAATTACATATGAAATCATATACCAATTAAATCATTAGTATTTTCATAATTATGTAGAAAATGTTGTAATCTAACTGATGTATTTTTTTTTTTTTTTTTATCTGTAAATCACGGATTAAATAATGGAACAGCTACATTTTATATCTCTTATATATAAGATTGGATGTTTCAAATTTAAAAATTTTAAGGTATCGTTGGGACATGGCAGTTATTTTTTTTCTTTTATTCGCTGTCGAGGTCGGGGATTTATATTATTTTCTCTACTTTTGTTATTTTTTTTTTTTAGTTTTTGAGGTAAGAGAACTCCAATTTGTTTTTGATGTTTGGAGTTCTATACCGGAGTCCACGGGAACAACGTTCCAAAAAATAAAAAAAAAAATGGAGAGGAGAAGCTGCCATGTAAACAATCAAGAAATGAGGAGAACGTTGTAGGCCTAAACAGGAATAAAAATAAGAACTGGCGAGGAAGGGAGTCCAGTATTCTGTTTCACATTCCTATGGTCGATCCTGTTTTAAGTAACTGACAAGTCGGTCCTACTACTGATTCGCATGGAGGTCTGGTCCACCGGTCAGTATATGGACATGTAGATGCTAGAAAATGAAGAAGAGAGAATTTGGATCCGAGGCAGTTGGAGGAGGAATCTTTTGAATCAGATTTTGTCGCGAGACTCGCGACTCCAAAGTCCAAACCAGATCACAAAAGTATTGCTACGGGTAGGGCTGTACAGAAAAAAGAAAAACCCGCCCAACCTGTTTTACCCGTCCGACCCGACCCGTTTTTAAGCGGGTTTAGACATTATCGGGTTGGTTCGGGTTTTATTTTTGGAAACCCGTTTGTACTGGGTTGGGTCGTATAATTATTTTTTATAACCCTCTTTGGACCCGACCCGGTTGTTTAACTAAATATTTCTCCAAATTTTCTTGCAAGTAGAAGAGGGTATAATAATTAATACAGTCTAATTTATTTATTACTATTGTTCGCTGCAGCTTGTTTAGACTCGGTTGTGTCAACTAAATCATGGTCTCTTATTTTGCCTTCCTAAAATATTCGCTGGAACTTTCTTTATTTTATTGTCATTTGTTTAGCTATGTTTTTTTGCGTTGCGTTGCTGTAATGTAATTATTTTAGCTACGTACTTAAACCAAGCTTTGTAATTGTATGATAAAGTAGAAACTGCATAAGGCCAGTGTACAAATTTGATGTACTCATGACATGTTATTTGATTTTTCTCTGACAATTAATCGTAGTATACATGAATTTTTTTTGTGTGAAATTTGAAGTCAAGTTTGATAAAAGCAATATAATTGACAAAAAGTTAGGACATGACAAAATCAAGATTAGATTAGTATTTAAAATACCGTGTAGTTAGATACTTGTCACATTTATTTAAATATTGTGTAAGTTAGATATTGTAGGATTTATTTATGTACCATATAATTATAACCTGTTTAACTCGAAAATCCGTAGATAAAATTTTATATGGGTTGGGTTGGGTTACGGATGGGTCATCTAACGAAAATTTTTAACCCGGTATAATTGAGTTGGGTTAAAATATTAGTAAAAAATTTCAAACCCGCCAGTTGTACAGCCCTAGCTACGGGGAACCAGCATGCATCACTCTGATATATCACAACAGTGTATCGTCTGATCGACCATTCGATGTCGTTGTCCCGTTTGTCTCCAGTTTGATAATCCATGGAGATGTCTGGTTCGAACTTGGACGTTAGAACCAGAGATGTTTTGGACTAGAATGTTGGTCAATGTGGTTTTCTAGTTAGATTGGACAAGAATGTTGGTCAATGTGGTTTTCTTGTTCTAACAAATTGAGGAGTAATTGCTAAAGTCAAACACGATGCGATGCTGAGTCTCGAGTATTAAAATTTCAAGTGGTTGATTCAAACCGCTCAATATAATTTTCATATTGAAATATATTTAGAGACCAAATTTTATATATATATTTTTAAAATATTGGTCATTTTTGTACCTTTAATTATTGGTCGTTTTTATTGGATCATTGGATTTCAATATATTTCATATTTTGATTTCTTTTGATTAATGGTGCTTCCGCTTTGTTTTCACTCTTGAAATTTGGTTTAAGCTATTTTTTAAATAGTGGTTTATTTCCTCCATTTGATACATAAAATATATGTGGTAATTAATCTTTCAAATAATTGAGTTAGAAATTTGAGTTGTGTTCGACTCCTTACTCTCCTTATCTTGAAATTTGACAATTATTATCTTGAAGGGGAAAATAAAATCCTTACCTATTTGGCAAAAAAAATCGTTGCCTACATTCTAAATGATAAGTATTTAAAACCATAAACCCTAAACAATATAAAAAAATATACTTTTAACGTGCATAATTTTCTTTTTAAGTATCCAAACATGCATGACTAGTCGCATGTATGATATATACAACAAACAAAATTAAAAATCACATAGTACTTACTAAAAGTATGGAAATCTTGAAATGAAAACTAAAACAAAATGAAATAAAGATCACATGACACTTTTTATATTTAAATTCATTTTTACTATTTGCATTGAAATCAGAACAATTTATATTGACTAAGGTGTTTGGTAGTGTAGTAAGGAGTTGCATGAGTGTTTATGTAGTATTATGTAATGGATGTTTGGTTGTGTATTAAGGAAGAGTAACTTAATGCATGCATATATTCATAACAAAAGACTAAAATGCTCTTGAATTTGAGTTATTTAATTTAGTAAAGGACAATGCATATTTGGTATGCAATACATATTTGGACCGTCTATTCCAGATCAAACGATTGAAATCTGACCTAATTATTATTATTTAATATTAGTAATAAGAATAATAAATAAGTAATAATATGAAAAATATTATAATAAAATAATTAATAATATTATTATTATAAAAAGTAATTATTATTATGTAATAGTAATAATCTGAATAATAAAATAAGTAATCCAAAACAAATAATTTTGTAATATTAAAATGTGTAATAATAATAATAATATAATAATAATAATAATAATAATAATAATATTATTATTATTATTATTGTCAACTTAGAGAAAGAATTAGGAAAAAATAGAGATTCTAGCATCGCTAAGAGGAGGCTCCCTTTTATATTAAACTCTTATTGTCTTTTACAAATAGGTCCCTATAATCATACAAATATCATAATATAATAATATAACTCAACACTCTCCCTTAAGATAGGTGATAGATATCAATCATCCCCATCTTGTTACAAGAACCTTCAAACTTTTTAGATACTAAACCCTTGGTTAGGCAATCGGCCAATTGTTTTTCTGATTTCACATAGCTCAAAGTTAGCACTCCATTATTCAGTTGTTCCTTGATGAAAAAACGATCAATCTCCACATGTTTGGTGCGATCATACTTATTAGTTACTCACTTGTAGTTATCAGGTACTCTCTTATTATTTGTTACTTACTCTCTTGTACTTATTATTTACTCCCTTATAATTATTAGTTACTTCATTTATCAGATATATATAAAATTTATTAGATACTCCCTTATGTTCAATAAATACATCCATATATTTTTTTACTTACTCCCTTACATGAATTTCAGATTTGACGAAGAATTTGCAAGAAAACGAAATATATCAAATTGAAGTACTAAGGAGTCCCAATCTGACATATTGAAGGAGAGGGTGAGGAGAGAGGAGAGGCACAAATTGAAGGAGTCGTGCGAGGGTGAGGAGAGAGGAGACGCGCGTGAGGTACTTGATTGCATGAAGAGAGGGTTGCTTTTATTAATTCAACTCTTGACGTGTTTTTATTGCATCATTCCTTATTAAGTTTATGATTTAATTAACAATTTCCATGGTATGTATTGAATGACAAGATTGTCATGCATCATTTAAAAAATATTTAATACTTCACAGCAGGGTAATACTATTTTTTTTTCTGGTCTTGGTGGCCCACCTTTCGTTGCCCAATAATAACAATTAACTGTTTATTGTTAAATAGAAATTGCAGAAATCAAGAACTTGTGGATCACAAGTTGATCATTGACTTAGAGAAGTCCCACCATCATGTGACATTAAAGTTTAATGAAAAATTCACTCAGAGCGACTGCATCATCAATTGTGATGCCTCCTGGGATTCAAGTTCTGGGATGGTTATTTATGGTATATCCGTAAGAGACTCTGTGTTACGATTTATCGAAGCACACTGATATAGAGATATAAGATATGATTCCAAGACATTCACAAGTACTGATGATGAAGTGGAATCTTTATATAAAGCCATAAAGGTGGCGAACAGCTATATCAATTCTGGGTGGATAGTTAGAAATCAAAAATCCGATCAAAGCATCAATGGAGTCAGTATAAGATATTTACTGACAATTTAAGTGTGGCTAAGGCATTTAACTATGGCTCTGTGGAGTATGTTGAAAAATGCATCGTTAAGAAAGTTAATTTAATAAGGATAAACGATTGCTGTCAATTAGCCGGCTTGGATAAATGGAACAGTGAACAATCTGATCTTCGACTTGAAGATGTTCCCAAAAATTCTTTGATTAAGGTAGAGTGGGTTTGGAGGCAAAAAAACTATTTGACAGATCTCTTGTCAAGAGTTGAAGATGGCCTGGAAGTGGAAACCTATAAATTACTAACAGAACCATTGAAGAAAGCTACCTATGAAGATATGATCGGTATTTACGGCATTCGTCTAATAAAAAAGGAAGTGGTATGTGTTCTAATTACTGAATAATTCATATAAACATATCTTCTTATATTCCAATTGACTTTGGCTTTCAAAAGTTTGGCTTATGTTTATTATTTTAATGTGTTGGGCTGTAATGAAGTTAAAAAAAAAAAAGATTTTAACTTATTTATATTATTTAAGTACCTATGTTTCTTTGAATTTAGCTTAACATTTGTTTAATTCTTCAAATTACAAAGTTTTTGATTTTCTCTTGTATCTCATCACATAAATTCTTATCATTTTCTCTACTCATTTCAATAAATAACACATCATCTTTGCATAATCGACAAATACGTATATCTAGAATTAAGCAACAATTGTATGATTGTTCATGTAAAACTCTTCCCTCCTTTTTATTCTCTTCTTTCCTCCCACTCTCTAAACCATGCAAAAGATTTCTTGGTTTTGATTCTCTCTTTATTATGATCGTTCACACATATTGTATGAAAATAAGTAGTCCATGTTCTTAGCTCCGTAAATAAGTAAAGAACCATTTTAAATAATAATAAAAAATTTGAAGAGTTTAAGTGTAACAGATATAATTCTGAATCAAATTTATCTATTTAGATTTAAAAAGTTATCATGAAACTATATGTGGAAGGAGCAATTTTGTTTTCCTTTTATATGTATAAAAACATAGACAAAAATTAAAAATGAGAGTAATTGAAGATCAAATAGTATGAATTCTCTGCCGCACGGCCCGCACCTGTCATTGCATGGTTACTGTACACCCGAGAAACATTGCGCAGCCTTTCCTGCAATGTCAGAACAAGCCCCAACGTGAAGATACTGGAGAAGTGTGGAAGGCAAAGACTGGACTGGAGATGTTGAATCTAGGCCATAGTGTAATAACTGGTGTTGAGTCCAGCTATCAGAGGTTCACTTGTCTAAAATATCTGTCGTTGAGATGAGATTAGATTTTTACCATTTCAATCAAGTTATTCCTACTAGTTTAGTTGATTTTGAGCGTTTAATCTTTGGTGTGCAAGAGGAGAAGGCATAGAGCTCGAGTTTGGAGGAGAAGAAATAATTAATGTAGGAGGAACGCCACCGGCTCCAAGTTTTAAAATATTTATAAAACTGTATTCTATTTGTTTTTTTATGCATTTTTACATTGAAACTTTTGCGTGTTCGCATTCTTTTCCGTTGGGATATAACTTCACAATTTGTTAGAAGAAAACAATCTTTCTTGTGACCAACATTGATCTTGACAAGTGTGTCCTCTAGATAGTGGCTCCAATATTACCATTTTGTTGCTGAGTTAAATAAATTGTTATATGCTATACCGTCTGCAATGGGCAAGAACTAAAAAACATAAATAAGTAGATCAACAACTCAAACATCTTACAAATTTGCAAGGAAGACTCTGGTTTTTCACCTAATCATAACTCCTTCAAATTAGAATTTTCAATTTTCATTTCTCTTCATAGGTTCTGTGCCAATTTTGTGCCAAGTTTACACAAGTTTTAATTCTTTTGATCTTTAAAAAATTATATTTGTAAGGAAAATAAAGAAAATATATATTTTAAAACATTATCATCCTTATCTAAAATAACTTCATCTTCTAATTATTTCCAATTTATCTCCTTCCAAACATAATTTAAGATGCAACGGACAATTTCTCCTCCCTATGTAGTTGCGAATCAACAATTCAACCGCATACATATTTTTAACAGCTTCTTGCCATCATCGGTTCATTCTCTATCACGACAATTTTTTAGGATGCAATCTTCGGATCGAAATTTATGTCCATTGCAAACAGACCTCAATACGATACCCTACAACTAAAAAAATAAATAAAACTTGAGCTAAGGCCCTTTTTCTTTCAGAGCAGACCAAGTTTGAAAAGAGGAAAACTATAAAGTCTAGAATTGAGACCTAAACTCTAAGCCCAGTAAGGCATATTAGGCCCATTTCAAAAGATGCATCATGAATGCCAATTATAAGCTACAAAATCATGTCAGATTGCGTTCTCACTTCTATTGGTGGAGCTGGGGGGCGGAGCTTGTAGGGGGCAAAGGGGGGCTTAGGCCCCCCTAAGATTTCAAATTTATGTGAAGAGCTTTTCAATTATATCCTAAATTTTGTTAATACATAACATATTGCACCTCTAATAAAAGAGTTCAAATACAATAAATATAGCTTAAATACAATCTAGTTAAGTTTATTATTTGTTCAAACTAGTTTAATTATATATATTTCTTTAGAGCTAATTTAGAAGTTGAAAAATCACAAATAAAACATTGCTCAAATGTGAAAAATTTTGCTTATTAATTTTTTTTTAAGAAAAAAAATACTTCTTTATTGTATTTGATTCAATTCATGTTTAGAAAAATTACTACTATAAAATAATACACCATTATTTTTTGTTCTCAATTTTTTTAGATTTTAAATTTTTCAAACTTTAATCTATCTAAGTCAATATTCTGCCCCTTAAGTCGAAATCTTTGTTCCTCCCCAGCCTTGCAGTGGGGGTAAAATCAGATTATCCAAAGGGCAAAGGAGTAAGTGCATATTCAGTATTATTTCCTTTTTATATCTTAGGCAACCACTCCATTTCCACGCCTATCCAATGCATCTGCTGTGATGTCAAGGAATTCAAAATACTAGGATTTAATTAAACTCAATCCAGGCAGGCCTAATATGTAAAGAAGATGCATTGAATAGGACTACAAGTAGACCTGTCAATATTCCGCCGTTTTAACGTTTCCGTTTCTGTTCCGTCGAAACGGAACGTTAAACGAAAGATGAAATGGGTTCCGTTTTCAGAAACGGAACGGAAACGAAACTGTATTTTGAAGACGAAACGTTAAACGGAACACGAAAATGCGAAATTATAATGGAAAATTAAGAACGGAATGTTAAACGGAACAAAAATCTGTTTCGTATACCGAAATGAAACGGAAACGGAAGAGTAATTTCGTTCCATTACTAAAACAAAACGTTAAACGGAACAACTTTTTTCCATTCCGTTTGGAACGTTTGACAGGTCTAACTACAAGAGATGACTGACATATATAACTTATAAACGGTACACAGCTATATATGCATCTCATGCTTTTGATGACAACTCTATTAAAGCATTATTGGCAAAAAGTGAGGAAGAATCAAGCTCTAACTCAATACCAAAAGAAAATATGGTACTAAGAAAGACTTTATCGATATATTGTCAACATCTATAGGTTCTTGGTGAAAGGTGATTCAAATAATGCCTTACATAAATGAAAAGCATTCTATTGAATACATTATCCTTAGGGAATTTTGACATATACATACTGAATACATTGTTCTTTCAATTGGTATCATTCATGGTGCGCCTCTTTCCCTTCTTACCACCTGATTTTCTTTTGTCACTTTATTTTACTTATTTATCCCAAAAAAAAAAAAACATTTTCGTTATGACTTATGAGTTATGACAAGTACTGGTCATGACTAGATATAGATGCTGCGTACCTAGTCGCAACTTCTCTCCGATCCATGTATAGGAGTCTTTATATATACGGAGAGTATACATATTGTTCACACATTGATTTTGACTATACTTCTTGTCTAGGCCGAGTAGCTTTCATGAAAGCTTAGCTCCAAGTTTCTTCTAAAATGGGTCGTACAAACAAACACACAAAAGCAAAAATTCTTATGGTTATATTAATTGCCCCTAATTAGCAAATGCCAATTTCGGATGTTAGATTATATTAATTTCTTGAAAAGGCTGTGAGTTTGATTATTGGACAACTGAGAGAATAGACCATATGAATCTTGTGATGTGTCATTATAGCTTGTCCAAGTTGCAACTCTGAGTCTCTGAGCTACTTTTCTTTTCAAAGAAAAACCTAGACATGCAACTTGCAACTCTCCAAGGTCAAACCTTTACCAATTACCATTTCTTTTGGAATCTTCACTCTTGTATACAAATTAATATGTCACTTGCACATTTTATTCGATTGCAGTCTTTAAAATCTGCATCCAGTACGGTGCTAAAAGTTGGATATCCATTAAACTGCTATTATTTTATTCCTCCATCACGATTCAATAAGATCGGATTCACCACTTTCCATTTGCATGTGTACAACTGGAGAAGATCACGAACTTTTATTAAATGTCTATTTCTCGTTTATTAATTACTGGACTTTTTGGAAACATTCTGATACAACAAAGCTTCCCACAGCGACACGCATGAAAGAATAACTAAAAGAGAAGCTTAAAAGCTTCTCATTCTCATAAGCTAAAAGAAAGAAAGATGTGTGATGTGTATTGTTGATATATGGGAACATTCCGATTCAGCATTCACCAAGGGTTTCCAAAGCAACACGCATCAGAGAATACCCAAAAAGACTGGCTTAAAAACTTCTCATAAATTAGATACTTCTTTTTCTTTTTACTTTCTTCTCTCTTTTTTCTGTTCGTGTCCGTTTAATAGCGTTCAATTTATTTTCCATATTGTTATAAGGAATTACTTATAGTCATCCTCAAGAGTATCATCATGTATCATCTCACTTTCCATTTTAGCGCATCCACCCAGCGATGCGTACCTCTTCTTTTTCCGCATCATCAGATCCAACGCATAAATGTTCGGTACCGTTTTTATAAACATTCAGTGTATTACAATGTTATAAACATAAGTGTTCTGTTTATTAAATGTTGTAAGCATAAATACTCAGTTTTCTAAGTATAAATGTTTAGTTTATTACATATAAATGTTCAGTTTGTTAAAATATTATAAGCATAAATGCTCAGTTGTTTAGTTTATTAAATGTTGTAAGCATAAATTTTCAGTTTATTAAGTATAAATGTTTTGTTTTCTAAGTATAAATGTTCAGTTTATCAAAATTCGGTTTAGCGCATTAAAAAAAAGAAAGGGTCACAAACAAGACAACAATACATGGAAAAATTAGAAGAGGTCAAGAATCGGTCCGATTCAACTAAAAAAATTTTCGATTCTGCCCCTACTCTTGTTGGAATCGTGAAATAAGAGGTCAGAAGCGGATTTTCATTTTTTTTAGTTTAGTTAGTATAAATGTTCAGTTTATTAAATATATATGCTCAGTTTATTAAGTATAAATGTTCAGTTTATTACATATAAATGAGACAAGTGAGAGGAGAGAAAGGTCGCTGGAGCGTCTTTCTTTTTTTTGACTGAGCGCGCTTTCCGTTTTTTGATTGGAATGATACAGATGACAATCTTGAAGATTGCACCTGTCACTCCCAGTTATCTTATATGACACAAAATTGAACAACTCTTAATTTTTTTTTTCACCATTTTTAAGAATTTTGAAAGTGGTTGAAAATCAATAACAAAAATGAACATATTTGAATATAAAAATGGGATAATTTTTGAAAAACCTTTTTATATCCTACAAGATTCCAATACAGAGAACAATTTGGCGCCTTGAATCAACAATTGAAATGTGTTTAATTTAAACTTATAATGCAAACTAAGAGAGAATATTAATTATTTATGTTGTCCACTCATCAAATTTACTTTGTTCTAAATATAATATAAACTTTAAATATATTGAAAATAATTACTGACTGGTATATATATGTCCAATCGTAACTTCAGAGGCTGTTGTTGCGCAACCACAACCACATAAACATGATAAAAAATAATAAAAATATCATTACAATATGTTGATGTTTGAGATAGAATGCGTACTAGTTTATATGATTATACATATGTTAATTATTTGTGAAAGGTTATCAAAATGATTGTTAAATTTTCAAATATCATATTTGTTCATTACTTAATTTAATGATGGGTCCTCTGAGTCTATTGATTACAAATGACTATCAAAAGTGTCTATAATTAAGAAATATGAAATATAGTTACTTTTTAGTTTAGTGACTCTCGCTATTGACTGTGTTGATAGATATTTGAACATGTTCATTACTATATATAAAAATAATTACGGGCTTTAGAAATTCTGAAACTCTTCATTATTTACAAAACATGGCTTAATATAAGATCAGGAGTTGAACGATAACATGTAAAAGAGGAAAGAAATCTTTCAAAAGTTGAGATAGAAATGAAATAAATATTAAATGTGTTAAGAATTCAAGCATCTACGAAGCGAAAATTAAGTTTTAGGTTCGAGGAGGCACGATTGATCCAAGTGCAGCTGCACAAGAACCGTGTCCCATTGGATTACTCAGCATGATGATCTCAGAATAGATAATTACAATTAGATACACGAGAACACAAGATTTAATGAGGTTCAATACCAATTTAGTGCCTACGTCCTCCACATACGCACGCTTTTTTTTTTATTTTCTTTTCGGAGATACATTGTTTGAGGGAGAAGGAGAAGATAAATAGACATAAAATTACATAATTAAGGTTACAAGTATTTTTTGGTAATTCATTGAAACACAAATTATTGTCTTTATTCTTCAAATTTCATTTATTTCTGACACACATCAGATTCTTGGGAAAAAAACATCCCACAATTTGCACCCATATTCTATGAAACGATTTGACAGATTGTAATTTTTTTCTGGCAAACATGCTATGTTGGTAATTAATTTCGGTTTGAAATTAAACAATTTTGGTCTGAAATACCTATTCACCTCTGGTTTACCTCTGATTCAGCATGATTCAGAATCAGACCGAATCCAAACCATTTCGGTCTGAATCCAACTTCTTTGGTCCAAACACCATTTCTTGTAAGTTGAATCATCAACACGAGCCTCACGATACGTCATTCGGTCCACATACACATATATTTAGACCTCATTCTTCAACACTCCCCCTTAAGTTGGCATGTACATACTTGGAAATGGTTAGCTTGTGAAATTACTCGTTAGACTTGGTCTCCGTGATTGGTTCTTCTTCTTATTTTATAACCTTGATCAACCTTGCTCTTGTTGTCGAGTGCCATGCAGGCATTTGATCCAAAGCATGATCTTATTCAACACTTTCTCACACTCTTCGTCGAGTGGACATGTACTAACTTGTCATGTCTCACTTGTATGGAGTATTGCACACCGGTACACACCGTCATCTGAGACACACATCTTTTCTCTTATTTGGCACACACATGCCATCAACTTCTTTGTTAAAACCTGCAATACCTATCAATCTTTCACCAGCACACACTGGTTCATTTAGTGACAACATACATTGCCACATGGGTTAGACTTTACCTTCCACGAGTTGCACACATGACGATGGCACATACTATCAGGATCAAAACTTCACCCGGCAGGAGTCACACATCTTGTGCTAGACATGAGCGTCTTGCATCAAAATTCATCTTGGCACGCCCCATGCATCAAATATTATTTTATTTACTAACCTTATGCCAAGTAAAATATTTTTAATCTTCTTCTATTGCATCACGTTTCCAACTTCTCCTATTAATGGTTTCGAATTCTTTGACCTGATATGTGTTAGACTTGAGCATCTTTTGCTTGACTCGCACATGACTTGATCTTTACCTTCTTGGCCATCTTGTAGAATCCATCGTATGATACCACCTCTACTCGACTTGAACACACTTATGCTCAACTCGAGTTTTCCTTGAGTTTATTTTTGTTACTTGGATTAAGGTCTAAATCTTGACTCACCTTGACCACTAGATCCAACCTGGACCGCATGACATGAATAGGGTCTCTTGACTCCATTGATCATATTCTCTCATATTTATTTTCTTGATACTCATCTTAGATATCAAATATTTCTCTCACGTCAACTTATTGTACATGTGATCCACGATAAAAAAAAAGATGAACGATGCAAGATGTAAGAGATGAGTCATACAACTATATATAGAAAATTAAGCTTTAATCTCTATTGCGGGCTTAGAAAAAATCAATTTAAACAAAAATGACACATATTGAAAATAAAAAAAATAATATTTTTTTATTGAACAAAATAATATTTTTTTATTGAAAAAAATAATATTTTTTTATTGAAAAAAATAATATTTTTTTATTGAAAAAATAATATTTTTTTATTGAAAAAATAATATTTTTTTATTGAAAAAAATAATATTTTTTTATTGAAAAAAATAATAAATAATATTAAGAAATAGCCATGCTTTAATTAGATTTCCATAGCGTAGCAAGTAGCAACCAGCAACCATCTATTATATCAGTCATCAGAACGCTAAACGGCTATAGTACGGCTGCAGTGATTTTTTACTTTATTTGGTCGGCGTAGCAGTCACAGCTGTATTTTTTATTTTTTTTTTGTTAAGCTCGTAGTGCTCAGTATTGGTACAAAAGCAATTTGTACAGTCTATCGGAGTATCGGTACGCCGATTAAGTGTGAGTATAAATTTTCAGCAGCTTTCACTTTTGATTTGTTTGTAATAATTTACTTCACTTTTTAAGAAAGCAGTTAGTATTTCATGAGCCATCCTCTAAGTCACATCTGGCACTCGTTAAAATTATTGGTTACAAGAGGGAACTGCTGGCACGTAAAGTTGGGACCAACCTCTTTATCCATTCATGAAACATTGAATGGGGAAGAGGTTGGTAAAGAACTGTAGATCATATAATGCGCGTTATTTAGTTATAATAAGGATAACTACAAACGTGGATACGTCCCTACCAATTAACTTCATCACAAAGGCGCGTTTTTAACAAAAATATCTGCAGTATGGATTTTTTGTTGCGTTTGATACAGAGGGTTTCATATCTGGTTATCGTTTGCTTCGAAGATAATTTACAACTTTTATGTATGTTACCTATATTACTTGCTTAGACCTCATGATATGCAATTATAATGAGGAAGATTCCACGATCAACATTTTGGTTGTCTGCAAATGCTAACATTTTGCTATTTAGTTAGTTTTTAAAATTTTGACATTCAAATGTTAAATCCAAACCGTTGATCTTATTAAATTTAATGAGCGATGTGTTTTCATATAAGTTTTGCAAATTTTAGAGTTTATTTGATACTCGAAAATTTTTATTTTTCTTCTAGAACTTTAAAAAATTTGGGAGTTTTATAATTCTTTTATTTCTTTTTTCTCTTTGTTTTGTAGACTGCGTGCTGCTGAAATCAAGAGAAACCATCGTAATCGTCGACTACAAACAAAAGACATTGAAGACATCCAACATAAGACTTTTCACAATTGGTTTAGAGATTATGTAAGTATTAAAATTACTATCTATAAATAGTAGTAAATTTGATATTGTTAATTGTTCTTCTTTTTGTTTGAAAAAAGAGTGGTCGTGTAGGCCACCAGATTCAATTGTTGTTTGGGTTGAAACCAATGGGGTTCATTTTGAGTGACTAAATCTAATTAAGTAGGTTTTTAATTTGCTTTTTTTGAACTAGTAATAGTTATTCATACATTCTGAAATGTGTAATTAACTTGTAATTACAGTTTTACGCTTTGTCTACTTATAATTTGGATCGAATCTAAATCGTCCCACTCAAATTCAAATTGTATTTGTGTAGTGTTTATATTTAAATCTACATGATTACATGTACCACTTATGCTCTACATATAATTCAAAATAACATCTTACTTAAATGAATTTAGTAACTGATATATATATTTTTTATCACTGTCTTGTCGTTAGAGATCAAATTAAAACTGATTCTCTGATAGGCCGTCCCTGATAATTTGTCCCTATAATGTCGATGACGAGAGAACTAACAACATCAGTGGGAAGAGATCCGATACGATTCTAAGAAAAATGGTTTGAAAAATTAGAGAGAGATCGTAGAGAGTACGAACGAGCTAGTTCGATAAAATTACGGTGAAGACACTGGTGAGCTAGCGAAAAAATAAATAAATAAAAGAAAGAAAGTTGTTTTCTATTTTGCAAATAAGTTTGAATGAGAAAGGGAGTACTCAGTTTAAAAAAAAATGAAAAACGAAACGTGGACCACTAGTTTGTTAAAAGAAAAATTAATTTAGAATCTTGCGAAGTGCATTTAAGTGTTCCTGCTTCAAGGTGTACCAATAATTTATTTTTATATATATTTGAAGAAAAAACAGTATAAACCTTTTTTCATAGAAAAAAGGTCTATAGACCGTTGTCTAAATCTTATAATAAGATAGGGCACTCGTGCCAGATTTTATGGTGTACGTGGAATTCAGTACAACAGTCTTAATTTCCTGCTTTGACCGACGGTAACCATAATTTAAATCCTGACAGATTAATAAATGATGCGCATCTCCTATTATACACCAAAAAGTGAACTTATAAACTCCCAAAGACCTTCCTAATTTATCACATTTGTATTATTAAGGTTGAAGTTGGTATTTATATTTTGACTAACTGGCTTAATATTTGATATGACCAACAAATGTTGTGAAATCTTAGAAATTTCCTGGGGAAAAAAGTATAATGCAACTGTAAAATCTGGATAATTATAGTCTAGTAAAGGCGTATTGTAAATGGAACATCAAAATTAATTTAAGTTTATATGTATTAAGAGAAATGAGTAATACTAGAGTATAACATATTTGACATCAAACTCAATTTGAACGTTAATTGTTGAAATTTTAAATGGCCTATCCGAACCGCTCAACGTAATCTCCTGTGAATTTGGATTGATTGTTGTAATTTTGAAAATTGAGATTCGATCGAGTTTGATGGACACACTATCAAACATGTTGAACTCTAACATTATTCAAGAGAATTTATAGGCTCAACCTACAACATGATCAGCAAATTAATATTACTACCAAATTTCAAATAATCAACGTTGATCTTATAGACAAGGTAAGTTTTTTCCTTTTTTTTAGAGAGATCTGGGTGATGAAAGTACATTTGAGATATGGATGAGAGCATTGACTGGTGAATCCAGTGGGGTCCAAACGGCCGGGCCGGTTTTTTAGCAGCTTTTTCGGGCCATATGGTCTCTACCAACCAACCAATTAACTGCCAAAGAAATCTGTACAAAAACAACTTCTGGTTGCCATCTGTTTGGGCTCCATACATTGCCTTGCATTGGCTTACCCCGCCCCATTTCAAGATTCTTTCTCTGTGCCTCTCTCCATCTACCAGCAAATGAAGAGATGCGCTGGTGCTGCTCCCTTAGTCTTAAAGGATAGTTTTATAACATATGTCGAAATATGTAACCACCAACAAAGGCAGCTCACAGAAACAAAAAGGTTTTGAGTAAAAGAAAAAGGGGGAAAAGGAAAACAACGATTTAAATGAGACTATGAGAGAGATGTGTTATGTTTGATAAAACTTTTACTCATTGGAGCCAAGTGGTTACATAAAGGTGCATTTGAATAGATATATGTAATAATGTAAATAAATGCGAATGATCTGTTGCAGACTCTATATATATATATATGTATATATTCCAACAATTAATGTGTTGAGTGCCACAAGTCCATATATAAGACCACATATACACTCATAGTACATATTTATTTTTCTTTTTTTTAACGCTAAAGATTTATATCATGAGCAATAATATCAACAATTGTTGCAGACAAAACTTGTCCATTTAAAATGAAAAAAGAAGCATAAATATGTTTATTATCTGATTAAGATCAAACGGTCAAGATGTAAATTATCTAGTACGACTAAGGATTTTGAAAACTTAAATTCTTTTATTTATAACTAGTGAGATAGTTCTGACCCAGTGCAACCTTGGTTATATAATTCATTGATACCATTAAAGCATGAAAATATACTCACTTTTCTTATGATATTATATGACATCAGAAACTTAAAATATATTAATATTTTTACTAATTAAATAGTGAAGACAATGATCAGGATCTTATAAATAGGAGTTAGACGAATGCATCTCTCCATTGCTCCTGATAATGAGGGATAGTCAACATCTCTAGACAACAAATACATTGAATGAACAACTGTTGGCCGAGGTGGCACAAAAGCAATTAATTGATTGCAACTTCTTTTATCACATTTAAACACTGGTCCTAGGACTAGAGTTGGGGGTGTTGATGCCGTACGTACATCCTAAGCACTTTTTACAACCTGAGAGCTTGACAGATGTGCAGCCAGATTTCACATGCCATATTTCTTCATTCAAGTTAGGACATCCATTATCATCCCTCATTTTTGGTATACTACCGTTAATTATTAAATGATTTCTACTAGAACTTTTTTATTCCATAGGATCTCCGCACTCGTCCCACCTGACCACCTCTTGATTATTTTTTAATACATTTTTGGTATACTACTTGCAAATAAAATAAAATTGTAAGAGGATATATGTATATCATGTACATATTTTTTTAATTAATAATATAGTGTCGGAGTGGTGATTGCCACCTAACCCTAAAAAAAAAAGAGAGCGTATATCTGTATATGTGTAGTGTTAGGCCCTGATCAAAATCCCATTTTTTTTTAACGTGGGATTTCATTTCATTTAGTTGGAAAATTCTTGATTAAAATGAAGGAATTTGGTGTCATTTGGTTGGAATTTCCATGTAATTAGATCCAACGAAATCCTATGAAACAATTCAATTGAAATGAAATGAAATGAAATCCCACGTAAATTTCATTTTTATCAGGGACTTAGATCAGATTTTTATGTGCCATACTAGTTACTCCTAATTTTAAAAAAAATATGCGTTTAATATGTTTTGCGATATAATATAACCCTAAAGTACTGCAGCAATATCGTGTTATTGTGTTTATCAATATAAATTACCACATGGCTAATGACAATTTTACAATTTTTTATGCCGTTTGTGATGTGAAAAATATTTATTTGTATTAATATTTGGGCAAAATTATAAAAATTGCCTCACTCAAAATATTTAACATTTTTCTTCAATAGACATTCTTTTCTGACCCAAGACCTGAAAATAAACCCTAGAAGACTTAATTTTCTGTTAGAATTTTTATTGAAAACAGTCTTATTTTATTTATTTTATTTTATTACCAATCATTTTTTAATTAGAAGGATATGAAATGGACTGGAGATCAAAAGCAAAAATGCAGAAAAGCCACCTGTATAGTTAGTATAAAATTACAACCCCATATAGTGTAGACTGTAGACTTAACACTAAACTTTCCGATACTTTTTTATTTGAATAATAAAGTGTTTTATTATGTTGAATTTATTTTATTATTATAAGAAATTGTAATATGAAGAACTTATTAATTAGTTTTTTTAGAAAGCTTGAACTAATTAATTATTTTTCGCATGGTAATATGATTACTTATATTGACCGTATAATTGGTGGGACCCATTCAGTTACTACATTTAGTCAACAACAAACCATGGTCGTTCTTAGCCTGCCAGCTCAGCGTGTGCCAGTTCCAGTCCTGACCCACACCGGACCAAAATTGGAAAGAGCTCCAGGCACTATAGGATCCTCTACAGCCATCTACAACAGAGATCAGAGTTGTCATCAACTACACAAACATTTTGACGTCATTTTCTATTTTTATTCGTTATTCACACAACTATGATATAATAATTTGAACTTTGTAATGGCTGTCTCCTTGATTTTTGTTTGTGATTGACGGTGTAGCAACATATAAAACATTTAAGATACAATTAATGTCAATGCAACTTCCGTCTTTTTATTCATTACTTTTCTAAGATCAATTATTAGACATTACTTCATGCATAATTCCTAACTATATTTAATATTTTTAGAATGTTAAAACAATTAATGGATAAGAACTATTGCATACTTGATAGATCACTATCACTTTAATGTGGCATCACACCGGAAATGTATTTGATTAATGGATTGGATACACTGGTTGAAAGTTTTCTTATTATAAACTTGTCCTGTTGACTTTGCATTATACAAAGTTATCATGCACAACTGAGCAATAAATAATTGTATACTTTACTTAACCGCTGTCAAGATGAGTAGAGCTAAAGAGATTGATTGAATTACATACCAATCATTGGCTAGCATCTCATATCTTATAATGTCAAACATAAATAAGACTTTTAAGGGTGCAAAGGTCAGCTATAAATCAGACCATGATTAGGGTTTAAGTACAAAAATTCAAGCAAACCCAACATTAGCATTTGTAATCAACACTCTTTTACACAAAAAGCAATCATATCATCCAAGCCAAACACCCATTTTACTGAAAGTGCAGGGGTGTAGAAAACCATCCATATCCATATCTAACATTAGGGGTTACTCATGCATGGCAAACTTGTACAAACTACTAAGCTAATTAAACACAAATCTGATCAGCACAAGGTGTAGACACAGTGGATCCAAGTCTAGAGTTCAAAGGGTCCAAGCCTATAATCACCCAGCCTTGATTTGTAGGCAGCTCTCTTGTACTCTCCCCATGTGAAGTCCTTGTACAAGCTCTGCTCTCCTTCCTCCATGAGCTGTGGCAAGGGAGCAATTCTCTGTGCCAATGGGGGACCTCCAAAATATATCATAGAAACCCTAGATTTCAAACTGTTTGCTATCACCCTGTGCTTCACACTCCTGAACCTCCCATTTGTCAGAACCTACGTGAAGATATGTACACAGAATTTAGAACCACTAAAGAACCAAGAATTCTCTGGGACAGGTATTTACTGGTACAGACAAAGGGTATTGATAGAGAGAACCATGAATTAACAATAGTATTAATGGCTTGGCTCCGACATAAATAAAGGCGTGTCTCCCCTCTGAGGATTTTGACTCGTGAGAAAACAATTTTATGCTTTGGTCAGAGTCAGACATATGGCAATTGGATTTGGAGGCAATATATAATAGCAAGAAATTAACACATTAGAAAATTACAAGTGCAATAAAAAATAATGCTAAAAAAACATATCTGTGAGCATGATGGACTAAGTTTAGTTGATACCAAATTCAACTTTAGTTTGATTCGGTACTGCACAAATTTTAAATAAATTGAATAATGGAGACACTCATATTATCCCGGAAGCCTTGATGTTTTCTAACAGTAGGCAAGCATCTTTTCTATTTAAAAGTATACACTTGGAATATCTTTTATTATTTATGAGTTTGAGATAAAAAGCCACTAATAATAGGGATGTTGACAGACTAGTGTTGAAGAAATGGTGACATTATATTGCAATAAAGTATGTTTCAAGTATTAAATTTATAGTTTAATTTAGATAATTCTGGCTAATCTAAACGTTGTTCATGACATTGTGAAGGAGTTGACGTAACATATTTATTTTAGAACTTTTAAAATATTAGTGTCTCTGTTGTTGTGAAAAGAAATTTGTACTAAATAATAACAGATTCAATCAAACTCATAGATAAACATCAGCAACAGTTATCTACAACATCATGCAAAGTTGCAAACCCGCAAACAATAACGACTCGATGCAATCATGAGGTAAGTGAAGTTGAAGCAACACTTAAAAAATATTTTTCCTTTTATATAAAAGTACAAAAAGGAGGGACGCTTTATTTTCTTTTCCAATCTGGATTGAGTTTTTACAGATATTTAATAGCTTTGCTAAAAAAAAACTGGCAGTTATGACTAATTTATAACCTAACCGTATACCCACCAGGCCTTTATTGAAAAAGAATATTTGCTAAAAAAGTCAAGTAGAACATTTACAAATTGTGGAATTCTTTTTTAAATAAAAAGATATTAAAATATATTACTGCAGAGTGGAGCCTATTCAGCCATGAATCACCTAAATTCCATTCTAAAGACAACTACAATGGGACTAGAGCAAATTGTGGAATACAATAAATATTCTACTTTCATATCAATTTACTATAAAAGTACAACAACAATGTTGTGTATATTTTCAAAAATAAATTGGTAATCCGTGGACATGTGACAATGGGAATTCAAGAAAAAATGGAAACGGCAAAATCATTAGATAATGATGAAATAAAGAACAGAGGAGGGGTTCACCTTCATAAAATCAGTACATAAAAAGGAAGGGTCTCTTACCTGAAGTGAATCTCCAACATTTATGAAAAACGCCTCCCGATCCGATGGCACCGAGACCCACCGGCCATCCTTGAGTGCAATCTGAAGACCTGATGTGTTGTTTGATCTCAAGACTGAGACAATTTGCGGGTCGGTATGCTCGCCAAACCCGGTAAGGCCACAATTGAATCCTTGAAGCAACGGGCACGGTGGATAGTGGTTAAGCCTGAATATCTCGTCGCATTCACTTCCTTGCAAAAGTTTGCTTATTTCATCTCTCTGTTTGAGTTGCAATCCATCTGCCATTAGTTCAAGCACTTGACAAACAAGTTTGCGCATTGATAATATGTACTCAATAAGAGCAGAGCTGCAAACATCATAAAGAAATAAGTTGTCATAACTTATGGCACCATGATATTTGTTATAATGTGAACAACTGCTTATGTTTTTGTTGCATGGAATGGAAACTATCAAGCATTCTTTCTATTTAGGATAAGATGTAGTGATCACTTGTACAGTTGAGTGCTAACAGCAGAATAGAACTATAAAAGTCTTTGATGTTAGATTTTACGAAGTAATTTATTAGTTCACATGGTGCCGGATTGAAACCTGCATCTTCTTTACCTACTTAAAATTTTTTGTACATGAAAACGGTTAACTACTTGAGTGACTAATTATTTAATAGTACATGTCATAAACAGAGATAGACACACCTGCTACCTAAAAGAGAAGCATAATTTTGTACCATAATATCCGCATAAAAAATAAAAATTAAAGCAATTATATAAGATTAGAGAAAACCCAGTGCTTACCGAAATGACGAGGAAGAAGGATCTCTGAGGAACGCAAGAGAAGATTCGGAAAATGGCTCAGCACCAGTGGCAAGAAGGAGATACTCCAACCAACCAACATCGCCATTCATACCGATTCTCTTACTTCCATATCCAAATGGGTTCGACGGGCCCAATTTTTCCTTGTCCAACTGTGGCAAGGCGAAGAATTTAACGGCCTCTGCCTCGAGTTTCTCAACTAAATCCATGGATACACCATGATTTGTTATCTTGAAGAAACCAAACTCTTTGCATGCTCGCACAATGGACTCCGGCGAGTTTGGTTTTGAAAGATCAATGGTTGGGATTGAGGGAAGATAGTCTCCTGGGTCAGGGGATTTAATAAGAGATATTTGGTCTAACACTGGATTTGCCAACACAACCATGTTTTGTACAAAGAGAATTATACAAAGAGATTTGGAGGTATAAGTGGAACTTAGAGAAGGAAGATGGAGATTGACTGCATGTGGGGAAAGAGGGAAGGAAGGAGGAGGTATATATAGGGATAGGAGACAAGAAGCAGGGGTATTTGAGGATTGCATGTGAACAGAGGAAACAGAGCAGCACAGCAAAACAGGGGGTGCGTTTAACTGAGAGAGTAATGTACCGTTTGGTATTTTCCTGATAGCCCCCTGTTTTATTAGAAAAATCGTTGATTGCTTTCCATAAATTATATGCTTATGCTCGGATAGTCTAATTCGCCATAATATCAAAATATTGAGTGCATATCTTTACTAAAAAAAGCTAATCTTTTGCATTTATACTTAACAATTGTTATCTTAAATATATCGTATTTGTTTTTTTTTTTTTTGAAAGGAATATATTGTATTTGTGAGCTATTTATTTTCAATCACAGCTGCAAAAGAAATTGTGTCGCTGTGAAGAAGCTTTCAACCATGAAGCGGGTCATTTCAGCTTCCCTCACGCCCACCTCCCCTTGGTCACATAAACCATCACTTGTTGTGTTTTCGAACTAAATCAAGGACGGAGGCAGGATTTTGAAAAATGGGGCAAAGAGTTAGTTACACTAAAATTTCAAGATTATGAGGGAGGCAAATTGAATAAATCATATATAATTGCATATAAATTTAATACTTTTTAGGGGTTATTTATAATTTATAGGGGTCCAATTGCCCACTTTTCACTACATATGGCTCCGCCGCTGAACTAAATGTTGGCCATAATATCCCCATTATATGCATCTAAATGGAAAAAAAGAAAAAAATATTATTGGTCGTATTTCTATTAGAACTCTTGAAAAAAAAATTATCAGAACTTCATAAGTATTTACATTTTCTCATCGATACTACAGAACTTTTTGAATTTCCTCCTCCTTCAGTCAATTTAAATATTTTCAAGTAGCTTTCGTTTAATTCATCATTAATCTTTTGTTGAAGACCAAAATTACTATTTTTTTTCCTCATCTTTCCAAGCAGCAAGAATCTAAAATGACTACCCTTTCTTCTCCAAAATAAAAGAATATATAATTTTGTTGAATATAAATGTTAATGAAGAGTAATATCTTAAAGGGTGCAGGAAATAATAGGCAGACAATACATTAGTTTTTGTGAAGCTAAAATAGCACATTTTAGTCTTTCAAAAGTACCAATGATGTATCACGTAAATTCTAGACATCTAGTAACAGTATTCTAATTAAATAAAAAAAAAAGACAGAGAGAATATGAAAGATGCTTGAGTTCGATTGAGAATAAACTTGGATAAGAAATTCATTTAATTCAACGGGAAATAAAAATATTTAGAAATTTTGATGGACCCATTGAGCAATTAAGCATAGAAAAATAGTTCATATCTTAACTTGGAGAAAGATAAGATAGCCCGCAAATATCCATATATATTATTAATCAAAGTTGATAAAATTCTTACAAATTTAATGTTTATAATCCTACTAATCGACAAGTCTAAAAAGTATAGCTTAAATATTGAATTAGGAGGTGGTTCAGGTCAAAAGAATTTGAGTAATGCTAGAATCAATCATGTTTGATGTCAAACATGATTCAAACTCAACTGTTAAACTTTCTAATGACTGATCCGAGCCATTCAGTGTGCATTAAAATTTTACTGAAAATCAAATTTATGTATTTTTATTTTTTAAACTATTTCTTTAGATGTTTAAATTAGAGGGTCCATAACTAATTAGATTGAGAATTTTCTAAAATTCTAAAACAATAGTAAAAAAATAATATAAAATTTGATCTTCAATGAACAAATTGAGCGATTTAGATCGACCCTTGTAATCTCAAAGCTCGAAATTCTATCATGTTTGACAAGTTTACATGTCAAGTATGTTTCACTCTAGCAACACCCAAAGAATTTAAAGCGATTGTAGCCAATAAAAATTAGAAGCCAAACTACAGTAATTGTAAATTTATTTGCCTTGTTTGAAATTTGAAGGGACAAAAAGCAAAAAAAAAAAAAAAAACGATTACAATAAATTGCAATTGATATATTATCTCCTATTAATTAAGCGCATAATTCCATTAACAATGAAATAATCAAACATTCTAAATTATTTCCAATAAAATAATTTTAAATCGTAATTTATACTTTTGTTTTCTTTTGAGACAAAGGCCGTTTGCATAACTTTTGCCAGCAAAAATTCATAATGATTCGATATAAATAAAGAGGTCCTCTTAAATAGTTTTCTTAATATATAATCACTCTCTTTTATAGCCTAACAAGACATCTCATAATTTTATTAAAGTAATGATTCAAGATGTAAAACTAATTGAAAAAAAAAACGCGCTTCATCTATAACAAATAATTAATTGGATCTAGGGTGTGCTTTTCTCACTATGCTTGCACCGTAGACGTTGATCGAGTTATGAATTCGATCTATCCAATAATGCTTATAAAGTGCTTTATTCTCGCCTCATTGCAACTTCACATATGATTCTCTCCATAACAAGTGTCCCTACCTAATATACTGATCTTCTATCAGCAAAAAAGGGATGGATATACATCTTACGTCTATACTGGTAGAATCATAGAACTCAAGTGTCTGAGTAGAGCATTAGCTTTTGGAGATGAAATAAAATGTAACAAATATTAGGAGGAGAAATGATAGAGTGGTGGGTGAGGAGAAATGGTGTCAGATTGGATGGAGTCATGGAGAAAGGAGAGAGAGCTAGAGCTGGAGGATATCTAAGGTGGGACAGATAAATCTGGTGCGAGGAGCTCGATCAAATCGACGAAATCTAGGATTAAGAGACAGAATTAACACGAGTAATAGTTTTGAAACTCGTTTGAAAAATAATTAAAAGGAATGGTGGCGGATGAAGGAAGCCATCAGCAGCCCCTCCCAATCCCATGAAGAGCATAAAAGGTGTTCTTATTTATAATTATATGTTTAATGTGAATATTTATTAAATAATAAAACTTGGTACGAATTTTGTATCATCACCAGTTTATTATATTTGATTCAAAATTAAAAATACTTAAATTATACACGAATTTTATTAATTGTATGACTAGTTCATAACACTAAAATGATAGAATATTAAATTGTATACGAATTTTAACTCTTTTTAAGTAACCCCAACAGCAGTTAGTAATTGAAATAAACCCAATCATTAAACTAAAATATTGAATATCAATATATATATATATATATATATATATATATATATATATATATATATATATATGAAGGCCTTCAAGAGAGTCTTTCTGCATGTGGCTTTCGCCTGTGTGGACGAAGTTTCATTTTTGAAAGCAGTGTTTCCAATAGTGTACGGGATATATATCATAAAATTTCAGTAATACCAACAATCAGAACAGTAATCGAAACGGCAATATTTGGTATTGAGAGACAAAATATCGAGAAATTTTGGAAAATACTTGAAAATATCAGATTTCAGCCATCTCACCTGTTAGGGTGCCAGTACGGTATTAAAAACATTGTTTGCTTGAAAGGCCTATTTTGTAAAGATTTTCCTTGAGAAAGAGATAACTTAGTGGAAAAAACAGAACCATATTAAACCACTTGGGTTAAGATGTATTGAACTGCACTAGCGGCTAGTTTCCAGTCAAGCCAGTCAGTCATATGTATGATTTTTTTTAAAGATAAATTGAGGGTCTAAGCCACCCAACTTATTTTTAAATTAAATGTCTATGAAAGATCCTCCAGTTAGATTTCGAACCTGCGATCTTTCACTTAAGATGCATTGCTCTTTGTCACTTGATCAAGAGTTAGTTCTTAGTCATGTATGATTTTAAAAATGTTGCTTAGGTGGGATCAAAATTACTCCTTTATCTATCTTTTGCATCGTTTTATTTTGAATGCCCTAACAGTACCCTTACTGGCTGCTGATCGAAATCTGATATTTTTCAGTATTTTGTCTCTGTTTAGATTATGTTTTAGTTCCTAGTATTATCGGAATTTTCGGGTTCCGGTAGGGCATTAAAAACACCGCTTATTTGAAACAATTCGAGACACACTTTGGGTGAGACAATTGAAATGTGAATTGTTGATTCTACTTGATTTTAAGGAGATAATGAATATTTTCCTGACATCCAAGACCGTATTAAATTAAAAAAAGGAATTATTGGTTTTTATGATTATTCTTTATTACCAATATTTTAAATTGTTGTGCTAGATATGTTTGAGGCTTGAAGTCATTTCAAACTATCAATATGGAATCACATTGTCGAAAATAGCATCTCACACTGCGGTATAATTCGATTACATCATCAGTTTCCATTACATCCTCAATTTTTATTACACCCTCAATTTCGTCCATGTTCGAATTGTTTATTGTACATTGAGCTATGGAATCTACTTAATAAAGATAAAAAGAAAGATTAAGCAAGTATTTGGAGTAGGACAAAGTTCTATTGTGATATGATAAGATTACACTTCAATTCTTAAAAAAGGGTCCATTGTTGAAATTTTTTATTGTTCATGTAGCTACGAAATCTACTTATATGATCAATTTCTTAAAAAGGTTCATCTTTGAAATTTTTTATTGTACACTCAGCTACGAAATCTACTTATAAAGAAAGGAAGAAGAAAAAGCAAGAATTCGGATTTGAGTTCTAAACGGAACTCCAAGTGTTACAAATTTTTTCTAATTGCCGTGAATTATATCAATTATCTCCTTTTCTACCTGAAACAATATGGCTTTTTCTTATTTTAGAAATTGGTGGATTCCAGCATGATTTTTTACTACAAGAACCTAGGGATGCACATAGAATCAAGAATTACCAAACTAGATATGTCACTACAGGCACTTGAAACGAAACATTGGTAATATTTGTGCCAATAGTTGCACTAAAAAATGCCTTAACGGTGAAATACTAAAATTTAAGCCAGGTGGTTTGTAAAGGCAAACAGGTGCAGCATATTTTTTGTTACATTAAATATTTCCTATGGGAGATGTTTAATAATATATAGGCGATTGATTTCATAAGGTATTAAGGTGAGGTCCCGGTCCCCCCAACTCCCTATTTTTTTTTTTAAAAAAAAATCACACACGTACTAAGAAGTTGATGAATGAGCACACTAATATTTTTGCAATTTAAGTTCATTTATGAGAAACATATATGCATCTTTTGAGGCTTCGATCAATTATTGGAAAATAGATATGTGACGAAGGTGCTTACTTCTGAATAGTGTAAATATAATTGGCTGTAGCCTGTAGGTGACATAAAACTCACGCCGCCATTAATACGAGGTGTCTAGACATATATATATATATAGGGATTTTAGATGAATTTAATACATGAATAGATATTTCTGTTTGATTTCCATCTATACATATTAAACGCAGACAAAGGTAGTTTAAATAAGCCACTTTGAGATTATATATAAATACAAATAATAGATTTGCATAAACTTTTCGACTTTTGAAGAATAACAATCGTACAAATACGAACTTCCATCTTTGTAACATTACACCATTTATTTTTTTCAGTTCGTATCATATCCAACAATTATCATATATGATGTATTTATATCCGTCTAAATTTGCATATGATTTTGAATCGTGACGTCTGTTTAATTTATATTCCCTTTCAAGGAAATATGCAAAAAAAAAAGGTTTAAATATTATATGCTGGATTTTCATCCAGGATGGACATCATTTTAAACAAGTAGAAGTTCGGTACATACGTGAAATTTTGACATTTTACATATATCGTATGTAAGGTCAAAAGTTATAAGTGAAACGTAAGGTAAAGCTTATTTTATGTTCAAATTTTAAAAGAAAGTTTAGTGGAATTGCACATTGTTTTGCTACTGTTTCCTCTTAACAAAGCAGAGACCTCACCAATTTGTGTAGTTGGCACGGTATACTTGATTATAATATCGAGCTGATATGCCTCCAATGTTAGCACAAATTTAGTGGCAATAAAATGATGTCAAGTGACATGTAGTTACTTTTAAAAAGTAACAAGAAAAAATAAAGTCACTCTTATATTATTGTCGAATTTTTATTTTTTTATGTAAGAAAAAAAATCAAATCAAAATCTCTGCATTAAGTACAAATTATTTTCTCTCTATTAACAAATAAATTACGAAAACATCTTTTTTGAAAAATATTATTGAGAGTGCCAAGTTAATTAGTTAATTATCGTCAAAGTTTTCAAAAAAGGTGTCGTCACTGTAGTCAGCTTTGAGACCGTACTTTCCGTCTATGAGCTATCCATACGTTGACTGAATTAATGGACCAAATAATGTCCACTTAATTCAGATAGCTAAACAAATGTGAACTCAATTAAAATTCACACACTTAAATTTCTGACTCGGACAGAGAGCACCCAAATTGGTAAATATGATATGCTAATCAATTTTATAAAATCTATCTGTTTTGAGATATGTATAATGAATATGATGTCCAGTGAATGTCCACCATTTTTTTTTTCCTTTTGTTTTTTTTTTTTTTTGTAGTTGGTGAAGTCCTCGAATTAGAATTTTCAAGTCTTTGCTGGCTTAACGATGGAGGTTACGGAATTAAATTTTAATCATTTTTTTATTAATTGAATTTTAATTATTAGTTAGGAGGTAATGTTCACTAGCAGTAAGGCGTTAAAAGGAAGTTCAGAAGACTTAATTTCATGAGTAAAACTGTGTGTCAAAATTTCAGACAAAATTAAATAAAAGAAAGAAATTACTTAAAAAATTTATAACTTTATCCATGTTATAAATTATTATTCAGAAAATCTAAATGATTGCAAAAATATAAATGAGACATTGCTGAATATTTGCTCCAAAACTCAGTAAATTCCTTACAATTGGCAAGGATGTGAACCCCACAGTTCGGACAGGCAGCAAACCTTTTAAAAATTTATTCTCTCTCTATGGGCCTATATTTTTTTGAGAACAATTCTCTATGGGCTTGAAGTACATTTCAATGCTGATGTCTTTTTTGTATAATATTTTTCTTCTAGTCCAAGTCTATGGTCGTGTCTTTCAGCTTTTTCCCGCCTCCCAAGGCATGCTTTTTCTAGGGATTAGGGGGTCTGTAAAATGTGAAAAGATTGACACTGGCTTCCACTGTTCCACAGGATAAAAAAATGAAAGGGAAACACTGGCCTTGGTTCACGGCTCGATGCAATATAACTAATCTAGATTCTTTGTCCTTTAAATTCTGTACGATTTTGTGAAAAAATATTACCCAATTTTTTATACGACTCCTGACCGATTGGCACGCTAACTTTAAGAATTGAAAAAGTTTAATATACAATGTAGTGCATAAACTGATAGGCTTTCCTATGTATCGTGAATTTTTTAGAATATTTTTGTAAATTGACAAACCTAATTTAACCAATCTAATCTACATATTGAAATCTCATAGCAAATCAAATTTTATAATTTTTTAGATTTTATTATTATTTTTTTTCGAATTTTTTAAAACCTGTCATTTTTGGAATATTGTAAATAGTAGTTTGTTTCTAATAATAACATGTTTTAAAAAATTCGAAAAAAATAGTAATAAAATTTCAAAAATTGTAAAATTTGGTTTGCTATGAGATTTCAATATGTAGATTAGATTAGTTAAATTAGATTTGTAAATTTATAAAAATACCTTCGAAAAAGTTCGCGGTGCATAGAAAGCCCTATGCACTATGGTGATTGGTGCATATTAAACTTTCTCTTAAGAATTTCCTACCAATTTGATTGCTTGATGATAATCTGATTAAACGAGTAGATTAGATGAAGACGTCTTAGACCAATAATAGCACGAAATAATTTATTCAATAAATATAAAAGGTTTAAATACTTTCACTTTTGACGCCTCAAACATATTAATCAATTTGAAAATTATTAAAAACGAATACTATAAAATTCTGATAACAAATAAAACCATCGGATACAAGCTATATTTCTTTCTCTATTGACACATAATTTGATGACAATTCGAGTTTGCTTTGATAGGTTGACGAACTTATATAATCAACGGCCGAAAATTACCCACATTAGTGTATTTTTTTGAGCTGTTGACTCCAATGAAAAAAGGTGGACAGAATCATAAGTCTTGACATGTACATAAAGAAAACAATTTAGATAATATCTAACAGTTATATTATGATATTGACGTATTAAATTTTGAGTAATTAAAGAGTTTCTAAAAATAAAGACATAACATAAGCATGAAATATAGACTTACTTGAATTCTCCTTATGTAACATATATATCAAAGAACCAAATTATCAAGCAGGATATAAAAAACAAGCATAATGAATCACATAAAAAAATTATAGTAAAAAAATCAAATAAAAATTGCTATCTTCTAATTAATAACGTTTATATGTTGAAAGATATATTGATACCACCTGCATAACAAATGTGATATTGTTATAGTTCTCATAAATTGAACAATAAATTCAAATTTTTTTCAGATTATCTAAATTTTTTAACTAATCGTCACTATTTTATTTGTAAAATCTTAGTTTCGAAATCTTACTATAACATCTATTAATAGTCATGATAAGAGTTTGTTATGGTTGTTTGTTAACTAAATTAAGAAATCGGTTTTACGTAAGCAGCTACTTGGATTAAATGAAATGCATTCTGAAATATCTATAACTTATTTTTGAGTACTTAAAAAAAGTCGGCATTGTTAATAAATTGCAAGGGAAAAAAAGTGTTCATATTCTCGACAACTTACAAACGACTCTTACGTTGTTGAACTCGGTGAAACGGTCCCCACTGTCCACTGATACATCTATATTTGAAAAGTTCCACTGATATATCTAGAAGTTAGCACTTAGTACTTGTCCTAATTGTTATATATCAGTGGTAATTGGCCAACAAAGTGTTGATAATTAAACAAAAAAAAAAACCCCAGCAAACACATTATACTACGTATGAAGTATGAACAAACAAATTACAGCGTGCTGAATGTTTCATGATTTCTTTTAAATAAATTCAATGTTTTTCTTATAGTGTATATCTATCATTTTACATTAACTATGATCTCTTTTTAAAAGTGTTGAGAGATTTTTTGGAAAAAAAAAAGGATGGCTTATGTGATGATTATTTATCTTGATAATGTTGACAATTATAAAAAAAATAATGTTTAAATGTTAAACTCAATTTTAAAACATATTCTAGATAGTACAATTACTATGCTATAAATGTACTATGCAATAAATTAATCAAATTTGTGCATATTCTAACAGTTTGAAATTTCTAACTCATTGTTTGAAGATAAGATAGGCGTCAAGATCTCCAATTTATTTTAAAATTAAATGTCACAAACGACCTCCCAGCCAGGCTTCGAACCAGCAACTTTCACTGAAAATGCGTTGCTTTTTGCCACTAGACCGAGAATTGGTTCTTATTTCCTAGTCTCGATGTATCATAAAATGATACTCAAATTGCATAAATATAATTAATACATATCTAAATTTCTATGAACATATCTACAAAATTATTTCGCAAGTTTCAATATTATTTGAGTTAATTTTTAATTTTGCATATTTCTCTTGTGCTCCTTCTGCATGCTTTTATATCTCAAAAAAACATTCTAATATACAGTGAATGCACTCTTTCCTCCGAATTTGTTAACAATTATAGGAACTCTTGCCACGTACTTGATCAGCCGAAAGACATTAAATTAAAAGAAAATCAAACTTTGAGCCGCAATTGTATAAGAGATAATCTGCCGACCGTCCTACCAAAACAATAATATTAGTCAATTAATCTAATTAATAAAGGGAAAAAGGAATCTGACGGCCCGGCCAATCTAGTCTTTTTGAAATTCAACTTCCCTCAACAGAATACTGTCGGATTTTTATTCACGAGCCCATTGCACGATGCATTGAACTTCAATAATGTTGAATCTAGTTTTCATGTTTCTCTTTTGGTATGTTCATCGTGTGGCTGGTCGCTTCAATAGGAAGTTGCTCATATTATTTTTTTAAGATAAATTGGAGTCAAGTTTCTAACTTATTTTTAAATTAAATGTCTATAAAAGATCTCCAGTCGAGTTTTCAACCTGCGACCTTTTAAAGAAGTTGCTCATATTATATTTGTTGTTGTTAGTTCTTTGCGATTTTTGGATCAATTCTTAAACAGTTAAACTTTAAATTTCTCTTCTATTTCAAATTAAATACAAACTTTAAACTTGTTTATGACAAGTACTTTTATACAAATTGATGCCTAAATAAAATGATTCAATCAAGAAAATCAGAGTATCGGGAAGGAACTGAAGTGAATATATGATAATATGTATCATGAAGAGAGAAGAGATAATTGCCGTATTTGATAGATTTCGAATATGAACAAAATTTTATTATATGTTAAATTAGAATGGTGTAGCAAAGATACGTATGTTACGATGGATCTGTGGTCACACGAGAAGGAACCAGATTAAAAATGATAACATACCATATATGGTTGGGGTTGCACCGATAGAGGAGAAGTTGATCTAACATTGTTTGAGATGGTTTAGACATATCCAACGTAGGCCTCCTGAGGTACCGGTGCGTAACGAAATTCTCAATCGTTTCGAAAACACAAGGAGAGACAGAGGTAGATTAAGGTTGACATAGGAGGAAGTAGTAAAAAGAGACCTTAAATAATGGAGTGTCCCAAGGAGTTGGTGTTCGATATGAACACATGAAAGTTAGCAATTCACATACCGGAACCATGACATATGAATCTAGAGGTATAAGTGATGTCATAGATTTACAGGTCACAGTATTATATTGCTGCTGAGGTTGTAAGTTTAATCACTCCTAGATTTGTAGATCACAATATTATATTGTTGCTGAGGTTATTATTACTATCATATATCGTCATCGCCATCACTACTACATAGTAGTATTATTAGTACTTTTTCTATATTATTTTATTGTTTGACTTTTTTGCCGGATTTTTTTTCTAGCCTACCCTAACTTGTTTGGGACAAAAGACTTATATATAGTTGTTGATGTTGAATTAGAATGGAGATACAATTGTCAAATTCAAACAGTACAATAATCTAATCAAATATTTTTAATAAACAACAAAATTGTTCTAGCTTTCAAATTTTACATTGTAGTGAGTAAATCTTAATTTATATTGGAATAATGAATATCATTTTTTTGTTCTATTTCGAAATAAAAGAAAACTTCCGTACCTTTCCGTGCTAAAAGAGTTTTGATATTTTGATATATTCTTATCATGGAAAATCTAATCATCAATGTTTTTTATACAATTTAGCCATTTACAATAGCAAACAAGTCAAAGATATTTTTACTCCACTAAAATTTTCTATCTGCCATCCTCATGCGCGCAGATTATTTTCGCCAATAAAGCTCGTCACCGTTCAGAAGTATATAAATCAGAATAGATTGTATTTTATTGTTCAAAGAGTGAACGTCACCACTCACCAGCAGTAAGAAAACAACAATGGATGTCAAAGGAATCATATCCTAACTTATTTAGGTGCTAGAACGTACATAGGATAAAACAGCTGTTAAGCAAGCATGGACAATTAAGTCGTGCTGAAGTCGCGACTTCCCTTTCTCATCGTAATTAAAGCCATGGAACATGATGAAACAATAACATGGTACCGCTATATGATTGCCACACAACTGGTTACACAAGATCAATGCAACGAAACATATGTCATATAAATTATTTTGAGACGAGCAGGAAGGGACAATTATTCTATTAGGTTAGTTATTTGTTCTGTCAATCCGATCACACTAGCTTCCTACTAAACCCTCTCCGTTCCCTATTCTTTGTGCCGTGAATCTTATTTTAATAATACAGTTGAACTGCTCTCCGTTTTCGGAATAATGGACAAATACTGTCACATATAACAGTTCTTCGTCATAATCGGTAAGGTGTTGTAAGACATATATATGGTATGTGGAGAATAAAGTTCGTGCTTTGGAAAGCATATATATTATACGGTGTTCACTACGCCACTTTTATTTTTAAGACATGTTAATTAATGGTCTTTAAGACCGGTTTGGAGGTGGTGCTAATAATATGTGGTGTTAAAAATATATAAGAAACCGGTCTTAAAAAGACGGTGCTAAAAACCAGACATAATCTGATCTAAAAAGAAAACGCATCTTTAAGACCGGTTTTTTACAAAAAACCGATCTTAAAAAACAACATTAAGATCGATTTTTTTGTAAAAAACCGGTCTAAATATGGTTCTGTTTTTTTTCGAATTTTCGAATTTTCTCATTATTAAGACCGGTTTTTAACCTTAAAAACCGGTCTTAATACTATTTTTCAGACCTGTTTTTAGTTAAAAACCGGTCTTAAAAATTAAATATTAAAAAAAAAATATTTTTGGGCTAGCCCCATTTTTGCTAGCCATAATATTCATGCAATATTCACATTCACAGCAATCATGCATTTATATATCACATATCACATAATAATCAAAACAAAAAACAATAATTATAAATATATCAAAATTCATAAAAATTATAATTATCTAACAAGATACAATTTTTCGTAGAGAGAGAGAGTATCTTCTTGTTGGCTTTGCTGTCGGCTGTCGGCAGAGAGCGGCAGAGAGAGGCAGCGGCTTTGCTGTCGGATCTGTCAAGAGAGAGTGAGAGGGAGTGAGTGAGTGAGAGAGAGAGAGAGAGGCTGTTGAAGGGGGGGAGAGAGAGAGAGAGATACTTACATTGAGGGGGAGGCGGCTGTCGGTGAGAGAGGCGGCTGTCGGCGAGAGAGAGAGAGTGAGAGAAAGGGAGGAGGCGGCAGAGAGGGGCTTGAAGAGGAGGGGAAGGATCGAAGAGGAGGGGCGGAGAGGAAGGGCTCGGTTTGGAGAGGAGTTTGGACTTAGAAGAAAAATGAAGAGAGAAGAGAGGAGATAAAAAGAAAATCTGTCAATTTTAAGACCGGTTTTTTATAAAAAACCGGTCTTAAAAAGTCACCGGAAAAAAAAATTCAGTTTTTTTTCGGACCGTTTTTTATACAAAACCGGTTATAATAAAAACCGAATTTTCAGTTTTTTTTTGTGATCTCAATAGGACCGGTTTTTATAAAAAACCGGTCTTAAAACCATACTTTTAAGACCGATTGTTTTATAAAAAACCGGTCCTAATAAAAACTAAATTTTCAGTTTTTTTTTGTGATCTCAATAGGACCGGGTTTTTTATAAAAACCGGTCCGAAAAAAAACAGAAATTTTAGCTGATTTTTGAGAAATCTATTTTTAGAACCGGATTTTTAAAAAACCGGTCTTAAAAAAAATTCTGACAATATCGAAATTGCCACTGAATATTTTTAGAACCGGATTTTTTAAAAACCGGTCTTATTGTGGCGGTGCTAAAAATGTTTTCTAGTGTAGTGGTTTCAGTTTGGTAATTCAAATTTTAAACTTCAAACGACTAATTAAAATTTTTCAAATCTGTTTTGTATACTGAAATTTTGTATATTTTTATAACATAGAAAACTTTCATTATTGGACGATCGAAACTTAATTTATTGAGCAATCTTCTAAAAATTATTAAAAAATTAAAATATATAAAATATAAAATTTGATTCTCAATGAAATCCGCCAAATAAGATCCCACACTAAACCTTTCCAAAGCACAACATTTCATTCTCTTGTATGTGTTTGACATATATAGTCAAGGAACCATTAAGTGATATTTGTTATGCGACTGATTCCTTCTATATTTCCAGACAATTTGATATTTACGGGTACGTTTGAATAAAATTAGGATGAGTTATTCGTAATAAAAAATATTATTTCTAAATGATCAAGAATAAGTTTTTTTTTGCTTATTTAGAGTGCTATTTTTAAGTTGTCCAACATCCGGAATAAATTTTTATTCCTAATGTTTGGATCATTTTTTTAATCTGGATTAAAAAGTGGTCCCAAGTCCCAACAACTTCTTAATCAGCATTAAGAAGATTAACCAAACACTCTAAGAATAAATATTTATTACGGATGTTGGACCACTTAAAAATAATATTCTAAAACCCCAAAAAACTTATTTTTGATCGTTTAGAAATAATATGTTTTACTTGAAATAACTAATTCTAATTTTATTCTTAAGCGATCAAAACGCCCCCTATATTAATAAATATATGCATACATATATTGATAATCCATGTAAAAATAAATTATATCCCTACTTGTGAATACAATAAGCACCACATATATGGGTTGTTTAACTGAAATGTGCGTCACAATGATGGTAGTTTCGAATTAGCGTACGTGAACACATTTTTAAAATTTAAACTTTGGTAATCTTTATAAGCCCTTTCATTCATAGAATTTCGAACAACAATAAATACATCAAAGATAAACAATATCTATTATAATTCCCAACAATGGAGATAAATGACCAATGAAAAAAAAATATATTCCCACTTTTGTACTTTTTTTTTGTGAAATTCAATTCTCCCATTGTGGGTCCTATAAGAGTCAGCAAAGGAGCAAGGAGTGACTCATGTGAAAGTCTATAAAGTCAAAAAGGAGGGTGGCTGGCTGGGGTTGAAGGATCACTTTATAAAGGCGCAAATGTTGTGTAACAAGAGAATCGAATCACATGCACTGTTTATGTTATTAGGTAGGTTGATGTTAGCACATTAATTTTAGCCCATTCGTCCAAAAATCGCATCTCTCTCCTTAGTGAATTTGCACGTGTGCGAGGTACCATGCCATATTCCAGGTGTACTACTTACACTATAATCGACGGTCGTTAGTTGTAAATGATTCATTGATACTTTTTGTTTTTTTTTAGGGACGGGTGGCAAAAGTACAAATTTTATTAATAATAAAAATATTTATAAAAAAGAAAGAAAAAAAAGAAAAAAAGAAAAGAAAAATTAAGAGAAACTAAACAGCTAAGTATGTTTTCTCCAAGATTCTACATTTGCTGAGATTTCCTTGAAGACCAATTCAGGAGGAGTACTACAATTCGAGAAGACACGTCTGTTATGTGATTTCCAAATGTTCCAAGTTGTGGCCGCCTAGATGATGTCCCAAAAATTCAATCCTGGATGTCTTTGAGAGATCCAGAATTCACCAATGTCGAGGGTGAAATTAAGGACAGGGAGTCTGAAGCGAAGTTGCACTGAGGACCACACTAAAGTTGCATACTGACATTGTAAGAAAAGATGATCAGTGGTTTCCATGAGACCAGTACTACAACAAGGGTAAGAAGGAGGAGAAGACCATCCGCGTACAATAAGATTTTGATGTGTCAATAGTCTATCATGTAGCAGAGTCCAAAGAAAGACTTTGACTCTGGGTGGAGATTTTACTTTCCAAAGGCTAAGGTGGAACTTGGAAATCAAACCAGTATTGGAAAGAACACCATAAGCACTGGAGGAAGAAAAGATTCCATTAGCAGTCCATTTCCAAGTAGCGATTGGATTTCCGTCTATAAAGAAAATGTTGAAGAAAGGCCATTGTTGTAAAATATCAGCTAATCCGTAAGACACCGAACATGTGATCAGCTGATTGATATCCAAAGTACCATTGATACTTTTAGTTACAATGTTGTTGTTGTTGTTGTTGTTGTTGTTATTGCTATTTGAGGAGAAAATTTGATTTTACAAAGTTTATACAAGAAATCAGAATGTACGTAGATAGCGAATATGATGCATATAATGGTTCAAAGTAAGGGAAAAAAAAATAGGGAGTACATATGAAATGTTTCCATGAAATACTATGAATTAATTAATTGAAAATAATAGATATTTTATTATTTAAATCCAGCAGTCATGGCTAATTATAATATCAAAATGAGGGGTAAACTTTTTAATCTTATCAGAACATTCACACATCTTATCTAAATAGCATCATCCAATACGCAAAATCATGCAACCATCCTACCAAAAGAATATGTATATATAATATTATCTTTTCTATAATTTTGAGCAAGTAGTTTGCCTATGATTAATAGCTTTGACAAATAAAGCATTTAAAAAATATTAGGACCTAACATAAAACGCGGACACAAATTACATGTTATATCGGATTAGGTTATTTCTAACCTTAATCTAATTCCTAATATAGCTTCTTCTCCTCAAAACAATTAAATGCATACATAGCTTAATAACTAGGGATGATCTTTTACCACGTAACAGTAGACCAATAGAACCATTCAGTACTATAATCAACCAACCCACTAAACCAAAATGACCATGTGGAAAACAAATTAATGTGGAAGATCGATCGTCTTGCTTTTTTATTTATTGTTGGTTTTCTTTTTAAACTATTTATGGTCAGAGTAATCTCCATTTCAATTCGTTTTTAAGATATGTTATTGGCAGATTCAAAGAGTGACACCAGTTCTGTCAGAAGTCTCACTACCAACTCACATTGAACTTATTTTCTATTGGAACCTTTTAGGTACATGATCCTGGAAAGCATAATTAGAAAATATAACCCTTAATTGGTTAAGATTTACCGGTATTTCTCATTTAGAATATATGTATATTATTTTATCACAAGCCCATATTTTGCTGTAATCACAAGTGAAAATGTGAAATGGCTGACATATGAAAATTGCTTCAAGGTGTGTGTCCTTGTACCAAATATACACACAATGGTTATTGAGCAAAAACTCAGAAAAAACTTTTTTATTTTCTTTATGTTCACAATGGTTATGAAAAATGACTACCCCCCCCCCCCAACCCCCATCACACACACAAACGCTGTCTCAGCTAAAAAAAAAATGCAAGGAACTAACAGATAAAAGTTTGGAAAGAAAAGACAAAAAAGTTATCCGGAAACAGAGGATATCGTTCTGTTTCAATTTCTAGGTGCGTGTTATCAGAACAGTATGTAATGTTGTGCCTATGATTTTGCTACCATACGCATTTTTATTTTACCCCACAAAGATTGGTGATACATATTCTTAGCCGTTAAATGTTTTACCTTTTTTTTTTTTTTTTACTTGCTGTCTGACTTATGCTCAATTAAATATCAACATCTTGATAGCTTTGATACTTGGCAATAAATTAAAAAAATTTAAATGCAGCAACTGTCATATCACACCTCAATCACCAATAATATAATTCCTTTGTGTCATAAAACTCTAATTGGTCCCTCAGCATCCACATCTCATGTCATATCCGATTAGAACAAAACGTACTAAATTAGCGTGTTGTGCTAACTTTTGACAAAGTTGTACAATTCCAATAAGCATTGAAGAGTTTTCAGATCGATAATATCTTCTTTCTAGATCCAATTTATCTGAAATTACTGATTTGTTACATTATCACCAGAGAACTTTCAGAGATGAATGAAAATCACAAAATTCTTATGTGCTAAGATTCATTTGGAAGCTTATAATATTACACAAGCTTAGTAAGTCATAGTTACGCTTATTGAACCATCACTTTTGGCTATTATATTTGAGCATCTCATGTTGGTACTGGGATAGAACAGCTCAGGTCCCATATTAGATTTGTACCCGTCTCAACAAAATTAACTGAGGATAATGAATTTATGTCAGTTCTATTAAATGATCAAATTTGAGTATTATTTTTAATTGAACCCAACCTAGAGAGAGAAGGGAACTTGTAATGTCTCCCGTAATGGATTATTGCATGCTGTTAATTCCAGCAAAACTTCCATGACAAACTTGACTTTGTATGCCACAAGACATTTCATGAATAAATTGTATTTCCTTGCTAGATAAATCAATTGATATTGTTGGTAAAAACACAAGAAGGGCTATCAATTTCAAATTAATTAAATGTCCATGTCTAAATGGAAAAGTGAAAACCAAATAAATAGATGGAGAATTTTGGCTCCTCTCTTAAAATACAAATGTATATTGCACAATTTCATGTTCCTAAGTGCATCTGGATTGTCATCATTTCAGGTTGGATGGTCCATACCAAATACTAGTAACTATCAAGGTACCCATATTAAACGGTTGCAATAACACAAGTATATGTATGGACCAAGGCAAAATCGACACGTGAAACATGTCCGGGACCATAACTATATTGGTACCATCTTTTCTGGAATCATCAACTGAGATTTTTCTTAAAAAAGAAATAAAATTGAATTTATACCATGGTACGTCACTTAATTGGAATTTAGGCAGCCATAGAATCCACTTTAGAGGTGCAGCAGGAATTTAGGTTTTGTTGCTTTCAATTTGTTAATTAAGTGTTAATGATCAAGGAATTCGAATCTGACAGAGCGGAATCAATAACTTTGTATGATCTAATTTTGTGTATAATTAAGAATTTTTGGTTGATGTAAGCTTATTCTGTTTACCTTTCTCATCAAGTCAATTCAACCTTGGAAGTGCATTTTTAAAGTTATGAGTTGACACCTCCATTATTAATTCCCACTAAGCCGTCATAGAAAGAAAAAGGTGTACTTAATAAGAAGCAAAAGCAAATCCAACAAAAAAAAACTAATAGTTTGCATGATAGAAACACCAGAGGTAAGGCGAAAGTGTTTCAAGAGTCCACGTTTCATCCAACATGCTTTTGTTTCCTCGATTAATTCGAGTCGCAATTGACAGTCGACAGACTCCCTTTTTCTGATTCAAACTGTATGATATAACAGAAACGACGTTGGTGGATCGATCTGACACATTGGTTTTTATTCTGGAAAATATAATAGATATGGACATCACAATGGCTGAGATTGTGCTGGTACATAGTACTTCCAATACCTTGATAAGATTTCACAGATTGAAACATTGTTTGCAAGTTTTTGTCTAAAGTTGGCTTTGTAATTTTGGTACAGTACCATATCAATTATTATGGATCCTCAAATGGTATTGAACAGTAAAGTGGTACATACATGATCTGAGGAGAAAACTCATGAACTTAAATAAATGTATTGGATTCTTCTACTGATGGAAACCATCTCTCTATGACAACAATGGTTGATCTCATGTTCATCTATTTGGATGGAATGAAATCCTCTGTGGTGACTACACAGTAGCAGACCGTGGAGGGATCGTCTGATCAATGATGGGTGCTCCCTGATTAACACCAGGTCCGTCGACATTCGTGTGGCCCGTGAAAATCTGCCAATCGAGATTAAATTGGACGGATGGAAATCGGTCTGCTGCTACACGTGAGCGGACTTGGTCCGCTACATAGAATATTTATCCCTCTTTGGATGGCTCGGATTAAAAAGAAAAAGTTCTCAAATCTCAACAATCAACTCTAGAAGTAGTAACAGATTAGAATTCTATCAGAAATGACTGAAATTGCACCTGTAGATAATGCTTCCAATACTGTGATATGATAATTTTCTTTCTATCCATTTTTTGACTGAAATTGACTTTTTAATTTTGTCACGGTTACATATCAGATATAGTGGATGCTTAAATGGTATTGAAAAATGAATTGGTGACCGCACGAATGATATAATAAGAAAGCTCATGATTAGCAAATATAGATTATATCTCCCCACATTATGAGGTTTCTCTTATTTGTTAAATCGATCTTTGTTAGTGATTCTCGTTCATAAATACTCCCTGTCACTCATCACTTAGGTTGATATTCTCTTTAGTCTTTTCCATAAAATAAATACATAATATACAAAAATACAGAGCCTTCGGTTCCTTTGTAAGATTCTCTACCAATTCAATAATATGATTCTGAAATGACAGGATCGGATATTATTTGGGCTCCTTCCACTCAGGAAAAGAAAGATAGATGTTCATGTTATAAAAACAGGTCTAATGTCTGACCATTCTCAATATAAATGTGACCACAAAAAGTAGACTTCTGAAAGTAACTTTAATCTGGACAAGGGTTTTTCTCACAACAGAAAAACATCATTTCTTTCTTTCTTTTTATTTCATTATTCTTTCTTGGGAGAAAAGCTCAAGATGCTATTTGTCTAACAGAAGCCAAGCTGATCCTTGATTTGACTGGTCAAATCTACTGATTACACATCATGCCAGAAAGTAGGCTTGCTATAAAAGATTTTTTTTTTTTTTTTTTTTTGGGCTTTAGAGAGCACAAGTTAAACTGATCCCCATTTGACTTTTCAATTCCAGTTATAACGCATCCAGCATCCTGTCAGAAAGTAGGCTTGCTAGAAAAGAACTAGTTTTGGGCTTCAGAGAGCTAATTATGGGCTAATTAGAGTATATGAATGGGCTGGTAATTATGGGCCTCAATAACGAGAACCACTGGGCTTGTTATCCACTTTAGAATTCCGGCCTGACGTGATTATCAAATTGCGCAAATAATATACTACATTTATTTATTTTTCTTTTTTTTCTCTTTTGTGTTGTCTTCACCAGAATATAAATAATTTCTTTTTTTTTTAAGGCTTGGTGAGGACCACACCAGCAAATTTTATTATAATAAAAGAAAGGTTACTAAATATTTACAAAAGAGATAAAAGAAAAGAGAAAAAGCAAGAAAAAAGATTATACAGCAAAAGCTGAAAAATAAGCTAATCTAATCTAATAGTTCTAACCCTAAACATTCGAAACCCTAAATAATTTGTCATTTTAAAGCTCATTTTATGTCATGAGGGAGTCACAAGCAGTTAAAGCTGAAAATTTTTTATGTAATGTTTGATTTAATTGAAATTAATTTGCCGATTAATTCCAGAAGAATTTAAACATATCATTCCAGTAGCAGCAGGATGTTACAGGATGCTTATTATTTATTTATCAACATTTTCTGTTTACATTGCCTCAGTTAAAATTAAATTAAATATCAATTTTACTGAAATTGCAGGATGCTTAATATTTATTTATCAAACTTTTTTGTTTGTATTGCCCTCAGTCAAAATTACATTAAATATCAATTTTACTGAAATTATAAATTATTAAGAGCAAATTCATACTTCCAGTCTGACACAAAATTTTGCCAGGATTTTTAGGTGCTGAGTTCAGAGTGAATAATAAAAGGTGAAACAATTAAAGAAATAACACAGGCAAGTCCAAAAATAAGCTAATATTTCTATATTATTTAAATAAAATAGAACATCTCCCTTATACAGGCAAAAGGGAGAATAGATAACAAGCTCATAATAATAAACCATCAACATAACAAATCCCGCAAAAACAAAACAAATAAACGAATGAATACCCATTTCCTTTGAACAGAGATAACACATCTCCTTAATTTAATAGATGGCGAAACCCATGAGAGAGACGAGAGAAGCCAGTAGAAGCGCACAAAAGCCCGGTACGACAATACCCGACCCGTTCTCCATTGCCGGTGCAGGTGCTGGTGCCAAGGTCGAGAGAAGCTCCTCCTGTGCATTCGCCATGGCGAAGATCACAGTCAAGGTGAGAACGACAAGTGAGAAGCTCTTCATTGCCATTAGAGATTGGAGAAATTGAGAGAGAGATGTGAAATTGGATTGGAAAATGGTAGAGTGGTATAAGTTCTCTTTGAATCCGAATTTGCTGTTGCGCGACAAATGGTGTAGCGCACGTACGAGCCGTCTGATCTTGATCGGACGGTTAATTTTTTACGGGCCTATCAATCTAGGTTACATGCACGGGGCTCCCTTGTCCATTGGATCTTGATCAGACGGCCAGCATGCCGCGCTACACCATGTGTCGCGCGGCAGCGGATCTGAATTTGTTCTCTTTCTCTCTTCTCAAAGCAAATGCCTGGAATTTCTGAATTGGTGTGAAATGGTTGGGTTTTGAGGCTATTTATAGAAAGAGAAAGGAGAATTTGTAAATTATTAGAAATTTAATGGAGAAGGAAGAGAGAAGGATGTGAGAAAAGAGCCGTTGGAGAAAGGGAAAGTTCTGATTTCTGAAACGTTCGAATGGGCAGATCCGCGTGACTGTGGGCCCGGGATTTTTTGAGTGTAGTAGCCGTTAAACGAGTGTAGGTTGATGTCAATTTATGACGGGTGGGACCCATCAGGTTGTTTTTTGTCCGTGTCCTGTGGACTGACGAACTAACCGTTGAATGGGGTATTTGTTGCATGCACCTGGCACATGGTCTGGTACTAAGAACAATTTTTAAGATGTGTGCAGCTCACACTAATTTTGTGAAATTTGAAATCAACGGCACATTATGACTCACAACAGACGCAACATTATCCATGAAAAAAAGAAATTAAATATTTGGTTATAATATTTTTTTTGTCAAATTAATATATTGTATGTCTATGTAAAAGATTTAAAGAATCCTATAACTATAACATAGCAATCGAGAAGAATAGGTATGCATTGTGTATGAATATCTCTTTCAACATTTATATTTAGGGAAAAAAAATACTTTTACAAATTAACTAGGAAAACTCATTTTTTTAAAGAAAAAATATAACTTCAGTTTGTTTGGGAGATGGTTGATTTGTATTGCCATTTCTTTTTTCTTTTTTCTTTTTTCGTTTTGTATGTTGAAATCAGAATTGTTGGTGGCATTAATTTGAGTAATAAAAAGGACAATTGTGCTACTTTTACTTATGAATAAATTGACAAAATATGAAGTATTGATACTAAATTTTAGAGAATAAGCATTAATCTAATATAAATATAATATTTTTAGAATTTATAGTGGAATAATATGCATGATAGTTTGATCTTTCTTAAAACAAATACCCATAAACTCCTCAGCAAACACTTGGACCAGATAGAACACGTTCATTTAAAATGAAAAGGAAAACCGTAAGAAAAAGAAGAAAGGTAAACAAATGATTTACTTCACGGCCATGTGAAGGAATCCAAGGTTAAGGGACAGTATGGACACAACTACACAAGCGGTTCAGCTCCCAAATTTCGGCTGGTTTGAAAGCATTCAAGTGCAATTGTCATGCTTTTTTGACCTGCCTTGGGGCTTCACTTTCCCAAATTTCAGTGGCTCAGCACAAGTTGCACCCTACGCAGCAGTTTAGGCTGAAATTTGTCCAATATGAAGCATTGTTGGTGAAGCTATAAAACTTTTTCAATAAAATTATGGAAATGGTTAAAATCTAATACATTGGATGGAGGAGGTTTGTTTAATGCGTTTGTTCTTAAATTTAGAATCTCAAACAACCGATCCAAATCATTCAATGTGATCACACCAGTACATAACTGAATTTTATATTTTTTTTGCGTAAATTTTTTATTATTTTTTCAAACATCAACCATCTAAAAAATTATGAACCATTCAAAATAATGATTTTATAAAAATTTTAAAAAAAATAGTAAAAAATTTAAAAAAATATATGATTTGGTTTCATAGTAGATTTTAATATGTAAATCACATTGAGTGGTTTGGGTTGGTCATTTGAGACTCCTAATTTAATAACAAGCGCATTGGACTTTAACCTTGCTCTATGTAATTAATTTTAATGGAGATTAATGTAGATTTTCTTTTCGAAAAATATTATCTACATAATTATAAAAAAGATATATGCAATAATGTTTGATAGAAAATATAATATTAGAGCCATTGCACTCTACACGTTGCATTTAAATGCAGATCTCATCCTTATATATATGCATCAAAGAGCAGATTTGCAAATCTAATTTGCGCCATTTGTTTGATGTTCATTTAACAAAGCAACTAAAAAGTTACCAAATAAAAATGCAAAAAAAATATAAAAATAATATGTTTCTCTATAATATTATGGATGTTGGTATAATTTAGAATTTATTTACTAACTGATCAAGTTTTCTGTAGATTTGAATCGCTAATTTTTCAAATCGCTTAATAGATAACCACCGTATTAAATTACACATGATCTATAAAGTAATGTGAAATGTCTACAATTTATCCATTTTATATTCACTCTATGTTAAAGATCATGAAACGTGTCCCGACTCTTGATGGATGGCATTCGTCATTATACATATACCATTCATATCATTTAAATAATAATAACAACGATGTGTGTGTGCATTCCTTGTTATAATACGGACACGGTGCATGTAATTTTATCACTTTTGATATACATTTGGTCTCTTTTTACTACAATATTTAAATTTTCAAGTTATTTAATGAAAATTTTTACCTTTAAATTACTTAAATATCATACAAATCATTTATATGGCGAAAAGAATATTTACAATTTGAATTTTCTAATTGAATTACATATTTCACAGAATTTAGTATGGATGGATCAAGTACCATATAAAAGTCACAATTACCGTAAAAGTACTCTTGTTTATTTCGTCTCTTATTTTTTAAAAAGGAAATAAATTGAATTGAAGAAGTGGACGGATCAGGCAACGCCTGCATTGTCTTTGGCAGAACAATTGTGATGTAAGGAGAGCTTTTATGAAACGGCCTCTGTTTTGTACTGTTCCCTGTCCTGAAAAAGCCAAGACAATAAAGCCGTATGTTGTGGCACAAACCAAACGGATTCCAAACAGACAAGTCTTAAAATTATTTTGGGATCTATCTTTGCTGAGCACGTATGATACGAATGCAGATATCAAATGAATGTGAAAACTCAAAATCAAATATGGACCAGATAAAATATAAAGCAAGTTATTGAGCAATATGTATTAAGAATAAATAATAACAGATGTTACTGGAAACATATACAAACATAATTAAAAATAAACTTTCACAAAGGCATATATTTTTTTTTTACTTTCGTAATTTAAGTTACTGAAATCTAAAGGCACTTCAACAAAAGAAAAAAAAAATCAAAATAAAAGTTTTGAAGTTGTACAATGAAAACTTTGATAATTCAAATAATTTAGATATCTGCATCTCTAGGAGAAACCTTAAATTATCCCTATGCAGACGTTTGGTAAGAATAATTAAATTTTAGGTGTGTATAATATATTCATAAATGGTTACGTAAAATACATACATGATAATGCCTGTTTCATCTCAACCTCTGCTCCTCTAGTTACGGTTGTCATAGAGTCATTTACAAGGTATACGAACAATTTAAAAATACAAAAATTCAGACTTGTCCGACTCTTCTTGTTTCATTCTAAAAACTATATATTGCAAAATTAAGGTCTCTTGCCTTACAAACAGAATCACAATGCAATAGCTCTTGCAAACTCATGGCTAGTAACTAATACATCAGGCTTTCACAAACCATCTTCTTGACAGTTTTGTTCACAAACCCTCCTTTAAAGGAACTAAAACCCAACCAAACCCAAACCTTACAAAACAAATATCTCACCATTCACCAATCTATAGCAAAAACCAGCTAACAACCAGTCCAAGAACAAGCCCAACAACTCTGGACCCACTTCCACTCAGCCCAACAGCCCCAGATAGACCCCAAACCCTAATTTCATCCAAAACAGGCCCACAAAGGGAGCTATGATCATCACTTCTCATGTTATAATACACGCTGTAGAAGGCGACACGTGTCCTCTCAGCCCGGGCTGTGAACGTCAAGTTGGCAGCCTGGCTAGTTGCATTACCGACCGGCGAGTAGTGAAAATTCTGCGCTTGGTCGCCAGCGAATGCCATGACAGCTAGTGGTGGCTGGCAGTAGTCGCCGGCCGTGCCCAGAGTGAATGTGAGGTTGTACTTCTTGTTAGGTGTAGTTTGGACCATTTGGGAAATTATACCTTCCTTGCCAGAGAGGAGCTCGACTGCACGTTTTCCCTGTGGAACTGAGTAGTGGGCCAAGTCGATGAATCGCACAGCCCGGTTCGACTCAACCGTCCAGCCTGGAAGTGCTGAGGTTTCTTCATCAAGATTGGTTGGGAGAAGAACACCAAGGGAAGTGTTTGGAAACATCCATGGGCCCTCCTCAAAGTCCCCATTCAATACCTCATTGTCTGTAAAAAGAACAAACAGTACAGTAGTAAGTGGATTAGACCTGGATAATTAAAGCCCATTAACAAACCAACTAGTTTGGTCGATTCAGCTAACGGAAGGAACTATTCATCTAGAGCTGCTAGCCAGTGTTGTGTTGGGTTAGTATTATTACTATAAGGGTGATGTTTCCAGCTCCTCCATTTAATTCAGAGACTGGATGATCATAGTCTTAAATGCAGAAATTTTGTTCAGAAGCTCATGTATCATATGCTTATACAGCAACAAAACAAAGCCTGTATTTTTTTTCCCCTCTAATATTTGTATATATGCTTAAATGGTGCCATGGAAATTCCCTAAGACTTACAATGTGACCAGTATTGATTCATCGGCAGCATTTGCACGAAATGAAATGAGGAGAACCAAAACATTTTCTTTCAATTATAAGCAACATTTGCACGAAATGGAGAGGAGAACCAAAACATTTTCTTCAATTATAACCCATTTCCCCATGCACATGTGAGATGGACAAAAGATGGTGGCAACTGGCAAGCCAAGTAGGGTCCATGCACGTGTACGGGCAGTTAGGTGAATATAAAATTGGGGTTTTGAGCAACAAAGATTTTTTCTTCAGACCGTGTGAACAACAGTGAAATAATACCCTACAAACATGTATCTACTTTTGACAATAGTGCATTACACTAGGTTTTACTATACCCAGTGCTATAGCAAATTAGCAATGCATCCATCCCTAAAAGCTTGTCTGCCACTCACGGGAATTGCTCAGGCCACGTCCTACTTGCTCATTCACTCCCCATTTTTTTTAAAGACCAAAATACCCCTGTGCAGTAACCGTCGCTCTCTAAGAGATGGTCGATGTGATTCGAAAATCGAAGGTTAGAGATTCCATCAGTAGGCAATTTTGACAACTCCTTGCCTCCGCTGCCAAGTGGAACTGGAGCGGCGCTCATGGCGATTTCAGCCAATCAATGTAGCTTCTAGGGTTTCGTTACGCACACGAGCGGAAGAGGGCTGTGAATTCGGTGAAAGAAGCCGGTGCTTGCGCAGATAAAACGAGCGGAAGGAAGAGTGGCAAAGTTGTCGTTAGGCGGAGCCGGAGGCGAGAGAGAAGGAACAGAGAAATCGAGCTCCAGCGCTAGAAGTCCGAGAAAAATAAGCGAAAAACGAAATGGGAGAGGGAAGGGTATTTTGGTCCAATGGGGAGTGAATGAGTAAGCAGGGCATGTCCTGAGCAATTCCCGCCACTCACTTGACACATACAAATTGAAATAACTACTCTTTATAGTTTATACACCCCTTCATTTACTGAAAATTGGTATCCTGGAGGGTTAGATGAGAATTTAATATATACCATGCTGCGGGTCTTACATTGTCAGAAGCCTAACTCTTCTGGTCGACTGGTCCCTAGGAATGTTAAGAGTTCACATGAACTATGCACATAATGACAATAGCATTGTTTTTTTTTTTAAAACAAACCGCCCGTAGGCTATGACAATAGCATTGCTAGATACTGAAGCTTTCCTAAGAAAATGCTAAAATTCACCCTCCATGAAAACATTAATTTCTCTCTTATACTTGTTGATCTAAGCAAGTCATGTTAGCAGTCCAAACACAAATTTTACTAATATACTGTACAAGAGGTGCTCCATATCTGAAAGGCATGCACAGAAATAAAAAAAAAAGTAATTATAAAATTCACATACCATCAGGTCTATCAGGTGTGAACAGTTTCTTTATCGCAATGTTATCGATGATGGGGCCACACGTCGGGTCATCTTCCATGCCAGGATTTCTGAAAGCCAGGCGGGCCTCCTCGTCAGCTGCCTGGAACCCCCAGGCATAAGCATCCCACCCCTCAACACTATACAGAGTCTGAAGTTCGATTGTTTGAGCATTAGACCCCACCGATACATTCAATGCCTCCATTTGTGCACAGGTTCGTGCAGCACTGAATGTTACTGCATATTGCGATCCCTTCTCAAACTGTACAGTTTGGCTAATCTCTGCTTCATTGCCTAGTCGGGCCGCATGCTCTCCTTTAATTGGTCAAAAAAAGAGAGTATCATGTACGAGTTTATGCTGACAAAATTGGATGCATTAATTTACTACGTTTCTTTATGGTCTGTTCTTTGTCAACGAATTAAAAGACTTCTTTAGTTTTAACAAAAGCACATAGATGGATATTGAACAAAAAAAATTAGCAAGATCGATCAAACTCGTGTTTTCTTCAGTAACCAAAGAAAAAATACAAGAGCACAAAGTTTCTGGAAGAACTGGTTTTTTAACACTCTATTATAATTTGTTATGACAAAAAGTTTTTGTAAAAAAAAAAAAAGAGCTTCCAGTGGCACGTATGGAGGTAACTGTTCATTCAATTCTGCACAGGACATGTATATACTGTACAGATATGGAGGCCTGACTGGTATAGTGCAGAAGTATGGCATGGATTCCTCACTTTTTAACAAACAAGCACTTCTAAACAAGAAAGATATCATTTGCATGTATTTATTTGCTTTTAATTTGATTTAGTTACCTTGTGGAACAATTAATATCATTCCGCCTTGCCTCTGACCAGACGAAACAAGCTCGACTGAGCCATTTATGCTCCACCCAGGGATGGATGCGACCCCTTCTCCAATGCCGGCGCTAGCAAATCCGCCAGTTGGCATTGTCTCAAAGTCGCCATTATTAAGCAACCCTACAATGCGAAACAAATTTTAGGTCAGTACAATTTAATTGCTTAAGCTCTCAGTTGCATTCACAAATTTTTTTCAGTGCAATTGAAGTATTCCAGCAGTTAATAGAAGTTCAGTACTGTAGTTTGCAGTAAAGGTACCAATTAATGTCTTAAATTAGGCTGTACATAGCGTACATATTCATTTATAAAATATCTTCTTAACATTAGTATTTATTATTACTAATTAGCTTGATCAACTCAGCTCAAAACCAATGTGAGTATGTGACTGATTCACATATTTATTAGTATTTAGTATCAATGTCTTAAATTAGGCTGTACATAGCGTACATATTCATTTATAACATATCTTCTTAATATTAGCATTTATTATTACTAATTAGCTTGATCAACTAAGCTCAAAACCAATGTGAGTATGTGACTGATTCACATGCGAAAAAAATACCATGCTAGACACAGTGAAGGAAAATGATCATGGCTACACATAGACAAGTTAGGTGATTGGGACCAACACTCACAAAAACAAGCAAACACCCCAACTACTATAATCTCACTTAGTGGTCCTGGGGCCACCGATTTAAGCCAAAAAGGGTAGAAGAGGTCAGGACCTACTGGTAAGGGTCCACTGGTTAATGAGAATAAGGTCAAAAAGTTAGTGGAGTGAATAAGGAATTTGAATAAGGAAGGACTTGTTCATATTCTAGGATTTTGTTAGAATATGAATAAGCACCCGGATAAGCCCAAATTCCTTATTCATATATGCTGTTTGTTTTCACATGAATAAGGAATTTGGAGCTTATTCCTTATTCGTAATGCATCCAAACACGCCCAGCAATCATTCATATTCTAGATATGAGCACTAAATGTCTGATCCTTCATTATGAATTATCTCAAACAACTGAAGGACAGTCGATGCGAGGTTACAGCTAATAATCTAAACCCCATACATCGTACATTACAGAAAATGCTTAACAGAGTAGATATTAACAATGGACGTGCTAAGTAACCTTTATTTTGTGGCACTAGTTTGTGATGATTTATTTAATTGCTCTTTCATGACAAGTCTTTAATTTCTGCTTTGAATAGACAATGCAACACAGAGAAGGCCGTACAGACAAATGACAAATATAAAGTGGGATTCACAAATAAAGGCCAGCATCAAATAAGCATGCTAAATCAAGTATCATTGAATGGGCGTGCTAAGACATTAGTAAGGCACATGCATAGAGCCGTATCCATAATGGCACTTGAACTGAAGCCCTGTGACCATTTATGTGGCTGACTCCCCCAAATCATGCTCACAAGTACATTGATTCATTGTGCAATTAATCACACCATGAAGTGTCACAGAATACTAAGATCTAGAATTCTAGATCATAAAGATAAAGGCAAACTGCAGAACCAGAGGACATAAGAAGTCAACATCAAAGGACTGGGTATAACAACACAGAAGTCAAGTATTTGCTTTTTCTATGGCAAACATCATTTATACATGACTTGTATGGTGAGTCAATCTTGCCAAATATCTTTTTGATCAAATATTCAAAGAATTGGGGAAAAAAATTAAACATAGGAAATGATGTGATAGGAGGAAACACGGAAATACTGTTAGATTGACTAGTACCATAAATCCAAAACCAGATCAATTTGTTTCAAAGCTTATTAATTAAGCCTTGATTAACACTCTGATACACCGGCAACTGTCAGACAGAGCAAGATATTTATTTCGTGAAACAGCTCTGGCAATATTATAAGGTTAGGTATCAGAACTATGAATGATTTTTGCAATTTGTTCCTACAGCTGAGGATTGACTGAACAACACCAATGGGTAAGGTTTTATATATTCTCTTGCACAAAAAATTCCAAGGTAACTTTGCTCCCTAGTCACTATATAAGTTTTATCTAAAAAAAAAAAAAAAAACTTTGCTCCCTAGTCAATATTGCTTGTACAAAATCCCAACAAAGAATTTCCTAAAAGCAAAAATCTTTATTAATTTAATTTGCTATTTTCTTTAAGCATAAAAAAATGAAATATCTTCAAGCTTCCCAACAACTTAACAACGAATATTTGAGGTTTAATTACTGGCCCAACAACGCGAAAAGACTGTTACTAATGTATCTCAGGAAATTCTAAATGTTGGGTTGTATTGGGTTCTGAGGGAACAATAGATTTTGCCAATCAGTCATTTTCTCTTGTATGGTTCCATGTTAGTTCTCTAGTCACTTTGTTCCCATTTCCTACATCACAGGTATATTCTTCTTGTCACAGAGACAAGAGCACGAAATGAAATACCAACACCTTTTCTCATGTAAAACAAGGCCAAAAAGTAATTTCTCAAGGAAATTAACTAAAACGTTGTGTGTAATCTTTCTATTGGAACCATAATCCCACTTTTAATCAATCCACAAGCTAATTTTAAGTCTAATAAAAACAACAATGCACGAAGAGTACACAAAAATTTGAGTAGACTAATACCCATCCCATGTCAAATCAAACCAGATATTAATTGGAGAATACCAAAACTAGTGCACATTGAACCAAAAAATGTGTAAATCAGTAGAAACCAGGTACCCAACTCTCTCCTCTCTACAAAACCATTGCAAATCCAAATTGGCATTACCCATTAAGCAAAAACACAGGAAGCATTGCCCATTTAGCAAAAGTTAAAAGTTAGAAGCCAAAAAAAGGGGAAATGGGAACTCACCATCTTCAACTGCGGCAGAGGCTAGCTGAGCTAGAAGGAGAAGGCTCAGAGAGAACGGCGTGAACCGTGTCCATGGGACCCCCATTCTCTTTCTACTGCCTCTGTTTGTGTGATAGGAGGAAGAAATGAAGAATACAGTAGAAAGACGGTGTGGGGAGAGAAGGAGAAGTGAGAACCAGTTAGTAGTGGTCAGTGGAGCTCAGAGTGCACTGCCTTTTATGGGGCTGGATTCCTTTTCTTTTGGCGTTATGTTGGCCATCAGGAATATTTTATCCTTATAAAAATATAAATGAAGGGTTGGAATATTTTATTTATTTCTTTGCTTCTTGTCGTGTCTTTGCATAGGAACAAAAAAAAATATGTCGAGGGAAAGGTTGAGAGATTGTTGTTATTTCGGTAAACTTTAATAATTAATGGCTGACATAAAAGATTTTCTTCTAAGTGGGATAACGAGATCTATCTTTTTTGTTGGGAACAAGGATCTCAACTAGTGTTTACCAAACGGTCCGGTCCGGTCCGGTCCGGTCCAAACTCCCACGGTCCACGGGTTATTCCGGGCCGGTCTAGCACGGGTTCACGGGTTAAAACGGGACGGGTTATCACGGTCCACCTCCCAAATCTTGACCCAAACCCTTGATAGACCCGACCCTAGGTGAACCGGACGGGTAAAGACGGGCCGGTCCAAGGGCGTTTTTTTCCAGTTTTTTTATTTTTTTTCTTTTTTCATTGTTTTCATCTCAAAAATTTGTAAAATAAATTTATAAAAATTCATTAAAATATATTAAGTATAATTTTGTAGTCTATTTTAATTTTTTTAATTTGATTTGTAATTTTTTAATGTTTTTTTTATTGTTGATGGTTAATGGTTTATTGGTTTGCAATTTTGCATGACGAAAGATTGTAAAATATAAGTTATAAAAATTAGTTAAAATATATTATGTCTAATAAAATTAATAATAAAATAATTTTGTAGTTTATTTTAAATTTATTTTATTTTAAAAACTTGATCTGTAATTTTTTTAATAATTGAACAAATTCAAATATAATTAAAGTTACCCTCCTCCTTTTATCCGGGCTTGGGACCGGCTATGCTATTAAATTATTTTATAAAATAATAACATAAGCGGAGTTCTAACTTTTTTTTTGTTAGTAATATTTTTAATAAATATGTTGAAGTAATTTTAGAAAAAATTAAATTTAAAGAGTTTAGAAAATTATACCACCAATACCAAACTAGTAGTTCTTGCGCAAATACCATAGGTCGGTATCTTTCGGATCATATTCATCTTCCGAATCCACCTCACTCGCAGTAGCACTTGGTTGAGTTTCAGCACCGCTAGTTTCTCCTGGAACAAAATGTTGCATTCGATTTTCAGCTTCGATCCAATCCTTCATGCATACAAGTCTTTCGAAAATATTTGGGCCGAGTTTGCTCCGTCTATCAGTGAGAATTCTGTTCGCTGAACTAAAGCATGATTCAGATGGGACGGTAGATATGGGAACTGCAAATATATCTCTCGCCATCATCGCTAGCGTTGGATAAGCACTTGAATGTCTCTTCCAATAGTCGAGGATGTCAATTGATTCATCTTCCATGTTCGGCGGTAACCCTGTGTAACTCGATAATTCGTTCGTGATTCCATATCCAGTGATTAAGTCATCCTCGTCTCGCAACTCATCTAACAAACCACGGCGACTACTGCTTCAATTAAAATTGAAAAAAAAGTATAAGTTAATCAGTAAAATTTCAAAAAAAAAAGAGTATATATGTTAATAAGTAAAGTTTCAAAAAAAATATATAAGTTAATCAGTAAAATTTCAGAAAAAAGTATATACGTGTTAGGCCTTGTTGTTGAACTTGAAGGCGGTTGAACGGAATTTCTCCGTGCGTTGTATATGTTGAACATGGTCTCCAATGCGAAGTTGACGCGTGCCTCCTCATCGTGGCTCAGTAAACCGAGATGTCTTTTGTACTTTTGCAACATCTTCAAAGTCTACGTCTTATTCAATGATGGATTGAGGCAGTTGGCTACGATAGTCACAAGAGGTACCTCCTCCCAATATTTTAGAAATTTGGTCTTCATTGCATCTACGATTAGTGCAATAGTTTCGTCTCGATATTCTAACTCTAAAAATTGGAAGATAAAATATTATTACAATTCATTAAAAAATAAACAAATTAAGATAATACATTTGTAAATTATTTACCTCTAATACGGTCATACACCTTGGAAATGTTATAGAGTTGTTGAAGGAGCTCGTGGGCCGATGGAGTGTATGAGCTTGATAACCTCATGGTTGCTTCGAAGAAGGATTGGAGGAAGTCTTTTATATGTTGGAGTTGTTGCCACTCGCCCGAAGAGAGCAATAATTGAATACTATCGCTATTGCTCCGCAACATTTCGTCTATGACCTCCTTGTAAGGGAGGACTCGATGAAACATTCTATAAGTTGAGTTCCAACGGGTGTCTACGTCCCATGGAACGGCCAACTTACTTAACCCTATTCGTTGGCATAATTGATGAAAATTTTGTTTCCTAACTTGGTTCGAGTAAATATGGGTCATGGCATTCTTAAATTTGGTAATCAAGTTGTCAACAACTTCGGTTTCAAGGCCGGCCTTTACGGTTAGGTTCAAAATATGACAAGCACATTTTTTGTGTAACATGGCACCATCCATAATTGGGTTTAGGGACCAGAGAAAATAATCTATTGACTTAATGTTATTACTAGCATTGTCAAAAGATATTGAGAAAATCTTCTTTTCTAAATCCCTAACCAAGTTGTACTCTTTCAAGACATCCGTAATAGAATCGTAAATTACCTTTGCGGTGTGCGGAGAATCTAAAACACGAAAACTTAAGATTCTTTTCTGTAAAATCCAATTGTCATCAATATAATGTGCAGTAATACAACTATAACCAAGGCCATGTTTACAAGCAGTCCAAATATCAGATGTTATTGAGACCTTGTAAGTAGCTAAAGCAAATTGGGCCACTAATTCATTTTTCCGTTCAAGAAATTGTTTCTTGAGTTCTTTGGTGATTTTCCTATGGTGGAATCTCCTATAAAGCGGTTCGCCTACACCACAAATTACCAATCGTGCAAAACTCAAGCAATTACCCATACTTAAAGGTTGTTCTTTGTGGGCAATGTAACGAGTAAATTCGGTAAGCATTTTTTCCGGGTCATATTTTCGGTGAGTTCTAGTACCGTCCGAGTTTAAAGTTGTTTGGACATACCGAGTATCTAGTTCATTTTGCGGTTCTTCATGGGCATTTTCATGTTTTTTGGCATGTTTTTGAAAGGAGCTCATACCATTTCTTTTAATGTAAACAAAGTTAGCGGAACAATTTTTTAACTTACACCGTGCGAACTTCAAATTTTGATTCTCGTCTAATGTTTTTTCGTAATATCGCCACCAAATTGCGTTGTAATTCGGACCGGACCTTTTCCTCTTCTCCGTTGCTTGAGTGTTCGTTTTCGATGCCGGTGGAACGAAAGAATCCGGAGTTACACTTGAAGGAGTCGGAATAATTTCGGGAACACTCGAACTTGCACCATGCGCTCCACTAGAATAATTAGGATTTTGTGGATATGTTGGTGGTGGATAAGTAAGAGGTGGGCCAAATATATCTTCACTTAATCGTTGAGCAAATTGATCATTAGGATTAGGAGGTGGAGACGACATTTTTTTTTTTGAATTTTGGATGATAAGATTGGAATAAAACTAAATACGAAATTATGAAAATAATATTGGAAAACTACTATGGATATAAATATAAATAGAATTATGGAATTATGAAAATGGAAACGGAATTATGAAAATAGAATTGAGAGAATGTTTGCTATGGAAATATGAGAGTGAGAGAGTGAGAGATTGCTGTTGAATTGGTGTGGAAATGAGATGATATAGAGGGGTATTTATAGAGTTATAAATGTTGTAATATTATTTTTATAAAAAAACTTCTGAAATAGCCGTTGCCCATTGAATGTAACGGCTAAATTTTCAACGGTTAAAAATTTTCCAACTGCTTAAAATGCCACGTGTCAAGGCCAGATTAGGCGCGAAAACCAGAAGCAGAGAGCTGTCGGGCGTGGTCTGGCAAAGGTCTACTGGGTTGGACACGTGTCGAGGCGGGATTGGGCGCCAAAACCAGAAAGGAGAGAGGGCTGTGGTGGGGGACACGTGTCAACGCGTGGTTGGGCGCGAAAACCAGAGAGAGAGAAAGAGCGAATAGCAGTTAGACTCGTGGTGGGGGCGCGTGCTGGCGCGTGCTGGCGTGTGGCTGGCGCGTGGCTGGCGTGTGTCGGGGGGGGGGGGAGGTAGACACGTGTTGGAGCCCTATTGGGCAGAGATAAGAGAGATAGAGAGTGGAGAGACGGGTTGATGCCTTGATGGGTTTTGAATTTTGATGGGTTGGTTTTTTTTTTTTAGAATATTGGGTTTAGACGGGTTTTCACGGGTTTAGGGCGGGTTTAAGGTCCGGTCCACGGGTTAGACGGGACGGATTTAAGGCGGGTCTATACTAAAATGGCGGCCTAAATCCGTGATAAACCCGACCCGGACCACCCCCTCGGTCCATCACGGTTCATGCACGGTTCGGTCCGGGTCGGGAAACGGGACGGGTTTATCCCGGGTCGGGTCTGACCCGCCGGGTTTGTGGTAAACACTGATCTCAACTCTATTCAAAGCCAATTAATTCGATGGTAGTGCAAACAATAATAAAAGATTGAATTTTACTGGCAATAATGAAATTAATATTTTTTTATAAGTAAAAAATTTGTAGGCATAGAGTTAGTCTAAAGGTAGTTCGATATCAAATTTCATATTATTTAGATATTATTTTATATTCAATAAAAAAACATATTAGATTTGCGTTGTTATATTATTTCAAAAAATTTTAATAACGATAAAAATAGCGTCAAATATATGTAATTTATATCAATATTATTCGTATAAATTATTGACGTTTTGTTTTTCTATATATATATATATATATGTGCTTTTCGTATATTATTATATTGCAATAAAACTAACTATATTGAGTTATAATTTGTATTATTGGAACAATGAATTGAATTTATATATCATGGATTATTTTTTGAATTTCAAATTTACTGTCAGCGTTTGGAAGGATATTGCTTAATACCCACTCAATTTTTTGGAAAAAAAATTGAGAATTTTGTAAACTAAGGCTAATGTCCAATGCATTTATCCTCTCCAATGCGCTCGTTTTTCGGATTTTAAATATCGAACGACCGATCTAAATCATTAAATATGATTATCATATTGAAATTAAGTACACAACTGAATTTTAGATTTTTTTTTAAAATTATTATTATTTTCAGATTTTTAGAAAATTGTTGATCTAAAAAATTATTAACCATTTAAAAAAATAATTTTCAAAAAATCTGAAAAATAGTAAATAAATTTGAAAAATGTAAAATTTAATTTTTTTTTTATTAGATTTCAACATGAAGATCATATTTAATGGTTTTGATCAATTGTTTGAACTTCAAAACCCGAAAACAAGCGCATCAAACGAAACACCCGTGTCCAATGCATTTGACATTAGCCTTATTTTTTTTAAGATAAAATAGGGTAAAATTGAGACTTATTGAAATAAAATATCACAAAGACTCTCTGATCGGGTTTGTAACAAAAACTGAGACTTATTGCAAAGAAACTTGAGATTGTTTGCGGGAGAAAATTCTGACGGAAATATTTAGAACAGTACTACTGTTAGCAATTTAGCATTGGCCACTGAGACAGCGAAGGAAACCGAAAGTTTCTGTAAATTGAAAAATAGTTTGATGAAATTTTTAATCCTTTTATATATTTTTTTATTAGTAAGAAATTGGATTGAGGACTTCAATACGTATAAAAAAGATGGAAATAAATTTATAATCTTCATCGGTAAAATGCTTGCTATTAAGTTCTAAATTTCTGATTTATAAATTATTTTTGCATTAAAATGTACGGTTAAGAATCAATAATCTTGTCTTAAATTTACATGCTACTGGGTCCCATGTCCAATTATTTTTTCCGTAAGGATAACATTAGTACCAAACAACTTTTTCTTTGTCATTGTCTACTTACCTACCTTTATGTCCGTCGCTAACTGAAGGTAGCCCTTTTATGTGTTCGGTGATTTATTGATATATTAATGCTAAAAGAATATATAGTATCAATTCGTTGTTCAGTATAAAGGGTTATAAAAGTTAATATTGTCGGTCACTAAATTTGACATTATTATATTTGTCATTGAATTTTCAATTATTCATTTTAGTATATGATCAGTGATTTATTATTAATATCCAAATTTTATCACTCTTTTCTCATCGAAAACAGTAACAAAAATAAACTAAATTGAGATGGAAAATTAGCGCTTTGAGTAAAGTCAACGATTAATTAAATTTGAATAATTATTGAAGTTCATTTATTAGAAACGAAGAATTCAAAAATCAATGACCAAAAATGTATTTCATAATTTGCTCAGTGACAACCGGCAATAATAGCCGAGATATAAAAAATATTATAGGTCACTCATAGTAGAGAGCAAATTGTAGACTCGCGACGGATGGATCTTAAGGCTTTGCTCCAGGATTCCTAAGAAAAGGGGAAAGAAAGGGACGGAAGAGGAAAGAAGGCAAATGAAGTTTAGAATAACGAAGATACCGTGCTCCAATCTCAAAAGTTCATATCAAAAGTTACTGTCGGTTACCTTATTGCTAGAATAGAGAATGATAATTTAGTCCTTTAATTTTCAATAAAGAATAGAGATGAATATAGTGGGGTATGATGTCAGCACCTCAAATCATAAGGGTATTTTTGTCACAAAAATTTAATTCTTGAGACAACTCAAGTACACCCCGATTTTGGGGTTTACTCATCTTTTTTCTCAAACCACTTTCTAGGAATCTTTCGTTTCCTGTCATTTCCTTCGATTCACCCGCAGACAGCTCTTGGAGCACGGTACTGAGGCTACTCTTCCTTACCTTTTCCCCGGTTCTCCCTCTCTGGAGCAGAGCCTAAAAGTCGATGGACGATAGTCAAGGGGCGAAGCCAGAAAATAATTACAGGGAACAAAATTTTAAAGATCGAACAAGTAAATGAAAACTTATTTATAAAAGGAGATCTTCTCTATCCTGAATTAAGTGATTGACAATTAATTAGGGAGCAAATTATAGAATATTTCTAAAAAAAATCAAAGAAAATATACAATTGTAATTTTTTTTTAGCAGGCGGTCAATGCTCAATCAGTCCCCTTATTGGATCCTCCCCTGCATAAACAATTAAACATATAAGAAAAAATTACTATGCTCGATATGCTCCATTTTATTTGATATATAAGGACAAACAAACCTAAAATTTATAAGTTATATCTATTCAAGTTTATAATCAAGAGATAAAATTTATAACACTTCTTCAAATTTTAAGTCTGATATGTGTCTAATCATTACTCATGCATGCATACATCGCTCTCATCCTTGACCACCCCGTTTGGATGATATGAGAATAAAGAAAAATAGCTTCTTCCTAAACATTCAAACTCTTTTCAAAATTATACACTTTCTAATGTTTTCTTTCTAAAATTCTTATTCATTCCTTATTCCCATACGATCCAAACGAGCCCTCAAAGACAGCAATAATTAATATCTCTAAATGGACCAGCAGGTTCTTTAATGCTCCCATAAATCCTCATTATTGCAACTAAATACTCTTCGACATTACATATTACAACCGGAAACCAACAATTAATTGGTAGATAAAACATTTTTATTGTAAATGATAGTACAGTATTGACAATAACTAAAGCAAGCCAGCATAAGCTTTTAAGGCTGTCATATTATTCGTTGGATGCAGTTCATTGTGAACAAATAACACATGAATAATTTACATCCTTGATATTTCAAATTATATAACTGATAATAAATATATACCAACTCTTTATATAATTGACTACGTAGCACAAAGTAGCAGGACAGAAATACTAACGACCACAACAACGGATAAAAGTGATCAACAAAATTAAATGCCAATAAACTTCGGACTGTTATTTTTCCAATTTGTTCGATAAGATGAACAATAATTGCACCAAATTTAATATGTAACCTAGCTTAAAATTTCCATTTTGGTTTCCTTTTTGAAAGCACTGATCGATAGCTATAGTCTTTTTTCCATGTTTTGCTGGGGATTTTCACCGAACAGTTCATAATTTTTTTTTCTTTTTTGAAAGCTAGGTAGAGGCTACCTAGAGGGAACAGTTCATGAATTGGTATAAAAAAATTATATTCTTTTTACTAGGCAAATTCGTTGTAGACATAATTTTGTAACTAGGTTTTAGTTTAAATCTTTCATTTAAAATTATAAACACAGATGAATTATCCTTAATGATCAGAATCCAAACTTGATTTAAAAGTTCTATCCACAATAGAATTACCTTAACATTTTATAGTGATGTCATATATACACACACACACACTTCATTTCACTTCTTAAACGCGAAACGTGAGTTTAATTTAGATTGTTACTAAAATTTACTCCGTATATATATATATTATTATATAACATGATTAAATATTTTGACTTTGACAAATTAAATTACAATTCCCCATGCGCGTCAAGCCCGGTAAATGGCAATACGTGGGAAAGCAAGAATAAAATGGTGCATTATTATTAAAAAAAAATGAATAAATAATATATAAAACAGACGCATTCACATTCACTGTGTCAGTGGTGATGCATGCATTGACAGATTGACTGGAGGTCATTATATAATTTCTCATAAGTTGCCTTCTTTCTTTCACAGTTTCACACGAAAAATCGACAGTAATTACCCACTTCACTACACTACAATTGGTGCGTTGGAGTTGGATCAGATTCAGACCATTTAAAAGGTGTCCGAGTCGAGGTGTCAAATGAGTCATGTGAACTTGTCCGGAGAAAGACAGATTATTAATATATAAACAATTAAGCTGTTCTAGCACCACCTAACTCTACGTCTAAGCAGTCGTATATTTTCGTAAAATGCAAAAGTGGTTTTAACGGATAAGATCACAAGGATCAAAGCATTCTGACCGGCGGTCATTTTGGTCAACACTGACCAGAGGAGAGAGGAGAGGAGATGATGGTAAAAAACTAAAAAAGGGTCAGCACTCAGCACAACATTAGATAGGTTCAGACTTCCAGCGTTGACATGGAGAGACATCATTAGTTTAAAACTCTTTTTTTTTCCCCCTACTAGATGATTATTCAAAGAAAAAAAAATCAACATTTGGTTCGTACCCTCAAAATTGGGAGATGTCGTTTTGATATTTAATGCAAACTGTAATTCGAATTATTTTTTGAATTTGAATTATTAGTTTAAAAGATTCGTCCAGATCAAAATTTGCAAATCAATGCAGTTCTTGTAAAATAACCGGAGTCAATTATGCATTGCTTTTCTATTTTCCTTCTATTTTGATAAAAAAAAAAATCAAAGAATATGAGTATAAGAAAATATGAAAAACAAGACCACCATTTACAATGAAGAACACAAGGTTCCAAGGATATATAATAAACCATATTATCTCCTTAAAATCATATTGATACGTTTATTTTCCGTTTTAGATCTTCACTGCTGTCCCAAAAAATTTAGGCTGGTTTCCTAATTTCCTCAACGTAAATTTTTTTTTTGAGGGCTTAACGTTAAAAAAAAAATAGGCCCATATTTTTATTTAACTGATCTTAAACATCAAGAAAAGGCCCACGAGATTCATTGGAAACAGGCTTGAAGTTGAAAGTGAAAGCCACTCATCCTATTTCTTCTTCTGTTTGATTGATGGACACCATTACACCAATACGATTTCTCTTCTCATTTCATCCATCATTTCTGTTTTGAAGTGGATGATATGGAGAGGAAAAAGATCTTTTACTTAATTAAATTAAGAGGAAAGTTTTAGTGCCACAATTTTAGAGTGTCATCAAATGTCATAATTTTACTTTTTATCAATATTTAAATTTTTTAAAATTGAATTGTTGAATCCAACCTTTGATCTTGTACAACTTAACGATCAATGTGTTTCCATATCAATTTTATTAAATTTGGAGTTGATTTGATATTTGATCAAGAGATTAAAAAATGAACGAATCTTGTTAACTATGACAGATTAATTGTAATACGTTCATGGTTTGCCCTCTTGATCAAATATCAAATCAATTCCAAATTTTATAAAATTTATATGGAATCGCATCACTCGTTAAGTTGTACAAGATTAACGGTTTGGAATCAACATTTAAATTTAAAAAAAATTAATTATTGATGAAAAGTAAAAAATGTGGCATTTAGTGGCACTCTAAAGTTGTGGCACCAAAACATTTCTCTTAAATTAAATACCATACGATTGACTACAAAAGTCTTGCATAAACTGATAAACACTAAAACACCTAACAAGAAATATAAAAGAGAAAGACGCAACAAAGGACCGATTGACAAAATATTCGGATATGGCCTCAAGTATTGTTTCGTTTAGTCATGTACTGGCTTAATTCAGTCCGAGAATATGAAGAAATTAAATTGATTGAAATATACTTCAAATTTAGAAAAAAAAAAGTTTCAAACTGTTAGAACATAAATGGAATTTTTTATTATAAAATTCAAAAAGAAAAAGACAAAAATAGCTTGAAATTCGTGATATTTAGTTTCTTTTATGGGTTTAAAAATATTTTTTTAGGGTTCATGATATTTAGTTTCAAACTACAGTCCAGAAAAAGTTAACTGTGCGTTTTAGCACCACAAGTCTTTTCTCCTGGCCTGATTTAATCTTGACGGATAGATTTTTATGGACCGTACGAATTTCGACGAACTTGATATTAATCACGGGATATCCATTATTGATCGGACGGCCACAAATTAAAAACTTACACTGCAGATTAAAAAAAAAAAGCCCACGGAGGATCTCGTTCTGTAGAATTTTGTGTCGCAGTTTTACTTTCAAACTTTTTTCGTCTTGCTTTTGGATTTTATTAAAAGAAAGAATTCCACATAAATAACTCTGACGCATAATGATTCTGATAAGAACAATTTTTTTTTTCACGCGGGATTTTATTTGATCGAACTTTTCATATTGGTAGACCCAACAAATTTTTGAGAAATCAAATAACAATAAAATTTCATGTCTAAATTATTTTATATAATGAGAGAATAACAATAAAACCGATGTCTCCATTTTGGAACTAAAGGAGAGAATATGCACCAACTCGAAAGCAATCGATCAGTCGGTCAATAAGTTTGGGTCGAGCTCCACTCGCACCGAGTCGAGTCGAGGCGGAGCTCAGCTAGGTTCGCTAGAGCGTCGCATCTTCTCCACCGAAGGCGGCGGCGCTCGGCGCTTCTCTCTCTCTCTCTCTCTCTCTCTTCCTCTTCCTCCGACGAAACGCCATGGAAGAAGGAGGAGAAGGCGCTAAGCCTCTCTCCCCTCCTCCGCTCTCTTCCTCGATCGCTCCTCCTCCTCTTGACACCTCTCTCTCCGACGCGAACGACGACGCGATCGGAGAGAACGGACAGGATCATGAGCAAGAGGTCGTTTCGAGTGGTGATGGTGTTCTCTCCGACGAACTCCGTGCTCTGATAGTGCGTCAGGTAAAAGATTTAACTTTTTTTTTTTTTTCTTTTTTGTTTCTCTTTTTATGTGGTAAAATCGCCAGGATCTTATGTGGTTATGTGATTATATATCTTGATCAGAGCAAAGAGTGGAAGTTCAAATGGGATTTTATGATTGTTTATACTTTTTTTTTTCCTCATTGTTCTTTGGTTTAATATGATCTGATAATAACAATATTTATCAGGTTGAGTACTACTTTAGTGATGAAAACCTGCCGACGGATAAATTCTTACTCAAGTATGTGAAGAAGAACGGTCGCGGTTCTGGTAAGTCAAAAAACTTTTGTAAAAGCATGGTTTTGTAATTTTGTTGTAGTTATATGGGACCATGATGATGCAATGTTTTGATCCAGCATTGATGTGATGATGTTGCCTGCTCTATGCCTATGGTAGCTCATTACATAACTAATGCTTGGAATTGATAGTTCCCTTACTCATCTGAGTTGTCCCACTTTGTAAAATTTTTTCAAATCCTATATCAACAAACCTTTTTTTTTTTGGATCAATGTGGATCAATTTAATCATTACTCTGTGTTTCTTTTTTTTTTTTTTTTTGGTTAATTACTCCTCTAGTTCCTATTGGAGTCATTGCATCTTTCAGAAAAATGAAGAAACTTGTTAAAGACCCCTCATTGATTGAAGCTGCACTCAGGACATCATCCAATTTGGTAATTTATCTTTTTTTTTATATATATTTTGGCAGCAAATAATTTATCTTTTCAAATGTTTAGTTCCTTTAACATCATTTTAGTTTACTCCTTACAATGGTTGTAGGTTGTCAGTGAAGATGGTAAAACAGTGAGGAGGTTAAATCCATTGCCCATTATTGTTGAGAGGAAAGATGATAAGGTCATGGTTACCCTTGTACAACTTACTTTATTTATTTGCTTGCTTATGTTATGGTTTTGATGGCTAGGTAAGAGAGGAAGAGAGACAAAGAGGCACAAGTTACATGTAAAATTAGATTGATCCTCTGTCGTGCAAAGAGTCTAATTAAATGAAATGAAATCAAATCAAATCCCATGCATAAACCATTCTGATCAAAGCTAAGATACATGGCCAAATGATCCCTGATGCAACCTGGGTCACAACACAACAAATCACAACCTGTTAAATATTTCTTGTGTAGGCCAGACTAGTACCGATGTTTTCATCAGTGTGCACTTTTATAGAGCTGTTTCAACCATAAGGTTATGATTAAATGTCTACCTTGTCGTACTAGTTGGTTGCAGGTGCATTTAATTTTTTTAAATTTGTTTTTGACATCATAGCTAAATTTTATTTTACAGTTAAGAACGGTTGTGGTGGAGAATTTACCGGAGAATTACTCTGAAGAAGGTATTCAACAAACTTTTGGTGAAGTTGGAAAGTAAGTTCCATTTGGCATAGTAGTATTTTAAAGGATGTTTCGAGAGAGAATTTTGAAAAAAAAGCATGTGATATGTTGGAACTAATAGGGCTTTGTACTGTAGGATTGTGAAAATAAGCATTCAGGATCCACAAGCTGCTGGAGGATCACATAGTAGAAAGGAAGTATATATGATCCGTAGTAAGGTATTTTCTTATTTAAGGAGCCTTTTTATCCCCTTATTGTTGTAATTGTTTAGTAATTTATGTGCTTATTGCAAAGTGATCTACTCAGGTGCATGCTTTTGTGGAATATGACTCCGTAGAGGCTGCTGACAAAGCTGTATGTATTTACTAAAATCTTTATCTCAGTAAAGTAAAATAACCTGTTGTATTCAGACTTAATACTGATTTTGTCAGGTTGCGACATTAAATGATGAGAAAGACTGGAGAAGGGGGATGAGAGTCAAGCATTTGTCCAAACGAACAGTAATTAATTTATACACATTACTCTACAAACTGCATTTCTCGTTCCTTTTTAATGTGCCATAACATGTTATCTAAAACAGGGATTTAACAATTTTACTGAAAAAAATAAAGAAGCTGAAGGTGGAGAAGTAGGCAGTGATGATAAGGTAAGTACAAATGTCCTCTCATAAAAATACAATAACTATTTTATCAAAAAAAAAAAAAATACAATAACTTCAAATGTTCTTTGACTTGAATTACTGCTCGAGTTTGAGCTTTTAATGCTTCAGCAGTATTGGTTCTAGCAGTTGCTGCAGTGTTGTTGTGGTTATGCACCAGCCAGTACTACGTAGTATACAACTTTTTAACTCTCAAGCCCTCTGGGTATTTCAGGAAGAAGAGCATGCAAAAGGAAGGAAGCATAACAACAGGAACCGGCGAAAGGGACTTGGACCGAAGAGTGGTAACGAACAAGGTACTATTTGCTCCCCCCCCCCCCCCCCCCAAAAAAAAAAAAAAAAAAAAAACTGTGATTGATGGTCTTCAAGCACCTTTCGTATTTGTAAAAAGGTTAATTTATATTTTTTAAGCGGTCAATATTTTTTTCTAATCTAAGAATAGAAAAGTGATGACAATTATTTTTTGACCCTTCTCCAATTTAACCTCCTCTGTAGTACCAAAGTGCGCTATTTAATGTGATCTTAATTTAGTTTTGAAATTTGTCCAGTAGCATAGTGTACTTTATCTCTGTTAGTTGGTCCGCATAACTTTTGCTTCAAGCTCAACTACTGCTGCTAATCATACGCAGAGATTTCTGGAACCAGTGCAAACGAAACTAAAATCACTCAAAATCTGCAAAGAGAATTAGGTTTGCTAACTTTACTAGTGAACCCTTCCCTCCTTTGTTAGACGTACCAAAATGCAGCTAGTGTCCTCCCTATTGGTTTATCTTGTGTTGAGATTTTCTTTGTGGCAGTTTTGATTTGCTTACGTGGGGTAGTTTAAATTTGTGTGTAAAGGTTCGGTGCACACCTTAATATCAGATGCGTTTGTCAGACGTGATCAGGGATATCAAATTTGAAAATTAAATTGGCCAGTTGGCTCTTTTCTAGTGTGACTAATCAAAGTTGTGGAGCTCATTTGATCTTTGCTCTCTTCCTGAGGCTTCCTCCATTTGTTTTAATTTTTTTTTTTTTTCTATTTTTTGGTCAAAGTTGTGGCTCCACCAAGATTCCTTAATGTTTTGACCAAATAGATGCATGCCTCTTGGTGGGTGATTGCATAGTGATTCCTTTATTTGGAGTAAAGAATTGAAGGTTTGACTTGTGCTGTACAAGTTTTTTTTTTCCTGCTGCATGACATCAGTGGTTTCTTGGTTCAGAGAATTTTAGTGGTTTCTTGTGCTAGCTAGCTCCCCCCATAGGGTCACACATACAGCATGCTATCTTCCTATTCAATTTTTTTTCCTTTCAGATTCCCGTCTTTGTCCTGCGTTTGATTTACAATAAAAATGTGTGAAATAAGATAACCAGAGGTTTTTTTACTTATATTTCTACAATCTGCACTAATTTAGGTTTTGTTGTGGCTAAATTGGGGTTTGTTGAAGGCTTGTTGTATAATAAAGTGCTAGTTGAGCATTTGGTGTAGCATTACCTTTTATCATTATTGACCTCAGCTATATATAGGGTGTTTTTGGCTAAAATTAAAGTTAGATTTCCGATCAAAGTCACAAACTTCAGTACCAGTTTTTGTTTATTAAAATCAGGTGTTACTGATACACTAGTGGAATGTGGGACTATCCTGGGTACATTTAATTTACTTTTTTTTTTTTCACCTTTTGATAAATGTCCAGGGCATGGACGTGGGACTATTGGATCAAACTGTGAATTTGCAAATAAACCTCTTCCAGGCCCGAGAATGCCAGATGGCACAAGAGGATTTACAATGGGCCGTGGCAAGCCAGTTCATTCCGACCACAAACCCAATATGCCAGATCCATGACGTGAGAAAAAAGAATGTTCTATTTTGTACCAAATTGACTTGGAAATTATCGGTAAATTGCTAACTATAAATCGCAAAATATCGTTGTTCTGGGGTTTCAACTTATATTGAGCTTAAGCCTTTTGACTAACTTGAGATTTACTATGTTTGTATATTGATGGCAGTGAGGAAACATGTAAACTAATTCGATATTTATTGTTTGTTTGTTTTGTCTGGATCGATTTTTAAAGAAAATCCATGTAAAGTCCCATGTATGTTTATACTGATTGCCATGTGATTTATTTTGTTCCTATTGATATTGTTGTATCCGGCTTAATGTGGTTTCATTTTGTTCCACCCTAGTCTTGTATTTGTAATTTTGTTTGTAACAATGAAATGTGTTTTTCTTGTTCTCTTTTTTTAAGATTTTGTGGCTGCTTGCAACTCGAATGTAGGGTTAAGGGGATAATCTAAGAGGAAAGCCTATTGGCTAATTTGTCTGAGCAATTATCGAGCGTCATTGTTTAACACTTCGAAGTGCATATATATAAAAGTGAAACATGACTTTATACACTAGTATCTTCGTAGTAGTGAATTTGACTGCGCAATGCACCGTTACGCACGAGCATATTTGTTGTAAATATACGTTGATTATTACAAACAAGGGTTGAAATAAGCCCGCCCATCTCAATCAGACGTAATATTTAATCTACGAAGTCATGGTTCGCTCTTCGCCATGAGGAAAACTCGTTACCTTTTGTTAAGAAGTGACAAATGAGATATTGAGAAATTCATAGTTCACTACTCACATTTGACTGTTAATTCATTTTATTTTATAGTTCCATTTAAAAGATTTGGAGATATATGCTCAATTTCCTTACCTACAACAAGCTAGTCGTTTACCAGACTTGATAGAATATATTTGGATCATGAGTTGGATTGACGAGGATATGGCACTAATTTGAACTTTTCGAATAGCCGGTAACTAAGTATAAAGTATTTAATTGGAACAACAGAACAACAAGATTAGTAGCTATTAATTCCAAACAGCTACCCATTATCTTCACGCCAAATAATGTTTTGAACAGTTGTTAATCCAGATTAGCAGTATCCCTTAATCCTTAATAATTAAGACAAAGCCGAATACGAAACTTACTCCATAATAACTTCTGGCCGACTTTAACAGTTCTGAATCGCACATGTCAAAAAGCTATTCTTACACGAGACAAAGTCTATTCTTACCATTTTCTATTCTGACATAAGAACCTCATGTCGCAAGAAACTTCACATTTTCCACATTTTACTTTTTTTGTCTTTCGCCAGCCACAAGCAAATATAACTTGCTATTCAAATAAGAAAACAGTCTTACTCCTACAAATTCTTACTATGATTGTAATATAAGACCTAATAACACCGCCCTTGCTCAGTCAAATTATATATTTCTTTTTATTTTTTTCTAAATCCGGAGGAGGTGTTGCCTACTTATTCGGGAGTTTGCAAAGTCTTCACTTGAACAGAAACAAAACAGACCACACGATGTCACCACCTTTTCCAGCCGAATTTAGTAAAAGCCAAGAGATCGAGGAGTTAAACCAACAGCCAACGCCACCTTGTAGCCCTGTGCAAATCTAACTGCCTCACCTCAAATCCAATCTATAATGGCCGAGCGACCACCTAAGGTGCCTGTTTTCCATCTAAAAGCAACACCAACAACGGAACTGAATCCCAAAATTGCCATTTCTTTGCTTGCGCCGCCCCCTGACCCTCCTCCGTGGGCTAACAAATTCCCTGATTTTTGTCGTGTGAAAAGAGCTGCACGTCGTGGTGACGCCGTCGAGTCATCTTTGTCAATGGATGGCCCCGAGTTTGACCGGCTGGACGAGGACTTTCTCTTGAGCATGTTCCCTGAAGACCGGGGCCAGACGTCGGCCACCAACACCATTCCTGAGATATCAGAGAATAACAGCAACAACCCTTGTGAGGTGGATAAAAAGGAGTTAGAGGAGGAAGATAGTAGTGAATACAAGTTGGAAACAGATGTCCTGACAGGAGGGACCCAGATTGAGGCATCGTCGCCTCCTGAGGTCACCTCGCCAATGGATAATGAAGGTGCACCCACCACTGATCCAAAGAGAGTAAAGAGGTGTGTTGACTTGGGTTCGTATCTACCAGCGATATAAGAAAAGTATTATATCATCAATATCTTTTGATCTGGATGCGTGGATGTTTTGATGAGATCAATTCTCTGTCATAATGTAGCTGCCAATTCGAAGCACATGATATTGATTTGGATCCTCAACAGCCACATATACAAAGAGCAAAAAGTATAAATTTATAATAATAATAATAATAAGAATAATAATATGAATAATAATAATAATAATAATAATAATAATAATAATAAGGGATTAAATGTTCCATATAATTAAATTATTGTAAAAGCCTTCCAAATTGAATTATGTAGTGAACTCGCTTTTAGTTTCATGATGTTTTTGACTGGAGAAATATTTAAAAGTTGGCACTGAAATTGTCAACCTAAAGGAAGTTTCAGCAATGCAACACTTGCCATTTATTTTTGTGTACATATATTCTATTTTTACTTGCATCTATACTGTTCCATGCATTCTTCTCAATTTCCTTGTGCATGCTATTGTAAATTGCATCTAGAATTAAATGTTCCATTCCTCTCAATACTCTTTTTTTTTAAACTTCTCTCATTCTATTTTAAGACGTTTTACTTGTCATTTCTACAAAGGTAGTGGCAGTCAAACTAGTTTTCTTTTTATTAATGTTGATGAATCAAGTTAGACAGCTCTCAGATAACTTGAATTACATGTATTAAAATTGTTGCCCTACTGGATTAGTACTGTTTCAGCAGGCTAAATTGCAATATTCCGTACAACTATTTGCTTAGACTGCTGACGATCTTTTTTATAAATCACAGGATCTTAGCAAATCGACAGTCTGCACAAAGGTCTCGTGTAAGGAAGTTGCATTATATCTCAGAGCTTGAGCGCAATGTACAATTGTTACAGGTATGTTAATTGAAGCATTTCTACTATCTCTTCTAAGGTCTTCACAATTTCTTTCTGAAATTGTTGCTGACTGTTTATTGTAATATGCTTGCATCTGTTGCCAATTCGGTCATGGCACGTCGCGTGCCATTATCTAATCCGGACTGTCCAAGTTGAAAGATGGCAGTTCGGACAAGATCATCAACCTATACAAATGAGGTTGTCGATCTAGAATCAATGGCACGCCATGTATCTGGAACCGAAATATTGGCAGCAGATACAATCCATTTTAGAATGAGGTATCAGCATTAACTCCTCGAGTGGCTTACCTCGACCACCAACGCACCCTCCTTACCATGAGCAATGGTCATCTAAGGCAAAAGGTGGCAACTCTCACCCAAGACGGCATATTCAAAAAGAGTAAGTGCTCTGAAGAACTTTATCTTTTTAATAATAGAAATCACCCCACCTTTTTTTTTGTAAGAAGTTATGCTTCGAATAGCCTGGTTTCTGTTATATTGAGCTTGAAATTAACCAAGCAGTGGATCAGTAACATGATTTTCGGATTTCTTTTTATATTTACATAAGTGTCATTTAAACCTTCAAATTTAGAGGGGAACTTGGCATAGTGCAAGCTTTTGAAGAGAATTTGTGCAATATTCCTTGCTTGTACATATGTGCATCCATCACTAATAGATACATCCTATTTGTAATATCTCGATAAGAAACCACACTGAGGCAGAAGTATGAAACACTTTTTAGACATTAAGTATACATCAAGCAGCTAGATTAATCAAGTATTATACTATTAATGGGAGTTTTGCTATGGTGAGTCGCGACTCACCAGAGGGTATGTGAGTCGGGCTCAAAACTCCTAGATCTTATCCAAAATGACCAATCCAAACCGTCCAATACGATCTCCCTATTGAAATCTCCATGCAGACAAAATTTTACATTTTTTCGAAATTTGTAAGTATTCTTTTGAAATTTTAGAAAATCGTTAATCTAATTAGTTCTGAACCGTTCAAAAACAGCAGTTTTTAAAAATCCGAAAAAAATACTTAAAAATTTCGAAAAAATGTAAAATTTGGTCTTCATGGAGATTTCAATAGGGAGATCGTATTGGACGGTTTGGATCGGTCATTTTGAACTAGATCTAGGAGTTTTGAGTCCGACTCACAGACCCTCTGGTGAGTCGCGACTCACCATAGCAAAACTCCTATTAATGGTTGTAATGGAGGGAAATATTAGGCGAAAGAGAGAACATACCAAAGTTTGGTAAGCTTTATCTTATATATATACTAATGCATTACTGTTTTTTATTAGGTTACCTAATTGAAGATTCACAGTATTTCTAATAAATTTCTGTATATATATATATATTTGAATTTGCTCTTTTACATGACCTGCAGATCAGTATGATGTGTTACTGAAAGAAAAAGAGCGATTGAATAATTTGCTTCAACAACAGCAACAGAACGTGCAGAAAATAATAATTCCAGACGATGACCTTGATGCCAACCTTGACGCTGAATCCATAGCAGTTGAAAGTAGTGGTGAGAAAGATCTACCAAAACATAGCTAGTTTTAGACTTTTAGTCATATTTCGTTCCAACTCTGCATTATATTTTTTACTGGTTTAGATACGTATTGTCAAGAGTACCAAATATATTTTATTTCAAACTTTCTCACCAGTTTAGTTGATATTTGGCAACACCATCTCAGTTAAGTAGTGCATGCACTGTTATATACTTATATTTGTAATAATAGATGCACTAATTACGGATGGTTTGTTAATCTAAAGGAAAGATTGGAACATTCCTTTTTGGGCCTTGTTCAATTTCTTTTTTAGATTTGTTGTCCTAATCAGCGTACCATCTTTGAACTTTAGCAGGACTTCCCCTGGTTTTAAGTAAAAAGGACACCTAAATGTTGCCAGTTCAAATAAATAAGTATCACAATATTTAGCATAAAATTCTGAGCATGTACAGCCATAAGATATATATGTTGCAACAGAAAATAGATATAAGTTCATGCGGATGCAATATTAATGGCGGCGTGCAATTAGAATTTTAGGCAAAATTTTATGATTCTTTTGGTTCGAGGATACTTGAGTGTGTTTAATATAGCATTATCTAGACATGGTTAAATATAATCTCTATTAACAACAACAATATTAATTATCGTTGTTTGTTAATGAATCGCTCTGTTATTACCGTTGCTTGGAGGTTTGTCCTTAAATTGACCACTACTATCCGTTGGACATGAGCCTAAAAGTTGATGCTAATGTCATCTATGCTAAAGCAGAATTTCAAGTTCAAATCTGAGCATAGATTGGATTGATGTTGGAAAATTTGAGAAGCATTATTAATATGCTGTCTACTGTCATGTACTAAAAAAAAAAGTTGTGGTTGACTACTCTTGTAGAATTCTTCTAAACTTTTTGCCAGGTTTTATGATATTTTTGGATTAGTCACAACCTTATCAACCACTAAAACCGGTCACTCTTTGTTCAAATGAGTTCAAATTCTTCATTAATTTGTCATACATACATGTTGTTCCAATTCAAAAATAAAAAAGAAATAACATCAGTTTCTCACAGATGGTGTGGATTTTACACGAAGTTGAACAATCTGATGTCTCAAGAAAAGCAATGTAGGAAGCACACGACAAACTAATTTAGTTTTCTAACCATATATCTATTTATATGAGTTATCTCTGAAATTTTAATATTTCATCAGCAGGATAGGTGAAAGTCACGGAAAATACATCTTCTTGGTACATACCGAATTTTTTACACAAAAAACAGAATAATACCAATTTTGTTTGCTTAAAGAACAAAATACCAATTTTGTTTGCTTAAAAAACAAAATACCAATTTTGTCATTTTTGAGGATTTGTAAATTTGATGAGGTTCTTGTACAGAGTTTCTTAGATACAAAAGTAAGGTTCATTTTAGATCTGGCAACGCATTCTTCAGCCAGTTACTGGTGTTTAGTTTTGTAAATGCTGTTGTAAATTAGTAGCTTAGAGATGATATTAAATTTAAAGTAGCTTTACAGTGAGTAAGCAGGAGTCATTTTATTGTATAGATTATTTGTACTTTCAAAAATGGAAAGAATCTTGTGTGCGAATGAAATGTTTAAAATTCTCTCAATCTTTTTATGCCCCTCCCTGTACTCCATTCTATTTTTCTTTCTTTTTTTTCTACTTCCTGTTTAGTTATTTTTATTTATTACTTAAGAATTGATGGTACTTAAATAAATATCCTCCTTATAATTCCTTATAACAGCACCAATTTGTAAAAGGACTAAATATTTCCTAAAAAATTTATCCTGAGTACAGCGAAATTATTTCACGAGAACCAAACTACTGCTGGAAATTAAGGGGCAAAGTTGGAATTTTATATTGATATCGGTTATTAGTTATAATCCTTTGCCAAAAGAGTAAGCTCTTCATTTAGAATTTAGAAAGTCTAACATAAACCTTCCAATTTAAGGTTCTGAGCGTTCTGACTAGTGACTATCTTCCTCTTCCGTACGTATTTCGGCCAAAGGTTTATTTAAATATATTATTTTTTTTTTCAGATATTGACTACAGCATGTTGCCATTGAACTCACTACTTTCTAGAGAGGAACTAAAATTTAGAGAGTAATTAAATTAATGACAACAATATTAGTGGTAAACAGAAAATTGATTATTCCCACAAGAGACAAAAGCCTTGCTCAACATACTCTCCAATACCATAGCAGAAAGAGTTACATCCTCTCACTTCAAGCTGCCATTGATGATCCATGTCACTGTCAGGCGAATCCATGCCGATATCCATCTCGACCCAATCGAGCAAATCATCATCAAAGAATGCCGAAGAAATCGAACACTCATGGCCATCCAGACTTAACAAGATGTCGTCCAAACTGCAGTCTTCGCAATCTTCATGAGAATGTATCAAATCAGGACTTAGTAATGCGCCTGCATTGTTAAAATTCGGCAGTTGGTCAGCACAGGTATTCTCTTCCTCAAGAGAAGTGACCGCAAATGCAAGTGTTTCGTCCTCTTTGGCGTCTTCTAACAACTCCATGAGGAGATCAGTGTCGATCTCCGGTATGTCCATGCATTCGTACATTTGGGGATCCATTGATCTTTCAAGAGAAATGGGTTGGAAATCTTATCCTCTATACGTAGTTATATATCTATTGTTAGAATGGTACCGGTTTGTGAAATAGGTGACATGCTGAGAAGGTAATGTTCGCATTTAATATAAGGAGGTGATGAGGGTGAAAACTGTGAGTCGAAGTAGGTGGAGAGTTCGATGGTTTTTTTCTTTTCAATTTTTTTATTTTCTCTTTATTTATTTATTTAGAAGAAATGATTGATTAGTATCAGTATCACAACTAATATCACGTGCAACTAACGCCACTTGCACCCCATGCGAATGGACCAGAAGGAAACCGGGTCGACATTATTAATGAGAATGCTTTATTCTTATCTTTTTTTCGTTTACAATTCTTATCCCTCAGATATAAATATACTTATAGGCATAATTATATCAATAAACTATATATAAAATTTACACGTTAATTATATTTACTATATAAGCTTTAGAAATACCGTTCTAATTATCAGTGAACCATATATAGTTTATATTTTCTGTCTATGATTTACTGAAGTGTTGCAAATTTGTTAGTCGACAAAATTGAGAGGAAACTTTTATTAAACGACTAGTAACTCTCATTAATAAATGTGATCTAAACCTATGGGCATCGTACTGTACTCCACACAGTAATGCTGGAAAAAAAAGATACAGAGTACATATAATTAAGAAGATTTGTCCGGTCAAGAACGCGACGGATCAAAACATATATACTTAACGAGATTTTTTTTTTTCTAAAAATACAACAACAAAAATAATTGAAGAAAGGCCAGGGGAGAGGTTTCCTTTTGTTTTTTTTTTTTTTTTTTTTTTCATTCTTACACAGACAAGCATGTGTCTGGCAAGTCAAAGTAATAAATTCAGGCTTAATCAGTCACCATAGGGAAATTAAAAAACCACTATTTGTAATGTAAATTTTATGAAAAAATATTAATAATTTTGCAAAGTACATAAAAATATGAGTAATTCTAGAATCAAACACGTTCGACGTCAAACACTATCCTAAGCTCAACTATTAAAATTTTAAATTTTAGACTGATTTTACATTTTTTTTTCAAATTTTTAACTAATTTTTCAGATTTTTTTAAATGGATGGTCCAAAAGTAATTAGATTAAAAATTTTCTTAAATTTATAATAAATAGCAAAAAAATTTCAGAAAATATAAAATTTGATTTCCATAAAAATTTCATTATGAAGAACATATTGAGCGGTTCCGATTGGCTGTTATAATCTCAAAAATTGAGATCCCATCGCGTTTGATGGCTTAAATGTCAAACGCGTTTGACTCTAGCATTACTCTTAAAATATTAATATTTTTAAAAATAATCAGTCACTACCTTTCGATGGATTTTCTATGGTCGTTTTAGAGCAAAAGAATGAGACAGAACCGCATTATAGCAACATATGATCCAACTAGCTTAAGATGCCCTCATATGTGGGCAAATAAAGAAATAAAATAATATTAGACAATAAAAATATATTGCTTAATCTAGCATTGATACAAATATATATGTTATTTAATTTGTTTCTGTATTAGATGGAAAATCAAACAATGGTGTTGCTTCGTCTGACAATTAATATCCAACCACAGATCAAATCGATCGAACGGCAGAAATATTTGTTTACATGTTAGATCTAGCGTGTAATATCTCTACTGTCCGTGCGTTTATAAGTAGTAGAGATATACAAAATATTACAGAGAATCTTAAACTGCCCGGAATGGAGCCGGTCATTAGTCATCACTCAATTCTTCGGGTGTATTTGGATTTTGGAATCTTGGATGTTTTTCAGAACAGCCAGCTGTTCCTATTCTTCAATGTAGTGTGATTTATGAAACAATCTCTACAAATTTCAATATCTTTACACTATTTTTTTTTTTGTGTTATGTGTGTGAAACGAATGCTCTGCAAATTTCAATATCATTCGTACTGGATCTCTCTTTACCTTTTTATTTAGGTTGCTACAAACTATCACGAGGAAATTTCGTCTATGGGATAGTTTATCTTTTCTTATATATACTTAAAGAGAGAATAATGTACAAAAATTTTAAACATTAATTCTTCATTTTTTAAAAAAAATACTGAACTATATACTGGACAAAATAACTACGATATTTCACTTGACGGGGAAAAAAATTTATTTCCCTTTTATTTAAGTAAACTTTGGAAGATATCTTATGACCAGTCAAACTTAACTTCTCTAAAATTTTCTTGAATTTGATTAATACTGTTAGCATCATCAATTACTACATATACATTTTGAAAAATTTAAAATATCTTTAGTAGGAGACGAATACTAGTGACGTATATATATACAAAGTCCGACTCCTCTTTAAATATACATCCTATTACTATTAGACATTTTTAAACAGATGTTGACAGTCCATTTAAAATCGGACGATCCAAATTAAAACTTGGCTCTGTACATAGTAAGACATATCAAACAAATAAATGTAGAGCAGCAGGGCCAGTTTTTGTGAGGACTAAACAGACGATGCATATCTATTAAGAACTCTCTCATGAAATCAGTCAAATTTGAGAGAAATCAACTACCAGCACGCAGCATTATTCAGGAACAGTAGCAGCAGGGCCAGTCTTAGTGAGGACAATAATGCCATGGCAAGGGACGCACAGCAGCCTTGCTAGTGACCAAACAGCCTGGCAATACAAGCAAAAGCAATTCTGTGGCCAATTGCTGATTAAAGAGAAATTGTTAAAAAAAAAAACAAAGAAAGAGAAAAATAGTGGGGTTTAGAGCACATGGACGCATGGAGTAACGTGAGGCAGGAAAGATTCCTTTCATTAATTTTGTGGGTCATTTGTTTGATGTAGAGGGACGGAGTGTCTCTCAAGCGATTAATTAAACAAAGGCAATCGATTTGTGTAAGAACAAGTTTAAGTAGCAAAAAAAAAAAAAAAAAGGGAGGTATGTAGGCATGTAGTTTCTATATATCCAGGGGCGGAGCTAAATTAGGGCATGCTTGGGCAAGTGCCCAGGCTTGATTTTGCATAATAATGACCCAAGTTAATATTTTTAGTTGTACTTCGTAAAATTATTGTTAAGTGCCTAGGCTTGTTAGGAAGGAGTCAGGAGTGCCTAGGCTTCGTTCTTTTTCTCATTTGGTATTTTCCTCCAAGCAGTCTATAAGTGCCCCAAGTCAAACCTTAACTTCACTATTGGTCTACATACTGAATATTATCTGCACATTAAATGCTTATTATTTTTTTTTACCGAACCCTTGTACATTATTGTCGTTAACAAAAATTATAACTTTCAAAATCTGAAGTCTGAATTGATTCAAGCAAATGATAATCTTAAAAAAAGACAAGGATTAAAGTAAGAGGCATAATAATCAATTTTTACCAACATATAGTCTTATAAGAAATTCAAGATTTTACAACAAATCCGAGAAAAATAAATGTTGATATTCATATATATGTAAGAACAAAACCTAACGCAGTCTTTAAGGAAGTAGGCATATCTTTATTTATAGAAAATAATTTGTATCAATCGAGGCATATTAATAACCTATTATCACATAAAAACCTTCTTTATAATTCCATAGTAACCCTTGTGAATCCCACTTATAAAGTTTTGTATTGAATAAAATAAAATCTATGTAAATCCGAGAAAAAGAAATGTTGATATTCATATATATGTAAGAACAAAACCTAACGCAGTCTTTAAGGAAGTAGGCATATCTTTATTTATAGAAAATAATTTGTATCAATCGAGGCATATTAATAACCTATTATCACATAAAAACCTTCTTTTATTATTTCATAGTAACCCTTGTGAATCCCACTTATAAAGTTTTGTATTGAATAAAATAAAATCTATGTAACAACTTATATATTCTAGATGTCTGAGTATTTTTTTTTTTTTTACAAAATCTTTTCGTGTGCATATTATCACATCTGGTTCATAAAAATAAAATTTGTTTTCTGTTTGTATATATTGATCAAACAAAGTGCTCGAGAGGACAGCTTTACTTATTTAGGTGAAATCATGAAATAGTCAAATAAGTCAGAGTAGCTAAACATGACATTCATCCATTAAACAATGAAGCTTTGCAAATTTCATTTTAATACTATATTAAATGCATTAAATGCAGTTTATTTGCTGAATTGAGAATTTCCAGATAGTAAAAAAAAAATGTTGCAAATTGTGTAATAAATTATTTTTACGAAATAAAATATAATCGATGCTGAAACCTGGGCTTTCATTTGTGCCCGGACTTATTTTAATCCTAAATCCGCCACTGTACATATCTGAGGACTGAGGTGGCGAAGTCAATTTTCCAAAACCTTTTTTATTTAATTCAATTAATTTTTTGGGCCACTGGAGAAGCTGTCTCAACGAATTGTTAGTTGACCAGACAAGAATAACCTCTCGTGCTTATCCTAATTTAAAACACAAACAAGGAATGTTTTTTTGTTCACTGATTAGTTGTCAAGACATCAATAATTGAGAAAGATAACCTCTGGTTGAGGCTAAATGCTGACCTAATTTATCCTCAGTTTTAAAATGTTTTTGTCGGCAAACCAACTACCACGGCCATCTCTTTGTAGTTGATCAGATTAAGCAGCAAAACAAGAACCTATCAAGGCTTTGAAAGAAGGCTGTAGAAACATTGGATTGGCAAGCAGTTTTTATGAAAAAAGGTCATAGCAATATAATGTACAACGCAAATAATACCAAGCATAATGCATTATTTTTATTTACACGGTAATAATACCATGGAAATTACGTACGAATAGATGCACATCTAAATGCTAAAATGGGTACTGTCAGAAAAACCCGTGTACTTAATGAAGAAGTCTTAGTTAGGACAAAGAAAGAACAAGTAGCAGCACAAAATTCTATCAATTTACGGGTTTAATTGGGTTGCACCTACATTCTTCATCCTGCAATCCTATGAAAACTTCAAATAAAAAAGTACAACCGTAAAATCGAGTGACCATAGTAAATTCGTATGAACATGTAAATCAAATAACATTTTGATGTAAATTATATTTCAAATTAAAAAACATTTTCCTGTAAATTGTCCTGGCCGCAGAAGCAGAAAGCATCACTGCCACCAGCACGTCATTTTCTAACATTATATCTCCTTTTTGGTCAGCATATACTTTTTGTTCAACCAAGAATAACCTTGTGTTTTTGATGAACTTTCTGTGATCTTCACCAGTCCCCTAATTTGATTTCAGTTTAAAGTAAGTTCGTTTATTTGTTCTTAAGATGAAATTAAACCAACGTATCCGGCGAGTAAAGCTAGGAAGCATGAGAGAACATAGGCTCCACTAACAATTACTGAGTCTTTTATTCCAGATGATTTCCAGCGACAATGAATGGGTCCCAAATGAGAAATATTCCTCATAAACCAAAAGGTTCTTCGTGTAACACTCAAGTAAGAAACCTGAAAAACAAGAAAATATTAATATTCAAAGGAGGTGGAAACACTCTGCTGGTTGAGTAATAAAATTTTCATCTCTCTTTTAATTCATTCAAGTCTTTTTCAATGGACTTTTTGATGATTTTCTAAATTGGGTGTGAATTTAAGTTTAACTAGCACTAAAGGTAAAATTCTGTAAGCAGGAAGATAAAGGTCCCTTGTGCATATCTAGGCATTGTACTATGGAGGTCAGCTTGTTTGACAGACATACAAGGATATAGGTGCATGGCACTACTGCAATTTACTTACCAGGCTTGCTTAAAAAGGGCTCTTAGGGACAAGTCTTAGTTAAGGAAGGCCGTGAGGGAGCTTAAGGAGGCTTTTCATATCATGGAAGGGGGTGCTGCTTCTTAAGCTTGGTTCACTGATCAGGTAAATGACATGCTTTTATTTATTATTATTATTTTTTTTTTTCTTTTGTGGGGAAACTACTGGAACCAAAGCCAACCCATACTTGGAAAAACAAACAACTAACTGAACCTAAATGACTCGAACTTGCAGCCCAAAAGCAAAATGAGGCCTGAGGAATTCAACCTGAGCTAAAACCTTATCCAGAGATGATCAGCAACCTTATCACAACCCAATAACACAGGTTGCAACTTCAATCTAGCCAGGAGGAGAACCAAAAGACAACATGACTTGAGCGAAACCAACAACCCTGGACAAACTATATTCGCGCAAGATAACAACCCAAGCACTATGTCATTAATTCACCTTTTACAAGGAAAATTTATGGGATTTTCTCATAGTTAACAAGATTAAAGTGTAATGCAACTGTCTTGCAGATCAAATTAAAAATTAGAGATTTGCATAGTATCACAAAAGGCAGGGATATTATAGGAAATAATGAGAAAAAAAAGGGGCATTTCCAATTAAAGAGATTACCTGAAATGCTATTGAAAATAACTCCATATTGAAAAAGCCAGTAGCTATGAAGAGTGGGAATAACATTCCAGAACAAGAAGCCATAGCAGTGAGTGCTGCACCTAGTGCCATTGACCCAGTTTGCCCCATTACAACGGAGGCCTTAGACCTGTTATGGAAAAGAAAACCTATGCACCCTCCAGCCATTGATGATCCCAAAACAGCTAGCTCTGTGAGAAAAAAAATGAACAATTTTAAAAAATACTAACAAGCTTCTATAAGAATTTGCTTCAAAATATAACAGTAAAGACAGCATCTCCACAATTATCCTCATCAAGTTCTTCAAAATAACCATCGTCAAACTATGCACTTTTTCACCAATGTTTATATAAAATATGGGCATTTCAGCTATTACAAAAAGAAAATGGGGAAAAGAGGGCAAATAAGCAAAATGGACTTAGAATTTCATTGCTTAGTACGGCTTGTGTGACATTTCTTGTCTTGCATAGGCACTCATAAAAGATCCCTCGAGAAAAAACAATGAAAAAAAGAATGTTTATCCGACCACGATACTGGTGCTTAAGGAAATATAGACTAACCAGGTGACAAAGCAAGGACGGCAACAGACAATCCCAAAAAGGCAAGAGCAGCAGTTCCAGTGGCCAGACCATCAATGCCATCTGTCACAGTAACCCCATTTGCCGTTGCAAGAAAACAAAACATTGTTGCAACAAAATAAAAGCTTCCAAGGTACTGAAGCCCAAAAGGGGACGGCAGAGGTATCAAACGTTTCCTTCAATAATACAGAACAAGATATTTGTTAGTTTTATTTACTCTTACTTTCAAAGATTATACCAAACATTTTGTATTGCCTACAAAGAACGTCTGAGATTTTAATACATTCATTTTTAGAATCCAGAATTGTTAGGTACATTTAAGGAATATCACCAGTTGCGAATTTAAGTTTTGGGAAAGAATAAAAGCACATTCCTCCATATATTCACATTTTGTCCATACTCCAAATTTAAGTTCCTCGAAGCCTGGACGTTGCAAAATTCAAGCCAGACTGATAAATGCATTTAGCAGCAAATCAATAGGAACTTGTTAAAATGGTCACACTATTCTGCCCATACCATAATTATAATATTTTAATTCTGTAAAGCCTTATCATCACTAAACCAAGCCAAGCTGATTTAAGCACTCAGCAGCAAATTAGTATAACTTGTCAACAACAAACTCACAATCTGAACTGTTGGGACAGTTTTACCCACTTAAAACTTGACTCAATTAATCATTGTCTAAAAAAATGTGCTACAAGTTGAGTACATGTATTGAAAATGCTGACATAATTCACAATTGGATTACAATAGGAAATGTGCATCTTAAGTTAACCTCAAAATGTACTCTTAGGGGAAAAATTATTAGAGAGGGTGCATTTATTAGTTTTTAACTACTTTATCTTAGTATCTCACAAATTATGAGATGTACATTGTGTAAGGTGTCAACATACTTGCAGTATCCAACCAATGGCAGAAACACAGTCCTACAGATGCCTGTCACCACATTGAAGAGGAAAATTATTAGTGTAAGAAGGGTTATCATATCAGAAAAATATCATACATGTAGGTACATACTATTAGGTACCACCGTACCAGCACAGAAAGCAACTTATTTAAAAAAATAAAGCCTAAATAAGCATTAAACACGGGCTAAACATCAATGGAAGACCAAAAAGAAACAGGATATACAGTTACTAAACACAAATATCAGCACAGTAGAGACCAGCAAATTTAACCTTAATGTTACAGAAAGAATGCTTACTTGTATTGTCAGTTTTAGCCATCCTGGCAAACCAGCATGCCTTCCACCACCTCTCAAAACATCATCAAAAAATCCAACAACACCAAAGGCAAGAGTCGCAATTATAGTACCATTTACTGGGTCTGAAGTTTTACCAGTCAACACTACACCAACAATTACTCCAATGGGAATAAAAAATAAACCGCCCATTGTTGGTTTAACCTTATAAGACAATTGCATATTTGACCTTTCTTTCTTTATAATTTGATAAATCTTCAAAGTCTCCAACAAAGGGGTGTACAAAAAACCAGCAGATGCTGAAATTACAGTAGAAATTATGAATGGTTGTGTTAGAAGCAGAGGCTTGAGAGGAAGTCTGACAATGCGCCATGAACACCAGTCAAACCACAGAAGAAACAGGCCAATGAAGGTGATTAACCAAAGGTTTAATATCATCCCTTCTCGGATTCTGATAAAAAGGAAAAAGAAAAGAAAAACAATAGCTTTGTAACCTGCTTAAGCTTAACAAAGAGCCTTTCTGAAGCAACTATGGATGAAAAGACTTATACGATATTTGCTACAGGAACCCTTCACTTTTTACTGTTTTAGAAAACTACAAGTGAGTTCTACAAGAAGCAGACATAACAAGAATTTACTGAGATACATGCTTTGAATAATTTGGCTCTTGTGGACTTTTCTGGTTAAAATTTATCCAATTGGTATCTCAAATAATGCATTAACAGGTTATACTAAATGATTTAAAATTTACATATCATGAATGCAATTTGTCGGTTATTGTAGTTATTGACGATTTAAATGAGGAAGGCAAAATGCTAAAAGCACAAGTCATTGGAGAGGCATAATTTTCTATTTTTTTTTTTGCAGATGATGAAAAAGTAGGGACCCTTTTTCCATGTTTTTGACAATATATATTTTGCTAATATCCACTTTCAGACAAAAGAGATTACTTGTTCACCTTCTTTTTTTCCGACCATGTGAATTTCCTCGGAGGCTATGTGCAGCCACTGCCAAGGCAGCATCAGGGACGTGATTATGTTCTTTTTTGCTAGCTGGTAAATCAACATCCAGGTAGGGATTAACATAGTACTCATCATCACTTTCCTCGCCTTCGCTTGATGAAGACTGAGGTAATTCACTCAAGAAATCTGGATCTTCTTCAATCAATGAAGGAAAATCAGCAAAACTCTAGAAATTAAGAGTTCAAGTTTAATGTCAGATCACAGTATATATAGTGTCTTCTCACTTGAAATGATCTTACACAACAACAGAAACGTTACAACTTACATGTTATAACAAGTCAATCTAAAAACTGATGATTGATAGATAAATAATAGTAATAATAGAGCAAGGAAGGAAAGAGGAATTATCATACCTCGTCAACTAATTGAACCTTGACAGAACGGCGCTGATGAGATTTCAACGGCCGATTATCGAGTTTGAATCTTGATAACACCTACGAAAGAGAGAAAGGCGATTTACAAATTACAATACAGTACGATAATCAACAAAATTTCCGATCAATTACTGAAATGAAACATAGATTGAGTGTGAGATCAAGAGACCTGCGACCTCGATCTGACACGAGAAATAGACTTCGACGCATGTCCCAACGGCGATCGCCGGAGTTGTAAATGGCGGAGGTGGCATTGGGAAGCGAGAGAAGACATGGTCGCATGGAAGGAATCAGAGATTTCGGTCGGAATTGAATTGCGCGGTTGATTTGACAACGACGGAGTTTACGAGAGAGAGAGAGAGAGAGAGAGAGAGCGACTGGTAACAGTGTTTGAAAGTCGCAAGTGGGAACTTGGGAACTGGAATTTGGGATCAAGCTCTGACGTGGCTTGGATCGGATATTGAATTCTGTTTGGGTTTGAATTCATAGTAGATTAATTTAATTGCAATTGAAGTTGACTGATCAAAGAGTTGACTGCCCGGAAGATTGCGGTAATACCAGCAACCGGAACACAGGCCGACATAAAGGTATTCGGTAAAGAGACAAAATATCGGAAAATACTGATTTCGGTCGGTGACCGGTAAGGGTGCCAGGTAGGGTAGCAGGAGTCCAAAGATGAGAAAAGGCGTAACAGTTTGTTTAATTTATCTTGTACGCAAGCTTGGTTGACTGACGAAATCAACAAGACTAAAAAAGTAAAAAATACTTTTTTTTTTTTTTTTTTTTTTTTTTGCGCTAGAGATGGAACAGGCTCTCTTTTTCTAGGAAAAGTGCTGGTACTACAAAAGCAAGATTAGCAAAAATCACACTGAAAGGTGTTGTTTTCTTTTCTGGGCAAAATTAAGGTGACTTTTTGTTTTTATTTTCGTTTCTAATTTAATTATTTTAGTTTACATATAGGCCCTGATCAAAATAATTGTTATGTGGGATTTCATTTCAATTGAATTGATTTCATAGGATTTCGTTGGATCTAATTACATGAGAATTCCAACCAAATGACACCAAATCCCTTCATTTTGATAAAAAAATTTCCAACGAAATGAAATGAAATCCCACGTTAAAAAAAAAACGGGATTTTGATCAGGGCCATATAGAAATCGAGCCTATTGAATTACATTATTAAGTGAATTTTAAAATTTAAAATAAATCAAGTAAAACAAACTTCAATTCAGTTTATTCAACAAAACTGAATAAGTATGAAGATATTAATTTACATCTAAATCTGAATCTGATCTCCTCTTCCAATTTAATTATTCACATCTATTTTGTTTGTGTGCTTATAAAACCAATTTCTAAGGAGACAAACCACCCACACTTATGCTTATAGTGTATTTTCTTTTTACTTCTAATATTTGAATAATTGGTCCAAAACACTTAATATGATTAATACATCAAAATCTTATAAAACTCAAATTTATACTGTAGATTCTTTACTATTTCTTTGAGAGAAAAGCCATTGTTCTAAATTTTTATATTATCTAAATAGAAATAATTTTCTTCAATCTAAAAAAAAATAATGAAAATATAACGCTTGGTATTCACTTTATAAAAGTTGAAATACACATTCCATAAGCCCATTTCTTTCGGAAGATTTCTTTGGAGAATGTTGATGCAGATTATTGCAGAATCCATGTAGGCTGCTCACTATACAAGCTCTCCCGTTATTTTAACGGATCTAAATTCTAAACTAATAAGGCCTAATATAAAATCTTCATTACTTAAGACGTAAGAAAATTGGGCTGTTGGGCCTGTTAAATTACGTTTAAGAATCACGATTTTAGTTCTCTACAAGCCTATAATGCTTATAGGTAGCATATTATATCAGCTATTATAACTGTCATCGCTAAATAAATCATCGCTGCCATCGCTGCTGTATGTTACAAATGTTCAGTTTAATAATAAGGAGTTTTCAGTTTAATAATAAGAAGTGTTCAGTTAAATGCGTCAGAGTCGCACCAGAGTCAGAGTCGTGCGTGGGTCAAGAGATGCGCTCGGAGGCAGGGTAGAGTCGGAAAAAATTTAATTTGAACCGGATCGATTCATGACCCCTTCTAATTTTTTCATGTATTTTTTGTTCGGTTCGTGACCCCTTCGCTTGGTTTTTTTTTCTTATAACAGTTATATTTCCTGTTGCAACTAACTGAACATTTATATTTAAATTACAGAACATTTGTACTTATTAAACTGAACATTTGTATTGACCCAACTGAAATTTTTGGCAAAAAAAAAAAAAAAAAAAACCAAAATGAACATAGTGAACATAGCGAACACTTATAAAACAGTGAACAATTCTACTACAAATGAACATTTGTATCTAATAAAGTGAACACTTATAATAACGAAATGAAAAAAAAATGCACACTGGGTGAGTAGAGGGGATAGAGCGCTGCTCAACGAACGCTGGCCGCGATGGCAGCGATGGCATTAATCAATTTTCATATTATATCGATCTAAGATCGTCATTTTGATATATTTTTTTTTGAATAATCTACTTTTGATATTTTAATGGTGAATTCGTGCTGAAATTCTATTGTTGAAGAGACAACAACAGCACAAAACCATTACGAATTTTTAAAAAAGATCGTAGTAAAAAATTATGTCTGGACTGAACAAATTTTGTGGACATGATTGTTTTTCAAGTGTTTTTTTACGCCTTTCCTACTGCAGTCTTTCCAACTTTATAAAAATAATTTTTAATTACATTTTTGTATTTTTATGAAGAAAAAAGAAAAGACGTGATGTTCTGTTCAGGCCCAGCCCAGGTATATAGATTTGGGCCCTAAAAGGCCTTTGAATTTGGATAAAGAGCAAAACCCTAAGCCTCCCAAGTGATCTCCAGCCGCTTTATTACATTCTCTCTGAAACTGCATTGTTCCGGTTTTCTGTTCTATTTAGTCCCACTAGAGGAATTGAACTAGATATAGAGCCGTATATAAACCTGATGCGGATGCCTTGGAGTACGACCTTACTTGAACAGGATCTGTTCTATAGGATCGTACCACTGTATCCTTGAGAGCAAAGGAGACAGACAAGCAAGTCTGGTTGATGAATCATGACCACTGGACCAGAGCGTGATTAACGGCTCTGATTCCTCTGATTGAGGGCTCGGCAGCTGTAGAGGATCGTTCCCAGCTGGCTCCGGTCTGATGGGGTGGTCCAGTGGTTGTCTGACAGACTCCCCTCCTTTTTTTTTTTTCCCTACTTTTCTTTTGTTTCATTTTCCTTCATCCCCTGGACAGTTGTATTGTACCTATCCTGTTATTTGAAAATCATGCTTTCTTTAGTCTATATTCTCTCTCTCTTTGGCATGAGCTGTGTACCTTTTCTAAGAGAGAGAAAGCAAATGGTTATACGGTGCTCTGATAGTGTTTGATAAAATGCTCAAGAGAGATAAGGTTACAGGCAGTTACTGTTACATCAGTTTTCATCCAAAAATACTTCTTTTGAGGCAAGGAAAATATCAAAGCAAAAAAACGCATATTCCATCTTTAAATTATTTAGGTTTTGAGCTAGTGTATATACTTGATGAAGCAGCTATGGAGATGGCGAAGGGATAAGACTCCCTATGACGTATTTCTAGTTTTTTGGTCTATTCTTTTTTTTTTTTGTATTTAGTTTTTTATTATTTTAATTTACTGATATTGTAACTTTTGTAAGACTAGTTTATTTTTAATTAAAATTTGTCTGGTAATGTAACTTTTTTTTAAATAGAATCATGTCTCTAGAACCCTTCATATAAAAAAAGGAAAATAGTTGTGAGATTAAGAACAACACCTAAATCAATAATAGGGGAACAAAAAAAGTGCACTCCACTGATTATTAGGCGAACAGTTTGTAACAATGCATTAAGGATTTCAAAGCATATCTTTTTCCTTTCTTTTTTTAACTGAAGGCCGACTTCAAAGCATATCAAACATGGTGAAGACTTCCACTCAGCCAAACTAAAAAACTAAACAAAATGATATCCTCGGTAGGAAATTAGGAAATGGTATATATAGTTATGCTCCCCTTTGTAGGTCAGCCTTCTCGGTCTGTTTGGGTTATGAAATGGTATTCTAAATGGTATCCTCGGTAGCAAATTAGGAAATGGTATGGTTATGCTCCCCTCTGTAGGTCACATTATATACCGAAGGGTCGACCAGGTCATGATCAACATACTTTTTTGCTTTGCATCCAGACATCTTGCACCTATAGTACTTCCTGCCCATAATAGAAGTATAAGACTTATGATGTGTACAATAGTAATTCAAATCACACCAAAAGGGAAAAACCGAATACAGACGAATTAATGCACGTACCATTATTAAAGAGTAATGGCTTTTAATTGAATGTTTAGTGTTTAAACATGGTTATTTACGATATAACGCCGGTCCATTACAGCACCAGAATATGCACTGTTAGTCTGTTAAGGGCTTTTGTGCTAGCTTTATAGAATAATGACAGAAATAAAAAAGTTGAAGGAAATGTCATTTAAGAAAACAAAAACTACGCCAACAACTATAGTACCAAAACAGGAAACTAACCGACGGGTAGGAAGGACCTTGAGAAATTGAACTCCTACTTTCTTCCAAGAGTATCCGTCAGCATTCTTCCTGCGTAGAGGCACTGCACGAGTTGTTTTCACCATCTTTCGCGTCCTTTATCATCCAAACATAGTTAAACAACAGTTAGTTACCCAGATTTTGTCAAGATCCAGTAAAACATGCAGAGAATGATAGTTTTTTTTATAAATGTTGTTCTGTTTATTATGTTCCAGGTCTGTTTAGAATCTTTGGAGGAGGGTAGTTGTTCTCATATTCTGCGACACAAGTTGCAGTTTTGTAGAAAACAAAAGGCCTGGCACTCACACAGTAATACTGGTACAAGTTTGGTAAGCTTAATTTATTTGAGGTAAGACTTACACATCTGCTCCAGCATCCTCTTTACCATTCATCGCTGGTGAGGTAATTGAATTCCTACTCTCATCCTGTTCAATCCTTTCTCTGACTACGTCACCGCACCTACCATCTTGTCCTGGCAGTGCAGTTAAACAACTCACAGGTGAGATTGGCTCATCTGAGGCATGCAAAGCCACAGGATTGACAGTCACAACAGATCCAATTGGACACTCCTGCCATTCAATCTCCCGGATGTCTTTTTTTAGCTCCGACAGAGATAAGGGGGACATGCAGCTGATGCTGAGCTGTGCAATACCAGTAGCAGCATAAATTGTGGATCTTGTAGGTTGCATCAGATGTAGTGAAGACGCCGCATCAATGACCTCGACCTATCAAGAAATAGAACTATATTAACAACTATATATTGTCACATATGTGTTACAAAAGTGACATTTTTTTATGCATTTCTTATGATTTTGCTATGTACGAGTCAAAATATGGTATAGATCAGTTTTTTTGATGGCCTTCTGGTAAAGTATAGATCAGTTAAATAGTCCCAATTACAGCTACAAATTGAAACACAATTATAGAAAAGGAACTTTTGGCTAGAACTGAAAAAAAAAAATTTAGATGACTCAACCGTGGTGTGACGATTAAGCTTTTCGTACCAGGTTATAATATTGTGATGCATCTCTTTAGGCTTTGCTCCAGAACCAGGAGGAAGAAGGAAAGGAAAAGAACGGAAGAGTAAGGAAGGAAAAGGTCAATAAACCTTAAATTTGGGGGTGAACGAAGTTTTCTCTTTTTTCATTCTTTTTACATTGAGTGTCTCCCCATTCTCCCCAGTTCACCTTCATTACTCCTGAAAATTTAGTGATTGGGAGCAGGTGAACCTCGTTGGGCAGAGTTTGGTCAGTTTACCCTCTCCCGGTTCCCCTCCTCTACCCCTTTCTGGAGCAACGCCTTAGGAGCTTGCAATGTACACCAAGTCAAAATATGGCACAGAGCAGTCAAACAGTCTCAATTACGACTACTATTTGAAATGTAAACAGAGAAAGAAAAGATACGGCTAAAACTGATGAAATTAAGATGATTCAACCTTGTTGTGATGACAGAGCTTCACAAATCCATGCATGAATAGAATCTGCATTATTAAACAAGTGAGAGCTTGATGAAAGAGAGATCTAGAATTCAAAAGCGAGAGATAGAGAGAGAGAAAGATAGGCTTGAATACTTGATTAAGCTGGCTGACAGTGAGATGATCAGCACTAGTGTTGTGAAAGAAAGAAAGATAGTCTTCAAATATGAGTTGCTTCGGCCTAAATGTCTCCATTGTCATCCCTTTTCTCTAGCCTCTAATTTGCAACACAAATATAAGAACAAAAGAACACAGATAATAGTAAAGGGATGTTTAATTCGTATCTTGTTAATACAATAATATGCGAAAAAACAAAATCAAACTAACCGAGGAAGACAATTTGTCCTTAATGAGAAGAAATCTCCAGATCAAGATCTACATGATGAAATGGATTCAAAATGAAAGAGTCGTGAGAATCAAATTCACGACAATTTGATTGAAAAGCCTCAAATCAATTGTCTTAAACCAATTAGATGCATCTCGAAGGTAAAAAATGTTAATTAATCAATCAATTAGCTGCTTGAAATTTGAAAAGCACGAAAGGAAGTATTATCGATTACACTTGCTCACAAGAAACATAACAATTTGATTGATCTCTTATGAAGAAACGAAATTCACGCTCCAAAGATACCTGATAGATGTAGACGAGAGAGAGAGAGAGAGAGATTTCGCCTCTTTTTCTCTCTTTTTGGTTGTTTCGCACTTGCACGGATGATTGGAAACAAGGGACTAAGAGAGCGTGGTTTTATCAGTGTTTTCACTTTTCAATACAATACCAGATACCGGAGAATTTCGGTAATACCGATAACCGGAACAGTAACCCAAACGCAACGGAGGTATCCGGTGTGGTGAGACAAAATACCGGGAATTTTACAATGAAGCTCGCGCGGGCTAAATTAAGCATGATTGGTCTAATCTATCACGCAGAATAGCTTGATCTAATTTAGCCGTAATCTTCCCTTAATTTTGTTGTAAACTAGAAGACAATAAAGAAAGGGGACTGAAAGCCATTAACTTGGGGAATTGGCTTTGCTATTTAGTACCATGTTGGTTGTCATAAGCTCATTAGCAATTTAGCACTGACAAATAAACTAGCTAAATTGTTATTGAACCTGGTACCATGATAGTATCCTCCTACTTCCTAGTAATTGACCAAGATAATGAACATCATGGTATTTTGTTCATACAGGTTTAGTTAAAAAATAATAATAATAAAATTATGAAATATTAAATTGTCTCTATGCTTTCCTTGTTCTGTATACCTCAATCCTTGGCTATGTATAGGTACAGTTATAGATAGTATTACTGTGTTTTAACATCTCATTCCTGAATTGATCTAGCCTCAGCTACACAATCAAACAGGAAAGAAACAATAAAATTATCAAATATGTTATGTACATTGAGACCAACAATATCCAATTGACCAACAAAAATTTTAATCAATACAAACTGGTAACGACAGGACTGAACTGTACTAAAATTACATACTTTCCTATTAGCACTCATGGATTGCCATAAATTGCAACAGTAAATTATTTCTGTTATATTATAGTATGTTATTGTTTATTGGTATTCCGCTGGTTTGTGAACTTCTAGTGCTGATAAAAACACAAAAAATAGAAGGAAGAAATCAGAAAAAAGACAAATGTACATCCATACTGTAAAAAGACAAATGTACATCCATACATTGACAATAGCGAATCGAGTACACAATCATGTTGATATAGAAACAGTTGTGTAATCTGATTGAAGGATTTTTTTTCGATACTGAATCTGATTAAAGGATTGTTACAATTCATGCTGCTTTAGTTATTTAATTTCTAAATTAGGTGGTCTGTATAGTTTCTGTTAGATTTCTGCTGACTCATGCGCCGTGTGCTTAAAAATTCTCTTAACTTTCAGATATAAGCCAGGAAAGGCTGTTGTAACATCTGAACTACCAATGGGTTCAGGTCTTGGTTCATCTGCCTCATTTTGCGTTGCACTTTCTGGTGCTTTAATAGCATTGTCTGAGGGGTTCTCTTTGTAAACTAAAGAGAAAAAGGATCAGTTTTCTTTCGGAAAAAATGACCTTGAACTTGTAAGCAAGTGGGCTTTTGAAGGAGAGAAGATTATTCATGGCAAGCCTTCTGGAATTGACAACACTGTCAACACATTTGGTACAGCTTTGCTTTTGATTTGACAAGTCTTTAGTGGTATAACTGACCGCTAATTAATGCTAATTGTAGAACTAGTTCTTAGTTGGACCCCAAGTTTTGGTGCCATTTTCCTGCAATTGTGTAATAAAGCCTCAAATGGACTTCAATTGATTCCTAAATCTCAGTTTTACCATTAATATACAAATTCTAGACGAGCAATTGTCAGCTTGGGTTTTACTACAACTAACAAAAATATACTTAATCAACTGAATTTAGAAATCAACTAGTAGCTATCCAACATTTTATTTTCTGATAACAAAGTTTAAGAATTTTTGGTGCACCTGTGACAGGAAACATGATCAAATTCAAGAAAGAACTGAAAACAACAAACTCAATGATGCCCCTAAACTCAACGACCCCCCTCAAATTGCCAATCACTGACACAAGAGATGGGCGAAATACAAAATCCCTGGTATCCAGTGTTTCAGAAAGAGCCTTGAGGCACCCGGACACAATGTCATCCGTATTCAATGCAATCAACTCGATCAGTGATGAACTGGCATTGCTAGTTGAATCCCCAGCAGAAGACAAGATGGCAGTGTCAGAAAAGGAAGAGAAATTGATGGAATTAAATGCAGATGAACCAGGGGTTGCTTCAGTGTATTGGGGTTAGCCATGAATCCATAGAGACAGTTGTTAGAACTACAAATCTACAATAAAAGAAAAACTAGTTTGAAGGCTTACAGGGGCCGGTGGTGGTGGTTGTGTCTTGACATTTGTGCCTACACGTATCCTTTCGTTATAAATTATTCTTTCCATGTGTCCTTTAAATTCTGGCATCACTAACAAACAGGGCTTATAGAAATATTAAACTAAAAATTTATATGGTCGAAACTATAGGCATGCTGGCCTAACAATTTAACACACATAACTGTTAATGGAGGGAACTTGTTTATAAATAGGATCCAGTTGGATGAACTGAAGACCTGGTATGACGAACTGTAACTTAGCTGTCTAGCAATTTTAAAAGCTAATGCCCTTGACATAATTCAGTATTATCAGCTGCAGTGACAGAAAAGGCGATCTCTGAGCTTGAGCAATGCGGTTTTCGGTGCTTTATGGTTGAAGTTGGAGGACCAGGCGTGGAAATTTTTCCTTGCCAATTTCTAATTCCTTTTTATTTGCTTATTCCATTTTGATTTTCTTTTTAGTTCTGTAGTTGCTCTTTAAATAGCAACCATGGATCAATTTAGTATTTCTGACTATCTTATTGCTTAATAAATAGAGTTAAACTGTGTACCTTATCTAATTTGAAACTGTGCAAATTGGATTTAATGTTTTCTCAGATCAGCATATGTCAGCAGTTTAATTATGTTGCTGCTGTAATTGTATCAGAATTTTTGTTTGGCAGCCGCTGCCCAACCATTCTAAATAAAAAGGATCAGAATTTCATGCTAATGTCATGTTAAGAGTTATTGTTTTTTTTCCCCTGGCGTTTTTTGATGTAAAAGCATCTTTTGATATCTCAGTCTGACTGAGAGATGCATATAGACTAGATATGCAAATAGACTGAGAGATACAATTTCGCTGCAGTAATCTTGAGTTTATGATTGATAGGACTTGATATGCACGTAGTACCACGAAAACTTATAAAAGGTACATCGGACAATTTTAGGGATGTTTGAATATAACACTTAGGTTAGGAATTGCTTGTACTCGAATGAGACCAAAAATTAATTAATTTAGAGTGCTAATTACCTCCGATAATAAAATGAGAATTACTTAAAAGACCATCACCACCTCTTGTCATCACCATCATCATCTTTACTTACCCTCACCCTACCTCCTACCCACTAAACCCTAAACCCTATATCTGCCCTCCACCCCCCTCACCCCCCACCCGGATGCAAATCCTGTGTCGCGCTACACCATTTGTAGCGCACAAAAGGATGAAAGCTGGTACTATTGTATATATCTTTCTTCATCTATTAATTCGCTACATGCCTCTAAGTAACGGCCCAAAAGAAATTGTAACTAGAAAAAAAAATATTTTTACATGGTAGGCATATTGCTAATACTAAACGAATGTTCATGAATTTTGAAACTTTTTATCGCAAATTTAGTATAAATATTTCATTTGCGCATAAAAATTAATAAGGATTATATAAGATTCAGGCTTGAGTTTTGAGACTTTGATCTTACAAAATTATATGTATACTTGATTTAATTCACTAGATGAAAGATTCAACTCATATTCCATGTTTACATATCTGGTCTAGGCCCGCTAAAAGCTAAAATCTTCTTTTACATTTTTTTTTCTAATAATCCCTTGTTAATTTATTTCTTATGAATACTTCAAGAAATTATATGATTCCCAGCATTATAATTTGAATGTTCAAATGACCGATCCAATATATTTTTTTAAAAACTTATAACTATTTTTTGGAATTTCAAAAAAAATTCGACTATTTAGTTCTCAACCTCAATTTGTTCGACAAGGATATTTCAATATGAAAAACACAATAAGCAGTTTGGATCGGTCATTTAAAATTTTAAATTTGATATCTACTCGGGTTTGACGGAGTAATCCCTCAAATCGCTTTCACCGTTGCATTTCTTAAATACTTTTATCTTACTAACATTGGTGCTATGAATTGGGAATAACTTATCATTGAGTATGAATCTTGTAGTATTTTTTCTTAAAATGTGAATTATTTAAAAAGTTAAATTTGTGTATTATTAACATTTGTATTTAAAATTTAGAATCTTATTGATGTTTGTTAAGTATGAATTATGTGTGTTTTCTTCTATGAAGTCTGAATTTTTAAATTAATTTAAATTTCCCATGGTTCATACTTTTGAACATTACATGCATTGAAATTTGCGTTGGCAACATATGAATGTTGAAACCCTTCTAGTAAAGTTATTCTAACAATTGCTAGCGTTTCAACATTCATACTAAATTGGCAAAAAAATATTTTGATCATAAATACAATATTATTTTGAATAAATTTTTGCACATTGTAAAAAAACAGAATACTTTTTGTAAGATCAAAGTCTTCAAAACTGAAGCCTGAATCTTATATAATCCTTATTAATTTTTATGCCAAATGAAATATTTATACTAAATTTGCGATAGAAAGTTTCAAAATTCATGAACATTTGTTCAATATCTACCATGTAAAAATATTTTTTTCCAGTTACAATTTCTTTTGGGACGTTACTTGGAGGCAGGTAGCGAATTAATATAGGAAGAAAGATATGTACAAGAGTAAACATTTATACAATAGTACTAGCTTTTGCCCTTTTGTGCGCTACAAATGGTGTAGCGCAACACAGGATTTGAATTCCCCCCACCCTGAATCGATCCTCCACCTCGGCATCCTCCATTAACTGTCAAATACATCAATACTGAAACAATTAATGATATTGCTAGAACAAGCATATGGTATTACTAGGAGAAACGTATGAAATTACTAGGACACTTTAAAAAAAAATAAAAGGAAGAGAAAATGCCTAGAAACCTACAGTTTACGAGGCTTGAACCTATGCATGGAACTATCAAACGAGTCATTTCTCAGCTATAGCAACTAAAATCTCTTATTAAAATCAGGTATATATAAATAAATGCCTAGAAATTTTCGAGTGATCTGGTATAGATAAATTAAGCACATCTGTAACTTTTGAGTGATCTTATAATCAGGTATAGATAATCACATAAAAGGAAGAGAAAATGCCTAGAAATTTCCTTAATGCCACTGAAATGAACAACTCAACAAAATCCATTAAATTGACGAAACAGTGCTGAACATAAAAACGAAGTCTAACAGAAAATACCCCACATTTAAGGCCCATTGGCTAAAAACAAAGTCTAACACTTAACGAAGTCTAACATTTAAATCGACGCCTCTTGCATCCATAACCATGGTTATAAAAGACTATTGGAACATTGACGCAAAGTAATGGTCAAAATCCCAATTACCTATATCTTGCATAGCATTCACCCCCAGGGTTCACCAGACCAGCTGGGTAACCCGGACCAGCTGAGGAGCCAGAGGATTATCACCCCAGGGTTAACCGCTGGATGAGCGGGAGATTATCACCCCCAAGGTTCACTTGACCACCTTCATTACCCTGGTTACCTCCGCCTCCGCCACCTCCAGCTTGAGCAGCTTCGCAGTTGTGTGTATTCATATTAAGACCGGTGAGGAACCTATTGCCAACAAATGCACAAGTGTAGACATCCATCACGGCTAACTGAACTTGTTCACGAGAAAGATGAAGCTCCGCAAAATTGCTGTTGACTATATCAGTAGTCCTCTGAAAGCCCATTATCTCTTGATGGATACTTTGTTGCAGGCTGGTATCACGATATTCGACAGAGTAAAAAAAATGAGCTCTTCAATCACGGATGTCGTGAAGATTAGGCATCAGCCTCAAATCAGCCGACGCTTGAAATCTGAAACAAGAGTTGAGTAATATAAGTTGATTATACATAACAAAAGCATCGGTTGATTACACATAACAAATATTATTGTAACATTCTGCTATTTATTTATTTATTTATTTTTATATATATATATAAAAAGAGTTTAATTATATCTAGTTATTAACGGTATTTTAAATAGAAACTAATATATATCTTGAATATATATATTATAAGTATATGGATTTATTTTGGGTGTCAAATGTCGTTCCCGTATAGTATATAGTTAGATTTCAACCTTTTAATTAAGGTCATTTTATGGCCTCACTACTATATTAACAAGATCTAACTCTGTTCTTAGCTTCTCGATTTTTGTTTGTTTCCGAGTTTTTAAGTCGGTATTTCGATCTAGAGGCGCTAATTAATATTGCACCTTTTTCATTAAAGTTATTTTTGTCAGTTACGTGTTCTGTTCTTACCTTTTCACCCCTTTTATCCACAGAGGGTTTAAAATAAAGGCAGTTATTGCGCAATTTAGGTTAAGGGTGCGCTACATATGTCCTTCCATTCAGTCGGTTATTTGTCTCCAGAAAATCACTTTCTCTCTCTTGAAAACAACGCCTCCTTTCTAAAACCTTCTCCGTGGTTTTTGTACTACTAGACTAGAAGTGTTCTGACTAGGAGTAAAAAGCGGTCAGTATTCCTGTTTAATCTTTTAATATTATATCTTGGTTACAACCATAGATTTCTAATACAAGTAATGCCAAAAGTTAATTCTAAATGCCTTATTTTCATAAAAAAAATAAGTGGACTTGATTTGTCTGGTTATCAATCTTTTGTTTGGACTCCACAAACTGATTTTATTCACCGTAAAGTTACAATTGTCTTGTGTACTTAATAAATGAGTTTGGTCAATTAATGTTTGACCGGTCCTTTTTGTCTCTAGGTTACACGTTGTGTATATCCTTGGAAAGTGGGATTTGTAAATAAGATTTTCAAAACATTTTTTTTTGTTTGGTTCTGGTAACAAAGTAACACCGAAATATTTTATTGTTTCACTATATGAACTTAGTTTTATTATGGTTATGTACGTGTATATGCTACAATTAATATTTGTCCTTTGTGTTGACTATTTTAATTATTTAATTGTATATATTTATATTATAAACTTATATTTTACTTAAGCCTAAGAATTTAGGTAGTGCCTTGCAAGTAGGTTACTCTCTCTCATCAGTGTCCTCTGTTGGTTCTGAGACCTTTGAATTAATTAATTGTAGTATCTTTTCTTCGGATCTGTAGTAATTAGGGTTTTTACGCATGTTTTAGGTGCAAATCAAGAAGAGCAGGAAGAGTAGAAGTTGGACATGTTGCATTTCTTGACAGGTGCGGATCCTGGTTACGTTGTGAAATTGATTTCATTTATATATACTAGATAGACATAGTAGGAGTATATGATTAGCTTTTCTTTATGCTTCACTCACTTTTATTTTTATATAGTGCATAAATGCATTATTAGTAATAGTGATTAAACATCTGTTGCATGATAAATAAAGATAAGGTAACATAAAGTTAAATAGTCAATATGCATGGTTTGGTTATATAAATTTGCATCTGCATAATGTTAGTGTTAAACAGAAAAGACAGTGCATATTAATTGTGTAAAATGTTAAGTGGAGTGGAAGATAACCGTGGTACCAAGAGTTTGGCTTGAGAGCCCTAGTACTAGCGCGCTCTCCAGAAGATATCCGTTCGTGACGGATAAGTGTGCTTCCTGGGTTTGTGTTGTGAATGTGATGCCAGTCTAGTGTGCTTGGTAAGTGGGACGTGTTAGCATGTGAAATGAAATTTATGATAACAATAGAGAATTGTGAAACCATTAAACTGATATGTTGCATTCTTTTGAGGTTGTCTTCATCATGGCTTATTTTTACAATAGGAGAACATGTTGCGAATAAAGCATTATTGCACTGATTGTCATTGCACGTTCCTTTTAATTTTCACAACTCTCCGGGCTGGAACTGAATACCGCACGGAGAGATTATTTCAGTCTCTCATTCGTTGTTTGTTTTTCCATGTTATATGGGTTCCAGGTTTTGAAGATCAGGATTTATTTCTTTCGAAATGTAAGGTTCAAGGATGCGGGTTAAAGATGCCACATTTGCTTTGAAATGTTTATTTTATGTTTATCTTTATGAACCAGAATGGATTTGGGAACTTTAGACGATCAGGGGAGTCTCATGTTATAACTTACCCTGATAGTCTGTGTTTTTTCTTTACTTTATTTTGATGCTGGATACTTATGGTTTAAATTTTATGAAAGTGGCATCTATTATCTTATGTGAATTAATTGTATTGTATATGATGTTATGCGCCTTGCGTATCTATACGCGGCGGGTTGTTGAGATACACTCCGAGTCGGGTAAAAGTGACTCGGGGTGTGACAACTTTAGTTGGTATCAGAGACAGCACATACAATACAAATAATTACCCGCTATGAGAGCGTAGTAGTGTCTTATCCGCAAGTCCATCGAATAGTAGTTGTCAAATAATTCTAAGTAAATGTTAGTCTGACATGTGTTTTCTAGATGGAAGATGTTCATGGGCAATGCGACTTATCCGGTGTTACAGCAGCCACTTGGATTAGCAATCACCATGGCTCGTCATTGATTTCCTCGGACTTTGTCCAGGCATGTGGCTTTAGAGTAACACATGGCAGGGGCTTCCGCGATGTTAGAATCAATGGGAGGAACTGTAAATTGAAAGCACGAACATGCTACAACCTAGAGGTGAAGGTGGGGGGGTTACAAGTGGTCAGTGAGTCACATTCTTTCCTCTACAGCAAGTTATGACCTAATCTTAGGAAGGGATTGGCTAGACCAACACCATGCCATGCTTGATCAGGAGGAGAAGTCTGTGAAATTTTGGCCACCAGGTGAACGACCCATGCGTGCCATATTTTGTCAAAAGAATGGAGAAAGGGTTTATCCCCTTACCGTCGTCGAAGTCTTCTATGAGAGAGAAGCCTACTCGAGGAACGAGGTAGCAGCAATTCCCTCCATCGGACATGTGCCTCCAAACCTTCCACCCCCATACCTTAATAACCCCGAGATAGAGCCTGGTTCTACTCTGCCTGAAGATGAAGATGATATTGAGGTTGAACCAACAGAAACCTTCTTTGGAGCAGACAATGAAGAAGTGGATAGAGAATTCTCTTATGACTATTAGAACCTCTCCAATAGTTTTTATTGTCATATTTTAATATTTTTATGTTGTATCCTAGTTCGGTAATGTTTAAGTAGAGTATGAACTTTTAGCTAGTGGCGTTCTTAAAAGAGTTTATGTAGTCACAATTATATTATAGTTATCAACTGTTTTCTTATGAAATTTTTATCATTCTCTTGGATAGTGCACTTTCCTTGTTATTCTTAATTATTCCGCATGAATTATGTATGTTTAATTAATTATATTATGCAAGAGTTTTATCGAGTCTTAATTAATGTTAATAGCTAGCGATAATAGTTGTTATATATATATATATATATATATATATATATAAATAATATATATAGTACTTAATTGTTGTTGATAAAAATTGTTTCCTATGGTTTTGTCTTGCCGTTCAATTAAGTAACTGGGATAGTTTTGGGATTTTTTTTTAGAAATGGCAAAAGGAGGAGCAGGTAGAGGTGGTTCCACTGGCAATACGGAGAACACCAACGATGGCACTGCGACAACTGGGACCCAAATTGGAACTGACAACATAGAGAGGGTGCTACAGGGTCTTGAGCGCATTGCCCATGTTGCTGGAGAGACCGATCAGAGGAGGCCTCGGGAGGGAGACAATTTCTTCGAGCTTTATCGTTCCTTCTCATCCCTTCGGCCTGCCAAATTTGATGGTACCGGAGATTTTCTGGCAGCAGAGAATTGGCTGGCGGACATCAAGGACAAATTCACCCTCGTGAGAGCTCTAGAGGAAAATAAATTGGAATTGGCTGTCCATTTCCTCGAGGGACATGCTCGTTTCTGGTGGCAACAAACCAAGAGGAGGTTTGACGGCGACCTTGAAAACATTCCTTGGCAATGGTTTGAGCAACAATTCGAAGGGAGGTACATGGATGTGATGTCTCGTGAGATGCTCAGGCAGCGTTTCACCAACCTCAAATAAGGAGGCAACTCTGTGGGAGAATACAACTCTAAGTTCAAGAATCTGATGAGGTATGCTCTTGACATCGTTAACAGTGAGTTTCGTCTGAGGCAGCAGTATTTAGGTGGACTGAATCCTCGGTTAGCACAGTTGATTGACATTCCAGGAGTCAACAATCTCCCTGAATTGATGCTCCGGGCTACTACGGTGGAGACTTATGACGCTCGCATTGGGCAATCAGGAAATCCGAGGAGCGTTAGGCCAAGAACGGAAGGGGGTCAGAAGCAAGAGGCACCAAAAGGGAGTAGCGCTATTGCAAAGACTGATGCTGGATTAAGCTCGAGGTTATGGTGCAGGCGCTGCGAAAGGCCCCATGCAGAGGCACAATGTCATAAACTGAATGGCTTGTGTTACAATTGTAGCGAACAAGGCCACTTTGCAAGGGAGTGCCCCCACCCTGATAAGCGGGGCGTTGTGGGTTACATTGGCGGAGATGCAGGCCGTGGGACAATTCAACAAGCAGGAGGGCGAGGATTTAATACCTTTCAGCGCGGAGGCCGAGTTGGGGGTGGAGTGGGAGGAAGAGTTGGATTGCACTCTCACTGTTGTTACACCCACGGAGGCCATGAGGAGGTAACTGAAGGACCACCTGAAACAACGGAGGTTTCGACAGAAGTCATGGCAGGTATGTTAGAACTATCTGGATATCCTGCTTTTGTGTTGGTCGACACTGGATGTAGCCACTCAATCTTGTCTAGAAATTGGGTAGAAAGGTACCATGTGCCAACGAAGAGTACATGGAGAGTCCTTTAAATAGGAAGCCCACAAACCAATTCACTACAGAAGAACTCCGGTGCCCTGGGCTTTTAGTGAAGGTGGCGGGGCGCGACTTACCCGTAGATCCTTATATAGTGACCGAGGCGGGTCGTTATGACCTCATGTTGGGGCTAGAATGGTTGGTTAGACATGGTGTTGTTGTTAACTACCCAAGGCGTGTACTCACCTTCAGGAAAGATGAAAGTTCGAGCTTCACTTTACGCTTTCGGCAGTTAGGGGACAAGTACCCAACCATTTCAGCAGTACAGGCTCGACGCCTGATAGAAGCAGGTTGTGATGCATTCCTGATTTTTGTAAATCAACACAACTCAGAGGTGCCGGATCTTGCAGGGGTACCGGTGGCTTCAGATTTTGCTGATATTTTTCCGGAGGAACTACCGGGACTACCTCCAGAGCGAGAACTGGAGTTCAACATTGAGGTAGCACCGGGGACAGCGCCCATTGCTAGGGCACCTTATCGCATGGCACCAGCAGAACTCAAAGAACTTAAGACTCAGCTTGAAGAGCTGCTTAAGTTAGGATTTATACGACCCATCACTTCTCCATGGAGAGCACCTGTACTTTTTGTGAAGAAGAAGGATGTGAGCATGAGATTGTGTGTAGATTATCGCGAGCTAAATAAGGTGACTGTGAAGAATCGGTATCCACTTCCACGAATTGATGATCTTTTCGATCAATTGCAAGGCTCTTCTGTGTATTCTAAGATTGATCTAAGGTCTGGATACCATCAACTGAGGATTAGAGATAAGGATTGTTGAAATATGATGCCGCAGAAGATCGTACCCGGGATTGGATGTATGGCATGGATAGACACGGGTTGTGCCGCATAAGATCGTGTCCTGGATCAGATGTATGGCACCGACAGAAAAGGATAGTTCTAACCTTATTTGGAAGCATCTCAAAGAAGATGAAAGAATCCTTGGAGATATTTCAGAAAAGGAAAGAATATGCATAGGGAAGGTGATGACTGATTGTTGAGAATCTGATTAGATTATCTGAATATGTGATCATATATTCTTCTATTTCTTATCCGATTGTGTCTTGAGGAATAAGTTATTATTTTTTTATTTATTCATCTTCTCTCCTTGTGTTGTATCGACTCAGATTATTCAGAAAATAATAAAAATAGTGTGCGTGTGTGTGGAGGACGTAGGCACCGAGTTGGTGCTGAACCTCATTAAATCTTGTGTTCACTTTTATTTGTGTGTTATCTTTGTTCTTGATTGATTACTGAGTTCATTATATCGACACTTTCAGGGGCACGGTTCGTGTGCAGATGGCACTCGGATCGTGCCTCCCTCGACCGACCTGATGAAGAAATTATTTCGCTGCAACGACTGACAATATTTTAACAAGGATATTAAAAAAAGTGCTTTCAGAACCCATTATGGGCATTATGAATTTCTCATGATGCCTTTTGGCTTGACCAATGCACCAGCAGCCTTTATGGATTTGATGAATCGGGTGTTCCAAGATGCTCTCGATACCTATGTGATAGTTTTCATAGATGATATTCTGGTGTACTCCAAGAGTCATGAGGATCATACGGAACACCTTCGAGCCGTCCTTCAACGGTTACGGGAGCATCAATTATTTGCCAAGTTCTCAAAGTGTGAGTTTTGGATGGATCAAGTGAAATTCTTGGGTCACGTTGTTTCAGGGAAGGGATTAGCTGTTGACTCTGACAAGGTCAAAGCCATTATGGAGTGGGAACCACCAAAGAATGTGTCAGACATCCGTAGCTTCTTGGGCCTTGCTGGTTACTATAGAAGATTTGTGTCAGGGTACTCACAGATCGCACGTCTGATGACCCAATTATTACATAAGGGTACCCCTTTCAAGTGGAGTGAGAAGCAAGAAAAGAGTTTTCAGGAGTTGAAGAGCCGGTTAGTTAGTGCCCCCGTCCTCACATTACCGGTGCCTGATCAAGATTTCACTGTTTACACTGATGCCTCTAGGAATGGGTTGGGTTGTGTACTTATGCAAGAGGATCATGTAATTGCCTACGGCTCAAGCCAACTTAAAACTCATGAGCAAAACTACCCGACTCATGATCTGGAGCTAGCAGCTGTGATATTCGCACTCAAGATCTGGCGACATTATCTTTACGGATCTAAGTGTCGAATTTTCACGGACCACCAAAGTTTAAAGTATGTGTTCACACAGAAGGAGTTAAATTTGAGGCAACGGAGGTGGCTAGAATTAATGAAGGATTATGATTTAGACATACAGTATTTGGCGGGGAAGGCGAATGTGGTGGCAGATGCACTCAGTAGAAAGAGGCAGGCAAACTTAGCAGAAGTAGTAACACAAGAAGAATCATTAATCAAGGAAATGAGACAGATGGATTTAGAAGTTGGGATTTCTTCAGACTGGTGTCAGAAAAAGGATAGACCTTCTGACTACAAGGAGTCAGCTGGAAACATTGAAGCTAGCGCTCTGATTTTTCTAGCTGCCATGGTGGTGCAACCAGATCTAAAGGCTCGGATTTGCGTGGCTATCAATGTGGATCCAAAGTGTAAGAAGTTTCAAGAGCACGCAAGGACAAATGAGACATCCAGATTTAAGTTTAATGATGAAGGATTACTATGTTTTGATGATCGAGTTTGCGTTCCAGAAAATACTGAGTTGAGAAGGAAAATTCTGACAGAGGCATACGAATCAGGGTATACCATTCACCGAGGAGAAGTGAAGATGTATAAGGATTTGCGTCGGTATTTTTGGTGGCCTAACATGAAGAAGGACGTATCGGAGTTCGTGGCTAAGTGCATGGTTTGTCAACAAGTGAAGGTTGATAGAAAGAAGATTCCAGGGTTACTTTACCCGAACTCCAGAGCTCGAGAAAAGTTCCAGATAATTACCATGGATTTTGTTACAGGTTCCCCTCGGACAATTAAGAGATATAAAGCAATTTGGGTAATTGTGGACACCTTAACAAAGATTGCCCACTTTATTCCTTTGAAAGCAGAAGTATCGGGCAGAGAGCTAGCAGAATTGTTCTTTCAATATCAGTTCAAGTACCACGGATGTCCTGAGACAATCATTTCTGATAGGGATACACGTTTCACTTCACATTTTTGGAAAAGTTTCCAAGAATCCATGGGAACTAAGCTCAACTTTAGCACTGCACATCATCCCCAGACAGATGGTCAATCGGAGCGCACTATACAGACCTTGGAAGATATGCTTCGAGCTTGTGCCTTGAGTTTCGGTGGTTCTTGGGCGGATCATTTGCACATGGCGGAGTTTGCTTACAACAACAGTTATCATGATAGCCTTGGCACGTCCCCCTCTGAGGCTTACTGTGGTCATGCTTGGAGAACTCCATTGTGGTGGAAACCGTATGGGACATATGTACCTACTGGTCTAGAAATGGTTCTGGATTGTGCAGAGAAGACTCAAATCATTCTCACGTGTTTGGCAGGAGCACGCGACCGTCAAAAGAAGTATGCCGACACTCGCCGGCGTCCCCTGTAGTTTCAAGTGGGTAGTAGTGTGTGGCTAAAACTCTCCCCTAGGCGAGGTATTCGGCGATTCGGAGCCACTGGGAAACTGAGCCCTAGATATGTCGGACCATTTGAAATCTTGAACCGCATTGGCCCCCTGGCTTACAAGCTAAGACTACCCGAAGCTTTGGATAAAGTGCACCCGGTGTTCCATGTTTCCCAACTGCAACAATATATCCCAGATTCTTCCCATGTCATCAATCACTCAGGTTTATCCTTAGATGAATCCTTGACATACGAGGAAGTGCCGATGCAGATCCTAGATTCTAAGGAGCTAAAGTTACGAAACAAGACAATTCGACAAGTACTAGTACAATGGGGCTGAGAGGCTACCTGGGAGTTAGAAAGCACGATCCGCGAAAAGTATCTAGAATTGTTCATTGCACCAGAAGAAGGTACAGTTCAGAGGACTGAACTTGCTTTTAAGGGGGGAGGGATGTAACATTCTGCTATTTATTTATTTATTTATTTTTATATATATATAAAAAGAGTTTAATTATATCTAGTTATTAACGGTATTTTAAATAGAAACTAATATATATCTTGAATATATATATTATAAGTATATGGATTTATTTTGGGTGTCAAATGTTGTTCCCGTATAGTATATAGTCAGATTTCAACCTTTTAATTAAGGTCATTTTATGGCCTCACTACTATATTAACAAGATCTAACTCTGTTCTTAGCTTCTCGATTTTTGTTTGTTTCCGAGTTTTTAAGTCGGTATTTCGATCTAGAGGCGCTAATTAATATTGCACCTTTTTCCTTAAAGTTATTTTTGTCAGTTACGTGTTCTGTTCTTACCTTTTCACCCCTTTTATCCACAGAGGGTTTAAAATAAAGGCAGTTATTGCGCAATTTAGGTTAAGGGTGCGCTACATATGTCCTTCCATTCAGTCGGTTATTTGTCTCCAGAAAATCACTTTCTCTCTCTTGAAAACAACGCCTCCTTTCTAAAACCTTCTCCGTGGTTTTTGTACTACTAGACTAGAAGTGTTCTGACTAGGAGTAAAAAGCGGTCAGTATTCCTGTTTAATCTTTTGATATTATATCTTGGTTACAACCATAGATTTCTAATACAAGTAATGCCAAAAGTTAATTCTAAATGCCTTATTTTCATAAAAAAAATAAGTGGACTTGATTTGTCTGGTTATCAATCTTTTGTTTGGACTCCACAAATTGATTTTATTCACCGTAAAGTTACAATTGTCTTGTGTACTTAATAAATGAGTTTGGTCAATAAATGTTTGACCGGTCCTTTTTGTCTCTAGGTTACACGTTGTGTATATCCTTGGAAAGTGGGATTTGTAAATAAGATTTTCAAAACATTTTTTTTTGTTTGGTTCTGGTAACAAGGTAACACCGAAATATTTTATTGTTTCACTATATGAACTTAGTTTTATTATGGTTATGTACGTGTATATGCTACAATTAATATTTGTCCTTTGTGTTGACTATTTTAATTATTTAATTGTATATACTTATATTTTACTTAAGCCTAAGAATTTAGGTAGTGCCTTGCAAGTAGGTTACTCTCTCTCATCAGTGTCCTCTGTTGGTTCTGAAACCTTTGAATTAATTAATTGTAGTATCTTTTCTTCGGATCTGTAGTAATTAGGATTTTTACGCATGTTTTAGGTGCAAATCAAGGAGAGCAGGAAGAGTAGAAGTTGGACGTGCCGCATTTCTTGACAGGTGCGGATCCTGATTACGTTGTGAAATTGATTTCATTTATATATACTAAATAGACATAGTAGGAGTATATGATTAGCTTTTCTTTATACTTCACTCGCTTTTATTTTTATATAGTGCATAAATGCATTATTAGTAATAGTGGTTAAACATCTGTTGCATGATAAATCAAGATAAGGTAATATGAAGTTAAATAGTCAATATGCATGGTTTGGTTATATAAATTTGCATGTGCATAATGTTAGTGTTAAACAGAAAAGACAGTGCATATTAATTGTGTAAAATGTTAAGTGGAGTGGAAGATAACCGTGGTACCAAGAGTTTGGCTTGAGGGCCCTAGTACTAGCGCGCTCCCCAGAAGATATCCGTTCGCGACGGATAAGTGTGCTTCATGGGTTTGTGTTGTGAATGTGATGCCAATCTAGTGTGCTTGGTAAGTGGGACGTGTTAGCATGTGAAATGAAATTTATGATAACAATAGAGAATTGTGAAACCATTAAACTGATATGTTGCATTCTTTTGAGGTTGTCTTCATCATGGCTTATTTTTACAATAGGAGAACATGTTGCGAATAAAGCATTATTGCACTGATTGTCATTGCACGTTCCTTTTAATTTTCACAACTCTCCGGGCTGGAACTGAATACCGCACGGAGAGATTATTTCAGTCTCTCATCCGTTGTTTGTTTTTCCATGTTATATGGGTTCCAGGTTTTGAAGATCAGGATTTATTTCTTTCGAAATGTAAGGTTCAAGGATGCGGGTTAAAGATGCCACATTTGCTTTGAAATGTTTATTTTATGTTTATCTTTATGAACCAGAATGGATTTGGGAACATTAGACGATCATGGGAGTCTCATGTTATAACTTACCTTGATAGTCTGTGTCTTTTCTTTACTTTATTTTGATGCTGGATACTTATGGTTTAAATTTTATGAAAGTTGCATCTATTATCTTATGTGAATTAATTGTATTGTATATGATGTTGTGCGCCTTGCGTATCTATACGCGGCGGGTTGTTGAGATACACTCCGAGTCGGGTAAAAGTGACTCGGGGTGTGACAATTATAGTGAACATAGGGTGCTAATTCAGTGGCGGATTTAGGATTAAAATAAGTCCGGGCACAAATGAAAGCTCAGGTTTCAGCATCGATTATATTTTATTTCGTAAAAATAATTTATTACACAATTTGCAACATTTTTTTTTACTATCTGGAAATTCTCAATTCAGCAAATAAACTGCATTTAATGCATTTAATATAGTATTAAAATGAAATTTGCAAAGCTTCATTGTTTAATGGATGAATGTCATGTTTAGCTACTCTGACTTATTTGACTATTTCATGATTTCACCTAAATAAGTAAAGCTGTCCTCTCGAGCACTTTGTTTGATCAATATATACAAACAGAAAACAAATTTTCTTTTTATGAACCAGATGTGATAATATGCACACGAAAAGATTTTGTAAAAAAAAAAAAAAATACTCAGACATCTAGAATATATAAGTTGTTACATAGGGGTCGTTTGGATGTGTCCGGAATTTGGGGATTTTCCAATTCCGGGCATAAATTTTAATATAAACAATTCATCTCTCTCACAAAGTTACACACTTCCCAACGAAAATCCTTATTCCTTCCTAGGAATTGGCTATTCCTAACCCATCCAAACGACCCCATAGATTTTATTTTATTCAATACAAAACTTTATAAGTGGGATTCACAAGAGTTACTATGGAATAATAAAAGAAGGTTTTTATGTGATAATAGGTTATTAATATGCCTCGATTGATACAAATTATTTTCTATAAATAAAGATATGCCTACTTCCTTAAAGACTGCGTTAGGTTTTGTTCTTACATATATATGAATATCAACATTTCTTTTTCTCGGATTTACATAGATTTTATTTTATTCAATACAAAACTTTATAAGTGGGATTCACAAGGGTTACTATGGAATAATAAAAGAAGGTTTTTATGTGATAATAGGTTATTAATATGCCTCGATTGATACAAATTATTTTCTATAAACAAAGATATGCCTACTTCCTTAAAGACTGCGTTAGGTTTTGTTCTTACATATATATGAATATCAACATTTCTTTTTCTCGGATTTGTTGTAAAATCTTGAATTTCTTATAAGACTATATGTTGGTAAAAATTGATTATTATGCCTCTTACTTTAATCCTTTTATTTTTTTAAGATTATCATTTGCTTGAATCAATTCAGACTTCAGAGTTTGAAAGTTATAATTTTTGTTAACGACAATAATGTACAAGGGTTCGGTAAAAAAAAATAATAAGCATTTAATGTGCAGATAATATTCAGTATGTAGACCAATAGTGAAGTTAAGGTTTGACTTGGGGCACTTATAGACTGCTTGGAGGAAAATACCAAATGAGAAAAAGAACGAAGTCTAGGCACTCCTGACTCCTTCCTAACAAGCCTAGGCACTTAACAATAATTTTACGAAGTACAACTAAAAATATTAACTTGGGTCATTATTATGCAAAATCAAGCCTGGGCACTTGCCCAGGCATGCCCTAATTTAGCTCCGCCCCTGGGTGCTATCATGGTATAAGGATCTAATTTTATGGTAAATGAAGAAGAATTAGAGTTGGATAAGTGTTTCAATGAAAAGATGAATCATTTCTTTTGCATTACTTGAAAAGATATCTAATAATATGAAGTGTACATAGAAATATCTAATCGTTTCTTTTGGAATACATGACTATACTCAGTGTTGTTAAGTAAATCAACAGTTTATAAACAAAAGTACATCTTAAATTAAAACAAATTTTAGTAAGGCACAACTAACCTGTTAGTAAGACAATTCCAGTCCTCCAATCCGATTCCTACTATCAAGAAACGTGGCTCAGCTAAGAAATGAAGGAGATAAGGGGGAGGAGGCTGTGTTGATTTGCACACCTGGAAAACCAAACAGCGTTGGTTTACACAGATTTGGAGAAGTGCGATTTCCCTCATCCCAGCACGGACTGAGCGAGAGAGCGAGCATGGAGCATAGGTGATCTTAATTCCCACCACTGCCGTTTCGGATTGTCCAAGAGCCTCGTTTCTTACTTCCTCAAGCCACTCGGAGACTGCTGGTGCATAGTTGGAGAGTAAGTAACGCAAAGTACCACTAAGAACACGAAATGTTCCCCTGGACAAGTTTAATTCACCCATGGTTAGGTAGTTCAATTTATCCATGGTTAGATTTTGGATTTAGGGTTTAGGTAAAGACGACGACGGAATTGGATTAGGTAAACACGGAAAGAAAGAAGTGAATATTTAGAGGGCACTCTTTCTCTGTGTTGTGAAAAGACATTATTACCCATACCCATCTCAGAACGGAGAGTCTGGATGGAACGAGATACTATGGATTTAATGAGAAATCGGACGGGTATTTTCACAACTAATGTCTTTTTAAGTTGAATAATTTTCACAATTGCACTAATGTCCGATTTAATCCATAGGTTGTCTTTTCACGACCTATGGATTTCTCAAAAAATCTCACATTTAGAGTTCACTCTTTCTCTATGTTGTGAAAAGACATTAGTACCATACCCATCTCGTATTGACCCGTCCGATTTAATTTCAATGGTTAAAATTTTTTCGGGTCTATCAATCTGGTACTATTCACGGGGCACCCATCATCGTTGAGGTTAAATCAAACAGCTCAGATACGAGGAAGTCCATTGGATGATCTTGTTTGGAGTTGGGATCCTCTGGTTGTTTTAAAAAAAGGTCTAGTGAACGTCTTTTGATCTGAGCCATCCGATTTAATCTCAACGATTAATCTGAACAGTTTCATGTGTTTGGTTTTATTTCACAAATATTTTTGGTTTGTCAAAGACTAGCATGTGAAGTAAGATGATGGCTATTCAACTTTAGTATACTAGTTATATATAAACAATCAAGCAATTAAGGAATTGATATATATATACCAGTCTATTCGATCCATGCACCTTTATGGTTATCTTACCTCTGCCCACTGTTAATTAAGCTCACCATATGCCATATGGTTAACTACGTCTAGAGTTTACATATTCGGATTTGGATGATTTAGCTCAAATCAAACCCGTTACCAGTATGTATATGTATATATGTACTTTAGTTGTGACAACCTTAAATAGCATCTAGATGGGGCAAAGGAATAACTGTTGAAATAGGAACTCGATTAATCTCCATAAACAAGCAATCAAAAGAATAACTGTTGAAATAGGAAATAATAATTAGTCCCAAATTCAATAGAAAGACCCACCTACAGCAATTAGAAATCGTAGCTGTTATAGTGCCCAGTTAAAAACAACTATTCTCTCTCTCTCTAACATCTTGGACCAAATTGAGAAGCTTCACAAAGGTATAATCGTCGATGGTAGTTTCAAGGATTGGTATGATAGATTGTCAATTGTCAATGGTAATTTCTCTAATAGCCTACAAAAGGGGCTCGATTGGGATCTCTATTGATTGCCCGAGACGAGAAGAACACAGTGGTGTGATCGTCAATGGTAATTTCTTCACTTGTAGTTGCAGAAGAATCGAACAAGAAGAAGGAGCGATGTTTATTTTTTTCACTTCCCAAGAGAAAAGGCAACGAGATGGGAGGAAAGAAATAATAAAAAAGAGGATCGATGAGTAATTATAATAATTTCTCTCCACACACGATAGAAATTCGCTAACTCGGCGTTTTGATGAGTTAGCAGGGTAGCGTAAAGTAAGCCACTAACCTGACTAACCCTGATTCATTTGGTAAACCAAAATTTACTAAACTAGCGCACTAACTTAAGGTTAGAGCTAACCTCATCATGCCAAACGCACCCATAAAGGCTAGTGCATAAATATCCGATAGTTTACTTTTAATCATGAATTCTAGCAACCTCTAAGATCAAACAATAAAAAATCACTCATAAAAGGTCAAGATGCAATACGAGTTGTTTGATTTTGATCATATGAATCCACAAAAAAGTACAGCAAATTTGTGTCATCACTTGACAAAAAGCTTTACAAAAAGTGTAGCATATCTGTTTCATCACTTTCACAGAATCACAGTACATGCAGATATACAAAACATCACATAAAGCAATGAGATATTAACAATCACAAAACCACACATTGGGGTCATTTTTTAGTTGGGAAGGATGGTGTTGACATTTGTTGTCAAATATTCTCAAAATAAAAAGTTAGAATTATACAAGTTCAGAACGTGCTCCATAAACTTTTGGAAGAAAAAACATCAATTCTCTCTAAAATCGACATTATAGAGGACCAACGACTAAGTAAACGAACAGTAGATTGAGCAAAACTTAATTTACAGTTGATACCCTAGGCTTCAAAAAGAAATCAGTGCTGGTGCTCCCCATTGTAAGTGACAATACACATTGATGTGTCAGATGGGTCACAGTCAACATATTTCATTACTGAGCAGCCAGGACCCTTACACTTGTAGTACCTCCTGCACCAAAAATGAAATAAAGTCTCCTTTATTTTAATAAACAAGCATTGCTTGAATATGTGATAGTTCATCCTTAATAGTACATGAATTGATGAATTGTCACATTCTAGTACTGATATTTGATTCAGTCTTAATGTTATCTTTTATTGCCAAATAGCATTTTCATTCTAAACCTCCATAAAGTAAAAATAGAAAAGAGTATGTATTGATCATAGCAACAGTACTATTTTAGCTTCCAAGAATATTTGAAGGTGTTGCTAAACATATTTAACAACAATAGAAAAATCATTACTAAGAAAGACAAATAATTTTGCTGCTTCGGTAACTATCAATGAAGCATACTCAAAAATGCCAACTATTGTTTTCTTAGCTTTTAATAAAAACTCTGTTGCAATATATTGCTTATGTAAATAGACTTCTCCATTTAATTTAACACCCACTACAACAGCACGTCTTTCTTCATTTCTTGAAAAACAAATTTGGTTGGTTGCTGATCACAGAAAAGATAACTAACCGAGGGAAAGGATAGCCCTTGAGTATTGAAGTTCCCTTGTTAGTCCAGCGGTGGTCATCGATATTGTTCAAATTTGAACTTGCCACATAAATTATCTTTGTAGCCTCTTGTTTCCTTCAAAACACATTGCATATATCAACTGAATTGAACTGTATGATTAATACAATAAACAAAAGTATAATGACTACTTTTAATTGAGGAAATTATACTAATACTTGTTATATGAATTGTGCTCTTTTGAAATATACAGCCACAGGGTTTGCCATTCATTGAAGGCGACAGCTTGGTACCAGCAAGGTATAACAGAATTACTTTACAGAAAGACAAAAGTAGTAGCGAATCATTAGACTCACTCTAAATTATTTCTTCTGCTCCTCTTCCTAATGACGCCACCTTTTTTCTTATCTGGTCCCCGTGGTACGCTGAAATTACTGGTCACTGAGGACAAATTATCTCCCATACCCCCTGCCACACCCAATGCTGCAGGATCAAAAGTCTCAATAGATCCAACAGGGCACTCCTGCCACTCTATATCTCTTATATCCTTTTTCAGCTCCTCAAGAGATGGAGCTGATTTGGCACCAATAGAGATGAACTGTGCATTACCACCATGGATGGTGGATCTTGTAGGTGAGATTAGATGAAGAGATCTGACCATACTGAATATCTCATCCTTAATAATTAGAAAGATGTAACCAATCATCCAAACAGTGAAAATATATATTATTAGCTAATAATTGAAAATTGAATGTATAAATCTGACCTTATGATGGTTGGTTAGCTTCTGAAACCCGTGCATGGAAAGGATCTGGTTATATAGACATAATAGCAATTATGTCAATGTATGTGTGTGCAACATAAAGGTGGGATGTGTAGATACCTCTTTGAGTTGCTTTGTGTTGAGGTCCTTGGCAAGGGTTTCACGATGAAAGTAGAGGTACTCTTCAAATGTCAGTGGCTTCATGAACTCCCTGCCCATTGATTTCTCTTATGCTTTCAAATGTTGGCTGTGAAAGGACATAACTGAAAGATATTAAAGTAGGTATATATTTCTTCAAATAGATCAAGATGAGTTATTGCTTTGCAATGTGGTAAGAAATGAGGTATGCAAGTGACATACTTCTAAAACCAAAAAACAACTTAAATTATTATCAAACCAGCTAGACAATTATACCACCCAGTAATCTCAACAGTCAACACTGCTGAATTTAACAATAAGAGAACCAAATTCACCTCAACATCTCCCAAAGCAATTATCCAAATTCACGGGTAATAATAAGAAATATCCTAAATCATATTGCTTCTACAATTCCAGATCTTGAAATTAGTATATAATGAACAATTAGTATCGGAAATAATGAAAAAAGTAACAGAAAGCCAAAATAAGTTGCTTAAAGTTAAAGAAGGGAAATAAAATCATCAGCTGAAGGTTCTTCAACTATTCTTGCAATCTAAAGGTAATACCTACATTTAAAGCAACGGAAATCAGATAGAGAAGATGAATAATACGATCTGAAACTCGAAGATTGATCGAGAGATGAGCATTCCGACTCCTTTTTTACGATTCAGATTAAATAAGAGAGAGAAAGGGAAAGGAAAGGTACAATCGATTACAACACTAGACAACTTAGAACTGAAATCAATTAGTCTCTTTGAAATAGAAATACCTATTAAATCGAAATATCGGAAAGAGAATCTCGCCTCCAGTCTCTTCTCTAGCTCGCTCTCTCTCTCTCTCTCTCTCTCTCTCTCTAGCTTATGTCGATTAGTATTCAGTAGGAGCTAGAAAACAATCGCTTGTACAGTAAAAATTACAAAAAAGTCGTTCCAAATGAAGTTGGCGCGTACGGAAGAGATTCTTTCTCTGACACACTGACCCCACAAAACGCTGAAGTTTCGTCTCAATCGTTCTGATGCTATTGAGGGCTTGCGAGTTTGAATTTTGAAAATATTAGGGCAGAAGTTTAAGAGTAAAATTCAGTACAAGCTTATATATTATTTTCTTTAGAATTTCTAATGATAACAAATGTATGCATGTATTTGCAATATTTTTTTCCCTGCCACAGTTTGTCTTCGTCACTGATATTAATTACATTTCGATTTTTAGAGACTTTTTTTTTAATTCGATTTTAGAAAATAGAAGGGAGATATTGACGTAACTCACAAACAATTTTATCATAATCATAATAATAAAAAAGTGTGCATTTTACAATTTAGACGAGTTGATATTAAATTTGACATAATTTTAATTTTTTTCCTTCACTGATCGAGCGTTAGTAAAAGTAGACCTTTAATGTTTGAACCCGGTCAATGGTTGACAACATAGTATTTAACTTAGCTATATCAGATTTGATACCAAATTATATCTAAGGGGGGAGGGTCGCTTGTCGATGGCTTATCAGAAATTAGTTTAAATAAATTTAGAAACTAAAATAGATTTAAAGAGTTATAAATCAAATATCGGATTAAATTTCATTAAATATTGATTGGTGTAAGTTTCTATGATTAAATTTCATTAGCAGACTATGAAAATTAGAAAGAAAAAAATCAGAACAAAGTATCTAATGGAGGAGTCCTTAGAGATGAGGCCGGCCTGGCCAGCTTAGGTAATTGAATTTGTAGTTCAGAAAGTAATTTATACTCTTTATTGCACCCTGGTAGCTAATTTATATTTCTCAAACAGGGGCTGAATTTCCACAAAAAATGCTGGAGGCAAATACTATAAGAATCAAGAAATTGATCAATCAAAGGTTAACTGTGAACTGTCAAGTCTTCTTCTTACTTCACCTTTTCATATTTATTGATTTATAATATCCAATAGTTAATACATCATTACACTTCCGATACATAATATATTAATACATCATAAACAAATAATACTTACACATGAACCTCTCACTTTATGATATATTTTTCCTAATACTGAAAGGATAAGGCTCTTCTGTTTTGTAGCTTCGAATTGTCTTCTATTGTTATCTCTGCCTTGATCTTGCCATTGGTTTTATTGGTTCCAAATACTTATTATTAGACTTAGGCAAGTAGTCCTGCGGGTATTTAGAAAAAGGAAGCAAAAAGAGAAAAAATTAAATCGGTTCAAATTTTTTTTTTTTTTTTTGTAACTTTTTCCAAATTATCAATCATAACAAAAAACTAGAGATAATCATAATAAAAGAACTGGCTACTTTACAGATCTGCATCATAACTGAAATTTGGTACACTTAATGCCAGTGAGGCAGTACACATCTCACCATTCATAATGAAAAACTGGCTATTTTACAACCATGATCATCTCCATTTTTTTGGTGGCCCCAAATGGTGGACTGTGTACTGACGCACACTATCTATATCTTATATTGCCTCTAACTTTTAATTAAATATTTATGATAAATTTCCTTTCTACCTGCTGGACGAGCTCCCTCGAGCCCACTTTTGGCCTCTTTTGGTTGCTCAGAATTGCGCATCTCGACATGCGAAATTAAGAATGGCATAATGCCGGGATAGCATACATACTATTGGTCTGTACTCTCTGCCAGTCAGATTGTAGCATCCGGATGTCAGCTCAGCTGCATGGCTCAGATAAATGTACCACCAATGGATGCCTGCCACGGTGCCACCTGGTGCAAATTATCACATAGTCAGATCATTATTTTTTAAGATTATTGCACGGTTTTGCCTAACTAGGTTCTGTTAGGTGTTTGCTATATACTATGCTTTAATCTGTTTTACCTTTCTGTCCTTCTAAATAGCTACTTAATAGCAAGGGTGGTTCTATCATTTCAACAACATCGCTTTAACAGCAGCAACAACAACTAAGCCTTTTTGTCCCATACATCATTTTTGTAAATTGTAACTTATGTTGTAACGAAATTTTGCATTTCATTTACAACAACAACAACAACAACAACTAAGCCTTTTGTCCCAAACAAGTTGGGGTAGGCTAGAAAAGAAACCCAACAAGAAAAAACAAGAACAACTGTGGTTGCATTTCATTTAAACTCAGAAATTAGTTAGTCCACAAAGATAAAGATAAAAACCTTATACATCAAGCTTTTCAGTCAGCTTTGTAAACAAGAACAACTGTGGTTGCATATGTAAAAAATAATGATAAATTTTATCTTACAACTTGAAAGTTGTCGAATCCAGCTGTACGGACCTTAGCAGCGAGTTTAACCTTACAAACCAAGAAAATCAGATTGGCCTTGTCAAGGATCAGATCAGCATGAACTATAAGCTTGTCAGAGTACCATGTAAGGAAAAGCTTCCCTTCTTCTGTCAGGTATGTGCCATTGGTCTTGAAGAACTTAATGGATTCGGGACTATCATTGTACTCACCCGCATCCTCACCTGGCATCTCCCACTCTGGATGGCCCACCTCAGCTGCTGCCACTTTGAAATCTTTTTGGAGGTTCTTACCATAGTACTGAAATATGTTGATAGAACTCTTGTTAAGGCCTCATTAGTGTAGGCCTGTTGGTTAGTTTGGTAAATTATCTCTTCATATTTAATGTTTTTTGTATATCTTAATTAAATGCTCGTTATATTAATACTTTTATAGTTTCATCATCAGAGAGCTTATAAGTTGTTTTCTTTTGTTATTTTGGTTTTGATTCTTCTATGAGTATAACAACAAAAGCCAGGTACCATCAAGACAAAAAATTGTGGATAAAACATAGAGAATTGAAAATTGAGTTCCTACCTGAAATTCTCCAATTCCAGGAAAGGCCCAACCTTGGATCTCTGGGAATGATGGGTATCTCATCCCACAAGCGGGTCCAGGGCCAACCTCTATATCCTTAATTAGGCCAGCAGCCATAAAGTCTGCCATGTTCTCTAGAAGCTCTTTAATCTTCATGTAATCACCTCTACCATACAGAAACAAACATATCATATTACTTCCTAATAGTTATATCTCAAGCAAGCAAAGAAACCCAAGTTGGTGGACCCATTTTGGAATGGGGATGTAAATAAATTTCTCCAACATTTACATTTCCCATGCCTTGGTGAACTGACACAATGTCTTGGCATACCAACCATTCCACTTTGATAATTTGAAATATATCCAGTATGCGCTCCAATCATATAATTGTGAGCCTTTACATACAGGAGAACATGTGGACACAGGCCACTCTCATTCCTAGTACATACCTGGGTTCAACCTGCACTTGCCAACCTCGTGAAGCATGAGTACCTCAGCCACGTCTATTCTGCAATCATAATTTGCACTTCATTAATACAAGAGATGGCACCTGGAAGGTAAAAAAATATATATTTTTACAATGAAACTCAAGTAAAGCTATGTCAATGAGACGAAAAAAAATTGGCACTTATAAAAGCTCATTTGTATATTAAGTGAATTTCAGTTTTTATACTCCCAAACAAGATGTCCTCTACCAAAGGTGTTCTACAAACATACAGTATCACAACAACTATGCAACAAAAGAACAGAGAATTCACATACCGATTTAAGAGTGTACATTACTACCAATCAGAGCTAAGAATTTCTACAAAAATAATCATGCATGATTAACTCTTAAATTTGCAATCATCACAAGAGAAATAGATGATCTTGCCTGTAATCAGGATAATATATAAAAGTAATTAACAAATATAGTATAACTATACTCACAACTTGACCCAATTACAGAATTGCTGGAATATCCCTAGAGTAGATCTAATTAAGCTTTCAGGTCATGAGTTATATTTAAAACAATCCTAAATGGTTTAATTTCTATTTTTATTTCTCAATTATCAATATAATTTGCATGAATCCATTTTACATATCAAGTAGATCTGTTACAAATCAACGCCCAAAATCATCATAAACAAATCTTAAATATAATTAAACTATGTAACTAAATATTTGTACATAATTGTAACATAATTACCACAGTTTTCCAATATCTTTTAAATCTGCATGGTTAAATAGATGATCAACCATTTTAATCACTAAAATCAAAATGTTACTATAGAAGGAAATTATCAATTCACCAATAACACGTAATGATCAACTGACCCCATAAAAACATACGAATTACCAAAACAACATATGATCTACAAAAAATTATATTAAATCAAAGGAGTACCAACAATGTGGAGAGAATGCAACAAACGAGTACCTTACAAAAATATCTGCTTGATCAATGGTGAGAAGGTGAAACTTGCTCAGGCCACTTAAATTTATCCTTGGCATGCCCTAAAGATTTAATTTGCACACACCGCACTGCACACAGAGGTTCAAACCTAGGAGGCGGAGAGCATGTGAAGCCAGGAAGAGTTGGATCGAGAAGGAAGAGAAGCGGGTGAAGCCTTGGACAGCTAGATCTAGGAGGTGGAAGTGATTAAGACAGGTGGTGGTGTGAAGGAGAGGTCGCGGCTTCAAAGGGAGCCGAAGGGTGGCGGCTTCAAGGAGAGATGGCAGCGTCAAGGAGAGGTCACAGCCTCAAAAGGAGCCAAGGGGTTGCTGGCGGCGCCTTGCCTAGGTTTCGCAAACCGAGTATAGGTCAGTTCCATTTATAAGCATGGAGTTTTATGCATAAGACCTTCCTTTTTTAATGGCTTTCTATTCAGCCCCCGCATTCCTGGATAAATTGCAATAAAGATTACTTCCAAAGATCATGGTTGCTAGAAAGACACAATAATGAACATGCAAAGAAATGTGAAAAAGAAAAATATAAGCCATTTATTTTTTATAAAAACAGTTTTACATGACAAGGTTTGGTACATTTATTTTTTTGAAACATCTACTAAATATTGCAAAGTAATTACAAAGATATCAAATAAAGTTTTCCCAACTTTCCAAGGATATATGTAAAAAAATATAAACAGGGTACTCCCAAATAAAACCAGAATTTTTATTCCACAGGCAAATGGAAAAGCCAAAGTTGTCAGTACCAATATAGGGAAAGAACTCGTGGATATTAGATATAACCCTTTCACTTTTACAGAAAGTATAAAAATGATCCAGAACTTTAAAGCTCCTTTAATATGTTTACATTATTTGTGAACCCGTTCTCAGATTGGAGACAACAAAGGAGGGGAGACTAGGTATGAAATTAATGCTAGAGGTAATGAAATGCTGACTTGTGCAGCCACTACAGGTGCTGTAACTGCTACCTGATGCTCCTGCTCTCCCCCAGTTAACATGGCAGCAGATTAAAGTTTGTGTGTGTATCTTTGTCTCCTGTGGGCCCTTTTGTTGTGCCTTTTTAATTCTGCTTATCTTTTTTTTTTTCCTGTTATTGGTCTATATCTATACTCTAGAGTATGTAATGTATGAATCCTTTGTTTTCAATATGTTTACATAGACTTTGCCTTTAAGCATTAGCTCCCAAAATTAAGCATAGCTGGTTACAAAACCATCCATCAGTCTAAAATGGACATTGTCAACAAAAGTCAAACATTGACAGAGGTCAACTATCTCAACACGTTGAAAGGCAGAAGAGGGAAGCAGAAAAGGAAACGGTGACTCGAATGAAAGATGGAACAAAAAAGAGAAAAAGTTCAAATGGGTTCTAATTACCATTAAAACTAAGTTGTAGAAGCATTTTCTACTTCCCATTTGGAAACTCAAAAAGTTAATATTCTTTGAATATATTGGAGTGGACAGCCACCTTTTTTATGTTTCCATTTATTTTGGGATGTGCTCTCCTCTTTAAAAAATGCACACATAATGTAATGAGCTTAGCTCATTCTTTATTTCTCCAAAAATGTTTGCACAATTGAATTTAATCTATTCAATAGGGCTACATTAGTCCTGCATTGTTCATAAACAAAATTATTGCAATCTGCTGCGCTTGCACTGCATCTCAAGTCATAGGACTGAAAATCACAGAAACCTTTAATCATTCATCACAAACTATATTTCCCTTGTTATTATCTACCAAATAAAACCATTTCAGGTCGTCAAATTTCAAACATTTTTACAACCATCAATCAAATCTATCGCTTTGATAGCTTGTAATCCTACATTAAGAATCTACACCTAAACCAACAAAGCGATACACTAACAACACTGTACAAAGACAAAGAAATTAACTCACCGGGAAACCTAGTCTCAGATTTTGGTACTGTACGTTCTTCCTCACTGAAAGAACGCCATGGCGGATCTGGATCGGGATTCCATGAGTCGACATTCATTATTGCTCCGATCGGTGTATCGGGCGAAAGCTAGGGTTTGTAACTAGGTTGTTCTCTCTTTTTCTCCAGCGCTGCATCTCAATTAAGGGTATTTAAGTTATTAAAAAAAATGGGAGTGAATCTCACAGAAAGAACGTGAGTGAAGCAATTCCTCCGACGGTGAAGCCACTAGAGAGTAGAGTGAAAAGCGAAAGTGATTTCCACAACACAATTTTCTCGGAACAACTTCGTATTTTTATAGAAGACAAAACTACCTTAATCCTTAAATTTGTTCGCGTAAAAAAAAAGAAAAAGAATTTAAGATTCTTTTATAGAAATTATTTTATTTATATTTATATTTCATTGTTATATAAAAACTACATTTATTTTAAAATGTTTATCGACTTACCAATACTGTTGTTATCAAAATACCTTTCTAATAAGGAATGAATAAATTTTCGTCCTTCATTTCGCGTCACGCTATATTGCATTCTAGTGCCACATTTTAGGTATATAAATGCCACACTTTTTTTATTTTAAATTTTAAAACTGTCTGATTCGAACCGTTAATCTTTCCATATTCATAACATATGTGTTGTCAAAAAAATTTATATTTTTTGGAGTCCATTTGATACTTGATATATAGGTCGAAAATTAAACATATATAATAATAGAAATTTATATTTTTTGGAGTCCATTTGATACTTCATAACACTTTTTTTATTTTAAATTTATCTTTGTTAACTACATTCGTTTATTTTCAACCACTTTTTGAAATCGAAATTGCTTAAAATCATTCTCTGGATTCTATCATCCACATCATCTCCAGAATCCTCATTAATAGAAGTCCAGGGAATGATGGGAATGACAGAATCCAGGAGATGAGAGGATGAGCGCCAGGGGGATGAGGACAGAGTGAATCAGAGGGGAGGGAGGGGAGAGGGGGAGGGAGCGAAACAGAGAGGAATAGAGGGGATGAGATCCCAGAGAATGATTTATTAACCTAAACAGTTATATATTAAATCAGAACAATTATATATATTAACTAGAACAGTTAATATATAATTACATGTAAAACAGAGAAGGAGAGAGTGAATCAGAGTGGGGGGAGGGGGAGGGGGTGGGGGAGGGAGCGAAACAGAGAAGGGGATGACTCCTAGGGGATGATGGATGGGCATGACGAGATTTAATTACATTTCGAAAATAGAAAACAGTTAATTACGCGTTTTCTAAAAATGAAAAACGTGTCATTAAGGATGATGGGGATGATCCTTATCATCCCCGTTTTGAAAAAAGCGTTCTTCTAAAATGTTAATTTGAATATTTTTTTTTGTGGTTTTAATTGAACTAGGTGGCGGGAGGCGGCTTCGCCGCCATTTGATGGTTAAATATGTTTAATTTATATGTGCGAATAGGTTAATTATTATTGGTTTGCTAAAAAGTATGTCTTTTATTACTATATTATATAAATAACAATGTAAGATTTATTCTATTTTTGACCGCATTAAAACTAATTTAATGCGCCACGAGTTTTAATATATAAAAAAATATTGATAACTTGAATTTAGGCATTCAAGTTGGTACGACGGCGTTAGGCCAACCATTTCCTGTATTATTCTCAAACCTTAACTTTCATCGTAACGATTTAGAAGAGCCTACCAATTAGGAGGAGGAAGAAGAAACACTACTAAATTGTGAAATGTGCCCACCAATTAGAAGAGAGAGTATAATATGATAAGATTCCGAGCTAGAAACCACATTTGCGACCACGCTTTTGAAAAATTTAGAGTGATTCTATTCAGGCACTTTTCTAGGCCCAAAACAGTATTGAGCCTTAGTCATGAAATAATTGTACCAACGCATTCAGTATAATCTTAAATTCAAAAGTGAAAGGCAAAGTTTCAGTATTACAAATTGACACTTCAAATACTTATTATAACTATCAATTTATGATATATAAAACGATTTAACAGTATTATATTAGTTTCTTTATTCAACAATTTAACGGTTAAGTCCGCATGTTTACTAATCTATTTGAAAAAGTCAGCAGGGTCGGAAAAAAGAAACTGTCTTTCATACTTTTAGATATTCATTTGTTATTTTTTTAAATATTAAAAGTTTTTAATTTTTTTTTATGAATTATGTATGTTTTGTTGGCCCAATCTGCTTACTTCTATCGGGAAAAAAAAAAGTATATCTTCCTGCAGATATAGTTTCACGGACTTACTCAAACCCCACAATTATATTATAATAATGTCATTAGCTATGTAATGTACCGTCCTCGGATGGAACCTGCGCCAATCTGGAAACTAAAAACAGAGAGAGAGAAAAAAATCTGTGGTTCATTGACTTAACCACTGTTATTCAAGATAGAATTTCCTGAAAACAGAAACGGATTCACACTGGCCACGTCATGAGAAAGTGCTAAGATGTACATTAACATTGATATATAGCCGAGTACTATTTGATTATCCACTTACAAATACAACCGTCCACCAATAATTACCTGAGGTCAATAATTCATAATTAATGAAGTGCTGTTAACAAGAAGCTTTGACTGCCAAAAAATCTAAGAAGTTTAAATGATGCAATCCTCACTGGTGAGGTGCAGTCATAGCAATAACATTAATATATCTTTTGGTATGATAACAATGCGGACAAGATAGCTACACTTGTAACTGTGTAAGGAAGTAATTAATTAATAATCCTGCCGACTTAGACGTGCGCCTTTTTCCATGAAAAAGTATGTAAGAGGGATCGATTTGTGCATACCTTCCAGTCAAAGTCATAAACTCACAACTATTACTTTATTACATTATTGTTCGAATATCCTTTTATATTTTATCATCTTTAACTTAGAAAAGGGGTGGTTTGCAAATGTGCTTTTTGATGCCCTCTTTTCTTCTTATATTTACCAGTGCACCCCTAAGTGTATCAAATCCCTTTGGTACATACCATAAAAGAAGCAAGTTAAAATGACCACAAATCCATGCACATAGCCAATCAAGCTATCAATGTGCGCACTCATTGTTCCAAATCTGAAAACAAATTCACACAACCCTAGTTGCCAGTATCTATAATTCACGCTACAGGAAATATCATCAATTTGAAAGCCACACACACACATACTTGCACACAAACGAGAACAAATTAAGGAGAGGTGAGACATGGCGGAGGGTATTGTAAATCTGGTATTGAACAAGCTAGCAGAAGCGGTACTCAAGGAAGCTCAGTTTCTTAATGGGGCGGGAGGCAAATTGGATTCACTCCAGCACGAGCTTCGCTGGATTCGTGCTTTTCTGAAAGATTCTGAGTCAAAGAGAAATTCTGATGAAAGGATCAAGGTTTGGGTGAGCGATGTGCGAGAGGTGGCATATAGGATAGAAGATGTAGTTGACATGTTTATGACAGAGGTTGAGGACCGCATAAGTCAGCCTGGAATGGTTTGTACTGTCAAGAGAGTTCTAAATAAACCCAAGAAATTGCTGAATGTTCATAAACTGACTTGTGAGATAAACGAGATTCAAACAAGACTGCAGGAGAAAAAGGAGTGGACAAAGAGCTATGGTATAAATAGAGAGTTGGGGGACAATAGCAGCACCATGCCGATGAGAAGGTCTTTTGTGCTACCAAACGAGGATGATCCAGATGTTATTGGTCTGGAGACGGATAAAAAGAATATAATAAGGCTACTTCTTGATCCAAACATTACAAGGCGATGTGTAGTGTCCGTCGTCGGACAAGGAGGCCTTGGAAAAACGGTTCTCGCCAAAAAAGCATACAACAGGTTTGTACTTGCATTTGATGTGTTAATTATATATTCTTTAACTAACGAAATAGTAAAATTCTTAAAACTAGTAAAACTTGTTTTTTCTTTAGAATACTTTTTGATCGGTACGTAAATAGATCAAGTTAAGTGATTTAAATTAGCCTATTAGATTTTCTTTTGGACCACTTGCACGCCAAATCCATAAAAACACCTTAATTATGCTGTAGCTAGCTTTACTGACACCTTTAGATTTTAAGATTCCACTAATAATTGTGTCCTTAACTGCTATTTGTGGGATTGTTAACCACGCTATTATTTCCCCTTCCATATTCTTTCTGTTTGTTGGATTGGAGAGTGGAAATTGAAAATACAAAAAAATAATAATAATCTCCTAAAAAAAATTGAAACCCCAGAGTTTTGGTCATGAGCGTGCACATCCCAGCCAGAATCTTAACATATACCAATATTGTAGTATAGTTTTTCCCCGTCAAATTAATTGAGTAAAAATGAACTTATGAAGTTCAATTGGTGTCAAACTGCCAAATATAGGAATGGGTTGTCCGCAAATCAAAATTGTAATGATTTGTTGTATTATAAGATATTTTTTACTAATTTAAACCTATATTGATTTTTTGTGTAGTGAAGAAGTCAAGAGAGCGTTCGAGTTCCAATTTTGGCTATCAGTTTCTCAGCAATTCAAATTAATTGATCTATTGAAGATTATGTTAAAAGGGATCCGTCCTCTCGAAAAAGATGAAATGGATATTCTCCGAACAATAGATATGGTCTCTAAACAAAGAGCAGAAGAATATTTCATTGGAAAGCTTAATATATTGCTGAAAGAGAAACGCTATCTTATAATTATGGATGATGTTTGGACATCAGATTTATGGATTCAAGTTGAGAAAGCTCTTCCAGATGTTGGAAATGGCAGCAGAGTGCTAATAACTACTAGGTCATCAGAAATCGCTAGAAAAGCAGACCCTACTTGTGATCCATACAATCTTCGTTATTTAAGTGAACAAGAAAGTCAACAACTTTTACTCAAAAAAGCTTTTCCTTATCAAGATCCAGAATGCTATCCTCTTGATCTAGCTATCCTTGTTAAAAAGTTTATTAAAATATGTGATGGCTTGCCTCTCGCTTTGATCGTTGTAGGTGGCCTTTTGTCCCGACAGCAGCCAACATATAATTCTTGGCATAAGATTTTGCAAAAATTTAATTGGCATGATGATGATGATGGAAACAAGTGCATAGAAATCCTGGCCACTAGTTATGAAGATATGCCTGCTCATCTCAAACCATGCTTCATGTATTTTGCTTCATTTCCAGAGGATTATCAAATCAAGGTTAAACCTTTAATTCGGATATGGGTGTCAGAGGGATTTGTACCTGAGGTAAATGGTAGAAATGGAAGAAACAGCTGAGGATTACTTAGAGAATCTTGTTCAAAGGTAATTTCTCATATTTGAAGTTTTTTTTTTTTTCAATTGATAACTTCTTTTGCAATTGACAAGCTTCAGGAAAATTTAGAGTATGAAAAATTACTCGATACTTGGACACTTCTTGAACTTAAATTTGCATCAAACTAGTATATGAAGTTTTTTTTTTTTTTAAAACAATGAACTTAATTAAGTTTTCAATAAAACTAATTCGCTTCTTCAAGTTTGAGAACACTAATAAAATTATTTATGAGTTTCTAATTGCAGTGATTCATTGTACTTTTTAAAAAGCAAAAAAAAATCATAATAATTGAGCGAGTTATATTTTTTAATTTTCCCTCAAAGGAAGAAATTGATCCTTTCGAGGTGGACTAATTATAGAATGACTAGAAATCCACATACACTAGTTGTAATTGCTTTGGCGAGGAGGATGATCGCTGACAGATTAAGCTCATCAAATTTGCGAACATTGTTTGCAGGAACATGATTCAAGTTTCAACAAGGTATTGTAATGGATCCATCAAATACTGCCGCATACATGATCTCCTACGTGATCTTTCCATTGAGAAAGCCAAGGAGAACAACTTCTTCCAAGCAATATCAAATCAAGGTAACAAATATTGCAGCTCTAGTACAATACGACGTGCGATTCTGCATTGTGGTCATGAAGAAATTATAGACTACACAGGTCCAAATCTCCGGTCTTTATTGTATTTTGGACATGTTATGCCAAACATTGCTAGGTCTAGGTACCTAAAAGTTTTATGTCATATGACTCCGGATTGTGAACCTTACAACCGGAACATTTCCAAGGGATTGACCCAGAAGATACTTGGGGAATTCTCCATCAGTGGACTTTCTATTTCATGAATATGAAAGAGACATTTGGAAAAACATAAGCAGCATGAGAAACCTTCAGACACTCGATATCCGAGATTGCAGGAGGTATCATTCGAGCGTTGACTGCATATGGAATATTAAAACGCTCAGGCATGTAATTTTGTGGTCCAGATTTTTTGGACCCCCGTCAATGGTAGAACTTCCAAATTTGCAAACCCTTAAAACCGTAAGAGTTCGAGAATCATGGTTTGTAGAAGGTTGGCCTAAATTGCCAAGAATTCGAGTGCTAAGGCTTGCGAAATTTCCCCCCAAATATGATGAGTCGTTCCGCACTTTCATAAGTGAGCTTCACTACCTCACCTCTCTACACATAACACTCAATGAGAAATTGTATCCCTCATCATATGAAATGTTGGACATGAGCGGCTTTCCGAGTTATGACCACATGCAGTCATTGTACGTGGAAGGAAAATGGAACCAGTGGATGAGTAGTGCGGCACTTGATACTTGTTTATTTCCAATACACCTTATTAAGCTCACCCTTGTGGGTTCTAATATCAAAGAAGATCCAATGTTAGTCTTAGAAAAGCTAAAGAGCCTCAAGAGACTTGAACTGATCATAAATGCATATAAAGGAAAACAACTCAGTTGTTCAGCTAAAGGATTTCCACACCTAGAATATCTGAAACTCTATTGGTTGGAATATCTAGAGAATTGGACAGTAGAGGAGGGGGGAATGCCCTTGCTGAAGGAGATATACATAGATTTGTGTGGTCAATTGATCAGAGTCCCTGATCTGCAGCATATGACCAGCCTTAATAAGTTAACTCTCGAAGGTGTGCATACAGATCTTTGTGAGAGGCTGCGAGGAGAAGAATCATACAAAATCCAGCACATTCCGGCCATTGAAATTTGCTAGTTTTCCAAATTCATTGTAACGTATTTCTCTCCTTGTTGTGAACCTTTCTTTAACCTCCCTATCTGGCTTGGAGTAGTTCATTGTCTTCTTCTTTTTTTTTTTAGAGTTTTTTTTTTCTATTCGTCATAGTAACTGCTATCTTTTGTGGATGATGAGTCATAGTAACTGCTACCTTTTGTGGATGATGAGGATGAAGAGCTGTTACATCCTCAGTAGAACTTGTAGCATTTGTGTCTTCTTTTTATGTTGTTATCCGGTTATTCCTCTGTGCGGATTGTTTGTTTTGTGGGTCTGGATACTTCTTTTTTACCTGGATTTTTAGTAGGAGTAGGAATTCTCTCATAACTTTGAATGAGTCTAAGATTTTCACGGACGTGAATTAATTTTGATAATAGACAATTGTTTGATCTGCTAGTATTATAGTTTAGTATCTGCTATATTACAGCAGCACAATCTGGTCATAGTGAAGCATTATTCAAAGGAAGCTTGGTTTTGGATCAGTGGTGGTTTTGGCAAGAAGCTCAGTGAGTTCAGAACATATCGGGTCAGGTTTCGTATGGTCTGGGAACCAAGTTTTCTCAAGTATCAAGTTCACACAAGACCACTCATATGAGGTCTTGTACCAAAATTCCTTATGCGGAAACGTGCTTTTGGAGAATTATTAGTTCATGCTCCACTTCTAGCACTGCCTGAAATCTAGGGGGTACAAAACAAAGAACAACATTAGCTTACAAACAGTTAAAATTATTAATTATGATATATACAACTTTGTTTAAAGTGATTCATTAATGCAATGATTTCAGTATGTGGAAAAAACAGCAGTGGTACAAGCAAGAGTTGGCTCGTTACTTGTATAAGACAAAGGCCTTGCCGGGTATTGCCATGCTGGCGAGGATTGAAAATGCAGTTGCTAGTCAGAACTCTGATTACACAAGTTAGTACCGAACTCACTGGTACATACTGTACAAATCAGTCCAGCTAGTTCATATACTCACCGGTACACCCAATAGTCTCACATGCCCATATTGAATTGTTTCCAGAGACAATTAGGTCCTTTACAATATACTATGTCAGTTTGACATCAGAATTTATTACCTGGGGACAGCTTAGATACTTGGATTGCATATTGTCACAGATTTTCAACAGCATCCTTCAGTTCCAATAGCTCAGAACACAACTTCCTAATTCCCTGTTTGATTTATTCACACACAAGCACAAATTAGGAGCAATCTAACTAAACAATCAATCCTACAGTAAAAGTAAAAGTAAAGGTAGGGACAATTGCAAAATGGTTGAAACCGGAGCTAAATAAAAAAAAATAAAAAAAAAAATCATTTCTCTGATCAAACTCCTTTTAACCAAATCCATACTTTTTTGATAATAAAAACAATGCAGTCCAAATAAAGAGCAGTTCAATTAAGAAAGGAAAACAAAACTGAAGGATTTTCCAGATGATGGATAAATATAAAAGCCATTACATCCAAGATATTAGTACAAAATGGAGCTCAAATCCAATCTCAACTTTGAGAGAGAGAGAACCTCGTCGCTGTGGGATTGGTAGAATGGCAATGAAAGTGGAGTAGGGGGTGCTCCACTTGTCGTCTTCTTCGCTGCTCTCTATTGCCATTTTGCTCCTCACTCTCTCTTCTCTCACTTTCTATTCTCACTATCGTTTCTCCTCCTATATTCTATGGCTCGTGTAATCTGCCCGTGATTAATATCGAGATTCGTCGAGATTCTTGCTGCCCTTCAATCTTAACCGTCAGCAGACCTTTTGGATATGGATTTTCACTCCACCCGCTGGAAAGAACTTCATTATTTTCTATTTATTAGTGTGTCTTTCATTTGGCCAATGAGGAAAGAGGATATTGCACTGTAGTTTATAAAGTATAAACCATGAAATAACAACGAATGAACGAATTTAATTAAGAAAGTGTCAAGTGTGGTGGGTGAGAAATTGAGCATATGGGCTAAACTGGTACCCATAATTTCTTCCAGCCTCAGTAGAGGTACACATTTGCTAGTCACCTAGTTCCAGTGCTGGTAGCCTGGTGCATAACTACAGGAATTTGGTAAAAGGCCCTTTTTTAATAAAAATACATTTCTAAGCAATAAATCAATTTTAAATCCTGCATTTTATTTTACATGTTGACTTTTGAGACGCTATATATTGTTGAATAAATTAGTTTTTAATTTTAAAAAAAATTAGCTAGTTGTTCTTAACATTTAGTGAGATATTACAAACAATAAATCAAGTTACTGTAGCTTCTACAGAAAATTAGGTTTGGACACTGAAGTGTACATTTAAATCACTTGTGGTATTGGAGCGTTCTTCTAAAATGTTAACTGAATAAATTTGAATGTAGCCATAGCAAGTGAATTCTGATCTTATGAGGTCACAACTTTGTAATTGTACGACAGCGTCATGTCAAATAATTCCGGCATTATCGATTATTCTTGAACTTTAACTTTCAATGTAGCAACTTAAATATATGGAAGGACGGAAAAAAAAAACTCCTAAGTTGTGAAAACCATATTTGGGACCACGCTTTTAAAAACTGGAAGTGATCCTCTTTGAGCATTTGCTAAACCCAAAACAGTACTGAGCTAGTCATGCACTAGCCCAAGAATTTATATGGTACAGAGCTTTTAAAATGTCCAACGCAGAGGCATGTACATACAATGCGCACCCACTACCCAGTGTATCAAATATCCAAAATATATATAGATCCAAACATATAAAGCCCGTAGTTGCACTTTACAATCCCCATTTTACTACCAAAACAATATTAGAATAATATTATAATATGCATATTTGCTGGTATTTCAATATCAACCAACAAATCAAACTTGTTCTCAAAAATTTCCAAGCATCAGCTTCAGTACTGTTGGAAAGCATCAGACTCACTTAAGCATTCATCTTCATGCAGCTTACAAGTCAATCAGTACAATTTGATGTGACGACCAAATGTACACAGTTAAAGGACTAAAAAAGTCCTACATAGCTCACAAAAGCAAACCTAAGTAATGGCATGGTTATGCTCCCCTTTGTAGGTGACAATGCACATTGAAGGGTTGTTTGGATCATAATCAACGTATTTCATCACGTGACAGAAAGGCTTCTTGCACCTATAGTAGGCCCTGAACCATAAAAGGAAACAGAATACTATAAGCAACATAAAAATATACAAGGTACTAGAGATTTGAAAGTAGGGCTACCAGAACTAACCCAACATCTAACTCTCCCATAAGAAGGAAAGATGAATTTTATAACCATCACAAGTGTGCACTCAATTACACTAAATGAATCGTGCAACGGTAGTCTTAAAACTTCTTTAAATTGCTATATGAGAATATGCTTGTTTAATAAATTTGTTAGATGTTGTAGTCTCAACCTTTTCGACATAAAATGGAAATTGTTCTTATATATTTTTAGTAAGATGGCAAAAGAACACTATTAAGAACTCTGATCTAAAATCCCAGCCCAAGAGAACATGCGTTGTTGCAACTATATCAATGTCTATCTATATTGAAGCCCAGTAAGAATCTGTAATGCATCAGACGCTAATTGAAAGTTGTTTCCTTTTTCCACTAACCGATATTATCATAAATTTAACATTTTTTGTATCTAAGGTTCAGAAGCAGACTTAGTGGTTCCTTTAGGCATAACTATCTACTTCTTAAAAGAGGAAAGAGTTATTATTAAATACTTTTTTATTTTGCAATTCAAGTTTCCAAATCCTTGAGCATTTTGATCAGGACGATACAGAATTATTAGTAATACACTACCTTGGGGCAGCAAGCCCCTTAACCCATTGACTGCCATTATTTTTCCAAGAGCCATTATCAACATCCTTCAAGCTTGTAGTGACCACATGGATTGTTTTCTTGACCTCTGATATTCTATTTTTACATAGACAAAACAAAAAACTTAGATGGACTAAGGAGCACATTCCTCTTCCAAATAGTACATCTTTCTGGTAAACACTTCTCTAATATGCTTCCCAGCTGTACCTTCTAATTCAGAACACCCTAGTTCAACACCAAAACACAAAATTCAAATTACTGCTCTCAAGTCTCAACTCTCAACTTCAATCCTTGGCGGTCTTAGGAACACCCTAGTTGAACACTAAAATACTAATTTAAAATTACTACCCTCAACTTCAATAGAATCTCACTGTTGCCAGACATATGTTCTGGTTCAGCAAGGTACTATCTCAAATCAACAAATTGGAACCCAAATTAATTAATAAGGGTTTGCTTTTCTATCTCGAACTTCTGCCTTTTGTAGCATTTCAGCTGTATTTAATTTTTCCCCGGGTGAGAGGTTCCATTTTTATACGGAATAAGTAGCACTAGCTCACCACCTAACATTACTTGTAGCAACACTAGTATTTATATGGATGGTCAGATGCAGAAAAGAGAGGGAAAAAAAAAAGAATTGTGAAGAAACTAGTAAGCAGACTTACAATTCTTTAGCACCATTGGTTGCTCCTTTCTCAGACAAGGAAGATGGTGAGTCATGCTTGATGTCTTTTATTTTCCTCTTTCTGGTTTTCTTTCTCTTTCTTTTACCTTTAGCTGGTAACAAGGTTGATTTGTCAGGCACAACCATGATAGATCCGATGGGGCACTCCTTCCACCCAAGGTTGCAAATATCCTGTTTGGCCTCCTCAAGATATTCTGCTAACTTGGCACTGTCACGCCTGGGCTGTACAATGTCACTATTGATGGTGGATCTTGTCGCTGGCATAAGAACCAGGGAATGCACAGCATCCATTATCTCATCCTATTCAACCAGACAAGTTGTGTTTTTGTCATGTAAGAGCATTTCAGATGGAAACATTGCAATAAAAAATTACTGGATTCAATGAAGGTAAACTACTAAAATCCCCAAAGCTCCTTGCCTCCTTCTCATTCTAGTCCCTCAATTTTGTGGAATGATGAAAATCCCATGATGCTCATTGTAGTTAAAGAAAAATGGCCTTTTAGCAAATTGAACACATGCTCTATTTAACTTAAGAAGAGAATTCTTCCGGCCAATAAAAATAGAAGGTACCATCATTATTTCCATTTGAAAAAAATATTTAGTTCTTTTGTTTTATCTAATACTCAGCCACTAAATAAATGGCAAGGAAGAAAAAAAAGGACCAAAGTATCTGAAAAAAGCCAAATATTTGTTCCTTACAAGTTGAAAATTTGAAATCACCAACCACAATGTTGATGGCTGCTACTGTTAATAAATCAAATAATTGAACTCTAAGAAGCAATATTATAAAATGTGATTGAACAATTGTCTGACCTTGTAAGGGAGCATTCGCTTCTGGATTCCATGAATGTAAAGAACCTGGTCAGAGTAACACCAATTAGACCCTGTGTTGCTGTGTGATTTAGTGTGTGTGTGTGTGTGTGTGTGTGAGAGAGAGAGAGAGAGAGAGAGACCTGTTGAAGCTGGCTGACAGTAAGATTATCGGCACGACGATCATGGTAGAAGCCAAGGTAATCTAAAAATGTTAGTTTTTTATGCCCGTTTGTTTCCATCACTGTTCCTCTCTCTTTTTCTCTTGTACTGATATCAAAACAAAAAACCTTGAATCAGACCTCCATTTAACTCAAACAATAGATCAAAATCAGACAAGAAAAAAGGTTATCTTATCTACATTGCAAGCAAAATTGGTGTCTATTGATTTCACTATGCCATACTCTGAAGTCTGAACACTCTGCAGCAATTGAAATCGCAATTTTGTACATTGAAAGTTGGATTAACTGAAACTAGCAGCCAAAAGTTTAGCTTAACTATATTAAGAAATATCTCGATATCTATCAGATACGATCAAACCGTATGAATTTAAAAAAGAAAAAGAAGTTATAACTTGCCAATACAACTATAACTTCTCCGAGAGGAATCTAGCAAACTCCAAACTGCTCTAGATCTAAGCAGTAAGCACAAACCATAAAAGTAATGGAAATCGAGAGAGAGAGAGAGAGGTAGAAATCAGAGAAGGGAGAGGGATTAGATCGAAAGAAATCTCGAGGAGAGAGAGAGAGACCTTCGTTCTTTCCACTCTAGTCTTCTTTCTGTACTGATAGCACACGTGGCACGGTGGCAGTATGAGAGAACAGAAAACGACAAGACCTGAGAGGCTTTTAAAATTTTATAAAGAAATTGTCAAATTGAGAGAGAACAAAATCAAGGATCTTTAATTACAGAAAAAAAAATCAAGGGTTCTAATTACATACACGTGGTGTAACACGACGTAATACACCTTTACTTGTTGTTTTAAACGGCGTTTTAGTCCGTTTGCTCCGTTTGTGTTCCTGGATCAAGCGGAAACTATCGATAAATAGGCGGGAAAAGGCGAATAGGGTTTGCCGGGTTCTGGCATTCTAGATCGATACAATTTTTTGTGTTTCGTAGGGACCATGAGTCGGTGCATGGCGGTATAATTAGTACATTAGTCCTTCATATTTTCTGTTATTACGAGTTTGAATTTAGGTCGTAGAATTTGGGCCGTACTTAAACAAATGTATGCATCTATCCAAGTAATTACGTATGTCATCAAGATTCATTTGTAGATAACGTCAATAAGTTTGACCGTTTAATAAAAATTAGCATACGAAATTAAGTTAATGCGTCATTAAAAATGTCTTTAAATTGCAATAAGGGTCGATTCGACTAGCGATGACAAAAAAAAAATTGTGGCTTTGTGATTTGATCATGTTCGATTTGATAATTGTTCGAAAATAGTTCGTTTGATTTAATCTCGAATTGTTAACAAATCGAACTACTGAGCTCAAAATTCTTATTAGAAATTATAGTTTGACTTAATAAAATTTCAAACCAAACTCAAATTGAGGGTAATTTGTTCGAGTTTGATTCCTTTACACCCCCTAAATCTGATGTGTTTATAATTAAATAATCTAAATTCAAAAGAGGAAGAATCTTACAATTTTGAAAGACAATATTAACAAATAAAGACTTTTGAGCTAGCTATCATAAAATTGAATAGAGTGATTTTTCTTATGTTTAGGAGGAAATTAAGATAATTAGATCATCTTTAAATCTGTACCGCACAAAATGTTTTGATCTTTTATTTTTTTTGATGAAAAATGTTTTGATCTTTATTTGACTTCACTCAAGCCATTCAAGGTCCGTCGCGTGCGTATCATGTATTAAATATTCAACTAGAAATTTTGCACACAGCTTTTTCATGCGTATAATATACAAAATATTCAAAACTTCAAATAGATGTTTTGCAGAAATTTTTTTAACGCATGTCATGTGCAAAATATTCCAATAAAATTCTTAAAACAAGGTGCATGCTAATCTGGATGTTTAGTATAGGTCCAAATTCATATCTGTGGTGGAGCTCCTTTAGCATAATTTTCTTTTTTTTTTCAACATTAAAAGTGATTGATATCTTCTATATCGTTTTCAATTCACCTATTGGTAAAAGTAAATCTTTGGAAATTTACATCTCAGACTTTTGATTGCGGTTTGGTTTAGGTACATGGTGTTATTTTAGAACATCTGATAGCGCCTGGCCGCCTGCCAAGACAAGTTAGGTTGATGGTTTTATTGTGGCATACAATACATGGGTCTAATATTCAATCCTGTTGGAGAATTTGAGATATATATATTGAAGAGGTTTCGGACATAATCAGGACCGTTTGATCCCGATCAAACATCAAATTTAATCAGAAGCTATCAAATTAAATACCTATGCTAGCTAGTCCATTTGTTTTTAATAAAAACTTTTTATATGCTGCCCTCGGAACTTTCTTATGCAGACAATGCAGTACCGGTCCCAGAAATTAATAAGCTAAATATATATACATAATTTCATATATTTTTTTCCCTGTTTTCAATACACCTTCAAAATAAAAAAAAAATCTTCTATTGTGAGGAAATGAACTCAAATTATGCCCTTATCAATTTTTTGAAACTTTTTATGTTTTCAGTTTTTGTAGGAAAGTTTTATAGAAAGCTCCCTTTTTCTTAGGACGCGAGAGCATATTGCACACCCTTGTACGATGACTTCTCTCGAAATAATGATAGAAGCAATGGTGGTTTGCCATTATTGTGAGGCCGATAGTGACTTTTAAAAAAAAAATTTACAAGTCGTTTCGAAATGATAAAATATAATGTCCCAATTAATTTTCTTTTCTGACGTACTTTACGTCGTTACAGTGTAACTTCATTCAAACGATATAACGTCTAATTACCTTATTTGAACACAGTATTCTTGTCTCTTTTGTCTTATGTGTTTTTAATAATCATGCTTATGTATATAATTTTTTTTTTCAAGAGATCCATTTTTTTTTTCAAGAGATACATCTTCTTCCTCTTTCGTTTTGCAGGACTAACCCGTTACCCCTCAAAAGACGTTGAAATCACAAACTACTTGTACTACGTCCCATCTTTGTACATGCTCTATAATTTAAAATTATAAATACATAACATACCAAGCAGGGCAGATCCAGAAAGTATCGTAGAAAAAAGCATACACAATTTTACAATTTTCCTATAAAAACATAGTAAATTAACCACAGAAAATTTTTAAATTTTTATCAATTCTCCCTGACATAAAGCCACAAGGAAGAGTGCATCAACACTAGAAAAACAAGATAATTAATATTGTGAGTTCCGATATATTTTTTTTTGTTACGACCGTGATATCTTAATTACACAAAGACAGGAAAAGAGAGGTGAATTTGAGATAAAATAGTTGAAGTCCTTTTTCCTCTGGGGCACTCCCATTTTTTTAAAAAAAAAAAAAATTGGCAGCGGCTGCTAAGTGAGGGGGACTCTCCCATTCAATTAATGCTAAAAAAAATTGTGTTTTTCTTATGGCTGCGAAAATTAATTCGTTCCCAATTAGCTTTCGCGTTAATTATTTTTGACACGAAATTATCGGTCTTGAAAAGGATTTATTTTTCTTATAAAATTCTGACCTTGACAAGGTAACTTGAGAATTTATTTTATTTATGCATGAATTTTCAATGATCTTAATTAGTCAGACAAGGTCACTATTAATCCACGTAATAAATGGAGAAAGAGAGCACGAAAACCATAATTATCGACGCCTTGCCTAGTATAGGTAGTAGGTGTGAACAAAAATAAAAGCGAGAGGACTTTATTTTATTTTGTGACTGACAACTTGAGAAGTTTCAGTCGCTTACAATTTCTCACTCAGTCCATAGTCAACGGTGGCATCATCAATCCTATCACGACTTTCCCGAATGAAAATGCATAATTTCCTCTCACGCTACCATAGATATTTTGCTGAAAACCCCAATTTTTAGAAATAATAAAATTGTCAACATTTATGGTGCTTTATTTTTTGTTTTCAAATATTATGTACTAAGTATTAAGACTGAAGCACACAAAAATAATTAAAAAAATGCTCAAATTTATAATTTCATACTACAAACCAGACCAACTAATTTAAAAGCAGAGTCGCTACATTATAAGTTTATGGATCTATCAAAATCCAATAAAGTTGGTAGACCGAAAAAAATTAACAATCAATCATTTGTTTTGATTTGATTATAAAGATTTTACTTAAGAAATTTATATGATGTCTCCAAATTTTTTGGATCAGAAAATCATTCTTTTTACTATAAATAAAATTATATTGACTATACTTAACTAACAGTTATTTTAATTTTATATAAATAAATTTACTATTAAATTACATGTCTAAACCAAAAAATTGACATCTATACATTTATTTTTTATATTTTGATAGCAGCTTTGTGCATCATTCAGGCTATGAAGTAATATGATTGTCGATACATATATTTTCAGTAGACGTAGTAAAATAATCGTTGGAAAGTTAATAAAGAAATGTAATTTCACATCACCCGCGTGTTAGGACGTAATTTTGAGAGAAAGTAAAAGGAAGAAAACATGAAAGATATGAAGTGAAATTTTACAAGAATTGTTTTTCCTTCACTAATATATATTACAATTGTTTATTTACAACGACAATAACAACAATAACTAAACCTTTTGTCCCAAATAAGTTTTGGGACAAAAATTCATCTGAACATATTTTGCCAAATAAGAGCATGTTATTATGCCATGACGTTTATGTTTAATCAAGCATGCTGTATATGTAGACAGTGAGATACATAAGAGATAAGCAACAGGGCATAATCGCAAAATATGAAAATGTGGATGGTAAATTGTAAATTGTAAAATACGAGTGAACACGGTGCAGTTGTGCCCATTGCAAACTGTTCAAACAAATGATAAAACACAAAAGTCAAAAATCCCATATAGTTCCATGCTTTCATGCTTCCCCTTCAATCCATCTACTATAAACAACGAAATTAAACCTAAATTATTCCACCTACTCCCCAAACAAAACTAGTATACTCCCACGCATCACCACACACATACACACACTCCCAAGTCTAAACTCTAAACTAACCAGACATGTCAGGTAACGATTCCTTCCCTCCGGCGCCACAGCCGCCGCCTCCTACAACTCCTCTCCCTCCGACATCAACCGTTGAAACATTTCCATTTAATACAATTAACTTCCCTAATTATAATCAAGAAAGTTCAAGCAACGGCCATGGTGCATCGACATACACCCGCTTCTTCTTCGTAGCAATTACCTGTCTATGTTTAGTTGCTTCCTTTGTCCTGTTTCTCCACCTGTACCTACGGTATGTCAGGCGTCGACACTTGCAGCATCATCGCCGCCAGACGGCCAACATCTTTCGCCTCACGACCATCCCTCATGAACACTCTGATTCCCCTAGAGCCGGCCTTGATCGTGCAGCAATCTCTTCCATCCCGTCATTCCAGTATCAGAAAGAAGCTCGTAGTGAGAATGGTACTGTGACTATGAGTGGTGCTGATGAATGTGCAGTATGCTTGAGTTTATTGGAAGAAGGGGAAGTTGCGAAGATGCTTCTGGCATGTCGGCATGTTTTTCATGTTGCGTGCATCGACAAGTGGCTGACTTCGAGTGCATCATGTCCGGTCTGTCGTGCTGACGTGCAGCCACAAATGCAAGTTCAGGGACAATCACGATCACAGTCAAGGTCACTATCCCGGTCGCAGTCGGCTGTTGGAGAGGCAGCCGATGCACCGGTGCAAGACCAGAGCAGCGCGAAAGAGGAAGCCCAGGTCAGTGGTTCGGTCTCGACGCGGTTAAGTTCATCATTTAGAAGGATGCTAAGTGTTAATACGTCATCAAGGAGAGTTCAAGATGATGCAATGGTAGAAGATTTGGAGAGGGGGAATGGAGCAAATTCTAATGATTAGTAAACAAAATTATACTTTTTTTCTTAATCATATTTCTTTCGTTTTCCCTTTCTTTGGCATGGATTTTACCATTGAGTACAGAATATACTTCCATTTTTTATATATTATAGATTTGGTATATTTGCGCTTATTCTATTTTATCAGTTTTTTTTTTGTGTTATTGATATTGTATTATATTTAGTTTGTAGCTCTTATAGAGTACAGAATTTAAAGGAAAAAAAAAAATCGATGGCTACTCTTTGTAAAAATCTCAGTTGATTTTATTCAATCACTTGGAATTTTGTAGCAATACTATCGGTGTTATAAAGTCAGCACAGTAACTCAGAAGTCACAAGCCGTTTTCGTGTTTGACCAGCTAAAGGGAACAAACATAGCCCAAATTCGTGTAAGCCACGTAACATCGTAGAGTTGGTAAGAGGAAATGTATGGGCCTTAAGGCCTAAAAGGTTGATATACTAAGCGTAAAGTTATTATTCGTGAATCCCAAAAAATATTATTCCAGTCAGCTTCTTGTCATGACATAAATTTAGATATAAAATATCTTGCGAAGTTCAATTAACATTTTATTTTACTTTTCTGGCGGCTAAATTCATTTTCAATACTAAAATTGCAATATATTTATGATTTTATGATTTTGCGATAGTAAAATACTAAAATTGAAATATAATTGAATATCTCATACTTGTGGCACCTTTAGTTTTACAAAAGAAATTGACATAAATTATCAATTATTGTTTCAAAAAAGATTTACCAAACCATTATATGTACTGTATTTTTGAATGGAGGAGTGCACTGTTATTCTAGAGGCAAAGGATTCAATTCCCGCTAGGCACATAAGAGAAATAAAACTGTATCTCACACGATAAGCTGTCTTAATTTCTAAATAAATAGCCTTGTTTTTTTCAAAAAAAAAATAAATAATAAAAAGTTGGAGTGCTTCAACGGCATCGACTGTGTGAGTACTTAGTATTAGTACTTAAGGACAACAAGGATAAAATTGATTGACATAACCTGGTCAGCTAATTCACCACTGTTTTATCGGATAAAACCATATATTATATCATATATTATTATTTGATAGCAATATACTGATTATATGTACAAAAATTGATAAAATTATTATTATTAAATTTAATAATAATATATTTTTTCAGATTTTCATAATAATTAAATACGTGCAATAAAATTATTATATGTACATGTTCTATTCAATTAAATCTCCATTGTCCATTTCTTCAAAGGATCCACCGGTAACTGGTCTCCTCGGACACGAAGTACGTACATTTGTCATCTGATGAACATTATGTAATGGCAACCGCACAGTTGGTTGCAAAGCAATCGCTACAGAAAAGTCCGAAGAAACCAAATAAATTGAATAAAATTTGAAGCGGAAAAGAAAAAAAAAGGTCCCAATTCCCAAAGAACGACCTAATGCAGTCGTGGTAAAAAAAAAAAAAAAAAAACTAAAAAATAAATAGCGGACCAAAGTTTAACTGCTATTAGCTAAAGTTAACAAGGTACAGACTTTGGTGTAATTTCCAATTTGAGATGCGAGTTCGGTCGCCATCCCGTTTCCCAATAAACTACGGTGCCTACGTATTTAAATTTTTAAGAGATGGATTCTAATTTCTAAGTTTGAACGGTCAATTCATTAATTCGTCCCCTACGACAGGGAGTCAGGGAGCGAAGTTGGTCTTCTTCTTGGATTGTTAACTTTTGTCTCGATTTCACATGTTTTGATTTCATGATGATGGATCGTGACCGAAAAAAGTCTCCAGTCCAGTCCACATTTTATGTTCCAGATTTTGGGTTGTAGGAATATATAACCAGTGAAGAGAGATAAAATATATATATAAAAAAATAAGCATCGTTATGAAATTGCGTAGGGAGTATGAATTATTGCTGGTGGTGGTGAAGATCAATATTGAAATAATAATGACATTTTTTTATGGAATTCAAATATGTACTTTTTTAAAAAAATTACAAAGTTAAATATTAAAAATACTACATAGAATCCATTCAATTGAATGTCCCCCATTTTTTGCTATCTAAATCCGCCACTAGTCTCATAACGCAATAATATCGTTATAGTCGATTTTTTTTTTTCATGTTTGTGTCATTAAATATTTAAATTCAAATGTAATGATTTAATTTATAGTATATCTATGATTTATCAGTTCTAGTGAGTACATGACTGCATTTTACCCCGGGGGGGGGGGGGGGGTTGTCCGGCGTTTGTTGCATTATTCTTATTTAGCAGGCTTCTACATACAAATATAAATGCACATCTGCAGGTGTTATTTAGGAAATATTTTGTACCTTTATAATATTTAATAGACTTGATATGTGACTTCAATTAAATATAAATTTGACCTCTACTGCTCAGGGACATGAATAAATTAAATGTACACAGTTTGCCTAAGGGCTTCTAATGATTTACGTTTTGTAAAAATAAAGCAGAAAAGGCAAAAAAAATAATTATAACAGTAAAAGGTGAATATCTTTATTTGATCTCTACAAGTTTACAAATTACAAGCCTCTATTTATTTATAGGGCTTAAAAAAAATGTCATACAATAAATGAATAGTGAGAATCATGAAAAAAAGTAATCCATAAAAATTATTTAATTTCATTCATAACATTACACAGTTTGCTTAAAAAAAAATTTTTAGAAGACTGGGAGTTGAGAGTCATTTGACAGCATCCTATTTTTTTTATTTTTTTTTGAAGAAACAGCATCCTATTTGAAGCATCTTTTTGGATCACCTTTGCAGTGTACGCCTATTTAACTCGCCGCGGTCTCTCCATTACCGTTACGGTTCCGTCTAATCCTGTGATTCGGTGTAATACTCCAGGCGTATTTGAAAAATATACCTCCATAAACCTTTATGGAACAGTGATCACTGGCACTGATGGTACTAGTTTCTTTCAACCGAAGAAGAAGAAAGGAGAGAAGAGAAAAAAAGGCGATATTTTGCGTCGATTCATCTCAATCGCGTTAGGTTCTTTTCTGGATCTTCTAATTGATCATTCGTTTTTCAAAATCGATCTAAATTCTACGTCTACGGGAGGTTAAGTACATAGCTTTTCTTCCGATTTGTGGCCAATTTTCATCTTGAATAAAAAGAAAAGACACTGACTCAGATTAACATCAGTTTTTGTTTTAATTTTTAGTTAGGAGGTTCAGTTTGTGAACTAAAATCGATTTGGAGTGGCAATTGTGAAGTACGAAATGTTCCTATGTCGCATATCTATATCTCTTTATTTGTAGATTGATTTCTGTTCTGGAGGTGCCGATTGCAGTATTAATCTTCGAAATCCATCTATAACTGGCCAAAGATACATATTTGAATTCATTTTTTTTTTCTTTAAATCGAATGATTGGTTGAGGAAACCTTTTGAAATCTATAACTCGTGATTTACCACTTTCGATAGCTAGTCGAGGTTTACCAGTTCTAGTGACTATTTTATTTCATAAATTAAATTCAATTTATTTAATAGCTTCAGATGTGAAAATTTTGAACTGATGCAAGATCCTGTCACTCGTTATACTTTAGATGTGTTCTATTTTTCATGTACCCTGGTCAATTAGGCTTTCTTCTTTCCAAATTTATTTTGGTTAGAATCGCTATGTAGTGTGACCTAATAACCTTTTCAAACCCAAATGTATGAAATGAAATAAACAAGTGATTTCTATGCTTAGTCTGATTTGAATTGTTTGTAATGAAAATGCAGCTAAAGATGGATCAGCACAAGGTGAAGCAGCTGAAATTTGAAGATTACCTTTCCTTCTTTCATGACCACCATGCAGAAAAACTAACCTGTAGCCAGCTCAATCAGGTCTCTCTATGATTCACTCATGTTTCATTTAGAAGAAGCGTGTGTGCGACGATAACTTAGTTGTAATTGACCTCTATTTTGTTTCTTAAAGCAGATTCTGTTCATCCATGGCTTTGTGAAGCTAAACAATCATACTAAGGTCAGATTACTAATAACTTTTCATACTATTATGCATTTCGTAATGTCTGTTTAAGAGTTCTATGTTGGCTAGTTAATAAGTATGGAACCGTGCTCTATAATTTAGTCAACTGATATTCATTGATTTAAAAGATGGTAAGTATGTATGCATGCATTTTTTAATCTAAACAGCATTCTTTAAGATTAGATTACTAATAGTTTCTCTATTTTAATTGGGAGTATGGGGTAGTGAAGAGCATATCTCTGGCTAGTAAAACAATTGCAGTATCAAATCCACTGGTGCTCTCTGGTGAAGCCAACTCATATTTAAAAATAAAAGAGATAATAGTTGTATACTTGTATACACACTTCAAAATATTCAAAACTGTATGTATTTGAATGAAAGAACTAAAGAGTTATCTTTCAAATGATAACTACTTTCCTTTTGGTAGGAGGATGCCATGAATGCTGTATATTCACTGAATCTTGCCATCCCTACAAGGTCAACAATCAATAACAGTATATGTTGCCCCATGTCTCCTTTATCTCTGGAAGAAATGAAACGGAGCATACTAGAAATTGAGTGGGAAGAGTGCCCAATTGGATCTGTTGTGAGCTTTAAACCAATGGGCTACTGTGCTGCCTCTGCCAGTTTGAGCTCAGGAGTTTCCAGTGAGTTGGCGGAAATGCGTAAAAAGGAGAAGAAGGCAGAGAAAGAGAAGATACATGACAGTCATGCTGGTGGAGTTGCTAAACCGTGAGTTAACCTTTACTTATTTGTTGATTTATAATTGTGAGGATATGTAGGAAGCAAGGGTGGAAGCAAACATAATGGTTATGAATAAAGTCTCTGAGAACAACAGAAAGTAGAGAATTTATAATTTAATTCCTTTGCTTTTGTTATTTATAAGTTGATTCCTTTCCTATTCTTGCTCGGTTAGGTTGCCAGTGAAGAAAATAGTACATGTGCCTGTAATTAGCTTTAAAGAACATGATGTCTACACTTGGCGTGGAAATGGTACAAAAAAGAGAGCAGGGGTTGTTTACAGGTAAGTGTGATTTGTCTATCTTTCAAATTATGGTTCTCTTGAGAGATGTGCTAAATGGTCCCAGAATCCAGCAGATACACATGTAAAAAAAAATTAAAAATAAGGGGCTACTTATTTACTGGAACTGTTACTGACTGATTGTTATGGAAATAAATTGCTAGTCTGAATCTCATATTTGCTTTCTTGCAAAGGTGGTACTATCGTTGTCGTATCAAGAGCTGCCCTGTGCGCAAGACTGTTGCGACAGATCCAAAGGACTCATCAATGTGCAATATCACCTACATAGGAGAGCATGATCACGAGATTCCATAATTTCCATGACAGTAATATACAGTTATATGATGCAGGAACTAGCAATTGAGTTTAACCTAATTGAGTACTAATAAGGTTCTAATTTTCTGTTTCATCTTGTTGTTCAAATTGCGATGTCAATTTATGCACATATATTGGACTTCAAGGATTTCACATAAGGAAATAGTATTCTTGAAAATGACCTTTTCTTTTGACCTGTGCTTGCAATGCCAAAATGTGTTTCTGCGTATGTTACTGTTTTCGTCATTGTAGTAACTAATGTACCTAGTACCTCTATTCTTAGCTGGGCAAGATAAGGATAAAGAGTTCTTAACCTGTTACCCTGCCAAATACATAATAAAATCACAAAGTGGGATAGGAACTTTTGTGCCTCAATGCTAACCACAACTCCTCGTGTAAAAATCGGAAATCTGCCACATATTTAGCAGTACGTCGACAGATTTGTTAGTTGCCATTATTTTATAATATTTTTTGGCGATTATCTAACAATACGAATGTGTTGAATTTGTTATCTATATAAACTGATATTATCCAAATAATTGAGGTTTGTTATTGGTTTGAATCTAACATCTAACTATAAATTCTTTTGAGTATTTTATTACAGTTGACATCACTTAATTTTAAAACTGTCTTATAAAGATATATTTATTCAGTTAATTCAAATTGTTTTCTCTATATATTAGATTATTATGTGAAGTAATCAAGCAGACAAAAATGATCAAATGACTACGACTAGACCAGTCATTTTAAGAGACGAGAAAAAAAAAAAAATATATCGTGTGTCGTAGACAGAATGATTAAATGACGACTCGTATATAATTTGTTGGGGAAATTGGGTGTATACCCCTCTAATCTTTGAAATTAGATATTTATCCCTCAAATCTTGTTAGTCAAAAATATTTACCCTTATCAATATTTCTAACAAATAATTTTAATTCTAAAGTCAAATTTATAATTGTAAGACCAAAATACCTCCGTCTCCCAACCTCTATTTATGTCTGCCTCTACTCTAGCCATGGTAATTTTTTTAACTTGAAGTCTACAATACCTACGATCATCCGATGGATAAACCATACATAAATCTAATTAGAAAACTTTGGTCTCCACTGCTTTATTAATTTTTCTAACGTATCTCATGATTTCTTTTACATCAAGTACCATGTGGTACTTTCAAAGAGAAATTTATTTAGGAACATTGACAATGGCTGTCAAGGATGCTTCGATTGAGAAGTATTACCCAAAAAAACAAAAGCAAGGTGCTTAACCGAATATTTAAACAGAGGAACTAAATAAAAAATGAATTAGATATATGTATTATGCTTGAAAGATGAAATGATAATTACAAATATACAATTAGCATTTAGAAAAAGCACCTTCTGGATGTGTGTCTTCCTTATCCCGACCAAAAAGGCAAATGAAGGATGTCTTTGTCAATTTTTTATTTATGTCCCATAATTCAAATTGAAAACCGTATAAAAAGATTATTTTTGTTTTTGAATAAAACTAAGCAATTGGATGACGCGCAATTTGATCAGAGAAAGGGCAATATTTCTTTTCACTTTCGGTGCCTAAAGCACATTTCTTTTCTGAGTGGGAATCTCTCTATTATTATGATATCCTTTAAGAAAGCATTGTACGCTAAATTATTGGATGGACGATGGGGTCCATGATGAGTACCCGCACCAATAATGAAGCATCTTAGCTTTCATTTTTATTTAAACCAACGAGTTTCACTCAGTCAGGCACATCCAAACACTGAGAAAAACTCCTTTTGTAATATTCATCTTAATAAATCTTGTGCAATCTTTTCTATACAATCGTTTCTATACTCTTTATTCTCTGAAGACTTCGTGTTTCCTGAAGACTTCGTGTTTACAACAACCATAATTCTTCAGGAGAAATCCAAAACCCACGCTTTTACCCTGGTATCAGAGCAAGGTCTGTAAGTTTCTATGGCTAATGCGAAAGGTCTGAAAATAAGGGCACTTTAGTCTTAAAATTATAAAACTGATTTTTATCATTAAATTATTGTTTAGAATGTTGAGAAGGGTAAATATCTATGAGTAACATGATTTAAGGGGTAAATATCTAATTTCAAATATTAGAGGGGTATATTTCCAATTAGAGAAGATTAGAGGGTATACACCCAATTTTTCCTAATTTGTTCGAATCAGTTTGGAGCTGCTGTCTGCTGATGCCTGACGACCTGAAATTATCTAGTATCAACTAATCGAACTCGAGATGGACCCAACTCGCTAAAAACCAGATCATGAATTGGATTGGACCACAAGTTATCGCTCTCACCTCCGTTTAATGTAGGCCCAATCTCTCTCTCTCTCAATTCCCTCTTTCTCTGAGAAAGAGCGCCAAAAATATTTCCACGACGAAAATGAAATTCGCTTCCCGCCACCGCCAATCCCCACCTTCAGTTACAGATTCCCTTTTTATTCCTTTCTATCTATATTTTCTCTTTGGATCATGCCTTCTCTACCTCCTCCATCAAATAGAATCAAAACCCAATCCGATCGTGTTGCTCGCACCAGATAAGCCATGGACATGCGAGCGGTCGCCTCCAAGTTGGGCTTAGTTGCATCCAAGCCGTTGATCCGCAAGGCCGAGGAGCTCCGGCGACTCTCTGACGTCCATTTTGATTCATCCATCATTGGAGTGGTATGTTTTTTTTTTGTATTTATTTACAAGCTGTTCGATTTGTTACCACACTGAAATAGCCCAAAGTTAAAGAATTATTTTCAAGGGTACCTAATTAAAGACGTCCTGTTTGGTTTCATCCATCAAGATTCAATCTGTATTCAATCTTTTATTGAAAAACAAAACTTGATCTTTGTGCTCCTTTGAGGTTCTTCATGGACATCTGATTAATTGTAGGCTGTAGATACGTTTCTCTGGGTGGTTTGCCAGTATCATTGATGATTTAAACAGCATTAGGAAGGTTTTTACGAATAATATGAAAAATCTTCATGGGTAAATTCTTAGGTGCTCCTCTAAATAAGGCTAATTTCATGTTTCTGTACATGTAGGGAGAGGTGTGCAAAGCCATTATTTGCCTGGAGATCGCTGCCTCGAGGTTAGTATCTGCAAGCGCACTCCAACTGTTTGTCAATATGCCCTTAATTTTTGACAGATATACGAGCATCACTGAAAACAAAAATATTCTATGCGCCCCTTAACATGTGAAAGAGTGTCTAAGATCCCCCTCAAAACTAATAAAACTGTTGAAATAGTCTCGACTCCCATTTCTGCTCAAAATGCCAAATGTACTATTCAGTCTCAAATCTCCTTCTACCATCAAACTGAAAATTGAAGATTAGTTTGAACAATTTTAGAGGCACAAGTTTTTAGGTGCTTAAATTTATGGGCATAACTTCATGGGTACCATGTTATCCTTAAGTCAGTATATCCTAGGGTAACCAAACAATGGAATAACCAGTTGTACAATATGTACTGTCCCGTAAATTTTTGGCGACAAGCAGCTTTGAGATTCATAGTTAACAGTTAGGATATTTTCCATTCCAGTGAAGTACCTAGGAGATGTGGAGTCATATTATAATGGCTGAGATCTTGAGGTTATCATTTGTAGGTTTCAAGTGATATTTGACAGGAAGAAAGCAATACAAATGAGTGGCATGTCGGAGAAGGCTTATATGAGATCATTTAATGCAATGCAAAATAGCCTTGGTGTCAAGTAAGAATTTTCTTTGTACTTCTTTTTCACATTTCTTTAATGCCATATAGACAATTCATGCCCTATTTAGTTCATTTGCTTGCAGTTTTCTTTTAGAAACGTCCTTATAGTAAATTTACTTATTCTGGAGATAATCTTGTGTTTCGCAAGATATCAAACGAATTGTTTGAACAGTGGATATAGATCCTTTATTGACTAATATCAAGAAATTTATAAAGAGAAGATTGATAACCATGGACTTGTTTAAATTTGTTATTTTGTAGGTTAACTCTTGATGTGCGGGAACTTGCAATTCAATTTGGTTGTGTCAGACTAATCCCTTTTGTTCAAAAGGGACTAAACTTGTAAGTTTTTGTATAAATTCTTTTACAGTGACAAAATTATGTCCTTTCAGTCATCTATGTGTCCCAATTAATCTTTCAACATTTACAACAATGCTTCGTCTCTTTAGACTGTTCACAATTTTTCTTCAACAAAGTGTTGCCTTTTTGGTAGCTCCTATTGCCACATTCAATTTGTTTTTTCTATCTGAGTTAAATCTGCATATATTAATTCATAAACTTGATGTTATTTAATTTAGGTATAAAAAAAGGTTTTTGGCAGCTCTGCCAGCTTCACGAAGAGCAAATACTGACTTTAACCGACCTGTATTTACTGCTGTTGCATTTTACTTGTGCGCAAAAAGGCACAAGGTAATTTCATTTGGGAAAAATTTATTTTGGGTATTTAAAGTGCAGTTTACACGATTCAAAAGGAATGATGAAATTGGGTATTAAGATGGTGACTTTCTCATTTGGATCTGCTACCATTCAGTGCCTACTGAATTCGAGATCCCACACTAGTGCAAAACTATGGATGTGATCCCATACTAATGCAAGACATTGGTGTAAAATTTGAAGTAAAATTTTGAAGTTCTATTCACCCCATGGTCATTTGATTGAGCTCCCTCCCGTTCTAATGACAATATGACAGACTGCTACACAATTGCTTATTGCCCTTATTTGGTATAGTCCGGAGGAGCATATGCTAACAACTCTAAAGATGTGAATTTCTTATGAATTCTATTGCTTTGTTGTCTACTTTTTTGTCAGCTTAAAGTAGACAAGTCAAAGCTGATAGAAGTGTGCGGTACCTCCGACTCTGAATTTGGCAATGTAAGAGTCTTATCTGCTGCTATATTTCACTTATTTATGTCTTCACATATGTATTGCAGAATTAATGGAACTTAAAAATTCTATGTAGGTTTCTACATCAATGAAGGACCTCTGCTTTGGTGTTTTCGGGATTACAAAGGAAAAGAAAGATCCCAAGTCAGTCAAAGGAAATAGAGGTACCTTATTGGCTTATCTCATGTATTATTCTATGCTTGTCCCCTGAATTTTTTTTTGTAATATTCAAAGCTAATATTGTGAACCCCTCACCTGTGAGGCCCTTATTCTGTGTCTTTCTTGTTTTGGTTTGGAACCGTGGAGATACACCATTGTTAAATAATGAAATTTGTAATTTATTCTTCAGAGTTATTGGACGTATTGCCTGGAAAGAGGAAGCATGAAGATGAAAGTGGTTTCTCGTCTGATGATTCATCAGTTGATGATGAGCCTAATCTTGATGTAAGCAATTCATCTGGTACTTACTGGTACCAAACATGTATCACATTACACAAGCCCTAATCATTATTATGCAATTGAAGTCCAATATTGATCTTATTTGCCTCAGTCAGTCTTAATTATGTGACCATGGTAAACAAACTTTAAATTGTAAATCAAAACCCTTGATAACCTGATTGTCTTAGCAGCTTAATCTTAATTGTGCAATTGTGGAAATCTGAAATTATCTATAGAAAGGAGCAAGGCCTGCATTGTGTGTCGTTCTTGCTGAATAATTAACCAGAACCTTATCTGGCAAGCAAGTAATTCTAAAATTTTAAGCTCACTGTTTAGTTTTGTGTTTGGCTTGTGTAAGTTCTATGAACACATAAATGAGTATTTTAAGCAAAATTAGGTCGAGGATCAGTTTGGAATTGGAGTCAATTTATCTAAATTTTTGGTTTAATTTCTGTTTAACCCTAAAAAATTAACCCTGAAAACCAAACCCAAATTGCTAAAACCAAATTCAAATTGCGAAGATCCAAATTCAAATTTCGAAAACCCAAGTTCAAATCGCGAAAAATATCAAACAAACTCCAAAAATTCTCAAAATTTACCCAAAAATTCCCTAATAATTATGATGAATTATCATGATTTTAAAATCCCAAAAATATCACCAGAAGCCTCAAAATTTGTAAAGAAACCCTGAAAATCCATAAAATTCCCGAAAAATATCTGTGAGGAATTTTGAGAAACCCTTTGAACCATTAAATTCCTCACATTTTTCTGAGTTCACCCATAAAATTTTATGCGAAAATACCCAAGGGAAGGCCTTCAAATAATTTATTTTGGTTTGGCCTTAAAGAAATATAAATGGGACAGCAGAAATTGAATGAAAATCCCACAAAAATCAGAGGCATTTGGCGCGTGCAGCCATTGTAGGGGATCCAACAGGGGCCAGGGATGTCGCTGCCCCCAGGAAAAATTTACCATCATCATTGAAGGCTTGAATGCACCCGTTTTATGTACACCATGCACAGAAATTCGAAATGTTTAATTGGCTCACGGTACACCCAGCACACCCATCTTGCTCTTCCTCATTAAATTTGATAGATGGGGCCCAGGCGAAGAGCCTTCTTCCTTCTCTGTAAAAAGAAGAGGAGAAAATGGCAGCCACGAATTTACTGTAGATACCGGGTGAAAATCGCGAAACCGGCGACGTGGCCTCGTTTGAACCCAGAAACCGGAAACCATGCACCCCGCCCATGGTATTGCGAAACCAGAACCCTAGGCGCAGCTGGAGGTGAGCCGTTGATGAAAATGAACGATGGTGATTGGCTCACGGCTAAGGAAGTGACGCCCTAATCCGGGCCTATTTAAACCCCAATTAAAGCGAGGAGAAAGGAGAGAGGAGAGGCAGCCACAGAGTCAGGCTAAGTTTAGATTGTTGTAATAATCAAAGTCGAGTTTGTAAGAGGCATTAGATCAAACAGTGAGAAGAGGAAAGAGAGAGGTAGAGTTAGGGAATCCTAGCTTGTAAATTTCCGTGTGAGAATAAAGGAAGTCGATTTCAAACATCAATTTGCTCTCTGGTTCTTTCTTTTCTCCTTTCACTTTTTGACCTCTCCTCCTATGGTCTATGCTGGGGGTTCCTCAGATATAAACTGAGGAGAGGTCGCCTAACTTGAGGTTTCCTCCTGTTAGGTGCAACTAATGGTCTAAGCTGAGGGTTCCTCAGTTCTAGGCTGGGTTTCCATGGTGTGAGTTCAAAATAGCTCATATTATGGAGCCTCTGAGTAATCTATATGGAAACCTAATGTTATGCTGCCGAAATAATATCAAAATTAACATCCATTACATTTGCATTAATTTTTGGACTTAATTGAACAAGAGTGAAATAACAAAACAATTCACTTAAATTTTGATATAGGCAATAATTAGCAATAATGTGTGATCTTCTGTACTAAAAGGCATGGTCACAGCTGAGGTTGTATGATTTAATTGCTTAATTATGTTAAAAAGCACTTGAAAATAACAAAGGAGTGATTACTCGAGTTTCCTCGATTATATTGAATAAGGCATCAAAATTACAGTGACAACAAATTGCTTAACTTGGTTACATGGGTTATCAGACCTTGTAAAGCCATACTTCACCTTTATGTTAGATTATGAAAGTTAAAGTTTTTCTCTCAAGGATGATTTGACAAAACAACGAGTTTGAGGCATAGTCAAAACAGAAATCTCATGTCTCTTGCAATTCATGTTTAAGCCAAGTAAAAAAAATGATATTTTTGAAAATAATGACAAACACGGTAAAATTGTTGTAATTAGATAATTCATTTGGGTGGCTATGTGTAACACCCCTTGTGAATAAAATTTGGTAATGTAAAACATGAGGAATCGGTAAATTAGTTTGTAAAGGGCAACGTTGGTGAATTATTTGATATAACCAGACCCCAACATTGCAAATTCTGTTCAAATAGCAAATTGAATGAAGGAAAACAAGGTCGATGCATTTAAGTACAGTGGGTGTATTAATCAAAGCCAGAAACCATTCTCTGAATAGCAATCAAACAAGCCCCATCATCACCTCGATATATCAGCACCTAGAATTTACTCCTCATCGTCCCGGCACTGAACAATCCATCTCTGGTATTACGCAACTCCTCTAAACACAATCGGTACCAGACCCCTTCTTCACCGTATCGAACTCGAGGTGACTTCACCAAATCGGGTCGATGTAACACAAATCAAGAACATAGTTGAACTCTCCTCTCTGTCATGATTCTAACGAACCCAAATAGGACGTCTGAAGTGACTCTGATCGCCGGAAAAAGGAAATCCAAGAAGACAGGGATTAAATCGACTAATTTCCTAAAACTGCCTTGCAAAACTCTTGATTCCCAGACCAAACGAAGGCGACGCAAGAAAAATCAACGTCACCACTGTCTTTCTCTCTCATCAACGGTCCCATTTCAGTTAATTTCGCCGGAGATGGAGGCCGGAATCGTCGGAATTCCAATCAAAGGGACTCGGACAGAAATAAAAAGAAAGGAGGGTTCTTTCGTAAAATCTCCATCTCCTTCAAAGAAATCTGGCGCCAGCCTCCTCACCACGTCAGCGCCACATCCGTGCCAGCTTAAGCCTACGTACCTGACACCTCAGCTTATTTAAATGACGTGGACCGATAAAATAATTCCAAATAAGCAGAAACTTTGAAAAATCATTAAAATTAGTAGGAAACTCAGAAAAAATCAAATAAAATATCCAAGAATTTCTAAAAATCTAAACAAACCAAATTTACTGATACTTTGATATAAAATTCTGTCAAAATATTAGTCTTTTGTATTTTTGAAGTATTTTCAATGTTAAACAAATTTTATAAAATCCAAAAATGATATTAATTAAATAAAATTATAAAATGATGTAAAAACTCATTTCAAATTTTCAATAATAAAGATAGAAATAAAATTTAAGTAATTTAAAAATAGAAATAATTTCAAAATGATATGTTAAATGTCAAATATTTTCAAAAATAAGCATGATTAAAAATATAAAAAGAAATTCTAAAAGTCTTAAATTAAAAATAAAAATAAAAAAGAAATTGTTAAATTGTAAAACCCAAAGATAAACTTTAGAAAAATTAAAGTCAAAACACGAACCAAAAGTCAAAACCAAAACCTCTACATTTGATGAAATACGAATTCTTCATTGAAGTCAAAATCAACCCTGAAACTAAATTCAAAAGCCGAAAATCCTGAAACTCAAGCCAAAAGACAAATCCTAAAAGACCATGAAATTCAATCCAAAAAAGCCAATTCCTAATACCTCGAAATCCAAGACCAAGCCAAGTCCTTTAGGCCTAAATCCAAAATAATCAAAGCCTTAGCACTAAAACCAAATTATGAAAGCTAGAAACCTAAAACCCAGAAAACCTCTAAATACAAACTCAAAATAAAAAATCAAAACAGAAGAAACCAAAGTCTTTGTCACAAATCTAGAAGCGAAAACGTAAAGATGAAATGATCAAAAGCAAGAAACTCAAAATCCGAACTCAAATTCAAGAACTGAAACTCAAACCTCGCTTCTCACAAGTGGCCCAAAATAGCCCCGAGAACTTAAAACTTTGTTTCCACAAGCGACCCAAAGTAGTCCCGGAAACCAATCCTTACAAGCGACCCAAAATAGTCCCAAGGATTGTCAAAACTCAAATTTCTCACAAGTGACCCAAAATAGTCCCGAGAAACTCAAATTAAATCCAAAAAGGCCCAAAACAGCCTTATGAAACATAAATCAAATCCAAATTCCACAAAGGCCCAAAATAGCCTTAAACAACCCAAACCAAATCTAAATCCAAATGGCCCAAAATAGCCTTAAACAACCCAAACCAAATCCAAATCCAAATGGCCCAAAATAGCCTTGATAAACTCAAAATCCAAATCTAAATCCTACAATGGCCCAAAATAGCCTCAGGACCGAAAACTACATCCCGATACAAAAAAAAAAACAAATATGTTTCAAATAAAATTTAAAATTATTTAAGCGTCCTCAATTAGGTCCCGTCAATTAGATTTGGTACCATCAATTGAGTCCGGTCTAAGCCAAAAGAAATAAACTCCCGCATAAGTGCAAAGATCAAATCATTTTAGAGACGATTTTCCTAGCCTATTACATATAATTCTTTAGATCCCTTAATCAGAGGTTCCCGTAGGCAACTACGGGGTAATTAACAGTAGGGGCTTGCGCCTACTGGAAAGAAAGGACCCGCGAAATTAATAAACCCTCGTAAGAAGCGACTCTTATTCAGGTTCTCTTGTCGTCAAGAGATACTCAGTGCAGAGATCGAACCTTAAGGGGGGTGAATCTAAGGCTTATTCCAATTTCTCGAGGAAATCCTTCCATTCTTCGAGGGATGACGAAAAAGTCCACACAGATTCTCTGGCACGCCCGGTGGGACGTCTTTCTCCTCTCATCTTTGGGATTTAAAGAATATAATGTAAAAGCTAGGAAAAGTCGTTCAAAATTTTTTTTTTAAGTGCCAATAATTTTCTTGCGAAGTGTTATTCTTTGTAGGAATGTTCTCCCATTCGAATTGCCATCACATTCACTGGGGCAATTCTTTGGAGGCAGACGCCACATGACCTAGAGCGTGGTGAAAATAAGACGAAAAGGAAATGACATTCTCTCAAACAAACGGTCACAGCATTCGCTGGGGCAATTCTCTGGGGCAGTTGCCACATAACCTAAAGCATGGCGAAAACAAGACGAAAAGAAATGGCATTCTTTCAAACGAACTGTCATCAAACCCGCTGGGGCAGTTCTTTGGAGCAAATGTCATATATCCAAATGCATGCCGACTCAAAATGAGGATCCAATCGACCACAAATGAACCTGATCGGGTTAGTATTTCTCAAACCTCATCCTTTCTACTTTCTTTGTTCAAATGCATTGGGGCAGTGCTTTGTTCATCTTAGGGGTAAAAAAAAAAAACAACAACAAACAAAACAAATAAAAAAAAAAAACTTTAGAAAATTTATGCCTAGTATTGCATCACAACATGTTTTTGTTTTTGTTGCATGCACCAAAAAGAAAAAAATATATATATTGCATCACTTAGTCGCATTGAAGCCATATAGTTTGCACATAAAAAAAAAAAGTTGGAAATTGATTGAATGTGCTTGTATGGTTCTTGAATTGAAAATTTGACCAAATATTGTAAAGAAGAAGGTTGTGTTCACACGAAAGGTTAAAATGAAAATGGTAGTCAAGATTGTTTATAAGGGCATTGGGTTTTAAGTAACCTTTGGGTTGGTTTGTTGTGCCAATGGACCGAAAGGTTGGAAATTGAAATTGATAAGACTCTAAATTTGTTGAAAATCTTTCCAGAAATGAATTTGATGAAACTGATTTGAGCAACCTAAGGATAGGAATTGACAATTGTCCAAGAAATCATTTTCTTAAGCATTAGGTTGATTAATTTCACAAGTAATTAATTGATTTTGTCGATTAGAGCCGGAAAAGGGTGATTAAGTTCGCATAAGATCATTTTCTCAACTCAAAAATTAGGTTAATTGTAAGTAGTTTTGCGCATGTTTTAGAAATAATTAAACCACTGCTTTTCAAATTATAAAAAAAAAACAAAAAAAATAATAATAATAAAAAAAGCAACAACAAAAAAACAAAACAAATTTTTTTTTTATTTTTTATTTTGCAAACTGGAGGCTTAAGGAATAAAGCAGAAGATTGCTGAAATTCCGTAGTGGATCGTAGCAAAATGCGTAAAAACCGGACCGACCTCCAAGGGGAACTAAAAAGCTGTGCTCTCAAGTGGATATTGCGAGAGGCTATAGGTAACTGAAGGTAAAAAATGATCCACTAAGTAAATTGGACGGGGGAAAATCCCAAAAGGTCCAAAACCTTCTTTAATCTGGCCGATCCCCCCGCAGCGAGGAAAACTTTCCAGCCCCGGGAAAAATTGTATCAAACTGTATCTTATTTTCTTTTTGTTTTTGAAAACTTTAATGGTTTGAAAAATTCAAAAACATGTGCATAACGACTTGGAATTAGTTTAGATTATTTGAGTTGAGAGGGTTCGATCCCGTTTCTACTTGATTTTAAATTGAATGAGAACTTTGAAAAATTAATCGACTTAATGCTTACAAAAATGAATCGTGGATAGTGAGATATGAAGATCCTTATGATTGATTTCAGAAAGGTCGAATCATTTGAAACAAAATTGATTTGAATTTATTGAAAAATCTTTTGACCAAATTGCCCTTGTAACCTAATGTCACAATTCTTAAGTTTAGTCGGAAAATCCTTAGGACCAAGTGTTACACAAACCAACCTAAAGGATAGTTAAGAGTTCAACCCTTTGAAATAATTGCGATAACCATTTACATTGGTTTATGGTGTGAAAACCAAACTTGCACAATTAATCAATTTCTCAAATCTTGTAGTCATTTAGGACGTTAGAGTTCAAATTTTGATATTGCCCAAGTGTTTAGAACTTTTGTATATAAGAAATTAAAAAAATATATATGAAATAAAAAAATAAATAATAAAAAAATAAATAGTTGCATCATTTAGGAGCATCTAATTCATGTAGTTTGCACATACCTGCATGATGCTTCGATCAAAAGTTTAATCAGATAATCAACATGAAATTTCAAGATGGAAAATAATACTAAAAGACATTGGATGCAAAAACATTTTGTAAATCAACAACAAACAAAACAAAAACAATACCTTCTACTCTCAAATGAAAGCTTAGTCAAAATAAAACCAAAAACTCCATTAAAAAAAAAACTATCAAACCTATTAAACCCAAAAATGTAGAAAACCAATCAAATAAAGTCCTGAATAAAATCCCAAATAAAACCAACAAAACCTTTCCGAATAAAACAAAATTCCAAAATCTTAACCAAATCCTTACCTAAAACTCCAATAAAAAAAACCCATGACAACAAGAGCCGATAGAGTCTAAAACTCCAATAAAAACATGACAACCAAAAGCCTACTAAAAAATATATATGTGTACAAAATCCAATAAAGTCTTGGATAAAACGCTCAAAAAAAAAATCATCACAGCAAACAATCAAAGTCCAAAAAGCAAGTCTCAAGTTCCGCCAGGCTAAAGCTCGAAAGGGATGTTCCGTTCTTTTGAACATTATGGAACATTCCTCTGCGAGGCCCTAAAGAAATAAGGTAAACACAAATTAATAAATGTCTAATAAAAAAATCCTTAACCTCAAAAAAAAATCCGAAAAAAAAATAATAATAATAACAATTAGGATAAAACCCAAAAGAAATAAAACCATATTCGTACCTTGTCCTACCGGGCCTAAATTCGAAGGAATGTCTTTGTCCTTTTGGACATTCATAGGACATCTCCTTTACAAAAGGCCTACATTTAAGAAAGAAACGTCCCTAAGTTTTGTGCTTTGTACTTTGAACAAGGTACTAGGTGCTTGTTCATCTCACCGAACAAAAGGATGAACAAAAGTTCCGTGTCTTGAACTGTAAATTAAGACACAAGGCGGTGATCTATCACACCAACCAAGAAAATGATAGCAGTGTTGAGGAAGCCTGTGTGGTTTCTGAATACATGGAATGGTAAAATTTACCCTAAGCGTTGTACTTTGTGCTTTGAACAATGTACTAGGTGCCTGTTCATCTCACCGATAAAAAGGATGAATTAAAGTTCTGTGTCTTGAACTCTAAATAAGACACCGGAGAGCGTCAACATCAGAACAAATGCCCACATCGGGGCAGAGAAACAATAAGAGCTGATAAACAACCAAACTAGAGCAAGAGCCAATGATCAACCAAACCTGATATAAATTAAGGGGATAAGAGACAACAAGAAAGAATACAAAGTGAAGTCAAGTGTTGAAGAAACTGAAATGCTTCAAGGCCGACATTCAGAAGGGAAAATCAAAACAGGGGCAAGGCCCGTGTAAATCCAAACTCAAGGAAATATAGGTGTGGGCCAAAATACCTCGACCTAAATTATGGTGCGGACTTATGGGTGCCTTAGTCCCTAATGAAGAAAAACAAAAAGAAGAAAAAAGTCAAAGGTGGGCCAAAATACCCACATTCCAAAACAAGAGAAACGAGGCGGGAGTAAGATGACTCCTCACTTCAAAAGCTTACAAGAAGGTCTTGAGCGCGGAAGCCCAATCAAACACAAGACTGACAAGTGTCAAAGAAACCAAACCATGACAAGAACAAGGGGTCAAGAAGGGACCACCAAAGCACGTCATTCTGTCCAAGATCCTCACAACATGCTTTGGTGGGGGGCATTTGTTTAACCCTAAAAAATTAACCCTGAAAACCAAACCCAAATTGCTAAAACCAAATTCAAATTGCGAAGATCCAAATTCAAATTTCGAAAACCCAAGTTCAAATCGCGAAAAATATCAAACAAACTCCAAAAATTCTCAAAATTTACCCAAAAATTCCCTAATAATTATGATGAATTATCATGATTTTAAAATCCCAAAAATATCACCAGAAGCCTCAAAATTTGTAAAGAAACCCTGAAAATCCATAAAATTCCCGAAAAATATCTGTGAGGAATTTTGAGAAACCCTTTGAACCATTAAATTCCTCACATTTTTCTGAGTTCACCCATAAAATTTTATGCGAAAATACCCAAGGGAAGGCCTTCAAATAATTTATTTTGGTTTGGCCTTAAAGAAATATAAATGGGACAGCAGAAATTGAATGAAAATCCCACAAAAATCAGAGGCATTTGGCGCGTGCAGCCATTGTAGGGGATCCAACAGGGGCCAGGGATGTCGCTGCCCCCAGGAAAAATTTACCATCATCATTGAAGGCTTGAATGCACCCGTTTTATGTACACCATGCACAGAAATTCGAAATGTTTAATTGGCTCACGGTACACCCAGCACACCCATCTTGCTCTTCCTCATTAAATTTGATAGATGGGGCCCAGGCGAAGAGCCTTCTTCCTTCTCTGTAAAAAGAAGAGGAGAAAATGGCAGCCACGAATTTACTGTAGATACCGGGTGAAAATCGCGAAACCGGCGACGTGGCCTCGTTTGAACCCAGAAACCGGAAACCATGCACCCCGCCCATGGTATTGCGAAACCAGAACCCTAGGCGCAGCTGGAGGTGAGCCGTTGATGAAAATGAACGATGGTGATTGGCTCACGGCTAAGGAAGTGACGCCCTAATCCGGGCCTATTTAAACCCCAATTAAAGCGAGGAGAAAGGAGAGAGGAGAGGCAGCCACAGAGTCAGGCTAAGTTTAGATTGTTGTAATAATCAAAGTCGAGTTTGTAAGAGGCATTAGATCAAACAGTGAGAAGAGGAAAGAGAGAGGTAGAGTTAGGGAATCCTAGCTTGTAAATTTCCGTGTGAGAATAAAGGAAGTCGATTTCAAACATCAATTTGCTCTCTGGTTCTTTCTTTTCTCCTTTCACTTTTTGACCTCTCCTCCTATGGTCTATGCTGGGGGTTCCTCAGATATAAACTGAGGAGAGGTCGCCTAACTTGAGGTTTCCTCCTGTTAGGTGCAACTAATGGTCTAAGCTGAGGGTTCCTCAGTTCTAGGCTGGGTTTCCATGGTGTGAGTTCAAAATAGCTCATATTATGGAGCCTCTGAGTAATCTATATGGAAACCTAATGTTATGCTGCCGAAATAATATCAAAATTAACATCCATTACATTTGCATTAATTTTTGGACTTAATTGAACAAGAGTGAAATAACAAAACAATTCACTTAAATTTTGATATAGGCAATAATTAGCAATAATGTGTGATCTTCTGTACTAAAAGGCATGGTCACAGCTGAGGTTGTATGATTTAATTGCTTAATTATGTTAAAAAGCACTTGAAAATAACAAAGGAGTGATTACTCGAGTTTCCTCGATTATATTGAATAAGGCATCAAAATTACAGTGACAACAAATTGCTTAACTTGGTTACATGGGTTATCAGACCTTGTAAAGCCATACTTCACCTTTATGTTAGATTATGAAAGTTAAAGTTTTTCTCTCAAGGATGATTTGACAAAACAACGAGTTTGAGGCATAGTCAAAACAGAAATCTCATGTCTCTTGCAATTCATGTTTAAGCCAAGTAAAAAAAAATGATATTTTTGAAAATAATGACAAACACGGTAAAATTGTTGTAATTAGATAATTCATTTGGGTGGCTATGTGTAACACCCCTTGTGAATAAAATTTGGTAATGTAAAACATGAGGAATCGGTAAATTAGTTTGTAAAGGGCAACGTTGGTGAATTATTTGATATAACCAGACCCCAACATTGCAAATTCTGTTCAAATAGCAAATTGAATGAAGGAAAACAAGGTCGATGCATTTAAGTACAGTGGGTGTATTAATCAAAGCCAGAAACCATTCTCTGAATAGCAATCAAACAAGCCCCATCATCACCTCGATATATCAGCACCTAGAATTTACTCCTCATCGTCCCGGCACTGAACAATCCATCTCTGGTATTACGCAACTCCTCTAAACACAATCGGTACCAGACCCCTTCTTCACCGTATCGAACTCGAGGTGACTTCACCAAATCGGGTCGATGTAACACAAATCAAGAACATAGTTGAACTCTCCTCTCTGTCATGATTCTAACGAACCCAAATAGGACGTCTGAAGTGACTCTGATCGCCGGAAAAAGGAAATCCAAGAAGACAGGGATTAAATCGACTAATTTCCTAAAACTGCCTTGCAAAACTCTTGATTCCCAGACCAAACGAAGGCGACGCAAGAAAAATCAACGTCACCACTGTCTTTCTCTCTCATCAACGGTCCCATTTCAGTTAATTTCGCCGGAGATGGAGGCCGGAATCGTCGGAATTCCAATCAAAGGGACTCGGACAGAAATAAAAAGAAAGGAGGGTTCTTTCGTAAAATCTCCATCTCCTTCAAAGAAATCTGGCGCCAGCCTCCTCACCACGTCAGCGCCACATCCGTGCCAGCTTAAGCCTACGTACCTGACACCTCAGCTTATTTAAATGACGTGGACCGATAAAATAATTCCAAATAAGCAGAAACTTTGAAAAATCATTAAAATTAGTAGGAAACTCAGAAAAAATCAAATAAAATATCCAAGAATTTCTAAAAATCTAAACAAACCAAATTTACTGATACTTTGATATAAAATTCTGTCAAAATATTAGTCTTTTGTATTTTTGAAGTATTTTCAATGTTAAACAAATTTTATAAAATCCAAAAATGATATTAATTAAATAAAATTATAAAATGATGTAAAAACTCATTTCAAATTTTCAATAATAAAGATAGAAATAAAATTTAAGTAATTTAAAAATAGAAATAATTTCAAAATGATATGTTAAATGTCAAATATTTTCAAAAATAAGCATGATTAAAAATATAAAAAGAAATTCTAAAAGTCTTAAATTAAAAATAAAAATAAAAAAGAAATTGTTAAATTGTAAAACCCAAAGATAAACTTTAGAAAAATTAAAGTCAAAACACGAACCAAAAGTCAAAACCAAAACCTCTACATTTGATGAAATACGAATTCTTCATTGAAGTCAAAATCAACCCTGAAACTAAATTCAAAAGCCGAAAATCCTGAAACTCAAGCCAAAAGACAAATCCTAAAAGACCATGAAATTCAATCCAAAAAAGCCAATTCCTAATACCTCGAAATCCAAGACCAAGCCAAGTCCTTTAGGCCTAAATCCAAAATAATCAAAGCCTTAGCACTAAAACCAAATTATGAAAGCTAGAAACCTAAAACCCAGAAAACCTCTAAATACAAACTCAAAATAAAAAATCAAAACAGAAGAAACCAAAGTCTTTGTCACAAATCTAGAAGCGAAAACGTAAAGATGAAATGATCAAAAGCAAGAAACTCAAAATCCGAACTCAAATTCAAGAACTGAAACTCAAACCTCGCTTCTCACAAGTGGCCCAAAATAGCCCCGAGAACTTAAAACTTTGTTTCCACAAGCGACCCAAAGTAGTCCCGGAAACCAATCCTTACAAGCGACCCAAAATAGTCCCAAGGATTGTCAAAACTCAAATTTCTCACAAGTGACCCAAAATAGTCCCGAGAAACTCAAATTAAATCCAAAAAGGCCCAAAACAGCCTTATGAAACATAAATCAAATCCAAATTCCACAAAGGCCCAAAATAGCCTTAAACAACCCAAACCAAATCTAAATCCAAATGGCCCAAAATAGCCTTAAACAACCCAAACCAAATCCAAATCCAAATGGCCCAAAATAGCCTTGATAAACTCAAAATCCAAATCTAAATCCTACAATGGCCCAAAATAGCCTCAGGACCGAAAACTACATCCCGATACAAAAAAAAAAACAAATATGTTTCAAATAAAATTTAAAATTATTTAAGCGTCCTCAATTAGGTCCCGTCAATTAGATTTGGTACCATCAATTGAGTCCGGTCTAAGCCAAAAGAAATAAACTCCCGCATAAGTGCAAAGATCAAATCATTTTAGAGACGATTTTCCTAGCCTATTACATATAATTCTTTAGATCCCTTAATCAGAGGTTCCCGTAGGCAACTACGGGGTAATTAACAGTAGGGGCTTGCGCCTACTGGAAAGAAAGGACCCGCGAAATTAATAAACCCTCGTAAGAAGCGACTCTTATTCAGGTTCTCTTGTCGTCAAGAGATACTCAGTGCAGAGATCGAACCTTAAGGGGGGTGAATCTAAGGCTTATTCCAATTTCTCGAGGAAATCCTTCCATTCTTCGAGGGATGACGAAAAAGTCCACACAATTTCCCTTTTGGAAGACAAGACTTTGTTGTACCAATTCAATATATCCATCAATGAGTTTTCAGTTATTTCTTTTGCTCCATATTACAACATGAGCCAAGCTATGGTTCACCAGATTGTTAGCCAAAATTAAACCAATTCAGATCCCAAAGAAAGTGTATCACTTACTAGAACTGTGCCCATACAATGGGGTTTCTTTCCCTTACCTGTTGTTGTACCTTTGCAGTTACCGACATACAAGAGGCAAAAACAAGTGGAGAAAAAAACCTATGAAGAATGGAAATCATATGTTCTTTCCTCAAATAAGAAGACCAAGACAGATTTATTTTAGTTTTTCAATGCACATGTTGCAGGAATTTCCCCTCTACCCCTCAAACATACAATTTACCAAAATGAAAATTCGGTAAGAAACTATGAAAAGTGATATAGAAAGGAAAAGCACTTGTACAATAATTTGCTAACTACACTGTCCCATGAAGTAAAGTGATGACAGAAAAGGTTTTTCCACACACCTGAAATCATAGGATAATTCCTAAAGCATTGAGTTATTCCTTTGTTCCTAAAAGCACAACATAAGTGTGGCTACCTAGAGGATCCGCCTGTATCTTAAGAGTTTTGGTGTGTTTGGATGGAGTAGAATAAGGCTTGAATAAAAATAAGCTCCAAATTTCTTATTCTTGTGCAACCCAAACAACACAAAAATAAGGAATTTGGGCCCTTATTCTTATACTAACAAAACCATGGAATTTGGATAAGAATAAGAATTGGCACGAGATTCTAAAAATTCTTTATTTTTATTCTTATCCGGCCTCCATCCAAACACACTTGAGAATACCAAGCAGCTAGCTCTTTTTTTTATTATTATAATAAGGCCCAGAAATGTTGCTTTCAGAAATTATGGGTGTGTTTGGATGTAACATGAATTAGCTTGAATAAGAATTTTATGAATAAGAATAAGGCTAATTCAGAATTGTTAATTCATCAACTAGCTTATTCAGTTGTCTTATTCACCCTTGTTTGGATGATATGTACGAATAAGAATTGAGGAAAAGATGATTATTTTATTGCAGCCATAATTACTCAAGTACAACCTTTGTTGGCCATCAGCCAGTACCTTTTTTTTGCGCCAAATCTTCCTAATTTTGATTTTGCGCCAAATTTGTTTACAGAAGTCAAACACCAAAGTTTTTTTTTTGGATAAACTTCATAGAAACACCAAAGTTTATAACTGCATTTTTCATCAATACTCCCAAATAAAATTCTAAATCGAAAATCTGACAAATTTACAACCATTACGTAGCACCCATTGGTGCCTAAAAAAATATCGATACAAATTTGAAAAAATAACAACAACTGAAAAAGTTCTCTAAACAACATTGCATTAGAAATTCCTCATATAAAACATAAATTAACAACACGTTACAAGAGAAGAAAATCAATTGCCGCAAACTTATTTAAACCTGCACATATATAACATATACAATTGGTTAAAATTTAAAATTTAAATGGATTGAAATAAATACTTCACAAATATATTGAATTTGGTACTGGACAGTGCCAACACCTATATATTGAATACCAAAAAAACCAATCCATATTCAGCCGGTAATTAATCAAATATACTAAGGCAAACATTTAAAAGTAATTTCAATCAAATGTATAGCTGCTTCAATATTTATTAGTGCATGTTAGTGCACGCCTGACATGCAGGTGCTTGGCCAGAAGTCCTGATATTACCAAAATTTTACTCCAATTTTACACCAAATTTACTCCACCACCTATATTGAATACCAACCAACCAACCAACCTAAGATAGTCAGACCTTACATCGTTATCTCAAACCTTGGTTTTATGCACTGTGACCCCACATTGTATGTTTATGCAGAATAGAAGCTTTTAATTGCTCTTTCTGTTATTATTTCCTTTGTTGAACAAAACAGTAGACATCTGTTACCCTTCTGCTCTCTTTCCTTCCCAAAAAAAATAGCAAAACGAAACGAAAGATCCTCCCTCACAACTTGTGGCCGCTTATAGTTCCGGTCTTTATTGATTTTTTGGGACCAGCATTATCAGGGTAGTTTTGTGAAATAGGAAGAAAACTGTTTTAAATTTCTTACAAGGATGCAATAAAAATGCAGTAAGAAGTATAACTTTGTTCTGTAGTTTTTTTATGTTATCCTTGCTGTAATTGTTCCTTTGTTCTTTATGACATAGTGTTATCACTTTTAATCTTCTCGATTTCAATGCTAGAACACTATTGCTTTAGCTGGTACATTAATCTACAACAGTTTTTGGAAAAGTAAGTTACCTCCGATTGCCAATCCTGCGGCTGTGCAATTGCTTCAAGTTCCTCTCCACATTCCTATGCTTCAAATAAGAATGAAAAGTTCAATTAAAAAATTTCAGTAAAACATCCATTTACAAAAGCAGAGAATTTAGGGTTTGAACAGTTGGCTGTTTGAATAAAAGAAGGGAATGGTTCTATCAATTATGTTCAAATTTTATTGAAGCATTATCAATTTCATGATTCAGGTTAACATGATAGTTCCAAAATAAACCCCAATATTAATAATACATATAAAATGCACCAGAAATAGTTAAAATCACCTCAGTTCATTCGTCTTGCATTCCACGACATATCTCTAATACTGTCTCTAAGTGCACCCCCCCCCCCTTTGAGCATCTGTGCCCCTAGAGACATTAGCTGAGGTAGATGGAGCATCACTATCTGAATCATCACTATCATCACTATCAGTAGCACCTTCCTCAAAATCAACTTGGGCACTTTGATGTCGATTTATAAAATTGTGCAGCACACAACAGGCAATGACAAGTTTGGTTTGGAAAGAGTACTTATACCTGTGCATATCTCTCAAAATTCTGAATCGGCCCTTGAGGATGCCAAATGCTTTCTCCACAACATTTCGCAACTGGGCATGTCGGTGATTATATAACTCCTCTGCACTTTCATATCGATTTTGAGATCTTCATTGACGGAATTGTGCCAAGTGGTATGTTTTACCACGATACGGGCTCAGGAATTGGTGTGTATTGGCATAGCCTCCGTCAACAAGGTAATACCGACCTTCCGGAACCGTGAAGCCATCATCGATTGCTCGGCGCAATACGAGAGCATCGTGAGCAGATCCTTCCCAACCGAAAACTACAGTCAGGAAGTTTCCATTGAAGTCAACTGCTGCCATTACATTTTGTGTGACATTGCCCTTCCTGTTTTTCCACCGTTCCTTGAAGGTCTCGTGGGAGTCGGGAAATACCGGAATATGTGTTCCATCTATTGCACCTAATGCATCCTACAATATTAAATTAAATGTCATTCTTCAAGACATGTATTTGCATAAACTTTGACCATAGGTGTTTTCATCAGTTCCTATTAAACTTTTACTATCACCAGTGGACCATTTTGTAAAATATTCTAAATATTGAAAAGATGCAGAAGGGACTAGGTAATGCTATGGTCTATAATGTTGCAAACAAAAATGGTCATGTCCAGTTGAAAAAGGAATTCTATATTTTTAGCCACAAAATTGCAAAATTAGTGGATACTTGATTACCAAATTTGAATGTGGCTGTATTACTGTGCCTGTCCAGATGGTAGATGGTTGTACTGTACATGTGTGCCCTTCTAAAGAATATGTGACAAATTAAGAGCTTCTTTAAAAAAAACCTGTATTTACAGAATTTGCATATAACAGCTGACAATCTACAGATGCTATAATTTAAGCTATTGGGGGTTTTGTGGGAAAGATAAATTAAGATTTTAGTTGAATTGGTATGTAGGATATCGAATCATCAACAGAAGCACTAAATGGGCTTCAAGGCACCTATCTTCCTTCATCAGATTGTGGTGCCGTGCATATAGAGTATCCTTAAAGTGTTAATTTTTACTCTTCTGAACATATTTTATAAGCTTCAAATTATGCAAAAATTGCCCCCCACCCCACCCCCCAACAAAAAGAAAAAAGAAAAAAGAACAACCCTAACTCAGTTTAAAGATATGCCAGATCTAAAATGAGGAAGTCTTAAGACCAGCTGCCTAAATTGCAATTTTCTATAGATGAGGTTCCTGTCAATCATTCACTTGGCTCTAATTTGAAAATTTGATACTGTGTTAGCTTTTTGTACTAGTGATTAAAAGAAGAAAGGTATTTTAATATATGTTTATTTGTAATGGTTAATGGTTACAACTTACAAATTATGATTTATGAGGGAGTTTTCGTAGATTTCATATCGCTTCTAATTTCTGCTATTAATCAGAAGTTGGATGTCGTATTTTTCTAAATATGCTCGAATCCATAATATGTGTGTATGAAAAAGGCAGTTGAAATGTTTTAAACAATATTATTCACCAAGGCCCTTTAGGTTTCAGCTATTACCAAGTAACGTAGGGACTTCTATCTAATTTCAAATTCTACTTTTTGATTTGCTCGTGCAAGTACCAGATGGATGATATAGAACTAGGCAAACTGAGAGACATTTTAGTGGAGGCTTTCAGACAAACAGACACTACAAAGGTAAGCAGTATATCCTAACTCTTTCATTAATGAAAGAACAAACAGATGCAAATTTATGAACACTAATAGAAAAATAATTCCTTGGTTCTTTTTAATGCAAGCAATAATAAAAATAGTACTTCAGGTAGGATCACAAATATCTGTTTGAACTTGGATGTAAGAGAATAAAATAACTTATGAGGCCTATATATGACAACGCACCTTGAATGGATAAAAATCTGTCCCTTCTCGTAGTTTTGGATGTATTGGCTCATCGGCTCCAGGCAATTTCATGTATTGTGGTATCATGCGTCGTATACATGTTATTACCTCTCTCAATGATCTCGACACGGTTTCTTCGGAGTGTTGGAAATCCAGGCACAGTTTTCGAATGGTAGCTCCTTGGGCAACAAGCTGAAGGAACATTCCTACATGCTCCTCAATTATTAAATCTCCCCCAAGGTTCAATCCTCGAGCCAAAAGTTCATCACCGAGCAGTCGAAAGTTAGCCGTGTTAGAGTTATGTCCTAGGAGCCAATTATTAAATGGCCACTTCTATGGTTTATGTGATTGATGATATTTTATCATTTATTTCTTGATTTATTAATTGACAGATCATTCAGGTTGAGGATCTGAATTGTGGATCTCTGTAGTTCATTTATAATTAAATGACAATAATAAATCTAAAAGGTCCGTAATCTTGATAATTAACAAGGAATATTAATTATCGGATAAGATTAGTATGCAAGTTAAGTGATGATTAAGTTCTACAGATCATAGGTAAGGAGTTGCCAACTTAATTGCATATGTATATGTTATAGAACATAGTACAGGACGCGACCCAGTGAAATAAATATATGGATTGTGTTATGTGTCATTATTTATTTCATTTGAGTTTGATTCTAAGTTTGAGATGGTTCAGCTTTTCCACATGAGGATAGGTTCAATAAATATCGTCTACCGTTGATTCCTGATAAGGGCTGCTATACGGACTTTATTTATGTTCTCTTGAATTGTGCGGGGAAAAGTTGTTCATCAAGAAAACCGTATGTCCCTCATTAATTAACTTAGTGAGCGATGATATCTGTTTGGGCCCCTTGATGGAGATGGACTGTTTGCTAGCAACTGATACAGTCATCTCTAGATCAAGAAACGTATAATCTGCAAGAGTGACACATTCCTATCTTGGATTATACGATGATATCATGTGACATAAGAATCGGACAAGGAAATACTATTATTTCTTATGCAGGATTGAGATATTGTAGCTGTACACTATTTATGCGAATTGGGAGTCATAACGTGTTGCTAGATACCGCTTATGATTATTAGAATTAAATAGCGATTTAATTCCATGGCCAACGTAGCATAAATCCTCAAAGGGTCACACAAATAGAGTTATAATCACACGGTGCATTATTTATTTATTCGTAATAATGTGTATTACGAAAATATGATAAGTTGATTAATTAATTATATACCGTTGCGAACCGTTATAGTTAATTAAGTCAAATAGGTCATATAGAAATAAATTAATGTATTTTCTAAACCCTATATAATTATTAATTAGTTAATAATTATTTTGGTTCAACACATTTTAATATAATATAGTTATATTAATTAATTGGGCCGCCGTTTAAATGTAAACCGAAAGTCCAATTAAAGAGCAATTGAAGAGGCCTATAATTAATGTAATTAGGGACCCAAATGGTGAGTTAATGTGGCCCTTTCAAGCCCATAATGAGGCCGGCCAAGGAGGTAGGTAGGAGTGGCATTTTGTGTAATTTTGAGGAAGTTTGGTCTAGGGTTTGAGCTCTATATAAGACCCCTCTTGGAGGCTCAAACCAACCCTATTCTCTCTCCTCTAACCTAGCCGCCACCTCCATCTCTCCTCCCCTATTTGGCCGGCCACCACCACCCTCTCTTCCCCAATTGCTCATGTGTTGAGCCTATATATTCCACCATTGATTAAAGTAATCGATTGCGCGAAGGAGAAAGGGTTTAGCCTTGGCCTTTGAGTCGCTAGCACGATTCTTAAGGCCGTGATTAAGCTCTTGGTGGACTCGAGGCCGAAAGGAGAAGAAGGAAGGGCGGAGCTAGCACGCCATCGCCTCCTACGCATAGGAATCGCCTTCTAGTTGCGATACTAGAAGAGGTACAAATCCCAATTCCTTTCTCTTTGTGTGAATGCTTAAGCACTAGATCCCTTTTGTGCATAATTGTTTGTGGTTAATTAAAGGGAATTAACTATAAAATTAAAAATTGTGCACTTCCTAACAGTGGTATCAGAGCACATGGTCGTGCTTAAGTTATTTTAACACTTAATTAAGAGAAATTAGTTAATTAATGGATTAGTAGAGTTGATGCTATTGCTTGCTGTCTGGAAACAGCAATTTCTGTGTTGTTATGCGTTTTTCGCTATGAAATGTTCTCTGGAAATTTTTTCTGTCAACTAGAAAGTTGTAGATCTGTGGATTGTGGTTCTTTTGGCGTTGGATTCACATTTTTCTGAAATTTAATGGATTTACTGTGAATAAAATGGCAACGGTGCGCAGAACCAGTTTCTGCTTGCACTGTTCTGTTTGAATGGCTCAAAAGATTTATATTTTGAATATAAGTACCAGTGTTCTTTGGCTAGATTTAAAGAGGACTTGAAACACTTTCTGTACATGTATAGAATGTTGCATGGTTCAGATTAATTCGTAGTTTTTCAAGTATGAAAAGAAAGATCTCGTCAGATCTGGTTTATTGAACAAACTGATTGTTCCAATAAACTGTACCAACTGAGAACTCTTTCTGGAAAATTGTTTGAATAGAGTTGTTTACTTTTAAGTTAGGATTCCAGGAAAATTAATTTCATAATTTTTCATGGAAGTTTGGTACCTCAACCAGGTCAAACCTTTTCGGTCGACAGTCTGTTCCAGTACAGGTCTAGTCGATTGTTAAGCTTGTAACTTGAATTTCTTAAACAGAACTTAGTGGTTTTCTTTTCATGAATAGTTAGCCAATAGATTAAACAAGTTTTTCTATGTATATTGTATGTATAAAAACTGGATGGAAGGTGATCTTTCAGACCGGATGGTTGAGAAGAAAAACAGAATATCTCAAAACGGTGCGCTCGCGCACTTGTTTCAGATTTGTCTTTTTTGATTCTCTCAGATTGTTTATGATCTCTTCCTGAATTTTTGACTGGTAATTACAATCTAGACAAGGAGCTTATATAAATTATTTCATAATTTTTGGAGACCGAAAACTGTGGATTTTGTCGTGTCCAATTAGATACTTTTTTATCAAAGTATTATTTATCTAATTATTCAAACTAGTTGAAAAAGTAATTAGGATACTCCTTGTGTGATCTCCTTTCAGTTTTTGATGATTGAAAAGTTTTCAAAAGGAATTTAAACAAGTTTGGTTGTTTGAAATTTGAGCATTTATACACGGAAATTGCGAATGGCAAATAATACGCAAAGACACTTGAAAGTCATTAATTATAAACAAATTACACTAGTGGATAGACTTGTGCTAACTTTGTTTTGTAGGAGGATGTGGGTTTAGTATGGCTCATGACTCAATGCCTTGTGGTTTGTAAATTGAATGCATGTGTGATTGTGTGTAATAAGGCCTTTGGTGCCATTAATTAATTTTGATTAATTTTGTGTAACTTGAGAGGCTTGCATGCCCCTAAGGTTAGGATGGGAATAGAAATTTACACATGTAATTTTGTTCCTTTATTTTATATAGGATTTAGATCCATATAGAATTTAGTGGGAGGGACAAAGGTTAGATTAGTTTTGCTACATGGAGATGCGGCGAAAACTAATGCAAGCGGGAGCCATACAAACCCACAACAATGCTTGAGATGCTTATTATGTGAATGTTTGTGAATGCTATGAATGTCATAGGATAGGTATGGGTGTATGTTTACACGACCACCAAACAAGAGTCACATAATTGTTTGTCCCAAACGATTGAGCCAAATCACTCTCCTTCTCTCTATCCCCTTCACGCCTATAGTTGACCATTGATGCATTCCGCCGACGCGGACATCGTGGTCCACCCTAGGTAGTCGGGGTGTAAATCGGATTTGCAAGGAGCAAATAGAGAGGAGTTGCTTAAACAATGGACCCTAATCGGATTGGACATTGGAGTGAAGTTCGCGACGCGAACCAAGAGTCATAAAGTTGTATGATTGGTTAAGGAGAACCTACCTCATTATTAGTTGCTTTGATGTTGTGCCGACGCCGGCATCATCTCAACGAAAGTGGGGGTCTTGGAAATTCATTACTTTTAGGGACTTATATTAAAGTAGTGAAAGTTTTTATTGGAAATTAAAACAAAACATAAACTAATTGACCTTTAATTTGAAAATTGTTGTAGATGTCTTCCTCGTCTTTTTCGCTACGTTCTCTTTTAGAGAAAGAGAAGCTCGCCTTCAACGGTGCCAACTTTCTGGATTGGCACCGGAACCTTAGGCTTGTCCTTAGGTTTGAAAAGAAGGAATATCTCTTGACCACTCCCATCCCCGCGGCTCCCAAGTCGGATGCCCCTAAAGCGGATCAGGACGAACATGACAAGCACGTCACGGACGACATGGAGATGTCCGTCTTGATTGTCGCTGTCATGGAGTCGGAACTCCAAAAGGAGTTCATGGATAGTGGTCTAGGAGTGTTTGAAATGGTCTCTCGTCTCTCGAACATGTTCCAAACCAAGGCCCGCACCGAAAGGGCTCGTCTCATCAAGACCGTCGCCAATACTCGATTGGCGGAGGGTCATGAAGTCGGGCCACACGTCATGAAGATGGCGGGGTTGTTTCGGCAGCTTGAAAGGCTTGATACGCCCTTCCCGTCAGGGGCGATTCAAGACTTTATTCTCAACTCTCTCCCTCACAGCTTCACCGGTTTTGTTGTGAACTACCGGATGAATGGCATGGACAAGAGCATGGATGATCTCCAAAACATGCTTGTCGAGACGGAGGAGAGTCTCAAGAAAGAGAAGGGCCCCAAAGATGTTCTTGCGGTGAGTGACAAGAGCAAGAAGAGCAAGAAAAGAAAGACCCGCCGAACTAGAAAGGGCAAAGGCCCGGTGACGCCCCAAGGTCCGGCCAAGGGAGCTCCCGAGGGTTCCAAGAGAAAGAAGAACCCGGCCACTTCCGAGACCGTATGCTATTACTGTAGCAAGACGGGCCATTGGAAGAGGAACTGCCCCAAGTACCTCGCTGACAAGAAGGCGGGAACCGTCCAGCCTTCTACCTCAGGTATATTTGTCATTGAAACCCTTCTCGCTACCTCTAACACAGACTGGATTTTTGACACCGGTTCTTGTGCTCACATTTGTCGAAATGTGCAGGCACTAAAGAGTAGGAGGCGGCTCGAGAAAGGCGAAGTACAACTCCGCGTCGGTAACGGCACGTGCGTCTCCGCTATGGCCGTTGGGAATGTGGATGTAACTTTGCCTTCTGGTTTCATTTTGGAACTCAAAGATGTCTATGTAGTTCCTTGTATCACTCGGAACATTATCTCTATTTCTTGTTTAGACTTGGATGGATTTGGTGTTGTAATAAAGAACAAAAGTTGTACTTTGTTGCGTGATGATGTTTGTTATGGTGTTGCGCATTTATTGAATGGTCTTTATGTGCTTGATTCTAGCGAACATGTTTTGAGTGTTGAACGTGACAGTAGGAAGCGTAAGATTTCACATGAAAGTACGACTCTAATGTGGCATTGCCGCTTAGGTCATATCAACGAGAAACGCATTAAGAGATTGCAAACCGTTGGTCTCTTAGATCAATTCGCTTTCGAGCCAATTGACACATGCGAATCATGTTTGATTGGAAAGATGACCAAAGCGCCTTTTCCTAATAAAGGGATTAGGACAAATGACTTGTTAGATCTCATACATACCGATGTGTGTGGACCTATGAGCATTTGTGCACGAGGAGGTTATTCATACTTCATCACTTTCACCGATGATCATAGTAGATACGGGTATATCTACTTGATGCGGCACAAGTCCGAATCCTTTGAAAAGTTCAAGGAGTTCAAGAATGAAGTTGAGAACCAACTCAATCGAAAGATCAAAGTCTTGCGTTCCGATCGAGGTGGAGAGTACTTGAGCCACGAATTTGGTGATTATCTAAAGGAGTGTGGAATCGTTCCACAACTCACTCCACCGGGAACACCACAATGGAATGGTGTATCCGAGAGGAGGAATCAAACTTTGCTAGACATGGTTCGATCGATGATGAGCCAAACCGACTTGCCTAAATCGTTTTGGGGTTTTGCATTAGAAACCGCAGCTTTTACTTTAAACCGAGTTCCGTCAAAGTCCGTTGAGAAGACGCCTTATGAGCTTTGGTTTGGTAGGAAACCAAGCATGCTTTTTCTCAAGATTTGGGGTTGTGAAGCTTATGTGAAAAGGCTAATGAGCGATAAGCTTGGACCCAAATCGGACAAATGTTATTTCGTAGGATACCCTAAGGAAACAAAGGGTTACTACTTCTACAACCGTGTCGAGAACAAGATAGTTGTTGCACGACATGCGGAGTTCTTGGAGAAGGAGTTTCTCTCAAGAAGAAGTAGTGGGAGCAACGTGGTGATTGAAGAAATTCAAGAACCGCAACAACAAGAGATGCCTCAAGTAGGCAATCTAGTTGTTCCCAATATGGTGCCAAATGAGGTGGTAGTCGAACCCATTCCACAAGTTGTTGTGGAAGAAGAGGTTCAAGAGCAAGCTCCCTCAATTGAAGACTCAAACATATCGCGAGTCGATGATGTGGAAGTCGCACCCACACTTGAAGTTCAAGAACTAAGTCCGCAAACCGTTGTGGAACAAGTTCAAGAACCTCAAGCGTCTACCCTACGAAGATCGGCAAGGCCAAGTCGTCCACCTATAAGATACTTAGGTTTGCACGACGTTCTCGTCATTGCGAATGACGAACCCTTGACCATAAAGGACATGAAGGAAAAATCCGACTCAAAGGAATGGCTCAAAGCCATGGAATCCGAAATGCAATCCATGTATGAGAACAAGGTATGGACCTTAGTTGACCTTCCCGACGGAGTAAAATCCGTTGAGAACAAATGGATCTTTAAGAGAAAGGTCGACATTGATGGCAACTTGACCATTTACAAAGCACGACTAGTTGCGAAAGGTTACAAGCAAGTTCATGGTATTGACTATGAAGAAACCTTCTCGCCAGTCGTCATGTTCAAGTCAATTCGGATCTTGTTAGCAATTGCCGCATTCTATGATTATGAGATATGGCAAATGGATGTCAAGACTGCCTTCCTAAATGGCAACTTGGAGGAGGATGTGTATATGACACAACCCGAGTGTTTTGTGGATCCAAAGAATGCTAACAAGGTGTGCAAGCTTCAAAGGTCCATTTATGGATTGAAGCAAGCATCGAGGAGTTGGAACAAACGTTTTGATGAAGAGGTCAAGAAGTTGAACTTCATTCAAAGCGAGAAGGAACCTTGTGTTTACAAGAGGATTAGTGGGAGCGTGGTTGTATTTCTTGTCCTATATGTTGATGATATACTCTTGATCGGGAATGATATCCCCGAATTGAATGCAGTTAAGGATTCATTGAAGAAGGTGTTCTCAATGAAAGACTTGGGCGAAGCCGCCTACATCCTAGGAATCAAGATCTATCGAGATAGATCAAGAAGGTTGTTAGGCTTGAGCCAAGATGCATATATTGACAAAGTGTTGGAAAAACACAACATGGCTAGTTCCAAGAAGGGTTACTTGCCTATGTCACATGGCATATTCTTGAGCAAGACTCAATGTCCGACGACTGATGCAGATAGAAAGTACATGAATCAGTTCAAGTATCCATCTGTGGTCGGTTCGATCATGTATGCCATGCTATGCACTCGCCCCGATGTGGCGCATCCGATTAGTGTGACTAGTCGATACCAAGCTAACCCTGGTATGCCACACTGGACCGCAGTCAAGAATATCCTCAAGTATCTCAAGAGAACAAAGGATAGCATCCTCGTGTATGGTGGAGACCAAGAGCTCGTTGTAAGTGGTTACACCGATGCTAGTTTCCAAACCGATCGAGATGATGCGAAGTCACAGTCCGGCTTCGTATATCTGCTTAATGGTGGGGCCGTGAGTTGGAAGAGTTCCAAACAGGATACCACGGCCGATTCCGTCACCGAAGCAGAATACTTAGCGGCGGGTGAAGCAGCGAAAGAAGGCGTTTGGATCAAGGAATTCTTGACCGAGCTGGAGGTGGTTCCAAGCATCTCAGGTCCAGTGGATCTCTACTGCGACAACACGGGAGCCATAGCTCAGTCCAAGGAGCCTAGGTCTCACCAAAAGACCAAGCACATTCTACGACGATTCCATCTCATCCGTCAGTTTGTGAATGACGGGTGGATCAAGGTCAAGAAGGTGGACGGTGCCGCGAACACAGCGGACCCTCTGACAAAGCCTCTGTCTCGAGCCGCACATGAGTTGCACGTTGCATCCATGGGGATTAGGCGTATGCCTGAGTGGCTTTGAGTTGTATTTTTTATCTTTTGAGGCTTTAGTATGAGACATGTATATTTTGGATATTACATTGAGTACTATGCACTGGCTAGAAGTCGCTGTTGATTGACTCTAGGCCAAGTGGGAGATTGTTAGAGTTATGTCCTAGGAGCCAATTATTAAATGGCCACTTCTATGGTTTATGTGATTGATGATATTTTATCATTTATTCCTTGATTTATTAATTGACAGATCATTCAGGTTGAGGATCTGAATTGTGGATCTCTGTAGTTCATTTATAATTAAATGACAATAATAAATCTAAAAGGTCCGTAATCTTGATAATTAACAAGGAATATTAATTATCGGATAAGATTAGTATGCAAGTTAAGTGATGATTAAGTTCTACAGATCATAGGTAAGGAGTTGCCAACTTAATTGCATATGTATATGTTATAGAACATAGTACAGGACGCGACCCAGTGAAATAAATATATGGATTGTGTTATGTGTCATTATTTATTTCATTTGAGTTTGATTCTAAGTTTGAGATGGTTCAGCTTTTCCACATGAGGATAGGTTCAATAAATATCGTCTACCGTTGATTCCTGATAAGGGCTGCTATACGGACTTTATTTATGTTCTCTTGAATTGTGCGGGGAAAAGTTGTTCATCAAGAAAACCGTATGTCCCTCATTAATTAACTTAGTGAGCGATGATATCTGTTTGGGCCCCTTGATGGAGATGGACTGTTTGCTAGCAACTGATACAGTCATCTCTAGATCAAGAAACGTATAATCTGCAAGAGTGACACATTCCTATCTTGGATTATACGATGATATCATGTGACATAAGAATCGGACAAGGAAATACTATTATTTCTTATGCAGGATTGAGATATTGTAGCTGTACACTATTTATGCGAATTGGGAGTCATAACGTGTTGCTAGATACCGCTTATGATTATTAGAATTAAATAGCGATTTAATTCCATGGCCAACGTAGCATAAATCCTCAAAGGGTCACACAAATAGAGTTATAATCACACGGTGCATTATTTATTTATTCGTAATAATGTGTATTACGAAAATATGATAAGTTGATTAATTAATTATATACCGTTGCGAACCGTTATAGTTAATTAAGTCAAATAGGTCATATAGAAATAAATTAATGTATTTTCTAAACCCTATATAATTATTAATTAGTTAATAATTATTTTGGTTCAACACATTTTAATATAATATAGTTATATTAATTAATTGGGCCGCCGTTTAAATGTAAACCGAAAGTCCAATTAAAGAGCAATTGAAGAGGCCTATAATTAATGTAATTAGGGACCCAAATGGTGAGTTAATGTGGCCCTTTCAAGCCCATAATGAGGCCGGCCAAGGAGGTAGGTAGGAGTGGCATTTTGTGTAATTTTGAGGAAGTTTGGTCTAGGGTTTGAGCTCTATATAAGACCCCTCTTGGAGGCTCAAACCAACCCTATTCTCTCTCCTCTAACCTAGCCGCCACCTCCATCTCTCCTCCCCTATTTGGCCGGCCACCACCACCCTCTCTTCCCCAATTGCTCATGTGTTGAGCCTATATATTCCACCATTGATTAAAGTAATCGATTGCGCGAAGGAGAAAGGGTTTAGCCTTGGCCTTTGAGTCGCTAGCACGATTCTTAAGGCCGTGATTAAGCTCTTGGTGGACTCGAGGCCGAAAGGAGAAGAAGGAAGGGCGGAGCTAGCACGCCATCGCCTCCTACGCATAGGAATCGCCTTCTAGTTGCGATACTAGAAGAGGTACAAATCCCGATTCCTTTCTCTTTGTGTGAATGCTTAAGCACTAGATCCCTTTTGTGCATAATTGTTTGTGGTTAATTAAAGGGAATTAACTATAAAATTAAAAATTGTGCACTTCCTAACAAGCCGGTGTGAGTCGATAATTGGCTTGAACTACCGCGGCGTGGCCTCGTAATATTTCTCTGATATATTGGGCACCCGATTGGCATCGATCACGCCTCAATGTTCTTGAATCACCTGCATAATGTAGTGCTGCAGTGAACCACCAGATAGCTATTCGCTTGTTGCGTTGACGTCTCTTCTCCTCCTTGGTGTTCTCATCATCAGACGAAATTTCTATGAAACCTGAAAATAAAGTATACAAGAATGTTATTCAATTATCTTCAAGAAAGTTTGCAGTATATAAAAGTTTATAACAGTTTCGAGCAACATAATATAGAACAACTGAAAAAAATGAAACATTGCATAACCATACATATCAAATGACAAATAATACATAGGCAGTAATAATTAAAGAGGGGAATTGTACACATTACTTCAAGTACAATAAGCCGACAACCTACTGATTCAAATACAGAATAAAAACTAATTAGGATGTCCACTACATAGCATAATTAAGTTCAGATCACCCCTAGCTAGTGCTATCAGTACATACCCTAGTTAAAACAACATAAATGTTACACAAATTAGCTACGACATTTTTCATAGATCCCTAACAAATGATTAACCTATCTTTCAGAAATTCTGATGGTTCAAATGGTAACTGTAAGTGTTCCCGCCTTGGTTCTGGTTGGGAAAGGCTTGAGACTGGAAGTTGCCTTGACTCTGGAAGTTGTTGGGGAACATGGGGCTGAAGCTAGGAGGGTGAGATGTGCTGTGATCCGCGGAGGGAGGGGTATAGTAATAGTTGTTTCTTGCAAAAAAGTCAGCAGCATCCATCGTGCTCCAATTAAGAAAGGCCTTCCGAAAGCCACCAGATGCTTCTAATTTTTCAATCAAGAAGACTTGGGCAGCACCAGTGATGCCGAATTTCGCCATATGTCCCAGGCAAGACTCCATTTCTTCTTCTTTCTTATCGACACGGTTAACATCTACCTCCAATACTTTGGCAATTGCAAACCCAGCCTGAGCTATACTATCTTTTTCGGCTTGCTTCTTCGTGGCATTCTCCCTGTACCTACGTCCCCTATTACCTCTACTAGATGTTTCACCTGCAGATTCATCCGTGCTCTTCCTCTTTGAACCAGAGCCTTGTGATGCAGGGAATGTACTCTCACTGGTTTGGCGACCACCCCTATAGCTCTTCTCACCACTCCTCCCCATGGTGTTGCTCCTACTACGGTCCGAACGAGGTTGTTCGACTGCATCACTATCATCGTTGGTGAACTCCTGAGGTTCATCGGAGCTGCCTTGTTCACTGACTTCTATAGGCCCTTGTAGTAGTGGAATAGAGAAAGAAGGCTCCCCATCATGAAATGCTGAATCCCTCCCCTCTCCTCTAACTGGTTGCCCACCAGCCATTGGTACCATCCTATTGTACCATTAAAAGCCCCCTTTTGACAAGAAAGCGGCTTGTGAACCTTTGCCCTACAAATTGAACAAGTCGATAATTGGGTTGATTGTTAACTATACAATTTGGGTGATAAGCAGTGATAGAGAAAGGTAATTGGCATAGATTCGCACCTTAATCATACCCTCATAATCGGTGTTGGATGGTGCCTTTGGTTGGTGCAGAACATCATCCCAACCTCCACCAGAGAGTGATGCTAGCTCATAGCATATGGTGAAACGGTTTTTGAGCACTTTAATTCTATTCAAGATATTGCTCTTATCAAAGGGGTGGTTCTTCACCTTGTCATTGAAAAGCTTGAGAATGGTTTGGGCTTCGTCATCAGAGAATCTGAAACCCAGTTGGCCTCTGTTGGTTTGAACCTGGTCCATAGCATCAAGCAAGTGACCGGTTTCGCTGTCGTTCCAATTTCGTAGCCTTTTAACATCTTTCTTTGGAGGCAAGATTTGGTTACCACTTTTCTTCCTTCTTGAAATTGACAGGTTTCCAAGTTCCATTGAACTAGAGACATTAACTGTGAGTTAGGAAGACTGACATGTGTGCACAACTTTTCTTAAGCCTATCTATAATCAGTTGGCTCATATACTTCATAATTTACAAACTAATGTAACTTACAAACTAATGTGATATATATTGGTAAGAAACTAGTATACATCAACATACAAAAGAAGAAAAAAACTGACTACTGGCGCTTATTTGAGAATTTTCAAGGAAAAGACCAGTAATAAATTTGCAAACTTTGAACTATGAATCATCTTCAATTGATTCTGGAATACAGTAAACAATAGGGAGAGAATCAATTGTTAATGATGATTCATAGTTCAAAGTTTGCAAAATCATTAATAAGTAAATAACAGATAATGTATTACTCATGCTAGGAGGTGACCCCAAATTTTACAGTTCTCAAACTGTAAAAGTACTTAAATGTCATTAAGTAGTAAATAACAGATAAAAATTGAAATCTTCTTTGCTTCAACTAAAAATAATCAAAGAGGAAAAGACAAATATTTTATGGAATACAGTTTCAGTTTCAATTTAAGAACAGTTTTTTGGAAATTAATGTTTAGCTTGTTAACCTCATAATAGTTAACAGATTTTGGTTCAATCTCAGAATTAGTTTTTTACCAACATAGAACTTCATTTATCATCTGTAAATAACAGTTTGCAAAATAAAAAGGCTATACCTTTTATTTAAAATAAACTTATACAATCAACCAAATACTTCTCTAATTAACTTTTTTTTTCCCCAAAAATGTGATTGAAGAGGTATTTATACAGCAACTAGTAGAGAGAAATTTGCAAACATAAAAGAAGTACAAAACTGAAAACTGAAAAGTGCCGCTTACTTCCTTTCAGATACATTTCCTCTTACTCATGTAATTACTTGTATTAACAAACTGAAAAATACAGACAGAGTACTATACTGAAACTCCCTCATTTATGCGCATTCTTTTATTAACTAACCCATTTTGAACTTTGCATACAGAGGGAAAAAATTCAAGAGAAAATGATTCAATTTGTACTTCAAGATCCAACGACAACAACCACAAGTTTAGACGGAATCAATACACAATTGTTTCAATTTTATCTTACAAAAAAGAGTTAGAATAGAAGAGAAAAGTATATACCGGTGATGGCAACAAATCGGAGCTCTCTACACTCAGCGTCGTGCGAACTTCTCGAATATGCCAATTGTTTCACCAATTGCTCCGCCGATCGCCGTAGATCTACACTGCAATGGAGTTCTTGCACGGTGGCTTGGTTGTTGTCGCCAGTAATGGAAGGGAGAGTAAAGTGGAAGGAATCTCATAGAGAACGGTTGGCAATAATAGAAGAAAGAGAAATTAATTTTCCAACGTCGACCGTACGAAGGAAAAATATTTTTTAATCGACGATCGCAATTCACGGGCCTTGTTCCATGGTTTCCCTGGAATTAGAATAAGGCCTCGAATAACCAATTCGGGCTTATTCATTTTTGTTTGGTAACTTCTGAATAAGGCCCTATACTGAATAAGGCTTATTCCAAGCTTGCCAAACACGCCCTATAACTTGATGTCATATTCATTCTATTTCTCCCTTAACAGCTCCTGCCAAGCGGAAAATTCAAGCTCAACTTAATTTTGAAACCAAGCCTCCTGACTCTGATTTTGTTCAAGCATAGAAATAACAATGTGAGATAAATGTACAATTTTGCTGTTGTTGGTTGTTCTCTTCTCCTTGTTTCTTGTAAACATAAAGTTTCTTAAAGGTCTTTGATAATTGAAAATGTGAGATCTAAATCTAATTTACTAACTATGCATCCTGGCTTTCTCAAGAAAAATAGGAAATGTATGAGGTCAACTTTCCTTCCAACTGACTTTTATAATTGAATATACATATTACATATTTTATATCTGCTGTGCCACGTTCTCAACTATTTTACTAATACTTTTGTAGTATGGTCATTAGAATGAAGAATTATCTATGCGTTAACCTTAGTCTAGCTAGTAGGTATGAACAAAACTAAAAGCAAGAAGACTTTGATTTTTTTTTTTTTTTTTTTTTTTTTTTTTTTTTTTTTGGTAACGCCCATAGGCTGAAGACTTTGATTTTGTGACTGAGAACTTTGATAAGTCTCCGTCTCTTGTGATTTCTCTGCGTCAGTCCACAGTCAACGATGCCATAATCAATCCCGACTTTCCCGAATGGGAATGCATAATTTCCTATTACGCTAATAAGGGGTGCTTTTGCAGATAAACCCAATTTATTTAGAAATAGTATTATTAATAATAATAATAAAGTTGTCGACATTTACTATTTAGTTTTCTTTCTTTCAAATATCATACACTAAGGTCTTGATCAAAATCAACTTTTTATGTAAGAATTGGATTTGGAATTCGCACGATATTAAAATCTCCTAATCAGAATCTAATAAAATGTTAGGTTTCATTTGATTGAATTTCGTGGGAAAATTCAACCCCTAGAAATTGGGTTGAAATTTGGTCGAATTTCACGAGAATAATAGACTCCTAATTGGTAAAGACCTTGATACCCCTCCTCTTCTTCAAATAGATGAGGGCAAAATAGTCATTTTCAAGAATTCAAATCACTTATATTATATTTGTTTTGATTATAGGATTTCAATTGAAAATCATCTCTAATCAATTCTAATCCAATGAAATGAAATGAAATTCCATGTCTATACCATTTTTATCGGGGCCTAAGTATTAAGGGTGTGTTTGGATGGAGGCCGAATAAGAATAAGAATAATAAATTTTTAGAATCTCGTGCCAATCCTTATTCTTATTCTAATACCATAGTTTTGTTAGTATAAGAATAAAGGCCCAAATTTCTTATTCTATGGTTGTTTGGGTGCACTAGAATAAGGAATTTGGACCTTATTCTTATCCGAATCCTTATTCTTGCGCATCCAAACACACCCTAAGATTGCAGAAATGACCAAACAAGCTCAAATTTATAATGTCGTAATAAATTAAGCTGACTAATTGAAAGCAGATTATCGGATGAATAAATGACTACTCGTATATAATTTGTGGGAAATTTCGAATCAGTTTGGAGCTGCTGACGAGCTGGAATTATCGACGAATTGAACTCAGAGATGGAAACCAGGTCGTGGATTGGGCCAGAAGTTTCGCTCTCACCTCCGTTTAATGTAGGCCCAATCTCTCTCTCTCTCTCTCTCTCAATTCTCTCTCAATTCTTTCTTCCAATTCTCTCTTCTAATTCCCTGATTCCCTCTCCCAGTCGCGCCTCCAGCTGCCTCAGACTCTTAACCCCTCTCTCTCTCTCTCTCGCCGACTCTCGGTTTCCCACCCTCTCTCCCTCTCCTCTCCACTCCTCGCCTCTCTAGGGTTTCAATCCTTCCTTCTCGGCTGATCCGCCTCTTCCAAAGCCCCGCCTTGTCTCTTTGGTACCAATCTCCTCTCTCTCTCTCTCTCTCTCTTTCTTATCTGTTCTGTTTTGGTCTCACTATTGCTTATTTTGGTCAAGGTCTTTACGGCTTGGAGCTTTGGACGCATTAAATTATAGAAATGGCCTCTTTATTGCCAACAAATCAGACATTATGCATCAGCAGAACTAATTATGTTGGGTCAACACCACATCGGCTTATTTCAGATGCCTCTAGAAGGTGACTTTGTTTTGTAAATACCACTGCTTTTGAAGGAAATATTGGTCTAGTGAAACCGGGTTTAAGTCCATAAATGGTTAACTTGTATGTACAGTCAAGTCAATAACAGCAACAATCAAGGCAGCGTAAGTACTTTTCCCGTAAATAGCACAATTCAGACGATTTCTGATAAATTATATATCCTGGCTTGTATAATATGCTTCAGTGTGTTTTCTTCTATAATTCAATTATATAACAAAGATAGAAGTTTGTCATATATTATTTAGGTATTTGTCTTGTATTCCTTATTTAATTTTGATATGCAATTATTATTCTTAAGATCTATTGGATGGAGAAGTGTGAGGGCAGCAATAAGTCTCGAAAAAAATCACCTACCTATGCGCAGTTTTGAAGTTAAGCACAGGTATATTTATGTACTTGACTACTTGGTATCATATCTATGGTCCTTTTTTCCACGTCTTATCTGACACGTAAGAGAGGTATATACTACTTATTATGAGATAAAGCAAATTGTGGCCGTAGAAGTCAGTAGAAAAAGATTAATAAAAAAATATATATGAGTCATCAGGATCACCTTGCTATATACTCCACTGTCTAAAAGGGTATGCTACTCTGAAAGCACACTAATGCTACATTGCATCAAAAAAGGTTTACTAAATCATATTAAATTTATTGTTTACCACAGAACTACTGTCGATGATATTCGTGCCCTCCGTCTCATTACTGCAATCAAAACCCCATACCTTCCTGATGGACGTTTTGACCTGGAAGCCTACGACAGACTGATGCACATGCAAGTTGCTGGTGGGGCTGAGGGGGTGATTGTGGGTGGGACCACAGGGGAAGGTCACCTAATGAGCTGGGATGAGCACATCATGCTTATTGGCCACACTGTCAACTGCTTTGGTTCCAACATCAAGGTCATTGGCAACACTGGAAGCAATTCCACGGGCGAGGCCATTCATGCCACCGAGCAAGGCTTTGCTGTCGGTATGCATGCTGCGCTCCATATCAATCCCTACTATGGTAAAACCTCGATTCAGGGCCTCATCGCACATTTTGATGCCGTCATGTCAATGGGCCCCACTGTGGTGTACAATGTGCCATCACGTACAGGCCAGGACATTCCTCCTCCTGTTATTAACGAACTTTCTGTAAATCCTAACCTTGCTGGGGTGAAAGAGTGCATGGGAAATGAAAGAATCAAGGGTTATACCGACAATGGAGTGGTAATATGGAGTGGGAATGATGACGAGTGCCATGATGCAAGATGGATGTATGGGGCCACGGGGGTCATCTCTGTGACCAGTAATTTGGTACCAGGGCTAATGCACAGCCTCATGTTTGAGGGGGAGAATGCAGTGCTAAGAGAGAAGCTGATGCCACTGATAAAGTGGTTGTTTGTTGAACCAAATCCAATTGGGTTAAACACGGCCTTAGCACAACTGGGTGTGATTCGGCCAGTGTTCCGCTTGCCTTATTATCCCATGCCACGTGAGAAGAGGACTGAGTTTGTGAGTATTGTTAATGAATTGGGAAGGGAGCATTTCGTTGGGGAAAGGGATGTGCAAGTTCTTAATGATGATGACTTTATTATTGTTGGTAGGTACCGGTGAAGAGATGTTTTTCGTTGACACTAGTTGAGAGCTCAAACTTGGTAAACCTTTGTTTTGCTTAGAGGTTATTCTAGGTGATGCATTTTGATTTTCAGAATTTATTTGTACGGGGGTTTATCTGGTTGTAGTGAATTTTGGTAATCGTCTTTTCAATTCAGTGTGTAATATGTTCTTTTGCTGAATTTAAGTTGTTAGTAAAATCAAAGGCTGGTTAAAAGATAGCATCATCAGTACTATCGACTGGATTTAGTTTAGAGTTATAATTCATTTCAATGGCTTCAGGATTCAGATTATTTAACTAATCTTCGAAATACTGTTGAAGTCTAGAAAAATAAACTAAAGGAACTAGAAATATAAAAAAAAAAGTTAATTTGCCTTAATTGGACTAAATTTGTCTATGATACCGAAACATAACATTTTTTTTAGCTAAAGAATAACGTTATTGAACCATAGTGCAATATGCATATTAAAAACATCACCATAAAAACATTGATTAGCTGAAAAGGCGCCTACATAACTGATACTAAAACCAAAGACTAACAGAAAACGAGGTACCCTGCGGATTTTTTAAAAAGAAAAATCGGCATTCCAAGTTTTTAATTCGTGGCCGTCCGATTGATGATGGATGTCCCGTGATTAATATCAGACCCGTCGAGATTCGTGTGTCCGTGATTTGAATCATATTCTAGACAGTATAAAGAGTTTAAATGTAGATTACTTAGAATGAATCCAGAAACGATTGAAATGTTCAAATGATACTCAGAATTGCATTATTTACACTTTGTATGCGTAATTACTATATATAATCCAATCTTTTTGAATAAATAAGATATTAATCACAGTCTAGACAATATAAAGAGTTTAAATGTAAATTATTGTGATTAAATGACTTGGAACGAATCTAGAAACGATTGAAATGCTCAAATGATACTTTGAATTGCATTATTTGCACTTTATATGGGTAATTATTGTGTATAATTCAATCTTTTTGAATAAATAAAATATGAAACATATTCTAGACAGTATAAAGAGTTTAAATGTGAATTATTATGATGAAATGACTTAGAATGAATCTAGAAACGATTGAAATGCTCAAATGATACTCAGAATTGCATTATTTGTACTTTATATGCGTAATTACTACATATAATCAAATCTTTTTGAATAAATAGGATATGAATCATATTCTAGACAGAATAATGAGTTTAAATGTAGATTATTGTGATGAAATGACTAAGAATGAATCCTGAAACGATTGAAATACTCAAATGATACTCAGAATTACATTATTTGCACTTTATATGCGTAATTACAATATATAATCCAATCTTTATGAATAAATAAGATATGAATCATATTTCAGACAGTATAAAGAGTTAAAAGGTAGATTATTGTGATGAAATGGCTTAGAATGAATCCAAAAACGATTGAAATGCTCAAATGATACTCAGAATTGCATTATTTGCACTTTATATGCGTAATTACCATGTATAATTCAATCTTATTGAATAAATAATATATGAATCATATTATAGACAGTATAAAGAGTTTAAATATAGATTATTGCAATGAAATGACTTAGAATGAATCCAGAAATGATTGAAATACTCAAATGATACTCTGAATTGAATTATTTGCACTTTATATGCGTAATTATCATGTATAATCCAATCTATCTAAATAAATATAGTATGAATCATCTTCTCGACAGTATAAAAAGTTTAATTGTAGATTATTATGATGAAATGACGTAGAATGAATCCAGAAACGATTAAAATGCTCAAATGATACTCAGAATTGCATTATTTGCACTTTATAAGCGGAATTATCAAGTATAATCCAATCTTTTTGAATAAATAAGATATGAATCATATTCTAGACAGTACAAAGAGTTTAAATGTATATCATTGTGATGAAATGACTTAGAGTGAATTGAAAAACAATTGAAATGCTCAAATGATACTCAGAATTGCTTTATTCAGAATTATATATGAGTAATTACCACGTGTAATCCAATCATTTTGAAAAAATTAGATACAAATAATATTCTAGACAGTATAAAGAGTTTAAATATAGATTATTGTGATGAAATGATTTAGAATGAATCCAGAAACGATTTAAATGCTTAAATGATACTCTCAAAAGCATTATTTGAGCTTTCTATGCGTAATTACCATGTCTAATCCAATATTTTTGAATAAATAAGAAATAAATCATATTTTAAACAGTATAAATAGTTTAAATGTAGATTATTGTGATGAAATGACTAAGAATGAATCCAGAAACAATTGAAATGCTCAAATAATACTCAGAATTGTATTTTTTGCACTTTATATGCGTAATTACCATGTATTATCCAATCTTTCTGAATAAATAAGATATGAATCATATTGTAGACAGTATAATGAGTTCAAATGTAGATTATTGTGATGAAATGACTAAGAATGAATCCAGAAAAGATTTAAATGCTCCAATGATACTCTGAATTGCATTATTTGCACTTTATATGCATAATTACCATTTATAAGCCAATCTTTCTGAATAAATAAGCTACGAATCATATTCTAAACAGTATAAAGAGTTTAAATATAGATTATTGTGATGAAATAACTTAGAATGAATGTAGAAACGATTGAAATGCTCAAATGATACTCAGAATTGCATTATTTGCACTTTATAGGCGTAATTACAATGTATAATTCAATCTTTTTGAATGAACAAGATCTGAATCTTAGTATGGACAATATTAAGAGTTTAAATGTAGATTATTGTGGTGAAATGACTTATAATGAATCCCGAAACGATTGAAATGCTCAAATGATACTCAAAATGGCATTATTTTCAACTTATATGCATAATTACCATGTGTAATCCAATCTTTTTGAATAAATATGATATAAATTTTATTCTAGACAATATAAAGAGTTTAAATATAGTTTATTGTAATAAAATGACTTAAAATGAATTCAGAAATGATTAAAATGCTCAAAAGATACTCAGAATCGCATTATTTGTACTTTATATGCGTAATTACCATGTATAATCCAATCTTTTTGAATAAATAAGATATGAATCATATTGTATACAGTATAAAGAGTTTAAATGTAGATTGTTGTGATGAAATGACTAAGAATGAATCCAGAAACTATTGAAATGCTCAAATAATACTCAGGATTTTATTATTGACACTTTATTTGCGTAATTACCATGTATAATCCAATCTTTTCGAATAAACAAGATATGAATCTTATGTTAGAGTTATGTCCTAGAAGCCAATCATTATATGGCTACTTCTATGGTTTATGTTATTGATGATATTTGATCATTTATTCCTTGATTTATTAATTAACATATCATTCAGGTTGAGGATCGGAATTGTAGATCTCTGTAGTTCATTTATAATTAAATGACAATAATAGATCTAAAAGGTCCGTAATCTTGATAATTAACAAGGAATATTAATTATCGGATAAGATTAGTATGTAAGTTAAGTGATGATTAAGTTCTACAGATCATAGGTAAGGAGTTGCCAACTTAATTGCATATGTATATGTTATAGAACATAGTACAGGACACGACCCAATGAGATAAATATATGGATTGTGTTATGTGTCATTATTTATTTCGTTTGAGTTTGATTCTAAGTTTGAGATGGTTCAATTTTTCCTCATGAGGATAGGTTCAATAAATATCGTCTACCGTTGATTCCTGATAAGGGCTGCTATACGGACTTTATTTATGTTCTCTTGAATTGTGCGGGGAAAAGTTGTTCATCAAGAAAACCGTATGTCCCTCATTAATTTACTTAGTGAGCGATGATATCTGTTTGGGCCCCTTGATGGAGATGGATTGTTTGCTAGCAACTGATACAGTCATCTCTAGATCAAGAAACGTATAATCTGCAAGAATGACACATTCCTATCTTGGATTATACGATGATATCATGTGACATAAGAATCAGACAAGGAAATACTATTATTTCTTATGCAGGATTAAAATATTGTAGCAGTACACTATTTATGCGAATTGGGAATCATAACGTGTTGCTAGATACCGCTTATGATTATTGGAAATAAATAGCGATTTATTTTCCATGTCCAACAGAGCATAAATCCTCAAAGGATCACACAAATAGGTTTTGACCATGCGTGCATTATTTATTTGGTTGTATTAAGGAATGCAACAATATGATATGTTGACTGATTAATTATGTACTGTTGCGAACCGTCATAATTAATTAATTAAGTCAAACGGATTATATAGAAATAAATTAATGCATATTCTAATCCTTAAATAATTATCAAAGTGTTGATAATTAATTTGTTCAACATGAATTAATTAAAGTAATTAATTTGAGCTAACGGGCCTATATTTAAATGGTAATTAAAGGTCCAACTTGAGAGCAATTAATTGGGCCACTAATTAATTGAATTAGAGGACCAATTAAATAATTGATGGAGCCCATTTAGGCCCATTTTATGGCTGCCCTAGTGATGGCATAGTTGTAAATTAGTTACAACTTTTTGGGAGAGTGGTTGGTCTATAAAAGGACCACTTTGGGAGCCAAAACCCTAGCCACCTTGCCTTTTTCTCTCTCCCTAATATTTTGGACGAAAATTAAAGGAAAAATTTCAGAATTTTTCCTCTCCACCATTGCTCTCTTAAGCTCATGTGTTGAGCACCTCTTGCCTCCATCCAATTAAATAGTTAATTAAGGCAGAGGGAAGGAAGGGATTAGGCTTAACCTCTCATCTACTAGCATAGATCGAGGTTTTGGTTAATACCTTGGTGGACTTGAGGCCGAGACACGCGTGGTGGTGCGCACAACCTCGACATCGCCGGATTCGAGCCTCCTTGTTGCGATACAAGGAGAGGTAGCCTTCCTAACCTCTCTCTCTTGTGTGTGAATGCTTGGACTAGATCCTTCGAGGTCTAAGTCGTTTGGATTGCTTATTAAATGGTTAATTAGCACAAAAATTTGAAAACTTAGACTTCCTAACATCTTATTCTGGACAGTATAAAGAGTTTGAATGAAGATTATTGTGATGAAATGACATAGAATGATTCCAAAAACGATTGAAATGCTCAATGATACTAAGAATTGCATTATTTGCACTTTAAATGCGTAATTAACATGTATAATCTAATCTTAATGAATAAATAAGATATGAACCATATTCTAGACATCTAAAAAGTTTAAATGTAGATTATTGTAATGAAATGACTTAGAATTAATCCAGAAACGATTAAAATGCTCAAAAGATACTCAGAATCGCATTATTTGCACATTATATGTGTAATTACCATGTATAATCCAATATTTTTGAATAAATAAGATATGAATCATATTTTATATAGTATAAAGAGTTTAAATGTAGATTATTGTAAAGAAACGACTAAGAATTAATCCAGAAACTATTGAAATGCTCAAATAATACTCAGAATTGTATTATTGGCACTTTATATGCGTAACTACCATGTATTATCCAATCTTTCTGAATAAATAAGATATGAATCATATTTTAGACAGTATAAAGAGTTTAAATGTAGATTATTATGATGAAATGACTTAGAATGAATCCAGAAAAGATTTAAATGCTCAAACGATACTCTGAATTGCATTAATTGCACTTTATATGCGTAATTACCATTTTTAAGCCAATCTTTCTGAATAAATAAGCTATGAATCATATTCTAAACAGTATAAAGAGTTTAAATGTAGATTATCGTGATGAAATGACTTAGAATGAATCCAGAAACGATTGAAATGCTAAAATGATACTCATAATTGCATTATTTACACTTTATATATGTAATTACTATGTATAATCCAATCTTTTTTAATGAACATGATCTGAATCTTAGTCTGGACAGTATAAAGAGTTTAAATGTAGATTATTGTGTTGAAATGACTTAGAATGAATCCCGAAACAATTGAAATGCTCAAATGATACTCAGAATTGCATTATTTTTAACTTATATGCGTAATTACCATGTGTAATCCAATATTTTTGAATTAATAAGATATAAATCTTATTCTAGACAATACAAAGAGTTTAAATATAGATTATAGTAATGAAATGACTAAGAATGAATCCAGAAACGATTAAAATGCTCAAAAGATACTCAGAATCGCATTATTTGCAATTTATATGCGTAATTACCATGTATAAAATGTAGATTATTGTGACGAAATGACTTAGAATGTATCCAGAAATGATTTAAATGCTCAAATGATACTCTGAATTGTATTATATGCATTTTATATGCGTAATTTCCATGTGTAATCCAATCTTTTTGAATAAATAAGATATAATTCTTATTCTAGACATTATAAAGAGTTTAAATACAGATTATTATGTTGAAATGACTTAGAGTGAAACAAGAAACGATTGAAATGCTAAAATGATACTCAGAATTGCATTATTTGCACTTCATATGCATAATTACCATTTATAATCCAATCTTTTCAAATAAACATGATATAAATCATATTTTAGAAGTATAAAGAGTTTAAATATTAATTATTGTGATGAAATGACTTAGAATGAATGCAGAAACGATTGAAATGCTCGATAGATACTCAGAATGGCATTATTTGCAATTTATATGCGTAATTACCATGTATAATCCAATATTTTTGAATCAATAAGATATGAATCATATTCAAAACAGTATAAAGAGTTTAAATGTAGATTATTGTGTTGAAATGAATCCAGAAACGATTAAAATACTAAAATGATACTCACAATTGCATTATTTCCACTTTATATGCGTCATTACTATTTGTAATCCAATCTTTTTGAATAAACAAGATATAAATCATATTCTTGACAGTTTGAAAAGTTTAAATGTAGATTATTGTGATGAAATGACTTAGAATGAATCCAGAAACGATTTAAATGCTCAAAAGATACTTAGAATCGCATTATTTGTAATTTATATGCGTAATTACCAAGTTTAATCCAATATTTTTGTATTAATAAGATATGAATCATATTATAGACAGTATAAAGAGTTTAATTTGATATTATTGTGATGAAATGACTTAGACTGAATCAAGAAATGATTGAAATGCTCAAATGATACTCAGAATTGCATTATTTCCACTTTATATACGTTATTACCATGTATTATCCATTCTTTTTGAATAAATACGATATAAATCATATTCTTGATACTATGAAGAGTTTATATACAGATTATTGTGATGAAATGATTTATAATGAATCAAGAAACGATTGAAATGCTAAAAAGATACTCAAAATCGATTTATTTGCACTTTATATGCATAATTACCATGTCCAATCCAATTTTATTGAATAAATAAGATATAAATCATATTTTAAACAGTATAAAGAATTTAAATGTAGACTATTGGGATGAAATGACTAAGAATGAATCCAGAAATGATTGAAATGCTCAAAAAATATTCAGAATTGTATTACTTGCACTTTATATGCGTAATTACTATGTATTATCCATTGTATTAGAATAAATAAGATATGAATCATATTTTAAACACTATAAAGAGTTGAAATGTAGATTATTGTTATGAAATGACTAAAAAATCCAGAATCGATTGAAATGCTCAAAAAATACACAGAATTGTATTATTTGCAGTTTATATGCGTAATTACTATGTATTATCCATTCTTTTTGAATAAATAAGATATGAATCAAATTTTAGAAAGTATAAAGAGTTTATTTGGAGATTATTGTGATGAAATGACTAAGAATTAATCCAGAAATGATTGAAATGCACAAAAAATACTCAGAATTGTATTATTTGCAATTTATATGCATAATTACTTTGTATTATCCATTCTTTTTGAATAAATAAGATTTGAATCATATTTTAAACAGTATAAAGAGTTTAAATGTAGATCATTGTTGTGAAATGACTACGAGTGAATCCAGAAACGATTGAAATGCTCAAAAAATACTCAGAATTGTATTATTTGCATTTTATATGCGTAATTACTATGTATTATCCATTCTTTTTGAATAAATAAGATTTGAATCATATTATAGACAGTACAAAGAGTTTAATTGGAGATTATTGTGATGAAATGACTTAGAATGAATCCAGAAACGATTGAAATGCTTAAATAATACTCAGAATTGCATTATTTGCACTTTATATGCGTAATTACCACGTATAATCCAATCTTTTCGACTATACAAGATATAAATCATATTCTATACAGTATAACGAGTTTAAATGTAGATTATTGTAATGAAATGACTTAGAATAAATCCAGAAACGACTGAAATGCTTAAAAGATACTCAGAATTGCTTTATTTGCACTTTATATACGTTATTACCATATATTATCCATTCTTTTTGAATAAATAAGATATAAATCATATTCTTGATTGTATTAAGAGTTTAAATATAGATTATTGTGATGACATGACTTAGAATGAATCCAGAAACGATTGAAATGCTAAAAAGGTACTTAATATCGCATTATTTGTAATTTATATGTGTAATTACCAAGTATAATCCAATCTTTTTGAATCAATAAGATATGAATCACATTCTAGATAGTATAAAGAGTTTAATTGGAGATTATTGTGATGAAATGACTTAGAATGAATCCAGAAACGATTGAAATGCTCAAATGATACTCAGAATTTCATTATTTGCAATTTATATGCGTTATTACCATGTATTATCCAGTCTTTTTGAATAAACAAGATATAAATCATATTCTAGACGGAATAAAAAGTTTATTTGAGGATTATTGTGATGAAATTACTTAAAATGAATCCAGAAACGATTGAAATGCTTAAATGATACTCAGAATTGCATTATTTGCACTTTATATATGTAATTACCATGTATAATCCAATCTTTTCGAACAAACAAGATATAAATCATATTCTAGTATGTATAAAGAGTTTAAATGTAGATTATTGTGATGAAATGACTTAGAATTATTCCTGAAACTATTGAAATGCTCAAAAGATAATCAGAATCGCATTATTTGCAATTTTTATGCGTAATTAATCCAATCTTTTTAAATCAATAAGATATGAATTATATTGTATACAGTATAAATAGTTTAAATGTAGATTATTGTGATGAAATGACTTAGAATGAATCCAAAAACGATTGAAATATTCAAATGATACTCATAATTTCATTATTTGGACTTTAGATGCGTTATTACCATGTATTATCCATTCTTTTTGAATAAATAATATATAAATCATATTCTTGACAGTATAACGAGTTTAAATGTGGATTATTGTGATTAAATGACTTAGAATAAATCCATAAACTATTGAAATGCTCAAACGATACTCAGAATTGCTATATTTGGAATTTATATGCGTAATTACCTTGTGTAATCCAATCTTTTTGAATAAATATATAAATCATATTCTAGACAGTATAAAGAGTTTAAATCTAGATAATTTTGATGAAATGACAAACAATAAATCCAGAAACCATTGAAATGCTCAAAAGATACTCAGAATTGCATTATTTGCACTTTATATGCGTTATTACCATGTATTATCCATTCTTTTTGAATAAATAAGATATAAATCAAATTCTTGACAGTATAAAGAATTTAAATGTAGATTATTGTGATGAAAGGACATAGAATGAATCCAGAAACGATTGAAAAGCTAAAAAGATACTCAGAATCGCATTATTTGTAATTTATATGTGTAATTACCATGTATAATCCAATAATTTTTACTATGAATCAAATTCTAGACAGTATAAAGAGTTTAATTGGACATTATTGTGATGAAATGACTTAGAACGAATCCAGAAACAATTGAAATGCTCAGTTGATACTCAGAATTGAATTATTTGCTCTTTATATGTGTTATTACCTTGTATAATCCAAACATTTCGAATAAAAAATATATAAATCATATTCTAGACAGCATAAAGTGTTTAAATGTAGATTTTTGTGATGAAATGATTTAGAATTAATTCAGAAACGATTGAAATGCTCAAAAGATACTCAGAACCGCATTATTTGCAATTTTTATGCGCAATTACCATGTATAATCCAATCTTTTTGAATCGATAAGAAATTAATCATATTCTAGAAAGTATAAAGATTTTAATGATGAAATGACATAGAATGAATCCAGAAACGATTCAAATGCTCAAATGATACTTAGAATTGCATTACTTGCACAATATATTCGATTTTACCATGTATTATCCATTCTTTTTGAATAAATAAGATATAAATCATATTCTTAACAGTATAAAGAGTTTAAAAGTATATTATGGTGATGAAATGACTTAAAATGAATCCAGAAACGATGAAATGCCCAAACGATACACATAATTGCTTTTATTTGGTATTTATATGCGTAATTATCATGTGTAATCCAAGCTTTTTGAATAAATATGATATAAATCATATTCTAGACAGTATAAAGAGTTTAAATCTAGATAATTGTTATGAAATGACAAAGAATAAATCCAGAAATGATTGAAATGCTCAAATGATACTCAGAATTGCACTATTTGCAATTAATATGCGTAATTACCATGTATAATCCAATCTTTTTGAATCAATTAAGATATTAATCATATTCTAGACAATATAAAGAGTTTAAATGTAGATTATTGTGATGAATTGGCCTAGAATGAATCGAGAAACGATTGAAATGTTTAAATAATACTCTGAATTTCATTATTTACAGTTTATATGCATAATTACCTTGTATAATATTATATTTTTGAATAAACAAGATATAAATCATATTCTAGACAGTATAAATAGTTTAAATGTAGATTATTGTGATGAAATTACTTATAATGAATCCAGAAAAAATTGAAATGCTCAAAAGATACTCAGAATCGCATTATTTGCAATTTACATGCGTAATTGCCATATATAATACAATCTTTTTGAATCAATAAGATATGAATTAAATTTTAGACACTATAAAGAGTTTAATTGTAGTTTATTGTGATGAAATGACTTTCAATGAATCCAGAAACGATTGAAATTTTTAAATGATACTCAGAATTGCATTATTTGCACTTTATATGCGTAATTACCACTTATAATCCAATCTTTTCGAATAAAAAAGATATAAATCATATTATAGACAGTATAAAGAGTATAAATGTAGATTATTATGATGAAATGACTTAGAATGAATCCAAAACCGGTTGAAATGCTCAAAAGATACTCAGAATCGCATTATTTGCAATTTATATGCATAATTACTATATATAATCCAATCTTTTTGAATCAATAACATATGAATCAAATTATAGACAATATAAAGAGTTTAATTGGAGATTATTGTGATGAAATGACATAGAATTAATCCAAAAACGATTGAAATGCTTAAATGATACTCAGAATTGTACTATTTGCACTTTATATGCTTAATTACACGTATAATCCAATATTTTCGAATGAACAAGATATAAATCATATTGTAGACAGTATAAAGAGTAGAAATGTTGATTATTGTGATGAAATGACTTAGAATGAATTCAGAAACGATTGAAATGCTCAAAAGAAAATCAGATCGCATTATTTGCACTTTATATGTGTTATTACCATGTATTATCCATTCTCTTTGAATAAATAAAATATGAATCACATTATAGACGGTTTAAAGAGTTTAAATGTGGATTATTGTGATGAAATGACTTAGAATGAATCAAGAAATAATTGGAATGCTCAAATAATACTCATGATTGTATTATTTGCACTTTATATGCGTTATTACCAAGTATTATCCATTCTTTTTGAATAATAAGGTATAAATCACATTCCTGACAGAATAAAGAGTTTAAATATAGATTATTATGATGAAATGAGTTAGAATGAATCCAGAAATGATTGAAATGCTCAAATAATACTCAGAATTGCATTATTTGCACATTATATGCGTAATTACTATGTATAATTCAATCTTTTTGAATAAACAAGATCTTAATGTTAGTTTGGACAGTATAAAGATTTTAAATGTAGATTATTGTGGTGTAATGACTTAGAATGAATCCAGAAAGGATTGAAATGCTCAAATGATACTCAGAATTGCATCATTTGCACTTCATGTCCGTAATTACTATTTATAATCTATTCTTTTCGAATAAATAAGACATGAATCATATTCTAGACAGTATAAAGAGTTTAAAGATAGATTATTGTGATGAAATGACTTAGAATGAATCTAGAAACGATTGAAATCCTCAAATGATACTCAGAATTGCATTATTTGCACTTTATATGCGTTATTACCATGTATTATCCATTCTTTTTTAATAAATAAGATATAGTCATATTCTTGACAGTATAAAGTGTTTAAATGTAAATTATTGCAATGAAATGACTTATAATGAATCTAGAAACGATTGAAATGCTCAAATGATACTCAGAATTGCTTTATCTGGAAACTATATGCGTAATTACCGTGTGTAATCCAATCTTTTCGAATAAATAAGATACAAATCCTATTCTAGACAGTATAAAGAGTTTAAATCAAGATTATTGTGATGAATTGACAAATAATGAATCCAAAAACGTTTGAAATTCTGAAATGTTACTCAGACTTGTATTATTTGCACTTTATATGCGTAATTACTATGTATAATCAACTATTTTCTAATAAACAAGATCTGAATCTTAGTCTGGACATTATAAAGAGTTTAAATGTAGATTATTGTGGTGAAATGACTTAGAATGAATCCAGAAAGGATTGAAATGCTCAAATGATACTCAGAATTGCATTATCGGCACTTTAAATGTGTAATTAGCATTTATAATCTAATATTTTTGAATAAATAAGATATGAATCATATTCTAGACAATATAAAGAGTTTAAATGTAGATTATTGTGATGAAATGACTTATAATTAATCCAGAATCTATTGAAACGCTCAAATGATATTCAGAATTGCATTATTTGCAATTTATATGCGTAATTACCATGTATAAACTAATCTTTTTGAATAAATAAGATAGGAATCAAATTCTAGACAGTAAAAAGAGTTTAAATATAGATTATTGTGATGAAATGACTTAGAATGAATCCAGAAACAATTGAAATGCTCAAATGATACTCAGAATTTCATTATTTTCAATTTATATGCGTAATTACCATGTGTAATCCATTCTTTTTGAATAAAAAAGATATAAATCATATTCTAGGCAGTATACAGAGTTTAAATATAGATTGTTGTGACGAAATGACTAAGAATGAATTCAAAAACGATTGAAATGCTCAAATTAGAATCAGAATTGCATTATTTGAATTTTATATGTGTTATTACAATGTATAATCTAATATTTTTGAATAAATAAGATATGAATCAAATTCTAGACAGTATAAAAAATATAAATATAGATTATTGTCATGATATGACTTAAAATGAATCCAGAAACGATTGAAATGCTTAAATGATACTCAGAATTGCATTATCTGCAATTTAAATGTGTAATTACCATTTGTAATCCAATCTTTTTGAATAAATAAGATATAAATTATTTTCTATACAGTATAAATAGTTTAAATGTAGATTATTTTGTTGAAATGACTAAGAATGAAACCAGAAACGATTGAAATGCTTAAAGTTGATGCTGAATTGCATTATTTGTACATTATATGCGTTATTACTATGTGTAATCCAATCTTTTTGAAAAAATAAGATATGAATCAAATTCTAGAGAGTACAAAAAGTTTAAATTTAGATTATTGTGATAAAATTACTTAGAATGAATCGAGAAACGATAGAAATGCTAATATGGTACTCATAATTGCATTATTTGCACTTTATATGCGTAATAACCATGTATAATCCAATCTTTTTGAATAAATAAGATATGAATCACATTCGAGATAGTTTAAAAACTTTAAATGTAGATTATTGTGATGAAATGACTAAGAATGAATCCCCAAATGATTGAAATGCTCAAATGTTACTCAGAATTGTATTATTTGCACTTTATATGCGTAATTACTATGTATAATCCAATCTTTTCGAATAAACAAGATATAAATCATATTCTAGACAGTATAATGAGTTTAAATGTAGATTATTCTGATGAAATGACTTAGAATGAATCCAGAAACGATTGAAATGATGAAATGATACTCAGAATTGCATTATTTGTAATTTATATGCGTAATTACCATGTATAATCCAATCTTTTCGAATAAACAAGATATAAATCATATTTATACAATATAAAGAGTTTAAATGTAGATTATTGTGATGAAATGACTGAGAATGAATCCAGAAATGATTGAAATGCTCAAAAAAATACTCAGAATCACATTATTTGGAATTTATATGCGTAATTATCATGGATAATCCAATTTTTTTAATCAATAAGATATCAATCAAATTTTAGACAGTATAAAGAGTTTATTTGGAGATTATTGTGATGAAATGACTTAGAATGAATGCAGAAATGATTGAAATGCTTAAATGATACTCAGAATTGCATTATTTGCAATTTATATGTGTAATTATTATGTATAATCCAATCTTTTCGAATAAACAAGATATAAATCAAATTCTAGACTGTATAAAGATTTATATGTAGATTATTGTGATGAAATGACTTAGAATAAATCCCGAAACGATTGAAAGGCTCAAAAGATAGTCAGAATCGCATTATTTGCAATTTATATGCGTAATTATCATGTATAATCCAATCTTTTTGAATCAATAAGATATGAATCATATTCTAGACATTAGAAAGTGTTTAATTGGAGATTATTGTGATGAAATGACTTAGAATGAATCCAGAAACTATTGAAATGCTGAAATTATAGTCATAATTGCATTATTTGCACTTTATATGCGTTATTAGCATTTATTATCCATTCTTTTTGAATAAATAAGATATAAATCATATGATTACAGTATAAAGAGTTTAAATGTAAATTATTATGATGAAATGAGTTAGAATGAATCAAGAAACAATTGAAATGCTCAAATTATACTCAGAATTGTATTATTTGCTGTTTATATGCGTAATTACTATGTATAATCCAATCTTTTTGAATAAACAAGATCTGAAGCTTAGTCTGGACAGTATAAAGAATTTAAATGTAGATTATTGTGGTGAAATGACTTAGAAAGAATCCAGATAGTATTGAAATTCTCAAATGATACTCAGAATTGCATTATTTGCACTTCATATGCCTAATTACTATTCATAATATAATCTTTTTGAATAAATAAGACATGAATCATGTTCTAGACAGTATAAAGAGTTTAAATATAGATTATGGTGATGAAATGACTTAGAATCAATCCAGAAACGATTGAAATGCCCAAATGATACTCAGAATTGCATTATTTGCACTATATATGCGTTATTACCATGTATTATCCATTCTTTTTGAATAAATAAGATATAGTCATATTCTTGACAGTATAAAGAGTTTAAATGTAAATTATTGCGATGAAGTGACTTATAATGAATCTAGAAATGATTGAAATGCTCAAATGATACTCAGAATTGCTTTATTTCAAAACTATATGCGTAATTACCGTGTGCAATCCAATATTTTTGAAGAAATAAGATACAAATCCTATTCTAGACAGTATAAAGAGTATAAATCTACATTATTGTGATGAAATGACAAATAATGAATCAAAAAACGTTTGAAATGCTGAAATGATACTCGGACTTGTATTAGTTGCACTTTATATGTGTAATTACTATGTAGAATCAAGTATTTTTGAATAAACAAGATCTGAATCTTAGTCGGGACAGCATAAAGGGTTTAAATGTAGATTATTGTGTTGAAATGACTTAGAATGAATCCAGAAAGGATTGAAATGCTCAAATGATACTCAGAATTGCATTATTGGCACTATAAATGCGTAATTACCATTTATAATCCAATATTTTTGAATAACTAAGATATGAATCATATTCTAGACAGTATAAAGAGTTTAAATGTAGATTATTGTGATGAAATGACTTATAATTAATCCAGAAACTATTGAAATGCTCAAATGATATTCAGAATTGCATTATTTGCACTTTACATGCGTAATTACCACGTATAAACTAATCTTTTTGAATAAATAAGATAGGAATCAAATTCTAGACAGTAAAAAGAGTTTAAATATAGATTATTGTGATGAAATGACTTAGCATGAATCCAGAAACTATTGAAATGCTCAAAAGATACTCAGAATTGCATTATTTACAATTTATATGCGTAATTACCATGTGTAATCCATTCTTTTTGAATAAATAAGATATAAATTATATTCTAGGCAGTATACAGAGTTTAAATATAGATTATTGTGACGAAATGAATAAGAATGAATCCAGAAACGATTGAAATGCTCAAATTAGAATCAGAATTGCATTATTGCATTATTTGCAATTTATATGCGTAATTACCATGTGTAATCCATTCTTTTTGAATAAATAAGATATAAATAATATTCTAGGCAGTATACAGAGTTTAAATATAGATTATTGTGACGAAATGAATAAGAATGAATCCAGAAACGATTGAAATGCTCAAATTAGAATCAGAATTGCATTATTTGAACTTTATATGCATTATTACAATGTATAATCTAATATTTTTGAATAAATAAGATATGAAACAAATTATAGACAGTATAAAGTGTTTAAATATAGATTATTGTAATGAAATGACTTAGAATGAATCCAGAAACAATTGAAATGCTTAAATGATATTCAGAATTGCATTATCTGTAATTTAAATGTGTAATTACCATTTGCAATCCAATCTTTTTGAATAAATAAGAAATAAATTATTCTCTAGACACTATAAAGAGTTTAAATGTAGATTATTGTGTTGAAATGACTAAGAATGAAACCAGAAACGATTGAAATGCTCAAATTAGACGCAAAATTGCATTATTTGTACTTTATATGCGTTATTACCATGTGTAATCCAATCTTTTTGAAAAAATAAGATATGAATCAAATTCTAGAGATTACAAAAGGTTTAAATGTAGATTATTGTGATAAAATTACTTAGAATGAATTGAGAAACGATTGAAATGCTAATATGGTACTAATAATTGCATTATTTGCACTTTATATGCGTAATTACCATTTATAATCCAATCTTTTTGAATAAATAAGATATCAATCACATTCCAGACAGTTTAAAAACTTTAAATGTAGGTTATTGTGATGAAATGACTAAGAATGAATCCCCAAATGATTGAAATGCTCAAATGTTACTCAGAATTGCATTATTTGCACTTTATATGCGTAATTACTATGTATAATCCAATCTTTTCGAATAAACAAGATATAAATCATATTCTACACAGTATAAAGATTTATATGTATATTATTGTGATGAAATGACTTAGAATAAATCCCAAAACGATTGAAAGGCTCAAAAGATAGTCAGAATCGCATTATTTGCAATTTATATGCGTAATTATCATGTATAATCCAATCTTTTTAAATCAATAAGATATGAATCATATTATATACATTATAAAGAGTTTAATTAGAGATTATTGTGATGAAATGACTTAGAATGAATCCAGAAATGATTGAAATGCTCAAATTGTAGTCATAATTGCATTATTTGCACTTTATATGCGTTATTGGCATTTATTATCCATTCTTTTTGAATAAATAAGATATAAATCATATTATTACAGTATAAAGAGTTTAAATGTAGATTATTGTGATGAAATGAGTTAGAATGAATCCAGAAACGATTGAAATGCTTAAATGATACTCAGAATTGCATTATCTGCACTTTATATGAGTAATCACCATTTGTAATCCAATCTTTTTTAATAAATAAGATATAAATCATTTTCTAGACACTATAAAGAGTTTAAATGTAGATTATTGTGTTAAATGACTAAGAATGAAACCAGAAACGATTGAAATGCTCAAATTAGACTCAGTATTGCATTAATTGCACTTTATATGCATTAATACTATGTGTAATCCAATCTTTTTGAAAAAAATAAGATATGAATCAAATTCTAGAGAGTATAAAAAGTTTAAATTTAGATTATTGTGATAAAATTACTTAGAATGAATCGAGAAATGATTGAAATGCTAAAATGATATTCATAATTGCATTATTTGCACTTTATGTGCGTAATTACCATGTATAATCCAATAATTTTGAATAAATAAGATATGAATCACATTCTAGACAGTTTAAAGACTTTAAATGTAGATTAATGTGATGAAATGACTAAGAATGAATCAACAAATGATTGAAATGCTCAAATAATACTCAGAATTGCATTATTTGCACTTTATATGAGTAATAACAATGTATAATCCAATATTTTTGAATAAACACGATATAAATCATATTCTAGACTATTCTGATGAAATGACTTAAAATGAATTTCCAAACGATTGAAATGATCAAATGATACTCATAATTGCATTATTTGTATTTTTTAAGCGTAATTACCATGTATAATCCAATCTTTTCGAATAAACAAGTTCTAAATCATATTTTATACAGTATAAAGAGTTTAAATGTAGATTATTGTGATGAAATGACTGAGAATGATTCCTGAAACGATTGAAATGCTCAAAAAATATTCAGAATCGCATTATTTGCAATTTATATGCCTAATTACCATTTAATATAACCAAATCTTTAGAATCAATAAGATATGAATCAAATTTTAGATAGTATAAAGAGTTTATTTGGAGATTATTATGATAAAATGACTTAGAATGAATCCAGAAACGATTGAAATGCTTAAATGATACTAAGAATTGCATTATTTGCACTTTATATGCGTAATTACTATATATAATCCAATCTTTTCGAATAAACAAGATATAAATCATATTCTAGATTATATGTAGATTGTTGTGATGAAATGACTTAGAATGAATCCCAAAACGATTGAAAGGCTCAAAAGATAGTCAGAATCGCATTATTTGCAATTTATATGCGTAATTATCATGTATAATCCAATCTTTTTGAATCAATAAGATATGAATCATATTCTAGACATTATAAAGAGTTTAATTAGAGATTATTGTGATGAAATGACTTAGAATCAATCAAGAAACGATTGAAATTCTCAAATTATACTCATAATTGCATTATTTACATTTTATATGCGTTATTAGCATTTATTATCCATTCTTTTTGAATAAATAAGATATAAATCATATTATTGACAGTATAAAGATTTCAAATGTAGATTATTGTGATGAAATGAGTTAGAATGAATTCAGAAACGATTGAAATGCTCAAATAATACTCAGAATTGCATTATTTGCACTTCATATGCGTAATTACTATGTATAATCCAATCTTTTTGAATAAACAAGATCTGAAGCTTAGTCTGGACAGTATAAAGAATTTAAATGTAGATTATTGTGGTGAAATGACTTAGAATGAATCCAGATAGTATTGAAATGTTCAAATGATACTTAGAATTGCATTATTTGCACTTCATATGTGTAATTACTATTTATAATCTAATTTTTTTTAATAAATAAGACATGAATCAAATTCTAGACAGTATAAATAGTTTAAATATAGATTATTGTGATGAAATGACTTAGAATGAATACAGCAATGATTGAAATGCTTAAATGATACTCAGAATTGCATTATTAACACTTTATATGTGTTATTACCATGTATTATCCATTATTTTTTAATAAATAAGATATAAATCATATTATTGACAGTATAAAGAGTTTAAATGTAAATTATTGCGATGAAATGATTTAGAATGAATTCAGAAACGATTGAAATGCTCAAATGATACTCAGAATTGCTTTATTTAGAAATTATATGCATAATTACCCTTTGTAATCCAATATTTTTGAAAAAATAAGATATAGATCATATTCTATACAGTATAAAGAGTTTAAATCTAGATTATTGTGATGAAATGACAAAGAATAAATCCAAAAACGATTAAAATGCTCAAATGATACTCAGAATTGCATTATTTGCACTTTATATGCGTAATTACTATGTCTAATTCAATTTTTTTGAATAAACAAGATCTGAATCTTAGTCTGGATAGTATAAAGATTTTAAATGTAGATTATTGTGGTAAAATGACTTATAATGAATTTAGAAAGGATTGAAATGCTCAAATGATACTCAGAATTGCATTATTTGCACTTTATATGCATAATTACCATTTATAATCCAATCTTTTTGAATAAATAAGATATGAATCATATTCTAGACAGTATAAAGAGTTTAAATATAGATTATTGTGATGAAATGACTTAGAATAAATCCAGAAACGATTGAAATGCTCAAATGATACTCAGAATGGCATTATTTGCACTTTATATGCGTAATTACCATGTATTATCCAATTTTTTTTATTAAATAAGATATAAATCATTTTTTAAACATTATAAAGAGTTTAAATGTAGATTATTCTGATGAAATGACTAAGAATGAATCCAGAAATGATTGATATGCTCAAATAATACTCATAATTGCATTATTTGCAATTTATATGCGTAATTACCATGTATTATCCAATGTTTTATAAATAAATATGATATGAATCATATTGTAGACAACATAAAGAGTTTAAATGTAGATTATTGTGATGAAATGAGTTAGAATGAATCAAATAACGATTGAAATGCTCAAATAATACTTAGAATTACATTATTTGCATTTTATTTCCGTAATTACTATGTATAATCCATTCTTTTTGAATAAACAAGATATGAATCTTAGTCTTGACAGTATAAAGAATTTAAATGTAGATTATTATGATGAAATAACTTAGAATGAATTAAAAAAGGATTGAAATGCTCAAATGATACTCAGAACTGCATTATTTGCACTTTATATGCGTAATTACCATTTAAAATCCAATATTTTTGAATAAAAAAGATATGAATCTTTTTCTAGACAGTATAAAGAGTTTAAATATAGATTATTGTGGTGAAATAACTTAGAATGAATCCAGAAACTATTGAAATGCTCAAATGATACTCGGAATTGTATTATTTGCATTTCATATGCGTAATTACTATGTATAATCTAATCTTTTTGAATAAATAAGACATGAATCATATTCTAGACAGTATAAAATGTTTAAATGTTGATTATTGTGATGAAATAACTTAGAATGAATGTAGAAACGATTGAAATGCTCAAATGTAACTTAGAATTGTATTATTTGCACTTTATATGCTTAATTACTATGTATAATCCAATCTTTTTGAATAAATATGATATGAATCATATTCTAAACAGTATAAAGAGTTTAAAAATAGATTATTGTGATGAAATGACTTAGAATGAATCCAAAAACGATTAAAATACTCAAATGATACTCAGAATTGTATTATTTCCTCTTTATATCTGTAATTACTATGTATAATCCAATTTTTTTGTATACATAAGATATGAATCGTATTCTGGACAGTATAAAGAGTTTAAATGTTGATTATTGTGATGAAATGACTTAGAATGATTCCAGAAATGATTGAAATTATTGTGTAACTAATGTTGATTATTGCAATTCTAAGTCATTTCATCACAATAATCAATATTTAAGCTCTTTACACGGTCTAGAATACGATTCATATCTTATTTATTCAAAAGATTTGATTATACATAGTAATTATGCATATAATGTGTAAATAATGCATACTCTGTGTATCACTTGAGCATTTTCAATCGTTTCTGAATGCATTTTAAGTAATTTCATCACAATGATCTACATTTAAACTCTCTATATTATCTAGAAAATGATTCATGAGTATCATTTGAGCGTTTCAACCGTTTATGAACTCATTCCTTGTCATTTCATTACAATAATCTACATTTAAACTATCTATACAGTATAAAATTTGATTCAGATCTTACTTATTCAAAATGATTGGATTTTATGTAGTAATTATGCATATACAATGCAAATAATGCTTATTCTCATTATCATTTGAGCATTTCAATCGTTTCTGCATTTATTCACTGAATTCCAATGTTTTGGTATCATTTCAATATATATTGTTCAAATATTTTGGTACTTATTTGTATAGACTAAAGCTTCAATTCACTGATGAAAAATGTTTTCAATACCCAGCCGGTTGTTGGAAAATTTTGATAATACCGAATACCAGAACAGAGATCAAAACGACAATATCTGATATTAAGGGACAAATACTAGAAAATTTCAGAAAAATACTGAATTTCAGCCGTTGGCCGATAAGGGCACCGGTAGGGTATTGGAAACATTGCTCATGATCATTTAGAAAAAAATAAAATCGTATAACGACCTAAGTTTCAATTTACTATCCTCCTAAATTGATTATTGATGTTGATTGACTGCAAAAGAATTATTCGTCGACATACAATAGTTCAATATTTCAGTTAAAATTTGTATCTTAGTTATATAGTTTTGCAACGTACAGACAAAATATTTTTGTAACTCTAATTTTAAAGAGGCAATGATCTAATTGAAATGAATTTAAAAATTCAGCAACCAAAAACAAATTTATAATCTATAATTTATAATTTAAAATCTATAATCTTATTAATTTAAGTAGAGATATTTTTTTCTATTTTTGACCGCTATTTTATATAATCAAAATTAGTTTTTTTTTTGTATTTTTATAATTAAAAATAGTTTTTTATTTTGTATTTTATATAATTAAAATTGTTTTTTATTAATAACTACTCACAATTCTTTAAATGCATATGTGTAACATCTATGAGAACAACAAAGGTTTCATGCGGTTTATAAAAGGCTACTAATATTTCAAGTTTAGTGCCATCAGATCCAGTACACATGGTTCCATATCCAATTTGTATTTTTTTCATATCCAATTTGAATCAAGTTTCCGTGTAAAACTGGTACACGTAGGTACCGAGACAAATTTCTATCTAACCCATCGCTATTCAAAATATGATTAGCTGTATTCAACATTTTTACAATTTTACTGTTCAGTCCTTTCGATTATAATTATATCAACGTGTTTGTGACGTACAGGAGAGTATTGTTTGATTAAAAAAAGTCACATATACTTCTAGTAAATAACATTAGCTCAAAAAGAAAATTGATACTTCCAGTAAATGTTATGTCTTTACTGCATCAACGTAAATTGACACTTAACGTAAGGGGAAAAAAAACTTGACTACCTAAATTGATACATCAACGTAAGGAAAAAAAAAGAAAGTTTGACTACTTAAATTGATACATATGTGACATCTAGGGCTGTCAAATGTGGTTAACGGCCATAGTTTCGCCCTCTACCGTTATCGTGCCACTTGAAAACAGTATGAAACCGACATGCCACTTACCGTTATGTTTACTAAACGAAACAGATTTTTGTGCCATCAACCGTTCCACTTCAGAAATTACACATAAAACGGTTTGAAACGAGGTCGAAACGGTATAACCAACTGTGCCACATACCGTTTCATTTAGAAAACGGTATAAATTTCTATGCCACAAACCTTTCCATTTAATTTAAACGAAACAGCAAAACGTTAAAATCTCTACCGTTGACAGATCTAGTGACATCGACATGGCAGTTGACCTTCTAGAAAAGAAATTTGTAAAGTAAAAACAACTACTAAACAACAATCAACGTTGTATTTCTTAATTTCTATTTCACAAACAATGGCATTTTCTTTCGTTTTTAACTTTCAAAAAAGAAAATAAACAGCTCATTTGAAATTAAAGCATTAGACTTGTAAAAAATGAATGAACAAATCAGTTGAAGTCACTTTGCCATTTTGTTAAAAAAAAAAAAGAAATGAAAATTTAGATGAATTTTTTTTTAAAAAAAAAATATAGTCCATTTGAATTTAAAGTATTCGACTTTTAAAAAATGAACGACCAAACCAGCCGAAGTCACTTTGCTATAAACAGTCTAGTTAAAATTAAAGCATTAGACTTGTAAAAAATGAACGAACAGACCAGCTGAAGTCACTTTGTTATTTTCTTAAAAAAAAAGAAATAAACAGTCCAGATGATTTTTTTCTCATTTTTTATTTAAAAAAAAATAAACAGTCCATTTGTATTTAAAGTATATGACTTTAAAAAAAAATGAATGAACAGACCAACTAAAGTCACTTTGTTATTTTGTTAAAAAAAAAACTCCAAATGAATTTTCTTTCATTTTTTTTATTTTCAAAAAAGAAAATAAACAGTCCAGTTGAAATTAAAAGCATTAGACTTATAAAAATGAATGAACAAACTAGTTGAAGTCACTTTGTTATTTTCTTAAAAAAAGAAATGAATAGTACAAATGATTTTTTTTCGTCTTTTATTTTCAAAAAAGAAAATAAACATTCCATTTGAATTTTAAAGTATTTGACTTTTAAATAATGAATGAACATACCAGCTGAAGTCACATTGTAAAAAAAAAAATGAACTCCAAATGAATTTTCTTTCGTTTTTTACCATTTTGTTAAAGTTCTGATTTTTTCCCACAGAAAAATCTTACCATTCTGACATGCATGAAATTGTCTTTTTATATGATTTTACCACGTGTCAACACGATAAGATTTGATATGACTAATGTGACATCTCAACAGGACTTAACACAAAGTTAAATACGATATGATTTGATAAACAATCTAGACAAAATTAAAGTCTTAGACTTTTTAAAAATGAATGTACGGACCAGATAAAGTCACTTTGTTATTTTAAAAAAAAAAAATTAACAATCCAGATGGAATTACTTTGGTTTTTTTAATTAAAAAAAAAAGAAAATAAACAGTCCAGACGAAATTAAAGCATTAGACTTTTTAAAAATGAATGAACAGACTAGCTAAAGTCACTTTGTTATTTTAAAAAAAACAATCCAAATGGAATTATTTTGGTTTTTTAATTTTAAAAAATAAACAGTCTAGACGAAATTAAAACTTTAGACTTTTTAAAAATGAATGAACAGACCAGCTAAAGCCACCTTGTTATTTAAAAAAAAAAAGAAAATAAACAATCCATATGGAATTATTTTGGTTTTTTAATTTAAAAAAAATAAACAGTCCAGACGAAATTACACACTTCCCAACGTTTTACCCCTAAAATCATTATTCCTTCCTTATTCCCATATGATCCAAACGAGCCCTAGACTTTTTGAAAAATGAATGAATAGACTAGGTAAAGTCACTTTGTTATTTAAAAAAAGAAAATAAATAATATGGATGGAATTATTTTGGTTTTTTAATTTAAAAACAGAAAATAAATAGTCTAGATGAAATTAAAGCATTAGAATTTTTAGAAATGAATGAACATACCAGCTAAAGTCACTTTTTTAAAAAAATTAGAAAATAAACAATCCAGATGGAATTATTTTGGTTTTTTTACTTAAAAAATAATAAATAGTCTAGATGAAATTAAAGCCTTAGACTTTTTAAATATTAATTTTGAAAATTTTAAAATTTTTTATTTTTAAAATTTTAAAATTTTTTATTTTTAAAATTTTAAAATTTTGAGTTGTGAAAAATTATAAATTTGAAATTACAAAAGTCTAAATATTTGGATTTAAAATTGTTTTAGCTCTGTTGATTGGATTATAATAATCTAGGACGATCCTCAAATTATCAAACAAAAAGTGGCATATTTTTCTGCTTTGTGTCGATACCTGTGTGTGTCCTAGTTTTACAGGGAATTCAGATGGAAAGATACAAATTGGATATGGAAGATTAGATCCAAATCAATAGTTATATTGCCTAGATCACTTTTTATTTATAAAATAACAGATTTGCCCCATATGTATCACCAATGTTTGGTATATTTACCGAGACAAGCCAATAAGTAGGGCTGTCAAACGTTGAAAAATACCACGTTACAGCCCATGACGTTTGCCGTTTCGTTAAGGAAACGGTTTCAGCATTTCATTCCGTTAATCGTTTCGTAAACGAAACGGCACAGAAATCCGTTCCGTTATTCGTTCCACTTCACAAATTACACACAAAACGGTTTGAAACTAGACTGAAACGGTTGAAACGGCACATACTCATATTTCGTTTGCCGTTTCGTTATTGAAACGAAATCTATTTCGCTGCCGTTATTCGTTTCGTTAGGTCTTAACGAAACGACATCACGTGTTTTTTTGGGCCGTTGACAGGCCTACCAATAAGTGACACGTTTGGTATATTTACGGAAAGTGATAAGACAATATCAAATAGCTCAATTTATAAAAGATAGATCATACCAATCATTATTTAATTTAGAAATATATTAAAAATTATTGCGCACCGAAGTCATATCTAGTTGAACATAAGATTGAGTGCCCTCGGCCACCTTGCCAAAATTACGGCGGTTCTTTTCCCGCGTCTAATAAAAGACTAATTAAATCTAGTTTAAATATTCTGTGGCAGGATAATATACTATATTGTGTTATTAATCAATAATTGGGCCCCACGACGTACTTTCTGTGCTCTAATTTTTACAAGGAACATGTCAGTACTCGGCCACATAATTTCGGCTTGTTTTCATTTTAGTTCCCTGGGGTCGTTTGGATGGGCTAGGAATAAGGAAGGAAGAACTATTCTGAGCGGAAAATTTCAGAAATTTCTTAGTCCGGGAAGAGTGGGAAGAGTGCTATTCCGGGAAGAAGAAATATTGTTTGGATGATGTGTTAGGAATAAGGAATAGATGTGTTGCAGTAAAATAATCATATATTAATATTTTATTCTCACAATTGTCTGTTTTAATTTTAATTGGAGACGCTGCTATGTCCCGGCCCCTATTTTCCCATCCGATCCGATTCAGTCGAGTAGCACTCGATCAGACTCGAAGAGGAAGAAGGAACTATCGTCTCCGACCAAACCCAATCCGGCGATCTACTACGCCGCTGCCGGAGTTCTTGATATCACTGGAAGGCTTGAGTCAAGGGGAACTCAGCGGTATCGACTTCGTCTCCTATTGTGAACCCTTGAGGGGTTAATTTGAAGGAGAAGTTTTCGAGCAGTGGAAAAAGGAATTTGAAATTAAGCAAATTCCACGAACGAAACATCAAATCCATGGCTCATACATCTTCATGGGTGTATTGCGATGCATCCCATATACTAGTCCAACCCACAGAGGAATGTGCTCCCAGTATTGATGTATTGATTAATGCTTCATAGAAAAAAAAATGAAGTTGCGAGTGAAAGACACAGAGAGGTTGAGCTCAGAGAGGATGGTGAACGCAATTTTTGGAACCGGTAGTTAGGGGAGAGCGTGTTTGACCTTCTTTGGCCATTATTGCTCCGCAAAACTATCGAAAGAGGTCTCGGAACAGTTCACGAAATATGGGCATATGGGATCTCTATCAATTCCTTAGTATGAGAAGAGTATAGTGGTAAGGTTGATGACATCAAATTTTATAGCTATTGATAGAAATTTTCAATGAATTAAATGTTGTATTTTCATTCTGTGGTGAGGAAGGAGAAGCTAGAAACAAATAAATAATTATTCTTTTTAGGAGAGAGAGAGTACGGAAAGTATTTTTTAAAGCTTGCGCTCTTCTCAAATAGTTAATTTCATCTCAAAGTCGGAAGATGCTATTCGCGGAAGAGGAGTTTCTTCCCGACTTACTCAAACGTGTTTGGATGAAATTTTCTGCCAGGAATAAGGGTCTTCCGGGAAGAGTCTTATTCCCAACGCATCCAAACAGGCCCTCTGGTGAATTGGTGATTACACGTTTCTACTGACAAGTGGGACCCGCGTGAGAAATCTTTACTTGTCAATGATAGCGATAAACTCACCCCAGGTAAACCAAATAATATTTCGCTTTCGAAGTTCCGCTCAACAGCCTCAACTTTTCTTCTCCAGGAAGCTAATGCAAAGAGGTACGGAAAGCTTGCGCTGAGAGATGAAGTATTCTCGATCGATCGATTAGGTACCTTTTGGAAACTATAATCTAGGTTTTCCACTATCGAACTGCTTTGAAATGTGTATCGCTAGAGATTAGGTACCTTAATCGGTACCGGTTCAAAGAAAATAGGAAAATTTTCTTGATATGCTTGATCGATTCGGAAGCACTTTGTTTGATAAGGACTTCTTAGAATTTTCTATTGCTGCTTCAGTGACAAGCCTTCGAACTATCTCAAATAGTTAATAGTTTATCAAAAAAAGAAAAAAAAAGAAAAAGAAAAAGCAAAGAAATATTTGTAAGATTCTACAAAATCAAATAGTATATCACTCCAGTTATGATTCCATAGCTGAAGTATCTGGATAAATTTGATTACAAAAATCTTTAACTAGACATTTGTTTAAATAGGACTATTATGAGGCTAATTTTAGTAATTCTGCTTGTTTCTGTGTTGAATGCAAATTTCATAACTTTTTGTACTCAATAGATAGTGACTAATGATGAAGGTAATTCAGGTATACAGTAAGATCATCTTCTATCAAATCTGTATTTTTGTTTTTTGTTTATATGCAACACTTTGCTTGTTTCGGTATAATCATCTAAAGTGATTACTTTCAAGTCAGTTGGATTAGAGGTGCATTGAAATGGTCCCCCGCAAAGATAAGAAACTGACATTTGAAGACTATCTTTCCTTTTTTGGCAACCGTCATGCTGAAAACCTCACCACCAGCCAACTTAATCAGGTCGACTCTCTCTCTCTCTCTCTCTCTCACACACACACACACAGACACATGCATGCGCACACACATTCCCTCCATCCCTTACAGTGAGCATTTAATTTACAATTCATCACATTTAATTGAGCAGATCCTGTCCTTACATGGATTCCAGAAACTAAACTACAGTCGTGAGATTGGACTAACTAAGGTTAGACTTTTCAACCCATTTAAGTTCGTAACTATCTCCCATTTGAGCAATGAGAAATGATCTCTTTCTTCTTTTTTTTTTTTTTTTTTTTTTTTTTTGCTAGAAATAATTGCGAAAAATTGTAAATTGTACTCTTTTTTATTTCCTGCTTCGTGCACCTTTTTCTGATAAAATGTACCTTTGTCGGCCTAGTAGCTCTGTTGTTTCAACAGTTCTGTTTGTTACAGTAATTAGTCTCCTTGCATTACTGATATGTACATTACATCTGTCTGGATAGGAGGAGATCATACTTGCTGTCAGTTCGCTTAATCTGACCCAACCTGTTAGATTTGCCTCAAGTGACAGCAATATACAGCTCTTTGTCACTTCCAAGCCATTACTATCTCTTGAGGAGGTGAAACAGGACATGCAACAGATCGGCTGGGAGGAGTGTCCGCTTGGATCAATTGTGACAATCAACCCTGCAGCTCTGGCTGTTGGAGACTATACTGCCCCACCACTGACAAGTCAGAAGAGAAGTACAGGCAAGGCTAATGGGAGGAATAGGGATGATGAAAGAAGAGACGTGCAATCTTCTGTACCGGAGCAAGGCATCAACAAGGATGTCAAAGAACTGTAAGTCTACAACATTATTTTATTTTTATATATATTATTTCAAGTGATGGAAGGTGTTGCATGAGTAAGTTTCAGTCTCAGACATGCAGTCTTGGCTGCTGAACAAGGCTAGCAATTTTCAAGAGCCACCATGAGAATCGATCTTCAATTGCTGGTGTACTTAATGAATTAAGTAATAAGCATTTTGACATTGTGCCTGTTTCCACTGGACATCATTTACTCCATATCCATTTTACTGTTGTTGGTTGAACTGAATTATTTTGATGTTAATGAACAAGATTCCAACTGAGCAGACTTTTTTGTGGTTAATCAAGAGGTTTCTGGGTGAGTGAGCAAACAGTAGATGCATGAGTTCTGGGGATGTTGGTGGGCGGCAGGCCGCGTTTTCAGAACTCTGGCTGGTTCAGATTACACAGGCCAAGTTGGAATTGATATCTCTATGCTTGATTTGTGTTCTATTTTGGCAATACCAAGTTACCAACAAATCTGGTATTCTATGGGTATCTCCATTTGACCGACTTCAATATGTAATGGTGTGTTAAAAACTTTATTGTGGTTTCTAGAACGCACAGAGGTACAATAGCATATACTATGGGGAGGTATTGCATGATTAAAAGGGTAAAGGCATGCGAGGTCCATACAAGATCAGCATGTAAGGTCCCAACAAGATCATGTAATAATTAGGAGGGTAACGGTATTGCATGATTTATTATTTTTTTCCTTGAAATATTTTTAGATCAAGAAATAGGATCTCTGGGGAAAAGCCAACAATACAGGTCACGACCAAGAGCTTGAAGAATGCTGATTCATACACTTGGCATGCCCATGGTAATATGAGGATACTCGGTCATCCTCACAACCGGTTAGTTTCATTAGACTTCAAATGCAAAAGTCGTGCCATTTGCTCATTTTTTATATCACAGCTGCCAAACTTAAGCACTCTACCTTCTCCTTTTGTTTTTGCTTTCACCAACTCAGTATAACTTTTTTTCCCGTCTAGTTTACCTTCTTTTAATGCAGATGATACATTTTTTGGGGCTATTTGGCCAGCTGTAAGTGAGCCATCTCAAAAATGGCCATATAATATTTGATCATTGCTTTCTTTAATGAAAGTGGTAGAATTAAAAGCTCTACTTTTATCCAAAAAAAAAAAAATTACTTGATCATTTTTATTCCCAAAGGATTCCTGCTGTAATTTGGCATACTATGGCCTGCACAGGACTTGCATCCTTTAACAAATACACTTTATTTGGAAAAGAAAGCGGTGAGCTATGGAACCACCCAACTAATAAAGTCACCGTTCGAGTTTCAGTCATTTTTTCCTTTGAAGTTTGGACAACCGAACACTTATGATTGAGGTTTACCTTTATCACATAACGCAAGTTTGATATTTTATTACCTGCTGGAACTCAACTCCAACATCCAAATGGGCCCTCATGGTATGAAATTCCATTGATTGCTCCACTGACATCAGTTTTGAATTGAAACTCCAATTTACTGTATGCTCATATGGTACTTTGATAGTGGTAGGGCAATGTCTGGACTAGAAATCAGTAAATGCTGACTTTTACTGAATTATGTTATAAGTTGTATAACAAAGGACTATTTGTTTCCATTCTCAGGCGTTATTACAAGTGCACTGAAACAGGCTGCTGTGCCAAAAAGCATATTGACCTGGATGCAAATGACCCATCAATGTACATTATCACTTACAAGGGCAACCATAACCATATCATTCCATAATTTTTCTGTTTCTTGTTTACATTTTGTCAATTTTGTTTTTATTATTTACTTATTGACTTTGATATATTTTTTTCTCTTTTTTTTGTGAAAAAGATTTCGGTAGAATGTCTTATTTTAAATTTCAGCTATAATAGTACAACTGAAGATAACAAAACGTTATCAGGGCTAGCTTTTCTTTTCCAAGCTATCCTTCACCCTTCCAAACTTATCTTTTGATTCTCCGTGCTTTGAATTTGAAGTTCGCACTTTATCTAATCCGAGCTACCAACAAAATGTGAGGATTGACATACAGAATCCAGATCCTGTGCCGCGCGGCACAGCGTGTAGCGCAGCACAGGACCGTCCGATCAAATCTGGATGGATAAGGGAGCCCCGTGCATGTAACCAGATTGTAAGGCCCGAAAAAAATAAACCGTCGAGATCTGATCGGACGGCCCGGATCCTGCGCTACACGCTGTGCCGCGCGACACAGGATCCGGATCCTTGACATACATCTGTTTGAAAGTCTTATTTTAAATGTTTATCAGCCTAACTGAAAGCCTGTAAACCTTTAGAAAACGGTAGACAAATGCCAAAAATCGAGATAATAAAGAAAAGGATAAAAAAAATAATGAAATTGTGCACATGATATAATTGGAAAAAAGAGAAAAATTTCCTGCTTCAAGCTATCCTTGTATCGCCACAACAAGCAGCATTTTTTTTTTTTAAATTTTATGCAAGTTTCATTGAATAGTAACTTTTACATTGTAATTGTTCGGAAAAAAGGACTTTCGCATTATGCATGACTTTGCGCTATTACACATACAAATAAAAGGAAAATTTGCTCGCAACATATGAACTTCTGACACTGCTATCTCAAATACATGAACCAATTGAAACTGTCTGTTTCAAAATTGTAAACGTTTCTTATAAAAATCGTCTGTAGATTAATTGGAAGGTCTAAATATTGTTCCCTTTGTACCTTAAAAAAATAACGGATTGTGCATACTTTGAATTTCAGAAGAAAAAAAATTGTGTTGGCATGGTTTGTATTTTTATTGACCAGCTTTAACCAAGTGATCCTACTTTTTTGTTTCTATTTTTCTTCCTGATCTTGAATCAAGGAGAAGGCATGTTGACGAAGGGAAATTCGTAGACATGGTGTCTACAAATTTGTTCGATTCAAACCAAAATCCTTATTCCAAAGATTCCACGTCTCTCCACCTTAAAATTTGTTCATCCCAAAAAAAATTAGTATGTTTTTAGCCTTCCATCCCCTGCCTTAAATTTTGTAACCAAACCAGCATGAGCTCACAGGAAATGCTCTGTCAGACTGCCAACAATCAAAGAAGCAAAGCTAGAAATAACTATTTCAAATTCTATTGCGACAGTCAAGATAGTGCCAATCTAAGGAGGTGGAGGGTACTTATTTTTGTTAGACAAAAAAAAAAATAGGAGTGGATGTGAAAAGAAAAGTGATGGTTTTCTCTGTTGGATTGGGTTCGTACTCGAAACCTATTTCTCTATAATCCCGTCCTGCTGATTAATGGGATATGTCTTGAGTCAGCTTCTATTGGGCCGTAAGAATTTTATACGTAGGCCTTTCATTGTTGGAATTTGGCCCAGTTCGCGTTCAATTTCAGTGTGAGCAAAGCATTTTCTCGATCCACTTCTCCTCTTGTTTGAAAATGTTTAAAAAACACCAAATTATCCCGCTTAGCATTCTCCCTCCCCATCCAGCTACCGCCATACTTTCAGCGGTAAGAATTGTGGAGCTGATCGTCATCTTGTGATTCTCCGTTTAAGACTTGATTTGATCTTGTTTTCAGGTACAAATTTTCTTATTATGAAACCCCCTTTTGCTACGGTTTGTCAAATTTTGCTTTTTAAAGGTATGAAATGTGCGAAGGATCAGATCAAATTAGGTTTTATGCTCTATTTTTTCATTTTATTAGATTTGATTTGAAGTAGTACATCTAGATTGTTCTTGAAATGTAAAATTTGTTATATTTGTTTCAGTTCTTGAATAAAAATCCTGTAAACAAATTCTTGATATTCGAAAATACTACACGTCTTATTACTCATTATTTTGAAATCTAGGTTTTCCTTACATTTTGATCTGAATAAGTACCTCTACATTGTTCTTGAAATATGATTTTGTTGTGTTTATTTCAGAACTTGAATTAGAATAAATTTGTAAATTTCACATACTTTTTAGTAGATTATTTCTTGAAATGGTTTAATAATTTCTTCTATTGAAGTAAAAAAATTTATATATTTGTTGATTTTCTCTAATCTCTCATTCAACGATTTAAAAATATGTATAAGATATAAATATATAATTATAGAAATATTGGAGACAAGTCTTATAAATTTTCAATTTAAAAAGTAGGATGTTTTTTTCTTTTAATTTGAATACATAAATTGATAGGTAAAAACATTCAATTTATAAGATCGTTTAAACAAGAATCAAGTAACATATATGTATGATAAATCACACAAAACTTTCCATCTTTTCTTTTTCCTTGCTCATGCAAAACTTCTCTTTTGATGTTGCGATCATATAAATGAGAAAAAAAATGGTTTTAATTGTCATATTTTTTTATCGCTGGGCTGGGCCCATTTTTCCTTTTCTCTTTTTTTTTTCTTTCCTTCCGGCCCATTCTCATCTCGGCCCAACTTTCTTTTTTTCTTCCACCTTTATTTCCTGTCTGTCCGTCCAGCCTTGTATCAATTCGTGTGGCAATTGGTTTTTTCTTGTACTCTCCAGCTTATAGACACGGTTCTGTCTCCGTTGCGCCACACTGGATCTTTCGTTCTCATCTCTTTTTAGCTTGTTTTTGTATATGTTAATTTTGTTTATTATATGTGTTTGTTTTTCTTGATGTATATATTCACTTTGTAGAGGTTAGGAGAGAGTTGCAGAGGCGAGAGATGGAGTTGGAGATCAGATAAATGGAGGCGAAGGCGAAGGAAATAAAGGCAAAGGACATTGGAAGAGGCGAGAGATAAATTAATGCAGATGACAAAAATAAGAGAGAGGTAGCGTATACGAGCGGATGGAGATTGAGGGGAGAAAGATGCAAATCATGTGGAGAGAAACAAAGAGAAGGAAAGGACTACAGAGAGAAGAAGGGAAGGCCGGAAGGGAGCAGAGAGATGTGGAGAGGGAGAGACGCTAACAGAATCGAACCTTGGGGAATCACATCCTCCAAACCATCCGATCAAAGATGCATGCTCTGTGATTAATACCAGATCCGTCGAGATTCGTGAAGCTCGTAAAAATCTGTCTGTCGAAATTAAATAGACAGTTAGGATCGAAGTGCTGCCCGATAATTACTATTCACCATCTATCCTTTTACCATCCAAACCATCTAGAGTGCTAATCATCCAACGCGTCACCCTTTTGTCCCTTCGCACGTCGCCCTTCCCTCCCTCCTCTGGGAATAGATCGCGTCTCTCCCTGCCCCACTTCAGTGGTTATCTCCCTCTTCCTTTCTTCCTCCCTTCTCTCCTCTTTTTCCTGCCTCCTTCCATTCTCTTATTTAATATGCATAAAAGATCTAAGTGAGTATCTAATAGATGTAAATGTTCAATTAGTTATAATAAGAGTGCATCTTATAAGAATATTTTATTAGATACAACAAGGGATAAAGGATCATTTCATATATATAAATATTCATTTAGTTATAACAATGAATCATCTTTATTAGTGTATTTATTAAATATAATAAACAAATTATTTTTTGGTTGTTACTGTTCAGTTAGTTGTAATAAGTGATCATTTTAATAAGATTCTCTAAGAGATCATCTTATATTCATAAATGTTCATTTAGTTACAATAAGAGATTATTTTATTAGTATTGTTATTAAAAATAATAGAAAATTTTCTTGTAGTTGTGACTGTTCAGTTTGTTGGAATAAGAGATCATCTTATAATTATAAATATAAATGTTCAATTAAATGCAAATGAGATAAGAAAATAGAGGTGGAGTCAGCTCAGAGAAGAAATCAGAAAACAGAAGAGAAACGAAGACAATGAGAGGAGAAGAGAGAGAAAATACGAGGGAAGGGAGAGGAAACATGAGTACAGAAAGAGAGGAAAAGAGAAGAAGGATACAGATAGAAAGAGGGGACAGGACGAGGAAAGAGAGGGAGGACGCGGAAAGAGGGATCACGCTCGCACAGAGCACGCCTTGAGGACGGGGGAGCGTATCCTCTGCCGACCTTTTAAGGTCGGCAGAGTGCCAACCTTTGATCCGGACTGTTCGATCTAATCTGGACGGTTAAAGTTTTTCGGGCCTATCAATCTGGTATTATGCACGGGGCTCCCATAACCGTTGAGATTAGATCTAACGGTCAGGATCAAAAGTTGGCACTCTGCCGACCTTAAAAGGTCGGCAGATTCCTGGAGGACGGATATTATTCCCGAATCCCAACACCATTCCTTGTGAAAAATATCTTCAATAGACCCGGTCCAATTATTAAATGGATCAAGATTTTTCTACAAGAGCAAAAGTTGATATAAACTCTGCACCGCGTCCGTGCTGCTATTGTACGAACAGAGCAGCAGTCAGCACCACGCGAAGACACGATCAAACAAAACGACAACACAAGGTACATATTCCTTCCTTTCCTTCCTTTCCACCGAAATTTTGATCTATTACCAAGCAATTCAACTTCGCATTAGGCTGGATTTTGGAGTTGGCAGTCGATTTTAGTTCCCACTCCCAAATGCGTGCTCATTTTGTTAAAATGACGTAAGAAATAAGGTGGAGATAACACTTATAGTTAATTAATCTCTTTCTTATAATCGCTTCAGAGTGAATGCACTTCGCTCACTCAAGAAATGGGAATCGAACTTAGTCTTAGCTGTGATTTGCTTCTTTCCCCATTTTTGGGCTTGTTTCTGCTGATCTTTACTACGTGAATAAAGACTCAGGGACCCTATTTGCACTTGATTTTTAATTAGTAAAAGTTTGTTGCGATTGGGTCCTATTTGCAAATTTTTTGGTCAATATTTGATTCATCTTTGAGAAATTTAGCTACACGTTCATGGAAATCCCTTTTTATGATTTAAACAATTGGTGTACCTTTTGACTTACAAATGAAAGGCATCTTAGTCTCCAACTCATGACATTTTTTTTTCCATATATTGTAACTCTCTACTCTAGTACTTAGAATAGGTAATTAACAATGCAACACAATTAGATACACAAGGAGGCAAGCGAGAGAATCATGCAAAGCAACAATTACAAGCAGCTTTCTTTACAAGATTACCTCACCTTCTATAGTGGTTGTTGTGCTGACAACCTCACCAGAAGCCAGCTCAAACAAGTCTCTCTCTCTCTCTCTCTCTCTCTCTCTCTCTCTCATGCTCAGTGAAATGTAAAAACAATTTAATGTTCTAATTTGTCAGCACCACTTTTTTGAAGCAGATCCTCTCAATTCATGGTTTTGTGCAGCTGGGGAACGCTAGAAAGGTCAGATTTGTAATAATAATTTAAATTTAGTATTACTAATAATTTAGTTATTTTTCCAAATCATTTCATTTTGCAATAGTTAGTCTCATATGTATGCCTGTTATACCCTTACCACAGTCTCTCTCTCTCTCACTCTATCTCTCTTGTGTGAAAAATGCGTGCATGTGTGCCTTGTATTTACATTTCTTGGGCTTCGTTCAATGTCTATTTACATTTTCTTGGCTTTTTGTAACCAAGTCTCTAACATCTAATCACCCTGAAAATAGGAAAATCTAATGGATGCAGTGAGATCTCTACCTATGATCCCACCTGTCAGATCCACCATAAATACCAATCTGGTGCCCCTTATTTCCCTTCATGTAGCATCCCTCTCAGTGCTGGAAGTGACACAGGACATGCGAGTTATTGGATGGGAGGAAGGTCCAATTCAATCTGTCAAGACAATTGAACCAAAGGTTCCATCCATGTCTCTGTCATTTAAAGTGGAACAGGTTCCCAAGACAGATGGAAAATTGAAGGAGCAGGATAAGGGTGCCCCATCAATCTGTGCATTGCCGAGTTGGAAACTGTGAGTTCATTTACCTTTTGCTTGCTTTGGTTATGTAAGATTTTTTTTTTTTTTTTTTTTTGTTGAAACTTACAAGGTACCATAATAAGTGTATTAAACTGGGGGAGAGGTAGGATTATCAAAGCAAAAGTTGCACTGGCATTAGTGTGCAGAAAATTTCGGTAACATATTGCTTTAACTAGTGTGCAGACAATTAAATGCATGTAGGACTTGAACCCTTAATCTTTTGGAGGTCTGGCCATGCAAATTGGTTATACAGCTCCAATGTAGTGTATCAGCTTATATATAACAGACGATGAAAAATGCCGAAAATAAGAAACCCACAGATAAATCAACTCAAAATCTTCAATCATCTAAGCTAAACACAAAACTAGCCAAGTGACCATGCTAGTGGCAGTCAATTAAGGTGTTATATTGCCTTGATAAGCACTGCTAGCTGGTGCTGTTCCTGACAGATAGGATACAAGGATTAGATATGGTTCTGGTTGGCATGCCCAGATTTTTGGAATATAGGAGTACAAATGTACTTACTGGTAATAAGGTTGGACCGCACATATATCATCATAAAGCAGCAGGACTATTCATCAGTATTCTTTGAATTTAGGTGGTACATTTATACAGTTAAGTCCTCAGATTTCTATTTTTGCTTATCATGTAATTACAAAAAACACAATATTTCAAACTACTCACAACTACAATATGCAGACTAATGTACTTTTTAAAATAGTTCGGAACTAGCCTATTTTGGTGAAGATTGAGTTCGTAAATATTTTAGTTGGTATTCGGGACTAGGGCTAGAATCTGGAAGCTATAAAAAGAAAAGAGGAAGTGAAAATGAAGTTTCGGCTGATGACTGGTACTACTGAAGAGACCAGGATTCAACAACTCATGTTAATATGATGGCATATATAGTTACAGGCCTAAACCATAAAACGATATGTTTGCCGAATTTATCTCCACACTAATGACAGTGCAAAGGTTGTCTGCACATTAACATGTAACCCTGGAACCCTTCACCTTCTCTTTATATTTGAAGAGCTTCTTTTGCCAGCACTAGAGTATATGGTTTTAATTTAACTACTATGTGATGTACTCACAAACAGTTCTAAAAAGGCACGTTCTGTGATGAAGAAACATGCTGAGAAGTACTCATGCCGCTTTAATGGCTGCAAGAGCATATCTGCTCTTCCTTACAAGAGGTTAGTTGTTATATCATAGACTTTCAGAAAAATAATATCCCTGTTTTTTGATGTTGGCAATACCTACATGGTCTGGTATACTATTAGTATCTTCCATTTGACAGACTTTAATATGTAATGGTGTGTTAAAAACTTTATTGTGGTTTCTATGACCCACAAAGGCACACCAGTGTGTATTCTAAGGTCCCAAAAATTTCGAGTCCTAAGATGGTAAAGTTATTGCATCATTTATGATTTTTTCCTTGTAATATTTTTAGATCAAGAAACAGGATCTCTGGGGAAAAGACAACAATCCAGATCTTGGCCAAGAGCTCGAAGAATGCTGATCCATACACTTGGCATGAAAGTGGTAGTACGAGGATCATCGGTTTTCCTTACCCTCGGTTAGCTTTCAGATTTCATAAATGCAAAATCTTGCTTTTTGCTTATTTTTTATATCACTGCTGTAAAACTTAATGCAGTATACCTTCTGCTCTTGTCTATGCTTTCACCACTCAGTATAAATTTTTTTTTTTTTGGTCCAGTATAGCTTCTTTTAGTGTCAAGGCCAATAACCCAAATGGGCCCTCATGCTACAAAATTCAATTGACTTCTTTGTGGACATCAGCTTTGAATCGAAATACGAATTTGCTTTCTTGTTACTAGGTAGTTTGATAGTGATAGAGAAATGTTTGGACAGGGCACTATTAGACGCCGACTTTTACTGAATTGTGTTGTATAACCAAAATCTGGAGGTGAAATTCGTGACTAATTCTACATCTAAATGTTATATATGTTTCCATTCTCAGGCGTTATTACAAGTGCACTGAAAAGGGGTGTTTTGCCAAAAAGCATATTGACCGGGATCCAAATGACACATCCATGTACATCATCACGTACAAGGGCAGCCATAACCATCCAATTCCATAAATTTTCTATTTCTCTCTTTATTTTTCCTCTGGGAAAGATTTCGGTAGAATGTGCATATTTTGAATTTCAGCTATGATAGTACAACTGAGGATGACAAAACGTAATGAAAGTTAGCTTATCTTTCCCAGGCTATACTTCACCCTTCCAAACTTATCTTCTGATTCTTTGTGCTTTGAAGTTCGCACTTTAACATAATCCGAGCTACCAGCAAAATGTTCTTTTTTTTTTTTTTTTTTTTTTTTTCTTTTTTGAGAGTACCAACTAAATGTCGAAGATTGACAGACACCTATTTGGAAAGCTTAATTTTAATTGTTTAACAGCCTAACTGAAGGCCTACAGATAACAGCTTGAAGTGTAAACAACTACCAAAACCCGATATAATAAAGAAAAATGATAAAAAAAGAAAATAATGAAACTGTGCACAGGGTATAATTGGCTATCCTTGTAATAACTTACAAAGAGCAGCACTAGTTGATTCAAATTTTATGCAAAGTTCCACTGAACAGCAAGTAACTTTTACATTATAATTGCTCTTAAAAAAACTTTGTATTATAATTTGTACTTGGGGCTATAAATTACAATATACAAATCATGTAAAATTGCTGGCTCATTAACATCGCCATCTCAAATACATGAAACAAGCATTGAAACTGTCTCTTTCAATTTTTACTTTGAATTTCAAGGAATTGTCAGTTGCGTTCTTCAAAAAAAAAAAAAAAAAAAAGGAAAAAATAAAAGAAAGAAAGAAAGAAAGAAAGAAAGAAAGAAAGGAAAAAAAAAATGTCAGTTGTAAATTGTAAGGACCAAGACATTTACTTGGGCCGTAGACCCTATGTCAATGGATCGAGATATTTCCATTCTACGCCACGCAAGAGAAACTTGATACTCTCCACTGTCCGTACTGCTGTCGTACGAACAGAGCAGTCAGCTCCGCACGAAGACAAGATCAAACAAAACGACAAGGTACATAGTTTCCTTCCTTCCTTCGTCTCCACCGAAATTTTACGTCTATTAACAAGCAATTCTGCTTCGCATTAGTCTGGAATTTTGGGTTCTAGTCGATTTTAGTTTGCGCTACCAAGTACATGCTTATTTTGAGGAAATAACGTTAGAAATAAGGTGGAGGAGATAAGTCTTCTAGTTAATCTCTTCACTTATAATAGCTTGAGAGTGAATGTGCTTCCTGTCAATTAAGAAATAGGAATCGGACTTACTCTTAGATTTCTATTTGTTTCTTTCCCCGTTTGTAGGCTTGTTTCAGCTTTTGTTTACGTGAATAAAAGATTAAGGACTCTATTTGCATTTGATTTAGTGGAGTTCGTTGCAATCGGGTCCTATCTTGCAAAATTCTTGGTCAATGTTTGATTTATGTTTATAACAGTGTTTCTAATATCCTACTGGACACCAGAAATTTCGCAAAATACCGGAACTGGAATGTGGCCGAAACAGCTGTATCCCGTAAAAGGAGACAAAATACCGAAAATATAAAAAAAAATACGGGATTTTGGTTAGTGGCTGGTACGGGTACTGGTAGGGCATTTAAAACACTGGTTTTTAAAATCTAGTTAGTTTACGCATATCTAAGATGCAATACCACCTTTGTACATTGAGAAAAAAAATAATCTGTCAGGATGATATCTTGTTGCCGGTCTATTACCAAAATTAATGTATTTTTGGCTTACAAATTAATGGCATCTTAGTCTCCTACTTTTGAGGTTTTCTTTTATATATTGTAACTCACTACTCCACTTTTTGATTTTGTAATTAACCAATGAAAGACAGTAAATAAGGGTTGTGTTTGCAACAGAGAATCATGCAACACAGTTACACAGAACACACAAGAAGCTGACATTTCATGATTACCTCACCTACTATAGTGATGGTTGTGCTGAAAACCTCACCATAAGCCAGCTCAAACAGGTTTTTATCTCTCTCTCTCTCTCAAGCATGCTCAGTCTTACTCATACATAAATTTTATTTTAATTAATTACCAGCACCACCTTTTTGAATCAGATCCTCTCAATTCATGGTTTCAAGCAGCTGGGCAACTCTAGAAAGGTCAGTTTGTCCCGTGGTAATTATAATTTATTTAACCAAATTGTTTCAATTTGCAATAGTCAGTCTCATATTGTTGCAAGTTGCAAACGAAATGTGTGAAATGCGTGCATCTGTGCCTTTTTTAATTTCTTGGGCTTTGCTCAGTGTTTGTTACATTTTTTTGGCTGTTGTGCTGCATAACCAGTCTCTAATATCTGGTTCTCCCTTAAAATAGGAAGATATAATGGATGCAGTGAGACCTCTACATATGATCCCACCTGTTAGATCCACCATAACTACCAATCTGGAGCCCCTTATTTCCCTTCATGCCGCTTCCCTCTCAGCGCAGGAAGTGACTAAGGACATGCGACATCTTGGATGGGAAGAAATCCTGGTTCAATCTGTAAAGACAGTTTAACCAATGGTTCCATCCATGTCTCTGTCACCTAAAGTGGTAGCAGTTCCAGAGATAGATGGATATTTGAAGGAGAAGGATAAGGGTGCCCCGTTGGTATGTGCACTGCCCAGTTGGAGGTTGTGAGTTAATGTTCTTTTGCTTGCTTTGGTTATGTAAGAAGATTTTTTTTAATGTAATGAGGCACTACAGTACAACATTGGGAGGGTGGGTGGGGGGGGGGGGGGGCGCAATATTCACTTCCTCTTTGTTCTTCAGCCTCCACATTCTAGGTCTAGTAACCAACCAATGTCAACAATGTATTAATGAACTCAATCTTTAAATAGGCTTGTTCCAAACTATTTACAAGAGTATATCAATCAGCTTATCGCAAATAAATACTTTGTAAAGGAAAAATAAGAATTCTGAGAATTTAACTGTAACAAAGTTATCAACAAAATTCAAAGAATGCTCACATGTATTCTTGCTGCTTTGTGATCAGATATGGGTGGTGCAACCTTATTATCAGAGCCATATATGTGTAGTACATTATTATCTGGATATGCTAACCAGAGCCATAAGTAATATGTGTGTCCCAACTCTGAGAACAGCACTAGCATTACCAAAGCAAGATGACACTTACAATTGACTGCCACTAGCATGGTCACTTGTCCATTCTTGTGTTTAGGTTAGAGGATTCAAGGTTTTGAGTTGGTTTATCTGAGGGCTTCTTATTTTCGGCATGGTTTTGATCTTCTGTATGTTTAAGCTGATAGAATACTTTGGAGCTGTATAACATACCAATTAATTTTAGAAAGCTTCTTTTACCAGAGCAAGAAATGTATGTTACGAATCTAACTTCATGTAATGTACCCACAAACAGTTCTAAGAAAGCTCAAACTGTAAGGAAGAAGCATGCTGGCAAGCACTCATGGTGCTTTCGTGGCTGTACGAACATATCTGATCTTCCCTACAAGTGGTTAGTTTGCTATACTGTGCAACTTTTCAGAGAAAAACAATGTCCCTGCTTTTTATTTTGATTTACCCAATGATCTTGTAATGCCAAATTATAATAAGCACCATGATTAAGCGGCACTTCCGAGAAAGACAGAAAGGGAAAAAGGACATCACAATCGGTGAGCTGAAAATGCATCCTTTGCTAGTCCATTAGAATAGAAGTTTATTTGGTATTTACTGATAAATGAATGTCAAGGGCGTAATTAGTTTAGAACTTCCTGATTTGTGAAGATAACATTAAGCCCGTTTTGAAATTCAAATTTGCTTCTGTAACACTGAATTTATGTATTTTTGGAGCTGATAAATTTGCTTTTCTATTGGAGCAGACTCTGAATTTTTAACACGTGATTTATGTACTTTTCCTTCAGACCTTTATTTATTCTCCCTATCCTCGTGCCCGCCTTTAAAAAGTAAAATATTACTTTGATTGATTAGAATCATATTCTCTTCCTCTGCTCAGGTGTTTTTGCCAGTATTGTAATGTCGGTCGCTATGGAAGAAAGCATATCGATGCAGATGCAGATGATCCATCATTTTTCATTGCCACCTACAAAGGCGAACACAACCACACACCTTGATTTATTTCTCTATAGTGTGCGTTTGAAACTTGCTTATGTCTAACAGGTATAGATGTTTAGTGATCTCTAGGTTACACTTGCCCGCCAGGCAGCCACATAGGTCTTATATTTTTGTTTACCTTTCTATGTCCCCCTTGTTCCATTTAGTTTGCTCATAGTTGGCATTTTGAAACGTTGTTGGTTGTAAAGAAACTAGATCAGATCTTGACATAGAAACATCACTTCAGCCTTAGCTGTTAGTACGGTTTGACAATTTATTTCCCTTTTGTTTCTAGTTCGATGTTATATTAGCTAAAATATAATAGAGCATAGGATATCGAGCTTAGGCTTAAACTTGATCAAAATGTTTTTTACGTGGGATTTCATTTCATTTGAATTGATTTCGCAGGATTTTGTGGATTTAATAACATAGAAATTCTAACAAAATGACATCAAATTTGTTCATTTTGATAAAATTTTTTTAATGAAATGAAATCCCATGTTAAAAAAAAAAAATGATTTTGATCGGGGCCTAATTATCCAATTTGTTCAGCCATTTTAAAACATACTTTCTCTAGTAAAGTTGACATTTCACCCGTCTTGATTTCATTTCAGTTTTTCAGCTTGGACGTTGGTACTAGAATGGTATAATTAGTATACCTTGTTCTTTTGGCGTAAATAGGAGCGGATACTATATTACTTACAAAATGAAATGAAATCAAGGGAGATAAAATAATGGATACAATATTACTTTAAAAAAAAATCGAACATACAAGGACTGACTGAATAAAACTATATAAGAAAAATAAAATTTCTAAGGATATTTCAACAAACAGCTGGTGGGCGTACTTTACATTGCCATTTGATCGAATAAAACTAGAAATTAGTCTAAGGACACAGTTCGTTTCACAAATCACAATTGAGGGTCCGTTTGATAAAATAAAGATTAGTAGGGTTAGTGGTGTAAGGTTAGTACTTTTTGGGGTTAGTGGGATAAAATTATAAAGTTAGAAATTGAAAGTGATTAGTGGTAGTTTAGTGTTAGTGAATGTTGCTTGGAGTGGTATATTAAGGTTAGTGATTGAAAAAAAGATGAATAAATTATTGATTACTTTACTCTCTCTAGCCATCCAATATTTTATTAATACTTTCTCTTTTCTTATTCAAACTGTGACACAAACCATGTGCAGCAAAATTGCTAACTCTTGCTACCCTTGTTTCATTTGGTAAACCAAAAGTACTTAGGTCAGTGCACTAGCAACACTGCTAGCGCTAACCTTAGGATGCCAAACGCATCCTGATAGGGCGTTTTTAATAAAATATCATCGTTATTTTTTAAATAGAAATTATCAAGCACAAAGGGGAAATAGATTATTTCATTGAGTTCATTTTTTTTTTAATCTTCTGATCTAGATAAATTAAACTATATAATGAAAATAAAACTTCTAAGGATACATTTTTTGTCAAAATAAATAAATTAGTGTTTTCAATTTCCTCCGGGAAACATGAGTTCGTACAAATTGGAGCTTTTCTCTTTTGGGAAGTGCTATAATCAAATTCCATAAAACTTCTCTAAAGAATATAAATAAAAGATATAGATTGGCACTTAATGAACATGATAATGACACAATTAGTAGACTTAAATTTCACCAATTCACAACATATTCTGTCCCGATACCCCCCCTCACATCAGAATTATTAGGATTAGTAAAGTCTCAATTTCACTGACTATACAATAGGTAACCGCGTATCAAATTAGTTGAGCTGACCCGTTATTTATGTAATTAATATGGACGAAATTTCCGAGATCTCCAAATGTGTTTTATGCCTAATTGTACGAATAAAATCACGTGACAAATATGCGTCTCTTTTCGGGAAGTCCTTGAGACAGGAAAACACACATCTTATTTCGGTAAAGGAAGAAATGTTATTTGTAAGTACACATCCTTATAATATTTTGTTTTTCTTCTGATCCAATATTTCTTTTCTGGTTGTGGCAATTCTTCCAATAAAGCTTCTGACAAGTAAAATTAAATCGAAGCAGATGTTAAATCATTTTAATTTAGATATTTGATAGTAGTGAATTAAATAGATTGAGTATTATTAAATTGTTTTACTTGTATATACGAGTAAGTTCAAGTAATAAATGAAGAAAGTATCAAAATTAAGGAATTTGATAGATTAACTTTATTTCACTTCAACCCAGCTTATATTTACTTATTATTAATGTATTGGAGTAAGACATACTTCACTCTCATTTCGCTTATCAAACGGTAGGTTAACGATACATTTAAACAGTGCTGGATTTAGAAAAGTTGTTTAGATAGGAGCCAAGCCATGTCCATAACAGATATTTATGTCAATATAATCATCACATCAACTTTGTCATTGGGGGGCCAATAAATGTGTATTTTCAATCTATTATAGAGGTAAAATATGAATTTTTATTAAAAATATATATATGTTAAGCACAAAAAATACATATTCAAATATATAAATTAACAAAAAATAGGAACATTGTCCCTTATTTTTTAGCCATTTTTATCAAGTGACTTTTCCTTCGTACAAAACTCGGCGACAGTTGTCTAGCTACTCGCTGTCCCACTTAAACATGCCACAGAAAACCCTCCTCATATTCTCTACTCAGGAAAAAGGATAAAAAAGGAAAGTGAAATTCCTTGTGGAAAAGAAATTATTAAAATTCCGAAACAGTGGTAAGTGGTTCGAACTAGTTTTGCTCCATTGCTCCGCCTTTTCGAGTTCGTAAGAAGAAACAAACCACCATCTCTCTCGATCGCTTTCTCAATTCCACAAAGCTACACCTGAGTTACGATCACCACCAACCAAGAAGATAGATGGATTGACAAAGGCAAGGCAAGGCAAGTCTCTCCCATTCTTCTCTTTCAACCACGCTTTCTCACGCACACACGCCATTAGAACTCTCGATTACGAGTTTAGAAACCCTATGTCTATCTTCTTAGATGAATTCGAATCGTATGAACTTATAATTATATGAATTGTGAATTGTGTAGTTGTCGGAAGTTGTTGAATGTAGCTTGATGCTTGAGAATTCGATGAATTATTGGTTGAGTTGGTATATTTTTCACTTAAATGGAGTATATAAATGGATAATTTAAGCTAATAATTCCGAATTGATCTAATTCGAAATTGAATGCACTGATGTAGCTTGTGTGTGTGTGTGTGTGTCAAAAAAATGAGTAACAGTATAACAATATTATATCTGTACCATTGGATATGACTATTTCAGGAATGCTGTCAATTCTAGGGATCTGATTGTGCTTTGAGATTTATTCTGGACTATTAGTTATATATATCAAGATGGTTGAGGCAGATCCTCTAGTTAAGGGTAAAATTGACAGCTTGATCTCACAGTCTAGTTGTGCTGCAACGTCAAATATAAAGGCAAAGAAGGTTAAAGAGGAGAGGAATATTAGAGAAGGAAAGGAGAATGAAATTATGTCGATTGTATCTGCTTTGCTTTCTCTCAAAACCATGGGAAAAGTCCACAAGGATGGACTAGAACAGTGAGTTCTCTTAAATTCATTTTACAGCTTAATTGTTTTTGTATGTCTGTGTAAGGTAGTACACTTAATGCATTTCTGTGCTAATTAGACAAATTTAGTTTCTGTGTTCTTCATTCTTTTCTTTTATTTCATTGTTTACTGGCAAGAATGAGGCCTAGAATTCAAAGTTATCGTTAAACATGGTTGTGAAAAATTACTGTGCCCTACCATTTTAGGTGCGTAGTGTCGACCAAAATTTGTTTTCTAGTTGCTTAATAAAACTCTGGTATTGCATGGTCCAAGGCCAACTATACTCTTTTCACTTAGTGTGTTATCCATATCAGATGTGTTGATTGAATAATTTTGTCGTGTATTATAGGAAGTCAAGAGCAAAGAAAAGAAAGAAAACAAAGCTTGTCTCTTCAATCAGCTCAAAAAATGACGAGAGCTGTCCAGGGATTAAAGCATGCCATTTGACCATCAAGCGCTCTCCTCATTGCCGGTTTGTATACTACCTTCTATCATTTTTAACCATGAGATGGAACCTGTAAGGGGGAAATTTCCAATACATTGCAAAAACGGGTTCTGCTCCTTACAATATTTGCAGAAAAAGTTGCTTTTTAGGAAAAATTAAAATGACCTTTTTTCAGCATTTTGGATGCATGTTAACTAGAACAACATGTAAACAGGAATCAATTGACGATTGTTCAAAACAAAATTTAGATTTCACCTCCAGCAATTTAGGCCTGATTTTATGATGCATATATCATGTCTCTAAAAGGTGACTATCTTTTGTTAATAATGCATGCAGGAGTTCATGGGTCAACAAAACAATTCGAGTGGCAGCTACAAACTTAAAGAGAGCTGACAAATTCACTTGGCGCTCAAATGGTACAAAGCAACTGGTTGGTCTCTCCCACCTTAGGTAAGGATAATTAATTGTGTAATTATTTATCTCAAACCCTTAACCGTAATTAAAATGTTTGGTAATTCCAGATGGAGTTTGGGTGTAAATTAGGCTGGATTTGGCCTCATTTCCCATTTTCCCCGGCAAATACCCATTTGACTTCGGGAACTGGGTTTATTGATTCTTTCTTGACACTCTCTAAATTAGCTATATTTTCATGACATTAGATTTATTCTACAGAATCCTGTGGTGGATATATAGGCACGTAGCTTTACAATTAATGCATATTAAAAAGGGAAGAAATAAAGTAGTAACCGTATAATCATTTCTTCTTCCTATTATGCTCAAGAACCTTAATGCAAAAGTTGCCTTCTTGATCAGGCGCTACTACAGGTGTAGCTATAAAGGATGCTCAGTGCACAAGATCGTGGATCAGGATCCAAATGATCCATCAATGCTAATTGTTAACTATAATGGGGAGCATAACCACACGATATAATTGGATGTGCCAGGAATTTAGGTTATACTCATAGGAATATAGTTTTTTTTTCTTGACCTCTGGACTAGCCTGGTGGTTAACAAGTGTATCTTTTGCTTTCCAGGTAGGATTTTTGTCAGATCTGAAAGAATTTAGTTTACATGAAAATATTACCTGAGATCTAAGTGACATTTTCTTGAGGTAAATAAAATGCACTGTGATGTTATGTTGTGATGCATGTATGCATGAGCTTTGTTAGTGGGGAAATCAGGGATGCACTCTTTTGACTAATTGCAGCTGATATTTTGCTGGATGAACTCAAGAGCGTATATACATACAGATCTTGGGCCGGAATTTATATCTCCGGCTTTCACAACTGTGAAACTCGCTATGTTTTTCCTAAAAATTTATCTACAATTTTAATTTGGTTAAATAAAAATTCGGTTATATAGTTGACAAATAGTTTGAAAATATCGTGCTTATATGGGGCTTCCCGTCAAATCTAGATTACAAAAATTTGAAGGGATGCATCGCAAGAGGAATTTGTTAGAGATTTTTTTAGATCCTGAAAGAGAGCCTAGAGAGACGAAAAGACGATCCAATTTCAATTTAGCACCTCCTTTCGGTTAATTTTGAAGGTGGAAACACAAAGGCAGGTGATTGTAACACTGAAAGGATGTGATTGCATTCAAAGGTTCTGTTTAAGACCAAGCTGACGCGAGTGGAATTGCATGCAGTTCAGATTATTCAGTTTGTATTAGCCATGTTTTGTTTAACTTTTGATTCAGACCTGTAGATTTGATTTAGCTCGGAGTTGTTTCTCTTTTTAATTGTTTTGCATTCATTCTGGTAGAATAAATTGTGTCTAAATGAAGCAATTAAATACTAAAACTATTACAAATAATATAAATTAACCTAGACCTACAAGTACCAAGCAGACATCAAATGAAACCCTCTCCTACAATAGGAAAATCCAACCTGAACGAAAAAGACCACTGCATTCCACCTTTATTTATATTGAAATACTGAACTAAAAGGAAAGGAAACCTTTGTGCATATATATTATCGACAATTAATTAACTAAGACGAGGCATGGATACGATGATAAGGTCGTGCATGCAACAGCAGTGGGGATTTCCTGCTGGCAGTAAAACCGGCATTCTCAGTCATGTCCAGATCATCCGGCTTCGTCCCACTAGGAAGCTCCCAATTGAAATGGTAGAGAAGGTTCACCAGCCCCAACTCGACAGTTGCAAGTGCAAAGGTCGTGCCAGGATAGATCCTACGCCCAGCGCCAAAGGGGATCAGCTCAAAGTCCGTTCCGAAATTTACATCCCAGTTGTACTCTGCAAACCTCTCTGGCTTGAACTCCTCTGCATATTTCCAGTACCTTGGATCCCTTCCTACATAGTACGTACCACCATAAAGATAATGATGAAAAAGAAACAGAAGAAATAGAAAATATTGGAGCAGTGAATCATTGTTAAGAGTTGAGAGTTCACTGAATTTTATCTAGGGACCACACATTGATTAGCACACTTGTCCCCTTTGGAATGTCGTAGCCCAAGATCTGACACGTCTCTTGGCACTCGCGCGAGATGAATGGACCAGGGGGATGCAATCTCATGGTTTCTTTTATGATGAGATGCATGAACTCCAGCTTGGCGCGCAACATCTGACTCCATTATGTTTTCGCGTCCTTAGAGCTGTTGCCGAACCTCGATTTGTGCCTTCTTCATTACTGCTGGATTTTTCATTAATTCTGCCATGATCCAATCTAAAGACACTGCCGTCGTTCCTGAGCCTGCTGCAATTAGATCCTGACAATAATGTATTTGCAAAACGAATATATAAATATTAATTTAAAATGAATATCCATGCAAAATTTAGGATCTAAATTCTAAAATTATATATTGCTGAGTGTTGCTTACAATGATGATGGCCTTGAGCCCTTGACACTGTCCATACTAAGCGAGTCAGTCTCTGAACCCTCGTCATGTAACCTGAGGAGCACCGTGAGTAAGTCCTCGACCTCTTCATCTGCCCCCTTCTCTCTATGTTCTCTTATAATGTCGTCCAATTGCCGGTCCAAGGAACGATGACACTCCTCGGCCTTGCTCACAGCTCCACTCAGCAGGTGTGCAACACGGGATGACGGGAACATGTTAGCTAGGTTGAAGCCTGTGTGTTGCTCAAAGGCCTTTATGATATCATCTGACACCATCTTTTGATTGCTGCACTTGCCACCCATGATTGCCTGCAAGGCGACATTATCTGTCAGCGCCAGCAATCCTTGATTCAGTTCGACAATCTCTCCTTGGGATGATGATGATGAGATCCATGGATAGGCTGCGGATCTTCTCTTCACGGATGGATTTGAAGGACTGGACCCACTTTGAGCTAAGTAATTCCGAGACACACATCTTTCTGATCTCATGCCAGTATTCACCATAGGGGGCGAACATGACATCTTTCATGTCATAACTCAAAACTCTGGATGTGAGATTAACAGGGCGGGTGCAGAACTTTAGGTCTTGTGTCTTTGTGATTTCTTTAACTTGTTCTCTTGACGAGGCTATCACGGTGGGTTGTTCTCCGATCTGTAGAAACATGAGATCGCCATATATAGTTCCGGGACATGTTCAGCAGTTTGCAATGAGGTAGATCGGTACCGGTGAGATGGTGGAGGCTTCCTATGATGGGGAGGGTCCATGGGCCTGGAGGAAGAAGTCTGTATGAATTTTTGGATTCTAGCTCGTTTTGTTTCAAGGAAGAGGAGGAGAAGAGGGAGAACGAGAAAAGAAGAAGAGATAATTGAAGGCGGCCATTTAACTACTTAACAGTTAACACACTCCTCCAAATCCAATGCAAGAAGGTGTCAAGTTAACATGCATGAGTTTAACTAATTTATAGACCTGTACCGTACGGATGTACTTGCTACTTGCTAGTGACGACAGATCACTGGTCACATTGGCCTTTCTAATATATTAACCCCTACTTCAAGGATGTCTTGTAAAGAAAGAAAATATTTTCAACTTTTGACCGTTAAAACTTGAAGGAAAGAGAAACTAAGGAGCAGGAGGATGCTGGATTCATGTTTGCAGTTGTGGTTGTAAACTAGTACTTTTGTTTGAATTTTGGTTCAATCAACGAATGAAGGGTGCAGTGGAGGGATTTAACTTAGGCTTCGATCAAAATGATTTTTACGTGTTAGGATTGATATTCCTAGTGTGTTTGAATTATCCTCTTAATGTGGATTAAGAAGTTGCTGAGATTATTTTTAATCCAGATTAGAAAAATGAACCAAACACACTAAGAATAAAAATTTAATTCAAATGTTGGACCACTTAAAAATAACACTTAAAATTTCAAAAAACTTATTTTGATTGTTTAGGAATTTTTAAAACTTATTCTTGATCGTTTTGGAATAATATTTTTTTTATTACGAATAACCAATCCTAATTTTATTCTTAGATGATCGACCCAAACGCAACCTTAGTTAATTAAAATAAACAGTCCTAGTTAGAAACTCGATCGGATTCATGCACGGTTAGAAATAATCATATACAAGAACATGAGCCAGCAGTTTTCTTCTCATGTTTGGTTTTTTAAAAATCAAAATGTGTACTTTCAGTGACTGTACATATACATATTATAAATACCTCAATTTCAAGCCAAAGGAGGACTGTAGAAATAATATTGCATCCCAGCCGTTCCTTCCTTCTGCTGCGCTTCATCTCAGCCCTTCGTTTCTTTCGTTGGGCTTGGTTGGTTTGGTCTACCTTCTCCGCGTGGGTTGCTAATGAGCTGGCTGCGTTAGTTGGGGTTTTATGTTGCGATTTGTGTGCGGTCTTCTGTTCTTGCGGTGCTCCTTGCTGTGCGCTTCTATTGGATCCGCCTTGCCTTTTCTGCGCGCGATACCGTTTTCTCTTCTGTGCTTTCTCCTTATTGGATCTGGCTTCCTTTTCTCCGCGCAATATCGCTTCCTCTCTTCTACTTTCTCTCATTCCGATGTGTACGACGGACTGTGGTGGCCTTACTGCCTGGTCTCGAAGAGTCTGGATCATGCTGTTGCGCTGCGACAGGCCATTCTACTTTCTCCTCTTCCTTTCTTGCTTCCTTCCTCTATTCCTTCGGTATGTGCCGCTTCTTCTTTCTTTTTTTTTTTGGCCTTTTATGTAATCCTTTCCATTCTGCTCTTTATCGGCTGCAGTTGATATTCTCTTTTCAATAGTTGGTTGCAGCAGGGGATTAAAACAAAGCAAAAGTGTTAAGATGTGGGTTTTTGGAGCAAAACCTATATTTTTCTTAGTTTTGAGGATCAATTATAATTGATGGCTGAATATTGTTCCATGTTCCTATTTGGTTTTCTGAGGTCAAATACTTCTTGACTATAAAGGTAATAAGCATGAATTTGGCCGAAGTCAGTCTCAAACTGCAGTAGTTTAGTATAAGGATAATGAGACGAGGCATTGTTCTAGCAAGCAGCTAAACATGTTTAAGGTATTTTATGTCTCATTAAAATGATATCAAAGATGACAATAGTACTGCTACATATAATATTTAATTCTATTTCTTATTATTTATGATGAAATCAAATTATTGTGTTTGGTAGTATATGCTTTGGGTGACCAGACCCTTTTTATTTTTTCTCCCTTTTGCATTGAAATAATTCATGAAGATGGCAATTTGGCAACATAAATTTTGTGTCAATTCTATCATAAATTTGTTCGATCTTAGCATAATAAATTTTGGTGCATTCTAATGTGAACTAATTTTTACCATGTATTATAGTACAACTGTTATTGAGTGAGAAATTATAATGTCAGTTAAAATGGTGCCAAATTGAGACATGCTATGCACTGCTTGGTTCGAATTATAGCTTTTGCTTTTATAGTTTTCTATGATTATCTTCGTTGATTATGATTTTCTTTGTATTTTAAATTTCTTTTGAAAGATGGATTTTGTTCGGCTTCCTGTGATTCTCAAGGACGATTGCTCAGCTCCTTATGACCCTCAGAGAAGGTACATAGGGCATTGCTAATTACTTAATTTATATATTTAGGAATAGATTGAGGCAATGAAAAATATTGAGGCCAAAAAAGGTAATTTTTTATTTTGTTAATTTTATTTTCTTCTTCACTTTAGCTTTGCCTCTTCCTTCTTTTTCCTTCCAAACTTTCTGTCCAATTTGGTGTTTCCTTTCGATTTAGGCTTGATTTTTTTCTTCTCCTCCCACCTTTGTAGCTTGCACAGTTGGGAATTTGGGATTTGAGTGCTGCTACGGGTCTGCCCTCAGAAGAACGTCGATCCTATCTTGCTTGATTGTTTGCTCCCTTTCTCCTCAGGTAAGTTATGCTAACTTACCAGGAAAAAATATGACCATCATGCTCAAATGAAATAAAAGCTTTGGCAGAAAATCTGGCATGTTAAAAAGAAAATGTACTAAAAATTGTTGTGCTGATTTTGCATCAGGACAAGCTTTAAATCGAGAATAACTACAGGCTATCAGTTTTTTTTTTGTTTCTGCTTTAGTTTCTCTTGGGCATATTTAAAACTTATTTGCGTGATTTACTGTGAGGCTATTACTGTCATTTACTGAAAGATATTGATCCTCTTCCAAGTTTTCTTTAGGTACCAGCTAAATTTTAGTCCTGGTAATTAAAACTTATCCCTTCGAACTTGGCTAAACTGTTGAAGCTTGCTACTAATCCTCCTCCTTTGTTTACTATGTAGGCACGCATTTTGAAGCGACTGAATGGTAGTTTTAAAAAATTTTCTACATCTTATATTAGATAATTTTAGAAAATCTATTGGAAGCAGTTTTAATTGGGCAGTTTCTATTTGGTTCTGTTAAGTACCATATATCATTGAAAAAACAGTAAACCAAAATCTTACATATGAAAACAACTCTCTATTTTTACACAAGAAATGGCAATGAGGATAGAAAAGTTGAGGCACACAACTTAGGTTTTAACTTGATCTCTTACCATATTTGTGCTGAAGGACCTGCAACTAATTTTATTTTAGTTTTTATTTACCTGTATGTTTGTCTGGGTGAATGTTAACTTTGAATTTGAGAATGGTGCAACCTGCAACCTGTTTGATAATTTATACTGGTGATATCTTTTGTATTTTACCGAAAGAGACAAAAAAGTATTTTTTTATTCTTAACTGAAATATACTGCTATTGGAATTTTCTTCCAACATATCAGTAACTAGAACATGAACCTAATAAATAATTCAAATCCTAATAATGATTATGATATAATGCAGAGATTCCTAGATACGCTACATGCATCGCAATACATCATGGTGCCACAGATGTGATCTGCCTAGAAATGATTTCATCTACTGGTATATGCTTACCTTGCCTTTCTTATCAGATACTGCTAAAAAAATAGCCAGCTTTACGTTTCGTCAATTCCATCTCTTTGTTTCAGGTATAAGCTTCTGCTTGAAGTGAAGGACCGAACCACCACAGCTGAGCTTACACCCCTCAAAAGAGTTGCTAAAGTAATTGCTGGTGTTGATATAATTGCCATGGTAAAAGCACATGAAATGACAAAAGATGATGCACCAAAAGAACCGTTAATGATTATTGGGAAGGCATACCAGTTCATAGTTTTCCCCAAAGCTCCGAATTATCCAGGGATCAGAAGAAATACGATGGTCCGTGTAGACCTGGTAGCTTTACCAGAAAGGCTGGCAACGGTGGTGCCAGTCAATTGTATTGTATCCCAGCCATCTGATTTTTTTCTCTCCGTGGATGGATTGAATCTCCTCCTTTGTCTCCACTAAAGGTTCCGTACTGACGCTGTCGCTACCCTTTTCTCTCACTATCGCAAAGGTTCGTCTAAACTCCAGACACATCTCGAGCTATTCCCTGTTTGATCCAACACAAGCAAGTTAGGTAAAAACACTTTCATCGTCACGGCCATTTGATCCATTACATCCAAATTTGGTAATAAACACTTTCTTACTTTTCATTAAATTGGAGTTCTGAGAGATTGAACAATTGATGAAAATTGAAAAGAAAATATCAAGGAGATTTGAAAATATGTGTCTAAAAGTACTCAGCCTTTGTGAATTAAACCAAGAGTTCAATTAGTTATTAAATGAGGGTTAAATACAAATTTGATATTGTGATTATATGGTCTTACATCTTTTCTTTTGTACTATCAAACATATTTGCATTTGCTTACGGTCATGAATTATATCGTAAAAAAAATTCATTAATGTGGTTGAAACAAGAAATAAAGATAAGGCATAAGTGAAGTTGTTTTCCTTTACAACGAACTGTTCTGTTCTGTTCTTTATAGTAATTTTGCAAGATTTTAATAGGTATTGTCGGCATTGCATCATTACACCATATGATGCTTGGGTGTTATTTGTGCAGTTTAATGCTTTCAGGAGGGTTTGATTGCAAAACTGTTGGTGACTGATTTGCGCTGAGATTGGGTCATCCTCCTGAACATCTCCGCACATTTCAGCCTTTCAAAGGCGATGAGGAGAGCTTTTAGAATGTAGTATATTTAACGTAATGTCGTCAAATAAAATTATTATATAGAATGTACTATATTTAACATAATATCGTCAAATAAAAGATGTTATGAACATTAGAGGATCTCTTATTAGAATTATTATCTATTTATGCTATGACTATACTAAATATAATGATAAAATGATTTGACCTGAGCCTACCAACTAGGTCGATCGATTAATAAGTCTGGTTAAAATCTGACATAAACTTGGCATATTGATTTTTTTTCTATTGTGCTAATTGTATTGATGTTGATGCATGTGCAAACACAGAAGGGGTTGGCCAATGATTAAAATTTTCTTAAGTTTGTTAGTTAGTGACGACTTAAAAGTTTATTTGTTGTTTTGCTAACTCTGAGATTTTTAGAATAGAGTACTAATTTTTTTTTTCATGAAATAATATTATTGCTTTGCCTATCAATGACTTTAATATTCTAAGTATCAATGACTTTAACACTCTAAATATATCTCTGGGAGCATCTCAGGTTCTGTCTTTTATTCTATGATAATTGGTCAATTTATTCAATTTTTTATAATCTGCAGAGGTCGAAGATGTTCAGAGTATATTATGGTTATTAGGAGGCAGGGAGGAAATTTGGGAGTGACTTAAGGACATATGAGGTAATGAAGAAGCACTTCGTTGGAGAAAAAAATTGATTTGTGAAGGAAAAATGGAGAAGGATGAAGCCAACTTCGGTCCAACTTTCATCGCACGGAGCGCGATGCAATAGCTAGTGTAAAATCAATATACGCTTGGTTTTCAAAAATGGGTATTCTCAGTTGCAATATTCAAAATGAGTACTTTTCAGTGAGGCCTAGAATTTCAAAATGGGTACTTTAAAAAGTGAGTACGTGCTTACGCATCAAGTGACGTTTCTAATCCGATAATATTAAAAGAATTACCGTGCTACTGATTTAAAGGAAAATTAGGAAAAAAGATATAAACTGACATTAATTTCGAGCAATAACTATTTTCACAATTTAATTGCATGTCAACTTTTTTTTTTTTAAGGTTGATTTGAAACCAACAATTTTATTATAAAAAAATTTGAAAATAAATGCTCTCTCTGTGGTTTGAACCAAAGACTAGTTGGTTGACAGAAATTTTCATGTTAACATAGTTGGATATTATTGGATAACAAATTAATCCGTAAAAAGGAAACGAATTGATCGACCCTTGGAGAGGGGGGAAATAAAAAGAATGATAATGACATATATCAACGGGCCTGATAACGACTACTGTGAGTTATGAACATTTGAAAAAAAAGAAAAGAAAATAAATAAGTAAACAAACTATTATAAACTCTCGCTCTCTCTCTCAACACATCCAATGACCAAATACATGTTATTGTTTTGATAGTTATTTATCTATGGTCTTGCTATATGCTTGTATATTTCAGTTAAAATACGACTGTTGCCTTGTCGCATAATTTTTGACAAAATTGAAATATGTATGAACAGGAGCCAAACAACAATGTTAAATTTTTAAACTCATCTTCCTAATTCCTCAAAAGACACACTCGTCTATATGTCAATACACATTTGATTTGTGAGGCCATGTTGCAAACAAATTTATTCTTTTTTGAAAAAGAAAATGGTTGGGGAAAAACAATTGGGGGTGTTTAAGGTGTGAGGACTTGTGGTTCAATTTCAAAAACATGTCCCTTTGTATAATTCTTAAGTCACGCCAAAGGAAAGGGAAAAAAAAAAAAGCTAACTATAAAAAAAAAGAAAATTAATTACTGTCATCTGCAGTTTTGCCATCGTTTGAGCAAAGTGAACACATAAAATATACAAGATGAACGTATAAATGATCAAAGTGAACACATACAAACAAATAAGTTCAATAAAAATAAGTTGAATATGCATATAAAAATCTGAACAAGAATGACAAAATTTATTTTTTTGTATGTGTTCACTTTGATAACCTATATGTTCATCTTGTCTATTTTTATGTGTTCAATTTGTTCAAACAATGATAATCGATAACAAAACTGCAAATGACAATTATCATTTTTCCGTAACTTTCCCAAAAAATCAGAATTTTAAGAACCAAATAAAGTTTGACCCAACTTCCACGCTAAAGTTCTGAGTTAGCCGATCAACATAGTTTGAAACAAACTCCAGGAAGAAGAAAAATTTCCCTTGGTACTACTACAAATCTCTAAAAAAAGGAAAATCATCAAAGAGAAAATAAGGACAACCGACACCGACAAATGTTTGGCAGATAAAAATCTAGGAAAAAAATAAGACCAAAATAATTCTACCGCACATCCTTTTGCATGTATTTGATAATTTTCATTGTTCATATAAGACAGTCAAATTTAAATTAATTTAAAAGTTATTTAACTTTTTAGAATTTTTTTTTAAAATTTGACTGCAGTTACACGTATCACATATCTACAATTATATTATTTGTTTGACGACTTTAAGTTTCATAAATTACGATGTATCGTAATTTTAATTGAGTGTCCATTATAGTTGCTATGAGAGAAAGGTGTAAACAAAGAATGACTATGCTTTTTTAAATTTTTTATTGTTGAATGAATTCTTCGCTAATCCATCTGGAACCAAAATTCAAAAAGTCACCGGTTGAGTTGCCACATCCGCATGCCACTGAAGTAATTGCAAATGTCTGCAATTGATATTGCAGACGACAATATTAAGGGTAGTGATTTGGGCAGCCGAATTTTTGCTTGGAGCAACATATTTTTTTTCGAAATGTCTAAAATGCCCTTAGTATTAATTAAGATTTATAATCCTGATTTATTTTCTTAAATGTGCCTTCTTTCCTTATTTCCTGCTAAAAGACAACTATTTCTCCCTCCTAAGACTTCGCCCACCGATCTGCCGCTATCTTTCAAGAATTTGCGTTTGAATATTGCTTGTGAAATTTCTTTCGTTTGTAGATTGCTTGTGAAAATTATCCCAAGTCGTGTGGTGATCAGAAATTTCTATATTAAGCTTTTCATCTAGAGCAACAAGCTTGAAATAACAATAGTGTACACTGAATTCACATATCAATCTTATTGTTCAATGTAAAAGTTCATTGCTTAGATTGGCATTAAACAAGTTCAAATGCATACTAATAGTATCAATTTGAAGTTCAGTGGGGTGTTTGCATGAAACGGTAAAGCAGAGATAGGTTAATTGTGTATGTGGGTAATTAGAGTGCATAAAGAATACATGATTTAGATGTAACAATATAAGTTTTGAGTTAAATTGCAAATACATGTGATAATTTTATGGAAAATAGTTTCAATTTTGAGTTAACACTCTGATTGAACATGGTATTTACGTGTACCGGTAAAACAGAGGAGAAATTCAAATGATGATGTATTAAGTGAACAAGGTACTAGTGTGTACCTGGAACGTACAATATTACATCTTCATAGTTCTTTATTTAATGTCTAAATCACAATTGTATAGTGCAGAATGTTGGCAATTGGGAGATTCAAAAATTTGTTGTTAATGGATATCTAAAATAATCAAAGTAAAACAGTCAAAGTAGTTGACCCTTTTAATGGAGTTTTTTTTTTATTATACCCTTTTATGGAGTTAATCACTTGAAAGGATAATAGTTACGAAGTTGTAGCGCCTGAACTGCATTGGAGATCCTTCTTGCCGCCTCTAGGGTGGTTTCTTTCGCCAAGAAACACATCACTACGTTCGTCACTACATGTCCAGCCGCAGGTCGGAGAAAATGAAGAGAAAGATGCGGTAAGAGAGATCTCTGATTGAGAGAAGGGACGGAGAAAGGAGAGGTGGAGGTGAAACAGATAAATTGTTTAGAGAGGAAATAAGCTGTCAAGAGTGAAGGGAGGTCTCTGGGAGGGACCGACGTTTAATGAGTGGAGAGGGGGAGAGTACTGAGGACTGAGGTTTAGTTTAGTCGAAAAATGACTACAGCACATTTATGATAGAAGGGCAATTCGGTCATTTTAAAAAAAATTATGTTGCTCGTAGAAAAAACTCGGCTGTCCAAAGCACCTCCCCAATATTAATAGCTGGAGCCAGGAACCGCTCACCGTCCAGAACTGTAGATATGGTTACAACTCCGTTAAATAAAACATATTTCGCATGATCCAAACGATATATTGTGTCATGCAAATTGAAATTAATAATATTTGACAGGGAATCAATTTCAATTCCTAATAACTTGGATTTTCACTATGCTCACTATTTATATATAATACATCTCCTAGTAGGCGTGCAAATTGCTCAAATTCATTACAAATCTTTTTATATATAATAGTATAGAGCTATTAGCTCACGTTGGTATTTGTTATTTTTACATTGTAGAAGCTGGTAACCTACAGGTTTAAAAAAAAAGTAATACCACTGCTTCTGTAAGGAAAAAAGCAAAATTAGCCCAGAATTCTTAAATAAACGTGTTCGGTGTTCTTTATAAACTTTTAAATGTCTTCGGATTTAAAGTACCATATTTTTATTTAAAAAAAAATTGTTGTTTTTTAAAGAATATTACACGGAAGGAGACAAAATAAGATGATAAAAATAAGTACCGGCTGCGGACCTTGTGCTAGACTATGCTTTAATGCTTGGGTGCCACAAAACAAAATTAAATAGTTCACTAGAAACTTATGTCCCTGCCCAAAAATGTCACAAAAAACAGATGAGCCGCACCCGGTGATTTAGGAAATAATATCTAAAAAATATATAAAAAAAATAAAAAAAATAAAAAAAATAGATCTAAAAATGTGACTGCATTTTGCTAGAAAACATTTCTTCTTATGCACAGATGTCATGTCAAGACATGATAAACGTGACCACACTGGTTGCATGTGGATCACAAATAAGTTCCTAATACTTGTCACATGACACTTCACAAGTTAGAATTAGCGACCAAAATACAACCTAGGTCCTAGATCAACATAAACATTCAGCATTGTCACAATTTACTACCATAATACGAATACAATGCACAATGCACAAACAACGGATTGATTAATCGGCTATATATAAATTGATTTTGGTTCATCCCAACCAAACCGGCTGGTCCTGGTCAGTGGTCAGTACTAGTAGTCACACTCCGCGCCTCACGCTCTATGGCGTCCGCGTCACGTACCGCTCCTGGTCCACCTGTCAGTCTCTGATCTCCCTCAAAAGCTGCCAGCGAATCCGACTGCCGACTGCCGATCGCCCGCTGAAATCGCCAAAACCGTTGCGGCGTACGGAGCGAAGCAGCTGAAAAAACGAAGGCATCACATAAACGAAGGTTCTCTCTCTCTCTCTCTCGTTTGTTCTCATCTCTCCTTCTCTCTTTTCTCCGTCGGCGCTGGCATGCGTACGGACGGCGATCACTACTGTCTAGACGATTGCCTCGTAGAGCTTCAGCTAATTTGTTAATTAATATTAGTTGTGTAGTCGTATAGTGTCAGATTTCATGTGGTGCTAGCTAGAGATTCGGTTTATGCCTTACCAGTGATCTCGTAGTTACTCTCCGCAAGCTTGAATCTGATTTCGATGCTTATATTATAGAAATTATTGTAGTTGTCCTAACCTAATGGGATTGTGTTGGTAGAGATTAGAAGGGAATGATGGAGTTGATTTGAGTGATCTCATAGGTTTGGTTTGGGGATAGTTTTAGCATTTCGGTGTGGTAGAATAGGATTCTAAGGGATTAAAGGGGTGGAACTTGATTTTGTGCTTATAAATTCATTAATGGCTCGCAAATTGTAGATGTGATCAAGAAATGGTGTCATACTGTTCTATGTTAGTTATGTTTATAAACAGGATCATACTTTCTAGTAATAAATGTATAGGCTAATGTAATAAAGAAATAAAAAAAATACTAGTTCTTAATTTGAGCTTGTCAGTTTAAAACCTCCTGCATGTCCTGGTACTATTTCATTTTCTTGCATGCCGGATAGATTCTGTATACGTATAGCTACCTCTTTTTGGGCATTAAATACAACATTATACATTCTACTTCTCAGTGAAAAAGTAAAAGGAAGATTAGCTGCTTACAGATCGTTCTATACATAACAAGGTTTGCGCATTAAAATACAATAGCTTTCTTGCTTATAAATAGGAGAGTACAGCTCAAGCAACTTATGTCCTTGTTTCAAATATATGAGAAATGACGAATTTTATTTGCAATTATAGTAGAATAGTTACTGTTAACACTGAACTCATTTGGTGATTGTACAGTTCAAAGCAGCGACCAAGGATTATATCATAGTGATGGATAGAGGCAAGCACAAACAGCTTTCATATGAAGACTATTTTGCCTTCTACCATGACCGCTGTGCTGACCACCTTACAATAGATCAACTCAACCAGGTCTCTCTCTCTCTCTCTCTCTCTCATTTTTAAGTAGTTTGAGTCAATTTTCTGATTCAATTTGTACTCCTTTCGTGAGCTTTAGGTACTCAGCATGCATGGGTTTGTTCACCTAAAGAGCTATAGTAGGGTATGATTCCTGCCACTAATAACAGTTCATTTAACGGCTATAATCAAAGTTTTATGATCAAAACTTTAGTTTGTTTCCATGCTTTGTTTTGTTGAATTCATTAATTTTACTGGTCAGTTATGCACTGCTCAGGTGCTATCTGTACAGTGCAAACCTGGATATTTTAACAAAATTACTGATCATACCCTTGTAACTTGAAACCAATTCAAATATCATTTGACACTGCTTAGATTTCTTTTTCTGTTCTCGACTCTCTGTTGTTTAGCATAGGTAGTTTATGATAAATCCCGTTGGGTTGATTATAAATAACACAGTAATTGAGGCAAATTTGTTTTAAATCAGGGCTTATATTTGCATATGGTCTAATTGAGCAGTGGCATCTGAAACAATACCAAAACACTTCTTGTGTACTACTAAATTCTTTCATGGATTTAAATCCTCTTTAATAGGAAGAAGTCATAGATGCAGTGAAATCACTGGATCTGATCTTACCTTCACGGTCCATGTTTCCAAGTGATGCTGCACAGCCTGGTTCTAGTGGTGCCATGCCACCACTTTCTCTTGAGGAAGCAAAACATGATATGGCAAAGACAGGGTGGGAGGAGTGTCCTGTAGGATCAGTTGCAGCCATCCGCCCACCGATCAATGGTGCTGTGTCTTATGATGATGATGTCATCTCGAGGTCGTCAAGTTGTGTCAGTGTTACTTCTTCGAGGAGCAAAAAGATTGTGAAGGGAAAGGATAAGAGAATTTTCAAAAAGGAGGAAATAGATGACATGTCAGTCATCTCTGCTTTGTTGTCTCTTAAATCAGGGGGAGAGCCTCAGACAAATAATGTGGAGATGTAAATATCAGTTTGATGATTACTTTGCACAATTTTATATAGTTTCAATATTTGCTTAGTTACCCATTCCATATCTGATAATGTAGGCCAGAAAATATAAGAATCAAAGAGGTCCTTTTTTATTAAGACATCAAAATTGAAAATTAAGTTGCAAAACTGCAAAGTTGTTTTAACGACGTTTTTAAAGATACATTCCTTTGTTTTTTCAGAGAAGAACTTTTCAAAAGTCATCTTTATAGGGTAATGTATGGTATAATTAAAATCATTTGGTTTTGTTCAATATAGGAATGCAGAAAGGAAGAAGACAATTCGTGTGCCTGCTAAAAACTTGAGGAATGCTGATGAATATTCTTGGAGAAATAAGGGTACCCAGTGGATCAAGGGAATGCCTTTTCCTCGGTTAGTGCACTAGTGTTTAGTGTTTTTTTCTTTAATTCTTTCAAATTAAACTCAACATATCACCAGATTTACAAATATGCATGTAAGCTACACATGTAATGTGCAATAACAATGTCTTGCACATATGCAAACAAATCCTATTACCGGACTAGGTGACCTGCTTCATGGTAGCCCCATTTTGAAGGAAAAAGAAATACCTTATAGTGTTGGTCACTGTCTATGTGATATGTACATGGACAATAATATCCAGCATGATATGGCATGATACAGTATGACAGCCCATTTTTTGGTACAAGTTTTATGGGGATGCAAGTGTTAGGGTTGTGTCTGACATGCACAATATGTTTCAGACATGAATATGACATGGCACTAGAGATGTCCATTCTATATTGGTTGGTGGAGTCTATTTGGTTGTCTCATTATAACGTGACTCTCCTTTTAGGAAAAGTTGCTCAATATTTACCTTAAACTTTCTTTTATCGTTAGCAATTTGGTTTTTAGTTTTCCCTGAAAAAATCCTTGTCGTTACTATGCTGGTTGCACAATGCAAATAGACAAACAATTATACTGGGGAAAATGTTGGGTGTTATTTGCAATGGATAATACATGTTCTATTATATAAGAAAACTTCCATCATTGTTTTGTCTCAATCTTTTTTTTTGTTCTTCATTTGGCCATTCTCGAATTATAAGTAAGAATAGTGCTGTTATTTTTGATATTTTGTGATAAAAAGAGTTCTTGATTGGTGTTTCCCTGTGATACAGGACATACTATAGGTGTAAAAAGGATGGCTGCCCAGTGATTAGGCATGTAGATCGTGACCCAGCTGACCCGTCAATGCTAATTGTCTCTTACAAATTGGAGCATAATCATATATAAGCTGGTGAATTCATGTTGTTTTTAGGTTTTGTAAAGTCGTGTTGAATTTGAATTGTTGCTGGTAGGAATATGAAAATGTTTACTTTGCTGTGCAGGTTAGCAATAAAACTTACTGTTTGAATTAAGTGTGCAAAGAGGGAATTTATAGGCATATACCTTGTTGTTAGCACTACAGTGAAAAGTTAATCATAATCATTATAAAAGCCTAATGGGCTTTATTTCTCAGGCTCTAGGCTTTAATAAGCTGTGGAGCGGTACTGTTTCGGTACCGAAAGATCGTCTATATTTGCCAAAAGAAGCAAAAGGAACGGTCCTGAAACGAATAACGCAAGGTATTGACATTTACCTTGCCATTAGTAATTCCATATTTACCTTGCCACATCATATGATGGTGTAATCTAATCATGTAGACAAACTATAGCCTGTCCTTACATTCTTGCATGCTATATATAGATATTACAGATTAAATAAATTATCTAATTCGCACGGTGCAACAAAATTCTCCAAATGGAGAATGCGAGGACCAATAAAAATTCGTGTTTTGTTCAGGAGTACAAAGACAGGACTGCAATTTATTGAGCGGTCTCTAATGAAATTAACCTTCTTAATAATAGTGGCAAAGAGCAACGCACTTAATGCACTTTTAATGTCGTGGGTTCGAAATCTGAATGGAGGTTTTTTGTGGCATTTAATTTCGAATTAAGTTAAAAAAGAGTTTGACTCTCTTCTTGTCTTAAAAAAAAAATATAGTGTTTTCTAGAATCCTCAAGTCCAATGTAAAAAGGGCAAAAAGATAGAACGGTAAAAGGGTAATGTAACTAGACATATTGTGCAACCTGTCGGCATGACACGTACTATGTGTCTGACACGTACACGACATGTGTGGTGTAGTACGTGTCAGTCATTCATGTATTGTGTCACAAAATCGGTTTCTTTACAACTTGCGAGGACGACAGTTGACCCATCAAATCATCAATGTAGTTTGCAAGCAGTGAAAATTAGGAAATATGCTATTACATACTATAAAAAAAAAAAAAAAAAAAAGCGCAATGCACAAGATGGCTTTTGGGCACGCCTTCTGCCGTTTCCATATTCGCCAAAACCAATATATTTGTCAGCATGACAAGTCTAATGGCCTGCCGGCAAATAACGACCCAAAGACGTGCCAAGCCTGGCAGTCTGGCCCAAGCACCGTATGGCATTGGGGCTGAAGGGCACCATTTTTATTGAGCACCGGAGAGGGGAGCGTATCCTCTGCCAATCTTTTTAGATTGGCAGAATGCCAACTTTTGATCCGGACCATTCGATCTAATCTGAACGGTTAAAATTTTTCGAATCTATCAATCTGATGTTATGCACGAGACTCCCATAACCGTTGAGATTAGATCTAAGTCAGGATCAAAAGTTGGTACTCTGACGAAAGATCGGCGGAAGATGTGATTTCCACTGGAGAGGAACCGAACCGTAAATTTCACTATCTTCCGAATTTTGCTAATTAAGTTACCTCATGAACCTGGAGCATCGGTTCCTAGAATCGGCAACAAGATTCACAATTGTTCTTCGCTTTACTTGGGGGCCACAGGCTGACAGGCCAGTGGCCACAAGCAAATTTAATTTCGATAAAGCGCACGGTTCATTTTCTTAAATGGTACACCGGATTTAAGAAAAAATAATTGATTTGAACTAGAGCTATAAATGGGAGGTCTCGTCGTTTTCTTTCAGAGCTGCTTCTCCGTACTGTCAGTGAGAACTGAGAAGGCAACGAGCAAAGCAAGTCTCTCTCTCTCTCCCTCCCTATTCTCTCTTGATTTCAACTCGCGCGTAAGATCGGGATACTAACTACTTCCTTGATTCCTGAATTCTTTTTTCTGTAGCTTTAAATCGGGTTTGGTTCGCGAATCTCTCAAGTTCGATCAGGATTTGGTGTTGTTTTGTTTCGCAATCTCTGACGCCATGGAAGAATCTCGAAAAGGAACGGCTCCAAATTCAAGTACAAAGGCCACTAGCGCTTCTCTAGGTAACGATTTTATTCAGCCTCTTTAAACCAAAAGAGCATAAAGCAATTAAGCCTTCGTTGTATCTCTCGCCAGAAATATATATACAAAAGTATAACCAAAAGGAAGTTATTACGGAAAATTCAGGTTTTGGTTTGTCAAATTGTTCTGATCTCTAGTCCTTCTGTAGATTCTTCTATTGCAGAACTTACTTGAACTACATATTATCAATTTCGTACTGAACAGATGAAGATTTCGGGAAAGATTTTCTCACTTCTTGGAAATCAACGGGGTTTGGGAGTGATGCGATGGATTTTGATGTTGAAACCAGTGAAGGGAAAGATAAAGGGAAAGGCAAAAAGTTCAACTTTGGCAAACTGTGAGTAGATTATTATTTATTATTTTTTTGTATATCAAATTTGAGATCCGTTACTTCATACTAAATTACTAATATATGTGCTCAGATGATACTTGTTTGCTGCCTAACATGTTTGTTTCAAAATTACATGCATCTATTTTATATCAGGACCAGTACAGTGATTTTGTTTTCTCTATTTCTTCGAGTTTCAAGTTCCCTATGCTTATTTACATGATTCCTACCAGTAACGACGGAGCCAGAATTTTTTTTAATGGGGTTCACATACCTTAAATTATTAAAAAAAAGATACCTATAATACTAAAAATATTATAAATATTTGTATTATTGAAATAAAATTGGGGTGACATTGACACCCCTTTGTTCTATGTAGAACCGTCACTGCCTACCACAGACTTAGCAAGTTACTAGTTATAGCTGGTTTTCAAGGGTTAGAACATAAGTTCTAAGTTTTCAACTGGTGGGGAGGTGGAAATAGTATTTATTACCTGCAATTATCCTGTTTCAGGAACCTACATTTTCATTTGATCTGTTCTCCTACCAAAAAAAAAAAAAAAAAAAAATGATCTGTTGCTCTTGATTTATATATGTTTTAGGTCCACTTAGGACATCAGAGTGAATTTAATCTCTGTCACAATTTTCAATTTTTCTTTTGACATGAAGAAAATATGCAGGGATGACTTTGATTTAGATGCTGACTTTGACAAGCTACCGTCATTCAAAATGGACATGTCAGATCTAGATTTCTCTAGCCCAGTCAAGAAGAACACTACGAAGCCTTCCACCGAGAAGTGTTTAAAAGATTCTTTACCAGCTGGAAAGGATAAAGAAAAAGAACCCTTCTCCTTCTCATTCGACTTTGACGAGTAAGCTACTACTAAGCATGTTTTAACACAAGTATATTAATTATTACTGTCTTTATGCTTAAATTGCTGCTTTTGGATATGCAAAATTGGGCTAACAAAGGAATATGTTTGATCTAGAAACCACTTAGGTCCAATTTAGTAGCAGTAAACTCCTAAAATTCAGTTTATTGGTTGTTACCTCTGTCATTTTTTATGTTATTTTTACCCTTTTAATTGAGTGTAACTGATTGTCACTTTTGTTGCTTAAACCAACAAGACAATTTTGTTTCCAGCTACTATGTCTAATTGATACTGCTGACTTCTTAATTGTTTAGCTGAAACTCATCAAGCTTGGTTATCAAACCAATACACCATTTCTTTCTATTTTGCTGTAATTGCTAAATAAAGCTTATTGATGCTCAGTTTATAGTTAGACAAAGTATGCTTAAAACCAACATACTTCCCTTCAGCCATGATTTTATTTTTAACTTGATGAACTAACTCTAATTTTTTTAATCTTTTCTTTTCAAGCTTGGGGAAGTTTGACCTAGGCTCTCATTTATCCATTAAAGAAAAGGAAACCTTGAAAGTTCAACCAAGTACTTCTGTTGAGCTTAATTTCAACAGAACTCAGAAAGAAAACTTATCTACTGAAGTAATGGATATCCCCAAAGTAAACTCAACCAATGCTCCATCAAAACCAGACAACAGCTCATCCACCTCAAGGGCTCCAACTACTGAACAGCACACCTCAAAGCAACCATCCTGCAACTTATCCAGTGAATCAGATCAATCAATTAGTAGGAAATTTAGTGTTCCATCTATATCTGGTAACAGTAAGTACAGGGAGGCTCAGCTTGCACGATCCCACCCTGTAAAGGGTAATTCTGAGAACAAGGGTGATAGTAGTGCACAATCTCTGGATAGCTATTCACAAGCAAAGAGGAGTGCTAGCCCAGTTATATCAAGTAACAACCAGGGAAATGTAGGGGGCGCCTGCTCTTTTGATAGTGGATTGAGCAGAAAAAAGGATGCAGCAGCTAGTTCTGCTCAGAATGATTCTGAGGGGAATTCAGTTGGAGTAAAGGTAGCTGGAGTAGAAAAGGATTTGAATTCAATAGCTACAACTTCAGCAAGTCAAAGGTTTGTTTCAAAGTACTAGTGTACTAGTGAATAACATCCTCAGTTGGCTCCTCAGATAAATGTACTAGTTGGTAATTTTGATTGAGATTGCACTGATAGTACTAGTGTACCTAACATCCTCTGTTGGCTCCTTAGATTGAAGTCTTAATTTAAATAGCGAATTACATTTTTGAGACATTTGAGCCGTAGTTAGTAGCAAACAGAAAAACACACAAATTACACCAAAGGATTAAGAAAAAAAAAAAAAAGCAAATGAAACGAGAAATAGGGATGGTGCACCACTTCATGGTTTGAAGAATTAGGACTGTTGCAAGTAGTTAACAATATAATAAAAATATTAAAAAGAACTATAAATTCAACTACATTCTTAGTACTTCATTTGAATAGATTTGGTTCTGAAGAATTAATTTGATGACCTTTCTGTCTTATCTGATTGCTGACATTTCAGGCACCTCAAATTGATTCCAACACAAGAAAAAGTACTTTCTTCTCCCCTATATGAGCCTGAATCAAATTCTGCTTCGACATCAAAGCAGTCTGGTGATAGCAACAAGAGAACTGGAGTGCTGCATTCTGATTCCCAAGACATGGAAAGGTGAACTTACCCAGTGTACCATTGGTCCAATTTGTGTTTTTAGTATGGACTAATTTTTGCATCTATTAGTTCTAGTGGGTTCATTTGGTAGTTATCAGTACTTAACTCTGGGTTCTTTGATCACAACTCACTTCAGAAAAACCCAGGCTTCCATGAAATATACCACTAGAGAAAAGAAAACCAAAGAGCAATTGTATTACCTTGCTTAACTTATGGATCCCTAAAATTGGATTTTTTTTTTTTCAAGCTACTAATTTACTAATTGTTTGCTAAAATTCAGGCGGTCAAATATAAATGTTGCCCATGCAAAGAGCATTTTATTGATTGCACCAGAGAAAGCTCGTAAAATTGGGGTATCTGATCTCATTGAAAACGACAAACCTGCGAATGCTAACAGAACATTTAGGTAGATACAAGCCAAATGGTTTGTATTTTTTTAGTTGCATTTTCTCGATTTTTAATTTCACATAAGGCTCGTGAGCTTAGATAGTATGCCTGTGCCATCAACTGCCTTCCAATATGGAGTCTAAACTCATACAGACAGAGCTTTTAGTTTAGTTGTATACAGAGCTTTTAGTTTAGTTATAGCCTGTGCCATCAACTGCCTTCCAATTAAGCATATTGAGGATTTATTATGAATACTACTATGAAATTTCATTGTATCAAGTATTCCTTGTCCCTACCAGTACCAGGTGATACTACTGGTATGGGCGTATGGCATGTCCATTCTTTAAGCCTTTTGGAAATGCAATGTTTATTCATTATCATGTATCTTCCAATTTGAAATATTCATACTTTTAGCTGTTCCAACTTTTTTTTTCGCTGCCTACTCCCCACAGCACACTGAAGAATACAAAACACAGTCTTCCTGCTGACAGTGCATCCTTGAAAAATGAGAAACAAACACTTGTGTCAAATCCTTTAATTTCAAGGTATTATATAATTTTTCATATTTGTTTTGCGACATCTTTTACACATGGTACTATTTCATCTCAGTGATCGGACCTGCTATACAAGGTGGCTGCTTTTTTTTTTTTTTTTCCTTTTCCTCGTCATTTTTAATTTGATTCTGATTCCTGGAGATTATTTGTCTGCAATAGGGATTTGTCAAGACTTACAAAGTTGAAAGTTGGGTTTGACTTCAGCAAAAAGTACATTAAGAAATAGTTCTTGTGAAGTCGCATATACCATGATTACCAATGGTTCTAGACTGTAGAGTGCTAGCACCGCATTACACAATATCACTTGACTATGGTTTGGATTAGGTTTTGTGCCTCAAGAGAACGAATAGAGAGAGGATGAGAGATGGGAATTTCCGATTTTTTTGATCTGCCCATGTCCGAAGCTCTGGATTAGATTTCTTATTACACACATAATAACTGGGAGTTACAAATTGCAGTTAACACTCAAAATTTCTTCCAGTTGATAAGCTTTTATTTTATTTTGCATGGCAGACTTACTAAAATAAACCAGAGGAGCCCAAGTGCTAAACCAGGGAGGGATTTAACATCAGCAAAACTTAGAGAGATAAACAAGCCTCCATCTCAACTTACACCATCTGCGTTTCCAAACCCAGCTTCTGAAGGAAAACCTGCATTGCTTAGCCCTCCTTTGAAAAGGAAATTAGTTGAGGTATAATCCTTGCATTTTCTTGTCTTCAAGTAATTATGGCACTATGCGTCAGACCTGCTACGCCAATATGATTTTTATAATTATACCTGCTTGAGCTCTAACCTCAGTGTGAAAGAGGCTTGTATTTATTTTTGGATAAAGAACTCTAGGTTACCGTGTGTTGTGTGCCCAACAGCATGTTATTTGAAAATATTGAGTTCTCTTTCTTGAACTGACTAATTGCTGTTAGAATGTTCATACTGGTTATGTGACTTTTTGTTCAACTGTATTATTTGATTTTATTGTTCAGGATGCAGTTCCTGCTCCATGTGCTCCATTAAAACGTATTTCAAGCACTTCAGTGGAACCAAGGTTTGTCTCCTTTCAGTAAGTCAAATCAGTTTATATGTATTTATTTATTTGTCTAATCACTTATTTTTGAGATAAGCGATACTTGTAGCACCAGTTTACATTGTCAAACAATTCTGAGTAACTATTTATTTCCATTGTTATTGAAATTATGGTTTTTTGTTGTTCAGAAATTCACCTGTGGCTGTCTTGAAACAACTTGTTTGTAAATCTCCTTTGGAATCAAGGTCTTTCTTTTCCTGTTCTTCTGCTTTGTTCTATGGAAGCATCAAGTAGTTTAAACATGGTCAATAACACAACTTCTGTTATGCAGGAGATCACCCGAAATAGCTTTCAATTCAGGGGCAGAAATGGTAATAGTCCTGTCAGATTTTAAAGCATGTTAAAACAATGCTTGCTAATACAATTTGCTATACTTATTTAGCATCACTTCGAGTTTTGGTGTTGCTCCGCGTACCTGATGCTACACCAAAATCAAAAGAAGATACCTATTCGTATCAAGTATAATCATCAATGCTTAGTTCTATTCATGACTATTTATCTTCCACTATTTGCTACTACTTTCAGGTTACTGCAAGTGAAAATGCTGAAGGTTTTATGAACAATCAGAAATCGCCAAATTGTACTATTCAGACTGTATCAGGCAGTGCAGACTTTGAAATCCCTGTGCTTGTTTTGGAAAACAATGGGAACGTGGAAAAGGCTGAAACTATTTCAAAGGAACTTGGAGATGTAAGTATCACTGTTCTTGCCTTGAAAACAATGTTCTTTAAAAAACGACTTAAAAACAATGCAAATCTAAAACAGGTATAAGATTAGTAAAGAGAAATTGGCTGTCTTAATAGTACATGAGGCTTAAATACTGTTACGGACATATTAATTAATTTTTTATATATACAGTTGAAATATAGGACATTTTGATTAAGTTTCTAACCAAAAGACAACGTATAATATAAGAATTTCCAGTAGACCCGTTGATATTTGGTACTTAATGTTAGTGTTTAGAAAGATTACTATCTGACTATACTTGTACCATTTTCAGATAAGCTCTATGCTAAAAAGAAAGCAGGAAGAAGCAAAGGAGCTTCTTGTAAGAGCTATTGTTTGCAATAACAAGCTGCTCATGCTAAACCATCCAATGTATGATGAGAAAATATCCTTTTTAGTTTTTACTTTATATCAATTCTAGCCTATGTAAGTTTCAGTATTATGCAAATGGATTTACGCCAGCACTATATCTGACAGAGGTGTTCTGTGTCCGAGAATGACAAGCTGTCCCATGTGTATTTTGTGGTGCTTCCATTTCGTATATTTTTAGGTTGAATAGCCGAATAGGGGCTTGTTGTATCACTAATAATTAAAGTCTTCAACAAAAATACCAGCTGACCCACTTGTTAGGGCGAATATCATCGGTACTTATGTTGTAAATTTGTAGTGACCGGAAATTTTCAATCTTTAGTTAGAAATGGGAAATATATTCCTTCCTATGATCTCTTATGTAAATTGAATTATGTTGATTCCTTAATTGTGAGAACCTATCCAATCTTGAGAGGTTTGCATCCTCCTTGCGCACCAGACACTTCTGAGCAAACCAGCTTAATTTCCTGGGTAAGCAATATTTCATTTCCTGGTTTCATCCTCTCACGAAGATAACAAATTAATAATGGAATATATGTTGGTATTTCCTTTTACTTGGTGGCTGCATTGTTTCTGTTTCTTATGGCATACATCAACTAACCAGACCTATGTTGTGGCAATTAAGCTTCATCATTTCCAGTTAAAGTTGGCATTTTCGGTTTGGGTCAGTTACGAGCTTTAGATCTTTTTAGAGTTTGGATGAATTGCGTGTTTATTGGGCAGGCCAGTAGGGTTGGGTTCAATATCACTTCGATACTGATAATTTTATGCAAAATTACCTAACCTATTTTATTTGTTTATATTCTATATTTTATTCTGGGTTTGATTAAATTTGTATTAATTCTATATTTTTTCTGTATGGTTTTGGTTACTGCTGTTGTGTTCTTGTGCATTTGCTTGTCATAACTGATTGTTGTCTGATGTCTCAGTCAGGTCACATGAGTCAATTTGGTTGATTCAGGTCAGGATTTGGCCACAACATCTCAAATACAGTGATTGAGTTGGTTTCAAATAGGTAGGTCAGATCGTTAGGTTTTCATAACTTTTTTGGATTGGATCAGGTCTGGTCATGATGACATAGGTTTTTCAGGTCAGGCTTGTTAGCTTGAACCATATCAAATGGTGCAGTGGTAGTTTTTCTATTATGTTGTTTTCCTCTATTTCTGGCTCATTTGTATTTAAAAGGCTTTACTATCATTGACACTGAGTTCCGACCAAAATAACACTACATGATTATGTTTAAGTTGGTAGCACTCCCGCATTTCCTTGGATGCTACATTAATAGGGGAGGTCAGGTCCAAGTTCAGTATTGGTACAACAGCATGGAAATGCTATCTTGAGATCCTTTAATTGGCATTGACCTACTGATAATAATGCACTGCTGGAGGTAATTTACCTAGGATATATCCATTCATGAACCACAATTCGGATCATTTTTCAGGTTCTGTTGGAAGATTCTTCGATAATCAAGTGTCCTTTTTTTTTTTTTTTTTTTTTTTTGCATAAGATGCTTTGTACAAGTTGATTTGAAACTACTTTCTGTTCTGAAAGTGGAAATTAGTTTTGGTTATTACTACTGTGCTTGGTTGACTCAGCTAACATGGTTTTATGGCGGATACAAGGGGCATAGAGTACAAGAATTTCTGTTTTTCTTCTTTTTCTTCCTTCGTTTCTCTTTTCGTGGTGGAAACTCGATTTAATAATATAATGTACATCTATATTGTCAAAATTAATACTCCCTGCAGATGCGATAGAGCTAAATCCTACTTTTCGCAGTTTTCAGCTGCATAAATTTTATAATGCCACATTATATGTGCATGCTGGTGACATACCAAACTTTAAAGGTTTCAAGCCTAAAAGCATAAATATTCAATTCTGAGATATCTGAATATAAAACTGATTATTCTCGTCTTCAACGTTGATTTGTTGATCCCATAATATATCTATTAGTGAAACTGCTATTGCCGTATGATCAAAATCTCTGAACTGTTTTATTGCAATGCTTTACTTTTAGATGCACCCATACTTTATTTAAGACACCTACCTTCTCCATGGATGGGGGCATTATAAAATTGCCAAAAACTTAGGTTATTAACAGAGAAGGATGCACGACCTAACTTTTTGGTCATTCTTGACGCATTAATACGGCTTTCCAATGCGGCTGGTTTTAAATATAGCAACAAAGTTGGCATTGAGAAATCTCTCTAATCGCACTAGCAGCTCTTCCAAAGCCCTGTACATGTCGGGCATATTAACACCTCAATCAAATGTGGCTTTGACCAATCCCTGTATGTGTATGTAGAACTGCACTATATCTCTCCAAATTCTTTCTTTTTTTTTTTTATTTCTTTTCAAGTTCTCGTCAAGGTGATGTGGACCAGATATTGACTATTCCTTTCTTTGTTTCTTTTTATTTTGCTTCGTTCGGCACTTTTCGGTTAAAGAAATTGTCCTCGATCAGCAGAATAGATAAATTTTAAAATAAGAGACCTGTCAGCCTCCATTTACTAATTAATAAAAAAGGTTGATAAAATAGAACATTAAGACATATCTTGGATGAAAATTTTATGCGATGAGTTTGAGATCAAACGACATACGTTTCATCAAAAAAAAGAAAAAAAGAACGACATACGTAAGAGTATTAGCCTATTAGGATATCCAAATTATCCTGTACCAACTTAAGCTTATATGAATAACATAACGTCAGAGAAATCGGTTTTGAAATCGAATTTCGTGATATACCACCATTATAAATTAATTTCCTCCTCTATTAATAATTCTTCATCCAATGAATTTGCAAAGAATGCCTACGACTTATTAAGGGTTTTCACAATGGACGCAAGAATATCTAAAACAGTAAAACTCGAGTTGAAATTTTGCGGGAGCCAGGAAGTATCTGAATATTTTAGACCCAATTTTCTAATCAGTTGTGCGTCAAGCCAAATTAATTATCAAACTTAGTGATACATTCAAATTCGAAGCGTGTTTCCTGCTTATATAAAATACTTCTGGAATTCATATATAGCGGGGTTTCCTGAGGGCATTTATGTTTTTAACAAGTTTCGACCTCATTTCTCAATTATGCTATATTATATGATCTTCCAGCGTGTTTCGCATTGTAATTGTTGATTAATCGTATGGTTGGAAATTTGGAATTAATAAACTTTTAATGAGTCAACACTTCATCAATATATATACTCTTTATCATTAATGAAATTTTCTGAAAAAATTTTAAACATCGTATGGTTTTGTTCTACTCTATTTGATAATCTCCATCTCCATTTATAAGTTCAACTTTTTTTAAACTTATATTTGTCTTCAGAAGAATTATCGTCAATATAAACTAAAGTTTTTTTAAGGTTGGTTTTTGAAACCAACTATTTTATTATTAAGAAATTTGAAAATAAATAATCTTTCCTTATTTGAACCAAGAACCACTTGGAAAAATAGAGCCAAAGTGCCAAACCCGAAGAACTCAGCTTCATTGTGAACTAAAGTTGAGTAATAGTAGCTTTGATACATTCGAACCAATCAGAATTAGAAGCGTATCATACTTTTAAGTTTTAACGACCGTATCGGTAATTGAAAAGAATATACATCGTAGTGGATCTTGCTTTCTGCTAATCTGCTTGCATCAATAACTTGATTGGTTGAGAACCATGATACTGGAGTAGGATATTAGCGATTCATTTATCCACCAAATAAAAAATTGTTTGGTCGTTTTTATCAATTATAAATAATAAAAACTCTGCCAGAACGGCCCTGATCAAAATCCCGTATTCTTAACAAGGGATTTCATTTCATTGGAAAATTCTTGATCAAAATGAAGGGATTTAATGTCATTTGGTTGGAATTCCCATGTAATTAGATGCAATGAAATCCTACGAAATCAATTCAAATGAAATAAAATCCCACGATAAAAATCATTTTGATCAGGGCCGTATTTGCCAATAATGGTTGGAAACTTGGAATTAATCGAATTTGGAAAGTTTGAGACGGAAATGATGTTTTTGGTACCAATGTGGGTCAGATCAGGTTAACCTATGACTGGAAAACTCATGTGATGCATATTAGCACCTTATTTGATGATCTTAGAATGAAATTATTCTGAATGATTTGTTATCATTCTAGATAGCATGGACATAGTCACAAATATCCGATGTGATATAATGTCATGATATAGCACATCGTTTTTCATTTTTTTTTAATGTGACATAATATGTCGTGATACAACACGTTAGTTTTCATATTTGTGCATTTGACAGCCCGTAGGCAATGCAATATATTTTATTTCTTTTCTACTGGAACATGAGTATTGAGTATTGATGCCTTTCAGAATATAGACGCAGAATTATTTTAAAAGTCTCTGTACCACACGTCTTTTTAAAATAAAAAATTGCATGCAAAGACCAAATAAATAACAACTAACAGAAAAAAACATGTCATTGCAAATAAACATGTCAAGAACACTCGACAAAAGAAAAAAAAACAAAAAAGAAATAAAGGATGAGATGGAGAATCAAGACATTGTTCTTATCGATCGAGCTTGAATTTCATTCGGAAAGTACTCCTGAATGAGGTGATATAATTTTTTTTGTCGAGTCAGTGAACCAAACATTTGATCCGTTCCTGGCCTTCCAATCTTCCAATGCTGATCGAATGAAAATTTAAAATTCTAATATTTCTGGATCAATTGCACGGGTTTTTATTTATTTATTTTTTTGGAAATTAAGGGCATTTAGGCATACCCCGGTTACTAAATGATTTTTTCCTCTTCCGCGTATTCGTTACCTACATGTAAACAACAAAGCCACTGATTAGTGACTATAGTCTATAGTGGTGAAGCCACATTCGTTGAATAGGTAATTTTCTAGTTTTGTACATTTACAACATATTTTTTTGCATTATATAGGTATTTTTCTTTATAAAAATCATATTTGACCCAATAAAAATATAAAATTTATTATTGACCCCATAATTTGTAATTTATGCTAAATATATAATCATGTGTATAAAAATTAACAAGTAATATAGTATTTGAACCCCATTACAATTTTTTCTAGCCTGGCTTATGATTGACTACTAAACTCTCACGTTCAATTGTATAGCTTGTTTTAATTGGATATATTGATGAAGTTATTTTTATATTCTTTTTTTGAGGAAAAAAAAATGAAGATTAAGCCGTTCAATTTCATGAGATGTTTGTATATTCTCTTTTGAAAGAAGAATAGTTCCAGTGCGCATCTTATTTTTTTTTAATATATATCCTACCTTAGCGTACGTAAATATCTAGATCAATGGCCGTTAATTTTGGAAAAAAATAAAGGTTATTATCTTTCCAGTATCAACATTAAGTAAAATTTTCATAAATTTGTATAAATGTTATCTCTAATGACTTGTCTGAATTTTTATCTCTAATTTTTTGATCTTGTAGACAAAATTGTACGTAGATAAAAATTTAAAGACACTCTAGAAATATCTTTTGAATAAAAGATAGCGATCTAGTCCTCAAATTTTGTTGCGGTTGCATCCTTAATTGTTATAAATCATATTGCAAATTGACAACAACTGTGAACATATAATTCGCAACTTAATGGATCATTGTAACTGTCAGATGGATTCGGTTTCTTAAGTAGTAATAAACAGACAATCATATAATAATATCTTAAAAAATTAATCCAGCGGGACCTATGAGCAATTCTTGAGAAAAACAATATATATCATGGCAACAGCCAATACCGTACGTGAACATTGGCAGAAAAAAACGTAGCATCCACTGCGACCATTTGATTTCCAACTTGGCGAATGGCGCCACTCAGGAGCCAACTTATCTGCTTCTGAATTCACCAAGAAAAAGCGCAAAAAAGTGTCACTGACAAATGCTGAGCACACGAGGCGTCTTGTCTCTGCTCCAGCCGTACCAGTATAGAATGACCTGGTTCCGACGTCTCAGCGCAATCTGATTTGGGATTTATTAATGGAGTCTTGTTAGGATTTCATTGATGTTATGAGACTGAGAGCGCCTCATTTGTCCACATTATATGGGCTCAGTGCATTGAGATATCATTATTTGATGTATACTGTATACGTATTACATACCATTAAATTATTATAGATTTGTTAGATATTTATCTTTTAAAGATCTTTTGACAATAAATAAGTGACAATTTCGTTAATTAAGAAAAGTTACCAACAATATATAACTAACCACTGGCTTGATATTAATATTGAAGTTAACAAATTTACTAAAAAGTAGCGCAACCAATAAGTTATCTGACAATTTTAATTTCACCAAATTGATAATTACTAAATAATGTTAGAAAATTTGATCTCATCAATTGATGTATAATTTTAAGAGAAACTAAAATAAGCCGTGATCGACAGATGAGCCTCTCAGTTACGATTATATCTCAATTTCAAGGTTTTAATGGATGTTTTGTACCGCTCAATGTGTTTTCACCTTGAAATCTCATTAGAGACAAAATTTACATTTTTATTTTTTATTTTTTTGGTATTTTACAAAATTTTTAATCTAAACAATTCTGGATTCGGCCCTAATAACAATGATTTTTTTAAAATCTAAAAGAAATAGTACAAATTTCAAAGAAATATAAAATTTGATCACCAATGAGATTTTAATATAGAAAACACATTGAACGGTACAGACCGGTCATTAGAATCTCAAAAATTAAAATATAACCGCGACTGATGAACTAATCAATAAGTCGGGACTGATTTTGATCTAGCTATTTGATGCACACCGCACACGCATTGGTCTATTGGAAAATTTTGTAGAGAATTAACCATGTACAAACGAAACGAGATCCTCTGAACTTCTTTTAGATCAATGCATGTGCCCAGTGGTCTTCCTCACATCTGAGCCGTCGAAATTAGATCAGACAATGATGGGTGCTCCGTGAATAGTACCAGATTGATAGGCCCGAAAAAATTTTAACCATTGAGATTCAATCGGACGGCTCCGATGCGAGGAAGACCACTGGACTTCTATACAGAAGTCCAGAGGATCAAGATGCATGTACAAACCCCTCCGGTTGGGATTTTATCCTGAGGTGAGATCGGTCTTATTTTTCAACAAATGAAGTCATGGAATACAAGGAAAAAAATTAAAAAAAAATATGAAATACAAGAAACCGTTGACACGTGACATTTTATAATTCAAAGGGCACTTTAATAAAGAAAGTTTACAGTATTGTCGAACATGTATTCCTTTTATTGTTGCGGTTGTTTCGGAGGACACCACTTCACTTGGGTACGGATATAGTCATATAGCTTAGATTTTAATGCGGAACGGATTTTGAAAACTATACAGATTAAATCTGTACGAAAAAGACAGGTCCAAAAAAATTTAGCAAAGAATTAAGAATATTATAAAATATTTTCATGAGGTGCTTCCAAACCCAAAAAAAAAAAAAAAAACGTTTGGAAGGTCCAAAATCTGCATCGAATATTTTTAATTTATTTTTGTTGTTTTAAAACTATTTTTGTTTATTTTATGCGGTTATTAAATTTCCTTTATTATAGATTTGAGATGGCCATTTAAAAAAAAAACATTAATTCAGAACAGAATTCTTTCATGTAAAAGAAATTAATGCTCCATTTTGTGTCAGATTAACAATTATCTCAAACATTTATCTATCAAAATGATACATGCATTCGATTGGCATAAATTGTACAACAGTGAACTTTGGTAATTCTAGCTATTAGTGTTCAATGCCTGCAATTTTGTGTCCACTCGAGTATTCTCAAGCATGCACAACGGCGAATCATATTAACATGAAAAATGACAAAAAGTTAAAAAAAAGATATCGGAGGCACCAATTACAAACCAACACAACATGGCAGAGTTTTTCTTTGTCTGCTGGATTGTACTTAGAAATGTCGATGAAGAACGAATAAGACAGTACGATCGATGGGATGTGAAGAAAATGAGCAGACAAGATTGTACTCGACAATTGTAAAATGTTTTTTGGACAATTGTAAAAAGTTGTACGCGCATTCCACTATGCAAGGCCTTGCGCTGTGATTGGCTTTCAAGTTCAAAAGATAGATTATGACGAAAACCGCAAAGGAAAAAAAAAAAAGAACTCTCTTATTTTTTTATCACTAATCAAATTCACTTCAATATCCAGATTTGTATCAAAACGGTTTTAAGTCTTTAATAGTTTTTATGGTAGATGATAGAAAATACAACTTATTTAAAACCTGGCTAACATTCTTTGTAAATATTTAGTTTCTAAAAAATTAATTGACTTTGACTTCCGTTATTCTTAAAAAAAAAAAAAAATCTATCGGTACATTAATAAGCATGAACATATGAAATTGATAACATCAAAATGGGTGGATTGGATTGTGGTCAAACCATATCTATATATGTATTTTTTTGTTGGATACAAACACAAATACATATATGTTTGGATACAAAGTATATATATTTCAGATATTAAGAGAATACGAATACAAATGTGATATTGCCAGATACAGATACGAATATGGATATATTTCAGAAAAAAGAATATCTATAAATTAACACATTAGTAGAAATAAAAAATAAATAAATATTAATCTCGGTATAATGTGTCATCATACGTCAAATTACTACATAAATCATATATCATCATATGTAATCATCATAATGAGAAAACAAAAACAAAAAAAATAATATCTATGTTGTCATCATATTATGTTATTAATCCATTCAAAATATTATTATAAACCTAGCTATCTATTTAAAGTTAAGTATTATCAAATAAAAAAATTATAGCACTAGAACAGTAACTATAGTTAATCATTTTATGCCACTTCATTGATTCAACCAGTGGCGAGTCCAGATTTTTTTTAAGCATGGGCACAATAAAATTAATGTAAATATAAAATAAAAATATTTTAAATAAAATATTAATTTTAAACTTTAATTTTAAAATAATTTATATTATTTTTATAACAAATAATATTCGTAAATAATTTTATTGTCATCAAATTAACTATTTTGATTGTACGGGTTATATTCAATTTTGTCTACACACAAAAACTATATCTGTATTGTTTTTCCATTAATCTTTTGCTATATTAAGGGGAAAAAACAAGGTTTTGTGGGCTCACAAATCACCTATTCACATGACCACGCAAAAATGAAAGAGAAAAAAAAAAATGCAAAAGCGGATGCCTGGGTGGGGATTGGGAAAAAAAAAGTACAAAACAGAGGCGCAAAAGAACATGAAAGGAAAAAATTAAAATAAAAATACGGATCAGCATAGAAAAAACTTAGTTCTCGAACATGATTGACGTTTATATCAGCGAATCAACAGTTTATTTGAAGTGGAGCGATGTGAATTCCACACAGATCCGAGCAAATTAAAACAAATAGAAGATCCACTTTGAACCCAAGCACTGAGGCACACTTTAGTTTCAAGCGTAGGCACACTTCAGTTTCAAGCGTAGGCACCAAAACCCAAAACAATATATTAGACTTAATTTCAGAAAAATAAGGGTAGGCAAGTGCCAACCCTTGCCCCTTACTGGACTCGCCACTGGATTCAACAAGGGGTGAAAATAGATCAGATACACACTCTAGATATGGATCAGCCGGATAGCATTTTCTATATTAAATATGATACATATCGGATAGTAGTCAAACCATATCCATTATTTGTATTTTTTGTAGGATACGAATACAAGTATAGATATGTTTTGATATGGATACGGATACAATTCAGTATAAGTGTATCTCTTGAATTCAGATACAGAAGAGAGTTTATTCGTATCGTCTTCATCCCTAGTAGTGGATGATGAGTAATGACTCCTCGTTCTCTACTTGCCCAGTTCCCATTGTTTTTAAAATCGGACCGGACCAGCTCATTCAATCGGTTAAACCACGAACCGGATCACGGTCCGATTTGACAATCAGAATCGGCGGTTTTTCAATTGAGAATTAATCTTACCAAAAGTCGGAGCAAATAAATTGTCGTGAGGCAGTAACTTAGTCACTGGGCCACCATGGGCTCTTAGCCAGGTTTGATCTTATTATACTATTAAATATGACAAATTCTCCGGTTTTCTTCAACCGGCTGAACGGGTTAAATCGCCGAACTGTTTGGCCACCGGTTCACTGACCGGGTCAATTTAAAAACATTGCTAGTTCCTTGCTAGTTGCTATTTCATTCTTGATCCTTTGGAGGAAAGATGCAGTAGAATCTTCAAAGGAATTTCGAAATCTCCTTACTATCCGATGGTTTTACTGGAATGTGATTCTCTTATATAAAACACCTGGGATTCCTATTTTCTTTTCGCACTTGCTTTTGTTTTTCATATTTTACTTTCTTTTTCCATTCACTTAGCTTCTGGCTAACTTCCCTTTACAGTTCAATTTCAATATATAAAAAATAAGGACTTGATCTTGTTTTTCTTATAAAAGAAATACAGCACAAATTATATATAAATATTTTTTTATTCATTTTCATTAAAAAATAGTTTTATCTATGTCATATCCACGTCTGTTCTTGCGCATTAATCATTAAATACATTCCTTCCCTACCATACCGATCGAAGAAAGGCAGAATAATTGTTATGGGAGTCAATGTACAAATAATACAAAATTTCATTATTTCTATTTCTTTTATATCTAGGAGAAAGTAGCGGGGTAAGCCATGAAATTTTGTATACCTATATAATTTTTATTAAATACTTAAAAATAGAGTTTTGTTTGTTGACTTAAAAAATAGTACAATTCCATAGAACATGTTTGAATGAATTTTCCCCTCAGCTGCATCCGCCCATGCATGTAATTGTCCTGCTAGGGTTGACGGACAAACGAATATTAACTAATATTCAAAAATAAATAGCAGAAAAATATAATATTTTTAGCACAACATGTATAATTATATCAAGAAAAAGAATACAAAAACAATTATATATGTCTTATTTATAAGAACTATTGTTAATTAATAAACTATTTGAGATGTTGTACAAATTAATCTCGCCGTTAACTGTAAAAATTACGGACTGCAAGTGCAAGAAAATAAATCACTCGAATTGATTGATGAATGTCAAAAAAGAGAGATTTTTGCGTTAAAAGTTACAGTTAAAACTATGCTGTCAGCTCATATTCGTTTAACGCACCCCTAGGCATTGAAGGTAGGCCTGTCAATCGGTACCGTTTGACCGTTTCGCTGTGATATGAAATGGTAACGAAACAGTTAGTGGTACCGCTAATTCTTGCATCTCGATAATGGAATGGCAAACGAAACGAGAGCCAGAACGAAATAACACGTGTCGTTTACTGAAATCGCATGTTTTGTGCGTGCCGTTTACCGTTTCGTTAAACAGAACGATTAACGAAGTGACGAAATCATACCGTTTTCTTAGTGGCACAGTAAACGAAATCGCCTATTCCGTTTTCGTTAACCAATAACCACGTTTGACACCCCTAATTGAAGGCACCTTAAGGCATTGTGTGTCGCATGTTGAGACTGGCATGATGACAGATGAGGCATGAGGTGCACGAGCACGACACCTACCCAAATTCTCTCTTTTATTTATTTATTTTTTTATGAACATCCCAAGGAGATCGACAATCGTTATAGTATATGTATGTAGGTGTGTTTGGATGAGGGGTTGAATAAGGAATAAGAATTAGGTTCTCGAAATACGTGTTTGTCCAAATTTCTAATTCTAATTCCATAGTTTTGTTAGAATATGGATAAAGACCCAAATTTCTTATTCCATAGTTGTTTGGGTTGCACAAGAATAAGAAATTTGGAGCTTATTCTTATCCGAATCCTTATTCTTGCGCATCCAAACACACATATAAAGTTTTGCTATGGTGAGTTGCAACTTACCAAATGATCGGTGAGTTGCAACTTACCAAATGATCGGTGAGTTGCGATCAAAACTTTTAGAATTAGTTCAAAATGACTGATTTGAACCGTCTAATATGATCTCTCTATTGAAATCTCCATGCACATCAAATTTTATATTTTTTTAAAATTTTTAAGTATTTTTTTCGGATTTTTAAAAATTACTGTTTTTGAACGGTTTAGAACTAATTAGATTAATGATTTTCTAAAATTTCAAAAAAAATATTTAAAAATTTTGAAAAAAAATGTAAAATTTGGTTTGCATGGAAATTTCAATAGGGAGATCATATTGGATGGTTTGGATCAATCATTTTGAACTAGATCTAATTGTTTTGATCGCAACTCACCGATCCTTTGATGAGTTGCAACTTACCATAGCAAAACTCTCTATATATACTAAATGCAGTCATACATGCAGTTGACAGTTCTAAATCATCTATATCCGCGATTACAAAATGTAACCTAAAACATAACACTACACTTAAGCAAAGCTAATGGGCTACCACGAAGCCCCAATTCTACAAATTCAACAAAAGCTACCAGTACACAGAGCGCGAAAGTTCACACATAAACATGGCGGAGCCATAAATTTATTGATAGATCCTCAGCATAATATATTTATAATAATTCATATTAATTATAATATAACTATAAATTTAAAAATAAGATTTAATGGGATTCAAATGTAAGTACGAATAAGAAAATTACTTTAGTATAAAATGATATGCATCAGAGCTTTTGAGAAAAAAAATAAAATAAAATGATGATATTGTTCCCTATTTTTCTTGAAGCCACCTATGGATATGAACAAATTAAGATAACATAATAACTATAATAAAACTCAACCAAGGAGCCACATCTATCCTGGCAATATTAATATGTACTTTCCTCTTGAAACTTCTGCATCCCAATTGGAGAACCTACCCATTGAAAAAATAAAAAAAACTAAAAGCAGACAAATAAACTGAAGAAGCTGAAAGCCTCTCCAAATCTTGGAAAATACTCTTTGTTTCTTTTCCCCAAATACTCCGTCGTAAGTAACATAACAGCTAATTAATTAAGATCGTATGGAAAGTAGTCCTCTTATCTCAGAAAATCAAAGTTCTTTTGTAATCGTGTCCAAGCTCGTCAATTACTCTATTTTATTTGGGTAAATTTGGAACCTTTTGACTTGAATGTTTAAATATTTACTTTCCTGCAATTTGAAAACAAAGATTCGCTTGCTACGTAGTCAACTCATGAATATGTCTAGCCAGAGCTCATCTTGCATCCGACAGAAGTTGAAAATATTTTAAACATTGCACTTGATATTTGGTTATATAATATGAAGAAACAGAGCTAATTAACCATATATTCAGGGAGTAGCAAAAAGGGTCTCTGTTGTTGAGAGCTGAGATGAGAAAGGAGAAGCAATTGATTAACGGCATAAAACTCATCTTATTATTTTTCTTAATTTATGTTACTTTACAGATGATTGAAGATTTTTTTTCTGAATTTATTTTTATATGTAATTCCTTACATTCAAAATTTTCTGTACATTCATATTTTATAGACTTTAATTAAAATAGGAGTCTTCTCACAAACGAACACGTAGCGAATTAACTGAAATGAAGCCAAAATGAATTTTTTTTTTTAAATAAAAGTACAAGGATAAGGGGAGTGGAACAAAAAAAGGGAGATCAGTGGTCCTAATCCATTTTTTGTTCTCCCCAAATTAAAATTTGAGCATCCTTTTTTCAGGATAATCAGCTCCAAAAATAGAATAAATTAAAATAGACGAGGTTGTGAAGGTCCCCATCCTAGGATGATATAATCAAGGATAAAGAAATCAATTAGTGTAAATCTACTCGATTACAATTTCATCACTATTCTTTTCCTAAGAGGAAGAAGGAAAATACCATACATAAGACTTTCATACCGTTGAAAACACAGTAGCGCAGTTGTTTCAAAGTTCCGTTTATTAATTGATTTGAGGATGTAAAGATAAATCTTTTTTTTTATTATTTTTAGGTCCTCGCTCTGATTCCATTGCCTAGTCATCCACTGCTTATGGATTGAGATAAAACATGGGTGCTTACATAGATTTGAGTAGATAAATCATGTTTTAATATTTTAACGAGTTAACATTTCGATATCCACAAAATAAACCTTCTTTATTCCTAATTTGATCATTATTTAAAGTAGAGATATGGATGATAATGTCGGATTGAGTGGGGATTGACTTGGCCCATTCTATCTAATCAAGTTATCTAAAAATATCGGCAGATTTTTTCATCAATACTAGTTTTGGACCCCAGAGTCCGGTCCAAACTGACCCGATTTTGGGCTGTTATCGAACCACCACAAACCGGACAGGGCGGTCTGGTTTATGCAGAACCGGTGAACTGAACCGAACGGTTCATGTGTTTTTGTCGGTTTTTTATTTTGATCCGCATAGAAATAATTTCCCACAAAAATATGGCCAGTAAGGTTCGAACCTGGGTTACTAGATATTAATGCAGAACCAGTGAACTGAACTGGATGGTTCAGGTGTTTTTATTGGTTTTTTATTTTTTATTTATTTTGATCTGCATAGAAATAATTTCCCACAAAAATGTGGCCAACAGGGTTAGAAGACAGGAACTTAAACCACTACACCAGAAGGATTTTTGTGCTAAATGACGTTTTTATTATTTAAATATCATATCATTGTTTTTACGTAATCCAGTCGAACCGGTTGAACTATTGAACCGATGACATTACCGAATCGATGTCCGGTCCAGTTTTCAAAACATTGAAAAAAAATGGAGCGGTAGTTCAAAATATGGTTTCCGACCCTTGATACATTTTTTTTCCGATGGAAGACCCATAATACATTTTAATATCCTCTTTTATCCAAAAATCATTTTCCTTTCTTGCTTCCCCGTTTTACGCACTATTCGGTTGTTTTTTCCCCCTACCAAGTTACTACCTATAACTCTAATACTGCCACTGTCCTCTCCGTTCGGATTAATTTTTTGTTGTCTTGCATTAGCAGAGTCAGAATTTTTTTTTCCAATAGAGATTAATGAAATAACTATCAATTAAGTAATTAAATTTGTATCAATATCCATAGATTTTTTTTTTTAACTAAGGGAATCAACAGTGAAATTATGGTAACACTTCAATGAAGTTCATATATATAACTTCTTATGAATATTGACATATTAGATTTATTTTTTAATTAAATTGGATATTTTATCTCCCTTTCCCCAATCATTCCTTTTCTGCAGTGGTCTCCGCCCTCGTCCCCCACTCGAAACCTTCAATTCCAATCAGTCCCTGATTGTACCCATTTGTCTTGTTTAGACCTGACTCTGTTGATACTAATAATGAAGTTTTTTTTTATTTTTTTATTATGTATGTACTTGAAAGTGATGTAAAAAAAAAAAGTTAAAACGTTTGAATTTATAAATTCAAGCATAAATGATGAAAGGTTAGCACCTTTGAGACACATGACTATTGACATTGGATCCCTTATTTTAGAAGTTTTATTATTTAGTCTTATGTACTTAATTCTTCTGTTTAGTATTTTTGTGCTATATGGTTGATAGTTCGCATGTTTTATCATTTAATTTCCACGATCTAGTATTAATTACAATTCTTTTAGGATTTATTTGGCATTCTTATGATTTATTTTATATTTATAGGCTGCACTTTTATATGAATTTTTCGGATTTACTTTCGTATGTCCGATTCTTTTATATTCACATTAATAATTTTTTCGATTCATTTCACATTCTTCAGTTTTTCGGGATACATGCATAAGATTCAATTAAAATTTTTTAAGTGACTCTAACTGATTAAGCTTTTCCTTAAATGCATGAAGTATATTAAAATTGACATAATGTTGTATCGTTATTATTATTTCTCTTTTTTTTTTTTTGGGGGGGGGGGGTGTATCTATGCATAATAACATAAAGTTTTTTGTACTAATGATTAAGATTATATTCACATTGGTGCACTTAATTATTTTTATGATTTGGTTGTAATGTAAGACGCATTTGTTCTGTAGAATTCTGGGGGGCACCATATTTGGGACCCGGATCCTGTGTAGCGCAGCACAGGTGTAACGCACCATCCCAGCCGTCCGATCTGATCGGAACGGTTAAATTTTTTCGGGCCTTACAATCTGATATAATTCACGGGCCACCCATCATAGATCGGACAGCTCAGATGGTGCGCTACACGGCACAGGATCTCGATTGCCATATTTGGCCTGCCAAAACTTATAATTACTTATAATAATGCTGTCCAACATTATTTGATTGGTCAATTCTGTTTGATATCAGTGGATATTGACACACCAGTATCTTAATTAGAACTTAGACACGCGTAATCCGATAGCACTTGTCGATTAACTAGATCAGTGGAGGCTGATAGTTAGCCGCCTGAGATTAAATTTAAAAAATCTCTGATTTCATCTGGCCACACATACTTTTTGTAGATTTTGACTATAATAATAAATGGAATGTCAGCTGATGCAAAAAAAAAAAAGTTAAATGAACAAAGCCACAAAGGAGGTGTGTACCGACCCATGAATTAATTTCGGCCCTTTATAAAAGCTATATATACTGCGACTTTGGACGGAGATTCCGTGTCATGCAATAAAATATTAAAAAATGCTAGCCATGCTAGGAGAAGCTGGCTTACATATACAATATTTTATCACAATAATAGTTCTTCGTACCAGACAAGACATTAAACAAACTGAAGCATAACAAAAAGAGTACTCATTTTCATACCGGTTTCCACCAAGCAAAAAAGCAAAAGCCGCCTATTTGCATTTGTAGTTCGTGACCACTGACCAATCACCACCTCAGCGGCGTCAGCGCTGACAGGGTTTGGCATCTCACGCATCAATTAGTCGCAACATTAGACTTAGTTAAATTTAAAAAAAAAAAAACATTAGACTGACCCTCCTTAACCCTTGTTGAAGCTACTCATGATTATAATACCATATCATCTTCCATTTTTCACTTTAAAAATGAAGTTACGATACTTTCCATAATACTGATCAATTGATCTTAATATGCCTAAAATGTTAAGGTTAAAAATTCCAACGATTTGTCAGTCTTTTGATTTAATGTGACATATATATCGAAATAAATTAGACAACCAAGTTTATAATTATCATAATTTCTGTTACTATTTTTAAGGGAAAATTCTTAATTATTCAATACCATTAATATTCACTCTTAAAAATAAATAAAAAATCTTTTAAAAAAATAAATTTTAGTTATCTTGCTATAACATTTTTGTATAGGTTGTCTGGATGCATTGAAGATATATTCTTATAAGAGTTATATTTCGGAAGGGTAATTTAACAATCCAAACAAAATTAAATGAGTGAGAAAGAACTCCCTCTTTTTTTTAGTGTTTCTAAAATCGTACCGGCACCCCTACCGGTCAGATGGTCGAAATTCTATATTTTCAAATTTTTTTTTGAAATTATCCGATATTTTCTCTTACAATACCGAATACCGCCGTTTCAGTCACTGTTCTAATTTTTGATATTACTAAAATTTTCTGGTATCTGGTACGGTTTTCAAAACACTGTATTTTTTAGGTCTTCCCGGAAACATGAAATATAGAAGGAAAAAAAAATGAGAGATTGGATATTTACATTGTTGTTGTTGTTGTTATTGCTATTATTAAGTAATATTTATTAAAAAAAATCAATTATTATTTTGTTATTCCCTCAATCACTATTTTTCAATATGTAAATCCAACCATTATGTAAAATAATTTTTCGGAATATTACTTTTCTCAACATTTAGGTATTTCACTTTTTATAACCACCGATTTTAAAATTACTAATATCCGATGTTTTTCTTGGACTCTTTTCAGCAATCAAACACTCCTATATAGATTGAATTGAGTAGCTGAGTAGCTCAGAGCCTCAGACCGACAATGTAAACTTCAAAACTTGAAATTTGGAACTAGTGCACTGGCAGACCAGTACTACGCACTGTCCTAACCTCAAATTTTTTTTTTTTTTTTAAATTTAACCCTCTTATGGATCGTTGAGATTTGACCATTTTAATTACATAATAAAGCTTGATAATGATCATCCTTGATATTCCTCATCCCATCTTCTCCTGGGAGTCTACATATTTTCTCTTTCTATTTTTGAAAGTCAGCGCTAATTATCATTCTAATTTTGTCGCTCATCCCATCATCCAGAGCGTACTCCCTCCCTCCCTTTCTAACACCTATGTTTCCCTTCCTCTCCCACCTCATGCTGACTTTCTATCCCACCCTTCCCTCCCCCTATATATTATTTTCCTAATTGTTCTATTTCTAGATGTTAATTGTCCAAATAAATTTTATTTGTTTTAGTTTCCAGGACTGTTAATAACATTTTCCAATACAATTAATTTTTTGTTCTAGGACAACAATACTTTTCTAATTGTCCTAGTTCTTTAAACTAATTGTTCTGATTTTGTAAAATAATTGTTCTAGTTTCCAACTTCCCATGACAATTAATAATATTTTTCAGGACAATTATTTTTTTCAGGACCATTAATATTATTTTCCTAATTGTACTAGTTCTGTAAACTAATTGTCCTAGTTTTTATAATGATTATCCGGGTAAAATATCTTAATTGTCCGGATAAAAATTAATTGTCTTAGTTTCTAGGACAGTTAGTATTATAATATAAGACAATTAATATTAATTTATAGGACAACATGAGGTGAGAGGAGGGGGAGGAAGTATAGGAGCCAAGAGCTAGAGAATGGAGGCATGTACGCACTAGATGGAAGGGGATGAGAATCAGAGAGGGGAGGAGTGAGTAAATGTTGGGAGTTAGGGGAGGGGGTGAGTAAATGCTCGGGGATAGAGTGGGTAATGTTAGTATTGCATGGGGATGATGGAATCTAAAATATGGTGGTAAGCCATTCTGTTTAAAAATTCATAACTTGCAACTCAAAAGCGGACAAGTTTTTAACATTTTATGGTTAATCAATTAAGTCCAATTTGAATCTTGATCAATTGTAATTTAAATTGCTTCTATTTTTCAGCTTATAGAAATAAATTGATCCAAAAACCAGCCCTTAAATTAGTGAAAAAAAACCCTTAAAATGAGTGGAAAATACGATGCACTTCGAATGAAAGTTTAGGTTCGAAACTCACTAGAAAGTTTTTTTTATGGACATTTAATTTGAAAATAAGTCAGAAGTCTTAACTTTCTCATCATCAAATAAAAAAATAAATAAAATTGATTTACGGTATAATTTGCCCTGAAAATATATGTGTAACCCAAACAATTTGATTTATTTACATCTCCAGTTTGAGTCATATTTATTTATTTATTTCGTAATTGCAGATTTAATTGCTTATAAAATACCGAACCGTTCATTATAAACTAAAAATTTATGATACGTGAAATTAAACAGTTCGTATTGCACAACAGCACAATTTATCCGTATATGTGCCATAAGACACGGACTGTATAGAATGGATTGAAAGTGCATGCAGTTCCATGATTTTTTTTAACGGCTCTGTAGGTTACTTGCAATATTTTAAGTCTTGAAAGGGTCAATTTGAAGTAGTCTCCAGTCTCCTCGCAATATCAATAATCTACAATAGAAATATTAGTTTAAAAGTACAAGGGCGACGCAGCTGTACCCTATAAATACCTTAGGCGGGAGATGGTTCTAAGGCCACTTATTCAGTTATTTGTGTTCTGTTCCAACAAAGACGAGAACAGGGTATTCTTAACACAGGGGATACACATCAAAAATTACGTCAAATCCTATACCAACATATGCTTAATGGCAACCCGAATTGCAGCGTTCACCTTCCTCCTTATGGTGCTCTTCTCTCTTGTTTTGATCGGCGAATCGAGGGTTTTAGAAAGGATAGAGATAACCAATTCTGTTCGAGCTGCAGAGGCAGTCGACGCTACCATTGTTACCCACCCACGAGAAACCAGACAAGTCTCAAATCTCTACGAGTCGAAGAGGTTGAGTCCCACTGGTCCCGATCCCCAGCACCATTGAGAACGTTTTTTTTTCTCTGTTTTGTTTTTTGTTTTCTCCAAGCAAAATTTCACGCTGGACTGATTGCTGTCTGTTTAACCTTTTTAGTTTTGTACGATCAGAGTTCTAATTGATGAGTAACAAAGAATTGAAATTTTGCTTTCTTAAGCTTATGTAAAATGTAATGTATTTAAGAACGAGTCGCATGTTGCTTACATAAGCATAATACAACAGATACAAGCACCTCAATCCATGTTTTATAAGTATATAAATACAATATAGCAATCTTAATTTTACCTACCATCATGTGCTATTTTAAGAGCTAGAAAAATTCCAATCATTAAAAAAATGCTTAATCAGTCCCTCGCTTTCTATAAATATTTCTTTCTGTTTTTTGCTGCTTTGTTCATGTATGGCACAATGCTGGAAGCCAGGAACAGACTAGGTTGATCGTACCACTTTCTCGTACAATATATAAGGCTAACTTTGCTGCTGTATTTGTTAAACTTAAAGTTTGATTGTGGAATCCACCAATTGTGTAAAAGTTGGGCCTTTTTTAGTTGTTCTGTGGTCACTGGAGGTGGCCTTTTCAGTTATCTGTTTTCTCTGCTTCCTTTTTCTTTTCCCTAGTTGGAGTATTCTATGTTTTTATTTAATTTGAGCAATGGAACTTCTTCAAAGTGTACATGCTCGATTGAGCAAAGATCATAAACAAAACTAGAATGGTCAATCAGAATTCACAGAACAACTGGGTCCAAACGATATTGCACTTAAAGATCAATTCCATAAATATCATGCTCAGCCACTTGAATCTTCTAATCAGTATGAATGTACTTTCTATACGGAGGCAGACCGTCTACACCTCAAAAGATGTATAACCTCATTTAGAAGTCATTTTCTTAATTCATATAGAATGCCGTTGCTTTTTATTTGAATTACCGAATTGATCGATAAACATCAAAATTAAGTATGAGATTGATTTGGAAGCACATAACTAACTTCCTTGCAGTAGGAGGAGCATTCGAAGACTGTTTGAGAAGTCGGTCTAAGTGTGCATCATCCACAGCAAGGCTGGTGCTGATGCCAAAATAATTCCCGACACTGGTGCTTAGGTTGAGTATGTACAGAAATACTTGAGTCAATGTGGATGTTAATAGGTGCGGCAAGTAGTGATTGCAACCAAGGTTTTCTATCTCCACGGAGTGCCTATACAGATAGCATGTGTGCTGTCTGTGCAGAAAATTATTCAAGGGTAAATTATGCACTAAGAATACGATTACGATAGCTAGATATCAGCATATATGTACAGAGATTTGAATAGAAGCTAGCTTTAGGAAGATACTCAAGATTACAATGCATCTTTATATTGTGTTTGTGTGTGCGCGTTATTTTTCTTTTTAGGTAAGTTTCATGCAATTTGGAAAAATTTGCAAAAATAGTTCCTCACACAAGGTGTATCCGTAGCCGTGACAATATTTTTTTCATTTTTAGTTTTTTTACCTATAAAGCATGCATAATTTTTTTTATTTTTGTAGAAGTTCATTATCCTTCTCTTCTTTACATGGAATTCTGTATTATTTACATTTCAATACCTCCCAAGTTCCAACTGGTAATGACATACCAACTTTGCCCTTCTTCCATCCGAATCATTTTAAGTTTGAAAAAGGAAGTGTAGTGGGTTGATCTTTGATAAATAAATGTTAGAGGCTATTTAATAACGACCAAAATATTTCGCCAATGCGCACGGATCCCACCCACCCTCGGTGGAATCTTCAATATACGAGTTCAATTGTGCTTTTATATTGTAGGGTTTATCTAGTTGTACTCCTCCATCCCTTCTTAACTTAACTCATTGAATTAATTTAAGATAGTGATGAAAGCAGTTACTATAATTAATAGCCTTGATGTATGAATTATTAAATTACTAACACTGAAAGCTCTCCAGCTTTCTTTGACTTACAGTTGGAGCAACTACAACTAAAGTCCGGTTATATGCACTATATGATAATGCCATAAAATTAGCTCTTTTGCTATTTGGGTCTAGTTTGACTTGCATTAATACATTACAAACTGACATAATCGTATCTCAATACTTAACAAAGTTTTGTTTGTGGACGTTACGATTTTGCATGCTGACGCCTTATAGGGGCCCAATATTTGTGCTTTAAATTCGAGTGCATGGATCATAGAATATGCACCAAATTCGTTCTTGACTCTTCAGAACCTTGAACTTGTAAAATAATTTGGCCTTTCCAAAAAGGAACAATTTTGTATGAGTTCAATATTTCTGGATAACCACTAGCTATAAAAGCGGCCGTGAGCTGATCACAGCTGCACTCTCATAGATATATTTGAAATTGAAATAACTAAATGAGTTTTGTTTTTTTGTGCTTCCTTTTTCACCAAATCATTCTCTACTTTCTTTCTATCCGACGCTGACTAGACCGTGCCGAGCATATATTTGGGGTCGCAATTCTGAATTCTCAGAGCAAAATTTCTTTCCTTCGAGTAAGTCCTTTTCGTCAAATGATTTTTACAATTAATGGAGATGCTTAATTATGTGTTATTCATATGATGTTAAAATGCATCTTCGTACAGCGAAAATTTGCACTTTATATAGTAAAAATTGCATGTTTAATAACTGATTCTAATTTTTCAAATTTTTTTATCATGTTAGGTATATAAAATTGAAGATTTGTTTTTGTCATTTTATCTTCGTAATTGTGTAAATTGCACGTACATCCAGATATGTCATTTGAACACCTACTACATATTCTTTTGCATATTGTTTGTGCAATATAGGTTAAACTATATATAGCTTATCTTAAAGCGTTGATTTGACCATTATTTAAATTACATTCATCTTCTTCGTTGCAAAAACACTTAGCTAGGTTGTGATCTTTGATACTTTTTAGGAGACCAAAAAACAAGCACAGCACAATACAGAGATATTGGTTAATTTGAGAGGCGTATATACATGAAGAGACCACACATGGATGAGAAGAGTAATTATTAATAGGTTTTTTTTTAGGGTCAATTATTATATAATAGGTTAGTTGCTGTCTTGCTGATCTGGTTTAGAAGTAGCTAGAATCGTGGTGAGAAATTCTTTTAGCCGCCTTTATAAATCTTAATTTGTACACGTTAAATCCTAAAAACTATACTTAAAACCGAGGTCCTTAATAAATAGAGCATACCAACCCTAACCACTTAATCCCTATTGCAGAACGACACCGTTACCACTAAGTTCAAATAGAACAATAATTTTCATTCTTGTTGACACTTTGTACTAGTCAGAATTTTTAAAAGGGTAAATGTAATTCAGTTTAATTTCTTTGTAGATAAAGATATGCTGACTTTAAATATTCAACAAAAGATTCTTTAGCCATTTTCAAACCCACGTACGTAGTAATTCAGTTTAGTACTATTGAATTACAAAAGGTTGATAACATTGTTTGATCCAAAGAGTAATCCCGTTCAATTATGATGCAATATGGTTTCGCGCACACTTCATAAAAAGGGTGTAATTTTTTATCTGACCGTCGGATCCGACTGAAATTTTGACAGGAGCTCCGTGATCCAAAGCCCAAAACAATAGAGAAAGATAATGGGAAAAAGTACGAAAAGAAATATTTTTGGTTCTGAGATCACACAGATTTTTAATTATTTGATAAAGTTTTAATTATCAAAACATAACTAACTATATGAAGACACGACGGTTGTCTTAAATAAGCAAAATACAAAATCCTAGAAAGATAAAATACAAAAAAATTACTAAAACAATCCTAAAATTGTTAAAATTATAAAGAAAGGTCAAAAAATCCATGAAGTAAGCTCGGATCACGAATCTGAGCTGACGAAGTGTGTGCGTGATCATATTGCATCAAATTAGGCTATATAATTAGGTCACATTTAATAGGAAAATAAGCTAAGAATAATAAAAAATAATAAAATTATTTCATGTATAAAAGGTGGTGATAAATTTATTCCTAAATATCTCATATCCAAACAAGACATTAATGAATTTAAGTCTTTTCATTATTGAATTATATATACCAAAATCTGTTAATCGCACAGTTAAAACATCTATCGGATGTTTTAAATCCGATAAGCAACAAACTTCATCCGCTTTATTCGAGACCTCTCTGCTTAGGCGGAATTTAGATAGTACTCTTGTCGAAGTCGAACAATTCGATGATGGATAGTATTATGTCACTAAAGACCAATTAATTAACCCATAAATGATACACGTGAAATCCCATGCTAATACGCAACCGAACTGTATCTTAAGTCCTTAGACGGCTTAAAAGTTAAAACAAATCGTTTCAAAAGAATCGTGTGTAGTCCGTAGTCGGCTTAAACAAAGAGACCTTTCTATCTTTCCACGGTGGCAATGGGACCAGTTCATATTTGCATTAAAATAACATTTGGGCCTAGTTCAATCCAACCGACAATACATCAAGAAATGTCGCCTTTGTCCGAACCCATTATTTTGTTGGGCTACTCTACACTGGTCGGTTAGGTTCAACCCAACCTACTGATAGTCTCCAATTTGTTAAAGGGAATTACACTACGCAATTAGGAGACGCGCAATCAAGCAATCACAGCGCGCGTCTCCTGACTCTCACGTGAGTCGGTCCCCTCCCCTCATCCTTCCCTCCTTTTACCTCCTATTTCACTCCCCTTCAATTTTATTTCTATCTCCTCCGCCTCTACTCTCCTCACCCTCTACGGCTCCATCTTCTCTCTCTCGCTCCCCTCTTCTCTCTCTCATCGACACCCTTTCGCTCCCCCTTCCCCTTCCTCTGCTCTCCTTACCTCCCTTACCCTTCATGTTTCCATTTTGCTCAACTCTCTCACCGTTAAACCATCTCAGCACAATAAAACAAAAATGAATAAATATAAGTTAAATAATATATCAGATAAAGGGAATATATATTTTACAGTAGGGAGTATATAATATCTATTAAGGAGTGTCAATTATATTTTAATTTATGTTTTGTTATGGAAGTATATATTTTGTGGTACGGAAGTATCTATTGAGGTATAAGGGAGTATATATTGTACAATATGAAGTATATAATATCTATTAAGAGAGTGTCAATTATTTTTCATTTATGTTTTATTATGGAAGTATATATTTTGTGGTACGGGAGTATCTATTAAGGTATAAGGGAGTATCTAATACGTTTAAATACGTAATTAATTTAAGAGAGTAATTAACAAGCATAAGGGAGTATATAATATGTAGGAAGGGAGTATTTAATAACTTAAAATGAGCAGTTATTTATGCGAGTAATTATTTGTAGCAAAGGAGTAATTAATTGGTTCCAGGAAATATTTTACTTTTCGTAAAGAAGTATCTGATAAGTTTATGTAGTTATACGTCAGAAATAAGTAAACTAATAAGTACAACAGAGTATCTAATAAAAAATAAGGGAGTATTTATTTATCTTAAAGGGAGTATTTTTTTGTCATAAAGAAATATCTGACAGATTTATTTCATTACATGTCATAAAGGAGTATTTATTTGTATGTTAAGGGAGTATTTAGTTTTTACTAGGGGAGCATTTATTTTTACATTTGTTAGTAACGTTGTTATTGTTAGTAACAGGAGGGATGCGCGACAAGAGAGAGCGAGTGAGGGTGAGACGCGCGACGGGAGAGAATGCGCGACGGGAGGGGATGCGCGACGGGAGAGAGGCGCGACGGTGACGGGAGAGAGGTGCGACAGCGACGGGAAGGGTGCGACGAGAGAGGAGCGACGACGTCGAGTGGCGATGTGCGCGACGAGAGAGAGAGGGAGTGAGGCGTGAGAGGAAGGAGGGGCAAAGCAGGTGAGAGGCAGGGGAGGGGAGGGGAGGGGAGGGGAGGAGAGGGGAAGAGGCGGGCGCCTAAGTCGTGTGAGGAAATGAGACCTAGACGATTTTCGTATTTGGCATGGAGGAGAAACCTATTTTTTCCATAATTAGCATTTGATTGGTTGATTGCCTTAGAGCTTGATTGCAGTTATCAGCTCTGTTTGTTAAATGCCGTATTCCTTTTAGACTACACTTTGAACCTTTTTTTGGTTTTTTATTAAAAATAATAAGACTGTTTATTTTAACTAGGTATAATACACCGTGTGAAGAACACATTTATTCCTCTTCGCTCCCTGCGAAAATTGAACACTTTTTCTTTAGAAAAAACGACGAAATCACTGCTCATCTATATCAGAACTCCCAGATTCCACAATTTAAACTTCCTACTTTCTTATCCACACAAAACAATTTAAGTTTTCATTCCTTTTTGCTCATGAAACAATAGAAGCCTTGCTTGAGTAGGTAAAAGGAAAGAATGAAGGATCGTGATATCATATAAAAATGCTTAATTCGTCTTGTTAGTTGTCATATTTGATTTGGCGGTCAGATTTTGTAGAGAAAAGAAACTGATAGAGTATGACAGATAAAAAGCATGGTACCTTTTTCTTTTGTTTATCATTTTTTTTTTTTATGCTGATTGATAGTACGGCAACTTTTTTGGTCTTGAGGTAAAGAACAAACCGAAATCCTGTTTTTAATGGTTGGTCAGACCGACCCATTTATCAAAGATTTCAGCTGGTAAATTACTTTTCTTATATGGAGTTTGACTAAAGTATTACTAATTTTATTGCTTATCGAGTAGGCATGCCTAGAAATTAGGCATTAACACCGGCATTTTTAGTACATTTGAAAAAATATTCAAAAAGTAATAAATGGGTTGAACACTGCACCGTGCATGAAGAGGAGATAACGCTAAGTATTGCTTGCCAACTTATCCTGTTTCATAGTTCCTTCCAATGCTATACAGATGTCACTAGTATAAGACAAAAGGCTTATTAAAATAACTTTTGACTATTTAATCCCGAGGATAATACAAAATTTTCAATTCTAAAGGCACTTTTCTTATCTAATAATTAGTTCCCAAGAAACAACAATCATTTTAAAAGGATAAGAGCACTAAACATGTTTAAAAGCAATATTTGGATAAAAAGTGCAAAGCCTAGATAAACTAGTATTCCTAGCTTCTCTTTCAAATTCCATTGCAGCATCAAATGCTTTTAGATATGTTTAAGAATTTATTAACAATGTCCTGGTACCCTTAAGAAAAAGATCAATGGGGCATACGTATTCAGTATCACACACCCAAAAAAAATGATGTAATATGTATTTACCTTACCACGTTATTTTATCAAGAAGAGCTTTGCAACAATTAATATTTAATGACATTTAATAATTTTTAATAGATTCTGAGTTTATACTGACCTTGCATGAAAATATTGTTCTTCACATGTCAAAGATTGCATCACATTCGCAAAATTAAGGAATTCGGAAATGATCACATTTATATTTACAAATCTAAGAACGAGACTAACAAACATATAGAAGCACTTTCTTTTTTGTAAAATGATCATATTTATAATTTACAAATCTAAAAACGAGACGAACAAACATATAGAGGCACTTTCTTCAATTTAGGCTGTACTTTTGTAGGCCGTCACCTGCTTTGCCACTAAAAAGCTAAACTCGAACTTTTGTCGGTAGAATAAAATGCCAAAAATCTAGCCCACCAGGCCGATTAAAAATATTACACGAGGTAAGTAGGTAACATACAACATAACGTTACATCCTTCCATCTTCTACACTAAAATAATGCATAATAATGGAAGAATAACAAACATGTTAGAAAACATGATAAACTCGTTAGCTTAAACTACTATCAAGCTCGCTCAATACCAAAAGCTAAAATAATTGGGAAACTAAATCAAATGTTCCCCTACTAAATATAGAATAAACTCAAAACAATAGGACCTGAACTAGCAGAGTTACAACATGACTAAAAACTAGCAAGAAAGGCTTAGCTGTACAAAGGACGTAGGGCTCCCTCAACCATCAATCTGCGTAATGACACCAATTTTGTTACAACATGGCAGCTGAAACAAAACAAAATTACTTTATAGACATCTATACATGTTTGGTTGATAGAGCAGTGAAAATGGTATATGCTAAGTTTGTGGTCAGGAAACATTCAAAATGCTAAGGAACACCAATCACAATCAAGGCAGCTAAGGAAGAAATTATCATTAACTTTAAAATATGGAGCATTTTCATACTTGCAAAACCTCAAAACATCTAACCCACACAACAGGATATATCACGAGTAAATCTCCTAAAAGCTAAAAGAAACAAAAAATCAGCATATGCTCCAGCTAAAATGAGAAAAATTGTAACATTCCCTTCAATTTTCAAGAGATTCAGATTAAATAAAATGGAAATGAGGGTCAATTTGCTACTTGCAGAAAAATGAGGGATTAAGGGCACAGACCATAACTTTAGGTCATGTAGGTCAAAATTTGTTTTCTGATTTTGAGGGTTCTCGCTTGCAGGCAATTTATTTAGAGACTTCGCAGGAAGATATAATGAAAACTGTTCTCAAGGAAAATTCAAAACTCCGCAAGACTGTAAATTGGGAACAATATGTAAATACCTCAAATAACATCAGGCTTCTTTCCCGTGAGGATTCGTGAAATCTGAAGTCCTCGGCTAAATGCCTCGTTGAACAGAATCCTTGTCTGCATCTCCTGGAACCCAGGCAACCATGATAAAAGAGCCACTGGTGCCATCACAACAGTACCAAACATTATATCATACAGCCGCGCCACTGCCAGCACTGTGTCCCACACAACAGTTGACTCAATGAACGGCCTTATCACCTGCAGATAGGGCACTTTGATAATCAGTCCAGCTAAAATGAAGTATACTTTTTGGCCTTTTGCAATTATTCTGATATTAATATATCAACAAATCTAGGAGGCATCAGTATAGTGCTATGATACTTGAGCAAAAGTAAAAATCAGAATGTTATTTTAGCGGGCTAACAATAAACCATGATGCAAAATGAATATTTTCAGAACTTTAGTTTTCATTTTAAAGAATATATGAAATGTAATTATCAGCTTATAAGTTACCACAAATTTTTATTCACAAGGACTTAATTTGAGAACCATTGGCAGTAATCTTGTTGAAATCTCCACTTTACATCTGACATTATAGATACGATCAATATATAATGTAAACCATACACATAAAAAAAAACAGAGAGATTTGGCTCATGGTATTTACCATACATAGATCTGCAACTGCCCACATGCATTGACAAAATAGTAGACAAATTAGTCATATAATTAATGCCACGTCTCAGAAATTATCTTTTAGTGCTGCAATACTTTTTACTTAACTTGAATGCCAGTGCCCTGGCTGCCAACTTAAGTTGTTAGCAAGGGATCTATGCTCGTAACTTATTGAGTACAGTTTTGCTCAGTTTTTTCAAAAGGAGAAAAAACTACAGTTGGCCATATAATTGTCAATATAAAATCATACCTGCGCAATTGAGATCAACCCCCAGCCAGTTGGGATAAATGCCAGCATACTGGTAAAAATATCGATGATCTCAAACGAAGTGAATTTGAGTAGAATTATGATTATTAGAGTTGTTAATATTATGACGAAGGCCTGTACAGCACGGTAGTAGATGTGTTCATTGGCTGCATATCGGTACCGTGCATACCACATAAGTAGGAAAGTGCCAAAGCCTAAAATCACACATATCCAGGAGAGGAGGTATACTGCAATACTGGTGCTATCATTTGCAATTTTTAGCTGGTAGACAATGCCATACTGAAATACAAAGTAGCGAAGGTCAAGAACAATCTCGAGTAGCTTTCCCCAGAGACCAGTATTACGAAGGTGGTCCTGTTCCTCATACCACCACACCTCCCAGCTCTCCTCAGCCTTGCAAAACACACCACCATGGAACCAGATCCAGTTCATGAAATCTTCGAAATCATACACTGTTTTTAACCAGTCAAAACCAGAAGGGTTAAATGCAAATGGGGCCATGATCCAAGATACTACCAAAAACCAACTTGACAAGGTCATTACAATGTACACAAACGTATCTTTTGCAATCACACTATGAGATGCATAAACAGTGAGTATTACTCCAAGTTCAATTGCTTTTATGAAATGGCTGCGTGCATAGAGGCGGTAGTTCTCTGCAAATTTTTTATGTTCCACAACGAACCCACGGCCTGTAGCCCTGTATTTTGCACCACCATGAAGAATCGTACGGCCATAATAATGGTTCTTGGTGCCCATTGAAAAGGTATAGAAGACAGAGGCAAGCTGAAATTGCATGGTTAAAAAGTCCCAGACAGCTGTAAGAAAACCATGCTCAAGTGCATTTTCTATTATCATGGGCAAGGCTGTGAAAATACCAAGCTGGATTATAAACTGCTGGTTCAGAACAGTTCCCAAGGCAGTATTATTGGTTGAATCTGCACTACCCTTTATTGCAGCCTCCAATCCACTCAATGACAGATAAAGCCGGCCCCACACAAATGCATACACAGTCAGAACCACCATCATGGTGTTAAAGTAGAACCCAATTGTGGTATAGAATACGGACAGCATACGAAAGAAGTCAAGCCTGTGCCCCAACCGATACACATCTCTGCTTAGGGTTTGTTCACCATTGCCACTCGCCACTTTGGCTTCAAACATGGAAATCTGGTTCAGCCCAACATCCCTTCCCTTCCCCACCTGTATATACTCATGATGAGTCACGTTACCACCACGTAAAGTGCAATTAAACCCCGCAAATATATCTTCACTTATATTGATAACCCTAGATGCTTTACTGACGCCGCCTCGGGTTATGAACCATAGCCGATCAAACACATCAGGGTGACCATAGTGCATTCTCACTTTCAATGGGTTTGCCAAGACACGCTGACCTAATGTCACAAAACTGGATTCCTGTGCAGACATGAATGAAGCCAAAGATGAAACTGAACCAGTAAATACATGCTCACGCACTCCTAGCAGAGTCGGTTTTCGGCTCCCATACTTGTAGTTGTATTCTTCAAGCAAATTTCTCATTTTTAATGCCTCCTCAAAGTAGTTGTCTTGGTTCATATCAATGGTTTGCACTGCATCTCCTCGGGTGAAAATTATTGCATGGTTTTGGTTCTCAGGCTTGCCCTCCCCGATTTTGACTGGGCCTGGTAGCTTGATCCTGTAAATTTCGACCTCCTGTCCTAACTGCTGGTCATACTTCACCAGCACAGAGTAATACTCCACTTGGTCGAGGCCAATGTGCTTTTCATCTATGTATGCCACACGAAGTGCCTCATTGTTTTTCATAAGGTACAAAATTTCATCTGCACGGGCATCCTTTTTGGCTTTCTGGCTGCCATAAATCTGGCAAGTTACAACATATGTGAACTTCATGAGAGCATTGCCATATTCATTCCCTTTGTATAGTGCAGCCACACTGCTGCTGGCTCTGTTCAGGCTGCGAGTCGAAGGTTTCACCGGGTCCGGAAAGCCATACACATTATTCACCTCGTACCTGTCATGACACAAAGTCACAAACTATTCATGTATTTCAATTGCAGCAAGCAACAGCACATATGGCCTCTTAAGCATTATTGAATAACAATGGTTGCGCATAAAAAGATTTAGACACTTAGAACAGCTACCTAATTATATACCAACATGGCACTGGTAATAAGAATGCTTTCCCTTTGCAACTTGGAAATTCTCAAACCAACAAAAACAAAGAAAAAATAAACAATGACAAACTAAGCAATCCAAAGAATCCAAATAAAGATGCCAAACTATTGCTGCGAGGTCAGGAGAGGCAATGTTTCATAATCAAATTTCAAATTCAGTCTCAAATTGGCAATCAATAAACTGTATTTTAAGATTTTATGCCAGGATGTATAGCCATCCTGGAACCACATACCTATAAGTGCCCAATGAGGCGAGCTCCCTTGTTCCATCTCTTATATCACTCTCTGAGGCTGAATCCAAATAAGTTAGCATATTTAGTGCTTTATAATAGTACATCATGCCTCTTACAGTACGAGCCAGAGTCTGACCCCTATATGAAGCCCAAAGCCTCAAATCCCTCAATTTCCCTTCCCAAATCTCATCTTCACTCACCATACCTTCCCTTTTCATCCTCTCCAAGAAGTTAGCCCAATCATCAGCATATATCTTCTGTAAGTAAAACAATATCGATATGCCATCCTCATTTTCTGAACGAAGCTGCTCCTTCGCAAATACTACCTCCTCACTATAGTATGGGGTTAGCACAGAGAATGCATTCATTTTCTCAACGCGAGGTGCGCGTGGCATGTTCATGAAGAGAGAGTTGCTGAAGAAAGCAATACGGCGCCTCGCCTCAGGGTTCTTAGGCACATCATTCATTGAGTCCCGGTAAGTCAGGATCGTGTGGAGCCGCCTCACTTGCCGGTAAAACACTGCATCATCATCTCCTGGTAACTCAATTACGTGCTCAAAAAGCAGCCCTGTGGTGCTCCGCTTAAAACCAATCTGCTTCACCTCAGCCGTCCTCTTATCATTAGCAGGGAAATCACGCAGCACTATGTCATATAGGGTTTGTAGTGTGTTTATCACCTTCGCCAGGTCCTTCTTTGGATTAAGCATAAGCTCTAGTAAGGTTATAAAGTTCGAGTGAATAATTGGCAGAACAGGAAGTTTATACTCAACTGTGAATTGTCCAGCTTGCATTGCATCCTCATAGCACTGAAATAAGCCCTCTATAATCCTGTGTTCAGTTGTCCCATCTCTTATAATCTTCAACAAAAGATACCTCACACTATCATACGCCTCTATAACGGCACAGCGTCGGTATTCATTCTGACAAATTCTGCGCCAGTGTGAACGGTCTGATGCAACCAGTTCCTTAGCCTGCCCCAGAGCAAGCAGCAACTCATTACATAACAATAAACATGGCCACCTGATAACCCGAATATCCCACAAATCAGGGGGAATCTCCAGCAACTCCACCTCTCTATCACTGATAATATCCTCCTCTCTGAACATTAAAATTATTTCATTCCAAATCAGGGCAAAGCGTTTCGCCTCCACCTCATTGGCTTCGATAGTGCGATAAGGTCGGCCAAAACCATACCGGAGCTTGAGCCGGTGGACTGCATCACGAAACTTGCTCCGAAGTGAGTGGCGTGTCTCGTATAACTGTTCCTCAGGCATGAGGTTGAACTGCATTGCACTCGCAAAAAACTGGAAGCGAAGACGCAGCTGCTCGACACTGCGAATCTCACCTAGGTGAGAGAAGAGACCCACAAGGGCTCCGGCAAGAGATGAAAAAATGGCATACCTGTTATAAATTAAAAAAAAAAAAACAAGCGTTGAAGTCTGAGTAAATTGTGCGTCCAAAACAACCATCATAGCATGTCGGTTGCATCAAAGGTGAATTGTTTTTTGAATAAGTAAATAAGATACAGGTCGAACTGAGGTTTAACAGTAAATATTTGTGATCTTATGTGAACTTTATTCATTGGGATTTTATGGCTTATATTGGATTACAAGAGAATAATTCAATTCAAGCATAAAACTTTCCATGCAATTACTGCTAAATACTATTTACAGATCATGTTCTATACTATTACCAAAAATACAACTGGATATCAGGAGAACTGGGCGCAAGCAAGATGGACAAGAAAATGATGTTGTGACTCTTAAGAAACATCAATTTATGTAAAAGCATAAAAAAATAATAATAATAATAATGCAGGCATAATAATTAAAAAAAAGTTGTGTAACAAAGCAAGATATCCTGAGCACATATAAACATTGAGTTGATTTGTAAATGTTAAAACATCATAATAAGTCAGAAAGAAGCTTCAGATATAGCCCATTAGAAGTACTTTTGCCCCATATTTTATTTTATAATAACACTCCAGGTTACCATTTAATCAGAACGTAATGTACCAAAAACCCACAAATCACTGAGTTTTACAAAGATGGTTAAGGATCATAAGTAATAACAAAGTACACAGGGGTATTTTTGGAAATCTTGGATCAGCAAACACAAGAATAGTTTACTCAATCATTTTATAGCTCAATATGTAAGTCAGATAGCTAATAAATAAAAAAATAATACCATATCTGGATGTCCATCAGGTAGACAAGTACAACTGGTACCCACAGAATGACCACAGCGAACCGGTTGGTATGTGTGAAGAACTCATGCCAGTGATAGTCCACTCGATCAATTTTAAAAATCGCTTTGGTGGGAGCCACCATTGGCCGGATCTGTAGAATATAACTAAAGCTGAACTTGGCCAACAGAAGCAAGATCCAGAATAACGAGTACTTGATATTATCCACCAAACCTTCCCTCAAGCCCCGGCCCACAAAGGTGCGACTTTGGAACCACCATGTTAGTGCATAAAAGATCCTCCAATTGGTCTTCTCTAGGAGATTCCTTAGCCAAGGAATAATAAACAGCACCACAGCCACCGCCTCCGGAATCACAAAAACAGCAGCGGCTTCCAGAAGGTTCACGATCCTTTGTTCAGCAGCCACTGACCACCGCCTGTCCCGGTCATGCTGATCCCACATTCGCGCATACAACACACTGAATGCAATTGTCCATCCAGCAGCCACGACAACTTTTAAAACCATTCTGAGGGTCAATAATGGGTTCTCACGTGACACCAGGCTATACTGTGTACCTGCATCGAGTATGGCTTGGAGAAGGCGTAATGCAGCCCAGGTAATAAATATTGTCAGAACCTTTACCTGATTGTCACGGTCACGTAAATTATCCCAAGGCCAAGTATGACCCTGCCATGCAACAATTAGAGCCGCCTGAAAGTATAAAAACAGCATCACCCATACCCGATCAAAGCTACGGTATATGTTCCAAAATGACCGCTGCTCCACGAACCCGGTCTTGCCAACTCGACTAGGACTCTTGGGAGGCGCGAAGAACCTGCCAGAGAGATTGAGTGGCCAACCGAGCCGTTTGAACACTTTTCGAGTCCAGAAGTACTCATTGAAATCATCATAATTCCTCCATGCTGAGTGCGGAGCCGTGCCATTTCGACTGGCTCCCACCTCAGCCTTAATGATATCATACAGTGGGGTCACAACCTTTGTCAGGTATCCATTTTCGCCCATAGTAACCGGTCCGGCAGTCGGGTCCAGAGTCCCATCTAATATTCTGTTCAGCTCCCATGCCATATAATGGAAAATGTAGCACAGAGCCTCTGGCACAAACCGAAGGTTTGCCGCCTCACCCCAAATGAGGAGGTACAAACCTGAGTACAACAAATCCCGGCGAGGATCCCTGTCCGACAGATGCACATTAGACCGTCGGCCGAGATACGCACACCAAGAGTTATAATTCTTTAATAGTTTCTTACAAAGTTTGCGGGAGACACTTGGGTGGAGCAAATCAATTACATCAGGAGCCGCCGGGAGTCGCATCTGGTAGTTTGCAAGGAGCATGACAAGGTGTTCCCTCTGATTCCTGACATTGTCAGTCTGGAAACCGAAGAAGGAGCCGAGCCAGTCGAGGATGTCGTGGTTGCGCTGCCGCGGCGGGGCGTACCTATTTTGAGGAAGGTCGCTGACAATCGTCAGTGCTGCCATGGCGGCTCTTACCTCAGTCGAGAGCATATCCCGGTGCTGCGCTAGGATGTTGTTGATAGGGATTATGTTGTAAACTTCAGCGTCTGGCATGTGGGGCCCACCTGCTCCGGCGCCGGCGCCGGGGCGGTTGATTCGCTGGCGGAGACTCATGAGAGCATCGACTGGAGAAGAGAAGAGAGAAGACAAGAGGGAAAGGGATCAGATTTCGGAAATTAAGAGGGTTTTAAAAGGATTTTAAGTGGGGTTTTTGAAACTGTTGGAGAAAATAAAAAATAGGGGGTTTTAGAAGAGAGTGGATCAAAAATGGGAGCAACGGGGAACTGACGACACTTTGCTGGTGATTTTGTCGCTTTTCCCCCCACTTTTTGTTGTTTTTAAATTACTTCTTTTGTTGGCATGGGCAGAAAGGTTGTTGTAATATTTTTGGTTTATACCCTATACAAAAGATAGAATTAGTTCTGTTGTATCAAATAAAGATTCTTGTTAGTGCTTATGGCAGAGGAGACGAGAGGATCTTTACCAAACCTCATAATTAAACTATATCGTTATTGTTCGAATAACATGTTAATAATGTACTCAAAATATTTGTTTAGATTTCATTAGTACTTTGTATAATTGTTAAAAAAATAAATTGTACTAATGATGAATCCAGATAGTCACATGAACATAAACATAGACACACGATTAAATATAGTTACATTTTCTTTCTTATTATATTTTAATTTAATATTAAGCCATTAAAAAAAATGAATATTAACGAAGAATATTGAAAACTGCCCACGAAAGATTCTAGCAATCAAAACACATCTTATAAATGATAATTTTTATAGAACCAGCTGTGACTCTTAAAAAGTAGAGATCCCATGTTTAAATATTGAGGATTACTAGAATTATGTAACAAATATCACAAATATATGTTAGATTCATTCAATAAACAAAAGCAAGATATCAGAATATAGACTTATATAAATGAGTTAGAAGAATTTATGGTGACATATGAAAATAGAAAAAAAATTTAATTAAGATACCCTAGATTTAATTAAAACAGTAACAAGTGAAAGTAAAAGCCAACAGTTTTAAGCTACAAAATCATCTGAGTTTATGAAAATAGTAAATAACATTTTGGAACGTAGAAAGACAGCATATGAAATCCAAGCTTGTGTTGTTCACAAAATGAATATATACTCATCTCCATTTGGAAAAAAAAAAAGAAGAAAATGGAAATAAACAAGAATTGTTCATTACAGGAGTCACAAATTGGAAGTCCGACTCTTAAACGGTTGGTATTTCAATTTCCGACTCTTACAATGGTAGAATATCTGAACAGGGACCTTAATAGTAAGAAATTATTTTGTGTTTATTCGTATCCAAAAAAATAATTAGAGCCCGGACATATTCATCCTTTCTAAAATTTAAAATTTATACATTTATATATTCAAGATTTAATTTGAAGTTTTACATTTACAAAATAAAAAAGTTCGGCAAATTAGAGCTTTATTTTATAGATACTTTATCGGCAAATTAAAACAACTATTTAATATCTCCTAAAAAACCAACAATACACTATACTATATATCATAAAACACTGATAACAAGAGTTTCTTATACAATATAAAAAAAAATAATAAATAAATAAACAAGGGTTTCTTATAAGGGCGTCACCGCAAAACTAAATAAAGTGGCGGCGTGCTAAGAAAAATCTACCACTGTCGCTATAGCCCCAATGTGCGAATCTCTTTGCTGGCATGAGGTGCGTTTAAAAAGCCTTCATGAAAACGCAATTGATCATTATATAACGGAAAATCCTATCCTGTGGCTATTTGTTGTGTTGACATTGTAGCGGGTAATTACCTTCACATTAACCCGCCCCAGAAATTATTCACATTTAGAGGTGTATATGGAATCCAGATACCAGATGGGCCAAGCAGTGAGAGTGAGAGAATGAATTGTTTAATCGAAGTATTAAGTATTAACACAAAAGTAGGTCATAGATTTTCTTCGCGTCACGTCTACTGGACTCTTGTTGTTTAATCAATTCAGATTTCTTGACTGAGAAGTGTGCAGAGTAAACACCTGGGCAGTGTTAGAGGGCAATTTATTTTGAAAATAGCCACTCAAAGTCTGGCGCTATCATCTAATAAAAGTGAAATAATTTTATACCAGAAATTTAAGACTCAAATTTCCATAAGAAAAATTAAAGTTTTAGTTTCATAATGCCTGTGATGGCATGTGTGCTACTGCCTATAGATTTTATACTAGAAGAATTTCATTATTTAAAAAAAAAACAGGAATACGTTATTTTATCAGAAATAGAGATAATTTTGTGTTTTAACTATTTTCCTCCTCAAGAGCAGTCTAGACTCTAGAGCGAGAAGCCAACTCAAAAACCGAGGCAGAGGCAATGCTCTTTCAACTTATGATCTTTGATACATCACTCAAATTCTCACTTACATCGGGAGAGTATCCTCTGCCAACTTTTGATCCTAATCGTTCGATCTAATCTCGACGGTTAAAATTTTTCGGGCCTATCAATCTAGTATTATGCACGGGCTCTCATTAACCGTTGAGATTAGATCTAAAGATTCAGATCAAAGGTGGCACTCTACCAACCTTAAAAGGTTGGTAGAGGATATCATTCCCACTTACATTCTGATCAGAACCAATAAAACATGTCGGAATTAGGAATCACAATTTCTTTTCCTTCAAATTCTCTGATCAGAAGCGAGAAGAAAAGAAGCGAAATTGTATTCGATGGAATTTTAGAAAAATGAAATTCTGTACGGAAATTCTCGCCAAAAAGTCAAAATTTGATGGGATTTCATTTCTCTAAAGTTGTGTACGTCAATGAAATCAAATCGTCTCCTTTTTCTCCAATCTTTCTCATCAGCATCCAGATTTGAAATATCAAATCGTCTCCGTTTGACTCCATTGAAATCAAATCAACTCTCCTCTTCTTTTTTTTCCGACCAGGATGTAATAAATTTTCAAACTTTCTCAATGTGCTGTATGAAATTAATTTTGTATGACTCTTATTAACCCAGAACTTTCTTAGAGCAATTTACAATTTAATTATTAAATACGCTTAAATGTTTAAAATCGTTGTGCAGTTGATTTAATAAGAATTTCCTAAATGACAACATTGCGTATTCAAAATAAGATCTTGATCCTCCAAATAAAAGTTCTTTCGTCTTACTTACGTATGTTATCTTTGAAATTATCAACCAATTGTCAAGCTTATTTATTTATAGGTACCAATGCTATAACTTAGAAGTCTCAATCTTTAATTTATTTTCGAATTGTAACTTTATTTTAATATGTTCCATATGATCTCTCTTACGTTACAAATTTTAAACGACCAAATAATTAAGTATATCTTCCATATTGAAAACTTATAAGAAACTAATTTTTTAACAAAACTAATTCTTAATCAAATATATAAATATAAATTTATACACTATTTATCCCACAAATTATATTCATTTCCTACATTTATTTAGAAATTACAAATCATATAAATAAAAAATATATATCTGAAACATTTTCTGAATAAAATAATGCGGTCAAACCTAATAGCGTGGTTTATAATTGCGCTATTGGAGTAATGACGCGGTTTTTTACCGAGGTATTGTCGCGCGGTTATAGACCGCACTATTAGGTGAGAGAAAATAATACGGCTATATAAATTGCAATATTCCATGGTTCTTATTAAATAAATAAATAAATAATGGTCACTACTAAAATTTTTTAATATAAAATTGTTTTTATTAAAAAAATCGGGAAAATATTGGTTTGTTCAAAAATGAATTTGTGTGTAAGAGTAACTCAACTTTTTTTTTTTTTTTTAACAAAATAAGTAGCAATCAACGTACAATTAGAAGCACAAGCAAGCAGTAGCCGAACATTAGCAATTTTGAATTTTCTCAATTATTAAGCCACGTTATTGGTCTCAAATTAGTCAGATGGAAAATACATATATACCCCTGCGCAAGTGCGCAGCCATTCCGTTCGAGAAAACACAAAACGGCTAGTTTTGCAGCCTAATGCCTAATTGATCGAATCGCAAATTCGCAAGTGCCACATGGGCCACGTGTGACGGGTCAAGATACGGACCCCACCCAAGTCATCAAAAGTATTCGGTCCCACAGTCCCATTCCAGATACTTTGAACAAGGAGCTAATCGATTTACATAATTGCCACCGGTCCAATTAGGTCAAATACTTATACAACTCGATTTCCTTCCTCTCGCAGGTTATTTATTTAACCCTTTTACCAAAATTTTAGCACGATACAGAGTATATCCGAGCGACTATCGAGTTTAATTAACTAATCAATTTTGTATTTTTATTTATTAATTTGTCAAGAGAAGCCCGTAGGAAGTAATTTTTCGATCATAAAAGATAATTGAGTATTATCGAAAGTGAGTGGCAGCATGCTGTCATTATTAAAAAAAAAAAAAGAAATCAGAGGAAAGAGGTACCTGAAATTTAAGATCAAATTTAAATTAATAAATAATAAAGGGGGAAATTTTTGAGGGAGGAGAGAGTTACGTGGGGATTCTCTTTTGGGAATGTTTTCTTTTCCTTTTTTTGTTTTCCAGCTTTCAATCCTCTTTTCTTATCTCTATCTACACCTTTCCCGGCTCCCGAGAGTTCCTTTGCTAGTTCGGCGCGCGGCAACGATTATAATTTATAAATTGTTTCATGTGGTGTTCTACTAACACGCGACCCCACAAGAATTAGGCTCAATATCGTTCTAATTTTGGGCCTCACATACTCGAAAGTTTTACCCACGTTTTGCTACTAATGTTCGGCCACAGAGGACTCGGCTTTTCACTCGTGCCGTGGGGCTGCCGAGCTTTGTTTTCTGTCGTTATCGGGGTGGACGTGGATCACAGAACAGCAGAACGGGAGGAGGTGGCCAGGACGTGGAAGAAAAGTGACAGGTAATAATGTAATATTTATGTGCAGCTCGAAGCAGGCCTATATTTATGTGAACTGGGCCATATTACGGGCCATTCAAATTGTTTCCTAAAGGAAAAATGTTTTTTTAAGCAACCAATCCTCGTTAAGAGCTATCAGTACAATTGTAGAAAGTACAGAGTACTCAGATGCATAATACGACTTTATTTGAGTCTGTTGGTTTCTAATAAGTATAAAGAATGTTTGAAAGAAAAATAATTTATGGTGAATTAAAGAATGAGAAGAAGTGATAGGCAAAATGAGGAGAAGAAAACTTGAGGTATTCGAAACTGACAAAACAAAATATACAACATTAAGCATCTGAAGCGGTGTGAAATAATTATTTTCTATACAAGGACAACTTTTAAAACTCTAGGCCCCCAAATCACTCGGACAAAAACAAAGTATACAGCAATTACAATTGTTTTTTCTTTTTCTTTTTTGTTTGTTTGTTTTTTTTTTTTTTTTTTTTTTTATATATAAGCAAACCAAGCAATATGAAAGTTGAAGTATTAGTCTAGCTACAAGGCCTCTCTTTTGAATAACCAAGTTGTGTCCAAGGATCTGGAATTAACTTCAGCGGTGATAGTCGAACCAGTAGTGGGGCTGATATTTAAAGGAACCACTGGATTAACATTCCTTACAGGCATCTTCGAAGGAAGATTGGGTAAAGAAGATTCATCGTGCAAAACACTCACTGCTTTTCTAATTGAAGGACGTAAAGTATAGTCAGGATGGGCACACCATAAACCAACGATCAGTAAACCCTTCGCCTCTTGTGCTTTATACTGTCCATTTAACCGGCTATCAATTGCATTAAGAATTGAATTATTTCCATATAGATGCCAAACCCATTTGACTATATATTCATCATCTTGAGCCATCCACGGCCTCCTACCACAAGCAATCTCTAGCAACACCACTCCAAAACTATATATATCAGACTCGGTGGTTGCTTGACCTGTTTGGAGGCATTCTGGTGCAATGTATCCCATTGTTCCAGCTGGTAGAGTTTGTGCGGCTGAGTTGTGATCGATGAGCCTTGATACACCAAAATCACCCAATTTTGCATTGAAGGAAGAATCTAGCATCACATTGTTCGGTTTTATGTCTCTATGCAGCACACATTTTTTAAACTCGGTATGGAGGTACAAGAGGGCAGATCCAAGGCCTAGGGCTATCTGGTGTCTCCGAGACCATGAAAGAACTGTATCTTTGTGATAAAGATGGGTGTCAAGGCTACCATTATGCATCAATTCATAAACAATCAAGAATTCGTTATGGTCATGGCACCAACCAATTAGTTCGACAAGGTTACGGTGCCTCAACTGGCTTATAATCTGTACCTCAGATATGTATTCCTTTTTACTATATTTTGGAGCTTTAGAAACTCTTTTTATGGCTACTTGAGTTCCTTCCAAGTTCCCTCGGTAGACTGAACCAGAGCCACCTTCACCAAGCTTTTTACTTTCTGCAAAATTATCAGTTGCGATAACCAACTCGTCGTATTGGAACCTTTTTGGTCCCCTCCCTTTCTCAAACTCTTCATCGATTGACTCATTACGTTCTGGATCTGTTTCTCTAATCTTCTTGGTCAAACGTTTTTTCCACATGAGGTACAGAGATGTTCCCAGCAATAGCAAAAAAATTACAGAGGTAATCATGGTACCAACGACCCAACTGCTAAGTCTAAGTGTGCTCTTACTTTTGGTGCTAGGCCTCACATTTAACGCCGAGTCAAAGGACCATGAATACAATAGATGAAGCTCGAATCTTGCGCCTGTGGTTGCTGAGAAGCCAATGGTCATCTCTTCTGGTAGGATGCTCTTTAGGTCCACCTTGGTGGTAATGCTATAGTTTGTAGTTTGGTTATTATCATGTGAAAGTTGAAGGCTCAACTGTTGTGTCAAATTATTGTAACTGATACGTGCGGTCATATTGTTACCAACAAGTAGACTTGTGGGAATTATTTTGTAAACAGTCGAATTCATATTGTTAATATCAATGCCGATATGGCCATCTGTTGAGTTATTCACTGATGGAGGGTCCCATTGATAATTGAAGTAGGTGTCGAATTCGACGGCCACCATGTGTTGGGTTGATTCAACTAATATTTTAGTTGCATCGGAGTTGCAATTAAAAAGGCCTAGGGTACCTCCAGTGCCATTTATGAGAGGGAGTGGGTATGGAGAGAGGAAGAAAGCTAGCCCATCCCCTGATTCACTGGTGAGATTTTGTATTCTGAATGAGAAAGTCGTGTTAAAATTTGTTACCTCACCTGTGGTATTATCCCACAGTGGCACTGGTCGGTTATAGAATGCTTTTCCCATGTTATAGAAACCCGATGTCGACGAGTCCTTGGTGAGACCAGACTTGGCAAGATTTTGGCAGTTACCGTTGTTGAATGGTGAAGCATCTCCAGTGCAAGTTATGTTAGGACTATAGTCGTTCTTTGTGAAGTCGATGTTAAAATTGAGAGAGAGTGAATAGCGAGGGGAGACTATGAGAAAGAAATATAACGAGGAGAAGAGCAAAGTGTGCATTTTTCGGATTAATGATGATATGGCCATTGCTGGATGGAAACTTTGACATGGAAAGTTTGCCAATGGTTTATCAAGGTTTGATCTTGCAACTGTTTGCATTTTAAGTTAAGTGACCGTTTACTTGGTTCACGAATTCCAGTTCTGGAGAAGAATATAAAATTAGTATCATCACTTGCAGGTGGGGGAGGCAAAATCGTCAAATTTTAATTACGTATAAATATAAACTATATAATCATAGCTATATATTCTCTAGCTAGCTAGGTCGCCACATTCTTTCCATGTTTGTTTTTAAAAGCTAATCAAGTAATTACCTGCCGGTATTAAGTATTAACTATTAAGAGAAATAAACTATATTATTATATGAAGATGCTGCTTTTGAAGAATATAGAATCCGCTGTTTGAGATAGCCAATTTATACAGACTAACTGCATTCAATTTTGCAATTTGCTGAAATAGAATCGATGTTGACAATTTGTAGCCTAGCTAGAAACATGTTACGGACAAGCAAAAATATGACATATATTTTGAAATGATTAATTAGTTGGTATATTTCGAAATTAACAAAGAATAATTTATCAGTATTTGCAACTTTTAGTCCCACTTTCACATAGGGGACTAGAGATTGCGACAAAATGAGGCAAAAATCCAGCATAGGGATAATTCACAATTATTTTAAATTAGAAACATAATTTAGTGATTTTTCCATAAAAGCAGACAGAATGCATGGGGCATATTTTTAATTTCTTTGAAGCCAGGGAGCAGGTGCCTCTTAAACTTGTCTAAAAAAAAAGGTGCCTCTTAATATCCCCACATGGCTCCACCCTGCTCTTCGATAAAACTGACATTATCTTTTCTAATATTAAAAAAAAATAATTGTTATAACCCTACTCTTAAGTAGCCTAGAGGCGAGCTGAAACCGTTGTTGCAAATATTCTACCGTAACACATTAAATAATAATTTATTTGGTGCATTGCCAATAACTTTTGAAAATTTTCCATATTCATAGTTTGTTCAGATATATATATTCTGATACACATGTCATTCTAAAAATAAAGTGTCCCAATACTACTACATATAACTTAGTAATATATGTGGCGTGGTTATGTATAATTATAGGAAATGTTAAATTTCATTGTGGCAATGAAAATTGATAACAATTACTTATAATGTCTCTATCTAGACGATTGAATTTTTTTAGTAAATGTATTATTTCTGTAATAATTAGTATTAACTAAAATATGGTATAAAGAAATTCTAAAATGAAAGTGTACACGCAAACACGAACATATGGAATCGGCCAAAGTCTATATGCATAGAAGCACAGATGGAATCGTCAAAGTCTAACGGGGAAAAAAAGATGAAAGGACAAATATTGAAAATTCTTCTCTGAACAGGGACCATTATTTCTGGAGCGGAAAGTACAAAATACATTACAAATTTCTGGAATTATAAACTATTATGGTTTTTATATATTCATGTCTGCTCTTAATCCAAGTTATTATATCAAACTTGCTTGTTTTAATAAAGAACAACCACACACTAGTTTGTTCACAAATAATTAATATTAAACACTGACATTTCCTTTAAAGGTCAAACATGGTATTTTGCTTCTCTACTCAACATAATATATGCATAATGCAATTTCTTAATATTATACGATAACGATAATAAATAGTATGTGATTGCGCTATATCAAAAATGTAATTTTTTTTTGAAAGATAAGTTTGATATAACTGAAATTTAATACAGCACAGGAACATGTGGGAATTAAACAGTTTTTTTTTTTTTTTTGGAAGGTCAGGTGGCTGAAAACCACACCAACAGAAACACTACACAGTTTGATCGATTCCATATGTTTTGGTATGGGCGTAGACTTTAATCTTTTTGAATTCTTTGGTATAATATCATTGTCGGTACTAATTATAAAAGATATAATAAATTCACTAACAGCCTCTTCAAGATACCGACATTCCTAAGACATGGTGTCATTCCTAATTTTCAATGCCATTCCTATATATATGACCATTTTTTCTGCAAAATTTGTTGGAAGCAAGTTGTGCTATATATGGGCATGGCAGAAGTGGTCTATGAAGAAACTTTATAACACCCTAACCAAGTATAAATGGATAAAATATGGACCCAATTGGACAAATTATATTAATTCAATATACATTGTATCCAGAGGCGAAATATTTTTCCACACTTTATTAAACAAAACTATAAGTAATAGAGTGAAACCTTGCAAATTTATAATAATAATGAAATAATCAAATTACAATATTATTAGAAATTAGAAATTATGCACCCGTTCAACCGTTCAATGACCGAGGAAGAAATAAAGGAATAGATAAGGGAGGTTCTTTTGAATAAGGCTGTCCTGTTTCTGGTATTCTTACATATTTGGATTAATTTGTTCGATAATATACTTCGAATCAGGAAAAGGTAGAGAAAGCATTTTGTATTGTTTCTTAGTGAAATTAATACTTTACATCATTTATTATGCTTTAATATGCCTTAAACTTGATGTGATTGCAGTTAAAGGCATGCAATAAAAATACAGAGCGACAATCTGCACAAATATCACACCCTATGAGCTAACGGTATTGCTTTAGTCCCCGGCTTGAATGATACCTAATAATTCTTAAGAAAAGTTTCTCCAGGAAGTACAACGAGCTAGCAAGAGGACAGGTGGGTAAGCTCACGACATGAGTTATTTATTTATTTAATTTTTTTGAAACAAGTGAGCTTATATTGCTCACCACTTTTTTCATTAAAATGAAAAAAAAAACAGTTTAATTTATACAACACTCTTTTAATCATCACTCCTAAAAACCTGACGCACTGGCACCAAAATCGTGAGGTACCAGTGCTCCAGCACTATGATCTCTTAATCACGACATGAGTTATAATACGTAACTAGTGCCTCATGACTCCATCCAAAACTGCCAGGATTTGGCGAGAACAGAGGATTTGATCTGGCAACATTCCTATAATTCTCCGGACTACCCTTTTTTTCCCCATAATGACGAAATTAACCTCCTTATATTTCGGGACAATTTATCTATTTTGTTGAAAGTTGAAACACTCTCTCTCAACACTTAATTCAATCACTTGTTTCTGAAACTTATATACATACATCATATATGTCCCCCCCCCCCCCCAATATATTATGATTTTATAGAGAGAAAAGAATCCTTTATTGCATATTGGAGGTTCTTTTATTTGCTTTCGTATAATAATTTGGGACAAATACTCTGGCATTTTAGTATGAATACAATTATATATATTTATTTTTATATAGGTACGTATGACTTGTTATCAAATTGGGTTGGATAGAATGAGTGTCTATGTTGGTAAATGGTAATTATGAAATAAAAAAAAAACATAAGTTGGCAATTACAATCTTTGCCAGATTAATTAGCAAAAATAGCAATGTCAACGTAATATCAATGCAAAAATACTTATAAAGCTACTAAAATTGTAAATTGTAACAACAAATTTGAATCTAACAAATGCATATTGCAGTGTGGGAGTGATGTTTTCCAACTCTTTGATTGACCACTGATCAATAGCATATCAAGATAGCGACTAATTAACTCTACTGCATAATTTTCTCGGTAGATTACTTTGGCGTATATATGGTCCAAATATCACTCTGATAAATTTTTATTTTATTTTATATGTCTTTGGCATTCCAGAAAAGATAATTACTTCTACACAAAATTTACGCTCCTACTTGTGAATTTTTTTATAGAATTGTCCCACTTAATTTTCTAATAGATATGTGTTTGTTTGTTGTGATATTTTTTGGGATGAACTGTTTTGGGTTTCAATGGGTTTGATTGAAGGTCTTGGGGAATATGTGAAAGGTTGATTGATTGTGAAGAGTCAAGTAATCCCGTGGCGAACAAATAAGTTTTGGAGTTGAAATGACGGTTTTGAAACTTTATGGAACAGATTAAGGACTTGTAATTCTTTAGTCAATTTATTTTCTCTTGATTGAATTCGTGGGACTTTGGGAATTGTTGAAAAATTGAATTTGATGAAACTGAATTCGAGCGACCTAAAGATAAGAGCAAGAATTGTCCGAGAGTTGTTTTTTCTAATCATTAGGTTGATTAATTTAATAAGGGTTTAATTGAATTCGCTGGATAGAGCCGACAAAGGGCGACCTCGAGTTGCTTAAGATCATTCTTTCAACTCAAGAATCGAACTGATTGTAGGAAGTGAGATGCATGTTTGGGATGATTAAACCACTGTTTTCAATTTTATTTAAAAGTCGAAGAAAAAAAAAATAAAAAAAAAAGAGAACTAAAAAGCGGTGCTTTGATGATGGACATTGCGGGAAGCTATAGGTCTGTGTGGATAAAAAAAATGGATCCATCTTTGAAATTAAAGAGGAAAACCTCATGTAAAAAACACACTCATCTGGCTGACCTCTCCGCCGCGGGAAACCTCCCTTGCTCCGGGGAAAATGTGTAAATAACCCAAAAACTATTTTAAAAAATTTTCGAGTGGTTTGAATTTTCCAAACATGTGCTTCATGACTCAGAATTGGTTTAGAATTATTTGAGTTGAAAGGGTTCGATCTCGTTTCTATTTGGCTTGAAATTGATTAAAGAGTTTTGAAGAATTAATCGACTTACTGTTTAGGTAAACAACTCATGGACAGTACATTCCATTTAGTCTTAAGTTCGTTTCAAAGTTGGTTGAATCCTAAAAAGAAATTATTTTTGTTTGATATCGATAATTCCTTGTGTCGTATGCATTCAATTAAGAGAAACGTTTTTGATCTGTTGCATTCTTGTACTTGAATGTATTTATGTATTTTTGGGCTAGGGTTATGACTTCACAAATATGTAATACTTGAATTAATGAAGCTTGTTTATTTTATTCTCATGGCTTAACATACTAGTGTTAAAAAGTGGTTTATAAGTACTTTTGTACATGTCTACTTGTGTAAAACCTGAAATCCATTAACTTGGAGCGGACCGTTTGGTAATAATCTATCCTAACTTTCTCTGGAATCTGTCTACTCAAACCATGAATAAATAGTCTAAGCGGATTGCTAGAAAGTCGGAAAATCAATTACACCTTTGTGTCTAACTACTCAATGATAAATCCAAACAGATTCAAAACAAGCGTGCAAGTGGTCAAATAAATCGCACAACACATTTTAGTAAATGATAGAAAGAATTAACAACAATCATAATATAAAATAAACTGAGCATTCAATAATCCAAGAATTTCAGTTGTTACATCATAACCCTAATTAAAGTTTAGCTACTCATAATAAAATAAAAACAAACAACAATTGTTTTGGATACAAACATCATGAAAGAAAGCAAAAGATAAGATAAAACCGATTATCCCTTCAACTCTAGCTTCTACCAACCAGTGCTCCAGCGCCTTTTGCCTCTTGCTGTCACCAAGAGAGGCAGTTTGAACCCTAATTTCGTATTTAGAGAGAGAGGAAGAAAGAACAGATCTGGATCTGAGAAATTTCAGAGAGAGAATAGACAGCAGCTTGAATTCCTTTTATTGTTGGCCTAATTTCAAATCCCTTGATGTCCTTCTTGATTTTCTCTTCTTCAGCCTGGAGAACTTCTAACTTATTCCATTTTTAACCTTGCAATAAAGAAAATCGGATCTGAGAGGAGCAGCTAGCTGTCACTTGAGACACAGCACAGTTTCCAAATCTGTGCCGGGATGCACCCTGGAATGCGAGTGCACTCTTAGACTGCAGCACATCATTGTTTTCTAGTCTGCACCAGGATGCACCATAGGATGCGGGTGCATCCTTAGACCTGAAATGCAACAAAAACAACAAATCGGCAGCATCTCTATCTTTCGTGCAAAACGGACAAAATGATGTAAAATGAACGTGAAAAGAACATAAGTTAGGAAAATAATTGGACTTAACCGGACACAAATACTATGTCATTTTCATGTTCATCAATATGCTTTTCTCCCGAATGATGTCTGAAGAATTAATCTAGTTTGTCTTAAATGCCTACAATTTACTAATGATTTATACAAGAAAAATTGCACAAAACGTTTGTTTGTTGAATGAACTTTTGTGTGAGAGTAGTTAAAAAAAAAAAAAAAATTTAAGTAACACTCTACTTACAATTCAGAGCAAGGACGAGCAGCAATAATCAAGAGTATAATTAGCAAAGCTAGCTTGCTCGTTACATATTCACATTTCACCACCTCTTTGCTATTTAAGGCCGAGTGATTGGTTCGAATTCAGCCATGAAAAAATACATGTTTACCTTTGTGCAGGGCAGCCATTTCGTTCGAGAAAACACAACGACTAGTTTGCCTAGATGATCGAGTACAGAGATTGCGCGCCCGTGGGCCACGTTGGATGGCCAACATACGGATCGCAGCCAAGCTATCAAAAGGATTGCATCCCACGGTCCTATTTCATATACCTACACCATTGAACTAACTAATGTACATAATTGCTATTTTATTTTCGAGAAAAAATTTGTAAGATATGCAGTATTTCTCAGTGAATTTCAGATGAATAAAATTGCCTGTAATTTTCCAAACAGAAACTCACCACTTATATTGCTTTTTTCGACCTCATATACTCGGTAATTTAATCGGGCTGGATAGAGGCCACAATCCACATGGTCGCCTCCAGGAAATTTGCTTTATCAGTAATTGGGCAACCAATTTAAACCAACCCCCGTTAAGACCTCAAGTATTTGTATTTCAGATAAATGATGCAACTTTATTTGAGTTTGTTAAACTTTCTAATCAAGAAAGTTCAGAAAAAAAAATTATTTATGTCTAAAGAAAGAATGAGAAGATATAGAACATTAATTTTTGAAGATAGTTAATTAAGCATCTGAAGTGATAGGGAAATAATTAATTACGACACCAATTCTACCTTACAAACTATTGGGTCTAAAACAATTAGGCCCAAAACTAAGTATACTGCACTTCAAATTTGTTCTTTATTTTCTAGAAATAAGCATGAAACGAAAGTAGTACTATACAGAATAGGCTTCCATGAAATTAAACAACCGCAAAATGTGAAAAATATATAGTACACTGACAGAAATTTTGAGTATTTATTATTTTATCTCAAGAGAGCATTTTTCATAAATGTTGGTATTTTACTCAATTTATTTGTATATATCTCAATATCTTGTTATTACAATGAGTACATCACTATTTATAATAGCCTCTATAATGTTACCGTTAGCAGTTAGCACCACCTAATGTACCAACGGTACACTGTACTATTTTGCTATTTTACAATTCTATACCTCTATCTAATTTATTTCTAATTTTTACTTTATTTTTCATTCTTCAGCAAGACCTCTTCTTTGAATAACCAAGTTGTGTCCACGGAATTAAGTAACTCTGCTGGTGGAAGATGAACCGGTAGTGTGGCTGATGTTTAAACAAGTTACACTACTTGTTCCTCCAGTCGAAGTAGAGAATGAAAATTCGCCGGGATCCACTGGATTTGCATACATCAGCACAGGCATCTTTAAAGGAAGATCGGGTAAAGGAGCCTCGAACTGTAAAACACTTACTGCTTGTCTGATTGAATAGTATAGTCAGGATGTGCACACCATAAACCAACCACCAATAACCTCTCAGCTTCTTCAGTTTCAAACTTGCCGATTAGCCGGCTATCAATTGCATCAAGAATAGAATTATTTCCATATAAATCCCACACCCATCTAATCAATACAGCCTTATTTTCATGGTCATGAACCACCATCGGTCTCCTACCACAAGCAATTTCTAGCAACACCACTCCAAAACTATATACATCGGACTCAGTGCTTGCTTGGCCCGTGGTGATGCATTCTGGTGCTATGTATCCCAATGTTCCAGCCGGTATAGTTTGTGCAGCTGAGTTGTGTTCGATGAGCCTTGCAAGACCAAAATCACCCAATTTGGCATTGAAGGAAGAATCTAGCATCACATTACTTGGTTTTATATCTCTATGCACCACACATTTCTGGCACTCACTATGGAGGTACAACAAAGCAGATCCAAGGCCTAACGCAATTTGATGCCGCACATGCCATGCCAAAACGCTATCCTTGTGATAAAGATGGGAGTCAAGACTACCGTTATGCATCAATTCATAAACAAGCAAGAGTTCACCACGATCATGGCACCAACCAATGAGTTGGACAAGGTTACGATGCCTCAACTGGCTTATAATTTTTACCTCTGATATGTATTCCTGTTTACCTTGTTTTGAGTCCTTGGAGACCCTTTTTATCCCAACCTGATTTCCTTCATCAATCAAGATCCCTCGATAGACTGAACCAAAACCACCTTCTCCAAGCTTTTCATTTTCTGCAAACTCCTTAGTCGCGCCAGCCAACTCGTTATATTGAAACCTTTTTGGTCCCCACCCTCTCTCAAATTCATCATCCATTAACTCATCACACACAGTCTCTGTCTCTCTTATCATCTTGATCAAGCGGTTTTTTCTTGTGAGGTACAGAGAAGTTCCCAACAGTATAAAAAAAAGTACAGATGAGACAATAATGGCACCTACGACCCTACTGCTAAGTGCACTCTTCCTCTTGCCCACCTCTAACGTCGAGTTAAAGGACCAAGAATATAATAGGTGAAGCTCGGTTTTTGAGCCTGTAGTTGCTGAGAAGCCAATGGCCATCTCTTCTGGACTTCTGGTAGGATGCTCTTTAGGTCCACCTTGGTGGTAATGTTATATATTTTAGTTGGGTCATCATCTTGTGAAAGTTGAAGGCTCAAATTTTGTTTGAAATTATTGTAACTGATATGTGCGGTCATATTCTTACCAACAAGGATATTGTTAATATCAATGCCAATATGGCAATCCGTTGAGCTATTAACTGATTGCCGGTCCCATTTATAATTGAAGAAGGTGTCAAACTCAACGGCCACCATCTGTTGGGTTGATTCAACTAATATGGTAGTTCCATTGGGAGCGGAATTAAAAAGGCCTAGACTGCCTCCAGTGCCATTTACGAGAGGGGGTGGGTATGCAGAGAGGAAGAAAGCTAGCCCATCCGCGGAGTCAGTCGTGAGATTTTGTATTATGAATGAGAAAGTTGTGTTAAAATTTGTTACCTCACGGGTGCTGTTATTCCACTTCCACAGAGGCACTGGTTGGTTGTAGAATGCCTTTCCAGTGTTGTAATCGATACCTGATTGTAACCAGACGTTCTTGGTCTTGGTGAGACCTTCTTTCCCAAGTTGATGGCAATTACCGTTGTTGAGTGGTGAAGCATCTCCAGTGCAAGTTATGTTAGTACTATAATCGTCCTTTGTGAAGTCGATGTTGAAATTGAGAGAGAGTGAATAGCGAGGGGACACTACGAGAGAGAAAAATAACGAGGAGAAGAGCAAAGTTTGAATTTTTCTGATTAGTAATGCTATGGCCATTGTTGGATGGAAGCTCCGACGTGAAAAGGTTTGCCAGTTGTTGATCAAGGTCTGGTTGCACTGTTGCAGGAATACTGTTGCATGTGTTTTTATCTTAAGCTGGGTGACCGTTGACTTGGTCACGAAATTCCTAGTCAAAATTAGTTTCATAAAATTTCACTTTGATTTCACTGAACTTCTTAAGTGGGAATGACTTTCGGCTTGAGCACAAATTCCTGGTCGGCTGACAAATAATGTGTTTCAATGACTAATTGACTATTGACTTGGCCACGAAATTGGCCTGGAAAAAAAAATTAATGAAGCCCTAAAAAAAAGACTTGGCCACGAAATTCCAAGTCAAGGGACAAATAATATCTTTTTTTTGATATAATCTGGGATAAGAAATGTGTTATAACAGTGATTTAATGTGTAAAACAATTCAAACCAAATATTAACAAATTAACATTCATTGAAGCATTCTATCAAATACTTGATGAGGTCTACATGTGCAACACTTTTAAAACTATCTTACACACGCTATACAGACTTGAAATAGTCGTAAACCTAATGCATAGCAGCATAGCCATGATAGAAGTGTGGGCCACAATATTCACATTAAATAGTGGGTTAAAAATAGTCAAAAATCTCCGCGTCCTCTCAGGCCTTTTTTTTTTTTTTGATGAAAGCCCTTAGGCACTCTCAGGCATTTCAACAAACACATGATGTTCATGATAAGACATGATTAGACATCACCATTAATGCATGGGAAGTTAAGTAAAACTTTTCAACTGTGTGTATGAACTTGTAGAAACTTCACTAAGAAGGAATATATATTTAGTAAAACTTCACTACGAAGGCATATGTAGTGATTTCTCCATAAAAGGAGACAGTAAGAAGGTATATTTTAATTTCTTTGTAGCCAGGGAGCAAGTGCCTCTTAATATCCCTATATGGCTCCACCCTGATTTTAGATAAAACTGATATTATCTTTGTAATAGTTAAAAGAAAATATTATTACAACCCAAGAGTTGAGGTGAAACCGTTGTTGCACACATATTCTAACGTAACGCATGAAATAGTATATTTAGTTAGTGCATTGCCTATAACTTTTAAAAACTTTTCCTACTTCATAATTTGGTCAAATAATGTAATATTATTTTGTTGTCAATTTCTTTAGAGTTTTAAACTTTCAAGCTTTAGTCTGCCAAAGTCCAAATTCTGGCCCCAACTAGATCGAAATCCTGGCTCCACCCTGTTTGGTCAGATATTTTTCTTATACATGTGCCAAAAACAAAGTGTCCCAATACGAGTACATATAGCCCACCTCTTTACATATTCAATGACTTACAATTATACATTTTATCCAGAGGCGAAATGGTTTTCCACACTAAAGCAAAACTATAAATAATAGAGTAAAACCTTCTAAATTTTTGATAATAATGAAATTACGATATTATTAGAAATCCACCCAGTCAATGAAGAAAGAAATAAAGGAATAGATAAGAGAGGTTCTTTTGAATGAGGCTGTCCTGTTTCTGGTATTACCATGTAATTACATATTTGGAGCAATTTGTTTGATAGTATATTTCGAATCAGGAAAAGAGTGAGAAAAAGCACTTTGTATTGTTACTTAGTTGCATTAATACTTTGCATCAGTTTTATGCTTTAGACAATTAAACTTGATATGAATAAATGATTGCAGTTAAGGCATGCAATAAAAATAAAGAGAAACATTCTTCACAAATATCACACACTATGAGCTAACAGTATTAAATTGCTTAAGTCCATGGTTTGATGATCCCTAACGATTCTTAATTTTTAAGTCAGTTATTTTCACTTGATTAAGAAAAGTTCTCCAAAAAGTACGACGAGCTAGCAGGAGGACATGCGTGTGGGTAAGCTCACTACATGAGTTGAAATACATAATAGTGCCTATTCTGCAAATTGTGCCTCATCATGCCTTCATCCAAAACTTCCTGAATTTGGCGTGGACAGAGAAAAATGTGACGAACAGGGTTAGCTCTTGGCTCTGCATATATGGCAACCTTCCTATTTCAATGAGGAAATTAGCGTCTTTATGTTTCGGAACAATTTATCTATAATCTATGTTATCTAGTGCATAATTTTCTGGGTAGATTATTTTTGCATACATACATATGATCCAAATATCACCATGAAAAGCAACATAATTTAGAAATTCTTTATGAATTATTATGTAATTAATAATTAATCCCTAGCTAGCTCGATACCTGCTGTTTATCATAATACACGTCTTTGGCATTCCAAAAAAGATATTTGTTTCTGCACAAAATTTACGCTACTAAATGCGAATTTTTTTAATAGAATTGGCCCCACTTAATTTTCTAATAGATATGTTATTCTCTGGACGTCAATCTACTTTATCTAAAATGCCAACCATTTTCTAATTATTTGTACAAAAAATTCAGCAAAAACATTTGTTTGTTTAATGAATTTGTGTGTGAGAGTATATATATATATATTTTAAAAAAAAAATAAGTAACACTAGACATACAATTCGAAGCAATTAAGTAAGGACGAGTCGCAATAATCAAGCCATTTAGTTCGACATGAAAAAGTATATTTTTACCCCTGTGCAGGGCAGCCATTTCGTTCGAGAAAACACACAACGGGTAGTGCGATGGGTCTACATTCGGATCCCACCCAAATCACCAAAGGATACCGTCCCACCATCCCTCCCAAGAGACAGTCATTAATGAACTAACCAATTTGCATACTTGCTTTTTTTAATTTCCAGAAAATTATGTAAGATATGCAGTATGTCGTAGTGAATTTCAGATGAACACAATTACCTTTAATTTTCCCAAAGAGAAACACTCCTATCATACTAGACAATTGACAATTGTCACTTAAAAAGCAATATAAGTGGCAGTATGCTGAAAGAGGATAGAGGCACGAGAATCTTTTTTTTTTTTAAGAAGAATTGACAGTGGCTGTCAATTTAGAGGAAAATTGATTAATGCCATCGCACTCTGTGCCATCGCGGCTAGCGTTCGCTGAGCAGCGCTCTATCCCCTCTACTCATCCAGTGTGCATTTTTTGTTCATTTCGTTATTATAAGTGTTCACTTTATTAGATACAAATGTTCATTTTGTAGTAGAATTGTTCACTGTTTTATAAGTGTTCGCTATGTTCACTATTTCATTTTGGTTTTTTTTTTTGTCAAAAATTTCAGTTGGGTCAATACAAATGTTCAGTTCAATAAGTACAAATGTTTTGTTATTTAAATATAAATGTTCAGTTAATAGCAACAGAAAATATAACTGTTATAAGAAAAAAAAAACCAAGCGAAGGGGTCACGAACCGAACAAAAAACACATGAAAAAATTAGAAGGGGTCATGAACCGATCCGGTTCAAATTAAATTTTTTCCGACTCTACCCCTGCCTCCTAGCGCACCTCTTGACCCACGCGCGACTCTGACTCTGGTGCGACTCTGACGCATTTAACTAAACACTTCTTATTATTAAACTGAACATTTGTAACATACAGCAACGATGGCAGCGATGATTTATTTAGCGATGGCAGTTATAATAGCTGAATTTAGAGGCACCAGAGTCGAAAAATGGCAATACCAACTAATGGAGACATTCATTTTCAGCCTCTGTCAAGATAATCTAAAAGAAAAAACTAATGGAGGCCTAATATGCATATTCGGCCCATTAGAATTAGGTTTTTTCCTCCCTTACTTTTCGCCGAAAAAATTAAAAGTGATTTTACTGTTCACTCGAATTTAGAAAATGAATGAAAAAAATTCAAAATTTAAAAGTAGTGTTGTAGGATCGGATTCCGGAAATCCGATCCAAGAAATCGACTGGAACAGATTCTTAGAATCCGATCCACGCTTGAATCGGATTCTGAAAATCTGATCCTATCTCAACTCATTTTGTTCGAGTTTGGCCGTGATAAAAAAATGTCCACAATAGAATAGTTCATTTCATTTCATCCGCTGCTGCCTTCATTCCTCCATTCATTTACGCATTGATTTAAATTTAATGCCTCCATTTGACCCCCTCTTTTAATATGAAAAAAAATTAAACGGGCCTAAAATCATATATATTCAATTTAATATATATGATTTGTTTTTTAAATTTTAAATGGTGTATGCAAAAAATGTGCCTAAAATTAACAAAACACAAAAATGTATTTAAAAATTAAAGAAAAACGTAAACTAAAAATTATTTTTTCACTTGAATTTTCATTTGATTTTTTTTATTAACCTTTAAAATTTGAACCACAAAGAAAGCCGAAAAAAAAAGTAATTGTCAGTTCGAATATAGCAAGCATTTCAAAAAAATATTGTAAATGAAACTCAAGCGCAGAACAACTTTGTTTGGAAAAGAAAAAAAAAAATGGCACTCCGCTGTCGATCTAAAACCACACCAAATTCATAGTAAAGGTCATGCTAAAATTAAGGAAAAATCACCATATTTTAATTTGAATGTTGACAGCCACCTCATGAATATTTCGTGTGTTATAAATTGAAATAAATTAACACCAAATTAAATAAATGATTTAATTAATTGAATGAAAAAATATGTTGGAGTTGAGAAATCATATAATTTATTAATCTCGGAGGGTTCAAACAATGGAAATATGCGGGTCCCCCAAGTTGTAAATAATTTATGAATTTGTGTGGAAATTTCATAGCCAAATGATGGCAGACAGCTATGGACCAGTTTTCTCCAAAAAAAAAACACGATACGCACGCGTGTTAGCACGACACGACATGACTCGAGTACGGAATTGACACGACACGATCGTGTTATGATCGTGTCGTGTTGGAAGTTTTGAAAAATTGACACGATTTGACACGACACGATTAGACAAGCAACACGACACGAACACGAACTGACACGACACATCAACACAAATTTAATTATTAATGTTGATTATTTAAACAAAATTAATAATTTAAATCTAATTTATAATACTACATCATATTATTTACCATCTTTTGACTCATATTGTTCTTATCTAATTATTATTTTTTATAAAAATATTAATAAAAAGTTTAAACTTAATCAAATAATAAATTATTACGGTTCAGTAAATTTTTTTCCTTTACTTTTAATTTTTAAATATTTTTTATTTTAAAAATAATAAAATAATCTGATACGACTAACACGACGTGCCAACACGACACGACACGTGTCGTGTCAAATGCTTGTCGTGTTAGCTTCTTTCACCATTTAGCATGACACAACACGATTAAAAAAATAATTAGTGTCAACACGACACGACACGAGACTCTAACACGATCGTGTTTGACACGAAACGACACAACACGCACGATTGGAGAAGCCTGCCTATGGTTCCAAATAATTCGAAAGAAAATACAGGTTAAGAAAAATAAAAGAGGGGTCAAATGGAGGCATTAAATTTAAATCAATGCGTAAATGAATGGAGGAATGAAGGCAGGAGTTGATGAAATGAAATGAACTATTCTATTGTGGACATTTTTTCATCACAGTCAAACTTGCAGCCAAACAGATGCAGCCAAATTCTAACAAAATGAGTTGAGATAGGATCAGATTCTCATAATCCGATTCAAGCGTGGATCGGATTCCAGGAATCTGATCCAAGCTTGAATCGGATTCTCAGATCCCGTCGATTTCTTGGCGAAAATCCGATCCTACAACACTACTTTTAAATTTGAATTTTTTTCTATTTATTTTCGAAATTTGAGTGAACAGTAAAACCACTTTTAATTTTTTCTGTACTTTTCGGCTGGATAGTGGCCACCGTCCACATGGTCGCCTCCTGTTATCAGTAACGTTAAGATCAGCTCAACTATTTTAGACAAATGTTACAGCTTTTTTTATGAGTCGATTAGCTTTCTAATTAATTGAGAAATTGTACTTGTTTCATTCCCGTGACTCTCCCACCTTATTCCGAGAAAAAAATGTTAATCAATAAAGTTTGGAAAAAATATTTTTGTCCAAAGAAAGAGTAAGAAGATGTACTAGAACAAATTAAATAAAAGAAGAAAAACAGGTGGCCTACAAAACTCACAAAAGAAAAATATAGAACCTTGCCATCAAAAAAAAAAAAAAGTAGAAAAGAAAATATAGAACATTAATTAAGCAATTGAAGACATGAGTGATATAATTAATTAACATAATTTTGAACATTCAAACATTGGTCCTAATTCAGAGAACTGAGTCCAAAACTAAGTAGACTGCCACTGCATTTTTATTTAATTTTGTGGAAACAATCAAGCAACGAGACAAGTATATATATATTACACAGCAAAACTGCAAAAGTTTTCTTAAAATTAAACAACCTACGTAAATGTGAAAAACAGTACATTACATGACCTCTTCTTTGAATAACCAAGTTGTGTCCAAGGAATTTGAAGTAACTCCGCTGGTGGAAGACGAACCAGTAGTGTGGCTGATATTCAAAGAATTTACACTACTAGTTGCTCCAGTCGAAGCTGATGACAAAAATTTGCCGGGATCCACTGGATTTGCATACATCAGCACAGGCATCTTTAAAGGAAGATCGGGCAAAGGAGCCTCAAATTGTAAGACACTTACTGCTTGTCTGATTGAAGGTCGTAAAGTAAAATCGGGATGTGCACACCACAAACCAACGACCAATAACCTCTCCGCTTCGTCAACTTCAAATTTGCCGATTAGCCGGCTATCAATTGCATGAAGAATGGAATTATTTCCATATAAATCCCACGCCCATTTAACTAATACAACGTTATTTTCATCCTCTTGAATCACCACCGGTCTCCTACCACAAGCAATCTCTAGCAACACCACTCCAAAACTATATACATCAGACTCGGTACTTGCTTGGCCTGTGATAACGCATTCTGGTGCTATGTATCCCATTGTTCCAGCTGGTATAGTTTGTGCAGCTGAATTGTGATTGATGAGCCTTGCTAAACCAAAATCACCCAATTTTGCATTGAAGGAAGAATCTAGCATCACATTGCTTGGTTTTATGTCTCGATGCACGACACATTTCTGGCATCCACTATGGAGGTACAATAGAGCAGATCCGAGGCCTAATGCAATCTGATGCCGCAAGGGCCATGCCAGAACGCTCTCCTTGTGATAAAGATGGGAATCAAGACTACCGTTGTGCATCAATTCATAAACAAGCAAGAGTTCATCAAGATCATGACACCAACCAATGAGTTGGACAAGGTTGCGGTGCCTTAACTGGCTTATAATTTTTACCTCAGATATGTATTCCTTTTTACCTTGTTTTGAGGCCTTAGAAACTCTTTTTATGGCAACTAGAGTTCCTTCACCAACCAAGATCCCTCTGTAGACTGAACCAAAGCCACCTTCTCCCAGCTTTTTATTTTCTGCAAAATCATTAGTTGCGGCAGCCAATTCATTATATTGAAACCTTTTTGGTCCCCTCCCTTTCTCAAACTCATCATCCATTGCTGCATCAGATATCATTTCTATTTCTCTATTCTTCTTGATTGAACGTTTTTTCCCCATAAAGTACAGAAAAGTCCCCAGTAGAAGCAAAATAGCAGCAGAAGCAACGATAGCAACTTTGACCACGCCACTAAGTTTGGTCTTTCTGTTGGTACTACGGTCCATGTCCAATGTAGAGTTCAGGGACCTACTAGGGGCCATCTCCAATGTAGAGTTAAAGGTCCACGAATATAATTGGTGAATCTCGGTTGCGTTTGGGTTTCTACAACCTGTGGCAGCCGAGAAACCAATGGCGGCCTCATTTGGTAAAATTCTTGCTAGGTTGATTATAGTACTAATCTTATAGTTGTTTGATTCGTTACCGTATTCTGAAAGGTAGAGACTCAAGTTTTGTGTTAGATTGTCATAACTGATTTGTGCGGTCATATTTCTATTAATTAAGAGATAATTAGGAATTACTTCGAAAACAGTCGAATTAATAGTGTTAATATCGATGCCAGTATGGAAACTGTAGCCATTGTAATCATCAGGTAACGGGTCCCATGGATTATGGGTGGTGTCGAACTCGATTGCCACCATCTATAGAAAAATAAATAGACACCACACTCCCAAAACCCCTTCCTCCCTTATTTTTATTAAATCAAAGATAGTTTTACAGAATTGATACAGGAAGAACTTTTTTCTTCTTTTTTCCATACGCCTATAGCAGTACTGTTTCTCCTATCTTTATTCTTTCCTGTATATTCAAATCTAGAAACTAATTATTACAAAGATATATAATCTAATCACACATTTCTTTACTTAATTGGAGACTGTCAAATCTTGGATGCGCATATCTTCTGAATGTGAATATCTCCTTTCCTCTTTTGCACTGATATCTGATTCTTACTATCAGCCAACTTGTCCATTCAACACTCTCCCTCAAGTTGGTGCATAGATATCCATCATTCCTAGCTTGTCTATTGATTCTCTAAATATATCACTTGACACTGGTTTTGTGAGTACGTCGGCCAGTTGCTCATTAGATCGTACAAATGGTATAGCTATGATTTTAGCTTCTAACTTTTCCTTGATGAAGTGTCTATCAACTTCCACGTGCTTTGTTCGATCATGCTGTACCGGATTATGCGCAATGTCGATGGCAGCTTTACTATCACACCTTAGCTCCATCTCTGTTTTTTGTTCGAAGCCCAGCTCCTTTAAAAGTCTTCTTAACCATAACAACTCACAGATTGTTTTCACCATTCCCCTGAATTCTGATTCTGCACTTGAGAGTGCGACTACGTTCTGTTTTTTGCTCTTCCAGGTTACCAAATTGCCTCCAACAAAAGTGAAGTATCCTACGGTCGACTTTCGATCCGTCACACATCCTGCCCAATCTGCATCACTATAAGCCATTATGTTTAAGTGTAAATGTTTTTTAAAAACAATACCTCTTCCAGGTGTGCCTTTTAAGTACTTGAGTATTCGCATCACAGCCTCCAAATGTTCTTCCTTGGGTGAATGCATAAACTGACTAACAATACTCACAGCATATGCAATGTCAGGTCGAGTGTGAGATAAATAAATCAATTTTCCAACTAATCTCTGGTATCTCTCCTTGTTCACTGGTGAATGATCTGAGTAGGCATCTAATTTCAGATTTGGTGCCATTGGAGTATCCACAGGTTTACAATTTAACAAACCAACTTCTGTTAGAAGATCAAGTATATATTTCCTCTGGGATAGGTAAATACCATTCTTATTTCGCGACACCTCAATTCCTAGAAAATACTTTAGCCCACCCAAATTTTTCATTTCAAATTCCTTGGACAGATTTTCTTCTAAACTTTGAATCTCATCTTTGTCATCACCCGTTATAATCATATCATCGACATAAATTATCAAAACTGCAATTTTACCTTGGTTTCTTTTGACAAACATTGTATGGTCAGATTCACTTTGTGCATACCCATATCTCTTCATAGCCTGACAGAAACGTCCGAACCATGCTCGAGGTGATTGCTTTAATCCATACAACGCCTTTTTTAATCTGCACACCTTGTTTGCATTGCCTGATGATTGGTAGCCCAAAGGTATTTCCATATAAATTTCCTCCTTTAATTCTCCATGCAGAAATGCGTTCTTTACATCAAATTGGTGCAATGGCCATTCCAAGTTTGCTGCAAGAGACAAAAGAACTCTAACAGAATTTAATTTCGCAACTGGAGAAAAAGTTTCTTTAAAATCAATACCGTAGGTCTGAGTGTATCCTTTTGCTACTAATCTAGCTTTGAACCTTTCAATTTTTCCATTTGCATCATATTTCACATTATACACCCATTTGCATCCTACTGGTTTTTTTCCTTCAGGTAACTTTGTTATTTCCCATGTTTCATTTTTTTCTAGTGCATTCATTTCAACATTCATTGCCTCAATCCATCTCGGGTCATTCTTAGCTTCTTCAAATTTCTCAGGTATGACTACAGATGAAATTTGGTTCACAAATCCTTTTAAGGGTTCAGTCAAGCCTTTTGTTGTGGTATATTTTGCTATTGGATATCTTTCCTTACTGGTTCCATCCTCTGGTACATAACGCTTAGGTGGTTTACCTCTATTAATCTTTACTGGTAATTTAAATCTTGTTTCAAGGGAACTTACCTCTGGATTAACCCCAAGAGATTCGAGCCTATGTGGTACATCTTCAGATTGTATTACCTCTTCATCGGGTCTCTCTGAATTTCCAATTCTGGTTTCAGAATTATTTTCGTTCCCTGGGTCATTTCCGTGATTCCCATCCACATTTCCTTCTTGTGCCGTACAGGGATCAAAAAAGAAGTTTTCATTTCCCTCATTGTTTCCTTCTTGTGCCGTACATGAAAAGAAATTTTCATTTTCCTCATGTAACGCATCCCTGTTACTCCTCTCTGTTATTTGGAAAGTTCCATTCTCCAAATATGTTAAGAAATTAAAATCCAATTCTTCTTGCTTCTCCCCCTGAATTGGATTTTTACTTGTCTGATAAAAATATTCATGCTCAAGGAACGTTACATCCATAGAAATAAACATTTTTTTTTGTAACCGGGTTGTAACACTTATAACCTTTTTTATGTTGTCCAAATCCCAAAAAAACACATTTTTCTGCCCTTGAGTCAAGCTTGGAACGAAATTCTTTTTGAATATGAACATAAACTGTGCACCCAAAAATTTTTGGACTTAGGTTCAGAACCGAATTCATGTTCATGTGCTCTGAAAAAACTTGAAGTGGTGTCTTGAAATTATTTACTCGAGTAGGTGTACGATTTAATAAATAGACTGCAAACATCACAGCATTATCCCATAATACATTAGGTACACTACTTTCAATTAAAAGAGCCCGGGTAATTTCAAGAATGTGCCGGTTCTTCCTTTCAGCAACACCGTTTTGTTGTGGTGTTCCTACACAAGATGTTTCATGCACTATCCCTTTTTCTTTAAAGAAACTTTGCAATTCCTGATTCACAAATTCAGTTCCATTATCGCTTCTAATCACTTTAATGGTTTTTTCGAATTGTGTTTTAACCATGGTAATAAAATCTTTAAAAACCCTTTTAACCTCAGCTTTGGTTTTTAACAAATATACCCATGTCATTCTAGAACTATCATCAATCAAACTCACATACCATCGACATCTCGAATTAGACACTATTGGAGATGGTCCCCAGACATCTGTATGTATCAACTCAAAAGGAGTAGCTTTTTTAGTGTCATTTGCTAAGTTCCACGATGGCTTTTAGCCTTAACACAAGTTTCACACACAAATTGTTCATTATTCAATCTAGAAAAAAACTCAGGAAAAAGCTTTCGCATATACCCAAATGATGGATGCCCTAATCTTTTATGCCAAAGCCAAATATTTTCTTTTAAACTCGTAGACTCAGCACTTAGTAGGCAATCTCCAATCTTCATGTCATCGAGGTAATACAATCCTCCCCTTCTAGTACCACGGCCCAAAATCTTCTTGGTTTGAATATCCTGAAAGATACAGTAATCTGGAAAGATTAGAATTACACAGTTCAAATCCTTTGTTAGTTGTCCAATTGAGATTAATTTTGAAGAAAGAGATGGAACAACTAAGGTATTTTTGAGAGACAAGTGTGGAGATAACAACACGTCTCCAGCACCACTCACAGGATAACATATTCCATTTGCATTAAAGACACCATCCTTTCGAGGTTCTTTAGAGTTAACTAGGTCATTTTCAGAGTATGTCATATGATCAGTGGCTCCTGAGTCAAGCACCCATTCATCTACCTTAGAAAGATTACAAAAAGCATCAAAATTACCTTCTTCAGTTTTTCTACCAGAAGTACCTGTCATGCCACCGTAACTTGCCATGTGCAGTCCTGCTCCTTGACCTTCTCCCTGTCCAGAGCTTTTACTGCCATCTCCTGGCCTTTGCCCGCCATTGGACTCAGCCCAATTAAGTGGCTGGAACGTATTTGATCCAATTCCAGATGCGCCTCCTGGGGTTTGCGCTCCTCTTGGCTGGTGCATTTCTTTATCTGCATGCACGACAGAGGCTTGGCCTTTGCCTGGCCAATTAGTTTTTCCTTTTTTATTCCCTTTGAACCAGTCAGGAAAACCAACGAGTAGGAAACACTGATCTTTAGTGTGTCTGGTTTGACCACAATGAGTGCATCTTAATTTAGATTTATCAACATAAGAAGAGCTTCTGTTAAAATTTGGATTTACCTCCCCTTTCTTCTGTCCACGAGACAGCATGGCAGCTGACTTTTGAAAATCTTCCTCTTCTTCTTTGTTCATAACTCTTTGTCTTGAAGCTTCTTTTCTCACCCTAGCAAAAGCTTGCTCAAGAGTTGGGAATGGGGTCATTTGCAAAACACTAGCCCTTTCATTATCAAGATTGTCATCAAGACCATCTAAAAAGACATAAACTCGAGATTCTTGAACAACTTTGTTAAATTTTTCTATATCAATTGCACAGGTCATGGGATTGGGTCGACGAAAATCAATTTCAAGCCAAATTTCTAGCAACTCATTGTAGTATTCTTCTACGCTTCTTCCTGATTGTTTTACCTTATTGACTCGTTTATTTAAATCAAATACCTGAGCCGCATCACTACCATCATAGTAGGTAGTTGCGATTGCGTCCCAAACTCCTTTTGCTGTTGGATGACGAAGATATTTGCCATAGAGGTTGAGATCAAGTGAGTTGCAGATCCAGCTTTTCACCACTGTATCGTCTATATCCCATCTTTCAAATCTCGGGTCATCTTCAGCTGGAGGCAGTTTTGTGATATGTTCCAGCTTTTGACGTGCCTTGATATGCATCCTTACGGCCTGTGACCATAGAGAATAATTTTTTCCATCCAATTTTATGGGGATACAATTTGGATGAAAAGAGGTTTCGACTACTGCAGGTGTAGCAAGAGGAATAGGTGGTGGTGTATTATTTGAAGAGTTATTTTGCAAGACCATCAACTGATTCTGTTGTACTGAAATCAGTTCTGTTAGCTTTTCAATTAAGGTTGTTGTTTCAGAAGGTTCAGACATGACTGAAACTAAGCAGAGGAATCAAAACTCCTTAGAGCAATATAGTACAGAGAATATTAGTTAAAGACAAAGAAGAATTATAATTCTCTTAACTATATCACCAGGTTCATCAACCTCGGCTCTTGATACCATATAGAAAAATAAATAGACACCACACTCCCAAAACCCCTTCCTCCCTTATTTTTATTAAATCAAAGATAGTTTTACAGAATTGATACAGGAAGAACTTTTTTCTTCTTTTTTCCATACGCCTATAGCAGTACTGTTTCTCCTATCTTTATTCTTTCCTGTATATTCAAATCTAGAAACTAATTATTACAAAGATATATAATCTAATCACACATTTCTTTACTCAATTGGAGACTGTCAAATCTTGGATGCGCATATCTTCTGAATGTGAATATCTCCTTTCCTCTTTTGCACTGATATCTGATTCTTACTATCAGCCAACTTGTCCATTCAACACCATCTGATTGGCTGGGTCAGGCTTGAAAAGTTTGTGGGATGGTATATCATATACGGTGGATATATTTAAAAGGCCCAGTGCACCGCAACCGGTGACGTTTTTTACTGGGGGTGGATATGGAGCGAGAAAGAAAGCTAGCCCATCCGCCGTCGAATTTGTTATATTTTTTATTTGGAATGAAAAAGTTGTGTCAAAACTTGTTAGTACCTCCTCACCGGTACTTTTGTCCCACAGTGACACCGGTTGATAGTAGAATGCTTTTCCCACGCTACCACTGATACTCTTGTCGGTGAGACCATCACTGGAAAGATTTTTGCAGTGTTGGAGTTCATCTGAAGCATTTCCAGCACAATTTATCTTAGTTCTGTAGTCGTCCTTTGTGAAGTCGATGTTGAAATTGAGAGAGAGTGAATATCGAGGGTAAGCAATGAGAGTGAAATATAACAAGGTGAAGAGCAAAGTTTGAATTTTTCTGGTTAGTGATGATATGGCCATTGCTAGCTGAATGCTGGATGGAAACTTGGACGTGGAAAGGTTTGCCAATTACTGATCAAGGCTTGTTTGCAGGATTATTACAAATGTCCGCTACTTAAGTTGGGTGACGTTTGACCTCGTCAAGAAACTCCATGTCTGCACTCTGTACAGGAATAATTAAATTAGGTTAATCAATTCTAGGTGGGGACGCCGTGTGTTTGTGTGTGTATGTGTTTTATTTATTTTTTTTTGGGGGGGGGGGGGGGCGGGGTTGCAAATTGCCAAATTTTAATCAAATGTTAATATACGATCATGTTGACTTTTAAAAGTAAAAAAAAAAAATCCGCTAGCTGTACGACTAACCAATTTCTAGTGACTAATTGCATTAAATTCTGCAATTTGCTAAGAGTGAATGAAGAGGTGAACTGTCTTTTTTTCAATTCAAGGAGTTCACGTACTCCTAAATTTGAAAAACACAATAGAAACCTTGATGACTGGAGAGTAACGAGAAAAAACTCTATATAGAAATTAATTTGATCAATTTTATTATCCAAATTTGCGGTGAACACTAATTTTTTCTTTACTCTTCCTCTTCTCTCTTGTTTCTAGAGCAAGGCCTAAAATAAAATTTGCGGTTGACTATTCTGTGCCTCGTTACAGACATGTTGCGGACAATGCAAATAGTCACATTTTGAAATGATTTAGTCCGTAAATTTCGAAATCAACAAAGAATGATTTATCAGTATTTGCAATTTTGGTCCAACTTTCAATCTGGATGGGTCTAGGGATTGCGATAAAATGGAGCAAAAATCCAGGATATGATAATCCGCAATTATTTTTTAATCGAAATTATTTTTTTTTAAGAAAGAAGAAGGTTTTGTAATCTAATTTTTTATGAAATTAAAGATTCACATACGGGATTTAAACCCTTGATCTCTGTGCATGAGAGACTTGAATCTTTGACCTCTTTAAAATCAGTCTGGCGCTTTTATCACCGAACCGCTGGTTGACATCTTTTTTAATACAAACTATATATATTTTCGTAACTTTTCTTGAACAAAAAAGCATATCTTTAATTTCTCTGTGGCCATGGAGCAAGTGTTGACTCCTATCCTTACAATAGCTGCACCCTGCTTTCAGATTAATTTACATTATCTCACTACACCACAAAATATTTTTAGCACCGCCACAATAAGATATGTTTTTAAAAAATCCGGTTCTAAAAATATTTAGTGGCAATTTTGATATTGTCAGAAATTTTTTTAAGACCGGTTTTTTAATAAAAACCGGTCCTATAGAGTTCTAAAAAATCAACCGAAATTTCTGTTTTTTGTTCGGACCGGTTTTTATAAAAAACCGCTCCTATAGAGTCTCAACAATTAACTGAAAATTCAGTTTTTATTAGGACCGGTTTTTATAAAATAACCGGTCTTTAAAATTAGGTTTTTAAGACCGGTTTTTTATAAAAACCGGTCCTAATAAAAACTGAATTTTTCTTTCCGGTGACTTTTTAAAACCGGTTTTTTATAAAAAACCGGTCCTATAGAGTCTCAACAATTAACCGAAAATTCAGTTTTTATTAGGACCGGTTTTTATAAAAAAACCGGTCTTAAAAATTAGATTTTTAAGACCGATTTTTTATAAAAACCGGTCCTAAAAATCATTTTTTTTTGCTTTTCTTTTCCTTCCCCAATCCCTGGCTGTCATTTAAGTCCAAATTTCTAAGTTCGAAAATTTTCCTTCATATGCTCCTGGTTCTTCTATGTGATTCCCGAGCTATGAGAGAAGGCAACATCGGAACTCCTCTCCGTCGATCTCAATGCCCTTCAGCATCGCCTCACACTGCTCTTTCAGATGAGTGCCGATTTTACCCCTTTTCTTCATATTTTCTTTTTTGTTCTTCGGTGTCGTGATATCACTTCTTTCTTCTCACTAGCTTTAATTTTCTCTCAATTTTGCCTCACTTTTTTTGTATTCTGTCATGAAGGGTTTGCAAGCTGCACTTGGAAGTAACGGTGCTATCAATAAGTTCAAGACCCCTAAGGAATCGCATTCCCAAGTAAGCACCTTAAGCTGCTTTGCAATATATATCGATTTAACATACTTCATTTAAATCCTTCGAATTTCCTCGATTTTTGGGCATAATAACAGTTGAGGGTTCCTATCTAAGATAATTTTGTTGCTTTTCATTTTCAGCTTATGCAAGCAAAGAAATCACATGTTTATGAGAAGAATCATCAATGAAAATCTGATAGTATTAGTGCTGCAAGTGCATCAACTTTTTGATAAAATTACCTGTAAGTGTTGTGCATTTGCTGATTAGTTTAATTATTTTTTTATTTCCGTTACATATCACAAACGCTCTCTGAAAGGTTACATAAACATTGCATTTGAAAGGTTACATAAAAGGGGGCTAGCCCCAAAATTTTTTTTTTTTTTATTTTGCGTTGATTTTTAGGACCGGTTTTTAGTTAAAAATCGGTCTTAAAGATCACATTTTTAAGACCGGTTTTTAGTTAAAAACAGGTCCTAAAGATGCGTAGCTTTTTCCATCTGAAATCTGGCTTGTTTTTAGCACCGGATTTTTAGCACCGGTTTCTTATATATTTTTAACACCACATATTATTAGTACCGGTGCCCAACCGGTTTTAAAGATGTATATTTAACCGGTTTTAAAAAAGAAAAATGGCGTAGTGTCTTTTGTATTATTTGAAAAAGAAAATATGTTAACCATAGAATCAATGATGTGAATTTGTTGCAATATTCTACGGTAGCACATGAATACTAAATTTATTTGGTGCATTACCAATAACTTTCAAAAAAATTCCCATGTTCATATTTTGTTCAGGTATAAATTCTGAAACATGTAATGCGAAAAATAAGGTCTCCCAATACGAATGCACATAAGTATCCCTACTACTTATAAAAGCAACGTATCCAAGGGTTAAAACAATTAGGCGAATGATACGTGTAAACAATTATTTACTCTATGCTTTCTTAACCATTGATCATGTAAATCAATGGCTGGACGTTAGCGATCGATGGATATAAGTTTACAAACTCTTCACTTTTAATAGAAATAAATTTGTCCCTGATTAAATGTGCATTGTGTTCGGAAGAAAACACAACATATATGAAAAGGTTTCTTAAGATAATAATCATTTTTTGTTTCATTTTGGAAATAGATCGCATATGTAAAATTTTCTCATCTATTATTTTATAATTTCATTTATTAAGAAATAAATATTTCTATTAAATTATGTTTTATTGAGGTGTCGATTTTTACTTTTGTTGAAGTATAAATATTTTTTTTAAATTTTTATTTATCCACTCATTTGGATGGGTATATTTGCTAGTATTTACTAAGTAACAGATGAAGAGTGGTAACTGGTAAGTTTAATGAATACGTAAAATTTTATTATGGCTTTGAAAATTGATGACGAGTAGAAGTACTTAAAAATGTTGTATGACAATCCAGGTTCTTAGTAGATATATTATTTCTGGTATAATAATTATTATCTAAAATATGAAAGAAAAAAAATTCTAAATATGAAATCTACTCGCAAACACGCACATATGACTTGGTGAAAGTCTACAGGCATACAGGCACATATGGAATCGTCAAAGTCTAAGGGAAAAAGCTGAAAGGACAAAAAAAAATAAATAAAAAAAAATTAAGTCGGCAAATATAATATTAAAGATTCTTCTTTGAAGAGGGATTAGGGACCGTTATTTCAGGAGCGAAAAGTACATAATACATTAAAAATCTCTGCAATTATGAACAAATTGTTAGTTTTCAACTTTTCATATATAAATGTGCTGTTTTTAATCCATGTTATACCAAACTTTTTTTTTTTTAATAAAGAACAATCACATACTACTTTATTCTCATATAATATTAAACACTGACAATTCTTTTTAAAGTCAAACACGCTGTAGGTTTTCGAGACTCAAAAGTATATGAATAATGCAAATTCATATGTGCGGGTTGATGGGTACGCGTGTAGAATCCCGTTTTTTATGAATACTATATTTAACTCGTAATACTAACTTCATTGTTAACCATTTCTTCTGCGAGATTTGTTTAAAACAAGTTGTGCTATAGACACGGCAGAAGTGGTCTATCAAGAAATTTCATGACACCCAAACCAAGCAAAATTGGATAAGATGTGGACCCAGTTAGACAAATTATTAATTCAATATACATTGTATCCAGAGGCGAAATAGCTTTCCACACTTAAAGAAAAAATCTTAAATATTAGAGGGAAACCTTATAAACTTGTAATCAATATTATAAATAAATATGTGTGGCTGTCGAATCGGTTTTTGGTCTGTTTCGACGTTCGACACGGCATCCACGCCGTAGATTTTTCTTTCCACTACGATCTGATCGCTCCATCGCTTCCCCTTCAATTTTTTTGGGTTTTCTATGGCTATATCTTATCTTTCTATTATGTGAATGTTTTGTTCAGCGCTATGATATGAGATTTGACCCGTTGCATGGTTAGTTACTTGGCCATTTCTTCTTCTTCTTTTCCTTCTCTATCTAACCAGCGTACTCTCTCTTCCCTTTTCTCTTATCTCATCTTTTTTCTTGGCAAGGAGACACAGAGCACGACACGAGCTGGCCGGCTGCCAGAAAGTTACTCGCTTCAATTTCTTCTCATTCATAATTCATTGATTACTCTTCTCTTTTTCCTTCGTTGATCAAAGCCATCTCTAGCGCCTCCTCCCCATCTCCACTTTTGGTCAAACCCATGCCTCTCCGCCTCCTCCGTAGCCAATCGCACCTCCTCCCCAACACCTATTATGTGTGGCCATCGCCTCTGACAATTGGCCGCCCCCCCCCCCCCCCCCCGCCCCAAGGCCCAAGCAGGATCTGGTCCTTACTATAACGGTCGTCTACAGTTTTGTCTTTGTCTACCATCATTTAAACAAAATGAACACGTAAAATAGACAATGTGAACTAATAAATGATCAAAGTGAATATATATACAAACAAATAAGTTTTGTCATCCATTTTTCAAATTTTTATATATATATTCAACTTATTTTTATTGAACTTATTTATTTGCATGTGTTCACTTTGATCATTTATTTTTCATTTTGTCTATCTTATATGTTCACTTTATTCAAACGATAACAAGCGATAGCAAAACTACATATGGCAGTAATCAATTTTCTATTTTTTTTATCCGGTAGTACAACTAAATAACCTCGGGCCTAAATAAATATTTACGAAGAATAATTTCGGCCTGAAAATGGAATATATTGAATATTTGAATGGTTGGGCGTAATTAATCAAATAATAAATAGTCTAGCCATCAACTATAGAAAATAAGGGAAAAATTTTTCTGTGCCACTCAAAATTGAGGAAATCATGAATTTGCCACCCAAAAAGTTTTTCTTCTCTTTTTACCATCCTAAAACAAGGATACCTTCCCTAAATACCACTTTCTCTTTTTTTTATATTATATTTAACAGTAAAATAATAAAAATACAGTTTTATGACCATTGTACCCTGGATCGAATCTAATCCAAATCGCAAATCAAACTCTATCTTGACTGGACCCAATCGACCTTCCTCTTCGTCGCTTCATCTCTGTGCAGCAATGGAAATAGCTCGTTTAGATAGGCTTGTTCTATACTTCTATGTCCTTCTCTTTATCCTCCACTACTGTTCCCATCTCCCTAATCCATTGCTCTCTCCTTCGAGGAAAAAGAGGAAAACCTACGCAGAGCACAACATTGATCCTTTGCTTGCTCTCCCTTGTCACCCCTCTCTGACGACGATTGAAGATTACCTCGCTGATTCTTTGAATCGAGTATTAACCTTTTCGGATTTTCTCTCTCCATCAGAGCTACTGATTTTTTTGTTCGGGTATTAATTCTTGTTGGATTTTGGCTCTCCCTTGTTAATCAAAACTGTCAATTTTGTTTTGTTTTCTTTTTTTTTTGTTAAGAAAGAGAAGTTATACAGGTTCCTTAGACCTAGTTGGATCTAAGCCAATTAACTAAATGTCTAACCATATCAGCAATGTAGTATGAGAACCAATTAAATAACACCAAACCTGATCCATCTCTCTGACCATGGTAACAAGTTACAATTTTCTTAAAAGGTACCTTTTTCTCAATTCGTCTGTGCTGCCAATTTTGACATTTTGCTTTCAATTTTGTTAGTTTGGAACTATAATGCATAATGCACCAATTGAGGCACGTGAAAATATTTGGGGACGTCATACTCAACTGGTTTACAATTCTCATATAAGGTTTTCAAGGAGTAGACGAAGAGCATATCAAGAGATGAACGGAGCAAGGAGTGGACGAAGGTGACGGAACAAGGCGATGTGTGAGAGAGACGAACCTGAGATTCTAATCAGTGGGACTGGGTTGGATTGGGTTTGTGCGAGAGAAAAGAACAATGAAGAGATCAACTGGGTACTGGGACTGGGTTGGATTGGATTTTAATTGACTACGTTAAAATAGACTGGGGGCATAATAGTCACATAGTTATATTTTTATTATTTTACTATTAAATATAATATAAAAAAAAGAGAAAGTGGTATTTAGGGAAGGGATCCTTGTTTTAGGGTGCCAAAAAGAGAAGAAAAACTTTTTGGGTGGCAAATTCATGATTTCCTCAGTTTTGAGTGGCACAGAACAAATTTTTCCTAGAAATAATCCCCAGCCTTTTCATAGGTACGGTTAGATTTTGTTCGTTCTTTCAAGCTAGTTACAACCCGATTTTAATATGGGTTCAGTTCCAATTTAAAGTTTAAGACTTCACTAGTTCACTATGAAATTCTCAGAAAATTAAGATACTAAAATATCAAACAAACAACAAAATATAGATGTTGCGAAAACATACAAAAATTTGAAGCTTTACAGAAGTAACCTGCATGTAGTGCCTCGAACCTATTTATTGGAAGATCAAGGAAATAGAAAGAATAGAACAATTTAATTAGACAATTGTTTATTTAGTTGTAAAAATCTTATAGTTAATAATAATAATAATATCATCGTCATCGTCATCATAACCATTATTATTTTTTTTAGAATGTTTATCAATAATAATTACAAATGTGTAGAGAGAGTAAGAACTTCATGAGTGGGAAAAAAATAAACATTCCTTTACAAGAATGTTTATCAATATTTCTGCTTGTAGCATTCAAAAGTTACCTCGAGCAGGGCACATAGTTGAAATCTGACCAGCTTTTGTTTTCAAGAAAGACTTGAGTGAAAAATTTAAACTTGTTGCTGCTAATTCAAACTATCATGATAGAGAGCTCATGAGACTACGGAGGGCTGAGATTTTTCGCTGGGGGTGCAAAATGTAACAACAGGTGATGCACGCTAATATTATGTAAATTGGACCTGATACGGGTGGACACGCATATGGTCGCCGAAAGGGAGATTTATAATACAAATGATGAAAGCAGCGCGGATAAACTCTGCTCCGACTCTTTTAAGAGCAAAATATGACTTTGTTTGAGTTAGCTAGCTTTTGAATTAATCGAGAACGAATAGGTTTGATGGAGAGAAAAATTTATCCGTTTTTTCTTAATAAATCGATTCTTATAAACTTTTTCTTAAAAATTAAATGAACTAACTTACCCTTCGTCCAATATATATTTTATCAACTTTTTTTCACCTAATTAAATTGCCGGTTCAAACACCACTATCTGATGGAGCTAGCTGATGCGTAGCTTGTAAACACTGTGTAAGCCCGCATGTTCTTGTTTTTTATTTTATTAAAAAAAATTCGCAATCCTCTCAATATAGTCAATTAAGAACTTACAGCCTTTTCCTCATTGTGGTTGACTTTGATTATGACTTCGATTGTAAGTAATAACATTAATGCTCAAACAATAATTTCAAAATATGCAGCTGCGCAATACCTTGGCTCTATCGTCGGGGTTTTAAAGCATCTCGAGTGCAATTTTGTTCAAGGTTTGCAAATTGGTTCTCAAGGTTTAATTGTTTGCAGAATTACTTACTGCATGCAAGTGTTTCCATCTTTAGTTGGTTGACCGTTGATTTGTCACCAAAATAATAACCTTATAGGTTGAGGGAGAAATAATAGAATTAGTTCATCAATTTCACTGTGATTTGATCTAAATTAAACTTCCAAGTTGGGTAAGTATTGACTTGCACTACACCAAAAAAGAGCTTTAGTACCGCCCTATTAATACCTGTTTTTAATAAAACCGGTATAAAAAATAGTCAGTGGTAATTTCATAATTGTTAGGGATTATCTTTAGTACCGGTTTTTTAGAAAAACCGGTGCTAAAATGTTGGCGAAAAAAAAAAAACGGTTTATCTTTAGTACCGGTTTTTTAGAAAAAGCGGTACTAAAGATACTATTTTTAGTATCGGTTTTTAATAAAAAATCGGTACTAAAGATAGACAAAATTTTGATTTTTTTGAAAATCCTTTAGCACCGGTTTTTTATTAAAAGCCGGTACTAAAAATAGTATCTTTAGTATCGGTTTTTCTAAAAAACCGGTACTAAAGATTAATTCAAATTTTTTTTTATTTCTGCCGCCAAAACCCTTGACTCAGCTTATATCTTCGCACGAAATTTTCTAAGTACTCCTCCTCTACACTGTCTCTTCCTCTTCTCTTCCAAAACCTAAGTGCCTCTCCCTCTCCACTGCATCTCCTTCTTCTCTCGACTGCCTCACCGTCTCCATTGCCTCTCCCTCTACACTGCGCACGCCTCTCCCTCTTCTCTCGACTGTCTCTCCATCTCCATTGCCTCTTCCTCTCTACTGCGTCACCTCTCCTCTCACCTCTCTCTCTATTGCTGCCTCTACTCCTCTCACCTTAATTTGCTCTCACTGCCGCCTTTACTCCTCACTGCTCATTTGTGTAAGGCACGTCGATCTCCCTCTCATTTGTGTTAATTTGTGTTAATTGTCTAGGATTTGTATTAAACCGAAATAAATCCTAAACCTTAATTAGGATTTCTATTGATTTGTGTTGGTTAAATTCGATATGTATTATTGTATGTGATGCGTATATATACCGACTGGTATATTGGTATTAATTGATGGCTAGCAAAAAAGGGCGCTAGCCCCATAAACAATTTTTTTTTTTTATAATGATCTTTAGTACCGGTTTTTAACAAAAAACCGGTACTAAAGATAGTAAATATTAAAAAAAAGGTGGAGATCTTTAGTACCGGTTTTTAGTTAAAAACCGGTACTAAAGGTCTCCGCCTTTTTTGCCGCGATTTCCAGTGCGTTTTTAACACCGGATTTTTAGTACCGGTTTTTAATTATCTTTAGCACCCCCTATTATTAGTACCACTTGACAACCGGTACTAATAATCTATATTTAACCGGTACTAATAACAAAAAATGGCGTAGTGTTGGGAACGAAATACCAGTTCTGGGAAGAAGTAATAAATATGAGTTACGCCAATGTCACTTTGGGTTAGGCCTGTTTAACGTTTCAAACGGAAACGGAATGGCCTGTTTCGTTTACCGTTCCGTTTATGGTAACAGAATGTACCGGACGATTTGTTTACCGCTCTGTTTGGACGGAACGTGTATATTTGTACTGTATTTCACCCAAACGAATGACGAAACGCATTCCGTTTACCATTCCGTCTCTGAAACGTATTGAAATTTTATACCCGTTTACCGTTCCGTTTGGACGGAACGTGCACGGAAAACAGTAAACAGCATACCGCTTGCACCCCCACTTTGGGTCCGATCTTAAGTTGGGTAAATGTTGACTTGGCCACGAAATTCTAGGTCACCGGGGCAGTAATTAATATTAATTTAATTCAAAATAATAATAATAATTAATAATTAATATTACTGTCATCAATTTACTGGGACGGGTGCTATCATATGATCATGTACTTTAAATGGACGGCAATAATTGATTCGAATCTAGACTTTTTCGTTGACTAGGATATATATTTCACGTCGTTATCGGCCCGAAAAAATTAAAACTAACGTTACTGTTCACATGAATTTCGATAATAACTGCTAAAAATTCGAAATTTTAAAAATAACGTTGTTGGATCGGCATTCGGATTGCCGAAAATACAAACTGCTTGGATTGGCATTCCGAATGCCGATCCAAACCAAAAAAAATATACACGACAACTTTTTGTTTTTGACTCAAAACTTTACGGCAACTTTTTGTTTTGACTTTTGTTTTGAGTCAAAAAAAGCGGCACTTGTATGATATAAATTGTATATAATTAACTACATGGCTACATGTCTAATTAAATTGTATGCGCAATATATATATAAAGTTTGTAAGTTGCTATTAATTGATTGCATACAATTTGCTAATCATTTTGATGATTATGTCCATATGTATATTTGTGCTCTTGTTCTTTGAGAGTATTCTAATTTATATATAGTAACAATATTATGAACACTAATTTGTATATATATTGATGGTAGTATCTTTGCAACGAGTCATCTTGAGTCAAGTACCGTAGGATATATAATCAGTCTTTAGTCTAATTATTAACGGCAACAATTATTAAGTAAATTAAGGGTCCAAGATCGGGCTGAAGGATCTCTAACATATTCATATTTCAAGAAAGTAGTGTTAGAATGCTACGTGTAGCACAGATAGGGGTCCTGTGATATGCTTTCGTTTTCAAATTTTATACTTTAAATATCTAATCTAAATCATTAATCTCATCTTTATATTGAAATCTCATAATTAAGAAATCAAATTTTATATTTTCTCAATGCTTTTTTCTATATTTTAAATTTTAGAAATATGTCAATCTAACTAGTTTTGATCCCTCCATAATAGTCTTCTTATAAAGAAATTGTAAAAAATTTTGAAAAAAAAAATATATAATTAATGATCGATCCAACAACGTTATTTTTAAAATTTTAAATTTTTAACCGTTATTATCGTAATTCGTGTGAACAGTAACGTCATTATTAATTTTTTTACCGTTTTAGACGTCATGCACCCCTACAAGGGGCCAAACTCTGGTGGTGTAAAGTTATAACCTGAAAAAAAATCAAATATACGTTTACTGTTCATTCAAATTTCAAAAATCAAATTAAAAAATTCCAAATTTTAAAAATAACGTTGCAAGATCGGATTCCTGGAATCCGATCCTACAAATCGCTTTGATCGGATTCCTAGAATCCGATCAAAATTGTGCCTTTAAAATTTAATTAAATATAATTTAAAAATTAATTAAATATTAAATTGTGCTTAGATCGGATTCTGAGAATCCGATCTAAGTTATGTGCTTAAATATTAATTAAAATAATATAAAATATTAATATTTATTTAATATCTATTAATAGAAAAAAATAATATTTATTTAAAAGCCTCACTAGATGACGGGAGGAAGAGTCGTAAGAACTTAAGTGGGATGACGGGGTGGTCTACTAGAAGAGGCTCCAGAATGGGCGAATGCACGGTGAGAGATAGGTGTGAATGAGTCATCTAGTGGGGTACCGTATACCTAGTAATAAGCATCAGCCTGACTAAGTATAGAAGGTGTGGGGGTAGGCGTAAGGGGTTGGCTCTCCATGTGTGGATGAGGATGGCTGTACCCCTTACGTACTGAGCCTGAGTCTAAGGCTGGTTGTACCCACCTAAAAACAGAGTCTAAATCTAGCTGTACCCCCCTCCGAGTACGGTGTTGGCACAACATGATCATGTTGGCACGGCAAGACATGACACGAGTACAGAATTAACACGACACGATCGTGTTATCGTGTCGTGTTGACAATCCTGAAAAATTAACACGATTTGACACGACACAATTCGACACGCAACACGACACGAACACGAACTAACACGACACGACAACACAAATTTAATTTTTAATATTTAAAAAATAGCATCATTGTTAATTATTATCTAGTGAGGCTTTTAAATAAATATTAATTTTTTCTATTAATAGATATTAAATAAATATTACTTTTAAATAAATATTAATATTTTATATTATTTTAATTAATATTTAAGCACATAACTTAGATCGGATTCTCAGAATCCGATCTAAGCACAATTTAATATTTAATTACTTTTTAAATTATAAATTTAATATTTAATTAATTTTTAAATTATTAATTTAATATTTAATTAATTTTTAAATTATTAATTTAATATTTAATTAATTTTTAAATTATATTTATTTAAATTTTAAAGGCACAATTTTGATCGGATTCCTGAAATCCGATCTAAGCTTTGATCGGTATCCGAGAATCCGATCAAAGCTTAGATCGGATTCCAGGAATCCGATCAAAGAGATTTGTAGGATCGGATTCCAGGAATCCGATCTTGCAATGTTATTTTTAAAATTTGGAATTTTTTTATTTGATTTTTGAAATTTGAATGAACAGTAAACGTATATTTGATTTTTTTCGGAGTTATAACAGATTGCCAGATTGGATATTTGGATTGTATTGTAGATGGGCAGCCTGAAGCAGGCTGAGATTATGCGAATTAGGCCAGATTAAAACAAACAACCCTTTTATAAGTACATAAAATACGATTGTTTGAGGCTGTTAGCTTTCTAATTAGTCGTAAAAGAATGAAAAAGAATATTTGTCTTAAATCATTGGTTTTCAAAGCTGAGAAAATAATATTAACTTGAACACTAATTAAGCTTCTGAAGCGATGAGTGAAATAATTAATTACAAAAGAAACTCACCCTTTCGAAACACTTGGGCCCAAAACAACGCGGCCGAAAACAAGACAGCCATTACTATTTTTTTTAAGAGAAAATTTGATATATACCATTGCAAAACAGTTCAATATTAAATATGTCATTACAAAACAACTAATTGGATATATGCCACGGTAAAATTGAAAAAAGTTCAAAACATGCCATTATTTTTAATAAAAAATATTTAAAATAATTCCTGAAAAAAAAAAAAGAAAACTAAATTTGAATGTCAGGTTTTTTATTATCCCTAAAATACCCTTAAAATTAAACCGCTTCTAAGATAAATAAATAAATGAAAAGTTATTCTTTCATTGGCGCATCAGGGATTCTTTTAATCCTTCTTCCTGTCTACACACAACCGCCCATCTTCTTTTCACACACCCACAACAGAGACTCTCCTCCGCTCTCCCATATTTTCCGCCTGCTCAACCCGATGCCATGGCAATAAGGTGAAGAGGTGTACGAATGAGTAAGCAAAAGAAAAATAAAAAGAGAAGGTCTTGCTGATAGGGAAGAACGTCCTAGTGGAATAAGAGCTTGAGAAATAGGTAGACGAGAATCATTGTTCACCTTGGCAAACCATCAAACAGATTATGGGCATGCTTTTAGACAAGGTGATGAAAGAAGGGAGAAGGGGCAGTAAGTCATTTTAAATTGAGTAGTGGTAATAAAATTAATTTTGTTTGTTTTGTAATATCATAAAATTAGTTATTCGTTTTGCGTTGGCAAATCATGAATTTCAAACTTTTCCGATGGCATAAACAAAAATGCCCCTTTTTTTAAAATATATATATAGAAGCAATCAAGAGATGAAAACTACAGCAAAAGTTTTCTTAAAGTTAAACAACAGTTAGTTACACGGCCTCTTCTTTAAATAACCAAGCTGTGTCCAACGAACTGGATGTAACTTTACTGGTGGCAGACGAACTGGTAGTGTGGGTGATATTCAGAGAAATTATGCCACTTGTTGCTCCAGATGAAGTTGAGGACGAAAAATTCCTGGAATCTGCTGGATTTGTATACATCAGCTCAGGCATCTTGAAAGGAAGATTGGGTAGAGGAGCCTCAAACTGCAAAACACTTATTGCTTGTCTGATTGAAGGACGTAAAGTATAATCGGGATGTACACACCATAAACCAACGATCATTAGCCGCTCAGCTTCTTGTGCTTCAAACTCGCCATTCAACCGGCTATCAATTGCATCTAGAATTGAGTTCCTACCATATAGACACCAGACCCACTCGACCAATCTTACCTTACTTTCATCCTCTTGAAGAACCACTGGCCTCCTACCACAGGCAATCTCTATCAACACTACTCCAAAGCTATATATATCAGACTCAGTGCTGGCTTTGCCTGTGATGACGCATTCTGGTGCCATGTATCCCATTGTTCCAGCCGGTATAGTTTGTGCGGCTGAGTCGTGTTCGATGATCCTAGCTAGACCAAAATCCCCCAATTTAGCATTGAAGAAAGAATCTAGCATCACGTTGCTCGGTTTTATGTCTCTATGTACCACACATTGCTCGCACTCTCTATGGAGGTACAATAGTGCAGATCCCAGGCCTAGTGCTATCTGGTGTCTCATAGGCCATGTTAGAACTCTCTCCTTGTGATAAAGATGGGCGTCAAGACTGCCGTTATGCATCAATTCATAAACAAGCATGAGTTCACCATGATCATGGCACCAACCTTGGAGTTGGACAAGATTTCGATGCCACAACTGGCTAATTATTTTTACCTCAGATATGTATTCCTTTTTTCCTTGTTTTGAGCCCTTAGAAACTCTTTTTATGGCAACATGAACTCCATTATCACCTAAGATCCCTCGGTACACTGAACCAAATCCACCTTCTCCAAGCTTTTCATTTTCTGAAAAATCCTTAGATGCCGCAGCTAATTCATTATACTGAAACCTTCTTGGCCCCCTGCCTTTCTCAAACTCATCGTCCATTGTATCATCATACACCTCATCAATATCACCACTCTTCTTGGTTACATATTTTCTTCTTAGAAAGTACAACAATATTCCAAGAAAAAAAAGCAAGATGACAACAGATGCAACTACAGCACCTATGATCCAACTGTTTAGACCCTTGTTATCTCTAATGTTACTAGGAACTGCCTCCAAAGTTGATTCGAAGGACCACGAATATATTAGGTGATACTCGACTGCTGCGCCAGTGGAAGCTGAGAAACCTATGGCGACCTTGTTTGGGAGGATGCTTTTCAGGTCAACTGTAGTGCTAATACTATAGTTGATTGTACGATTATCTTCCCTTGAAAGGAAGAGGCTCAAATTTTGTGTTAAATTGTTGTAACTAATTTGAGCGGTCATGTTATTATCTATAAAAAGGGAGTTCGGAATGATGTTGTAGACAGTCGAGTTAATCTTCTTAATGTCAATGCCGATATGGCTAACTGTGTTGTTATTTGACTCCAGGGGATCCCATCCATTGTAAAAGGTGTCAAACTCAACTGCGAGAACATGGTTGGCTGAGTCAATGAACAAAGTGGAATCATTGAAAAGGCCAAGAGAACCACCTGTAGCATCTGTGGTTGGGGGTGGATATTCAGAGAGAAAGAAAGCAAACCCGTCCCCATGCAGCTTATTCTCACCGCTATCCACTTTAAAAGAGAAACTTGTGTTAAAGCTAGTTACTTCCCCGGTTGTGTTGTCCCACAAAAGCATTGATTGGTTGTAGAATGCTCTGCCACTCTCGTAAGTGTTATCCTCTACAACCAAGACTGAATTAAGACTGATGGCGCCTAATTGCGGTTCATAACTAGCAGATCCATTGTAATTGAAGCTACCGTGGTCAGTCTTGGTGAAATTAAAATCGAAAGAAAGTGAGCAGCAATGGGAAACAATGAAAGAGAGAAGGATTGAGGATAAGAGCCAAGTTTTGATTCTTTTGCTAAGTGATGATATGGCCATTGCTGGATGGAAGCTTGGAAGTTCGAAGGTTTGTCAATGGCTGATCAGAATAGTTGTAAAGAATCAAATTATTTTCACTTTTCTTGCAAAGAGTTTCCTTTTAATTGCGTAGTGTTGTCGCTTACGATTAAGGGTCAAAGAGAGCACAGATTGCTGAGTCAGAATTCAGAACTCATAACGCTTGACCATATGACTTGTCCTAAAACGACTACATAAGCAGAGAAAATTATAAATGAATATTGATTTGATCAATTCCCTTGTGGTGCTATTGCCCTTTAATTCCATTCTCTGTAATTCTGTCCTTATCAGTGCTTGAACAATATTCATATCATATGACCATGTCATGATAAATCTGAAGCTAGCAGAGTTGTTAGTCTTTGACAAATATATATTTGTAATAATATATATATTTTTTGTACCGATCATTTGTAACATATTTTACATAGTCAACAACTCTATAACAAGTTCATCATCAAAAAAAAAAAAAAAAACTCTATAACAAGTTGATGTTGACGTTTCTGTTACTGGGCCTGACAATTAAACAACCTTGGACTGAAAAAGTTTTTAAAAGGAGAAAATAGTGGGCCTCAAATAATAAATAAACTGGCCAGTCTGGCGTTGTCATCAACAATAAAAATGAAATTTCAACTATAGCTAAATGTATCATTTGATGAGGTTGATTTTATCACCTTCGTATCTAATAGAAACAGAGCTGCTAGATCAAGCGGTCCAGAAACAAGATTCTCTGTTTCATCCTTGAAAAAACTATTGCATCATATCTGGTTGATAAAATTATAGTTAATGCAACCGTATATTAACAGCCACAAACAAAAAGGATAAATTTTGCATTAATAAGCAGGAGTTTTTAATGAGCTATACCTGATCCATGAAAAATAGCATAATCAAGTAGTGTGTCTAAACCTCTCTTCATTTTTAAGTGTTATCAAAGATAAATTAACTCTGGAAATATGCTAATTCATACTCAACAATAATAAACCTAAATGAACAAAAACAACCATATTGTATTAATCGCAGGGAACAAGTCATATTTACTCAACTTAAGCAGGAGAAAAAAATTAAATTAAGCAAAGCAAATGCAGCCCAATTTATATATTTTTTTTTTAACTAAAAAAAGCACAGGGATGGATCAGCTATCGGGGCGATCACTGATGAGGGAGGCTTTGCCTCCTCCTTGAAGATTTCAGTTTTTTTGTCAAGTGGTATTAAGATGTTTGCTTAATTTAAGCATAGAGCGTATAGATTAGCCTCTCAAATTTAAGGTAATATGGAAGATATCCAATAATGAATAAGCTGGTATATGTTCTTAAATAGTCTCATGTGGAAAGCTACGATATATATGCACGCGAAAACGCGAAAACGCGACAAGCCACGGGAAACCCTCAATCCCTCGTAGTCTCTAGGCTGTGCTGCAGTGGTGATGCATAAAGGAATGGAACGTCAGATAAAGTTAGGGGACGGAAGTAGAAGGATCAAAGTTTACTTTAATAAAAAGTTTACTTGCTCCAAATGACATATGAAAGAGGAAGGAACAGAACATGTATATGCATGAATATGACAACTTCACCCTTTAACGAAAGGTTTTGTTCTATTAGCACGTGGGTCTTTCTTTCATTTGATAGACTTTACTCTGTATACTCCCCGATTTCGGGGTAACAATTTTGTTGATTTTAATGGAAGGAACTTACATTCTCTTCCGTTCCTTTCCACCGGCCCAAAACTCTGGAGCAAGTAAATCTAATATTTCCACCTTATCTTCCTTCCCCTTCCATCCAAAATCAGCTAACCTTAAGTGAAAGAGGGTAACTCTGAAACCCTGTAATTTATTCAACAATTAAAATGTGAAATTAAAATTTAGAATAAATTTTGATCTGTAAAAATTTGTAATTTGGATACAATTTGAATTTGAAAAACCAAATTTTGCACCAATTATAAGTTAAATATAATTAAAATTTAGGAATTCAAAAACAATACTTTTCTAAATAAATATCTAGCATCTTGAAATTTAATTCTGTACATTTTAAGTCCATCAGATTCGTGCTTTAATCCCTTGATTTATTTTGATCTTAGGATCTATCTCCATATTATAATTTTGGCCACATTGCTTTGCCACATATGATCTCGGACCTCAAACCCGTCCCTTTCTCCTCCCTCATTTCTAAAAATAAAAAAAGGCAGGAGTAATGGCCAAAGTGCGAGCGATTACACCGGAGTTGGAGAAAGAAAGAGAGAAGAGAGAGGGATAAAGGCGAGAAGGAAGTCTCTTACTCTCCTCTCAGCAAAAGAGAAGGAAAGCAGAACTATTGGCCACACGATGACATATCAGATGCACGTGGCTGAGGGCTGCTATCCCTTGATTATGATTTCTCTTTGTCTTGACTAGTTTGCATCGCACTTACTACTTTTTTTTCCTATTATTTGAATTTTCTGTTAACATTCAAGATAATGCAGTGACTCAACACATGAAGCCACAGCCGCTAGAGTCACAGACTCAAGAAGATATCAGCAACTCTGGTACAAATCCTGGAGCTGAATATCTAAGAGAGACCTAACCAGCGTTTCTGGTACATCTCTGGTGTTGGTTATTAGAGCCTAGTCTAACTGTCTTAACTGATGATTAGTTAGTAAAATTCAATGTATTATTCTTCTTGTAATCACTGGGTCTATATATAGACTGAGATACAATCGTGTAAATCAGATTGAAAGACAATAAAGATTTATCTTTCTTTCTTGCATTTTTCTCTTCCTTTATCCTCTTTGAGAAAATCATTACATGGTATCAGATTAGCCATGGCGATCCCAAACCCAATTATCTCGCCTGAGCTCAATTCCTCCTCTCCCTCTCAAATGAATCCATTGTTACTCCCAATCTTCCTATTTCTGTCAAGTTAAACAATTCTAATTTCCTAGCTTGGAAATCCCAAATCTTGCCTGTTCTTGATGGGTACAATTTGATGCGATTTGTTGATTTGCCTCCACCACCAACGACACTTCCATCAACCACTGGACAAGTCGAATTCAACCCTCAATTCTTGACTTGACATCGACAGGACAACCTCCTACTCGGTTGGTTTCGATCATCACTTACTGAATCAGTCATGGCGCAAGTTGTCTCCTGCACGACCTCGTCAGAGCTGTGGATCAATCTTCTTCGAATCTTCTCTTCCTCTTCAAGATCCCGCATAACTGATCTCAAACGACAGATTCAGTTTGCCAACAAGGGTTCTCAGACTTGTGAGGAGTTTCTTCAGCAAATTCGTCGTATCTCAGATGAACTGGCCTTCGCCGGAGCTCCGGTGCCTGACGATGAACTTGTCTCTTACACACTCAATGGGCTTGGTTCTTAGAACTTCTTTCCCTTTATCACTATCGTTACAGCTGGCAACAGAGGTAACCCTCTCACCTTCTCTGAGTTGCACGGGTTACTACTTACCCATGAATCATATCTTCGAAGCTTTAATTCCACACAGCCTGCTGCGTTCCAAACAAATCGGAGTCAAAATCAGAAAACCCGTCAACCTATTCATTGCGCCCGAATCTGACTGGTGGTATGATGGGTTCAACTAATGGTTCTTTCAGGCCCAACAATTCCACCACTTCTCAGCCCAAATCAGCTTTCACCAACAAACAGGGAAACAATGGGAACAGGCCGCAATGTCAAATTTGCTCAAAACCAGGTCACGTTGCTCGTATCTGCTACTTTCACTATGATCAAGATCCCATTTGGAATCCGAGACCGACTGCTTAAGCATACAATGTTCAGGCTGCTGATCCTCAATCCAGCAACACGGAGTGGGTTCTTGACTCAGGTGCTACCGATCATGTCACAAATGACATCAATAACCTCTCTTCTTTTTTTGCTTACAAGGGACCCGAAAAGCTTCACATTGGAAATGGTATGGGACTTCACATCCAAAACATTGGTTCTACCTCTTTCTCTTCCTCTTCTACTGAAATTTGTCTCAAGGATGTTCTTCATGTTCCTCATTTTGCAAAGAATCTCATTAGTATATCCAAACTTCTTCATGACAATTCACATATCTTACTTGAGTTCTCTCATTTGGCTTGCGTTTTTAAGGTCCTCCCCACCAAGACAACAATTCTTCTAGTGCCTAGTGCACATGGTCTTTTCTCCATCAATTTGACTCTTTCTATGCCTCAAGCATTTCTTGGTGTTCGCGCTTCCGCAAATATTTGGCATGCACGCTTGGGCCATACTTCTAATTCCACTACTCAAAAAGTGATTCAAGACTATAGTTTACCTTGTACCTCCAACAAAATAGATTCTTGTAATGATTGTCATATAGCAAAATCTCATAGTTTGTCTTTTTCTATTTTTTCTTCTTTTTCTTCTTCTCCTTTAGAGTTAATACATTCTGATGTTTGGGGACCTTGTCCAACTGTTTCTTCGAATGGCTATAGATATTATCTTGTCTTTGTGGATGATTTTTCTCGCTACACTTGGATCTATTTTATGAAAAATAAAAGTGAAGTTGTGAGTATTTTCTCTCTTTTCAAGGCTCAAATTGAGAATTTACTTCATTCCAATATCAAAATTTTGCGCACCGACGGTGGAACCGAATACAAGCCAATTTCTCGTCTATTTCCTCAAATAGTTCATCAAACCTCTTGTCCTTATACACCTCAACAAAATGACTTGGCCGAGAGAAAGCATCGCCATATTGTTGAGCTTTCCTTAGCAACTATGTCTCATGCCTCCATTCCCCACAAATATTGGGATGAGATATTCTCGAGCATTATCTATCTAATTAATTCTCTTCCCGCTTCAAATTCAAAAATTCCTTTTTCTACTCTCTTCAATAAACAACCCGATTTTTCTTTTTTACGGGTTCTTCGATGCCTTTGCTATCCTCATATTAGGCCCTACAATAGTAATAAATTGGAGTCTCGATCATTGCCATGTGTTTTTCTGGGTTATGCACTTCAATCCAAAGGATATAGATGTTTACATGTGCTTTCGGGCAAGGTTTATGTGAGCAGGAATGTTCAGTTTGTTGAAGACTCTTTTCCTTTTCGGGATGCTACACCACCGACCACTTCAGACTTGCCACAAGAGATCACTCAGCCCATGATGCTCTCTCTAATTCAAATGCGCGCTCCTACTCAGCCAACTGATACAGCGCTTGTTCATCCTATGGCTCCTGACCGATCACCTGCCCATCTCTCCAACGGTCAAAATAATTCAAATGATGTTGCTCCAACCTCTGATCGTGCTTCTATTTCAAACACTGTGGACACGGCTCTTATTCAACACACTGGTGACTCTAATTCTCCTTCACATAATGAGACTCCTGCTACTCCACCTGCTGCTCCTCTGCCTTCTCACTCCATGGTCACCAGAACCAGAGATCAAAGCCGACGGGTCAAGATTTTTCCAGATCACATTGCCTATCTCACCTCTTTAGATTCGGAGCCTACTTCCTTTACCCAAGCCAATTCCTGTCCTGAGTGGAGATCCGCTATGGCAGCGGAAATTGTTGCCTTGGCTCGTAACAACACCTGGACGTTAGTTCCACCACCACGAGATCAACGCATAATTGGCTCCAAATGGGTTTACAAACTGAAGAGACGTTCCGATGGCACTATTGATCGACACAAGGCACGTCTTGTAGCAAAAGGATTTCACCAAGAAGAGGGTGTTGATTTTTTTGACACGTTTAGCCCAGTCATTCGACCAACTACAATTCGCATACTACTGTCCATTGCTGTGACTCAACATTGGTCGATACGATAACTAGATGTGCAAAATGCCTTCTTGCACGGGGACTTAACGGAGCGGGTTTTCATGCAACAACCACCCGGCTTCGTCGATCCTAATTATCCTAATCATGTATGTCTTCTCTCTAAGTCCCTCTATGGCCTTAAACAAGCCCCTCGGGCGTGGTTTAACAAACTAAGCAATGCACTTGTTGAGCTCGATTTTCATGCTTCCAACTATGATCCTTCACTCTTTCTCCAATTCTCAAATGGAAATGTGCTGTACATACTTGTGTATGTAGACGATATTTTGATTACTGGTAACAATCAAGACTTGATTACCAAGTGTATTGCACTCCTTCAAAACCGATTTGCTGTTAAGGACTTAGGCACCTTGCATTTTTTCCTGGGTATTGAAGCAAACTTCACAGCTCAGGGACTGCACTTGAATCAGTCCAAGTATATCCGAAATTTACTTACTCGAGCAAACATGGGAAATGCTCGGCCAGTAAATACCCCCATTTCCACTGGAACACCTTTATTCAACAATGATGGAACTGCCTATGATGATCCACATCTATATCGTAGCATAGTCGGTGGGTTACAATATGCTACTCTAACTCGACCGGATATCTCTTTTGTGGTAAACAAGGTTTCACAATATATGCATAACCCAACCATTAATCACTGGGCCGCTGTCAAAAGAATCCTAAGATACTTGTCGGGCACATCCTCTCATGGCTTATTCATCACCTCTCAATCCTCTCTTGACATCCATGCTTATAGCGACGCCGATTGGGCAGGATGCATTGATGATCGACGATCTACTACCGGTTGTTGTGTCTTTCTTGGTAGAAACATTGTCTCTTGGAGCATTAAAAAGCAATCAACGGTGTCAAGGTTTAGTACCGAAGCTGAGTATCGAAGCTTGGCAATTACATGCACCGAATTACTTTAGATACAATTCCTCCTCAAAGAGTTGCAACTTCCAATGACACAAACACCAACTCTTTGGTGTGATAACATAGGAGCAACGTTTCTTGCTGCAAATCCTATGTTCCATGCACGGACAAAGCATATCGAGATAGATTTTCACTTTGTACGTGAGAAGATTGCATCAAAATAATTGTGTGTGCGGTTTCTATGTTCAGCCGATCAAATTGCTGACATAATGACAAAACCCTTACCGCCTACACGCTTCAATCACTTGAAATCCAAGCTGAATGTGTCTCTTGACACCTTAGCTTGCGGAGGGCGTGTTAACATTCAAGATAATGCAGTGACTCAACACATGAAGCCACAACCGCTAGAGTCACAAACTCAAGAAGATATCAGCAACTCTGGTACAAATCCTGGAGCTGAATATCTAAGAGAGACCTAACCAGCGTTTCTGGTACATCTTTGGTGTTGGTTATTAGAGCCTAGTCTAACTGTCTTAACTGATGATTAGTTAGTAAAATTCAATGTATTATTCTTCTTGTAATCACTGGGTCTATATATAGACTGAGATACAATCGTGTAAATCAGATTGAAAGACAATAAAGATTTATCTTTTTTTCTTGCATTTTTCTCTTCCTTTCTCCTCTTTGAGAAAATCATTACATTTTCTATTTATTTATACTACAATATTGTGGCCATTTTTATATGGCTGAATTCGGACTGTTGTTGAAGATGTTTGGTGGCATGAGCTCGGGTTCTGGGAAATTTAACTGTAAACCAATACCCCCTTTCTTTTGTTTGATCTGCACCAGTGAATTGATTTTTTTTCCCCTGGTTAGAGCTGGTATCAGTTCAGTATCTGCCTCGATTCCCTACTGGTAAAGAGTTAATTTCCAAAGACTTGCTTGTTTAATTGAAATGTTTGCAGATACCGTTTATAATTTTGTTTGGCTGTTGCTTCAGCAGTTGAGGCTCAAAGTCAAGAAGAGGTAGAAGGGGAGCAATATGTAGGCAAGCTGTCTATAAAAAGAGAAAAGGAGAGGGAAGAGTGTGAAGCACAATGCTAGGTGTCATTACAAGCTGAGCTGTTTTCTATTTCTAAACTATTTTATTTATTTATTTACTGAGTTATTCTTTATTTAATAGGCTGAGACAACTACCAGGGAATCAAGGCAGATAATGCAGGACATATATGCTGAGATAGTTACCAACCTAAAAAAAATTAAGAGCATGGAGCCGTAGAGTCTCAGCAGGTTCGGTGAGTATCACTAATTTTTTGTGGCTACTAAAACCTTTTACTCTCCTTTTCTGAGATGTCAACAACTATCACATACCCTGCTGTCATGATGTCTCCAAAAGAGTACCTGAATTGCCCTCAATGAAGTTGTTGTACCTTAAAAATTCTGCAGTAACGGTCATGCAATGATAAGCATACAGAGTAAAAAAAATCATAATATATCAAACTGTGCTTCGTGTTTAAGTTTTGACTGCGTATGAAATATATTAAAGCTTGGTCGAATAAACCAACCCACTAGAAGGTAGCCTGAACAAGCAAAAGAAGAGGGCCCATTCGGATTTTAATGGCCCAGTAAAAAAAAAGAAGAAAGGAGAGTGGCCCAATGCCAATTTCAACCGCCCAAAAATATGGGGAAGGCCCATGTCGGCCCATCTCTCCTTCTTCTCTCGCAGTGAGGAACCGTCCCCACCCGGTGAACTCTCCTCTCTCGCTGAGTGACCATCCCCCCACTCGACGGATCTCTCCCTCTCGCTAACACTGGGACCCGCTTGACCCACCAATGAGATGTCGATTTACTTCTCACACATGGACACTGCCGTGGGCCCCACTCGTCAGAACGCAAACAAGCCAAAAAGTCAATGATGCCATTCCTAGAATCTCCCATGTCTCTGTCACCAATACACGTGGAAACAATTCTCATCCCGTTGATTTGAATCCGGTACAGTGGGCCCCACCTATTGGACAGTGTCATTGGCTAATTCAGTCTTACTAGGCGCCAAAATATGATCCGATTAAGCCCCTCCACAAACGCCAAACTAATGGACGTGACAACTCTCTCAATTTATACTCTCCCTTTCCCCTCTCTCCTCAAATAGCTACATTCAACTGCAAGTTGATAAAGAAAAGAGAGAGAATCCCGCTGCAGATTTGAAAATCAAATTCGCTGAAAGTTAGAAGTCACAACAAATGATTCCTTGGATCACAAAATTGAAAAAAAAAACATGAAAAGGAGAGCAGTGAGCATCATGATTAAGCGGCTAATCGGACGAAGAAATGCAGCCATGGTAACACCATGATCTAACTGTGTGCCAATGCCTAAAATTAATCGCCTTAGGTGGCCTACGATTCCTGTAATTTCAGAACACGATTATCCAGCTGTATTTACACTACAATACCCTCTGAAGAAGTCGATCGTTTGAGATGTTAATCCAATTATCAAAGGGGGGGGGGCTAAACTAAAGATTTGGAGCTGCCCTTTTAAGTGAAAGAAGATAAAAAGAAGAAGGATGAGACTGTTGTCAAAACAAAAAGGGAGCTACGAGACCCAGTATAGGGATTCAGTTTGAAAGAATTAATGGAATATAAAGCGCCTGTAAACAGCTGGACATGCATTTTAAAAGACTGTCTCAACATAATAGAATGATCTTAATTCATACTAACTTCAGAGTTCTCTTTTAGTTTCTCTTGATTACTATAGCTCCCCGTTTGCCTTCACTGTTTGATCAGACAGGACCATCTAATCATCACTGAACTAATCCTGCACAAAAGAGAACCCAACACCACAATGTCAGATACCTGGTTATAGCAAATTAAAATGCAATATGGGCATTGCTAAGTGAGACAGTAATAACAAAATGAAGCCACTAGTCACTGTATTTCCCCATTGATCAACGGAACCACTTCACCAAACAAACGCCAATTTAATTGGGAACAATTCACTGATTGGATGTTAGACATAAAAGGGAATTAAACCAGGGCATTGATTAAGATTTGGGGATAAAATGTGCATGAATTTAGAAAGGTTTACAAACTGCCCATAAGGAAAATGGATGCCAGATAAATGCCACCTCTACTGAAATATATAGAAATGTATCCATGTTATTGCAAGGTGGAATATCATACCAATGGAGAAGAGCCACACAGAAGCTTGCTTGAATAGCCCATGGGATGATCTCTAAAAATACAACAAGGAAGCTGAAACCAAAAGTATGATGATATGAAAAAAGAAGAGAGCAAAGAAGAATAAAGAGACAGATGTCGATTAGGTCAAGTGACAATAAAAACTGTGTGAAAACTGTGAAGACTGGTGGGGCTTCAAGACAAAACAAATTTACAATTAACAGTTTTGATGAATGTCATTAAGGAAATCAGCTGGAATCTAAATGAAACATGGATATGTAGATGCCAAAATGCCATATTATGGCAGCACTGCAACATGCTCTTGGAGGAAAGGGAGCTCCTGGGCAAAGTTAACCAAACATTTGAGATAATGAATGAGCAGTAGCAATATACCGTAAAACTCAGTGGAATGTGTAAAAAAGGGAAACAAAATATCGGCAGTGGCAGTGTTTGATAAGATTAAGATCCATGCTCCACTAGTCCCATAGCTGAATGAATTCAACCAGAGAATCACATAAGCACTGTAAAACTAGACACAACCATAACCTTTGTGTGAAATTCCCGAATTACCCCCTCTTCAGGGACAAAACTGCCCACAGAAATTCTGCCCTTTTGTGAACCCAGCGTATAGGGTTACTCACAAGGAGATAGGCATAATATGTCAGCTTGTGTCAACTCTAAAAGGGGTTACAAATAAATTGTGTTTACCCTTCTTTTTCTGATGGGTGCTCACTGTCCTTGGAGATGTCAAGCAAAAATTGGGTGTAGCTTAAAGCTGTGCCTAACAAATGAAAAATCAGATTGCATCAAGAGCTGGAATTAGCATGATAAGAAAGGAGGGCAACACAAGAAAATAAGAAATTGAATTCCATCTATGACCATTTAGTAAGACTGCCTTCAGAGATAAAATTTCACTTTTGAATATGTCAGGCAAAAGTTAGATTCACTATTTCTAAAATTAATATATAAAGAGTATGTGTATAGAAGCAGCATAATTAAATAAGGAGAATTGAATTCCATTTGTGGTTGATGGATGACTCAATTAGTCAAAGCGACAGAAGTAGTGAATGAGAAGAGTACTGTTGTGAGGCCAGCCTGCAAATCTGAAGAAATGGAAGGATTGAGAATGAGAATCATGAAAAAAAAAAAGGTGAGAAATAAATTATGAAGCTGCAAAAAAAAAAAACGTTGGTAAACAGATCCTTTGGGTGATGCTTTCTTCACAGATAAAGAGAATTAATTATTGAAATCTCTGATGAAGCTAAAGAAAGTGCTGTAATTGGCAATGAGGAGAAACAAAATAAAAAAATGCATTCTCTGTACCAAAACCCAGAATATGGGTAACTTGGAAATAAGGAAATATAGATGAAAAATAGGCACTGCAATGGAGTGGATTGTGACTTCAAAATATGAAATTCCTGAAGTGACCCCCAGAGGGCAAAATTGTCCATGTACACATTGCCACAGTGGCTGCCTCATTCCCTTATAAATACCCCTAAAAACCATGTAGTAAAGGACCGACCAGAAACAAGAGAAAATCAGCAAAAAAAAGGGATTTAGTGTGTTTGTTATAAAGAGCAATTCTGTGAGACTAGCAAGAAAAAAAAAACTGCAATTCTGTAAAAATGTAATCCTCAAAAGGCTAAGTTGCTTGTACATACTATTAGGCAATGAAAAGCATTTCATCTTCAACTTTCTTTACTTTACTGTTCTGTCATTTGCATTTCACACATAGGCATGTTAAGTAATACAAAGTAAAATATGATAAAAATGATGAAAATGTGAAACATTGAGCAAAAATTGAGGGCAATTAAAAGGACAGCAGGGTTGCACGGCCAACACGCTGGTGCATATGGCACTCTGAAGGACTGACCAGCTGAGGTGATGACCCAAAGAGCAGAAATTAAGAGTCGAAGAATGAGGAGAGCAAGAAGAAGAGGATCAACCTTGAAGCTGCAATGCCTCAACTATGTTGATGGCAAGAAGAAGTGAAGCCCCAATGCCTCAGCTATGCTGATGGCAAGAGGATGAGGCGTTACACCAAAAAAATACCACCACCAAGCTTTGAAGCCATCAGGTCACTGCCAAAAAAAAAAATACAGCCGCAAGAGATGATGAAGTGTGCTTCTCAGCACAACATCTGACCAGAAGAGCTAGCGATCAAATCGGCAACGCACTTCTCTCCCTGCACATACCATTAGGCTCGAGAATCAATTGATGTGCTCTTTGATAGTGGAGGGAACGCATTCATCCACAGACCTAACCAAACTGAGTCAAATCAAAGACCAAGAGCTCGTTGTAAGTGGTTATACCGATGCTAGTTTCCAAACCGATCGAGATGATGCGAAGTCACAGTCCGGCTTCGTATATCTGCTTAATGGTGGAGCCGTGAGTTGGAAGAGTTCCAAACAGGATACCACGGCCGATTCCGTCACCGAAGCAGAATACTTAACGGCTGGTGAAGCGGCGAAAGAAGGAGTTTGGATCAAGAAATTCTTGACCGAGCTGGAGGTGGTTCCAAGCATCTCTGATCCAGTGGATCTCTACTGCGACAACACGGGAGCCATAGCTCAGTCCAAGGAGCCTAGGTCTCACCAGAAGACCAAGCACATTCTACGACGATTCCATCTTATCCGTCAGTTTGTGAATGACGGATGGATCAAGGTCAAGAAGGTGGACGGTGCCGCGAACACAGCGGACCCTCTGACAAAGCCTCTATCTCGAGCCGCGCATCAGTTGCATGTTGCATCTATGGGGATTAGGCGTATGCCTGAGTGGCTTTGAGTTGTATTTTTTATCTTTTGAGGCTTTAGTATGAGACATGTATATTTTGGATATCACATTGAGTACTATGCACTGGCTAGAAGTCACTGTTGATTGACTCTAGGCCAAGTGGAAGATTGTTAGAGTTATGTCCTAGAAACCAATCCTTAAATGACTACTTCTATGGTTTATGTTATTGATGATATTTGATCATTTATTCCTTGATTTATTTATTGACAGATCATTCAAGTTGAGGATCTGAATTGTGGATCTCTGTGTTTCATTTATAATAAATGACAATAATAAATCTAAAAGGTCCGTAATCTTGATAATTAACAAGGAATATTAATTATCGGATAAGATTAGCATGCAAGTTAAGTGATGATTAAGTTCTACAAATCATAGGTAAGGAGTTGCCAACTTAATTGCATATGTATATGTTATAGAACATAGTACATGACACGACCCAATGAAATAAATATATGGATTGTGTTATGTGTCATTATTTATTTCATTTGAGTTTGATTCTAAGTTTGAGATGGTTCAGCTTTTCAACATGAGGATAGGTTCAATAAATATCGTCTACTGTTGATTCCTGATAAGGGCTGCTATACGGACTTTATTTATGTTCTCTTGAATTGTGCGGGGAGAAGTTGTTCATCAAGAAAACCGTATGTCCCTCATTAATTTACTTAGTGAGCGATGATATCTGTTTGGGCCTCTTGATGGAGATGGATTGTTTGCTAGTAACTGATACAGTCATCTCTAGATCAAGAAACGTATAATCTGCAAGAATGACACATTCCTATCTTGGATTATACGATGATATCATGTGACATAAGAATCAGACAAGGAAATACTTTTATTTCTTATGCAGGATTGAGATATTGTAGCAGTACATTATTTATGCGAATTGAGAATCATAACGTGTTGCTAGATACCGCTTATGATTATTGGAATTAAATAGCGATTTAATTCCATGGCCAACGTAGCATAAATCCTCAAAGGGTCACACAAATAGGACTTTAATCACACAGTGCATTATTTATTTATTCGCAGCAGTGTATTGCGAAAATATGATAAGTTGATTAATTTATTATATACCGTTGCGAAACGTTATAATTAATTAAGTCAAGGAGATCATATAGAAATAAATTAATGCATTAACTAATCCCAAAATAATTATTAATAAGTTAATAATTAATTTTGTTCAACACAATTTAATTATAGGAATTAAATAGAGCTTATGGACTTTTATTTAATTAGTAAATTAAAGGTCCGATTTGAGTACAAGAGAAATGTCAATTAATTAATTGAATTAGTGGACATTTAACACACCACAAAATGGGCTTGATAGCCCATATAGTGGCTGCCCTAATAGGGATAAAAAGGTCCCTAAAGTTTGTGGATTGGTTGGTCTATAAAAGGATGTCATTTGGAGATAGAAACCCTAACCACCATAGCCTTTTCTCTCCCTCTTCCTCCTAGAACGAAAATTAGAGAGAAAATTTCAGAATTTTCATCTCTTTATCTTGCTCTTTTCCACCTCATCTAGCTCATGTGTTGAGATTTCTCCCTTCTCCATTAATTAAACTAGTTAATTGACAAAGGTAGAAGAGAGAAAATCTTGGGGATTAGTTGCTCTCTTCTTCTTTGCTAGCACAAGTTGAAAGAGGAGGTGATTAAACTTCTTGGTGGACTCGAGGCGGCCGTCGACGGAGGAGAAGGTGAAGGAGAGCACGCCATCGATTTCTACGCCTTGGATCGAGCCTCTTTGTTGCGATACAAAGAGAGGTAACCTTTCTATTCTCAATCTCTTGTGTGTTAATGCTTGGACTAGATCTATCGAGGTCTAAGCCGTTTGGATTATTAATTAAATGGTTAATTAGCATAAAAATTTGAAAATTAGACTTCTTAACAGTGGTATCAGAGCTCTAGGTTGTTCTAAAGCATTTTAACACATAATTAGTTGAGAAATGATTAATTAACACATGGATTAGTGATGCATTTGCTTGCTGTCTGGATTTCTGTTCTGTTTTCGACATTGTTTTGGGTTTTTCGCTGAGAAAAACTTTCAGAAAAATTTTAAATTTTATTGTATGTTGTAGATCTGTGAGATTTGGTTCTTTAGCCACTAGTTTCATCTTTTTCTAAGTTGTTATGAATTTATGGTGAATTAAACGGTAACGGTGCGCAGATCTGGTATTCTGCTGAACAGTTCTGTGTTTTAGGCATGAAGGATTTATTTTTTCGAAAATAACTATCTATTTTTCTTGGCTAAGAATCTTGTAGACTTGATTCTCTTTCTGGACATGTATATTTTGATGCATGCTTCGGATTTTATATGGGCATTCAAGTCAAGAGATTTGAATCGGTTGTCAGATCTGGTTTTCTAATAAATTGATTTTTTGGATAAACTGTACTAATTGAGAAACTTTTTTGAAAAAGTATTTGAATAGAAAGTTTCTAATTGAAGTTAGGATTCTGTGAAAATTAGTTTCAAAGAATTTTATTAAGGTTTGATACCTCAACTGAGTCAAAAATTTTTAGTCATCAGTCTATTTCAGAACAGGGCAAGTGGTTTGTTTGCTATTTATCTTGATGATTTTAAATAAGACTAGTTGGATTTCTTTTGATGGATTGGTAGCTAATAACATAAAGTATAATTGTTATGTAAAGTGTTTGCATGAAATCGTTTTGGAAGATGATTCTACAGACCAAAAGAGTTAGACGAAAACAGAAAATCGGATAACGGTGTTTCACGCACAGTTTGACGATTTGTTAATTTTGTTTCTCTCTGATGGTAAGTGATCTCTCCCTGAAAATTTTACAGGTAGCTTCACTCATAATAGGGAGTATGCATGATTTATTTCATAATTTTTTGAGACAGAAAAATTTCGGATTTTATCGGGTCCCATTTAATATTTTAAATAATTAAAGTATTTTCTAATTATTCAAATTGGTTGAATAAATTAATTAGAATACTCCATGATATTCCTCCTTTCTGTTTACAATTTTTGAATTGGCTTTTCAAATGTTTTAAGCAAATTAGTTGTTTAAAAGTTAAACTTTTATGCGGAAAGACCCGAACTACAAGCGATGTGCAAAGACTCTAATTCATTGTTGTTAATTAAGAAACAAAGTGACATGTGCTAACTTTGTTTTGTAGGAAGGATCGTGGGTTTAGTATGGCTGAGGAAACCAATGTCTTGTGTGTTGTAATTTGTGAATGCATGTGATTGATTGTATGTAAGGCCTTTGGTGCCATGGTTAATTAATTAATAATGATTAATTTCTTAATATAACTTGTGAGGCTTGCATGCCCCTAAAGCTAGGAGGGAATTAGAAATATTTTTCACATGTATTTTGTCCTTTAATTATATAGGATAGAATCCATATGATTAGTGGGAGGGACAATTAGATTAGTTTTGCTACATAGAGATGCGGCGGAACTAATGCAAGCGGAAGCCATACAAACCCACAACAATGCTTGAGATGCTTATTATTATGTGAATGTTTGTGGATGCTATGAATGTCATAGGATAGGTATGGGTGTATGATTACACAACCACCAAACAAGAGTCATATAATTGTTTGTCCCATCTAAAACGATTGAGCCAAATCACTCTCCTTCTCTCTATCCCCTTCACGTCTTATGGTCGTCCATTGATGCATTCCGCCGACGCGGACATCGTGGTCCACCATAGGTAGTCGGGGTGTAAATCGGATTTGCAAGGAACAAATAGAGAAGAGTTGCTTAACAATGGACCCTAATCGGATTGGACATTGGAGTGTAGTTCGCGATGCGAACCAAGAGTCATAAAGTTGTATGATTGGTTAAAGAGAACCTACCTCATTATTAGTTGCTTTGATGTTGTGCCGACGCCGGCATCATCTCAACGAAAGTGGGGGTCTTGGAAATTCATTACTTTTAGGGACTTATATTAAAGTAGTGAAAGTTTTACTTTATTGAAAATAAAACAAAAACCATAAATTAATTGGCCTTTAATTTGAATAATTGTTGTAGATGTCTTCCTCATCCTTTTCGCTTCGCTCTCTTTTAGAAAAAGAAAAGCTCGCCTTCAACGGTGCCAACTTTCTGGATTGGCACCGGAACCTTAGGCTTGTCCTTAGGTTTGAAAAGAAGGAATACCTCCTAACCACTCCCATCCCCGCGACTCCCAAGTCGGATGCCCCTCAAGCGGACAAGGATGTCCATGACAAGCACATCATGGACGACATGGAGATGTTCGTCATGATTGTCGCTGTCATGGAGGCGGAACTCCAAAAGGAGTTCATGGATAGTGGTTATGGTGTGTTTGAAATGGTCTCTCGTCTCTCGAACATGTTCCAAACCAAGGCCCGCACCAAAAGGGCCCGTCTCATCAAGGCCGTCGCCAATACTCGATTGGCGGAAGGTCATGAAGTCGGGCCACACGTCATGAAGATGGCGGGGTTGTTTCGGCAGCTCGAAAGGCTTGATACGCCCTTCCCGTCAGGGGCGATTCAAAACTTCATTCTCAACTCTCTCCCTCATAGCTTCACCGGTTTTGTTGTGAACTACCGGATGAATGGCATGGACAAGAGCATGGATGATCTCCAAAACATGCTTGTCGAGACGGAGGAGAGTCTCAAGAAAGAGAAAGGGCCCAAGGATGTTCTTGCGGTGAGTGACAAGAGCAAGAAGAGCAAGAAAAGAAAGACCCGTAGAACTAGAAAGGGCAATGGCACGGTGACGCCCCAAGGTTCGGTCAAGGGAGCTCCCGAGGGTTCCAAGAGAAAGAAGAACCCGGCCACTTCCGAGACCGTGTGCTACTACTGTAACAACAAGGGCCATTGGAAAAGGAATTGTCCCAAGTACCTCGCTGACAAGAAGGCGGGAACTGTCCGGCCTTCTACTTCAGGTATATTTGTCATTGAAACCCTTCTCGCTACCTCTAGCACAGACTGGATATTTGATACTGGTTCATGTGCTCACATTTGTCGAAATGTGCAGGCACTAAAGAGTAGGAGGCGGCTCGAGAAAGGCGAAGTTCAACTCCGCGTCGGTAACGGCACGTGCGCCTCCGCTATGGCCGTTGGGAACGTAGAGCTCACTTTGCCTTCTGGTTTAGTTTTGGAACTAAAAGATATTTATGTAGTTCCTTGTATCACTCGGAACATCATCTCTATTTCGTGTTTAGACTTGGATGGATTTGGTGTTGTAATAAAGAACAAAAGTTGTACTTTGTTGCGTAATGATGTTTGTTATTGTGTTGTGTATTTATTGAATGGTTTTTATGTGCTTGATTCTAGCGAACATGTTTTGAGTGTTGAACATGACAGTAGAAAACGTAAGATTTCACATGAAAGTACGACTCTAATGTGGCATTGCCGCTTAGGTCATATCAACGAGAAACGCATCAAGAGATTGCAAACCGTTGGTCTCTTGGATCAATTCGCTTTCGAGTCAATTGACACATGCGAATCATGTTTGATGGGAAATATGACCAAAGCGCCTTTTACCAACAAAGGTACAAGGGCGAGTGGTTTATTAGACCTCATGCATACCGATATATGTGGAACTATGAGCATTTGTGCACGAGGAGGTTATTCATACTTCATCACTTTCACCGATGATCATAGTAGATACGGGTATATCTACTTGATGCGGCACAAGTCCGAATCCTTCGAAAAGTTCAAGGAGTTCAAGAATGAAGTTGAGAACCAACTCAATCGAAAGATCAAAGTCTTGCGTTCCGATCGTGGTGGAGAGTACTTGAGCCACGAATTTGGTGATTATCTAAAGGAATGTGGAATCGCTCCACAACTCACTCCACCGGGAACACCACAATGGAATGGTGTATCCGAAAGGAGGAATCGAACTTTGCTAGACATGGTTCGATCGATGATGAGCCAAGCCGACTTGCTTAAATTGTTTTGGGATTTTGCATTAGAAACCGCAGCTTTTTCACTAAATCGTGTTCCATCAAAGTCCGTTGAGAAGACGCCTTATGAGCTTTGGTTTGGTAGGAAACCAAGCATGCTTTTTCTCAAGATTTAGGGTTGTGAAGCTTATGTGAAAAGGCTAATGAGCGACAAGTTTGGACCCAAATCGGACAAATGTTATTTCGTGGGATACCCTAAGAAAACAAAGGGTTATTACTTATACAACCGTGTCGAGAACAAGATAGTTGTTGCACGACATGCGGAGTTCTTAGAGAAGGAGTTTCTCTCAAGAAGAAGTAGTGGGAGCAATGTGGTCATTAAAAAATTCATGAACCATCGCAAGATGTGCCTCAAGTAGGTAATCTAGCGATTTCCAATATGGTGCCAAACGAGGTTGTAGCCGAACCCATTCCGCAAGCAGTTGTGGAAGAGGTTCAAGAGTACGCTCCCTCAAATGAGGACTCGAATATATCGCGAGTCGATAGTGTTCAAGACACTCAAACTTTCGAGGATCAAGAACCAAGTCCACAAGCCGTTGTGGAACAAGTTCAAGAGCCTCAACCCCAAGCACCGATCCTACGAAGGTCAACGAGGGAAAGTCACCCATCCGAAAGGTATTTGGATTTGTACGATGTTCTCGTCATTGCGAATGACGAACCCTTGATCATAAAGGATATGAAAGATAAACCCGACTCCAAGGAATGGTTTAAGGTCATGGAATCCGAAATGCAATCCATGTATGAAAACAAGGTATGGACCTTGGTTGACCTTCCCGACGGAGTAAAACCCGTTGAGAACAAGTGGATTTTTAAGAGAAAAGTCGACATGGATGGCAACTTGAGCATTTACAAAGCACGACTAGTTGCGAAAGGTTACAAGCAAGTTCATAGTATTGACTATGAAGAAACCTTCTCGCCTGTCGTCATGTTCAAATCAATTCGGATCTTGTTAGCGATTGCCGCATATTATGACTATGAGATATGGCAAATGAATGTCAAAACCGCCTTCCTAAATGGCAACTTGGAAGAGGATGTGTATATGACACAACCCGAGTGTTTTGTGGATCCAAAGAATGCTAACAAGGTATGCAAGCTTCAAAGGTCCATTTATGGATTGAAGTAAGCATCAAGGAGTTGGAACAAGCGCTTTGATGAAGAGGTCAAGAAGTTGAACTTCATTCAAAGCGAGAAGGAACCTTGTGTTTACAAGAGAATTAGTGGGAGCGTGGTTGTGTTTCTCGTTCTATATGTTGATAATATACTCTTGATCGGGAATAATATCCCCGAATTGAATGCAGTCAAGGATTCATTGAAGAAAGTGTTCTCAATGAAAGACTTGGGCGAAGCCGCCTACATCCTAAGGATCAAGATCTATCGAGATAGACCAAGAAGGTTGTTAGGCTTGAGCCAAGATGCATATATTGACAAAGTGTTGGAAAAACACAAAATGGCTGGTTCCAAAAGGGTTACTTGCCTATGTCACATGGCATATTCTTGAGCAAGACTTAATGTCCAACGACTGATACAGATAGGGATTTCATAAAGCGGTTCAAGTATCCATCTGTAGTCGGTTTGATCATGTATGCCATGCTATGCACTCGCCCCGATGTGGCACATCCGATTAGTGTGACTAGTCGATACCAAGCTAACCCTGGTATGCCACATTGGACCGCAGTCAAGAATATCCTCAAGTATCTCAAGAGAACAAATGATAGCATCCTCGTGTACGGTGGAGACCAAGAGCTCGTTGTAAGTGGTTACACCGATGCTAGTTTTCAAACCGATCGAGATGATGCGAAGTCACAGTCCGGCTTCGTATATCTGCTTAATGGTGGAGCCGTGAGTTGGAAGAGTTCCAAACAGGATACCACGGCCGATTCCGTCACCGAAGCAGAATACTTAACGGCTGGTGAAGCGGCGAAAGAAGAAGTTTGGATTAAGGAATTCTTGACCGAGCTGGAGGTGGTTCCAAGCATCTCTGGTCCAGTGAATCTCTACTGCGACAACACAGGAGCCATAGCTCAGTCCAAGGAGCCTAGGTCTCACCAGAAGACCAAGCACATTCTACGACGATTCCATCTTATCCGTCAGTTTGTGAATGACGGATGGATCAAGGTCAAGAAGGTGGACGGTGCCGCGAACACAGCGGACCCTCTGACAAAGCCTCTATCTCGAGCCGCGCATGAGTTGCATGTTGCATCTATGGGAATTAGGCGTATGCCTGAGTGGCTTTGAGTTGTATCTTTTATCTTTTGAGGCTTTAGTATGAGACATGTATATTTTGGATATCACATTGAGTACTATGCACTGGCTAGAAGTCACTGTTGATTTACTCTAGGCCAAGTAGAAGATTGTTAGAGTTATGTCCTAGAAACCAATCCTTAAATGACTACTTCTATGGTTTATGTTATTGATGATATTTGATCATTTATTCCTTGATTTATTTATTGACAGATCATTCAGGTTGAGGATCTGAATTGTGGATCTCTGTGTTTCATTTATAATAAATGACAATAATAAATCTAAAAGGTCCGTAATCTTGATAATTAACAAGGAATATTAATTATCGGATAAGATTAGCATGCAAGTTAAGTGATGATTAAGTTCTACAAATCATAGGTAAGGAGTTGCCAACTTAATTGCATATGTATATGTTATAGAACATAGTACATGACACGACCCAATGAAATAAATATATGGATTGTGTTATGTGTCATTATTTATTTCATTTGAGTTTGATTCTAAGTTTGAGATGGTTCAGCTTTTCCACATGAGGATAGGTTCAATAAATATCGTCTACCGTTGATTCCTGATAAGGGCTGCTATACGGACTTTATTTATGTTCTCTTGAATTGTGCGGGGAGAAGTTGTTCATCAAGAAAACCGTATGTCCCTCATTAATTTACTTAGTGAGCGATGATATCTGTTTGGGCCTCTTGATGGAGACGGATTGTTTGCTAGCAACTGATACAGTCATCTCTAGATCAAGAAACGTATAATCTGCAAGAATGACACATTCCTATCTTGGATTATACGATGATATCATGTGACATAAGAATCAGACAAGAAAATACTTTTATTTCTTATGCAGGATTGAGATATTGTAGCAGTACATTATTTATGCGAATTGGGAATCATAACGTGTTGTTAGATACCGCTTATGATTATTGAAATTAAATAGCGATTTAATTCCATGGCCAACGTAGCATAAATCCTCAAAGGGTCACACAAATAGGACTTTAATCACACAGTGCATTATTTATTTATTCGCAGCAGTGTATTGCGAAAATATGATAAGTTGATTAATTAATTATATACCGTTGTGAACCGTTATAATTAATTAAGTCAAGGAGATCATATAGAAATAAATTAATGCATTAACTAATCCCAAAATAATTATTAATAAGTTAATAATTAATTTTGTTCAACACAATTTAATTATAGGAATTAAATAGAGCTTATGGACTTTTATTTAATTAGTAAATTAAAGGCCCGATTTGAGTACAAGAGAAAGGTCCATTAATTAATTGAATTAGTGGATATTTGACACACCACAAAATGGGCTTGATAACCCATATAGTGGCTGCCCTAATAGGGGTAAAAAGGTCCCTAAAGTTTGTGGAGTGGTTGGTCTATAAAAGGAGGTCATTTGGAGAGAGAAACCCTAGCCACCATAGCCTTTTCTCTCCCTCTTCCTCCTAGAACGAAAATTAGAGAGAAAATTTCAGAATTTTCATCTCTTTCTCTTGCTCTTTTCCACCTCATCTAGCTCATGTGTTGAGATTTCTCCCTTCTCCATTAATTAAACTAGTTAATTGACAAAGGTAGAAGAGAGAAAATCTTGGGGATTAGTTGCTCTCCTCTTCCTTGCTAGCACAAGTTGAAAGAGGAGGTGATTAAACTTCTTGGTGGACTCGAGGCGGCCGTCGACGGAGGAGAAGGTGAAGGAGAGCACGCCATCGATTCCTACGCCTTGGATCGATCTCTTTGTTGCGATACAAAGAGAGGTAGCCATCATATTCTCAATCTCTTGTGTGTGAATGCTTGGACTAGATCCATCGAGGTCTAAGTCGTTTGGATTGTTAATTAAATTGTTAATTAGTATAAAAATTTGAAAATTAGACTTTTTAACAACGCGTCCCGTTTCTACACCCACGGAGAGATGGCGCTAAATTTTCTGGCGCTGAGCTGGACCAATCGAAGGCCGCCACGCGTCCCTGCCTGCTGACTTGGCTCAACTATATTGCTGGAAACTTCAAAAATTCATGGAAAATCGACCGAAACTCAGAAAAATACAAATCCAATTTCTATGAATCCAGAAAAATACGAGGAATTTACTGATACCAATATTACAATAAAACTCCTACCCAAACCCAATCAGACCTTTTTTTAAAAAAAACTCAAAAATAGAAAACCGGCCAATCCCAACCTGCCACGTCACCCACCAAAATTATCAAAAATCTAGTCAACTTCAAAAATTCACCAAACATCACCAGAAACTCAGAAAAATACAAGTAAAACTCCTTTGATTCCAGAAAAATATAAAGAACACAATTTTGCTGAAACCATGGTCAAAATCTTAATAAAATCCACCATGTCTATTTAAATGCTCGAAACCGCAACCTACGGCACCTTCTTGAAAATCCGTGAAACCCACAATATTACGGAAACAAAATATGTAGGGGAGGAAAACAAACCCAGAAATTATGGGAGATCTGATTTCATCAAACTATCAAAGACTAAACTAAAAGTATCTTCATCTTGATGCCGCACAAAAAGAAAAGAAACAAAACCCTTTTAACTAGGAGGAAAATCGTGCAATGACGAAAAATTCATGCAATGCCTCTCCCTCAAAGGAAGGCAGAATCTGCCCAACATGAGCAAGGACCACTAAGCTCCCCGAGGAGCGTTAAAGGAAGACTTAAGCTCAATGTTAGGAATTCGGCTGAATTAAGATTCACTCTCAAACAAGAGAAAACCCTGTCGTGCTAAATCCGAGAATACAACTTCAAGTGCCTGGTCAGGACCAGGCATCAACCCAAGGCTTCCAAGCATCACTTTCAATATCCGGGAAAGCCACAGGAGTTCAACCTGGATAGCAACCGCGCACACCCGCTCAACACCAAACATGCTCAGGGGCCCGGTGTTGGTCTAATCAACGTTTCAAGCGACAGCTTGGCGATTGAGTCTATCATCAATAGGCCCAAGGGCCGGGTGTTATGCTCATGATACTCTAAAACAACAGTCAGGATGTCTCGACAATCGACTTACCGTCAATAGGCTCGAGGGCCGGGCGTTAGCATTAAATCGATCGTTCTGAATAGAAATCAAACGACTACTTCCACTCAGCACTCACAAGCCTAAGAATGGAAGAAAACTGTTTAGATCTCAAGTTGATGTTCTAGATGGCCAACGAGACATTTCTGTAATCAATCTGTCGTCAATAGGCCCAGGGGCCGGGCGTCAGGTTTTGATTTCGGCTTCGTCAATAGGCTCAGGGGCCGGGCGCTAGTCCTGATTTCAGCAGAACGCCCCAAATGACAATCAAGCATCTCTTTGATCAAGTCAGTCCAATATCAGTGAGCTTGGAGATTTAGCAATCACTGCTAATATCAACCTCGCGCTCTGCATAGCAATCAAGCCTTTCAAACACCTCAGTCCAGGGACTAGGTGTCACCATCCGCTCCTAAGGGACCATGCGAGTCATTCTTAGGAAGCACCCGTGCGCACCCCAAAATACGATGTCGATCACGCTCAAGGGCCCGACATCAATCAATCAACATCAATCAAGCCTAAGGGCACAACAACTCAACTTGGCACTTCGGTCAGATACCGGAGGCCGAGCAATCCATCAATATTCTCGGATAAGCACGATTCCTCAACAAAGAGCACTGAAACCCTATCGATAGCTCATAAAAAAAACTCCCAAATTGTCATTCCGCCACTCCTCACACTACAAGAATTAAGAAGACATGAAGCCACTCAGCGGATCAAGAGCTTCAATGGCCACGACGCAGATCACCCTGAATTCACAGAAAGGCTCTAAAACCTGCTGTCCTTACAAACAAAGTCCATTAATTAACATAAAATCACACAAAAACAATAAAAATCATGAATGCATGTCACATGCTAATTGTTATTAACAATTCCCTATAGCTTAAGACATATAATCCACCGATTTTTCCGATCCAGAGGTTCTCTTGACCAGGTCAGAGGTAATTAACAGTAGGGGCTTGCGCCTACTGGAATGGAGGAAAAACCCCTCAAATAAATTAACCCTCGTGAATACTGGAGACCGTGCCGGTGTCTCCCTATCAAAGGGACATCAGTATCAGAGTCTCGAGGCTCGCGAGGAGTATCTGATCCGCATTCTTTTCACCCTCAATCCGCAATAGACGGACCCTCAGAGGGCCGCAAAAAGTGCGAGACAGAAGTAAACCAGGAAATATAAGTAATTTTTTATGTCTTGGAGGGGTATTTGATCTTGCTAGGTTACTACATTTTTCATAGTTTGTTATATGGAATATTTTATTGTTCCTGGTGAAAACGTTTCCTGCAAGTTTGTGTTTGTGATGGTTGATAATTTTTGGACTTCATACACAAACACCTGCAACTAAGATGAGGAATTTTTCAAAAGGAAATTACTAATTGGTCATGGTTTTTAATCTTGTAGAACTGAATCAATTTGTAACTGATAAACTTTGTGACCAGGGCACAACACAGAAAGCTTCCTTTTGTATGATTTTGAGCTTACCCAGCACCTTGCATATGAAGTTTCTTTGTCCACTCTTTGCTGATATGAATGGGCCATATTCTTTAAACGAGAGATATATAGCAAAAGACTCAGACTATATGAGAACTGCAAAGATTTATTTCAGTTATTAAAAATGATGTAGAGACCTAAATGTCATACCTGTTGGAATATTTTAGAACCTGAAGCTTCATTATTATTGTTATTGAACTTAATATGTAGTTTATGTCTCTCTATTCGAGAAAGGGGAAGATCATCCAACTGAGGTGATGACCAGCATTGGAAAACTGCCCTTTAGAGGATGGCATTAGCAGCAAACCAGCAACAGTGAAGGTGGTGATAGTATTGTCAGCTTATAGCATCAGGTCAAGGTGGTAGACAATAATATAGTAGGAGAAGCATTGGTAACTTGTTAGTACTATGCTGCTGAGGTGGTACGAGAAATACAGATATAATTCGACAAGGCGTGTAAATCAGCAAATCCAGTCAAATGATGGTGCATGCAATTTTCATAAAATAGTAAGATTGAGTTGCTTTTCTAATTTCCGTGTAATATCCATTTGTTGGCATGATTTTATGTTATCTAGATTTGAATTCAGATTTTACAGAAAGCAGACTACTCCTTTTGCATTTCTATCTTATGTTATCGATATTTTATTCATGATGATTATGATTTTCATTTCCATAGAAGTCTGAGCCTGCTATCGGTTGGTATAAGCTAGGATGCACTGAAATTCTAGGGCCTATTCGTTTCAGAATAAAAAAAACTTATTAAATGAAGTAAGAATAAGATTTAGTTGGATACAGACATACAGTTCCTTCGTGTCACCACTCACCAAGTATTGAAAACCAAAATTAGCAAAGAGACGGGAATATGAAAACCGAAGATCATTGAAATGGCCCAAAGCCCCAAATATATACAAGATCTAAATAAATATAACCTACACTGAAATATTCAACCTCATCGGGTCCAAGTCACTTGATCCAAAGGACCAAATTAAACATAACCGTTCCAAATTACATACTTATAGTTTACAAGAAACCATTTAACCAAATAACATAAATAAACAACGAAACAAATCAACATGTTTTAAATTTTCTAAAATAATTTGCACAAACATGTCCAAACTAGAAGTGTTACATGCCATTTTATTTGGTTGGCCAACCTGAGTCTAACAAACTGGAAGCTTTCATTGCATTGGTGGCCGATAGTTTAATTAAGAAGCTGCGCCACTTGATCTCCAGAAAGATGCAAACAATGGAAACTCACTGCCATTGAATGAAGTTGCATATGTCGGCATGGACATCCTTGGAGGGACATCGGGTAAAGGAGCTTCCAAATTTAAAGCATTTATTGCTTGCCTGATCGAAGGACGTAGAATATGGTTAGGCTGTGCGCACCATAAGCCAACGACCATTAGCCTTTCAGCTTCTTGTGCTTCAAACTCACTGTTTGACCCTAAATTTTGGTGGCAAATGGATGAATTTTGGATCAGCAACATATGAAAATCAGAATTAAATGGAACAAATGGAGAGGTCCGACTCAAAGGAAATGGAGAGAAGAAAAAAAACGCATGGTTCAAATGCCCTCCCAGCAGAAGAACCCAAATGGTCTCGGCATATGCACCAGAGGAGGATATTCACTTGATTGACCACGCTGGTTCACAGAGAGCCAGGTCTACGAGGAGAAGCTTTCCCCTCCAACGAAATTTTGGTAAAAAAGGGATCAAAGCCAGTAAATAAAAGGGAGGTTAGACAGTTCGGAAAAAGGGGGAAATTAGGGAAAGAGGAGGCGATTGAAGCAGAGCTCCGACCAGAAGGCAAGGCGCAAAGGAGGAGGCTGATTGGCGTTCTCCATTAGAGCACTATAGAAATAGAGAGAAAGAGAGATAGGACTAGCTAACTGTAACACAGAGAGAGAGAGAGAGATAGAAGAGGATTGAAAGATGATTGTAAAATCAAGAATCGAAGCTGATTCGAGGCAAAAGCGAGAAGAGAAATTGTAATAGAGGTGATCCAGTGTTGTAAAAGGTACCCGAGAAGAATTTGAAAGTTTTACATTTGTGAATGTTATAATAAAGTTTGTATTACAATTTGTAAATAGCATCCTAAACTGGCATGTACCTAAACTTCTTGTTTTCTTGAGCTGAGTGTACAAAGTATTATACAAACTCTGTATTAAAAGAATATTGTGCATATATGATGCTTGCTTATAATCCCTCATGAATAAGTGGCGCATGAAGCATGGTGAAACAGGAACCATACGAATAAATGTAGATATTGTTCAGATTACACGTATATGTGCAATGATAAAAAAAGAAGAAGAAGAAGAAGAAAGGACGAATGGTGGAATGTAATTTCTAAGACTTACATTGTACCAGCCTTATACTGTGCATATGTTCAGTCTTGTACCAGCCTTATATTGTATATGTTCAAACCAAAAGTGTTGAAATACGGAATATTAAGTTTGTGAATACAGCGTGTTGTATGTTCATGGATCCTCTGAAATATAAATGCAACCCCAAAGCCTACCTTTTGATTCATAACCCCGCCTTAATTAACCCTTGTACCAGCCCCTTTAATAGCTATAACCAAAACCCAATATCATAACCATGTCATGAAGTCAATAGGTAAATATGCTTATAAACTCCATTTTATATTCTCATTACTTGCCATGTTAATAAATTCTCTTTCTTAATTCAGGTATCTTCGAGGAGATCAAGGTTCTTTATCTTGAGAAATGGAACTAAAGGCTCAAAAGCGAAAAAACGAAGTAAGTGAAGAAGCCTAGTGAGATGCCCGCGTGCGACAGATTCTCTGCGGCTGCATTCCATGCTTTCTGTTAGAAACCCGCCACACGTGACTAGTTCGCTGAAATCTCTCCTTTTAACTTTTGTGCTGATGTCAACTGCCACTTCATTCTCCTACGCTGACACGGATCAATCAGAAGGTGCCAGATGAGTCCAAACCTTTGGAATTTTATTTAAATTAATATGACACCCCCAAAATAATATAAATGAAATAGTTATAAAATCCTAGAAATAATAAACTCAATTTGCTGATATTTTGATGTCAAAATCAGCCAAATAATTCTTTGTTGTATTTTCAAATATTTTCATTAAAAGAATTGAATTTCATAAAATACAAAACATAATAAAACCTTTTCGTGATAAAATTTCAGAAAATAAAAACTAAATAAAAGCAAAATAAAACAATCTCCAAGATGATTATTTCCAATCAAATATTTTCAAGCAAGTATTATAAAAAATAAGAAGAGAATTCAAAAAGTCTAAAAATGCAAAGTCAAAATAACAAAATTGTAAAAGTCAGCTTTATTCAAAAAGAAACATAAAAGATCTAAAAGAAACAGAAACCCAGAAACAAACTAAAATTCAAGAAACAAAACCAGAACTTAAGTATCTTCAAATAACAGATGAGTCGAAAGTCATATTTTCAAATGACCTTTTCTCAAATGAGTATTTTCATAAATAGAAAAAGAAAAGAACTCAAAATTTCTCAAAAGACAAAATCAAAAGAATAAGATTGCAAAAAGCTATTTTCATTAAAACAAAGAAAGAGAGAAAAGAAGCCAGGGCTCAAACCAAAGCCAGAAACCCTGAAACCCAAACTCAAACCAAAAGTCAGAAACCCTGAAATCCAAACTCACAAAAACCAAAAGACTTGAAACTCAAACCGAAAGCCAGAAACCCTGAAATCTAAACTCGAAAACCAGAAACCTTGAAATCTGAACTCAAAAGCCAGAGATCCAAACTCAAAAGCCAGAAATCCAAACTCAAAAACCAAAAGCCCCGAAACTCAAACCGAAACCCAAATACTAGAAAACTTGAAACTAAACCAAAGCCAAACCTTAAGACCTAAATCCAAAATAATCAAAACTCTAGAGCCCAATCCAGGATTAGGCCTAAGAAATCAGAAACTCGAAACCTAGAAAATCTCTAGACTCAAATTCCAAACCAAACCAAGATTCCGAAACCAAGATAGGACAAACCAAAGCCTTGGCCTCAAATCTAGAAATGAAAACCTAAAGGTGAAAAGACTCAAAGGAAAAGACGTAGAACCAAATTCAAACCAAAGAATCGAAACCAAAACTTATTTTGTTCTCACAAGAAGACCGCCTAAGACGTTCCGAGAACCAACTCTTATTAAGAAGGCCGCCCAAGAGGCCCCTAGGGTTGTAAAAGAACCAACTCTCACAAGAAGACCGCCCAAGAGGTCCCGAGGTTGTAAAAGATCCAACTTTCATAAGAAGACCGCCCAAGGGGTCCCGAAGGTTGTAAAATCTCTTTGTTCTCACAAGAAGACTGCCTAAGAGGTCCCGAGAACCAACTCTTATTAAGAAGACCGCCCAAAAGGTCTCTAGGGTTGTAAAAGAACCAACTCTCACAAGAAGACCGCCCAAGAGGTCCCGAGGGTTGTAAAAGATCCAACTTTCACAAGAAGACCGCTCAAGAGGTCCCGAAGGTTGTAAAATTCCTTTGTTCTCACAAGAAGACCGCCTAAGAGGTCCTGAGAACCAACTCTTATTAAGAAAGCCGCCCAAGAGGCTCCTAGGGTTATAAAAGAACCAACTCTCACAAGAAGACCGCCTAAAAGGTCCCGAGGGTTGTAAAAGATTCAACTTTCACAAGAAGGCCGACCAAGAGGCCCCGAAAGTTGTGAGACTCCATTTGTTCTCACAAGGAGGCTACCTAAGAGCTCCGAGAACCATCTCTTATTAAGAAGACCGCCCAAGAGGTCCCTAAGGTTGTAAAAGAACAAACTTTCACAAGAAGGCCGACTAAGTGGCCCCGAAGGTTGTAAAACTCCTTTTGTTCTCACAAAAAGCCGCCAAAAGGTCTGAGAAGCAACTCTTATTAAGAAGACCGCCCAAGAGGTCCCTAGGGTTGTAAAAGAACCAACTTTCACAAGAAGACCGACCAAGAGGCCCCGAAGGTTGTAAAACTCCTTTCACTCTCACAAGAAGGCCAGCCGTTGCCCCGAGAGCTATCAAACAACTTCAAACAACTTCAAGCAACTTTAGACGACTCTAAGACCTTTTCAAACGAAAAACTCTTCTTTTCTAACTGTTTGACCCTATTTTATGGTGCCAAGTTCGCGAAATAATGGGGTAATTTCATGAATAATAGAAGCAAGGAGATTGAGAAATTCATGAAAAATATTAAATGGAGTCCAAAAATCATTGAAAATTACCCAAAAAAAATCCAGTGAATCATGGGGAAAATTATGATGCTTTTAGAATGCCCAAAGAAGTCACATAACTCCCATTATACGCAAAGAAGCCCCTGATTTTGGAGAAAATAAATAAAATAGGTGGAGAGGTATTTTCAGAAAATTCTTGGCACCATTAGATTGTACATAATTTTGTGGGTCTACATACAAAATTTCATGTGAAAACTCAATTCGAAAGGTCTTCAAACAATTTATTTCCATTCAACAGCCAATGAAAAATACAATAAAAAGGAGAAATGGACATGTCCATTCAATTGGTATTCCATTGCACCGTAAATGGAGAAGAGACAATCAGCTATCTTCATAATTCCCTCCGTACAAACAAAGAAGATGGTTGCACTCGTTTTACATACACCATAGTTAACAGATGGAAGGAGTATGCATGGTTCACAGAGAAATAGGCACACGTAAAAGGAAAGGAAGAGGTGTCGCTGAGGGAGTGCTCGAGCAAAATTCGACCTCCTCTTCACCAGGAAAAGGCAGATACACACGGGACTCGTAAAACAAATGAAATGAGAAACAGTGGGCCCTATCATCAGCAGCTGGGTTCATGGCACACCAAGACCACCCAAAGTCAAGAAAGAAGAAGAGGAGGGCTCCTCAACGGAAATTCTGTTTAGTGAGTTTGTTACGCAAAAAACCGTCGGGCTAACAACCTATGCCAGCTGGCTGGAAGGCTCCAAACCCCTTCTCGACGCTTATAAATAGAGGAGCCAGAGAAGATTTCGGGGCAGGAAAAAAAGAGGTCGGGAAGAGAGAGAAAGTAGATACTATAGAGATAGGTTTAGAGTGAGAAAGAGAGTGACATTTAGACAAACACCTGTTAGGCATTGTAGTAGAGAGGAGAAAGGTTGAAGAAAAAGGTCAAGAATCAAGTTGTAAAGAAAAGGGTAAGTGTTTGAAGAAAGGGAGACGATCAAATGAATGATCTGAGCTCTCGAATTTGTAATTGACAGATCTTATTTGAAAAGAATGAAGTTTGCTTGATTTTCGTGTAGTGATAATAGTTCCTTCTCTTTCTTTCAATCTTTTTTTGACATAGCAAAGGTTATTAATCTTGTTTCGTTAATTTCTTGTGCAAGTCTGATAAGTTCTAGTCGGCTATTTCCTTTCTCAATTCAGAGAAAAAGATCAGCTAGGGAGCACGGCTCCCATGGCGGATCTCCAATTCCGAGATGAAATTCACCTCTTTGCTCTCTCCAAAGATGAATTGAACACTTAGTTTTAGGTTCTCAGATCAAGAGACAAGATCTATCAGGGAGCACGGCTCCTATGATGGATCTCGAATCTTGAAACAAAAAGTTGAATTATTTGTTTAATTAATTGTTAGTTCTTTTGTTCTTGCTCATGTCGCATCCATCTTTCTTTCTCTAAACATGATCCTGTCTGCCTGAGAGCAAGGCTCTCACGGCGGAGTGCATTTTAGCTAGGAGCTCGGCTCCTCCGCTGAATTCTCTCTTACAATCTGCTAAGAGGCTCGGCCTCCATAGCTGATTAGGTTTAATTGATCAGATTAAGCTCATTTTAGGCTTGGTTTGGTCCGTTAAACTTCAAATTAAGAGAGGATCTAGGGGAGGTGCTGTCCAATTTGCTTCGGGATTTTGAATTCTTAATTTCCACCTCAATTTGTTAGGAAAAGTGAATTTAAAGTTTTTGGAGAGTATCTTTGCATAAAGTTTTCGATTAGCTTATCAAGGCAGTAGGCATAAATCTTCCTTGCGTATCTTTCTTAAATCTTGATCCTAATAATCTCAATCAGAAATAGTTGTTCTTGTAGGGCTTTCTTGGTAAAAAAAAGGAGTGGGTGTCTTGTAAGGTCTTCAAGAAAAGTTTTGAATTTCTGAGTTATTAAATTTGTTTGGTGAGCGTGAAGGTAAAAGAATCAGGATTAAAGAAATCTCAGGTTCCCTTGTGTAAATTTGACAATAAGTTACTTCCTATGCTGAAGCTGAACGGGTCCAAATCAAAGTTTTGAAGTAGAATTGCTGGATTATTTTTTTATAGAAATAGTTAGAATTTAGGGACATTTTGTAAAATATTACAGTTACGTTTGGCAGATTCTCCTCCAAAATTCAGATTGACATGCTTAAGTTTCATGAGCAAGAATCGATTTTATATTCTTTAATGATCTTAGTGTCTGGTACCAATTCAATTTGATGTCTAAGGCATTTTGCAAATAGAAATTTTATAATTATATGAATTCTGTGGGCTTGTGTGAAGAAAACCAGTAATTGTCAAAGAAGTTGCGTTTTCCTTACTTTACTGTCAGCTTGATATAAGTTATGCTACGCAGGATGATATGACTTTGTTTCACTTTGATATAAGTTAATTGAGCAGCAGAAAATTATGTATAAATGTTCATATAGCAAAGAGTTGTGCAAATTAAAGTTTTGACCTTTCTGTGACATCTCAATTATATAATCCCTTTGACACAATGATGATTAATTTACGTGTATGATATTGGACTTTACTGGCCCACGTTTTCTTTTTCTTTTTTTTATATAAATGTGACACAAAGTATATGTAAAAGGAATGTTTCATTTGTGTGTGTGTCGGACTTAATGTGGCATGAAAATAAAAGCTCAAAGTAACATGCCAACTGAGAATACTAAATATTGAGATTGTTAACTATTAGCACACGGGTGCATCAAGTAAAATGTGTAGCCTCAGAATTAGTACCTTTTTGTCACGCCAAAAGTAACTAACATGTAAAATCAATTGAGCCTTAAATTGCCCAGATCTTAGCTTACCTATTGATACAGAATCAATTCCCTCAAAATTGGAATGGCGCAAAACAAGTTAAGCTCTTACACGCCGTGTACTCCTCTCCGTGACGTCAATAAACTCATCTCTGGTACAGCACAACCCATCTGAACCATACCTGTACCAATTTCTGAAGTAGCCGTACCTATTCTCGGTCACCCATAGATCCCTGATGACGTAACCCAAACTGATTCCACCATCATCCTCTTCTCGGCCTCACGATGTTAAGGAGTCATTCTCCGTCGGTTACGGTGGCCGAAATCGTTAGCGGACTTGTACCCGCTACTGTTCGAAACCGTTGAAAGAAGAATGAAACCCGTCTTCTTCAAAAGCTTCAGCGCCTCTCTCCTTTTGATTTCCTATGGCCATAACACAGTAAATCGCGGCATTGACTCGTTTCAACTTTCAAGTAACCCGTCTGGTCGAATAAACAATAACGAGAAGAAGAATTGTGCAGCCCATGATGGTTGAGGCCCAACTGGATGACCAGCCCAAAGAGAAGAATAAACAGAAGCCCATTGTTTAATTTCACTTGCCACCTCAGCCTCTCATAATGACGTGGACCAATAGGAAATTAATAAACTGTCAGAAACTTTGAAAATTAATCAAAAATAGTATAAAACTCGGAAAAATATAAATAAAATATCCATAAAATTCTAAAAGTCAAAATAAACTAAATTCACTGATACTTTGATATGAAATCATGTCAAAGTAGTGGCCTTTTGTATTTTTGAAAGTATTTTGCTATAGAAAAATGAATTTTATAAATTTTAGAAATATAATAAAATCATCTAATATTCTCTTTTAATAAAATTTCTAAAATTAAATACTTTCGAAATATAAAAGATTTCAAAGATCATATATTCAAAAGTCAAATATTTTCAAATACAAATATTCTCAAAATTACAAAGTCAAAATAATAAACTCACTAAATACCTTTTAATGAAATTTTCAAAATTAAAATCTAAGTATCTTCAAATAACAAATGATTTCATAACTAATATTTTCAAAAATTAAACATCTTCAAAAATAAGTATTTCAAACTTTAAAAGAAAAGGAATTTCTAAAATTCAAAAGTATAAAAGGCCAAAGTGAATAAAAATTATAAAATCACCAATATCCAAAAAGAAATGTCAGAAAATTAAAAATCAAAACACGAAACCCAAAGACAAAGTCGAAACCTCTCCGTTTGAGGAAAAGTCCCTCGCTGGGGTTGAGACTAACCTCAGATGACTTGAAATTGAATTCTTGTCAAATGACCTCCCTGTTTGAATAATTCAATTTTGTTCTTATAAGAAGCCACTAAAGGGCCCGAGAACTAACTCTTATTAAGAAGGCCGTCCAAGAGGCCCCTAGAGTTGTAAAAGAACCAACTCTCCTGAAGAAGGTCACTGAAGGACCCCGAGGGTTGTAAAAGAACCAATTCTTATTAAGAAGGTCACCTAAGGACCCCTAGAATTGTATTGTTTTGTTCTTATAAGAAGACGCTAACGGGCCCGAGAACCAACTCTTATTAAGAAGGCCGCCCAAGAGGCCCCTAGGGTTGTAAAAGAACCAACTCTCTTGAAGAAGGTCACTGAAGGACCCCGAGGGTTGTAAAAGAACCAATTCTTATTAAGAAGACCGCTGAAAGGTTCCTAGAATTGTATCCTTTTGTTCTCGCAAGAAGCCGCTAACGGGCCTGAGAACCAACTCTTATTAAGAAGACCGCCCAAGAGGCCCCTAGGGTTGTAAAAGAACCAACTTTCACAAGAAGGTCGCCTAAGAGGCCCCGAAGGTTGTAAAACTCCTCTCATTCCTACAAGATGGCCAGCCGTTGCCCCGGAAACCCACTCTCACAAGAAGGCCAGCCGTTGCCCCGAGAGCTATCCGATAACTTTAATCGATATTGAATAACCTTAAATGACTCTAAGACAACTTTGAACAAATATAAAGAATCTTAATCAACTTAAATCAACCTTATGCAACTTTAACCAATTTCAGACAATTCTAAACGACTTTTAACAATTTTAAACAACTTTAAACAACTTCGAAACGGCTCCAAGCGAAGAAGACTCCCCATTCAATCGAAGATCAGGACTGACCCTCCTTTTATAGCCTTTACAATTTTAGAAGTTCCTTAATTGAGCCCGTCAATTAGGTCTAGTACTATCAATTAAGTCATTTTAAGAAACGATTCTTCCTAGCCCACTACGTGTTTTCTTTAGACCCCTTAATCAGAGGTTCCTGTAGGAAACTACGGGGTAATTAACAATAGGGGCTTGCGCCTATTGGAAAGAAAGGACCCGCAAAATTAAGAAATCCTCGTAAGAAGCGACTCTTGTTCTGGTTCTCTTGCTGTTGAGAGATACTAAGCGCAGAGATCGAACCTTACGGGGGGTGAATCTAAGGCTTATTCCAATTTCTCGAGGAAACCCTTTCATTCTTCGAGAGATGACGAAAAAGTCCACACACTAACGAAAACTCTCTCCTTTTTAGACGAAAACCAAAATTAGTCCTCGTTTAGAGTCTTTAGAATTTTAAGGGTACTTAATTGGATCCCGTCAATTAGGTCTGGTACCATCAATTAAGTCCAATTTAAGTCAAAAAGAATGAGTAATGCATGAACACTACAGGTATTTCTAAAACAATCCTTCCTAGCCCATTACGTATTCTTTAGACACCTTAATCAGAGATTCCCGTAGGCAACTACGGGGTAATTAACAATAGGGGCTTGCGCATATTGGAAAGAAAGGACCCGCAAAATTAATAAACCCTCATAAGAAGCGACTCTTGTTCTGGTTCTCTTGTTGTCAAGAGATACTCGGCGCAGAGATCGAACCTTAAGTGGGGTGAATCTAAGGCTTATTTCAATTTCTCGAGGAAACCCTTTCACTCTTCGAGGGACGACGAAAAAGCCCACACACTCACCATTTAGCCGGAGATCCATTGCGTCAAGGATTGACCCACTCCCATAGAGGCTCCAGACCCATTCTATCAAGGGAGGCTTACTTTCATCCTCTTGGAGCACCACTAGCCTCCTACCGCAAGCTATCTCTAGCAACACTACTCCAAAGCTATATACATCAGACTCGGAGCTAGCTTTGCCTGAGATAATGCATTCCGGTGCAATGTATCCTATTGTTCCTGCAGGAATTGTTGTTTGTGTGCCTTCCTGATGATCAATTAGTCTTGCTAAACCAAAATCACCCAGTTTGGCATTGAAAAGAGAATCTAACATTACATTACTGGGTTTGATATCTCTATGAACCACACATTGTTCACACCCCTCATGGAGGTACAAAAGAGCGAATCCAAGACCTAGTGCTATCTTGTGTCTCACAGGCCATGCTAAAACTCTCTCCTTGTGATAAAGATGGGTGTCAAGACTACCATTATGCATCAATTCATAAACAAGCAATAATTCACCATGGTCGTGGCACCAACCTATTAGCGGGACAAGGTTGCGGTGCCTCAACTGGCTTATAATTTTTACCTCAGATATGTACTCCTTTTGTCCTTGTTTTGAACCTTTAGAAACTCTTTTTATGGCAACATGAACTCCATCATCACCTAAGAACCCTCGGTAGACTGAACCAAAGCCACCTTCTCCAAGCTTTTCAGTTTTTGCAAAATTCATAGTTGTGGTGGCCAACTCATTATATTGAAACCTTTTTGGTCCCCTCCCTTTCTCAAATTCATCATCCATTGACTTCGTAAACACTGTCTCTATTTCTCTGTTTTTCTTAATCAAATGTTTTTTTCCTATAAGGTACAGAAAAGTTCCTAACATGAGCAAAAGCACTACAGAAGCAATAATTGCACCTATGATTCCATTGCTAAGTGTTCTCTTTCTGTTGGTACTAGGATTGACCACATCCAACGAAGAGTTAAAGGACCATGAATATAATAGGTGAAGCTCAAACAATTTGCCCGTGGTTGCCGAGAAGCCAATGACCACCTCTTTTGGCAGGATGCTTTTCAAGTCAACCGTTGTGTTAATGTTAAAGTTTATTGCCGGGTTATCATTTTGTGAAAGTTGAAGGGTCAATGTTTGTGTTAAATTATTATAAGTGATATGTGCGGTCATATTCTTATCTACTAATAGACTGTTGGGAATTACCTCATAAACAGTTGAACTGAGATTGTTAATATCAACGCCGATATGGCAATCTGTAAAGTTATTTAGTGACGGAGGATCCCATTGATAATTAAAGAAGGTGTGAAATTCGATGGCTACCGTGTGTTGGGTTGGGTCAATGGCGATGGTGGTTCCGTTGGCATATATATTGAAAAGGCCGAGAGTACCTACAGCGCCATTGAAGAGATGGGGTGGGTATGGAGAGAGGAAGAAAGCTAGCCCATCCGCAGACCTATTCGTGGTATTATGTATTTTGAATGAGAAAGTTGTGTTGAAATTTGTTACCTCACCAGTGTTATTGTCCCACAGTGGCAATGGTTGGTTGTAGAAAGCTTTTCCCGTGCTGTAAGTCATACCCGATGTGGAGTCCTTGGTGACACCAGATTTTACAAGATCTTTGCAGTGACTGTCGTTGAGTGGTGAAGCATCTCTGGTGCAAGTTATGTTTCTGTAGTCGTTCTTTGTGAAGTCGAAGTTGAAAGAAATGGAACAACCAGAGGAGGCTAATAGGAATAAATAAAATGAGAGGAGTAAGGCTTGAAATCCTTTGCTGATGATTGAAATGGCCATTTTGGAATGCAAGGTTTGGTAAGTTTGCCCTGTTTAATGTACAGTTTTTGTTCTTTTTATATTGCGTTTACTTCTTTAATATATGTCGTTGGTTTATCATATTTTTATTTTCAGGAATTTATTGGTTTGGATGGAGAGGATAAGTTCATTTCTAGGCGAATGGGATCAAAGTTGACCATGGATTGGCTGATATAGTTAGATAGTGATTGAAACAATAAAAAAGTTTATAATATATTATTCGTCCAACCATCTATTTAATTTTTCTAATCTCTTTATCGAATTACTAATTTACTATTTAAAATAAAAGTACATAGCTTTTTTTTTATATATATAGGATGTCGCTACTCGCTAGTATATCCATTAAAATTGTACATTTCCCTTTTTCCCCTTCTTTTACGTGTATTCTTAATTACTAACCTTTCCTTAAATAAATGAACCAATCTATCCTTCCTAAATCACACAAGCACAGAAATATATCACATTATTCCAAACATTTTTACAAGGTTGTGACACCCCGTTGCATACAGTGACTAGACAGTACATGACGGAGTGCCCGTCGCGGATGTCTCTGCACCCGCAAGGCTTACTAATACTTTAACTTACAAATTAAAAATAAATTATACACAACTAAATAACACATGCATGTCCAAAATAAAATGTGAATAACATATAGTTTAAATATAAGCATTACCTGTGTCTAAATAAACAGATATGCAAGAGCAGAAAACTGATTAGACTAACCTTTTGAAATATACATTTCAATATACAAATATATATAAATACATGAAAACATATATACTTAAGCACTGTAACCAAATGCAAGTATGCATATCTATTTTTTTTTTATATGTAGGTTTCAAACAAAGTGAAACTACTAAGACAAGCATCCAAAACGTAGTTGGGATTTACAAAAGCATTTACTTAACATATATAACGTACATGCACGGTATAATCCGTTAGATGAAATTAAGTTGCAAATGTAAATATTTTCATAATTCAAAACATAAAGGTTCAAGTAATACTCAAAAGGAAAAGCTTACATGGCCAACATAAAATTTATTCATGCCATTAAAATACACAAGTGAATACAATCTCATATAACACCTTTCTAAATAAAAAGGAAATTACCCATCAATATAGAAGTTAAAGCTTGTGAATTTTCATATTCACATAAGCACAAGCTAACTACACAATCATTACATTTTTCATAAAGATGTAAGTATATGATTTGTTTTATACATAAAGTAGCACATAATATACAAGAATAATGCCAGCTAACTATACTATCCTCACAAGAATGCAAACATTTTCTTAGTTTAAAATTAACAGATAAAATACAAAGAGTACAAGCTGATTAGATCATCATCTCAAAAAAATATATATATTTAGATATAAATAATTACCATTATACAAGTCTGGTCTAGAAATGAAATGTGCGGTATTTAGAGATCATGTAATGCTCACCAAGTAACAAACAGAATGGCTTACTCCTTTACCACTCGACCCCGCTCGCTAATCCTGGAACCCACAAAGTGGAAGAGTGAGATAAATAAAATTTATCTCAGTGCGGTATTCAGTTCCAGCCACACGAACTTTAAGTACATGTTCGGCACTAATTACCGACTGAGTAAAGAAAATACATAGCAATTATACATTCAATAAGACAATCAGATGGTACGAACATATTATGCAACAATTACATATTTATGCAATGCAAGTGAGCCCGACATTTTATTCAATTCAAATTCAAATACAAATGATAACACAAGAATGTCGGCTCAATTTTGGTAACTTTCAATGCAAGTCTGGTACTCATAAGTAGGGGTGAGCAAAAAGCTCGTAACTCGTGAGTTACTCGAACTCGACTCGAGAAAAACTCGTCGGTGACTCGAGCTAAAAAAACTCGAGTTCTTAAAACTCGAGTTGTGCCAACTCGTGAGTTTTATTTGCTGAGTTCGAGTTAGGCCCAACTCAACTCGGCCCAACTCGAGTCAGTAATATATAGAGGCCTTAAATAAAATTATATGAGTGTATAGCCCAAAAATAGATTTAGTTCAATTTGTCCCTTCCGATGCACAATAGCACAAGCCAGCACAACACACGCCTCTTTACTTCTTTAGACTTACCTTCTTCGTATCCTCGTCTAACCCTAGTTTCTCGCTTCCACACTCGCTAATCGCTACACGACTACACCTCCCACCCAACCAATGGATAGCCATTTCCTGTCGCTCCGTCTCTCCCCACCGGAAACAAAGTACTAGATTTCGAGTATTAGCATCTCTCTTTCGATTTTGACAACTTCAAGAGTGGCGCAACTCTCTCGGCAGCAGAATTTTCAAACAACGTCACCCCTTTTCTTCCTTCTCTGAAAATCGAGGTTAGTCCCTCTCTCTATTAGCGAGTGGTACTCAAAGAGCACTAGATTTTGTGTTTTCTTTCAAATTTAAGTATCTCAATCAGAAAGCTAGGAAAAGTACTTGATTTTTGCATTTTTTTTTCAAATTTATTTGATTTTCAATTGTGAATGATATGTGTGTTTTTCGGTGCCAATACACCAAATGGAATTATTTTTTTATCCTCTGAACATATAATATAATAACATAGCCTTTGTATAACATTAAATAAAATACAATAAATCATAAACGGAATGAAGGGAATATGTGCCTACAGGGCTTTAACTGACCAAAAAAATTAAGGGAATGAATATATGTCTCATTATAGTTTATTTTTCAGACTGTACCAAATTTTTATGCTGCAGTCTAAGAATGTTACATTCTCACAGAATGAAGAATTGACTATTTCTCAAATTGTACTTAAATTTTGATGCTGCTATCCTATGAGTTGTCGCACTTAAATTTTTCAGAAGGTGGTGTCAATTTTTTTTTGCCCCCCGAATCCCATACCCACCACTCAACATGTAATGCAACGCATATTTTGGCCATGCCTAGACATTATGCCACATATTAAAAAAATAAAAGACATTTCTTCATATTAATATATGTAGTTCTGTTAACTTCTGTACAATTAAATTCTTTCACGAGTAACCTGATATGTTTACATAAACATTGCTAAAATGCTAACTTGTATGGCTTAAAAGACATTTTTATTCATTATAGGATGTCTTCTCAGCCAATTAAACTTGATGAGAATTCTTCAGATGAAGATCATGATGAGAGCCAAAGTGGTGAAATAGAAGAGGCAGGGGATGCAGTGGATACAGGGGTTATTGAAGAGCCTAATGAAGCAAAATCTGGCCGCAAGAGGAAGTCTAGAGTTTGGGATTTTTTTGCTGAGGTTGAAGTGAAAGAGAAAGGAAAAATGGTGCCAAAAGTTCAGTGCATGCATTGCAAGAAAAAATACAAGCATGTCTCAAGAGGACCCACCACAACTCTCAAGCGGCATATTGAATCCAAATGCCCTAAGATACGACAGATGCAGGGCAAAACACAGGGTGTCATCAATTTTGAACCTCAAGAGAATGTAAGTTTGCCGGTGGGTTTGTGTGGAGTTTATGATCCCATGAAAAATAGAGAGATAATGGCAAGGATGATCATAGCCCACGAGTTGCCGTTTGCTTTTGTTGAATATACTTGGTTCAATCATTTAATGAAGTACAACAATCCTGCATTTCAACCAGTGAGTAGATTTACTATTAGAAATGAGTGTATCAAAGTGTTTGAATCAGATAGAGATGAGATTAAGAAACTGTTTAGAAATACCTCAAGAATCTCACTAACCAGTGATTGTTGGACTTCAAACACTACTGTTGGGTATATGTCATTGACAACACATTATGTAGATGCTGAATGGAAATTACAGAAACGTATCATCAGTTTCATTGATCTTTCACCACCACATAGTGGTCAGGTCCTTGCAGATGGGATTCTTGAGTGCATCATGAAATGGAGCATACAAGACAAAATTGGCTCAATCACATTAGATAATGCTTCTAATAATGATAGGGCAGCAACCATTTTAATGTCTAATTTTCAAGAGAGGGGAAAGTTGCATTTTGATGGGTTATTTTTCCATGTCAAATGTTGTGCTCACATCTTGAACTTAGTTGTTCAAGATGGTCTAAGTGTTATTAAGGATTGTCTCATAAAAATTAGAGAAGGAGTCAAATACCTTAGAAAGTCACCGGGTAAACTTTTTCAATTTGGAGAGATTGCTATTGGTCTTGGCATACAAACAAAGAGGTCATTGTGTTGTGATGTTAAAACTCGGTGGAACTCTACCCATCGAATGATTGAGTCAGCCCTTCACTACAGGTCAACTTTTCATCAGTATGCTGAGCGGGACCCTAACTTTGAATGGGAACTCAATGATGATGAGTGGGCAAGCGCTAGTGCAGTCTGCAAGTTTCTTGAAGTGTTTTTAGATGCAACTAATATCTTTTCTGGTACGTTGTACCCAACTTCAAATCTGTTTTTGGTGGAAATTTTTAATGTGAAGAAGGTGATATGTGATGCATATGGATCATCAAATGAATTTTTGAGGACCATGAGTGAGCCCATGTTTCAAAAATTTGAGAAATATTGGGGAGAAGTTGGAATACTGATGGCAATTGCTTCTATTCTTGATCCACGATATAAATTGGTATCGGTGGAATATGCATTTAAAGAATTGTATCCAGCCTATGAAGTTGAAGAAAGGATTAAGGAAGTCACTAACAAGTTGAAGAAACTACATTTGAAATATGCCAAAGAACGGGTGACCTGTAAGGCAGCAGCAAGCACTTCAAGCATGTCAGCAGCTGATGCCCTTGTCGAGCCATCTGAGCGATCACAAAATCAAGAAATTTTTAAGGCTTTTCTTAAAGCTAGAGTTGGAGAAAAGTCAACTAAGTCTGATCTTGAGACATATTTGGAAGAGCCAATTTTTGATGAAGAAGAACAAGCAGAGGGTACATTTGATGTGCTACTGTGGTGGAGTCAAAATTGTAGCAAATTTCCCATTTTAAGCAAGTTGGCAAGGGATGTTCTTTGTATTCCAATCACAACAGTGGCTTCAGAATCAACCTTTAGTGCAGGTGGTCGTATATTAGACGACTACCGCAGTTCTCTTACGAAGGACATGGTTGAACTTCTCGTTTGTGGAGGCGATTGGATGAGGACAGAGATAACGGCAAAGTCAAAGAAATCTACAATACTGACATTACAAGTAAGACAGATTTCATATCTATCTTTCATAGTTAAAATGAATACTAACATGAATTTTTCATTTCTTTTCAGCAAGCAGCAAAAGCAGAAGAAAATTTGAATGTTGAAGTTCCAATAAAGAACCCTAGCACCATTTGATCCTACATGTTGGTATGGTTAAACTAGTTTGAATTTGTTACACACAGTAATTGTTTGAATTATGAATTTATATTTTTTAAGTCTTGCAGTATACTATGAATTTTTTTTTCCATGATTTACTTCTTATAGGAACTGAAGATGCACCAAGGAAGACAGTTGGAGACTTGTAGTAGTTGTGAATCTTGTGATATTTTTTTTTGTTGAGACGTGAATATGTGATGCTAACTTGGTTTAGTTGAAATATATTTTGTGATGTTTAGTTGAAATATATTTTGTTTAAGTGTGATGTTTTGCTAACGTGTACCACTCTACCTTCTTAAACAGATTTGTGTGCTAATATAAAATATATGTTGTTTCAAGTTAGAGATATTTGTTTTAAGATGCAGTAGACATACTTTGTTTATGCATGTGTTATGTACTTATGTGTTCTGTAATGTTTTTGTATGTACAGAAATTTTTATTTTGAGATAATCTTTGCATTTATTTACTATATTTTCGAGTTATATATCGAGTCACGAGTTGACTCGAGTTAAAAAATGGTGAGTTCGAGTTAGCTTGGATAGCTCGGAATTGCCTCCCGAACGAGTCACGAGTCGACTCGAGTTTTAACGAGTTCGAGTTCGAGTTCGAGTTAACCTCAACTCGCTCGAACTCGGCTCGTATACAGCCCTACTCATAAGTCACAATCATAGATCAATCAAACAGATACAGTTGTCCCTCCCCGAACTCAGGAGGATCAGGACCAATTTCAGATTTCAGATACAATTCAGACAATCAGATAAACAAATATACTACAAGCTGAGAACACTACCACTCCACAGACTGGATACCGTATAGAGTACCGGACTATAAGCGCTCATGACCGGAGTCTGGCCAGACGGGAAAGCCACTCCCCGGCTCCAAACTTGAGAACGAGTGTCTATTCAATCACACAAGTAGTATGAACTCTTTCATATCCATTCTTTCAAATCGAATAACCATTCAATATGCACGGATAATAATAAATAATATCAATACGATATCATGCGAATATGCTTGCAATTATCAACAATTCAAAGGATGCAATGCAAGTAATTAATTTCTAACATGTAGTCAAAGTTCTGTGGAATCCGCACCTGAAAATGCAATCAAAATCAGCAAGCAAGTATCAAGCAAACAAGCCTAGTGCCTCTCTGAAGTATCGACGACACCCGTTCCGACACTCGACCCCATTCTACACAAGTAAGTTCTAAGTTAAGTCCTTACTCAAACAAACAAACAAAACAAGCAAGCAATGATAATTCAATATTCAACAACTAGCAAGGATAAATCAAGTTCAACAGTTCCCTAGTTAAAGTTAGAAAATAAATAGTTCTTTCATGGTACTAAAACTGTATAATAAATTCTATGCTTACTAGTGGTACTAAGTGATATTCAATCAATTCCAACAGCCCCAAATCAGACCCAACATAAAAAAATAAATAAATAAAGACGATGTCAAGAGGCATCATGTGTAGAACTTTGACAAATTATATAATTATCATGGTCAGTACTAAAACTAGTTTGTCCACTATTCCACCAGGTCCTTGAGTCTCAATAACTTCCAACATATTACAAACACACGAGAACACAGTATGGGAACTTGTAACTCTTCCTATCGAAAAAAATCAGCAGTACCAAAGCTAATGAAGATCAATTTTTTTTCTATACTAGGTTCAACCATCTATTTGCCTATTTCTTTAATCCTAATTACCAGCAATAAAATCAGCAACAAAAGGTCTGAAATTTCAGCATCTATTTACCAGCAAATATGTAATTAAAACAGCACACAAACTGAAATTTCAGCAGTATAAACTGAAGTTCCAGCAATACCCTCAATAGTAAAGACATAAAAGCAGTAATATCAACTGAAATTTCAGTACCTAATTACCAGAAATAAAGAAAAACAGCAACGAACTGAAATTCCAGCAGTACATTCAGATGCAAACTCAGAAATTCTAGCAGTAAATTCAGTTTCAGATTATTCTTGAAATCAACTAATAAAAAGAATCAAGTTTCCTAAAATCTCATACTTTACTGGTTTTCAAAGATTGAAAGGAAATTTAGGAAAAAGCTTTGAGAATTGAAATTACTTAATAAAACTATACCAATAATCTATTTGACATACTTATTAAGTGCTGCCCCTAATTTGGACTCGGTTCCAACAGATTATCAACACGACAACACTGTTCATAAAACCCTAACTCAAAATCAAAGCTAGTTTTAACAATAAACAACGAAAATTACTAAGTCCCAAACCAGGAATCGAAATCAATTTAAGTACTCTAACATAGATGGTGATTCTTACTTTCTCGATGATCCTTGAAGAGAATCCGAATCAGAAACAACAGCTACAAATTTCGGTTTTTGCAAGAAGTTCAAAGAGAGTTTGCTTCACTATCAATTTTTCGTTTTTCTATGATTTTTGCTTGGATTTTTGGAGGTGAAATTCTGGTGCGTGCTTGGAAAGAGAGAGGCTCACGTTAGAGAGGAAATGAAAAGGCACAAAAATAATGGCGATGAGATAAGGAAGTAGCTCCCAAGGAATAGTGCACGGACCTTTCTAGATGGGAAAACCTTCAATTTGGGTGAACATGGAGCTTGCTTGAATAATCAGACTATAGAATGATGATAACAAGGGGTCCCACATGTAATAGACACAACTAAGAATGACTCATAACAAGCATAATTGGAAAGTACAAATCTGATATTCACTTGTATAAACCGATCTGCCCTTTGTAAAATAATTTTTTTTTAACTAGTCTTTGATAAAATAAATGCAAATTAGCATTTCTAATCCATAAAATCTTAGGAAAATATTACTACGTTTTTTTTTTAGAATCCATGAAATAAATATTAAAGTTTTCAAAAATGTATTCTAAACAGATTTGAGCAACCAAATAAATTTTCAAGCATCACACAATAAAATAATCAAAAGCAAAAATAAATAACCAAGTCAAAGGAAACAAATTTCAGAAATTATATATAAAAAAAATCATAGTATTACAAAGTTAGTTTCACACCATATATTTTACATGTTTATTTATGGTACACAATTCTAGGCAAGGTTTCTATCTAACCACTTAGACCGTCTGTTAGCCCAACCTAGTAACCCTGACAAGAAGAACCTCTCTCTCTATTCTAACGACCCAACTATTGCTATAGACTAGAGGCATATTATCCCCAGAGGTACCAACCCCAACACTCTACAACACATAACAACAAACCTATGTTGCATGGGTATGGGTACGAGTACCACACCCGGTACGATTCGGGTACGGTAGTATGAAAATTTTCAAAAATCTTCGGTACGGATACGGCGATATATATATATTATTTGAATATTTTATTGATCTATAATTATATTATATTATAAAATATAATGTGTATAACATAATTTTGTTTAAAATAAACTAAACTAAACTATTATACATATTAATTTTATGAGATTCAAAAAAATGTCTAAAATATTTTATAAGTCTATAATTAGAAAATTTTATATCACTGAATTTGTCATATATCTGTGAGCAAGTATATAAATTTTCATAGCCAAATGATTATTTAAAAGCCTTCAAACAATTAATCTTTCTATCAGAAAACCAAACTCCAGAGAGTGTGAATATACATATATATATCATTATTTATGCAATGCAGAATGAATACAAATGGTTTCCTATTCAGAGTTAGATCTTTCTATCACAAAATATAATCACGTGATAATTTCAATTCAATTTATTAAAACTATTTAAGTCCTTTTTAAGTCTGACTGTCCAATTTATTTACCAATCGATTATCTATGTCAAACTTAACAGATGCAACAAAACAGATCAATTGGATATCTAGTTCAACATGTAGTTTATTTATTTTGAGGCTTCTATCGTCGACATACACAAATAGAATGCACCATCAACGGATTATATATAAACATGCTATGCATGAAGTTTGAAGTGTTAGTAAAGAAAGAATTAATTCTTGGAATGTGCTAATTCATACTCAACAAAAGTAATTAAACGAACAAAAATAACCAAATTGTATTACTCCCAGGGAACAAGTCATATATAATTTAACTTAAGCAGGAGGAAAAAAATATTAAACAAAGCAAATGTAACCCAATTTTTATATGTTTTTTTAATAAAAAAAAAAATAGGCTCAGGGGTGGAGCCACTGGGGACTGAGGGGGACTTGCCCTCCTCCTTGAGATTTTGAGCTTATTGTCAAGTGGTAATAAGATATTTGCTTAATCTAAGCATTACATCGGCCCCCCAAATTTCAAAGAATTCACTCTGTTTAAATGGTAATATGGAAGATGTCCGATGATGAATAAGCTCATATTCTTGCTTATTCTACGAGTTCTTCTATGCATCTTCTGTTAGCATCTCTAATAATTAATCTACTGATCTACACGCGACAAGCCCCGGAAAATGTGACACCCTGTAATATTTTCAACACTAGAAAACTGTGAAATTGAAAATTTAGAATAACTTTTGATCTGTAAAAATTTGGAATTCGGACACAATTTATATTTAAAAAATCATATTCTCAGAAATTATAAGTTAAATATAATAAAACTTTAGGAAGCCAAAAACAAATATCTAGAACCTTGGAACTTAATTCTGTACATTTATGTCCATCAAATTCGTGTTTTAATCCTTTGATTTATTTCGACCTTTGGATCTATCTCCATCTCCATTTTCACTCATTATATTTTTGGCCATACTGTTTCGCCACAGATGATCCCGTCCTCAAACCCGTCCATTTCTCTTCCCTCATTTCTCCAAGAGAAAGATCAAAGAGTCAGGTAAGCGAGGCAGGAGTAGTGGCCAAAGTGCGAGCGGTTGCGGCAGTACAAGAGGCGGGTAGGTAGGACGGGAGATGGAGAAAGAGAGAGAGAAGAGAGATGGATAAAGGCGAGAAGGAAGTCTCCTACTCTCCTCTCAGCAAAAGAGGAAGAAAGCAGAACTATTGGCTAGACGATCACACGTCAGGTGTACGTGGATTCCTCTTTCTCTTTACCTACTAGGTCTCACCTTGGTACTTTTTCCTATTATTTGAATTTCCTGTTTATTTATCTTATGATATTGTGGTTGGAAATTTATGTTGAGGCCATTTTGATATGGCTGAATTCCGACTGTTGTTGAAGATGTTTAGTGACATGAGCTCGGGTTTTGGGAAATTTAACTGTAAACAAATACCCCCTTTTCTTTTGTTTGATCAGCGCCAGTGAATTGTTTTTTTTTTTCCCTGGTTAGAGCTTGTACCAGTTCAGTATCTGCCTTGATTCCCTACTGGTAAAGAGCCGATTTCATTTTGTTTGGCTGTTGCTCCAGCAGTTGAGGATCAATGTCAAGAAGAGGTAGAAGGGGAGCAATATGTAGGCAAGTTATCTATAAGAAAGGAAAAGAAGAGGGATGTTAGGTGTACTTACAAACTGAGCTGTTTTCTATTTCTCAACATTTCTGTTTTATTGTTATTTACTGAGTTATTCTTTATTTAATAGGCTGAGACAACAGCCAAGGAGTCAAGCAGATAAATAGGACAGATATGCTGAGATGCAAAGCAAAAAGAATGAAGATGAAGAGCATAAAATCCTAGAGCCTCAGCGGACAGCGGTTACAGTAAGTATTGCTAATTTTATGTGGTTCCTACAAACTTTGAATTATCATATATACACCCAAACAAATGAGAATTGAGTAACAATAAGAAATGTCAGCATCTATCACATACCCTGTTTGTGATGTCTGCATAAGTGTACCTGAACATCCACAATTAAAACTAAGCCAGGAGATAACTGGAATTTCTAATGTCTTTAGGAGGGGGGGGGGGGGGGTATTGTTGATCATGAATTTATGATAGGTTATTTCATTTTAAATAGTTTGTTATATGGAGTATTTGATTGTTCCTTGTGGAAAACCTTCCCTGTTAGCTATGTGCGACAGTTGTTAATATTTTGTACTTGTATGCAAGTATCTCAAACTAAGATGAGGAATTATTCAAAAGGAAATTATTTATGGGCCATGCCTTTCAGCATTGTAAAACTGAATTGATTTCTAACCAATAAGATTTGTGACCCAGGGCACTACACAGAAATCCTCTTTTTGTATGATTTTGACTTGAGCTTACCCAAAATCCAGCCTATTTATTCAGAAAGATTTTGTTTATTTCTCAAGCTGCTTTTAGCCTGGTCCAAGCTGCTTATGCGATTCTGTCCATGTCATTTTTATTCAGTTTGGGTCAGAATAAGAACTTGATTTCGAAAAACTTATTAAGGTAAGATTCTAGTTGATACAACTACTTGGAATCATCAAGTAATGCTACGATAATGTAGTCGGAATTTGTTCTGTGTTTTACTTTTGCCATTGATATCTACACAAAATTAGCATAAGAGAGGAAAATGAAAACCAATGCTCATTGATGGACCAAAGACCCAAATACATACAACACATAAAGTTTTGGTATCGACGATAAGCGTCAAGTAATATACAACCCAAACTGGATTATTCAAACACTTGACGGTGTCCAAGACACTTGACCCAAAGGACCAAAAACATGAAGCTAGCTCATAATTGCATACATAGTTTACGAAAACCAAATAACATAAATAAATAACGGAAAATACCAACATGATTGAAGTATCTTAAACAATTTGCACAAACATCAGCAAACTACAAAATGAGTCTGACAAACTAGAAGCTTTCATTGCATTGCTGCTGAAAGAAAAAGTGAAATTGGTCATAGTTTAAGAAACTGTACCACTTGTTGTCCCATTAGATGATGTGTACAGTGGAAAATCGCTGCCATCCACTGATGATGCATACGTTGGCATGGGCATCTTTGGAGGGAGAACAGGTAAAGGAGCTTCCAAATTTAAAGCATTCATTGCTTGCCTGATGGTAGGACGTAAATTATAGGACGACTGTGCGCACCATAAGCCAACGACCAGTATCCTTTCAGCTTCTTGTGCATCAAACTCACCATTTAGCCGGAGATCGATTGCATCATGAATTGAGCCACTCCCATAGTGACCCCAGACCCATTCTACCAGTCTATATCTACCTTTATCCTCTTGTAGCACCATTGGCCTCCTGCCGCAAGCTATCTCTAACAACACTACTCCAAAGCTATATACATCAGACTCAGTGCTGGCTTTGCCTGTGATGATGCATTCTGGTGCAATGTATCCCATTGTTCCAGCTGGAATTGTTGTTTGTGCGCCTGCTTGATGATCAATTACTCTTGCTAAACCAAAATCACCCAATTTAGCATTGAAAAGAGCATCTAACATTACGTTGCTTGGTTTGATGTCTCTATGCAACACACATTGTTGACACTCTTCATGGAGGTACAAGAGAGCAGATCCAAGGCCTAGTGCTATCTTGTGTCTCAAAGGCCATACTAGAACTCTGTCTTTATGATAAAGATGGGTGTCAAGACTACAGTTCTGCATCAATTCATAAACTAGCAAGAATTCACCATGGCCATGGCACCAACCTATGAGTGAGACAAGGTTGCGGTGCCTCAACTGGCTTATAATTTTTACCTCAGATATGTACTCCTTTTTCCCTTGTTTTGAGTCCTTAGAGACTCTTTTTATGGCAACATGAACACCATGATCACCTAAGATCCCCCGGTAGACTGAACCAAAGCCACCTTCTCCAAGCTTTTCAGTTTCTGCAAAATCCTTAGTTGCGGCAGCCAATTCATTATACTGAAACCTTTTTGGTCCCCTCCCTTTCTCGAACTCATCATCCATTAATTCATCAAACACTGTCTCTATTTCTCCATTCTTCATGGTCAAACGTTTTTTCCCTATGAGGTACAGAAGAGTTCCCAAAATTAGCAAAAGGGCTACAGACACAGCAATCAAAACACCTATGAGCCCACTGCTAAGAGTTCTCTTACTATTGGTGCTAGTCCCCTCCGTTGAGTTATTGTTGGTCCGAGGCACTAATGTTGAGTCAAAGGACCACGAATATAATAGGTGAAGCTCGACCCAAGAACCTGTGGCAGCTGAGAAGCCAATGGCCATATCTTGTGGTAGGATGTTTTTAAGGTCGACCTTAGTGTTTATGTTAAAGTTTATTGTTGGGTTATCATCTTGTGAAAGTTGAAGTCTCAAGATATGTGATAAATTATTGTAACTGATATATGCAGTCATATTTTTATCAACGAGGAGGCTGTTTGGAATAATCTTGCAAACAGTTGATCTAATAGTCTTTATATTAATGCCAATATGGCCATCCGTCAAGTTATTAACTGATGGCGGGTCCCATTGATAATTGAAGAAGGTGTCAAACTCAATGGCCACCAAGTGTTCGGTTTGGTCAACGTATATGGTAGTGGCATCCCAAGAATAATTAAAAAGGCCTAGAGTACCTCCACTGCCATTTAACACAGGGTGTGGGTATGCAGAGAGGAAGAAAGCTAGCCCATCCGCACAATGACTCGAGGTATTATGTATTTTGAATGAGAAAGTTGTGTTAAAATTCGTTACCTCACCGGTTGTATTGTCCCACAGTGGCACTGGTCGATTATAGAATGCTTTTCCGGTGCTGTAATAGATACCCGATATCGAGTCCCTGGTGAGACCCGATTTGGCAAGATCTTTGCAGGTATCATTGTGTACCAAAGCATCCCCTCTGCAAGTTATGTTACTGTAATCATTCTTTGTGAAGTCGAAGTCGAAAGAAAGGGAGCAGCCAGGGGAGGCTATTAGAACTAAACAAAAGGAGAGTAACGCTTGAAATCCTTTGTTGATGTTTGAAATGGCCATTTTGTTTGGTAAAGGTTTGCTAAGTTAGCCGCCCTACTTATTGTACATATTTCGTTATTATATTGTTTTTCCTTCTTTTAATTTTGTTGTTACATTATTGCTATAAATTTATTCGTTGGCTGGAGAGGAAATGTTTATTGGTAGAATAATGGCCTGAAGTTGACTATGGCTTGGCTGAAATATTTAGGTGCTGATTGGAAAAATATATATATATTCGTGCTATCATCATTTTTTTTTAATTTATATTTCTTTATTGAAGTATTTTCCTTCTTATTTTAAAACATACCTAATTTCTGTAATGAATTATTCTCATTAACCAATTTCTTAAAAAATATTAACCAATACATCTCTTTTATCAACTTCTTTTCTCCAAAATTGCATGTGCAACATCAGTATATACTATCCTTCCTTGACAGCTGCTGTCAAGCTTTCTAAAAAACACCAGTACTATCCGCAACATCAACTAGCACGGATATAGCTGCAGTAAAATTCCGATAATACCGGAAACTAGAACAGTAACCGAAACGGTGGTATCCGGTATTGAGAGACAAAATACCAAAACATTTCAGAAGTCCGGAAATATTGGATATCGGCCACTGGCCGGTAGGAGCGCGCCACAGTACGGTATTAAAAACACTGGCTGCAGCTGATGCCAGGTTTTAAACACAGCGTCAACCCGCAATTTCTTTTTTTTTTATTTTAAATTATTTTTAGAACTCCTCTTCGATTAGGACTTGCATCCTTCGTACTCTGTGTGCTGCAGCTGCACAATACCAGCGTAGGTGAAGAACCATACTTGGTTCTAATATATCAAAATAAATCTTCATCATTGATCGACCAAAACCTTTGTTATGCGCCAACAGAAAGCGAATGATAGAGATCATAGAACGCCAATATTACCACCGGATGAAAAGTTTATTTTTTCTATTAATTTCTTATAGCATTTATTAATTAAAGGATTGTTTTTTTCTTTCAAAGGTCAGCAGGACGATCACAAATAGACAATATCATGGAAAAATTAAAATTACAAAACACGAAGAATTCAAGAATTAAATACTCTTATATGAATATGATACAGGAAATTAAAAGCGATATTCATTACAGCAACTAGCACTTTCATATCCAAATCCGTTGAAATAATAAAAGAACCCAAATCCATACTTAAAATGGTACGAATAGGATTGTAATTTATTTATTGCATTTAAATAATCGAACTTTTGAAAGTGTCGAATCCAGAATTTCAGTTCGAGTAAATTGAGTTTTGTTCCTTTATTACGAGGCGCTATTTTCGTTTCAAATTAAGGAAGTCCAGCCAACTGCCTCCGCCCTGACCGTCCCTTTACTCTAGTCCAATTCATTCTCTCACCTTGCTTCATGACCTGAGCCAAACGAGACTTTCTGGCGTACCTCCATAATGAAATTATCATATTTAGAAATGCACCCTTATACATGACCGAGAAAAGAAGAAAAAGGAAAGGAAAAAAAAAAAAGATAAGAAAGGTTCTCTTTCAAATCAGGCTGTCCTGTTTCTGGTATTCATATATATTAATTATTTACATGTTTGTGGCAATTTGTTCCAGATATCATTTCAAATCAGAAAAATATAGATCGACCAAAACCCCCAACCGAAGCATATTTCTGTCTATTTTATGTATTGAATGTCCTCAACTCCTCGTGATTTAACTAAAGAATACAATGCCCAAGCATGCACAGTCCCTCATTTCATCCAGTATAACTGTGTATGTGCGCCCCACGAAATCAAATCTTTAAGGACTCTCTTTTCTCAATCTAAGTTGGTGTAAGCCCGAAGGCTTTTGACTTTTGGGAACGCGCAGTTTTATGTTTTAACTTTATGAAAGTACTATGATACTAATTAATACCTTTGGCTTTTGGGAGCAGTTTTATGTTTTACCTTTATGAAAGTACTATGAAACTAATACTTCTATATTTCACCCATTCACATTGAGAATTTGAGACCTTCCATAAAGAACAACGAGCAGCAGGAGAGGATGCTAATTTACCAACATGAAATACATAATACAACTAATATTCAGGACGGCTTGTTGACGTGTACCGAAGAGAGAGAGGGAGGGTAATAAGTTATAATCATGCATGCGTGCCTAAGATCTATAATGGGTTCTACTTCTATCTTCATTTTGACCATCTCATAGAATACTTCAATTGGTTTTCTGATAAAAAAAATTTGGACATATGTATCAAACGGTCTCAATTCTGTTTGATAGCAAAGCCTCTGTTTGCTTTTGGGGATGGCTTCCAGAATAAAAATTCTTAACCAAGTCATAGCCTTACCCGTTTTTAGTTAACTAACAATATATATATTTTTTAATTTCTTCATTGTTGTTGCCAGTGTTGTACTGAAAAAAAATTGAGGACACAAGGTAAGATGCATCTAAGTTTTTCAAAATTATATACATGTTTCTTTGATTCTTTCTAAAAATTAGAACAAAATAATCAATACCAGAGTAACTTCATTTTTGGCATTGTTTTCTGGATGCCTTGTTTCTGGCATTGTTCATAATACAAATAAATACAAAACAATTAGGTGGTGAGACATCCAGTAACCTGGGAGAGTAGTTTTTAGATTTCGACTCTTGCTTGTAAGTCTTGTTTCAGTAATAAATGGGTGAAACTATATATTCACCTCTTTTGCCAAAAAAAATAAATAAAGAAAAATCCAAATGAACAAAACAAACAGTACATATAAATAAGATATATAGTAAAGCCAATAATTTAAGAACACAACTTATATATTTCATCACACTGATAACTACTATAAATTACCTTCACTCTTATTGGAAATATAGAATTTAATAGTGGTGCTGTGGATCAGGACCTCCCGGTACGGATCTCTTTCTGTCAACTTCTACAACACGTCTCTTTCCCTTTCTTTCATAGTTATACTTATAAACCCAATAGCCAGTCATTCCCACTTCAACTTTACCATTGGTAGCTGACTTGCTTGTACTCCCATTTTCTAGCAAAACTCTTGCTTCAGGCTGCTGTCCCAGGCGTGTTATCAGAAACAGAATCAGTATCCAATAAATCGCCATTTTAAGCACTGGTTAAGGATGTTTAAAGATGTTAATTATCTAATCCTGACCTTATTACGTACTAGCTAGGTTAGGTCATCTTTATATAGTAAGCTCTGTAGGGCCACAATTAATCCACAATTGATAGTGAAGTGTTATTTACTCAGCTGATGAGAAAAACCACTATATATAATAATATTGATCTTTACGTATCTTTAGAAAGAATAACTGTTAAGCATCGAGCCCCTAGGATAGCAGTAGCCAGTAGTTAATTAATGTTAAATGTGAAATTTCTTTTTTCAGGGTATTGCATAAATTCCACCTGAGTTAATCTTGATTGACTACAGCTCCATTTAGAAAAAGAATGTACGTAAATTAATGAAGAAGTGGTGTTCACTTACTTTTTTTTTTTTTTAAGATAAATTGGAGATCAAACCTCTCAACTTATTTTTAAATTAAATGTCTATGAAAAACTCCTGCCGCATTTCGAACATGGTGTTTTCTTACTTTCGCTTGATAAATATTCTGAGTGCCGAAATTGTGGTTATTAGAGTTGATTTCTTCGGCAGTTATCGGTTTTCTTTGATATATGTTTTCTTTGCTATTATATTAAATACTATAACACAATCTGGGTTTGATAAAATGCACGACTATCACTAAAAAACTAGCCTATTATATATGTGCATAGCCGCGTAGGTAATGAAAATTACATTTTGTGACGTAGTATTTCTATGAGACAGTTTCTTGGCCTCTTGGGTAACATGAAGCTATTATAAAACTTACAGGTACTTTACCATTATCAAATGTCTCTTCATGCATCATTCTCAAGATTGAATGCTGGATACGTTCGTACCCTTGATTAAAGGGAAAAGACACTTCTTGTTCTCGCAAGTCGCAAATAATGCTATGCTATGCACATGATCTAATAATATTGATCTATTAAATTTTCTTCCACTGGTTTCTGAGCACTAGTTAATGATTTAAATACGTTGTTACAGCTTTTTTGAACGGAAGAACCCCAAGAAAGTGTACCAAAATCATGTAAAAAACTAATTAATTAAAAAGAAAGTTAAATTAAGTCACAACTAGCTAGTGACTCACAATTACCTTGTTACAGCATGTATTTGCTTACAATGTACGTACATGCACATATAATATCTCTAATTTTTGCAACTTCGCCACAATTCTTGTTGTTCGTTATAATTCCTTGATTCATATTGCACTATGCCGCAAGCACCTGGAGATCGAGAGTCTAGCAAGTAGCAACCAAAACAACTTATATAAGCATGACACATTGACGCAACCCAATATTATTGTTAACAAATATATATTTGGCAGTTTTTCTAAAAACCCCACACACATATATACATAGAGAGAGAGAATGGCTAACGTGCCATCGATGGCACGTGATATCGATTAACACTTGTTTTTATTTACAAAACCGGTTTTTAGCACCACCATATTAACACTTGTTTTTAATTACAAAACCGATTTAAAAAGAGTAAGTGGCGATTTCGTAATTGTCAGAATTTATCTTTAGCACCGGTTTTCTAAAAAACTGGTACTAAAGAGTTGAAAAAAAAATAGGAAAAAACGTTTTGCTTTAGAAAAAACGGTGCTAAAGACAAACTTTGACAATTATGAAATTGCCACTGACTTCACGTTAAACTAGAAGTTCCTATCGGTATGAATTCATACTTAACATTTGTGGTGTAGTTTAGGGTTTAGGGTTTAAAGGTTTTAAAGTTTTGGATTTAGGGTTTAGACTCAATTACCATTGTGGTATAGTTTAGAGTTTAGAATTTAGAGTTTAGGGTTCATAGGTTTTAATTTTGTAGGTTTTAAGTTTGAAGGTCTAAGATTTAAGATCTAATTGAATTGGTTTGAAACCAATTGTGTTATCCTTAATTAGGATTTAGGATTTAGGATTTTAGGGTTGGGGGTTTAATTGAATTAGTTTGAAATCAAATATCCTTAATTATAAAGTTTAATTGAATTAGTTTGAAACCAATTAGCTTAGGTTACTAATTATATAAAGTGTCAAAATGCATGTTGTGGAATCGAACGGTCAGCCTTATAGTGATGACGAGATTAACGCAACTTTAGATGAGTTCTTTGTCTATTTATATAGACTTGTAGCTAACTACTAGATAATTTGATATATTGTTGTGATGCTATATATATGTGTTGTGACATATATAATTTGTGATATTTTGTATTGATAATTGTTTGTTTTGTGATGTATATATATGTGAGATGTGATATGTGATATGTGTATATATGCATATGTGATAATTCTTTGTTTTAATATATACCGGTATATCAGTATTGATATTTATGGCTAGCAAAAAAGAGCTAGCCCAAAAATTAAAAAAAATTATTTGCTGATCTTAAACACCGGTTTTTAACTAATAACAGGTGTTAAAGATATTTTTAGCACCGATTATTAAATAAAAAAACTAGTGCTAAAGATGAAACAAATTAAATAAAAAAAGAGGTGCATCTTTAGCACCGGTTTTAAACTAATAACAGGTGTTAAAAATGAGATTTTTAAGACCGGTGCTAAATATCTTGTAAACAAATAAAAAAAATCGGCTGGTTTTTAACACCAGTTGTTTATATATTTTAAACACTCCATTAGTAATGGTGCCCAATCGGTGCTAATAATTAACACGTATTTAACCGCTGCTAATAAAACAAAATGGCGTTTTGAGCTGACAATCTGACATTAATTCGTTCATCTTTTATGACTCGCCAGTATATTTATCGCAAAGATAAATCTATCGTTAAAGTAATTATATATATAAAAAAATACCCAAATTACGTTACTTTATGTGTAACTAATATTTGTAACATAAGTGGGAAAATAGCACCAACTTTATAAAATTGAAACCAAATAAAATAAATGTGTGAAGTTCTATCACGAAACCAAATTGAGGCACCGAAATCACAAGAATGTACACGTCCTCATTAATTAAAAAAAAAGAAAAAAAATCTACCTAGCTAGTTTAACCAGCAAGCTTATAACATAGAAGTCCCATATATATGTTTCTAATTTTTTTGTAGAAATATTGATTTACATATTCTGATTATCTATAAGGTAAATCTTAAGTTGAATTATTGAGTTCATAATTAAGTTTCAATAATCCAAATCATTAATCATGCATGTTCTACTTGAAGAGTGCTGAATTTACATTTTCATGTTTGTAATATGTAATTAAGTAGGCTTTATATATATAAAAAAAACTAAGGCATATAAATTTGTTAAAGAAATAAGCTTTAAATTATATTCCTCAATTTTTATTTTCTAATAGATTGATATTGTACAAACTTGCAATTAATGTAAATATTTATAAATCATGAAGTAGATCATGATCAAATAATTGAATTAGTTGTTCTAATAGCTAGATACTTTATGCATTTTAAACTAGTTCGAGGATTGTTTTATGTTGTTTTATGGGTAGGACTATGGACTTTTCTATATTATAACTTTATAAGAAACTGAAACAGTCATTGGTGCCTTTCTAACGCGAGATAAAGAAAGGTTAATACGCCAACTTTTTAAGGAGGGTATGCTTGAAACCACCAAGTTTTTCACTATACTCTTGATTGTTTGTTTTTAATGTGGAAACTAGAGGGATGAAAGGATTTTGAGGTTTAATTTTGTATTATTTGCACAGTAAAAGATTCTCTAGTACTCTGAAAATTTTGAAGTGAGACTATACTACATGTAGTTAATTTTTGCTATTGAAATATATTTTAAAATTATTTTCAGATATAAGAAAGTTGATTTATATCTAAAAGTTACTTAACAATATATATAGTATATATTATTGAAATAATTCCTATATACAATAAAGTGTCTCTGTCGTAACATTTGAGGATTTGGGCATATGTTAATTTTTATTTGTGCTATTTTACACATTTAGAAATTGTACCTAATTACCCAATATCAGATATTCTCAGGTTTATTGATTCTTAACTCATGGTCTACAATACTAAAAAAATCGATTAGTTTTAAAGTGTACTTTTTTCTTATAATATTGTCGTAAAAAATATATGATTATTATGATCTAATTAAACTTCATTTGTAATGTAATTGATCACATATTTAATGTCCTATACTGTGAAAAGATTGAAGAGCAAAGAGTGGAACAAACGTTACTCACGAATAAGAAATATTCTTTGAATTAATGCTGCTTTGATCATAATAAAAATGGATTGAATTGAGTATATATAATATTTTATCTTTATATTCGTTTTGAACAAAATCCTATTAAATTATATATTTTGATATTGTTTGCCTCTTATAAATAATATGAAAATAATAATAACGAAGATGATGATGATACTAATTATTATTATTATTATTATTATTATTATTATTATTATTATTATTATTATTATTATTTTGTAAAAATCATAGTTCTCCTCTAGGCTGACCATATATGGCCACAGCATAATTTGGTGAAAGTTGGGGATCGCAATTAACTTCAACTACCGTTGAACGGCAGTTAGTGGGAGCAAATGCAGATTCAGTACAAGAAGTGGCGTATATAAAACTTCTCCTGATGGCAAAATTGAGCTGTGAGTGACAAGTTACCATGATATGCGTGGACATTATATATCTAATATTGACAATTTGGAGAGAATAAGACAAATGTTCTTTAAATCAAAAGGATACTCTCACCTGAGTACTTAAACTAGAATCTTATTTCAACAATTGTTTTCTTCTGCTAGAATTATAAATTATTTTTATTTTGATGTACAGAAAATTGAATGGTCTACTTGAATAGATTTGGAATTCAATTTTTACCAGAAGATTAGAAATCAATAACCAACATTGTTCATAGCAGTTGTTTCTTCTTCTGAAAGTAAGATTCCTCAGATAGCATTGAGATCGAACTAATAGGGCAGTATTGATTATGTTCAAAACTTAGATCATGCTTGCTAGTATTTTTCTGATCGATTATCATTTAGTTGGAAAATTTATAATTTGTCATACCATATAAACTTATAATTTGACAAATTTATAATTTGTCATACCCATATGCACTATGGTGCATATTAAACTTTCTCTTTTTCTTATATTAAGCAAGAAACAAACAAGAAGTCAATATAAAACCAATACTTCATTGACCTCATTCATGTGAAATTAATGGTTCTTGTCTCTGCAGTACTTTAATTCTGTCTTAAATTTTCAGTATTTGTGTTGGAGTATATAACTTGCTTTACAACTTTATTTTAAAGTTTATAAATTTTTGAAGAATAGAACTTGGAGTAGAGCTATTTATTTTATTAGAAAGTCGATTTATTCCTGTATATTATCCCTGTGCTTCTTGCACATAATATGATCCATGTGGAGTACTATTGATGAAAGTATTGTAGAGTTAGAGCAACAACAAATTAAACGGAAAGCAAAAAAAAAAAAAAAAAAATGCAGAAAGTAATAAAAAGAAAAAAGGTACATATCCGTGGGATTGCCCTCTTGTATCGACCGAATAGCCGCACAACCGACCTTGCGCTTTGACACCCTTCCTGTTCGTTAGAAGCCGATTTATTCAAGTTAATTAATCTGCATATACGTAATATGCTTGGTGATACACCTGAGTGCTCCGGAATAGATATGGTAAATCCAACTATACGAGGTCTGAATAGTCATAAACACCTCCTACCCAGTGCAAAGAGAACTTATTTGTGCTGTATGGGAAGTTAATAAACAAAATGGAGGAATTCAAATCTGGTGCCGAGCGGCACCCGTGTAGCGCACCTCTCGGACCGTCCGATCTATGATGGGTGGCCCGTGAATTTCACCAGATTGTAAGGCCCGGAAAAAATTGACTGTCGAGATCAAATCGAACGGTCTGAGAGGTGCGCTACACGGGTGCCGCGCTACACGGGATCCGGGTCCCAAAATGGAGTGAGCTAAACTAATGCCATTGGCTTGGCGGTGGTAAACAAATTAAAGATTTTGGAGTTGCACCGAAACATATTAGTATTAAACATGAAGGAGATTGGACCAATATCAACTATCAAGTCAAACACATGATAAATAGACCATTTGATTTCTGGTGTGCAGACAGTGGGTGTGAGGTGAACCAAAGAAAAAGAGCTCTGGGGATTATGCCCATTTGGTTCGCAAGTCGCAACTTCATTTGCGTGCCTTCATTTGTAGAGCTTGCATATCTTCAAATATAATTCTACATTTTTTAATCAAAAAATGTCTAAATAATTTGAAAGCGTGTAAAGCACTTGAAACACAAGCATACAGCACTTAATCAGTACAGTAGCTTATAGGCTGATCAGACTGGACAGTGATCCAGTATTAATTTTACGTTTCATTGCTTAAGAAAAAAAGAATAGGAAAAGCTAGGAAGGTAATTCTTCATTACCTATGCTGGGTCCTGAAGGGAGACCAAGAATTTTACCAAGTACTGAACCGTTGAATTATAAAGAGGTACAACGAACCAGTGGTATACAGGTGCTTGTGTGGTGGTCAAGCCTAGCCGAAACTAGGTCAACATGTTAGAAGTTTGATGAGGCGAGCTCTCAATATCATTACTTCTTCCTTGGGTCTGAATACCAGTGTAACAGCTTAATTTTGACTCGGTTAAAGAGAGAGGCATTACAAATTAAGGGGCCCATAATGGGATCCACTGATATCTTGTTTGATTACAGCAATAATATATTTTTTGACAAAGACAATGCGAAATAGGATCTGAATCTCTTCCACCATACTGCGATCCAGTGATATCTAGTTTGAATTGACAAATTGTGCACTTTTCGACGAAGATATTACGAAATAATATCTGAATCTCTTTTGTAGTTGGAAATCTCTTTTTGATAAAACCACTCAACATTTTTGAAGACTCTTTTAAAGGATGAATGTGAAAACTCAACATTTCCTCTAAGCTCATCATAGCATTAATTCCCAATACTTTATAAATTACTCTACAGTCTCTACTTAATTAACTAGCTATGCTGATTTTATTTACAGCTTTATACTCACAAAGCTATTTTTTATTATTAGTCGAAGGCATGTTATATTAACAGTAGAAATTTGTGCAATGGCTTTCTGAAGTTGGATATAAAATAAATTGTATGGAAAAAGTTTAGTTATTAATTTATATAATTTAACAGAATCGGACTTCTTTTTCACAGATCGTAAGTCATTTTTGCCTTTTGTATATAGTAGAAAAACCACTATGAAAATAGCTTTATAAAAGGCCATTCCAACTGAAAATCCTGAATGTGGATTCTTCAAATCCCTCTTTATGTTTTTTAATGATAAAGTATTTGCTTATCCTTTAGCAGTTGCTCTATGATTAACAGTAAGCACCATTTGCTGATTTGCACACAGATTACATGGTGCTCAATCTGTGTACTGCACCAGAAGTTGCATCTCAGTATGAAATGAACATTTTAAAAGGTAACTTAAATAATTTTACCAGTTTGATTTTGGAAGGCTGAAAATCTCAACCCTAGTAGAAATGTGTTAAATTGTTCAATTTTGTCACTGTATAAAGCTAATCAAATTTTGTAACTGAAAATGATATGTTCACCCTCAGAATAATAGGACACGCTATACTGAAACCAGAAATCAAATTTGTACCAGCCATAATCACTATTGGAACTCTTTTTAGTAATAGTTTGGTACCAATATAGATTTAACTTAAGTGACATGCTCACATGGTCAAATAAAGAAATTTAGGAGGTTGACACCGAGACTTACCAGCTAGATGTATGTTCACTTCAGAATATACAATCACTTCAGATAATAGCACTCATGTACACAAATAGTCCTTTCAATTTTGATTTCTTCTGACATCCAACTTCATTCCTCTCATTTTAGCCCTTAGAATCAATTTATTTACAAAAAATGGACGGAGGCCCTATTCAGTTATGAAGCATTGTTTTCTGACTAATGTAACAATAGTGAAAAATAATAATCCCAAGTGCCGATTTTGACTAAACCAATGACACCAAGGAACAATGTGGTACCTGAGGTACCATTTTAATTTTGTACAGAAAATTCATTGTTGTATCACCTCACTCCTAAATGCCCTCCCACTAATTGTACTTTAAATGGAATATCTGTACCAATAACCGAGCTCAATTAAGCCTTACTTACAGGTTATGGGCCAGTGGGGTATTTGTGCTGTTAAGTCCAAATCTTTCACATCCTTTAAGAAATGTGCGCCAAATAGCTGCACATGGTTGAAATGGCATACACCTAATCAGGACATCAGCATCCTTTATGCGCCCACTCTTACACAACAAATCCACCACACGCACATAATGATCCATGTCAGGTACAATACCATAAGTTCCTTCCATATTTTCAAATAATTTCATGCCTTCCTCTACAAGGCCCTCATGTGTGCAAGCCAACAACACAGCAAGTAGTGTCACTCTGTCAGGCCTAAAACCTAATTCTTTCATTCGTTCGAACTGACTGAGAGCTTCACACCCATACCCATGTTGCCCTAGCGCAGATATCATAGCAGTCCATGAAATAAGGCTTCGATCAGTAATTTCATCAAACACTTGCAGAGCATCATTCAAGCTACCACATTTGGCATACATATCTAACAAAACATTACATACAAATGTATCCAAATGCCCTAATTCACTCTTTATAAGAAGCCCGTGAAGTGATTTACCTAACATAAGCCTATTACTCCTTGAACAAATAGTTAATAAGCTCACAGCCATGTAATTATCCAAAGAAAACCTTATATGTTGCATCTTCTTGAAAAATTGAAACGCTTCCACAAAATCTCCTTTGCGTACACAAGCAGTAAATAACATGTTCCATGATACATTATCGAATTTTTTATTCTTGAGAAACAACCTTTTTGTTTCATCATACCTCCCAGATTTATTATAAATACTAGCTAACACATTAGTGGTAATACAAGAGGCTTCTGGGCTCAAGGAAGATTCTAGAAACATGGGATCAGAGAGAATTCCTTGCGAAGTGTAACAAGATATAAGGGAGTTCAAGACATAGATATTTCTTTCAAAACCCATTTTAGTTACCAGGGAATGGATCTGCTGTAGTTCGCATTGTGATGTGTGTTTAAGAGAAGAAGAGAATGTTCTCTCATTAGGTCTAATATCTGAACACAACATTTCCTTTATGGCAGATAACGGGTTAAGAGACCATCCTGATATTAAAGAATTCCAAAGAATTACACTCCTCTCAGGCATTTCATCGAACAGCCTGTGTGCATCAGCCAGGCCCACACTTACTGCATAGAAATGTACCAGTGGATTACCCACGGAAGGAGCCTTTGTGAGATTACATTTAATGGCCTTGGCATGAATCAACTTTCCATATAGAGATTCCTTCAATTTAGTACAAGCTCCAAAAGCACTACAAAAAGTAGCTTCATTTGCCATAAACCCATTCAAAGGCATTGCAAAGAAAAGGTCCAAGGCCCGGTTTGGTACTTCGCTCTTAGCAAATGCTGTTACCATGGTATTCCAAGAGACCACATCCCATACCAACAACTCCTTAAACAACTGTTCACCTAACTGCACTCCGGCACAATTACAATATGCATTAAGAAGAGAATTTACAACATCGATGAAAAAGTTCATGGAACGCTTTATAATAAAACCATGAAGCTGGTTCAGGAAACACAACAAATCAGATGAATCAAGAGCAGATAAAACACCAATGAAGGAGCATTCTGAAGGAAGAATCCTGCTTCTAAGTAGCTCTCTAAAATAGTACAACGAATCTTCTACATAACCCATTTGTGCAAAACAAGTAATTAACGAGTTCCAAGTAACCACAGTTCTCATCGGCATTTCATCAAACAGCCTAATGGCATCGCCGAGTCTCCTATTACGGGTCAAACAAGACAACAACGCAGTACTGGTATACGAGTCAGAATGGAGAAGACCTGCTTTGAGGATCAAGGGATGGAGAAGGTTGGCATGGTGGTGCGAGAATGAAGGAGAGGAGAGAATAGGGACGAGAGAAAAGGAGGTGAGGTCCAAATTCGATGCCATCATCCTGGAGAGAAGAGAGATGGCATCGTTGATGAGGCCAAGGCGAGCTTTGGAACTAATTAGGGAGTTGAAAGACGCAGAATTTTTGTGGGACATTTTGTCGAGCAGGTTATGGGTGTGCGAGACAGAGTGACAAGTTACTTGTCAACTGTTCCGACCCGAATCTCAAAATGGTACTCGCTCGATTGGCAACAATTTACGGCTGACCTTAATCCCGTATTATTATTATTATTAATTTTGTCAGAATGGCTCATCTTGGTGTTTATTCATTAACAAAATTAAAAAATTATAAAAAGTTTTTGCTGATTTCAATATTTTAGCATACAGTCATGTTTTGAGAAATTAAGAACAACTTTAAACGTTCTTTCAAAAAAAAAAAAAAAAAAAAGGACAACTCTCTTACTCTCAACGTGTATTCACTTGTGAACTTTTTTTTTTGAAATAAGTGGAGGGAACTCCACCACTTTCCTCTTTATTAAGGAAAAGTAACCCAGTACAACGCAATTAACCATTCACTTGTGAACTTAACTATAAATATCTCAAGTATAAGAAAATCAACTTCATGCTGATTCAATAATTATGACAAAACAGTAAAGCAGCATTGGAGTTGGTGTTCGGTTTATTGGGAAGGCGAATTACCAGAAAATGATGGAATACCGAAATCAAATTAGGCACAAGCACAATGAGATCAAACTTAATAACCAAATTTAGATAATTAAAGAAAGCACACAATATGTAACAAAAGTATCCTTTATTATTCAAACTCAAAAAGTACAGCAGCAGGTCACAACCCTTGCTAAAAAGGATGCAATCACTCTCTTGTAACAGTTTAAGCATTTGTTGCATTATCAGCATTTGTCTGATACCCAGGATCAAACTGCTCTCTTTGTTGTTCAAACCTAGGAGTAAAGATAGCAAACTCTTTGTTGCTCTCTCAAAAAGCATCTCAATAACCTTTTCTATTTGAAGGATCTGGGGTGTCTCAAATATTTTCTTGGCATTGAGGTGGCTAGATCCTCAGAAGGAATTTTTCTATGCCAAAGAAAGGATACACTCGATATACTAGCTGATTCAGGCGTGATTGGAGCCCGTCCAGCTACGTTTCCTATGGAACAAAAACTTCGGTTAAGTGAAGAAGGTGAACCATTGGATGATCCCTCCAAGTATGGGCGACTAGTTGGACGTCTTATTTACTTGACAATTACCCGTCCTGACATTACATATGCTGTTAATGTCCTCGGTCAATTCATGCATGAACCAAAAAGGGTCCATCTTGATGCAGCAATGCGAGTACTTAGATACCTGAAAGAATCCCCTGGCAAAGGAATTTTATTGCCCAGTAATTGTGACCTCATGCTTCGAGCTTATTGTGACTCAGATTGGGCTAGTTGTCCTACGACACGTCGGTCTACCACTGGATACTTCATCATGCTCGGTACGTCCCCCATATCTTGGTGTACAAAGAAGCAAAATACTGTCTCGCGCTCTTCTGCTGAAGCAGAGTATCGATCTATGGCAGTAGCTACTTGCGAGCTAATTTGGTTAAAGGCATTATTACATGATTTGGGGATAGACCACTCACAGCCAATGCAGCTTTTCTGTGACAATCAAGCTGCATTGCACATTGCAGCCAATCCAATTTTTCACGAAAGAACTAAACATATTGAGATTGATTGTCATCTAGTTCGTGAAAAGGTTCAAAGTAGGGAAATTTCTACTAAATTTGTTCCAACTGAGCATCAACTAGCTGATATATTTACCAAGTCTCTTGGTCATGATCGGTTCAATTTTCTGTCACGCAAGCTGGGCATTACGGATCTCCATGCTCCATCTTGAGGGGGAGTATTGGAAATAAAATTTTTGTTTAATCTCTGATTGATTGTGCGATCTCCCTGGATATGCAAATGGAATGCCAGCTGGCCATATATTTTCATAGTTTCTTTGTATAGGAAGTTTTTCATATCTAGAATGATTTATTTACATCTGTTACCTATTGTATCATTATATGTACAGAACTACGTTTCAATAAAGTTAAGGAAAATTCAAAGTATATTTCCCTTCGTTTTTGTCACCCTCCTACTACTCTTAAGCCTCCAAGCTTGCTCTATGGTTATGCGATAAGAAGCCCTGAGTACTTCCAACGGCAACGCACGAATGGTGGATGCCTTTCCAACAAGTTTGTTTACCATGGCATTCTGGTTGGTCTTGAAAGACACCCATTCAAATGACTGTTGCCGGTTCGCCTTCTTTAGTACGACATAATTTTGAGGGACCAGCAACAATTGTTTCTGGCGGAGTTGTCCATCGAATACAGTTTTTCCTTGGTGATCAACGATCTGGACCCTTCCTTGACCGCCAGTCACATACATCAAACTATGCGCGTTTATGTTCCAATAAGGAGTTAGCACAGCATTCTACAAATAATAAAACAGATAGATATGAGTACACATATTTTAAAATTTTACTTTTCAAAAGATTAACAGTGAGAGGTTCAATTTGGTGAGAATATTGCTTACCCTTCGAAGAACTACTCGAGTAGCACTCAATTGAACATTGTTCAAAATAGGTAGTTTCTGGCTATTCAGCCTTGTAATAATTGTATATCATGAAATTTTGCTGATTTCAATAAAGCTCCAATAATGTTTCAATAATTCATTAATTAAGTATGTATTTCGCTATTTCTGATAAATCTTAAAATTCATGTACCCCAATTTAGTTGCCTTTATTCTTTCCACCTCTGTTTTGATCAATTATCCTATCCAAGTAAAAGAATTCATACCAATAATTTATATAAAAATTATTGTACTAACATCTATTTTCTTTATCCAAGTGAACTCAGTTTAATTAAACCAGTATTTTATAACTGTACCAGCACCTCTATCGGTGGCTGAAATCTGATATTTTTTTTATATTTTCTGAAATTATCCAGTATTTCATTTCACAATACCGGATACTTCCATTTCGATAACTGTTTCGGTTCCTGATATTACCGAAAATTTTCGGTATCCGATACGATTTTCAAAATACTGAATTAAACCACTAGAATTTTTCATTCCCAGAATAACCTGTTAGAGTTATGTCCTAGAAGCCAATCATTATATGGCTACTTCTATGGTTTATGTTATTGATGATATTTGATCATTTATTCCTTGATTTATTTAATGACAGATCATTCAGGTTGAGGATCTGAATTGTAGATCTCTGTAATTCATTTATAATTAAATGACAATAATAAATCTAAAAGGTCCGTAATCTTAATAATTAACAAGGAATATTAATTATCGGATAAGATTAGTATGTAAGTTAAGTGATGATTAAGTTCTACAAATCATAGATAAGGAGTTACCAACTTAATTGCATATGTGTATGTTATGGAACATAGTACAGGACACGACCCAATGAAATAAATATATGGATTGTGTTATGTGTCATTATTTATTTCATTTGAGTTTGATTCTAAGTTTGAGATGGTTTAACTTTTCCACATGAGGATAGGCTCAATAAATATCGTCTACCGTTGATTCCTGATAAGGGCTGCTATACGGACTTTATTTATGTTCTCTTGAATTGTGCGGGGAAAAGTTGTTCATCAAGAAAATCGTATGTCCCTCATTAATTTATTTAGTGAGCGATGATATCTGTTTGGGCCCCTTGATTGAGATGGATTGTTTGCTAGCAACTGATACAGTTATCTCTAGATCAAGAAACGTATTATCTGCAAGAATGACACATTCTTATCTTGGATTATACGATGATATCATGTGACATAAGAATGAGACAAGGAAATACTATTATTTTTTATGCAGAATTAAAATATTGTAGCAGTACACTATTTATGCAAATTGGGAATCATAACGTGTTGCTAGATACCGCTTATGATTATTAAAATTAAATAGCGATTTAATTCTATGGCCAACGTAGCATAAATCCTCAAAGGGTCACACAAATAAAGTTTTAACCATACAGTGCAGTATTTATTTATTCGCAGCAGTGTATTGCGAAAATATGATAAGTTGATTAATTAATTATATACCGTTGCGAATCGTTATAATTAATTAAGTCAAAGGGATCATATAGAAATAAATTAGTGCATTTGCTAATCCTAAGTTAATTATTAATAAGTTAATAATTAATTATGTTCAACATATTTTATTTTATTTGAGCTAATTGGACTTCTAATTAATTGGTTATTTAAAAGTCCGATTTGAGGTTTAATTAGAGGAGCAAATAAAGGTATGAATTAATGGGCTTCTAGCCCATAAATCCACCTCAAATTTTCGACCACAAGGAGGGGTATTTTGGTCTAAATAAAATAGGAAGAGAGCTAGGTCAAGAGGTCTATAAATAGAGGTCCCATTTGATGAAAACCCTAGCCTCCATCCCAACTTCTCTCTCCTCCTCTCTCTTGGCCGAAAATCAAAGAAGGAAAAGAAAAATTTCAGAATTTTTCTTTGCCTTATCCTCTCTTCTCTTACACCTCTAGTTCATGTGTTAAACAAATTCTCTCCACAAATTAAAATGATTTAATTGATTAGAAGAGAGAAAACCTAAGGATTAGCCTTTGTTCTTCTCAATTGCTAACATAATTTGAGTAGAAATTGGTTAACCCTCTTGGTGGACTCGAGGCGGCCGCCGGTGAAGAAGAAGGCGAAAGAGAGCACGCCACCGACTCCTACGTCTTGGATCGAACCTCTTTGTTACGATACAAAGAGAGGTAGTCTTCCTATTCTCAATCTCTTGTGTATGAATGCTAGGACTAGATCCTTCGAGGTCTATGTCATTTGGATTGTTAATTAAATGATTAATTAGCACAAAAATTTGAAAACTTAAACTTCCTAATATAACCCGCCTTAGAGCTTTTGGCTTGCGTATGTAGTTCCATGTGCGTTAAGGACGTACAAGTATACAACAGCCAACAGGGCCACTTACCTATCAATACGTCACATAGCTATTCTGTTATTAAGAAATTATTTTACTTGAAAGCACATATGTTGATCAAACATCGGCTACACTATATAAAGCAATTGAAAATTTTTTAAATTTTTAAAGTATCATTCTATATTGTATAAATAATTTTTCAGATGGATGTGAAAATATTTTATTGTTGCATCAATACGGAGATTAAAAAGTATTAAATCAAAATTTTATTGATATCATTTTACTTGGTTTTCAATTGTTTACCTACTATATCATTCATTTACATTTTTTTCCCCCTATATAATTTGCCAATATGAAGCTTTGACAAAGTCTTTTGGTAAATATATAAATCAGCACGTAGTTATCTACAAGTACAGAGAACATGAGCATGAGTAGGCTTTAGTTTGGTAAAAATATTGTAGGCACCAAGCTAATTACTTTAGAACACTGTAATATAGGTTTTGGAAGCAATTGCTAAGCCAATTATATATTCACTGCTTCAATAAAAGTGGAAATGTAAAGCGGCATGTCAGTTCACTTTCATGTGCTGTTTATTCTGGAAGCCGCATATATAGCATGGAAGAAATGTTAGCGTGCCAAAATAAAATCAGGCACAAGCACAGTATATCAGATCAAAACTACCTAACAAATTTGTGTCATTAAATAAAGCACACTTCATGTAACAAAAATATCCTTTATTATTATTCAAACTCAAGAGGGACAACTGCAAATCACAATCCTTACTAAGAGGATTAAATCACTCTCTCATAATTTAAGCAGCTGATGCATTATCAGTATTCCTCTGGTATTCAGGATCAAACTGCTCTCTTTGTTGTTCAAACCTAGGAGTAAATATAGCAAACTCCTCCCTCCAACTGCTCTTGAGCCTCCAAGCTTGCTCTATGGTAATGCGATAAGAAGCCCTGAGTACATCCAACGGCAACGCACGAATGGTGGATGCCTTTCCAACAAGTTTGTTGACCATGGCATTCTGGTTGGTCTTGAAAGAGACCCATTCAAATGACTGTTGTCGGTCCGCCTTCTTTAGTACGACATAGTTTTGAGGGATAAACAACAATTGTTTCTGGCGAAGTTGGCCATCGAATACTGTTTTTCCTTGGTGATCAACGATTTGGACCCTCCCTTGACCGCTAGTCACATACATCAAACTATGCGCATTTATGTTCCAATAAGGAGTTAGCACAGCATTCTACAAACAATCAAACAGATAGATATGAGTACACATGTTTTAAAATTTTACTTTTTAAAATATTAACAGTGAAAGGTTCAATTTTGTGAGAATATTGCTTACCCTTCGAAGAACTACTCGAGTAGCACTCAATTGAACAATGTTCAAAATAGGTAGTTTCTGGCTATTCAGCCTTGTAATTCTTCCGCCTTGTGGGTTGAAGATATCTGCACGATTTGGATCGTTGATATTATGACGTATCTTCATTGTGCAGAAGTTTTCATCCAGACCATTAGTATAGTTGCTCCCCCATTGCCATCTCTCTTGCTCATACCTCCGGCCTTCAAATCTCTCTCCCTCAAATTCTTCACGTTGTTGTTCTTGTTCTGCTTGGCTCCTGAAAGGTCTTAGCAGTTGAAGTCCCTGTTCAACTCGAACTATTTCACCTCTTTGATCGTTCTGGCTTTGAAGTCTTCTAGCCAACTCTAGATTTATGCCCAGAGCCTCAGCCAATAGCTGGGTTTCGAAGCCACTTAGGATATTATTTCCTAGTAACTGTTGTCCTTCTCTTTCATAAGATTCCTGAACACTCTGGTACCTTCCGGCGAGGAAAAACTCCTAGCATCAATTTCAAATTAAAATAATTATAGTCGTTGTGCTCGAATTTTTAAAGAAAAGATGACAAAAACATATTATTTTTGAATCATCTTTCGTGAACTTGTTACTTGCAAAATCTTACCCTGCGTCTAGGTTCAAGCTGGTTGGCGCTATTGCTTGTATCGAAAACATGAACAAGAACAAGAGGAATATCACCATCGTTGTAGCACCAATGGCTTACACCAGCTGGAACTGCAACAATATCTCCTTCACGGAATCGGTGAATCTTTTGGTGCTCGTCTCTGGTCCATTGAACCTGAATCTCGCCTTCTCGTTGGAGCTGCTCTGGCTGTTGGAAAGACTGGTATGTTTCCGGACAGCCAGGGAAAATGAACCCTGTTAGACCTCGCCCTGTAAAATGAAATTACAATTTTTTGTTAGAATTTTGAAGATATCAGTGCTTAAAATCTAATTTTTCATGAAACTAAATAACTTGACCTTGCACTACATAGAAGAGGGATGGAGCATTAGAGAACGTAGGCAACAGAAGGCCTCTCGACTCAATAATACGACGAAGTGCAGATACGCCAGCACAGCGGAGTTGTTCGGTCTGCTCAAAGAATTCAGTGCGACCAGCTTGAGATTCGACATTCCTTGACGGTTCGAGTGCAGCAAGGTTATCAAATCGACATGCCTTCTGATCTGCTCCGAATCCACGAGAGCTTTGCCATTGGCTCTGCCCACCGAAAAACTGTGCTACACACCCATGAAACAACACCATAATGCAAAGAGAAAAGGAGAGAGGAGAAAGAGTTGCCATCGTTAAACTCTGAAGTAGAACTACTATAGAATTGATTGTTGTGTGAAGAGTATGTGAGATCCACCAACTATTTATAGGCGAACGTATAGGTTTGGATAAACATGAAGCCGTCCGAAAATTTGGATAAAAATGTTAGATAAAAATTATTTAGTAGGTGGAAAAGTATATTATTTTGGAGTTATACATGCAAGGGTTGGTGAAGTATGGACAAATGTTAAGTTATAGAACCATTAACAATGGACTCACAAATCTGGGCATTGCACGCAAAGTTTTTTGTTAATTAGCGTGAACACATTTGTAATTTGGTGCAAATGCAGAACCGTCGACGCAGCCGTTCGTTTATAAAAGAAAGTAGTTGATTTGAATATATACAAACGAGTTGGTAATAAATGGACAAAAAAGAGTTTCCAATATATTGAGATAGTGTATTTCCCCGCAATTAACATGATAATGCACCCAGTCTTAATTGTAGGCCGTTTTCGACTCGAATCTCGATACATCAGATTATATATGCTTTAGCCTTTAGAAAGATGTTGGCCTACCTACAAAATAAATAAAATTTGCTAACGTTATTAAAATATTGGTAAACTAAGACATATAAAAAAGAAATGCTTCAAATTTGTACCATTCAATAATACGAAAATGGTGAATCAGCTGAAGTTATTTTACCAAAATAAAAAAAAGTAGTTTTTTTTTTTACTTGCAATTAAATACAGGGGCTTAGCTTAAAATTCGGAAAATCTCAATTAGTGAAAATGTTGATGTTCACTTCGACTTTCTTTTTTTTTTTTTTTTGCAATTTTAGTTGCATGTAAAAAAAATTCAAATCATCCTTGCCGTAATTAATATTGCATATTAATTTTTTTTAAAAATATATATATCGTCAAAAATCAGCCTGGGAATTATAATAGAATAATGGAATTATACTCGTTAGATGTCCTCCTGGTACTTCACTAAAAAGGAGACCCCAATTGTTGTTGGGTAACTAAAATTTTCTTGAAGCACAAATAAATTGCTTAACCATCGCACAAGTGTGATGGCGTTGCCGATGCAATTATGACATGTCCATTTGAGTTTCAATTACAATTAATATGTTAAAATTTTATGAATATTTTTTAAAAGATATATACTATCAAGATTAAGCAAATTTGTTAAAAGGGTATAACCATCTACTGCTGTAAAGATATGCATTCGCGTTGATTTACTGTTGGGAATATAAATAAACTTAAGACTCCCTGCTAAGACAGGGTCAGGATTATAATATAGGAATAAATTAGGCTCACCTTACTCCTTTTCTTTTGTTTGTCAGATAGGCTCATCTTTATTATATTCATTAGCAACATGAATAATAATTGTATATCATGAAATTTTGCTGATTTCAATAAAGCGCCATTAATGTTTCAATAATTCATTAATTAAGTATGTATTTCACTATTTCTGATAAATCTTAAAATTCATGTATCCCAATTTTGTTGCCTTTATTCTTTCCACCTCTGTTTTGATCAATTATCCTATCCAAGTAAAAGAATTCATACCATTAATTTATATAAAAATTATTGTACTAACATCTATTTTCTTTATCAAAGTGAACTCAGTTTAATTAAACCAGTATTTTATAACTGTACCAGCACCTCTACCGGCTAGGTGGCTGAAATCCGATATTTTTTTATATTTTCTGAAATTATCTGGTATTTCCTTTCACAATACCGGATACTTCCATTTTGGTAACTGTTTCGGTTTCTGATATTACCGGAAATTTTCGGTATCCGATACGGTTTTCAAAACACTGAATTAAACCACTAGAATTGTTCATTCCCAGAATAACCCGCCTTAGGGCTCTTGGCTTGCGTATGTAGTTCCATGTGCGTTAAGGACGTACAAGTATACAACAGCCAACAGGGCCACTTACCTATCAATACGTCACATAGCTATTCTGTTATTAAGAAATTATTTTACTTGAAAGCACATATTTTGATCAAACATCGGCTACACTATATAAAGCAATTGAAAATTTTTAAAATTTTTAAAGTATCATTCTATATTATATAAATAATTTTTCAGATGGATGTGAAAATATTTTATTGTTGCATCAATACGGAGATTAAAAATTATTAAATCAAAATTTTATTGATATCATTTTACTTGGTTTTCAATTGTTTACCTACAATATCATTAATTTACATTTTTTTCCCCTATATAATTTGCCAATATGAAGCTTTGACAAAGTCTTTTGGTATATATATAAATCAGCACGTAGTTATCTACAAGTACAGAGAACATGAGCATGAGCAGGCTTTAGTTTCGTAAAAATATTGTAGGCACCAAGCTAATTACTTTAGAACACTGTAATATAGGTTTTGGAAGCAATTGCTAAGCAAATTATATATTCACTGCTTCAATAAAAGTGGAAATGTAAAGCGGCATGTCAGTTCACTTTCATGTGCTGTTTATTCTGGAAGCCGCATATATAGCATGGAAGAAATGTTAGCGTGCCAAAATAAAATCAGGCACAAGCACAATATATCAGATCAAAACTACCTAACAAATTTGTGTAATTAAATAAAGCACACATCATGTAACAAAAATATTCTTTATTATTATTCAAACTCAAGAGGTACAACTGCAAATCACAATCCTTACTAAGAGGATTAAATCACTCTCTCATAATTTAAGCAGCTGATGCATTATCAGTATTCCTCTGATATTCAGGATCAAACTGCTCTCTTTGTTGTTCAAACCTAGGAGTAAATATAGCAAACTCCTCCCTCCTACTGCTCTTGAGCCTCCAAGCTTGCTCTATGGTAATGCGATAAGAAGCCCTGAGTACATCCAACGGCAATGCACGAATGGTGGATGCCTTTCCAACAAGTTTGTTGACCATGGCATTCTGGTTGGTCTTGAAAGAGACCCATTCAAATGACTGTTGTCGGTCCGCCTTCTTTAGTACGACATAGTTTTGAGGGATAAACAACAATTGTTTCTGGCGAAGTTGGCCGTCGAATACTGTTTTTCCTTGGTGATCAACGATTTGGACCCTTCCTTGACCGCCAGTCACATACATAAAACTATGCGCATTTATGTTCCAATAAGGAGTGAGCACAGCATTCTACAAACAATCAAACAGATAGATATGAGTACGCATGTTTTAAAATTTTACTTTTTAAAATATTAACAGTGAAAGGTTCAATTTTGTGAGAATATTGCTTACCCTTCGAAGAACTACTCGAGTAGCACTCAATTGAACAATGTTCAAAATAGGTAGTTTCTGGCTATTCAGCCTTGTAATTCTTCCGCCTTGTGGGTTGAAGATATCTGCACGATTTGGATCATTGATATTATGACGTATCTTCATTGTGCAGAAGTTTTCATCCAGACCATTAGTATAGTTGCTCCCCCATTGCCATCTCTCTTGCTCATACCTCGGGCCTTCAAATCTCTCTCCCTCAAATTCTTCACGTTGTTGTTCTTGTTCTGCTTGGCTCCTGAAAGGTCTTAGCAGTTGAAGTCCCTGTTCCACTCGAACTATTTCACCTCTTTGATCGTTCTGGCTTTGAAGTCTTCTAGCCAACTCTAGATTTATGCCCAGAGCCTCAGCCAATAGCTGGGTTTCGAAGCCACTTAGGATATTATTTCCTAGTAACTGTTGTCCTTTTCTTTCATAAGATTCCTGAACACTCTGGTACCTTCCGGCGAGGAAAAACTCCTAGCATCAATTTCAAATTAAAATAATTATAGTCGTTGTGCTCGAATTTTTAAAGAAAAGATGACAAAAGCATATTATTTTTGAATCATCTTTCGTGAACTTGTTACTTGTAAACTCTTACCCTGCGTCTTGGTTCAAGCTGGTTGGCGCTATTGCTTGTATCGAAAACATGAACAAGAACAAGAGGAATATCGCCATCGTTGTAGCACCAATGGCTTACACCAGCTGGAACTGCAACAATATCTCCTTCACGGAATCGGTGAATCTTTTGGTGCTCGTCTCTGGTCCTTTGAACCTGAATCTCGCCTTCTTGTTGGAGCTGCTCTGGCTGTTGGAAAGACTGGTATGTTTCTGGACAGCCAGGGAAAATGAACCCTGTTAGACCTCGCCCTGTAAAATGAAATTACAATTTCTTGTTAGAATTTTGAAGATATCAGTGCTTAAAATCTAATTTTTCATGAAACTAAATAACTTGACCTTGCACTACATAGAAGAGGGATGGAGCATTAGAGAACGTAGGCAACAGAAGGCCTCTCGGCTCAATAATACGACGAAGTGCAGATACGCCAGCACAGCGGAGTTGTTCGGTCTGCTCAAAGAATTCAGTGCGACCAGCTTGAGATTCGACATTCCTTGACGGTTCGAGTGCAGCAAGGTTATCAAATCGACATGCCCTCTGACCTGCTCCGAATCCACGAGAGCTTTGCCATTGGCTCTGCCCACCGAAAAACTGTGCTACACACCCATGAAACAACATCATAATGCAAAGAGAAAAAGAAAAAGGAGAAAGAGTTGCCATATCGTTAAACTCTGAAGTTGATCGATCTACTAAAGAATTGACTGTTGTGTGAAGAGTACGTGAGATCCACCCACTATTTATAGGCGAACGTATAGGTTTGGATAAACATGAAGCCGTCCGAAAATTTGGATAAAAATGTTAGATAAAAATTATTTAGTAGGTGGAAAAGTATATTATTTTGGAGTTATACAACTATACAAGGGTTGGTGAAGTATGGACAAATATAAGTTATAGAACCATTAAATGGACTCACAAATCCTGGCTCTGCACGCAATGTTATTTGTTAATTAGCATGAACACATTTGTAATTTGGTGCAAATGCAGAACCGTCGTAGCCGTTTTGTTATGAAAAGAAGTAGTTGATTTGAATACTTACAAACGAGTTGGCAATAAATGGACAAAAAATAGTTTACAATATATTGAGATAATGTATTTTCCCGCGATTAACATGACAATGCACCCAGTCTTAATTTTAGGCCTTTGTAGGCTCGATACATCAAATTTTGGTTTAGCCTTGAGAAAGATGTAGGCCTACGGCCTACCTACGAAATTAAAAAAATGTTGAGAACGTTATCAAAATATATAGGTAAGATATACAAAAAGGAAATACATCAAATCCGTCAATAAATAATATGAGATTCTAGAAACAGAATAAATTGCTTTCTCCAACTCTAATTTCATCTTTTTTTTCTTTCTTTTTTTTTGCTTACTTACAATTATATATGCGCTAATCTTAAATTTAGAAAATATCAACTAGTGAAATAGTTGAAGCATTCACTTCAAGTTGCCGCCATTGCACTTTTAGTAATACTAAAATACTTCAAATTAACCTTGAAACACTATTGTTTTTTTATTTTAAATTATAAATGGTTGTAATATGCAGGATTTTAAACATGTTGAAATTTTTTCTACCTTGGATAATTTTTTTTGTATGGTCCGAAATGTATACTGTTGATTTAAAATTAATGATTATGATTGTACACGATTAAAAATGTGCTGAAGATTTATGTCCATCAATTACTGCGGGAATTTTAATTATATAATACTATATAATAGAATAATAATGGTGGAATCGGACTCCATATATATCGTCCAGACTAGTTTATTAAAAAGAAAAATAATAACTGTCATTTGTAGCTTTGTCATTGCTTGACATCGCTTGAACAAAGTGATCACATAAAAGAAATAAGGTGAATATTTAGATGATCAAAGTAAACACATACAAAAAAAAATATTTGTCATCCCTTGCTCAGATTTTTATATGCATATTCAACTTAATTTTATTGAATTTATTTGTTTTTATGTGTTCACTTTGATCATTTGTATATTTATCTTGTCTATTTTATGTGTTCACTTTGTGCGAGGGCAAAACTGCATATGCAGTAATCAATTGTTGTTTGGCAACTAAAATTTTCCTAACTGTAATAATCTGGGAAATTGATTACTGTCATCTGCAGTTTTGAAATCCCTTGTTTATCGCTAAACAGAAGTGAACATATAAAATAGACAAGGTGAATATATATAGTGATCAAAATGAACACATACAAATAAATAAATTCAATAAAAATAAGTTGAATGTGCATATAAAAATCTGAACAAGAGATGACAACACTTATTTGTTTGTAAGTTTTCACTTCAATCGTCTATATATTTATCTTATCTGTTTTATATGTTCACTTTGTATTTAGCGATGGTAAGAGATGACAAAATTAGAGATGGCAATTATAATTTCTGAATAATCTGGGCTAGTAACTCGGTTTCAAACCCCAAACTAAATACCCCAATCATATAAAATGGGCCCATGGGCTCAGATGAAAGTTGTTGAACCGGTCATAACCCGAAAAAATTAAAACTAACGTTACTGTTCACACGAATATCGAAAAAAACGTTTAAAAATTCGAAATTTTAAAACTAACGTTGTTAGATCGGCAATCGGAATGCCGATGTTGGAAATTGCTTAGATCGGCAATTGGAATGCCGATCTAAGCTTAGATCGGCATTCCAATTGCCGATCTAAGCCAAAAGCCGCCAGCGACCCTCCTCCCGTTTTTTTTATATAATTTAATTAGTTTATTTATTTAATTTAATTAGTTTAATTAGGTAATTAATAGAAAAAATAATTAAAAAATTACTAAAAAATCAGAATAAATATAAATAATTATAATATGTAATTTGAAATTTTTTATATAATTTAATTAGTTTATTTATTTTATTTAATTAGTTTAATTAGGTAATTAATAGAAAAAATAGAATAAATATTAAAAAATAATTAAAAAATTACTAAAAAATCAGAATAAATATAAATAATTATAATATGTAATTTGAAATTTTTTTATATAATTAATTTTAATTACTAATTAATTATTAATTGATAGTTATCATTGATTATATTAATGTAAATTTATACAATTAATTATTAATTATTAATTGATAGTTATTAATTTATATTAATCTAATTAATTATTAATTGATAGTTATTAATTGATTATTTTTGTCGTTTTTTTAAATGTTTCGTTGAAAAGTCTTTCTGAAAGTGCGAAAAAGTTACATCGTTAAAGGATAAATTTAGAGGCGAAATTATATTTAATACGATATTCAGCCTTAATTTCCAATATGAGAAATACTTTTCTGGAATTTTATTTAATACTCAATCAATAGATCATATGATTTTTTATGAATTTTCTTGAACTTTTTTATGCAAAATAGAAATAAAAACTCAAGAAGTCCGAAATATCATAACACAAAATAGAAATATAGCAATAGAAGTCCGAAATAAAATCATAAGACTCTCATACAAAAATATAAATATCACAATAAATATCACACTATCCTACTGACGTCCATCACGACGGTACCATCCCTGAGAAGGAGATAAATCAAATGGAGCACCAGGCAAGTTTCGAGGCTCTCGGCCTGGAGCAAGTCCTGGGGGAGGAGGGGGGGGAGGCAATGGAGTGCGATGACGAGGCGGTCTGCTAGATGAGGCTCCAGAATCGCCGACTGGATGGTGAGACATAGGTGTGAATGGGTCCTGTAGTGGAGTACCGTATGCCTGGTAATAAGCATCCGCCTGAGAGATAGGTGTGGGGCTAGACGTAAATGGCTGACTGTACCCTCCTCCGTACTGAGTCTGAGTATATGGTGGAGGTGGAGGATACTGAGCCTGAGTATATGGTGGAGGTGGAGGATACTGAGACTGAGTATATGGTGGAGGTGGAGGATACTGAGTCTGAGTAAACTGCGGCTCTGTGGTCTGGGGCTGGGAATGGGATGGAGGCTGCGGCTCTGTGGTCTGCGGCTGGGAATGGGGTGGAGGGTGCGGCTCTGTGGTCTGAGACTGGGAATGTGACCGTCTGCTCCGAATAAGAGGCTGACTGGGTCGTGGAACATCGAAAAATGTATCCCAATCATGCAGACTGAAATCATGCTGTTAATCAACGAGGCATGCGGGCCCTGATGTGATCATAAGGCCTCCACACGACGTGCTCAGGCTTCATTTTCATGCAGACATCCCTTGCATACTCTATCCCACCGCGAGTAGGGCCGGTCACCTTCTTCGATTTCTGTCTCGTCGTCCACTTCCTGCATTTCCATTTTGTTGTTTGTTAAAATCAAGTAAAACATATTTTTAAAATTTCAATTAAAATGAAATTAACATACCTCCCATAAGGCGGACACGAGTCAATATTGGGTAGACCCCAACCATCAAAATCCTGAATGATTTTCGGCCGACTAAGTAGCAGTCTTGCATACGACCACAATTGCAAGAGCACCCAAGGAGCAGCAACATGTATATTATTATTAATGAAGGCAGTGTCCAAGCCTCGGTATAGCATGGCAAGAGTGGCCCCACCCCAATTGTACTGCACCGAGTTACTAGAATGAAGATCCTGCAAATATTAATTTTTTTTTACGAATAAATGTGAGATATTTACGAATATCATAAGCGTGATTTTTTTTCATTATTTGTTGGCTAACCTGCAATAATTGCAGATAGAAACATGGAACCGAGTCACCCGTGCCGTCAGGAAATAACTCGCACCCAAAAATCTCCAGCACGCAAGCGCGTGTGTATCTATCGATTCTCGCTGCATCATTTGTGCCAGGTCCCCCAATCTGATCCCAAACCTTACGCAGCTTCGTGAATCTAACGGAATAAGATTTCCTGCATTACATTATAATGTAATTTGATTGTAAGAATTATATATATTTAAAATTAACATAAATTTTTTTTTAAAAAAACCTTCTTACGTCTGTTCTTTTTCCCTGAAGCACTTCTCAACTATCGCCGTGTCTGTATCCTCCGGCAACGCAAAATCCTGAAGTAACTGTATGGCGTCATAATCGGTCCGTCCAGTAACGGTTCTACCACTCGTAGGTAAACCGTACAAAAAGGCCACATCCTGCAAATAGTTCAAATTTTATACATATATATAGTTCCAAAAAAATAAAATTACAAATAGGTATTGATACGAACCTCTAGAGTGACCGTCATCTCGCCAACGTGCGGAAAAAAGAAAGTGTGGGTCTCTGGCCTCCAGAACATGGCCAGACTCGGCATCGGTAGATGTAGAAGCGCCCACATCTCCACGAAGCCTCGTAGATCTACGAGGTGGTGCCTCTGATGTTTCTGGTACTCTTCTTCTCGGTGGCATTTTTATTACACTGCAATAAAAATTAAAAATGTAAAAAATCTAATAAAATTTCGGCAGCATCTCCCCTATACCTAGAGTGTTTCCGAAAAAAAAACACCCAAATCCCCCCTAATTACAAACCCAAATCTCATACAACAACATTTTCAATCCAATCTCATACAATAACATTTTCAATCTCATACAACAACATTTTGTATTTTCTCATACAACAACATTTCCTATTTTCTCAATAAAATAAATTAATTAAATGTATAAATATTAAAAAAAACTCACCTCGACTAGAAGCGCTGCTTGTCTCTTTTTAAAAAAATTTTCTACATTTAAAAAATTATTCTATCAATTTTTCAATATTTATTCTATTTTTTTATCTTAATTACCTAATTAAATTAAATAAATAAACTAATTAAATTATATAAAAAATTTTTAAATTACATATTATAATTATTTATATTTATTCTGATTTTTTAGTAATTTTTTAATTATTTTTTCAATATTAATTCTATTTTTTCTATTAATTACCTAATTAAACTAATTAAATTAAATAAATAAATTAAATATAAAAAATAAAAAAAAAACCATACCTGTGGAGAGAGGAGAGTGGTCTCGCGCGAGAGAAAGTGAGAGGGGTGGGAGGGGTCGCTGTCGCCTTATATAGGAGGGGGAGTCTTAGATCGGCAATTGGAATGCCGATCTAAGCTTAGATCGGCAATTGGAATGCCGATCTAAGCTTAGATCGGCATTCCAATTGCCGATCTAAGCAATTTCCAACATCGGCATTCCGATTGCCGATCTAACAACGTTAGTTTTAAAATTTCGAATTTTTAAACGTTTTTTTCGATATTCGTGTGAACAGTAACGTTAGTTTTAATTTTTTCGGGGTCATAACCCTATTGACCAACGAACCACTCTCCCTAATCCTTATCTATCGGGTTGACGAACGGATTTAACCAGGATCCGACCTGGATCCGTTATCCGCTGTCTAATCTGATAATACCCCTTCAGCCCTTCTCCATTTCGCTCCAATCGCTCCATTTATAATCCCTCGAAGACCCCAACCCAACCCAACCCTTCTCTTCTCCAACTAGGGTTTACGCCTTTCTTCCTCTTCGATCCGTGCACCGTCAATGGCGACACCTCAGCCCAACGGCGCGGCCACCGCTAAGCGCAAACCTGTCTTCACCAAGGTGGAGTTGCTCAAACCTGAATCGTTCGGTCACACGCTCACGGCGAAGGTGCTCTCTTCTAACCCTGTTCCACACAAAGGATCCGTCGGCGCGCGCGCGACCAAGATCGCTGAGTGCCTTATTGGCGATGAGACTGGATGCATCCTTTTCACGGCTCGGAATGAGCAAGGTATGGCTTGGATTGGATTGATCTTTGCTGATTGCTTTTCATTCCTTTTTAGGTTTATGTTGATTGCGATTGATCTCTTAGGTGACTTAGTTTAAGGTTTTCAAATACTGGATGTAAATAGCTTCCAATAGTTGATGTGAGAATTAGATCTAGTAAATAAATGACATAAGTTTGTGCGATGTTCTATGTTTGCTTCAGCTAAACCTGTACAAAAGAAATGGAATAGATCCATTTATCTGGATTTTTATAATCTTAATTTCTCATAATTAGAAAAGGCCAGAAAGAATTCATTTATTTATGGGATTTTGATGCCAATCAGTAGATAATTTTTGATGAATCATTCCAATCCATAATATGTTCCTGCATTGTACATGACTGATGCTTAATTAATGGTTAAATTACTGCTGCTCAGCTTACATTTAACTACAACTACTAAGCCTTTTGTCCCAAACAAGTTGGGGTAGGCTTCAGCTTACATTTAACTGATTTTGATTGTTATTTCTCATAAATGAAACAAGGTTCTGACCCTTTTTGAGCTTATGTTATTTGGTTTTACCTAAATGTAGCTATGCCAGCGCTTTTAAAATGTTGTGAAATTTGAGTTCCTATGTTTAAAGTCATGTTGTATTTGAAGAATCGTTGTATTATTGATGAGATGCTTTGGTCTTAGCATTCAATTTACTTGAGGCTGATACTTAGTGATAGTTTTATAGACTTGTAAGTAGCAAAATGGACCAGCACCAGTTTGATTAGTGTATAGGTCAGTTTTTATGTGATTAATGTATAGATAGGGCTGTCAAACGTGGCCCAATAGCACGGAATGGGCCCAAACTGTTTGCGTTTCGTATAAGGAAACTGAACACCAATCCATTTCATTAACCGTTTCGAAACGGCACAAAATTATGTTTCGTTAACCGTTCCACTTCGGAAATAACACATAAAACGGTTTGAAATGAGTCTGAAACAGTCGAAACAGCACAATTCCATATTTCGTTTACCGTTTCGTTATTGGAACGAAACAAAAGTGGGTTCTGTTATTCGTTCCGTTTTGTTTAACCGAAACGGCATCATGTGTTTTTTTGTCACGTTGACAGCCCCATGTATAGATCAGCTTTTACGTTTATAGGCACTGAGCAGCACTAACCAGCCCTTCCTATCTGAAGGGAATTATCTGCTTCTTGAAATGCAATCCGAGTTTTTGGAAAGGCTAACACCTTTCAAAAATATCAGAAAGAGAATTCATATCATACTTCTGTAATGAGATGGCATTACATCGAGAAATCCTAACAAAATTCCTTGTACTTTGTAACAGTTGATTTGATGAAACCTGGCAATACTGTCATCATTCGCAATGCAAAGATCGATATGTTCAAAGGATCAATGAGGCTTGCAGTTGATAAGTGGGGTCGTATTGAGGTCACAGAGCCAGCTAATTTCACTGTGAAGGAGGACAACAATCTTTCACTTGTGGAGTATGAGCTGGTGAATGTAGCAGAAAAGTGAAGTGGGACATTTTTCTTTATAAATTGGTTGGAGATGTTCCCCCTGACCTAGTGCTCATATATCAATTTGAAAATGGAAAGGTTTATGACAAGTTTGAATTTGTTGTATGAAGCTCAGATGCTTTTCTTTGGTTCTGTTCAATGGCTTCCTAACTCTTGCATTTGGCGAACCAAGATATTGATATTAGCTACATTTGATTTTGTTTTTTTGGTTATGTTGTAAGTGATAACTTGATTAGCCTTTTCTCCAAGTATATTTTAGTGAAATTTGTTCTTAAAATGGTTTTATGTTTAGTCGCAAGATCAAGCTAATTCCTGAGAAAGGGTTGTGAAAGCGTGAAGCTGAGATGTCTGGAAGGTTGTCGTCCAGCTCGAATGAATGAAATGTTGTTTTGTAAACTATATTATATGGTGTAAGAACAAAAACACTAAGCCTTTCGGTAACGCGTCCGGAAATTGAGAACTGAAGATCAGCTATCTCAAACAATTTGGCCTCTTTAAAAAGACACGCTAAAGTTTATCACATTTTCTGAACAAACGAGGTTTATTTTTTTTTAACTTTGTTTGTAGTGTCTACAAGGAGGACAACTGGACAAACGAAGCTGTGGGCTACAAAATGGCCTATATTGCCTGATTTACGAATGTAGCAAGTTTTTAACATATTTTTCGATATCTCCACAGAAAATCAAGGCTATAAAACGGTTAAGAAAATTAAAAACATGTAATTGTATATTTAGTCTTTATAATTTAGGAGAAAGTTTAATATGCACTATAATGCTTAGGGAGTTCTATGCACTGCGGATTTTTTATGGGATATTTTTGTAAATTGACAAATCTAATTTAACCAATCTAATTTACATATTGCAATATCATAGCAAACCAAATTTTACAATTTTTTAGATTTTATTACTATTTTTTTCGATTTTTTTAAAACCTGCCATTTTTGGAATTTGTAAATAGTAGTTTGTTTCCAAAAATGATATGTTTTAAAAAATTCGAAAAAAATAGTAATAAAATCTCAAAAATTGTAAAATTTGGTTTGCTATGAGATTGCAATATGTAAATTAAATTTGTCAATTTACAAAAATATTTCCGAAAAAGTCCGTGGTGCATAGAACTCCCTATACACTATGATGCATATTAAACTTTCTCATTTAGATATGAAATTATGCAATGATTAAAAGCCTCAGGTAGTCGATGATATGATACTGATACTCGGATGAAGTCGAAATGCCTATAGTCATCGGTACGTCTTTTTGAAGTGACAGCTAAGCAACTTTCATTAGTGAATGGCCGTTTGTATTTAGATATATGCATTTGCATATACAATTTTTAATTTTAAAATTTACGTTTATAAATTATAATATTTCAATAACGAAACTCACTTTCCTTCATCTTCTACCTTCAATTCCCCTTTAATCTACCGAGTATAGTTAGTTTACGGTAAATCAGCAAATATTTTGAATAAATAGGAAACAATACTATCAAATACTCTACTTTATATAGAGTAATTGATGGTTATCTAATAATAGTGATATTTATTCTATCTAATCAATTCTAAGTGCTGGTGATACTAAGATCTGACTTTGTAGGCTACAGCTTTTAGCATAAAACGTAGGAAAAAAAAACCCAAAAACCAAGCATAATTAAGACAAAAAAAAAAAAAAGAGGGATTTCCTCAAGAATAGAAGCTAAAACAGTTTAACAAAATGTAGAATAATCAACCTTGTCAGGTAAATAAAAGGAAAAAACCACCTATTCTCTTGGAAAGGAAATATACCAAATGTAATTGTACACCAATTTTTCTCACAGAGACTTACAGATCCAAACATCAAAACAGACCTACCAAATCTCCTCGACTTATTAATAAGGATGAAGAAAAGAGTTGCTACTATCGCCATCCAAGTCATCCATCTACAAGTACAATAACCAAAACTAAGTTCCAACCATATGGCAAATATCATGAATTTATGAAATTTACTACATCAAAATGATCTGCTTATCAAATTTAACTGATTCTACAATCAGAAAAAGGAAAGAAGAATGTAAAAAAACAAAAGTAGACTTGTCTTCCAACCCAAGTGCTCCTCATGATGACTAATCACAAGTCTATAACAAATAAATAATCAAGGTCAGGAAAAAGAATTCTAAAAGTAGCTTTCTTTCAAATAAGTTAGTTAACAGGTCTCAAGGTGTTTGCTTACATGTAATTGACAAAGAATAAAACAAGTACAGCTCAAATCCATCAAAAAACTGAAAGTATAAATCTAACATGTCATAACAAAGTTAAGTTTTACTTGCATTTTAAATAAAACATGACTCAAAGTCAAAAAAAAAAAAAAATCCTGAAACATAGCAAAAGATAATGAAATTGAATATTCACTAATCTAATAGTATCCTTTTGTCGAGAATACGTAAGCTAGCACTGTGAGATGACTACAACATGTTTATAAAAATTAATGTATAATACACTTTAGATAATTTTCTCTCAATATTTGAGCTAACCTGTGTCTTTGAGAAGAAATCTATTCTTCTACACATCATCTTTCCCAGCTGGTTTAGAAAACAGGCGATCAGTATGCTAATTATTTTTAAGTAAAAACTTGCTGCATTGTTAAATAATCATTTTAACCAGCAACAGGCCTAAAGTACCCACTTTCTTAGTTGCTCGTGCCAAAAAAAAAAAAAAAATGCAGTCTCAGGAAATATTAGTTCATCTGGAAGTATAATTTTCTATCTTTATGACAAAACACCATTTTTAGTTTCTTCTCCAAATGTCTAAAGATATGTCAACACAAAAAAGAGAAGTTGATAGCAAACAAAAAAGCAGCAAAGCAGACAGTACAAAATGTTCTTATCAAATTGTACTAAAACAAAAGGTGGCTTCAATTACTTCAAATGAGAGAACGTTTAAACACATATACATTTTGATAAAAACATTTGGAAGTTGTAAAGCATAGTTTCATAGCATAATAAACCAAGAATTCATATAGGTACATATTTTAGTCTATTCACCTTTTTAGTCTTGACCCTTCATCTAGTTTCATCTTGTCCTACAACAAAAGAACAAAATGAAAAAACTAAGAAAGAAACAACTTCTCCTTTGTCAAAAAATTTAATGACACTATCCAAACTGAGGTCCTAAATTAAGCCTTAGAGGTTATGAGTAGTAATTACACTTTTAGAATATGTTTAATATCCTCACCAGCTTTGAGGACTATACACTGGATATTTGAAACAGATGCTAGTATAAAGGGTCAACTTAGTTATACATAAAACTTAGCGATTAAACCATTTAAAACATATAACAGTTTCAAAAAACATTTTTCGATGAGAAACACAATGGAAAGAGACACAAAAAAAAAAAGCAGTACAGAATAGGTTTTCCATGTGAAAACAAAACCAGTGTTTTAGGATCCAGAACCTTTATAAGCACCAGAAAGAAAAAATAACCAATTCCAAGCAACCAAAGTATGTTCATGTGTGTCATCCAAATATAGATTATAAAGGAAAAGCAACTGAAGAGAGAATGGTACCTTCAGCAAGCCATCCATAGCTCCTCCTAGAAACAGCCAGAAGGGAGGTCATAACAGCTGAGGCTGTCACACTATGCATTGGCATCAGAGACTCCAGACAGAAGGAACTCATCTCCACAGGGGACCTTGTAAAAAAATACAGAGAACCAATAATTAAGACCTCAATAATCAACTTTTCCAATGTGTTCGTGTAAGCTTTAAAAAGAATGTTTGCTAACGACTTTATGACTGTTCAAACATCAGTTGAATTTTGAAATGATAATGCTTAACCATAAGTTATATACATTGATGGTGGTCAGTAACTGTACAGGCAGATCATTCAACATTAGAAATTTTAAATTAAACTTGAACAAAGTAGCATAGTTCCTCTGAATTGTAAAAATGTAGAAAACAATAATGGCTAATACTTAGCTTCTACCAGTACTTGAATTGCAGGGAGGCACCACCACTACTCAAAGGATCAAACCAAACCCAGAAATTACACTAACTCCTTTAATACATTATCACTAGATACCGACAGGAGCGCAAATAAACAAAAAATAAACAAGGGATAAACAAATGATGAAACAAAATGGTATCGCTACTTAATACCACATCTCCAGACTTAATCCTATCTAGACAAAACAGAGAAGGAAGGCAATCCAACCTGAAGAAACGAGGAGCCTGCGCAACGGCGCCTCCGCGCTTGGGAAGCCGAAATGACGCAGGCCGAGCAGATCTGGCCTGGGAAGCAGCAGTAGTGGCGGCGCTTCGAAGGGAAGAAGATGATCGGAGAATGGATCTCGCGGCGGCGCAACTAGCCATGCTGGCCCGATGGGGTTGAACCGAGAGTCCGAGAGGCTCCACTTAAACCTTACTAGGGTTTATAGGCCTGGAGATTTGGAATGTATGGGCCTTTGGGCCAAGCCAAGGGGATGGCATGTTGGGCCCACAGGTCAGAAAATCTCCCCAAAAAATTAAAACTAAGTTTACCAAGAAGGATAAGTGTGCGCTAAAAAATCATCCGCCCTATCGCTGCTGTTTGTTACAAATGTTCAGTTTAATAATCAAATGTGTTCAGTTTAATAATCAAAAGTGTTCAGTTAAATGTGTCAACTATGATTTTATTATATAGGGTCGCGTCAGTGGCGTCAGCCTTGGAGAGCGGCGAGCAAGGGGCAGAGTCGGAAAATATTTAATTTGAACCGGATCGATTCATGACCCCTTCTAATTTTTTCATGTGGTTTTTTTCCGGTTCGTGACCCCTTCGCTTGACATGCATATTTAAAAAAATTGAAAGTAATACTTAATAAACTGAACATTTATATGTAATAACCTGAACATTTGTACTTACGAAACTGAACAATTGCTCTTGCTAAACTAAACACTTATACTTGTCCAAATGAACATTTTTGCTGATAACATTTATATTTTTTATTGCAACTAACTGAACATTTATACTCAATTAGCAGAACATTTGTACTTATCCAACTGAATATTTACGTACGAGATAAAATGCGTTGGATGAGAAAATGATGCGCTGGGTAAGGAAATCGCTGGCTTAGCGATGGAGGTGATGGCATTCCTAGCGATGACACTAATCAATTTTCTAAGTTTGCTGTTCACACGAATTTCTAAAATAAATAAAAAAAATCTAAATTTTAAAACTAATGTTATAAGATCGGATTCCTGGAATTTGACCTAAGCTTGGATCGGATTCTCAGAATTCGATCCTATCTTTTTCTTAAAGAATTAATAAAAATATTAATTAAAATAATACAAATAATAGAAAATATCTTGGATCGGATTCTAAATATTAATTAAAATATTAATTAAATAATAAAATTTATAGAAAATATTAATATTAATATCTATTTAATATATATTAATATAAAATATTAATATTTATTTAAAATCCTGACTAGATGAGGGGAAGGAAGAATCGTAGGAACTAGAGTGGGATGACGAGGCGGTTTACTAGATAAGTTCCAAAATGGGCGAATGCACGGCGAGTGATATGTGTGAATTGGTCATCTAGTGGGGTATCATGGGTGTGTTTGTTTGCCTTATTCCGGAACGGAATAAGAGGAGAGAGGAGAGAGGGTGTACTTGTTGACAGAGGAGAGAGGAGAGAGAGTGTCGAATAAGGCCTCTATTCTAATTCGGCCAAAAGTCGGAATTAGACGAATAAGGAAAGAGAGGAGAGAGGAGAGAGGAGAGAGATAACAGTGGGGCCCACATTTGCCTTATTCATCCTTATTCACCGGAGTTGCCAAACACACCCCATATGTCTATCTTTGGGAACTGTAATTGCAATAGCATTGGAAGCAAAAGAATTGTTTAAACTTCGTAAGGAAATTGCGGATATTTATGCACAAAATTTAGGCAGACTCGTAAATGAGATCCAGGGGGATCTGGAGAGAGATACTTATATGTCCACAACAGAAGTGAAAGTTTATGGTATTTTCGATCGCATAGTACAGAAAAAAGAAAAAGAATAAAATAAGAGAAAATCCTGAGTGATCTGAATGATTTTGTGTCAATCTATTTCAAATTCGTATCCTCTTGAATATTGAATATTCATTTCAATAGAAATAATTGAAAAAAACCTTTGGTTAAGATCGATCTAAACCAAACAATTTTATTCTGTATAGATATACATACAATATGCCAACTATTAAATAACTTCTTAGAAACGCAAGACATCCAAAAAAAAAATGTTAAGAAATGCCCCGCTCTTAAAGGATGCCCTCAGCGTCGAGGAACATGTACTAGGGTGTATGTGCGACTCGTTTAGATCATGAATTTGAACAGATGAGAGAATTTTTCTAGTATCAACGATCAATACTGATCAATAGGATATTTCAAAAAGGTATATCATATTATCCACCTTTTTATTCTATAAAATTTATGGTTTTCATTGGTGAAAATCCAATCATTTTCAATTTGAAAGAAGAAGCAATTCTCCATTGGTAGCAAAAGGTTATCCATTAAGCGCAGGAGATAGCATTATTAAGAATAAAAAAGGTTATGCTCCTTTTTGAAAGAACGGACTCATAGGATCAGCTACCTAGCCAACTTTTCTAATTAAATGCCGTCATTGTATGGATAACTCTTAGTGTCAAAAGGGCTATTACTTTCTAATGAATAGGTAGAGCCAAAGAATATGAACTATACAAGTTCACAAAATCTTTTGTTATGATTATTAATGGAAAAATAAGCTTCGGCGTATAGAGAGGACCTCACCGTTCGAGGGGTAACCATAGAAATGATGAAACCCACTATTTTGTTGTTTGATATAGAATTCTACATCTTTATTTATAGGTTAAATAACGGAAAAGCAAGAATCGTGGTTGGGGAGGTTATAGTAGCAAAAGCCATTGGAATCGATATCTGATATATTGAAGTAATCCGTTTTGTTATTGATTGACCCTAGGCGGAGAAAAGAATAACTGAAAGAAAAGAAATCTAATCCATTAGTTATTCATTCAAATTGAATGGAATTCAATGACCAGAGTGAGATGAGGATATATAGCTCGAAGACGTCGAAAAAAAATCGTTCCTTTGTATCAGGTTTTACAGGAGCTCATTCAAGACACACTCGAACGATTAATCAATAGACAATAAGAGCTTTGTTTTACTCTTATCGAGATAGAGGTAGGAAAAAGAGATATTTTCGCCGTTTGTGGATCACTCGAATAAATGCAGTAACTCATGAAAACCAAATATTGGATAGTTATTCTCAATTTATCCACAATCTGTACAAGAAGCAATCTTTTTTGAATCGTAAAATACTTTCGCAAATAGCAATATCAAATAAGATCAGTATTTCCAAGATTTCTTATAAAATCATTAAACCTAATAAGGTAAACGAGGAAATACTAAAATAATCTATCAGTAATGATGAAAAAAGAATTCCCCGGAGAATGAACTCCGGGAAGATATAAAAGGAATATCCATTCAGATAAAGATTAATAGTAGCAATTAAGAGCATCTTTTAATAAAAAGATTGTTTTTCCTTTTTTTTTATAACACAAGAATCCAACCAGTTTTCTAAGCTTTTTCCAAAAAAATCTGCATTTTAGCTTGAATTCCAATTTGGGATTTTAAGTCAATTGGGAAGTATGCTTATGGATTTATGCTTTTAGGATGAGTAGTTCTTGGTTTGTTTTTAGGACGAGTAGTTCCCATTTCGATTTTAGGATGAATCGTTCTTGGTTCGGTTTTAGGATGAATCGTTTTTGGTTTGGTTTTAGGATGAGTAGTTCTTGGTTCGATTTTAGGATGAATCCTTCTTGGTTTGGTTTTAGGACGAGTTTTTCTTGATCTTCTTTTATCTTGATTTTGACGACGACATTTTAAGATCTGTCGCCAGCGTCTCCTAAAATATATCTCATTGTTAAGAAAAGGTAAAAAACATAAAATACGAGTTTTTTTTTTATAGTAGTAGTCATTAATCGTTGTTGTCCTAAGGTTAATTTAGTAACTCATCTAGGTATGATTTTTCCTTGGAAACCAATAAATCGACTAATTACACTTAGATTTTTATAATGAATTTGATTCCTTGATCTAATGAAGAAACCTTTACTACGAAAAAAATCGCTTACGAATACGAATACAATATTTAGAATATCTCTCACACCTATCTCTCACCGTGTATTCGGCCATTCCAGGGAATCATCTAGTAAACCGCCTCGTCATCCCACTCTAGTTGCTATGACTCTTTCTTCTCTTCATCTAGTCAGGTTTTTAAATAAATATTAATATTTTCTATTAATAGATATTAAATAAATATTACTTTTAAATAATTATTAATATTTTCTATTATTTTTATTATTTAATTAATATTTTCTTGGATCGGATTCTGAGAATCCGATCCAAGATATTTTCTATTATTTGTATTATTTTAATTAATATTTTAATTAATTCTTTAAGCAAAAGATAGGATCAGATTCCCAGAATCTGATCCAAGCTTAGATAGAATTTCAAGAATCCGATTCCTAGCGATTTCTAGGATCAGATTCTAGGAATCCGATCTTACAACATTAGTTTTAAAATTTAGATTTTTTTTCATTTATTTTCGAAATTATTGTGAACAGTAAACTTAGTTTTAATTCTTTCGGGAAAATCTCATTGTTTATCTGGGGGCACAAGTTCTACCAAGACCTGTGTGGTCAATAGGCCTGTGTAGTAAGTCGCTTTCAAGACGATTCAAGTCTTTTACACATATTAAATGTTATGTTATCAAGAAAAAGATGTGAAATTAATCGGTTACCAATTGGAACTAGAATCTCGATGAACACAAGTCAACTTCAAGTTGAAAAATGTGAAATTAATCGGTTACCAATTAGAACTGGAATCTCGATGAACACAAGTCAACTTCAAGTTGAAAGATGTTCTGGCTGAGAATGAAAAACTCAGAGCTCAGCTACTTCTTCTCTAGAAAGGTAAACAAGTGCTCAATGAGAATGTGCAAGAGATGGAGCATTGGAAGTCAACTGGTGGAATTAAGATCAAAGATAGGGAAGCACAAGAGGAGACTGATGAGGTTTTGGAATTGCATGTGATGGAAGTGACTCCTCTGCAGGCCTCTCTCCCTCCTCCTCTGGAGCTATGTTCTAAGGAAGATAAGAGTAAGTTTCCTTTGCTCCCCACTCATTTATTTCCTTTCAATAATCTTAGAGATAGCCATATTTTTTCCTTTTTAGAAGATATAGGCTTATCCTTTAGGAACACTGATTCTGATAAGTTGCATTTTGTGAATTTAGTTAGGAATACTGAGGCTCTTAAAGTCATTCAATTTTTAGAGTATGTGGTGCAGTCTTGGAACACTGTACTTGATAGAGATTTGGGAGACAAAAATAGTTGTTTTATGATAACATGCAATTGGAATATAAGGGGTCTGGGTCTGGTGGAGAAACAAAAATTTTTGGCTGAATTTTTTACTAGAGAACACATAGATGTCCTTTGTATTCAGGAAACCAAAAAGTCTTCATTCTCTACTTGACTTCTTAATAAGTTAGCTAGAAATTTTATTTGGAATTTTTTGCCGGCCAGAGGGAGTGCTATAGGGATTTTAATGGGGATAAATTCAACATTTTGGACTGGAATATTGGACATTTTTTTGTTTTTGCTAAATGGAGAATAAGTTGGATAACAAGTTGTGGTATTGTACTTCAGTCTATGGTCCCATTTTGTCTGCTAATAGACTAGATTTTTGGATTGAACTTAGCAGACTTAGGATGCAGTTTCAAACTGCTTGGGTCATTGGGGGGGGGATTTTATTATCATAAAAAAACAGGCAGGAGAAAGTTGGAGTTCTTTAAATCTTCTAAGTATGGCACAATTTAACACTTGGATTGATTCCTTCTCCTTAGCTGATATGAAATGTACTGATAGGCTTTATACTTGGCATAGGGGGGTTCTAATAGACAACTTGCTTGCTTACAGATTTTTAGTTAATCCTGATTGGTTTGTTGGGTTTCCTAATTCAACTACTCATAGCTATGCTCGGATATACTCAGATCACTCTCATATTTGTCTCAATTGTCATTATCCACATAATGATCCAAAGAAGGGAAGTGAGATGTTTTAATAGTATCCAGGAACATATTACTCTCTTTTACAAAGAGCTGTTTGGAGTACCTAGTTCTATTAGAGGGGTTTTGCAAGATAATTTCTAGGAAGAAAGGGATCTAGTCACCCCTTTAGAAAATAATCTTTTAATCTCTTCTTTCTCTGAAAAAGATGTTTAGAATGCTGTGATGCAGATGGCCTCGGACAAAACTCCAGGGCTAGATGGTTTTCCTGCTTTTTTCTTTCAACAATTTTGGGATATCATCAAGAATGATTTGATGGCTGCCTTTACAGCCTTCCATCCTACTCATTTTGATATTTCCAAACTAAACAGAGTTGTGATTAGTTTAATTCCAAAAGTAGAAAAAGCTTGTAAAATCTCTGAATTCAGGCCCATTTGGATTATTTAATGTTAGTTACAAAATTTTCTCCAAAGTCCTGGCTAATCGGTCGTCTCATGTTCTCTCTAGATTAATAGATAGAAATCAAATCGTATTTCTGAAAGGTCGATCTATTTTGGATGGTATTGCCTCTGCCCATGAAATTCTTCATTGGGTAAAGACTCATCATGAGAAAGGCCTCCTTCTTAAGTTAGATTTTGAAAAAGCTTTTGACAAAGCTTAGTTGGGAGTTTCTTTTCGAGATCCTTAGACATAGAGGATTTAGTCCCATATTGATCAATTGGATAGATAATCTTTTGAATGGTGGAATGATTTCTATTTTAGCTAACGTTATACAAGGTATTTATTTTCAAAGTAAAAGAGGGGTTAGACAAGGAGATCCACTCTCTCCCTGTCTCTTTATACTTGCCACTGATGTGTTATCTAAAATGTTATACAAAGGTATGCAACATGGGCATTTTGTGACTTTGGGGCTTAAGATAAGTAATGGTTTACCTCTTCTTCATCTGCAATATGCAGATGATACCATCCTCTTTGTTAAAGCAGATATAAGAATGGTAGATAGAGTGCAATGGGTGCTCAAGAGTTTTGAAAACCTCTTAGGTCTTACAATTAATTTTGCTAAGAATGAGATGGTTCCTTTAAACATCTCTAGCATTGAATCTGATTTTTTTGCTAGTATGTTTAATTGCAAATTGGGCTCTCTTCCTATGAAATATTTGGGTCTTCCTCTTCATTGGAAAAATTCTTCTAGGGCTGACTGGTATGTAGTTATTGATAAAGTTAGGAAAAAGCTCTCTACTTGGAAATGTAGCCTCCTTTCCTTGGGAGGCAGATTAGTACTCTTAAATTCCTTGGGCGGCAGATTATTACCTCTCATTTTTTTAAAATACCATTGTCATTGACAAAATTAGAAGAGCATTTTTGTGGGGACAAACCAGTTCTTAATCTAAAATGCCTCTAGCAAATTGGCATAGTTTATGTAGACCTAATGAAATGGGGGATGGGGTATTTTGGACCTAAAGAATATGAATTTGGCTCTTCTGGAAAAATGGAGATGAAATTTTGACTCTGGAGACTGTTAGGGAATTTGAAAAGACCTGATTAGGGTCAAATTTGGTCATCGAGTGCCTTCCAGTTTCTCTCCCTTTTGGAAAAGGGTCCATGCAACTGAAAACATGGTTAGTCTTGGTACTATGGGATTGGGCGGATCTAGACCGGATATCAAATATCGGCCCTACTTCATTAAACTTTCAGTCCGATCCAATCCGGCCCCTTTAATACTCGGTCCAGTCCAATATTCAGTTGTTGAAACCAAACTATCCATATTAGGTCCGTTCGAACTATCCAATTTTGGATTCGGAGCCGCTGTTTGATGGGCTGCACCATTGTATATTACATTTAACTTCCATTCGAGCTTTTGTCCAAATCATTTTTTTTTCTCTTTAGAAGTATGAAACTCCTCACTCGTGGCCCACTTTGGACAAAACCTGAAATGTAAAGTTTGGTAATATCAATCATATGGTGCCACGTCAGATTGTATGATAACTTCAAAATCCTTTTTAACTGCCACAAATTCATAGTTTAAAAAAAAAGCAAAGCTAATACAAAAACCAAAACGAATATAGTGCCAAACATAAATCTCACTATCAGACCTCGAATAATTATATATATTAAACACTAATTTGTATTAAAATTGATGGTGGAAAAGAGAGCAAAACAACTCTTTGAAGACATCCAATTTATACATCCTGATATAACAAGAGTGCTAGAACACTATTAAAGATAACAATAATATCTGTATTTAGCTGCCATGATATTTTTTAAACAAACAACATGCATCCATGAACAGAAATTTTAAAAATTGTCTAAAAAGCTATCTTCACATGACCAACCAGCAAGATACCTGCAAATGAAAAGAGTAAACAAACACACCAGAAAAAATATTAAGGTTTATAAAAAATGCAACAAGAAAACAAAAAATATTAAAGTTTAGTACAGTACATGGATTCCAATAGTAAACCTAATTGTCTTTGTTTAGACTGTTTAGTGCTCAGAGATGAGGAAATAGTTTAGTACAATACATGAAATTTCTTTGCAAAATATAAAGAGTTTAAAAAATAAACCTTTCTATTTTGTCTATGGAATTCACCCTTCTACCATAACAGCCCTAAAAAAAACCTAAATAAAATCACAAAATAACTGTTTAACTTCCATATTGAATATCAAAATAAGATGAGTGTAGCTGAGATGCGTATGTTGCGGTAGATTTGCAGTCACACGAGGAGAGACTGGATTAAAAATGATGACATACGGGATTGTTAGGAACTCAAGTCCATGTGCAATTTTAATTTTTTTATTAACATTTAACAAGCAATTAATACGCACGAAAACGGATTTAGTTATTCAAGTGTTTAACATCGCAAAAAGAAAAGCGTAGGAGGTTACCTCTTCCAAAATCGTATTCGGATGGCTCGAATCCAATCTCTTGGAGTCGGTGGCGTGCTCGTCACCCTCGCGGCTGTCTCCGGTTGCCTCGAGTCCACCTAGAAGATTAACCAAAGTCTCAAGACAAGTGCTAGCTTGTCCGAGACGATAGCTAATTCCCTGTTTAACTCCTTCGCACGGTTAACTGTTTAACTGGAAGGAAAATCGCTCAACACATGAGCTAGAGAGGGAGATGGAGGCACATGCAAGAGGAGAACAAATTCTGCCTTCTTGCTTGAGCCGTCGGCCAGAGAGAGAGGGAGAGAGAGAATTAGGTTAAGCCCTTGGTCTTTCCATAAACGACGTTGCTATATATGAAGCCTATCTCTCTTCCAATTTTATCTGGACAGATTTGCCCCTCAAAATCTGAAAATTTCAGGGCCCATGTGGGCTAACCCACATAATATAATGGCCCATTAATTTACTCTATTAATCTATGTCAAATCGGGCTTTTAATTAACTGATTAAACAAAAGACCGATTAGCTCAGTATAATAAATATACGTTGAACGAACTTAATTATTAACATATTAATAATTAATTTAGAATTAGCATATGCATTATATTGTTTCTATATGATCCTCTTGAGTTAATTAATTATAACGGTTCGCATCGGTATATAATTAATTAATCAACTTATCATATTTTCGCAGTACTCGCTACTGCAAATAAACAAATAATGCACGTATGGTTAAAGTCCTATTTGTGTGACCCTTTGAGGATTTATGTTATGTTGGCCATGGAAAATAAATCACCATTTATTTCCATTAATCATAAAAGGTATCTAGCAACACGTTATGATTCCCAATTCGCATAAATAAATACTGTACCAATACAGTACTTCAATCCTGCATAAGAAAAAGTATCTTATTGTTTTGATTCCTATGTCACATGATATCCTTGTATAATCCAAGATAGGAATGTGTCATTCTTGCAGATTATACGTTTCTTGATCTAGAGTTGATCGCCTAGTTGCGCGCATACGATCCAACTCCATCAAGGGGCCGAGCAGATATCATCACTCACTAGGTGAACTAATGAGGGACATACGATTGTCTTGATGAACAGTTTTTTCCCGTACAATTCAAGAGAACATAAATAAAGTCTGTATAGCAGCTGTTATCAGGAATCAACGTTAGACGATATTTATAGAACCTATCCTCATGTGGAAAAACTGAACCATCTCAAACTCGGAATCAAACACGTATGAAATAAATAATGACACATAACACAATCCATATATTTATTTCATTGGGTCATGTCCTGTACTATGTTCCAGTAACATATACATATGCAATTAAGTCGGTAACTCCTTACCTATGATTTGTAGAACTTAATCATCACTTAACTTGCATATTAATCTTATATGATAATTAATGTTCCTTGTTAATTATCAAGATTATGGACTCTTTAGAGATATTATTGTCATTCTAACGAATGATCCACAGAGATCTACAATTCAGATCCTCAACCTGAATGATCTGTTAATAATAAACTCTAGGAACAAATGAACAAGCATCATCAATAACATAAACTAATATATAGCCACCAACTGATTGGCTTCTAGGACATATCTCTAACAGGGATATGGTTGGAGTTGCACCGATAGAGGAGAAACTGACCCAACATCGTTTGAGATGGTTTGGATATATCCAACGCAGACCTCCGGAGGCACCGGTGCGTAGCGGAATTCTTAATCATTTCGAAAACACACGGAGAGGCAGAGGGAGACCAAGATTGACATGGGAAGAAGTGGTGAAACAAGACCTTAAAGAATGGAACATCTCCAAGGAGTTGGCGACCGATAGGAGCACTTGGAAGTTAGCAATTCAAGTACCGGAACCATGACATAGCAACCAAGGGGTAGGAGCGATGCCATTGGTTTGTAGGTCACTTTATTAGATCTTGATTGAAGTGTAGGTGACCGGGTGCAAACCTAGTCAAAATACCTAGTCTACCTGATTTAAATCTTATCGTAATAAACAAGGATCGAACACAGGGACGGTTGATATACTTAAACCCTAATTTTCTAGTTTAAAAGGACTCTTTGTGAAAGTCGATTGAAATAAAGGTTTTTGTTTAGAAATAAGAACAATATTGAATTAACTAAGGTTAAAACAGTAGAAAGAAACTAAATTATCACTAATTTAGAAATTAATCACACAAATCTATGTAAAACAGGGGGTCATGTTAAAGGACTTCTTTTATGTAGCAGGTTCCAAACGACCCGTCTGATCTCTCAGAAGGTCTGTTTGAACCTCATGATAATGAATTACTTAGCAAAATTTATGTTGTTTCAAGTGCAGAATCATGGCTTAACTTCAATTACCTGATACTAACTATCGTTACAGTTCAAGTTCTCAAAATTAGGTCAAATCATCAATTAAAAATCCTAAGTTTGGTCATCACCATTGGCTTTGAGTTTCTAAATCCTATCTTTCATACAAAGGATATCTTGCAACTATCATTGCAAGAAGGGTTCACCTATCGGTTACTTAATCCCGGTTTCATTCATCAATTACTACCATTCTCAATTAGGTCAAACACAAATCAAGCAAAGATATAGACTATTGGTACCAAGTTAGATAAGGCCTTAATCTAATTAGTTTAATCAGTTCTATCAAAGCAATTCATGAAATCACATAGCAATCAAAACCAAAAGATATAAATCACAAGAAAATAACATAAACTCCAACTAAATAATATCAATATCAACTACATAAAATTGGTTCTCTACCGTTGCCCCTTAAAACTAAATTACTCTAACATAGTAGCATAAACAACAAATAAATCAAGGTTTCTCGAAAACATAGAAATCAAAGAGAAATTACAACAGAAATTCAATTTGACTTCTTGTTTCTGCAATCTGGCGTGATCAAACGACTCGTCTGAGGTGTCAGACGACCCGTTTGGAAGGCTGGCTGGCTAGGGTTTCGCGTGATCTTCTCTCTGAATTGTGACCGCCCCAAATCTAGGACTTGGCCTCTCTTAAATAGCCCTCTTCCTTGCAAAAGGTCGGTTTGAAGTCGTGCTAAAACTGCCTGGATCGTGCTAAGTATGTAGAGGTTGTGGCTTCAGCAAAAATAGGATGCCCTGAATAAAATCTAGTTTCAGAACAGTCAAACGGTCCGTTTGGGCTGTTAGACGGTCCGTCTGGCGGCAGTCTGGGCTGAGCTGAAAACTGTGCAGATCCAAGTCCAAATCTCGTCCAAAATCGCCAAAAATCAGCAAAAAATAACAAAAATAACTGGAGAACCTGAAAACATGAAGGAGCAACAGCAGTACCAAGCTTCTTCCCTAAAAGCATCAAATTATTATTAAAATACGCAATATTTAACCAAATTTAAGACCTAATTAGGGTTGAAATTCTTGCATAAAAACCGCTGATCAAAATCCCCCAAACTTGAACCTTGCTTGTCCCCAAGCAAAATTGTAACTTAGAAGATCAAATTAGGGCTTAAATGTAGGGTTAATATTGATATTTTACAAGTCTAAGGAAATTCTCAACAAGTATTAATGCAATGACTTGAACCATTTTTGACAACTCTATCGAATTTCAAAATCAAGGTTGATTTCAAGTTGTTTTTATCATTCGATTTCTTCCTTTTCACAATCTAACCCTAGGATATTTGCAAAACTCATCTATATCTCACCTTGGTCAATTCTAAAATTTTGAAGTTTGATTGAGGTTTGACAATTTGATTTGACAATTAGAAAAGGGATCTAACTCTATCAATTCAACCAACTTAGGAACAATTAACTCACAATCATGATTTAGACAATTCTTCACCATTTGGATTTTGGAAAACACATTGAAGAATGACTAAAGTGAGGCGGAAAAAAGAGTACAACTCCTCATCCATCATTTTCAAAGTTTTAGGGTTGATACTTTTAAAAGTTTGTCCCGGGGCTAGGACTATTGTCCCGCGGCGGAGAGGTCAGCCAGATTAAAGTGGGTATATATATATATATATATATTTATATATCATGAGCCTTTCTGTTTCTTACCCATGATTTATGGATTTTTTTTTACCCACAATTACCTATAGCTCCCCGCAATGTCCATGGCAAAGCACCGCTTTTTAGTTCCCTTTTTGTATGCGTTTTTTACTTATTTACAAGGATGTGTATTTACATCTTTGACTTTTATTAATTTTGAAAACAATGGTTTAGTTTGTCTAAATATGAAATTTCTCTTTTGTTCCTAATTGTTGAATTGGTAGGGTTGATCTTAGGCAAATGGGTCAATTGAATTGGGTGGTGCCTCTAATTATCAAGTCTAATTGATCAAATCAAACTATGCTTCCTTAAAGAAACTTCAAAACTCTTAAATCAAACCAAGTCAAGATATTTACAAGTTCACTCCTATCCTAGGGTTTCGCAATTCAAGGATCGAATTTTTCAAAAGAATTTGTCAATGCCAAGTTTTTAAGACCTCAAGTTCAAGTCATAACATCAGTTTCCAGTATCAAAATCTCCTCAAATTATCTAAATGCATAATTATATGGAATTAACATGCAAAATCCTAAATGATGCAGTTTCAGGTTCTGCCAGTTGAAACGGTCCGTCTAGGGATCCAGACGATCCGTTTGAACTGCGAGAGAACTGAAAAATTTCACAGATGCATGATGCATTTCCTAGATACAGTATATACAAACCACCAATTTCACAAATTTTTGAAATTTCCAGATTTCTCGACTATACCCCCCTCCCAAATTTAATCAATTGCATTGTCCCTAATGCATCAATCAAATAAAGAAAGTAAATAGGAGAGAAATAAGGAAACTCACAAACTAGCTCAATACTCGGGCGGTGGCGATGGGGGCGGGTGATATCCATACTGCGGGTACCACCAATCATAAATCTCGCTCACTTGAGTTCTTGAAAGGCCATCATCCTCGTGGTATTGCTTGAGGAGGTCAATGTCTTCCCTTTGTTTCTTTTGCTCCTCCTCAATTCGATCGATCTTCTTCCCTAGCTCCAAGGAGTTGGTGGAGAGCCTCTCGAGTGTCTCCAACCTGCCCATGAGTGCCCTAAAGTCGTAGGGCTCCTCGCTTGCAGATCCGCGAGGTGCGGAGGATGAACCTCCAACATGGGCGGTGGACCTATGGTCCGGTGAAGAGGGGCGGGCCTCATTGCCAAATGACTCTCCCTCGTAGTCCTTGAGAAGTGCCGTTTGCTTCCTCTTTGGAACTACATCCTGTGTGATAGGGAGATAGAAAAGAGGAAAGTCTGGGAGAGTCCAAAGCCACCTTCCATCCCTTGCCTTTTTGATAAACCCGGCATTTTTGAAAAATGCCAAGTCCATTGTGCTGTATCCTTTGGTCTCTTGCAAGGTCCTCACTATGATTCTCTTTTGCCTTGCTATGTGGGTCACAAATTGGCCAATTTGAATTTGGCCCCTGCCGCTCCTCCTGTTGGATGCAATGCTAGCCCAATAATTGATCATCCAGGCGGCAATGTTGGCACAAGGGAGAGTGGGATGCAAAATTCGACCAATCAATCCAAGCTCCTCCAGTCTCACTTATATGGCCGTCTCACCACGAGCAAAGATTGTTTGGGCCAGTGCTCTTTGGATTATCCGGAGGACCAGATGCTGGATGTACTTGGCCCTTGGAGAATCCTTGTTGGCCGGTGGCTCGGTGTCACTGATCTCCTTCCAAATGTGGAATGGGTAATCCACATCCTCTTTCCCGCCCGGTGCAAAGTCGAACCATTGAAAGATGCTCCAGTCAGGTGGAGATGAAGAAAATAAAATAAAAATTAAGGTAAAGGACTGCTGTATTTGTATATGAAGAAATTGTGTCAGAATTTTCTCACGTTAAGCATTAGTACTTGACCATTTCTGTATTAGAGAGAGAGAATAATATTGACATTTCTCTCTTTTTTATGAATGTTTTGTTGCCAGGCAAAGGATACCTTATTTTTCAATATAGTTGTTATAATTTCATTGAAAATAAAGGAATGTACTTCTAACCAGTCAGAAATACATAGGAAAAGTACATATGCAAGCTAGTTGGAACTGTTCTTTTTATCCCTCACTACTTCTTTTATAGCCAAAGAAATGGTCCCTTTTGATGGAAATATATTACTTCAAAAAAAAAATTGCGCTAACCAAAACTATCCGAGTCATTGTGTGTACAAATTGATCATATTAATCAGGATTTTGTGGTACTATAATCATTACCTGGAATTAGAAACTGCCACTTTTCAATTTTAATATGATTTACATCAATTGTAATGTCCATCGTTGAATTGAAAATCGGGTTTTAAAAACAAATTCCATGAGTTCCAAATCCTAGCCAAGAAGAAGTTAACTCGACATGCAAACTTGGTATTATTTGAAAGACTAATAAAATCAAGACAAACTAATCAGTAGTTTTTTTGCTAACGAAAGAACTTGAGGCTAAATCGATCAAAAAAGTATCTTCCCTAAATTTCTTCAACGCAAAAACAATGCTCTCAATTGCAGCGATACCCAAAACCCAATTGCACACATGTTTTTTTTTTATTTTTTTTGAAAAAAAAATGGGAGCGCCACCCAGTTTCATTTTGCAAAATGAAACAAAATTACAAAATTTTAAAATTACCTAAATCTCCACTTGACCCAGCCAAGTCTCAGAGCCACTGCTTAGAATTTAAAACTACAACTCAGAGAAAGCACTGATCTAACCACCAAACAAACACATATAAATGCATGATATATAGCAATTAACTAAAGCTAAGCGAAAAGAGAAGTTCCAAATATAGGGAATCTAACATAGCCCGTAACACTAAATAAGAGCTCTCTAATCACAAATAAAGCTGCCACCATCATCTAGTTCATCTCCTGGCAGACCCAGTGGTGTTGACATCATTTGTAGAGGTATTGCATCCCACTCCATTGGCAACCATTGCTCAACTGTATCCTTAGCCGCCTCCCTCCAGATCCCTATCCAATATTTAACCAAATGAGAAATAATCATAAGAGCTTGTCTAGTAGTTTTAATTAGAGTTCTATTAAAAACAAAGTCATTCCTAATCTTCCAAACACACCAGCTAGCTGCACTAAAAATAGTCAGAAAAGCATTACTACTATTAGGTGGTAATGAAAGTGCAAAGTGGTAAATATCCTGCAGTGAGTGCCAATGTTGAAAATGTTCTTGACTTTCACCAAGCCAAAACCAAATGCGTTGCATGTAAGCACAATTACAAAACAGATGGTCACAAGTTTCAAGTTGATCACAGAATATACAGTCAATGTTACCCTGCCAACCTTTCTTACTCAGATTATCTTTAGAGAGGATTCTATTATGCAACATGAGCCACATAAGAATTGGCATCCTCGACAGCCAGCTTAAGTGGCTGTTTGGTACAGCCGAGTACCTTTTTATTAATATTTAAAAAATTTAAAATTAAAATGTTGAATCCAAACCGTTGATCTTGTTCAATTTAACGAACGATGCGTTTTCATATAATTTTTATAAATTTTGGAGTCGATTTGATACTTGATTAAGTGACCAAATTATGAACGTATTAGAATTAATCTGTGATAGTTAACCAGATTCTTTCATTTATTGACAACTTGATCTAATATCAAATCAACTCCAAAATTTATAAAACTTATATAAAAACGCATCGCCCGTAAAATTAAACAAGATCAACGGTTTGGATTAAATATTTTAATTTTAAAATTTTCAAATATTAAAAAAAAATATACTGGCTGTACCAAACAGCCGCTTTTAAGCGGCTGTCGAGGATGCCAATCCAGCCACATAAAGGCCTTAATCTTGTGTGGTACACCAAGTTTCCAAAAAGTTATACCTTTTATTATCTGTATGCTCCTCAAAACTAAAAAATTGTAAGTGGCATGCGTTGAGAAGATCCTTTTGGGAAACAGATATTAAATTAGATCTGTCGTTGGTATCTTTTAGGATTGAATGGCGATTGCATGGCGATCACCGGAAGGTGTAATCTCTGAGGCTGTTCCTTAGGCGCAGTTTGTGTTGCTTGGTTTTGTTGTTGAAACTCTCTCTTTACCTTTTCCCCTTCCCCTTCACCTTTTCTACTTCTCTACCTCTCTCTTTTTTGCCTCTCCCTTCTTCCCCTTTCATGGATCACCAATTCCCGTACAACCTCCATAAAACCAAAATTTTGCATGCTCACTTACCAACAGATAATGATCATGATCGCCTCATGGAGGAGTTGGCTCACACTGCTGAAATCTCGGTTTTTTGCCCAAATCACCACTGGGAAATGCAGCAGGTAATAACTCAGATGGCACATGCAGCCAATGCCCCCGAAGAGGGGTTTGTTATACACATGAAATCTCAAGCTGTTTTCTACATTCAAATTTCTTTTGGATACAGTGCCTTGGCAGATGTCATCTTACAAACGGCTAATTGGATGCATGAGCATGGGCTACAAATTATAGCATATATTGATGAATATAAACCGTTCATAGGAGACTCTTACCTGGTAAGACTCCGAATCAAGAATTTCCCTTTTGGTTTCTGGGATAATAAATTCTTCACTAGAGCGGTCTCTGGTTTTGGTAACTTCCTGTATTCTATTCAAGGAAATGGGCATAATATTGACAGGGATTTCTTACGCATATGGGCAGCAGTTAGAGACCCACTGGCAATTCCAGAATTCATAGTGCTTTATTTCACTGGGAATTGGGAAGCCTGTCAAGTGATAGTGGATGACTGGGTCACTAATGGTTGGAACCCCCCCCCCCCCCCCGATGAAGACCCACCGAATTTACACCAGGATATTGCTGCTCAGGTGAATATTCTCGTCGGAGATGATCCGGGAGCCACAACACAGCTACGTTCACTGTTACATTGCCACCTGCAGATGTTAGCTCAGTTTCCTCACCATCCTGGTCTAAACTATCAATTTCTGGTAAGAAATGATCCTGGTCCACAATCTCAGGCCCATCACATCAATAGGCCTGGTGCAGGCCCAGGTTTACCAATTCACCCAGAATGTGGATACCCGGAATTTCTGGATATAACGGATAAGACAATACCTATACCCGGTTCTTGGGAAACTGAATGGCCTAAAGCCCCGGCAGTATGCCACGTGGCAGACAATGGGTTAAAATCTGATGCGGCTATTAAAGGAGGATTCACTAATTTGGTTTTTAATATTAAACCTCCACATTGCTGCCATGACTTGCCAAGTGTTCCACATGCAAGATTTGAACCCTGTGAAAGCCAAGCTTCTGATTGGAGAAGACAAAACGCTCCCTTGGATGGTGCCATGGTTACCTTTCCGAAAAAAGGAAATATGATTACACCTGAATCCTGTCTGGACAGAAGGACAAGCCAAATCAAGATACACTTGGATTCGGTTGATTTTCCAAAACAAGGAAAGATACAACCCCTCTCTCTTACACCAAAAGAGCTATCTCCAAAACATAACCTTCGCTCTTTTTCATCAACTACACAAAAAAACTCTCTCTTTCTTCCCACACCTTCTCAAACTTCTAGCACTTCGTCCATTCTTGGACCAGCCCCTTCATATCTTAGGCTTCGTCGTATTACCAGCGCTATGAGTCATTACAAAGACCTGACAGATGATGACCTTGTTGAATATTTCTCTAATCTCAACCCAGTGGACCTTGATGCTCCTCCAGTAGTTATTCCGGCCCACGCTTTAAAAACTAGAGACTGGGGTTGAAGTTGCTTCCTGAAAGTGGTCAGTGAAAAGAATGCAAAGCTCATGGGACCTAATAGTTTAACAGAGACCGTTATTAACTATTAGGGGTTCCTACCAGTTGGACAAATTCTTAAAGAAGGTGACAATTTATTCAGCATACAACTGGCTGATGAAATTGATCTGCATCGGTTGACTGAAAGAGGAGTGTGGATGCATCTCAAAGATTTGGTAGTGGTCAAACAAATTCAATCTCAGCAAGAACTCTATCATCCTTGAGTGGATGAAATGGAAATTTGGATCCAAATTCACAAGATCCCTTTTGAGTCTCTCACAGATGACGGAGTCTATTTGATCTCTAAGGAAGTGGGGACTCCGGTGTCGGAAGTTAGATTCTCATTTATAAATGGGAAGAAACATTACAGGCAGAAGGTTAGAAGAGAGATAGGTAAGCCCCTTAAGGATCATGTGGTTTTTGATCATCCAGAGCTAGGCCGACTTGCTGCTCTCATTATATATGAAAGGCTTGAGATTGCATGTCTCTACTGTGGTCTTATTGGTCATGAAACTTCATCTTGTCATACTAGAATGAGAGTAATGATATGTCAAGGAAAAGAGAAATACATGCATAATCCTGGGATGAGAAGAGTTCCCTTGAGGAACAAAGGAGCGTGGGTAAGTTCGGTTCTGGCTCTGCCACGGGAACCATTTATCCGAGTTGAGGAATTAAGGAAATATTATGACCTACCAAATGTTGAACCAGTGCCTATACCGATAGATGAATTATCTGACAAGGACTTAAATGAACAGACACTGGGGCAGAAGGATACTGATATGCAACTTGCTACTATACAGTCCCCAGATTTAACTGTGCACCAACCAGTGGATAGTCGGCAGGATAGACTGGCAAATAGAGCTCTCTCTTTGGAACAAGAGGATGAGGTAAAAAGAAGATTGAAGGGAAAAGAACCACTGATATCTGAAACACAAAACCTTTCCTATCGTGACCCTATTAAACCACTAGCTCCACGTATCCGTGCTAAACGTTCCAACAGACCAAAACCCATTGCTCCTAAGAACATTCAGCTAGCCCTTGAAACAGCACAAAGCAATTGGCTTGCTTCCCAACAACTTACTCTCACTGCTCAATACCAACAAAATTGGACACAAGTAATCAATTCACAATCCCTCCCCACAGATGCCATAGCCTTGCCACATCCCTCTCACCTGCTCACCTCTCCCAATACCAATAACCACAATGACCTTTCTTTAATCTCTCAAACTACACAGCAAACCATAACAACAGACCAGCCCCTGGCCAAGCGGCTAAATACAGGAACCAACATGACTCAAGAACCAGCGGAATATTTTTTATGGAATACCCCAAGGGATCTTCAAAACATTGTGCAACCTTGGGTGCCAGTCGCCGACCCAGATGGGTCGTCCGACCATATATGACGACCCTTGCTTGGAATTGCCGCGGTATAGGAGGGCCGCGGAAGCAACAATTCCTTGCTAACCTCCTTTTTTCTACTAGAGCAGATATTGCTTTCATCTCCGAAACTAAGTGCTCTAGCAGGAAATCGATGGAAGTTTGGTCTAATTATAGAAATTATAATTGTGAGGTGGTTCATGCAAAAAGAAACTCTGGGGGTCTTGCGTTGCTTTGGCATGTTGATATGCAAGTGTCTGTGATTTGTGCTGAGAAGTATTTTATGCTAGCGCGGGTTAGAAATAGGGAAAACAAAGAATGGTTGTTTATAGGTGTTTATGCTGATCCGTCTAGACGGATGGTGAAAAAAATTTGGGATTTTTTGGAACCGATTGTCGCTATGGATTACCCGGTTTGTTTGGCTGGCAATTTCAATGCCATACTTGATGTACATGAGAAGTATGGAGGTAATGACTATCTAGATTGGCATAATAAATTGTTTCAGGATTTCGTGTTTAACACTGGATTAATTGATCTTGGATACAAGGGACCTGCTTTCACCTGGACTAACAAGCGTTTCACTTCAAATCCAATCTATGAGCGGTTGGATAGGGTGCTTGTTAATACTACCTGGGCCCAGATTTATACTCATGCTCTTGTCCTCACTCTCCCGAGAATTTATAGTGATCATGCAGGGATTCTCTTGCAACTTTCCCCCTCACAAAGGAGGCCTAAAACTTTCAGAGTTGAACATTTCTGGTTTGATAGAGAGGATTTTGATCTGAATTGCAAAAATGGTGGGATCAAACTGAGGGTCTCTCGGTGACTGAAAGGTTCATGGGTCTTGCAAATTCTTTAAAAAAGTGGGGCTCTAGTCTAACAAAACCAAACAAGAGGCTTAAAGAACTTGAAGAACAAATGCTCTCCTGTCAAATGTTGCACCCATAACAGCAAAATTATTCACTGGAGATGAGCCTCATTCAGGAATATAAACAGGTGGAAGAGGATGTTAACACCTACTGGAGATAGCGTGCTAGGAAAAAATGGATACAACAAGGGGACAAGAATACAAAATACTTCCATTTAAAAGCAACTAGTAGGCATAGGAAAAACCTAATTGAGATGCTACAACTCCCTGATGGCCGGTTTGTTACAGATGAGCAAAATATCAAGCAAGAATTTATTGCCTATTTCAAGAACATTTACTGTCAAGAAGCTCAAATAAATCACAACCAGCTGAGATGCTGGTTTCATCAGCTCAGTCACTCTGGTTTCTATCGGATCCCGGATGATTCTCACAGGGATCTGCTCTCTTTACCTGACGAAGAAGGGATCAGAGTGGCTCTCTTTGGTATGAGACCTGAAGCTGCACCGGGGACAGATGGATACTCAGCCGGGTTTTTACAAAGAATGTGGCCTTTGATTAAAAATTCCATTACTGCTGAAATTCAACAGTGTTTTATCACTCATAGGGTCCATAAAAACTGGCTTCAGTGTATTATAACCCTGCTACCCAAAAGTGAGAATGCTCTGTCCCCTTCTGACTATTGACCTATCACTATCGGCACAGTTTTCTACAGATTGTTGATGAGGATTCTGGCTCACAGGATGAGAAGTGTTGCTTCCCTCCTTTTCTCCTCTACCTAGGCGGCTTTCATTAAGGAACGCCAGATTTCAGATAACATCATTGTGGTACGAGAAATTATTCATTCTTTTCACTCTAACAACTACCCTCATCAGTCTTTCTTAATGAAGGCTGATATTAAAAAAGCGTTTGATACTGTCCAGTGGCCTTTCCTCAAAATGGCTTTGATCACAGCCAACGTGCCTCACACTCTCATTAATCTCATTATGTTTTCTATTTCTAATGGCACTATTCATTTGAATTTAAATGGTGATTCCAAAGGAGGCTTCCTCAGACCGAAGAGGGCGCTTCGACAAGGGTGCCCCCTTTCACCCTTTCTCTTTAACCTAAGTATTGAGTTTTTAAGCCAAATTTTAAATTTGAATGTTACTCAGGGTAATCTAAAAGGAATCTCTTTGGCGCACAACTGTCCCACGCTCACCCACTTATTGTATGCTGATGACCTAATACTGATGGGGAGTGCGTCGTTTAGAGAGGTACAATCTTTCATCCAGCTCCTTGCTAGCTTTCACAGTGTTTCTGGCTTACAGATAAATCCAGCCAAATCTAAATTATGGTTCAGTAACAATTGTACCGGCATTCAGAGACAACAGATTATGGACTTGCTAGGGGCAGATTTGGAAAAAGAGCAGGGGAAATACCTTGGTGTTATGCTTAACCAACCCCCAAGTTACAAAAACAACACATACAAAATAATTACAAATCTCTTTACTAACAAATTGGGGGGTTGGAAAGCACATAACTTGTCAATGGCAGGCAGGTTGGTGCTGCTCAAATCCGTTCTTGCTGCTCTGCCGGTGTATTACTTTCCTCTTGATTTGTATCTTGTGAATTTTCTGAATACTCTTACTCAGCTGATGAGGAAATTCCATTGGGGTAAACTCAACAAAAATAGATTCCTCTCCTTGATTTCTTGGGAAAAACTAAATTTAGCTCTCAGTAAAGGTGGCCTGGGAATTAAAGATTTGTGCATTTTTAATCAAGCATTGATTATGAAAAAAGTTTGGGACATTGCCTCACACAAAAACTCTCTTTGGATTAGTGTTATTAAAGCCAAATATTTTACCAGTAAGGGGTTCTGGGGTTCATCTAGAACTAGAGGTTGTAGCTCCTTTGGGAGAAGCATTCAGTGAGTTAAACCTTTTCTGCAAAATAATATTTTCTGGAAGTTAGGGAATGGAAATAGTGTTCTAGCCAGAGGTGACCCCTGGTTCCAAGGTTGGTCTGATTACACAAACCTAACTAGGAAAAGGAATTGTAAGGTCTCTGACATTTTCGATACAGTAACCCAAAACTGGAATAAACATGAAATCAAGGCTGTCTTACCCCTTTCTGCTCTTTGTTTACCCCTAAATTCTGCTCCATAAAATCCTGGAATAAATAAATGTATTTTATTCCACAAATAAACCAAAATCCATGACAACAGCAACCAAACAAAATCGCTCTGACAAACAGTCATGACGCATGAGACGAAAATACAGAAATTCCTAAAAAATGGACGATAAATTAATTAATTATGGGAAAATGTCATTGCGAGCCTGTGATATCCTTATAATTAATTATCAAAAAAAGTCCTAACAATGGAAATTTTGTTGCAGTTAAATCCTTCATATTTTTATGAGGGGCCATACAAAATTTCATGCCAAACTGACCAATGAATGAGCATCAAACAATTTTATCAAATAAATGCAGCCTAATTGTCCTCAATTGACAATGGGCCGGATTACAAAAATTAAATTAAAGCCCATACAAATCAATCAAATCTTAAATACCCACACCATATTTCCGGCGGCCCACCCGGATTATACAAAGGCCCAACTTCAATAAAAACAAAGCGGATCCAGATTTCAGACCCGATATCAAATCCAGATCCAATAGTCGAAAACAGACTCAAGGGGTCGGAAATCGACTCAGTCGACTGGACCCGATACATCGACTCGTTTGGACTCAATAGTGGTTACATGGTCCGACTGAGTCAAGTTTGGGGATGTACACGTGTCATCCTTTGATTGGATCGGCCCTTTACCGTTTAAAACAAAAAAATAATAAAGGGAAAAGAGGCATGGAACAGTACTGCTTGTCAGACGCAAGTACTTCGACGAAGACAGGTGCTCCGCCACTTACTCAGGCCACCTCAGCCCAAATAAAATACACCGCTGGACAGGCGACAGTCTCACGACTCCAATGACACCAGACACGACCAATGTCGGAGGAGAAACGATCTCAATTGAGGAGAGAGGGAGTTCACTGCCTGTGAAGAAGATAATGGAATTAAACAAAGGGGAAGACGAAATCGAGCAATTAAAGGATGACGAAGCGTCACAGAAGGGCAAGTAGCATACCTGAACTAACAATTGCACAGTTGGATGCTTGTGGAGATGGATGGGTTATCTCAGCCGCGAGCAACAATGTCGAAAACTGTGTAAAGGGAGAAGGAAAGCTTAATGTGTTGCTGGGATGCACTAATTATGCTTCGTCTCGATCAGAGAGCATGCACAGAGGGAACATGAACCTTCTGCTGCAGTCACAGTCGAATTCCTCCACGACTAGACACCTCCAGTGAAATTGGAAGGAAGGGACAAAAGAAATAAGAGTAATGGAGAGGGGTATCACTACCTCTCATCAGTCTACACTCTGGAAAAGAAGATTCTAGCGTGGTCCCAAAACACAGATGCCTTGATGAGGCCATTGTAAAGGTGTCACCTTCTTTTGATTCAAGCCATCTGATGGGGAGGCAAATTTAAATCAATGGCCATGATGGGACCATGCCTTGTGTAACAAAAGATGCTACATGATCATATAAAAATGAAAAGCACATCAACCAATCTCATCTTACCATTCATTCTTACAGCTGGTCATATAAAAGGACAGATGTTCACATCAGTTGCCACACCCCTAGCTGTAAGTGCAAGGGAAGCTGTACAAGATCACAAGGCACTATAAAGCAACAAAAGGCGCCCGAAAGTGACACCTTACATTCTTATGGGCAAATCAGTCCATATGGACATAAGACAAAAGAGTGATGTACCCAAAGAAGCTACAAACAAGAGATTGGAAACCACAAATACCAGTCTTACCCCTGACTTCTATCCCAGAAATGCATCACAAGAAGATAATAGCAAACTACATCTAACCCAAGATGAAATGTGCCACAAGACAAGGAGCTGCCAGTGTCAATACACTAGGACTTGTTTGTATGGGAGGCCTCAGACCAATTTGACAAGGCATGATGCCAAGTCTAGCGCATCATAGGCCAATGGGACTATAAATTGGAACTGAAATGTGACCGTGTCACAATTTGATTTCAAATGCCATCTCTACAAACACTTAACAAACCAAGTGTGAGAACAAATTGTCACAGGTGTGACAAATGCCAACTCAAACACTTGGCTGTAAGCACTCAACCACAGTCACTCACATAATGTGACTAGTGCTAATACAAGTTCAAGTTGAACCTCAATGCCAGCCAACCATCAAACTAAATCAAGTAACCAAATAGCTAGGTAGTTCAAATGTGAGCACAACAATGTCAACATGTGACAAGTGATAACTCAAACAAAGGAAACTACAAAGCTGTCAGCCACAGCAAATCAACATATGCCATATACAAGGCACATCAGGTGCATCAAGGCAACATAGCCATGCACTGGAGAGGAATAAACCCTCTATGAAGTATCTCAAGGCCCTCATCTGAGGCACAACAGCCAACAACTGAAGCAAAATAGCTCACAACCAAGGCACCACAGCCAACATACATGAAAAACACTCAATTGTGTGACACCTGTCCCAGTGTCCACAAGAGCATCTTTCTCCAGGTGTCAAGAGGATAGCTATTATAGCTAACCAAGCCACAAGAGAACCATAGTAACCAAAAGCCAACAGGCATGGCTTCTAATCACACAGTGCCTGATAAGCAGCCACATGAAAAGAAGCCACATCCAACAACATCAAATCACCAACTCCAAGTCCCTGAAGGACAGGAATGGAAAATCAAATTAAACCAAAGCCACTGGAAACCAGTTTAAGTGTCAAAGCCAACTGGAGAGGCATGAGGCAGCCTCAAATACCACAAGTACCCTCCTGACAATCCACAGAAAGCAGCTGGCGCCAAGTAAACCCCTCCCCCAAGTATGATACTTGGTAAAATGGAGTAAACAACACCCTTTACAGCTACACAGGCAACATGTATGTGAACCCCATGTGCCACATCAGCCAACAAGGCAGCTGTGAAAGGAAGTAAACTTATATACCTCAAATACACTATCTCAAATGCAAATGCCACATGTCAAATGACCAATGGCCAGCCAGTGAGGTAGTGAACCATAGTAAACCACATCAAGTGAAACAAGCACCCAAATTGAGGCGGCAAGAGGCAAGATAGCATCTCAACCCTCCATCCAACACCATCAAGACTCAGAAATACTGAGGAAATGCCACATGGCAATGGAGACCCAGAAGAAACCCTAGGTCACTGCCTATAAAAGAAGCAAACTCGAAGAAGAAAAGGCCCCCAATTTTCTTAATTTTAGGCTAGAGCATTGTATTTTCAAAGCTGTAAAAAGAAAAGAAAAGAAGTTTAAGTGTTAATCGAGGTAATTAGCATGTAATTGAAGTTTTATATGAAATAAAGGGGGCCAAAACGGTTTAAATTACTTTGTTCTTCTTGTTCTCCTTCTCTTTTCCTCTTTCTTTCTTTCTTGGCAATAAACAAGCCTGGTATTTGGCTTGAGTGCCCGGTATTTAGCACTGGTTGGTATAAATACCTGGTATTTGGCATGGTATGAGCCTGGTTTTTGGCTCTGGCCTGGTATTTGGCCATGAAATCAATCCAGCCCGGTATTTGGCTGTGTAATACCCTCTCATGAGGAGATAACTTAGAGATATACACAATAAGACATGCAAGCTTTATGCCCATGGCTACTGTTTGCATGCCACCCCAAACTTAAAAGTGATTAAGGCTATCTAGGCTGTATGCCCATGGCTACTATCTAGTGTGCCACCTAAAAGTGCCAAAAGTTTTGTAAAATAGTTGCATTTCTCATGTTTTCAAACCCAAAATCGATTTCTTTTCCAAGTGCATAAGCATGTAGGATAGTGGCTGCATCTGTCATGTTCAAGAAGGGAGATTGTGTTTCTTTTCCAAACTCATGCATAGTAGGGTTTAATTGACATCAAGTAGCATTTGTTAAATGCATAGTAGGGTTTAATTGACATCAAGTAGCATCTGTTAAATAGTTGCATTGTGGTCAAAGTTGCATGTTCACTTCATCATTGAGTCACATAGCATTCAGATCTCAATAAAACCCATTGCATTTGCATAAGCGTCAAGCATGGTCACATAGGCATCTAATTAGGGTTCATGTCATAATTACCCAAAAGATAAACGAGGCTGAGTCCTCATGCATAGTAGTTCAGATAGCTAGGTATGGTAAAGCATGGTGTCCAGCATAAGCTACTTAGGCATTTCAAATAAAGATAAGGGTCCTAGGGATTGGTAATCAAAATGTCCAAGTGCCATGTATATAGTAGGCCACAGAAATAAATAGGGTCTCATAAAAAAAATGATAAAACTTCCCTGTGTCTAAAAGTCAACAGCTCATTCAAGCTCATCATATCAAAGATATTCCCTGAAAAAGAAATAAAAATGATTAGGGTTTCATATTGCATTAAAATTGAAAAGAGTGCTTCATTTCTCATCTAGCATAGGCTAAGTCAAAATGCATGTGCATACATTAGTCCTCAGGTTGAGAATAATAACAAAAAAGTGAGTCATCATGAAAGGTTTAACCCAACTGTATAGCATCCATTCTTGCATAATTAAAAACAGAAAGAGTCAAAGATTTAAACAGCATAACATGGCATTTGCATAAGAATTTGTAATTCCATCACTCCTCATATACATAGTCTTCTTATAAAAGGGGTCTGATGTGTCTTTGCATAAGGAGTCAGCATAACCAAATAAAAGACTTGGTCCTAAGTCTCAATCAAAATCAAGTATAGCCTAGATTGCATTAGTGTCTGTGTCAAGCATCATTTACTCATCATAGACTTCTAATCTTTCATGCATAGCATCTTTTAAAAGGGATAATCAATGAGTTACACTACAGAAAACAAGCTTGCTTACATCTGCATCCAGTATAGTCTTTTCATACATGGCATCACTTTTGAAAACCCATTCCAGTGATTTAAGACAAAATGATGTTCAAAATTGTATAATTAACCTTCTCTGAAATAAACAGATTTCCTTGCATGGATTTCACAAAAGCTTCCCTCAATTACAAGAAAAAAATGCTTTTCATCACAGACACAAATTTCAAATTTCCAAATAAAAAAAACACTACATAATAATAAAAAGGGGTGTGTATATCTCTAAATTTATCTCATGAGGGGGTATTACCAGTTGCAAGACTCGCAATTGTAGCCCAAAATAACAAAGGTCAAGCCAATCCAAAACTGAACCAATTTCGGTTGAACCCGACCCCAAGTTGAACCAAATTAAGATAAAACAAACCAAGGTGGTTGGTCGTCATCAGTCATGAACCCAAATTAAGCCTAAACCAAGGGCCATTGAATGCCAAATTGGACAGAAAATAGGTCGCCAAATATGACCAGCCCACACAAAACCAAATTCAAAATTGAACAAAGGAAAGAGGGTACCCAGATAATTGACGCCTCCAGTGACTTTTCCTAGCCTCAAGAGTCCCGTGGGACCCAATCGAGAAACTCAATTCGACCCAGAGCATCTCAATCAAACTTGACAGTGTCAACCGAGTCAAAAGGGATGGATGGATATTCAAAATGAGAAAACAATTGAGGAAATGCAGTAGATAGAAGGAAAGAATGACCTAAAACAAGTCAGAAAATACTTTCAATTGGAAAAATGGCGCAGACAATCGCCGTAATTTCTCCTCCGACTAAAACCTCCCCCTCGACGAGCTGTCGGAAGAGAAAGGAAGATGAAGGAAGAAAGGAAAAGAAAAAGAAAAGAAAAAGAGTCCCCTGGCATGAATCTTGACGCCAGGTGGACGAACAGATCTGAACCCCAACGGGTCTAAAAGAAAACCCGGATGAAATCGGTGCATGTGAGCCAAAACATAGGATAGCGGGTCCCACTCATTGGATCAAAACCCGGCTCAAATAAAAAACCTCAGCGCCTTGAAAAATCCTCTGTGGCGGCCGCCGTGTGGCGGGTCATTGCAACCCAGTACAGCAAACAGCAAGCCTCCAGCCAATCAGAATTTTCCAGCAGATTTAAAATTTCAAAAATGCATTAAAAATCATAGGAGTATCAGAAAAATGCAAATAAAATATGGAAATGTCCAAAAAATTATGAGAAGTATTGTGGTAACATTTTTCAGACCCAAATCGCAAAACATAAAGTATATAAAATTCAAAATACTCAAAATGATCATTTTTGTAAATAGAAAAGTGATAAAACCAAAGTTAAAATTAAATTTCTGCATGAACACACGAACATTTATGTTCTAGACAGCAGGTACATTCGAACATTTTGACGTTCAGGACAGCAGGTACACTCCGGCATCCTTGGTCAAATCCAAAAATTCGAAATCCAAAACTCAAATCCAGAATTCCAAATCCGAAACTCAAACTCCAAATCCAAAACTCAAATCCCAAATCCAAAAATCTCAAAATAGAAAATTCAAAACCTAAATCCCAAAATCCCAAATTCAAAACCCAAATTCGGGAATCTCAAGTCCAAAATTTAAATCCAGAAATTCTAAAATCCAAAACCTCAAACCCAAAATTCAAATTCGAATTAAAAATTCAAATCAAAAAACTCAAACACAGGAATCTCAAAACCAAAGCTCAAACCAGAAATCCTAAATCCAAAACCTAAATCCCAAAATTCCAAATTCAAAAACTCAAATCCAGAAACCCAAAAGACCAAAACAAATCCAGAGAATCAAGTTCCAAGCCCAAACGTCTGGAAAAAGGAGTAGAATCTCGAGGTTTAAATTCAAAGAGTCCAACTTAAAAATTAAAAAGTTAAACTCAAAAGTCCAATTCAAAAGTTGAAAAATCGAACTCAAAAGTCCAACTTAAAATTGGCATAATTAAGACTAAAAGAGATCTGATAGCTAGATTACAAAAGTCTTAAAATGTCCTAAGCCCCAAGAATTAAATGACAAAACCTCCGATAGTTAAAGACGCAAAGGCCAACGCTTTAGAGCTTGGATCAAAGTCAATAACTAAAATTCAAAAATGACATTAAAGTCTTAAAAGTCCAACTTCGTTTCTCCTGAGACTGCATAGCGCGTTGCCGCAGGAGTTACAACTCAGTGTTCTTGTCAAGAGGAGGGCATAGCGCTTATTTCTTCGCGACTCGAACGAAATCCCAAAACTCTCTAAATCCCAAACGATTGAGAATCGATCTAGATCGCCTATCTTTCTAATATCGAACTCAAGAATCCAAATCGTTCTTTCAAGGCCGCATAGCGCGTTGACTTGGAAGTACACACCTGAAGTTCCTGTCAAGAGGAGGCATAACGCATCTGTACTCAAGACTCGAACGAGAAATCCCCGAAACTCCTAAATCTCTAAATCGACTGAATATCAGACTAGGCAGTATAACCCCTGGTATTGATTTCGGATATCAAAAGGTGGCTATAAACCCACTCCAGCAAAATAAATAACAAAGTTGATAAAATTGTGACATAGAAGTCAACCAAGGTCATGTGACAAGTTTAAAGTTACACCCTGATAATCAAAAATCAAAACCCCCCGCTTAAACTAATCTTTTAAGATTAAATTAGACCCTCAGCTATATGTTAAGTTTGATTCGAATATTTCCGATCCAGAGGTACTCTTGTCTGGTTCTCAACTCAGGCCGGAGGTAATTAACAACAGGGGCTTACGTCTGCTGGAAGGAAAGGACCTGCAAATAAAAGCAATCAACCTTCGAGGTACTTAGAACCGCGTTAGCGTCCGTCGCCCGTTTCTCGGATGGTCGGTAGCGTTCGGGTCGCAAGATGCTCGAGAGGTATCTGCTCCGTATCCTTTTACCTCATGGCGAGAGCTATCCTTCGATGGCTACCCGTGGAAAAGGTTCAAAAAAGGTGCGAGATAGATTCTGGCACGCCCGGTGGGACCTTCTTCTCCTCTCATTTGGGAATATTCAAATCAAGCAAAATTAGCTAAGGGTCTACGAAAGTTCATGGAAACTACTAACGATTAATTTCGAGTTGTTTTCATTTACAGGAAATCGAAGATGTTCACTTGGAGCCAAATCGTGCAAGGCGCTCATCTCCGCACCAAGAAGAACAGCAACAGTAGTGTGCTGGCCGGGACTCTCCAAGTGCCCGTCCAGGCCATTGTCCAGTTCACTCTGGCAGTGCTCCCTACTGTAGCACCTGCCCAACGCTCCGGCAAGCCTGCCTCCGCCCACAAGAAGGGCAAGGCCTCCGCTATCTCTAAGGGGGCTCTTGCCCCAAAACCCAAAATGACAGACATTAGGACCCCGCTCTCGAGGGCCCAAGCTCTCCGCCTCGTCCAACAACCGGACACGGTCACTGTCCTATCCCTCAACAACGCCTTTGCTCCCTTTCATGTGCTCAAGAAGGGAGGAGAGGTTATGTGCCTCCAAGAGGACTGGGAGCTTCCCATGTATGCCCCAGTCCACGAGAAAGTTAAGGCCCCGCCGCGCAAGCATAAAGCAGTCGAGGCCATCAACACAACCTTCAAAATAATCAAGAAGTCCAAGAAATCCAAAAGGGTGGTCACCAAAGTTGCCACCAATGCCAAAGTAGCATCAGTCAAAGACTGACTTAAGTTTCCGGTGCACCAAAGGCTCCGCTTCCCCTATTGTGAAGACACAAGGGAAGGAGACGGGGACTACAGTGCCCCAGAAAAGAAGAAAGAAGATAAGCCGCCGACCGTGTTTGATCGGCTCACTTTCCCACCACTCCAGCCCCATTCCAAGCCTATGAAGGCTCGGGGCAAAACAAAACAAGTTTGGACGCCCAAGCAGCAACAGCCCAAAACTGCCCCCAAGCGACATAGCGGGGGCACTAGGCGCCATGCCTCGAAGGAACAAGGTCCTTCACTGTCATCTCAGGTGACAGCCCAGATGATGAAAGACAAAAGGACAAGAAAATATGTCCTAAAGAAAAGGAAAAACCGTGGCTCTGCTTCGGTCCATCACATCTCTGTCAGCGATGAAGATGAGGAGCCCGTAGAGACCAACATGGTCGGAACAGGTCCCCAAGAATCAGTTCCACCCGAAAGCGTCCCAGTAGAAACAAGGAGCCAAAAAGAAAAGGGCTCTGTTTCTCAAGTTCCCAAAAGGGTCGGCAGACCCAGAAATCGGGAACCCTTGATTCAAGAAGTAGTCCAGCAGGCAAGTGATCAGTATGCGAATGAAAAAGAAGAAAGTTCGAACCCGGGAAACATTAATCTCACCGATGATGAGGTCGATGAAGAAATAGAGGTTCTGGATGAGGTAGACCAGCTCCGAAGGGAGTTGGAAAAGAAAGAAAGAAAATTGAAGCAACTTAAAGAAGAAAATGCTCGCGTAGCAGTAGCATGTGCAGAAATTCAAAAGCACATGACCAAGAAAGAAGGCGAAAAAGTGCCCAAACCAACAAAGGGTACTAAAATAGCAGCCAAGAAGAAAACTAAAATCAAAATTAACAACCTGCGCCCTAAGAAAGTGCAGTCGGAAAGCGAAGACTCGAGTGAGTCTTCCTCTGAAGAAGAAATGCCCAAAAGGAAAAGCCGTGGCATAAGCCTTAGCCGCTTGGCTGAGGAAATCCAGAAAGCCATGGAGCAGAGACTATAGGCTCTGGGAATAACTGAGACTGAAATCTCCGGCAGCCTCACTGGCAGGCCCTACCCAACGAAATTCGATAAGGTAGAATACCCCAGGGGCTACAGTGTTCCCAAATTCAAAACTTTTAAGGGGGTTGGCAACAAAATTACCCCAAATCAGCACATAAGTCACTTCCTGACCTCATGCGGAGATTCAGTCCGAAGACAAGAGTGGTTGCTTAGGAAGTTCCCACAAAGTTTGACAGGGACAGCCTTTGAATGGTACGCCTCTTTGGAAGAAAATAGCATCAAAACTTGGAAAGACATGGTGGCGGCCTTTAAGGCGAGATTCAGGATCATCCCTCGCCGGATATCAGTGACCGATCTGGTCAATGCCAAACAAAGGCCAGGCGAAGTAACATCCAATTATGTAGCAAGGTGGGAAGGCATGTATGCCAGCTGCCAGTCCAACCTTAGCGAAAGAGAAGCCATCCATATGCTAATGAATGGTATCAATGCTCACATAAAAGTATGGTTAGTACGTCATAACATAACCACTTTTGAGCACCTCGTGGCCATAGTCGCCAGATATGAAGGCGTTGAGCCAGAAATCAATCAAATGTACTCCTCTATCAAAGATAAAGACAAGGAGAAAGGAAAGAAAAATGAGGGCAAAATGGCCAAGACAGCCAAAGCTATCTCTAACCAAGCCAAAAGCTCAAATGGAGGAGATAAGGAACAATCTTCCTCGTCCAAAGCTCAAAGACCATCCCTGAAAGAGCTAAAGAGCAAACCTTACTCTTTCAAGAAGGAAAAGACAGAAAAGCTCTTCAAGACAGCGATGGAAGCGTTGGAAGTACGCTTGCCCCGTTGGAAGTACGCTTGCCCCGTTGCAAAAGGCCTGAAGAGGAAGGAAAAACCGACCGCCCTGATTACTGTCTGTATCATAGGGTGTTAGGTCACAATATCGAAGAATGCTATGTCTTCAAAGATTGGCTTGAAAAGCGTATTCAAGAGGGGTTGATTCCCCTGCATGATGATGCAAGACAAGAGCCTGCTCCCCACGCTAGCTCTGATAAACCCGCGAGCGCTAGTTCACGGCGCATTTCTACAAGTGTTGATGGGAAACCATCCACAGAATGGAGTGTTTACCTCAACAAGAACACCAAGAAGAAATTGAGGTCACTTCAGACTCATCCCGAACTCAAATGGAAAAATGCCATCACGCCGGTGGTTCCTAAGCATATCAAGCCCGCCTCTGCCTCGCCCAGGTAGGAGATAGGAAGCACTGCGAAGGGCCAAACCAAATCCAAGAGGTCATTCTGGCAGAAAGCCGCTCACCAAGTGGTGGAAGAACCTTATGACCAAGGGAAACCTAAGTCTGCAACACTCGCCGACTTCCTCTCCCCGAAAGTTGTGGCTAAGATAAATGGCCAAGTGTGGCAAGAACTAAGTCACGAAAAATCCAAAGAGGAAGAATTCTGGACGGCTACCTGTCGCCATATCTCTGATAGTGACTCGGGAAAAGAAGGTTCCACTGATAAAGGGAAACAACCACAAGAAGGTCCCAGCGAGTCTCAGCCAGCAACCTCAACAGAAATTAACTTAACAGAGCCTGTTCCTCCAGAAACAGTCTCAGAGCCAACAGCAGTTTCCCCTACTGCCAAGAAGAAATCCAGAAAAGGGAAAAAGAAAAATCCCAATGCCATAGAAATCGGAGGGTCTTCTGGTACCAAGAAATCAGAACTGATGACGCTACCGTTCAAAGTAAATGGCAAAGAACACCAAGCATTGGTTGAAGTCCCTGATGAATCACTGGACAATAAGGGTCAACTCAACCTAAAGAATATGAAGTTTAACCTCATGGTTAAGAAAGAAAAAGGGGAATCCGCTTTCCCACCTGAAGTGATAGCAGCCCTGACAGGACATGTGTCCAGTCTGATGCGGGAAGCTGTTACCCTCAACCAACTCAGCAAGAAAAATAAAGGAAGGGAGGAAGTTTCTACCTCAGTCAAGACCCAAGAAGCACAAGAGCTCACGGACGAAGAATATGAATGGTCCGAGCCTGAACCCGATCTCGCCTCATACCAGGATAATGACTACGACTATGGTAGTCACTTTGGCAGTGATAATGAGAAAAGAGGAGGAAGTGGCGCTGATGGCAGTTGTTGCACTGCTACGGTGTCAGAAATTGAACCTCAAGATGACTCGGAAAACGAGAGAATCCACTACAGTTACACGGTTCAAATGACCATGGAGGAAGAAGAAGAAATAAAGAGACAAATAGAAAAGGCAACCTACGTTATCCTCTCTTCAGCTCTAAAAGGAAAAGATCCTCGAGAAGGAGATGATGCCTTCTACCAGGAAGCAAGCCAATGTCAACATCCTAGTTATAGAAGGATGAAAATATTCCTTAGGGCAAGAGAACAATGGAGAAATCTTTCCTACTGGAACAACTCAACCGAGCTCCACCCATTGTTGAAGGCTGAAATTGCCTTAAGCCCATCATGGTGGATGGATGAGCTCGCTAAAGGAGATGATGTGGACCAACTCTTAGCATCATGGGTAAAAGGGACATTTCAGTCCGAAAGTACACCCCACATCTCAAGGGTCAGGACTGACAAGGCCTCAGCTTCGTGCCAATATCTGGGTGAGGCAGAAGACTCCGAGGAGGAATGTGAATATGAGGAGGGTGAAGAAGAGCGCCCGAAAATCTCATTCAAAGCGGTGGCCGATTATGTCGACTTCCTCATGCAACTGAAAAGCCAGGAACCTGATATCTTTCAGCAAGAACTCAAAGTGGATGAAGAAATAGAGAACTTGCCAGATGAACGATCTAGAAACCCAGATGAGATCGAGCTGCTCGCAATAAGAAAAGCGGCAGTGGATATCATCCTGAAGAATAGCTGGGATAAAAAGGATCCGAGCCCGAACTCCCCAAAGATAGAGTTCGAAATCATGCGTGAATATTTGGACTTGCCTAAGAACCAAGGCGCATGGGGAAGAACCCCGGTTGACATGTCCGAAGTACACAAAGAACGGCCTAGCATCAGCAGGGCCTGGAGCAGCACAGCGTTTCCCCGCTCAGGTGACCGTGGATGCTCGACAGAGGAAGAATTAGTGAGAGAATGCTTCCGATACCTCAAAAGTCTAAAGATAATTGACCTAGAGAACTGCCATTAAGTGCTGGATCCAGAAGACCCGCAACAGCTGTATGACTATGAAAGACAAGCTGTGACAAGGACAGTAAAAGAAATCGCCCAAGAAACGGGGTGCGAAGAAGGAGAGGTGACTCCTGATTCAAATTCCCCAAGACCAGGTGAAGAACAATGGATGTTCGAATGCCGTCAGTGGTTGAAAACAGTAGGAACTCAAAGTTCCGAACAATCCCCTGGTTTGGATGACCCATGGGAGGAAGAAGAAAATCACCCCGAGGATTCCAGCCGAATCAGTGATGATCAACAAGAAACACCTCTGCAATCTCAGAAAAAAGAAGATGAGAATGAGCATGACCGATTGGTCGACTGGTATGTCTCGTATCTTAAGGATATCAGGGCAAAAAATCCCAAGGCCTTCAGGAGGTTGACAAACCCAAAAATCCAAGCCGCCTGGAGGAATATATGAAAGATGCTATCGCTACCGTCCTCTGGGAAGTCAATAAAAGCAAAACATCCCAACGCTCATCTGGTTTTGATGACGCCGATGGCGATACCCCATTTTATTGCTTTCACACCGGCAGTAGAAATACCAACAGTGACTCTTCTGATGGGGAAGAGGAGGAATCCGAAGAAAGCTCTAATGAGGAACCCCCAACAAGTACCTTGCAATGTAGTCGCATATTTATGAGGGCCACAGATGGTTCCGGGGCAGTAAGAGATATCACCTCAACACTCGAGGGTCTCACCATACCAGAAGCAGCCTCCATCATAGCTCAGACAGAGCGGGCTAGACGCGAAGACCCCCGGTTCTTTGCATTTATGTGTAACACAAAACACATCTGGTCACAAGTGAATTTTGGTCCGGAAGCAGATCGAAGAAGACAAGCTCTATACGAGCAGTATCTCAGACAAAACCCTAGAGATGCTCCCCACATAGAGGAGTATTTGAGAAAGATATGCAGGATTGTTAACAGCTTTGACGGTCCTAGCAACAACAACAATAGCAACGAAAACAATGGTTCTGATAGCGATGATGATGCTCCCGAAACTGCGGGAACATGCCACCGTGTCAGTGGCTTTGACTCTGATGAATCTGGGGATCAAGGTGAAGCCTCCCAGTCTCAGCCCCAAGAAGAAACCCCTCAGCCTCGAACTGGCACAAGAAATGAGGAAAACCTTGCTAACCCGGAAGCCGGGCAGCCTAACTATGAAATAATTCTGGATCCAGAATATCAAATGGACCCTGTCGAGCTACAAGGTCAAGAACCTAGAAGAGTCGATATAGATATCCACATTCCAAGCATACCTGGTCAACCTGGGCTAACACTTAAAGAACTAGGTGAAATTGTTCGTCAAATAGTCAATCAAGTGAGGGAATCTGCACTGACGGAAGAAGAAGGGGAGGAATATAGACCCGAACCTGAACAAAACCTCGGTGCAGGACAGGGGGCAGCTGCTGGTCCCTTCGACTCCCAAACTGAGCCTCCAAATAACCAAGCCGGAACCTCTACCACCAAAAGCGAGGATCCTGAAGAAGAAAACGAGGTCTCTGAAACCTCCAGAGTCATTTGGATCTCTGATGATTCGGACTCAGATTCAGATTCAGACTGGCCCGAGCCCTGTGAACCTCTACAAGGCCGAAACACCCAACTATCTGATTCGATTGGGTGGACCAACCATCTAATTAACAATATCGAAGAACCAAACGACAGGGTAGCATGGCAGGGAAGCGATGATGAGCTAGACTCAGAACACCCTTACATGGAAGATCTGCGATGGGCTATACTGGATCCATGGCCTAAAACCCGTCCCGCCATGAGTATCAAACGACAGGGTGAAATCCAAACCTCAGCTCTCCCCTGGATGGAGAGGATAAGGCACAATCGCTCCAAGAAAGAGGTCCGTCTGTTGCAGTACGACCGAGTCAGGAGGGCGGTGCGCCCTAAATCCAGAGAAAGGCAAGAAACGGAAGAGGAGCTCATCCAGCAGTTTCGACAAACTCCAAGTAGAGATGGCCTAGACAACCATGAGCCTTCCCTTCACTATAGAGTCCCAGTGGCCTGGCCCAGATACTATGCAGACAATGAGTCCATAGCAGGCTACTATGATCCCATGGTATTTGTCCATATACAGCAGTATGCTATGGCATATGCCACAAAGATAAAGCAAATGGAGAAATGTAGGGAAACCTGCAGGGCCATCTCTATTAGAGAGCCTGACACAGACAGCGAGGATGAGGATTCTCTAACAGGAAGTCAGCCTGTCCTAGGAGAATCCGGTTGCTCAAAAAAATCCCAACCAAGCAATAACAAACAAGAAAGAGTACAAGAGGTCAGAAATGATGGGCCGGCCCATCATACCAGAACAAGACAGGCCCAACTAAATGAGGTCCCAAGGCCCGAACGACCACCTACACAAAGAAAGGCAGGCGAACCTCTCACAACAACCGAAGCCGTAGCTTGGCGAGGTGATATCAATTATTGTGTTGATGCCTTACACGTACTCACCAGGCAAAATCGGAACATTCAAAAGCTCCTGGAAATGGTGCTGTCCAAGCCCAACAAAGAGAGAAAAGAAAGGGCAAAATCCCAAAGGCTCGAAGTTGACTGTGCCACAACGTCAGATGTTCGAAGGACCGAGGATAAGGGCGGAGTCAGCAATGCGAACAAAGGAAAAGAAAAAGACAACAACAGTCCCACCCAAAAAGTGATTATCCTAGACGAGAGTCTGGTATAGTCATACCCGAGGGACACAGGCCAGAGCGCCAGCTCAATTACCCCAAAGAAAAGGGTAAGGCTCCAATTGAAGGTTCAGGTAAGAAGTCCTGGAACCGTCAAGACCAAAGATACCCACCTCAAGAGCCCTGAGCGCGCGGGTGTGAAAATGGTGAAAACTCACATGGCCAAAAGTCTCGCCACATGAGACATCACTACGAAAGGGAAAACGAGCATGCGTCTGTGCACAAACTTGGACATTCCAACCAAATGCAAAATCAACATCAGATTTCCCGGGCTGATCCTATGAAAGGCCCCAAATATCATATGGAAATGAAGCTGGTCAAAATAAATGAGCCTGCTCCAAGTGGCAACCAGAACGACAAATTGCCACGAAAGTTCAAGATTCAAGGAGAAATTGAGGGACGAAAAGGAATGCCGTTCCCTAACTCTCAACATCCCAAAGAAACATCCTAAGCAGAAAGAAAGAAGCAACAGGCGGGGTCTGCCACTGTAATATAGTGTTTATATCAGACCCAGTTTAACTGTGTAATTAGGTTAATTTTAAAAATAATACTAGGATAAATGAAATTTTAAAACTATTAATCCCTAATCAATTAATTAAATAACAACAGTAAAACTTACTTCAAATTTAAATCTTCTAACTTATATAATCTCTAAAATTTATCTAAATTATTTCTAGTGGAATTTAACCTCAATTGAAATTGAATTTAACATCAGAAATATTAAATAAGGATGAAAATAGCTAATTAAGTTGATTCAAACGAGTCCTGGCATATTAGGCCACATGGTTTAGCCACAGAAGATCGAAGAGATCAATTTTTGATAAAAATCGGATTTTCACCGATTTACTGTTGGCAGCATCTCCTTTTTCTCTCCTTTTTCCTTTCTTTTTCCGCTCCGTCTGATTTTCCTCCTCTTTACTCCGCTTCTCCGACGGAGTTTCTTCGAGTTTTTAATGGCGGGATGGATTGTGACCAGCCAATCCCGCCGTAACACACAGTACCTGGCTCCGATTGGTTGATCCTCCTAGTTCTTATCCATTGAGGAACGGATAAGGCGTTGAACTATTGACCGGCTGTAAGATTCGAGCTCAAACGCCATCTTCGCCGTTGGTTTCTCTCTCTCTTCGCCTCTCAGCACCACCTATAAATACCCCCTTCTTCTGATTTGGTCGGTTGTCTAGCGATTAGGGTTTCCACTGGAAAAAAAAAAAAAAGAAGAAAAGAAACGAGAGGAATAGAGAAAGAGAGAGAGAGAGCAACTGCTGAAGATCCAAGGTATAACTTAGCCCTCTTGTAATCTGTTCGTTGATTCGATTTTTCTGAAACTGTTAACTGTTTTTTTTTAGTTAGGGTTTGTGCTTGAATCTGAGGTTTGACCTCTGTGATGTTGTATGTGGTTGTGACAGGTTTTGGACGAATCAAATTGCCAAGCTTAGAGCTTATACTTGATTGTTATGTGACCGAGAACTTTAAATTTTTATTTGAGTTCTGTCAAGTAATTGAAACTGTTGTTAGGCTAAAAATTGTTGTGTCAGGGGGTTAATCCTCCTGGTTAGGCGTGTTGGAGACTGTTGTGAGGCTTACGATGGGATTTCAAGTCTGGTACTAACCCCTGGTACACCTGATGTACCACTGGTACCATTCTGGTACGCTGTGGCGTGAGACAGGGACTGATTTGTGAGGAAAAAGGACTTGTTTGAAGTTTTCTAGGGGCCTGTTTGTAAAATAAAGGACCTTTCTGTAAAATAAAATGATTCAAGGGCCCCTGGGAAAATAATTAGACTGCGGGTTGGATCTGACCCCTCTTTATCGGATCCATGCGGACCCGTTACGTCTAGCTCAGGTCAACTGGGTCAGGTTGACCTGGCTCGACCCTGTGTGATGTTTGGGCTGTCCGAGTTGGGCCTGGAAATTCTGGGCCAAAAGAAAAGAAAAAGGAAAATAGATTTGAGCCCATTTCGGATTTTGCTTTGTGAGGCCGACATTTAGCTGAAAAATTTTGGATAAAAACTTAATCTTTAATTAAGATTGTGGGCTTAATAAATAAATAATTAATTAGAGGAAAAGCCATTAGAAATAATTGGGTATTCCTTTAATTAGTCGGATTCGATTTCGGGAGATGATGAGTATAGTCTAGGTAAATCAAGAACAGATGCTATGAACGCACAAGTACAGACTATCTGATCCCAAACAAACAAACGAACAAATTTTAATCTTTGATTTCATATTTTCATATTTTTATTTCATATTTCAGATTTATTAGTTTATGATTTAAGTTTTATTTTTTTATTCTCGATATTTAAATTTTAAACAATTAATTAAAGGAAACAAAATTTTTTTAAATGGTAAAGATAACATTTAAATACGGGATTAATTAAAAGAAATATTATTATAATAACTAAAATTTAAGTTATTAAAAACACAAGCAATTACTAAATAATTAAATAGAGGTCAGTCTAGTAAACTAAGCCAAAGCCATTCACAAAGGAAACCGTTAGTTAGATCTTAACGGTTTTAATCAATTTTTCAGGAGACCCGACGGAAGAGAGTTTTGACCCAGCAACAGGTGCGGACACGTGGACTTTTATAGAAATCTTAATTTAGTAAATTAAAATATTGCATGGCATGTTGTTGATCCGAATTGATTGCATAAGTCTGATTTATTACTTATTTAATGAACAAATATTACAACTCAAGTTCATGTTGAATGAACTTCACTAAATCATGAAGGATTACCAGGTAAGTTTGAGATATCCGTTTGAATATAAATCTCGATTTATGCGGTGATTCTTACCTGGAAATATGGAGTTTGAGATTGAACATATGAAGGAATTTTGGAAAATTTGAATAAGAATAAAGATAAAGGTCACTCTCCGGAGTCGGTTGGCCCTCGGCTTCGGCCAGTTCGGTAGCGCTATGCGGATGTGGAATTCCCTTTTGCTTGCCCAGGGTTAGAGAAAAATCTCTTTCGCCTGCCCGTGGGTTAGGGAAAGGTCTCCTTTTGCTTGCCCAACCGGTTGGGTTAGGAACCTGAGTGCAATCCTGATCTTAACTTGTTAATATGATCTTGATATGATTAGATTATGTTCTATCTTTGACTTATTGTTTGTTACATTGCAAATTATTTTGCAGTATGGTTTTGATTGGGCCGTTTTTGCTTCGGTGCTCGGTATGCAGCCAGATAGATACTTGCATCATATTAATTTCTTCAATTCATGTTTATTACTTTAAATTGTCAATTATTACCTTAAAAGCATTTATATTGTATAATCGGGTATTAATTCTAGATTACGATTTCAACTAGAAATCCACGTCTGGAACTAAAACCCGCACTGAGAATTATATTCTCACTCGCATTTGTTTTGCATGTTCCTCGATGGTTGGGGGTTCCAGGCGATCCATCACCCGGTGAGAGGACCGCCACTGGCAGTTTTTGACGGTACCCATGTTCATATGCAGGTCTTTATACCCCACCTGCATTTTGCTATAGTGTATCATGTTTCCCTAGCCCCTACTGGTATTTACTTTTACCTAGAGTACCCCGATCCTCCAGCCCCTCCAGTCCCACCTATGACCCCTCCATCACCTCCACCTACCCCAAAGGCCGCTAGTCCCGTCATAGATCTTGATAGTGAGGTTGAGGAGGAGCCAGAGGAGTACTAGTTGTTGTTATATGATGTAGTGTAGTGGTTGAAATCAGGATCACTTTTTGGTTGGCCAGTACTGGTTCCTGATGTATATATGAGTGAACTAGACTGAGTCTATGTTTATAGATCCTAGTTTCACGAGATAGTCGTCACATTTTGAGAGGTGTTTGTATGAATACTGTTATGTTCTGTGAGTTATGTACTTGGGCTTGTGTTGCAGCTTGTATATATTCTTTTATCTTTTAAATTACTATAATTGATGATATTTCCTATATTATCTGATTACAAAGGTGATAAGTGAAAAAAAAAAATGTATAATTGCACATAGGTATAATAGATAATCAAACTAAGCCTTGTGACTGTACATTCTCATGTATTTTCACGGCGAGAGTCGTCATACCCAGCTGCGGGATGTGACAGACTCTTTTGGTGGTATCAGAGCCCTGTATGGTGTCAACCCTAACTAGCCCTACGAAAGAGTGGGTAGAAGATGGGTTAAGGACGCCAATATTTCTTTTCTGCATTGAGTTAAGCATGCATGCATAACATTTATTGTTCTAAATAATTTTTATGATTTCAGCTGATAACAGTAGCTTTAGGATTTTAATTAAGGTTTAACGAGAGACAATGGAGAACGTTCGTGAACGTCGTGGAAGACGTGGCAGACCCAGGGCACAAGAAGCTAGAGGAGAAGAAAGAAATGAATTAGAAGACCGAGAGGTTAATCGTTTATTGATGGCTTTTGAACGGGGCCGAAGGATGGCGGAAAGAGCTGAACAGGGTCCTAGAGACCGAGAGGATGAGGCATTTAGAAAGTTTGAATCTTTTGCTCGACTAGCACCACCCCGATTTAGTGGAGAAAGCGGATTTAAAACCGCTGAAGAATGGTTAGCAGCAATTAAATCCCGCTTAGTGGTTTGCAAAGCTTCCCCGGAACAACATGTAGAGTTGGCAACTTACTATTTTGAAAATTCTGCTCGATTCTGGTGGGAAGGAATAAAACGAGGATATGAAGGTGATGCAACTCAAATTCCATGGGCATGGTTTGAAGAAAGGTTTGAACAAAGATTTATGGGAGCAGTTCATCGAGAAGCTATGAGGAATAAGTTTATGACACTGAAACAAGTGGGACGGACCGTCATTGAATATAACAGTATGTTTCTTAACCTGTCTCAGTATGCTCCTGATATTTCTAATGATGCCTATCGTCAAAGGCGTCAGTATCTGGATGGATTAGATCCAGATATTGCTATAGCTGTTGATACTAGGGCAAATCAAGGACTTCAAGCCTTAATGGACGCAGCGGAACAGGTGGATGTATATCAAAAGAGAAAGGCACAACAAAGAATGGTGGTTCGGAATGTTCGTGGACGGGGCGCAATAATACCTAGGCGTATTATTACAACCACACCGATTGCAAGGCCAAGTGGATCAGCCCCATCCTCAGCACCAAACTGGTGTAGGAGATGTCAACTTCCACACCCAGAAGCTCAGTGTCGTTACATTAACCGTGCTTGTTTCAATTGTGGTAGCCCGGATCATTGGGCTAATACTTGCCCAAAACCTCCAAATCCTTATTATCAGAAAGGAACTGCCTCAGGAACAAGTGTTGGTCGTGGAGGAGGAATTCTCCCACGTGGGCGTGGAATTGTACGAGGTGGCAGGACTGGAAGTGGACCGACTATTCATGCAATGGATACAACAGAAGAGGTTCCTCCGAACGAGGAAATTGTAGAGGAAGAAATTGTTGAAGAGGAAGCAGGCAACCCAGATACTTTGACTACGGAGTTGTTAGCAGGTATTTTAATTATCTCTGGATATCCTACTTATGTGTTGATAGATACAGGATGTAGTCATTCTGTTGTGTCCAAATCATTTGTGGAAATGTGTGGATGGGTAGTAGAACCAGATGAGGGAGTGTTACAAGTTCAAACACCTTTGGGGCAAGTCCTTCAGACGGTAATGCACTGCCGAGACTTAAAGATCTGTGTGACAGGACGAGAATTAGCTGCTGACTTGTTAGTCATGGATATTGCAAATTATGATGTGCTATTGGGGATAGACTGGTTAACTCAACACTCAGCTGTAATTCATTGTGCAAAAAGAGAAGTAATATTTGGACTACCAAACCAAACTGTTTGTACCCTTAAATGTCGAAAAATCTAATGATCCAATATCTTATGTTTCGGCCATAGAAACCAAACATCTGTTAGAAGCAGGAAGTTCAGCTTATTTTGTTACAGTGGTTGATTTAAATTCGACAAGTACAGATATTTCTTCTATACCAATTGTCTCCAATTATCCTGATGTGTTTCCAGAGGAGATTTCAGGATTACCACCTGAACGAGAAATTGAATTCCCAATTGATTTGATACCTGGCACAACACCTATTTTCAAAACCCCATATCGTATGGCTCCCGCAGAAATGAAAGAATTAAAAGTACAACTGGATGAGTTAATGGAAAAAGGATTCATTCGACCCAGCACATCTCCATGGGGTGCACCTGTTTTATTTGTTCGAAAGAAGGACGGCACGTTGAGACTATGCATTGATTACCGAGAATTAAATAAAGTAACAATTAAGAACCGATATCCGTTACCTCGAATTGACGATCTATTCGATCAACTACAAGGATCTTCAGTTTATTCGAAGATAGATTTGAGGACTGGATATCATCAACTTCGAATTCGTCCTAGTGATGTGGAGAAAACGGCGTTTCGCACTCGGTATGGTCATTATGAATATTTGGTAATGCCATTTGGACTGACAAATGCACCTGCAGCGTTTATGGATCTGATGAATAGAGTTTTTCGAGATCTTCTTGACTCATGTGTGGTGGTATTCATTGATGATATTTTGATCTATTCTAAGACCCTAGAAGAACATGAAGAACATTTACAACTGGTGCTAGAGAGACTTCGCAATCATCGGTTATATGCAAAATTGTCCAAATGTGAGTTCTGGTTAGAACAAGTTGCCTTTCTGGGTCACATAATATCAGGCAAAGGATTGGCAGTTGATCCTGACAAGATTAAAGCTGTAACTGAATGGAAACCCCCAAAGACAGTAACAGAGGTACGAAGTTTCTTGGGCCTAGCAGGGTATTATCGCCGATTTGTGCCAGACTTTTCAAAGATAGCTCGACCCCTTACCAAACTGTTACAAAAAGACATAAGATTTGAGTGGGAAGAGATGCAAAAAGAAAGTTTTCAAGAACTTAAGACTCGATTAGTTACTGCCCCTATTTTAGCAATGCCAATTTCAGGACAGGACTATGTGGTGTATACTGATGCATCCCGATTCGGACTAGGATGCGTGTTATCCCAAAATGGACATGTTATTGCATATGGATCTAGACAACTCAGACCGCATGAACAAAACTACCCTACCCATGATTTGGAACTAGCCGCAGTGGTATTTGCACTTAAAATTTGGAGACACTATTTGTATGGAGTTAAGTGCAAAATATACACTGATCATCAAAGTCTTAAATATATTTTCACACAAAAAGAACTTAATTTAAGACAAAGGAGGTGGCTAGAACTGATCAAGGATTACGATTTGGATATTCAGTATTATGCAGGAAAGGCAAATGTGGTTGCGGATGCCCTTAGTCGAAAAAGTCAAGTCAACTTAGCAACACTTTTCACTAAGGAACCGAAATTACTTGAGGAAATGAGACAATTGCAATTATCTGTGGAAATTTCCCAAGAGACAGTACAGGCATTCGTTTCAAGAATTGGGAAGACTAAAGGTCCAATGGAAGCAACAATAGTGATAACTGGGATATTGGCTTCCATTTCCATTCAGACAAACCTGCAAGATCGACTCAAAGAAGCTCAAATAAAAGACATTAAATTCGATAAGTATCGAGAACTGGCAAGGAATAAACCTGATTCTTTCTTTAAGTTAGATGAAATGGAGATTTTAAAATTTAAAGATAGAATCTGTGTTCCGGATGACCCAGAACTTAAGACAACAATACTCTCAGAAGCACATGATTCAGGATATACCATTCACCCTGGTGAAATTAAAATGTACCATAATTTAAAAAGAGCTTTTTGGTGGCCAAGAATGAGTAAAGAAGTGGGGGAATACGTTCGGAAATGTCAAGTGTGTCAACAGGTAAAGGCGGATCGACTTAAACCTGCTGGACTATTACAACTTCCTTGGAGACCGCGACATAAATTTGAATCTATTACAATGGATTTTGTAACAGGATTTCCACGAACTTCAGGAAGATATGATTCAATTTGGGTAATTGTAGACCGATTAACCAAGGTAGCTCACTTTATACCCATTCGAACTGATTTCACGGGCAAAGAATTAGCAGAAATATTTATGAAATTTCAATTCAAATACCATGGATGCCCAAAAGAAATTATTTCTGATCGAGATACACGATTTACTTCTCGATTTTGGACAAGTTTTCAGGAAAATATGGGTACTAAAGTAATTTTTAGTTCTGTCCATCATCCACAGACTGATGGACAGTCAGAGAGAACTATTCAAACCTTGGAAGATATGCTTCGTGCTTGTATTGTTGGCTTTGGTGGATCATGGCTAGAACACTTACATTTGGTGGAATTTGCCTATAACAATAGCTATCACTCCAGTATTGGCATGCCACCATACGAAGCATTGTATGGAGAACCGTGTCAAACACCTTTATGGTGGAAACCTCAAGGAACAATAGACCCAACAGGACCTCAACTTATAGCAGACAGTGCCGATAAAATTAGAATTGTACTTTAACGACTGAAGGCGGCACAAGATCGCTATAAGAAATATGCTGATGCGAAAAGACGACAAGTGGAATTTAAGGAAGGAGAAGAAGTATGGTTGAAAGTATCACCAATGAAAGGGGTAAAACGATTTGGAGTAACTGGAAAATTAAGCCCTCGATATATTGGACCTTTTCCAATATGCAGAAGAATTGGACAAGTAGCTTATGAATTAACTTTACCCCCAAATCTTTCCCAAGTACACCCAGTGTTCCATGTTTCTCAACTCCGGAAATACTTCAAGGATCCATCCCACACCATACCCGACTTTTCAGGTTTGCAAATAGAAAATGATTTGTCATACCGAGAGGAACCCATGCAAATCCTGGATAGAAAAGTGCAACAATTGAGGAACAAGACTATTCATTTGGTGCTTGTGCACTGGGGACGACATTCAGTGAAGGAAGCTACCTGGGAATTAGAAGACACGATGCGAGAGCGCTATCCGAATTTGTTCGGGTAAGTATCGTTCAGGGGACTGAACGATCTTTTTAAGGGGGGTGGAATGTAATATAGTGTTTATATCAGACCCAGTTTAACTATGTAATTAGGTTAATTTTAAAAATAATACTAGGATAAATGAAATTTTAAAACTATTAATCCCTAATCAATTAATTAAATAACAACAGTAAAACTTACTTCAAATTTAAATCTTCTAACTTATATAATCTCTAAAATTTATCTAAATTATTTCTAGTGGAATTTAACCTCAATTGAAATTGAATTTAACATCAGAAATATTAAATAAGGATGAAAATAGCTAATTAAGTTGATTCAAACGAGTCCTGGCATATTAGGCCACATGGTTTAGCCACAGAAGATCGAAGAGATCAATTTTTGATAAAAATCGGATTTTCACCGATTTACTGTTGGCAGCATCTCCTTTTTCTCTCCTTTTTCCTTTCTTTTTCCGCTCCGTCTGATTTTCCTCCTCTTTACTCCGCTTCTCCGACGGAGTTTCTTCGAGTTTTTAATGGCGGGATGGATTGTGACCAGCCAATCCCGCCGTAACACACAGTACCTGGCTCCGATTGGTTGATCCTCCTAGTTCTTATCCATTGGGGAACGGATAAGGCGTTGAACTATTGACCGGCTGTAAGATTCGAGCTCAAACGCCATCTTCGCCGTTGGTTTCTCTCTCTCTTCGCCTCTCAGCACCACCTATAAATACCCCCTTCTTCTGATTTGGTCGGTTGTCTGGCGATTAGGGTTTCCACTGGAAAAAAAAAGAAGAAGAAAAGAAACGAGAGGAATAGAGAAAGAGAGAGAGAGAGCAACTGCTGAAGATCCAAGGTATAACTTAGCCCTCTTGTAATCTGTTCGTTGATTCGATTTTTCTGAAACTGTTAACTGTTTTTTTTTAGTTAGGGTTTGTGCTTGAATCTGAGGTTTGACCTCTGTGATGTTGTATGTGGTTGTGACAGGTTTTGGACGAATCAAATTGCCAAGCTTAGAGCTTATACTTGATTGTTATGTGACCGAGAACTTTAAATTTTTATTTGAGTTCTGTCAAGTAATTGAAACTGTTGTTAGGCTAAAAATTGTTGTGTCAGGGGGTTAATCCTCCTGGTTAGGCGTGTTGGAGACTGTTGTGAGGCTTACGATGGGATTTCAAGTCTGGTACTAACCCCTGGTACACCTGATGTACCACTGGTACCATTCTGGTACGCTGTGGCGTGAGACAGGGACTGATTTGTGAGGAAAAAGGACTTGTTTGAAGTTTTCTAGGGGCCTGTTTGTAAAATAAAGGACCTTTCTGTAAAATAAAATGATTCAAGGGCCCCTGGGAAAATAATTAGACTGCGGGTTGGATCTGACCCCTCTTTATCGGATCCATGCGGACCCGTTACGTCTAGCTCAGGTCAACTGGGTCAGGTTGACCTGGCTCGACCCTGTGTGATGTTTGGGCTGTCCGAGTTAGGCCTGGAAATTCTGGGCCAAAAGAAAAGAAAAAGGAAAATAGATTTGAGCCCATTTCGGATTTTGCTTTGTGAGGCCGACATTTAGCTGAAAAATTTTGGATAAAAACTTAATCTTTAATTAAGATTGTGGGCTTAATAAATAAATAATTAATTAGAGGAAAAGCCATTAGAAATAATTGGGTATTCCTTTAATTAGTCGGATTCGATTTCGGGAGATGATGAGTATAGTCTAGGTAAATCAAGAACAGATGCTATGAACGCACAAGTACAGACTATCTGATCCCAAACAAACAAACGAACAAATTTTAATCTTTGATTTCATATTTTCATATTTTTATTTCATATTTCAGATTTATTAGTTTATGATTTAAGTTTTATTTTTTTATTCTCGATATTTAAATTTTAAACAATTAATTAAAGGAAACAAAATTTTTTTAAATGGTAAAGATAACATTTAAATACGGGATTAATTAAAAGAAATATTATTATAATAACTAAAATTTAAGTTATTAAAAACACAAGCAATTACTAAATAATTAAATAGAGGTCAGTCTAGTAAACTAAGCCAAAGCCATTCACAAAGGAAACCGTTAGTTAGATCTTAACGGTTTTAATCAATTTTTCAGGAGACCCGACGGAAGAGAGTTTTGACCCAGCAACAGGTGCGGACACGTGGACTTTTATAGAAATCTTAATTTAGTAAATTAAAATATTGCATGGCATGTTGTTGATCCGAATTGATTGCATAAGTCTGATTTATTACTTATTTAATGAACAAATATTACAACTCAAGTTCATGTTGAATGAACTTCACTAAATCATGAAGGATTACCAGGTAAGTTTGAGATATCCGTTTGAATATAAATCTCGATTTATGCGGTGATTCTTACCTGGAAATATGGAGTTTGAGATTGAACATATGAAGGAATTTTGGAAAATTTGAATAAGAATAAAGATAAAGGTCACTCTCCGGAGTCGGTTGGCCCTCGGCTTCGGCCAGTTCGGTAGCGCTATGCGGATGTGGAATTCCCTTTTGCTTGCCCAGGGTTAGAGAAAAATCTCTTTCGCCTGCCCGTGGGTTAGGGAAAGGTCTCCTTTTGCTTGCCCAACCGGTTGGGTTAGGAACCTGAGTGCAATCCTGATCTTAACTTGTTAATATGATCTTGATATGATTAGATTATGTTCTATCTTTGACTTATTGTTTGTTACATTGCAAATTATTTTGCAGTATGGTTTTGATTGGGCCGTTTTTGCTTCGGTGCTCGGTATGCAGCCAGATAGATACTTGCATCATATTAATTTCTTCAATTCATGTTTATTACTTTAAATTGTCAATTATTACCTTAAAAGCATTTATATTGTATAATCGGGTATTAATTCTAGATTACGATTTCAACTAGAAATCCACGTCTGGAACTAAAACCCGCACTGAGAATTATATTCTCACTCGCATTTGTTTTGCATGTTCCTCGATGGTTGGGGGTTCCAGGCGATCCATCACCCGGTGAAAGGACCGCCACTGGCAGTTTTTGACGGTACCCATGTTCATATGCAGGTCTTTATACCCCACCTGCATTTTGCTATAGTGTATCATGTTTCCCTAGCCCCTACTGGTATTTACTTTTACCTAGAGTACCCCGATCCTCCAGCCCCTCCAGTCCCACCTATGACCCCTCCATCACCTCCACCTACCCCAGAGGCCGCTAGTCCCGTCATAGATCTTGATAGTGAGGTTGAGGAGGAGCCAGAGGAGTACTAGTTGTTGTTATATGATGTAGTGTAGTGGTTGAAATCAGGATCACTTTTTGGTTGGCCAGTACTGGTTCCTGATGTATATATGAGTGAACTAGACTGAGTCTATGTTTATAGATCCTAGTTTCACGAGATAGTCGTCACATTTTGAGAGGTGTTTGTATGAATACTGTTATGTTCTGTGAGTTATGTACTTGGGCTTGTGTTGCAGCTTGTATATATTCTTTTATCTTTTAAATTACTATAATTGATGATATTTCCTATATTATCTGATTACAAAGGTGATAAGTGAAAAAAAAAAATGTATAATTGCACATAGGTATAATAGATAATCAAACTAAGCCTTGTGACTGTACATTCTCATGTATTTTCACGGCGAGAGTCGTCATACCCAGCTGCGGGATGTGACAGCCACGCCTAGAAAATCCCAAGGAAACTGGAAACTCCCAAGAAAAGAGGAATATTGCCACTTCCATCAAGTCTGGGGGCAATCAAGGAAGGAGTGCCTGGATTGGGAAAGTGACGATTCCTCTGGAGAAACGGAAGATGAGGTGTGCAACGCCGTGTCCAGATACATAGGCTCAAACACCTCAGAAGAAGAGAGTTCCGATGAGGAGCGATATGATTATAGCTCTGAAGAGGAACCAGTCATCCTGACGGCCAACCCCATGCTGATAAAACCATTGGGGAGTGACTCAGAAGAAAGTGAAAGCGAAGAAAAGGTCAGGGCACCACCGAAGCCTTACAGACCACCCAACCCTGTGCGGAAGTTACCCGCCAGACAACCACAACCAAATAAAAGAAAAGACCAATGTCATGTCAGCCTAAGGTCGGGTGCTAGGATACCAGAGAGACAACCTCCGAGGGAGACACCTGACAACAGGCCCAGAAATAGAAACGAAGCGGTGGTGGAAAACGAAACAAGGCCCAACAGTAGGCCTAGAATGTCTGTAGGTGACTACAATGTAGTAGCCCACCTACGAAAAATTCCATCACTTCTAAGTGTTTTCGATGCCCTTATGGTATCAAAAGAACTGCGCGTGGCCCTCATATACACCTTGCAAAATCCGAGTAGCTTTCAAGATTACTCTGCCCAAGAAGTCTATGAGGAAGTGGCACAAATTGAACAAGAGCCGTCCATCACCTTCACAGACGAAGATCTGATGACAGGCACATCAGACCATAATCGCTCCTTGTACACCACAGGGACCATTTATGGCAAGGAAATCAACAAAATTTTGGTTAACCCAAGGTCATCCATCAACATCATACCTCTGAAAACTCTGGTGCAGCTCTCGCTCAGCATCAGAGAAACCAGAAGAGACAAAATCAGGATCCATGGATTCAACCACAAATATCAAAAGGCCTTAGGGTCCACGGTGATCGATGTCACCTTCGGAGACCTGGTCACCCCAGTCAAATTCTTCATCATTGAAGCAGACACCACGTACAAAGCACTGCTGGGAAGACCATGGTTACATGCTTATGGCCTGGTACCTTCTACTTTGCACCAATGTGTCAAATATGTCAAAGATGGCAAGCAATGTGTCATCAAAGGTGATGATCATCCATTTGAGGCACACAAAGTCGAATTGGACGATGCCAAATACTACACGCCCAAGTCCAAACAGGGGGCAGGGACACAAAGAGAAATCCCTACCCAGGAAGTAGTCAAAGATGCAATCAAAAGGGCGGCTCTCAAAGCCGCCATTAAATCCCAAATATTGTGGGGAGCCGACAGTGACTCAAGTTCCTCAGTAGGAATAGACGAGGACGCTAGCATACCCGTGCGGGCGCTACCGTGCTCCTCCGACGAAGAAGGCGGGCAGAACTCCCTGTCTGTAGAAATAATGCCTCTAGAGCATTGCAACGATCTAACTCCTCGTGAAAGAGAACAGATTTCTTAACTCAAAACCCTCACAGTCCCACCAAAGGAGGAGGAAACTGAAAAGAACGGATTGGTGATTCACCCCAGTATAAAATTTGTGAAAATGGGGGAGGTCGATCCTGAAAATGATAGCCCATGCTCAGAGGATTGGGCACAATGGCTAATGAAAGAAATAAAGGAGCCAGGGGCCCCACCACAGGTGCAATATGCAACCAGCACCAAGATGATGGAGTTATTCCGCAATATGCAACCAGCACCTTAATCCTCTACACCACAGCTTTGGATGGATCGCTAGGGGCATTGCTTGCCCAAGAAAATGAAGAAGGAAAAGAAAATGCTCTCTACTACCTCAGCAGAATGCTGGTAGCAGCGGAGCACTCATATACTCCAATCGAAAAGCACTGTCTGGCACTGATTTTTGTAGTCAAGAAGCTCAGGCACTACATGTTGGCCCATATGGTCACGCTCATATCCAAAATTGACACATTAAAATACCTAATGACCCGACCCATGCTCACCGGGAGATTAGCAAGGTGGGCTGTCGCCCTAATGGAGTTCGATATAACATATGCGCCCCAAAAGGCGGTCAAAGGGCAAGCTCTGGTCGATTTCCTGGGAGCCCACCCCATACCAGATGACTCTCCACTCGCGTGTGATTTTCCAGATGAAGAGACCATGCACACGGAGGAGACAAACGAAGAAGAAGCCTGTTGGAAACTATATTTTGATGGATCATCGTCCATTCAACCAGCAGTCAAACCAAACCTACCCAAAAGATAGGCTGGAGTAGGCCTAGTGTTTGTCACACCAGAAAAAGGCATCCTCAGATATGCCCTAAGCCTTACAGAGCCATGTACAAACAACGAGGCCGAGTATGAAGCCTTAATTGCGAGGCTTGAAATGACACTCAAAATGGGAATCGAGCGACTGAAGATCTTTGGTGACTCCTTGCTCATCCTAAATCAAATTGATGGTCTGTTCAAGATCAGAAAACCAGAATTGGTAAAGTACCATGAAAAGGCTCTAGGGTTAATGGCTAAGTTCACTAGCAATACTCTAGAAAAGGTACCGCGGTCCCTGAATGGTAAGGCAGATGCTTTGGCCAGGTTAGCCAACGAACTCAGTGATCCAAGTCAAGAAGAAATACAAATTCTTGTCCACCGGAGAAGGGCCTTATCCCCCTGCTTCCAACAAACAAAGGAGGGGGAAGAGGAAGAAACCATGTTCGTGGACATCTTAAATCTGGAAAAGCAAATGGAAGAGGAATGGGGAGAAACGGTCCAAGTCATGGTCACAGCTAGAATAGACCAAGAAGATTGGAGACAACCTTTCCTTGACTACTTTCAACAAGGAAAGCTACCTGATAACAGATACATCAGAGAGCAAATAAGAAAGAGAGCTCTAAGGTTTGTGTATGTCAATAACACACTCTATTGGAGATCTTATGAAGGAGCATGGCTAAGGTGCATCTCAAAGACTGAAGCACAAGAAGTCATGCAAGAAGTCCACTCAGGCGAATGCGGGGCCCACCAAGCGGATTCCAGAATGCGAGTGCAAATCAAATTGATGGGCTACTATTGGCCCACCATGAGCAATGATTGCAAAAACTTCTCCAAACAGTGCCACATGTGCCAAGTACATGGGGATTTTATTCATCAACACCCAAACATTCTACATCCAACAGTGGTGTCCTGGCCTTTCGAAATATGGAGAACGGACATCATAGGTCCAATCGACCCACCAGCCTCAAATGGACGCCGCTTCATCTTGGCCACCACGGATTACTTTTCCAAATGGGCCGAAGCAAGATCATACTGAGAAATCAAAGCCTCTGTTGTGGTCAAATTCTTTACCACCCAAGTGCTTTACATGTATGGAAATCCTACAAAGATAATCTCAGATAACGGCACAGCTTTCAAAAATGCAAAGATTGCTGAATTTGCCAAAAAACACAAGATAGAATAGAGATATTCTTCAATCTACAATCCAAGGGCCAATGGATTAGCAGAAGCCTTCAACAAAGTGCTAATAAAAATTCTACTCAAGACAGTTGGGGTTAATCACAGGAACTGGCATGAGAAGTTACCTGAAGCACTATGGGCATATCGGATCACCTACAGAACTCCAACACAGGCAACGCCTTACTCATTAGTGTATGGGACCGAAGCAGTTCTCCCCATCGAAGTGGAGCTCCCCTCTCTAAGAGTAGCCATGGCATCAGAAATCCCTCTGACCAAACAAATGCAATTGAGGTTGCAAGAATTGGATGGAATGGATGAAAGAAGACTAGCTGCCCAACAAAATCTGGAGCTGTACCAAGCTAGGATGATAAGGGCCTATGAAAAGCTATCAAGAGCAAGGGCATTCAGGAAAGGTGAATTGGTGCTAGTGCTAAGACGACCAATCACTGGCCGACACCATGGCCCCAAATTTACACCAAATTGGGAAGGACCTTACATCATAGACCAAGTTTACGACGGGGGAGCCTACCTACTTGCAGATCAAGAAGGAAACCACCCTATCTCCCCCATAAATGGGAGATACCTGAAGAAGTACTACGGCCAAAACTATCCTGGCAATCCCTATAAGCATCAAAGCAAGGAGGAAAGAAGTCTTACAGATGACTGGGCCGAAAGTTGTGTGGGAATGGAGCGGCTCTTTAAGTGATCACTTCACTCTTGCCAAGCCAAAACTTAAGTCCACAGAACCAAAGGAGTGTCCTGTCCCTTTTGGGACACTCATGGGACGTATCTCCACCACAAATACCAAATACAAAACAAAATAAAACCTTAAAACCAACCCAAATAAACCAAAAGCCAAAATATTCCAAAATTCACCAAATCATCAAAATCCCCAAGTAAACCAAAATCCTAGAAAATTCCAAAAAGTAAACGTCCCACGGGCCAAAGCTCGAAGGGGTGTTCCATTCTTTTGAACATTATGGACATTCCTTTGCAAAAGCCCTAAATAAATAAGGCAAAGCTAAAATAATAATAGACACATATTAAGTAAAAAAATCCACAAAACCTGAAAAAAATAAAAAATATACAAAAGCATACACCTAAACTCCAAAGGAATAAAACATGTCCCGCCGGGCCTAAAACTAAAGGAGTGTTCTTGTCCTTTGGGCGATCATAGGACATTTTCTTTGCATAAGCCTACATTCCAAAGTACGCCTCCAAAAGGTGTTGTGCCTTGTGCTTCGAACAAGGTACTAGGTGCCTATTCATCTCACCGAATTAAAAGATGAATAAAAGTTCCGTGTCTTGAACTCTAAATTAAGACACAAGGCGGTGACCTATCACACCAACCAAGAAAATGATAGCCATCTTGAGGAGACCTGTGTGGTTCCCGAATACGTGGAATGGTGAGATTTACCCTAAGTGTTGTGCTTTGTGCTTTAAACAAGGTACTAGGTGCCTGTTCATCTCACCGAACTAAAGGATGAATGCGAGTTCTGTGTCTTGAAATTTAAATTAAGACACAAGGCGGTGACCTATCACACCGATCAAGAAAAGGATAGCCATGTTGAGAAAGCCTGTGTGGTTTTCGAATACATGGGATGGTGATAATTACCCTTGTTCGATGATTACTATACATCAAAAATCAAGAGTCAAGAGTATCGTCAGCTCGTGTAGTCTGGGAGAATCTCTCACCAAAACCTCTCAAACCAAACCTCATCAAACCCATATGGATAACCCTAAAACTAACCGGTAAGTTCCGTGCTGCCGAACCAAGGAGCATTGGAGAAAGATTTACATTGCAGACAAATGCAAGAAGAAAACAAAACCGGTAAGTTCTGTGTTGCCGAACCAAAGAGCACTGGAGAAAACCCTGCCATCTGTTCACTATGAACACATGCAGTCAAACACCAAAAGTATACATAAACCACACCGGTAAGTCTCGTGCTGCCGAACCAAAGAGCATTTGGGAGAGATTTGCGAGGAAAGCAAATCCGGTAAGTTTCGTGCTGCCGAACCAGAGAGCACTGGAGAAAAATCTGCAACCTGTTCACTTGAGCGAACACAGTCAAATACCAAAACCATAAAACCCCACCGATAAGTCCTGTATCGCCGAACAAAAGAGCACTGGAAAAGACTCTGCAATCTGCCCAATATGAGCTAGTGCAGTAGGAATAAACAACCCAAGACCCTAAAACTAACCGGTAAGTTCCGTGCTGCCGAACCAAAAAGCATTGGAGAAAGATTTACATTGCAGACAAATGCAAGAAGAAAACAAAACCGGTAAGTTCCGTGCTGCCGAACCAAAGAGCATTGGAGAAAGATTTACATTGTAGACAAATGCAAGAAGAAAACAAATCCGGTATGTTCCATGCTGCCGAACCAAAGAGCACTGGAGAAAGATCTGCAACCTGTTCACTATGAGCGAACGCAGTCAAATACCAAAACCATAAAGCCCCACCGGTATGTTCCATGCTGTCGGACCAAAGATCATTAGAGAAGTCCATGTAGTTCAGTTAACATAGACAACTGCAAAGATAAAAAGGAGACAATTGCATGTCCCACTAGTATGACTCAAGCCGCCAGTCCAGAGGGCTTGAATGAACCTCTGCATCACGTCCCACGTGTACGAGGAAAGAATAAACTCTACAAAAGACCCATGCAGATATCACAAAATCAACATGTAAAGACCAACACAGAAATTATCAAACTGCCCTAAACATACCAGGGCCCAAATACCAAAGGACCATTATCGCAAGTTATTACAATCATAAACCACAATCGTTCAAAACAGCAAGACCACAAATGTCTGCAGAAAAAGAAAAAATACAACATTCACAACACAATAACACAAGAAGCGGAGCATCATGCTGGGGGCACGGCCACGGTACCTGCAAGAGTCGCAAGGGTGTTGGAAATGGTCTGGAGTGTAGCCTCAATGGTGTCAAGGCGTGTGCGCAATTCCTCAAACTGCTGGTCCAGTTGCTCCTGGATAGGCAAAGGAGCCTCAATAGCAGAACCATCTGGAGAAGGGGGTGAAGCCTCCCTCACAGGGCTATACTGGTTGCCTGCCGCAAACCTGTGAAGAATATGACTATTCACAGGATAATCCGGGTCAGGAATCAACGTGCCATGCGACAATTCCACCCAACCGTAATGGGTTAAGTCTAAAAGCAAGTTGCGAGGATAGGCGACATGACGTCCCTCGATCTGGTTGCCCCACAGCATATCAGGCATAGGAATCTCGGCCCGCCTCATCAAAACCTCATTCAAATGAGCATGAGGAAGATACCCCTTTGGAACCTTCACCGCGTGGTACATGTTCTGAAGGATCAGACTCGAAAGGTTGACCTTCCCGCGCTTAAGAATCATAAGGCGTAGGTAAAACAGAGTCCCCGAACGTGTATGGTCAGAGAGTTCGCCTTGAGGGAAAATTAGATAATTGACCATCAAGAACAGCAACCTACAAGAAATCATGCGGTAGTGAAATTCGTTATAGTCTATTGCATGGAAAGAAGGAAAGAAGAATATGAGAAAGGGTTACCTGTGGAGCGCAGGCAAGTTCGCAGTTGAAACCTCCTCATAACCTGGATCTGACTTGGGAACCTTAAACCACTCGTGGTAATTGCGATAAGTCCCATGCCCAAATGGCCAACTCTGATAGGCGTAAACAGAAAGACCATTCAGTGTGTCAGTAGCCTCAAGTACAACGGCCAAATCCTCAACTCCAAAGTCAAGAAACCTACCAAAAAGATAAGAAGAAGCGGAAGGAGTACCATGATGATAAAAAAAGACACGCAGGTTAGCATAAAATAACCTGGTGATGTCATCGTGGTAGGCCTAGTTCAGTTTTGCCAGACCTCTGAGGCTCTAAGAATCAAGCCACCCCCATATCAGATCAAAGTACGGGGTGGAGAAACGCCCTTGTGAGTGAAAGAAGAAATAGGGGGCTGCATTACGGTCCCCACCACAGATATTTGCATGATAAAATTCAAAGGCCTCTTCATCACGGAAAAGGTAACGGTTCCTAGAATCGTATGACCAGTTCGGTTTGAGGGGAGAAACATCCTGGGCAGAGGAACTTGCTTCGTCCCTAGGGCGTTTGGGGTTCACAACACTGGCTATTGAAAAAAGAAGGAAGAAAAAGGTTGCGAGGAAATGGAATGAGTACAGACCGATATGCTGCCTCATTTATAAACCAAGCAAGACATAAGGCATGCATCTTTTCAAATCTACTGAAAAGGCATGAAATCAACCGTCGTGACGGTTTATGGCGCTTAAAAGGAAGGTGATCGCGTCGCAATCTTTAAAGCGTTAATTGACGCAAGTAAATGCAAATATAGAAACCAAGAGATAAAAGGCATCAAATAACCATCAGGTGCAATAACCATAAAGGCCACGTGGCCCAAAACATATATGAATCCAAGAACAGCCCAAAATGCTGACAAGACCAAAACCCAACAACCATATCCGAGAACAACCAATATCAAATCCAAAATATGCAACCACAAAACATAAGGGAGCTAAAGAGGCCTGTGGCTACTGAAGCAAGACAGAGCCAAGACTGCACCCGTATAAGTCCCACCGGCACCGCTACTGGCACCCTCGCAGGGGACTGGGCCCGAGGTCATCGGTCTAGTCAGTGCAGTGTCAGGAGAAAGAGCTAATCTCGCCTCGCTCATACGAGGTGGAGCAACTGCAAGGGGAGTAATCTCCATGAGAAGAACCTCCCACTCTGAGAAATCTGATATCATCTACTCAGAAGATGCAGGGGACATGTCAGACTCAGGGACACCTAATAAAATATCAAGGGAAAGGCTCGTTGTCAAAATAAAGGGGCAAGAGTGAGAAAATCAAACAGTGCAATAATATCAGAATTGCATCATAAAGACATACCTGCGGCGGTCAAGGGTAAGGGAGATATGTCACCCTGAATCTCTAACTCCACATCAGGGATGGAAGTCGCGAGCTCGCCAATACTAACAAAGCTCCGAGCTGAAGTCTGATACAGATGACATAAAGTCTATAGTCCAGAAATCCAAAGCTCCATGTCGAATGCCATCAGGGTAAAAGGGAGACGACCTGGACAAAAGAAACTCAAAACCAAAGAAATGTGGTATGGATGCACCTAAGAAAAGAGGACGATACATACCTAAACCACGAAGAATGGCTGGAATGGTAGGCGGCGGAGCCGTCTCACAAGTCAGCACTGTCACAGGAATAATGGCTAGACTGTCATCCTGAACCCACAAGTCGTCATCCGTAAGAAAAGGCGCAGGAGAGATAGGGCGGGGACGTAAAATCTCCTCGAAAGGGACCTCTATAGTCTCAATCTCGATCTCCTCCATCTCAACCTCCTCCACAACAGGCTGAAGCTCTGGATAGAGAGGACAACCTTATCCCCAACCACGAAAGCGGGGAGCAACTGAAACTAAACCAGAAGTCAACAAAATCAAAACCAAATTTAAAAGCCGATACAAAGACAAACAAGGATACATACATGTAGAAGAACCAGAAAAGAGAGGCTCCATGGAGAAGTCAGTCTCTGATGCACTCCCCTCCACCCGCCTCCGCAATACATATCGCTCCGAGTCCTCTGGTGAAGTAGGCTCCTCACGACGCCTCTTCCCCAGCTCAGAAATGGTCTCCTCCTCCGAATCCTCTAAATAGATAGGGGAGGGACAGTGGAAGGAGTCTGAGTCGTCCTCACTCTCTGAAGCGACTGGCTCAGACACATCTACAAAAGGCAAGTCAACAAAAGAAATATATACACAAAGAAGGAGAAAGAAGCAAGTCAAAAAAGGTACCAATGTGTATCGCCTAGCGACGATATGCCTCAAGCTCCGCAGCTACAGAAGTCTCCTCCTCGGAAGGATATGATCCCTCAAGAAGAAAATGAAAATGACCAAAGTCATATCCACCAAGGCCTGTTTCAAACAATGAAATGAGACAGCATGTCACAGAATGGAAAACCCAAAGAAAAAAAAGAGAAGCAATAGCATACCTGGAAATACTCCATCAGGAGGCAAAGGAGGTCCTCTATACCTCACTGGACCATGAGAGGAAATCATAGAGCCGTCTGCGCCAAAAGAAGTCCTGAGTGGTCTAAAGTCACCCTGCTGCGCCTCTCTGCGCCTGGGAACCACCCTGGAAGGATATAACTTCCTCCTAAGGATAGGAAGTCTGGGCCCGTGAGCTGCTCTAGCCCAACCTCTAAACCAATGATCATATCTCCCCAGTAATCTGGCCTCTCTAGAAGTAGAAGGCACAGTACAACTAGTCCCAGTACCAAGGCGAAGAGTAAAAGCTGCACGCTCTGCACAAGACTCTAAAGTCGCCATAGGGGCAGTCGGAAAGGTAAAGACTGAAGGAATATCCTGGTCATATCCGAACTGCCATGCACATCTCTGTGGGCTATAAACCTCGTGGATCACTCTGTCACATAACCTCAAAGACAGATATCCAGGACGGGTGCTAATCACAAAGTCCCTTTCTCGCCTAGAATGATAGGCACTCAGACGGGGATGAATATCTGAAGCGTCAGGGACGGTGTCAAGGATGACCCGATCCTCATCTGCGCTCGCAAGCCATCCTCTCAGAAAAGCCTCAGGACGGTACTCTGAGATGAACTAAGTACTAGAGGAAAAGAAAAAGTGGGCAGTAACAGGATCCGGATCAACAATAGTGCTGCCTGCAATATGGATCAAAGCTGGCAAAGACTGCCTCATACCAGCTGAAGTCAAAGGTGTATAACATCTCCTCCAGTAGATGTAAAACCAACCATGTAGAATATGCATAGGAATCACAGTAGTGGCCTGAGATGGGTCCCTCAAAGAAGTAAACTCTCTCATAGACCTATGAAAATTTGTCAAGGCCGAAATAGCCAAGACAAAACTGCGGCCACGCGCCAACAGGTTGGCCACAACAAATACCCCAGGCCGAATATACCTGGCTGGCTCACAAACAACCAGAAAGTAACATAGCCACCAGGCTATAAAAGCAGTCAAGACGGTCTCATCATCCAAAGAGAGAGAAGAAAGGTCAGAAAACTCTACCTGTATGGTAGGGATATAGGTCTGATCTGTACCCATCACAATCAGCTCCAAAGGACTAGCGAAACCTGCAGCATCATGCTCGGAAACCCGGTCCATAAAATACCCAATCCAATCTCTGAAAGGCACATCTCTACTCAGACCACGGTAAGAACGGGACATAACAATCTCGTAATAAATCCGAAAAACCCTGCGCAGTGCATCTGAGTGCAAAGGAGACCCATCACGGTCAAAACCATACAGATCCATCTCAGGTGGAACTCTCTCCTCGTAGAACAAACCTCCTACAGGAATACCCAGCAGGCAATACATCTGCCAAAGATCAATGGTAATACTCCGATCCTCCAAGACGAAGGTGTTGTGCACATAATCCCAGTTCGTTGCCATCGCCTTAAGGAGGTTGGAACCCCAAGTATACCTGAAGAGTGACAGAGAAATCCCTCCAAACAAGGACACTCTGTGTAAACGGCCTCCAAAACGGCACAAGATATATCTGGTCCACTCAATCTGACCAGGACTCCACTCCAGACCTCCCTGAACCCTCAACGGACCAGGAATCCAAGGAGAAACATGACCCCCCATCATCTCAACACTCAACAGATGGAAGTCAGAAGAGAAAGTGCTACAGCCAGTAGGGCTAAGAAAAAGGCCCTGAAAGTCATGTGATGGCCTATCTGATCTTTCATGAATGATAGGACGGTGAGTGGTATAAGCATATCCCCTGCGACTCTCAGTCCTGGAAATAGGATCAACAACCAGGCGGGAATAGCTGTACAAAGGTGGCAAAGGCAAATGGTCATGCCTAGCCAACAAACCATAAAAGTTATCTCTGCCTTCAAGGATCCTCTTTCTCCACTTCACATGCAAGTGCTCATGGACCTCGCCAGGGTCCAAGTAATGCTCAATATACGAGGTGATCGCCTCATCAGAAGGACCATAGAAACAGGTCCTCGAAATACCAAACGAAGGGTGGTGCTATATATCTCCTCAACGGGTCCCATACCTGACATATCTGCAGACTGGATACAGACAAAATGGAAATGAGTCACCAGGCCTGAACCTAAACCCGGGCCTACCAAAACTTAACCATACAAGTCAAAAGGGCTATGGGGACACCAGAGTAAACTGTTCACCAGGGTCTCACATTTTACTCTGGTGGGGGGCATTTGTTTACCCCTAAATTCTGTTGCATAAAATTCTGGAATAAATAAATATATTTTATTCCACAAATAAACCAAAATCCATGACAACAGCAACCAAACAAAATCGCTCTGACAAACAGTCTGACGCATGAGACGAAAATACAGAAATTCCTAAAAAATGGACGATAAATTAATTAATTATGGGAAAATGCCATTGCGAGCCTGTGATATCCTTATAATTAATTATCAAAAAAAGTCCTAAAAATGGAAATTTTGTAGCAGTTAAATCCTTCATATTTTTATAAGGGGCCATACAAAATTTCATGCCAAACTGACCAATGAATGAGCATCAAACAATTTTATCAAATAAATGCAGCATAATTGTCCTCAATTTACAATGGGCCGGATTACAAAAATTAAATTAAAGCCCATACAAATCAATCAAATCTTAAAGGCCCACACCATTTTTTCGACGGCCCACCCGGATTATACAAAGGCCCAACTTCAATAAAAACAAAGCGGATCCAGATTTCAGACCCGATATCAAATCCAGATCCAATAGTCGGAAACAGACTCAAGGGGTCGGAAATCGACTCAGTCGACTGGACCCGATACATCGACTCGTTTGGACTCAACAGTGGTTACATGGTCCGACTGAGTCAAGTTTGGGGATGTACACGTGTCATCCTCTGATTGGATCGGCCCTTTACCGTTTAAAACAAAAAATAATAAAGGGAAAAGAGGCATGGAACAGTACTGCTTGTCAGACGCAAGCACTCCGACGAAGACAGGTGCTCCGCCACTTACTCAGGCCTCCTTAGTCCAAATCAAATACACCGCTGGACAGGCGACAGTCTCACGACTCCAATGACACCAGACACGACCAATGTCGGAGGATAAACGATCTCAATTGAGGAGAGAGGGAGTTCACTGCCTATGAAGAAGATAATGGAATTAAACAAAGGGGAAGACAAAATCGAGCAATTAAAGGATGACAAAGCGTCACAGAGGGGCAAGTAGCATACCTGAACTAACAATTGCACAGTTGGATGCTTGTGGAGATGGATGGGTTAACTCAGCCGCGAGCAACAATGTCGAAAACTGTGTAAAGGGAGAAGGAAAGCTTAATGTGTTGCTGGGATGCACTAATTATGCTTCGTCTCGATCAGAGAGCATGCACAGAGGGAACATGAAGCTTCTGCTGCAGTCACAGTCGAATTCCTCCACGACTGGACACCTCCAGTGAAATTGGAAAGAAGGGACAGAAGAAATAAGAGTAATTGAGAGGGGTATCACTACCTCTCATCAGCCTACACTCTGGAAAAGAAGATTCTAGCGTGGTCCCAAAACACAGATGCCTTGATGAGGCCATTGTAAAGGTGTCACCTTCTTTTGATTCAAGACATCTGATGGGGAGGCAAATTTAAATCAATGGCCATGATGGGACCATGCCTTATGTAACAAAAGATGCTACATGATCATATAAAAATGAAAAGTACATCAACCAATCTCATCTTACCATTCATTCTTACAGCTGGTCATATAAAGGGACAAATGTTCACATCAGTTGCCACACCCCTAGCTGTAAGTGCAAGGGAAGCTGTACAAGATCACAAGGCACTATAAAGCAACAAAAGGCGCCCGAAAGTGACACCTTACATTCTTATGGGCAAATCAGTCCATATGGACATAAGACAAAAGAGTGATGTACCCAAAGAAGCTACAAACAAGAGATTGGAAACCACAAATACCAGTCTTACCCCTGGCTTCTACCCCAGAAATGAATCACAAGAAGATAATAGCAAACTACATCTAACCCAAGATGAAATCTGCCACAAGACAAGGAGCTGCCAGTGTCAATACACTAGGACTTGTTTGTATGGGAGGCCTCAGACCAATTTGACAAGGCATGATGCCAAGTCTAGCGCATCATAGGCCAATGGGACTATAAATTGGAACTGAAATGTGACTGTGTCACAATTTGATTTCAAATGCCATCTCTACAAACACTTAACAAACCAAGTGTGAGAACAAATTGTCACAGGTGTGACAAATGCCAACTCAAACACTTGGCTGTAAGCACTCAACCACAGTCACTCACATAATGTGACTAGTGCTAATACAAGTTCAAGTTGAACCTCAATGCCAGCCAACCATCAAACTAAATCAAGTAACCAAACAGCTAGGTAGTTCAAATGTGAGCACAACAATGTCAACATGTGACAAGTGATAACTCAAACAAAGGAAACTACAAAGCTGTCAGCCACAGCAAATCAACATAAGCCATATACAAGGCACATCAGGTGCATCAAGGCAACATAGCCATGCACTGGAGAGGAATAAACCCTCTATGAAGTATCTCAAGGCCCTCATCTGAGGCACAACAGTCAACAGCTGAAGCAAAATAGCTCACAGCCAAGGCACCACAGCCAACATACATGAAAACACTTAATTGTGTGACACCTGTCCCAGTGTCCACAAGAGCATCTTTCTCCAGGCGCCAAGAGGATAGCTATTACAGCTAACCAAGCCACAAGAGAACCATAGTAACCAACAGCCAACAAGCATGGCTTCTAATCACACAGTGCCTGACAAGCAGCCACATGAAAAGAAGCCACATCCAACAACATCAAATCACCAACTCCAAGTCCCTGAAGGACAGGAATGGAAAATCAAATTAAACCAAAGCCACTGGAAACCAGTTTACGTGTCAAAGCCAACTGGAGAGGCATGAGACAGCCTCAAATACCACAAGTACCCTCCTAACAAGCCACAGAAAGCAGCTGGCGCCAAGTAAACCCCTCCCCCAAGTATGATACTTGGTAAAATGGAGTAAACAACACCCTTTACAGCTACACAGGCAACATGTATGTGAGCCCCATGTGCCACATCAGCCAACAAGGCAGCTGTGAAAGGAAAGTAAACTTATATACCTCAAATACACTATCTCAAATGCAAATGCCACATGTCAAATGACCAATGGCCAGCCAGTGAGGTAGTGAACCATAGTAAACCACATCAAGTGAAACAAGCACAGAAAGCAGCTGGCGCCAAGTAAACCCCTCCCCCAAGTATGATACTTGGTAAAATGGAGTAAACAACACCCTTTACAGCTACACAGGCAACATGTATGTGAGCCCCATGTGCCACATCAGCCAACAAGGCAGCTATGAAAGGAAGTAAACTTATATACCTCAAATACACTATCTCAAATGCAAATGCCACATGTCAAATGACCAATGGCCAGCCATTGAGGTAGTGAACCATAGTAAACCACATCAAGTGAAACAAGCACCCAAATTGAGGCGGCAAGAGGCAAGATAGCATCTCAACCCTCCATCCAGCACCATCAAGACTCAGAAATACTTAGAAAATGCCACATGGCAATGGAGACCCAGAAGAAACCCTAGGTCACTGCCTATAAAAGAAGCAAACTCGAAGAAGAAGAGGCCCCCAATTTTCTTAATTTTAGGCTAGAGCATTGCATTTTCAAAGCTGTAAAAAGAAAAGAAAAGAAGTTTAAGTGTTAATCAAGGTAATTAGCATGTAATTGAAGTTTTATATGAAATAAAGGGGGCCAAAACGGTTTAAATTACTTTGTTCTTCTTGTTCTCCTTCTCTTTTCCTCTTTCTTTCTTTCTTGGCAATAAACAAGCCTGGTATTTGGCACTGGTTGGTATAAATACCTGGTATTTGGCATGGTATGAGCCTGGTCTTTGGCTCTGGCCTGGTATTTGGCCATGAAATTAATCCAGCCCGGTATTTGGCTGTGTAATACTCTCTCATGAGGAGATAACTTAGAGATATACACAATAAGGCATGCAAGCTTTATGCCCATGGCTACTGTTTGCATGCCACCCCAAACTTAAAAGTGATTAAGGCTATCTAGGCTGTATGCCCATGGCTACTGTCTAGTGTGCCACCTAAAAGTGCCAAAAGTTTTGTAAAATAGTTGCATTTCTCATGTTTTCAAACCCAAAATCGATTTGTTTTCAGGTGCATAAGCATGTAGGATAGTGGCTGCATCTGTCATATTCAAGAAGGGAGATTGTGTTTCTTTTCCAAACTCATGCATAGTAGGGTTTAATTGACATCAAGTAGCATCTGTTAAATGCATAGTAGGGTTTAATTGACATCAAGTAGCATCTGTTAAATAGTTGCATTGTGGTCAAAGTTGCATGTTCACTTCATCATTAAGTCACATAGCATTCAGATCTCAATAAAACCCATTGCATTTGCATAAGCGTCAAGCATGGTCACATAGGCATCTAATTAGGGTTCATGTCATAATTACCCAAAAGATAAACAAGGCCGAGTCCTCATGCATAGTAGTTCAGATAGCTAGGTATGGTAAAGCATGGTGTCCAGCATAAGCTACTTAGGCATTTCAAATAAAGATAAGGATCCTAGGGATTGGTAATCAAAATGTCCAAGTGCCAAGTATATAGTAGGCCACAACAATAAATAGGGTTTCATAAAAAAAAATGATAAAACTTCCATGTGTCTAAAAGTCAACAGCTCATTCAAGCTCATCATATCAAACATATTCCCTGAAAAAGAAATAAAAATGATTAGGGTTTCATATTGCATTAAAATTGAAAAGAGTGCTTCATTTCTCATCTAGCATAGGCTAAGTCAAAATGCATGTGCATACATTAGTCCTCAGGTTGAGAATAATAACAAAAAAGTGAGTCATCATGAAAGGTTTAACCCAACTGTATAGCATCCATTCTTGCATAATTAAAAACAGAAAGAGTCAAAGATTTAAACAGCATAACATGGCATTTGCATAAGAATTTGTAATTCCATCACTCCTCATATACATAGTCTTCTTATAAAAGGGGTCTGATGTGTCTTTGCATAAGGAGTCAGCATAACCAAATAAAAGACTTGGTCCTAAGTCTCAATCAAAATCAAGTATAGCCTAGATTGTATTAGTGTCTGTGTCAAGCATCATTTACTCAGCATAGACTTCTAATCTTTCATGCATAGCATCTTTTAAAAGGGATAATCAATGAGTTACACTACAGAAAACAAGCTTGCTTACATCTGCAACCAGTATAGTCTTTTCATACATGGCATCACTTTTGAAAACCCATTCCAGTGATTTAAGACAAAATGATGTTCAAAACTGCATAATTAACCTTCTCTGAAATAAACAGATTTCCTTGCATGGATTTCACAAAAGCTTCCCTCAATTACAAAAAAAAAATGCTTTTCATCACAGACTCAAATTTCAAATTTCCAAATAAAAAAAACACTACACAATAATAAAAAGGGGTGTGTATATCTCTAAGTTTATCTCATGAGGGGGTATTACCAGTTGCAAGACTCGCAATTGTAGCCCAAAATAACAAAGGTCAAGCCAATCCAAAACTGAACCAATTTCGGTTAAACCCGACCCCAAGTTGAACCAAATTAAGATAAAACAAACCAAGGTGGTTGGTCGCCATCAGTCATGAACCCAAATTAAGCCTAAACCAAGGGCCATTGAATGCCAAATTGGACAGAAAATAGGTCGCCAAATATGACCAGCCCACACAAAACCAAATTCAAAATTGAACAAAGGAAAGAGGGTACCCGGATAATTGACGCCTCCAGTGACTTCTCCTAGCCTCAAGAGTCCCGTGGGACCCAATCGAGAAACTCAATTCGACCCAAAGCATCTCAATCAAACTTGACAGTGTCAACCGAGTCAAAAAGGATGGATGGATATTCAAAATGAGAAAACAATTGAGGAAATGCAGTGGATAGAAGGAAAGAATGACCTAAAACAAGTCAGAAAATACCTTCAATTGGAAAAATGGCGCAGACAATCGCCGTAATTTCTCTTCCGACTAAAACCTCCCCCTCGACGAGCTGCCAGAAGAGAAAGGAAGAGGAAGGAAGAAAGGAAAAGAAAAGGAAAAGAAAAAGAGTCCCCTGGCACGAATCTTGATGCCAGGTGGACGAACAGATTTGAACCCCAACGGATCTAAAAGAAAACCCGGATGAAATCGGTGCATGTGAGCCAAAACATAGGATAGCGGGTCCCACTCATTGGATCAAAACCCGGCTCAAATCAAAAACCTCAGCGCCTTGAAAAATCCTCTGTGGCGGGTCATTGCAACCCAGTACAGCAAACAGCAAGCCTCCAGCCAATCAGAATTTTCCAGCAGATTTAAAATTTCAAAAATGCATTAAAAATCATAGGAGTATCAGAAAAATGCAAATAAAATATGGAAATGTCCAGAAAATTATGAGAAGTATTGTGGTAACATTTTTCAAGCCCAAATCCCAACACATAAAGCATATAAAATTCAAAATCCTCAAAATGATCATTTTTGTAAATAGAAAAGTGATAAAATCAAAGTTAAAATTAAATTTCTGCATTAACACGAACATTTATGTTCTGGACAGCAGGTACATTCGAACATTTGACGTTCAGGACAGCAAGTACACTCCGGCATCCTTGGTCAAATCCAGAAATTCTAAATCCAAAATTCAAATTCAGAAATTCCAAATCCAAAACTCAAATCTAGAATTTCCAAATCCGAAACTCAAACCCCAAATCCAAAACTCAAATCCCAAATCCAAAATTCCCAAAATCCAAAATTCAAAACCTAAATCCCAAAATCCCAAATTCAAAACCCAAATTCGGGAATCTTAAGTCCAAAATTCAAATCCAGAAATTCCGAATCCAAAACCTCAAACCCAAAATTCAAATTCGAATTAAAAATTCAAATTCGAATTAAAAATTCAAATCCAAAAACTCAAACACAAGAATCTCAAAACCAAAGCTCAAACCAGAAATCCTAAATCCAAAACCTAAATCCCAAAATTCCAAATTCAAAAACTCAAATCCAGAAACCGAAAAGCCCAAAACAAATCCAGAGAATCAAATTCCAAGCCCAAACATCTGGAAAAAAAAGTAGAATCTCGAGGTTTAAATTCAAATAGTCCAACTTAAAAATTAAAAAGTTAAATTCAAAAGTCCAATTCAAAAGTTGAAAAATTGAACTCAAAAGTCCAACTTAAAATTGGCATAATTAAGACTAAAAGAGATCTGATAGCTAGATTACAAAAGTCTTAAAATGTCCTAAGCCCCAAGAATTAAATGACAAAACCTCCGATAGTTAAAGACGCAAAGGCCAACGCTTTAGAGCTTAGATCAAAGTCAATAACTAAAATTCAAAAATGACATTAAAGTCTTAAAAGTCCAACTTCGTTTCTCCTGAGACTACATAGCGCGTTGCTGCAGGAGTTACAACTTAGTGTTCTTGTCAAGAGAAGGGCATAGTGCTTCTTTCTTTGCGACTCGAACGAAATCCCAAAACTCTCTAAATCCCAAACGATTGAGAATCGATCTAGATCGCTTATCTTTCTAGTATCGAACTCAAGAATCCAAATCGTTCTTTCAAGGCCGCATAGCGCGTTGACTTGGAAGTACACACCTGAAGTTCCTGTCAAGAGGAGGCATAGCGCATCTGTACTCAAGACTCGAACGAGAAATCCCCGAAACTCCTAAATCTCTAAATCGACTGAATATCAGACTAGGCAGTATAACCCCTGGTATTGATTTCGGATATCAAAAGGTGGCTATAAACCCACTCCAGCAAAATAAATAACAAAGTTGCTAAAATTGTGACATAGAAGTCAACCAAGGTCCTGTGACAAGTTTAAAGTTACACCCTGATAATCAAAAATCAAAACCCCCCGCTTAAACTAATCTTTTAAGATTAAATTAGACCCTCAGCTATATGTTAAGTTTGATTCGAATATTTCCCGATCCAGAGGTACTCTTGTCTGGTTCTCAACTCAAGCCGGAGGTAATTAACAACAGGGGCTTGCGCCTGCTGGAAGGAAAGGACCTGCAAATAAAAGCAATCAACCTTCGAGGTACTTAGAACCGTGTTAGTGTCCGTCGCCCGTTTCTCGGATGGTCGATAGCGTTCGGGTCGCAAGATGCTCGAGAGGTATCTGCTCCATATCCTTTTACCCCATGGCGAGAGCTATCCTTCGATGGCTACCCGTGGAAAAGGTTCAAAAAAGGTGCGAGACACTCTTACAAAAATCAATGCTGTTATTAAACCCCAACCTAACACCACTCAGAGTGACCTGCTGGTTTGGTTGCCTTCCCATACTGGCAGATTTTCTGTTAAATTTTGTTATCAATGGCTTTTTGATCAAACAAAGGCACACATTCAACCTAATGTTTCTTTTCATTGGATTAACTTATGGAAAAACACTTATCTTTCACCCAGATTGAAGTTGTTTCTTTGGAGATGCTTTCAGAATGTCTTACCAGTGGCACATACTCTCCACAAAAGAATTCCAACAATCTCCCCCCTCTGCCTTCAATGTAATACAGAACCAGAAGACCAAAGCCATCTGTTCTTCGGTTGCCAAAAAACTGTGCCAATTTGGAAACAAACTTACTTATATAACCTCATCTTCAAACAATCACCCAACCCTGACTTACCAATTCTCATTGCTACTCTTAGTGGTTATGATTTGTGTCTCTTTTCTAACATTCTTTCTTTGATTTGGGAAAATAGGAACAACTGTTTTTTCAAAAAGAAGGTCATGACTTGTTGGCAAATCCTGAACAGAGCTTTCTCTTCCTCTAACATACACTGCTAGCTCTTGCACTCACCCAAACAACACATTTTCAATTCTCTCCATGCCTTAACAGGATGTTCCACAAACACTAAATTTATTCTAACTGATGGTTCCTGGACTGGTACAGATACAGGGGGAATTGGAGTGGTCAGCCTGAACTATGAGGGGGAAATTGATTACCTGCTAGCTGAAAAAAGATCGGGGACTGACGCCTTTCATTTGGAGATGCAAGCTGTTACTGAAGCTCTCTCGATTGCCTGCTTTTGTCCTCAGACCTCTAACACTAACTGGTTGATCCTCACTGATTGCAAAGCTTTGGTGGATGCCTTGTTTTCTCACTGCTTCAGCTGGGTTGATAATCGTGATTCGTCTTCGGAGTTGGCAACTCTAGCGCAGAATTGGAAGAAATGTAAGGAAAAGGTCAAAGTGAGGTATGTTCCGAGAAATACAATCAGAGTGGCTCATAACCTGGCAGTGAACTCACGAATGAACAAGCTCTCTTTCAGGGGCTATCCAACGGCGGCTGATCTGGCGAAGATGAAATTATTAGCAGGAGATTTTCTCTCTTAGACTCTGTTTGGACTTGATGTTCTCGGAAATGTTTTGAAGTCATTTTAAATTAGGTGACTGCTTATGTCCCTTGGGTAGGTGGAAGGTGATGTGGGTGTAAATTTGGTAGGTGGGAAGGGTCTGGTTGGTTTTTATTTATTGCTAAGTTAGTTTTAGTCCTTTAGTTTATTTTTTCTTCTTTTTTTGGGTTGTGGCTGTTTTGGGTGCGGGGCTGGTGTATGTAATGACTGGATGTTTTATTTTCATAGCTTAAGAGCTTTTTCATCAAAAAAAAAAAAAGAGAAGATCCTTTTGGGTCCCATCTCCAACACACATGTTATAAACCAACAGAAGTTAATTAACAGGAGCTTGTATAAGATCAATTCCCAAAACCCAAAACCCAAAACACACGCATCAGGAGAGAGAGGGAGAGAGTATTTGGAGGTCGAGAGGCGTCGACGACGAGGCTTGAGAGGAGAGAGGAGATGGTTCAGCGTGCGTCGAAGTTGAGGCAAGAGGAGGCCGTGTGTCGAAGAGGAGAGGCGGCTCGGCTGGACTCTCACGGTTCGAGCTGAATTCACATCATCTGCCCGCCGGACAGAGATCTTTGGGTTTGATTGTATATATTTAAGGATCAGGTTTAATTATAGAACTCCCCTTAACTGCTGCAACCATGTACTTCCCTTAATACTAAATGCCTGTTGACATGTGAACCAATTTCATTTACTGGTGTGGAATTGATCATTCTCTTGTCTTGAGAATATACTTGAAATTGACACACTGTATGCTTATACCAAATGTTCTAAGCCCCCTTCTTGACTCAGTGGCGGAGGCAGGATTTCGAAACAAGGGGTAGAGTGTTACTTACACTCAAATTTAAAGATTGTGAGGGGAACAAATTGAATAAATCATATACAATTACATGTAAATTTAATACTTTTTAGGGGTTATTTGTAATTTACGGGGGGACAATTACCCACTTTAGACTACATGTGGCTCCACCACTGACTTGACTGAACCTGGTAGGACACTAGATCAATTTAACCTGAATCCGTTTGAATGTGCCATGAAATGTGCAAAATACAATGAATTTAGTAGTAAAGGCCAGGTCTACCCATTTTATGAGAAATAATAAAATCAGGGACTTCAACGTAAATGTCCCTCCTGAATTGCATGAATATCTTGTATACAACGTGTGTGACCTGTTGAAATCCTCTTTTCTATCTTAATGAGTTTGGTCCTGTGCAAAATAGTAAATAAAAAGGTAAGTCAGGGGCATTTCTGGAAACTCTTTCAGGAAATTCATTTTAGACGATCTGTGGCTTTAATGGATGATATAATATGATGAATTGTTGTATATACAGCGTAGTACATCCCTGTCAGTTTCTAAAACTTTTGGATGAGTTCTGAACACATTTTGTTATTTATTTGTTTGGTGGTCATCATGTGGCATATACATCCAGCTTAAGGGTTTGATAATAGAGAAAAGGATGCTAATATCATGATCGCTATCTAAATTCTAGCCCCTGACATAATTAAATGAGATTGTTATAATGATAGCTTTTGCTAGTTGACCTATTAGATGCTTATCCGTGAAGGTTTCTAATTAAGAGTAAAAATAAGTATAATCTGTACACCCTAAAGTTGATACCAAATACCAAATTAATCTGCTTATATATATAATTCCATGTTCCTTTATTAATTTACTAACTAATTTTCCTCTTTCTCATAACAGGTATTTGAGAAGAGCTTGAAAGATTTAAATCTTGTGTATGTAATAACAAAGCTTGTACCATCACTTGTAAACAATATCTCAAGTTAATTGGTCGGTACCTAACTTTTTTTTTTAAGGATAGACATGTGGTATGCTATCTGAATTTTATAGTAAACAAATGATATGTATGTACAATGTTGATTTTCGATGTCAGTGTTAGCTGTACAGCTGTACATGTTTAATTGTCAGTATAGTGCAATGTTAAGATGTAGAGTTTATAAATATAGAATATAAAATTTGCAATAAAGCATGGGTACTGTATAGTATTGTGTATATGCTTATGGGTACCATTAAGTCTTAGCGCAATGTCAGAATCTGTCTTGTGTGTACCTGTCTTACGTGTGCCTGTCTCATACGTGTACCAAACAAACCTCAATTTATTATGCCAAACCAGTGGGTAAACTAACAAAACCAACCAACCCCTTTTCCAGATTTCTATCAACTTTAAACAATATCTGTACCAGTTCTTCTTCCTGTTTGGAATATATGAAATATGTGGTCAATTCTTGTCCTAGTCCCATACGGTTCCCAATTGATGCCCAGATTTACTCCTAAATGTTCCCTGTACCAATTTCCAAGTGCCATTCAAATCCCAAGTTAACCATTTTCTGTACCAATTCCTAGACCTAAACAAGTCATATTTCTGTACCTAACAACCTCTAACTGGTACCGGTACCAAAGCCCAGAATTGATATGCGACATCCTATTTTTTTGACATCCTGTGACATCCCAGCGTCAAGGCCCATCTCCAGCGTAAGCCCATGAGTCCAGTGCTCCCTCCCTTCCGCTCTCTCCCTTCGACGCTCCTCCCTTCCGCTCTTTCCTTCGACGCTCTCTTCCTTCCGCACTCTCCTCCGATCTCTCCTTCGACTCGTGCTCTCTCTCTCTGCTCTCATCTCTCCCTGTCGCTCTTCCCTTCAACTCCTGCTCTCTCTTCGTTCCCCATGTTGCTCTCCCTCACCGCCCTCTCTTCTTCCTTCTCTTCTTCTCGATCTTCATTTTTTTTCGTACTACTTTGCATATAACAATTGAATATATCTCTTGATTCATAATAAATACTCTCTTAAGTCAAAATAGATACTTCATTTAGTTAAAAAATATACTCTCTTATATTATAATATAATAAGCTACTCCCTTACGTAAATATAATTACTCTCGTGAGACAAATTAAATACTTCTTAAAGACAAATTCATAATTGAAAACATATTTGACACTCCCTTAAAAACAATTAGTTACTTCCTTAATACAAATTACGTACTTCCATAATAAAAGATAATTGAAAATATTTTTAACACTCTCTTAATGAATGTTACATACTCCCTTAAAAATAATTAGTTACTCATTTAATACAAATTACGTACTTCTACAACAAAAGATAATTAAAAATATTTTTAACACTCCCTTAATGAATTTTACATACTCTCTTAAAAATAATTAGTTACTCCCTTAATACAAATTACTTACTTCCATAATAAAAGATAATTGAAAATATTTTTAATCCTCTCTTAATGAATCTTACATACTCTCTTACCTTTAATTAGTTACTCTTTTATCACAAATTGCATACTTCTATAATAAAAGATAAATGAAAATATATTTGACACTCCCTTAAAAAATCTTATATACTCACTTAAAAATAATTAGGTACTCTCTTATCACAAATTACATACTTCCATAATAAAAGATAAATGAAAATTTTTTTGACACTCCCTTAATAAATCTTACATACTCCCTTAATGCATCTTACGTACTCCTTTGTATATAATATATACTCTTTGATTTTTATTATGAATGACAGTGTTTATGTGAAGAGATAAGAGAAGATAAAGAAAAAATGGGAGGAAAACAGAGGAGAAGAGATCAGTGGGAGGAGAGATGAAAGGGGAGCTCGAAGGGGAGAGGAGAGGTGAAGGGAGGGTGAGAATGGGAGAGGAGAGCGGTGAGAGGAGAGCGTGAAGAAGAGAGAACGAAACGGAAGTTCGATAGGAAATTTCGCTGGGCTAAGTTTGTTGGGCCAGATTCGCTACTCCTTCGCTGGGATGTCTGAGGATGTCATTTCCGTGGGATGGCAAGTAGAATATCCGCCAAAGCCTACCCTCATTTTTACCACTCTGTACTGGTTCTATTGTTGCTAAGCCTGTTAAACCACACCCAGTAAATGTAATTAAGAAATTCGCAAACGATTAAAAGCCCAAAACATAGTTAAGCCCAATAAAAGGAATTATTAACCGAATTTACTCGGAGCGATCAAGACAGAATCTAAACAGATCTAAAATTCCCAAAATGGCCAAAAGCTCTGAAAATTTACCAAAATAACCCAAAACTTAGAAAAACTCAAATAAAACATTTATAAAATTCTAAAAAAAAAATGTGTAAACAAGTCAAATCTATTGATATTTTGATATAAAAATTTGTCAAATTAGTAGTCTTTTGAATTCTTGAAGTATCTTCATTATAAAAAATTTGAATTCCATAAAATACTGAATACAATAAAGCCCTTTTATAATAAATTCAGAAACTAAAAACTAAATAAAAATCAAAGTCAAGCAAATTCCGAAAGATTATTTCCAATCAAGTATTTTCAAATAGATATCTTCAAAAATAAAAATAAGAATAAGAAAAGAATTAAAAATCCTTAAAATATAATGTCAAAATAACAAAAATTGTAAAAGTTACCTTTATCCAAGGAGAAACGTCAAAAACTTGAAAAAGCAAAAACTCAAAATAAATCCTGAAATTCAAACCAAAACCAAACCTTTTCCCCAAAGTCACTAGAAATTTAGAGGTCCTCAATTGGGTTCCGTCAATTGAGTCTGGTACCATCAATTGAGTATTGTTTAAGCCAAAGAATATGTCCCGCATGAACACAAAAAGCATGTCAGAAACAATTTCCCTAGCCTATTACGTATAATTCTTTAGATCCCTTAATCAGGGGTTCCCGTAGGCAACTACGGGGTAATTAACAATAAGGGCTTGCGCCTATTGGAAAGAAAAGACCAGCGAAAAATAATAAACCCTCGTAAGAAGAGACTCTTGTTATGGTTCTCCTGTCGTCAAGAGATACTCGATACGGAGATCTAAACTTAAGAGGGGTGAATCTTGATTGGGTGCAAACCTAGTCAAAATACCTAGTCTACCTGATTTGAATCTTATCGTAGTAAACAAGGATCGAACACAGGGACGGTTGAAATATCTAAACCATAATTTCCTAAATTAATAAGACTTTTTATGAAAATCGATGAAAATAAAAGTTTAGGTTTAGAAATAAAATAAGATTGAATTAACTAAGATTAAAACAGTAAAACAAACTAAATTATCACTGTTCTAGAGATTAATCATGCAAATCGATGTAAAACAGGAGTTCAGGTTGAAGAACTTCTTTTATGTAGCAGGCTCCAAACGGTCCGTCTGATCTCTCAAACGGTCTGTTTGAACCTCGTGATAAGGAATTATTTAGCAGAATTTATGTTGTTTCAAGTGTAGAATCATGGCTTAACTTTAATTACCAGATACTAACTATCGTTACAGTTCAAGTTCTCAAAGTTAAGTCAAATCATCAATTAGAAACCCTAAGTTTGGTCATCACCATTGGCTTTGAGTCTCTAAATTCTATCTTTCATACAAAGGATATCTTGCAACTATCGTTGCAAGAAGGGTTCACCTGTCAGTTACTTAATCCCGGTTTCATTCATCAATTACTATCATTCTCAATTAGGTCAAACACAAATCAAGCAAAGATATAGATTATTGGTAACAAATTAGACAAGGCCTTAATCTAATTGGTTTAATCAGTTCTGTCAAAGAAATTCATGAAATCACATAGCAATTAAAACCAAAAGATAGAAATCGCAAGAAAATAACATAAACTCCAACTAAATAATATCAATATCAACTACATAAAATTGGTTCCCTACCGTTGCCCCTTAAAACTAAAATTACTCTAACATAGTATTAAAACAATAAATAAAATAAGGTTTCTCCAAAAAATAAGAAATCAAAGAGAAATTACAACAAAATTCAACTTGACTTCTTCTGTCTGCAATCTAGCGAAATCAAACGGTCCGTCTGAGGTGTTAGACGACCCGTTTAGAAGGTTGGCTGGCTAGGGTTTCGCGTGATCTTCTCCTGAATCGTAATTGTCCCGAATCTGGGACTTAGCCTCTTTTAAATAGCCATCTAACCTTGCAGAAGGTCGGTCTGAGTCGTCCTAAAAGTGCTTGGATCGTGCAAATATGGCAGTTATGGCTCAGCAGAAATAGGATGCCCTGAATAGTGTCTGGTTTCGGCATAGTCAAACGGTCCGTCTGGGGATCCAGATGGTCCGTCTGGGGATCCAGATGGTCCGTCTGGCGGCAGTCTGGGCTGGGCTGAAAAGCTGTGTCGATCCAACTCCAAAATCTCGTCCAAAATCGCCAAAAATCAACAGATAACAGTAGAAAATGACTGGAGAACCTGAAAATATGTAGGAGCAACAGCAGTACCAAGCTTCTACCCTAAAAGTATCAAATTATTATTAAAATACGCAATATTTAACCAAATTTAAGACCTAATTAGGGTTGAAATGCATGCATAAAAACTGTTGATCAAATCTAAGGCTTATTACCTTTCTCGAGGAGACCCATTCTTTTTTCGAGGGATGACGAAAAAGCCCGCACACTCTCTTCTAAGAAAAATTTCATGAAAAAACTTGAAGCAGAAGACCTCCAAACAATTTAGTTCAAAAAATTCTCGTTGCCAGTAGATTCCTCATGTAAGGAGTTCATATTTATTTATGTCTTACCGCAATTATTATTATTATAGGAATTATATTTATTAAATATGATATTTTATTGTATATCAATTGGGCCTAGAATTAATGCACTTAAAAGAGAAGATTAAGGAGACCAAATTGTGTGTAACAATTTGGGCTTCAAAGCCCTTTAAGAGGCAGGCCTCGAAGGGAGGGGACCACTAATTCTAGAGTTTGTGGAAGGAATTGGGTGAGGTCTATATATACCCCTCTAATTGGAGAATTAGGACACCCTTTTGAGAGCCTCCTTCTTGTCCCTTTTGAGGACGTCATTTTTAAGGTATGAGTAAAATTTTCAAATCTGAAATTTTTGCTAATCTCTTGCATATTTGTTAGGTCTAATGTGTTAAGAATAGTTCCACCTAATTAATTGGAGAATTAATTGAAGGAGGAAACCAAGGATTAGACTCTTTCTACTTGAATTACTAGCATAATTTATGGTAGAAGTTGATTAGTCTTTGTGGAAATCACATTCGCGAGGCTCAACCAATGCATGAGAGTCGATGGCGTGCTCGTCTCCACCACCACCGCCTAGTCGCCGGCCTCCTCGAGTCCACCAAGAAAGTTAATCACGTTCTACAAGGTAAATGCTAGTATATCCAAAGAACAAGTCTAATCCTTCTTGATTTTCTCTCTTCTTGCAATTAACTATTTAATTTAGAGGAGAGAATGGAGCTCAACACATGAGCAAATGAGAGAGGAAGAGAGTTGAAAATGGCGGCTAGGAAGGAAGGGAATAGAGGAGAGAGAAAATGTTAGGTGGAGGCTCTCATAAGTGGTCCTTATATAGAGCACAAAACCTAATTGACCTCTTCCACCATTAGAGGCCGGCCCCTATATGGGCTTAGTTGGGCCATCTCTCATATTCCATTTGGTCACTAATTCAATTAATTAATGTCCCATTAATTTGCTCTCTAATTGGGCTTCCTATTTACTATTAAATAAAGGCCCAGTTAATTAATATAATCATTTATATTAATTATGTGCTGAACTAAATTAATTATTAACTCATTAATAATTATTTTAGGATTAGATAATGCATTAATTTATTTCTATATGATCCCTTTGACTTAATTAATTATAACGGTTCACAATGGTATATAATTAATTAATCAACTTATCATATTTCCACAGTACTTACTGCTGCGAATAAATAAATTATGCACTGTGTGATTAAAGTCCTATTTGTGTGATCCTTTGAGGATTTATGCTATGTTGGCCATGGATTTAAATCGTTATTTAATTCCAATAATTATAAGCGGTATCTAACAACACGTTATGATTCCCAATTCTCATAAATAATGTACTGCTACAATATTCAAATCCTGCATAAGAAATAAAAGTATTTCCTTGTCTGATTCTTATGTCACATGATATCACTGTATAATCTAAAATAGGAATGTGTCATTCTTGCAGATTATACATTTCTTGATCTAGAGTTGATTGTACAAGTTGGCCAAGCAATCCAACTCCATCAAGGGGCTCAAATAGATATCATCACTCACTAGGTATACTAATGAGGGACATACGGTTTTCTTGATGAACAACATTTTCCCGCACAATTCAAGAGAGCATAAATAATGTCTGTATAGCAGCCTTTATCAGGAATCAACATTAGACGATATTTATATAACATATCCTCATGTGGAAAAGTTGAACATCTTAAACATAAAATCAAACTCATATGAAATAAATAATAACACATAACACAATCCATATGTTTATTTCATTGGGTCATGTCCTGTACTATGTTCTAATAACATACTGTATGGACTTTTTCGTCATCCCTCGAAGAATGAAAGGGTCTCCTCGAGAAATTGGAATAAGCCTTAGATTCACCCCCCTTAAGGTTCGATCTCTGCACCGAGTATCTCTTGACAACAAGAGAACCAGAACAAGAGTCGCTTCTTATGAGGGTTTATTAATTTTGCGGGTCATTTCTTTCCAATAGGCGCAAGCCCCTATTGTTAATTACCCCGTAGTTACCTACGGGAACCTCTGATTAAGAGATCTAACGAAAATATGTAATGGGCTAGGAAGAATCGTCTCTTAAAGTGACTTAATTGATGGTACCAGACCTAATTGACGGGACTCAATTAAGCAACTTCTAAAATTCTAAAATTTCTAACAGTAGGGTTAGCTTTGATTTTCGCTTAAGGGGATAACCTTCTTTATTTGGAGTCGTCTTGAAGTCGTTTACAGTTGATTAAAGTTGATTAGAATTGTTTAATGTTATTTACATTTATTTAAAGTTGTTTTAGAGTCATTTTAGATTGTTTAAGATCGATCGCAGTTGTTTGATAGCTCTCGGGGCAACGGCTAGCCTTCTTGTGAGAGTAGAAGAAGTTTTACAATTTTTGTGGCCTCTTAGGCGGCCTTCTTGTGAAAGTTGGTTCTTTTACAACCCTAGGGACCTCTTGGGCGGCCTTGTTAATAAGAGTTGATTCTCGGGTCCTTTAGCGACTTCTTGTGAGAACAAAATGAGTTTTACAACCTTCGGGGCATCTTAGGCGACCTTCTTATGAAAGTTGGTTCTTTTACAACCTTAGGGGCCTCTTGAGCGGCTTTCTTAACAAGAGTTGGTTCTCGGGCCTTTTAACGGCTTCTTGTGAGAACAAAAGGAGTTTTACAACCTTCGGGGCCTCTTAGGCGGCCTTCTTGTGAAAGTTGGTTCTTTTACAATCCTAGGGGGCCTCTTGAGCGGCCTTCTTAACAAGAGTTGGTTCTCGGGCCCTTTAGCGGCTTCTTATGAGAACAAAAGGAGTTTTACAACCTTCGGGGCTTCTTAGGCGGCCTTCTTGTAAAAGTTGGTTCTTTTACAACCCTAGGGACCTCTTGGGCGGTCTTCTTAAAAAGAGTTGGTTCTCGGACCCTTTAGCGGCTTCTTATGAGAACAAAAGGAGTTTTACAACCTTCGGGGTCTCTTAGGCGGCCTTCTTGTGAAAGTTTGTTCTTTTACAACCCTAGGGACCTCTTGGGCGGTCTTCTTAAAAAGAGTTGGTTCTCGGACCCTTTAGCGGTTTCTTATGAGAACATAATTGAATTATTCAGGCAAGGGGGTCATTTGATAAAATCTAATTTCAAGTTATATGAAGTTGATCTCAACCCCAGCGAGGAAATTTTCCTCAAATAAAGAGGTTTCAGCTTTGTCTTTGAATTTCGTGTTTTGACTTTTTTATTTTTTTAGTGTTTCTCTTTGGATATTGGTGATTTTCACAATTTTTATTCACTTTGGCCTTTTATACTTTTGGGTTTTCGAAATTCTTTTTCTATAGTTTTGAAAATATTTATTTTTGAGAATATTTGACTTTTGAAAACATCAGTTATGAAATCATTTGTTACTTGAAAGTATTTAGATTTTAATTTTGGAAATCTCTTTGAGAGGCATTTGATGAGTTTATTATTTTGACATCTTGTAATTTTGAAAATATCTGTATTTTGAAGATACTTGACTTTTGAAAAATATTATTTTACAAAATATTTTATATCTCGCAAAATCCTTAGGTTTTAGTTATTTTATTAAAAGAGAATATTTAGATGATTTACTATACTTCTAAAATTCATGAAATTCATTTTTTGTATTATGAAAATACCTCAAGAATATAAAAGGCCACTACTTTGACACAACTTCATATCAAAGTATCAGTGAATTTGGTTTATTTTGATTTTTTAGAATTTTATAGATATTTTATTTATATCTTTCTGAGTTGTATACTATTTTTAATGAATTTCTGAAGTTTCAGGCTGACTTGGCGTTCTCTATTGGTCCATGTCTGAAAATGGACTGACGTGGATGCTAAACGGCTTGATGAGGTGAAGGTGATCTCATAATTAAAATTCCCGCTGGGCCTGCATATTTTACCCTTAGGCTTGTCACGAATATGGGTTTCATCTTAAGACTGACATTTTATTTCCTTTCAAGTTTCTAGGGGTGAAAACGGCACCCGTTTCGACCGTCCGACCGTTTCGTTTCGTCCGAAACGGAACGGTAACGGTCAAGGATTTTGGTTTCGTTTTAAAAACGAAACGGTTGGCGCAAATGAAAATCAGTTTCGTTGATGTAACGAAACGGTTAACGAAACATACCAGTTTCGTGATCGTTGTTTCGTCCGTTTCGTTAAACATTCTACGGAACTGCTTTTATTTCGATTGCAGATAATGGTTGCGGAGAGAACGAGGACAAAACCTAATCTATAGCCGCTCGCGTCATTTCTAAGCCGCTCACCTCTCTCTCACTCGTCGATTACCTTTCCCCCTTCCTTCTCCGACCGCTATCCTCACCAAATCCCTCTCTCACTCGCCCCCATTTGTTCTCCAACCTTCTTCTGTGCTGACACCAGAGGCAACAAGTGATCCCTCTCTCTCATTCGCCCCCGTCGTGGGCCCCTCCGCCTGACCACTAGAGCGCCTTCACCTCTGCCTTCACTAGATCCAGGTATCAATCTTCTATTTTTGTTTGTTTTGAAAAAGATTCTCAAATTTCTTCACCAGAGCGCCTTCAAAATTTCTTCTATTTTTTCTTCTATTTTTCCTTATATTTTTTTCTCTGCCTTCTGTGGCATTTCCCCTTTTATGTAACGGATGGTTAAAATTATTTCTCCATTTTCTCAAATTTGTTTTTGTTTTACTAATTTGAAGTTACAAGGCACACAACTCATCTTCCTTTCTCAAATTTGTTTTTGTTTTACTAATACATGTAACTGTGTTTTTTGACAATTAGGATGAGTTGTGTGCCTTGTAAATTCTTCTCAACCAGTTTTTGTTTTTACTAATTTGAAGAATTTGCTTTTGTTTTTGGTAAATTCCGGTTTACCAGTAAACTGAAAACTGATTCATGGTAAATTCTTCTCAGTGACAGGTCCAGCAATTCTTCTCAATGAATCAACATGTGCACCAGGATCAGCGATTCTTCAATTTGATGTTATTTCACTTTTTCTAAAAGACTTGTGACTGATTTCTGTTAGACACTGTTGAGATAGTTAGCTTGTGTTTTGTGATGTACTCTACATTCTCTTGTACATGAACTCTAAGTTTCTCTTCGAGAAATGTTGTGAATTCATTTCCTCTCTATCTCTCTCTCTACTTTTTCTTCAAGAACTCAGTTTCTACAAGGTACTGGTACATGAACGGTTAAACGATATCAACCGTTTTGATCGTTATTTTGAACACAAAGATCACGCAAGGAAATTTTTGTTGCGTTCAAGAAACGCAACGCAAAACGCAAACACAAAAAAATTTCCGTCTCCTCATGAAACGGTTAACGCAAGGCTCTCCTTTCGTGCTCGTTTTCCACGTTATGCAGCCCTACAAGTTTCTCCGTAAGTTGACAAAAGTTGAACATATGGGTCCTTCCGCTATTCAACCACAGAAGATCAAGAAGAGTCAGCGCTGGGTTTGAACGAGAGAGACGGGTTGTATTTTTCCTAACGGGCTCGACGACAGGTTTGGATCCGCTTGCGATTGCGACCACCGCAGTTGACAAGGAGGGATTATACGGCATCGCTGGACTGAGGGGAAGACGGTGGCAATCTCCATTTTAGTCGCATCACTCTCATTAATTTGTAATGGGCACTTGTTCGATTTGGTCCCTGAAAGTCTTATTTTCACATTTCCCGGTGATCGCCGTAGCTAAAGCCGACAAGGTTGGCCTCGTTAGAACCGTGACAGAGAGTAGGATAAGAAAATACGTTCAATTTGCGTTGCGTTATTCTATTTTGATGGAGACACCACTTGCCTGGTACGGCTTGGTATGAATCAACACCGAGTCAGTGCTGATGGTCTCGGAGACATAACTCGCGCAAGAAGGGTGATGTTCTACGTCAGGGTAGTGCGAAGAGGGTACTCTAAGGTTCAGTTTTTATTATGTTTACATGATTTAATGTAATTGTCAGAAATCTATGTCGCCGATTTGGGGATAATTGGTTGGTTCTGTGGTTAACCTTAAAGCTACAAACATTTATTCAATGTACCTGTATGCTAACAATTAACAAGTTCATAGTTTATCATTCTTAATTGCCCTATTAACTTAAACCTATACTTCCTATCGCATGGCGTCCAGCACACACGAATGAAGTAGCTTCTTTTCATGTGCCTTGTACTATACTTACAAGAGGAAAACGTGGTCCAGTAGAGTCTAATACCATATACATAGTCATTATTGTGTCAAAATTACAATACACTTGAGTTGTAAGAAAAGGGTCAAAACTTTAACTTGTACCACTCTTTACTGTACGAACACTTATACATAATTTTCTGCTGCACAATTAATTCATATTCAAGTGGAACAAAATCAGATCATCATGTGTAGCCTATTTACATTATTCATACAACTGGCAGCAAAACAAAACAACGCAATTCCTTTGGCAATTACTGGTCTTCTTCACACAAGCCTACAGAACTCATATAAATGTAAACCTTATTTACAACATGACTTAAATATGGAATTGAATTAGTACCAGAAACTGAGGTTATTAAAGAAGGACCTGACAAGCATGACTGTAATACTTTTGCAAAGATGTCCATCAATTCTAACTATTTCTATAAAAATGTAACTTAGCAATTCACTTCAAGAACTCAATTTTGGATCTAATTAGCTATGACACAGCAAAGAAAACAATGTCAAATATGCACAGGAGGACATAAAATTTCATCAAATCTGATTTTCATAATTTTACTCCATTAAAACAATCTTAACCATGGGAACCACACTATTCTATAGCAATATCAACAGTCAACGACAAGGGAACACCCTTTTTTACCGAGGACCATGGAAATTCAATAATTAAACACACATGAAAAATTTAAACAGAATCACTTACCAATCAAATAGTAATATTGATCAATCAATGCAGATTTGAGAAAGGAATACAAATTACTCAAGTCAACCTCGAGATATCAAGAACGCTTAATCAGAATTATTCATTTGAGCCCTTATAATTGCAGCTATTACTAAATAAAGTCAAAGCTGGCACTTGATTTTGGATTCACAACCTAATCTAAGTTTATGAAATTTCTGATGAAATTTGGGCAGCACCTCCCCTAGACCTCCTCTGATTTTGAAGGTTTAAACAGTTCAATCGAGCTTATCACTCAATCAAACGTGTCTAAACCCGGTTCACCAAGGTGGCATAGCCTCCTAGCAAACCATAGAGGAGGTCCAGCGTAGGAGCAGGGCTCCATGCCAGATGAATTAATGCCACCATGGAAGCATAGCTTCCTGGCAGCTCGAGAAGATGAATTTAATTAGCATTTCGTTTAATGGAGCTTAATTCAATTACAGAAAAGAGAAGTGTAGAACAGATCTAAGTCTACTCATTTCAAATTCAGAAGCTCATCATGGAGGCATGGCCTCCTAGCAAGCCTCCTCTCATGAAATTAAATATCCAGAGATCACCGTGAGAAGAAGAGAGCAAGAGAGCAAGAGAAAGCAAGACTCGTTCTTTCTACAACAATTGAAACGCCATTAACTAACAGATCAAGAAAGTCATGTCAAAATAACCTATCAGAGAGACATTAGAGATTCTATCTTCTCGATTTCGATCCAGAGAATCACCATGGAGGCATGGCTTCCTAGCAACTCCCTTTCTTGAATTGAGAAGATCGAAACCTCAATTAACGCGATTCTATGCTAATTTACAATCAAGATGCTCAGTCAAAGATAGCAGATTATCAAATCGTAAACAATTCAAAGAAAAATTCAAGAAGCGACTTTCAAACAAATTTCGTTTTTAATTCAAAATTGCATCAAATTCATTCAAGCAAGAGTGCAGATCACATTCAGATCCCTTCTACACTCGCAAATACACAAACCTACCTTGATTACAGATGCTTTCTTCACCTTTCTTGCTTTCTTTTTTTCTGTTTACTAGCTGTTCGACTAAATGCTTCTCTAAAACCTAAGCTTTTGTATGGAATTCTAGATCTGAAAATCTACTTGGGAGCCGTCCTTGATTTCTCCTTTTGAACCCCTATTTATAGGCGTCGAAGAAGGGGTCTAATGCTTCTGGTTCGCTCCTGCCAGCTGGACGCCCGACGGTTATCATGTCACAGAATCGCCTCAACAGATTTCTGTTGGAGGCTCCTTCTCCCTTCCGTTCCTTTTTTTTTAATTCCCGGCAAATGCTACACCGTAACACCTTCTTGTGGACCCAGTGACTTCCCTCCTTATTGTTTTTTACTTCCGTGTGCATCCGCTTCTCCTTCTACGAAGGGATTGATTTTTAATCAGAAGAAAACTCAGCGAAACCTCTCTTCTCCTTCGTTGTCCCCCCGGTTCACAGTGAACCACGCAGGAAGTAGCGTATGAGGCTCATACTGCACATGTATTCATCTCTGGTCTTGTACGGAGGGGATTTTAAAACTTCCCTATAGCCTCTTCTCCATTTCTTATCCCATTGGATCTGTCCATTTATTTAATTTTGTTGCATCTTCATGATTGCTGAAAATAAATAAAAATGTTTGAGGCAGTTCCCAGTAGAATTTCTCCATGAAACTTCATATACAGACTTATAAAAATGTGTAGAATCCATTGGTGCCAAGAATTTTATGAAAAGAGCCCTCCATTTATTTTATTTATTTTCTCCAAATGTAAGGGCCTCTTTGCATAAACTGAGAATCATGTAGAACTTCTGGCCAATCTAGGGGCACCATAATTTTCCTCATGCTTTATTGTATTTTTGGATGACTTTTCATAATTTTTGAACTTCATCTGATATCTTTCATGGATTTTTCAAGCTCCTTGATTTTATTCACTATGAAATTATCCAATTATTTCGCGAATTAGGCACCATAAAATAGGGTCAAACACATACACATATGCAATTAAGTTGGTAACTTCTTACCTATGATTTGTAGAACTTAATCATCACTTAACTTACATACTAATCTTTTATGATAATTAATGTTCCTTGTTAATTATCAAGATTACGGACGATTTAGATTTATTACTGTCATTCTGATGAATGATCCACAGAGATCCACAATTCAGATCCTCAACCTGAATGATCTGTCAGTAATAAACTCTAGGAACAAATGATCAAATATCATCAATAACATAAACTAATAAATTAAGTCATTAAATATTGACTTCTAGGACATAACTCCAACATTTTCGATGCTTGAAAATTTGTTTTAATTGCTCAAACCCCACAAACTAACATTCTACAGTCGTGTCAGGTTCATCTGCTGTGCCATGTTGTGTCATGCCTAAATGTTTCACGTGTCATATCGTGCCGTGTCTAAATTCTAAGGGATGGACACGAAATACCTAAGGACACGCCACGCCTCGTGTCTCCGTGTCGTGTCTTCTTTAGAAGCGTCGTGCCGTGACGTGTTCGGACACCTCTAACTTTTTAACATAAATATAATTTGTTTACGGAATTTAAAAATCATGTTTGATAAAATATGTCAAAAATTAAGAAAATAAACATGCTTTACAATTCAATTAAAATATTTATTTTTAATTTTAATGTGAAATAATATTTTTAATTTTATAGTAATCATCCTCTCTTTTCCAGACTTGGGACTGGCTATGTTTGAGAAAATATAGATGAAGTTACTAACTTAAAATTATATTAATTACAGGAGATGATAAAATTATACTATTCTTATCATTTAAGTATTTGTTAATTTCATGTTTGATACAGATGGATAATTTATACTATTCTTAATATTTAAAGTACAAGGGATGACAAAATTTTTTCAATTTTTTAGACAGAAGGATAATACCTTTGCGCCTTTGGACCTTTACATTTTGCTTATAAAATCATCCTATTTACACTATAATATTTTTATTTCCAATTCTAATGGATAAAAAGAGCTTTATTTGGAATTAAGTCTTATTCATAATTCTTGATTTTATGATTAAATGTATCTTGTGCAAGATATAAAAAAATATATAGCATGTACATAAATGAGAAATCCATCATATTTCTGTAAGCTTAATGCGTGTCTCTATTTCGTGTTTGGCGTGTCTATAAAACGTGTCGTATCTCGTGCCGTGTTTCGTGTCGTGTCGTGCCATGTCTGGAAAATTCACGTGTCATGCCGTGCCATGTCTATTTTATCAAAGTCAGACACGACATGCTTAAGTTGTCGTGCTATGTCTGTGTTTGTATCTTGCTGTGTCGTACCACCTCTGTATCGTGCCGTATTCAGAAACGTAGTACTTTTTTTAGAACATTAGTTCTTAGTAAGTCAAGTTGAAAATGTGATTAGGTCTGCTACTGTGATATATGACTATCTGTCCTATCGTAAGACTAGTCGTCCTAATGTATCTAGAACTCCACTTTGGCTATTTTGTCGAGTTGCTTCAAGATGATCCTCAAAACAAGAGCCGGGCTACAGCTGAACCTTTCTTCTAATCTAAAATCAACAAATTCACGTAAAAACAAAAAGTATTCAAAGGTAATTTATAGGACATAAACCGGATTGGAATGTGCGCATGTGAACCCTACATCAATAGCTTTTTTAAAGTTGAATTAAATTTAAGATCCATTTAGTAGTACTTGATAGACACACCAGATTATTTTAACTTTTAAATTGCAAGATTAATTTTCTTATGCCTAAAACGTATAACTTAGCGCAAGACAAGTACAATTGTTTAAACTTGAAATGTTAATGATTGATCTAAATTGATCGAGGCGTAAACCTAGTCCAAATAATCTTGTTTTACTGATGTAATCTACATAGTAAAGCTAAGGGTCAATCTCGGGATGGATCAAATAACCAAACCTAATTCCCAAAATTATTGAAGACTTTTTTATGAAATTCTTGTTGAAATAATAATTGTGTCAAGTAACAATTTAAATAAACAATTTAACAAAATTTAAAAAGTAAATCATAAACTCCATTATCACAGACCTAGGGTAATTCACACAATTTAAGATAGACTAGAGGTTTGGTCTGCGAACTTCGTTTATGTAGCAGGTTCCAAACGGTCCGTTTGAACCACGGCTAATTGAATTACTTAGTCGATTTTATTCCAATCAAGTGCAGAATCATAATTTAATATAAGTCATCATATACTAACCGTCATTACAGATTTGATTCCTATGGATAAATCATTTCATCAATTAGAAAATCCTAAGTTTTGGTCATCACCATTGGCTTAAGTCTCCTAAATTCCATCTTTCAGTCGAATGATATCTTGCAACCATCATTGCGTGAAGGGTTCACATATCGGCTACTTAATCCTGGTTTCATTCATCAATTACTTTCATCCTCAATTTGAGCAATCACAAATCATGCCAAAATGTAGATTATTATTACCAAACTAGACAAGGTCTTAATCTCATCGGTTTAATCAATTCTACCTAAGCAATTCATGACATCTCATAAATAAATAAGCATCAAAAGATAGAAATCACATGATAAAACATAAAACTTAACTAAGCAATTCAATTAACTACTACATAAATTGGTTCACTACCTTTGCCCTTAAATAAGTACTTAGCCTAACAAAGTATCAAACAAACAACAATAAGGTTTCTTCGCAATCATAAAGTAATTAAAGAAGAATTACAATAGAAATCAATCTCTAACTCCTTTATTTCTGTCTTTGGCGCCTTCAATCAGTCCGTTGGGGTCTCCAGTCGGTAAGTTTGGATGTCTCTCTGGCTATGTTTCGCGTGAACTCGCTCCAAATCTGTAATAGGGGTTAATCAGAGGTCTATATACCCTTTCTTTTATAGTCTTCGAGACGTGTCCAAGTCTGTGTAGAATCGTGGAGAAAATGTCTGGATCGAGGGTGTAAATATGGCAATAGTGCAGCGGGTAAAAACATCATGCCCTGAATAACTGTTGGTTCTGGATGGCCCAAACGGACCGTTTGAATGTCCAGACGGTCCGTCTGGAGGTCTAGGTTGGGCTAAAAGCTGTTTGATCCATCTCCAAAATCTCGTCCAAAAAAATGTCAAAAATCACTAGAGTTGCACAAAATCATCGCGGAGAACCTGTAAACAAGAAAAGGTAACAACAGCACCAATCTTCTACCTAAAAAACATAAAAAATCTATTAAAATACAAATAATTTATATAATTTAAGTCCTAATTAGGTTTGAAATGCATTCATAAAAGTCGTTGATCATAAATCGACTCTTTGTTGAGTAGATCAAGTGTCAATTTCAAGTCTTCTGACCTAATATTAAGTTTGATCATAATACAGGCTCGTTTAACCTGACCTAATATGTTTTTCTTTTCTTTTTTAAATATCAATTTTCAATTAAAATATATCAAAATCATGCAAATGTCCGGAACAGGGCGAAATGGAGAAAAGCTAACGAATAAAAGTTAGGTAGTTTTCGAAAAATTAATGATTTTTGGATGATAAATCTTGAGTAAAATACAAGATTGATTTTTTCCCCATCCCATATATTGTGCATCTATTCAGGTATAGTAGTGGATGAAACGAGAAAAAATAATAATAATAAAGCACAGACACGATTAGTTTGAGTATTTTCCAACAAAAATATTAATTATGTATCATTATATATTTCTCTTATGTGTCATACGTCTATTGGATATTGCATGATGATACAACACATGCACATGCGAATTTGGTTGATTATTTAAAATGCATTTCATGTGATTTAGTGAGGAGCTTCATGCATATAATTTGATGACTCACGAGGTAATCAAGAATTGGAGATTGAAAAATATTTTAGCAATAATTCGCCCACTTATATAAATGAACATGCACGATTGGTTTCATCACTATAAATTAATAACAATTTCAGTCGATCTTTTTATATACAATGAAAAAACAAAATTAAACTTACAGCACAGATCTTTTTATAGAATTTTTTTTAAAATAAATATACAAGTGAGATGTTGGAGACAACTAAATATACTTTCAAAAAAAATATATACAGGTGAAATATTTTTTTTTAAATTTAAGTGAGATGTTGATCCTTGAGGGATTGGTTGTGAACAATCGACCACTGCCATGGTTGATTAGCTTCATTTGGATTTTCATGATCTATTACCTTCAGTCTCTTATGAAATTTGTGGATCCTCTAGATAACATCACCATAGTATTGAAGAATAAAATTTGAAAATCTCGCATCCTCCAAATTAAACTCTTTTCTGTTTGTCACAATCTCGCAGACGTGATTGTGTAGTAAACTCTCTTAAACTCTCTACACCAAAAAAGACAAATACAACACCAATTAATCTAATGTTTTTGTTAATTATAGTATTACACAAGTTTTGGATTTAAATGTGCTATTTACTCTTCTGGATCTTTTCATATATTTTCAAATGTTTAAAGATAAGAACATAAAATTCGTTTTGGTATATATATTAGAAAGCATATGTGAAGCATGAGATTATTGATTAAGTTGGTATCTTAATCAAATATATATGCTCTATAATGGATATAATCAGATGTATAATAATATTTTCTGAATATAAATAAACTTCATAGTGACAAGTAGTTGTTAACATCTCAAGATGTACCTTCATAGGAGTGACAGTAATTCCACAAACATTTACTAATTAGGGATGTTTTTGGATGTAAATGCTCACCTGGAATTATGGTGTTGTCATTGATGGATTTTTCATGCTGAGGAATTGTGCATGCATGACAATTGCAAACCTACATGTTATTCAATTTACCAAAGGGGGCCGGCATAGACCATGCCATTCGCCCATGCGATTCCAATAATGCATTTCTCATTACTAAATTAGAAGATTGGGACGATAGATGATCTGCTGCCATGCATGCATGCTTGAGGAGGATTTATCTTTCTTGTATTGTTGTGAAGAAAAAAGTTGTGTTGTTGTATGTGCTGGGTTTATTTTGTGAGTTGGTAACAATGTGTGATGGATTTTTGTGATGAATACTTGGATTTATTTTATAATATGATGTCATGCATGCTTGTTGTATGTGATGGGTTTATTTGTTTTTCTTATGTTGTTATATGATACTGAAAGTGACTCATATTAACTATCTAATTAGCTATATTGTAATTTTATCTTATGATTTATATTGTGATTTTATATATATGAAGTGGTGAACTTGTTCAGTGGTACAAAGACTGTCTATACTATTTATAAAAGCATCAATTTAAAGATCTATCCAATTTTAAATCCAAGGGTTGTTAATCTGTTAGACAACATGCAATATGGACCATGGATTTTTTATGATATGATTAGATCAGTGGTCTGGATCTAAAAACGGAATAAAAAGATTAAACCTTTCCTAGCTATAGACTGAAAGTTAGTTTTGGCGGAGCGGAGCTGCGCTGAAATTACTAGAATGAAATTAGGGTGTTTGATTCTCCGCTTCAACACATTGTTTTTGCTTCACCAATTCATTTTGTTTTTTTGGGCGGATGCGCCTCTTTTTTTCTCCTTTTTTTGCGTGGCTAATCACATACCTTAGAAAATTTATGTCAAGTTTATATATATAGCGACTTTATGGAAGAAATTACTAATTTTGAACTTACAAATTTTTGTCTATAAATTTTGACAAATTTTTTACGACAATTTTTTATATTTTACATTGAAAATTTTGATAAATTTGATGAAATAGATAGATTGAATTATTCTTCAATCTAAAAACATAACGCAGCGAAATGCCACTGCCATGTCTAGTAACTCATTATTTTGTTATAGAAATTAGGGTTCTTTTTTTTTTTTTTAACTAAAGCTCCCAAGCAGGGGAACAACTTCATTAATAAAAAAAAACCAAACTGTTAAGAAAGTATCTAAAAGAAATTACCAAATCACATATGATGGAAGAAAGGTTTAATCTTTAATATTTCTTACGAAAAGAATCAGAATGAGGTTTGGACAACAAGGAAATAACATGAATATAGAAAATAGTACCTCGCGTTCAATATTTCCAACAATTTCTTTTCTGATTCTTGTAAGAGAGGGACTGAAATTGCAACTCAAATAATTTTTTTATAGTCTAGGAAAATTCACGCAGAGCCAAACTTTGATAGACTCCTGATTGGATTAGTCTACACAGAAATATGCTTGACAGAAAATTTAAGAGGTATCATCTTAGAAATGAACGAAATATTAGCGAAAGTGAAAACAAATTTGCTGTGAAAATTGCTTTGTTTTTGAATTACCATAGTGAAAACAAAAAAAGTTTGTCCGTGTGAGACTAGAATACTGAATTGCATAATGAAGATAAACAAATTTACCTAGTCGCAACACAAATCGTTGGAGAGTACTTTTGAAGAAAGGCAAGCTGTTCTAGGTTAGCACAATTCGTCGCGAAATCGTCGGAGAGGTTCAAGCGTTTAGAAATCATCGGAGAGCCGCGCTTCTAGAGTTAGCACAAATCATAGCAAAGAGTGTTCATCTGGCATAGAGACTGCAGTTTCCGTTTTTTTTTTTTTTTTTTTTGAAGGGAAGTTGGGGACTCGGGCAGGGAGGGGCAGGGCTAAAGAGAAGCAAATTTTTCATTTCTCTTGCACGTCGTTAGATTAAGAACTGACGGATCAGATGAAAGGTCGGCAGAGGATACGATTACCCGAAAGAGGATCTCGAACACCAAAAATTAGCTGGTACACAATTTCTCAAGAAAGTTGACATCAACCTCTCCTAATTAAAAAATAAATCAAGCAAATCTCAAAATTAGAAGGGATAGATAGATAGGGAAAAAGAAATAGCCCCAATTTCTCAAGAAGCACCGTAAAGAAAAGAAAAAAGTGTCTAACCTCGTTGCTCTGGCCATAGAGGTGCGGAGGTGGATTGCTTGTGAGCAGATCTGCGATCGGAAGAGATGGTGAGAATCGACGAATAAGGAGAGTAAAGGAGAGTTCGGTAGGAACTGAAGGCAGAAGCAGTGTGTAGAGATCGAAGAAGGAAGTTTCTAGGTTAGTAGGGATATTTTTGTCATTTGCAAATTTGTACCGTGTATTGTAAATTATGATCGTGTAAAAAGCAACTCCCTATAGACATAAACCCTCCTCTCTCTCTCTCTCTCTCTCTCTATTTCCTTACAGCTGCGCTGCACCAATCTACTACTCAAAATAGTGACGGCGGCGATCTGAGGCTGCAACGCCTTTCGTGGATCCAGCCGGTGGTCTGAGTCTGCAGCACCTTCTGTGCGGCACCCTCGCTAGGTAAGGCTGCTAATGGACGGGACGGTCCATGGACAATGTGGACTGGATAATGTTGGACATCTATGGATTGGACTACTTTTGGTCTGGAATGAAGTCCAGTCCAAGTTCAATTATTAAGTCTTATATGAACGAATTTTGGACAAATTGTGGACAAATATGGACTTTAAGTACAAATAGATTCAATTTAAATGGATATGATTGTTTGATGCATGTATATGAATAGAGTTTGGATGTGAAACTTATAGATTTCTTAACTCTTGTTGATTTTGTTAAAATTTTCAAATGTCGAAATTTCAAAATACGAAATTAAAAAATTTAAAAATTTTGAAATTTCAAATTTCAAATTTTGAAATTTTAAATTTTCAAATTTCAAAATTTTAAATTTCCAAATTTCAAATTTCAAATTTCAAATTTCAAATTTCAAATTTCAAATTTCAAATTTCAAAATTTCAAATTTCAAAATTTCAAATTTCAAATTTTAAAATTTTCAAATTTCAAATTTTCAAATTTCGAATTTTGAAATTTCAAATTTTCAAATTTCGAATTTCAAAATTTTCAAATTTGAAATTTCATAATTCAAATTTTTATAATATGAAATATCTTCATTATCATAACATTTTGTATCAACTTCTTTCTTTTTATAGGTAAGTTTGTTTGAAAGTTGATCCATATGATTAACTTGTGGACAATAATGGATAAATAGTAGAACTGGACGTGGACGGAAAATAACTAAATATTGTGGACATGAATTGGACATGAAATTGAAGTCTTAATAATTGAACGGACTTGGACTTCAATTGGAATCCGTCCACTAACAGGCCTATCGCTAGGCCAGTCGCGTCATCGGCACCTTCCTTCTAAGAATGTATGTTTTCTACTAGTCATTATTTTTCGTTTTCCTCGTCAGATTGTTTCTTCTTGGAATTTAGTGAAATCTACTGATTTTAGAAGGTTTTCTCTTTGTATTCATTCATTCATTCATTCAATCCGCACATTTTAAGCTTTGCTGACATCTTTTTGGTTCGTATTTGGAACATATTCCTGCTATTACTTAAATTAAGGTTGTGCATATTAAGTTTTTGTTGTTGATTGGGAACTCATTGTTAATTAAGTTGCTATCTGAGGCACGAGTGAAACTGTATAGCTAATTATATAGAGTTAAAACCCTAGCCGCCTCAGCGACAAAAAAAACGATTTTCAACTCTCCCCCTCCGATCTGAAAACCTAGGTGGGGGAGGCCATCGCCGGCCTCCTCCCTCCACCCCTACTTCCCTTTTGACCTCCCTTTCCCTCTTTCTCCCTCGTACCTCTACCCCTTCTTTCTTCCCCTTTGTTTGGTTCTTTTGGTTTTGTTGGCCACTGCCGATGACTTGCGGCGGGTTTTTCGTCCCCACTGATGGTTTCTTCACAGTAGAACCCTTGAATTTGAACGGCCATTAACGTCGCGGAGGCGAGATTTAGTTGGCAGCTATGGCGAGGGTGGTCATATGGCTCTGTCTTCTTTTCTTTGCACGTTGCAAAGGTGTGAGGTGAAGGCAAGCACAGTCGAGACGGCAACGTTGGTATGCAGTGTTAGTTTGCATGGTCGGGAAGTGTATGTACCAGTTTGGTCAGGGCAGATTGGTACTGGTACAAAATTGTGGTTGGGTGTTTGTCTCAGTTGGTACTGGTACGACTTGGTACTGGTTAAGTGGCAACCAACATTGGATATTTTTTCTTTCTTTTGTGTCCTAGTTGGTGCTGGTTTGATTCTTATGCTAGTTTTGGGGTAGCTGACACTGCGAGGGGCTGTACCAGAGTTGATACTGGTATTGTTTTGAGATTTTGTTTTGCTTTGTAACCTTTTGTTTCTTATTAATAGAAATTTGAGAGCTTTTTGCTGGCCCTCAAAAAAAAAGTTTTTGTTGCTGATTGGGATAAGTTATTCACAAAGGAAAATTAAACGAGTGAATTGTACTAATGTCAAGGGAAAATTAACCTTAGTTCTTCACGTATCAAATTGGCTTTTGGGGATGGTATAATGTCAAGTGCCACTGTTATTCCTCCCCTGAATTGCCCAATTAAACAGTACACTGGAGTTTATGCCTGTATTGCATGCTTACTGGCACAATTACACACTGAGATTAAAATGAATTTGGTGGAGTACTTTCCCTTTTCTCACCTCGAAGACACAGAGCTGTTAAAACTTTACAATTTTGTGTTTTGCTGTGGATGAGAAAAATCCAAATAATTATAGGACTTGCTGCTCTTTTGAACTTTTATGTCATGTAATGCGTGTTTTTTTTTTTATCCCTATAACCCAAAATCCTGGAACCAAACTAAACCATCACGTGCCAAACATAAAATGTTTGCATGGAGTACCCAAAAATATACTCAAGTTTTCTGTTTTCTTTCAGAGGTAGCCAGCACAGCACTACACTGAGGCAGCCATGGGCGAAATAAAGATCCTAAACCAAATTGCTGAAGGTGATCCAAATGACACAAAATGTGTGGTCAAGCTTCTGGATCACTTTAAGCACTCTGGCCCCAATGGGTCCATGTGTGCATGGTCTTTGAGTTTTTGGGTGATAACCTCCTAAGACCTAACTCTTATCAAATATTCGGACTATCGTGGGATCCTTCTTATCATGGTCAAAGAAATTTGCTGCGATGTATTAATTGGATTAGATTACCTCCATCAAGAACTCTCAATCATTCATACCGACTTAAAACCTGAAAACATATTGTTATTGACATTTATTGATTCATCAAAAGATCCAAGAAAATCAGGTGCAGAGCTTATTTTACCAAAAGCCAAAACAGGCTGAACCGCTGAAGATGCATTGGTAGTGAAATCTGTTGTGAGCGTAGCTTCCTCATCAAATGAAGGGTTGACAAAGAATCAAAAGAAGAAGTTCAAGAGGAAGGCAAAGAAGGCAGCAGCTTCGTCCGCATCTGGCGTGGATGCAGCTGAAGAGTTGTCAGAGAAAGGGGATGCAGATTCTGATGCAGGGAGTGTACAGGGAAAGAGTAAGGAGAAGAGAAGAGGGAGTAAGGGGACAAGAAAGAGAATGGCACTGGAGGCAGATTTTAGTTAACACTGAACTTGGTTATATTACTTTAAGTAATGTCCAATTCCAAGGCAAGACTGGATAAAAAAACATATAAAAGAAATAAAAAAAAAATTGCTAAGTTGCTTCTTGCTATTTAATATTAACTAAACCCTTGTAATATAGAATATCTTGTACATTTCCTTCTTGCATATCAATTTAATGATGGGTTATTGTTTGAAAGTAGCTGAGAAAATATGGATGCTAGTTGCAAGTGTCTACATATTTGGCTTATATTTTCCAAATGATTGTGGATTTTGACTTGGGAAGAAAATGCCTCAAATAACTTGAATGTATCTTTACTTGGATATTGACATGTTATGCACAACAAATGAAAATCATACTTATATGCCTGAAAAATTTCAAATGAAAGTATTTCCTCTGCAAAACAAAATGCAAGACATAAAGAAACGTGTAATATACACATGACTTAAAAAGTTCTCTTTATGTTTAAGCCCAAATTATCATCCTCACTATTGTCTACATGGAACCGAATTGACAATACAGGTATATTTCAATGAAACTCGAAGGGAATAGATAGAGATTAACCTTTCATTATCTATTAATCAGCATGCCAAAGTTGTATAAGACATGAACAAAGACTTTGTTTACATCCAACAGGTGCATAAATTGTGCTGTTTCTGATGTTTTGTTCTTCACTTTCTTAATCCTGGCCCCACAAATAGCGAATTAGTACCAACTTTCTTATTTGTGTCCAATAAAATTCTTAGTAGACTATTTATCAGTTAATTAATTTAAAAAAACATCAGTCCTGCAATTGACTAATTGATTTGTAAGTAAATTACACCAGTTCTGCCTCACGATATGAAAATAACCATTGTACAGATCTGATATCATCTAGCTTCGCTGTCGATTTTCTCTCCATCGATTGGGGTTGTCAGATTACAACGGGTAAAAGTCTCCAATCTCAAGTTTTCTTCTTCCTCTAACAGATTAAGAGTTGTTGGTTGCTTAACAAACCCAAAATATCCTTGAAATGAAAAACTAATTTTGGAATGTCTCTTTAAGGAAACAGGAAAAGTATTCAAAGAGGTGCGATGATGGATTTGGACAACCTTATCACAATAATTATCAGGTTTCTCATTTCTTTCCAAATTACTTTATTTTTGGGCACGCATAAAAAATTTATGTGCAATCTAATTGTGTGTTGTGCTGAGAAACCAGTACTAGAAAATCGATATGACTAACCATGGCTATGGCTCTTATGCTTTTGTATTAGATTTTATTGATCAAAACAATTTTTCAGGAGTGATGACGATATAAAATAGCCAGTGGAGAAGCACAAGACAATGCCAATTTTGACCCTCTTGGAGGTGTCTAGTATGTTTTTCTCTTACCCCTAAACTTTGTACTCTGTACAATTTGAACTTGTTACATGCACTTCAAAATCCATTATTTGAATAACTTGATTGCCTTTGAGATTTTGATACTTCACACTGGTTTTTAGTGCGTCCTTTAGATAAATGTTTATATGGTGATGCTAATTGAAGTTATATAATGATGGTTGTAAAAGGAGAGAGAGGAGCTATTATTACGTCCAAAATAAAGGATGCTCGTGAGACCACCAGATGGGGCAATCGTCACTGAATATAAGAAAGGACTAGAACAGCCTGACCTTGGTCAACTCTCCATTGGTCCTCCATCAGGTTATTAGGTTTGTATTCTTTTACATTAGGAATTTAGGATGCTGTTATATGTGTTTACAACAAGTTACCGATGCAATTTTGATTTTCAGAAAAGACCAAATTACACCAATGGTCATTGATAATTTTTTTTTTGTAAGAGGTTTTTGGTGTAATATTTTCTTTGATTTTTTCATTTAGGGTTCCAAGTCATTTCAAAAATTGGTTAATGTTGCGAAGGTGCAGCGATTAGGTGTTGGGACTTGGGAGAGACAATGCCTCAAGCAATTGTTTGCAACACCCAAAGGATTTATCTGAATATGTGAGTTGCAAATTTTAAAGTAAAATTTCTGACTTGTCGAAGGATTTAGGTATTAACTGGCTATGTTTGGGCAATTGGACTTGATGCTATTCTGAGAAATTTTATTAACTAAGTAACATTGTTTGTAAATTTGGACATGAATTTATGTTGATAAGAGGCACTAACAATGAATTTATATTCTAACAATAAAGCTGCACTATTTATCCAATAGCATCGCATGATGGGATAGCTGCGAACGGAGTTGTAGTATGGTAAGGTGAGATAACTTGAAACTAAGGGGCAACATCGTAAGAGGAAGGTTGATGATCTGTTGCTCTTCTCTCCCTCCATTGCTTCTTCTTTTAAAAAGCTATCTGTATTTCATTGAATTTTAGAAATTGGTACTACTGAAATGATATCCAGTGAAAGTCCAATACAAACAAATGAGTGGAACTTTTAAAAATTATTAGAATCTAATACAATGAAATGAACTTTTATTCGTCAAAGCTTATTCTTAGTTTATTGAAATCCGATACAAGCATCATAGTTTTATTAGGATATGATACAAGCACTTTTTAGTACTGGTAAATCTGATAGAAGCATCTTATTTTATTCAATAAAGCTTGATTTTAACTTAGATTGAGAAAAGAAATAATCAAATTGGACTTTTATTGCTGCTTGTAAATTGCTAGGATTAAGTTGGATTTATTGGAAATTATTATGAGTTTCCTCAATATGTTTATGTTAATAAGTATGAGATCTGAATTGGTACACTTTCATTGAGTAACTGTGCTTTTGACATGATCTTTGATGCCATCTCCAGTTGTAAATATCCTATCGTTATTGTTGTGTAAATGGATCGGATTTTGAGGCCAGGAGGCTGGGCTATAATCCGTGACAAAGTAGAAATAATGAATCGTTTAGAAAGTATATTGAAATCTTTGAATTGGTTGCTTGTGTAATTGTATTATTTAGAGTTATTTCAGGGGAAGAAACAGTTCTATAATTTGAAAAGGGTAATTTTGAGTGTAAAATGCGAAGGCAGAGTGAACAAAACTGAAAGTTCTAATTTGTATAATTTGTAGACTAATTGCATTTATTCTTGTTGTATACCTAAATGTAACTGAGCTGTCAAGACAAATTCATTATTCATTATTAATAATATCTGTTCACTGAAAATTTAAATTGATTTATCAGATGCTCTTTTCAGTTTCTTGTTTGTTATAGATCTTTTAGTGTGTATACCTCTTTGTTAGATATACGTTTAGTGCGCAACTCATAAGTACATGGGATTCAGCTGTGCAACTGAATATACGTTTTATTTTATGTTGGATATACGTTTTATTTTATTCTGTCGATTTCCATCTCTGTACTTAGCTACCCAATTTATTTTTTTTCGTATGGCATATATTCTATTTGTTGAGACATACGTTCAAAAATGTTATGTATCTCGGCTGGATGTAAGAAACATACTTTGATGTATATATACCGCTAACAGCTTTAATTTATGAGGAATTATAACCACCATCGCTAAATAAACCATCGCGCGCCATCGCTATAGAATTTCAGCTCTCTCGCATCGCAAGGCGCGCTCCCTTCTTTTTTCGCGTCTCGTCTATTTCCCCTCCCCTCTCCCCTCTGTTTCCTTTCTCCTCTCTCTGTTTTTTTTTTTCATTTTTCGTATCTCTTCTATTTTTCCTCCTCTGTGTCCCTTCTCTTCTCTCCCACTCTTTTTTTCTCCCTTCCTGTGATTTTTCACCATGTTAAGTCTGATTCACACCAAAACAAAATGAATAAATACACCAACAAAATGAAACGCATACAAAATCAAACGAATTAGACAAACAAAATAAACACTTATAACAATAGAGTGAACTAATATGCTAAACAAAGTGAACATTTATGATAATAAAATTAACATATATAAAAGATAGAATTGAATAAAACATAAAGAAATAAAATGAACTGATTGAACAAATAAAGTGAACACATATTATAACAAATTGAACAGATGCAGTAAACAAAATTTGTTAAAAGATAGAATTGAGTAAAAAATAAAGAAATAAAATTAACTAATCGAACAAATAAAGTGAATACTTATATAACAACAAATTGAACAGATGCAATAAACAAACCGAACATTTATAATAATAAAATTAACACATATAAAAGATAGAATTGAATAAAAAAATTAAGAAATAAAATTAATTGATTGAACAAATAAATTGAACATATATAATAACAAATTGAACATATGCAATAAACAAAGTGATCATATATTTGAAATAAAATTAACTGGTACAATAAACAATTTAAACACATATAACAACAAAATGAACACATACAAAATATAAGCAGAATAGAAAACAATGTCTGATATGAGATTTGAGAGAGAGGGAGAACAAAAGTAGAGAGAATAGAAGCACAAGAGGAAAAGAGAAGCGTGCAGAAGGGAGGGAGAGGGAAGGGAGAGAGACAGAAGGGCGCGCAGAAGAGAGAGGGAGCGTACCCACGCTAGGTGAGGAGAGGGGATCACTTCGCTGGGGAGAGGGGAGCGCTTCGCTAGCGATGACAGGGATGGTAGAAATAGAGATGGCAGTAATCAATTTTCTTAATTTATTATGTATATGCATGCACTCTTCAATTAAATGGCGCATAGATTGTTCGCTAATTCATACAAGTTAATTATGTTAACTAATTATGTTGTTTACAGCTTATGCATTCTAACACCTTGCTCATATTAAAATTTTGCCATCCGTGATTTCATCATCCTAGCTATCTTTGACAAATTCTAACACCTCGCTCATATAAATCAATTGTGAATATTTTTCTTATCATTATTTTTTAATCTGGATCTACACATCCAATGACCGTATTGAGAATGAGATATCATTATGATAGATAAAAAATTCATACCTAAATCTTCAACCTTTTTAATTATGACAAGTAACAATCACGAATGAAAAAATAGATCTAATATAATTTAACTATTATTACAATTATCAACTATATTCATGTTAAAATAATTTTTTTTGTGTTTGAAGTCTGTCCTCTGCTAATGTGTGTGTGTATGAAGTGCATGCATTAGGGTTTGTTTTTGCATTCACTAGTTTTGGTTGGTATAAACACTACCAGTGCCTGCCGTGCCAGTCGGTACATACAAAGTTATATAAGGGGATGGATAGAAGTCAAATGTGCGTTGAGAAATTGTAAAGGTAGTATTTACATGCTCTAACCCATAAATGTAATATTCAAAATCATTGGTAGCATTATGAAGCCCACAAATCAGTATCTACATGGGTATTATAGAGCGTTTAATACATGGGTTGTCTGACTACTCCACGTAGGCCCACAGTTCAGAATTAACATGTATTTTTCTAGCACACTTACGACGGTAGAGTAGAATGTTATAATCATGTGCACAAAAAATCATGGGAATATGGGTGAAAAAGTTGTTCGCTGATCCGGTTGTGGAATTTTCTTATTATAATCAAGGGCCCATGAATATCCATGTAAAGTCCTTATACAAATAATCGAAATTATAGCAGTGATTACTCTTCATTATTATTATAAATTTATAAGGTTTCACTCTATTATTTATTTATAGTTTTGCTGAAAACCATTTCGCCTCTAGATACAATGTATATTGAATTAATAACTTGTCCAATTGGGTCCATATCTTATCCAATTTTACTAGGTCAATTAGGCTGTTATAAAATTTCTTCATAGACCACTTCTGCCATGTCTATATCACAAATTGCTTTTAACAAATTTCGCACAAGAAATAGTCATGTAATAGGAATGGCAATATGGCATTGAAAATTAGAAATGACACCATGTCAAAGGAATGTCGGTATCTTGAAGAGGTTGTTAATTGGTAAATTTAGTATATCATTTATAATTAGTATTGACAAAAATATGATACTAAAGAATTCAGAACGAATCAAATTGTACACGCATACTAAAACACCAAAATTGTTTGTTTAAATGAGATATTATACGAAGGATGCGTACATTAGTTCATTTAAGAAAAAAATAATAAGTCCAACGCCATTAAAGGAGATAAAACAGTATGATCTGTACATTAAATAGGGCTAACTTAGCAAGCCTTCGCATTCCCAAATGGCTATTATTTCATTTATCAGTAAACGATTTCAAGTCTTGTTCCTCTCCTTTTGTTTCTTCCTATTAGTCTCCCCTGGCTGTGCCATTTCTTTCAATTTCGACTTCGCAAAGAATGAATACAGTAACGTAAATTGCACTAGAGATGCTTCAGAACGACAAGACTATCACTGCAAAGATCTTGCTACAACCGGTCTCACCAAGGACTCACAACTGGGCAGCAATGGCAGCATCGGAATAGCATTCTACAGCCAACCAGTGCCATTATGGGACAATACCACTGGCGAGGTAACATGTTTTGATACAACTTTCTCATTCCAAATAAGAAATGCCACGAAAGATACATATACAAAGGATGTGCCGGTAGTCGCAGATGGGCTAACATTCTTTCTCTCTGCATACCCACCTCCCAACAACACTGGAGGGGGTCAAGCTCTAGGCCTTTTTAACAGGGATACCATGTACAATGAATCAGCCAATCAGATTGTGGCCGTCGAGTTCGACACCTACTTAAATTCAGGTGTTGACCCACCGTCCAATAACCATACGGATTGCCATATTGGCATTGATATTAACAAGATCAACTCAACTGTTTCCTGGTTGATTCCCCAAAGTTTCTTTATTAATAAAAATATGACCGCACAAATCAATTACAGTAATTTAACAAAAAACTTGAAGCTTAATCTTTCAAGAGACGATGACCCAGCAATAAACTTTAACATTAACACTACAATCGACCTAACTAATATCCTACCAAATGAGGTCGCTGTTGGCTTCACAGCTTCCACAGGCAGCTCAGTGGAGCTTCATCTAATATATTCATGGTCATTTAACTCAACGTTGACTGTGGTCCCTAAAGCCAACAGTAATGGGTCCATTAACTCAACATTGGGTGCAAGCACACTTAGCCGTGGGGTCAAAGGTGCTTTGATCGTCTTTGCAGTAATTCTGTTCCTCTTGGCAACTTTTCTGTACCTTGTAGTAAAAAAACGTTTGACCGGCAAGAATGGAGAAATTGAGATGATATGCGATCCAACAATGGATGATGAGTTTGAGAAAGGGAGGGGACCAAAAAAGTTTCAGTATAATGAGTTGACTGCTGCAACTAAGAATTTTGCAGAAAATGAAAAGCTCGGAGAAGGTGGTTTCGGTTCAGTCTATCGAGGTATCTTGTTGGATGAAGGAACTCAAGTTGCCATAAAAAGAGTATCTAAAGCCTCAAAACAAGGTAAGAAGGAATACATATCTGAGGTAAAGATTATAAGCCAATTGAGACACCGTAACCTTGTCCAACTCGTTGGTTGGTGCCATGACCATGGGGAATTATTGCTTGTTTATGAATTGATGCATAACGGTAATCTTGACACCCATCTTTATCACAAGGAAACAGTTATGGCATGGCCTCTGAGGCACCAGATAGCGTTAGGCCTCGGATCTGCTCTTTTGTACCTCCATAGTGAGTGCCAGAAATGTGTGGTGCATAGAGACATAAAACCAAGCAATGTGATGCTAGATTCTTCCTTCAATGCAAAATTGGGTGATTTTGGTCTAGCAAGGCTCATTGATCACAACTCAGCCGCACAAACTGTACCTGCTGGAACATATGGATACATGGCACCAGAGTACTTCAATACAGGTCAAGCAACCACTGAGTCTGACATATATAGTTTTGGAGTGGTGTTGCTAGAGATTTCCTGTGGTAGGAGACCGGTGGTGATTCACGAGGATCAAAATAAGGTTATATTAGTCAAATGGGTCTGGGATCTATACGGAAACGATTCAATTCTTGACGCAATTGATAGCCAGCTAAATGGTGAATTTAAAGCGCAAGAGGCGGAGAGGTTATTGGTTGTCGGTTTATGGTGTGCACAACCTGACTATGCTTTACGTCCTTCAATTAGACAAGCACTTAGTGTTTTGCAGTTTGAATCACCTTTACCTGCTCTTCCTTCGAAGATGCCTTTGACGATGTATGCAAATACAGTGGATCCTAGCGATTTTTCTTACCCAGTTTCTGGATCAACAAGTGGTATAGTACCTTTGAATATCGGCACTGCTGGTTCAACTGCCACCAGTAGTAAAGTTACTACCAATTCATTGGATACGACTTGGTTGTTCAAAGAAGAGGTCTTGTAGACTAATGTTTTTCACTTTTAAGAGTTTAGTTCTAAGAAAACTCCTGCTGTAATACTTCAAGTTTCATATTGCCTGGTTGCTTATATATATGAAAAAAAAAATTGTAATCGCTGTATACTTTATTTTTTTCCAAGTGGTTTGGGGGCCAAGAATTTGAAAAGTTAAATTATTTCACACCTCTTGAGATGCTTAGTATCTTTTGTTTTGTTAATTTCGAACACCTCGAGTTTTCTTCTCCTCTTTAATTTGTTCTACTACTAATTTTTCTCATTCTTTAATTCACCATAAATAATTTTTCTTTTAACCTTTTTGACGTATTAGAAACCTAACAGACTCAAATAAAGTCGTATTATGCATCTGAGTGCTTGAGCTCTTAATGAGGGATGGTTGCCAAAGAAACAATTTTCCTTGAGGGGCAAAATCTAGAATAGGGGATAACTCACAATTATTTTAAATTTGAAACTGTTGTAAAATAAAGTGGAAGAAAGAAACAAAGAATAATATATCAAGAATAAACAAGACAATATTCTCAATCTCAATTTCATGATTTCTATTACCTCTTTCATCCATTCATCCAAATTTACAATGCCTTTATTTATAGGCTACAAAAAAAGACCTCATATAATGATGAATAAATAAGTAGTGGAGATCATAGAAATAAATATGTAGTGGAGAATATGGAGATAAATGAGTACTAGGAAATATGAAGATGAACAATCCACATCTATAGTATTAATTAAAACCCGTGGGTGTCGTGGTCCGTTTTTTTGTTTTCGCTAGCGACACGGCGAACCGTTTGTTTACGCTAAAATATCATCATCTTTTCTTTCCATCTATGCAGCAGCGCTTCCGAACGAAATCAACTCCCCTCTCTCTCTCTCTCCTCCGTTGATCTCGCACCCCCATCCTTCCTTTCGTGCGCCTCTCTTGCCACCTCCTCATCTTCTGTCAATCCCCCTCCACCTCCTAAACCCTCGACGGATTCTTCGTCGGATCCTCACCTCCTTTGGTCTACCCCCACGGCCTGGCCTCATGTGCTCCTGCTCTGCCAAATTTGTCCTCTCCCAACCCTTCGTCGAATTCTGCGACCATGGCACTGCAACCCTTTCCTTATCCTCTCAATTTGCAACAACAGATCCTGTTTTTTCTTTTTTTGCCTAGCAGCAATTGATGAGGTATTGACCCAAATCAGCTGGGCTTTGGTATTGACCTACCTTCAAGACTCCTCTAACATCCAACAGCAACAGGTCTAGCAGCAATTGATAAGGTATTGACCCAAATTAGCTGGGTTTTGGTATTGACCCACCTTCAAGACTCCTCTAACATCCAACACCAACAGGTTTAAAATTAATTTTGACCTTCAATTTTCTATCTACGAATTTAGGAGCGAGACCAATAGCAAGAGCATAGCAAGAAGTAGCAGCGATGCTCTCGAGGCTGCTGTTCGACTGGCCAGATGAGATGAAGGAGGAGATCGCCAAGGGATTCCAGCACCTCTACAAGCTTGCCTTCAGAGGCGAGACCAACCTCGACGGCAATATCTACCACATGGATTCCGTCCTCAACAAAATCATCGACGAGTTCAACAATTTGATTGTTACCTCGGCGGCAATATCCAATTTGACGAGTTGGATCTGGATCTTGATTCCTTCACCAAACTCATCTTACTCCCTGCCGCTCATCCCAAATTCGTTTTAGAAAATTGAGGTGCTGCTAATTTTTTACCTCCTCAACACTCACCAGGTATGCCAATTTCTTCAAATTGTTTTGAAGAAGAGAAAAAGAAACATGTTTATGGTATGGCTGGTTCTATGTACATTAGATAATCTAATTTTAATGTATTATTTTCTGTTACTAACAAATAGAAACAATTTCTTCAAAAAAAAAAATTATTGTATGAAGAGATCAGTGTTTGAGTTGTTTTCTTCTCTATTTGTCCTAGCACTACTGCTATCACATTGAAATGCTGACAGAGTCAAAAAGAGCATCTCAATTAAGCAAGCTTTTTTAAGTGTGAACGTATAGCCTTTGCAGATACCTTTTCTTTTCAAGCTTCTTCCTGCTTTATTGAACTCAGGATGTGTTACAATACTGGCATATACTATAGTATGCAGATTAATTTCTATTTATTTGAATAAGCTAACTTACATTAATTGATTATGAAATGTGTACAAGCATTCTTGATTCTGATTCACTGGACTTTGCTTAGTTAGCTTTACTTGATTCAGTTTTCACTCAGTTACAACAGATTATTATTTGAACAAAACTTTGAATTCTTTACTGTTTTATGGGCAACTGTGTAGGTGGTTCGAGGCCATACACCTATTAGAGCATAGCTTAATCGGTACAACCATTCATGTTCAATTTTATGATCCTTAATGACAAAGAGTTTTGGAGATGAGAAATAGTTATTGTTGGAAATGGGGAACCAGTTACAGCTGCTCCGTTTTATAAAACTATGCTTTCTTTTCAGTAAAAATTAAGTGGTTCCCAGGATCATTTATTTTATGTTTTTGTTTGAAATGTTTAGCTGTTAACATTCAGGTATTTACAATTCAGTTATAAATTGGGTCTACTAACTATTTTTTAGTCACTGACTTAGATGTTGGTTCTTGATTTGATTAAAGATGATTAGGTGACCACGACGATAAATACTGAAATTCAAGAACCAATTTCAATTTAAAAAATATAACCATGACAGAGATATCATGCATGGTATAAGAGTAATTTTCTGGACAAATGATGATATGAAATTTCACTGTTCATAGGGATAACATACTTTGTTTTCAGGTTGAGATAACTTTTTGTATTGTTTTCAGGCTTATCTAAAAAAATAAAAAAAGTAATAAAATAAAGAAATTTTTGCACCATGCGTCATCTAATGACAACAAGCCCAACAAATTGAAAATTATATGATACCAAATATTTTAAATAATTAGTAAAATAATGTTCAATTGGTAAAACAAATTTATGTTAAATTACATTTCTTAAGAAGTTATACATTACCAAATAGACCTAGAAATTTGACAAAATAGTTTGAATTATTCTCAATATAAAAAAACATAACGCAGCGAAGCTGCGATCAAATTAATATTCATTTCTTTTATTATTTGATAGAAGCTTATTTGGTGAACCATAGAAAAACTGGATTATATTTTCTATATTTTGAGTAAATAAATTTTTTCATCAGAAAGTAAAAAAGGAAAATCAAATAGCGGCGAAGCCGCTGCTACCCACCTAGTATTTATTAATTTCATAACACTTCCCCTTAGATGTACCCCGGGTGAAGTACCCTGATCATTCTCCTCGAGTTGAGAAAAGCTTGACCTCAAACTTGTATTTTCACTATAGTACTTGCAAAGTTGGCGAACACTGAACACGTCTGAGATATGCATGTCTTCGGGCAGCTTGACTCTATAAGCATTTTCACCTAACTTCTCCAAGATCGAGTAGGGTCCGAACTTACGTCGTGTGAGTTTATTGTAAACACATCTCGAATAACGTTCTTTTCTTAAATAGACCCACACAAGCTCCCCTACCTCGAAGTGCGCGTGTCGACACCTCTTATCTTCGTAGGCCTTGTACTTTTCATAGTGTTGTCCCTAATTAAAGGCCTAGAGGGGGGTGAATAGGCACAGTTTTGATTTCCTAAACCGGTTTGGTCAATTTTTGGCTTAAACAACAATTTAACAAACACAAGCAATCACACAAACAATTCAATTTAAATGAAAATAGAGAAGAGATAAAGAAATGACATGCGATGTGATTACGGAGTTCCGACCCGCTAGAGAGAGCTAGCCTTAGTCGTACGCCTCCAGGATTTTCGCTACCATGAGAGGGTGAGCTCCGTTCAATTCCACTAAGAATGAGACTACAACTTCGAACCGAATCGCCTCGTCACAAGGAACTCGAGGTGGATCGGCCTAACCTTTAATCTAATCAATACTACACTCAAAGAATGAGGCTCTAAATCAAAACTCTCAATAATTTGACTAATTGCACTATGGGTTTGATTTAGGCACACTAATCTCAAGAATTTTGCAAAGTAATTGCTCAAATATCAAAGAGAAATAATTTCAGGTGTTTGGAGCACAAAAAGAGGTATTTAGCAAGGTATTCAATCAGTCAAATTAGCCCAAGGAGTTCTGATATATATAAAGGGCGTCAAGAGCTCCAAACCAGTCAAATTACCAACTTTGCGCTACACAACGCTACCAAGCGTTACACAACGCATAAATATAGCCATTAAATAAAATAAATTCTGACAAACCCGTTGGAGTGTGTTAGTAGCGTTACACAATGCTACCAAGTGTTGTGCAACGCTTGGAACAGTGGAAGTCCAACGGTCAAAAAGTTTATCAAAGGCGTTGCACAACGCTAGGTAGCGTTATGCAATGCTTTAGGATTCAAGCGATATGTGATGCATGTCAAGCGTTATACAACGTACGCCAGAACGACCTCATTTTGGCCAAAAAACAAGCATTATAAAAATCTAAACAAGCGTTGTGTAACGTCTGATTTTTGCTCCGTTGTGTAACGCTAAGAAGCATTACACAACGCACTGTTGAAAGTGTATAGAAAATTCAACTGACTTAGTCAAAGCGTTATGCATCACAACCAATTGCTGTACAATGTTTGATCAAGCGTTACACAACGAAAAGAGGCGTTGTGTAACACATGAATACTTTTTTTGCATATAAGTTAACTGAGATGCGTTTTGTAACATTGTACAACGCTATGAAACGTTGTATGACGCTATAACTATAATTTGAGAAAATTACTTAGAAAATTGAGGAGATTAGTTTAGGAATACAACCATATATAACCTAGACTCTCTAAATACTCTTCAACAATCTTGTTTAGCTCCTGTACTTGTGCAACAACTGATTTTGCTATCTTGTTCCATAAAAAACTAAATCAACATGCACTTAGAGAGAAAAGATTAGTAGTTGTTTTGTGTTGTTTTACAAATCGGCAAATTGAGTAAATAAGATATTGTTTAAAATAACAATCTCTCTCTTTTGCCGATTTGCAAAACAATACAAGATGAAGCATAGAATAGTATAAAATTAATAGAACAAGACTGTATCTTCTCATTTTTCCTAAACCCTACAAGCATAACATACCATACAAGCAATTTATACATAACCAAATATATGTAAGCATGCATGCAAATAAACAATGACATAACACATCACATCAATAATATAAAAGACAGAGACACATATAATCAAGAGATATAGAAACAAGGCACATAAACAAATTCATAGCAAATTCAACATACTAAGTTCATACAAATCACAAATTCAAGATACAACCCAAAAGAGATACCATTTTGCTCATGAAATCACTAAACAACAATATAGAGAGAGGCATTCAAGCCTTACAATACCACAAACCACTAAAACTAAAAGAAAATCCGAAAGTAAGAAGATCAAAATAAGAAAGGAAAAGGAGAAAGGCTAAAGGTTTTGACAAGACATAGGTTTTAGCACGGCTAATCCTGTTCGAAGTCATCACCTCCACCACTACTCGAAGAACTCTTCTTGATGGCCAAGTGGAGCTTCTTGAACTCTTCTTGTATGGAGCCCCAATATTTTTGCACATTCGTCTCAATCTTGGCCATTTGTGCATCACTCACGGCTCGGTGTTTGAACTCTTCTTCCTTCCATTTGGTATCCGCCTCTTTCCATTTTGTGTCTTCCTCCTTCCACTTTGCCCCATCACTCTCTAGGTTGGTCAAGCGAGTCCCATAATTGGTCAAAGTTGTGTTGAAGCCGCCAAATTATTGTTCAAGGTAAGCTTGGTAGGCCGGGTCAATCGCTTGACGGCTTAAGGCACCTCGAAAGGATCCCGTGGGCTCTTGACCCACCGGTGCATATTCGTTGACCTTTGCACCATCTTGATGGAGATATCGATTTTGGATGTTGTTGGGATCGAGAGTGAGGATCTCGGTCTTCTCATCTAATACCCACCTGTCACACCCTCACATCCTGAGACGCTTAAGTGTGACTAATTACGACAGTTTTTTTTTTCTAAGCAAACAAAATCCAGCAATCTCTTATACACAAGAAACAAACTAGCTATTTTACATTATTGATCAAACCTTATTTTACAAGCATAACAAGCAGAGGTTACTGGACCCAGCTAGTAACTTGCAGAAGTCTACAGTTTATTCCAAACTATTATACATATTATACAAATTATTATTGTTTCTTTCGCTCTCACAAACTGCAACCCAGGGGGATCATCACACATAACAACATAACAAGTCACATTTCATCACGCTTTCTCTTGCGAGAGGGGCGTGGGCTCAGGGACCATACCATCACTGGGGCTGGACGTGTTAGAGATATGTCCTAGAAACCAATCAGTTGGTGGCTATTATATTAGTTTATGTTGTTGATGATACTTGATCATTTGTTCCTAGAGTTTATTATTGACAGATCATTCAGGTTGAGGATCTGAATTGTAGATCTCTGTGGATCATTTGTTAGAGTGACAATAATATCTCTAAAGAGTCTATAGTCTTGATAATTAACAAGGAACATTAATTATCATATAAGACTAGTATGCAAGTTAAGTGATGATTAAGTTCTACAAATCATGGGTAAGGAGTTACCGACTTAATTGCATATGTGTATGTTACTGGAACATAGCACAGGACATGACCCAATGAAATAAATATATAGATTGTGTTATGTGTCATTATTTATTTCATACGTGTTTGATTCTGAGTTTGAGATGGTTCAGTTTTTCCACATGAGGATAAGTTCTATAAATATCGTCTAACGTTGATTCCTGATAAGGGCTGCTATACGGACTTTATTTATGTTCTCTTGAATTGTGCGGGGAAAAACTGTTCATCAAGACAACCGTATGTCTCTCATTAGTTAACCTAGTGAGTGATGATATCTATTGGGCCCCTTGATGGAGTTGGATCGTATGCGCGCAACTAGGCGATCAACTCTAGATCAAGAAACGTATAATCTGCAAGAATGACACATTTCTATCTTGGATTATACAGCGATATCATGTGACATAGGAATCAAAACAATAAGATACTATTACTTATGCAGGATTGAAGTACTGTAGTTGTGCAATGCTTATTTATGCGAATTGGGAATCATAACGTGTTGCTAGATACCGCTTATGATTATTGGAAATAAATAGCGATTTATTTTCCATGGCCAACATAGCATAAATCCTCAAAGGGTCACACAAATAGGTTTTGACCATTCGTGCATTATTTATTTGGTTGCATTATGGAATGGCAATAATATGATATGTTGACCGATTAATTATGTACCGTTGCGAACCGTCATAATTAATTAAGTCAAATGGATCATATAGAAATAAATTAATGCATATCCTAATCTCTAAATAATTATCAAGGTGTTGATAATTAATTTTGTTCAACATGAATTAATTAAGGTAATTAATTTGAGCTATCGGGCCTTTGTTTAAATGGTAAATTAAAGGTCCAACTTGAGAGCAATTAATTGGGCCACTAATTAATTAAATTAGAGGACCAATTAAATAATTGATGGAGCCCATTTAGGCCCATTTTATGGCAGTCCAAAATGGTGGCATAGTTGTAAATTAGTTGCAACTTTTTAGGAGAGTGGTTGGTCTATAAAAGGACTACTTATGGAGGAGAAACCCTAGCTTTTCCCCACTTTCTCTCTCTTCCCTCTTGGCCGTCACTGTTCACGGCACTGTTCACCGTGGGAAAAAATTGTTTTTCTAATTTTTGAGCTCTTAATTACTTCTTTAGCTCATGTGTTGAGCATCTCTTGCCTCCACTTAATTAAATAGTTAATTAGAAGGCAAAGGAAGGAAGGGATTAGGCTTAACCTCTCATCTACTAGCATAGATCGAGGTTTTGGTTAATACCTTGGTGGACTCGAGGCCGAGGAGATCGTGGTGACGCATCAAGCACGCCTATGCCGATTGGATCGACCTCCTAGTTGCGATACTAGGAGAGGTAACCTCCTACGCTTCTCTTTTTGTGATGTTAATCACTTGAATAACTAGATCCGTTTTTGTGCGTATTAATTGCTTGTTAAATGTTAATAAAAAATTAAAATTGCACATGGACTTGAGTTCCTAACAGGACGGGTCAGCAAAACTCAAAATACAGATACACAAAAACTTCGGGAAGCGCCTCCAAAGAGATAAGGAGAGTGGCATCGCATTCTAGACTCGGCACACGGACTTTGAACTTAAGGAAAGAACACTCTATCATCGCGATAGCTGGCCTGGGCAAACTACGCGTTTTCTGGAACCCCCAAGTTAATGAGGCACAAGCAAAACAAACAGCGGATGAGAATAAAATATCTCAGTGCGGGTTTTAGTTCCAGTTACACGATTCTTTATATGAATCCAAGCATTAGGACTAAATACCCAAATAATAAATTCCAATTTAAATCCAGAATATCTAAAAATCAAAATTTCATACCGACGGCACCAGACGAAATGGGCCGACTACTGGCATGCTGCAAATATGCAATATGCAACAGAAATAAATCAAGCATAACTAAGCATATAAATTCACAGAATAACATACACTCCAGTTCTCAAGGCCTACATAACAGAGAGAACTCTTCCCATATCCATTGGTTATTTTACCAAATGGCACAGAACAAGTAGAGGGAATTCCAGTAATAATAGCGCTAGTACCCTGGCCGGGTCGGGGACCAAACCGAATAACACCGGTTGAGTGAGTTATAACAGAGAGAGTTATGCTATGCTGACTGAGTTTTGCATGGCTTCATTTTCAAGACAAGTCCGTCTATCATTTGATAGAATAATATTTAAATTTCTTGAAACTATTCCAATCCTTTTTAAGTCTGAAAATATCCAATTCATTTATCAAGCGGGTATTCAAGTTCAGACTTAACAAATAATTCAAGCCAAATGAATATTTAATTCAACATGCAAGTTTAATCTTTTCAGGGCTTCTATTGGCTAAATGCACAAATAGAATGCAATTCCAAAAGTAATTCAACATGCTATGCATGAATTTAAAGTTATCGACTGTCCCGATTCTAATAAAGATTCCGTGTAATCCGCACCTTCAAAATTGACTTGAGTTAAGCCTCCGCTAGTTGATCATGTTCATAATTATAGATCAAGATCCGTTACTATCAAGTTAACGGTGTTTTAACAGACCGTTGGTTACTAGCGTTTAGGTGGTTCCAGTTCGAGTTAACTAGTTGACTTATAAGTTGGTTCCAAGTCCATTAGTTATTAATCTTGACTAATAGAATTATTATTATTATTACTTTAGTTACTTGCCCGATCGTCTTAACAAAATTCAAGAGTTGCTTAATCAAATCATAATCAAGCTCACCATCATAATCAAGAATTATCAAGTATTAATTACATCGAAATCAGAATCGGTCTTAATTAATACAAACAGAATTTATTTAAATTAAGCAACATCAAATAACAGAATCACAGAGTAGCAAGTAACAGAGTAAATTCGAACAAAACAAAACAGTAATTTGATTGTTTGATGAGGGATCAGATAGTCTGATTTATTTTCTTATTGCCACAATATCTGTTCACTTATTCAGACGTATTTTCATCATTTTCCATATTGAATAATCCGACAATAATCAAGCTCAACAGATTCGCAATTAATTAGACTCTAATTAAATCCGAAAGTCTAATTATAAGCCCGCTTAAAATCGATTTCAGCCCAAACAGAATCAAGCCCATCAAGGAGCAGGCTCGACGAAATTAATTTCCGGCCCAGCAAACCTTCTTTTTTTTCTTTAGGCCCAAAAGAATCCGGCCCAAAAAAATCCATACGGCACACTTGACTGAACTTAGTCAGCCTGACCCAGCTGACTGAGTTAGTCGTAACGGGTCCGACACAAGTCAGTCGGATTCAAATCCGATTCGATAAATTCAATTCTCAACCCAATCCATTATTCCGACAGTTCAATTTCTCACAAAAATCCAGAATTATTTATCAGGCCCTTAATTCCTGCACACATGCCCAAAACTTTTATATATCCAATCTATGTCACAAATAAGCCCTCGAAAATTTGCACAAAAGTCCTCAGAAAAATACTTTCCTTTATAAATTCGTCCCTGGCGCACGATATTTCACCAGAGAGGGTACCAGATTTCACTCCACTGTACCTGTGACTGGTACAGTAGCACAATCACCACTATAAACCTTCTACAAACGTGAATATGCATTCTATATGCTCCTCAATCATAACAAATGCATAGAATTTTATAATTTCAGCATGACATGCAGTGTTTCACAAATTAAACACTAATATGCAAAACTTAACCAATTACAAGCTTAATTCTTACCCTTAGCATGCTTCTGTTCACATATGCTTACAAATTCCAAGTCTAACTCCATGTATATGCCTCAGATATGACATGTATACTAATTTACAGAAAATTCAGACCATTTACAACCCTAATTGACTCCTATCATACTCAAACACAATCCCAAACATAACTTAACTCCAATAGCTATCCTTGGGCATGATTATATGAGTAATATATGCAACTTCACTTCTATAACAGAAATGCACATGTCACTAATTGCAAGTAACAGAAATTCACCATTTCAGAGGCAATCACACCAACTACATGCCTCCTTAACTCCATAAACATATTTAACAAGTCAGTTATGCATATGAATGCAAACATAACCTTAATTAACCACTGTCAAGTACAGCTAGACTCATATATGCATAAATTTTAATTTACAAGTCTAGGAGAAACCATATCAACACTAATATGGTCTAGTATGACCTTTCTGTTTTAAATAAATACACTGTTATGCATGATAGTACATTACCAACATTTAAAAACATCTCAGCAGTTATGAACAAACATGTGCTAATGCAATTAGCTACTAAACTCATAATACAGTTAATAAAAACTATGCATGCATGCCCCTAGTGCACAATAAAACTAGATTACTCCATTTCCAAACCCTAAACATAACTTTCATTACTGTCATGCATATAAGCTTATACAGCTACATCAAACACTTGAAATAGCTGCCAAATCAACATACTTTTGACAGTCACCTATAAATGAATTCTCTAGAGTGCAGAAACAACTAGAATGCAACTCAAATGACTTGCATAACCTTAGTTATATTCATTCCATTCTCTCAGCAGATTATCACTAAGCACAGCTCAAATAACATACAAGCAATTAACAGATCAAGTATCAATTAACTCACATAGGGCTATTGTGACAAGATCAAACGACAATCACTGTCCAGTGCCTTAATCAATCTCATTTCAATTTCTAACAATTATCTAAGCATCTCACTGAAGCATCCAGCACACACAGAAATTAATAGGAAATTAATTTGCTAAGTATAGATAAAGCTTATACCTTCCTCAGAGCCTCGAGAATTCCTTCTCAGAAATTCCAATACCACTAAAGCAAGTACCAGAGTCAAGCTAATCAAGAAAAGGGCTAATTCCATGCACGATTTAAGTCCTAACAGAAACAAGCTCAAAGTTTAGGACAAAACCAAATTCAATCAAATTGCTCAAGAAATCGATAGGGATTAGAGACACATCACCTCTCTGAGCTTCCTCTTCTTCTCTTTCTCGAAATTTTGCCCCAATTAAACCCTAGCTCAGATCCCTTTTTAAATAGAAATTACCTCATATGGCAGTCAAGAAAGAGGGAGAGAGAGAGAGATGAAGTCCAGAAGAGGGAGAACACGACAAGCCTTCAATTACTGCTCGACCACCGCCATCGATCAACGAGGAGAGGAGATGGCCTCCTCGTGCCAACACAACACTGACTCGAGAGGTGCCAACCTCTGGTTAGGCAAGCCAAAGGCAGCCTCACACTCGGCCACTCACATTGCTACACGCACACACACGCTGAGAGGAGCCACACCACCATGGCTCGAAAAGAAAAGAAAGGGAGAGGCGAAAAATTCGCCAAGTCAGAAGAAGAGACGAGGCAGAAGGAGAAGACTCCTTCGCCTCAATTTTTTTATTAAACTCCCTCTAGATTTTCTGTGGCACAATCTATATGGCCATTGGTGCAACAAGTTTCTGACAACCATTTTGTAAATTAGCTATTTAACTAATCAGATTGATTTGACTAATTCAGAAGTCGGATTATTGTGGCAATCATACAGAAAATATCTAGAACTTTCATAGAATAATTCTATATTTTCAAATCAGAGATCCCATCAAACTTTACTGTTAAATTAATTTATTTAATTTCTTGATCATATAATTCATGATTAATACTAATCACGATTAATCAAACAGATTAAGGACTTAGATTACCAATTAACAGTCACTAGTCTTACACCACCCCATGGTTAGAAGGCAATCAAGGAGGTTTATGGGCTCCATCACATCCAAGACGGGATCCGGATTAAATGTTCTCATCCTTAGCCCAATTCCATCCTTGGCAAGAAAATAGAAAATGATGTTGCCATAGGGAAAAGACGTGTTGCTCGCACTCTTCGCCTTATCCATATGCATGAAGAAGAGGTAGGCTAGGTTGATTGGCAGGTTTCTCTCGAGGATGCACAAGAGATAGAATACTTCCCGCACCTCCACATTAGTTTTGATTTGTTTCTTGGGAGTTAGGATGTTGTTAACAATGAGTAAGAAAAGGCGGTGATAGGCAGGAAGCTCGGTGGCGGTGAATTATTTCAAGGAATAGTCCCTCGGCCAAGACTTGTGAATGTACACTTGTTTCCCTTGGTTCTTGAGAAATAGTTCTCGGCACACTTGCTCCATAGAGATGGTAATTGGTTTTGCCACACACGTATGAGTGTGCAATAGGTGTTCCATCTTCCCAAGTAATGTCCAAATTGGCATAGAAGAGTGTGACTAGTTGCTTGTTGTATAGTTGGGTGCAATGAAAGAGACCCCAAGCGCCCAAGTAGTCAAGGTGGGGTTTAATCCTATCCTAATCCACCTCGTGAATGGACCAGCTATTGGCTTTTATATTAGCCATGTAGTTGCAGAAAACATGGTCATATTTGAAGAGGTAACGGTTTTGAGCAACTATAACCCAATTCCCGGGGAGTGGAAAAGGTAAGGACCCGGGTATGGTACCTTGTAGTGGTTAGATTGGTACAGTGCCGGATGAACTACCGGTGTCGGTTTTCGCTTTTTAGGTTTGACCTTTAGTTTTGGGGGTGCCATTGAATTTGAGAAGAAAAAGATCCGAGTGCAAACCTTTAACGAAGAGGAGGAGGTGGAGAAGATGGCCTTAGAGAAGTCAAGGTCGAAGCCGATCGAAGATCCAACGGTCAGATTGCCGAAATTGGAGGTGATGCCGGAGGCTAGGGTTTCGGTGGAGAGAGAGAAAGAAGGAGAGAGAGAGAGAGGTTTTCATAGGTATGAGAGTGAAGAGGAGAGTGAGTAGAGGTAAAAGGTGGTCTCGGTTGCCGGAGAGGTGTGAAGTAAATGGAGTATTGGAGTGGAGTGTGAGAAAGTTTGAGAGAGGAGAAAGAGAGAAATAAGGGGTCTATCGAAAATGAGAAAGAGATAGAAAGAAAGAGAAGAAAAAACTAAACCAGCGACATAAAGCTCCGACGAAACGTTATACAACGCTATAAAGCATTGTGCAACACTTCAGAAAAAGAATTCAAAAATAACTCAGAAAATAGTTTTTGAAAAGAAAATTTGAAGCGTTGTGCAACGTTATGAAGCGTTGTGCAACGTTTGAAGTTGTGTTACACAACGTTTTATAGCGTTGTACAACAGTACACAACAGGAAACAGATTTTGTAAGAAATTCATTTTGAATAATCAAGCATTGTGTAATGCTATGTGGCATTGTTCAACGTTTAAGGTAGCATCACACAACATTATATAGCGACGTACAACGTTATAACACAGAAAATAATTTCGCAGGAAAAGAATTTCAAATACTCAAACGTTGTGCAACACTATGAAGCGTTATACAATGCAAATACCAGAAAAACTATTTTTCAGACCAAAAAACTGAAATGAGACCAAAAAAACGACTGTTTTTCAACTGAAATCCAAACCAAATCAGCTAAAAAATGCAACAAATAAGCAAATAAGATCATGATATGTATAAAATTTAAGCTTTGAGTTCAAACATATCGAGAATGAACTTAAGTTCAAGATATTGCTGCGTAGGTAGTGGCTTGGTGAAGATGTTGGCAATTTTCTTCTTCGTGTCAACATGCACCAACTCCACATCACTTTTCTCAACATGATTTCGGATAAAATGATGTCGAATTTCTATGTGCTTGGTTCTAAAGTGCAATACCGGATTTTTGAAAATAAGGATAACACTAGTATTGTCACACAAGATTGGTACTTTTTGGAAATCTAACTCATAATTCCTAAGGGTTTGCATCATCCAAAGTAGTTGAAAGAGCAACATACTCGGTTTCTGCGGTTGAAAAAGCAACCGAGGTTTGCTTGCAACTAAACCATGAGACTAGTGAACCAACAAGAAATTGACAAGTTCCACTAATACTCTTGCGGTCTATACGGTCACCGGCAAAGTCGACATCGGTATACCCTACCAAGTCAAGTTTGGTTTATTCACCATACCAAAGACATAAGTTTTGGGTACCCTTAACATATCTCAAAATCTTTTTTACCGCTTTGTGGTGGGACTCCTTAGGATTGACTTGGTATTTATCACATAAACAAACGACATACATAATATCCAACTTACTAGCTGTGAGATAGAGTAGGTTACCGATCATGCCTCTATAGAGAGTTATGTCTATCGGCTTGACTTTCTTATCCGCATCATTATTCGCATTTTTATCTATTGGTGTGTCACAACTCTTGTTATATTCAACACCAAACTTCTTGATCAACCGTATTCATCCAACGAACAATCTTCCCCAACACCAATGCTCAAACGGGTTAAGGAGGCGAACCCCGATCCGCCTCCACTCCATAAATGAATATCTTGAGCTGGAACTGCCGTGGTATTGGAGGGCCACGGAAACAATAGTTCATTAAAGATCTCCTCCACTCTACACGGGCAGGTATAGTGTTCATTTCTGAGACAAAAGGGTCGGGCAACAAGATGCAAGCCATACTTTCACAAATATCTCAATACAATTTTTCCTTCTATCCTGCTCACGGGTTATCTGGTGGTCTAGCTCTTCTTTGGCGAAAGGATGTTGCACTGGAAGTTTTAGATGCGACTAAGTTTTATATCTGGGCAAAGGTGACCACGCCTAATAAAGGCTTATGGTATTTTATGGGGGTTTATGGTGACCGAGGGAAAAGACGAAACCGAGCAATCTGGCAATTCATTCAGGAGGTACTGAATCTTGACAAACCTACATGTATTGTAGGTGATTTTAATGCTATCACATCCAGTTCTGACAAGCACGGGGGTCGAAGTGAACTTGATGCAAATAACAGGCGATTCCAACGCTTCATTTCTGAATCACAACATGACACAACTTGCTAAAGCCATTGAACAATGGTCTCGAACTGTACCATCGCCACAAAGACGGATCAGGTGTATTGAAAAAAAAAAATCCTAAACCTTCAAACTCAGACCCCAACCATGTCTACACTGGCTAAAGAACAAAAGCTGATTGATGAGAGAACACTACAAGCTGATGCGCTACACGAGTACTGGAGACAACGCTGCAGGATTCGATGGGCACAGGAAGGCGACCGAAACACGAAGTTTTTTCACACTGTCGCAACAGTACATAGAAAACAAAACCTAACTGTCGAGCTAACTACGTGTCAGGGAGAACAGATAACAGATGAGAAGTGCATTAGGAGGGAATTTACTACTTTTTATAAGACAATGTACTCTGAACCTAATGCACATACTTCTGGAATAAAAGATTTTGAGTCTCTCTCACTGTTCTTTACAAAAATAAACTCCATTAATGCACCTACCCAAACTACAATCAAGTTCAAAACGCCTCATGGGTCAAACCCCCTTAAAAGAAGAAATTGAAAATGCCTTGTTCCAGTTGGGTTCAGATAGGGTGCCGGGCCCGGCCCGATGGTTTCACTGCACGATTTTTCCAAGAAATGTGGATCACAATGGCAGATCAACTTACATTGGAAATCCAAAAATGCTTTCAGACAGAAACAGTGTCAACCAAATGGCTCGACTGTCGTGTGGTTCTTAACAAAAAACACGAGCACGCAACAACCCCGGCTGAATTCCGACCGATCAGTGTGGGTAACATCTTATATAGGCTCCTCATGAGGATCATCGCTAATCGCTTGAGCCCTCATATGCAAAGACTCATTGACCCAAACCAAACAGCCTTCATTAAAGGTAGATGTATAACTGACAATATTCATCTCATAAGAGAAGTTATGCACTCATATGAGTCGCTACGTTTTACGGAATCAGCTTACTTGCTCAAAGCGGATATCCATAAAGTGTTCGACACAGTCAGTTGGACCTACCTAAGCCAAATGCTCTCCCGTATTGGAATGCCACAAAACATCACCAATCTGATAATGTTTTGCCTCCAACATAGCAAGGTCACGCTAGACATCAATGGAGATTTCAAAGGGGGAGGCTTCATCAATCCAACCAGGGGACTTAGACAAGGCTGCCCACTCTCCCCGTCCCTATTTGTTATCGCTATGGAGGGGCTTTCAAGACTTATCAGATGTGAAGTAGAGAAGGGGAAGCTCGAAGGAGTGGTACTTGCACCACAAGCACCATCGCTTACACATTCAATATATGCAACGACCTTATTCTCTTTTGTAAAGGTACCTTACAACAATCAACCTATCTAAAACAGGTACTTGATAGTTTTGCTGCGATATTTGGACTGCAGATTAATCCACACAAATCGAAAATCTGGTTCAGTCAAGGTAGTATTCAAGAAGACAGAAAAGCAATCATGCAATTGTGGCAAGCAAAAAGGGGACGGCAAGATGATTAATTGTAACTCAATTTTTCGCCGATGACGCTACATGTTTACTATTTATTTTTACAAATTTATCTTTTACATTTTAGTCTCTCTATTATTTTTATTTACAAAAGATCAAATAATATTTCAAACAAAATGATATTACACACATGTTCAAAAATAAATATGTAAAATTAAATATATATAAAATATGTTTAATATGTTCATTATATCTATTTAATACTTATTTATAATGAAATAAATTTTTAGACATTTTGTAAATATGAAATATGCAGGAACTTTACTGTAAAATATTATTTTAATAAGCAAAGTATTCGTCTCTGAACAATCTATGACAAATAACTTTCATTTTTATGTTGTAATTTATATTTGAGTCCATATATATTTTTTTATAAATTGCAAAAAAATCATTAGAGCTAAAATATTTAATAAATACACGTAATGAAAATATTATATGTGTATTATTAATTTGTATGTAATTTTTCTATGAAAATATTATATGTGTATTATTAATTTGTATGTAATTTTTCTTATTTTTTTTTAACATACATATATGGTTTAATTTATTTCTTTTATATACTCTATGAACTTTTTGTAAATAAAAAAACATGCATGGATGAAAATATAAGAATCAAACTTTAATATTAAATTGGAAAGTAACGGATTGTCTCTGATGCAACAATTAAACTTTAATATTAAATTGGTTTAATAGGAAAGTAGACGGAGATGAGAGAGTAACGCGTTCATAAAACGGGTAAGTAGTCTTATAACTCTTTTTATGAACGGATAATTAGGTGAGAGAGAGTAACGCGTTTTATAAATGGATAAGTAGCCTTATTATCCGTTTTATGAACGGATAATTAGATGAGAGAGAATAACGCATTTTATAAACAGATAATTACTTGGTTCTTATTAAAATAAAATTAAATCTTTGTTCCTATTAAAAATTTTTATGGTTAAATTTTTTATAATAATAATTTATAAATAATTTCGGGGAAAATGTTTATGCTCTGCGCAGCACCTCCTGGAATCTTCTCATTTTTATTTTTATTTTTTCTATTGGGCCTTTTTATCAGGCCAAGCCCAAGGGCTATGACAAATTCAAAAAAAAAAAAAAAAGCCTAAGAAGGTTGGGGTTCTTTTTACAATGTCTGGACTAACGAAGAACTTAATTAAGCAATTATGTAGGGAAATAAATACAATTTGATGATTACTTTTCTGAAAACTGCGTCCGGTACACATTAAAATATTTAATTGACACCCTTAATAATTATTCATAGACACATAGCGCAGCAGATGATAGAACTTTTGCAGATCGCCTTTGAAATTACATTATGAAAACAGCATATGTTAACACCACATTTTTTTTCCTCTAGCATTTTACTCTAGAGGGATTTTGTTTTCAGGGGATATACTCTTGGCTCCAGTCATTCTCTCCTTTGTTCTCATTTTCGTTAAAAACTTTCTCATACTCATTTCCATTCTCATTAGCATAGCCTTCATTTCCGTACCGACCAACTGTTCCACCACCTCCGTAGGACCCATAAGACCGGTACTCATCGGGGTTGGTTCTCATTGGGTTCGATTCAGACCCAAAACCATATCTCCTACCATTGACATCATAGTAGTACCTTCCATTCTCCATGAACCTCGTGTCACTCATGCCATATTGGAATTGCTTATTTCTTTGATCATAATTTGGCCCGTTTCGTCCTTCTGTAAATTCATTTGAGAACTTGTACGAGTCGTCATTTGTGTTATCAAATTGCTTTGTGTATTCTCCATGGCCATTTCTGTTGAGTAATTTTTCATTTGCAATGCTTTTGGCATTGTCAACAGTGACTGTAGTGGTCGGTGAATATTCTTCGGGGTCGCGACCATAAAGGCCGTAACCAGCACTCTGGCTGCTCCGAGGAAAATTTTCTGAATTATGCTTCTCTTCGGGAGTTGTCGACTCCGGGACAACTTCACTTGAGTTGGTTGGCTTCTCATTTCGCATCACTTTGCTGAAGAAGTACCGGCCAGCGGTTGCATTATTGAACAAGGAAAATGATAGAAACAGGAAAAGGATAAGTGATACTTGTTTAGTACAGGAAGCCATATTAGAGAGAGATAGGAAGTGGTGGTTTCCATGGTCAAGCAATTGTGTATATATATAGAAGTGGGAAACAATGAAGTCTGAACTCTGAATTAGCAGAGGCCTCAGAGATGGCCGGATGATGATGCGGGGATTGAGGGGGAGTGTGCAAGTGTGGACCTTAGCATTGATGAAACTTTGGCACGCTCTATGTTATAGTGCATTTTTTTTAAGGTGACACTCAAGAAAGTCATCAATCAATTACTGCACAGTACCTAACTCTAAGCCTTAATAAAAAAAAGTTTAAGATGTAACAGTTCTAAATTTTAAGCTCAAACATAGCTTATAATGGGAAAATGAATTTATTTTTTTTTCATGTATTTAGCTCAAGCGCCACGTGTCCTTATATATCCATGATATGTTTTTCAAGCGTTATGTTTCCTAATAAAAAGGCCTAATTCACCTTTTTAGTCCCTGCACCGGACATGCCAAATTGATAGTACTTTTTTGCGCTGACAAAGTAGACATTTAGGTACTGTATTCGCACCAATATCAGTTATTTAACGCCTGGACTATCCTCCATTGTAATTAGCAAAGTAATGTTAAGCATGACAGGCGGAGGTAATGTGGCTTTCACTGCAAAGAAATTTATAGCATAATATATACGGAGAAAAATGACATTGAGTACTTAATTTTGTACCCCAAAGTGCTTTTACAAAAACACAACATTGGAAATCATTTTTTTTTCTTTTTCACGGCAAATTGGAACATGAAATTTCCCATGAAATATTGACGACATTTACGGTATGCACAGTTAAGATTTAAATTTAAATTCTCTGAAAATTGCAACTAGGAATTACGCCTGGCATTTTGTCGAATTTCAAGAAAAAATATGCAATACCAGTACTCTGTATTTCAAGTCCTCTGTTCATGATCATTGCCTTGGCAACATATGTTAACATTGGCCTTTTATCTACACAAGTAGCAATGATAAGTGTCTGGGACTGGTAGACAGTCTCATAACAGTAATGATTTACCATAAGTGTTGTTGGACTAGGTCACTAGCTATTACATCTGACAACTGTGATAAACAAAAAAAGGGGAATGGAAACTTTGGGAGTCTATGAAAGTGTTATTCTTTGACCGAACCCAAATTTTTGTCCCAAGCTGTTGAACCATAGTCTCCACTCTGGACAAACCAAATGGGAGTAATTGGTCTATTTGACTGTACAAATTGTTTGCATGCAGGTTTGATTTGAGTTTGGATCCGACTGAAACAAGTCATAACTCATACATGCGTCGTCTTCTGTCACATATGACTGAGGTTTTTTATATAAAAAAATAAAAACAAAAATAATTGTGCTTATAACTTTTTTATTGGGTGGATAATTTAAAAATAAAATGTGCAGTACAGTACTTTTCTGTGCACGGAAAGAGGAGAGAGAAACGGGGGAGAGACGGAAATAATTAAACGCAAGCTCCTCTTAGCGCAAAGATGTGAATCACACGATCTAATCTGTGCACAGATCCTGAAGCGATCGGGTGGCTAAAAAGTGAAGAGCACGAGACCTCTATACTTCGGATAGTACATAGTCAATTTATATATATATTTATATATAATGTAAAAAAGGAATATTTTCTATCTATTTGTCTGTTATTCTCACTACTTATCTGGTAGATATGTATAATAATATTCTTGTTAGAAATCTTTCTCATCAAATAATAACAATATTTGATAAAATTCAATAATGACAGCCTATTTTTTTGGGTACATTGAAGATTCATACTAAATAATATTTTGGTACGCATTATTACTAAGAAAGATGTTAGAACTTTCTAATAAGTAGTTTGATCTTCAAGCAGGACGGACCCGAAGAGTTTTTTTGTTAGATGGCTGGGCTGCGGCTGCCAAGCTTAAAAAAGCGAAAAAGAAAGAGAAAAAACAATTTAAACTACAAACAGATGACCAAGTTCTCGAGAAATGTTGAAGAAGAATAAGCAGTATGAATGTATGATATTCAAGCAGGACGGACCCGAAATAGGGCTGAAAACGAAAGCCCGTTTAACCGTTTTCCGTTTCTTTTCGTCCGGACGAAACGGTTAATGAAACAATGAAACGATTTCGTTTAGTTTGACAAAACGGTTATCGAAACAATGAAACGATTTCATTTGGTTGGACGAAACGGTTAACGAAAATTTCGTTAATTTTGATCGTTTCATCCAAACAAAACAATTAACGAAATTAAAAATCTCTTTCGTCAACGAAATGAAACGGTTAACGAAACATCCTAGTTTCGTCACCGTTTCGACCGTTTTGCAGCCCTAACCCGGAGAGTTATTGAACTTAATTACATGTGGAAGACTTTTTTTGGGCCTAGTTTTCCAGCCCAATACATATTGAAATTTGAACATACTTACATGTTCCGAATCCAATAAATTTTCCGAACTACTAAACTTCATCATACTTTTAACCGCATAATCATCTTTCTAATGGGACAAATGACCAAATGTGAATATGTAATTGATTTCCCTAATTCCTTTTACATTTCGGCAAACAAAAGGAGGGCTAAAATTTAATGGCTACGCATATGATTGTAAGTTTAGTAAGCTGTTCTTGATAGTACATAACTAATAATACAATCCGTCCTTCAAGTTTCACAATGCACAAACACATTGAAATTATGATAAAGATATCCAATAAAAGATACGATAATGTCAAGGATTCATAAATCCATAACATAAGCACAGAACATAAAGGAAGAAGTCATGACAAATACTGGTAGATAAGCGGCGTTTGATGACTAACACCGTGACAAAATTTGGGTGATAAACACCCTATAAACAACTAAATAAAAATAGCTGGATGATAAACACCCCAAAAATAACTAAATCCATGACAGATACTGAGTACACCTGATAAACGGCTAACTCCAGGATAAAGAACCCAACAAACTAAAGACCAACACTGAGAAAGTTACCTCGGCCAGAGAAAAGCCATCTTGACACAGGAGGGAAAAACGTTTTGTACTTTTCCACGTTTGGTGGTGGTGGCAGTTTGAACAGTACTTGTGGAGATGATGGCAGTGTTGGTGCACCATCTGGAGATGGTGGCGGTGTCAAAGTCTCTGCTGGCTGTAGCGGTAGTGGTGTTGTTGGCGATTCTGGAGACGGCGGTGGCACCACTGGTTCTGTCGGAGATGGTGGTGGTGCCCTCGGTGATGCTGGAGATGGTGGCGGTGTCACTGGTTCTGGTGGTGATGGTGGTGGGGTCACAGTCACAGGTGCTGGTGCTCTGTGCGTCAGTTGTCGCTGCTCTTGCATCATGGAACTTGGCTTTTCTGTTGGACCATTGTTCATCATAATGGTTAAAAGAAGTTTTAAACTACACACTGTAACACACAAGAGTTAGGCAATTTAAAGACATAATTATCATTTTGCTTGAAGAAGTTACAGTGTTTTATTCTGTCCGTAAATTATTTTTCCCAAACGGACATGCAACGACTAGATATTAGATGAATTTTTGTGTAATTATATAAAATATTAATTACCAAATTTTGCAAAGAACTTGACCATTTCAGGTTCATAACTATATTATTTTCATTTTTTTTCTTTTAATTCTAAATGTTCAAGGATCTTTCTATTATCTGAACTCAAATCCAATAATTTTAAAAGACTAAATATCTAGAGCATCTTATGGTTGATAAAAAAATAAAATTGATTGCCTAATCAATGTCTTGTTCATACTCAACCAAAATGAAATGAGTCATTTTGTTATATCAGATAGAAATTGGATATGCTAGAATATTCAATAGATTTAGTTTTAATTAATATGTAGTTATTAGTTGGGATTATCTTCATAAACTTTCTAATGAATAAGACTACCAACAGGACCTTTTTTTTACTAGTTTCAGCGACATCAAATCACTACTACCACAATTTTTTAAAAATATCTCCCTTTTGAGTTGATTACTGAGAAGAAAATTGCAAAAAGTTGGGAAACTCATGACAGTAAAATTATAACACTATACTAGATTGAGCAATTGTTGACATGTGAATAAAGTCAAAACAAAGGCAACTTTTTTCTGAAGGATCAAGTGTTAAAACCAAAATAATTGCCATATATGAGGCAGACATCACCACAATATGCCCTGTTAGTCATAGGCTTGACAAGAAGCTAATTGCATGAGTTACCTCAGAAAAGGAGACGCACAGCTCCAGTGTGCTATTAGAGGAAGATAAGAAGAACAGACCACCAAATCTTCCAAACCCTCCACAAGATTGAATGAAAAGAAATTGTGAAAATGTGAAATTGATTTATAGGAGGAGCTGGCAAAGTGAAAAACAGAATGAAAGACCAACACAAATATTTATCTACGACTTTTTACCAGATCCCGAAATGGCAAATAATCATTATGCTTGTAACATATCTACGCATTGCGTAGAGTAGCGTAAACTTTATATGAAGAAATAGCATAAAGCAAAATGAGGAGGAAATATATGCTGGCAATGCGATACAATACAATGAACATAAAAGATTTAGTCGTCTTCGGTCCGTATAATTACTGCATACATCAGATAACTAAATTCAAAGACATTAATTATTACAAAATTATAACTAAACAAAAATACAAGATGTAGGTGCCTAGAGAAGTTTACACTTTCAATCATTCATGGATTTTGAATCCTTTATGGATCTCAAAGGGTAGCATTTCAAGCTAGCCCTGAATAAATCCGGTTAGCAGAACAAAGGGAGAGCACTTTACATTATTTTTACTGAAGGTTTGATACATTGTACATTAATTTCATTTTATTCCTTCACTCAATGAGCACTTTACTATATTTTTTTAGCATATTGAAACAGGTTCCTCAAGCTAGGATGTTGCAAATTCTTTTACGGTATTAATTATAATAAACAAGAAAGATAGCCAGGATCTAATAACATGAAATCTTCGGTGTTTTTGCAAGGAATATTTTTCCTATATATGCATCAATGGGGAAAAAAAATTCTATTGCACACATCAAAATCATTTCTAGTTTAATGATTTTTATGTAAACTTCAACAAATCATAGAGACATAATACATATTTCAATGACAACCCATAAACTTTGTCAGTAAAGAATCCCTCCTGTAAAATGAATCCTTTCTCTGGAAATTTCAGTGTCATATCTGTATTAGTCTAAGGTTCTGGTCCTCTAACGAGGCTCACATGTTTAGTCTAGAATCTCATAAAGCCCATAATATATTTTGGATCTGTGGCCTCTTGACTTCATCATTTCTAGCCCAGAAAGAGGGGATATATTTTACAAAGGTCCGAGCCTTTTCTTCTTGATCACCAGTTCAATTAGACACTTGTTCCCGAAAAAATTAAAACTAACGTTACTGTTCATACGAATATCGAAAAAAACGTTTAAAAATTCAAAATTTTAAAACTAACGTTGTTAGATCGGCAATCGGAATGCCGATATTGGAAATTGCTTAGATCGGTAATTAGAATGCCAATCTAAGCTTAGATCGGCATTCCAATTGCCGATCTACGCTTAGATCGGCATTCCAATTGCCGATCTAAGACTCCCCCTCCTATATAAGGCGACAGCGACCCTTCCCACCCCTCTCACTTTCTCTCGCGCGAGACCACTCTCCTCTCCACAGGTATGGTTTTTTTTTTCTTTTTTATATTTAATTTATTTATTTAATTTAATTAGTTTAATTAGGTAATTAATAGAAAAAATAGAATTAATATTGAAAAAATAATTAAAAAATTACTAAAAAATCAGAATAAATATAAATAATTATAATATGTAATTTAAAAAATTTTTATATAATTTAATTAGTTTATTTATTTAATTTAATTAGGTAATTAAGATAAAAAAATAGAATAAATATTGAAAAATTGATAGAATAATTTTTTAAATGTAGAAAAAATTTTTAAAAAGAGACAAGCAGCGCTTCTAGTCGAGGTGAGTTTTTTTTAATATTTATACATTTAATTAATTTATTTTATTGAGAAAATAGGAAATGTTGTTGTATGAGAAAATACAAAATGTTGTTGTATGAGATTGAAAATGTTATTGTATGAGATTGGATTGAAAATGTTGTTGTATGAGATTTGGGTTTGTAATTAGGGGGGATTTGGGTGTTTTTTTTTCGGAAACACTCTAGGTATAGGGGAGATGCTGCCGAAATTTTATTAGATTTTTTACATTTTTAATTTTTATTGCAGTGTAATAAAAATGCCACCGAGAAGAAGAGTACCAGAGACATCAGAGGCACCACCTCGTAGATCTACGAGGCTTCGTGGAGATGTGGGCGCTTCTACATCTACCGATGCCGAGGCTTCTACATCAGCCGGTCCTGTTGTTCCCCCCGGTCCTGTTGTTCCTCCCGGTCCTGTTAATGCAGATCGTCTTTTGCATTTAGATGGGTTCAAAGTTCGTGGCACTGGTGTAAGTTATTATTGTTCTTTTATTTTTTTACTTATATATTTCTATGTTGGTATTATTTTTTAAAATAATGAAAAAATAAATATATACAGAATTGGAGGGCAGTAGTACATAAGGCTCAGATGTCACGTACTGCTGAGGTGGACGAGCGTCTGATGAGACTTGGACTGATACATTTCGTTCAGTTGGGTCATATGCAGCTCGATCATTCGCTTTTGCAGGGTCTGGCCATGTTCTGGAGGCCAGAGACCCACACTTTCTTTTTTCCGCACGTTGGCGAGATGACGGTCACTCTAGAGGTTCGTATCAATACCTATTTGTAATTTTATTTTTTTGGAACTATATATATGTATAAAATTTGAACTATTTGCAGGATGTGGCCTTTTTGTACGGTTTACCTACGAGTGGTAGAACCGTTACTGGACGGACCGATTATGACGCCATACAGTTACTTCAGGATTTTGCGTTGCCGGAGGATACAGACACGGAGATAATTCAGAAATGTTTCAGAGAAAAAGAACAGACGTAAGAAGGTTTTTTTAAAAAAAAATTTATGTTAATTTTAAATATATATAATTCTTACAATCAAATTACATTATAATGTAATGCAGGAAATCTTATTCCGTTAGATTCACGAAGCTGCGTAAGGTTTGGGATCAGATTGGGGGACCTGGCACAAATGATGCAGCGAGAATCGATAGATACACACGCGCTTGCGTGCTAGAGATTTTTGGGTGCGAGTTATTTCCTGACGGCACGGGTGACTCGGTTCCATGTTTCTATCTGCAATTATTGCAGGTTAGCCAACAAATAATGAAAAAAAATCACGCTTATGATATTCGTAAATATCTCACATTTATTCGTAAAAAAAAATTAATATTTGCAGGATCTTCATTCTAGTAACTCGGTGCAGTACAATTGGGGTGGGGCCACTCTTGCCATGCTATACCGAGGCTTGGACACTGCCTTCATTAATAATAATATACATGTTGCTGCTCCTTGGGTGCTCTTGCAATTGTGGTCGTATGCAAGACTGCTACTTAGTCGGCCGAAGATCATTCAGGATTTTGATGGTTGGGGTCTACCCAATATTGACTCGTGTCCGCCTTATGGGAGGTATGTTAATTTCATTTTAATTGAAATTTTAAAAATATGTTTTACTTGATTTTAACAAACAACAAAATGGAAATGCAGGAAGTGGACGACGAGACAGAAATCGAAGAAGGTGACCGGCCCTACTCGCGGTGGGATAGAGTATGCAAGGGATGTCTGCATGAAAATGAAACCTGAGCACGTCGTGTGGAGGCCTTATGATCACATCAGGGCCCGCATGCCTCGTTGTGCCCAGGTTGAGCAGAGGATGTTCCTTCTACGCATCCCATGCATTCATTATTGGGCTGTGATGTGGCACCACGTAGATCGTGTTATGCATCAGTTTGAGCTCTATCAGACAGTTCCCCCACCGCCACCTCAGGTATATTTAACTCTTCATATACTATTTCATTATTTAATTCTCGCAATTACATTTTGTTGATTAACTGTCATTTGAATAAAACAGGCTTGGTCGAGAATGGAGCAATTGATGGGATATCACCATAATACCTATCGAGGCATTGATTGGCAAGAACTCTTTCGGTCTGAGGTCAACATGTGGACGAACACTAATGAGGCTAGGGTGGTAGAGGAGCGGCCGTGGAGCGAGGATATTTGGACCGACTACCGACGCTGGTTGAGGGTACATGGAGGTGCGCATCTTGTGCAGATTCCTGAAGGGGCAGCGTCTGGTCCGGCTCACGACCTGTCGTACCTCCACCATATACTCAGTCTCAGTATCCTCCACCTCCACCATATACTCAGGCTCAGTATCCTCCACCTCCACCATATACTCAGACTCAGTACGGAGGAGGGTACAGTCAGCCATTTACGTCTAGCTCCACACCTATCTCTCAGGCGGATGCTTATTACCAGGCATACGGTACTCCACTACAGGACTCATTCACACATATGTCTCACCATCCAGTCGGCGATTCTGGAGCCTCATCTAGCAGACCGCCTCGTCATCGCACTCCATTGCCTCCCCCCCCTCCTCCCCCAGGACTTGCTCCAGGCCGAGAGCCTCGAAACTTGCCTGGTGCTCCATGGGATTTATCTCCTTCTCAGGGATGGTACCGTCGTGATGGACGTCAGTAGGATAGTGTGATATTTATTGTGATATTTATATTTTTGTATGAGAGTCTTATGATTTTATTTCGGACTTCTATTGCTATATTTCTATTTTGTGTTATGATATTTCGGACTTCTTGAGTTTTTATTTCTATTTTGCATAAAAAAGTTCAAGAAAATTCATAAAAAATCATATGATCTATTGATTGAGTATTAAATAAAATTCCAGAAAAGTATTTCTCATATTGGAAATTAAGGCTGAATATCGTATTAAATATAATTTCGCCTCTAAATTTATCCTTTAACGATGTAACTTTTTCGCACTTTCAGAAAGACTTTTCAACGAAACATTTAAAAAAACGACAAAAATAATCAATTAATAACTATCAATTAATAATTAATTAGATTAATATAAATTAATAACTATCAATTAATAATTAATAATTAATTGTATAAATTTACATTAATATAATCAATGATAACTATCAATTAATAATTAATTAGTAATTAAAATTAATTATATAAAAAAATTTCAAATTACATATTATAATTATTTATATTTATTCTGATTTTTTAGTAATTTTTTAATTATTTTTTAATATTTATTCTATTTTTTCTATTAATTACCTAATTAAACTAATTAAATAAAATAAATAAACTAATTAAATTATATAAAAAATTTCAAATTACATATTATAATTATTTATATTTATTCTGATTTTTTAGTAATTTTTTAATTATTTTTTCTATTAATTACCTAATTAAACTAATTAAATTATATAAAAAAAACACACACACCTGGAGCGTGAGGGGGGGAGGAGGGTCGCTGGCGGCTTTTGGCTTAGATCGGCAATTGGAATGCCGATCTAAGCTTAGATCGGCATTCCAATTGCCGATCTAAGCAATTTCCAACATCGGCATTCCGATTGCCGATCTAACAACGTTAGTTTTAAAATTTCGAATTTTTAAACGTTTTTTTCGATATTCGTGTGAACAGTAACGTTAATTTTAATTTTTTTCGCACTTGTTCCTATTGCATACAATTTTCATTCGATCTTTCTTCTTTTGGAATTTTGTGAGAATGCAAGATGTGTGTTTTCAGCAACAGTTACATAACATTGGTCGATTAATTCATTTCCATTATCACTATTATCACAACAGTATGAAACAGTAACCATGACAAAGAAAATAATAAATAAACAAGAAAATAATCAGAGGAATTGGCACATAGACAGCTTTGCAACTGTCTCAAAAGTCGACAAGTGTCAAGGCATTTGTCCTATGCTTGGTACACACCTGGCAAACCCCACCACGCGAAATGTAACATTTAAAAGAATCTTTATTAGTGTGGATAAAGAGAGGTTAGTTCTCATTAGCAAAAGAGTGGCATGGCACCTGGGCCCATGGCCCCTGTCTTGCTCCATGACCCAATTTTGTGCAAGGAGTAAAGCACCCTTCTTTTCAAGCCTTAATGATTACTAATATAAACTACAAATTAGATCTTGCTTTCTTGCCTCTAGATCGGTACCTTTTGTGTTGTCTAGTTTATTAGATGAGATATTTAATTGAAAATATTAAATTTGAATTTTTAAGAAGAGGCTTTAAAGAAATTTAAGATATCTCATTTAAATAAATGTAACAAAATGCACTTTTTTTACAACCTATCGTACTATTATGGAGGTTTCTAGTACATCCAATTTTTTTATGCAAATTTCACTTTAATGTTGATTATAGAAATATGATTTTAGCGCCATCCACATCGATCAAAATAAAAATGAACTTTTTAGCGAGTATATGTAGGTAGCACAAGAATTTTACTTTGCTAGTACAATTTTTAACATGTTTCATCTCTACATTACATCTCTAATTAGTGAAAGTATGACCAATAACCATTTACTGTCTCGTGCTCAATTTATCTAATTTATAAGAACTTAAATATTTGGATCTCAAGTTTGTTTTCTAAATTCTAATTGCATATGATGGAAATCCAATCTCTACAACTTTAGAATCCGATGTTAATATCTTAGTTCATGTTGATTTCTTTTTAGATAACTTAGTTCATGTTTATTTGATTATCAAATATTTTTAAAAGTTAAAACTAAAACCCCCCTAAAAGTAGCTCCAACATACAACGATTTGATATGTATCTGTGTTTGTAACTTTGATGCTACCATAATTTTTCCCCCTTACATTTTCCAAAATAAATATGCTAATAATCACTGTCTTAAAAAGTTAAAGCTTTATAGATTGATTATATTAACTAATTTAGACAAAGCCAGCGGGATTTCTGCAAACTTTATGTTGCAGACAACAATTGAAAACAATGTAAATAAATAGCAAAGCAAGATTAAAAGCGAAAGAAGCCACATAAACCTAATAAGCTATTTAAAGGTTGTTCACCAGCCAAAGCTTTGGCATTAAAGTCAGTAGTAAATGTTGGGAGTTTCCTAGGGTTAATATAGGAGCGAGTCTATGTGTATCCTACGTCCTACATCTCCTTTTTAATTTTGGTTTCTTTGCACACTTTTTATCTGAAAACTTTTTGTGTTTGTTTATTTCTCTCCAATTATTATTTATTTCCATTGGACGGTCCCAGTAACTTAATGGCCGTTCATTGCAGATCAGACGGTCCATTTTAAGCATAATTTGATGGTTCCACAAAAAAAAATGTGTTCAATTCACAAGTAATGGAGAGGAAGCATGTTCTAGATTATGCGCTTGACTAGGAGTAGCTAGGATTATACTAAGGAGACCAATGAGGTCAATGAGTATATCTTTTTAAGTGGTGGAGAAAATTATTAATAACAAACTCAAGCAATTTGATCAAAACTATTTCAAGAGTGATTATTCTTAGGAAATTTGCAAAGTTTCTAGCTTGTTTTGTAAAATGTCATACTGAAAAAAGGTACTAGTACCAAAATTAGCTAAAGAGCCCTACTTGGACTTGGTAGATTTTCATGATTACCATCATTGTCATGAGCAATATTCACCACCTCAGAGAGGTATACCAACCAATTGGAGGAACCACGATCTTGTGCTAACTTTAGCAATATTTGGAACAAATATAGTTAACTTGGCCTAGTCTTACTAGGCGAATCTACCATTGCGCAAGCTCAACACTTGCGCCGTGTGGGAGACCACAAAATGTGGCATGTAATGGTGAGATAGGGAACACAAAGAACAAACCCAATGAGGGAGACAGGAGTAAGAGGGTTCCGACCCCACTGTTTTTGATTGGATGCAGTTGGGTTCACCTTAAGCTCAGTCTTAATTTTTTCCTTTACTTTTTATTTTATTTCATTTTTTTTTATTTGCTTGCTATCTTGTTTTCATTAATTTCTTAATCATGCAAAATGCAATGTAGAGCGGATTTGGCTACACTTGTCTCTCTGCTTGCCATGAATAATGGAATGGTTTGAATTTTCAAAATTTAAAAGCTGATTTGACGTTGTTTTTTTCTCCGATATAGTAAGAAAAAGTACTAATAAATTAAAAAAAGTGTCAGACCTAAATCTGACAGTTAAATTTCAGGCCACAGCATCAGGAATTTCTGGAATTAAAGTGCTAAGACTAGAAAAAATATTTTTTTTAAAAAAAAAAAGGTCAAATCAACTAAGCCAATTTTTCTGTTCTGAAGTATGTATATATGACCACCAATATTCTTTGACAATCCTAAAGTTAATGTCACAAATTATAAAAAATAAAAATGTCTTTTTATTTATCGATCAAGTTAGGCTAATGCTTCAAAACTCTAATGTCATTTAAAAAATTATTTACTCAATAATTAGATGCTGATAATGGTACATAACTAAGTTTATAAAGCTTTCCACTATTTGATAATGTTTGATTAGTTAGTTAAACTTAGCTGGTGCTGTCTAGTGCAGTTGATTTTGACACCACCACCTTTCTGTGAGACGAGGATTCTAACCACTGCTTTTAGTAGCTACTATGATATGTGTATGTGGATGTCTATAATTTTCATTGAAAAGGAAAATACATCAATAGCAACAAGAAAGAGATATAGAAATGGTCAAACTCATCGTAATGTTAATGTACGGCCTATGCTATATGTACACAGACAGATATCTTTTACGCCATATTAATGACAAGCTTTTCAGTGTACATGGTTTTCTTTGTATTTAAAAAAAAAACATTTTAATTATTAAATTTTGTTCCATCCCATTTTAACCGAATAAAATAGATCCATATGTATGTTCAAGTTAAATTTTCTTTTAAAACGTTCATGATATATTAGATCTGATCTATTCATGTCATTGTCATAATAACAAGGTCCTACTCTTACAATCACACAACAATAAATGATTACAAAAAGAATAATGTAAAATTTAAACCCTAAGGGCTAAGGCACTTCTATTGAGTACCCATATCTCATATGTCCAGCATCGTCGACTTGAAGAGCCAAAAGCCATTAAACCCTAAACTCAAAAACACCAAGGTCCTACTCATAAAAAGAAATAAATGAAATATACACATAAAAAAGGAATTAAAAAAGGCATCTGAAACTTGGAGGCACTATTTAGCCTTAGTTGTGCGGCTACTTATGAGAGGAGAGAGTGTAGGCCGAGGAACACAACCCCACCATGTGCGGAGAATGCTTGGTTGCTTGCTTGAGTCGCTTTTACATTTTTGCTAACTTCCGCTCTGCTTCGCTATAGTTCGCTTAGCGTATGGCAGCGGTAACTGCCCCGGACTTACAGCAACAGGGTTCCTCTTGCCTCGAGTTCAACAATATTTTTCGTATAAAATATAAGTGTCTTTTTAATTAAATAATATGTAGAGATGACAACCCGTCAACTCAGAAAATAACTTATATAGGTTAAGTACCGTATTAAATATTGATACTAATTTAATAATTATAACAAAACAATTAGATTGTATTAGGTTATATAGGTTAAATACACTGCAATATATGCATGAATGCACCCCATACAACGTGTTCGTTTTTTTTTTCAATTTTATGCTTCAAACGACCAATCTGAACAGCTTAATGTCCTTCCCTGTATAAAAGTTTTGTCGAAAACCAAATTTTACAAAATTTTATATTTTTATTAAATATTTTAGTTAATTTTTTTTAAACTATTATTATTATAGGGTGATCTGAAACTTATTAGTTCAATGAATTTTTCAAAATTAAAATATAGTAAAAAAAATTAATTTAACTTCTCATCAAATTTCAATATGAAAGATATTGAACGGTTTCGATCAATTGTTTGAAGCACATTCGAGAACAAGCGTGTTGCACTCTTGATGCATCTGTCGCATTACATTAACTGTACTAGACTCTAGTAATTAAATCATTTTGATATTTTTATGAGAATCAAGATAATTTTTTAATATATATATATATATATATATATTGAGATATTGGTCTTTGAATTTTTTTTTATGTGGATGTGCCTATGCAGATGACCTACAAGTTTTAGTGATAATTTACATATTAAAAAGTAAACAATGTAAAACTTAATTATAAGGCAGCTTCTCGCTCAATAAAAGTAATTGCTTACCATTTTATTAGGGCTTTGTCGCTATTATTCACATGATGGAAATATTTATGTGATTGCTATCCGATCGAATCTGGTCTATCGGATTTATCCAAATCCAGACGATTATTATTCAATACGACACTTTTTGAGTCATTCATAAAAATCAACATTTACTGTACGATTTCAATTTTATACAATGCAAATACTTCCTACTAATATTTTTTAATGGGGTGAATGTTCTAAGTCCATATAGAACCAAGTAGCAATCAATCCTCAATTAAAATTGCGAAAATTCAAATTTTGTTCCTTTTATTGATTAATAATTCATCTGCTGATTTAATTTATGGTACGTAGAAAAATAGAAGTTTAGTGATAAAAGAAATTGTTCAAACTTTAGTCGCCATGCATCCAGTGAAATTTGAAAATAATATAACGTCCCCTTGAAAGTTACTATAGTAACTTACCATTTAAGCTACTAGCTAGTTCGGTAAAAATAATTACACGACGAATAGATCAAATTAGTTATCGATTATTTAATGTCTACCTTATTTTTTTCAAGTTACGAGATTGAATGTCTGAATGTATTGAATTTCTCGTTACTGAACAATCCTGCTGGGTTATATACTTATATATATCTTTGTTCTGAATAGTAATTGGTTTTCCTGTTCGGCGTGGTGCATGGGCATGATCCCTTGCGATATATTAATTTTAGCTAATAGACATCTGCATATGTTCCTCTTTTTCAAAATAGAAGGATTATATTGACAATCGAGGTGTTTAATAAGCATTGTAACTAACAATTAATAAACAATAAAGAAGATAAGAATAAAAGTGTACATATGTTATTTATTATTTAAATATTCTGTGTGTCAAATATGGTATATATGAACCTAAATTCATTTATTCACACAGATGAATTAAATTAAAATTAAACCATTAAATTAAAAATCGTTTAGGGATATGATTATCGATTTTTAAATAGGGTGACATTAAAACAAGGAACCAAAATACAGAGTACATCTCTAATCTTACATTTTTTCTGTCTCGATAACTATTTTATCAATCTCATGATTTTATCAAATAAGTTTTTTTGAAGATAAAATGGGAGTCAAGCCTCCCAATTTATTTTTAAATTAAATATCTATAAAAAATTCCTTAGCCGAGTTTCGAACCTGCGACATTTTCACTTAAGATGCATTGCCCTTTGCTATTATACCAGCTGTTACTCAATTTTATCAAATATAAGTTGAATACCAATATAAACAATTTCCTTTGAAAAACCTAAAATTGACATACATTTTGTCAGTATGATATGTATATGATGACTGATGACTAGTCAGACCTAAAGTCAGAAGTCCTTATACATGCATGCTGTGACCAGTGAGATACTTTTCATATGAGTGGCATTACAATATATCGCGAATTATTTGCTAACTTTTTTAATCCAGTCTAATAATTATCTTTTTTTTATGTGCAAATTATTTCGCTGATACAGATATAAATTTTGCTATTTTTTTGTTGATATGAAATGTAATACCGGTATGAAGTAATTTGAAATATATCATTTAAAACGTAATTTATACTTCATATATATCATGTTAAAAAATGATAAAATTTGTTGTTAACATTGTCATTTGACATTTATAAACAAAGTTGAATATTGGAAATATAACCTCTTATAACATATTAAATGACACTTGTTGTTGTTGTATGAAATTTGATACATAACAAATCTGCACGGTCAGAAGTGTCTACAATTTTATATTTTTGGAATTTTTAATTCAATTGAAAAATCATATCAAGATGGTCAAACTAATTATTGTTAAGAATGCCATTCTCAACATAATACTTGATTGAGAAAAAGTGGACAAATTGTGTTGTCCTTGTTGTGGATTACTTGATTGAGAAAAAGTATTTAAGGCCACTTGCTTAACTTCTAATTCTTTCCATCAACACGCAATTAAATTTATCAATTAATAGCCTGGCTTGAATTCCTGCCTCTGACTCAATATCTTAAAATCTAACAGCATACAATTAATTATTTGTCTAAAATGACTAAAGTCCCCTGCTGTAACATTGCATGTCAATAAATAATCTCCAGTGTAAATCATAACACGTTGCAGATCCTTTTTTTTTCTTTTATTAACTGTTTAATTATTAATAACACCAACAATACAAGACAAGGGAGAGTTTCCAAACAATTATGCAAGGAGCCAAGGATGCAGTTTTCCCTGTAACCCTCATTCCTGCAGAGCCCACGTTCTTTGGCTAATTTTTAAATTTTCACATGTAACGAGTCGCTGACATGAGGTTTGGAACCCTTGGAATAAGTTCTTATTCGGAATTGCTAGTTCTTGGGATTGCCAAACACATTTTAGAACAAACCGAATAGCTAATTCGGCTCCTTATTCTTGTTTCAACAAAATATTAGAACTAGATTGGAACAAGCTAACCATCCAACAACAAATCATTATTTTATATTTTTTTTCTTTGTTCTTATTCTTAACTAATCACCCAAACATCTCTTAATTTAAAAATAAACAACTATTTAACATTCCTTATTCATCACTCTTGTTCTAAAATAAACTATCCTATTCTTATTCACCACACTTCCAACAATGAATACTAGCTACACTGACTCTACATTTTTTTTTTTACACTGACTCTACAAGTACAAGTTTAGGCCACATAAAGTCTGAATTTCTATCTGGAAGGTACCAGCTGTACTACAGGGAAACAAGGGAATGGGTCCCACATAGGGCCCATACCCCCCAGTAACAGACTAACAGTGCATTTTGAAGACGAGCAAGGTACCACGCTCTTTAATAGTCTCAACACTTCATTTTTACATCCTTTATTCATCTTGGTACTTGTGTTTTGGGATAGGGATGAAACAAGGATGTCATAAAATATACACACAAGCACAGTTGAGCTGAGCGATCTATATCCATCTAAAAGTCTGCTTGTCTGATGTCTTGTGTTGTGTAATGTGTATGTACTAGTGGAGTTTCTAATAGCTGATCCAATGGTCCAAGTTCCAAATTAATTAAAATTCAATCCAGTCATCGTTATGATTATGTGCAATTAAGGGCAGACTTGGCTAACGACTCTGTTGTGTTCCTTGAAGTGAATTGAAGTAACTACACTGTTGCTCGTTTGGATTAGCTAGGAATAAGGAAGGAAGAACTATTCCGAGCGGAAATATTGGGAAGAGTGTAACTTTGGCAAGAATGGAAAGAGTGTTATTCTGGGAAGAAGAAATATTATTTGGATGATGAGTTAGAAATAAGGAATAAGAAATGTCTTTTCTTTATTGTTGTAGTTTATTTATTAGTAATGCGAATAATTAGAATAATAAAATAAGAAACAATAATAATAATAATAATAATAATTTTCATAATAATAAAAAATAATAACATTTTAAATAATAATATTTATTTATTTAATATTTAATATTTTAAAATAAATAATAATTATTTTAATAATAATAATAATAAATATAATTATATTTAAAAATAATTAATTTGTAGTATTATAATATTTTAAAATATTGTTCGGATGGTGAGTTGAGAATAAAATATTCATTTGTTTTTTTCCATCTAATTTATGATTTATTGTTCTTTATTTATTTATATTAATATTTTAATATTAGATAAGTAATAATGATAATAATATTATTATAATAAAATAATTAATAATTATTTCTCATTAGTTCTTTTTATCATTTGTAGTTTAAGCAAATTAATATTAACTTCAGTAAATTATTAAAAATTATTATTTCAATATTAAATAAAGTACTAATTAAAAATAATTATTATAATATTACAATTAATATTATTATAAATAATAATAATAAATAAATAAAATAATAATAATAATTATTATTATTATAATATTTTAAATAATTATTATTATTTTAACAATAATAATAATAAATATAATTATATTTAAAAATAATTAATTTGTAGTATTATAATATTTTAAAATGTTGTTCTGGTGAGTTGAGAATAAAATATTCATTTGTTTTGTTTTTTCTATCTAATTTCTGATTTATTGTTCTTTATTTATTTATATTAATATTTTAATATTAGATAAGTAATAATGATAATAATATTATTATAATAAAATAATTAATAATAATTTCTCATTAGTTTTTTTTTATCATTTGTAGTTTAAGCAAATTAATATTAATTTAAGTAAATTATTAAAAATTATTATTTTAATATTAAATAAAATACTAATTAAAGAGCACACAAAATTTCATTTAGCTATTAGTATTTAGCTAATTTTGTTGAAATTATGTATATATAATTGTTGGAAGAAGCTATTTTTCTCCTTATTCCTAACTTGTTTGGATGCTTAGGAATAACTCTTCCTACTTTTCTTCCTAGGAAGAGTTATTCTTCCTTATTCCTAAGCAATCCAAACGAGCCCAATTCACAGTTCACTCCTGCAAATATTACGTCAAATTCCTTCAAAATTTGAATTATTCTATCTTTCTAATTTTAAAACAACGAAGAACACATACATTTAATTTTAAAAAATAATTTGTAAGACTTATCCTACTTTGTCATTAAAAAAATGGGAAATTAGCATTTGTATAATTGTAGAGGACAATAGTAGAATTTCGTTGGTTCGAAATTTGATTAGAAATACTATATAGATTTTTAATTTGAAAATAAGTTCAAAGTCTTTTACCCTCATCTTATCATAAAAAAAAATAATAAGGTACACCGGTTTTCGCCTAGACCGAGGTTCTTATCAAAATCCTTTTTCTCTAGCATGGGATTTAATTTCATTTCATTAGAATTTTTTTCTTATCAAAATAAACGGATTTGGTTCTAGTTGGTTAGAATTTCTATGTTATTAGCCCCTGATATCTCGGATTTATATATGCATTTTGGCCAGACTGTACACCTAAATTATAACTCAACTCATATTATTCGTTGTGCTTTTATGCCATATTTGCCAGGATTTGGTACTGCTGCCGCTTCTCAACTATTTTGTAGGTACTAGGTGGAAACAGCGCAACAATTGGACGTTTTTGGACGAACCACGCGAAGAAATGGCTTGGATGCATGGAGACAGACCTCAGTTGACATGCCCCAGCCTATTACAAGCCAGATGACTCATTCCTGGCCCGAATAATTCTCAGCGCACGACATTTGCAGGCCATTCGCCCTACCATTCGGCTGGCTCCAACCGAACACCCAGCCGAATGTTCCTGTTTTGGCAAGTTTCTTCTATGGAAACTTGACCCCCTGGCCCTAGCACGCCTCCACACATGATATACTCTTCTCCCCTGCCAGAGAGAAGGGGATTCCGACGTTTCTTTACCATAGATCCACCTTTGAGTGCTCATAACACCCCGTTCTTGCGCCGTTTCTCCATTGCGGCGCGAGGTTCCACCTTATACTCGAGAGAGACAGGTCCTAGCACGTGTTTGGAGGCTCTTGTCCACTGTTGCAGCGAGTTCCACCGACTTCGGAGTAGTTTGTGACACGACAGCGGTGCTATTCGACTCGGATATTCGGTTTATTGTTGTATCACCTACTCTTTATTGTTATTTTTTATACTATGTCTTTTTATTTGCTATTATCTGTGATTTTCATGATGTATGAGACTATGTTAGGCTAGATCTATTTTTGTCTTAGGGATGTAGAAGTAATTTATTGATTAGGGATGTTGTAGACTTGATTATGCTTATTATCACTGTGATTTGTTTGTTGGCATGTTACTTGTTATTGTTTGCTTGTTAATCACTATACACGACTTGGTGAATGCGCACATCTAGTTAGGGTAATTAAATATTGAATTAATAAGATAAACAATAGCAATATCACGAGATAGGTTAAAATCGAAAGATAACCAATCGAATTGCACGACACGGTATCTAATTAACTAACCATTAATTAGTTGTCTCATCGAACCACAACAAACGGACTTGAATAATTGACCAACGAAAGTTAGGTTAGCAATTCAAGAGGCGTTAGGTTAGTATGGTATCAAACCCTAATCCAAGGTGAAAATCATAGGTTAGAGAGTTTAGTCACTGTCACCCAACCCTTCACAACACATGGTATTAAGCATGGATCAGGAAACCGACATTTACGTGGAGTATGCGTTGTCCAGAACATCCATTCGGCTGTCTGTTCGGCCTGTCCTGGCCGAATAGTAGGCCGAATTGTGGCTCTGTCCGTCGCATTCGTCAATTCCGGCGATGAAAATCAATGGGTTGACACTCCATGACCTAATCACAGATGAAACTAATTCCCTAAGGCATACTTTTGCATATTAAATTCATAAAACCCCTCAAAAATATTTATTTCTTTGCAATTTATTTTAGGCCTTTTATTTACAATTTGTTAAACCAAAAATCAAACAAAATTTAGCCTTCTAGCTTTTGAGGACATAAAAGAACCAGTACTCAGACTCCGTCCTTGTGGGTTCGACATCTTAGTTTTACTATAAACGACTAGTCAGGTAAATAAGGTTTTTTATTTGACCTAGATTTTTGCCTCGATCAGCCCCTACGAAATTGTGAGAAATCAATTGAAATGTGTCGCTGTCTAGTGTAGAATGTTAAGTAATTACATGTGTTTTGCATAGAGGGAGATCAATGGCTAAAGTGAAAAAATTTCATTTCATTGATCATCCTAGTACAAGTCTAGTTACAAGTGGGAATTAGCAAAATGTCGCCCCTCACTGGTGTAAGAGGTGCTTTATTTATAAGCAACAAATGGAGGGTATATATCTTTCGGCTTTGTCAGGTCTACTACATGGGCGTACAAATTATATCCCGTGGACCGCCTTCGAGCCCTCGGGCATACTCGGGCTTTGGTCAGGCTTGAGACGCCTCTTTTGTCACGTCTCGGGATCTCGTGATCCACATGTTTTCTTGGGTCAGATCTGATGAGCTAGATGTCCTAGGGCCTAGAGCGTTCCAGGCCCTATCAAAATGAAACGAAACGAAATGAAATCCCGCGTGAAAAATATTTTGATCAAGGCCTACTTCTACGCATATTGAATATCTTATTTTGAAAATGTTGGTTGAAGTCGTTTAATTTTCACATAGACTGACCACGCGTGCTTACAAAAGCAAACAAACCGTTTATTGCAAAGCAAATACGAACAATTGCTAGGCCTATCAATGGAAAAAAAAAAACACGTTATGTCATTTTGTTAAGGCCTAGCGAAACTAATAATGGCAGCGAAATGGATTTCGTTTCAATAACAAAACGGCAAACGAAATATGACTATGTGCCGTTTCGACTATTTCAGTCTAGTTTCAAACTGTTTTGTGTATAATTTGTGAAGTGGAACGAAAAACATAATATATTTCTGTGCCGTTTCGTTTACGAAACGATTAACGGAATGAAATGCTGAAACCGTTTTATTAACGAAACGGCAAATGGTATGGGCTGTAACATGGTTTTTTTCAACGTTAGACCGGCCTAACAGCTGCCATTTCCCAAATCGAGTTAAACCAAGTACAAATTCTTATGCATCAATTAACGATGTCATTAAATTTTAATATAAAACGTATTTACCTGATAGCGGCATTTCAATTGTGGTGTGAAAAAAAAACATACAAACCTGTTGAACTAATTCTTAACATATCTTACAAAGTAGAAGTTTTAAAAAAGCGTGAATTTTGGTTATTATTTCAAAATCAATTTGTAGGAGGCAATTTATTCAACAAAAATTTGAATTGTTAAGAAAATTTTACCTTTAAATAAGATAAATATATTGTTTTTTTTTAACTCTCTTAAAAAGTCATCTCCTAATATTTTTCATATCCAACTTCACTTCTTCGACATAAATTAAATTTTAATCCTTGTATAATAGCCAGCCCCTTAGCTAGCAATTACACGGCATCACTATAGTTCTAATCCCATTAATAAAATTGTATACTTTTCTCTCGTAAATTCATTGCTAACACCCGCACGCCCCCCCGCCCCCTCATTATTATTTTTTTAAAATTGGGTCGCACCTTTCAATTCATTTTTAAATTTAAATATTTATAAAGGACGTTACCTTTTCCGTCATTTAAACTTTATTATCCCCATAGTCCTCAATATCTTTCAAAGAGGACTGTATTTATATTATTTAATGAGGGATTGGGATCCCTTGTATAACTCGTCCTACTGATCAGACCCTTAGCTTAAACCCTGACTATCTTATCATCAAAACCCACCATCATAAATCAGACGGTCAAGAGTGAATCCATAGTGGTGCCTCTTACCAGAGAATACTAGAATAGGGAGCCCTGATTTGTCATTTATAAACTGATCAGGTTCCAAATACCGAGCCAGGCTAAACTAAGTAACTAACCAAGTTGGTACTTTTATATCTTGTAAGCCGTTTAAACATCACTGCGAAACGTGTGCGAAAGATGGGCCCACTCTTCTAGAATCCTTAATTACAATTTCAGTGAAATCTTGAATTTTGTCCGCTATAATTTAATTGTAGTATGTCCTCTAACAGAGTAGAGAAGTGCTCCCACAAAACAAGGGGAAAAAAAATGAGGTACACAATTAATTAATTTTCGAATTCAGATTGTTTTGCAAACCGTACACAATTTTACTCATAGGGAGGCGGGGACATACATGATGCCAAATTGCCAAGTGTTACGCATGACTTTTGTTTTGTGAATTATATATAGATTTTTGTATGAATTTGAATTTGTGCATGTTTTCAGGGCAAATCTATTAAGAAGCAAGACAAAGTGCCCAACCTTAATTTTCAATATCAGCAGCAGTAACTGTCTCTATTTCATTGTTTGCATCTATTTTACTCTTCAAATTTATTTATTTATAGATATAATGACGTTTCAGTCTAAGACGAAAAAATAATGAACGATTATTAACATGAAAAGGATTTTTTTTTTTTTTTTTTTTTGTAAAGTACTCTACTTACTGAACTGAATGAGTGGTTAATTTCTCCTAAGAATTTCATTCTTTTGTTTCTGCATTTAAAATGCTTATCCGAATTAAAGTTTGAGTGCCTCAATTGAGACAATGAAGCGAACTTTTGAATCATTATTGTAGTGTATTTTTTTTTTTTTGAAATACGATTACTATAGTATAAATATATATTCTGGTTTAATGGCAAAGAGCAATGCACCTTGAGTGCAAGGTCGCAGGTTCGAAATCCAGCTGGGGGGTCTTTCATAGACATTTAATTTAAAAATAAGTTGGGTGGCTTAGACCCCCAATTTATCTTTAAAAAAAAAAAAAAAAAACATAGAAAGAGCTAACGCTGCCCCCTGAAAATGAAATGCAGAATGGTTTCCCGTCTAGTTACTCCACATTGCATTGTTAAAAAATAAATTAAAAAGGAACGCTACATTCTCTCCAGTTCACTACAAGGAGAAACAGACGGAGATATATTACCTCAAATTCTTATTTTCCTCATATTTCTAGCAACTACATATTGAATTTGTCTACTAAAAATTATATAAAATTATAAATAGATGAGTATGAGTAATTATCGATGATGTACAGTTTTTACAAGTAAAGATATGTATGAATCTGAGCCAAAACACACGCTTAAAATGATAATAAATAATTATGTTTTGAAAGTTGCTTCAAATGTAAACTATTGGTATATGACTAAATAAAAAATTCAAACCAATAACCTTGAAGCTTAACAGGGTTATAGATATTTCCTACTTTGCATAAATAAATTAACATTTGATTGAATTTGATTGACATGGAAAAAATATTTTAACGTAACAAACTGTTTGTGGTTCTTACTTATTTATTATATTTTTTGAAGTTGATTGGTGACGCGAGAAACACAAAAATACTGTTTGAATTAAAATTTAAATTTGAAATAAACGTTGAAAAAAAAATTATTAATAATCTTGTTGGTATGGTAATTGCCAACGAGCCTTAAAAAAAAAAAAACAAACTGAGTTTGTGGTTCTTAATAAATGAAGCAAATTTAAGGAAATATCTACAATAATCATAACTAGTGCGTCATATATTTAGAACTCAGTTTCAATTCCCAGATTGAATAAATTGAATATGCTAAATGATGCTCCGAGCAATTTAACAATACGATGAAATGTGGAATCTTAAAAAGATGCACCTTATCTGATTATGCCAGAAATGGAGAGGAACATGTTTTATTTCCTGCTACCATTAGGATAAAATTAAAAAGTAATCACAAGATGCACAGGACATAATCAAACAGAACAAAGCGGGCTCCAAGAGATAAAACCAATCTTGTTAATTCGCTGCTGGAACAAAAGCAGCCCAAGCAAAACACAAGAACAAAAACAAAACTAAAATCCAAAACCCTTACCATTTAGTCTATAATTGTTCGTTATTTACACTTGCTGCGAGCTTCACTAAAATATATGAAAAAAAGTGTTCCAGTTTCACAACAATTTTATAATCACTAATTAAAACAGCCATGAAGGTATAAAAATATAGTGATGTAATTATGTAAATATAGCTCCATTTTTTTTAGCAAATTAATATTTCTCTCTGAATACTATAAAAATAAAGTATTACAAGCCGCAAAAATCATATACATGAAATTTATTGAAGATATATCTTTCTTATAATTTACTACTATAAAATTCATATACCAGGTAACAGCCTTTCCAAAAAAAGAGAACGAATACTGGACCAAAAAGAAAGCAAAAAATTAAGGTCCATACCATGCATCAGAAGGACCATAAGTAATGGTTCAGTGGAAGTATCAACTTTTTTAGGGACAAAAGTGCATAAATTGCAAGACAAACACAGAAAAAGGAAAATAAAAAGAAATGTAAAGAAACAAAGCTAGCGCTGCAGCTCTGCCGACCAGCAGAGTAGCAGCAGCTCAGTCCCACCGATAAAAGCGAGGAGAAAGTGAGTTGCCACTTGACCGAGATTCCCAAACTACCCCTACTCTCAACCTGTAAGAGATTCTCTGTGGCAGAATAAAAGCATCTTACTAGGGAGCAGATTGACAGAGAACAGCGCTTAGGAGCAGGGAATGGCATCACGGAATGCAGCATCTAGATTAGCCGCATAGACTCGGTCTTGACTCTGCTCTGTCTGGTCCGGATCCTCTGCTTGGTTCTTGTCTAATTGCCATCAATTGCACACCTTTTCTATCAATAAGAGCACTGATGAAAATTCCAAATCTCTGCGAACTTGTTATGAAAAGCAGTAGTATCATTATACCACATAAGCTATATTATCATCGTGCATTCATGCTACTCGTAGTGTCAGCAATGCACTTAAACTAACCACAAAATTATTATTTTCTCAATAAATCGTAACGAGAAAAAGAATTTAAATAATTAAAAAAAAAGATAAATTCTACTGTTGATTGTTGATTTAAAATTATAAACAATGATGAATAGTCAGTATTCAATAACAGTTAAAAATAAAAAAAATGTTTTGATAAAATTGTAAAAAAATTGTAGGGAGGGAAACAAGGAGAGGAGGAGAGGTCTGAAGGTGGTTTCCTTTTTGTTGAATAAGGTCGGTCTGAGGCCATTCGCTGGAAGAGAAAAGAAAACCCAGCACTAAGGGGAAACCGGAAACAGCACAGTGCCCCAGTGGCCAGTGCCACTGTGGCGCTAGTATAACGACAACCGCATCCATCAACGCTGCCACAGTCTTACGACCCACCTCACTCCAAGAGAATTAAAACAACCTCCAAAACAAATAACAAATAATATTATATAATATAATATAATAATATACTCGCTCTCTTCCTATTTTATTTGCTTTTCCGAAAGGGATGTGCGACTGAGAGGAATCCGAATTTGCTGTTGCGCGACAAATGGTGTAGCGCACGTACGAGCCGTCTGATCTTGATCGGACGGTTAATTTTTTACGGGCCTATCAATCTAGGTTACATGCACGGGGCTCCCTTGTCCATTGGATCTTGATCAGACGGCCAGCATGCCGCGCTACACCATGTGTCGCGCGGCAGCGGATCTGAATTTGACTGAGAGCGATCGCTTCCTAGATAGTAGAGAGATAAAAGGGAAAAGAGAGAGAGAGAAAGAGTAATGGCTTCTCTGTTCTCCGCTGCTGCTTGTACGGTCGGATTTGGTTAGGCCGTCGCTTTGACCCGACCCTTTGTGGCATCGCTTAGGAGCTGTATTCCCTTTCTTCTCAGTACAACAAAAGAAGAAACAAAACAAAACCAAGCAAAACAAAAAAAAAAAAAATTAATTGATTTTAGTTATTATTATTTACAAGCCTACAACAAACCTACTCCCCCAAAAATCTGGCCTTTGTTTCTTTCAAAAAGTTTCGCTCTTTCTCTTCTCTTTATTTGCTTCTTTGGTTGGTTGGATTAATTGTGTTGAGACTTGAGAGAGAGCGCGCACGATGGGGATCGATCTGAATTCAGTTGAGGAGGAAGAGGAGGAGGAGGCCGCGGCACCCGCGGCTCTTCTGCAGCCGCCGACTGTGTGTCTTGAGCTGTGGCATGCTTGTGCCGGGCCGCTGATTTTGCTGCCGAAGAAAGGGAGTGTGGTGGTTTACTTGCCACAGGGTCATCTAGAGCATTTGGGGGAGAGTGCTTTGGCTGCCTATCGGCATGACCTGCCGCCGCCTCAGGTCTTCTGCCGGGTCGTCGATGTGAAACTTCATGTGGGTTCATTGTTTATATACTCTTTTTTTCTTTCTGTTTCATCTGTTTAGTTTTTTTTTTACTATTGGTGATTTGATTAGTCATGGTTGAATGTTGTCTGTGATTGTTTGATTTTTGTTATGATTTCAGGCTGATGTCAATACTGACGAGGTTTATGCACGGCTTTCTCTGGTCGCCGAAAGTGAGGTGAGGCGTTTTTTTGATCTAATCTAGTAGGATTTAGTGCATATGTAGATTCCTTTTTTTTTTTTTTTCAAGTGGTCAGATTTGGGTTCATTCAATATGATGATATTTTTTCCTCTTTCATTTTAAAATGGAGATATTTTTTGTTCGTTTTAACGGGTTTAAACAAGAGGGGTGCCATTGTGTTGATTAACCCCTTTTCTAATTCTGGACCAAATCACCCCTCGGCAAACATTTTTCTTATGCTGTTTTCTTGCAAACGTAAGACTTTGGAATCATGTTTAGTTCTGCCAAGAAGAATAATAAGTACATGGATTTCTTAAACTAAGATAGTAATTTTTTGACATTTCTTTCCTTTTATGGTTGCTTATATTTAATTTCTTTGGGAATAGTTCTACTATCAGCTTTCAAGCTTTTGAGAATCTAGCTGAATAACTTTTCCTAAATATCACTACAAACGGACATTAGTTTCACTAGTTCAGCTATATTTGCCTTACTCTAAAAACTTTTGCTCAGACAAAGATCCCTTTTCCATTGTTTTGTTGCCGAAAACTGGTTGGTGGTATCTCTGTACTGGACTTAATTAAGTTAATTGTCATCTTTTAACTAAAAGGGTAAAGAATATAATTTTGTTTTGTAGGAGGTTGAGAGGAGGCTGAATGAAGGAGGCATGGAGGGGGAAGATGAGGCAGAGGAGGTGGAAGGAGAGAAGAGCTCGGTTATGCCACACATGTTCTGTAAAACGCTAACTGCCTCTGACACGAGTACCCACGGGGGCTTCTCTGTTCCTCGCCGGGCTGCAGAAGATTGCTTCCCTCCATTGGTGATGCATTTTACTCTCCTTTGGTGGATATATCCTTTTTACATTATGTCAGTATTTATTTTTTTATTGTTTTCTTTTTGCTGGAGCCAACACTACCCATTCAAAGTAAAGTATCTTTTGGGTTTGCATTTCTACTCCACCAGTCTGTTTTGACTTGTGACAGGGTATGGGCAACACTGGTTGGTTCTGGACTTCTGGGAGTCCCTGTGGTACTGATGCTGGAAAATTATGTGCCTTTGAGGATTTTCTGGTTTGTTTTTTGGTTGGAACTGTGATAAATGGTAGATGTTGTTCGAAGTGGATTAATTTTATCTTATCTCAAATGAGGCTCTTGACTTTGCTGTAAAGTTAGTTAACATGCTTGAAATATATGTCAATTCAGTATGTGATTGTGTATTTGATTATGATTTAGGTAAATTAGGTTTCGATTATTAAGGTTATATGACCTGAATAGGTATGTGGACTTCAAAAGTTGTGTTTGGCAAAAGTAATTTCTTTACATGTGGTTGTATTAATTGCTTATTAAATAATTGAACAGGATTATGTGCAGCAGAGGCCTTCTCAGGAGCTAGTTGCCAAGGATTTGCATGGTGTGGAGTGGCGCTTCCGCCATATTTATAGAGGTCTGAAATATCTTCAGTCATATTGTGTTCTGATTACACTTTTTTTTTTGTCTATTATATGAAAATACTGTGCGTTTGATTGCTTGATTATAACTTTTCAATTTAGGTCAGCCACGCCGTCATCTCTTAACCACTGGATGGAGTGCATTTGTTAATAAAAAGAAGCTTGTGTCGGGTGATGCAGTACTCTTTCTTAGGTACAAATAAGATGGTGTACCAAAGGTTTTGGTACCTATACTGCGTGATAAGGCACTGGATTGAATTGTTGTACTTGTGCAGTATTGGTGATGTATGTTTCACTTGAATCTCGTGCATCATTCTCCAAGTAAAGGGCTTCACCCCAGCAATAATCACTGTAAATTGGCACTTCAACCATCAACTGGCACCAACAACCACTGTAAACTGGCAGTTGAACCATCAACTAGCACAGAAATTTTACCAACCATTTCTCTTTAGAGAAGGGGTGATATATGTGATATACTTCTTAAAAAATAATACTCTCTGGTAAGCTTCTTTTCTACAGCGATAGCCATTCCATTGTTTATTCCTAATTTACCTCCGTTCTTAGAATGTTAATATATAAAAAATGGCATCACGAGTTTAGATGTCATGTCTATCTGATATTAGGCATAATATCTCTTATTTTGTATGCTTGATATTTTGTTGTATTTTCTGGGGCACTTTTGTAACTGTCTTGCTTTTTTTTTCAAATTGGTATCATACATATTTTCTTTTATTAATGCTATGCAGGGGCAATGATGGGGAGCTGAGACTTGGAATAAGGAGGGCTGTGCAGCTTAAAACTGGAACTCCTGCTGGAGCTTTGTACACCCATGGCTCGAATCATGGTGTGCTTGAAGCTATTTCTGGTGCAATCGCCACAAAGGGTGAATTCCAGATTTATTATAACCCAAGGTACAATTTCTGACATAAGCCACCTATTTGAATTTGTTGCTCCCAAACTGATTTACTTTTTTTTTTTTTGCTTTTCTTGCTATTTTATTTTGCTGGAGACGTCTATTATTTTCTGACATAACCTTTGTAACTGTAGGTCAAGCTCATCTGATTTTGTAATACCTCTCGGGAAGTTTACTAAAAGCCTTAGCAACCCATTATCTATTGGCATGAGGTTTAAGATGCGATACGAAAGTGAAGATTCAGCTGAGAGGAGGTTAGAACTTCTTACTTTGCAGTTACCAACAATACTGTATATGGACATCATACTTGTATTTTAACTGATACTTAATTAGTACTCGATCTATGAATGGGATTGCTTTGAATCTTAGTCAAAATGCTATTTTACTGGTAATTGTGTTGGAAGCTTGGTGATACTTTTTTATTTCTGGTAGGTGCACTGGAATGATAACTGGAATTGGTGATGCGGACCCTATGAGATGGCCAAGCTCAAAGTGCAGATGCTTACTGGTAAGCTATCTTTTGCAGCTTTCTTTTTTTATTATTCAAATTGCTTAGTTGGTCATTCATGACAACTGTTATTTTAGACACTGTTTCATGCTAAAAGGATAATTTGCAGTTAGTGTACTGAGGAATGCTCCTGCTAAATTTAGTTTTACTTATTTCAGGTACGTTGGGATGATGGTCTGACTTCAAGTAGGCAGAACAGGTTATCTCCATGGGATATTGAGCCAATTGGTAATGCCTCAGGCTCTCATGCATTGTCAGTTCCAAGTTCAAAACGAACGAAGATATGTCTTCACCCTGCCAATGCAAACTTTTCTACTCCGCGTAAGTCTTCATCCACTTGGAACCGGTAATACCAATCATTAAACATATTTGTAGCATCTTAGTGAAAATGGATTGGGATTTCTAGAGTACAAGTGTTACACATTTTAGCAGACTAGCACATCAAAGCTGCCTATTTAGACATGGAGCTTTTCACAACATACGTTTGAAGAATATTTTCTTGAGAAGAATTTATGAGAATTGTGGTTGCGACTTCAATTACAGGACTAATGTAGTAAGAATAATCTTTCCCATGTACATTGTTGAACATGAAAGTTAAATTTTAATTTCATTCTTTCAGATGGAGCTGCTCGCCCAGACTTGGTGGAATCTGCACGATTCCACAAGGTCTTGCAAGGTCAAGAATTTACGGGCTCTCGTGCCCTTGAAGGGATCACCATCCCTTCCTCTCAACCCTCGACTCATTTCAGAAGCCACCACCCCATACCCAATCCCAGCACCAACCCCCATATCACCTACCCATGCATGGGCTTTGTTGAATCCCTCCGATTCCAAAAGGTCTTGCAAGGTCAAGAAATATACCCTGCCGCGTACCCATCGCGCCCCTTTCACAGCGCCTACCCCACACCAACTCGGGGGTACTCGCTTATGGTGCCACCTCAGGCATCTTCCCCTTCATCTGTTCTGATGTTTCAACCAAATCTGTGCAATAGCTCTGGGGAAGGCAGTAATGAGAGTGCTGAAACTGGAAATGTGTTCTTGTCTGGTGGGAATCGCGTGAAGGAGCGGCCTGAGAAAGACTGCAGGCTTTTTGGGTTTTCTCTGACGGATAGGATCCCAGCAAGGAATGAGGTTGTTAAAGGAGACGGTCAGATGGATAAAACTCTTGGTCATGGTTGTGCCACTGGGAGTGCACTTTATGCCATCTGTGCAACACCCCTGTAAACAGTTATGTTGCTCTAGGAAGAATGGTGGTGATGTTGGAGGTAATTTCTTTTACATCCGGTCTATTTGAGAATTTCACCTTTTTCATGTACTGATTAAAATTAGTGACACTTAATTTTTTTGGTCGTCTGTGCAGGGAACTTGGAGGGTTATTTGTGTTCCCACGTTGTAGATTGCAGTAAGAAAATTATCTAGCCAGCCATTAGAAAGACTTTATGTACTTTGTATTATGTTCATTTGCTTATTTGTACCTGTTGCTACCTGTAGTCTTAAATCCTTAATTCTCCTACCTTATTTTTGCAAGAACGTAGTTATTTAATGAAACATGCTTCACATGTGGAAATTCATTTGCCTTCCTGGGTTATCCATTTGAATTGGAAGTAGTTAATGTTCTCTCCCTTTAGTTTTATCTAAACTGAATATGATGAGACTTGATTAGTCATGTAGACAGAGCCGTCTCTCCATGCTTGAAATTTTAGAAAGGAAGAGGTATTTGCCTTTGTGAACAGTTGAATTACAGGATTTGAGAGTGCGTCCTTTCTATCTTTGGTTTCCCTGGTTTTCTTTGTTCATGGATATGTTTCTTTGTTGAAACTGACGTGTTGATGGATTTGGTAAACAGATTAGGAGATCTAGGTGTTGTCACCAAGCAAACGCCATATTGATATTAATGCTGATTGCGATTGTTGGGGGATTTATGAGATTTCTGGACGTACTGTATTGACTGTTAGGTTACAACCTCCCCAGAGATTTTTTTATTATTAACAATAAAAAGAAGCTTTAATTTTAAGAAAATACGTCCCTTGTATTGTTGAAAGTGAAAGAAATAATGTTCTATGGGCTATTCGTACCATAAAAAAAAAAGGAAAAAAGAAAGGATAGAAATTAGTGTTCTTACGTGGACTTGACTACTACAATTCAAATCTATCAGAATTCCATCCCATCATTTTGCTAGCTCCTTATTGTGTGCGTTGTAACCTTTTTGTTTTGGATGTTTTTTCACATTTTGCAGACATTAATAAAAACCAAACCAAACCCCGTTTTACTCTGGAATTAAAATTTGAAGATTTAATCAAGCTCGGGGTTGAAATCTACTGTGGAGAAGATAATGCATTGAATATCTATCAATAAGGTGGTTTACTTGGTTGTTGCTCGTAGAGGATTTCATGTTTAGTTCAAGATAAATGTGCTATCAGCAAAAAATCATGATCAATGGCGGGATTTCCAAAAGAACCCTGTTAAAAATACAAATTGAATTGATGTAGAATGGACTAAATCCCCTGTGGAAGTTGTACCTTTTCATACTGTGGCTACAAATTTGAATAAAATGTTCAGAGTTATCTCCAATTAACAAATATGAACCTTACCAACGATTAGTTTGTCCACTTGTCTAGCTCGTCAAAAGAAGTTTGGTGGATAAATTGTAAATTAAAATATGGTAACAAATAATAGTTGAGAATTCGGTATTTTCCAGCAAAATATATGAAAATGGAACCGTCCCGTTATGAGAAGTTGAGAACAAAAGATGGAATTTTTCGGTTTGTTCTGAAGCAAAAGGACAAAAATGTTACTCGGTTGGCTATAGTGTATCGGTTTGTCTATGGACTCCCCAAAGTTTTTTTTTTTTTTTGGAAAGCTTGACGGTAGGTAACTACCCCCACTTTTTTAAATAATAATAAAAAAATATTAAATATTAATAATAATATCGAAATAATTCAAATTATTTAAATAATAACGCAATTACGGAATCTGGAATTCCGACGGTAATTACGGAATCCCAGTTTCCGTAACAAGCAAATTACGGAATCCAGGATTTCGTAACAAGCTTATTACGGAATTTGGGATTCCGTAATTACACTTTACTCCGAAATCTATTTTTGTTTTTTTGTTTCTTGTTTTTTGTTTTTGTATTTGTTTTTGTTTTTTGTTTTTTGTTTTGTGTTTTTGTTTTTGTTTTTTTTTTGTTTTCTGTTTTTTGTTTTGTGTTTTGTGTTTTTATTTTGTGTTTTTATTTTTTTTGTTGTTAATAATTTCATATAATTTTTATTATATTTATTTTTATTTAATTTATATAATTTATTAGTTTATTAGTTTATTAGTTAATTAATTACAAAAATAGATAATATATTGTAAAAATAATTTAAAAATATGAAAAAAATCAGAAAAAATAGGATAAATTTTTATATGTAATTAAAATTTATTTTGAAATTTTGTTTGCATTTAATAATTAAGAATTTGATAATTAAATATAAAAAAATTAAAGAAAATTGTTAAAAATTGATAGGATTAATTTTAAATATAGGAAAAAATTGTTGAAAAGAGAGTTGAACCGTTTCTACTCGAGGTTAGTTTTTCTATATGTATATTTTTTTATTGTTTGAATATATTGTATATTGTTTGAATAGAAATGTTTAGTTATTAAAAAAATCGATGTTTTTAAAGATTATAACTTCAAATAGGCATAACTTTTGTTAGGAATGTCTGTTTGGGATAAATGAGGATAATCCGGAAAGCTGGCGACGAGATCTACATGGTTTACTGGGATAAATCCCGTAACGACCATTTTCGGAGCCAAAAAACGCTCTCTGAACCTCCAAAATTCACTTTGAAAGTTTGCAAACCAAAAACCACTCAAAACTACTACAAATTTTTTTAAAATCATAAATTAATCATAAATTAATCTAAAAAAGAGAAATGTAATTAATCAAGTGACTTCCATGAGAGTTAATATTTGTTGTAATTAATCATAAATTATCAGTTATCAAGTTGTAATGATTATAATTTAATCATTGGTGTATTATATCATATTAGTTGTCATTGGTGTATTATATCATATTTGTTTAAATATCAAACGCTACTAAAATAATATTAAATAATATTAAATAATATTATTTAATATTTAAATAATATTAAATAATACTAAAATAATATTAAATAATATTATTTTAATATTTTTTAATATTAAAATATTAGGTAAAAGACTGTTACGGAATCTGAGATTCCGTAACTATTTAAAAATTATTAAAATTAAAATATTAAAATTATTAATATTAAACTACAAAAATATAAAAACAAAAAACAAAATTCTGTAGAAAAAAATAGAATACATATGAAATTTAAAAAAATTAACAACAAAAAAAAAAGAAAAAAAAAAAGAATTCTCTCCGCTAACAGGCTGAAAAAAAACAAAAAAAACGAGTTGGGGGGGCAAATAGTGTAATTACGGAATCCCAAATTCCGTAATAAGCTTGTTACGGAATCCTGGATTCCGTAATTAGCTTGTTACGGAAACTGGAATTCCGTAATTACCGTCGGAATCCCAGATTCCGTAATTGCGTTATTATTTAAATAATTTGAATTATTTCGATATTATTATTAATATTTAATAATTTTTTATTATTATTTTAAAAAGTGGGGGAGGTAACTAGGTATCAAGAATGTGGACTTGCGAAGTTTATGGCCTTTCTTGGTATGTTTTCCAAATGCCGATGCTTGGGCCTTATTTTTAACAGTTTTTAATTAAAAATTAAATTGTATGAGAAAATTGCACCAATAATCCTAACTGTAATATATATATATATATATCTATAGAGAGTTGATATAGAACACTGATGTGTACGGATCGTCCCCGTACACATGAGTCGTTTTTCAAGATCCGAAATTCAAACGGTCAATCCGAACCGTTCAAGTTGTTCGCTATATTGAAAAACCTAGATAGACCAAATTTTACATTTTTTCGAATTTTTTTGCTATTTATTATGATATTTTCAAAAAACACTATAATTGGAGTATTTCAGGCCCTCCAATTTGAAAATATCATAATATATAGCAAAAAAATTCGAAAAAATGTAAAATTTGGTCTGCAAGAGTTTTTCAATATAAAGAACAAGTTGAACGGTTCGGATTGACCGTTTGAATTTCGGATCTTGAAAAACGACTGATGTGTACGGGGACGATCCGTACACATCAGTGTATTTTATCCATTCTCTATAGATATATATATATATATATATATATATATATATAAACTCTTGCAGACCAAATTTTATATTTTTTGTAAATTTTTTGCTATATATTATGATATTTTCAAATTGGAGGGCCTGAAATACTCCAATTATAGTGTTTTTTGAAAATATCATAATAAATAGCAAAAAAATTCGAAAAAATGTAAAATTTGGTCTATCTAGGTTTTTCAATATAGCGAACAATTTGAACGGTTCGGATTGACCTTTTGAATTTCGGACCTTGAAAAACGACTCATGTGTACGGGGACGATCCGTACACATCAGTGTTCTATATCAACTCTCTCTCTCTCTCTCTCTATATATATATATATATTCCATTCATGTTTTAAAGTTTAAACTGTTAAGTTATTTCTGGCAAGAAAATTCAATTGTAATAATTTTGAAAAACCATCGAAGGGGGTATCACGAAAATATTTTCGACGAGACGAGTACGCGCCAGTTGTACATGTAAACCACCAACATCATTCTTCAAGCAACTCACTAAAAAGTGCGCGTGAATAGAATGTGTGCATAAAAAGTAGGAAACATGATTCAATTTTCGTGTTAGACTTATGTAGAACTGGGGTGACTGGATATAAAAGCGCGTACAGCTGTGATTGGAGACAACTTTATTAGCCTACATATAATACAAGAAGATGATAATCCAATAACTCTCTGCATTCTTATATCTTTGTAATATTTGAAGCTTGATTTTTTTTAAAATTTTTTTTTAATCTAGATTTCCCTTTCTCCAAAGTCATGCACTATTTTTTGGGAAAATTGACCCTATATTATCGGAGATTATTATATCCAATAAAACCAGATTATATATCTGACCGAGTAATTAAATATTTTATTATGCTAAATTTCTATATGATAATAAAACAAAGAAAGTTTAATAAGCATTATGGTGCATAGGCCATTCTATGCATTGCGGTCTTTTTCATCGGAATTTTTACAATTTGACAAATCTAATTTAACCAATCTAATCTACATATTGAAATCTCCTAACAAACCAAATTTTATTATCATTTTTTTTGAATTTTTTAAAACCTGTCATTTTTGGAAGCAAACCACTATTTACAATATTCCAAAAATGACAAGTTTTATAAAATTCGAAAAAATAATAATAAAATTAAAAAAATTGTAAAATTTGATTTTTTTAGGAGATTTCAATATGTAGATTAGGTTAGTTAAATTGTAAAAATTCCAATGAAAAAAACCGTAATACATAGAATGACCTATGCACCATAGTGCATATTAAACTTTCTCAATGAAACATCCTATCAACCGAGAACATGGTAGCCTTCACTATGTAATTTGCTTCATTTATTTTTTTCAACAAATCAAAACCTTGCTATATATATGGATGTTATCAATTCGTTTACCCCATCTCCTATCACCTCATCCCATATCCCACGTCTAACTTCCTCCCAAATCATGGCTTCTCAAATGCTACTCAAGTCATTTCTCGTGCTAGTTATTCTCACTTTTCTCATCTTCAACAGTTCTTCAGCATCAGAAGAGAGTGAAGTTGATGTAAATATCCTTGGGGCCAAATCAAATATCACTCTGGAAATTTTTGCAGGGCTAAATTCTCCCGCTCCGGCTCCCATGATATCGGCTGCACCAGGGCCTCAACTTAAAGAAGTTTGTGTTGGTTGGACTAATTTTGTGAGCTTGGGCATTATGTCGATCATCTTTCACCTTCTTTGAGGGACTCAATTGTGTCCTATTTTGGATTTCTATCATGCTATTTTTTGGTATTACAGGTTTGTAAATTTCTGCATGCTTTTGCGTTTAGTGGATTCATACGTTTTTATATTCTTGGTGTTACAGTCGGTTTGCAAATTTCTGGATGCTTTCATGTTTTGTGATATCGACGACTGGTGATGACTGTTGATCAAAAGAAAATTTCATAGTCAACCCTTCATAATAGTGGACAAAATTAATGTGTAATGGGGAAATGAATATTGCTGTGAAAGGACAAACTAGACTTAATAAGTTCGCAATCTGGAAGTCTGGCAATTACTTTGTCAATGTTTTATTTGAGAACAAAATCATATATATATCTGGTAATTACATTTTTTTCCAAAAAAAAAATATATCTGGCAATGTAATAAACTATATTATTTATTGTTTATTTTGAAGTAATAATTTGAGGGTTTTTTAATGTGCGATTATTTCATCTTTGAGTTTTGTTGATTAATGCAGTTAATCTGTTTTGGTGAATATTATTGGAACTGGTGTTTCAGATTCATCCTTCATTCTGGTTTAAAAATGTTCAAGCGATAAATGGTTATGAATTAGATGAAAAATTGTCAAAATAACGACAATTAATATTTCATTTCAATTTTTTGTGCAAACTCCAATGCAAAACATGCAATTAAAAGAACCAGCTCTTGGTCTAGGAACAAAGAGCAATGCACATTGAGTAAAAGGTCGCAGGTTCGACTCCCAATTTATCTTAAAAAAAATATTTAATTAAAAAGAAAAATATATAATATGAAAAGTATCACAAAAAAATAAAGCAATTTTTCTCTAGGTCAGGTACGCAGGTAACAACTTTGGTACCTGTACTGCTCAGCACTTTATAATGTGGAGCTGTAGATACTGGTCATTAATTGTGTATTTGCAAATTTCCATAGGAAATTAGAATGACTACATTGCAATTTATGCCTTATATGTTATGAAGGTTTTGTATCCATAATCATTGAAAAGTTGTTGACCTTAATGCTTGCCTTTAATCATGCATGATTGCTGGCCATACGAGGATTGATGGAAAAGAATTAGGCTATAATTGTACTGTGCCAACTAATAGACATTACAGAGGTTTGAATAATCTACATCCATCCACCAGAGATTGGTGTACAAATATCAGTAGAAAATCAGACCGATGGGTTAGATAAACCGCATCAGAAGTTTTTCTCTTTGATTTTGCATCTTCTTTCATGTGAACTGTCCCATTAGCCCATCTCCAGCAGCAAACCAAGAGTTCTTGTATGCACTGATGGAAAACAAATGTTTATAGAGCTGCTCTGACACAATTCTATAACCTAAATTCAAAGAGCAAAGTAGCTATCATAAACTACTAGCTACACCCTCTTAACGGCAGGTTCAATCGCTAGGTATTAGTCTTGTGAGATTTGTAGAGAAGCCAACAGAAAGTAGGGGAGATGCAACAAATTTCATATGGAAAGGCACAAAAGATGCAATAAACTCGAGCCAAAAAGACCATGGACAAACAAATTCACTGCACTCTGATTTTGCACATAATTTCCACCTTTTACCCCAACAATTTGAAAATTAATACAGATTGAAAACCAAAAAAGTAAAGACCATAATACCGGTAATGCCAGTCGACAATCCGCTACATGAAGTCAACAAATCAAGGATACAGCTCAATAACAGAGCGCAACCCAACTGGCAAAATCTTATAATCACTGAATCCTGCTTCCACAAAAATCTTTTGCCACTCTTGTTCATCGCGCTCGGGGCTCCCAACCACCACCATCATCATCATGTCCCACATTAGTTGCGTTTCCTTGGATTTCGTCTCTCCCTTTGAACCCACCACCAGGTCCTTGATTATTATCTTGCCTCCATTCTCTTTAGAAGGTATTGCCTCTTTACACCGTTTCAAGATTTTTACGCAGTCTTCATCTCCCCATCCATGAAGTATCCACTACATGCATTAACACAGTTGATTGGTAAACTCCAGTATTGGAAACGTAGAATACAATTTCCCTGTAACTTGATTTAAAAATGAACAAAAAGGCAACTTCACTACTGGCTTGATTAAGAAAAATAACAGAGTTTTTACTTTGCCTACAGATTTATACATACAAAAATTAAAGTACAAACCATTATTGATCCAGGGTTACCTCCCACGAGAAGCCTTAATTGGTTTAACTATCACATTGAGTATTTTTGTTTTCGGATATATCACATTACTTTTACTTCCCTTCAACAAGGGTGGATATAACTCAGTATAGCAAGGCCACCAAAACAAAGCCGAATTTTCAATCAAATAATAATATTTGAAAAAGGGTAAATCAGGCAATGAACCTTGAGAAGCACAGCATCAGCAGGAGGGACGTGATTAAACATGTCTCCAGCCACAAACTCCACGTTTCCTTCACTCTTCAAATCGCCAACAACATGAGGAAGATCCAACACTGCACATTTAATTTCTGGAAATGCCTTGGAGATTGCTCGAACTGTTCCTCCAGACCCACCTCCGACATCAACCAAAGATTCTATCCCGTGAAAAATCTCACGATGATCCTTCAGAAGTTTGTCCATTATGAATTGGCCATCACACGCCATTGCATCATTAAATGCCTGGCTGAACTCAGGGTTGCTTCTGGCAACACCCCACAGGTCGGTTCCATGGACCATTGCGAATGGCACGTGTTCAGTTGATATCTGTTGGACAGTGCACAATTTCAAAGATATTATATTAATTGAAATACTTGTATGGGCAAAATGATTTTGAATTTAATTAATGACAACAACTAAAAACATATTCTTTAGTTAAAAATATTTTCCCTGACTTTTCAAAAACTTTATTATTGTTATTATTTTTTTTGGGAAATTTTTTTCTGTGCCTCCCCGAAATTGCGAAATTCAGCATTTGCCATCCGAAAGTTAAACCTTCTGATTTTGTCACCCTAAAACGCGACTTCCTTCTGAAATTGCCCTTTTCTTCCTTTAAATGATATTTTGAATTAAAAAAAATAAAAACCCAAAGTTTATGACAATTGTACCCTCGATGTTTTATACCCAGTCGAACCCAGTCGGCAGTCAGTCGAACTCGATCAAAATAAGTACCCAATCGAACCCAGTCTTCCTCGTTTCTCCTTCTCCTTATCTTCAATTAGATTAGATGAACCCCAAAACTTTCTCTTAGAAACCAGTCGATTGGATCGGCACACTAATTGGAAAACCCAGTTGAGTCGATTGGATTCTGCTATAAACCCTAGTCTGCGAGCGAGCGTCTTTGCCGTCGATTGGAGAAGTAAAGTTCATCTCAACTATTCTGTCGCTCCTCCGTCTCCTTGCCAATCGCTGCCATGCATCGTCGTTTGAGCAGGTCTGAATCCGTCTCCCATGCAGCGTCCTCGAGCGTCTGCCATGGAGGTAAGGTGGGGACAGGTTAGCGATGAAGAGAGGAGGCCGTGTCGTGCGTGGGATTGATGGAGTTCATCTGCAAGAGAGAGAGGAGAAAATCTGAAGATAAGGGATCGATGGGGGTGGGGTGTGGTACTCTGGTTCAATTCGATGGGATTGGGTCTAATTCGACCAAGGATACAAGGGTCATAGATTTTCAGTTTTGTTATTTAAATTGTTTTTATATTATAAAAAAATACAAAGTGGCAATTTCAGAAGGAAGTCGCGTTTTAGGGTGGCAAAATCAGAAGGTTTAACTTTCGGGTGGCAAATGCTGAATTTCGCAACTTTGGAGTGGCACAGAAAAAATTTTCCCTATTTTTTTTTTTTGGCTGAAAACTTTTGCGTTTAGTTTGAAATTTTGTTTAATCTGTGAATTTATTAATGATCATTGAGTACAATCTCATTCCAGCGAAATATAAGCACAATAGATTGCAAACACATATGTAAATATGTAATCCTGTATGTAGTATGAAATTATAAATTTATAATGTATTTATGACCATGTGTTGGTACTCTTATAGAGAGAGCACGACAAACAAACTACGGATGCAATGTTGACCTATTATGGGCACTTTGACCTCAATCAGCCCAAAACAACCCATTGAGATCAGGCCTTTTTTGTCTTGTCAAAGAATCCAGATATATCGAAAGAATCACACAAAAGGTCAGATAATTTAATGAAATAGCTGAGGGCCAAGGCCTTTAGCTCAATACCAATTTGTGTTTTGTTGCAAGATTGTCAGATCTATACATACATTCGCCTATACAGGCCGCAGTTTTGTCATTTGTAAGTCGGATCTGTGAATGTGTGATCAATTGGATCCGACCCAATTTGCTTTCTACGATTGATTCAGCTATTATTTGAAGACAATCATGTGAAGCTGCTAATGTATAAGAAAATGCATGGTGATATTTAGTACTTGCAAGTTGAATGAGGTTGAACGGGTCGAGATTACGCCCGCAGTCTTTGCGGACATGAAAAGCCTTTGGATATTTATTTACTTAATATTTATATGCCCCCTTGGAACTTTACTAGATATATAATAAAGTCCCAACTTGGCATGTTAATCATACCTAACCCGAAGAAACTTGTAATATACAAATATAAAATGACCAGCTCAATACCTAATATGAAAGTGGTAAGGAATTATCTAATTTTGCCATTTCATTAACATTTTATTACTACTGATTGCAGTATGATGGATGAAAAATTATCAGCCACTTACAAGTTACAACAGTCATACGAGAAACACAGGACAGAAGAAACATTTCAAGTACAACAGAAAACCAGATAAAAAAAAAAGTTATTTTCGTTCTTTTTCTGGTTTTTGGGGAGAGAAGAGGGGGGATGAATACCTCGCTTTTGAACCAGGAGCTCATCGACAGAGAAGGCTGCACAAGAATTGGGTGAAGCATGGCTTTCACAAAAGGAGACAGGCTCTGGTTTCCATCAGTGATCAGGAGACGTGAGAGTGGAGTCAGACCATACACTTCTTCTCCATTTACTCGATCAATAAAGAAGAATCCTGAATGCACAAGCGCATGCATCATGCGCCACAAGTAGTCAGCTTTTGACGGTTGAATTGAAAGCGCTGTAATGAGCTCGGAAGAGGAGATTGTGTCGCCATGGCGTTGTATGGCATCTGGTATTCCGAGCTCAACTGCGCACTTGAGGCACATGGATTTGAGGAAGGAGAAGATATGGTTCCATAGCTCAGCTTGGGCCTCCAACAGAGCACTGCTCTCTCCTACAATATTTGTGCTCTTCTCCATGGAAGCAGGAAAATTGATGTTCTGTTTGTTGTGGTAATGTGGTTGCGGGTCGCACCACTGCACCAGCAGTTGCCTTCTATTTTGTTTTTATTTATTTTTTCTGAATAAGGAAAACTGGTGGCTTTTATTTTGAATAAAAAGGCAGGTCAGAAGTTCGACGGAAGTTTCCTCCGACTTTCTTAATTACCCTGAAATTCTGAAAATTGTTATGGTCACTATTTCGTTTTCTCATAACATCTATTTCTAAGTTTCTATCATTTTTTTTTATTGCAAAATACGAGGTTTCATAAATTTTGATTTTACCTTGCTAAGACAGATTATAAGATTATAATAAGAAGAACTAATGTAAATATTTAGGAATTTAGGGTCGGATTTTTTTTTATATAATATAGCCTAAAGTAGTAAAGTTTACACTGTCTAATGTGAAGGACAACTATATATTTTTAAATTGGAGTTCGCCTAGAAACATTGTTCTCAAAAGTCAAAAGGGTATATAGAACATACTATATTACTATGGCATTTTGTTATGCACTAAGGAATAACCATATTTCTATTGCTTGAGATGCTCTAATCATCAACATCCGTTGAACTTGGAGTAATTATTGAGACCGTCTCAAATTAAAAAATCTATAGTTTAATGGGTTATTTTTTTTTTCTTTATTGATTTGGCTCCGGATGCTATCATGCTACAAATTTGAGGATAATAATTACAAGAGCATTTGAATTTAATTTATAAATTTTAAATTAAAGTAATTTCTCTATATGTGTAAAATTACGGAAACATTTCTGCTTGTTTTCTAAAGCATCCATAGCATGAAATAAGATTATAAAAAGTAGAAAAAAAAATTAGTATATAAATATAAATAACACTTGATGCGCTGCTAGATGTACAAGAGAGGTCTCTGCTTTGACCGGCTGATACCGACCTGGCGACCTCCAACTCCAAGGTATACAATGTCCTAGATGTGTTGCCAAAAAAAGAAAAAAGGTAAATAAATGATGTAGGGTTTTCATACTCAGATTTTCAGCCGGTTTAAATTCTAAATTATGTTCAAATGCATGTGTTTTTATCTCATTTCTGCTAATTTAGGTTGTAGAAAGGTGCAGCCGTAGTCCGGCAAGTTGTTTTGCAGGTTCATCGCTTATTTGTCACGAAGAACGGAGAAAACAGCAAAGGAGATAACAGCAAAGGAGATGTGCTCAGACAATCTTGGAACGGACCGCCTGGACTTCAGGACGGGCCGCCCTGACCAGTGAAGAAGAACTTAAGACGGACTCAACCAGACAAGTCTGGAACGGTCCGCCCCAGAGACAGGACGGACCGTTCCAGCTATATTTGAGATGCTAAAAATAGAGGAGCATGTTTGTCATGACGGTTTTCTCTATTTTCGATCTTCCAGAAGCATATCATTCACGATTAGAACCGCCATTCAACTGCTATAAAAGCTCTGTCCTGTCTCCAAGCAAAGGGCTAAGTTCAATTCCTGAGGTTTAACCTTTTCCTAACTCACCAAGGAGACAGACCTGCCGAGACGACCAACTGCATCTGGAACTCCTCGTTCCAGAGCCAGGACGGACCGCCCCAGATAGGACAGAGCACAGAATGGTGGAGTTTTCGAGCACAATTTGTTGTAACTTGAATTTTCTCTTTTTTATGTATTTTTATTTGATGAAACATGCTTGTTCTTGCATGGATATGTTAGAGTAGAGTAGTTTAGGGGCTATGGTTTGAGAACCTTTCTTTTAGTTGTTTGTTTTGATTTGAATATTTAATTATTAGTTAAATTAAGTTATGTTTTACTTCTTGTGATTTGATTTAGTATATTTAATTGCTTTAGTTTGTTGATTGATTGATTAGATTGCCTCGTTAAACAAAGGCCTAGTATAATCATTAGGAATAAAGTCTATCGCATTAACCAAAACTTAGTAATTGATTCTATTTGGTAGGCGAGATCCAGAAGGATGAACCAGACCTTAAGTAATTAGGGTTTTACTTGAAATCGGAATATTAAAAGTGTGCCAAGACCCGAGAAGTAATCTAGAACACCTAAACCAAGAAACAGAAGTTGAAATTTAGGAGTTCTAGGAGTTAAACAATCGAACTTAGCAACTTGACCTGAACGGGAGTTAGAGTACAAGTCTATAGGTTAAGTATTGTCTAAACTCGTATAAAAACATTTAATTAATAATTAAAATTTATGACAAAACAAGTATCAACGATTGGAACAAACCGTTCCAAGGTCAAAACGGACCGCCTGGAAGGGGGAGTCTGATTTAGAACGGCCTGTTCCAATCTGTTGACAGAGGCTGAAACGGATCGTTCCAGGGATGGAACGAACCGTTTCAACTTTGACAGAAGGAGAATTGTTCAAGAACCTGAACCCCTTGTTTTCATCAATTTGGTTTTCTTCTTGAGTACTTTAGGATTTGGCTAATTAGGACTCGAACTTTACTTTTGTTACCTTTTTGTTTAGAACTGTTGAAACTTCTCAAATTAAAAAACCTCAATCCTGGATGGAGGAATGAACAGTTCGCGCTACAGTAATTAGATTGTCTAGGTGCATTTCGTGTGTTATGGTATGAACCATTGGTGTATTGTCTTATTCTGTTCAGTTATGTGCCGCCATTTATTATTGTGAACCGCCTCCTGCTTTCCAAAGAAGTGTCCTGGGTTTAGGATGCGTTCTATTTTTTAGTCTTGGCTTTTACTTTTTCTTTCTACTTTTTGGTGTTGGCCTCATTTGATTGGTGGCTGTGGCCGGCTGGTATTACTGTGCTGCATTTTTTCTGTTCATTTTTTATGTGCCGAGTCTAGCTCTCGAGATATCAGAGATATTGTTTGGTTCGTGTTGCTTTCTATATAGCTTATTAGACTTGGTTTTTTCTTTGCTGTGCACCTGTTTGTGGTGTCTTATGTTGGTTTGCAGTTGTGGTCGGCGTATGCTCTCTTCTTTCGTACGGTGTTCGTGCTCCGAGCTTATGTTCTCTGGGCAACCCATGTGCATTGACGCGTGAATCTATTGGATTTGGATGTGTGTGCAACCAGTTTCGTATTATCTGTTTGATGTGCATCGGACGGACATTGTCGCGCTTAGTTTGCTCCGTCGTTCCATTCAGTTGTACAGCATCAGTTCTGCTCTTTTTGGAATTTGGACCTTTCTAATTCTATTTAATACCCTTCTCTTCTTCCTTTTTCTTCTACCCGTTTTCTCTGCTTCTTCCGAACCCACTCTTGCAGAAGCGACATGAATGAGGTATCTCCACTATTTACTACTTTTATTCCGTGTACTAATTGCTCAAAATAATGTTCCTAAAATTGGACGATGGCTGAGTCGGATGAACAGGATCGGTTACCGGCAGACTCCGAACGACGACACTCCGAAAACCTCATCGGTAAATTGAAATGGTTTCAAATGGAATCACTCTTCTCACGACAAGAAGATGGTGATGCAATTTTTTCGTTATTTTAATTGTTAATCTCGAGATTTGAGTTATCAAAGTGATAAACCGCCATTATATTGGTCATGCTTATTTCCCGAGGAGAGAGAGAAGATAAGGGACTGGTGGTGGCAGTGGCGGATCCACTGCTTGGCACCCCTAGGCATGTGCCTGGGGTGAATTTTTGAAATCAAAGGTCCATCCATTGAATTTTGGACTGTGCCCGGGGTGTAAAATAATGGGTGCCTGGGTTAAATGTCCAGTCTTGAACTTGCTTATGCCTCTTTGTTACTACTAGGCTTGTAAAAATTTTTGTGCTCCAATAAAAATTGTGCCTAGGCTAAACAATTTTTTGGATCCGCCCCTGGGTGGTGGCAGAGATAAAGCTTAATTTTTTTCCCCATGTTTTCTGTGATTTTCAAATTCGCTCTTACTATTTATGCAAAATACTTTTTTTCTATTTTTCTGAATTATATTTTTAACAAATTAATGGTCCAGATTTGATGGAATATGCTTGACGTTATTTCAAGTTGAGGATAAAAGATAGTTCCTAATATCATTCGCAAAAGATAAAGATAAATTAATAAATAGTTCCTAATTTCTATGGTACATTCTTGCAATTGCAGAGCCTTCATTATTTGATTTTACAATTTAATTGGGAATTTTAGTGGAAACTCGCTGTGCACTCACCAAATTATGTTTGGTTTATTATTTGATCAAAGTTGATATTCCTACTAATTTTAACTGCTCTATTTTTTTTATTTCTTCATCAGATAATTTATTCATTGAAGAATGACAAGGATCCTCATGGATGATGGCCGAGCTACTCAATGTGTGATATGTCATCTCCTCAGTTAAAGTGAATTGACGAAATCAAGTATGGGTGGCTATTTTCCTTCTGTGCTGAGAAAAAACATAAAAGGAAGTACATCAAATGTTAATCACTTTCTTTTTTGTACTCTCAATTACCTAAATATAAAAGGGCACCATCCAATACTTCTATTTTTTCCCCCCAATTTATGAAAGGAAAAAATTTATAGAGGACATGCTATATAGCCAAGTGCGGGGGTGGCCCCCGCAAAATAAAGCAAGAAGCTACAAGTTTTAACGTTTCCTCCTCCATGCAATTAAATCACATAAAGTTTCCTTAATTGTATTATCTCTTAAACAATAATAGAAAGAATTTCTTAGCTAATATTTTGAACAGCCAACTCTTAACACTGTTTTTTTTAAATATATTTGCACTTTCAAAACATTCTGATGCAATTTTAACTGAAATCTTCTTAGCCGTCACTGTGATTCCTTGAAGAGACTTAGTACTACAATTTAACATTCTCTTTTATTTTATTCTTATATTAAGTTGTCAATTTGGATAGTTTAAGGGCCTGAATAGGTATATCTCTACTAGAATGTACAAATATTGTCAGACTTTTTCTAATGTATAAAAAAATAATTCTTATATCATTTATTTATAGTTTTAGATGAAACATTTTCAAGGGCCAACTATGTTTATTTTTTTTTTCAAATCACATAATATTACAGGTGCATCGCAATACTTACAAATCACATAATATTTTCATACACCATTCTAAAATTAATACATTTGTCAATTTTTTTCTTACAACATATATTCTAACATACAAATAATTTTTTGATATATAGATGGATCAAAGCAATGAAGACCATCTAAAATTTTTAATGTTGACAAAAGGGAAAAAAAAATAAAGGTAGGTAAATAAATGCGCCTAAGATTACAACAGTATATCAAGTTAACAACCATCATTTTTTGTAAAATACCCACAGAAGGAAAATCAGAATTAATTTTGGGCATGGGTTGTGGTCCTCGTGGAGGTTTCCAAATGGAATTTGAGAGAGCGCAGTGGCAAATATGACTATACTAGAATGCTCCCAGAAAATTTGTACGTGTCCAAAGCACTCGCCCCACAATGCTGTCTTTCACAATGAGGATCTTCATTTAATTTTTTCTTTTTTAAATAAAAAAACTAATATTAAATGTTGTTTCTACAGATGTTTTGGCAATCAGCGAGGCAGCTCCAGAACTTAGATACGGAAGGGAAAGGTCACTTAAAAGTCGAGCAGTTTCTACATCTTGTATAACATCATGTAGGGTACCTTCTCGTACTGTTAAATGGAATCAGAATAGATGTAACTAGGGTTAAAAATAGAATTGTTTATTAAGATTGAAAATTAATAATAAATCTTGCTTGCTACAAATGAAAGTATAGTTTGTTTGTCATTTTCAGCATAAAAAAAATGGATCTTGTATCTATTTGCAAAATTACAATAATTTGTATCTATTTGTATCTATTTGCATAATGTGGTATTTTTTTTTTTCTTGCAAATAATACCTTCTGCAGTCCACCATTCTGTAGACATTTTCTTAAAAATAAAAAAAATGAAAATAACTTTCGGGAGTTAAATGAATAAACGAAATATTTTCTAAATATTATGTGCCTTACTTATTTTTCCTTTGATACTGCTATAATTGAAACAATTGAAACGATGTGGCTGTTACCTTCTAATCTACATTAATTATGAATTATAAGTAAAATACCAGCGGTAAAGGAATTAAATCACAGCCGTAAAAGAACTAATATATAGTACAACGAATAAAAGAGCTAATATATCACTTAACAAAGTTTATGGATATGCATGTATTTACCTGGTATTCAGAGATGATGACTTTCCTGTTGCATGGCCAGGTATCAACCAGACCATCCTCAATTTACGCTGGAGAGCAATTCCAGTTCTCGTAGTTGCGAGATCATTTGACTCGCTAACAACAGTTTTTAAATTTTAAGCATCTTTCCTGGATAAGCTATGTTTGCTCTTTTTCTTAGAGAAGATAATGCATTGCCTAATATTTACATCATGACATACTATTTAGGAACCAAAACAGTATAATAGGCAGATCCCAGATGATTTCGACCTTCTACTCGACTTAAATATAGTCCTAATGTAAGCATCTCCTCATTTTTCGACCAAAATATAGTCCTAATGTAAGCATCTCCTCATTTGAACAGAATCTCGGTGATTAAACAATATAGATCAGTTTGGAATCAAGCTGGTACCCACATGTACAAGCTCGAAAAATAAATGTACAATTCCTGGAACATAACCAATAGGCCATCATTTTCATTCCCATGAATTATCATTCAAATTTGTTAGTCAATTTATCACCAAAAGTAAATACTATCAAGATGATTTAGATTAATTATTAGTCCTCACACAAGGATAGAATCGACATATCAGAACCAAATGTCAACATAACATCTTCGAAAACTCCACTGTATTGAAGTAAATTTCACCAAATCGAACTTTAGGCAAACTAAGAATAATCACACGGCTGTGAAATTTCACAATTCTGACAATAACTTTCTTTCTCATTTTGACGGAAATACTCCAGTCTGTCATATCAATATCACCATAGTTCCTCCTTGAATCAACACAACCAGCATTAGCACGTATAGCATCTGCAGAACCAATGACTAAATGCCCCCTTCTTCCAATTTCGGATCATAATTGTTGTTCATGAGCGAAAGAATCACACCATAAAGCTCATAATTATCTAGATTGAGTAAACACCGAGGATATACATCTATTATTGACGTGGCAGAGCCACGTCTGTAAAATCTAGTTTTATTTAACCTTAGGATTTAATTTGAATTGAGCAACTTAAACTTAGAAATCGAATAGTCCGTCCCTGAAATTCGACCCTTAAACTATTCTATAATCGAATTAGAATCAGAACTTAAGATTTAAATTTGATCAGTACACACTGAACCGATCAATAAACAAAAAAGAAACAAACGAATAAAAAATTCCAATCATTCATAAGACACATGCATGGGAAGAGACTCAGAGAGTGATATACAGCGCGTATTAATGCTTTTATTCTGTTAAAATTTAGTTGGGACCAATTTCACACGGAAACCATCCTAATTTAGTCCCATAGATTTGTAATTAAGTTGCAGAAAGTTTGAGCGCAGAAAGGTTGCATCTCTCCACAGACTGCCCCGGTCAGTCACAAAAGACCTACTAGAACTGGTACAAAATAAAATTACGTTCCAGAATTTTTGAAGCAAAGTTTCTGTCAAATTTATCTTTTAAAATATTATAAACGATAGTTAATTATATTGCTGTAGTTGCTATAAGTATTGGTATAAAAATATTATATTGAATTCTCTGTTTTTTTATTTGCAAAAAAAAAACAAAACAAAACATAAAAACGATTTCTTTATTGTCATTATCCCATAAATCTCTCTCCGCTAAATTACTACGCGGTCCCTCCGTCCCTGCCCTTTTTACTAGTTGAACGACCTGAAGGGATTTAGACAAACGTATGAATAAATTAGTAATACATCACGCAAAGGGCATTTGGTCTAGTGGTATGATTCTCGCTTTGGGTGCGAGAGGTCCCGAGTTCGATTCTCGGAATGCCCCTATTGAAGTTTTTGAACTTTTTTTCAAAATATATTAAAACGAAATTAAAGTATTCTGCTCAATGATGTGAGAGAGAGAATAAAAATTAAAATCTTGAACGAGGTTTATCTTTTTAAGCTTACAATATAATTGAATATTTTTAAACTTTGTCATGGTGATTTAAATATTAAAACGAAATTAAAGTATTCTGCTAAATGATGTGAGAGAGATAATAAAAATTAAAATCTTGAACGAGGTTTATCTCCTTTAGCAGTCTAGCATACAATATAATCGAATATTTTTAAACTTTGTCATGATGATTTTCGGTGGCGGATCCAGAATTTTTTTAAACTGGGCACAATATAAAATTCAACATATTTAATACAAAAACTAGCAAAAGATGCACTCAATATGTGGGCAAATAAAATATAATAATGTTAGAAAATATAAAATTATCTGGTTGAATTTTTTAGATGGATATCTTTTCAAAAAAATAAATTGTTAACACCATCTGACTCTTTTCTGTCAAAGGGTTTGTCCTTTTATCTGAAATCAACATCTAGACCACACATTAGATCAGATCACGTAAATCAATGGTCCATAATTGATATAACAATTGCTTATCCCTCTAGTGAAATTGTTATGACCTTTTTATGGGTGCTTTTATAAGTAGTATAGATTTATAATGAATAATATATTTAATATCAAATATTTAAAATAAATTATAACAGAACATAAACCCTTTAATCAATAAACTTAAAAAAATAATACTCAATTAAAAACATCTTTCTTAAATAGATTATTTATTTATTTAAACTAAGAACCTCAAGAAGGGGATCCACATCTCTTCTTAAATAGATTATTAATTGATGGTCTTGCTTGATTGGACGCTAGAGGGAAGGAAAAATGAACTTCAATTTCTAACGTGTGCATTGATAGCAAAGAACTAGTGACTATTTGCATAGAAAAATATTAATGCAAAATATATCATATTGCTAATAACTTGATACACCAATAATTACTTACGCGTGAATTAGTGATCGGTTCATTTTGTCAAAAAAATTCATCTTCAGATACCATAGTCCAAAAAATCTAATATATATAAAACAACACACGTGGACAGGGATGATTTTGGATAAAGTACAAAAGGAGGTGCGAATTGGCAAAGGGAAAAAAAAAAAAATCTAGAGCGCATGCGAAGCAGATTGGCAAGGGATGCACACGGGCAGGCGTGTATTACTGGCAATAGAAAATTTGAACGCAACTGTTAATTGGATTTTGTGCAGATCCCTTTGCTCCATGCGCTGAAAAACAGAAAAGCCGAAATTACGCGAAAACTAATAAATAAAATGATTAAAAGAACAAAGGAGTCCAGACAAAAACAAATTGAATCAAGCCGACGAAGCCCATTTTAAGAAAACTAGCGGGGCTTCGCGCGTTGCGCGATCTACATTTTTTTATCTACTTGTTTGTGCAGATATTTATAACAATATATAAGCGTTATAATAATATCGAGTTATAGAAAAGTATTTGATATAATAAAATAAATTAGTGCAAGAGCATTGCACAATAAATTTCATTTCATTTATTTGGATTGGATGACCTATAATATTTTAAAATTTGTAAAAAATGGCCAAAATCATAATATTTACTTCAAAAATAAAATATGGTTTTAAAACCATAAAAATTATTTGAACATTGAAAATATAAAAGCTTTGGCATCAAAATTGAATATAATATTTATAGCATCTATATAATTTACCTTGCATAAATAAATCTATAAAAACGATGAAATGTTTTATGAGATAAAATAAAATTTTGCTCAATTCTTTAATATGAAAATCGATGCGAAATATTTTAAAACGTTTTCATTTATTTGGATTGGATGACCTATAATATTTTAAAATTTGTAAAAAATGGCCAAAATCATAATATTTACTTCAAAAATAAATTATGGTTTTAAAACCATAAAAATTATTTGAACATTCAAAATATAAAAGCTTTGGCATCAATAAATTGAATATAATATTTATAGCATCCATATAATTTATCTTGCATAAATAAATCTATAAAAACGATGAAATATTTTATGAGATAAAAATAAATTTTTGAGCAATTCTTAAATATGAAAAGTCATACGAAATATTTTAAAACGTTGGATAATAGAAAATTTTATAGCAGTTAATTATCAGCAATTTTATGAGCATGCATATAAAATTTGATGGAAACATAAATTTAATATAGCATCCAACAATCAAAATTACAAAAAAAATTCTATAATTTATTAAAATGAATAACATAACATGAGTAAAAAAAAATGCATCTTGGCCTTTAAAGAACGACTATTTAGGAAGGGATTGGAACAATTTAAAAGCTAAAGATATATTTTTAATTACATAAATAAAATAACATGAGAAAAAAATATTATAAAATTTTTGAAAGCAAACGAATAAAAAATCTGGCCGCACTGGATTTTATCTAGTTTTTATGATAATGTATATAAAATTTGATAAAAAAAATAAACTCAAAAAAGCTCTCAACATAAAAATACAAAATACTATTTTTTTTAAATTCATAGAACTTATCAAATAACTTAAATTATATTAAATTGTTGGACAGGTTTGCAGTGGAAAAAAAGGAAAATGAAAATAAAATAGCATGTTGATTAAATCGCAAGTTGAGTAGATCAAACGATAAAAAAATGTAGATGCGTAAATAAACGTACACATTATTTATGGTTCATGTCTTCTGGACAAACTATATCCATATGGCCGTCCATTTTTTTTTTTTTGACGTAAAAAGCCCGTAAACTATTTGGCCGTTCATTTATTTGCGCATAGGTTTCTTCCAATATATAGCCTGGCTTGGGGTTTCTTCCAATAGAAATGAATGGCACGTGAGTGGGTGTCAAATTCCTTATATCTTAAATATATAAGCATTTTTTTTAACCTCCCATTCATTAGCTTGGCTTGGGGAGAACGCTGCACGTGAGTGGGTGTCAGATTCCCTACCATTAGTTGACGCGTAGCCATTGCACCAAAATATCGGATCCAGATCTTAGTGAGTGGGCCCCACCTGTCAGCCACACTGTTAACCAACAGTGCTTATGAACAGTAACGGATCGGATCTACTTGGCCAGAAATATAGTATTGTTCGACAAGTCTATATAAGTGCCTGGGCTTGCCTTCACTTGGGTCCCCTAGTTGTGATCTCAATTTCAATACCGATAATATGCAGTTTAATTGAGACCATCATGATAGGCACCACTCCTTCAGATTGCCTTGACATGCATGCATTTTTGGAACGCTTCACACTCAGACTTTTGCAGGCTTGAGACCTAATTATTTTCTTCATGGCTATGCATTGGGTATAGTGTTTTATCATTTTTCCCTTTTAAGATTTTCATCTTTCTGGTATACACTTTTTAATCCTTACTCCACTTTGCCTTTCAGATTGTCAAGTACCTTCAAGGGAGGTGGTACAAAAATGGCGTGCTAGTAAAACTGTGTGTGAAAAAAATAACATGTAAAAGAAATTATGTAATCGAAAGAAATGTAACTAAGACAGCAAGTGATAGTGTGTAAATTGATTTCTTTGTTTTTTCATATTCCCTTCCCGGACAGAACGAGAGTACATGCTTCATGAGAATTAGACCAGCGAGATAGCCCGCCATATTATCTTTACTGTCTTTACTACCGCCCACTATGACCCACTACGACAAAGCCCAATTTAACAGTTTGAATTTACTACCTTTTGATGTCTTTACTTCGGGCCATTACCACAGAGCCCAAATTAACAGTTGCTTTCACCCGAAAAAATTAAAACTAACGTTACTGTTCACACGAATATCGAAAAAAACGTTTAAAAATTCGAAATTTTAAAACTAACGTTGTTAGATCGGCAATCGGAATGCCGAGAACACAAATGCCTTTGATCGGCATTCCAATTGCCGATCTAAGCTTAGATCGGCATTCCAATTGCCGATCTAAGGTTAGATCGGCATTCCAATTGCCGATCTAAGGTTAGATCGGCATTCCAATTGCCGATCTAAGTGCGTTCCCGCCTAAAGTCCCTTTTTCTATTTTTTATACTTTTCATCATTAATTTTGTAGTGTATCGGCAATTGGAATGCCGATCTAAGCTTAGATCGGCATTCCAATTGCCGATCTAAGCTTAGATCGGCATTCCAATTGCCGATCTAAGTGCGTTCCCGCCTAAAGTCCCTTTTTTAATATTTTCATCATTAATTTTTTAGTGTTTTTAATGATTAAAAGGCTTGAATCGGCATCCCAAATGCCGATCGAAGGTCTAAAGTGAATTTTAGTGCGATTTAACAGTGTCATTAAGTGTGATTTAATTTGATTGTCCATCATTATCTCCACTCTCAATGGTTATAAATAGATCATGGCGTTCCAAATTCGAAAATCACCCGTTATTTTCAAACACTCTACTCTCAATACTATCAGAAATATGATTTCCATTCCGGTTTTCGTTAATCAATCTCCATATAATCCATCAAATTATTTCAGTTTGGATGCAACTTCACAAACTGATTATGAATCAATTAAAGAACTAATTTTATCAGCATTGGGATTTTATCAAGGTCATTATAATTTGAGAATTGTTTCTCATTTTAATACCATAATTGAAGGAAGGTTCCAGCAGATGCAATTGCCGGTGAACTCTGAAAATGAATGGCGGTATGTACGACATGAGTGCTTCCAAGCAAGAAGACTACACGGCTTTCAACTTCACGTTGATTTGCTTCCAGCAACTGGTGGTGGCCCACAAGGTAACTTTCGATAAATTTTAATATTATAATAGAATTATAAATCTTAATCCATTTAAGATTATTACCATCATTCAAAAAAGTATTGATTTTGTTTAGAAAAATAATTACCACGAATTGTACGCATTTATAATTAATTAGTTTTATGCCACCACTACGGCAAAATTTGTTTTTAACGGCAGTTATTAAGGGGTTTTCACAAATTGCATCCACCATGAAGCTCTTTCAAATCTTTTCCTAAATAAAAAAAGAGAGTTATCAAATTTTTAACCTTCAAGAATCATTAGACAAATCACACATTATATTGCTAAAATTCTAAACATAAGCAAATTTGTATAATATTTTAGATTCTCTAGCTGCAATATTATTTTTCCTTTCAACAGTTTTTCCCTCAGCTGCAATATTAACAACAGCCTTTTAAAAAACTGCCGTAAATATGGCGCCGTTAAAAACCTTTTCTGTTGTGGTGCACTATGAATTCTACCATTTTGAAAAATGTCATTCTTAAATTAACCTTTGATTAGGAGGACACATAAATTACATATTTTTTAATTATATATTTTTTAATTAGGAGGACACACAAATTATAATTATAATTATGATTATAATTATAATTTCAATCAACAAGTCAATAATACCGAAGAAGACGAAGAAAGAAATAATCAATACAATACGAGTGCACAGGGTTGGGATTCTTGGGACCAACCTGAGAGTAGTAGTGGACGAGAAAGACAACAGACAACAAATAATGAGTACAATACCAATGCACAGGATTGGGATCCATGGGACCAACCTGAGAGTAGTACACCAGCTAGACAAGAAGCGGAGGAAGAAGAAGAAGGGAATATAGACGAACTTGACGAGACATACGACCGTGGCCCGGGTTATCAGTCGAACTATGCAACGGAGGAGGACTTCACGGATGAAGAGGAAGAGTTTTGGGAGTCACAGGATATGGAGGGAGATGGTTTGTATGCGCAGGGTTTTGCGAATCACGAGTATTACATTACAGGAAGGACCGATAATTACCATCCCGTTAGACAATTTTTGGATATCTCTGAGTATAGAAATTCGATTCCACAACCGTCTCAAACAGAATCTTCTGGGCCTTTAGCGCAAGGAAACATTTTTATGTCAAAACCACAATTAAAACAAGCTTGTAATAAATACGCCGTAGATAATAATGTACAGCATAAAGCCACTAGAAGTACTCCAGCATTGTATGTATTGGATTGTAAGGTGCCTACCTGTAAGTGGCATTTGTATGCCCGTACAGAAAGGGAAGGTGAATTTTGGAGAATAATAAAGAATGAAGAAGAACATACATGCGTGAGAAGGGCTGGAGATTTCACGCATGAAAATCTGACGGCAGAGGTAATCGCAAACAGCATCAGGAATGCAGTGAAGAGAGATCTTGGTATTTCTATAGATGACGTAAAATCTATATTGGAGAAAGAATATCCAAATGTAAAACCAACCTATAACAAGTTATGGCGTGGAAGAGAGAAAGCGATCGAACAACTTTTTGGATCGTGGGAGGGATCATACAACAAACTTCCGAGTTTATTATTGGCTATACAGAGAACGACCCCAGGGACACAGATCAAATGGTTGACAGAGAGCGTAGGGGATCCCAACAGAGCTATGTTCACCGCAGCAGCATGGGCATATGGGCCTTGTATCGCGGCGGTACCATACCTAAGGCCTGTTATCAGCATCGACGCGTCGTTCTTATCGGGTCGCTACAAGGGAAGATTGTTAGCGGCATGCGGTTATGATCCAGAGCAGCGGTTGCTTCCACTAGCATTTGCATTAGTGCGAACTGAGAACGAACAATGTTGGGGTTGGTTCATGAATTTTCTAAGGCGACAAGTTATCGGGGAAGGAAAAAAATTCTGTGTTGTTTCGGATCGCCATTGGGGAATAAGGAACGCGTTCAAACAACCCCAATACGGTTGGCAAGAGGATGCGAACCCTTCATATGCCGTGCACCGGTATTGCATGCAACATGTATGTGAAAACGTGTTCAAGGCATCTGGAAAAGACGCAGCTCTACCAGACAAATTCAGAAATAAGTTGGCCAACAAGAAAAAAAGAAGGCCCTTCTACAAAATGTGGAACGAACTGAAAAAAACGAATCCAAAGGCGATCGACTACCTTCAAAAGTGTGGAAAAGAAAATGAAACAGATGGCAACGAGCAGTGGAAACCTGAAAGGTGGACACAAACGTATGACGGTGGTTATCGTTGGGGAATTATGACGAGTAATGGATCAGAAAGTCTCAATAGCAGGTACAAGGCTGAAAGAAGACTACCAGTTGTTGGACTTGTGGAAGGCACTTGGTACAAAACTGTTAAATGGTTCAATGAGAGGAAGCAAATAGCTTTGGCGAGACAGGCGGAGGGAGAACGATGGCCAAAAGAAATCCAACTTAAGCTGATGAAGCATACTCTCAAAGCAGGTAATAAATGTACTTCCAATGTAATCATATTTACTTCTAATCTTTAAAATATATAATGATATAAATTCATATTTACAGCGCCAATAAACGTTATCACCGTTGACATTGAACGTGGAGAATTTGAAGCTCAAGTGCCATTCGAAAAAAATGATCCGGGGGTAACGTGGAAGTACCAAGTTTTTCTCAAACGAGATTACCAACCGAGAGATCCTCAACTACCGAGCAGGCGTGCTTGGTGTAAGTGCAGAAAACCTCAACTCACAGGAATACCATGTCTTCATGTGGTTGCCGTATGCGGTCATTGTAGGTGGGATGTTTCTGATTTTGTAGACGAACGGTACAGCACAGAGAATATGGTTAAAATATGGTCAACAGGTGAATTTCACTGCTACGAAGACGAAGATAAGTGGCCTGGGTATGATGGTCCCGTGATCTATCCGGATAAGACAATGATTAATCGGGGCAGGCGAAAAAAGGATCGTGATTGGATGTGGATGGATGCAATGAGAAATAAAAATCATGCAAACCAGAGGCGCCGAACCAGAAGGGACGCTGCGGCGGCCAACGACACTCAGCAACCTATGTCGATGGAGGACCTTCAAACTGGTCGTCGTACAGGTCGTCCTACCAACACACCGAGGACACGGAGGACTACAAGACCTTCTGCAAGAAACAGAACTCAATCTTCTACAGGGAACCAAAGTGAACCTTCTAGGGAGCCGGATCAACCTAGCCGGAATTCTATCAGTATTGATTCTCGCAATGAAAGTCGCGTCAGTTTTGGGATAGAAGGTATTCAACCACGTCGAAATTCCATTAGCCTGGGTGACCGATCAATGTCGCTCCGATTTCCCACAAGTCACGGAGCATCAAGTAGCAGAGAGAGTCATGGCGCATCAAGTAGCAGGGGACCATCTCAAAGCACAAGCAGTGGAGGAGGGGGACTACGACGTGGGGTTGCCCGGCTAGGATCAAGGTTCATGAATATCTTACCAGGAGGAGGCCGGCGTTAGTTTTATGTAATATTTTTATGTTTTTTTTTAAGGGTTGACTTTATGTTATTCAGTGAAGATGGCTGTAATTTTAATATTTATGGTTGACTTTATAATTATTTATATTTATTCTGATTTTTTACCAATTTTTAAATTTTCTTCAAATTTTATTCTATTTTTTTTATTAATTACCTATTTAAACTAATTAAATTAAATTAAATAAATAAACTAATTAAATTAAATAAAAAATTTCCAAATTACATATTATAATTATTTATATTTATTCTGATTTTTTACTAATTTTTTAATTTTCTTCAAATTTTATCTATGTTTTTATTAATTACCTATTTTAACTAATTAAATTAAATAAATAAAATAATTAAATTATATAAATAAACTAATTAAATTACATAAAAAATTTCCAAATTACATATTATAATTATTTATATTTATTCTGATTTTTTACTACTTTTTAAATTTTCTTCAAATTTTATTCTATTTTTTTATTAATTATCTATTTAAACTAATTAAATTAAATGAAAAATTTTGAAATTACATATTATAATTCTTTATATTTATTCTGATTTTTTACTAATTTTTTAATTTTCTTCAAATTTTGTTAAATGTTTTTATTAATTATCTATTTAAACTAATTAAATTAAATAAAAAATTATTACAAAGTTGAAAAATAATTGCAAATGTTTAACAATCAATCAGAGAGCAAATTGAGCGGTGAGAAATGGTCCAACCTTAGATCGGCAATTGGAATGCCGATCTAAGCTTAGATCGGCAATTGGAATGCCGATCAAAGGCATTTGTGTTCTCGGCATTCCGATTGCCGATCTAACAACGTTAGTTTTAAAATTTCGAATTTTTAAACGTTTTTTTCGATATTCGTGTGAACAGTAACGTTAGTTTTAATTTTTTCGGTGCTTTCACTACCTTCGTTCACTACCTTTACTGTCTTTACCACGGCCCACTAGCACACAGCAGAATTTAACAGTAGATAACTAGATATAATAAAGCCGAATTTGCCATGCAGGCCACTCAATTTCGTGATGATATATTTCACTATGTCAGTCATAGCAAGGATTTGCCGTGCAGGCTAATTTCGGGATGATATATGTATTTGTCATGTAGGTCATTCGATTCTAAAAAACGAAAGTTCACTCAGCGCCTCCTTCTCTCTCTCTGTACCTTTCAGCTCCCTTATCTTCTCTCTCTGACGTTATCTATGAAAATGTTATAAAATTTATATTCATTTAATTATAATACACGATAACGAGGTGTAAAATATCTATGAAAATATTCGACTATAATCCGTCGTTGATTCTTCGACCTCTTGATTTTATACCAATGACTAAATTTATTTTTGTTACTGGAAATTGTAAGAAAAAAAATATAAATGTAGTAAAATATATTGTCAAATTGTGTCACCATGTATTATATATAAGTGAATTTCTCCACTTATAAGATGTTTGTAATTGAGTTTTAAGTTAAAAAACTTTGTCAAATTTGGACTAAATTTACATAGGAGTGCCAATATGATAGGAATTTAAAATTGACAATCTTTTCCAATACATTGATAGGCATTTAAATATGCCGCCTTTTCCATTACCAAGGTACACAGGAGTGGAACTGAGGGATACACTGATATAATAAATAGACTTACAAAAATAGTAAATTTAAGAACATATGTAATGCATGAACACACACCAATATATATTTATCCGAAATCCTTACCAAGCATAAAATGAAACTGCAAGAAATTTTACAAAATCAAAACATCACGCTATTACAAAAATACAAATAAACCAAAACCCACAGCAACAAAGAAGAATCACTGAGGTCCAACAGCAACGAAGAAATACAGAGGAGCTCACTGATATGCTCTGCCAGAATTTGCAGATAGTTTTGGAAACACCTTGGAACTCTGCAATTTCGTTCATGAAACTAAGGATAAACTTCAATAATTGATCGAACACCGAGAGAAGCAGTAATCTTGTACGAATCAAATCCTGCTTCCTTGAATAAGTTTGACCACTCATTCTCTTCTCGCTCCTTTCCTTTAGTTAATGTCATCATCATCATATCGAACAACAGTTGTGGTTGATGATTTATGCTACCGACATCTGATCCAACAACAATATCTACAATGATGACCTTGCCGCCATCTTCTTTTGAAGGTATTGCCTCTTTGCATCGTTGTAATATCTTTATGCAGTCTTCATCACACCAATCATGCAGGATCCACTAAATGAAAAGGTATCAAATTTATGTTAGACATTGATTAATGGAAATACAAATGACACACACACACACACACACACACGAGCACATAATAGCATGAAATGTTTCGTACTTTGAGAAAAATAGCATCTGCTCGTGGAATGTTGCTAAACATATCTCCTGAAACAAATTTTACTAAACCATTAGATGGAAGGTGGCCTACTACTTGAGGCAGGTCCAAAACAGTGCACTCTATCTTAGGAAATGCCTTAGCTATTGCAGTAGCAACGGATCCGCATCCACCTCCTACATCAACTAACGAAGATATTCCCTGAAATACATTACCATGTTCCTTGACAATAAATTGAGATAGAAAGGAACTATCGCTAGTCATTGCACCATTGAATAGAGTATTAAAATCTGGAAGTTTGCCTGCCAGTTCCCAAAAGGTGCAACCAAACGCCATCTCAAAGGGCTCAAGCTTATCTTGTTTCAACCAATCACCTAAATGAAATGATGGTTTCACAAGAGTAAATTGCAAGATACCCAAAACAAAAGATGATAAACTCGATGTCGAATCAGAATTGTTGATAACAAGGCGTGAGATTGGAGTAAGATCATACACTTCCTCATTGTTTTTGCCAGTATTCTGAACCATGAGGAAGCCTGAATGAGTAAGCATGCGCACAAGACGCAGCAAATTAGTTTTGTTGCATGCGGGAAGTGAAAGAGCAGTATGAAGCTCAGAAAGTGTCATGGGTTGGCCATGGCTGTGGATTGCATTAGGAATACCAAGCTCAATTGCACATTTTAGAGTCAAGGATTTGACAAAACTGAAGGTTTGGTTCCATAACTCTGCTTGAGCATTGAGGATGTTCTGGGATTCCATGTCGGCTTTTAGTTTGTTTTAGATAGGCTTGGACTTAATTTTATTGTTTTGTGCTTCTTACTTGGTTATTTGGGTCGAAATTTATAGCGAATTAGCTGTTAATGCATGTGCGTCAGGTACTATTTTTTAATACTTTTGCCCGATATATTTTAAACCAGTTAAACCGACACATTTTGGACCAAATTTAAAAAATTAGTTTAGATTTAGCTGACATTTGCATGTGCGTCAAGGATATATACAATTAATACTTTTCCCAAATTAATTGAAATGAGTTCAACCGAAAATTTGGACCAAATTTTGTATAAAACTGCATCCAACAAAATGGGATTGAACTAAAAGTAAATATAGCCTCAAATTAGCGAAATTGGAAACATGCTGCTATACAAATACTCATCCTTATGGAAGTAGGTAACTTTAAAAAAAATAATAATAATAAGTTGACCAAAATTGTATGAAACTCAGTTAGTTTGATTCACGGACCCAAAAAAAAAAAAGGAGAAAATTTTCAACCAAACTAACATTTTTTTAATTCATATTCTTGCATGGTTGCATCAGATTTACTAGTGAAGATCGAGTTGGTAATCAGATGGACAAAGATAGGCTCAGGTCGATTCCCATACGTTAGAGCGTTGGATTGGGTCAGAATGGGCTTGATTCGGATCAATTTCACCTCGAAGAATTCAAATTTTTCGATAAGTTTAATTTGGAGATCTTATTTAATAAGGGGAAATTAGATCCATATTATTTTAAAATTTTAAAAATGCTATCCAAACATCCAGTTAAGTTATTAATTCGCCATTTAGATAGCCATCTCCCTACCTAATTATTAAATATTGACCAAAATACTTTTCTTTCTCAAATTCAAAGTTTTAAAATTAATAAGTGAATATTTTCAAATTAAAAAATTCGCAATTTGAAATTTTTTTTTTAAATTGAAAGGATAAAATTTTGAAATTTTGAAATTTTATATATAGTTTTAAATATTGAAATTATAAAATTTTGAATTTTGACATTTTTAAAATTTCAGCACCATAATTGAAATTTTTTGGAATTAAAGTAGGAAACTGTAATTTGGTTGACACGAAAAAAGAATGAAGATGAATCTATATGTCGTAAATTTCTAATTTAATTGAATTTGGGTGTGCAAAAATTTCTAACTTAGCTGAACTTTGGAATGATGTTGCCATGTTGGTCTACGGTGGGAACGCGGATAATAAATCAACCATTTTTACATAATGGTGTCATTTTATTCTTAGAATAATCAATGACCCAACCATACAGAAATGAGATCCAGATTAGTCCCATACTACTTTAAGTGCAAATTACTTCATTTGCAATTAGAATTACATTTTTACATAATTTTAAATTTTGAAATTTAGATCCATTCCACTCCAAGACTCTAAAATTTTAAAAATACTATCTCAAATTAACATCTTCAAAAAATGTCACCACAAATTAAATTTAAGTTTGAAATTTGCTACTTATATAACCATCTCCACGTACACCTAATTTTTTTTTAAAAAAAAATAGATATAATTTTCCAAAAAGTAATGATGTAATGCATTTTATAAAAAGAAACTAGACGTTGCTCACACTTTTTTCAATAAAAGTAATGATTAAATTAGGGGAAATTAATTATTTGCAAAACATAAGAAATAATTTTTAATCTTCTCTTTTTCTTTTTGTCAAACTGATCAGCTGATATGTGGAAATATGTATTCGCTAATATCTACAGTTAATTAGTCTTTAGTATGATTTTACATATATGGATTACGCACGGCTAATTTATGACTGCATCATATAGGCTCAATTAAACATGAGCAGTGCTCGCTTTGACCAATAGATAGGGAATTAAAATAGAAATATAGATAGAGTTAATGGTGCATATGCATAACGAGTCGCCGTGGCGACGCGCCTAAAATAACTTAATCAATAACGAGTCATCGGTTAAATACAATTAATAAAATGAACCCAACAAAAAGGTTTGACTAGTGAAATAAACAATTATGGTTAAATAAAGAAAGTTTCAATGTTACAATTTTATTTTTTTATATTTTAAAATTTAAAATAGAACATTTGATCAAAACCGTTGATCTTTTTCATAGTAAACTATATTTGTTGTATTTTTAACATAATGATCTAATTAAAATAAACTTCAAAATTTGTAATTTTATAGAAACAATGAAAAATTTGACAAGTCAATGGTTGTGCGGAGGTTTAAATTTTAAATTTGAAAAATAAATTAAAAAGTGAATTAGTGGTTTTTTCTACACCACAATTACTTGTGGTATATTGAACTCTTATTTAAATTAAATTATGATTAATTTTTTTAGAATTTATTGATTGTTAATAATAATTGGGTTCTTACAGTTTGGATCAGGTTAGTTCGAAGTAGGTGATTTTTTAGATCGTATCAGATATTTTAGGTCACGATTCAGGTCTTCTAACGTAGAATCATATTTGTATGTAGGGCTATCAATGTGTACAGTACGGTACAATAGAAGATATTTTCATACTCATATTCATTAAAAAAATTTTTATCCACACCCTAGCCATACCTGTCAAAAATGAGTTACCCAAATCCTGCCCGTATTCGTTAAGAATTAATGGTAAAGGTAGGATAATAGTACATAATTGATAATAATAATAATATAATTAATTTAATAAAAAATATATAATGTGCTAAAAAAATAACATAAAATAAATATATAGATAAAGTACAATATTGGAATAATACTTTAAATATAACAAAAATCATAAAATTTATTCTCATGTCAATTGGAATTCAAAAAATATATATAACTAATTATAAATTATATATAATAGAGTGAAAATTAATTTTTTCATCAACATAAACAAAATTTGATGAAGATGAAAACTAATATCATATCTTACTAAATATACTGAGAACATGATTATATATACATATATGTTTGTAAAAATTTACGAATTAAATAATGAATACGAAATATTCCTTATCCCTACTAGTCCTATTTGTTCAAGATATGATCGGAATTAACAATTTGTAAAATCTCCTATATTCTAGCTACAAACCCAACACTGCAGATACATACGCACATTACAATCTCTTTAAATTTTCCTCATGTACAAAGATACAAAAATTAATTGGAATTACTTACGATCATTTGAGCGTCATCTAATCATCCTCTGATGACACGTTTTGATTTTTTTTTTCCATTTTCAGAGCAACAACATCCTTATCGTTCCTTTTCATTTATTTTTATAATCTCCATCTAGTACCATCCATTCAGCGCTTACTCGCCTCATCCAGCGCTTACTTACTCCTTTAATGCTAATTATCCTATATTATGATATGAAATATCCTAACTGTCATATAAAATAATACTAATTGTCCTACTTTAAGATATTATTTGCAATGAAAAAAAATTATTATTTGTTATGGAAAAAATATTGAATCTAAGAAAAAAACTAATTGTCCTAGAAAAAAAAAGCCAATTGTCCTAGTTCTGTAAGATAATTGTTCTAGTTTTGTAAACTAATTGTCTTGGTTTTGTTCTAGAAAAAATGTTCGTCCGGAGAAAAATATTAATTCTCCTAAAAAAAAAAGCTAATTGTCATAGTTTTGTAAGCTAATTGTTCTAGTTTTATAAACTAATTGTTTTGGTTTTGCTTTAGAAAAACATATTAATCGCCCTAGAAAAAATATAAATTGTCCTATAAAAAAATACTAATTGTCCTAGAAAATCTTACTAACTGTCTAGAGAAAAAAAAAATTGATTGTCCTGAAAAAATGTTAATTATTCTAAAAAACATGAGATGGGGAGAAAAATGAAATCATAGGAAAGGGAGGAGAGGAATTGTTAGAAAGTCCTTGTTTTCAAATTTTCTTGTTAATTAACCATTAATTAACCATCTACACAACAAAGACCTCGATGGATCTTGTTCAAGCATCAACACACAAGAGATAGAGAATAGGAAGGCTACCTCTCCTAGACTTGCAACTAGGAGGCTCGAATCTGATGCGTGGGAGTCGGTGGTGTGCTCTCCTTCACCACCAAGTCGCCGACGGCCGTCTCGAGTCCACCTAGATGTTTAATCACCTTCTCTTTCAACTTGTGCTAGCAAGGAAGATGAGAGCAACTAATTCTCAATGTTTTATCTCTTCTACTTATTTCAATTAACTAGTTTAATTAATGGAGAAGGGAGAAGACTCAACACATGAGCATTTGAGATAGATTAAGAACAAGAGAAAGAGATGAAAATTCTAAAATTTTCTCTCTAATTTTCGTTCTAAAAGGAAGAGGGAGAGAAAAGACTATGGTGGCTAGGGTTTCTCTCTCCAAATGACCTCATTTTATAGACCAACCACTCCATAAACTTTAAAGACCTTTTTATCTCTATTAGGGTAGCCACTATATGGACTATCAAGCCCATTTTGTGGTGTGTTAAATGTCCACTAATTCAATTAATTAATGGACCTTTCTCTTGTACTCAAACCGGACCTTTAATTTACTAATTAAATAAATGTCCATAAGCTCTATTTAATTCCTATAATTAAATTGTGTTGAAAAAAATTAATTATTAACTTATTAATAATTATTTTGGAATTAGTTAATGCATTAATTTATTTTTATATGGTCTTCTTGACTTAATTAACTATAACGGTTCGCAACGGTATATAATTAATTAATCAACTTATCATATTTTCGCAATACACTGCTGCGAATAAATAAATAATGCACCGTGTGATTAAAGTCTTATTTGTGTGACCATTTGAGGATTTATGCTATGTTGGCCATGAAATTAAATCGCTATTTAATTCCAATAATCATAAGCGGCATCTAGCAACACGTTATGATTCCCAATTCGCATAAATAGTGTACTGGTACAATATCTCAATCTTGCATAAGAAATAATAGTATTTCCTTGTCTGATTTTTATGTCACATGATACCATCGTATAATCCAAGATAGGAATGTGTCATTCTTGCAGATTATACGTTTCTTGATCTAGAGATGATTGTACAAGTTGCCGGTAAACAATCCATCTCCATCAAGGAACCCAAACAGATATCATCACTCACTAAGTGAATTAATGAGGGACATACGGTTTTCTTGATGAACAATTTTTCCCCGCACAATTCAAGAGAACATAAATAAAGTCCGTATAGCAGCCCTTATCAAGAATCAACGGTAGACGATATTTATTGAACATATCCTCATGTGGAAAAGTTGAACCATATCAAACTTAGAACCAAACTCATATGAAATAAATAATGACACATAACACAATCCATATGTTTATTTCATTGGGTCATGTCCTGTACTATGTTCTAATAACATACACATATGCAATTAAGTTGGTAACACTTTATCTATGATTTGTAGAACTTAATCATCACTTAACTTGCATACTAATCTTTTATGATAATTAATGTTCCTTGTTAATTATCAAGATTACGGACGATTTAGATTAATTACTATCATTCTAATGAATGATCCACAGAGATCTACAATTCAGATCCTCAACCTGAATGATCTGTCAGTAATAAACTCTATAAACAAATGATTAAATATCATCAATAACATAAACTAATACTGAAGTCATTAATCTGTTGACTTCTAGGACATAACTCCAACATGAATATGCTATGAATGATAAATCTAAGAGATGAGTGACAAAAATAGAAAAATAGTTAGTGCTTAATTAATTTAATTCTGAAAAAAAAAGAGAAAACGCATCATTAAGGATGATGAGATGATAAAATTTGGAGATCATCTTATCACCCCGAAATATAATTCTTAAAATATTTCTACATTGAACAGAGCATCTTTTGTCTTTTGAACTGTTTATGGGCATTTAATGGTAGGTGTCATTTAACATCGCTTTCGTTTTTGTCTAGTCACTATTTAACTACACACTGTATTTAGAGAGTAACCTCAGGACTGAGAAGTTGAGAAATAATTTAATCGCCTCAATCACGTTTTTTTTTTTTTTCCTAAAGAACGTGAAGAGAATAGTATAAAAGGCTGTATGATAATATGGTTAAACTAATAGTAAAAAAACTACACCATTGTTGCAATCTTGCAGAACATTAATCAGAAAACATAAGAAACTTAATTATATGATTACCTGAAGGTCACAATTAATTCACCGAATTTTATGAGTTACATTCTACCAAAAAACATTTAAACAGTAAATCAACTCGTATTCATCATTTTATTGGTACAATGTCCCTTTCTGGGTATCGACAAAGTCAATGGCTGTCATTATCATTTCTAAATCATTTTATTGGAAAGTACAGTAATGTAACTATTAGCCAAAAGACATCGTGAAAATTGTTAACATACTAATAATGGTAATGTATCCGGATATGATATGCTAGGTTTGATTCGACCGAGAGTTGCATTTTAATTTTTACCATAAAAATATTCCAAGTTTTCAACAAACTTGCTTTTTGTATATTGATTTAGCTAGTCATGCATGCATGTCATCAAAACCATATTTTCCAAATCGAAATCGTAACTGATCTTGAAAGATATATACTACCTTGTCAGTCTGTTCAATTTGCGGCTAATGACAAATAATGAAAATAGTTCACACACTATTTTGGTATTAATAATGCATCATGCATATGATTATATTGGGATTTTTGAAATCGAAATCGTCACTGATTTTGGAATATTTTGGAAATTAAAAAAGTATTAGCGTGCAACTTGCGCTGAAAGAGAGAGCATAAAAAAATATTTCACAAACTGTTTTGGGTATATATTAATAATGTGGATTACTATTATATTAGATTTTGTTTAATTAAGTCAACTTGCGTAACCAAATGGAACTCATTATCCTCACAAGCAGCAACCAGTAACCATGCTAGTGGTAATCTCACTACGTCAAAAATGATTTTTAAAACCGCCACTTTAACATCGGTTTTTCCAAAATCCGGTTTTAAAAACAACCAGTGGCATTTTTGATATTGTCAGATATTTTTTTAGAACCGGTTTTTATAAAAAACCGGTCTTTAAGAGTTGCCAAAAAAAATTTGAAAATTCAGTTTTTCTTTAGGACCGGTTTTTATAAAAAACAGGTCTTAAAAATGAAGGTATTAGAACCGGTTTTTTATAAAAACCGGTCCTAAAGAAAACTGAATTTTTGGTTTTTTTTCTGCAACTCTTTAGGACCGGTTTTTTCTAAAAACCGATTCTAATACTTCCATTTTTAAGACCGGTTTTTTATAAAAAACCGATCCTAAAGAAAACTGAATTTTTGGTTTTTTCTGCAACTCTTTAGGACCGGTTTTTTTTCTAATGTGGAAAAGTTGAACCATCTCAAACTTAGAATCAAACTCATATGAAATAAACAATGACACACAACACAATCCATATGTTTATTTCATTGGGTCATGTCCTGTATTATGTTCTAATAACATACACATATGCAATTAAGTTGGTAACTCCCTACCTATGATTTGTAGAACTTAATCATCACTTAACTTGCATACTAATCTTTTATGATAATTAATGTTTCTTGTTAATTATCAAGATTACGGACGATTTAGATTTATTACTGTCATTCAAATGAATGATCCACAGAGATCTACAATTCAGATACTCAACCTGAATGATCTGTCGGTAATAAACTCTAGGAACAAATGATTAAATATCATCAATAACATAAACTAAGAAATTAAGTCATTAAATATTGACTTCTAGGACACAACTCCAACAATCTCCCACTTGGCCCAGAGTCAATCAGTAGTGACTTCTAGCCCGTGAAGAATTTAGACCGATGATGAAGGAATTTAACCCTAGGATCAAATAAATTTGTACCTAGACTTAACCTCACTAGTCGTTCAAGTTAAGCTTAGGGTCGAACCCAAGGGACGGTAAAAATGAGTACCGGACTTAGTCTTTCTTAAAAGCTAGACAGAAAAAAAAGTATTTGTGGGGTTTTGAATAAGAATTTAAGGCAATTAAAATTCAAAAAATAAATAATAAAATATTTTTGGTTTGGTTTTTATATTTTTCTGGACTCAAACAGTTGCAAGTAATGTCCTAGGGTTTCGTGTTTAACTAGTTCAGCTCTAAAGCACCTCTGCCTTCAGTTTTCACTTGGACAGAGGCACATTTCGGACCGAAATGCATGGGTTTCGGACCGAAATCTATGCTCTTCGTGCCAAAACTTGCTTTAGACCTTTTGTTCCGACTTGATATTTTTACACAGTACTATATGAAGGTTACTAAACGACCAGACCTAAGTTCTAACCTTAGCTGTCGCGATTTTGGTTCTAACTTGGTTTGGAACTCGGTTTTTACCACGTGAACAACTAATTCTAAACTTTCGTGTCGGGTTTTAGTTATTCAAGTATGTTTGGTTGGATTTCTAGAGGTATTTAAAGTCCTGTCGGATCAGTAAAAGTCTCACCTTTCGGTCGTAAACTAACCTCCTCTTTCGAGCGATTGGCTTACCTCAAATACTTAACTAACCAATTGTTTGTTCTAGTTTAATACCTTACTGGTGCTGCAGTTCATCAATAGATAAACGATCAAGCAAACAACTAAATTGACCAAGCAAGATATAATTCTTAACAAAACATATCACATAAAATAATATAAAGCAATCAAGTCATCACAAAATACTAAACTAATTTACTAACTACCCCTAAGACATCATAAAATCTTGCCTAACATGTTCAAACAGAAAATAACAAGTATAATGCGAATAATAAAGATACAAGCCATAAAACAATGAAATATGAGCATAATAGAGTAAACTGAAGGATCCTTATGCTAATAATCGCTGTTCTAGGGCAAGGAATCGATGGAGAGTCACAAGGTTGCTGCCGTCGCACGCTAACACTGCTGCTCCTCAAGGAAAACCCGCGAAAAGAGCCGAAAAACGAAGCCAAATGATGGAGAAATATGGTGTCAAGAGGTGGAATCATGTCCCCCCCTTTCTGGACGAAAATACGTGCCTAAATACCCCTATGGAAGGTCAGGGAGGCAGCTAGGGCAAGGAATTCCCTTTCCTTTCTCGAAACTTTCCAAAATCCACTTTCCATACATGGATTTCGGACCGAAATGAGAGCATTTCGGACCGAAATCAGGCACTGATGATGTGAATTAGGCTGGGACCATAGCCTTCGCGCGATATTTGACCTGTCTCGGCCCATAGAAGTCTTCTCTGGTCCTTGGCACGTATGTGTGAGCCGGGAATGAGTCGTCCGGCTGAGGATTAGGCTCCATTTTTCTTGTTTGGCGTGTTTTGTCTTCAATTTCCGTGAGAATTTTACACAATAAAGATAGAAACGGCGACAGTACCAAAATCTTGGAAAACACAGTTCAATGTGAAATAATTGTATCGGTTTGAGTGTTATTTTGGTGCTAAGTATGGTCAAAATATGTATATACATACGAGATATCAACCGATGTCATATATCCATATATATACATATCTCGAACCTCAAAAGAAATAATACGCTTAAAGCAAGTTACTCATACATCCATCACGTATGGATGCACAACTGCATCTCGTGTACTGCTCAAGGTAGAGGTTATGTCAGAGTGTTCGCTGTGTTCGCGAACCTATCCAATTTTGTTTGACCCTATACGCATATATACTCCTATATATATGTTCTTGATCATCATCATATGGGATTAAGTGATAATGTTGTAGATTATAGTTTGATCACCAATTTAATATTGGGTTCTTCAAGACTAAGCTATGGTTCGAGATGTATATAACCATATTAACTTGACTGAGAACTTCTTGATCAAAACTATCCTTTTTCGTTGTTTCACAAGTTGCTATGTATTTTGCTTTGGTGACGGAAACGGTTGTAAAATATCCCATTTAGAACACTTTCTAAACTTACAACACCACCATTAAGCAAAATATATATAGCTCAATTGTGATTATATCAATCTTTCGAAAACTAGCATCAGTGCAACAGCTTACACGATATTTCTTTCATCCTAAAAGATGGAAAATCATATCACTCTTTCTCACAAGATACTCGAGGATATCTTTGACTATTGTCCAAATGTGTCTCTATTGTATCCATTTGATAACCGTTTATCATGTTTCTTGGATACTACACATTGGGATATGTGCATAAATATGGCGTACATAATGAAACTCATAGAAAAATGCTTGAACTGTTTCATACACTTCTTCTCGAATTGAGTTGCAATAAACCGAGTCAAACTCAAGTCTTATACCATATGACGTGGTTAAACATTCTTTCTTGGAGTTCACCATAATGTGTTTTAAGAACAATTCGTCATTATATGCACATTAGCTTAAACCTAACATCCATCATAATCTATCTCCATAGATTTTGTTCCCTTGGATTTAGGTGATCTTGCCCAAGTTCTCTATTGAGAAGAATATTCTTCAATGAGATCTTGACAATATTCATTTCCTTAATGTCATTCACAATTAGTGTCTTGTTATCTTGTACAATACAAATAACGCAATCATGCTCCCACTGAATATCTTGTCTATACAAGATGATTTTGACGAAGTTCAACTCCTTGACTTCCTTGTCAAAATGTTTATTCCACTTTTTCACAATACTTACTTCAATTCATTAATGGATACTTGAAGTATGTATATGTTTCTAGCAATACATCAAACATAGTCCTTGGTTTGTATCATATACACAACATCTTCATTCATTCATTCGAAGAAGGCGATTTTTGATGTTCTTTTCCATATATCAATATATACGAAATATAGACGTTGCTAGAACGATCTTTATTCACTTATACATAGCTACAAGCAATAAGCCGTGCTTTGTATATAGTCAACTCGGTATCGACTTAGACATAACTACAAGCGCGAAGCTGTGCTTTGTACAAAGTCAACTTGCCGACCATATCAATCTTTCCTTTAAAGATCTAAATGTTCTTGATGGATTGCTCCTTCATGAACATCAACCAAGGTCTATACCTTATTTTTATACATGGATTGTATTTAAAGACCGTATGGATTTAAACCATACTTGTGGAATTGGATGCTTCCATCACTTCTTTATTTATCAACGGATTCTCGTATGCCAAGTATGAGGATATCGTGAAGCCTATGTACCATTCGGTTAGGCGATTCACTCTCGTTGACCTTTGTAGGATTGATACTTGAGGTTCATGAACTATTTCTACAACAACATGTAGAATAAGTTCTTGATCCTAATATATCGCACGAGTTTCTCAAACATCATCTACAGACGAGATGTTTGAGTACTCTTTAGAAGCGAGCGTGCATATAAACTTTATTCTTTCACAACTGCTTGTGAATGAAGTTCCGCTCAACTCCCACTAAGCACCATATATGGAGTGACAAGTTTCCCATAAGAGTACTTCTTGTGGTGACGCATAAACTCCTTTAATGCTCACTTTGCTCCCACTACTTCTTCTTAAGAGAGTTATTCTCCAAGATTATATCATGATGAGTAACAACTACCTTGTTCTTATCATGTTCGTATAAGTAGTACCTTTCGATCAGTTTAAGGTATCCTACAAAACATTAAGCGTCCTATTTGGGTTTAAGCTTATCAATCAACAAACTTGAAATAAGTTTCTTAACACCAAATCTTGAGAAATAACGTATTTAGAGATCAAATCTCGTAAGATATCTTTCTCAACGGACTATGATGGAACTTTTATTCAGTGTAAACAATATTGTCCTCAAAAATAAATCCCTAATATGAATTCAATAAGTCAACTTGATTTATTACCGATCGAACGATATCAAATAATATTCGATACCTCCATTCTTGGACATATTATTCCAATATAATATTCCTCATGGAGCGAGTTGTGAAACGACTTTCATATTCTTTAGGTAATATATCAAACTATATGACTTAACTATTTACCATGATCCGTCGTAAGACTTTTACTTTTCTTGAATGGTCTTTCAACTTCACTCTTGAACTCCTTTGAACATGTCAAAAGGTTCATACTTATACCATATCAATTAGATGTGTTAATATCTACATTGATCGTTGGTCAAGTAGTAAAGTATTAACAACCTTTCATAACACAAAGTTCTTATAGGTCTATATACATCGATATGCTTAAGTCCTAATCAAGTCACTTGTCCTTAAACCTTCGTAGGTTAAAGGCGTTTTTGTCATTTAACAAACATGATTCGCATATTTCAATTGATTCGCAATCGAATTGAGTTACGAGCTCTACGTTACATAGACTCTCATAATGCGATTCTCGTTTATTTATGATTAAACGGTCATTTCACATTAAAGTCAAATACTTACGTGAAGTCTTGCGTATCCTATTTGTCATTCAACATTTGTTTATCTATTTCAAGCAAATTCAATCAAGATGCATGAAATCATATAAACAAATTCATAATAAGAGAACAATATTTTTCTTTTACAAAACATTATCATCCATCATCAAGTATGAAGTGTAGATAAGAGTTTTTGAGATATTAGGAATAAGGTATACAACCTTTAATTCCTAAACAAACTAAAGATAACTCTACGTATTCAATGGTAGTGGCTTAGACGAACAAGCCATTTCCAAAACGGAGTTTACTTTATTTATTTCGAACTTTCTCTTATTCTTCATTGCTTACACATTTCGTTAAATGCGAGCACATGAACTAGTACCTAATTACTAGTGTGAATTAGAGATAACGAGATAATTTGAATGACAAGCACCTTAAGGATTAGAACATTTCTATTTATCATAATCATGATATTTCGGACAACCTTTCAAATGCCTCCATAAAACGACAAATGAAACATCTCATGCGACACACGGTCTCAAATGAGGGTCTCGAAGTCTCAACTCATACCTTAGCGAAGTATTCCTTTAATACTCGACTAATTACCTTTTGCACAAACAAGTGTGCGAAAATTAACATCATATCCTTCATTACTAAGTAAGAAATTGTATGACAATATCAACGATCCTTGATATTGGAGATCTCAATATCTCTAGTTGGCAATTAGCTACTCATACCTTTCGGTTTGTAAGCTAATGGAACATTCATATATTTTCTTATAGAAAAAGAATCTCTTGGTTAACTCATGACTCGATCATAAATGATTGAGTTGATATGTACTTTCTCTAAGAACACCTTCTTAAGTAAGTGGACGAGAGCATAAGAGTTAAATCTAGTCCGTATGAATTCTCCAATTCAAAAGGTCTAGAGATTCCTAAAATGGGCATCCGCTTTATTGAATAACTTTTCGCTAAAAGTCAATCAATCATTGCGATGCTGTATTTGGGAAGTCGAGGAATAATTTAGGAATAAGTACGCTCAAATTTCTTTTCACTAAGATCATGTCTTAGGAATCGATATTATTTCTCCAAATAAATACCTTTAGAAACGAGCTTATTCTTTTCAAAAGATTGATCGCAACGAAATTAACATATTTAATATCTATAACAAAATCAATTTTAAGGTCATTTAGTTTATGCAATATTTTATTTATAACAAATAAAACTCCCACTACATTTATTTAATGTCCCAAATGTAGTTGGTTCTCCAAGATCCCCGTTTTCATCAAGTAGAGCCTGCTGTGGCACGTCACCCTACTTAACTAGACAAGGTAGGTTCTCCAACCAATCATATCAACCATATGATTCTTGGTTTGTGAATATCTATATATATTTACAAAATTCGTCCCGATGTCCAAGCTCTAGTTGGGTCCATCGATAAGCAACCTCTCTCTATTTGCTCCTAACAAATCCATTTATTTGTACCCCGACTATCGAATTGACAACCATGACGTCCGCTTGGGCGGACCGCGCCATGAGAGGGCAATTGACGTGAAGGGGATAGAGAGAAGGAGGGCGGTCGACTTAATCAAATTAATGGGACAAACAATTATGTGACTCTTGTTTGGTGGTCGTGTAAACATACACCCATACCTATCCTATGACATTCATAGCATCCACAAACATTCACATAATAATAAGCATCTCAAGCATTGTTGTGGGTTTGTATGGCTCCCGCTTGCATTAGTTCCGCCGCATCTCCATGTAGCAAAACTAATCTAATTGTCCCTCCAACTAATCATATGGATCCTATCCTATATAATTTAAGGAACAATAATACATGTGAAAATATTCCTAATTTCCTCATAGCTTTAGGGGCATGCAAGCCTCACAAGTTACATTAAGAAATTAATTATTATTAATTAATTAACCATGGCACCAAAGGCCTTATATACAATCATTCACATGCATTCACAAATTACAACACACAAGGCATTGGTTTCTTGAGCCATACTAAATCCACGATCCTTCCTACAAAATAAAGTTAGCACATGTCCCTTTGTTTCTTAATCAACAACAATGAATTAGAGTCTTTGCACATCGCTTGTAGTTCGGTTCTTTCCGCATAAAAGTTTAACCTTTTAAACAACCAATTTGCTTAAACCATTTGAAAAGTCAAATCAACATTTGAAACAGAAAGGAGGAGTATTAAGGAGTATTCTAATTAACTTATTCAACCAACTTGATTAATTAGAAAATACTAACTATTTAAAATATTAAATGTGACCCGATAAAATTCGAAATTTTTCGGTCTCCAAAAATTATGAAATAAATCATGAATACTCCCTATTATGAGTGAAGCTACCTGTCAAATTTTCAGGGAGAGATCACTTACCATCAGAGAGAAACAAAATTAACAAATCGTCAAACTGTACGTGAAACACCGTTATCCGATTTTCTGTTTTTGTCTAAATCTTTTGGTCTGTAGGATCATCTTCCAAAATGATTTCATGCAAACACTTTACATAACAATTATACTTTACGTTATTGGCTACCAATCCATCAAAAGAAATCCAACTAGTTTTATTTAAAATCATCAAGATAAATAGCAAACAAGCCACTTTTCCTGTTCTGAAACAGACTGACGACTAAAAACTTTTAACTCAGTTGAGGTATCAAAACTTAATGAAATTATTTGAAACTAATTTTCACAGAATCATAACTTCAATTAGAAACTTTCTATTTAAATACTTTTTCAAAAAAGTTTCTCAATTAGTACATTTTATCCAAACAATCAATTTATTGGAAAAACCAGATCTGACAACCGATTCAAATTTCTTGACTTGAATGCCCACATAAAATCCGAAGCATGCATCAAAATATACATGTCCAGAAAGAGCATCAAGTCTAAAAGATTCTTAGCCAAGAAAAACAAATAGTTATTTTCGAAAAATAAATCCTTCATGCCTAAAACACAGAACTGTGCAGCAGAGTACCAGATCTGCGCACTGTTACCGTTTAATTCACCATAAATTCATAACAGCTTAGAAAAAGGTAAAACCAGTGGCAATAGGACCACATCTCATAGATCTACAACAGACATCCAAAAGAAAAAAATTTTCTGAAAGTTTTTCTCAGAGAAAACCCGAAACAATTACGAAATCAGAACAGAAATCCAGACAGCAAGCAAGTGCATCAATAATCCATGTGTTAATTAACCATTTCTCATCTAATTATGTGTTAAAATGCTTAAGCACGACCTAGAGCTCTGATACCACTGTTAGAAAGTGTTCACTTTTTAATTTTAGTTATTATTAACTTAATTAACTATCAAGCACAAAGGATCTTGCCAAGCAATCAACACATACATGAGAAAATGGAAGGAATCGATTATCTCTCGCGGAATCGTATCCGCGAGGCTCGACCAAGGCATGGGAATCGATGGCGTGCCTTCTCCTCCGTCGACGGCCGCCTCGAGTCCACCAAAAAATTTAATCACCTCCTCTTTCAACTTGTGCTAGCAAGGAAAAGGAGAGCAACTAATACCTAAGATTTTCTCTCTTCTACCTTTGTCAATTAACTAGTTTAATTAATGGAGAAGGGAGAAATCTTAACACATGAGCTAGATGAGGTGGAAAAGAGCAAGAGAAAGAGATAAAAATTCTGAAATTTTCTCTCTAATTTTCGTTCTAGGAGGAAGAGGGAGAGAAAAGGCTATGGTGGCTAGGGTTTCTCTCTCCAAATGACCTCCTTTTATAGACCAACCACTCCACAAACTTTAGGGACCTTTTTACCCCTATTAGGGCAGCTACTATATGGGCTATCAAGTCCATTTTGTGGTGTGTTAAATGTCCACTAATTCAATTAATTAATTGACCTTTCTCTTGTACTCAAATCAGACCTTTAATTTACTAATTAAATAAAGGTCCATAAGCTTTATTTAATTCCTATAATTAAATTGTGTTGAACAAAATTAATTATTAACTTATTAATAATTATTTTGGAATTAGTTAATGCATTAATTTATTTCTATATGATCTCTTTGACTTAATTAATTATAACGGTTCGCAACGGTATATAATTAATTAATCAACTTATCATATTTTCGCAATACACTGCTGCGAATAAATAAATAATGCACTGTGTGCTTAAAGTCCTATTTGTATGATCCTTTGAGGATTTATGCTACGTTGGCCATGGAATTAAATCGTTATTTAATTCCAATAATCATAAGCGGTATCTAGCAACACGTTATGATTCCCGATTCCCATAAATAATGTACTGCTACAATATCTCAATCCTGCATAAGAAATAAAAGTATCTCCTTGTCTGATTCTTATGTCACATGATATCATCGTATAATCCAAGATAGGAATGTGTCATTCTTGCAGATTATACGTTTCTTGATCTAGAGTTGATTGTACAAGTTGGCCAAACAATCCAACTCCATCAAGAGGCCCAAACAGATATCATCACTCACTAGGTATACTAATGAGGGACATACGATTTTCTTGATGAACAACTTTTCTCCGCACAATTCAAGAGAACATAAATAAAGTCCGTATAGCAGCCCTTATCAGGAATCAACGGTAGATGATATTTATTGAACCTATCCTCATGTGAAAAAGTTGAACCATCTCAAACTTAGAATCAAACTCATATGAAATAAGCAATGACATACAACACAATCCATATGTTTATTTCATTGGGTCATGTCCTGTACTATGTTCTAATAACATTCACATATGCAATTAAGTTGGTAACTCCTTACCTATGATTTGTAGAACTTAATCATCACTTAACTTGCATACTAATCTTTTATGATAATTAATGTTCCTTGTTAATTATCAAGATTACGGACGATTTAGATTTATTATTGTCATTCTAATGAATGATCCACAGAGATCTACAATTCAGATCCTCAACCTGAATGATTTGTCGGTAATAAACTCTAGGAACAAATGATTAAATATCATCAATTATATAAACTAAGAAATTAAATCATTAAATATTGACTTCTAGGACACAACTCCAACAGCAATTTGGAAAGGTCTAGCAATTTATTTTTGCTACATTAGATATTTCAAGATTCGAAAAAGTCTATAAAAAATAAATTGCTAGATTTTTCAAGAGCTATTAATAGAAAATTGAGTCTTGCTAAAAAAATTGCTAGATTTAGTACATAGATTTAGTGTATCAAGTAAATCTAGCAATAAAACAAAGTTCAACATAAATAAAAAAGTCTAACTATAAAAATCTATGTAAAGACCATTTTTCTTATAGTGTATCAGCCACCGCTGTCTAGGGCAGTTAAACAGTGGTGGGGTGGCAGTTGGTAGTGGCATGTGCCCCTTCGAAGGGGGGGGGGGGGGTAGGAGTTTGTCGGGGCAGAGGCAGTAATTACTGAAGAACGTACTATCTATAATAATTTAATTTCAATCCCTTTAACTTGTATTAAATGAACTAAAAAAATAAAATTATGGAAATGAATATTTCATGAAATTTGATAATTAACCGTATAAATTCATAATCTAAATCTTATCCATCAATTTCTCACTAGTATTCCAACTTATTAACAGTTTAAATTCAAAATAAACAGTTTCAATTTCTCCCTAGTATTCCAACTTATCCAACTTTAACTTGCTTTTTTAGATGATTGATCTTAATTATATGATTGTGTGTTCTTTTTGTTGATGGCATGAAAGGATGTTTAATAATGATATAAAATAAGAAATATAATATAATAATGATTAATATAGTAATTGTTATAATTATAATTATAATTATTATTACTATTATCATTATATTATTAATATTAATTAATAAAATAATTAAAATAATTATACTATTATTAATTATAATTAATACGATAATAAAAATAATTATATTAGTAATTATAATTATAATATTAGTAATAATCCGTAACCTGTTTGTGTGAATGAAAGGAATATTTAATGTGGGGCCCACCTCTTGTCCGTTTCTCCATTTTTAAATGGTATGAAAGGATGTTTATCAATATTTAATGTCCATTCTCCACTTATCTGTTTTTTTTTTTTGAAAGAACTCCACTTATCTGTGGAATGCCGCTATAAGAGGAAGAATGCCAATATGCCATTATGCCAGTGTAGTCCATATAGCGGTAATGAGAATGCCGCTATAGGCCTGAGTTATAGCGGCAGTCATATAGTTATTATAATTGTACTTTTGTTTAAAAAAAATTAGTACGTTTTGTTCTATTTAAAATTGTTTGGTCCAATTTTATTCTATATAAAATTTTTCCAAAAACATCTTTGCCTCTTTGGTGCAATCTTGGAATAAGAGCTTCACTAGTTCACAAGTTCCGAGACTTGAGCACCAGAAGGAAAGTCATTTTTGCGCAGCTGAAAATTGGAAGCCCAAAGCCCAGTTCTTGATATCAGAATCTACTTCACGGTCTCACGGAATTGTTTATAATAAAGTTTTGGAATCCAAAGAAAATTGGACAGACATATATATGGAATCCCTATCCGGTGCCGCGTGGCACCGGGCCGCGCACCAATCCGAACAGTCCGATCTGATCTCGACGGTTAGATTTTTTCGGGCCTTACAATCTGATTATATGCACGGGACACCCATCATCATTGGATTTAATCTGGACGTTTCGGATTGCCACGCGGTACGGTGCCGCGCTGCACTAGATTTGGTTTCCATATATATGTTGTAAGGGCATATCTCGAAATTGTAGTATTTATTGGGCACATCCTTAGCCGACAATATTGAAACATCTATGTACTCCCCAGTTAGTTAATAAAAGAAAATAAAATATTGCTTCATGAACCTTTTTTTGCACCTAAATCCCAAATTGCATAGAAAATCGAGCTACCTTAGCTTTTGTGCTTGACCTGTTGCTATAAAATTCTGGATCCAAGAGAACAATTATACTCAGAGAAACCAATTGAAGGTATAAATTTACTATGTTCATATTCATTTTAATTATCGACATGATACATTCCGCAAACAATTATATTTTGTTATCTGTACGTGGGCTAAAAAAAATATCAAAACATCTCAACAGAGAATTACCAGAAAAGGTATTTCTCAGTATTTTCTGAAATTTTTCGATATTTTCTCTCACAATACCAGATGTCGCCGTTACTGTTATGGTTTCCGGTATCTGGTACAGTTATCAAAAAAGTGAAGTCAACATCGAACGAAAAGCATCATTTATTTTTTGATGTAAAAATTGAAGGAACATGTGTTAGTTTTTATAAACTTAAAGTAGATCTCATTTATATGCTTAACTACCTAATATATTTTGACTCGAAGTGCCGAAGTGCGTGGATTTAAACAAATGTTATGATCAAAATTTTGTTAACAGCATACACGAAAATTTTTAAAGAAAATTTAACAAAGAAATTTTTTTTTTTATATATACAGTCAATATTAGAGTGATTCATTAGTAAAACGACGATTGAAGGAACCGTGCTTATTTTTTCAAAAGCAAAAACAGAAAATTCATTCTGTCGTGAGTACTTCCAATTAATGAAAATGACTAATTTTACAAAGAAAATGTTTGTATAAGATATACTTTTAAAATATTAATGCATTTTAATGTAGCTAAACATTAATATTTATACTTCCCAACGTACGTTTGTTATGAAGTGCAAAATTTCTTTTCCAATGCAAATCCATCTTTTCCGACGATGCTGGAATCGTCGCTACGTGGGCATCAATTGTCCGCCAATTCATTTGAACATTACACCTCTTCCAGAGATTTTAGGAAAAAGAACTTAATTAAAAATAATACGAAAATACAAAACTAGACATTCATGAATTTCAATTATAGTTAAACTAATTAATATATACAAAAGTCAAGTAAATTTTAAAATTTCAGAATCCTAATTTATCAAATTCTTCATTTTCTTATTTCTAGATATAATTCCAATGTGATATTGAAATATTAGACATGGATTAGGGTAGTAAAACAGAATGCCAAAAAATTACTAACGATCATGTGAAAGAAAACAAACAAGGCCCGATTAATCAGAAGGTTAAAATTATTTAAATACCACCAGAAAAACACTAGGAAATTGACTATTAAGACACCACCTCATTCGACCATGTCATTTGCAAGTTACTGGGGCTGAAATAGTGCACCCAACTTGCTAACGAGTATGGACATGAGGGGAGCAGTGCATCAAGAGCATTATTACAAAGCTAATGAAATTAGTTTTATATTAAAAAGATTAAAATTAGAATTAACCAAGAATAAAAAGAACCTAAAAATGCCCTGCATTATTGTTAGATTGGTATCAGGGATAAAAAGACTGCTATGCTACAACTAAAGAAAGAGAAGTACTAATCGAAGATGAGTTTGTTAATTTCTATGCAATATTATGAAATGTCTTAATATCCTCTGTTGGCATGTTGAAAGGATTAACACCATCTTCAAATGATTGCTACAAAATGAAATAAAAAGAAATAAGTAGGTACATTTAATTTGTAATAACTAACAAAAGATGCCACCAATACATGGACAAATAAAAAAACAAAATAATATTAGACAATAAAAATATCAGGTTGAATCTTCCAACGATACAAATTAATATCTTTCTGAAAAATAATTTGAAAAACCACCTGACTATTTTCTGTCTGACCTTTAATCTAGAATCAACATCTAGACCACACATCAGATCACACCACACAAATTAATATTCCATAATTGATACAACAATTGTTTCCACCCCTCAAGTGAAATTATTCCGACATAAAATTATGGATGCTTTTAAAAGTAGCAAGGATGGGAGCTTGTGAGTAGGGCTGTCAAACATGCGAAACGGCAGTGGAAATACCCTCTGTCATTTTCGTTCCGTTTCGGCAACGAAACACAAGCCCTCTGTCGTTTCCGTTCCGTTTCGTTAAACAAAATTATTTTTTAATTCCGTTTCTGTTCTATTTTCAATTTTCCATTGATTTCAACTCATTTTCTATTGATTTCAGCTAGTTTTCGGTAAAACGAAATAATAACGTGTACCACTCCCTATTTCGTTTTAGTTCCGTTCTCAGAAACGAAACCATTTTCCCTTCCACTTCTATTCCATTTCGGATTGAACGAAACAGAAACGTTCGAAACAGTATAGTATTGACAGCTCTACTTGTGAGGGCATGGAATTTTTATCTACCCTTTTTCCATGCATGCCATATTATGATCTTTACATCACCCATATAAATATATTTCTTTTGTTTCTCTTTATATTTGGTAGAGAGGATCAGGGAGGTTTTAATGTGATAAAATGACGCTTGCTCTTCAATCATGCATTATAATTTTCATAGCATAACCTTTCCTAGTAACGAAAACTAAAAAATTAAATATATTCAATTTATTAAAATTGTTTAGGTACCTGAAACAGAGGGAACTGTTCTGTTGTATGAAAAGAAGGGGCGCTCGTAGTGGTAGTTGTCGTCCACATCGAGTCCCAAGCATTAATTTGAGTGTTCTGGTAGCCACCAAATACAGGTTCTATCGGATGTGTTATTATTTCTTCTACTCCATTATTGAAGAACGGAGTTTCACTGACAAATAAGAACAGGGCATTGTTTAGATTAATCTAGATTTGAAGTAAAACGAGTACCAGTCTGAGATGTCCTAAGTTAAAAGAGCTTATTTATTTGACTGTACATATTTGTTAATTGTTATTAGTAACCAAGTAGTGGTCAGCTGGAACAAGATAAAATTGGGATTGAAATGCAATTCTATTTAGCGTGTATAAGAAGACTTACTTAAAATGAGGAAAATTAGAGCAAATTGTTTTCTATTTTTTTTTTTTCTGAAGAAGAATCACTAGCTCTCTCAATGGTATGGAGAAAAATTAATTTTCAATCATTTTTTTTTGTTTCACAAGAATATTCTTAATCTCTCAGAAAAATAATACAGATATCATAAAATCAGTTGTAATTGATGGATAAGCCCATCGGTTGCGACCATATGTCAAGTTTACAGATTCTAACAGCCGATGCTCATACTGACCTTCATTCAAATATTATTGGAAACCAAAAAATATATATATTATTAATTTTTTTTATTCTCATAAAAAATATTGTTGAAGGGTCTATAATTCTCAAGTAAACTAGTTTTCTAAATCTGAAAAAAATAGGATATATATATATAAAAAATTTGGTTTCATCAAAATTTACATATGATGATCAGTTTGAACAGTTTAAATTGGTAGGTAGAAGTTCCAGAATTGAGATATAGTTGCGACTGACGGGCTTATCATCAGTTGAGACTGATTTTATTCTATCTCAAATCAAACTTAACGTCCTATATACTTATAGCAAACTCAAACTTATCTAATAACTATTACGACAGTAAGAGTGATCATGTTGACAATTACTTGAGATATTGCGGCAATAGAGGTTCCATGTTACTAAAACTCTCATAATCCTTCATGTCTAACTCTTCTTCCTCCTTCATACCAAGATTTCCTTCAAATGGCGATTGCATTGGAATTTTTCCTTTCACTGTCTGTTGAAAGAATAGAGATTCATGGTGTACTGGTGGAGAACTTCCTTCTTGGTGTGGCTGCATGTGCATCGGGTCTGGGGTCACTTGCAGCATTGCACTGTGCTGAGGTTGCATCTGCACACCAGTTTACAGAGAATATCACGTGTTAAGCCAAAAACAGAAAAGAAGAAGAACAAGAAGAAGGATATAATGATGAAAAATTTCCTAACAATTTAGTTTCATAAGATCACCCTTTATAGTGGTGCTGCATATGTGTGTAAACTATACGACTATACATTTTACTTGATTGATATCATTTAGAAATCGTATACATGCCAAACTTGAAAAAACATAAATAACCTACTGATGGGATGGGCATGGAAGCTGACATCGATGCCTTTCTTAATAAATAGTTCTGCCATACAGAAGTAATGTCATTTCATAAACTTGGCATTAGTGATTGTACATGTCAAAGTACTATTTTGACCCAATGACGATTCATAAAAGATGTGGTGCAAATAATACCAATCTGACAGTATTTTTTGGTGTTGAACAGTGCGTACTATTTATGTAAGGAGTTATGGATATAAGATTATTTATACTGGTGTAAAACCTCAGTTCAGGCCTAAGAAAAATTACATCTCTATCAAAATTGTGAAGATCAAAACAGAAAGAAATAATAAAATATTGATTTTCAACACTATTTAAGGTTTGTGGTCACAACTATCTCTAGCACAATATGAAATAGTCAAAAGCTGACAAATAGGGTGCCTTGAATTAAGACTTCTACAATAATAAATGTCAATACTGTCTACGTTTAATTGGATTAAACCAGAAATAACAATTCATCATTTACCTTCCTCTTAGAAACAACAGCGAGAGCCTCCATCAACCGCTTCTCACAGATATCATACTCATTTTCGGAGATGCGATGCACATTATGTATGTCACCATGAAAGTAACTTGTAGAATGAATGCCAGAATTAAATATAGTTCTGTTCAGGAAAATTGAATTTGTGTATACCTCCCAATATAATGCAGATACTAGGAAGATACAACAAGCCATTGTACAGATACATCTTATTTTTGACACTTATGATGCAACAGGAAGGAAAGTGTCTTTCAGTAGTGTAAGACTTTTGAAGATTCCTTCCTTAAAATAAATAATTTGTGTATCCGAAGTATCATATAGCTAGCTATTTGTTGTCCAGTAGTAATAAAATCTATAATCCTAACCATTAATTTAGTGATGTAACTTTAAGCATTGAACAAAGCAGGGATATTTGGATGGCTGAGGGGATCTACTTCAAACGTTCCATATCAGAAAGGATACAAGTGAATATCTACTGTTTGTTTTGCAAGGTTAAAAGAATAAAGTTGATTTTGAAAATGTTATCTCTAATATTGTAAAATTTAAGAAAAGTGAACTTGATATTGTTTCAAATTAAGTAGTAATTCACCTGATAATATTTTGCAAGCCTTCTAGTTGGTTCTCCAATTTTATCACTTCTTGATTAAGATCCTGCAAATAATAGGTTATGTCATAACAAATAAACTATAGTTGATATATATATGGCTTGTCTGAAAACAAGCAAAACATCTTTTGCCTTTTAACCATGCCTAGAAAAGTTGCGATTTTTTTTTTCCTTTGCACTTATTATTTCCCTTTTAGTTTTCCATTTAAAATAAATTAGGCTTTAATTAGTAGTGATGAACTGCTTAATTATAAACTGAAGAGGCCATGTGAGATGTTCGATTCTATAAAAGTTTACCGACTATGGTTGCACTTTATGTTCAGCGAATTATAACAAGATTTAAGACAACGGGCCAGCAAAGGATCAGACAGGGAACCAATTTACTCCTCCAAGTTTCAACTAATGTTATTTTTTAATGTTAGATTCAACTAATGCTGCCAGGTACAAGAAACAAAAATTTGAATTAAGCAATTTTAATAGAATATTTGACATGTACCTGCACCTCATCAGAATCCCCGGTGCCTTCTGACAATTTGGGACTTGAACCTGCTTGAGGATTACTGAATTTTCAAAGCATGTAAATATTAAATTATGGAAACATAAAAACTTTATTTTGTTTATAAAAGGTTTGCAAAATGTGTTCTGCCGTTCAGCAAAATGGACGCACACAAACTTTCCTTATTTCACAGACACGGGCATCTTGTGTGGCAAAGAGTAGTAGAGCAAGCAGGAGAATGACTTGAACCTGGTGCTTCTTGTAGGCTTATAAGGATTTCTTTCTACTCTACCGTTTTCTTCTTTCATTTATTACTTTTCTCTTTATTGCTTTTACTGCATGTGGTCTAGTAGCTCAGGTGGTAAAAGCATTAGACTCCCTTCTAAGAGGTCCAGGGTTCAAGACTGCATGCTTGCGATAGGCTTGACAAGCCACTGTAAAAACTCGGCCATATATACAAGAAATGACCAGGGTCGGGATGTCATTTCTAGCCTACACCAATTTGTTTGGGACAAAATGCTCTGACTTTATTATCGATATTATTATTATTATTATTGCTTCTACTAAAGATATCTTCTGTGACTCGAATTTGCTACTTTCACAGATTTTCTGTTTGGCTCAATAGTTTTGTCATATGCGTGAGATAATATCAAAGAACATATATATTATGTCTTCTCTTTTTATAATTCTTAATTCTTGTAGATTTCATAAAAGGTAAAATTGATTAATTTTGTCATGAATTTGATGACATAAGAATTGATTAATCTTCATGAGCAGCGTTCCGCTACCACAGTTTTTTGGTGCCACAAGTTGCCATAACTTCATATTTTATCAATATTTAAAAATTTTAAAACTCAAAAGCTGAATCTAAACAGTTGATCTTGTTCAATTTAAAGAGCGATGTGTTTCTATATAAGTTTTATAAAATTTGAAGTCGCTTTGATAATCGATCAACTGTTCAAATTATGAACGTATTAGAATTAATCTGTCATAATTAACTAGATTCGTTCTTTTGTTGACTATTTGATTGAGTATCAAACTGACTCTAAATTTTATAAAACTTTTGTAGAAACGTATCATTCGTTAAATTGAACAAGATCAACGGTTTGGATTCAGCATTTAAATATTAAAATTTTAAAATATTGATAAAATATGAAGTTGTAGCAACTTGTGGTATAAAAAACTATGGCAGCGGAACGCTGCTCAATCTTCATAATGCTTTTGTAAATATACCTGGATCCTTGTGCAGCAGCGTCTGCATCTTTTTTGAGTTTCATAAGTTGTTGAATCAGGGCCTGCAATGACAGAAGTCTTATATATATAGTTTGGAACAACTCTGCCAAGCTTCTGTGGAAGTTAAAAAAATCTCTTTAAAAAGTGAGGGGAAATTGGATTTATGCCACCTCAAAGTTACAAAATTAGAAAAATGCCACCTCAAAATCAACTCTTTGAAATATGCCACTCCAAACTCAATATATTCAGATATTTGCCACATTTGTACACCTGCTATACCATTTTATTATAAACATATTGTATTCGGAGATATATTTTTTGTATTTCTAGAAATACCCTTAAACTCCCTCTCCTTTCTTCCCATTTCTCTTTCTTGTTGTTACCTCAGCGGTGCCTGCTCTCTTGATCTTTTACCACAAATCGTTAGCTCAGAGAAAAAACCTATTCCGGTTTACCATTTTTTCACCATCTCGCTAGTCTCTCTCTACGTGAGTATCCAAAGAGGAAAGATTCATCAATACAACGCCTCGTCATTCCTCTCCCTGTTGTCCTCTTGCTACTCTTGCTCATTTCTAAATTGTTCATTTTTCTTGGACTGAGTTAACTTGCAATTGTTTGCAAATTCATGGATTTTAGTTGAATTGACAGATGAGTGCTGCAAGAGTTGGTAGGTTGAAATTCAAGACAACTTCTTCCAGTCGTTGGTACTGTCTTTCCAATGGTAATTAAGCATAATTCTACCTTAGAGCATATTTTTCCATTAGTTTCTTCTATCGTTGAATTAATTATTGTTGGGGCATAATTTAATTTCAGTATGGAATGTAAAGATCCATGATAACTTTTGGAATTGAGTGAGATGAATGAATTATTTCCATGGCATTCGTACTAATTGGAATTAAACAAACAATAGTGAATTTACATCTGTTTATATGGGGAAACCAAAGGAATAAAGGGACAGAGCTGGTGATTTTTGCGAGAGAATCGAGAGAGGAGGGGAACTGGGAAGAGAGAGCTGCCGCTGAGGTCAGGCGGAGAAAGAACTGCGTGACTCCTTCATCGTGAGGAGAGAAGAGTAGAAGGGTATTTTAAGGAATACAAAATTATTTACTCAAATACAATATTTTTATAATAAAATGGTATAACATTTGTATAAATGTGGCAAATATCTGAATATATTGAGTTTGGTATGGCATTCTTCAAAGAGTTCACTTTGGGATGGCATTTTTCTAATTTTGCAACTTTGGAATGGCATGGATCCAATTTCCCCAAGTGAAACTCTTTCGTTGGCTGACTCTTCAGGGTAAAATTTTACAAAAAATGTTTTGGAGAGAAGGTGTTTTAGAGGGGAATTAACTTGTAAGTTTTGTGATAATAGAGAGGACATTGATCATTTGTTTGTGACTTGTTCTTTTAGGGTTTGTTTGGATGGTGGAGAATAAGGTTTTGGATAAGAATAAGGATCAAATTCCTTATTCTTGTGCAACCCAAACAACACAAGAATAAGGAATTTGGGCCCTTATTCTTATACTAACAAAACCATGGTATAAGAATAAGGAATTTGGACAAGCACGCATACCGAAATTCCTTATTCTTATTCCTTATTCAAGGCTCATCCAAACAAACCCTTAATTATTAGGCCTTTTTGGCTGCTATTTAATAGGTTCAATAAATGAGGGTGTCAGATTACAAATAGTACTGTTCAGGATATTTGAAATTATTTTAGTATTTGTCCTAGGCATGAAAGGACCTTAGCTCTAACATTTTTTGCAACCTTCTTATGGGTAATTTGGAAGGAAAGGAATAGTAAGCATGAAAGGACCTTCGCTCTAACATTTTTTGCAGTCTTCTTATATATGGATAGTTTGGAAGGAAAGGAATAGTAAGGTTTTCACTGATACTTCAGGGGTTATTGTAACTTCCATATGTGCTTCAATTTTTAGTCTCTTTATATATTGGTCGTAATTTGACTGGTATGGACATTGGTGCAGATGCTGGAGCTACTGGAAATGTTTAGACTTAGTTTTACTTTTGTTAGTAGAAGTCTCCATTAGGGAGCATATATAGCTAGTCACATCTAGTGCGACTTTGGATTGTTTGTATGACTTATGCATTTTATCAATGCAAGGTCTCCCTTTTTGGGAGTCTATTTCTCAAAAAAAAAAAAAAAAAAAAAAAAAAAGTTGCAAATATATTATTTGCAAACTTTCTGAATTTCTATATTAACGATCATTCAATTCAAGTCATTTGTAAATTTGCAAGTTGCAACCATGCATCTAGTTGGTTCCAGAGTATTTCAATAATTCTACAAGGCTATAACTGGAGATTAATTGGCACTATCTCGATCATAGTCAGTACCACAGTAGCAGTTGTGTTGTCAGAAGGAGAAATTTTAGGTTTAGCACGTCTAGAAGATCTCTTAAAACATGAGAAAAATACAAATTCGCTAATTGTTCCTTTTTCTTCAATGCAATTAAACTTAAAAAAATAACAAATAGAAATTAATGTAATCTTACCTCTTTATTTTGGATGGAAACAGTACTGTAGCCATCACCGAATTAAGATCAAGGACCCAGAGAGAGGCACACAAATGGACCAGACAAATGAAATGTTAATGACAAGAAGCCAAATATTCATAAAAAGAACAGTGGAATTATCATGATGTTAAAATTATACCTGGTTCCCTTATCTTGATCAGGTGCCTTTTCTTGTTCTGGGAGCTTAAGATATCTTGCCAGCACATCCTCAATCCTATAACACATTAAAAATCAAAACATCCCGTAGTGACAAGGACACGTTAAGTAGAGTCACAGAAGAAGGGTTACGAGCTTAACGATTATTGAACGAAGAAAAAGTATTACTGTCACTAATTGATCAAAATATACACACTAATTATGTATAGACTATAGACCATAAAAACAATATGATGTCTCTGATGTCTCTACAAGTATTATATATACTACACACACGAAGAAACAAAATCTCAACATATAATTATCCTTCGAGTACTAAGCTAACTCAAATACTATATGAGAAGATACTTTCAATCTCATGGGAAACATAAGTACAAAAATTGAATACATCTGCAATATATTCTTCATGAACACCTAAGAACTTATTTTTTTTTTCATCTCTCTCCTCAGAAAAGAAGAATTTTAGTTATGATTTGTGCTTGGAGTTGTGCAATACAAAGGGGCATGGGAAGAAAACTCATGGTTTGAGGCATTAATTTATCAGTGAATAGTACCTCCGGCGACCTGAGAAGTGGCTTAACTTGCCAGAAGGGGAGAACATGATGAGGGCAACATCAATATCACATAACACCGAGAGCTCATATGCCTTCTTGATGAGGCCACTGCGTCGTTTCGAGAATGTGACCTGACGAGTGGTTGTATTTTGTATCTTAGCTATGGGGACCTTAACCCTCCCCATTTCTCTCCCTGACTGTTAGAATGTAAACTAGGGTTTAGAAGCATAGGAAAAGGAAGGTACGATGACAAAGGGAAGAGAGAGAGAGAGCATTAGTATATATGTGGATTTGAAGGAGAATGAGAGGAGTCGAGGGTTTCTCGCTGCCAGGTGTAGCATGGGGTACCGTCAGGTCAAACTCCTGTTTGGATCATATAGTCTTCTTCCATAGTATTCGTATTGCATTGTATAAATAGAAGAAAAAATTATATAAATTAGAATCTATCCGATATAAATTTAGTAAACAAGAAAGATACAGTCATATGGGGTCGGTTTGAGCAATGCGCATATCATGGTCAAATCAGATCAAGCCATGTCAACAACTTACAATCTGTTTTGTACACTTCTACCCAAAAGCAGGGGCCTCGGTTCTTTTGTTGCAATCTTGGTGGAGAGATTTGCGTGAGAGTTGAATTTGTTGGAGGTTCTAGTTAGATGTCTGGATTTACTGAATTAAACTAGATATGGGATGTACACAACATATATTTTAGCTTCTCTCTCTTGGTTTCTTAGTATAATTTTCTGAAGAAGTCAAGCTTGAAGTTCTATTCTTTTAACATTTATATGTTCTTTAGAAGAATCATGTCACAGAATTTTTTTGACAAGTTATTGTATAATTTTAATATAATACAATATTCTTTGTCCATTCTAATTTCACTAAAGAAATAGTTCAAATCTTCTACATGGAGTACTAAATGCAATACTTGACTCACTACACAGACGACAACACAAAGGAATCCAACCAAAGATCAGATGATGAAGCCCTTAAGCAAGTCTGTTGCTCTCTACTCTCATTGGATATTATGATAGAAAATTGCTGAATAATGTTTGCTACTTCCTAGTTATCATCTACTATATATAGACGCGGGGATTTGAGGACTTACGAGCAGGAAAAATTCTGTGCTTTTTAATGTCTCGGATAAGAAAAAAGTTCTGTGAATATTTATAAGGGCTCTATGTATGCTTTGGAGACTTTGTACTCTGTTTTGGGACGCCTTATTTGAAACATAACACCAACTGTATCTACCTTCTTTGGTTAATTTTCTCGTATCTATCTGGAGCTATGAGATTAGCTGAGAGGATTGATTTAACTCTCTCTCTTATTAACTAACTTGAAAGAGTACAGGTATATAGTCTTTACTCTCACTCTTCCTATTTGGTACACTATCTCATTGGTACACCATATAACACATATGTATCTCATATTTATAGCCTTTACATGTCGGTTATAAGTCATCTCTAGAGCATACCCTAACTTCTTTATAAATACATGATTGTACCAATTACTAAACAATACTACAAATTTCTACCAGGAATTATAACCACCATCGGCAAATAAACCATCGCGAGCCATCGCTAAACACAAAGTGAACACATACAACAAACAAGATAAATATATAGGCTAACAAAGTGAACACTTACAAACAAATAAGTATTGTCATCTTTTGTTCAGATTTTTATATGTATATTGAACTTATTTTTATTAAACTTACTTGTTTATATGTGTTCACTTTGATCACTATATATGTTCACCTTGTCTATTCTATGTGTTCACTTTATATTTAGCGATGGCAGGGATGGTAAAACTGAAGATGGCAGTAATCAATTTTCAATTTCTACAAATATCAAAGTCGGTACAAGACCAATCTAGAACTTGCATTTTTCGGCCTTGTAATTTTCATGCTTTCAACTGGGCTTCGTGAAGGCCCAATGGAGCTGCTGCAGCCTTCAACAATCTTTTAAAATTGGACAAGTATCTGACATTAGTATTTGGCAAAATATGTGTGATTCATCTACAGGTTTGTCTATATATCAGGGGATCGTAAGACTTATTAAAAATTTGTTTTTATTATATTGCAAGTGTAAATAATGATTTTATGTTATATTAACCTGATGTATTTCGTTGCATATATATTAGAACCCATTAACCACACCGATACACAAAAAAAATTATCCAAATTTTGAACAAGAAACTTCCTTTAGCTAGACTGGTATGATATTGATGAAAAAAAAAAAAATACTGGTAAATAGAACTTTCTAGAGCTTTTTATTCGAAGAAAATCGTACATAAATACCCTAGTGGGTCACATTAGGAAAAGAAATTATACAGAAGAATTCTCAAAATAGTCCTTCCTTTAATTTGAGAAATATAACGAAAACAATGAGCGAACACGGTTACACAATTAATTGTGAATGAGGCATCTAAAAATTATTTATATCAAATATGTAGAGATCATTGAAAACTAGTTTATGTTAAGTATTCTAATTTTAGTAGTACAAAGTTCAATCGTGCATGTTATACACAAAATCTGAAGCTATGCAAGTTCAAAAACCAATGACTTAATAGCATACTCAAGGTTAAATAATTAGTACTCTTCGATAATACAGACCCTTTTGGTCTATACAAAGGAAATCTATTCTTAGGTAATTTCACTTCAATAACCATATAAAGAATGTAGTCCCTTGAATGTTGGTAGGTTCATAGAAATGTTCAGATCTTTGTTGTGTTAGAAAGACATTGATTTGTATCGGATTGCACCAAAACCTTGTATTTCTCAATAATAAAAGCATATCTACGACAGTTTATACACTGGACAAGGCCAGCAAAGAAAAAAAATTACGATAAACAAGCATACGATTTTTAGCCCAAAACATATTTTGTCTCATTAACACGTGTTTAATGTTAACCATTGGTCCATTGCAGGTTTATTACTGATACTAACAAGAGGAAGGAAAATGAAATAATTTTTTATTTTAATTCACCACAGTAGGAAAGAAAAATAAACATAACAAAGAGAAACAGAATAGCATAGAGCATAGCAGAGGAGGAAACAAAACAGAACAGAGGAGAGCAGAGAGCAAGAGCAGATCATCACAGAGAAGGAAACAGATCAGAACAGGGGGAAAAAACTAAAAAGCAGAACAGAAAGGAGGTATAGATGATGTAGGATTATGATATATATGTGTATGTTATACGTCGAAGTTATATTTATTTTTTAAATTCCATTTGCTAGAATTGGTTATGCAAATTTTTATATTTTTAATAATTATTCATTACATGTCCGTTATCTTACTACAAGTTATATAACATCGACTGACATTTAGTGTTCTTCAAAATGACATGACACGACCGTGTTAGTACAACACGTGTGCGTGTTGACACGACACGGCACGATACAAGTACATAATTGACACGATACGATCGTATTATCATGTAGGGACATTAGAAAGTTTGACACGATTCGACACGCAACACGACGCCAATTTAATCATTAATATTGATTATTTTAATAAAAGTAATAGTTTAAGTTCAATTTATATACTACATCATATTATTTACCATCATTTGACTCGTATTTTTCTTATTTGATTATTATTTTTATGAAAAATATTAATAAAAATTTAAAACTCAACCAAATAATTAATAATTATGTTTTAATAAAAAAATTTTCCTTTACCTTCAATTTTTTAACTTTAATAATAATAAAATAATCTGACACGACTAGATACGATTGACACCACGTGTCAACACAACACGACACGATGTGTCAATCGTATTGTGTTGGTTCATTTCACCATTTAGCATGATATGACACGACATGATTAAAAATATAATTTGTGTCGACAAGACACGATATTAGACTCCAACATGATCGTGTTCGGCATGACACAATACGACACACGATTGGAGAACCCTACTGAGGGGTTCAAAGAGGAATGAATTATGAGCAGAGGAGACGGTTTGTGGCTGGTGCCGCCTAATATTCTCTTAGGATAGTTTTTTTGGTGCACTCACGGCGTGGAGATGGCATTTTGCTGGCAATATTCACTTTTTTTTCTACATTAAGTACTTAGGTGAATAAAAAAAAAATTAAAAGTTTTATTTTTACAATTATAAAGTTTGCAAATAAATATTGTGAGCACATCATACACGATGTAATAATGATGACCTTTTAGATAATATAAATTAAAATAGGCCTGATAACTAAGCATTTTAGTCCTCAAATACCCCTATGATGTTTATTATTATTATTATTATTTTTGCGCTGTCATATTATTATTCTAATTATAGTTGTCATCAACATGACCAATATCAATATATTTTCGTACTTATTTTATAAACTTCAATATTTCTGAGTCCTTCACTCCTAATAACACACTTCTTCTAATTGATTTAAATATTTATTTTTAATCAAAATAAATGCATGTTATATATATTAACTGTTTTAGCATTCAAACATTATGGTGAACCATCCTATAATACGCAGTCAATTTGAATAATCAACAAAGATATTGCTTTGTATGGATATGAACACTAATTTATTTTTCATTTTTTTAAATTATCAACAATAATTGAAAATAATTTTGAGGGTTACAATTTGAAAGTATAATAGTTCTTTACAAAAAAGCTAATTCGGAGATCTAATCCGCTACTAAAAAATGTTTAGTTTTTTTTTTTTCAAAACAAGGGAATCCATATGTGAACCTGATAGGACATTTTCATTCTATGATTTTGATCCAATTTAGACCTAAATTATGCTTGAGTTTTATGTGATTTTAACTTAATTTCATCATTTATAGGTTAGTTTTTAGTACTGCTATGGCCCTTGATATTTTGACAGGACAATCATCAGAAGTGGCTTCATTTTATACATAGCAGCAATGATTAGCGATCCAACCAAGTGCACAAGCGACCATATAAGGCAGACAAGCGACCAAATCAAAGGAGAAGGCCAGGAGATGACTGAAAGCCAGTTTGAGCGGGCAGATCACACCAGTGAGCGGGCAGCTTGAAGAGCATTCGACAGTTTCTAGATTTAGACGGTTATTTTGGCAACTTCTCCCACACTATCTCTGCCACAATCTAACCGACTTGGAAGCACTTCCCTGACCCCTAGAGGTTATATTCCACGCCTATATAAGGGACTGAAGACGAAGGGCTAAAGGTTCCGAATTTTAGAGAAGGAGTCTGAGCCCAAGTCTTCAGTCAACCCGCTCAGGAGTCAGTCAGGCCGCTCATTCATGCTAGAGTAGACAAGTCAAGAAGATTTAAACTGATTTGTTGTAATCTTTCTTAATTCTTAATTTGATATTGTAACGATGATTGATACATGTGCTTGCTTGAACATGAATTTGGTAGCGTAAACTTCTAATTAGGAGCTTATAGATGTGAAACTAATACTTGGTTAATTATGCATGGATAATTAGTTAATATTTGTTTGTTGTATTTTATTTCTTGCGTTTGAATTTATTACTTATTTACTTGATATGCTTGAACTGCATTAGGTAGATTTGATATTTTTCCATCAAGTTAAGGCCAAACTTAATTGATTGGAAGTTAAGTCCAACCAAGCCTAGGTTACTTCAATCATATCGAATCAATAGACGGTCAACATTCGAAAGACGAGACCTAGATCAAGAACCAAAAATGGTGAAGTCTATTCCCAATAAATGAGAGTTGAGGGAAGTCTCAGATCCAAGATATAAACTTATAACGGTTAAGCCAAGAAACAGAAGTTGAAACTTAGGTTTTATAAGAGATTAATTGGATTGATTAATACAACTTGACCTATACGAAAGTAGGATTTAAACCAACAAATGAAAACTAGTGACCTATGTATAATCATCGTCAGATCAGACGGGCCGCTTGGATTACAAGCGGGTTATCTGTGCTAACTTAGAAACAAGTTGGCTGCCTGTAGTCTGGTTGACCCAGGTTCACAAGCGAACCGCTCATAAAAGTGAGCGGGTAGCTTGTGACCAAGACTAAGTGAAGAAAGTAACAACTTAAATCCCTATACTGTATTTGTTAAGTCCAAAGTCTCTATATTAGAATTGTTAATTTAATTTAATTTTGTTTAGAAATTAATTCCAATTTTAATATTCTTACCCATTGTATCCTAGCTTAATTGAAGAATTAGATTTAAATTAGATAAATTGAATAGTCTGTTCCCGTAGATCGATTGCGAATACTATGCGAAAGTCGTATGCTTGCGACCTAAATTGAGTGCATTTGGACATAAATATTAAAGCCCCTCAAACCACATCAGAACCCAATGGAAAGAACGCTATTTTAACCCAAACAGCAAACATCAGACTAGACCCGATGAACCAAATTTAGCAACCGCCCAAGATCCTCCCTTGGTGGAGCCAGTGCTCTTTTTTTCGCCGTTCTCTGCTTCCTTGAACAACAAAGGTTTAACGGATTGGTAGAGAGAAAAAGAGGGAATAATTAATTATGTAATCCCACATTAATTATGTATTGCTACACTGATACATGGAAAAAGGAAAAAAAAAATGCTACGCTAGAACTAAAAAAAAAAAAAAAATGCTAATTGTGTAGTTGAGTTCGTTTCTAGCTAAGGTGAAATGTCTTAATATCCTCACTTGGCATGTTGAAAGGATTAGCACCATCTTCAAATGATTGCTACAAAAAAAAAAAAAAAAAAAAAAAGAAGATAAATGAATTGACTTGTTTATAACTTTATGTAGGAGTACCTTTCATGGGAGATTCGGAGGGAATTGAATTGTTAGCTACAATATCTTAGATTAGAGTAAATGTATTGATAGACCAACAATGTTATTTTGTTTTTATATTTAATTACAAAATAATTACTATAAGCCTTTTTCCGTGCAAACGGTATTATGATCTGAAATTCTTAATTCATAATGTTCATCTCACATTCTATTTTGTAATTGTAATTTAATTGCCTTTTTCCTAGGCAGAAAGGACGAGAGGTTTTAATAGGAAAAATACGAAGCTTGCTCTTCAAATCTCTTCAATCATTATAATTTTCATAGTATAACCTTTCCTTTTAATTCAAGCTAAAAAAATATATATATATATATTCAGTACATTAAAATTGTTTTTGACTTTTGTACCTGAAACAGAGGGAACTGCTCGGTATTGTGACATGCATTGATTGGAGTTGTCCATATTTGGTCCCATGCATTGATTTGAGTGCTCTGGTAACCGCCAAATGCAGATTCTATCGGATGTGTTATTATTTCTTCTGCTCCATTATTGAAGAACGGAGTTTCACTGACAAATAAGAACACGGCATAGTTTAAATTTTGCCAGATTTTTTTGAGGGTCTAAATTTTGCCAGATTTGAAGTAAAATTAGTACCATTTTGAGAGGACGTCCTAACTCTTAAGGTTTGAATAGTTTTTATTTTTTTTATGTGAGTACATATTTATTATGTAGTAATTGAGTAGTAGTCATCAGTTAGAACCATAAAAAAAATTGGGATTGAAGTGTTACTTAAACATGAGGCAAATCAGAGCAAATTGTTTCATATTGTTTTTTTTTTTTCGCAAAGAGAAGAATCTCTAGCTTTAACAATGGTCTGGAGCAAACATTTTTTATTTAACAGGACGATTCTTAAACTTTCAGAAAATTAAAATTGACATGCGTCCAATAAATACTTATTGCAGACTCAAATTTATTTCATAAATATTACGACAGTTAAATTGATTATTTTGAAAATTACTTGAGATATTGCGGTGGTGGAGGTTCCATGTTGCTATAACTCTCATAATTCTTCATGTCCAACACTTCTTCCTCCTTCATGCCAAGATTTCCTTCAAATGACGGTTGCATTGGGACTTTTCCTTTTCTTGTTTGTTTAAAGAGTAAAGAGTCATGGAGTACTGGTGGAGAACTTCCTTCTTGGTATGGCTGCATGTGCACCAGGCCTGGAGTTGCTTGCAGCATTATACTGTGCTGAGGTTGCATCTAAACACCATTTTAGAGAATGTATCAAATGTTTTACCCAAAAAAGAAAAAGAATTGATGAAAATTTTCCTACAGTTTGGTACCATACGAGCACCCTTTGTAGTTGTGCTACATGTGTGTACAACTACATATGTGTGTGTATTACATATAACTTCAGATCACTGTGAAATTGTATATGCTAAATTTGGAGAACATAGAAAACATACTGATGGAAAAGGCATGGAAGCTGATGTCGATGCATTTCTTAATAACTCGCTCTGCCATACAGAAGTAATGTCATTTCGTTAGCTTGCACTAGTGAGTACACATGCATGTCAAAATAATTACTTGGACCGAATGACTATTCATAAGAAAATAGAGCACAAGATACCATTCTGACAGTACTTTTTGGTGTAGAACGGTACAAAGAAAGTACTTTAATATATACTATAGTGCATAGAGCTTTCTATGCACCACGGACTATTTTGAAGATATTTTTGTAAATTGACAAATCTAATTTAACCAATTTAATCTACATATTGAAATCACATAGAAAACCAAATTTTACAATTTTTGAGATTTTATTATTATTTTTTAAAATTTTTTAAAACCTGTCATTTTTTTAATGTTGTAAATAATAGTTTGTTTTCGATAATAGCATGTTTTAAAAAATAAAAAAAATAGTAATGAAATCTCAAAAATTGTAAATTTTGATTTGCTATGAGATTTCAATATGTATATTAGATTGGTTAAATTAAATTTGTCAATTTACAAAAAAACTCCTAAAAAAGTCCGTGGTCAATAAAAAGTCCTATGCACTATGGTGCATATTAAACTTTTTCATTATATATATATATAGTTACGGACATAATAAGATTATCAATACTGGTGCAAAACCTCAGTTCATGCCGAACAAAAATTGAATACCTATCAAAATAAGGGAGATGAAAGCATGAAAGAAATATAGATTTCTAACTAACACTTTTTTCTAGTCTTGTGTAAATTTTAAATATGGTGCCTTGTATTAAAACATCTACCAGGAACTGTCAACACTGTATTTGTTTAAATGAATTAACAAGGCAACGATAATATCATCATTTACCTTCCTCGCAGCAATATGACCGAGAAGCTCCATCAGATTCTTCTCACGTTTATCACAATCACTTTGGGAGTTGCTATGAAGATTTTTTGTGTTACCGTGAAACAACCTTATAGAATAAAAACTGGCATTAAATACAGTTCTCTTATAAAAAAAAAAGATTTGTACAAATCTCTAAAGAAGATGCATATATGGAGAAAATAAAATGATCGGAATACATCTTGTTTTTTTAAAATTTATCAATGAAACTTGAAGGGAAGTGTCATCGAACTAAAAGATCAAGATTTATTAAAACCTTGTCTAAGGGGCCGTTTGGATGGGTTAGGAATTTGGGGAATAGCCTATTCCTAGGCATAAATTTATTGGGAAGTGTGTAACTTTGTGAAGAGGTTGAATTGTTTATAATAAAATTTATACTTGGAATTGGAAATTCCTCCAATTCCCAACTCATCCAAACGGCCCCTAAGAATTTTGAAATTCCTTCCTGAAAATTTAAAATTAGTGTATCCTAAGTATCATCTGCTATTGTGTTGTCCAATAGTAATTTAATCTATTAGCTAGTCATGCCTATTTTAGTAATCTAACTATATGCAATGAACAAGTTAATTTATTTAAAGAAAATAAAATACAATTAAAACTAGGATATTTGGAAAGCTGAGGGGCTATACTACAGAAATGTTTTTATCGAACAGGGCAAGGGTGACGTCTGTTGTTCTCTTTTGCAAGGTCAAAACTCAAAAGCTGATGTTTAAAAACGTTATGTTTAACATTGTAAATTTAATGAAAAGTGAACTTTATTTTGTTTTAACTGAAGTGCTAATCACCAGATAAGTTTTTGCAACTCTTCTAATTCCATCTCCAATTTCATCACCTCTTGATTAAGTTCCTGCAAATATATAGTAATCCATGTCATACAACTAAGCTGTAGTTAAATATATGGCTTGTCTGAAACAAACAAGCGTCTTTTGCCTCTAAACCATACCTAGAAATTTGTAGTGGGACTTTTCTTTGCATTTCCTTTTTCCCTCTTAATTTAATATTTAAATTGAATTAGGCTTTTAGCACTGATGAACTGCTTTTTCCTAGAGTAAAGAAACCATGAGATGTGTTCAATTCTGTAAAAGCTTACGAAACTCTGGTTGCAGTGGAAGTCACGCAAATTGCAGGTTTTAAGACTACGGGGAAGAGAATATGAAATGTGAGATCCAATCAATTCCTCGCAGTGTCAGTTAATGATTCCAGGTACAAGAAATAGCATATTGAATTAAGCAATTCAGATAGGATATTTGACATTTACCTGCACCTCAGCATCCTCAGTGCTTTCTGACAAACTGGGACTTGCACCAGCTTGAGGATTACTGGATTTTTAAAAGCATGCATGCAAATATTAAACGCTGGTAGATATATTTATAATAATAGAAACAATCGAATAGATTTGATCAAAAGAGAGAAAGGTTGAAGTATTCTGCTGTTCAGCAAAAAATGATGCGTTCAAACTTTCTTATTATACATGCATGAACATTTTTTATTGAAGGTGCCATTATAAGAGTAGAATCTGCTGGGGCATGAATTGAACTCTTGGTGCTTCTATATTAGGACTAGTAAATTATTGCTTCTACTTGGGGCATCTTTCATAACCCGAATTTTTTACTTCTAATTTTTTGTTCAGTTCAACAACTTCATCATATGGTGAGACAAGATATAAGCATGGTTCGAATCGGAATCGGCGGAGACAAAGCCGATTTTAGGTGATTTGGAGCGGAATCGGGTGAGATCATAAAAAATCGCCATTAATGGTGGTGTTTATCAACTGAGAGAGGAGAAAGGGGTGTCGGGGACTGCGTCTGATGTGGCTAGGGGAGAGGAAGACCCGTGGGAGGAGGCGGTGCCGTTTCTGTTGGGGGTGGATCGGACTTTTTCTATAGCGAGACGTGAAGAGAGGTAGACACGGCCCGCGGGAAATAGAATTTGGACTTTTGGGAAAGAAAGGTCCCTAACTGGATCAATCCAGTTTAGTATTTTTTAAAATTTGAACGGTCTAGGATTTTCTGATGTGTGAAAAAAAAATAAAATATGATAGTTCTTGATTAAATAGGCGATCCAAAAACATAGAAAAATTTATAATATTATATTCTACGAATATATTATGGTGTTTTAGTGAAATATTGCTTATCAAAAAATTATATTATTATTTTACAAAATTATTTTGCTAATCAAGAATTTTATTTTACTTATTTTTAATTTTTTTATATTCTGAAAATTTTTTAGATATCACAATAGCTTTCGTAATTCAACATCTTGTGCGTACAAGAGACTAAGTAGACGGGCCAGAATACCGGTTTTAAACTATGGTATACTGGAAAACAACGGGGCAGGAATGGAGTAGACATCTTAATCGACAAGAGCCTTTAGAACGGAGTCGTCGATGTTAGGAGGCAAGGAGATAGGATCATCCTAGTAAAGCTAGTGGAGATTTAGTTTTGAACATCATTAGTGCGTATGCGCCACAAGTAGAACTAAGTGAGACCATCAAAACTCAATTCTGGAAAGATTTAAATGACATGATTAGAAGTGTGTCCACTGCTGAAAAGTTTTTCATGGGAGGAGACTTCAATGTGCATGTAGGCGAAACTAGTGGAGGGTTTGAGAGGGTGCATGGGGGTTTCGGATATGGCGATAGGAACCAAGAAGATGAGAATTTTCTGAACTTGGCCATAGCTTATGACCTCATGATAGCTAACACCTTCTTAATTTAGAAAAAGACAATCCCACTTAGTTACCTTCAGTAGTGTCCAACACTCTTTCCAAATTGATTTTGTCCTTGCTAGGGGAGAGGACAAATGAGCTTGCGTAGATTGCAAGGTTATACCTAGGAAGTGTGTCGTCTCACAACACAAACTTGTGGTGGCTGATTTTCGCTTTCCACTACGTCCTAAAGTAGGAAGATGTACTCGAGTTGCGAGGATGAAGTGGTGGAAGCTCAAAGGAGATGTTTCTCGTATTTTTAGGGATAGAATGATTGAAAAATGACCGTGAAAAGTAGGTGAAAAGGCGAATAAGATGTGAAAAGATATGACAACTAGTATTCAGAAGATAACTATGGAAGTGCTTAGAGTTACTAGAGGAAGCGACCGAGAACCTAACACTATGTCTGGTTGGATGGTAAAGACTGGGAAGGAAAGGAAAATATAAAGAGAGAAGGAAATGGATGTGATGGAAATTAAAATAAATTTAAATTTCTTATTTGTATGAATAATGAAGGAGAATGAAAAATAATTTTTTTTCAATCACATTGCTATAATTTCTCTTCCCCTCCATTCTCCACCAATTTGGAAGAGAATGGATTTAAACATAAAAGGAAATGAAAGAAATATTTTCCCTCCTGAAAATAATTCCCTTCTTTATTTCCTTCCATCCAAACACACAAAATTATCAAATTTCACCTCCATTCTCATTCCTGCTCTCTTTTTACCCTTGAAGCAAACACAGTGTAAAGATACTTGGTGGTGGAACGACAAAGTACAGAAAACTATTAAAAGAAAAAAAAAATACTACAAATGCTTGCATCATGACAAGACCGAGGACAATGTGCAGAAGTACAAATTGGTCAAGATTAATGCAAAAAAAGCTGTAAGAAGCAAGAGATCAGACTTATGAGGATCTATACCAAAAGCTAAGTACTTAGGATGATGAGAAGGACGTCTATAAGATAGCCAAGCTTCAAGAAAGAAAGACGAGAGACTTAAGTCAAGTGAAGTGCATCAAGGACGAGACTGATAGGCTTTTATTAGTGAAGGACGATGAGATCAAAAATAGGTGGAGGGAATACTTTGACAAGTTATTCAATGGAGAAGATTATGATCTAGGAGTTGAGCAGGACGACTCTTTTGATGACTCCAATAGAAGTTTCGTTAGGAGAATTCAAGATTCCGAGGTGAAATAAGCCTTAAAAAGAATGAAAGTAGGGAAGGCTTTGGAATCTAATAATATACCGATCAAAGTATGGATATGTTTTGGAGATGTGACTGTAGTTTGGTTAATCAAATTATTAAACATCATTTTTAACTCAAATAGGATGCCGGATGAGTGGAGGAGAAGCACTCTAGTACCAATTTTCAAGAATAAATGAGATGCTCAAAACTGTATAAACTACAAAGGGATTAAACTTATGAGTCATACAATGAAGTTTTGGGAGAGAGTGATAGAGCATCGCTTGAGATGGATGACAAACGGAGTGATGGAGAGATATCAGGAGCAGAAGAAGGATCTACATATGATTTTCATTGTGCTGGAGAAAGAATACCACAAAGTACTAAGGAAAGTCATGTGGTGGGTACTAGAAAAGAAGGAAGTTCCCATCAAGTATGTTACCCTCATCCAAGACATGTACGATGGTGTTGTTACTTGCATCAGGACATGTGATTGTGTGACTAGCGACTTTCCTATTAGAATAGACTACATCAGGGATCAGCTTTGAGTCCTTATATTTTTGCCTTAGTGATGGATGAGATCACGACGGATATACAGGGAGAGATTAATTGGTGTTTGCTCTTTGCTGATGATGTGGTGCTAGTCGATGAGAGTAGGATAAGTGTCAATAGAAAATTAGAGTTGCAGAGACAAACTCTAGAGTCAAAAGGGTTTAGACATAGTAGAACTAAGATGGAGTATATGAAGTTTGAGTTTAGTGGGGTACGATCAAAAGATGGAGATGTCTGTTTAGACGAACAGATAGTGTCTATGAAAGACACTTTTTGATATCTGGCGTCGATGCTACAGAGCGATGGCGAGATTGATGAAGATGTTAGTCATAGGATAAGAGCAGGGTGGGTGAAATGGTGGCAAGCATCAGGTATTTTATGCGATAAGAAAGTCCCAAAGAAGTTAAAAGGTAAGTTTTATAAGACGGCGATTAGACCTGCGATGTTGTTTGACGAAAAATATGGGGCTACTAAAAGATGACATTTCGAAGAGATGCGTATGTTGTGGTGGATCTACGATCACACGAGAAGAGACCTGCTAAAAAATGATGACATACGGGATATGATTGGAGTTGCACCGATAGAGGAGAAGCTGACCCAACATCGTTTGAGATGGTTTGGACATATCCAACTTAGGCCTCCCAAGGCACCGACGCGTAGCAGAATTTCGAATCATTTCGAAAACACACGGAGAGGTAGAGGGAGGCCGAGATTGACATGGGAAGAAGCGATAAAATGGGACATTAAAGAATGAAATGTCTCCAAGGAATTGGCAATCAATAGGAACACATGGAAGTTAGCATTCCATGTACCGAAGTCATGATCTAGGAACCTAGGAGTAGGAGTAATGTCATAAGTTTGTTGGTCACATTATTAGATTTCGGTTAAGGTATATTATTAGTATTGCTATTATTAGTATTTTTTTATATATTATTTTTGTTATTGGATGATTTCTCTTATAGGGTTTCATTTCTAGTCTACCCCAAATTGTTTGGGACAAAAGACTTAGTTGTTGTTGTTGTTAATCGATATAATAGCTCTAATCTCCGATCCGATTCATCCAATTTTTTCGATTCATCCGATTCAACTCCTTGGACCAACAGTCCGATTTTCAGAACCATCTAAGAGCTTATATATATGTTTCTCTTTTTATAATGCTTATAAATTTCAACAAGTGATATTATGGAAATGTAAAAAAGGATTAATTTTGTCAGGTATTGATGATATGCATGGACGATCTTCAAAATGCATCTGTAAACATACCTGGATCCTCTTGCAGCCGCGTCTGCCTTTCTTTTCATATCTACAAGTGATGCAATTAGAGACTGCATTCACAGAATTAGATGTCTCTTATGAGATAAAATAATTACATTTTATGGTATTCCTTTATTAACTATCTTTTCAGTCATTATTTCTGCTTTAACCGTGCATCTAGTTGGTTATAAAGTATTTCAATAATCTAACAACAGGGGACGATTTGCACTGTCATGAGCTTAAACAATTGCCGCGTGTTATCAGAAAGAGCAATGTTAGGTTTAGCACGAACAGGACGTCTATGTAAACATTAGAAATATGCATAGTGCACTCCCAAATTTTATTCAACCTTTTTGCTTTAATAAAATTAAATGTAAGAGAATTAAGGAACACAAAATGAAGAAATCTTACCTCTTTGTTTTGGATGGAAACAGTACTGTTGCCATTGCCAAATTAAGATCATCAAAGGCCCAGAGCAAGACACAAAAATAGACCAGATATATGAAACGTTAAATTTTCTTGAAGAAATAGCAGTGGAATTATGATGAAGAATATTAAAATCATACCTGGTTCCCTTATCTTGTTCTGAAGGTGCCTTTTCTTGCTCTGGGAGCTTAAGATATCTTATCAGAACATCCTCAATCCTAGCATACATACCAAATCAAAACTAAATCACTAGCTAGTGACAAGAATACATATCACGGAGCCGCAAAAGATGGGTTACAATTATTGATATTGCAGAAAAGTTATTAGTTATTACTGTCAAAGTATCAATAATTTATTGTTTTTTTCTGTTCAGGTTGGTTTGGCATTGACAATCCAACAATTTTATATTAAGAAAAATGTGAAAAGAACTACCCTCTTCTTGATTCTAACAAAAGGACCACTTAGTTGATGGAAATAAACCAAGCCAATGGACCGAACATCCCCGTGTCGTGACTCGTGAATCGTGACTTTATCAAATATAGACATAAGTGTTGATGCTAAAACACTATTTCTCAACACATCAAAGTATCCTGCGACTGCCAAGCTAACTAAAATACTAAAAATGATTATATTATTTGACATCTCATGTGATTTAAAAGTACAAAAATCAAAATATATCTCTAATATGTTCAGCATGAACACCTATAAAAAACTTAATATTTTTGTAGGTGCCCTCAGAAAAGGAGAATTCTATCGAGGGATTTGTACTTAATGTGCAAAAGAACAGGGTATGAGAAATGACAAAATCATGATTTGAGGCATTTATATTGGTACCTCCGTCGACCTGAGAAATGGCTCAGCTTGCCAGAAGGGGAGAACATGATGAGCGCAACATCAATATCACATAAAACCGAGAGTTCATAAGCCTTTTTGATTAGGCCACTTCGTCGCTTCGAGAAGGTAACCTGGCGAGTGGTTGTGTTTGGAATCTTTTTTATGGCGACCTTAACCCTCCCCATATCTCTCCGACTGTAAGAACTCAAACTAGGGTTTATGGAAGCTCCGATGATAAGGGAAAGAAAGAGAGTGAGAGAGAACGAGCGATCGGTTGGTATATATGCGGCTTTGTTGGAGAAATGTGAGGAGTTGAGGGTGTCACGCTGCCTGGTGTGGTAGGAGGTCGTTCAGGTCAAACTGTTGCTTGGATCATTGCCTTCTTCGATAGCATTCGTATTGTATTTATAAATAGAATTAAAATAATATTCATTAGAATTTATCCGATCATATAGTTTTAAATTTAGAAAACAATTAAAGATTTACTCATATGAGTTCGGTTTGGGCCGTGCGTATATGAAGGACCAAATCGGATCATGCCACGTCACTAACTTACCTGGGGTTCCGGTTCTTTTGCTGCAATATTCATATAAGAGATTTATGCAGAGAGTTGAATTAATTGGAGTTTTCTGTTAGGTCTCTGGGTTTACTAAATTAAACAAGATAAGCTATGTATACAACATATATTTATAGGTTATATTGTGGAGTTTGGCGATGGTCAAAGCGATTTGACGGATGGCTCCATCATAAAGGTTTAAATAACAGATAGTGAGTTCATAGATGACAACCTCAATTCATAGCGGATAGCGGTCATTTAGCGGCCACTATAGAATCATAGCAGTCATGTACAGATATACTTGTTTATTACATTATATATATTTTTTAATTAAAAATTAATTATCATAATACATCATATGTTTGATATAATACTTTAATTTAATACATACAACTTTACAATCCATTATTGAAATAGATTAATCTCATTGTACTTAATTTTGAATCAAATCGGTCAGAGTTTATATGCCAAATAAATATTTGTGATACTGATTCGATCCTATATCAACAAGTAACAAATTGGGCTGCTATATTTTACTAAAATACCATTGTGATGCATCTATACGTTGCTAATTTTCATTATTCTAGTCATAATAGGAAAGAAAACACTAAAAATAGATGTTTTTTTAAGTAGTATTGAGGTATACCAACAAACACTGCAATAGTCACACTTTTAGTTTAGCAACATAGCAGTCTACCAAGTCGTACCGCTATAGCGGCAATATTGCGATCATAATGGCCACTATTAAAATCACCGTCAGTCCAATCCGATTAGATCTTAAATTTTTCAAAAACTTAAATGACCGATTCAAACCGCTCAATATGTTATTATTTTTTAATTTTTAAAAACTGTTATTATTAGAGGTTCATAATTAATTAGATCGAGAATTTTCTGAAATTTCAAAACAATAGTAATGTTTTCAAAATGAAAATGTAAAATTTGGTAGGCAAGAAGATTTTAATATAAAGATTACATTGAACAGCTCAAATCGAGTTTGACGGAATCCTCTATTCATATCACTTTGATTTTAGTCTTCTCTTTATTTGTGACTTATTATAAGTTTCTAAAAATGTCAAGCTTGAAGTGTTCTATTTTACATTTATATGTTACTAGGCATGGCAATTGAGTAGCAGTTTCGCTGCACTATGTTCTTTCGGATGATAATTTTTCAGCATGAACCATCTAGATTTTCAATTATATTTAATTCTTAAATTAAATAATGATTGGTACGAATATTTTTAATATATTGAAACAAAAAAAAGAGAAAACTATTTTTAATTATATAGTTTTAATTAATACTATAGATTTGGAAGTGTCATGTTACACAATATATAATTATTTTGTACGTAGATATGTTATTGTATAATTTTAGTATAATACATTTTCTATTTTCTTGGTCCAATAAATTCACCCCAAAAAAAAGAGTTCAAATCTTCTACCTGCAGTACTATATGCAATGCTTGACTCACTGCACAGACGATAACAGAAAAGCATCCAACCCAGGATCAGATGATAAAGAACCGTGGGCCTGTCTCTCGTTGGAGATCAGTTCCACAAAACTAGCGAGTCTAATTCTTTACTCTTCTATTTTGTTTCTTCCGATTTTGTCTCTAGGAGAAGTTTGGTGTTTTTTTTTTTTATTTATTCTTTTTTTAAGGTTGGTTTGTAATCAACCATTTTATTATTAAAAAATTTGAAAATAAATAATCTTATCATGATCCAAACTAAGGCCAAATCACGAAGCCGAACTACCCAGCTTAAGTTTTGAACTTTCTTAATATCTTAATAAAGTAACTTAGGCTTCGTTTGGATCATGTAAGAATAAAATTAGGATTAGTTATTCGGGATTAAAATTTTTAATCCTTAACGATCAAGAATAAATTTTTTGTGATCTAGAGTGTTATTTTTAAGTGGTCCAACGTCTAGATTAAATTCTTATTTCTTAATGTGGATTAAGAAATAGTTATGATCACTTTTTAATCCGGATTAAGAAGATGATCAAAACACCCTAAGAATAAGAATTTAATCTAGACGTTGGACCACTTAAAAATAACACTCTAGATCTCAAAAAACTTATTCTTAATAGTTTAGGATTAAAAATTTTAATCCCGAATAACTAATTCCACCCTTAATCTTATATGATCCAAACAGAGCCTTAATGAAGCAAGGCTTCCAAGAAAAGGAGAGAATAAGAACAAAAAAGTTTTGTGGATTGAAAAGGGCCATATATATGCTTGGAGTTTAGAAATTTTTTGGTCCTTAGTTAAACGTCTCTACTCTGTTTCGGAACATTTCTTCCACGAAACTCTGTTTCGGAACATTTCTTCCTTGAAGCTTCACATCAACTGTATTCATCTTTTATAAGCTGGTCAAGAAAGATATCTGGTATTAGTATTAGGTGAAATATGTGATTCATCTACATGAGCATGTATGTCAACTAACATCAATGATTTTTATTTCCAGGAAAAAGGAAGTAATCAGACAATCAGTGAGACCCATTTTCTAAAATTATTCTGCGATACCTTTCAAGTGTATATAATGATTTCCACGATATAATAGCCTTATTTATTTCACTGCCTTTATATTAGGCACCGTTGCAGACATGGATGTATTAAATTTTATTAAAATTTTGAACAAGAAATTTCCTTTTTCCTGGCTGGTATGACATTGATGAAAATGAACTGATATTTATAACTTTATAGAACTTCATGCTAGGAAAAAATCTGTACAAGAAAACCCGAGTGCGTTGCATTAGGAAGAGGAATTCTACAAAAAGAATTCTCAAAATAGTCCTTCCCTTGATTTGAGAAAACTTAAGCAATGAATAAGGACGCGGTTAGACTATTGTGAATGAGAACCTAAAAATTATTTATATCAGATAAGTAAAGATCTATAAAAACTAGTTTATACTAAGCATTCTAATTTTAGTCACACAAAGTCCAATTACGCAAGTTCATCACAAAATTGCAGGATATCTTCCCAATTCAAGGTATTTAAGTTCAAAAGCCAATGACATAGCAGCATACTCGATGTTATCGCAATTTATTAGTACTCTTCAATACTAAAGACCCACTTTAGAAAATTATGTTCTAAATTAATACACGTGCTTATTTTGGTCTATACAAAGAAAATATATTCTTAGGTAATTTTAATTCATAAGCAACACAAAGAACAACAGTTCCTTGAATGTCGGTAGGTTAAGAAACAATGTCCAGACCTCTCTTGTGTTTGAAATTCTTCACATTCATTTGTGTTTGGTTGGTCTGAAACCTTTGTATTTGTTGATAACAAAGCAACAACAGTTTCTATGGTGGAGATGCCTGGGAGAAAGAAAAAAAAAAATTTGACAAGCATACAGCTTTTAGCCTTAAATAATTCTTTGTCTTTTTTAACACTTGTTTAAAGTTAATCATTGCTATTTAATTACTGGATGCAACAAGAGGATGGAAGATGAAATTATTTTATTTAAATTCACTGCAGTACGAAAGGAACATAACCTTAATAAGAGAAACTGGAAAAAACAGAGAGCATTGCAGAGGAGACAAAAACATAACAGAGCACAACAGAGCATCATAGAGAAGGAAACAGATCAGAGCAGAGAAGGAAACAGAGCTTAACAGAGAGAAGGAATATAGAGCAAAAAGACAGCTGCATTGGAAGAAAATGTTCATTCATTCTGTCCAATATGTCACCTTTGACATTGACGAGAATTCTCAATTATTATTGATAATTGATGTTTTGTGCTGATTTAATATATTAAGTACATGAAATTATTGTGAGAAATTGAACTTATTGTGCGAACAAAACAGTATCAAAGATCATGAAAAATGACTATGGAGCTACGTTGCATAGGTACGGGTACGAGTACCGTACCCGGTACGATTCGGGTATGGCGGTTCGAAAATTTTCAAAAAATCTACGGTACGGGTACGGCGATATATATATATATTATATTGTCAAAATGCATACAGTTGGTGTATAAAGGTTTGATGAAGTTTTAAATTAAATGTTCATTTTGAACCTGTGATTGTGTTGAATATATACCAACTGGCATGACAACCAAAGATTGTAGTACAATTCATTTCATTGAATGCATCTTGGAGGTTATATAAATAAAAATATAAAACCTTTATATCAACAAAAACAATTGGTGTGGTGGTTGGTGTGCTGGCATGGATCCTGTATGTAGGGGTTAGATTCCCGCCCAAGGCAAAAAAAATTCGGGAATTTTGCTGACCAGGGTACGCACACGTGGTGCAATTTGAGTGGTGGTACGCGTACCGGGTCACGTACTGGGTCGTACCGTTGACCGTACCGGTCAGTCAAATACATTAAAATATTCCGGTTGGCGTACCTGGTACGTACCGGAGGCGTATCCGTACCCGGTTCGTACCCGGTACCGGTACTCCTGCATATATGGAGTACCGGGGTAACTTAGCTATGGAGGATTATGATATATGATGTATGCATGGTGAATGAAGCCAACATAACATCTTTCAAAATTACCATGCGTGATGTGATATTAATCGAATTGTGTACATGAAATTTTCTTTAGGCAATCACTAAAGCCAATACATGTTCTGTTTTATAGGACATATTTCAGGTTATTGTCAGTTGTAAGGTCCATGCGTTGAAATATAAAATTTCGTGATTTCTGGTGAATCTTTCTTCAAAAAAAACACATTATGTTTATGGAGTCACGTTTGAAATATTACAAAACAATCGTACAGCATGAGAAATCACATTTTGTAGCTTATGAAGTTATCACTGACATCCAATGAAACTTTTTAGGCATTGAAGAGCAAAATTTTAATACCGCAATTATATCATTATCTACATACTAAGTAAAAAAACTAAAAATAGAACAAGACCAACATTCAAATTTATAAACACACCATCATTAAGTGCATTGGGAAAATGAATCGCTTAATGTCTCAGACAGCTTTATAAATAAATTTATTAGGAAATAGCCACCTTTAATTCCAATGCAGTTGAACAGCTCAATTACCAACAAACGGCCTAGCTTCTGATTAAATGTAGTAAATTATAAAAAAGATACTTGAATTTTCATGCAACTAAAAAACATGTCTGTACGTATAGCCTTTTGAAATTATAAAGTCTAAACCATCATATTACCTTCAAAAAATAATAAAAAAATAAACTAAACACAATAGTCTTAACTTCTCAACTACAAGTTTGGAACCAAGAAAATAGAAATTTAGAAACTAAGTTTACTCATTTCCTTTGATAATGAGGCATAATCCATATAGTTGTGCATTTTAGAGTTGATGGTGGAAGAACCTTGCTCATTCGTATCACACTTTTTCCTTCTTGATACCACCAATAATGCCTTCATAAGGTGATTGCATGGGCATTTTTCCTTTGTCTTTCAGTTCAAGAGATGCCAGCTTTTGCTCCAGCACTTCTTCCTTTACATGCAATAGTTTTTCCTTCTTCATACTACCACTACCATCATAAGGGGGTTGCATGGGCATTTTTCCTTTGTCTGTCAGTCCGAGAGATGCCAACTTTTGCTCCAGTACGAATGAAGTACCTTTCTTGTGCTGCTGCATATACCTCTAATTTTAATATGCATCAAATGTTTTACTTGGATAAATTTTTATGCGTATAAAATTCTGTTACTAGAAACTCAGTTCCGAAAGCCATTTGTGAATGCAGTACACTACTATAAAATCTGAAAATCAAATGACAAATTTAAATCAATATCTCGTTATAAGTAACAAGGGATTGTGCATTGATATAAATTTTTGTATATGTGGCTACCATTTACACAAGATTAAAGGCTGAAAGATCAATAAAGATAATTTACTTGAATTGACTTTATGTGCTGGTTTTGTTTATGATCAACAGTTTGGATTGTGGTATTTGGACTAATTGAATAGGAAACTAATGGTTCATAACTTAAAATTCATTTTTCTCCAATTTGCGTGAAAGGTGCATATTCTGCACATATCTATCAGGCATATAACGTACCGATGTGATAGGCAAAGAGGAGGTAGCTGATGTTTCTGACTTTCTCAACAAATATTTCTACATAGAATAATATAATGCCATTTGTCAAAGAGGCCACTAAAAATCATCTCATAAAATAAAAGAGCATTACAATAGAAAGAGGCACAACACTAAACTCTGTAGAAGTTTTTGTTAGTGTGAAATGTTGACTGAAGAAAATCGTCTTATCTGGAGTAGTACTCTTAATAAATAAATTACCTTCCTCTTGGTAACAACATTAAGAATCTTAAGAAGTATTTCTTCGCGCGCTTCACACTCGAGCTGAGAACAGTTTGGGTTTCTTAGTGCACTAGCAAACCTATTAGACACAAAGTGGAGACGATTACATAACTTTTTCCACTAGCGTTTTATGGATATATTATTCTCTTGTTCATATATATAACACAAACACGACCACCAAACTTGATGCAAATCTTTTGAAAATGTCAAATCAATGTGGAGAACGCATCTTGTTTTTGGACTGTATGCTACCGCAAACAGGGAAGAATTTATATTTTAGAACCAGTATACACCTATGTATGGTTTAAAAGATATGAAATTCCTTCCTGAATTTATAAAAAACTAATTATTAATTAAACTAATATATTCCTGCATATCTGCAATGATATTTTCATTTGACAAAACTGAGATTGCAATTGTGATGTACGTTGTAGCCATGAGGATTAATTTCATGTTAGAGAAATTTAACAGGAATGGGATAAATTGCCATTTTTAATAAAGGTATATGTCTCTTTCGAAGTAGCTTAACCAACCTTGTAAGTGTCTTCAAGGAATCCAGTTGGTTCTGAAGTTTAACCAGCTCTTCACGAATATCCTACAAATTACACAAAGCAACCCCTGTTAACTGCAATCAACCATTCATACTAATAAACTCTTGTCAAATTAATAGTAGCAATTATGTGGGTAAGGACATTTCATATTATTTATTTATATATTTGTTAGTAGTCCAACCTGAATTTTATAGAAGACAGCAATGATACCCCTACATTGCAGAAATCGTTGAACTATGCCTAAAATTCTAAGTCTCAACACGTTGTTAGCCAATATTTTTTCAACCCGTGCATTAAAATATCAAGAATATTTATTTGTTTGTTTGGAAAATATAGAGATTGTTCCTACTTCGCAAAATAGAGTTTGCAAAGAAAAAAAGTTCGTCTTTGAATGGGTATTATATGGCCAGATTAATTTTATTGAAATACCTAGGGAAAGGGGGAAATTAAGAGAGTGAAAATGGGTTCGAATATATCCCTAAGATATATTGATGCAGTAATAATTTTATGCAATGGACCCTCAATAAAAGATAATTTTATGCATTGTAAATGTAGTAGCAGAGAACATGTGACAAGGTACTTTACCTCAGTATCCCAACAACCGGGCGTATTGTAACTCGGAATTCCTTGTTGGCTACGACATTGAAGAGAAAATAATAAGATGAAAAATAAAAATTGGTTACAAGCTTAAAGAGAGAGGCAAGTACATTAACCAAATTAACAGAAAATAAAAAAAAAATATGTCAACAAAGCAAAATAATCTCCATTTTATACTCGACTACATATATACAACTAGTATACCTAAACATTTTGTAAAAGAATTCTCATGCATGGAAGTGAAATTGAAGACCAAAACTAATTAGTTGTCTCAAAGTGAGATGGTTTAAGAGGTATATGTTGAAGGTACAAAAATACATATATAAATACCTGCTTGCTTGTTCTGACATGTCTTGAGTTATAAGGTTTTCAAGTAATACCACAAGATCCTGTATCGAAGAAAATTCAATGTCATATGAGAATGTAACAAATGTGGTCTGCAGTCTTAAACAACTATAGCAAAATATTTCTGTTAGTTTCTTCTGTATGGTCCAAAAATATTTGCAACAGTTGGTTATTCATGTGATTTGTCGTCAGCTCAAAAAACTTCCGTTTGATTCCATAATATGTGCAACAATTTGTTATTTTTCTATGTTTTAAGATGAGCTTAAAAGATTAAGTCACAAAAAAAATGAGCTTATAAAGAACTCTGATCTTTATCATAATGAAAATTTCAGAAACTCCAGGATCAAACCAATTCGATAAAAGCATCACAAAACTGCATTTAGATACAGTACAGGTGCAATCACTAATACGGTCAGAACTTTTTGAAATTAAGGGATCAAATAAGAGAAACCAACCTCCTTGTTTGGGATTGGTGATCTGCCACTGAAAAATAAAGTAAAAAAATAATTCATGAAAATCTAATTAAAAAACTTAATAAAGGTACATATTATATATGAGAAATACCCATGTTCCTGAGCTGGGGTGCTAAGAAATTTTATCAGCACATCCTCGATCCTAATAAATGGAGAAAAATCTCTAGTTATTTGATAAAATAACAAGTATAGAAATGGAATACATATTCACATAATTAAATGATGCTGATAACTAAACTAATACATTTCTAATAATATTTCATCAAGATAAGATGACATTTATTCCAAAAGGGAAAAAAAAATAAACAATCGCAACAAAATGAAATAAAAAAAAAACTATCAATATCAAGCTAATAAAACATAACTCAGCATAAGAACCTATTTCGAACTTTATAGAAAACATAATCTTAGATTTTTATTGTGCTAATCAACACATGTCGTTGGATGCATGTGCACCAAACGATTTGCGATTTGCAGATATACCCTTGTGAGGGTTTTATCGGAAAATCAAGGTTTTATTTTGGCGTTAATACCTGCGATTAGAGTAATGAGTCAATTTGCCAGAAGGAGAGAATAAAATTAGCGCACAATCGATGTCGCACAGGACAGATAGCTCGTACGACTTCTTGATGAGGCCAGAGCGGCGCTTTGAATATACTACCTGGCGTGTGGTCACGTTTGGTATTTTAACTATTGGAACGTTGACTCTCCCCATTATCTCTCTGTAATTAGGGTTTTTGGAATGGAATAGATTAGAGAAATGTAGGAGATGGAAGGGGAAAATAAAATGTATGAGAGAAGAGGGGTGGATATGTAGAGGTATAAATAGACGTTAGAGGATATTGAACATTTTTCCTTTTTTTTTTTTTTTGTCTCTCTTTTTACGTTAGTGTGTACAAGTGAAAACTACGCCATTTTACAAAATAATAAATAAATGTAAAATTAAGTACAATAATATATATATTTTTATTTATTTGACTACATTATGGTTAAATTCATTTAAATAATAATTTGTTTCTAAATTGAAAGAATAAATGTATATATTTTCTGTAGTTTTTTATATTTGTGTTTACGTTGTATTAAAAAAGGTAATACATTTAAATATTTCCTAAGCAATTATCTTTTATTTGATGCTTATTCATTAGGTGTGTTTGGATACACGGTTGAATAAGGATCTCGGAATGCGTGCTTGTTCAAATTTCTTATTCTTATACTATGGTTTTGTTAGAATATGGATAATAGTCCAAATTTCTTATTTGATGGTTGTTTGGGTTGCACAAGAATAAGAAATTTGGAGCTTATTTTTATCCGAATCCTTATTCTTGCGCATCCAAACACACCATGTGTATAAAGCATAATAAATATTAGTTTGGGTAATAAATAAATATTAAGAATAAAGATAACTTATACAGATAAAATTAACTTGTGATTAATATCAGTCTAAAAATGTATCTCCAATTTATGTTCTTACTTCTTATTGTATGTATCCAGAGGAATGAGCGGAGGAGAGGGTTTGTCGTTGCTGATCTCGGGAATTAAGGATAGCCGGAGAGATTCTTTGGTGCGCTCACTGCGTGGAGATTCGTGCGGTCGATTGCTAACTTATATATGGAATAATTGGAATATGAACGTTGCAACATAGGAATGAGTCCAGCATCATCAATCTTTTTTTGATGAAGTTAGTTGATGGAGGGTTTTCATGTATGTAATTCAATTCAATTTAGACCCTTAATTATATTTAATTTTGTGTGTTTTTAACTTAATTCGCTAACATTAGGTGTAAAGTGAGGTGCAGCCGTAGTTCGGCCCTTGTTTTGCAGGTTCATCGCTCAATTGGCACGAAATATCGACAAAGCAATGGAATTCCAGGGGGTTGGAACGGCCCAGTCCAAGGCTAGAACCGACCAGTCCAAGTCTGTAACGGACTGTTCCAAATTCATCAGACTTTCCATAACCGAAGAGGTTGTTTTTGCTAAGTTTTTCCCACACATTTTTCTCCAATACAAGACAACTTTAGACGTGTTTTTCACACCAAATCGGTCTTGTTTAATGCATATTTGAGTCTAGTTGCGTCCCCAACAAAAGATATACTTAATTTTAGAGTTTTAGCCCATCTTTTCCGACTCAATTAAGGAGTCAGCTGACATGGACTAGCACAGAGCATTGGACCGGTCTGTTCCAAGGAGAGCACAGCTGGAAAGAAGGGAGAAAATATCAGTTTCTTTGTCGTGCCTTTGATTTATCTTTTGTGTCTTGCTTTATTAATGATACTTGCTTGTTTGTATGATTATATTTGTCAGAGATATATCCTAGAAGCCAACCAATTTATGGCTACTTCTATAGTTTATGTTATTGATGATTTTGATCATTTGTTCCTTGATTTATTTATTAACAGATCATTCAGGTTGAGGATCTGAATTGTGGATCTCTGTGTTTCATTTATAATTAAATGACAATAATAATTCTAAAACGTCCATAATCTTGATAATTAACAAGGAACATTAATTATCATATAAGATTAGTATGTAAGTTAAGTGATGATTAAGTTCTACGAATTATAGATAAGGAGTTATCAACTTAATTGCATATGTATATGTTATGGAACATAGTACAGGACATGACCCAATGAAAATAAATATATGGATTGTGTTAAGTGTCATTATTTATTTCATATGAGTTTGATTCTAAGTTTGAGATGGTTCAACTTTTCCACATGAGGATAAGTTCAGTAAATATCGTCTAACGTTGACTCCCGATAAGGACTGCTATACGGACTTTATTTATGTTCTCTTGAATTGTGGGGGGAAAAGTTGTTCGTCAAGAAAACCATATGTCCCTCATTAATTTACTTAGTGAGTGATGATATCTGTTTGGGCCCCTTGATAGAGATAGATTGTTTGCTAGCAACTTTATACAATTGTCTCTAGATCAAGAAATATATAATATGCAAGAATGACACATTCCTATCTTGGATTATACAAAGATATCATGTGACATAGGAATCAAATAAGAAGATACTTTTATTTCTTATGTAGGATTGAAATATTGTAGCAGTACATTATTTATTTATGCAAATTGGGAATCATAACGTGTTGCTAGATACCGCTTATGATTATTGGAAATAAATAACAATTTATTTTCCATTGCCAACATAGCATAAATTCTCAAAGGGTCACACAAATAGGACTTTAACCATTCAGTGCATTATTTATTTATTCTTAGCAGTGAGTACTGTGAAAATATGATAAGTTGATTAATTAATTATATACCGTTACGAACCGTTATAATTAATTAAGTCAAAAGGACCATAAAGAAATAAATTAGTGTATCAGCTAATCCCAAAATAATTATCAATAAATTAATAATTAATTTTGTTCAACATACTTTAATTTATTTGAGCTAGTTGGCCTTTTATTTAAGTAGTTAATTAAAAGTTTGATTTAAGGTTGGATGAAGGAGCAATAAATGGAATAGCTTAATGGGCCATCATAGCAATTAATGTAGCCCACAAAAGCCTCCATTAAGGCCGGCCATAGAGGGGTAGAATGGTCCTCAAAATGTTTGTGGAGTTAGGTCTAGAGAGGTCTATAAATAGGGGTGCTCCTTGGGAGCAAACCCTAGCCACATTTCACATCTCTCTCTTCCTCCTCTCTTGGCCGAAAATCAAAGGAGAAAATTTCAGAATTTTTTCTTCCCTTTGCTCTCTCCCTCCACCTCTCTAGCTCATGTATTGAGCAATCAATCCCTCCATTAAAATAGTAGATTTAATTGAAGGGCTAAACAAAAGGGATTAGCTCCCTTCTTTCTCTTGCTAGCACAAGAGTTGAAGAAGTTGGTTAATCCTTGGTGGACTCGAGGTGAAGGAATAAGAAAAAAGGAGAAGCACGCCACCGGCTCCAAGTGCCATTGGAATCGCCTCGCGGATACGATTTCGCGAGAGGTATAGGCTTCCTATCTTTTTTCTCTTGATTGGATGTGCTGAATGCTTGTGCAAAGTCCTCTTGATGTTGTATGCTTGTTTAATTAGTATTAAAAGTAATAAAAAAAATTAAATTGGACATAAACATCACTTCCTAACAATATTTGCTATGCTAGGGCTACAGTTGATAACCTCTACTTTAGTTGTTGAATTTGTTATGTTTAATTAAGTATTTAGTTGACTTGAATGATGATTTATCTCTTGTGCTTTTAATTGATCATTGTTACATGTTTGATTTGAGTGGTAAGGTTTGCCCCTTAAGCAAAGGCCATGTTTAATAATTTGGCATAAAAAATCCAATTGTCTTGATATTGAACACAAGTAGCAAATCATAATCTGGTAGGTCAAAATCTGAGAGGTGAGATCAAGATATCGAGAGTTCATATCTTTAATTACCTTAGGTCGAGAGATTATGGTTTACCACATGAATCAAGAGATAGACCTAGAGAGACTAAGACAAGAAACGAGAGTTGAAACTTAGGATTTCTAGGAGGAGAGATTGTTTGGTTAAGGAATCCTACCCGAACGAGAGTTAGAGTAGGCCCTTCCTTAATTAGATTATTAATCGTGTATTAAAGATAGTTTTCTAACCTTGATTAACTTAACAAATGAAATATCTTCCTCTGGAACGGATCGTTCGAGTATTGGAATGGACCGTCTGAGAGGGGGCGTTCCAGAGTAGAATGGACTGTTTCAGAGGGGGACAAGAGTTAGAACGGACCGCCTGAGTCACAGAATGGTCCGTTCCACTTCTGACAGATGTATGAGTTTGAAAACCAGACCACCTAATCGAGTTGAGAATTTGAATTTAACTCAAGAATTGCATCATGTATCTTACTTTTCTGTATCTTAAACCAAAAACCAAAATAAGCATTTCAATCATCTTTTATTTCAAAACTCCTAAAATCTAATCAAACTAACTAAATGACTTAGGAATTGAATAGTTCCGTCCCTGTGGATTCGATCCTTAAGCTATCATTGCAAACGATTAGATCAGTGATTCTAAAATTTGTTTTGACTTAATTTTACCCCAGATCATTAGTGATTCGCATCATAGATCTAACCATCGTGAACATGTAACATCTCAAAAATTAAATTAATATCTTCCTTGAACCAATGTTCAAAAATTAAAACTTTAGGGTCCAAATTGTTAATATGATTTCCATTTTTTTTTAACCGTCTTATATCCCGTGAGCATATCCGATTAATTATATATAAAAAAAAACTCAATGTTTATCCTATTTATTTACCATCCTATAACATTCTCTCTCACCGGTTATGTCCCTACAATATATCGAGAATTGCTTCCTACACTCTTCAAATTTGGAGATCCACTCCCATTGGACGAAAATACCCTTCTCATTTTCAAACTTCACTGAATTGAGGGATGTAAATTGAAGGAGTGAGAAGGATATTTTCGTCCAAATAGGAGTGGATCTCCAAATTTGAGGAGTGTAGGAAGCAATTCCCCCTACAATTGTGCCCGTCTCTCTCCATAAATCCTCTCTTACAATGCCACTATACAATATCATGGTCTCTAATACAGATATACTTCAAACTCCCTCTTCCTGATTTTACCCTTGACATTGTTTATTTTTGGATGTCCCTCATAGCACCCTCTATTAAAGATTGGGATATCATTTGGACTACAACGTCATGGAATATTTGAAAAACCAACAATAAGCGCATTTTCTCTAACATCGACACCCTCCAATCCTTCTACTCAAGGATATATGCACTTGCGTTCACTCCTGGAAAAGTCACGCTTGGTTCTTTTTAGTTTTTTAAGTTTTCTAGTTAGTTTATTATTTATTTTCTTCTTTTGTATAGTTTTCAGAATTTAGATTTATTTTTTTTCTTTCTTTGCTTTTGTAATTATTTTTTTATTGATAAAATATGTCGGTGTGGTACTTTATCATCTGGCCTTCAAAAAAGTTGTCCTTATTAATAAGATTTTCCTTATTAATGAAATCTCTATTCTTTAAATTTATGATTCCTAATTCAAATTAGGACCAAATTCTATTTCACATTTTTCATTTCAAAAATCATATACACCAAAGATCTGATATCTCATAAAATATATTAGTTGTAATTTCAATACATAAATTCAACCAAATTAACCAAACAATATCCAAGTCAATCAATACGAAAATTAAATGCTAAAGAAGTCTGATACCTGACAATAAACAATTTGAAAAGAAGAAATGAATTACAACGACTATCTGATATCACTCACTACACCAAAAAAAATCTTTAGTACCAGACTATTAGTACCGGTTTTTAAGAAAACCGGTATAAATAATACATGGTGGCAGTCAGTATATATTTTTAGTACCGATTTTTATAAAAAACCGGTACTATTTTTTGCGGGAAAAAGTAAAAGAAAAACCGTTTATATTTAGTACCGGTTATCAGAAAAAACCGGTACTAAAAACATATTATTAGTACCGGTTTTTTATAAAAAACCGGTACTAAAATATAGCCGTTTTTTTTATTTTACGCCAACTATTAGTACCGGTTTTTTATAAAAAACCGGTACTAATAATCCGCAGAAATTCACATTTATCTCCTCCTCCCCCACTCTATCGTTTAAGGCATAAACTCTCATAGCTAGTACTGTTCATGGCCTTTTCTTTTCCCCTCTAAAACCGAGAATATTTTTGTGCTATCTAAAAGCACATAAAAAATAGCTAAAAAATAAGAAAAATTCTGAAAAATAGAAAAATCAGAAGAGAAAACAAAGGAGATCTACGAGAAGCTAAAATAATTCTCATTTTGAGGTATATTCTTTATTTTTTCTGTATTTTATTTATAACTTTGTAATTATATGTATTTTTTTTATTGATTTTTTTTAATTTTAATTTAATAAAATAGAAAACGGAAGAGGAAGAGAAAAGATTATTTAAATCGAAGAGGAGGAAAAGGAAGAGAAGACAATTTCGGTAATTTTCTATTTTAATCTTGATTTATTTTAATTCGATAATTTATCAATTTGTACATGCATATATATATCGTTTGGCATTTGCATCTATTAGTTGTATTGTCATATAGGACCAAATTGTCGGAATTTGAACTATTTTAGGTCGTGCCCGTCCGAGATTAATCCATTAGGGATTAATCTTGGATAGTACTCCCGGTCGGGAGTACTGCTCTTTGGATATTCTGTCTCATTTAGGAAAGCGAGTTGTACGTTAGATGCAGTGTGTTATCTGAGAAAAATTCAACAGTATTTTCTCTTATGTTCCCACGGATACGTACGCACGAGCAATCGTGTGTTAGTGTATTCAAGGAACATAAGTGGAAATGCTGTCGAATTTTTCTCAGGCAACACACTGCATCTAACGTACACTCGCTAATGAGACAGAGTATCCAAAGAGTGGGCTAGGATGGTAACCGGTCCAAAAATCTATTGTGATGCATGCATTGAACCTACAAATCATAAACCCCGACATTTTGGATATATATTTCTATCTACACAGATGGATCTGAGGGAGAAATACATGTATGAGTATTCGAGAATATCGGATGAATTTGTTGGAGTTGTTGAAGAGTTCCTAAAATGTGCAAAAGACCATCGGAAGTTGACTGGAAAGCCCAGAATCCTATGTCCTTGTAAAAATTGCCTTAACTTTGAGAGACAAGATGGTAAAGTGATTAGAGCACATTTGATTCAACGTGGATGGATGACAACACCTAAATACCTCCGTTGGGTTTTACATGGAGAAAAATTGAAAGAAAATTTAGATGCCGGAACGAGCATTAATGTATCTGATATTTTTGAAAATACTGTACAAAATAATTGTATGGATGATGCAGGGGATAATGTAATTATGGGTGATGATATAGAAAATTTAAGTGAACAACAATGTCAATGTGATGATGATAATAGAGAAAATAATTTGGATGAAATGATGAATGAATTACCCAGTGATTTTATTGATGATGTTCCTGATGTGTTTGAAAAGTTGGATGAAAACTCTCATATACCCTTATATCCCGGTTGCAATGAAGATAAATTTTCCAAAATAAAAACAGTTTTTAAGTTGTATAACCTGAAACCTAAGAATAATTGGAGCGATAAGAGTTTCACATCTTTGCTCGGTCTTTTGCGAGAAATGCTTCCAGCAGATAATACATTACCCGATACAACTTATACGGCTAAAAAATTACTATGTCCTTTGAAGTTGGAAGTAGTGAAAATTGCAGCTTGTCCGAATGATTGCATACTATTTCGTAATGAGTACGAGAACCTCCATAAATGTCCAAAGTGTAATGCATCTCGATACAGACAAAGGGACGGTGATTTGGATGATGAAGAAGATAGTTGTAAGAAGAGACCAGCTGCGAAAACATTGTGGTATCTGCCTGTAATACAAAGGTTCGAGCGTCTTTTTAGTAATTCAAAAGATGCTAAACTGTTGAGGTGGCACGCGGAAGGCAGAAAGAAAGATGGAAAGCTCAGACATCCAGCAGACTCACCCCAGTAGAACAACATAGATAGTCATTTCACGGATTTTGGCAGTGAGTCTAGGAATTTGAGATTGGGACTATGCACGGACGGAATGAATCCTTACGGCCTCATGAGTACAAATCGAAGCGTATGGCCTGTTTTGTTGGTTATTTACAACCTTCCTCCATGGTTATGCATGAAAAGGAAATATCTGATGATGTCGTTGCTCATTTCTGGTCCAAAACAACCAGGAAACGATATAGATGTGTATTTGGCTCCGTTAATAGAGGACCTTGATAGGTTGTGGAAGGACGGAGTGAGGGTTTTTGATGCATATTCCAAAAGTTATTTCACCTTACGTGCGATGATATTCTGCACGATTAATGACTTTCCCGCGTACGGGAACTTATCAGGTTACAAGAACAAAGGAGAAAAGGCATGTCATGTTTGCATGGAGGAAACACATTCGATATGGCTATCGAATTGTAGAAAGACAGTATATTTGGGACATCGTAGGTTCCTTAGCCGTCATCATCCCTATCGCCGGCAACCTTATAAGAACAAATTTGATGGCAACACCGAAACCCGTCGGGCACTGATCGAAGCAAAAACCTAGGTCAAATAAATAACCTTGTTTACCTGACTAGTCGTTTATAGTAAAGCTAAGGTGTCGAACCCACAAGGACGGAGTCTGATGTACTAGTTCCTTTCTGTTCTCAAAAGCTAGAAGGTTTGATTTTGTTTGATTTTGGGTTTAACAAACGATAAATAAAAGGCTTAAATTAAATTGCAAAGAAATAAATGTTTTTGAGGGGTTTTATGGATTTAATATGCAAAAGTATGCCTTAGGGAATTAGTTTCATCTATGATTAGGTCATAGAGTGTCAACCCATTGATTTTCATCGCTGGAATCGACGTATGCGGGATACAGAGCTACCATTCGGCCTACCATTCGGCCAGGACAGGCCGAACATACAGCCGAATGGCTGCTCTGGATAGCGTATACTCCACATAAGTGTTGGTTTCCTGATCCATGCTTAATACCACGTGTTGTGAAGGGTTGGGTGACAGTAACTAACGCGCTAACCTATGATTTTCACCTTAGATTAGGGTTGATACCATACTAACCTAACGCCTCTTGAATTGCTAACCTAACTTTCGTTGGTCAATTATCCAAGTCCGTTTGTTGTGGTTCAATGAGACAACTAATTAATGGTTAGTTAATTAGAAACCGTGTCATACAACTCGATTGGTTATCTTTCGATTTTAACCTACCTCGTGATATTGCTATTGTTTAACTTATCGATTCAATACTTAAATACCCCAACTAGATGTGCGCATTCACCAAGTCGTGTGTAATGATTAACAAGCAAACAACAACAAGTAAATATACCAACAAGCAAATCACAATGATATTACGCACAAATCAAGTCTACAACATCCCTAATCAATAGATTACTTCTACATCCCTAAGACATAAATAGATCTAGCCTGACATAGTCTCACGCATCATGCAAATCACAGAGAATAGCAAATAAAAAGACGTAGTAGCAAAATAATAAATAAAAGTAGGAGATACAACAGTAAACCGAATCTCTAAGTCGAATGATACCGCCGTCGCGTCACAAACTACTCCGAGGTCGATGGAACTCGCTGCAACAGTGGAAAAAAGCCTCCAAACACGTGCTAGGACCTGCCTCTCTCGAGTAGGTGGTGGAATCTCGCGCCGTGATGGAGAAACCGCGCAAGAACGAAGTGTTTTTAGCTCTCAAAAGTAGATCTAGGGTGGGAGAACGTGGGTATCCCTTCTCTCTGGCAGGGGAGAAGATTATATGCTGTCTGGAGGCGTGCTAGGGCCAGGGGGTCAAGTTTCCATAGAAGAAACTTGCCAAAACAGGAGCATTCGGCTGGGTGTTCGGCTGGAGCCAGCCGAATGGTAGGCCGAATGGCCTGCAAATGTCGTGGGCTGAGAGTTGTTCGGGCCAGGAATGAGTCATCTGGCTTGTAATAGGCTGGGGCACGCCAATTGAGGTCTGTCTCCTTGCATCCAAGTAATTTCTTTGCGTGGTTCGTCCAGAACCGTCCAATTGTTGCGCTGTTTCCACCTAGTACCTACAAAATAGTTGAGAAGCGGCGGCAGTACCAAATCCCGGCAAATATGGCATAAAAGCACAGTGAATAATATGAGTTGAGTTATAATTTAGGTGTATAGTCCGGCCAAAATGCATATATAAATCCGAGATATCAGGCACCTATACCAAAAACTGGAAGATAAACTTATGAACAGGTGAAGGATCTTAAAATTCAATTGGACAAACTATTTGCGAATAGAATTCCAGAAAAGTGCTTTTGGAAGAAGAAGTCTATATTCTGGGATCTTGAATACTGAACTTATTTAGATGTCAGGCATTGCTTGGATGCGATGCACATCATCAAGAACATTTGTGAAAATCTGGTTACTTTAATTTTGAATACTCAAGGAAAAGTGGATAATGTTAATGTGAGAAAAGATATGGTACAAATGGGAATTCGATTGGAACTAGCTGCAAAGGAAGACAATAGTAAGAAACAGGATTGGTTACCTAATGCTGTTTATACTTTAACCAAAAAAGAGAAACTCAGTTTGTTGGAGTGTTTGAGGTCTATTAGGGTTCCAACTGGTTATTCCTCAAATATTTCACGGAAGGTGTCAATTAAGGATATGAAATTGATTGGAATGAAATCACACGATTATCACGTGTTGCTGACCCAGTTGCTTCCTGTTGCAATTAGAGCATGTTTTAAAGAAGAAGTTCGAAATTCTATCACTAAGTTGTGTTTCTTTTTCAATAAAATTTGCTCTAAGGTGATCGATCCTGAAAAACTGAATCAGTTAGAAACCGATGCGGTTCAGACCATATGCGAGTGGGAGATGTATTTTCCCCCCTCGTTCTTTGTTATAATGGTGCATTTGACCATTCATTTAGTCAGGGAGATAAAACAGTGCGGTCCGATATTTCTGCGATACATGTACCCTTTTGAAAGAGCAATGGGTCAATTGAAAGGGTTAGTGAGAAGCAGATCTCGACCCGAAGGAAGTATGGTTGAAGGATATGTGGCAGAAGAGGTTATTGACTTCTATAATGATTATCTAGATGGAGTTAAACCGATTGGCCTCCCCAAGAATAGGCACGAAGGTAGACTCTTAGGGAAAAGCATAATTGGTATGAAAGTAATTACAATGGACCTTGCAAAGAGAGAAAAAACACATTTTAAAATTCTCCAACAGGTTGCCGTTGTGTCTCCTTATGTGAATGAACACATAGCCGAATTGCGAGAACATAACCCTCAGAGATCAAAAAATTGGATCACTAAGGAGCATAACAAAAGTTTTGTAAAATGGTTTACAAATAAGGTAAGACAGTCCAGACCTTCAAATGAAACGGTGAAATGTCTTGCTAGAGGTCCTAACGCCAATGTGCAAACCTATCAAGGGTACGACCTGAATGGTTTCACTTGGTATACAAAGAAACAAGATGGAAAAAGCACAGTACAAAACAGCGGAGTCACAATAGTAGACATATCAAGTGATGGAACATCATCAGAGCAGTTGATCGAGGTATTTACCAAGATCAAACAAATAAACCTTTTACTCGACTAGTCGTTTATAGCAAAGTAAAGGTGTCGATCCCACAGAGATGGATATGAATACTATTCTTATTGGTTCGCTAAATCTAGACAATAAAATTTTTGGAAGAGTTCTCAAATCACAATTTGAATAAATAAAGGAGAAATAAAGAGTGCAATTGATAATATGAAAAGTAATGCAAAACAATTCAAATAAATATTTTTTGGGGTTTTCAACAGTTTAATATATGATGAGAAATATGCCTTAGGGTTCGATTTCACTTAGGATTGGTCACAGAGAGACAAAACATAGCGCTGTCGCGTTTCTGTCCCACCAATTCGGTCTGAATTCCACTGTGTAAATGCTGGAATTTACTCTATTGTTGATCTATACAAGCCAAAGGTCCATCTAGCAATACCTAAACTCCCTAACCCTCTGCTTTCGCCTATTGAGTACGGTATTTGGTATAGAACCTAGTGTTAACCCTCATCGAATTCTTTGTACCTCAACTTTCGTTTGTTGGTAGACTTATTCGAGTTTAATGGTTGGTTTTCTACGAGATATCTAATTCAAACCGTCGTTCGAATAGAAGTGTTCACTTTTGGTTAATAACTGGTCGACTCTCGTCCCTTGACCTATCTCAAATACTCGCGCTGGCTTTAGTTATTAAATTGGGTTGAAGTCCTAGTTTATGCGGTCGTACATACGCCAAGCAACATAAATAACAATCAAGTCAACACAAGCAATTTCATGATAAATTCCAACTAATAAATGGCTCCATCCATCAACAAAACGAGTAAAACAAACAAACCAAATCCTAGGCTACATCTATCTCTAAAGCATCAAAGGTTTAGCCTAACATACTACTACAAATCATGCAAAAAACAATAGATAAATTCAAACAAGCCATAAAATCAGAATTTAGAGAAAAAGTATGAGAGATACAACAAATATCCAAAGTTTAAAGTTGTAAACTGTTGCCGTCGCGCTAGAGAACACCTTAAGACCTTAGGAACTCGTCGTAGCAGCCAAGCAATAGATCCAATTCGTTCTCCCCCTGCCCTAGTCGCCCAAGAAGAGGGAAAAACCAGATCTGGATCTGTTGCTGAGAGAGAAAGGTGAATGTGGATTGAAAGATCGCCCCTTCCCAAGATGGAAGGCGCCTAATAAACTCTCCTCTGGCCCCTAGACAGCTGGTGCACGCTCTCCCTCCATCCAGGCCGAAATTGAGGCCTTTCCATAAGAGAAAACGCCTCAGAATTCAACCAGAAAACCTTCCCTGTCAAGCAATTCGGACCGAATTGACTGGAATTCGGATCGAATTGATGCTGCTGGAATTTCTGCGCATGTGAATTCCGTCCGAATTGAGAGGAATTCGGTCCGAATTGATGGAGCTGACTTGGCTGAGTTGTAATTCGCGTGGCCTTGTGTCTGGGCAATGCACCGGGTCGAGTCGGGATTTGATCTTGGGCTAGGAATGAGTCGTCTAGCCGTCTATTCTGCTGTTTCCTTGCTATTTCTTTTGAGTTCCTGTAAATATAAAACAAAAACGCAACGGCAGTGCCAAATCTGGCGAACAAAGATAAAAATAAGGAAAAATAGCAGTTTTAGTCCAAATTTCAATGTAAACTCTGGTCAAAATATCGATATAAATATGAAATATCAAATCTCCCCAAACTTAAAGCTTGCTTGTCCCCAAGCAAAAATCTAAACTTAGAAGGATTGACAGGACTTTAGACTCAATTGAAATTAAAAATGGAGTTGGAGAATTAATCAAGTGCACAGTTCAAATCAGTTTTGGTTCACGTTTTCAACAGTTGTTCAAATTGAATTTCTCAAACAAGGGTTAAGCTTGTTTCATTCCGATTCATGTAGCTCTTGGCCCTTAGAAAATTTAGATTGAGAATCATAGACCCTAGCTTTTCTTCATTTAACCACAATGCAAACCCAAGTTTATTCGCCCGTTCGTTTCCACTATTCACAAAAATTTGTAAAAGAGTTTTGTCAAAGTCAAAAATTCTATAGTGAACTCTTCTAAAATCAATTTCAATATTCACCAATTTCGAATTGTGCAAGTCGAGTCGTGGGGCTTTTCACCCTAGAGGATTTGATGCGAGCCATTGACCTTGTGAAATTGCTACTGGTACATGTCGCACCAGGGAGGTCGGTCTGGTTTTAACGCATTTTTCGCTACGGACCACTACGGACTTCAAGCAGATTTTTGTTTCTGTGAGGTACCTTAAGCCTCCGAAATCTGTGGTTAAATTGGTGGAAAAAGGTCTCGACGCGTCCTCGTTTTCACAACTATTTGGATTTTTGTCACTTTAAGTTTGCTCGTTGGTGATTCAAGCGTTAAAAGCAAATTCAAGCCAGAAAAAGTTCACCTTATAATTTTCAAAATTGACAAAACTCCTTTTTGAACAAAAGTTTACGATTCACGAATCAGTTCACTTGGCGAAAAGTTTCAGTTTTGACTAACTCATGTTTAAACAATTTTAAGCAACCGAATTTCAGATCCAATCAAACACAATTTTAAAGTTCTTCGGTCCATCGGTACACGAGTTGGTTTAAAACGTCTCAACAAACAAGAGTCTTCAAAATTCAAAAGAACATTTTGTGAAAAATAAAAATCACATAGTTTTTAACGTGAATTTCTAGCAAAAACAATCTAACAAAGCATTAAATTAACTCCCCAAAACTTCAGAAACAGTTTAGGAAAAATTGCGACTAAATTCAGAGAAAATAATTTGCAATTCGGACCAAATTAGAGTGAATTTGGACCGAATTCGAGGTTCTGTCAAAATTGAGATGCACAATTCGGTCCGAATTGTAGGGCCTGTCAAGTTTAAATGCTCAATTCAGTCCGAATTAGACCTAATTCGGTCCGAATTGAAGGTTCTGTTTTGCAAAAATTTTCAGAAACAAGCGATTTTAGGATTTTTCAATAAGTTTCGTGCTTGTTTCGTTTTTCCTTCTCTCTCCCCCCCCCCCCCCCTCCAAACTTAAAACACTGCATTGCCCTCAATGCAATACAAAGAAAAATAAAGAGGAGGAAAAAGGAAACTAACCGGATCAGAAGGTGGAGAAGTCGTGCCCGCCTGAGAGGCGTGCGGGCTCATCACTGGATAACCTAGCGGGGTCGATGAAGATGCTGAATGGATCGACGTCCTGCTGCGGATAGTATGGTTGTGGCTCTTCACCGCCCTGCCAATAGCCATGGTCATAGCGGAATGCCCAATCTTCTTGGTTGTGCTCGATGACATCCACACGCTCGTTGAGACGAGCGATCCCTTCAGCATTTTGATTCCCCAAGCGCCTCGCTTCGCGAGCGTCCGCACTAGTGGTGAGCGAGAGGTTGTAGAACTGAGTGAACCATGCTGGTTGCTCCTGTGGTATGCCATGTGGGTTGGGCATTTGTGGCTCGCCTTGGTGCGGCTCCTCGTCCATGTGGACCGGTCCTCCCTCTTCTTGGGCTTCGCCGTGGTCATCGGGCGGTGCTGCTTGCTCGAGGTCGTGCACAAGCCAAGTGTGGGGCCTGTAGTCGACTGCAGCGCCATATGGCAAATAAAGATCATTGCGACCTTCCATTTTGAGCTTGTACCGGGTTACCCCATTTTCCTTCACAATTTTAATAAAGTGGACTCCGGCAAACCACTTTAAATTCATGATTTTGGGACCATTGCATGACTCGCTTATGTCGAGTTGAATGTCACGCATCCGTGCAATTAGCGTGACATAAGCTCCCATGGTCACATTGCCTCCACTCCTTCCCTTTACGCCCGTCTCAAACCAGTAGTGGGTCATGAGCCTAGTCAAGTTGGGCTTGAACGGGGTCACACGGAGCATAGAATCGAGCAATTGCCCCTCGTCATCGTTTAACTGATTGACGGACTCGCCGCGGGCAAAGATGGTATGGGCAAGGATCCGCTGTGTGATGCGAATTAAGGGGTGCTGGATGAACCTGGTCTTGTATTGCTTCGGTTCCTCTTGGCCAGTGAGTCTCTTCCATAGGTCAAGTTTGGTCCAATCATCCCGGTAGTTGGGTGGCTCATCTATAAAGTCATCATCAAAACCCATCATTTGTGCCAATTCATGGTATGTCACTCGGTGAGTTGCATTGGAAAGGCGGAACTTGATGTAGTAGTAGTTCTCTTCTTTGTTGTGCTTGAGCCGCAGTGATGACAAAAACTCCAAAGTTGGCAAGCGATAGGTTTCCATGCGGTGGTTCTAGAATTTTAATTAGAAACCTATTGAAGTAGTGAGGTGCACGAAATCATCCGCCACCCCAAGTGTATCCAGAGAGTTCATACAAACTAGCAGGGTGTTTTCGATCGATCGTTCCAAGAGATTCTGTAGAAGGAGAAACATCCGGCGAGTGGGAATGGAGAATCCTAACTCTTTCTCAAGCGGCTTGGCTTCCGGGTCATATTGGCTATTCCCATTTTCCGAATCCGAATCATAGTCAACTTGTCCACGGGGTTTGGGTTGTTTGGCAGGGGCACGGCGTGAGGGTTCGCCTTGATCTTTCTTCCTTTTCCCTTGGTCACTTCCTTTCCCAGACATCCCGCGAGTAATTCAGGAAAACATAGTTGCAGACAAGAGAATTCGGACCGAATAGAGGTTAATTCGGACCGAATTGGATGTTCTGTCAGGTTTTTCTGGCTGAATTCGGACCGAATTGGGTACCCTGGATTGGTTTTGTGAGGTCTCGGTTGGATGGGTCCCACTTGTCGGTGGCAAATGTGCTTCAATCAATGATGTGTCCAGTACTTCAACCAATTAACACGCAAAATCCCGCCATCCATACAATGTCACCCAACCCGATTCGATAAAAGTCAAGAGAAGGAGAAGGAGTTCAAACCGAATTTTTCAACGTGAGAGAAGGCGAGGAGATGGCGGCCTGAGGTCCTAGAAGTGTCGTGGAGTCGAGGAGAAGGTTGTGGCAGCGAGGAGAAGCTCCGAAAATCGAGTTGGCGGTGGTGGCCGCCGAACTTCTCTTGTTTTTCTAGGCCGAGAGAGGGAGAGATGGCGAGCTTCAAAGGTACCACGAGAGAGAGTGAGAGGAGAGCTTTCTAACGGTGGTTCGATCTTAGAGAGAGGTGGAGGGAGGTGGTGGCGCCAAGGAGGAGAAGGAAGGTGGCCGAAAGAGAGGTTTTTTTTTTTTTTTTGCTTTTCGATTTGTTGCTGTCGGCTGCGCAAGAGAGGGACGAGAGAGAGAGGGTTAGAGGTGGGTTTAGTTGGTGGGTTTGGGTTGTGGGTTGATGGGTTTGCAACCGATCCAATAAGGCCCCCAAACTTAATTTATTGCTGTGGGCTTCAATGGGCTTTAACATCCACCTCTCCTCAATTCATTTTGGATTTACTTTTTGGGCCGACAGAAATAAAATCACAATTCAATTTCGGGCCTCAGCAGAATTTGAAATGTGCCATGCAATTTGAACCGAATTGGGGATAATTCGGACCGAATTCCTCCTCTGGAATTTCGCACTGCAATGCAGAATAAATTCGGAATTAAATTCCTCCAGCAAAATTGAGAAAAATAAACATATGCTTAGCTAAAAATAAACGAAGGAAGAGGAAATTAAACAACTAAAATTCGAAATAAAATTTTTTATTTTATTTATTTTTTTATTTATTTTTTTATTTTTGCAGTTTTTCTTGTGTTTTTGTTGTTCTCTCGGATTTTTTTTTTATTTAATAAGAAATAAAATAAAGCAAAATACAACAAAATAAATTAAAATAAAGTAAAGGAGAAAAGAATTCTTGGGTTGTCTCCCAAGAAGCGCTTGTTTTAGGTCGTTAGCTTGACCACCAATTGTCTCAAGTCGTGGCGGGTAGGTCGAGAAGCGAAACAACCATCACTTCTCCCTTGTCATGATCGGCGATATAATGCTTGAGGCGCTGTCCGTTCACCTTGAAAGGTTCAGAATTCTTGTTGCAAATATCCACCGCTCCAAATGGGTAAACCTTGACTACTCGAAACGGACCGGACCAACGTGACTTGAGCTTCCCTGGAAAGAGCTTGAGCCTAGAGTTGAATAGCAAGACCAAGTCGCCTTCCTTGAACTCTCGCCTCGAGATATTCCTGTCATGCAACAACTTCATCTTTTCTTTGTATAATTTTGCATTTTCATAAGAATGGAAACGTACCTCGTCCATCTCATGCAAGTCGAGAATCCTCTTTTGACCCGCCGCATGCAAGTCCATGTTGAGTGTGCGAATCGCCCAAAGCGCCTTGTGTTCAATCTCAACTGGCAAGTGACAAGGCTTGCCATACACCAACTTGAAAGGACTCATGCCGATTGGCGTCTTGAAAGCGGTCCTGTACGCCCACAGCGCATCATCAAGCTTCATGGCCCAGTCCTTGCATGTCCTCGCCACTGTTTTTTCGAGAATACTCTTGATTTCTCTATTCGAGATTTCAACCTGACCACTTGTTTGAGGGTGGTAGGGAGTCGCTACCTTGTGTGTAACACCGTGTTTCTTCAAGAGATTGTCGAATTGGCGGTTGATGAAGTGCTTGCCTCCATCGCTTATCACTGCCCTGGGGACACCAAAACGAGGAAAGATTACCTTAGAGAAGAGCCTGATAACCGAGTTTGCATCGGCTGCCTTGCACGCGATTGCCTCGACCCACTTGGACACGTAATCGACCGCCACCAAGATGTACTCGTTCCCATAGGAGGATGGGAATGGACCCATGAAGTCGACGCCCCAAACATCAAAGATTTCCACTTCGAGGATCGGGTTGAGAGGCATCTCGCTGCGCTTGGATATGTTTCCGGTCCTCTGACACTGATCACAAGACAAAACAAAAGAACAAGCATCTTTAAACAAGGTAGGCCAATAAAAACCAGATTGCAATACCTTAGCGGCCGTCTTGGAGAATGACGCGTGTCCGCCATAGGCTGAGGAATGGCAATGGGAGAGAACGGGTCGAACTTCTTCATAAGGAATGCATCGTCGATAGATATCATCAATGCCGAGTCTAAACAAGTAGGGCTCCTCCCAGAAATAGTACTTGGCGTCCGACTTGAGCTTCTTTCTTTGTTGGTAGGTCATTTCGGGAGGTAACGCACCGCTCGCCAAGTAATTTGCCAAGTCTGCGTACCAGGGTGCCCTCAATTCGGATCGAATTGACTGGAATTCGAACCGAATTGTCCCCTGTGCATGTTGTCTGTCAATTCCAACAGCTTCAATTCGGTCCGAATTGACTGGAATTCGGTCCGAATTGACTGCCACTGCCATCAACTGCTCGTCTGGGAATGACTCGTTGATTGGTATGCCATCCCCTACGCTTTCCTCACTGTGTAGCCTTGACAAATAGTCGGCCACCGAGTTTTCTGAGCCTTTCTTGTCCTTAATTTCAAGGTCGAACTCCTGGAGAAGCAGAATCCGTCTTATCAACCTCAGTTTGGCATCCTTTTTGCTCAAGAGATATCGGATGGCTGCGTGATCGGTAAACACGATGACCTTGGACCCTACAAGATAGGATCTGAACTTGTCGAGGGCGAAAACAATGGAGAGCAGCTCTTTCTCCGTGGTTGTATAGTTCATCTGAGCAGGGTCGAGGACCTTGCTTGCATAATAGATAGCCACGGGTCTCTTGTATCGCCGTTGACCGAGTACGGCTCCCAACGCGTAGTCACTAGCGTCGCACATGAGTTCAAAAGGCATGGACCAGTCCGGCGATTGCAAAATTGGTGCGGTGACAAGGGCTTTCTTTAATGCCTGAAAAGCAAAAAGACAATCGTCGTTAACAACAAAATCAATGTCTTTTATCAAAAGATTAGTGAGAGGTTTGGCAATTTTTGAGAAATCTTTGATAAATCGACGATAGAAGCCCGCGTGTCCCAAGAAACTCCGCACGTCCTTGACGTTTGATGGCATCTCGATCTTCTCAATTACTTGCACCTTCGCTCGATCGACTTCGATGCCATTCGCTGTCACCACATGTCCTAAGACCACTCCTGTTTGCACCATGAAGTGACATTTCTTCCAGTTCAAGACTAGGTTGACTTCTTCGCAACGCTGCAAAATCTTAGAAAGATTAGTCAAACAAGTATCAAATGAGGTACCATAAACAGAAAAGTCGTCCATAAAAACTTCCATCACATTCTCGATCAAATCAGAAAATATGGTCATCATGGCACGTTGAAAGGTTGCTGGTGCGTTACATAACCCGAAAGGCATTCTCACCACGCGAGTTTGGATCAGCTCGTTCTTCTCATTCTTCACCACAGTCGTGCCTCCTTTCTTGGGAACCACATGGACTGGGCTCACCCATTTGCTATCTGAGATCGGGTATATGACACCCGCATCAAGGAGCTTGAGTATCTCCTTCTTGACAACTTCCTTCAGATTGGGATTGAGCCGCCTTTGAGCTTCAATTGATGGCTTGTGGTCATCTTCCAACAGGATGCGATGAGTGCAGAACGAGGGGTGAATCCCTTTCAAGTCGCTTATCGAATATCCGATTGCCTTCCTGTACGCCTTAAGTTCTTCCAAAAGTTTCCCTGTTTGTTCATCATTCAAAGCAGCGTTAATAATAACAAGGTAGGTTTGATTCGGTCCGACGAATTCATACCTTAATGTAGCTGGCAAGGGCTTGAGTTCAACTTGGGGAGGCTTTTCAGAGCTTGCAATTCGATCCGAATTGGGGTCAATTCGGTCCGAATTGTCATACGCAGAAATTTATGAAATTCCAGGGGCTTCAATTCGGTCCGAATTGCATGGAATTCGGTCCGAATTATGAGCTGAGAAAAATTCTGACAATCCAGAGATCTGAATTCGGTCCGAATTAGGGTCAATTCGGTCCGAATTGGTACTGATTTCAATGATTTCCTCGTCTGTAACCTCCTGGATTGATTCCTCTACTGCAATTGCTTCCTGCATATCAAAAAGAAACTCGTGATAGGACCTGACAGCGTCCGAATATTGGTCCTCAAGCGGTTGTTCGATCGGTGTCTCCTCGCCCTCGATTTTGTAGCATGAGTCGAGCTGGTGTGGGCACTTCATTGCTTGGTTGATCGAGTATTCCCACTGTTCACCACCGACTCTCACCAGAATAGTTTCGTCCCTTGCGTCCATCATGATTCCTGCAGTTCTAAGGAAGGGGCGCCCCAAAATGATGGGAACGTCCTCGTCTTCCTCCATGTCCATTATCACAAAATCACAAGGGATAAAGAATTTACCAAGCTTAACCGGAATGTCATCGATCTCACCAAGAGGTAGTCGAACCGACGAATCTGCGAGTCTTACGGTCATAATGGACGGTCTCAACATTCCGACGCCGATCCGATCGAAAACAGACTTGGGCATAAGACTCACGCTTGCTCCAATGTCGCACACGGCTTTCTTGATCGTCGCCCTTCCAACGATGCAAGGTATGGTGAATTTGCCTGGGTCGTCCATCTTAGGGGGCATCTTGTGTTGAATCACCATGCTGCATTGCTCAGTTAAATCTACACTTTTGAGTTCCTCCAAAAGAAATTTGTGAGTTATAAGGTCTTTCAAGAATTTCGCATAAGAAGGAATGTGAGTAATCGCATCAGTAAAGGGAATAGTGATTTGTAAACCCTTGATTACCTCATAAAAACTCCTGAACTGAGCATTTACCTTTGCCTTGGCAAATCTTTGAGGAAACGGAGCCCTTACAGATTGATTAAGAGCCATCTGCAGCGAATTCAGAGAAGATGCAGCATTGTCGCCCTTCAATTCGGTCCAAATTGGTGTCAATTCAGTCCGAATTGAGTCCTCTGGAATTTCCTGAGTTGCAATTCGGTCCGAATTAACTGGAATTCGGTCCGAATTGGGTTCAGATTCGGCTGCTGGAGCACCGTTCGGTCCGATTTCTTCGGGCATTGGCGGGTCCTTGTACTGGGTACCGCTCCTGAGTACATGCACTGCCTTAATCTCTCCCCGAGGGTTTGGTTCGGGTTGACTCGGGAGTTTTCCTTGTTGGCGGGTGTTTTGAGAGGCAAAGAACCCCTCCATCATCTTTTCCAATCGTGATGAAGCCCCAGATTCCTTCTCGAGCTTAGCCATCCCTTCAAGAATTGTCTCATTTAGGACTTTTTGAATCTCCATGAATTGCTCGACTTGAGGAGCAACATAAGGCTTCCTTTGAAAATTTTGGCATCGATCGTTGTTGAATGGGACACCTCTGTTTTGAGCGGGTTGTGGTAGGTTCCCTGCGCGGTTGGTGTATATTTTCCTTGGAACAAATGTGCGAGCTTGGTTGTTGTTTTGACTACTACCCGCTCCACAATCTTCCATCGCACCTTGGTACCAGTTGTGAACTTCCTCAAAAGAGTTGACTTGCTCGGGCTCTCCGTCGCCATATTGGAGTGGGCAATCTGGAGACTTGTGCCCTTCTTCTCCACACACTCCGCATTCCATGGATAGCAAGTGTGTGCCATTGATCGATTGCATCTTGGCGAGCTCGGCTTCTAGCTGTGCAATCCTGTCCCGAGTGTCCTTGATCTCCTTCACCTCGTGTCTCACCAGGTTGCTCCTCGATGGGTTTGGTGCCGGCCAATTATATTGCAAGGCGCACCTCTCAATGGCCGCACGGGCTTGCTCCGCATCGAGCTGCGTAAAACTCCCACCTGAAAGAGCATCAACATTCACTTTAATATTATCATAGAGACCATTGAAAAATGAGTAAATTGACAGCCAGTCTTGGATGCCGTGGTTGGGGCAAGAGTTTTCCAAGTCTCTAAACCGCTCCCACGCTTCCCTAAACGATTCATCCCCCCTTTGTTTGAAATTTGTGATTTCCCTTCTAATTTCAAAAGCCCTTTTTGCAGGAAAGTATCGCTCAAGGAAAATCTGTGCCATTGTTGTCCAACTATCAATTGACCCTCTTTTCAGTGTGTTATACCATTTTTTTGCCCTGTCCTTAAGGGAAAAGTGAAACAAGAGGAGCCTAATTGAATCCTGAGAAACCCCATTAAATTTCAAAAGTTTTGTGCAATCAAGAAAAGCTTGGAGATGAGCATGTGGGTCCTCTTGGTCAAGCCCATAATATGGGTTTTGTTGCACGAGTGCAACGTGCGCGGGATTGATCTGCATGTTGTTGGCCGCGATCCCTCTAACAACGATCGGTCCATCCACATCTTCGACTCGAGGGGCCGAGTGTTCGCAAAGCGACTTGTTAGGCCCTTGAGTTTCGTTGTGTGGCGTCACTGGGTTGTGAATGCTATGGTCGTCGTTGAGATTTGCCAAGCGCTCCTCCTCAAAGACTAGTCGTTCATTCTCGAGGTTGAGTCGCTCTTGCACGATTCTCTGCTGCTCCGCCACTAACTCGAGGCGCAAGGCCTCAAGTCGTCGAGCCTCATCGGTCAATTCAGCCATCGGTGCGCTTGTTTGCTTCTTGGCGCGTGCCTTGGCTGGTTCGATTAGGTTGGAACTCGAAGCTTCGTTAGAATTGTCTCCCTTTCCTCTTAGCCAATAGTCGTGAGGTTCCTTGGGTTGAGAATTCTTTCATCCACGAGCCAGCGTTGCCCTACGCACAAGAGAGTAAAAACAAACGCACAAGTGAGTAAAAGATAAAAATAAATCTAGTCTCTAACTACTACAATAAGAAGTAATATCATAACGCCATCCCCGGCAACGGCGCCATTTTGATCGAGGTATTTACCAAGGTCAAACAAATAAATATTTTACTCGACTAGTCGTTTATAGCAAAGTAAAGGTGTCGATCCCACAGAGATGGATATGAATACTATTCTTATCGGTTCGCTAAATCTAGACAATAAAATTTTTAAAAGAGTTCTCAAATCACAATTTGAATAAATAAAGGAGAAATAAAGAGTGCAATTGATAATATAAAAAGTAATGCAAAACAATTCAAATAAATATTTTTTGGGGTTTTCAACAGTTTAATATATGATGAGAAATATGCCTTAGGGTTCGATTTCACTTAGGATTGGTCAAAGAGTGACAAAACAAAGCGCTGTCGCGTTTCTGTCCCACCAATTCGGTCTGAATTCCACTGTGTAAATGCTGGAATTTACTCGATTGTTGATCTATACAAGCTAAAGGTCCATCTAGCAATACCTAAACTCCCTAACCCTCTGCTTTCGCCTATTGAGTACGGTATTTGGTATAGAACCTAGTGTTAACCCTCATCGAATTCTTTGTACCTCAACTTTCGTTTGTTGGTAGACTTATTCGAGTTTAATGGTTGGTTTTCTACGAGATATCTAATTCAAACCGTCGTTCGAATAGAAGTGTTCACTTTTGGTTAATAACTGGTCGACTCTCGTCCCTTGACCTATCTCAAATACTCGCGCTGGCTTTAGTTATTAAATTGGGTTGAAGTCCTAGTTTATGCGGTCGTACATACGCCAAGCAACATAAATAACAATCAAGTCAACACAAGCAATTTCATGATAAATTCCAACTAATAAATGGCTCCATCCATCAACAAAACGAGTAAAACAAACAAACCAAATCCTAGGCTACATCTATCTCTAAAGCATCAAAGGTTTAGCCTAACATACTACTACAAATCATGCAAAAAACAATAGATAAATTCAAACAAGCCATAAAATCAGAATTTAGAGAAAAAGTATGAGAGATACAACAAATATCCAAAGTTTAAAGTTGTAAACTGTTGCCGTCGCGCTAGAGAACACCTTAAGACCTTAGGAACTCGTCGTAGCAGCCAAGCAATAGATCCAATTCGTTCTCCCCCTGCCCTAGTCGCCCAAGAAGAGGGAAAAACCAGATCTGGATCTGTTGCTGAGAGAGAAAGGTGAATGTGGATTGAAAGATTGCCCCTTCCCAAGATGGAAGGCGCCCACTAAACTCTCCTCTGGCCCCTAGACAGCTGGTGCACACTCTCCTCCATCCAGGCCGAAATTGAGGCCTTTCCATAAGAGAAAACGCCTCAGAATTCAACCAGAAAACCTTCCTGTTAAGCAATTCGGACCGAATTGACTGGAATTCGGACCGAATTGATGCTGCTGGAATTTCTGCGCATGTGAATTCGGTCCGAATTGAGAGGAATTCGGTCCGAATTGAAGGAGCTGACTTGGCTGAGTTGTAATTCGCGTGGCCTTGTGTCTGGGCAATGCGCCGGGTCGAGTCGAGATTTGATCTTGGGCTAGGAATGAGTCGTCTAGCCGTCTATTCTGCTGTTTCCTTACTATTTCTTTCGAGTTCCTATAAATATAAAACAAAAACGCAACGGCAGTGCCAAATCTGGCGAACAAAGATAAAAATAAGGAAAAATAGCAGTTTTAGTCTAAATTTCGATGTAAAGTCTGGTCAAAATATCGATATAAATATGAGATATCAGCCGTATTATACTAACAGTCTTCTGAATTTGCTAATAGAAAATGAGTAAACAAGGAAAGGCAAATGCTGCAAAGAAAGACATGCCCCACACACTCGGATCAGGCGGTTACATAAGTGCTGAGTTGAGATGGAAAGAGGGAGAGGTGGTCCATGGCGGGTCCTCGATTATTATGAAGGATATGGATGGCAGGACTTATAGTTGGAGTAGGGCACGCGCAGTAAAGGATCCAGAAACAGGTGAACTTGTGGTTAGAAACCCTAAAGCTGCCGCGGTGATCGACAAAGCGGTATGTGTAACAATTCAGATAACTTTATTTTGTGTATTCAACGAATTTAATTTACTCTAACATGAATTTCTTTTGTGATAGGTTGGTTTAGTTAAGTCAGGTGACGTTGTGCCTGTTCGTCAAAATGACATCTTGACGTCTGCGATCGGAACGCCAGAGCACTCGGGACGATTGAGAGGATATCCACTTTTTTCCAGCGTAAAGAAGGTGTTTGGTAGTGGTAATAGAAAATCATGCAAGGGGTATACCAAAGATGAGGTTGATCGGATGGTGCAGGACGAAGTGAGAAAACGAATGGATGAAGAATTTAACAGGCGAATGGATGAGGAATGGAACAGGAGAATGCAGCAAAGCTTTTCACAAATGTTCTCGCAAGGTCAAGGCCAAGTCCAAACACCGCAGACGTACGATCCAATAATTCAACAGGCTTTCTTACTGCTATCACAGGGTAGCAACAATCAACCACATCCGATTCCTCACTCGAGTTTTCAGGTTCTTAATTTCACCAAGCTAATGATATATATTGCTTTGCTCACATATAATATTTACGGTTTATGATTTGTTATTATGTTTGATATTGGTTATAAATACAGACGCCTGTTGAAGCTTTACTACTCCTCCCAGGGACGTCCGAGACACCTGTGTATGTAGCTAGAGCTATGGTGTTTGCACAGACTTACAGTGAGATGGTCCATGGAGAGCCAGTGGGTTCAGGGGAAGTGAAGGTACAAATCTTAGAAGTTTTTGATAATGCGAGACACGCGATTGTACCTTTTCCACCTCCTAATGGAGATGATCGGCTTAGTGTTCTGATGTGTTCATTTCTGAGATGGCCAGTTCATCTTGTGGATTACGACCTGACAAAATTGGTAAATCTTACAAACTATTTAAAATTTAGTTAGTTTATAGTAATTATTTATATTAGTACAATTTAAATTTAAAAATATCATTTCCATGACTAATATGTTGGTTGTTTAGGAGCAAGTGAGGCAAATGGCGAAACAAAATCCACAAATTCTTCCGCAAGACAAGGGAAAGCAGATGACGGAAGATGACGAAGATGAACCGAGTGTGGATCAATTTTTTGCGGTGGAGGAAATTCAATTGCATGATCCATTCGTCTCCAAGGAAAAATTGGCAGAGATTGGACCTAATGCAAAGAAAATGCACGATTATATCAGGATGTTCGACAAGTCAGTGACTGAGTTCAGCAATCTTCCTGGTGAATTCGACTTTCAAGATGTCAAGACATTCATTCTTGAATTTAAAGACATCGGCCATGTCTTCCATCGAGAGGAACTTTTCGTTCAAGTGATTAAAGTTTGGGTTTTGTAAGTATTCTCCTAACTTTACAATAGTTGATTATTAGTTAATTATATGCTAATTAAATATATAGAACTATAGAAACACAATTGAATTGCGCATATATATATACAACATGCAGGCGGTGCAGGGAATATTGTGTGAATACCGCGATGAAGAAGTGGATATTTTGGGATCCAGAAAGGTGCTCGGGTATCGATGTGGTGAAAGATCAAATCGGCACTGTAAGCTACATAATGAATCTTTTAAAGAAGTATGCAAAAAGAGATCCCTATCATGTTTTACTACATCATAATCGGTTAGTTATAAAATTTTTTATTTTGACTTTAATTAAGATTTTGAATTTGCGTTTTCATATTTATATCACCAACAAAATACAATATTTATGTAATTACAGGTCGCATTTTGTGATTATTATCGCATAACTCTCGACACGGAAGTTGTGGATAGTAGATTCACTGCAATCAAAGTCCGGCTATCAATCTCCAATTCTAAGAAATTACGATCAGTAAGTTTAGAATTAACAAAATACGTGTATGCATTATTTAGTTATATACTAATATCTATAAATGAATTTTGTAACTTTATATTTAATTTTGTAGAGCTTTGTCAAGATTGGTCCAAGTTTGAAGTTCAGATGATACCGGTACATAATTCCAACTAATATATATACTTTAATTTCATTTCTAATTTATTGAATTTAAACTTAATAGTATAATTTTTTTTTCCTTGTAGAGTCCACGACAACCAAACAATATAGATTGCGGTTTTTATGCGATGACAAACATACGCAAGATACTTGATCACTGTACGCTACACCAGCACCTCCCATCGGTATGGATTAAATTTAATTAATCTTACTGTATATGACTAGGGTTAGTAGCAATTTAGTTTTAATCTACTAAACCAAGTTTAATTAGATTAGTTTATAAATTTTCATATGTCATTAACTATATGAAATGTCAAAATGCAGGTTTTGCAACCGAGAGGTAAGCACTATAGTGAGGACGAGATTAATTACACTGTAAATGAGTGGTTTGGATTTTTACTTGCACTTGTAGGTCATCATGGTAATTGACTAAGTATATATGTGATTTGTAGTGACTTATATATATATGTGATTTGATATTACTATGTGTTTGATATTTCTGTGTTTTGATATTGTATGGATGCATATATGCATATATATATATACCGCAGGTATATATTGGTACAAATATTGATGGCTAGCAAAAAGGGGCTAGCCCCAGAAACAAAAAAAAAAAAATTTTTTACATAATTTTAGTACCGGTTTTTAACTAAAAAACCGGTACTAAAAATTAATTCCAAATCGGCCAATGATTTTTAGTACCGGTTTTTAGTTTAAAACCGGTACCAAAAAACACCTGAATAAATATCATAAAAATCCTTAGTACCGGTTTTTAATTAAAAACCGGTACTAATAATGTGATTTGTAGTACCGGTTTTTAGTTAAAAACCGGTACTAAAGATCCCTCCCGCCCTTTCCAGCAGCCTCATTATACCGCCTTTTTAGTACCGGTTTTTTATTATTTTTAACACCCCTATTATTAGTACCACTACAAAACCGGTACTACTAATACATATAAAACCGGTACAAATAAAAATAAATGGCGTAGTGACTGTGACGTAAACTTCAAATTTCAATTGATAGACAAATCAATTTTTTCAATCATTTTTTCAAGATAATTTTGAAATGTGGGTTCTCTTTTTGAGATGAATAACAAAGGAGATTTATTCTTTTAGTTTTGCATATTCACGAGAGAGGGATTATGTGGAGAGATGGCGCATGATGGTTGGAGAGAGAACTAGTAAGTGAGAATGCCATCGATGGTAAATAATATGATAAATTTTGAAATTTGGAATTTTTTAAGATGAATAACAAAGGGGATTAATTATATTATTTAAGTTTTGAATATTCATGAGAGAGGATTTATGGGGAGAGAGGGGGCATGATTCTAGGGGAGAAAACCGACAGATTTTGTGGATGGGTTTGTACCGCACCGATAAATTTTATTAATAAGAATAATAATTTTTCTTTCTTTACTTTTGTACTTACGGAGGAGAGGGTTTGTCACTGCCTAATTTTCATCCAAATAATTTTTCTTTCTTTACTTTTGTACTTACGGAGGAGAGGGTTTGTCACTGCCTAATTTTCTGGATGAGTTCTATGGTGAGCTAAATGTGTGGACATTTGTGTACTTGATAACTAATTTCATAGAATAAAAATGTACACGACTTGCTACATTTATCTCATGGTCAAGATAATATATAATTTCTTAATTCAGTATACACGTAGAAAAATGGATTTCCTGTTTATCATGTTTCGATATATATACATATATATATAGAGAGGAAGACTAATGTTCCATCCATTTGCCATCGAGTCGTTTTTCGAGATCCCAAATTCATATGGTCAATCCAAACCGTTCAAGTTGATAACCATATTGAAATATCATTGGAGACTAAATTTTATATTTTTTAAAATTTTTTGACTATTTATTATGATATTTTCAAATTTGAGGGCCTGAAATACTCCAATTGTAATGTTTTCTGAAAATATCATAGTAAATAACAAAAAAATTCAAAGAAATGTAAAATTTGCATGTATTTCAATATGATGAACAACTTCAGCGGTTTGGATTGATCGTTTGAATTTTGAATCTTGAAAAGCGATTTGATAGAAAATGGATGGCACGTGCCATCTATGGCACATAAGCCATCCTATATATATATATATAGGGGTTTTCCAGTTTCTTATGATTAAGAATTTTGTCAAGCAATTTTTCGCATTTCCATGATTTTCTGCTCCATCAAATAATCCGCATATAAAAACCCATTATCTCACTCATTCAACATCTTTATTTCTACATAATAATCTTATTACCTTCTACCAAAACTTGCAACATTAATCCTAACAGAAAAGTTTAATAGGGGATATGACAAAGATTTTTCATTTGTGTCTCTGCAATTTATAAATACTAGTGGGGGCTTCACTCGTCTTTTACTATTACAATATATTTTATTGCAGTTCAGTTTATTACATCTATTAACCATAGTTCAAATAGAAAAATTATGAAAAAAAAATAAATACAGAAAATTTTATTATCAAATCTCAATTACTGATTATCCTTTGTAATGATAATTTTATTATTATACAGTGTGATCATATGATTTTGTGTTGAAATTATCATATGTACTTTACTTTCATTTCTTGATTTTCATTAAGGAGCATCGAGCTTCGCTCGATAGATGAGTTTTTCATTAAATTGCAAATCCATTCAGAAAATTAATTGAATGGACTATTGAAATTGAAACATAGGGGTAGGAACCGTAGAACTAACTTTATTCTAACTTATTTCTTATTAAATGTCGATGTTTTGAGTGTGTCATCTTTATCAGTTGTCTATAAAAAAATTTTCATATCATGCTATAACAACATATTGAGTTTCACTCGATATTAGAATTTTTTCCTTACTATATTCAACTAAAAGAATTTACATTTTCTGAAAATCGCCATGTCAAAAGGTGCATGTACAATCATGAAGGAAGGTGAAAAAAAATTATTAAGATTTTTATAATAATACGAAATAACTTCACATCTTTTCCAATTTTTTAATAGTATTTTTGCTCCGTGGGGTTTTACCTTATACTTTTAAATAATAAGAAATATAGATTGCAAACATTTAGAAAATACCAAAATAAAAAGAAAAATCCGAATTTGAAGACATATTATTGGAACATATCAATGACATACCACAAATTAATAACCACACCCTTAAAATAAAAAAGAAAGACAAATTGAATCATTCTTTGCTAAATTAGAACATATCAATCTTGGTCACTGGCTTCAACGCCACCTCAGCTGTAAAAAAATACAGAGAATTAAAAATTAATTGTAATTATCTCTAATCTGAATCCATAAATGACAAATAGTAATATTTTCCTTTTTCAATAGTAAAATGTTGTTGCTTGCTTGTTTTCGATTTGCATTTTGCAAGCTTCGTATCTAGTAACAACGGTACACATTTTCCTTCAAATTTAACATATTAGTACAGCATCATAATAGTTGTTACAGTATAAACTGGTAAAGGTAAACTTCCTGTCTCTTCTGGTGTATAATATTAAAGATTTAGCAATAAATCTTCCCTTTTTGATTAAATTGAGCTGCCTATTTAGTTTATTTATAGATGGAGCAACTTCCTAATAGGTAGTTGATTCTCAACTGCACCAAAGAGATGTATCCATCAAAAAAGAAAATTAAATGCTAATCAACAAACATAAATTTTTTTTTTGTCATTGCTTAGAGCTTAATTGTACTTAAAGAAAGGTGGGAGATGAAATTGAATTCTGTTATTTTGATAGAGCATTGACAAAGTTCATATTCCAGTACAATCAAATATGATGTTGAAATATACTTGAGGACACAAATCATTTCGAATACGATCAGATGGAAATAAGATTGCATAGAATACAAATCATTTCCAATTCTCGTTCCATAGTCAACCAGACCGCAAACCCCTAATAATCAAAACCTTGAATTATGCTCTTCAAGGGAACCTCTTTCAAAACCCAATTGTATAGACAGTAAGACCAATTCTGATGGTTATTTCAATTTTAATTTAAATAACACTGAATCTCAAATATACTAATGGTAAATTGGTAGACAATAGAGCAACATACCAGGTGGTTGCACTTGAAGCACATATCTTTAAGGTGTCTCTTCTTGATATTCTGATTCTTTTTTTTCTTTTTCTTTTTTTTTTTGTCTCTTGCTCTCTTTCTTTCCCTGACAAAACCCCCCATAGAAACAAACAAATTTAAGAAATAAAAACTCATTGTGCTATTGGTTTTGGAAAATCGAATTACATGCACTAAATGGATTATCATGCCAATCAGTTCAGAAATAGAAATATATAGAATTAATGTTTAGCGTCCAAACTCTTCTCCAATCCAATTAGATCAATGCCAACTGCAATCCCACAAAATCAAGACCTCAAATTATGTTGTTCCCATCATAATCAAATAAGACCTATTTCCAATCCAATCCCATAAATAGAAAATCAATTCTGATTGCCAATCCAATTCCAATATGATTACACAATATGCTAACAGGAATACCATAAACCAACATACCTGTTGATTGAACTTCCATAACATCTTTTTGCTGTGTCTCTTCTCGCTGCTGTATCACATCCCTTTGCTCCTTAAGTTCTATATCTTGATGTCTTTCATTACCTGACAAAAAGTCCCACGATACTTAAAAGAAAGGAACAAAAACTGAAAATATTTGTAGAATATAATTATGTTTACCTGATTTTTCACCTACTGGAGGGGTCTGATAAGCTCAGACGTGTTTAATTTTGCCTCCAACTTTCTATACAATATATGAATCAAATGCAGAAATAGAAATAGAAAAGTAAATTCAGACAAAATGTGCCTCATAGTAACTCATAAGTCATTAAATTGCCAAATCCATAGATGTAAACATCAGTAAAGAAAAATACAAATGCAATTATAAGGATACTGTAATCAAACAATCACCCTCTAATTCCTCTAGGTAATAGCCAAAAAAAAAATCTATACTACATTCAATAACCGACATAATATTTCAAAGTAATTTTAAAAACAATCGCCTGGAAAATTTATGTATAATACAAAAATTTTTAAGATGCACAAAAAAATTATCTCACACAGCATCATATATAGACACATAAGAATAAAATAACCCAAAATAACTGCATCCATTCTGCAGTAATTACAAAATTAAATGTATTTAAAACAATTTTCATGCCCTTAGGCTGTGCATAACCTGTAAATCTTAGGAAATTTGAATGAAGTCATTATTTTCGGTGCAATAAAATCAGAGATACAGAAATAAAAGCAACATGGTTATACACAAATAATCCCTCTATAGGAGGTTTACGCATTACTATATTGACTTTGAATATATGTTTCTGTATACATTAGATGCTCCATGCTGTTATAAAAGTTTTGAGTCAGTTTCATTTCCTATGATTTCTCCTGGTCATTTAATTTAGGCACCAATAGAGAATCCTTGCCAATTCTATCCATGCTACATTTATTTCAATATTTAAATATATTTTGACAATTATGGCAGGATGTTTTTCATTACTTTTTAGCATATCAAATGCATTTGTTTCTTATTTATATTATTTAAACTCATCAAATTCCCTAATTTGTACACATCAAAATTGAAAAAAAATTATACATATGTAATGCAAAACTAACATACATACAAATAGATAAGCCCCAAATTCATGGATCAGGCATTTTAAACCAGACCTAACCTGCTTATTTCGTGGACTTTTCATACAAACCAAACCTTCCCAATTAAAAATGACTTTCTGATTTTCCAGCCTTCCCAAAATAAATCCTAAAAGATCAATCAAATAAAACCAAAGGAATATATGCAAATCATTTAAGGAAATCTGAACGAATATGTAATATTGATTTATAGTTGCTTGAGGTTAGCAGTAAGTTTTTGTAGCCAAAAAATAAACAATGTTATTTAGGAGAGGCAGACATTTTGCAAATAAGGAAACAAATTAAAAGAAAAACTTACAGATTTTTTTCTTTATCACTATTTAAAATCAAACAAATTAACATAACGTGTTTAAAAAAACTGTAAATCAAACAGAAATGAAGATACTTTTCGAAATCAGCAAAAAAATTGAAAATAACTTCACTTAAAAAATTCTAAATTTTAAAATAATATCAGAGAGCAACTGACCTCGCATCGGCACCTCCCAAACACACCCCAAAAATTCAAGTTTATCAATTAACCAATGCTTTGTAAGAAAAAAAAGGTGGTTATTAAAATTAAAAAGCGAAAGTAATATGCTAACCTTCATGCACATGAGTATGCATTGAGTAATTGAGCTTTGATCCCAACACATCAATAAGCGTTAGGTCTCTCTCAACAGTTCTATCAACTGGGTCAATTAACTGCATCAGTTATGGAATTTTCAAAAAAAATACACACATTAGCAGAGGCACTGATAAAATAAATTTATGCTAACATCTAGGTAAATATTGTGACAGCCTCTTTGGATGGTTCTCCAGCTGTATCATCAAATTTGATCCTTAAGCATAGCATTAAAGTTCAAAAAAATATTTGAGAATAAAAAATTGAAATAAACATATTACATAAAAATTAATTACCCGTATAAACAATACTAATTTTAAAATTAGAATAAAGAACCAATTACCACACAAAACGGTAAAAGAGCAAAATAGAAAGGTTCAAAATCTGACCTAAAAAGTATGCCCCTTTGGTGTATTCTATGATGGCACCGTTGTCTTTTGAAAAATTGCATCGGTTGTGTTGTCAATTGATGCGGTCACTTCGTCAAGAACATGTAGGTGGCTTCTTCTTAAAAGAGCTCGGCCAAGGCAAAACAATTGCCTCTTAGCCTCTAGCCCATGCTCCAGTTCACGCCTTCTTGGGCAACTTTTGTCAAGGAATAAATCCAGTTAAGTGAGGGACGCAAATACTAAAGCATAAGTATATTATTTAATTTTTTTGGGGGGAATCAAATGGAACCTATATATTATTTTAGAAAAGAAAAGAATATCATGTTGCCAAAATTGGTAGCTAAAATATATGGAAAGCTCATATAAAAATTTCAACAAAAATCGTAGGGTTGGGATCATTACATTGTTTGTAAGATTGATTTTTAGAAATTTATGCTTTTATCTTGTATAGAGATAATTATGAGACAACGGGCATTATCCTAAGAAATTTGCAGTAGGAATCAATACCTTGTGAATCCAGGCCGTGCGTCTTAATTTCAACACCTTCTCCACTTCAGATCGACAGTGAAAGAGAGAGGGGAGGAAAGATGAGTGATTCTTTTTCTAGTTGATGTTGTGAAGGAGTGAGAGGAGGTTGCATCGGAGGAGAGGAGGTGCTAGGGAGAGAAATGAAATAGAGAGAGCGGTATTGATTCTGCAAGAGAGAGACCCGGCGAAGTCGTGGATGCGGGAGAAGCCAGTGGGGGGCGGGGGGGAGGGAGGGAGAGAGAGGTGGAAAGCGGATTTAGGTTTTAGAGGAGAAGAGAAAGGGGTAGAAGAGATTATTGGAGAAAAGAAAGAGAGAGGGATACGGCAAAAAAAAATATGCACTGATGACTCAACAGATTACGGTGTAACGGCTCGGTAGCACGTCTATTTGAATAATTTCGATTCGGTACGCAACGACATGCAGAGTGTTTTGTTGTAGATATGAAAAAAATCGCTGAAAGCAATTTGAGAATACGAACGCGTGTCGGGAAAAAAATATAAAAAACCAAATGGACTCCCACGCTTCTTTTATTAGTATACTGATGTCGACAACTATTTACAGATGATTAAGGCATATTTAACGTTGACGATAATTTTTTTTTTTTTTTTTTACATATGATAAAGTCATTGAAGACACTTTGTTTCAAAAAGTCATATAAAATACATGTTGCTTTGAGCATCCAAACTTGTTATTTGGCATATTTTCTCCATTCAATAAAGGACAGTGATTTTATTTGAGAACAGCAAAACTATTCTCCTGAACTAACAAAAATATTTATTTTCTTTATATCTTTTTTTTAAATAACAATTAATAGTTAAAAATCGAATTATAGTCCCCCTCAAAAGAAGATTTCTCATTATCGAATTAATTTAAGTCGAGAATGTTGCATTATTGCCTAAAACATTAATTAACAAGAATTCTCGCAAATTTTTATGCTAATTATAGCGGATAATACATGTTAGAAATAAATTCGGGAATAACTTTTACCAAGTAACACACACGTAGGTACATCCAAAATTCACGGGAAAATTAAAAAATGCTGAAAAGTGCGATTAACAGAAGACCACCTTGGGGGAACAATTCAGCAATTTTCCGGAGATATATTGCATATAAAATGATTTTATTTGTCCAAACCAGTTGATACTATTCTAAACGGTGCAAATACTATTTAAGTTGTACAATAAAAAATAGGAAATTCAAAGGGATAAAAAAAGAAAAACAAGAGTTTACGATCCCGATACTCTTACAAAGAAAAAATAATTAAATAAATAAATAATAGAACATTTGAATTGCATTCAATGATGTAGTGCTATTCTCATGCATCCATGCATAGTCCAGACATTAAATTGTAATATCTCATACAAAAGATTTATCACAGAAAATCAATTGAGGTAAGCTCCTCGCTCCATCTATAATTGTGTTGGGTTCCACAAATTGAATTCGGAGCTCTCGTAAGTGTGGCTTTGAGGCTCTATTGGGTGTTCCCAGACCTTGACTGCCTCTTGCCCTCCAAAAATATCGCTGAGTAATACAAAATCGAAGATTGGAATTAGCAAAAAACAAAAAATAAAATGAGGCAAAACACAATATTATGTGTTTATGAGATATCTTAGTTTTCGAGTATATGTAATTCGTTTATCTGTTCAGTTGCTGGTTCAATAATTGGCCAGCATGGCCTGGGTAAGTGTCACTTTGTTTCCCTTTCTTATTATAAAATTAAATAATAAACTGACTACCCAGCAAAACACTTAAAAAAAAAAAAAATTCTACAATTCTTTGAATAACTACTAAATTTCTTGCATCTTCAAAAATCAATCCTAGTAAACGTGGAAAATTTTGTCAGAACATCTTCAATCCTAGTAAATAAGGCAAATATTCAAAATAAGATATATTATATCTGTAGCCCTAATCAGTCATAGAAACAAGCAAAACAACGGTCTATTTGTCTTGATATTTTTGTAAAATATCCCAAAGTGAAAGCTATTTTTTTAAGTAAATCCCAAAAATATTTGATCTGTAACTCAGAAATGTAAGAAATTATTGAACTCTGTTTGTAGCTAGATTTTAGCAATATTTAGATTTGAAAATTGTTTTTTCACAAATTTAATAATTTGAACAAATAAAAAAAATCTGGACAAAAGACCACAATATGTTTCGGTTTGCCTATGACCAAAATAAAATAAGTAATCCCAATATCATATTTTTTTATTAAAAAGAATATGAGGTTTATAAGCTGGCAAAAAAATTTCGCTCATGCTCTTAATTAATCAAAGAAAGATTGGTGATCAGTTTGTACTCCGATCAAGAATGTAACATTTCCTTTTGTGACCGGAGAAACATAATGATTTGCAACAAGAAAATTGGAACAAATAAAAAACAAAATAGGAAATAAGATCACAAAAATGGAACGGTGATAATCAAGTTCGTAGTCCAACAAAAAATGCATCAACTTTTACCTTTTGTAACCAGAAAAGTGCCACAAATTCCCGGAATGAGAAAACACGATCAATGCGACATCGACGTCGCATAAAACCGAAAGCTCGGAAGCCTTCTTGAAAAGGCCGGTGCGGCGCTTAGAGAAAGTAGTAAGGCAATGAATCCGAATCCTGTGGCGCTCGACACAGCGTGTAGCGCGCGACACAGACCGTCCGATCAGATTTCGACGGTTCATTTTTTCGTGCATTACAATCTGGTTACATGTACGGGGCTCCCTCATCCATCCAAATCTGATCGGGCGTTCCTGTGCCGCGCTACACGCTGTGTCGCGCACCACAGGATTTAGATTTGTAAGACGATAGTCATAATTTTCTATCTTCCCAACGGGTGTTTTACCTCTCACCATTTTATCTTTCAAGCAAATGATTAGTTTTTGCTGCTTTAATTGAAAATAAATTTGCTTCTAGGGTTAACTAAGATTAGTAATCTGGGGTTAGAAAAAGTGAGAGGGGTCAGAGCGGCCTGTGCAGTATTTATGCGTGTTAACTAAGTCGGTTTGGCAGTATCCACCGTTGGGAGTGCTTCGCGAAACTTTCCATATTAATTTCAACCTAATTCTACTTCGGTCTTCGGAGCCTAAATTTGGTATGGTTTATACTTATATATAATTAAGGCATAACAACATATTTAGATACGACAATATATAGCTATGTAATATGTATTCGTTTGGAATTAATTGTCAAAATTAAAATATATTTTATATATTATTTTAGATAATTAAAATAATAGTGTTATCATAACGAAAATTTTCAGACACTCCAGGATCAAAACAATTAAAAAGCATCACAAACTGCATTCAGGTACTGCACTAACTAGTTTAATTAATCACTAATACAGTCAAAACTTTTTGAAATTAAGGTGGAAAAGGGAACAGATAAGAGAAACCAACCTCCTTGTTTTGGAATTGGTGATATATGCCACTGGAAAAAAAAAAAAAAAAGCAAAAAAAATCATTCATGAAAATTTCATAATAAATTTAATAAAGGTACATATTATATATGAGAAAAATAGGTGAATTAATACCCATTTTCCTGAGCTGGGGTGCTTAGAAAATTTATCAGCACATCCTGGATCCTAATAAATAGAGAAATATATGTAGTTATTTGATTGATAAAATAACAATTACAGAAATGGGATACATATTCGCATACATATATTAATGATGCCGATAATTAGAGTAATATATATCTAATAATAATTCGTCAAGATAAGATATCTAGCTTGACAATTATTCCAAAACAAATCACAATAAATTTAAAAAAAAAAAGAGGAATGTTCCGCTACCAACATTTTGGTTGCCCCCAAATGCCAACATTTTGCTATTAAATTATTTTTTCAAATTTAAAAATTTAAATGTTAAATCCAAACCATTGATCTTATTTAGTTTAACGAGCAATGCGTTTTCATATAAGTTTTGTAAATTTTGAATTTTATTTGATACTCGATCAAAAGATAGAAAAACAAACGAACATTGTTAACTATGATTGATTCGTTCTAATACGTTCATATTTTAACCTTTGATCGAGTATCAAATAAACTCTAAAATTTTTAAAACTTATATAAAAACACATCGCTCAATAAATTAAATAAGGTCAATGGTTTGAATTTAAAGTTTGAATTTTAAAATTTTAAAAATAAACTAAATTGTAAAATGTTGATATTTGGGACAACCAAAATGTTGGTAGCGGAACAAATGGTGATTTGCAGATACTCAATATATGTCGTTGGATGCACACCAAACAAATTGTCATTTGCAGATATACCCTTGTGAGGGTTTCATGCAAATATGCAATGGATGTCTCACAGGACAGAGAGCTCGTAAAACTTCTTGATGAGACCACAGCGGCATTTTGAGTAGCATAATAAAATAGTTTTAGCAATATTTCCGAACAATTAATTTACTCATATCATAAGTTATAAATATTTTACGCGTTCATTCTTTTTAATGATCATATAGTTTAGATTCGATTATTAGTTGCCAGATGGGACAGATTATAAGGATTACTTGGGATTAGAAATTTTGGACCTTTCAAGTTTTGTATTTGTCGAAAAAATTAAAATAATACTAAAATATTATTAAATTTCGAAAACATTACTAAAATAATCAGAATTATATACATAGGTTCGCATTATCATTCTTTGAAAGAATTTAGAAATTTTATTCAAAACATTTAGTGAGTTTATAATTTTACAAAAAAAATTTTTATGGTAAAAATACTTCAAAAATAGAAAAGAGTCATATTTCGGCAGATTTTGATATCAAAATATCAGTCAATTTGATTTATTTATATTTTTAGAAATGTATGGATATTTTAATTGAATTTTTGGGGCTATCCAATTATTTTTGATAAATTACTAAATTTTTTGGTTGACGTGGCTCCTCCTGGTTGGTCCAGGTCATCAAAGGTGGTGAGCTGGTGGTTGAAGTGGCAACGCGTGTCAACGCCAATGGAGACAACAAGGCTTCAGCACTCTATTTCCCGTGAAGCGAGTCACTGTCATGTTGTGTTTGATTTGTTCAATCCAGGGAAAAGGGCATTTCGGTGATGGGCTCGTCCTCAATTGTTTAATTGTTTTCCATTCTTATTTTTTTATTGGGCTTTCTTCGGTTGGGCCCAGTATTTACTCCCGACTGTCATCTGATGGGCTTACTATAGTTGTTTAATTGTTTTCTAAACAGAAATCCTAATGAATTTCCTTCTTATTTCCCAAAGGGGTTCGGTACAAAGGGAATTAGATACCGATAGTAGGACTGGTACAAAGTGCCTCACACATTGGAATTGAGATTTAAAGGTCAGGCCTTCCACTCAATTAGAGGTAAATTTCCAAATGGATGTGAATGCCCTATTCAATTGATCTGATCCGAACCGATCGAACTTATCTGATGACTAATGAATCAGGGACATCTAATATTTTTTTCGTTTGGGGTCAGATCAGGACCATCAGGTCACGATTCGACCTGACTTGATCCAACTTGGATAATTGTAATTTTGTTGGGTTTATTATGAAAATTATAACTGTATTATACAATAATTCTTATGACAAAGTTTAATATGCACCATAGTCCATAGTGCATAGGACTTTTTATACACCGTGGACTTTTTCAGAGATATTTTTATAAATTGACAAATCTAATTTAACCAATCTAATCTACATATTGAAATCTCATATCAAACCAAATTTTACTATTTTTGAAATTTTATTACTATTTTTTTCGAATTTTTTAAAATCTGTCATTTTTGGAATGTTGTAAATAGTAGTTTGTTTTCAATAATAACATGTTTTAAAAAATTAAAAAAAATAGTAATAAAATCTAAAAAATTGTAAAATTTGGTTTGCTATGAGATTTTAATATGTAGATTAGATTAGTTAAATTACATTTGTCAAATTATAAAAATACCCCTGAAAAAGTCCGCGATACGTAGAAAGTCCTATGCACTATGGTGCATATTAAACTTTCTCTAATTATTATTTAATGACAGTTTATTACATAATAATAAAGTAAAATTTTTCATCAAAAAAAAAAGTAAAATCAATTAAAAACATTTAATCATATTAGGTGGGTTTGGTCGCATCAGCATGTGCTCTGTTTTGGTAAAGCTAGATCAACGAAGATTAGATTTGAATTCAATTTAAACACCCCACCTTGGGTTGCTGCTCTTTCAACAAAAAAAAAAAAGAAAAGAAAAGAAAAAATGAAGAAGAATAGATCTGAATAAAAATTAAATTAAATTAATAACAATCGAACTCGAATCCCATCCTAACTGGCGTAGGCTACCTGTTTTTGAAAAATCTTAGCATTTAGTTTATTATTTCGAAAAATTTATACAATTCATTTTAAATACAGATTGTTATATAATAATTAAAATTTTCATGAGACAAGAAAGCATAACACTGTTCCAAGAGACTGATTGCTTCCATAGGAAAAAACATATTACTGGATAAGATTTGAACTATATTCTATTATAAAAATTATACATGTAATCTTCTATTTAAGTTTTTTTAATACAACAGCAAACTTAGAGCTTCGTGTTAACAATTACAACATATCAGCAATTTTCTTTCCTTTTAAAAAGACAGGATGTGGATTTGATTTCATTGCCTCTCAGCAATTTCTTATGATTAAGAATTTATTCAAGCAATTTTTCGCATTTCCATGATTTTCTGCTACATCAAATAATCCGCATATACTAACACATTATCTCACTCATTCAACATCTTTATTTCAACATAATAATCTTATTACCTTCTACCAAAACTTGCAACATTAATCCTAACAGAAAAGTTTAATAGGGAATATGACAAAGATTTTTCATTAGTGCTCTGCAATTTATAAATATGTCGACAACTATTTACAGATGATTAAGGCATATTTAACGTTGACGAGAAATTTTTTTTTTTTTTTTACATATGATAAAGTCATTGAAGACACTTTTTTTCTAAAAGTCATATAAATTACATGTTGCTTTGAGCATCCAAACATGTTATTTGGCATATTTTCTCCATTCAATAAAGGACAGTGATTTGATTTGAGAACAGCAAAACTATTCTCCTGAACTAACAAAAATATTTATTTTCTTATCTTTTTTCTTAAATAACAAATAATAGTTAAAAATCGAATTATAGTCCCCCTCAAAAGAAGATTTCTCATTATGGCATTAATTTAAGTGGAGAATGTTGCATTATTGCCTAAAACATTAATTAACAAGAATTCTTGCAAATTAATATGCTAATTATAGCGGATACTACATGTTAGAAATAAATTCGAGAATAACTTTCACCAAGTAACACACATGTAGGTACATCCAAAATTCACGGGAAAATTAAAAAATGCTGAAATGTGCGATTAACAGAAGACTAACTTGGGGGAACAATTCAGCAATTTTCCGGAGATATATTGCATATAAAATGATTTTATTTGTCCAAACCAGTTGATACTATTCTAAATGGTGCAAATACTATTTAAGTAATTAAAAATAGGAAATCTCAAAGGGATAAAAAAGAAAAAGAAGAGTTTTCGATCCCGATATTCTTACATAGAAAAAATAATTAAATAAATAAAAAATAGAACATTTGAATTGCATTCAATGATGGAGTGCTATTCTCATGCATCCATGCATAGTCCAGACATTAAATTGTAATATCTCATACAAAAGATTTATCACAGAACAACAATTGAGGTAAGTCCTCGCTCCATCTATAATTGTGTTGGGTTCCACAAATTGAATTCGGAGCTCTCATAAGTGTGGCTTTGAGGCTCTATTGGCTGTTCCCAGACCTTGAATGCCTCTTGCCCTCCAAAAATACCGCTGAGTAATACAAAATCGAAGATTGGAATTAGCAAAAAACAAAAAATAAAATGAGGCAAAACACAATATTATGTGTTTATGAGATATCTTAGTTTTCGAGTATATGTAATTCGTTTATCTGTTCAGTTGCTGGTTCAATAATTGGCCAGCATGGCCTGGGTAAGTGTCACTTAGTTTCCCTTTCTTATTATAAAAATTAAATAATAAACTGACTACCCTGCAAAACACTTAAAAAAAAATTTCTACAATTCTTTAAATAACTACTAAATTTCATCCATCTTCAAAAATCAAATTAATATGCAATTTTCACTATGAAACACATCTTTATATATCACAGCACTCCTCAATTTCACATTAAATTAGAAAGCTATTAAGATGGTAACAATAACAGTCAAGAGTGACGAGGCATACCCCAAGTCCAAGGTAGGAAGCTCTTGAAAGAAAAACTGTTTCAGGAATGATTCATCCAGCTCTTGCTGCCTTGGAGCACGAGACGTATTCTGTTGTTGTGACTGCATGTATGGACAATTTAAAGAAACATCATGTATTAGCAGGAGAGTAATAAAGAGGAGGGACAGAGATGAATAGCATGTTTCACAACCAAAGCAGTAAGGTCAAAGCTCATCCAAATAAAAAAAATTCAAAGATGTACGTCGAATATCAAGTTTGGTGCAACTTAGAGTAGGCCACATAAATATAAAAACGAAAGGCATCAAACATGGTTTGGTAAAGTACCTCAAGAACAGTTGTACGTGGCGTGAAATCAGCTGCTGCTCCTTCTACAGAACCAGTCTCAAAGGACTCAGCTTCACTGAGAATATCAAAGTGCAAATTGAAATTAGTCAGATTTAGAGAGGAAAAACACGTAGTACATAGTTATTTTGCGAAATGATTCTTATAGATACTGACTTTCCCATTTGGTTTTTGCATCAACTAAAAATTGGTGAAGCAGGAACAAATTCAGACTGGCGTTCTCATATTTTAACCATACAATAAGGTAAATCATTTAACCACACAAATTTTGAGAAACATTTTCAACCCATTTACTGATGGAAAGAGACATTATCTCCTGCTTGAAAAAAATATCAATTAAAAAGAAGTACTCTGGTAAAATTTCCGATTCGGGTGGCACCAGAACAGATGTCACTCCTTCATGAGGATTGACTTCGGTGGGACTGTCATTAAGCCATCCCTTGTATTCTTCTTCCAGCTCTTGCTGCTCCAACATAGGATTTGATTCGTGAATCGAATCCATGTTCTGTAGTTGTGACTGCAATCATAAGGAGAAGTTTGATATACATCACGCATACCGGGCAAGTAAAACAGAGGTATGGAGGGAGGTAGGGAAACATAGATATAAAAAGCAGTTTACTATTGCCATCGGTTATTTTTCCAGCTACTAAATTTCATAACCAAAACAACTCAACCAAAATGCATCAAAAACGAAAAGGCAACTTAGAGTAGGCCACATGAAGATAAAAACGAAAAGGCATCAAACATGGTGTGGTAAAGTACCTCATGAACAGTTGTACGTTGCATGAAATCTGCTGCTGCTCCTTCTACAGAACCAGTCTCAAAGGACTCAGCTTCACTGAGAAAATCAAAGTGCAAATTGAAACTAGTCAGATTTAGTGAGGAAAAACACGTAGTACATAGTTATTTTGCGAAATAATTATTAAAAGATACTGACTTTCCCATCTGGTTTTTGCATCAACTAAAAATTGGTGAAGCAGGAACTGAACAAATTCAGACTGACGTGCTCATATTTTAACCATACAGTAAGGTAAATAATTTAACCACACAAATTTTGAGAAACATTTTCAACCACATTATCTCCTGCTTGAAAAAATATTAATTAAAAATAAGTACTCTGGTAAAATTTCCGATTCGGGTGGCATCAGAACAGATGTCACTCCTTCATGAGGATCGACTGCGGTGGGACTGTCATTAAGCCATCCCTTGTATTCTTCTTCCAGCTCTTGCTGCTCCAACATAGGATTTGATTCGTGCATCAAATCCATGTTCTGTAGTTGTGACTGCAATCATAAGGAGAAGTTTGATATACATCACGCATACCGGGCAAGTAACACAGAGGTATGGAGGGAAGTGGAGGGAAACATAGATACAAAAAGCAGTTTACTATTGCCATGGGTTATTTTTACAGCTACTAAATTTCATAACCAAAACCACTCAACCAAAACTCATCAAAATCACAAAAGTGGAAAGGTATATCTATATATGGTCATTTAAACTGTGGTACATTCTTGCAATAAAAGGGGAGACCTACAGGATCTGATCTGGAATTGATGTTCATATCACAAGAAAATGTGCATATTCGATATTCTGTTTGCAAGATGTACAGTACCTGTGTTAGCATTGATGGCGTAGATGACGTCACCGAATTCAGAAGATAGTTCTGCCAAATAAAAATAAACACAAGAAAAAGGATATGCCTGTTAAATTTTGAATGCCATTTTCTACAAATAAATGTCAGATAAGAAGTTTTTGATAAATATTTTTATTGAAGAAAGTAGAATGCAACAATTCTGTCAGAAGCATATTATCTCAGTGCTGGATAAAAAGACATGAGAGTTTTCTATCAGAGTACAAGACTATGTTTTAACATAAACAAATTCCCAACCACATATTAAAAGGAAAGGCAAAAAATTAAATTTATCCAAACCTTTAACTAAAAATACTAATAATTGCAGGCCATACTGACATTACTTAAATTTACCCGAACCTTTCACATATGATTGCTTTATTAAATAGCAGTAGCATCATGTATGAATCATATACCTTTCTAGATTGAACCTTATGGTAAAGATCCATGATCTGCCTAGAACGTTCATCAAACACACAGGGAGAAGTGATTGGGTCCTCACTGTTTATCAACCTAATAAAACAAAAGAAGAGATGGTGAAGTATCATTAATTTTCTGGTATAATTGTAAAAGGGCTCTAAACTAGCCATGTTTTCTTAATGAAACCTCTGAACTAAGGGTCTTATTAAACTAAAATGGTACAACAGATGTGGATTTTCTTCTGGCAAAAGCAATAATTAATTAATCTGAATCTATTTTGCTAATGTAATGTCTAAGTCAAATTGTAGTTCAATAAAATAATTGTGAAGCTTACCATAATTAACAATTTTCTACATTTGAATTTCTTCCAATTGGAATGGAAATTAGGAAGAAATGTTGGGCATTACATATAATTTAAATGAAAAGATTATGTCATTTTACAGGTCTAAAGTTTAACATGACATATCATTAACTGACAATTTGCTAACTTAGAAAACAGTCAGATATTATTAAAATGAGCAACTAACCTGAGGAATCCTTTAAGATTATTCAGGTGGCTCTGGCATCTAGCCAGTTGAAAATCAACGTCCTGCAAATAAAATTAAGGAAACATTAATCTATGACAAATATATAATAGTGGAATGTCATGTATATGGGAAATTCTGTCACTTCATTTTCCATATTTTTCTTCTGCAAAGCATTAATTTCTACACTTTTGGCCATGACTTGTGCCTTGGAGAAATGGACCATTTTTATATATTTATGGTACATTTCAAGAATGGTTGGTTACTAATAAATGAAACAACTTGTAGTTCAAAATGATAAATCAGTCAATTGATGAGAGCAGCAACAAAATATAAGGAAAATGGAATAGAAAAGGGGGAAAAAAAAAAAAAGACAAGAGGTATCTGGCCTGAGTAGAACCAGTGTTATGGGTACATGACATTCCTTGTATGTTAATGTGTGAGCAATAATAAAAATTGCAAGGTATTTTACCTCCAAAGCCACGCTGCTATTTTCATTCGGATTTTGCTGCTTCCTACAATATATAATAAAACCAAAGAATTTACATGAGACAAACAATAGTCATTAAAATAGGAATGGCATTCTACAAGTAGATAAAGTCATGTGCAAAAGATGCCCGTAATTTAGGCTCTTTCAATTTCAATTATCCAGATGATAAATTCTAGTTTGTTTAACATTTCAATTATAGTAATACCTTATGTCGGTTAACGTGCTGGAAAAAATCTAAACTGATGTATTATATTTTGAGTTTTGACAATAATTGAAAATGTCTTAGTGAATACCTCAATGCTCCCTCTGCAGAATCTTCCTGAAGTTTAAGGTTTTGGAGCAAATCCACCAGACTCTGTATTAAATTAAAGATACAAGGTTTTAGAAAGAAAAGAGAAGAAACCAAAATAAGAAACATAAGGATAAAAAGAGTATGCAGACAAACCTAAAACCAAACATATGACATATGTGTTGCTATGCTATTAATATCTTGCTATTAGGTTGCCACCTAGATTCTCATAAACCCATCATCAAACGTGATATGCAAAACAGGACATGACGGTTCAGTACAAATTAAAGGGACACATGGACCAAAATTAGAAATAAAATCCATAGACAGAGGGGATTATGGGAATAGAGGCAGTGTTGAAGTTTAAGAACAATGAAAGGCCAGCTAGGAATTTCATCGAGCGCCTTGCAGGCGTCGCAACAGCAGAATATATGGCTTCACAATCGATGCATTTGGATCTCCCAAAAGGTATTGGGTTGTAAAAGGGCCAAGAAAGAAGAAAATGAGGAGAGGAGAGGAGAGGAGAGGAGGGAGGAGGCCATGGTGGGTGGCAGACTGACAGGTATGAAAATTGAGTGGAGAAGGGAGACGAGTAGAAGGAATTGAGAAAGTTGGGAGAAGGAATGGAAAGAGCAGAGAGGAGGCCAACAACCAAGGGAAGGAAGATGGTGGGAACGATCGAGGAGGTGGAAGTGGTGAATGGCTAGAGCTGAAGAGCGTAGAGAGCATGACAGCATGAGGTTGAATATTGGTTTTGGTTTCTTAATTTGTTTTAGATTTTAGATAGTTCAGTTTAATTCCTTCTGTCCGACTGTCCGGGTTACTAGTGCTTACAGCTTAGTTTAAAAGGGTGTCACCTTTTTCCAAATAAGTAAATACTAAATAAATATATAAATAAATAAATAAATATAGGGAGATATTATTTACCTCTCTTTTTGATAGCGAAACGCTGAGGCGCATCCAAAAATGATCCGGAAATTATAGAAAAGGAAACATTAGAAACAGAACCAATTATCTTAAAAAAGACAATTTGCAATTCCAAAATGGAAACGTGGAAAGAAAATAACCTTTTTGCCACTTGTGTTTCCGGACCGCATAAAAACTTTGTCACTACATCTTCAATCCTAGTAAATAAGGCAAATATTCAAAATAAGATATATTATATCTGTAGCCCTAATCAGTCATAGAAACAAGCAAAACAACGGTCTATTTGTCTTGATATTTTTGTAAAATATCCCAAAGTGAAAGCTATTTTTTTAAGTAAATCCCAAAAATATTTGATCTGTAAGTCAGAAATGTAAGAAATTATATATTGAACTCTGTTTGTAGCTAGGTTTTAGCAATATTTAGATTTGAAAATTGTTTTTTCACAAATTTAATAATTTGAACAAATAAAAAAAATCTGGACAAAAGACCACAATATGTTTCGGTTTTCCAATGACCAAAATAAAATAAGTAATCCCAATATCTGAATATCATATTTTTTTATTAAAAAGAATATGTGGTTTATAATCTGGCAAAAAAATTTCGCTCATGCTCTTAAATAATCAAAGAAAGATTGGTGATCAGTTTGTACTCCGATCAAGAATGTAACATTTCCTTTTGTGACCGGAGAAACATAATGATTTGCAACAAGAAAATTGGAACAAATAAAAAACAAAATAGGAAATAAGATCAGAAAAATGGAACGGTGCAATAATTAAGTTTGTATTCCAACAAAAAAAATGCATCAACTTTTACCTTTTGTGACCAGAAAAGTGCCACAAATTCCCGGAATGAGAAAACACGATCAGTGCGACATCGACGTCGCATAAAACCGAAAGCTCGTAAGCCTTCTTGAAAAGGCCGGTGCGGCGCTTAGAGAAAGTAGTAAGGCGATAGTCATAATTTTCTATCTTCCCAACGGGTGTCTTACCTCTCACCATTTTATCTGTCAAGCAAATGATTAGTTTTTGCTGCTTTAACTAAAGTGCGCAGGAAAAGGGTCGATGAGAGAAAATAAATTTGCTTTTAGGGTTAACTAAGATTTATAATCTGGGGTTAGAAAAAGTGAGAGGGGTCAGAGGGGCCTGTGCAGTATTTATGCGTGTTAACTAAGTCGGTTGGCAGTATACACCGTTGGGAGTGTATACAGTATACTTATTTATGCGTGTTAATTTCAAGCTAATTCTACTTCGGTCTTCGGAACCTAAATTTGGTATGGTTTACTTATCTAATTACGCCATAACAACATATTTAGATACGACAATATATAGCAATGTAATATGTATTCGTTTGAAGAGAATTAATTGTCAAAACTCAAAATTAAAATATATTTACATATTATTTTATATAATTAAAATAATAGTGTTATCATCACGAAAATTTTCAGACACTCCGGGATCAAAACAATTTTTTTTTATCACTGCCCGTAGGCGGATCAAAACAATTTAAAAGCATCACAAACTGCATTCAGGTACTGCACTAGCTAGTTTAATTAATCAATAATACAGTCAAAACATTTTCAAATTTAGGTGCAAAGGGAACAGACAGGAGAAACCAACCTCCTTGTTTGGAATTGGTGATAGATTCCACTGAAAAAAAAAAAAGCAAAAAAAATCATTCATGAAAATTTCATAATAAATTTAATAAAGATACATATTATATATGAGAAAAATAGGTGAATTAATACCCATTTTCCTGAGCTGGGGTGCTTAGAAAATTTATCAGCACATCCTGGATCCTAATAAATAGATAAATATATGTAGTTATTTGATTGATAAAATAACAATTACAGAAATGGGATACATATTCGCATACATATATTAATGATGCTGATAATTAGAGTAATATATATCTAATAATATTTCGTCGAGATAAGATATCTAGCTTGACAATTATTCCAAAACAAATTACAATAAATTTTTTTTTTTAAAAAAAGAAGAATGTTCCGCTACCAACATTTTGGTTGCCCCCAAATGCCAACATTTTGCTATTAAGTTATTTTTCCAAATTTAAAAATTTAAATGTTAAATTCAAACCATTGATCTTATTTAGTTTAACGAGCAATGCGTTTTCATATAAGTTTTGTAAATTTTGAATTTTATTTGATACTCGATCAAAAGATAGAAAAACAAACGAACATTGTTAACTATGATAGATTCGTTCTAATACGCTCATATTTTAACCTTTGATCGAGTATCAAATAAACTCTAAAATTTTTAAAACTTATATAAAAACACATCGCTCAATAAATTAAATAAGGTCAACGGTTTGAATTTAAAGTTTGAATTTTAAAATTTTAAAAATAAACTAAATTGTAAAATGTTGACATTTGGGACAACCAAAATGTTGGTAGCGGAACAAATGGTGATTTGCAGATACTCAATATATGTCGTTGGATGCACACCAAACAAATTGTCATTTGCAGATATACCCTTGTGAGGGTTTCATGCAAATATGCAATGGATGTCTCACAGGACAGAGAGCTCGTAAAACTTTTTGATGAGACCACAGCGGCGCTTTGAGTAGCATAATAAAATAGTTTAGCAATATTTCCGAACAATTAATTTACTCATATCATAAGTTATAAATATTTTACGCGTTCATTCTTTTTAATGATCATATAGTTTAGATTCGATTATTAGTTGCCAGATGGGACGGATTATAAGGATTATTTGGGATTAGAAATTTTAGACCTTTCAAGTTTTGTATTTGTCGAAAAAATTAAAATAATACTAAAATATTATTAAACTTCAAAACATTACTAAAATAATCAAAATTATATACATAGGTTCGCATTATCATTCTTTGAAAGAATTTAGAAATTTTATTCAAAACATTTAGTGAGTTTATAATTTTACAAAATTTATTTTTATGGTGAAAATACTTCGAAAATAGAAAAGAGTCATATTTCGGCAGATTTTGATATCAAAATATCAGTCAATTTGATTTATTTATATTTTTAGAAATGTATGGATATTTTAATTGGATTTTTGGGGCTATCCAATTATTTTTGATAAATTACTAATTTTTTTGGCTGACGTGGCTCCTCCTGGTTGGTCCTGGTCATCAAAGGTGGTGAGCTGGTGGTTGAAGTGGCAACGCGTGTCAACGCCAATGGAGACAACAAGGCTTCAGCTCTCTATTTCCCGTGAAGCTAGTCACTGTCATGTTGTGTTTGACTTGTTCATAGAAGATCCAGGAAAAAGGGCATTTCGGTGATGGGCTCGTCCTCAATTGTTTAATTCTTTTCCATCCTTATTTTTTTGATTGGGCTTTCTTCGGTTGGGCCCAGTATTTACTCCCGACTGTCATCTGATGGGCTTACTATAGTTGTTTAATTGTTTTCTAAACAGAAATCCTAATGAATTTCCTTCTTATTTCCCAAAGGGGTTCGGTACAAAGGGAATTAGATAACGGTAGTGGGACTGGTACAAAGTGCCTCACACATTGGAATTAAGATTTAAAGGTCAGGCCTTCCACTCAATTAGAGGTCAATTTCCAATTGGATGTGAATGCCCTATTCAATTGATCTGATCCGAACCGATCAGACTTATCGGATGACTAATGAATCAAGGACATCTAATATTTTTTTCGTCTGGGGTCAGGCAGGACCATCAGGTCACGATTCGACCTGACTTGATCCAACTTGGATAAATGTAATTTTGTTGGGTTTAATATGAAAATTATAATTGTATTAGACGATAATTATTATTTAATTACAATTACAATTACAATTTATTACATATTAAAAAAGTAAAATTAATTAAAAACATTTAATCATATTAGGTGGGTTCGGTCGGATCAGCCTGTACTCTGTTCGGGTAAAGCTAGATCAAAGAAGATTAAATTTGAATTCAATTTAGGCACCCCACCTTACCTTGGGTGCTGCTCTTTTAACAAAAAACTAAAAAAAAAAAAAAAAAGGAAGAAGAAGAAGATTAGATTTGAATTAAAATAATAACAATCGAACTCGACTCGCATCCTAACTGGCGTAGGCTACCTGTTTTTGAACAATGATGTTGTTGTAAAGTCTTAGCATTTAGTTTATTATTTCCGACAACTTTGTATAAATCATTTTAAATATTGCTTGTTATATAATAATTATTTCATGACACAAGAATAACACTGTCCGAAGTGACTGAACACTTCCATAGGGAAAAACACAGCACTGGAAAAGATTTGAACTATATTCTATTACAAAAATTATGTATGTAATCTTTCTATTTAATTTTTTTAATACAACATTAAACTTAGAGCTTCGTGTTTGCAATTACAACACATCATCATTTTTTTTTTTTTTGCGTTTAAAAAACAAGACGTGGATTTGCATTCATGGCCTCTCAGGATGAAGTAATTAACTTGTTGCCAAGTAGCTAGCTGCCTAGGTGGTACATTTTGTAATCTTTGTATTCGATTCATTCAAAATCTTGGCTTCTACCTTTTTTTCCCTTTTTTATCTTCATTTTTTTATTTTTTATTTTTTTTAGTGGTAACATGACATATATTTTTTTTCAAGATATGATGGGAGTCAAGTTGTCCAACTGATTTTGAAATTAAGGCCCTGATCAAAATTCCATTTTTTTAACGTGGGATTTCATTTCATTTCATTTCGTTGGAATTTCTTGATCAAAATGAATGGATTTGGTGTCATTTGGTTGGAATTCCTATATAATTAAATCCAACGAAATCATGTGAAATCAATTGAATTGAATTGAAATGAAATGAAATCCCACCTGAGAAACATTTTGATCAGGGCATAAATGTCACAAAGGATCCTAGATAGTCGGGTTTCAAACCCACGACCTTCACTGAAAGTGTGTTGCTATTTGTCACTAAACCAAGAGCTGGTTCTCATTAAATGATTTTTTTTTTTTTAAATTTGGTAAACTTGATATTGGTTGCAACATATAGACGGAAAGGGAACAACTAGATGGAGTAAGGGTGAAGGCAATTTAGACCATTTCATTGTCTCAGCTATCCCTTCAGAAATTGAACCCTTCAATGAGTATGTCCAGGACTACTTGTCAGAAGTTGCATTTTATCTTCTTCTCCAATCCTTCACTATTGACTTATTGTAAAATTGCATCTAAAAATTCATCAGCTTACCACTAAGGAGTTTAATTAACATATGCTTGTTCACATGATGGAGAACATAAGAGAGTACAGGACATTTCAGCAACAACAGTATTCAAGTGAAGCTGTCTTATGCCTTCTTTAATCAGTTATCTCTTACAACTTCTGAGATATAAGAGTTTAATAATTTAAGTCTTCACTCTGCAGTACAAACAAAGAAAAGAGGAAAAAAATAAAACTATAATGCCAACTTGAGTTGAAAGTCTGTCATTTGAAAGATCTTTGGTCTTCCACCTGTCCTATTGACAAAAACCTGATTTACTGTGTACATGTAACATAAGACAAAGGATCCTCTGTTAATTGGTCGCTTGTACATAAACGCAACAGTATTGCTTACTGCTACATGCCTCATCAGGTATCTGTTTTTGAACATGGATGTTGTTGCAACTGATACTTCTTAATTGGTCCCCTCCAATTATAGGATTTTGTTGCACATCACAGTGTAGAATTTGCATCTGACATTGTATTAGAGTGGACAAATCTTAATGGTGCATTGTGAATATTAAAGCTGTCTGCTTCTTTAAAACAACTCTGTAAATTATATTAAAGGATCCGGATTCCATGCCGTATATTACTATAGAGTATGTTTGGACTGCTTGAGAATATAATTAGATTACGTTATTTGAAATAAAAAATTATTATTCCTAGATGGTTAATTAAAAATAAACATTTTTAGATCAAAGGTGTTATTATTAAGTAGTTGACAGTTATACAGTTATAATCTAATGATTTTGATATGATTATCATATTTATATTATTGCTTGACTGGTTCATAAACTTCATTCAAAAAAATATCTACATGTAACAGTACCATTGGTATTAATAATAAGTAATATAAGAGCTATGTTTTTAAAAGTAATGAACTAATGCTTGAGCACTTCATTAGACAAGTTGTATCAGCAAGGGTAGATTCTAAAAACAATAGCATTTCTGACAGTACGAGGCAGTAAAATTTTCAGTTATTGCTCTTCAGACACTTCATCAAAATTGATCACCATTTCATACATATCAACCAATTATTCTCATACTACACCAATCATGTATTCACGCATCACCTTAATTCTTGAGTTGCCTCTAGTGCATAGTTGTCACTTGCCAGAAATGGGGCCTGTGTGCAGACTGCAGAGGTAGATCTTCTACTTGAGAGGTAGCATAAGGCGTAGCTAATTAATGACCTGGCATCTGCAATAGAACACGAAACAGTAAGTGGCCTATAGCACACATAAGCAATTTAATCCTTAAACAGGCGTTTAGATAACTTATTCCTAGCTAATTAAACTTTTGTGATTTTTAGCTAATTAAATGTCATCTCAAATTTCAAAGATGTAAACTTCCCAAATGATTCTATTATCGTGATTAAAAATGTTGATTCCATCAAATCTAACCATCTAACAAGAACGGGCGCTGTAAGGAGAGGAAATGCAAAATAAATTTTGTATTTTCATCCAGTGCTCATGTAATTGTCTCTTAATAGTTATTTAAACTCTAATATATATTTATAAAATATATGCTACGGAAGGCCGTTGCTAAATTATACTCTTGTAACCACCTATTGACAAAAATGACTTGATTTACTATCTCGTCACTTCGTAATTAATTCATATATCGATCTATGATTGTCTTCTTATTCATTTTTTTTTTTCTAATTGCACCCTTTCAAAATGGAGATGACTTGGTAAGAATATTAGTGACAAGTTTGCAACTACAGACAGCAGTAATAAGACTTTGGGTTGAAATTGCTTCGTGCCATTAGCTCCAATATGGGTTTTGCTAATGAGAAAGATAGCATCTGAGCGGTTGGATAGTGGTATTTCTTCCCGCTCCTTGACGGCTGCATTCATTAATTGCCAAAACTATTACAAGTAGAAATCGGCAAAAATCCAAAGAAATAGTTATTTTCAAAACAATTATTCCCAAATCGGAATGATATATATCTTCAAAAAAAAAAAAAAAAAAAAAATCGGAATGATATAGGTGCCAGCGGTCCCAAAATTAAAACTCCCAATCGAATTAATCATGGGGCCTCCAAGAAGCTTTATCAACATTTCCACATGTACTCTATCACTATTATTGCTAAGGGAACTAATATCCACTACCATTACCCTGTTGTCATGACAAAGATGAGCCATCTTCAAATCTTAACCATTCGTTGCAATTCTATGGCTAAGATGCATAGAGTAGATTTCATAATAATATAATATCATATGAATATTGAGTACTATGATCATTTTACCTCTCTGTGTCACCAGGACATGCGCTAGTGTTCAAAAATATTATAGCTGAGGTTGCCTATAAATAGGTTCCATATTAGTCATGCAATCTCACACGAATACAAGTAGAAGCACTTTGAAACTGAAAGGTGAAAAAGAGAGGTTGAAGAATGGCGAACTTTGTACGGGAGGAGGAGCCACCAGCGAGCCCTATTGGACAGCGTTTCAGTGACGATGCCAATATCTTGGGTGTGTTCGAATTCAAAACACCAATGGATGACTCGTCACTCGTTGATGTTCTGGCGAAGATCTTCCTAAATGTCCATCTACGGTTCACTTCTATTATGGTTGTTGTTACTTACTTAAAAAATTATATAGTAAAATATTGTTCATATTTGTTTTATTTGAATAAGGTTAAGTTTTAGTTTATTTTATTTTACATCAAGTATAATTTAATTAGTACCGAATTTCATGGGAGCCTTAATTAGCCTATTAACAAACTGTATCATTTAAACAACATTATATAAGATCAATTGTTCATTTAAAATTATAACGTAAATTTGATAAATTTATGCAAAAACCAAAATTATACTATGACGAGGCACACAAAAATTTTGGCATAATTTTCTATATGCGGTTAATAACCGTTACCCTTTGTGCAGTGCATGAATGTTTGTTGAGCCTTAGCATCACAACAGGATGCAGTACTAAATGTCTATGATATGCATCCTTATGTTCATCTTATTAATTACAATAATATTGTGATACAAGGAGGAAGTTCTTTGTATACAGAGTAAAAGTATTATCAGAAAGAATCACTTCAGGATGATCAAGTCTGAAACACTTGACAATTTATATTAGACCATCTCAATATGATTCCAAACAAAAATGTACCTTGTTGACCCGGTGTTATTTTTACATATAGGTTATTTTCTTATCAAATTGTATAAAATATTAGTGATATTTGAAGTCTTACCAAAAGATAGTTAACATAAGAATCAATTAATTTTAAGTTATTTGGCAAATAGTAAAAAATAATTAAAATTTATCATTATATATATAATTTTATATGGTGCATACTAATGTACTGGAGCTTTGGTGCATACTAATATACTCTTCGATCTGTTTCAAAATGACCGATCCAAACCATGCAATATGATCTCCTTATTGTAATCTCTTTGCCGACTGAATTATATATATATGAAATTTTTAAGTTTTTTTTATTTTTAATTAAAAACTGTTGTTTTTTAACGTTTCAGAAAAAATTAGATTAACGATTTTCTAAAATTTCAAAATATATATATATATTATAAGAATTCAAAAAAATATAAAATTTGGTCGACAAGGAGATTATAATAGAAAGATCATATTTGATGGTTTGAATCGGACATTTTGAAGTTTATCGAAAAACTTGGATCAGTATGCATCAAAACCTCCGATACATTAGTATGCACCATAGATATTCTCTCTCTCTATATATATATAAGGATGAACAGTTTTGGTTCAATTAATATCCTAGTTTCAAAGTAATGTTAGATTTTGAAATTTTTTTATATGATTGTCAGCTTAAATATACTATAAAATATCTTACCACGTTATTAGATGTTAAGAACCGAACCTGAATGGACACCAAATTAAAGTAGCTTCCACTTTGTAGTGTAAATAAAGCATATGAAGAGAAAAATAAATCAATTCAATTTCAGTTTGGAGAACAAATTAAATAGAATCTGAAATCTAATTTTTGTTGCGATTATAACCATCTTCATAAATTGTCATTCATCATTACAGCTGCTAACTTCTATATGCTCTTATGAATATTCCTCATTAATTCTTGTATATATAGGTAAAAGACGAAAAAGGCATTGTTAGATGGAGAAAGGTTATGGTTAATTTTAAAGACCATGTTTGCCTCCCAAATTTTCCTCCAAATCTTGAGCATTATGATGAGTATGTACACGACTACCTCACTCAAATCGCAATGAGTGGACTTCCTCAAACTCGACCGCGGTGGGAATTTCATATCATCAAGTACCCAACCAAAAGAGCACATGGTAGTACACTTTGAAATTTACATCGAGTACACCAAAAAAAGTTATTTATATTTATAATAAAACTTGAAATGAAAGATAGCGAATATTGTTGTGCAATTCTTTTCTTTGCATTTGAGTGGATTTTGTTTTGAAACTGAAAACTATTCAATTAATCAAAAAACTGGAACAAAATGCCACAATGACTCAAATAAATCGGAACTTCAGATTCCGACTTATCAATGGAGGAATTTGATTTTGATGATATACCTCTGTTCTTAAAAATTAGTACCCTGATTCCCTTAGAAATTTTCGTTTCCTGCACACATGGCGTGTTGTGTTTGAATGTATTCATAATCTTACGGTAGGAATTTCTTTTTCATTGTACTTAAAGTAAGAACAGTGTGTAATTTTAAGGCCCTCCAGTCAGGCTCCAATATATGCATGGTGTGTTTGCAGTTTGCACTAAAATATTTAAATTCAAAAGTAATATATTTTCCATGTTATTTTTTGTTTAATTCAAATTATATCTCAATTAACAATACTGAACTAATAATTATCTCATAGGAACTTTGGTGATAAAACTCCATCACTCGCTCGGCGATGGTTTTACTCTAATGAGCATATTGTACTCATATTTTAAAAGTGCCGATGATCCCTCTCGACCACTCACTTTCCCAACCTCCAAAAAACAGGAGGTGCGAGAAGGCCCGTCCTGCAGGGGTGTAATGCGAAACTTGTCCTCAGGTTTATACTCAATTACAGACTTTTGTTGGACTGTCTGGAAAAGCACATTTGGTGCAGATGCGGTATCTCCGATAAGATCAGGTTACCCTGAGGATCAAAACCGGCCTATCGATATCTCCTTGTTGGAGTTTCCAATGAATGACATCAAAAAGATCAAAGAGAAAATCAAAGGGGTAAGTTTCAAATGCCTACTGATATTTCCTCTGTTGATCTATGGTAAAGGAACCTGGTTGCATTGATAATGCAAAGCTTAACACTGCTTCTTATATTTGCTTACAAGATGGTTGAATCTTGATCAATGAGTTAAAGTCGTATTTTTGTTTAATTTTCTGTGTTTTATTTCAGACCGTAAATGATGTCATCAGTGGCGTAATCTTCTATGGTGTGAATCTGTATATGCATGCTTGTGGCCATAACAGCAAAGGAGCAAATGTGACAGCAACAGTGGCAGTCAACACCAGAATTCTAAGAGCCTACCAGACAGTTCAAGAGATGACAAAACCAAATAGCAAAGCACCATGGGGAAACAATGTTGCTTTGCTCCCTGTCGCCGTGCCAATATGCAAAGATAGTGAAAATGTAGATCCACTCTACTTCGTTGCAAAAACGAGCAAAACCATCAAGGCAAAGAAGAACTCCCATGGTCTGTTTCTGTCAGGATTATTACTGAAAACCATGGGAAAAATAAAAGGTCCAGAGGTATAAAACTATGTTTACTCAAAATCCTTACATCATACAAATTAACAGAAGTTTTGTAGGAATTAATGTTGGGTAGAAGTTACTGACTTACTTTTGTTAGATTATTTGGTGTTGGAACGGCCCGTCCCAATTCTGGGGCGGCCCGGTCCAATGCTCTGGGGTGGTCCGGTCCAATTCTGGGACGGCCCGTTCCAGACTCTGCGCCATATTAGGAAATAATCTATTTTTGGTGGGCTGATTCTGCTTGGTTTCCAAGTCATTAAGTTATATGGTAATAGGCTAAACGTGGCTGTGAAGAAAAGCAAGGTTTTGTGCAGGGGTGTGTTGCCTTTTATAGGTGGTTATATTTAGAAACAATGGCTATTTTCTGATGGGTAAAATAGGTATTGTTTGGAGGCCAAGAAGCCTTTGGCTCTCTGTATATAAAGGGGTTGGTCCCCAAGGGACAAGATAATCACGTTGCTGGCTGTATACATGTGTTGATAACAGCCATCTTCAGCCTCTCTCTCTATTCTTCCATCACATAGTTAGAGAAGGTGCCCTAGTTCAGGCATAAGGGTACCAAGGCGTGTCTTGTTCTCTTGGAAGACTTCTCTCCCGACTTTGGCACGTGGAACAGAAGGTGTAAGGTGCATACACATCACAAGATATCAAGAACTCGAGGAGATCCAAGATTCAGGCCATAGCGATGGAATTAGGTAAGCTTCCGCTCAAAGATTTAGTTTCTGGTGTATTTGGAACGGTCCGGTCTATGACCAGAACGGTCCGTTCCAACTGCTGGTTCAGCGAGTTATGTTTAAGTTTCTGGGTTGCTTATTTGACATGTTAGAACTGTTAATCCTTTGGCCTTTAAAGCAAACCAACAAGTGGTATCAGAGCCACTCGTCGTGAGCCAGTAGCATGACACATAAGTTTGGATCTATTTGAATTGATTTGGTGAGATTGTTGATTTGAACTGAACTGTTTAAGTTTCTGGCACATATGTTTTGGAACGGCCTGTCCCAGGTCTGGAACGGCCCGTCCCAGGACTGGGACTGCCCTTCCTTGGACTGGGACGGCCCGTCCCAGGACTGGGACTGCCCGTTCCAGACTTTTTTCTGGAATTTTTTCTGGATTGTTTTTTCTGAACTGTTTCTGACTTATCTAGCTTTTAGACGGTTCGTTTCATGGCTCGAACGGACCGCTCCATTGTTTATTAAGTTATTGTGCCAGACTTATTGTTTGTGAAATTGCAATTGCTTGAAAAGATTTTGAAAATTAAGTTAAAGTTTTGAAAATTCAAAATCGGTTAAAATCTGACCTAATTGGATGAATTAGATTTAGAGTAGATCTATTGTCAGGTTAGGAGAGAAATCTTTAGGGTTTCTCGACCTAGATTAGGACGACAAATTCTACTCTTCTCTGCGGTTTTCAGGCGGTCCGTTCCACTCCGGGACGGCCCGTTCCACTTCAGTTTTGGTTGCAAACTGTTAGGTATTGACCAGAGTATAGGACGGTCCGTTCTACAACCAGAACGGTCCGTTCCAGAACCAGATTGTTAGGTTTTAAGCTAAAATTCAAGTTGTTTGTACTGGTAAGGTACAAATGACACTTTATGCATCCCTCCTCTTCTCTTCTTTGCCGTGGTTTTCATTAGTAAGAGCTGTAAGCGTTGGGTTACACCATGTTGTCACGAGGACAAGTTCTGTCGCAGAAAATAAGGTCGGCGCCTAAAGTGTCCATATGACCCTGGCCTTTTCTGGGAATCTTGCCTGGATGTGGTGTAATTTCAATGGCTGCTGGCTGAACGGGAGACCACCGCTTTCTTTTCTTACCTCAATATGACTCGTACTGGCTTGTATGGTCATATTTCTCTTTGGTTCTCTTCTGGTCTATTTAGGGCGGACCGTTCTCTCACCAAAACGGTCCGTTCCATGTTTGTTGGTTCGTATGTATTTCATACGATTCAATGTGTATACCTTAGGGTTTGCAACTGGGTCCTAAGTCTATATCATCCTAGGTCAGTATTTAGTTAGGCTTTTCATATTAGGATTAATGTGCATAATGAAAAGTCTAGAATTAGGTATATTTTAAGTCTAATATAAAGGTAATTTGAGTTGTATTTTGAGAATTGAACCAATATTAATATCATCCCGCCAAAGTGGGCTCTCATATTAATGGTTGTTTCAAAGACTCAGGTACAAAGTGTATTAAGGTACATGTAACTTCTAAACTATGGATCGGCCCAAAGGAAGGACATAATTTAAAAAACTACATGTACAATGTTTTGGTAGAATCAAATGGGTAATGATTATAAGGTTTTACATACAATTAATTAATCGGCCCAAAGGAAGGTTAATTAATTGATATGTTATGAATCGTTACATTTGATGCTACACCTAGTTAATTGAAGTTTGCTTGGAGACTCCAAAGAGCACTTGCAAATGAATAAAGACTAGTAGATGGGATTTAGACCTTTATATTTTATGATTTAACTTATACATTATGGTTATTAACATTAGTGTATTTTGTCTTTGGTTTATTTTAGCAAATATTCCAGCTAGCATTAACAGCATACCCATGCTGACTGGTTCCAACTTTAACGAATGGAAAGAGAACTTGATGATAGTTCTCGGTTGTCTAGATCTTGACCTTGCATTTAGGGAGGATAAACCACATGAGATTACTGCTAAAAGTAATCAACAACACATTCAAAGTGTGGCTCAGTGGAATCGCTCCAATCGCATGGGCATTATGATCATAAAGAAGACAATCCCAGAGGCATTCAGGGGTACCATTTCTGATTCCGATGAGGCTAAGGCATGCTTGGAAGAAATTGAGAAGAGATTTGCCAAGAATGAGAAATCGGAGATTTGTACATTCATGGCAAGACTCACCTCTATAAAGTATAATGGAAAAGGCAACATTCGTGAGTACGTTTTGGAAGTATCTAATCTTGCTTCAAAGTTACAAGCCCTTAAGTTAGACATATCTGAAGAAATTCAGGTGTGTCTAGTGCTTAACTCTCTCCCTAGTCAGTATAACCATTTCAAGGTTACTTATAACTGCACTAAGGACAAGTGGACTCTGAATGAACTGATTTCGCATCTAGTTCAAGAAGAGGAAAGGTTGAAGCTTGATAAGACACATAGTGCTAACGTTGCCTCTACTTCCAAGAATAATGGGAAGAAGAAACAAAACAAGAAAAAGGCTGCTAATTCAGAGCCAAAGAAGGAACCCAATAAGGGAAAGACTGGCAAGAAGTCAAAGAATCCAAATGGGTGTTTCTTCTGTGGCGAAGAGGGACACAAGAAGACTGATTGTGCAGGCTACATAGCTTGGCGCAAGAAGAAAGGTATGTCTCTCTCTTTGGTTTGTTCAGAAGTTAATTTAACTTCAGTACAAAAGGATACTTGGTGGATTGATTCGGGTGCTACAACTCACATAAGTATCTCTATGCAGGGTTGCCTGAGCTGCCGCAAGCCAAATGATGGTGAAAGATACATCTATGTGGGCGATGGCAAGAAGGCACAAGTTGAAGCTATTGGGCATTTTAGATTGTTACTTAGGACTGGATTGTATTTGGATTTATATGAGACTTTTGTTGTACCGTCTTTTAGACGAAATTTAGTTTCTATTTCTGTACTGGACAAATTCGGTTACTATTATTCTTTTGGAAATGGAAAATTCAGTTTATCTCATAATTCTAAATGCGTTGGATCTGGTTTTCTTTCAGTTTATGACAATCTATATTCTTTGGAAACTATTGCTTCATATAATGAATCTTTGCATACAAGTACTAGAAGTGTTAAGCGTAAATTAACTCATGAGAATTCAGGTGCACTTTGGCATAAGCGTTTAGGTCACATTTCTCCAAAGAGAATTGAAAGACTTGTGCAAAGTGAAATACTCGATCCTTTAGACATGACTGATTTAGGCCCATGTAAAAGTTGTGTTAAAGGAAAACAAACCAATAAAAGGAGATATGATGCCAATAGAACGAGTGATGTCTTAGAACTGATTCATACGGATATTTGTGGACCATTTCCTACACCTACAAGGAATGGTCAAACTTACTTTATCAGTTTCATAGACGATTATTCAAGATTTGGTTATCTATATCTATTAAGTGAAAAAGCGCAAGCTTTGGACGTGTTCAAATCATTTAAGGCTGAAGTTGAGTTACAACTCAACAAAAGGATTAAGCAAGTCAAATCTGACCGTGGTGGTGAATACTATGGTAGATATAACGGTTCAGGTGAACAACGTCCAGGGCCTTTTGCTAAGTTTCTAGAGGAAAATGGCATTGTCCTTCAATATACCATGCCAGGATCGCCTAGCATGAATGGAGTAGCTGAAAGGCGAAACAGAACATTGAAGGACATGGTTAGGAGTATGCTCAGTCATACTAATTTGCCAAGATCTCTTTGGGGCGAAGCGCTTAAAACGGCAGCCTATTTACTCAATCGTGTACCAACTAAGGCAAATAACAACAAAACTCCCTATGAAATGTGGACTGGTAGGAAACCAAGTTTACAACATTGTCGTATTTGGGGATGTCCAGCTGAAGCTCGGCCTTACAAGCCAAATGAGAAGAAGTTGGACGAAAGGACAGTTAGTTGTTATTTCATTGGATATGCCGAACGTTCTAGGGGTTACAAGTTTTACGATCCCACTAATAGGAATATATTTGAGACGATTATAGCTAAGTTCTTTGAGGATGTTTTGGTTGTGGGGGGAGATATGACACATCAGGATATTATCTTCGAGGAGGAAACAAGCACTGATCTTCAAACGGACCGTGACATGGCTGAAACGGACCGTTCCAGGATTGGAACGGACCGGTCTGAAGCTGAAACGGAACGGTTGATCATAGATACAGTGCCCAGGATTGAAACGGACTGTTCCAATGCTGGAACGGACCGTTCCAATGCTGGAACAGATCCTGTTCCAGATCCTATGGACTTGGATCTTGGAAATAATCAAGTTGAAGATAATAATGTCATTGAACAACTGCAGACACCTCAAGAACTTGTGCCTAGGAGATCCACTAGAGAGAAAAGACCAGCAATACCTAATGATTATGTGGTCTATCTCCAAGAACATGAGTTTGACATTGGGATGATGAAAGATACTCATGATCTTCGTCAAGCTTTGGACAGTCCAAACTCACAAAAGTGGATCGATGCCATGAATGAAGAAATGAAGTCCATGTATGACAATGATGTATGGGACTTAGTACCATTACCAGAAGGAAAGAAACCTATTGGTTGCAAATGGATTTTTAAGACCAAAAAGGATTCTAAGGGTAATGTGGAAAGGTATAAGGCACGTCTTGTCGCTAAGGGCTTTACTCAAAAAGAAGGTATTGATTACAAAGAGACTTTCTCTCCAGTTTCATCGAAAGACTCTTTTAGGGTAATCATGGCACTTGTGGCACATTTAGATCTTGAGCTTCATCAAATGGATGTTAAGACTGCGTTTCTCAATGGAGACATTGATGAAACCATCTATATGGTGCAACCACACCACTTTGTATCGGACGATCCAAAGAAAATGGTTTGCAAACTTAAGAAATCCATTTATGGGCTCAAACAAGCGTCTCGACAATGGTATTACAAATTCCATCGAGTGATTCTCTCATTTGGTTTCGAGAGTAACCCGGCGGATGATTGTATATATCACAAGTTCAGTGGGAGTAAATATTCTTTCTTGGTTTTGTATGTGGATGATATACTGCTTGCCACAAACGATAAGGATATGTTGCATGAAACTAAGAAATTTCTATCTAGACATTTTGAAATGAAAGATCTTGGTGATGCATCATACGTGTTAGGTCTTAAAATACTTAGAGATCGTTCTCAAGGTATTTTGGGTCTATCACAAAAGGCCTATATCGATCAAGTACTCAAGCGGTATGATTTGGAAAACTGCAAACCAACAGAGACCCCTGTTGCTAAAGGGGACAAGTTCAGTCTTGAACAATGTCCCAAAACACAGTTGGAAAAGAAGCAAGTAAAGGACAATAAGTATGCCTCTATAGTTGGAAGCATAATGTATGCCCAAGTGTGTACACGTCCAGACATTGCTTTCATTATAGGTATGCTAGGCAGGTATTTGCATAATCCAGGAATTCAGCATATCAAGGCAGCCAAACGAGTTTTGAGATATCTTCAGAAAACTAAAGACTATGCACTAACATATCGGAGATCAGATAGGCTGGAGGTCATAGGATATTCTGATTCTGATTTTGCGGGGTGTCAAGATAGCTTAAAATCAACCACAGGGTTCATCTTCATGATGGCAGGTGGAGCTGTTTCATGGAAAAGTGCCAAACAATCCCTAGTGGCATCTTCTACCATGGCAGCAGAATGCGTGGCTTGCTATGAGGCATCATTATTTGGAACATGGTTGCGAAATTTTGTCACTAGGCTGCGTGTAGTGGACTCTATCCAGACTCCACTAAGAATTTTCTGTGACAATAACTCGGCAGTCATGTATGCTAACAACAACAGAAGCTCAGCCAACTCGAAGCACATCGACATCAAGTTTCTGTCTGTTAAGCAAAAGGTTGAGAATGACGAATTATCAATCAAGCACATTGGAACAAACTCAATGATAGCGGATCCACTCACTAAAGCATTAATACCCAAGCAGTTTCTGAAACATGTAACTAGTATGGGTGTAATTTCAGTTGAGGATTCTAGGCTTTAGTGGGAGTTTTGTTCAGTGGGAGTGCTAGATTAGATGATGGATTTAGTTTATTCAGTTATTCAGTGTATTATGTAATGAATATTTCTGCAGAAATGAATAAAGTTTCAGTTTTCAGATTCAGTTTCAGTTTTCATTCTCAATTTATTTAAGTTGACCTCACTTCAGTTTTGGGTGACCAATAAAGTTGGAAATAGACACGTGACAGTCACACTTACGTGTATTTTCCATACCACTTATACACATCTTAATTCGATGTCGTTCTTTATAATGATATTGTGATCATTGTGAGTTTAGTTGCGACGGCTTTATAGGATTAGAGGCCTATAAATGCTATAATGTAACGAATGCTTCCTTGGTCTTCTATTTATTGTAAATGATGGACGGAATTAAAGGCACAAAATCTATTACCATAAAAATATGAGCTCATTAAGTTAAGGACTTTGGATAACACTAAGCATAATAGCCCAAGTGGGAGATTGTTAGATTATTTGGTGTTGGAACGGCCCGTCCCAATTCTGGGGCGGCCCGGTCCAATGCTCTGGGGCGGTCCGGTCCAATTCTGGGACGGCCCGTTCCAGACTCTGCGCCATATTAGGAAATAATCTATTTTTGGTGGGCTGATTCTGCTTGGTTTCCAAGTCATTAAGTTATATGGTAATAGGCTAAACGTGGCTGTGAAGAAAAGCAAGGTTTTGTGCAGGGGTGTGTTGCCTTTTATAGGTGGTTATATTTAGAAACAATGGCTATTTTCTGATGGGTAAAATAGGTATTGTTTGGAGGCCAAGAAGCCTTTGGCTCTCTGTATATAAAGGGGTTGGTCCCCAAGGGACAAGATAATCACGTTGCTGGCTGTATACATGTGTTGATAACAGCCATCTTCAGCCTCTCTCTCTATTCTTCCATCACATAGTTAGAGAAGGTGCCCTAGTTCAGGCATAAGGGTACCAAGACGTGTCTTGTTCTCTTGGAAGACTTCTCTCCCGACTTTGGCACGTGGAACAGAAGGTGTAAGGTGCATACACATCACAAGATATCAAGAACTCGAGGAGATCCAAGATTCAGGCCATAGCGATGGAATTAGGTAAGCTTCCGCTCAAAGATTTAGTTTCTGGTGTATTTGGAACGGTCCGGTCTATGACCAGAACGGTCCGTTCCAACTGCTGGTTCAGCGAGTTATGTTTAAGTTTCTGGGTTGCTTATTTGACATGTTAGAACTGTTAATCCTTTGGCCTTTAAAGCAAACCCACAACTTTAACATCGCCTGAGGTCATCGACTGTTTCTATATCAGCCTTCGTCGGTCCATTCAAAATTCAAATTGTTCAATACTAATTATCACTTTTTATTGTTTTTCTATGTCCAGGCAATTTTTAAGTATATGCACAAAACAATGAAGAACACAAGCTTAGGCATCTCCAATTTGGTCGGACCAACTGAACAGATGATGATAGCTAATCATCCAATCGACAAATTTTATTTCGTCACTACCGGAGGGCCCCATGTAAGACATAAAAAATGTCCAATATTATAGTCAGTTTATGATCATTTGTAAAGATCACTACATATATATTCAATTAACTGTCATTACTTTTGCAAAATTCACTGATTCGCATAGACAGAACTGGTGTTCCGGTCCCAGAATTCCATTACAATTTCTGCTTAAAAAAGGAACAAAAATTCTAATTATGCACCTTCTCATTTTTTTCCCCAAAAAAAAAAGTATGGCTTGCTGCAGCCTAATTGGTTTTGCTGCAGAGTCTTTCTTTCGGAGTGGGAAGCTACATGGGGAGACTGAATGTCGTTATGAGAACCGAGAGAGGGTTCATAAATCCAACCCTTATGGTCAATTGCATCGAGAAATCATTTCAGAGGATATTGGAAGCAGCTACATGAAATTGTTTAGTTTGTTCAAGCACAACACTAGTGCATATTAATATATCTCAAAATAATTATTCGTCCTGGATTCTGAATAATGTTTGTGAGAATGTCATTATTATTATCATATAAATAATAAATGTATGATGCCTCTTTCTCATATATAAATGTCTAATCTATCAGTTTGTTTCATATTCCATATTTTTTATTTTTTTGGTTTTTCAGAGTATTAGGTAGTCTTAATTCATGTTTTTTTTTTCTTTTTTTTTTTTTTTTTGCCAGATTAGTTACATAACAATAAATGAAATATAAAAATGTATTCCAATGTGCCCTTGAAATTTGTGCTATGTCCTTTTATATCATGCTATGTCCTTTTATATCAATCTTAAATGCAAGTTGCAAGTTAAAAGGTAAATTTTCAGTGAGTACAATCAAATAGTTAGTAACCACTCGTCCACTCCTCTCTAGATCTCAAGGAATTCTATAAATTGGTACTGCGGACGGTGTGGAGATTGTCAAGCGCTAACCAAAGCATTACATTTACCTCGAAACCCAACATTTGACCCGCCGCAAATTTGAACATTAACTTATGGCACAGAAAATCTAATTCTAACAACCCCAGTTCCGACGCGTGATACCAAAAATAAATAAAAAAGAAAAGAAAGTTGTCTAAGTTCTGACTTCTGACTTGGCACGAACTAGGTCAAACACCAACCAAAGAGCTGAATTTTCTTTTTTAGGTTATTTATTTCCATTGAATCCAACAATCGCAATTTCCTTTTCCTCTTCTCCAAGCCGTTCCCAACTCGGATTAACACTTATTTCTTCTTCTCCAAGAAAAATGCTACTTTCTCTTCCCTCCTTAAACCTCCACTCGCTCTCTTCTCTCTGAAATTCGCCTCAATCAGAATTGGTGAATAACTGAATATTCATTTGACAAGCTAGACTACAAAGAGAGAGAGAGAGAGGATGGCATTGCCAACTGTTAAGCTTTTTTCTCTTGCACTAAAGAGTATTAGTAAACCCATTGCTGCTAGGCTCAAGCAACAAGCTGGGATTCATCCCAAGTTTCGCAATCTCATTATTAGCCTTGCGCAGGTTACATTTCCTTTTTTCTGATTTCTTTTAAGGAAATGTTTCTTAATTCTGACTTTGGTTGTGTCTTTCTTTTTTTTTTTCCTTTTTTTTTTTGTTAAATTGGTTTGAATTACTGTTCTGCAATGAATCAGGAATGTTAATCAGTCATCTAATTTGTCCTATTCACTCCGTACAAAAAGTTACTGGTTTTATTTTAAAAAAAAAATGATTGGTGAAATATTAATTGTATTCTGGAATGGGTCTATCACGAATTTACTGCAAACAACTACTGATGTATTAAATTATATGATATTTTTCTGTGAACCGGGTTCCTTGGTACTTAAGCTGAAATTGCTAGTTCACCACTTCAGTTTACCTGACATTGCTATCCGCAACCAATCCTCACAAAACTTTTGTAACATTTGGACCAATACTAATTACATTATGCAATATCTCTGAAAATATCTTATTGTTAAGAATAGTAAACAACTGAAGAGATCATTTCAACAATATTAATTAATTGTTGCAACTGCTACCTGGGATGGCTGTCAGCTTACTTAATGCAGTTAAACTAAATAGAATTGAACTAGATTGAATTTCTTCTGGATATAGGTAGGGGGGGATGGAATTAGCTTAAGTTCGGATAAAGAAAAATGTTGTGATGAAACCACCCAGCCCGAAATGGACAATTGTTTATTAACTGCTCATACCCATTGATGCATGAAAATCAGCAATATACATTTTTCTTACCTTGAGTTCATGGGGAACATAAACTGCATCTGACTGAATACATGCCAGAATAAATAGCATTCACCAATTTACCCCTTGCTCACAATGTTTGGTTAGGAGATGAAAAGGAATTGGAAAAAGAGTTCAAAGAGAAGGGTTTTATTGAAAAGGTCACACATCATATCTTCTCTTTCCCATACAGAGGATTGAAATGGTCATCCTTAAATACTGACCATCCTTTATCTTGTCTCCAACTCCAAAAGAGAGGACCCCTATTATTATTCATAAAACAGCTCTTTTCAAAATTGAAATTTCATTTTTGAAAAAGAAAAGGTAACAGTATGGTACTGCCTGGAGTTAGACTCCTTGTTCTGGCCATGAAGAAAGTGTGAAAGTCTGTCTTTTCCACGCTCATAGAACGAGCCTGCAATCACCCCCATATCTGTAGCAGAATGGCCAATTAGACAATTAGGAATTCCACCTTAGATTTGAGTGCTTGAACTTTCTGTGATTGCATTGAGTTAATGGCTTGTTCCATTTATTAAATGTGTTGCTTTCTTTGCCAATCAGGCAAACCACCGAATCTCTACAACTCTGCAAAGGCAGCTATATGGGCATTCAACGAATGTGGAGATCAGACCTTTAAATGAGGAGAAGGCTGTTCAAGCTGCTGTTGACCTAATTGGGGAGCTCTTTGTTTTCTCGGTACATTGTCTTAATCTTTTAATTCATCACATGTCAAACACCAAATTTGCTTTCACACTCAAGACCAAAAGGATTACAACAATATAGATCCATGAATTATTGTACCGATCTATTTCGTAGAACACTGTTTGTGCTGGGTTAAATTATGCAGGACTTGAATTATACTTCATTCAGAAGTGGTACTATTATGCCAGTTGATGCATTTGTATGTTTGCTCTTATCACTTGTTGGTATCTTATATTTAAAGTTGTGTAATTAGTAATTACCAATAGTTTATACTAGCTACTTGTTTTTCTGTTCACTAATAATTATTTCTTTCTGTAAGGTTGCTGGTGGGCTTGTGATTTTTGAGGTGCAAAGAAGTGCCAGGTCAGAAGCTAGGAAAGAGGAAAACCGTAGGCAAGAAATTGAGGTACATTAAATTTGTTTGAGTACAACTATGCTACCTATGGTAGGAGAAACAAAACATATTATCTGGAAAGGACAGAAAGGAGAAGAGCAGTGGTTTTGGTTCTCTTCTGCTAAGCTCGAAAGCACGACTGGAACTTTTTAAATGTTATTTTTTTATTATTACAAAACTATTCAAAATTGGAGGAGGAAAAAAAAAAGCAAGTTTTCGGACAACAGTATTTTTCACAGTTAAAAATGAGTCTACAATCTGCACAAAGCAATTCAACATGTTACTTTATGTTTAATTCTAGAGATAATTCAAACATGCATTATATTGACGATTTGCTCGTACATGGTAGTTTGAACTTGGTTTACTGCTATTCTCATTTTATTCTACTTTGTGATTCCATCAAATCATTTGTATACAGAAAGTCCGTAGAATTATTTGTATGATGAAGTCAGTTATATTATCATGTGAGAAAGATGTTACTCGTGAAGATGTAATTTGGAAAGTATACTGAAAGAGACCATCATTACGTGATATGATAAAGAACATACATCTGGACCCAGCTTCTTACTGATTTTGTTAGACTGTCAGGCAGTCATAATCTGCATAATCCAATCTCGCATGAAACCCTTGGTCAAGGCTTGAAAGGGTTATAATCTATAAGCATGTGGCATACCAAAGAGTTCCTTTTTCAGCTAATTTGACCAGTCAACATAGAAGAACAAATTTGGTCATCAGTATATATGGCAAAAGGTGGTTTTAAAATTCATATTTGTACAATAGAATGGTGCGTTCTAGGCAAACTCAGAAACGAAGATTTGGAAAGTACAAAATAGATCCCCATGTTTCCCAATCTTTTTATCTTCCCTCCATTTCTATCAAGTGAAGCAGGCAATCACATTTGTTTTCATTTAATCATTCATTATTTCACTATCTCTTCAGTTTAGACAGCTGTTGTTCAAGACCTTATTTGTATGCAATTATGCTTTCTTTTTCACTCAAAATTGACAATGTAATTCTTTTTACATTTGATTTAACTAATAAAACATATATTATTTTACTTTAATAGGGAATTAAGCAAAGAGAGGATGATTTATTGAAAGAAGTGGAGTTGCTCAGACAGAGGATCAATGAGTTGGAGAAGCTCTCAAGGGGCAGGGGACTTGCTGGCATCCTCAATTTCAAGCAAGGCCAGCCAGCTGAAGCTACTAATCCCATTTAATTAGTTTCTTATTGTGACTTTTACAGTCTATTTCATCGATTTCTTTTTCCTTTTTTTTTTTTTTTTGTTATTCGTTCTCTCTCGATTGTGTTTTGATTAGAGAGTGTGAATAAGGTGTCACATGCTGTACAGATGGCCTATTTTTTTGATAAAAGTTGTTCCGAGAGAAATTGTGCACAAGTGTAAGAGATTTTGTAGAAAACAGTAAATGAACTACGATCTTTTAGCATCCCTTTCCGCACCATACCAAGTTCATCTGGGCCGAAGTAACATCTTTTACATATGCAAAAGCAACCCATCGGCAATAATACATTCGCAATTTTTAAGCAATATACTAGAGAACCAAACCCAGTTATACAGTGCTAAGTGCTGCAATTTTCTTCCATATATTTGATTGCCACGATTATAAAAAAGAACTCTCGGACATAACACATTCACACATTCAAGGTCCCTCTCTGGGTCAATGTACTCAAAAATCAACTTATTATTAAGACGTTTTGAAAGAGTTCAATTATTTCTCCTAAGAAAGCATATGGTATTCGGCTAACTTTGTCAAAGCAACACATTTTAAAATTAGCTGCAGTGACAATTTCATATACAGGTCATCTTTGCTTATTGGCCTTTGAGAGGAAAATTCATAACAACATACTTGAACGTCAACAAAAAGAAAAAATAACTACTACAACTAAACTATTGAAATGAACAAATGAAAATATGCTAAAATTTACATGTTCTATAGACTCAACCTCCTATTATTTGCACTTAATCATTGCCCTCAATCAACTTCCAACACAACCTTACCAGGCACCAGCCTCTTCTCCTTGGCCTCATGAGCCTCTTTTACTTGGTTAAGTGGAAATGTCCTTTCGACTGGTACATGCAGTTTGCCTGCTTCAGCTAATCTACGTATCTCTTGTAGCCCTTCCATATCAGCTCGCATGTATGTCCAACAATACTCTACAATTGGATGGTGCAAAGGTTGACAATTTATAGGACCATTACAGATGAATAAGCTTCTCGATTGATTAAAGTAACAAGAGTATCAGCTATGTAATATTGAAAAGGATGGCAATTTGGATTCCATAGCATTTCAAATGGCATTGTTTACCACTAAATAATGGCAAGAGTATTTTGGTCCACACAGGTACTTTTTAGTCAGTTTCCTTGACTTCTAGTTCTATAACAGTAGACAATATAAATTATTTGTTTTATTGCTGTATAAGTGTGTCTGCATCAATGTTCAGTATCTAGTTAGACCATTTGAGGCTTGTCAAAATCAAAACATCAACATAAGTAGAAAAAGACAATACAAAAATAAAAAGATCTCCTTACCAATTCCATGGGAATGCCGATACTGCAATTGTTTCTTTAGCAAAACGGCTGTAGCTGCTGGCAGGCCAACAGCTAGTCCATACTTATCAGCCAGAGAAGCCGCTTCCCCCTGCCATTATGTGGAAGAAAACAGTAGTTACTCATGAGAAACAGAGTAAGCATGAGGAATCAAACAAAAAGTTTACCCTCAGCTACGCAAAAGGTGGCTGTATAATTCTGCAAATGTACATTGGAAACGTGTTCAAGCAAATTAAGTCCAAACTAATACCCTGAGCGGAACAAATTTCTTCCTTTATATTTTTACTTATTTGAATGAACTCACACCGACTAAAGCTAGAAATGGAATTCTTTTTTTCACGCTTAAATCATGAAAATATTTCCAGTGCCAAAGCAAGAGATTTGACGAGATTTCAATCAAATTCTCAAGGATAACCATCCAAATCAGGCCTTAACCATTAGCTGGCAATAGTTACTTGTGTACTTTAAGGCCTCAATTCTATCCACATTAACCTCCAGTTTTTTTTCTAATCGGTCACCTGTATATATTATTAACAGAAACAAGTTGCATTGCTTTTGCATTCTACCTCTATTTCTAACAGGCCCATGTCCAAAACGAATTTGAGAATATATAGTTATTTCTCCAAAAAAAGTAGGAAATTTGGAAAGCTAGCCTTCAAGTAAAACATCAAGCATCAAAAAGGGCCATAAAAAGAAGTAAAAGAACACGAGTAGTTCATGCTTGTACACCAGAATGATTCACAGACCTAAAACTGTTATTACAATGGATTACCTGAAGTGTCATGTAGTGTCCACCTTTCTTCAGAAGATTTATCCCTATTCTCTCTGTCTCAGGTCCCCCTATGGTGTCTAGAACAGTATCAAATCGACCTTTAATCGCAAATTCAATATCCTGTGAAGAGCACATAACAAACCCAAAAAAATTAATCAAACTAAAATGCAATAAAATTAGAGTGTTCAAGCAACAATCTTCCCAATTTAAACCATCCACTGGTACTGTGAAGACCACATACCAAATTCAAAAATTAATCAAACTAAAGAGTGTATAAAAGAAGATTGTTCATGTGACAATTCCCCCAATTTGAATTTAAGTAAAAGCTAAAACATCTCATCAACGAGCTTTAACTGAGCTAAATCAGGCTTCATAATTCAACATCCAACTTTGAGCTTAACCCAATGTACTGTACAAGTCATATTTGCATTGATTCCTCTATTAGTTTGAACCAAAAAGAAAAGGTCCAGTAATTTTGATTGGAAACTATTTTGGTTTCATCAAGGAAAAAACAAAGCAAGAATACAATTTTGGTTTTATATTTGTACATACAACCATGGCCTCCTGTGCATAGACTTTGATGTTTTCCTATGATCATACCGTATACAAATTTGGCCTCTTACAGTCACAGTTTTGTTAGAACCATCCAAAGTTGTGAATAAGAACAGGGCCTAAAGGTTTGAATAGCTCAAGTGAGGTTCCACTGCATGAATAAGACAATTCAATAAAGTGAGACATAAAGAGAGTACTCAAAAACCTCAGAAGTGTAGTCAACAGCCTGCTCTACCCCAGCTGCTAGAAGCCGGTCGATACTCTGAGGGCCACATGTGGTGGCCACCTTGCAACCAACAGCCACTGCAAGTTGAATTGCAGCAAATCCAACTGCTCCTCCCCCACCAATAATTAGCACTCTTTCACTATAGAATAATTAATCCCTCAAAAGACTTTCAAAAAAAAACATCTTCAGATAACATTTGTAAAACGGTAAAGTAATATCATATGACAAACCTGTCAGAAATTCGAGCTGTGCCGTGCAGGGCACGCCATGCAGTCAATGCAGCAAAAGGGATTGCGCTTGCCTCCTGCAACAGAAAAAACATACTTTTTGAACACTCTCTATTCAGTGCAGCCGAGTTAACAAGCTTTTTAAGTGGGCTAATTGCACTGAAGCCTCTCAAAATTTTCTTCTTCAAAAAGCAAACAAACTTTAAGGAAAATATTTAAGTATTGGTATTGACTATTGAATATAACTTTATACTATGCTTTTGCCAAGTAACTCTTTATAGGTTTAAAAACAAACTGATGATGAAGCCACTATTTGCATCTTCCAATTAAACAAGTTGAATCTGTAATTCTGTATCACTCAAAAGCCCCAATTCCTGATATTACAATTCAAGCATCACAAAACAAACAAAATGCATGGGAAGGATGGAGCTCATTGACATAACTTCACAATTGTATAAAGATTTACCTACCACATGGCTCAGTGTAGAAGGTTTTACTGTTAGCTCATCCTCTGACAAGATAGCATAATCAGTGCAAGTGCCTCTAACAGCTGTTGGGTGCAATGCACCAAAAACCTCCTGGCCAACTTTAAGTGAAGAAACCGAACTTCCCACAGCTGCAACTTCACCACTTACATCTCGACCAATAATTATTGGAAGTAGAGGTTCAAATATTGACCGGCCATATCCTTCCCTCATCTGAACAGATGGAAAATTAATTAACCAAATTAAAATAGTAGTATTAAACAATGTGGCTCAATTCAAATTACAAGGTACTCTGATTAGAAGGAAAAGTAATTAGGAGTGTCAATTATGCATATATTTCTAACAGAAAACACTATAATTGTACAAGAATATAATATTCTTCTATAGGGTTTTACCATGCTCAAATGACACTCCAATGGTAACAAATTCAAACCAAACGGAACCTGTACGAGCAAAAGATCACTCAAAAGAATCAAAATACAACACAAACTAATCAAATTGAAGCTCACCCTCAAGTCAAGAGGATTGATCGACACAGCGCGCGACCGCACAAGCACCTCCTTGGGCTTCAGATCAGGAACGGACACATCATCACGCACCTCAAGCACATCGGGGCGACCGAACCGAGGCACGAGCACGGCGCGACACGACGAGATGGTCGAGAGAGAGCGCGACATCTCGCCGCCGGAGAGGATACGCCCGATCGCCGCCGAACGAAACATCGTTGCCTGATCAGAATGGAGAGGTGTTGATGGAAGAGAGCATTGGTCGGACAAGCCGAGAATGGGGTTCTGGAGAAGAGGAGATAGTATTTGGTATTGTATTGTATTGATTTGACGAAGAGAGAGAGTGAGGTATGAAGTTGAGAATGGAAAAAGGAAAAGGCCGGGCGGCTTTGTGCTTGTTTCACAGCCGCGAAGCGTGGTTCAGGTTTTTGCCATAAAGGGGTGGGTGCACCTGGAGCATCGTGCTCCAAAGATCAGGGAGTATCCATAGAGTAGATTATAGTATTAATAAAATCGTGATTTTTTTTTTTTACCGCGTTTTTATTTTCTATATCATCCATTTAATATGCACTATTTTAACAATTTAAAATAGTTTTTCTATAGTTGACCTTTATTTTTATAATTAAAATTTTTTTTTGCTTAAATGTATTAAAAAGGTACCAATCATTATACTTATTTAATTTATAAATTAAATATATTAAAACATAACGCAGCGAGGCTGCGGCTGCCATGTCTAGTAAACTACAAAGTGTGAGTGTAAGATTAACCAATTAGAGTGGTTCGATTAGAAAGAAAATTATTATCTATCATTGCGCGTTTCGTCATCCTGCGTCACTCCCCTCTTTCTCCTGTTTCCTTCAGCACATATGACTTCTCCCTCCCCCATTCCTCCCCTCAGCACCTCTTCTTCCCTTTGTCAATTTCAACGCATCTCCCCTTTCGGACTCACATCCTCTGCCATGCTGCAAATGGCAACACTTTCATCACAACCGTCTGATCTATGATGGATGCTCCGTGAATAATACCAGATTGATAGGACTGAAAAAATTTAAACCGTCGAGATTAGATCGGACGGACTGAAATCGTGGCAGCAATTTACAGTGTTTTTGGTCTGCGGCAGAGGATCCTCATCTCCTGATCTCCCTCCCTTCAGCATATCTCTCCCCTCCTTTCCTACTCCCTTCTCTCATCTTTCTCATTTACTTCATGTTTCCACCTCCTTCTCTTTTATTCTTTTCATTCTTCCTACTCTCTAATAATTTTACATATCCTAACACTTAGTAATACTAAGAAAGTATCTAACATCCATAAATGTTCAGGCTGTTATAACAGAGTATATAATATTTATTAAGGAAGTATTACTAAGGAAGTATCTAATAGGTCTAAATGTTCACTTAGTTATAACAAAGAAATTATCTAATATCTATTGAATCAGCAATACAAAAAGAGCATCCAATATGCATGTTCACTTTGGTTGTTTTAAATGTTCACTTTTCTTTGTATATATGTTCACTTTATTTTTAATGAGTTCACCTTATTTGATGTATGTGTTCATTTTAGTTGTCATATATGATCACATTGTTTTGTATATTTCACTTTGATTCTTTGTCTTTATTTTATCTTTGTATCTGTTCATTTTATTGTATTATCTTGAAAAAAAAAAATGAGGTAGATCACATGATGGGAACGAAGGAGAGTAAAGCTGAGGTAGGGGAAAGGTAGAGTCGCATATGGTAACTATAATTCAAATATGATTCCAAACACCTTATTAATACTATTTTTTTCATCATTATTATTTCACTCATCACTTTTACACAATTTTGTTAACTTTGCTAAATTAGGCGTGGTACCGTCGTCCAGATTTTAAGTCCAATACTAGAAAATTTTGTATTCTAGGTTAGAACTCAGACGCTTGGGAATTTGAGGGTTTTGAGTTTTAGTTCGAGTCTCGAGTATAAATGCGTTATGTCTTCTCTCAACAAGAACTTTTGTAGTAGTCATTGGACAAATTTTCTTCCGATTGTCTAGACACCGGGTTTCGTTCACTTCAAGTTGAAACATGCTGCAGTCTTGAAGGAATAGATTTTTTGACTTGACTTTTGAGACTTTTATGGGTTCTAAGTATTGAACTTTGTTGATTCAGTTGTCAAAAATTTGGATCTTCTTGTCGTATATTTGTGATTAAATTTTAAACTTTTCTTTTGTGCTTTATCTCCAAAATTTGACTTTTAAATTTATGCTCAGGGCTTGGACTTAGAATCTAGGATTTGCCTTTTTAGTTTAGGCCTTCGATTTAGTCTGTTTTGGGACTTGGTTTTGAATTTGGATTTGGATTTGATTTCCTGAATCTTTGGATTAGGCTTTAGTTTCAAAGCATTGATTTTAAGGTCTTTGGGTTGGGTCTTTATTTTAGGATTTTTGGAGTTGAGATTTTATCTAAATTTTAGAATTTTTTATTTTGATTTTTGGGACTTGAGGATTTTTAATGACAGAGATTGTGGGTTTAACTGGATTTTTGGTTTGATAGATCTAGAGGAAATTTCAGCCCTGGAGAACTTAATAGTGTCTAGTGCTCATAGTACCTGCTGTCCGATAGTTTCTACTATCCATCATCATTATTTATATTATTTATATATATTTTTTTTATCCTCATTATTTTATTCAATTTAATGCTATCACAGGTGTAGCTATTATATTTTCTTTAAAAATTTTATGGACTTTTATACAAAAGTGTCTCCTAATTTTTTTTTTTTTATAATGTATCAGATAGAAATGCTTCTCATAACTTTTTTTGGACATTTTGGTATTTTGTGGGAATTTTTTATATTTTCTAGTTATTTTTAATGTATTTTTTAAATTTTGTTTTTTGCTAGATTCTGACTAGTCCACGTCAGTCTCTCTGATCACGAAATCCTTCTGTCAGAGATTCATTACACACCAAATGCCGCAGGGGATCACAGAAAGTCGTTGTTGGAGAATGGAGATAGGGTTGAACTGTTTGGTGTACACTCGAGGCTGTGGACCGGGCGGCGTTAGATCGAATCTGTTTTCGACTGATGGACCCCACTATCAGAAGCATTTCGCTGTGCACCACATGTATGCAATTCAAGGCTTTTAAGTTTTAATCCCTTAGAGAGGGAATCCATTCGTTAATCCTCGTCAAGATTCGTGCCGTTCAAACAATCAAACCTCTCTTTCCTTTCTTTTCTCCTCTGACCTCTGACAGTCTGACCTCTCCCTCTTCTGACGAGTCGTTGACTTTGTCAACGCTGCGACGGTGACGAGGTGTTTTGCCGCCTTGTTCTCCATTCCGAGTTTCCGACCACCAAATTCAGTCCCCGTTTGAACCTTGGTCTGACACTGACTCATGGTGTGCTTTTGGAAGGGACGACGGTGATCCTCTGTCAACAACGAGTGCTCAGGTGTTGTGGTGGTTCTCTGAGGCCATGGGGAGGTTCAAATGAGGTTGCGTTGTCTAATTTTGTAGAATTCAATTTTGGCTTGAAATTTAGTCTGACTACTAAGTACTAACTGAGCTAGTGGTAAGGTGATTTTCAACAAAATTTTACTAAAGTAATAATTACTTGGGTACTATACAGGTTCGAGGAAAATGTTAGGTTTCCCATTTCGTTGACTGAGGCTAAATTCAGTGGGATTTGGTTAAAATGCCTTAGATCCAGGAATTTATTTGTTTATTGGTTCCCAGATGTCATGAGGGTCTTTGGCCTTGATTTAGGTTTGTTTAGAGATATATTGAGGGGGTAAATGAAAGGGGTTTGTCAATTTTGCTTAAGGGGAATAGTGTAATAGCTTAAGTTGGTTATTGCTTTAATCACTCTAGATTGGGCATATATAGTGTATGGTAGATGACGGCATTTCCACCTTAATTACAATAATCCAGTCGAGATTGTGTCTCACGTGGATGGAATTTGATAATAAAAATTGGATTCAAAGAGGAACAAGGGCAAACTCTGTCACAATTTTCGTAGAAATTACTGCATTTAGAATAACAAATTTCTTAAGGTCTGTTGTATATAATACTTGCTTCTTGATAGCCTTTTCTTATTTGGTTCAGAAGTAGAACATAATAGAGGTGGTCGATGTAAAATTCATGGCATTCTTGTTTTCTTGCTGCTCATCTATTCTATGGTAAACCTGATTTTGTCATATTCAATTCTTTTAAAATTCTTGAACCTAGAAACATATTGTTCTCTGACTTGCTTATTTTTCTTGCTGTCCATTTTCTGTAGCCTGATATGCAATCTGTTAAATTCTTTGGACTAGAGTACTTGTTGCTCTCTGACAGTCATAACATTTGTCAAAGTTCGAATTTATCTTACTAGTATTTGATGAGTGGCTCTTTATAAAAATGTTCTAAAGAAACTGCAGTATAATTGGAGTATATATGTATACTCCAATTCTGTTGCACCACTCAAGGTTTGACTTCTCTTTCAATTAGGTCCGGTACTATACATAGTCGTATTCAGTAGGTCTTTCTATGATTGTGTATTTGTGTTTCATCCATTATGGTAACACCATGTTATACTTAGATGGAAGATGAGAAGATCAATGGGTAGAATTTCTGAAATGTTCTAGTTAAGAATTTACATTCTGCATCCTGTAAAACAGCTCCCCATTGACGTCAGTATATTATTGCAACTGCTATGGGTACAATTAGAACATGTAAGGATATAAGAATAAGGTTAATATTTAAATATTCTTTTTGCATTGTGTTTCCCTCTTAACTCAGCTAGTGAAATGGTGGCTATAGTTTGATAAGTACAACTTACATACTGAACAATACAATGAAAATAAAGAACCAATTAGTAAAATTCTGAGTCTTGTCAGACTCATGCTGCAATTGAGTCATGCTTAGTTCCTCTAAATGTCTAAGTTTACTGCTTTCTAGGTTTTATAGCAAAAGGTGCACCTAGGGTATTTCTGGCATGTTCACCTTCTCTTTGCATTAACAATAAGTCTGTTAACTGATTGGTAGATTACGTTTGTTGGTATCTTGATAATATATATGTGATAATAAGTTGAAATGCAGGTCTCTTTCATTGGCTTAGTTAGACGTGATGGACATAGCTTGCCAAAACTTGAAGTCTTTTATATTTGATAATAATTAAATGTTACTTGGGGCGTGATTTCTTTTACTGAAATATACATGTTCCTAGTCCTTTTCTTGCAATTTGTAAAATAGATAAACCCTTTGTGGTAAAATGCCAAGTATGGCTTATTAGAACCTGGAGCAGCGTTGTGCACTTACTGGATGTGTGAATATTGCATCAATATTAAGTTATAAGTACCAAGGCCGGTTAGTTAAAGTTCTAAAGAACATTGTGAAATACTGAAATGAAAGTAAACACTGGGTGAGTGTGATGATTTTGAACGATATTTGCCTTCTCTATAACAAGTAATCTTTTTCATTATGATATGATGTTGTATATAAGAAATGTTAGCATGATTGCAACTGCAAAAAAAAAAAAAAAAAAAAAAAAAAAAAACATGAACTGAACAGTGAAAGACAATTGTGGAAGTTCCAAAAATGTGTTATACATGAATGCTTTTAGTTTCACTGATAAGTAAGATTCTAAAATTTAGAAATAAATGAAAAGTAAACGGGTTGATTTATAAAAGTATTGTGCTCAGTCTACTTATGTCCTTGTGTCAAAAGAACCTGGATAATTTTAGTATTTGATAACCCTCAATCTAGCCTCGAGTAGGTCAACAATTGAGATTGAGTAAAAGAAGAGAAACAGAGATCGTAAAAGATGATTATTTATTGATTCTTATGGTTTTTCATTACGTGGGTATTTTTCATAACATAGAATCTGAACCCCTCCCGTTGGGAGGGGACTTGTTTATAGTTAAACCAAGGATGTCAGTCTCAGGATCTTTTGTGACGACTTCCGTAGGAGTTATGAACTGTCAACACGAGGGGACCAGGTATATATGACTTCGCCATGCAGCCATATATACTTCTTCGCCATAGTTCACCCTATGGAACTAGTTCCTCGCCGACTTCGCCGTTCCACGTAGGCAGTGTCACGGCTTCGTCTCGGCTTCTCACCCTGGATGTCGGAGCTGGTTCTAACGAACTCTGACATAGGTTTAAGGTTTGTGAGTAGGGATGAAATCGGATCGGATTGGATATGAAGCGGATGTTGGTCTTTTCATATCCGCATTCATATTTTTTTCGGATACGGATACAGATACGGTTCGGATATTATCGAATACGAATATATTTTGTCGGATAATTGCATTCTAATCTTTTTTATTTATTTACAATAGCAGTTTCTGTAAATATAATGATATTCAATATACTCAGTGTCTATGTTAGTACTTCGTCCAGTGTACTCATTAATTACTCATTAATTATCCAGTGTCAGGGGATGAGGACAGAATGTTATTTCAAAAAAAAAAAAGACAATTAATATTTTATTCATTGGACATAACGTTATTTCCAAACAAAATTTACAGAACAATTATTATATTAAATATAACAATTATATATATTAACTAGAACAACTATAACAGTTATATAAATTATCTAGAACAGTTATTATATTAAATAGAACAGCTATATATATTGGGTGTGTTTGGCATAGGGTTGAATAAGGGGTTGAATAAGCTTTTCTCTCTCCTCTCTCCTCTAATTCCGGGTAAATGGTGGTATTGGAATAAGAGGTTGAATAAGCCCTTATTCAGAATAAGGATTATTCAAAACGCGTTTGGTTTCATCCCGAATAAACCTTATTCGGAATAAGACTTATTCAACCCCAAACAAACACACTCATTAACTAGAACAGTTGCTATATTAACTAGAACAATTATATATATTAACTAGATCAGTTATATATATTAACTATTGTTAGTAAGTGGTTAGGATGCATAATTTTAATTTTTATTACAATTAATAAACATATAATTAAATAAATAACCACATCAAGGATCTTGCAAGCGTTTAACACATCAATTCACCAAGAGAAAAGGGATTAAGGATATACCTCTTTTTGAATCGTATCAAGAAGGAAAAATCCAAGACGTAGGAGTCGATGGGGGTGCTGCACCTCTCTTCCTTCTTCTCCAATGGTCGACCTCAAGTCCACCAAGAGATTAACCACGATCTCTTAATCGTGCTAGCGATTGGAGATCAAACCTAATCCCTTCATTCCTTTTGCTTTAAATTAATCGAATTAATGTGGAAGTAAATTGCTCAACACATGAGCCAAGAGGATGGGAGAAGAGAGCAAGAGAAGAACTGAAATTTTTCTTCTCTTTTGAGAATTTCGACCAGGAGAGAGAAAGAGAGAGAAAATTAGGAAAAAATTCAGAATTTTCTCCAAACTTAAACCCCCTATTTATAGCCTCTCTAAACCTAATTTCCAAAATTACCACATGGACAAAATTGCCCTTCTATGGCCGGCCTTGGGAGGGGCTAATAATGGGCTACAACAATTGTATTTTATGCCCATTAATTAATTCCTTTAATTGCTCTTTTAACCATCCTAAATTCAGGCTTTTAATTAACTATTTAAATAAAGGCCCAAATAACTCAATTAATTAAAGTAAGTTGAACAATATTAATTATTAACTTATTAATAATTATTTTGGGGTTAGCTAGTGCATTAATTTATTTTTATATGATCCCTTTGACTTAATCAATTATAACGGTTCGCAACGGTATATAATTAATTAATCAACTTATCATATTTTCGCAATATTAACTGTTGCGAATAAATAAATAATTCACCGTGTGGTTATAACTCTATTTGTGTGACCCTTTGAGGATTTATGCTATGTTGGCCATGGAATTAAATCGCTATTTAATTTCAATAATCATAAGCGGTATCTAGCAATACGTTATGACTCCCAATTCACATAAATAATATACTGATACAAATATTCAAATCCTGCATAAGAAATAAAAGTATTTCCTTGTCTGATTCTTATGCCACATGATATCATCGTATAATCCAAGATAGGAATGTGTCATTCTTGCAGATTATACGTTTCTTGATGTAGAGATAATTATATCAAGTTGCTAGCAAATAATCTATCTCCATCAAGGGGCCCAAACAGATATCATCACTCGCTAATTAAATTAGTGAGGGACATACGATTTTCTTGATGAACAGTTTTTCCCCGCACAATTCAAGAGAACATAAATAAAGTCCATATAGCAGCCCTTATCAGGAATCAGCGGTAGACGATATTTATAGAACATATCCTCATGTGGAAAAACTGAACCATCTCAAACTTAGAATCAAACTCAATTGAAATAAATAATGACACATAACACAATCCATATATTTATTTCATTGGGTCATGTCCTGTATTATGTTCCACAACATATACATATGCAATTAAGTTGGTAACTCTTTACCTATGATTTGTAGAACTTAATCATCACTTAACTTGCATACTAATCTTATCTGATAATTAATGTTCCTTGTTAATTATCAAGATTATGGACCTTTTAGATTTATTATTGTCATTTAATTATAAATGAACTACAGAGATCTACAATTCAGATCCTCAACCTAAACGATCTGTCAATCAATAAATCAAGGAACAAATGATCAAATATCATCAATAACATAAACAATAGAAGTAGCCATATAAGATTGGCTTCTAAGACATAACTCTAACAATCTCCCACTTGGCCTAGAGTCAATCAACAGTGACTTCTAGCCAGTGCATAGTACTCAATGTAATATCAAAATATACATGTCTCATACTAAAGCCTCAAAAGTAAAAGATACAACTCAAAATCACTCAGTCATGCGCTTAATCTCCATGAATGCAACGTGCAACTCATGTGCGGCTCGAGACAAAGGCTTTGTCAGAGGGTCCGCTGTGTTCGCGGTAACGTCCACCTTCTTGACCTTGATCCATCCGTCATTCACAAACTGACGGATAAGATGGAATCGTCGTTGGATGTGCTTGATTTTTTTGTGAGACCTAGACTCCTTGGACTGAACTATGGCTCCTGTGTTGTCGCAGTATAGATCCACTGGACTTGAGATGCTTGGACTGAGCTATGTTGTAATTATACTTTCTGATTAAGATAAATATTATGAACTATATATATATATATATATATATATATATAATAACGGATACGAAATAATCCTATTAGTATTAATTTTTTAATAAATATTCAATTCATATTTGATAGTTTAATGAAAATAAAATCTTATCCATACATATTTTATCGAATACAATACGGGTCAAATAAATAAACGATCAAAAGGATATCTTTCACAGTCCTCCATCGTACGATCGCAAATCGGATCCAATTCGAAACTTGCAAAATTGCAAGTTAGAACCCTTCGTATATTTAAAGGAAGTCTCCATTTTGCATAAAAGGAGAGGATCGAAAATCAGATTTATCCCCGCGTCGGTCTTATTCCTGCTGCTTTTGCCGCGGCCTTTCGCCTTTTTTAGGTTCTTTTCTTTTTTATTTCCCTTTCCTTTCCTCTTCTTTCCTTCCTTCCCTACTCGTACAAAGAAAGAGAAAAAGAGAGAGGAAATAATACAATCATACAAGCAGTCGACTCGACTATGAAGTAAACGCAACCTCCCTCTCTCTTCTCTCCTCATCGATCTCTCTATTTTATAAAATAATCTATTTATTTAACTAATTTATCGGGGGAGATTTTACGAGGCGATCGGGATGGGGAAAGGAAACAACACCAGGTCGGCAGTTAAGCACCAAATCTTCAAAGACAAGGCGAAGAATCGCGTCGACGATTTGCACGAGAAGTTCTCGGATCTCCAGTCGGCGCGCAAGGAGAGCCGCACTGCTGACGTGGCTGTGCTCGAAGAACAACTGCACCAGATGCTTCGCGAGTGGAAGGCCGAACTCAACCAGCCTTCTCCCGCCTCTTCTCTCCAAGTAATTCCAATTAATTTCTGGTTTGTCTTTGTTTGATTTCTGGGTTTTTTAGGGTTATTGTGTAATACTTTTTTTTTTTTTTTGTTATGTTAGGGTTAGAATAGAGCAATTTGATCTGATTGTTTTGTTTTTTCTTTGTCCTGATTTTAAGCATCTCTTTTTTATTGCTGATTGAATTTGTTTGGTATGAGGAATAATCAGGAGTTATTTTTTACTTATGCATATCTGTTATTTCGGAAATTATTAAAGAAAAGTCCATATTAAGTTCCTCGATCAAACAATAGTGCTTCTCTTATAAGAGCATATTGGTGTTTGTCGGCTAGGTTTGGGGCTTTAGGTTTGAGGGTTTGAAACCTAACGAGGAAGAGCAACTAGGAAGGAGATGGTGAAGGCAAAATTAATTTCATTTTTTTAATGGTACAAATAAGTGGTGACTAAGCAATATTGCCTTGCCAATGTGAAGCAATAGTTAGCCTTTACTTATCAAAACAGCTAATCAAATTTTTATTTAACCTCAACTAATTTAAATTGCTTGTTTTAAGTTAGCAGGAAACAATTTTGAAACAACCTTAAATTGCCAACCATGATAATATGTCATGTCAAATTGAATGGCAAATTAAATGAGGTTCACTTGAAACCCCTCTAACTCCCATGGAATTCTAAAATAGAAGCTCTGTTCCGTCACTATCTTCTTCCTGGTACCTTGACCAATGTGCCTTTTTTATTTGCATTTGCATTCTTTTTCTTATGTCCTCTCAAATATCAAACATTATTTACTATATGTTGATATTAAAGTGTATATTTGACATGTGCAAATAGGGAAACACACGTGCGTCATCTGATCCCCCATCAGAGACTCTCAGGCTCCTTCACTTGAGTGAGGAGGAGGATGATGCAACCAGCAAGCTGATGGAGTTGGCTGTGGGGTCTTCTGGGAACCTGAAACCTGAGCCTCCTGAGGAGGCAATCCAACCAAATATAGTTAACGGCATGCACTCTGACGGTGCAAATGATGTCTACCATGAGGTATCTCTTTTCTATGACTTGTTTCTTGGCTAAATTTTCGTCAGATAAAATTTCTGTGTTGTGTAACAATGGAGTGTGAAACTATCCCTTTATTCTCTCTGAAAGAGCTATGAGCCTATGACAAGCTTGCATGAAGGAAAGAACAGGGTAGTATTGTACTCTAAATTTAAGAGCAAGATGAGCTTGCGTCATCTTCCCCTCTGCAAATGACAATAGAGGATAATATTAATTTTGTTTTTCGTTTTAGTTTTTTTTTTTTTTTTTCGTTTTAGTTTTTTTTTTTTTCTTTCGTTGTTTCTTGCAATTCTTTTAGTGAACTTGTAACTGGTTCATGTGATTTGTTTGTTGAGTACTTGGCGTGGTGTTTAAATTTTAAACTCTCAAGTATATGGTACATATTTTATTTCTGCTACGGGATGGTCTTTGATCAGGTGCAAAGGCACCTTTTTCCAATTTAGTTCTTTTACCTCATCAATGCTAGAAAATCCCAATGGTACGAGTGATTATCTGTCTTACACAAAGGATTGAAACTTTTAACAGGAAAAGAATTAGATGCATTGTCATTCCATTCTTTTTTATCCAAGCCCTCATCAGAACTCTCTTGACGAATCTCATAAAAATGAGGACTCAGGAATAATGCTATGTCTTGTTTTTACATAATGAAATAAGTGCTTAGTTGAAAGGTTTTAGCACAAAACTTGATTGAACTCTTTCTGTTGGAAACTTCTGCTTTTACTAGCTAAGCCATCAAATTACTTCTGCATGTAAGTGACTCGGTATCTGCTTATTACAGACTTTTTTTCTTCCCTATCTCTGCATGCTTTCACTTTTTGTTGTTTTCTTTATGTATGCAATATGCATAGATGCGTAGTGTTTCCTTTGTTCTATACCGGTATCTGGGAATTTTGGGGTTAAGGTGTAGTGTACTTGTGTTCCTTTGGTGTCATCTGTGAATTTTTGTCTAAATAAGTGTGTACTTTTTCTGTCAATCAGGCTTTCTACATTAACCAGGCTGATGCATACCTGTATACCGAAGATTACAAATCTTCCATGGGCCCCAACAACCCCTCCAATGAGGATGACACCCTCAACCAACTTCTCGAACAAACTTGTAACCTGGACTATAGCCAGTACCTTTCCTTTGACCACAACCCCAATCCCAACCCAGATGGGGCTCACATGTCAGACATCATCCCAACCATCTGTCCTCCTCCCTCAGCCTTTCTTCGACCCAAGTGTGCTCTATGGGATTGCCCCAGGCCAGCCCAGGCATCTGAGTGGTGCCTGGATTACTGCAGCACCTTCCATGCCAGTGTGGCCATGAATGAGTGCCCTCCTGGCATGTCACCTGTTATTAGACCTAAAGGCATTGACTTGAAGGATGGCCCACTTTTTGCAGCTCTCAATGCGAAGATTCAGGGAAAGAATGTTGGTATACCTGTTTGTGAAGGGGCAGCTACTGCAAAGTCACCTTGGAATGCACCTGGTAAGTACTTGGTATTTTTTTAATCTTTAATTTTATTGTACTGGAAGAACTGGTAACTGCTGGTTTCAGTACAGTAGATACCAGTTGTTCTGGTGAATTTGTAATCAAAGTGGTAACTTACCAAATTTATAGCCTTGATGGTACTTTACTATCGATTGTAAATCGTCTTCTAGTGGTTTATAAGTGGGAGGGTCATACAGCACCTAGTATCAAGCCTTAAAATCACTAATATACAGCAGTATTTCAACACCTGTTTTTAAGTGCTTGTAAACTAAAGCCAAAAAAAGTGATAATTCACATCATGCAAAAAATTGACCAAAGTGCCCCATAAAAAGCGATCAAGAAATTACCCAATAATAGTGCTTGATTTGAGTATAAATTTTGTCTTGTTTCAAGTTTCAACCCATAAAAGAAAGGCTCTTGATGGAATACGCCATTGCTAGTGTTTTCGTCTTGATGCTAAGTGCTATCTCCAAATGTTCAATTATATACTGTAATACTGGTGGTTTATTGTTGGTCTATTCTCAAAGTTGACTCTTTTTAATAAAATTCAATAGTTGCTTGTGCCTACTGTAATGTTATGTTTTTTCTATTGGAATATCAGAGCTTTTTGACCTGTCAGTACTAGAGGGTGAATCAATTAGAGAGTGGCTCTTTTTTGACAAGCCGAGACGAGCCTTTGAGAGTGGGACCCGCAAGCAGAGGTCCCTCCCTGATTATACTGGTCGTGGTTGGCATGAGTCTCGAAAACAAATTATGAAGGAATTTGGTGGCCTCAAACGTTCGTACTACATGGATCCACAACCCCTGACCCATTTTGAGTGGCACCTTTATGAGTATGAAATCAATGACTGTGACACCTTTGCACTGTATCGGCTCGAGTTCAAGGTTGCTGATGCCAAGAAAACTGCCAAGCAACAGCTAGTACGGCAAAACTCTGAAAATGGTGCCAATAGTAATTCACCTCCTGAGAATAAGAGAAATTCAAGGGGTAGTAGGGGAAAGGCCAGTAATAGTACCAAAGATATTAATGAGAATAATCAGAGTATAAATGAGAATATGTACGTGGCATCAAGTATAGCTAGTCAGATTGATCAGATGGCGTTTTTCAATGAGAATGCTAGGGTCTATGGACCCATGCCATATGGGTACAATATGGAAAAATTAGATGGGTACTATGGGACATGATTAAAAAGTTAACCGGCACAAGTTGGCCACTGACATGAGTTGGTATCTTATTTTTTTTTTTAATGGGTAAGTTCCATGATTTTAGTACTGCTAAATGGAGCTGAGTAGAAGAACCCTTTGTAAGTAGGGTTTGCTTGCTTGTTATCTCTGTGATTGGTACCTTCTGAAGTGTATGTATAGTTAGCATCTTTATAATGACACATGCATTTTAACTTGGTTATGGTTATGGTTGGCATTCTTTGTATGCTTATAATTTATAAGAACTCGTGTAAATGTGGGCTCTTAGGTGGCAACTCATGAGTGGGAGCTCTCAAGTCCCAATTTAGCAAATATTTAGTAGACGTGGCAAAATAATCTCTATAACTGTTTGGTTTATAGTACTAGTTAAATTTGATTCTGCATTTTGTGCCCATGCGCAGCTTTCTGATGGCATCATATTCATATGGCAATCAGTTGTGAAATTTTCTGCATTGCAACAGCAATTTATTCGGTGTAAATTGCAATGCTAACCGCTGCTAGCATACGTCCCATGTGAAACACCCCAACGCTGAGCACTGGGGAATGGATTTTACTGGATTATGCTGCTCTCCAATTGTAAATATTATTGGTGTAGAGTTCCTGCGGTGTGAATAAATATTTTCTTTTTACATATATAAATTATCAACATGCAAAATTATAGAATTGGCATAATTTAAGAAAATAAATATATCCTCGCAAAACCTCCCCCCCCCCCCGGGGATCTAGAAACAAGTTCTTTTGTACAGCACAAAGTGATATGGGAAAAATTGAATTGTAATTTGGGAAAAATTACAATTGAGGAATACGGCAATGAAGAAGTCACAGAGGTCATTTGGGAAAAATTGAATTGTAATTTCTGGGTTTCACTATTAGATCTTTTGTATTTTAGATATAAAAGGAAGTTGTGAAGAGTGATAGAGTTTTTATACTTGAATGTGGATCTGAAAACGCTAAATATTTCATTTTATCGCATTTTATCTCAGTTTTTCTTCTCTCTTGATGTATCCATGAATATTATGGCTTAATAGTCAGGGCTGATAACCATCATCCCTAAGATTCATTATCCTCATCATCCCCTAATATTTGGATTAATTGCATTCCAAAAAAGGAAAGAGAATGATGAGGATGATGGAGATTTTTTTAGAATGTCATTAATGAAGCTCCGGAAAATTACTGAAATGTTCCCCCAAGGTCTTCTGTTAATCGCAATTGGCAACAAGTCAATTACTTTATCAGAGAGGCCATGAATTTAAATCCGCGTCTTGTTTTTTAAACACAAAAAAAAGCTGATATGTTGTAATTGCAAACACGAAGCTCTAAGTTTGTTGTTGTATTAAAAAAACGTGAATTAAATATTTTTTATAAATACATAATTGTTCTAGTTAATACAAGTAACTGTTTTAGTTAATATTTTTTTCCAGAACAATTAGTTATTTTTCCAGAACAGTTAGTAACATTAACTAGAACAGTTAGTGATTTTTCCAGAACAGTTAGTTATTTTTCTAGAACAGTTAGTAACATTAACCATAACATATAGTTATTTTTCCATAACTTTTCTATTAATATTCGAAAACGAAACTTATTAAAAAAAAAACAGTGAAGGAAGGAGAGGTGTACATTGGATTAATTGTATTCTAAAAAAAAAAAAGAGGAAATGAGGATGAAGCCATGAAGGGGATGATGAAATCATCCCCTGGACTTTCTTATTAATGAAGACATGTTAGATAATTAATGAAAATTTGGGGATGATGGAAAACAATTTCCCTTAATAGTCGAGAATTAGTTAAATTGCATCTTTTATTATCCAATTTCATTATTCTTCTATCAATTTAGTTCAATTGTTGTTATTTGGCGATGAATGAAGAAATTTCTAATTTTTTGGTCTGACAACTAGTTCTGAGACTAGTTTAGATCTGAATTTTTATCTCTCCTTCTTTTGTTTTTTTTCTAAAGCCGTGACACAAAACTTCCTTTTATGTTTTTAATCCATTATACGGTGAATAGATCGAAGAAGCAGCATAACTACACAACCTCTTCGTAATCAATTTATTAATAAATATAGAAATTGGTTTTTTGATGCTTAATAAGACAAAAATTAAATTTCTTGTTGTACAAGCTTTCAATCATGCTTTAATCACCTTTTTACGTCCTACCGCCCGAAATAGGTAATAATATGCATTTTAGTGATTTCCACCATCATTATCATTAACTCATTTAAAGCAATGATACATCGATTTTATTATAGCAACAAATAATTGAGACACATATTCTAATGTCCTCATTTTAGATTGATATTCCGGTTTGAACTCTACTATATTTTTAAACCATATAAAACTAGTAGTTTATTATTGATTCAAAATAAGTATTAACTTTTTATCTTCCTTCCTTCTTAGAATAATAAAAAAATAAGCAGAAAAATATTTAAGGAAATCTTCTTAACAAAATACTTTAAAAAATAAGTAAGTCAATATATTCAAAGATATGTTTGGTACGAGAATAATTAAGACGTGAAGATAAGAATATAAGCGTTATTATTTGTGATGGTGATTATAAAATTTAATCTTCTTAAGAGAATAATTCAAAAAATACAAGGAAAAAGTATAATTGTTATCGTTTGTCAAAGTGATGGTAACTATTCATATTTATTTAACTTTCTTCCCAACAAATTTAAAGATTTTTTTTCTTTTCAATATGTTATTTATAATTATGAATAAGCAACCAACCAATTAATAAGTATGTATTAGAAATTTATAATGGATAATGGATTTCAGTTCCATATTAGATGTTGATGTTATAAAATTAAAGAAAAGAAATCATATACGATGTACTTATCGTATAATCTATAGATGCTGAGCTGCTAAATATTAAAGATTTATCATTAGAAATAGTTATATTCTTATTAACTCAATGAACATATAATATGCATCATTTTCTTTTGTAATTACATAAAAACTAAACATAATAAAAAAGAAATTTTGTAGACCAAAAAGCGACAATGGTTTTCATCAAATAGCTTCCAGAAGAAACTAATTCATTTTTTATAACATGGTAAATCCTGAGAAAACGGAAACCCCCCAACATAGGTCTACAAAGTTTTGTATCGATGTATGTATATGAATATAATATAGAGAAAGTTTAATATGCACCATAGTGCATAGGGTTTTCTATGCACCGCGGACTTTTTCGAGAATATTTTTATAAATTGACAAATTTAATTTAACCAATCTAATCTAAATATTGAAATCTCATAACAAACCAAATTTTACAATTTTTAAAATTTTATTACTATTTTTTTTTAAAATTTTTAAAATATGCTATTATTGGAAACAAATTACTATTTACAACATTCAAAAAATGGAAGGTTTTAAAAATTTCGAAAAAATAGTAATAAAATTTAAAAAATAGTAAAATTTGGTTTTCTATGAGATTTCAATATGTAGATTAGATTGGTTAAATTAGATTTGTCAATTTATAAAAATATTTTCGAAAAATGTCGCGATGCATAGAAAGCCCTATACACTATGGTGCATATTAAACTTTCTCATATGGTATATCATATATGAAGCAAAATAGGAATCTTGCACAAAATATCACTTTATTATAAAGGCTTAATTTTTTGTATGCTCTCAAACTCTTTCCTATTTATTTATTTATCCCTCTACTCTTGTGTATTTCTTATTTGCCACTAAACTCTTCTAGATGATTTCTTATTTACCCTTCAACTTAACCAAACATAATATACTATAGTTTTCTTATAAGAAAACTGAAAATTAATTTTGAATTAAACTAGATGGACAAAAATATTACTAGAACATTCTTCTCGCACTGGTTCACCCCGTCTGTTTAGTTAACCATCGATCATCAAAGAAGAAAAACTAGCAAGTCAAAAAGTAACTGCTACGTCCAAGGTATTCTTCTGCTACAATTTGGTAGGAAAGACCAGAAAAGAGCTTAAAATTATTTTTCCTTTCTTATTTCTTTTCTAATGTAACACAAAATATTAAATGGTATATACACACGGTCCAGTACTTTGGTTACAACAGTGCATGGTACTTGTATAATTCGTCCTTTTTTTGGAAAGAAACCAACAATATTCTAATATGTTGAGACGATTCTACGAAATGACGATCCATTTTTATATATTTCGCTCCAAAATAAACCAACAATATCCCGTCTGTTAGGGATATTTTTGTCCTTCTAGTTTAATTCAAAAATAATTTTCAGTTTTCTTATAAGATAACCATAGTTTATTATGTTTGGTTAAGTTGAAAGGTAAATAAGAAATTATCTAGAAGAGTTTAGTGGCAAGTAAGAAATATACAAGAGTAGAGGGAGAAATAAACAAATAGGAAAGAGTTAGAGGGCATACAAAAAAATTAAGCCTATTATAAAATTCTCCTTTTATTCTCCGTTGATCTTACGCCAACCTTTTTTTTCTCCTTCCCTTTATACCCCAAGTTGATCTGATTCTCGGTTCCGAAAATAAAAAATAAATAAAAAATAAATTATCCCAGCTATTAATCTATATATAAGAAAGGGGAAAAAAAAATACAAGCAGAAACAGAAGAGAAGAGACTTAATTGTGGGCCACCGACGGAGAATTCATAGGGTTTCTTACTTTCTTACACAAAAAAAAAAAACGAATTTAATCGACAAAAAACCCTCTCTCTGTGCGCTTCCCTTCCCTCCTCTCTCTCTCTCTCTCTCTCCAGCGGCACGGTGTTTCTTCGTCGCTTGCGCTTTCAATCGGATCGAAATGGGAAGAGGGAAGTTCAAGGGAAAGCCCACTGGTCGGAGAAATTTCTCCACGCCTGAAGAGATGGGTAAACAGATCCTCTCCTTTGCACTCTTTTATCTCTCGATTTTTATCTGAATTTTGTTTATCTGTACTTGGTTGGATTGTTTCTGTGCTAATATCGTCCGACTGTAATTGATTTGATCTTGGGTTGGAATTCTCAATTAAGATAATTTTAATCAGGATTTAGTTTTTAAACTTAAGAGGAAATCATGATTTGTACTTGATTTTGTTTCATATTTGCAAAGTTTTCTGTTAATAAAAAAAATCGTGTAGATGATGCATCAAATTAATGTTGTGATATTTGAGATGGAATAAAGTCCTGTGCAGTTCTTATTCCAGCTATTTGCTGTCAATCAGGAAGAGTAAAACTGAATACTATCATTAATCAAGTTAAGGAAACTAAACTTCATCATACTTATCTCTCATGGATTACACCAGAAATTGGATTAGAATTGGAATTTGACGAAACATTTATTGCCAATTTTCATTGGTTGGGCTTTCAAAATACGTGTGCGAAGGTGTAGGTAGCATCTCATCTCCTGTCCTTTTCAACATTGAAACTTGGAAATATCTGTGTTTCATCGGGGCCCATTGTTTTATATTGAATAACCTGTTCTGGTTCCCACCCACTCCAGAAAACAAAAAAAGTGATCTTGATTTGATGACCCTGAGAAGAAAAGGTCATTCCATTTTCAGAATCGGAGAATAATTTTGATGTTTGTATATGGAATTTGATGTTTGTATGTTGGGTCTTTTCTTTTAATGAAAAGAGGTGGGGCACTTCCCCACTAAAAAAAAAGAATTGAAGGAATAAACTGAATGGGAGACCTCATAACTAGCTGTACACCTGTACGGTTTCGTCAAATGGGAAATCATCACCTTCATAACTTGATCAATGTTTTCCTATAGTCCTATCCTATATCTTATCTACTCAAAATCTGTGATCCCCCCCCCCCCTCTAATTTTACATAATAAAAAATAATTGCTAACTATTTATTTCTTTTTAAATGGTTTCAGCGGCTGGCACGTCATCTCGTCCCCGAACCTTTAAGAGGGTACGTGATTTTTTTTGGAATGTGTTCTCAGTTTCTCTGAATAGTAATTGGTTTTGATATTTATTTATTTTGAATAATTAAAGTTCTTAAAATTGAGCAGGAGGAGGCTGAATATGATGAGAGAGAGGAAAATGAAGAACCTGAGGAATCTGAGGAGGAAAATGAAGATGACTCCACAGTACTGTTTCTATCTCGTCTGATGGCATTTTTTATTTTTTTGCTTGTACTTGCAACTAACACACAATGTTTTCATATTTGCACCTACTACAGTACTTTTCGAGAAAATCATAATTAGCTCAAAATCATTTTCTCAGCACTATATTAGTATATTACATTAAATATCAAGAATTCTTAACCATAGTAAGTTCTTTTCGAACATTGTCAAACACAAATCAGACAATGCACCATGTTTTAAATTCAGTTGAATCAGTTCCCGTAGATATGATTGAGATATCTCATCATAGGTGGTTAGTGTTATGTTGGAGTATATATTGATAAATGTTGAGAATTCCGAACAATAATAAGTTTTTTTTTTTCCAAACTTTACTGAACACAGATTGAACAATGTATCATGATTGAGATAACATGTCATAGGTGGCTTAATCAACTTATTTTGAAATTGGCTCCATTGAATAAGTCCAATTTGCATCTGCACCAAAAATGAAAGAAAAAAAAAAGTTCGTGCTAATTGCAAATTTGAGATTTGTTGTGTTTGCTTGTGGTAAAGTAATAAATTTGGTGCGGCTGCAAAAAACACCTGGTTTTTGTCTATCCTTTATTATATTATTATTGTTTTGTTTTTTCTTCCCCAGAAAAAGAAGGGCACTGAAGGTATAATTAAGATAGAGAATCCAAACTTGGTGAAGCCAAAGAATGTTAAAGCAAAAGAAGTTGATGTAAGTTTTGAGTTTCCTCTAGTTTTCCTTAAATATATATATTTTTAATCTGGTATAGTTCTAAGATTTTCCAATTTAAACTCACTATTGTGAAGTATTTACAAATTGGATCAGCATCTCTTATTTTGTTTTGTTTAAATGCGGACGTAGTATTAGATAAGTTTGATAAGAAGGGCATATTTTGTTGTGTATTAAATGCTGACATTGTTTCTTGTTTAACAGAGTGCAAAAATAAGCACAAATGTGTGTTGCATAATGCTGACACATTGCTAGTTTAATGGAACAAATTTCTCAAAAGGCCAAATTTAACTCAAAATATGGCAAAAGGACTAATATTTAGGGTCTAAGTTTGCACCCATCAATTATCAAGTTATGCTCGGAGAAAGATATAAATACACAGTAATTTATAAAATTCTTATCACTTGATGTTGGTTGTATGGTTGGGCTTTGTTTACATACCCAAGAATGTTTGGGGGTGGTTACTGATAAGAGGTTGAATGAAATGGTTGAGGCTTCTAATTTCTGTTTGGTATGTAGGGTCAAGATGGAAATTAGTTATGTCCAAGTGCAGAATTAGAGGTATTAGACACTTTTGACATAAAGAGACAAACTGGAATTAAAACTGAAAATTTAAATCAACTAACCTTAGATAAGATGGGAATTAAGTTAGTTAGGAATTAAGGGAGGGAGTTTCTAACTTCCTAAAACAGGTCCCAAGAAATCTCTTTTGCCCTTCCATTCCCCGTTAACATAAACCAGAAGCTAAAAGAAATTAATCTACATACCCCCACCAAGTTACCTATTGGGGATGAAATACTTAATAAATAATACTATTCGATTTATTACTAGTAGTGTGGTTGTTATTTATTTTTACTATGTTGTCATTTGTTTTGCAGGCAATGTCTGTGATATTTCAATTTTTTAAATTTGCATCTTTTGTCTGATATCTGAATTTATGATGTCTATGATTTTCTAATTTCTAAATTTTGTGCATTTTGCATTATTTGATTTGTGTTTGTGTTCACTGTATATATTAAATAAAAGTACAACTGGTTGCTAGTTAGGACCATCATTGTTTGGTCGGGAAGTTATATCTAATTGTTTGTTAAACCTTAATTCATACATAGATGTGCCTACGTGCTTTTAAATGTTCAAAAAGAAAAAAAAAATCGCATTTATGCCCAAGGAAATCTTTGTATGACTTTCCTTCCTAACTTGATGATTTCATATTCTATTGCAGCTTGGTAAAACAACGGAACTCTCAAGGCGTGAAAGGTTAGATTTTGATATACTAATTTTCTGCCAATTTTCTGCTGCTGGTTCGATCTAAGATATTAAAAATTGTGGCTGTCACCTGAGATAGCATAAACATCTTGCACAAGCTTACATTGTTATAAGATAGAGATCTGCATTACTTGGAAGTGAAATTTGTATAGTTTCCAATAAGATAGAGATATTGTTGGAAGAATCAAGTTATTACCACTGAAGGGGATCTTGACATTGATTTTCATTTCTCATCACAAGTATTGAAAGAAAAATAGTATATTACCTGTAAAATAAAAAATACAGGGAGGAATTAGAGAAACAGAAGGCACATGAGCGATACATGAGGCTCCAGGAGCAAGGAAAGACAGAACAAGCGCGTAAAGATTTAGGTACAGAAAAACCAAAATATGTTTATTATTCTTTTTGGACCATCAAAGATTTATATTGTAAAATTCTAACAGAACTTTTTTGTTAAAATGTTTAGAGCGCTTAGCTTTGATAAGGCAACAGAGGGCTGAAGCTGCCAAGAAGAGAGAAGAAGAGAAAGCTGGTACTTCTTTCTTGCTTTACATCTTTTTTAAATTATTATTATTATTTTTTTTTTGCTTTTTCAATACATTCATTACTATATGAATATGATTTTTTTTTCTTTAAAAGTCTTTGGGTTATTGTTGGTACTTTCAGAAAGTGCCGCCTTGCTCCAACAAAAAAATTAAATTCATTACTCACAAAGGGAAAAAATTTCTTTCACCTGATGCCCTCATTTTAAAGGGAAAAATGATTAGAAAGAGAAACCTCTTTTCCTATTATGGTGTCTTCATAATCATATGATTCTTATTATTTTTTTTTCCATTTTGGCGTGTCCTTTTCGTAGCCAAAGAACAGAAGAAGGCTGAAGCACGGAAGTGAAAGCCTTTCAGAAAATCTATCCTGTAGCGAGGCATTTTCTGTTGTCGTGCGATCTCAAATTTATGCATCGTTAGTTTGAACACTTTTTAGTGATTTAAGTTTGCTGAAAGACTTATATTTTTTATTTATAAATGATTATAACTTGTTCTAAAGCTGTAAAGCAGTATCTGTAGCCGGTGTAACTTATGCCATCTATTTATTTTGCCTTATAGAACTTAACAGTCTCTGAATGCGTCTTGTCAGTTTGAATGGCCCCTCATCTCTTGCATGAACGTCTGAGAGGTGTTATAGCATTATTACGTAGTCAATATTCCTTGAAATATATGCGATAACAATGTCAATATTTCAGATATAGTTATTGGACTCCAATTTCAACTCTAAAAGTTATAATCGCGTACAATGAAATTGAATAAAACAAGCTAGAGACGTTCCTTTTGGGGTAAATCTCAAATCACAAAGATAGAACACTTGCATCATGATCTGTCTTTCTCGTACCTTATTTTGAATTTGCCATGGTGTGCAATTATTAGATTGAATTGATGTCACATAAACAATTAAAAATGCTCTGAGATTCGACCCATGCAAAAACCTTAGGAAGCTTATGCATGCATGCGGTGATATTGTGGCAGTCGATATCGATTCAATATGTTTATGTTTTGTTTCTTCCGTTTATTGTTCTTCGGCATATGTTAGCTGAAAATTTTTTAGAACCACTACGCCATAGACAAGCTGGCGTGCTATGATATTGGCCTATTTGGTCTATGCTTAAGAGTTTCACCCTATTACACGTCAACATGTGCTGTCAAAATATCATCCAAATATTGCCTAAATATGCTTCTCGCTATCAAAGCAACCTTTTTCTATGACTGCGAATCCTACTATTTATCATCCTTTGCCAAGTTATAATATCCTATCTTATTTGGAAACATCAAAACTCACGTCTACAATGATAAGTCTGCTTCTTTGCAAATTGACTACAATCCTTGCATTTCTTCATATATAAATAAAAACTCAAATTAATTTATAAAAGAATTTTTTGTCACAGCACATACATTCTATGAAAAACAAATGACAAAATACAGTAGAATGCAGGTGCCATGACACCATTATTCATGTACGTCAATAAATTGCAAAATTACTTGAGCCCACTGTTTTGCCCCAAAATTCTAACATCTAATACAGCTCACTGTGTATAACAAGATGTTGCTATACATATAAATAGATAATCAAAATCCTTTGGTGGTGTCCTAGCTATTGAAATGATTAAAGAAACTATTGAAATGATCAAGGATAACTCTCAGTACTGTAGGGTCTCATTCTTTTGGCTTATTTTTCATCATCTTGCGCTTATTGGCATCAAGATATCTCTTCCTTAATCTTATAGCTTTGGGTGTTACCTGAAAGCAGGTTTATCTTTCTTTTAGAGAGGATGGACAAATTAAGCAAATGGATAAGCAATAAATAAACTACAATAAATAGAAAACAAGAGACTTGCCTCAATAAGTTCATCTGAGGCAACATAGCCAATTGCCTCCTCCAAAGTCATCTGCACAAATTTAAAACTTTTGTTTTAAGATCTGCACTACATTTATACAAGAAGCTTGTGATAGTATCAAGATGACAAAAAGTAATACTGCAACATTCGAGAGAGAACTTACCAAACGAGGTGGAGTTAAACGAACATTTTCATCTTTCCCTGGAGCACGAATGTTCGTCAGTTCTTTTGTCCTTACTGGGTTCACCTGCCCAACAAGTGTACAATGAGATGGACACAGAGAGAGAGAGAGAGAAGAGAGACCAGGTCTAGAAGTTGAAATGTGGGTCTCCTAGAAAATAAACTGCTTTCTAGTGAACCTCACATGTCATCTTGTCGACCTGATCCAACCCTGACGTGTCAGCATGAGAGAGAATCCAGAAGAAAGAGTCCAGTTTAAAAATGTATACTTACATCAAGATCCGAATCACGGGAATGTTCGCCTACTATCATGCCCTCGTATGTCTTTGCAGTTCATATCAAGAAAAAAAAAATGTAAAATATCAGAAGTTCAGAACAATAAGTTTAGATAACAGTATATAAAATAAAAGATATTTGTTTAATCCCCAGTTTATCTGTGACTACAGGATAAAAAGAAAGCACCTCCATTCCAGGAGAAACAAAGAGGGTCCCACGAGCTTCCAAGCTCATAAGTGCATGTGCTGTTATGATCCCTTGTCCCGTCGAAATCTGCATATTAACATTTTAAAAGGAAGAACCAAAATAAAAAATGTTTTTGTTGGCTGAATTATGTACAAGCAAAATTAAACAGCCCAAAGCAATGTACAAGTAAAATTAAACAGCACAAAGCAAAGAAAATCTTTCAGAACAAGACAAGTTCCAACAGTGTTCAGCACATCAAAGTAACAGCACTACTGGGCATACATGTAGTCCAGTACTGTATTTGGTATCCAGTTTCACAAGCACCACAGTGCTGGCAGCAGGAAACACACAGAGACGAGAACACTATACTTACCAAGACACCTTTCCTGACATTTCCTAGCATGCCTCTGAATTTAGCATAAGCTGAAAAAAAAGAAAGGAAGACAATGTGAATAACTAGATGCTCACAACATCCAGTTTTTTAAATTAGCAAGTCTCTATATAGCAGAGCTACAACTAGGAAATCCAAAGCAAGATTATTGGCCTGTATCATAAAACTTACATAACAGGATGCATGAATGCACTTTCTCTAAGCAATGCATTATTAAAAGAAACAATTCTGAAAAATCAAATTCATACAATCGAATGCACGGTGCATGAACCCAGTTCCACGTGTGTCACTGCTGAAAACACTTCTGTACCCAACAAGGCCCCTGTATAACAAACAAGTCACCAATTAATTTAAAGGCAAATTTAGAAATAATATTAGAAATTTAGAATGCATTAGCTGGAATCATCACAGCCTCCCAGTGACTAACTTTCATTGTTCCTACATAATCATAAAAATATATGACCATCAAAGGAATGCATTTTTCTACTTTTCAAGCATATCTTAGTTGCATCTCTAAAGCATGTTTATACATCGTATTGTAAATATCATAGAACATATAAACCTTCCCTCATATGAGTTGTAATGGTTTTCTTAGCTGCGCAGAAATATAAATAACCAAATATAAAGCAGCTGCAATTTGAACGATTTCAAGCAAAAGGAAAGGAGGGGTGCAAAATTAATTTTCTGATGTCTCACATGGCCTAATGCCCATACACATTGATCAAATACAGGGCAGACAACAAGAAACCAATCTGCCCCTCGAAACAAGTGAGGATAATTGCCCCTACAAAGTAACTACAAAATGTGTCTTACTTTAATAGAAGACATGAAATGGTCAACTGACCTCGAAGGGCAGGTCAGGGACATGCGGGTCCTTCCTGAAGTTCCAGGGACGGGCCCCATGTCAACTACTTCGGCCCTCCTGTGTGAAAGTGCCTCCATCACAAGACCGACATGCTCATCATTCACCTAAAATATCATATCTATTAACAGAAAGCCAGGAAAAAAGTGTTAATATAAGCTTTTTTTGGGCTTTTGATAGGCACCTCGATTGTAACTTCTTCAATTGGCTCTAACCTTTCCTTGCCCTCAGTTTTGTACCTAAACAAAGAGATAATCAATACAGAGCAAGCTAAAACAAGCAAAAATATAGCTCGGCTATGCAGTCGGGGTTGTGAAATTAGGTAAATAAGTGATAGAGGCAAGCAGATCAGACAACGCAAGCCCATTTATTAACTCAACAGGTTAACCAACCAGTTTGCCAAATAACACAACGGGATACTCATTTCAATACATGCTGGAGGTATTGTGCAAACATTTTAAGAAATATTGATAGTAAGGAGATGCTAGACGATAAAGGTTTAGTAACTGCTTGGAGGACCATTTCAGCGTAAATCAATAAATGCCATCCTTATCAAATTTATAGGAAAGCAAGAATTATTTCAAGTTCTCACATTACTCTTGGGGGAGAAACTGATAGTTCAAATCCTTCACGCCTCATGTTCTCAATTAAGATCCCTGAAAAATTCAAAATTTTCATTAAACATACTAAAGCTGGAAGACAGTTAAAAAAGAACAAAAATGAGAGGGAATAAGATGTTGAGTTCAATTAGTAAAACAAACACATGAAGCAAATTCAATTACTTTTTTGTTAATATAAATCTGGAGAAACAAACTGATCAAAGTTTGAATTAGCTTCTTAAGCTCATCAACCAAGATCAGAATTAATACTCTAATAACAGAATAAGTGTGCGTAAACTGATATGTTAAAAAATGTCAACAGTAGTGACGCCAAAATAGACCTAGTTGAAGTTCTCCTCTCCCTTGAACTTCAAAGGATTCTGATAAAGGTCCCGGAAGTACATTTATTGCAAGGTTTGTTTCTGCTTCAGCCATTAAACGGTCACCTATTTTCCCTCCAGTTAGCTACAATAGTTTGACAAATATGAGTCAAGATAAAGTTCTAAAACCAAATCACCAAGATCTTAAGCTTTTATAGGTTTAATTTAAAAAATAATACAGTAATGTCATTTTTATGCTGAATGTAGAAAGTTCAAACATCATGCATACAGCAGCATGATGAATGGAAACGAGGAAACAAGAGAGATGACTAACTTGGGTACCATCTCGACCAGCCAATGGAGAATCATTAACACCAAATGTCATTGATATTGTTGGTGGGTCCAGCTCAATTGTTGGCAATGCAGTTGTAACCTTCAAATTGTAATTAATATATTATGACTACTAGCATATAGCATTCAATGATGGAAGAAAAGGAAATAGTTTAATCAATTTAAAATTTACCCCGACATTAGCCACGGTATGGCCAATAGAGGGACTACTCAATCCAGCCATAGAAACTATATCACCAGCACCAGCACTGTCAATTGTAACCATGCATGTGCCTTTCTTCTTCATAAGTTTCGTAACCTAGATTAATTGTTTATTTCTTTAGCAAGTTTGATAGGAACTAAATTGGCTGAAAATCATAACTAAATACAATTATACAACAAAAAACAAATTTTAACCTTTCCCTCCTCAATCTTCTGTGTCCCATCGTCAGTGCATTTCAAGCCATGTAGTTTGTCTCCAACATGTATGACACCTGACCTAATGCGGCCTGTCAATATACGCCCAAGATAATAATCACGCTCCATCATGGATACCTGCATACAAGGTATAAATAATTTGCAACAAGTACATCTCATGACTCACATGAGGTAAGTGATTATTAGATTAAGAATACAAATATAAGGCATAGGCTCACACATGAAACTATCACACTACTAGACATATGATTCTTTCATTAGAACAAACTGAATGAACTGGAATACAGATTATACTTTCTTGGTCACTCGTAGTGAATTGTTAGAGTATTATTAAACTCCAAGTCTAAAACATGACATATAAGATGCTTCTGTAGCAAATAAACTTGGTGCATATTTCAAATATTTCAATAAAAAGTTGTGGCAGTTTTAGGTACTTTACATAGGCTGCAACAATGTGTCACTTTTCAAATATTCCAATGAAGAATGTAATTCAATTGTACTGCAAGGTATAACAATAGCAAAGTTACTAACCAGCATCTTAAAAGGTTCATCAAGGTTGGCTTGTGGGGGAGCAACATGCTTTAAAATGGAATCAAGTAAAGCGGCCATATTTTTTGCATTGTCCGGAGGACTCTTGGTGAATGTTGAAGAAGCCCATCCTTCTTTGGCAGATGCATACAAAACAGGAAAATCAAGCTGTTCCTCTACATAAAATTAATAAAGTGGAAGTCAAACAAGCAAAAATATATACATATTTAAAAAGATTTGCAACCCCACCCCACCCGCTGTTCTCATTTCCCAAATGCACTAATGTGCAAAACAACTATCTACAGTAAATTGAACCAGCTTTCATTTGTGATCTGATAAAAGTGAGAAATGAAAATTTAGCCCTTACCAAACAAGTCCTGTTAAACTAATGTCCTGGAAGTCTAACAATGGCCAAGCTATTTTAATCCAAGGAATTTTGTTGTTCAATACACTGAAGTCTTTTACAGTTTTACTAATCAGCAGTCAAATGATTTTAGGGCAACCAATAGAAGGACTTGAAATTCAATCATAGATGTACAAACTTTACACAATTAATGAGGAAAAAGGCCCTCCTATAGTTCTTTCATCAGATTTTTTTTTTTTTTAGCATATTTCCATAATATTTAAGATTTGTACAATCAACATAGAAGTTATCGAACCTGTTGCTCCAAGGTTTGCAAAAAGATCAAACACCAGGCTCTCTACCTCATTGCATGTCTCCTCAGACACTACAAAGGAAGTGAAATATTAAAACTGCAACCTTGAATATTAAAATCATTGGATACCATGTCCATTGTTGGTTCTTAAGATAGCACTGGCACATGTTTACTAAAAACACAGTTCATGCAAGCTGTCACAATCAACTTAAAAAAAAAAAAAACAAAATCCCACCCACTTGATTGTTAGGATCCTCAAGTGAGTACCATTGAGAGGGTAATTGACATGTGAGCAAAAACCATATCAGTGAACTCAGCCTTGTATGTACTACAATTGGAAAATTATAAAATTACCTGAAGGCCTATCAACTTTGTTCAGGAGCAAAATGGGGCGCAGGCCATATTTAAGTGCTTTGGAAAGCACAAATTTAGTCTGTGCCAAAGGGCCTTCCCCAGCATCCACCACCAATACAGCACCTTCAACCATTCCAACCACTCGCTCAACCTTATATAGTTAATTATAATCCAAGTCTATTAAGTAGCACTAGCACACAAACTGTAGGAATAATTGGAATTATGTTTGTTTCAGTTCCTGTACCTCACCCCCAAAATCAGCATGGCCAGGTGTATCCACCATATTCAACTCATGGTCCTTCCATTGAATAGAAGTAACCTGACAAAATAATATAGTAACAAGAATTTGCAACTGAATAAGATAAGACAGTTCCAATGTACATTTACCAACAGTTACTTTGGCTTCTTAGTTATCCTACTGGCGCAACTATAGTATACACACTCACTCTTCAATTATACAGCAAATAATAACTCAACAAGCTAGACACTATCAATTATAATGATAAACATCAATTTTAGTATGATGTTGGTGGAAGCAAGCTTCTCAGTTCTTATTACTTCAAAATTCAAATCTCTACCACTAGCAGTGATTCAGTACATTCCTAGTTCCCTCCTGGAATGAAGCAGAATGAAATTCAACCATACCTTGGAAGCAATGGTGATACCACGCTCACGCTCAAGACTAATGGAATCCATAGCGCGCTCATGAGGAATATCAGCGCCGCACTGGCGCAGCAACCGATCCATGAGAGTAGTCTTGCCATGGTCGACATGAGCAATCACGGCTACGTTGCGGATCCTTTCTGGGTCTATCGCGGTTCCATCAACGGCGGACCCCACCGGAGCAGACGCGGCGGAGGTGGACAGACATCGACGGAGAAGAGAAGAAGGAGAAGGAGAGTTGGAGGGATGGGAGTGGAGAGGGTAAGGAGAGAAGTAGGAGGAGGAGGAGGACTTGCGAGTGGCGGAGCGGAGGCCGCGGAGGAGAAGTCCGGCGGCCATGGCGATCGGAGAAAAGGGTTTGGAGAGGAGAGGAGAGAAGAGAGCTGGTTTCTGTGAAGCAGCCGTGGAAGGGTTTATACGAGTCGCTGCATGTGGGGTTGCTTTGCTTTTTGCACTATGATTTTTCTTTGTTTTTGCGAGATATTTGTTAGGTGATGAAATATGTTAGGGATGTGATGCTTTGGCAAAATCCGAATACTTGTGTTGGATCGAACGGTCTGGTATTAGTTTATGCGAAATGATAAAAAAATAAGCTCTTAATTATTCGAAGAACGAGGTGAACTTTTGAGAATTATGGGATGGCGAAGTTTTAGTTTTAATTTTTAGTCGAAAAATAAGGTCGTTATTAAAATCACTTTTTTTTTAACGCAAAATTGCCGAAATTTTTAATATTAATAAATATTATAAATAAATAAACTTTTGTAGTAAATCGAGAAAATATTTAATAATACTAATAATTTCGGGCCACTAATGGCTAGGAATCGCCATTGAGGCAAGAATCACCATCACCAATAGTGATTCCTATCTTATTGAAGGACGTCAGCTAGTCCCTCCCTCCTCGCTCAAACCCACTCCTCTGTTCCTCTCTTCACTGAAAAAACTCGAAAAAAAACTCGAAAAAAACAAATTAAAAACAAAAAAATAGAAAAAAAACCTAAAAAAACCGCGAAAAAACACCAGAAAAAATCCAAATAAAACCGAAGAAAAAACCGACCAAAAAATCCAAAAAAACCAGAAAAAATCGAGAAAAACCGAAAAAGAACCGAAAAATAAATTTTGAAAAAAACAGGCCATAAATCTATAAAAAAAAACAACCAAAATGTTAGTTTGTGCGAAATCAACAGCCATAAGGGTTGTGTGCGACACAATTATTTAGCGATACAGAGTCGCACACAATCCTTATGACTATTAACATTCCACCAACTACAAATAAAAAAAATTTCCAATGGAATCTTTCGTAATATATAGAGGACGGTTCAGATGGACAGCCCGAGGTAGTAAATTGAAACCATTTTCCATCGACATCATCTGAGCCAATCCAACATTCCGCAGCCAATGATTTTGGATCCTCCACTACGGAGTTCTGCCACCCCAAACTGAGAAAGAACTTGAAGACTGTCAAAGAAATATCTAAAACTGTTGTTTTCAGATGAAATGTTAGTTCCTCTACAATTATAACACCTATCATCTTGGGGTTCTAGTGGACCGTCAAGTGAGAAGCTTCCACAATTGCAAGAGCAAGATTCTGTTACCAATATTTTTGTTGCCCCAAATACTAACATTTTGCTATTAAGTTTTTTTTTCAAATTTTAAAATTCAAACGTTAATATTTTTTGAACATTATATGCTTAATTACAATCTATATTCTAATCGTTTTGAAAGAGTACGTTCATAAACATATTTTTTGCTGTATAAAGAGCATAAATATAGATTATTATGATGAAATTACTTAAAATGAACGCATAATGGCAAGAAATGCTTAGATATACTCAGAATCTGTGTAATCTGCACATTATATGCGTAATTACAATATATAATCCAATCGTTTTGAATAAGTTCATAAACATATTTTTTAATGTATAAAGAGCTAAAATAAAGAATATTGTGATCAAATGACTTAAAATGAATGCAAAATCGCAAGAAATGATCAAATAAACTCAGAATCTGTCAATCTGAACATTATACGTGTAATTACGATCTATATTGAAATCGTTTTGAATAAGTAAGTTCATAAACATATTTTTGACTGTATAGAGTGCACAAATATAGATTATTGTGATCAAATGATTTAAGATGAATGCAAAATCGCATGAAATGATCAAATATACTCAGAATCTGTCAATCTCAATATTATATGCGTAATTACAATCTATATTCCAATCGTTTTGAAAGAGTACGTTCATAAACATATTTTTTACTGTATAAAGAGCTTAAATATGGATTATTGTGATCAAATGACTTAAAATGAATGCAAAATCGCATGAAATGATCAAATATACTTAGAACCTGTCAATCTGAACATTATATGCATAATTATAATGTATATTGGAATCGTTTTGAATAAATAAGTTTATAAACATATTTTTTTACAGTATACTAAGCGTAAATATAGATTATTGTGATGAAATGAATTAAAATGAATGCAAAATTGCTCGAAATGCTCAAATATTCTCAGAATATGTGTAATCTGCACATTATATGCGTAATCACAACGTATAATCAAATCGTTTTGAATAAATAAGTTCATAAACATATTTTTTTCTGTATAAAGAGTTTAAATATAGATCATTATGATCAAATAAATTAAAATGAATGCAAAATCGCAAGAAATGATCAAATATACTCAGAATCGGTCAATCTGAACATTATATGCGTAATTACAATCTATATTCAAATCATTTTGAATAGGTAAGTTCGTAAACATATTTTTTACTTTATAAAGTGCATAAATATAGATTATTGTGATGGAATTACTTAAAATGAACGCATAATGGCAAGAAATGCTTAAATATACTCAGAATCTGTGTAATCTGCACATTATATGCGTAATTACAATGTATAATCCAATCGTTTTGAATAAATAAGTTCATAAACATATTTTTTACTGTATAAAGAGTTTTAAATATAGATCATTATGATCAAATTTCTTAAAATGAAGGCAAAATCGCAAGAAATGATCAAATATACTCGGAATCTGTCAATCTGAACATTATATTCGTAATTACAATCTATATTCAAATCATTTTGAATAAGTAAGTTCATAAATATATTTATTACAGTATAAAGTGCACAAATATAGATTATCGTGATCAAATGATTTAAAATGAATGCAAAATCGCATGAAATGATCAAATATACTCAGAATCTGTCAATCTGAATAGTATATGCGTAATTAAAATGTATATTCCAATCGTTTTGAATAAGTAAGTTCATAAACATACTTTTTGCTGTATAAAGAGCGTAAATATAGATTATTATGACGGAATTACTTCAAATGAACGCATAATGGCAAGAAATGCTTAGATATACTCAGAATCTGTGTAATCTGCACATTATATACGTAATTACCATATATAATCCAATCGTTTTGAATAAATAAGTTCATAAACATATTTATCACTGTATAAAGAATTTAAATATAGATCGTTATGATCAAATGACTTAAAATGAATGGAAAATCGCAAGAAATGATCAAATATACTCAGAATCTCTGTAATCTGCACATTATATGCATAATGTATAATCCAATTATTTTGAATAAGTTAGTTCATAAAAATATTTTTTGCTGTATAAAGAGCACAAATATAGATTATTGTGATCAAATGACTTAGAATGAATGCAAAATCGCTTGAAATGATCCAATATGCTCAGAATCTATCAATCTGAATATTATATGCGTAATTACAATGTATATTCCAATCATTTTAAATAAGTAAGTTCATAAACTTATTTTTTGATTCATAAACATATTTTTTACTGTATAAAGAGCTTAAATACAGATTATTGTGATCAAATAACTTAAAATGAATACAAAATCGCATGAAATGATCAAATATACTTAGAATCTGTCAATCTGAACATTATATGCATAATCATAATGTATATTAGAATCGTTTTGAATAAATAAGTTTATAAACATTTTTTTTACTGTATAATGAGTGTAAATATAGATTATTGTGATGAAATGAATTAAAATGAATGCAAAGTCGCTTGAAATGCTCAAATATACTCAGAATAGTTGTAATCTGGAATTTATATGTGTAATTACAATGTATAATCCAATCGTTCTGAATAAGTAAGTTCATAAACATATTTTTTTAATGTATAAAGAGCTAAAATAAAGATTATTGTGATCAAATCACTTAAAATGAATGCAAAATCGAATGAAATGATCAAATATACTCAGAATCTGTCAATACGAACATTATATGCTTAATTACAATCTATATTCTAATCGTTTTGAAAGAGTACGTTCGTAAACATATTTTTTGCCGTATAAAGAGCATAAATATAGATTATTATGATGAAATTACTTAAAATGAACGCATAATGGCAAGAAATGCTTAGATATACTCAGAATCTGTGTAATCTGCACATTATATGCGTAATTACAATATATAATCCAATTGTTTTGAATAAGTAAGTTCATAAACATATTTTTTAATGTATAAAGAGCTAAAATAAAGAATATTGTGATCAAATGACTTAAAATGAATGCAAAATCGCAAGAAATGATCAAATAAACTCAGAATCTGTCAATCTGAACATTATACGTGTAATTACGATCTATATTGAAATCGTTTTGAATAAGTAAGTCCATAAACATATTTTTGACTGTATAGAGTGCACAAATATAGATTATTGTGATCAAATGATTTAAGATGAATGCAAAATCGCATGAAATGATCAAATATACTCAGAATCTGTCAATCTCAATATTATATGCGTAATTACAATCTATATTCCAATCGTTTTGAAAGAGTACGTTCATAAACATATTTTTTACTGTATAAAGAGCTTAAATATGGATTATTGTGGTCAAATGACTTAAAATGAATGCAAAATCGCATGAAATGATCAAATATACTTAGAACCTGTCAATCTGAACATTATATGCATAATTATAATGTATATTGGAATCGTTTTGAATAAATAAGTTTATAAACATATTTTTTTACAGTATACTAAGCGTAAATATAGATTATTGTGATGAAATGAATTAAAATGAATGCAAAATTGCTCGAAATGCTCAAATATTCTCAGAATATGTGTAATCTGCACATTATATGCGTAATCACAACGTATAATCAAATCGTTTTGAATAAATAAGTTCATAAACATATTTTTTTTCTGTATAAAGAGTTTAAATATAGATCATTATGATCAAATAAATTAAAATGAATGCAAAATCGCAAGAAATGATCAAATATACTCAGAATCGGTCAATCTGAACATTATATGCGTAATTACAATCTATATTCAAATCATTTTGAATAGGTAAGTTCGTAAACATATTTTTTACTTTATAAAGTGCATAAATATAGATTATTGTGATGGAATTACTTAAAATGAACGCATAATGGCAAGAAATGCTTAAATATACTCAGAATCTGTGTAATCTGCACATTATATGCGTAATTACAATGTATAATCCAATCGTTTTGAATAAATAAGTTCATAAACATATTTTTTACTGTATAAAGAGTTTTAAATATAGATCATTATGATCAAATTTCTTAAAATGAAGGCAAAATCGCAAGAAATGATCAAATATACTCGGAATATGTCAATCTGAACATTATATTCGTAATTACAATCTATATTCAAATCATTTTGAATAAGTAAGTTCATAAATATACTTATTACAGTATAAAGTGCACAAATATAGATTATCGTGATCAAATGATTTAAAATGAATGCAAAATCGCATGAAATGATCAAATATACTCAGAATCTGTCAATCTGAATAGTATATGCGTAATTAAAATGTATATTCCAATCGTTTTGAATAAGTAAGTTCATAAACATACTTTTTGCTGTATAAAGAGCGTAAATATAGATTATTATGACGGAATTACTTCAAATGAACGCATAATGGCAAGAAATGCTTAGATATACTCAGAATCTGTGTAATCTGCACATTATATACGTAATTACCATATATAATCCAATCGTTTTGAATAAATAAGTTCATAAACATATTTATCACTGTATAAAGAATTTAAATATAGATCGTTATGATCAAATGACTTAAAATGAATGGAAAATCGCAAGAAATGATCAAATATACTCAGAATCTCTGTAATCTGCACATTATATGCATAATGTATAATCCAATTATTTTGAATAAGTTAGTTCATAAAAATATTTTTTGCTGTATAAAGAGCACAAATATAGATTATTGTGATCAAATGACTTAGAATGAATGCAAAATCGCTTGAAATGATCCAATATGCTCAGAATCTATCAATCTGAATATTATATGCATAATTACAATGTATATTCCAATCATTTTAAATAAGTAAGTTCATAAACTTATTTTTTGATTCATAAACATATTTTTTACTGTATAAAGAGCTTAAATACAGATTATTGTGATCAAATAACTTAAAATGAATACAAAATCGCATGAAATGATCAAATATACTTAGAATCTGTCAATCTGAACATTATATGCATAATCATAATGTATATTAGAATCGTTTTGAATAAATAAGTTTATAAACATTTTTTTTACTGTATAATGAGTGTAAATATAGATTATTGTGATGAAATGAATTAAAATGAATGCAAAGTCGCTTGAAATGCTCAAATATACTCAGAATAGTTGTAATCTGGAATTTATATGTGTAATTACAATGTATAATCCAATCGTTCTGAATAAGTAAGTTCATAAACATATTTTTTTAATGTATAAAGAGCTAAAATAAAGATTATTGTGATCAAATCACTTAAAATGAATGCAAAATCGAATGAAATGATCAAATATACTCAGAATCTGTCAATACGAACATTATATGCTTAATTACAATCTATATTCTAATCGTTTTGAAAGAGTACGTTCGTAAACATATTTTTTGCCGTATAAAGAGCATAAATATAGATTATTATGATGAAATTACTTAAAATGAACGCATAATGGCAAGAAATGCTTAGATATACTCAGAATCTGTGTAATCTGCACATTATATGCGTAATTACAATATATAATCCAATCGTTTTGAATAAGTAAGTTCATAAACATATTTTTTAATGTATAAAGAGCTAAAATAAAGAATATTGTGATCAAATGACTTAAAATGAATGCAAAATCGAATGAAATGATCAAATATACTCAGAATCTGTCAATACGAACATTATATGCTTAATTACAATCTATATTCTAATCGTTTTGAAAGAGTACGTTCGTAAACATATTTTTTGCCGTATAAAGAGCATAAATATAGATTATTATGATGAAATTACTTAAAATGAACGCATAATGGCAAGAAATGCTTAGATATACTCAGAATCTGTGTAATCTGCACATTATATGCGTAATTACAATATATAATCCAATCGTTTTGAATAAGTAAGTTCATAAACATATTTTTTAATGTATAAAGAGCTAAAATAAAGAATATTGTGATCAAATGACTTAAAATGAATGCAAAATCGAATGAAATGATCAAATATACTCAGAATCTGTCAATACGAACATTATATGCTTAATTACAATCTATATTCTAATCGTTTTGAAAGAGTACGTTCGTAAACATATTTTTTGCCGTATAAAGAGCATAAATATAGATTATTATGATGAAATTACTTAAAATGAACGCATAATGGCAAGAAATGCTTAGATATACTCAGAATCTGTGTAATCTGCACATTATATGCGTAATTACAATATATAATCCAATCGTTTTGAATAAGTAAGTTCATAAACATATTTTTTAATGTATAAAGAGCTAAAATAAAGAATATTGTGATCAAATGACTTAAAATGAATGCAAAATCGCAAGAAATGATCAAATATACTCAGAATCTGTCAATCTCAATATTATATACGTAATTACAATCTATATTCCAATCGTTTTGAAAGAGTACGTTCATAAACATATTTTTTACTGTATAAAGAGCTTAAATATGGATTATTGTGATCAAATGACTTAAAATGAATGCAAAATCGCATGAAATGATCAAATATACTTAGAACCTGTCAATCTGAACATTATATGCATAATTATAATGTATATTGGAATCGTTTTGAATAAATAAGTTTATAAAAATATTTTTTTACAGTATACTAAGCATAAATATAGATTATTGTGATGAAATGAATTAAAATGAATGCAAAATTGCTCGAAATGCTCAAATATTCTCAGAATATGTGTAATCTGCATATTATATGCGTAATCACAATGTATAATCAAATCGTTTTGAATAAATAAGTTCATAAACATATTTTTTACTGTATAAAGAGTTTTAAATATAGATCATTATGATCAAATTTCTTAAAATGAAGGCAAAATCGCAAGAAATGATCAAATATACTCGGAATCTGTCAATCTGAACATTATATTCGTAATTACAATCTATATTCAAATCATTTTGAATAAGTAAGTTCATAAATATATTTATTACAGTATAAAGTGCACAAATATAGATTATCGTGATCAAATGATTTAAAATGAATGCAAAATCGCATGAAATGATCAAATATACTCAGAATCTGTCAATCTGAATAGTATATGCGTAATTAAAATGTATATTCCAATCGTTTTGAATAAGTAAGTTCATAAACATACTTTTTGCTGTATAAAGAGCGTAAATATAGATTATTATGACGGAATTACTTCAAATGAACGCATAATGGCAAGAAATGCTTAGATATACTCAGAATCTGTGTAATCTGCACATTATATGCGTAATTACAATATATAATCCTATCGTTTTGAATAAGTAAGTTCATAAACATATTTTTTAATGTATAAAGAGCTAAAATAAAGAATATTGTGATCAAATGACTTAAAATGAATGCAAAATCGCAAGAAATGATCAAATATACTCAGAATCTGTCAATTTGAACATTATACGTGTAATTACGATCTATATTGAAATCATTTTGAATAAGTAAGTTCATAAGAATATTTTTTACTGTATAAAGTGCACAAATATAGATTATTGTGATCAAATGATTTAAAATGATTGCAAAATCGCATGAAATGATCAAATATACTCAGAATCTGTCAATGTCAATATTATATGCGTAATTACAATGTATATTCCAATCGTTTTGAATATGTAAGTTCATAAACATATTTTTTACTGTATAAAGAGCTTAAATATAGATTATTGTGATCAAATGACTTAAAATGAATGCAAAATCGCATGAAATGATCAAATATACTTAGAACCTGTCAATTTGTACATTATATGCATAATTATAATGTATATTGGAATCGTTTTGAATAAATAAGTTTATAGACATATTTTTTTACAGTATACTAAGCGTAAATATAGATTATTGTGATGAAATGAATTAAAATGAATGCAAAATTGCTCGAAATGCTCAAATATTCTCAGAATATGTGTAATCCGCACATTATATGCGTAATCACAATATATAATCAAATCGTTTTGAATAAATAAGTTCATAAACATATTTTTTTCTGTATAAAGAGTTTAAATATAGATCATTATGATCAAATAAATTAAAATGAATGCAAAATCGCAAGAAATGATCAAATATACTCAGAATCGGTCAATCTGAACATTATATGCATAATCATAATGTATATTCGAATCGTTTTGAATAAATAAGTTTATAAACATTTTTTTTACTGTATAATGAGTGTAAATATAGATTATTGTGATGAAATGAATTAAAATGAATGCAAAATCGCTTGAAATGCTCAAATATACTCAGAATAGTTGTAATCTGGAATTTATATGTGTAATTGAAATGTATAATCCAATCGTTCTGAATAATTAAGTTCATAAACATATTTTCTTAATTTAAAAAGAGCTAAAATAAAGATTATTGTGATCAAATAACTTAAAATGAATGCAAAATCGCAAGAAATGACCAAATAAACTCAGAATCTGTCAATCTGAACATTATACGTGTAATTACGATCTATATTGAAATCGTTTTGAATAAGTAAGTTCATAAACATATTTTTGACTGTATAAAGTGCACAAATATAGATTATTGTGATCAAATGATTTAAGATGAATGCAAAATCGCATGAAATGATAAAATATACTCAGAATCTGTCAATCTCAATATTATATGCGTAATTACAATCTATATTCCAATCGTTTTGAAAGAGTACGTTCATAAACATATTTTTTACTGTATAAAGAGCTTAAATATGGATTATTGTGATCAAATGACTTAAAATGAATGCAAAATCGCATGAAATGATCAAATATACTTAGAACCTGTCAATCTGAACATTATATGCATAATTATAATGTATATTGGAATCGTTTTGAATAAATAAGTTTATAAACATATTTTTTTACAGTATACTAAGTGTAAATATAGATTATTGTGATGAAATGAATTAAAATGAATGCAAAATTGCTCGAAATGCTCAAATATTCTCAGAATATGTGTAATCTGCACATTATATGCGTAATCACAATGTATAATCAAATCGTTTTGAATAAATAAGTTCATAAACATATTTTTTTCTGTATAAAGAGTTTAAATATAGATCATTATGATCAAATAAATTAAAATGAATGCAAAATCGAATGAAATGATCAAATATACTCAGAATTTGTCAATATGAACATTATATGCTTAATTACAATCTATATTCTAATCGTTTTGAAAGAGTACGTTCATAAACATATTTTTTGCCGTATAAAGAGCATAAATATAGATTATTATGATGAAATTACTTAAAATGAACGCATAATGGCAAGAAATGCTTAGATATACTCAGAATCTGTGTAATCTGCACATTATATGCGTAATTACAATATATAATCCAATCGTTTTGAATAAGTAAGTTCATAAATATATTTTTTAATGTATAAAGAGCTAAAATAAAGAATATTGTGATCAAATGACTTAAAATGAATGCAAAATCGCAAGAAAGGATCAAATATACTCAGAATCTGTCAATCTGAACATTATATGTGTAATTACGATCTATATTGAAATCATTTTGAATAAGTAAGTTCATAAACATATTTTTTACTGTATAAAGTGCACAAATATAGATTATTGTGATCAAATGATTTAAAATGAATGCAAAATCGCATGAAATGATCAAATATACTCAGAATCTGTCAATCTCAATATTATATGCGTAATTACAATGTATATTCCAATCGTTTTGAATATGTAAGTTCATAAACATATTTTTTACTGTATAAAGAGCTTAAATATAGATTATTGTGATCAAATGACTTAAAATGAATGCAAAATCGCATGAAATGACAAAATATACATAGAATCTGTCAATCTGAACATTATATGCATAATTATAATGTATATTGGAATCGTTTTGAATAAATAAGTTTATAAATATATTTTTTACAGTATACTAAGCGTAAATATAGATTATTGTCATGAAATGAATTAAAATGAATGAAAAATTGCTCGAAATGCTCAAATATTCTCAGAATATGTGTAATCTGCACATTATATGCGTAATCATAATGTATAATCAAATCGTTTTGAATAAATAAGTTCATAAACATATTTTTTTCTGTATAAAGAGTTTAAATATAGATCATTATGATCAAATAAATTAAAATGAATGCAAAATCGCAAGAAATGATGAAATATACTCAGAATCGGTCAATCTGAACATTATATGCGTAATTACAATCTATATTCAAATCATTTTGAATAAGTAAGTTCGTAAACATATTTTTTGCTTTGTAAAGTGCATAAATATTGAATATTGTGATGAAATTACTTAAAATGAACGCATAATGGCAAGAAATGCTTAAATATACAAAGAATCTGTGTAATCTGCACATTATATGCGTAATTACATTGTATAATCCAATCGTTTTGAATAAATAAGTTCATAAACATATTTTTTACTGTATAAAGAGTTTAAATATAGATCCTTATGATCAAATGACTTAAAATGAATGGAAAATCGCAAGAAATGATCAAATATACTCAGAATCTGTCAATCTGAACATTATATGCGTAATTACAAACTATATTCAAATCATTTTGAACAAGTAAGTTCATAAACATATTTTTTTACTGTATAAAATGCACAAATATAGATTATTGTGATCAAATAATTTAAAATGAATGCAAAATCGCAAGAAATGATCAAATATACTCAGAATCTCTGTAATCTGAACATTATATGCGTAATGTATAATCCAATTATTTTGAATAAGTTAGTTCATAAAAATATTTTTTGCTGTATGAAGAGCACAAATATAGATTATTGTGATCAAATGACTTAGAATGCATGCAAAATCGCTTGAAATGATCAAATATACTCAGAATCTATCAATCTGAATATTATATGCGTAATTACAATATATTTTCCAATCATTCTATATAAGTAAGTTCATAAACTTATTTTTTGATTCATAAACATATTTTTTACTGTATAAAGAGCTTAAATATAGATTATTGTGATCAAATGACTTAAAATGAATGCAAAATAGCATGAAATGATCAAATATACTTAGAATCTTTCAATCTGAACATTATATGTATAATTATAATGTATATTCGAATCATTTTGAATAAATAAGTTTACAAAGATATTTTGTACAATACAATTTGCGTAAATATAGATTATTGTGATGAAATGAATTAAAATGAATGTAAAATTGCTTGAAATGCTCAAATATATTCAGAATATGTGTAATCTGCACATTATATGCGTAATTACAATGTATAATCAAATTATTTTGAATAAATAAGTTAATAAACATATATTTTTTACTGTATAAAGAGTTTAAATATAGATCATTATGATCAAATGACTTAAAATGAATGCAAAATCGCAAGAAGTGATCAAATATACTCAGAATCTGTCAATTTGAACATTATATGCATAACTACAATCTATATTCAAATTATTTTGAATAAGTAAGTTCATAAACAAATTTTTTACTGTATAAAGTGCATAAATATAGATTATTGTGATCAAATGATTTAAATTGAATGTACAATCGCATGAAATGATCAAATATACTCAGAATCTGTCAATCTGAACATTATATGCATAATTATAGTGTATATTCGAATCGTTTTGAATAAATAAGTTTATAAACATAATGTTTACTGTATAATGAGCGTAAATATAGATTATTGTGATGAAATGAATTAAAATGAATGCAAAATTGCTTGAAATGCTCAAATATACTCAGAATATGTGTGATCTGCACTTTATATCTGTAATTACAATGTATCAATCGTTTTGAATAAATATTTTCTTAAACATATTTTTTAATGTATAAAGAGATAAAATATAGATTATTGTGATCAAATGACTTAAAATTAATGCAAAATCGCACGAAATGATCAAATATACTCAGAATCTGTCAATCTAAATATTATATGTATATTTACAATGTATATTCCAATTGTTTTGGACAAGTTCGTTCATAAACATATTTTTTACACTATAAAGAGCTTAAATATATATTATTGTGATCAAATTATTTAAATTGAATGCAAAATTGCATGAAATGATCAAATATACTCAGAATCTGTCAATCTGAACATTATATGCGTAATTATAATGTATATTCCAATCGTTTTGAACAAATAAGTTCATAAACATATTTTTTACTGTATAAAGAGCTTAAATATAGATTATTGTGATCAAATGACTTAAAATTAATGCAAAATAGCTTGAAATGATCAAATATACTCTGAATCTGTCAATCTGAACATTATATGCGTAATTACGATGTATATTCCAATCGTTTTGAATAAGTAAGTTCATAAACATCTTTTTGAATGTATAAAGAGTTTATATATAGATTATTGTGATAAAATTACTTAAAATGAATGCAAAATAGCTTGAATTGATCAAATATACACAGAATCTATGTAATCTGCAATTTATATGCGTAATTACAATGTATAATCCATTCGTTTTTAATAAATATGTTCATAAACATATTTTTTGCTGGATAAAGTGCATAAATATAGATTGTTGCGATGAAATTACTTAATATGAATGAAAAATAGCTTGAAAAGATGAAATATACTTGGAATCTGTGTAATCTGCAAATTATATGCGTAATTACAATGTATATTCCAATCGTTTTGAATAAGTTCATAGACATATTTTTTACTTTATAAAGAGATGAAATATAGATTATTGTGATCAAATGACTTGAAATGAATACAAAAGCTCATGAAATGATCAAATATACTCAGAATCTGTCAATCTGAAAATTATATGCGTAATTACAATGTATATTCCAATCGTTTTGAACATGTAAGTTCATAAACATATTTTTTACTGTATAAAGCGTATAAATATATATTATTATGATCAAATGACTTAAAATGAATGCAAAAAAGCATGAAATGATCAAATTTACTCAGAATCTGTCAATCTGCACATTATATGCGTAATTACAATGTATATTCCAATCGTTTTGAATAATTAAGTTCATAAACATATTTTTTGATGTATAAAGAGCATAAATATTGATTATTGTAATCAAATGACTTAAAATGAATATAAAATCGCTTGAAATGATCAAATATAATCAGAATCTGCCAATATGAACATTAAATGCTTAACTACAATGTATATTACAATCGTTTTGAATATGTAAGTTCATAAACATATTTTTGAATATATAAAAGTTTATATATAGATTATTGTGATGAAATTACTTAAAATGAATATAAAATAGCATGAAATGATCAAATATACTCAGAATCTGTGTAATCTGCACATTATATGCGTAATTATAATGTATAATCCAATTGTTGTCAATAAGTTAATTCATAAAAATATTTTTTTGCTATAAAAAGAGCATAAATATAGATTATTGTGGTCATTTGACTTAGAATGAATGCAAAATCGCTTGAAATGATCAAATTTACTCAGAATCTATCAATCTGAACATTATATGCGTAATTACAATGTATATTCCAATCGTTTTAAATAAGTAAGTTCATAAACATATTTTTTGCTTCATAAACATATTTTTTGCTGTATAAAGAGCATAAATATAGATTATTGTGAGCAAATGACTTAAAATGAATGCTTAATCGCTTGAAATGATCAAATATGCTCACAATCTGTCAATCTGTACATTATATGTGTAATTACAATTTATATTCCAATCGTTTTGAATAAGTAAGTTTATAAACATATTTTTTGCTGTATAAAGAGCATAAATATAGATTATTGTAAACAAATGACTTAAAATGTATGCAAAATCGCATGAAATTATCAAATATAATCAGAATCTGTCAATATGAACATTAAATGCTTAACTACAAGGTATATTACAATTGTTTTGAATATGTAAGTTCATAAACATATTTTTGAATGTATAAAGAGTTTATATATAGATTATTGTGATGAAATTACTTAAAATGAAAGAAAAATAACATGAAATTATCAAATATACTTAGAATCTGTGTAATCTGCACATTATATGCGTATTTATATTGTATAATCCAATCGATTTTAATGAGTTAGTTCATAAAAATAATTTTTGCTGTATAAAGAGCATAAATATAGATTACCATGATCAAATGACTTAAAATGAATGCAAAATCGCTTTAAGTGATCAAATATACTCAGAATCTATCAATCTGAGCATTATATGCGTCATCACAATGTATATTTCAATCGTTTTGAATAAGTTAATATATATTATTGTGATCAAATGACTTAAAATGAATGCAAAATCATTTGAAATGATAAAATATTCTCACAATCTATCAATATGAACATTATATGCGTAATTACAATGTATATTCCATTTGTTTTCAATGAGTAAGTTGATAAAAATATTTTTATTGTAGAAAGTGCATAAATATAAATTATTGTGATCAAATGACTTAAAATAAATGCAAAATCATTTTAAATGATCAAATATACTCACAATCTGTCAATATGAACATTATATGCTTAATTACAATGTATATTCCAATTATTTTGAATAAGTATGATGATAAACATATTTTTTAATGTATAAAGTGCATAAATATAAATTATTGTGATCAAATGATTTAAAATGAATGCAAAATCGCATGAAATGATGAAATATACTAAGAATCTATCAATCTGAACATTATATGCGTAATTATAATGTATATTCGAATCGTTTTGAATAAGTAAGTTTATAAACATATTTTTTTTACGGTATAAAGAACATAAATATAGATTATTGTGATTAAATGATTAAAAATGAATGCAAAATCGCTTGAAATGCTCAAATATACTCAGAATCAATGTAATCTGCACATTATATGCATAATTACAGTGTATAATACAATCATTTTTAATAAGTTCATAAACATATTTTTTACTATATAAAGAGCATAATTATCGATTATTTTGATCAAATGACTTAAAACGAATGCAAAATCACATGAAATGATCAAATATACTCAGAATCTGTAAATCTGAACATTATATGCGTAATTACAATGTATATTCGAATTGTTTTGAATAAGTAAGTTCATAAACATATTTTTGACTGTATAAAAGGCATAAATACTGATTATTGTGATTAAATGATTAAAAATGAATGCAAAATCCTTTGAAATGATGAAATATACTCAGAATCTGTGTGATCTGCACATTATATGCGTAATTACAATGTATAATCCAATCGTTTTGAATAAATAAATTCATAAACATGTTTTGAATGTATAAATATTTTAAATATAGATTATTGTGATGAAATTACTTAAAATGAATGCAAAATAGCTTGAAATGCTTAAATATACTTAGAATCTGTGTAATATGCACATTATCTGCGTAATTACAATGTATAATCCAATCGATTTGAATAAGAAAGTTCAGAAACATATTTTTTGCTGTAGAAAGAGCATAAATATAGATTATTGTGATGAAATGACCTAAAATGGATGCAAAATCGCTTGAAATGATCAAATATACTCAGAATCTATCAATCTGTACATTATATGTGTAATTACAATGTATATTCCAATCGTTTTGAATAAGTAAGTTCATAAACATATATTTTGTTGTATAAAGAGCATAAATATAGATTATTGTGATCAAATAACTTAAAATGAATGCAAAATCGCTTGAAATGATCAAATATAATCAGAATCTATCGATATGAACATTAAATGCGTAACTACAATGCATATTACAATCGTTTTGTATATGTAAGTTCATAAACATATTTTTGAATGTATAAAGAGTTTATATATAGATTATTTGGATGAAATTACTTAAAATGAATGCAAAATAGCATGAAATGATCAAATATACTTAGAATCTGTGTAATCTGCACATTATATGAGTAATTACAATGCATAATCCAATCATTTTGAATAAGTAAGTTCATAAATATAATATAGTCTATGGAAAGAGGTTAAATATATATTATTGTGATCAAATGACTTAAAAGGAATGCAAAATCGCTTGAAATGATCAAATATACTCTGAATCTGTCAATTTGAACATTATATGCGTAATTACAATATATATTCCAATCATTTTGAATAAGTACGTTCATAAACATATTTTTTACACTATGAAAAGCTTAAATATAGATTATTGTGATCAAATGACTTAAAATAAATGCAAAATCGCATGAAATGATCAAATATACTCAGAATCTGTCAATCTGAACATTATATGCATAATTATAATATATATTGGAATCGTTTTGAATAAGTAAGTTTATAAATATATTTTTAACTGTATAAAGAGCATAAATATAGATTATTGTGATGAAATGATTTAAAATAAATGCAAAATCGCTTGAAATGCTCAAATATACTCAGAATCTGTCAATCTGAACATTATATGCGTAATTACAATGTATATTCCAATCATTGTGAATAAGTAAGTTCATAAACCTATTTTTGAATGTATAAAGAGTTTAAATTAGATTATTGTGATGAAATTACTTAAAATGAATGCAAAATAGCTTGAAATGCTTAAATATACTCAGAATATGTGTAATCTGGACATTATATGCGTAATTACAATGTATAATCAAATCGTTTTGAATAAGTAAGTTCAGAAACATATTTTTTGCTGTATAAAGCGCATAAATATAGATTATTGCTAGGTTGCATGGGTACGGGTACGAGTACCGTACCCGGTACGATTCGGGTATGGCGGTTTGAAAATTTTTAAAAATCTACGGTAGGGGCACGACGATATATATATATATATATATATATATATATATATATATATTATGTTGTCAAAATGCATACAGTTGGTGTATAAAGGTTTGATGAAGTTTTAAATTAAATGTTCATTTTGAACCTGTGATTGTGTTGAAAATATACCAACTGGCATGACAACCAAAGATTGTAGTACGATTCTTTTCATTGAATGCATCTCGGAGGTTATAGAAATAAAAATATAAAATCTTTATATCAACAAAAACAATTGGTGTGGTTGTTTGTGCGCTGGCATGGATCGTGCATATAGGGGGTTCGATTCCCGCCTAAGGCAAAAAAAAATTTGGGAATTTTGCTGACCAGGGTACGCACACGTGGTGCAATTTGAGTGGTGGTACGCGTACCAGGTCGTACCGTTGACCGTACCGGTCAGTCAAATATATTTAAAATATTTCGGTACGTCACGTGGCGTACTCGGTACGTATCGGTATCGTGCCGGAGGCGTACCCGTATCAGGTACCGGTACTCCTGCATATATGGAGTACCGGGGTAACTTAGGATTATTGTGATCAAATGACTTAAAATGAATGCAAAATCGCATGAAACGCTCAAATATACTCAGAATCTGTCAATCTGAACATTATATGTGTAATTACAATGTATATTTCAATCGTTTTGAATAAGTAAGTTCATAAACATATTTTTTACTGTATAAAGAGCATAAATATATAGATTATTGTAATCAAATGACTTAAAATGAATGCAAAATCGCTTAAAATGCTCAAATATACTCAGAATCTTCGTAATTTGCACATTATATGCGTAATTACAATGTATAATCTAATCTTTTTGAATAAGTAAGTTCATAAATATATTATAGTCTATAGAAAGAGATTAAATATAGATTATTGTAATCAAATGACTTATAGTGAATGCAAAATCGCTTGAAATGCTCAAATATACTCAGAATCTGTATAATATGCACATTATATGCATAATAACAATATATAATCCAATCGTTTTGAATAAGTAAGATCATAAATATATTCTAGACAATGTAAAGAACTTAAATATAGACTATTGTGATCAAATTACTTAAGATGAATATAAAATCTCTTCAAATTACTTAAGATCAAATTACGTATCTATAAAGTTGTTAAATCTTTGAAACGGAAACTATCAATTGTTGTTATTCTTTATATAAAAATTTGGAATAGGTAAAAAAAAAAAAGTTCGACTCCGGCTTTTTCTGCCTTCCCTTGATTCATCATTCCAATACCGTCGTGTTTATGCACCTTTCTCAGGTACACAAAACAAGAAAAATGAGAGTTTCTCATCTGCTACCTCTGTCGATGTGAAAATTTTTTTTAGCGTCGTACCACTCGATAGTAATATGTCCCAGAATTTGTATTTGGAACGACAAGATTAACAATCTAATTTGTAATAATACTAATTATAATTATCTCAGTCATAATAACACAAATTATTTCTTAAAATTAGTTAGGAAGACGCGGATAAGACGATGTTTCTTTCCAAGGAAAATTAACAATCAATGATATAACATAAAAATAATTTCCTTATATTTTCTTTACTCGCACTTTTTCTTTCTTACACAAAATAAATTCAGATAATAATAATTTGACAAAAATGAAATTAAATGGTAATACCTTTTTCATATGGATCGAAAATTTTGTCCATTTACCATCTTTTCTCTGGTCTTCTTAAATAAAGGCCTTGAAATTTGAAACCGCCTAGTCCTGGCAAACGTGCCAAACGCACACGGAATAACCCCATTTGTTTTCATTCCGTTTCAGAGATGGAACAAAATAACTGTTTCGTTTCCGTTCCGTTTTTTGAAACGACAGGGAAAATTAGTGCCACATTCCGTTTCGTTTCTGTTTTCACTTTTCAATTATAATTCCTTTTTTTTGTGTTTCGTTTTGGTAAAACAATATAATTATCTATTTCGTTTAATTCCGTTTTTTGAAACGGAAGGAAATATTGGTGCCACATTCCATTTTGTTTTTGAAAACGGAGCTGCAGCACGTTTTTTTTTTTGCCGTTTTGACAGGCCTAAAACGGCCGAACTGAAATGCTTATAAATAACAAAGACAGGCCCAATTACCTAATTGAGCCTAACTAACGGCCCACTAATAAAGTTAACAATACCCTGATCCATTCGTCCATCGGACGGTAGAGATAAGCCCATCCAACTGGTCACAACTATATAAGCCAGGAATTTTATTGTTTCTCCTCCAGATAGCAGCGGCGCCGATTTCTCCCTATATTATAAAACCCTAACCCTAGCAAGAGCTCCAGAGCCGCATTGGAGCGCGACAGAGAGAAAGATGCAGATCTTCGTGAAAACCCTCACAGGGAAGACGATCACCCTTGAGGTTGAGTCGTCTGACACCATCGACAATGTCAAGGCTAAGATCCAGGACAAGGAAGGTACAAAATGATTTCTACTTTTCTCCAATCTATTTCCGCGTTTAATCTATGCTCGTCGATTTGTTCATATCCGTGCCTAGTTAGGTTAAATTTTGATGGAGGTTGAAGGATATTTAGTTTATGCTGCTGGTCTGTTCATGGTTTAGTTAGTATTGAGGTTATTTTGGTCGGTTAGGATGTTAATTCTTGTTTGGGTGGTTGTAAAATTAATTGTTTTTCTTGTTGCTCGAGTTATGTCCAAGGATATTTGTAGGATTACTTGTTGATGGGTTGTGAATATTTGACTGAAATAATTTGTGAATTGATGAATATGTTTCGGTATTAAGATGTTTAAAAGTAATAAACATAGCCATGAATCATGTGGAAATGTTTTTGGTTAAAACTTTGGAGTTATTATTCAGGAGCTTTGCCCATTTTCAATTTCTGGAATGCCTTGTGTACGGATGATACTGAATACACTTTGAAATTACCGTGATCGATATGGTAATAAAGCTATTTGTCATAGTTTAAAGTAATGTGTGTGTTCTTGTACTAACATGCCCTAAAGTAATTTAGCATTGTCATGGATCATATAGAAGTACTTTTTGTTGGAACTTCAAAGTAATCATCCAGGAACCTAGCACAAGTCCAGTTCTGCAATGCCTTGTACTGAAAATGATAAATACACTTTACATAAAGACATGATTTATACAGTAATAAAGATTTATTTTATAGTAGAAAAGGTAAAACATACAGGTTCTGATCCTGTGCGTGCGTCTGTTAGAAGTTGAAATGAGATTTTTACTGATTAATTTTTTGTAATGTAATTGTGAAAAAGGGATCCCACCGGACCAACAGAGGCTGATATTTGCTGGTAAGCAGCTCGAGGATGGCCGCACTCTGGCAGACTATAACATCCAGAAGGAGTCGACACTGCACCTGGTGTTGAGGTTGCGTGGTGGGGCCAAGAAGAGAAAGAAGAAGACCTACACCAAGCCCAAGAAGATCAAGCACAAGAAGAAGAAGGTTAAGCTCGCAGTGCTCCAGTACTACAAGGTAGATGACTCAACTGGCAAGGTCACTCGCCTGCGCAAGGAATGCCAAAATGCTGATTGTGGTGCTGGCACCTTCATGGCCAACCACTTCGACCGCCACTATTGCGGCAAGTGTGGCCTCACCTACCTCTACAACAAGCAGGACGAATAGATTAGCCCCATTAGAGGACCTTTCTAGTTGGGTAATGTTGCTTTAAGGCTGCCCTTTTGCTTCTTTTCTGTTAGATCGTGAGAGTTTATGTTATGTGGTGGATAATTTTGAAGGAAGATTAACTTTGTGGTTACTCTACTGTTTTTATTTTATTTCTACCATGAAACCAGTTTTGCTGTTTCCATTCCCTCTATTGCTGCTTTTTCATTGCTAAATAATGACGATATTAATTTTGCTTCGTCTGGTTCTCAAATCTTAAAGCATTCTGAAGCAGGTAATAGAAGAGAGTTGGTGATCTCAATTTAGTAAAGATTCATTTATTCTGAAGTTAACTTGCCCATATTCATCTGTTATTTATGTTTCTTCGCTGGATATTGTTTTTCATTTAGGTCTTATTAATGATAAAAAAATTATTTATTCTGATGAGCTGAATCTGAAATAATGAAATGGAGGGGGAATAGTTTTAGGCTAATTTTTGCAGTCGTGCAAGCATAATTTTTGTTTCAGCTTACATTGATTGCATATGGTGCTAAAGTAGTAAGCATTGTTGATACGTACTCCAGTACTCCACCCATTGAAGTCTTCCCAGTTGATTGAAACAGAATCGTAAAAGCGAAAAAAATTCTACCTACCTCCAATTGAAATGAGATGTGGTGCTGCGTGGCACGGTGCAGCGCACCCATCCCAACTGTCCAATGTCCAATCTATGATGGGTGTCTCGTGAATAATACTAGATTGATTGGTTTGAAAAAAATTAACCGTTGAGATCAGATCGGATTGTTGGGATGGGTGCGTTGCACCGTGCCACGCTGCACGGTATTTGGATTCTTTCCAATTGATTGAAATAGTGAATGCCATTGAAGCCTCTTTTCCTTCTTCTCCCAGTTGATGAAACAGAAAAAAAATTCTTTCTACCTCCAATTGATTGAAATAGTGAATGCCGAAAAATAAATAATTAAGAGAATTCAATTTGCGTAGCCTTCGCGCAGCTTCTCTCGCTTTATTTCAAAATAGATTGACCTGACGAGCCTGTATTTTCTGTTGCTAGGTGCCGAATGCCGATAACCAGCAGCATATTTACCAACAGAATCGATTGAATTGATGAAATAAAATTGTTGGATCGTATTTCTTATAAGCTGAATATTAAGAGATTTTATGCCCCATCATTCGGAATTGAAGATGGCTATGTGTTCTTGCTTACATTTTAATAAATGTTTCAAATTTATTTTGAACTCCGTATATCCCTCAAATCTTTCTCAATTAGTCATATACCCTCTTAATCTTTAATATTATCCATTTAGACATTTACCCTTTTTATCGATTTAAGTGATATATTGATTCAAAAAATTATTTTTTTTAAGTTTAGGACTAAAATGTCCCTGCCGTTTCCCTCGGCATCTCAGCTTTTTACCGTACGAGAAAAAAACAGAGAAAAAAACTTGCATCCAACATTTATATCAAAAAGTGCATCTGATGATGTGATACATTTTTTTTTAAATAAAAGATTAATTGAAGCTATACGTGTAGCTACGTGATAACCCATTCAAAAGATTAAAAGAATAGGATCCTATCAATTTTCTGTGAATTCCCCTAATCGTGAAGAGATTATACGAACTTTTTTTTTTCCCAACCTTACAATTTATAGTTGAGCCGGAATGGAGATCACTATCAAACTACATGATACAACAATTCAACTCTAATTGCAGGAAACTCTCTCTAGATTAAAGCATACCTATGTTCTTGAAATATTGAAAAGGATCGCTTCTCTTTATTTTTGGATGCCATTCAACATTAGTTCTATGCAAATGCGCTGCAACAAATTTGGAGATTCAAGTGTAAAGAGAAAAGAATCTAGTGATTCTGATAATTTGGCTTTAACATTTCCAACTTGACAAGGCAATTCACTGCTTCAACCCACCCAATCAATAAATAGAGCTACGAAAGGATGAATCACTCAGCAGAAAGCCTACGAAAACAATTTCTTAAGACTTTCTTCTTTTTACCACCCAGCTAAAGTTTGAAGAAAGAACGAATGTCATAGTCGTTTTGGCAGTTTCTCTATATTGAATTACTTTGTATTTTTCTATATTGCATAATAGTCCAAGTTTAGGCAGGAAGATGAATCGTCAAAGGGTGGGAAACTGAGCAGGGCATTTTAGTCATAGATTTTAAAGAATTAATTGTCTAAATTGATATATTATTTGAATTAACGAAAGGGTAAATATCTATACAAATGAAGATTAGAGGGGTAAATGAACAATATTAAAGAATAAGAGGGTATATGGCTAATTGAAGAAGATTTGAGGGGTATATAACTAATTTTCCCTGTTTTTAATATTAATATTTTTATAGGACATCTAAAGGTAAACTCTGTTCTGTCATCTGACCTTGCTTGTCAAGTTGTCATGTAAGATGGCGCAGAAACATATCAAAGTCCCGAATTAGAGGTTCTGTATAGTATACCCTGTGAACTTGTTTGGTTGTCTAATGAGTATACAAAATATGACTTATATCAACAGAGCAAGGGTATAATGGTCGTTTGTGCTCATTTAATTTGTTTTGACCTCCTTTATTATTGATCACCCTAACAAACGAAAATAATGGAAGGAAAGTTTTTTTTTTTCCAGTCCTTTTATTATTCATCCAAATTAGAAGAAATTAAATAAAATAGCCTTCCATTTGCTTCCTCTTTACACTTTGCCTCCATTCCCTTGCTACCCGTGAACCAAATATGGCGCAATTGCTTAAAATCTGGGGTATAAGGAGCGCCGTAATACAAGTTACAAACTTAAAATTACAAGAATTACAAGTGAGGTCATTTTAGAGAACTAAGGCCGGTCAAGTTCTTGACAAGAGCTATGGCGACATCAAGGAAGCATAGAGGAACTGAAATTAACAGTTGTGTATGTGCATATATTATGATTTTATGTTTCTTCATGTTTAGTTGGAATGTTAAAATAATGTTGTGTTATTCCTGTTCAGTTGAAATGTTAAAATAATGCGATTATATAAATACCTCCCTGCTGTTTACGTAGTTTCTTACAAAAGGAAAAAAGAGCACACGAATAATTTATCAAAAAGACTGCTCGTTATTTGTAAATATTATAACAGTTTGTAGCACATCATACGCCACAACGATAATGTTCTAAAGGTATATAGAATAAAGTAGAGAATTTGATACCATAAGTAACTAAAATGGATAACTTAACAATTGTTTAATAAAACTGGAAATCCAAACTTTACAAATGACATCTTGGTTCTAAAAATTTATTCAACAGACATAAGCTAATACATTTTAGAGAAACCCAGTATTTTTTATAATTCTTTTATTGAACAACATGGCATAATCAAGTTCTATTGATAAACCATATTACCTTTTGCAAATTAAATCTGGAGTCCAGATCCATTGAACTTTTCTTTGGTAATAGTGTCGAGCCTTTCTGCCATCTCGCGAGTCATGTGGTTTTTCCAATCTCCAGCCTCATCTTTTTTAAAGAAAGATGCATTTGTAACATTAATATTTTCTGAAGTAGGAAGGTTGCCATATTTGTTCACATCGAAATCCTTCATTGTCTTAAAGCTACAAAGCTCCACAATTTGCTCCACCACACCATGGTTTTCTTCGGTTTCTGAGTAAGGACAACCCATGAAATGTGCCAATTGCTTGGCATATTTCACCGGTTCTTGCAAGATATGCTCGTACTTTAGAAATATAATCTTTTCTGGCCTTCGTTTGCACTCTTCCCAGTACCCAAAAATATGATTCCATACAGGACCGTAGGAATTTAGTCCCTGATAGAAACGTTCATATAACTGATCAAATGTCACCATTTTGTCAGCTCCCCCCAATATTTTTTGGGCAAAGTACCACATTGACACTATAACATCCTTTGGGTCTCGCCAAACATAAACAATCCGGCAACTAGATTCTGTGATGGAATGTGGTAAGAGAGAGTATGGCAAGTGGGTGTTCATCACCCTTGGCGAAGGAATGACTTCTAATATCTGGCTTCTACCAGTGACAAACTCCACCTCCATATATGGTACACATTGGTGAGGATTGTGGGTATTTAGTGAGTGTTGATTTAGCGAGTTATTGGTTCGCGTCAACGTTGCAAAAATCATGGCTTTTGACCATGTGGTGCCGGATTTGGGAAAGCTAGCTAGGAAAATATCAGTACGACAGGATTTGAAGTGCTGTTGCATCACTAATGTGCCTCGAATATTTATTTCAGACATCCAAACACCCTTGTACAATCTATAAGGCTGATCAAAACTAAAAGGCCGCTCCAAGAAAGGCTCGAGAGGAAGAGTTGCAATTAGAGCATCATGCTCTTGAGGAAGTTTTTCAATTAGGTGACTGTTGGCTTCTTGTATAGTTTTATAGGGAATGGGAAAATCAACATTGGCTACACAAACATTGCTTGCCATTTTGGTATATACGTAGTACCTAATTTTGGAATTTCCATAATTAAATGTGAAGTAATGTAGATACATTTAAGAATTTGATATCTTGTGTTTTGCATTTGATTGGAAAAATTAACTGAAGCACTGTAATAATTTAAAAATAAATATAGTGCTAACCTAAAATTCAATGCATTTGATGAATAGGGAGTAGGGACGTCCAACGCTTGCGTATTTAAATTTTAAGATTGAAACAACCGACCAAACCATTTAATATAAAATCCATATTTAAAGTATAATAAGTAACTGAATTATATATATTTTTTCAAAATTTTGATTATTTTTACAGATTTTTAGAAAATTATTGTTTTTCAGACGATTTATAGTTTTCTAAATCAATAATTTTATACAAATCTAGAAAAAAACAGTGAAATATTTCATGAAAATATATATAAACTCTGGTTCTTACTGAATGTAAATATAGATATCATATGGTAGTGTTGGTCGTTTGAATCTCAAAATGTGAGAATGGCCATATTGAAAGGATCACGTGCATCTATCTAATATGTTAGACTTTAGCTTTATTCATAAATATAATCTAAATACAGGTAGGGGATCCATCGATCCTTTCCCAAGAATTGGAACCCAAAACTTAGGTAGCCTATGATTGATAATGCAAAATTTCATTGAACTAAAAATGCTATTGCTTTCTCCAAGTATGAAAACATGCAGCATATATACATTATTAGAGATGTGAGGCATTAGTTGTTGAGGGCCAATTAATAATGATTATACACAACCTCTAGTAATACTACTAATCGTTCCTACATTGCTCTGTCAATCAAATTATCTGCATTAAAGGATACTTTTTCAAATTGAATGAATTACTAGAAAAGATATATAAATAGGTCCACCCTTTTGGAAGTCTACAAATTTTGGGTCAAAATAAATGATGAGTTCAAGAGCTAATTAATAGTGCAAGTGCTTGTTGTAGTAATAGGGAACAAACAGTCGTACCTGTTTGTTTTGTCAGATTCAAACAACACCAGACAGCGTGGGATGGAGAGGAAGAACAAAGTGGGTTGATGGAAGAAGAAGATGAAAGAGGTTTTGGGGTGCTGAGGTCCGATAGTGTTTTTGTAAAAGAATCCAACCACTCGTTCCAGGTCTCAGATCTGAGACGGTGGGAGAAAATTTTTAACTTATGCATATTAATAAAATAATCGAACTTAATAACCTGGACCTGCACGGCTGGACCTTCCAGGGAAAAAAAAATCGTAATTTCTGAACTCCATGACACAATTTCTGTTAACAAATTTAATTTATTTGGAACGTCCTCTCCTGTGTGTTTTGGAATTGTAACAGTTGGGAACCAATAATTGGGTTCGAGTGCCGCTGGAACCAATAATTGAGAAAGTGGTTAGAAGAAACTTTATATTGTTAATTAACTTGAACTTGATTACTTTTTGTTTCAGAAGAGCTATGTCTCTGCTAATAAAATACGGGGACCGTTGTTTCCACATAATCAGAGTAAAATTAGAGATATGCAGAGATATAAAGTTTGAAATAATTGACACTAAAGATAAAATTAAATTAACAATTGAATCATATTTGCATATAATCATATTTAGAATTAAAGATAGATTGACATTGGAAGGGGTAGGACTGCAATCCTATTATTTTTCTCTATTTCAAATAGACTGGTCTCGACGAACCTGTGTTTTTTATGGTTGGAAATGGCTACCTGCAGCCTATTTACAGATATTTTTTAAAAAAAAAAATTTACAGACAGACAAATTGACAAAAATAGGTTGTTAGATCATCTTATCAGCAAACTCAATAAGAAATTACTATTTTATTCCCCATCATTTGGAATTTACTAGCAGTACTGGCCACCCAATGTGACTTTAATATGTGATATGTGAAAATGAAAATATTATTTGACACAATTTTGTCCATTTTCAATATTTAAGATTAACGTTGTCTTGATCGGCGCTGAAAGTAGCAGCAATATTCATCAGTTTAAACAAATGAAATCAATAAAAGTAGACATGCGAACAGTCCCAAAAAAAATTATTGAAAAAAATGTTTCTCAATAAAAAGTTATACATAAAAGTATATCATCTCAAACAAAAAAAAAGATAATACGACATGATAAGATTCTTGAATCGTTCTTGCTCCATTGTTATAACGAACACTGATCATATTTAAGATGGAGACCTATTTTATAAAAATTATAAATTAGTAAATAAATTAAAATGAAAAATTAAAAATAGTTTTATACGTTGAGTGCATGTGTGAGTGTGATATGTGAGAAATAAATATTTTTGAAATGAAATTTCGTTACCTTATTCTTTTCGCAACACTTCTCGGTATACAATATTTTTGGTGCATGTTCCGCATTCCGGGTTGATATTTGGACATAGTTTTATTAGCAGCTTTGTTGTTTATCGGGACACACCTCTCGAGAGAGCCACATTCAGTTGCTCATGGGAAAACATCAGCTCGGGCAAGTAAACTCCGACATGTGGAATTGTCTTTCGTTGATTGTTATCGCAAAGTACAGTTGAACGGAAAATTATTTCCTCTTAAATCTAAAGGGAAATAAATCATCATCCGATGGACTTAGCAGAATTCTGGAAATAAAAATCTAATTGATTTTCTTTTTTTAATATTTCTATAGGATCATGTAAAGGTAAACTCTCCTCTCTCATCTGACCTTGCTTGTCATGTAAGATCGCGCAAAAGCATATCAAAGTCCCGAATTAGAGGTTCTGTATAGTACCCTGACAGAACTTGTCTGGCTGTCTAATGAGTAATGAGTATACAAAATATGACTTATATCAACAGAGCAACGGTATAATGGTCATTTGTGCTCATTTCATTTATTTTGACCTCCTTTATTATTGATCATCCTAACTAACAAAAATAATAGAAGGAAAGTTTTTCTTTTTTCGAGTCCTTAATTTTATTATTCATTCAAATTAGAAGAAATTAAATAAAATACCCTTCCAATTGCTTCCTCATGTTCAGAGCTTTTATTTGTTCATGTTATTCGCTGTTCAGTTGAAATGTTAAAATAATGTGATAATATAAATACCTCCCTGCTGTGTAGTTTCTCTCAAAAGGAAAAAAAGAGCACACGAATTATTTAACAAAAATACTGCTCATTATTTGTATATATTGTAACAGTTTGCAGCACATCATACGCCACAGCGATAATGTTATAAAAGGAAAATAGAATAAAGTAGAGAATTCGATACCATAAGTAACTAAAAAATGGATAAGAAAACAATTGATTTTAATATAACTGAAAGTCCAAATATGACATGATATCTTGGTTCTAATTTATTCAACAAACGTAAGCTAGCTAATACATTTTAGAAAAACCCAGTATTTTTTTATAATTTTTTATTGAACAACATGACATAATCAAGTTCTAGTGGTAAACCATATTACTTTTTGCAAATTAAATCTGGAGTCCAGATCCATTGAACTTTTCTTTAGTAATGGTGTCGAACCTTTCATCCATCTCACAAGTCATGTGGTTTTTCCAGTCTCCAGCCTCACCTTTTCTGAAGAAACATGCGTTTGCAATATAACTATTAACTGGCGTCTGACTTTTGCCGTATTTGTTCACATTGAAATCCTTCAGTGTCTTAAAGCTACAAAGCTCCACAATTTGCTCCACCACACCTTGGTTTTCTTCGGTCTTTGTGTAAGGACAACCCATGAAATGTGCCAATTGCTTGGCATATTTCACCGGTTCTTGCAAGATATGCTCGTACTTGAGAAATAGAATCTTTTCTGGCCTTCGTTTGCTCTCTTCCCAGTACCCAAGAACATGGTTCCATATAGGACCGTAGGAATTCAGTCCCTGATAGAAATGTTCATAGAACTGATCAAATGTCACCATTTTGTCAGCTCCCCCCAATATCTTTTGGGCATAGTACCACATTGACACTATAACATCCTTTGGGTCTCGCCAAACATAAACAATCCGGCAACTAGATTCTGTGATGGAATGTGGTAAGAGAGAGTATGGCAAGTGGGTGTTCATCACCCTTGGCGAAGGAATGACTTCTAATATCTAGCTTCTACCAGTGGCAAACTCCACCTCCATATATGGTACACATTGGTGAGGATTGTGGGTATTTAGTGGGTGTTGATTTGGCGAGTTATTGGTTCTTGTTAACGTTGCAAAAATCATGGCTTTGGACCATGTGGTGCCGGATTTGGGAAAGCTAGCTAGGAAAATATCAGTAGGACAGGATTTGAAGCACTGTTGCATCGCTAATGTGCCCCGAAGAAATAATTCAGACATCCAAACACCCTTGTACAATCTGTAAGGCTGATCAAAACTAAAAGGCCGCTCAAAGAAAGGCTCGAGAGGAAGAGTTGCAATTAGAGCATCATTCTCTTCAGGACGCTTTTCAATTAGGTGATTGTTGGCTTCTTGTATAGTTTTGTAGGGAATGGGAAAAGCAACATAGGATGCACAACCATTGCTTGTCATTTTGGTAGTACCTAATTTTGGAATTTCCATAATAAAATGTGAAGTAATGTAGATACATTTAAGCATTTGATATCTTTTGTTTTGCGTTTGATTGGAAAAAATTAACTGAAGCATTGTAATAATTAAATAATAAATATAGAGCAAAACTAAGATTCAATACATTGAATAAGGAATAAGAATAAGAATTTAGAAATGTGTGCATATCCACATTCCTTATTCATATTCCATGGTTTTGTTAGAATATGAATAAGGACCCGAATAAGTCCAAATTCCTTATTCTTGTGTTGTTTGGGTTTCACAAGAATATGGACGTCCAACACGTACGTATTTAAATTTTGAGATTGAAACAAACGACCAAACCATTTAATATGAAATCCATATTTAAAATATAATAAGTAACTAAATTTTATATATTTTTTCGAAATTTTGATTTATTTACAGATTTTTATAAAATTATTGTTTTTCAGACGATTTATGGTTTTCTAAATCAATAATTTGAGTTTTGCTATGGTGTGTTGCAACTCACCAAAGAGTCGGTGAATTGTGATCAAAACTCTTAGATCTAGTTTAAAATGACCGATCCAAATCGTCCAATATGATCTCTGTATTGAAATCTCCATGCAGACCAAATTTTATATTTTTTGCAATTTTTAAGTATTTTTTCAGATTTTTAAAAACTGCTGTTTTTGAACAATTCAGAACTAATTAGATTAACGATTTTCTAAAATTTCAAAAAAATACTTAAAAATTTTGAAAAAATGTAAAATTTGATCTGCATGGAGATTTCATTAGGGAGATCATATTGGACGGTTTGGATCGGTCATTTTGAACTAGATTTAGGAATTTTGATCGTAACTCACCGATCATTTGGTGAGTTGCAACTCACCATAACAAAACTCCAATAATTTTATAAAATATAAAAGAAAACGGTGAAATATTTCATAAAAATATTAACTCTGGTTCTTACTGAATGTAAATGTAGATATATCGTATTAAATGGCAGTGTTGGTCGTTTGAATCTCAAAATGTGAGAATGGCCACAGTGAAGGGATCACATCTATCTAATATATAAGTTAGACTTTTTAGCTTTTGTTCATAAATATAATCTAAATATAGGTAGGGGATCCTTTCCCAAAAATTGGAACCCAAAGCATAGTAGCTTGTGATTGATAATGCAAAATTTCATTGAACTAAAAATGCTATTGCTTTCTCCGCGTATGAAAACATGCAGCATATATACATTAGAGATGTAAGGCATTAGTTATTGAGGCTCAATTAATAATGATTATACACACCCTCTAGTAATACTACTAACCGTTCCTACATTAATTGCTCTATCAATCAAATTCTTTGCATTAAAGGATACTTTATCAAATTGAATGAAAGGTTTAGCCAATGCGGCGCAAGGCAGGTATTACTAGAAATATATATATATATATAGATCATCCCATTTGGATGTCTACAAATTTTGGGTCAAAATAAATGATGAGTTCAAGAGCTAATTAATAATGAGTGCTAGTTGTAGTAATAGTCTAATAGGGAACAAACAGTCGTACCTGATTATTTTGATTCAAACAACACCAGAGAGCGTGAGGCGGAGAGGAACATCAAAGTGGATTGACGAAAGAAGCTGAATGAGGTTTGGGGGATGAGGTCTCATAGGGTTTTTGTAGGGTGTACAACAGACGGGTTAATGATATTTTATCAAAATTTGAATCAAATCTGATAATATCGAGTTAGAAAATAAATTTAGTTAATCCACCCATAACTCAATCCAAGCATTTAATTTTTTTATGTACGGATTTTTACGGGTTAAGCTGGTTAAACGAGTTTAACGAATTAAAATTTTGATCAAATAAAAATACGCACAAAAATCATTTTGTGGCTATTACTATTTAGTTCGAGGCAAATTAGAGACACATTCGAAGCATCTTTCAACTTTGGAGGCCTTGCGAGAGGTGTAGAGAAAGTGCATGGCTATGGAGGAGATCAAAATGTCGTTAGAGAAAAGATCATGAGTAGGAATATGAGTAAATGTGAGGTGGCGAGAAGTAAATAGTGATAAACGGGTGGGTTAGAGTATACACGGGTTACTAGTACTAAACTCGTAATCCAACCCGGAGTAAAGAGTTTATCAAAATTAGAATCCGTACCCGACTTAACATCATGTTAATCCGGTAAAAAATGATTAGGGTCGAGCGGGTTGAACGAATTGAACGGATTGACTGATTTTTTTTGTACACCCCTAGGTTTTTGTAAGAGAACCCAACCATTCCTTCGTGAGACCGGACCGACAAGCTTGGCGGTTTGGTGCTATAGTAATAACGGAAATTAATGCACGACTAACAAGCCTGTAGGTTGGCAATATAGCAATAATGGAAATTAATGGACGAGCAGCGATCTTGGCGCTGTTCTCTCAGTGATAATTAAATAAGCATTTGTTTCTAAAAAGAAAAAAATTAAATAGCCATAGGTAACTTACGATTGTTATAGCTCAATTTAATAAGTCGCAATAACGGCACGAGTATTTATATTCTGTAATAATCTATATTTTCATACCATATTGTACTCGTAAAAAAAATAATCGGTAATATTCTCGAAGTATTAATATATATATATATATATATATATAGAGAATGGATAAAATACACTGATGTGTACGGATCGTCCCCGTACACATCAGTCGTTTTTCAAGATCTGAAATTCAAACGGTCAATCCGAACCGTTCAACTTGTTCTTTATATTGAAAAACTCTTGCAGATCATAAGATACAACTTTGATCTGAAGAATCTACATCATTAATTTTATTTTTTTAGAAAATCTAAATCATTGATTATTAAAAAGTAAATTGATAAGCGGACCAGATGATATCTTGAATAGAAAGGTATTTGCCTCTTGACACTCTACGTCTGGAGCGCTGTCAGTCTGTTCGAACCCAATTCGATTCTTCGCTAAAACTAAAACATATAGTAAATTGATAAGCGGACCAGATGATATCTTGAATAGAAAGGTATTTGCCTCTTGACACTCTACGTCTGGAGCGCTGTCAGTCTGTTCGAACCCAATTCGATTCTTCGCTAAAACTAAAACATATAACATTTATCCGACAATTTTTTAACTTTTTGGTAAGGTTTCTCAGTCCCCTTCGCATCCTTCCATCGTCTTCCCTTTGCTTGTCAGACTAGCAGTCACGCCCACACCTAATGTGTAGGCAATTTTTTTTTATTTCACAAAAATATCTATAATTGATTTTGATCGATTTATTGGATTATTTTGATTTTTGTTAGTAATACTCATTTGAAATTCTCATGTACTAATGGAGTATGATTTTAAGTCTATCAAATTTATAACCTGAACTTGCTTAAACCGTTCAATGGAGATATTTTATTTGATTTAAATAATAGAGAAAGTAGCATTAAAATTTGCTTCCTTATAATTATTTACAATTTAATATAGGGAAACTTGGATGTAACGGACAGCTCTCCTTGAAGGGGTTATTCTACAAGAAGTTACCATTATTTTCATACGAATTTGGACAAATCGGAAGGATCATTAATTTGGTTTATTAATTAATAAACCAGTCGAAGTATGAAATTCTTGAGCAAATTTGATCTAACTTTGCGCTTACAAAGGAAAATAATCATAAAGATGAACAAAATGAGCAATAGTTGGATTGTTATGTGGAAATAATAAAGCTTAATGTAAGGTATAAATATGTGCACTCTTTGGTTTTTTTTTTTTTTTTTTTTTTTTTTTTTTTTTAGGTTAGGTGGCAAGAGCCACGCTAGCAATTTATTGAATATATGCGCACTCTGTTGGGTTCCTTGATGGAGTTGGATTGTTTCCTAGCAACTTATACAATCAACTCTAGATCAAGAGATGTATAATCTACAAGAATGACACATTCCTATCTTGATTATACAGTGATATTATGTGACATAAGAATCAAAACAAGAAAATATTTTATTTCTTATGCAGGATTGAAATACTGTAGTTGTACAGTATTTATTTATGTTAATTGGAAATCATAACGTGTTGCTAGATACCGCTTATGATTATTGAAAATAAATAACGATTTAATTTTCATGGCCAACATGACATAAATCCTCGAGGGTCACACAAATAGAACTTTAACCATACAGTGCATTATTTGATTTATTTGCATTGGAGAATGCAAAGTATGATAAGTTGATTAATTAATTATATACCGTTGCGAACTGTTATAATTAATTAAATAAAAAGATCATATAGAAATAAAATAATGCATATGCTAATCCTAAAATAATTATCAATAAGTTGATAATTAATTTTGTTCAACAAGTTTTAATATAATTGTTGGAATTAAATTAAATAAATGGGCCTTATTTAATTGTTAAATTGAAAGTCCAATTGGAAAGCAAATAAGGGGATCTATTAAATATGGATTTAATGGATAAATAATAGAGGTTGCATGGACCATATGAGCCCATCTTAGGGTCGGCCATACAAGGGCAATTTTATCCATGTGAAGTTTGGGATTTGGTTGAATGAGTGGTCTATATAAACACCAATTATTGGTGTTTGTAAACCCCAATTCTCTTGCCTCCCTTCTTTCTCTCTTAGGCCGCCGCCCATCCAAAGGAAGAGAAACTTGTTCTCTTCCATCCTTGCTCTCCTCCTTACTTAATTAGTTCATGTGTTGAGCAATCCTCTCTTTCAATTAAAATACTAGATTGAATTGAAGAAATGTTAAGTGGATTAGCTTCTTTCTCATTCTTGCTAGCACAAGAGTAGAGAAATTGGTTAATCTTCTTGGTGGACTCAAGAAGAAGAAGAGGAGGTGTTGGAGAGCACGCCACCGGCTCTAAGTGCCTTGGTCGCGACCTTCTAGTTACGATACTAGAAGAGGTAAAACCGTTTTCTCACCTCCCTTGTGCTAAAATGTCTATTTACTAGTTTCTTATGTTGTGCATGTGTTTATTTAGTGTTAAATATGATTTAAAATTAAAAATTGTGCACAAACACCTTCCTCGTGCTGTGAGTTAATCATTAACTGTCTGTTGAAGAGCGTTCTCTCCATTGAGGTTATTGTTATTGGGTCATTCTCCAGACATGATTTCAACACTTGAAAAGTCAGAATCTCATTCTGATTTGAAATCAAGTATTGGTTCAGTATCAGGCGTAGCGGGTCGCTCGTCGAGTGGGCGATTCGTTAAAAGTTGTTATGTCGGCTGTTGCTCTACAAAAGTGTCCTCCACTTCTGGCTGCCTCCTAGCGGCTCGATTGGATTGATGTCGGGTTGCGTTAGTCTGCTTGCCTCGAGTTGAAGTTGTTCCTTCTTCACAGAGTCTCTGTTTTCTCGCAGTAGAACTAGACTCACCAACATGCTTCTTCTTTGGTCTTCCACCTGCCAGTGTTTCTAACTACAATTAGAGAAAAATTCAAGAAAAGGGTGAAGATGGAATGAACTTTATTAAACAATAAAACTAAATTAATTAATCGCATCGTTTCTCGGCAACGTCGCCAAAAAGCTTGATGGCGTGTCACGCTGAGATAACCTATCAGGGCTGTTAAATTTATACCCAAATATGTTCGATTTCGGTTGCAAGCGTACAACTTACATTAAGTATTCGGGGTCGATTCCACATAACAGTTATTCGAATTATTAAATTTAATCCTATTGTTGAATCAAGTCAAGGGGTGAAGAATGATTTGATTTTGGGGTAATTAAACTAAAGAAATAAAATAAAGAGATTTGGATCATTAATTTTCTGTTTTGAAGTTCGTTTTCTTTGCTCGGCCACCAAGCCATGCATGGCGTGCCCGAGCTTGCACGTGTACAAATTTCAGTTCTTGCATAAGTTCTTGCGTTCCTCTTCCTTTATTAATTGCTTTCTTGATGTTTCTCATGGTTATTGCCTGGTATTTGGCATGGTTATGGTTATGTGCCTTGTATTTGGCACGGTTTTGGCATAGGTCCAGTATTTGGCCTCGGTTTTATGGTTGTGCCCGGTATTTGGCACGGTTTTGACATAGGCCCGGTATTTGGCCTCGGTTTTATGGTATTAACAAAGTATGCCCGATATTTTGGCATTGCTAATGGTGTTTCAAGGTGTGAATCAAATGACACACGGGTTCTATGCCAAAGAGCTATTGCCCATGTGTCACCTCAAACAAACAATTAATTAACAAGCAAAAAAAATATATAATAACCTCATTATGTTTAAGGAATTTTCTAAACAAAAAAATAATAATAAACACCATGGATCATACATAGGTTCTATGCCAAGAGCTATTACTTGTGTATGTGTTCGGGTGGTTTTCTTCTTCAAAAATATAATATGTTTATGTTAGGGATTAAAATGAATTTCAAAATGTAAAATGAAATTTTCGTACTATGATATTTATGAGGGAATAAAAGTAAGATTACTTGATTATTATTCTTATAGCTTTAAAACTGAGGTTGAAACAAACATTCCATTCTCAGGGACTAAGTTGAATTTTCTTATACAAAGCTTAAACACTTGTTAAAATGTATTTTCCAGTAGGTTTCTCTTGTCAAAATTCGAGGGCTGAGCGAAATACCTCTTTAGGAGGTGAAATGAATTTCAAAACAAAAAAAAAAAACACACACACACACACACACAAGAGTCAAATAAAAAAAGCACGCAGTGACATCTCTTAAAAATATGAAATTATCAAAACTGTCTTTCAAGAAAAATAACAAGGGCTGTCCCAAAAGTCAAAGCTTTCTTTCATGAAACTCAGTTCTTTTTCCTCAAAAATAAAACAAACAAAGAGCAAAACAAAAAGCACAATAGCAGCAAAAGTATTCGAAAATGTTCAAATGGAAATTGTTTTCAAACAAACAAAAACAAAGAAAAATAACAACAAACAACAAGAGGCATATACAGGCAGATATGCAAAATAAGAAATGGAAATCCAAAATATTTGAAAGGTGACAAGCGCAGTAAAGTTGACATGTGAAACTCGGATAACACTCATTCATGAAATTCAAGGATGTAAAAGCCAAAATAAAAATAGGAGAGAATATGGTTTATAAGATTCACACCTTAAAGCATGGGGCCATGTAGTTGTTCAGATGACCAAAATATGATGTCTAGCACTATGGCTGTATGCCCCCCAAATGCAAACATCAGTCATTAAAATCATCAGTCATTACCAAATTCAGACACCCAAGTCAAATTTCCATCACATGCGATCTCAGGGAACTTAGAAGACGCTCAAGAAGCTATTTCTGGCCAGAATCGCCACCGAGAACCGCCAGTTCACCATCATATCAGACCGGAACTGAGAAGAGGTCAAACTACCCCAAATCGTGGCATGCAACCTAAACGGACGGTGGAGATGAACGCAAGGTGGCCCCACGATGCTCTCGGAACCTTTCGCTGCTTGAAGCCATCACCGGAATCGGAACTGACACCTTAACGGATCCGCATGAAATGTATTTGAATCCGTGAGTCTACCAGACGGAAGAGGCCATTATCCGATCCGATCCGCATCCGTATCCGAAAAGTTGCGGATTCGGATATTAATATCCGGATGCGGATGCGGATTCGGATTTTTTAATCGGATACGGATGCGGATATGGGAACGAATATTGATGCGGATACGGATAAAATCCGAATCCGAAATATTTTCAAAAACGAATATCCGGATTTGATTTAGCGATGCGGATAGGACGATAGGTCGACCCTTTTCGTTTGTGCGCCAGAGAGAAAAATGGAAATTAAAAGCGAGGGGGGTTAAACTGACAATGGGACCTCTATTCATTGGACATGGGCTAAAGACTAAAGTGGGCTTTTTTTATGTATATTTTTTGTCGTTCCGTACGTCTTTTACTTCATTTTTTATTATGAATTCGGCTAGAGAATTTAAAAAGCATGCCTGATTCACTGTACCAACTGAAGTTACATATTATAACAATGATTATATTAATTATTTTGTACATAACTAATAATAATATTGCTAACTACAATTTATATATATTATATTGTAAAATATTAAAATTTACAATATGACGATCATGATAATTATAAATTTAAACATACTAAACAGTATAATATTAAACCCTGTAATATAATAATTTATAATGATTATTATGCGAATTGTAATTTTATACATATCATGTAGTAAAATAATATAATATTATGCAATACGATATAATGATTAAATAAATTACAATTTTTATATGTTATATTGTACAATACAATGATTAATAATGATTATGATAATTATAACGAATAGAGATTATATAGTGTTTTTATGACGTGCTATATCGAAATTATTATTTTTTATTTTTTTATGTTAAATTATGGATATTTGTTTTAATATCCGAAATTTATTCGTATTCGTATTCGACAATATTCGATTCGTATTCGTATTCGATTAACATCCGATCCGTATCCGTATCCGAACATATCCGAATCCGTATTCGAAAAAAAATACAGATGCAGATATGATTTGACTAGTATCCGATCCGTATCCGTTCCGTTTTCATCCCTAGAAGAGGGAGATGAGTCCCGAAATGGAAAGAGCTCAAATGAATAGGGTGTACTAAAAAAACATCACTGCCTTGTGGGGCCCACAGATCGAACTCAAGTTCAACTTGAACTCGGTCGGTTCACAAACCGGGGCATGAACCAACTGATTCAATCAGATAAAAAATCCAGTGCCCCCCTGATTTTTTGTGACACTCAACGTGTAGTGGATCCCTGACGAACATAACACACACAGCAATTCCAGACCAATCATAAAACTCCAAATAAACAAAAAATTTTAAAAAATCACTAAAAATAATAGAAGTTCAGAAAAATTCAAATAAAATATCCAAAAATTTCTAAAAATCCAAACAAACTAAATTTACATATATTTTGATATAAAAATCTGTCAATTTGATGGTCCTCTCTACTTTTGAAATATTTCCAAGATTAAAAGAATTTTCATAAATTTCTAAATGTGATAATTGAAAATTCAAATAAAATATCCAAAATTTTCTAAAAATCTAAATAAACCAAATTCACTGATATTTTGATGTAAAAATTTTCCAAATCATTGGTCTTTTGTATTTTTTGAATAATTTCCAATATTAAACGAATTTCATAAAATTCCAAAATGATATCAAATAAATTTTATAAAATTCTAAAATGATGTCAAAACTCATTAAAACTCTCCTATAGCAAGTTTCCAAAATAAAATCTTATGTAATTACAAAATTGTAAATAATTTTAAAAAAAGGGATATGTCAATTATCAAATACTTTAAAAAATGAGCCTAATTTAAAATATAAAAAGAAATTTCAAGTCTAAAAATTAAAAATAAAAATAAAAATAAAACAAAATTGTGAAAATGTTAAAACCCAAAGGTAAATTTCAGAAAATTAAAAATCAAAACAAGAACCCAAAAGTCGAGACCAAAATCATTTCACTAGAGAAAGGAAAGTCCCTCAGCAAATCAGAAGCGACTTCAAGCGACCCCTAAACCAGAACTTCTCACAAGTGGCCCAAAATAACCCTGAGAATTCTAAAATCTTGTTTCCACAAGTAACCCAAAATAGTCCCGAAAACCGATTCCTTACAAGTGGCCCAAAATAGCTCCAAGAATTACTAAAACCTTATTTCTACAAGTGACCCAAAATAGTCCCAGGAACCGATTCTCACAAGTGGCCCAAAATAGCGTCGAGAACTCCAAAATCTTGTTTGCACAAGTGATCCTAATTAGTTCCGAAAATCGATTCCTTACAAGTGGCCCAAAATAGCTCCAAGGATTTCCAAAACCTTATTCCTACAAGTGACCTAAAATAGTCCCAGGAACCGATTCTCACAAGTGGTCCAAAATAGCCCTGAGAACTCCAAAACCATGTTTCCACAAGTGACCCAAAATAGTTTCGGAAATCGATTCCTTACAAGTGGCCCAAAATAGCTCCAAGGATTGGCAAAACCTTTTTCTTACAAGTGGCCTAAAATAGTCACAGGAACTGATTCTCACAAGTGGCCCAAAATAACCCTGAGAACTCCAAAATATTGTTTCCACAAGTGACCCAAAATAGTCCCAGAAATCGACTCTCACAAGAGGCCCAAAATAGCCCCGAGAAACTTAAACCCAAATCTAAAACCTACAAAGGCCCAAAATAGCCTTAGAATCGAAAACTGCACCTTAACATGAAAATCAAAACCAAACTGATATCATCATTATTTATTGCTATTTGGACCATACTTGGCACTCAAAAGACTTTCAAACCATTAAATTATTCAATGAATTGCTATGTTTTTTCAAGGATTTGGTTTTGCCGTCGTCTTTTCTCTTATTTTCAGGTTTCTTGATGATTTCTGGTGGATTCTCGAATTTTAGAAGGATTTTGACACTTGACATATGCTAGACGACTCATTCCTAGCACTTGGAGGCATTATTCAAGCCATCATTCGGACCAAATGACTCATGCTCGGATCGAAGAGGGCTTTGCTTGGACCAAACGCTCAAATATTACATAAAATAGAGGATATAGGAGAAGAAAATGACCAAATAAAATCAATAGCATTGAAGTCCTCATCCTAAGCTTTCCAACGGTTTTTGAATTGCCTCAATCGGAGTCCGGATGAAGAAATTATGGTCAAAATACTAGCGGATACCAAATCTGAATATCATGCTTACTGTTCGGTCCGAACACTGTTCATTCGGTCCGAATGAACAGTAGTTCAGTCCGAATTACACTGTAGCCGCCACTGCTGGATTTCCTCTCCTTTGTTCGGTCCGAACAGAGCACCGACATAGCTCAAATGGCAAGTTTTTATGCGGGAAAATTGGTTCTTTTATCAAGTTTTCTTTCCTTGATGCTCCAATTACCTTTCTATGTGCGTGGAGATCAGTATAAGTGCGCCCCTAGACCAGAAGCAAGAGATCGAAGCCTCCATACCTCCAATCATACCTTCAATTGCTCAAATCCACTTTCCATAGCCTCCATCTGTCATTATTCATCAAGACAACCTATTCTTGAGGCGACGGCAGCAAGGAGAAGTTGTGACACGCCCATGCAGCACTCCATCACCCTTGAAGATTGAAGATCAAGCATAGAAAGACAATTCGGTTTATTCTTCCTATGTTTTTATCTCTAATTTTCATGGTCTTGTATCTTGTGATTTGTACTCTTGTTTTCGTGTGTTTTGATACTATGTTAGGCCAAGTTTATGTAGTCTTAGAAGTAGGAAAATAACTTAGGTTTGGATGTTGTGATTTGACTTGATATGATATGATATGTTTTGTTGATTTGTTTTGTTGAGAATTATGTTAATTGCTTGTTTGAATTGCTTGGTTGAATCTAATTAACTTCTAGATGAATGGCCACATTTAGTTAAGTTCTAAAGTTAGGTTAATCAAGATAATTTAGATAAAGTATTTGGAATAAATTGTAGATCCGAAAGAGAAGATTAGTTGGCACCAAAAGTGTAACTTTTAGATAGTTCAAAAGACATCTAGATATCCCTAAGAAATCCAACAAATAAGTTTAAATTGATTGAATTCTATACCAAAAGTTGTGAACCAATCGAGTTAATTAGGTTAGGTTGTGATTGAACCAGTGTCTAGTCCAACAAGCGAAAGCTGAGGTTTAGAATATCTAGGTTTGACCAACAAACCCTAGCGCAAAGCATAAAGTTTCATAAAGAGTCAAAATCACACACTTATACCTTCTGTTTGGATCGAACAGAGTGGTATACGCTTGAAAAACACCGTTCGAAGTACGAAAGTGATAAGTTCTGTGTTCTAGAGTCCAAACCAAGGTGAAACCTGAACCCTAAGACGCTTTTTATATTGTTAAAAACCCCAAAACTCTACTTTACCTATTTAGATATTATTTAGATTATTTTACTTGACAAAAATAACCAAAAACATCTATTTTATTGCACCTTTAGGATTTATAACTCAAAACTCCATAAAAATATTCTCGTCTAGCTTTTGAAAAAGGATAAGTCCGGTATTCATTTGTACCGTCCCTTGGGTTCGACCCTAAAGCTTAACTCCAAACGACTAGTGAGGTTAGCTCTGGGTTTACAAATTCATTTGATTCCTAGGTTCTAAGCCTTCATCACAAACCATCTCAAATAAAGTCTAAATTAAAAGTCATTAAAAATTTAAGTGTCCTCAATTGGGTCCCGTCAATTAGGTCTGGTACCGTCAATTGAGTCTAGTTTAAACAAAAAAATAATAAATAAATAAATCCCTACATAAACACAAAATCATTTTATAAACGATTTCCCTAGCCTATTACATATAATTCTTTAGATCTCTTAATCAGAGGTTCTCATGGAAAACGACGGGGTAATTAACTAATGTCTATTATTATACATATTTTGACCATACTTAGCACCAAAATGGCACTCAAACCAATACAATTGCTCATAATTAACTGTGTTTTTCAGGATTTTGGTACTGCCGCTGCTTCTATCTTTGTTTTGTAGAATTCTCGTGGAAATTGAAGACAAAACGCGCCAAACAAGAAGAATGAAGCCTAATCCTCAGCCGGAAGACTCATTCCCAGCTCACACACACGTGCCAAGGACCAGAGAAGACTTCCATGGACCGAGACAGATCATATATCGCGCGAAGGCTATGGTCTCAGCCTAATTCACCTCGTCAGTGCCTGATTTCGGTCCGAAATGCTCCCATTTCCGTCCGAAATCCAAGTATGAAAAGTGGATTTTGGAATGTTTCGAGAAAGGAAAGGGGATTCCTTGCCCTAGCCTCCTCCCTGACCTTCCATAAGGGTATTTAGACACGTATTTTCGACCAAAAAAGAATCCTACCCTCTACACCATTATTCTCCATATTTTGCTTAGTGTTTTTGGCTCTTTCCACGGATTTTTTTGAGGAGCAGCAGCGTTTGTGTGTGACGGCAGTAACTTTGTGGTTCTCCATCGATTCCTTGGCCTTAGAACAGCGAGTATTAGCATAAGGATCCTTCGGTTTACTCTTTTATGCTTCTATTTCATTATTTTATGGCTTGTATGTTTATTATTTACATGATACTTGTTATTTATTGTTTGAACATGTTAGGCTAGATTTTATGATGTTTTAGGGCTAGTTAGTAGTTTAGTTTAGTACTTGTGATGACTTGATGAATTTATATTATGCTATGTGATTTGTTTAGTTGAGAAATTATTATTTTGCTTAGTAAAATTGATTGCTTGTTTGATTGTGTTGGATTAAACATTTAACTCTCGATTTGCCGATTTACGAAACAACACCAAACCTCTCAACTAACCTTTTAATTTAGTGATTTTTAGTGATTTATTTGAAGTATGACTTGGAGCGAGTCTAGCACAAGTGCAGAAGACTGCTGGAGTTTAGTTAGAAAGTCCGAGTTAATTAAGGTTGTAATTCTAAACTAATCTCCTCAAATTTTATAAGTTTAAATGCTCAAAATTCATCTGTAGCGTTATACAACGCCTCATAATGTTATACAACGTTACAGAACTCCTCCTACTTTGCCTCGTTGCAAAAACAGTTTTGATGCGTTACACAACGCCTCATTCAGTTGTGTAACTCTTGGTCAAACGTTGTGTAACGATTGAATGCGTTGCACAACGCATTGACCAAGTCAGCTGAAACTTAGCACTTTTAATAGTGCGTTGTGTAATGCTTCCTGGCGTTACATAACGGACAAAAAATCAAACGTTACAGAACGCAAGTTCAGATTTTTATAACGCTTTGATTTTTTGGCCATTTTGAGGAAGTTCTAGTCTACGTTATACAATGTTATAATCCGTCACACAATGCTTACTTTCTAAAACGTTGCATAAGACTTCCTAGCGTTGTGTAACGTTTCTGACAACTTTTTGAATGTTGGAACTCTTCTGTTCATTACGTTGCACAACGTTTCTGACACCCTCCAACGTTATTGTCGGAATTTATTTTATTTAACGGTAATTTTGAAGCATTGTGTAACGTTTTGTGCAGAATTTAACTGGTTTAGATCTCTTGACGCCCTCTATATATATCAGACCCTTTTGAGCTGTATGCATTGATTGAAAAACTTTGCTAAACACCAGCTATTGAGCTCTAAATACCTGAGATCTTTCCTCTCTTCTTCTTTGAGCATTTCTTAGACAATTTCTTGAGACTAGTATGCCTAAATCAAATCCTTTGTGTGCCTTTAGCCAAATCTATTGAGAGTTTTGATTTAGAGCCTCATTGTTTGAGAGTTTAGGAACTAGATTATGTTAGAAAGTCTAAGTTTTCAATTTTTGTGCTAATTAACTATTTAATTAACAATCCAAACAACATTAGACCTCGAAAGATCTAGTCCAAGCACCAACACACAAGAGATTGAGAATATGAAGGCTACCTCTCCTTGTATCGCAACAAGGAGGCTCGAATCCGGCGATGTCGAGGTTGCACGAACACCGGCGGTCTCCACGGCCTCGAGTTCACTAAGGTATTAACCAAAACCTCGATCTATGCTAGTAGATGGGAGGTTAAGCCTAATCTCTTCCTTCACCAATTAATCAAGCTATTAATTAGTGGTTCTATGCTCAACACATGAGCCCTATGGAAGATCAAGGAGGAGAGAATAAGGAAGAGAAAACTGAAATTTTCTTCTCCCTTGTGAAGGTGGTGGCCTAGAGTGGAGAGGAGAGAGAGAGAGGTGATCCTCTTACTTGATCCCCAAGTAATGGTCCTTATATAGAGAAGCCAAAACCTAATTGCTCTCCTCCACAATTACCATTATGCCACTCACTTAAGGCGGGCCCCTTGATGGGTTTAATGGGCTTGATTAACAATTAATTAGAGCCCACTAAACTCATTTAAGGTTGCTCCTTCCATTGACTTCCAATTGGGCTTAATTAGACTACCAATTAAATAGCCTAGTATATTAATTTAATTCCATAATTAAATTAAAGTGTCTTGCATAAAATAATTATCAACTAGTTGATAACTATTCTAGGATTAGGAAATGCATTAATTTATTTCTATATGATCCATTTGATTTAATTAATTATAACGGTTCACAACGGTATATAATTAATTAATCAAACTATCATATTTTCACAGAACTTACTGCTGCGAATAAATAAATAATGCACGTATGGTCAAAACCTATTTGTGTGACCCTTTGAGGATTTATGCTATGTTGGATATGAAAAATAAATCGCTATTTATTTCCAATAATCATAAGCGGTATCTAGCAACACATTATGATTCCCAATTCACATAAATATATACTGTACAACTACAGTAAATCAATCCTGCATAAGAAATAAAAGTATTTTCTTGTTTGATTCTTATGTCACATGATATCATCGTATAATCCATGATATGAATGTGTCATTCTTGCAGATTATACGTTTCTTGATCTAGAGATGATTGTACAAGTTGCTGGCAAACAATCCATCTCCATAAAGGGGCCCAAACAGATATCATCACTCACTAGGTATACTAATGAGGAACATACAGTTTTCTTGATGAACAACTTTTCCCCGCACAATTCAAGAGAACATAAATAAAGTCCGTATAGCAGCCCTTATCAGGAATCAACGGTAGACGATATTTATTGAACCTATCCTCATGTGGAAAAGTTGAACCATCTCAAACTTAGAATCAAACTAATATGAAATAAACAATGACACATAACACAATCCATATATTTATTTCATTGGGTCATGTCCTGTACTATGTTCTAATAACATACACATATGCAATTAAGTTGGTAACACCTTACCTATGATTTGTAGAACTTAATCATCACTTAACTTGCATACTAATCTTTTATGATAATTAATGTTCCTTGTTAACTATCAAGATTACGGACGATTTAGATTTATTACTGTCATTCTAATGAATGATCCACAGAGATCCACAATTCAGATCCTCAACCTGAATGATCTGTCAGTAATAAACTCTAGAAACAAATGATCAAATATCATCAATAACATAAACTATAATATTAAGTCATTAAATATTGACTTCTAGGACATAACTCCAACAGATTAGAGGTTAGGCCGATCCGCCTCGAGTTTCTTGTGACGAGATGATTCGGTTCGCATTTGTAGACCCATTCCTTGTGGAATAGAACGGAGCGCGTCCGTTTTGGTGGTCACGAAACTCCCGGAGATGTACGACTAAGGCTAGCTTTCTCTAGCGGGTCGGAACTCCTTAATCACATTGCTTGTCATCTCTTTCTCTCTCTATTTACTTTGCTTTTGACTTGTGTGTTTGCTTAATTATGTGTGAACCAACTTAAATTATTTTGAATTGTTAATTTCCGCAAAATTGTCCAAACCGGTTTAGAAATTGAATTTGTGCCTATTCACCCCCCTCTAGGCCTTTATTTAGGGACAACAGATTGTTTACCTATTGATGAACTGCAACATTTTTAGGTCATTAGACTATAACAATTAATTAATTAGCTAAGTATTTGAGGTAAGCCAAACACTCGAAAGAGGAGGTTAGTTTACAATCGAAATGTGTAACTTTTATTGATCCGAAAAGAACATAAATATCTCTGGAAATCCATCTAAACAATCTTAAATAACTAAAATCCGACACGAAAGTTTAGGCTTAGTTATTTACATAGTGAAAATCGAGTTCCTTACCAAATCCAACCCAAAATTACGGCAGTTGAGGCTAGGGTTTAGGTTTGGTCGTCAAGTATCCGTCACATAGTGTTGTGTAAATTGGCCAAGTCGAAACAAGAAATTTAAAGTACGTTTCGGCACGACTTATATAGATTTCGGTCCGAAATTGTCTTCTGTCTTGGTGAAAATCTAGATAGAAGCGCTTTAAAGCTAAACTAAATGAACGCAAAGTCCCGAGATATTTTATTGCATCTATTTACGTCCAGGAAAATATAAAAACCTACTTAAAAATATTTTATTATTTATTTATTCTATTTTAATTGCTATTTAGTTTTTTCTTTTAATTCAAAATGAGAGCCACACCATGTACACTTGCTTTAAGCTCTTCCCACACTTGAAGAAGGACAAGAAAGATTGTGGTAAGAAAAGAGGTGATGGCCGGTACAAGTCCAAAAATGGATATTACAAAGGAAATAAAAAGGGTGAGAAGGACATGCAAGCCACATGAGACAATGATTACGACTCAAGCTCATCCTCCTCATTCGATTCGGAGTCCGAATGCGACTTTGACAACTTTGCTCTAGTGGCTCAAGTCAATGATGTGATGATGCCCATGAATGATGACCTTGATGACTTGGTGAAGGAGGTCTTCAATGAGTACAACCGAGGCAACATCTATGTGCATGCATTGAGCAAGGCAAGCATTGGAGAAACCTCAACCTCCATAACAATCACAACTCTAATTTCCACTCCAATTCAAGAAGAGATACTTAAGGTAGCTATTGAAGCGCCTAAGGTTACCAATAGGGTACAACTAAACTCATCTCTTTGTAGTGATAGTGATAGTGATAGTGAAAATAATTTGTGCTTGAATGATGATATAAACTCTCAAATTGATAGGTTGAATGATTATCTTGATGAGTCCTTTAAAACTATTGGTAGTCAAAAAGGAAAAATTAACCTTTTGACGGCTAAGGTGCATGATCTTGAAGCTTTGGTGAGTAAATATAAGGGTATGATTGAGAGTTTTGAAAAACCAAAAAATTATGAAAAATGTCAAGCTCATTTGAGTGAGACAAATGTTTTGAAAAACAATAAAAGGGTATCAAGTTCATCTAGTGCTTCTAATAGTACCAAGATGGATCTTGACAAAATATATGTAGGCCAAAAACCCAATGACAAATCGAGTTTTGGTTTCATAAAGAGAAATCAATCTTCTTTTAGACCAAAAAACTCGTTTAGCTCGACACAAAATTGGAGGCATTATAACAAGAGTACCAATGGTAGGAACACACATGGGAAATGACAAAAGAATTTATTTGGTTCACAAAATGGTGCTCAAAAGAATTTTGGTAGGAATAGAAATGGTTTCAAGGGTCCTCAAAAGAATTTATAAAATAATCGGGACTCAAACAATTTATATTTCAAGGGTCTTGATGGGTGCTTTCATCTTTTCTAAAACAATAGAGGAAATAGGAATAGCACACACACTAGATCTCAAAACAATGAGAAAAATAAGAATGCCTCTCAACAAACTAAAACGAATTTTTAAAAATCAAATTGAAAAGCTCTCAATCATACACTTTCTCCAAGGATCCAAAGATCAAGGCCATGGAGCTTAGGCGTCATTATGAGACCCATTTTGTTAGAGAAAGTTCACAAATGAACAAACTTACTAATGCTTGTTGTAACTATTATGGTAAGAATGACCATCTCACATTAGAATACAAGGTTAGGAAAGCAAACAACACATCCGGTTCCTAAAGTTGCTTCCACTTCCAACTCATCTAGTGGAAACGGTTCTAATGTGGTTTGAAAAGCCATTCTATTTTCCCGGGCTTTATAGTCAAATTTTAAGGGGGAGAAAATATAAGAATTATGTTAGTTGTTTGTTTCTAACTAATATACATTCTTGTAGGTTTGTTTGTTATCATCATTCAAGAGAAGTGCTTGGATCATAGATAGTGGGTGTTCACATCATATGACCGGTGATGAATCTTATTTCAAGACACTTGAACTTTTTGATGGTGGTGAGGTTACTTTTGGAAATAATCTTAGAAAGAGATCTATTATTGGTATAGGCTCGGTTGGTAACCAAAATCTAACGGTATCCAATGTCTACCATGTTGATGGTCTTAACTACAACATTTTAAGTGTGAGCAAATTATGTGATGCCGGATATTATTTGAAATTTGATCACTCCTCTTGTTATGTGCATTAAATTTCAGATAATTTCCTTGTGTATACCGGACAAATGAAAAATGATGTCTATTACTTGTGTATACCGGACAAATTTCGGATAATTGCCTTGTCCATGGCCTTCCATCATACAAACTTGACTTAAATGGGTTGTGTGAACCTTGCATGAAAGGCAAGTAAACCAAGTCTAGTTTTAAGACCAAATAAGTTATCTCTATCTCTCAACCCTTGCAACTACTCCATATGGACTTGTTTGGACCAATAAATGTTATGAGTTTGAGCAAAAAGAGGTATGCATATGTGGTGGTAGATGACTATAGTCGCTTTACTTGGATTTTCTTTCTTGCTCACAAGGAAGAAACATTTGACTACTTTGTCAAATTTAGCAACCAGGTTGAAAATAAAAAAATAGTTAAAAATCTCTAGAATTCGTAGTGACCATGGAAGGAAATTTAAAAATGCTAAATTTGATGAATTATGCATAGAAAAAAGATATAAACAAGAGTTTTCCGCTCCACGCACTCCCCAACAAAATTGTGTAGTGGAGAGGACGAACCGAACTCTACAAGAGCTAGCACGCAAAATGCTACATGAATTTGCTGTACCCAAGTTTCTTTGGACCGAAGCGGTAAATACGGCATGTCATGTAGTAAACCGTGCATGCATTCATTCCAAACATAAGAAAACTCCATTTAAATTGTAGGTTAGTCGAACTCCCAATATATCCTATTTCCATGTATTTTGGTCCAAGTGTTTTGTCCTTGATGAGTCTCCTAAAGTAACCAAATTTGATACTAAATTCTTAACCGGTATTTTTGTTGGTTACTCAAACACAAGTAAAGCGTATAGAGTTTATTTACCTAACTCAAGGGTTGTAATTGAGTCCATAAATATCAAATTTGATGAAAATGCTAATGAGAAAACCGAGAAAGGTAATTCTATTGTAGGTATCCAAGAGGAAACAACAACTCAAGAAATTGAGTTTCAACTAAAGGAAGAGCTTCCACCGGTGATAATCGAGGAGCCTTTGAACCGGGTCGATGACAATTTGATAGGGGGAGAGAATCATGAGGAAAACACAATTGACACAACTCAAAACGAAACACCTCATGGTGAACCTCAACCCATGCCTCAACCAGTTCCATGAGACTCCCGAAGTGCTTAGAGAAGTGTTTTCTCATCCTCTTTCTAATGTTATAGGTGACCTTAGGGAAGGTGTTGGAACTAGGTCGAGTTTGAACCAAATGATTGGTCATTGTGCTTTTGTGTCTCAACTTGAACCAAAATCGTTCAAAGAAGCCAATGTTGACCCAAATTGGATTGTTGCCATGCAAGAAGAGTTGAACCAATTTGAAAAAAATCAAGTTTGGAAACTTGTACCCTTACCGAATGATAAGCAAGTTATTGGTACCAAATGGATTTATAGGAACAAGCTAGATGAACTTGGTAATGTGGTTAGAAACAAAACCCGCTTGATTGCACAAGGTTTCAAGCAAAAAGAAGATATTGACTTTGAGGAAACCTTTGCACCCGTTGCTCGTCTCGAATCTATTAGAATGCTCTTGGTATATGCCGCTAACAAAGGCTTTACCTTATTCCAAATGGATGTCAAGAGTTCTTTTCTATATTGATGGATAGATGAGGAAACGTATGTCCAACAACCTCCCGGTTTTGTTGACCATTTCAACCCCGACCATGTGTTCAAGCTTCACAAAACTTTGTATGGTTTGAAACAAGCACTTAGAGCTTGGTATGGTAGACTTTGTATCTTCCTACTTGACAATGGCATTACTAGGGGTAAAATGGACACAACTCTTTTCACTAAGAAAAGGGATAACCATTTGTTACTTGTGCAAATTTATGTAGATGGTATTATTTTTTGCTCTACTAATGCAACTCTTGCACAAGAGTTTTCATCTTTGATGAGTAGTGAATTTGAGATGAGCATGATCGGATAACTCAACTTTTTTTTGGGGCTACAAATCAAACAACTCCAAGATAACATTTTCATTAGTCAAACCAAATATGCCAAGGAGTTGATTAAGAAATTTGGTGTTGAAGATAGCAAGAGCTTGGACACACCAATGGACAAGAGTGCAAATATTGATGCGAATGAGAAGAGCAAGTCGATGGACATAACTCTCTATCGAGAGTCAAGCTTCTAAAATGCGGCGCATAATCGCCGAATAATCGAAAATAGCGGTTTTGAGAGCTGAACCGCACGATAAAATTGACATATTTTTTAAAAAAGCGGTCCTTCGCATAAATGGATTTAACGCCGTTTTATCGTTAAATTAATTCGGTTTTAGCGGAAAAAAAACGGAACAACGCTCCTAATATAAAACCCAATCTAAATTTCTCCCGAACCCTAGATCCCTTCCTCAGTTCTATCGCCGTTCCTCTTCTTTCACCCACAGCCCCTCCCCATCTTCTCCGTCGATCTTGCCGTTCTCCGCCGTTTGCTCCGACATTGCTGGTCATTTGCTCCGCCTCTCTCTCCTCCTCCGACACTGCTGGTCCTTTGCTCCGCCTCTCTCTTCTCCTCCGACACTGCTGGTCATTTGCTCCGCCTCTCTCTCTTCTCCTCCGACATTGCTGGTCCATATTTACCGTAAGATTTTGCTAAATAATCTGATATTTGCTATCCTTTCTTGCTCGACTTTCTATTCATTTTACAAAGCTTTAGAGAAATTCAGTATTTAATTATTTGTACAAGCAATCAAGCATTTACCTTTTTTGCTCCCAATAGGCCAATACTTTTTTATTCTTTGGAATTGCTCCCAATACTCTAGTATTCACTAAAATTGCTAACGAATTAAGCTTGGTTTCATCATTAATGAATAAATCGGCCTATTTATTCTACATTTCTACTAGACTTTGCTTTTCATACGAGTTGTCTTCGTAGGGCTGCACTTACTACTTATATCTGGTAGAGATAATTAAAAAGCCGATACTACAAGCTTATTCTATCTTGCTAAGCCGATACTACAACACTTGTTTTGATTCTGGTATCGTATCAGTAAAAACCATCTTGTAAGGTGACATGTTGTGTACTTAAAAATCTTAAAATATTGCTAGGCTAATTTAAATCTTACTGTTATTTATGCACTGTATGTATGTCAATATTTTTTATTTTTCTTCTCTTTTGATTCCGTTATTTATGCATCAATCTCTTTGTTCTCTCATTCATTGTAGTTAAGAAATATGACGAGCTCTTCAACAAGTAAGCCGAAGTCTAAAGATCCAGGATGGGACCACTGCTCCTTAACGAGTCCAAATAGCACTATGAAGGTCACCTGCAAGCATTGTCTAAAGATAGTGCACGGGATTACTCGATTGAAGTATCATCTTGCTGGGATTGCAAAGGATGTTGCTCCCTGCACGAGTGTCCCTGAAGAGGTGAGAAAGATCTTTTCTGATGACATTCTTGCCAAAAATAGATTGAAGGAGAAAAAAATTGAGGAAACGAGTCGAGTGAGGAGGGAAGTAAATTTAAGCCACTCAGAAGGAGAAGAATCAGATGGTGATGAGGCTCAAGCTAATGTGATTAAAATTATGAGGAAGAAATCTGTTGGGGCTGGACCTATGGATAGTTTTTGTAAGCTATCTCCTGAAGAAGCAAGAAAACAAGGTGCTAAGGAAAAAGTTCAATCTACAATTACAACAAAAAATCAAGAAGATAGGAGGAATCGTGCTTGTGAATACATTGCACAATGGTTTTATGATGCTGGAATTCCACATAACACGGTGACACTGCCTAGTTTTGACCGTATGTTGGAAGCTATAGGAGATTATGGTCGAGGTTTAAAGGGTCCATCCCCTTATGAACTTAGCGGGCCTTTCTTACAAAAGCGCAAGAAGAAAGTACAAGAGGCGGTTATGAAACAGAAAGTTACATGGGAGTCCAGTGGCTGTTCGGTTATGACAGATGGATGGACTGATAAAAAGGGAAGAGGAATCATGAATCTTATGATTCATAGTGCAGAAGGTGTCTGTTTTCTCAAGTCAATTGATGCTTCAGCTAAAAAGAAAAATGGTGCATATATTTTTGATATGGTTGATAGATGCATTGAGGAGATTGGTGAGAAGAATGTGGTTCAAGTGGTTACGGACACTGCTAGACCTAATCAGACCATGGGAACCTTGTTGAGGGCAAAGTGGCCACATATCTATTGGACTGGATGTGCTGCTCACTGCATAGATCTCATGCTAGAAGATATAGGGGGCTTACCAAAGGTTAGAAGCATGATTAAAGATGCAAAGGTGATCACTGTTTTTCTTTATGCACATACATGTGTCTTAAGTTTAATGAGAGAGTACCTTGGCAAGGATCTGGTTCGTGCCGGTGTTACTCGTTTTGCAACAGCTTATTTGAATTTAAAAAGCCTCTTGGAAAGAAAAAATGACTTGCGGAGATTATTTCGATCTGATGAGCTTAATGATATGGGGTACTTGGGCAGTGTCAAGGGAAAGAGAGCTGATAAGATAATCAGATCTGATAAGTTCTGGCAAGGGGTAGAAGATGCTATCAACATCTTTGAGCCATTAGTTGAGGTGTTAAGGCGAGTAGATGGCGATACACCAGCCATGGGATTCTTATATGGTGATTTGGTGAATGCTGAAAAAGAAATTGCTTCAAGGTTTGATGAAAAGGAGAAGAAGAAATACAAGGCTGCTTTGGAAATAGTTGATAAGAGGTGGGATGATAAGCTCAAGACACCATTGCATTTGGCGGGCTATTATTTGAATCCCTACTTCTACCATTCAAATAAGTCAGAGATGGAGAGAAATACCAATTTCAGGGGCAGTCTGACCACTTGTATGGCTACCATGGGTCTTGATGATGAAGCACAAGATAAGATTCTACAAGAGGAGCTGGACATTTATCGAAACAATGTCGGATCCTTTGGAATTAGCACTGCTTAAAGACAACGTACTAGAAGGAACTTCAATCCAGGTATCGCAATTTAAAATAAAAAATTTACTTAGTACTTATTAGTACATGTGTACTTTTTACTTATTTACTAATTTGAATTTTAAATGATAGCACAATGGTGGCAAAATCATGGTAGCAATGCACCTCATTTGCAACAGTTTGCGACAAGAATATTGAGTTTGACATGCAGCTCGTCTGGATGCGAAAGGAATTGGAGCACATTTGAGCAAGTAAGCTATCAATGAAATATTTGCTATTTTATTTAATTTGAATGCCAAGTTCGATGTCGGCTCCAATTCTAATGGCTGAAACTTACTTTCTTGTAAAGTCTGTGACAAGTGACAACACTGTGCACCAAAATGGCAAAATCTGATTAATATCTTTCTTACTTAACAATTTAGGTGCATACAAAGAAAATGGCTAGGCTTCTCCATGGGAGGTTAAATGATCTTGTGTATGTCAAATTCAACTCAAAGCTTCTTGAAAAACCTATTGATTTAAATAGGGATCCAATTGAGATAAAGCATGTAGATGTTATTTTGGATAAAAATAATGATTGGGTTAACAAGGAGAAAAAGGGTAAAGATACTCAAGCTGATGTCGAGGCTAGTGCAGAAGATGATGTTGAGTTAAGTGCTGCAGAAGCTAGAGCTATAATTTCAGGAAAAAGAAAAGTGAGAGGAAGTGCTAGCAGCAGCACATCTACTTTCGTCCGAAAAAAAAGAAGGATTATTCAAGTAGAGGAGGAGGAGGAAGAAGAACTACTAACATCATCTTCATCATCAGAAGAAGAAGAAGATGAAGTTGTTGAGATGGATAATTCATCTGCATCAGAGGAAGAAAAGGTTTCCTTTTCCTGTTCAATTTTATCCTAATAAGAAGTGTAGTTGTTTTGGTTGTGTGCTTGTCTGTCAAAGTGATGCAACTCAATAGAAAATACTAGTCATTAATTAACTTATTTGTGCTTGTCTGATTACACTCTCTATAGGAAAGCAACTGATGATTGTGCAAGAGGAAGATAGAATTCAACTCAAGCCTCATGCTGACTTAGATGATATAGTTGACTTAGATGCTTGCTGTAGGATCAATTTTATATTTTTCTTTTATTAGTTATTGACTTATTGTTGACTTAGATGATGCTTGATGTAGGCAACGTTTGAATGTTTGCTATATGTTGAAGTGTTGAACTTATTTAGTAGAATATTTGTTGTAGGCAACGCATACTGAATGTTAAGTATGTGTTGTATTCACTTGTTAAGTTACTATATGTTGAACTTATTTAGTGATTAGTAGAATATTTAGACATTTAGTATAATATTTGCTATATTCTTGCTGTATTCAGTTGAATGTTTGCCGTAGGCAACATAGTGTCACACTAATAAAGTGATGCTTAGTTACCATTAGTTATACACACATCAAAAGAGTAAATAACTAAATATAATGTATTGGTTTCTTACCATTTTTCTTAACGCTAACTATTATATTTTTTTATAATATTTTGATACACATGCATTATACACACATCAATTAACTTCTGAGCTCTCATTAAATATCAAGTTTATCAACCGCATACACACCGCATTATCACCGTTTTATCACCGATAAAACTCCGCATCGATAATTCAATATCGAACCGCTAAACCGCATAAATCGCATTTTAAAACCTTGATCGAGACATAATTGGAAGCTTGCTCTATCTCACGACGAGTAGGCCAGATATTATGTATGCTGTATGTCTATGTGTGTTTGCCTCTAAATTCTGCTGCATAAAATCCTGAAATAAATGAATAAATTTTATTCCACAAATAAACCAAAATCTATGACAACAACAACCAGACAAAACCGCTCTGACAAACAGTCATGATGCATGAGAGGAAAATACATAAATTTCTAGAAATGGATGATAAATTAATTAATTATGGGAAATTCCATTATGCGTCTTGTTTGACCCTATTTTATGGTGCCAAATTCGCGAAATAAATTGAATAATTTCATAACGAATAAAATCAAGGAGTTTGAAAAATTCATGGAAAATACCAAATGGATGCCAAAAATCATAAAAAAATATCTAAAAATCCAGGAGATGATAAAGAAAATTATGGTGCCTTCAAAATATTCAAAGAAATTACACAACTCCCATTTTATGTAAAGAAGGCCCTATATTTGGAGAAATTAAATAAAATAATTGGGAGAGGATTTTTGGAAAATTATTGATTCTTCTGGATTCTACTTATTTTTGTGAGCCTACACCTAAAATTTCATGCAAAAATACAATTGGAAACTGCTCCAAACAATTTATTTGGTTTCAGCTGGTTTTGAAAATTAAGTAAAAGGGTGAAATGGAGATATCAAGTGAGGAAAGGGAATGGAGAGCAAGGTGAGAACGAATTTGAGTTCCCTCCCATGCAGAGGCCGAATAGATACACACAGTTCGTGTAGACCCTGAGCGAAGAAGTTTATTACAACAATCGGTTCACCGTAATCCAAGCTCACGCGAAATAAAGAGAAGAGAGAGGCGCTGCCTGTGCCTCATTAAACCTTACATATGGGCCCAGACGAAGGGTCCTTCTCCTCCAACGGAACATAAGGGTAAAAAAAATCGGAGAAGAGGAGGAGGGAGGCACAGTCCTTCCTGTAACCGTCTCCAACGGAATTTGTTCGAACCTCTCCTGAAACGGGCCCCAGCGCAACATGATCTCTGCCGTTAGATTAGTGGGCCAGGAAATTGAAGGCGGAGATTGAAAATAGTGTAATCAACTCATAACCGTCAGGGTCAAACTCCCAATTCCGACCTGTTGACCACGATTTTTGCGACGCATTGCTGGCCCTTGGATCGATTGACGATCCGTGTGCCTCGAAACGGAGGGCAGGGATTGAATTGAAGATTGAAATTTTCCAAGAAAGGCACCAGCCCCATGGCCTATATATACACCATTCCAAGATCAGAAAGGGGCTGCTTCTCCCTAAACTCAGACACACGGGTCTTCTTCCACTTCCACCTTCTTCCAAGAATTAGGATCGCACACACACATACTCACTTAGACAGAAAAGAAAGATAGGCATTAGATCAAACACTTGTCGTGCATAGTTAGGAATAGTATTAGGAGGGAAATTGCGAGTTTAATCGCGAAGAAGAAGTCATATCAGAGCAAAGTAGGTAAGAAGAAAGGTAAATCGTGATCAAATTGTGTAATTGTTTGATGTTTGAATGAAGTTTGCGAAATCTTGTTTTCTTTGATGCTTGAACTTCTTAATTCTGTCTTTTAAGTAATTAAGTAGTATTTGATCGAATTGTCATCTTCTCTTTCTCTTCTTGATCGAATCTCGAGATCTGAAAGTCTAAGCTATGGTGTCCATAGCCTTAGACGATCAGTAAGCATGAATTGATAATGATCTTGGTTTCTCTAATGGAGTTCTTACAATTCAATTGTTTCTCTTCTTCAAATTCGATTCTTTCTTGAATGCTTCCTCTTTTCTCCTGATCTCTAATCCAATCATCTTGCCTACCTCCATTAAAGTCTATGCTAAGGGTTCCTTAGACATAAACTGGAGAAGGTGACCTAACATGAGGGCTCCTCATGATTAGGTGTAGTTCACGGTCTAAGCTGAGGGTTCCTCAGTTGTAGGCCATGGTTCTTTAATGAGAGCTTGCATAGCTCGAATTAGAGAACCTTTGTGTAAATCTTGTATAATTAAGCCGAAATGCTGTCGAAATTCAGTCTTGTTTTATTTCCCTTAAATTCTAGACTAATGTGCATAAACGTGTCTTATAAGAGTACTTTGATATGATCTGATCACTTCTGGATTATAGATTAACGAAATGATGCGATTAAAGTTCTTTAAAGTGTCTGATTTTGATGGCATAGAATATTTGGATCTTCAGGGACTTTAGTGAAATTACTTCCATGCATCTGAATCTTACTACCCCTGTAAATATGATTAATAGTAGGGTTGTAGTGAACTGTGTTATTTAAAATCAGTAGCTTTCCTCTTCAATTTCAGCATAACACGTAAAAACAAGAGTCTTGTTAATTCTGTGATTTTCTGTAAATGATAAACAGTATCAGTTCCTTCTATGAAAAATCCCTTGCTTTACTATTTCTCTTTTATTTGATCTTTCCTTCTTTTATAAAAAAGTTTAGAAAGTCAATTCCTATAAAATAGAGGCATCTTTTTAATAAATCCCATTTCCTGGTTAGATATACTGCACTTTGTGGTTATCTTGGTTATGCTTAGAAGAAAGTAGAAAGCCCCTTTTAGAAAAGAAGTTACAGATCTGACTAGGCACTGTACTTAAGTACTTAATTCTCTGGAAGTTGAAAACAGTATTATATTACGATAAAACCACATATCAATAGGTTATTGCCATATAATTCTGACCTTTAATACGTGCCGATTACAAGAATGAACAAATTTGATTACTGTTGTTGCTTTTATTAACCTAATTGATCTTGTTGATAATGTGAAATGTGAAGGACCTAAGCATAAAAGGTGAGGAATTGTATGGTTAAGCAATAGTTGAAGGTTTACTTTTCTAGCCACTATAATTATCATGTGTTAGTTTGTTACGGATGCCAAAGATCATAATTTGAGGATTCGAAATGTTTTATAAGTATGTAGAAGTATACTCTGTAATCACAAATGTGCCAGGCGTACAGGGTTCCTTCATATCTCATTTGAAACCAAGTGTAAACAAATTAGATGTTGCAATTAATTTCCTGCTTAGACCGTTGGTACCACCTCCTTGCAACTGTATTTGAACCAAATTTGTAGCCTTCCAATAGATAGTTCTCATGTTCAACCCAATTTAATTATGTCTTTATATCACTTCTCTAACGCTGAGGAGCCTAGCTGCATATAATTTATCCTTTGTGAGTCAAATGAACGCCAATCGGTACCAATTCCTGTACCCCGTACCACGGCTTAGTCCCCTAGCCAAATTAGATAAACGCAACTTCAATCGAATGCACCCTTGTGCTCTCCTCTCCGTCGTGACTCTAACGAAGCTGGCCTCATTGAGTCTGACTGCGGTGATCGCCGAAAAACATAAATGAAACCTTAAAAGGACTGAATACTGTCAATTGATAATGAACGGAGGTGACGCAACATAAACGGAGATGACCATGATGATACTCTCAACTCCACGATTCCGATGACCTACTCCACGTCGACTGCTATGGCCGGATTCACTATCGGATCCAGACCCGTTAGCTGTCGAACCTCCGTCTCTTCAAAACACAACTCAGAGCCGAGTTCCTTTTTGCTCTTCTGTGGCAAAGTGACCTAAGGCGGGTCATTTCACTCATTACATGAAGTCCAGCTGGATGGAGAGAAATAAAAGTTGAAATGATGGCCCAATCCCGAACAGAGCCCAGTGAATAATAGGCCCAAGGAGTAAAATCGAGAAAAACCCATTGAGAATTATTAAGTGACAGCTTATTTGCCACCTCAGCCCGGACTGCTTATGTGGACCAATCAAGAAACGTCAAATCAAGCAAAAATTTTAAAAGTTCATTAAAAATAGTAAACAACACAGAAAAATTCAAATAAAATAATTACAAGATTCTAAAAATCAAAATAAGCCGAGTTCACTAATACTTTGATATGAAATTATGTCAAAGTACTGACCTTTTGTATTTTTGAAGTATTTTCACTTTAAAAATGAATTTTATAAAATCTTAGAAAAATAATAAACTCATTTGATATTTTTCAATAAAATTTCTAAAACTCTAAAAGGCTAAGTACTTGCAAAATAAGGAGATTTCAAAGATGTTATTTTCAAAGATAAATATTTTAGATATACTTGCAAAATTATAAAGAAGCCAAGATAACAAACTCACTAAATCCCTTTTAATGAAATTTTCAAAACTAAAATCTAAGTATCTTCGAATAGCAAATGATTCCAAAAGCAATATTTTCAAAAGTCAAATGTCTTCAAATACAAGTATTTTCCAAACTATAAAATGATTTCCTAAAACCCAAAAGTATAGAAGGCCAAAGTGATTGAAAATTATAAAATCACCAATATCCAAAGAGAAATGTCAGAAAATTAAAGAGTCAAAACACGAAACCCAAAGACAAAAGCCGAAATCTCTTCGTTAGAGGAAAAGTCCCTCGCTGAGGTTGAGATCAACCTCAGATGGTTTGACATTGCAGATGACTTGAAATTGAATTCTTATTAAATAATCCCCCGCCTAAAGAATCCAATTTTGTTCTCATAAGAAGCCGCTAACGGGTCCCGAGAACCAACTCTTATTAAGAAGGCCGCCCAAGAGGCCCCTAGGGTTGTAAAAGAACCAACTTTCACAAGAAGGCCGTCTTAGAAGCCCCGAAGGTTGTAAAACTCCTTTTGTTCTCACAAGAAGTCGCTAAAGGGCCCGAGAACCAACTCTTATTAAGAAAACCGCTCAAGAGGCCCCTAGGATTGTAGAGGAACCAACTTTCACAAGAAGGCCGCCTAAGAGGCCCCGAAGGTTGTAAAACTCCTTTTGTTTTCACAAGAAGCCGCTAAAGGGTCCGAGAACCAACTCTTATTAAGAAGGCCGCCCAAGAGGCCCCTAAGGTTGTAAAAGAACCAACTTTTACAAGAAGGCCGCCTAAGAGGCCCCGAAGGTTGTAAAACTTTTTTCACTCTCACAAGAAGGCCAACCGTTGCCCCGAGAGCTGTTATACAAGTTCAATCGACCTCAAACAACTTTAAGAAACCTAAAAAAATTTTAAACAACTTTAATCAATTTAAAGCAACTTTAAAACCTTAAACAACTTCAAATAACTTTGATCAACTCTAAACAATTTTAAACGACTTCAAGACGATTCCAAGGAAAGAAGGTTATCCTCTCAAGCAAAAGTCAAAGATGACCCTACTGTTAGAAACTTTAGAATTTTAGAAGTTCCTTAATTGAGTCCCGTCAATTAGGTCTGGTACCATCAATTAAGTCACTTTAAGAGACGATTCTTCCTAGCCCATTACGTATTTTCTTTAGACCCCTTAATCAGAGGTTCTCGTAGGCAACTACGGGGTAATTAACAATAGGGGCTTGCGCCTATTGGAAAGAAAGGACCCGCAAAATCAAGAAACCCTCGTAAGAAGCGACTCTTGTACTGGTTCTCTTGTTGTTAAGAGATACTCAGCGCAGAGATCGAACCTTAAGGGGGGTGAATCTAAGGCTTATTCCAATTTCTCGAGGAAACCCTTTCATTCTTCGAGGGATGATGAAAAAGTCCACACACGCCTGTGATATCCTTATAATTAATTATGAAAAAAGTCCTAAAAATGGAAATTTTATAGCAGTTAAGTTATTCATATTTTTATGAGGAGCCATGCAAAATTTCATGTCAAACTGACCTATGGATGGGCACCAAACAATTTTTCTCAAATAAATGCAGCACAATTATCCTCAATTTCAAAATAGGCCGAATTACAAAAATTGAATTAAGGCCCGCATAGACCATTTAAAATTAAAGGCCCGCCTTTTTTATTTCCATTTCCGGTGGCCCATCAAAGTTCACAGCCCAATAACAAAAGGGGTAGTGGAGCCGGTTCTAAATTCAGACCCATCATCGAAATTCAATCCGTTAGTTGGAATGTGGCTCATGCGGGACTCATACGACTGGACCCAATGCATCGACCCGACTGGACTCAACAGTACTTAGTTGATTCGACTAAACCAGATTTGAGGCCGCCACGTGGCGCCTTCTTATAGGTGGGGACATTACCGTTAAAATAAAAAAAGAAAAGAAAATGATGGAACAATACAATTCTGTCAGGCCTTCGATGCACCGGCGTAGGGAAGAGCTCCATCGCCGTCTCGAGCCGCCTTAGCCCAAACCAACTTCACCGTTAGACATGCGATGGTCTCACGACTTCAATGACACCAGACACAGCCAATGTCGGAGGAGAAATGACCCCAATTAAGCGAGGAAGCCACTCACTGCCTGCGAAGACGACGATGAATTTAGGTCGGAAAGGAAATGAAATCGAACAATTAAATGATGACAAAGCATCACAGAAGAGCAAACCACATACCTGAAGCACTAATTTCGCAGTTGGATGCTGCTGGGGACACACGAACTATCCCAGTGATGAGCAACAATGTCGGAACTGTGTAAGTGAAGAAGGGAGGTTTAATGTGTTACTGTGGTGCACTAATTAAGTTTCGTCTCGATCAGAGAGCATACACAGAGGAAACATGAAGTCTCTAGCGTAGCTACAATCAAATCCTCTTGTAACTAGACGCCTCCAGTGGAAATGGAAGGAAGAGACAAGAGAAGGAAGGGAAATGGAGAAGAACACACTGCCTCTCGTCAGCCTACACACTGAAAAAGAAGTTTCTAGTGTGGTCCTAAGAACAGTCGCATTGATGATGCAATGGAATGTACCACCTTCAATCCAGGCCATTTGATATGAAGAAAATTGAAACTAATGGTTGTGATGGAGACTGTGCCTCGTGTGATAAAGATGCCAATTGGCTTAGTGCAGAAGAAGGCATAAGAAGGTGTGTCTAACAACTGAATCTGACCATTCATTCATAAGGTTGACTGGATGGAGGGATAGATGGTCATGCTAGCTGTCTCACCTCAAGAGAACCAACACAGTCAGAGCTGCATAGTATCATGAAACAACACAAAGCGCTTGAAAATGACATATCAAAAAGGCTATGGGCAAATCAGTCTTTAAGTGAATAAGACAAGGGAATGTTGAGCTCACAGGAAGAGGAATTGAATGCTAATCCCTAGTATACACCTCTGGATGCTTTTTACCAATCCCATGGCAGTGACAAATTTGAATTAAACACCAACTAAACACTCAATTATATGAAGGTTGCTGTGTTAACTCAAGACAAACTGTATAAAAAAAAATGTTGGTTAAAATTCAAGTGACAACCATACAATCAGCATATGACTATTCAAGGATAAACTTAAAATCAAGGAGCTAATTAGTAATTTCAGTCCAAAGGCAAGTGTTATACAAATAGAAACGCTTAACACACCAAGGGACCACTGCTAGTTAGTACTACACAACACTATACAGCCATGATATCCGGTCAAATGCAGGCAACAATTCAAGCAATGAGGCTCCTTGAACAACAGGCGCCTCAAGACATCAACACACATAAGGCCATACTAAATTTGGTCCCAATTGAACCCAAAACAACTGAAGAGGGGGTTGATCCTTTCAAGTATATTGTCAGGTGACACATGATTCACCCAGGGAAGGTTATTCTCACCACCAAACCAAAGCCGTCTGATGTCCACCAACCATCAGATGCATCCCACCTCAGACCAAGCCTGGCGCCAAAGAAATTACTGTGAAAGAATTGATACTCAAAACCCTTAGCAGCCCACACACATGGTAGCCAACCACTTCATGCCAAGTAAGCAGTCACATGAAGAGCTGCTGTTTAAATCAACAATAAATCACCAATTACAAGTCCAGATAAGGGATAAGATTGGAAACCTAATTAAAAAGGAGGCACTGGAAGCCATATTGAGTTAGGAGATCAACCGGAGAAGCTTGAAGAAGCCTTGAAATACCTCCTGTGCCCTCCTGACAAGCAACAAGAAGATGGCTGGCGTTGAAGAGAGACCGCAAGCTGGCAGGGCTGACTCAACAGCCAACATCTGTAACAACCAATCACATGAAGCCAAGCAAGCAGCTACATGTGAAACAGCTACTCAAATGCCATAGCAAACCATCAAATTGAGTCCTGTGAAGGATATAAAAGGAAATTAAGCACTATAATGGTCACTGGAGGCCATTGCAACCCATGTAATTCAACTGGAGATGCCTCAGGAAGCCATGAAATGCCATAAGTGCCCTTCTGACATGCAACAGGAGATAGCTGGCGCCAAGGCTACCCATTTCCCAAGTAGATTGCCAAGTGAAAGAGAGTATATAGGCCATACTTATCCTCTCAAGACACAGATGGCACTAACCCCACCTGTCATAGGCACAATGCCAAGCCAGTGAAAGAAAGTAGAAATGTAATTGAGTAATTCACTGCCTTGCAAGTTAAAGCCACCTGTCAGGCCATAATTGGAAGGTAAAACTAAAGAGTGAAGAACCCAATGTGAAGATAAAACCCCAAGTTGAGGCGGCAAAAGCAAAGGAACATCTCAACCATCCATCAAGTCTCATCAAACCCCAAAATTCTCTGGAATTGCGAAGTGGCATACCAAACCCAGACTAAACCCTAATCCTTTGGCTATAAAAGGAGCAGCTGAAGATGAAGAAGAGGCCCCCAATTTTTGAATTTTAGGCTAGAGCATTGAGTTTTCAGAAATTGTAAAAGAAAAGAAACTGGTTTAAGTGCTTAATTGAGGTAATTAACATGTAAATCTTGGTTTTATATGAAATAAAGGGGGCCGAAACCAATTTTATGCGTTTGATTTCTTATTCTCCTCCTCTTTTCCCTTTTTCTTTCTTTGCTGGTTACTAATAAGCCTGGTATTTGGCACTGGTTTGGTATAATTAATGCCTGGTATTTGGCATGGTTTGAGCCTGGTATTTGGCTGTGTAAAAACCCTCTTAAGAGGAGATAGCTTAGAGATATGTACAATAAGGCATGCAAAGCTCTATGCTAAGTGTTATTGCTTGCATGCCACCCCAAATTAAAAGTGAATAAGGCTATACAGACTTTATACCAAGTGCTACTGTCTAGTAGGCCACTTAAAAGTGCCAAAATAACAAAAAGAATTTGTTAAAGTCATGCATCTGTCATGTTTTAAAATAAAAATTGATTTCTGTTTGAGTTCATAGATATTACTATATTAGGGCTGCTAGGTGTTTCATATGGCATCTATTCCTCATGTGCATCACACTTAAGTTTTACATAGTTGTTAGATCAACAAATCGCATGGCATACATGTTTTGAATGAGTTCGTAGCATATTCATATAGTGAAGCATGGTCTTTAAACTTCTGACAGTGGGGTATCATAAACTCAAAACAAATTCCCAATCAGCATGTCATTAGGGTTTCAGCATGGTAAGGTAAGTCAATACATTAAATTTCTATGCCTAAGGGGTCATTTACTAAAGTCCAGTTAACATAGCACATGTGCATTACAAGTATTCTAGGTGGCTATAGAAAATAAATCAAGTCCAGGGACCAAAAAGCAAAGGGAAACTTCAAGTGAAATAGGCATGTATGAATAACAATCAGAAAGCAAGTGTTAAGTGAACTCCTGTTAAATAGCTCAGAAACACAGGCTAAGGAACATAAGTCAAATAAATGTCATAACAAAATGAGTTAGAGAGTCCAGGCATTTCTAGTTCATGTAATATATTCCAAATCAAAGCATACAGAAATGCTTAGGAGTCAGCATAAAAAAATATATATAATAAAATGTCTCACTGTCAGAAGAAATCATTTTTCATTCAGCATAAATAGCATAAAAAAATAAACTGCCAAATGCACTTCTGCATCTCTTTGAACATTTGCATATAGAAAGGAATTGTCAGAATTGAAGTAAAAATATGGTCGCATGGGTCAGCATGTCTTAAAAATAAAATTTGTCTCAACTGCATCATCAACAGAAATGGTGTTCAAACTGCAAGTCATTTTTGTGTCAATGCATAGCATCTTTCAAAAAAAAAAAAAAACAACCAAAACAAAATTGATTAAATGTGTCTCATTTGTTGAAGATCTGTCCAAGTCAAAATACATTCCTCAAATAAAAGAAGTTCATAGGCTTGCATAACATCTGCATCAGTGTCAGTAGACACTCAGTCTAGTGTCTAAAGTCTCCTCATTTGCCATATTCATAGCATCTCCTTTAAAAAAAAAAAAAACTCAAAATTGCTTTGAAGTGGCATAAGTCTTTTTCTGGAATAAATGAGTCTCTTGCACAGAGGTTAGTCAAATGAAACAAAGCTCTAAAAGCATCTTTCAAACACAAATAGTTTTCAACACAAACTCAGTTTTAAAACTCAAATTAAGAATCCTTGACAAAAACAAGAAAACTGAAAAGAAACACACAAAACACAGTGGAATGTGGTGTGCATATCTCTAAGTTAACTCGCAAGAGGATTTTTACAAGCCTTAACAAACCTAAACAGGCCAAACAAGAGTCATTTGGTTGACCAAAAATGGTGATAGTGAATCAACTCGACCCCAACCTTGAGTCGAATTAGAGACTGAAGCAAAATTGAACCCAAATGGAACAAGATAGGTGGTTGTCGTAAGCCACAGACCTGTCACAAGCACTAAACAAAGCTCAATTGAGCATGAAATTGGACAAAAGATAGGTTGCCAAACTCAACCAGTCCGCACAAAGTCAAACACAAAATTTAAAGTGAAAGGATGGCTTACCTGGGTAATTGAAGCCTCCAATAACCTCTACTAGCCTCAAGAACTCCGTGGGACCCACCCATAGAAGTCAATTTAGCTCAGAGCATCTCAATTGGACATGGAAGAAGAGACCTAGTCAAATGGGAAAAATGAAAGCTCGAAATGAGGGAACAATTGAGTAAATGTGGGTAAGGGAACGAAAGAGTGGCTCAACCTGCGTCGAAGGGTACCTTTAATCGAAGGAGTGGCGCTGGCAGTCGTCGTAATTTCTTTACCGACGAAACCACCTCTCTCGATAGACGCACGGAGGAAGAAGGAAGAAAAAAGGAAGAAAAGAAAGGGAAAGGAAAAGAAAAATAGTCCTTGGGCGCGAATCTTGACGCCCCAGGGATGAACGGATTTCATTTCCAACGGATCCAGAAAGGAATATATGTGAACTCGGTGTACTATGAACTAGAATATTGACAATGGGTCCCACCAAATGGAATTTAATTCCAGCGCCAAACCAAAACCTCAGCATCTTGCCCCGATCTTCTGTGGCGGCCGTCGTGTGGCGGGTCACTGCAACCCAGTACAGCAAACAGCAAGCTTCTAGCCAATCAGAAATTTCCAACAGAACTGAAACTTCAAAAATGCATTAAAAATAGCAGGAATGTCAGAAAAATGAAAATAAAATGTCAAAATGTTAAGAAAAATGTAAGGAATATTTTGGTGACACATTTCATGACCAAATCTCTAAGCACAAAGCATATTAAATTCAAAACGCTCCAAATGGCCATTTTGGTAAATAAAAAAATAATAATAAAAATAAAATTGAAATTAAAATCTCTGCAAAAACACATGAACATTTATGTTCTGGACAGCAGGTACATTTGAACATTTATGTTCTAGACATCAGGTACACTCGAACACCTCTGGTCAAAGCCAAATCCAAAAATCCCAAATCGAAAGATCCAAAGATCCCAAATCCCAAATCCCAAATTCCAAATCCAAAAATCCCAAATACCAAATCTCAAATCCAGAAATCTCAAATCTCAAATCCCAAGACTCAAATTCATAAATCCGAAATCCAAAATCCCTATACCAAAACCCAAATTAAAAAAACAAATCTCCAAATTCAAATACCAAATCCCTAAATTTAAATACCAAATTCAAATGCTAAATCCCCAAATTCAAACTCCAAATTCCCAAATCTAAAAAGAAACAAAACCCCAAGTCTCCAAACAACAAAACTCAAAGATCGAAACCCCCAAATACCAAAATTAAAACCAAAGATATCAAAGATCCAAAATGTCAAAGCCAAAAATCGAGCCCAAAACAAAAATGACTCCAAGGCCTAAAACCTAAAACCCAAATCTTGAGGATCAAAATGGAACTTCAAAAATTTCAATTCCAAAGTTTAACTTAAATGTCAAAAAGTTAAACTCAAAAGTCCAATTTAAAAAGTTGAGAAGTCAAACTTAAAAGTCCAACTAAAAATTGAAATGATTAAGATTTTGAGATGGATCTGATAGCCAGAACCTAAAAGTCTTAAACACCCCAAGATAAGATGTCAAAACCCCAAAAGTTAAAGACACAAAGACCAACGCTCTAGGGCTTGGATCAAAGTCAATAAGTGAAAATTCAAAATGACATTAAAGTCTTAAAAGTGCAAATTCGTCATTCTGAGACTGCATAGCGCGTTGCCCTGGAAGGTACAACTCCTTGTGTCCTCGTCAAGAGGAGGCATATCGCTTCTTCCTTCGCGACTCGAACAAAATCCCAAAATCTCTAAATCCCAAACGATTGAGAATTGACCTAGATCGCCTATCTTTCTAGTGTCGAACTAAAAAATCTAAATCCGTCCTTTTAAGATCGCATAGCGCGTTGCTTCAAAAGGTACACCCATGAAGTTCTTGCCAAGAGGAGGCATAGCGCATCTGTACTCGAGACTCGAACGATAAACTCCAAAATTCCTAAATTCCTAAATCGACTGAGTGTTAATCTAGGAAACATAACCCCTAGTATTCGCCTTAGAAATCTCAAAGGTAGCCTCAAGTCGACAAAATCAACAATTGACAACAAAATTGTTAAAACTGTGACAAGAAAGTCAACCAAAGTCTTGTAGCACGTATAAAATTACAACCAAAGTCTAAAATTGTAACCAAAAGAATTAAAAGCCAAACCCCCTCAAAGACTAATCTTTTTAAGAGATTAAAATTGACTTTGAGCTAATTTATTCACATTCAATTTGATTATTCCCGATCTAGAAGTGCTCTTGTCTAGTTCTCAACTCAGTCCGGAGGTAATTAACAGCAGGGGCTTGCGCCTGCTGGAAGGAAATGACCTACAAACAAACAATCAACTCTCGAGTTACTTAGAACCGCGTTAGCGCCCATCGCCCGTTTCTCGGATGGACGGTAGCGTTCGGGTCGTAAGATGCTCGAGGGGTATCTGATCCGTACTTTTTTTTTCCCTTGGCAGAAGTTATCCTTTGATATCTACCCGTGAATAGGCAAAAAAGTGCGAAACAATGTGCTAGGTACCAAGCCAATCCTAAGGAATCTCACCACAAAGCGGTAAAAAAGATTTTGAGATATGTTAAGGGTACTCAAAATCTAGGTCTTTGGTATGGCAAACAAACGGAACTTGACTTGGTAGGGTATACCGATGCCGACTTTGCCGGTGACTGTATTGACCGCAAGAGTACTAGTGGAACTTGCCAATTTCTTGATGGTTCACTAGTTTCATGGTCTAGCCGCAAGCAAAGGTCGGTTGCTCTTTCAACTGCGGAAGCCGAGTATGTAGCGGCCGGTAGTTGTTGCACACAACTACTTTGGATGATGCAAACCCTTAGGGATTATGAGTTAGAATTCCAAAAGGTACCAATCTTGTGTGATAATACTAGTGCCATTCTTATTTCCAAAAATCCGGTATTGCACTCTAGAACCAAGCACATAGAAATACGACATCATTTTATCCGAGATCATGTTGAGAAATGTGATGTGGAGTTGGTACATGTTGACACGAAGGAGCAAATTGCCGGCATCTTCACCAAACCATTACTTACGCAACAACATCTTGAACTTAGGTTCAAGCTCGGTATGCTTGAACTCAAAGATTAATTTTAGTGCATATCATGTCTTGTCAGCCTGGTTGTTGCATTTTTTGAGCTTTTTGGTCTGCTTTTCAGTTGAGAAGTAATCGTTTTTTTATCTCATTTCAGTGTTCTATCTGAAAAAACTCTTTTTCTAGTATAAACGTTGTGTAACGCTTGATAGCGTTGCACAACGCTTGGTTATTTAAAAAGTATTTCTTACGATTTTTCTTCTGTTTATCTGAAATGTCGTAGAACGTTATGTAACGTTGTGTAACGTTTCGCCAAACGTCGCACAACGCTAAATAACGTTCTACAATGTTTAATCTTTTGACTTTTGTTTTTTTGAAATTTCTTTTCACTATTGTGAAGTGTTGTACAACGTTTGGAAACGTTATGTAACGCCCTGTATATCGTTACACAACATTTCTGAAACGTTGCACAACGTTTCAGATCTGATTTTTGAATCACATCTTCGCATTTATTTTGAATTTTTTCTCTGAAACGTTGCACAACACTTCATAGCGTTATATAACGTTTGAACGGAACTTTTTATCGCTGGCATATCTTCTTCTCCTCTTTCTTCCTTTCTTCTCCAACCCGACAAAACCTTACTCCTCTTACCTCTCTCACACCTCTTCAAAACCCTACCTCAATACTACATCTTTACTCACTTTCTCACTCAACCAACCACTCAAATCACCTCTCCTCTTCCTCCTCTACTCATTCCCTCCACTCAAACTCACTTTTTCTCTTTCTTTAGCCCAATCCGCCGAAACCCTAACTTCATCCTTCTTTTTCGATTCCGGCAATCCGACCGTTGGATCTTCAATCGGCTTCGAGTTCGAGCTCTCCAAGGCCTCCTCTTCACTTCTCTCTCTTTAATTTCTCAAGGTTACTCTATTTTCTCTCTACTCTTCTCAAATGGCACCACCAAAATTCCGTAGCGGAGCACCTTCTAGGGGTCAATCCAAAAAGGTAAAAACCGATGCTAGTACCTCCTCAAGCATTGTACTAACCCAACCACCATTACAAGGCCCTATACCCGGTTCCCTACCGTCACCTCCAATGGAAAATTGGACTCTCGTACCATCAAACCGGTATTTATTTAAGGAAGATGATACATACCGGTACTACACGGCCAATATTCAAGGAAATGGCCGGTCCATAGGTGAGTGCTACTATTTAGTTCAACCAAAGGAGAATGAAAAGGGGTGGAGAATATGTGACATGGATTGGGACCGAATCAAGCCTCATCTAGACTATTTGCGTGCATGGGGCCTCCTAAATTGCACTCAACCCTACAACAAAGATTTGATCAAACTCTTCTATGCCAATTTGAATATCACATGGGAGGATGGCATCCCGGTCGCTCATTCCTATGTGTGTGGGAAGCCCATTACAATCGACTTGGACCGGGTGGCTCGGGAATTATTTTTGAGAAATGATGGGAAGCAAGTCTATATCTCCAAATCATGGCCAAGGGATGACGACATAGAACCATTTGAGAGGTATCACGAGTTCTTCTATTGTTGGCGGGACTATTCTCTCAAGCAATTCACCGCCACCGAACTTCCCGCCTACCACCGTCTCTTCTTCCTCATTATCAACAACATCTCAGCTCCGAAGAAACAAATCAAAACAAATGTGGAGCTTCGAGAGGTTTTCATTCTACGGTGTATCATTGAGAAGAGCCCGCCAGTTAGCCTTGCTTATCTTTTCTTCATGCATTTGGACAAGGTCACTAACACAAGCAACACTTCTCTCCCCAATGGAAACATCATCTCTTATCTCCTTGCCAAGGATGGCATAACTCCAAGAGTGAACACATTCGGTCGGGAAGCCGAAGTATTTAGGCCTACAAACCTCCTTGATGTTCTTCCTTCAGTCGGATGGCATCTTGATGAGAATACCGACATTCTCACTCCCTACCCCAACAACATCCGGAACCGCTATCTTCTTCAAGACGGTGCAAAACCGAATCAATATGCTCCGGTGGGTCAAGAACCCACGGGACTTCTTCGCGGACCCGGCTCCTCAAGTCAACAAGCGGTGGATCCCAACTACCAAGCCTACTTCAAGCAACAATTTGGTGGTTGGAATACCACTCTAACAGATTATGGGACCCGCTTAATCAATCTAGAGAATGATTGGTCAAATTGGAAGGAGGCGGATGCAAAGTGGAAGGAAGATGAATTGGTATACCGGGCTAACAATGATGCCAAGTTGGACAAAATAGAGACGGATGTCCAAAAATTTTGGGGCTCAATGCAAGAAGAGTTTAAAAAGCTCCATGTAGCTATTCGCAAAAGGTTCTTCTAGTGGCGGAGGAGACGATGACTCGGAGGAAGAGTGAGCCAAAGCTGTGACAAGCCGAGACCTTAGCTAGCCTATCCTTTTCTTTTCTTCTTTTTTTGATTTTCTTGGTAGCTTTGCTCGTTATTTATGTGGATTTATGTTTTATTTTGGTGGATTGTATGTGTGTTATGAACTAAATGGTTATCTTTCTCGTTTTAGCTTTGTTGTGCTTTGTTGTGCTTTGTTGTGCTTTGGTTAAATTTATGAGCTAAATGGTTAAGTTGTAATTGAATTTGTGAAACTAATGAGCTAAATGGCTATTTTTAAGTGTTTGTTTGTTGCTATATGTGTTGTGTTGTTGTTTATGCATGTTTAAATTATTCTATCTCATTTATTTAGCTTGTGAATGATTATAGTTGCTCTTCTCTTTATATCGAATTCAATTGTGCCTAATTTGCAAATTTTAACTTGTAAGGGGGAGGAATTTTTGATTTCAAACCATAGCGGTATAGGTTTGACCAAATAGCTTTTGTCTATTTGCAAAAAGGGGGAGAAATGAAAAGTAAATTGTGTTGTTCTCAATTGCTATATTATTTGTCAATTTACTTAGGTGTTGTTTTGCAATTCGGCAAAAGGGAGAGATTGTTGGATTAAACATTTAACTCTCGATTTTCCTATTTGCAAAACAACACCAAACCTCTCAACTGACCTTTCAATTTAGTGATTTTTAGTGATTTATTTGAAGTATGACTTGGAGCGAGTCTAGCACAAGTGCAGAAGACTGCTGGAGTTTAGTTAGAAAGTCCGAGTTAATTAAGGTTGTAATTCTAAACTAATCTCCTCAAATTTTCTAAGTTTAAATGCTCAAAATTCATCTGTAGCGTTATACAACGCCTCATAACGTTATACAACGTTATAGAACTCCTCCTACTTTGCCTCGTTGCAAAAACAGTTTTGATGCGTTACACAACGCCTCATTCAGTTGTGTAACGCTTGGTCAAACGTTGTGTAACGATTGAATGCGTTGCACAACGCATTGACCAAGTCAGCTAAAACTTAGCACTTTTAACAGTGCGTTGTGTAACGCTTCCTAGCGTTATATAACGGACCATAAATCAAACGTTACATAACGCAAATTAAGATTTTTATAATGCTTTGATTTTTTGGCCATTTTGAGAAAGTTCTGGCCTACGTTATACAACGTTATAATCCGTCACACAACGCTTACTTTCTAAAACGTTGCATAACGTTTCCTAGCGTTGTGTAACATATCTGACAACTTTTTGAACGTTGGAACTCTTCTGTTCATTGTGTTGCACAACGTTTCTAAATGTTGTACAACGTTTCTGACACACCCTCCAACGTTATTGTCGAAATTTATTTTATTTAACGGCTATTTTGAAGCGTTGTGTTGTTGGAGTTATGTCCTAGAAGTCAATGGTTTAATGACTTAAATATTACTTTATGTTATTGATGATATTTAATCATTTGTTCCTAGAGTTTATTACTGACAGATCATTCAGGTTGAGGATCTGAATTATAGATCTCTGTGGATCATTCATTAGAATGACAGTAATAAATCTAAATCGTCCGTAGTCTTGACAATTAACAAGGAACATTAATTATCATAAAAGATTAGTATGCAAGTTAAGTGATGATTAAGTTCTACAAATCATAGGTACGGAGTTACCAACTTAATTGCATATGTATATGTTGTGGAACATAGTACAGGACATGACCCAATGAAATAAACATAAGGATTGTGTTATGTGTCATTGTTTATTTCATTTGAGTTTGATTCTAAGTTTGAGATGGTTCAACTTTTCGACATGAGGATAGGTTCAATAAATATCGTCTACCGTTGATTCCTGATAAGGGCTGCTATACGGACTTTATTTATGTTCTCTTGAATTGTGCGGGGAAAAATTGTTCATCAAGAAAACCGTATGCCCCTCATTAATTTACTTAGTGAGTGATGATATCTGTTTGGGCCCCTTGATGGAGTTGGATTGTATGCGCGCAACTAGGCGTTCAACTCTAGATCAAGAAACGTATAATCTGCAAGAATGACACATTCCTACCTTAGATTATACGATGATATCATGTGACATAAGAATCAAACAAGGAGATACTTTTATTTCTTATGCAGGATTGATTTACTGTAGTTGTACAGTACATATTTATGTGAATTGGGAGTCATAACGTATTGCTAGATACCGCTTATGATTATTGGAAATAAATAGCGATTTATTTTCCATGGCCAACATAGCATAAATCCTCAAAGGGTCACACAAATAGGACTTTAATCACACGGTGCATTATTTATTTATTCGCAGCAGTGTATTGCGAAAATATGATAAGTTGATTAATTAATTATATACCGTTGCGAACCGTTATAATTAATTAAGTCAAGAAGATCATATAGAAATAAATTAACGCATTTTCTAATCCCAAAATAATTATTAATAAGTTAATAATTAATTTTGATCAATACAATTTAATTATAGAAATTAAATAGAGCTTATGGACCTTCATTTAATTAGTAAATTAAAGGCCCGATTTGAGTACAAGAGAAAGGTCCATTAATTAATTGAATTAGTGGACATTTAACACATCACAAAATAGACTTGATAGCCCATATAGTGGCTGCCCTAATAGGGGTAAAAAGGTCCCTAAAGTTTGTGGAGTGGTTGGTCTATAAAAGGAGGTCATTTGGAGAGAGAAACCCTAACCACCATAGCATTTTCTCTCCCTCTTCCTCCTAGAACGAAAATTAGAGAGAAAATTTCAAAATTTTCATCTCTTTCTCTTGCTCTTAATCCACCTCAAATGCTCATGTGTTGAGCCTTCTCCCTTCTTCATTAATTAAACTAGTTAATTGAAAGAAGTAGAAGAGAGAAAACCTTGGGGATTAGTTGCTCTCCTCTTCTTTGCTAGCACAAGTTGAAAGAGGATGTGATTAAACTTTTAGGTGGACTCGAGGCGGCCGCCGACGACTTGGTGGTGAAGGAGAGCACGCCACCGACTCCCACGCATCGGATTCGAGCCTCCTAGTTGCAATTTTAGGAGAGGTAGTTTTTCCTTCCCTTCTCATGATGTGTTGATGCTTGAACAAGATCCATCGAGGTCTTTGTTGTTTAGATGGTTAATTAATGGTTAATTAACAAGAAAATTTGAAAACAAGGACTTTCTAACATGTGTAACGTTTCGGAGCATTGTGTAACGTTTTGTGCAGAATTTGACTGGTTTAGAGCTCTTGACGCCCTCTATATATATCAGACCCTTTTGAGCTGTATGCACTGATTGAAAACCTTGCTAAACACTTGCTATTGAGCTCTAAATACCTGAGATCATTCCTCTCTTCTCCTTTGAGCATTTCTTAGACAATTTCTTGAGACTAGTGTGCCTAAATCAAACCCTTTGTGTGCCTTTAGCCAAATCAATTGAGAGTTTTGATTTAGAGCCTCATTACTTGAGAGTTTAGGAACTAGATTAGAGGTTAGGCCGATCCGTCTCGAGTTCCTTATGACGAGGTGATTCGGTTCGCATTTGTAGACCCATTCCTTGTGGAATAGAACGGAGCGCGTCCGTTTTGGTGGTTGCGAAACTCCCGGAGACGTACGACTAAGGCTAGCTTTCTCTAGCGGGTCGGAACTCCGTAATCACATCGCTTGTCATCTCTTTCTCTCTCTATTTACTTTACTTTTGACTTGTGTGTTTGCTTAATTGTGTGTGAACCAGCTTGAATTGTTAATTTCCGAAAAATTGTCCAAACTGATTTAGAAATTGAATTTGTGCCTATTCACCCCCCTCTAGGCCTTTATTTAGGGACAACAGATTGTTTACCTATTGATGAATTGCAGCATTTTTAGATCATTAGACTAGAACAATTAATTAATAAGCTAAGTATTTGAGGTAAACCAAACACTCGAAAGAGAAGGTTAGTTCACAACCGAAAGGTGTAACTTTTATTGATCCGAAAGGACATAAATATCTCTGAAAATCCATATAAACAATCTTAAATAACTAAAATCTGACACGAAAGTTTATGCTTAGTTATTTACGTAATGAAAACCAAGTTCCTTACCAAATCCAACCCAAAATTGCGACAGCTGAGGCTAGGGTTTAGGTCGGGTCGTCAAGTATCCTTCACATAGTGTTGTGTAAATTGGCCAAGTCAAAACAAGGAATTTAAAGTACGTTTCGGCACGACTTATATAGATTTCGGTCCGAAATTGTCTTCTATCTTGGTGAAATCTAGATAGAAGCGTTTTAAAGCTAAACTAAATGAACACAAAGTCCTGCGACATTTTATTGCTTCTATTTGAGTCCAGGAAAATATAAAAACCAACCCAAAAATATTTTATTATTTATTTTTTCTAATTTAATTGCTATTTAGTTTCGTCTTTTAATTCAAAACCCCATAAAAATATTTCTGTCTAGCTTTTAAGAAAAACTAAGTCCGGTATTCATTTGTACTGTCCCTGTGGATCGACCCTTAGCTTTTTCCAATGACTAATAAAGTAGAAATGAGGTATAAATTTATTTGGTACCCAGGTTCTGAAACCTATATTATTAACAATAGGGGCTTGCGCCTATTGGAAAGAAAGGACCCGCGAAAAATAATAAACCCTCATAAGAGTAGGCTCTTGTTCTGGTTCTCTTGTCATCAAGGGATACTCAGTACATAAATTTAATCTTACGAGGGGTGAATCCAAACCTTATTCCCTTCTCGAGGAAACTCATTTGTTCTTTGAGAAATGACGAAAAAGCCCGCACAATTTGTAAATAAAAAGTTATCTAAATTTATTTGCAAATTTTAGGAAAAAACATCGTGTGATCTCTTCCTTTACAATAACTTCCAACAAAGGATTAAGGTGGCCGAGGGACTTATCATTCCAAGTACTATTGGTCAGCTCGTACACGACGAGCCCCTAACTCCTCAACAACTTCTAATCCAAGTGCGGGGTCACGTATTACTCGCGATGCACTCCTCGAAAAGGACATCATTGATGGACTTACCCCATCCGAACTCGCAGTATACAAATTGTTGATGCTCTAACCGGAAGAAGAGACAAATTTTGAGCTGCATGCTTGCAATCGTTGGTGTACGCATATTGGCGAGGTTAAGTTCAACGTTAATGTGAGCGATATCATCGAATATTTTAAAAGAGAGGAGCTAAACCAAACGATCATCAAGATGTACTCCTGGTATGAATTTTTCAACTTAAATATTTTTTTTCTATATTCAATTTAATTTGATAATATTGAAGTATGATATTCATGAATGCATGTTTTGGATGGACGAACTTTCAACAGAAGAAGTAATAGCATCACCATATCTGACGAGGTCATACCTACAATATCCATCCACATATCTTGTTTTGACATATAATTAAGGGTAAGAACTATTATAACCAATAAAATACTAATGAAAGAAGTTTTTAGTTTCCTTTAATTCCATCAAAACAATAATCTCTATTACAGGTATCATTGAGCGCTCCTTGTTATTAATGTCGAGAAGCGCACTGTTCACTTTAGTAGATTGTTTGGCGCGCAGGAATCCAAAGTTAATAATTAAGCCATTCATAACTTCGTAAGTTTTCATTTCTAAATTAACAAAAATCATGATGATATTTTGAGATCGAGAAAATATTAGATTCTATCTAAGCTAATTTAATGGTATTGCATGCAGGGTATATGAAATTGGAAAATATAACCCAAAGATCCGATCCTCCTTTGACTGGTATGAAATAAAGGTACGGAACTTATGAATAAGGGTCTAAAAGATTGTTAGGGTTTGTGAAACTATAAAAAATCTTAACTGTTTCTTTTGTTGGATCTTAATTAGGGGCCAAAACAAAAGGGCAACACAGAATATGGATATTTCACAATGCTCCCCATGAGAATTTAGAGTTTAAAAGTTTATCCTTTTATTAACTTCTATAACTTAATTAGGATTTAGGATCAAACAATTAAGATTTAGAATATATCATAATTAACTAATAAAATTATTTGACTTGTTTATAATCAAATGCAAATAATCGAGCCGGTTGGAAGACCATATGAAAAAGAAGACATTGACGATATCGTGAAAGAGGATATTGACTTCATGTATGGGGTATTATTCGATTAAATAACAATTTGAAATGTGTATTAACTAACTTCATGTTACTTGTTAATTTGTTAATTTGTTTGATGTTATATGTGTTTTGAATAACTTCATGTTACTTGTCATATGCATGCTATATGTGTTATGTTAATCTATTTTGAGATTGGTACAATTAATGGTACCAATTGGTACAGCTAGCTAGCAAACTGGGCTAGCCACTGTAAACAAGCGAATTGTATAAAAAAAAATGGATTATGTAATGGTTATTAACTAATAACCTTTCCAGATGATTAAAAAATAATTTTTTTACGGTTTTTTTTGTAAACTATAACGGTTATTAACTAATAACCGTTACAGAAGGTAGTTATTAGTTAATAACCATTACAGATTACTTAAAAAAATAATTACATTTTTTTATTAAAATTGTAACAATTATTAACTAATAACCGTTACACACATGTCTACCTTCTGTAACGGTTATTAGTTAATAACCATTACACTTTACTAAAAAAAAGTAAATTACGATTTTTATATTAAAATTGTAACGTTACAGAAAGGTATCATCTGTAACGGTTATTAAGGCTTTTGTAATGGAGGCTATAGTAACAGTAGGATAACCGTTACTAAGTCCTTTTATTAACTGTTACATAAGGCAAAATTTCGGGTAGTGCTGTGACGGTTATATTTGTTAAAAACCGTTACGAAAGGGTTTTAATCTAATAAAGAAAATTATATTTCAAATTAGCAGTAACGGTTATCTATAGTATTAATTAAATTCCGTGAGTGTCCGATTCCGTTTTTTTTTCTCCGACTTCGACACGGCAATCTGAACGTTCATTTTGATCTCCGTAGCCTCTCTGTCTCTGTCCCTCCATCCTCTTTCATTCGCTATAACTCCTCATCTCTTCCTCCGTAAACCGTCCCACCCTAATCCGTCCTTCACGCGGCTGCCTCCCGTCGTCCACGAGGCCATCGCTCCCTCTTCATCGCCTCTTCCTACGCCAAACCGAAGCACCTCCACCTCATCTTCTCTCGAAGCACCTCCTCCTCCTCTCGAAGCAACCCCGATCACCTCCACCTCCACCTCCTCATCTCTTCCTATTTCCGACACGGCATGTAAACCCTACGAAATTTTTCTCCGTTCACCTCTTTATTCTCTCTTCCACTCTTCGTTCATTCGCCTCTCTACTCTCTCCTCTCTCTTCGTCCGCTGATCAATTTGATGTCGCCTGCTCCTCCGCAACTGGCTGCATCACTTTCGACCCCTCCTCCGCCGACCCCTCCCTCCTTCTCTGTTGACTTCCCCCAACTCCAACAGAATGGAAGAAGAAGGAAGGAAGGAGGATTTGCTTATCCCAAATTTGCTGCTCAACCCCAAAACCCTTGGTTACCATTCAAGGATTTCACCCCCAAGGGCAGCTGCTGTAGCCGCGGAGCTAGCATGGGTGGGTTTGAAAGCCAAATTTACAGGTACACATCTTCTTTAATCTTTTGTTTTTTAAATTTTCTTTCTTTTCACCTATGATATTTTTTACAATTAATTCAGAATTAACCATCTTTTGGGGAAAGATCTGATTGAGAACCTTACTGTTATGAGATTTTCGAACTTGGCCTTTGAGCCCCATTGGAGCCTAACATACATATGGAATGTTCAAGTAAGATTCAATATGTTAATTATTTAATTTTATGTTATAATTCATATTTGAGTTGAAGTAAAGAAAGTAAATATATTCTGAACTTTTGAAGGGTAAATTTGATATATACCGTTTAGAAGTGTGTACTTTTAGTTGCTTGATTGCTTCCTGGTGTCCTCCCCAGATTAAAAGCAATTTCTAAGTTTCAGAAAGCAATCTCATTGCTTCAGGCATCAGAAACCATTGCCAGCATTCTGACCGACTCTTGACGCCGCCTTCCTCCATTTGTGCAATCTTGCCGCATCAGGCGAGTCCTTGGCTAGACCCAGCCCATCCACGAAGCACTAGCCCAAAGCGGCCTCCGAGTCCGTAGGTACCCCTCTCCCGGTCCAGACTGAGTAGGATCAGGCACACGGCGTTGAAGTAGTCACGACTAATGTCAGACATTCCACAACTGATTTTTTGTACTTGAACGACGAGCTGATTTTTTTTTGTCAGTATCTGATTTCACAGATGGCTTTGAGTACAGTGGTACTGCTATTTCTTTTGTTATTTATACTATTTCTTCAAGCCCTGATGTATTACTCTTGCTACATACAACTCAATAATCTACAATCTGATTTTGTATCAAAGATGTTTATTCGAGAGCTCTGTTTTTGGTAATCTAAAGTTAATCTAATTGTACATATATTATATTAAATTGCAGTGGTGTCTATAGGAGATCAAATGAGAATATGAGGTTGGTTATAACTACTGTTATCTGAGCAGTAATTGGGTTCTGCATTAACATTTCTCTTCCTTCAATTATTATCACAAAGGTATACTTTAATATTTATAAAAAAATTTAGTCACAAAGTACAGTAACCCAATTGGGCCTAGAAAATTGGCAGGTTTGCAATTATTTGAACCACTTCTCCAGCATGAGAAAAGAACTTTTGAAGTACATTACTCTATGCCATCTACAAACTTTTTACAAATAGTTCATATTTCAAGTTACATTATTAAATTTTGTATATCTGCTTGGATTGCTTCACCAATTTTCGATTAAAATTGATTCTTTTTTCTTCTAAACTAATATGGGTTACACTATATATTTAACAGAATCTAGGAATTAGTAGACAATTAAATAAGGAAACATGACAATATGGAGCTCATTTAATATATAAATAAGTACCGTGCAATATTAGTACTATGCAATATACATGTGAAAAATCTATTTGATAAGCATGCTTCCTTCTTCATCCAAACAGCTTATGAAATGTTTGCGCATAACTCAAAATTCTGTATACATATTGTAGATTGTTAAAAATAAAAGAAAAAAAAATAGAGCTACTATTGCATTTTGTCACCAAATTGGTCTTGTTGTGAGCAACCACAATTACCTCTTTCTAAATAAATACCTTGATTTTGAAAATCTTTATTAGTTTTGACAGAGACAGCAACCAAAGCCCTTGGAAGGGCTGCCAGTCAATCATCCCGACTCAGGTCAGACATCATTGCACCTAAAATATTGTTTACCAGATTTTCCTTTGCATATATAGCAGCTTCTGAATCGTTGTGCCCATCAGCCCATCAACCTCCATCACTAATTTTATTTCTTACTGACAATGTTCTTGGTATCAACCTTGCCTGTCTATTGAAACAAAGATCGGCAACACAGTCTGAATGAATAGACTTGATCCGGCAACACATGCTGAGGTGAAAAAATTTAATTCTTCATCATCATAGATGCCCGTTTACAAGAAAAACACTAATTGAAGAGAATGGATACAGACACAGTTCCAAAGGATACTAGACACAAGTCCTTACAAGTGGTGGTATTGAAGAGAATGGATGCAAAGTTCTTGATATAGCAAGATTGACTGTGCTTTAGTAGCCCTTTTCATTATTTTGGTTATTTTCTTTAGTGGCACACAGGAACTGCACCGCAACACACCCTGATGATTATGCCAACGCCTTTCCATTGGTGCATATTTGGTATTAATTTTTTTTCTTTTTTAATTTTCAGTTGCATTTTTAAGAGTCATAGAAGTTGCGATCATACTTTTGGTTATTTTTAATTTTTTTTATGCTGGTAAAGGTATTGATGTTGCTCTCACTTGCCTGACAAGTGGATACAAGACCTGTTCATCCTCAGATTCAGCACTTGGCTAGGTACATGTATTCTATATTATATTCAAAATTTATTATTTGTTAGTCATTGTTCTATAATTTTTTTTATTATGAAAATTGAGGAAAACTACAGAAAAAAGTCTTATTAGAAAAAGGTATAAAAAGCAACCATGTAAAAGAAATATATATTCCAGTCATCTGTCAGCTTTGGCAAGCACTAATAAGCTGGTATTATTCACAAGTGTATACTTAAATTTTGCCAAGAAACTCTCTCTGCAATAATTGCAGTGCAATTTCCTTAAAATATCTCATTTAAGAAAAGCTTGGTATGGTCCCCTTTTAATTGAGATTTATGTCTACGGAAGTAACAATAACTAAATACCCTTATACATGTTTGGATATTTTTTACGTAGGTGGTGGTGACATACAACCCTCTTGGATGGCACCGTACTGATTTCATCCGGATACCACTTAGTAACACAATAATGTGATCATGTTTTTTGCAGTATTGAGATATAATGTGAACATAGCTGAATTATATATCTAAAGATGAACATAACTAAATTATAACAACATAATAAAGATGAAGTATTTATCAAATTGGTACCGATGCTAATGTAAAGACAATGAAATATGAAAAATTAATCATTTCCAAAAAAATTTCTTTTAATTTAATAGATTAAGAAATTTGAAAGAAAAAATTTAGATAATTCTCAATATAAAAACCGAATTTGAAAACATCATTGAAAATATCTCTCCTTCTTTAAATGAAAATAGATTTAGGAACAATATTAATTGAAAATTGATGTCCTCGGTGACTGATTTGCCGTTTAAAAAAAAATAAATTTTGTGTATAATATATTGGCACTCAAACGGCGGCGAAGCCGCCTCCCTCCACCTAGTTAGATAAAAATCGTTACAGATTTTTACCTTTTGTAACGGTTATTTTATATTTGTAAAGTGACATACTGTAACGAGGTCACAACCGTTATGGGTGTTATTAATCATTATAAATGGTTTAATTTCGGGTAGTGTTATCTCCATTCCATTTTACGACCCGTGGACCAAATAGAAGAATGACAAGATATTCAAAAATTAAAATAAAAGAATGGCAAGTAAATGACAAAAACACGAGCGTGGTCATTTAAAAGAATGACAAGTGAGGTCATTTACTAAAAATTAGTCATCCAAGGCGGTGAAGTTCTTGACATGCAAGAGCTATGGTGACATCGAGGAGAAAGCATAGAGGATCTGAAATTAACAGTTAGTGTATGTGCATAGATTATGATTTTATGTTTCTTCATGTTTAGTGGAAAAAATTAGGATAAGTCACGCACAGCCTCTATTTCATCAAGATTAATTAGATGAAAAAAAGCTAAACATTTTGGTCACCTAGTAGTTGTGTTATTCCTATTCAGTTGAAATATTAAAATAAATGTGATCATATTTAAAATACTCCCTGCTGTGTCGTTTCTCTCAGAAAGGAGAAAAGAGCACACGAATAATTTATCAAAAATACTACACTCGAGTTGTAAATATTGTACCTGTTTGCAGCACATTATACGCCTGTAGTATAATGCAGTTCCACAACGATAAAACTAGATAACCTAACAATTGGCTTTAATAAAACTGACAGTCCATAATTGACATGATATATCATGAATCTAATTGATTCAAGAGACATAAATCAATACATTTTTAGAAAAAAAAACCAAGCATTTTTCATTAATTCTTTTATTGAACAACATATAACGTAATTAAGTTTAAGTGATAGACCATATTACTTATTGCAAACTAAAACTAAATCTGGAGCCCCGATCCTTTGAACTTCTCTTTGATAAGGGTGTCAAGCCTTTCTACCATCTCCTGAGTCATGTGGTTTTTCCAATCTCCAGCCTCACATTTTCTAAAGAAATATCCCTTTGAAATATGCACATCCATCGATGACGTCACACGGTCGCCATCTTTATTCACATTGAAATCCTTCAACTTCTTAATGCTGCACAACTCCGCAATTTGCTCCACCACACGTTGGTTTTCTTCCATCTCTAAAAAAGGACACCCAATGAAATGTGCCAATTGCTTTGCATATTTCACCGGTTCCTGCAAGATATTCTCGTACTTAAGAAATAGAATCTTTTCTGGTCTTCGTCTGCTCTCTTCCCAGTACTCAAGAATATGGTTCCATATAGGACCAAATGTATCCACTCCCTGACAGAAAAATTCATAGAATTGATAAAATGTTACAATTTTGTCTGGCCCCCCCAATATCTTTTGGACAAAGTACCACATTGACACTAAAACATCCTTTGGGTCTCGCCAAACATAAACAATTCGGCAACTAGATTCTGTGATGGAATCTGGCAAGAGAAAGTATGGCAAGTGGGTGTTCATCACTGTAACATTATTGGATATTTTAATTTCAAATCTGGTTCAAAAGACTGGTCGTTAGGAATTTAATTTCGTAAAACGCATAATTTATTTTTCTTTTGGACCCGAACTAATAAGTTATTGATTAATTTAAACCCGACCCATTAAAGCCCAGATAATACATAGCCCATATTTCTCTATGCTTCTCCTTCTGTACCCTAACGTGGGCTCCAAGCTGCAAATCAACTCATGCCCATGACATTCCTTGTATTTTGTTGCTTAGCCTCCAAGCTAATATCTGAATATTAGATGTTTCCTATTGTATAGCAATTTCCATCCAAGTGTTACCACAAATGTTTGTCCAGGAGCCATTCACGCATTGGAAAGATCTAAGAATTAAATTTCATATTTTAGGAAGATACAATTGGATTAGTATTTAAAGTGGTGCATGTAGTCTTCATTCTTCACCCCCCCCCCCTCAAATATACCACTTACTGTCCCCACTCTATTCAAACCCCCTACACTATACTCTCGAGTCGTGCAGCTTGTTGACTGGTTAGGCAAGGTGACCAGGTTCAGCGCGTAGGAACCGATCCATCATCTCATCCGATTCTTTTTTTAGTGCTTCAAGAGGTGCGGATATATTTTAACCTGACAAATTTTAACTTCTGTATGTATACGTTATTTTTGGTTCCATGCCTTCTGGAAACATAGGACTTAGAGATCAGTAGTTACACCACGTTAATAACCTACTTGGTACTTTTTATATAGGTTCTATTTTCATACAAAATACTCTGGGTACTACCTACACATGTTTGGAACTTACGATTTTAAAACTTTATATCTTTGAAACATCTAATATGCTCAAATTGCTCCTCCGTTACTTATGTTAAAAACGCATGCCAAGTTTTAGACATTTCATGATATTTTGAAAAGATCTGAAAAGAATACTGATAATCTGATACTTATACACATGTAGCTATAGAGTAGTGAAAATGCATATATTCTTTTCCTAAAACTTTATGTTTTGCCTTACTGCTCAACCTTTAATATATGTTTCATGAACTTAAGTTTCTTTTATTTTTAAATGAGTAAATATAAATATTAGCGTTAGTGCACTTCCTGGTTTTGTCAAAACATTTGCATAAATGTAATATTAGTATTGATTTCTAAGTTGGTTCGTCTCCTTGATATTTTATTTTAAAATAAAAGCATGCACCTATACTCTATATAAGTAGACCTTGTTCTGTTGGAAAGTCTAGCTGACTCGGCCGATCCTTAAACCCCATGAGAGAATTTGATTATGTAATGTTTTGGAAAAATATGCATGTTCTGAACGCTACAATCATTCATCCCTTTTTAATCTATTCTGATATTATACTTGCACATGCGTATAGTCTTATAATTGGGCTTTATTTATAAAAATTATTGCCAACTCGATTTTTGGGTAAGACATTAAGACATAGAAATATATTACTAGTTTAAACATAGCATATTTAGTTTTTCTGAAAGACTATTCACCACTGTAAACTTATTTCGTAGTTACGGATGAAGACTTTACTATTTGAATAGTACAAAATTTCTAAATCACATTCATATGAACATTTTACTCGAAAATCACTGGCTTTATACACATAAATGTCAAAGAGAAATTAAGTCCCAGGTACCTTGAGAAACCCACCCAGGAACTTGATATGTACATACTAGTTACCCTCCACATGCGGCCTGCTCATGACATGATGGAGATGAAACAGGGGTGCTGGCCATGCGGCTCATTGTGTAGGACAACAAAACTTATAATAGTGCTATGATAACCGTGATCAATATGAGTTATTAAAAGTGTTATATTTACATATTTTTAAATCTTTAATTAATTAAACAAACTCGTTGTTCCCTCTTACTATTAAATTTTAGTTTTGGTACATGTTATTTCATACCTTTTTACTTCTAGTATTTTTGTACCGCACTGAGAGTAGTCAGGGCTCTCATCCGTATTTCTTTTTCTTTTAGACCCAGGTATCAAGGATAGCAGTGAAGAGCTTTCGCGTGACTAAAAGAGCTGTTGACCGGGTCAAATTATTGCCACAAAATAAACTTTTCTTTTGTTTGATTATTGGGACATTGATCTAACATGGGGAGCTAGCTTCACAAATCCACCATGTTAGACATGTTAGTTTTGTTGTAAGACAATATTCATTTTTCAATAAATATGGCAATTATTATTTATTTTAATTGATAGTGTATGTGATGTGTTTACGCCTTGCGTTTATACGCGGCGGGTTGTCTCACCCTTCTCGGGGTGTGACAATCACTCTTGGCGAAGGAATGACTTCTATTATCTTACTTCTACCAGTGGCAAATTCCACCTCCATAAATGGTGCACATTGGGAAAAGATCATGGCTTTGAGCCATGTAGTGCCGGATTTGGGGAAGCTAGCTAGAAATATATCAGTTGGACGAGATTTGAAGCACTGTTGCATCACTAATGTGCCTCGAAGCATTTTTTCACCCATCCAAACACGCTTATACAATCTTAAAGGATGCCCAATACTAAATGGTCGCTCATAGACAGGCTCAAGAGGAAGAGTTGCAATTAGAGCATCATGCTCTTGAGGAGGCTTTTCAATTAGGTGAATGTTGGTTTCTTCTATAGTTTTGTATGGAATGGGAAAATTGACATCGGGTACATAGCCAAAGCTTGCCATATATATATATATATAATTGATTGTTGAGACCCAATTAATTATACTAAATCTTTAGTAATACTAGTAGCCGATCCCTGTTTATATATATTGCTCTATCAATCAATTATATGCACTACGAACTTTATTAAATTAAATGCATTACTAGAATTAAAGATATATAATTCCTTTTGGAAGTCTACAATATATATACGAGTGCTTAATTACTGTAGTAATATATAGCGGACAAACAGTTGTACCTGATTATGTTATCAGATTCGAACAACACCAGAGGGCGCGAGGCGAAGAGGAACAACAAAGTGGATTGATTAAAGATGCTGAATGTGGTTTGGGGGCTGAGGTCTTCTGACAGGGTTTTTGTAAGAGAACCGATCTGAGAAGTGAGACCAGATCAACACGCTTGGTGGTTTGGCGCTATAGTAATAAACTATTAATGAAAATGCACGACCCATAAGCTTGTCGGTTGGCGCTGCAGTATTATATATAACTAGTGGTCTTTTCGCGTATTGCGCGAACTATTTGTTAAAATTGTATATCAATTGTTGAATTTTTGTAATTATAAGAATCTCTGATCTATAGTATTAAAATACGTGGTATTTTTAACACCAAACAAAAAAGACTATCTAAAGTATCTATTTTGCTTCCATCTTGCCATCATGATTTTCGAAATGTATAATTTAATATTCATCTAATATTTTAGAAAATATATTTTTGCGGTTTTTCCATAAGTATTAACCATAATTTTGAACATTTAATATCATGCAATATTTTTTTCTAAACATGATTCATAAGTAGTCTACTGAGTGCTCTGGACTCGTGATTCAGTGTCCGGAGCACTGTTGTGCGATTTATGTTATATATTTTTAAATATTTCTTTTGAGTCGCCGTCGATAGTTCTCTGTATATTTATACGTCCATAATTATAAATTTTGACATGGAAGAATTCTCCATATATTTATAAATAAGTACATAAATTTAAATAGAGAAACAAATTTTTAAAAGCCTCCAAACAATCTCTGAACGAAACTATAATAAAAATTAGATTTTGTGAGATTTAGAAAATAATTAAAAATTTTTTATAGCTCTATAATTAGAAAAATATCATATGACAGGATTCATCGTATATCTGTGAGCATGTATATAAATTTTCATAGACAAATGATTTTTTTAAGTTGTCCAAACAATTAAAAAATATAACTATATTTTTTCTCAAATCAAAAAGTGGATCCATCCCTTATTGAATGGAATGGAGGGAGAGAGGCGCATGCCAAGGCCCATGCACATGGGCGGCAGGAGAGAGAGAGAGGCGGACGGATTTTCTGTGACAATCCATTTTTAAAATGTGTTTAATTATTGGTTGAAGCACCACAGAAAATCTTAAAATTTTTTACGCACTCACGTAGGCAGATTTAGGTGTGAGATTTTCTGCAACCATCCTCCTCTGTCTGTACTTGACTACATGACCACACTCTTAGCCACTGCAACAAAGAATCCAGTTCAAATTACTATCCGGAGCACTGTTGGACAACAGTGTCGGATCTAGATTTTGGACCCGGATCCTCACTCCGGCTTTAATATATGTTTTGGTTTTGATTTTGATTGATTTGATTTGATTGAAGTGCAGGACCAACAAGCCATCTTGCCGCTGTTATCTCAGCGATAATTTAATAACCTGTGTAATATAAATTGTAAAAAAAAAAGATAATTAAATAACCTGTGGGGGAAAAAATCCAAACCCTGAGTTGACTCCATGATGCAATTTTTGTTATAAGTCACTGATCTCGAGGATCCATCCATCCTGATTTTCTCTGTGATTGTAAGCAGATGTCCAGACGGACTTGACTGCTGATTTGCATAGTCGAACTATGCCGACTAAGTACCAACAAGCTTGGCGTAATTCTCTCACTGATGATTAAATTAGCATAGATAACTCAATAATTATTATAGCTTAACTTACTAAATTGAGCATGATTAAACCATTAAGGCCGCTTACTATAATCAATACCTTCCTACCATACTGTACTCCTACAAAAAAAAAAATTCTAATATTCTAGAACTAGCTAGTAATAATGACGGCACGAGTCTTTCTATAACTTTATAACTCAGAAAATATTATCCTGGAGTAATATTCTGACTCTCGGTCAAGCTACAAAAACAATTTTTAACTTTCAACGTCACATCATATGTTCGACCTGTTCTGGTATATACAAACCCGCCAGAATTTTTTTTTTAAAAAAACAAATTTTAATATTATAGGAATTTTTATTTTTATTTATTAGTTTTTTTCCATTGAAGCCCGTAGGCAGATATTGTAGGGATTTAAATGCTCTTCTAATGGATGCGTTACAAAATGCAAACTAATCCTAAATGTCCATTATATAATATTAAATTAGGATCGGATCAAAATTAGAGATATATATATGCAAGAAATTAAAATTTTATAATAAACATATTAAAGATAAAATAAAAATAATAATTTCTTATAATCGGATTAAAATCAAAGATACATTGATATTGGAAGCGTATATAGGACTGCAATTATATTATTTTTTCTCTATTTCAAATAGACTGGCCTGACGAATCTGCATTTTTTTGATGGTTGGAACCGATTACCTGCAGTCTGTTTACAGACAGATGAATTGACAAAACTTTATTGGATCATCTTATCAGTAGACTCAATAAGGAATCTATTTTTTATGCCCCATCGTTTGGTATTTATTTTTAAACTCACTACGGAAAAAAAGGACTTTCTGTAACGGTTTTAAAAAAAAACCATTACAGAATAGTGGGAGATAGCGCGGGAAAATTGGCGCCAATCATCAGTAACGGTTTTTCTAAAAAAACCGTAATAAGTTTTCCGTCACTGGTCGAGAGAAAAAATGACTAAATATTCTATAACGGTTTTTATATTAAAACCGAAACCGTTACAGAAGGTTTTCAAATCTGTAACGGTTTTTATATAACAACCGTTACAGAAGGTTAAAAAAATAAAAAATAAAACGGTTCATCATCTGTAACGGTTTCTTTTAAAAAACCATTACAGAAGGTATAAAAAACCGTTACAGAAGACTGACAGTTTTTTTTAACTCTTCTGTAATGATTTTTTTTATAAAAACTGTTATTGATCAGTTTATATTTTCCGTTCCTCTTCTTCCTCTCTCCTCACTTACTGCCGCAACCACCTTATTAAAACCGAAATTCTTTTTTTTTTTCAATTTTCATTTCCACTCCAAAATAAATACCAAACAATTTCTAAAAATTCTCCAAAAATAAGAATTAGAAAGAGAAGAAGAAGGAGAGCATATTCAAGGTAAAAAAATTAAATTTGAACAATATTTCATACTTTTCTATTGTTTCTTATTTATTTAGATTTTTATTTTGATTTAATGGTTAATTAATGATTTATTATTTTTTTATATAATTTCATATATAATTTAAGAGGAGAAGAATTACATCGCGGTTTTAAGATATATATTAATAAACTTTTCTATTTATTTTATTTTTATGCATGCATTAATAATTTGCATATACAATGCATATTAGTTAATCGTATTGTCATATAGGACCAAAATACCGGAACACAACCGAATTTAGGTCATTGCCCGTCCGAGATTAATCCATTAGGGAATAATTTCGGATAGTACTTCCGGTCGGGAGTACTGCTCTTTGGATACTATCAGTCTCATTTAGGACATCGAGTTGTACATTAGATGCAATGTGTTGTCTGAGAAAAATTCGACGGCATTTTTCCTTATGTTCCCACAGATACGTACGCACGAGCAATCGTGTGTTGGTATATTTAGGAAACATTAGGGGGAATTAATTTTTAAAAAAATAAATTTTTTTACGGTTATGTATTAATCTGTAACTGTTATTAAGTAATAACCGTTACAAAAGAATAGATTCTGTAACGGTTATTACTCAATAACCATTACAGATTATAATAAAAATATATACGTTTTTTTATTGTAACGGTTCTTAAGTAATAACTGTTACAGAATCTAGTCTTCTGTAACGGTTATTAAGGCTTTTGTAACGGGGGCTACTGTAACGGTACGTAAACCGTTACTAAAGCCTTATAGTAACCGTTACAGGAGCCTTTTTTCAAGTAGTGACTATTACATTTTGAGGTGCAAAGTCCTTGCTTAAGATAGTCATAGAAAGGTCAGCCACTTGTGATCTTATGACATTTTGCTTTATTTGAGAAAAAAATGAAATTGGTGTATCGTGTATGCATGGTTCATATTATCCACTTTACTACTTTTACCTATCGCTTTAGTTGAAGGAAAAAGATTTTTTATTTCAGGTGGCTGTTCTTTCAACTTCAAGGATAACTTTTATTCTTCGTACTTGTACTTTGGTAGCCTGATAAGTCATTGCTGACGTTTTTCTCCTTATAACTAAAAGTTCTTCCTCACGACATCTTTACATAATTTTTAAATCATTGGTCATTGTCATCATTTACATATATACGCAGGAACAAATCTGGTCTGGCAAAAGAAATACAACTTTCTGTGGGAAAATTAAGTTATAATTGACAGCACATCATGTAAGATTGTTATATTAAGTTATATATTTCTTTTTTCGAAAATTTATTAAGTTATATATTTCTATCGCACATGTACTATAAATATATACTAATGTCACAATTTCTGATAAATTTTATTATTTACTAATAAATAAGATTATAATATTATCTTTTGAAAAACTTTTGTATTTGTCCTAATTATATTTGAAATTGCAATTCATTTTTAATTAGGGTGATTTAAGTTTATGCCAATATAAAAGTTAGAAATTAGAGATATGTCATCAGAAAATAACAAATTATATATTTTTGCCATCACTAAATGGCAAAATTAAATTTCTGTCATCGGTCAATTAATTTGACAATTTTGGGCTTTTAATTATGCCACTATAAAATAATAAAATTTTAAAAAATATGCCTTCTGAAAATAAAATAACTGATTTTATGCCATCTGCAAAAAAAATTCAAGTTTTAAAATTGTAAAATTTTAAATTTTAGAATTTTTCATTTTTTATTTTAAAATTCAAAATTTTAAATTTGCTAGGTTTAGCACCAAGTGTATATTTGCGCTGGCATAAGAACAAACCCTCTGACCCACTTTCAACCAAACTATCAAGTGTATATTTGCGCTGGCATAAGAACAAACCCTCTGACCCACGTGTTATCTCTATGCCAAGAAAATATTTAAGAGCTCCAAGGTCCTTCATGTGAAAAGTACTGCTCAAGTACTGTTTAAACCTTTTGAGAGCTTCTGAATTATTCTTAGCAATAACCAAATCATCAACATACACAAGAATGATAAGAAATACATCACCTTTGGTGTAGGAAAACAACGAATAATCAGCTTTTGACTGAACAAATCTTTAGGATTGCAAGGCTGCACTTAGCTTAGAAAACCACATTCGCGGAGCTTGACGCAATCTATAAAGAGATTTCCTTAATCGGCACACCTTGCCAGGTTGAGAAGAATTGAATTCTGGCGATAGACGCATATAGACCTTTTCATTCAAATCGTAATGCAAGAATGCATTAAGTACATCCATTTGATGCAACTCCCATTCTTTTGCAATAGCTACAACCAAGAAGGTTCTCACACTAACCATCTTTGCAACTGGAGCAAAAATTTCAATATAATCAATTCTCTCTACTTGGCGGTTTCCAAGAACCACCAGCCGTGCCTTGTACCGTTCAATACCCCCCATCAGAGTGAAACTTGATACGGTACAAATTTTCGTTGGAGGCAAATTTTCGATAGTTCATGTCTCATTGCGCTCCAGTGCATCTATTTCTGACTGCATCGCATTTCTCCAATTGATATCTTTCACGGCTTTCCGAAAGTGATGCGGTTCTCTTCTTGCTGTAACTGCAGTTAGAAAAATTCTATGTGCCACAAAAAATATGTTATAATCTAAATAATGAGCTATTGGATAGAGGCTACCTGAGGAGTCGACTGTTGTGGGGTAAGCTTTAGATGGGTCACAAAATGCCGTATAACATATGTAATCTTGAAGATGAGCCGAAGGCTTGCGAGATCATTGACCACGACCAGTCAGGTACAATGCAGGTGCACTATGTCCAGATACATCCTGACCTGATGCACATGCACTCAGTTCAGGCACATTCTGACCCGATGCACCTGCATTCGAGTCAGGTGCACTCTCCCCCGATGCACCTACACCACGATCGGGTGCACTCTCACCCGATGCACTCGTACTAAGCCCGGGTGCACTCTCACCCGATGCACCTGCACTAGATCCGGATGCACTCTCACTCGATGCACCTGCATTATGATATGTTGTGTCTGCATAGTCCTGTTCACCTATCAATGCAGGTGAACCATGTCCTGGTGTACTCCCCCATACAATTTCAAAAGGAAACTCATTTTCACAAAACACTACATCACATATAACAACAAATTCTTTTGCCTCCAAATTATAAACATGCCAGTCTTTCTTTCCAAAAGGATATCCAACAAACACATATCTTCTACTTCTACTATCAAATTTATCAGATATTCCAGACTTGTGAGTATAACACATGCAACCAACTGTGCGAACTACAGCATAAGATGGTGGTTTTCCAAACAACATTTCATAAGGAGTTTTATCTTGTAGCAAAGGAGTGGATGTTCTATTAATGAGGAATGCAGCTGTGAGGATGCGCTTACCCCAAAATTCAAGTGGAAGGTTCGATTGAAACCTCAATGCTCTTGCTACATTAAGAATGTGTCTATGTTTTCTTTCCACTCTTCCATTCTGTTGTGTTGTTCTTACACACGAGGTTTGGTGCAAAATTCCATTTTCAGCATAAAACTTTGACATGAGTCCAGATTTGAACTCGGCCCCATTATCACTCCTAACGATTCTACAAAATTAAGTTTGAACCATTTTACAAAATGATTGAATCAAGCTAGCAACTTCACTTTTTTCGGCTATCAGATGCACCCACACAGCACGAGTGAAATCATCAACTATAGTAAGAAAATAGTGTGCAACGCAATGAAAGGTAACACTATAAGGACCCCAAATATCACAATATATCAATTCAAAAAGGTTCATTTGATTTATTTGAACTCACCGGAAAAGGTATTCTACTTTGTTAGGAGCGCATCCAAATGTGACACACACCATTTGTCATGTTACCACCACCTTCAACACCAGGAAAAAGACAAGTTATCTTACTGGAAGGATGACCCATTCGTTGATGCCACAGTTTATAGGTTGTCTCCTTTCTTGTATGAAAAACTTGACTCGGTCCCAAGGGATGATAATAGTAGACCCCATCTCTTAGCTCACCCACTCTAATCGGCACTCTCAAATTGCGGTCCTGAATGACACATAGCTCATTAGTGAATATAACAAAACAATCATCATCTGATATAAGTTTACTAAGTGAGATGAGATTGTAGTTCAATATGGGTACATATAAAACTTTTCTAAGAGTGAGTTTTCCTTGTAGAACTACTTGTCCCTCATGTTTAGCCATAGTTTGAGTCCCGTTCGGAAATCCAACTAATGAAGGTACAATATCATAAATGCCTTGTAGGCATTCATAATCTCCAGTCATATGATGAGATGCACCACTATCCAATATCCATTTCAGAGATGCACCTGCATTTTGGGATGCACCTTTATTAGAATTGGCTAGAATAGCCATAATTTGCTGCATCTGAATGTCAGAGAGTCCATGTATGAGCACTTATGACTCATGCTTCTTGTCTGGTCCATGGGGTGCATTGTAGGGGGCACTAGCATTCGCAGAGTGCACCTACACTCTATTGCCGACTTTACTTGGCTGCTTGCCACTAGATGCACCTGGATACACCCGCATTGAACACGCCTGCACTTCTAGGTGCACCTGCATTGAATGCGCCTGCACTCTGGCTGCACCTCGCGCCTCATCCTTGGACACTAGTTGCACCTCCTTGTTCACCGATCGCTTCATGTGTTTCGGTGACACCTGTTGCGCCTTGGCAGCAATACCACACCTAGTATCAAATTTCGAAGCCGGTGCCATGGACATTGGAATAATGGTCTTTCTCACGGCGAACTTCTTCTCCATAGCCGTAATTAGAAATGAGGAGCCGTCACTCTCGACATCCTCGAGCAAATCAAATAGGTTTAAGGTTGTCACCATGGTGATCCAACCTGGCTCTTTGATACCATGACAAATAACAAATTTGAGATAAAAATCTGTTGTTGTGTTTTATTTCTTCTCCTTCAAACAATTTATAGTAGAGAGATGCAATAAAAAGGAAACAAATCAAAACACAATTTAGAAAACAATTCCAAACAATATTCTGAAAATCTAATCAAATCTAATTCTAAACATCATTTACTTGACATATTTGCATAGATGGCATATACACACAAATATATATCGGCACATTTTGCTTGGTTCTGTTTCTCAAATCTAAAAGCATATTGAAACAAGTAAAGATTCATTATTGCTGAAGTTAACTAGTCCATTTTTCATGTGTTATCTATGTTTCTTCGCTAGATTTAATATTGTTTTTCATTTATATCGTCTTATTTATGTTAAAATATTTATTTATTCCAAAAGCTGAATCTGAAATATGGAAATGGAGGGGAATAGTTTTTAGACAGATTTTTGCAGTCGTGCAAGCATAATTTTTTTTTCAGCTCCATTAATTGTATATAGTCCTGAAGTAATAAACATATATAGTAGATACGTACAGCATCCATCGAAGACTCTTTTCCTTCTAGTTCCAAATGATTGAAACATAATTTAAAAAAAAAAAAAAAAAAATCTACCTCCAATTGATTGAACTAGGGTACTCTTGTCGTCGCCGCTTCGCCGCGACCACCCCAATAATTAGTCTATTGTAAGTTGCTCTACATTTGGGTCTATTTTGTTGATAGATGAATCTTCATCATAAATATGTATTTTCTGTTATTTGTATAGACAATATAATAAGTATGAATATATGTTTTTTTACAAACATCATGATTTGTATAGACAAATATAATTTCGCGCTATTCCGCCAACCAAGTGGTCCTTGGTTCGATTCACGGAGAGATTTTTCTTCAAATTACCAACCCCTTTCACCTTTCTCCTTTCTTTATCCTGATATCACTAAACAAAGTTGTGCATATAAAATAAAGGTTAATTGTGGTCTCATGTGCAGTTTTCAAATGCTTAGTAATATAATTATTGACTAATATTACATTAAAAAAAATGTAATTTCAATGTTTTATTATTACATAAGAAAAAACTAAAGATCAAATCTGATCAGGATTCAGAATGAAGGACTATTTGTTGAGAAGGAAAAATAATAGCAGCATTTGGGAGGTGCTCCAATCCTCCGCTTTCATCTATTATAAACCGTAGCCCTTCTACATGCAGCTTCCCATGGTGCCCACTGACCAGTATTGTTGGTTTTTCTAATATCTCCTGTATAACCCAACAGAAAATTGAAACAAAAACTTAATCAGGGAAAGACTACAGGATGCATTGGTCGAATAATTCAAGTTGGCATGTACTGCTATCACAATAGGATACTGAGACTAAAATAGTTTTTGTTTGCAGAAAGCATGCCAGCTTGATTTTTAAAGTGCAGATCCAGGCTACTGCATTTTTCATCAAAAAGTTCATAATAGTTGTTCTATGCAATTATTCTATATATCTTTATTAGGATATCAGTCCAAAAAAAAAAAAAGACCAGCTGGATGACTTGATGATACCATGATTCCAAATTATATTTTTAAAATGGTTTGTCGTATGGAATGGAACAGGACATTCATTAATCCATGTCCTATAATAATGCAGATAAAATTAAAACTGCTACAATGTTAAAAAGATGCCACGATAAAATCAAACTCGACATAAATCCAACAATGCATGGGTCAAGTTGGTGCATTCCAGTACCAAAGTTGCTTATGGAATGGATCATGACATCCATTAACACATATCTGGTTGTTGGCACTGAATAAATTTTTAATAAAATAACGAAATCACCATGAGAACAAAAGAATTAAGTAAACCCCGCCCCCCTCCACACCCACACACACAAAAAGGGTGGCTAGAGCAACCATTTCATAGAATACAACCTTATCAATTCAATGTCTTTCAATTCTTCTGGGTGATCCATTTTTACAATTAAGATAAAGAAAGCCTTTTTTTTTTTTAAAGTGAGCAGCTAAGACTCAAATTGAATTGTATTGCCTCTGATAATGCGTGATTACCTCAGGAATATCCCACATGTTCATTCGACCACAGAGCTCTTTAACAGTATGCAAGGTAGATCTTTTACTTCTCAAAACTTGTAGCCCCTCTTCAACCTTCTTGGCTTTCTCTAATCCTGCATGCACTGCTATCAGCGGGCACTCTATCCTACCATTCTTTGTGTGGATGGCTACATTGTCCTAAAATTGCATTGCTAAGTTAGCTAAAAGCCCAAGGAGGTCATAAAGTAGAAAATAATAATTGCTTATATGAAGAAATTAGTACCTCCTCATGGACCCAGACCAAATCATGTAAAAACTTCTTATGTTCGTTTGGAACAGCTTTCATAAGATCTACAACAAAAAAAAAAAAAAAAAAAGGTTAGATTCGCATAAATATAATGACAAGTTACCAACCAAGCCTGTCCAATTTTGGCCATCCTCATGAAAAAATTAATAGCCTATTCTAGAGCTACCTTTTATTGATGGAAACAAAATTTTAGAAATCAACCACATATGCTAAGACTAAACTTCAGCCAAAATATTCAATTTCAGATCAACATGTTAATTCCATCTTGGATTAGTTACTCCTATGAATAATCTAAGATTTGACATTTTCAACTTATACCCTGCAATAAAGGCCAAAGAAAAAAAATTATGTTGTTTGTTCCAGTATCAATGACAATAACTTACATAGATTAAAAATATTTGTAAACATGAAAAAGAAATGTAGCTCCCCTAAATAATCGTACCTCATTTATCACTTGTATTTTCCAAAATGGCGAAAAAGAAATTTAGCTCCACTAAATAATCGTACCTCATTTATCAATTGTATTTTCCAAAATGGTGAGGCGTCCTCATTTCATGTTTTCCTAACAAATAATCAGTAGTGGAGAAATTTGAGATGCTAAAGCCATGAGGTCTATCAAATCCCTAAAGCTAGCTGCTAATTGGATTTGGCTCCAATAACATTCTTACATAACAAACGACAACTAAAGGAAGTTTAAAAAATTATAGTTATACATGAAAGAACCTTTAAAAGAAAAATTTTTATACTAATCTAGGTTGGATCCATGCGTGAAGACTCAGAACCAACGATTTGCAATGGTCTAGACTCTAGAGTGTCTAAACCAAACAATTTTCAATGATATAGATACAGAGAAGAGGTGTAAGTCATGAGAGATACATATTTGCTTTTAGAATTAAAAATAAAAATCTAAAATTTAAGGACTACTCAATGTCTATGCCAGCTGTTCATATCATATAGATTTAGGAACAAATCACAATTGTAACCATTTTAACAAAATGTGTCACAGAAGAAGGAAAAAATGAGAATGAACCATATTAATTGAATTTTTGTAAAACGGAAGTACACATACCAGAATTTGTAGTGTCGAATTTTTTGGTAGAAATGCTCAAATCTCTTCTCCCCCTTGTATTACTTTCCACATCTACATCTTTTATTGCTTACTGCACAAACGTGTAAGTTTATATCAGTAGAAAAGGAAAATCTGAAATAAAAATTATATAGAAAGATAGAGAAGAATAATGTTTTATTGATTCCTTCAATCACACTTACATTCTGTCTGTCTATCTTTATATATACAATAGCATCAATGTACAAGAGTATCCAAGAATTAAGCTAAACGCCTAACTGAAATCTGTACAAGTACTAACTATATAAACCTGGTTCACAGACCCTTTACCAGTACATACTGGTAACCCAGCGCTATCATCCAGTGCCAGTGTGTACTGGTTCACTTGTTGTGCTATCAAATTAGTTAAAAATAAATGGTTGCAAACATGTCCTCAACATCCATATCAGTACCAATAAAATCACACCATGAGCATGAATTCACAATTCTCATTTTGAGGACTCACAGTCACAGCTGATAGAACAACCATAAGGATATATTCATTCCATGGCATATTCGAGCAGTCAGCATCAATTTGCCCCATCACCAATTAATGGTTGTGCAACGGAATTAAAAATACATATGCTCCAAATACTACCCAAATAACAGATAACAGTGCTGGTCGAACAAAGCGACTGAAACAGCAAATTAATTTTTTTTACCTTAAATCTGACTGGGCAATAAACGAAGGGAACGACTTATTGAAAAAAAAAGCAGGAAACGCTAAAATTTAGCGCTGCAACGCCAAAATAAGATGCAAAAAATTGCGTAAATTAAAAAAAATAGAGGACACGAAAGAAGACTGGAGAAGAGAAACGGACCCAAACAGAAGAGACGGCGCGAACGACACAAAACAGAAGGAAATAATTCACCGCCCGCTCCACCACTCCATCGCCACTTTCGCCCCTTCTCCCTTAATTGCTAAGGCCAGCTTGCTCCCAGTGGATGTCTTATTTTCTGCCTGCTCAAAGCCGAGCTGCTATTCCTTTATTTCTGTCTCGTCGGAGAAAGCAGATGAACACAGTGCGCAGAGATGAGAATGGAGACGGAAATTATCAGTGGAGAGTGGAGACGGTAAAAAAAGAAGGCATGCCAAGAAGTAAAGGAAACAAACGGAGCACCATTAGATGCCACGAACCACTGTTTAGATACACATGAAGAGGACCGAACTAAATAGCGGTTCACATTTAATGCAGAAGACCTGGTCCACAGTCAAGCAAAAAGCCACCGCTCTTCATATCAGAAACCAACTGCAGGATGCTTAAACAAAGGCCCAGATAATTCACAGAAAAAAAGAGAAATGGTACTGTTTATAGAAGGAAAAGGGGCATCCAACTTTAGTAGGGTATAATAAAGAGAATCCCGAAAAAAATAAATAAAAATTAGACAATTTAAATTGCAAAGATAAGTCATGTAGAGTTATTATTTCTTCATGTTTAGATCAAAACTAAACATTTATAGTTTCTCTGAAAAGGAAAATCGATCACACGAATTATTTATCAAAAATACTACACTGGCGTCATTATTTGTAAATATTGCACCAGCTTGCAGCACATTATACGCTTGTAATGTATAATGCAGTTCAACGATAAAACTGGATAACATAGCAATTGGCTTTAATAAAACGGAAAGTTCATAATTGACATGATATATATCATGATTCAAATCAAGAGGCATAATTAAATTAACACATAAACCAAGCATTTTAATAATTTTTTAATTGAACAACATGACATAATCAAATTTTAGCGTTACACCATATTACTTATTGCAAACTAAATCTGAAGCCCTGATCCTTTGAACTTCTCCTTGATAAGGGTGTCAAGCCTTTCCGCCATCTCCTTAGTCATGTGGCTTTTCCAATCTCCAGCCTCACCTTTTCTAAAGAAATATTCCTTTGAAACACGCACATCAGTCGACGACGTCGCACGGTTACCATCTTTATTCACATCGAAATCCTTCATCTTCTTAATGCTGCACAACTCCACAATTTGCTCCACCACACGTTGGTTTTCTTCCATCTCTGAATAAGGACACCCAATGAAATGTGCCAATTGCTTTGCATATTTCACCGGTTCTTGCAAGATGTTCTCGTACTTGAGAAATAGAATCTTTTCCGGCCTTCGTTTGCTCTCTTCCCAGTACCCAAGAATATGGTTCCATATAGGACCAAGGGAATTTAGTCCCTGACAAAAAAATTCATAGAACTGATCAAATGTTACCATTTTGTCAGGTCCCCCCAATATCTTTTGGACAAAGTACCACATTGACACTATAACATCCTTTGGGTCTCGCCAAACATAAACAATGCGGCAACTAGACTCTGTGATGGAATTTGGCAAGAGAAAGTATGGCAAGTGGGTGCTCATCACCCTTGGCGAAGGAATGACATCTATTATCTGTCTTCGACCAGTGGCAAATTGCAACTCCATATACGGTACACATTGGTGAGGATTGTGGGTAAGGAGTGGGTGTTTATCCAGTGAGCAATTGGTGCGTGTCAACGTGGAAAAGATCATAGCTTTGAGCCACGTAGTGCCAGATTTGGGAAAGCTAGTTAGGAATATATCAGTCGGACGAGATTTGAAGCACTGTTGCATCACTAATGTGCCTCGAAGCATTTTTTCAGCAATCCAAACACCCTTGTACAATCTATAAGGCTGATCAAAACTAAAAGGCCGCTCCAAGAAAGGCTCAAGAGGAAGAGTTGCAATTAGAGCATCATGCTCTTGAGGGGGATTTTCAATTAGGTGAATGTTGGTTTCTTCTATAGTTTTGTATGGAATGAGAAAATTGACATCGGGTACATAGCCAAAGCTTGCCATTTTGGTAGTACCTAATTTGAAAGTCCAAAATAAAATAATAAGCGCTATTAGAAATATTTAAGCATTTGATCTCTGAGTTTTTGTATTTGCTAAAAAATTAATCGAAATATTTGAGAACCAGCTCTTGATCTTGTGGCAAAGAGCAATGCACCTTGAGTGAAAGGTGGCTTAGACCCCCAATTTATCTTCAAAAAAAAATAAATAAAATAATAAATATAGAGCAAAGCTAAAGTCGCATGCATTGGATGGATAGGGACGTCCAATTCGTCGGTTGTCAAAATATTTGATAAATACAAACGATCCAGATATTTAATGTGATATCCATATTAAATTAAATAAGAAACTAAATTGTATTTTTCATTTCTTTTTCAGAATTTTAGAAAACTATTGTTTTCAGATAATTTATATTTTTCTCAGTCGATAATTTTGTAAAATTCTAAAAAACATAAATATAAAATTCACATAAAAATAAATCTGATTAGTTACTAAATTTAAATTGTTAAGGTTTGATAGTTTGAAACACAAAATCTTCATATGAAAAGATCAGTTTTTGATCGTTTAAATCTCAAAATATGAGAATGGACGCATTGGACGGCCACATCCATCCAATACATTCGATTTTAGCTTCTCTTATGAACATAATCTAAATAATATGAAGCTTAGGTGGCTTGTGATTCGTTAGGCAAAATTTCATTGAACAGAAAATCCTATCGCTTTCTTGGTGTATGAAAAATTGAAAATATGCAGCTTATTGATTGTTGAGACCCAATTAATTATACTAAATCTTTAGTAATACTAGTAGCCGTTCCCTGTTTATATATATTGCTCTATCAATCAATTATATGCACTAAAAAGAACTTTATTAAATTAAATGAATTACTAGAATTAAAGATATATATATAATTCCTTTTGGAAGTCTACAATATATATACGAGTGCTTAATTACTGTAGTAATAGCGAACAAACAGTTGTACCTGATTATGTTATCAGATTCGAACAACACCAGAGGGGGTGAGGCGGAGAGGAACAACAAAGTGAATTGATGAAAGAAGCTGAATGTGGTTTGGGGGCTGAGGTCTGGCAGGGTTTTTGTAAGAGAACCCAACCATTCCTTCCACATCTCAGATCTGAGACCGGACCAACAAGCTTGGCGGTTTGGCGCTATAATGAAAATGCACGACCAACAAGCCAGCTTGGCGCTGCTGTACTATAATTGAAGTGCAGGACCAACAAGCCAGCTTGGCGCTGTTATCTCAGCGATAATTAAATAACCTGTGTAATATAAATTGTAAAAAAAAAAAAATTAAATATCCTGTGGGGAAAAAAGCCAAACCCTGAGTTAACTCTATGATGCAATTTTTGTTATAAGTCACTGATCTCGAGGATCCATCCATCCTGATTTCCTTTGTGATTGTAAGCAGATGTCCAGACGGACTGACGCCTGACGGACTTGACTGAAATTTGCATAGTCGAACTGTGCCGACCAAGTACCAACAAGCTTGGCGTAATTCTCTCACTGATGATTAAATAACCATAGATAACTCAATAATTATTATAGCTTAACTTACTAAATTGAGCATGATATTAAGCCATTAAGGCCGCCTTACTATAATCAATACCTTCCTACCATACTGTACTCCTACAAAAAAAAAAAAGAAAAAAAAAGAAAATTCTAATATTCTGGAACTAGCTCGTAATAATGACGGCACGAGTCTTTCTATAAGTTTATAACTCAGAAAATATTATCCTGGTGTAATATTCTGACTCTCGGTCAAGCTACAAAACAATTTTTAACTTTCAACGGCACAACATATGTTCGATCTGTTCTGGTATATACAAACCCGCCAGAATTTTTTTTTTAAAAAAAAACAATTTTAATATTATAGGGGTCGTTTGGATGGGCTAGGAATAAGGCTATTCCTGGACTATCCTTCTTCCTGGATGAAAGAGCGATCCAAACGCTCAAGGAATAAGGTTGGAATAGTTCATCTCGGAATATCACTCTTCCTAACACATTCCTTATTTTACAACACATTCATTCCTTATTCCTAACACATCATTCAAACAATATTTCTTTTTCCCGGATTAACAATTTTCCGAATTTTTCCGCTCGGAATAGTTCTTCCTTCCTTATTCCTAGCCCATCCAAACGACCCCATAGGAATTTTTTTTTTATTAGTTTTTTTCCATTGAAGCCCGTAGGCAGATATTGTAGGGATTTAAATGCTCTTCTAATGGATGCGTTACAAAATGCAAACTAATCCTAAATGCCCATTATATAATATTAAATTAGGATCGGATCAAAATTAGGGATATATATGCAAGAAATAAAAATTTTATAATAAGTATTAAAGATAAAATAAAAATAATAATTTCTTATAATCGGATTAAAATTAAAGATACATTGACATTTTTTTTTTTTTTTTTTTGAGATTTTGACAAAAGATACATTGATATTGGAAGCGTATATAGGACTGCAATTATATTAATTTTTCTCTATTTCAAATAGACTGGCCTGACGAATCTGCATTTTTTGATGGTTGGAAACGGCTACCTGCAGTCTGTTTACAGACAGGTGAATTGACAAAACTTTATTGGATCATCTTATCAGCAGAATCAATAAGGAATCTATTTTTTATGCCCCATCGTTTGGTATTTATTTTTGAACTATTACTTTAAAGTTTAAACCGCATTGAAGTTTAGATTTTCATCACTTAAAAGTAATATCCATAATCTGAACAACGCTGAATTTAAATAATCAGAAGTTCAGAACAGATAAAAGAGATGATGCGACTTTTTCGTTGAATGAGTACACGTAGGGGTGTCAAACGTGCTGAAATGGAACGGAACACACAAGTTTCGTTTCTGTTCTGTTTTTGGTAACGTAACTCATATCATTTTCGTTTCCGTTCTGTTTCATAAAACGGAACAGTTTTCTATTCCGTTAGCTGTTCCGTTCAGCATTTTCTATTGATTTTAGTCTATTTTCCATTGATTTCAGTCTATTTTCCATTGATTTCAGCCAATTTTTCGGTAAACAGAACACTAACGTTTACCGGCGTCCGTTCCGTTTCCGTTCCGTTTTCAGAAACGAAACTAGATAGTCCTTCCGTTAGCTGTTCCGTTCGGACATAACGAAACGAAAACGTGCGAAACGGAACACTTTTGACAGCCCTAAGTACACGAGCTTTAAACTTATTGACCATGTTTGAAATATTAAACTTCGTGGTTAATACTTTGTTGTCCCCTAAAAAAAGAAGTCCCTTTTTATGCCAACCTTTGGAAGATTTTTGAAGCCGATGTAGGAAGAGTAAACCACTTCGTCTTGGCATGTGGCATTTCTCAAAGGTTAGAATTTTAGAAGCACAATTCCACGACGGCTCTTTTCGCTTGTCTTGCCCGGCCCCCAAAATTTTTTTCCCTCTACAATTCAACAATTTCGTTGTACGGTTTTAGATGAATAAACCGTTTATGTTGAAATTAGGTGGAATTGCTTTTTTCCTAAAAAAAAAAAAGAAAAAATAAGAAACTATATTAATACGAATTATTTCAATTTAGTATGGCCATCTAATTATTTCAATACTAATTATAGCAGGGCCAAATCGTTCTTCGAAATAGCTTAACGGATCACATATTTACATATCTATATAATGATTTTATTACATAATTTTATGTGTACATTTATAAAATTTTCTGCATAAATTATGCTTTTTAATATATTTTTTAGAATTTTATTCTTTGAGGAAAATAATTTAGAATTTAATTATTAGTAAAAATATGCAACAGATAAATAGTTATTACGTACAATATATGTACATACTTTCACATTTGTATATCATTTCACAATAATTAATGTTTTATTGTAGAAGAAATAGCCGCTGAGTTCTTTGCATTCTACAATGATGGAATTTCTACTAATTGCTGAATTGAAAGTTCAACCAAAGAAACAGCAAAAGAACTCAAAATTATATACCTCTTCATGTCACTTTAAACACCAAACCCCCATTTGTTTTCCGTTTCCTCCAACCAAAAGCAAAACACAGTGATGGAGGTATCACAACCACAGAACCACCAACTACCGCTAAACGAGAACGACTCTCAAGACATGGTTATATTTGAAGTCCTTCAAGAGGCCTTAGCCATGTCGACTAGCTCAAGCGTCGCGCTACCAATCTTACCACCTTCTCAAATAACACAAGGTGTACTACAAGTGTCGCCCGTGATAAAGAAGAGGCAGCACTACAGGGGAGTGAGGCGCCGGCCTTGGGGGAAGTACGCTGCAGAGATACGAGACTCAACACGGCAAGGTGCGAGGCTATGGCTTGGAACTTTTGATACCGCAGAGGAGGCAGCAGTTGCGTATGATAAGGCGGCCTTTCGCATGCGTGGTGCCAAGGCACTCTTGAATTTCCCGCCGGACCTAGCTGCCGATGGGAACAAGTATTTAGAGAGGTTGAGGGAGGGTTCTGCTCTGGGACAGGAAACAAAAACTGGTACAAAAAGGTAGTGAAAATTGGATATACATCAAAGGAAAATTTTGTGTGTTGTGCATATATACGTTAAGAGTTGTTAAAGAATTTTAAAGAAGTAGTTCTAAAGTAGCTTGATAGCGGTTTTGATGGATCTATTTTCGGTAGGCTTTATGGATGTTGGGTGTTATGAGATTAGATGAGGTCAAGTATATATTCTTCTAATTGGGATTGAAGCATGTAACAGTTAGGAAATATTGGTAATTGCCACCTGACCCTAAAAAAAAAAAACAAAACAGTTAGGAAATACGGATAAGATTTATTTTATGCGATTATAATTTATAAAACACTTTTTCAGTGGAATTTAATTAATCATAGAAGATCAAACTGCCAAACCCTTATGAAATTAGTACGTCATCTTTTTGTGAAAATAATCGATTGCCTCGTTCCATCTTTTTGGGAAATTTTTTTTTCTGTAGCGTGAGAACTGAAAAAATAGAGGATTTTCCTCTGAAAGTAAAATCTCTTGATTTTGCTCCCCTAAATTTGAAACCCTTTCTCTATTTGCCCTTCTGTCATATTTTATGTCTTAAATATTTGTTAAATAATAAAAAAAATATATGAGACCATTATACTCCTGTTCAATCTAACCCATTCGCAGATCTCTCTCTCTCGAACCCTTTCTTCTCTCTCACGCACAAACCAAGTTCTTCTCTTCTTCTCTCACGACACAATCGAACCATCCAGTCTCGAAGATCTCACCAAATTGAACCCAATCGATTTCGCTCTCTCGCATGATCTAGTCTACCTTCCTCTCTCTACTTCTCTCAACCCTAAAACCACATTTCTCGCACGATCGTAGCCTCCGTCGACTTGCTGGCTGCTGCCATGCATCGTCGGTTTAGCCGATCAATGTCGTAAATAAGTCTCTCTTCTCATTGCTGAAATTGATTGATGAAAATTGATTTTTCCTGTAAACAAGATACTGGTCACACAATGTGCTGTCACTGAGGTTGAGTGAGGGTTGTAATAGAATGCTTTTTTCGTTTAATGAAAAGAGTGGTGAGCAACTTATGCTCACTTGTTTCAAAAAAAAAAAAAAAAAAAAAAAAAAAAAAAAGTGCTGTCACTGATGGAGTTTTAAGTACCTATGAGAAATGGTGGTGTCAGAATCTTTGATTGCAAAAATTGACCGACCAAATGGAGGGAGTAGTGTGGTTTCGACCAAGATATGTGCTCAATTCCTGGACAAGAAAATTGACACAAATGGCTACTATACTACCACTTCCAAGGCCACTTATGGTACTGACCAGCAATGGATGTAGTTGCGAGTTCAGAGGGATAGACCGGTACTTACATGCATACATATATGTATGCATATTGACACAAACATGCAGATAATTTGGTTTAGGTGCTTTTTTAAGTTTTATTTTGTAACCTTCTTTTTTTTTGTCTTTTATGTGTGGTGATGATTTTGTAAGGAATTGTTATTGGATTAATTTTTTTTTGTCTTTTATCAACTTGCTTGTCAGAACATCAGAATGTAAAATAGAAATAACTGAATCAGCAGCTCTGGTAAGTATATCATCACTACACATAAATTATACTGAATATCAAAATGTTATTGGATTAATTTGTAAATTTACATCATCAATGTTCTTCTCTGGTAAGTATACTGCATTGACAAAATAATACAAATCTTTGAGTTAATGTATGAGATTATATGAGTAATTATATGTGGTTCTCAAAGTGAGAAAAAACACAGGTACACTGGGTTAATTATACTGACGTGATGCACTAAATTGTTTATAAATTCTCAAATGAAATGGTATAGTAATAGAGTGGTAAAGTATTTATATAATTGATTGGAGATTATATTAGTGCATAAATTGTCTAGTCTCTTTGAAATGTATGATTCTTTTGATCCATATAGAAACTTTTTGAATACCAAAAATACATCCACAATCCACAATCCAAAATAACAACATGACCTACACAACACGTTAAGAATATCCAGCACATCTAGCATTTTACAAAGATAACAATAATAGTTTAATAGTTAAAGAATACAAGCATCCAATACTCTCGTGCCGCAGTTTCAAACAATAAAACCTTCCCAATTAAAAAAGAGCGGCTTCGTGCCTCCACTATTTTTGTTACATAATTTATTAAAAACAGCAATACACATAATGAGATAATTACAACAAAGCATGGACTATATATGTTATTCATATTCAACACACTTGACAATAGGAAAAAGCAACAAAGTATGATGCCTGGCATGGTTTGCCTAGACATGCCATATATATGTCCAGCCTTCTCGCACATGTGACCACCTCTTAGGAATCCCCTCAAAATAGGAAAAAGAAGCATTTAATCAAAAGTCAAAAACAGCACATACGGCCTAATTACTCATTGATAAGCATGCGTACCGGATAGGTTTGGGAACCTGTTCCAGCAAGAGTATTACTAATTGCTCACTGGTACGCACGTGTACCAGTTGGGAAACCTGTACCAGCAATATCAACCAGTAGAAAAAATCATGGAATCAACACCTAACGTAGCTAAATGATTTGTCATTTTAAACATTTTTATTGATTCTAGAGTTTATCCATGAATGACAGAACCTGGGCGGATTGCAAACTCAAAGATAAGCGGATTTAAAAGAAAAAAGACGAGCCCAGATGAACCTGGGCGGAGACGGATGTCGTGTGAAAGCTTTGTATAGCTTCTGTTTTTGTTTACTGGTAAGGGTATACCAGTGTATGTGCAAGAAGAGAGAGAGAGAGAGAGATTGATAGCGAAAATGAATTTTTGTATTGTCTTAAATTATTACAGAGTACAACTAGAGATATATAGCCTACGGCCTCTGTACAGAACACAGACACCTTGTACATTGTATTTTAACTAATGACCTAAATACCCTTGGGTTCTTGTTTAGCCGTTATCCTTCTTTGAACTGGACGCCTCCATATTGTTAGCTAATACCCCCCTCTCAAGCTGAGGAGAGGAAATGACTGAAAGCTTGGATCGAAGAGACAGATATCGAGGCTTGGGTAAAGGTTTTGTCAAAACATCCGCTAACTGGTCACGGGAGCATAAAAATTTGACTTGAAGTTCATGATTAGCAATCCGTTCTCTAACAAAATGATAGTCTATTTCAATGTGTTTAGTCCTCGCATGGAACATAGGATTAGAAGCAAGGAAGGTTGCTCCGATATTATCACACCAAAGCGTAGGCATGTCGGTGAGAGACACATGTAGTTCATTAAGCAAGAAACGAACCCACAATAACTCGGCACACGTAATAGCAAGTCCACGATACTCGGCCTCGGTGCTTGATCTTGACACGGTCGGTTGTTTCTTTGCACTCCAAGACACAAGATTTCCTCCAAAGAAAATACAAAAACCGGTAGTAGAACGACGGTCATCGGGGAACCCCGCCCAATCGGCATCACAATAGACATGAAGTTGTAAAGCGGAAGCGGATTTGAATGCAAGACCAAGATGAATATTGCCACAAAGATATCGCAAGATCCGTTTCACCGCTACCCAATGGTTGATAGTTGGTGATTGCATAAATTGGGAAACATGGTTGACGGCAAATGATATGTCGGGTCTTGTAATAGTTGCGTATTAAAAACCCCCCACAATGCTACGATATAGTTGAGGATTGTCAAAGGTTGCGCTGTCACTCTTGGAGAGGGTAGTACCCGAAGCCATAGGTGTAGAGGAGTGTTTAGCATTGGCCATATTTGCTCGGATCAATAAATCATGAATGTACTTAGTTTGTGAAAGGTGTAGGCCGCATGCAGATGATGTAATTTGAATGCCAAGAAAATAGCTAATTGGTCCAAGGTCTTTGAGAGAGAAAGAGTTGTGAAGATGGTTGATATAGGTAGATATAAGAGAAGAACTAATACCCGTGATAAGGATATCATCTACATATACTAGGATGATGGTTGTATGGTTATCCTTGAAAGAAATGAACAAAGAGGGATCATATTGAGACTCATGGAAACCGAGCTCAAGTAATGTGGAGCATAACTTTTGAAACCATGCTCTAGGCGATTGTTTGAGACCGTAGAGTGATTTTGAGAGGAGACAAACATGGGAGGGTCAAGATGAATCGATGAACCCGGGTGGTTGAGACATAAAGACTTTTTCTTCAAGATCACCATGAAGAAAAGCATTGTGGACATTGAGTTGTCGAATCGGCCAATGACGGGAAATGGCTAAGGAGATAATGATGCGAATAGTCATTGGGCGAACCACTGGGCTAAAGGTGTCAAAGAAGTCGACACCCTTTTGTTGGTGAAAACCCTTGGCGACTAGTCGAGCCTTGTAGCGATCAATAGTTCCATCGGATCGTCGTTTGATCTTGTACACCCATTTACATCCAATAATTCGTTGATCAGGTGGAGGGGGCACAAGAGTCCATGTATTATTAAGCGCAAGAGCATTTATCTCGGTAGCCATAGCTTGACGCTACTCGGGATGTGGATTAGCTTGAAGGAATATAGTAGGCTCCTTGTCAAGTGAGGAGAGGAGAGCCACATGATCAGGAAAATGTCTTGGTTTGCGTGTATTGTCCTTAGAGCGAGTTGTCATGTGATGAGTAGAGGAGATTGGTACAGTAGAAGGAGCAGAGGTGAGCAGAATTGAGGAATCTGGCGGTATAGAAGTAGAGGCGCTCTGTATAGTATGTTGTGTAGAAGCAGGGTCAGAAGAGAGCAGCCGGTCAGATTGTTGGGCAGGAGGAAGAGTGCGGTCAGGTGTGATATTAGAAATCGGGGCAGCAGTTGGCGCACTGCTATTTTGATCAGACTGGGAGTAGTTAGATGGACTGATGTGCTGGATAGACGGCTGGATTTGATGCAGGTGAGTTGTGGACGAAGGAGGTATAGAAGAGTTGATGTGGGCCGAAAAATCAAGAGAAGAAGAAGTATCATGGTTGGCGTTGGCCATCGGAATGCTCTGATACCATGAAAGCTTTGTATAGCTTCTGTTTTTGTTTACTGGTAAGGGTATACCAGTGTATGTGCAAGAAGAGAGAGAGAGAGAGATTAATAGCGAAAATGAATTTTTGTATTGTCTTAAATTATTACAGAGTACAACTAGAGATATATAGCCTACGGCCTCTGTACAGAACACAGACACCTTGTACATTGTATTTTAACTAATGACCTAAATACCCTTGGGTTCTTGTTTAGCCGTTATCCTTCTTTGAACTGGACGCCTCCATACTGTTAGCTAATATCGTGCGATAGGGGACAACATACAGTGGGAGAGCCAAGGCGACGTAGGGGGATGGAGGTGCGATCGTGCGAGACAAATATAATTGTAGACTGGATTGTGCGGAAGAGGAAAGGGTTTATGCGATTTGGTGCGATCAGCAAGCGAGAGAAGGAGAAGAAGAGAAGCTTTTAGGTTTATCTTCTCTGTTTATGCGATTTGCTTCAACCTCTGTTTGTGTAAGAGACAGGACATGGCTAGATTCGATTGGGTTAGTTTGGATCGATTTGATTAGCTAAACAAATGAGTTAGATTAGAACGGGGGTATAATGGATCCACATCTTGCCAAATTTCTTTTTTTTTTAAATATTTCAACATTTTAAAATTCAAATGTTGAATCCAAACCGTTGATCTTGTTCAATTTTATGGACGATGCATTTTCATATAAGTTTTATGAAATTTGGAGTTGATTTGATACTAGATCAAGTGGTCAATAAATGAACGAATCTGGTTAACTATCACTGATTAATTCTAATACGTTCATAATGTGGTCACTTAATCAAGTATCAAATTCACTCCAAATATCCTCTCTTAAAACTGGGCTCAGCATTGGGCCAATGACTTGAGAATTCTAACTCTTAAACCCTCTTAATTATATTTCCTAAACGAGCTGAGTAAACCAGTAATGTCGACCTGTGGTCTACTCTCCTCTCTCGCTACCTTTTGCTTCCTCTTCTCCTTCTCCACTGTTCTCTTTCTCGCCTCTGCTCTCTGCGGCGTCGCGCCACAAGGTGTCATTCTACTATCCTATTACTAATTCATCTCGAATCTCGGTTGGTAGTTTCTGATCTAACCCCTTTCTTTTAATAATTTGTTTCAGATGAGAAATACTACTTTGATGGGGCAGTTATTAGATGCAGGGACGGATCTGGATCGTTCTCCAGAGATCGATTGAATGATGGATTTTGTGATTGTGGTGATGGCACTGATGAACCTGGTTTACCTCTTTTTCTGTGTTATCAGTTTCCTTTTTCTTGTTATACTATAATCCTTGAACTATAATATAATGTGTGTTGCTAATTAGCATGTTAATTGTCATTTATCTGTTTTTTTTTTCCTTACAATTGGAATGTTTGGTCCTAAACCGCTTGTTCAAACCCAAATAGCATCTGTATATATTTTGAGAACCTGTTTAGGCTGCATATTTGATTTAAAATGTTCTCAGCTAAATATAGCTTTTCTAAATAAGTAGGTTGTGAATTAACCAAATGGTTCAACATGGCTGGTCTTCTCAGGGAGAGTATGATGATGTTATTATCGACCTTTTTGCCCCTAGATGCGTAACTTTTTCCCCCCTAACTGAAACAAGCATTGTGAATCACTTGTTAAGTTATTAAAATAAAAATGTTAGGTCAGGTTAGTCCTTTTTTGCCCCATTTGGACTAAGAACAGATATATGCCAGCCAAGCCAGTTGAACACTATTCTCAAGCCGAATAAGTCTCTTATTCCTGTCTAAAACCTTCAAATTTATAAAAAATATTAACAGAATACAATGCACTGGGTCTTGCATGAGTACCAAAACCAAATGTAACTGTTTTTAAGCACTGGTATTGCTAAACAATAATAATTGCTTTCATAATAAGTGGCTTACTCTTATTATTATTTTATATTGAGTTTCAGGAACCTCTGCATGTCCTGAAGGCAAATTTTACTGTCTGAATAATGGGGACTCACCCCTCTTCTTGTTTTAATCTTTTGTGAATGACCGCATTTGTGGTATATTTCTAATTTATGAAATTTATTTTTAGTTTGCAAAGAGACCTTAAAATGGAATTTTTGTCTTCCCTGTATAGGTATAAGGTGCTTATTTTATGAAAAAACTTACAGAACCAAGTCAATAGTTTTTTCTCAAATTAAACCGCTCATTTTATGATATAACCACTTTCCTTTTCTACCATATTGTAGTTATAAATAAAAATACAGAGCTGATAAGTGCAATCAAGCTCTAAGGCAATTAAGCAATCAGAACTATTTTTGACAAATTCGCTAATCTCCACTTTCCGAAAATAGAAAACACGCTGCCTGTTGAACGTGTTCGCTCCTCTCTGTCCGCGCACCCCTCACCCCTCGTGACTCTCACCCCGCGTCACCCCCCTCCTCACGGATGCCCCTCTGTCCGCGCTCCCCTCACCCCCGCGTCTCCCTCATCTCCTCTTCCCCGTCTCCCCTCTCTCCATCATCTCTCCACGCATCTTTCTCTCTCTTTTCCCTCTCTCCCTCATCTCTGCACCTCACCTTCTTCATCTTCCTCATCTCCCCTCTTCTTATCTTGTCACACACTTATAAATACTCTCTTATAAAATATAACTATGTGATTTATATAAAATACTCTTTTATGAAAATATAAATACTCCCTTAAGTCTAATTAAAATACTTCCTTAAACCTATTAATTATTTCCTTATACTGTTTATTTACTCACCTAAATAATTGCTCATTTTAACTTATTAGATATTCCCTTCATCTTATTAGTTACTCCCTTACCATTAATTATATACTTTCATAACACAAATAAAATACTCCCTTATGATATACATCTATTTGATTAATATAAAATACTCACTTATGAAAATAAATATACTCCCTAAGTCTAATTAAAATACTCTTGTGAACATATTAATTACTCCTTTATATTGTTTACTTACATAAATAGTTGCCCATTTGAACTTATTAGATACTCTCTTCATCTTATTAGTTACTCCCTTACTATTAATTATATACTTCCATAACAAAAATATAAAATACTTGCTCATTTAAACTTATTAGGTACTCCCATAAGGCAAATAAAATACTTCCTTCAAACTTATTAGTTACTCCCTTCTATATATTAGATAGTTAGTTTGATTATATATATTAGATACTCCCAAAAATATATTTAAGTACTCTCTTACATATACGAGGAGGAGAAGCACGAAGAGGAGACACGGGGTGGAAGGAGAAGTGCGCGAGAGGGAGAGAGGAGAAGCACGAAGAGAGACACGGTGCGAACGAGCGTAGACGGAGGTGAAAGGAGACAGAGTAGAGAGGGGAGAGGGCTTGCGCGCGTGATCATGAAAGAATTAGAGAGGAGATAGATCTATTTGGAGACGGATTTGTTTGATCTCGCATAGGGTGAGAGGAGGGGAAAGGAGAGAGGGTGAGGGGATCAACGCTCTAATTGTTTGATTGTGCAGAGCGCTGGTTGCACAGATGAATTCCCATAAAAATAATTAGTAATATTCTGGAAGACTGGATCAATTGTAGTTCATATGTAGATTGATTGTTTTCAAACATGCCGAGATTTGTGGAATTTGTCATTGTGAGTTTAACCATGTAGTGCTATTGTGCTAAACAGGCCGAGGCTATGGCGGTCTTCAAAAGTGCATCAACTCTTTTTTTTTTGACAAACTCAAAAGTAGGTAACATCTGTTAATAAATTAGACTGCTATCTTGTGCTAAACAGGCCGAGGCTATGACGGTCTTCAAAAGTGCATCAACTCTTTTTTTTTTTTTTGTGGAATTTGTCATTGTGAGTTTAACCATGTAGTGCTATTGTGCTAAACAGGCCGAGGCTATGGCGGTCTTCAAAAGTGCATCAACTCTTTTTTTTTTTGACAAACTCAAAAGTAGGTAACATCTGTTAATAAATTAGACTGCTATCTTGTTCTTCGCTCAAAAAAATAAAAAAAAAGGAAATATCCATTAAAAAATTATATCTTTTCTAAAAAGAATCAATTTATAAAAAAATATTTTAAAAAATCTAAAACACAAATTATTATATTTTTTTTATAATGCTAAAAGATTATATATGGTTATAGATAACACGATTAGTCAGATTATAATTCATATAGAAAAACTCAAAATTAATACATTATATTTTCAATTATGTGATGGCAATTAAATAAATAGCAGACTGGAGGGAAGAAAATATAGATAATATGACACAAATAACAAATTTAAGCTTTAAAGTTATTTATGTTATCTATAGTATATTAATGAAAAACCCGTGATTTTTTTCTCTATTTTTGACCTTTTTTGCATTTTCTATTTTTTGGTTACATATAGTTTTCTATTTTTAGTTAAAAACAATTTTCTATAATTAAAAATAGTTTTCTCTTTTTTTTGTAAAATATATTAAAAATAGTCGTACCAATCATTATTTAATTTATTTAAAAATAAAATATATTTGAAAATCATTCTGAATTATTGTCATCTAAAAAAACATACCGCAACGAAGCTGTGACTGCTATGCTTAGTATTAATTTATTTATGACAAAAATCTTAAAGTGTGCATTATATTTTATATATAACAAAGATAAAAAGGACTGTTTCGGAGGAAAAAAACTGCTCCAAATGCTACAAACCGTTAGATCAAAATTAGATGAGCGGCTTTGATTGAAATCCATTAAAAAGTCTTATCGTTTTGTGTAAAAATTAAAAACTATACCGAGAACCCGAAACTCTCCACGACTAGAGCTCCAGCATCGCTCTCTTCCTCCATCGGGCAGTTGGATCTCTCCTCGCTCGAACTGATCTCCTCTTGCAGACTCTCCGTCTATCGAGCTTCCCTCTTTGACTCTCTCCATCCTTGCTCGAGCTCTCAGCTCTCTTCCCTGTTGTGATTCAAACTTCACATCTCCAAGTCGTGATCATGCAAGTTTTTTATCAACCGGTCAACGGCTGCTTAGCAAAATTTCTGGATTTAGTGAATCCCTCTCTCAAATAACTTGACAAACAGGTATTGATGTATTCCTTCCCTGACTTTAATAGCTAACAGCAACCACAAGCCCACAATTAATGAAATTAAATCAAACAAAAAAAATTGTGTTCAGGTATGCTAATTTCTCATTCAGGTACTTCTAAAGTTATAATTGCGTTCCTCTTGCTCGAGTTAAGTCAAAAGGTTTTTTACAGGATCACTTTCAATTATAATTCAGGTTGCTAAAAAATAATGTTTGTCAATATTTGACTGAAAAAATTGTAAATTGATGGGTTGTTCTAATTAACACGTCTGAAAGTAAAAATCATTTCCCAGATGATGTGGAATTTTTGTTGTCCATTGACAGTTCTGGAATTTCTTGACAGATGAAAATAGTTGTACTTTGTAAAAGCCACAATTGATATGATAATGAAGCTATTCATCATAGTCTGAAAGATAAAAAGATGCTGGTTCTAATCTTCAGATGGCGTCAGTTTTTGGTTTATAATGCATACTATTGATTCTATTTGTCATGGCTAAATTGAGGAATTTATTGATTGAATTAGTTGTACTGTCATCGTGAAAAAGGGATCCCCACCGGACCAGATATTTGCTGATAAGCTACTTGAGGAAGGCACACTCTTTGAGGTCGATGACTCCACTGGCAAGGTCACACGCCTGCGCAAGGAGTACCCTAATGATGACTTCATGGCCAACCACTTCGACCGCCACTATTGCAGCAAGTGCGGCCTCACCTACTTCTACAACAAGCAGGTGGAATAGATTAGCCCCATTAGAGTACCCTTCTAGTTGGGTATATTGGTTTAGGGCTGCCTTTTTGCTTCTTTTCTATTTAATTATATTGTGAGAGTTTAAGCTATATGGTGGATAATTTTAAGGAGATTAACTTTGTGGTTACTCTACTGTTTTTGTTTCAATTCTACCATGAAACCAAAGTTTTGCTGAGTGCTGCTTTTTTATTGTCATTTATGTTGAAGTTAACTGGTCCATTTTTCATTTGTTATCTATGTTTCTGTCACACCCCGAACCAACCGTGTCCAGAAAGGACAACCTCGCCACGTGTACTGATTTAATTCCAAGCACACGAAAGGCTAAATACGAGTAATCAAGCATAGTAAATCACAAACACAAGTATAATGCCATGAAATAAAATAATGATAATTGGTTTCATAATATTTGAGGGCTGGTCTTAACTTATTTACAACAAAATTTTCCAGCCAAACAAAATAAGAAAAGAAACACTGCTATCTAAACATAAGTGGCATCATCCTGTGGTAACTGGGTCTGGGTCTCTAACGCTGGATCACCATCTTCAGTCAGACCTGTACCTGTCTCCACAAATCAAAGTATTGTGGGATGAGTACGCGAATACTCAGTGCGGTAATAGAGTGAGCCTAAACAAATTATCTTTTCTAAAGACTAGTTAATATATCAAATCAAGTGTGCACTTTTAGCAATTCTTGTAATCTTTTAAAGAAACTTAACTTTATAACAATGTCAATCTAGCATGCCAAATAAAAGAGAAAATATGTGGAATAACATACTGTATAACATACGAGAGATAAAACCCCCATCACTCATGAATATCCACTTTTAGGGTAATATAACTGTACCACTAACAGATACTATGTTTTAAGCACCACTGACAGGCGCCTAAGCTAATATGTGGAAATCTCAACCTCACAATCCCTGATGAAATGGACCTTCGCCTCTCAAGCGGAATAAATGTATATAAGTATGCTAGACATCAACCGTCCCATCCATAAAGTGCACTGGCGTGAGACAACTTGGGGAGCAATCTGGATAGTGTACTATCATCCCGCCCACCCAGCCACTTCTATGAACAAGTAATATCGTGATTCACCTTAATACTGAGGAACAAACTGGGTAAAGCCTAAGAAGTAACCTCTGTCCAAGTCATCTAATCAACAATAATACTATACAACTATAAATATAAATATCATGTGATCGCAGAACCGTCTAACGATCGGTCTGCTGAGTGGTCGTTAGATCGCGTTGTCCGTAATCGCTATCATAAGGAGACCACCGGCAAAACACTAGGGGTGCAATCTCCCGATAATGGAGACCGCGAGCAAAACGAACCTATCCCACTCGGTCTCGCTATCCTGAGCCATGCCATATGATGTGCCAAGTTCTGTCCTGTGAAGGAATTCTCTAGTCTTCGCAAACCATGCGATCGGTACTTGGTAAATAAATATTACTTTTAAATCTACATCTTAACATTTATTAAAACAAATGCTTTACTTTATTTCTTAATTAAATGCAATTATGCAAGTTTGGTTTTCAAAACTTTATGCACGAAATATGTTTTCTAATCTAAAGAAGTTCAAATCTAATAAGCATCCACACCTGAGATGACGGGCTAGAAGACTATTCCTCTGGGACGTCAGCGAAGTCCTCGCCTTCGTCAAATGCCTCGTCAACAGGGTAGTAATCGTCTACTAATCCCTGATAGTCTAACTGGTCACCTGGTGAATGAACTTACGCGTTAAAAGCTAATTGAACGATTAAACCCATTATCCCTCAATTTGGATTCAGGTTCTGGCTACTTTGGTGTTATACCAGACTTAATTTCCTAATCAATTTCAACGGGATTCTGTTTTAAAAAATATTATTATAATTAAGTATTTATTTTCTAATAATAATTCGGCATATTTTTGTTTAAAACTAGTTGTGAAGGAATATTACGTTGTTATTTTTGGAAGTATTTTTGTTGAAGTTTTATTTATAAAATCAACGTGTAGAAAGATGTGTGTGAAAAATCCTACAAGTTTTAGCTACAACGATTAAAGATGTGTCACTTTTAATTTGATTTAGGAAATCATTTGATAAGTTTATTTCTAACCTAATAGTGTTTTGCTCAAGTATGAAATACCTTTACTAATTCTTCTTAAAATAAAACCAACTTTATCTAAAAGACTAAAGATAAGAAACATAATTTTATTTGTAATTATTTTGGGATCATATCGTGTCCGATTGTATCATAGTATCTGTTTTGAAAATTAGTTTGCGGACAATCTAATCATTTCCCATTTTGAAATCCAACATCTTTATTTTCGAATCCGACATAATTAATTCTCGGCCCAAAGCTTTTAGCTTAAAATCCCAACCAAATATTTCATGCCATCATAATTAAACTATTAATTAGTTTAAGTTCTAGTTTTATTAACAAAATCCAAACTTCGGTTCCAAAATCAACAGCCCACGGATAAAGAAAATGGGCCACGCATACAATACACACGAGATACAGAAATCACACAAGTTCAACAGAGAAAAACAAGGCCCACAGATTAATGGGTCGAACCCAACAGATAACAGACCCAACAAGGAAAAAGGGTACGGGTGCCAGAATAGTGGGTTCAGGGTCTCAAGTCCGAACCCGACAGCAATTAAATCCGATTCACATTCAACTACATTTTCAGTTTAACTCCTCTAAACACCAAAATGACAGATCTTTATAAAGCAGTCCTAAATACCAGTATTTATCACAGAACAGCCCTTAGTCCAATTCAAACAGATTTACAGGAAGGCCCCTGAGACAGAAAATATTAACAAGCAGGTCCTTAAGGCTACATATCTCGTACCAGTAAGCAAAACAAGAGTGTACCGAACTGGTACCAAGTACTACACGCCTAACAGACAAACAACAAACCTCATACAACTCATGGAACTCACAAACATTGAGATTTTATCACAGATAAGCAATCAATCAACAAGCACAGTTTAGATAATCAACTGGATAGCACACACATCCAACATTCAAAAGCACAAAACAGATTTATGGCTATAAGCCTCCAACAATCATGCACATAGCCACAGAAAATTAGAACAAAAGAGATCGATTTCAAATGGGTTTACCAAACAGAGAAGGGAAGAAGGAAGTAAGGTCGGCCAACGCACCTCCTCGCCTAACCAGCGCCACCACCTCACGTCGCCTGGCCACCAGTGGCTTCTCCTCTGTCTTGTCTCAGTCACCACCTCTTCACTTTTCTTTTTCTTATTTTTATCAATTTTCTGGAGAGAAAATGGGTTGTATGAAAGAGAGAAGGAGAGGGGCGGCTCAAGTAGGCAGAGGGAGAGAGGGATGTGGGGTCTTGTCACTGAGGTGGCAGTCTGAAGGAGGGCGATAGGGGCGGTGCTAGGGTTTAGGGTTAGGGGCCAAAGTGAAACAACTGTAAGAGGTTTGGAGAAACCGATGGAGGAAACCAGGTGCGAAGGTTTTTCTCCGATTGGTTGAGTAGGGGGAAGATAGAGAGGAGAGTGGGGTTGAGCGGATTTTCAGGGGAGGCATCGTCGATTGGCGAGATGATCCGCTACGGAAGAGAAGAGAGGAGAGAAAATAAGAGACAGAGGAAAAAGGTAATCGGACGGCTCAAAATAATCCACAGATTTAAAACTGGATCTAATGGACCGGATCAAAGGAATTTTGATTTTGGAATTTAACTGATCAGTGAAACTCAGTTTCTATTACAAGTTTAAGCTGTAGAAAATTTATAAATGGCCGAAATTAATTATTGTATTGGATTCGAAATAAAGCCGTTTTCTAGTTAATTAATTGAAATGGATATCCTGTAATTTATATTAGGTGTGATTTTGTTTTTTATCATTTAAATTTATTTGTTTGCTTGAAGATTTTTATTTAATTAGATTAACTTATAATTAATATTTTTCTGGTTTTCACAGTTTCTTCGCTAGATTTAATATTGTTTTTCATTTATATCGTCTTATTAATGTTAAAATATTTATTTATTCCAAAAGATGAATCTGAAATATGGAAATGGAGGGGAATAGTTTTTAGGCAGATTTTTCCAGTCGTGCAAGCATAATTTTTTTTTTCAGCTCCATTGATTGTATATAGTGCTGAAGTAATAAACATATATAGTAGATATGTACAGCATCCATCGAAGACTTTTTTCCTTCTAGTTCCAATTGACTGAAACATAATTGTAAAAAAAAAAAAAAAAAAAATCTACCTCCAATTGATTGAAAGAGAATCCCGAAAAAAAATATATAATTAGAGAATTTAAATTGCAAGGATAAGTCATGTAGAGTTTTTATTTCTTCATGTTTAGATCAAAACAAAGCTAAACATTTATAGTTTCTCTGAAAAGGAAAATCGATCACACGAATTATTTATCAAAAATACTGCACTGACGTCATTATTTGTAAATATTGCACTAGCTTGCAGCACATTATACGCTTGTAATGTATAATGCAGTTCAACGATAAAACTGGATAACATAACAATTGGCTTTAATAAAACGGAAAGTCCATAATTGACATGATATCTTGATTCAAATTAAGAGGCATAAATCAATACATAAACCAAGCATTTTAATAATTTTTTTATTGAACAACATGACATAATCAAATTTTAGCGTCACACCATATTACTTATTGCATACTAAATCTGAAGCCCTGATCCTTTGAACTTCTCTTTCATAAGGGTGTCAAGCCTTTCCGCCATCTCCTTAGTCATGTGACTTTTCCAATCTCCAGCCTCACCTTTTCGAAAGAAATATGCCATTGTCATACGCACACCAGTCGACGACGTCGCACGGTCACCATCTTTATTCACACGGTCACCATCATTATTCACATCGAAATACTTCATTTTCTTAATGCTGCACAACTCCACAATTTGCTCCACCACACGTTGGTTTTCTTCCGTCTCTGAATAAGGACGCCCAATAAAATGTGCCAATTGCTTTGCATATTTCACCGGTTCTTGCAAGATGTTCTCGTACTTGAGAAATAGAATCTTTTCTGGCCTTCGTTTGCTCTCTTCCCAGTACCCAAGAATATGGTTCCATATAGGACCAAGGGAATTCAGTCCCTGACAAAAAAATTCATAGAACTGATCAAATGTTACCATTTTGTCAGGTCCCCCCAATATCTTTTGGAGAAAGTACCATGCCGAAACTAAAACGTCCTCTGGGTCACGCCAAATATAAACAATGCGGCAACCAGACTCTGTGATGGAATCTGGCAAGAGAAAGTATGGCAAGTGGGTGCTCATCACCCTTGGCGAAGGAATGACATCTATTATCTGTCTTTGACCGTTGGTAAATTTCATCTCCATATACGGTACACATTCGTGAGGATTGTGGGTAAGGAGTGGGTGTTTATCCAGTGAACAATTGGTGCGTGTCAACGTGGAAAAGATCATAGCTTTGAGCCACGTAGTGCCGGATTTGGGAAAGCTAGCTAGGAATATATCAGTCGAACGAGATTTGAAGCACTGTTGCATCACTAATGTGCCTCGAAGCATTTTTTTCACCCATCCAAACACCCTTATACAATCTTAAAGGATGCCCAAAACTAAATGGTCGCTCACAGACAGGTTGAGGAAGAGTTGCAATTAGAGCATCATGCTCTTGAGGAGGCTTTTCAATTAGGTGAATGTTGGTTTCTTCTATAGTTTTGTATGGAATGGGAAAATTGACATCGGGTACATAGCCAAAGCTTGCCATTTTGGTAGTACCTAATTTGAAAGTCCAAAATTTAAATAATAAGCGCTATTAGAAATATTTAAGCATTTGATCTCTGAGTTTTTGTATTTGATAAAAAATTAATTAAAATATTTTTAATAATTAAATAATTAATATAGAGCAAAACTAAAGTCGCATGCATTGGATGGATATGGACATCCAATTCGTCCGTTGTCAAAATTTTTGACAAATACGAACGATCCAGTTATTTAATGTGATATCCATATTAAATTAAATAAGAAACTAAATTGTATTTTTCATTTCTTTTTCAGAATTTTAGAAAACTATTGTTTTCAGATAATTTATATTTTTCTAAGTCGCTAATTTTGTAAAATTCTAAAAAACATAAATATAAAATTCACATAAAAATAAATCTGATTAGTTACTAAATTTAAATTGTTAAGGTTTGATCGTTTGAAACACAAAATCTTCATATGAATAGATCAGTTTTGATCGTTTAAATCTCAAAATATGAGAATGGACGCATTGGACGGCCACATCCATCCAATACATTCGATTTTAGCTTCTCTTATGAACATAATCTAAATAATATGAAGCTTAGGTGGCTTGTGATTCGTTAGGAAAAATTTCATTGAACAGAAAATCCTATCGCTTTCTCGGTGTATGAAAAATTGAAAATATGCAGCCTATATATATATATTATTACTTTATTAGAGATGCAACGTATTGATTGTTGAGACCCAATTAATTATACTAAATCTTTAGTAATACTAGTACGTAGCCGTTCCCTGTTTATATATATTGCTCTATCAATCAATTATATGCACTAAAAAAACTTTATTAAATTAAATGCATTACTAGAATTAAAGATATATAATTCCTTTTGGAAGTCTACAATATATATACGAGTGCCTAATTACTGTAGTAATAGCGAACAAACAGTTGTACCTGATTATGTTATCAGATTCGAACAACACCAGAGGGCGGGAGGCGGAGAGCAACAACAAAGTGGATTGATGAAAGATGCTGAATGTGGTTTGGGGGCTGAGGTCTGACAGGGTTTTTGTAAGAGAACCCAACCATTCCTTCCACATCTCAGATCTGAGACCGGACCAACAAGGTTGGCGGTTTGGCGCTATAATGAAAATGCACGACCAACAAGCTTGTCGGTTGGTGCTGTAGTATAATTTTTCTAAAAAAAAAAAAGAAGAAAAAAGAAGAAACTATATTAATGTTAGAAAGTTAACTTGGCTGCTAAATTTAAATTTTTAGCTACTAATTAACTTCAATTAACAAAAACAATCAAGTAAGATCTACTTTAAGCAGTGGCGAAGTTAGAATTTTGTGTCAGCAGGGTCCGTAATTTTTTTTTTTGCTGAAAACATATGTATTATGTAACGTCTAATAAAGACATAGTATAATAATATTTTTTAAATAAACAACTCTATAATAATGTTATATAAAAAAATTCATGAGAAATCAAATATGTATTATAATAACAATAAAAAATCTAAAATAATATATTTACTATAAAAATAATAATTCAAAAATCAAGACTAAAAAAAAGTACAATGATTTCCTCTAAATTTTTATTTTTCTCATAATTTTGCATAATAGGTTCATTAGAAATCTTATTGAACACTTATTTTTCTATATTATAGATACTAGCAACAACGCCCACCCAATGTGTGGGAAAACTTTAACATGCAAAAACAATATTGTTCTCACATGAATATTTCATTGCCTTTATTGATCCCTATGAACATAGTCACTATTTTTATTAATGTAGTCCCCTGAACAAGAAAAAAATTGATGAAATTTGAATGAGAAAATATTAAATAAGATTTAGTTGAATCTCTAAAGATTTTTTGTTGTTGCTGAAATTTACTTAAATTTCTACATGTTAATTAGGATATACATGAATTTTTTTCCTTTTTGAATTGTTACTTAGATTTAGTTGAATCTCTATACATTTTGTCACAAGTTATTCTACAGCTAAATCTCGATTGATAAAAACCTATGTTACTTGGGTGCGGGTGCGGGTATCGTATCGGATACGATGCGGGTGCGGGGATACGGCATTTTTCAAAAAACTCGGATACGGCTGTATATATAAAATAATAAAAACAATATATTTTTTAATTAAAAAACTAATTTATTTATACTAGGTTCCTTTGTCGCGGCTTCGCCGCGACTAATTTTGTTATATTATACTCTTCTAATTAATTATTAAGAAATGCATATATGAAAAATCTAATTTTATTTTATTAATATAAGTTTCTTTGGAGGCTAATACATTTATGTAAGTGAGCGCATAAAAAAAGAAAGAAGTTAATTTTATTATTTCACTAAGATTACTTGTGTTTCTTTGAATTGCAGATTTATTTTACCCTTTAAGAATAATAGGCCGAGCTTAAAAGATTATGTATTACAATAGAATCTTTATTTATAGTAAACTATACAATTTTATACAAAATAATTTTTAAGTGTGAGCTTAAAAGATTATGTATTACTTGTGTTTACTGACCTTCGCTCAATGGAAATTTTCCCATTTTTTTTAATAACGGTTAATCATGAGTTAAAAATGAAATGAAATTACGTTGAGTTGGACAATGCATGGAGCATGGAGCAAAATAGAATGCAAGGGAACAGCAAATACAATGCCTTACCCATATTATATTCATAAAATCATAATTTTGAAGTTCCCATTGTAAATGCTTGTCTCCATGTTCATACCAGATGTAACTACTATTAGACATCTCAAATTTAAACATAATATTAATCCGGCTTTATAGATTTAACTTTACCTGTTCAAGAGAAATGCAGCTAATAAGAAATTTTGCTGGTAATCATCAATTAAATAATACTACAATTTACAACATAAACAACCACAACTTGATGTTTCTAAATGCTCGAATCACCAGGAAAAATACACACATTGATCTAGGGATCTTAGTGCTTGAATAGTAACAATTGAAAAGTAAATAAAAAGGAAAAAAAAAAGAGTTGCTCAAAATAAATCACAACAAATCTAAAAAATTATTCAAATCATCCTATACATATATCCATCTCCAATTTCCTTCAGTTGTCCTATTTAACACAAAAAAGAAGGTTAGGAAAAAGCTTAATTTCATGCTTTTTTTTTGGGGTGTGTGTGTGGGTGGTGGGGGGCCTAAACATTGGTGTATACTGAAGAAAAGTGTTGCATTTCACCTCATCGAGATCTTTTCTCAGGCACCACTGAGTTTGATTGATTTGTTGGAGGTGAATTTTACTATATGGACAATGGATTTAATTGAGTTGTGGTCAATTTCAAACAACAGTATCATCAGATCGAAATAGTATAATTAAACAATCTTCACCATAATTTATTTGGGAAAATTTCCATTTATACCCCTTACTTACCAGTGAATAACTAACAACTTGAATTTTGCAAAAATGAAGCTTAAAATCTAGAGCCATCCAGCAGTAAATTTGTACAATCTAATTGTATCATTATCAATTTATCAAAAGAAAAATTCTGTACCAAATCCCTTTTTTTTCAAGATAATTGTAGATGATAAAATTAATATGTCTAAAGAGTATAATGCACAGACCCCTACGTACTGCAAGCAAAGATAATTGTAGATGTCCAGGAATGACTACGAAAATTGACATCTCAGACTCCCTTTTTCAGGGCAAGATAATTGTAGATGTCCTTAAATGATTATGAAAATGCATATCACATACTATAAGAAAAAAAAACCGAGAAGGAACAATGTCAAAACTGAAAGCTCATAGCTAGTCAGTAACATCTTATACTTACCAAAGAGTCAAGCACTAAATTGGTACACTTCAGTTTGTCAGTAAAAACCCTAATGTCTGTTATGTCATGTTGACAACATCTAGTAGATGCTAATTCACATTCTTGGGCCGCATCAGTTGATCTGTAGCAAGAAAATGGAAATGTTAATAATACTCCCTAATAGTGTATTGACGTTGGATTCCCTAAGACAATGCAGCTGATTTACTCACTTCATATAGTGAATATTTAATGTCAGAAAATGCACACTAATATCATATATGGATGCAATTAAGATACCAGTAACATATGTACAAAATTTGTCGGGTTGATTTGTTCATACTGACTATTACAATACTGAACACCTATATTTATATAAAAAAAAAGCTTATTAAAAAGAGTTTTATTTTTCTCTTTTAAAAGCATATAATAGCACATATTGATACATCAAGTAGAAGAAATTGCTGATACATAGGAGCTTTGGTGCATTTAAAATAAAATACTGAGTATAAAGGGTAATTTATGAAAGTTGAAAAATATATAATCTTCAAATATATAATATATAATATCTAACCTTGGCATCACTGACACATAAAAAAAAAAAAGAATAGTCCATAACAAAATAAGTACCTGATGAAGAATCAAGCAACTTGGCTACCATCCATAATGAGCCTAGCTATAAGTAACTGGAAGCATTATATTAAAATAAAATATGCATCTTTATTCTTCACTTTCTCAAAATTGAAAAGGGTCACCAAGCACTCATTCTGATGTTAAAAAAAAAAAGAAAAAGAAGCAAAGATGATAATAATTGTGCATGTGGAGGAATTGTAAGGCATTCAGGGCTAAAATAGAGAGATCTCAAGAATTTTTTTCTTATTTAAAATAAAAATAGAAACTTGGTTAAACCATATATACCTGAATTTGGGTACTTCTAAAGTTTGATCACCAGTTTTTTTTTTGCTTCAGAATTTATATCGTTCATTGTGAGAAAATCTTTTACTCTTAAGAAGTATAGTAGTGAAGCCACATCACTCTCATTTTACTATTCAAATAATTCAGATTTTAGTTCCAATAAGTTAAATCAAACCATGTTTCATGTTTGCAATACAAATCAATACACGAATATGCTCCACCACTATTTAATTGAGTGATTAGAAATATGATACGGCATGATTTCACAAAACAATTAGTACTAAAAATATAAAATTGTTTGCAATCAGACAAAAGTAGAAGAAATAAATTCATAAATCAAATTGCACGCACCTACGTAAGAAATCAAAATAGTACCTTTAGCTTTCTCAATTCGATCAGCACAGGGCTGATTTGGCGGAGGGTTCTGAGGTGCCGTGGATTTGGCGGAGAAGAAGAGGCGGAGCGTCGGGAGGAGGTGGGTGTGTTGGCAGAGGAGGAGGAGGGGTTGCCAAGGAGGCTGGGGGTGTGACAGGGTCGAAAAGGGCAGACTTGACAGAGGAGCAGCACAGGAGGCCGTGGGGGCAGACCTGAGGAGGTGAGGATCCGAGACAAAGAATTTGTCGAGGGTTTTGGATTGGGGTGGTGCGAATTCGGTAGAGAATAGGATGTTCGGAAGGAGGTGGAGGGGGATTGACAGAGGATGAGGAGGAGGTGGCAACTGGCAAGAGGCGCGTGAAAGGAAGGATGGGGGTGTGCGAGATCGACGGAGGAGGCAAAGAGAGAGGAGTCGAGTAAGGGAGATAGAGGAGCGGAGGCAGAATAGATGGAGAAAAAGGATGATCATATTTTAGCGTAAACAAACAAACGATTCAGATTGCCGTGTCGCCAGCGAAAACAAAAAAACGGACTGCGACACCCACGGGTTTTAATTAATACTATAGATTACTAATATATAATGTCTTAAAATTATATTATAATCTTTTAATTTATATTGAGAAATTTAACATTTAATAATATTATGTTAATAATATAATGTTATTGGTTTAATGCATTATATTAACATGGCAACTATGACATTTTTATGTCACTTAAAAAATTATATAAATTATCTTTGGAATAAAAAATTTTACACTCCGAAATTCCTTATATTTTTGTGAGCATGCATATAAAATTTTATGCAAAAATGTGTTTTAGAAGACTTTCAAACAATTAAGAAACTAAAATACAATTTTCTGAAAAATCGAAAATGGATATATCCATTTGTGGCGCAATTGAGATGGTAAAGGAATGGGGGTTGTTGGCTTGTCCGGTTTTGAAGTTTCACCTTAGTCCCACAATGAAAAACTAACTATTCTAATAAGCATATATATAGGCCGGGTTTAATTAGTCCATCGAAGAGTTGTCTCTTCCTTCGTGGCACTCTGTGTGTGATGATGCACATATTATACGCGCGAGGCTGGCAAGTTATGTGACACGTGGCATCATATGAATGGTCGATACGCGTATCCATACGCACCGTGGACCGTATCCAGTGGTCAAACAAATTAAAATATATAGATACGCCACGTGGCGTATCCCGTGCGTATCGCACACATATCGCACGAGTATCCACGTCAGATACGTATCCGACACGGGATACGCTATGAAAATGGCGTATCTGCGTAACATAGATAAAAACAAAAGCAAATTGATGGTTAATCAAGCATTTGTACAACCTATTAGGAGTGCAGAAAATACAAATAATCTTAGAGAAAATACATAAACAGAGACAAAACAGGGAGAAAGAGAGCGATTCTCCTTATGCTTCTCTTGTAATATTTACATGTAAGGCATTAATTACACCACGTGAACCTTACAAGAGTTTAATAGATGCCTTGCATCATGAAATGGGTTTAACTTATTCGGCTATATGAAGCAAATAAAAAAAAAAAAAACAAAAACCTCCAAAGGAGCTTATAAGTTGATGATTCAAATTGTGAAATGCTTTGTGGACAATACCCGCACCATTAATCAAGACCTCAATGTGACTATGAGGCTGCAAAACATTAGCAGACAAATCGTATCTAGAAACATTTCCATATAAAAGATATAAAGTTGACTTGATTTTCGAGCAGCATTTGGAGCTGCCTTCCCTGTTCTTCTACAGTCAGCTGGAATTTAAACTAATTAAACTAAAATTTGGTATATCAAAGAAAGAAAAAATAAGTTCACAATTGAATAATAATATACTTTATGAAATAACAATGATAAATATTAAAACATGAACTAAAGCAAATTGACTTACTTCTCAGCTTCTATGGGAGAAGGCTCTCGTTCAGCAGGTCCTTTTTTGTGTGAACATTAACTAACACAAGTAACATGATATGTCAATTTGAAAGGACAAAAACACAGCTAGAAAGCATATGCATGCAATTTAGTTTTTCTAATATTGTCTTAATCAAAAAACTCAAGTTCACATTTAAGAATCTTATTTTTGATACCTCCGTGGTACTTTGTTTTGAAGGAAGACAATATTGCTGAAATCCTCTTTTTGATTGCCAAGCTTCTTGACCTCTCTTGACCTCTCATGGAGAAAATAGAAGGGAAAAAAAAGGGAAAGAAAAGGGACCGTGTAGAAAGTCTTTGATTTGGCATAAATGTTAATGAATAGTAATGCATGGAGCAAATATTAGCAGAGCGTAACTGTATAAAAACCTTAAATGTGCAACACAAAATTTTACAGAAGGGGAGGACAAAATGGATCGCTCCCATATCGCTGATGAAGATGAGCGGGCAAGATGAACAGGCACGATTGTGAACGGGCAAGATGTCATTAGCTCGTGTATGTAGCTTTAAAAACCGCGCAAACAAATCACGCAGATTATATTATAATATTGATATTGATACTAAATTAGTTATCATCAATCAAATCCCTGGACTTGTATATGTAATAAATAGATAAATCTTACTTGGCAGTCAGCACATCAACATACCACACAACCATTAGATAATCAGCATTAAGCCTAAATAATGAGGACAAAAACTTGAATAAAAGATAGAAAAAAGATTAACTACAAAATCCCTACCCTCTTAGCTGTACGAGAAAAAGAAGCAATATGAGAAATATGCAAATGGAAGAGAAGAAAATGACCACCAGTGAAAGGGAGGCATACGTATGTGTTGTCCCGAGCAAGATGCCTGGAGTAGTTCTCTCTTCCTTCTCCTCAGGAAGGTTCAAAAAAGAGACAACGACATTCAATTAAATGGGGAACTAAATATGAAGGACACAAAAGAAAAAGAACAAAAATAGAAGGACAATTACCTAGTATAGTGGCTTGTCAGCGGGCTCCTTCCTCTGTTGCTTCCCGAGGTCGATAGAAAGAGAGTCAATAGATTGAATGCCATCAGCCATGGCCTCTTCATCCTCAACTTCTTCCTCCTCCTGACCCACTTATTCACTATCCTTCTATAGGAAAAAAATAAACCCATTGTATTAAAAAAAATATTTAAGATAAATCCATTAATAAGCAAACTTGAGAAACAAAATCAAGCAGAAATATTTTACAATATGGCTGAGCGGTATACCTTTGCAGCAAGTTATAAATCCACTTGGAATCCATCAATTAACCATATGATTATAAAATAAAATGAAAAGGTAGAACCAGAAGTGTTTCCTACAAACTTGCAACCATATAGCTGGTATAGATTCAGATCCAGAGCCTGGAAGAAAGAATTTGGGTTCTCGCCTCCCAACATTTTTGAATGCTTTGACTTACTCAGCAACTGCATATAAAGAGCATAATAACATATCAACCACTTTGAATTTGAAAACCCAAAGTCATCAGGTAATCTTCAACTCATGGCATGAGTATCTCAAGATGAAAAAAAATCATATATCAAATCAATCCATTCGGTTTTATTCCAACCACTACAAGAGTGTTTAAATGTAGAATTTTTAAAGAAGATTGCAATAAAAAAGAGGCAAAAATCATAATTTGACAAACGTTCAATTAATAATCAGATGCAACAGATTGATTATTCTTACTATGGTATATGATTTTTGTTTGTAGAATTATAGAAATTTCCAATCTGACCTAAAAGGCAAAGAAGAAAACAGAAGATGTTTGTAGGTCCGTTCAATTTTCTAAAGGATATATAGTTGTGTACAGATAAAATAATGAAATATGATTAGAATTTCATCATACTGCATTTGATCCACTATAAGTAATCACCTAATTACATATCCGAACAAATTAACAACCTAATCAATCTAACATTAGTTCGAACATGACCGAAACTGAAATAAAAATAAAACAATTTCTAGAGATGGGGGGAAAAAAAGATCTTACACAAGCAACCAATTACAAGAACAATACCCAAATTCGATTTTGAAGATTTCAAAAAAAAAGTAAAAAGGAACTTTTTTCTGCTATGATTAAGAACAAGTTAAAGGGTACCAGCATCAGTGAACTTTCAAACCCAAATTTAAACTCAGTGAAGAATAGGAAGTTAGTTGGGTGAGATCAAAGTGGAAAGAAGGGCATGGAGGTGAGGCTAGGTCGCCGTAGGAGAAGAAGGGGCGCGCCAATAGAGAGCGGAGTAGCGACCTAGATGGCGCATGGAGGAAATGAGCGGCGGCCATAGTGATGTCGATCTCAGAGCGAAGGAGAGGAGAGCCATATCATCGGAGAAGGAGAGGAGCAGACACCATATGACACCATGCATGGAGGAAGGTCGATCTTGTGCCCTGTGAAAAAGAAGCCTGGCTCGATCGACATTCGACAACAGTCTTGTCGAAGGAAGAGAAGAGGTGCGCCGACATGGGACTCAATCTGGAGAAATTAGAAAAAAAAAAATGAGTAACCCTATGTTACACTACATATTTATGAATATGAATAAGTTGATAAATTAAAATTTAGAATTTAACTAAAATATCTTAGAAATAATTTTCAGAAGTTTAATCGATAAGTTTTGGGTTTATTGTCTTGCTCATAATATTATTTTGTACAATTAATATTTTGAGTTCAATTCTTTAAAGAGAATCAATTGCGTTACTTTTTGGATTGATTTTAAAATTAGAAATTTATTAGCAAGTTTCATGATTTTTGTGCTCTTGGCATATCATTTTTCTTGCATGCCAATTAGGACCCTCATGTCATATTGTTTCTTTGGTTCATTTATTTGAAAAATGTCCCGTGTTTATTTGAAAAATATCAAGTATCCAAACTTTGGGCATATCACCACATATAAAACACACCTCTTTGGCCGGCCTTGTAATTATCCCCCACACATCCATCTTTTTCTTCTATAGCCGACCATGCTATTTGGAGAAATTGAGAGAAATCAAAACCATATCAATCCATCCAAAATTCATAGAAAATAGGAAATAACAACAGCAAATAGAATCTCTTGTGGTGGAAGGGTTGAACAAAGTTGGAAGATGTCAAGTCAAAATTTTCTTGGTGGTCATCTCTAAATTTGCATTTGAGAAAGTGAGTCTCTTAATCGTTCTTTAAATATTCGACTGATTTTGTATTTTGTCAAATATTTCATTAAATTGGAAAATTATTGTTCTTTGGGTTTTCTTGCAAAATTTTCATGGCTGAAATTTTCTCCTATGTAGATACGATAAGTATTAAATGATATTCTAATTTCTTTGCAGTTTCAAGTTTATTTGAAAAATCATTTTCAAATTTGGTTTATTTTGATAAAATGGAAATCTGAAATTTATTGGCGTATAGCTTATGATTTTGGTAATTTGATTTCCCTAGAAAATTGTCAAAAAAAAAAAAAAGTAGATAAAATATTAATAGAAATGGAATAAGGACTATAGTACCAAGGTACTAGCTGGTACGGGAGTGGAACCAATAAGTTAGATATAAATTCAATGTTCTTTCTTTCTTTTATTACCACTGAGTTTAAAATGAAATTGATTAAATAGTAAACTTCTTGGCACTGGTTAGGTACCAAATGGAAAACGGTTTAAACATGATTATAAAAATTAATTAGAAGTTATAAAGGGCATTAGTGTAAAAGTGTAAATAATGGTTTATCAAACCCAAACTGACCACACTAAAATAATAAGATAGGCGCTGGTTTGAATAAACTGTTTGTTGAGTGAATTTGTATGATTGTTTGAATTAAGGACTTAGTAGTATATGTTATTTTATTTGTTTAGAGTTTGAAGGTTGAGTAGCAGAGCTGAGGACAGCCGGTACAATCGAGTATCACTAGGATTGCTTGTGTTTTGCTTGTGTTTGCTTCTTGCTTTTCAGGTGCGGATTTCACACGAGCTTTACTTGTTTTAGGAAATAACTATTTGCATTTCATGTCTAAATTATTTGTGTGCATATTTATCATTTCGAATATATATGCTTGAATTATCATATTGAACTATTATGAGAATTTGTTAAATGAACTGCATGTTGAATGGTTGCCAAGTTGATTAAATTGAGAATCTGTATTTATTTCTGATACACTTGTTCGGTTGAGAAAAAGCACTCCATCTGTTTGGAGTCGGAGTCATGACCCGTCTGGCCAAACACTGTGACTTAAGCGCTTATGATCCGGGTCCCAACACAGTACCAGTCTGGAATGGTCCAAGGGAGGAGAGTGTTCCCGACCTGTGGTATATTTGTTATTCGAATTGTTATAGTGATATGATATGGAATTGTCTGGATTGTAAATGGAATTTTATGGCCGTTGGCATCCATCTTAAAAGGTGGTTCGCGGTATCTGAAAAAATGACTGAAATGATTGATTTGTGATATACCAGACCTGCATTAGATAGATGTCCAAACCGAGCAGGCTTTTGAAATGCCAAATTGTATTTGAATTGTAAATGGAATAAGTAGCCGTGCTCCTGTGCATTGCATTTTCTTATACTTGTATTGCATATATGAATTGATTTGTTTATGTATTGCTTATATATTTTATTATTATTAGTTTAACTTGGTACGGTAGTTAGTTCCTGAACATGTACAGTAGAAGTTCATGTGACTGGAACTAAAAACCGCACTGAGATAAATTATATTTATCTCACTCTCTGCTTTTGCATTGTTTCCACTATTGGTTGTGGGTTCCAGGTTTCAGATCGAGTACTGGACAGCGAGACGAGTAGCAGACCATTGGACTTTGTGGTTAGCAACGTGCAATATATAAACCAGACCATTGTAGTATTTATTCTTCAAATAAATATTTATATATTTATTATTATTATTTTTTATGTGTAATAGTTGTATATAATTAACTTTAATTTGTAAGTTAAGTCTTAGTAAGCCTTACGGGTGCAGAAGGCATCCGCGGCGGGCACTCCGTCTCGTGCTTTTCAGTTACGGGATTTAACGGGGTGTCACACCCTAATGGAAATTTGAATGGTTGCGTAGAATGAGACAGCGAAATTAATAATTTTGCTCAATGCCAAATCTAACTATGATTTCTAATTGAGGTAGTAAAATTTCCATTTTTTGGCTTCGTTTTGGAGGAGACAAACCCTAGAGAGGAGAAGTAGCGGCGCCAGTTGGAATAGCGAAGAATAAGAGGAAAAAATGAAAAGCACATAAAAAATGAAACCAAGGCACGGAGAATCGAACAATTGTGCTATGCATTTTTAAGCGAGCGCGACTCCGCTCCAGCGAAGTTTAACCCAGTGACCAGACACTTTGAGTCTGACTCTTTATTAGAAATACAAATTTAAACCACACATCATATCAAATTGCACAGATCAATAGTTTATAATTGATGTTAACACATGTTTCAACTCCTAGTTGTTAGAATATTATGACCTTTCTATAGGTGCGTTTATAAGTAATAGAGATATAAAGTTGGGAGGTATACGGAGGAGTTCGGCCACTATTCAAACCACAATATTTCTAATCTTTTTGTGCTGTTTGGAATTTTTTGACAGGAACGGTATTTAGGATTTTTAGTGATAGATAATTTATATAATATCCGAATTGCATTTTTTATCTTCTATGGTATCTTTTGTTTATAATGTCCTAAATTTCACAAAATATTATATAGAATAATCACACAATGCGTGAGATTCGCGCTAGTATATATATGCTACAAATAATTATTCATCCAAATATTCTATTTTATTTTTAGTTTTGTCTTAATAAAATTTATTGGGAGGAAAAAAAAAGGCGATTAGTCTGGAACAAATACTACCTGGGTCCTTATGTAATTTTTTAGGCGTCATTATGCAATTTAAATAAAAAACGACATGTTTAACTAGGTCCTTCAAATTTTGAGATGGGTCCCTAACTTCTTATGATTTTTTTTAATTACAAACAAATACAATATCAAGTTAAATTTTTTTTTTGAGGTGGGTCCATGGACCCACCAAACTCTAGCAGGCTTCGCCCTTGACTTTAAGCATTCAAGCACACATCCAAAGAGAGAAGGTTGTAGAAAATTATACTTCTTGCGAAATCGTATTCGCAAGACTCGACCAACTCAATAGGAGCCGATGGCGTGCTCACAACCACCACCACCATTTTGACGGCCTCGAGTCCACCAAGGAGATTAACCAAGTTCTTCTTGAGTTGTGCTAGCAACTTGAAGAACAAAGCTAATCCTCTCAATTTTCTCTTCTAACAATTAACATTTTTAATTGGTGGAGAGAAGTGCTCAACACATGAGCTAAAGAGATGAGATGAGAGAGCAAAGAGAAGAGAAAATTCTGAAATTTTCTCTTTGTGGATTTCGGCCAAGGAGGGAAGGAGAGAGAGAGGTGAAACGTGGCTAGGGTTTTCCTAAAATTGACCCCTTTATATATACATCTCTTTCCCTACCTATCACCACATTTAATGGACAAGTTTGCCCCTCTATGGCCGGCCTATTGGTGGGCCTATGTGGACTACAACATTTGTTGCCTTGGTCCATTTAATTGTTCCTTTAATTGCTCTTCCAATTTATCTTAATTTCGACTTTTAAATAACTACTTAAATAAAAGGCCAAATAGCTCAAATTAATTGCTCTTCTTTGTTCGCGCACCCCACACCCCTCGTGACTCTCACCCCGCGTCACCCCCCTCACGGGTGCCTCTCTATCCGCGCTCCCCTCACCCCCACGTCTCCCTCATCTCCTCTGTTCCATCCCCCCTCTCTCCCTCATCTCCTTTTCCCCATCACCCCTCTCTCCATCATCTCTCCTCGCATCTTTCTCTCTCTTTTCCCTCTCTCCCTCATCTCTGCACCTCACCTTCTTCATCTTCCTTATCTCCCCTCTTCTTCTCCTGTCACACACTTATAAATACTCCCTTATCATAATATAAATATTCCCTTATGAAATATAACTATGTGATTTATATAAAATACTCTTTTATGAAAATATATATACTCCCTTAAGTCTAAGGGAAAATTTTTAAAATGCCACCCAGAACTGACGAAATTGGGTAATTGCCACCCGATTTTTCAGGTCTGCGATTTTGCCACCCTAAAACAGGTGCTTATTTCGTTTTTGCCACTTTTTCCCTTTCTTTAATGTTTTTAACAGGAAAAATTTGAAAATAAAAAATCCTGACCAATCTACCCCTAGTCGATTCAATTGAACCTGAACCTAATCTAACCCAACCCAGTCGAATGAAATTCATTGAAGCTCATCTCTTTCCTTGCACGAACTGAAGAACCCTAGATCGAAATCACTGTAACTCGGATCGAGAGTTAGTGAACCCTAGATCGAAGTCAGTCCGCACGATGCGTCGTCGTTCAGCGTCGTCCACCTCTGGACCATTCGTCTCGCATGCGGCGTCGCCGAGCGTCGGCCCCCAGCCCAGTCGGATTGAAAGTTTGCATCTCGTGCCATGCCCGGACTGTGGTGTCACCGTGAAAAAACTTGTGAGCAGAACCGATTCAAATCCAAATAGAGTGTTTTACAAATGCACAAACATGGTAATTTCTGCGTTTCTCCTTTTTGCTGAAAAATTTATTGAACTTGATGAAAACCATTTCTTGCGTTTTTCTTCTGGTATTTGGTACGATAAGTAGAACTGTAGAAGGACAATATTGAATAAAAAAAAGTATTATAGAGGGACTAACTGACGGCTTAAAGGAAAGGAACCCTTGGTAATTTGAAATGCTCCTACTCTGCAACACAATCACCTGATCCCAATTAAACAGTACACTTAAGTACTCAAAAGCATGCTAAGATTAGTCCAAATCAAAACAAAAATTGACGTTCCTGGTCCAAAATATGGCAAAGTCATGTTTCTTTCCCTCACGGCTGGAACCCTCATTGAGATGGCCATTAGCAAAGTGATATAGGCCAAGATCATGAGACATAATAACCAATAAGAAGAACTAATAGACATTTATTTATGTCACATATCTTATAGCTTAAAATTTTACTTACACAACTAGAAAAACTACAATACTATTGTTCCTTTCTACTTGACAACGAACTCGATTGACAGATAGAGTTGGATATACCTAGATTGAAGAAAACCGGTCCTAACATGCAATGTTGGATATACCTAGATTGAAGAAAACCGGTCCTAACTTGATGAAAACCATTTCTTGCGTTTTTCTTCTGGTATTTGGTAAGAGACATCAAGCAAAGTTACCAAAAATCTGTTTACTGGTGATAGATAAGTTGAAAGCCAGTAAGTTGGTTTTTACAAATTTTTACTGAAAATTGGTGATAGATATAGATTCATTAATTTTTTTTCCTTTTTTTTTTTCCAAAAGCAAACTAGGTGCAAATTCTGACTGTGGGATAATGACTATGAGAGGTATGCAACAAAAGAAAATGCTGTTATTCCATCTCTCGACTCTGAGGTACTTGCTACATTAGAAGCTCAACTCGAGAATTTGATGGATGAATTCAAGAGGAAATTGGAATGTGATGAGCAACAAATTAAAGCAATAGTTGCATCATTGGATAAGATTAAACTGTATAATTGTATAAGTGCCATTGTTATTGTCACTCTTTTAATTGTGGTTATTGTTCTATTAAAATAGTGTTATAGTGTATCACTCTCTTTTAACTGTGACTATACTATTAAAATAGTGTTGCTTTTGAATCTGTTTTACTCTTTATGTGTCTTGTTGTAAATGTAACAAAATTAAAGCCGGTACCAACTTGGTACAAATTGTTTGGAAGAAAGAAGAACAGATATATAACAATCTGATAAGTATTACACAAGTATTACAATTTGATAAGGTTGCTTTGAATTGCTTAGTATTACAATCTGACAACAGTATGCATGTCATTGAACTTTACACGTGAACAACAGTATGCATTTTGAACCTTACACGAGTACTGAATGAATTTTACACGAGTATTCAATCTAACAACAGTACTGAATGAATTTTTAACAACATAATTACTCAATCTTACACCTGAACTTTACACGAGTATTACAATCTGAACAACAGTATGCAATGCGCCAGAGCAGATATAACAAGATTACAAGTATGCATTTTGAACAACACATCAAAATAACAGATATTACAGATATATTAACTTGCCTGTTTTCCTAACACATATTAATGCATTTTGAACAGCACATCAAAATAACATATTATAATGAAAATAGATTAATGCTAGGCTAAATGAAATTAGCCAATATCATCAAAATAACAGATTGTATTAATGCTAGGTTAGTTTGCTCAAAATAACAGATTGTCTTGTATTAATGCTGCATATCCCCAATATCCTGAGTTGTGGCTGCAACCTCGATATTCTTTGCCCTTCTCTTCCTAAAAAAAAAAAGAAATGCAATTATAATTAATGATCTATATGAACTTCATATATTCATTCAACATGTTACAGGTGCTAATTAATGAACGACATACCTCTTTCTATTTCTATTGTTCTTACTAACTAGGACATCAACTGGTTCCTTGCACGTCCTTGCTTGATGGCCAAATCTTTTGCATCTCTTACATTGCTGTTTCATTGTACCCAATTCTAGCACACCCGGAATCCTCTCTTTTCGAGGTCTTCCTTTTGGCCTTTTCATTTTAGGTGGATGTACTATAAATCCAGGATCATAATTGAGCCACCTTGATTTATAACCTATGGGCATTATTACTCCAGCATATGCCAATCTAAACCGGTCAATTGAGTAATACTCATGCACATAGTCCTCGAGATGGGTTCCTCTAAGCGTGGAAATGAATGCTACAGCATGACTACATGGTTTGCCGCAAACTTGCCATTCTCTACATGTGCATTGTTGCTTATCTAGCTCAACCGCATGGGTCCAAGAAATTCCTTGTGTTGTTCCACTCACCTCTGCACAAGTATCAGCACTTCTACATACAGTCATTCTCCTGACATCTGGATGCCTACTCATTTCATACAGTTCCTTCACAACACTTGGCACAATCTTGCCGGTTATTTTTCTTCCTACTATCCTCCGTTTATCAAATGACACCATAATTCGTCGCCTAATTTGATTAATCAGCTCAATGACATGCAAATCCTTCAGATCTTTTATCCAGTTATTGAAAGATTCAGATATATTGTTGGTGATATAGTTTACCTTCGAGGCCTCCGAGAACTTGCTTCTACACCAAAGCTGATGCTTCTCCAAATAATTGAAAGTCAGAACTGATGCTTTCTTGATCGCATTGAGGTGGATCTCACATTGCTCTCTTGTGTATGCATAAGAAGCGGGCTTGAAATTATCATCATATGCCTGGCCATGAAATCTCTTTTTGAAATTTGTATCCAAGTGATTCAAACACACCCTGCGCTCGGCTTGTGGAAATATATTTGTAGCACCATTATCTAATTCCTTGCATCCATCCGAGGATATAACGAGCCCCGACACTTCTCCAATTGCCTTCTTCAATTGAGCCATAAACCACGTCCATGTTTCGGTTGTTTCCGAATCGAATAAACCGTATGCAACTGGATACAACTAATTGAATCCATCAACACCACAAGCGGTCGCCAACTGCCCCGTATACCGGCCTATTTCAATAAACAAGGAATTTAAATAAGAAAGTTAGCACTTAAATTTTGTTATCAAAGGTACTCGAAATTGTATATGTGCACATGCTTAATTCTTACAGTAAATATAGTAAGAATTTCAATAACTAATTTCAATAGCCAATTGCTTAATTTTGTTATCAGAGGTACTTGAATTTCAATAACTAATTTTCATTAACTTCTACTACTTCAATACAGTAAGCATAGTTTATGTGCTTTGGGGTGGAAATACATGTATCCTGGTTCAGTTGCGCCTCTAACCAAGTACACATTTGTTGTTTCTCTCCATAATTTCTTACTTTCTTTTCACTTCATTGAACACATTTTATTTCAACTCTTTTATGGACTACTGGGTAACTGGACTGCTTATCTCATTAGTATTCTCTATCTAATTATTCAGGTAAAGAATTAGTTACATTCAAATTTCAGAAACCATGTCTTCATTTCACAACTATAGAATCTGGTCTTTCCTAGGCCTTGTTATGACCACATACACTGCCTGGTACCTCACTGTTGCCTCTCTACTCCATGGCCAGGTACACACATCTCATTTTTATCCTTCTTTTCATCTTTTTTTTTGTTGTAGCCATCTTAATTCTTATGTTAATGCTTTGGTTTTTCTTAAATTTGTAGATGGAAGGAGTGAAGCACTCAGGCCCAATAAAGATGGTTCTATATTTCACAGGAGCTACTAACATTCTTTACACATTTGGTGGCCATGCTGTCACTGTGTAAGTTCCTTTCTAATTAAGATAATTAATTTTTATCAAAGAAAGTACTATAAAATCATAATTCTCTTAGAAGAAAATATATAAATTATCTCATGTTATCTCATGTTACTGTGATGCTACATTACTATATTCAAGAGTGGTTGATATGTGTAGGTCTTTTTAGGACCAAACGGGTATATTAAACTTAGAATTAGTTACAACAGAAGCAATTAAGCCGTGACTGCATTTAAAAATTTTATTTAGGCAATTAGGAACTGATCAGGTATTTAGTTGGATAACTGCCAACAGTTGTTTCTCATGAGAACAAAATACAGTAAGCATAGTTAGCACTTCAATAATTTATGTGCACATGCTTAATTCTTACAGTAAAGACAATAAGCATAGTTTGAACAGTAAGCGTAGTTTGAAATCAATACCTGTCAAATGAGTTGAATCCATAGCTAAATAAGGCCTGCAACCATGTAGAAACCCATCTACGCACGGTTTTAATGCCACAAACATCTTGTCAAACCTCATCTTACTGCCATCTCTTTCGCATTCTATCTCCACAATGCTACCTGGACATTTACTTTCCATCTCAGCTTTAAATTTGTAAATCAAATTGAAGCTATTCTCCCATGACCCCTAGACACCTAAAAGAGCAGCAGTTCTTCCTGCACAAGCTTTGCCATAATTCAAATTCACATGAAATTCTTCGACTAATTTACTTTGTACTGCCTTTACTCCAGCCGATGGATTTCTCCTTAAGTAATCAGCAGCCCTATCTGTAACCCAAGACTTAGATACCATAGTTCCCTTAACCCTACCTATGAATAGACAAGTATGTTGATTTGGTAAGACAGTTATCTGCATAAACCAAATTCAAATGTTTTATTAGTTATTATCACAATAAAGTCAAGTTAAATTGATTAAGGAGTTATATATACATATACCCTGAAGGTTGTATTATCATCTCGAAGCCTATAAGCCTGAATCCTCCATGGACAACCTTCATAGGCGCAATTTGCCATGAATCTCTTTTTGTCTGACTTCTTTGTGATATATTTAAAATCAGTTTTGATAGCAAATTGCCTCAATGATTTTCTAAAGGCCTGAACATCTGGAAATAAGGCATTGAGCTCTATCCTCGGATTATCGGGATCGTATAGAACACTATAGTCATCCTCAACAATTACGGTTGGCTCCAAATTGGTTTCTACTTCTACAATTGGCTCTTGTGTACCATCTAGAGGAGCAATTAGATCATCCCCATCTGAAAGATACAACTTCTCACCTTCTGCTTCCACATACTGTTCATACTCCTCATGCTCCTTATGGTTGTCGATTGGAGCATAAATATTACATCCTTCTGAGCTTCTTTGTTCACTCTGAGTACCACAAGTAACACTACGTAATTGTTCACTCTGAGTACCACTACAATTGGTACTTCTGGCCATTAGGTATGAATCTGCATTTTTTTTTTCAACTTCTAGTTAAAGACCAATATTTGTTTAAGTAACAGTATAGATGTTCAAGTAACAGTACAACAACTAACAAATTGGAGAAGTAAGCAATCGAAAATTTTTGTAAGAATGGAGCAGTAAGCAACCACCAACAAATTTTTCTATTCTAAGCATGGAGCAGTAAGCAACGAGCAGTAATCAACTAGCAGTAAGCAATACCTGATTTGAAGATCTCGAGTGGTTTGAAGTGCGAGACGGGACTCTGGATCTGCTGTGCGATGAGGATTGTTCTTCTGTGCTCGCTTCCCAAGGTGCGAAATCACTTCCAGAGGTGCGAAATCGCTTCCAGTAAGCAAATTGGAGCTCACATTAGAGTAGAGAGAGAAGAGATGGAGTGGAGGCCTGCTCGGCAAAGAGAGTGAGTGAGAAAGAGAAGAAAGAGAAGGGAATTGGAGCAACGAAGAGAGTCGATCGATCAATTTAGTTTAGGGTTCATCTGCGAAAGAGGAAAAAGAGAAGCGGGAGAGAGGAGAAAGAGAAGCGGGAGAGAGGAGATGAGTTCGAATGGGATCGATCGAATGGGTTCAGTCTGTTAGATTGTTCGAATGGATCTGTTTCGAATCGACTTGGAGGGGTAAAAGGGTCAGAAATTTAACAATATTGTTAAAATATATTAAATATTTTGCAAAATGGAGGAAAGTGGCAAAAACAGAAGGCAACCGCGATTCAGGGTGGCAAAATCCGAAACCTGAAAAATCGGGTGGCAATTACCCAATTTCGCCAGTTCTGGGTGGCATTTTAAAAATTTTCCCTAAGTCTAATTAAAATACTCCCTTAAACCATTAATTATTCCCTTATACTGTTTATTTACTCACTGTTGACCCCTAAAATATTGCCATAATTGTCTGGTCAACTTGCGGATGGATTCTGAGTCTATTTAAAATAGTCAAGACCAGACATCTGATGCACGAATGAATATCTTTAAAATTATCCCGGATGGGTCGGGAAGGCATGTCCAAAATTAAGCAAAAACAAGCGGTTCTACAACTTTCATTTGAGTAAGTGAAGTAAGAGGCTTTTATTCTTCCTTTCTACAACTTTCATTTCCTTTATTCCTTTTTTGGTTTTATGCATACAGGAGCAATGTAGGGAATTAGTTAAAAACTCATCATATAGATATGTATATAGAGGCATCGATTAACACAAGCATCAACTGACACAAGCATTTAGCAACTCATGCAGAAAATGATTAAGCTCATGCTTTATGTTCTCTGCAACACTTACTTTTCTTTCTCTTCTTTTCTACTTCATGCAACACAGCAATAATGTAAAGAATTGATAAAAAAAAACTGCTTATGTAAATATGTATGCATATAGGCACTTAGCAATAAAAGTAAGGAATAACTAAAAGTTTATTTTCTTTTAATATTGTGCCATGTACTCATGATTGCATTAGCTGTGACATATGGACCCATATGAGAAATGAAGTTAAAATAGGAATGCATTAAGTACACTACATTATCATATATACATATATATAAAAAAAACAGAAAAGTAAATGACAACAAGGACAGTAGGTGCTATAAAAGGACATCAGGTTTCTAAAAAAAAAAGAAGAAGAAATATTGGACAACAGGTTTATTTAAAAAATAAAATAGAGAAGATAAAATGGACAACAAGTTTCCTTGGAGTTCATGGAATGCAGCACTTCATCAACACATGGAGAAGGAGGTAGCAGCCTAAATTATTGAAAGGGGAAGATCATAGCGCCAGCCTACAGGCTTATTGTATCTCAAACACAAGCTATTAGGTTCAGGAGTACACCCCATCCCCTTTATCAATTAATGCCAATTTGCATCACAGCTTCCCTAGCCGAGTATCAATTGAGGGAGAGTCATGCACTCATGCTACCAATTAGAATGCCATACATGTGCAGAGGCATGTCGACTCTCTCCCCCATAATTCACCAAACTCTTGGCATCACCAATAAGCTGCAATAGCAAGGGGAGAAATAATCAGCAGCATATCTCCAGGGTTGGTTCCAAATTGAGGTGGCATCTTTGGTTGGAGGCCAACAATAATCAAATTGATCACGCATATCCCACATGGCACATACCACCATGCTTTCAACTCGGCCATTATCTCCTCTGGGTCGACAGAAGGCTGGAAGCATCAAGTCGCCGCTAGAGCAAAATCGAGTTGAGGCGGAGCCCTATGCCGGAGCCATCCACCAACCAAATTGACAGGATACCAAGGCTCGTGTGTGTGTCGTGGTTCTATTCGGCATGACTCCAGGGACCCAAGATCGTCAGGAGCTCACAACCGCCATTGAGCCCATTGAACCCTAGCCGATCAAGGCGAAAAGAGAAAGGAAAAGCACCAAACATGGGTCCCACGACATCCTGAGGGCCTCACGATCCCATTCGGCACCGTCTTACGGCTGAACGATCACTGGATGGGTTTGATTAGATGACCATGGCGGTTTTCTCCATCGACAGTTCGACGGAAAGAAGAGAAAGAAAGAGGAAAAGAAGGGGTTTATTTCCCTGACTCGGACGAACATGGCTCACGAAATAACGGCTAAACCAAAGCTACTGACAATGGGACCCACAAACAATGGAGTTAATTATTTCGTGATGAACCGGGAGTATGGGAGCAGTAGCGTGTTTTTAACAAAAGGAGTCCCAAATCTTGCGATTTTCTGTGGCAATCAGATCTATGTCGTAAACCATCAGCGACCTATATGGACTGATCAGGTGCAGCCACATGTCCCTGCCCCACAGCTGAGGTTGCTGCCGACTCCTCTTCTCTCCGCTGCTGTGGACCAACCAGACCCTGCCACATGGCAGGTCTGATGAGGTCACCATTTTATTGTTGGAGATTTGGGAAATTTGTAGAAAATCAACCGTAACTCGGAAAAATCCAAATCAAATTTATATAGGTCCAGGAAAATATGGAGAATGCAACCATACCAAAACCATAATAAAAAACCGAGTAGAGTATTTTTAACCTATTTTCCAAGACCTGGCCAATCATAAATTATCATATTTATTAAAAAAAAATCCAATAATCTTGAGAAAATTCATGAAAAATCATAGGAGTCTCAGAAAAAATATGAGGAAAATTCCTGGAGACTCAGAAAAAATATGGAGAATATAGTCATGCCAAAACCATAACCAAAATTTAAACAGAATATTTATACCTCATTTTTCTAAGATCTGACCAGTCATAAAATTGCCAGCAACCTAGAAAAATTCACGAAAAATCGTAGGATACTCAGAAAAATATGAGGAAAATTCTTGGAAGCTTAGAAAAATATGGGAAATACAATCATGCCAAAACCACAACCAAAATCTAAACAGAATATTTTTAACTCATTTTTTTTTGAGATCTGACCAGCCATAAAAATTATCAGCAACCTTTCAAAATTCATAGAAAATCACAGGAGGCCCCTGCTCGTCCCGAGGAGTCACCAGAATAATGGGAAGGATTTATTCTGCGAATTATCATAATCGGGAGCTTAATAAGGCCAAACCTTATTATTATCTGATACTATGGAGATAAGTCGTTCCGGCAAAAGCTCAAGGGTTCATAATTAAACCGTTGAAGGCATTAACAATGCTTTACCGTCAAGGAGGCCTCCCTGTTCATCCCGAGGAGTCACCAGAATAATAGGAGGGATTTATTCCGCTAATTATCACAATCAAGAGCTCAATCAGGCAGATCCCGATTATCATCTGATACTATGGAGATAAGCCGTTTCGGCTTAATTTTAAAAGGCTCAACAGTTCGAGATAAAACCACCGAAGGCATGGATAACATTCTGACATGAAGGAGGCTCCCTGAACACCTCAAGGAGTCACCATATCTCAGAAGAAATAAAAAAATATATATAGTCTTTTCTATGGGACAGACAGGATAACTTTCACAAGACCTCGAGCCAGGAGAAAATCCTGAATTTCAAGAAGTCATACCGGAGCATTAGCACAACTGAGTATAGTGCCCCGTTCATGGCTCATCATAACCCAAGAAATCAAAACCATCAGACAGTCATCATCACGACGGGTATGGAGCATATGGAGAAACTAAGTATTCTTGATAATAACGGGATTGCTGGTGAAATAATTAAGTTCAATGCTGAGAATCTGGTTGGATTGAAACTCGCTAGTATCAAAACAACGAGAAGTAGATCTACCATGGCATCACGGAGACTCTATCAAGAGTCCCGAAATTATATACAAATCAGGTGAAGACCAAATCAGAGGTCAACGGATAAATTCAAATTGAAGGCAGATTACACCGCAAGATACTATTGGTGAAGAATATGGATCCATCACATATGAGCAGAACTCTTTGCAATCTGAGAAAAGCTCATGATGCTGTTAAATCTGTGGTTTGTCGCAACGGTGGAAGTCCACGGTTATCTAATGCACCCGCTCTCTCGAGAGATGGCAATAGGTCCTATCTTGAGTGTATGCAATCTACCCGCCAGGGATAAACGTCTGCTTGCACTGCTGTCACAAGCAACATTTTGAAGCAACGTTATGGTCCTATCTAGGATATGCAAACCAGTCACTATGGACAAATACCATACCATCCTATCATACCATACCATTCATGACCTTAAACTTGGGGAAAAGCTCACGATTTCATTTCAGAAGGATTAAGTGGCTTGCTGCAATAATGGAATTTTATACTCGCTCTCTCAAGAAGGCAGGAGGTTCTATCTTGAGTATTTGCGGTCTAACCGCCAAGGATATGCCAAGGCCAACACTGATGCACAAGCAACTACCTTAAATGACACTATGATACTATGATCCTATTCTACATCATACCGCCACATCAGATAGATCCATGATTCTAACCTCAGTAGTATCCTTATCCAAAAGCCTTCAACTTGCTTCTTGGTTACATTACTTAAATGGATTAGTAATGTTATTCCGAATTCACAACCAGATTTCAAATAACAAAGCTTACCTCTTTCGGTGCTTGAGGGAAACTACAGCGTTCCGGTTGGAAGCCGGACGTTACTTGAACGCTCATAAGCTCAAGAGCCCAGCGTCACCTTAGTGACTTTCCTTAGCTAGAAGTCAAGCATCCCGTCACATTGACGTTTGATCAGGAATCAGGCGAAGTTTCAACATTTGGTCAAAGACTGAGCGTCAAAGGAGCGCTCCTATGTTCGAGAACCAACTGTCTACCGCACCTAAGGAGGCCAAGGGGCGTCCGACTTAGGTAGCACCCGCGCGCATAAGATTTTCAATGCCCACAAACCCAAGGGTCTGGCGTTAACCTATGATATTTTGAACGCTTCGGGTGAGAGCCGAACCGTCATTTTAACATCTGACTGGCATCTAGATGAAGTTTTGGACATTTCAGGTGGTAGCTGAACTGTTCACTGAACGTCTGATTAGCAATCAGATTCCTCTTAACATTTTGAATAACAGTCGGACTATTGTTTGGTATCTTGGCTGGCTACCAGGTACCACCTCAATACTTCGAATGAGGATCGAATTGTTGCTTAATATCTGATTGGCGAACGGACGTCACTTCAACGCTTCGAGTAATAATCAGATCATCTGTCTGATATTCTGGCTGGCTACCAGATATCATTTCAGTGTCTCAATTATGATCGAACCGTCTGCGGAACATCTGACTGGCAACTAGATGTCACTTTGAACGCTTCAAATATAATCGGATCAATTGTTTGGTACCTTGACTGGATACCAGGTATCACCTCAATACTCCGAGTGATATGCGAATCGTCACTTAACACCTGGCTGGCAACCAGGCGTCTTCGTTTCAGGTGGCAGCTGAATCAATTTCTTGATGTTTGACCTGCAATCAGATGCCCTGTCGACACTTCAAGCAACAATCGGATATTATGTCTGATGTCCTGGCTGGGTACTAGGTATCACTTCAGTGTTTCGAATGATGGTTGAACCGTCTACTCAAAATCTGACCGGCAATCAAATGCCTTGTCAACGCTTCGGACAACAATCGGATCATCTGTTTGATATTCTGGCTGGCTACCAGATATCACCTCAGTACTTCGAATGGAGATCGGACCGTCACTTAACGTCTAACTGGCAATCAGATGTCTTAACGATTCGAGTGGCAGTCGAATCGTTCACCTGATGTCTTGGCTAGAAGCCGAGTATCATTTTAACAAAATAAATTTGAACATCGCCAAATGTCATTTCAACGGTCGCCAAACCGTCTGCACAACGTCTTGGTCAGGAACCAGACGTCATTCAACGCTTTATGCCCATTGAACGAGTGTCAACCCGCTCCCGGAAAAGGCCAAGGGGCAGCCGACTTGGGTCGTACCCGCGCGCATATGATTTCAGCGCCCATAAACCTAGGGGTCCGGCGTCTACCATTAACGTCCACAAGCCTAAGGGCCCGACGTCAACGCAATAAAAAAACCTCAGCACCGCATTAACCTAATCTAACGATCTGATCAAGAGTCAGACGTCACTTTCAGACACCCTCGACATAAGTCAAAAGGGAGTCTAAGAAACCCACTTCGGAAAATCCATGTCTTAAAAATACGAAATTCAAACTGAAGAGCCTAAACCTTGATTCCTCACATTACAGAGAAAACTCGGAAAACAAGAAGATCACAAGCGTCCAGCGATGGCAGTCAACCGAAACCTTTACAAGCTAAGAACTCCAAAGACTGTTATCCCTTGCAATACAAAGTCCACAAAAAAAATATAATAATATGATATACTAACATTGCATGATAGTAGTAATAATAATAATAATAAAAAAATATATAATGTATGGTAGGACCGCTAATTGCATATTTACAATTCCCTAGCAGCTCACGACTCACAATTCTTTGATTTTTCCGATCTAGAGGTGCTCCTGACCATGTCGGAGGTAATTAACAGTAGGGGCTTGCGCCTACTGGAAAAAAAGGACCCCTTCAAATAATAAACCCTCGTGGGAACTCAAGACCGTGCAGTTACCCCTCTTCGGGGTGGTATCGGTATCGGCCTCTTGAGGCTCGCGAGGGGTATTTGATTCGCATTCTTTTTGCCCCTCAATCCGAGACCGGATTCTTCGTTTCTTTTCGATCCGAGGGCCGCGAAAAAGTGCGAGACACTCACCTAAATAATTGCTCATTTTAACTTATTAGATATTCCCTTCATCTTATTAGTTACTCCCTTACCATTAATTATATACTTCCATAATACAAATAAAATACTCCATTATGATATACATCAATTTGATTAATATAAAATACTCACTTATGAAAATAAATATACTCCCTAAGTCTAATTAAAATACTCTCGTGAACATATTAATTACTCTCTTATATTGTTTACTTACATAAATAGTTGCCCATTTGAACTTATTAGATACTCTCTTCATCTTATTAGTTACTCCCTTACTATTAATTATATACTTCCATAACAAATATATAAAATACTTGCTCATTTAAACTTATTAGGTACTCCTTTGTCTAATAAAAGTACTCCCATAATGCAAATAAAATACTCCTTTCTATATATTAGATAGTTAGTTTGATTATATATATTAGATACTCCCAAAGACATATTTAAGTACTCTCTAACATATACAAGGAGGAGAAGCATGAAGAGGAGACACGGGGCGGAAGGAGAAGTGCGCGAGAGGGGGAGGGGAGAAGCACGAAGAGAGACACGGTGCGAACGAGAGTAGACGGAGGCGAAAGGAGACAGAGTAGAGAGGGGAGAGGGGTTGCGCGTGTGATCATGAAAGAATTAGAGAGGAGATAGATCTATTTGGAGACGGATTTGTTTGATCTCGCATAGAGTGAGAGGAGGGGAAAGGAGAGAGGGTGAGGGGATCAGCGCTCTGATTGTTTGATTGCACAGAGCGCTGGTTGCACAGATGAATTCCCATAAAAATAATTGGTAATATTCTGGAAGACTGGATCAACTATAGTCCATATGTACATTAATTGATTGTTTTCAAACATGCCGAGATTTGTGGAATTTGTCATTGTGAGTTTAACAATGTAGTGCTATTGTGCTAAGCAGGCCGAGGCAAATTCAGATCCGCTGCCGCGCGACACATGGTGTAGCGCGGCATGCTGGCCGTCTGATCAAGATCCAATGGACAAGGGAGCCCCGTGCATGTAACCTAGATTGATAGGCCCGTAAAAAATTAACCGTCCGATCAAGATCAGACGGCTCGTACGTGCGCTACACCATTTGTCGCGCAACAGCAAATTCGGATTCGGCCGAGGCTATAGCGGTCTTCAAAAGTGCATCAACTCTTTTTCTTTTTTTTTTTTTGACAAACTCAAAAGTAGGTAACATCTGTTAATAAATTAGACTGCTATCTTGTTCTTCGCTCAAAAAAATAAAAAATAGAAATATCCATTAAAAAAATTATATCTTTTCTAAAAAGAATCAATTTATAAAAAAATATTTTAAAAAATCTAAAACACAAATTATTATATTTTTTTATAATGCTAAAAGATTATATATGGTTATAGATAACACGATTAGTCAGATTATAATTAATATAGAAAAACTCAAAATTAATACATTATATTTTCAATTATGTGATGGCAATTAAATAAATAGTAGACTGGAGGGAAGAAAATATAGATAATATGACACCAATAACATATTTAAGCTTTAAAGTTATTTATGTTATCTATAGTATTAATGAAAAACCCGTGATTTTTCTCTATTTCTGACCTTTTTTTGCATTTTCTATTTTTTGGTTACATATAGTTTTCTATTTTTAGTTAAAAACAATTTTCTATAATTAAAAATAGTTTTCTCTTTTTTTGTAAAATATATTAAAAATAGTCGTACCAATCATTATTTAATTTATTTAAGAATTAACTATATTTGAAAATCATTCTGAATTATTGTCATCTAAAAAAACATAGCGCAACGAAGCTGCGACTACTATGCCTAGTATTAATTTATTTATGACAAAAATCTTAAAGTGTGCATTATATTTTATATAGAACAAAGTTAAAAAGGACTGTTTCGGAGGATAAAAAAACTGCTCCAAATGCTACAAACCGTTAGATCAAAATTAGATGAGCGGCTTTGATTGAAATCCATTAAAAAGTCTTATCGTTTTGTGTAAAAATTAAAAGCTATACCGAGAACCCAAAACTCTCCACGACCAGAGCTCCAGGATCGCTCTCTTCCTCCACCGGGCAGTTGGATCTCTCCTCGCTCGAACTGATCTCCTCTCACAGACTCTTCGTCTATCGAGCTTCCCTCTTTGACTCTCTCCATCCTTGTCGCTCGAGCTCTCTTCCCTATTGTGATTCAAACCTCACATCTCCAAGTCGTGATCATGCAAGTTTTTTATCAACCGGTCAACAGCTGCTTCGCAAAATTTCTGGATTTAGTGAATCCCTCTCTCAAATAACTTGACAAACAGGTATTGATGTATTCCTTCCCTGACTTTAATAGCTAACAGCAGCCACAAGCCCACAATTAATGAAATTAAATCAAACTGAAAAAATTGTGTTCAGGTATGCTAATTTCTCATTCCGGTATTTCTAAAGTTGTAATTGCGTTCCTCTTGCTCGAGTTAAGTCAAAAGGTTTTTTACAGGATCACTTTGAATTATAATTCAGGTTGCTAAAAAATAATGTTTGTGAATATTTGACTGAAAAAATTGTAAATTGATGGGTTGTTCTAATTAACACGTCTGAAAGTAAAAATCATTTCCCAGATGATGTGGAATTTTTGTTCGAAATTTGGAAGTAACTATTTAGAAGCCTTGTTCATTGACAGTTCTGGAATTTCTTGACAGATGAAAATAGTTGTACTTTGTAAAGAGCCACAATTGATATGGTAATGAAGCTATTCATCATAGTATGAAAGATAAAAGATACTGGTTCTAATCTTAAGATGGCGTCAGTTTGTGGTTTATAATGCATATTATTGATTCTATTTGTCATGGATAAATTAAGGAATTTATTGATTGAATTAGTTGGACTGTAATCGTCAAAAAGGGATCCCCACCGGACCAGATATTTGCTGATAAGCTGCTCGAGGATGGTCACACTCTTTGAGGTCGATGACTCCACTGGCAAGGTCACACGCCTGCGCAAGGAGTACCCTAATGATGACTTCATGGCCAACCACTTCGACCGCCACTATTGCGGCAAGTGCAGCCTCACCTACCTCTACAACAAGCAGGCCGAATAGATTAGCCCCATTAGAGTACCCTTCTAGTTGGGTATATTGGTTTAAGGCTGCCTTTTTGTTTCTTATCTGTTTAATTATATTGTGAGAGTTTTATATGGTGGATAATTTTTAAGGAAGATTAACTTTGTGGTTACTCTACTGTTTTTGTTTCAATTCTACCATGAAACCAAAGTTTTGCTGTTTCCATGCCCCTCTAGTGCTGCTTTTTTATTGCTAAATAATGAGGATTTTTTGCTTGGTTCTGGTTCTCAAATTAAAAAGCATACTGAAACAAGTAAAGATTCACAATTCAGTAAAGATTCATTTATGCTGAAGTTAACTGGTCCATTTTTCATTTGTTATCTATGTTTCTTCGCTAGATTTAATATTGTTTTTCATTTATATCGTCTTATTAATGTGAAAATATTTATTTATTCCAAAGCTGAATCTGAAATATGGAAATGGAGGGGAATAGTTTTTATGTAGATTTTTCCAGTCGTGCAAGCATAATTTTTTTTTTCAGCTCCATTAATTGTATATAGTGCTGAAGTAATAAACATATATAGCAGATACGTACAACATCCATCAAAGACTTTTTTCCTTCTAGTTCCAATTGATTGAAACATAATTGTATAAAAAAAAAAATATCTACCTCCAATTGATTGAAAGAGAATCCCGAAAAAAAATATATAATTAGAGAATTTAAATTGCAAGGATAAGTCATGTAGAGTTTTTATTTCTTCATGTTTAGATCAAAACAAAGCAAAACATTTATAGTTTCTCTGAAAAGGAAAATCGATCACACGAATTATTTATCAAAAAAATTGCACTGGCGTCATTATTTGTAAATATTGCACCGTCTTGCAGCACATTATACGCTTGTAATGTATAATGCAGTTCAACGATAAAACTGGATAACATAGCAATTGGCTTTAATAAAACGGAAAGTCCATAATTGACATGATATCTTGATTCAAATCAAGAGGCATAAATCAATTCATAAACCAAGCATTTTAATAATTTTTTTATTGAACAACATGACATATATAATCAAATTTTAGCGTTACACCATATTACTTATTGCAAACTAAATCTGAAGCCCTGATCCTTTGAACGTCTCTTTGATAAGGGTGTCAAGCCTTTCCGCCATCTCCTTAGTCATGTGACTTTTCCAATCTCCGGCCTCACCTTTTCTAAAGAAATATGCCATTGAAATACGCACATCAGTCGATGACGTCGCAAGGTCACCATATTTATTCACATCGAAATCCTTCATCTTCTTAATGCTGCACAACTCCACAATTTGCTCCACCACACGTTGGTTTTCTTCCGTCTCTGAATAAGGACACCCAATGAAATGTGCTAATTGCTTTGCATATTTCACCGGTTCTTGCAAGATGTTCTCGTACTTGAGAAATAGAATCTTTTCCGGCCTTCGTTTGCTCTCTTCCCAGTACCCAAGAATATGGTTCCATATAGGACCAAGGGAATTCAGTCCCTGACAAAAAAATTCATAGAACTGATCAAATGTTACCATTTTGTCAGGTCCTCCCAATATCTTTTGGACAAAGTACCACATTGACACTATAACATCCTTTGGGTCTCGCCAAATATAAACAATGCGGCAACAAGACTCTGTGATGGAATCTGGTAAGAGAAAGTATGGCAAGTGGGTGCTCATCACCCTTGGCGAAGGAATGACATCTACTATCTGTCTTCGACCAGTGGCAAATTGCATCTCTATAAACGGTACACATTGGTGAGGATTGTGGGTAAGGAGTGGGTGTTTATCCAGTGAGCAATTGATGCGTGTCAACGTGGAAAAGATCATAGCTTTGAGCCATGTAGTGCCAGATTTGAGAAAGCTAGCTAGGAATATATCAGTCGGACGAGATTTGAAGCACTGTTGCATCACTAATGTGCCTCGAAGTATTTTTTCACTCATCCAAACACCCTTATACAATCTTAAAGGATGATCAAAACTAAATGGTCGCTCATAGACAGGCTCAAGAGGAAGAGTTGCAATTAGAGCATCATGCTCTTGAGGAGGCTTTTCAATTAGGTGAATGTTGGTTTCTTCTATAGTTTTGTATGGAATGGGAAAATTGACATCGGGTACATAGCCAAAGCTTGCCATTAAGGTAGTACCTAATTTGAAAGTCCAAAATTTAAATAATAAGCGCTATTAGAAATATTTAAGCATTTGATCTCTGAGTTTTTGTATTTGAAAAAAAATTGATCGAAATATTTTTAATAATTAAATAATAAATATAGAGCAAAGCTAAAGTCGCATGCATTGGTTGGATGTGGACATCCAATTCGTCCGTTGTCAAAATTTTTGATAAATACGAACGATCCAGTTATTTAATGTGATATCCATATTAAATTAAATAAGAAACTAAATTGTATTTTTCATTTCTTTTTCAGAATTTTGGAAAACTATTGTTTTCAGATAATTTATATTTTTCTCTAAGTCGATAATTTTGTAAAATTCTAAAAAACATAAATATAAAATTCACATAAAAATAAATCTGATTAGTTACAAAATTTAAATTGTCAAGGTTTGATCGTTTGAAACACAAAATCTTCATATGAAAAGATCAGTTTTGATCGTTTAAATCTCAAAATATGAGAATGGATGCATTGGACGGCCACATGCATCCAATACATTCGATTTTAGATTCTCTTATGAACATAATCTAAATAGTATGAAGCTTAGGTGTGGCTTGTGATTCGTTAGGCAAAATTTCATTGAACAGAAAATCCTATCGCTTTCTCGGTGCATGAAAAATTGAAAATATGTAGCCTATATATATATCATTACTTTATTAGAGATGCAACGTATTGATTGTTGAGACCCAATTAATTATACTAAATCTTTAGTAATACTAGTAGCCGTTCCCTGTTTATATATATTGCTCTATCAATCAATTATATGCACTAAAAAGAACTTTATTAAATTAAATGCATTACTAGAATTAAAGATATATAATTCCTTTTGGAAGTCTACAATATATATATACGAGTGCTTAATTACTGTAGTAATAGCGAACAAACAGTTGTACCTGATTATGTTATCAGATTCGAACAACACCAGATGGCGCGAGGCGGAGAGCAACAACAAAGTGGATTGATGAAAGATGCTGAATGTGGTTTGGGGGCTGAGGTCTGACAGGGTTTTTGTAAGAGAACCCAACCATATATTCCTTCCACATCTCAGCTCTGAGACCGGACCAACAAGCTTGGCGGATTGGCGCTATAATGAAAATGCACGACCAACAAGCTTGTCGGTTGGCGCTGCTGTACAATATATAATTGAAGTGCAGGACCAACAAGCCAGCTTGGCGCTGTTATCTCAGCGATAATTAAATAACCTGTGTAATATAAATTGTAAAAAAAAAAGATAATTAAATAACCTGTGGGGAAAAATTCCAAACCCTGAGTTGACTCCATGATGCAATTTTTGTTATAAGTCACTGATCTCGAGGATCCATCCATCCTGATTTCCTTTGTGATTGTAAGCAGATGTCCAGACGGACTGACGCCTGACGGACTTGACTGAAATTTGCTTAGTCGAACTGTGCCGACCAAGTACCAACAAGCTTGGCGTAATTCTCTCACTGATGATTAAATAACCATAGATAACTCAATAATTATTATAGCTTAACTTACTAAATTGAGCATGATTAAGCCATTAAGGCCGCCTTACTATAATCAATACCTTCCTACCATACTGTACTCCTACAAAAAAAAAAAAAAAAGAAAAAAAAAAGAAAATTCTAATATTCTGGAACTAGCTCGTAATAATGACGGCACGAGTCTTTCTATAAGTTTATAACTCAGAAAATATTATCCTGGTGTAATATTCTGACTCTCGGTCAAGCTACAAAAACAATTTTTAACTTTCAACGGCACAACATATGTTCGATCTGTTCTGGTATATACAAACCCGCCAGAAATTTTTTTAAAAAAAAAACAATTTTAATATTATAGGAATTTTTTTTTTATTAGTTTTTTTCCATTGAATCCCGTAGGCAGATATTGTAGGGATTTAAATGCTCTTCTAATGGATGCGTTACAAAATGCAAACTAATCCTAACACTACACCAAAAAAGATTTTTAGTACCAGACTACTAGTACCGGTTTTTAAGAAAACCGGTATAAATAATACATGGTGGCAAATTGGTAATTGTCAGTATATATTTTTAGTACCGATTTTTTAAAAAAACCGGTACTATTTTTCCGGGAAAAGGGAAAGAAAAAACGGCCATATTTTAAAAAACCGGTACTAAAAATATATTATTAGTACCGGTTTTTTAAAAAAAACCGGTACTAAAATTTGACCGTTTTTTTTACGTTTACAGCTAATATTAGTACCGGTTTTTTATAAAAAACCGATACTAATAATCCGCAGAATTTCACATCTATCTCCTCCTCCTCCACTCTATCTCCTCCACTCTCTCATAACTAGTTTATACTGTTCTTGGCCTTTTCTTTTCCCCTCTAAAACCGAGAATATTTTTGTGTTATCCAAAAGCACATAAAAAATAGCTAAAAATCAAGAAAAATTTCGAAAAATAGAAAAATCAGAAGAGAAAGCAAAGGAGATCTACGAGAAGCTAAAATAATTCTCATTTTGAGGTATATTCTTTATTTTTTCTGTATTTTATTTATAACTTTGTAATTATATGCATATTTTTTTATTTTTTATTGTTTTTTTTAATTTCAATATAATAAAATAGAAAACGGAAGAGAAAGAGAAAAGGTTATTTAAATCGAAGAGGAGGAAAAAGAAGAGAAGACAATTTCGGTAATTTTTTATTTTAATCTTGATTAATTTTAATTCGATAATTTATCAATTTGTACATGCATATATATATCGTTTGACATTTGCATCTATTAGTTGTATTGTCATATAGGACCAAATTGTCGGAATTTGAACTATTTTAGGTCGTGCCCGTCCGAGATTAATCCATTAGGGATTAATCTTGGATAGTACTCCCGGTCGGGAGTACTGCTCTTGGATATTCTGTCTCATTTAGGAAAGCGAGTTGTACGTTAGATGCAGTGTGTTGTTTGAGAAAAATTCGACAGTATTTTCTCTTATGTTCCCACGGATACATACGCACGAGCAATCGTGTGTTAGCGTATTCAGGGAACATAAGGGGAAATGCTGTCGAATTTTTCTCAGACAACACACTGCATCTAACGTACGCTCGTTAATGAGACAGAGTATCCAAAGAGTGGGCTAGGATGGTAACCGGTCCAAAAATCTATTGTGATGCATGCATTGAACCTACAAATCATAAATCCTGACATTTTTTATATATATTTCTATCTACACAGATGGATCTGAGGGAGAAATACATATATGAGTATTCAAGAATATCGGATGAATTTGTTGGAGTTGTTGAAGAATTCCTTAAATGTGCAGAAGACCATCGGAAGTTGACTGGAAAGCCCAGAATATTATGTCCTTGTAAAAATTGCCTTAATTTTGAGAGACAAGATGGTAAAGTGATTAGAGCACATCTGATTCAACGTGGATGGATGACAACACCTAAATATCTCCGGTGGGTTTTACATGGAGAAAAATTGGAAGAAAATTTAGATACCGGAACGAGCATTAATGTATCTGATATTTTTGAAAATACTGTACAAAATAATTGTATGGATGATGCAGGGGATAATGTAATTGTGGGTGATGATATAGAAAATTTAAGTGAACAACAATGTCAATGTGATGATGATAATAGAGAAAATGATTTGGATGAAATGATGAATGAATTACCCAGTGATTTTATCGATGATGTTCCTGATGTGTTTGAAAAGTTGGATGAAAACTCTCATATACCCTTATATCCCGGTTGCAACGAAGATAAATTTTCCAAAATAAAAACAGTTTTTAAGTTGTATAACCTGAAAGCTAAGAATAATTGGAGCGATAAGAGTTTCACGTCTTTGCTCGGTCTTTTGCGAGAAATACTTCCAGCAGATAATACATTACCCGATACAACTTATAAGGCTAAAAAATTACTATGTCCTTTGAAATTGGAAGTAGTGAAAATTGCAGCTTGTCCGAATGATTGCATACTATTTCGTAATGAGTACGAGAGCCTCCATAAATGTCCAAAATGTAATGCATCTCGGTACAGACAAAGGGACGGTGATTTGGATAATGAAGAAGATAGTTGTAAGAAGAGACCAGCTGCGAAAATATTGTGGTATCTGCCAGTAATACAAAGGTTTGAGCGTATTTTTAGTAATTCAAAAGATGCTAAACTGTTGAGGTGGCACGCGGAAGTCAGAAAGAAAGATGGAAAACTCAGACATCCAGCAGACTCACCCCAGTGGAACAACATAGATAGTTATTTAACGGATTTCGACAGTGAGTCTAGAAATTTGAGATTGGGATTATGCACAGACGGAATGAATCCTTACGGCCTCATGAGTACAAATCGAAGCGTATGGCCTGTTTTGTTGGTTATTTACAACCTTCCTCCATGGTTATGCATGAAAAGGAAATATCTGATGATGTCGTTACTCATTTCTGGTCCAAAACAATCAGGAAACGATATAGATGTTTATTTAGCTCCGTTAATAGAGGATCTTGATAGGTTGTGGAAGGACGGAGTGAGAGTTTTTTATGCACATTCCAAAAGTTATTTCACCTTACGTGCGATGATATTTTGCACAATTAATGACTTTCCCGCATACGGGAACTTATCAGGTTACAAGAATAAAGGAGAAAAAGCATGTCCTATTTGCATGGAGGAAACACATTCGATATGGCTATCAAATTGTAGAAAAACAGTATATTTGGGACATCGTAGGTTTCTTAGCCGTCATCATCCCTATCGCCGGCAACCTTATAAAAATAAATTTGATGGCAACACCGAGACCCGTCGGGCACCTATACCAAAAACTGGAAGACAAACTTATGAACGGGTGAAAGATCTTAAAATTCAATTGGGCAAACCATTTGCGAATAGAAAAGTAATTTATATAATATTAAATTAGGATCGGATCAAAATTAGGGATATATATGCAAGAAATAAAAATTTTATAATAAACATTAAAGATAAAATAAAAATAATAATTTCTTATAATCGGATTAAAATTAAAGATACATTGACATTTTTTTTTTTTTTTTTGAGATTTTGACAAAAGATACATTGACATTGGAAGCGTATATAGGACTGCAATTATATTAATTTTTCTCTATTTCAAATAGACTGGCCTGACGAATCTGCATTTTTTTATGGTTGGAAACAGCTACCTGCAGTCTGTTTACAGACAGGTGAATTGACAAAACTTTATTGGATCATCTTATCAGCAGAATCAATAAGGAATCTATTTTTTATGCCCCATCGTTTGGTATTTATTTTTGAACTATTACTTTAAAGTTTAAACCGCATTGAAGTTTAGATTTTCATCACTTAAAAGTAATATCCATAATCTGAACATCGCTGAATATAAATAATCAGAAGATCAGAACAGATAAAAGAGATGATGCGACTTTTTCGTTGAATGAGTACACGTAGGGGTGTCAAACGTGCTGAAACGGAACGGAACACACCAGTTTCGTTTTTGTTCTGTTTCTGGTAACGTAACTCATATCATTTTCGTTTCCGTTCTGTTTCATAAAACGGAACAGTTTTCCGTTCCGTTAGCTGTTCCGTTCAGCATTTTCTATTGATTTCAGTTTATTTTCCATTGATTTCAGCCAATTTTTCGGTAAACAGAACACTAACGTTTACCGGCGTCCGTTCTGTTTCCGTTTCGTTTTCAGAAACGAAACTAGAAAGTCCTTCCGTTAGCTGTTCCGTTCGGACAAAACGGAACGGAAACGTGCGAAACGGCACACTTTTGACAGCCCTAACTACACGAGCTTTAAACTTATTGACCATGTTTGAAATATTAAACTTCGTGGTTAATACTTTGTTGTCCCCTAAAAAAAGAAGTCCCTTTTTATGCCAACCTTTGGAAGATTTTTGAAGCCGATGTAGGAAGAGTAAACCACTTCGTCTTGGCACGTGGCATTTCTCAAAGGTTAGAATTTTAGAAGCACAATTCCACGACGGCTCTTTTCGCTTGTCTTGTCCCCAAAATTTTTTTCCCTCTACAATTCGACAATTTCGTTGTACGGTTTTAGATGAATAAACCGTTAATATGTTGAAATTAGGTGGAATTGCTTTTTTCCTAAAAAAAAAAAAAAGAAAAAACAAGAAACTATATTAATACGAATTATTTCAATTTAGTATGACCATCTAATTATTTCAATACTAATCATAGAAGGGCCAAATCGTTCTTCGAAATAGCTTAACGGATCACATATTTACATATCTATATAATGATTTTATAACATAATTTTATGTGTACATTTATAAAATTTTCTGCATAAATTATGCTTTTTAATATATTTTTTAGAATTTTATTCTTTGAGGAAAATAAGTTAGAATTTAATTTATTAGTAAAATTATGCAACAGATAAATAGATATTACGTACAATATATATACATACTTTCACATTTGTATATCATTTCACAATAATTAATGTTTTATTGTAGAAGAAATAGCCGTTGAGCCCTTTGCATTCTACAATGATGGAATTTCTACTAATTGCTGAATTGAAAGTTCAACCAAAGAAACAGCAAAAGAACTCAAAATTATATACCTCTTCATGTCACTTTAAACACCAAACCCCCATTTGTTTTCCGTTTCCTCCAACCAAAAGCAAAACACAGTGATGGAGGTATCACAACCACAGAACCACCAACTACCGCTAAACGAGAACGACTCTCAAGACATGGTTATATTTGAAGTCCTTCAAGAGGCCTTAGCCATGTCGACTAGCTCAAGCGTCGCGCTACCAATCTTACCACCTTCTCAAATAACACAAGGTGTACTACAAGTGTCGCCCGTGATAAAGAAGAGGCAGCACTACAGGGGAGTGAGGCGCCGGCCTTGGGGGAAGTACGCTGCAGAGATACGAGACTCAACACGGCAAGGTGCGAGGCTATGGCTTGGAACTTTTGATACCGCAGAGGAGGCAGCAGTTGCGTATGATAAGGCGGCCTTTCGCATGCGTGGTGCCAAGGCACTCTTGAATTTCCCGCCGGACCTAGCTGCCGATGGGAACAAGTATTTAGAGAGGTTGAGGGAGGGTTCTGCTCTGGGACAGGAAACAAAAACTGGTACAAAAAGGTAGTGAAAATTGGATATACATCAAAGGAAAATTTTGTGTGTTGTGCATATATACGTTAGAGTTGTTAAAGAATTTTAAAGAAGTAGTTCTAAAGTAGCTTGATAGCTGTATTGATGGATCTATTTTCGGTAGGCTTTATGGATGTTGGGTGTTATGAGATTAGATGATTGAGGTCAAGTATATATTCTTCTAATTGGGATTGAAGCATGTAACAGTTAGGAAATATTGGTAATTGCCACCTGACCCTAAAAAAAAAAAAAAAAAAACAGTTAGGAAATACGGATTAGATTTATTTTATGCGATTATAATTTATAAAACACTTTTTCAGTGGAATTTAATTAATCATAGAAGATCAAACTGCCAAACCCTTAAGAAATTAGTACGTCATCTTTTTGTGAAAATAATCGATTGCCTTGTTCCATCTTTTTGGGAAATTTTTTTTTCTGTACCTGCCTCCCGAAAGTAAAATCTCTTGATTTTGCTCCCCTAAATTTGAAACACTTTCTCTATTTGCCCTTCTGTCATATTTTATGTCTTAAATATTTGTTAAATAATAAAAAAAAAATATGAGACCATTATACCCCTGTTCAATCTAACCCATTCGCAGATCTCTCTCGAACCCTTTCTTCTCTCTCACGCACAAACCAAGTTCTTCTCTTCTTCTCTCACGACACAATCGAACCATCCAGTCTCGAAGATCTCACCAAATTGAACCCAATCGATTTCGCTCTCTCGCATGATCCAGTCTACCTTCCTCTCTCTACTTCTCTCAACCCTAAAACCTCATTTCTCGCACGATCGTAGCTTCCGTCGACTTGCTGGCTGCTGCCATGCATCGTCAGTTTAGCCGATCAATGTCGTAAACAAGTCTCTCTTCTCATTGCTGAAATTGATTGATGAAAATTGATTTTTCCTGTAGACAAGATACTGGTCACACAATGTGCTGTCACCGATGGAGTTTTAAGTACCTATGAGAAATGGTGGTGTCAGAATCTTTGATTGCAAAAATTGACCGACCAAATGGAGGGAGTAGTGTGGTTTCGACCAAGATATGTGCTCAATTCCTGGACAAGAAAATTGACACAAATGGCTACTATACTACCACTTCCAAGGCCACTTATGGTACTGACCAGCAATGGATGTAGTTGCGAGTTCAGAGGGATAGACCGGTACTTACATGCATACATATATGTATGCATATTGACACAAACATGCAGATAAACTGGTTTAGGTGCTTTTTTAAGTTTTATTTTGTAACCTTCTTTTTTTTTTGTCTTTTATGTGTGGTGATGATTTTGTAAGGAATTGTTATTGGATTAATTTTTTTTTGTCTTTTATCAACTTGCTTGTCAGAACATCAGAATGTAAAATAGAAATAACTGAATCAGCAGCTCTGGTAAGTATATCATCACTACACATAAATTATACTGAATATCAAAATGTTATTGGATTAATTTGTAAATTTATATCATCAATGTTCTTCTCTGGTAAGTATACTGCATTGACAAAATAATACAAATCTTTGAGTTAATGTATGAGATTATATGAGTAATTATATGTGGTTCTCAAAGTGAGAAAAAACACAGGTACACTGGGTTAATTATATTGACGTGATGCACTAAATTGTTTATAAATTATCAAATGAAATGGTATAGTAATAGAGTGGTAAAGTATTTATATAATTGATTGGAGATTATATTAGTGCATAAATTTTCTAGTCTCTTTGAAATGTATGATTCTTTTGATCCATATAGAAACTTTTTGAATACCAAAAACACATCCACAATCCACAATCCAAAATAACAACATGACCTACACAACACGTTAAGAACATCCAGCACATCTAGCATTTTACAAAGATAACAATAATAGTTTAATAGTTAAAGAATACAAGCATCCAATACTCTCGTGCCGCAGTTTCAAACAATAAAACCTTCCCAATTCAAAAAGAGCGGCTTCGTGCCTCCACTATTTTTGTTACATAATTTATTAAAAACAACAATACACATAATGAGATAATTACAACAAAGCATGGACTATATATTTTATTCATATTCAACACACTTGACAATAGGAAAAAGCAACAAAGTATGATGCCTGGCATGGTTTGCCTAGACATGCCATATATATGTCCAGCCTTCTCGCACATGTGACCACCTCTTAGGAATCCCCTCAAAATAGGAAAAAGGAGCATTTAATCAAAAGTCAAAAACAGCACATACGGCCTAATTACTCATTGATAAGCATGCGTACCAGTTGGGTTTGGGAACCTGTACCAGCAAGAGTATTACTAATTGCTCACTGGTACGCACGTGTACCAGTTGGGAAACCTGTACCAGCAATATCAACCAGTAGTCTTCATCATGGAATCAACACCTAACGTAGCTAAATGATTTGTCATTTTAAACATTTTTATTGATTCTAGAGTTTATCCATGAATGACAGAACCTGGGCGGATTGCAAACTCAAAGACAAGCGGATTTAAAAGAAAAAAGACGAGCCCAGATGAACCTGGGCGGAGACGGATGTCGTGCGATGGGGGACAGCATACAGTGGGAGAGCCAAGGCGACGTAGGGGGATGGAGGTGCGATCGTGCGAGACAGATAGAATCGTAGACTGGATTGTGCGGAAGAGGAAAGGGTTTATGCGATTTGGTGCGATCAGCGAGAGAAGGAGAAGAAGAGAAGCTTTTAGGTTTATTTCTCTGTTTATGCGATTTGCTTGAACCTCTGTTTGCGTGAGAGAGAGGACATGGCTAGATTCGATTGGGTTAGTCTGGATCGATTTGATTAGCTAAACAAATGAGTTAGATTAGAACAATGGATCCACATCCTTGCCGAATTTTTTTTTTAAATATTTCAACATTTTAAAATTCAAATGTTGAATTCAAACTGTTGATCTTGTTTAATTTTATGGACGATGCATTTTCATATAAGTTTTATGAAATTTGGAGTCGATTTGATACTAGATCAAGTGGTCAATAAATGAACGAATTTGGTTAACTATCACTGATTAATTCTAATATGTTTATAATTTGGTTACTTAATCAAGTATCAAATTGACTCCAAATTTTATAAACTTATATGAGAATGCATCACCCATAAAATTGAACAAGATCAATAGTTTGGATTTAACATTTGAATTTTAAAATGTTGAAATATTAAAAAAAAAGGAATTTGGTTGTTTGGAACAACCAAATTTCGGCCGCTGAGGATGTGGATGCAGGGTATAATGGTCTCATATATTATTTTTTATTATTTAACAAATATTTAAGACATAAAATATGGCAGAAGGACAAATAGAGAAGGAGTTTCAAATTTCGGGGGCAAAATCAGGAGATTTTAATTTTTGGGGGCAAATCCTCTATTTTCTCAATTTTGAGGGGTACAGAAAAAATTTTCCCCACATTTTTGGTTTGTTCCAATAACATTCTTGAATTAAAACCAAATAATTCTAGAAATGTATTTATTCGGTTCAAACTGTCTGTGTTAATCAAGCGTTTAAAAGATTATGTAGAACAAAAACATTATGTAAGCACGTTGACATTGCAATTTGCACATATATCTGTTTGCGCCACATCAACTATTTTAATTATTACGCCTCAATTAGTTTCATACCGTCCTTATTAATTATCGTAAATTCATTTGTGAAGTAAAAAGTAAGTGGTTTCCATCCCTCAATTACAGGGATAGAGATTCTTTTAGCCATAATTATAAGGACTGTTGTGGCACTTTTAAACAATTACTTCACATTTATGCAATTGAGATATCAGCATTTACAATTATGTTTGTAGGTGGAATTTAGATGACCTCAGTCTTATAGATTGATCATGCACTTAATTTATAAAAATTTAATATCGATCGTTTGATACTTTGAAAGTTTGTTAAATTTATATCATTGCTAAATTCAAATAAATTGATGAACAAATTAACTTATATAAAATTGTTATTATTTCTTACTCGTTGGGCTAAAATAATTTAATTTAAATTTAATGTTATATTTCAAAAGAAAAATATTTTTACACGATCATAATAAAAAAATCAATCTAATTTAACAAAAACACCTCAAAACTCCTTTCTTCAATATTGGATCCAGGTACTCTGGCCATTCCAAGCCCAATTCTCCTCTCTTAAAACTGGGCTCAGCATTGGGCCATTGACTTGAAAATTCTAACTCTTAAACCCTCTTAATTATATTTCCTAAACGAGCTGAGTAAACCAGTAATTAATGTCGACCTCTGGTCTACTCTCCTCTCTCGCTCCCTTTTGCTTCCTCTTCTCCTTCTCCACTGTTCTCTTTCTCGCCTCTGCTCTCCGCGGCGTCGCGCCACAAGGTGTCATTCTACTATCCTATTACTAATTCATCTCGAATCTCGGTTGATAGTTTCTGATCTAAACCCTTTTCGATTAATTTTGTTTCAGATGAGAAATACTACTTTGATGGGGCAGTTATTAGATGCAGGGATGGATCTGGATCGTTCTCCAGGGATCGATTGAATGATGGATTTTGTGATTGTGGTGATGGGACTGATGAACCTGGTTTACCTCTTTTTCTGTGTTATTAGTTTCCCTTTTTGTTGTTATATTATAATCCTTGAACTATAATATAATGTGTGTTGCTAATTAGCATGTTTATTGTTATTTATCTTTTTTTTTTCCCTTACAATTAGGAATGTTTTGTCCTAAACCGCTTGTTCAAACCCAAATAGCATCTGTATATATTTTGAGAACCTGTTTAGGCTGCATATTTGATTTTAAATGTTCTCAGCTAAATATAGCTTTTCTAAATAAGTTGGTTGTGAATTAACCAAATGGTTCAGCATGGCTAGCCTTCTCAAGGAAAGTATGATGATGTTATTATTAACCTTTTTGCCCCTATATGCAGTAACTTTTTTCCCCCCCTAACTGAAACAAGCATCGTGAATCACTTGTTAGGTTATTAAAATAAAAATGTTAGGTCAGTTTAGTCTTTTTTTGCCCCATTTGGACTAAGAACAGATATATGCCAGCCAAGCCAGTTGAACACTATTCTCAAGCCGAATAAGTCTCTTTATTCCTGTCTAAAACCTTCAAATTTATAAAAATATTAACAGAATACAATACACTGGGTCTTGAATGAGCAACAAAACCAAATGTAACTGTTTTTAAGAACTGGTATTGCTAAACAATAATAATTGCTTTCATAATAAGTGGCTTACTCTTATTATTATTTTATATTGAGTTTCAGGAACCTCTGCATGTCCTGAAGGCAAATTTTACTGTGGGAATAACGGGGACTCACCTCGCTTCTTGTTTTCATCTTTTGTGAATGACCGCATTTGTGGTATATTTCTATTTATTTGTAGTTTGCAAAGAGACCTTAAAATGGAATTGTTGTCCTCCCTGTATAGGTATAAGGCACTTGTTTGATAAAAAACTTACAGAACCAAGTCAATAGCTTTTTCTCAAATTAAACCGGTCAGTTTATGATAGTCTTCTTTGGTGAAAATGTTATCTGAAAATGTGCTGATATATAAAGCCAGATTCTGTTTCTGTGAGGAAAGTGAAGATATTTTGTGTTTTCTTTGTTTATTTTTAAAATAATTTATATGGAAGTATGTATCTCGAAACTGAATCCTGTGAAGAAGTCCAGTTATGCAAAACAAAAACAAAGGAAGGACAGACTACAACAAAAACAACATAAATATATATAAAATATTATTGATGCTAGAAGAGGACAAAGTTGAGTTTTGGTGTCCTCTGTATCATCCATTGTATGCCTTTAAAGTTGTTGTACAGTGTTAGCAAAGCAATTGTGCTTTTGAAGTAAAAGCTATGAAAAAAAAAATGATTTTATTTTCTAACTAGAATGTCCTGTAAGCAGATTGTTGTGATGGAAGTGACGAGTATGAGAGCGGCATCACTTGTCCAAACACATGCAGGAAAGATATTGTTGCTGAGGATAGGAAAAATGATCATGGTTTGGAAGGAGCAGATTTGGATAAGAGTGGCGCACTAGAAAATAAAGACATTCTTGATATGGAGGATTTATTCCATAAATTAACCGGTAAGAATATCTTCTCTGATATCCTACATGCATGCATGTCTTCTGATTCAAGCTATATGTATTTTTTTCTCTAATATCCAATATGCCCAACTAATTCAAGCTATATGTATTTTCTTTTTTCTTTTTTTCTCTAGGTTTGAGGATAGTTGTTGCTTTGGAGCTGGTTATTGTTGTGTCTGTTATGGCCTTCTGCCTATGTTATAGACGGACAAGAACTAGAAGAAGACGTTTTACCTTGAAATATTAGAAATCTGTAAATATTTGTACACTAGGTTTCCAGTTTATCCTAGTACATTCTATTGAGCTGCAATATTGCTCGTCAGAATTTAATCATCTGGCGGATGTAGGCCATTGGTCTATTGGTGTATAGATATACTAAAGATGGCAGTATAACTGCCTAAATTTGTTCATATGACATGTTGTAGTTTTGTTTGCATTGGGTATAAGAGCTTTTCATAGAGGGTTCTAGTGCCCTTTGTCTAAATCTGTTCTATGTGCTGATTACCACAGCCATTTGTATTTTGAACATCTTGTCCTTTCATCAAATACAAGTAGATTCTTCAAGCACCCAAGGAAATTTGTTTTCTATAGCTGAAATGGTACTAGTTCTTTCTCTTTAATTTAATTTTTAAGCCTAGATTACCAGTGCAAACATGTTAGTATTGCACACATGCTCATCCTGACTTAAAACAATTCACTTGGTCTTATCCCTAGAGCTAAAATCAATGCATTCCCAGTTAATTTTTCGTCAATGGGCTTAACATAACATTTAGGAATTGAAAGCAAAGTTCGGTGATAGCAATAAATAATGAAATACAATTACTATAAGAAAAACAAAATGGTACTACATGATAATTGACAAACACTGTGTTTCTATTTGCAGTATAAGTCGTGCACACACTCTTTAATTCTCTTGTACCATTGCATCACCCCATTGAGGTAAATTGTTCCATCCAAATGGACCCCTTCGATGAAAAAAAATGGAAAAGACGTTCAAAGCAATTAATCAAACACACTTATGGTTTCCTTGCTTGCCTTTGAGAATTGAAATATACATGAAATTCTTGATTGGGAATAAGTAAATCTGATTTTTCAAATTACCGAATAAAAAATATCTTATACCTAGATATAAAGAACTGCTACCATTCTGGCTGTGTTAATTTTCCAAGAGCCGTAAATAAAGAATTTTAGAAGCCATTTTGAAGTGAGGGTGGATGGGAAAAAAAAGGGAATTTTAGAAGCCATTTGAAGTGGGTCATACTACAGTTGACCCTGGCCGTTACATTAAACCCTCCACACCTATTGCCACAGGGAATCAAACAGTTCTCTTGGACCCGGGACCGAGCGAACGGAGCTGATCGTCACACAGACACCGTCACGCGAGTCGCACCGCCATTCCTTCCAAAGAAAACAAAATCACATATGATAATACTTCTTCAAAAACACGAAACAATCAACAAAAACAAAACCACCTCCTTCTCTTCTCTTCTCTTCTCTAAGAAGAAATCAGAGAGAAGTCAAAACGAGATCCGCTATGAGCGAAGAGGAGGCGAAGAGCAGAGGCGTGATGGGGTCTGATTCGCAACACCAATCGCAGTACCCACCTCAGCCACAGCCTCAGTATGGAACCTTCGACGGAGGCGCGCCGGGGTACCCACAGCCGGTGATGGGGTTCCCTCAGCCGGCGCCGCCTCCTGGGGTGACGCCTTCTCTGCCTTATCGTACTCCGTACACCTCTGTGCCTACGTATTACCCTTATAGCTACCAAGCTGTCGCAGGTATTGTCTTAATTTTTCTTGGCTGGGGTTAGATTAAGTTGTTTTGTTGTTGGGTTTGTCAATTTGATCTGGACTGATTATGAATCAATGGTGATTAGGGATCAATTGGGTATGTCAGGAGATATTTTGGTTGATGGTACATTTGACCTGATCAACTTATACCTTCATGTTTTGTTCAAATTTTGTTATGTTTAGTTGTAATTGAGGCCAAATCGGATGATACTGGTGCTGTGTTGATGGAAAATTTGAAGTAACTGGCTCAATTGAGGTTGATTACAGAGTTTTAGATTTATTGCGGGACTGGTATCAGTAGTAGTATGTTAATTACTGGAAAATGTTCAATTTACGAGTACCAGTCAATATGGTGGTTGTCAAACAATTGTATTGTTTTCTACTTCCGTTGCAAAATTCACTTAAATCTTTAGAAGTATTTTTTTACTTTTAAATCTCCAACTATGTTCTTTTGTTTCCAAGGTTATGGTACTATCGCTGAAGGCCAACCTGTAAGACGTCGCCGTCTGCCTTGTTGTGGTATTGGGATAGGATGGTGTTTGTAAGATCATTTTCTTAACCTTATTTGTTGTAAATTATAAAGAACTCTTTATTGATTTATTTTGTTCAAGGAAAATCTAATGTTGATTGAGAAATTTTTTTTTTTAAATGAAGGTTCATATTAGGCTTCTTTTTTGCTGCCATTCCTTGGTATATTGGTGCACTTGTGCTGCTTTGTTCGAGAGTTGACTATCGAGAAAAGCCGGGACTCATTGTTTGTACTATTGCGGTAAGTAAATATCCTGTCTTTGCCAACAAAAAGATGAAAATATGAGAACTTTTTTTTTGTGTGTGAGAAATTGTGGATAGTTGAATGTGAGATGTACTGCATACCCTTAAATAACACTCAACTGTCTGTCCTGATTCTTCAGGCATGCCAGCCTTTACATTTCTGAAGAAATCAAGAAATTTTCCCTGCATGTTAGGGTATGCTTGATGTCAATATCCTTATTGAAGTTAATGAGGCATTCTGAACATAATGTTGATTAGCAGTGCATATATTCTTGGTGTATTCCTACAATAACTTATGTTTTCATGTGATTTTGGTGCCATTGATTTTGGACCAAGTCAATGCTTTTGATCTGTTTAATCTAGCTGAGCATGACAACCTGCATGCATAATATCTTATTATCATCTCTTGTCATATCTTATATATATTGCTATACTGTTTTATTTGATAAAAGGGACTTTACTTAGTTGAAACTTGTAGTAACATATGGGTCTTGGGTTGCATGAGAAAGGTTCTTTGTTGATGCACAACTAATATGTAATGTTATTGGCAGGCAATTCTTGCAGCAATTGCTGTCTTGTTTGGTGTAACTAAAGGGGCTGATGTATGGTGAATGCCAACAGATTTCAGTTGAATATGAAAACAGGCTTCTTATTTTCATCGATGTAAATATGCTGTTTGATTGCTGGTAACCAACTGGGATCCTGTGTGGTTTAACAAGCATAGTCAGCTGAAAATTGTTTTCAATTCTTTTTCTTTCTTAAGTATATCCTGATATACTTTGTTGCCTGTGGTTTTACTGAAAAAGCATTTACACTGAATGCATGATTTCTTCTTGATTACCCATTTTATTTTGTCAGCGAATCTCTCGAAGAAGTTTCTTTTAACTGTTTGGAACTTGCAAGTCGGAAATACTGATTTAGTTTCTGTACTCGGAACGAATGTGGAGTCTAGGCTATGTTTGGCACACCTCACGAACACCCAATTCACGAATAACGCGTGTTCGTGCGAACCAAACGTGAGCAGAATACAAACAAAAGGCTGTCCACGAGGGTATTCTGGGTTCTAGATTTTTGGGGAATATTGCGAACAAGACTGGCGAATTGGGAAATGATTTCTTTAAAATTTCTGGGTTCGCGAACTTAGATTCTTTGCACGTTCCCAAACACACCCTAATTGTAGATCGTGGGTCATTGACATGGGTCACCAAAAGTGATAAATAGTGCGTCATGCATCAGTGAATTCATTACCAGCCGGGCTGTCAAACGTTGACAACGGCAATGGAATCTAACATTTCATTTTTCGTTTCGTTTCAATAACGGTACATACCAATGATTCTATTAGTCGTTCCGTTTGGACGGAATAGGACGGAATGATCAAATTTCAACTAAATACCACATAAACGTATGACGAAATTTGTTCCGTTACCGTTCCGTTTTTTGAAATGAAATACAAATTCGTACCGTTAGCCGTTTCATTTGAATGGAACAACCACGGAAACACGTGGACGAATCACGAATGTTCCGTTGACAGCCCTAATTATCGGTGTATGGATTGTTAGGGATTCAGCGCTTTCAATGACCCGACAAGGAGCTAGTGCGGTAGTTGTAGCGCGAGTTTAGGATCAACATCCAAAACCTTTTTAGTTTTAATTACAAAATGAATAAATAAAACAATTCTTTTCACTTCGAATGTTCTGAGGGAGAAGGGAAAGGAAGAATAAAAATGCATAAGAAATTCTCAAATTTTAATGAGTAATGCTAGAGTCAAACGTGTTTGACATTTGGCCTGTCAAATACGATCGGATCTCAATTTTCGAGATTAGCACGGCCGATCCGAACCGTTCAATTTGTTCTTCATAATAAAGTATCCTTGAAGATCAAATTTTATATTTTTTTTTGAATTTTTTTACTATTTATTTTGGATTTTAGAAAATCTTCAATCCAATTAATTTTAGACCCTTCAATTTTGAAAAATCTGAAAAAAATAGTTAAAAAAATTCGAAAAAAATATAAAATTTGGTCTATAAGAATAATTCAATACGAAGATCATATTGAGCGGTTCGGATCAGTAATTTGAAATTTCAATAGTTGAGTCTAGAATCGTGTTTGACGTCAAACGCGTTTGATTCTAGCATTATTCAATTTTAATTGGGCATAAATAAATTGTGCTGAGGTGTAAATGCACGTTCCACTCTTTTCTCCATTACAAATTCACAATCAACTCAGTTTGATTTAAAATCATTTGTGGCTGCTGTTAGCTATTAAAGTCAGGGAAGGAATACATCAATACCTGTTTGTCAACCTATTTGAGAGAGGAATTCACTGGAGCCAGAAATTTTTCTAAAGCTGCCGTTTTACTGAAAAGTGAAAACAGATGATATCATTGTACCATTGTCATTTAAGAATTAAGTATATTTTTTTTAATCAATAGTACCTATGCAAAATTAAATTTGAAAGAACGAAAAGAATCACATGAGCGCCAAATAAATGTGTAGATTCGCATCTAAAAAAAAAAAAGGCATGGAGTTTGCAATATTTTACACAGAGATAACGCCAGCCATAGTTCTAGATAAATTTGGCATTTAAAACTTAGTTTTAAATGTGATATAGGTTTTTATTTTAAATTTTTTTTTTAATCGACTATAGTGAATTTCTTTGATGAAATACATTAGATTTTCTGAAAGGAAAGATATAAAGAGTCCATTCCGGTATAAAATCGATTTATTTTGGTAATATTGCTAGCAGACACTGGCGTGTTCAATTCAAAATTTATTCATTCTCATATATATGAGTTAATATTCTTTTAATATCAGCCTTCGAATTTATTAATATTACATAAATTATTATCTTTATTTTTTTAAATAATTGTAAATTTATGCTTAAAAATTTAATACATCCATTATCCAAACACACAAATTTAACAATAAACTAAAAAAAATATAAAAATCTGAGTGCATAGAACGAGAACTCTCAATATATACTAAACAATATTTTTGAACTTATGCATTTACATTTCAGACATACTTTAACAATTGATTTAATAATTATATGGTTTTATTATTACTAGGGATGGTAGTCGCGCGTTGCGCAACCTAATTTTATCATATTTTTGTTGAATTGTACTATTATAGTTTTTTCCCCATTTTATGACATCTATTGAGTATATTTGTAATAGAGAAAACTAAACTTGATATAAGGTAAAAGGTAATATTTATAAAATCATTTTTTATTTAATCCTGGAAGAAGATTAAAAATAGAGATGAATAGGGCTAATAAGTTTTATTGGGTTTTTTTTTCAGGCTATATGAATATTTCAGAAACTTTTACCAGGACTTTTCTTTGTGCCTACATTTAGTATAATATCGCTATTTTTTTTTTCTAGACATTTAATGTTTTGTTTCCCTATCTGGTTAACTGGTTATAAATGTTTGGTTATGGACTTATGGATGAATTTTTGAATAATAATCAATACTATATACATCGTTTTTCATATCTGCGATGTAATTTTTTTTTGTTTTTATTAGATAACAAATCGTAATTTTTTTATGATAATAAAGATAAAAAAATTTGTAATCTTCAATATTTTAGTGAAATACGATTAATAATGCATGCGGAAACATATTAATAAACGAAGATTGATATAAAACTGCCGAACTGATTTATAATTAACTATATAACAGCTATACATAAAATAAAGTATTAACGAAAGTTTGTCTCTATAATTAACTGTAGTACCAATTTTGTACATGATTGTAAAAAAGGTATTATTTGGTACTAAAGATATCCATAACGGAGCATAAAACATGTTTTGAAGCATGTAAAAAATAAGCACCTCTATCTTAGCAAAATGCTAGCTTAACATATCGCAAATTCTGTTATTAAGACGTAAACAAAATCACCTGGCGGAATATGCCTCTATTCTAACAAAAATTGAAACACAGATCCATTCACGTCAACATCAGAGTCATCACTTTCATTAGTGTCTAAATCATACACAACAATAATTTGGGTATTAGGCAGCATATTACTCTTTTCTCTGTACGAATATTACTGCAGTAAATTGGGCTAATAAGTTCTATCATATAAGGCAGCATCACTCTTTTTCAGGCTATATGAATTGGTCTATACGAATATTACTACTATGTATTGGACTTGGTTTCAACTCAGTAAAATGTTCTCTTTGTATGTAATATGAGATTGTCAGTAGCAACAAAGAATAAAATTCCTCTTTTTCTATGACCAGTATCATAACCCACACTTCCCAACAAATATAAATATATTATAATAAATTGTTGTTTAGTTTAGAAACTTGCTGTAAAATAAAAAATGTTAATAAATTGCACATTAAAAACAATATAGCAAAATGAAAAAGATGATATAACTTGAAATTAAATATTTTTGAAAATCAAACATCGATGAAGGCCTATAGTCTGTCACAACTCGTAATAACTCAATTATTAAGATACAAAAAAATAATAAAATTCTAAGGCCAACCATGGCACAAATGATGAAAGCAAAAAATATAAACTTTTTAGCAGAAAAAATTCGTAAGGTCACCATAAGAAAAAATAGAAAATTTTTAGCAGAGTATTATGCTTATTATTGGGGCAGGAGAAGAGGAAGAGATCTGAAACAAAGGCTGAGCTTTCTTGGAGACTTGGGAAATGATTGTGGAAGAGAAAAAGAAATTGCGACAGTTTTGTTGAGATCGCTCTCCAGATCACCTCCCGGAAGCAGCTTGATCCATTATCTCCTTTTCACTGGTGTTCCCTCTCCTTCTTTGTTTTGTAGATCTTTTAAGGGTCTCCTGAAATCAATAATGAATTGTTGAGTAATGCTTCAATATAACCTGATTTTGATTTACTCCTGAGTTGCTCAATAGTGCTCACATTAGAACTTGCTGGCACCATTGGCATTACACATTTTTGAATAATTTCACTTAGTACTCTCATGGCACCCATTGACTGATTTCTTGTCAAATTCACTTTTCTGACATGCTGAAAAAAAAACATATCCTTATCAATTATAAGCATTTTAATGAATGTCCTAGCCACAATAAGATATTTATAGGAAAAAGAGGATGCAAACTGAATATGCAAGGTAAAGGTTTTTTTTTTTTTTTTTTTTTTTTTTTGCCATTTCCATGCCTGTATGATTCATAAAATGAACACTACATGCATATAAGAGGCTAGCTCGGTAAAAAAGAGAAGTACATAAGTCTACATTAAGTGTAATTCTAGGGATATGAAGAAAGTCATTCTCAATGTATGCATGGCATCTGTCAGTTATAAATTGCCTAAGTAAGAAAGACGCATCATTTTGTAACATCTACTAAATTAATATGGAATTGAATCCCAGTATTTGTTTAGTTATTCATTCATCTTAAAATTATGAACCCAAATAAGTACTTCTTTTCACCCAAGAACAAAATTACACTATACCAGAGAGCACAAATGATGTAAAAATTAGAAATCATACCTATCTTTTGGCACAAAAGCATTATTCATAGCTAACATTGCAATGTATAACTTAATATCACAAAACTCATTGGTGTCGAGCGGATAGTTCAAATCACTTGCTGAAAAAAAAAGAAAATAAGATGTAGACAGATTATTAATACACATGGCGTATATAATATAATAGAATAATGTAGAAACATATATAAGACTTGCACACACAGATTTTCTAACTATCCACTTGGCCATGACAATCAGAAATATACAGTCTCAATATCTATTGGCCAAATAGATTAACATAGAGTCCAATTGAAAAAACAACATGAAAACCCACTACACACCTTTGTGGTTTGCAGGTGTAGCTATCGGCAGAGGGAGCATGTACGAAGGCAGCGGATTTCCGACGAATCAATTCACAACTAATCATCAGCTTCATCACCTAAAGCACATTAAAAATTCAATTTTTGCAATCTTAATAGCTCCAGGAAATATTGAGATTCAATAGGAAGATAAGCATTGCAAACCTATAGATGCCCATCATATTTTTTAAACAGTTCACAAAAATACCCTCCTCCCTCATAAACCGGTCAATATATTATCATGCATGAATTGGAACATATCAGTTCCTGTTAACAGTTAATTGATGAGGTTAAATCTAAAGCATGCCTCAATAGATATATCTTAATAGCACAATAGTAAGAAAAATCAAAAGATAGAGAATTAAACTCCAATATTTAGTTAGGGTAATTATTTACCTCAAAAAAGCAGGAATTGAACAGACCAAAAGCAAGTTTTTTTTTTTCAGAACATCAAGAGAACCCCTTTAATCTCCTAGCTGCTAGTCCTGTTGTCACTTCAACTTTACCTCCTTGCCATTACCACCTCAATTGCTCCCAAATTTGACAAATTGAAGCTTATCATACAGGAAGGAAAAAAAAAGAGCAAAAGTAGAAGAAGAAAATATTTTTCTTTAGAAAGGTAGGCAATAATTTCAGAAAAGAAAGGTAGCATCAAGGCAAAATGTTAAATTTTACTGTTATTTCTTTCTAAACCCAGTTTTCTGTTCCTGTTACTTTCTATAAAAAGTACATCGCTTAAAAGAAAGAAAGAGAGTAAACATAAAATTAATTACCATGTGATTCCTCATTTGTTGCAAACTTAGATGAAAATCTGAATGTTTCCCACAACCAACCTCCTAGCATACAAACCCTTTCTATTTCTGCTGCTTCCTATCAAGAAACACTCATGGAACTCTTTAACATGTCCATTCAAGTTACCCTTGATAAAAAATGTACTATTGTAATTCTCCACAGAGTAACTTAAAGCCTTGCATTGGTGTGACAATAAATGTACATTCAGATGACTATTAATCCCATAGCTCGACTTACAGTCTTCAATAGGACATGAAATCGGCTTCTGATTGTTAAATAAAAAAAAATTTGATAAAGGTCTGAATTATAAATTTTTACTAATTTCATGAATTAATGCCCATTCTTCGAGGTTTTTTTTAATAATAATATTTTTCTTAGGACTTGGTTTCTACCCAACTGATTCGCAATTTTGAAAGTTATACATATTTGATTTACCACAATAAAAGTCACTATAAATCAACCATTCTGTACACATTTCTCATTAAACAAACTTACATCATATCAAACAACCATATTTATGCATAATGTAGGTTTTAGATTTTTAATGTCCTAATTGAGAGTCATTTGATTAGGAAACGGGGTGAAAAGTGAGTGAAAAGTGAGGCAAGACTAAGTGCTTTACATGCAAAAATAAATAAATAAATAACTGTTGTGCTATTTGGAAGAAGCAGGGAAAAAAATCAAATCAAAGCTAGAAAGAAAGAAGCGTGATACAGAGGTATAGACCTTGAAGGAGCTTCACAGTAGGTCGACCTGTCCTGACACTGGTCCATTCAAGATATATTACATAAATCATTGCCTCTTCGGATTTTGGTGTTCTTCTATGGGATCCAATGCTTCATTCCAGTTGGTTACATTTAATACGTTTGTCTGTTATGTACAGAAAATTCATATCAGATTTGAGTATAACAGGAACACTATTATTAAAAATCCTGCATAAGAAGTTTATAATCTCCACCTCCACAAAATGACATATAAGGCATGTGACCCCTCCAAACAAACTAAACATTACTCCTCAGTTTTAAAACATGAAAGCACCTTCTATAATCCCTTTTCCTGTAATTCAAATCAAACTTGTCCTTTTCGTTTTCAAAACTACAAATTATAACAAAGAGAATTCAATAAATAAAAGTGAATATGACCTCAAAAGAATAAGAGAGCATGTGTTGTTTGAGATGCACTGGCTTTTTTAACCAAGCACCGCACCCCTTGCATCTTTTCCTGTCTTCCTTCATCTGCTCCTCCTCATCTTCTCGATCTACTTGTGCAGCTGCTTCTTCCTGCAATCACCACCTCTCAATTTTTAATATGCACCAAAAATCATATTTGAATTTTTTTTATTAATAAGACGATATTCAAATCAATAATAATCACATTATATTTTCATATGTATTAAGGTAACAAATTAAAAAATATATATTAGAAATAGAGTGAATAAAAATTGTCAATTGATTAAGAAAGTTAGAAAATTGACAAATAAAAGAAGAAAAATGGAGCAACCTATGAAAATATGCCTAAGATAATGTGAAAAGTTGTGGTCTATTCGTTTTGCAGAAACAAATATATATAGATGAGGAAAAGATATGACCATGCAAGTGAAATGACTGTTAGCTTTCCAGAGGCATTAATTTCATAGCATTTATGTATAAAAAATGTAGTGAAAGTAATAAAGATTAGGCATGAAAGGTAACGTTTAGTAAAAAAAAAAAAAAGGGAATGACAGCATTAAATCTTTCCTTGATTTGTGCATCTATCCATAAATCATAAGGAGCTGTCCCGGATTGAAAATGTTGAAATTGATATAAAGGATCAGCTATGAAAAATACAGCTTTTAAGCACCTTTAATACATAATTAAAACGGCAGCATTAAAGCTTCCCTTGATTGTAAGAAAAAAGGAACTGTCTAGCAAATCATTTTGAAATATTATGAGATGCTGCATACAATCTTTAAACAGAACTAAAGCATCAGCGAAATATCATATATATCATACAAATATACTAAGTGGTACTAATATAGAAAAATAATAAAGATATTAGGAATTGAAATTGAATAAATACAATCAAAATTTTCTTTATTTAAGCTTGAAAGCTTGTACAAAATAGCATATATATATAATATCAAATATGTTCAAAAATTGTTATTTAGTATGATAACAGAATTCAATAATTTCAAATCTCCAAGAGAACAAAATCAATTAATACCCTCTGACACAAAATGAATTGAAGATTCAGAAATCAGAAATATAGTCTATATAGATATCAGTATATGCATCAGTACCTTGGAGCAATAGAAATCAGAAAAAGTAGGTAGCTGCAATGGAGAAACTGACCTGGTGCTCTTTTCTCCTCAAATAGAAATCAGTTCAAGCTTTTCATGGTGTCCTATTTTCTTCTACTCTCCTGGTCTCGCATTTTGTCCATAGCGTTGGTGAATAATCAATCAGTGAAGAGGATGACAATTGATCCGTCAAACTGATTGGAGAAGATGGATGTGAACATGGATCGGCGACCGGTATTGAACATCAGAAGAAAGAAACAAACTTGTATAAAAATGTGTACCAGGATTGACTTAGTGAAACATGTAGCAGTAAAAAAAAATGAAAAGATTATTATGTTGAACAGAAAATCTTGCTTGTATAAGGACATAATAAACCCAGTGAGCTCTCAATTTTGCCTAATTACCCCAAAATTGGTTATTTAACCGGTAATAATTCAACTAATCTAATTAAGGGAGATTGGTAATTCAACTGGGCAAAATATGCAAAGAAATCTAATTCTTAAACCGATCTCCTAATTACCCCAATCAGACCTGAATCAAATTCTAAAAAAAAATCCTAATTCTTAAACCAATCTCTAAAACAGATTAAAAAAAAAGGGTTGGGGTTAAGATGCACACTCAAATTTAGGAAGGAAATCAACTAATCTAAATAATATCGAGGTTGTTGTCCTTGAAGGAATCAAGGCGCTGACGGCAGGGGCACCTTGTTAAAGGTGGATGTGGAGGCGGAGGCGGAGGCGATGAAGAGAGTACTTGATCAGATCATTGAAGGCCGCGGCAGGACATTGGGCTATGATTCGGAGTACATGGTACCGAAGACTCTGATGCGTGGAGTGGACACGAACATACAGACCTGATAAAATAACATAGTATAACATTGTAAAGATACACTGAGTCTTCACTTCTCTGTTATTTGTCACAATTCAATTAAAATAGTATCTCGAAACTTATAGTTGTGTGTAATTGTGTAGCAATTTGATGGTTACTGATATTTACGGTGTTCTCAAAGAAACTTTATTGAATATAAATTGCATGTACAACGGTAACTGCATTTTATGTGATGGGCTCACTGTTTGTGTAGTAAGGTCCTGAGCCTTACAGAGCATATTGTTGGTCAACACTGTTTATAGACATAAAAATGAGCAATCACATAGAACCAAATTTCATTGAATTTCAAAGAAACCTTAAATCAACGAACTAAATCACAGCTTGTAGAAATAGTCTAAGAACCCAATCACCTCCCTTATTGGTATTAGTGATTTTAAATATTTGCTAGTTAGCAATTGTTGTTTACATGAAATTGAAAATATTATTATACATCTTAATATCCTGAACTTTCTTTTTTTTTTTTTCTACGGATATCCAAAATCCAACTTCATAAGCTTATTATTGGTCAAAAGCATATTTCGGAACTTTAGCAAAATATTACCCAAACACATATGATTGCATCAAATTCAATTTACCATAAAATGACCGTATTAGGTTGAAATAAAAAAATAAATAGCACCTAAAATGACCCATTTTGCTTAGGGGAGAGTATCGTCTGCCAACCTTTTAAGGTTGGTAGAGTGCCAACTTTTGATCCGAACCGTTCGATCTAATCTCGACGGTTAAAATTTTTTTCAGGCCTATCAATCTGGTATTATGCACGGGGTTCCCATTAACCATTGAGATTAGATCTAACGGTTCAGATCAAAGATGTGCACTCTACCAACCTTAAAAGGTTGGCAGAGGATATCATTCCTTTTGCTTAGAGGTGCGATGGCCAGTGTTCTTCTCTAAATCTGAAGATAAACAAAAAATTGATCTTGGCAAGTTTACATTAATAAACTTAAATACAATTTCTGTTTGAACTCAAAACAAAATATAAAACTGACAATATTAAGTTTATTGGTGGGGTATCTGATCTTTACAAAAACAAAAAAAATAAAACTGAGGCCCAAATTAAAAGATGATAAACCTTGTGTGAAGGGGTTGCTATACTGGAGAAGGAGAATCTAGGGGCAGCATGGCCAAGAACGGTAGCCATCAAAGGAGAAGACTTCGCCTTGTAATTTTGTCTACCCCAAACCCTAGATTGACTGGAGAAGAGAGAGAAGTGAAGATGAGGTATGTGAGGAGGGAGCAGTGAGATAGGAAGAAGAGGCGAAATTTATAGACAGCGAAGGAGGAGGCGGAGGGGCAGGTGCAGGGATAGTGGATAGCCAACGTTGGCTTCGTGAAGAGGAGTAGAGGTAGGTTTGCGTACAGAGAATGGAGAGGACGAAATGAAAAAAAAAAAAATAAGATGAAGAGGTAAATGAACCGGACGGATCAGAAAGAAAAAACCAACGGCGTAGATGCCGTGTCGCGCGAAATTAAATCAAAATTCTAGTCGACTCTCACGCATCTTTATTTAGGGTGTGTTTGGTAGAAAAGTCATGTGGGGACAAATAGCTAATTCGTCTGCTTATTTGGGGTTTCTCTCTCCTCGCTTATTTGTCTTCTAATTCGTCCAAAAGGAGAAATTACAATAACGTGCTCGATTGGTTATTTCAATTGCTTGTTCGTTGTTTGGTTTCCGTCTTGTTGGGTCTAATTCAAGAATTAGCTTATTCGGTCTAATTCAAGAATTAGCTTATTCGGACTGATTCTGATTACAAAGTTGGGGATCGAATTAGAAAAAAACAATCCTCTACCTAACAATTGAAACGTAGTCTTGTACTACCTTTCCCATGCACCTAACCCCAACTCCCCAGCTACACAGTTCTCAACTACTCGTACCTCCTTTTTAAACCTTCCTCAGGGGAGATTTGTGCTACACTGCTACTTCACTAGTTCTTTAATACCAACTTCAATTCTGATTTGATCTTTCGTAACAATGGCGCAACAACCATTGAATCAGGAAGAGGTATCGCCAATCCTCTCTCTCCCCCTTCTTTTTGCGATTAATTACTGGGCTTAATTTTTCTCTCTATTTTACGCACTCGTACTTCACAAACCTGGGTTTGAATCCTTGTCTCCACGAAAAAAAAACAAAAAGGACACAGGTAGTGCCTAACCAACTGGATTAGGCTGCGTTGACTCTACTGAGCTTAATTCAATTCTTCTTTTTAATTTCATAGAAAACACAGAAGTTCCCTATTGCTGCTTAGTTATGCAATTAGCTTCTAATTTGACTAATTGTTTATCTATAGGTTGTACTAGGTGAAGAAATTGGCAATGTGAGGTTGATTACCTTAAACAAGCCTCGTCAATTGAATGTCATCTCTTCTGAAGTGGTACTAACCGTTTATGAGTCTTAATTTTCTGGGAAGAGAAGCATTATTTTGGTTAAATCAAGTAAAATTTATAAATAATACATAAGTTTATTTTCCTTATCTCGCAGGTTGCTCTTATGGCTAAATATCTAGAGAAATGGGAGAAAGACGATGATGCTAAGTTGGTCATCTTCAAGGTACATATTAATTTGTGTTCTTTTGTAATATACAATTAAAAGTTTTTCAAATAAAATTATTTGATAACAAGTAATGATAATTTAAAGGGAAATGGTCGAGCTTTTTCTGCTGGCGGCGACCTGAAAATGTTTTATGAGCACAGATCAGGTAAGAACATATACTCTTTCATTATCACTTAAATTCAGTTCGCCATATATGTCTGCATCTGCTTTATCTAAAATGAAGAGATGATATCACAGTCTGATGATAATACACAGTTTTATTTTTTTATTTTTGGTAGGGGGAGGGGGACTGGGGGTGGGTTGAAATGGGTCTGGTCCATTGCTTTGTAGATTTAACAGAAAAAATAAAATTATAAATAACATTAAACTGAACTCCTACCATATATCGGCTTGTGATACTGCATTGCTGAAAATAATCATATTTGCCTTATTCTTTTTGTAGATGATACTTGTCTTGAAGTTGTTTATAGAATGTACTGGCTTTGCAATCATATCCACACATATAAGAAAACAACGGTATGTAAATTATATTAATTAACTTGTCTTCATTAAATTATTGCCAATTCTCTTGTAGCTGTCAACCAGGTTTTTTAACCCAATTTCATGCACAGGTGCTTAGCATTTCTGGTATGCTAAGTTAGTGATTCCCTCAATTGTTTCTTTACCCCTGTTTATTTTATCCTGTCTATTATTGTTTATAGATAATATCATAACTCCAATACCCCATTCACCGTAACAGAAGTTCAACTCAAAACAACATAGATGTGCTATTGTTGGACAAATTATTGTATATATAAACACCACCACCCAGTTTCCTATTTTTCATACCCATTGTAATCAGTAGCTTTTATATTTTTACTGTTTGAAATATGGTGCAGGTTGCTCTTGTTCATGGAATTGTGATGGGTGGAGGAGGGGCTCTGGTTGTTCCATCCAAATTTTCTGTGGTCACTGAAAATGCTGTATGTTTCTTCACAAAACAATACTATTTAACTGAGCCAATTTTCAAATGAGGAAGGTTCCGCTACCAACATTTCGGTTGCCTCCAAATGCCAACATTTTACTATTTAGTTAATTTTTATAATTTTAAAATTCAAACTTAAAATCCAAACCGTTGATCTTATTTAGTTTATCGAGCGATGTGTTTTCATATAAGTTTTGAAAATTTTAGAGTTTATTTGATACTCGATCAAGAGATAAAAAAACAAACGAACCTTGCTAACTATGATAGATTCGTTCTATTACGTTCATGTTTTAGCCTCTGATCGAGTATCAAATAAACTCTAAAATTTTCAAAACTTATATGAAAACACATCGCTCAATAAATTAAATAATAAAATCAACGGTTTGGATTTAACGTTTGAATTTGAAAATTTTAAAAATTAACTAAATAGTAAAATGTTGGCATTAGGGGGCAATCAAAATGTTGGTAGCGGAACTTTACTCTTTTGAAATATATATTTCTAGGTTTGCTCACTTCAGTTGCAAGGCTATTGACCAAAAAATAGTTTTCCACCACGGCCACATATTTTTCATTATTATAAATTGCTCCAAGTAATTTTTATCATTGAGGTACCTGCAAGTAACACCTGACTGTTAGGTTGTCACAGCAGAAATACTGTGTTCCATTAAATCTTGACAATTTCACCCTTGATTTAATGAGTGCTTTTCCTTAGCAACCTTAATTGAGCTATGTAAACCCATTCAATGTTTGGTTTGAAGCTTAATAATAACTCTGAGAGAAGCTCAATTTAAATCAATGCAAAATGGTTGAGATTCAGTCAATCTTACCTCTGTTAACCAAGAATGTTGGGGACCCATAAAAGGAAAAAGTCCCAAAAGGATTTAGGGAAAAAAATTTCTGGCTGCATTCAGCAATGGATCAAATGGATTATTTTCTGGTTTGAATGGAACACTCAATTCGTAGGTTATCATCATGCAAATATATATTTACGTACTCTAGCTATAATATTTCACTGCCAACCCTGATGAGTCTTTCTTTTCCATTACCTGATAAACTACATAAAGCAAAGCAGGTTTTGTTGTCAGATTTCAGGCTTGAATAAATTAACATGTGATAGTTTGAAATAAGTTCAATTTTGTGGTTTTCTTCAAAAAGAACAAGGCCACAAAGAAGTAAACAGGCTAATAAGGATAGTTTCATCAAGCAATACTTAAAATGGCAGGGATGAAAATATGAATTTCTTGGATTCTGCAAAGCAAAAGAAATTGATACTTTTAGGTTGTATTTTTGGGTAGCAAAGTAATTTTGGAATGTGACCGGATTATGTAGGTTTTTGCAATGCCAGAAGTAGCTGTTGGACTCCATACTGATTGTAGTTTCTCGTATATTCTTCCTAGACTTCCTGGATATCTAGGTTAGCATCTTATAAGCAAGATTTGTTTCAAAAATAATTATTTCTTGAAATAAAATTGACACTAAAATCACAGTAGCAGTGATTTGGTATAAGCTGATATCAGATCTGCTGTATCTGATGAGGCAAAATAAAGATATAATTGAAGGGCTAATAGAAAACAAAAAACAACATGTTGGAACATTTTTATTGGAATGAAACAAACAAGAACAAATGCTTTATCAAGTAGTGAACTACTTACCTCTTTGTCCATAATCTAACTGAATCAAGAGTACTAGCATTTTAATATTCACTTCATAACTTCCGAGTTAATACTAATCATAGCAATGCTTATCAACATATATAGCTTGGTGCTTGTAACAGGGGAATACCTGGGCTTAACTTGTGCAAGGCTTAAAGGAAAGGAAATAGTGGCCGCTGGTCTTGCAACTCATTTTGTGCCTTCTGATGTATGATTTCGGCACCTTTAGGGTTTCATTATAATAACGAATTTATGATTATTTTTGTTTTACAAATTCCATAGGAATTAAAATTTTGATGAAAATTAGGTTCATCCAATATTGAGAAAAATGGATTACTTATTGCACCATATGTACATGGTGTCTGAGCTCTGACGAGGATTAGACAAATAAAAACATAAATTCAATTTCAGACATTATCTGAACTAGAGAAAAGGCTACTGAGTTTAAGCTCTGGTGATGATTCAACTGTACGAGCTACAATTGAGGAGTTCTCTTTGGATGCTAAGCCAGATGAACAAAGCATCTTAAATAAGTAAGCATTGTTCTAACTCATGTCCATTTTAGTACCATTATAAAAAGTGTGAAATTCCTTAATAGAGCCTTCACTTCTGAGAGGGTACTGGTTCAGTACCTGAATTGTACAGCTTCTGGCTGATCTTTGTTATTTTAAGCTTGAAAATAACACAAACTTCTAAGTACTACTGGCATTTTACTTTTCTTTCCTGTTATAGGCTTTCAGCAATTGATAGATGCTTCTGTGGGGATTCAGTAGAGGAGATTATGAAGTTACTGGTGGGTCCTCTTTCTAAAAATACAAGTTGTATTACTACGTTAAGAGTTTATTGTTCTTGCAATTACTATGTGGTGTATGACCTAATTTTGGTCAAAATGCAATGCAGATCCTTCTGCAACAGAACATTGCTTAAACACTTCGCCAGTGTGAATTTATTTTTTGATTTATAGTCACATTTTATGGTTGGCAACCTCAACTATATAAAAGTAATCGTAAAGATGCACTCTTTTGATTTTAGGAAGAAGAAACAGGCGGAGAAGGAAATGAATGGATAACATCAACTATCAAAACTCTGAAGCGGTCATCTCCCAGTTCGCTCAAAATTACCTTGAGATCGGTAATTTATCTTGTTCTCCAGGAAATATATTCAGTTGAGAATTGAATTTATGTACTGATTTTCGTATCATTTAGATTCGTGAGGGCAGGAAGCAGAATCTTGCTGAATGTCTGAAGAAGGAATTTAGACTCACCATGAATATTCTAAGATCAGTTATTTCCGGTGACTGCTATGAGGTATGAACAAGAATATGACAGTATTTGTTTTTTCAATTAAACAACGGTTGTTTGTCTCACTAAGTCTCTACATCTGTTCTTTGAAAGGGTATGCGAGCTTACATTGAGAAAGACAACTCTCCAAAGGTAACCCTCCTGTTTAGGATTAAATTGTCCTAAAAAACTGTGCTTTATGTCCTTGATTGTAGCTCTCTGTATTACAACTCACTATTGGTATGAATGGACAAATGTTTGTTTCTAATCATTTGGCATTATAACCGTTCCATGAGTTATTACAAATCATTGGCTGTTTCTCTCCTTCTATATCTGAATATTTGTGACTCATGATGCAGTGGAATCCACCAAGTCTTGAAGAAGTGAGCAGTGAAATGATCGATCAAGTTCTTAAGCCATTTAGTGCCGAGCTGGAACTTCAGGTCCCATCTGAGGAGGCTTCCAGGTTTGATAAAATACTTTCTCAAAATCTAACTGGATTTCAAAAGATAATAATGTTGATGATGATCACAACAACAATGACTGAAACAAGTAATTTAAACAGTAAAAATTCTACTATATTCCTTAAAGGAGCATGAAAAATCTGTCCGGCCCGTCCTCTATCCTTAATTGTACTAAATATATGATATAATATTAATCTGTTTGTACTCATTTCTGGGTTGAGAAATATTAATTGGACAATTTAAGTACTTCCAAAAACAAATGCGCGAGGATATGAGAATAACTTCATTGCTAATCATCTACTGTGTGTTTATTCTATTTTATGCGTCTTTTATCTATCATCGCAGGTGGGATGGCAAGTATGAGAATACAGTGTACAACAAGCACTAATTTGGGAATTTATTTTTGTTTCCTTTAGAAGGGGCGAGCTTCCTGTGGTGCCTGTCATTTAAATCATGTATGCTCTAGTATTATATTTAGGAATTCAAAACTATAAATAAAGCTTTGCCCGTTTGTGGCAGTTATGCACTATATTTATGTGTTTTCCTTTTATGCCTACGACTATAACAAGTGAAGGTTCTTTTCTTGAGACAGAAACATAATCCTGTCATCTGCAAGCAATAAGAGTCATCATATAAATCAAATAATCCTTTTGCATTGTTATATTTATCATTATTAAATGAGGAGACTCCAAATTTTAATTTCGGTCATTAATTGGTCACGACTCATTTTAAAGCTAGTTAATATCACCACAATTTTCTGAGCTAATATTGCCTCAATTGGATGAGGGGTGTAATCTGAAACAAATGAATCACATAGAGGCTCTTATTATTACAAAACAAAGGAAAATGAAAGAATGGATACAATCTGAAACGAAACCAAGCTCCCAATCAAATGGGAAATTTAATGAAATTCTCCAAGTCTATTTGTTCAAACAACATACAATTTTTTCATAATTTGAAACCTGCTATCAGGTAAGAAGAAACTTTGGTCAACAAAAATGTCCGGACGGTAAAATCCTTCTTCAAGAATAAGAGAGAATAAGAAACAGAAAAGGAAAGATGGAAGAGTGGATAATCAAACATGAAATAAAGAAATAAGTCGATTTATTCATTCCTCTTTTCTCACAAATACATGATATAAGAAATAAACCTCTCCTCTCTTCCTCTTTCTTTCTTCCTTATTTTTGGCGACAAAAACACCCGTATATCAAATGCTGTAGTTTATCGAGGAATTGGGATCCTTGAATGAGAATAGGAACACAAACATAATAACCAAATATGTGATGATAGCCCTCCATTAAATTTATTCAGTTCCATCTGATTGTCAGTCATGATAAAAGCTAAACCTAGAACGTAATTTTCTAATTTTTCCTATTTTTATGACGGGCGGCCATTTTAAGCAAGAGGATCAGTTAAGATATAGACTATTAGAGCAAAACTTCACATTTTAAAAGTAGGAATATGATTTGTAGGTATTAACAGAAAGTATAAGGTCATGTGAACAATCATCAATCAGCTAAAATTTACGTTTTTATTCCTTTTTTTTTTTCATTTAATCAAGTCAGGAACTAATTGACAGTCCCATAAATGTCAAGCTGACTAGAGAAAAATATCTTAGAAAGCATCCAGCCTAAATGTCCCTTTGATCAGCTTCCTATTCAGGCTCTCAAGCAAACATTCAGATTTCCATGTAGGGTGAATCTCAATTTGAAATAGAATACTAGTTTGTAGGAGTACTCAAGAGATAATTGTTAATTAGAACACACAAGCATTATCTTTTATGTGGTGGTTTGTTCTCATTGTTACAAATAGATCTCAAATATTGCTTTGGAAACATTTGAACTACAGTCAGCAGTCTCCCAAAATTCGTAATTAACAACATAAATTTGAAAGAAAATCAGAGTACATGAGTAAGATAATCGTCATACATGGATCAGACATTGAAATAGCAAAATGAAACAGTGCCATATACATGTTACATATTCTCTCTCACACATTACAGACGGATCAAGAAACAAAACATTACTGACATAGAAATGTTCTGGATTACTAGATCTAACACCTTGACACATTATACCTCGGAATGATAGGTTTGATGGTTATCCCAACATCTGAAGAGGCCATGTTCACCGTCAAAAGTTTGTTTATTTTCCTTGCTTCTTCTGATTCGTACTGCATATTCCTTAAAGTGTACAGTATGTTAATACTATTTAGATTTTTAGCATTTAGTAGAAGAAATTTTGGAAAGCGGAAACAATCCTCTGACATATAATAGCTATCCAAATGAAATGTAGCTGTTGTCAAGTGATATTTTACACATTCGGCAGGCAGTTGTTTGCCCCAGAAATCCAATTCCGGAGCATCAGGATAACAATTTTGTTCAACCTAAAATCAAAATGGAAAAAAACACTAAAATTTATGCTAAAGATGGTAGTTTGTACAAAAATCAAGTGGACTATATAGTATAATAGAGTAATCAAAAAGCAGTAGCTAGATAGTTTTTCATTAAAATTCTTACATTAACATGATTTTTGCCCTTTTTATTTCTAAGGTGGACTCAGTGCTTTGCTCAATCACGGATCAGGTTTCATTGCTTTGTCACTCAATAGTAGAATCAAGTCAGGATCTTATGATGTTCTTTCTCTTTAGTTATTTATTTCTTTATTTATTCATCTTTTGGTTTACCTGATATTTGATGCCAATTATGCAAATTGACCTTTAGTAAATGCACAATATCTCCGTGATGACCTAATAGCTAATAAATCACTGGGACAGAGATTACTTCTGAAATTGTACATACATGAATTATGATCTCCATCAAATGTGGGGAGATGTTGAGTAGATATGATATGATCTTATCGGAAGTATGGCAATTAGAGGGCCAACTGAGGCATAATTTCTTCAGATCAACCAAATAGAATTCTGGAGATAAAATTGTCGGTAAGACAATCCCTTCTTCTGCCAACGCCTAGTACGAGAATAAAAAAGCATTATAGATGTTATATTAGACTAGAGTCATAATACACCAAAAGCTCACTTACTAGAACTAGTCAACATAGTCTTTTTTGGACAGAATCAGCAATGAAAAACTTGCATTTGAATTTACTTGTATGCAAGAGTTCCATAATCAAACTGATTAGTGTGGTTTATGGGGGGACCTATTTAGCAGGCTTTGTATAGATTGGTTCAGTTTTGACTGCAGGCGTCTGATTTCTTGGCTGCAGCAATGCCCTTACAAAGATATAACTTTTCAGTTTGAAGTAGTCCACTAAGAATAACTTAATTTGTAAATATAATTTGTTTATGCAGCGTAAAATGAATTCTATGCTTTTCAGTTTGAAAGTAACATTAGTAATTGTTTCTTAAAAAATTGCTTAGTATAACAGGGTAAAATACATTCTAAGCTCTTTTTGTTTTTTTGTTTTTTTGAGTCATGTCAAGTCCTGGACTGAGGAGGTCAGGTGAATTATCAATCAGCCAATCAATTGTGCTAGTAAAAAAAACACGTATAAATTGACCGAAACGACAAAAGTGACAAAAGTTTGTCAAAAATCACTAAAATGACTAAAGTTAAAAAAAAAATTTGCTTCTAGCAGCAATAGTACTGCCGTTAACATCACTATAGCGGCAATGCTATTGCCGCTGGAAGCGATTTTTTTTTCTCCGGTCTCGGCAGCTTTTTTTTTCCACATTACTTTTTCCTTTTTTTTTGGTCAGTTTTCGGCGGCTTTTGTGAGCACAGTAAAAAAAAATAAAAAAAAATCCTTCGAGCGGCAATAGTACTGCCGCTAACATCACTATAGCGACAATGGTATTGCCGCTCGAAGCCAATTTTTTTTTTGTTGTGCGCAAGTTTTTTTTTTTTTTGCTGTGTCTTTTCCTTTTTGCTTTTACTTTTACTGTTTTCTTTTTTTTTTGACCTGATTGATTTGGATACTGATATATTATTATATTTTTGGGATGAAATAATTAAGTATTTATTATTTAAAGAACAATAGTAAGAAATGGCATGGTACTTTTTATAAATTTATTAAATTGTAATTCTTGTTAGGAACTCAAGTTCTCGTGCAATTTTAATTTTTATTAACATTTAACAAGCAATTAATACGCACGAAATACCGGATCTAGTTATTCAAGTAATTAACACGTAAAAGAAGAAGCGTAGGAGGTTTACCTCTCGCGAAATCGTATTCGCGAGTCTCGAATCCAATCTCTTGGAGTCGGTGGTGTGCTCGTCACCCTCGCGACTACCTCCGGTTGCCTCGAGTCCACCTAGAAGATTAACCAAAGTCTCAGGACAACTGCTAGCTTGTCCGAGACGATAGCTAATTCCCTGTTGTTCTTCTTCGCTCGATTAACCGATTAATTGGAAGAAGAAGCGCTCAACTCATGAGCAAGAGAGATGGAGGTGGAGGCGCACTAGAGAAGAGAACAATTGCTGTTCTCTTGTGAGCCGTCGGCCAGAGAGAGAGGGAGAGAGAGATTAGAGTTTTTCCCACGTTATTTCCATAAACAACGCTGCCTTATATAAAGACTAGCTCTCTTCTAATTTTTGTCTGGACAAAAATACCCCTCAAAATCCGAAAATTTTAGGGTTTATGTGGACTAACCCACATAATATAATGGCCCATTAATTTACTCTATTAATCCATCTCTAATCGGGCTTTTAATTAACTGATTAAATAAAAAACCGATTAGCTCAGTATAATAAATATACATTGAACGAAATTAATTATTAACATATTAATAATTAATTTGGAATTAGCATATGCATTATATTATTTCTATATAATCCTCTTGAGTTAATTAATTATAACGGTTTGTAACGGTATATAATTAATTAATCAACTTATCATATTTTCGCAGTACTCGCTACTGTGAATAAATAAATAATGCATGTCTGGTTAAAGTTCTATTTGTGTGACCCTTTGAGGATTTATGCTATGTTGGCCATGGAAAATAAATCACCATTTATTTCCAATAATCATAAGCGGTATCTAGCAACACGTTATGATTCCCAATTCGCATAAATAAATACTGTACCAATACAGTACTTCAATCCTGCATAAGAAAAGTATCTTATTATTTTGATTCATATGTCACATGATATCCGTGTATAATCCAAGATAGGAATGTGTCATTCTTGCAGATTATACGTTTCTTGATCTAGAGTTGATCGCCTAGTTGCGCGTGTTAGAGTTATGTCCTAGAAGTCAACAGTTTAATGACTTAAGTATTAGTTTATGTTATTGATGATATTTAATCATTTGTTCCTAGAGTTTATTAGTGACAAATCATTCAGGTTGAGGATCTGAATTGTAGATCTCTGTGGATCATTCATTAGAATGACAGTAATAAATCTAAATCGTCCGCAATCTTGATAATTAACAAGAAACATTCATTATCATAAAAGATTAGTATGCAAGTTAAGTGATGATTAAGTTCTACAAATCATAGGTAAGGTGTTACCAACTTATTTGCATATGTGTATGTTATTAGAACATAGTACATGACATGATCCAATGAAATAAACATATGGATTGTGTTATGTGTCATTGTTTATTTCATTTGAGTTTGATTCTAAGTTCGAGATGGTTCAACTTTTCCACATGACAATAGGTTCAATAAATATCGTCTACCGTTGATTCCTGATAAGAGCTGCTATACGGACTTTATTTATGTTCTCTTGAATTGTGCGGGAAAAAGTTATTCATCAAGAAAACCGTATGTCCCTCATTAATTCACTTAGTGAGTGATGATATCTGTTTGGACCCCTTTATAGAGATGGATTGTTTGCCGGCAACTTGTACAATCATCTCTATATCAAGAAACGTATAATCTGTAAGAATGATACATTCTTATCTTGGATTATACGATGGTATCATGTGACATAAGAATCAGACAATGAAAAACTATTATTTCTTATGCAGGATTGAGATATTGTAGCAGTACACTATTTATGCGATTGGGACTCATAACGTATTGCTAGATGCCGCTTATAATTATTGGAATTAAATAGCGATTTAATTTCATGGCCAACATAGCATAAATCCTCAAAGGGTCACACAAATAAGAATTTAATCACACGGTGCAATATTTATTTATTCGCAGCATTATATTGCGAAAATATGATAAGTTGATTAATTAATTATATACCGTTGCGAACCGTTATAATTAATTAAGTCAAGAAGATCATATAGAAATAAATTAACACATTTGCTAATCCCAAAATAATTATTAATAAGTTAATAATTAATTTTGTTCAATACAATTTAATTATAGGAATTAAATAGAGCTTATGGACCTTTATTTAATTAGTAAATTAAAGGCCCGGTTTGAGTACGAGAGAAAGGTCCATTAATTAATTGAATTAGTGGACATTTAACACATCACAAAATGAGCTTGATAGCCCATATAGTGGCTGCCCTAATAGGGGTAAAAAGGTCCCTAAAATTTGTGGAGTGTTTGGTCTATAAAAGAAGGTCATTTGTGAGAGAGAAACCCTAGCCACCATAGCCTTTTCTCTCCCTCTTCCTCCTAGAACGAAAATTAGAGAGAAAATTTCAGAATTTTCATCTCTTTCTCTTGCTCTTAATCCACCTCAAATACTCGTGTGTTGAGCCTTCTCCCTTCTCCATTAATTAAACTAGTTAATTGAAAGAAGTAGAAGAGAGAAAACCTTGGAGATTAGTTGCTCTCCTCTTTCTTGCTAGCACAAGTTGAAAGAGGATGTGATTAAACTTTTAGGTGGACTCGAGGTGGCCGCCGGCGACTTAGTGGTGAAGGAGAGCACGCCACCGACTCCCACGCATCGGATTCGAGCCTCCTAGTTGCAAGTCTAGGAGAGGTAGCATTCCTATTCTCTATCTCGTGTGTGTTGATGCTTGAACAAGATCCATCGAGGTCTTTGTTGGTTAGATGGTTAATTAATGGTTAATTAACAAGAAATTTTGAAAACAAGGACTTTCTAACAGTGGTATCAGAGCTCTAGGTCGTGCTTGGGCATTTTAACACATAATTAGATGAGAAATAGTTAATTAACACATGGATTAATGATGCACTTGCTTGTTGTCCGGACCTGTTCTCTATTTTCGAGATTATTTTGATTTTTTCGCTGAGGAAAGCTTTCAGAAAAATTCTAAATTTAATTGGAAGTTGTAGATCTATGAGATGTGGTCCTTTTGCCACTAGTTTCGCCTTTTTCTAAGCAGTTATGAATTTCTGGCGAATTAAACGGTAACAGTGCGCAGAACCAGCTTCTGTCTGCACAGTTCTATTTTTATGGCTTGTAAGATTTATTTTTCGAAAATAGATACCTGTATTCCTTAGCTAGAAATCTTGTAAAGTTGATGCTCTTTCTGGACATGTAAAATTTTTTGCATGCTTCGGATTTTATGTGGGCGTTCAAGTCATGAGAAGTGAATCGGTTGTTAGATCTGGTTTTCCAACCAATTGATTGTTTGGATAAACTGTACTTATTGAGAAAACTTTATGGAAAAGTATACAAAGTTTCTACTTGAAGTTAGGAATCTGTGAAAATTAGTTTTAAAAAATTTCATTAAGATTTGATACCTCAACTGGGTGAAAAATTTTTAGTCGTCAGTCTGTTCCAGACAGGACAAGTAGCTTGTATGCTATTTATCTTGATGATTTTAAATAGAACTAGTTGATTTTCTTTTCATGGATTGGTAGCCTATAATATATAGTAGATTTGTTATATAAATTATTTGCATGAAAACGTTTTGGAAGACGATCCTACAGACCAAAAGGGTTAGACAAAAAATAGAAAATAGGATAACGGTGTTTCGCGCACAGTTTGAGGATTTGTTAATTTTATTTCTCTCTGATGGTAAGTGATCTCTCCCTGAAATTTTGATAGGTAGTTACACTCATAATAGGAAGTATGCATGATTTATTTAATAATTTTTTGAGACCAAAAAATTTCAGATTTTATCGAGTCCCATTTAATATTTTAAATAGTTAAAATATTTTCTAATTAATCAAACTAGTTGAATAGTTAATTAGAATACTCCTTGATATTCTTCCTTTCTGTTTTTCAAATATTGATTTGGCTTTTCAAATGGTTTAAGCAAATTAGTTGTTTAAAAGTTAAAATTTTTATGCGGAAAGACCCGAACTACAAGCGATGTGCAAAGACTCTAATTCATTGTTGTTAATTAAGAAACAAAGGGACATGTGCTAACTTTGTTTTGTAGGAAGGATTTGCAGTCTAATTCATTGTTGTTAAATAAGAAACAAAGGGGCATGTGCTAACTTTGTTTTGTAGGAAAGATCGTGAGTTTAGTATGGCTCAAGACACCAATGCCTTGTGTGTTGTAATTTTGTGAATGCATGTGATTGATTGTATGTAAGGCCTTTGGTGCCATGGTTAATTAATTAATAATGATTAATTTCTTAATGTAACTTGTGAAGCTTGCATACCCTTAAGGCTAGGAGGGAATTAGGGATATTTTCACATGTATTTTTTGTTCCTTTAATTATATATGATAGGATTCATATGATTAGTGAGAGGGAATTAGTTTTGCTACATAGAGATGCGACGGAACTAATGCAAGTGGGAGCCATACAAACCCACAACAATGCTTGAGATGCTTATTATTATGTGAATGTTTGTGGAAGCTATGAATGTCATAGGATAGGTATGGGTGTATGTTTACACGATCACCAAACAAGAGTCACATAATTGTTTGTCCCAATTTAATTGATTAAGTAGACCACCCTCCTTCTCTCTATCCCTTTCACGTCGATTGCCCTCTCATGGCGCGATCCGCCCAAGCGGACGTCATGGTTGTCAATTCGATAGTCGGGGTACAAATAAAAGAATTTTGTTAGGAGCAAATAGAGAGAGGTTACTTATTGATGGACCCAACTAGAGTTTGGATATCGGAACGAAGTTTGTAAATATATATAGATATTCATAAACCAAGAGTCATATGGTTGATATGATTGGTTGGAGAACCTACATTGTCTAGTTAAGTAGGGTGACGTGCCATAGCAGGCTCTACTTGATAAAAACATGGATCTTGGAGAACCAACTACATTTGGGACATTAAATAAATGTAGTGGGAGTTTTGTTTATCATTATTAAAAAAAACATTGCATAAACTAAATGACCTTAAAATTAAAATTGTTATAGATGTTTAAACGTGTTAATTTTGTTGCGATTAATCTTTGAAAAGAACAAGCTCGTTTCTAAAGGTATTTATTTGGAGAAATAATACCGATTCCTAAGACATGATCTTAGTGAAAAGAAACTTGAGCATGCTTATTCCCAAAACTTTCCTCAACTTCCCGAACGTGACATTGCATTGATTGATTGACTTTTAGCGAAAATTTATTCAATAAAGCGGATGTCGATATCCTCATTTTTGGAATTTTAGACTTTTGAATTAGAGAATTCATACGGATTATATTTGACTCCTACGCTCTCATCCACTTACTCAAGAAGGTGTTCTTAGAGAAAGTAGATTTCGACTCAATCATTTATGATCGAGTGATAGAGTATGAGTTAACCAAGAGATTCTTTTTCTATAAGAAAATATATGAATGTTTCATTAGCTTACAAACCGAAAGGTATGAGTATCTAATGGCCAACTAGAGATATTGAGATCTCCAATATCAAGGATCGTTGATATTGTCATGCAATCTCTTACTTAGTAATGAAGGATATGCTGTTATTTTTCGCACACTTGTTTGTGCAAAGGTTAATTAGTCGAGTATTAAAGGAATACTTCGCTAAGGTATGAGTTGAGACTTCGAGACCCTCATTTGAGACCGTGTGTCGCACGAGATGTTTCATTTGCCATTTTATAGAGGCATTTGAAAGGTTGTCCGAAATACCATGATAAATAGAAATGTTCTAATCCTTAGTATGCTTGTCATTCAAATTATTTCGCTATCTCTAATTCACACTAGTAATTAGGTACTAGTTCATGTGCTCGCATTTAATGAAATGTGTAGGCAATGAAGAATAAGAAAAAATTCAGAATAAATAAAGTAAACTCCGTTTTGGAAATGGCTTGTTCATCTAAGCCACTACCATTGAATACGTAGAGTTATCTTTAGTTTGTTTAGGAATTAGAGGTTGTATACCTTATTCCTAACATCTCAAAATCCTTATCTCCACTTCATACTTGATGATGGATGATAATGTTAGAGTTATGTCCTAGGAGCCAATTATTAAATGGCCACTTCTATGGTTTATGTGATTGATGATATTTTATCATTTATTCCTTGATTTATTAATTGACAGATCATTCAGGTTGAGGATCTGAATTGTGGATCTCTGTAGTTCATTTATAATTAAATGACAATAATAAATCTAAAAGGTCCGTAATCTTGATAATTAACAAGGAATATTAATTATCGGATAAGATTAGTATGCAAGTTAAGTGATGATTAAGTTCTACAGATCATAGGTAAGGAGTTGCCAACTTAATTGCATATGTATATGTTATAGAACATAGTACAGGACGCGACCCAGTGAAATAAATATATGGATTGTGTTATGTGTCATTATTTATTTCATTTGAGTTTGATTCTAAGTTTGAGATGGTCCAGCTTTTCCACATGAGGATAGGTTCAATAAATATCGTCTACCGTTGATTCCTGATAAGGGCTGCTATACGGACTTTATTTATGTTCTCTTGAATTGTGCGGGGAAAAGCTGTTCATCAAGAAAACCGTATGTCCCTCATTAACTAACTTAGTGAGCGATGATATCTGTTTGGGCCCCTTGATGGAGATGGACTGTTTGCTGGCAACTGATACAGTCATCTCTAAATCAAGAAACGTATAATCTGCAAGAGTGACACATTCCTATCTTGGATCCTACGATGATATCATGTGACATAAGAATCGGACAAGGAAATATTATTATTTCTTATGCAGGATTGAGATATTGTAGCTGTACACTATTTATGCGAATTGGGAGTCATAACGTGTTGCTAGATACCGCTTATGATTATTAGAATTAAATAGCGATTTAATTCCTTGGCCAACGTAGCATAAATCCTCAAAGGGTCACACAAATAGAGTTATAATCACACGGTGCATTATTTATTTATTCGTAATAATGTGTATTACGAAAATATGATAAGTTGATTAATTAATTATATACCGTTGCGAACCGTTATAGTTAATTAAGTCAAATAGGTCATATAGAAATAAATTAATGTATTTTTAAACCCTATATAATTATTAATTAGTTAATAATTATTTTGGTTCAACACATTTTAATATAATATAGTTATATTAATTAATTGGGCCGCCGTTTAAATGTAAACCGAAAGTCCAATTAAAGAGCAATTGAAGAGGCCTATAATTAATGTAATTAGGGACCCAAATGGTGAGTTGATGTGGCCCATCAAAGCCCATATTGAGGCCGGCCTAGGCATGGTGGTAGGTGGGGTGGCAATTGTGTAAATAGATGGAACTATGGTCTAGGGTTTGAGCTCTATATAAGACCCCTCTTGGAGGCTCAAACCAACCCTATTCTCTCTCCTCTATTCTAGCCGCCACCACCTCCCTTGGCTCCTCTCTTGGCCGGCCTAGAACCACCATCTCCTCCACTATTTGCTCATGTGTTGAGCCCAAAACTTCCACCTATTAATTGTTGAATTAATCGCGCAAGGAAGAAGGGTTTAGCCTTGGCCTTTGAGTCGCTAGCACGATTCTTAAGGCCGTGATTAAGCTCTTGGTGGACTCGAGGCCGAAAGGAGAAGAAGGAAGGGCGGAGCTAGCACGCCATCGCCTCCTACGCATAGGAATCGCCTTCTAGTTGCGATACTAGAAGAGGTACAAATCCCGATTCCTTTCTCTTTGTGTGAATGCTTAAGCACTAGATCTATTGTGCATGATGATTAATTAAGTCTAATTAAAAGTAATTAGTCTAAAAATGAAAATTATGCACTTCCTAACAGTGGTATCAGAGACAGGTTGTGCTTAAGTTATTTTGACACTTAATTAAGAGAAATTAGTTAATTAATGGATTAGTAGAGTTGATGCTATTGCTTGCTGTCTGGAAACAGCAATTTCTGTGTTGTTATGCGTTTTTCGCTATGAAATGTTCTCTGGAAATTTTTTCTGTCAACTAGAAAGTTGTAGATCTGTGGATTGTGGTTCTTTTGGCGTTGGATTCACATTTTTCTGAAATTATATGGATTTACTGTGAATAAAATGGCAACGGTGCGCAGAACCAGTTTCTGCTTGCACTGTTCTGTTTGAATGGCTTAAAAGATTTATATTTTGAATATAAGTACCAGTGTTCTTTGGCTAGATTTAAAGAGGACTTGAAACTCTTTCTGGACATGTATAGAATGTTGCATGGCTCAGATTAATTCGTGGTTTTTCAAGTATGAAAAGAAAGATCTCGTCAGATCTGGTTTATTGAACAAACTGATTGTTCTAATAAACTGTACCAACTGAGAACTCTTTCTGGAAAATTGTTTGAATAGAGTTGTTTACTTTTAAGTTAGGATTCCAGGAAAATTAATTTCATAATTTTTCATGGAAGTTTGGTACCTCAACCAGGTCAAACCTTTTCGGTCGACAGTCTGTTCCAGTACAGGTCTAGTCGATTGTTAAGCTTGTAACTTGAATTTCTTAAACAAAACTTAGTAGTTTTCTTTTCATGAATAGTTATCCAATAGATTAAACAAGTTTTTCTATGTATATTGTATGTATAAAAACTGGATGGAAGGTGATCTTTCAGACCGGATGGTTGAGAAGAAAAACAGAATATCTCAAAACGGTGCGTTCGCGCACTTGTTTCAGATTTGTCTTTTTTTATTCTCTCAGATGGTTTATGATCTCTTCCTGAATTTTTGACTGGTAATTACAATCTAGACAAGGAGCTTATATAAATTATTTCATAATTTTTGGAGACCGAAAACTGTGGATTTTGTCGTGTCCCATTAGATACTTTTTATCAAAGTATTATTTATCTAATTATTCAAACTAGTTGAAAAAGTAATTAGGATACTCCTTGTGTGATCTCCTTTCAGTTTTTGATGATTGAAAAGTTTTCGAAAAGGAATTTAAACAAGTTTGGTTGTTTGAAATTTGAGCATTTATACACGGAAATTGCGAATGGCAAATAATACGCAAAGACACTTGAAAGTCATTAATTATAAACAAATTACACTAGTGGATAGACTTGTGCTAACTTTGTTTTGTAGGAGGATGTGGGTTTAGTATGGCTCATGATTCAATACCTTGTGGTTTGTAAATTGAATGCATGTGTGATTGTGTGTAATAAGGCCTTTGGTGCCATTAATTAATTTTGATTAATTTTTGTGTAACTTGAGAGGCTTGCATGCCCCTAAGGTTAGGATGGGAATAGAAATTTACACATGTGATTTTGTTCCTTTATTTTATAGGATTTAGATCCATATAGAATTTAGTGGGAGGGACAAAGGTTAGATTAGTTTTGCTACATGGAGATGCGGCGAAAACTAATGCAAGCGGGAGCCATACAAACCCACAACAATGCTTGAGATGCTTTATTATTATGTGAATGTTTGTGGATGCTATGAATGTCATAGGATAGGTATGGGTGTATGTTTACACGACCACCAAACAAAAGTCACATAATTGTTTGTCCCAAATCAACTTGATTAAGTCGACCGCCCTCCTTCTCTCTATCCCCTTCACGTCATTTGCCCTCTCATGGCGCGGTCCGCCCAAACGGACGTCATGGTTGTCAATATGATAGTCGGGGTACAAATAAATGGATTTGTAAGGAGCAAATAGAGAGAGGTTACTTATCGATGGACCCAACTAGAGTTTGGACATCGGGGCGAAGTTCGCGACGCGAACCAAGAATCATAAAGTTGTATGATTGGTTAAAGAGAACCTACCTTGTCTAGTCATTTTGGTGACGTGCCATAGCAGGTCCAACTTGACGAAAATAGGGGTCTTGGATATTCATTACTTTTAGGGACTTATATTAAAGTAGTGAAAGTTTTACTTTATTAGAAAATAAAACAAAAACATAAACTAATTGACCTTTAATTTGAAAATTGTTGTAGATGTCTTCCTCGTCTTTTTCGCTACGTTCTCTTTTAGAGAAAGAGAAGCTCGCCTTCAACGGTGCCAACTTTTTGGATTGGCACCGGAACCTTAGGCTTGTCCTTAGGTTTGAAAAGAAGGAGTACCTCTTGACCACTCCCGTCCCCGCGGCTCCCAAGTCGGATGCCCCTAAAGCGGATCAGGACGAACATGACAAGCACGTCACGGACGACATGGAGATGTCCGTCTTGATTGTCGCTGTCATGGAGTCGGAACTCCAAAAGGAGTTCATGGATAGTGGTCTAGGAGTGTTTGAAATGGTCTCTCGTCTCTCGAACATGTTCCAAACCAAGGCCCGCACCGAAAGGGCTCGTCTCATCAAGGCCGTCGCCAATACTCGATTGGCGGAGGGTCATGAAGTCGGGCCACACGTCATGAAGATGGCGGGGTTGTTTCGGCAGCTTGAAAGGCTTGATACGCCCTTCCCGGCAGGGGCGATTCAAGACTTTATTCTCAACTCTCTCCCTCACAGCTTCACCGGTTTTGTTGTGAACTACCGGATGAATGGCATGGACAAGAGCATGGATGATCTCCAAAACATGCTTGTCGAGACAGAGGAGAGTCTCAAGAAAGAGAAGGGCCCCAAAGATGTTCTTGCGGTGAGTGACAAGAGCAAAAAGAGCAAGAAAAGAAAGACCCGCCGAACTAGAAAGGGCAAAGGCCCGGTGACGCCCCAAGGTCCGGCCAAGGGAGCTCCCGAGGGTTCCAAGAGAAAGAAGAACCCGGCCACTTCCGAGACCGTATGCTATTACTGTAGCAAGACGGGCCATTGGAAGAGAAACTGCCCCAAGTACCTCGCTGACAAGAAGGCGGGAACCGTCCAGCCTTCTACCTCAGGTATATTTGTCATTGAAACCCTTCTCGCTACCTCTAACACAGACTGGATTTTTGACACCGGTTCTTGTGCTCACATTTGTCGAAATGTGCAGGCACTAAAGAGTAGGAGGCGGCTCGAGAAAGGCGAAGTACAACTCCGCGTCGGTAACGGCACGTGCGTCTCCGCTATGGCCGTTGGGAATGTGGATGTAACTTTGCCTTCTGGTTTCATTTTGGAACTCAAAGATGTCTATGTAGTTCCTTGTATCACTCGAAACATTATCTCTATTTCTTGTTTAGACTTGGATGGATTTGGTGTTGTAATAAAGAACAAAAGTTGTACTTTGTTGCGTGATGATGTTTGTTATGGTGTTGCGCATTTATTGAATGGTCTTTATGTGCTTGATTCTAGCGAACATGTTTTGAGTGTTGAACGTGACAGTAGGAAACGTAAGATTTCACATGAAAGTACGACTCTAATGTGGCATTGCCGCTTAGGTCATATCAACGAGAAACGCATTAAGAGATTGCAAACCGTTGGTCTCTTAGATCAATTCGCTTTCGAGCCAATTGACACATGCGAATCATGTTTGATGGGAAAGATGACCAAAGCGCCTTTTCCTAACAAAGGGATTAGGACAAACGACTTGTTAGATCTCATACATACCGATGTGTGTGGACCTATGAGCATTTGTGCACGAGGAGGTTATTCATACTTCATCACTTTCACCGATGATCATAGTAGATACGGGTATATCTACTTGATGCGGCACAAGTCTGAATCCTTTGAAAAGTTCAAGGAGTTCAAGAATGAAGTTGAGAACCAACTCAATCGAAAGATCAAAGTCTTACGTTCCGATCGAGGTGGAGAGTACTTGAGCCACGAATTTGGTGATTATCTAAAGGAGTGTGGAATCGTTCCACAACTCACTCCACCGGAAACACCACAATGGAATGGTGTATCCGAGAGGAGGAATCGAACTTTGCTAGACATGGTTCGATCGATGATGAGCCAAACCGACTTGCCTAAATCGTTTTGGGGTTTTGCATTAGAAACCGCAGCTTTTACTTTAAACCGTGTTCCGTCAAAGTCCGTTGAGAAGATGCCTTATGAGCTTTGGTTTGGTAGGAAACCAAGCATGCTTTTTCTCAAGATTTGGGGTTGTGAAGCTTATGTGAAAAGGCTAATGAGCGATAAGCTTGGACCCAAATCGGACAAGTGTCACTTCGTGGGATACCCTAAAGAAACCAAGGGTTACTACTTCTATAACCGCAACGAGAACAAGATAGTTGTTGCTCGTTATGGTGTGTTCTTAGAGAAGGAGTTTCTCCTAAGAAGAAGTAGTGGGAGCAACGTGGTGATTGAAGAAATTCAAGAACCGCAACAACAAGAGATGCCTCAAGTAGGAAATCTAGTTGTTCCCAATGTGGTGCCAAATGAGGTGGTAGCCGAACCCATTCCACAAGTTGTTGTGGAAGAAGAGGTTCAAGAGCAAGCTCCCTCAATTGAAGACTCAAACATATCGCGAGTCGATGATGTTGAAGTTGCACCCACACTTGAAGTTCAAGAACTAAGTCCGCAAACCGTTGTGGAACAAGTTCAAGAACCTCAAGCATCTACCCTACGAAGATCGGCAAGGCCAAGTCGTCCACCTATAAGATATTTAGGTTTGCACGACGTTCTCGTCATTGCGAATGACGAACCCTTGACCATAAAGGACATGAAGGAAAAATCCGACTCAAAGGAATGGCTCAAAGCCATGGAATCCGAAATGCAATCCATGTATGAGAACAAGGTATGGACCTTAGTTGACCTTCCCGACGGAGTAAAACCCGTTGAGAACAAATGGATCTTTAAGAGAAAGGTCGACATGGATGGCAACTTGACCATTTACAAAGCACGACTAGTTGCGAAAGGTTACAAGCAAGTTCATGGTATTGACTATGAAGAAACCTTCTCGCCAGTCGTCATGTTCAAGTCAATTCGGATCTTGTTAGCAATTGCCGCATTCTATGACTATGAGATATGGCAAATGGATGTCAAAACTGCCTTCCTAAATGGCAACTTGGAAGAGGATGTGTATATGACACAACCCGAGTGTTTTGTGGATCCAAAGAATGTTAACAAGGTGTGCAAGCTTCAAAGGTCCATTTATGGATTGAAGCAAGCATCAAGGAGTTGGAACAAGCGCTTTGATGAAGAGGTCAAAAAGTTGAACTTCATTCAAAGTGAGAAGGAACCTTGTGTTTACAAGAGGATTAGTGGGAGCGTGGTTGTATTTCTTGTCCTATATGTTGATGATATACTCTTGATTGGGAATGATATCCCCGAATTGAATGCAGTTAAGGATTCATTGAAGAAGGTGTTCTCAATGAAAGACTTGGGCGAAGCCGCCTACATCCTAGGAATCAAGATCTATCGAGATAGATCAAGAAGGTTGTTAGGCTTGAGCCAAGATGCATATATTGACAAAGTGTTGGAAAAACACAACATGGCTAGTTCCAAGAAGGGTTACTTGCCTATGTCACATGGCATATTCTTGAGCAAGACTCAATGTCCGACGACTGATGCAGATAGAAAGTACATGAATCAGTTCAAGTATCCATCTGTGGTCGGTTCGATCATGTATGCCATGCTATGCACTCGCCCCGATGTGGCGCATCCGATTAGTGTGACTAGTCGATACCAAGCTAACCCTGGTATGCCACACTGGACCGCAGTCAAGAATATCCTCAAGTATCTCAAGAGAACAAATGATAGCATCCTCGTGTATGGTGGAGACCAAGAGCTGGTTGTAAGTGGTTACACCGATGCTAGTTTCCAAACCGATCGAGATGATGCGAAGTCACAGTCCGGCTTCGTATATCTGCTCAATGGTGGGGCCGTGAGTTGGAAGAGTTCCAAACAGGATACCACGGCCGATTCCGTCACCGAAGCAGAATACTTAGCGGCGGGTGAAGCAGCGAAAGAAGGCGTTTGGATCAAGGAATTCTTGACCGAGCTGGAGGTGGTTCCAAGCATCTCAGGTCCAGTGGATCTCTACTGCGACAACACGGGAGCCATAGCTCAGTCCAAGGAGCCTAGGTCTCACCAAAAGACCAAGCACATTCTACGACGATTCCATCTCATCCGTCAGTTTGTGAATGACGGGTGGATCAAGGTCAAGAAGGTGGACGGTGCCGCGAACACAGCGGACCCTCTGACAAAGCCTCTGTCTCGAGCCGCACATGAGTTGCACGTTGCATCCATGGGGATTAGGCGTATGCCTGAGTGGCTTTGAGTTGTATCTTTTATCTTTTGAGGTTTTAGTATGAGACATGTATATTTTGGATATTACATTGAGTACTATGCACTGGCTAGAAGTCGCTGTTGATTGACTCTAGGCCAAGTGGGAGATTGTTAGAGTTATGTCCTAGGAGCCAATTATTAAATGGCCACTTCTATGGTTTATGTGATTGATGATATTTTATCATTTATTCCTTGATTTATTAATTGACAGATCATTCAGGTTGAGGATCTGAATTGTGGATCTCTGTAGTTCATTTATAATTAAATGACAATAATAAATCTAAAAGGTCCGTAATCTTGATAATTAACAAGGAATATTAATTATCGGATAAGATTAGTATGCAAGTTAAGTGATGATTAAGTTCTACAGATCATAGGTAAGGAGTTGCCAACTTAATTGCATATGTATATGTTATAGAACATAGTACAGGACGCGACCCAGTGAAATAAATATATGGATTGTGTTATGTGTCATTATTTATTTCATTTGAGTTTGATTCTAAGTTTGAGATGGTCCAGCTTTTCCACATGAGGATAGGTTCAATAAATATCGTCTACCGTTGATTCCTGATAAGGGCTGCTATACGGACTTTATTTATGTTCTCTTGAATTGTGCGGGGAAAAGCTGTTCATCAAGAAAACCGTATGTCCCTCATTAACTAACTTAGTGAGCGATGATATCTGTTTGGGCCCCTTGATGGAGATGGACTGTTTGCTGGCAACTGATACAGTCATCTCTAAATCAAGAAACGTATAATCTGCAAGAGTGACACATTCCTATCTTGGATCCTACGATGATATCATGTGACATAAGAATCGGACAAGGAAATATTATTATTTCTTATGCAGGATTGAGATATTGTAGCTGTACACTATTTATGCGAATTGGGAGTCATAACGTGTTGCTAGATACCGCTTATGATTATTAGAATTAAATAGCGATTTAATTCCATGGCCAACGTAGCATAAATCCTCAAAGGGTCACACAAATAGAGTTATAATCACACGGTGCATTATTTATTTATTCGTAATAATGTGTATTACGAAAATATGATAAGTTGATTAATTAATTATATACCGTTGCGAACCGTTATAGTTAATTAAGTCAAATAGGTCATATAGAAATAAATTAATGTATTTTTAAACCCTATATAATTATTAATTAGTTAATAATTATTTTGGTTCAACACATTTTAATATAATATAGTTATATTAATTAATTGGGCCGCCGTTTAAATGTAAACCGAAAGTCCAATTAAAGAGCAATTGAAGAGGCCTATAATTAATGTAATTAGGGACCCAAATGGTGAGTTGATGTGGCCCATCAAAGCCCATATTGAGGCCGGCCTAGGCATGGTGGTAGGTGGGGTGGCAATTGTGTAAATAGATGGAACTATGGTCTAGGGTTTGAGCTCTATATAAGACCCCTCTTGGAGGCTCAAACCAACCCTATTCTCTCTCCTCTATTCTAGCCGCCACCACCTCCCTTGGCTCCTCTCTTGGCCGGCCTAGAACCACCATCTCCTCCACTATTTGCTCATGTGTTGAGCCCAAAACTTCCACCTATTAATTGTTGAATTAATCGCGCAAGGAAGAAGGGTTTAGCCTTGGCCTTTGAGTCGCTAGCACGATTCTTAAGGCCGTGATTAAGCTCTTGGTGGACTCGAGGCCGAAAGGAGAAGAAGGAAGGGCGGAGCTAGCACGCCATCGCCTCCTACGCATAGGAATCGCCTTCTAGTTGCGATACTAGAAGAGGTACAAATCCCGATTCCTTTCTCTTTGTGTGAATGCTTAAGCACTAGATCTATTGTGCATGATGATTAATTAAGTCTAATTAAAAGTAATTAGTCTAAAAATGAAAATTATGCACTTCCTAACAGATAATGTTTTGTAAAAAAAGAAATGTTGTTTATATGATTTCATGCATCTTGATTGAATTTGATTGAAATAGATAAACAAGTGTTGAATGACAAATATGATACGTAAGACTTCACATAAGTATTTAACTTTAATGTGAAATGACCGCTTAGTCATACATAAACGATAATCACATTATGAGAGTCTACGTAACGTAGAGCTCTTAACTCAATTCGATTGCGAATCAATTGTTATATGCGAATCAATTGTTATATGCAAATCATGTTTGTTTGATGACAAAAATGTCTTAGACCTACGAAGGTTTAAGTACAAGTGACTTGATTAGGACTTATACATATCGATGTATATAGACTTATAAGTACTTGTGGAATTGAAAGGTTGTTAAAATTTTACCACTTGACCAACGATCATTGTAGATACTAACGTATCTATTTGATATGGTATAAGTATGAACCTTTTGACAAGTTCAAAGGAGTTCATGAGTGAAGTTGAAAGACCATTCAAGAAAAGTACAAGTCTTACGATTGATCATGATAAATAATTAAGGCATATAGTTTGATATATTACCTAAAGAGTGTGAAAGTTGTTTCACAACTCGCTCCATGAGGAATATTGTGTCCAAGAATGGAGGTATCAAATATTATTTGATATCGTTCGACCGGTAATAAATCAAGTTGACTTATTCAACTCGTATTAAGGATTTATGTTTTGAGGACAATATTGTTTACACTGAATAAAAGTTCCATCGAAGTTCGTTGAGAAAGATATCTTACGAGATTTGATCTCTAAGTATGTTATTTCTCAAGATTTGGTGTTAAGAAACTTATTTCAAGGTTTGTTGATTGATAAGTTTGAACTCAAATTGGACAATTGATAGTTTGTAGGATACCTTATATTAACCGAAAGGTACTACTTCTATGAATATGATAAGAACAAAATAGTTGTTGCTCATCATGACATAGTCTTGGAGAATGATATTCTCAAGAATAAGTAGTGGGAGTAAAATAAGCATTAAAAGTGTTTATGCGTCACCACAAAAATTATCCTTATGGGAAACTTTTCACTCCATACATGGTGCTTAGTGGGAGTTGAGCGGAACTTCATTCACAAACAGTTGTGAAAGGAGTAAGTTCATATGCACGCTCGTTTCTAAAGAGTACTCAAACATCTCGTGAGTGGATGATGTTCGAGAAACTCGTACGATATATTAGGACCAAGAACTTATTCTACAAGTTGTTATATAAGTAGTTCATGAACCTCGAGCATCAATCCTACAAAAGGTCAACGATAGTGATGCTTAGACTGAAAGGTACATAGGCTTCACGATATTCTCGTACTTGGCATATGAGAACCCGTTGATAAATAAAGAAATGATGGAAGCACCCGATTCCACAAATATGGTTTAAATCCATACGGTCTTTAAATGCAATTCATGTATAACAACAAGGTATAGACCTTGGTTGATGTTCATGAAGGAGCAATCCATAAAGAACATTTAGATTTTTAAAAGAAAGATTGACATGCACGGTAAGTTGACTATGTACAAAGCACAGTCTCGCGCTTGTAGCTATGTTTAAGTCGATAACGAGTTGACTATATACTAAGCACGGCTTATTGCTTGTAGCTATGTATAAGTCAATAGAGATCATTCTAGCAACGGTTATATTTCGTATATATTGATATATGGAAATGAACATAAAAAATCGCCTTCTTCGAAGAAATGAAGAAAAATGTTGTGTATATGATACAAACCAAAGACTATGTTTGATGTATTGCTAGAAACATATACATACTTCAAGTACCCATTAATGGATTGGAGCAAGTATTGTGAAAAGTGGAATAAATATTTTTACAAGGAAGTCAAATAGTTGAACTTCGTCAAAAGCATCTTGTATAGACAAGATATTTAGTGGGAGCATGATTGTATTACTTGTATTGTACAAGGTAATAAGATATTAATTGGGAATAATATCAAGAAAATGAATATTGTCAAGATCTTATTGGAAAATATTTTTCTCAATTGAGAACTTGGACAAGATCACCTAAATTCAAGGAAACAAAATCTATAGAGATAGATTATGGTGGATGTTAGGTTTGAATTAATGTATATATAATGACAAAGTGTTCTAGTAACACATTATGGTGAACTCTAAGAAGGGATGTCTAACTACATCATATGGCATAAGATTTGAGCTTGACTCAGTCTATTGTAACTCAATACGAGAAGAAGTGTATGAAACCGTTCAAACATTCTTCCATTATGAGTTTCATTATAAGTGCCACACTTATGCACATGCCTCAATGTGTAGTATTCAAGGAGCGTGATAAACAGTTATCAAATGGATACAATAGAGACACATTTAGACAATAGTCAAGGATATCCTCGAGTATCTTGTGAGAAAAAGTGATATGGTTTTTTTCATCTTTTAAGATGAAAGAAATATCGTGTAAGATGTTGCACTGATGCTAGTTTTCGAAAAGATTGATATAATCACAATTGAGCTACATATTTGGCTTAAAGGTGGTGTTGTAAGTTTAGAAAGTGTTCTAAATGGGATATTACAACCGTTTCCGTCACCAAAGAAAAATATATAGCAACTTGTGAAGCAACGAAAGAGGATGGTTTGGATCAAAAAGTTCTCAATCAAGCTAATATGGTTATATGCATCTCGAACCATAGCTTAGTCTTGAAGAACCCAATTTTAAAATTGGTGATCCAACTATGATATATGACAATGTCACTTCATCTCATATGATGATGATCAAGAACATATATATAGGAGTATATATACATATATAGGGTCAAACAAAATTGGATAGGTTCGCGAACACAGCGAACACTCTGACATAACCTCTATCTTAAGCAGTATACGAGATGCAGTTGTACATCCATACGTGACGGACGTATGAGTAACTTGCTTTAAGCGTATTATTTCTTTTGAGATTTGAATCATGTATATATGTGGATATATAACATCGTTCTCAATTCTTCAGTAACTAGAAGTCACTATTGATTGACTCTAGACCAAGTGGGAGATTGTTGGAGTTAAGTCCTAAAAGTCAACAGTTTAATGACTTAAATATTAGTTTATGTTATTGATGATATTTAATCATTTGTTCCTAGAGTTTATTACTGACAGATCATTCAGGTTGAGGATCTGAATTGTAGATCTCTGTGGATCATTCATTAGAATGACAGTAATAAATCTAAATCGTCCATAATCTTGATAATTAACAAGGAACATTAATTATCATAAAAGATTAGTATGCAAGTTAAGTGATGATTAAGTTCTACAAATCATAGGTAAGGTGTTACCAACTTAATTGCATATGTGTATGTTATTAGAACATAGTACATGACATAATCCAATGAAATAAACATATGAATTGTGTTATGTGTCATTATTTATTTCATTTGAGTTTGATTCTAAGTTTGAGATGGTTCAACTTTTTCACATGAGAATAGGTTCAATAAATATCGTCTACCGTTGATTCCTGATAAGGGCTGTTATACGGACTTTATTTATGTTCTCTTGAATTGTGAGGAAAAAATTTGTTCATCAAGAAAACCGTATGTCCCTCATTAATTCACTTAGTGAGTGATGATATCTGTTTGGACCCCTTGATGGAGATGGATTGTTTGCCGGCAACTTGTACAATCATCTCTAGATCAAGAAACGTATAATCTGCAAGGATAACACATTCCTATCTTGGATTATACGATGGTATCATGTGACATAAGAATCAAACAAGGAAATACTATTATTTCTTATGTAGGATTGATATATTGTAGCAGTACACTATTTATAAGAATTGGGAATCATAACGTGTTGCTAGATGCCGCTTATAATTATTGGAATTAAATAGCGATTTAATTCCATGGCTAACATAGTATAAATTCTCAAAGGGTCACACAAATAGGAATTTAATCACACGGTACATTATTTATTTATTCGCAGCATTGTATTGCGAAAATATGATAAGTTGATTAATTAATTATATACCGTTGCGAACCGTTATAATTAATTAAGTTAAGAAGATCATATAGAAATAAATTAACGCATTTGTTAATCCCAAAATAATTATTAATAAGTTAATGATTAATTTTGTTCAACACAATTTAATTATAAGAATTAAATAGAGCTTATGGACCTTTATTTAATTAGTAAATTAAAGACCCAGTTTGAGTACAAGAGAAAGGTCCATTAATTAATTGAATTAATAAACATTTAACACATCACAAAATGGACTTGATAGCCCATATAGTGGCTGCCCTAACAGGAGTAAAAAGGTCCCTAAAGTTTGTGGAGTGGTTGGTCTATAAAAGAAGGTCATTTGTGAGAGAGAAACCATAGCCACCATAGTCTTTTCTCTCCCTCTTCCTCCTAGAACGAAAATTAGAGAGAAAATTTCAGAATTTTCATCTCTTTCTCTTGCTCTTAATCCACCTCAAATGCTAATGTGTTGAGCCTTCTCCCTTCTCCATTAATTAAACTAGTTAATTGAAAGAAGTAGAAGAGAGAAAACCTTGGGGATTAAATGCTTTCCTCTTCCTTGCTAGCACAAGTTAAAAGAGGAGATGATTAAATTTCTAGGTGGACTAGAGGCGGCCGCCTGCGACTTGGTGGTGAAAGAGAGCACGCCACCGACTCCCACGCATCGGATTCGAGCCTCCTAGTTGTAAGTCTAGGAGAGGTAGCATTCTTATTCTCTATCTCGTGTGTGTTGATGCTTGAACTGTTAGGAAGTCTAATTTTCGAATTTTTGTGCTAATTAACCATTTAATAAGCAATCCAAACGACTTAGACCTCGAAGGATCTAGTCCAAACATTCACACACAAGAGAGAAAGGTTAGGAAGGCTACCTCTCCTTGTATCGCAACAAGGAGGCTCGAATCCGGCAATGTCGAGGTTGTGCGCACCACCACGTGTGTCTCGGCCTCAAGTCCACCAAGGTATTAATCAAAATCTCGATCTATACTAGTAGATGAGAGGTTAAGCCTAATCCCTTCCTTTTCTTTGCCTTAATTAACTATTTAATTGGATGAAGGCAAGAGGTGCTCAACACATGAGCTTAAAAGAGCAATGGTGGAGAGGAAAAATTATGAAATTTTTTCTTTTATTTTCGTCCAAAATATTAGGGAGAGAGAAAATGGCAAGGTGGCTAGGATTTTGGCTCCCAAAGTGGTTATTTTATAGACCAACCACTCTCCTAAAAAGTTGTAACTAATTTACAACTATGCCATCACTAGGGCAGCCATAAAATGGGCCTAAATAGGCTCCATCAATTATTTAATTGGTCCTCTAATTCAATTAATTAGTGACCCAATTAATTGCTCTCAAGTTGGACCTTTAATTTACCATTTAAATATAGGTCCGTTAGCTCAAATTAATTACTTTAATTAATTCATGTTGAACAAATTAATTATCAACACTTTGATAATTATTTAAGGATTAGAATAGGCATTAATTTATTTCTATATAATCCGTTTGACTTAATTAATTAATTATGACGGTTCGCAACAGTACATAATTAATCAGTCAACATATCATATTGTTGCATTCCTTAATACAACCAAATAAATAATGCACGCATGGTCAAAACCTATTTGTGTGACCCTTTGAGGATTTATGCTCTGTTGGACATGGAAAATAAATCGCTATTTATTTCCAGTAATCATAAGCGGTATCTAGCAACACGTTATGATTTCCAATTCGCATAAATAGTGTACTGCTACAATATTTTAATCCTGCATAAGAAATAATAGTATTTCCTTGTCTGATTCTTATGTCACATGATATCATCGTATAATCCAAGATAGGAATGTGTCATTCTTGCAGATTATACGTTTCTTGATCTAGAGATGATTGTATCAGTTGCTAGCAAACAATCCATCTCCATCAAGGGGCCCAAACAGATATCATCGCTCACTAAGTAAATTAATGAGGGACATACGGTTTTATTGATGAACAACTTTTCCCCGCACAATTCAAGAGAACATAAATAAAGTCCGTATAGCAGCCCTTATCAGGAATCAACGGTAGACGATATTTATTGAACCTATCCTCATGTGGAAAAGTTGAATCATCTCAAACTTAGAATCAAACTCAAATGAAATAAATAATGACACATAACACAATCCATATATTTATTTCATTGGGTCGTGTCCTGTACTATGTTCTATAACATATACATATGCAATTAAGTTGGCAACTCCTTACCTATGATCTGTAGAACTTAATCATCACTTAACTTGCATACTAATCTTATCCGATAATTAATATTCCTTGTTAATTATCAAGATTACGGACCTTTTAGATCTATTATTGTCATTTAATTATAAATGAACTACAGAGATCTACAATTCAGATCCTCAACCTGAATGATCTGTCAATTAATAAATCAAGAAATAAATGATCAAATATCATCAATAACATAAACCATAGAAGTAGCCATATAATGATTGGCTTCTAGGACATAACTCTAACATGAACAAGATCCATCGAGGTCTTTGTTGTTTAGATGGTTAATTAATGATTAATTAACAAGATATTTTGAAAACAAGGACTTTCTAACTGCGCGCATATGATCCAACTCCATCAAGGGGGCCCAGTAGATATCATCACTCACTAGATGAACTATTGAGGGACATACGGTTGTCTTGATGAACAGTTTCTCCCCGCATAATTCAAGAGAACATAAATAAAGTCCGTATAGCTGCCCTTATCAGGAATCAGCGTTAGACGATATTTATAGAACTTATCCTCATGTGGAGAAACTGAATCATCTCACTCAGAATCAAATACTGTTTAACCCAAAAATAAGATGGCATATTCATGGAATTTCACAAACCTTATAAATGCCAAAATTCCCATGGAGCTTAGAAATTTGAGGAAAAATACCAAATGAGAGTTAAAAATCCTGGAAAATTACCCAAAAATCAAACAAAGAATGCAGAAAATTGTGGAGGTTTCAAAAGAGTCAAAAGAAAGACAGAAACCTATCACATGTGCAAAAGACCTCAAAATGGCACAAAAATAAATAAAATACTTCAGAGGGTTTCTTCAGGAAAAGTTTGCCACCATTGAATTCTACTCATTTTTCTGAGCTCACATACCAAATTTCATACGAAAATGCAATTGGGAGATGTCCAAAAGAAATTATTTTCATTTAACAAATTGAAAAGAAATAATAAGATGAGAAAATGGAGGCCAGCAGTGTCACAGAGACTGGAGAGACAGGAGAGGGGCGTTTGAAAATTCCCCCTCTGTGTGAAAATTGAAGATGGCTGCACCAGGCTCTCGGAACACCACACCTGATGGCTTGCAAAGGGTTGCGTGGTTTACGGAACACCGAGCGAAGGCGGGAGAGAAAATGCAGGAACATCGCTGGTTGAAGGGGGAATCGACTTCCTCAAATGAAATAGCTACATACACATGGAAGGTGCCAGTGATGAAGGAGAGAAGTCGTCGGGTCCCAATAGCAATGAGATGGAGTATGATGCACCAAGAATAACCAAAACAGAGAAAGACTAGAGTTCCTCTCTAACAGAAATTGTTGAAGAGAAGAACGACGCTAACCGCCGGGCGTCCAGCTGGCAAGAGCGAATGAGAAACAGAAGACCCCTTCTTCGACGCCTATAAATAGGGGTTAAAGAGGAGAGATCAAGGACAGTTCCAGATGGCTCCCAAGTAGATTTTAGATCTAGAATTCCACACAGAAAGTTTAGGTTTTAGAGAAGCATTTAGTCGAACAGCTAGTGAGCACTGTAAAGAGAGGAAGAAAAGCGAAGAAAGGATCTGTAATCAAGGTAGGTCTGCGTACTTGAGAGTGTAGAAGGGATCTGAATGTGATCTACACTCTCCCTTGAACGAATTTGATGCAATTTTGAATGAAAATGAATTTGATTTGATCATTTGTTGAATCTTCTTCGAATCGTTTACAATCTAATAAGCTGCGAGTTCAGATCGACTATCTTGAGTATGAATTAGTGTAGAATCGCGTTAATTGAGGTTTCTACCTTCTCAATTCGAGAAAGGGAGTTGCTAGGAAGCCATGCCTCCATGGTGATTCTCTGGATCGAAATTGAGAAGATAAACTCTCTAATATTTCTTTGATTAGGTTATTTTTGATGTGACTTTCTTGATCTGTTAGTTAATGGCGTTTCAATTGTTGTAGAAAGAATGAGTTATGTCTTCTCTTAATCTCTCTTTCTTCTTCTAGTGATGAGCTTTGAATGCTTCATTTCATACGAAGAGGCTTGCTAGGAGGCCATGCCTCCATGGTGAGCTTCTGAATTTGAAATGAGTAAACCTAGATCTGTTCTAAACTTCTCTTTTCTGTAATTAAGTTTAAAACTTCATTAAACGAAATGCTAAACTCATCTCTCTAAGTTGCCAGGAAGCCATGCTTCCATGGTGGCATCAATCGACTGGCATGGAGCCCTGCTCCTACGCTGGACCTCCTCTGTGGTTTGCTAGGAGGCTATGCCACCTTGGTGAACCGGGTTTAAACACTTTGATTGAGTAATAAACTCAGTCGAATTGTTTAAACCTTCAAAATTAGAGGAGGTCTAGGGGAGGTGCTGCCCAAATTTCGTTAGAAATTTCATGAATTTAGAATAGGCTGAGAAGTCAAGATCGGAGGCAAGTTACAGCTTTATTTGGTAATAATTGAAATCGCAAGAACTCAAGTGCATAATTCTGATTAAGCGTTCTTGATACCTTAGAGTTGATTTGACCAATTTACATTCCTTTTCTCAAATCTGTGTTGACTAATAAGTATTATTATCGGACTGGTAAGTAATTATGCTTAATTTTCCATGTGGCCTTAATTATTGGATTTTCATGATTATTAGTGAAAAAGGGTGTTTTTCTTATTGATTGACTGCTGTTATTGCTATAGAAGAGTATGGTTTACTTGGTTAATATTATTTTAATGGAGTAAAATTGTGGAAATCAGATTTGAGAAAATAGCAGGTCCTTTGTGTGAATTAGTGATGTTCTCTTCCAGGTACAGTATCTGATATAGCCTAAATGGTGGTCTTCTAAGTAAATTGCTAAAATCACCCTGATAAGAATAATAAAGGGACTTGTTTGTAAGACTGCAAGTCAACTTGTCAAGACTAATCTTTAGGATTGTCAGGACCTCCTTTAAAAGGTGGTCAAGTTATTCAATTTTGCATGTGATTATTGTTGATGCCTGTGCAGTAATGCAAAGTGTGTGAGAGTCAGTTTCTGTAAAATAACTAGACTAGTGGGTCGATTCCCACAAAGGACAAACTTTAATGTGCATCCTCCTCAAAGTGTATACAGTCATGGCTGTAGTACATAGGTGTTTTTTTTTAGATTCCACATACTTGGTGTATAAACGTTGGGTAGAATGGTATCGGCTAGTATGTTGTTGTATAAAATTAATTAGATTCTATTGTCCGTTTAAGTGAATTCTTGTAAAGAATATATGCATGGGATGACAAATGAGAAGTGGCAGTAGCTGGAATATTGGAAGTGACATGTGTTCAACGACTAAATTAGAATTGTACATGTGTTCACTGGGAAGTCAATCAATCCTCATAATCTTATCAAGCCTTTATAACCCGTATAGTGATACCAATACGTTTCCTTTTGATGCTTCTCTCTTGCAGCACCGTGCCAATAAGTGGTACTTTCATCAAATTAAAGAGACACAACAAAAAAATTAAGTGCATAATCCTAACATACTTGACCCAACGATACCAAGAATACCCTTCTGGTACAGCACAGTTTCGTTAAATCTCACTCGGTACCATTTCACTTGTACCACCGTACTACCATTTGGTACCCCTACTAGATGGAGTCAGCGCAAAACAAACTGAGTGCGCCCTCGTGCTCTTACCTCCATCGTGATTCTAACAAGCCCAGGATAGAAGGTTGAGGCGGCTTCGATCGCCGGAAAACGGAAATCTAAAAGTACAGGGACGAAACCACCTAAACTTCCTAATATTGCGTTGACAAAATCTCAACTTCCTTACTAACTGAAGGCGACACGACTTAAACTAGGACTACCCTCGTACTCCCCTTAACCTCACGAGTCCAACGAGCTCAATTTCATCATCGATGGAGGCCCGGGTCGCCGCCACTGCCAACCTGAAGGACTCGGCCAAAAATGGAATAACATAGAGGACTTTGGTGAAAAATCGCCATCCTCTTCAACAGGACTCAGCGCCAAATCATATTTGATCCTATGTGGCAAAGGAGCTGTGAAACTCACGTTGATATGCTCTGACAACCCTTATGTAAAATGATGGAAATAAATGGATGAAGCCCAAAATCAAGGCCCAAGATCGGAGTCAGTTTGGCCCAGCGCTTAATCCCTTCCTCCATCTCTTACGCCACTTCAGCAAATCCAGTCAGCTGCCATCTCACTCCTTTTGGATGATATGGACCAATCAGAAAACGTCAAGTCAGCCAGAAATTTAGAAAATTCATTAAAAATAGTATAAAACTAAAAAAAATAAAAATAAAAATAAAATATCCATAAAATCCTAAATATCAAAATAAACCAAATTCACTGATACTTTGATATGAAATTATGTCAAAGTAGTGGCCTTTTGTATTTTTGAAATATTTTCACTATAAAAATGAATTTTATGAAATTTAGAAAATGATGAATCATCTAATTAACCTCTTCTGATAAAATTTCTAAAATTAAGTATTTCTGAAATATAAAAGATTTCAAAGACGATATTTTCAAAAGTTAAGTATCTTCAAATACAAATAATTCCCAAATTACAAAAGACAAAGTAATAAACCCGTTAAATATTTCTTAACAAAACTTTCAGAATTAAAACCTAAGTACTTCCAAATAGCAAATAATTTCATAGACGATACTTTAAAAAAATTAAATATCTTCAAAGATAAATATTTTCAAAACTATAAAGAAAGAATTTCCAAAACTCAAAAGTATGAAAGGTCAAAGTGGGTAAAGATTAAAAAATCACCAACATCCAAAGAGAAATGTCAGAAGCTTAAAAAAACAAAACGCAAAATCCAAAGTCAAAATCGAAACCTCGTCGTTTGAGGAAGAGCCCCTCGCTGGAATTGAGATCAACTTCAGATGACTTGAAATTGAAATCTTATCAAATGACCCCTTGTCTAAAGAATTCAATTTTGTTCTCACAAGAAGGCTACCTAAGAGCCCGAGAACCAACTCTTATTAAGAAGACCGCCCAAGAGGTCCCTAGGGTTGTAAAAGAACCAACTTTCACAAGAAGGCCGACCAAGAGGCCCCGAAGGTTGTAAAACTCCATTTGTTCTCACAAGGAGGCTACCTAAGAGCCCCGAGAACCAATTCTTATTAAGAAGACCGCCCAAGAGGTCCCTAGGGTTGTAAAAGAACCAACTTTCACAAGAAGGCCGACTAAGTGGCCCCGAAGGTTGTAAAACTCCTTTTGTTCTCACAAGAAGCCGCCAAATGGCTCGAGAACTAACTCTTATTAAGAAGGCCGCCCAAGAGGTCCCTAGGGTTGTAAAAGAACCAACTTTCACAAGAAGGCCGACCAAGAGACCCCGAAAGTTGTAAAACTCCTTTCACTCTCACAAGAAGGCCAGCCGTTGCCCCGAGAGCTATCAAACAATTTCAAATAACTTCAGGCAACTTCAAACGACTCCAAGACCTTTTCAAACGAAAAACTCTTCTTTTCTAACAAAACTCTCTCCTTTTTAGACGAAAATCAAAATTAATCCTCGTTTAGAGTCTTTAGAATTTTAAGGGTACTTAATTGGATCCCGTCAATTAGGTTTGGTACCGTCAATTAAGTCCAATTTAGACTATAATAAATAAGTCCTGCATGAACTCAACAAATATTCCTAGAATAATCCTTCCAAGCCATTACGTATTCCTTAGACCCCTTAATCAGAGGTTCCCGTAGGCAACTACGGGGTAATTAACAATATGGGCTTGTGCCTATTGGAAAGAAATGACCCGCAAAATCAAGAAACCATCATAAGAAGCGACTCTTGTTCTAGTTCTCTTGTCGTCAAGAGATACTCAGCGCAGAGATCGAACCTTAAGGGGGGTGAATCTAAGGCTTATTCCAATTTCTCGAGAAAACCCATTCATTCTTCGAGGAATGACGAAAAAGTCCACACAAATACGTATGAAATAAATAATGACACACAACACAATCCATATATTTATTTCATTGGGTCATGTCCTATATTATGTTCCAGTAACATATACATATGCAATTAAGTCGGTAACTCCTTATCCATGATTTGTAGAATTTAATCATCACTTAACTTGCATACTAGTCTTATATGATAATTAATGTTCCTTGTTAATTATCAAGACTATGGACTCTTTAGAGATATTATTGGCATTCTAACGAATGATCCATAGAAATCTACAATACAGATCCTCAACCTGAATGATCTGTTAATAATAAACTCTAGGAACAAATGATCAAGTATCATCAACAACATAAACTAATATAATAGCCACCAACTGATTGGCTTTTAGGATATATCTCTAACAATTCTTTCACATTTTTTTAATTGTAATTGTATAATTTTTTTTCCAAGTAGGATAAGATTATTAGAGCCTTTGAGTCCTAGTTCTAGTCCTATTAAAGTTAAACCAATTAGCCAAAAAGTTAACTGGTCGAAATAGAATGACATGCACAATAAACAAGTTGTTTAGATACTTCAAATTAAGGAAAAAATTTATTATTCAGATAATTTCTAAAAAAAAAATCTATTCAAATTCTTCACAAAAGCAAAAACATAACAATCATGCGATTTTTTTCTCTTCCTACTATTAAAATCTGATTCTCTATTGTTTGTTGGAATTGGAATTTTTTAAAAAAAATACATGGTAAATTAATATGATATTTCAAGTATATATTTTTTATGATATTTATATTTAAATATAATTGTTTAAAATTAAATATAATTATTTAAAATTACATGGTAAATATAATTGTTTAAAATTAAATGTTCATATTTTAAATGGTTTCATTTCGATTACGTGTCGTAATGCGTTGCATTTCGATTGTTGTGTCTCATTTTGATTACGTGTCGTAATGCATTGCATTTCAATTGTTATATCTCATTTCGATTATGTATCATAATGCGTTCATCACAAATATTGCATCATACAAGCAAATAAAAAAAAGTAAAAGACATGTCCATAATAACAACATAATAAAAATACAACTCCATCAACGTCTTTTCCTCCCCGACAGTGTTAATCTGTTTACTTTTCTAACCGCCCTCTTATCTCGTCCTCTAGCAAGGGATGTACTAAGAGTACGAACGTCCTGATCCTGACCCCCCTCATCACCCTGGCCCTCATCCCCGTCATCATCCTGACCCTCATCCCCATCATCACCCTGACCCTCATCATCACCATGCATCTCAGGCTCCTGACCCTGGTCATATGAACCATACTGACCATCTAGAGACATGCCAGTATGTAAAAGAGTAGTGAAGGAGTCTACTCCACCCATACTACCAATCGGAGAAGAATATGATGGTATCCCAGAACTAGTACCCCGTGGGTCTGTACTGAATATAGGGTCATATCCAAATGTTGGCTGGCTAGTGAATGATGTGTAGGGCGGGTATGGAAATGCTTCGCCGTATGAAAATACTGGCTGACCAAACATGGTATAAGATGGATAGGGCGGGTACTATGGCATGAAGGAACTAAAAATACCAGTGGGGTCATACGACATACCTGCAAAGTGAGATGTCGATGTCGACCCAGATGCCTGGAACTGGCTAGGAGTCGGACCACTGGCTGGAATTTGGGTATAATGAGGCTGTATCGGATCCTCAGGCTGAATATGTTAAGAGTTTAATTAACATCCATATAACATTTACATAATGTAAAACAATAAGTAATAAAAATTAATTTAATGTTAATATACACGCTGCACAGGCTCCTCGGGCTGCACAGGCTCCTCAGGCTGCACAGGATCCTCTGGGGCAGAAGTTTCGGTATCCGAATCTGCTATCTCATCAATATTTTGTGAAAATCCCTCATTGTGCAGTAAGTCATCCAACTGAAATGGCATCGATGCATTTTCTAATTGGGATCGACAGTTGCGAAGAATTTTTTTATCAACCCGTCTAAAATCTTTCTTCGCAAGCAATCCAATAGCCTCCATTGCAGTACCGAGAGCGCTCTTCACCTACAATATTGAAACAAAGTGATCATTACACAAATCACTAAATTAATTAAATAAAGCATACAGTGTTTATTCATACAGTATTTTTATTGCAATACTAATTTCTCTATACAGTAACTCAAAAGTATTGTGATCCATAAAGTATTTTATCCATAATAAACTTAATTTTTTTAAAAAAATCTCTCTTTTTCTATATAATTTTTTGCGTTAACTTTATTTTCAAAAAAATTATTTTAAAAAATTACATAAATGAATTAATTAGGATAAATAGACAAATCACTAAATTTATTAAGATAAATCACTGAATGAATTACACAAACCTGTGCATGTATTCTGGGCGCCATGGGAGTATAATGTTGCTCGCTAATAGGCTGCTGACGGCGGCGAGCATACGCCTCAGCTCTGCTCACAGGAAGCTCAGCTGCACCTGTCTCCCTCATGTACCTCGCATAATTTCTTTGAATTGTATCAGAACACGGCCTTCGATCTACGCTCTCAGCTGAACTCCGTAAAACAGTCTCATTCCACATAACGATTAAAGGTCCAAAAACGCTATTCCAGTCTGCGCCTTTTTTAAATGTGTCATTGTTAAAGTTGTACAGAGTGTACATCGTGTTCCACGCCTATTCAAAAATAATTGTTAATTCACATAAAATGACAACTTCAATTATAAAAAAAATATAAATTAAGAAACATACAATAGGAAGAGGCGAAGGAATAGCCTGCACTAAGCCCTGTTGATACCTACAACGATCCGGAAATGTCCAACCAACTTCGAAATAATGTATGCATGGCAATCTGAGATAAAATGATAATGAACCAGCCTGCGCATGTCGTGGCATCAATGTAAAGTACTCGGAATATGGCCGCCAGTTGACATCACCAACTTTCATCAAGACCAAAGAATCCCTTGCACACTGCACCGCCCTGCGATGGTTGTTTTTTGTCCATGTTCGCGCTTGATTCCATTTCCTTTAGTCAAGAACAATACAACAATATTAAAGACAAATAATAATCTGAAATTACAATATCAAACTAAAAACTGTTGTAAAAAAAAAAAGTTATGTTTTTTAAAAAAATTACAATATTAAGGGTCTTAAATAAAAATGACGATTGAGTCTTAAATTTATACATAAACAATTAAAAAAATGCAATGGATCGGATTGTTACAAAACAATAAATGCATCATAAAAATAAATTTCAAAAAAGTTTGTACTAACCATGCAAACGGCGGACAAGAATCTAAATCAGACAGGCCTAATCCCTTCACTTCTCCTACGTCAGGTTTACAAACAGGAAGATATGACCATGCCCAATACAAGAGAAGCAACCATGGTCCAGACGGCTTCTTGAATTTTAAGACTGCACGGTCAAGGGCCCGATACAGACTTGCGATCACTACACCACCCCAATTGGTCTTTCTTTCTTCATTTAGAGAACCCTATTACGAAATTAGCCAATAGAATTATATTTTTTAGTTTAATAAATATTTTTTTAAGTTTTTCAGATTAATAAAAAAATTTACAATTTATTCATACCTCAATGAGATCCAAATAGTACACAGGAACGCAATTCTGAGACATGTCAGGAAACATAATTGTGCCGAACATGTGTAAACACAAGGCACGAGTGTAGCGATCAAGCTCTTCCTCAGAATCTTCCGACGGCGGTCCGTTCTTAAATTTAGTTTTCAAAAATTTCAACTTCATCATATGGTAGTTGCTCCTGTAATTACATAACTTACATATAATGATAACAATAAATTAAAAAAAAGGGCAAAAATAAACATTTATATATTATATACAGGCACGTACAGATTCTCCCTCGCCCAAGCATGCACTGGAGATACCGGACATATCTATTTCTGAACTTTTTCCGCCCAATCAGTAGACTTCGTCGATCCAGTCACGGGAGAATCCTCCGTTGGCAAACCATATATGAATGCGACATCCAAAGATTGAAACGGTTCATTTATTTTATTATTTTTAAATACGAGAAATAAATACAAATAAAAAAATCTTTATGTAATGAATACAAAAAATAAATAATGTAAAATTATTTGCAGAAAAAATTACCTTCAAAGTGACCGTCATCTCACCAATTGGAAAATGGAATGTGTGCGTTTCGGGACGTCAAAACTCTATCAACGCACTCAATAGTGCCACATCTAAATTAGCATTAGGAACCTTAGACACGTGAATCAACCCAAGGTTCTTCAACCGACCTTCAATCCGCTCATCATTGGCCAATTCTCTTTTACGCCCACATATTGAGAGATTTTCTTCCCGCTTCAATTGTACAAAAATTAAAATATTTTTATAAATAAAATATAATACAAATATGTCTTTTTTTTTAGAAATATATTTACCTCATTCATAGGGAATGAAATCAACATATCCGATGTCGGGACATACAGTATTGGAGCGGTATCTGGATCTCCCACACGTTCCGTTACATTTATAATCCACAGATTTGGGCGAGTTGTGCGATTTCTAGATCTTCTAATTTTCTCCTTCCTTGCGGCACCGGATATAGAACTAGACGGACTGGCCTCATATGGTCCAGAACTAGACGGACCCGCCTCATCTGGTTCAGAACTCATCTAATTGAAATATACAAAATTTAATTAAAAAAATCATTCCATAAAATAATTTATTCATATAGTAAATTTCAATCTACTATTTTATTTTATCCATAAATATAATAATCCATTATACTCTACGTTAATTTTCACATAACTTTCCACAAATTATATTTTTTTTCAAAAAAATCAATGTACTAATTTATTTTATCAAAATACTAATTTTTCAATACAGTCATTTTTTGTGGCAATGTGCAAAAAACTGTACATTACATAAATTTAGCCTAATAACTCATTTTAAAAAACTGTATATTTCGTTAAATGAATTTATTCAATAATTTCCATTAATCATTTTTTTAATAAACTAATTCTTTTTCCATAAACTGATTTACACAATAATTACCATTACATAATTTTTCCATTACTAATGTTTTTCCATAAACTATTTTTTCCATAAACTAATTTATTGAATAATTTTAATTCAAAAATTTTTTCCATAAATTAATTCATTCAATAAACATATCCTATTACACAAAAATAAATTTTCTATAATTTCCATAAATTTTCCTATTATACAATTTTATTTCCCTACATACAATTTTTCTATCAACAATTTCTATTAAAAATTTTCAAGACTTTTATTAAAAAATCTACTTTTCACAAATTTTCACAAATTTTCCATAAACTAATTAATTCAATAATTATTTACATAAACTATTTTCTCCGTAAACTAATTTTTTTCCATAAACAATTTTATTCAATAATTCTCATTAAATTTATTCAATAAATTCCATTAATTATTTTTTTCCATAAATTAACTTTTTCCATACATTTTCATATATCTTATTACGCAAAATTAATTTTCCTATAATTTTCATACATTTTCATATAAATTCCCATACAATTTTACATACATTTTCCCATGCCATTTTTCATCAATAATTTCCCATACCATTTCTACTAAATATTAACCAACATTTTCCTATACCATTTTTCATCAATAATTATCCTACAATAATTAAAAAAAAAATTCCTACCATTTTTCATTAACATTTTCTATTAAATATTAACTAAATTTTAATCTAACATTCAATATTTAAAAAATACAATTTCAAAATAAACCTACATTTTCGCCGGTCGAAATCGAAATGACGTCTCGTCTCCTTCGCCTTGCGCTTCTCGCCTCCTCTCCTTTGGTCGCCCGCGTCTCCTCCTCATTTGGCCAGCCGGCGTCTTCTCCTCCTCTTCCTTCCTCTTCCTTCCTCTCCTTCCTTTCTCTCTTCCTTTCTTTCTCTCCTTCTCTTCTCCTCTTCCTTTCTTTCTCTCTTCCTCTCTTCTCTCGGCTGAAGACAACGAAAAAAAATACTCAAAACCCGTTACTCTATTTACTCGGCGCCTCTCCCACCTACTTTATTTACTCAGCGCAAAAAACAAAAAATTTCGAATAAAACGCATCTGTCAGCCAAAAAAAAAAACGAAAAAACGTTCGAGCGGCAATAGAATTGCCGCTATAACGCTATCTTCGGCAATGCTATTGCCACTCGAAGGTTGTGCCATAGCGGCAATTCTATTACCGCTCGAACTGTGCTATACTTAAAGAAAATTAACGTCCTATGTTTATATTAAAATTGTTTATGTATTATTTTCTGTACATAAAATTTTTCCTCCTGAGAGAATAGAAACGCTCTTATTATTAACATTTATGCCACTGGATAGTGCCATTGTAACTTTGCAAGTCATCAATCATCATTTATAGCCAGAGTATCAAAGTTCCAAGCAATTAAGCAGGTTCAGCCTGATTAAGTGCATTAATCTTTCTGAACATTCGATGATTTCAAAGCCTACAAACCAAACAAGTTCCAATAGTAATGCAAAGGAAAACTAAAGGACAATTAACACATTCATTCTATCACACGAAATCAGGCACCTAATCATAACAAATGGGGAATTCAATAAAAGATATTCAGAATAGCAGTTTTGAATGAGAGGGCTTCTCACTTGTCCCAATTGCATTCACTATAGCTCCAATTTAATTCTTTAAAAAACGTACAACTATATGTATTTGAAACCTGTTATCTAGAAGAAACTTTGGACAACAAAAATGTCCGGACAAATAAAAATCATTACCATAACTAAAATCTTGCTTAACAGAACCTTTCCCTTTCATATTGTTTCAGATGGAAAGGCAGGTAGGGAAAAACAATACATAAAAGATAACAAGTGAATTCTGTACTATTTTAAAAATTGTAAACACCATGATGATGCTTGCATTTAACTCAGAAATTATTCCAACAGAGATCATGGAACGCTTCTAGACTGTCTCATTGATCAGCTCCCTAGTGGACCCTGATGCATCACATTAACAGCTAACCCAGTAGAGTGGGGTTCAAATTACAATCAGTACTTGCTAATTGCTTTAAGAGCATCTCTTTGTGTGGTAATTTGTTCTCTTTAATATGATCAAAATCTGAAATATTGCTTCAAGAACATTTGAACTACCACATTTAGTTCACAAATCATAATAAACAACATAATACCATTCCTAATCTAACAACAACAATGTGAAAGAAAATTACAGTAAACAAGTAAGATAATGTCATACACGACCATACAGGGAAATAGCAAAAGGAATCAGAACATATATGTTACATGTGTTTTCTCACACAATATAGATATGGATTGAGAAACAAAACATTACTGACGTAGAAACGTTCTGGATAAAGAAATCTAAAACATTGAGAAATATGCGTACCTCGAAATGAGGTGTTTGATGGTTATCTCAACATTTTGAGAACCCATTTGAACAGCCAAGAGATCATCTTTTATTCTCTCTGCTGTTTCTGATTTTTTGGAGTAGAATAGTATGTTCAAATTTTTTAGACTTCTAGCATTTAGTAGAAGATACTTTGGAAAACCTAAACAATTCTTTGATATATAGTAACCTAAATAAAATGTAGCGGTAGTTATGTGACGATTAACACATTCTGCTGGCAATTGTTGGTCCCAGAAATCCAATTCCAGAGCACCAGCATTATATTCGTGTTCGTCCTAGAATAAAAATGAAAGAAGCAGTTAAAAATTTCAGGAAAAGATGGCAATTTTGAGAAAAATCAAGTGCACTTTTAGTATAATAGACTTCCAAAAAAAAGCAAGTTGATAGTTTTTTATTTCTCACTCAATAGCAGAACAATCAAGCAGACCTTTTGATGTTCTTTATCTTTAGTCATTTATTTCTTTATTTATTCAACTTTTGATTAAACCTGATGATTTACATCTAAATATTCAAATTAACTTTAATAAATGGACAGTGTCTCAGAGATGACCTAATAAATTACTAGGGCATATTGAAAGTATTATAATTCTGAAATTGTACGTACAGAAATTATAATCTCCATCAAATGTGGGGCGCTGTTGAGTAGACATGATACTATCGTATTGAAAGTATTATAATAAGAGGACCGATTGATGAGGCATAATTTCTTCAGGTCGACCAAGTAGCATTCTGGGGATAACCTTGTTGGCAAGGGAATCCCTTCTTCTGCCAACACCTAGTATGAGCAGAAAGGAGCATTCTATGGATATATAAGTTAAGTTTTAACAGCATGCGGGTGTCTGATTTCTTAGCTGCATGCAATGCCCTTTCTAAGATTAACTGTTCAGTTTGAAGTAGTCCATTAAGAGTAAACTAATTTTTAAATATAACTTGTGCAGTATATTCCAAAGTAACAGTTAGACATCATTTCTTTAAATATTTCTTAGTAGTTAGTAGAACAGGCTTAAAATGAATCCTATTTTCTATTTGAGTCAGGTCAACTCCTGCATTAAGCTGATCAGGTGAATTATCAATCAGTAAATCAATTGCTCTACTTCAAAAGATAAATATATTATTGACATGAGTTTAATTAGAAACATACCATGCGATACTCATTGACGAACTCCAAGCAGAGATCTTTAACACCACAAAGCCCATTTAGGAAAGTCACTAGTTTTGTAGCCTCATTGGTCCTCACAGATGCTTCCTCAAAGTCACTTGTGCTGAAGTCTCCATCCACTTTAACATCTTCAAAATCATATCTAAAAGAAACTTTCACAACGGCCAATCGTGGCACACTTTTAAGTATTATCCCGGCTGGACTACGTAGACTGATTACCAACTCTGACAAGCTCGGAGCATGTATGTCAATGTTTTTGACCATATAGCAATACGTAATGATCAATTTCTCCATTGCCTTGCACTGAGAAATCAATCTTTTGAGATCGTCATCAGCTACTGTAACATTAACAAGCTTTAGCGACTTGACTGCCCGAAGGCCAGTTAATTCTGATGGCACCACCAGATTGCAATTGTTAATCTCTAGCTTTACAGTCGTGTTGCAAGAAAACACTGGGGAGGGTATTTGGTAAGGTTCAAAAAACTCACTACTTCTAAGACGACGGTTGCAGATGAATAGCTCCTCCACACCAGAAGCACAAAGCTTACTAAAAATCTTATAGAAGTCCTCATGGTAACGATCAAGTATCCATGTGGCTATTTCGAATTTCTTGACAGGCGCTTTGCGGGACTTGAGGACAGAGAGAAGCGGGTCGACCCATCTAATCCCGGGATATACCAGCTTGAAGGAGACGGGATCGAACAAAGGATCTACGAGTTTGAAGGAGGCGGTGTCGATTTTGAGAGAGGGTAGCGTCAGAAAGAGTGGGGCCCACCGACTGGAGAGGACGGTCGTGATGGCAGCATCACGGATTGGAAGTCTGGAGAGGATCAAGTGGAGAATGTCGTCAGGAAGATGGCTTATGACGTCTCTCTCTTCTTCTTTCTCTTGCTCCTTTTCCTCTCGTTGTTTCTCTTGTTGCTCTTGCTCTTGTTTTTTAGAAGAGTGACTAGACAAGCTCTCTATCACTTTTCTCATTAACGAGAAAAACAAATGAAACAAAACAGGAAATAATATCCAATACCAATAACAGCCTGCACCTTCTTGTTGTTTTTCCATCGATTTTGGAGAGCGCGGGTAAAGAGGGGAGTCACAAAATGAGGTTTCACTTAATCACTTTCACTGAAAGATAAGTCAGGTTGGAATTGGTTGTTAGTTTCTGTTTTAAATTTATGAAATTTGAGGGTCTTTCTCTATCGTTCTCTCTTTCTTTCTCTACAAGCGAAGTACTACAGTAGCCCACGCAGAGGAGACGGCGGAGACGGCGCTAACGTTTTTGATTGGAGAGAGCGATTTCTGATTGGAGCGCTTTCAATCAGAACCGTCTGTTTCCATCCGATGGACAGAAATAAATTTTGCTTCTGTTGTTGGTCTTAGTCGGATGCAGTAAACTTTGCTTCTGTTGTTCAAATAGAAGAAGAAAAAATTCACTAATTTTTCCTAAAAAAAATACGTTGGTTATTTCTTTTTTATTTTTTGACTGAAGCTTAGGTGGGGTTTATTTTATTTTATTTTTTGACTGAAGACTTAGGTGGATGGTATTTTATTTATTTTTTTGACTAAAGACACATAGGTGGGGTGGGTGGCGCCGTGGTTGACTGGTAGTGATACTCACGCTGAGCTGAGCTTGGGAGGCGCACTGTTATTTTATCACATGACACATGTATAACTCTCTTCTATTTATTTTTTATTTTTTTTATGACTGAAGACTTATAAGGTGTTGATACTCGGAGCTAAGAAGGCGCACTGTCAGTGCAATTTTTGCTGTTAGTGGTTGGCTGGTTGCCTACGGGCCTTTTAACACCGAAAAAAATATATATATAAAAGAAGCATTCAGCACTGTCACTTTTCATATAATTAACTGGCTTCTCTTTTTTCCGTTTGATTATTACTCTATATGAAATTCTTTTTTATAATTTTTTTCAGGAGAAACTTTGTTTTTAGTAGAGTGGAATCTCTTAATCTGATCCATCAAATTAAGAAATTCCAAGTAGGGTGTATCTTAATTTAAAATTCAAAACTAGTTCTTAAGAATACTTAAAAGATGGTCGCTAATAATAACACAGGCATTTTTTTGTGATGACATGTGTTTTCTTAGAAAGAGATCTGAAATATTGCTTTGAGAACAGTTGAATTACAACTACTCCCACAGACCATGCACAGTTCATAATAATTAACAATAAAATACTATTCATGATCTAAAAAGCATTTGAAGGAACATCATAGTACGTCAGTAAGATGATGTCATACATGCGTCAGACATTGAAATAGCAAAAAAGAAACAGCACCATATATCTGCAGTGCCCTAATTAAAATTCAACTTGACAGAACCTTTTCCCTTTATTCAAAGATATCCTTGTATATTCAGGTGGGATAACAAGTATGGGAAAAAACATATAAACTTTTTTTCAACAAAACGGCATATAAAAATAGTAAGGTACTCATTCATTCCATTTTAGAAATTATAGTTAAGCACCATGATGATGCTTGCAGTTTATATCATATGCTTAATCTATCGAGAAATTGGCATCCTTGAATGAAAATATGAACAGAAAAATAATTTTTTATTCATAATAAGCGAACATTGAAAGCCCCCCATTAAATTTATTTTAGCAGGTTATCAGTCATGATGAAGTAATTTTCTAATATCTTTGATGACTGTGCGCTATTTAAGCAATAGCCAATAAGATTAATTAGGATTTAGACTATAAGACCAGGACTTCACGTTTTAAAAGAGTACTAAAATAGGAGAAAATTATCAAGCTATGTACAAATATGAATTGCAGAAGTATTAGAATCAAGCATCATCAGCAAAATTCAGTATGTTTTGTTAATCCAATCAAGTCACGAATTATAAAGTCTCAAAAATGACAAACCAGCTAGGGGAAAAAACAAATCTTAGGAAGCACCTAGTCCAAATGTCTCCTTGGTCATTGATGAATCCAAGTAGAGAAGATCTCAATTTAAAATTTAAGAGTACTTAAGAGATGGTTGCTAATAAGACAAAAAGCATCTTTTTCGTAAAAATTTATTCTCTTTTGTCAGAAAGAGATCTAAAATATTGCTTTTAGAACATTTGAACTACATTTAGCAACAATTTAAAATTAACAACCGAATACTACTAATCCAACATATATTTGAAAGAACATCATAGTACGTCAATAAGACAATGTCATACACGAGTCATACACTGAAGTAGAAAAATGAAACAGCACCATATATATGTGGCATATTCTTTTCTCACACACAATAGATGGATTAAGAAACAAAACATTACTGACGTAGAAATGTGCTGGATAAAAAGATCTAAAACATTGAGATGTACTTATACCTGGAAATGATGTGTTTGATGGTTATCTCAACATCTGGAGAAGCCTTTTGAACAGGCAAGAGTTCATTTTTTATTTTCTCTGCTGCTTCTGATTTTTCCTGCAGCTCCCCTCTGTAGAATATATTCATATTCTTTAGAGATCCAGCATATTGAAGAAGAAATTTGGGAAAAACAAAACAATCTTCTGATTCATAGCAATCCAAATAAAATGTAGCAGTTGTCAGGTGATGTTTAACACATTCAGCTGGAGGCAATAGTTTCTCCCAGAAATCCAACACCAGACCAATAGGTCAATTTTTGTAATCATGTGAGGTGTCAACCTGGAATCAAAATGAAACGAACAAATAAAATTCATAAAAAGCTGGTAATTTAGAGAAAAATGAAGTGGAACAATTAAGTATAGACTACCAAAATGAGCAGTTGATAGGTTTTCATTATAGATTCTTACATAGATTTTGCATTTTTGTTCTGTGATTCAACTCAATGGTTTGCCCATTATTGGATCAGATTGCATTGTTTTGTCACTTAGTAGCACCAAAACAGTTCAGGACAATTTGATGTTCTTTCTCTTATTTGTTTATTTATTTATTATCCCACTTTTGACTAAGCTTGATGATTTACACTGAACTATGAAAATTAACTCTTCAGTAAATGTACGATATCTCAGAGATGACCTAATAAATTACTGGAACATAAATATTAATAAGTATAAAATTGTACGTACACAAATTATAATCTCCATCAAATTGGGGGAGCTGTTGAGCAGACAATATAAGATCACGTTGAAAGCACCATAATAAAAGGGCCAACTAAGGCATAATTTCTTCAGCTCAAACAAGTAGCATCTTGGAGGTAGGCTTGCTGGTAAGAGGACCATTTCTTTGTTTAATATCTAGCATGAACAGAAAAAACCATTATAGGTTTTATCTTAGAATAAAATAGTAGAAAACCAAAAGTTGTCTAAGTTTCTAGAACTAGTTGGCATATTTTTTTGGGACGCAATCAGTAAGGAAGAAATCATAAAATTTAATTGTTTGCAGGGTTCCATAATCAAACTAATAGTGATGGTATGCATATCCATCGCACTGGGCTTCATGTTTGGACTTATTTGGCAGGATTTGGCAGGCTTCATAATAGATAGGTTCAAATCTTGTGAGGGCATGGAATTGATAATGGTGTGGAAGTTCAGTCCAGGTGTGCCAAATAATACTTCATGTTTGATTCTTGGCTGCTATGCCGTTACTAAGAACCTTTTTCCAATTTTAGTTAGTCCTTAGTAAGATATGGGAATAACTAAATTATTAATATAACTTGTTTGTGCTGCACTATTCTATTTGACATTAACAGTTAGTCATCATTTCTTAATGTTTTTTTTAACTATAGCTGGCTTGGAATGAATATTATTTTCTTTTGAGTCGGGTTGACTACTCCTGCATTGAGCCGGTCAGGCAAATTATTTAAATTGACAGATCAACTGTGCTAATCAGAAAGACCCAAATCTAGTAGACATGTTTAATTAGAAAGATACCATACGATACGCATTGGAGAAATTCAAACGAAGATTCTTAACACCACGAAGCTTATTTAGGAAAGCCTTCAGGTTTGTAGCCTCACTGGTCCTATCAAATATTTTCTCAGAGTCATCAGGACTGGAAACTCCACCGCTCTCTTTGTCATCAGTTTGATATCCAAAAGACACTGCCACAGAGGCCAATTGTGGCGCATTTTGAAGTGATATGGCAAATGGACTAGTTTGACTGACCACAAGCTCTGACAAACTAGGTGCACGGATAGCAATCTTCTTGACCTTTTTGCAACCACGAATGACCAATTTCTCCATTGCCTTGCACCGTGAAATCATCCTTCTGAGGTGATCGTCAGCCACTGTAACATCAACGAGCTCGAGTGAATTGACCGCCTGAAGGCCGGTCAATTTGGATGGCACCACCAGATTACAATTGAAGAACTCTAACTTTGCAATTGTGTTGCAAGAAAACACCGGTGAGGGTATTCGGTATATGTCCTCAAAATCGTAGCTCTGGATCACCAGTTCTTCTACACCAGAGACACAAAGCCCGCGAAAAACCTCATAGAAATCATCACTGCAGTGGTTGAGTATCTCCACGCCTATTTCAAACTTCTTGACGGGGTTTTGGCGGGCCTTAAGAACAGAAAAAAGCGCATCGACCCATTTGATTTCACTCTCCACATAGGGCTCGTAGTCGAATGCCAGATCAGGGTACCTAGGGTTGAAGGATTCAGCATCAATTTTGAGAGAGGGGAGTGTAGGAAAGAGTGGGGTCCACCGCTTGGAGACGGCGGTGGTGACAGTGGCATCACGGATTTCGAGTTTGGAAAGGATGAAGTGGAGAATGGTGTCGGGAAGACGGCTTATAAGGTCGGGCTCTTGTTGCTCTTCTTCACCATGATTGGTTGCAAGAGTTGGTTTTTTTGCTGGTCGATTATGGTCAGAAGCCATCTCTCTCTCTCTCTCTCTGTCTGCGTCTCTTGGAGATTTATCTCTCTCTCTCTCTCAAAATTGGGTGTTGGTTTCCCGCCAGGGATGAGTAAGTTTCCCGCCAAAAGTACAGGAGGTTGATTGGTTATGGAATTGTACCGTGCTCAAATTAACAAATTAACAAAATTGGAGGTTGATTCTCAAATTAACAAAAGATTGGGCCTCAAAAAGATATACCACTTCTGACCGAGTTCAGCCTGATTAAGTGCATTAATCTTTCTGATGATAGACTATATACTTTAGATATTTATACAATATATCTATATGTGTTTACATCAATGACTATACAGTAGGCGTAGGGTTTTTTATTTATTAAGCTGGAATGCTTGATACAAACTAGCAGTCTTTAGAAATGGGCCTATTACACATGGGTAACCCAACCCGATCTAACCAGGGTATTTCTGACCCGATTCAACACTGAATGGAAACCCGGCCAGTCCAGAGGTCATTTGAAATCTTTGACGTTTATCTCTAGGTAGTCAGGAATGATAAGTGTCATCTCTAAAAAAAAAATCATTCGCGTCATCGCTGCTGTCTGTTACAAATGTTCAGTTTAATAATCAAATGTGTTCAGTTAAATGCGTCAACTATGGTTTTATTATATAGGGCCGTGCTTCAGTCGCGTCAACCTTGGAGAGCGGCGCGCCAGGAGTAGAGTCGGAAAAAATTTAATTTGAACTGAATCGGTTCATGACCCCTTTTAATTTTTTCATATGGTTTTTTTTCGGTTCGTAACCCCTTCGCTTGACATGCACCTATTAAAAAAAACTGAAAGTGATACTTAATAAATTGAACATTTCTTCATTAGTTTTTATTTTTCTTTTTGTAATTTTCTCTCTATTTATTTTCTTTCTGGTAGCGGTTCCTGAACCAAGGGCTCAGTTACCGTTTTCTTTTAGGTAGTACTTCAAAAAAATAAAAAATGACCTTTGACGTCTAAAGATTCATATCTGTGAGTTAGACTTGAGATCTTGATTTTGATTTTTACGTTGGATTGAGTTGGGCCCAAGTCTTTAAAAGAAAGTAACTACCGGTTCCTAATCCATTGTTCCTGGCCGCTTCTATGCTCCTTTAGAGTGTGCATAACGTCTAAAACGACCACAAAAATGGTCAGTTGCGTTAACCGTTTCGTTTTGAACACAAAATTAACTATCATTTGCGTTAGCCGTTTCGTTCAAAAATGAAACGGTCAAAATCATGAAAATACCACGAAAATACACGTGAACGAAACCATTTCAAGTTTTCGTTAACCGTTTCGTTTTGGAAACACAACCAAAATCTAACCATTTCGTTTCGTTTTGGACGAGACAAAATGAAAAAATGATTAAAACAGTCATCGTTTTCACCCCTATTGTTACAACAACGAAGAACGCTTGCTTATTTTTTCTCCTCTGATTTATTATGTTATTAGCTTGATTTATTTTCTTGTATATCCTTCTACCAGCATGTTTCTCCTGTACATCTTGTTTATATATTATTGACTTGATTTTTGTGGCATGTTTTCAATACCATATCGTTCTGGCTGAAATGGAGTTATCCGAGAAAAAAAATAACGGAAATATAAAAAATTATTGGATTTGCTCGCTGGCCGTGGCCGATATTGACTGACAGTACGGTATTCAAAACATTATTGTTAATTGCTTGTACAATTCGGTTATACACGGCCCAGAGGTGTTTCTAGGCCTAACAAACAAAATAACAATGCCTCATCTCTTCTTTCCTTTGCGTTCCATTTCCAGAAAAAAAAAAATGAAAGAGAAAACTAAAAAAAAAAAAACCAAACGACGCAAAACCAAGATATCCTTTTAGCCCAATCTTTTGTTAATTTAAGGATCAAGCCCGTGACACATGCCTTATAACTAATTTACCCTGTTCTTTTGGCGGGAAACCGACTTAGTTGTGGCGCCAAGAAACCAACACCCTAAGTTTTAGATTGACAGAGAGAGATCGAGATCGAGAGAGAGAGATGGCTTCTGAACCAGAGCAAAATCAACCAACCAAAAAACCAATTCTTGCAAACAATCATGGCGAAGAAGAGGAAGACTTCATCAGCCGTCTTCCCAACATCATTCTCCACATGATCCTCTCCAAACTCAAAATGCGTGATGCCGCTGTCACCACCGCTCTCTCCAAGCGGCGGGCCCCAGTCTTCACCACACTTCCCTACCTCAAAATCGACGCCAATTCCTTCAACCCGAGGGTTCTAGTATATCCAAGTCCCGGGGAGCCGTATGTCGAAAACCCTGAAATATGGATCTACTCGCTTTGCTCTGTCCTTGATTCCCGCAAAACCCCTATTGAGAAGTTTGAAATAGATGTTGGGATTTTCAAACTGTACCATAAACATTTCAATGTGGTTTTTCGCGAGCTTTGTGTCGCAGGTGTGGAGGAGCTGTTGATCATTAATGATAATTTTCGTCGCATTTATCAGATACCATCGCCAGCGTTTTCGTGTAACACGATTGTAAACCTAGAGCTCACGTATTGAGAGCTTGTGGTGCCGTCAAAATTGACTGGCCTCCAGTCTGTCAAGTCACTGAAGCTCTGTCATGTTACAGTGGCCGATAATGACCTTAGGAGGATGATTTCACGGTGCAATGCGATGGAGAAATTGGTCATTATCGATTGCCACAAGGTTCAGAACATTGTAATATGTGGGCCGAGTTTGTTAGAGTTGATGATCAGTCTACATAGACCAGTTGGCATATCACTTAAGAGTGTGCCACGACTGGCCTTTGTGGAAGTATCCTTGATATACGATTATGATATGTGGATGAACTATCATGCATCTTTTGAAGAAAGGTATGCTGCCCGTGAAGACAGCGATGAAGATATCTTCAGTTTGAGTCCTAGAGACTTCAATGGTAGAGACTCCGGGAAAACATTTGAAGGGACCAATGAGGCTACAAATCTTGTGGCTTTCTTGAATAGGATTCGTAGTGTGAAGGATCTTCGTTTGAACTTCTCCAGTGAGTATCGCGTGGTATCTTTCTAATTAACTAAGGGTGTGTTTGGATGCACAAGAATAAGGATTCGGATAAGAATAAGTTCCAAATTCCTTATTCTTGTGCAACCCAAACAACATAAGAATAAGGAATTTGGGTCCTTATCCATATTCTAACAAAATTATAGAATTAGAATAAAAAATTTGGATAAGCACGCGTTTCGAGATCCTAATTCTTATTCCTTATTCAACCTCTCATCCAAACACACAGACTATGTCAATTATATATGTAGCTTTTCTGTTTTCTGTAGTTGATTTGCCAAGCAAGAGTTGTCCTGAATCAAAATAAATTAATATTCAGTTTAGACCAGATCTAGTTGAACATAATTTAAGAAACAATGTATAACAGATTAATTTGTTCTAAGTAAAGATAAATTTAAAATGAAAAGTTTATTTCTCTCAGTAAGGGTAGACCTAGAAAAATCAGACAAATGCAGTTCTATCAGGCAAAATAGAATTAATCTTCCACACCAATATCAACTCCATGCATTGACATGATTGAACCTATCTGATACAAAGCCTGACAGATAGGTCCCACATGAACCCGACTTTGATGTATGGGTGCATTATCAACTTTTCAGTCTAGGAAACCTTACCAACAGCTAATTCTAATGTGATTAATTTTTGTCTACGGGCTAAACTACCAAAAATAAATGTGATTAATTTTCTGCTCATTGTGCCCAAAAAGGGATTGTCAACTGGTTCTAGTTTTATTTTATATTTTGAAAGAAGTACGGAAAAGTCCTACCACTTTCATTTATCACAAGAAAACTTTACAAAATACAAGATATAAAATCTACACTGGTACCCACCTACTGTTACAACTTTGGGTGTTTTATGACTCTTTTCTATGATAGCATCTATAATGCTTTTTTCTGTTCATGCCAGATGTTGTCAAATGAAGGGATTGTCTTACCAACAAGGTTATCACCAAAATGCTACTTGGTTGAGCTGAAGAAATTGCACCTCAGTTGGCCATCTAATTATCATACTTTCAACACTATCGTATCATGTCTACTCAATAGCTCCCCGCATTTGACGGAGATTATAATTTGTGTACGTAGAATTTCAGAAGTATTAATATTCATGTGCCAGTATTAATTAGGTCAACTCTGAGATATTATGCATTTATTGAGGGTTAACTTGCATATTTTGCCATTTTGGTGTAAGTCATCAAGTTTAGCCAAAAGTTGAATACATAAATAAAGATAAAGGACTTCATGTGGTCTTGGACTCTTGGTTTGATTGTTCTGCTATGGAGTTACAAAGCAATGAAACTTGATCCATGAACGAGCAAAGCATTGAGTCCATTGTAGAAAACAAAATACAAAATCATTTTAAAACAAGAATCTAAATGATAAACTACCATCTGCAATTTTTTGTATTGTATTATATATACATACTAAATATTCCACATGATTTTTTTCTCTCTAAATTACCTCTTTTAAAGAAATTTGAATTATTGTTCCATTTTGATTCCAGGTCACCTCATATGATAACAAATATCGTCATTTTTCTCTAGAGTTGGATTTCTGAGACAAACAATTGCCAGCAGAATGCGTTAAACATCACATGACTACTGCTACATTTTATTTAGATGGCTATATATCTGAGGATTGTTTTGGTTTTCCAAAGTTTCTTCTACTTAATGCTAGAAATCTCAAGAATATGAATATATTCTACACAGGGAAGCTGAAGGATAAACCAGAAACAGAAGAGAAAATAAAACAGGAAGTCTTGGCTGTTCAAAAGGCTTCTCCTGATGTTGAGATGACAATCAAACCCATCCTTGCTAGGTATATGTATATCTAAAGAATTAAAATCTCTTAATCCAACGCATTTCCATGTCAGGAATGCTTTGTTCCTTAATCCCATCTATAGTTTGTGAGAGAAAAATATGTGACTGACATTTGTGCTGTTTCATTTTGCTATTTTCAAATCTGACCATGTATGACATTATCTTACTTGCGTACTGTGATATTCTTTATTGTTGTTGTTAGATTAGGAATACTATCTTGTGGTTTATTATGAATTTTGAACTAAATGGTAATTCAAATGTTCTTGAAGCAATATTTCAGATTTTGTTCTAATTAAAGAGTACAAATTTCCATACAAAGGAGATGCTTTTCTGTGCTAACAATTATCTTTTAAGTTCTTAAGAAAAAGTACTAAATGTATAATCCTCTCTTTTGGGTAATCTGTTGCTGTGAATCTGTGATGCATCAGAGTGAATGGTGAGTCTGGAAGCTTTCTAGGGCATGTTTTCTGGTTAGCTTGTTGCTTGGCTGTGCTTATTTAGCTAAGAACAGATCAATTGCCCCAGTTAGAGCAGTTTAGTATGTACAGTCTCAACGAAAGCAAACCAGAGTAGCCTCCTGGTTCGATGTACAAATCAGTTCTGAATTTCGAGTTTTCAACTGTTATGAACCTATTAACTTTTAACTGTGTTTGCCAATCTGTACCTCTTTTAAATTCAAAACAGATCAAACGGAGAAGTATTTTACGGGATTGCTACACTGGTATTCCATTTAGAATCACAAAGGTCCCAATATCAGGTATCGCCATAAATATTGGGATAACTCATTTAAAAGGTTTCATCAATCATTTTTTTTTTTTTACTTTTCTAAATCCTTCTGTTATCGTAAACAACTTTTTTCCCAACAATTTGTTTAAATCAATCCTGCATGCTCAAGCTATCCAATAGGGCATTCAAGTAATGAACAATTCTTGGAGCTTGGATACATTTTTCAGAATCATATTGTAGTGGCAATTATGGTCCAAAGTAGTGCTCAAACGGGGGGGGGGGGGGGGGGGGGGGGGGAGGAATAACTAATACTGAAAAGTGCAAACCGCGCCGCTGGTTTTGAAGAGAACCAAAAAAAAAAAAATTCAAATAAAACTTGTTAATTGCATATACAATTCAGCTCAGTTGGCAGTCGTACACAGCCCTTCATTTGCATAAACAACAAAAAGGACGAGTTAACAGAGTATAATTTTTTGTAATAAACTATAATATATGTTTTAACAATTAAAGTAACAAAAAAATGAAATAACAAGGACGAACAAAATAAAAATGAAACAGCGAAAATTAGGATTAAAAAATTCAAAATCTATCGACAATCCCAACGCTTGCAATTTTATTTTCTAATTTATGCCCGTAGGCTCAATTATTACGGAAAATATAGTTCATGCATGAGTCTCATACAAAGAACCGGGGTATCCTCGCAGGTTCAAAATCCAACTGGAAGTCTTTCACAGACATTTAATTTAAAATAAGTTGGGAGGCTTGACCCCAATTTATCTTAAAAAAAAGAACCGGGGGTATCCTTTCTAAATTCTAAATTTCTAATGCACTTCCTAAGGTTCAGTCAACAAAGAAACGTAAAAACCAAGAGTTAAACATGTGATGGAAAGTAACAATGCACTTCCTATTCCCCAATGATCACCATCAATGAAAAATTGAAAATTAAAACCCATTAGACTAAAGGTGAAACCTTGTCAGTTTCAGTGTGGACTGTGGAAATAGGTTTAGGTCCACTTACAGTTAATTCTAATTAAACTAGACAAGACACCCTTGGAGAGACTATCCTTTGTGCTAAATTGATAACAATTGATACTAACATGTAGTGTGATATTGACAAATGAAAAAGGCATCCATAGATGCCTGCCTAATACAAATTTGGTGAAATATGACTACTTCAGAGTCTATAAAATAAAGTATGAAAATGCACTCTAGAATCTAGAAACTGTAAAAAGACATTACAATATAAAAATCAATGAATTGCTAATGTTCTCCAATAAAATTGCATATTTAACTAATTTTGCAGTTTCTCTGATGTAAGGAAGCAAGAACAACACCTTTTTCATGTCCAAAAAATTTTAAAAAAAAGCACAATACCTTTCCATTCAGAATATTTTTTTTGTACTGAGACTCAGTATATCACCACAAATGAAACGCAGGCAGAACTAGATAAAACTTGATAAATAGAAAAATGTTATTGATTTTCCGCTTATGCAAAATTATCAATGAAAAATTGAGCAGTCTTATACAAGAGTTGTTACAATCTCAATCTAGAAAGATGCAAAATATCTTACAATATAGGTTGCAATTTGCAAACTTACACAAATGATCTGAATAAGAATATGTTTGAAATTTAATTTAAAGTTTGATAAATTTAATCTAATTTAAACAAGCTCTCCATATAATATATTAGCGATAAAATAAATGAATCTTAAGTTATAAACGGTGGTGGCATGTGCCATCACAAGGGTATGCTCAATCAATGGCCTGTATTTTTGATCTGTCGAAGAACCAATCACCAACTGCAGTTGCAATTTTCTGGGAAAATGGAAAAAAAAAAAAAATCAAAATCAGGGTTTCCGCAATTGGAAAGCACACACTAAGGTATTAATACTATCAAGTTCACTTTTCACAGAATCTGCACCGGAATTAAGCAATGCAACAGGGTAGTAGGTGTTATTGTGTTAATACTATCAAAATCAGGGTTTCCACAATTTGAAAGCACACACTAAGGTATTAATACTATCAAGTTCACTTTTCACAGAATCTGCACCGAAATTTAGCAGCGCAACAGATAGAAGGTATAAAATGTATGCCAACTGTAACCACTGGCTTAAGCCTTATTCTAAAATTGTTATTGTTTTGACTTTTGACAACAACATTTTTGTATTATGCAATTATTAAACTCTAAATTGAGCACCAATTGTGGCTAAATTGAACCTATGATTTTTAATCAACAATACTATGAAAACTGACCATCAAGGCTTACTTGGCTCAACATGATATCAGCACAAAGGAGTAGCAATCAGTTCGAAACAATTGAAATTTCAAATAATATTTTTAACTACAAATGACAATGATGAAATTTCATCCATTCAACATGATAATTTGTTTTGTCGACCTTACTTTTGTGCATGTGTCTGTATTAATAAAAGGGAATGCAGTTATCTATATTTAACTGGCTAAATAACATAGAAACACATTTCCTTTTTTTTGTATACAACAGGCTGCAGTTTTTAAAATTAGCCATTTTCTCAATATGACCTTTTAGATTGAAAAAGAATCAGTTGTAATTAGAAAATGTACTGAACAAAGATACCACCATTGCTAACCTTCTAAGTTCAGCGCTACCAGCATGTGTTCAGTTGGGGTGTCATACTTGGGGGGCCAAAGTTCACATAATTACAATCTTTATTATAGAACACGTACATACCGGTACCAGAACCACAGTCACTACTGGTTACTAGCACACCTTTCCTAGCAAAATCAGTACAGGCTGATTCTTATTGAAACTGATAAGAAGCTTACTTTGTTGCCAATTTCAGGAGAATTGCCAGCGTACCAGGCATCTTTCCTCTCTGCTTGGCAGTGTGCAAAGCATGAATTTATAAATAAACCATTTCTCCTCGACTTGGAAAAGCTGCTCAACTCATTCAGCATTTGGTTCCTGAAACCTGAATAAATTTATTCATCATATGCTTCTGTTAGTGTCTCATTTGCAGAAAGAACAAGTGAGATGAAAACAAGGTTGAGTAAAGCAGTTCTGATTCTCTTGCTGATTACTTTCGGTTCTTCATTTTGAAGTTCATTACTCATTAGGGACACTAACAGGTCATTCTGGTTCCCTTAATTCATGAATCAGAATACAATTTCTGATATCCTCCAATCATGTAAATCAAATACATGGTGCGAAGTTCAAGCAGTTTAAAAATAGTATTCTTTAGAAGTATGGGCACAAAAGTTTTACCTTGCAAAAATTTCATTTGATTGCCATTGCAGAAGGCATAGTTTCTTTTGCACTTTGTCCAGACGCCTTGCCGGTCAGCTCTTGGTGTAGCCAAACTCTCTAAAACCTTAAATAAAACAGACAAAAATGTTTCTCGAATTCTTAAGAGATGAAAAATTTAAAATTTTATTAACAATCATGTCTACCCTCAGTAAACATCTACAAATCATGGATAATATAAACATCAACCACCAACAATGGTTCCCCAAATGATACATCATATTTCCCCTTTCCTTGTTAATTGGTAAAGAAAAAATAACAATGGCAAAGAAGGGTAATTTGGGCACTATTTAAAAAATTAAGCGAGTGTTATACGATCTAATTCCTTGTAAGGGCATCAATGAATTTTGCACAAGTTAACATTATACCTTTTTTTTATTTCAATATGGGTGTACATGATTTATTTAACAATTCTCTTTCTTTAATTTTTTTTTATTTGAGGCCTTATTTTAGAAGGCAAGGCCCGGCATGCAGAGATGTCAAACTTCCCTTGCATTCTACACCCTAGTGTTCCCTAGTAACTACTCTTTTCTTTATGTCCCTAGTGGACATGTTCTAAATTCTCCAGCATCCCTTTTGTCCTGTGGGAATTGAACCTGAGAACCTGTTTCTTATGGGAAATTGGCCATCACAGACCATCTCTCCTAGACAGCTGGTTCAATACCATCTTTTTACACTAATTAAATTTATATTGATTTGTTACTTGTATGCATGATATACCTGCCATGTATCGTAGGCACTGTTCAAGATGAAAAGTGGAGTTCTGATGAGAGGTATCATGTTCTGAGGGAAAAAGCACTGCAAAAGTAAGTGACAAATAGTAAACTAAGGTTAGAAACTAGAAAAACAAGCAAGATAAGTTCACTACAAAGTAATTGAACACGTGATTTTTACCGAGGTGGGATTTATGTGGGAAATACATTTCCTGCTTAAAGTTCGTGATGACCTCTGCAATTTTCCAAATTTTGTGAGAAAATTATAGAATTATAAGTAATTTTTAAAATTTTAAGCCCGTGCTCTTTATCAAGAGTGTTTATGCTTGAGGATGGATCTGAGTTCCATCGTTCAGTAATTATTTGGTTACCAAAAACACCCTAGTTATTTTCTCTCTATGGGAGTGTAGTTACATGCAGTCGGACAACACCCCTGAAGAATGATCTCAGGGTACGGTTTCCTGCTACATCGACCCTACAAAAAACAAATTATGACAATAATTATAGCATAAGCATCAATCTGCAATGATATGTTTCTTATGGTCTGATAATCTGGTACTCGATAAGACACATTTTTCTTTCACTGCTGGCTTAGTTTGTTCAGCCCCCGTGCTAGTTTGCTAAGTTCTGACAGATCAGTTTGGGTCAAGATGTTGTCAGCTCGAGCAACTAATCTAGTTACAAGAGAAACAAGTAGAAGATGAGAAGTATGTACGCATCAAGGAACATGCCGGCATCAGCGAGGCATTTGACCCTTCTGCCCCTGGGGAAAAATGCAGCAAACTCATCACAGTGGTGAATAACTGCAAGCCCACCGGCTGAACATCCTGCAAGAAGTGCCTAAAAAAAGAAAATTAAAATGAAGATAAAGAAGTACATTTTGTTAATCCTGTTCGAGAAAAAGGAAATACATAAAATATTAAAACTACTCTGAGTGCACCTGATCTGCATACTGCATCCCCTTAGACATGAGTTCTTCCATGGCAGCTTCAAAGATGCGTTGCCCTCTAAAATATAGCCCAGCCTACAAGTCCATTAAAAATATGACCATAATTGCAAATTACTACAGCTGCTTACCAGCACCAAGCATGATTGGTTGCTAAAATAGACACAATATAATGTCATAGAACCTACTTTATTGTAGCCATCTCCAGTGAAAGATCCACCATCACAGTACCGTACCTTCACTCTGTTCCAGTTGTAAAAGTCTATGAAAAAAATAACAAGATGAGGGGGGCAAAAAAACAGAGTTTTTTAAAAAAAAAAAAAGGAAACAAGTGTTCCAAGAATACCAGGATTTTCATCCTGCTTGTTGCTGAGGATTCCTTCAAAAGGTATTTCATTTTCAAAGTATTTGGAGGAGCCAAGGTGACTGAACTTGCGGCCATTGCAGCTTTCCACATCATTGCACCAACCACCCCCCTTCATGCATAAAACTTCCAAATACTCGTCAATATCTGCATTATTATGAGACAAAGGGTCCAAATCCTCTGCATTTATACGAGCAGAATTAAAGCCCATCCATTCCATGCCAGATTTTTCTGACTATTTATTGATGCTCAGAAGCTATCTGATCTGGAATGAATTGTGGATCCACCTAAGACTCACAATTCGCTATACAACTGAGAGGAGCCAGAGCCCTTTTTGGAAGTCCAAATTTTATAAATAATCTTACCTCTAGAAAAACCACCCAGCTATTGGAACCAGATCCGAACCCATGATGTAGGTGGTAGCCCGGTAAGCTTCCATCCAAGCATACTAAAAAAAGATCAGAAGGAAAGATTACTTGGGAATATTAATGAATGCACTTAAAATGACATATATAAACAAAAAATTTCTCTCTGCTTTACAACCTCTTCGATTAACAGTGTATGAACTTTGAACTAATTATCTGACGATTTAGGCCAATAAAGACCAAATCCAATAATCTCAACTAACTAATGATATGCAGTACATGCATAGATGGAGGAAATGAGGTCAATTGACAGACAGTTCCTAAATATTCTTTGGCAAACAATACTAAAAAAGAAACTACAAGAACAATCACAAATCTTGTTCAAATTTCAATGATTAGAAGACAGGAATTTCAGTTTCTCAAGTTAAACAAGAACGATTATGTTTGGTTGATTCAAAAGTTTTAACTTGCCGATTTACTTAGTGGTAAAACTCAAAAAACCTGCAAACTTGATATAAAGTACACAGATTGAATTTACTTTTTATAACCAGTCTCATTTTCTCAAATATTTAGAGTAATAAGAGCCCCTATAAGCACGCCGAAAAAACATTACTGATACACTCTGGTTTGATATTTGCAATGATTACATCCCTGGCGTGGTCATCTACAATAGAACCTTGATCATTCAAGATACATCATTACCAAATAAATCTGACTGCATGATAACGCCAATGTAATAAGAAAAAAAAAATACAAACCCAAAATTGACCTACATCTGTGTAAGAAAATTGAACGCATCAATAACAGTAAATTGGGAAAAAAAAATCTATACTTTTGGCGATGTGTTCAGTAATACTCCATTATCACGACTTAACCAGAACAATAAGTATGAAATTCAAGAATTAACACTGAAAAATATAATGAAGGAAATGAGAAGTATTACATGCTCGTTTGGAAGTGGCGGATTTAATCAAGGTGGGGCCAACGCAAAGGGGTCTTACCCTGCCTGGGAAGGAGCATGGGTTCTTCCTTCTTACTGCCACCTTAGACTGGTTGAACAACATGTCGAACCCGTGCACCCGGCTCACCAGCATTAAAGCCAGAAAGACCAATATGCCCCTCATTGCATGTAGAGTTCAGTGTGCTGATAGAAGGGTAGAGACGGGAGAAGTGACAATGGGATGGATCATGGATGGAGTTATATAGTTATGGAGCTTAATGTCAGCAACGCACAGTGACAATGGGATGGATAGAGTTATGTTTGTTTGAGTTTAACGCGGGTACTATTGTCGGTTTTGCTTTATTATTAATTCATGGAAAAGTTACAGATATGGCACCGGAAGAAATAGAGGTTTTTAACATACTGAGAAGTGAGAAGTGTGAAGAATCTGAAACCTTTTTGTCTTATTGTTTAGTACCGTACGAAGATGCTTGGAAATGAACTGAAGTTCTACAATAATAGTTATAGAAATTAAATACTTAATTAAGTAATAAATTGATAAGTATAAGTGATGCTTTGAAATTTAATGAATTAATCTGTGAACAAATATCACCCGATTCACCAGTTATTAATTGGGAATTTGTGGGAGAGGTCGCAAGGAGCCGTAACAAATAGACTAGATAGCTGTTATCTAGTTCTTTGTAAAAAACTTCTTGGTGGGCCCACTGTTACGATCGCCATAGCAAATGCCAAATGGAAATGATAACTACATATTTTTGTCATTGCTTGTTATCACTTGAACAAAGAGAACGTATAAAATAGACAAAGTGAACATTTAAATATAATTAACATAAACACATACAAAAAAATAAGTTGAATATGCATATAAAAATCTGAACAACAATATAAAAAATAAAATCTAACTCATAATTGAATAAAGTGAATACAAAGATAAACAAACTGGACATATAAATAAATAAAGTGAACAAGTAGAACTTATTTTTATTAAACTTATTTGTTTGACTGTGTTCATTTTGATTGCTTAAATGGTCACTTTGTCTATTTTATATGTTCACTTTGTTCAAGCGATGGTAACCATGGCAAAATTGCAGATTGTAGTTATCATTTTTGGATAGTAATTTCCAATGGTAACTCGATTATATATCAATGGGGCCCCCGGTCTCTAAACTTATGCCAAAGTTCGTCTCCATTGAAATCGTACGGAATGAAAACTTATCTTCATTTTTCCTAGATAGCCGCCATCTTATACATATCCAAAAAAAATTAAAAAAAAAAATCTTATCTTCTTCGTTTCCAATCTGACCCCATAAAATCAGAATTTAATTTCTATTTTATGCGAGTATATTGGAATTTTATTTGATCCAAAACATGAAAGAATCTATTTTATGAGAGGAGAAATGGTTCCGATGGTATAAAATCAGCGTAGTACGAAAGAACCCCAATGATGTTACGAGTCTGTAATGCATAACGAGTAATAACAAAAGGAAAGCATGAATGCATGATGTTAAGAATTATATATTCGCGAACCATGATAATTGGTTCGAATTTCGTTACAATAAAAAAAAAATTGAATTTGTAAACATTTTAATCCTTGTTTGCATGTGATAGAATACATGATTTAATCTACAATTGTTCTCTCAGGCATCATAGGGTGTTAAAATGAACTGTTTTCTATTTAGATCACAAGTTGCTAGATATTATAAGAAACCTTTGAAGCGATTGACGAATATCTACAAATAAACTTGGCTATTGTGCCAAATTGTTAAATAGAGCTATTCCCATAAAAGTGTGTCACGGATATCTTCTCCCATTAAATAATTAGCACCGAGAAAATTATGAAGGGAAAACTACTTCAATAAACACAAGTTGCATTTATAAAGTAAAACACAATTTGTTTACCATACAGGAAATGTGCCAAGTATATACACCTGTATGTACATAGCAGAGAAAGTACTGCTATATACATCTAACAAAAAGACATGAAATCAAGAAACAAACATTATATCCAATTCCTCACTAACTCGCACCATTCAACTCTAGAAAATACCACGTGTGCATCCGTAGAAGCTTTCTCAACCTCAGACAATTCCTCAAGTATTCTTGATTTGACATCATTATCACTGGAATATGTAATCTTGATGAGTTCAAGAACATTTGCATTCAAGAGAATAAAGTGTATCATCCACCTGAGGTCCTCAAGATCCCTCAAGTTCTCAACGGAGATTGCAACTGTTCTCAAAGTTTGGTCTGGACAGAGAAAACCATCTTCCTTCTTGTATTCACTTGGGTGTACACGATCAAATTGATTCAGGAGTTCCACTTCCGCAAACCAAGGTTGACCATACTGCAATATTTTGTTTGTTAACGTAAAAAGATCAATCCAAGAAACATCAATTAATATGTAATCCAAGTAGTATGTGGCCTAGTGGCTCAATGGTAAGAGCACTAGGCTGGCCTCCAAGAGGTCAAGGGTTCAAGCCCGGCATGCACTTTTAATTTAAAAAAAAAAAAAAGATGGATGGCAAAGACCTCCCTCTTTCTTCAAAAAAAAAAAAAAAAATGTAATCCAAGTAACATTTGGTAAATATAAGTGAGGTTGACGTGCCATTTGCTATTCAATTGGTGCAAGTGCCAGAGTCTAGAGTGAAAGTGATTTGGTATTGAATAATGATAATAATTTCTTTAAGACCAAACTACCCTTGCTTGTATAAAGTAATTACATGCATAGCATAGCACCCAGTAAAAATATTCCATACATACTAAATAATTCCCTTCAATTGCCTCTCAGCCATACAAGACACATAAAACAGAAGAAGAAAAGACTACACATATTAAGGACTCATACCAGGAGCTACTGTCATTAGCAATAGTATACATATTACATTATCTATGGAAGTTCTCAGGTACAGTTTGAAAGAAATCAAGGAGTAAATAGAGCTTTGCTAAATCAAAATAATTACGAGTAGAAGCATATAATAGTTATAGAATACTACACTCCATGACATTAATTAATTTGATATGCTGCAATCTTGATGACAAATTTTCAAATAACCACAAAAAAATCTTCTTTGCTTGATTACTTACGAGCAAATAAAGTAGAAGTAGCATGCATCTTGTTTACTTAACAAAAATGGAGTTTTGCCACCATGAGGCCAGGATTTTTTTTTTTTTCCCATTTGATTTGTTTGATCGGACAGTCTAAATTTTTTTGAATCCAGTTCAATTGGTTACCATACTGCACAGACATTAAAGTCTATTGAGCTCAAGCCAAAAAAAATAAATAAACAATAAAAAAAGGAAAACAATAAAGGAAAAAGACAGCATTGTAGAAACTGGAGTAGCGAGGTTAAATTGCTTTATTTATAATTATTGGAGTTCTGCAAAATACTGGAGTGCTCAAATCACTTCCCAATCTTGATTGTCTAATTTTGAAAAAAAAAATTTGACATTGTTAAATCAACAAACAGTACATGTTTATGTATTTGTAAGCAAACTGAAATAAAAACACCTTTAATTGAAATCAGGAAATTAAAAGCATGAGAGAATGTAACCTGCAATTCTAATCTTTCAAGGAAAGGCATACTTCTAAGCAAGCAGCAATACTTCTAAGCAAGCAGCAAAACATTTTGAACATCCTTCGGCCAATGTAACGCATACGACCAACAAACTTTAGGCATCTCAATTGCCGGAAATGAACCCATAGGGTGTGTGGTACATCAACTCGAGACAAACACTGTAATCAGGAATTAAAAGGATTATGCATTTAATTAAAACAGCCACATTGGGGACAACACAGCTTGCTACAGATGCTATCACAAAAGTGTGCGCAAAGTTATAAATTAAGTCCAATGAGATTTGAAGATTACCAGAAGAACATCAAAGTTTAACGTGAGATTGGAAATGTGCGCAACATCTGCCAAAAATTTGAAAGTAGTCTCACCAAACCAGACCAAATCTTCGACGGAAAAAGAAAAAATATCAGTCCCAGTAGCGACATCTGCGCTCTCTAGGCAAGGAGCAGAAATTATCCTAGGCTTTACATCAAGCCCCCCAAAGTGAAAGCTTAGATATTTAAGCAATGGGCAGTCAAAAGTCACCAACCGAAGCGATTGGGCCAAGTAGCTCTCAAAGAACAGTTCAACCGACGTCAGCTTCTTCGACCCATCAATCAGGGACTGAAGATCCTGTTGCAATATGAAAACCAAATGCAGCTTCAGAGAAGTGAGCTGCTCGAAGCTGCAGAAGTCACTCGGCAAGCTGATTTCAACAAAGTTAAGATGGAGTACTTTCAGCAACCGGAAAGAGGGGAGTTGGATCCGGCTCAGAGTACCGAAACAATTGACAGAGAGATTCTAGAGAGAGTCCTCGTCCCTTTGAAAGATCAGGTCGAGGAAGTGCTGGAGGCGCGAGGAGTCAGCGAGGATGTACCTGAGCGAGAAGTGGCGGATGGGGCCGCGAAGGGAGGAGATGATGCGATCGACATTCTCGGGAAATCGGATGGCGCCTCTGTCAGAATCTAGATCGGCGTGGAAACCCGGGAGGAGGGTCCAGAGGTGACGCCAGGAGCGGGAGAGAGCCGATGTGCGAACGGCGTCAGTGATGGAGAGGCGGGACAAGATTGAGAGCTTTAGTTCTTCAGGAAGATCGCTGATTCGATTGATTCCGGCCATCGTCGCGGTTTTCTCTAGGGCTTAGGGCTTTAGAGGTTTTAGGCGGGAATTGCTCAGGCCACGCCCATCTTACTTATTCACTCTCCAATTTTTTCGAAAATGACCAAAATATCCTCATCGCTAACGCTAAAGTCTGAAAAAATCTAAATGAGAGAGAAGGACATTTTGGTCCAATTGGGAGTGATTGAGTAAGGAGGGCGTGCCCTGAACAATTTCCGTTTTAGGCTCGTTTTTTTTTTTTTTCAGAAAATCGGGTAGCAGTGTTCCGTGTTGAATTGTTGATGGCTCAACCCAAGGTTTTTTTTTTTTTGTTTGTGTGATTACTGGACCGTTTTTTGGTTCGTGTTTAATTTGTTCAATTATACTTTTCACCAATAAAAGTTGAATTGTATTTAAAATTAAAATTATTATAATAAATTCATTTGAAATTCTATTCGAAATAGCTTGATATACAAATTTTATATTATTTGATTTGCCATATTTAGTTGAATTAGATCCGTTTTTAACCAACACAAATTAGATCGAAAATCAAAGAGCATGTTCGTTGATTTTAAGCCGGTGGAATATGTTAATTTCTCTCATCATTTCAATCTCATAATGTCATCTACTGTAGTCTGCATAGGATATGTTAAGAAGATGGGAAAAAAAACTGCAAATAAAAGTAAAACCCTCCGAAAATCCTTTCTTAGGCCCGATCAAAATCCCATTTTTTTTAACGATTTCATTTCATTTCATTTCGTTGGAAATTTTTTTATCAAAATGAATAGATTTGGTGGAATTCTCATATAATTAGATCCAACGAAATTCGGTGAAGTCAATTGAATTGAATTGAATTGAAATGAAATGAAATGAAATCCGTGTGAAAAATATTTTGATCAGTGCCTTAGTACTCGTCGGTCAAAGAATTCTGGCGAGTCATCGTATATAAGTTTTAACTATTAACTAGATCCATTAGTAGCATGTCAACTTCAAAAAAAAAAAAAAAAAAAAAAAGACCATATATGACTATTTAGTTCGAGTTGGTAAAGGCTCGATTAGAGTTAATATCACATAGTATCATAATTGAGGAGCCTTGACTTTGTAAAATGTAAATTTATTACCGAAAGTACAATCAAAGTAGTTTGGAACTCATCCATTATATTTATGTGGGGGCAGTCTGAAAACTTCATGAAATTCCCAACAGCCAACACATTAACATTCGCTGCACAAACTTTTTTTCTTTTCTTTTTTTTTTGACGAAAACATTCGCTGCACAAACTTGGCCCTGTTACTTAATCCCACACAAGATTATATATTGGGAAAGGAAACAAAGTCTGGAAAAGCTCATTTATTACCCCAATATTGACGATGCACATCGTTACCACTAGGGCTGTCAATGGGTACGGTACGGTACGGTAGAAGGTATTTTCATATCCGCACCCGTTAAATTTTTCTTTACCCGTACCCGTTAAAAAGAACTTTACCCGTATCCGTTAAGAATTAACGGTACAGATAGGGTAACGGTACATAATGGGTAATAATAACATTATTAATTTAAATAAAAAAATGTATAATGTGCTAAATAAATAGTATCAAATAAATATATAGATAAAGTAAAACATTTAGATAATATTTTAGATATAACAAAAATCATGAAATTTATTCTCATACCAATTGAATTCGAAAAATCTATATAACTAATTATAAATTATAATAGAATATAGAGTGTAAGATAATTTTTTCATCATCATAAATAAATTTGGATGATTTGGATGAAGATCGAAATGAATAATATATCTTACGAAATATGCTAAAAACGTGATTATATATACATACATGTTTGTAAAATATTACCCGTTAGATAATGGGTACGAAATAGCCCTTATCTGTACCCGTACCCGATAAGTTAACGAAAATTTTTCTTTACCCGTTTCCATACCCGTTAGTCTAACGAAAATAAAACCTTATCCATACCCGCCTTATCGAATACGGTACGGGTAGGATAAACGGGTTTCATTGACAGCCCTAGTTACCACACTAAAATTCTCAATATCTAACAGTGACAAGACCAGCAATATAGGAAACAGGAAACAAGAACTAAAGAAAATACATTGATGTTAAAAAATATCAGAACTGTCGAACCGATATGTAGCAAATAGCATAATATACAAAAGTGCTAGTAGTCACCCACTTAACTGTGAAGTTGTGGCCTAAAACATTCCAAACCAAATTAAACTAATTGTAAATTTATCTATTAATGACAAAATAAAATAAAATAAAAAACTTGATCTTTGTACTGTACGCAAAGTTGAAAATAAAGTTCCAAATTTGACACTAAAAGGCACAGGTACTAATATAAGCAAAATAGAAACCAAAAGGCAGAGTTTGTGACAACATCGGAATTTAGCTAACTGCAATAGCATATCACTAGTAATATCAGACTTACACCCTGATCGGAAGCAGAACAAACGGGAGAAGAAAGGATTCAAAAGGAGTTGAGCAAAGAAGAAAGGATTAGACAAATTCCGTTTCCTTATCAGAAAGAACACAGAGGAGAGCGATTTGATTTGAGCGGAGACACGATCCGTTCTATCCATCGCCTAATCGAACAGCAGCGCTGAGAATCCCACCATATTTCTTAAGTTTTGAAAGAATTTGGAAATGGGATTTGAGCTCGGCAAATTCCCTTCAACTCTGATTCCAAATCCCTTTGTCCCCCTTTCCGATCAGCGGAGGCCATAAATCGGAATTCCGACTCCGATGTCCTTTGTAAAAAAAAAGGGTTCCAATCAGGGTGTACTACAATAGCCATTTTTACAAAATCACCCAAAAAAGATTACTAATCAACAGCTCTTATTCATTCTCTTCACAAAATTTGATCTCGTCTTTTAGAACAAAATCTGAAATATTGCCTCCAGAACATTTGGTCGACAACAAAATATAATGCAGACAATTGAATATAAAGTACATAAGTAATTAAGACGATGTCAATTAGTTCACAATTCATAATAAACAACTAAATTCAATTTTTAATCTAACAACAACCATATAAAAGGAAATCACAAATCACAGTACATACTACATAAGGTAAGATAATGTCATACATGGGCCAAACAATTGAATAGCAAAGTGAAACAGCACCATATGTATGTCACATATTTTCTCTTACATACTATATCAACATAATACAGTGCCATATGAACATACCTCAAGCATTATAGATAGATTAAGAAACAAAACATCAAGGACAGAAATATTCTGGATTAAGATATCTAAAAGCTTGAGATATACCTATACCTAGAGATGATGGGTTTAATCGTCATCTCAACATTTGGAGAAGCCATTTGAACAGTCAAGAGTTCATTCGTTATTATCTCTGCTGTTTCTGATCCTTCTCTCAGCTCCCCTGAATAAAGTATGTTCATTTTCTTGAGGGTTCCAGCATTGAGTAGTAGAAACTTTGGAAAACCAAAAGAATACTCCAATATATAGTCATCCCAATAAAATGTAGCAGTTGTCAAGTGATTTTTAACACATTCAGCTGGCACTTGTTTGTCCCAAAAATCCAACTCTAGAGCAATAGGACAATATTTGAAATTATATGAGGTGTCAACCTGGAATCAAAATGAAACAAGACATTAGGCACAATCGGTGGATTCTCAAGTCCATGGAGTATGACAACCTTCTTTCTAGCACAACCGTAGGTTTGGCAACTAAAATCCGGTAATTTAAACAAAAATCAAGTCGAATATTTGGTACAATTAAGAATAACAGTCTAACAAAATAGCAGTTGATAGTTTATCATTTAAATTCTTACAGTCAAAATATTTTGCATATTATTTTATGTGATGGATTTGATGCCTTGCTCATTCAAGGTTCAGTTTGCATTGCTTTTGTCACCTGAAAGCAGAACAAACAAACCAGGACCATTTGATGTCCTTTCTCTTTATTTATTTATTTATTATTCAACTTTTGGCTAAACTTGGAAAATTTACGCTAGAATATGCAAATTCATCCTAAGTAAATGCATATATCTCAAAGATGATCTAGTTAATTACTGAGTCAAAAAATATTAACATTTCTCAAATTGTACATACAGAAATTATAAGTTCCATCAAATATGGGGAGCTGTTGAGTAGACATGATACGATCGTATTGAAAAAATGGTAATTATTGGGCCAAGGCATAATTTCTTCAGCTCGACCAAGTAACATTTCGGAGATAACCTAGTGGGTAAGGGAATCCCTTCTTTTGACAATATCTGGCATGAACAGAAAAAAAGCTAATGCTATCTTAGAATAGTTCATAAAACACCGAAAGTTTACTAACTAGAATAGTCAACATTGTCTTTTTTGGACACAATTAGCAAGAAATAACTCACATTACAATTAATTGATCACAAGGGTTCTATAATCAGACTAAAATTATTGAGTCAGTGACAATGTACCCATAAAAGTCAGGTTAATGGTGGGACATATTTGGCAGGCTTCATATAGATAGGCTCAAATCATGCCATTGCATGAAATTAAAACTAGTACAGAGGTTTAGTCCAGTTTTGACAGCATACGTCTGATTTGTTGGATTTGGATGCAATACTAAGATATAAATTTTAAGTTTGAAGTAGTCCTTGGTAAGAATAAATTTAGTCATTAATATATAACTTCTTTGTGCAGTGGTATGTACTATTTGGAAGTAACAGTTGGTCATTGTTTCTTCAACTGGCCTAAATGATGCTATTTTCTTTTGAGTCAGGTCAAATCCTTCATTGTGCAGGTCAGGTGAATTATCAATCAGCCAATCAAATGCTAATTAAAAAGATACATATATAATTGGCATGGACTTTGATTAGAAAGATACCATGCGATACTCATTGGAGAAGTTCAAATGGAGATCTTTAACACCACAAAGCCCATTTAGGAAAGTCATTAGTTTTGTAGCCTCATTGGTCCCCACAGATGCTTTACTCTCCTCGGACAACTGATATCTCCTCCAATAAACATTGTTAAATCCAAAAGACACTGCCACTGAGGCCAATCGTGGCAAACTTTTAAGCGATACGCCAACAGGTCTACATACACTGATCTCTAACTCCAACAAACTCGGCGCATGTATAACAATGTTCGTTACCTTAAAGCAATCAGTAATGACCAATTTCTCAATTGCCTTGCACCATGAAATCAACCTTTTAAGGTGAGCATTGGACACTGAAACATTAGAAAGCACCAGCAATTTGACCGCCCGAAGGCCGGTCAGTTCTGATGGCACCACCAACCTACAATAGGACATCTCCAACTTTACAATTGTTTCGCAAGAAAAAACTGGACAGGGTATGTCATACAAGACTTGAAAATCAAAGTTGTTTATCACCAGCTCCTTAACACCAGCGATACAGAGCTCATTAAAAACCTCATAGAAATCGAGCTCCAAATATTCGAGTATCTCAAAGGCTATTTCGAACTTCTCGATGGGGGCTTGGCGGAAATCGAGGACAGAGAAAAGCGCGTCGACCCATTCATCGGCCTTTTCCACATAGAGGTCCCTGTTCATCTCTGAATCCCTGGGGTTGAAGGAGGTGGCGTCGATCTTGAGGGAGGGAAGCGTGGGAAAGAGCGGGAGACGGCGCTAGTGACGGCAGCGTCACGGAGGGGCAGTTTGGAGAGGATGATGTGGAGAATGTCGTCGGGAAGACCGCTTATCAAGTCTTTCTCTTGTTCCTCTTGTTCCTCTTGCTTTTGATCTTTCTCTTGGTCTTCAACTGAGCTCGGTCGGAGATTTTTCTCCATTGGATTGAGAAGAAAACTAGAAGTGATTGAGTCAGAGTAACCAAATGGAGTTTCAGTTTCACTTATTATTTTTTTCTTGAAGAAACAGTTTCACCTATCAAGTAACCAAATGGACTGAGAAGAAAACAGATTCGGTGGGTGGGTCATGGGTCGGAATCGGAGTCGGACCCTCTGGTCGTTTTTTATAAACGACCGCTGGACGTTTTTTTTTATCCGGACCGTCTGATTTAATCTCAACGGTTAACTTTTTTCGGGCCTATCAATCCTGGTATCATGCACGGAGCATCATTAGCCGTTGAGATTAAATCAGACGGTCCGGATCTAAAAACGAGCAAAGGATCTCTCTGATTTGCCGACTAGAGGATCTCATTCCGGTCGGAACCGATATCCTCTGTAGCTACTGCTAGTTTTTTATCACAACCGTTCGATCAAGATGTCCAATAAAAGATGCCTGTGATTAATATTGGATCCATAGTGTTAGTAAATTTTAACCGTCGAAATTAGATCGAACGGTCATGATTAGAACTGCAGAGAGCAATTCTTAGAACGAACTCCAGTGGATATGAATCCGGGTGGGTGGGGGATCAAGATCCTGTGATGCGCGGCACAGGTGTAACGCACCATCCCAACAGTCCGATCTATGATGGGTGGTCCGTGAATTATACCAGATTGTAAAGTTCGAAAAAATTTAACCGTCCTGATCAGATCAGACAGCTGGAATGGTGCGCTGCATCTGTGTCGCGCTACACAGGATCCGAGTCTGGTGGGTGGGTGGCCTACAGTTATTACTCGTTACTCTCCCATGGTAATGCACTTTCCTTTTTTACGCTTCTTTACTCATTACTAGAAGGGCAGATCGAGCTTCGCCCGATATAGTAGGTTTTTTACTTAATTAACATTTAATTATAAAATAATCAATAGTTAGGAACTTGTCATGAATATATGGGCTTTTAGATGTATTTGATAATACTAGCTTAAGACGCCCTCATATGTGGGCAAATAAAAAAACAAAATAATATTAGATAATAAAAATATATTGTTTAATCTAGCATCGATATTGGATACAAATATATATGTTATTTAATTTGTTTCTTTATTAGACGGAAAATCAAAATATATTGTTACTTCGTATGGCGATTAATATCCGACCACAGATCAAATCGATCGAACGGCAGAAATACTTGTTTACATGCTAGATCTAGCGTGTAACACTTCTTCCATCCGTGCTTTTATAATAGTATAGATATAGATATAGATAGATATAGATAGATATAGATATAGATATAGTTAAAAATTTAGGCTTTAATCCGAAAAAAACTTGTAAATGTAAATCATCCATTGTAGAACAATATCAAATGCTACTTGTAAATATTTCAAACATGAAATATCGAGCACACTGTCATTTACTCTGAAATAGGCTTCTAAACAATTTAGTTCAAAGCATTGAACTATATGAAAGATGATAAATCAAATGCGTGCATGAACAATGCCATTGACTTTGCTCGACACCTTAGAAGAGAGAATATTCAATTAAGATTGACCCCTCTGATCGTGTAGCAAACTTTGAAATGCGAAATGGCCAACAAATTTGGAGTCCTAAAATTAATGATAGTAGTTGTCAGCATTTCTCGAAATAAATATACACTTATTAGGAAAAAAAGGAGAAAAAAATACTAAATTAAAGATTAACGCATAGAGCCCAACAAATGATTTTACTGGCATTTTTTTTTCTTATTTCTCCTTCTAGTCTTATCTCAGGAACACCAAGTTGTTTTCTTTCTTTTTTTTTTTGGCCTTTTTTCATTTAATTAATAAAAAAGTTAGGGGTTTGCCCCTGTCTTTTTTCTAAAAGAAAAAAAAAATCTATGTATACTTACATGCAAAAGAGAAGTTGGAGACCTCATTTCTAAGAAGGGTCAAGGTAACACCTAGGCCATCTTGCATTTCTCAATAGATGTTTACCTTGCAAGCCTTCAAACTCACTGGTCTTGTCTGGATCGCTACTGATAGTCCCAATGTTGGTGAATACCCACGCTGGTGAAGTCAGGAAAAAAAATTCAAAATAATTCTATTCTATTATGAAAAATAGTAAAAAAGAAATAGCATATCTAGGTTAAGACACAGATCGATGTGAATCCTGATACTGGTGAAAAGGCATTATAATCAGGGCAATGTTGTGAATGTTGAGAAATTTTATTATTGTACAAAAATGAAATGCGCAATCAATTGATCTGGACATTACCATTGAAAGTTGTGAATAAAAATTGATCAATGGAAGACACGTCCCTTTAATATAAGCCAATTGACATGGATTACCCAACCAATTTTTAACCGTGTCCTTGTACTATATTAGTTTTGTTTCATCTAGAACCAAAAAAACCATAAATGAATATTAAAGGCAAAATAGAGAAGTTGAAGAATATGAGAATTTTAAATTGTATAATATCTGACCTTGACATCACTGATACATCAAGGAGAAAAAATCACAACAATTAATCTCATATGCAGTTCTCCTAATATTAGTTGATGTTTCCCTAACCAACCTAAGATATGCCTCTATGCAGTAATTTGAGGCAGTAAATGCCATGGGCTCCATAGCCAATTCGTCAGAAACCTAATATAAGATATAAAGGAAGATCAAATGAATTTATTTCAATCTAAGAATTGTAGCGAAAAATGAAATTAGAAAAAATAGTCATATGCATCAATCTTAGAATTTTGGATTACCCAATCAACTTTTAAATGGATTACTTGAGTAATATTACAGGGATTGAAAATTTTTGGAGACAACCTCCGCAGTAATTGTCTTTCATCTTGGTATGACATTTACAGCATCCTTCGTAATACCAGTCAAAAATGTTGCTGAGACCGACAATCTCAGCCTCACACATATAGTGTCCACTCTGAAATAATCCATAATATCAACAATTAAATTCAGGTAAAATTAATCTTATACATTTGAAATTAAAGTTTTAAAATTTTATTGTAGTTAACAAATGCCTGATTCAAAAAGTAAAAAACATAGATCAACATTTTATTAGCAGGAACTTTGAAAAATTCCCTACATATATTTGTTTCAATAATAATAAAACAATAAACTCACGGTGTAAATGTCTAGAGGCAACATGGAGAGATAAGTAAAGATATGATGGTTGGTTCCAATTTATTCGCCTGTTGTACTGATGTCGAAGCGTTAACCCCTACACTGGCAACCCGGTCTCTCTCCATGACATTTCCAGTGCATTTCAACCTTTTATCAATAAAGTGCAATAAAATGTATGACCCACAACAAACAAAATTGAACCACATGGATTAGAGTAAAATTGTAATAAAAGCAAGGATACTATTTTAAAATACAAACAGGCCTTTCATAATAGTCACTGATGTCTTTAATGGAAATATCTGTATAAAATCGTGTGCCAGCATATTTCCCTGTAAAAGATTTTCACAATTGTATAATTAAAAAAAGTCAACTATATTATAACAAAAATTGAAAAAGTTATTGAATACTAAAGTTCGATATACGCACTGTTCCACTCTTTTGTCAGCACAAAGTTGCATGCTAAGACAATAGGATCATTTTTCACCCTCTCATAAACACTGTTGATATTCATCTTCTCTACATAGTCGGCCCACAGTGTTAATTCAACTGTATGACCTCTACATAATTTTTTTTTTCAAATCTTTAAATTTAAACACTAAGTCTAACCAATAACTGAGTAGACGAATTAATAAGATGTAAAATTTAAGGATATGAATAGTTAAAATAAATAACCTCTCATTGGTTATGTACAGCATGTTAATAAGATGTAAAATCTAAGAAAATGAATAATAAAAAAACCTCTCATTGGTAATGTACAGCACTTGCATCTTTGTTGGCCTACCCTTTGCCATCCTTTCCTCTATTCTGGAGAAATTAGAAACAACACCGATAATATCTGTTTAAATTAACAAATAAAAAATTTTAAGCGTGTATCAAAATATATATTAAAATATAACAATAATCCTCAATATTATATATCCAAACCTATTGGTTATTTGCCATCTGTTATTTCTGTGCCGATGTCTTCCAACGGCTTGAACGAAAAGAAACAAAAAGGTATGTCGATCGATTTGGAGGATAGCTGCTTTATGCACGTTTGTCTCGACAATGACAGTGTAAAATCATGAGGTACACTCAAGAAACCATAATCTCTTAGGTGTTCGGCCATGAACCTTCCGATCTCACAGACAAATCCTTCCTTAAAATCGCCTTCGATACGCCGATAGATATTAACGGGGACAATCCCTTGGATTGCACCTCCCTAATTTGGAAAATTCCAATAGTCAAATTGGTACAATACAATTATATAACACTACTCATAGAAAGGAACGGTTGGATGAATGAACTATATATCAATTTAATATACCTCTCTTTCGGCCAATATAAAATTCTTCCCCGATATAGAATAAATAATAACAGAAGCCAAAATAAATGCATTCATTATGCAGTAAATAAATAAATTTAATGCCCTTAGGCCTTGCACAAACAGTAAATCACAGCTCACCAAATTTAATGCCAAATTTACTGCCCTAAGCTATATCACATAAATTTCTATTAAATCATTAATATCCGTATTATTGAGCCAAATATACACAAATAACCTTTAGATATACTATTGTCAAAATTGATGCAATTATAAAAAAAAAACAGTAATCTGTTTCAAATGAGTATATGGTATAAATTTGACATTTACCAAATACGACTCTGCGTTTGTTTTATCACTTGGAATAGAGAATGTCAAAAGAAACTATTATTTCAATGGAGTACAGATCGGCAGGGTACAAATTAAGGCTGCGTAATCTTGAGAGAGCAATGGATTAATAAAAAGATAAATCTTATTAAAAAATTTTATTCTCAAATAGGAATTTGTTCACGTAAATTGACCATAAGTGGAAACTACAAAATTTATAAAATTTACCTTCTCGGTACAGTCTGATGGAGCACAAACCATTCTCCGGTTAATGTAGAAAATACTACCGCCTTCTTCCACCGACCTTCAGAGAGAAGCTAAAAATCGTTACTTAAAAGGAAACATATATAAGCAATTAGAATTGAGACTAGTTTGTACTGCTATAAACACTATTTCTGTCACCCAAATGCTACAGAATCGTGGACATGATGGCAGAGGATGATGCTTCCTTCGAGGCTCATGTCAACCTAGAACTAATTAACCTCTATCGGGTGGGGATGCCATCTTTCCCACGACTTGCAAGTAGGAGAGGATTCCGCAGATAACGGATCTAGGATTTTGTCACCAATCAGTTGAAGAAGAGGAACGGAGAGAGGAGGTGGGTGCTAGTTTGACGATATACCCAAGACATGGAGGATAAGAGAAGGAAAAGGCAGAAGAGGGTCTCATTATTGGTGAAAGATAAAATGATGCGCTATCAAATAAACGAATCGGGTCAAGTTTATAAGTTATAATATTCGGCACATAAATAGTTACAGAGTTTATATTGCAGAAATCGGAAAAAAAATTTAACACACTAACTCAATCCTGGCCGTGTCGAGCTATATTTTATCAAAACAACTTGTGACACCCACGGGTCTTTATTTATAATACTGATACTGATTATTAGAATAATTACTTAAATGAAATTTATAAACTCTTCATTTTAGTTTTTTTTTTCTGAGAAGAAATTTTTTAATTAAGGATTACGCATACGGCACTCATGAAAAATAGAAAAAAAGAGATGTTAACATGTTGATATTTCAATCAACGCAGAAGATTTGGGCTAAAAAAGAGCTATTTCGCTTTGCTCAGCCTTTTTATCTCACACTTCCTTCTGTTTCATATGAAATTTTAGTTTCTTATGAAATGAAGGACAAAAGAAGAAAGAGGTCATAATGCCTACTCAGGCGTGTTTTCTTGAGAAATCCTAATTCTATCTTGTGCGACCGAAATATGAGGCCAGTCCATCAATAATTTATTGTTGGCAAGTGATCATGATGATAAATCTTAAGTTAGAATCACTATAATTTTCTGAGCTAGTAGTACCTCTATTGGATGAGCGGCACTATTTTAAACAAAAGGATATCGTTCGGAAAATAAGAGCAAGAGTTTTAATATAACTACAGAAATGAAGAATAGAATTAGAAAGGTTCTTCTTATCACAATTTATATTACTGGATAGGCCGATAGGGCCATTGTGAATCATCAAAGTTCTAAGCAATTAAGCGTGTCCAGAGTTCAGACTGAGTAAGCGGGTTCAATAATAAAGCCTACAAAGTACAAACCAAACAAGTTCCAATAGTAGCTCAAAATGAAAATAAAGGAAAAAAAAAAAAAAACAAAAAGAAAGGAAAGGAAAAAGAACAAATACAATGTCAGATGAAATCAGGCACCTAACCATAACAAATGGGAAATTCAACCCAAACATTCCGAGCTGCAGCTTGGAATGAGAGAGCTTCTCACTTGTCCCAATTGCATTCACCAGAGCTCCAATTCATTTGCTAAGAAAACGTACAATTTTCCATAATTTGAAACCTGTAATCAGGTTAGAATAAACCTTGAGGGACAGGGGTTGCAGTATGGGCATTGTCCCCCCGGTAAATAGAAATTTATGCCACTAGTATATGGAAATTTGTACTTGATTCCATCATCAGAAGATTTTAGCACCCCCAGTCAAAACAATCCTTAACCCCCAGGCCCATCAGTCCATCAAATAAGCCTTCTATATATCAATGAAAGCCTTATAATCTCTCTTTCTCTCTCGTCTTTATCTTAGAAAAAGAATTTAGGTGCTGAAAATTTTGATCAGCTCTTGCATTGAGAATTAAAATATATTTAGCATTGTCCTTTTAGGTCTTTAGCTGTTGGAGTTAGCACCTATGCCCCCCCAATTTCCAAATCCTGCCTCCGCCCCTGAGTATGGGAACACATTATATACAAAATAGTAAGGTGATTTCTATGTTCTTATTTAGAAATTGTAAAGACCATGATGATGCTTGTCTTTTATCTCATATGCTCTATTCAATTAAGAAACGACATCTTAAAATAATAATATGAACATAAATAATTTGAGGCAAAGTTAGATATAACCCCCTGTAAATAAGAGCCCTCCATTTAATTTCTTCAAGAAGGTTGTCACTTGTCAGTCATGATAAAGTTGAACTTAAAAAAAAAAAAAGGTTTATACTATAAGAGCAAGACTTAACATTTCAGAAGTGTGGATACAGTAATCACAAAGTACCATATCAAGTGATCAAATATTATCAGCCAAAAATTAAGTATGTTTTGTTAATCCAATCAAGTCATGAATTGAGTCTTATGATTGACAAATCAACAAAAAAGAAAAAAAAAAATCTTACAAAGGTTCCAATCTAAAACAGCTCCCTATCAGGCTCTCATGAATCACATTTAACAGATTCCAAGTTGAGTTCATATCAATTTAAGATTAAATATTTTTTCTTAAGAATACATAAGAGATGGATGTTAATCACAACACAGATCTTTTGTGGGAAAATTTGTTCTCTTTTGTTATGAAGGGATCTAGCAATATTGCTTTGAGAACATTTGAATTATATTCAGCAATCTACCAACAACAACAAAATACTGTTCCTAATCTGACAACAAATGTTTGAAAGAAAATCCACTACATTACATCAGTAAGATGATGTCAGACACAGGTGAGGCATTGAAATAGCAAAATGAGACAGTGCCATATATATGTTACTAATGTAGAAATTTGCTCGATTAAGAGATCTAAAAATTTGAAATATACCTATACCTTGAAATGATGGGTTTGATTGTTATCTCAACATCTGGAGAGGCCAATTGCATAGTCAAAAGTTTACTTTTTATTTTCCTTGTTGTTTCTGATTCTTCTTGTAGCTCCTTTAAAATGTAGAATATGTTCATATTCTTGAGAATTTCAGCATTACGCAGAAGAAATTTTGGAAAACCAAAACAACCCTCTGATTTATAGCTTTCCAAGTAAAATGTAGCAATTACCAGGTGATTTTTAACACATTCGACAGGCGATTGCTTGTCCCAGAAATCCAACTCCAGAGCCAGAGGACAATATTTATAATCATTTGTGGCGTCAACCTAGAATCAAAATGGGAAAAAAAACAATAAAAATTTCTTCTAAAGCTGGTATTTTAGAGAACAATCAAATGGAATATATTTATAATAGACTGCCAAAAAAGCAATTGATAGTTTTTCATTTTAGATTCTTACATTAAAAAGATTTAATTTGCATTTTAGTTGTTTCTCTAGGACTGACTTAATGCTTTGCTTATTCATGATCAGATTGCATTTCAGTCCGGGACAATTTGAAATTTTGAATTTTGGCTTAACTTGAGTAGTTATGCTAAGCTGTGCAAATTATCCCTTAGTACATGCACAATATTTTAGAGATGATCTGATAAATTACTGGTACATAAACATTAATATTTCTTAAACTGTACTTACACAAATTATAATCTCCGTCAAATGAGGGGAGCTGTTGAGCAGGCATGATAAGATCATGTTGAAAGTATGGTAATTATAAGGCCAACTAAGGCATAATTTCTTCAGCTCAAGTAAGTAGCATTTTGGAGATAACCTTGTTGGGAAGGCAACCCCTTCTTTTGACAACATCTCGCGTGAAAAGAAAAAGACATTACAGGTTTATTTCAGAATGAAGTCATACAAAACAAAAGTTCACTTACTAGAATTAGCTGGTATCGTCCTTTTTGGACACAATCAGCAAGAGAAATTGCATACGAATTTAATTGTTAGCAAAGTTTCCATAATCAGGCAGAACCATACACCATAGTCAGCTTCATGTTCGGATATATTTGGCAGGCTTCATACTAATAGGTTCAAATTGTGTCAATGCAAAGTATTGATTAATTTGGAAGTTTACTCCAGCTTGCCTGATAGAACTGCATTTGCCTCAGTTCCTTGCCCTTACTAAGAAATATCTTTTCTTTTTGAATTAGTCCTTACTATATGAATTATTTTGTTAATATAATTTGTTTCTGAAGCAGTACACTATATGACAATAACAGTTATTTATTCGATCTTTCTTTTTCTTTTACTAGAGCAACATATAATGACTATAAATTTTTTTTTTTCAAGTCAGGTTGAGTTCTGCATTGAACAGTTCAGGCTAATTAAAAAGATACATACATAATTGACACAAAATTAATTAGAAAAATACCATTCGATACGCATTGGAGAAATGCAAGCCAAGATTCTTAGCACCATGCAATCCATTCAGGAAAGCCATAAGATTGGTCCCCTCAAATGTTTTCTCAGAGTCGTTTAGACCGAAACCTCCATCAGAATACTCATCTTCAGAATACTCGTCTTTCAGATTATACCCAAAATTTACTTTCACATTGGCCAATCGTGGTGAACTTTTAAGTGATATGGAAAATGGCCGAAATGAACTGATCACCAGTTCTAACAAACTCGGAGCACAGATAATAATGTTCTTGACCTTGTTGCAATCGGTAATGACCAATTTCTCCATTGCCTTACACCGTGAAATCATCCTTCCGAGGTGATTGTCAGCCACAGTAACGTCAATGAGCTCGAGTGATTTGACTGTCTGAAGGCCGGTGAATTTCAATGGCACATCAAGAACGCAATTTACGACTTCTAGCTTTACAATCGTGTTACAAAAAAACACTGGCCAAGGTATCTCATAAATGTCATCATAATATTTATAGTTTCTGATCACCAGCTCCTGCACACCGGCAGCACAGAGTTCGTCAAAAACCTCATAGAAATCGCCACCCCAACAATCGAGTATCTCAACACCGATTTCGAATTTCTGGACAGGAGCTCTGCGAGAATGGAGAACAGAGAAAAGCGCAGCGACCCATCCCTTGACGTCTTCAACGACTGATTCATCGTCGCTGTCTATCTCCGGATTCAAAGGGTTGAAGGAGGCGGAGTGGATATCGAGGTAGGGGAGTGTGGGAAAGAGTGGGGCCCACCGCTTGGAGACGGCGGTGGTGACGGCGGCGTCACGGAGGGGCAGTTTGGAGAGGATGATGTGGAGACTGTCGTCAGGGAGACTGCTTATGAAGTCTTGCTGCTGCTCTTTTCTATTTTTGAAGTATGCGCGTAGGAGGCGCGCCCATTTTAAGAAGCGGGGTTGTTTAACTGAGCTTGATCGGAGTGTTTTCTCCATGGATTGATTTTGAAGAACTGGGTGAAGACGGGAATGGCTGAATGGTGTTTCACTTTTCAACTTTTCAATTTTTCATTGATAGAATGATAGTGAACATTAGTGAATAGTGATCACATTCACCGAGCACTGAGTGGGTGGTGCTCCCGACTCCCGAGGAGAATAAAAAGAACCCAGTTAATGGAGTAATTACTTTTTCACATGCTTAACTCAGGATTCAAATCCAGTGTCGCGCGAGACACAGTGTAGCGCACAAAACGACAAAACTGTTATAGTTGTGATAATTTTTTAATTGGACGAGTGGGGTGTGGGTTCCACGTGCAGTTAGAGTTGGATAGAGTTTAGGACTTTAAACGTGGGCAGTATAGATGAAATTTAGACGAATTTTTTCAAGGTAAAAAAAAATAATAAAAAGCTTTCCCGAATTTATAAATTGGATATCAGCAAACTTCATCTTTCTGATCCTGAGGAGTACCTTTGCAGAACTGGGTACATTGATGGGATTAAATCAGCTATGCCGTACGCAGTTTAATATCTCAACTGATGCAATAAAACGTAATCACAAACTGGCAGAAACGTATAAAAGAGCAGAAGCTTAATGCGTTAAAAGTTGTTCATTGAATTAGAATTTTGATAAAATTATGTTCGTATAAATATTACGCTATCGATAATAGCATATTTATTCAAAAGTGAAATATAGTTTATTACAACAGAATATTTTTATATGACGGCAGTAATAATACGACATTAACCTATTTTCAAATGATATCGTACGAACAAATCACATTTTGTGCATTCAACTAGAACAAAATAAGACGATCCTCAGATAAAAATTAGATAAAATAAAAGCTATCTGATTGTTGTGCTGTACCATAAAAGTTTTTTGTCTTCTTGTGCGCTACACTATGTGTCACGCGACACAGAATTTGAATCCGTTTATTTTATTTTTTTTCTTTTCTTTTTGTACTTCTAATTGTTAAAAATATATATTGTAACTTTTTAGAAAAAAAGATTGTCCTTTTTTGTTTCGTATGGAAATGGAAAGCGCAAAAAAAAAAAAAAAAATTAGGTCGCGGAAAACCTGTCCACTGGGCCGTGTCCAACTGACTGACTTGTATATGAAATTAACTACTTCTATTTTAATCGGAAATTGATTACCGCCATCTGCAATTTTACCATCCCTTGTCATTGCTAAACAAAAAGTGAACACGTAAAATAAACAAGGTGAACATATATAGTGATCAAAACAAACAAATAAGTTGAATGTGCATATAAAAATCTGAACAAGAGATGACAATACTTATTTGTTTGTAAGTGTTCACTTTGATCGTTTTTTCGTTTATTTTGTATGTTTTATGTGTTCATTTTGTATTTAGCGATAACAAGGGATGGCAAAACTTCTGCAAATGGCAAGAGATTTTAATCTTTTGTTGGTTTAAAACCACAGGCGTATGGGAGACATGATTCGGGTTTAATATTTCGACTTCAATTTGATTCTCCAAAAATGTTGTCCAAGCTCCAAGAATTGTTTATCGCTTAAATGCTCTATTGGATAGCTTGAAGGATAGGTCTAAAAATTATCTATAATAACTTAAGGTTTTAGAAAAGAGAAAAATTATTAATATTACTTCTTTTTGGCGACATAAGAGATTTATATTTTTGTCTTGAATGAATAGTCACAATATGCATGGGAGACATGATATTGGGACCGTTATGATGATAAGTGTAATACCAGTCTAGCCATCTTGTTTTATACTTCTCCTTTTATTCTATTTTGGATGAAATTGTGGCCGTCTTGTTGAGAAGTGAAAAATAGGCACTGATTGACCAGCACAGTTAAAGGTTAATAGGTTCATAACAGTTGAAATTCAGAACTGGTTCGCATATCAGTCCAGGAGGCTATTCTGGTTTGGTTTTGTAGAGAATGTACATGCTAAACTACTCAAGCCGGATAAATTGGTCCCCTCATAAATGAACATGGGCAGTCAAGCAAAAAGTCAACCAGAAAATATGTCCTAGCTAGAAACCTTTCAGTCTAAATGTCTTATGGATCAGCTCACCATCCAAACTATGATGCATCACAGCAAAAGATTATACAGTAGATAGAGATCAAACTAAAATTCAGTACTTGTTCTTAAGAGTACTTAGAAGATGATTGTAGTTAGCAACAAAAAAACATCTCTCCATATGGAAATTTGTATTCTTTAATTATAATGAAATCTGAAATATTGCTTCAAGAACATTTGAACTACCATTTAATTCACAATTCATAAGAAACAACATAATAGTATTTCTAATCTAACAACAACAACATGAAAAAAATATCACAGTAGTAAGATAATGTGATACATGGTCACACAAGGACATATAGCAAAATGAAGAAAGTGCCAGACATCAGTCACATATTTTTCTCAGCCAATATCGATGAATTAAGAAACAAAACGTTACTGACATAGAAGTGCGTTGGATTAAGAGATCTAAAAGTCTTCGATATATCTATGCCTAGAAAGGATGGGTTTGATTGTGATCTCAGCATCCGAAGAAGCCATTTGAACACCCAAGAGTTCATTTTTTATCTTCTCTGCTGTTTCTGGTTTATCCTTTAGATTCCCTGTGTAGAATATATTCATATTCTTGAGAGTTCTAGCATTAAGTAGAAGAAACTTTGAAAAACCAAAACAATACTCAGATATATAGCCATCTAAAAAAAATGTAGCAGTAGTCACGTGATGTTTAACGCATTCTGCTGGCAATTGTTTGTCCCAGAAATCCAACTCTAGAGCAATAGGATGATATTTGTGATCATATGTGGTGTTAACCTGGAATCAAAATGAAACAAGCAATTCAAAATTCTTTAAAAGCTGGTAATTTAGAGAAAAAATCAAGTGGAATATTTAGTATGTATATACAATAGAATACAAAAACACACAGTTGATAGTTTATCATTTAGATTCTTGCATTAAAAAGATTTTGTGTTTTCTTTTCTACAATGGACTCAATGCTTTGCTCATTCATGTATCAGGTAGCATTGTTTTGTCACTACATGGCATAACAATCAAACCAAGATCTTTTGATGTCCTTTATCTTTATTTTTTTATTCAACTTTTGGCTAAACTTGATGACTTACACCAACTATGCAAATTAACCCTCAGTAAATGCATAATATCTCAGAATTGACCTAATTAATTACTGGCACATAAATATTAATACTTCTGAAATTGTACGTACACAAATTATGATCTCCATCAAATGAGGGGAGCTATTGAGTAGACATGATACAATAGTGTTGAAAGTATGGTAATTAGATGGCCAACTGAGGCATAATTTCTTCAACTCGACCAAGTAGCACTTTGGTGATAACTTTGTTGGTAACGCAATCCCTTCTTTTGACAACATCTGGCATGAACAACAAAAAGCATTATAGATGCTATCTTAGAAAAGAGTCGTAAAACACCAAAAGTGGTAGCAGTAGGCGGGTACCAGTGCAGTTGTGTAGATTTTATATCTTGTATTTTGTAAACTTTGCTTCTGATAAATAGAAGTGGCAGGACTTTGTCATACTTGTTTTAAAAAAATATATTATTATTAGGGTTAATTAGGTTTATGTCACTGTAAAAACTAGAAATTAGAGAAATACCATCACTAAATGAAAAATTATTTTTATGCCATCACTAAATGATAAAATTAAATTTATGCCACCGGATAATTAATTTGACTATTATACCCTTTTAAATATGCCATTATAAAATAATAAAATTAGAAATATTCCATTGTAAAACATTAAGATTAGAAAATATGTCACCGTTAAGTGAATGAGTGATTTTACGCCATCAACAAAAGAAATAAAATTTCAAATTTCAAATTTTAAAATTTGAAAATTTGAAAATTTTAAAAATTATGAATTTGAAAGTTCAAAATTTTTAAAATCCAAAATAAAAAAATTGAAAATTTGTAAATCTGAAATTTCAAAATTTGAAATTTAAAATTTAATTCGTGTCAATAAATTTCTTTGTCATTTCTTAATGAGAGGGTATTTTGGACATTTAAAAAAAATAGAGTGGCATTTCTCTAATTTGAGTGACTTATTTCTAATTTTGACCAAAAATAATGGCATAAAACTAATTTACAATTTAAGAGTGGCATTTCTCTAATTATCAATTTTTCATAATGGCATATATCTAATTATTCCTTATTATTATTATAAAATAGAGCACCAAAAGTTTTCTAAATAGAAAAAGTTGACAGTCTTTTTGGGCACAATCAGAAGAAAATTAATCACATTAGAATTTAATTGTTGGCAAGGTTTTCCTAGAATGGATAGTTGATAATGCACCCATACATCAAAGTGGGGTTCATTTGGGACATATCTGGCAGGCTTTGTATCAGATAGGTTCAATCATGTCAATGCATGATATTGGTATGGAAGATTAGTTCAATTTTGACCGACAGAACTGCATTTGTCTGATTTTTCTAGGTCGGCCCTTTCTAAGAAATGACATTTCATTTTAAATTTATCCTTGAAGAAAAAGTTAATAATCTGTTATACGTTGTTTCCTAAATTATGTCCAACTAGATCTGGCCTAAACTGAATATATTATCTTTTGATTCAGGGCATCTGCATTGAGCAGGTCAGGCAAATTATATCAATTGGCAAATCAACTACACAAATCACAAAGCTACATATATAATTGACATGGACTTAATTAGAAAGATACCACGCAACACTCATCAGAGAAGTCCAAACGAAGATCCTTCACACTACGAAGCCTGTTCAAAAAAGCCATGAGTTTTGTAGCTTCATTGGCCCCCTCAAATGATTTCTCAGAGTCACTTGGACTGAAACATTCATCACTTAAATGACCAGCATTCCTTTCTTCAAAAGATGCATAACAATCCCTCCAAAATTCAAAATCATAGCTGAAAGACGCTTTCACAAAGGTCAATCGTGGCACACTTTTAAGTGATATGGCAAATGGCCTAGATGAACTGATCTCCATCTCTACCAAACTCGGCCCACGTATAACAATGTTCTCAACCTTGTTGCATTCGGTAATGACCAATTTTTCCATCGCCTTGCACCGTGAAATCATCCTTCTGAGGTCAATATCGACCACTGTAACACGATAGAGCTTCAGTGACTTGACAGACCTGAGGCCGGTCAATTTTGATGGCACCACAAGCCTACAATGTGAGAACTCTAGCTTTACAACCGTGTTGCAAGAAAACACCGGTGATGGTATCTGGTACAATTCACGAATCTCATTGTTATAGATCAACAACTCCTCCACACCATTGTCACAGAGCTCGCGAATAACCTCATAGAAATATTCATGGTACCATTCGAGTATCTCAACATCTATGTCGAACTTCTTAATAGAGGCTTTGCGGAAAAATCAAGGACAGAATAAAGAGCGTCGATCCATTTGTTGGGGTCCTCAACATAGGGCTCGCTGTCTTCCGAATGGGAGTTGGGACCCCTGGGGTTGAAGGAATCGGCGTTGATTTTGAGGGAGGGAAGTGTGGTGAAGAGTGGGGCCCACCGCTTGGAGACAGCAGTGGTGACAGCGGCATCACGCATTTCGAGTTTGGAGAGGATCATGTGGAGAATGGTGTCGGGAAGACGGCTGATGAAGTCTTCGTCTTCTTCGCCATGATTGTTTGCAAGAGTTGGTTTTTTCGTTGGTTGATTTTGGTCTGCTTCAGAAGCCATCTCTCTCTCTCTCTCTAAAAATTAGGGTGTCGTGTTGGTTTATCGGCGGTACATATGGAGTCGGTTTCCCGCCAAAAGAACAGGGTGAATCAGTTCTTTTTTTTTTTTTTTTTTTTTTGATAAACCAGGGTGAATCAGTTATAAGTTATAAGGCATGCGTCACGGGCTTGATTCTTAAGTTAACAAAAGATTGGGCTAAAAAGAGATCTTAGTTTTGCGTCGTTTGGTCTATTTTATTTCGGCTCTGTTTTTTTTTTCCCCTCGAAATGGAACTCAAAGGAAAGAAGAGAAGAAAGCATTTTTAGGCCTAGAAGCACCTCTGGGCCGTGTATAACCGAATTGTATAAGCAATTAATAATTAGAAAATTGATTACTGTCATCCATACTTTTACCATCGCTAGCCATCGCACCCTCTAGCGCTCTCTGTCCGAGTGGACCCCTCATCGCACCCTCCCTCCTAAGCGCTCTCCTCACCCTCTCTCACCTAGCTAGCGAAAAACAACTCCCATCATCTCTCCCAGCGCTCCCTCCAAGCACGTTATCTTTTTCTCTCCCATGCTATCTCCTTCTCTTTCAGTGAGTTTTCATTTTCTACTCTATTTTCGATCTCTTATTTGTGCTTCTTTTTCCTCCTCTCACTTTATTTCTTTTTGGTTTTTGGTTTATGTTTCTATCTGTTCATTTTGGTGTTGTAAATGTTCACTTTATTTGTTATATCTGTTTATTTTGGTGTTGTAAATGTTCACTTTATTTGTTATATCTGTTCATTTTATGATGTTATATATGTTCACTTTGTTTATTGTATATGTTCAGTTTTGTAGTTATAAGTGTTCACTTTATTTGTTTAATCTAATCATTTTATGTGTGTTTTACGTTGTTGCTGTATATGTTCACTTTGTTTCTTTTTCGTGTTCATTTTGTTTATTATATATGTTCATCTTGATAACTCATATTTTATTATATCAGTTTATGATGTTCTATATATTCAATTTGTTTATTCTATATGTTCAATTTAGTTTTTATAAGTGTTCACTTTATTTGTTTAAACTACTCATTTTATGTGTGTTTTATGTTGTTGTATATGTTCACTTTGTTTGTTTTTGTGTTCATTTTATTTATGATATATGTTCATATTGACAACACATCAGAGTTAATATGGTTAAAATTAGACGCCAGAGTTTACACGGAGACAGAGGAAAGGACATGGAGGGGAGAGAAAAGAAGGAGAGGGAAGGGGACAGGGAAGGAGAGGGAGAGGACAGAAGGAATGAGAGAAGGTCGAAGGAGAGAGGCGGAAGTGAAGGAAAGGAGATCGGAAGAGACGCGACGAGGGATAGACACGTGATTTTCCTTTTTTCTTCAGCGCGATGGCGCGCGATGGTAAAAACAGCGATGGCAGTTATAATTTCTGTTAATAATTATGTTTTGAATACCATACTGGCATTCATATCGGCCAGCAGCCGAAATCCGGTATTTTTGTTATATTTTTATTTTCCTGTATTTTCTGTCGGATAACTTCATTTGGGCCACTGTTAGGTTTTCGGATTTATCAGTATTTCAGCCAGAACGATGTCGATGAGGTATCTATGGACTACGACTAAATTTTCTGGTGTACAATTTTATGACAAGAGTTTTTTTATTACCAATAAAAACCATTTTAATTGCCACCATAATTTGACTCTCAATAGTGCTGTTCCAGTTGCAAAAATTGTTAGTCACTCGATCATTTTCAATGGCTAGTGTACTCTTTGGCATTAAATTCTATATTGGTAGCTTGAGCATGCAGGATTGGCAATAAAAGAATAGATATTGACTTGTTTAAAATTTTGGTATTATGAAAGAGTAATAGATTTATTCTTCTTGATTTGATACAGATAACAAATGAAAATCCAACAGGCGCCAAAATATATATTGACAGGATGTGCACGAAAAACATGTCAATATATCTAAACAAGATGTATAGGAGAAGCCTGCTAAAGGTAGAAGGATATACAAGCAAAGAAATCAAGCTAATACATAAATCAGAGGAGAGAAAATAAGCACGTATTCAGCACTGTTCTAGGTTATAACGGCTCTGAATGAGTATAAGCACTAGAAACATTTTCCTAGTGTCACTTGTGTGCAAATAGCCAAATATTGGATCGGGAATTAAACGGGTTGGAAGGATGAAACCCGCTAATGACTTGATTTGGTCCAATCCAATCCAACATCAAAATAAAAAATCAAGATCCCTAGTCCAATTCATAGATATGATTGCCTTATATACTCACGCCCTTCGGAAAACAATTATCGCCTACTAAAGATTATTACTATCAATCGTTTTTCAGCAGTTAATTAAGAAAATATCTACGAATCTTTTTAGCTTTATTTCAAAAATAAATTTATCCAGTTTTTAATAATATTTGACATAATCTATTTTTTGGTCAATTTGATAATATTTTTTTTATAACGTATCATTTTTAGAAAACAAAAACAGAAGAATGAAAAAGAAAAAAAAAATGTCTGGCACAGTATGTTCCCTCGTTACTATTGAGTTGTTGGCTTGTCAATTCAAGAATAATCCAACAAGGCCAATCGTACCCAAAATACAAGCATGTTAGTTGGATCAAAACTGCAACATTCTGCTTAATGGTACTCATGATTCATGAATTAAAACGCATTACCAACAACGATTATGTACAACAACTACACATAATGCCCAAACAACCCTTGATATTATCCATATCAAATCCCCAAAAAGGTAAAAGAAAGAAACATAAAACAAAATTCAAAACTTACAAGCAAAAAGAAAAGGAAAAAGAAAAACATAAATTTCATTAAGACCTGGCTTTCCATACTACCACATCCTCTACAAACCGATTAGGCATCTCGACCACATTCCGGCCTTCGTCGAAATTTTTGGCATAACTCACGGCGTCGTAGCTACAATCGAAAGGTTTCGGAGTAATATGAATCCTCTTCCCTCCTTGCACCAGTCTCCTTATAAAGCTTCTCAATGTGGGGATTCTTCTAGGTGCTTCTCGGTTCCCAAGCATTTGAAAGCCGGTGCTACTTCGGCATGTCGGTAGCCATGCCGGGGAGTTTAGGCAACCGGTGAAGCGGGATTCAAGTGCAGATGTACTATTAGTTTCCATGAAGAATAACTCCGTTTCTCTTGTTTAGGTGGAGATACTCGAAAAAATGGATAGAAGAAGAATAAGAGTGAATCATGGAGTGGAGACGGTTGGACAAGGCATGAAAATGGGGAAATTTTGTAATAGGAGATTTATTATAAAGTTGAGAGAGTCGATGGATTTGGTGCGACTAATGTTGTTGAAGGGAAACTCGTTCCTCTGTGGTGCCCGTTTTTGTAGTCTTCTGTGTGTCTTGAATTGGGATTCCGTAACCATAATTGAATCTGCGGATGCTGGTTGCTGATTGTTAAATATATTGCATTATTATTACTTACTGAAGCCAATAAAAATATGAAAAATGGTGTGAAAACAATTTTCAATTAGCATGGACATGAACATAAATATCTAATTGGACACACAATACAATATGGCATATTATTTTTTATTTAATTTTTATTAGGACATGAGTATTGGTGTTGTACTGTTGTGTTTATTTGTGTTGACGAACATGACATTATTTTAGAAACACCTCATCGATAAAATAAAATGACAATAAAAAGATATTATTTTTAAATGTCATATTTGAATTGATTGGTGTTAACTTTCTTTTATTATATCATAATTTGAAATATAAGAGAATAAAAAATTGCACATGTCTGGTGTATTTTGTTCCAAATAAGAACATAGCAGCTGATAATGTAGAATGAAAGATTTTACATATCTTGTGTATTTTGTTCCTAATAAGAACACAGCAGGTGATTATCTAAAATAATTTTTTTTTACATATTTAGTGTATTTTGATCCTAATAGTAATAAGAACATAGCAAATAATCTAGAAATGACAACTTGGCTCCGGTCGAGCTCGCATGGTCAAACCAGTGACCGAAGACCATTGGAACTGCCATATAAGATCATACAACTAATTTTGAGTACTGAAAGTTGGCCTCACTGGAAAGCTGAGATGCAATGGAGCCCTCCAATTTCTTTAATTCACAGCTGTTTTAGCTTTTTATTTAACTCAATGCAATAAATTCAATTAATTAAACATAACAACAGTAGTGCAAAATATAGTTGTATCATAAATCAATTTATTTAGCAGTGTCTTCAATTTGTAAGTTTTGTATGGCAGTTCCCATCAACCTAAAAAGTTTATTCTTTTAATCTGAATAGTTGAAAAAAATATATATTTGCTTATTAATATTAATATAATTAGAAAATTTAAATTCCGGAGTCAAAAGTTCAGATAACATTAAAAATAGTAAGAAATAATTTGGGTGCTTTTCTGCAACTACTACAAAATTATAATAGGAAGCAGCTAGCTGGTGTTGGATGCAGTACAGCCGATCACAATCATCTAGGATTCCTAATATTATTGGAACTTGGAGACGGAATGGGGATGGCATATGTCGCTCCAAATTATGTACGATATTATGTCGGAATATTAAAATAATTTTACTCTCTCCAGTCCATTAGAAATGGAGAAGTCCAGTAGTCAACAGAGCTGCCTACGGACTACGGAGAGAGATGTAACAATACAACAGGAACAAGACAATGGTAGATCCAGATCTGGGTACCACTATTGGCGGTATTCAACGTATCAGTTGCTTGACTGTTTATCATACCTAGAAAAATGAAATTACGATTGATATAATAATAAATTTTTGTGAACTGAAAACGTACTCCAAGAAATTAATAAAATTTTTAGATGATTATAAAATTTCTAGATTCAAATTTGATGGACATAATGCGACAAGAAATTTGGAATATTTGAAAAATCATTAAATACATCAACGCATGGTGCCAAAGAAAATAAGATCTTACTTCTCTCCTTTTTTTTTTTCCCCCATCAGTAAACGCCAAGCACCATAAACGCCAAGTAGCAGAAGTTTTTTTTTTTTTTTTTGGAATAGAAATAGATTGACAAACTTATTTTAATAAAAAAATCAAATTAATTAAATTAAAATTAAATTCATTATTAATGTTATAGATAATTTGTTGAATATATAAATGGAATATAAATCATATTTCATGTAATGTGAGTATAGTTAAGCCATTCATCAAGAACTTTAATTCAAACTCTTGAAAATTCAAATCACTTCACAAAAATTAAAAAATAAATAGATAAACACTAAATTTATCCATATTGTTTAATAAACAAAATCCAAAACTCCAGTATGCATACTACTCATCGTACGAATTTCACATATGCATAAAGGTTATATAACGAGAAACAGATAAAAACTGAAGGCTTACAACAAAGTGTGCAAATTACAAGGTTGTGACATTAATTGGCGCAAAAACTACGCCAGTGTGTGCTCCATTCAAAATTTGATAAAAAAATGTGCTGGAGTATCAGAATAAGCATTTTTGTGACAAGAATTTAACACAAGAGTCGCTGAAATCCATACTCTGGTGTCACCTGATATCTCATATTTATATCGATATTTTGACCAGACTTTACATCAAAATTGTGACTAAAACTGTTATTTTATCTTGTTTTTATCTTTGTTCGCCAGATTTGGCACTGCCGTTGCGTTTTTGTTTTATCTTTACAGGAACTCGGAAGAAACAGCAAGGAAACAGCAGAATAGATGGCTAGACGACTCATCTCTAGCCTAAGATCAAGTCCCGACTCGAACCGATGCACTGTCCAAGCACGAACCCAGCCAGTCAGAGGTCAGACTCATCCAGCAGCTCCAATTCGGTCCGAATTCCTCTCAATTCGGACCGAATTCCTATGCGCGTCAATTCCAGCAGCATCAATTCGGTCCGAATTCCAGTCAATTCGGTCCGAATTGCCAGTTCAGGAAACAATCTAGTTGAGTTCTGGAGATGTTTTCTTTTATGGGAAGGCCCCAATTTCGGCCAAAATGATGGAAAAACGTCCCCAAGCTATCCAGGAGCCAAGCAAGAGTATATGAGACACCTTCCATCTTGGGAGGGGGCGATCTTTTCATTCCACATTCTACTTTTCTCTCTCCAGCAGCTCCAGATCTGGATCTGGACTCTTCTTGGGCGACTAGGGCAGAAAAATATGCGAATTTAGGTGTGGTTCTTGCTGTTACATCGAGTTCTAAGTTCTAGAAGTGTCTCTAGCGCAACGGCGGTGGTGATTTGCTTGAAAAAACTTGGTTATTTGTTGTATCAAACCATTTCTCTTATGCTTCTTCCTTTAAATTCTGAAACTATGGTCTATTTGAATTTGTTTACTGTTATTTGCACGAATTGTGGTAGTATGTTAGGCTAAATCTCTTGATGCTTTAGGGATAGATGTAGCCTAGGATTTGGTTTGTTTGTTTTACTCGTTTTGTTGATGGATGAAGCCATTTATTAGTTAGAATTTATCATGAAATTGCTTGTGTTGACTTGATTGTTATTTGTGTTGCTTGGCGTATGTACGGTCGCATAAGCTAGGACTTCAACCCAATTTAATAACTAAAGCCAGCACGAGTATTTGAGATAGGTCAAGGGACGAGAGTCGACCAGTTATTAACCAAAAGTGAACACTTCTATTTGAACGACAGTTTGAATTAGATATCTCGTAGAAAACCAATCATTAAACTCGAATAAGTCTACCAACAAACGAAAGTTGAGGTACAAAGAATTCGATGAGGGTTAACACTAAGTTCTATACCAAATACCGTACCCAATAGGCGAAAGCAGAGGGTTAGGGAGTTTAGGTATGGCTAGATGGACCTTTGGCTTGTATAGATCAACAATCGAGTAAATTCCAGCATTTACACAGTGGAATTCGGACCGAATTGGCCACAATTCGGACCGAATTGGTGGGACAGAAACGCGACAACGCTATGTTTCGTCACTCTGTGACCAATCCTAAGTGAAATCGAACCCTAAGGCATATTTCTCATCATATATTAAACTGTTGAAAACCTCCAAAAATATTTATTTGAATTGTTTTGTATTACTTTTCATATTATCAATTGCACTCTTTATTTCTCCTTTATTTACTCAATTTGAGATTCAAGAACTTTTCCAAAAATTTTATTGTCTAGATTTAGCGAACCGATAAGAATAGTATTCATATCCATCTCTGTGGGATCGACACCTTTACTTTGCTATAAACGACTAGTCGAGTAAAAGATTTATTTATTTGACCTTGGTTTATACCTCTATCATCACCAATTTCAGATAGGAGTCTGCTGTTCTATTTTAGGTTTGATTGTTAGTGCTTATGCCTTTTTCTTATGAAGGATTGAGAAGACGATGTTATAATAGTACCAGCCGGCCTAAAATTCTTCCATAAACCGCTTCAAACCACCAAATGTCTTTTTGTTCAGACAAAGTGTCTCAATTACAGTAAACAGAAGAAACAAGATTTACTTTTCGGTACTAAAGTAGTCAACAGGGTGGTTTTGGTATAAAGTAAAGACAGATATTGAAAGACGCCAAATCTAAATATGAGGCTTTGTTTGATTATTTGTAAAAAGCCCAAATAATTCTCATTGAATAATTGTACTGATCCATGTTTGCTACAATTGGTCTGCGCCAATATCTCATAACGAGATTGTTTAAAAGGTAAGATAAAGACATGTAATTAAGGTCACTAAATTATTTAAATTTGATCTTCTACAAGAGAAATAATATATATGCAGTAGGCTTCACGTAAATATAGTTGGAGCATAGAAAACAAAAAAGAAATGATCTCATACAAAATCAGCTTACGGAAGTTTATGCATGAAAGCAGCACCATTTGCAATAGAAAAAATAGAGCCATCACGAATCCAATCACACAAATCAATGGTCCATAATTGATATAACAATTATTTTGATGAAATTGTTCTGACTTTTTCCTCTTATAGGTGCTTTTATAAATAGTAGGGAACTAGGGATAACTAAATTGATTATCTCAACTTTGTGTGAATAAATTATCGAAGTCATAGATAATGTTCGTTCAACATTTATTTACTATCCCAAGATGGGATCAGCGACCTTCCAAGACTTTAAAAAAAAAATGTCCTTCTAGAAATTGTGATTATTTCATCATCCTTAACATATATGCTATTTTAAAAGTGAAAATAAAAAAAAAGAGTTTGAGAAAAACAAAAACTGTTTTTTCACGATATGCGCTCCAAAAATAAAGGAAACTAGGGGACTCTGTTCGTCGCGGCTTCGCCGCCACCCCCCCACTGAATGCAATAATGAAGAAGACATCTCAAAAGATGAATCCAATAGTGATGTTGACATTTTCAATTGGGACTTATAGTCATTGTCAATCCCATAAGGTAAGTTCTTCTGATATTTCTGAAGAATACATCACAATTCATGAGCCGGATGGCCAGATTCAGTACTCACATCCTTGTGGGCAGATGCTTCAAAATGAAAGGCCACTTATTCCATAAAAACAGATGCTATAATTAATTTTTATCTGGAAGGAGAGATTTGTGGAGAAGCTGGTTTCTGATTACCCAAGTACTAAAAATAGTGTTATGTCAATACTTAATACTCACATTTACTGTTACTGTGTATCCTGAGGAAGTTGTCATATCAATCCTAAATGCACTTGTTTCTCTGCAATAAAAAATCGAGAAAAAATTGTAGATAAAAACTTTCAATCATATTACAACCTGGCTTGCATGGAAGGGTTGCAGCGCCCCGTGTTCATTGTCATTCAGAACTGAACAACTTATATGAATTGCCAGAATTTGTTTTATGTACTTTTTGAAGTATTTTGCAATGAAAAGTCAGTAGCCCATCCGGACCAAAAGAATCCTCCATTTGAAAAGCATTAATTTATCTTTCTCTTCAATAACCCCGTAGCAAGAGATCCTAAAAATAAAATAAAAACAAATAAGGCCATAAATATAAAAACAAATAAACTTTCTAATTTTTTTATAAACGTAGCTAAATCTATCAATTTTAGTTACAAAGTCTGACAAAATTGATAAATGTAATTAAAGTACAATAGAAAAGGTATGGAACATTGAATGTATTAACTATCCAAATGAGCACATTCAAGATTCAAACCAATGAGTCTTCCAAAATTCTAAATTTAGGCCATAATTTTTAAATTCCAGCCAAACTTTCAAAGTAAAAGTAAATAGCTTATTAAATAAAATAAAGTTAGTAGAGTTAATAGTGCCTGTCTGTTCACAACAACCGGCTCCAGTCTAGTGATGAAAAATTTAGACTGCAAATAAACTTGATTTGGATTTATTCTATAAGTTATCAGCTTAATTTTCTTCCATAGTAGTTTTTCATGCATAACAAAAATGGTAAATTTCTTTGATGGGCCTAACAACTTTTTTATCGGGGACAATGTCGATTATCGAGTGAGAAGCTAAGATAAACAGATTAAGTAATAATATCTTTGCTTGATAAATAGAAAGCTTGCTTTAGAAGAACAAACCTGAACAGTATAAATAACTCTTGAGGTTGTTTAGAGATTGTAAGTAATTTGGCTTGATAGATAGTCATCTGCAACATATAAGATAACACATCATACCAAATATAAACTATACAGCAATTCTGACAAATTCAATGGAAATTATTCATAAACTGAAAAATAAACTTGATAACATTCAACAGCTTTGTCCAAGTTGTCCCTATCTTTGTAAATTACACCTAAATTTTTGCATGCCTCATTGCAATGTGGGTTGAAATGAAAGGCAAGCTCGTAGTATACAATTGCCTTCAAAAATAAGATACAATAAAGGTTCAATTAATGAGACTAATTTATTCTGACCAAGTGACGAATATATATTTATTCAACAAATATATTTTCAAACCTGATATCAAAGATATATATTGGAAATTAAACACACAGAAATAAAGAACTTAATTTGGAAAGAATGAAAAAACAAAATAAAATATGGTATGAATAGATTTCTATTCAGGTTGAGCTGGCCTTTGGATCTTATTCTTCCTTAATTTGTTATCATCTAGTAGCAATTCGCATGGTACCCACATAAAATATGAAAAGAACTCAAAAAAAAAAAAACCAAATAACTCTACATTGCAAATCGAGCATCCCTTCCTAAAATAATTAAATATGTCAGTAAACTTATCACAAAAACAAAGACAACCCAAATAGCAATACTAACCCTCTGATCAGGAGCTATTCGCAAATCATAGTGGTGGATGTTAAATAAACTAATCCATTATTGTCAATTCATTTTATTACATCAGAAGTTCAAAACCATTAGGTTGTTATTCATTATACACTTATACAAACAATTTTCTTTCTTAGTTCAAGAATTTTTGTATTAAACCATTAGGTTATTATTCATTACACATACAATTATTTTCCGCAGTTCCAAATAGTTTCTATTTAGCGTTAATAACTATTCATCTCTAATGTGATATCTATAGAATGTATTGTCAGTATTTTGCTGAGAATCCAAATGAAGGATACATAGAGAATTAGGTTGATATCTCAAATCTACTTTAACAAAAAACAAAGAGAACAACGATTTGGGCCTACTTTATGGAAGCACATGACTGCTCACTACCATAAACGCATTTTAAAGAAAGAAAAAATCGAAGTAATAAAATTCATACCTCAATCTTTGAAGCCAATGTTCTTCAAACCACTCTTTTACGACCCCAACAGACCTGCTAATAAACATATACCTTGCAAACTTATTATATAAAAATTGGAAAGAAAGGCTAAAAAAGAAAGAATAATCAATTCTATACAACCACACGCTATAATAAAAATAAATCATCATTCAGGACAAAAAAATGTCCCAAGAGTAAATTTTCATTGCCATAATTGTACATTTCTTTAACGATAATGCTTGTTTTAAATAAAATCATTGATGAGGTTCATAATAATACATCATCCGTCCACAAAATACCAATAACCAAATTGTAGATCTGGATTAGGTGTTCAGTACAAATTACATGTCCTTGGCTTTTGCACTCAAATATGGCAGCCTATGTTGGATCATGCAACAGTACCACTAACTTTTAATATCTCATCAGAGAGTAACATATAGTGGCACCTCATCAGTTCGATTATGTACTAATGTTGTTGTAGATTCTTCTAGTAGAGGGAAATATTGGCTTCCAACACTATTTACTGATCAGGTACCGAGTGCAATATGTAGAATACAATACAGAGCGTAGAGCTTAGGCAGCTACATACTAATTAATTAGTAAGATAATATAGTTTGAGATACTTGACAATTTTCAGCTTGTTTGATTAGAAAGAAAAATTCATCCAAGATGAGAAATTATTGACATAGTTATGTTAAGTTAGCAAAAGATAATTAACACACTGTTTTCCACCATAATTTGTATTAATTAATTTCCACAAATTTTTAGACACTATGGATTTAGCACTAAATCGCAAATTTGCAAAACAGGAGAATCACATGGTTGTGTAAGATTAGACAATTAGTTGCATTTTTGAGCTATCCAAAGCAAAAAAGATAAAAAATGAAAATGAAAAAAAGTCAAACCTTAATTGAGATAGCAGTACACAATTCTATTATGTGCTCCATGTATGTGCGTATGCTCAAATCCTATTCGTTTTTTCCACAAATGCCATTCTTTTACCAGCACTACACAACAATAGTTAATGTGTAAGCTATAGAAAAAAGAGAAAGATACCAAGATTGGGATTGAAAAATTAAAGAAGAGAGAAAAGAGAGTCGACATGAGTACAGTTTAATTCAAACTAAAGAGAAACACACAAAAATCAGTAAAAATAAAAATTGATTTGTACTTCCCTATTTTATCATCATTATTTAATAAATCAATTTTTACTTCTTTGTAACAGAAGGACACAACTATACCGATGAATCTGTTGAAAAAAAGTACTCATTTGCTGTGAAATGATAAAGCTAATTTGGAAAGAGAGCACAAATACTTTTGCTTCTGCTCCAATTGCTTCTTTCTCTATTGTTGTGCAATCCTTGAGACCCAACTGGTAGTCTACAAATCCCTGATCATGGGCAAACTTTAGATTAAAAATTCAAAGCATATATTTTCTGTCGTTTATTTTGGATGATTAGATCTGACCAAATATCTAATTTACCTGATAAAAATTATTTTCATTTTCAAATTGAAACACCCCCTTCACCATAACCTTGGTCAGATCAATTTTGCAAGCTCCAAAATCAATTCTGTATGAGGCTAAAATGTAAATTATAGTAAAATAATATTTGGGTAAAATGTGAAAACACAAAAGGAAAATCTTGAAGAATTTATTATGATCATAAGAGACTTTTGTACGCCTAGATACCTTGTTGACAATCATTATTGCAGAAAATAACTACCTCTTCTGATTGAATTTTATTACTAAAACTATATAATCTGAATTGGCAAGTGAGGTAGCTCCAATAATTTCATCAGAATTTTCCTAACAGCAGTTAGAACATCAGATACCTTGCAGGACCAAGGCAAGAGAAACTTGAGAAAAAGGTTTCTCTATCAACAAACTTTTTGAAGAAGTAAAAGGGATGAAATTATAAATAACTTGAATGAATTATAAGCTAATTAAAATACGGAGATGAGATTCACAACCTCTTTGACAGCAATTGAAACACGAAGCTCTTGAACAGCCCGGTTCCTTCTTCGTTTTATTTTATAAGAATTTAAAAGACAAACATCATAAGCAATATCTATCAATTTATTTTACAATAAATAGCTGAAATATGAGTAGAAGAGCCAGGAAAAAAAAAATTTCACCTCAATAACATCAGATTCGAAAGAAAAATTCTGGTTAACCTTGTGCAAACAATTATTCTTTACCAATGAGTTTTTCCTGTCACAAAAAAGCTTGTAGCAACTGATACAAATAATACACGAAAGACAAATTTATGAAATTACATTAGAACCCAAAATTACTGTATGAAATTACAAATACTTAAGAGCAAAAAAAAAATAGAGGAAGACTCATTTAGTGAACTTCAGAATTCAATGCCAATCATGAAAAAGCATTACTTCAAAGCAAACATTGAGAAGGCATTAGTAAAAATGAAACATTCCTAGAAAAACAAAATGGACATAGATTTACGTTGTGAGTTGTGACAAAAGTTCCAATTTTGAGCAAGGCCTGTAATTTAGAAGAGAAACATAAAACTGTTTTCTCAACTGGATTATCAATTAAAACAAAGCTTTGGGCTAAGTGAGATATTATACAAATTTATGTACAGAATCCCATGTTTAATTGAAAAAGTGATTTATGAAAATAGAGAAAAAAAAGATAAATTCCATAGCTTATACAATGATTAGGGTACCTATTGTCGCTGAGAAAGCCAGTGGAAATCAAATCTTCACTTACGTAACCCAAAATTCCTTTCAAGCTGCCTCCAGTCTTTGCACTGCAATATTCAAGTATGCTTTATTAAATACTAAAAATAAAAATAATTGAGGTACACATAATTTTTTTATGATTTAACATGTACGTATTGAAGCTCTGACTGAAACCAATCTAAATATAGAATCAACCCTTGAACACATCCATTGTAGATAGATAGTTTCTATCAGTATAAGGGCCAATCTCAGGGCGACCATCATGTATAAGATTTAGTTTGGTAGAGTAATTATGAAAAATCAAATACTACAGCGAACAAATTTTCTCAAAAGCTATTGTGAAATATTAATTCACCAAGAACAGTAATAAAAATATTCAGTATAAAAAAGGAACAGAGAATTCTTAAAAAAAGGTTCATACTATAAATTGGAAAGGTGTTCGGTATTATTTGGATGAAACCTACTTAAGAGCGGCCTTGATCTCATCATGGATAGGCGGATAGCTGCCTTCTCGAGCCTGATAGTGAGGTCAACTACTGACGCATCTACGGTGGGGATGTGGAATGCCATGTCTGTCAGTTTCCATCCAAAACTGGGAGCACCTTTTTCCACATCTTATACATTTTTCAATTGTAATAAAGTTAATTCCAGTAGAACTTGAACATATCAGGAAGAGAGGAATTTCTAATAATATTAAAATTTCATTGAGAGCGTTTATTAGATTTTCTTTTTGTTGTGTGTGTGTGAGAAAGAGAGAGAGTTTCTTTTGCAGTACCAGTGCTGCCGGTACTGATGTTGTTCAAGCTGGCACCACAGCCACCTCTCCAGTCTTCTGGGTGGCTGAAATAACCAAAAGGAAAATATTGTAAAATAAAATACTGAAATGAAGTTATGCTGTGAGTCAAAGGTGGAAAATGAGGCACAAAATTTTGACGGCTTAAATCAAGCCGACAATCTAGACTTGAGCTGAACATATAAGAGGCTGAAACACACGTTAAGAAAAATGCAAAAGATGCTTCATTCCTTGGCTTCGCAAGATGAGCAGCACGATCAACGCTCATTTGAAAACAAAAATAGTACTAAAAGAACAACGTGGAATTTTGTTCATAAATGAGAAATGATAGGCTGCCGAATTTTGTTCATAAATGAGAAATGAAAAGACAACATTATAAAAAAAAAATAGCAAGAAAACACAAACCAGCAGCACAGAGCAAAAAAAAAAAAAAAAAGCCAAAGAAAGGGACGCAAGGCCTTCCTATATGGATTTTGAGAAGAAATGGGAATCGAGTAAATCTTATTATATGGATTTTGAGGCCTCCCTCTGCTCTAATCGTTTGCCAGAATGCCTCAGACCAGACAGTTGTTATGATAATCGGAAATTACAAACTATGAAAAAAAAAAGAACTCACCAAATTATCACAAAAAAAAAAATAAAAGAGCTAAAATAAAATCAAAGCATAGAAGAATTATCAGTAAAGAAACAACAACTATGTATTAGCTTTTAGAGATTTAACAAATTACCTCATCAATTGATGCTGGAAAGCTTCTGTTGGGGTGAGGAAAAATCGACGGAAGAGGAGGTTGGAGGGGGAAGGAGGGGTCGAGCGTTGGTTTTTTGTTGGGGGGGGGGAATTCGACAGTTTAGGATTTAGGGTTTGGATCAAGGTGGAGGAGCTGGCGAGAGAGAGAGGATTTGGGAGGCTTGCGGAGAGGAGAGGTATGCTACGATGATGACGTGGAAGCAGAGGAGGTGGAGGTGGAGCAGGGACGAAGGAGTGTTTCCTTCAGGCTGCGAGAAAGAGAGAGAGAGAGAGAGGCGATTGTTAGTTTGTTACGGTGGAAGAGAGAAAAAATCGACAGGTGGCTAACAAAGGGGATAAGTTTAACAGGTGTCCGTACTCTACCTCTCTCAAATCTGTCCGTACGATCAGAATGGACGGTCCAGATACACCCGTTGTACCGTTGACCAACCCATAGCCATCGATCGGAGATCTGGAAATCCAACCATTCAATCATGGATGGACGGGCCAGATAATTCACAGAAAAAAGAAAAATGGCACTGTTCATAGGGTCAAACTACCCATCCAGGATTATATATATATATATATATATATATATATAAAAAGTAAATAACTCTATTGAAAAAAAATAAAACTTTTGAATTAAAATAATGTGCACTGATATTTAGCAGTTTTTTTGACACACATAGGTATCTTCTTTTAAAATACAAAAACTAATATATAAAATACGCCGCATGAATGAATATAGGGGTAACACAAAATTAATTCTACAACTATAAAACTTTTTTAGCTTTAGCACATCTGACACCCTTCTTTTAAATGAGGAGGCATATATAGTAACATGAAAGTCGTCTGATTTAATACATATGATGATCGATCTGATCAGATGGTTGATAATATTCATCATATAATCGATGCTTTAAAAAGTTTTTAAGAATTAAATCTTCTATATATATTCATAATTTAGAGGAAGAGATGCTACATAATTTTTAGAGAAACTTTCAACAGTTGTTTTGAGATCGTTAGAGAAATATTAGGCCATAATTGGTTCTCTTGATTTTTCATAAGTATTTGCTCTTTTTACTTTTCACATTATTTAATCTTTAGTCTTTCATTTTTCTTTTATTTTATTATTTTTAAACACTATGTTACGAGGGTTCTCATTATTCAAAATTAAAGTTTTAGGATGCCGACTCTCATCTTCTACTCTTTTTAAAGTATAATCATTGTTCGCTCCTAATATACTTCAGATAAGGTTGCACATTTCAACCGAAAGTGAAATTTGTTTGCTTGATTATGGAGGAGAGAAGTATCATGTGATCTATTTGCATTGCGGTCTTTTTATTTAATGAAAAAATTGTAATGGCAGTAATATTGTGCAAAAAGATCTTTAATTTAGTAGACATAATAACATTCTTCCGTCACGTTGTCATTTACTTCTTGTTGTGCTGACGTAAACAATTACGATAAATTTGTAATAGGATAAAAAAAAAAAAAAAGTCTTGTAGCTAGCTTTCCCAGATTTCAAATGTGTGGGTTATTCATTATAAATTTAATTTCTTGTAGTCCCTTCTTCTTCTACTTTTTTTTTAGCAAGAAAATTACTGGATTTGTGCAGTTGGCACCAATATTTGATCACATACATTCTATTTCTGTGTTCAAATTGATTTAATTAAAACAAAAGTTTTAGTAATAATTTAATAAACTAGCAAAAAGAGTCCATTCTACTGTGTGAGAATGGAAAAGGAAATCTGAGGCGATTTTGATATGGTGGGAGAGAGTTGATTTGTTTTTTTCTTTCTTTCAGTGTGCGCACAAATTAAGAAATAATAAGAAAGGAAACAACCATCTAGCGTCTTGATCCCTTTCTAACTATTTGTCTGAAATACAGATCTAAACCTACATCAGATCAAAGTACACATATCAATAGTCTATACTGATGTTAACAAATGTTTAAACTCCTTTCTGTAAATGAGTCACTTGATCTTTTTTTGGGTGTGTTTATAAATAATAGAAAGAGTAGAGATAGGTTCTTGAATCTATAAATGGAATGTAAATTCTACTCCTACAAATGTGAGTATAGTTAACCCATGCATAAAGAACTTTTAAACATACTCATGACAAATTCAATTCACTTTGTAAAATTAGGATAAATGATTTCAGATATTGGTGGCATTTAAGACCATTTTTATTAAAAAAAAGAAAGATAAAAGAAGAAAAATCTGTTTAATCATATAAAATATGATGACAAATTTTGTTTTATTTTAATTTGAATACAATTTGATAAAATAAAGTAATAAACCAATACTAATGTAGCACTGAATGAACTCTAAATTAACCTTACTAACTATTAAAGTTATTCATTAATTTTGTTTATATTAACGTTAATAAACAAAATTGGAATTTCGAGTGTCCTCGAAACATATTTGTTATGCAGAGTCTGATTCTCGTTCAATATGGGTGTCTAATGGAAGGTTGTATGACTCGGCCAATGTCCTTAACAATATTTTATCAAACCAACGAGCTGGAGTAAGATTATCGGCATTTGTGACAGTCTGACTCTGACAGGGGCTTAACATAGGTGTCGCTCGAAAGGTTCCTGTGGTAGTGTGGCGTTGCAAGTTCTGATCGGATGGTCTTTTTTAAATCAGTGTTTGGTTGTTGATGCTTGTGCTCTTTTCTCGCTTGAGACGTGAGATGATCAGAGTCTAATGCTACCAGTCAGTCAGTCTAAACTCCTCATCCAAACCTCTTAATGCCACTTAGTGTCGGGTTGGTCTTCTTTGGTATCTCGAATTGTAATTTTCAAACTAAATGACCGAAATGCAATGTTTTAAATACCGTACCGGCTGTCAAACCGGTGGAACAGCCGGTATGGGGTTTATCGATATTATCAGGATATACTGGTTCAAAAACCGGAAGTCATAATATATTATTTTCATAGCTTGTTCGAACACGAATGAGCTTTGGTCCAGTTGTTGTGGTTTAGCCGTTTAGGTCAGCGAAAGAAGGGGGGAGGAGTTCGATTCTCCACTCAAGCAACTAATTTTTATACATTTATGCACAGTGTTGGGGTCGGTTGGTTTGAGAATTACTAATCGGAACTAAGGTTGTGGAAACACTTAGAAGAAAAATCAGATTGTGAATATAAGCGAATCTAAATATGGAGGTTTTGTTTAATTATTTGGAAATAAACCAAACTATTATTACTGAAAATTTGATTGGACCTCTGCTTTTGGTCTCCATCAATATCTCATATAGGGATTATATTTAAGGAAATTAAAATAAATTCATGTTTCAAAAGTCGCTAAATTATTTGAAATTTTATCCGCAGCTAGAGATAGAGACATAATATATATATATATATATGCAGTTATGCACTGAGCGATCACACAAAATGTTGGAGCATAGTAAATATAAAAGAAGTTATCTCACTCAAAAGTTGCTCTACGGACGTTTTTGAATGAAAGCTTCACTGTTTGCAACAAAAAAAATAAATATATGTAGGTTATATCTCGTGACATGCCAACTATTACAAAACATACGTAAAGTGATCATCCCAATTTTTTTGTTAAAATTTTCACAATTTATTTTAGACAATGTTTGTTCAAAATTAACTAACACACCTAAGACGAATCAGCGACCGCCCAAGACGTGAAAACAATAGTTTTTAGAAATTATCATTTAATTATTTCAAAATCTTAAATATATGTATTATTTTTGGAAGTGAAATAAAAAATCATGGATGACTTAAATGAAACAACTATAATTTTTTACTAAGATTTATTCATAAAAATAACGCCATGGAAAAGAAAAGAGAAATAAAAAATAAATTAAAAAATCGACCACACATTACGGAAATAAAACAAAATTGATAACTACTTGATTTGCAATGATAGTTTTAAAATTAAGAAACTCAATAGGAGCACCCGCCCACCCTCCCTTTTAATATTGGACAAAAAGATTACTAATTATGAGAAAAATTTTATAATTAGCAATTAAAAAATAAATTTAGTCAAGTAGCTTTCTCGTTTTTCAAAAGAGTGGGTTAATAAGTATAAAATTGAATTTCTTGCTGTCCTTCTTCTTTAACAAAAAACATTACTGTGGATTTGTGTAGTATTTGGTTATTTAATTATACGTGTATGTGTGTTGTCAAATTGTAACATAATAGTCTTTTAAGTGCTTTATTTCATTTTTGGGCCAAAAAAATTTTCGATTTATATTATGTCTACTATTGAAAAACTTTACTTCAAAATAGAAAAAAAATTAAAAATCAGAATTGCTTACTGCTATCACATCCTCGGCGTCATCACCATCATCACGCACTTACCCAGTGGTTACCCAACACTTACTCTCATCAAGTGCCTACTCAGCAAACCATCCAAATCTAGTGAACCTCCCATCCAACGTCTACTCAGCGCTTACCAACCGTGATTTTTTTAAACAGAAAAAATCTAAAATGATATTTTAATAAAAAACCTACGACAGAGACATTTAGAGGAATAAACATGTCAGTGCGCAGGTGGGCTGCGCGGGCCCTGACGGCGCCAGTGCCAGTGGCGCGGGCATGGCAGCGCCACTGCCAATGGCGCGGGCAAGTCCTGACAGAGAGGTGAGGCCAGCTGAATACAATTTTTTAAACATGGCCTTCAGGAGAAAGTAATGCCCGCTCCACTGGCAGTGGCGCCACCATGCCCGCGCCACTGACATTGGCGCCGTCAGAGCCCGCGCAGCCCACCTGCGCACTGACATGTTTGTTTCTCAAATTTTCTCAGTCGCCGGTTTTTTTATTAAAATAACATTGTATGTTATTTTGGTTTAAAAAAATCACGGGCTTACCAACTGCCTACCTACCTCCTCGGCTCCTCCCCTCTTGCATCTACGTTTGTCTCCTCCTCACCCCTCACCTCACGTCAAACCCATCCCTGTCGTAAAAAAATAATAACATTTGTCCCTGAAGATATCTTGTCCATTAATATCCTAAAAAATAATACAAATTATTTCTTAATATCTTAAAAAATAAGACCAATTATCTTACAAAATGATAGTAATTATTATTTTATATTTATACATCTTAATTGTCGTATTTGGAGACATGTCTCCTAATGTCCCTTAATGTCCTAGAAAATGATGCCAATTGTCCTAAAATTTTTTACAAATTATCCTTGTATAAATCTCAATTGTCAAAGAAAATAATACCAATTGTACTACTATACCTAGTGAAGACATATTGCGTCATTTAATAGGACAATCAGATTGTATACAAGGACATTTGGTATCACTTTTTAGGGCAATTAAGATGTATCATGACAAATTGGGGAAAATGAGGAAAGCGTAGACACCAGAAAGGAAGGAAATGAGAACGTACTGGCTGGCAGGAGATTAGCAAATAGAAAATCAGCGATAGAAATAGAAAGATTATTAGCGTTGAGTTCGCCGAAAATAGAAAGTGGCAAACAAACATGACGAAAAATCGTAATGATTTTTATGAGGTCGATTAAAATTACTTAAATTTATATGTTACCGAAATACGTTTAATTAATCTTTTTCTAAAGTTAAAGACCAGAACACCCCTTGCAATTCTTCAGTGGCCTAAAAAAATGTTTGTGTGTACCTTAAAAACACGGAAATTATTTTTGCAAAATTTTCTTTAAATAAAAATTATCTTTGCCACGTGCAATTACATAAAAAATTATATCGTGATGGCTTGGCCTCATTAACAACTGTAGCCGCGGTATACGAAAGTAAGCTAATAATTGCACTTCTACTAATTTAAAAAAGAGTAATGCTAGTATCAAACATATAGAACATCCAACACGATTTGAAAAGTTAACTGTTAAAATTTCAAACGGCAGATCTGACCGTTAAATATGATCTCTATATTAAAATATCTTTGAAAATCAAATTTTATTACTATTTTTTTTATTTTTTCAATTGGAGGGTTCATAACTTTTTAGATTGAGAATTTTCAAAAATTTCAATAAAAAAGTAAAAAATTTTAATATCCGAATTTTACTTTTTTTTAAAAGATTTTGTATTTATCCGGACTCGAGAACGTATATTGATGCGGATACAGTTGCGAATACGGATAAATATCCGGATCCGAAAAAATTTATAAAGCGGATATCCGCCTGACCCACTATCTGTTCTTAAGTCCAAACCCATCAAAGCATCAACCCATTAAGGAAAAAATCTTTTCCTTTACTGTCTTGTGATCTCGTCTCAACTCCAGCCCAAACACAAGATCAAAAAGGCATCTCGGCCATCCCAAACACAAAATCAAAAAGGTAATTTTCTTCTCTCTCGCCTCTGAGTCTAAACCCTAAATCGCAAAATCTGTGCAAGGCGGCTCGCGCTCCAAATCGTTTGTTTTAAAGAATATTTCTGACAGCACAAACATATACTAAATTAAAATTGATGTTCAATATGGTAAAAATAAAACAGTTGTTGGTCATTTTATTTAGTTTTATTTTCCTTTTCATTATCATTTTAATTTTTTTTAGGAAAGATTATCATTTTATATTTTTTAGTGGTAATCTAGAGCATTTTAAATTAATTTATTGTGATTAAAAAAAAGAAATTGCTTTCTATCATTCCATAGATTCCATCACCCCCATCATCCCCAAGTCTTCATTAATTATCTAACATGTCTTTATTATTAATAAGAAAGTCCAGGGAATGATGGAATCATCCCCTTCATCCTCATCCCCTCTTTATTTTTTTTTAATGCAATTAATCCAGTGTGCTTGAAAAATATACTAGCCAACGTTTATTCTAGAACTTTCCTATTAATTGCATTCCAGTTGGTAAAAATAATTACTAGAACAATTATATATATTAACTAGAACGGTTAGCTAATTATTCTAGTTGTTCTGGAAAAAAAAATAATTGTGTTGGAAAAAAATACTAATTGTTTTAGTTGGTAAAATAATTGTTCTAGCTGGTAAGCTAATTGTTCTTGTTATTCTGGAAAAAAAAAATAATTGTGTTGGAGAAAAATGCTAATTGTTCTAGTTGTTCTAAAAAAAATAATTATGCTGGAAAAAAAATACTAATTGTTCTAATTGATAAACTAATTGTTCTAGTTGTAAAGCTAATTGTTTTAGTTGTTCTGGAAAAAAATAATCGTGCTGGAAACAAAAAATGCTAATTGTTCTAGTTGTTCTGAAAAAAAAATAATTGTGCTGGAAAAAAAATACTAATTATTCTAGTTAATGTTACTAACTGTTTTCGAAAAAAAAACTAACTGTTCTAGTTATGCATATGGCAGTTATTAATGGAAATAGAGAGGGAGAGAGGGGATGAGTCCCAGGATGATGGGGAAAGCATTTCGAAAATGAAAAGCAGTTATTAATGCTCATCCTCATCATCCCATCATCATCTTTCTTTTTTCAGAATGCAATTAATCCAACTAATGAGAATGATGGAGATGATGAATCTTGGGGATGATGGTTATCAGCCTCCTTAAAAAAATTAGGTTGACGTCTTTAAAAAAGAATTGAGCAGAATGCGAACAAATTCTAATTTATTTTAATATTCGTAATATATCCGTATTCGTGTTCGTATTCGATAATATCTGATTCGTATTGGTATCCGTTTAACATTCGAACCGTATTCGTGTCCGAGCATATCTGTATTCGTATTCATATCCGAAAAAAAATGCGATTGCGAATATGACTTGACCATTGTCCGGTCTATATCCGATCCGTTTTCATCCCTAGAGATGCCGCGGTTGGTCCATCCAGGCTAAAAGTAAAAAAGTAAAACCAAGTATAAGGAAAGGGTAAAAGAAACGTAAAAACTAAAAAGTAAAAACCGTGTCGTCGTGAGAGTTCCATTTAAGCCGAACTATAGGAATGGCCCACGAGGGTAAAAAGTAAAACTTAGTATAAGTCAAACTGGATCCTAACTTAGTCAGACAAGAGCCCACAGGGCCACGAGGGGCGGGCATAAAGGAAAGAAATCCTCTTCGGAACTTCTTTGTTCCGCATCGTGGAGAACTTTTCATATGCATTGTCCGATCAAATCAGATAAATCTAAAGGTCAGAATTTAACAGGCGCTATTAAAAAAAAAAAATCCACGCGAATAACTCATCTCCGTTCTCTCTTTAATTTCCGTCATGCTCTCCGTCCCCTCTCGTGCGCGCTGGTCTACTTCGAAACTCTAGAATCGTGATTAAATCGGAAACAACTCCTCTCCTCAAATCAGCCGATTTGATGGCTCTTTCTCCACCTTCTCTCCACGAAACGTGCAGTCACTGTGCCTCTAACCCTCAGTGGTTCTAGCGACGCCTCCGCCTGAGCTCGTCAAGGTTAGTTTGTTTCCTAATTTTGCTAAATATGAATTTCGTGATCTGGTTCAACTCACATAGAATGCCTGGTTCAAGAAAGCAAGGTTTATTTTTCTTATGTGAATATTAGGTGAATATTTTCTTTTTTGCCTAGTAAAGCTCAGACCAATGCAAGGTTTATTTTCTTCTTTAAAAAAATTGTGTACATGTTTCCATTCCTTGCGCATATAACAAAACGTGAATTTGGTACTGAATGAAATTATTCTGACAACTGTTAACAGGGTCCAATTACTTTATTTTTGTCATGAGATCTGTAAACTCACACGTGCCAATTCACTGAACCTATTGGGATTACTTTTGTTTTCCCAAGATCTGGGCAAACATGATCTTGCAGATATTACCCTAATAAAAATGTTACAAATTGGCATCTACACAAATAAAATGCTACTAGAGTTTATTTATATTAATTTTTTTTTGTTTAGAATGGTTTCTAAGTCGGCAATTCTGTGTAACAGCATCTAGTTTCTCAAGAACAAGAATATTATGATCATTTGCCACTGGAACTATGCAACTTGCAAGAATTGCAACTCATTTCGGATGCAATAAACGAAGAGCATATCTATTACATATTTTCCTTTTTTTCGGCTATGCCCCTCTCCATCTCTAGAGAAACTTTTCATTGAGGTTGGTGTCAGTAAATTTTAATTTATTGTGCTTATTTTGGTAAATTACTATTGTCACATGGTAGTTACTGCTTTTTATCGAACTTGAATTTGCTGGCCAAAATCGGTGAATCTGTTGAATCAGAGAGCCTAATTGTGAAATTAAGCTGATCTTTTTTGTTTTTCTTGAAACCAATTAATAATTTTGTCTTCTTTGATGATTCTGTAGATCACAAGCCAGTGTTATCAAGAAGATATTTCGGGTACTGCAGAAGAAGGGCAGCTGGTACCAACAATTTGCGTAGTGTTTGATTGAACTCATTGTTTCCTTTGTTCATGCTCAGAGTTGTAATAAAGAGGAGGGAATTTTATGCTCGGATAGAGGGTTATAGGTCAAGGGCTACATGAGTTTATGGTTGTACCTGTACCACCCCTTGATTAGTGGTACAGAGTTGGTAGAGAGTAATAGAAAAGTGGTGTATTGAATGAACATGAACATGAACATGGCTAATCGGTGAAAAATTACTTCATTGCAATTTGCACCTGTTATCTGATATGTTTTGCATCAATACCAATTATTATGTTGCTTTTTTGAAATATGCCTCAAAAACATAAATAATTGCTCTGAGTTTTCGTGATGAGTTTTTTTTTTTTTTTTTGCCAAAATGCTCGTCTTTTTTCAATGAAATGAACTAAATAATCATTTGCTACGCTTCTTAACTAGGCCCACGAAGCATGAAATGTAGATGTATTACGCACGGTTTCCTATTTGATTTAAACATTTAGTCAAGTTATAAACAAAGTAAGAAGAAATCATCAGAGTACAAACTCACAAACAGCAAAGAGAATTAGAAAGTGAGATCTTTCCGACAATTACATGAACGTTCTCAGTATCATGCAACCAGAACCTATGGTCACTAATATGTTTACAAAATATTGCCAAAAAAAAACTATCTACTCTTGTCTACAAAATGTAGTATCAAATTCCACTACATCTCTAAACCGGACATAAGCCACAATCATCTTTGCATCCGTCCAAACAACATTTGATATTTTTCCTTCTTCGGTGGTATCTTAAAAATGTTTGAAAGATGGATCTTCCAAAGCACGCTTTGCAAAATACCTTGTCATAGCAATGACCGACCCATATTCCATTGCTTTCTTTCGCTCATCCCTCAAGCAATTATTGTGATTTATCCTTGTGTAACCTATGCCTCTAATTCCACCGTGTTGCCGACTATGCAGCTCATGTGTCTTTTTCGGCTTGATTCCCGAACTATCGGCTAGATGAATGTCAATGGCCGCTATTTCAGACACTTTGTGTTGGCTTGGAATTAGATAACAAGCTTCGGGCCTTTGGAGAGGGTGATTGTGCTCGGAAACAAATTCCACAACTTTGTATTTTTGGATTTCTCTATTAAATTTTATTTGTAACCGAGCTTGACAACCGGTCCGCGTCTCCGCTCGAGGCTTCTTTGTCAAACCATCTCGCTTATCTACTACTTGTTTACCTTCGCAAGAGCACAAAAAAAGTTTTGAAGTAATTACATCATCTTTTTTGCTCTTAGGACCAAAGTCTTTTTTTACCCCAAAACTAATTTTTCCACCATAATAACTCCAAGCCAACTATGCTTCCTCCACCGTTTGAAATTCCATACCTAGATGAGGTATAAAATTATCTTGTTGTTCTTCCATATCCTTTATGAACAATAAAAAATAAGATAGTAATTAAAAAAATAATGTACAACTAAATCTGCAACGTTTTATTACCTGACCGTAAACATATCTGTACACCAACTAAATTAATTAATCAATTAATTAATTAATTAATTATACACCAATTGTTTGGCCTTTTCCAAATGCCTAATGTTTAACATTATGGCATCGAGATTTGAACAAGTCTTAGAATGTGATTAAGCCAAACTCCTATTTCTTTAATGGAACAATGTAACAGGCCTTGGAATGTTGATCAGCCAATACCAAATATCAACCATAATTAAAAAAGAACAACAAAAGAAAAATCGTAATGCCTTTGTATTGATAAAGCACATACAGGAATAGTGACAGGATTCTCTTGAATTGTGGCACCACTTGACTCTTGGGTTGTTTTGATAGAGGATCCTTCTTTTCCAATCAATTTGATTCGAACCGCACAGATAGAGACGAAGGAGATGAAGAGACGAAGGGTTTGGGTATTTTAGCCTTTAGGCGGGAAATGACGGAGAGATGGAGAGACGGAGATGAGTTATTCACGTGGAATTTTTTTAATAGCGCCTGTTAAATCCTGACCTTTGGATTTGTCCGATTTGATCGGACAGTGCATATAAAATGTTCTCCATGCTGCGGAACTAAGAAGTTCAGTAGAGGATTTGGATTCGGCCTTTATAGACCCAAGATAATTGGACATTCCAATTTTATAATTTTTTTTTTTTTTGATGAAAAGCCTGTAATGCATTGAGTTCATATCACATGAATGTACTTTTATTAATTTTAATAAAATTGATAAAATAAACCAATAAAAAAATGTAGCAATTAGACTAACATAAAATTATTATTAATGCTTTTACATTTTCTTTAGATAAATATTAACAAATAAAATTCAAATTTCTGGTGAACCTAATTCAATTCTTTCAATTGCGTGTTTCACATAAATTTTATACGAATAGGATACATGTCGGCAGTCAAGGCCTAACTATACTCTTGCAGCTATTGATATTTACAGCAAAGCGGGTGTGCAATGCAAGGCTACATGACAGAACCAATATCCTTGCAACAGTTGAGCAAACCGATCAGCTGGGATATCGATAACGGAATGGGGATTTGTGACAAGGATTTTAACACAGGAGTTGCTTCAAGAGATCCACTAGTGTTACCAACTTCTAAATAAAGTCGCCTTTTCAATATTAGTGCTATGTTGTTCATGCTTTTGCTTTTTTCTCATTTGAGGGTTAACAACATGATAGCATAATGGTACCGGTGTGTCCAAAATCCTTACCGAAACCTCTTATGACCACAATGTGTTCATTTGTTTCTGGTTTATATCTCAACCTACAATATTTTTACTGTAAAAGATATAAAATCTAAATATAGTGGCTTTGTTTGATCATTTGAAAAAAATACCAAACGATTCTTTCTTGAAATCTCAATGGACAAATAATCACTAATTTTAGTATCCACCAATACATCATAACGAGATTGCTGTAAGTATAAAATGGAGTCATGTAATTAATTAAGGTCACTAAATAATATGAAATTTTATCTGCAAGATACGAAATAATATATATGCACTAGGCGATCACATAAAATGGTGGGAAGCATAATAAACATAAAAGAAGTGTTCTCATCCAAAAGCAGTTCTACGGACGTTTTTGTATGAAAGCAACACCATTTGCAATGAAAAAATTATAGACCAAATCTTGTGACATACCTACAAAAATTTTGAAAGCATAATTAAAATGTGATCATGTCAATTTTGTTTTTAAAATGACCCAATATTTTCAGACAATATTTTTTTTTAAATTAACTAACAATCCCAAGATGTAGTCATTAAATTATTTCAAGATGTACTCATCAAATTAACTAATATATATTGTTTATGAATGTGTAAATAAAAAAAAAAATCAAAGAAGTGATAAGAGATATAACAATTTTTTTCACTAAAATTCGCTCATGAAATTATCTCTAGTGAGGAAAAAAAATAAAACTTTAAAATAAAATAATTTATACTTACAGTTTAGCTCTTTGACACAAACTGTATATTTTCACGAAATGCTAAAGATTGTGTAAGAACCTAGAAATTTACAGAACAGAAAAAAAACTCTATATCTTTAAAATGTATTTTACGTTCGGCATATATCGAGCACAATGCTTCAGAATATTAAATAAAGATGTGTGGGTGTTTGAATTGTGTTTTGGATTTTTCCTTGCGACGCGACATCTCCCATGATAAATATTAGTGATTTTTTTTCTTTTTTTATGACGTAGCATTCTGTTTCCAATATACACCAAATCAAATTTTATTCTATTACCATGAAAATTGGCCCATTATACCATGAGTCGTAAAGTTATATATACATATTCAGTTTTTTCCTTAAGTTCTCCGTAGTTTCTCTAGGGGTGTGTTTGGATGTCTCACGAACAGCGGACGAACAGGGGAAAAACAGCAGCCCCACGAACAGGCCCACGAACAACTTCTAGTTTGTGAAAATCGGGAAACTACGAACTAGGCGAGAAGTTCACGAACAGCCTAGTTCGTGAGTTGTTTGGTTCACGCGAACTACGGCTGTTCGCGAACAGCCTTTTCGTGAGTGGTGCCAAACATACCCTAGATTGCCTCATCTCTCTCCCTTCTCTCTTGGTCGCCCATCTTCATGTCTGCGCTCCTTCTTGATCGTCTCTCCCCCACCTTTGTCGCCCTTCTCAATACCGTTATCACTCTCCGTTGTTGTCCATCTTTGTTGCCGTGACGCTATCCCTCTCCAGTCTCCATCGCCTCACCTGCAAAATCAAGCTAAGTTAATGTACTTCCTGCTCTCCAGCATATATTAAATGCATAAAAGAAGTAAAATAATTGTCTTCACTTTGTTCATTTAGTTAATTGTATCTAAACTTAGAGCCTAATTAACCTATAAAGAACCAAAATATATACATGCCAGCATGCTATTGTACTTGATTGAAACTAATTGTTATCAAACATAGACATGTTACTTTGTGCATTGGATAATATAGTGGTTAAATTTATATGTAGTTATCAAACCCTTACCCAATACTATCGTTGTCACCAAATGAGACTGGATGAGCAATCTATTTAGTTTATAGTTTGTCTACGTCAAAATAAGGTATGTTTATTAAGTAAAGTTGTTCCGTAAATTTGGATGATTTTTTAGAAAGTTTATTTTTTGCACAGATTGTCATCTCAAGTAACTGTTAAATACTAATTGTAGTGTACATGTCTTTTAAGTGTCAGCAGGCACAACTAGAATTGTTTAATTTTGGCTTCACCTCTCTGGTACGTAGTAGAAAACTGTTAGAAACATGTTATAATGTTTGTTTATTTTTTAATTTCATTGAATCAAAGTTAACTGTGAAGGAAGGTTATGGTGTGCAATTTTAATTTTTATTAACATTTAATAGCAATTAATCAAGCGCAACAATAGGAACCGGTAGAAATTGACATATAACACAAGGAGATGAGAATATGGATTAAGGCTCGACTGATTTTCTTGGAGTCGGTGGCGTGCCTCCAACACCTCCTCTTGCTTGGCCTCGAGTCCAAGAAAATTAACCACAACCTAATAACTTGTGCTAGCAAATTCAAGGTCAAGGCTAATCCTCTTCTATTTCTTCTATTTAATCTAGTATTTAACAAAAGAAAGAAATTGCTCAACACATGAGCTAAGAGAGCAAGGGAGAGAGCAAGAGAAGAAGAGAGAATAGATTTCTCTTCCTCTTGGAAGTAGCGGCCTAGAGAGGGAAATGGAGGCAATGGGAATGGTATATAATTAATCAACTTATCATACTTTATTTCTATATGATCTCTTTGATTTAATTAATTATAACGGTTCGCAACGGTATATAATTAATTAATCAACTTATCATACTTTTGCATTCACCAATGCAAATAAATAAATAATTCATTGTATGGTTAAAATTTCATTTGTGTGACCCTTTGAGGATTTATGTCATATTGGCCATAGAAATTAAATCGCTATTTATTTCCAATAATCATAAGCGGTATCTAGCAACACGTTATGATTCCCAATTAACATAAATAAATACTGTACTGTTACAGTATTTCAATCATGCATGAGAAATAAAGTATTTCTTTGTTTTTTATTCTTATGTCACATGATATCACTGTATAATCCAAGATAGGAATGTGTCATTCTTGCAGATTATACATTTCTTGATAAACAAGATCCGCCTCGAGTGTTCTTGTGACGAGGTGATTCGGTACGAAGTCGTAATCCCGTTCTTATTGGAATTGAACGGAGCGTGCTCTTTCGTGGTAACGAAACTCCCGGAGACGTATGACTAAGGCTAGCCTTTTCTAGCGGGTCGGAACTCCGTAATCACATCGAGTGTTCAATTTCTCTCTCTTTCTCCCTTTATTTTCTTGCTACTTGAATTGCTTGTGTGTGCTTGTTAAGTGTTGGGTACCAATTAAATTGTGTTAGGTTAGTTCATACCAAACCGGTCTAAAACCTTAATTAAGCCGCTCCATTAGGGACAACAAATGTAATATAAAAGAAATGAAAATGTAGTTTAAATAAATTGTTTTTAATTGATGTGTTACTTATAAATAATAATAATAATAATAATAATAATTAATAATTGGTTGATATTTTATTGTGTTGGTGTTTTAGTGCTTTTGAAATCATAAATGTCCAAATGAAATTTGACCATTGTATCTGTTCTATTTATTCGGGACAATTGTAATCATCTTCCATTTTTAAGTTTACATATTAATCCAATTTTGTTTAAGCAATATCTCTATTTTCTCTATTTTCAGGTCTCATACCTTATTCTCAGTCCGCTTAGTAAAATCTCAAATAATTGCCTAAATTGATTTTTGGGTCCAGGGTCAAGTTCTAGTTTTATTTTATTTTAATTCCCACTTTTAAGTTAATCAATTTAATTGAATTAATTAATTAATTAATTGGACCTGGCCCAGTCCAAAAAGTCCAACAACAGTCCGAAGGTAACATGCCTATGTTTAAAACGGAAGCCATTTCGACGTCTAATCGTTTCGTTTTGTCCGAAAAGAAACGATAACGGTTAAGGATTTCGATTTCATTTCAAAAAACGAAACAGTTAACGCAAATAAAATATAGTTTCGGTCATACAAAAGAAACGGTTAATGAAACATACTAATTTCATGACCGTTCGTTCGTTTCGTTTTACATTCTACTCGTATGCTATATGGATTTCAGAGAGGAAGAGGCGGAGAGAATGTGTAAACCTTTATCTCTGCGCCGCTCACCCCTCTCATTATTGTTTTTGAAATTGTATATATATTTTTTAATTTAAATTTTCGTTTTTAAATTTTTACGGATTTTTACAGAGCATTTCATCAAACATTGTGCGTGCTGATGAGCGGAGAAAGCTTATCTATTGTTGTGCAGTGCTAATACTGATATTACTGTCATGTAATTTTTCTTTTGCTTGCTACTTTAATTTATGCAAAAATCATATTGTTGGACTGTTGCTACATCGCCAGAAAAAAGGAAAATTATTTCCTTTTATACCCCTGATCAGCTACTTTTTGTTGGTCGCTTGGATTACTCTTCAAACTAGCTCTTAAGAATGTGATATATTACTATATTAGTAATAATGTCTAAGAATTTTATATGCAATAATTAAAATGCACTCTGAGCTTCAATTGATGCGGTTTATGACTTGAGATGAGGCTTCGGTTTTCATACATTGCTATAAAAAGGTACAATGAGGTCATCGTTAATATTTTACAGTTCACTCTCAGTGAGATATTAACCTTATTTTTTATTTTTAGATATGTATTGTAAGCTGATGAATTAGAATACCCAAAAACTATAGGCATGTCTTTTTTAAGAATTAGTATAAACAACAATTATTATTATGTATAAAGACATTACATTTCATACATATAAAATTTCCAATCAATAATTTTATTATAGAAAGAATTTTTAAGTTAAGTTGGAGTTAACAGCAAGAAAGTGCCTCGAGGAGATGGCTGATATGGAACATTGTGTTCAGGTACATGACTCAACTTTTCGCAAATTATGTGATTTCATTGCCTTGACACAGATGCCAGTCACTGATACATCAATGCTCAACAATTTCTGTCAATTAAAGAATATAACTGTTTTTAAATCTTCAGGTTTCGTTGTCCCAGCACAGGCAGGGATGGTCGCAAGGTAAGATCAAGATCGACACTGCTGCCTCCTTGCAGACGCGGCAGGCCCACCGGTCCACCAGGCAGGGTTGGCCACAAGGTAAGATCAAGATCGATACTGCTGCCTCCTTGCAGACACGGCAGGCCCACCGGTCTACCAGTCCACCAGGCAGAGGACTTTTCATTCTTAGTGCTTCCTCCTTCAGTGGTGTTGTACTGGGGGTGCAAGTCTCGGAGATTAGAATCACATCCTTCAGCCGAGAAGTGGTTCCCATTAGTTTCGGCCTGGGGACCTGAATCAGAAAGAAAGAAATCGCGTCCTTCAGCCGAGAAGTGGGTCTCCCTGGTGTTATCTTGGACATCCTTCCTCCAGTTTTCTTCGGCTGAAACTGATAAGCTGTTGTCAGCTGTGACCTCTTTGTTTGGCTCCTCCCAGTCAGGTATCATCCCATCCTGCTTTTTCTACAATTAGGAATTCAGCATGGTTAAATTTACCTGTTAATTGTTTTGCAATACCCATCACATTTAATCACAACATCTACCCATCCTTACAAACACTAAGATAGACTTCTATCCAAAATATGCACATCTTATAGTATTTTATCACTGGTGATAGACAAGTTAATGTCAAGTTGGTTGATATCAGATGAAAAGGGCAGCTCCCTCAAGAAGGATACAGTGCAATTAAAAATCATGGGAAAAGAAAATTAAAAAAGCAGCAGAGTTGACAGGTTAATTTCAGACAGACTCTTTGGCCACCGTAGTCTCCTCTTTTTATCTCTGACTACTATTTTAAAGATTGTTGAATAGAAACTATAATAAAATGCTTTCTTAATTTTTTTTCAATAAATTTAAGATGAAAAGGACAGGTTCCTTTTATTAAGAGGACTGCAGTGCAACTACAAATCAAGGAAAATAAATGTATACCACCTTTTGATACTTCATAGGAATAAATCTAGCTCCATTACTATTCTGGTAAACATTCCTTAGCTGAAGGACACAGTCCATCAATTCCTGGCTATCATACATAGTTGCATCAGCGAGTCTTTTATCCTGCACATTCAATTAGAATTAACACGCGACGACGTAAAGTAATACATGAAGAATGATGTGCTGAATTGGGAAAGAAAATAATAAGTTTGAGAGTGTGATAGAAAGTAATTAACCCAAATATTGCAAGATGGATCAAGGATCGACTTCGCGACAAACACAGCAGAAGCTGCAACTTTTGATGGTAAGTGTCTGAGGAAGTAATAAGATGCCAGTGCGAGCTCTGCTAGATAACATGCCATAGGTTCCAGGGCAGGTTGTATTATTTCGGAAGAGGCATGCGCAACTTGAAGATATCTCCTAAAATGAAATAAATATTCAGGAAAGAACAGTACAACGATCTGAATATCTAATACATTAGAAGTTGACTAAAACTGACCTCAGAAACGTGTTACAAGTTGGCACGGAGATGTCAAAACCTAATGAAGCTAGTACTTGACTCTCCATTTTTATTACCTAGTGTAGTTAATAAGAATTCATTAAGTATTCAATATAGGGAGCGTCTTTTTCATATATTACTTTTTCAGACAGGTAGAGAAGAAGGCAATAGAGGGGAATACCTCGGCCTTGGTAAATTTCGCATCCATGCATAATTTCCCCACACGCACAGACTTAAATTGCCTCTCCTCATATTTTCTGAAAAGATAAAAACTGCACAGTAAATACTGGATTAAATTTTGTGTCAATGCCTAATGTTGGAAATTTTTTTCTTCTCTTACGATGCAATAAGAATGCAACTTGTTCCCAGCAACAAAAGTTGTTTTGTCTCAATTTTGATCTTCGAGAGAAAACTGTCAACTAGGTACACAGCTAGATAAAGAGTGTCCGAAGAGAATCTGTAGTCATCACAAACCTAAAATCAACACAATAGGTAGCATAAATAACAAATATCAGTAACAATTAAAAATAAAAGACAGGAAGTATCAAAATAAACTGCCATGGAACCAACAAAAGTAAAATATCACAAACCTTCACCATCCAATCAACTAATGTAGCACGCATTTCAGGAGTAATGCCGCTTTGCATGCTCTCTAAGTAATCTGGTGATGGTCTTTTGTCGAGCTGGTCAGAACAAAATTAAGCCAAAATATTAACAGTCAACACCAAAACATGAGGTAATCCAAAGGAAAAGCATAAAATCTTAAACTTTAGCAATGTAAGCCCCTACTACTTAGCACTGTTGCCTAATCTGGATTCATTAATTACATCAAACCAACAAACGGTACCAAATATGGCAATTTCCCATTATTGATTTAACAGTGATGACCATAAAAAAAATTACTAGATAGGTTTGATGATATTACCTCATTATCGCAATGGTTCATGTATATATCATCCGCATACAACGAGCACGTCAAATAATTCTGTAGCTTTTCAGTCTCCGTCGGCTCTTTCTCAGCCTATCATGAAATGAAAAATAAAACAATTTGATTCGTTGAATTTAGAACCTGTAAGTGCCAAAGGACCCTTAAAATAAAAATACCATTCTATATAACATTGAAATTATGAGTAACAAATATACCTCCTGTTTGTCCCATAACAAAAGAATGAAGAAATATTATATAACAATACCTCAGAAATTAGTTTGCCCAAAAAGAGAACTCATACACATTTCAGTAACCAAGTTGGTTACTGGTAACGAACAAAAGTGCCTGGTGAATAAGTCATGCCACCCACCAAAAAAGGAAAAAAAAAACACACTTTCAAAGGTTGAAAAATAGAAAGTGCATTTAACATCTGCAAGATAAATAGTGAAAGATAGTCAAGAGCCTGCAAAAAGCAACAAAATGGCAAAAAGCATGAAGATTAATTGATAGTCAAGACCTGCAGTGAGCAACAAAAGGGTAAAGATCATACAGGTGGATTGATAATAGTCTAAACACTAGAGCCTGCAAAGAGTAACAAAAAGGTTAAAAGCATAAAGGTTAACAAATAGTAAAGACCCAGCAAATTAAGAGCGTGAAGGTTGATTGTGTTCCATATGATCAGGTTGAATCAATAATTGAAATACTTATGTTTCCCAAACTATTAGGGTAAACTAGACGTTTACCCATATGATATTATGTGTTCCGGTTTAGTCATAACAGTAAAAAAAATGTCAAAGCAAGAGAAGAAAAAAGTTAAAGGTGCATGGAACGAAATGTAATTTATTATTGGATATGCACAATAAGTACAACAATGGAGGTGAATGGGCAGAAATAGTAAAGAAGTGGTGTCAATCATGAATATAATAAGTTACTACCTTGGGATTGAATTTTGGTGAGATGGAGAGGATGGCATTATTAGGTGAGTGTGGGAGATGCGAATAGGGACCTGGACCTTGAGACGAGAGATGTGTCTCACTGGCACTGGCTCTGTCTCTGTGGTGGAGAGACAGAGACATGGCGGAGTCCTCTTTTCCCAAGGTTGAGAGGTGGTCCTCCAATTGCAAATGAGGCATCATCACGTTTAGTTCCTGTTTTAATTTTGTGCAATTAAAATTGAACATCGTGTAGTCTAGAAATAGAAATAGAAATAGAAATAGACGTGTAGTCTAGAAATAGAAATAGACGTGTAGTCTAGAAATAGAAATGGAAATTGAAAGAAGCTCACCTGATCCTGATCCACCTTGGACTTGGAGTAGGAGTACCTTCGGTACCGTGTTCTGTCCTTGCTGATGCGCCTACCACTACCAGTACCGGTACCAGAACCGTAGGAAAAGGAAGCACGATCATCCCTCCTTCTAGGGTTCGGATTCGGGTTATGTTCGCTCTTGTCGAACCCTGCTGTCAGCGCCATTAGAGAAATTTGCAAGAGAGCTAGCGAGAGAGATTTGCGAGAGAGAGGAGAGAATTTAGGATTGGTTCGCGAGAGAACCAGAGAGAAAGAACGAAAGAAACAAGGAAAGAAAATGGATTGATCGAGTGATTCTGTTTCGTTTATTATATCATCATCTATTTAAATGGAGACCGTTTCTTTTCCGACCGTCCGATCCTATCCTATCGCCTTAAATTTTTAATCTCTGCCCTTCCTTCTCTTTTCTTTTTGTTTTCTGCGACCGACCTTACTTTATTGACTATACTGTTGACTTTTCTTCGCATCGCTGATTCGCTTCATCTCTTCTCATTCTCAGGCCACACCCACTTTCACTTTCACATTTTAACACAAACCATCCACAAAACTATTTATTTTATTTATTTAGGGGTCGTTTGGCATCATCAAAGTTTAGTGGGATCAAGGGTTAAAGTTAGCATTTTGGGATTAGTGTTTGAGATTAAAGTTAATAAAAGTTAGTACTAACTTAAAGTTAATAATTGTTCTTTGGCATGAAAGGTTAAAGTTAGCGATCAAAGTGAATGCATTCACTTATAACATTCATTTTAATCTCAACATTTTAGAATTTGAATCTTGAAATTTTGAAAATTTAAAATTAGAAAATTTGAAAATTTTGAAATTTGAAATTTGAAATTTTGAAAATTTGAAATTTGAAATTTTGAAATTTGAAATTTTGAAATTTGAAATTTGAAATTTGAAATATGAAATTTGAAATTTTGAAATTTGAAATTTGAAATTTTGAAATTTGAAATTTGAAATTTGAAATTTGAAATTTGAAATATGAAATTTGAAATTTTGAAATTTGAAATTTTGAAATTTGAAATTTAAAATTTGAAATTTAAAATTTTTTAAATTTGAAATTTTGAAATTTTGAAATTTGAAATATGAAATATGAAATTTTGAAATTTGAAATTTGAAATTTTGAAAATTTGAAATTTGAAATTTAAAATTTTGAAATTTAAAATTTTGAAATTTGAAATTTGAAAGTGGCAGCGATTTCTTCTCAAGATTTTTCTCTTCAGGTACGATCTTTTTTTTTTTTTTGTGTTTGGAGAACACTCAAATACAAAATTGCTAAGTTAGAGAGTTAGTGTTGATCTTGTTGACCCCAAAGTTGTTTGGCAATACAAAATTCATAGGTTAGCTCGTTGACCCGAAAGTCAAGCTAAACTTGACACTACCAAACGAGCCCTTAAAGGTTTGTGTCCGATCGATATATTTCCCATTCCGTCTAACAACACTTAGTTAATCGGAAACATTCTGATAATAAATAAATAAATAAAATACTCCAATTTTGGATAACTTATCTACAGTGCTTTTGCTGATGTCAGGGCTATCAATCGGGGCGTTGAATTTTCATCGGGGTTGTTTTTTTGTTGTTTCCGTTTTTGTTGATGGATTTCATCTGTGCCGTACGTATTTCCGTTCTACTTCGATATTTCCGCTCCGCATCATCGCTCTATTTTGGTTCGCTCGCTTCAAACGTCCATTTTATTTCCTTCTTCTCTTATCTCTATCATCTCTCAACGGTACGAACAACCCACGCTGTTGGACACAGCTAGGTAAAAATTTTTAGATCGCCGATTACCTCTTACCATCGTGCTCATAGACACCGATGCCGAGCTTGGAGTCGACCTTTCGCATAAGGCTTCCTTTATTCGAGACTAGATCGACCTTCACCGTGCTGGACCCGCTTCCCTTCTCTAATCTCAATTAAACCCTGATCGACCTTCGCCTCGATTGAGTTGACCTATGCATGGACTTACTCGATCGATTCAGCTACTCCATAGGTTCTTCTCAAAACTATGGTATCCTTTTATTCGAGCATATGATTGAAGTAATCTATTGCAAAAATCCAAGTCAGAGATATCAGTTACGCCATCATTGTGTAGGTAAGAATTTTCAATTTGTTCAAATCCTAATTTCTTCAATTTGTATTTGTCTATGATTTAAAGTAGTCTAAATAGGCTGATCAAACTTAGAAGTTTGAAATGGGATTTTGAATGAAGAAATTGATTGATTCATGAGCTTTCCATGCCAATGCTCATACCCGTAAGTAGATTGCAACAATTATATATAATGTTGCTTTAGTATCTATTATAATTGTGTAGTGGTCATGTGAATTAGATTCGTTGGGGCGTGTGATTGAGTGGGATGATTTTTTGTGTGCAGTGATCTCTTTCTATTTCTCCTCAACTGGATGGTTTAGATATAAAAAGTGGAGAAAGCTTCATTTGATTATTCAGTTGAGAGAGTTTTTGATTGAGTACTTAAGCAATGAAGGCTCTCTCTCTCTTTCTTGATGCTTAGCAACTTGTAATTGGTTACATATGCCTTCTTTAGTGCTTAGCTAAGAGAATTGTTGTTCTTTTATGTATTGGCTGTTGTCAGCAGCCAACTAATAGAATGGACCTTTCTCTTTCAAAATGTTGGCATGTTTTTTAAAGTTAGACTGCATTTGATTTATATAGTCAATAGTTCCAGTACTCGAGAGTTCATAAATCATAATTATTTAGGCCGGCTTTGTTACAACTGCAAGATCAAAGATAGTCAAACAGTGGAGAAATTAAAGCTCAGCTATATCACTGATGGTCGTTTTAATCGATTTTCTTCTATTGATTCGCAGATTTAATGTACAAAATTAAGCTTGATCTATACACTTGCTTTGACCTGGTTGGCTAAATTTAAGCTTCCTCAGGTTGGCATTTTAATTTGCTTTCATAATTATACCAATGTTGATTTGATTGGAGACCATTGTACATCACAAAAAAAAAAATTAATTAAAGGTTTGCCAGGCAGGGCAGAGAGATTGGACAACTTAGTTGAGAAGAGCTCTCACTTAAGTGTTGCTTCCTAGGTCTGTTGTATATGCTCAAGGTTGCCAAGGCAAATGAACTTCATCGAGTATGCATATCAGTGATATTGAATGGAAAAAGTAAGCACTTTTCTTTGTTTCTATTTTCATTCACTATATATCACTAAATCGTGAGGGATTAAGTTTCAGAGATAATAAAATTATGCTTTATCAATTAATTTGAAATATAAGGTTTTTCAAATTTTTGCTTCGGTAGTGTTGTACAGTGCAACAAAATATCTCTGTGATTAAAATCTCACATTGAACTTAAAATGAAGTGGTCAGCTCTAATTAATGAAAGGCCACAGAATGTGTGTTGCCAGTTATACTAATTTTTCCTGTGGATCTTATATTATGGGTTGCTAGTACCATATCAGTTGAAGTAGCATTTATTAATGAATACATAACCAAGAGAAACTTTTGTATAGTGATAAATATTCTTTACCATATACCATGAATCTTTTTAGATATTTTACTCGCATGAATAGTTTGTTATTATCTCATGTAATTGGTGTGAAATAGTTACTCAGCTGATATATATATATTTTTTTTACTTCCACTCAGCTGATATGGTTACTTATGGTGTATTCATATGAAGGGCATTTTCGGTATTTGTCAGAATGACTATAAATTAATCTTATGTGCTTCTGATTTCAATGACCAGTGTGAATATTATCAAGAGGCCGCATGGAAATCATCATCGAATAACAGGATGGCATATCATAAATAATACTTTTTGTTGATTTTAGCAAGATTTTAACCGATCATCTTGCTACAGTCATCACTATTGACGGTGTGTTTCTCTAATCTTCTCCCTTACCTCTTTCCTTCCTTTTTATCTTACTTTCTTTGTCAGTTCCAATTTCTTTTAGGTTTTGTAATTTGTTCTTACCTAACTTCTTTCTAAATGATGCTTGCATTCTTTTTCTTTCATTTTAACATGTACAGCCGTACAGGTTGATAGAGAGGGACAAGTTTGGAGGTGGCGTGCAACAGCAATGGGGCCGACGAGCTTTAAGGATTACATAGGAAGCTGTTGTGGAAGCTGGTACGTGTCCATACCATGCTAGACATGCTGGAAGATGATGGTCCCACCACAATAGCAAAGCACCCGTGTAGCTTATCTCTGTTTTGTTTCAATTTTTTTTATTTAAATTTTAATGTTTCACTTTCTTATTGTAAATGCTTATATATGCTATACATTAGACACATGACTGCTGTCAATAGCTTTGATCATGGATCCCTCCATCTCTGGTGACCTCTATTTTTCCTTTTTATTGATGGCACCATTCACTAATTCACTCTTAATTCTACATTATGTCAGTTTCAGTTGGTTTCAATAAAATCTTAAACTCCAATTCAAATAATGATTCATCAGAGTTTGTTTGTTGCTGCCAATAACAATCTATTAACTTAGTTCAAATGCCAATGCATTACTATAGTCTAACATTTTCATATTGTTTAGTGGGCATGTTTTTCGATATATATGGAGTTTTACTTTCTGCTAAAAGTTGAATGCGTTTTTGGTATGTTTCTGATATTAGCCTCTATTTCATTTTTGTCGGTACATATGCCTACTATGTAAAATATTTTTGTAGCTTCTCTCATTGATGTAATAGAAACTTTTTGCAGTCTATTGCCATTGGACAAGACACATGAATGACAGATTACTAAAAAAATACTCTCAAAAGGCCGACTTTTGTCCGGCATTCATCGCACGAAGTGCGATATCACCGCGATTATTATAACACAGAATTTGGATCTCTGAAATTTTAATACAAACCAAGATTTTTTTTTTTTAATAAGAACCAAGCAATTATCCGTTTATAAAACGCGTTTTTCTCTGTCCCCTAATTATCCATTTATAAAACGGGTAAAAAGCCCTATTACGCATTTTATAAACGGGTAGAAAGGCGCTTTTACTCCCAGCCTGGAGGAACGCACAGGAACGCCTTTTGAGGCTGGTCAGCCCTTTCTACCCGTTTATAAAACGCGTAAAAGCCCTTTGTACGCGTTTCATAAACGGGTAAGTAGTTCTTTTTTTTCGAAACCGAGTAATTACGGTTTTTTTTTTTCATCGCCGTTTTTGCGAGAGAGACACAGAGAGAGTGCGAGAGAAGAGAAAGAGGCGGAGAAGAGAAAAGAAAGATGCGGAGAGAAGAGAGAAAGAGGCGGAGAGAAGAGAAAGAGGCGGAGAGAGGGGATTGCGGCAGAAGAGAAGAGGTGGAGAGAGGGATTTAGGGTTGCAGAGAAGAGAAGAGGCGGACGACGACACACACTCGGACAGCGAGATCGCCGACACCACGCACTCGAACAGCGAGGTTTTTTTTTCAGTGCTAATTTTATATCATTAGGGTTTTTTGTGCAATTAGTAGTAATGAATGAAATTAGTGGAAATTGATGATAATTAGTGTAAATAGATGCAAATTGTATATTGTAATTATTGTGGAAATTTATAGAAATTAGTGGAGATTTTAGTAAATTGTGGAAATGGATGAAAAATGTGTATTGAAATTATTGTGGAAATTGTGTATGGAAATTATGAGAAATTATGAAAATTATTGTGGAAATTGTGAAAATTGTGTATGGAAATTGTATGGAAATTGTATGGAAATTATGGAAAATGTTTCGAAATTGTTTTATATTGTTTTACATTCATTTAAATACTGTATGAACATTTTAATAAATTGTGTATGAAAAATATTGACCAAACTACTGTCAAAATATTATTATTTATTGATGTTAGTATTATTAAAATTATAGTTTTTATTAGTGCAAAAAATGTGAAAAATAGTGAAACAATATGGAATTCATTATTATTAAAAAAATGTGTTGTATTATTTGAATTAGATGAGTTCTGTACAAGACGAGGCTGGTCCTTCCGGTTCTTCACCACCTCCCACCGAGGGTCCGAGTCAGCCTGCCAGTTAGGCTCGCGCTAGAAGACGTAGGCGTCGCACCGCCCGTCCGAACCCGAATAATGTCAATCCGATAGAGCGACAAGGCATCGAGGAAAACCAACAAGTTTTGTTCCTTGCGGACCATGAGCACATTGTTGGTTTGTCTTATCAGGAGGTATGTTCCAGAATATAATTTAAATGTTTCAATAATAATTAACTATATAATTTATATTTGTAGTAACAAAAAAAAATAACAACCAAAATAATGAAAGAAGAAAAAAAATAAAGTATATAAAATAAAAATTTATGATATTTTTAATTAAATTATATAAAATAAAATTGTTATTTGTGTGCTAATGCAGCGTGAAGATCATTTGGAATTGAGGTCCCACAAGCGGAGTATTGAATTGGACGATCGGATTGAAGGTCGATTGATGAAACTCGGCCTTATTCACATTTCGAAGGTGAAGCATGTCAACATTGACATGCCATTGTTGAAAGCGATGGTAGAGTTCTGGTGTCCAAAGACGCACACGTTTCACTTTCCGGTTGGGGAGATGACTGTTACTTTGAAGGTACTTTTTTGGTTTATTTATTTAAATTAAATATTGAAATTTACATAATTTCCTTAAAATTTATTTAAATTATACAAATTTATATCATTTTTCCTATTTTGTAATTGTAATCAGGATGTGGCTTTTATATATGGTTTGCGCACGGAGAGCATTCCAGTCAGAGGGAATACCAAAGGGCCTTGGGAGGAAAAGATCCGTGCGCAGCTTTTTTCTCATGCCAATTTGGGAAATTGGGCTAGAGAAACCAACGAAGAAGCGTAAGTGAAAAAAAAAATTTAATTACATTTATTTTTTTGCATTATATAATTGTACTGATTATTTGTAAATTAATAATTCAGGGGCGCCCGTCGTAATATCAAGTTGAAATGGTTGCGAGAAAACTGCGGGCGGGTGCCGGCGCCAGGAGCTTCTGATGATGAGCTTGATCGATACACACGTGCAGTGGCTGTGGAGCTCTTTGGGACGTTGATGTTCCCTGATATTTCTCAGAATTCTATCCCAGCATACTATTTGGAGCTCTTATCGGTACTAATTTCGTATTTTTATTTTCATTATCATTTTTATTTTTATTTCATATTTTTTATGTTATTTTCCACTGTTAATATTATTTTATTTGCAGTGTTATAATAAATAATTATTTTTTGCACTATTAAAATTAATTTAATTGTAGTAAGATATTTTTAATAAATAATTATGTTTTGTAATGCTAATGTTATTATTTGAATTTATTGGCAGGGCAATTTAAATGAAGTTCCGGATTTCAATTGGGGAGGTGTGACTCTTGCAAGTCTATATCGTGGCCTTGATCGTGCCGCCATGCGCTTCAAGACAGTCACCAGACCTTGGATGCTGTTGTTGTTTTGGGCATGGTCATACCTTCCAGTTTGTCGACCGACAGTTGCTCCCATCACCGACTTAGGACAGCCTAGTATAGATTCATGCGTGCCGTTTGGGAGGTATAATATTTTTTCAAAATTAGAACCTATAATATTTTCTCAAAATTATAACACATAAATTCGCATAATATTTGCAGGAAATGGGGTGAGGCTCGTTCTTTCTTAGGGAGCCACCACCGTGGGGTTGTGGAGAACGCACGGGACCAGATAGCTGTCTTGGATATGGAAGATGTGAACTGGTATCCGTACGTACAAGACCAAGCTCTGATGCCGCGGGTAGCACAGGAGGATTCCATAGAGCGACATGTTCGGATGCCGCTCCTATTCTACCACATAGTTTCCTACTGTTACCCCGAGCGTTGTAGGCATCAGTTCGGATTGTGTCAGATTACTCCTCCCCCGCTTCCTGTGGTATGTTTGTCATCTCTTCAAATTTATAATATGTAAAACTTTGATTTGAAAATAAAATACGGACATAACGCATAAAACTGTAATTGGAATAATTACTTCAATTTAACAGAGATGGGACATCACGCATAACCTGTTGGGTTTCCAGCACGGCACTTATCGAGATGATCCAGATTATAGTACCATATTTGCGACTGCATATGCACAGTGAGCCCCGAATGCATTAGCCGACCGCCAACTCGAGGAGAGACCTTGGACTGCTACGGACACCCTGAAGTATTTCAGGTGGTTATGGAAATACGGTGGCTCAGAGAAGCCTACACCCCGCGATGAGGCCGAGTTACGCATCCGACGGAGAGACCGACTCCCGATCAGTCAGAGGCAGTACACACACATGGGATCCAGACTTCGCAATACGGTACAACTTCGTATTATTTTATTAATACATAATTTATGATTAATCAACGATTTCATATTTTCATGAATTTAATTATTGTAGGGAAATTCTGCACTGAAAAATGCACTGCATGCGTTGGGGCTGGTCGTCAAGAAGGGGTGCAGAAGGATAGGAAAGGCAATCCTCACCAACTGTCGAGCGCAGCTAAAGGATGCATCTATGCCTTTCAGGATGAAGGACTTGTTGGAGCAGCGGGCTCTGGCAACAAAAATTGAGGAGATACCAGATTCTGGGGACGAGTCTGTTAGAAAGTGCTCAAATTTAATTTTCCAACTAATTTGACTTAATTAAACTCAAGCAAAGAGGATCTAGTCCAAGCATCATAACATCACAACATGAGAAGGGGTTAAGAAGGCTACCTCTCCTTGTATCGCAACAAGGAGGTTCGAACCAAGGCGTAGGAGTTGGTGGCGTGCTCTCCTTCGCCTTCTCCTTCATCGGCGGCCGCCTCGAGTCCACCAAGAGGTTTAACCAATTTCTACTCAAATTGTGCTAGCAATTGAGAAGAACAAAGGCTAATCCTTAGGTTTTCTCTCTTCTAATTAATTAAACCCTTTTAATTTGTGGAGAGAAATTGTTCAACTCATGAACTAGAGGTGGAAGAGAGGAGAGGATAGAAAAATCTGAAATTTTTCTCTTTTTCCCTTTGATTTTCGGCCAAGAGAGAGAATGTGGAAAGGAGGCTAGGGTTTCCATCAAATAGGATCTCTTGACCTAGCACTCCCACAAATTTCCCATGGACAAAAATGCCCCTCCTTGGCCGGCCTCATGGGGTGGGTTTTAATGCGCTACAACTTATTATAAAGGCCCATTCAATTACCTCTCTAATTGCTCTTTTAATTCAACCTCAAATCGGGCTTTTAAATAACCAATTAATTAGAAGCCCAATTAGCTCAAATAAAATAAAGTAAGTTGAACATAATTAATTATTAACTTATTAATAATTAATTTAGGATTAGCAAATGCACTAATTTATTTCTATATGATCCCTTTGACTTAATTAATTATAACGGTTCGCAACGGCATATGATTAATTAATGAACTTATCATATTTTCGCAATACACTGCTGCGAATAAATAAATAATGCACTGTATTGGTTAAAGCTCTATTTGTGTGACCCTTTGAAGATTTATGCTTCGTTGGCCATGGAATTAAATCGCTATTTAATTATAATAATCATAAGCGGTATCTAGCAACACGTTATGATTTCCAATTCGCATAAATAGTGTACTGCTACAATATTTTAATCATGCATAAGAAATAATAGTATTTCCTTGTCTGATTCTTATGTCACATGATATCATCGTATAATCCAAGATAGGAATGTGTAATTGTTGCAGATTATACGTTTTTTGATCTAGAGATAATTGTATCAAGTTGCTAGCAAACAATCTATCTCCATCAAGGGGCCCAAACAGATATCATCACTCACTAAATAAATTAATGAGGGACATACGGTTTTCTTGATGAACAACTTTTCCCCGCACAATTCAAGAGAACATAAATAAAGTCCGTATAGCAGCCCTTATCAGGAATCAACGGTAGACGATATTTATTGAGCCTATCCTAATGTGGAAAAGTTGAACCTTCTCAAACTTAGAATCAAACTCAAATGAAATAAATAATGACACATAACACAATCCATATATTTATTTCATTGGGTCGTGTCCTGTACTATGTTCTAATAACATATACATATGCAATTAAGTTGGCAACTCCTTACCTATGATTTGTAGAACTTAATCATCACTTAACTTGCATACTAATCTTATTCGATAATTAATGTTTCTTGTTAATTATCAAGATTATGGACCTTTTAGATTTATTATTGTCATTTATTATAAATGAAACACAGAGATCCACAATTCAGAACCTCGACTTGAATGATCTGTCAACTAATAAATCAAGGAACAAATGATCAAATATCATCAATAACATAAACCACAGAAGTAGCCATTAATGATTGGCTCCTAGGACATAACTCTAACAGAGTCTTCCTCCGGACATCCGACTGTCCCCACCAACCTTCAGGCGGAGGATATTGTGCAGCCGGTTAGTACTTGTTCATCAAAGTTTAAATTTAAAAAAATATTTTACTTTTATTGACATTGTATTTTTAAATCTTAAAGGATGGTAGATTGAATACCGGACGATTGGATGATATACTAGGACCACGGTTATCAGTTCTTACTCAGGCGATAGCCTCAGGTCCTACTCCTTCCATGCACAGTGCATCAGCATCGACCTCTCAATTTGCAGGGATGTCCCAGGATCCCACTGGCATTTTCGCTGCTCACATGCCAGTATACCACCATCATCCACCATTTACGTTTGCATCATTTGATATGCCTTCATTTACTGCCCCATCATATGCTTCGTCTTCGTTTACTGTCCCAGCATATTGTACGTCTTCCACTGTTCCATCATTTGGTACCTCATTGGGTAGTATGGGAGGGACAGACTCATTCACTACATTGCTACAGACGGCCGTAGATGATGAGGGACAGTACGTGCCTCTAGGGACTCCTCAGGAGGTTGGTCAGGGAGGTGAGTATGGGGAGCGCATTCTCTGGATGGTTGTATTCAACCATCCAGTGGACGTCTTTCGATCCGAGCCGTCTGATTTAATCTCAACGGTTAGATTTTTTCGGGCCTATCAATCCGGGTATCATGCACGGGGCATCCATGTCCATTGAGATTAAATCGGACGGCTGAGATCAAAACCATCCACTGGATGGCCATCCAGAGGATGTGATTCCGGTGAGTATGTGCCCATACAGACACCTCAGGAGGGTGGACAGGACGGTGGTGGTTAGACTGATATTCAGGAGGAGGAGGGGGAGGACGAGACCACGGAGGATGATGATAGTCCATGTTTGGCACGGAGACGAGACAAGCGTGCAGTGTCCAAGATTGTACGATTTTCACCCTCTGGACCACGTAGGAGAGGGTAGTTTTTATGTCATGTTTTGTAGTTCTAGTTTATGATGGACTGATGGACTTGTAGCTTTTTACTTGTACTGATGGATTGTACTATTTATGATGCCATGATACTTTTATATACTTGACTATTTATTATGTACTTTTTGGATGTTATTTTCAATTTCATAATTTGAAAAGCACTAAATAAAAAAAAAACACATCTGAAAATTTATGGACAACGAATACGGGACGCCAGAAAACCAACAACGAATGTTCCAAAAAATCTCAAAAAATTACACAATGCTCATTGCCATATCTATTTTTCTATAGTCGAATTTCAAAATTTATGGACAAACCCTTTTGTCACAAAAAATTTTGACAAAGCACAAAGATTGTATAGTTTTCAACTAAAAAAACAGCTCTGGTACCTGAACTTTTACGCTACCTATTTTTCCATACTCCAAATACACAATTCTCTTCTATTTCTTTCTCTCTTCTCTCACGCTGTCTCTGCCTCGCAAACTGCGTGAAAAAAAAACGGTAATAACTCGGTTTCGAAAAAACAGAGTTAATTTTCCGTTTATAAAACGCGTTGGAAGGGCTTTTACGCATTTTATAAACAGGTATGACGGACTGACCAGGACTGACTAGCCTCAAAAGGCGTCCTTGTAGGCGGGGAGTAAAAGCGCCTTTCTACCCGTTTATAAAACACGTAAAAGGGCTTTTTACCCGTTTTATAAACGGGTAATTAGGGGATAGAGAAAAACGCGTTTTATAAACGGGTAATTGCTTGGTTCTTATTAAAAAAAAATAAATCTTGGTTTGTATTAAAATTTCAGAGGTCCAAATTCTGTGTTATAATAATCGCGGGCGATATCACAGTTAGTTTATTACAAATTCCTGGCTTTCTTTAACGGAACTGATTTTTTATTTGCTTTTTTTTTGTTTAACAATTTCCTATTCAAAGTTATACGTTAATTACAACTAGATTTGTACGACGAGCTTTGCTCGACGATATTAAATTTTATTATAAATAATATATGAAAAAATTGTGCCTTAATTTTTCAAATTGATAGATGATTTTCAAATGAGAAGTTTTTTAATAAAAGGTTTTAGTGGAAATGATCCTATTATAAAAAGTATATTTACTATATAAGACAATTTGATAAACTGAAATTTGATGAGGAAAGAAAAATAACAATAATTATAAAATTGTAAATTCTAATTGAATTGCAGTGAAATGTGAATCAAAAAATGAAAATAATAATAAATTAAGTAGTGTTACATATTTTACACATGATATTGTTTATTATGAAACAATATAAGGGAGATTAAAATCAGAGTTTTGCTATGGTGAGTTGCAACTCACCAATTGGTCGGTGAGTTACGATCAAAACTCCTAGATATAGTTCAAAATGACGGATTCAAATCGTCCAATATGATCTCCTTATTAAAATCTCCATGCTGACCAAATTTAATATTTTTTGAGACTTTTAAGTTTTTTTTTTTTCGGATTTTTAAAAACTGCTGTTTTTTAACGGTTCAGAACTAATTAGAATAACAATTTTCTAAAATTTCAAAAAAATACTTAAAAAATTTGAAAAATTGTAAAATATGGTCTACATGGAAATTTCAATAGGGAGATCATATTAAACGGTTTGGATCGATCATTTTGAACTATATTTAGGAGTTTTGATCGCAACTCACCGACCCTTTGGTGAGTTGCAACTCACCATAGCAAAACTCATTAAAATCATACATAGATGTACATTAACTATTATATTTTTAGTTTTTTACTAAGTAATAGAAATAGAAAGTAAAGTTTGCTACTTTATAATCGATTTGTCTTCAAATTCTTCATCTAATATATCTTCATGATTAAGAGACATTGGCTCCATTATGCAGTTTTCTTCTTCAGTTTCATTGTCTAGCATTTGTATAGATTGGTTTTCTTCTTTAATCTCAATCTAGTGTGGTTGTATTGGTTCCATTGGATAATTTTCTCCACCACTATCATTGTCTGGCATTTCTATAGATGGATTTTCTCCATAAAACATTGGTTGCACTGGTACCATGCATAAAATATGATTTATTATTATTTCTCAATCTAAGTGGGGGATTATTGAAAATAGCTTGATAAATGTGTGAAGAGGTGCATTAAGAGGATGCGATTAATAGGTGCCATGAGCGGATGCGATGAAAATGTGCTATGGGTGGATGTCATGTGCAAATGTCATGGAAGGGTGCCATGATCGGATGCCATGAAAGGATTCCATGAGCATATGCATTGAAAGGACTTGATGGAAATATATATATATAGTCTATAAATAAGTAGGGGATTATTGAAATTAGCTTAATAAATGTGTGATTGTGAAGAGCTGCATTGAGAAGATGCGATGAAAAAGTGTCATGGGCAGATGCCATGAAAGGGTGCCATGAGCGGATACCGTGAGCAAACTATTTCTTTTTTTTATAAAAGAAAAGTAGTGCTATTTATAGATAAAATGTCGATACCCTTTGGTGGAGGCATATATTTGATTGCACCTTTTGGCGAAATATCCCTTAGATGATGCCCTATGGTCACGATGTCAAGCTATGCACCTTTTCAATCACATCTTTTAAACCATCAATTTGATTGCATCCTTTTGGCGTGACATCATTCAAATGACGCTCTAAAAAAATATATATTAAAATAGACATATTTTCGTTCGTCCCCTTTGGTATCATCAACGCATCTTTATTATATGTAAGATTGGAAAGAAAACTCGTAAAGCTACTAAAAAGAAATTATCTATGCGCTTCTACAACTAAGACACAAGGACCAATTTCACTTGCATTTCTATATCAAACAATGATTAATTTGTGGAGTACAGCTGTACTGGGCTTGGCATAAGACGAGCTAATACTGGCACAAACGTATATTTTTTATTCTTAATATACATATAAAAATATATATATATATATATAGAGAGTTGATATAGAACACTGATGTGTACGGATCGTCCCCGTACACATGAGTCGTTTTTCAAGGTCCGAAATTCAAACGGTCAATCCAAACCGTTCAAATTGTTCGCTATATTGAAAAACCTAGATAGACCAAATTTTACATTTTTTCGAATTTTTTTGCTATTTATTATGATATTTTCAAAAAACACTATAATTGGAGTATTTCAGGCCCTCCAATTTGAAAATATCATAATATATAGCAAAAAAATTCGAAAAAATGTAAAATTTGGTCTGCAAGAGTTTTTCAATATAAAGAACAAGTTGAACGGTTCGGATTGACCGTTTGAATTTCGGATCTTGAAAAACGACTGATGTGTACGGGGACGATCCGTACACATCAGTGTATTTTATCCATTCTCAAAGAAATAGATTATACATTGTAATTACGCTTTAAATATCAAGATTATACAGATTCGGAGTTTACTTGAGCTTTTCAAGCTATTTAGCATTCATTTTAAATCATTTGATCATAATAATCCATTTTTAAGCTCTTTATTTTGTATAGAATATGTTTATTAACTTATTTATTCAAATCGATTGGTATATACTTAGTAATTACGCATATAATTTGCAGATTGCACAGTTTCTCAGTATATTTGAGAATTTCAAGCGATTTTGCATTCATTTCAATTCATTTGATCACAATAATCTATATTTAAACTCTTTACTCTATAAAAAATATATTTATAAACTTACTTATTCAAAACGATTGGATTATACACTATAATTAGTGCTGATTGTACAGATTCTGAGTATATTTGAGTATTTCAAGCGATTTAGCATTCATTTTAATTCATTTGATCACAATAATCTATATTTAAATTCTTCATACTGTCAAAAATATATTTTTGAACTTACTTATTCTAAACAAATAGATTATACATTGTAATTACGCTTTATATATCAAGATTATACAAATTCGGAGTTTATTTGAGCATTTCAAGCTATTTGGCATTCATTTTAAGTCATTTGATCATAATAATCCATTTTAAAGCTCTTTTTTTTGTCTAGAATATGTTTATTAACTTATTTATTCAAATCTATTGGTATATACATAGTAATTACGCATATAATTTGCAGATTGCACAGTTTCTGAGTATATTTGAGAATTTCAAGCGATTTTGCATTCATTTCAAGTCATTTGATCACAATAATCTATATTTAAACTCTTTACTCTGTAAAAAATATATTTATAAACTTATTTATTCAAAACGATTGGATTATACACTATAATTACGCATATAATATGCTGATTGTACAGATTCTGAGTATATTTGAGCATTTCATGCGATTTAGATTTCATTTTAATTCATTTGATCACAATAATCTATATTTAAACTCTTTATTCTGTAAAAAATATGTTTATAATCTTATTAAGTAAAAACGAATGGTATATACATTGTAATTAGGCATATAATATGCAGATTGTACAGATTCTGTGTATATTTGAGCATTTCAAACGATTTTGCATTCATTTTAAGCTATTTGATCACAATAATCTATATTTAATCTCTTTATATAGTCTAGAATATATTTATGAACTTAGTTATTCAAAATTATTGGATTATACAGCGTAATTACACATATAATGTGCAGATTATACAGATTCTGTGTAGATATGAGCATTTCAAGTGATTTTACATTCATTTGAAGTCATTTGATCCCAATAATCTATATTTAAGTTCTTTATATAGTCTAGAATATGTTTATGAACTTAATTACTTAACACGATTGGATTATACATTGTAATTACGCAAAAAACAGGCATAATACACAGATTCTGTGTGTATTTGAGAATTTCAAGGGATTTTATATTCATTTGAAGTCATTTGATCACAATAATCTATATTTGAGCTCTTTGTATAGTCTAGAATATGTTTATGAACTTACTTATTCAAAACGTTTGGATTATACACTGTAATTACGCATAAAATGTGCAGATTATACAGATTCTGAGTACATTTCAGCGTTTCAAGAGATTTTACATTCATTTTAAGTCATTTTTTCACAATAATCTATATTTAAAGTCTTCAAACAGTCAAAAATATATTTATGAACTTACTTATTCAAAACAAATGGATTATACATTGTAATTACGCTTTAAATATGCAGATTATACAGATTCGGTGTTTATTTGAGCATTTCAAGCTATTTTTCATTCATTTTAAGTCATTTGATCATAATAATCCATATTTAAGCTCTTTATATAGTCTCGAATATGTTTATGAACATACTTATTCAAATCCATTGTAATATACATTGTAATTACACATATAATTTGCAGATTGTACAGATTCTGAGTATATTTGAGCATTTCAAGCGATTTTGCAGTAATTTTATGTCATTTTATCACAATAATCTATATCTAAACTCTTTATTCTGTAAAAAATATGTTTATAAACTTATTCAGAACGATTGGATTATACACTGAAATTACGCATATAATGTGCTGATTGTACAGATTCTGAGTATATTTGAGCATTTCAAGCGATTTTGCATTAATTTTAAGTCGTTTGATCACAATAATCTATATTTAAACTCTTTATTCTGTAAAAAATATATTTATGAACATACTTATTCAAATAGATTGGAATATAAATTGTAATTACACATATAATTTGCAGATTGTACAGATTGTGAGTATATTTGAGCATTTCTAGCGATTTTGCATTCATTTTAAGTCATTTGATCACAATAATCTATATTTAAACTCTTTATTCGTTAAAAAACATGTTTTATAAACTTACTTAGTCAAAACGATTGGAATATACATTGTAATTAGGCATATAATGTGAAGATTGTACGGATTCAGTGTATATTTGAGCATTTCAAACGATTTTGCATTCATTTTAAGCTATTTGATCACAATAATCTATATTTAATCTGTTTATATATTCTAGAATATATTTATGAACTTAGTTATTCAAAATTATTTGATTATACAGTGTAATTACGCATATAATGTGCCGATTATACAAATTCTGTGCATATTTCAGCATCTCAAGTGATTTGATATTCATTTAAAGTCATTTGATCACAATAATCTATATTTGAGCTCTTTATATAGTCTAGAATATGTTTATGAACTTACTTAATCAAAATGTTTGGATTATACACAGTAATTACTCAGAAAATATGCAGATTATACAGATTCTGAGTACATTTCAGCATTTTAAGCGATTTTGCATTCATTTTAAGTCATTTGATCATAATAATCTATATTTAAACTCTTTATTCGTTAAAAAATATGTTTATAAACTTACTTATTCAAAACGATTGGATTATACACTGTAATTACGCAAATAATGTGCTGATTGTATAGATTATGAGTATATTTGAGCATTTCAAGCGATTTTGCATTCATTTTAAGTCATTTGATCACAATAATCTATATTTAAACTTTTTATTCTGTAAAGAATATGTTTATAAACTTACTTATTCAAAACGATTGGAATATACATTGTCGTTACGCATATAATGTGCAGATTGCACAGATTCTGTGTATATTTGAGCATTTCAAACGATTTTGCATTCATTTTAAACTATTTGATCACAACAATCTATATTCAATATCTTTATAAAGTCTAGAATATATTAATGAACTTAGTTATTCAAAATTATTGGATTATACAGTGTAGCTACACATATAATGTGCCAATCATACAGATTCTGTGTATATTTCAGCATTTCAAGTGATTGTACATTCATTTGAAATCATTTGATCACAATAATCTATATTTAAGTTCTTTATATAGTCTATAATGTATTTATGAACTTAATTACTTAACACGATTGGATTATACATTGTAATTACGCATAAAACGTGCATATTATACAGATTCTGTGTATATTTGAGCATTTCAAGTGATTTTCTATTCATCTGAAGTCATTTGATCACAATAATCTATATTTGAGCTCTTTATATAGTCTAGAATATGTTTATCAATATACTTATTCAAAACTTTTGGATTATACACTGTAATTACGCATAAAATGTGCAGATTATACAGATTCTGAGTACATTTCAGCATTTCAAGCGATTTTGCATTCATTTTAAGTCATTTGATCATAATAATCTATATTTAAACTCTTTATTCGTTAAAAAACATGTTTTATATACTTACTTAGTCAAAACGATTGGTATATAAATTGTAATTCGGCTTATAATGTGCAGATTGTACAGATTATGTTTATATTTGAGCATTTCAAACGATTTTGCATTCATTTTAAACTATTTGATCACAATAATCTATATTTAGTCTTTTTATATAGTCTAGAATATATTTATGAACTTAGTTATTCAAAATTATTTGATTATACAGTGTAATTACGCATATAATGTGCAGATTATACCAATTCTGCGCATATTTGAACATTTCAAGTGATTTTACATTCATTTTTTGTCATTTGATCATAATAATCCATATTTAAGCTCTTTATATAGTCTAGAATATGTTTATAAACATTCATATTCAAATCGATTGGAATATACACAGTAATTACGCATATAATTTGCAGATTGTGCAGATTCTTAGTATATATGAGTATTTCAAGCGATTTTACATTCATTTTAAGTCATTTGATCACAATGATCTATATTTAAACTCTTTATTCTGTAAAAAATAAGTTTATAAACTTAAATATTCAAAACGATTGGATTATACACTGTAATTACGCAAATAATGTCCTGATTGTACAGATTCTGAGTATATTTGAGCATTTCAAGCGATTTTGCATTCATTTTAAGTCATTTGATCACAATAATCTATATTTAAACTTTTTATTCTGTAAAGAATATGTTTATAAACTTACTTATTCAAAACGATTGGAATATACATTGTCGTTACGCATATAATGTGCAGATTGCACAGATTCTGTGTATATTTGAGCATTTCAAACGATTTTGCATTCATTTTAAACTATTTCCTCACAATAATCTATATTTATTCTCTTTATATAGTCTAGAATATATTTATGAACTTAGTTATTCAAAATTATTGGATTATACATTGTAATTACACATATAATGTGCCGATTATACAGATTCTGTGTATATTTGAGCATTTCAAGTGATTTGACATTCATTTGAAGTCATTTGTTCACAATAATCTATATTTAAGTTCTTTATATAGTCTAGAATATGTTTAAGAACTTAATTACTTAACACGATTGGATTATACATTGTATTTGCGCATAAAATAAGCAGATTATACAGATTCTGTGTATATTTGAGCATTTCAAGCGATTTTATATTCATCTGAAGTTATATGATCACAATAATCAATATTTAAGCTCTTTATATAGTCTAGAATATCTTTATGACTTAATTACTTAATACGATTGGATTATACGTTGCAATTACGCATAAAATATCCAGATTATACAGATTCTGTTTATAGTTGAGCATTTCAAGTGATTTTATATTCATCTGAGCTCATTTGATCACAACAATCTATATTTGAGCTCTTGATACAGTCTAGAATATATTTATGAACTTACTTATTCAAAACGTTTGGATTATATACTGTAATTACTCCTTAAATGTGCAGATTACACAGATTCTCAGTACATTTCTGCATTTCAAGCCATTTTACATTCATTTTAAGTCTGTTGTTCACAATAATCTATATTTAATGTCTTCATACAGTCAAAAATATATTTATGAACTTACTTATTCAAAATAAATGGATTATACATTGTAATTACGCTTTAACTATGCAGATTATGCAGATTCGGACTTTATTTGAGCATTTCAAGCTATTTTGCATTCATTTTCAGTCATTTGATCATAATAATCCATATTTAAGCTCTTTATATAGTCTAGAATATGTTTATGAACATACTTATTCAAATCGATTGGAATATACATTGTAATTACACATATAATTTGCGGATTGTACAGATTATGAGTATATTTGAGCATTTCAAGCGATTTTGCATTCATTTTAAGTCATTTGATCACAATAATCTATATTTAAACTCTTTATTCGTTAAAAAATATGTTTATAAACTTACTTATTCAAAACGATTGGATTATACACTGTAATTACGCAAATAATGTGCTGATTGTATAGATTATGAGTATATTTGAGCATTTCAAGCGATTTTGCATTCATTTTAAGTCATTTGATCACAATAATCTATATTTAAACTTTTTATTCTGTAAAGAATATGTTTATAAACTTACTTATTCAAAACGATTGGAATATACATTGTCGTTACTCATATAATGTGCAGATTGCACAGATTCTGTGTATATTTGAGCATTTCAAACGATTTTGCATTCATTTTAAACTATTTGATCACAACAATCTATATTCAATATCTTTATAAAGTCTAGAATATATTAATGAACTTAGTTATTCAAAATTATTGGATTATACAGTGTAGCTACACATATAATGTGCCAATCATACAGATTCTGTGTATATTTCAGCATTTCAAGTGATTGTACATTCATTTGAAATCATTTGATCACAATAATCTATATTTAAGTTCTTTATATAGTCTATAATGTATTTATGAACTTAATTACTTAACACGATTGGATTATACATTGTAATTACGCATAAAACGTGCATATTATACAGATTCTGTGTATATTTGAGCATTTCAAGTGATTTTCTATTCATCTGAAGTCATTTGATCACAATAATCTATATTTGAGCTCTTTATATAGTCTAGAATATGTTTATCAATATACTTATTCAAAACTTTTGGATTATACACTGTAATTACGCATAAAATGTGCAGATTATACAGATTCTGAGTACATTTCAGCATTTCAAGCGATTTTGCATTCATTTTAAGTCATTTGATCATAATAATCTATATTTAAACTCTTTATTCGTTAAAAAACATGTTTTATATACTTACTTAGTCAAAACGATTGGTATATAAATTGTAATTCGGCTTATAATGTGCAGATTGTACAGATTATGTTTATATTTGAGCATTTCAAACGATTTTGCATTCATTTTAAACTATTTGATCACAATAATCTATATTTAGTCTTTTTATATAGTCTAGAATATATTTATGAACTTAGTTATTCAAAATTATTTGATTATACAGTGTAATTACGCATATAATGTGCAGATTATACCAATTCTGCGCATATTTGAACATTTCAAGTGATTTTACATTCATTTTTTGTCATTTGATCATAATAATCCATATTTAAGCTCTTTATATAGTCTAGAATATGTTTATAAACATTCATATTCAAATCGATTGGAATATACACAGTAATTACGCATATAATTTGCAGATTGTGCAGATTCTTAGTATATATGAGTATTTCAAGCGATTTTACATTCATTTTAAGTCATTTGATCACAATGATCTATATTTAAACTCTTTATTCTGTAAAAAATAAGTTTATAAACTTAAATATTCAAAACGATTGGATTATACACTGTAATTACGCAAATAATGTCCTGATTGTACAGATTCTGAGTATATTTGAGCATTTCAAGCGATTTTGCATTCATTTTAAGTCATTTGATCACAATAATCTATATTTAAACTTTTTATTCTGTAAAGAATATGTTTATAAACTTACTTATTCAAAACGATTGGAATATACATTGTCGTTACGCATATAATGTGCAGATTGCACAGATTCTTTGTATATTTGAGCATTTCAAACGATTTTGCATTCAGTTTAAACTATTTCCTCACAATAATCTATATTTATTCTCTTTATATAGTCTAGAATATATTTATGAACTTAGTTATTCAAAATTATTGGATTATACATTGTAATTACACATATAATGTGCCGATTATACAGATTCTGTGTATATTTGAGCATTTCAAGTGATTTGACATTCATTTGAAGTCATTTGTTCACAATAATCTATATTTAAGTTCTTTATATAGTCTAGAATATGTTTAAGAACTTAATTACTTAACACGATTGGATTATACATTGTATTTGCGCATAAAATAAGCAGATTATACAGATTCTGTGTATATTTGAGCATTTCAAGCGATTTTATATTCATCTGAAGTTATATGATCACAATAATCAATATTTAAGCTCTTTATATAGTCTAGAATATCTTTATGACTTAATTACTTAATACGATTGGATTATACGTTGCAATTACGCATAAAATATCCAGATTATACAGATTCTGTTTATAGTTGAGCATTTCAAGTGATTTTATATTCATCTGAGCTCATTTGATCACAACAATCTATATTTGAGCTCTTGATACAGTCTAGAATATATTTATGAACTTACTTATTCAAAACGTTTGGATTATATACTGTAATTACTCCTTAAATGTGCAGATTACACAGATTCTCAGTACATTTCTGCATTTCAAGCCATTTTACATTCATTTTAAGTCTGTTGTTCACAATAATCTATATTTAATGTCTTCATACAGTCAAAAATATATTTATGAACCTACTTATTCAAAATAAATGGATTATACATTGTAATTACGCTTTAACTATGCAGATTATGCAGATTCGGACTTTATTTGAGCATTTCAAGCTATTTTGCATTCATTTTCAGTCATTTGATCATAATAATCCATATTTAAGCTCTTTATATAGTCTAGAATTTGTTTATGAACATACTTATTCAAATCGATTGGAATATACATTGTAATTACACATATAATTTGCGGATTGTACAGATTCTGAGTATATTTGAGCATTTCAAGCGATTTTGCATTCATTTTAAGTCATTTGATCACAATAATCTATATTTAAACTCTTTATTCGTTAAAAAATATGTTTATAAACTTACTTATTCAAAACGATTGGATTATACACTGTAATTACGCAAATAATGTGCTGATTGTATAGATTATGAGTATATTTGAGCATTTCAAGCGATTTTGCATTCATTTTTAGTCATTTGATCACAATAATCTATATTTAAACTTTTTATTCTGTAAAGAATATGTTTATAAACTTACTTATTCAAAACGATTGGAATATACATTGTCGTTACGCATATAATGTGCAGATTGCACAGATTCTGTGTATATTGAGCATTTCAAACGATTTTGCATTCATTTTAAACTATTTGATCACAACAATCTATATTCAATATCTTTATAAAGTCTAGAATATATTAATGAACTTAGTTATTCAAAATTATTGGATTATACAGTGTAGCTACACATATAATGTGCCAATCATACAGATTCTGTGTATATTTCAGCATTTCAAGTGATTGTACATTCATTTGAAATCATTTGATCACAATAATCTATATTTAAGTTCTTTATATAGTCTATAATGTATTTATGAACTTAATTACTTAACACGATTGGATTATACATTGTAATTACGCATAAAACGTGCATATTATACAGATTCTGTGTATATTTGAGCATTTCAAGTGATTTTCTATTCATCTGAAGTCATTTGATCACAATAATCTATATTTGAGCTCTTTATATAGTCTAGAATATGTTTATCAATATACTTATTCAAAACTTTTGGATTATACACTGTAATTACGCATAAAATGTGCAGATTATACAGATTCTGAGTACATTTCAGCATTTCAAGCGATTTTGCATTCATTTTAAGTCATTTGATCATAATAATCTATATTTAAACTCTTTATTCGTTAAAAAACATGTTTTATATACTTACTTAGTCAAAACGATTGGTATATAAATTGTAATTCGGCTTATAATGTGCAGATTGTACAGATTATGTTTATATTTGAGCATTTCAAACGATTTTGCATTCATTTTAAACTATTTGATCACAATAATCTATATTTAGTCTTTTTATATAGTCTAGAATATATTTATGAACTTAGTTATTCAAAATTATTTGATTATACAGTGTAATTACGCATATAATGTGCAGATTATACCAATTCTGCGCATATTTGAACATTTCAAGTGATTTTACATTCATTTTTTGTCATTTGATCATAATAATCCATATTTAAGCTCTTTATATAGTCTAGAATATGTTTATAAACATTCATATTCAAATCGATTGGAATATACACAGTAATTACGCATATAATTTGCAGATTGTGCAGATTCTGAGTATATATGAGTATTTCAAGCGATTTTACATTCATTTTAAGTCATTTGATCACAATGATCTATATTTAAACTCTTTTATTCTGTAAAAAATATGTTTATAAACTTACATATTCAAAACGATTGGATTATACACTGTAATTACACATATAATGTCCTGATTGTACAGATTCTGAGTATATTTGAGCATTTCAAGCGATTTTGCATTCATTTTAAGTCATTTGATCACAATAATCTATATTTAAACTCTTTATTCTGTAAAAAATATATTTATAAACTTACTTATTCAAAATGATTGGAATATACATTGTAATTACGCATATAATGTGCAGATTGTGACAGATTCTGTGTATATTTGAGCATTTCAAACGATTCCGCATTCATTTTAAGCTATTTCCTCACAATAATCTATATTTATTCTCTTTATATAGTCTAGAATATATTTATGAACTTAGTTATTCAAAATTATTGGATTATACATTGTAATTACACATATAATGTGCCGATTATACAGATTCTGTGTATATTTGAGCATTTCAAGTGATTTGACATTCATTTGAAGTCATTTGTTCACAATAATCTATATTTAAGTTCTTTATATAGTCTAGAATATGTTTAAGAACTTAATTACTTAACACGATTGGATTATACATTGTATTTGCGCATAAAATAAGCAGATTATACAGATTCTGTGTATATTTGAGCATTTCAAGCGATTTTATATTCATCTGAAGTTATATGATCACAATAATCAATATTTAAGCTCTTATATAGTCTAGAATATCTTTATGCCTTAATTACTTAATACGATTGGATTATACGTTGCAATTACGCATAAAATATCCAGATTATACAGATTCTGTTTATAGTTGAGCATTTCAAGTGATTTTATATTCATCTGAGCTCATTTGATCACAACAATCTATATTTGAGCTCTTGATACAGTCTAGAATATATTAAAGAACTTACTTATTCAAAACGTTTGGATTATATACTGTAATTACTCCTTAAATGTGCAGATTACACAGATTCTCAGTACATTTCTGCATTTCAAGCCATTTTACATTCATTTTAAGTCTGTTGTTCACAATAATCTATATTTAATGTCTTCATACAGTCAAAAAATATATTTATGAACCTACTTATTCAAAATAAATGGATTATACATTGTAATTACGCTTTAACTATGCAGATTATGCAGATTCGGACTTTATTTGAGCATTTCAAGCTATTTTGCATTCATTTTCAGTCATTTGATCATAATAATCCATATTTAAGCTCTTTATATAGTCTAGAATATGTTTATGAACATACTTATTCAAATCGATTGGAATATACATTGTAATTACACATATAATTTGCGGATTGTACAGATTCTGAGTATATTTGAGCATTTCAAGCGATTTTGCATTCATTTTAAGTCATTTGATCACAATAATCTATATTTAAACTCTTTATTCGTTAAAAAATATGTTTATAAACTTACTTATTCAAAACGATTGGATTATACACTGTAATTACGCAAATAATGTGCTGATTGTATAGATTATGAGTATATTTGAGCATTTCAAGCGATTTTGTATTCATTTTAAGTCATTTTGATCACAATAATCTATATTTAAACTTTTTATTCTGTAAAGAATATGTTTATAAACTTACTTATTCAAAACGATTGGAATATACATTGTCGTTACGCATATAATGTGCAGATTGCACAGATTCTGTGTATATTTGAGCATTTCAAACGATTTTGCATTCATTTTAAACTATTTGATCACAACAATCTATATTCAATATCTTTATAAAGTCTAGAATATATTAATGAACTTAGTTATTCAAAATTATTGGATTATACAGTGTAGCTACACATATAATGTGCCAATCATACAGATTCTGTGTATATTTCAGCATTTCAAGTGATTGTACATTCATTTGAAATCATTTGATCACAATAATCTATATTTAAGTTCTTTATATAGTCTATAATGTATTTATGAACTTAATTACTTAACACGATTGGATTATACATTGTAATTACGCATAAAACGTGCATATTATACAGATTCTGTGTATATTTGAGCATTTCAAGTGATTTTCTATTCATCTGAAGTCATTTGATCACAATAATCTATATTTGAGCTCTTTATATAGTCTAGAATATGTTTATCAATATACTTATTCAAAACTTTTGGATTATACACTGTAATTACGCATAAAATGTGCAGATTATACAGATTCTGAGTACATTTCAGCATTTCAAGCGATTTTGCATTCATTTTAAGTCATTTGATCATAATAATCTATATTTAAACTCTTTATTCGTTAAAAAACATGTTTTATATACTTACTTAGTCAAAACGATTGGTATATAAATTGTAATTCGGCTTATAATGTGCAGATTGTACAGATTATGTTTATATTTGAGCATTTCAAACGATTTTGCATTCATTTTAAACTATTTGATCACAATAATCTATATTTAGTCTTTTTATATAGTCTAGAATATATTTATGAACTTAGTTATTCAAAATTATTTGATTATACAGTGTAATTACGCATATAATGTGCAGATTATACCAATTCTGCGCATATTTGAACATTTCAAGTGATTTTACATTCATTTTTTGTCATTTGATCATAATAATCCATATTTAAGCTCTTTATATAGTCTAGAATATGTTTATAAACATTCATATTCAAATCGATTGGAATATACACAGTAATTACGCATATAATTTGCAGATTGTGCAGATTCTGAGTATATATGAGTATTTCAAGCGATTTTACATTCATTTTAAGTCATTTGATCACAATGATCTATATTTAAACTCTTTATTCTGTAAAAAATATGTTTATAAACTTACATATTCAAAACGATTGGATTATACACTGTAATTACACATATAATGTCCTGATTGTACAGATTCTGAGTATATTTGAGCATTTCAAGTGATTTTGCATTCATTTTAAGTCATTTGATCACAATAATCTATATTTAAACTCTTTATTCTGTAAAAAATATATTTATAAACTTACTTATTCAAAATGATTGGAATATACATTGTAATTACGCATATAATGTGCAGATTGTACAGATTCTGTGTATATTTGAGCATTTCAAACGATTCCGCATTCATTTTAAGCTATTTCCTCACAATAATCTATATTTATTCTCTTTATATAGTCTAGAATATATTTATGAACTTAGTTATTCAAAATTACTGGATTATACATTGTAATTACACATATAATGTGCCGATTATACAGATTCTGTGTATATTTGAGCATTTCAAGTGATTTGACATTCATTTGAAGTCATTTGTTCACAATAATCTATATTTAAGTTCTTTATATAGTCTAGAATATGTTTAAGAACTTAATTACTTAACACGATTGGATTATACATTGTATTTGCGCATAAAATAAGCAGATTATACAGATTCTGTGTATATTTGAGCATTTCAAGCGATTTTATATTCATCTGAAGTTATATGATCACAATAATCAATATTTAAGCTCTTTATATAGTCTAGAATATCTTTATGCCTTAATTACTTATTACGATTGGATTATACGTTGCAATTACGCATAAAATATCCAGATTATACAGATTCTGTTTATAGTTGAGCATTTCAAGTGATTTTATATTCATCTGAGCTCATTTGATCACAACAATCTATATTTGAGCTCTTGATACAGTCTAGAATATATTTATGAACTTACTTATTCAAAACGTTTGGATTATATACTGTAATTACTCCTTAAATGTGCAGATTACACAGATTCTCAGTACATTTCTGCATTTCAAGCCATTTTACATTCATTTTAAGTCTGTTGTTCACAATAATCTATATTTAATGTCTTCATACAGTCAAAAATATATTTATGAACTTACTTATTCAAAATAAATGGATTATACATTGTAATTACGCTTTAACTATGCAGATTATGCAGATTCGGACTTTATTTGAGCATTTCAAGCTATTTTGCATTCATTTTCAGTCATTTGATCATAATAATCCATATTTAAGCTCTTTATATAGTCTAGAATATGTTTATGAACATACTTATTCAAATCGATTGGAATATACATTGTAATTACACGTATAATTTGCGGATTGTACAGATTCTGAGTATATTTGAGCATTTCAAGCGATTTTGCATTCATTTTAAGTCATTTGATCACAATAATCTATATTTAAACTCTTTATTCGTTAAAAAATATGTTTATAAACTTACTTATTCAAAACGATTGGATTATACACTGTAATTACGCAAATAATGTGCTGATTGTATAGATTATGAGTATATTTGAGCATTTCAAGCGATTTTGCATTCATTTTTAGTCATTTGATCACAATAATCTATATTTAAACTTTTTATTCTGTAAAGAATATGTTTATAAACTTACTTATTCAAAACGATTGGAATATACATTGTCGTTACGCATATAATGTGCAGATTGCACAGATTCTGTGTATATTTGAGCATTTCAAACGATTTTGCATTCATTTTAAACTATTTGATCACAACAATCTATATTCAATATCTTTATAAAGTCTAGAATATATTAATGAACTTAGTTATTCAAAATTATTGGATTATACAGTGTAGCTACACATATAATGTGCCAATCATACAGATTCTGTGTATATTTCAGCATTTCAAGTGATTGTACATTCATTTGAAATCATTTGATCACAATAATCTATATTTAAGTTCTTTATATAGTCTATAATGTATTTATGAACTTAATTACTTAACACGATTGGATTATACATTGTAATTACGCATAAAACGTGCATATTATACAGATTCTGTGTATATTTGAGCATTTCAAGTGATTTTCTATTCATCTGAAGTCATTTGATCACAATAATCTATATTTGAGCTCTTTATATAGTCTAGGATATGTTTATCAATATACTTATTCAAAACTTTTGGATTATACACTGTAATTACGCATAAAATGTGCAGATTATACAGATTCTGAGTACATTTCAGCATTTCAAGCGATTTTGCATTCATTTTAAGTCATTTGATCATAATAATCTATATTTAAACTCTTTATTCGTTAAAAAACATGTTTTATATATTTACTTAGTCAAAACGATTGGTATATAAATTGTAATTCGGCTTATAATGTGCAGATTGTACAGATTATGTTTATATTTGAGCATTTCAAACGATTTTGCATTCATTTTAAACTATTTGATCACAATAATCTATATTTAGTCTTTTTATATAGTCTAGAATATATTTATGAACTTAGTTATTCAAAATTATTTGATTATACAGTGTAATTACGCATATAATGTGCAGATTATACCAATTCTGCGCATATTTGAACATTTCAAGTGATTTTACATTCATTTTTTGTCATTTGATCATAATAATCCATATTTGAGCTCTTTATATAGTCTAGAATATGTTTATGAACTTACTTGTTCAAAACGTTTGGATTATATACTGTAATTACGCATAAAAGGTGCAGATTATACAGATTCTGAGTACATTTCAGAATTTCATGGAATTTAACAATCATTTTAAGTCATTTGTTCACAATAATCTATATTTAAAGTCTTAATACAGTCAAAAATATATTTATGAACTATCTTATTTAAAACAAATGGATTATACATTGTAATTACGCTTTAAATATACAGATTATACTGATTCGATGTTTATTTGAGCATTTCAAGCTATTTTGCTTTCATTTTAAGTCATTTGATCATAATAATCCATATTTAAACTCTTTATTCTGTAAAAAATATATTTATGAACATACTTATTCAAATTGATTGGAATATACATTGTAATTACGCATATAATTTGCAGATTGTACAGATTCTGAGTATATTTGAGCATTTCAAGCGATTTTACATTCATTTTAAGTCATTTGATCACAATAATCTATATTTAAACTCTTTATTCTGTAAAAAATATATTTATGAACATATTCAAATCGATTGGAATTTACATTGTAATTACAAATATAATTTGCAGATTGTACAGATTCTGAGTACATTTGAGCATTTCAAGCGATTTTGCATTCATTTTAAGCCATTTGATCACAATAATCGATATTTAAACTCTTTATTCGTTAAAACACGTGTTTTATAAACTTACTGATTCAAAACGATTGGAATATACATTGTAATTACGCATATAATGTGCAGATTGTACAGATTCTTGGTATATTTGAGCATTTCAAACGATTCTGCATTCATTTTAAGCTATTTGATCACAATAATCTATATTTAATCTCTTTATATTGTCTAGAATATATTTATGAACTTAGTTATTCAAAATTAATTGATTAAACAGTTTAATTACGCATAAAATATTCCGATTATACAGATTCTGTGTATATTTGAGCATTTCAAGTGATTTTAGAGTCATTTGAAGTCATTTTATCACAATAATCTATATTTAAGTTCTTATATAGTCAAGAATTTGTTTATCAACTTAATTAGTTAACGCGATTGGATTATACATTGTAATTACGCATAAAATGTGCAGATTATATAGATTCTGTGTATATTTGAGCATTTCATGTGATTTTATATTCCTCTGAAGTCATTTGATCATATTAATCCATATTTAAACTCTTTATTCTGTTAAAAATATGTTTATGAACATACTTATTCAAATCGATTGGAATATACATTGTAATTACACATATAATTTGCAGATTGTACAGATTGTGATTTCATGCGATTTTGCATTCATTTTAAGTCATTTAATCACAATAATCAATATTTAAACTCTTTATTAGTTAAAAAACAGGTTTTATAAACTTACTTAGTCAAAACGATTGGAATATACATTGTAATTAGGCATATAATGTGCAGATTGTACGGATTCTGTGTATATTTAATCTATTTATATAGTCTATAATATATTTATGAACTTAGTTATTCAACATTATTTGATTATACAGTGTAATTACGCATATAATGTGCAGATTATGCAAATTCTGTGCATATTTGAGCATTTCAAGTGATTTGATATTCATTTGAAGTCATTTGATCACAATAATCTATATTTAAGCTCTTTATATAGTCTATAATATGTTTATGAACTTACTTATTCAAAACGTTTGGATTATACACCGTAATTACGCATAAAATGTGCAGATTATACAGATTCTGAGTACATTTCAGCATTTCAAGCGATTTTACTTTCATTTCAAGTCATTTTTTCACAATAATCTATATTTAAAGTCTTTATACAGTCAAAATATATTTATGAACTAACTTATTTAAAAAAAATGGATTATACATTGTAATTACGCTTTAAATATACAGATTATACTGATTCGATGTTTATTTGAGCATTTCAAGCTATTTTGCTTTCATTTAAAGTCATTTGATCATAATAATCCATATTAAAGCTCTTTATATAGTCTAGAATATGTTTATAAACATTCATATTCAAATCGATTGAAATATACATTGTAATTACGCATATAATTTGCAGATTGAGCAGATTCTGAGTATATCTGAGTATTTCAAGCGATTTTACATTCATTTTAAGTCATTTGATCACAATGATCTATATTTAAACTCTTTATTCTGTAAAAAATATGTTTATAAACTTACATATTCAAAACGATTGGATTATACACTATAATTACGCATATAATGTCCTGATTGTACAGATTCTGAGTATATTTGAGCATTTCAAGCGATTTTGCATTCATTTTAAGTCGTTTCGTAACAATAATCTATATTTAAACTCTTTATTCTGTAAAAAATATATTTATAAACTTATTCAAAACGATTGGAATATACATTGTAATTAGGCATATAATTTGCAGATTGTACAGATTATGTTTATATTTGAGCATTTCAAATGATTTTGCATTCATTTTAAGCCATTTGATCACAATAATCTATTTTTAATCTATTTATATAGTCTAGAATATATTTACGAACTTAGTTATTCAAAATTATTTGATTATACAGTGTAATTACGCATATAATGTGCAGATTATACAAATTCTGTGCATATTTGAGAATTTCAAATGATTTTACATTCATTTGAAGCAATTTGATCACAATAATCTATATTTGAGCTCTTTATATAGTATAGAATATGTTTATGAACTTACTTATTCAAAACGATTGGATTAAACACCGTAATTACGCATAAAATGTGTAGATTATACAGATTCTGAGTACATTTCAGCATTTCAAGCGATTTTACTTTCATTTCAAGTCATTTTTTCACAATAATCTATATTTAAAGTCTTTATACAGTCAAAATATATTTATGAACTAACTTATTTAAAAAAAATGGATTATACATTGTAATTACGCTTTAAATATACAGATTATACTGATTCGATGTTTATTTGAGCATTTCAAGCTATTTTGCTTTCATTTTAAGTCATTTGATCATAATAATCCATATTAAAGCTCTTTATATAGTCTAGAATATGTTTATAAACATTCATATTCAAATCGATTGGAAAATATATTGTAATTACGCATATAATTTGCAGATTGAGCAGATTCTGAGTATATCTGAGTATTTCAAGCGATTCTACATTCATTTTAAGTCATTTGATCACAATGATCTATATTTAAACTCTTTATTCTGTAAAAAATATGTTTATAAACTTACATATTCAAAACGATTGGATTATACACTATAATTACGCTTATAATGTCCTGATTGTACAGATTCTGAGTATATTTGAGCATTTCAAGCGATTTTGCATTCATTTTAAGTCGTTTCGTAACAATAATCTATATTTAAACTCTTTATTCTGTAAAAAATATATTTATAAACTTATTCAAAACGATTGGAATATACATTGTAATTAGGCATATAATTTGCAGATTGTACAGATTATGTTTATATTTGAGCATTTCAAATGATTTTGCATTCATTTTAAGCTATTTGATCACAATAATCTATTTTTAATCTATTTATATAGTCTAGAATATATTTACGAACTTAGTTATTCAAAATTATTTGATTATACAGTGTAATTACGCATATAATGTGCAGATTATACAAATTCTGTGCATATTTGAGAATTTCAAATGATTTTACATTCATTTGAAGCAATTTGATCACAATAATCTATATTTGAGCTCTTTATATAGTCTAGAATATGTTTATGACTTAACTACTTAACACGATTGGATTATACGTTGGAAATACTCATAAAATGTGCAGATTATACAGATTCTGTGTATATTTGAGCATTTCAAGTGATTTTCTATTCATCTGAAGTCATTTGATCACAATAATCTATATTTGAGCTCTTTATATAGTCTAGAATATGTTTATCAATATACTTATTCAAAACTTTTGGATTATACACTGTAATTACGCATAAAATGTGCAGATTATACAGATTCTGAGTACATTTCAGCATTTCAAGCGATTTTGCATTCATTTTAAGTCATTTGATCATAACAATCTATATTTAAACTCTTTATTCGTTAAAAAACATGTTTTATATACTTACTTAGTCAAAACGATTGGAATATACATTGTAATTCGGCTTATAATGTGCAGATTGTACAGATTATGTTTATATTTGAGCATTTCAAACGATTTTGCATTCATTTTAAACTATTTGATCACAATAATCTATATTTAGTCTTTTTATATAGTCTAGAATATATTTATGAACTTAGTTATTCAAAATTATTTGATTATACAGTGTAATTACACATATAATGTGCAGATTATACCAATTCTGCGCATATTTGAACATTTCAAGTGATTTTACATTCATTTGAAGTCATTTGATCACAATAATCTATATTTGAGCTCTTTATATAGTCTAGAATATGTTTATGAACTTACTTGTTCAAAACGTTTGGATTATACAATGTAACTACGCATAAAATGTGTAGATTATACAAATTCTGAGTACATTTCAGCATTTCAAGCGATTTTACATTCATTTTAAGTCATTTGTTCACAATAATCTATATTTAAAGTCTTCATACTGTCAAAAATATATTTATGAACTAACTTATTCAAAAAAAATTGATTATACAATGTAATTACGCTTTATATATGCATATTATACAGATTCGGAGTTCATTTGAGCATTTCAAGCTATTTTGCAATTATTTTAAGTCATTTGATCATAATAATCCATATTTAAGCTCTTTATATATGTTTATGAACTTATTTATTCAAATCGATTAGAATATACATTGTAATTACGCATATAATGTGCAGAATGCATAGATTCTGAGTTTATTTGAAAATTTCTAGCGATTTTGCATTCATTTTAAGTCGTTTGATCACAATAATCTATATTTAAACTCTTTATTCTGTAAAAAAATATATTAATAAACTTACTTATTCAAAACGATTGGATTATACACTATAATTACGCATATAATGTGCTGATTGTACAGATTCTTAGTATATTTGAGCATTTCAAGCGATTTTGCATTCATTGTAATTCATTTGATCACAATAATCTATATTTAATCTCTTTATTCTGTAAAAAATATGTTTATAAACTTACTAAGTAAAAACGATTGGAATGTACATTGTAATTACGCATATAATGTGCAGATTGTACTGATTCTGTGTATATTTGAGCATTTCAAACGATTTTGCATTCATTTTAAGCTATTTGATCACAATATTCTATATTTAATCTCTTTATATAGTTTAGAATATATTTATGAACTTAGTTATTACAAATTATTGGATTATACAGTGTAATTACGCATATAATGTGGAGATCATACAGATTCTGTGTATATTTGAGCATTTCAAGTGATTTTACTTTCATTTGAAATCATTTGATCACAATAATCTATATTTAAGTTCTTTATATAGTCTATAATATGTTTATGAACTTAATTACTTAACACGATTGGATTATACATTCTAATTACGCATAAAACGTGCATATTATACAGATTCTGTGTATATTTGAGAATTTCGAGGGATTTTCTATTCATCTGAAGTTATTTGATCACAATAATCTATATTTTAGCTCTTTATATAGTCTAGAATATGTTTATGACTTAACTACTTAACACGATTGGATTATACGTTGGAAATACTCATAAAATATGCAGATTATACAGATTCTGTGTATATTTGAGCATTTCAAGTGATTTTACATTCATTTGAAATAATTTCATCACAATAATCTATATTTAAGTTCTTTATATAGTCTATAATATGTTTATGAACTTAATTACTTAACACGGTTGGATTATACATTGTAATTACGCATAAAACGTGCATATTGTACATATTCTTTGTATATTTGAGTATTTCAAGTGATTTTCTATTCATCTGAAGTCATTTGATCACAATAATCTATATTTGAGCTCTTTATATAGTCTAGAATATGTTTATGAACTTACTTATTCAAAACGTTTGGATTATACACTGTAATTACGCATAAAATGTGCAGATTATACAGATTCCGAGAACATTTAAGCATTCTAAGCGATTTTACATTCATTTTAAGTCATTTGTTTATAATAATTTATATTTAAAGTCTTCATATAGTTAAAAATATATTTATGAACTTATTGAAAAGAAATGGATTATACAGTTTAATTACGCTTTAAATATGCAGATTACATAGATTCGGAGTTTATTTGAGCATTTCAAGCTATTTTGCATTCATTTTAAGTCAATTGATCATAATAATCCATATTTAAGCTCTTTATATAGTCTACAATATTTTTATGAACATACTTATTCAAATCGATTGGAATATACATTGTAATTACGCATATAATTTGCAGAATGTACAGATTCTGAGTATATTTGAGCATTTCAAGCGATTTTGCATCCATTTTAAGTCATTTGATCACAATAATCTATATTTAAACTCTTTATTCTGTTAAAAATTTGTTTATAAACTTACTTATTCAAAACTATTTGAATATACATTACAATTACGCATATAATGTGCTGATTGTACAGATTCTGATTATATTTGAGCATTTCAAGCGATTTTGCATTCATTTTATGTCATTTGATCACAATAATCTATATTTAAACTCTTTATTCTGTAAAAAATATATTTATAAACTTACTTATTCAAAATAATTGGAATATACATTGTAATTACGCATATAATGTGCAGATTGTACATATTCTGTGTATATTTGAGCATTTCAAGCGATTTTGCATTCATATTGAGTCATTTAATTACAATAATCTATATTTAAACTTTTTATTCTGTAAAAAAAACTTATTCAAAATGATTGGAATATAAATTGTAATTACGCATATAATGTGCAGATTGTATAGATTCTGTGTATATTTGAGCATTTCTAACGATTTTGCAATAATCTTAAGCTATTTTGATCACAATAATCTATATTTAATCTCTTTATATAGTCTATAATATATTTATGAAACTTAGTTATTGAAAATTATAGGATTATACAGTGTAATTACGCATATAATGTGCTGATTATACAGATTCTGTGAATATTTGAGCATTTCAAGTGATTTTAGATTCATCTGAAGTCATTTGATCACAATAATCTTTATGTGAGCTCTTTATATAGTCTAGAATATGTTTATGCACTTACTTATTCAAAACGTATGGATTATATACTGTAATTACGCATAATATGTGCAGATTTTGCAGATTCTGAGTTTATTTGAGCAATTTCAAGCCATTTTACATTAATTTTAAGTCATTTGATCACAATAATCTATATTTAAGCTTTTTATATTGTCTAGAATATGTTTATGAACTTACTTATTCAAAACGTTTGGATTATACACTGTAATTACGCATAAAATATGCAGATTATGCAGATTGTTAGTATATTTGAGCATTTCAAGCGATTGTACATTCATTTTAAGTTATTTCATCACAATAATCTTCATATAAACACTTTATACTGTCAAGAATATGATTCAGATCTTGTATTTTCGAAAAGATTGGATTATACATAGTAATTACGCATATAAAGTGCAAATAATGCAATTCTGAGTTTGATTTAAGCATTTGAATCGTTTCTGGATTCATTTTAAGTCATTTCATCACAATAATCTACATTTAAACTCTTTATGCTGTCTAGAATTTGATCAGATCTTATTTATTAAAAAATATTAGATTATACATAGTAATTACTCATAAAAGGTGCAAATAATGCAATTCTGAGTATCATTAGAGCATTTTCTGGATTCATTTTAAGTCATTTCATCACAATAATCTACATATAAACTCTTTATTCTGTCCAAATTGAGATTCAAATCTTATTTATTCAAAAAGATTTAATTATATATAATAATTACGCATATAAAGTGCAAATAATACAATTCTGAGTATCATTTGAGCATTTCAATCGTTTCTGGATTATTTCTAAGTTATTTCATCACAATAATCTACATTTAAACTCTTTATACTTTCCAAATTAAGATTTAGATCTTATTTATTTAAAAAGATTGGATTATACATAGTAATTACTCATAAAAGGTGCAAATAATGTAATTTTGAGTATCATTTTAAGTCATTTCATCACAATAATCTACATATAAACTCTTTATACTGTCCAAATTAAGATTCAGATCTTATTTATTCAAAAAGATTGAATTATACATAGTAATTACACATATAGAGTGCAAGTAATGCAAATCTAAGTATCATTTGAGCATTTCAATCGTTTCTGGATTCATTCTAAGTCATTTCATCACAGTAATCTATATTTAAACACTTTATACTGTCCAAATTAATATTCAGATCTTATTTATTCAAAAAAATTAGATTATACATAGTAATTACTCAAAAAAAGTGCAAACAATGCAATTCTGAGTATAATTTTAAGTCATTTCATCACAATAATCTACATATATTTGAGCATTTCAATCGTTTCTGGATTCATTCTAAGTCATTTCATCACAATAATCTACATTTAAACTCTTTATAATGTCCAAATTAAGATTCAGATCTTATTTATTCAAAAAGATTGAATTATATATAGTAATTACGCATATAAAGTTCAAATAATGCAATTCTGAGTATCATTTGAGCATTCCAATCGTTTCTGAATTTATTCTAAGTCATTTCATCACAATAATATACATTTAAACTTTTTATATTGTCTATTCATATCTTATTTATTCAAAAAGATTGGATTATACATAGTAATTATGCATATAAATTCAAATAAAAGAAATTTTGAGTATCATTTGAGCATTTCAATCATTTCTGGATTCATTCTAAGTCATTTCATCACAATAATCTATATTTAAACTCTTCATACTGTCCAGACTAAGATTCAGATCTTGTTGATTAAAAAAGATTGGATTATACATAGTATTTACACATATAAAGTGCAAATAATGCAATTCTATGATTCAGATCTTGTTTATTAAAAAAGATTGGATTATACATAGTAATTACGCATATAAAGTGCAAATAATGCAGTTCTGAGTATCATTTGAGCTTTTCAAGCGTTTCTGGATTCATTCTAAATCATTTCATCACAATAATCTAAATTTAAACTTTTGACCTTTATATGCGCAATTACTAGAATATGATTCATATCTTATTTACTTAAAAAGATTGGATTATATCTAGTAATTACGCATATAAAGTATAAATAACGGTCATTCTTTGTATCATTGGAGCATTTCAATCGTTTCTGCCAGCATTTTGAGTTATTTAATCACAATAATTTATATTTATACTGTCTATACAGTATAGAATATGATTTAGATCTTATTTATTTAAAAAAATGGGATTATACATATTTATTACTACGTCTATAAAATGCAAATAATGCTTATTTTTAGTATAATTTGAGCATTTTATAGAATTTTGACGAATAAATTGTCTCCAAACTCAATTTTATTTAGGCATCATAATAGATTTTTTTTTTTGCTTTGCACGCTACCAAGTTCATTTCTAAAAAAAACAAAAGATAGTTTGCAACTAAAATATGGTAATCACATGTTGTATTTTATCGACAATTCGTACTGAACATATTTTACCATGTAAGCTAACGAACCTTCTTCCGCAATCGAAGCATGTGAACCCGTTTTGGGTAAGCTAACTCTGAGTCGCATTGAATTGCATCGGTTTTCTTTGTTTGAGCGGTTGCATTTGCGGGCGGCACTATTTTCATATCCGAAAGTTATGTCCAGATATTTTTCATTTTGGAAATTACTTCACAAGAGCACTTACTTTTTGAATCTCTTATTTTTCGTCTCTGTTGTTGAAAAAAGGGCAACAAAAAGGCATCTTGCCTCAAGATAATATTGTGAATTTTGATGCATGTCGAATGGTCTCGGTACTATGGGCTAAAATTACTTGATAGCCTTATATTTTAGCTCTTCACTTCTCAATTACACCTTATTTTATAATATTAATTCAATTATCAATAATCTTATGATCAGGCCTTGATATTGCTATAACATGTAGTTCAAAAATTTAAGAAACCATAATTTGACTTTGTAAAATTTGCTGGTATAAATAATGAACATTAGTAATTATACCCAGGTTTTTGTTTGCCACATTTGGTTCACTCCAACGGCTCAAAAAAGGGAAAAAGTAAAATAAACCCATGCATCTTAACCATGCCATATGAAATTTGCTCACAAAAAGGAAATTAAGTACTAAGTTTGCTCACTGTCATGCACCGCTGACTTTTTTTTTAAAGCATGATGAGATTATGGGAAGGTGAAACCCAACATAGTTGATAGTTCGGATACAAAAAGGAGACTAGGCGGTGGTGTCCATTACGATTCGAGCACGGATACAAGAAGCGAAGTAAAAATCGTAAAACTGAGAAAGTAAAAACTCAAAAAGTAAATCTAATCCGACTATAGAAAAGGGTCAAACCTAGTATAAAAAAGTTAAAACGGATCCCAAGTTAGACAAACGATGTCAAATAATTTGAGATTCAAAACCCACAAGCCGTTTACACCCAAAGGAGAAGTCCAGAATTGCGAATTTGCGATTCAATTTTTATTACTTCGTTAACACGTGCAATGCATTTATTATAATCACATGATGTAGTTTTTGTTTTTAAAATTTTGATAAAATTGATAAATTGAACGTAGCAGTGATCTGATGAATACTAAAAATATCCTTATTATTATTTGTAATAATACTTTTTCATTTTTATTAATTAAATTTATGTTATAAACTAAATTGAATTTGATTGTTTATTGTACAAACATACTTCAATTCATATGTTTTTTCACATAAAATTTATACGATTGAGATACAAATCAGCAATTAAGACCTAACTACAGATTCTGAATTCTATCTCAAACGATGTATAGCGGAAGGTCAGATGACTCTTGTCAATGTCCTTGCAACATTTTAGCAAACCAACAAGCTGAGTTAGATCATGGGAATGAGGATTTAACATAGGAGTCGCTTCGAGAGATCCTCTGTTGTCACCAAGTACTGATTAGAGGCGCTTTTTAATATTAGTGTTAGGTTGTTGATGTTTGTGCTCTTTTCTCACTTGTGGCTTGAGAAGATGATGTTATTATGGTACCAATCCGTGTATTATGATATTATCCTTGCCCAAATCTCTTATGGCATTTATGGTACTAAATGATGGAATCGATAATTACAGCTCGGTAAGGAGGAACTAGAAAAAGTAGCATTAAAGATACCAAATCTATGGAGGCTTTGGAGTGATTATTTGGAAAAGGACCAAACAATTCAATCCGGAAACATCAATTCACTAATGTTCACTAATTTTGGTCTCCACCAATATCTCGTAATGTTACTGTCTTTTAAGTTGTAATTGAGTCATGTTAAGGTCGCTAAATTTTATCTTCAACAACAAGAGAATAATTTATAATGCTCTAGGCCATCACACAAAAAGGTTTTTTGTTTTTTTTAATGCCGATATAAGCTGTCAACTAGGATCACACAAAAAGTTTGAAGAGTAGTAAAAATAACAGAATGATCTCATAGGAAATCAGCTATATGGACGTTTTGCATGAAACTATCACGATTTGCAATTAAGAGCAATATAGACTAAAATTAACCGCGACTAACGGATGAGTCTGTCAGCTACGATTATATTACAATTTTCGATATTCTAACAGTAGATCTAAATCTTTTAATGTGTTCTTCACATTCAAATCTCGTTGGAGATCAAATTTTATATATTTTTAAAATCTTTTAGTATTTTTTGGTATTTAAAATTTTTTTTTAATCTAAACAATTTTGGATCCTTCAATAATAACGATTTTTAAAAATCTAAAAAAAGAGTAAAAAATTCAAAAAAATATAAAATTTGTTTTCTAATGAGATTTCAATATGAAGAACACATTGAACGGTTTGAATTAGCCATTAGAACTTCAAAAATTGCGATTTAATCATGGCTGATGAGTCCATATGTCAGTCATAGGTGATTCTAGTCTACCTCAACAAATATTGGCCAAATCTTGTGACAACCAACGAGATTGTGAAACCATAAGAATGTGATCATATCATGTTTCTTTTCAGAAAAATAATGACATTGGTTTTTTTGAGATAATGTTTGTTAAAAACTAAAAAGTAACTAGCATTTTTTTTTATATGGATCGGCGACCTTTCGGCTTTCGAGACTTCAAAAGAACAAGTTTTTAGAAATTGCAGTCATTTAATTATATCAAGATCTTTAATTGTGTAGATTAAAGATCTTGATATATATAAAGTGTGTTGATTAGGAGGAACGAGAGAAGTGTTATGTACTTATGTTATGTATTTACATTGAAGTCCGAAATATAGTTTAATTTGTTATTTTATTTGAAGGAAAATTTGCAATTAATGTTAGTCCCCAAATTAAGAAAAGATACAGCAGCGCCCCTCTTTGAATTTATTTTATTTGATAAAATAAGATATCTTCTGTCAAAAAAATAGTTCTGTCCCTCTTTTAGTAATTCTTTATTTCTTGCTCTGGTAATGTGATTACTTATATGAGAGAAATGTGAAATTAGCTGTACGTAAATAAATTTGGTCGAATTACTTTCGTATGTTTCAGAAGAGTGGGTTAATCAATATAACTCTGATTTTAATGCTGTCCTTTTTTTTAACAGAAACAGTTTGCCACGTCATATGGCAAACTTAAGCTGCTGCTTTTTGTTTCTGACAAAAATTTGAAATTTACGTTCTCTCTAACATTGAGAAAAACTTTTATGTAATTGAAATAAATTAAATTAAATCGCTCTTTTATATATACTGTAAATATAAATTTTAATTCAACGAAGGATGAACCATTGGAATTTTTCGGCAGTGCGCCGTTGATGTGCACTAAATTATTCTTGTACCTTAGAACAGTAAAATGAGTTTTTTTTTTTTTTTTTTTTTTGCAAAATTCATTTCTCTAAATTAAAATTATCTTTATATCATGATGCCTTAGCCATAGATATTTGTAGCGGTTCACAAAACAAAACTACTAAATATAAAAAAATGAATACTTTCTCAAAATCACGAGCAAATAGGGATATTGAAATTTGAGTGATGATCAATAGGTCTCTAAAAAAAGTAAAAAACAAAAAGAAATTTGAACGATCAATTTATTTTGCACGTACCAATACAAAATGCACTCAGTAGTGTACTGATTCTCCAATAGGTACTTCTAACAGCAAGTGCGCCCATATTTCCTATAATCTCAATCTTATTGAAGCCAACATTTAAATATGTCCGATAGAGTTTTGAACCAGCAATGCATATGTATTCTCTCGTCCAAGCTATCGAACCTTCTAATCTAAATCAGTTGAAACAAATGAACGCGATGTTCGACAGTAACTTAATTCATTTTTAATTCAGTTACGTTATAGGACAACTTAACTGATAAATACAACTTTATTTGGTAAAGAAATATGCTGATACGGCTTCTTAAATTAATGTTCCCACTCATGGAGAGTAAATTTAGAAAAAACATCATCACAATTTTATCATATTGTCCATTCCAATAATTCTCTACTTTTGAAATATAAATTCAGCAGTGGACATTTTAATCTTCTCATAATTAACAACACCTATAATAAAACAAATATTATTTCGCTTCTTACTAATTCTTAAATATCGCATCAAATTTGATTTAATATTGAAAATATAAATTGACTTAATTCTACTAAAACATGGTTGAAGTTAATTTTTCTCCAAGACTTCTGATCATAGCTAAATGTGAGCCGCAGTGAAAATGTATACACCCTCCTTGTCGGCAAGTGGAATAGGCAAATTTCTTTGCCACTTCATAATTTTTCTTTCGGGAGAATATGCGCACTGGTACTTGTTGATTGTAATTATTTAATTCCTCATATCCACTTTTGAGTAAACGAAAACAAATAGCCTCTTGTTTGAAAAATTTACATAAATTTTTATGCAAATAAAATGAGCTCACTATGTGTAAAATTTTTTTGAGGGTCTCTATGTGTAAAATTTTTTTTTTTTAAGATAAATTGGGGTCAAACCTCCCAATTTATTTTTAAATTTTCGAACCCTCTATGTGTAAAAATTACGGCACAGTATTTCATTTTGACTCTCTACTTTTTAAGTACATCTCATCTTATCATAACCACACAATTTGCAATAACCTTATTATGATGTCTTGATATAGCTGTAACATGTAGTCCAAATATTTGAGAAACCTTGATATGAGTTCGAAAATTTTGCCAGTAAGGACAATGGGGTCGTTTGGATGTGTCCGGAATTTGGGGATTTTCCAATTCCGGGCATAAATTTTAATATAAATAATTCATCTCTCTCACAAAGTTACACACTTCCCAACGAAAATCCTTATTCCTTCCTAGGAATTGGCAATTCCTAACCCATCCAAACGACCCCAATGACAATTGGTTTTTGTACTAAGGTTTTTGCTGTGGGACTTTTGGTTCCCACCAACGGCTCATAATTTCAAAGCCATGCATCTTAACAATATCAAATGAAATTTTCCTACAACAAAATTAGTACTAAGTTTTTTTAAAAAAAAAAATGGAATTAGACGGAAGGATTGGAATGCAGTAGTTTATATAAAGGAAGCCATCTGAATGAAAAACAACTTTTATGACATTTCGCATGAGCGCATCCCACAATTTCAAACCAAAAAATTGTGAAATACTGCATAAAACAGAGGTAACTCCGTGACATACCAACCCAAAATGAAAAATGAATAAAATGGACAATTTGTGCATTGATGATTCCATCTTGGTTAGAAGCAACAACGAGAACATTGCACATAGTATACGTACAAAATTGAATGAACACTGCAAAATGAACATATATAGTGATTTTTTTCATTAACTTAATTAACCGAATTCCCTTTGGAAAATGTAATTGTTAACTAGATCACTTCTGCTTCATGATTTTATATCATTTTCTGATTTTCTATAACATGTAAAACTGTAAAAGAAAGGACGAGTACAATAATGATGATGCAGGAATGACTTGTTTATTATTATTTTTGAAACCAGACCTTTTTGTTTCTTTGAATATTCCAGTTACACGCTTAATTTTCCTTCAATTTAGAACACTAATGTTCGTTAAATCTTCTATCCTCTTATGCACAAACCTAACCCCCAAAAAAGAATTGCTGATTAAAACAACAGACTATAAATCGAAAATAAAATCAGAGTAATTTACTAAACGAAAAGGAAAATTTCATGTTAGTCCACCACATATTGTTAACAAATGGCAGAAAATCCTTCATGTCATGATGTTTAAAATTGTCTCTATTTTAATCGCCTGAAATAGTGATGCATTGGTGCTTCGAAGGTATTGAATAAGATGAACCCCACTATAATTATTGTAAAGTGTAAACTTAGATGATAAGTCTAATACAAAACAAAAAGAAAAGTTCAAAACCTATTTCAAAACGCATAAAACCAGTGCATATGAATTATTTTTGTAGTTAGCTACAAAATTACAAGATTTGGTACCCAAGCAATATTGTACTGAAAGTGGAGCATTAACAAGTAATGCAATCTGGTGCTTTTTTTTTTTTTTTTTTTTTTTAGATAGAAGGCTATTAAGATATATATACTATTGAAAAATTTTAACTACAAAATGGATTAGAATTAAAAATTATCGAAATTTATATATTATTACATTACTAAAATTCGGTCAATTATAATCTTTCTTTAAAATTTAAGACCAGACCCCTCTTGGAATTCTTCAGCGGGCTAAAAAATGTTTATAAACAATCAAACTGTATTTGCAAATTTTATTTTTCTAAATCAAAATTATCTTTATGACACGTGCACACGACATAAAAATGATGATGTCTTAGTCTGAAATATTGCAGCCACGGTACACAAAAGTAAGCACATAAATGCACTTGTACCCATTAAAAAGGAGCTTTGAGCTCAGTTTGATGGTTAAAAAGGGACCATTTATAGTTCTGGAAATCAGAGTCGAAATCAGACTCATACTCAGATTGTTGGTCCAAGAAGACGAGTCAGACTAATCGAGAAAATTCGAATCCGAAACTCTGGTTTTAATGTCTTAAAAATTAGGAAAACTATATATTAAAATTAGTAAAAAATATCATTTTTTAAATTAGTTAAAAAAATAAGAACAAAATTAGTCATTATGTAAAATAATGGAAGTAATTTTTTTTTTGAAAAAATAAAATTTTTAGAACAATTAAGTTGCAATTTAATGATTAATAACACCTCTTTTGTAAAAAATTAATTTTAACGAAACTATAAATTTTTCTATTTTCTTAGATTGATTTTTGGATTAAGGATTACTTTGATTAAAAATTTATTTCACTTATGATTATTCTGGACCATCAGATCTGATTTAAATGAAAAAATGAAAACAAGTCGGAAATGAGGCTTTCCGTTCCCATTCGTCTCCCTCTATTTCTTTTGCGATAAAGCACTAGAGAGGGCCCAAACCGCATCACGAGGAGACTCCATGGTGCTTCTCTCCACCTGCTGATGCTATTTCATTCAACACAAATCCGTTCCAAATCGCCAAAATTCCATGGCCGATTCTAAGATCTAAGTCAGCTCCTGCTAATTCTGTGTTTGATAACTTAGTTAACACGTGTAATGCATTAAGTTCTAATCACATGATTGCAATTTTATTTTATTTTTTAAATTTCAATAAAATTGACAAATTAAACCAGTAAAAATGTAGCAGTCATCGATGAAGACTAAAATCACGCTTAATTATTATAATGTTTTTCCATTTCTCTTATAATAAAATTAATAAACAAAATTGAATTTTCAGAGTACAAACAAACGTCAATTCGTCTGATTTTGATACAAAATTTGTAGGGATGAGATACAACTCAGCAATCAAGGCCTAACTACAGATACAAAGATTCTGAGTTCTATATATGTCAAAGTACGTAGATGTATCAAGGTCGCCGATTCTGAATTCTATGTCGATCTGGATGGTGCAGTTCGTGGAAGGTTGCATGACTGTGTCAATGTCTTTGCAACACTTTAGCAAACCAACCAGCAGGTGTAAGATAGTACGTGGGTCTTTCTGACAATGAATCCACATAGGAGTCCCTTGGAGAAATCCTGTGATGTCACTAAGTTCTGATCAGAGGCGCTTCTGCAATATTGGTGTACGGTTGTTGATGCTTGTGCTCTTTTCTCACCTGAGGGTTGAGAAGATGATGCTATAATGGTACCAGTCGGTCTATAGTCTTTACCTAAACCTTTTATGATCAAATTGGGAAGGTTTGTTACAAGCTAATATCTCAAACTACAATATTTTTACTAAATAACATAATCGATATTTACAGCTCGGTAATAAGTCACAAGAAAAAGCAGTTTTAATGTTGCCAAATCTAAATATGGAAGCTTTATTTGATTATTTGGAAAAGGACCAAACAATTCATTCTGGATAGTTTAGGGTCTGATCAGAATGATTTTTTAGAAGAGTTCAATTCATTTCTTTTTTTTTAGAAACACTAGATAGAGGCTATCTAGGGGAGTAAACTAAACAGAAAAGAAAGAGAAAAAAAGGAAAAAAGAAAGACGGAGCCCAAAATTAACAAAACTTGTGAAACAATGTCGCCTCATGCACAATCCAATTATGTACTCCTTGTATGTTTCTCCTTTGATTCCTGAAGACTCTGTTGTTCCTCTCAAGCCACTAACCCCAAAGTGCCACGGCAATGTAAAGAGTACTTAAACTCTGTTGGTTGTGACACAGAGCGCTTAAAGCTGCTTCAATGGAAAGAGAAACAGCTTGGTCTACATTCAGCAAGCACCAGATGGCTTTAGAAAAGGTACATTCACAAAAGAGGTGAAATTGTGTTTCCAGAATCTGTTGATCACACAGATGGCACTGAGGAGCAAAGTTAATATGTCTTTTTTGCAGCTGATCTTGTGTCAGTATTTTTCCATGTGCCAGAAGTACCAAGAATTGTCTGACGGAAGGGGGCACCTTGACCTTCCAAAGCTTGACAAAGGGGAAGCTGACCTTACCAGCAAAAAGGCGAGCTGTTTGTACAGTGAAGACGCTGAATACACAGCATCATTTGTCCATCGCCAAACACAGTCATCCGGTGTTGAGCTGCCAGGCAACCTTGAGATAAAATCCGTTTTTTCTGCTTGCACGGCAGTCAAAGGTGCTATGAGAAGTGAATTCAAGCGATTCCTTGCCCGGTTCAGAGTTATATTTTTGGATGGAAGCGTAGAGTTTTCATAACCATAAAAAGCCAAAATGCTTCCTCCCCAATTATCATACCACAGAAGCGTATTAGAGCCACTGAACACCTCTGCACGTGTAGATAACTGAAAGTACAATCTCAAATTCAAGATATCATTCCAGAAAAAGGAACCTTGTGCATTCCAAGCCAAGGGTGGGGTGTTATGATCTCTCTTTGCATAGAGAAGCTTTGCTGCACAAGTCCACAGAGAGAGAGTTTCTTTGTATAATCTCCAAATCCAACGAAGGAGGAGAGAAATGTTTTGGAGCTTAAGATTCGTCAGACCGAAACCTCCACATACTTTGGGCAGACACAGTTTTTCCCAAGAAATAAGATGAATGGCCTTTTTGCATTGAGGACCTCTCCAAATGAAGTTTCTCCTGAGTTTATCCAGATCCTTAATAACCCAGGCCGGAAGAAAAAAGGCTGACATGAAATAAATCGGAATTGAAGAAAGGACAGAGGACGCTAAGACAACTCGGCCTGCTCTTGAAAGTAATCTACATTTCCAGCCTGCTAGTTTTGAAGCAACTTTATCAATCAAGGTCTAAAAACATGCCCTGTCAGGCCTTCTGTCTGTGAGGGGAAAGCCGAGATACTTTAAAGGCAGAGTGGTGGCCGAGCAGCCAATAAGAGACTGCAGAAAAGAGGATTGTTCAGGAGGGATGTTGAACGGCACCATAGTCGTTTTGCTGAAGTTCAGCTGAATTCCTGAGACATTTGAGAAAGCACATAGGATGTCTACCAAAGAACTGATAGCTCGGTTATGTGTGGTCGAGAAAAGAAGTGTATCGTCGGTGTATTGTAGGATATAGAATGGGTCTGGCAGACACCTGGAGATACTAGCATGTAAGGAATTGGAGACCACTTGGACCATTCTGTTAAGCAGATCTACAGCTATTATGAACAGGGAAGGGGATGGGGGATCCCCTTGGCGCAAGCCCCTTTTGTGTCTGAAGGTTGGACCCACTTCCCTATTTAAAAGAATGGAAGAGGAGGCTGACTCTAGCAGGAGCCGAATCCAAGAAATGAAAAGTTCCGGGAAGCCTCTTCGTTTGAGGACCTTGAAAAGGAAAAGCCAGGAGACCGAATCAAACGCTTTCTTAAAGTCGAGCTTTAGCAAGAAAGCCGGATCAGACCCTTTAGAAATATGTGCAATAATCTCTCTAGCTGCAATGAAATTTTCAGAGATAAGCCTTCCCCTTATGAAGCCAGTCTGTGTCGAAGAGATAAGGGAGGGAAGATACACCGCCAGCCTATTGTTCAGAACTTTTGAGATCAACTTGGGTAGATAACACAAAATGCTGATGGGACGGAAATCAGAGAGCTGCTCAGCCTCCTCTTCTTTGGGTAAAAGAACAATATTCCTACGATTAGCTGCAGTTAAGTCAAGGGTGCCGAGGTGCAGAGAGTCGAAAATATTTAGCAAATCATGTTTAACTAACTCCCAATTGAATTTGCAAAATTCATTAGGAAGACCGTCAGGTCCCGAAGCTTTGTTACTAGAAAGTCCCATGACAGCTTTTTTAATCTCATATTCTGTGAACCTATCCGCCAAGGGGATGAGCAATTCTGGATCCTCAGAGAATAAGGTTGCCGGCACAAAGGCCGTAGTGATGAATTCTTTACCAAGCAGGTCATGGAAATAATCTGTGAACTTGTCTAAAATTGGAATGGTTCCCACAATTTCTGTCCCCTCAGCGACAATTCTAGAAATTATTTTGTTTTTGAGTTTTGAAGAAGAGAGGCTGTGGAAAAATTTAGTATTTCTGTCCCCATAAGTTAACCACTTCGATCTTGCCCTCTGATGCCATTTGATTTCAATCAAATTTGTCAAAAAATAAGCCCTCTCTCTAACAAGAATCCTGACACCAAACTCAAGAGATGTAAGTGGGCGACATTCCTCAATTCCATCAAAACAGTGAATGAAAGTTTTTGCATTTTGGAGGCAAACAGCTGGGTAAGGTAAATTTTGTTTGTGCCAGCATCTTAAGGCTTTGTGCAAATTGAAAGTTTCTCTAGAAACGATTGCAAAGGAGAAGTTCCAGAGGTCGCAGCTTGCCAAATCTGTGACGTGATCTGAGAGCACTCTTCATTGTCAAGCCAGAACCGCTCTAAGCGGAACTGTTTAGGACGAGTGGGTAATTGACGGCACCGCAGCAATAAAGGACAGTGATCAGAAGCCACCAGAGGCAGAGCCCGCAAGCCAATTTTAGGATAAGAAGAATTCCAAACAGTTGAGATGAGGAAGCGATCTAGGCGTGACATAGTAGGCGATGGCTGTTTATTGGACCATGTGTAAACTTTATTTTGAAGAGGAACATCAACCAAAACCATGTCATCTATGAACTCATTAAAGAGTTGCATAGAAGAAAAATTAAGACACATAGTCGATCGCTCATGAGCCCAACGAAGCACATTAAAATCCCCAGCTAACAACCAATAAGGCGGGGCCAAGGAAGAAGTGTATCGTAATTCTTTAAAGAACGCCATTCTTGACCAAGAGTTGTTAGGACCATACACACAAGTTACCAAAAAATAAAAATCAGTTCTGGAGTCAAGTAGCAAGACAGAGCAAGTAAAGTGGGTGACCCAAGAATTTAGCATTGTGAAACATTTTTTCCAAGCTATTACACACCCACCACGGGTGTTGATAGCATCTAAATAAACCACATGACGATAAAAAAAGGAGGGTAAAAAAGAAGAACTTAAAGTTGCATCCAAACCAACAATTTTTGTCTCCTGAAGGCAAACCACATCACAATGACTAGTTTTAATGCAATCAGATATAACCCTCCTTTTAGAAATCTCACCCATACCCCTTACATTCCAAGAAAGCAAAGATAGAGGTTTAACCATCATTACAAAACAAAGTCCACAAAAAAAAGCGATTATGAAAATCGGCTAATCAGAGATAGCATCATCAGACGATGCATCCAACTGCAATCTCTCCTCATGGTTGTACAGTTGGTGATCCAGCTTGGTTTCAATGAGCGCAAGCTGCATAGACCCACCAGAAACATGTAAAGGGGTGGCCTGCACAGCACTCCCACTTGCCTTGGGCCTACTTGGGCCTCCCTTTCTTCCTTTTCTGGTTGGACTACCAACCTGAAAAATTTCCTCCTTGTTAGCAGGCCTACTAGAAATTCTCGACTTGAGGCCCACCTTATTTAAACTTTGATGCTCAAGGTGAGAAAAAGAATCAGGTGATATTCCAATTAAATTGGCAATATCAACAGTTTCCGCGTACTCTAATGGCACGTCAACAAAAGCCCCTCATTAGTATACTTCGTGAGTGATGATATCTGTTTGGGCCCCTTGATGGAGTTGGATTATTTGGCCAAATTGTACAATCAACTCTAGATCAAGAAATGCATAATCTGCAAGAATGACACATTCCTATCTTGGATTATACAATGATATCATGTGACATAAGAATCAAAATATGAAAATATTTTATTTCTTATGCAGGATTGAAATACTGTAGTTGTACAGTGTTTATTTATGTTAATTGAGAATTATAACGTATTGCTAGATACCGCTTATGATTATTGAAAATAAATAGCGATTTAATTTTCATGGCCAACATGACATAAATCCTCGAGGGTCACACGAATTAAAGGCTCTTAATCAACAATGCATTAATATTAGTTTACTTACATTGGAGAATGCAATATATGATATGTTGATTAATTAATTATATACCGTTGCGAACCATTATAATTAATTATTTCAAATGGATCATATGAAACTAATTAATGCAAAGTCTAATCCTATAATAATTATCAAATAGTTGATAATTAATTTTGTTCAATACATTTAATATGATTATAAAAATTATATTAAATAAATGGGTTATCTTTTGATTACCCGATATGAGCCAAACTTAAATGCAATTAAAGGAGAGTATTAAAGGGAATTAAAGACCAACTAATATGGGCTTGGAAGCCCATATTAAGGCCCACCACGTTCTAATATGGAGTGGTCCCCAAGGGTTAGGTTTGGATGGCTATATAAGAACCACAATTTGAAAGAAGCAAAATCTAGTTTTTCTTCTCTCTCTTTCTCCTCTCTAGCCACTACCTTCTCCTCTCCCATGGAGCAATTAGTTGCTGCCATAGAGAGCTCTTTAAATTGCATTTTGTAGGTGCTCATGAGTTGAGCAATAGCCACCTCTCCTAGATATCGATTTAGAAGAGAAAGGCGAACCATTGGATTAGGCGATTTCACACGTTTCGCTAGCACGAAATCTTGTGAAGTTGATTAATCCTTTAGTGGACCTAAGAAAGGAGAAGAAGGAAAGGAGACGAGCACACCACCGCCTCCCATGCCGTGGTCGAGCCTCGCGGATACGATTTCGCGAGAGGTAATCGATTCATTCCCTTCTCATGTGATGTGTTGATGCTTAAACAAGATCCATCGAGATCCTTATTGTTTAGATGGTTAATTAATGGTAATTAGCAAGAAAATTTAAAAACAAGGACTTTCTAACAGGTGAGAGCGGTGATTCCCCCTCTGCACCTTCCTGCGATGAGGATGAGGGTTTGTTCTAGGCCCAGGACATTCATGGTAGTCGTGTCTTTGGTCCCAGCACGAGGCACAACCCAACGGGTTCTCACACAAGGCGGCTGAGTGGCCTAGCTTGAAGCAGCGGTTTCTCCATTCTGGGTCAGAGCCACGGGGAGGGAAGTTGAGCACCGCTGGGCTGTCCGGCGATGTGATGAGACGAGGTTGGCGTGGACGATAAGGAGGCAGTGGATTGAGTGACCGGACCGGGGGGTTGGTCCTCTGCGCTGCGACCGCCGGAGGAGTGGTTGAGGAGTCTTAAGCTGTAGATCTGAGCGCCTAAGAGAAGGTGGTGCCGTACAGCTGTAGATCTGAGCGCCTAAGAGAAGGTGGTGCCGTACAGTACCAGCCTCTTGGCCTTCTGCGCAGGAGCAGAGGGGCCGGCAGATGAGGAAGGCCTGGAAGCACGGTTGTTTTGTACCATTTTCCATTGTTGCAACGCCATTGGGAGGAGTGGTCGGAAATCGTCTTTCGTGGACCCGAGTTCAATTCATTTCAATAGAATAAAGTTCAATAGAAATGATTTCAAATGAAATCTGGCGATCAGAACAAATAGAAAAAGAATTGAAGAGAAATGAATTTTGTAATTAGATACTAATGAAAATAGAAAAGAAATGATTTGATTTCTATAAATTTGACTATTTTACCCTTATTGTTTTTTAAATACATCTGTTCTCCTTTTAACCTTGCCAAGCAATACCGTGCTTTTGCTAAACTTTCAAAGAAAAAAATAAATTAGAATGAAATTAGACAAATACAAACGTGAAAAAGTAAATTGAAAACTAAAAACTTGAATAACTTGTCCAATCTTACATAAGCACATGGACCCGTTTAATACAGTTCCATTTAGATTATATCAACAAGTGTGGGCTTATAAATATATGATGAGATCTCAAAAATCAAAATTATATGAACATGGAATTGAGGAGTAGATAATTAGAGAATTAAACATTTATAAGTATGATTCTTTTAGATTGTATAATTATATCAACCGTATTACATATACTTAAATTAATATGGTTAAAAGATAACTATATCAACCGACTATGGATCCGCTACTCAACTGTTAAGAAAGTGATCACAAAAGACAAAAAAAATTTAAAAAAATATGTAACTTACAGAAATATAGAGAAGAATTGAAAATAAGAATTTGAAGGCAACAAAAATAAATAAATAAATAAACAAAAAAAAAGACCAACGTTTAAGAATATTAAATTAAATACAACTCCCACGAATTTTTGTTGACCAGTCAGAGAGGAAAGACTGCACAAAGAAGACGACAAGGTAACAAAGGGTTTGGTTTTAGCGAGATTAGATAGATAGAGCAACAAGGGTATTAACGTCAGAACATTTTCCGCCATTCTGCGCCAAACCAATTCGTGGCAAATTTCTTCCTTTCTCACGCGATTTCCACAGACCTAAAATTTCCCTCTAAATCGTGCCAATCGAATTCATCTCCCCACTGAACGTCTGTTCCGATCAGAAAAAGTTAGTTTCTCGAGAAATCTATTTGACGTTTGAGTAGATAATTATTCATTCCGATCAGACCCTTAATGGACCAACGTTCAATAATTTTGGTCTCCACCAATATCTCATAATGATATTGTTTTTAAGGTGAAATTGAGCCATGTTAAGGTCACTAAGTTTTTTCTTCAACAAGGGAACTAATTTATAATGCACTAGGCGATCACTCAAAATGGCAGAACATAGTATAGTAAACATAAAAGAATGATCCCATATAAAAGCAGCTTTATGGACGTTTCTGCATGAACCGATAACCATTTGCAATTAAAAAAATATATATATAGCCAAATCTTGTGACAAACAACAAAATGTGAACCCATAACTTATGCGATCATCTCAACTTTGTTTTTATTCAGATAATGTTTGTTACAAAGTAACTAACAAGTTTTTTTTTTGAAATTGCAGTCATTTAATTATGTCAAGATTATATATATATATATATATATATATATATATATATATATATATAATTTTGCTATGGTGAGTTGCAACTCACGGAGCCTTCCGTGAGTCGCGATCAAAATTCTTGGATCTGTCTCAAAATGATCGATCCAAATCGTCCAATATGATCTCCTTATTGAAATCTCCATGGAGACCAAAATTTATATTTTTCTGAAATTTTTAAGCATTTTTTTAAAATTTTAGAAAATCGCTAATCTAATTTATATTTTTTCGAAATTTTTAAGTATTTTTTTCGGATTTTTAAAAACTGCTGATTTTGAACGGTACATAATTAATTAGATTAGCAATTTTCTAAAATTCTAAAAAAATACTTAAAAATTTCAGAAAAATATAAATTTTGGTCTCCAAGGAGATTTCAATAAGGAGATCATATTGGACGATTTGGATCGATCATTTTGAGACAGATCCAAGAATTTTGATCGCGACTCACGGAAGGCTCCGTGAGTTGCAACTCACCATAGCAAAACTCTATATATATATATATTCTAAAAGTAAAATAAAAAATTCAAAGGATATTTAAGAGAAACAATATTTCACTAAGATTTGCTAAAAAAAAAAGAGTATGGAAATAAAATCAAAATTTGTATGCAAAATAATTTTTTACTTACATTTAGCATCGTCTAACACAAATAAATATCTTAATTTGAAATGCTATGGATTGTACAAATAAATTGATGATATTTCGTACAAAAGTTTATACAGAAAAATTCTATACTTCAATTTTATTGTACCTTGAATACATCAAACACAACTCTTTTAAGTAAGATTAGAAATATGGAACACGCAACTCATCTGATTCTAAATTTACATTTCAATCTATTCGGATGGTTGAGAACGTCTATGATGTTACATAATTAAAAGTTATAAAAAAATATTTTTCTTTATAATTATGTGTATAATTTAGAGGTAGATGTTCTAAATTAAGAAATGAAACCGCAGTACCACCTCCTTTAATTTATTTTAGATGACAATAATAATACGAGAATGAAGCACCCGCACTCAATGGTCAAATTATAAGTCACATAAAATCCAGAATCAACTCACAAGTCCCAATAAATAAATGACATGAACCGTACCTATAGATCTACCTAACTCAGCCTTGCTCGATTACTCAACCTTGCCCCTATTCCCACATTCCCGCTAAAGAAGTGGGCAGTAAAACACGGTACCGGCCGACTGACTCATGGGGATCGAGAGGTAGTCTGATATAATGGCACACTCAGCTCTTAATTCAATGTCAGGCCAAAGGAATATAATAGCACAAGTCAAAGGAATATAATAGTAACACAAATAATCATCAAGTGACCGCAGTACCGCTTGACGGTCGGTCTGTAGAGTGATCATCAGAAACGCGTTGCTCGAGATCGCTATCATAAGGAGACCACCGGCATTCAGCTGGGGTGCAATCTCCCGATAATGGAGACCGCGTGCAAAACGCCCTTATCTCACTCGGTCTCGCTATCCTGATCCATACCAGATGCAAGTGTTGATTTAAGCACTTTTAAGTTCATTAGTCACATTATTAATATGAATACATCCTATACATGCATAACTAATATTTAATTAATGACATGCACTTAACTGTTTACTTAATGTTAATGACATGATATGCACACAATTAATTAATGATCCAATTGCTAACTAAAGATTAAACAAAACCTAAGACATCCACAGGTCATAAAAAGACTACCACACAAGCAAAATTAAATATCAAATTTGAGCAGTCAATTTTCCTTTCGACTATACAAAATGCATCATTCCTTCAATAGTAAACGTTCTACTACAATTACATTTTCGGATTTTCCTACTTCAATAGTGTCACCAGCAGCAAATGAGCTCATATTTTCTATAATCTCAATTTTACTAAGGCCCGGAAAATTGTCGCATTGAAGCATGTCCGGCTGGTTTGGTGATAGTGAAATAAAAATGCGTATGTATTCTTCCATCCAAGCTATTCAACCTTCTATAAATAGTTTCTGATTTGCAAGCCACATGACATGAATCGTCCTTTTTCATACACGCCACAAATATAAGCAGATTGCTTCTGCGAGTGCCACTACTTTCCATTTCGAGATAATATGCATATTGGTTTTGGTTGAAAGTATGTTATTTCTCATACCTAGTTTTGAAAAGCCGAAGAAAAAATGCGCCTTGCTTCGATAATAAACATAAATTTTGATGCATATAAATTGGCCTCACTATATGCTAAATTTACGGCACCGCATTGGATTTTATTTCTCAACTTGTCAACTGTATCTCATTTTATCATATGCATGCAATTTCGATAACTTCATTATGGTGCCTTAATATAGCTGTAACATGTAATCCAAATATTTGAGAAACAGCACTTTGAGTCATGAGGATATTAATGACAATCGGTAGTTGCACTAAGGTTTTTGTTTTGGCATTCTAATACTTTTGGTACCCCCCAACGGCTCATTAAGTTGAAATGAAATGAAGCCATGCATCTTAACAAATACTATATGAAATTTGCCTACAACAAGAAAAGTACTAAGTTTGTTTACAAGGGAAATTAGATAGGGACAAAATGCAAAAGTTTATAAAGGAAGCCATGTGACTGAAAAATAACTTTATGACAATATTCGCATGAGCGCAACCCTTTTCAAACCAAAATATTGTAAATACTGCATGAAAAAGAGCAAAATCTATGACATACCAACCCAAAATGAAAAATGGATAAAATGGACAATTTGTGCATTGATGATTACATCTGGGTTGGAAGCAACAACAAGAACATTGCACATAGAATTCGCACAAAATTTAATGAACGCTGCAACATCAATATCAATATCGGAACGAAATCCTCTCCTGTCCCAACTGTCCTCCAAATTTTATTAAAAAATTAAATATTTTAAAATTCAAATGATGAATCCAAATCATTGATTTTGTTCAATTTTAAGGACGATGCGTTTTCATATAAGTTTTATAAAATTTGGAGTCTATTTGATACTAGATTAAATGACTAAATTATGAACGTATTAGAATTAATCAAACCAGATTCGTTCATTTGTTGACCACTTGATCTAGTATCAAATCAACTCTAAAATTTATAAAAATTATATGAAAATGCATCGCTCGTAATATTGAACAAGATCAACGGTTTGGATTCAACATTTAAATTTTAAAATTTGTAAATATTAATAAAATTGTGAGGACAGACCTCTACTGTTGTTTACACGACAGCAGAGGATTTGAGTCCATCAATATCAATATCAATATTATAATATAATTTGCTCATGTTTTTAGCACACTCATAGGGACACGGCCTCATATCAATATTTTTGCTCCACACTCAACCCTACTCATTTTTCTATCTACATCAACCTCCCTCCTCTGCCAAAAGATGCCGCCGGCAAGGACATTGATTTTCCTCCGGCAATAGCGGGGAACACCTTTTTCCTCCGCCTCTCCTCCTAGCCACTTCCCAGCTCATCATTGAAAAAAATCAAATCTCAATCCCAAATCCAATCGTAATCCTCATCCCAATCCCAATCCCAATCCCAATCGGTGAGTACATGAGATATATCTTTGATTGTTTTGGTTTAGTCAGTGGAGGGAAGTGCATCCTTCTATGTTCTATGTTCTCTTTCGATAAATTAAAATTAGGGGCGAATCTCTCTCTCTTTGCTCGCTAAAATAAAAATTGAGGGGGGGATGACTGAAGGAATGGGCACAAACCTAGATAAAGAAACTAGGCAAAACTAAAATTCAGAAAGGATGAAGGAAAGACCAGATAAATGAGTATTACAATGTTAAATACTGTGGAGTTCGGAGAGGATGCAAGAGAATTGGGGGCGAGCAGTTAAACAATAAAAAAAAAGATAAAAAGAACTGGGAGTGACGAAGATGTCCGAGCTCTATAGAAGAAATGAAGTTTCTAGACAAGTCATGGAATGAGATATTTTCATCTAACGATATCCGGCATGCTCCCTTTTTTATTTTATTATTTTATTTATTTGTTTTTTGTTATATGGGCCAAACAGTAAAAAACTATTATGACAATATCTAAGCAAATCAAGACTTTCGAATCTCGATAAAAGAAAAAAAAATAAATTAAAATTGTTGATAGCACAAAATTTCGTAAAGATGAAGTTTTGAATTGTAAACCTTAGTTGTTTGCACGTATGATTAATATACTGCACTTTCAAATTGTTGATAGCACGAAATTACAAATCAATTTACATTTTACCATTTGAAATTGTGGTGCAAAGTGTTCATATCACGATATTACAAATCAATATACAATTAACCATTTAAAAATGTGGTTTTTTTGCTGCGGATAATCATATAATTTGGTTATTGCAGTAGTTAATTTGATGAAAATGGCAGCATAAAAATAGTTAAAATGCAATATATTGATGATATTCTATTGACCATTTTATCGGCTATGAGCCTATGATCCATGGGAGACAAACATGGACGGCAAGCAGCCTTTTCAAAATTATACAAATAATATAAAATAATATATTGATATCATTATATTTATGCAGAAAATAGATAAACATCAAATCTATTCTACAATAAACTTTTTTCTTCACTGAATATCAAATAAAGATGACTTTAATAAATTTTATAGATTATACATTCAGTAAAAATTAAATCAACAAATTTTTAACTTATGTTTTTACACTAATAGATTATAGGTTATATATAAAATAACTTAGTACAAAATAACTAAGTAGTATTATATATAAATTAGAAAAAAATATATATCAAATTTTAAATTTATTCTGAACTCATATATCGAGCGAAGCTCGATGTCCATCCCGAGTGAATATATATGTATGGTGATCCTTCAAGACCTCGAATTAACTTAAATAACCGAATTCTCTTTGGAAAAATGTAATTGTTAACTGGATTACTTCTGCTTCTAGAATTTATATCATTTTCTGTAATAAGTAAAACTATAAAAGAAAGGGCGACGACAATGATGATGAAGGAATGACTTGTTTATTATTACTTTTCAAACCGACTTTTTTGTTTCTTTGAAAATTCCAGTTATATGCTAAATTTTCCTTCAATTTGTAGAACAAAAATGTTCGTTAAATCTTCTATCCTCTTGTGTACACACATGTGAGCTGACCACCAAAAATTTGTTGCTGTTTGAAAGTTGAAACTCCGGACTGCAAATCTAAAATAAACATTAATTTGATAAGAGAAAAGAAAAATACATGATAGCCCACACTTTGTTAACAAATGGCAGAGAATCCTTCATTTCATGATGTTAAAAATTGTCCCTATTTTAATCACCAGAAATAGTGGTGCACTGGTGTTTCAAGGGTATTGAACAAGATGAGCCCCCACATAATAGTAAACTTAATTAGATGATAAGTTTAATGCAAAACAAAGAGAAAAGTTCGAAACCTTTTCAAACTCATAATATCAGTGCATATGAATGAATTTATAGTTAGCTGAAAAATTACAATATCTAGTGCTTCTTCTTTTTTTTTTTTCCCTAACTGAAGGCTATTAAGAAATACCTTTGAAAAGAATTTACTCCAAAATGGATTAAAATTAAAATTTAACAAAATGTATGTGATACTAATTCGTTCGGTTATAATCTTTCATTCTTTCTTTAAAAATTCACCAGCTTTGTTGATGTGGTCTAAAAAAGTTGCTATATGAAATTATTTTTTCAAAATTTTCTTTAAATGAAAATTATCTTTACCACGCATCACATCACATAAAAAATTATTATGATGGCTTAGCCAGAAATATTGTAGCCGCGGACCCACAACCATAAGATAATAAATGCACTTGTACCCATTAAGGAGTTTTGAGCTCAGTTTGAACTTTGAAGTAGAAAGGGGACACATCACACAAGACAACATGGTTATCGGGTTTGGGTGTGTGGCGGGTCTGCCGAAGAGAACCCGTGAGAACTCCATGTAAGCACCACCCACTTGTTTTCAAAGCACGAGGAGATTATGCAGATCGATTTATGGGAGATTGGGAGGTGAAACCCAACATTGTTCGGATCCTAAAAGGGAGACTAGCTAGGCTAGCTATGGGGTCCATAACGATTTCAAGTCGGAACCAAATCTAATCCGACTGTTTTCAAGAAATGAATTATTGAAGTAAAAACTAAAAAGTGAGAAACGGAAAAAGCCAAAACCGAATCTAATCCGACTATAGAAAAGGGTCAAACCCAGTATAAGAAAGTCACAACTAAGTTCAATTAAGTCAAAACCGAATCTCCTAGGTAGCCTCTACCTAGTCTCTCAAAAAAAAAAAAAGTTCAATTAAGTCAAAACGGATCCCAACTTAATCAAATTACGAAGTCAAATAATTTGAGATTCGAAACCCAAATGCCACAAGTCCAGAATTGCGATTCGAGTTACTATTACTTCGTTAACACGTGGAGTGCATTTAGTTATAATCACATGATTGTAATTTTTTTTTAATTTGATTGAATTGACAAATTAAACCAGTTGGAAATTATCAGTGATCAGATAAGACTAAAATCATCCTTATTTTATTTATAATAGTGCTTTTAAATTTTCATTAAATTAATGTTAATAAACAAAATTGAATCAATAGTATACAAACATACTTCAATTCGTGTGTCTTTCACATAAAATTTATACGAATGAGATACAAACCAGAAATTAAGGCCTAACTAGCTAGATACATAGATTCTTAACTGGATGTACAGTGGAAGATCGTATGACTCGGTAAATTGAGTTATCGAAACCCCACATGAGTTCAGAATAGTGTTATCTAAAGTGCCATACAATACAATAGCTGTGGATGACCAAATTGAGTTAAGGCTCATGAAGTAGTTTTCAAAATCATTTTAAAAAGAGAGCTTGGTTCTGCATGTCTTTTAAGACCGAGTATTCTCAACCCGCGTCATTTTTTTTTTTGGGAGACAACAAGTAGACCAGCTGACATGACAATGCCGTCCTAGATATTTATCGAGTATTGGTTCTTGTCTAATGAAATTATGTTATTTCTCATATCCACTTTTGGCGACAACATGCATCTTGTTTCAAGAAAATTACATACATTTTGATGCATATAAAATGGTTTCACTATCAGCTAAAATGATGTCTCGATATTGGATTTTAACTCTCTACCTTTTAATTGCATCTCATTTTATCATCTTCACGCAATTTCAGTAACCTTATTATGGTGCCTTGATACAACAGAAACACGTAGTCCAAAACCCCAAATAATTGCTGAATTTTTGGCGATAATGATTAATGACAATGACATTTGGCACTTGTAATATGGTTTTTATAACTTTTGGTTTCCACCAACGGCTCATAAGTTGAAATGAAATGAAGCCATGCATCTTAACAATACGAATACGATATGAAAAAGGAAAGTACTACGTCTGTTTAGAACGAAATTAGATATAGGAATGAAATGCAGTAGTTTATGAAGGAAGCTATCTGAATGAAAAATAACTTTATGACAATTCGCATGAGCGCATCCCTTATCAAACCCAAAAATTGTGAAATACCGCATGAAACAGAGCAGACACTGTGACATACCAACCCAAAATAAAAAATGAACAATGTGGAAAGTTTGAGCAGAAATGACATAGTTGACGATTCCATCTTCGTTGGAAGCACCGAAAAGTAATTTTGCATAGTGTTCGTTGAAAATTGAACGAACTTTGCAACAGCAATATAGAATACCATCAAAAACCTCAAATTAACTCAATTATCCAAATTCCCTTTTGGAAAATGTAATTATAAATTGGATTACTTGTGCCGACTATTTCTTTATGTCATTTTTTATAATAATAAGTAAAAACTTCAAAGAAAGGACAAGTACAACATTGCGGAAAGAATTGCTTGTTATTATTATGATTTTTCTTGTCTTGTACCTTACCTCCATAAAACTGTTGCCGAATGAAACTTCAGACAGCAAAGATGAAATAGCTCAGAATAAATTTACTAAAAAGAAGAAAATTTGCACGAGGGGATGGGGGCACTCATATTGCTAACAAATGACAGAAAAACCTTCATTTCAATTGTATTGAATAAATTAAAACTTGTCTCTTATTTAATTGCTAGAAACGGTGGTGCACTGGTGCTTCAAAGGTATTGAATAAGATAATCCCTAGCTATAATTAGATGTAAGTTTGATGCAAAACAAAAAGGATAAAAATAGTTCTTCAAAAAAAAAAAACAAGAATAAAAATAGAAGACAAAGTTCGAAACCTTCTTTAAAAGTCGTAAACTCAGTATATAGGAATGAATTTTGTCGTTGATGGAGCTACAAAATTGCAAGATCTGGTTCCCGACTTGAATGTGAAGCCTTGACACGTAAAGGAATATTTTGCTTCCATTATAACTGGAGGCTATGAAGACATACAAATGACCGAATCTGCAGCAGGAAATTATTCAAACAATACATTGATAAAACGCAAACTTTTTACTTGAATTATCAACAGAATTGTTGTCTATTGATTAATTCTTTGCGGACCTTGGTTTCTAATTTTTCAACCTTGTTATTAGGCTGTATTGCACTTGCTTGGACTATATTTCTGTACAAGCTTCAGCATTGTCTGGTACTGTACTTTCTAAATCTTGCATTAGAGATGCTTAGTGAACTAAAAAGGATTAATGAATTTCTAAAAGGTTCTCAAATCTCGCAAACTACGTGCACAATTATCTCTTCAACTTTTACAATTAATTTACTTAGAAGTTTTTTTTCCTCGGCACCATGTAATATTGTCAATTGCACTAATATACTTATATTGAAGAGAAATTAATACTGCCATAGACACGTTGTTATTCCTTTGAAAGAATAATTTGAAAGCTATTATATTGTGAGTGTAAGAAAGTTACATGAGATAACAGCCATTGTAGAAAGTTTCTCAGTGTCAGAAGTTCATATCTGCATGGATGAGAAGATATTGCTGCAGGTCGGCCATTAAATAAATAGGAGGTCATGGATATAGCAAACATTAATCTATAGGTTGCTTTTTATAAGTAATAAAGTGCAATATTATAGTTGAAGTCATCTGCATATTCCATGTAAAGCTCTACATTGCAGATTCTTAGACTGTGTTCCACAAATTATTTTAAGAGGGTGAGATTAAATAAGAGGAGGTAAGGTGTGCCTGATCGAATCTGACAGGAGGACTTTACTCGCTCCAGAAAGGGGATTAAGCGAAATAAGAGGAGAGCGGAGGAGGTAAACTCAGTGACAAAATTCAATACATCTTATTGTGGCTCTGTAATCTCTGATTTTGGGGTTACTCATCCCCTCACCCCTCGTCTCTCCTAATCTCCTTTTGTCTCCTCCAATATCGTTGTGGAGCACAGCCTTAGGGTCTGATTGGAATGAAAAATTCGCAGCCCCAATGTCAATTGGAATTCACGGGAACCAAAATTTCTTGATTGGAATGATTGTTGGACCGTGACTTGACTTCATTTTGCGTGGTTCAACGCAAGCTTGATTAGCTGTCAATTGAAAAGAAAAAAACATTAACAAAACAATGTCTTTTTGTTTTGTTAAATTTTTTGTTTTGTTTCCTTTCTAATTTCGAATGGTAGATTGAAATTTTGCAATTCAATTTTATTTTTTCTTTTCCAATCTATGACTTCATGCACGAACAGTTCACGATCAATAAAATACAATTTTCAATTAATCAGGGAGGGGTAATTCGGTTATTAGGAAAAAAATAATGTTGCTCCGAGTTAAAATACTGTTGCCCGAAGCACCGCCCGTGAAAGGACTCAATGGCGTACCATTCATTGACCAAAGCACGCCAAACTTTCAACTCTTTTTGGAGGAGGAATAGTCACAAGCAAAATTTTTGTAGTGTTAACTACTAAAAAATAAACAAGAAACCTAAAGAAGGAAAGACAATAAGAACGAGCTAGACAATTATTTCCAATAATTGAAATGACAATGAGCTATATACATACATACATAAACAAAACAATGCACAGTTATAATTATTAACTTCCCATGCAAAATTATTCTATGATTAGCACATCACATCCCATCAATCTTCCTCTTCACAGATGAAACCTTACGCATCTCCACAAAAAGAGTTGCAGTTTTCCATCTCTACATTACCGATGAAAATTGGGCTGCTGAGTCCATTCTGATTTCCCTTTTCTTAAATCTCGTGAAGCCCATAGGAAGGATATGAGTGTGTGATATCAAGTCAGAAGTCAGTTAGATTGGACTTGATTTGAGGGCCTAAACCAATACAGAAAAAATAAAAACCTTAATTAATCTCCAATAGAATCAGTTAAACAACACCTTGCAAATAAGTCCTCTATATTATAAAAGAATTGATTTTTTTATTTCTTTTCATGTACCAAACAAGTTTGTATCTATCAAAATTGATTGAGGTGCAACAGAATCTTAGTGATACACCAGGTGGCTTGGAAACCAAAACATCAGGTAAAACTCTTTGGGACTGAACACAAATTCAGGAATTGTGTACCTTACTCTGAGAGGAAGTTACAGCAGCCCTCCACAGGGGATTTTCGCTAGTTGTTTCAGCACCAGTACTGGTACCTGGACCTCTGTTTTCACGAATATATGCAACCACTCTATGCTGCACCGGCCTCTCAATCGACTGCCTCTGTGGCAGCTCTCTCATAATCCATAACACAAAAGCACATGGAACTGAGGATCCTGCTCAGATTCAACAAAAGAATAATAATAAAATAATCTTCAAAATTTGAAACTAATTTTATAAGGTTGGATTCAATATGCCATCATGTATCATGCTATTGTCCATGAAGATTTGAAAACCAGTCAACTCATATTGAACAGAATTTGATAGGAGTAGAAATCCTGATTCAAGCTGTGTATAATATTCCAACAAACTTAAATTCCAAAAGTTTTAAGACCTAAGGTATACACAAAAATAGAAGGTAAAAATTTAGCATTTCAAAACTTGCCCTAGAAAAGGCAAAAGCGTACCTACAAAGAAATACAAAAACATGAAGACAGAGGCAAAGATGATATTCAAATCTGACGAATACCTATAGGAAAGAACCTGCACAAAAACACATAAAAGGTTGTTACAATAACCTCCCTCTTCAGTAAACTACCTGTTCCTAGACATAAAATTTTGGTCCTCTGTCTCCGCGAGTTCAACTTTACCGTTCTTTTGGTTTAGCCTTATATTTCATTCTGGACCAAGCTTCATTTTAAATTCTCAAAACCTGAACACAGATCCTATGTCGAGCACTGCACCTGTCAGGACTAGTGGCAAGAAGCACTTCCCAAGATTGGAACAAATGCTTTGGTATGATATGCCAAGAAGTACTTATCCAAGATTGCAACATATGCATAGACTAACAAGATAAACTGATCAATTACCGGAACATTGGTGGCAAGTGCAAGTATAGCGGATGAAGTGAAACAGATTAGCGACACACCAGCCAGGCTTGCTACCTACAGGCAAAGATGCATGAAAGTTAGAAGCTCAACAACAAACTTGTACAAAATCTAGAAAGCCCAAAACAACCTAATAGTACAAAATTAGTACAAAGGGAACAGACAAAGAGGATAGCAATGAATAGCTACCTTCCATTTTTCACTCGAGACAGTTTCAGACCGCACTTTTCTCATTTTTGAGAATAGAATCAGCCCTAAATACAAGGAAATTAAATAGCTTAAATATCAAGGCAAATTTCATACAGAGCTTAAAGACAAGGGAAACTGATATGCCAAATCTTCACTGCTACAAATGTTTAATTAAGATGCACAACAAATTTAGTTTTCATTATTTGAAATTCACTTATTAAACCAAATCATGTTCATTTGTCCAATCATATTCTTAAACTTACCACTGGTTCAAACATTTTTCTTTATATGGCTATAGATTTCCATCCATAACAACAGATACATCTGATGTAACAATGATGACAGTCAAACTATGAATGTGGTTAATTTACAATGATGCCTAAAGACAATGCAACTGATATGCCATTAAATTGCAACTGCTTAATTTAATTGAGATGAGACAATGGTGGCTGACCTCACATTGTTTTAAGGCAGTATAATCATTTAAATAATTTGCCAGGGCCTTAACCTAAGTTTAGATTTCCATTGTTTTAATATTCGAAATACCCTAACTAAACCCAGTCAAGTTTCTTTTAGCCTCGTATATACTATTGGGCTGTACCTTCTTAAAATTACAGGTTTTCCATCCATAACAACAGATATATCAAATGTAACAATGAGGGCATTCAAAGCATTAATTTAACGAATGGATGGGTATTTAACTATTTATTATGGTGCATGTGTTAATTATGGCAGATTAAGATGCCCAACTAGCCAAAAATATATCATATATATATTTCTTTCAAGTAATATGATATATGTATTCAAGGTACTAACCATAGCAAGCCAATGCTCCACCTAGCAAAAGAACAGCTACAGAAAATATATCCAAATATACCTGTGAAACCACATCATATTTTATTATAATGCCCAAAAGTTCAGTTTGAGGTTTTACTATGGAGCTTACAAAAAGTCCGTGCAATCCCATGTGGTAAGCTTTTCTATTTTGATGCTCTTAGTTTTCTATATTATATACTTTTGTACAAACTATGTGGAGTTTTCAGGGTGTTTATAAACAACTTCAGAACAGCAGACGTTCACTACATACCCTGGTTAGAAGTGATGAATCAATAGGATTTTCCCCTCTTCCAAACCATATCAATGCAGCAAATGCAAACATGAAAACAAATGTCAAGACAATCACCTGCAAATATCATTAAAAAAACAAGGCATTTGCATCATCTTTTAGCTATTGAGAGATTATCAATTATAAGAATCTTCTTACAATACCAACATACTTAATTTCAGTTAAATTTACCCAAGTTGTGGTTAGAACTATGTAATAACAGCAAAATAATTATACAAGCATAACATTTTAGTCATACAAAATTTTAACCAGTTTGCTTTAGGGAAATGCTGGAAAACAAAGTAATATCAAAACAAGAATAAAAAAAATATGAAATAATTTGTAGTTACCAAGATAACAAATTTCTGACGGCTGCCAAGGCGAGCACCCTGGAAAGAGCAACACTTCCTATGGGAGTGATGCACATCTGCATGACGCAGACCAGTTTTTGTTTTTGACTTATCCAGTAATGCTTCATGGTAGCTACCATATTCCTCATCTTCTTCGTCATCATCATTTGGCTGATGACACAAATCAACCCTGTAATGTACAAGGCCAATCAAAATTATTTCGGCACCACGTGGTGTTAACATTATACCTCAATTAGGTATTTTATTTGTGACCCTGAAAAATCCCATAATATATGATAAACCTACGCATCTCCCTCCAAATGCCAAGTATCAACAAAGACAACTGACTACTGAGATAAATGCTATTTAAAAAAATGGCACAAATTTTCTTCTGCCCTGATGTATCAACAATGTCAAAGGAGCATTTGCAAGCTATCTTTCAAGGAATAGTAAAAGCAGGTACAGATTGGATGCCTTTGAATGGTTATAGAAAAATTTACTATGTTGCATGAGCTTATACAAGAAATTTCATATTTTAATGTACGTATTTGATGTTTTACCATCTCGGAGGGCTATACACAAAAAGGACCTTACAAAATTAGCATAGTTCTTCTATTTTCAGATGCAACAGATTGTGTTTGGTTGGCCCGGGTTCAAAATACTTCAAATAACAACTGATGTATTGAAATTAATAGATGTAAGTTCCAAGTACAGAACAACTCAATCAATCAAAAACCATTTTCCTTGATTAATTTTTTTATTTCAACTTTATAGATGCTTCTTTTCATATTGACATGGCAGACTTACAGAAATTCCAATTTTAATTGTTAATAAAAAAAAAATGTTGCTAGATATTGTATCTTACCAAAATGAAAGGAGAAGGAGAAAAGCCGCCAAAAACAAGATCTGAGGACAGGCTGCAGTATATAAAATTTGTCATTATGGAATTCATACAGCCAAACTATTGTGATGAGATAACGCAATTACTGTTTGCGATAACCGAAAAGAAAAAGGAAACAAACTAATCACCCATGAGAATAAAACCGCATGAATGGGGCCAGCACTGCCAACCTTCGCATGTAGCAACCAGCGTTGAAACAAAAAAAGCCAGAAATCCTGAAACATAGAAGACAAATAATGTTTCTGCGTGTTGAATTATAGTACATTCAAAGTAACTTAAAAAAGTATAAATTTTTAACCATTTTATAATGGAAATACATTATTACTGTCCTAATGGACCCAAATTCAGTTCACTCCTTTTATTTAACTTCCTATACCATAGTTTTCTTTATTGACAAGGGCACTCCCACTGAAGTTCAGCTTAAAAATTCCAGATTGAGCTAGGAACATCGTAACGCCACTATGAATTTAACACAGGTAAATTCAAAAATTCTGTTTTGGACAATATTAGAGTTCCGGAACTTTGTATTGTAACGATTTCTAAAATCACATTAAATATCAGTCTAATTATTGGTCCAACTAGTAGGACATTTTACGTTTGAAATGGCTCACCTATGTTGCATGAACCAATCATGAGATGGAAAATCTGCAAAAAATAAAACAGCATTTGTAAATGCCATGGAGCAATCTAACTGGACACTCACTATAAGCTGATTAAACATAAAACGAAAACAGTGCTGCTAGCATCTTAAGTTCATCTCAGTTAAATTTCTTTACATGAGCGCTTTCAATTAACTTTATTATCTAACATTTTAAGCTCAAAATTTCGTTCAAATAAATTAGTAAAATATACCTTCTGGCGCGTCCAGCCTAGCTGCTGGTTTTGCAAATGAATTCTCAACAACTGCAGACAATATTAAGCAAGTTAAAAATAATAAAATTAATTAAAAAGAATCAGGCTTAGACCCATAAATAAAATAAAAAAAAAATACCATCATATATACAGACGCAAATCTTCCCTGATATCGCTTTATCACCTTATTATGGACAACAGAACAGAATAAAAAAAAACAGCATTGCTCGTACAAATCAACAATTGAACAATGGAGCATCCCTTATGACATAACATACCACAAGGCATAATTCAACAAACCCAAAATCGCAATGCTCATACGAATTGCATCGATTTCAAACCTACGTTTTCAGATTTAATCAGATTAAATTAAATTAGATCGAGAGAGACCTGAACGAAGGAGGCGATGGCAATGGCGGCGTCGATTACGGCGAGCACAGCATCGGCCGTGAGAACTGGCGCCGGGAGGCAGCTCGCACGGAGAAAGAAGGACATCTTCAACTCACCATCTACATCTATCTCAGCGATGAAGATGAAGCTAGGTTTTATCTACTCTACACCTGTGGATTTGAATCGAGGTGTGTAGAGAGGAGTGGGGAGTCAACGAGTGGGAGAGAAAGGAGAAGGGTTGGAATTTGGAAAGAGAGGCGAGAGAGAGAGAGATGGAGATGTGGTTTCGATTTGGTGAAAATCGGAAAAAGGATTCGGAGCTTGGAATGGATTGCGACGTCGGATCCGCTTTTATATACCTTTGTTTGTTTTACTCGCTCATCGACTCATCGTTCTTCATCTCCGGTCTTTCTTTCTTTCGCCTCTCCCAATTTCTGGATCTCGGAAGTCGGAATTATTTTTTTTTTTGCTTTGCTTTTCTCTTGCTTAATTGCTTTCTATTTTTGGTTTAAATGATGTTTGCTTTACGAAATCAACTTCCGTGAGATAAACTGACAGCTGTGATTGTGTTTTATTTTGTAACTCAGCCCCTTAGTTTGGGGAATTTGTTCAATTAAAAGTTGAGTAAATCAAATAAAAAGAAGTGTTTGAGAATCAAATGTAGGGAATTTCATATATAATATTTTTCTATAACAAAGTGTCTTAATAAAGAAGTTAGACATAATTTGGAGTTCAGAGAAAAAATTACAGATTTTGGATTTTTGTTTAATAATAAGGAAGATTATGCTCTCTGGCATTAGAATCCCAAACAAAGTCTCACAATTAAAGCAGTCTATGCTTTCTTTATTTTGGATTATATTTGCAAAGAACATAAGCTTAAAAATTTCAGGCTGTGCTTTAGAAAACCAGAAAAAAAATAAAATAGAGAGAGAAATAGGAAGAACTCACTTCTTCTGCGTCTCAATTACAGATTTAAAAGGTATTTTTAGAGGTACTTGAATTCTTCCTCATTTGTTAAAATAATAAATAATAAAAAAAACTAAAATATATTTAAAGTATGCACGTTACTATAAGCTCATTTGCGTTAAATGGATGCGATCGAACAGTAAAATTATGGTGTGATTTCCAAAAAGTTTTTGCTAAAGAGGCAATGAGGTGAGAAACAAGGTCTTTAATTTTCTAAAGAGGTGTTATACAAGTATACAACAACTATGCATATAAGAACTTTCTTATTTGCTATACTAAATCGCCTATTATGTCTTGTAGCATACTTGAAATATCTACATTTTATAAAAATAAAAAAAAAACTCTTTTTTTACTTGCATATGTTTGTATAAATTCAATAAATAAAAAAGAGAACATATTAAAAAAAATCCAAAATTGATGGGAACGAAAATTATACAAAAACTAGTGAAAATTTGACAAGGGCGGGAGGAAAAATTACACTAAATCAACAGAAAGATTGAGTGAACCAAACGATTTGCATTTATGACCGCGTATCTAATCAAATACAGTCAGTTGTCATTGTTTTGAAATGCCAGAACGTTCTATCCTACTAGACAATGACATTTTAATTATGTTTAAATTAAATAAATGTCCTCTTACTAGATTATCTTAAATAGTCGTAGGTTTTAAAACTTAAAAAACAAACTCTGCTGTACTATTTACAGAGAATAAAAGTTTACGTAAAAAAATTATTAATTGATATAAACAATTACGTTTGAATAACCCCTCAAATTTTCTCTATTTGAATATAACCTCCTCAAATCTTTAATATTGGATATAAGCCCCTCTAATCATGACAATCAAGAATATAAACCTTTTTATTAATTAAAATCATATTTTAATTCTCAAACTTAATTTTTGACCAAACTACCCTCTATCTTTCTAAATTAACCACAGCTCTAATAGAACGGAAATAACTTCGTTTTTTTAAATCACGTAAAGGGGTACAGGATTGGTTGATTGTTTTTTTTTTTTTTCATAGAAGCTTTGACAGCCTCTGTCAAAGGAGAAGATTGTGAGGTTGAAACCAAGCATTATTCAACAATTAGACTAAATGCTGAAGAATGCTTGGTTTCAACCTCACAATCTTCAAAAGCACACACAAATAAAATAAAATCGGTAACTTTAAACCTAGTGCGCTAGATATTGGTAAGATATTTATAATCAAATTGCAATCTTGAATAGCGAGAATATTAATATTGTTTTAAAATTACTTTATTTGCACTTTCAATTCATGCTCACCAATTTTGCAATGCTGCACCACGGATAGTGTTCTAAATACGTGTTGTGCCGTGTCTAAATTCTAAGGGATGGACACAACAAGTCTAAGGACACGGCATGCCTCGTGTCCTCGTGCCGTGTCTTTTTTAGACGTGTCGTGCCGTGTCGTGTTTTAATAGTTAAATTTCATAAAACATAATCATATACTTATGTTTAGGGATAAATTTGAAATTCAAATTATGAAATTATCCTTAAAAAATAGATAATATAAAGATTTGCTTGTTATTTCATAAAATTTAACATCTCTAACCATCATTCTAAACTTGTTGTATCTCTCGAGTTTTTGCATGCCGTGTTTTGTGTTGTGTCGTGTCGTGTCGTGTCTGGACAATTCGCTTGTCTTGCCGCGTCGTGTCTATGCCTTCAAAGTCAGACACGACATGCTTAAGTTCTCATATCGTGTCGTGTCTGTGTCTTACCGTATCGTACCACCTCCGTACCGTGTCGTGTCGTGCCGTGTTTGAACACACCATGTTTTTTTTAGAACACTAACCACGGACACCAATTACTTTCATTCATGAGAGGTAGTGGTTAATTTAGAAAGGAGAAGGACAATTTGGTCAACAATTTTAAAAATTAATTTAAGAACTTGAAAATTTAATAGGAGGGTTTATATCTAATATTAAATATTTGAGGGGTTTTATCCAATTGAAGAAGATTTGAGGGGTTTATATCTATTTTTTTCTTGAATAAAAAATTTAAAATTATACAACAAATAATACGGAATATTATAATTTCCTTTGTGGGTGGAAATGGCGCTGTTGCTCTTCCTATTTTTGAAGGAATACTAAAAATCATCCAATAAAAAGGGATTTTGCTTTTGCACTGCGCCAAGGTAAAATAGTGCTGTCAATATCTGCACCTCAATTACCTCTACCTTACAGCCTCATATCTTTGAAGTACGATGATGCATTAATTAGCAGTAATGCTCATCTACATCAAAGAACGTTAGTCAATGTTTAGTCAAGCAAGTGCACATTATTTTAAGGAGCTGATTGAAAAGGACACTGCTTCTGAGATTAAAGGGAACAAAGCTTGAGCCTTGAGATGATATGGAGAAATTTGAAAGGGAAATTTAGTAAAGAAGAAAGAATTGGGTCAAATTTTCCAGTGTGACTGACTATACGGCCCAATGTTAATGGGTTGAACTCGAATTTTCATTTAATATAGGCCGCATAAGGGAATTTGTATGTTATCCTCTGCATCAACTGCTTGTTTATTTGGAAATTGATTTCCACCGTCGCTGCCATCGCAAGTGAAGTGCTCCCCTCATCCACCCAGCGCATCCTTCTCTCACCCAATGCATTTTATTTCGTACATAAATGTTCAGTTGGATAAATGCAAATGTTCCGTTATTTGAGTATAAATGTTCAGTTAGTTGCAATAAAAAATATAAATATTATAACAAAAAATATTCATTTTATTAAGTATAAATGTTTAGTTTAGTAAATACAAATGTTCAGTTGGGTAAGTACAAATGTTTTATTAATTGAATATAAATGTTCAGTTAGTTGCAATAAAAAATATAAATATTATAAGCAAAAATGTTCATTTGGATAAGTATATATGTTTAGTTTAGTAAGAACAAATGTTCAGTTTAGTAAGTACAAATGTTCAGTTTATTAAGTATTACTTTTTAGATTTTTTAATAGGTGCAATGGTAAGCGAAGGGGTCACGAATTAGACAAAAAACACATGAAAAAATTCGAAAGGGTTATGAACCGGTCCGGTTCAAATAAAATTTTTTTTCGATTCTGCCCCTGGTGCGCCTCTCTACAAGACTGACGCGCGATTCTATATAATAAAACCATTATCTGTCACATTTGACTGAACACTTTTGATTGTTAAACTGAACACATTTGGTTGTTAAACTGAACATTTGTAACAGAAATCTGCTAGTCACATGAGACTCACGCGCACGCCCTCTGTTCAGTGATGGCACGCGATGGTTTTTTTAGCGATGTCACTTATTATTTCTATGTTTATTTGCCTTGCCTAAGGCCTAGGGATAAGGCACTTAAGCACACATATATCATTCATGATTCATACAGTCAGATTTAAAAAATACAGTGACGAGCTAATGCTCATATCGTTTGTTATCCTCTGCATGTCTATTATCGTTATCGTTGCTTACATGATTACATCTCTCGCGACATTCCGAATGGGCATGATGTCTCCCAATTAGTGACCTATCATACATTATGTTATACAAATAGGCATATCATGCATCACGCTACAACAAAGTCCATATTATATAATAACTGCATATGTTTTTATAAATGTGTAAGAACTTGATAAAAATTGACTACAAAGTGCTCTCATCGCAAACATATATAAGGCCCACAGACTTTGAAATTTCGGTTTTGAAACTTGAACAAACGCCTGAGTCCTGACGCATCCAATCCAATTGTTCTAAATGTCAAAGTATGCTTATCAGTAAAGTTTTGCGCTTTGGAATTCTTTTTCACTTTTAATTTTTTTTTGTTATTTATTTTATTTTTCTTAGGGAGGAAAGGTCCGTGCTTTGCAAATCCAAAGTAGTTTACTTCTCCTAAAGTTAATTGAGAATATATTGCACCTAAATCTTCATTGAATCATTATTATTCCTGAGTTGACTAAAATCCCAAAACTTCCAAAGGTACAATAATACGACAAGAACAAAATAGTATTATATTTGTGCGAATTTTCTCAAATTAAAGAGTTTTAGCTGCGACCCTAAAAAAAAAAAAGGTTTTAGCTGCAACTAAGTTTTCTGATCGAAGAATTGAAGTTAGGTTTCCCACAAATTTCCCACAAACATAATTACAAACACCTTGAAATCATGCACCGTCATTTACCTTTTCAATCCATTATTAGGACTTGTACCAACAACCCATGTAACTAACATATAAATAATCCAAGGTTCAGGTTCCATAAAAGCAAAATCACAAACAGGTTGAGTGCAAACCAAGATGAACTCCGACTAATCATAATTATCAAGAGTCGAAATTATCAAAACACTCGTAAGTCATAACTGGTGAATACTCAGAAATGACCACCACAACAGAGAAAAAAGAAACAAAGAGCAAATACAAGTACAACTGCCTCAACACAGTAGAGAATGTGAAAGAGAAAGTCGTCGAGGAGAGAGAATCCGAGATGGAGACCTTGCCATGACGAGCTTGAAGGAGACGAAGAAGAAGATGAAGAAGAAGAAGAGAAGAAGCTGAAGCTGAAGCTCCAACTCCATGGCCACTGGAAGACTGTCGTTGAGTTGAGCTTCTTGAACCACCTTATCGCCATGAAAGAGTGAGAGAGACGGAGAAGATGTTTGTCTGATATTTATGGAGAAGAACAAAGAGAAAGAATTGGGGATTTAGTGGATGGTTGAGATTACAAATTTGAAAAGTTAGAAAGAGAAGCGAAAAAGAGGGGAACAGCAGAGCCCCTGCTAGAGGGATTTGCTGCGGGTAACATGGTATTGATTAGGAGTGTGTTTTCCTTTTTGTTTCATTCTATATATGAAGTATTGAAGTATGCAAAATATCGTAAAATTATCCAGATATTTTATTTTTAAATAAGCCCTTCAATTCTTGTAGCTATTAACTAATAAAGGGTCTGCTTTAGAAAAGACTTTTTAGACAAAGGAAAAATAAGGTAAAGTAAACTTTAAAAAGTTTACTGTCCGAATCACTTACTTGCTCCACAAATCAAATTATTAATGGAAGGAAATGGAAGACAATAGAAGAGGCACACTAAAATTTAAGAAAATTTAAGAGTAAACTTGTACACCATAATTTGGAGGGTAACAATAACCGGGCAACCTTACTCTCCCTCCCTTTCCATTCCTTTAATACTGTTGTTCTGGAGCATATCCTAAAAAAAAAGTCACTATCTAATCTTCATTCAAAAAAAAAAAAAAAAGAATTATAAAAAAAAAAAACAGAAAGAAAGAGTTACTATGTTTAGATAATTTAAGTCAGTACAGTTAGTTGGACACTTGGGACTTTATTCATTGTCGGAATTATTCCTTAATAAAGTGATAAAAAACAATTTTATAAAAGCCTAATTAGAACCGAAATGACCCACAACATATGTGTTGGTGGCTTTGAAGTACATGTTAGAAACAACTAGGCATTTTAGAATTTAGTAAGACAAAAGCAACAAACAACAATCAAGATTTCTCTGAACAAATTTAAGGCAAAACAGAACATCAGGGAGATTGGTATTCTTATTATTCTTATAAGTACTAAGATTTAAAAAAAATATGAAAACAAAAAATATTGCTAATACAGTTACATATAAGAAATTTTTTTAAATAGACTAATATATATAGGCCTGATCAAAATTACATTTTTTTTAACATGCGATTTCATTTCATCTCATTTCGTTGGAAAATTCACGATCAAAATGAACGGATTTGGTGTAATTTGGTTGAAATTTTCATGTAATTAGATCTAACGAAATTCTGTGAAATCAATTGAATTGAAATTAAATGAAATAAAATCCCATGTAAAAAAAACATTCTGATCAGGGCCATAGATTAGATTATGTTTTACTCCATCTTTATGGTAAAATCATAACCAATTTTGTTTGTCGGGTTAATCGGCATACAATGATATGATCTGTATCTGATTAATTATTTCAAATTCACGATTTTCTTCACGACATGGTCGTGGCATACATTCTTAAGAAAGATAAATCAATATATTTCATTATAATTTTATCCGGACAATTTAAGTTACAAGAGAGTAGTGATGCGTAGAAAAAAAATTAAATAAAAATCATATACAATTAACTTCTATCTTATAAAAAAAATAATTTCACAAACAACCTTTAATAGTTGAGCATTTGTCATTCTCCCAAAACCTGGCTAAAAGATCTCCATCTCTCTCTCTTTCTCACGAACAATATCTGGTCCAATCGTCCAAAATTTATGCATTACCGAACAAAATATTAGTCCACACGTCCACATCTTATCTCAGTCTTTTTCTTTGCTTTATGTTACCTATGCAACCGTTGGGAGTGCACAATTGGGCCACACCGATAGACTCCATAAGCATGAAAAGCACCTTAATTATACTTGAAGTGACACGACAAATTTAGAAAATTTATGCATTCGAAACTTGCTAATGTAAAAACTTCTAGTAAAATTTTAAATAACACTAATTAATGGCTGTTAGACTAACACGTTGGTCTCGCCAAGTTAAAAGAGGCTTATCGTGCTTCTACTTTTTTTAGTTCTTTTCAAACTCATTTGTATAAAATGTTGTCTAACAAAATATGTCCACAGCTTTCTCAAACCCAAAGTTACTCTTCTTGATTTATTACAAGCTCGCAATATATTTGCATATTATTATTATTATTATTATTTTTATTTAGCAATTAGCATTGTTATGCCGTATACTTCATAATAGTTATCCTCAGAAATCTTGAGTTAACACAAAATTTTATTATGTCAGTTCAGGTCGCTCAGACCGTCTAATTATAATTACGAATACATTTATAAGAAACGATCAACTTTGAGATCCATCACCAAAATCTGAATTTTAAAAAATCTAGTAAATTATTTTACATCCGAACTTTAACCAATTTGTTGAATTAATTTGGCTTCCCCACCTACCCAATATACAAGCCGACATAATTATGGTGTCTTTTTTTGAGAAATTTTGTTGTCATGGATTTACTGGAGAAGATTAGTTGCATGGGTGACCTTAATAAAGCTATTCATCATACATGCAAAAGCAATAGTAAAAGCGAGTCTCATGACTATGTCAAAACAATCCTCTAAAATTTCATGCATGTTCAAATGCATCAATTTATATTTCTGACTCACTGCACCCTTTAGATTTTTCACGAGGTACAGAGGATCCTAAATTTATTCACAGCATTCAATGTAGAGAGTCTAGAGACCATTAATTTAACCTGACTTGGGTGTCCATTTTGTCTCGGAATGCTCAGAATCAAGGCCAATTGTACGGGAATCACACCACCACCACACCAACAACTAATCTCCTTTGATAGAGGGAAAAAAGGCAAAATATCATTCGAGAAGTAGAAGTATCTTTTTTGACCGACTGACTATTGGAAGTTTTCGGATTTTTGTGCGTAATTGACTTATTTCTGGCCCAAATTGACCGATTTTTAAGTTAATAGTATGTTTTGTTGAACTTTGAGAAGATGAAAAGTATACTAGGAACAAAATGGTCATGATAGACTAAAAAAATCCATTGTAAAAAATATCTTTGCTAATAGAAAAAGAGAATGAATACAAAACAAGTAGCTCTGGAAAAGACTTTTATAGGTTAGCCCACTTGACCCAAAACAAAACTAGAAGTCACTCCCTTTTTCTTAAAGGCCCCTCTATATGCGAAATTCATAAATAGTCTTGTTGTGGAAATTTTGAAATGTATTGTTTTTGTTTAATTTTTTTTAGTAAAATAATCCCGGTGACCACTTAACATTTTTGTTTTTCTTATATTTCGTTCCAAATCGTCCCACCTTAATATTGTCCCCTCATTTTTTCCATTAAAAAAGATAGAAGAAAGAGAATACAAATTATAGGAAATACTAAAGTATTAATAATGTGTATATAAAGTTTAATGTGTCATACTACTAGGTACTTCTCTCCTTTTTTTTTTTTTTTTTTTTTTTCCTTTTCGGCCCCTTTGGTTTTCTTCTTTGTTTATTAATTTTTTTAGTTGCAAATTTTTTCAAGACATAAATGAAAAAAAAAAATGGTAGAGTCCAATATATTGTACGGATGGGTTCGTTCAATACGATCATTCTCATATTTTAAATTTCAAATAATCGATCTGAACCATTCAATTTGTTTTCCATATTGAAAATTTATAAGAAACAAATTTTATATTTTTTCAATTTTTTTTACAATTTTTTTCAATATTTTAGAAAATACATGATACAAGCATTACGGACCCTCCAATAACAATGATTTTGAAAAATAGTAAAAAAATATAATAAAAAATTTTGAAAAAAAAATATAAAATTTGGTTTCTTATAAGTTTTAAATATTGAGAACAAATTGAATGGTTCGGATCGATCATTTAAAATTTCAAATGTGAGAACGATCGTATTGGACGGACCTCATCAATCCAATATATTAGATTCTAGCATTTCTAAAAAATATATATATATATATATATATATATATATATATATATATATATATATAATTCAACAACATAGAAGCAAATGTAGCCTGCCACAATCGTCATAATAGAGAGAGCGTCACGTTTGTGGTGTTCTTTTCCTTGATTAGACCTCTAATTATAACTAGCATTATTTGTGGGAAGTTGTTCTAACGTGATTTTTGCGTTGCACTTTTTATATAAATTTAATTCCTGCGATTTCTCCTTCGACGCTTCTGCACCGATACATTTTTAGTTAATTTAATCTCCGAGAGTGAAAAAAATAATTAGACAACAGTCAACAGGGATTCAGGGAAAGAAGGTTCGTTTCCTGTAAAAGTAAAACATGATATTGATAGCAAAAAGAAAACCGGACAGGAAGTACCCAATATATTAGTACCCAACAGGAACAGTCAGGAAGTACCCAATAAATATGTTAGTACCCAACTCTCTTATCGTATCGCCAACCCAAAGCAGCCCAATATAATTTCAAGGCTAGTATGAAATAACGAAAGCGGTTGCACTAATTTGTGCCTATGGGCCTAGAATTGAATCATGACTTATGAGACGTGTTTTGGGCATTTAAATAAATCATTCATTAAACAAAGAAAATTGAAATATATGTAGGCCTATCAAACTTGCAAAATGACTACGTAAAAGGTCTCTTACATTTAACATTCCGTTTAGAGAACGGAAATATTTTTTCTTATGTTTAACGTTTCATTGAGTAAACGTAAGGATTTCGTTGTTAGCACACATTAAATATTTAATTATCAGTTGATGTTTAACGTTTTGCTTACTTTTTGTCGGCCCAAACTTAAAGGATTTTGGACTCCGTTTAACGTTCCGTTCAGCTTATACTGAACATTTAATTGTTTATACGGCTCAACCCTGACAGGCCTGAATATATGGATGCAAGCTTAACATTAAAATATATGGCCTACTCAGTCCACATCTTTTTATATTATTTGTGAGAACTCGGTCCACTTATCCACTATGCATGTCACGTTTAGTAATGTGGGCCTTTTCATTTGACTTTAAGAAGTCAACGACGTACCTTTTTATATTTATGGGGGCACAAACATACGGTCCTTCTAGGGCTGCATAACGTCTAAAACGACCACGAAAACGGTCAGTTTCGTTAACCGTTTTGTTTTGAAAATGAAATTGACTACCATTTGCGTTAACTGTTTCGTTTTGAACAAAACAGTCGAAATCACGAAAATACACATGGACGAAACCGTTTCAAGCTTTCGTTAACCATTTCGTTTTTGAAACGCAACCAAAATCTTTAACTGTTTTGTTTCGTTTTGGACGAAACGAAACGAAAGGACGGTCGAAACGGTCACCGTTTTCACCCCTAGGTCCTTCATTGACTAAAATCATCATCAAACTACTGTTAAATTTTATTTTCGTGGAAATGGAGTATAACTTTAAGTATGACTTCAATAGATTGTCAAATAAACTACAATGTGATTTGACAAATGATAAACGACTACTATGTTTAAAATGTGCAGATTTGTGTCGACACTTATCTCAACTAACATCAATCATTAATAAAGGACTCCAAACAGAAATTATACAAAGTAGGATAGGTTCATTGCACATGAATTAATGGCCCAGTCCATTAGCACTACCAGGAACTTTTGTCAATCTGTATAAAAACCGATACTCAGGATTTTTTTCTTTGTTATTTCTATTTATGTTTCAATTTGTAAAATTTGCATCAGTTTCTCTACTATTTTCGATATTTTACCAAGCCTACATCGAATTCTAAGTTAAAATAATTAACTATGTCTTTTCAGGCCGATGTATTTAACATAATTCTACTCCCCCCCCCCCCCCCCCCTAACTAGCACCATGAGGTATGCTTACATTTTAATTATTAAGCACATATGAGCACTTGGACTATTTTGCCTTTTTTAAATATACAACTCGTGACTTTCAAGCATTTGTAATTTGCTATCAAAGGGTTATCTATGACTAGAAGAAGGATCAAATGGTAAGGCATTGACACACACTGTCACAAATTAACATGAAGACAGGAAAATGCAGCATTATTGTGTTCCTTATTTTTATTGTGACATGTATCACAACAGAACAATCCATCAATGTTTATATGATGGTCTAAAAGACCAACTAAAAAGGGAGAATGAGTTTTGTGGAAAACTTGCACTACTCAAATCAAGTATACATTTTTTGACTTGACTGTCCTATAATAGAATTGAAAACTTGAGTTATTCTCAGAAAATGCGACACTCGTATCACGCAGTCAAGCAGTTGCTTATAGTCCAAAGAAAAAAGGACAAAAATTCAATGTAAACTTTTACCATAATTAGTATAGCCACATGAAAGAAAAAGAAAAAGAAAAAAAAAACACCTATAGTCCTATAGGGATGAGGCAAATGGAGATTTTTGAAAATGTCACTTCTTAATTATTTGTATTAGTATAATTGGAGGGACGCCGGTGAGTGATTTATCTTCAGAAAAATTAATTACATATGTTTCAGGTTACTTTTCCCAACCTTTTTCTCCAAGCTGGAAAAGTTACCAAAAGCATGAGAAAGAAAGGCAAGTGAATTAAGAACCACTTTTTGATGTTTCAAAAGTCCAAAGTCTCCACTAGGCACCACATCCTTTCATAAAAACTATTCTCATTCTAGAAGGTGTTATATTAGAACTCTTAATACTTAATAGTAAGTGCTGGATCTTCTGACCAAGTCCACTTCTGCAAAATCAACAAAAATTATTCTTAGACTCAGTCATTTTTTCCCCTTAGTTTCATGCATATTTTGAAGGATAATCTGTTAATAGAAATATTGATGTAATTATCTTTGTATCAAATGCACCATCCATTTATTTTATTTTTCTCATGTTTGGTTTTTGAGAACGATACCTGATTCTCAACATTAAAATTTTTTACATTTGAATTTGTAGATTTGTAGTAAGAATTGAAAATTTTCGACATAGAACTTGAAAATGAAAGGATACCGATATGTGTAAAAAATTACTACAAGTTGCATTTTAATAAGCAAAGGATAAAAAAAGTGGATACAGATCATGCATAGCACTAAATAAGGTACATCACAATAACATTTTGATCACACAAATGAATATATATATTTTTTGTTATAATCGTTTCTTTTTCGTAGTGAATTGTTTGCAGTCCAAATGCCAGGCAGGAAGGTTGTATTATATCCCGTGTAAAAAGCGAAATCAGATGTTAATTAATTCATTGCCAAAAAAGGAAATAATGTCAGTATTTTTTTTTCAACAAGCTTAATTTTTCTGTTTATTTAAAGAATCAAAGATATTTTCACCAGGGTTAATTATATATATAGCGAGAAAAGCTAAGGATAATGCATTACATAGACGGGATCTGTGCGATGCATCTGGATCTCGATTTTTAAGTTTAAAATGATCTATTCATATCGTTAAATTTTTTTTTATCTTTTATGAAATCAAAATTTGTGTTCTTTTCAAATTTATTGTATTCTAGTTAACAAAATACTGGTTAATAAAAACTTCAGGAGGAGTTTACACCAGTGTTTTGAAAATCGTATCGGATACCGAAAAATTCCAGTAATACCAAAAATGGAACAGTGACCGAAACAGCGGTATCCGATATAATGAGAGGAAATACCGGATAATTTCAGAAAATACTGAGAAATACCGGATTTCGGCCATCTGGTTTACACTGTACAACGAGCAAAAAGAATCTTACCTAGTAAAGAGAATTTATTTAACACATATGCCCCACTAAATTACTAGATCAGAATTTATAAAGAAGCACCGACGATGGTCCAATTTATCATGTGGGGGTTAAGGAAGTTTCTGAGAATAAAAAAGTCAGGTCATGAACCAAACTAGATCATGATTCCTCCAGTTGCTTCTAGTGTGGAATTTACGTTGTAAAGGAAAACCATAAAAAATGTGATTTTCAATTTAAATAGGTTTTGCTCCCAAGATTTTGCTCCCAAGACAGTTAACATCTCTGGTAGGCTGGTAGCGTAAAGAATTAGGTGCTTGATAGCCTACTGGCCTACTTTACCTACAATAAAAAGGGGATTTGACCCCTTCTTCATTTACTTTCTTTCAAAATAACTGTGATAATCTTGACTTAGTCAAGATAAGGGTCACCTTTTTTAAAGTAGGCTGTCAAAGATCTCCCTGCTTCTTTTCTCTGAGGAATATAAATATTTCTTATTAATGTAATATTCCTAATGTACATTGCATTTAGTTAAAAGACATCAAAACTAATTAGCTCATCATGATGTAATGTGCACTTAATAATTGGGTTGTTCTCTAACTTTCAGGTACTAACTATGTGTACTAGGGTTGCTCTATGTCCTTTCAATTCGGGAAAAAATTACTTACAAATAGTTAAGTTCTTAGAATGGAACAATTTCTAAATTTTTTTTTATAAAGTATATTTTGGACTCAAATAAATTGATTCTGAAATGCCAAAGATACAAATAAAATATAATACAATTAACTACACAATAATTTATGTAGAGAGCACAATAGAATTGCATTGTATAAAGAGTACTTATATTGTAATTTAGGCATATCAACCATGTCTCTCGAGAATTGCTTTCCTCACTCCTTGATTCGGAGATACACTCCAAAATCTATTTTAATGACCAAAATACCTTCAACTATCTTCCATCATATTTTTTCAGATGTAAATAAATCAGGGGTATTTTGGTCATTATTCAATAAAAAAAAGGGGAGTGTATCTCCAATTGTGGGCGTGAGGAAAACAATTCCCATGTATCTCATTCAAATGAGAAGGGAGAAAAATGACACATGAGTTTTTTGTTTTTGAGTATGACACATGAGTTATTCGACAAAGGCTTTAATGTTGTTGTTGTTGTTGTTGACTCATTCGATAAAGATAAATATAAGAATGAAAAAAAGTCGGATATCCAATAAAAATTCATGTAACATGAATAAAATGCTGGGAGGGTTTACCATTTTATGTATCATAAATTAGAAAAAAAAAATTACTAAATGTTGTAAAAAATTCCTCAACACTTTCTAATTCGATATTTTTAATTTATTGTTTGTTATTATATAAATATTAACGGTTATTTGAGAGGCCCCTCCAATTCCAAATATCATGATGGGAATTGGTTAAAGAAATTGTTGGTTGTAAGAGGAAGTACAGAAACAATATCAGTACTTCAAACATAACAATTGTATTAAAAAAATACCAAGGCCCCTAGTGGAATCAATCAGCTGTGGAAAGACTCGAAACAGTTTGGCAACCTACACATATAGGTTTAGCATTTTGCGTGCAAGTAAAACTTTCCTGGATAAAAAAAATAAAGGTGTAGTAAATTTTCCACTTGCTACCATGCCTTTGGAGGATTATTTTGGCGACAACTATATAACATTTGTTTTCGCCTAACTGGATATATAATTCAAATAGTTTGGAGAATGACTTGTGCTAATAATTACATAGATATTTCTTGTCCAAATGCATTTCTATATATTTTTTAGATTCTGTACCATGATTGAAATTTCCCGAATGAACTAATTGGATTGGAAATGGGATGGGACCTTAAGAAAATATAGGTAAACTGCGCGAAAAAAATAGCAAGAAAACAATCAGTAGAATTATGACGATCCTAAAACAACAAAAGCCATTAATTATTCGGACCATTGCCACTTTGCTGCATGCGAGAAACGCGTCGTTTGTATTAAAAAGATTAGTACATGATGGTACAACAGTTTTGTCACTATACATGATACCAATCAATTAAAGTTGGCACATTAGCACCATACACCAAAATACTAGTCAAGGACGTACTTGAGATTTTATCCAATTATATTTTATTTTTAATAGTAAAATAAAAAGTTCTCCTGATTTACTTTCAAATTAAATTATGTATAAAAAAATTTCTCATTCGGATTTTAAACCTTAATATGTTAACATGTTATTAGTTGTCATTAAACGAAAGATTGATTCTTCATGCCCAATTATATTGAATTATTGATTTTATCGTACAAGTTTTTCATTGGAATCCTCAAATAATCTGTAAAATGGAAGAGGATCCCAAGACGCAATAGTGATTATTGGGGCATAGTAGAACTATATGTGAAGTAGTCGGAAACTAATATGGTCAGCGGAAATGTAGTCAAGAATTCTGTCTCCCAAGTGGGTATGTGTACAGTTATCACGGCAACATTTCAAAATATCTATTTGCCAATATTTGAACTTGACCAAACTTCCAAAGAAGGAAGCATGATTTAGTCCATCCAAGCCTCTTTCTTTGGAAAAAAAAAACCCCTCATTTTTATGACGACTGTGGGAAAAAAAAAATCAAATAAGAATAAACATAAGAAAAGTATATATTTAGGATGGCACCATGAAATTGTGGTGATGATGACACAACCTCAATATATAATGTATAGTAAATTGTTATATATGGTATCAACTACAATGAGTCAGAAAAACAGGAACAAAACAATTACAGAAATGATATATACAGTTGTAAAGTACTAATTCAAATTAGCAAACAGTCAAATTAATTAATGAGTGAGAGCAAGAGCATGTACGGTTAACTAGAAACACAAAAAAGCCAACAAGTTAACATCCTGTACACGCTCAATTTCTTAAAGTCTTGAACAACCAATTTGGTAACACATGTATAATTGGACCAGCCCCGACCAAAATGTGGTCCTGAATTACGGTGCAGCACGACAGTCGGTATCGATGAATTTTCGCAAAGGAGGTCGACTCCTGTGTCATGTCATGGTTGCAAAAAGGGATGGCATTTCGACTTTCTTCTTCAACTTCCTCCTCCCTCCATGAAAGGGACCTCCATTTTTCCTGTAGTTCAGTCTTAATATTCTTCAAGTTTCTTGTATAACATTCGGTGTTGCGGGTTTGTAGATATGTGCCTGTTCATGCAGTGCAAAGTACATTAAATTTAATTAAGTTTAATGTCCATGCCATCTAATAAGCAAGATCATATCCTAATTTTTTTTATTTGAATATTGGTATCAAATATACTAATCAGATAGAAATATTTATGTAAACAGAATATGATTTCAAACTATAACAGAGGTTGTCTAGAAACATCAAGTTCAAACATGAAATCCTATACCACAAGCGCCACAAGGAGCTGTTTCGTGCGGTCAACAATATCAGGCAGTGTGCTTCTAAGCCTTTTATAAGAGAGGGGAAAATTAATTAACAAAAGATAGGAGATGAGAAAAGAAAATGGAAAAAATAATAAAAAAAAGGAAAGAGGGGTCGTAGTCTCGTAGGTAAGAAGCAACCGTCCCCAAAATGTACACCATGTATTGCCATCTTATATCTTCTGTCGGATCCGCACACTACCATTGTGCATGGGTGAAAACGGGGCGGATAATATCCGCTCCGACTCCTACCCGTATCCGAAAAAAAAGCAAATTCGGATAGTAATATTCGTATCCGAACGGATATGGATGTGGATATGGATATATATATATGAGAAGCAATATTGATGCGGATTCGGATACGGATATAGATAAAATATCCGTATCGGCATTTTTATATAAATGGATATCCAAATTGACAATTTTGATTTACTAATCTTTGTTGGACATATATATTTTTTTGTATATCTTAGAATATATTATCATTCTTACTCTTTAGAAATTTAGTAAAAAGAATATTTTGTTATCAATATTGTTGATTGATGAATTTTATAATTTTTCATGATTTTATTTTTGCTTAGGTTCATTAAAAAATGTAGATATATTATTTTTTTTATTGTCCGCCAATAATCATGGTATAAAAAGTTTGAGATTGAAATTTTTAGCGGAAAATGAATTATCGATTAAGATTTTTTTTAATGAAAATATCGTGCAAAATAAAGTGCGTATAAAACAAAATATATTCATATCCGTTTTCATGTCCAATAATATCCGAATCGTATCCGTATCCGAATATATCTGTATCCGATCTGTTTTCACCCCTGATTGCACACCTATTTCCACCTGTCTCTTCACTCGTCCTTTCTGATAATGCACTCCAAATTTGTTCCAGATTGATTCGCCATCTCAAATTAGTTTTTGGAAGTGAAAAATTGGGATGCTTGATTTTCAAGTTAAATATCCATAAAAATCTCCGGTCAGATATTGAACCTGTGACATTTCAATCAAGATATATTATATTTTGTCACTAGACTAGAGACTTATTTTGCTCAAGTATGAATGAAGCATTAGTGTTTTCTTTTTTCCTCAGGTCTAAATATTTTTAATGAAGCATGGCTAACTGAACATTATTTGGTATAGTTTAAAACATACATGTACTGTTCTATTTAATTTTTACAAGCTAAGCTCTTCACTGCAGCCTCTGTTGCAAACCCATAATTTTGTTGTTGCGAATAGTTTAGCTTTTAAAATTACGCTCAACTAAATGCCAGATGCAACAAACAAGCGAAATAGATTTCATGGATATCATATTTTAAAGAAAGAACAATATCTAGTACTCTGATAACATAATTTACTGTTCTTTTCTTTGATAATGATAATTCACCAAGTGTGATTAATGAGCTTCCAATGATTGAAAATGACCTCAGTCCAAAGATTTCGGCAGATTAAATATTTAATTTGTTAATCTCCACTTTAGTCTCACACAGTGATCACTATTGTGATTACTTTTTAAGAAAAATGTTCTATGTCTAAATGCGTTATACATTGTATAGCTACCGTAAACAGGATTAATTGGATATCGATCTAACATACATCATGTTCACAACTTGTAACATTTTTTTATAATAATATTTTTCTTCTTTTGTAAATAATTAAAGTGAGGCAACAAGCTGAGCGAATTCTTATCTGTTTCTCACTTGGTACCTGTTGCTAAGATTATCTAAAATAAATATTCTCTTCTCTATGCAGGATTCATACCGTAAAGATTACTTCCGTAGATTAATTGAGAAGGCTTTTTGAATTTTTCACAGTAAAAATACTAAAATAACCACATATACAAAATAATAGTAAATGTAATAAAAATATTTGTAAATCTATGGTGTGATGCATGCATAACGGTGATTCAACATTATTAGAATTCTAAGTCTCTATATATTGTTCGGATTCAAGCGGTGAAATTTAACTTCTCAATTCAATTTACATTAAAAAATTTACCTAACTCAAATATTATAGTCTTAGGATTATTATTACTTTTATATGAAAATATCTGTTTACAGGATATATAGTTTTAAAAATATATCTTCCCAAATCAATCCAAAAAAATAATAAGAAAATTTCAAGAAAATGTAAAATTTAATTTCTTACAGGATTAGTTCAATACGCAGATTAAATCCGGCATATCGATCGGAATAACAATTGAAGAAGAAGAAAAAAATCCATATCAGAACTAGTACTAGCACGGTTAATGCTGTCAGTAACCATAGTCTTATTCCTAGAAGTGTGATAAATAAGAATAGAATAGGTTGTTCAAGAACAACGGTGGTGAATAAGAAACAATAAAGAATTGTTTATTCATAAATTAAGAGATATTGTTTGGGTGGTTAGTTAAAAATAAGAATAAGAAAAATAAAATATAAAATAATGATTTGTTATTGGATAGTTAGCTTATTCCAATCTAGTTCTAACATTTTATTGGAACAAGAACAAGAGCCCGAATAAGCTATTCCGCTAGTTCTAAAATGTATTTGGCGACCTCTAAAATTAGCAATTCCGAATAAGATCTTATTCCAGGGTTCCAAACACCCTTAGACTAGAGTATTTTTCTTTTGGTCCCGTTATATTACAAACTTAGGTCCTGATTAGAATCACTTTTTTTTTTTTAATGCGGGATTTCCATAACATTTCATTTCATTTCATTTTATGAGAACTTTTTTTATCAAATGAATGGATTCGATGTAATTTGATAATATTTCCATGTCACTAGACTCAACAAAATCCTGAAAAATCAATTCTAATAAAAAATATCAAATGAAATTTCACATAATAATCATTTTCATCAAAGCCATAAACTATAATTAAAAATACTATAAAAAGCGTTGCATAAATATATCTTGTAAGTTGTAATAACTCATTAAACATTTGTAATCAATGAATTTTTTTATTGCCCTGTGATGTAACATGTACGAAAGAGCTCTCATCTCTATCTTTATATATAGGGAAAATTGGGTGTTTACCCCTTTAATCTTCACTAATTGGATATATACCCCTCTAATCTTTAAAATTAGATATTTACCCCTCAAATAATATTTATTAGCGGTATTTACCCTTGTCAATATTTCTAATGATAATTTAAATTATAAAAATTAATTTCGTAATTTTGGGACCAAAATGTCCCTTCTTCCTATCTTCTATTCTTCTCCACCGAGCTTGCTCCCGCTCCGTTGTACATATAGTTGCTAATATCTTAAATTTAGCTTTTGTAATAATTTCTGTATACGATTTTCAATTTAAATTAAGGGACAGATATGGAAATTAACAAAGGTACCTTCATTAATTTACCTTTTGTATCATCCAAAAAGATGATTTTTCTAGATGCTAATTGATAATAATTATTGTGATTTCAAGTATAATGCTTTTCTAATTGATTATTTATTTGCTTTCTCTATTAGAATATAGGTTTCATGCACTTTAGTTTTATGGGCAACGTTTCTCATCGCGGCACCTTATGTGCTTAGTTGGGGTAACTGAATCCAAGAGATGCGTTGGAAAAATGAGTAAATCTGTGTTGAATCAAACTTTTTAATAAGAATATGCGTGCTTAAAGTTTACCATGGGCGGCGTGAACTATTGCTTGGAGGGGAAAGGGGTATTTTGGTCTCAAAATAATAAAATTAATTTTTATGATTTAAATTATCATTTCAAATATTATAAGGACATATATCCCTAATGAACATGATTTGAGGTGTATATATCCAAATTTAAAGATTGAAGGGGAACATTTCCAATTAGAGAAGATTAGAGGGGTACACATCCAATTTTCCCTTATATATTAAACAAACAAAAACAGTAAGTTTTTTATTCTTATCCTTGTATCTGATAGCAATACAAAGACTATTTTTTATTTTATCCTTATCTGATAAGCCGGAAGAAAGAAAATCTTGTGAAATCCACTTTATCAGATATGGAAATATGATAAACATATTTTATTAGTAGTTCTAACAGGAACCAAAGTATTTTACAACCAACCATATATATAAGATAAAGAAAAAACATATATAAACCCCTTTCTATTTCGTTTATTCGCTCTTATTTATTAAAACTTTCTTTCTTTTTCTTTGCATATTATTAACCAAATACCATGTTAGCGAAATGACAACAGAGTACAGACCAGCGTTTTATAAGGGTAGAGAAAATTATTCCATCTCTTTTATAAAAACTCGGGAAATATGATGTACAATAAAAAATTGAGAGAGTCAAATATTTAGGTGGGGTCTTGCTACGCGAGTAGGACGCAACAGTCCGGAACCATCGATCTCTGCAGTGTTACAGTGGTCCATCAGAATCGTCTGATCAATGATGGATGACCTATAATTAATATCGAATTCGCACGGTCATTGATCGATCGGTAACCTGTAATTAATATCAAATTCGTACTGTCCGTAAATTTCAACCGTCCAGATTCGATTAGCACCGCAAAGGATATTTATTTGCAACAGTCCATGTTGTCACAAAATCCTCTCCATTTTATATAGAAAAAATAAATCAAGGGATGATGTATTCCGTATTCGCTTCTTTTTTTTTTCTTTTTTTTTTTGAGAAGATATTCGCTTCTCAGGGTCTCACTTACGCGTGCTTCACTAATTACAATTTCCAAGTGATGGATAAACATAAAGTGATGAATACCTTCAGTGGCTTTTTTTTTTAAAAAAAACAAAGCAAACTTTGTTTCTGTTATTCCAACAATTCCCAATTGACAATGTAAAAATATTAAAATATCTTCAAAATATATGTGGCAAAATTAACATAATGAAAAGATTAACTGTTGACTGATCTCCATGAACATAGCAACGTTGACGCAATATATGGTTTTTATTTATTCCATATAGTTTTAAATGGATATCTCCAGTTCTTTTATTACTGGAGAGAAGCCAACATGACATGCTCTCATTGAAAGCAAATGACCCAGAAATGCCAGAATCCAAAACAAAGGTCTCAGTAGCTTGGCCCATTGACTAGAACAAATTTAAACTAGCAAAATACATCAACTACCATTTTGAATTTTTTTGATTCCATCTAGTAGACTAAACTTAAAAAATATAAGAAAAATATTCCCTCAATTAGACTAGACCTTGAGTTGAAAAGGCTCAACTTCAGTTGCCGTACGATTTCAGTTGGGAAAATGCGTGCAAGGACGGAAAAAAAAACACATTTTTAAACTATATATGGTAGTTTAACTAATGTGGGTATGAATTTGTGACCCCTAGTGTTAATGGTATAAATATATGACATAGAAAAATATTAAATTGTATACAGAAGAGAAATTAAAATTCTTTACATGTTTCTTCGACCCAAAAAATGCGCTTCATTTTGTGCATGGATGAGAAAAAAAAAACAAAATTTTTATTTGCTTTGCCACATTGCAAATTAAATGCGCCACTATTGTTTTTTCTCCATTTTCTTGTCTTGCTGGGTTGTAGTTATCAGGTATGTATGTCGGCAAGAAATTCTGTATATATTCCTGCCATGTGGCAAAAAAAAAAAAAAAAACGTGTTAATTTTTTGGTAGCTAGGAACAGTGCTATATATTCTCATATACATATGTGGGGAAAAAAAGTGAATCCTCGTCCAAAGCATCTGTACTATGCTATCATAAAATATTTGAAGTGGAAAAGAGAGATTTTATGAAATTGACATCATAACACATGCGCAAATTATTTTATTTTATTATCGACGTTTACAGTAAATGAATCAATTTTAGAAATTTAGGGTGTTTAATCCGAACTAGTCATTTTAATGTGACCAATAAATTATAATATCGAACTTTCTTTTGTTATAAAATCTATCTTTTTCTGGTTTTACAAAATCCAAGTTATAAATAATATGCTTTCTTACTTAATTACATAACATATCATGCAATTGATTTGGACTTAAAGAAAGTTAAAACTTTTGATTTCAAAATAATAGATATCAATTTTTCGTTTTAATTCGGTATATCTGTTTTTGGATGCCAAAATTATATGCTCTTTTAGAGCTTAATTAATATGCTTGAAACCAAACCTTTGTTTTTTAGAAAATTGTAGTGCATTTTTCAAAAAAAAAAAGAAAAGAAAATTGTAGTGCCAGGAACAAAATTATTAATCTGTTTAATCATTGTTTAATATATATATATATATATATATATATATATATATATATATATATATATAGAGTTTTGCTATGGTGAGTTGCAACTCACCAAAGGGTCAGTGAGTCGCGCTCAAAGCTCCTAAATTTAGTTTAAAATGACCGATCCAAACCATCCAATACGATCTCCTTATTGAAATCTTCATGCAGACCAAATTTTACATTTTTTCGAAATTTTTAAGTATTTTTTTTAAATTTTAGAAAATCGTTAATCTAATTAGTTCTGAACCGTTCAAAAACAGCAATTTTTAAAAATCCGAAAAAATACTTAAAAATTTCAAAAAAATATAAAATTTGGTCTGCATAGAGATTTCAATAGAGAGATCATATTGGACGGTTTGGATCGGTCATTTTGAACTAGATTTAGGAGTTTTGAGCGTGACTCACCAATCCTTTGGTGAGTTGCAACTCACCATAGCAAAACTCTCTCTCTCTCTCTCTCTCTATATATATATATATATTGCAAAGACTTGAATATTTAACATATGGAGCAGCCAACCAGCCACATTTCGAATGCGATTTCAGTTTATTATAAATCGACACATGGAAAATAGACTTTGAATTTCAAAATAATCCCAAAAGGAAGCATGCCATCTTAAATGCTAAAGAGTTCACACATGAGCGCCAGGCACATAGCCCTCATTTTGATGCCAACATGAACATATCCTAATTAATTAAAATTCTTTCACATGAATAATTAAAAGGCAACAAATTAAATTAACCATGACAAAATCGCCACGAACCAAATCAAACATGCCGTACAAGAGAGGAACAAAGCGGCGCCTAATTAAGCTAAGCCTTCAAGCGTCGACCAATCTTAAAATTGCACCTGTGCCGCTAAAATGTTGTAGTTTTTTTTTATAACTAAAGCGCACATTGGAAGGAAAAAAGAGAAAGCAACGAAGCTATCAATTGATACGTAATTAGATCCGGTCGGCCCAGGCGCAATCCCAATAAATTTGTTCACACTCGGCGTCACGTGCGTTATTTCTTGGATTTTGCGTAGTAGTCCTTATCTAATTTTGTTATACATGTTTTATACTTCATCGTTTTCCGTACTTCAATTCTCATAGAAAAGTTTTTTTTTCTTTTTTTTTTTAGGATAAATTGGGGCAAAAATCTCCCAACTTATATTTAAATTAAATGTCTATAAAGACTTCCAGCCGGGTTTCGAACCTGCGACCTCTCACTTGAGATGCATTGCTCTTTGCCACTAGATCAAGAGTTGATTTTTTTTTTTAATTTACTTAGAAGTGTTTGTGGAACATTTTGAATCCATCCAGCTAATGAATTTTCCCAATTTTTTTCATGAATATTTAAAAAGATATATAAAGGTATAATAAGTTAGACCAATTAATTAGTTGTTAGCATATAATTTAAATTTTAATTTTTTAATTATGACAAGCAAAATTTACAACGGAGACTCCTGATGAAATCATCTTTAAAAAAATTATAAATCAGTACTTGTTCTTTTTATGGTTTGCTTACTATTTTTAAATAGCCATGCTATGATGCATATTGGTATATTTGAAATCGGACGAACAATTAGATAATCAATTATTTTGATTAACTTTAGAAAATAATGTCAGAATTTGAGATCTAACATTATCGGTTGGGTTGATCTGTATGACTCATGTATCATGCCAATAGATAGCATGATGACATTCGGTGCATGTTTCAATAATCATCAAATAATTTAAAATTTAAACAAAGCAAAATGATTACATGTCATTGATATGTCATCAAATGATTTTCATATTTCATGAAAATTAAACATTAATTAGGCTCTCTATGTGCTAATAATATATATTTGTTGTCCCTAACTACGGCCTAGAAGAGGTGAATAGACACTTGAGCATTTTACTTCCAATTTAATTGAGATGAGTTTAAAGATAAGTTTAATACCTAAACTGAAGACTCTAACTAAACTCTATCCATCTTGTCAAGCCCCATAACAAGGCATAATCTTGTTCTAATCATTTCTTCAAGTTTCTTCAAATAATTCACTAATAAAAGTACGTAAGAAAAAAAATTAGTAGTAGTTGATGTTGTTTTGCAAGTCGGCAAATATGCTAAGTTCAATTGTTTGATTCAACAACATTTATTTAAAATTTTTTCATTGTTTAAATTTAAATTAAAAATCTGTTATCGAGATTGTCTGGCTAAATATCGTTTTATATATACCTTAGGTATTTTATTTGTGTAAATGGATAATTTCTCGCTGTGCCTTTTAAATGAAATATATGTACGTACGTTTTAGTGTTCTCTGTATAATAAAATTATTATAGCTATAATTACTAAATTACAGACAACATTTATCAAAATAATTTTTTTAATTACATGTCATAATTAAATGAATGAATAATTGTCTATAAATTTTTTTAATCGATTTATAATGCTAAGTTGCTTATTATACCTTGTAAGTTACCAAGAGCATCATGTTTTCACAATGTTGTTGCCCAAAAAAAACTGTTCTGTTAATTCTCCTCCAAATGCTTTATTTAGTATTCTATATACTTGAGCTATTCCTACTTATGAACATAATTGACTTCCTAATTTGGAATCAATCAAAGAAAGTTTTCTAATAATATAGCATACAAAATATGTGCTGGTTTCTTTCATTTATTAATGATATGTGTCGTCCCATGTTTTTTTTTTTTTTCAATTGGAGCCTTGGAGGACACACAAGGAGAACTATGGTTCGATTTACTTAAATTCATTTACGATCAGAAAGAACACAATGCTAAATTTCTACCTCTAGTGCTATTCCACCACTTCAACCCAAAAAAAATAAAAAAATAAACAAATAATAAAAGGCAGTTACACAAAATAACAAAATTTCCGACGCTTGTGTAAAATAACTTAACAGTACGGATATGCATGCGAAAGTAGCAAAGACGAGCCAACACGCATCCTCTAGTGCACGATGTAAAAACATCTAAACGTCCGATGAAGATCGGACGAATGATATGAAAAGTGACGACTATAAAGCGTCACATCGCGGGGGTCTCGCACGTGAGGTGGGATCAGCAAACCGACGGTGGGCACGTGTCGGCAGCATCCAACGTACGGCTACGGAAGAGAGAGAGAGCTACAAGCTTTCACCGGCGCATCTTATTCCAGGTTCCAACAAATTTTGCTTGGTATACCCAAGTAAAACCCCTTTAATATATCTTAGCAGTATTGAATTGTTAATAACTTAATATTATCACATGGGGGTGTATTTTAGTTTTTTTATATTATTATAAATGATAATGGATATCGTTAATATTTTTTTAGTCTATGACAACAAGTAAACATGAACTCATAAGAGTAGAAGCGTTGGTTAATTTTGCTAACTAATATGGTGAATTATATTTGTATCATACTAAATGAGAATGGTAAAGCACATTTAGAAACTTATCTGTGATCTGTAGTAATTTAGCAGAACTAATGGTAAATCACAATTAACAACGATAGTTCATGATAAAAATAAAAAAATATAAATAAAAATTCATGACATAGTTGTTCTCAAGTCTACTCTATTATTTACTTCTAGCTTTCATTCATATTGGTGTAATTTTATATCTTAAATTCAATACTCTTTTTGCCATTGTAAATTAGGCTTTTCCATATTCTTCTTTGCCATTGAAACTCTGTCTCTATCTCTCTTACCTCGCCATAATTTTAATCCTTGCGTTTATCAGAAACTTCTCATTGCTATTCAAAATTAAAACATTTGGTTATTGATTAACCACATGGATACTTCATCAATAGTTTCTTTATATTGTTTTATAAACAGTAATAGAAATTACTAGTTAGAAGCAATCTAAGATTTTTTTCTTAAAAAATGACTAATGGCCCGTTTTATTAAAAAAATGTAATTACAATTTACATGGAAAATTGACCAGTGAAATAATAAACAATTTTAAAAATATATAACAAATTGGAAAGGTACCCATGAAGTACCTACAGCATTAGCAATTGTTCCCATAGTCCCATTCAGCCACGTGACCGGTTATAGCCGGTGGGCTTATGCGGGCTGACTAATTGCAATTCATGCTGATGTTCCTGGTATACGACCACCTACTATTCCCAAATATCTCCACACCTTTTTTCATAACCATCAAATTAAGGCTCTTATCACATCTAATCAGCATGCATACGACAAACAATATACTATACCATATGCATAATTTCGAAGAAAGGGATCCAATCTGCCATTCGTCCCCTCAACCTTTCAACCTTTTTGGAAATGTGATAGTTTAGTGTTTACACCCTGTTAAACCTGCAAATAATAGTAAAAAAAGAAAACACCTTTTTTCTATTTCTCTTAACAGAGAGAGTGCTCATACTGTGCATGTCATCTCTAACTTCTATAGAAAAAAGTAATATGACATGGATACTTATAGAGTTTGGATGTTTAATTAAAAAAAAATAAATGGGCATTCTAATAAAAAGATTCTATGATATACCTTGTCATAGGTTCTTGCATGTATAGACATGTTATATTCTGCAACCACACACAACAAACCCAAAGTTGGTAACATTATTCTTGACGATTTAAGTACGCATAACAGAATATTATGAACTCTTGAATTCATTCTTAATTTATATGATAATGAAGTCAAATGAAAGGAAAAAAAAACATATATATTGCAAGGACTTAATTGCAACTTTTGGCACTAAAGAGTCATGTCACCCAGCTGTTGTCAGAATAATCGGAGGAAATAGCTCAAAGAGGTATTCTGATTATTAACATGTATAAGGTTCCATTTTCAAAAAAGAAATGCATAAGGATTTATTTGCAAAAAAATGTATAAGGTGTTTATACATGTACTTATGGGGCTACGTGGAACTTTGTCATTTTGGGCACGTCTTTGAGATATTTTGAACTTCTCTCGGGGCGAAAAGGAAAGTGTCCCAAACAAATAAAAGGCCAATAAGCACAAAGCCTATCTCTCTTTCAAAGCGTCTCTTTTCCTTTCTACACTAGTACTACTGATACAGCCGCATACTAAACCAACCTCTCTCTCTCTCTCTCTCTCTCTCTCTCTCTTCTGCTCTAGCTAAGCTCTAAATGGGAGAGAAAGCAGAGCTTTACCACTTCCCCTTGCATGAAGATCTCTCTCTTTTCTTCTCTCAGAAATCAAATGGAAGCCTTGCCAACGACACAGCCTTAATTGACATGCCATACTTCAACTTCACCGACTGTGTAAATGGATCAGTGGATTATGGCTTCGCCTTTCAAAATTCAGACGTGAAGAACGAATTGGCAGTGGATGTAACAGGTGCGGGTAGTACTAATTTGTCGGGTGCTGGTACTGGTCCGGTGACGCCTAATTCCTCGATTTCTTGTTCTTCGAGTGAGGCAAATGGAGATGAGGAGCCTGGTCGGTACAAGAAGGAGAAGATGAAGCTAGAGGAAGAAGGTGATGGGGTTGAAGAGGACAAAGAAGAGAAAGGGGATGATGAAGATTGTGATAAATCAAAGAAAGTGTAAGTTTGCTAAAATTTTGTTTTTTCCCTACAACTATTGAGTTTTTTAGTGCGATCTGTCTATCTTTGATTTTTTTGAAAAACCGAAACATCATTTCTGTTTTCATTAATGTTGCTAGTCAAGTCTATTTAGGCATTAGCTAGACTGCGACACATCAGAGCTTTTTATATTAATTGCTTCTGACCTTTCATGTGTTCAATCTCTTGATTGCGCATAATTGAAATTTTGCTCTTCTTTTGAAGATTTTGTTAACAAATCTTTTTTCATTTCTGAGATCTGTATTGTTGGATGTGAATAGTGCATGTTGGGGTTGTTGGCTAATTGACCAAGCATGCTCTCTAGGGTAAGTTGTTGAAAATTTGGTCTTGATTTTTGATTGCAACTTTTTATTTGTTGGTGATGAATCTTCTAATTTTAAATTAAGTTCAAGTCTTTTAGGGTTTCATACCTGCCTAACAAATTAAACGAGATCCCTTTAGGGTTTTCTGTTCCCACAAAGGGCAAAGGTCTCCTTTTCACCTTTCCCCAACTATACTTTTTATTTTTGCTTTTTGTTCTTTTTCATCTTGTCTTCTTCTAATTCTCCAAAATTGATTTGAATAGTCAAGTCTAAAGATCACAAAGGATATTCAAGCACAAAAGTAACAATTTACAATCCAAATAATGAAGTGATGGTTTTCATTTCACTGGATATACCAATTCATGAAAAACCCAATGAAAAGTGCAAAGAACTATTCCTTGATCAAACGACTGAAGCAGAATTGCTCACTTGTCCCTTTTAGTAGTTGCCAGTTAGTATATAATTACTTGATTTCTCTTTCAAAACAGCCATAAGCCACGCAAGAAAGGAGAGAAGAGGCAACGTGAGCCACGCATCGCTTTCATGACGAAAAGTGAAGTCGACCACCTAGAAGATGGATACCGGTGGCGCAAATATGGCCAGAAAGCAGTCAAGAATAGCCCCTATCCAAGGTTTATCTCTTGTTGTTTTCATATTAGTTTGCAATAATGCAGTTACTGATAATAACACGCTTGTATTACTAAAGCAGTCGCTTATTATAATTTGCCACAAAATATTATTTGACATGTAAAGGGTTGTTATGTACGCTATCCTCTGTGCCATTAACTACCTATTGTTGTGTTTTTTTTACACCCTTGGCTGCATAGTTTTGTTCAAGTATCTGTATGTCAAATCTTCTATTTTGGATCATCATTACCTATATATGGCTATATATATCTTAGATAAAAATAACATTTATTTGCTTGAAAATGATCCTTCAGGGTAGTTCATGTCCTTTAATAAATTTAATTTTTAAGATTTGTCACCTTACTTAATTTCAGTTAATTTTGTTATACATGAACTTGCCCATTCATAATTATAATTAAAACATGCCATATATTTTGCAAATCGCACTGGACTGTTCTATATTGTTACAACTTATCAGTCTCCAAGTATCGACAATTGATTTGTTTTTTTCTAAACACAATTTGAAGGCACAGAAGCCTTTTTTTCTAATTATTTGTAAAAAGTAGTACAGAACTAATTGAGTACCTAATAGCATATATTATTTTTTTCTATGTTAGTTAGAATCCTGCAAATATATAGACCTCACAGTTGAATTCTATGTTATATATAATAATGGTGTGGAAAGAATAATAATGATTTGACCTTTATAGTGCAATTTGCTCCTAACATTGAACACTTGTATATGTTATGATTATACTGTGCAAATGCTTCAAACAATGGGATCATATAAGATGCCTACAAATTTTAAATAAAAAAAGGGATAATCATCACAACATATGCTAAGCTCTCAATTGCTGTGTCATTCTTATCACTGCATTTTTTAAATAATGATTTTCTGTCAGTGCAAAGAACTAGGGAAATACAATTATATATCATAATGTCATGACTGATTGAATTTCTTTAAGTTTCCACTAATTGTATTATTGTGTGTTTCTCTTTACTACAGGAGCTACTACAGGTGCACAACACCAAAATGCACCGTGAAGAAGAGAGTAGAGAGATCATATCAGGATCCGTCAATTGTGATAACGACATATGAAGGCCAACACACTCACCAAAGCCCGGCGACACTTCGGAGCAGTAACTGGGTAACGGCTAGGAATTTATCACCAGCTTTAGGCCGTGAGCTCATGATGCAACAACTATTTCCTCCAATGATAACCAGTTCATCCACAAGCCACTCATGGCTTGGTGCAATTGCAAATCCGAACATGTATTTGCCAAGTGTACCAGCTGTACCATCTCCTCTTCAACCACACCTGCAGCTGAACACTGACCGTGGACTCTTACAAGACATTATTCCTGGCCAATTTAACAAAACCAACCCATAACTAAGAGAGTACTATTTTTTACTACTTTGCTATTTATTTCTCCCTAGTTTGTGGTATTCTGTGATATATTTTTTCTCCTTGTATATGTACCTTTATTAATGTATGCCAGAGAGTTTATGGGCTGGTGAGAAGTATGAGCTTATTAAATGGAGACTTTATATCGGGTGTCCGCTAGTCTGACTTTCATTCAAGAGAAGAACATTCTCCTGTATTTTTGGAGGGAAGAAAGCTTAATATAGGATGTTATCTTTAATGGCTAATGGCAGTGGTTCTGGCTATGAAGATATGAAGTGTACCTTATTTCGAGAATGTCTTCTGGATAAAAATGAGTATTTTGTGCAGTTAGACTGATGCAAATTTTAGGCTCTCCTTGTTTTTTGACCCTCTCAATTAATTCTGACGAATGGAGTATTCCTGTCCTCCAAAATGTATTGAAAAAAGATATGATTCAGTTAATAACTTAAGTACTCACCTAATTTGAATGTCTATTGTATTACACTGGCTAGAAATTAAGTACTTGATTATCTAATTTGAATATCTATTGCATTAGTACACTGGCTAGAAACATTACACCAAATGAGTTAAAACTAGGATTCAGTTAAAAAACGGGTGTTGTTTCAACTTTTTACTAATCCAAATTAACAACATAAATATTTATTTCAGGATTTATCTTAAAAATACTATGGTTCAGTTAAATGATTTAGATATTAAGCTAATTTAATGATAAATTATGAATATGTTAATTACTAATTGTAACATCCTTCCCCCTTATAAGGGCTCGTTTGGATCGTATGGGAATAAGAAAGGAATAAGGATTTTAAGAAGAAAACGTTGGGAAGTGTGTAACTTTATGAAGAGTTTTATGTCTAAGAAGAAGCTATTCCTAACCCCATCCAAACGAGCCCATAAAGAATTTCGTCCTCGAAATTCGTTTATACTTACATTCATGCTAAATTTAGATAATTATAATTTTTCAAACAAGTGCAACGAACCAAAATTTTTCAATTAAGAAAATGACTTTGTAATAGTGCTTTTCATAATGCTATCTATTTAAAAAAAAAATCACAACAATTCATTGAATTAATTTAAACTATTAAACTAAAAACTATAATATTATATAAAGCTATCATTCGGCTAACCCCGCTCCTACGTTCTACTGATCTCATTCTTACGTCCAACAAGTCTGGTTAGGTAGCTAAACCATGCTCTGATACCACCTGATTGTCACTGTCACGCCCCGTGCGTCAGTGCGGGATGTGACACTAATGATTATGAAAACAATTACGGTAGCGCTTGCATATTTTTCTTCATATATTGTTTGTTTATTCGTACACAATCACAATAACTGACATTATTATTACTACGAAACCTCCATATCGGAATGATCATGGATGTCACTAAAAGCACTAAATACATGATCTAGTCTTAACTTAAGGAGACATATAGAAACTTAGAAAGTACATAGTTGTTCCATTATTATAATTGTAATTAAAGAACAAAAAATATGATACAATCTCTTACAAGTTTGACCAAATATGTATGGTATTGGCCATTGAAGCAGCACATTGAAGAATTTCCTTTTTTCAAGGACTAGCATCGTCTTTTTCTTTGGTATGCTTTGCCATGTCGTTTCGAATTTCAGTGAAGAAATTCACACAAAATTAATTTTGATATTCTGCCATAATTCAGTGCACTGCAGAAGTCAATTAGCATCCAAAGTTTATGTAAATTATTAAACAATTGCGTAGTAATAAACTAAGATTTGAGAATGTTAATTGGCAGTTCATGCAGTTCGTTAGTTACAGTTTAAACAGATATATTAAATACAATTGATATTTGTCTTTCCTTCATCTCTTTTAATTTTCCTATTGCATGTTTTGATATCCAAACACTTGCTATTAGCCTTGAACATAGAAAAGGATACCTCCATTTCAAGTATTGGAGTGGCAAGAGTTGGGATGGGATTGGTGTGAACGAAATGTAAGGCTTTTTGTGCACAGAAACGTACGTGTCTCCATGATTTTTCTGAACATGAATTAAATGACGATGACTGGGGCGAATAGAAAGGGAGGGGGTCAGAACTAGGGGCATGATTGGGTCTTCGTCTTGTTTGGTGAAACGGAGTTAATGTTTCTTGTTAAAATTAAAATGGAGTTGTTGTGCTGGGGCAAGAGGAAAGGAGGAGAGATGACGTTTCCCATTTACGGAAGGAGCTTTAAAATCAGTACATGTCTCTTCAATCATGATTTAAGGTTACTCATTCCGAAAGTACAGGTCCCATTTATTAACACCTAACTTTAATTAACATTTATTCACTTGTTAGCAAATAGAGTGGAAGAGGTTGACTGATATATGTCTAGTAAAGTGACTTGCATTTGCAACTTGAATTATGTATATATAGGGGATACAGTTAGACTTTGCTTATCAGAAAAAGCAATTCTTCGTCAAGCAGTGGGGACATCTATTCATAAGAGTGAACTTCAAAAAGAAAAAAAATCTATTGATAAGCGTCAAAGACTCCACCGTTATGCTAATTGTAAGCATTCAAAATTGTCATCCTCGAGGTAGGATTAACCATTCATCAACATAACTGAGCACATTTGGACACAAGTCGATCCGATTCAGACTCTCAGAGCAATATATGCATGTATATACTCGAGCCTTGACGTGGATCTCATATTCGTAAGCATTTCAGGATGGGCCTTGAGACATTCAAGGAATTAATTCAAGGTTTTTATCAGGCTAGATCGACTTGAGGTATTTAATAATTAAACAAGCCGCTTATACTCCAAATGAAACTTTCTAGATTTTTTGGTTTCGTAAATTAACCAGACCCCCTATATATCATTGTCATGAGTCCTTTTTGCATTGCAATTATTTTATTGTTCTTATTTTACTTTTTTGTCTTCATTTTTATTACTTTTTGGCGTTGTCTTCTAATTATTTTTCATTATTATTATTTTTTCTTTTTTCGCTTGTATATCTTCTATATATTTGTCGTTAACAAATCCGTTTCAAGCTTGCCTCTATTCACATTCATTATTTCTTTCATCCTTCCTTCCTCACCTCACCTACCTCTTTGGTATGGCCGATAGTCGTCTTAACTTTTCGTTGAATAAACGAGCTCGCTAGCTTTATCGCCTGCGGCATCAAATCCTTTTAATCGTATACCACACATAATTTTTTTAGTTTTATTTTTTGAGGACAGTATACAACATATTATGGGAGCTGCCTCTTGTGCTAATGTCAAATGAGGCCCTCATAAATAGGGGTGTCAAACGTGGTTAACGAAAAAGGTATAGGCCATTTCGTCTACCGTTTCATTAAGGCAACGGTACGAAACTGTTATTTCATTAATCGTTTTGTTTCGGAAACAAAACAGTTTTTCGTGCCACAAACCGTTCCGTTTTCCATTTACCATTAGAATCACTCATTTCAGTGTTCCGTTCTCCATAAACGGTATAATAATCCATTCTGTCTACCGTTTCATTTTAGAAACTGAACATTTCTGCATTTCGTTATTCGTTTCGTTTACACTGAAACGTGATGGCAAACGGAAAACAAAACTCGTTGACAGGCCTACTCATAAAGCACCATCTTAATTACCAAATAATAATAATAATAATACGACACCATCTTGACTTTCGACCAAGTTTCCAGGTGAACGTTGATGTAGCGGCGGATCCAAACCATTAGAAAGCATATACGCAAAAAAATAAATACCATTAGAAAGCACATACGCAAAAAAATAAATAAAAGTCCATTATTTATGTTATAAAGCTAGGCTTGACGTACACTTCACAGTAAAATGCTTCAATTATTTAAATTGTAAAACATAATAGCTGTTGACTATTACTAAATTACTAAATACACATTATTTAATCCCTCTAATTAAATTGCAACTGTTGCATTTTGGAGTATGGCCGTAAAGACGTTGCCACGGATTGCAGAAAGTGTGATGTGAACCACGCAACGAATGGCAGGTCTGAGTCTATTAAGTACTCTCTTTTAGCATCTATTTTGTATAGATGCAATGAGATATGAATGGTTGTTTTACAACAAATTAAATCAATAAAATCTTGTTTTTAGAATTAAATTATTTTGAAATAATTCAGAGCATCAAAATAACAAAAGGACCAGCTGATGATAACTGGAAGATATAATTATTGTCGAGTTTTACACGTTAGCAATGTCCTACCAGTAGCTTTGGTAACATATATACTAATAACTTCCGCAAGGCATTCTGCATTCAATTTATGCAACGGTGCAGGAGGGACCATTTTGGTGCGCCGCGCGGTGAACCATCAGGGACCATTATCCTCTGCGGGTTTTAAAAAAAAACTTGCACTGCTAGCATATGTGACTGTCAGATCTAATCTCGAAAGATAGATTTTTACTGGCCGCACGAATCTCGACGGATCTGATATTAATCAAGGGACATCCGTCATTGATTGAATGGTCATAGATCAAAGACTTGCACTACTGTTTTTTTAAAAACCCTGCCGAGGATTTCGTTCCGATCCATCAGCTTTAAAAACATTTAAAGAGGTATGAGTCGAGCCCGCTCATATAAGCAAAGAATGGCATTCAAATTACAAGAATCGAAACAAATAGTTGTTTCGGACCTTTTGATGTGAAAATCAAATTAAATTTGTAAACTAATATATTAAAATCGTTTGAGATATTTTAACAAATGATGAAGGTAAAGAATAAGTAGAATATCATACGGTTTAGACATAATTGATCTAAAATTATGGAGAGGTGACAATATATTTTCATATCAAAATTATCTTGAAGAATTTTGGCGTACATACATACAAACATATACAAGGTGACATTTTTTTTACTCTTTCTATTCGATACCTGGATATTGACAATTAATGAAAATAATTTTAATTTTATTTCATATGTTATTTTCAAATATTTCTCATACAACTTCCTACACACTTTTAGAATCCTAATTATTTCAATTAAAATTTAAAATTTTCTCAGCTAGCTGATGCAAATTAACTCGAGTAAACCGAAAGGCACATTTATGTAATTCGGTTAAAATAATTCTAAATAAAAATTCCATCTTATAATTTCTAGTATATCCAACAATTTATATTTGTTTCAATTCATTTGAAAACTTATTTAATCGAAAATAAATAATTACCTATTAATTTTTGTTTAAAAATATTATCTTAAAAAAAAGTGTTGGATTTGCATATAATTTGAGGGCGTTATAAGATAACTATATTAATTGCTCCTTTAACTTTGGATGATTATACTATTTACTCGTAGACTAGAGTACATCATATGAGGGATAGTTGGTTAGCATCACTTCAATTGAAAACTGATCACGACGGCTTATAAAGTCTAAAAGGCAATATAAATATTCTTGCAAGGCCAAATGAAATTGTGTGAATTTGAAGCCTTAGGTAGAACGATCAAGATTCTAGCTTTTGTTAAGTCTTTTTATGCCTACTGAACTTTATAGCCTTTAGGCTTAACCTGTTCATTAGAAAAGTTGACTGAACTTTTGGATTAGTTTCAACTGATGATTTGTTTCCATAAATATGCCAAGTGCTTGAACAAAAATGAGAGACTCTAATTATTACGGTTGTAACATATAGCATTCTCTGATTACAGCAAAAGAACCTAAAAGAAAATTGAAGAAGTATATATATATATTTCGACGTGCTATTTGTATGTATAAAAAGTTTTAAAAAAGGTATAGTTCATTAGTTACTGTGCACAAGCACTAAATCGGCATGAGCAAAATATTGTTCTTATCCATTGGTTGTGAGATACTATTTGTGATGTGAATTGCATGTTCGTTTGTACCCCCTTGAGGTCATTTAGTCCTGCCTTTTTTTTTTCATCATTCTCACAAATTTCCATGTGCAATATTATTGTTCTATCAACCTATTTTTTTTGCTCTAGTAACAGTACAGGAATTAACTAAATAAAATTTATACACCAATGAAGACTATAAAGAATTATTTGTGTAATTTAGTATTATTAAATAAAAATATGAAAGAAAAAAAGGTTAAAATATAAAATAGAGCTATTTTATGTTTGATTGAATTCAATTGAGTTTGCCACATTTATCAATTCTTCTCTTAATAAAACAGACCCACATAATTAACTGTTAACATGACATGGTTGCCTATTCGACTTGACTCAAAAAAGTGAATATCATCTAATCCTAAAAAACAGTGATAAATGATAGCTGATAAGATGGTGGAATGGGACAACAACATGGTCTGTTACGTATAAAATCTTAATTTCAACTTTAAACAAAGAAGTAGAATCCAACACATTATACACTCATGTTCCCAGCACATGCACTTGCATTTCGATCAGAAAAAGTACTATCGTAAAAAATAAAATCCGCTTGGCACGTAGGCCAATAGATTATTGTTTAGCAACTATTTGTCATGTGCTCAATTAAACAAAATTTTGTAGACAATTAGTTACACAATTATTTCTTAAGTAAAATAAGTAGTTAGATAAAGTATATATATATATTGTCACGAAATATTTATTATAATTTTAAATATAGAAAAAATAATAAAAAAATATAATTCATATTAATAAGAATAATCATTTGGTTAGAAATTGGAAAATTTTTAGGCATTTAGCCTTCCATCAAATAATTTTAATATTTTTTATGATTGAGACGTATCATTATATTTGTGGTTGAACAAACAAATTTTAAATTATTTCAAACTGGATATACACCTTACCCAGACGGAAAAAGATCTAGGAATATAATATTTAATTTGGAATAATATTTCTTATAATATCACTTCTATACATGTATACCTTAAAGATTGCATGTTCCTTAGAATTACTATCTTTAATTGTTGACTTTTGTACTTTAGAAATAAACTTTAAGAATTTTCTTTATACAATTTTAACTTCAATTCATCTGTATTTAACCCAATTTGATTGAACAGAAGTAGATTCTTATAATAAATGTTCCGACCCATCCTTATCTTTGATTGACGCCACAATAAATCCAAAATCTAAAATATACCGACTTCCATCAATCGCAGAGAAAAGGACGATGCATTGAACCGGATTTTAATTGATTGAAAGCTTTTTTGGGCCTAGATTGCTTGCTCGGCGTGCTATCTGTTGATACCAGCTGACATGACCCTTTGATGCGCAGGGAGATCAATCCGCTAAATATACAATCAATCATTGGATTCTGGTACTTTTTTTCTTCTTATTAATTTGCTTGAACACTTTGCGGAAAGCTGGTAACTAAACAGAAATTATATATATCTCATCATTGGATGATGAAATTGCAATTAAGATATTCCAATTTTCACTGATAAGTGAATAGAATTTCACCAAAGTGGTTTTGAGTAAGAAATTTTGATCTGTTACGTCAGTAAAGCCAATTTCAGTAGTTTAATCAACCAAAACAATGTAATAGATCATATTTGAATTTTGATTCAGTACATGTTATTTATATTTTTTTATAGTAGACATTAAATTTTGTACTTTATCTTCCCTACAATATTTCTTTATTACATGCTTTGATTTGATAATCTTTTCTTAAAATTTTAAACAATACTTTAATACTTCCAAGTTCATATAGTAAATTTTCTATTTAATACTCCGAACAGTAAACTGTAGAATATAGTCTGTAAACCAAAACACAACACACATATTTTTATCGTGAATACTTATAATATTAAAATTTTTATATTAGAAACATTGCATAATTAATTTTTGGGCTGAGTTAGATGCTTGATGGTTGTTCTGGATCCAAAGTTCCAAACATAAATTTCTAGCATGCCAACTTGTAACATTAAAAATAAGAGAAACGGAAAGAAGACTAAACAAAAATTTTGCATGAACTAGAGAATATTTTTTACTTTAAATTTTCCACAAAAAAAGTGGTGATTAGATGAGACCTTCAGATTTATCAATTCAATCATATAAGAGACCCACTCTCCGATACATCTGGATCCATGAGAAGTGAGCTCACATCAGCCGAAATATGAAGACAAGGATTGACATGTTTAGCCGTGTGGGCCTGTTATCTGCTCTCATAATTGTGTGGACAGTGTGGTTACAATTAAACGTACAGAGCCGAGGGCTTGAAGGATCATATTGAAAAATGCTTGTCAAATTTATATGTTGGATGGGCCTTCCATCTTGGGTTATATACGAGTTGGGCTGGATTTATAGGTCCAAGTAACAAGGCCGGCACTGCTGAATTATGAAGCACCAATTATTTTGTCCGAAAATGTATAGAATCTTTACAGAACTACTAAACTAGGCATGAACATACGCAAATACAAATATTTATTTTCGCTTATTTTCAAGGAGGGTCTATTACTCCCATAAGGTTTTTCCTATTAGTTTTCAAATTTTTAATAAAGTGCAAACAACAATTTAAGCAATTGAACTTGTTCTTTTTTTGCGAGGGATATATTTGCATCAACATTAAATAATTTTTTTAGTACATTTCAAGAAACAAAGAGCACCTATAACTTTTGATGGAGCATCAATTTTATATTCAAAAAATAATATTAAAACCAAAATATTAAAATTGTGGATGCATTTTATTATTTAACATGGCGTGTCTCAGATTTCAACCAACTTATTTATTCTACCAAAAAAAAATTATAATGTCCGAGTTTTGAGATAAAAATATGGATTAAATCTCTGAACATTAAATGATATATACAGTGAATTATCTAGCCTGATTCGGAACCCGCATCCTTTAATTGACTAGGAAATGCGCCAACCCAATGGGTGGCATCATATAATGAACATGTTTTGACTTATTATATGGATTCTTCATTTTTGTGGAATGTTAGATATCGAAAGAAATTATCTAACAAAAATAAAGATTATGTATTTGGATGTGTCATAGATTTTTATTTTTTTTTCGTGTGTTAAATATTGTCCAAAATCTTTTTCCTTATTTTGAAAAATAAATGCACACTTAAATTTTTTTTTTTTCCGTTTGAAACCAAAGTGTTGAACTTTCACTTCGAGTTAGCATCTGTACCACATATTCAATCAAAATACAAAAATCAATGATGCGAATCGTATATAAGGAGTTGGATACATCCTCCGATTGAAACTTTTACAACCTTGAATTGATACTTTTATATGTAGTAGTGATAACACATTTGCAATTTAGAAACTTTAGTTTTGAATAATATAGTTTTATGTGGCAAACCAAAATTTTGGTGTGTAGTTTCCATTTAAATTTTCTCTTTTAAAGATGCAAAAATTGATAATGAATATACTTTCCTTCTATTTATCTTCAAAATAGACTGCCAACACTGGATGACCTCTAAAAAAGATGAAGTATAGCTTAAGAAGCCAATGGGCATAAAGAAAAAGCTGATGATGTTGAGACTGCAATATATTTTTTCTGAGGTTTGTACCTTCTTCTGTCAGACAGTCAATAAGATATATCTCAAGGAAGGAATTTTGATACCACTACAAGCCAGAACTAAAAGCACTTTAATTTCCACTCAAATTATTTCGAAACGAAGAGAAAGATGTGCCAGAATCTTCAGGAGTGTTTCTAAACCCTCCTCACTTGTGGCTGATGCGGCAATCGAAGATTGAAAACCACATACATAATTCATTGAACTCCCTTTCTCTTCATCATCTTATTACTCTGCACTTTTACTTCTCCTTTGTTGTAATCTAGAGAGAACATTTCTTCTTTCATTTTTTATGTTTTTACTTTTTAAAGTTTTTTATGTTCTTTCTCATAATCGAAATTTGTAATTTGTAACTTCATTACTTATTTAATTCAAAGTTACGGAGCTTGACTTCTAATTTTTTTTTTAAAAAAAAAAGATTTTGAAGGAAGTTTCATGAGAGATGGATTCGCCAAAAAATGGGTTGAGTGATGGTGCATAGAAGGTCTGTGTAGTGGTTTCTGTACCGGTAAAATTTTTGTGGTCTCAACCTAGACCTACCTAGTGTCACATGAAATTTTACAAAATTTTTGGATAAGAGCAAGTTGGGTGAAATGGCAGCAAGCAACAAGCATCAGGCATCTTATGCAATAAAAAAGTACCATAGAAGCTAAAAGACAATTTTTTATAGGACGGCGATTAGATCTACGATGTTGTATGGGGCATAATGTTGGGCTATTAAAAGCTAACATGTCTAGAAGATGAGTGTAGTAGAGATGCGTATGTTGCGGTGGATTTGTGATCACACGAGAAGAGACTAGATTAAAAATGATAATATACGAGATATGGTTGGGGTTGCACCGATAGAGGAGAAGTCGTTCCAATATCGTTTGAGATGGTTTAGACATATCCAACGTAGTCCTGATCTTGAGGCACTAGTTCGTAGCAGAATTCTCGATCGCTTCGAAAACACAAAGAGAGGAAGAGATAGACCAAGATTGACATGAGAGGAAGCCGTAAAAATGACCTTAAATAATGGAGTGTCTCCAAAGAGTTGGCATTCGTAGGAGTGAATGGAAATTAACAATTCACGTACTGGAGTCATGACATATGAATCTTGGGGTAGGAGTAATGGCATATGTTAGTAAGTCACAATATTAGATCAATTCTGAGGTTGTAAGTTTTATTATTATTATTATTATTATTATTATTTTTACTAATTTTTATATATATATTTTTTTTGGCGATTTTTTTGCTGGGTTTCTTTTCTAGCCTACTCCAATTTGTTTGGGACAAAGGCTTAGTTCTTGTGTATTTCTAAAAATTTGAAATAACACAATTAAATACTTCAAAGTTTAGTTTAAAATTTTCCTATTCTTATTTCTTTTTAACCAAAATTTAATTAAGTGTTTGAATTCCGTAATTGCAACAATTTTGACATGATATGTAGTTCTGAATGTTCAATTTTTTATTAATATTGAAAGAAAATGAAAGTTGGAACTTTTATTAAGGTTAATTTTGTATGTTTTATTACCAAATTATATATTTTAAACCACAAAAAAAAATTATGAAGTTATTGGAGGTGAGGTATGGGAGGGGACAGGATAGTAAAAATGGAGTATAAGAAACTCTTAATGATATTTTGTTGAAAAGATAGAGAAGGTGTAGATATGTTGTGAAATTTTCCATAAAATCACTTCAATACTTTTTTCTTTCCAAATACTGACTGAGAGAAGTTAAGCATATAACAGAAGCAAAGTCCAACTAAACCATATCAAAATAAAGATAAGAAAAATGGAGTTAGGTAAGCCTAACTAAACCCATTGAAGCTCCAACGCAGGACAAAGACCTTGAATGAAGGCGCCAATATATAGATATTTATATCAATAAAAGGTGCCATAATTATCACAAGATAACAAGGTATGCACATATTAAATGCTTTAACAATGTGTATTCCACGCAAGGAACTACGGTCATTGTCCCATTTACTCCCATTTATTTCAACCATGAAGCTTCACATTCAATTATAAATAAGCACTAATGGCATTAGGGTCAAAACCAAACTGATCTTTTCTCCATGTTAGTGGCCATGCTTTTGGTGCATGCCAACGAAATTGCATGCTAAAAATCTTGCCACGATATAACCAACTTTTAAAAATTATCGGTAATTCACGCCTAGCTAGAAAGGGTAATTCGGAATTACTAATTCCAAAAGGAAATTCTTCGGAAAAGTTTAAATAAAACAACGTTCCTCTTCAATTTATGGAAATAACGAAAATATTGAATAAACTTATAATCGATATTCTAATTAGTCCGCCATGATTTTGTTATAACGTACTACAGTTTTTTTTTTTAAGAAAGAGGAAGGTCTTTGTCATCCAACTTTTTTTGAAATTAAATGTGTATGCGGAACTTGAACCCTTGACCTCTTAGAGGCCAGCTTAGTGCTCTTACACTGAGTCACTAGACCACGTGCACGTCACTATAGTTTTTTTTTTTTTTTGTATATATGTTCAATGGCGAAGATATAAGAAAACACTAATAACTATTGAAAAGTATATTAATATATTCTAATTGATATAATATTATAGCATAATAATATAAAATGAGATGTAGAAGCTAGTATATTAAATTTTTAGACTCTTTGATATGATCGATCAATTTTTAAACTAAATCGAAGAATATATATAAATTATATAGAAGATATCTATAATTAATAATGGTTGAACTATTTTTTGGGAGTGGTCAAAATAAGTTTTGTTATATTTGGAACGTACGTAATACGATAAATTATGTTGTTGTGGGTGCACAACTGCAAGTGTTAGTGACAATAATACACACATGCATTCAAAGATGTGTATAGAGATTTGTTCTAATTATAATATTTCATCATATAAAACAGAGCAAGTAATAACGATAACATAATTTATTATATCGCATGCTTATGTTAATTAAGTAAACGGTAAGCAACGTCCCTGCACAACCAGAAATCAGCTGAGAAATAGTATGATTCGGAATTTAATTTGACATTTTTGAAGAATGCAAAACGGAAAAGGTACGTGCTAGCTAAAGAAAGAGTAACATATAAGTGGAAGAAGATATGAGAAGGAATAAAGAAGTATAAGTGCCTTTTTTCGCTCTACTTTTTTTAACATGAAATCATTTCCCGAAATATACGGTAGACATTGTCAGCTGGATAACTTTTTGGCACTATTTAGAGAGCGTTATTGACAATCTGTTAGAGAAATGATTGAATTAACAAGTTGATCAATGAGGTATTACATCATAGCGTTTGTTTTTCTTTTGTGGGCCTTCACCACTGAAGAAAACGGTGCTCATCCTAGCATGCTAGAATATTCCATTTCACATTTTTAGGCTATTTGATGGGACAAATGCAACTGCAAAGAAGATGCAAATTATATTTTACACGAGCCTTGAGCTTGTAGCCTACCTAAATAAAGCTATCAGAAACTGTACCTGTCACTACTCACTAACAGATAATGAGCTATGAAATGTTTGAGATTTTGGAAGATTATACCTCATAAGGTGCTAAGATATATATAAACTGGTATTGGTACTGAAACTGGTAGAGATACATACTGTTTGGTATTTTACCTGAAGAATGTGTATTAATTAGTTTAGACTAATTTTTTTTTCTTTTTGTTCCATTGGTTTAGTGCTCTAATTGGTCACAAAGTATTAATTGATGCTGTGCTACTTCTTTAGATCAACGTGTATAAAATATTGACCTTGTCCAAGCATGAAAGAAAGAAGCTAATTTAGTAGAGCTGAAAATGTTAAATACTAACATCAACTTGTTTACTATATTTTCTTTACAACAAACTAAACTACTAGCATATATAATTTTTTCTTCGCGGTATTTAATGCTCAGAGAAAAGATTGACTTGTACAACAGGTATGGCGAGCTTATAGCAAATTGAAAAAAAAATTGAAACATTTTTAGTCAGATGAATAAGAAGCCATGCTTCTTTCTCATGCCCAACCGTCTAATATCAGTACCTAGTACCACAGAAGCTAGAGAAAACAGATTGATGATAACATATACAAATGGAATGACGAAAGGGAGGAAAAAATGGATAATCAACTCATTTCGAGCTTCAGGGGCTCATAACCATTTAATAAGTCGATGATTAAATCAGTTCAAAAACAGATCTCAAATTAAAAATCCCACTTACTATTTTATGGGGAAAGTACTGAAGTCGCCTGGTTCACTTGATGCCATGTACTTACATCTTAGCAAAGATGGCTTGCAAAAGAAACATATCTAAGGGTGTGCAATTTGATGCACAGCAATAAAGGGTTATTCCGGATTAAAAAAAACTCGGAGTAAAAATTTATTCTTAAATAAAGTTGGGTTGTTTAGCCAGTGGTTTCGCTCTTTTCCGCCAACCAAGTGGTCCTTGGTTCGATTCACGGAAAGAGCATTTATCTTCAAATTTTTTATAACAAAATCGTTGGTTTCAAACCAACCTTCAAAAAAAAATTTATTCTGAAATAGATATTATTTAGAAATAACATTTTAATCCAAACAAATTTATATATTCTTAACCATTTAGGAATAACAACCTTAATTATGAAAACTAATCCTAGTCTCCTTCTTAAAAGATCCAAATGCACCCTAATTGAACGCCTTAATCATAACAGCAAAGCAAGTGTTACAAGTTTAGAATATGATGATGGGTTGCAAAAGGCTTTACAACGCTAGCATATTTGAAAGGGAGAGAAAAAAGCTTTCCCCACCAAACAGAGAAAAGAAAGTATTGACAAACAAAAGTAACTTGAAAACTCGAGACAACATGATATCTAAGGCAATACCATAGATTCGCTCTCTCACCTTATACATGAAAAGAATGATAGGATAAAGAAACTACATCTTTTCTTTCTTTACACACATCAGAATTCCATGCTAAAAGATAAGAAATCCACTAGGATTACCAAACGCTTGATCCTTTCCTTAGTTCTATGTCCACTCTCTTATTTCATCAGATACAATTATACACTATGAAGCGATGGTAAATAAGAAAATGCCAATTGTGAACATTTTTCAAATCCCATCTTTTTATTTCTTGCAAAGAAATGAGAAAATCACACTTCAAGTCATACATAGGATATTTACAATATTATACAGAAATAAAAAGCTCTAGCTCTTATACTGAGCTTCTTGGCTTACATATGAGACAGACAGACACTTCCAGCTACATCCATCAACTATCCAAATATGCTGATATAAAGCATAAATTTTGCCAATATTTACGATACTCCAGAATCAAAGCTTGATATGCCGAGATTTTCAACCTCCATTTTAAGGTACTTCAGATACTTAACCGCCTCATCAAGTACTGTACCAGCATCCAACCCTTCCACACCTGGTACAATTTCCCGCAGTATCCTTACCATTTGCCTCATCCTCTCTCTCTTACACTCATTCCGAATCATTTCGCTATAACTGGAATCACAGGAACTAGAAATGTGGGAAGCGGAGTTCCAATTACCAGGAGTTCGCCCTGTGCTGACTGTGTCATCATCACATTCATCCCCTTCATCTGAGCTTAGCAGAATATCTATTTCATTTGTATCCTCCTTAAAAGAAGGAGAATTACAAAGTCTACTCAGGCCTTCACCCTCAACATTGTGCAATGTTGAGTAAAGTTTTTCAAAGCCAAAATTTTGAATTAAGACCGGGTTATACATGACCTTGTGTTTTACATTGGTTTGATCAAGTACGATAAAATTTTGAGGGCACTTTTCATAAATTTCAAACTCCAGCCTGGCGAAGTGGTCCCCAACATTAGGGTTCACAATGTTGGTGGAAATGGGGATGCTGTAAGTGCAGCTTCCTGTGAGTGCTGCACCCTGCACAAAGCCCCCAGTTTTGAAATTACTGAAGAGTGGGGCTGGATCAGAAAATTTTTTCAAGTCTCTCTGCATAGGTTTATATGCAACAGAGTAAATCGGTTATTGGCGTTTGAATGGAGGTTTCAAATTTGTAGAGGAGAAGACTTTATTTGTTAAAATTTCTCTGGATCTAGCCAAAGGAAGCCATCTTTTGGATCACTTATATATATTTATATCTATGAAGGATGAAGGTGAAAAAGGATGTACTAGCTAATAGTCGCAGTCTCGGAATGGAAGCGTAGGTCAATGATTAAAACTACGTGACGGGCTTAAGCAATTGACGGAAGTACTCAGCCTGTTATTCAAACAAAAATGATCAAATTTACTAAAAAGAATAGGAGATGAAAAGGGCACTGAAATAATATATTGTACTGTATGTACATGCTTGCAGAATGAGACCAACCAGTTATACTCTCCCATAAAACCATAAAAATATCCTATTAATACCATACTGCAGCGAAAACAGTATGTATGTACCTGATTTGTCCATTGACTAAGTGGAATTTAATTTAAACAAAGATATAGAGGATAGTTTGTAAGATAATATAAAAAATATAATATAAAAAAAAACAGAACTCGCAACAACATTATAGTATGACCAGTTCAAAGCACGGGTAACTAAAGATGACCATTTGCCAGAATTCCTAATTGCATCACTTCTATAGTGAAGCAAGAACTCTACAAAAGAATGGTCCATGCTCTAGGGGCACTACTACACTATGCAGGGTATAGTGGTATACAGTGGTGCTTATGCAACAATCAAATTTGTGGTCAAGTTTTATTAAATTAATCAGTTGTATTGCAAAGGAGCAAATAACAATTGAAAAAGGGACATAAACAAAGCAGGAAAAAAGAAATGCAAAAAAAAGTAAGAAAAATAGGGAAATTTTGGTTCAAACCTGGCAAACTTGCATCAATTGGTAGTAAGCAACGAATCTAACACTCATAACTATTTTTCCAATGCTCTTCAGATTGCGATATCTCTTTAATTCGATCTTTACATACATTCTCTCCTCTTCAATATTAAAAAAAACTGAAATTTCCAAACAATTTGTTGAAAGAGAAATTCTCAAACCCTTGTTTCAGCTTACCTGCATAAACAATTATAGAACCACCCTAATTAAACTATGTTTTTAAAAGGATTATTGTGCACAATCCTCATTGAGAGCTAAATAATATACTTAAATTGGATGTATTTATTAATTTATTGACCTAACCATTTGACCCTTTTGGTGGAAAAGTCTATTTAGTGCAAGTAAAACACTATACTGCATACTGGGTATTGAAATGCAACTACTAACCACAGAGATTGGAACATAATACAATCCAAGTTGACTAATAGACTAATATAATAGTACCATGAATTTTATAATTTACAAGTCTTCAAACTGTTTCAGAAAATCTGATATTCAAGCTAAAACTAAACTGGTCCCTGTTTCTATCACCATCTTCTTTTAATTTTTACCTAAAAGATACACATGAGTGCTACCATGAGTCCATGACAAATGAAATCATCTTGCTGCGTGAGAGAGAGAGAGAGCAGCACAGAGCAGAACTTACACAATAACACGAAAAAACACAACAAGGCAAACACACTTTCTGGTACTATAACAATTCGAGAGTAAGGGTGCCCAAGGCATGCTGTTTTCTCAAATTCCTCCTTTTGTTTATAGTTTATTCTTCTACGACATCCTTGCAATAATAATATGTCCATTAGAATACATAATTGATAAACTTTGAATCATGAAATTTATGCCTATTACTTTAAATGCATTCCTTAAAATTGAAAACTACAGTTTAGTGAAAACATTGTTTTAAATGAATTGAAGATGACCAACCCATTATAAAGTATTCAAGACCCAAATTACAATTCAAATCTATCCATACGATCCTATGAGGTTGATGGCAATTCAATGATTCCAATCAAACTAAAAGGAAAGTCACTCACAAACCAAATGAATTTGAATGAAACAATCATCTATACGAATTATATATTAAAAACACCTAATGAATTCGAATTAGAAAAATGCGAATGATTTATAATGCCCGACAGTTTAGTTTAAAGGCAACACACAAATAATAATCAACGGAATACACGGAATGGATCCTTACAAATATGAAATCGATTTAACCAGGGAATGATCTTCGACTATCCTTCTAACGAAAATGAGATTGAATGACTCAAATTCAATCAAGCTGCGATAGAGGATGGAAGCTAGAATCGTCCTTTTATGCACTATGGCGAAGGAGAAATCAAACTTGTAAAGGCAATAACACTAGGCGATCCCACCAAAAAGCACAACGAGAGATGTGTATCAAACGGCAAGCACACTAGGGAGTAGGGAGAGCAAGTCATAGGTAGAGACACTGGGGATAACTTGATAAGGAATTGCTTCTTTATTAAAGCTCCATTTTTTTTTTCTTGGACAACTTTTCAAGAAGTCCCAATTTTATTTTATCATTTCTAAATGCGTTCTAGATGTGTCATGCAATTTTTTCATAGAAATCTTAGAGATTTTGAATCATTGGGCGTGGCTTTGGATATGATTTTGTCATTAAAATTTCAAAATTCTTGGCTGAATCGACTTTGTTAAAATTAGTATGCTTGACAAATCTTTTTGAAAAATATCTCTAATTTTGATATATATACAAATTTGAAAAATTTTGAATCATTACTCACGATTCTAGAAGAGGAATCTTAAATAATCTGATTTAGTCATCAATTTTTTAAAACCGTAGAGGGAGACTTAGTTTACCATTACTCCCAGGCCCCAGCTATAGGATTAAATGTAATATAAGTTGTTCCCATTAATTATATGGATTAAAAGGGATATTATTGTGGTATTAATTGATGATTGTTATATCTCGATAGTTGATATTATGGCTTCAGTAGTAATTAATGCAATTTGAAAAAAAATATATCAAAATACGCATGAAAAATGATCGTACAAATTTAGACAAATCAGGGGCTCTTTTATAATAAGAAAAGAAAATAGGGTATTTTCGAAAATTCTATTTTCAATTTTATTAATCAAAAGAGAAATTGAGGGCTATTCAACCCACTAGGGTCGGGGAACCGTCGGCACTCGTTTTGTCTGTCAATATTTTTACCTTTACAGTTTAATTCCATTACTTTGTTTTTTTTTTTTTTTTTTTTTTTTTTTTTTTTTGAAACAAGTAGGACTTAGAGTCCTACCACTTCCATTTATCAGAAGTAAACGAGATACAAGAGTTCGAACACAAGCAACAACACTGGTATCACACCCAGTACCAGCCCACACAATATTATCTTACCCTAAAAGAGTGTAGCCATCGCACTAATAGAAACCTATGATTGAGCCTGAAGATCAGCTCGTCCCATCCCCCAGAAAAAACAGTCAATAGCAAAATGCAAAATCTGCACTTATTACAAACCACATCCTGAAAAAAAAAAAAGCTTATTACACCTAAGTGTTCTACCCTGATATGATGTACAGAATTCAAACATAAGGGTTAATGCCACCCCTTCCTCCCATAATAGCATCATCTGACACACCAAGCGACAGTCTCAAGCCATGCATAGCCTCCACCAGGAATTCCATTACTTTGTTTCTTCTTTGATGATAGGTAGTAGTAGTACAAATTGGTAATTATAATCACTTGGTAATTAGCGTTTGTGGAAAAGGAAGACACATTTTCAATTGGTAGTTAGCGTTTGTGTGAAAAAAGGAAGACAATTTTGAATTGTTGGATGACTGTGTTGTCGGGTTTTATTAGCATCACTAGTCTTCTATCGAATTGGTTACATGGAAAAATGAGTTGCATGTGTGAAAAAAAAAATGAAAAGTTATACTAATAAGTGATATTTATATAGAAAAATTTTCCATAGAAAAATTTGAACTGTGTATAATATAATATTAGCACTAGATTATATGTCGAAAGTGAAAGACAATTCACTTTCTCCTGTACACCGTGTATTCTAAATATAAACTATATTAAGTTTATATGTCCATATTAAGTATGAAACACGTTAAAAAAAAGACACGATTTTATTTGATGTGAACAATATTTTTTTTTGAGAAATAAACCATAAATAATTTGAGTTTGTATAAAATTCATACTTTCTGTCATGCTCGTGCATCATGTGTAAAAATTCATACCAACTCCTAGGTATCAGGTAATGATTAGGCGATGTTTCTGTTGATATTTAGAAAGCCTCATATTTTATAATTATAATTATGATCCGCAATATTCATATTGTTTAATTAATACAATTTTATTTTTTTGTGAATTCATTGCACTTAGATTTGGACTGTTCAAAATATAAACTTAAAAAAGATAATAATTTACATTAATATAATTATTTTACATCTAAAATTAAAATAGATAAATAATTTTCGAATGAAAGTAACCTCTACTTATTTCCCAAAAAAAAAGGATTATGAGTAACCTTATTAATTTTTTGTGCGTTTTAACAATTTATATCGACTAATCGTCTAATCCTTATTACTCTCTACTATATAAAATGCAATCAGCTTGTAGGTTAGCTATATAAGCTAAAGAAGTACAATAGACAAAAAGGAAAGAAAATGATTTGGGTTATGGGTTAAGAACATGTTGAGTATGCCAGTAGCCCAGTACCGCTTCCAAATGGAGAGGAACCAAAGAACTACAATGCTGTTTTCAGATGAAACATAATTTCCTGTGAGAGCAACGCACTACCAAATATCTGAATATGTTATTACATGCATTGACTGATGGGCATGGCTATGTGGACTTCAATTATTCAAGGCAAGTCAGATGTGAATTTAAGTTAAGCTATAATCGGATTCGGATCATATCGGGTCCACGCACTCGGGTTGTCAAAGCAATTTTGGTTCAGGATTTATGAAATAGGCAATTTTGAGTTAAGCGAGTCCTTTTATTGAAAATTTTTCACTGAAAGAAAAACGAACTTTTGAATTTGAGGAGGCAAGTCTTTCGTCCTTTTTTCCTATAAAATGATGCAATGAACCCCGAGGAAACTGGCCGATCCAACCCGATTAGTTGGTCAAATAGAAGAAAACATTTCTACTATTAATGTTTTTATTAATAGGCAAGCTTGACGTGATGCGTATGAAGAAATTATAATATGCAACTTAATCAGCTTCATTAATTATGAAACTAACAGTGTGAATACGTTCTGCCACGTCTCCACATAGAGAATTTCCAAGAAAAACCCATTGTCTAAAATAAAATCTGATTGTATACAGTAACTAAGAAAATGAATTACAGTTTTCATGTATACCACAAAAGCACAACAATAACAATAAAAAAATATTTATTTATATTTATAAAATGAAAATTTAACAGTTCCATACTAAATTATCGACCTTATAGCTATACGAGCTGATTACATTACCCTTGATCACATAGAATTATTATCAACTTCTATTTACTGTAACAAAACTAACAAGTGAAGGTATATCGTTACTCGTTAGGGGTGAAAACGGTCACCGTTTCGACCGTCCTTTCGTTTCGTTTCGTCCAAAACGAAACGAAACGGTTAAAGATTTTTTGTTGCGTTTCAAAAATGAAACGGATAACGAAAGCTTGAAACGGTTTTGTCCATGTGTATTTTCGTAGTTTCGACCGTTTCGTTTTGAACGAAACGGTTAACGCAAATGGATAGTCAATTTCGTTTTCAAAACGAAATAGTTAACGAAATCGACCATTTTCGTGATCGTTTTAGATGTTATGCAGTCCTATTACTCGTCACCTTGGCCCAATTAAATCTAATAGTTTGAGAGAAGCTAACTAGTTGGGCTTTCATATGCGCTTATTATTCTTAGGCCTGAATATGTCGTTGTGGCTATTAATTAACCAATCAGGCCTGAGCGATTTTCCCAAATACAAGTTCAATCTACAATCTTATACAAAATTTCTTATAAATCCATAATAGGCCTGTTTAAGGCTCATTAATAAGGCTAAGCTCTAGGACGCAGTTTGGGCCGAATAAATTAAATTTATTAAATAATAATACAACAAGTCACATCCAAAGAATGAGGTATTCCATTGCATCATCATGTATTCATGTTGAATCTTCTCTCTTCAATTCATGGTCCAGAAAATAACCCCAAGCTTTTTATCTTTTAGTGCGTGCGCGCTTAAGTTAACTATATATATGTCTGTCAAACAAGAGCCTCCCCATAAACATCAAGAATAATACATTGATACCAGAAAGAAGCTGAGAGCAGAGGAGAAATGGGGGCAAAACTAGAAGTAGGAATGGTTAGTTATGTTGTAGGATTGTTTGTTTCATCTATGCTGGCAATCTGGACAGTTAAATTTCTTATTCGGGCTTGGTTTCGTCCAAGACAACTTGAGCGGGTGCTTCGGTCTCAAGGGATAAGGGGAACCTCATACCGGTTTCTGCTTGGCGATATCAAGGAAGCAATGAATCTCCAAAAGGAAGCTCAGTCAAAACCTATGAATCTCTCTCATGACATCGCTCCTCGTCTAGACCCCATGATTCATTATGCTATTAAGAAACATGGTAATTTGTAATTCCTGCCTTCATTCATTCACAATCTGAATTGATTTTATTGGCATCAATTGTAGTTCTGTAACTTTGTTGTACGCTCTGATATACTTTTCGAATGCAATAAAAGGGTTTTAATATACGACACAGAGCTGCTAAATCAGTAAGTAAAACTATTATCTTCTTTTCATGTTTAATATTGTTTTGGTATTGTAGGAAGGATATCATTTTACTGGTTTGGGCCCGATCTAAGAGTGATACTGATGGAACCAGAGTTGGTGAAGGAAGTGTTGTCAAACAAGTTTGCAATCAAGAAGCCTACAGGCCCCTCAATCATAAAATTGTATGCTCAAGGGGTTGCTACCTACGAAGGTAAAAAATGGGCCACTCACCGGCGGATTATCAACACTGCCTTCCTACTCGAAAAATTGAAGGTACTCTCAGTTTTTTTTTTTTGAATTTATTTTTCAACTGACCTCTCATATTAGATTTATTTGGGAATATGACTTTGCTATGAACTAAAAGCCTATTAAAGAAAAGCAATGCTATCTGTTACCATTTTCATAGGGTACTTTATATCTATACAGTATGTCCTACATTATAATAGCAAATGCACCTTTGTTGTAGCATACTTGTAGTTCCTTTATTATGTTTCTCACATGTCAGAGACATCTTTCTTAAGTAACAACCATTGGATTAATACTAACTATGAAATTGTCCTTACATACATATTATCATAACTTCTTTATTATTATTTTTTTGTTTAGATAATGCTACCGACATTTTTGTCATGCTGCGACGATCTGGTAAAAAAATGGAGTGATCTTCTTGGCTCTGCAGAATCATGTGAGCTTGATATTCAGCCTGAATTTCAGAAGTTCACTGGTGATGTCATCTCTCGCACAGCATTTGGCAGTAACTATGAACAAGGACAGCGCATATTTGAACTCCAAAAAGAGCAGGCGCGTTTGCTCTTAGACATAATCAAATGTACCTACATCCCGGGTTATAGGTATGTAATATAATTATCAGTTGTATGGATTGCTCAAATGAAAAGCTATTTTGAAAATTGAAATTGATATATGTTGCTGGCAAGTAATAATGCTTAGAAGTTTGTCAGGAGCTATCATATAATAGAAAGTCCTTAATTTATGGTTGAAATTTCTGCTGAAATCTAGAAAGGTTGATATGAAAGACTGGGTGAAATAGTTGACACAAGTGAGATGTATGATCTCCAAATTCCAGACTCCAAAACAATGAATATAATGGATAATGTTACATAAACATAAGAAAGCATTCTCGAAAAGAGACCAAAGAAGTATATTTCCTGAGGTTTAATGTTTCTAATTATCAATAACCAGTTTCTGTTCATAATTTTCATGAAACTTCAGTTTTCTACCAACAAAGAAGAACAGACGAATGAAAGAAATATATAGAGAGGTCAACTCTATCTTAAGAAACATGATTGAGCAGAGAGAGCAGGCCATGAGGAAGGGCCAACAGAGAAGCAATGATCTTCTTGGATTACTAATGGAATCAAACATGCAATCTGATTCATCAAATTCAGAAGGGTCCGTTGGAACAAAATTAACTATTGAGGATGTTATCGAAGAATGCAAGTTGTTTTATATTGCTGGGTATGAAACGACATCTCTGTTACTGACATGGACCTTGGTTGTGCTGAGCATGCACCCTATGTGGCAAGTTCGTGCTCGGGATGAGGTCCTGGAGATATTGGGGGAAGTCAAGCCCAGTTTCGATAGCTTAAGCAAACTAAAAATTGTAAGATCCCTCTTATAGATTAGTAGTTTTATCCTCAGTGTATAACTAGTTATGTTAAATTCTAGACATGGCATAAAGAAAACATAATCTTAATTACTAGCTTTTTTGCTGGTAGAGTAACTAGAAAGTGTACCCTTTGTATATATAAAAAAGGTCGAAGTCAAATATAATGAACATAAAAAATATTATTTTAAATAATTATGAAAAAACCATCAATGAACATAAACCAGGACAGGGTACAGAGCAGTTGCAATTTTGTAACGTTTTACTTGTTATATTTTCAGGTGACAATGATTTTCTATGAGGTCCTAAGGCTTTATCCTTCATTGGTCTTCATGATTCGAGAAACATACAAGCCATTGAAACTTGGAGATTTCACTTTCCCAGCTGGTGTGCAATTTGTACTGCCAGTTCTTGACATGCATCACAACCCCGACTACTGGGGCCCAGATGTCAGTGAATTTAACCCAATACGGTTTTCTGAAGGTGTCACGAAGGCATCAAAAGTTCCACTTGTGTTTTTTCCATTTGGAGGTGGCCCTCGAATCTGCCCTGGCCAGAATTTTGCGATGATTGAAGCTAAGGCTTGTCTAGCAAGGATCCTTCAGCACTTTTCATTTGAGCTCTCGCCGTCATATGCACATGTGCCTCACACCCTTTTTCACACGAGCCCAAAGTTTGGTGCCCAAATCATAATTCGCAGAATCTAAGATGGACTAGAGCCTGGTTCGTTTCAATTGATGTCGCTGTAGAATAAATTCTCTTCACTTCCAGCTTCAGACGATCAAAATCAAGATGAGTTTATCGAGATATGTTTATGTAATTAGCTAAATAGAGATTAATTTTCAATGTCATTGTTGTTGTTAGTAACAGAGGAAGTAGTTAGAGGTTGTCAATACCTCTACACCTCTATGAAGGAAGGAGGGATGATTGAGGATTCCTATTTACGTTGTGATAGTTCAAATGAAGGAAATAGCATTGTACTAAAGTAAATAAATTTTAAGAGAATTCTTGATGTCTTCAAGTACAGCATAAATTTAGAAGAGTATAGGTTTTTGCATCACCACTAGAATTTGTAGCAAACAGTTAATTCTTCAAAATTTAGTAATTGATCAAAATTAAAACAATAAGAATTATATTTTGCGCTGACAGAATATACAACAAATTCAGGGAAAAATATTGAGGCCCACATTTCACAATGTAAGACGGCTGCATTACTCCGATGTCCGAACCCTGTTCTTTTTACTGCATTATTAAGTTTCCAAAAAACAGTGAAATCTACTTGAAAATTTACCAGTATTATCACAAAAACTCACAATGCGATTGACCTTCTTCTTCAAACCACACAATTTCTATAGAATTAAAGGGATTATAAACTCTACCCTAATAGCTCACTCTTCCTTTACCAAAATTACTATTCTGACTCACTTCTCCACCTCCTTCCCTTCTCACTTTTTCCTCTTCGGCACGACGGCAAAAGACGACCCAAGCATTCACCTCTAATGCTATACATGCCCCAATGAATGTTGACAGAACAAGACAATAACTTAGCTTCCAATATGATCCACTTAGACCCATCACCTCAAATCCCTGAAACACATTAACTACACCAAGAACTATGGAACTATACCCAACAAAGTGGTGGTATGACTTCCAATACTTTCGGTACTTGTTTGTGGTCTTTGGTCGGAATAGCAGTGCGGCAGACTGAAGCCCCCCAGTTACAAATGTTGTTATGCCAAGTGATCGATGCAACCCATAAGTGACCCCTACTGATGCATTTCCCATGATTATTCCAATTGCAAATCCAGCCGTCCCTGCCAGAAATCCGATAATCTGTACGGTCGCATGAACATAAAACCATGTTGGTCCAAACATGGAGGTGAACGGTCTGAGATAGCGAGCCAGGGCAACTCCAACAGGGAGAATGATGCCCCATGAAACACAATTTAAAGTGCCATGGACCCATCGGAGGTTCGATGAGATGGGAGGGCCTGTTTGGGATGCAGTGGAGACAATGTCAATCACGGCATGTGATGCAAGATCAGATGCAGCAGTGGGGTGGATGGTTGGAGAATAGCCCTAAACAAGTAAACATATATACACTAATTAATTAGATCTTCATTCTGGTTAAGATCAAGAAATACCCAACTCCAATTTCTCTAAATTGTGACAAAATGTGCTCTGTTCCATTGAGCAGAGGACCCATATATATTGGGCAATTGTAATTTTGATAAAGATAGACTAGTATGATGTCAATCATTTCTTATTAGAAAGAAGAGATTAAATAAGCATGTAAATGAATCTGATCAGGAATGTAGCAATATATAATTTTGGCAGCATTTCATAAATGCAACGAATGTACACTACTCATTTTCAAAACATAAAAAAAAAAAATGTAAATGAATAGACATGCAATTGAGTTGTAGTATCTAAATACAAAGATCAATACTGTGATTGAGCCAAGTTATCTCAAGCATAATCATTTATATATCGGTTAAGTGTCTATTGTCTATTGTAAATTCGTAATTCACACAAAGTTGGTTCTTGATACTTACCTGCACGTATAAACCCCTGTTCCACACAAAGTTGACCCGGGTGCGATTTGGCGAGAGTTTTATGGTAAAGAATATCTGAACGGTGTCGCCATCGCGAATTCCAGATCTAGATGAAACGGACGAGGTGAGCAGTGATATGTCAAGAGGCCGGGAAACAAGCGGCGTGCTCTGGAGCTTCACGGAGGGATCAAGAATGAAAGGGAGAACTATAAGAGACCCACTACTAGGGTCAGAAAAGGAGACAAGAGCACGTGTTCCCGTCATTGAGGGAGAAGTCGGGTTTATGCCACATGCAACCCAACCCGATGGAGATATGAAGGTGCCGGTAAAGGCGAGATCCAATGTCGCGTTTTTTGCGTGGTACGTCCAAGCAAGGGTTGCGCCTTGTGTTGGGAGGGAGATGCATTTTTGGTAGGTCTTGAGGGGAGTAGAGATTGTACAGCGGCTAGCTTCGGTTATGGTAATTAGGATTTTAGGATGCAAGAGAAAAATCAGGAAAAGAAGGGGAAGCATGGTGCCTTGTAGTGTGAAGACTGAAGAGTGTTGCTAGAGTTAGTGAGTTCTTAATTTTCTGTTGGGGCTTCTAACTAACTTTGTAGTGTGGTGTAGTAGTGAAGTGTTTGTTGGGTTGGAATCATTTGGAGAAGTGGGTTTACTGCTTTTGCACTTGGCTTTGAAGCCAAGTAAGAGGAAATAAGACGTCTTTCATTATGATTTGTATGACTTGGGTGATAGTGAGTTCATTATACTGTTTGCGCACTTGGCTTGTTGGTCCCTCGCAAGATATTTGATTTCGAAAATTACAGTTAAAATCTTTAAATTAATTAATATAATGTGTATATCGGTAATTAATTATATCCACATTGATCATAGTTTTACATTATCATCGACTATTTTCATAATAAAATAAAATTCATAAATATTTTATTCATTACTCATATATGTTAACATTAATTAACAAATTACTCTACGTAAAAGAAACATTCAGATTATATATATATATATAAATCTACTTATTTATTTAACGGCGAAATAAGCGCTTTTTGTTAACGTCGATGTAATCTTGATGCGGACAATAATATCAGGTGAACGTTTTATTTTACATCCAAAAAAATTGACAACGCTTGGTGGGTTTAACGTCACATCTAATTACTAGAAATCAGAATTCAATGTTACTCCAGTTGATGAAAATAAATTAGGCGACATAATTGCAAAGATGTAGATCAGCCAAAGTCTACGCGTTAAAGGCTTAAAGCACCATCATAGTTATATATGATTGAGGCAATATTTTTTTTCAAAATTATTCCATATATATATATATATACTTCATTAATTTGAGATTGTCATTATGGAAGCTCTGTTAATTGTCCATCTTCATTTTTATAAAAAAAATTTTAAATTAATGAATTGGATTTGAATGTATGCATCTAGAATTGTTTGAAAGTATGTGTTTATAGATGTATATTACTATGAGTTCTGAGCATGCGTTTATACAGTCCTGAATACAAGGACGGATCCATACAAAATTTAAATAAGCATAGACATAATTAAGAAGTTTTTTCAGTATTACAATCTAACTATTCTTTCGTCGCGGCGGAACACATAATTTATCGTTATGTTGATGGTGAAAATTTTGTGTTCATTGGAGCATCAATTTGAAAGATGTTTGTCGTTGTTGAGTTCTCAATTTTGAAACCAATAGAGTGCATATATTAGTATTATACAAATCTGATAAATACAAGAAATGTTAGCCTAATAATAGATGTTTGAAATGCAAGAGACGTAATTTTATAACGGGGATGATAAGCGTCATCCACGAAAAAACCATCCACAGTCATTTTTTTTTCCGCACCCTCCCTCTCCCCCCCTCGCGCTTGCGCTCCCTCCCCTCCAACTTCCGATTTATTTTTGCGCGTCTCTGGACTCACGCACCCTCTCTCCCTCCCTCACGCACCTTCTCTCCCTCACGTGCCTTTCCTCCGTCGCGCCCCTTCCTCCCTAACGCGCCTTCCTTCCTTGCCAGCCCCCCCTTCTGTCCCTTCTTCCTCCATGGCGTTCTATTTCTCCTTTCCCTCCCTCACACTTTATCATGTCTTCTTAAACTGAATAGATATAACAACTAATTGAACATAAATAACAAATAAACTGAACATAAGTAACAAACAATGTGTACTCATAAAAAAAAATAAAAGTGAGCAAATAAATTGAACAGAAATGACAAATAAATTGAACATTTGTAACAAATAAACTGAATAGATATAACAAATAATGTGGACTCATAAAAAAAGATAAAAGTCAGCAAATAAACTGAACAGAAATAACAAATAAATTGAACAATTATAACACATAAACTGAACAGTTATAACACATAAACTGAACAGATATAACAAATAATGTGGATTCATACAAAAAGTAAAAGTGAGCAAATAAACTGAACAGAAATAACAATTAAATTGAACAGTTATAACACATAAACTGAACAGATGTAACAAATAATGTGGATTCATACAAAAAGTAAAAGTGAGCAAATAAACTGAACATAATGACAAATAAATTGAACAGTTATAATAAATAAACTGAACAGATGTAACAAACATGTATAACAAAATAATTTGAACATTATAAAAAATAAAATGAATAGATATAACAATTAAATAGAACATATATAACAAATAAATTGAATAGGTATCTAACAGAATTGAAAAGAAGAAATGAGTAGAGGAAGAGGAGAGAAGGAAGGAAGAGAAGAGAAGCAAGAAAGAGGAGAGGTAGGCGCGAAAAAAAAGAGAGGGGAGAGGAGGGAGGATGCGCGGAAAAACGAAAGGGAGGGGAGGGGAGGGGAGACGCGATGGAGGAGAGATGCGATCCGATGGAGGCGCGGAAAAATGAAGGGCGCCGATCTCTTGGATGACGGGAATGACAAAACGATGGATGTTAAGTAGTAATTATCATTTTATAATGAGCAAAAGCGTGACTTTGGTTGGTTATGGTCTATTGGGCCTCACCCAAATATTTTTTTTCTCTGACCTCGTTTCCATAGAAGGAAACGATAAAAATCAAAAGTGAATTTTTTATTTTAAAGAAAGTGGGAACCCATTTGAGAGTTTACCTCGCAAAAAAACTGGCGCATCATATCATATAAGAAAAAACTAACATAATAAACGGAGGAATAAGAAAGCGCATAAAATTAAATCGTACAACATAGCGCACTCACAGAACGCAGAACCTAATTCTTCTTGCAACTCAGCCCACGCAACCAAACCTGTAACGGATGAAATTAACAATAAAAATCGACATGGAGTCATGCAGATGCCTACAATATGATTCGTCACAGAAAATCCTATGCAATGGACATTGCAAAGTCATGGACACGGCAGAAAAAATATTAGACAAACAACTATATCACGGGGTCATCAAGCTGGACAATGACAATGATGATTGCTCCTTTCAAGTGCAAAGAAGACCATGTTCGCCCAGAAACACAACAGAGCACACCTTCTCTCCAGCATGGTCCTTGCGCAGCTAATTTTCTACGCATCTCTATTCAACAACCCGCACGAAGGATTAATAACAGCCAACATAATCCATTGCACAAATAGCCGCATATGGAGACCACAAAAAACATTGACATGCACTATTCATTAGACATTCAGGATATATGATTTTTTCAATATATACCGCAAAAAAAATCTTCTAAAGAAATTTGAACGAGTATTTATCCAGAGTTGAAAAGGTCTATAATTTAGACAACATGATTTTCTGAAAATCATGTTCAGGTATGCCCGGAATTGATTGGCGTGGACCCACCCGTGTCTGAATGTATGTGTTTAAATCAACTATTTCATTTGTATTTAAAATTTCTTTTAAATATTTTTAATCCATGTGTCAAGTCATTATTACTGAATGCATACATTTAAATTCATAATATTGACTGAAATAAGCAAATATATAATATTTGTTTTTTTATTATGGAAAAATAGTGTATATATGGTTTGATCGTTAAAAATGTGTCTTATCTGAGTTATTGCAATAACGGAAAGGAAAGAACAAATTCTCTTCTAGGAAAAAAAAATATATATACACTATTATCATGAGAAAGTTTAATATGCACTATAGTACATAAGGTTATCTATGCACCGCGAATTTTTTTAGGAGTATTTTTGTAAATTGACAAATCTAATTTAACCAATTTAATCTACATATTGAAATCTTATATCAAATCAAATTTTACAATTTTTGAGATTTTATTACTATTTTTTCGAATTTTTTAAAACCTGCTATTTTTGGAATGTTCTAAATAGTAGTTTGTTTTCAATAATAGCATGTTTTAAAAAATTCAAAAAAAATGAAAATAAAATCTCAAAAATTGTAAAATTTGGTTTGCTATGAGATTTCAATATGTAGATTAGATTGGTTAAATTAGATTTGTCAATTTATAAAAATACCCCCGAAAAAATCCGCAGTGTATAGAAAGTCCTATGCACTATGGTGCATATTAAACTTTCTCCCATTATCATTCCCTCAGTTTCGCCCTAGACCAATGTGTGGTTGCAAATGACAAATTGAATCTATTGTCTTTTTTTTTTTTCCCGGGGTTTGGGAGGAAATATCATTACCAGAGAGGCTGGACACAATTTAGTTAAAGAAAAATGAATTAATAAATCAACAAAAAGATTATTTTGATATTGATTATATATCCTTTTACCTAATTTTGAATTTTTTTTTTTTTGTGCGCATGACTGCAAGAGTTCATAAGCATTACATAAAATCGAAAGTTTAGGCAATTACATGTGTCAGAGTACCCCAAAAAAAAACAAGAACATGAAATAATCTATATATTCTAGTGATGTTTGCAAGATTATTCGCCATGCCATTCCTTTTCTTCGGAATGTTTTCGCAAGTGAACTCTATAATGCTCTGCAATATCGTTTTTCTTTTATGAGGATAAGTGGGACCTGTGATGGGGACATAATGCAATGTCATTTGGTTTGGTGAGTTGTGATAATTAAAATGATAAATTAAAAATCAGAAAGATCAATAACATTATTAGTTAATTATTAGGTTTGGCATAATTTAAATAATATTTAATTACTAATTTAACGATACAATTAAATTTTATATTTTTTATAAAATGAAAATGATTGATTTTATCAAATAACTATTGATCACTAGTAAAGTTTTTGTAATTATGCAAAAAATTTTACATAATCAATGTAAGAGATTCACAAAATTTTTTATCGCTCTCAAATAACTTCAATACGATAAATGAACTTTTACAAATTCAGTTTTACTAGAATCATGTTTGAAACCTACTAAAAAGGCAAAAATTACAAAAATGTGTCTGAACAGGAGCGGAGGGGTCTCCAATGACAGTTACTCGTTATCCGTTGTGGCGGTTCATATCGGCCAAGAAAATAGAACACTTCTTCTCTATTCAAAAAATAAAACTCTTCTGCTGTGTGCTATAGAAATAATGATTGCCAAACTGTTTCCTTTGAAGCTAAGCTAAGCTCTGTTTAATTATTAATTATCAGTGGATTGGAAAGAAACCCATGTTTTAAGGAAAGACAAAAGAGTAATTAAAGCTACTTTATCCTCAGCACTATTGATTAAAGACTGCTATGTACTGTGTTGCTTATTTTTCATGAAAATATTACAACTTAGGAAAGAATATAATTGCCAGCAGGATATTAATTAAGAATTTCAGAAAAGAGTAGTCAATTTTAGAGTTTTGGGAAATGCAAGTTTTTTGTGGAGAAATTACTGGACAATATATGAGCCACCAGAATAATTTATTTATTTATTTGGAAAATTGGAGACATGTCACTCGGAAACATCAAAATTAGAAGAATGTCATCCCAAAACTTATTCTTAAAAAAAATACCACCCCAAATCCATTTTATTTAGACAATTACCCTAAATACCGTATAAATCTATATCAAATTTCATATTGACGAATATGCCCTTTTCTCTCCCATTCGAATCTGCAATTTTCATCGCACAAACACTATTTGAGTTCTGCAGATAGGGATCCGTATCCTCTGGAAATCCTTATAAGATTTCCAGAGTGAGCAGCTCTCAGCGAGGACCGTCCAATCGAAATGGACGGTTGGATGTTAGAGTGGGAAAAAAAGATAGAGGATACCTATGTTATCCAGATACTTCCAAAAATACCCGTATCCCGTATCCGACGCGGATTCGCATGCGATATGCACCCGACGCTCCACGTGACGTATCTGATTATTTTAATATGTTTGACTGCAAGGTTTGGTCAGAATTCGGCTAGATATGGCTTGGATTCGGTCAGGATTCGTTTGAGATACGCATCGTTTGTGATACGGTTACCAATTTTTTTTACCGAAATTAAAAAAAAAAAATCGGCCAATAGCCCCACCCAAACCCTAGTCTAGTGCTTATCGCCTCATGTCTCCTTCGCAATCTCAAACCCTCTCACTCTCAACCTCTCTAAGCTGTGCTCCAGAAAATGCTTATTAAAGGAACGGAGAGTAGAGGAGAGGAAAGGTGCCCGATTTTTGTTACTCTCCGATTTGGGGTGTACAAGTTTACTCTAAAACTTCCTTAATTTCAGTCTGTCTCTTCCATCGCCTTTTCTTCCCTTCCATCGTGCGTGGAGCGAGTAAACTCACGGGCAGGTCAGTTTCGAAATTTCTTTCGTTCCTCTCCCTTCCATTCCTTTACAAACGCTGCTCTGGAGCATAGCCTTAAGTCTCTAAATCTCTATCCATCGCCGTCGCCCCTCTGGTTGTCTTGCTCTCTCCGTCGCCTCTCACCCTCTTACTCGCTCTCTCAATCTCACCGACCAGGCGACCAGTCACTGACCTCACCTCTCACCTTTCCTCTCTGCGCATCGACTGTCAAGTGTCAAGTGTCCACCACCACCCCTGCATCGAGCCATCGACTCACCTCTGGCTCTGCAGTCTCTAACGGCCCTGACTTCTCCCAATCCGACCACCTCAGCAGATCAGCAACGCTTCTGTTCTACGTTTATGTTCAAATAAGGCATTTATCTGCCTCTCTCTACTGTAATTAGTTTAATTTTAATAATCTTCATGTATTTTACTTCTTTCAGTTTTCGATTTTGTTGTGACTGCTTAACTTAGTAGAAACTGAAGAATTCATAAATAAATTTTAACATTACTATCGCACATATGGACTTGGTATCTTCCTCTTCAGTGTAACATCAGAACTTCTGATCTTATTTTTCGATTATTTTGTATAATATTTTTCTTATTCATTTTATTTCTATTTATTTATATCTGTTGCAACTTGCAAGTTAGTACATTAGTCAAATTATTCTTTTTTCTTTAAGTCATTTGTTTTACACTTGTACTTGGTGTTGAACTGTTGATGCATTAACCAAAAGTTACTGGCTTACTACAATTAGGCCTTTTGTTTTTTTGGTTGGTTTTAGAATTTTAGTCATTAGACACCTTAAACAATTATGGTTATGTGGCTCTGTGCATATTGTTTACCAGATATGTAGTTTGTAGTTTGTGTTAACTGTTGTAGTTATGTCCTAGAAGTCAACAGTTTAATGACTTAAATATTAGTTTATGTTATTGATGATATTTAATCATTTGTTCCTAGAGTTTATTATTGACAGATCATTCAGGTTGAGGATCTGAATTGTAGATCTCTGCTGATCATTCATTAGAATGACAATGATAAATCTAAACTGTCCATAATCTTGATAATTAACAAGGAATATTAATTATCATATAAGATTAGTATGCAAGTTAAGTGATGATTAAGTTCTACAAATCATAGGTAAGGAGTTACCAACTTAATTGCATATGTGTATGTTATCGGAACATAGTACAGGACATGACCCAATGAAATAAATATATGGATTGTGTTATGTGTCATTATTTATCTCATATGAGTTTGATTCTAAGTTTGAGATGTTCAACTTTTCCACATGAGGATAGGTTCTATAAATACCGTCTACCGTTGATTCCTGATAAAGGCTGCTATACGGACTTTATTTATGTTCTCTTGAATTGTGCGGGGAAAAGTTGTTCATCAAGAAAACCGTATGTCCCTCATTAGTATATCTAGTGAGTGATAATATCTGTTGGGCGTCCCTTGATAGAGTTGGATCGTACGCATGCAAACTAGACGATCATCTTTAAGATCAAGAAACTTATAATCTGCAAGAATGACACATTCTTATCTTGGATTATACAGTGATATCATGTGACATAAGAATCAAAACAAGAAAATATTTTATTTCTTATGCATGATTGAAATACTGTAGTTGTACAGTGTTTATTTATGTTAATTAGAAATCATAACGTGTTGCTAGATACCGCTTATGATTATTGGAAATAAATAGCGATTGAATTTCTATGGTCAATATGACATAAATTCTCTAGGGTCACACGAATTAAAGGCTCTTAATCAACAGTGCATTAATATTAGTTTACTTGCATTGGAGAATGCAATATATGATATGTTGATTAATTAATTATATACCGTTGCGAACCGTTATAATTAATTATTTCAAATGGATCATATGAAACTAATTAATGCAAAGTCTAATCCTATAATAATTATCAAATAGTTGATAATTAATTTTGTTCAACACATTTAATATGATTATATGAATTATATTAAATAAATGGGCTATCTTTTGATTATCCGATATGAACCCAATTTAAATGCAATTAAAGGAGAGTATTAAAGAGAATTAAAGACCAACTAATATGGGCTTGAAAGTCCATTTTAAGACCCATCACGTTCTAACATGGAGTGGTCCCCAAGGGTTAGGTTTGGATGGCTATATAAGGACCACAATTTGGAAGAGGAAAAATCTAGTTTAAACGCCACCTTCTCCTCTCCCATGGAGCAATTAGTTGCTGCCATGGAGAGCTCTTTTAATTGCATTTTGTAGGTGCTCATGATTTGAGCAATAGTCACCTCTCCTAGATATCGATTTAGAAGAGAAAGGTGAACCATTGGTGATGTGGTTTTCCTGCTTTTAAATTTATACCATAATCTACCTAAATTAAGTCGCAAGCGCACGACAATCGTCTAAGTATTTCGGGGTCGAACAACAAGGACGGTTTGGATTATTTGATTCTAATTCAATTTAATTTGCTAAATTAAACGAACAGCAATGAAAGTTGATTGGTCACAGAAACAAAGTATTTAAAAACTTGCAATAAAATAAATCCTAAATTAACAGATCACAATTTAAGAAGGTTAAAACGCAATTAATTAAAACTAGGGGCTTAAGGCAAGTTAATTCTTCAGTTTATTCCAGTTCTAGCGGCCCGCTGACTCTCGTAGCGGCCCGCTGAAAGAACTCAGGTCGCTAATCCTATTGGCTGGTCGCTGGCTACTTGGCGGGCATAGACCACCTCGCTGGTTCACTCGGCGACCTGCCAGGATTAGTGTAGATTCAACAGTTTAGTTAATTTAGAATTCGCTTTGTATAAGGAATAGGATTTGGTTGATGTTTAACAGATCAAACTCTCGTTCTAGGTCTGGTTGACGATCAATTAACTCAAATCCCTTCGTATAGACTCTAGATTTCAACTCTCGTTTCGTGGTCTAGTTTCTATAAGTTTATACCTTTCTTACCTAATGAATTCTTCGAGTTTTCACTCTTAGAAAGGACCTAACACTCGTTATTAATCCTGGTTTCAACCTCTCAGTTTAAACCTTCAAGTTGGTACAATTGCATCAAATATCTTAAGTTTGGTTTGGACTTAACCATTAAACAATCAAGCAAGGCCTATACTTGACGAATGCGAGCAAATCTAACTTAAGCAATTCAAGCAATCAGATCAGATATTAAAGAAATGATATAAAACACAACATGCAACAAAGAAATTAACTAAAAAATATATTATCTAATCATAAACTAAAAGGTTCACTGCCATGGCCCCTAATCAGTATCTACTCGCTACAACTCATCGAATAAAACCAAAAGGTATCAAAGATAAACAAAAACATAAGAAAGAATCAAAGATTACAACAGATTGCAACTTGGACTCTATCTTTCTGTCTTCTGTTACTCTCCAGCGGTCCGCTGATGGTGTCAGCGACCCGCTGGCGATCCTGTTGGCTGTCTCAAATTAGCTGCAATTAACCTCTAAATTGCCTCTTTTCTGGCATCAAGGCTTCTTCCTTTTATAATAGGTATTGGCGGTTCTGTAGAGGTCAAGGACGTGCAATTGGAGGCTCCGAAAATAGCTCAGGACGCGGTTGAGAAGTTAACAAAACTGGCTGTCTATATTTGGCTGTGGTTTCGTCCTTTCTAGCGGCCCGCTGAAATCTTCTGTGTCGCCAGTCTTCTCTTCTACCCGCTGGTGCTCTTCGTGGGTCGCCAATCAAGCCGGTGGGTCGCCGATCAATGCAGATTTCGCCGTTTCGAGTAGCTTATCTTCAATCCTATAAAAAAACAGAGCAAACATGGCAGTACCTAGATTCTAACCTAAATTATCAGTTAAACAACAGAAATTACGATGAAATGCATGAAATTAAGTCATATAAATGGCTGAAATACTACGTATGAAAACCATTTATCAATTGGATTAGGCGATTTCACACATTTCGCTAGCACGAAACCTTGTGAAGTTGATTAATCCTTTAGTGGACCTTAGAAAGGAGAAGAAGAGGAGACGAGCACGCCACCGCCTCCTATGCCATGGTCGTGCCTCTTCGTTACTATACGAAGAGAGTTTAAACACTTATTCTCTTTTCTCTTGTGTGTGCTAAAAAGGCTAATTACTAGATCCTCTTATGTTTGTGTGCTTGTTAATGGTTATTAAATGTAATAAAAATTAAAATTGCACATGGGAAACACTTTCTAACAAAGCAAAGGAGCTCTCTCTTTCGATTGAAAATAGAAGAGTCCCTCTTTAGACCTAAGCCGTGGGATTTCAAGCCATTGCCTCTTCTTCGAATTCAAGTTATTGCCACCGAAGTGCAATCACTGCATGCGTCCAATTCTCTGAGCCAGATGGAGCGACGAAGGCACTAGAGATGTCTTGCAATGGAGAGTTGCCTCAGCTTGGTTCGAATCAACTGGAGGTCTCCGGCCATGGAATAGAGTAAGAGTCGAGATAGTGCCAGAAAGAAACAAAATTCATATAATAGGTACTTGATTGTCTCTAATAGATAATTACATGTAATAGGTACTTGATTGTCTCATTAACTAATATCTTTATTGTTATTAATACAAATCTGATCAAGGCATGTCTATTTGATTGATTTTGATCATATCAATTTCTTATGCTATGCACTTAGAACAATTGAGTTGTACTCATGTCCGGTCTGGACAAAATTAGCAAAACTTTGAGTTCTTTGTTGGAAAATTACACTTCAAATGGGATGTTGGACTTTTCAACTTGATCATAATTGTCACCGTCATTACGGATTTTATGTAAAATTTATCTCATGGGAGATCATTCTGCTACTAAATAACACGTCCCAGCCATCAAATCATGGCTAATTTCTAAAACTTTACAATCTCAAGCCCAACGGCCCCAACCAAACTTTATGTTTATCCTTTTGTTTAATTTACTTTGTTTCTTTTATGTATTAATGTTGATACCCACCACTTTTCATTATGCATCTGTTGTATGTTGACGAGCCAAGGATTTTTTTGAGGAAAATTAGTGGTACATTGGTGTTTTGGTATGAAAATATGGAAAATTTTGGCACGGGAGATATGGTAATAGATTGTAATGATGCATATTGGTTACTTAGAGAATGTATTTTGGTATTTAGTATAAAATTATTTTGTTACTTTGAGAAGGTATATTGTGTTTGTAATGATGCATCCTCTAAGCTTGAATTTTCTAAATGATGAATGCTACTTAGATGTTATTGAACTGAGATGGTACTTTCTTTACTGTTTTGATGTAACTATATCAGTGCATTTCTATTTTAATCGAAGTTGTGATGTTAATTAATTATAAGTTTAATTGCCTTATTGGATGCTTTTTAATTTTTATGTGCTGAATAAGTAAGCTTGATGTATTGAAATGTAATCTTGAAGTATAAAAATTAAATTGAAAAAAGTGTAAAGCTACTGTAAATTTTTTTTCTAATCTTTTGGGTTTGTTTAGTTTTCTTTTTTTTTAATAGATTTCATATTATTTTTTTAATGGATAGTAAATAAATAGAGATCATTTTGTTAGAAACTCAAGTCCACGTGCAATTTTAATTTTTTATTAACATTTAACAAGCAATTAACAAGCACGAATAAACGGATCTAGTTATTCAAGAGATTAACACGTAAAGGGAGAAACGTAGGAGGTTACCTCTTCCGAAATCGTATCTGGAAGGCTCGAATCCAATCTCTTGGAGTCGGTGGCGTGCTCGTCACCCTCGCGACTGCCTCCGGTTGCCTCGAGTCCACCTAGAAGATTAACCAAAGTCTCAAGACAAGTGCTAGCTTGTCCGAGACGATAGCTAATTCCATGTTTTTCCTTCGCGTGCGATTAACTATTAATTTGAGGAAGGAAACGCTCAACGCATGAGAAACCAATTTTTCTCCACTGTGAACAGTACGCGTGAATAGTACTGCGTGAACAGTAATTCGGCCAAGGAGAGAGGGAAGAGAGAATTAGGGTTTTTCTTCGACTTGTTCCCAAAGAAACGACGGTATATATAACATGGAACCTTTCCATATTAAATTCTCTCTTCCTAATATCTTCATATGGACGAAAATGCCCCTCCAAAACTGAAATTTTCAGGTGGGATTATGGGCTATACAACATATTATATTGGCCCATTAATCCATACCATCAATTGACCTCAAATCGGGCTTTCAGATAACTGATTAAATAAAAGTCCGATTAGCTCTGTATATTAAATATGCGTTGAACGAATTTAATTATTAGCACATTAATAATTAAATTTGGAATTAGCATATGCATTATATTGTTTCTATATGATCCTCTTGAGTTAATTAATTATAACGGTTCGCAACGGTATATAATTAATTAATCAACTTATCATATATTCGCAGTACTCGCTACTGCAAACAAACAAATAATACACGTTTGGTTAAGGTCCTATTTGTGTGACCCTTTGAGGATTTATGCTACGTTGGACATGGAAAATAAATCACCATTTATTTCCAATAATCATAAGCGGTATCTAGCAACACGTTATGATTCCCAATTCGCATAAATAAATACTGTACCAATACAGTACTTCAATCCTGCATAAGAAATTGTATCTTATTGTTTTGATTCCTATGTCACATGATATCCTTGTATAATTCAAGATAGGAGTGTGTCATTCTTGCAGATTATACGTTTCTTGATCTAGAGTTAATCGCTTAGTTGCGCGCATACGATCTAACTCCATCAAGGGGCCCAGTAGATATCATCACTCACTAGGTGAACTAATGAGGGACATACAGTTGTCTTGATGAACAGTTTCTCCCCGCACAATTCAAGAGAACATAAATAAAGTCCGTATAGCAGCCCTTATCAGGAATCAGCGTTAGACGATATTTATAGAACCTATCCTCATGTGGAGAAACTGAACATCTCAAACTCGAAATCAAACACGTATGAAATAAATAATGACACATAACACAATCCATATATTTATTTCATTGGGTCATGTCCTGTGTTATGTTCCAGTAACATACACATATGCAATTAAGTCGGTAACTCCTTACCTATGATTTGCAGAACTTAATCATCACTTAACTTGCATACTAATCTTATATGATAATTAATGTTCCTTGTTAATTATCAAGATTATGGACTCTTTAGAGATATTATTGTCATTCTAACGAATGATCCACAGAGATCTACAATTCAGATCCTCAACCTGAATGATCTGTCAATAATAAACTCTAGGAACAAATGATCAAGCATCATCAATAACATAAACTAATATAATAGCCAACAACTGATTGGCTTATAGGACATATCTTTAACAATCTCCCACTTGGCCTAAAGTCAATCAGTAGTGACTTCTAGCCAGTAAAGACCTGAGAACGATGTCATATATCTATATATATACATGTCTCGAACCTCAAAAGAAAATAATACGCTTAAAGCCAATTACTCATACGTCCATTACGCATGGATGCTCGATAGCATCTCGTATACCGCTTAAGGTAGAGGTTATGTCAGAGTCTTCGCTGTGTTCGCGAAACTATCCACTTTTGGTTGAACCTACACATATATATACTCATATATATATAGTCTTGATCATCATCATATGAGATCAAGTGATACTGTCATAGATCATAGTTGGATCACCAATTGGATATTGGGTTCTTCAAGACTAAGCTATGGTTCGAGATGCACAGAACCATATTAGCTTGACTGAGAACTTCTTGATCCAAACTATCCCCTTTCGTTGCTTCACAAATTGCTATATATTTTGCTTTGGTGACGGAAACGGTTATAATATCCCATTTAGAACACCTTCTAAACTTACAACACCACCTTTAAGCAAAATATGTAACTTGATTGTGATTACATCAATCTTTCGAAAATTTAGCATCAGTGTAACAACTTACACGAGCTCCTTTTCATCATAAATGAAAAAATATCTCTCTTTCTCATAAAGTACTCGAGAATATCCTTTGATTATTGTCCAAACGTATTTTTCTTGTATCCACTTGACAACTACTTGTCACATTCCAAGGATACAACATATTTGGGCATGTGCATAAATGGCATACATAATGAAACTCGTAACGAAAGAATGCTTGAACTGTTTCATGCACTTCTTCTCGAATTGAGTTGAAATAAACCGAGTCAAACCCAAGTTATATGCCATATGACGCGGTTCGACATAAAGTCCAGCTTTCATGTTTCTAGAACACTCCGTCATTATATGCACATTTGCTAACATCCATCATAATCTATCTCCATAGATTTTGTTTTCTAGGATTTAGGTGATCTTGCCCAAGAAATCATTCTTCAATGAGATCTTGACAATATTCATTTAATCAATGTTATTTCCCAATTAATATCTAGTTATTTTGTAAAATACAAATAACACAATTATGCTCCCACTGAATATCTTGTCTATACAAGATACTTTTGACGAAGATCAACTCCTTGACTTCCTTGTCAAAATATTTATTCCACAGTGCTCGCTTCGATCCATTAATGGATCCTTGAAGCACGCATATGTTTCTAGCAATACATCAATCAAGACCTCGATTTGTGTCATATACACAACATCTTTCTTCATTCAATCAATGAAAGCGGTTTTGATGTACCTTTCCATATATCGATATATATGAAATGCAACTACTGCTAGAATGATCTTTATTGACTGACTTACACATAGCTACAAGCGAGAAGCCGTGCTTTGTACATAATCAACTCGCCATTGACTTAGACATAGCTACAAGCGTGAAGCTGTGCTTCGTGCATAGTCGACTTGTCATCCATGCAATCTTTCCTTTAAAGATCTGAACGTTCTTGACGGATTGCTCCTTCATGAACATCAACAAAGGTCTATACCTTATTGTTATACATGGATTGCACTTAAAGATCACATGGGTTCAAACCATATTTGTGGAATCGGGTTCTTCCATCGGTTCTTTAATTATCAACGGATCCTCATGTGCCAGGTACGAGGATGTCGTGATGTCTATGCACCTTTCGGTTAGACAATCACTTTCGTTGACCTTTTGTAGGATTAGTGCTCGAGATTCATGAACTTCTTCCACAATGATTTGTAGAATAAGTTCTCGATCCTCGTATGTACTGAATTTCTCAAACATCATCAGCTCGTGAGATGTTTAAGTTATCATTAGAAGCGAGCGTGCTAAAGAACTTCTTCCTTTCACAACGGCTTGTGAGTGAAGTTCCGCTCAACTCCCACTAAGCACCATGTTTGGAGTAACAAGTTTTCCATAAAGGATACTTCTTGTAGTGACGCATAAACTCCTTTAATGCTCACTTTACTCCCACTACTTTTTCTTGAGAATGTTATTCTCCAAGACTACATCATGATGAGCAACAACTAGTTTGTTCTTACCATGTTCGTAGAAGTAATACCTTTCGGTTAGCTTAGGCATCCTACAAAACATTAAACGTCCTATTTGGGTCAAAGCTTATTAATCAACAAACTTTGAAATAAACTTCTTAACACCAAATCTTGAGAAATAATGTACTTAGAGATCAAATCTCGTAAGATATCTTTCTCAATGGACTTCGATAGAATATTATTCAGTATAAACATTATTGTCCTCAAATACGAATCCCTAATATGAGTTGATTAAGTCAATTCGATTCATTACTGATCGAACTATATCAAATAAAGTTCGATACCTCCATTTTTGGACATACTATACTAATATAATGTTCCTAATGGAGTGAGTTGTGAAACTATTTTCACACTCTTTAGATAATGCATAAAATCATATGACTTAGCTATTTACCATGATCAATTGTAAGACTTATACCTTCTTGAACGGTCTTTTTAACTTCACTCTTGAACTCCTTTGAACTTGTCAAAAGGTTCATACTTATACCTTATCAGATAGATACGTTAATATCTACTTTGATCGTTGGCTAAGTGGTAAAGTCTCAATAACCTTTCAGTACACAAGTACTTATAGGTCTACATACATCGACATGTATAAGTCCTAATCAAGTTACTTGTCCTTGAACCTTTATAGGTCAAAGGCGCTTTTGTCATCTAACAAACATGATTCGCATATCTCTATTGATTCGAAATCGAATTGAGCCACGAGTTCCACGCTATGTAGACTCTCATAATGCGATTCTCGTTTATGCTTCACTAAGCGGTCATTTCACATGAAAGTCGAACACTTTATGTGAAGTCTTACGCATTCTATTTGTCATTCAAAACTCGTTTATCTATTTCAAGCATATTCAAGCAATAGGCATGAAATCATATAAACAAATCCACAATAAAAGAACATCGCTTGTCTTTTACAAAACGTAATCATCCATCATCTATATGAAATGGAGATAAAGTTTTAGGATGTAAGAAACGAGGTGTTCGACCTACAATTCCTATTAGTAAAGACAACTTTACGTATCCAATGGTAGTGGCTTAACCGGATAAGCCATTTCCTTATACGGAGTTTACTCTACTACTCTCGAACATTCTCTTATTCATCATTGCTTACACATTTCATTAAATGCGAGCATATGAACTAGTACTAAGTTACTAGTATGAATTTAGAGATAACGAGATAATTTGAATGACAAATACTTTCGAAGGGTTAGAACATTTCCAACACGATAATCATGGTACTTCGGACAACCTTTCAAATGCCTCCATAAACGGCAAATGAAACATCTCGTGTGACACATGGTCACAAATGAGGGTCTCGAAGTCTCAACTCATACTTAAGCGAAGTATTTCTTAAATACTTAACTAATTACCATTTGCACAAACAAGTTTGCGAAATGTAACATCATATCCTTCATTTAATGACAATATCAACAATCCTTGATATTGGAGATCTTAATATCTCTAGTTGCCAATTAGCTACTCAAACCTTTCAGTTCGCAAGCCATCGGAACATTCAAGTACCTTCTAAAAAAAAAGTCTCTTTTTACTTAATTCATGCTCCACTACTCGATCATAAATGATTGAGTCAACATCTACTTTCTCTAAGAACTCCTTCTTGAGTAAGTGAATGTGAGCGTAGGAATCATATCTAGTCCGTATGAATTCTCCAATTCAAAGGTCTAGATATCCTAAAATGAGGATATCGGCATCCGCTTTATTGAATAACTTTTCGCAAAAGTCTATCAATTATCGCGCGATGTTATGTTAGGGAAGTCGAGGAAAGTAAGGGAACTAACATGCTCAAGTTTCTCTTCACTAAGAACAAGTCTTAAGAATCGGTACTACTTCTCCAAGTAAGTTCCTTTAGAAACGAGCTTGTTCAATTTCAAAGATTGATCGCAACGAAATTAACACATTTATTATCTATAACAATTTCAATTTAAGGTCTTTATAGTTTACGTAATATTTTATTTATAATGATAAATAAAACTCCCACTACATTTATTTAATGTCCCAAATGTAGTTGGCTTTCCAAGATCCTCGTTTTCATCAAGTAGAGCCTGCTATGGCACGTCACCCTACTTAACTAAACAAGGTAGGTTCTCCAACCAATCATACAACTATGATTCTTAGTTTGTGAAATGTCTCATGTACATCCACAAACTTCGCCCCGATGTCCAAGCTCTAGTTGGGTCCATCGATAAGTAACCTCTCTCTATTTGCTCCTAACAAATCTTATTTGTACCCCTACTTCCGAGTGACAACCATGACGTCCGCTTGGGCGGACCGCGCCATGAGAAGGCAAACGACGTGAAGGGGATAGAGAGAAGGAGGGCAGTCGGCTTAATCAAATTAATGGGACATTTATTATGCGGCTCGTACGTGCGCTACACCATTTGTCGCGCAACAGCAAATTCGGATTCCATTTCATAGCATGCAAGCAATCACATAATAATAAGCATCTCAAACACAAGCATTGTTGTGGGTTTGTATGGCTCCAGCTTGCATACTAGTCTTCGCCGCATCTCCATGTAGCAAGACTAATGTAATTCAAGCCCTCCCACTAATTATATTGATCATATCCTATAATTAATGGAAATAAACACATGTGAAAAAATTCTAATTCCCTCCTAGGCCTTAGGGGCATGCAAGCCTCACAAGTTACATTAAAATTAATCAAAATTAATTAATGGCACCAAAGGCCGCATTACACACATTCACACATGCATACAATTACAAACCACAAGGCATTGAAATCTTGAGCCATACGAAACCCACGATCCTCCTACAAAACAGAGTTAGCACATATATAATATATATGTTCACTTGTTCTTAATTAACTTCATTAATTAGAATCTTTGTGTATGCTCGTTGCTCGCTTTCAAATGTAAAGAAGGTTCAATATCAACAACCATTTTGTTTAAACCTTTTGAAATTTAATTCAACAATCTAAAACAGAAACCGAGGTTATTTAATGAGTGCTCTAATTAACATTTCAACCAATTGATTAATTAGAAATAATATTTTAACTAATTAAAATATTAAATGGGACCCGATAAAATCCAATATTTTTCGGTCTCCAAAAAATATGAAATAAATCATACAAACTCCTAATCATGAGTCTAACTACCAGTAAAAATTTCAGAAAGAGATCACTTACCATCAGGGAGAATCAAAAAAGACAAATCCAGATTTCGTGCGCGAAGCACCGTTATCAGATTTTCTGTTTTTCACCTCAACCTTTTGGTCTGTAGGATCATCTTCCATGCAAATTTCATGCAAACAATTTACACAGAAAAGCTAGTATATGCAATTGTCTACCTTTCCATGAGAAGAAAAATAACCAGGTCTATTCAAAATCATCAAGTTAAAAGCCATATAAGAGACTTGTCCTGTTCTGAAACAGACTGACGACTGAAAAGTTTTGACCCAGTTGGAGTACCAAACCTTAATGAAAAATTACGAAACAAATTTTCACAGAATCCTAATTCGAAATAGAACAACTCTATTCAAATACTTTTCTGTAAAAGTCCTTCAATAATTTTAATTTGTCAAAACAACCAGCTTGTTTAGAAAGATAGATCTGACGACTCCGATTCTTTCTATACTTGAATATTCAAATAAAATTCGAAACAGGTAACAAAATACACATATCCAGAAAGATTATCAAGTCTAGATTAACCCTAGCTAAAGATTACAGGCAGTTATATTCCAAAATAAATCGTTCAAGCCACAACAACAGAACTGTGCAGCAGAATTCCAGATCTGCGCACCGTTACCGTTTAAATCACTAAAAATTTATAACAATTTATAAAATCGTGAAACCAGTGGCAAAAGAACCATGACTCAAAGATCTACAACCTCCAGTAAAAGAAAAAAAATTCCAGAAAGAATTACATCATGAAAAACAAGCAACAAGGCAGAAAAACAGATTTTTTCCAGACAGCAAGCACACACATCACTAATTAACTTTGTTAATTATTAATTTCTCGATTTAAATGTTAAAAACTTGAATAACGACCAGCGCTCTGATACCACTGTTAGAAACTCAAGTCCACGTGCAATTTTAATTTTTTATTAACATTTAACAAGCAATTAACAAGCACGAATAAACGGATCTAGTTATTCAAGAGATTAACACGTAAAGGGAGAAACGTAGGAGGTTACCTCTTCCGAAATCGTATCTGGAAGGCTCGAATCCAATCTCTTGGAGTCGGTGGCGTGCTCGTCACCCTCGCGACTGCCTCCGGTTGCCTCGAGTCCACCTAGAAGATTAACCAAAGTCTCAAGACAAGTGCTAGCTTGTCCGAGACGATAGCTAATTCCATGTTTTTCCTTCGCGTGCGATTAACTATTAATTTGAGGAAGGAAACGCTCAACGCATGAGAAACCAATTTTTCTCCACTGTGAACAGTACGCGTGAATAGTACTGCGTGAACAGTAATTCGGCCAAGGAGAGAGGGAAGAGAGAATTAGGGTTTTTCTTCGACTTGTTCCCAAAGAAACGACGGTATATATAACATGGAACCTTTCCATATTAAATTCTCTCTTCCTAATATCTTCATATGGACGAAAATGCCCCTCCAAAACTGAAATTTTCAGGTGGAATTATGGGCTATACAACATATTATATTGGCCCATTAATCCATACCATCAATTGACCTCAAATCGGGCTTTCAGATAACTGATTAAATAAAAGTCCGATTAGCTCTGTATATTAAATATGCGTTGAACGAATTTAATTATTAGCACATTAATAATTAAATTTGGAATTAGCATATGCATTATATTGTTTCTATATGATCCTCTTGAGTTAATTAATTATAACGGTTCGCAACGGTATATAATTAATTAATCAACTTATCATATATTCGCAGTACTCGCTACTGCAAACAAACAAATAATACACGTTTGGTTAAGGTCCTATTTGTGTGACCCTTTGAGGATTTATGCTACGTTGGACATGGAAAATAAATCACCATTTATTTCCAATAATCATAAGCGGTATCTAGCAACACGTTATGATTCCCAATTCGCATAAATAAATACTGTACCAATACAGTACTTCAATCCTGCATAAGAAATTGTATCTTATTGTTTTGATTCCTATGTCACATGATATCCTTGTATAATTCAAGATAGGAGTGTGTCATTCTTGCAGATTATACGTTTCTTGATCTAGAGTTAATCGCTTAGTTGCGCGCATACGATCTAACTCCATCAAGGGGCCCAGTAGATATCATCACTCACTAGGTGAACTAATGAGGGACATACAGTTGTCTTGATGAACAGTTTCTCCCCGCACAATTCAAGAGAACATAAATAAAGTCCGTATAGCAGCCCTTATCAGGAATCAGCGTTAGACGATATTTATAGAACCTATCCTCATGTGGAGAAACTGAACATCTCAAACTCGAAATCAAACACGTATGAAATAAATAATGACACATAACACAATCCATATATTTATTTCATTGGGTCATGTCCTGTGTTATGTTCCAGTAACATACACATATGCAATTAAGTCGGTAACTCCTTACCTATGATTTGCAGAACTTAATCATCACTTAACTTGCATACTAATCTTATATGATAATTAATGTTCCTTGTTAATTATCAAGATTATGGACTCTTTAGAGATATTATTGTCATTCTAACGAATGATCCACAGAGATCTACAATTCAGATCCTCAACCTGAATGATCTGTCAATAATAAACTCTAGGAACAAATGATCAAGCATCATCAATAACATAAACTAATATAATAGCCAACAACTGATTGGCTTATAGGACATATCTTTAACACATTTTGGTATATCATAAGCTCAGTCACAGGGCTATACAGCAGAATTAGGTGAAAATCCAATAAAGTGATCTAGTCGCAAGTTGTGCTTGGTAAAAGAAAGAAAACATGAACCTCAACTTGTTACTGGTAGATGTTAGGTACCACTTACTTTTAACCGCCACTGTATATCACTGACCCGACTAAATTTCCAATTAATTCAATGAAATATTGGATAGCGAAGTTACAATAATAAGGAATCCAAGTATAACTCAAAAGGAAAAAAAGAAAGATACCTTCTAGTATGTATGTATGTATATGTAGAAATTATCAAATTTAAATAAATTGAAGGTCAAATAAAACATATTGAGTATATCTTTCTCTGGACTCCATTTGCAGCTATTTCTAGTCAAGCTTGCAATTTCAAACAGAATATCATTATTCAGCATCTAAGTATGCTATTTCTATTAATAAATAATAGTTTTTCCATAATCAGAGAGGTAGAGTAAATCTTAATAGGAACGCAATAGAACAATGTGCTCAAGTGTGATTGTGGTAATGAAAAATTTGATAGAAATTGAAATAATTACTAAAGATTAAAGTATTACTCAAACTTTGCCAACTGCAATAAACTTTGCCTAATACATTATTTAAAATAATTGCTCTTAGATTGAGATTATAATATGAAATTTTGAAACAAATGAGCATTACTACTTGATTTGCAAATTGCTATGAATAAACTGTAAGTCGTAATCTGAGATAAGAAGTTTCCAGCAAGTACAAATATAAACTAGGCTTCACTGACAAAGGAGTTTATGCTGAGACAAGTCAAATTCGAGCCAGAAAAGTACCAGGAGTTCATCACCAAAATTGCGCGAGAGAGGGGTGAGAGAAAGAGAGAGATGTCTCGAGTCAGAGCAAGAGAAATGCTTGGAGTTGGAGCAAGAGTCGAATAGAGGAGAGAGAAGGCTAGGGTTCCGGCGAGATGGTACGATAGAGACGAGGGATGTGCGCCGATCTCTCGTTTCAGTTTGTGCAAATGGAGAAAGAAAGGATAGAGAATCAAACATTGAAGGGAGACGGAGAAGAGTTTTTTAACGGAGGGATCTGTATCCTCTATCATTTTTTTTCTGCTCTAACATCCAACCGTCTATCTCGATCGGACGATCCGTCTATAAGGATTTCGTAAGTAAAAACAACCAATACCCAATCGAATCTCTCTCACAAGAGATTCCTGGCGGTCGGGTCAATGGTAGTTTTGCAGCCCCTATCCTCCTCGCAAGACGTTTCGCACGCCTCTCCACCTCTTCGTGCTGAGAAGCGGCTCAACCTCTATTTCTGTTCTAAATTGAAAAAAATCAACTCAGTAATGCTGAGTCCGTTCTAACTCGTCCGAGTTTTCAAACCATGATTTGAATAATAACAAGTTAACATCACAATTTTTCTTTTAATTGTAGGTGACAATGATAATAAATGAGGCTATATATGCGACTTTACCCTCCTGTAGTTTTTATTGAGGGAAGAACTGCTGCTGAGGTAAAGCTAGAGGAGATCGCATATCCCCCAAGAGTGCGGTTTCTGATACCTATCATCTCATTGTATCATGACCTCCAATACTGGGGTCCTGATGCAAATGAGTTCAATCCAGAGAGATTTTTTGAGGGGATTTCGAAGGCTTCCGTCCCAGATGCAAACCTTCCTTTCAGTGGAGGTCCAAGGGTTTGGATTGGCCAGAACTTTGCAATGATTGAGGCTAAATTGTTCTTGGCTAGAATCCTTCAGTGTTTCAGGTTCGAGCTGTCCCCAGCATATGCTCATGCCCCTTATGACATGGTAACAATACAGCCACAGTATAGAGCTCATATTATTCTTGGTCGATCGATGCTAAGATGCTTGCTCCTATAACTCAAATGTTAGCTGCAGATAGAATTAATAAAATTCTTTTAAAATAAAAAGAGTATCGTGTATACCTCGATTTATGTTAAAAATAATAAAAAACTTCTATAATTATTAAAATAAGTGTAGCAAAAATTAATACTCAGAATCATCTGTATATTATTTTTAGATTGGATTGTCCTAAGAAAAATTTAGCTTCTATTGAAAAATGTTTCGTGTAAAGCCTTCAGTACATGCATGTTTATCTTTGGCATGTATCATCATTATGACACAAAGTACGCTCAGTATATCTCATTTGAGCTGATATAAGAACTAGGAAAGAGAGTACATATATCTCTACTACTTATAAACGCACCCAAAATAAGGTCAAGTGACTCCTTTACAGAAAGGGGTTCAAACATTTGTTAACATCAATATAGACCATTGATTAGTGCAACTTGATCTGATGTACGGTTTAGATTTGTATTTCAGACAAATAGTCAGACTCCTTTACAGAAAGGGGTTAAGGCATTGAATGGTTGTTTCATTTCTTATTCTTTCTTAATTTGTGCGCACAGTAAATGAAAAAAAAAAAACAAATCAACCCTCTCCCACCATACTAAAATCGTCTCAGATTTTCTTATCCATACACACAGTCGGGTGGGTTCTTTTTGCTAGTGATATATGAAGTGTACCGTCAATCCGTCACAATGTTAAGATGGTTGTTTTGTCGATTTAGATGGCCTACAAAATGTAAAATGGTTAGCAACTTAGCATTGCCAAAATAGAAATGGGCTGCAGTTTACTCCAACTGTCCAACAGCAGAATACAAAAGAACCATGCAGGCTAAATCATATTTTATTAGGCCCATGACAAAATAAAATTCGAAACCCAAAATGTTAACCCAACATGTGTTCTTTGCAAGTCCAAAGAGAGAGCGATTTTTGAAAATAATATTAAAATATTTACGAATTTCGTAAAATATTTCAAAAGTAATCAGAATTATATAAATAATATTATAATATCGGTTTTTGAAAAACCAATACTAATACCGGTTTTCCAAAAACCGATATCAGATAGTATCGCCTTTTTTTGCTTTTTAGGGATATTTCAATTAAAATATTGATTATTTTTATTATTTTAATTAATTTTAAATAAATATTAATATATTTGATTGATGAAAAAGATAATATCAAGCTTTTAAAATGCGTTTTTTTCGGTATGACGGTCCGGAGTTGATTTAACGGTGCGGCGTTTTTTCGGGAAAAAACGGTGGCCTTTGTTTGATGGGTTTTCTTCTTCCATGTGTAAAGCTGTACAATAGGAGAAAGGTTTTGCATAATTTTTGTGGATCATATATCAAACTTGTTACATTTGCTGCCTTTGTTTTTAATGGTTGCGTATTAACACTGTAGTAAAATATGCTATAAGGTATATATATACAATTGTTTTTACTGGACTGGCGCATCTCTATACTACAAAGTATTAGATTAAAAATCACTACCTGACTTGACTGGCGCATCTCTATAACAAATTAACAATATAACATTATAACTATAACATACTAATTACTAACATTATTCAATTATGCTGTAAACTAATTTTCTCAGTTCAATAGTTCATACAACATAATGGTGCACTTGCTTAAATCACTCTAACAATTGAACAGAAAAGGGGGGAAAAAACCTTGTGCACTTGCTTAAATCACTCTAAGAATTGAACAGAAAATTGAATAACTGATCATTTTACTGCTTAATTAAACTAAAACAAAGCACTACAGACCTTCTGTTTGGCAAGTGCATTACTACAATAAAACATTATTACATCAAACAAGGGTCCCAAAACATTAAACCAAAGGCCAGTGACTCAACAACAGAGCAAAATAAAAAGAAAAAGAAAGCAACCTTTTTTTTTATGAACGCCCATAGGCAAAAATTATACCATAATAGGTTCAGATTACATGCCATCAAATAAAAATCAATAAAACCGTTGGTGCCTATCTCCTACCAGTACTGGGTACTGAGAACTACCGCTACAAAGCAACACGAATTAGGAAAAAAAAAAGAAAAACCAGAGAATTAAAACCGCTGGTGCCTATCTCCTGTCTAACTAAGTAAACAAAAACGACTCGCAGTAAAATTAAATAACTGATTTTTATAAGACTCACAGTGCTCGGAGTGGAGGAGGAGATTTGAGTAGAGGAAGAGATTGGAGTGGCAGAGGAGTGGCGGAGCAGCAGTGCTAGTAGATGGAGGACTGAAGGAGGAGGAGAGGATTGGCGGAGCAGCAATGCCAGTAGATGAAGGACTGAAGGAGGAGGAGAGCAGTAGTGGTAGAGGAGTGGCGGAGGAGCGGCGGAGGAGTGGAGGAGTGGCGGAGAGGAGATCGGAGTAGTAGAGGAGTGGCGGAGGAGTGGAAGAGATTGGAACGGCGGACAGGCCGAGAGAGAGAGAGAAAGATTGATTTTGAGGCGCTAGGGTTTTTGTTATGATCGCTGAATTTTTTTTTTTATGTTACCATTCTCCTGCTAAGTCTCTGCAAAACGCACTTTTCTCGCCAAAAAAACGCCGAAAAATCGAAAAAAACGCGCTATGTCATTTTCTCACTTATAACTGTGACGTGCGTGCGTTTTGACGTAGAATACCGTTTTTTCCGAAAAAACGCCGAAATTTAGAAGCTTGGATAATATATAATATTACTTATGACAATGATTATTTTTATTTATTTTTTTATTTAAATGAATAGTTTTTCAGAATACAGGTGTGGCTTGCCATGCATAAGATCTTTAGACTGAAATATGGAAGTAAGAATACAGGTGTGGCTTGTCATGCTGTTTGATACTCTTGGTTGCATGTCCTTTTTTTCTTTTTTAGGTTTATGTGACCTTTTGGGGTGGTTTCCACAAACTTTAAGTGGCACCCTTCTATGTGTTTTGTTTGTTTGTTCACTGTCAACGTTCCGAGCTAATAGAAGTACCCCTGCTTGGGGTGCTTTTAGTTCAAAAAAAAAAAAAGAATATATAAGGTCTTTAGACTGAAATATGGAAGTAAGAATGCGTAAGATCTTTAGACTGAAATAGGGAAGTAAGAATATATAAAGGATCTTATAAAATTACTAAGTGTCGCTACACTACAGAGTCAATGTTTTTAAAAAATTGACTCTTAACCATACAAAAAAGTTTAACGAAATAAATACGGTTTAACGAAATTATATACAAAATTAAAATATATACGGTTTAAACATATAGAAATTATATACTGTTTAACGAAATGTATACAATATTAAAATAAGTAACATCCCTTAATATAGAAAGGTACTTCATGAATTCCAAGTGCTAATTAAAATAATAGGTAAATATAAACTTTCCATATTAATCAGGAAAACATTAATTTTTCCTTTTTCCATATTTATATAGATCATGAGCCCATAACACTCTTAAGTTCAAAAAGAAAAAAACAATTTTGAAATCCCACGTGAAACCTCCTCTGATTTGTTAAGGACTTAATACAACTTAGGAATGAAAAATGATACGGGATTCAGTACAACTTAGGAATGAAAAACTTTATCCTTACAGTTTCTAGTCTCTCCGATCAAATTTTAAATTTTTACGAAAGTTCATAAAGTTGGCCAAATGTTGCAGGCTTGCAGCCATGAAAGTCAACCATAAAATTGAATTTTACGTCTTGTATCCAATCCAAACATGCATACAATTTTTTTAAACTGTTCTTGTAATTTCTTGTGTAAACGAGCGAATCTACTTTCATACGATTTTGATAACTTGACTCCAAACAGAAAAAAAGAAAAATCACAAAAATAACTAACAAATCAATTTCGAAACACTATTCATTTAAATAAAAATAAAAATAAAAATAATCATTGTCATAAATAATATATATCTTTGCTATAAATATATTCAAAACAAATATATTATCTTTTTCATCAATCAAATATATTAATATTTATTTAAAATTAATTAAAATAATAAAAATATTCAATATTTTAATTGAAATATCCCTTAAAAAAGCAAAAAAAAAAGACTAGTAACGGTTTTTCAAAAACCGATATTGTAATATCATTTATATAATTTTAATTACTTTTAGAATATTTTCAAAATTCGTGAATATTTTAATATTATTTTTAATTTTTTCGGAGTTCATTGAGACCGCTGGTGGTGCACTACTGCCATTCTTCCAAAAAGTGCATCCATTATCATCCACTTATTCCTTCGCACGAGTCTTCAATCCAATAACTTGTACGAATGGAAGAAACAATACAATTTGATTGCGCGTTCTACTGATGCAACATTCTATAAACTGGACATGGAATTACTTAAAAAGTAATTTTCAATAAAGTCATAAATCTAAAAAAGTGTATCCGCCATTTCACATTTTTATTAGTAGATCCATCTTTTTAAAGATATCTGGATCGTTAATTTTTTTTAATTTTAATTTTGTTTTGGCCAGATGATAATCTCTAAATGAAAATTATTTAATTAATGGTCGATTTTTCCATCTAAAATGGAAATTGGGTTGCTCATGCATACTAATTATTGCAGAGTAATTAATTGTTGGGGAGTAGCACCAGAATTTTGGATGGAAAAGAAATGAAGTGAATAGAAGAGAGGCGTGAATAAAATTTAAGCTCTAAATTTAAGGTGATAAAATTAATAACAATTCTAAATGAAGTATTTTCTCATTTTCATCCTTTCATTTTTATTTTCATTCTATTTTTTTTTTCTAATCTAGAACATGTTAATCTATCGGGATATGCGTGGGCAGTTCACCCTCTTTCATTCACCCTTAAATACTCCTCCGTAGAGCAGCCGAGCAGGTACTACGAAGTCAAACATTAATTAATAATTTAGAGGCAAATTTTTTTTCGGAAGATGGAATTAGAGGAAGATAAAATTGAATAAAGTAATATTAAACTGTCAAAAGTTATACCCAAAAATAAAACTAGCGATTGGCATAAAGAAGAGCGCGCTATATGATCTATCTATCTAATTAACAAATAGAACCTAGAAACATTATTCATCACAGAGTACTGTTATGAACTAAGTTCCGATATTGTGGAATCGATTTAATTTGGTCTTTAGATATTATTATGAAAAAGTAAAATTACTTCTAGTTTTTATATGTCTATCAGTCTATATCATGCTTCATTCTTAAAACATATTAATAAATTAAAATCTAAAACTCAAGTATCAAAATAAATCCATTTGGTGTGATTACTGCGATCTCTATTATTTTTTGCTTTACCTATACATGTTTAAAAAAAAATTATAAAACTTCCAACTTTATTTTGAGATGCATAAAAACTTATAGAAATTTACTGATGTCTACAGTTTCGAGAGGCATCAAAACTCAAGCATCAAAATAAATGCATGTTTAAAAACAAAATTGATGTATGGTAATTTTCCATGTACATGCAGTAAAGTAATACAAAATCACATTTAACAATTGTTTTTTTATTTTTTATTTTTTTCGTTTCTAAATTTTGTAAATAAAGATTTAAAAAACGGATGTGTGACGAAAGTACGAAAAATAGAAACATTTCGATGCTCGTTATTTATTCAGATAATTTCAGATTATCGTAATGAAAATTCAACACAAAACCTGGTGTAGTCGATGACCGCTGAGTCTCTTACATGAATAAGTGATATCATATAATATATTACAATACAATTCTTAAATCTTAACTAGTAAGTCACTTTAATTTCAACAAAAAAGGAACAAAAAAAAGGCTCTCAAGTCATATTTCCCCTGTTAACTTTTCCTCATATTTTTCCAGACGGGCAGTTGAAAAATCAAATTACTACCCAGCTGGTTTTCTTTGTATTATCTTCAGGAGTCAGGAGTCTATTGTGGCACCACGTACTCATGGGAGGAATGTGGCCGTTATCAATGATATTGTAATTTCGTTCAATGACCGCGCGTTAATAAAAAAAAAGACGTTTTTATTTTCACTTTGTTCATTTTAGTTTATTCTCGACTACTATGCAATCCAAACCAAAAGCATGATACTCTTAAGAAGAAAGAAGGTTCTGGTGCCACAACTTTAAAGTGCCATCAAATACTACAATTTTACTTTTCATCAATAATTAAATTTTTTAAAATTTAAATATTGAATCCAAACTGTTGATCTTGTACAACATAACGAGCGATGTGTTTCCATATAAATTTTATAAAATTTAGAGTTGATTTGATATTTGATCAAGAGGTCAAACCATGAACGTATTACAATTAATCTGTCATAGTTAACAAGATTCGTTCATTTTTTAACCTCTTGATCAAATATCAAATAAACTCCAAATTTAATAAAACTTATATGGAAACGCATCGCTCGTTAAGTTGTATAAGATCAACGGTTTGGATTCAACATTTTAATTTTAAAATTTCTAATTATTGATGAAAAGTAAAGTTGTGGAATTTGGTGGCACTCTAAAATTATGGCACCACAACATTTCTCTACTCTTAATTAGATTAATTAGAGCACACTTTGGTCAACACATTGGTAGTAGTTTGATAATTCTATTTTCATGTCGTCATAGATGATGTATAACACAATCAGAGTTATTGTTGGGACAACAGTTACGTACCATGAGGGGACCAATACCGTTGTTGACCATGTCTTACATGGTCTAAAGTATTATATCTAGATAGAGCAATTGTGGTTTAACATTGGGACTTATACCCAATAACCTCTCAACAAATCAACAATCATCTCTCCTAATATAAAAAATGTATATTTACCCAACTCATAATATGGAAAATGCATTTTTATCCAACATATAGTACAAAAATTATCAACTCCTTGATTTTCCTTACCGTCTACGGTCTGATTTTCACTATTTTACATGACAGGGATAAATCCAACAAAAAGGAAGAAAAAAAAAGTCATGTCATTCTTTCCCCTGTTTTTTTTGAAAAAAACATTCAACATACGAACAATCTTTTTCACACGCGCAGTTGAAAAATCAAATTGCGCATGCTAAGTTTCCTTCTCGTGCTGGGATCAAGAGTGTGGCAGTTGTTTACGACATCTTAATTTTGTTCAATTTGTACGCGCGTTGATAAAAAAGAAGGATATATTGTACCTTGAATTCTCAACTACTACGCTGATTCAAACAAAAGTACGAACTTTTAGTTAATTTCTTAAGTTCAGCCACCTAAGCATACAAAATTCTACACGGATATAATCACAAGAAAAAACGTTTAGTTAAATTCTCAAAGTTCAACCACCTAAGCACACAAAATTCTACACGGATATAATCAGAAGAAAAAAAAAATGCCCCTGTTCCTTTTTTGGCGACTCTTCGGTTGACAAACACTATATAATGCAACAGGCAATGAGCTCCAAAGTACCAAAGCTCACAGCTAAAAGTAAACATGGAGATCTCACTTCAATACATAGGTTTGGCATTCCTAGTAGTATCATTATCATGGTTCATAGCACTTTTAGAGAAATTTTGGCTTCGACCGAAAAGGTTCGAGCACGCCCTTCGCGCACAAGGGCTCACAGGCACACCATATAAGTTACCTTTCGGTGATGTGCTGCAATTCATTGAACTACGAAAAATGGCATATGCCAAGCCCATGCCGTTGTCTCATGATATCATTCCCCGTGTTGCACCTTACTTTCAGCAAGTAATGAATCAGCATGGTAATCATTTAATTATATTCTTCTTGATCTTTAAGTTTTTTTTTTTTATTATTCACAACTCATCTACATGCTCCATATCAATCCAAATTGTTTAATCTCTTCTCAAATTTATAGATCATATTAGATATTTTATCATTCTACATTTTGGGGTTGGTCTATTTAGTATGTACATTAATCTTTCTATTGATACTATTTTCTTGATTTCAATTTAATATCCACTGTTTCATTAGGTAAGAAAGCTTTTGCCTGGTTTGAACAAGAGCCGACTGTCATCTTAAATGATCCAGAGAGTGTGTGGCATGTCCTCACCAAACAACAAAACAAATTTGTGAAACCTGAGCAGGATACATCGCAGAAACTACTATTACCTGGTCTCTTTGCACATCAAGGAGAGAAATGGAAAAAGCACCGCAGGATAATAAACCCTGCATTTCATCTTGAGAAGTTGAAGGTAAAATCGATGTATATAATTTATTGTTTGTCGTCTTATAAGCATGCATAGTGTGAGAAATTATCGACTGCCTTATATATAGGTAGCAGACATGCATGTTTAATTTCTGATACATCATCTTTTTGTATAACAATAATGTAGAATTTAATGTTGGAAAGTCAAAGACGTTATTATTTGAAGAGGAAGATACAATTCAATGTTTTTATGGCACAAAGATTGAAAAACGTAGGATAGTTTTTGAGTAAAACTAAAATTAACTAGGAAATTGGAGGGGCTAAGTAAGACATTGGTTTTCATGAAAATGCACATCTGAAGCTTCTACACCTCAAAAATTAGTCATCTATTAGGTTAGCTTTGAAATCTTCTTCTGTTAATTTGTGGTTGCAAGTCTGATTGGTAGCATATCTTATGTTGCACTAGCTCATGTTACCTGCATTCTCTACATGCTGTGAAGAATTAATAAGCAAATGGAATAAGCTTATTGATTCGAAAGAATTCTCTGAGTTGGATGTGGCGCCGGAGTTTAAAGCCTTCACTGGAGATGTCATCTCAAGAACTGCATTTGGTAGCAGTTTTGAAGAAGGCCGTCGCATATTTCAACTACAAGAGGAGCTTGTCATGTTGGTTATCGAGGCATCTATAAATTCTTACATCCCTTTCTACAAGTAACTCTTTTTTTCTAAAAAAAAGTCAAACTTCAGTATGTACATAATTTTTTTAGTTTGAATACCCATTTTATATTAAGTATAAGCAGTTCCACATGCATGCTTTAAATTTTAAAAAGGTCGATAATCAGAAACTGAATTTGAAAGTAATAATTATAAATTTTGTTAGAAAAATTTAGTTGATCTTAACTACTATATCAATTGTTGAACAAACAGATTGCTAATTTTGTTAAACTTTTGTTTGCTGAAAGTTATGCTAACATTAATATCCTGATGTACTCTATTTTTAAGCCATCTTCCAACCAAGAAGAACAAGCGGATGAAGGACATAAATTGGGAGGTGGAGACAATTCTCAGAGATATGATTGAACAAAGAGAGAAAGCCATGGTCAATGGAGAGGCCACCAGCAATGATCTCCTTGGTATCCTTCTAGAGACAAACATCCGAGAATCACAAGAAGGGGGAATCAAGAATGCAATGACAACAGAAGATGTGATTGATGAGTGCAAGTTATTCTACATTGCTGGACATGAGACAACTACTGCTTCTCTGACATGGGCATTGGTTCTGCTGAGCATGCATCCCGAGTGGCAGGAGCGAGCAAGGGAAGAAGTCTTGAACCAGTTTGGAGGTTCAAAGCCTGATTATGATGGGCTAAGCCAGCTAAAAATTGTAAGCAGAGTCCTTTTATCATTAACAATTTCTGTATTAGCAATTTGCTGAGCATTCATATTGTTAAGCCTAATCATAAGCAGTAATGCACAATTTGTACAATTCAAAAAATCAATTAAGCATTAAGCCAACCACGATAAACTGGTACCTAAATTATGTTGATTAAAGATAATTTCAATCAGTAGTTGAAAATGAACAACGCATTTTCATTAATTTCTAGGTGACAATGGTAATGCATGAGGTTATGCGTCTTTACCCTCCTGTAAATTTTATGGAGAGAAGAGCTGCTGCTGAAGTAAAGTTAGGGGAGGTCACGTACCCACCTGGAGTGCACTTTTTGTTGCCTTACATCTTCTTGCACCGCAACCCTGAAACTTGGGGTCCCAATGCAAATGAGTTCAATCCAGAGAGGTTTGCACAAGGGGTTGCAAAGGCTTCTGTGCAAGGTGCCTTCCTTCCCTTCAGTGGAGGTCCTAGAGTTTGCATTGGCCAGAACTTCTCAATGCTGGAGGCTAAGTTGTGCTTGGTGAGGATCCTTCAGCATTTTAGGTTTGAGCTCTCCCCGGCATATGCTCATGCACCTTATAACTTAGTTACAATGCAGCCACAGTATGGAGCTCAGATCATTATTCGTCGGTGCTGAGATGCCAGCTCCTTGAACTTTGTTGTAAAAGAGTCCAAAACTGCTTTTAACTATTGATAATTTCTTGATTCTATTTGTGTATTAAGCTGAATATAATAAAAGTCTTTTGTAATAAGAATAAAGTTTAGCATAAATATTTAATTTTCGGTATATATATTATATTATCTTAGTTTAATTATCCTGAAAAATAATTTAAAATATTTTCTGCAAAGTTCATTCCAAGGCTTATCGTCCAAACCATGGTAGTGCCGTTGAACCCAAAGAGGTTTAACAACACGGCCTTGGCTTGCTGCTGCTCCTCAAAATGGAAGTACAATTTTAAATGAATTTTTTTTTTTTTATAATAGGTATATTAATTGGCCCTCAAAAATGGAAAAAATTTGGGGTATTAAGAAAAGCCAACAGTTTTTTGTGTGGCAACATTGCTCACAATTAGTGACAAACTCATTAAATTGAATAATTAGGAGTTTAGTCATAGCAGATATATGAATACTCAGCCAATAATTTCTCAGTTTTGCACCACAATTCCACAAATGGGGTTTACTGGTTAACATCTCGTTGGTCATTTCTGCTAGAAAGAAACAACATACTGTTTTGCTACTTCCATCTGAAAATTGGTCATTTCTGATTATATTGCAAAGTCGTAATGAATTCAATCAGTCCCGCAATTTTTGCTGGATAAATCAATGAATAAAATTCCTCAGAGTAATAGCTAATTTACTGCTCCCTCCCTTTTGAATGTTATGTAACGAAAAAGGTAATTCTCAATACCTCATCTTTTTGTTGGAAGTTGATTCGGCTTCCGAATTTGAAATACCGACTTGGAGTTAGAGTAGGAGGCGGCGCTCCCTGGTGGGCAGTGGTGTCGTGGCTCCGATCAGCAGCTCTGACGTGAGGCGGCGCCGGATAAGTTGGCGTTGTGACTTGTGAGTGAGTAGGGAAGAGAGGCTCGACGGATATTATTGGCGAGGTCGCCATTTGACGGCTGAGATAATTCAACAAAAAGTATTATCAACGGTCTACATGGATTTTACTTGATGGTTTAATTTAATTATTATAAAAATTTTATAATTGGTGATGGGTGTACCCACTATATTTTAGAAATAGTAAATATTGAACGTAACGAAGCATTTCCTATGAGATGTACTTAAATGAAGATAGAAATATATACAAAATTAAGGAGAATAAAAACGATCAAGAGGACCATTTTGTTTAACACTCTTGTATAGATTATTTATTTACCGATAATTACAAAAATATAAAAGGATGGACCTTATCCATTTTTATTGACCTTTGTGCTTATAAAACATGAATTTTGCATTAATGTAGGGGGGGGGAGGTCAATTGAATATTATTGTATTTTTATATCAATTAAAAATTTAAAATGTAATAAAGTTTGAGTACCATTTAATTAAAAGATCATTTGATGGGAAAAAAATGATGTGCACAAAATTTCATCAATTTTCATGTACATGATTTATATATCGTACCATACGAAAATTTTAAATGTTAAATATTACTTTTAACCCATATTTTGGTGCCCACAAAAAGCAATATTTTACTTTTAAAATATTTTTAAATTTGAAAATTCAAACATCGAATTCAAATTGTTAATTTTTTTTAAATTTAATGAGTGGTGCATTTTCATATAAGTTTTATAAAATTTGGACTTCATTTAATACTTGATCAAAGGTCAAAATTTGAATGTATTTGAATGAATCTATCATAGTTAACAAAGTTTGTTCATTTTTTTTGCCTCTTGATCAAGTATCAAATGAACTCCAAAACTTATAAAATTAGATAAAAATTAATCGCTCATTAAAAGTGAAATGTTGACATTCAGAGGTTGATAAATTGATAAATAAGTGGTGTTAAAGTGGCAACGTTCCAGACCGCATAAGAATACCAGCGCATCTTTCTCTTAAAAGAATAGCTCATACAATATGATCTAACACATAAAAGTAAAACTGCAACATATTCATGACAGAATAGTTACTAATATGAACCAAGTTTTAATTTTATGGCAAAAAGTTTGGTCTTCCTATATTATTTTAAAAGGGTTGAAGTACTTTTATATTTTTGTATGTCTATATTATGCTTTCATCATTAAAACGTTAACAAATCAAAATCTCATACTCAAATATTAAAATAAACTCATCTGGTGCGATCTATATTATTATTTTTTTTTGCTATATATGTATACAAAATTACATCATTTCGAATTTATTTCGAGAAGCATCAAAATCTATAAATATTCACCGATATCTAAAATTTCTTAATATTATTTTTCACATTATTAGATCTTGTTAAAAAAAAAAATATGGGATTGATCAAAAAGAGGGTTTGGTACCAGTGTTATTTTTCTTCTTATTTCTTCTCGAGTTCTATTACGACTTCTCCATTTTGTTCTCCTAGTCCGCGTGTTAATCAAAAAGAGGGTTTGGTACCAGTGTGCAACTCAAACAAAAGGCCGGCACTTTTTTTTTTTTTTTTTTATGTACGTTCGGCTCCGAAGCACACAAAATTCTACAAGAAAGTAATAACAAAAGGAAAAACAATGCCTCTGTTCTATTTTGGCGACTCATTCTGTTACACACTCTCTCCGTTATAAACTCTATATAATTCAACAGGCAAGAACCCCAGAGTACCAGATCTCACAGTTTAAAATGGAGATCTCACTTCTATACATAGGTTTTGCAATCCTAGTGATATCATGGGACATAAGATTTTTGAACAAATTTTGGTTTAGACCCAAAAGGCTCGAGCACGCCCTTCGCACACAAGGGCTGGCCGGCACCATGTATAGGTTTCCTTTCGGTGATGCAAAGCAAAGCGGCACTTGTCAAGCCCATCCCGCTGTCCCATGATATTATGTCACACCCGCGCCGACACACGGGACGTGACGGTGGGATGGTATCTTCTGCATCCATCCGACGGCCCGTCAACCTACATCGCAAGCACAAAGAAACAAACGGATGTCAGCTACAAAACTCAGTAACCGGTTATTTAACGGCGCAGCTTCTCTATATTAGTTGATAAAGCAAATTAAACATGACTTGATTAATCCACATAATAAATCATACATTTCACGGCGATAATCGGATCTAGATTAATCAAATCACATCATAATCAGAACAGAAAGTTCCTCCCTAGTCACAGGGATCAAAACTAACCCCTCCCTAGTCACAGGGATCAGGGTGCAAATCCACAACCAACCCCTCCCTACTCACAGGGATCAGGGTTCATATCCACATACACAAACAAATCCAGAATCCAGATTCTAAATCCGATATCCCGCAAAACATACCACATACGAGCGAGCACATGCAAGTAAAGTCAAGCGATAATCAAATCAAGCAATACGAAACTAATCATAGAGAATTCCGGTTACCTGACTGAGCGATCCAGAAGCACAAGCAAATCGGGATGACTATAACTACGACGTAAAACTCGAATTCTAAATGGCCGACTATCCAAAATCAAGACGGTATTTAAAGTTGACTGGAGAGAGAGAGAAAGAGAAATAATATACGAAATGAAATGAAATGAGGCTGGATATAGTGGAGGTCTGGCTAAAATGGTAAATATTTTAGATTACTTAATGACTAAGTAAGCAAAAACGAATTACTTAGCTATTACTTCTGAAAATATTAGAGCCTATTTATATAGATATTTATTATTAGAAATTATTTATATAAATATTGATTACTTATCTACTAAAAATGTGGATAAAATCAAACAGATATTTTCAAATGAATAAGCATGGACATTTTCCAAATAGGACCTTAGAATTTGAAATATTGCAAACATGTTCTAAAATTCAGGGATGTTACATATTATCTCCCGTGTGACGCCTTTCTTTCATCGCATAATGACTCAGCATGGTAACTATATATATTGATTTATTATACTTTCCTTCCGTAATTCTGATTTTAGTATTTGTATCAGTTGCAGATCACTTACAGCTTAATTTGTGTGTTTGCTAGGGAAGCAACTATGATGAATCGTATTACTCCAAAATTATTATTGCATTGTTTTCACATCTCCTATCTTCGTGTGAATTGTTCTATTTGGGGTTCTGGACAAATTTATTTAAGACCTGGATAATTCAATCAGTTTAAGCTAAGTGTGAAAATCGATCAAACTACCACAGGCCAGTGTACAGAATCAAGATCACACTTTCTCCTGTCAGTAAAATCTTGATTTCAATTCAAAATAATAAATTCCATGTTTTCCCTTAGGTAAGATATCTTTCACCTAGTACGGCCAAGAGCCAATTGTGATCTTAAATGATCCAGAGAGTGTGAGGTATCTCCTCACCAAACAGCAGAACATAGTTCTGAAACCAAAGCCGGATGATGCGGCTAAAATACTCAAAACCAGTCCTGTAGCACATCAAGTAGAGAAATGGAAGAAGCATTTCATCTTGAAAAGTTGAAGGTAAAATCGTTTTAATTGTAAATTAAATTTTGTTGTCTTTATAATTAAACATGCATAATTCAAGATATAAAATGGCTGTCTCATTTATATGTACTATCATTATATGCATATGTAGGTCCTAGACATGTTTAATTTATGATATATCATTTTTTTATAGTAATAAATTACAATTACATTTTATATCCGACATTATCAATACGGGAAAGTCAAAAAGTTAAAATTGCAGAGGACAGCACAAAGTATTTATATATAACATAGAAAGGTGGATAAGAATAAATCTAGAATTTCTAAAGATGCAAAAAAAAAAAAAAGGAAAAAAAATTAGGAGTAAAGACATTGGTTTTAGTAAAACTATACCTATTTGAAAATTTTACGCTTAAAAGTGTTGCTATGCATTAGGTTACCAATTGGATATCTCTGTTAATTTGAGAGTACAAACTTGTCTAATTTAGTTGTAGTATTTCTTATATTCCACCAGCTCATGTTACCTGCAATCTCTACATGTTGCGATGAATTAATAAGCAAACGGGATAAGCTTATCGATTCAAAAGAGTTCTCCGAGTTGGATGTTTTTCCAGAGTTCAAATCCTTCACCGGAGATGCCATCTCAAGAACGGCATTTGGTAGCAGTTTTGAAGAAGGTCGTCGCATATATGAACTGCAACAAGAGCTTGTCCTACTGGTTTTCAAGGCATCTATAAATTCTTGCATCCCATTTTACCAGTAATTGGCCATCAAACTTGAGCATTATACATACCATATTTTAGTTTGGAAGCAGTTATGCACCATGTTACTAATTAATACTATACAACCTATAAAAATTTTGAAGGTTGTAAATTGGAAGCTGTATTTGAAAATTGAAAGTCATAATTGTGCAATTGTTGGCAACATATTTAGTTAACTATATCAATTGTTAACAAAACATATAACCAATTTTCTAGAAGTGTGCAGGCCATAAAAAAGTTATGCTAACATTAACAAAACATGTACTCCTTTTAAGCTACCTTCCAACCAAGAAGAACAAGCGGATTAAGGAGATAAATCAGGAGGTGGAGACAATTCTCAGAGGGCTCGTTTGGATCGTATGGGAATAAGGAAGGAATAAGGATTTTAGGAATAAAACATTGGAAAGTGTGTAACTTCGTGAAGAAAATATTGTTTAGGAATAAGCTATTCCTAGAAAGAAGCTATTCCTAAGCAATCCAAACGCCCCCAGAGATATGATTGAACAAAGAGAGAAGGCCATCTTGAAAGGACAGAACACCAGCAATGATCTCCTTGGTATCCTTCTACAGAGCAACATCCGGGAATCACAAGAAGGGGGCACCGAAAACGCAATGACAACAGAAGATGTAATTGATGAGTGCAAGTTATTCTACATTGCTGGGCATGAGACAACTACAGCTTCTTTGACATGGGCGTTAATTCTGCTGAGCATGCATCCCGAGTGGCAGGAGCGAGCTCGGGAAGAAGTCTTGAATCTGTATGGAAATTCAAAGCCTGATTATGAGGGACTAAGCCACCTAAAGATTGTAAGTATTAGAGTCCTGTTTTTCATTAACGATTTGTGCATACATTAATTATGTAAAGCCTAACCATAAGCAGCACTACCCAATTTAAACAATTATGATAATTTGGTGTCTAAATTAAGTTAATCAAAGCCAAGTTCACCCACCATTTGATAAAAAGAACACATTTTCCTTAATTTGCAGGTGACAATGATAATGCACGAGGTTATGCGACTTTACCCTCCCATAAATTTTTTGATGCGAAGAGCTTCTGCTGAAGTAAAGCTAGGGGGAGTCACATACCCACCTGGAGTGCAGTTTCTGTTGCCATTTATCTTCTTGCACCGTGATCCTGAATCTTGGGGTCCCGATGCAGATGAGTTCAAACCAGAGAGATTTGCTCAAGGGATTTCAAAGGCTTCTGTCCAAGGTGCCTTCCTTCCCTTCGGTGGAGGTCCTAGAGTGTGCATTGGCCAGAACTTCTCAATGCTAGAGGCTAAGTTGTGCTTGATTAGGATCCTTCAGCATTTTAGGTTTGAGCTCCCCCCAGCATATGCTCATGCACCTTGTAACTTAGTTACAATGCAGCCACAGTATGGAGCTCACATCATTATTCGTCGGTGCTGAAATGACAGCTCCTTGAACTGTTGTAAAAGAGTCCATAACCGTATTTAACTATTGATTGATGATTTCTTGAATCTGGAACAATCGGGAATTTTCTGGGAGTAATCGCTATTTTATTATTCTCATTATAATTAAATGTAACAAACAAAAAAAAAAACAATTTCAATTCTCAATACCTTATCTTTTGCTGGAGGTTGATTCGGCTTCCAAATTTGAAGTACCGACTTGGAAAGTCAACGAAGTGTAGGGGCTAATTAAGACATTGGTTTTCGTAAAAACACACATCTGAAGCTTCCACTCCTCAAAAGAAGTTATATATTAGATTAGCTTTGAAATCTTCTGTTAATTTGTGGTTAAAAACTTGTCTGATTGGTAGCGTATCTTATACTGCACCAGCTCATGTTACCTGCATTCTCTACATGCTGTGAAGAATTAATAAGCAAATGGGATAAGCTTATTGATTCGAAAGAATTCTCTGAGTTGGATGTTTTGCCAGAGTTTAAAGCCTTCAGTGGAGATGCCATCTCAAGAACTGCATTTGGTAGCAGTTTTGAAGAGGGCCGTCGCATAATAGAACTGCAACAGGAGCTTCTCAAGCTGGTTGCCGAGGAATTTATGACTTCTTACATCCCACTTTACAAGTAACTTTTTGTTTTTTCTTTAACTAAACTTCAGAGTTACACATACTTTTTTTAGTTTAAATGGCAATTTCATGTTAAATATAAAGTAGTTCCATATTTCCAAGATTTGCACATGAATAGCGAGCCAGCTAAAAATGACAGTGGATAGATGCATGCATTAAAATTTTAAGGCTGCTGATAGGAGGAAACTGAATTTGATAGTAATCATTATACATTTTGCTAGGAAATAATTCAGTTGAACTTAACTACTAAACTAATTATTAAACAAAAGATTACAAGCTTTGTTAAACGTTTGCAAGCCCAAAGTAGCGCTCAAATTGATATTTTAATGTACTCCATTTTAAGTTATTTTCCAACCAAGAGGAACATACGGATGAAGGAGATAAATAGGCAGGTGGAGACAATTCTTAGAGATATGATTGAACAAAGAGAGAAGGCTATGATCAATGGAGAGGCCACCAGCAATGATCTCCTGGGTATCCTTCTAGAGACGAACATCCGGGAATCACAGGAAGGGGGAATCAAGAATGTAATGACAACAGAAGACGTGATTGACGAGTGCAAGTTATTCTACACTGCTGGTCATGAGACAACTACTGTTTCTCTTACATGGGCATTGATTCTGTTGAGCATGCATCCTGAGTGGCAGGAGCGAGCAAGGGAAGAAGTCTTGAATCTGTTTGGAGATTCACAGCCAGATAATGATGGATTAAGCCAGCTAAAGATTGTAAGTAGTCCTTTTATCATTAACAATTTCAGTTTTTGTTAGCTATTTGCTGAGCATTTATAATGTTAGGCCTAACCATAAGCAGTAATACACAATTTGTACAATTCATGAAATCAATTATGTTAAGCCAACCATGATGAACTGGTCCTTAAATTAAGTTTATCAAAACCAAGTTCTATCAGTACTTGAAATACAACACATTTTCTTTAATTTCTAGGTGACAATGATAATGCATGAGGTTATGCGTCTTTACCCTCCAGTAATTTTTCTGGAGCGAAGAGCTGCTGCTGAAGTAAAGCTAGGGGAGGTCACATACCCACCTGGAGTGCGCTTTATGTTGCCTTACATTTTCTTGCACAGGAACCCTGAAATATGGGGTCCCGATGCAAATGAGTTCAATCCAGAGAGGTTTGCACAAGGGATTGCAAAGGCTTCTGTCCAAGGTGCTTACCTTCCCTTCAGTGGAGGTCCTAGGGTTTGCATTGGCCAGAACTTCTCAATGCTAGAGGCTAAGTTGTGTTTGGTCAGGATCCTTCGGCATTTTAGGTTTGAGCTCTCCCCGGCATATGCTCATGCACCTTATAATTTTGTTATAATGCAGCCACAGTATGGAGCTCAGATCATTATTCGTCGGTGCTGAGATACCAGCTCCTTGAGCTCTGTTGCAAAAGAGTCCATAACTGCATTTAACTTATGATGATTTCTTGATTCTGTTTCTGTTTTAAGCTGAATATACAGGCTATTGTAATAAAAATAAAGATTACAATAGACATTTAATTTTCTGTCGATATATTATATTATGTTAGATTGAATTATGCTGAAAAAAAAATTAGCTCGTACTTTTAAAATGTCTTGGTGCAAAACTATACCATGTCATTCAAAAAGAACTTTCTACCATTAACATGAGCAATTGAGCATGCACAGCTCTATGCCTCTATCCATGTCTTCAACAGAAGTCTTCTGAAGCCATCCTCCAGAATCATTCCGAGGCTTATCGTCGAAAGCATGGTTGTGTCGCTTTAAACCAAAGAGGTTGAACAACAAAGCCTTGGCTTGCTGCTCCTCAAAATGGAAGCACATGTTTAAATGAAAATTCTCTTTTATGATACATATTCTTTTATTTTTAAATATTTTTATTTTTAGAAAACCAACTAATCAATAGATTTTGAAGCATTCAATTACAAGTTTACAACGTTTTCTAAACATATTTAAAAATAGTAAAAAAAAAATAAAATTGAGGCAAATGTCGATTCTGCCGGAGCGCCAGGAGCCAGTAAGGGAAGAAGTCTTTACTCTGTTTGGAGAATCAATGCCTAATTAAGATGGATTAATAAGCCAGCTGCTAATGATTGTAAGTAGATACCTATTATCAATTACTACTTCTGCAGTGTTTTTCTGAATATTAATATGTTAGGCCTAACCATAAACAGTAATGCACAATATGTACAATTCATGAAATTAATCACATATAGCCAACCGCGGTGAATTGGTATCTAAATTAAGTTGATCAAAGGCAAGTTCAACCAGCATTTGAAAAATAACGGTACATTTTCCTAAACATGTAAGTCATAAATGATGCCGTATGAGGTTATGCATCATTACCCTCAGGTAAATTTTATGGATCAAAGATCTAAGTGGTGCTTGGTTAGGATCCTTTGTTTCAGGCTAAGCTCTCCCAGCATATGCTCCGGCATAAAAATCAATTAGCTTGCTGACATTGCAAGTCCTCCATCCCCATCCCTGAGACCATTCTTGGCTACCTTCTTTTCCTTGCCTCCTTTACAACTCTGTTAGTTCCTGTAAGACCATTTTTATTTAATTCCCTTACCCTTTCCAAGATGCTCTCCTCTCGAGCTGACCACGCTTTCTCCATCTTTTTTACTACATCAGCATGCCTGTTTAGAGTGAGAACTAATAAATGAAACACGTATTGATACAAGCTTTTGAATGCAATTTGTTGGTTACACAGTACCATTTCACCCAGATAGGATTAAGATGTTATTATCAGACAATTAGGTTGACCAAGGACATAACTAAAAAAATTGTGAAAGACTTGGTCTCAGGTCTTTTCCTGTATGACACTGTTGGACTAATATAGGCCCTATTTTACTTCTAGAGAATTTTATAGTAAATTTAAAGTAAAAAACTATACCTGGTCAACCCAGCCACAAAACACAGACAATAAGTTCAAGAGGCAATGACACCCCTAAGAGTGTTTAAAAAGAAGAAACAGCATAACACCAACTACCATGACAACAAATCAATCTTTGCCTCTTACATGTCATTTCCAGTACCTTTTTCTGAATGTGGGGTCAGGTGAGCCCTTAAATTTGATTTTATCTTCTTTTTGCTTTGGAGTGATCAATTTTGCCAGGAGGGGTTTCAGAACTTCATTTCTAAGCACGTCTCGACCAAGATTGGCTCTTAATTTTTCACAAGGTATTAAATCACCTTTTGTGAACTGTAAGAGAATGCAATCCCTTACAATGGCCTCATACCCCTCATAGAGTAGAACAGTTTTTGTGACCCACACTCCACGTACTAGATCTGCCAGCATCTGAACTTTCTCTAAAACCTCTTGCACAGGCTCATCAGGAGCCAAAAGATACTCAATGAAGTCAAATCGGTTCAACTGAGAAACCTGCTTTGAGTTTCATAAAGAAATTTAATTAATAGAATATATATTGAGCTTTCATTGAGGCAGAATTCAATGTAATAGAGGTTAAATTAAAGCCTTCATTGAGATAGAATTGCGCAACAATGCATCCACCAAGAAGGAAAACTATTTGATTTAATCGAGCGTAGAGTGTGAATAACCTAATTTTGATAAGCCAGGGGATTGACTCCCACTATGCAAATATAAACATATAGTTACTACTGCAAAGGAACACTAAGTATATCTCTCTGATGCCGATATGGATAGGTATAATTATTTGGTATGATAAAAATGATGCAGAGATCCCATTTATCAAAATGCCTATTTCCTATCGTAATCCCTTTTCCTCTTTTCTGAAGTATTAAATATTTGTATACTCAACAGATATTTTGAATATCATGTAATATTGCTTATGGAGGTTTGTTTTTTTAGATGTAATTAAATTTTTATGTTACTGTTCTAAGGAGTATAGGTCAATTATCTGTTCAGTATCCATATCTGTATCCATATAGGTGCAGGTCTGGTTATGTACTTTGACAATGTTTCTTTATTGGTAAGTGGTAACTCTATCCATACAATAAAAATACCAATTACCATTATCCATTTCAATGCCATTCTGTTTACACCCCTATAGGTACATCTATAAGACGATATTTCAGATTACATTCTAGTATTGAAATACTTACTGATTATGTATTTCAGATTAATACCAATTACTTTCTGGTTATTGATCAGAGACATACAGTGTAAGCTAAGACTATGAGCCTACGACATCTAATTAGAACTGCATATTTCAATTTCTTAAGCAAAAAAATATACTGCAACTCAAACCTCAGTAAACCACTTCTTTAGTCGCTCTTCCAAGGGTAGTTTTCTCAATTCCCTGTACCAACAAATTCGACAATTAATTTGTCAGTTTTAGTACATAAAAAGGAAAAAACAATTTACATCAGAAAGAAAATAGCTAACAGTATAAAAGAAGGAATTAACATGATAATAGCTTCTTTAGTTTTTCTTCTACTAATAGATTCTCTAGGGCACAGTGATCTTATATAATCAGACCTGCAGTTACAGGAAACACATATATTAGGAAAAAATTGGAAAATACAAAAACACAGTAAAGCAAGTTGAACTAAGCCAGGGATAGAATTCTAGATAATAAAAAATATAGTACGTAAAATCCTACTGTGTCATTCTGAACTCTATTTTGATGTGCTCAGTTGTAACCATCCTCTTTTCATATTCAGCCGAAACTCTTCTGCCTTCTGGAACTAACTCAAGTGGGATCCATGACTGCACATTTGCATTTTTTTTAAAAGAACATCAAACTCATTAGATACAATAAAATATCAGATCTATGATAATCTAAATTATCTGATAAAATGAATGCAGGTTTCCAGTTCCTCATCAAATCTCACTGATATTTCACCTACTTAAATATCCAGCGGATAAAATTATCCCCTGAAAGACGAATCATTCCAATTGAATCAATAAAAACCTTCACAGTTGTTTGTAAAATACATAAAAGGACAAGCTTTAAATTCACATAAAATTTTGTAAATAAGATGTTTCAACCATAAACAGGAGATCAAATTAAACTTTACCTCATTCTCGTCTTCAGTTTGTGTTGAACCCACTGGTTCTCTCTTTGCCTGGCAACATGTTGACTAAATTAAAATCATGCAGCAATAAAAAACAAAATAGCAAAACTAATGGAGCAAAAAACATTCTCATAGTACAGATAAAATAATAAAGACATTATTAGGATGTATAAGCCATCCTAGAACGACCCTACCAGCGGGGATCATAGCAAGAATCAGCTACAAAATTCATCAATGAAGGGGTCATAGCTTAAGAAGAACTAACCATCTTACTACTAGATGTTGAGACCTGCATGACTTCCTCTGCATCCATTTGTTGTGCGATACGCTTTCTATTTTTCTGATCTGACCTTATTAATGGTCGCAGTTGCAGAACTTGATTTATCGGGTTCAAGCATAACTGCAAAACAGTAAAAAAAAAAAAAAAAGAAAAGAAAATTAGCAAGCATAACTCAATCAAGAGCACCAAATAAGAGAGTCTATTAAAATGAAAATAAAAGTAACTTGCCTGGTTATTTCTCAAAATGCCAACAGCATAGTCTGTTGCAGAATGTGCTGCTAGTGACTTTACAGTCTGGTAACAACAAAAAAAATAAAGTCAGATGACAATGATAAGGGACTTAAAACAAACAAACCCAACATTCTCAGGTATGTCAAATGACAATGAGGTCTCTCTTAAACCATAAACATTGCTTAGACCTAACAATATTATTTTCTTTTCCAATTAGACAGATAGAAGTTTAGCCAAAATCAAGCAGACAAATTAAGTTTTAACTAAAACCATGGTCCCATTTCCCACTTTTCAGAGGTAATTTGGTTATTTTCTGGTCAATTTAACTTTGCAACTATCAGAAATGCAATACATCTGTTATAGATACAATGAAGTATTGAGTTGTAATTGGGAAAAGAAAGTGATCTAATTATGGGCAAAAGAGCAAGACAGTTTATACGCAGTCCCTTATCAAGATGAAAGGAAAAGAAACTGCAATTAACCTTCTTGTCTATTCCCAAAGGCCTTGCCATGTCGGCATCAAAAGTTCGAGGGTCATCATCTATGCGAAAGTCTACTTCCATTTTTTTACATTTAGGCATCATACGGACCTACAATAATTAAACATTCCAATTAACCAATAATTACATTCATTTCAAAAAAACAAAAAACAAGTAATAACTTAAAAGTTTACTACCCCTGTGCACTTTCTCTCCAGTTCATAAGTCTGCCAAGTTGGTCTGAGTGGATATTGCAGGACATATATCTGCAAGAGAAAACCATAAGTAAAAGAATCAGTAGTTATGAATGCAAATTGAATTGTTATGATTGCAACTACAAATCTTTTATTGCAAGTTTGACAAAAGACAAGAGTGGTTACTTCAGTTTCATTTTCATCAAGAGGAAACGTGGTCAAGAAGACATCAATCTCTCTCTCCACCACATCCTCCCCATTCTCCTCCTCAGCATGTGCCTCAATTTTAGGGTTGGTGGTCAGAGAAGAAGAGGGAGCAATCGGCATAGGGTCCTTGGGCTCTATTTTAGGTTTAATGGTGGTTTTAGAAGCAGCCGTGGCGGCAGAGGTGGTGGCGGCACCTTTTGGTTTAAAGTGAAAGCGAGAGGGTTTAGGAAGATCGTCAAGATCCGTCATGACTGCGTCGAGGTCCAGGTCGTCAGCCATGGCGAAAAAGCCGAAAATCGAGGAATTGAACCGAAAAGGCGGTGCGTTACGTGCCTAATATAAACCGTCGAAGATGGTAACTTTTATTATTCTAGATTTTTTTTTTTTCCTTTTGGTCTTTACCTCGTATTTTGTAAAATTTTTTATTTCCAAAATATTGCTTGCGTGGCGATCATCACTTATTACATCCTGATCGGAACCAATAAAATCTGACGGGATTTGGATTCGGAATTCCCTTTTTTGATCGGAAGCGAGAAGTGAACGGATCGGAATCGTATTCGATGGGAGTCGATGGGAGTTTGAAGCGATGAAATCCCGTACGGAAATTCTCGCCAAAAGGTCGAAATTTGATGAGATTTCGTTTCTCTGCAGCTTCGTCCGTCGGATCGAGGCGCGAAAGACGGAGGTTGATCGCTGAAATCAAATTGATTCCTTCTTCTCCGATCTTTCCGATCAGCGTCTGAATTTGAGAAATCAAATCGACTCCATTCGACTCCACTGAAATCAAATCAACTCTTCACCTTCTTCCTTTCCGATCAGGGCCTTAGTCTTTAGGCTGTGCTCAGCATTTGTAATGGAATGTAAGGGAAGGGGCGGAAGAAAATTAGAAACCGACTTGTCCGCAACTCGTAAGATATTTACTCACTTCACGCAGAAGTGGAGATAGACGGGAGAGAAGAGAAGAGAAGAAAAGACGCTGAAATAACGAAATATTAGGGTGCGTTTGGATTGTTTAAAAATAAAATTAAAATTGGTTATCCGGTGTAAAAAATATTATTCTTAAGAGTATGCTTCATAAATCATAATAGAATGGAAAGAGATGGAATGGAAGTAGAGGTGGAGAACAAAATTCTAATCTTCAAATTTGAAGTGACAAAAATGACAACAATTACATATATATAGACTTCATCCTCCTCTCCCATTCATTCACTCTCTTTTCTATTATTTAATTTTTATTCTGGAGCAGGTTACTTCTATGAGCAAAGTACTGTCAGTTTCCACTCAATTCCAACACCTCCTCTCACTCCCTTCTGGAGCAGACACTAAACAATCAAGAATAAATTTTTTGGAATCTAAAGTGTTATATTAAAGTGGTCAATGTCCAGATTAAATATTTTATTTCTAAAATGTTTGAATCTTCTTAATGTGGATTAAGAAGTTGTTGGACACATTTTTTAATCTAGATTAAAAGATCATCTAAATATTTTAGGAATAAAAATTTAATCCGGATATTGAACCACTTAAAAATAACACTCTAGATTCCAAAAAGTTTATCCTTGATCATTTAGAAATAATATTTTTTAACCCGAATAACTAATTTTAATTTTATTCTTAGATGATTCAAACGCCCCCTTAGAGAGTAAACTTTTACATGATTTGGAAATTACCATTCTCCGAGCATTCTTTTCACTCCCGTATTTCCCCTTCCATTAATGAGGTAGCTTTGGATCAGACCCTTAGCTAGCCTTTGCTCCAAAATATAATAAGAAATTAAAAGAAAAGGGAAGGAATAGGAAGAGAAGAGAGGTACATCTCAAATTCGAGAGTAATGACATGTACACATCTCTTCGTGTTTTTATAAAAGAGTTAAATTTCATTCTCCCTCATTCTCCTTGATTTTTCTTCAAATTTAAAATTCTAGAGCAGGGTAAAAGTCTTGGGCAGGAATTGATCAATTACCCTTACCTTTCACTCTCCTTCGTTCACCTCTTCTAGAGCAAGGCAATAGAAAAACAGGAGCATTGTATTTTAACAATCCTCAACCAATCGACAATGCTCCTGTTACAATCCTCAACCAATCCGTTCACCTCTTCGACCAAATCCTTTAGTTGATCTCTCTTCATTTTTCACCATCAGATAATCCCATTTGTTCTCCATCCGACTTCTCCACCCCTTCAACCTTTTTTTGGCTGGGTACAATCTGCAGGACCCAATGAGTATGCTGCTTCTGAGACCGGTACCAGTTGTTGGTACTGATTCTGAGTGCCAACAAAATGGCACAGCCGCTGTAACACCCCAAATTTTTCAAATCATGTAACACTGTTTTTGTTCAAATTTTTCTTTTTGAAGATGCATAATCCGATGCATTAGACCATATTTCAGATAAAATTTTCAGAATGGTGTGCGCACATTGTACTTTAACCCAACATTTATATTGCATGAGACCTAATCTGCTGAACCACTGTTACAGGTTCTTTGCGTTGTGTATGTCAAATAAAAATTGGTTATATATATTGTTGGACGATATGCATATTAATTTCCTACAAGTAGGCTGCAATAAGTTCGGTCAATTTTATATTTTAAGTGATGTATAAATATATACGATGAAACATGCTCACACCAACAAATAAATTAAATTTATTATATTTTTTTCTTACTACACACTTTTAGTAAAAATTTTTATAGGATTTGGTCATAGCAAAAAAAAAACAGTATTTTTTATGGTCCAACTTTAAATATTCAGTCCTGTTAACACATCCGCTCAAATGTGTTACCCTCAACTTTTAAACCAAAGACTGGTTTTTGGAATTATAAAGTTTTTAATGTTGACTAGCGTTCTAGAGGCTACAGACATGAATGCATTCAATTGATATTGCCGTAGATCAAATTTTGTGCCTAGTTCTGTGTAAAACGAACCCAAACATTTTCCATCGGCAGCACCTGGCCACCTGCCAATTTTCGGAAACATAAAAAACAAATTAAACATTTTATAGCACTTAATACCCACAATCCACTTATAATGACAACGATACCTCATTCGTAAATATTTTATATATATAGGTGGAGATTTAAAGCTTGTCTTTTTAGTTGTGAAAATTTGTTTAATATTGTAAAATATTTTACCTAAAATTGCACTTGACACATGCCAAGTGTCAGAACGGAATTCTGGTGGAGCATGCAACACTTGCTTCTTCCTTAAACCTTGTAAATCTTTATGAAATCACCTACTTTTTACCTCTTCTGATCTCATTAGAAGTACAATTCCTCTTGAAAATGCTCAAATAAAACAAAAAACATACCAGTTACACCATGATTGCAACAATCGCAGCTTTCATTTACAACCCCTGGAACTTGGCATTAGCACTAATCCCCTTGCTCTCCCTATGGAGTGCGATGTGTGTTCTTGAATGGGCATGGTATGCACCAAAACGGCTAGAGGGGCAGCTTCGTGCACAGGGGTTGAGTGGGACGGTATACCGGACACCAACTGGGGATTTGAAGGAGATTACAAGGGTCAATAGAGAAGTATGGGTCAAGCCCATGCCTCTTTCGCATGATATTACAAGTCGGGTTTCACCATTCTTTCATCGTGCCATGAAAGAACATGGTGAGGTTTGAAAATTATCTTCTATAGTCTGAGATATGTCAAGAGTTGGCTCCAGTGCTGGTGATCAATATTAGATTTTGTGCTTCATAATTTCATTTTCTTGACCGAACCCTCAATTTTGAATTTCTTGAATTGTTATTTTTCAATAATCAAAACCATGTTATATAATATTTTTTCTTAAATAACTGAGATTAGATGAGGTTATAATTGAAGTTACTCTAGATTCTTTTAGTTTGGTATTATTTAGAAACCTTATATTTGGTGACATGATGCAATTTCAGTTCGATATGTTTTGAATTATGCTCTTGTAATAGATCAGCTCTGTTCATACCATGTTTGGTTTATTTTGTTGTATCAAATAATTTTCGCTACGAGATTATCACTAAAGTTCATTTGGAGAAGATAATTACTTACATTTCACATGTAAAATGCAGGAAAGACATCCTTTACCTGGTTCGGTGTCATTCCAAGGGTTACAATTTCAGAACCTGAAATAGTAAGGGAGGTTCTTTCAAACAAACTTAGCGAGATTGAGAAGCAAAAACTTACACCAGTTGGAAAGTTATTAGGTGATGGGCTTTTTAGCTATCAAGGTCAGAAATGGGCTAGCCACCGAAGGATACTGAATCCAGCTTTTCACGTTGAGAAATTGAAGGTATTATTAGGACCATGTCCGACATAAATATTGATCATCCAAGCAAGCAACAGAATATAGTATCAAACCTAAAAAACAATGCAAATAAAATTTGTTTTTATTAAAGTATGTCCTGAAATTCATAGCTCATATTATATATATATTGGTTGAAATGGTGATTCTAACTGTGAAATCTTAAACAAATTTGAACAGAGAATGTTGCCGGCTTTCTCTGCATGTTGTGATGAATTAATAGACAAATGGAAGACACTTCCCGGGCCAAGTGGATCATTTGAGCTAGATGTTTGGAAAGAGATGCAAATGTTCACTGGAGATGTAATCTCTAGAGCAGCATTTGGTAGTAGTTTCCAAGAAGGGAGAAAGATCTTCCAACTGCTGTTTGAACAAGCACAACGCCTCGTTCGGGCTTTCGAGGATGTTGTTATCCCTGGTCATTGGTATTTTTTTTCTTTAATTCTTATTAAAATGAAATAAGCGAGCTAATCTTATGTTGGCTTTTAAAATAGTTTGCAGAAAGATCAACAAATTGGTGGCCAAAAATTAGTAATTGATACAAAGATTAAGTGTTAATCAAAGTTTTCTTATAGGTACTTGCCGACAGCAAACAACAGAAGAATGAAGCAAATAGATAGGGAAGTCAGAATGCTCCTTAAAGGAATAATAGAAAAGAGAGAGATTGCAATGAAAAACAAAGAAGTCATCAATGACGATTTGCTGGGCTTGATGATGGAGTCCAACATGAAAGAAAAAACTGGAAATGGCAAATCAAATACAGGATTGATGACTAGGGATGAGATGATAACAGAGTGCAAACTATTTTACTTTGCAGGACAGGAGAGCACTTCTGTGTTATTGACCTGGACTTTAGTTGTATTGAGCTTGCATCCCGATTGGCAAGAGCGAGCACGCCAGGAGGTTTACCAGCATTTTGGAAAGAATAAACCAGACTTTGATGGATTGAGCAAGTTAAAGATTGTGAGTATTAGGATGACAGTACATGCTGCTTTAACCTGTATTTTAACTATTTTTTATTTTATCTTATGCTCTTGGACTAACTTAGCTTATACTATTTAATTTCCACATCAGTCATGCTCGGTACAGTTGTACCAAACAGCATCTAAAAGTCGATCAAATCAAACGGTCTAAATTACATCTTCATTTTTTATATGAACCATCTGATTGTTTTAAATGAGCCGCGTCTGATGGCCGATGTCATCAGGGATACAAACCCCTTCCATAAAACATAAAGGATATCATCCATTGCCAATCATGGAATAGTTGACAGTATGCTCTGTTTTTTTTTGCTTAATTTGTGCTTGGCATTATGGTTTATTTAAGGGGTAACTCTTTCAAATTAATCGTCTCTTAAAATTTTAAATATAAAAACAGAAAACCTTAAATTAATTAGTTTTCAATCCCTTAAATAAGTCTTTAACTTGGCCTCAGGTTACAATGATATTATACGAGGTACTCCGATTATATCCTCCATTTGCAATGCTCACGCGAAGAACATACAACCCCGTTAAACTTGGCAACACAACTTATCCGGCCGGCGTGCTTCTCTCAATGCCAATCTTCTTCATCCACCATGACAAGGAATTGTGGGGCGACGATGCAGATGAGTTCAAACCCGAGAGATTTTCTGAGGGCATTTCAAAGGCAGCAAAGACAAAGGACCGAAGTGCTGCATTCTTCCCTTTCGGTTGGGGCCCGCGGATTTGTATCGGGCAAAACTTTGCGCTTGTGGAGGCAAAGATGGGACTATGCATGATCCTTCAACATTTTGAATTCGAGCCATCGGAGAAATATGTCCATGCTCCTATCACAGTTGTCACATTACAGCCTCAGCATGGTGCTCCGATTAAGTATCATAGGTTATGATCCTGCTGTTTTAATGAATATATTTATTTGTTCATCCTTGTTATGGAACTTAATTAGTATCAAATTTCTATGAGTTATATAATTGAGTCATAAGGTGATCATGACATATTTCAGCTTGTTAATTAATCTGAACCAAATATTTATTGATAAGTTGTTAACATGTCCAGACAATAGTGTTGAAAATGTCCACGCAACAAATTGCGAAGTGTATAATAAAATAGTTAAATAGATCGGGTTCATGCAAGAGTTTTCTGTAGTACCCTTTCAATATGTCACACACTAACAAAACTACTTGTCCTTTTTATTTCGAGGTGAAAATCTGATGTAACGGTTGGGTTTAATTCATTTTGGATCATGTCATTTTAAAATTATTTCGATTATTAATTAAGGACACATTTACAAATTAAAATACATAATTTGATAAAGTAAAATTTAGTTTTATGCCAATACAAATTTTGTTAATTTGAAAATACCATCCTTAAATAACTAATTAAAATTGTGCCACTCTAAAATCCATAAAAATAATTTTATGCCATTAGTTTCACCTAAAATATAGCTGATTAGATTTATACCAATCTAAAATTTGTCATATTTTTTTAATAATACCCAAATTACTCACAGGAGATTAAATTATTAAGGAAAAAAAAGAGAAAATTAGATCTGTGACACCCAAAAACACAAAAATTATAAGAATATAATTTTCAAAATTTTCAATTATGGATTGAAATTCTAAAAATTTCTAAAATGTTCAAAATTTTTGTATACTACAAAACAAAATATTTCTTTTAATATGACATTTTTCTCATTTTAATGTTTTGCAATGGCATAATAAAATCTGTCAAAATGGTCATATCAATTGACCCATGGTATAAAAGTAATTTTTATTATCTTAGAGTGGCATGAAAATAATTTATCATTTAGTGATAAATATCTCAAATTTCAAATTTTCGCAGCGACATATATCTAAATCACACTTTTTTTTATAAATACTGTAACTCTATAAATTAAATCAATTAAATGAAGTTAAATATTATGCTTGAGACAAGTCAAATAAGTCGCAATTGTTCTGTAGATAAATAGCACTTTATTCTCAAAACAAAACAAACTAAATAAATAGCACCTACTTATAAATTTTCTTAAAAGTCTATACATGTGCAAATAGCTAGTTTGCTCTAATTGCACCGTGTCTGATCGCATCCAAACTACAATTCATGCTACGGCAGTTGTGATCCGATAGATAATGATCTGACGCTCTTCATCTTCGTCCATCAAAATTTGGAGATCTGCGTGTTCTTTTTCGCTATATTCATAGTTTTTTTTTTAATCACCAGTATTCACAGTTTTTGTGGGGAATAAGTCAAATAACTCAATTTTTGTCTTGTAACATTTTCTCGGAGTGTGCAATACAGTGTCAATTAAAATGGTGTCAGAGATTTTCACTATGATTATCACACAGAAGTGAACACAGAAAGTATTGATCCAAGTATCCAACCAGTCTACGACTATGACTGACGCTGACGCGGCAATTCTTGTAGACTGTGGACCAATAGAGTCACATACTCACATAGTCACATTGGTCGAAGTGGGGCCCAGTTTGCTTTCCTTTTCTAATTTTCTTCGTAAACTTTTTTTCTAGAAAGACTTAGCAGTGGCTACCGAGAATTTTCTTCAGTCTCCGCTGGCTAGTCCAGTTGGTAGAGACACAAGTCTTCCAACGGGAAGACAGAATTCGAATCTTGTTGGGACAAGATAATTTGGGTGGGTGTGTGAGGTGTGAGTGTCTACGGGCTGTGATAAAAAAAAAATAAAAAAAAAAAGAATTTTCTTCATAAACTTTGAATTAGTGTTTTTAAAACCATACCGGCACTCTTACCGGCTAATTAGTCGAAATCTGATATTTTCACTCACAATATCAGATACCATCGTTACGGTCACTGTTCCTGTTACTGATATTATCAGAATTTTCCGGTATATGATACATTTTCAAAACACTGACTTGAAAGCCACTGGCCCGGTAAAGTCCGTATCGTTTAAAATTATTCGAATCGTGGAATAATCAAAAAGGAGAAGGCGACTATTCACATATAATTTTATTATTTGAAATTAATTTAATATAGAGACTTTTTCATGCTTGGGTTAGAAGGAAACCCATAAAGGAAAAAAAATGCAATTAATTCTCTAATATCAAGATAGTCTTCGTTTCCCAATCAAAATCAATAGTTGATTTGATTTTAAATTTTAATAATCGAGTTTCTCCAATTGATATTTGTTGTAGAAATTGATTTAGTATTTAGATATTCTTACTTCTTTTTTTTCAGTTGGAGAGCAAACTATTGTTTGTAATAAAACTTCTAAAGTTATCAATAGAATTTTAGATCAAATTTGAAAACCTAAAATTTTCCCATTTAAATTGTAGGAATCATAGATCGTTGTATTGGATGATCGCTATTATATATAAAAAGCATAGCCTAACTTATATTTGTTTTATTAAGAATTTGTTGTTCCATTTGAATTTCTATTAGAAATATCAATTCTTATTAGCTTAGGAAAAGTAAATATTATTTCTAGTAATTAATTTATAATATAAAAAGCATAGCCTAAATTATATTTTTTTTATTAAGAATTTGTTCTTCCATTTGAATTTCTATTAGAAATATCAATTCTTATTAGCTTAGGAAAAGTAAATATTATTTCTAGTAATTAATTCTGTGAATTAGTCACTTCATCAAACCCATATTACCTAATTAGAATTTCAAGAAAATATATACGAGATTTATGATAGAAAAATTTGTGTTTAGAGTTTATTGATTTATTCAGTTTGGTGGAGTGCTTGCCTGATGGACAAAAAGACTACAGAGTTTATTCCCCCCATATTGACAGCTCTCGATATTGTAATACAGACTACAGAGTTAAAGACAAAAAGTGACTCAAGCACTGGCGTCACACATTTAGTACTTTTTTATACATTTTAATCTACCAGTGATCACATGACCACACACTGTTCAGTGTTCACTCTCTATATATCTGGACACTGGACTACTTGCACCTTTCACTTTCACATTCACTTTGTCATTAATGTAAGTCGTGAGTTGTGACAAAATAAGAAGCAATTTTTCATTTTTGGGGAATTAGAGCTGAAAATGATAGTTGAAAATTTGTTCCATATCCATGCAATATGTTGACAGTCTATTGACACGTGGCTTATTTCCAACTTCCAAGCCATACTTTTCCCATTCTTCTTTAGTCCCTTCTTGGAATCATCACTTGGACAGCCACCAAATTTATATGATCCCTCTTCCCCTCATATCCAATTAAACAGAAAACTCTTCTAAATATGCTCTCCATATTTTACCATTTAGGCTCCAACCCATGGAGTTTATTCATAGGTGCTTTCACCTTTCTTCTCCTATGGGGAGCAGCCCAAGCACTTGAATGGGCCTGGCTCAGGCCGAGGCGCCTGGACCGGGCGCTGAGGAAGCAAGGGCTGCGCGGTACCGTGTACCAGCCCCTTGTTGGCGATTTGAAGGAGAACGCTCGGCTCAACAAAGAATCACGCGCCAAGCCCATGCCACTTTCACATGATATTACTTCTCGCGTTGCGCCTCTAATACATCGCACCATGAAAGAATTTGGTGAGGATTAGAAATTTTATTACTATTTTCTCTTAGTTTTCACTTTTCATGGGTGAATTACTGAGTTTGGTAATTAGTTTACTTGGCATTTCCACTTCCTGTTAATTTATTGTATTCTGAGGGTTATATTTCTTGTTGGTCCTCTCAAAATCTGAAATTAGCAAATTCATTCTTCAAACTACACTAACACTATCCTAAATAAAAGTGCATCAGCAACGGATACAACACCATACTTGATTCATGCTTGTTAACCTATTGAATGAATTTTAATTGACTTTTACAAATTATAGGCAAACAATCCATTACATGGTTTGGTCCCAACCCAAGAGTTACCATCATGGATCCGGAATTAGTGAAAGAAATTCTATCCAATAAATTTGGACATTTTGAGAAACAGAAATCAAGCCGATTGGGTCGGTTGTTAGTTCATGGGCTTCTTAATCATGAAGGAGAGAAATGGGCTAAGCACAGGAGAATTCTGAACCCTGCCTTTCATGTAGAGAAGTTAAAGGTAATTGATGATACAAATTATGATAATTTAGACCAAGTAATAAAGTACTACATGCTTTCCAAATACCCTGGTTCATTATTTTGTCATGCATCTTTTTTTTTTTTGAGGGTCAGGTGGCAAAGTACCACTCCAGCAAATTTTATTAAACAAAAATATTTACAAAAGGTTCTGCTTTTGTCATCCATATATGTAGCCTTCCATATAAAATGGTTCTGCTTCCAATTATAGAAAATTATTTCATTCAACCTACTTCATTTGGCATTTGTTTATTCTTGTGCGCAAAACATAGGAGCAATGTTGGTGGCTAATATTTATGCCTCACGACTCAGGAATCATTGCTTGCTCTGGTACTGGCAATTGGAACTGTTGATCTCGGTTTATCATTTATTATCAATCTTAGGTCATAAGTCATAACAATTAATGTTCTACTCCTATAGGCGCTAGGCCGGCTGTGGGTATAATAGCCCATCAAAAACCAGAGCATGAGACATGGCTCTGATCTGTAGATGCTTAGTGGCAGAGGTTTAGGTCGATTAAGTTGAATGTAAGATACTTTGACACAACGAGTTCTGTGATATATGAACTCGGGCGTAGAGGTAATTCACAGCTTTGGCTGATATTGTGTGACCTGATGGCTGGGGTCACTGTCCCAAAGATAACATACAAATACTCATGTATTCAGTACTCCCAATGTTGGGGGTTCCTTACATTCTGATAACACTAACACAGTATCACCATACTAAATTGGAACATCCTTAAGTGCTAGACATTCTATATCAATTAGTATTTATGAAATTATTTCATCAATAGTTCCATGTTAACAAGAAAAGTACAATTTCTACCGCAACAATTCAGATACAAAATGTTAATTTAATATCTACAAGTTTGGGAAAGAGAATTTTGATGTTCCGAATTTGAATTAAGTTGCTACAACACTTTTATTTAAAATGAGAAGCCAATGAAAATAGTTTTCTTTACAGAGGATGTTGCCAGCATTTTCTACCTGTTGTGATGAGCTAGTTGACAGATGGGAGAAGTCAGTGGGGCCCGGTGGGTCATTTGAGATGGATGTTTGGCCGGAGATGCAAAATTTAACTGGAGATGTCATTTCACGGGCAGCATTTGGCAGTAGTTATGAGGAAGGGAGACGCATTTTCCAGCTCCAAAACGAGCAAGCTGAACGTCTTATCAAGGCCATTCCCACCCTTTTCATCCCTTTCAGCTGGTATAAGTTTCTTCCCTTATTATTATATAAGAATTAATTTGCAAAATGATCCTGGTAATTTTGTGATCAGTTTAATGATTGTTGTTAAAAGCTGTGCAATATCAGCAGTTGAACCAACTTACATTTTCATTGCCTAGTATGCCATTCATATATATTATTAAGTCATTGGTTGATATTGTGTAACATAGAAGTAAACATGCAATGACTTTTTTTTTGTTAATTATCTTTGAATATTTTGAGATATATTCAAGCAGTTTAGTGTAACCAAGACTAAAAATTTGTATTTCAACGAAAAAAAAAAAAAAATCAGAGAGAACTTATAAAGGTACTACAACTCAATATGCTTCTCGTAGTTCTCTTGTTTCTAATTCATGTTAAGCCTTTCATATAAGCTAGCTATATATGTTGTGAATCTTATTTTGAAAATTGTAAACTAATATCAGGCCTTGCTCACTGGGATAACAGGTGCCTACCAACTGAAAACAATAAGAGGATGAAGGAGAACGCAAGAGAGGTCCGAACACTCCTCATGGGCATAATTAGAAAAAGAGAGAAGGCCATCCAAAATGGAGAGACCCCAAAAGATGACCTGCTTGGTCTATTGCTGGAGTCGAACATGAGGGAAATGGGGCAAAATGGAAAATCTGACTCAAGTCTAGGCATGACAATTGATGAGGTGATAGAAGAGTGCAAAGTATTTTATTTTGCGGGACAGGAGACAACATCAGTTCTGCTGACCTGGACTTTGGTTGCTTTAAGCATGCATCCTGAGTGGCAAGAAAAGGCCCGTGAGGAGGTCTTGCAACATTTTGGGAGGGAAAAACCAGATTTTGATGGCTTGGGCCGACTAAAAGTTGTGAGTCATCATATTAACAATGAGTTATGTGACTGCTAGTTAGTGCTAAGACGTGATTAATTTTATTTTTCACAATATTCAAAAGACATATAGTGACTTTTTATGAAAAGTACGATTCTGTGTATGAGAGGAACATTACAATACCATAACATACACACAGCTGCTGGTAGTGCCAAGTTATCTATATATGCCATATATATGTTTGGCATGCTCGAGAACTAGGAACAAGGGAACAAGGTTCTTGTTCCTAGTTCTCACAAATCCAAACAAGGGAAGAACAAGGAATAAGTCCTTGTTCTTAGTTCTCACAAATTCATTGAATTAGGAACAAGAACTAGAACAAGCTTGTTCCTTGTTCTAGTATAATCTAAAACTAAAGGCTTAAACAATAGTATGTGAAACTGATAGTAATTAAGTCAATTATGTTAGTTTCTAATGAACTGAGATGTGAGAATTTCCTGCTTTAGTATTAACTATGTATGATTCTTAAATTACTAATCCTCACATTTTGTTTTTTAATATTTCTAAACTTTAAATTTTACTTTCAGGTAACCATGATATTCTATGAGGTGCTTCGCCTGTACTCTCCAGCAGTTATGATTACCCGTCGCACGTACAAAACCATGCAACTTGGTGATGTCACCTTCCCACCTGGTGTGCTTCTAGGGATGCCAATCCTATTCATCCACCATGACCCTGAAATATGGGGCTCTGATGCAACCGAATTCAAACCAACACGGTTTGCTGAAGGCATCTCGAAGGCAACAAAGAACGGTCAGTTAGCTTTCTTTCCCTTTGGGTGGGGCCCACGCATCTGCATTGGGCAGAATTTTGCACTTATTGAGGCTAAGATGGGATTGAGTATGATTCTTCAGAATTTCAAATTTGAGCTGTCAGAGAAGTACCAGCATGCTCCTTACACTGTTGCTACTGTACATCCTGAGCATGGCGCGCCCATTAAACTCCACAGATTATGATTACTCAATGGATTTTACAACAATAAGATTTTGCTTTTGTTTTAATAAAAACAATAAAGATTTTGTTGTATATGTAGGATTAATCAGAACAAAATTGTAATAGTTTGAATAGCATGTTCAAAACTCAAAAGAATATAGTGGACAAACTTTTGTGCTAGAGATGAAAATATGCAGCACTGTCTCCTCCATATGTTGGGTTGAATCTTCATCTTTGCCTCTAGATTTGTTGCTCCTAGTCCGGGACTTCCATATATGGAAGTTAATATTGACATAATCAGCATTGACAGAGAGCATTTAATCGCCTTTTGTTTGTCTAACCATCACAGATATAGTATATAAATCGTTCTCCTGATTCTACTGCTAGTTTTTACTCAATTTAGTGTGAACTTGGTACGTTTCTGTTGCAGTTGGTGTCTGTTCTGACTTCTGAAAGCTTTCAACAAATAGTTGTCTTTCAGCAAGTTTTATTCGAAATGAAAAATTGGATTAGGGGTTCAATCTTGTGTTATGCTTGTGCTAACATTTTCGCTACAATTTAAAATCAAGCAACATAAACAATAAAAACCGGAAACACTTTTGCAATAAAATCACAGTAAAGAACCAAGCAAAAGAATAAAAATATCATCAAAATATTTCCAAAATGTATTTTATATTTAACTTATTTTTTCTCGAAAACATGAAATAGAAAATATGGAAACAAATTAATCTACTCAGAAACTTACAACAAAGCTTTAATATCTGACTAATATATACTTGAAAATATATATAAGATAAATAACTTAATGGAGGCTTGCTTAGAAAGGTCAGGAACTGATAACACCGTGTTTGATTGCATCCAGACTACAATGCATGCTGCGGCAGTTCCTATCCGACAGATGGTGATCTGACGCTCTTAATTGTATTTGTCGTCTGTAAAATTTGAAGGAGATCCGTTTATTTTTTTCGAATTTATGTTGGGGGACCAAAAATTTCTCAAGTTTTCTGTTTAACTTTTCTTGTAACATTTTGTGGACCGTGTCACATAATGCAATTAACGCTCAAGAGTTTCAATGAATTTATCACACAGAAGTTAACACAGAAAATATGGGTCCAATGAATCCCCGATTGACGCTGACGTTGCACTTCCTGGAGGAGTCAATTGGTCAATATGGGGCCCATTTGGCATTAATTTTTAGTTTTGATTTTTGGATCTTCTAGAAGACTTCGCTTTGAAGTATTTCGTATACGAATTATTTAAGTGTACATAAGAATACGAGTAGATTCATAGGTGAAAGAATGTTTGAGATTTTCTATTTATCTATGTCTACTTTAGAAGAGCATTTTAAAATACAAGTTTCCTGGATTCATTATGTTGTTTTCAGTCGATTACACTACAACGAATAGATATAACATTACAACAAAATTTAGAAAATTGCAAAATTCATAGCAAAAGTAAATTTACAGAAATTAGAGAGAAAGCTCGAATGGGGGACCAAAATATAAAGTAGGTCGATTAGCACTAGACGCATGCTAATGTTGAGGTCTAAATTTTTTCTCTCCTAATTTACAAAAAGTGTTAATGAGCTGCCCAAAATTGAATTTATCATCATAGCGTTGCAAAATCTAAATTTTGCGTTTCTGTCTTTCATATTCTAATTTTTTGTTGTAATATTAAATATTCGAATTTTTATTATGAGTATTCGGTCTACGAGCCTTCAATTTTAGCATAAATCGACCTGTATTACTGCCAAATGTTAACAAATAGGAATTTTGTAGAAACTAAGATCCAGATTTACGAAAGAGTTTGATGTAGTGGGAATAATTTAATTTTCATTAATAAGTATTACATTAGTTTTCAAGATATACAATTATTAATTTAAGAATCCACATAGGATTTGAAATATAGAGACATTTAAAAAAAATGAAGGAGATGAAAAGCCATCTAATGTTTTCGGAATTAAATGTTCATTAAAAGTTAATAACCCCTTGTTTTGAATATGTAACACCTCTTAAGGTTATATTGTACCACTAAACTAAGGATTGATTCTCATGTAAAGACTTCTTTTATACTTTGACCTGGGTTAGAAGCAAGCAGATAAAACTCAATTATTCAACACAATTAATTATACAACAGCCAAATTTTACATCAAGAAAGTCCTCGTTGACCGGTCAAAGCATAAATTAATATTTTCATTTAGATGTGCATTTGTCAATTGTACGCTAAATATATATCAGTGGACAATGTTTCTACCCTTCTGATCTCCACATTAAATATCATGCAAAAAACGGAAAAAATGTGTCAAAGATTTATAATAAAAATACTAAAAAAAAAATGTCATATTGCATTTAATAACTGCGAGATGAGGCCTTACCGAATCAATAAGCATCTTTCATTTGCACATCTTACTCAAGACATCCATTCCATTTTTAAGATGCAATTGATACGTCAATTGCTCTTTCAATTTTTTTTTTTTTTTTATTATATAGTTCGTTCCAAAATTGTTTCGGTCTCTTTCCAAAGGTCTTTTGCCGTCAAATTTTGCAACCTGCTAAAAAAATTAATGAGGTATCAAGTGACACAAAGCAATTTCTTAGGACCTATAATTTGATGAGGCACAAATTAAAAATCAATGAATAATTAAATTTGATGCAACAAATTAATGAATATAAAAATAAAAAAATAAACAAAATGGATAAAGGGATAAGTCATAATATAAATTTCCTTTTTCAATCAAAAGTGATAATGTTGCAAAGTTCAAGTCCTACGTACATGTATATTTAATATCATATATTTTCACTATATAAGAGACATAATAGTTTGAGAGAGTGAAAAAGAGTAGGATAAATAAATTTTGTACTAAATAAAAAAGATTATATATTTATGTTATAAAATTTGAAATTAAAACAACACAATTAAAAAAAAACCAAAAATACATGTTTTCAAGCATCCAGGTGTCTCCTTTTTTCATCCAATATTTTTATTTGTATTTTATGGTAATATGAATATTATTATGAGAAACTATATATTTGAACTATATAATAATGTGAATATAATTCCGTTGTTGACCATATTGTGAATTTCATACTTCTGATGTGATATTTTAGTTAATACAATGCAAAATTAATTATTTAATTATTTCAATAATATTTTTTATTAGAAAATTTATAGCTCCGTCACTATTTACAACAGTTAATCTTTAACACCATCTTAGATGTGAGAGATGCATATCTAAAATTTAGTTTGGTTTGGTATATGTGAAGTTTCAAATGAACAAAGAGAGGACATAAGAAGTTTGAACCTGAAAAGGGGGAAAAAAAAAACCGATGATTATACGAACGGAGGTACAAGTGGTAACGAGATCTCCAGTGGATGTCTTTTAATCATGTGGATGTCTTTTAATCATGTCTGTCCGATCAATAATGAATGTCATGTGATTAATACCAGATTGATAGGTCCGAATAAATTTGACCGTTGAAATTAAATCAGACGGTTGATTTCAGAAAACGCGCAGTGGTTATTTTTTTGAGCCATCCAGAGGATCCAGGTCCAGTTAAGTGCTTGGCGTACAAGCCTGAACTTTCTTATATTAAACCAGAGAAGCTTATCCTAGTACGTGTCGTGTCAAGATTATCGTTATGTTTATATATTACTAGCAAATCATACCCACTCAATCAGTGGGTAAATTATATAGATGACAATATTTTATATAGATTTTCTATTTCTAAAATGAAAAAAATAATTACTATTTTTATGAAGTTTTTCATATTTGTTGTGTTTTTTTTCTAAACATAGTGCATAACTAATCCAACGATAAATTTCTTTCTATTTTGATGAGTGCAAAACCAATCCAACTAAAGATTTCTTTCTATTTAAAAGTAAAGAGCCTATAAACTTATATCCATCTATAATATCCAACCATTGATTTAAACAACCAATGGTTAAGATTGCACGGAGTAAACAACTCTTTACACCTTTTGCTTAATTTTTTTGGCGCTTGCATACGTGCTTTTATAAGTAGTACAGATATATATATGATATCGAACAATTGATTTAAACAACCAATGGTTAAGATTGCATGGAGTAAACAACTCTTTATACCTTTTGCTTAATTTTTTTGGCCCTTGCATATGTGCTTTTATAAGTAGTAGAGATATATATATGTTCAAAGTGCTATCATGACTAGTCTATGACCGAGTAATTAAGGTATGTTTATTGAGGGAAAATAATTATCCATACACGCAAGACTAGAATATATGCTTCGCAGTATGTATCTTTAGGTTCAATATCCTGACAACAACTGTGATATAAAACTTTGTGTACAGATTTCTTAACGTTGGATGAGAATAAGAAAAATAAAGAAAAATGTCAAACTATTTAAAATAGGCTGCACGCAACACATATTTCTTGTCATAAACTATTGTATAATTTATTTATTTATTTTATATCAAATATCTTTCTATTTTGTACTTAGAAAAAATCATGGTAAATAAAAAGCGTTTAAAATCGGAAGAAATAAAGTAATCTTTCTATGAAAGAATAACCAAGCTGCTTTGACTATTTGGTCAACTTTTATTGTCATATAATTGAACATCTCAGCTCTGTCGGTTATTTCTTAAAATTAAAAGATGTATGCAATAGTTTTTTCGTGGGGCTATGTACGGTAACCATAAATGAGACGGTGTTTCTATTCTAATTTTTGCTTTTGTGTTTCAAATGGCTTGAACCGCTCAATTTGATCTATAAACTGAATGTTGTATTTCATTAAGATTTTGTTGCTGTTTTGAGTTTGCCATAAAAATATTGAATTAATGTAAAACTTAAAAGTGTCCATAAAAATATTAAGGCCCTGATGGCCTGATCAAAATCTCTTTTTTTTTTTTAACATGGAATTTCATTTCGTTGGAAAATTCTTGATCAAAATGAACAATTTAGTGTCATTTGGTTGGATTTTCTATGTAATTAGATCTAAAGAAATTCTGTAAAATCAATTAAATTGAAATGAAATGAAATCCCACGAAAAAAAATCTTTTGATGAGGGCCTTAGGTTTTGTAAGGACTTGATGTGTACATTTAAAGCGAGGGGCGCTCATATCACATTTTTAAATTTGGAAATTTGAGATTTAGAACCTTAACGAGTTAACGTTTCATGTAATTGCTATCCGTAATATCATAATTTTTTGTTTGAAACTTGTTCTTATATTGGAGTGCCTATCAAAAATAGGTAAATTCTATCGTGGTCTAGATTTTTTAAATGTACTTAAATTCAGGTTTTGTTAATTGAAAATTATGAACAAAGATGGACGATTAGCATTCAAGTTCGATTTAAAATTTTTGTCTACCATAACTTAAAAAACATACTTTCTTTTTTTTATATATATTAAAAAAATACCCTTTTGTAATCACGCATATCATATATATGATTACATTATTACAATCACAAACAATTTATGAGATTTACAATTTTAAAGTGTTGCTCTGTTTTGATTGATATATTCGTTGTTGTGATGCACATCAGTACATCAGTACATATAAAATCAATAATTGCTATGATGTCATGGAATCTTATATGATAACTTGGGAGTTTATCTCTTTCTATCACAAGAATAAATTATCTGTTGTCCTTTACAAGGTGGACTTTGTCAAAATTTTTGACATTGTTTCTTGGACTTTTCTGACTTATCAATACATTGAAAGAGGTTTCCCTCTTCTTGGATAACCTGGATCCTACAGGTTCTCCGTTCTTCCTCTACTACTGTTAAACTTAATGGTGCCTTCTCATCTTTCTTTGTGCACAAAAGAGGTTTAAGGCAAGGTGATCCATTATTGCCTCTCTTTTTTATCATCGTCATCGATGCTCTCCAATCCTTCTTCAACAATGCCTCCTCTCTCATTTCTGGATCTATCTTAATTCCTCCACGTGCATTGCAATATGCTGATGACAATATCATCTTGATGGAGGCTAATCCTCGTTCCCTGCTTGTAGTCTTCGAGATTCTCTCTAGCTTTGCTTAGTTATCTGGTCTGCGAGTCAACGATGCTAAATGCCTTTTTGTCCCCATTTCTATCAGTGATCCCGCCATCCTACGCATTGCATCTATTCTTAGATGCCAAGCGAAGGAACTTCCTATTACCTATCTAGGGCTTCCGCTATCTATTCGCAGAACGAAAAAAATTCACTTCCAACCTTTAATCTCGGATTTTCAACGGAAACTTGATGGTTGGAAGGAAAGGTATCTGTCGTTCGTCAAATTGGTACTCACAGCTTTGCCTTTGCATTTCATGCAAGTACTAAAGTTGTCGCCCTTGCTTTTACGACATTTAGAGGGTATAAGAAAAAGGTTCTTTTGGAAATGTAACAACAAATGTCTTGGTGGTCACTGTCTAGTAAATTAGGCCAAATGTTGCCTTCCCAAAGCAAACAGTAGTCTAGGGATCCTAGATTTACAACGCAAAACCAACCTTTGTTAATGAAATGGCTCTAGAAACTCAAGCACGAACCAAATGTTAGAAAGTGTTTTTCATGTGCAATTTTAATTTTTATTACAAATTTATAGCAATTAACATGCACACAAACACAAGAATCTAGTAATTAAGTCTTTTAGCACATGAGAATGGTGGGAGGATTATACCTCTTCTAGTATTGTAACTAGAAGGCTCGATCCAATGCTTAGAAATCGATGGCGTGCTTCTTCTTTCTTTCTTCTCTTTCTAAGGTCCACAAAAGGATTAATCAATTTCGCAAGGTTTCGTGCTAGCGAAACAAGCAAAATCGTCTATTCCAATACTATCTTTCTTCAAGAAAATCATTATTTGATTAATGGTAGCTAATATTCAACTCATGAACCCTACAAAATGCATTAAAAGAGCTCTCCATGGCTGCAACTAATTGCTTCATAGGAGAAGAGGAGGTGGTGGCTAGAAAGGAGAAAAAAAGAAGAAAACTAGATTTTGCTTCTTTCAAATTGTGGTCCTTAAATAGGTATCAAAACCTAACCCTTAGAGACCACTCCCCAGCAAAAAAACGTGGCAGGCCTATTAATGGGCTTTCAAGCCCATTAACCAAGGTATTATTTGCCTCTTTAATCACTCTTTTAATTGCACTTAAAGTTGGACTCAAATTGGCATACAAAAAGATGGCCCAATTAATTGATATAATTATCATAATTAAATCAATTGAGTTGAAATAAAATTAATTATCAATTATTTGATAATTATTATATGATTAGACTTTGTATTATTAATAACATAGCTTATAGCATTTGTAGATTGCAAATTTATGTGTCAAATTTTAATATTATTAATGACATTGATATAGTGTTCTTGGGTAGGAAATGCTAAGGGGTTGTTCTCTTGTAAAGAGTTGTGTGAGTGGCTTAGAGAGAGGGGGGGCGCAGGGAATTCAGATCCTCAGCAGTCAAAAAAAGGACTGCTCCAAGCAGTCCTTTTTTTTAATATTTAAAAATTTTAAAATTCAAATGGAGAATCCAAACCGTTGATCTTGTTAATTCAAGTGGTCAACAAATGAACGAATCTGGTTAGATTAATTCTAATACGTTCATAATTTGGTCACTTAATCAAGTATCAAATCGACTTTAAATTTTATAAAACTTATATGAAAATGCATCGTCCGTAAAATTTAACAAGATCAACGGTTTGGATTCTCCATTTGAATTTTAAAATTTCTAAATATTTTAAAAAAAAGAAAGGACTGCTTGGAGTAGTTCTTTTTTCGGCTGCTGAGAATTTAGTTTGGGGCGCAGGGGGTACGGGATGACAACTTTATTCATATTCAGAAGCTAAAAATACCACCCAAAATTCAAGTTTATTAGCATGCATTTCTATATAAATTTTATAAATTCTGAAGTTTATTTGATATTTGATCAAGAGGCTAAAAAATGAACGACTGTTATTAATTATAACAGATTAATTTTAATATGTTCATGTATTAACCTCTTGATCGAATATCAAATAAACTCCAAAATTTATAAAAATTACATAGAAATCCATCGCTTATAAAATTGAACAAGATCAACGGTTTGGATTTGAAAATTGAATTTTTTAAATTTTAAAATATTAATGAAAAAGAGAAATTGTGGTATTTGTGGCACCAAAAACTTGTGACAATGTCTAGAACCTGCTCGATTGATAATTAGCTGTGAAGATAGGTTAAAACCTGGTCATTAATGAGCTATGTAAATCTCAAATACATTTTCATAATGGGTGGTCATTAATGAGCATAATAAGTTGCTAGGGAAAAACGTAAAATTTTATTATTACCTCAGACATGACAATTATTTCCCTCCCTCTATTGCTGCATGGTATTTCCTTTTAATGACTAATTAATTACAAAAAAGAAAACGTTTTCTTTCTTAATAGAGATGCTAATGTTTATTTTTGGTTGCTCTATTTCCTACTGATCAGCACCTTTCATTGCTTCTTTGAATTTATTTACTATTTCATTAACATTTGAAATTATAATAATTTCATTAACATTGGAATTCATTTATTTATTTCTCTCTTTATGCCTGTTTGATTTCAATCAACCAATTTGCTATAATTTTCTTTTAAATGTTTCAATTTATTTCTTCCTTTTTACATGCTAATGCATACTCAAATATGTACGTATAAGAAGAGAGCAAGGTGCGGATATCAACCATGAATTTCATACATATAAAAAGGTTGGATATAAGATTTTTTATAATTACCTACAATATAAATTACTCAATTTATAAAAATATAATTTATCTTAATTGATCATTAATGTCTTATTTTATATATTTATATCCTTGATATTCCAGAAATAATTCTGACTCTTTAGTCCAACAAAATTAATTTTTGTTTTTTTTATGTATTCTATCAACTTTAATCTAATACAAAGTCAACATAATATAATAACAAAAAACAATTCATATAATTATTCCCATCAGAAATACAAAAATTTTTATACATTTATATTTACAAATTTAAAATTGATAACATATTTTATATTTATTTGTAATTCAAAACTTGAGCGGATCTCGATTAGCCCCTCTAGTAAGGTATAATTGTGATACATGCTTTTCCCATTGCTACTTCAATGATCAATATTTTCTTGCTAAAAAAAATTAAAAGACACCATTAATCACGCTTCATATTAAGGCCATGTTTGGTAGAGGATTAAAGGTGGAGTAACTCATTTAATACACTTTTACTCTTTCAAACATAGTTTAAATTGGATGGAGTTATCACACCCCAAGACCGGGGGTGCCGACAACCGCCGCAAATGCACGCTTACCTCCGCACACACGCAAGGCGTACTCTAATGTCTGACTTTTAAGAATAATAAATATATAAATTCAAAATAAAATAACAAAATAAAATGCAAGGAATGCATAAGATATAAACTTTTTCAAAATACAAGTCACATATATCTAGACATGAAAGTTTTGTAAAGTAACATTTCCTAAGTACAACTCTAATTCTAGCATATTCAAAGTTTAACAAGGAAGTTACAAGCGTATGGACGTACAAGATTAGAAAGGAAACTAACAAACTATGCAATTCAAAGAGACAAATTTATATAACTCCTGACTTGTACACTATTACCAAAATACATGTACACTTGTATCTTAGACAAGAAAAATATACAATTTCTTTCAAAAGTAACGCCCAAGATACTAGACACAACTTTTGCAGTTCTATACATTATGAAATAGCAATAATTTTCACAGAATTTTCCACTCCAAAGTAGTATAAACATCTAGTTTCAAAAGTATATACAGATACCATATAATTCTCAAATGCCATCTAAAAGCAGAAAGTTACCTCTAACTAGTCAAGAACCAAATTAACATACTCCTCTAAATATTTACAAGTCATATGTATATACATGCTTTATCCAAAAGTACAAAAGTCCTCACGGTGTAACTATAACATAAAGAGGTTACATGTACATGCAAGATAAATATGAAGAAATGGGATTAATTAAAGTAAAAGTTGATGACACAAGCATCAAAGAGGATAAGTTCAAATTTGTATAAGCACAACTACATAATTTACATATACTTGTACTACTTGAGCATATACTAACTGCGCCACCATCTCATAATCATAATATGATAATTTGCATAGTTTGAAACATAAAAGTTATATATAACAAACAAAAGTACCAGCTTAGCAGCTTAATATTTCAGAAATATGCAGTCATAAATACAAAGACAACTACTAATAAACAAGTTTGGCTTCAAAACTAAAATGCACTACTTGGAGTTCACAGAATACTCACCAAGTGACAATAAAATGGCTTAACCCTTTACGGCTCTGACCCTGCTCGCTAGCCCTGGAACCCACAAAAGTGGAAGAGTGAGAAAAATATAATTTATCTCAGTATGGTATTCAGTTCCAGCCACTTGAATTTTAAATACAAGTTTAGGAACTAATTACATTACTGAGTAAAAAATACAATTTACAAATCAAGTAGATAAACATTTACCTTTATTTCAAATTTTAAATAAGAACAACAAGAATAGATTAAACTAGTTAATGCAATATGACATGAGCTCGACACCACTTCAATATCAATTCAAATTCCAAGTATAACAAACACCGGCTCATTTGATTGGACATTTATCTAATATGCAAGTCTGGTTTCATATGTCAATAGCAGAGTCAAATATGCCGCGAGGCTCATTCTATGAGGACTACCAACGACCAATTAGATATGCCACGAGTCTCCTTCTCTAAGGTTGCCAATGGCCAATTCAATTCAGATATAATTCAATCAATAAAATTCAAATGTACAAGCAAGCTGGGAACACTCATACTCCGGACCATTCTAAACTGGACCTACTGAGTCCCGATACATAAGCGCTTATTACACGGTGCTTGGTAGGATGGGTCTTGACTCCACCTCCAAACATTACGAGTGTCTATCTCAACCACACAAGCTGTACTTACCTCAATCAGAACACCTTTCAATCGGATACCATTCAATATGTCACTGTACAATCATGCATTATTTACATATTCACAAAATTTTCTCATGAATGATGGTCAAATTATGAGTTCAAAATGTTAGGAAGTCTAAGTTTTCAAATTTTTATGCTAATTAACCATTTAATAAGCAATCCAAACGATTTAGACCTCGAAGGATCTAGTCCAAGCATTCACACACAAGAGAGAGAGGTTAGAAAGGCTACCTCTCCTTGTATCGCAACAAGGAGGCTCGAATCCGGAGATGTCGAGGTTGTGCGCACCACCACGCGTGTCTCGGCCTCAAGTCCACCAAGGTATTAACCAAAACCTCGATCTATGCTAGTAGATGAGAGGTTAAGCCTAATCCCTTCCTTCCCTTTGCCTTAATTAACTATTTAATTGGATGGAGGCAAGAGGTGCTCAACACATGAGCTTAAGAGAGCAATGGTGGAGAGGAAAAATTCTGAAATTTTTCCTTTAATTTTCGTCCAAAATATTAGGGAAAGAGAAAAAGGCAAGGTGGCTAGGGTTTTGGCTCCCAAAGTGGTCCTTTTATAGACCAACCACTCTCCCAAAAAATTATAACTAATTTACAACTATGCCATCACTAGGGCAGCCATAAAATGGGCCTAAATGGGCTCCATCAATTATTTAATTGATCCTCTAATTCAATTAATTAGTGGCCCAATTAATTGCTCTCAAGTTTGACCTTTAATTTACCATTTAAATATAGGCCCGTTAGCTCAAATTAATTACTTTAATTAATTCATGTTGAACAAATTAATTATCAACACTTTGATAATTATTTAAGGATTAGAATATGCATTAATTTATTTCTATATAATCCGTTTGACTTAATTAATTAAGACGGTTCGCAACAGTACATAATTAATCAGTCAACATATCATATTGTTGCATTCCTTAATACAACCAAATAAATAATGCACGCATGGTCAAAACCTATTTGTGTGACCCTTTGAGGATTTATGCTCTGTTGGACATGGAAAATAAATCGCTATTTATTTCCAATAATCATAAGCGGTATCTAGCAACACGTTATGATTTCCAATTCGCATAAATAGTGTACTGCTACAATATTTTAATCCTGCATAAGAAATAATAGTATTTCCTTGTCTGATTCTTATGTCACATGATATCATCGTATAATCCAAGATAGGAATGTGTCATTCTTGCAGATTATACGTTTCTTGATCTAGAGATGACTGTATCAGTTGCTAGCAAACAATCCATCTCCATCAAGGGGCCCAAACAGATATCATCGCTCGCTAAGTAAATTAATGAGGGACATACGATTTTCTTGATGAACAACTTTTCCCCGCACAATTCAAGAGAACATAAATAAAGTCCGTATAGCAGCCCTTATCAGGAATCAACGGTAGACGATATTTATTGAACCTATCCTCATGTGGAAAAGTTGAACCATCTCAAACTTAGAATCAAACTCAAACGAAATAAATAATGACACATAACACAATCCATATATTTATCTCATTGGGTCGTGTCCTGTACTATGTTCTATAACATATACATATGCAATTAAGTTGGCAACTCCTTACCTATGATCTGTAGAACTTAATCATCACTTAACTTACATACTAATCTTATCCGATAATTAATATTCCTTGTTAATTATCAAGATTACGGACCTTTTAGATCTATTATTGTCATTTAATTATAAATGAACTACAGAGATCTACAATTCAGATCCTCAACCTGAATGATCTGTTAATTAATAAATCAAGGAATAAATGATCAAATATCATCAATAACATAAACCATAGAAGTAGCCATATAATGATTGGCTTCTAGGACATAACTCTAACACAAAATGCATAATAATGATATATCACATATAATTAAAACTCAAGTGGAATCCGTACCTGATAACAAAATGAACATCAGCAAGCAAACAAATAATCATACAGACCCTCGGTTGTACCAACCCTATTCGGCTTGAAAACCTATCCTGACTCTACATAAACAAATACTAGACTATGTCCTTACTTTAGCAAGCAAACAATAATGATTCACATTCAACAAATTCGTAGATAAAGTTAGGGATTTGATTAGTTCTTTGGTTACAACATACAATTATAGTACACCTTAATAGTTATACCAGCAGATGATTTCAAAGACTAAACAGTGGTTAACAATGCTAGAAATCAATACACAACGGTAAAACAATAGTGCTGGACAATTTCTGGTACAACCAGTGAAGGGTATTTTTGACAGTTTACAAAATCCTTTTTATTTCATGAACGGCTGAACGGAATCAAATGAAAATTTAACTGTAGATGAAATATGATAGGGCGTACCTCCTATAAAAATTTCATAATGTTTGGACATATAGATTAATTATAATGAATTTTCGAAATCAGACAGAATCAGGTTTCAGAAAATCTGTTCCAGCAAATCAAGCCAGCAAATACGTCTGAAAGTTCATGCCTTGAAACCTTTCAAATAAATCTCTAAAAATTTTGTAAAAATTATAGAAGCTGCCCCTGGATGTCTATTTTCAGACCTAAAAGTTTCAAGTCTTAACTACAAGAAGAGAATAAATGAAAAAAAAAAAAACGTACTGGAGTCTGTCTGTTCCAGAAAATTGATTTCCAAAACTTGCCCTGGTTTCAAAAATCTTGTAAAAATAACAAATCAACTCAGAAAAATTCATATTAGATACCAAAAATTTCGTCTGGAAGTCTAGTTTCAAACAAAGTAATTCTCATGTCCAATTCGAAATAGAATAACAACAGTTACTTAAAAATTGAAGCAAGGTCACAGTGGTATGTGAAATCATAAATGTACTTATTCAATTTGACCCTTCAACAAAAATACCGATTATTATTTCAAAATTAGTTTTGTGATAACTAGTATATGCTAATATAAATAGTTTTTCAGTTTGACATCTGAATTTGCAAGTGCACCGGTTTAGTACTTGGTGCAAATCACAATTAAATCTAATCTCTTTCTCTTCTTTTCCTTTATCTTACTTCATTTGAACAGGAACCACAAATTTTTCTCTTGTCATCTAAATCATTTAATTAGAACATAAAGAAAGTAAAAAAATACCAAATTTAAAGAGGTATCCACTTCGGCTTAAGGCTTACCACAGCTTGAGAATTTGCTTCCTAGGTCAATTCCTATCTTTCATTGAATTTTCCTCTATCTTTTTCACTATTAATATGGCTGAATTTTTAACAGTTGGGTATGGCACAAAGAGTAGCTCAGTTTGAGAAGAGGGAAAGGGAAATAAAGAAGAGGGAGGCGTGGGGAGACCAGGACTCGGATCCTCTGGTCATTTTATAAAAACGACCACTGGTCGTTTTTCGATCCGAGCCGTCTGATTTGATCTGAACGGTTAAGATTTTTCGGGCCTATCAATCTGGTATTATGCACGGGACATCTATATCCATTGAGATTAAATCGGACGGCTGATATTGAAAAACGACCACTGGTCGGCCGACCAGAGGATCTCGTTCCGGATTGATAGTAGTATAAGTCTTAGGTTCATGGGATTAAGGATGTTCCATGTGCAAATGAACAAAAGGAGTAGAGAACTTGGAGACGCTTTACTCTTGGAAATTGGGATCTGGTCTCCCCCAATCCGGATCCTCTGGTCGTTTGCTAAAAAACGACCACTGGTCGTTTTTGAAGCTGAGCCGTCCGATCAAAAGGACGGTCAGATCTCAATCTTTATTTGTTCCGTCCCCAAAAAAAAAAAAAAAACGCGTATAATACGCTTCTCATTGCAATCCGCATCCTCTCCGTCTCTCTCCTATTTCTAAATAACTCTCTCGAAATCGCTCTCTCTTGTTTCTCCTTCGAAACCTGATCTGCTTCCTCTCGTCAAAACACCTCGGTGGTTGCTCTCTCTCCGCCTCCTCTCCTCAAGTCGTACTCTCTCTCTTCCTCTGACCCTCAACTGTTGGTTTCGACGCATCCGCCTCATCTCCTTTAACAGACGGTTGTCTCTGCCTCCCTAAACCCTAAAAGCTCGATCCAAGTAAGCACTAGCTTTCTCATGTACTTCTAAGTTATAATTTTGCTATTTTCATTTAATTTAAGATTCACGTGTTCTCTATTTGGGATTAATTTATTTGTTATTTTGGTTATTTGTTTAATTTGTTCCCTGATTTTGGTATTTTGGTTAATTGGGTTTTAAAACAGTAGAGAATCTAGTGTTATCATTTTGCAAAATTCTGATGTGATTCTAATTTTGATACTGGTAAAATTAGTAAGTTGGGTTCCAGTGTCTATTTGTTGGATCACGACTTAGATATTAGCTTCCAGTGTGCTTCTTGTTGGATTTCAAATTAAGCTAGGTTGTATTTATGATAAATCAGTTCTTGTGTCATATGCAATTCTTTTGAAATCTGTGTTGCAGTAACTACTGCCTCAGGTATTTGTTATTTGTTATTTTGTTTTTTTTCCCAATCTATTGTAATTTTATTTAATCATGTTTTGCATATGGTGCGTGCACTAAACTACTTGTCTCAGGTAATTAGATGGGGAGAAAAAAAGTTTTAGATGGGGAGAAACTACTACTGAACTACTACTGTACTAAACTTGAGTTGCAGTAATATCAGAAAACCTTTTTTTGTTTCCAATTTTAAAGAAACTACTGAACTACCGCATGTACTGACTACTGAATTATTGTACTGAACTTGAGTTATAGAAATATCCAGAATTAATTTCTGAATTTGTTTCCAATTTTTTAAAAATTTGTTAATTTTTTTTGTGCATTGATTATTATTGTATTGATCTCATACAATTAATTTCTGACTTGATTTGTTTCTCATGGATGCACTTGCTGCAGGTCAGATGCACTCATTTCCTTCTCTCTATAGCAAACACAGTTTTGATTCTTCTTCTAGTTGTCCAAGATTGAAGATCTTATGTTTCTATATTATTGTTTTTTTTTTTTAAATTGTTTCTAGTAGAAAAATGTACAAGTAAAATCAGTACTAGTTTGGAAACTAGAAGTACTTATGATTTGTTGAGGCAGCATATGTAAATGTAAAATTAAGTGCAATGAACAAGCAATGTATTTTGTGTTTGATATGTAATGAATTTGAATGAACTTTCATGACAGTACTCAGTAGTACATTTACCCACAGGTTATTTTATTCTGAAGCGTTTCAGTAAATCAAAACATATGAAGAACACATAATTATGAGTTATACTGATGAGATCCAAGAATATTAACACAGAGAAAATTACAGAAGTCATTTGATCAGTAATTTTCATCCTTAATTGAAATCTTAATTTCGTTCTTTACACTTCATACAAAAACCTTTTATACAGAAACTATGTTCAGAAGAGAAACCCAACATTGGATCAAATGCTTGAACAAGCTTTCCATTCCATTCTCTAATCCTTCAACATTCTCTCTCAAAGAACTAACATCCTCCTCTTGCATCCCTTTGCCTGCACTAGTTCTTTTCAGAACTAAACTAGAGACTAGGGACCACTTTACACTCTTTTCAGTCATTGATTGTTTTAACAACATCCCTGGCTTCACTCAAAAGCAACACAACAGCTGAGCATCTGGCCATAGATTTACTCTTTTTAGAAATATTCTTCTTTACATCCTTGTTTACCTTATTTAAAAGCTGGATATAGTCTCTCATTTTGCTCTTCACAGTCATCATTTCTCCTTTTCTAATTGCAGATTCAAAATGTTGAACTTGACATTTGATTTGGTCCAAGTAATCTCTTGATGAACTGCACGTCTAGTAACTTCACCGACTCCTCAAGTTCTTCATCAACCCATCTCCTGTATTCCGAGTGAGATAGGCCATTTCTGTTGCTTGACATACAGAGGAGCTGACAGAGGCTTTCTCAGTGCCTGCAGGTTGCTTTCGCTTCCATTATAGCCAACACATTGCCTTGTTTGGTTTACTGTGTAATCAGCAACAAGATTCTGATCGCCCCTTCAATTGATTTAAGAATTTTCTGACAGCTTGGTTCTCTTGGGCCTTATAACAAATAGGTGGCGTACATCTATTTGTTTGCATGTAGTTACAGACAGATTGATGCTCCGAGTAAGCATGTTTCGTCGAAAGACAGGATCTGCAGTTGATCATGGCCAATGGCCATCTCAAAAAACTAAAATAAACAGAGAGAGAGAGAGAGAGAGAATAAGGGAAAAAAAACATTTGAAAATAATGAGGAACTTAGATAAAAAAACTGAAAAAGGCACGTACTGGTAAGTCTCCATCCAGAGTGATCAGCGTGAGTGCATCCACGGCGAGATGAGGAGAGAGCGAGAGGGCGAGAGGTACAAGCGATTTTTCCTTTGTTTTTTTTTGGGAATCGGGGGAGGAGAGGGTCTGGTTTGCGCGCGAAAAGGAAAATTGGCTTCCGAAATTGGAATACGGAAGAGAGCATAAAGACGTATACTGCGTTTTTTATTATTTTTGGGACGGAATAAATGAAGTTTGAGATCTGACCGTTCCTTTTGATCGGACGGCTCAGCTTCAGAAACGACCAGTGGTCGTTTTTTAGCAAACGACCAGAGGATCCGGATTGATACTACTATGGGTCCTACTAGTAAGGAAGCCATAATTGTAAAGAATACTCAATTTAAGAACATAAATTAAAACAACGGTTTAGAGTCAAGAAAATATGTAAATATACTTTTATTCCAATTATAATTGTTTCACCATAAACATCCAGCTAATTCAGTTTGTAGGAATTTATGACGCCTAGCGGTAACCTTTATAATACAAAAGAGAAGTTACAAATTTCTATGTTCTTATTCCAAAAATAACAGCGAGTATAAAATTTAATTTCATGCACAGAAATTACTCAAAATAAAATCAAGTAAGTGTATACGAATTTCTGAAATGTCAATATAAACAAAATATCTAGCATTACAAATATAGAAAACTTTCAATTTCAGAAAATAAAATCACTCAACTAATAATTTCAGTTATGAATTATCAAAATTTCACTATAAAAAAAGTTCAAAAACAGTAGAAATTTAGTTGTCAAAATTTTACAAAAAAAAAATCATAAATAGCAAAAATTTCATAGTGTCACAAGAGTAGTGTGGAGTAGGGAGGAGTAAATTACTCAACCATTTTAGGTGAGTAAAGTTACTCCACATGAATTAAAAAATAGTTATCATTATTTAATTATTTTATTTTTTGTTTATTCTATCTTTTCATACTAAACATGATATAAATTTAGAGAAGTAGAATAGATAACTATTTACTCCTTCATTTACCCCATGTTTAGTCCTCGCTTGGACAGATTGGCAGTTTGGCACTAAGATTCTAGCTACTATTTCTTGTTGGTCAGAGCGATGGGGGCCCACTCTCAAGGGACAAGTGCTGGAGCTACTACCTGACATCAATATTCAATAGGCTTCTTATGGCCTAAGGCCGGCGTTACTCAAAAAAAATAAATAATAAATAAATAATAAAATAGGCTTCTTATGCAGCTCACATGGGCAGATGAAGAAATTTATGCTTCCAGACATCGAAAATGTTTGCATGATTGCATCTACCATGCTATTTGTGTCAGAGGCGGATCCACGGGATTTTTAAGCCAAGGCACACTTAAAAGATCAATATTATTAATATAAAAATATAATAAATAATATATTTATATTTGAAATATTATAAATGATATATTTAATATTAAAATTATATAATTAATTTATTTTGTACATACACACATTCTTAATAAACTTTTGTTTTTATTGGTTTCATTATAATTCTTGGACCTTGATTACATTCAATATTTTGTCCTCATTGCTATAGTTGATTGCACAACAAAAGAAAAAAAAAAGAAACAAGCTGACAAGAAAGATGGAATATATTAATCAGAAATTGTTTTAAAAAAATTAAATCACATTCAATTTTCAAATTATAAATCAATTATCATGTTGCTTATGAAAACACACAGATATTGAACAATTTTTTTGTAGAAATGCTTTGTAGCTACTATCAAGTATCAAGTGACAAATATTGAACAATTGTATCGGAATTACAGAATAAAACAAATATTTTATGATTATTTGAGAATAATATAAATCTAAAAATAAAAATGATAATGAAAAAAATACTCGAAAATAGAATTTGAGTTTGTAAGAATTTGTTTAGTAAGATGGGAACAAAGTAGAAAAAGCCGAATTGCAAGAAATGGACTACATGGTGGGGCCCATGGGAGATATTCAGTTTTCAAGAGAGACGGGGGCACGGGGCACTGAAAATGAAAAACCTAATCAAGGATGGGAAGAAAAGGATCATCAAGGAGCGAGAAAGTTTTAGGATGCATCGAATGTATGCGCTAGCGGAAGCAAAGCAAAAAAATATTTTTCTTAAACCGATCCTTAGGCACAAAAGCGTTCATCTCCTTCCAAAGCTCAGGCGCACCCTCTGTATTTGACCCAGGTACAGCCGTAAAATTAGATAACTTGACACAAATGAAATATTGTTAAAAATACCTATCGGACTGGCTGGTTAAACTGAGTAAACCGAGAACCGGACACCGGACCCAGATCCGATAGGGTTAGGATTGAATACCGGATGACTGGAGAACCAGAAAAAACTGGATAAATATCGTTTAAATCCCATAAAAAAACATCTACCGGACCGTCCGGTTCACTTTAGTGCGTTGGGGGAGTTGTTTTTTACACGGTTCTAATTTGTATTACACGCTAAAATTTGTATGAGGATAAAAATATCCTTGTGTTATTTTATACAACGTGCTTTTTGTGAAAATCTCTGAGAAAGAACCACTTTTTTTTTGGCACAATGGAATAGTTATTTCCGCAGGACATTTTTGCGATTTTTTACTCTTTTACAATTACAACATTTTTGCAGCCGCCGCTTTACAGATAAAACTAGAACCCTATCAATTCTTCATCGAAGTAAGAAATTAAGAAGAAGAGCAAGCATCTCAATTAGTGAAAAAATTTGAACATCACTAAGTTGTCTCCATCAGGTAACGAAAATTCTATCTTTTTTCTACTATTTATCTATAAAATGGAGTAAATTGAATGTTTCTAACCCAAATTAACTATAAGAACAAAAGAATACAAATACCATTTATTTTCTGAATTAGCTTGATACATATCTGTAACTATTATTAGAAAAGACGAAATGTTACTAGAAAAAACAAAATAATTAAAAATCACTTGATTTTATATTGCTCAAAGCTATTGCCATGCTTTTAATTAGCTTGATACAGATCTGTAACTACTTTTATCTAGATGCAACTTCTAACAAATAATGCTCCAATGCTCTCAAATTCTCTCGAAGTAGAATCCTAAATTATCTGCACAAACAAAAACAATGAGCAAACTGAAAATTGATTACTAGTGTTAAGAGTTAGGGGGCGTTTGGATGGTGTGGGAATAAGGAAGGAATAAGGAATAACGTTGGAAAGTGTGTAACTTTATTGGGAAGTGTGTAAATTTGTGAAGGAAATATGAAGGATTTATGCCTAGGCGGAAATTTCCGCCCAATTCCCCTTATTCCCACACCATCCAAACGCCCCCTTAGTGAAGTAGGCGTAGTTCTAATTTCTATACACAAGTTTTTACAACTATTGAGAATTATCAGTTTTGCAACTTCCATAAAATTAATAATTGTGCAACTTCTCTAGTAGAAGATAGTCGAATTTAGGAAGGCATACATAAATATAGTTAGGCCAGAGATTCAACCATAAGAATTGTCAATTACATATCTACAATTCTAATCAATTGGTTTAGGATGACTTGTAATATATCCAGGGTAATAGATGTATAGAAGCCAATGAAACACAAGTAAGACAATATTACATATTCTATCAAAGAAATATAAATAACCTCTGTCACACTTTTCATTCAATATTTTTTTCTTTATTCATGTACAGATGGATCCAAGCAATGATATACTTTCTTTGAAGTTTAAAACATGTAATGAATTGCTTGATTGTTTTTTACTTTTTTACTCTAAAAGAGGCTATGCATTATCTACCCTTTACTCAAAAGCAGAAAGTACGTGGTGTTAAAATGTGATAGAGGCGGCCGCTTTTAGGATACCCACAATATTTCAGAAGATCAAAGAAACAAAGAGTTCACAACAACTCGTTTCATTAAATGTCCATTTTAGCTATATGGTAAAAAGCAAGCGGAAGATAAAAGGACAATTGAGATAAAGAACAACTCACACAATCATGAGCCTTCAAATGATATTTCTGGTCATTCCTCATTCCGTCGGCTAAGTGATGATGAAGTGAAGGATGTGGAACGTATGTCAAATGCTGGATGTCAACCAAGGCAAATTCTATTATCTCTCCGCCAAAGCAACCCAAACACACTAGCTATTGCCAAAACAATCTATAATGAAAGAAGGAAAATTCAGATGGACAGCTTGAAAGGTAAAATGATAATTTAAGTATTATTTTAAGAGCTTGGGCAATTTAAATATGTCTTCTCAATAATTTTAATACTGTATATTTAATTAGGTAAATCATTGATTCAAGAATTATGTGAAAAGCTAGGGCAAGGTGGATTTCAAGTTTAACCTTTTGGGAGATAAAGTCGGCTGTATTACTCACTTGTTCTTTTCTCATCCTCAATCGATCATGTTAACTAGAAAATTTTCAATTGTGTCTGCCATGGATTGCACCTACAAGACAAACAAGTACAGCATGTCATTACTTGATATGGTTAAAATTACAAGTTTTAAAACAACATTTTACTCTGAGTTTGTTTTTTTAAATGAGAGTACTGAATACTATGTTTGAGCTTTACAAATGTTCAAGAAGACTCTCCAACATGAGAACCAGCCATCCGTTATTATTACAGACAGAGAACAAGCACTATGAATGCCATATCAATAGTTTTTCCATCAGCAACTAACCTTCTTTGTATATGGTATATAAACAAAAATATAGTTGCAAAGTGCGAATAATATTTTGAAACTAAGGAGGCGTGGAAAGAATTTTTGTCTGATTGGTAAAGTGTCGTATACTCATCTTCAATTGACAAGTATAATGATAATTGGCGAAGATTTGAATCAACATACATAGAAAAGATAGCTGATTTATTAGCACGATGACAGAGAGACGCTTACACCTTGGCAATCGAGCATCATCAAGGGCAGAAGGAGCACATAATAAACTCAAAAAATATCTACAAGTCTCAACAGGTATGATTAGCTACAAATTAAGTACAGAAGATATTAATCTATTTTTATATAATAGAAATAATTTAGGACGTGATTTAAATCTGTTTACTCAATAATCATACCTCTTTACATTCTAATATGTAATCTGTGAACTGTCAAGAAGAAGATATGTTTAGCTGTTGAGATTGTCGAAGCAAGAAGGCAACCTAATTCTTCCAATGGAGTTAGTCATGCTAGCCAAATGCTAGCATAGCTACCGTCGAATTTGAAGTTCCCACGACAATATCAGATGATGGTGTTACTGATTAGATTGACTTAAATATGTAATATTTACATTTATTAGTAGTTGCACGTAATAGTAGTATATCAAAATTAGACTGGATTCACTTAAGTATTCGATAGTAGTAGACTTATCAATTAGCATCTTCTTTATAACCTGTTAACTCTGAACAATAACCTGTTCCAAAAGCGTTTTTCAAAATTGTCCTCACTATAAACCCAATAAACACATGAATTTCCCACACAGCTTTGGTTTCTAAGTGTATGCATCTTCATTACATGATATACACTGGTGCCGTAAATTACAAGGGAATTAGAAAACATTCAACACTTTGTGGGTTGGCTTAATTGCAAATTAAATTGGGCGAAATACTCTCGGAAACAGAATTGAAAAAGGGAACAGAAAAACAAAGAAATTTCTTCTCGTGACACTCTCGGAATTAAATTGGGTAAAATGCTCTCAAAACAGAATTTGGATGGTCTTGTCACTCTCGAAAAACAAAGAAAAATAATGTGAAAGGGAATTAACTTGTACTGCTTATTGAGAAAGTTTTGAACTTGGTTTGGTGTATGGTTGTTTGTACCTTACCTTCTCGCCGGATTTAGAAGCTTTACCAGTGGTATTCAGGTGGCTATTAGGGAAATGTTTGTCATGTTCTGCATCATTTTTTATAGCACGCTTCTGTACAGGTACAGCAATCAATTGGTCGGTATTTTTCCTTTAAGTGGGACCAGATTGGTTTGTTCTGCACTCGATGTGACTTGGTTATGGGCAGTCTCCACATGTGGTTAGGTATGCCAATTCCACCTCCTTCATGTTAATCTGCCACACACCATTCTGCACATGCCCCTCTGACTGTCAATGAAATTCGTTTACTCATTTACTCTCTCTGTACCGTATTCGATTTACTCATTTACTCTCTCTGTACCGTATTCGATAATACAGATATGAGTAAGATTCTATTTTCATTAGACTAATGAGCATGAATATGGGTAAAGAAAAATTTTCGCTAACTTATTGGATACGGATGCGGATAAAAACTATTTCATATCTATAAAATTTTATAAACACATATATATTTATAATCATGTTATTAGCATATGGTATTAATTTCGATCTTCATCAAAATTTATTTTTGTTGATAAAAAATTAATTTGCAATATATTTTATTATAATTTATAATTAGTCATATAGATTTTTTTTTAATGTCAATTAATAGGAGAATAAATTTCATGATTTTGATATATCTTGAGTATTATTTGAATGTTATACTTTATTTGTATATTTATATGATGTTATTTATTTAGCATGTACATTATATATATATATATATATATATATATATATATAATTAATAATATTATTATTACTCATTATGTGCCGTTATTCTACTATTATCGTTAATTCTTAACGAAAACGGATAGGATACGGATAAAGTCATTTTTAAGAGAAGCACTAGGACCTGCTCATTTACGGGCAAATTTTGCAAAAAGGCAGTCCCTTGTAGTGCACGAAGAGAGCCAGGGTACGTAGAGATTTATTGAAGAGCTTGGACCTAACAGTCTCTTTGGATACTAATTATTTTCACCCGTAGTTTTTTCCTTTCATTTATGCTTTTTTCCAAATATCATTTTGGCCTTTTCTTTTCTTTCCTTTTGTGGACTGGCTAATATTTAGATGTAGTAATCAAGGGTGATTTCCTAACAAGGATAGGAACTAGATTGTGTACCGAAACAAATGAATCTGTTTGATTTTCTTTTAAGTTAATGAAAGTTTGCCTACGGCTACAGGCCCATTCTCGAAAGAAAAAAATTTCCCTTTTGGATTGTGTTTCCCTCCCCATAACACACCAAATCGTGCTTACCAGGGAAGGAGGGTTTTCTTCTGTTTCTATGTACCTCAATTTTGTCCCGTTTGACCAAAGTTTGGGTCCAAAATTTTATCTTAAGCCGGCTGCACTTGGTCCACAGTATTCCATCATCGGACCGGCCATGGTCTCTCATCTCTCATCTTTATGTGAGGGAATCGTCTTCGTTGGTTCTTATACGGGTATTGATTCTGTAGTTTTGTCATGGTTTTTTCTAAAGAAAGGTTTTGTGGTTGAGTTGGATTTGTTTCATAAAAGGTTGAGGTAAATTAAGCTTTTACTCGCAGATAGCAAAAGCACAGAAGCAATAGATGCACAACGTACGGGAATATAAATGCACAGGAAAAATTAACAGAGCAGCAATGGAACCCAGACCAACAGAGACTTACAGCAGTACGATTTACCGTAAGTGTAAAGTGGGGATACAGGGGAGATAAAGGAGTAATTACATCCTTCTTCATGCGTACATATGCAGTAGTACGCCAGTACCCCCTCTCGACTTGCCTCTCTGCTTTTTCCTACTTCACTGTTCAGTGTTCACTCCCACCTTACTTTCCCAATATCTGAGACTAGGTCTACTATTTTACCCTCAGATTCTGAGATAGTGGGGAATGGTCGAATGAAGCTGGCTACGAATGAGAAGAGAAAAGGGGAGTTCATTAGAACTTAGGTAGGACTGACGAGATCCTCAAAAAAAAAAAAAGGTAGGACTGACGACAGTAAAGTGTAGACTAGAGACGGAGGTTTCTGACCAGGTCAGGGATAATTTTGTTATTTATTAAATATCAGCGTGTATTGCAAATTAAGACCGTGTGAAAAGCAACCCCCGTTCGTTGGTTCTGGGAGGTACTTTGGACAACATGATTTTTTCTTCGGGCAACAAGATTTTTTGCTAAATGTCTAAATTATCCTTACTATTAATTAAGATCTATTACCTAAATTATTCCTTCACCATGCTTTTGCTTATTTCCTTAACCGTGTTTTTCGTCTATTAGGTCTATTTTCGTCTATTAGGTCTATTAAGTTTCCCACCAAAAGAACTATATTCTCCTCCCTATCTTACAGCCGCTATTTTCAAGAATTGCAAATTTGACGATCGTTTGTGCAAATCATCCCAAGCGTCTGGATAAGAAATTTTGATAACAATATTTTATTATAACTTTTCTTTCATTGCTTGTGTGCTTTGCTGCTGTTTTGAAAGATGTTCTATTAAAAATGGATTCTCTTTGACCATTGAGTGAATAATTGCAAGAGTGAAGAGACGAGGGACTGAGTGGAGAGGGGAGAATAAACTGACTAGGTTTAGTTTAGTCAGAGAAATCGCAATTAGTTCCTTAGAAGGGTAATTTAGACATTTAGCAAAAAATTTTGTTGCCCGAAGAAAAAATCATGTTGTGCAAAGCACCTCCCGTTGGTTCTAGTTTTCACTTTTCAGCGCGCTTCATCCGAGGTCCGAGCAGGGAAGGAAATTATGCTACGCAATTTACAAGATTGTGCCTCTAACCACGTGACGTGGTCACGTGGTCCCTAGAAATTTGGAATAATTATAATAAAATAGCAGGTGGACTTCCTTTCTTATTTAGTTTTAATTAATTAATAGAAATATAGGGTATGTTTGACAACCATAGAATAAAAAATTTAAATAAGAGTTCTCTCTTCTCTCTCCTCTCTCCTCTCTCCTCTTATTCCGAATAAAAGTCTAATTTCACCATATGGGTCGAATTAGAATAAAGAGTTGAATAAGCTTTTATTCGGAATAAGACTTATTCAAAATGCGTTTGGTTTCATCCCGAATAAATTTTATTCGGAATAAAGTTTATTCAACCTTTGCCAAACACACTCATAGAATAGCTGTTCTCAAGAAATGTATTGATTGGAAATCTGAAACTCTGGTAAACCTTATGCTTGCTTCTGATGTAGGTTATAGGCGCTTAATAATAATATGCATTCGCTGCATATTGCTTGTTACTTTTACGGGTTTGACTTCTTAATATTCTATTTTAGTCAATTTTCATTAACAATTTCGTGCACACGAGTATTGTACTATTGGAATTTCAAAAGTGTTATATGCTTTCAAAATTACGTATATTTTAGATGATTTTTATGATTTTCATAGATATTTTAATACATTTTATTTAAAATAATAGCATGGCATCGTCGGGTTTTCCAAACCGATTTACCTGGTTAAACAGGTAAACCCCGTATTCATATCTAATTGACCGGTTCAACTTCCCGTATGGTATTTAAAACATTGAATTAGATCCGCCCCTGGATGCATTTGCATCATTTGCATATACTAATTAAGTACAGCTTCTCTGACGTCCCTCTGCAATATTTAACTATGCAAATATATGTTGACCATCTCATAACTCATCACTCATCAGGACTTATTAATTACCTAAGCAATACTATTGATCTATTCTTCATCGTTTTTTGGAATCAAACTTGGATAGTCACTATATTATACCCTCTTCCTCTCTAAGACCCTCAGGTTTATCTTAACAGAAAACAATTTTTTGAACTCAGAGATATGCAACACATATTTTTCCAGTTTGGATCCAACCAGTGGAGTTTGTTCATAGACGTTTTCACCTTTCTTCTCCTCTGGGGAGCAGCCCGAGCACTTGAATGGGCCTGGCTCAGGCCAAGGCGCCTGGACCGGAAGCTGAGGAAGCAAGGACTGCGTGGTACTGTGTACCGGGTACTTGCTACTGATTTGAGGGAGAACATCCGGCTCAACAAAGAAGCGTGCTCCATGTCGATGCCACTTTTGCACGATATTATCCCTCGCGTTTCGCCCTTGCTACATCGTACAATAAAAGAATATGGTATGAATAAGTTTCTTACTGTTTGCTTTTAATTTCGAAGGTTGATGGGTGAATACAAAGAAAAAGCATCTTCGTTCCTCCTAAACATTTTCAGTCCCTTCTAATTTTTTTCTAGGCTGGGAATTAGTTTATTGTATTGTTCACCCAATATCCAACTGATAAAATTCATCTTTCAAACTTCAATATCCAAAATAAAAAGTTGTTTCCCGACAGATTAATAACATTGGTTCAGTAAGTGATTGATGTTAATTGAGCTGTTGGATATATTTTAATTTCAATTAACAAAATATAGGTAAACAATCATTTACTTGGTTTGGGCCCAACCCAATAGTTACCATCATGGATCCAGAATTAGTGAGAGAAATTCTATCCAACAAATTCGGTCACTTTGAGAAACTAAAAGGGGGTCTCATGAGCCGGTTGTTAGCTAATGGACTTTTAAGTCATGATGGGGAGAGATGGGCTAAGCACAGGAGAATTCTCAACCCTGCCTTCCACGTAGAGAAGTTAAAGGTAATTAATGATATAAATTATAATAAGAAAATAATACATTCTTTTGGAACTGTCCTGGTTTTACTTTTGTCATCTAGGTGCTTAGCCACTAGGTAAATGTATCCTTACTAATAAAAAATTTTTGCATCCTACTATAGAAAATTATTCCATTCAAGTATTCAACTAATTTTGTTTGGGACTTTGCTTATATATTTTGTTTGGGATAGATGGTCTCTGATTATGCCTTTTTTATCAATCTTTAGCCATATATAATTGAAGCTTGTGTGCTGAAAACACAAGGATAATACTTGTGCATAGCATGCTAGGGTCAGGTGCAGTAGTGTAATTAAGGACCAAATGACCTAGGCCATCACAGGAGATGGGTATAGCCGCTATCCCCCGAAAAAATTAAAACTAACGTTACTGTTCATACGAATTACGATAATAACAGTTAAAAATTCAGAATTTTAAAAATAACGTTGTTGGATCGGCGTTTGGATCGCCGAAAATACAGAACCCTTGGATCGGCAATTGAAACGCCGATCTAAGCTTGGATCGGCATTCCAATCGCCGATCCAAGCTTGGATCGGCAAATGAAATGCCGATCCAAACAAAAAAGGGAATCTCGGCACATTTCTTGGACGGCAAAAGTTTTAACATTTGTTTAATTTACAATTTTGCATTTTAGCCCTCAAAATTTTTGTTATTGCAAAATATATAATTTGTGATTACAAAATAAACATAATTTAAACATCTATTATAAAAATATAAGTATATATTAAATTATGCATGTTAAATACATAATATTGTATATGTGTATAGTACTTATTTTATACATATATATTATGCAAAGGTTTAAATTGCGGTTAGTGGGTTCATAGCGGACATATTTTTTGACATCGGTTAGCGGATAGCGGGTACTTTGCGGCCGCTATCGGATCAAATTATAAAACATTATCTACAAGACTTATGCACAAGTAACAAGTCATAAAAATATTATAAGAATATATAATTTAATATGAGGTGCATGCTAAACGAATTTTCTGACCATACATGTAAAATTATATGGAAAAACAAATTTTTGAAGGGCTCAAAAATAAAGTATATGATATATAATATATGTGTAAATAAGTATTATAAACATATAAAATATTATGTATTTAACATGCATAATTTAATTATATACTTATATTTTTATAATAGATGTTTTAATTATGTTTAATTTCTAATCACAAATTATATATTTTGTAATAACAAAAATTTTGGGGGCTAAAAAGCAAATTTTACATTAAAAAATAAGTCAAAAGTTGCTGAATTTTTGTGTTTGGATTGGCAATTGGAATGCCGATCCAAACCAAAAAATATATTTTGACTTTTGACTTTTGACTATTCAAAAAAAGTTGCTGAATTTGACTTTTTACTATTCAAAAAAAGTTGCGCATACAATAATATTATTCGCCGATGATCCTAAAAATATTATTTTTACAAAATAGTCCAATAAAATTTTTTGTTATAAATTAAATGTAAATATAAATATATAAAAGATTTTTAATGTAGATATTGTATATAATTTAAATATATGAGACATAATATATACATATTATTGTACATAATATGTACATATATTTATATGTATATTAATTTATACATTAAAAATATTTTATATATTTATATTTACATTTAATTTATAACAAAAAATTTTATTGGACTATTTTGTAAAAATAATATTTTTAGGGTCATCGGCGAATAAATTCAATAAAAATATATTCAATTTTTTCGCTGATGACCCTAAAATTATTATTTTTACAATGTAGTTCAATATTCTTTTTGTTATACATTAAATGTAAATATAAATATATAAAAAAATTTATATACATTAAATATACATACAAATATATATAATTATAAATATAATATATGTATAAAATTAAATATAATTTATAGTATGACATGTTTAATACTTTTATTTGTATTTAATTTTACACATACATATTTGTATGTATATAAAAAATCTTATATATATGTATATTTATTTATACATTAAAAATCTTTATATCTTAAATTATGCATGTTGAATAGTTTTATACATATATATTATGTATCATTTATTTTAATTATATACAATAATATGTATAACTATTCAATATGCATAATTTAATTATATACAATAATAATTTGTATTTAATAATATAAAATATATGATACATAATATCAAAGGTTTAAAAATCGGTGATTAGCGCCGCAATAGCAGTTCATTAGCGGAATTATAAGACATCCGCTATGGTGCTAAATACAATATTTGTCAATAGCGGTGATATAGCTGTACCGTATGAATTATGGTATATTGGGTTGTGTTTATACTACTTTTGGTTTTTTGTAACAGACTTTGTGTGGTTTAGTTCAAACAACCATCTTGTGACAACATCAGATCCGAACGTATTTTATTATTTTATTTTATTTTTTGTTATTGTGCCTCATCAAAGTAGTGTTCAATTATAATTGTCGGATTAAAGAAAAACGGTATCTAAACAAAAATTAAGGCCCTTATACTAGATTTACACCGCGTTTCTTATAATGAAATTTTACATGTCCATTTCTTTGTTACTATATTATGTATTATGTATTTAACATGCATAATTTAATATATACTTATATTTTTATAATAGATGTTTAAATTATGTTTATTTTGTAATCACAAATTATATATTTTGTAATAACAAAAATTTTGAGGGCTAAAATGCAAAATTATAAATTAAACAAATGTTAAAACTTTTGCCGTCCAAGAAATGTGCCAAGATTCCTTTTTTGTTTGGATCAGCATTTCATTTGCCGATCCAAGCTTGGATCGGCGATTGGAATGCTGATCCAAGGGTTCTGTATTTTCGGCGATCCAAACGCCGATCCAACAACGTTATTTTTAAAATTCCGAATTTTTAACTATTATTATCGTAATTCGTGTGAACAGTAACGTTAGTTTTAATTTTTTCGGCGCTATCCCTTATAGACGTACACTTCACTAATTTTGGGCCATAGGCTTTAGGGCCCATTAAGGAATAATAGCCCATCAAGACAAGAGGACAGGACAGATCCCAGGCTCCCAGCCTCCCAGGCGCCAGAGAGCCGAGGTGAATTGATGTGAACTGTAGATGCTTCGACTCCAGGAGTTTGTGTCATCATTGAACTTCTCAAATTACTTCATTAATAGTTCCAAGTTTACCAGAAAAGTGCAATTTCTGATGCAACACTTTTGAAATGAGAAAGTTGAATGTATTTTTTGAAGATTCAAATCTCAGGGTTCACAATGAGAATTTTTTATATTGAAGTTCCAAATGAGGGTTTGACTGATATAACACTTTTAAAATGAGAAGGCATGAATGCGTTTTTTTTTTCTTCCTTTTTTCAGAGGATGTTGCCAGCATTCTCTACATGTTGTGATGAGCTTGTTGACAGATGGGAGAGCTCAGTCGGAACTGATGGGTCATTTGAGATGGATGTTTGGCCAGAGATGCAAAATTTAACACGAGATGTCATTTCAAGAGCAGCATTTGGCAGTAGTTATCAGGAAGGGAGACGTATTTTCCAGCTCCAAGGTGAACTAGTTGAGCATATTGTCAAAGCTCTTCCCACCACTGTCCTCCCGTTCAACTGGTCTGAGTTTCATTTCTTATTATTATGGCTTTTATTTATCAAATGATCTTCATTTTTATGATTAAATTTCGCATTCTAAACAAGATCAACAGAAAATTGAAGTAGTTGACCAGAGTATATGTACATTAAATATCAATATCATACTTCTTTCATTTGCTACTGTATACCTTTCTAAGTATTATTAATGTACATTGGTTAAAATTAAATAAATTAATTAATTAATAAATTAATATGCTTCTCTTATTTCTAATTTTCTATTTCCATATTTATACCTTTGCCAAGGAACTAGGTTTCATCCGAATTTATTTTTTTAAGAATCATAAACCTATATTGGGCCTTGTTCATGATAATACAGGTACCTACCAACGGAAAACAATAAGAGGATGAAGCAGATTGCAAGAGAGGTTCGAACACTCATCATGAACATAATTGCAAAAAGGGAGAAGGCCATTCAAAATGGTGAGACCATAAAAGATGACCTGCTTGGTCTATTGCTGGAGTACTCGAACGTGAAGGAGAAGGAGCAAAAAGGGAATTCGGACTCGAGTGCCGGCATGACAACAGACGAGGTGATAGAAGAGTGCAAGACATTTTATTTTACCGGACAGGAGACCACATCAGTTCTGTTGACCTGGACTATGGTTGTGTTAAGCATGCATTCTGAGTGGCAAGAAAAGGCACGTGATGAGGTCTTGCAACGTTTTGGAAAACAAAAGCCAGATTTTGATGGTTTGAGCCGTCTAAAAATTGTAAGTCCTTATCTTAAAGAGAATTATGTGAATAGAGAGATATCATACTTCCATTATGTGATTAATTTGGTTTTTAACGAGATCTGAACTCTGAAGCCCATATGGAGATATATTCTTTTTTTTATCAAAGTATGATTCCATGTTTTATTGGACAGTTACAATACTGCACAACTTTAGAGTTACTGGCATAGTAAAGTTACAATATGTATTTACCAGTACAATCCAACTAAAATAACAATCTCTATTGATAAATGATTGTATACCAAAGTCTAATTCAATTAGGCTCTGTTTGGATCATATAAGATTAAGGGTAGGATTAGTTATTCGGGATTAAAATTTTTAATCCTAAACGATCAAAAATAAGTTTTTTGTGATCTAGAGTGTTATTTTTAAGTGGTCCAACGTCTAGATTAAATTCTTATTCCTAAGATGTTTGGATCATCTTTTTAATCCGAATTAAAAAGTGGTCCTAACTATTTCTTTTTTTTTTTTAAGATAAATTAGGGGTCTAGCCACCTAACTTATTTTTAAATTAAATGTCTATGAAAGACTCCCCAGCCGGATTTCGAACATGAGACATTTCACTCAAGGACTCAAGGTACGTACATTGCTCTTTACCACTAGACCAAGAGCTGATTTTTGTCCTAACTATTTCTTAATCCATATTAAGAAGATGATTCAAACACTCTAGGAATAAGAATTTAATATAGATGTTGGACCACTTAAAAATAACACTTTAGATTTCAAAAAGTTTATTCTTGACCGTTTAGGAATAATATTTTTTAGTCCGAATAACTAATCTTAATTTTATTCTTACATGATACAAACGGAGCCTTATATATTAATATTAGTTTGTCATGAACTGGGAAGTGAAAACTTCCTACTATGGTGTTAACTGTGTAGTTGCTCTAACCTCTGAGCCTCACATATTATTTTTAGTATTCTTAACTTGAATTTTTAAAAATTTTAGGTGACAATGATACTATACGAGGTGCTTCGCCTGTACCCTCCAGCTGTTATGCTTACCCGTCACTCATACAAAATCATGCAACTTGGTAATTTAACCATCCCACCTGGTGTGATTCTACGCTTGCCAATATTATTCATACACCATGACCCTGAAATATGGGGCCATGATGCTACTGAGTTCAAACCTACACGGTTTGCTGAAGGTATCTCAAAGGCAACAAGGAATGGTCAGTTAGCCTTCTTTCCCTTTGGGTGGGGCCCACGCATCTGCATTGGGCAGAATTTTGCACTCCTTGAGGCTAAGATGGCGTTGAGTATGATTCTTCAGCATTTCAAATTTGAGCTGTCAGAGAATTACCAGCATGCTCCTTACACTATTATCACTTTACATCCTCAGCATGGCGCACCCATTAAATTCCAGAGGTTATGATTACCAAAGATTTTACAAAAAATATTTTATTGTGTACGCAGTGTGAAGTAATTAATTAGTCCGTTGTGTAACTTTCAAAAATAAAAAAGTCCGTTGTGTACGTAGTGTATTTTAAATTCTTATGATTACCAAAGATTTTACAACTAATTCTCTATTACCTAGTGTGAAGTTGGTCTGTTGGTGCGGTCCGTTGCAGATTTTTGTCATGCTAGTGCCCACTATTTCACAATGTTTTATGATGAAGCAATAGAAATCGCAAAATCAAAAGTTTTTTAGGATGGTTTCGCAATAAATCACAAAAAATACTATGAAAAGTTATCGAAAGATTATTAACATAGCTGCAAAATTTATTTCGAATAATTATCTATTAAACTTGTTTTTATCATAAACATATATTAGGAATATAGAAACAAATTTAATCTACAATGAACTTTACAAGAAAGAACTTAAACTCGACTCACAAAAAAACTCGATTGTAACTCGAGCCAATGGAACTCGAGTTGGCAGAACTCGAGCTAAACTCGGTTAGTTGACGAGTCGAGTTTGAGTTAAGCTCAACTCAGCTCGCAACTCGTAAACTGATTCATGACATAATAAATTTATATTTTAGATAGTATTATCAACATTATTTATGAGTATTAAAAAATATAAATTAATAGTAAAAATTTTCTTCTTTTAAATTTTTACTTAAAATAATTGTAACATTCGGCAGATTAAATTTAAGACATTTTGTTTCAAATCAATAAAAATAATATAAAAGATAATAATTTTATTTTTTTTCAAATATTGTATATGTCGATCAATTTTAATACTAAAACAATATATTAATTAAATAAATAAAATTTTAGAAGATTTATGTTTATTTCAGCTCGAGTTGGAGACGACTCAGACGAGTCCACTTTGAGCCAACTTAAATACTCAATTGGATGCATAAGAATAAGAGTTTGGATAAGAATAAACTCCAAATTTTTTATTCTTGTGAAACTCAAACAACACAAGAATAAAGAATTTGGACTTATTCGTGTCCAAATTCCTATTCTAACAAAACTATAAAATTTGAATAAAAAATATGAATAAGCACGCATTTCTAAATTCTTATTCTTATTCCTTATTCAACCCTCTCCAAACACCAAACGAGATCCTGTCCCGCGCGGGATGGTGCAGCGCACCATCTCCCACCATCCGATCTAATCTGGACGGCCCCTAGAAAATATCGGATTGATAGACCCGAAAAAATGTAACCGTCCAGATTAAATCGGACGGTGGAGATGGCGCGCTGCACCATCCCGCCGCGCGGGACGGGAATAGGATTCCTCTAAACACACCCCACATAAATCAGACACTCAAATCATGTCCGTCAAAATTTAAGAGGAGATCCGCACGTTCTCTCTCACAGGAGTCACAGCGTGACTCGGCGATTGTGGGACCACAAGTTCAACATTTATGCTTTCTTTGCCGTGTAATATTTGGTGGAACACTGGAACGTGCAGTACAACTGTACAAAAAACTAATTTTAATAGAGTTTCAAATACATCACACAGAAGTAGAGAATAATGTGGGTCCAGCGAATCCCCGATTGATAGAGACGCGGCATTTCCTGACTGAGATGCCTGGTGGGACCCGGTTTATATTATATTTTAAATTTTTGTGTTCCTTCTTTTATTAATAATTCCTTTATTTTTTGAATTTTGACGCCACTGCAGATTGGACACATATTTTAAGTCATATTATTTATTTTTTATTCTTTGCCACTTATATATAAATATTAGAAAACGTAGCCAATCAATGCGTGTGGGCAAATAAAAATTTATAATATATTTATACTTCATTAAAAAAAAAGCATTAACATAGGAAACATAATTTAATAAAAATATGTATTTTATAAATACAAATATTTGAAAAATCATAGATGATAAAAAAAAATTTCCATTTGTGCTCTCTTTCCATAATAGAAAAAGCAAATATTATTTCAATCAATGTTTTTTCCATTTCAGATCTAAATCAAAACTTAATATCATTTCGACTTTTGATTGACATCCAGCCACATATCAAAAATCGAACAACGATATAGAAGGTGTGTATACATGCTAGATTTAGAGGTGCCACACTCTTGGATTTGTGCTTTCTATAAGTAGTGATATTGATCAACGATGATTGAGATTCAGATTTGATAATATTTTACTTAGTGTGAATTTTGATATGACATGAATTCTAAGTGTATTATTTTTAACGACGCAGCTTCTCTATAATTAATTATTATAATAAATTTCAATCAGATCGGATTAATCCACAGCACAAATAATATATTTTACGGAAATAATCGGGTCCAGCCAATCAGTCAGTCAGAGTGGTCCCTCCCCGAACTCAGGAGGATCAGGACCGGCCCCTCCCCGAACTCAGGAGGATCAGGGCACAAAATTCAGATTCAATTTCACATCCAATTTGCAAATCCAAACCCGATATCCCGTAAAATATACCAACCACAATTCAATAAACATATTCAATCAAAATCAAACGATAAATCAAATCAATCAATCAATACGAAATTAAAATAGAGAAGTCCGGTTACCTGATTGAGCAATTTATAAATCACAAGTGAATCAGAATGACTGTTCAATCGACGGCGACGTAAGAATTCCAATCGGCCGACAACTCAAAATAATCAATTGACTTTCAATTATGTGGAAATAATATAATTCATTTAGAGAGAATCTATACTCCATGAAATCGGAAAGCTGAATAGTAATTTCGGATTTGTAAACAAAAGAGGAGAAGCATATAAAACACAGGCGAAATTAGTATATCAATGATTAGTGGAAGAATGACACGTATAACTCAAGCTGGAGGTGTCAAATTTTACTTTTTCTTATTCGGTGCATTATAAGATATACGGTTCAACACTTTTACCTTGGTCAATGATGGTCAATTCTAGTCAACGATCAAAATAGTTGGTCAACAAGTCAAATTGAGGTCAACTTTGGTCAAAACTAGATCAAAGCGGTGGGTGTTACATTATTACTATTGTGATAATTTCTATAATACTAGAATGCTACGTTTAGGGGAATTTTTTTTTCCCTATTATAGATACACGCCATCTATGTCCTAATGTGGGTATACGTGCATGAGATAAATAGCATTATTATGTATAGTAGAAATAAAAAAATAATAATTATAGCAAGAGCACAAAAATATAAATTAGATTTACACAATAGCAAAAGTATTTTTGTGCTTGTAGTATAGCCGTATAGGTTAGGTTAGGTACAACACATGTGTCAGTTTTGATGTTCAAATGGTTTGAAAATAATCAATTAAAAAATATGAACATATACACGTGAGATTTGTATTTATTTATTTAGCTGTTACTTTTAATAATAATTGAATTATCTTTTTTTTTGCTCAAATGAAAATTAATTTGCATGGATAAAATATGTAAACTACATTAATTTTAGTTTTCATAGTTGCATATTACTATTTGATTTTTTTTTAATATGTATGAGAGATTTTTTTTAGAATACCAATTTTTCAAAGTGAGATTATTTCATAAAAAGCATTATTTGTAAGCAAATATTTCTATCAGGAACCGCTCATGGGTCATAAGGACCCAGTTATTTTTGTATATTAAAAATAAATATATATTATTTATTTTATATTAAAAAATTTCTTATTGAAATCAAGTACAATAATAAAAATTTACTTTCACGTTTTTGCTCATTTCATACTAATAAGTGTGATTATCACTAAATAGGATTCATTTTCAATTTAAGGAGAACTCTTATAAACATGAATAGAAATACTTGAGGTTTCAACACACACACACGGTTAAGCTTTTTTTTTTTCATAATGATTTTTTTAAGCTCAAACGAATATTGCATTAATAAATTATTTTTCTTACATCATCAGTTCTATGATTACATATGTCATTTGATTTATCTCAATTCTTTATGTACGAGATCATTTCAATAAAAAAAAAGTTACCTTTATTGTACGAAAACATTTCTTAGAGCAACTTGTTTTTTATTTGGATAATACCATATTTCATAATCATCACCATATTTTTTTTTATGAAAATTACTGAGTAAATTTTTTCAGAGGTCAATAAACTTTGTCCATAATCCAATTTTAGGTACTCAATTTTAATTTGTCCCTCCACGGCCACTGAACTTTCAAATAATCTGAATTTAGTCACTCCATTACAATTCTGTTAGTTATTGACGTTTGGAGGTGAAATTAGGTGACACAAATCAGCACCAATCAAGGTAAATAACTAACAAAGAGGTAGCTACGAAGATAAAATTTATGGTGGGCCCCACCACCGCCATGAGAGCAGCACCCAGACAGGGATCCGGATCCTGTGTCGCGCGGCACAGCGTGTAGCGCAGGATCCGGGCCGTCCGATCAGATCTCGATGGTTACATGCACGGGACTCCCTTATCCATCCAGATTTGATCGGACGGTCCTGTACTGCGCTACATGCTGTGCCGCGCGGCACAGGATCTGGATTCCCCAGACACCCACTCGTATATCTCAAGACCTCGCTACCTGGGATTGCCGACTTCATTAGAGTTGTTGTAGTCCTCGTTGCCACTGCAATTCTCATCGAAAGGCTTCTCTTTGTAAAAGATTCAACACTTCATCGACTACTTGTTCATGTGCTCATAGTCGGTTGTTCCCTTCTTCCACGACACCTTCTTCTTCTGAGTGTAACCACTACCAAGTTTTCTAAAAAAAAACAATATGGGAAACATTATTCTAATTAACACGATTTCAGTGAAGCTTATGCAATAAATTTACATTAATATTCTTATTTTCACTTTTTTTCAATAATTACAATTATCTTTAATACCTATCGTTAGATTTAAAAAATCATCAATTGACAATCGTGGGCTTAATACCTATCGTTAGATTTTTCTTTCTTTGTTTTGCCTTTTGTTTTATTCTTTGTTGTTTTCTTTAGTTTTCTGGACTGTTCGGTGGAGAGGGTGGAGTTTTATTGTAATTTATTATTGGTAGATGGGATATGCTGTAATTTAATGGGGTGGTAGAGGTTGCCAAGTACACCGAATGTCTTCAGGTTAGGGTCTACTTAGGGATGAAAACGGACCGGATACGGATCGGATAGTGGTCAAATCATATTCGCATCCGCATTTTTTTTTCGGATACGAATACGAATACGGATATGCTCGGATACGGATACGGTTCGGATGTTAAGCGGATACGAATACGAATCGGATATCGTCAAATACGAATACGAATACGGATATATTTCGGATAATTAAGCAAATATATATAAATTAACAAACAAATAGAAATAAAACTAAAGTAGCAAGATAATAATCTCGTTATAACATTTTATTAAAAGCAATATGAAATATGTATAAATTAATAATATTATTATTAATATTAATCATTATTTATCATCTCTATTAATTCTACCATATAATCCATAATAACAATCGACTAATTTTCTTAAAAAATAAATAACAATTATTATCCTACCGTTTATTTTTTATATAATTTAGATAAGTTAAATCTAAAGACTCAAACTAGTATATATATATATACATAAAATAACTATATCACAAAGGGGGAATTCGGATATCCGCTTTGCAAATTTTTTCGGATCCGGATAAATATCCGGATCCGCAACTGTATCCACATCCATTTGCATTTTCATATTCGCATCCGTATCCGTTTAAAAAGATCCGGATTCGCATCCGGATCCGGATATTTATATCCAAATTCGCTATTTTTCGGATACGGATGCGGATCGGATCGGAGTTTATCCGATCCGTTTTCAACAGGTCCAGTTTGTACTTTGACTTGGTTTTTTTTAATGACTCACGAGTCTTCATGTCAAAAAAAAAAAAAACGAAAGGAACCAATTAGGGGAAGCCAGATGGCAGTCCCCAATTGGCTGCATTTAAGAAAATGGATGGAAAATATGCTTTTTCTCTCGGCGTGCAGTGGTCCATGAGACCATGAGTTCTCTAATCTACGCCTCCTTACCTACGGGTTTCAATCAAAAACAAACAAAAAAAAAAAAAAAAATTACGCCTCCTTTTGTACTGAACGCGTGCTGTCAAATTTTTTTTTTTTTTAAAATAAAGCATCAAATTGGCTGGCTGTTTCATCCAGTAATAATCAACCGGAGGGATGACAAAAAAAATAATATGAAAAGGTAATACGATCGTTTCCTTCCTTCAGAAAAAAGTTTCTAAATAGTAAACAGTGATTTTAAAATCCTCCGGTTTTAAAATAAAAAAAAACTATGAAATTCCATACTAATAATAATAAAAACAATTTGGAAATTACTAAGGATCCACAGTCGAATTTCGAACCCGCAATCTCTACTAAAAATGCGTTGCTTTCTGCCATCAGACTAAGAACTAGTTCTCCATGTTTTTTTTTATGAACTAAACTTTGACCCGACTTGAACTCCATTTATGTTTTCAGTAATTAACCATTGGTTCAATGGGTACATCTTGAACCAATCAATGCTCCATTATTCGATTACGGAACTGATATTTTAAATAAGAAAGTGTAAACCTCCTTCAGTAATTAATTTGAAATGAAGGCTTATTCTCATTTAATAGAGTTTTGGCTATTTACTTAAGAGTGCCAAATAAAATACACTATTAGCCTCTGGAAGTTCAATATCGTTCTTTTATTTCTCAGGTGCTTGTCTAATTTAACATACTAAAAGAAATGTAAAAAATAATAATTAATTTTTTTTTAAAAAGAATGATAATTAGTTTGTACTCAATTCAGCAGGCTGCCCTCTTATTCTTGTTTTCAACTTCTCAAGAAATGATGTATCGTTGATGATAGATGGATTCTCAATTTGATTGGCATGCATGATTTTTAGCTAGAGTTTGTAGCTTGAACTTTAGCCTCGATGTTTAAATTCTAGAAGTGATGGGATCTTTATTTTCCAATAGCAAATAACAGCGAGAAGAAGGTTCAAACACATGAAGAAAGAATTTGGAAGTGGAGAAGGAAGAGGCGCTAAGTAACGAAACTATAGGGAAATTTCGGCGATAGAGACAAGAGGCTTGAGAATTGAGAGAGATGGACCGACAGCCAGGTCATAGTTTAGAAATTGATTTTTTTTTTAAATTTAAATTATCTTTAAATTTGCTTATAATGACAAATATATTGTATATATGATTAGAGCTCATATATCCAATTTTAAAGAAGTGAGGATATATTTTCAATTAGAAAAAAATTAAGGGGTACATGACTGATTTTTTTCATTTAATTATAATACGGGTAGATTCATAGATGGATGACAGTTTTGGAATTTATAAATATCTTGTCCATTAGAAGAATACTCTGAAAAATGTGAGTACAATTTTGCTAGATTTATTATGTCGTTTTCAGTCAACTACACTATTGCAAACAGAGGCGTGTTTTTTTTTTTTTTTTTTTTTTTTGAAATTTAAAGCCCGTAGGCTAACAGAGGCGTGTTTGAAGTATGAACATAAGATAAGAATAATTTTGGTTTGGAATTTATAAATATCTATATGCATCAGAAGAATACTATGAAAACTGTGAGTAGCAATTTTGCTGGATTTATTATGTTGTGTTTTCAGTCAACTACACTACTGCAAACAGAGGCGTGTTTGAAGTATGAAAATAAGATAAGAATAATTTTTGAATTGGTTCTTTCTAGAAAGATGAAAATTGAATTTGCCATATTATTGGTTGCTATGCTGCACTTCACTGAACGCGAAATCATTTCTTCGTACCGGATATGCCAAGAAGAAATATTCAAAAAGGAAAAAAAATGCTAATAAGTGACTCAAGCGCCGAGCATGTGACAGTTTTGAAAACATAATTCTAGAAGAAAATGCCAACAAGTGACTCAAGCACTAGCGTCACACACTTGGCAGTTTAGTAATTCTGACCACATAATGTGGCAAATTATAATTCTAGTCCTCTTGCTTTGTTTTTTGGATTCTTGACAATGTGCATCTTTATCACATCTCGGCAAGTTGTGACAAGTTACAAAAGAATATCATTTCTCGCACTCTTTTCTCGGTAGTTACTCTTAGCATTGCCTAAATGCCTATCTTACATAAATATAAACTTAGAAGTACGATAACAATATTTTGAAATTCGTTCCACATCCCTGGAGCATTAATTTGCAGCATTTAGCGCTGCAAATAAGTTGACCATGTTTTTTTGACACATGGCTTATTTGATTATTACCCAACTAACCCAAGCCACACTTTAGAGACTACTTTTCTATTCTTCCCCCTTGTTTGGAATCATTGCTTGGATTCTTGAAAAATCAACCAAATTACATCCACTCTCCCACTCACTATATAATCCCTCTCTCCCACTTGGAATATTTAAATGGCAGAAAACAATTTCTATAACCAACCAAGTCCCAAATATGCATCAAATACTTTCCCAATTTGGATCCAATCCATGGAGTTTATTCATTGGTGCTTTCTCATTGCTTCTCCTATGGGGAGCCACCCGAGTACTTGAATGGGCCTGGCTCATGCCGAGGCGCTTAGAACGGGCAATAAGGGAGCAAGGATTGTGCGGCACTGTGTACCGCTCCCTTGCTGGCGATTTGAAGGAGATCATCCGGCTCAATAAAGAAGCGCGCGCAATGCCCATGCAATTTTCGCACGATATTGCCCCTCGAATTTCGCCTTTTCAATATCGCTCCATAAAACAATTTGGTGAGAATGATTAATTTTGTCATTTTTTGTTTGAATAAAAAATGAGATCTTTGTCATACAATTTTTTTTAAGAGCTGCGAGGCCATAAACTGGGAGGAGAACAATCAATGCATCTGCTCTCACCGCATCGTTTAGTTGTCATACAATTTTTTAAAATCAAATACATGCACGATTTAAATCATTTTCTTTGAAGTAACTAAATTTGGAGATACAATGGAATTATTTATGTTCCTTTTTTTATTTTTAACTCCTTACAAATTAATTTAGTCTCAAGCTTACTTTTCTTGTTTGGTCCTCCATGAACCAAACTTGTCAAAACATCCTTCAAACTGCAATATCCCAAATAAAGGTTCATCACCAACGAATATAAATATCATTGGGTTATTATAAATTTTATGCTCATTAACCTGTTGGATGAATTTTGATTTCGCTTTTGCAAAATATAGGCAAATTATCCTTTACTTGGTTCGGGCCCAACCCAAGAATTACTGTCATGGATTCAGGATTAGTTAGAGAAATTCTATCTAATAAGTATGGGCACTTTGAGAAGCAAAGATTTAGCCGATTGGGTCAATTGTTAGCTGCTGGTCTCGCAAATCATGAAGGGGAGAAATGGGCTAAGCACAGAAGAATTCTCAATCCTGCCTTTCAAGTAGAGAAGTTAAAGGTAATTGATGATAGAGGTAGACAGTAAACTAAAAGTACTTCATGCTTGATGATATAAGTAAATTAGAAAAGTACTTTATGCTTTCGAATTATACCCTGGTTGTTACTTGTGTACCCTTCTAAATAAAATGTTATGCTACCTATTATAGAAAATTCCATCATTAAACCAACTTTATGGGGCACTTTATTTAGTCTTATGTGCAAAAACAGAACTAATATTGGTGGTTTATATCAGTTCCTGAAGAATCATTGTTGCCATTAGTACTGGCATTGCAATGGAATTGTCGAAAATGATTTGTTCTATTAAAATAAATACCAAATTAGGACTGCTTATTTCAGTTTATCCTTTTTTATCAATTTTAATCCTCGTGAAACTTACGGTTTATGTACTGAAACCACTAATATATTACATGTTACTCCACGGCATAAAGCAAGTTTGGTGCTGACTACTGTTGTCAAGTGTATTAGTGTGTGAGGACCTAGTAACCTAGTACCCTGGGCCACTAGAGGATACTGACTTCTATAAATCATGTTCAATTCACTTAACAAGGGCCATGGTTGCTAGAGGATCGATAAGGCAACCGTTCAAAGTCCCACATGGGCCTGAACTGCAGAGGCTTAGTGACAGAGAGGTTCAGGTTTATGTAACTGTTCCAAGGAGAGCATATAAATTGTCATGTAATCCCAATTTATGGAGGATCTTATGTTCAGATAGCACTAAGCTGTTAATTCATTAATAATTCCATGACAACTTGAAAAGTACAATTTCTAGTGCAACAGTTCAGAATGAGGTTGCAGAATTTACACTCTTAAGTTTCGGAAAGAGAATTTTGATGTTCCAAAATTTGGATTATGTGAATGTAACACCTATTCTAAATGAGAAGCCAATAAAAGCACCTTTCTTCTTATTTTTAAGAGGATGTTGCCAGCGTTCTCTATTTGTTGTAGTGAGCTAGTTGATAGATGGGAGAACTCAGTAGGAACTGATGAATCTTTTGAGCTGGATATTTGGCCAGAAATGCAAAATTTGACAGGAGACGTCATTTCAAGGGCAGCATTTGGCAGTAGTTACCATGAAGGGAGACGCATTTTTCAGCTCCAAACTGAGCAAGTTGAATGTTTTACCAAGGCGGTTCCAACCCTATTCATCCCTTTCAATTGGTATAATTTTTTTTCCTTTATTATTATGATATAATTTGCAAACTGATCAGTGATCAGTTCATTAATTGTGGGTAAGATAAGTAGTCAAGTACAGCAGTTGACCAATTTAGATTTTTATTAATATATATTGGTTGATTTCGTATAACTTAGAGATAATCAAAATTGCAATAACTTTGATGATTTCCTAAAATATTCTCAACATTCTTGAGATATATATATCAAAGCCGTCTTGTGTAACCAGGAATAATAACAGAGTTTCAGAGAAAAAGAAAACAAAATGAGAAAGTAAAAGTTGGTGACAACTTATTATGTGTCTCTTTTCCTAGTTCCATGTTTAAGCCTTCGCCGAGGAACTAGTGTCTGGTGAATTTTCATTACAAGAATTATTAACTGATATTGAGACTTGTTTCTGATATCACAGGTACCTACCAACTAAAAATAATAAGAGGATGAAGCAGATAGCTAGAGAGGTCCAAACACTCCTTATGGGCATACTTGCAAAAAGAGAGAAGGCCATCCGAAATGGAGAGGCCACAGAGGATGACTTGCTTGGTCTATTGCTAGAGTCGAACATGAGTGAAATGGAGCAAAATGGGATATCGGACTTCAGTCTAGGCTTGACAATTGAAGAAGTGATAGAAGAGTGCAAATTATTTTATTTTGCAGGACAGGAGACCACATCAGTTCTGTTGACCTGGACTTTAGTTGTGTTAAGCATGCATCCTGAGTGGCAAGAGAAGGCACGTGAGGAGGTTTTGCAACATTTTGGCAGGGACAAGCCAGATTTTGATGGTTTGAGCCGACTAAAAATTGTGAGTTGGACTAATTTGGTTTTTCACAGGATTAGTAGAACATATAGTGATTTTCTTTTTCATCAAAGTATGATTTTGTGTTTTGGGACATTATGGGTTTATGATACCATACAATACAAGAGTTGCTGCTAGTGCCAAGTAAAGCCTTCAAAATAATTGTTAGGGATGGTAGCGTACTTAATTGCAAGTCAATTTTGTAAGTTTTTGAAAACTGAGAAGTTAGAATTTCTACTATAACGTTAATTATGTAAGTTGCTCAATAACTCAATTACTCAACCTAATATTTTGTTATTCAATAATCTTAAATTTAATTTTAATTTCAGGTGAGCATGATACTATACGAGGTGCTTCGCTTGTACCCTCCAGTAGTTGCGCTTTCCCGTCGCACATACAAAACCACGCAACTTGGTGATGTAACCATCCCACCTGGTGTGCATCTACATCTGCCAATATTGTTCATCCACCATGACCCTGACATATGGGGCCCTGAGTCAACCGAGTTCAAACCAACACGGTTTGCTGAAGGCATCTCAAAGGCAACAAAGAATGGTCAGTCAGCCTTCTTTCCCTTTGGGTGGGGCCCACGTATCTGCATTGGGCAAAATTTTGCACTTCTTGAGGCTAAGCTGGGTTTGAGTATGATTCTTCAGCATTTCAAATTTGAGCTGTCAGAGAATTACCAGCATGCGCCTCAGATTGTTATATTCACTGTACATCCTCAGCATGGTGCACCCATTAAGTTCCACAGGTTATAAAGACCAACATACAACAATAATTAAATATATTATTGTAATGGATTTGTTAGTGTTCTGCGTAGTTTTGAGTAGCTTGTTCAAAAAATAATAGTGGATGATAGATTATAGTAACGAGAATTAATACATAAAGGAAATTCATTTAACTTGTAGAATCTTAGATTCTACAAGATTCTAGCTTTGTCCCTATTAATTGGATCCACTCATAGAGATCTACTATAATACAAAGCCTTCGAATGATTGATTATTGGTGATGCACGCTCATTAATTATTTGAACCCATACTTGCATTATAAATACAACGTTTTCTGTTTTACGCTCAGACACACGTACGTCTTACATAGGCTACCAATAGTTTATTAATTTTTAAACATGACTTCCCTTCTATTCTTTAACATCAAACTATCAATAATATTATAATAGTACTGCTACTGCTGTTTGCTTTTTCAATATCCGCGGCGGCCTAGTTGGTACAACTACAACCACATCTAGGATGCCAAACGCATTGTGGAGACACCGAGGTAGTACATCTTGAGTAATTTACTTTCTTTGAGTTATTAATGCCAACGGGGCAGGGGCGGAGCCAGTAGGGGTGCGAGGGGGGCCTGGCATCCCCCAATATTTGATAAAAGGTAAGGCTAGCTGACTAGGTATATAGGATTTATAGGAAGTCCAATGAGAGATCACGATGGCTTCAGTTCTCTTATGAGCTTTTAACAGAACAATATCTTTGTATTTTTTTGAGCCGTAATAATGTAACAGAAAAGTTCATGTTTGGCCCCTAATATCTCTCGTCTTCTCACAAGCAAGTTAGCAACGCAGTTATGCAAGGAAGGGAATTAGGGAAGGGAGCCAGGAGCCTATGCTAGTGTGTTGTGCGGCTCAACGCCTCCACGCCTCCATCTTTGTCATGACCATTTAGTAGGTTTATTTTGCCCCCAATATCTTGTCAGCCATTGCACCCCCCAAATTCAAATCCTGGCTCCGCCCTTGCAACGGGGAGATTCAACCAAATATTTGAGTGGCAAATTTACTTATTCCCAAGAATGACTAAATATTTAATAAATGTAATTATTTACTCCATTAATTTTGTCATCAGTAATATTAAGAACTTAAATATGAGAGAGATGCTCTAGCTAGTATTGTAATTAATATTCTATAATCGCTCACAATATTATTACCTAAGAAAATTGCAACGTCATTATATGATCCAACGTCATTATATGCAAATTGCAGCAAAGACTTTTGCTTGCTACAGAATACGTAATGGCCACTTTATATCTCTCCAAAATTACTAAAATTAGATTGTTTTTATGGTGCATTAATTTCAAGCTATGTTGCATGAATACGGGTACGAATACCATACCTACGGTACGGATATGGTGGTACGAAAATTTTTAAAAACCTCTACAGCGATATATATATATATATATAGTTTTTGCTATGGTGAGTTTTTAATATTTTTTTCGATTGTTTTAAAGCTTGCCATTTTTTGCTACAAATTAGTGTATTTATAGCAAAAAATGACAAGTTTTAAAAATTTTAAAAAATAGTAAAAAAATTTCAAAAATTATAAAATTTTGTTTGCTATGAGATTTCAATATATAGATTGGATTAGTTAATTTAGATTTGTCAATTTACAAAATCACCAATCAAACGGTTATGGTGCATGGAGCCCACTATGCATCATGGTTCACAATAGATATTCTCTCTCTCTCTCTCTCTATATATATATATATATTTTTTAAATATGATTAGAGTTAGTATATATGAAAAATATTTTTTAAATAAATATTATTGTGCTATTAAAGACGTTTTCGTTTATATAAATATTAATATTAATGGTGGTTTTTGTGATTGTTAGCACCTAAACCATGTACAAGTACAATTGACACACATATAGTAATTAATATTAGATTAATACTCAAGGAGTTATTAATCAGGGCCTTGCGTTATAAGTTTATAACTATGGCTATTTTTATAAGTCAATTAACATTTCATCGGGCTGCTACAACAAATAGTATTGGGCTGAACAATGTTCAAGTTTGGTCCATATCCGGTTTTCAGCGGAGAAGAGTTAGTCCCACAATAATTTCTTAAATTTCCCAAAGGTGTTTATATACACAAGGTATCCTAAGCTATCGTTGACAGGACGTGCACCTGACTTAAGAGTCCTCGATCTGCTGTGACGGGCCTGTGGATCTGATTCGCGTTGCGATATAAAACCAATACACCATACACCACTAGTCAAACCGAATATTTTATTCCAGTACGCGTGTTCGGCACCGATTATCGATTATTTTATTCAGGTACGGCCACATAAATGGCGTACCGGGCTAACATATATTTCAAGTATTACAAATGTATATGTTATATTAAAGGTTTGAAATAACAGTGGATGTGCAAATTGCGATAAAAGAGTTTTATTTATTATGGACATTGGAAATTTGGAATCCTCCTCATAAGGCGATAGTACCTGTGCAAGTGTTAAAATTTCATGATCCATAGCGGATAACTTCAAGTCATAGCGGATAACGGTTATTTAGTGGCCGCTATGAGATCATATACATCATATATATTTTTTAGTTCAAAATTAAATATCTCATTATATTATATACATATTTTAATAGTTTAATTTAATATATGCAGTTCGTATATATAGATATTATATGTAGTTCGTATATGTAGACAACATATGCAATTTATATATACAGACTTTACATGCTAAACATATGTTCATAATACTAATTATATATCAAAAAATAGAAAATTGCATAGTTATATTTCACTAAAATACCAATAAATGAATTCATATGCTATTAATTTTTACTTATTTAGACATCATAAGAAATAAAACATTAAAAATAAATAAGTTAAGTAGTAAAATGATCATGGTATCTTGAAGCTTCTTCTTCCTTACATAGATATAAAGGTTCACATCATATCAGTATTTGAAAACCAAGCATGGATTAGAAGAAAATTTTATGGGTGGTGCGACAACTATTCTTCCAAAACACCAATTATTGCCAACATCAATTTGACTCGGACACCCTTTCGGTTGTCAATTACTAACAATATGTTGGTGGTCATGGGTTCCAACGTAGTTGGAGCTAGCTATTATGTTTGACATCAATGATACCATGTCCTCGTATCTATCTGGCTGTATGGCTTGGAAATTGTCAGACGACAGCCTAGACGATAGCTCTTGCAAAGGAATTGCTTGTTGTGACTTGTGAGGTTAAAATTCCTTTTCCTTCGACTATTTGCATTCTCTCAATTGCACACTACATTTTTAGATATAACTACTTGAATAATAATTATCCTCTTTTAGCTAACTCAAAGTTCAATATTTATCATTATGCAATGCTTGCAGAAGTAGACAGAGATTCAGGTTTAACACCACATATCTCACTACACTCGGATATTTTGAAAATGATGCTGTAAATTTATAAGTTGTTCTTGATTTTACCATAAGTAATGAAACATGCGGAATTTGCACAACGGAATATGACCAGCTATACATGTGTTAGTATTCATAACGCATGTGATGAGTACAATGTTCTAGGCTATCGTTGCAAATGTGTCCCAGGGTACCAAGAAACCCCTATATCCGTGATGGTTGTCAAGGTATGTACAGCATACAACAATGATCTGTACTCCTTAAAATTAAAGATAAACTAGCTATAGTATCGCGCTTCGCACGATAAACGTTAAACCAAATTTGATTTATTAATTCTTTTTTATAATAAAGTATTGGACTTATGAAATTGGACATATCACATAATATAAAAAATAACATCAATCTAAAAAAATTAAACAAAATTTAGAAAATTCAAAATAAGAAAAATTTATCATTGAATTAAATGAAGTATTGTAACAATATCTATAAAATTTAATATAAAAATGACTTAAAAAAACTTGCAAACAACTAAACATAAAAAAATTTAAAAGTAAAAAAAAACTATATCACCTGATTTCTTGTAGTTTATGTCATTTAATATACTGTATAAAAAATGCATTCGTATAATATAATTATAATTAATGATAGCCCTATCAGGATGTATTAACCAAAACTTGTAATAAATACTTCCAATCCCATAATATAAAGAAATGGCATCAATGTAAAAAAAATTAGTAAAAAATTGAAAATATAAAATAGAAAAAAAATACATCACTAAATTTCTTGCAATGTCATAAGAATATCAATAAAACTTAACGCCACACATGAATATCATGCGTTGCGCAATTGATTTTTCACTTATTGATAGTGAACGATGTTTGATTGAATGTCTATCTCAATATATAAACATCATACATATATGATATATGGTTTTTTTCATGCATTGTACAGTTTTTTTCTTATAAAAATTTAAATTATATGTTTGGATATTAATATGAAATATTATTAGTATTATTTAAAATTTTTAATGTTAGCATTACTCACATTTGATATAGATACTACTTAATATTTTTTTTTATCATTGCTCATATACTTAATTTAATTATCTAAATTAATAATTGTTTTTTCTAATATCTTGCTCACATGAAAAATAACACAATAGTATATATATATTTTTTTATTGTTTAAGCCCGTAGAAGATATATAAAATCAACATATAAAACGACTCAATTTTATTAGATTTAGAACAAATTTGAATTCATAAACATATAATAATATAATATTTTTTAAATCAAATATGAACTACACTACAAATTTATATGGGAAAATTTTTTCTGTGCCACTCCGAAGTTGCGAAATTCAGCTTTTGCCACCCGAAAATCAAACCTTCTGTTTTTGCCACCCTGAAATGCGACTTTCTTCTGTAAATACCCTTTTCAGCCTTTATTCGATATTTTGCATTAAAAAAAATAAAAACCCAAACTGAATGACGCTTTTACCCTTCATCGAATTAGACAGATTCGTGATCCCATTGAGTACGAACCAGACGTTAATCCCTTCTCTTCTCTTGAAATTTTATCCTCTTTTGCAGCATAAACCCTAGCTGATCGATCTCCTCTCTTCATCGCTAACCTCTTCCCACCTTACCTCCATGGCCTCACCGTACATATCTCCTGAACCCTAGTTGGATCCGACGCTAAACCAGTCAGCGATTTCCGTCTCTCTCTCTCTCTCTCTCCCATCGCACTGCTTGGATCCGACGAACCCTATGCTTCTTCAGTCGACGCTAAACCCTAGCTGCATTTCTTGTCAGTCGAACCCTAAACTTCATCGCACGGCTTGGCCCGGGTTCATCCTTTTTCTTTCACCTTTATTCAATGCTTTTGAACAAGCAATTTTTAGAATCTATTTTCAATAGCAGTTTTGATGATCAATTTTGAGAAGTGATTTTCAGAAATTTGTTTGTTTTTGAACAAGCAATTTTGTTTGTTTTTAAAGAGGCGATTTTCAACACAATGTGGTTTTGCAATAGAGCATGGATTAGGACAATGCATGGATCAGGCCCCTGTAATATAGTTTTGTTGAAAATCGATTACAAGTATTATAATTGTAATATAGTTGAACCTTCAAATGTAATAGGGAATATAGTTGTAATATAGTTTAAAGATAATGGACAGTAGGTACACAATGTGGTTTTACAAGTGATTTTACAAGTGGTTTTACAAGTAATCGATTACACAATGTGGTTTTACAGTAGGTACACAATAGGGAATATAATTGTAATCGATTACACAATGTGATTTTACAAGTTTTTTTTTGTTTGTGATTTTAAAGATAATGGACAGTAGGTACTTGTGTTTTTTAGGTCTTGGTTTTGAAGATGATGGATAGAACTACCAATTGGAGTGGCACAAATTGCAGTGGCAATCAACCATCACCTAGTGTGGCTTGTGGTAGTTTGAGTCAAGGAAGAAGCTCCGAAGGATGGAATATTTCTGGTACTAATGTCGACCATGAGGAGCTTGAGTATGAGCCGTATGTGGAACTCGATGGTGAGAATAGGTATCTCGATGATGTGGATGATGTAATTCCTCTAGATGTAATTGCTCCTGAACATTAGAAGTGGAAGCCAATTTGGAATCAACCATTCTTCCAGAGATTGAACATAGCGTCCTATACAATCCTGATAATCCAAGCATAGAGCTCAATGCATTATTTCCTGATGTGGATGCTTGTAGAAAAGCATTGAGGCATTTTGCTATCAAAACTGATTTTGAATATACCACATTGAAGTCAGACAAAAAACGATTCATGGCAAAATGCGCTTATAAGGGTTGTCCTTGGAGGATTCGAGCTTATAGAATCCGAGATGATAATAGAACCTTCAAGGTATATTTGTTTCCTATACTTGGAGTCTATACTTTTTGATATATTGTCATGCTATAATATACCACATTGAAGTCTTTTTATAAGATAACTAACAGCACCTTTTCTCTTATGTAGATAACAGTCTTGCCACATGAACGTATTTGTCCATCCATAGGTAGGACTAAGGGGACAATGGTTTCAAAGTATTGGGTATCGGAGAGGGCTGCCAATTTCTTAAGGTTAAATCCATCGGCTGGAGCGAAGGCAGTACAAAATAGACTAATAGAGGAATTTCATGTCAAATTGAATTATGGTAAAGTTTGGGCAGGAAGGACTGCTGCTCTTGAAGGGCTCCAAGGGTCATGGGAGGATAGCTTCAAATTGGCGTACAACTTCAAGGCAGAGTTGGAAAGTAAATGTCCTAGCAGCATTGTCGAGGTAGAATGTGAAAGGGTTGGCAATAAGATGCGGTTTAGCAAGATGGTAGTGGCATTGAAACCATGCATAGATGGGTTTCTAAATGGTTGTAGACCATATTTGGCAATGGATTCAACTCATTTGACAAGTAATTTAATTACTGAATTTAGTTGCTGAGTTAATTGCTGAATTTAGTTAGTTAATTGCTGATTATGTTTGCTGAATTTAGTTACTTAATTGCTGACCTTCATTGCTAATTATGTTTGCTGAATTTAGTTACTTAATTGCTGACTTTCATTGCTGATTATGTTTGCTGAATTTAGTTATTTAATTGCTGATCAAAATAGGAAAATATAGGGGGCAGTTGGCTACTGCTTGTGGTGTAGATGGCTTTCCATGGTTGTATCCAGTTGCATACGGCGTGTTTGATTTGGAGACAACTGAAAACTGGACTTGGTTCATGACTAAATTGAAGAAAGCCATTGGAAATCCACCGGGTTTGGTTATATCTTCAGATGCATGTAAGGGATTAGACAAGGCCATTGCAACTATAATTTCCAACGCCGAGCACAGAACATGTCTTCGACATTTGGGTGATAATTTCAAAAGGAAATTTCATGGCAAGCCATTTGATGATAATTTCAAGCCGGCTGCCCACGCTTACACCATTGAGCAATGTGAGATTCACTTGAGAGAGATGAAGAAAGCATCACCTGCTGCAATGAAGTATTTGGATAAACATTCTCTTTGGTGTAGAAGCAAGTTCTCCGAAGCCTCAAAGGTGGATTATGTGACCAACAACATATCAGAATCTTTTAATAATTGGATAAAAGGTCTGAAAGATTTGCACGTCATTGAGATGCTTAAACAGATTAGGAGACAAATTATGGTGACATTTCATAGACGGAGGCTAGTGGGGAGAAAAATAATTGAAAAGATTGTGCCAAGTGTAATGAAGGAACTAAATGAAAAGAGTAGACATCCCGAAACTAGGAGGATGACTGTAAGTAGAGGTGGTGACAATTGTGCAGAGGTGAGTGGAACAACCAATGGCACTTCTTGAACCCATGCAGTTGAGATAGACAAGCAACAATGCTCTTGTAGAGAATGGCAGCTTAGCGGCAAACCATGTAATCATGCTCTTGCATTTATATGTAGTCTTAGAGGAATCTTTCTCGAGGATTATGTACATGAGTATTACTCTATTGAGCGGTTTAGGAAGGCTTATGAGGGAGTGATAATGCCTATAGGTGATACCTCCAGATAGGTCAAATATGATCCTGGATTTACTATTTGGCCACCTATAATGAAGAGGACTGCTGGAAGACCTAGAAAGGAAAGGATCCCGGGTTGTTTAGAATTGGGTGCAAGGAGACATCAATGCACAAGATGCAAAAGGATGGGCCATCAAGCAAGGACATGCAAAGAAGCTGTCGATGATCTAGATACAAATAGGGACAAAACTAGAACTAGAAAGAGGTCTGTTATAAGTATGTTTAATTTCACTAGGTCAAATATGTTATAAGTATGTTTAATAATTCATGACATTTGTACATGTTTTTTTGTAGGAAGAGAAGGGCAAATGCTGTGGATACTTAATATTAGAAGGATAGCTGACACTGGGTAGGAGGATAAATGACATATTTTGTGTAGAAGGACAATTGGTTAGTAGAAATTGGGTCTATTTTAGGATGCTTCAAGTCACTGCATTTTGTGTAGAAAGTGGGTCTATTTTAGATTTAGATTTTCTGTAGAAGGACAAAAAGTAATGTAAGTGGGTCTATTTTACATTGATTTTCTCTCTGTGGCCAGCTATATTACATTACATTTTGTTAACTGGTTCATTTTGTCTCTATTTTGTTAACTGGTACATTTTCTGGTCTCTATTTTGTCTCCAGGGAATGTTACATGAATATAAAGTAATGCAAGAGCGTTTTAATTGGTTCCAGAAATTATGAAAGGAACAAATATAATTACTTTTGATTTCTGCTGTTCTTTTTTTTTTCTCTTTTGTGCACTGAATTGGATCAATTCTGTAGGAACTTACATCAGAATTCGGGGAAGACATAACCAACATTACGTTTCTTTCTTGTTTGGTTTTGATTTTTTCCATGTCTCTCTCGGTTGTGATATCAATAAGTCAAATTGATTGGTGAGAAAATAGTGACTGTTAGAGGGTCTGAGATGCAGGGAATGGTACCGGTACCACTTGGTACAATATTAGTCAGAGACGCTTCAAGTACAATTATACATTTTTCCAAAAATTAAATTAATTTAGTACTTATGTTGATTGCGTGAGAACAAGAAAAAGCAAGAATGATATGATAATGATGTAATAAGAGTTCAATTTCGCTTGATTAGTCAGAGACGCTTCAAGTACTCTCTGGTTTTGTATTTTTTCTGAACTTTGTTGATTAGTCAATTCTGCACCAAGGCCGCTAGGATAGGGGATGCACCAGTAATGATGGTCTAAAATAACTACTGTTTCTCTAATAATACAAACAAATAATATCATACAAATGAAAGAGAAAAAAGAGAGAAAGAATGTGTGGTATTCTGCTAACACCTAATATGTTCATACATTACAAATAAAAGAGCAAAGAGAAATACACTACAACATTACTAATCCACTACAACATTAGCTAGCTAGAGTCATACAAATCAATTCACTACAACATTAGATAACTAGTCCACTATCTAATCCACTACAACATTAACTTTGAAGTCTTCCTATAGCAATAAAATTACAAGAGCAAAGAACAATCACCATAATTAAAAGAGTGACAATCACAATGGCACTTATACAATTATACATTTTTAAATTATCCAATGATGCCACAAGTGATTTAATTTACCTCTCATCATCTTCATGTTTCTTGTGGAATTCATCTGTCAGATTGTCTAATTGAGCTTCGAGTTTACCAACCACCTCAGATTCAATAGCTGGAATAACAACATTTGTTTTAATTAGATACCTCACATAGTCGTTTTCCCACTTCCAAAATGTGCACCTAGTAACCTATTAGAAAAATAAAATAAGATAAAGAATCAGTTTTTAAGTACCTAATTATAATTGGAATTGATTACAAAAGATGCATAACTCAGCTTCTTTATTGTATGACCATATCCAGTTGTTAATGACTAATAAGATAAATTCAGTTTGTGTACTACTGATTTTTCAAAAGGCCTATCAAGTTTGTGTACTGGTGATTTTTTTTTTCAAAAGGCCTATTCAATTTGTATACTTTTTTTTTTTTTTTTTGAAACTAGTGGACATCTCCACCTCTTTTCATTAAAGAAAAGAAACCAGAATTATTACAAGCGTCACAGTATCCTCAAAACAACAGACCAAAGCCCCAATATCCACATCGGTATCAACCCTCAACATACCGGTGGCACCCTGCTTAGTGATTAAAGAATAGCAAAAACAAAATAATATCGCAAATCACAATTATTACACCCAAAAATTTCTTATCAAGCAGCCTACAGAGAATTGTAATCGAACTCAAGCCTCCCAACAAATCAACCCAGTGCTCTCCAACACAGATGTTGGGTCCCTTCCCTGATTTGTATACTTCTTTAGTACTGAATTTTCAAAAGGCTGCAATTGCTTTCTTTTCTATTTGTCTAACAGTTAGACACAACTAATTCTCACGGTGCCAAATTAGTGACAGTACCAAATTCATCAAAATTCCATGCATCCACATCTCTGACTGGTACCAAATTCATCGATTAGAAAAGAGAATGGGAAAAATCAGTACCTTATTTGCACATTCATAAACACTCGGTTTGGATTATCTTCAGTTCTGCTAACAAACTTCCTCACTGAAACCCCACATGACGGGCATGGCACGAGCGGCAAGGAGTCGGAGGACGCTAGGTGGGGGCTGGCACTCGAGGATGCTGATTGAGACAGGGATTCTGTTCTGCTGAAACGACGATGATGTTAGAGATATGTCCTAGAAGCCAATCAGTTGGTGACTATTATATTAGTTTACGTTATTGATGATGCTTGATCATTTGTTCCTAGAGTTTATTGTTGACAGATCATTCAGGTTGAGGATCTGAATTGTAGATCTCTGTGGATTATTCGTCAGAATGACAATAATATCTCTAAAGAGTCCATAATCTTGATAATTAACAAGAAACATTAATTATCATATAAGATTAGTATGCAAGTTAAGTGATGATTAAGTTCTACAAATCATGGGTAAGGAGTTACCGACTTAATTACATGTGTATGTTACTGAAACATAGCACATGACATGACCCAATGAAATAAATATATGGATTGTGTTATGTGTCATTATTTATTTCATACGTGTTTGATTCCGAGTTTGAGATGGTTCAGTTTTTCCACATGAGGATAGGTTCTATAAATATCGTCTAACGCTGATTCCTGATAAGGGCTGCTATACGGACTTTATTTATGTTCTCTTGAATTGTGCGGGGAAAAACTGTTCATCAAGACAACCGTATGTCCCTCATTAGTTCACCTAGTGAGTGATGATATCTACTGGGCCCCTTGATGGAGTTGGATCGTATGCGCGCAACTAGACGATCAACTCTAGATCAAGAAACATATAATCTGCAAGAATGACACATTCCTATCTTGGATTATACAAGAATATCATGTGACATAGGAATCAAAACAATAAGATACCTTTTCTTATGCAGGATTGAAGTACTGTATTGGTACAGTATTTATTTATGCGAATTGGGAATCATAACGTGTTGCTAGATACCGCTTATGATTATTGGAAATAAATGGTGATTTATTTTCCATGACCAACATAGCATAAATCCTCAAAGGGTCACACAAATAGGACTTTAACCATACGTGCATTGTTTATTCATTTGCAGTAGCGAGTACTGCGAAAATATGATAAGTTGAATAATTAATTATATACCGTTTCGAACCATTATAATTAATTAATTCAAGAAGATCATATAGAAATAATATGATGCATATGCTAATTCCAAATTAATTATTAATATGTTAATAATTAAGTTCGTTCAACGTATTTTAATTGTACTGAGCTAATTGGCCTTTTAGTTAATCAGTTAACTGAAAGTCCGATCTGAGATGAATAAATTAATGGGTCATTGTATCATGTGGATTGGCCCACATGGACCCATGGAATTTCGGCCATAGAGGGGAAGATTTGTCCAAGAGGAAAATAGGAAGAGAAAGAGCTAATATGGAAACGTTTCATATATATAATGTTTTGTTTATGGAAACACAACAACCTAACCCTAATTTTTCCACCTTCTCTCTCTTCCCTCCTTGGCCGTACTGTTCACGGATACTGTTCACAGTGGAGAAAATTGGTTTCTCCATTTTTAAGCTCTTAGTTCCATCTCTAGCTCATGCGTTGAGCGATTCTCCTTCCAGTTAAACAGTTAATCGTGCGAAGGAAATTAAAAGGGAATTAACTATCGTCTCAAACAAGCTAGCACTTGTCTTGAGACTTTGGTTAATCTTCTTGGTGGACTCGAGGCAACCGGAGGGCAGCCATGAAGGTGACGAGCACGCCACCGATTCCTAGAAAAAGGATTCGAGCCTTCCAAATACGATTTTGGAAGAGGTAACCTTCTACCGTTCTCATTAAGTGTCAAACATGCATAAATAACTAGATCCGTTTATTCGCAATTGTTAATTATTTGTTAATGAGTAATAAAAAATTTAAATTGCACATAGAATGAGTTCCTAACAGATGCATGGCAGCTATTGGCAAGGAGTCGGAGCAGCTTGGAATTAGAAAGAGGGAGTTACGGAATAGTGGAGCGACGAAATTCTGATCTGCTCAAACGCCGCTCGCGACGGAATAGTGGCTACGACATCTAGGGTTTATAGAACAAGCAACAAAGAGATGAAGTTGTTTCCAGTGAGTTCGTCGATCCAGTCGTCTGGGTTCTGAAGTTTTAGGGTTTATAGAAGAAGCAACAAAGAGATGAAGTTTTAGGGTTCATGGAAGAGGAGAAGAGACGAGGACTCGGAAGAGTGAGGAGATTGGTTTTAATTGAGTCGACTGGGTTCGACTGGGTTATACTGGATTCAAGTCTACTGGGTTGGGTTCGACTGTGTTAAACATCGAGGGTAAAAGCGTCATTCAGTTTGGATTTTTATTTTTTTTAATTCAAAATATCGAATAAAGGCCGGAAATGGTATTTACAGAAGAAAGTCGCATTTCAGGGTGGCAAAAACAGAAGGTTTGATTTTCGGATGGCAAAAGCTGAATTTTGCAACTTTGGAGTGGCACAGAAAAAATTTTCCCAATTTATATTGATACTGCCAGTAAATTATTTTATTTTGCAGGACAGGAGACCACATCAGTTCTGCTGACCTGGACTTTGGTTGTGTTAAGCATACATCTTGAGTGGCAAGAGAAGGCACGTGAGGAGGTCTCACTATGCCATTTTTTTTTTACCGGTTAATTAAAGATTATTAGTACCGGTTGTCAAGCGGTATTAATAATAGGGGTGTTAAAAATAATTAAAATCCGGTACTAAAAAACCAGTGTTAAAAACGCGAGAAAAAAGACGGAGATCTTTAGTACCGATTTTTAAGTAAAAAAAAACGATACTAAAGATCTCCACCTTTTTATTTAATATTTACTATCCTTAGTACCGGATTTTAGGCTAATAATCAATACTAAAGATATCTTTAGCACCTGTTATTAGTTAAAAACCGGTAATAAAGATCATTATAAAAAAAAAATATTTTTGTTTCTGGGGCTAGCACCCTTTTTTGCTAGCCATCAATTAATACCGATATATATACCGGTATTATATCAATAAACATATATGCATCACATACACAATATCAGATACAAATTATCACATACAATCTACATTACCCCAGTACGTGGGTTGGACAGCCGTACCGGTACCGGGTACGAACCGGATACCAGTACGCATACGGTACGAGTCGGTACGGTCAACGGTCAGTCAACGCATAAAAATTGTTGAAAGTGGGAATTGAACCCAAGATGTGTGCTAGACAATCCAAGGCAACAACCAACAAACCATCTTGCCTTTGTTGATATTATTGTTTATGTTATTTATTTATCTAAACTCCAAGTTTTAGTTAAACAAAATTAAGTTATACACATTATATCTTATAATATAATTATAGATCAATAAAATATTTAAATAATATATATATATCGCCGTATCCGTACCGGAGATTTTTTAAAATTTTCGTACCGCCGTACCCGAACCGTACCCGGTACGGTACTCGTACCAGTACCCATGCAACATAGCATACAATATATCACAATATCACAAATTATCTAGTCAATTAATTATTAGCTACAAGTCTATGTAAAAAGTCAAACCACTCATCTAAGGTGTTGTTAATTTCGCTCTCAATATAGCGCTTACGCACCGGTTGCAAAGCCTGCATTTTGACACTTCATATAATTAGTAACCTATGCAAATTCATTTCAAACTAATATAATTAAACTTAATAATTAAGAATAACACGTTCTAAACTAATTCAATTAAACCCTAAACCAAATTAAAGATAACAAAATTGGTTAATTCAATTAAATTCTACATCTTAAACCCTAAATCTCAAAACTTGAACCCTGAACTCTAGACTACACCACAATAGTAATTAAGTCTAAATCCTAAACCCTAAAACATGGTCATATATAATAAGATTTAGACTTAATTCATACCAATAGGAGCTCCTGGTTTAACGCGTAGTGATTAAGGATTATGCGTAGCGATGTCATCGCATAGCACCCGCAATCTTTATAGTTCGGCTGTTGTGGACTCTACAAGAAAAAAATAATACTATTAATATTAAATTCAATAAATTAGCAATGAAATAAAACTATATATATTAGTTCGAACTATGTACCGGAATCATTTGAATTTGAAACATGGAAACTTGGACCAATCTTGACAAATCTCTACAATATATAAATATAAAGTTACTAAAATTAATTTCTAGATATTACTATAACTAAATAATGCATGCAAGTATTATGTTAATCATAAACTTACTGATGATATTTGCTTAGAATTGGGGATTCATAGCCTTCGTCTGATTGGAGGGAATCTACTATCCTAAATGAGACGGAGTATCCAAAGAGTAGTCCCGACTGAGACTATCCGAGATTAATCCCTAATGGATTAATCTCGGACGGGCACAACCTAAAATAGTTCAAATTCCGGTAATTTGGTCCTATATGACAATACAACTAATAGATGCAAATCCAAATGATGCATACAAGTTGAGAATAGAAAGAATTGAAATTATTGAGGGGATAAAATAGAAATATACCGAAATTCGCTCCATACGATAATTTTCCCGATTCGATAGAACCACCTTCTCTTCCTCTTCCTAATTTATCACATCAAAATAAAAAAATCAATTAGAAATAGAAAAAATTGCTTAATATATAAATATGAAAAAATAAGGTAAAAGTTGAAAAATATACCTCCAATACAATTTTTTTTTAACTTCTATTTGTTCTCCTTTAGTACCACCCTATTAACACTTGTTTTTAACAAAACCGGTATAAAAAATAGCCGGTGGAAATTTCATAATTGTCAGGCTTTATCTTTAGTACCGATTTTTTAGAAAAACCGGTACTAAAGATAAACCGTTTTTTTTTTCCGCCAACCTTTTAGTACCGGTTTTCAGATAAAGCCTGAAAATTATGAAATTTCCACCGACTATTTTTTATACCGGTTTTGTTAAAATAGGTGTTAATGCGGTACTAAAACTCTTTTTCGGTATAGTGTTTTGCAACATTTTGGCAGGGACAAGCCAGATTTTGATGGTTTGAGCCGACTAAAAATTGTGAGTCGGACTAAATTTGGTTTTTCACAGGATTAGTAGAACATATAGTGATTATCTTTTTCATCAAAGTATGATTTTGTGTTATGGGACATTATGAGTTTATGATACCATACGATACAAGAGTTGCTGCTAGTGCCAAGTAAAGCCTTCAAAATAATGGTTAGGGATGGTAGCGTACTTAATTGGAAGTCAATTTTGTTAGTTTTTGAAAGCCGAGAAGTTAGAATTTCTACTATAACGTTAAGTCGTTAATTATGTAAGTTGCTCAATAACTCAATTACTCAACCTCATATTTTGTTTTTTAATAATCTTAAATTTAATTTTTAATTTCAGGTGAGCATGATACTATACGAGGTGCTTCGCTTGTATTGTACCCTCCAGTAGTTGCGCTTTCCCGTTGCACATACAAAACCACGCAACTTGGTGATGTAACCATCCCATCTGGTGTGCTTTTACATCTGCCAATATTGTTCATCCACAATGACCCTGACATATGGGGCCCTGAGGCAACTGAGTTCAAACCAACACGGTTTGCTGAAGGCATCTCAAAGGCAACAAAGAATGGTCAGTCAGCCTTCTTTCCCTTTGGGTGGGGCCCACGTATCTGCATTGGGCAAAATTTTGCACTTCTTGAGGCTAAGCTGGGTTTGAGTATGATTCTTCAGCATTTCAAATTTGAGCTGTCAGAGAATTACCAGCATGCGCCTCAGATTGTTATATTCACTGTACGTCCTCAGCATGGTGCACCCATTAAGTTCCACAGGTTATAAAGACCAACGATTATACAATAATAAATTTATTGTAATGGATTTGTTAGTGTGCTGCGTAGTTTTGAGTAGCTTGTTCAAAAAATAATAGTGGATGTTACTGGAGATGAAATTATGCTGAATATATTTCGATCCCTTATATCGAGTTCTATCACTTGATAAGTATAGAATATAAACAAAATTTTATAAAAAAAAAATTATATGTGACTAAAATTATATAATTCACATCCTACAATTATTTTTTAATTAAAAATCTCAGGACAACTTTTATATAGGTGAAGAGGAAACAAATGCTATTTTTGTACTTTGTAAAGCACCAATTCCTTGTTGATTTGGATTCGTTTTTCAAAATTTGAGTTAGAACAACTAATTTTTTCGCCAATTTGATGTACATACTAAATTAAATTTCATATATTTGAAATTCTTTTGATATTTTTTTTGGATATTTTTAAATGAATTTTGGGTGGATAAATAAAAATTACAAAAAATATTTATACTTCAACAAAAATAAAAACCGACATCTAAATAAAAAATAATTTAAATGAAATATTTATTTCTTAATGAATGAAATTATTTGAAAAATTATAGATGAGAAAATTTTATGTGCTCTATTTCCAAAATAAAAAAATAATTATTATTTAAAGGAACTTTTCCATATATATTGTGCTCTCCTCCAATTAAACATAGTGTACAACCAATCAAATTATAAATTTCTTTCTATTTGAAATGAAGAAACTTATATCTATTAATAACATTCAACCATTGATTTAAATGATCAATGGTTAAAAATGCATAGTAAATTATTGTTTATAACCTTGATCTAATTGTCGTAGCCCTTGAATTGTTGTTTTAATAATTAGTAGCGGTGGCCATTTTGAACTATTTTTCATTTTCTTTCCATCCAAAAGTAGGCATTTTTAAAAATAAAAAAATATTAAAAAAATAATTTTTTTTAAAATTTATTATACTAGGAGATTAAGTATGTAGATCAAATTGGCTGAATATATTTGTCATTTTATTTAAGTTGAAATCTCAAAAAATAAGTACAAAGAACCAACTCCTTGGTGCTTTCAAAGAACCCTAGCTTTGCTGATATAAAATATTAAATAAAAGAAACTATTTCATAACTAAATATACTTAAAAAGATATAAAAGATAGGTGTATGTAAAAATATAATAAAATAATAAATGTATCTATGTCTAAATATAAGAGAAATTTATACGTATGTAAAAATATCAAATAAAAAAATATATGTGACGGAATAAAATAAAAAAAATGTCCGTCTGTAATCGTGAATTGTGTTTGCATGAATTCTTAGTTACTGGTTTTTATTGCAACTTTTATTTTTATATTAGTAAAAAAAAATCGTGAGATATGCGTATGCCAACCAGTATAACGGATGGACAAATGGACAATACTTGTTTTCCAGTCGACAAAATTGTTTCCGATCATTTTCCTCTTTTTTCCCTCTCTCTCGCACGCTGTCGGCGACACCTTTCTTCTCTCGGCGACAGCCGACAAATTGTTTGGATGATTTGTGAACTAATTCCATTTTAATTTTGAGAATTAGTAAAATCTCCCATTTCAATTTTCGTATTTAATATATCATTAATTGATTTTTGTGCCGTTTGATAAACCATTTGGTTAACGACACATTAATCTGTGCTATTTATTTAAACAAAACGATAACGATTATGGTCATTTCCGTAATCGTCAACGGTCAACCACGTTTGAGTGACAGGTCTACGCAGCGTCACACATTGAGAGTTACTTTAATATTGATCAGAAAAGGTTGCAACTTTCAAACTATAATACAGCTCCCGTTGTCTCTTTATATTTGGATCAGTTTGACCTTTCACCTGCACAACATGAAAAGATAACATTAGTTCTCCCTGCTTTGCATTTCTTTGACAAATATAATACAGCTCCTCTGTCCCTTCGCAATATTTTAAACTCAGCATATACTTGTTTCCTAAGCCATAATTTTCTATTCTTCCATATGTTTTCTTGGAATCAAACGTGGATTTTCACCAAACCCACTCACTCGCTAGTCACTACATAATCCCTCTTTCTCAATAAGACCCTTCTGTTCAATTTAACAGAGAATAATCACCTGGCCTCAGTAGTAAGCAACACAATCTAAGATTAAGATATGCATCACTTAATTTACCAATTTGGAACCAAACCATGGAGTTTGTTCATAGGCGCCTTCACCTTACTTCTCCTATGGGGAGCAGCCCGAGCACTTGAATGGGCCTGGCTCAGGCCGAAGCGCCTTGACCAGGCGCTGAGGAAGCAAGGGCTGCGCGGTACTGTGTACCGGCCCCTTGCTGGAGATTTGAAGGAGAACGCCCGGCTCAATAAAGAAGCGCGCGCCAAGCCCATTCCACTTTCGCACGATATTATCCCTCGAGTTTCGCCTCTCTTACATGGCATCATAAAAGAATTCGGTGATGATTTCCCATTTATTATTTCTTAGTTTTAATGGGTGAATTACAGAATTTGGTGACAGGAGGGAATCATCTTTTGTTCCTCCTTTAGATTTTCAGACCCTTCTAATTTACTTCCGTCTCAGGCTAATTTTTCTTATTTGGTCCTCACAAAATCCAAACTTCCCAAGTTCATCCTTTAGACAGCAGTAATCCATTAAAGGTTCAGAACAACCAGATAAAAATTAATGGTTTATGCATGGATTGATGCTCTTTAACAATCTTTGTTCCTACTTAACCTTTTCATCAGTCCCTCCTACTTTGTTTCAGTCGCAAGCATATTGTTTTTCCTTGTTTGGTTCTCTCAAAATCCAAACTTTTTAAATTAACCCTTCAAACTGCAATATCACAAACAAATTGCCATCACCAATAACTGTACTTTTTAATTGGTGCCATGTCGTGTGAAATTTGATTTCATATTTACAAAATATAGGCAGAAAATCGTTTACATGGTTTGGGCCATACCCAAGAGTTACCATCATGGATCCAGAATTAGTGAGAGAAATTCTATCAAATAAATTCGGCCACTTTGAGAAACAAAAGATTGGTCGGTTGCATCGGTTGTTAGCTGATGGGCTTTCAATTCATGAAGGGGAGAAATGGGCTAAGCACAGGAGAATTCTCAACCCTGCCTTCCATGTAGAGAAGTTAAAGGTAACTAATGTTATGAATTATAAACTGGTAAGTACAATAAACATTGCAATTGCCCTGATTCTTTCCGTTGTCATCTAGGTGATTTGCCACTTGGTAAATGTATTTTTCCCATATAAACATATTTAGCTACCTATTAAAAAATAATTGTCATTCGACCAGCTTTGTGGTGCATTTTATTTCATTTGTTCTTGTGGGCAAAAAAGGAGCATAGTCTGTGGCTAATGTCAGTTCCTCTGAATCATTGTTTACTCTGCTACTGATGTTGTTGTGTTGAGTGATGTGTTCTATGAAATGTGTATCAAATTAATAGGGACTGTTGATCTATGCTTATTCTTTTATATACGAAATCAAGTCATTATAGTTGAAGTTTGGTTACTGAAAGTCTGAAAACACTAAGATATTACATGTCAATGAATGGCATAAAGCAAATTTGGTGCTGTGCTGACTTCTGAAGTCAAGTGTACTAAGGACTAAGTGACCTAGGCCAAAATAGGATAAATCATGTCGACTTACCAGGTTTTACGACTTGGGATCTAGGCCAATTAGAGGGTTTAATAGCATCAAAATCAGAGGACAAGATAATGGATCTTGGGCCCACAAGGGTCTGATATGTCAAGACTTAGTCATGGAGAGGTTCAGGTCAATCAAGGGGGAACTATAATAGAAGGCAAGTTCATGACTTAGGATGATGTTGACCTGATAGCTGGTGTCAGTGTTCCAAATAGAGCATATAAATTTATAAAATAATCATCAAATCCCATTGTGCGGGGGGATCAGACCATCTGATAATTCTAACAGTATACTAAACTAAAACATCACTATAAAGTTGGACATTCTACATCAACTATTATGTACGGGACACTGTTAATTTCTAAAATCACTTTATCAATAATTCCATAATAACCAGAAAACTACAACTTGTAATACCGGATGTCAAATTTACACTCCCAGGTTTCAGAAATAGAATTTTGAGGTTCCAACATAATGAGAAGCTAATGAAAGTGTATTTTCTTTTGCAGAGGATGTTGCCTGCATTCTCAACTTGTTGTGATGAGTTAATTGACAGATGGGAGAACTCAGTTGGGCCTGACGGGTCATTTGAGATGGATGTTTGGCCAGAGATGCAAAATTTAACAGGAGATGTCATTTCAAGGGCAGCATTTGGCAGCAGTTACGAGGAAGGGAGACGTATTTTCCAGCTCCAAGGCGAGCAAGCTGAATGTCTTATCAAGGCTCTTCCAACCCTTGTCCTACCTTTCAGCTGGTATTAGTTCTTCCCTTATTATTATGGCTTTTGTTTTCTAAATGATCTTTGTACTTCTGTGATCAGTTAATGGTTGTGGGCAAGAACAGTGGTCAAGTGAAGCAATTCACCAATTTACAGTTTTTTTTTTTTCTTTTGTCCAAGTTATATGTACTATACTACTATTAATATACATTGGTGAGAGTAAGATATATTAAAGCAGGGTAACTGTAGTTTAAACCTATATGCATATCTAATCTTTAAAAATAACATAGAGAATTAAATATACCGTAGCTGAAGTTGATCGAATGTCTAGACCCTTCTCAGAGTTCGATCGTACACCACAACCTCACATTAGGACTTAGCGTCACATTCCACGCTTCCAAATGTCAGTCTACTAGTGCGTCCGATTGCTTCGAGGAATCGGTTGGCTTCCTCCCTCTGAAACCTTACTCTCTATAGATAGAATTTGCAAATCTCAGAACCAGAGAGGCGGTTTCTATTGAGGGGTACATTATATATATATGAGTCGATCTGAATAGACAACGGCTGTTTAGATCCCGATCCCAGCGGTCCACTAGCCTTGCCAGCAACCCGTTAGAATGGCTCCACACACCTTTTCCAACAGTAACCGAGAAATTTATTATGTTTGACAGAAAGAGAAAAAAGAAAAAAAAGAGAAGGGTAAAAGATATTAAGAAATTTGCTTAACCTCTTTTGTAGTTCCACTGGGCAAGCGGGCCGCTTAGAATGACTCCACACACTTTTTCCAACCGTAACTGAGAAAATTACTATGTTTAACAGAAAGAGAAAAAAAGAAAAAAGAGAAGGGTAAAAGATACTAAAAAAGAAATTTACTTACCTCTTTTCTAGATCATGTTTAAAAGTTTAAGCCTTGCCTAGGTACTTCGTTTCTTGTGACTACTCTTGTCAAGAATTATTTACTGATATGTGGCCTTGTTCACTGGTATCATAGGTACCTACCAACTGAAAACAATAAGAGGATGAAGCAGATCGCAAGAGAGGTCCGAGCACTCTTCATGGGCATAATTACCAAAAGAGAGGAGGCCATCCGAAGTGGAGACGACACAAAAGATGACCTTCTTGGTCTCTTACTAGAGTCGAACATGAGTGAAATGAAGCAAAATGGGAAATCTAACTCAAGTCTAGGCATGACAATAGATGAGATTATAGAAGAGTGCAAATTATTTTATTTTGCAGGACAGGAGACCACATCAGTTCTGTTGACCTGGACTTTAGTTGTGTTAAGCATGCATCCTGAGTGGCAAGAGAAGGCACGTGAGGAAATCCTGCAACATTTTGGGAGTAAAAAGCCAGATTTTGATGGCTTGAGCAGACTAAAAATTGTGAGTCACTATCTTGGAATTAATTATGTGAATATCGAGATATGGTACTTCGTGTTTTGCGTAAAGCTTGACTAATTTTTTTTTTTCACGAAATTCGAAGAGCATACAATCATTTTATTTTATTGTTAATCAAAAGAAAGGTTCTGTGTGTTTTGGGATAGTTACCATACTATATCATACAATAATTTTGAAAAATTGGATATAAACCCCTCTAATCTTCACCAACTGGATATAACCCTCTCTAATCTTCAAAACTAGATATAACCCCCTCTAATCTTCTCAATTTGAGATATAAACCCTTTTGCACAATTTAAATCATATTTTAATTATAGAAAAAATGTTTTTTATACATTTAGACAGAAATACCTCTACCTCTACCCCATCTCTAATCCCTCCAATCTCATCTCATTTTTTTCTCTGTAATCGTCCACAGTGACCATCAAATGTGATGAAAAGGAAAAAAGAAAGTTTTAAGGTACAAAAGAAGTGGAAAAGTTTATAAAAATTAGACAGCTTTACTTCAAGTTTAGCAAGGCCCAGTCGAACACCACAGATATTGTTCTTTTTTTAAAATTACTCAAATTGTTGTCTTGAACAAATGCATCGTGGTTTCTAAGTCAAAAGAATTATACAGTTTTGCCCCCTTGCACAATGGTTATATTCCTCTTACATTAGTATCATGTTGCGAGGTTGTTCAATTGCCACTCGGAAAACAAGTTTGGACTATAAGAATTAAGATATGGAGTAAAGTTAGATTGTGTTTTTGGAGTTGGTAGAGGTCGGTACCAGCCTTGAAATCGGTTGCTGGTGCACTTTTGGCTTAAAGAGGCTTATTCGTAATCTTTTCTGGCACCACGGATCTGGTATCATATCTATCAAGAAGGTGAAATGACAAGGAGGAGGGTAGTTTGGTCATAAAAATTATGCAGCTGATTTTTTCTATTACAAAATAACTAAAACAGATGAAAAGAGGTTATATCCATAATAAATATGATTGGAGGGGGTTATATCCTGTTTTAGAGATTAGAGGGGATTATATCCAAATAGAGAAGATTAGGAGGGGTTATATCCAATTTTGCCGTTGTGCTAAGCTATATTATGCATTTACCAGTAATCCAGTATAATCCAGCTAAGTCTTGAAAACAGCTCCATAAAAGCGATAGTATACTTCTCAATTATGTTTGAACTTCCTGCTATAGTGTTAACTATATATATTGCTGTAACCACTTATGCTCACATTTTGTTATTCCATGTCAGGTGAGCATGATACTATATGAGGTCCTTCGCCTCTACTCTCCAGTGGTAATACTTACCCGTCGCACATACAAAACCATGCAACTTGGGGATGTAATAATCCCACCTGATGTGCTCCTAGGGTTGCCAATATTATTCATCCACCATGACCCTGACATATGGGGCCCTGACGCTACTGAGTTCAAACCAACAAGGTTTGCTAAAGGCATCTCAAAGTCAACAAAGAATGGACAGTTAGCCTTCTTTCCTTTTGGGTGGGGCCCACGCATTTGCATTGGGCAGAATTTTGCACTTCTTGAGGCTAAGATGGGGCTGAGTATGATTCTTCAGCATTTTAAATTTGAGCTGTCAGAGAAGTACCAGCATGCTCCTTACTTTGTTATTACTGTACATCCTGAGCATGGTGCACCCATTAAGTTCCACAGGTTATAAAGACCAACGATTATATGACAATAAATATATTATTGTAAATATAATGGATTTGTTAGTGTTCTGGGTAGAGTAGCTAGCTTGTCCAAAAAATAATAGTGGATGTTACTAGAGATGAAAATATGCTGTTTATATTTCGATCCCTTATGCCGAGTTCTATCACCTAATAAATATAGAAATAAAAACAAAATTAAAAGAAAAAATTCATATATATGATTATAATTCAGACCATACAATTATTTATTAGTGACTAAAAAATTTTTTGTTTAAGTGAAGAGGAAAGAAATGCTATTTTGTATTTAGTCTATGTAATGGGAGCTAGCAAAGCTATATATGTACATCAAATTTATGTATTTAGTCTATGTAATGGGATTTTGGACTATTATAGCAAAGCTATAATAGGATTTTGGAAAATGGAATGGAACGGTCATTACCGTTGATGGAACGGAACGGTAAACGGAATGACCCATTCCGTTGCCATTGGACACGTTAAATAGGCCTAACTGTGTTTGCATGAATTCTTAGATTGATGGTTACTTTTGCAACTTTTTCATTTTCATCAATAAAAATATCGTAAGATACGCCAACAAGTATTACTCAAGCGCTGGCGTCACACATTTGACAGTTAATTTATTCTAATCACAAAAGGTTGCAAACTATAACGCAGCTCCTGTTGTCTCTCTATATTTGGATTACGTGTACCTTTCATCTGCACAGCTTGTCGTCCACGCATGTTGTGACAAGCTACCATCACTTTTGCCTGTACTGGATCTCTTATATGAATATAGACAGTACAGTTGCTGTCTTTATGCAGTTTTTTTTTTATATTATGCAAATGTATGTTAAGCAGCTCTTTTACTCATCAGGCCTTATTTCCCAAGCCATACATTATTTTTTATTCTTTCCATTTTCTAGAATCAAACTTTCACAGTCACAAAATTAACCACTCATTATATGTGTGTGTGTGTGTGTGTAGACCCTCATGTGTAATTGAACAAATTACAATTTCGTGACCTCTCAGAACAACAAACCCACTCCAAGATATGCAATACATATTTTACAAATTAGCCTCCAATCCATGGAGTTTGTTCATAGGCGCTTTCACCTTATTTATCCTATGGGGAGGAACCAGAGCACTTGAATGGGCCTGGCTTAGGCCAAGACGCCTTGACCGGGTGCTGAGGAAGCAAGGATTGCGCGGTACTGTGTACCGGCCCCTTGCCGGCGATTTGAATGATAACGCCCGGCTCAACAAAGAAGCGCGTACCAAGCCCATGCCACTTTCGCACAATATTACCCCTCGCGTAACGCCTCATCTACTTCGCACAATGAAAGAATTTGGTGAGCATAAGAAATTATTCTATTATTTTCTTTTAGTTTTGATGGCCGAATTATATGACTGAATTTGGTGATAAGAGGCATCTCAGGCCAAAATTTTCTTATGGGTCCTCACGAAGTCCAAACTTCTCAAATTTATCTTTCATACTGCTATATCTCTTCTAATTTACTTCATCGTCAACGGATATAAAATAATTGGTTTTTTTCATGGATTGATGCTCTTTTACAATATTTGTTCCTACTCATCATTTTCAGTCACTCCTAATTTGTTTGTCTCAACCTTATTTTTCTTGTTGGTCCTCTTAAAAATTCTAATTTATCATATTCACCCTTCAAGCTGCAATATGCCAATGTCCCAAATAGATGGTCATCACCAATACACATACTATTTGATTGGTGCTCGTTTACCTGTTAACTAAAATTTGATATCACTTTCCCAAAATACAGGCAAAAATTGCTTTACTTGGTTTGGACCCTACCCAAGAGTTACCATCATGGATCCAGAATTAGTTAGAGAAATTCTATCAAATAAATTCGGCCACTTTGAGAAACAAAAGATAGGTCCGTTGGGTCGATTGTTAGCTGACGGGGTTTCAAATCACGAAGGGGAGAAATGGGCGAAGCACAGAAGAATTCTTAACCCTGCTTTTCATGTAGAGAAACTAAAGGTAATTAATTATATAAATAATAATGTAGCAAGTATTATTTATATATGCTTTGGGATCAACCTTGTTCTTTCCGTTGCCATCTAGCTAGGGGGCCGTTTGGATGGGTTAGGAATTTGGGGAATAGCCTATTCCTAGGCATAAATTTATTGGGAAGTGTGTAACTTTGTGAAGAGGTTGAATTGTTTATAATAAAATTTATGCTTGGAATTGGAAATTCCTCCAATTCCCAACTCATCCAAACGGCCCCCTATGCTTTGCCACTTGTAACTGTATCCTTCCATATAAACATAAATAGCTACGTGTTAAAGAAAATTCTGCCATTTGGCCGCATTTTATTTTTTCGCGTGGGCAAAACGAGGAGCAATTCATATTCAGTATGTCAAATTTACACCTCAAAGTTTCAGATAGAGAATTTTGAAGTTCCAAATATGGATTATGTGAATATAACACATTTATTAAAAATGAGAAGCTATATATATAAAAGCGTATTTTCTTTTGCAGAGGATGTTGCCTGCATTCTCTACATGTTGTGATGAGCTTGTTGACAGATGGGAGAGCTCAGTCGGAACTGATGGGTCATTTGAGATGGATGTTTGGCCAGAGATGCAAAATTTAACAGGAGATGTCATTTCAAGGGCAGCATTTGGAAGTAGTTACCACGAAGGGAGACGCATTTTCCAGCTCCAAGGCGAGCAAGCTGAATGTCTTATCAAGGCTATTCCCACCCTTGTCATACCTTTCAACTGGTATAGTTCTTGCCTTATTATTATGGTTTTTGTTTTGGAAGTGATCTTTATAATTTTGTGATCAGTTAATGATTATGGACAATAAAAGTGGTCAAGCGAAGAAGTTGACAAAATTTACATGTTTCTTTTTGCCTTAGGTATGTACTATTAATATACATTGGTTGATGTTGCGCAAGTTCAAAGATAAAGAAATGATGATAACTAGTTTTTCTAAATTATCCTCAGTATCCTTTAGAAAGCAGTATTAGGTGACCAGGACAAAGAACTATGTTCCACTGAAAAAGAAAAAAGAAATGGAAAAACAAAAACGAAGGTAAAGGGTACTAAATTACTAATTAAATACTAAATATGCTTCTCTTACTAATGATTATACTGGATGTGTAGTGCTGTGCATATTCTTTTCAATCATTATAAACTGATATTGGGCACTGTTCACTGGTTTCAAGGTACCTACCGACTGAAAACAATAAGAGGATGAAGCAGATTGCAAGGGAGGTCCGGACACTCCTCATGGGCATAATTACAAAAAGGGAAAAGTCCATTCGAAGTGGAGAGGCCACAAAAGATGACCTACTTGGTCTATTGCTAGAGTCAAACATGAGGGAAATGGGGCAAAATGGGAAATCAAACTCCAGTCTAGGCATGACAATTGATGAGGTAATAGAAGAGTGCAAATTATTTTACTTTGCAGGACAGGAGACCACATCAGTTCTACTGACTTGGACTTTGGTTGTGTTAAGCATGCATCCTGAGTGGCAAGAGATGGCACGTGAGGAGGTCGTGCAACATTTTGGGAGACAAAAGCCAGATTTTGATGGCTTGAGTCGACTTAAAATTGTGAGTCATTATCTTGAAAATAAATTTTTAAATGCAGAGCGATCATACTTCCACTTTATGCACAAGCTCGAATAATTTTTTTTTTTTTTCACGAGATTCATAGGACATATTGTGATTTTTATTGAAGTAACATTCTGTCATCCTGTGTTTTTTAGGATGAGTGACAATATCAAATCAATAAATGGTAGTGCCAAGTTATGATATGTATTTACCAGTATATTCAAACTAAGTCTTAAAAGCAGTGGCTATTTAAAAGTTGTATTATACAGTTGGGAGGCTTGATCCCCAATTTATCTTCAAACAAAAAAAGTTGTATTATACTTGTCGATTATATTAGTTTGTGATGAATTGAGAAGTGAGAACATCTTGCTATAGTGCTAATTTATATATATGTTTCTCTATTTAACTCAGCCCCACACATTTTGTTATTTCATATTCTCGAATTTAATTTTTATTTACAGGTGAGCATGATACTATACGAGGTGCTTCGCCTGTACTCTCCAGTTATTATGCTTTCCCGTCGCACATACAAAACAATGCAACTTGGTGATGTAACCATTCCGCCTGGTGTGCTCCTAGGATTACCAATACTACTCATCCACCATGACCCTGTCATATGGGGCCCTGATGCTACTGAGTTCAAACCAAAACGGTTTTCTGAAGGCATCTCAAAGGCAACAAAGAACGGTCAGCAAGCCTTCTTTCCCTTTGGGTGGGGTCCAAGAATCTGCATTGGACAGAATTTTGCACTTGTTGAGGCTAAGATGGGATTGAGTATGATTCTTCAGCATTTCAAATTTGAGCTGTCAGAGAAATACCAGCATGCTCCTTACCCTGTTTTAACGGTACATCCTCAGCATGGTGCACCCATTAAGTTCCACAGGTTATGATAAACTATGATTAACAGCAAAAATATGCAAAATGTAAGATTAATTATAGTTACGCTGTAGTATCTCTTTATTAGTTTTGAAAGATAATATTGGATGTTACTCTTTTAGTAGAGATGAAATTATTGTAGAGTGTATACAAATCTGCTTTTGCTGTTGAATTCTGCATAGCCTCTCTGCAAATCCATTAATTTAGTTTTAACGTGATGTTCGCCTGTTGCAGATTTGCAGTAGGTTGCTGTTATCTGAAAGTTTGCACCATGGTTCTGAAACTCGGAATCGGACTCGGACTCGGACTGTTGGTCAAAGGAGTCAACTCGGGTGACTCGGAAAAACTCGGGTGACTCGGTACAGAAACTCGGATTTTTTTATGGAAACACTTCTAATGTCTTTAAAAATCAGAAAAAAATGAGAAAAAATAAGAAAAATATAATTATAAGAGAAAGTTACAACATTTAAGTTTGAAAAGCATCAAATTAACTAAAAATAAATAAATAAAAACAATACAATTCTAGAATATTACATAAGTTTGTAAGACAGAATGTTAAGAAGTTCATTGTATCTTCTAAATTCTAATTATACATTAAATTAAAGATAAATAAAATATAAATATTAGATAATAAAATATTATACATAAAGTAATTGATGCTCCATACAAATTTATTGCCAGAAGCTATGACGGGCTGGTTCGGTGGTTTCGCTGCCTTCGTCAATATAGAAATACCATGGATTATTTTGTTGTGTTTGGGGAGGACCAAATATAGAAGACATGAAAGATGATTCAATTCCATCATTTGAATTGTTATTCCTTGAATATTGATTATTGTCAATTCCATTACTTTCCGACCCTACTTCATGAAAATATGGTTGTGGAGAGGAACCACCACTTACTCCAGGAACTCCATCATATAAATTCATATTTTGAAGCCTTGACAGTTCATTAATATCTCTATAGCCACGTCCTCTTCTATTTTCATGCTCATCTTGAGAAGTCGGTCTCGGATACGGCTCTTGTGGAACTCTTAGATTTGAATATTCATCATTACCACCCATGTCTGCATTTCTGTATGGCATATCAGCTCCTGGATTACTGCCATCATCATCAGTCGATGTTCTATTACTACCAACATTTGTATTTTCATCCCATGGATTTTCTCTATCATCAAGAACAGCATCTTCTTCCTCCCTAATATTTAATAATTTATTGAATAGAAAAAATAAAAAATTATTGTAATAAAAATTAAAGCCTAGAATATAACAAATCTATTGAATATTTTTTATAAATAAAATAGTATAAGTATAACCTTATCCAAGGTTGCAAAGGATCTTCTTCATGAAAAATCTTGTCAAGATCAATTAAATTATCTTCTTCATATCTCCTCCTTAAATGTCGCTCTCGAAGTCGCATATTATAATGGCAAAATACAAGATGTTCAAGTCGATCCATTTTCAAACGATTTCTTATTCGAGTATGTATTAATTCAAATGTTGTCCAATTTCTCTCACATTGGGAGGAAGAAACCGTTTGACTCAAAATTCGAACGGCAATAGGTGTCAAATTCGGACATTCATCTCGTGCATATAAGGACCACCATTCCCAAGGTTTGCATTGTTTCGCTGCAGCGAGTAATTTTGCTGAAGAAAATATGCCGACTTTTCTACGATACCTTTCTGCCTGTAAAAATAAATATACAAATAATTCAAATGGCGTACAAGCCAATTGTAGCCAAAATATAATCAAACATATTAAAAAAATTTACCTCTTTCTCGGTTTGAATTTGTAGAAGAATGTTTGGTTGTAGTTTCTCAATAATGTTTTTGAAACCCCGCATCACTTCAGCATCATTTTGAGCCCCGTCAGAATATTGTAATAATGGATTTAAAAAATAACCTAAATAAATTAAAATTAGTTTAGAATATGCTAATACCCTTCTAGATTGGAATTAAATGACATTTGCAAAAAAAGTGATTCAAACAGATGTTGTACCTGCTGCATGTATATCTTGATGAAGTGTTTTCTCCCATCTATTGTCAATTATTTTCCACCATTTTTTGAAGTGTTTGCCACCAACATTTTGCTTAATTTGAAATTTTGCTCTATCTATCGCTTCATACAAGAAACCCATTTCTGATTTGTCATCGCTATCGACCATTCGAAGCACTTTGATCAGTGGTTCAAACAATTGAATTGTCTCTGCCATCGAAAGCCAAAACCCCTGATCAAATAACAATTCCTTGATGCTATCAACAACATCTCTTTCTTTTCGAGTTTTCAAAATTTCAATTTGTCGTGCCCAGGTATTCTTCAGACACATCTCCATAAGTGCATCTTTAAATGAATATAAGCTTTGCAATGTAATAAAATTGGTGGCAAATCGTGTTATACCAGGTCTAAGCAATTCCCGACCATTTGTGGCCTCATGCATTAAATTAAGAGCCCACTGATGATTATAAAAGAAAGTTGTTATACTTTGGGCCTTGCGTACTAACTGTTTTATAGTATCATCCTTACCAATATCTTCCAACATGAGATCAATACAATGAGCAGCACATGGAGTCCAAAAAATATTATACTGATCCATTATTAATTTTCCTGCTGCTTTGAAATTGGCCCCATTATCACTAATCACTTGAACCACTCTAGAAACACCAACCTCTTCGATCACCTCTGCCATCAAACCACAAATATAATTTGAACTTTTGAACTTTTCAGTGGCATCTACTGATTTTAAAAAAGCTGTTCCTTCATTGCAATAAACCAAGAAATTAATAATATTTTTGCGATTATTTGTGGTCCATCCATCGCACATTATAGTACAACCAAATTCATCCCAGTGATGGTGAAATCCTTCTATCACTTTCTTTTGTTCTGCCACTTCCATTGGAAGATACTTGTTATAAATTTCATAACCAGTCGGTGCCGGAACACCAACTCCAGCTGCTTGAGTTGCTTCAATAGCTCTTTTAAAATATATATTATCTGCAGCATGTGCTGCGACAGTAGAATTCACAAAAAATTTAGTCCAAGCCCGACCAATAAATGTTTTAGTATCTTTGATGCCTCTTAAAACAGCATTAGTAATTTTTGGTTGCTTGCTAGTTTGTGTCCGGTATAAATAATTATCAACTCTAGGTTGTGTAAGGGATGGTCCAATACCGACATTTTCTGACCTGGTAACTCTCTTACGACTACTACCTTCGCCAACACGCATTGAGGCAGATCGTCCCACTTCTCTTCTTAATGTAGATGGACCTTCCCCCCTTCGTTGCGATTCTTCTACCCTAAAGCTATCCCTACTTGCACGTAAAGCCATTTGTAATTCATCATCCGAGCATTCATTATTTGAGGAATCTTCACATACTTGAGTTAGTTCATCTGCTATCATATTATCTCGAGCTCGTGCCTTGTTCCTTTCTACTTTTTTTGTTCTCATATAATGCTGAAATTGTTTTCTAATTTCATCGGGGACACTTTTACATTCTTTAGCATTTCCATGAATTGCTGCCAAATGTTCTTTTCCTCTATGTATTCCACCATTTAGTATTTTATTACACCATTTGCATTTAACCTTTCTTTTATTCTTGTCAAGTGCAATAAAATGATCCCAACCCATGTCCATTGGTTTTCCTTTATCACTAGCCATTTCTCTATAAAAATAAAAAGAATTAAACGTTTTAGGAGAAGTAAGCAAATTCAAAAAAAATTAGAAAAATTTTAATAACAAATCAAAAATCGGAATGGACAAAAATCGGATTACCGTCCGTTCCAATAAGGCACAATTTATAGAAATTAGAGATATGTCATTGTTAAATAATAAATTATTTTTTGCCACTACTAAAAAAAAATAGTCTTTTGCCATCAATTAATTGATATGACCATTCTACCATTTTGGATATGCCACCATAAAATATAAAAAATAAAAAATATGTCATCATAAAAGAAAAAATTAGTGTCATGCCATGACAAAAATCATTAAAAATTGATTTTATGCCTGCAAAAAATCGTAAAAATTAGTCTTATGTCACTTTTGCATTAAAATAATAATATAAAAAAATATGCTGCATAAACTAACTCAAGAAGTCATGGAAGTTAGTTAATTGCGCTAACAAGTTTTGGTGGGATAAAAATCATTTGCTGCCTATCTTATTATATTATGTTTTCGACGAACAAAGTTAGATAGTATATGATGACTAGACATTAAAATGCTCCTCTGTGCTAATACTAACATTAAAATACACCAAAATTTTTAATACTATCATGTATCGCGTGGATTGCGCTAACAGAGGAGCATTGTATAAATTAGATGGTATATTATCATTATCAAAATTTATTGGAACAATTTCCAATTGGTACGCAAGGAACCAAATCTGGTGCCGCGCGGCACCATCCAGCGCAGTGAATCTAGACCATTAAAATCTATCCGACGGTCATTCGTCATTTCTTCTAAATTCTGCTCACAGACACCATTTACAAGGTGGAGTTGGAGTTTCCAACTTTCCAGCGACCATGTATTGCATTAACTTTACAACTCTTACTCTCTCTCTCTGACTTTTCAAGCTCCACCCAAGTTCATTTTATTTTGAATAAAGAAGACCGACATTCATATCTCCACCCTTTCTTTATTTTGCCAGAAATAAGTATGCACAGAAAAATCTTATTTTATGTCTTCATAAATATTAAAATTCATTCATTTAATATTATCTTGTTAGAGATTTAATTCAAAGTTCTTGTACACTCAAAGTAGTATTTTATTTTGTTACCACCGTTACATTACTTAATTTTTCTTTGGAAGATAATCATTACAAAGTAAAAAATTTCATATGATGGTAATATTTTATGATCAAGTTGGAAAAAAAAAATGTAGAAAGAATCTTTAGATTTATGAACTTACCAAAAATTCAGGATCAGAAAATAATTGTGTTTGGATAAATATGGTTTATTTGATTAAATGTATCGTCCACTCTATTTGTCTCTACATTAGTTGTTGTAAATTTAATGTTTTTTAGAAATATTGGGGCCTGTGCACCAAGATTCTCCAGAAAGTAATGGGGATTCAAACCCATCCAGCGCAAAAAAGAGAGGACCGTCGGATGAATTTTAATGGTCTAGATTCACTGCGCTGGATGGTGCCGGCACCAGATTTGGTTCCGGTACGCAAGGCCCAAAGAGGCAGGAATAAATTTAAAGAGTCAAAAAACTAAAAAATATTTTTTTTCCGTACCTCCTCTTCTCCTTCACGGGCTCACGCACCTTTCCCAGTCCCACACTCCCACTTTCGAGTTTCGAAAATCGATTCTGCCTCTTCCCCGACCGCAATCTGCCTCTTCCCCGACCGCCTCTGCCTCTTCCCCGACCGCCTCTGCCTCTTATAAGTCTTCCCCTTTGAGGATCGAGAGCTCGAGACTCGAGAGGCGAGAATGAATTGGCCCTTTTTACCGTGAGTGTGCGAGATTCAAATTGAGAGTTTGAGACCAATAATTGAAGAGAGAATGTGAGAGTGAGACTGTGAGACTACGAGAGATGTGAGCGAATAGATGCAATTATTGGTGAGACTGTCGATCCATCGAATTTCAGTCACAAATCAGCACATTTCGCCCGATTCTAGCCGTTTCAGTTCAAAACTCGGCCGATTCCAGCCGATTCCAGCCGATTCAGTTCAAAACTCGGCCGATTCCAGTTGATCCAGCCGATTCATGAGGTACGTATTGCTAATCCGATCTAAATCAAGGAAAATCGCCTCGTTAAGTGCCGAGTCCGATCCGACTCGCCCGAGTCAACTCGGACTCGTCCGAGTTTTTAAACCATGGTTTGCACCAGTTAGATATGCTTTGATAGAGGTTTCAGAACCTAGATCAAATGAATTTATATACCTTGTTCTACCCTACTAGTCGTTGGGGTAAAGCTAAGAGTCAAACCCAAGGGACAGTAAAAATGATTACCAGACTTAATCGTTCTTAAAAACTAGACAGAATAATTTTTGTAAGGTTTTGGATTAAAAAGATAATATCAAATAACAATAAAAAATTGAGAAAATAAATAATAAAATATTTTTGGGTTGATTTCTGTATTTTTCTTGGACTCAAACAGATGCAAGAAAATGTCCTAAGGTTTCGGGTTCATTTAATTTAGCTCTGGCGCGCTTTCGCACGAAACAGACAAAATTTCGGACTGAAATCCATAAATTTCGGACCGAAATTTATAGATCATCGTGCCGAAATTCACTCCAGATTCTTTGTTTTGACTTGATATTTTTAGGTAAGGTTGTGTGAAGGTTACTTGTCGACCAGATCTAAATTCTAGTCTCAGTCGTCGCAATTTTAGTTTTTAGACTTGGTTTGGAACTCGATTTTTGCCACGTAATTGACTAGTCCTAAACTTTCGTGTTTGAATTTAGTCAATTAAGTTCTTTGTGTTGGATTACTAGATGTATCTAAGTCCTTTCGGATTGTTTAAAAACTACACCTGTCGGTCATAAGTTAACCTCCTCTTTCGAGCATTTGGCTTACCTCAGTTACTTAATCAATTAAGTGTTTGGTCTAGTTTAATGCCCTAAAGACGTCGCGATTCATCAATAGGTAAACCTCAAGCAAACAAATAATTTAACTAAGCATAAATAATAATTCTCAACACATCAAAATCACATAGAAAATACCAAATCGTATCAAGTCATCACAAATACCAAATTAAATTGCTACCTAACCCTAAGACATAATGAAATTTAGCCTAACATGTTTACGAGACAACACACAAATATCATGCAAGAAATAAGATACAAGCCCATAGAATTCAAAGATAAAAGCATGAAAGATTAAACCGAATTATCCTTTAACCTTTACTCATTTTTCTAGGGCAGGGAATCGATGGAGAACTGCTCGCCTTGCTGCCGTCGCACCCAAAGCTACTACCTTCGTGGTGATTCGAGTGGAAAAGAGCCAAAAACACAATATAAAAAGGTGGAGAACAATGGTGGAGAAAAGTAGGATGCCTCTCTGGCCGAAATTCGTGCCTAGAAATACCCAGGGAAAGTCCAGGAGGCGGCTAGGGTAAGAAATTTTCTTTCCTTGTTCGAAACTTTCCAAAATCCACCTTCCATACATAAATTTCGGACCGAAATCTATAGATTTCGGACCGAAATTTCGCTCCGGATAAGAGATTTGGGCTGAAAACAAGGCCTTCGTGTGATGTCCAATTTGTCTCGGTCCATGGGAGTCTTCTCTGGTCCTTGGCACGTGTGTGTGAGCCGGGAATGAGTCGTCCGGCTACGGATTGAGCTCATTTCTTCTCTTTTATCGTGTCTTGTCCTCAATTTCCACGAGAATTCTACAAAATAAACATAGATGCGACGGCAGTACCAAAATTTTGGAAAACATAGTTCAATTGGAGATAATTGTATTGGTTTAAGTGTTATTTTGGTGCTAAGTATGATCAAAATATGTATATAAATACGAGATATCAAGCTTACAAGCAAATTAATCCAAGTGCAGATTTTATTTTCATTTTGTAACCAAAGAAAATCTTTTATTTTATATATGAAGGATTTTAATTTTACAAAATTAGAGTTATTAACACCTCCAAAATTAAGAAAAGAATACAAGGAATGAACAATGTAATAGCCTTTTTTTCTCCCAAATCCAAATCTCTATCCTAATATTTATTTAGACCAAAAATGTCCAAAGAAGTCCCAATTTTGACATCTTAATATAGAGGTCAATCTACATATGCAATTGAATTTAGGTGAACCAGTCCAGATCTCTTGCAATATAATGTCATGTTTACTAACTCGTTGGTATACTTCCGGCAAATGCAAATGTAGAGGTCATCAATTGTAAACTAAAAATACAAAGCACTAAAACTAGAACTTTTATAAAATATTAAAAATTTTCAATCTATTTACCACCAATATAATTCCAAAGTTCTTCCTTGTTTTAGTTGGAATGGGCTTTTCTTTTTACTGAAATTTAGCAGTTAGAATGGACATGGCAGCCGCATTAAAATGGGGATCGGAGAAGAAGGGGTAGCATAATTTTTTCTGTGAATTCTGAATCATTTTCGCATTTGAGAACAGGAATCGTTTCCGATTTTGGGTTTGTCAACTTTATTTTTTTTAAGTGGTTAATTAATAATAATAATAATTATTATTATTATTATTATTGCTTAGAGGATTCGGGGTAATTTATGAAAAATTTTAGCTCTGGATTTATGTAATACAACATATTTGCTGATCTTCATTCGTACATGTTTTATCTAAAATGTTGCTTAAAATTTTTCGCTCTAGAAATTATTAAAAAAAATTAATGTCATTTTTCTAGAAAGTAATTTTCGATTTCTTATCATTCGCTAGTAACAATTACTACGCAACCAAGTATTTGTAACTGTATCAGCAGGATGACAAGTCGACAACTGTGAAACCACATCTCGATCGCTATTGGTTTCTGTTGGCAAAGGCCTACAGCCCTACAGTTAATAAGACTATGAGTATGAATCATTGATAGGCCCATAATAATTGAATGTTTTGTCCATAAAAAAATGTTATATAATTAAAACTGCAAAATAGAGGGACCGTTAGGACATATGGTTAAATAAGTAACTATGGTATTCAATATGAAATTTGGAGCTGTCTGGAGATTTCCTTTTTTTTTTGTTTTTTTAATTTCTTTTGTTTTGTTTTATTTATTTATTTATTTTTTTATTTTTTTTTTGAGAAAAGGTGGATCATAGCTGCTTTCATTGTGGCATTAGTATGAGTGAGGAAATACATCAGTATCAACTACCGCAAACAGATTTGCTAAGTGATACAATAAACTTTGTCCTTTGTAGTTTGTAATTTGGCAAAAACAGAGCAATATAACTATATTGGGGAAAAAATCAACTACGTCCTCTTAAAGAAGCATCAGTTTGATGTCATTCTACCATTATGATCGGTTTGGTCCTTTTGCTGAAGCACTGTTGAGTATTGACCCACTTCACTAAATTACTCAGCAGTCTCATTGAAATTTTGAATGTATAATGCTTTCATGATAGATAACAAGAGATATTTTCATTCCTTTTTTCACAGAACAAATTTAAGAATATACCTTCTTAAATAACCTGATAAATATAGAAATAAAAACAAAATTAAAAGAAAAAATTTATATATGTGATTATAATTCAGACCATACAATTATTTATTAGTTAATGTCTGACTAAAAAATTTTGTTTAAGTGAAGAAGAAAGAAATGCTATTTTGTATCTAGTCTATGTAATAGGAGCAAAGCTATAGTGCTTTGTAAAGAACAAAATCCTTGGTGCTTTGGACTCTGTTTTTCAAAATTGGGGTTATAACAACAAATTAGCTAGCAAATTTGATGTACATAGTAAATCAAATTTTATGTATGAGAAATTCATGTGATATTTTTTTTTTTATTTTTTTTTTTACCGATGACCATTTGAAACTATTTTTCGGTTTTTCCCATCCAAAAATAGCCATGTTTAAAAATTAACAAAATGTTAAAAAATGTAAAAAAAAAGTTATATCCATTTTACTAGTAGATTACATATGTCTATTGGCTAAATTATATTTGTTGTTTTTTGAAGTTCAAATATCACAAAATAAGTCAATAAAACCAGAGCTTTGCTGATGTAAAAATATAAAAAATAAAAGATATAAAATAAAATATTTCAGAATTAAGTATACGTAAAAATATAAAAGACATGCGTACATAAAAAATATAAAATAATAAATATATGTATGTCAAAATATATAATGAAATTCATATTTATGTAAAAATATAAAATAAAAAATATATGTAACAAAATTAAATTGAAAAAAAATTTATATATCCAGCAGAAACGCGAACTGTGTTTGCATGAATTTTTAGGTTGATTCTTACTTTTGCAACTTTTTCATTTTTATCAATAAAAAAAAAATATTAGTGCAATCAGTTTCTCTCGCGCAATCAAACAATCAGAGGCGTGCTTCCTTCCCTACGCCTCTTCTTTCGTTCACGCTCGACAGACAGAACGTCTCCCTCATTTCCTTCCTCCGTGCATCCTTCGCTTCCCTCCCCTCTCCTCACCTCACCTCACAGCGCATCTCCTCTCTCGTTCCCCTTCTTCTCTCTCACCCCACATGTTTTTTCTTGTCTCCTTCCCTCAATCTAAATCTTTCTTCTCTACTTCCGCTCCATCTTCCTTCTATCTCCTTGTGTCTCATCCATATTTGATCTTTATTTTTCTATTCAAACATCTTTTTTCTTATATTATTATTTTCTGCAAGTAACTAATGATTCTAAGAAAGTAGATAAATATTTCCAAAGGAGTATCTAATATTTATAATCAAATTAATTATCTACTATACATAAGGAAGTAACTAATAATTTTTAATAGAGTATCTAATATAAGTAAGGGAGTATCTAATATGTTTATGTTGTGAGAATGATCATTAATGTTTCGTTATGGAAGTATATAAAGCAGTATTTTATTTATATTATGAGAGTACTTACATTTGACAAGGGAGTACCTAATAAGTTTAAATGAACAATTTATTTTATGTTTTGTTATGAAAATATATAATTAATGGTAACGAGTAACTAATAAGATGAAGGGAGTATCTAATAACTCAAATGAGAAATTATTTATGTGAGTAAGTAAACAACATAATGGAGTAATTAATATGTTCAAAAGTGTATTTTAATTAGACTCAGGAGTATATATATTTTCATAAGTGAGTATTTTATATAAATAACATGGTTGTATATTATAAGGGAGTATTTTATTTACATTAAGGGTGTGTTTGGATGGAGAAAGAATAAGAATAAGAATAAGGAATAAAGAGCCGGATTTAGAATCTCGTGCCAATCCTTATTCTTATTCAAATTCCATAGTTTTGTTAGTATAAGAATAAAGGGCCGGATAAGCCCAAATTCCTTATTCTTGTGTTGTTTGGGTTGCACAAGAATAAAAAATTTGGAGCTTATTCTTATCTGAATCCTTATTCTTGCTTATCCAAACACACCCTAAGGGAATAAATATATATTTGACAAGAGTTATAAAGGTGCGAAAAAAGAAGAGGTGAGGCATAGAGGAAATGAGACAGATGAGAGAGAGGAGCAGAGGAGATGAGAGAGAGGCGCGAGGGAAGGGAGACGTGGGTGAGGGAGAGGAAAGACGCAGAACGCAGTTTTTGTATTTAGCAGGAAGGAAAAACTTGTTTTTCTATTTTTACAGTTTTGATTAGAGCTTGAAATAACAAAAATATTGCTCCAGAAAATGATTGCATTTGGATGCATAAGCACAAGCTTAGTAACACAATTTTTGTTCAAGAACAAGCTATTCATCCTTATTCACTTCACTTCCAAACAAATCGTCAGATATGCCAACAAGTAATACTCAAGAGCTGGCGTCACACATTGATAGTTCATTTATTCTGATCACAAAAGGTTGCAACTTTAACGCAGCTCCTGTTGTCTCTCTATATTTGGATGACGTGTACCTTTCATCGGCACAACTTCTTGTCCACGCATATTAGTAAACCTCAATCTTGGATGGAGGAATGAACAGTGTCACATCTTCTGAAAATTTGCTAAGGCGTGCCGTTTTGTGTTATGAGGTGAGCCGCATTTGTTCACTTTCGTACTCTGCTGGATTTGTGGGCCTCTTTTTCCTGTGCCTCATTAATTATGGACCACAACTTAATTCTCTAGGAGAGTTGCATTTTATTTATTTATTTATTTTTAATGTTGTGATAGGTAAATAATTGATTCCGGTCAACCGTCCTTGCCTCCTTGGGGATCACATGAAACGATGGTAATTATCCATTAATCCCTAAAGTATCTTGCTTCTTTTCTATGGTGGAGTGTATAACTAACCATCATCAAACTTTCATTTGTAAAGTTGCTGTCAAAAAGAAAAAAAAAAGTGTAAGCAGTTAAATTGTGTGGGGCTATGAAAATTTTATTACTAACAACATAAGACATAACAATTGTTTCAAATTCAGAAATCTACATGAGGTAGAAGTGCACAACCTCTGTATGATTAGTAAACGACATAACGTAGAGTTCTTTTTTGTCTTATGTTTTGATTATAATCCAATAAGCCAACAAGGGTACAGGAATAAGTTATTCCAGATTTTTACGTTTAAAGATACCATGAAAATTTTCTAACTAAATAATTATACCTAGAAACGGATAAGCCGCATGCATTTATTTCTGAAAAAAAATTTCCCGTGCCATCCAAAATTAGCGAAATTGAGCATTTGCCATCCAAAACTAAAACCTTATGTTTTTGCCGCATTAAAATTCAAATTTTTTTGATAAATATTTTTTTTATAAGATAAATAACTTTCAAATAATAGGAATGAAAATTTGTGCCAACTATACCCTTAGTCGATTAGAGTCCAGTCGATTAATAAATCAAACACGGTCGAGACCTAGCATATCGATCGCTAGATAGATCGACTCAATCTGATATTTCCTCTTCGTATCTTCTTCTCTGGAGAAGAAAAGATGAACTTGATAGATTAGCGATTCTCTCCATCTCTGTCTCTGTCTCTCACACAACCGCCTCTCGTACAGGCTCCGTCTATGTCCCTTCACACAGTCAGATCTCTCTGGAACTGCACAACCGCCTCTTGCACTATCGCACGGACTCTTCCTCCGTCTTCGATCTCATCTTCGATTTTTTCACATAGAGGTTCATCTCCTGTTTCTTCTTCTTTTGTTTCTCCTTTTCACTCTAATCTATATATGTAATTACTATTTATAATCTTTTTTAATAAGTAAGATCTGAATCGTATTCTAGACCGTATAGACAGTTTAAATGTAGATTATTGTGATGAAATGACTTGGAATAAGTTCATAAACGGTTGAAATGCTCATATTATACTCAGAATATGCATTATATTCACTTTATAGGCATAATAACTATGTATAATCTAATTTTTTTAATAAGTAAGACATAAATCATATTTTAGCTCATATAGAGAGTTTAAATGTAATTGTGATGAAAAGACCTTGAATGAATGCAGAAACGATTGAAATGCTCAAATAATACTCAAATAAGCATTATTAGCACTTTATATGAGTAATTACTATGTATAATCCAATTTTATGAATAAGATAAGTATCATATTCTACACCATATAGATAGTTTAAAAATAGATTATTGTGATGAAATGACATAGAATGAATGCAAAAACGGTTAAAATGCTCGTATGATACTCAGATTATGCATTATATTTACTTCATAGGCGTAATAACTATGTATAATCCAATCTTTTTGAATAAGTAAGATCTGAATAATATTCTAGACCATATAAAAAGTTTAAATGTAGATTATTGAGATGAAATGACTTATAATAAATGCAGAAATGATTTAAATTCTCAAATGACATTCATAATAAGCATTATTTACATTTTATATGCGTAATTACTATGTATAATCCAATTTTTTTGAATAAGTAAGACATGAATCATATTCTAGAGAGTATAAATAGTTTAAATGTATATTTTTATGATAAAATGACTTAGAACGAGTCCAGAAATGATTGAAATTCTCAAATGATACTCAGAATTGCATTCTCTGCACTTTATATGCGTAATTACCATGTATAATCCAATCTTTTTGAATAAATAACACATTAATCATATTCTAGATAGTATAAAGAGTTTAAATATAGATTATTGTCATGAAATGACTTAGAACGAATCCAGAAACGATTGAAATGATCAAATAATACTCAGAATTGAATTATCTGCAATTTATATGCGTAATTACCATGTATAATCCAATCTTTTTAAATAAATAAAACATGAATCGTATTCTAGACAGTATAAAGAGTTTAAATGAAGATTATTGTGATGAAAAAACTTAGAACGAATCCAGAAACGATTAAAATGCTCAAATGATACTCAGAATTGCATAATCTGCAATTTATATACGTAATTACCATGTATAATCCAATCTTTTTGAACAAATAACACATGAATCATATTCTAGACTGTATCAAGAGTTTAAATGTAGATTATTGTGATGAAATGACTTAGAACGAATCCAGAAACGATTGAAATGCTCAAATGTTACTCAGAATTGCATAATCTGCAAATTATATACGTAATTACCATGTATAATCCAATCTTTTTGAATAAATAACACATGAATCATATTCTAGACTGTATCAAGAGTTTAAATGTAGATTATTGCGTTGAAATGACTTAGAACGAGTTCAGAAAAGATTGAAATGCTCGAATGATACTCAGAATTGCATTTTCTGCACTTTATATACGTAATTACCTTGTATAATCCAATCTTTTTAAATAAACAACACATTAATTATATTCTAGATAGTATAAAGAGTATAAATGTAGATTATTGTGATTAAATGACTTAGAACGAATCCAGAAACGATTGAAATGCTCCAATGATACTTGGAATTGTATTATTTGCACTTTATATGTGTAATTACCTTATATAAGCCAATTTTTTTGAATAATTAACACATGAATAAAATTATAGATAGTATATAAAGTTTAAATGTGGATTATTACGTTGAAAGGACTTAGAACGAGTCCAAAAACAATTGAAATGCTCAAATGATACTCAGAATAGCATTATCTGCACTTTATATGCGTAATTCCCATGTATAATCCAATCTTTTTCAATTAATAACAAATGAATCATATTCTAGATATTATCAGTAGTTTAAATATAGATTATTGTGATGAAATAACTTAGAACGAATCCAGAAACTATTGAAATGCTCAAATAATACTCAGAATTGCATTATCTGCAATTTATATGTGTCATTACCATGTATAATGCACTCTTTTTGAATAAATAACACATGAATCATATTCTAGACAGTGTCAGGAGTTTAAATATTCATAATTGCGCAAAAATAACTTAGAACGAGTCCAGAAACGATTGAAATGTGCTAATGATACTCAGAATTGCATTATCTGGACTTTATATGCTTAATTGCCATGTATAATCTAATCTTTTTTAATAAATAAAGCATGAATCATATTCTAGACAGTATAAAGAGTTTCAATGTAGATTATTGTAATTAAATGACTTAGAACGAATCCAGAAATGTTTGAAATGTTCAAATGATACTCAGAATTGCATTATCTGTACTTTATATACGTAATTACCATGTATAATCCAATCTTTTTGAATAAATAACAAATGAATCATATTCTAGACAGTATCAAGAGTTTAAATATAGATTATTATGTTAAAATGACATAGAACGAGTACAGAAACAATTGAAATGCTCAAATGATACTCAGAATTGCATTATCTGCACTAAATATGCGTAATTACCATGTATAATCCAATATTTTTTAATCAATAACACATGTATAATATTCTAGACAATATAGAGAGTTCAAATGTAGATTATTGTGATGAAATGAATTAGAACGAATCTAGAAACGTTTGAAATGCTCAAATGATACTCAAAATTGCATTATCTGCACTTTATATACGTAATTACCATGTATAATCTAATATTTTTGAATAAATAACAAATGAATTATATTATAGACAGTATCAACAGTTTAAATGTAGATTATAGCGTTAAATGGACTTAGAACGAGCCCAGAAATGATTTAAATGCTCAAATGATACTCAGAATTGCATCATCTGCAATTTATGTGCGTAATTACCATGCATAATCCAATCTTTTTGAATAAATAACACATGAATAATTTTCTAGATAGTATAAATAGTTTAAATGTACATTATTGTGATGAAATGACTTAGAACGAATCCAGAAACGATTGAAACTCTCAAATGACACTCAGAATTGCATTATCTGCACTTTATATGAGTAACTGCCATATATAAACCAAACTTTTTGAATAAATAACACACAAATAATATTCTAGACAGTATCAGGAGTTTAAATGTAGATTATTGCGTTGAAATGACTTAGAACGACTTCAGAAACGATTGCAATACTCAAATGATACTCAGAATTGCAATATCTGCACTTTATATACGTGATTACCATGTATAATCCAATATTTTGGAATAAATAACACATGAATAATATTCTTGACAGTATAAAGAGTTTAAATTTCGATTATTGTTATGAAATGACTTAGAACTAATCCAAAAATGATTGAAATACTTAAATGATACTCAGAAATGCATTATCTGCATTTTATATGTGTAATTACCATGTATAATCCAATCTTTTTGAATAAATAACACAAGAATCATATTTTAGACTGTATCAACAGTATAAATGTAGATTATTGTGATGAAATGACATAGAAAGAAACTAGAAACCTTTGAAATACTCAAATTATACTAAGAATTGTATTATCTGCACTTTGTATACATAATTACCATGCATAAAGCAATCTTTTCGAATAAATAACACACAAATATTTTTCTAGACAGTATCCGGAGTTTAAATGTATATTATTGTGATGAAAAGACTTATAACGAATCCAGAAACGATTGAATTGCTCAAATTATACTCAGAATTGCATTATCTGCACTTTATATGCGTAATTACCATATAAAAGCCAATCTTTTTGAATAAAAATACATGAATAACACTGTAGACAATATATAGAGTTTAAATTTAGATTATTGCGTTGAAATGACTTAGAACAAGTCCAGAAACGAGTGAAATGCTCAAACGATACCCAGAATTGCATTATCTGCACTTTATATGCGTAATTTACATGTATAATCCAAACTTTTTGAATAAATAACACACGAATAATATTCTAGACAGCATAAAGAGTTTAAATGTAGATTATTGTGATGAAATGGCTTAGAACAAATCCAGAAATGATTGAAATGCTCAAATGATACTAAGAATTGCATTATCTGCACTTTATATACGTAATTACCATGTATAATCCAATTTTTTGAAATAAATAACAAATGAATCATATTCTAAACAGTATAAAGAATTTAAATGTAGATTTTTGAGTTCAAATGACTTAGAAGGATTTCATAAACGATTGAAATGCTCAAATGAATCTTAGAATTACATTATCTGCACTTTATATGCATAATTACCATGTATAATCCAATCTTTTTGAATAAATAACAAATGAATAATATTATAGACAGTATCAACAGTTTAAATGAAGATTATAGCGTTAAAAGGACTTAGAACGAGCCCAGAAACGATTGAAATGCTCAAATGATACTCAGAATTGCATCATCTGCAATTTATGTGCGTAATTACCATGCATAATCCAATCTTTTTGAATAAAAAACACATGAATAATTTTCTAGATAGTATAAAGAGTTTCAATGTACATTATTGTGATGAAATGATTTAGAACGAATCCAGAAATGATTGAAACTATCAAATGATACTCAGAATTGCATTATCTGCACTTTATATGAGTCACTGCCATATATAAGCCAAACTTTTTGAATAAATAACACACGAATAATATTCTAGACAGTATCAGGGGTTTAAAATGTAGATTATTGCGTTCAAATGACTTAGAACGACTTCAGAAACGATTAAAATGCTCAAATGATACTCAAAGTTGCAATATCTGCACTTTATATACGTGATTACCATGTATAATCCAATATTTTGGAAAAATAACACATGAATAATACTCTTGACAGTATAAAAAGTTTAAATTTCGATTATTGTGATGAAAAGACTTAGAACGAATCCAAAAACAATTGAAATACTTAAATGATACTCAGAAATGCATTATCTGCACTTTATATGTGTAATTACCTTGTATAATCCAATCTTTTTGAATAAATAACACAAGAATCATATTCTAGACTGTATCAACAATATAAATGTAGATTATTGTGATGAAATGACATAGAAAGAATCTAGAAACATTTGAAATGCTCAAATGATACTAAGAATTGTATTATCTGCACTTTGTATACAAAATTACCTAGCATAAGGCAATCTTTTTGAAAAAATAACACACGAATATTTTTCTAGACAGTATTAGGAGTTTAAATGTATATTATTGTGATATAACGAATCCAGAAACGATTGAATTGCTCAAATTATACTCAGAATTGCATTATCTGCACTTTATATGCGTAATTACCATATAAAAGCAAATCTTTTTGAATAAAAAATGCATGAATAATATTGTAGACAATATATAGAGTTTAAATTTAGATTATTGCGTTGAAATGACTTAGAACAAGCCCAGAAACGAGTGAAATGCTCAAACGATACCCAGAATTGCATCATCTGCACTTTATATACGTAATTTCCATGTATAATCCAAACTTTTTGAATAAATAACACACGAATAATATTCTAGACAGCATAAAGAGTTTAAATGTAGATTATTGTGATGAAATGGCTTAGAACGAATCCAAAAACGATTGAAATGCTCAAATGATACTAAGAATTGCATTATCTGCACTTTATATACGTAATTACCATGTATAATCCAATTTTTTGAAATAAATAACAAATGAATCATATTCTAAACAGTATAAAGAATTTAAATGTAGATTTTTGAGTTCAAATGACTTAGAAGGATTTCATAAACGATTGAAATGCTCAAATGAATCTTAGAATTACATTATCTGCACTTTATATGCATAATTACCATGTATAATCCAATCTTTTTGAATAAATAACACACGAATCATCTTCTAGACAGTATAAAGAGTATAAATGTAGATTATTGTGATGAAATGACTTAGAACGAATCTAGAAACGTTTGAAATGCTCAAGTGATATTCAGAATTGCAATATCTGCACTTTATATACGAAATTACCATGTATAATCCAATCATTTTTAATAAATAAAATATGAATCATATTCTAGACAGTATGAAGAGTTTAAATGTAGATTATTGCGTTAAAATGAAAAAGAACGAGTCCAAATACGATTGAAATGCTCAAATAATACTCGGAATTGCATTATCTGCGCTTTATATGAGTAATTATCATGTACAATCAAATATTTATGAATAAATAACACATTTATCATATTCTAGACATTATAAAGAGTTTAAATATAGATTATTGTGATGAAATGCCTTAGAACGAATCCAGAAACGATTGAAATGCGCAAATGATACTCAGAATGGCATTGCCTGCACTTTATATAAGTAATTACCACATATAATTCTATCTTTTTAAAAAATAACACACGAATAATATTGTAGACAATATATAGAGTTTAAATGTAGATTATTGCTTTGAAAAAGACTTAGAACAAGTCCAGAAACGATTGAAATGCTCAAATGATACTCAGAATTGCATTATCTGCACTTTATATGCATAATTTTCATGTATAATCCAATCTTTATGAATAAATAACACATGAATCATATTCTAAACAGTATAAAGAGTTTAAATGTAGATTATTGTGATGAAATGACTTAAAAGAAATCATGAAACGATTGAAATACTCTAATGATACTCAGAATTGCATTATCTGCACTTTATATGCGTAATTACCATGTATAATACAATCTTTTTGAAGAAATAACACATGAATCATATTCTAAACAGGATAAATAGTTTAAATGTAGATTATTGTGATGAAATGACTTAGAACGAATAAAGAAATGATGGAAATCCTCAAATGATACTCAGAATTGGATTATATGCATAATTACCATATAAAAGCCAATCTTTTTGAATAAATAAAACATGAATAATATTATAGACAATATATAGAGTTTATATTTAGATTATTGCATTGAAATGACATAGAACGAGTCCAGAAACGAGTGAAAAGCTCAAACGATACTCAGAATTGGATAATTTGAACTTTATATGCGTAATCACCATGTATAATCCAAACTTTTTGAATAAATAGCACATGAATAATATTCAAGACAGTATAAATAGTTTAAATTTAGATTATTGTGATGAAATGACTTAGAAAGAATCCAGAAATGATTGAAATGCTCAAATGATACTCAGAAGTGCATTATCGACACTTTATATACGTAATTACCATGTATAATCTAATTTTTTTGAATAAATAACATATGAAACATATTCTAGACTGTATCAAGAATTTAAATGCAGATTATTGCGTACAAATGACTTAGAACGAGTCCCGAAACGATTGAAATGCTCAAATGATACACGGAATTGCATTATCTGCACTTTATATGCGTTATTACCATGTATAATCCAATCTTTTTGAATAAATAACACATGAATTATATTCTAGACAGTATAAAGAGTTTAAATGTAGATTATTGTGATGAAATGACTTAGAAAATATCAACAAACGATTGAAATGCTCTAATGATACTCAGAATTGCATTATCTGCACTTTATATGCGTAATTAACATGTAAAATCCAATCTTTTTGAATAAATAACACATGAATAATATTGTAGACAATATATAGAGTTTAAATGTAGTTTATTGCATTAAAAATGACATATAACGGGTCCAGAAACGATTGAAAGGCTCAAATGATACTCAAAATTGCATTATCGGCACATAATATACGTAATTACCTTGTATAATCCAATCTTTTTGAATAAATAACACATGAATCATATTCTAGACAGTATCAATAGTTTAAATGTATATTATTGTTATAAAATGAATAAGAACGAGGCCAGAAATGATTGAAATGCTCAAATGATACTTAGAATGGCATTATCCGCACTCTATATGCGTAAATACCATGTATAATCCAATTTTTTTGAATAAATAACACATGAATCATATTCTAAACTGTATAAAGAGTTTAAATGTAAATTATTGTGATGAAATGACTTAGAACGAGTCCAGAAGCGATTGAAATGCTCAAATGATCTGCAATTTATATACGTAATTACTATATATAAGCCAATATTTTTGAATAAACAACACATGATTAATATTATAGATAATATATAGAGTTTAAATGTAGATTATTGAGTTGAAATGGCTTAGAACGAATCAAATAACAATTGAAATGCTAAAATGATACTCGGAATTGCATTATCTGCACTTTAAATTCGTAATTACAATATATCACCCAATCTTTTTGAATAAATAACATATGAATTAACTTCCAGACAGAATAAAGAGTTTAAATGTAGATTATTGTGATGAAATGACTTAAAATGAATCAAGAAACGATTGAAATGCTAAAATGATACTCAGAATTGCATTATCTGCACTTTATATGTATAATTACCATATATAAATCAATCTTTTTGAATAAATAACATATGAATTATATTTTAGACAATATAAAGAGTTTAAATGTAGATTATTGTGATGAAATGACTTAAAAAAAATCATGAAACGATTGAAATGCTCTAATGATACTCAGAATTGCATTATCTGCACTTTATATGCGTAATTACCATATATAATCCAATATTTTTGAATAAAAATAACACATCAATTATATTCTAGACAGTATAAAGAGTTTAAATGTAGATTATTGTGATGAAATGACTTACAACGAATTATAAAACGATTGCAATGCACAAATGATACTCAAAATTGCATTATCTGGACTTTATATGGGTAATTACCATACAAAAGCCATTCTTTTTGAATAAATAACACATGAATAATATTATAGACAATATATAGATTTTAAATTTAGATTATTGCGTAGAAATGACTTGGAACGAATCTAGAAACGAGTGAAATGCTCAAACGATACCCGGAATTGCATCATCTGCACTTTATAAGCGTAATTAATATGTTTATTCCAAACTTTTAGAATAAATAGCACACGAATAATATTCAAGATAGTATAAAGAGTGTAAATGTAGATTATTGTGATGAAATGACTTAGAACGAATTCAGAAATGATTGAAATTCTCAAATGAGACTCAGAATTGTAGTATCTCGCTTTATACATGTAATTACCATGTATAATCCAATCTTTTTGAGTAAATAACATATGAAACATATTTTAGACTGTATCAAGAGTTTAAATGTAGATTATTGAGTTGAAATGACTTAAAACGAGTCCAGAAACGATTGAAATTATCAAGTAATACTCAGAATTGCAATATCTGCACTTTATTTGCATTATTACCATGTATAATCCAACCTTTTTGAATAAATAACATATGAATCACATTCTAGACAGTATCAAGATTTTAAATATAGATTATTGTGAAGAAATGACTTAAAACGAATCAAGAAACGATTGAAATGCTCAAATGATACTCAGAATTGAATTATCTGCACTTTATATGCGTAATTACCATATATAATCCAATATTTTTGAATAAATAACACATGAATTATATTCTAGACAGTGTAAAGAGTTTAAATGTAAATTATTATGATGAAATGACTTAAAATGAATCAAGAAACGATTGAAATACTAAAATGATACTCAGAATTGCATTATCTGCAATTTATATGCGTAGTTACCATGTATACTCCAATCTTTTTGAATAAATAACACATGAATCATATTATAAATAGTATAAACAGTATAAATGTACATTATTGTGACGCAATGACTTAGAAGGAGTCAACAAACGATTGAAATGCTGAAATGATACTCAGAATTGCATTATCTACACTTTATATACGTAATTACCATATATAAGCCAATCTTTTTAAATAAATAACACACGAATAATATTGTAGACAATATATAGAGTTTAAATGTAGATTATTGCTTTGAAAAAGACTTAGAACAAGTCCAGAAACGATTGAAATGCTCAAATGATACTCAGAATTGCATTATCTGCACTTTATATGCATAATTTTCATGTATAATCCAATCTTTATGAATAAATAACACATGAATCATATTCTAAACAGTATAAAGAGTTTAAATGTAGATTATTGTGATGAAATGACTTAAAAGAAATCATGAAACGATTGAAATACTCTAATGATACTCAGAATTAAATTATCTACACTTTATATGCGTAATTACCATATATAATCTAATATTTTTGAATCAAAATAACAAATCAATTATATTCTAGACAGTATAAAGAGTTTAAATGTGGGCTATTTTGTTGAAATGACTTAAAACAAATCAAGAAACGAATGAAATGCTCAAATGATACTCAGAATTGCATTATCTGCACTTTATATGCGTAATTACCATGTAAAATCCAATCTTTTTGAATAGATAACACATGAATCTTATTCTAAACGGTATAAAGAGTGTAAATGTAGATTATTGTGAAGAAATGACTTAGAACGAATCAACAAACGATTGAAATGCTCAAATGATACTCAGAATTGCATTATCTGCACTTCATATGCATAATTACCATATCTAAACCAATCTTTTTGAATAAATAACATATGAATAATATTGTAGACAATATATAGAGTTTAAATGTAGATTATCGCGGTAAAAATGACATAGAACGAGTCGAAAAACGATTGAAATGTTCAAATGATACTCAGAATTGCATTATCGGCAATTTATATGCGTAATTACCATGTATAATTCTATCTTTTTAACAAACAACACGTGATTAATATTATAGATAATATATAGAGTTAAAATGTAGAATATTGCGTTGAAATGACTTAGAACGAATCCAATAACGATTGAAATGCTCAATTGATACTCAGAATTGCATTATCTGCAATTTATATTCGTAAATACCATATATAATCCAATCTTTTTGAATAAATAACACATGAATTGTATTCTAGACAGTACAAAGAGTTTAAATGTAGATTATTGTGATGAAATGATTTAAAACGAATCTAGAAACGATTGAAATTCTCAAATGATACTCAGAATTGCATTATCTGCACTTTATATGCGTAATTACCATGTATAATACAATCTTTTTGAATAAATAACACATATTTAATATTATAGATAATATATAGAGTTTAAATGTAGAATATTGCGTTGAAATTACTTAGAACGAATCCAATAACGATTGAAATGCTCAAATGATAATCAGAATTGCATTATCTGCATTTTATATGCGTAATTACCATATATAATCCAATATTTTTGAATAAATAACACATGAATAATATTCTAGACAGTATAAAGAGTTTAAATCTAGATTATTGTTTTAAAATGAATTAGAACGAATCCAGAAACGATTGAAATGCCAAAATGATACACAAAATTGCATTATCTGTACTTTATATGCGTAACTACCATGAATAATCCAATCTTTTTGAATAAATAACACATGAATCATGTTCTAAACAGTATAAATAATTTAAATGTAGATTATTGTGATTAAATGACTTAGAATGAATCAAGAAACGATTGAAATCCTCAAATGATACTCAGAATTGCATTATATGCGTAATTACCATATAAAGGCCAATCTTTTTAAATAAATAACACTTGAATAATATTATAGACTATATATAGAGTTTAAATTTAGATTATTGCGATGAAATGACATAGAACAAGTCCAGAAACGAGTGAAATGCTTAAACGATACCCAGAATTGGATCATCTACACTTTATATGCGTAATTACCATATATAAGCCAAACTTTTTGAATAAAAAGCACACGAATAATATTCAAGACAGTATAAAGAGTTTAAATGTAGTTTATTGCATTAAAAATGACATATAACGGATCCAGAAACGATTGAAAGGCTCAAATAATACTCAAAATTGCATTATAGGCACTTAATATACATAATTACCTTGTATAATCTAATATTTTTAAATATATAACATATGAATCATATTCTAGACAGTATCAAGAGTTTAAATATAGATTATTATGATGAAATGACTTAGAACGAATCCAAAAACGATTGAAATGCTCAAATGATACTCAGAATTGAATTATTTGCACTTTATATGCGTAATTACCACGTACAATCCAATATTTTAGAATAAATAACACATGAATTATATTCTTGGCAGTATAAAGAGTTTACATGTAGATTATTGTGATGAAATGACTTAAAATGAATCAAGAAACGATTGAAATGCTCAAATGATACTCAGAATTGCATTGTCTACATTTTATATGTGTAGTTACCATGTATACTCCAATATTTTTGAATAAATAACACATGAATCATATTCTAAACAGTATAAACAGTATAAATGTAGATTGTTGTGATGTAATGACTTAGAACGAATCAACAAACGATTGAAATGCTGAAATTATACTCAGAATTGCATTATCTGCACTTTATGTGCGTCATTACCATATATAAGTCAATCTTTTTTAATAAATAACACATGAATAATATTGTAGACAAGATTATTTCGTTAAAAAAAGACTTAGAACGAGTCCAGAAACGATTGAAATGCTCAAATGATACTCAGAATTGCATTATCGGCACTTTATATGCGTAATTACCATATGTAATCTAATCTTTTTAAATAAATAAAACAAGAATCATATTCTAGACAGTATCAAGAGTTTAAATGTAGATTATTATTTTAAAATGAATTAGAACGAGTCCAGAAACGATTGAAATGCTCAAATGAAACTCAGAATTGCATTATCTGCACTTTATATTCGTAAATACCATGTGTATTCCAATCTTTGTGAATAAATAACACATGAATCATATTCTAGACACTATAAAGAATTTAAATGTAGATTATTGTGATGAAATGACTTAGAACGAATCCAGAAACGATTGAAATGCTCAAATGATACTCAGAATTGCATTATGTGCACTTTATATGCGTAATTACCATATATAAGCCAATCTTTTTTAATAAATAACACATGATTAATCTTATGGATAATATATAGAGTTTAAATGTAGATTATTGGATTGAAATGACTTAGAACGAATCCAATAACGGTTAAAATGCTCAAATGATACTCAGAAGTGCATTATCTGCATTTTATATGTATAATTACCATGTATAATCCAATCTTCTTGAATAAATAACACATGAATAATATTATAGACAGTATAAAGAGTTTAAAAATAGATTATTGTGATGAAATGACTTAGAACGAGTTTAGAAACGATTGAAATGCTCTAATGATACTCAGAATTGCATTAACTGCATTTTATATGCGTAATTACCATGTATAATCCAATCTTTTTGAATAAATAACACATGAATCATATTCTAGACAATATATAGAGTTTAAATGTAGATTATTGCGTTGAAATGACTTAGAACGAGTCCAGAAACGATTGAAATGTTCAAATGATACTCAGAATTGCATTATCTGCATTTTATATGCGTAATTACCATGTATGATCTAATCTTTTTGAATAAATAACACATGAATCATATTCTAGACAGTATAAATAGTTTAAATATAGATTATTGTGATGAAATGACTTAGAAGGAATTCAGAAACGATTAAAATGCTTAAATGTACTCAGAATTGCAATATTTGCACTTTATATGCGTAATTACTATGTATAAGCCAATCTTTTTGAATAAATAAGATATAAATCATATTCTAGACTATATAAAGAGTTTAAATGTAGATTATTGTGATGAAATGATTTCGAATGAATCCAGAAACGATTGAAATGATCAAATCATACTTAGAATTGCATTATTTGCACTTTATATGCGTAATTGTTATGTATAATCCAATCTGTTTTAATAAATAAGATATGAATCATATTGTCGACAGTATGAAAAGTTTAAATGTAGATTATTGTGATGAAATGACTTGGAATGAATCCAGAAACGATTGAAATGTTCAAATAATACTCAGAATTGCATTATTTTCACTTTATATGCGTAATTACTATGTATAATCCAATCTTTTTGAATAAACAAGATATGAATCATATTCTCCACGGTATAATGAGTTTAAATGTAGATTATTGTAATGAAATGACTTAGAATGATTCCAGAAACAATTGGAATGCTCAAATCATACTCAGAATTGCATTATTTGCATTTTATATGCGTAATTATTATGTATAATCTAATCTTTTTGAATAAATAAGATATGATTAATATTTTAGATATTATAAAGAGTTTATATGTAAATTATTGTGATGAAATGAGTTAGAATGAATCTAGAAACATTTGAAATGCTCAAATGATACTCAGAATTGCATTATTTGCACTTTATATGCGTAATTACCATGTATAATCTAATCTTTTTGAATAAATAAATAGACAGTATAAAAAGTTTAAATGTAGATTATTATAGTAAAATGACTTAGAATGAATCGAAAATCGATTGAAATGCTCAAATGTACTTAGAATTGCAATATTTGCACATTATATGCACAATTACTATGTATAAACCATTTTTTTTAATAAATAAAGTATGAATCATATTTTAGATGGTATAAATAGTTTAAATGTAGATTATTATGATAAAATGACTTAGAACGAGTCCAGAAATGATTGAAATTCTCAAATGATACTCAGAATTGCATTATTTGCACTTTATATGTGTAATTATTATGTATAATCTATTTTTTTTTGAATAAAGAAGATAAGAATCATATTCTAGATATTATAAAAAGTTTATATGTAGATTTTTGTGATGAAATGAGTTAGAATGAATCCAAGAACGATTGAAATGATCAAATGATACTCAGATTTGCATTATTTGCACTTTATATGCGTAATTACCATGTATAATCTAAACTTTTTGAATAAATTGAATTATTGGAGCAAATCACCACTTTCATCCTAAAACTTAAATATAAAATATACTTTTGTAAAAATATTTTTTATTTTTTATTTTTGGCAAATCAAAGCCCGTAGGCAAGTACAAATGTCATTTTGGATGAAATGCATCTATACACTATCAGTTGTCTAGATGAAATACCTCGAAGTGCAGGTCAATTTGCTTATGAATATCAGTGCCAGTAATAACATATGTTGGCACTCCAATCAATCACCGAGGAACAAAATGTTATTTGTATTTTACATCTATCTGCAAACTTTATTCTCCTCATGTGAAAAAAGAATATCTCTACATTATATTAAGCTCTGTTCCTTAAAGAAATTAGGACATTACGAGCTGCTACATTACCAAAATTATTGTCATTTAGATATATACTCTGCCAAAATAAAGCTCTTAAATGGAGACTCCTAATCTTAACTTTTCGAAACTAGCAAGCCTCAAATTGTGTTGCTATTTTTCTGAGAAAACAACATCCATATCTCATTAACCCTGCCAGTAAACTCAAATGGGGAGTTGTACTGTGCCACAGTATCTGCCGATGTGGGGTCTGCTTTCCTTCCCTGGTCCACAGCTGATGCCCAATTAGACCTCTGAAGGCTTGAATATAGAGCGAATGCCTCCTCAGTCCTCACCAAGGGAATCATCAGACAAAAATCCACTAAATTGCCTGACTGCAGCATAAGTGGGTCCCCACTTCTGAAGGTGGAGCCCGTCAGCTGATGGTGGATCTGCTTGATTCTTCTTTGGCACATAGAAACTCACGACAAACGATGATGCACAGAATGGTCCGTCGCTGGGTGAGACCTGAGTGATCACGGGACCCGTCATCTTTATTGTCTCATTGTATGCGTTTTTCCCTTGGATGTAATCACAACCTACAAAAAGAAAAGAGTTCATGCCGGTGTTACCTTTGGAGTTGGAAAACAAAGTTAGATAAGTGGTCCGGATAACAGTTCAAGTTGCTTGTTGTGACAAGCTACTATCACTTTTCCAGTTTCCTGCATTGCATCTTTTTTTTTTTTTTTAAGACCACCCGTAGGCCAGCTGCTATCTCTATGACCGTTAAACAGCTCTTGACTCATTCACAGTCACAAAATTAAACCCTATCCACTCTATATATACCAAGACCCTCATGTGTAATTGAACACATTAATTACAATTTCGTGACCTCAGTGGAACAAACCCAGTCCAACATATGCAACACATGTTTCACCTGTTAGCCTCCAATCCATGGAGTTTGTTCATAGGCGGTTTCACCTTATTTCTCCTATGGGGAGCAGCCCGAGCACTTGAATGGGCCTGGCTCAGGCCAAGGTGTCTTGACCGGGCGCTGAGGAAGCAAGGGTTGCGTGGTACTATGTATCGGCCCCTTGCCGGCGATATGAATGATAATGCCCGGCTCAGCAAAGAAGCACGTGCCAAGCCTATGCCGCTTTCACACGACATTACCCCTCGCGTAGTGCCTTATCTACATCGCACCATGAAAGAATTCGGTGAGTATGAGAAATTTTTTTTTAATTTTCTTTTTGTTTTGATGGACGAATTACTTTATTTGGTGATACGAGGCACTCAGGCTAACCTTTCTTGTTGTCCTCACAAAATTCAAACATTTCAAAATTTTCAGACTACAATATACCTTCTAATTTACATCATCACCAACGGATATAAAATCATTTGGTTCATTCATGGATTAATGCTCTTTTGCAATATTTGTTCCTACTTTACATTTTCAGTCCCTCTCCTTATTTATTTTAGTTTGTCAAGCTTATGTTATTCGTTTGGTCCTCTCAGAATCCGAACTTATCAAATTCACACATATACCTTCAATATCCCAAATAAATGGTCATCACTTTGATTGGTGCTCGTTAATCTGCTGTAAGAAATTTGATTTCACTTTTCCAAAATATAGGCAAAAATTCCTTTACTTGGTTTGGGCCCTACCCAAGTGTTAACATCATGGATCCAGAATTAGTGAGGGAAATTCTATCAAATAAATTCGGCCATTTTGAGAAACAAAAGATAGGTCCAGTGGGTCGATTGTTAGCTGATGGGCTTTCAATTCATGAAGGGGAGAAATGGGCTAAGCACAGAAGAATTCTCAACCCTGCTTTTCATGTAGAGAAGTTAAAGGTAATTAATTATAAAAATAATAAAGTAGTAAGTACTATTTTTATTCTTTGGAATTAACCTTGTTCTTTCTGTTGTCATCCTTCCATATAAACATATTTAGCTACGTATGAAAGGAAATTTTGTCATTCGACCAACTTTCTTGTGCATTTTATTTATTCATGTGGGCAAAAAGAGGAGCAATTCATATTCAGCATGCCAAATATACACCTCAAGGTTTCAGAAAGAGAATTTTGAAGTTCCAAATTTGGATTATGCAAATATAGCACATTTATTCAAAACGAGAAGCTAAATAAAAGTGTGTAAGTTTTCTTTTGCAGAGGATGCTACCTGCATTCTCTAGTTGTTGCGATGAGCTTGTTGACAGATGGGAGAACTCAGTAGGTCCTGACGGGTCATTTGAGATAGATGTTTGGCCAGAGATGCAAAATTTAACGGGAGATGTCATTTCAAGGGCAGCATTTGGCAGTAGTTACAATGATGGGAGACGTATTTTCCAGCTCCAAAGCGAACAAGCTGAATGTTTTATTAAGGCTCTTCCCACCCTTGTCATACCTTTCAATTGGTATTAGTTCTTTCCCTTATTATTATGGTTCTTCTTTTCGAAGTGATATTTGTGATCAGTTAATGATTGTGGGCAGTAAAAGCAGTCAAGCAAATCAGTTGACAAATTTACATTTTGCTTCCGCCTAAGTTTGCCTTTCGTCTGTACTGTTAATTTACATTTGGTGATATACAGAATTGATGTCTAGTTCTTCTAAATTAACCTCAGCATTCTTGAGAAATATTTTAGAAGTATTAGGTAATTAGGACAATGAACTATGTTCTAATGTAAAAGAAAACGTAAAAGGAAAAATAAAAAAGAAGGTAAAGGGTACTAATGACTAAATATGGTTCTCTTATTTCTAGTTCCATGTTTAACCATTGCCTACAAACTGGGTGTGCTGTGCATATTCTTTTCAAATATTATAACTGATATTTGGGCGTTATTCACTGGTTTCACAGGTACTTACCAACTGAAAATAATAAGAGGATGAAGCAGACTGCAAGGGAGGTCCGAACACTTCTCATGGGCATAATTACAAAAAGGGAGAAGGCCATCCAAAGTGGAGAGGCCACAAAAGATGACTTGCTTGGTTTATTGCTAGAGTCGAACATGAGGGAAATGGGGCAAAATGAGAAATCAAACTCCAGTCTAGGCATGACAATCGATGAGGTGATAGAAGAGTGCAAGCTATTTTACCTTGCGGGACAGGAGACCACATCAGTTCTTCTGACCTGGACTTTGGTTGTGTTAAGCATGCATCCTGAGTGGCAAGAGATGGCACGTGAAGAGGTCTGGCAACATTTTGGGAAACAAAAGCCAGATTTTGATGGCTTGAGTCGACTTAAAATTGTGAGTAATTATCTTGAAAATAATTTTTAAATGCAGAGCGATCATACTTCCACTTTATGCTCAAGCTTGAGTAATTTTTTTTTTTTTCACGAGATTCATAGGACATATTGTGATTTTTATTGAAGTAAGATTCTGTAATCCTGTGTTTTTTAGGATAAATGAAAATACCAAATCAATAAATAGTAGTGCCAAGTTATAATATGTATTTACCAGTATATTCAAACTAAGTTTTAAAAACAGTGGCTATTTAAAAGTGGTATTATACTTGTCGATTATATTAGTTTGTGATGAATTGAGAAGTGAGAACATCCTGCTATAGTGTTAATTTATATATATGTTTCTCTATTTAACCCAGCCACAAAATTTGTTATTTCATATTCTCTAATTTAATTTTTATTTGCAGGTGAGCATGATACTATACGAGGTGCTTCGCCTGTACTCTCCAGTTATTGTGCTTTCCCGTCAAACATACAAAACCATGCAACTTGGTGATATAACCATTCCACCTGGTGTGCTCCTAGGATTACCAATACTACTCATCCACCATGACCCTGTCATATGGGGCCCTGATGCTACCGAGTTCAAACCAACACGGTTTTCTGAAGGCATCTCAAAGGCAACAAAGAATGGTCAGCAAGCCTTCTTTCCCTTTGGGTGGGGTCCAAGAATCTGCATTGGGCAGAATTTTGCACTCCTTGAGGCTAAGATGGCGTTGAGTATGATTCTTCAGCATTTCAAATTTGAGCTGTCAGAGAATTACCAGCATGCTCCTTACCCTGTTTTAACGGTACATCCTCAGCATGGTGCACCCATTGAGTTTCACAGGTTATGATAAACTATGATTTACAGAAAAAATATGCAGAATGTAAGATTAATTATAGTTACGCTGTAGTATCTCTTTATTAGTTTTGAAAGATAATATTGGATGTTACTCTTTTACTAGAGTTGAAATTATTGTAGAGTGTATACAAATCTGCTTTTGCTGTTGAATTCTGCATAGCCTCTCTGCAAATCAATTAATTTGGTTTTAACCTGATGTTCGCCTGTTGCAGATTTTCTGTAGGTTGCTGTTATCGGAAAGCTTGCACCAGTTAGGTGATAAGCTTACAAGTAAATTAAGCCAAGTGCAGATTTTATTTTGATTTCTAACCAAAGAAAATCTTGGATTAATTTACTTGGATTAATTACTTGCACCAGTTACCGGTAATCAAGATGTTTCAATTATCCGAATCTAACATAATAAAGAGAATATGAAAGAAAAATATTAAATCAAGTAATCTTAAGTATATTAAATTTAACTACTCTTTTGAAATTTCGAGGACGAAATTTTTTTGAGGGGGTGAAATGTAACATATGAGAAAATATCAGGCTACGTTAATTAGAATAATTTTATTAGTAATATTGAAATAAATAAAACTCAGGGATAACCTAAATTATTAAATAAAAACTTTAAGAAATAAATTGAATGCAACAATAAAATTGAATCGAAATCGAAAATTTCTACCTTATGTTGTACCTATAATCAGCCTACGTGATTCTAGCAAAATTAAAGATTGAGTATACTGAAATTCATAATCAAAACAATTAAAATTCTAAAAGAAATAATAATAAATATTAATTTATATGAGTTGCAGCATCTTTGATCACACAAATCTTGTCACAGAAAATCCAGAGAATGAATTTTTAATAAAACACAAATCTTTTCTCTTTCTTCTTTGTCATCTCCTCTTCTCTCTCGATCCCCTTCGCTCTTATCTCCTCCTCTCTTCTCTCCAATATTTATCGAAGTGCACAGATCAAGGCAGGATGTGATGAGACAAACCAATAGGCGACGGCCACCTCTAGTCGGTGCTCTCTTATTCTTATAAAGTTGTCTTGTCCCTCTCTAATTCTTGGGTAAAATTAAGGTGTGGTTCAAATCCGAAATTGAGAATTTGCAATTACTGGTTGGTGATACGTTTTCCACTTTTAATTAAGTTTAGTATAGTTTTCTGTTGTTAGCTGAATAGAAACAATGGAGCTTTAGTGGGAACCAGTCTTATATATGGGAAATTCTAGGAAAATTAGGGTTTATCCTTAAAACCGAATTTGGGAAACTCCTGGTATGTTAATGATGATGGTTATGGATGATTATAGTGAGAGAGTTGTTTGGATTAGCTACTTATTGCTAAGGGTTGATGCAAACTGGTTCTATGAGATCCCATGTGGCTATTGGTGTTGCAACTCACCGTTATCCTTTTTGTAAATTAACTATTTCATTGAATAAATTACTTTGGCTAATTCAAAAGTCAGATTCATATGGAAAATATACCAAAAATATTCTATGAATTATAATGAACAATTTCATGCTCTCAGATTAGACATCCCGTCAGATTTTACCGTTACTTCAATTTATTTCATTTAATTTCTTGATTATATAATTCCTAATTTCATAAATTATTGATTCAGAAAATGTTAGGACTTGGTTTACCGTCTTAACAGTCAATATCGTTACAATTGGTTTTAAAAAATTTTCTCTCGGTTCTGTGACAACACCTATATAACCTTTCATGTGGCAGATGACTGAAATTCAGAAATTGATTTATAAAGCTTGAATAATTAATTTTGGAACACATAAAATATCCAAATGTCAGAAATGATATTCCCAGAAATTTTAATGATTCATCATGTTTCTGACAGTATATATGCTTGGAACATAATTTGGATCATATTTGACTATTATATAATTGTAAACAGTATTTATGCTGTATAAACTAAATGATGATCATCAAATATCATTATCGAGAAACATTCATATAATTATATCATTTAATTTTTTGATCATATATATAATTCATCAGTAGTTGAATTCTGAACAAATTCAGATTACTCTCAAGTCTCAATATTATAAATGGCTATTAAATAATTAATAAATAATTTACTTATCTCAGGACTCGAGTCAGTCATGCAGGTTCAACCTTATTTAGTCGGCAATGTCATGGATATGACAACACTTCGGAGAGATAGTCCAAGTCTAATATTATTTTTACATTTCTATTCATTTCCGGCACAAACACATTTAGTTTTATGAGGGAACACTCTATCGTCGCGATCGCCTGGACCGACTAAGCTGCCGACGCTCCTGTAATCCCCTATCACTGGAGAAACATGCAACAAAAATGCACGAATGAGAAATAATTCTCAATACAGATTTTAGTTCCAGAATACGAATTTTTGTACAAAATCCAAGTTCTAGAATCAATACATGAAATAATAAATGTAAATGAATTTAAAGTCACAAGAATAATTTAATAACAGAATCTTATTTAACAGAGTACCGCTAACACAAGGTGAAACGGTCCTATTACCAGTATTCTATCAAAGAATAACATGCAAACAACATGAAATAAGCATAACATTATAAATAAACAATTTATAATTAATACAGATCATCCAAGTTTCTCATGAGCAACCAGAGAGAAACCATTTCCCTCGACCCAGGGTCCAACATCCAGGTAGCAAAACAAAAGAAAACTTCCAGCAATCATAGCAATCATAGATATACGGTTTGTATATATATAAAAAATAATAGACATTTATTCATAGCCTGTGTTTGAACATAATTCGATAATCTTTTAATATACAATGAACGGTTAAGTTGATACTATTAAATAAATTTTTTCTTCACTCGATATAAATAAATGAGAATTATTAAATTCATCCTATTAAAAAATTAATTCGTTCACTGACTCACTGTATATAAAGACATGATATATTATTACTTTTTTAATATGTATATACTACGAAGATCCTTAATCTTTTATGTTAGTAAAAGTTATAGATGTTGTAATTAAGTTGTTGCATCGAACGGCATCCTAATTCTAAGGCTACCCAAATTAGACTTTTACGTACGAAAGAGAAACTTCAAAAGTATTGTCTTAAATCCATTTTTCCATTCTAATAGAATAAACTTAGTCAAAATTTCAAATGTGCACAGATATTGCCTAAAAATTTTAAAAGAAATTGATAAAGGAAAGGAACATTCCTTTGTCCAGTTATTATGGCACACAATAAATTGCTCAACTATTTACTATCTGTAACAATGAACCATTGATAGTTGGAGAACTGTCTATTTCTGTATATTTCTGTATATTCCAGTTAATTTTCTGTCTATTTTCGATTGTTCAGCATTTAATTTTTGAAAAGATTTGAGAATTAATATCTAACAAGTATTTCTTGCAAGAGTTTAGGTAGGGAACCCAAAAATTAACATCTCAGATCTTGATTTGCGATAAGCAAATTAGAAATTCTATCTTAATTTGTTTCATTTATAATGATGAAATTTTATTAATATTTTTCGTTGTCAAGGATTATGAATTTGGGAAAGTCGATGACAAGTTGCATACAGTGGTCCAAAACCTGCATCAAGCAAGATAAAGAGAATACAGAGGAATGAGACGCAATATGATCCCACCGGGTGGTGTAAAACCAATAAATGCATTAACAGGAGAGGACCATGGATGGCCACTTGACCACCTAATTTTCTTCAATAATAATGATAATAACCACCTCATATAAATCTTGTTCCATATCGTCATTGCCTTCTTTTAATGTCAGGATCCTTGTATGTAATTATTCATTCATTTCATATTATGTATCAATTTTTCATAATCAATTTTTTTAAAAAGTACACCTTCATTATTTTTCTTATATGTCCGGAATGATCAATTGTAAAAGGACCAAATATGTAATTTGATGTGTTCTATATTACAACTATGCAGATCAACAGTAAACTACTCTTTAAATTTTATAGAGATCAATTACGATAGTTTTAAGAAAATATATGTATAGCAGAAAAATGCTACCTAAATATTTACAATTAAAAAAAATGAGAGGCGTTGCATCTCATTTCTTTAATATAAATGTAAATGTGTATAGGCCACAGGCCACAAACAATCCGGAGATATGATAACTGAGCAAGGTTTTTAGGTAAAGAACTGAAAATTATTTTTTCTTTTTTGGAAATTAGGAGGCCCATGCACTTTTCATCAGTGTTTTTTAAAGGGAATTACTTACTGTAATTACTCTCGCGATCACTTTTCATCAGTGTTTTTTAAAAGACTAGCAAAAAGAGGGAAATGGAAAAGGAAATCTGAGGCGATTTTGGTACAGTGGAAGAAGGTTGATTTGTTTTTTCTTTTCTTTACTGTGCGTACAAATTAAAAAAGAATAAGAAATGAAACAACCATCCAGCGCCTTGACTCCTTTCTGTAAAGGGAGTCTGACTATTTGTCTGAAATACAGATCTAAACCGTATATTAGATCAAGTTGCACAGATCAATGATCTATAATGATGTTAACAAATGTTTGAACCCCTTTCTGTAAAAGAATCACTTGACCTTGTTTTGGGTGCATTTATAAATAGTAGAGATAACTATATTCCAACATTCATCACGCGCTTCGCGATACTGTAGCATTCAACTTATATGAAATTTGGAGCTGTCTGAAGTTTTTTTTTTATTTCATTTATTTATTATTATGATTTTTCACAAAAGGTCGATCATAGCCACTTTCATTGAGAAACATATATATTTACAAAATTCAGGAGATCTTATGTGCAATATTGTTTGTAGCTACTATAATTTTAAAAGAAATTGTGGCATTAGAATGAGCTCAAGGAAATGCATCACCTACAGCAAACAGATTTGCTAAGTGATACAAATAAACTTTGTCTAACAAATAGAACTTGTTTCATTTTGTAATTTGGCAAAAACAGAGCAATATATGGGAAAATATCTACTCGTCTTAAAGTCCTTTTCTGAAGCACTCTTGAGTGTTGACCCACTTCACTTGATTACTCAACAGTCTCATTAGGTGTATATAGCTTTCTTTTTTTGAGGGCCAGTGGCAATCACCACACCGACAAATTTTATTAATAAACAAAAAAGTTACAAATAAGTACAGGTGTATATAGCTTTCATAATAGATAAAAAACAAGAGATCTTTTCGTTCCCTTTTTCTAAAACAAATTAGAATATTACCTTCTTAAATGAACCTTCGGATACTCACCAAATTATATATAACAACGTTATGCAATCCCTCTTCCGCTAATCCGCTCTATGAGCAAGGAATAAACAAGGAAGAACACTTAATGTGGTAAACTCAGTGAACCATTCAGCTCCCGAATATGCATTACTACTTGTACCAATTCGGATCCAACCCATGGAGTTTGTTCATTTGCACTTTCTCCTTGCTTCTCCTATGGGGAGCCTACCGAGCACTTGAATGGGCCTGGCTTAGACCGAGGCGCCTGGACCAGGCACTTAGGAAGCAAGGGTTGTGTGGTACTGTATACCGTCCCGTTGTTGGAGATTTGAAGGAGAATGCCCGGCTCAACAAAGAAGCATACTCGAAGCCCATGCAACTCTCACATGATATCACTGCTCGTGTTTCGCCACTGCTGCATAACTCCATGAAAGAATATGGTGAGAGCTATTTTATATAATCCCTCTCCTTGTTTGGACTTTGGACATGGACATTTCTCCTATGATCCATGAATTGCTCAATTTGGGAGATGGTAGGGGACCATTTTGTGTTCAATGCAAATCCACACAATGATACATTTATTTAATATATTGCTGATGAATTTTGATTTTTTTTTTTTTTATAAAATACAGGCAAACAATCATTTACTTGGTTTGGGACCTACCCAAGAGTTACCATTACAGATCCAAAATTAGTGCAAGAAATTCTTTCAAACAAATTTGGACACTTTGCGAAACTAAGAATGCCCCGATTGGGTCAGCTGTTAGTAGGAGGGCTTGTCGGTTATGAAGGAGAAAAGTGGGCTAAGCACAGAAGAATTCTAAATCCTGTCTTTCATGTAGAGAAGCTAAAGGTAATTAACAGTCAGAACTATAAAATAAAAATTCATTACATGTTTTTGACTTGTTCAAGCTAATACTTTTTTTATCTAAGTGTACCAGCACTAGGTAAATGTGGCCTTTTTTTCGAAGGCCGGTTGGCCAGTGGCCAATGGCAAATATATTAAAGAGAAATAAAAAGTTACAAAGTTAGGCATTAATTACAAATTGAACGAAAAACCGTAAAGCTACTTAATTAGATAGCCATCCCTTCTAGAACTAAGAAACAAGGACCAATTTCTCACCTCATTTCTATATCAAACAATAATTTGTGGAGTACAGGTCTATCATTCTCGAATACAGCCTTGCATCTATGTTTCAATAAAGTCCAACATGTAGCACTCCAAACCATGTCCCACAATTCCTTCTTATCTGCGGTCATTGTTGTCCTATTAAGAAGCCACAGATCGATGAGTGTTGTAGTACTTAGAATAAGCGTAAGGTTGAATTGTACTGCGACAGTTTGCCAAATAGTGGTCGAGAAGAGGCAATTTTGAAAGACATGGAGAGCATCTTCTTGTTGGTGAGATTGGCAGAGGACATATGAGTGGACGAAAGGCCAACCTCGAATTTGAAGGCTTGTCTGAGTAAGCAATTTGTCTTGTAAAAGAAACCAAATGAAAGTTTTAATTTGGGCAGTGCCTTAAGTTTCCATAAGTGTCTGTACGACAAAGAGACTACCCCCGGTGGCCTTTAATATAAAGACTTTGTCAAAACTTCTATAATTGTCGACTTACTATGTTTGGCACATTATTTGCTCTTGGGGGCTATGAGCAATATTAATGGCTTAATAACAGCACCACCAGGAAAGTGGTTTGTAATGGCATTGTATTGACTATTGCTATTGACAAATAGATGCTCTTTTTTTTCTTTTTTTTTGAAGGTTAAACTGACACTTTTCATTAATAAAAACCAAACAATACAAAGTATATAAAAAAAATCAATCAATCATACCAATATCAACTGGTATTTTACAGAGAAAAAGAAATACCCAGCTGTCCGTACCAGTATTAAACTTGTACATGGTTCACTCTACCCAACCTAACTGGTACATACAGTTCTCTTCAATCCAACCAGAAAATGCTGACTCTATATGGATATTCTCTTGACAGCCACGAAAGCCACCAATCTTCCACGGTTGCAGCGTGCCACTTAGCGAACTTATCATGACTTTTCAATATTATTGCATATCGAGTATAATTAAAGTTTGGCTACTAAAATGGTAGGATATGTTAATTCTGATAATGCATTATGTCAGTGTCTCAAGCATTCAATTCAGTACTAAGGCCCGACTCTAGAAAGATATATGTTGATGGTTCCTGGCTTCCGTCTGTGTACTTCATATGTACCATAACTACATTGACTATATATATATCAGATGGCCATGGTTGATTAAACAATTTGATGAACAACAGAATTTGTAGTTAGCATTCGTAGTCTCCAAATATCAATTTAGTAGGAACAGAATTTTGATGCTTGGATATACTTTTGTTCTAATTTGTAACCAAAGTGGCCATGAATCCATTTTTCCTTTAGAGACTCTTGCCAACATTCTCCACCTGTTGTGATGAGCTAGTTGAAAGATGGGTGCAGTCAGTGAGTCCTGATGGGTCATTTGAGATGGATGTCTGGCTAGAGGTACGAAATCTTACAGGAGATGTTATTTCAAGAGCAGCATTTGGCAATAGTTACGAGGAAGTGAAACGCATTTTCCAGCTCCAATGTCAGCAAGCTGAGCGTCTTTCGAAGGCTTTAAGCACGAGTTACAACCCTGTCCACTTGTATGTGTATCTTTATTGTTATTATTATTATTATTATTATTATTATTATTATTATTATTATTATTATTATTATCATCATCATCATTATCATTATTATTTGGTTACAGATATATAGGATCTTTACAACTATGTGACCAGTTAAATGATTGCAAAGAATGATCAAGTTGCAAACAGCCCAATTTTACAATTCATCTGTCATTCTGGGTATTCCTTTTTTATGAATACTTAGTAAACCTCTGTTGGTATTGTCTACTTCATTTATTAATAATTATAGCCTTTTTTTTCTTTGTTCTTCTCTAAATTACTTTATAGCGTAGAATAGCTAAGAGATAAATTACTAAAAGAAAGGGAAAAAATATAATATAAACTCTCTCTCTCATAATTTTTTACTTCAAAGTTTAAACCTTGGTTAATTATATCTTAAAAACTATAAAAATATGCCGGTTCTCGTACTCTGGTGTCACAGGTACCTACCAACTGAAAACAACAAGAGGTTGAAGCAGAATTCCAGAGAGGTCCGAGCACTAATCATGGGGATAATTGCAAAAAAGGAGGAGGCAATAAAAAATGGAAAGACCACACAAGACAACCTCCTCAGTCTATTATTGGAGTCCAACGTTAGGGAAATAGGGAAAAATAAGAAATTGAACTCAAATCTAGGGATGACAGCTGAAGAGGTGACAGAAGAGTGCAGACTGTTTTATTTTGCGGGACAAGAGACCACATCACTGCTCCTGACCTGGACAATGGTTGTGTTAAGCATGCATCCTGAGTGGCAAGAGAAGGCACGTGAGGAGGTCTTGCAATATTTTGGGATCGGGAGGATGAAGCCAGATTTTGATGGCTTGAATCAGCTAAAAATTGTAAGTCATTAACTTCAAAATTGCTACTGGTACTGAAAACATGACTACTATTTTTTTTAAGAGTTACTCAACTATTATGTCCAATCAACTAGGCAATATATGCCCTAAAACTCAACCGTCGCATCATTATTTCATATTCTTAACTTTTTTCTCTTAAATTTAGGTTACCATGGTACTATATGAGGTGCTTCGTCTGTACCCTCCAGTGGTTATGATTAACCGTCGCACTTACAAAACCATGCAACTTGGTGATTTAACCCTGCCACCTGGTGTGCTTTTGGGGATGCCAATCCTATTCATCCACCGTGACCCTGAAATATGGGGCCCTAATGCAAATGAGTTCAAACCAACAAGGTTTGCCGAAGGCATCTCAAAGGCAACAAAGGATGGCCAGCTAGCCTTCTTTCCTTTTGGCTGGGGCCCACGCATCTGCATTGGCCAGAACTTTGCACTTCTTGAGGCTAAGATGGCATTGAGTATGATTCTTCAGCATTTCAGATTTGAGTTGTCAGAAAATTACCAGCATGCTCCCTATAACAACACCTTCACCATACATCCTCAGCATGGAGTATTGGTTAAGTTGTATAGGATATGATTGCTCTATTATCGATCAATAAGAGTTCTTGATGGTTTGGATTTACATTGATGAGGGTTATTGGTACTTTTTGGATTGTTCAAATTAAAAATAACAGTAGAATGTTACTCTGTACAAAAGGAACAAAAAGATGGGATAACATCTTTTATCATGCTGGTATCTACTATTTTCACAATATGTTTGCCACCATGCAATAGAAACAACAAAACTATAAGATCTATCATGCTGGTATCTCTTTTTGTATATGATCTTTGGACTTCTCAAACAGGAAATGAAGCCGCATTTAGAGCTTTCAATCTAACCTATCTATATGATCTCTGTTTGTGATCAAGTTTTCCTTCTCCTCGCATTCTGTTTTCCTATTTAATCCTTCTATAAGATTTAACAATAATCTTTGTGGAAGAGTCAAAGCCTTCACAATCTTATTTCAAAATTTGTTTTTGTAATCTTCGAGTTCAATATTGGTTCAGTGTTTGAACATCTTAGATCATTTTAAAATTACGATTACGATGTCGTTCAGATATGCTGTTAGACATAATTTCATTCATTCATGAGAAATGACTTTAGTAATAGTCAAAGAGAAAGATAAATGAGCGCGTGATTTTATGCTCTCCACAGAATGACCCAGTAATAGTTTGAATTATTTTCGATGAGATTTTAATGTGACTGTGATTAGAGGCGCCTGTGCTAACTGCTAAGATAACCGATTTTTTTTTTTTTTTTTTTTCTGCGCATTGAGCAAAGAACGTACATAAATTGTAATATTTTTTTGCAGTAATTAAATCATAAAATTTGAATATTAATTCTATCCCCTTGTTTTAGGAAAAGATTTTGATGTGTAGATTTTCATAATTACATGATATCTTTTTGAAAGGCTTGTCCCACGTTCTTACCGAGAAATATTATCTTACATATAATCTCTTGTAAAGGCCATGAACACATTTTTGTTCAAAATAATATAACACACCAGCCTTTGTTGCCACTTTGAGTCTTTGACAGGTTCCTACCAAAAGAAAATAAAGAAAAAAGAATGAAAGAATTAACAGGAAAATCCGCACACTCGCTGGTATGATTGGAAAATGGGAGTTTAATTTCCTGTTTTCTCCTATTTCTTTCTTTTTAGACAAACAATATACCAAGCAGGCCACCTTTGCTTCTTTGGTGACCCCTCCATTTTAGCTAAAACAAACTATTTTATTTTTCATGAGAGGAGACCACGTCAGCGCTGCTGACCTGGACGATGTCATGTTGAGCTGGAACTTGCTTCGGTGAGCTTAGTGAGACTTATCTCAGCCCAAAATACGACGTGCACCAAAGCTCAAAGGGCACTCATGAATGTAAATGGGCTTTTATAGGCTGTCTGGCCTAACTGAGTTGAAACAATGCCCAATGGCAATAGTTACAAGACTTACAAGTTACAGAAGGTAGTAGGTTCAGATGTTACGACTTACGAATAGTATAATACTAGCAAAAGATGTTGTTTAATTTACTTCATTATTACAACATACTGTTGCATCATCTAGAGATTGATATCCAACCACAGACCAGATCGATCGAAAGACATAAATAGATATTTACACTAGATCGCACGTGTAACCACTCTTGGATCTGTACTTTATAAAGAGTAAAGATAACTTAAAAAACTATTATGCTGGTTTGAATGTAATTTAATATTTTACGAAATAATATTAGATTAGAATTATGTTGCTAATTTAATATTTTACAAAAATATAGTAAATTTTGTTTTCTTCTAATTTTTTCTATTTTGAATCAAACAAGATAGAATAAAACTAGCAATCCTACACTATTAGAACTATCACTTTCTTATAGTATCCCGATGGATTAGCCTAAATAGCACTAATATTGCACTATTTCTTTGATATTCCAAAACAGGGGCGGAGCTACATGTTAGCAAAACTGGGTATTGTCCCCCCTGTATTTTCAAAATAACCCCTATAAAGTGCAAAAATCACATGCTAATATGTTTGATTCATTCAATTTGCCCCCCTCGAAAATCTAAAAATTTTAACATGGTATCTTTTTGTCCCCCTTGTTCTAAAAGTCTGGCTCCGCCCCTGTTCCAAAAGCACTATTATTGCATGTAAAGTGTCTGACTTAGGAGTGTAAACAAAGCAGGCCAGATTCAGAACATATGAATTTACTATTGAATTTGAGGCATGAGATGCATGAAACAAAACTTGACACAAAACCATTTTCATGTATGTACTACTGGATAACATGATACTATTAATAATATGGGAAATTCTGGCATGCGGGCTTCTATTATTGACCGTCCATTTCTTACAAATCAGACGTCTCAGATATCACAAAAAATTTTGGCCGCTTAAAATGTTCTCCGTTATATTTAACAGAATTTTTAGTGAAAAGGGTAAAATAGTCAATTAACAGCAAATCGCCTCTTTCTATTTCGTACTATCCCCTCCGCATGTTGTGCTCATTTTGCTCCCATCTCCGCCTTGTCGGACTCGGACCCTAACAGCAGTCGGTGGTCTGTCTCTCTCCCACTGTAGCCACCAACAGCAATCAAAATTCATATGAGCTCTGAAAGGAAATCGGCGCTGTCGAAAGAGAAACTGACCAATCTATACCTATACCCTATCCCTAACCTTAACCTTAATACGCCCACTAGGAGACCGTTCACTTAATTCGGTAATCTCTTCTCTTAGCTTGGGGCATGGGGAGTATGGATTTTGTGAGTTTATTTAACACGAAAAGTTATCTTATAAATTATGCTTGTTATAATAAGCACGTTGACATCTACATGGTGTTCGTCTTCTACTTTTATTGTATTTCCTTTCTTTTAGTTTTATAATCGATTACATATTGTGTTGATAGTAATTAAAGAAGTTCTTTCTGTTGTGATATTTATCAGGCTGTTGTAAAATGGGATCAAAGCAAGGTCTCCTGTTTCTTCTTCTGGTATTTTGCTGGGCTATTGCCCGATGCCAGAACCTTCGTCAGCACCAATATCATTGGTACGAAGAACTTCAGTTTTGAAAACATTTACTGTCCATAAGCCTATGTACTGGTACCTGATATTTGTGATTTCATGAGGCTGCTGTTTTATTTATAGCACAAGCCTTTGTAATGAAGTTATTTAGTAGGGTTCTCAGTATTTGTAGATGAAATTAGAAATAGATTGCTTATTCAGGTCAGTCCAGATTGTACATTTTTTTTATAGATGAAAGTAGAAGCTTTTCTGTACGTTTTACTTTCAATACCAGTCCAGGTTGTTTCCTCAGTTTGGATGGGTTTAGATTCCATGTTGATCAGGTAATTGGTAAGGTCCTAATCCATGATATTGGTCGGATTGCTTCATGTCTTTGGGTCAGATTTTTGCAGCTTTTCAATGAGTTTTGTCAACATGAATGACTGATTGGTACAGTACCAGTTACTTGGTACAGATCCTATAGGAGATATTTCCAATCTCTTTGTTTGTTTTAAAAAGAGTGACTTATGATTCTCCCTTCTACTTCTTGTAGTTACTGAGTATGTTGTGGTTGCACCAAAGAAGAGGTACAAAATAAAGTACATAGCTTAAAGTTATTTTTTTAGGGAGGCACTGAAATGTTATATTTTTTTATATATATATCTTACAGCCAAGGCGGTGCAACAGATTAATGGCCATATCTGCCAGAATGTGGGACTAATTGGTGTTATTCCGATCAGGTTCTTTGCATTCATGGAATCTAGAAGCGAAGCCTTCCTTACAAGGTCAGACAATTGTTCAGTCACATTTTAAGTAAAATACTTTCTAGTTCTCTTGCAAATTACAGTTTATGCGCCAAATATAATATGATACCAAAAGAAGCTTCATATTTGGAAATTGGAAGTAACATAGAATAGTTAATTCCAGAAAACATTATAATTGCATTAGGTTAAAAATGATTGTTAGTACATGACTTAACCAAACTTGTTGATCACAGATATGAATAACCAGATTTGATAAAGTTGGAGGTCCTTTTATGTAAATGTGTGATTGTGTCTTTTCTTTCCTTGCAATGATAAGCATATGTTCAAGTTTAAAGTTTTTTAATTAATTGACAGATTGTCTCATATCATGGAACATATTACCAACCGTTTGGTCATTAAAATTTAACTGGCTAAGTGGCTGACAACCAGCAGTAATGTGCACAGCTGGTTCATACTAAACCCAAGCCAACCTGTTTTTATTTAGGGAAAGCTCCATCCATTGTGTTGCTTAGTTTTTTTTTTTTTTTTTATTGATTTAACCTTTCTTATTGCAGAAGGAGTTGGTCAAACGGCTGCATATCACTGCTTTACTGAACAACTTGGACAGAGGAAAATATTTTTGTTTAATATATGTTTTCTATTCTTGTTTTGGGCTATAAATCAAGGGGAAAAAGGGACCAAACATTCAATTTGCTGTTACATTTGTATCTCATGGTATGATACGGTGACAGATGAAATTCCCTATAAGGTATAAGAAAATGCTGAACCTTTTTCACTCTGACAGAGGGTTTAAAATATAGAATTAAATATGAATTCTTCTCATGCTGGCAAGTAATATGCTCAAGTCCAATTATTTTTTTTTTTTATTTTGAGCAGGATGATAGATCTGCATATGTGAACAACTTTTATATTTGATAAACGCATGTGTATTGTAGTTTATGTTAATACTAATCACTTGTATCACCTCAAAACAAGTGCTATATTGGTCTATTCGCTACTCATTTGTAAACTATCTATCTCAGCTTATGTGTACATATCAATGATTTGTCAATTACTCAATTGTCATATGCATGTTGGTCTATTCACTATTCATTTGTAAACTATCAAATTTCATGCACGCCTCTGTGAATCATGACTCAATAAACCCAATAAGTTACCTCATTAAGAATCTCTACATTTGGGCCATCACTAGCTACATCGATTGCCCTCTTTGAGGTGCTACTAGGGGTGAAAACGGCGACTGTTTTAACCTTCTTTTCGTTTCGTCCAAAACGAATCGAAACGGTTAAGGATTTTGGCTGCGTTTCAAAAACGAAACGGTTAACGAAAGCTTGAAATGGTTTCGTCCATGTGTATTTTCGTGATATTTCCGTGATTTTGATCATTTCGTCCAAAACGAAACGGTTAACGGAATTAGTACTCAGTTTCGTGTCTAAAATGAAATGGTTAACGCAACTGACCATTTTTGTGATCATTTTAGACGTTATGCACCCTTAGGTGCTACATCTGACACAAGCCCCCCCAAAAAAAAAAAAAAACGAAAGCCAAGACCCAACGGTTCAGCGCAACAGAAAAAAGCAAAATAAATCATAAACAGGCAGTTCCGGTTCGCCGATTTTAAGAAAAACCGAACTGAACCAACCGGGTTTTACTGTTTCACTAACATGCGGTTTAATGGGTCAGTTTGGACCGGATAAGGGTCCGGTTCGCAGTTGTACCAGTCGAACCAGCCGGTCTGGTTTTCAAAACATTGTTACACTTCAGAACGGATTTAATTTCCATTTTTTGAATGCTGTTAAATTGCGCTAAATAAAAAGGAAAAGGCGCTAAAAAAAGGTGTCCACTAAAAATAACCACCTAGTAGAATTATCAGCTAATAAAGGGATGACACATCAGTCAATTTGGAGAGTAGTTGCTGTCCAAATTAGAATTAGGAATTCGCACCAGAAATTACATGGCATGCATTGTATAATTGCATATGCCAAAAAAAAATTATTCATGTAAATAATAAATAGGCTATATGTATATACCTAACAATTTAGTGCCTAACTTTGAGTCTTGTATTTTAATTGCAGAATGAAAAAAAATAAGATTGTCAAAAAAAAAAAAAAAATGACGGCTGAATTAACTGAGTGCCACGAGTAGAGTAGTAACTGGCTAAGGAATTAGGGAATCTGTAATTTCTCTCTTCTATATATATGCGATACATCATTTGTAATCAAATACAGAAAAGCAATAATGGAAATTTTACATTAAAGAAAGTTCTATTCCCTTTACCAGTATTTTACCATTTCAAATACCAATATCCTTTCTATTATCTGTTTCAAAATCAGTGAAGTATTACTGGGCATTAGCTTATTGATTATGAAAAAAAAGTGAGCTTTTGTGCAAAGAACTGAATGTGTTTGTAATCCATGTGATACTCTAAATGCAGAATATTTTTCCAACAACTAATGGATTCATTGTTCAAATGCAGAGTATTTGTCAAAGTAGAAGAGGAAGCATATCAAAGATTTTGAGCACAGAGAAAAGAAAAAAGATTTTCCACAACAAACGAGCAGAAATGAAGCAGATGTGGATGTTCTTTTTTTGAACTATATTGATGTAATAAGTGATAAGCATAGAGAAGCATGCACTTTGCAAAATTTGTGTTGTTTTAGAGAATGGTAAAACTCCTTGCTTCTAGTGATTTATTGTGTACTGCCTCTAGAAACCACAATAGGTTTCATAGAGAATGGTAAAACTCCTTGCTTCTAGTTACTACTTGATTACTGATAGTAAGATACTCATTAGTCTGTTCCTTTTTTTCAGGCATGAGGAGTACTAAGATGGAGAAGGCTGTTCAGAAGGCATGGTCGGCAGTGTTTTTTGTTTTGTGACTGATTTATCTTCTTGTTAAGTGTTTCATGATGTGCATGTTGGTACTTTATATTTGTTGAAATGTAGTTAATCATTGAGTGACTGGATCAGTCTTTGGATTGATAGAGCATATTCATGTAAAGCTAGAAACAATTTCTTATAAATGGTAAGATTGGTAAGTAATATGTACAATCTTTAAGCCTGAAGTGTGATAGTTGGATATTAGGACATACCGTGGTTGTTTCAGCAATTTGTACTTTCGTTAAAAGGCTAAAAGCTGAGTTTTAAAATGAGCATTGTTAGACTAATGGAGTTATCAAAAGGAAATGGAGTTGGCAAAAAAAAAAAAAATGATGTTTTGAAAACAAATGCACATATCAACCATTCGGACTATCAGCCAGTACTAACATACACAAATAAAATTGTGTGATCACGGTTTTATTATATGAAACATAATCGTATGTACAAAATCAAAGCACCAGGTACCAGCCTTTGTACCGGTCTATTGCTCTTTTATTCTAAGTTTCTATCCTAACCTCTAGCCGTACCAACATGTACCAGATTGAGCAAACTAATCTAAAACCAAATCTCCTGGACAATATAAAGCCTCTCCACCATTAACAAGAACAGAAACCTATATAGTCCCTATTTAAAATTTTCAAAACAACCCTGAAAAGTTCAAAAATTTCACAAAATATGCAAACAGCATTGAATTATTACAAATTGCCAACAAAACAAAGTACTAAATCCAGATGGAGAAAATCAAGTATCATTTATCGGCAATTGAACTGATCTTTTCTGTTATAAGCCGCACAGCGGCATTGGCAGACGAGAAGGAGCCATGAAAGCTTTCCCGATATGTAAGTTTTTCCAATTCTGCAACCATTCTAAGCAAAATTTCACCCAAATCGGTCTTCTTTGATATCAAGGAATCATAGTAGGATTTTGCGGCCACTCTGCTGATGTCGATGTTGGTGGGCTCAGGGCAATACTCGTCGTCTAGCCACTTGTGTAGTATTTCTCTCAGCCATTCTGACTCCTGCACTAAATCCAGATGGAGAAAATCAATTTTGTAATTATTATATGCATTCTTCATTTTTGTTTTACTTTTTCTAAGATACAGAAACCTGCAACCAGGTTTTTAACCTGCCCTCTCATACTCATGAAAGTTCACCTGAAACCACTGATTTATCAATGTTTGACGGTAATTGTTATTTGCCTGTTTTCTGGCTTATCTAAGTTATGTATTTTGCATGTGCAAGTCAAATTTTTTTTCAGCACCAAACTTCTATTTTCGCACATTATAAAACAAAGTTCACTTGCCATTTCATGTAATTATGCAAAGGACATTTATGAAAAATTAAACCATACTTCTTGACAACTTTCCCCTTTCTGTAATGATATTTTTTTCCTTGATCAAGACTAAAACTAGAAAACAAAGGAATATGCTCTGAAGCACACTCACATTTCAAATATTGGGCAATTCTAACAAAGGAAATTTTGAGCATATATATAGGCCCTCATTCTACTACAAATATGCACTTGTCTGGTATAAAAATAACTTTCACTCTTTAATAATTGTGGTTTATTTGTCGTACCAACATTTTACAAATGACAGCAGCAATAGAGAATGTGCTATACTGTCTCTTACCAGAAAATACATGTCTAACTGAAAACAAGCTGGTACAACTGAAGTCTAAAATCTTCTAACCTTTTCCATCATTTAAAAATAAAAACGTAAATTGACTGAGACTAGACTAAATCTTAAAGGTTACTAGGTAACTGTAATTCTGACAAACAATTATTGTACCAAATCAACAGGTTGTAGTAAATTAGTCTAAACCAATTGGAGCTTTAATGGGGAAAAATATTACTCTGAGAGCAATTGAAGGTGTCAACCAAGCCTCAGGGACTCTAAGCTCTTCTACACTTTCAGGGGCCTTCCTTCTCGTGATGACAGCGGATCCGATGTGGCTAGCCGGAGTAGACTACAGTGTGGTCGTACACTGACACTGACACCAGTGTGTGCAATCGATAAGAAGCGAGAAGAAAACTGGAGCGGGTAACATCTTAGAGGACGCGACAATGGGATAGAATGGAGAGGGAAAGATGCCATAGGGACGAGAGACTGGAGGAGATATTGATTGGTGATCTGAAGAGAAGGAAACACGGCGAGTAAAAGTTGCTCTGATTTGTCGAAGAGAGGCGTCAATCGATTTTTCGTCAAACAAAAACAAGTTGAGAGAAGAAGAGAGACCGAACGGAGAACGGGGAGTTAACAAAAAAATTAACGAAACGGTGAAATTCCAATACTACCCTCTGGATTTTTAACGGATGTGATTAATTTCATTGGAGAGTCGGGCAGGAGTCGGGCTTAATTAGCCCTCATGGCAGAATCTCCCTAATAATATTATTAATCTTCCCCACTAAATTATAAATAATAAAATTAAATTAAGTAATGCCCAATATTTTAAGGGCATTCAATAGCACAAAATAAATCACCATATTTTCGCCATTCTAGTGCGGCAATTCGGCAAAGTACTACTTTCGAAACTATTGTTGAATTTGAGTCGTTACGAAATAGAAGAAAATCAAACGGCTCGAACCGAAACATTTCCATTTATGTACTTAAAGAGTTAATACAGTAATTATAAGTGCCATCGGCGAAAAAACCATCGCTTGTCATCGCTCAACAGACAACGCACGCGCGCGTGAGTTTATGTCTTGACTAGGAGGTGTCTGTTACAAATGTTTAGTTTAATAATCAAAAGTGTTCAGTTGAATAATCAAAAGTGTTTAGTTAAATGCGTCAACTAATGGGCAGAGTCGCGCCAGGGTCAGAGTCGCATGCGGGTCAGAGAGAGGTGCGCTAGGGGTAGAGTCGGAAAAAATTTAATTTGAACCGGATCGGTTCATGACCCTTTCTAATTTTTTCATGTGTTTTTTGTCCGGTTTGTGACCCCTTTGCTTGGTTTAATAATAGCATTTTTTTCTAATTACATGTATATTTTCTGTTGCAACTAACTGAATATTTATACTTAAATAACAGAGCATTTGTACTTATTAAACTGAACATTTAGGTAAAACTAAAAAAAACAAAATAAACATATTGAACACAGTGAACACTTATAACACAGTGAACAATTATAATAAAATATGAACATTTATATCTAATAAAATGAACACTTACAACAACAAAAAGAACAAAAAATATTATGCGCGCTGGGTGAGTACAAGTCAAGGGAGAGAGCGCTGCTCAGCGAGCGATGGCGCGGATTGTTATTCTGCCGATGGAAGTAATCAATTTTCGAGTTAATACCCATAATTTTTTTTGTGAAATAAATGTTAGTTAATACATATGCTAAACAAAATAATCTCCTCACTGATTTATTAATATAAAGTTAATTAATGCCCAATGTTTTTCAACATATATATTCAATGAACATAATAAAACCACCATATCGTTGCCAATCTCTTCATGTTGAACGCACTACCTGAATTTAGGAACTGGAATAAAATCAAATGGCTTGAACTAAAAAAATTACATCTCGAATGCATTAAACAATATTAATTAAAATCAATAATTCTTTTTGCTTAAAATAAATGGTAATAACTGATACTTTGACTAAGAGTTAAAGTCTCCTACTAATTAAGTTATAATAATTATTCGACATATTCAATGACCATATCTCCACTGTTCTCTTCGGGGCAAAAGACTAAATTCGAATTTACTGTTGAATTTGAGCCGTTACGATATGCAATGAAAATCAAATGGTTTGAATATAAAAAAATATTTCGATGTATGTACAAAAAAAATTGAAACTAATATTTTTTTCTGAAAATAAGTGCCAGTATTCAATACTTTGACTAAATAATTAATCTCCCCACTGAGTTGTATATTATAATAATGTTGTTATTTAATGTGCAATGTTTTTTTTTTTTCCTCCAGGACATTAAAATCTGCCGCTTGAAGTTTACTTGCATCAAGTCAGTTTTTGAACTTTAAAAGTATTCTCGTTTAGTAACAGTTATGATCAATTTCAACTTTTTTTAAAAAAATAAGAAAAAAAGCTTGAAATTTTTTTAGCATAATTGCGTTATCGCCAATTACCCAGCCTGAAATGACATCTACAAATATATATTTTTCTGAATGGTTTGTGCAATTCATAGATCAAACATAAGAAACCTATGACTCATTCATGCAAAAGGACTACACAAATCGCAACATCACAACAGAGTACAGAAAATTCTAGACTGCTCCGAGCGCAGCTGGTCTCTAGCCAGATACTACTGTAGCCAACAAACCAGATTAACCTCCATTCTACACCCGGTCTATAAACACCACGAAACAAAACCACCTTCTCGGAACATACTTCCTTCCACGGGTGTATGAACACCATGTCCACCCAACAGGAAGAGGCACAGACAAGACCACACCACTTCATCATTCATTCATTCATTCTGTGGACCGTAATTCGTGCCGCTTCCGCACGTGCGAACGACGAGCGCTGACCCCAGGCGCAGTCTTCCACGCGTCAGCCGATTAAACGCTCAGCGTAAATGGGTAGATCAAATCCTGACCTTACACTCCCACTCACGCCTCCGCCCGTCCAGTTACTCGTCCCTACCCCACTTGTCAGCGACTACTAAAGAAATTCCGTGTCTATCTACACTTAGCCTATGTGACTCACGATCTATGTACCGACTCAGAATACAACTTCTGAATACACAAGGTTTGTACAACCATAAGAGATAACTGTTTAGTGGGGCCCACTATACTGTAATATCTTATAAATAGACCAGGTTTATGTATGATGTTGATATGGTTTTGTGAAGTCTGACCTTGTCTTTCTTTTCTTTTCCGACATAGGTCTTAAGAAGAAACCGTGCGGGATCCCAATACCTCTCTCTCTCTCTCTCTTTCTCTCGCACCTTTTCTCTCTTCTTTCGACTTCTCCTTGTACAATTCGAGGTAGGTGTTTTCGTCCTCGATTGGAGCTCAATTTCACCTAATTCGACCGATTTCTCGAATTGCTCAGTGGAGATACAGAGCTTGATTAAAGGAAGATAGGGAAGGAAGCGCGACTCCGTGCTTTATCGGTATGATTTTCAAATTCACTTTGTCTCGATTGAGGTTGGAGTTTCTTCTGTTTTGATTAAACTAGTTGGTGAATTTATTTCGTTCCGGGTTTTGGGTTTTGTGGGTTTTTGTTTGTGTATTAGTTTTTGGTCATTTTCGTAGGTTGTGTTGGTGGATCGTTGAAATTTTGATTACTTTCGGTGATTTCTACTCAAATTCGAGTAAAAAAGAGTAGTTCTAGTGAATACAAATAATTTCTTGTGCGCTTAGTTTGATAATTTGGGTAATTTGGTTTCTGGGTTTTGTATAAGAATGGGATTATTAATTTATTATATAGTAACAACTTGAAGTTGGATATCTAGTTTTTATTAAGCTCCTTAATTGGGTGTGGATAATAGTACTGAGTAATTTTTCTTTTGGATTTTGTTTTCCCTTTTTAGTCTTCTCTTTTGGCGTTCTATCTCTTAATTCCGTTGATAAAAAATAGCAAAGTCACTGTTTGAGTTTTAAAATAATGTAAATAAGATTTCTGAGCTCATATTGAATTATCAATCATAATTAAATAATTGCGATGAATTGAAGCACTGAAATATGTATTCAATTTTTCTTTTCCAATTGTTTTGCTTTTTCACACTAAATTATGGTTAACAGACTATCTCATCTATCTATGGTTCTCTCATTAGATAAATCTTCACCATATTTCTTTTCCCCTCTTTTGGTTGGAATCCTGTTCTTATGTGGTACTTATTCCTGTGGATATCTGTGTTACTTGTTGGCCAGCACATGATTAGTCCTTTATTTGATGTGTTAGTGACCCACTGCAGTGATTTCTATACTAAGTGCCACAAGAAATCCGGAGTATTTTGGAAATTTGCTCTAGTAGGTTTCTGAATTTTGAAAGGAAGAAATTTTAGTTGTCATGGACCATTTGGGTTTTGGATATTTTGGATGGCTTTCTTATTTTTATCTATTGGTGAAAATCACAAAATAAAAGTTCGCAATTTTTGTGTGCGAACCTGGTTTTGATTTGCACCGAATTTTATGCAGTACAGCATATTAGGTTTCAAATAGAAGGTTCACATTAATTGAGTGTGAACTTCCTATTAGTTACACAATTCTGGTCTCTTTCTCGCACTTCGTCATTTCACTTTATCAGTGAAAAAATAGTTGCAAGATGTAGACTGGTGCACGTACCTGCGGATACAGTATTAAAAGCCAGACAGTAGATTTTTGTGTTAACTGAAAAAAATGGATCAGTGGACAACAGGGCTAAAGTTTAACATTGGTCATTTTTCAATACTGCAGGTTGGTCAAATAAAGAAGGGGCCTACACTTTGTGATCTGATTAAATAGTCCGATCATATGATGGTATGCATTTTTTTTTTCTACGATTTGTTTTAGTTCAATAAAACTGCAGTCTTTGTAGTGTTCCTGATTACTCAAATATTAGGGGATTATTCTTGTTTTGCTGGTGGATAGTTGATATTTTCCTCCCAAGTAAAACCCTAATCTGTACTTCCTTTTATAAGGTAGGGAGACGATAATCTCAACCCTAATCTGTACTTGTAACATCAATTTAGCAAAAAGGAAAAAAATAAAAAAATGGAAATAAGAACAAAAATAAAAATAAATAGTAGCCTTGAAAATCAACCAGACATGCATAGCTAAACTATATTTCGTCCAGGTTTACATTGTTAACCTCATTTTTCTTGCTTAATACTCATGAGAAATCACTATATTTTGTAATAATCTTATGAAATAATTTTTATTCCATAGGATCCAATACCAGGCTACCAAATAGGTCCTTCTAATGAGGAAATGTTCGGACTGAACTTTCAGCATGCTGATTCCCAGTTTAGATCAATCAATGACATGAGTTCAGGTAATTATTTAATTTCTTTTTCTTATAGTTCTTAGTTCTATTTTTATCCAAACAATCGATAAGTCTAGGTTATTGTGCTAGTCATAGGTTTTATTGTTGTTGTTGTTATAATTACTTGACAGCAATATTGTTTTTGAATTTGTTTCTGTTGTCCAGCCTTTTCTAATTAACCTGTATAGTGGTAACAAACTCTATAGTGATACTATCATTTTCAATTTTTTTTAAAGTTTTTTCTTATGAGAAATAGGTTCTGATTATGCTCTTGATATTGAGCTTAGCCAAAAGAAAAAAAGGAAAAACAAAATATTAGGAATCAATTACAAGGAAAACTTTAGAGCAGAAGTAGAATCCTTATGTTGGTACGTAGTGCACAACTTGATGCCCGATGTACTAACTGGTATGGTAATTAACTAATTACTGTTTCAAGAACTTACTTTTTAATATTTCTTGTTGCAATGCAGCCATAGACGACAGCTCAGAGCGGCCTTACCTGATTGCTGATGTCAGTACTGACAACAGCATAGAAGATGCTTCTAGCAGCAACCTGTCCTCATCAGACCTCCACATCTGCAGTGTTCTTGATTTTTACCTCTCTGAAAACGTCTCTGCTTTGCATTTTGACAGTCTTATGGGCTTTTCAAATGATGCCACCTCATATCAGTCATACCAGTATCACCACTGGGATATGAACATGTTCTTTGACATGGACGCGAGAAACTCCTTGTTTCCTTTCCAAAATGGAAATAGTTCTGGTGGGAATGAGGAAGGAGTTGATGATACAAGTTTGTATCTGCAAAGTGGAAATGGAATTGGTGGGTGTTTAGGGGATTTGGAATTGATTCCAGGAGACTTACCTGATTTGTTGGAAGTTGATTCGGGTGTTCAGAGTGTGGGGCACAAGCATGTCACTCTTGTGCTTGATTTGGACGGTGAGTTGATAGTTTTTTTTTGCAGCAACGTATTTGTGTTTTGCCCTTGGAATTTGGGGGGAAAAAATGGGACTAATTCATTGAGCAAAAAGTATACATCTCTGCTAAAAAATATCGTAACAATACCTAGCCTTATTATTAGATGACATCAGTTCTCATCAAATATGCTGAATAAGCTCCCATTTCAATCTGATACAATTCTTAACTAACAGATGTTTCAGCAGTAGTTATCCCACCTTAAAAGTGGAACTGCCAATTATTGAACTCCTTGACTGTGATCTTTGGATAATAATGACACTGTAAGCTTATTTGTTTTTACATATACAATTTTTTGTGGTGTGCAGAAACCCTAGTTCACTCAACACTGACCCCATGCATAGACGCTGACTTCTCATTTGAAGTCTATGCTGACATGAAGAAACACACGGTATATGTGAAGAAGCGACCCCACCTCCAGCACTTCCTCGAGAAGGTGGTGCAAATGTTTGAAATTGTGATTTTCACCGCCAGCCAGAGTGCCTATGCCTCAAAGCTCCTCGATCAGTTGGATCCTGATGGACGGCTGTTCTCACGAAGAGTTTATCGAGATTCATGTCTTTTTTTTGGTGAGGGAAATTATACCAAGGATTTGACGATATTAGGGGTCGATTTGGCAAAGGTTGCGATAATTGATAATCTTCCTCAGGTAAACAATTTTCCTTTATTCGTCTTTTACACTTTTTTGATGGTACAAGAAATTTGTCTCTCTAATTTTTAGTGTTTTAAGATAGTTTTTGCAACTTTTAGCTAATTTCATTCGTGCCATATGATATGTATTGCTTCTTGTGGTGCCTACTTGCATTGGCACCAATTAGTGTACAGCTGTATTGGAAATTGTTTTTTCTGCTGAAGCTTAGTAGAAAAAAGCATGACAAATTCTTAATTGGGACTTGAATCAAAGTCAAAATAAGCCTACAATTATAAAGGAGAAGAAGCCTTATGCAAAATAGGTTTGTTTGAGTTTTATGTAAAAATAGGTTACTAAATAGTTCTGACAAATCTTTTTGTGCTTTCTTTTAAATAACATTATCATTTTGTTTGAACATCCCAATGAATTTCCTTAGAATCACATCTTCTTCCTACACATTTCAGGTTTACCGGTTGCAAGAGGATAATGGCATTCCAATAAAGAGCTGGTTTGATGACCCTTCTGACGCTGCATTGATTGAGCTCCTCCCATTTCTCGAAACCCTAGCTGATGCAGAAGATGTCCGGCCCCTCATTTCCCGGAAGTTCGGCACAAATAGGCAACAAAACATCTAACAGAACAATCTCGACTCCTCTTTTATTGGTCATTTCTCAATTTAATCCGATTATTTCCGAGTATCTCGGTCATGCTTCAAAGAAGCCATTTTTCAAAATGAAGTTTAGTTTGATGATTTACAGCCAGCTGGCTGTTATAGGTTAATGTGGTGGTTAATTAGAGCTAATTGCTATGAGTCATGTATATAATTTAATTATCATTATAATTATTGCTTTCTCAGCAGGTTTAGGTATCTATGTAAATGACAGACATAGTTATTGAAATAAAGTTGATGTGCCTTCCGATTTCCTGATTGATATGAATTTGTTGTGATTGTGATCTGTATAATTTGGCCTTTTATTTAGTTTTTTATTATAATGATGAAGAAAAGAATCTCTCATTATTTAAACTTCTGTGATAATACCGCTGTTAGTGGTATTACAGAAGTAATCTTTATGAAGTTTACGGATACTAACAAACCAAATAACTACAATGATTATTTATAATTTTCTGATGTTAAGCAGTTGGGAACAGTTGATGTTATATGTGTATTGTAAAATGAGTTTACAAAATCAAATCCGTTTTGTTAATTCCTTTTTTTTTATTTTGTGTGGTAAATATTATCTTTAAAGCTTCTATGTGTACGACAGTGTTTACCTGGAATATGGATGCAAACTCAATTGCTGATTTATTCTCGCTTTTTCGCTTTCCGTTCTCCTAAATTTAGTGCTTCGGTAAATAACCTCGCTAGCAGTAAAATTTTTTAATTCGTTCAGCTGCAAGTACTGTTTTTGTACGTGCGTATGCATTTGGAATTTGGATAGTTCAAAAGAGATCAACAACATACAAATTAAATTTGTGCAAATTTTTTTAAAAAATTTTGTACGGAACTTGCACTTTTGACGTATCAAAATTCATATTAAGAGTGCGTGATTACAAAGTTTAACCGTGTAGTGTGTACGGAACTTGCACTTTTTCTTCCTGCTTTCTCCTCTCCTTTCTTCGGCCCCCCTTCACTTCATGCTCCCCTTGCACTCCCTTTTCTCCATCTTCTTTTCTTCTTTCTATCATGTTCCATTTCTCTCCTCTTTTTCTGTTCTCACATCCTCACGATGCTCATATATTTCTCCTTGTTCGCTCTAAATCATCTGTTTTTATTCCTAAAGTTATAATAATAAGGAAGTATCTAATAAGAGTAAATGTTCACATAGTTGTAATAAGGAAACATCTTATAAATACATTTATTAGATATAATAACGAATCATCTTGTAAGTATAAATGTTCATTTCGGTATAGTAATGAATCATCTTGTAAGTCTATTAGATATAATAAGAAGTCATCTTATATGTAAAAACGTTTAGTTAGTTATAATAAGGAAGGATCTTATAAGTGCATTTACTAGATATAATAAGGAATTAACTTGTAAGCATAACTATTCTATTAGTTGTAAGAAGAGATCATCTTAATATAAGTGTATATATTATATTATATTATATCTATAAGAAAGCAAAGTTGGAAGAAAGAGGAGAGACAAAGGAGATGAGAGGGAGGGAAGCTGAAGTTAAAGGGGGAGGGAGACGTTGGCTTCCAAAAAGGAAAGACGCTCTCCATCACCCTTTCTTTTTTTAGGGTGGGATGGCGGAGATAACAATCCAGAGGATTTGGCTTATCACTTTTGGATATAAAAGGTCACGTCGACACGAAGACACACTTATTTTCTATTATATTAATGTAATTATAATTATTTTTTGTTGAGAACATGTGTTTTATCTAACCTAGTATGGAACATGTGTTTGTATGTAGTCCATATTCAATGAATGTCTTGCAGAGCGGGGCTAGGCTCTCGGGAGGTTAGGTCTAGTAGAGCTTACTCAAGGACCAGATCGGACGGGGGTTGGAGTTAGGATGGCTTTTGAAAGAGCCGCGCTTATAAGAGATTACATATGAAAAAATAAGTCTAGTCCTTTTTAAACACGACCCTTTTCTGCCCTCGGGTTTCGAAAAGTCAGGCTTGAAGGGTTGAAAGTCTAACGAACATATAATATTTTTCTTAAAAATTCATTTAAACTATATTTAAAATATATTTTTTATTCACAAAAGAAAATAGAATTACTAAATTATTTAAGTATAAATTGTACGAATTTATTTTTCATTAAATGAAATATTTTAAAAAAAATTTCTCGTGTAATTTGGTTTAGAATGGGCTATCTTATGACAACATAGGCAATTTAAAATTTTAATTTTTATTAGTATAATAATGAAATAAAATAATTTATAAAACTATAATTTAACATATCAGGTGAAAAATATAATATTTTTTTAACTTAACTTAGCATCATCGTGGGCCGTGGCAAAAAATTTAACATTATTTAAAATTGTCAGTTTGGGTCAGATTCGATCAGATATGGCCTAACCCTTAAGTTGAGATTGTGCCCTAGCACTTTCTAAACTTGACCTTTTTAGGTCCTAGTTCTTTCTAAGATTGATCTTTCTAAACTTCGGCCTTTTCTAAGTCTGTTCTCTCTTTATCCTGACCCTTCTTAAGCCCACAGAGAGCTGGGGTCAGCCTTGTGTCAGAAGGGCTTGGCTAGAGGTTGGTCAAGAGGCAGAGGCTTTTGGAAATTTTTAGTAGCGGCTACCAAAAAACTCTTAATGACATTTTTTTTTTAAAGAAATTCTTAATAGGGGCTGCAAAGTGAATTTAGTGACATTCGATTGACGGCCTAAAGTTCAAATTTTTTTCATCGGGCTTTTTGCAGGATAAGGCGTAACAGTTATATTTAGAATGAAACATATTTAAAGTGAAATTTTTGACCTACAAGATTAGAGCCTCATAAATACTGAATATAGAATTACATGGGAATCCAATCTTTCATTTCTGAGAAACTAAGATTTGAAATTTTACCTTATATTTTATCGGTGCCCACATTTCATTTATTTATAGATATAGAAAAACATTATATTTCTCATAATCAAATTTGTTTTCCAAAAATACAATACTAATTTCAAATAAAAATGATATAATTGCATCACGAGATATGGTCCTCTTTTACAATTTACTTTATATATATGCTTAACTTTACTAAAAAAATATTTCTAAATTTTTAATGGTTCTGGTGTATTATACTTTTTTAAGTAATTTCTTTAGGTACAAAAGTACAACAGCAACTAGCACGCACCTTTAAAATTAAGTCGACTGTCAAACCCATTTTCTGGGTTCCCTCATCAGACGAATGTTATTGGCAGATATGACTTGATCATTGATCTGTGTCAGATCGGACGGTTCAGACTACTTCCAACTAAGAACAGAACGGATCGGAGCTACACGATTTAAAAGAAAAGTAGATTACGTCCGTCCGATCTGATTCAAATCTTCCAAAGATAAGCTCCTCGTTCCATGGCGCTCTTCAATCTAACCTACGATGGCTACAATCAAACCCTGTTCTTCACAACTCGATAAATGTCTTTGGAGAACCCTTCGCTCGTTCTATTCTCTCATGCTTGGAAAGATATTTGTACTTTGGGCATGGCTTTTTTTTCAATTTATTTCTCAGTTGTAATTGTGAGATACGAAATTAATCAAAGCACCATATAAGTTGAAGCAGTTTATTTTAGTTTGTTGAGAAACATAATTGATGAATGTGGATATGTTATATTTAGCCTTGTAGTTCAGTTGCAAATTTGTAGGATGTAAAATAAGAAAGTGATTAATGAATTTTTTTTGTTGCAATAAGATTCAAATTACATCTTAATCCATCAATTCTAACACAAATTTCATGTGATAATAAAATTCATTAATTATCTAGTTATAATATGTGAATATTTTGTAGGGTGTATGATATAAGAAGAATTAATTAAGATGCTGGAGACGTGCTAACAAAAGGACATTTGTAGAGGGTGGTGATCAACTGCAAAACGGTGAATAAAAATGAAATTCAGAAATGAGGCATTACTGAGGAAAAATAGCTTTCTTTCTATCTTTTTCTCAAAATGTTTTTATTTTTATCTTGCCAAACATAATTTTCTTATTACTTTTGTTTAATAGCTTTTTTGAGATTTTGCGCACTTAATATAGCGATCTTGTTATTTTTGGTCGGATTCTATTTTTAGTGTCTCGATGAAAGTAGAATATATATAGTGCCCTTAAGTCTTATCTCAGTTTAACAATATTTTTATTCTTCGTTTCAAAAAAATATTTTTGCTCTGCAACTACTTTTTTATTTCAAAGGTATGATTTCTTGGTGTTCTTCTCTATAAATTTAAATTTTTCTTTTCCTTCTTGATGATTGAATTTCTTTTTTTCCCGTAGATGAATTTTTAACATCCTTTTATTGGAGTCCGGTCCCAATGGTTTCTTGTCAGTATAGCGATCTGTGGTTGATCTCCAGTAGTGCTACTATTTAAGATTTATCATGACCTATGAACCTGGTTAGTAGATCTTTTATTTTATTTTTCTTTTTGGAAAAAAAGCGGTTAAAACTGCCACTTCCATTTCAAAAGAAGTATACTATATAACAGTTCAATCTACCCTCTATCAAAGCTAAATCAAACTACGGCACTGGTAATTTCCATCTCTATTACCAGTGCCCCTATCTTATCTAGGTTAGTAGATCTATAACACTTTTGAATCATATACTTAAATTGCTGTTATTGTTATTTTACTATTTCAGTTGATATAAGTCGAGGAATACAGTGGCTCTACTTAATTAACAGTATAGGAAAACGCCTAATTTGTTCTGAAATATAATCAGGATTTTAATAAGGATCAATGTATTGTAAAGTATCCTGAGTATTTGTAATTTTTTGTTCTGTTAATTTTATTAAGGCTATTTTTCCTTCATCTGACCATGTGATTTCTGTTGTTACTTGTCTAATTTAATATCAATCAAGACTCTCAGTGCCAAGTTAATTTTGACTGAACTCAGGAAAAGGTCCAGTACGATCCAGTAAAATTTTTACCAAGTCATTGTTTGTGATTTATGATATTATTTGAACTTCTTTAGGCTACTAAATGCTTTGATTATGCTAGGTAGAAAGAATTTATGTTATAGTAAAGTTAGTTATGGTTGCAATCATAATAAGAAAATTGTTGAATTCGTTTTAATTAATTCTATAGGATATGATGCCATGGACCTGCTAAATATAACTGACAAGGAACCTGTCTACTCACCAACCATTCACACTGATTCTGAATTAGGAGAATTCAACCAGATTAGTTCAGGTACTTGTCATTACATTCTCATTTCCTCTGAGATTTCCATCACTACCACTTGAGGCTATTAGTTGCACCAGATTCACTGATGCTTCGATAAATAAATTCAGGATATGCCTTCTTGTTGATTCTGTTTTCGTCTTTGTTCTATTGTATCTTTAACTGTTATTGGAATATATTTTATATATTTTCTTTTTTAAAATCTCTTGTTGTTTTTTTGTTTCTTCGTCTTTGTAGACATATTAGTATGTTTATCCTATATGGTGCTTTGATTATTTATTTTTACTGATAAATTTACAAATACATTACAAAGACCGTGCTTCTGGTGACTCTGACCACAAAGTACTGGTTTAATTTGGATTTTTCCTGCTACATACAATTTGTGCACAGAGATGGGAATTTGTATGGTTAACCTGGTTTTTACTCGTCTTCCATAATCCATAGTCATACAAAGCTTTTAGTTATTGCTGTGTAGTTAAATGCCACAGCTCAGAGTTACTTCGCCACATTGCTCATGTCAGTGAAATGGTCAGCTTTGACAATGCTTCTAACAGCATCAGTTCCTCCTCAGACCATGAGATCTCCAAATATCTGGACTTTTACTTCAACGAGAATGATGCAGCTCTCAATTTCAACAGCATCATGGGCTTTACGAACAATACCGCCTCAACTGCTTCCAATCAGTTGAACAACCATCACTGGGACATAAATGAAATTAATGAGATGAGCAAGTTGTTTCCTTTCCAAAACAAGAATGGTTTCAGTGAAAATGAGGAGGATGTGGATGAGATGTGCAACCTGTGGGCTTGCCAGAACTATGCTGACTCGACTGTCTCGTACCAGTCATCCCAGTATACGTCCCAGAACCATGACACTGATATTTTCTTGAACATGGATGAGTTGAACAAGCAGTCCCCTATCCAGAACATGAGTGGCATGGGTTTGGATGATGGGGTTGATGGTACGACATTTCACCTTCCATTTGGAACTGAAATTGAAAATCAAATTTGCTTGGAGGATATTGATTTTGGTATAGAAGAATATCCTGATCTGATGGAGATCGATTCATTTTTGGAGACACAGATAAAAAAGCGTAATACCCTTGTGCTTGATCTTGATGGTAAGTTAAATAACTTTTTTTTTCTACTTTTTTACTGCATTCTTGAGGTTGTAACATCCCACGAATTTTGACCACTTAAACCAAAGTTGACCATCTTTGACCTGTTTGACTAATTTTGACCAACTTTGACAATGTTGACCAGACCTTGATTTTTGACCGAATAGTTGATGTTGACCCGAGAATTAGTTCTTAATTTAGTGGTAAAGAGTAATGCATCTTAAGTGAAAAGTTGCAGGTTAGAAATCCAGCTGAAGGTCTTTTATAGATATTTAATTTAAAAATAAGTCGGGAGGCTTTACCAATTTATCTTCAAAAAAGTTGATGTTGACCGAGAAAAATTAAAGGACCTTGTCTATCTGTTTCCTATGCGCATTCACCACCGAATAAGAAAAAAAAAATGATGATAGCTGCCTCCATATGCTGTTGACACCTATTGCATGTTTGTTGTCGACAAACCTTTTCACATCGCTGCCTCATAAATATTCACCTCTTCATTCTAATTAGTACATTTCCATTTATATAGTTCCCTGCCTGTTGTCTCTCTCTCGGATTATGCAAAACAAAAAAAATGCAATCATCTTTATTATTCATCTCCACAAAGAAAAATCCAAATTCTATTTTGAAATACCGATGGCATACTTGATTTGAATCCTGAGTTCCTACGTCGCAGTCGAATTGAATATCTGTTCTGATCTGTTCGTGATTTATGGACCGCTTTATCAGGTAACCGGACGTGACAGAGGTACCTTTAGGGGTTTAAGAATTGAATCATGCTTCACTGGGAGATGCCTCATCTAAAAATGATAAGAACAGTACAGATAACTTCCAATTTTCAGAGCCATTGTGTTTTTTTTTTTTTTTTTTTTTTTTTTTTTGGTTAATTCTATGTTGTAGGTTCATCTGCTGATAGCACTGTTAGCCCACCTCCTCCCTTCGAAAATTATGAATTAGGCAGATAAAATAAATAAAGTAGTGAGCAAATAAAAATAAAATAAAATGGATCAAAATTATGGACTATTACTTGCAATATATATTTTTGTACAAAATCATATAATATTGCTCTCAGGTCATGGATTTCTCCATACATAAAAGAACTCCTCTCTATTTGTGAAAAATTTAGCAGTCTAGTGCCTTAATTTTATTTATACATTTAGTTTGATGATTATGTACAGAAACGCTGGTTCGCTCAACAAGAGGAGGATGTAATGTTGCCAACTCCTTCATCATGTATAACTTTAGAATCATGCATGACAATATACCAATATATGTTATGGAGCGGCCCCACCTCCGGTGCTTCCTTGAGAAGGTTGCAGGGTTGTTCGAGATTGTTATATTTACAGCTGGCACAAGAATATATGCCTCAAAGGTCCTCGACAAGTTGGATCCAGAAGGAAAATTCTTTTCAAGGAGGTTTTATAGGGATTCCTGCAAACGTTTTATGGAGGGGGGTTATGTGAAGGACTTGACCATTCTAGGAGTGGATTTGGCGAAGGTTGCTATAATTGATAATACTCCAAAGGTCGATATTCAGTTTTTTCTATTTACTTTTTTATATTTGCATTGAGGAAATTTTATGAATGGCTTTGTATTTTCTAGTATGTGAAGTTTCTAATACTTGCTGGTGTTGTTAATCTTGGCTGGTTTCAGAGTAGTATCATCAACTTTTACATATATGAGGGGAAAACAACTGGTACAGATTTGATCAGTCAAGATTGCATTTTGTGCCAAACTTTATCTTGGATTAGCAAATCTTTAATCTAAACATAGATATGAAGGGAAACGATTCCAAATTCGTGAAGATCCTTGGTTCAAACACAACTTAATAAACCTATAGAAAGTTTATTCTTTTCTGATCAAAGGCTTATACAGAAGGAATTTAGTTATTACTTAGGGCTGATAAATTATAAAACTGCTAAATAGCTTTGCCAATAATCTGCTTGAGGCTCCATTTTGGTGATACCCTGAATTTTTCTGTTCTTTTCTATTCAATGCTAGAACATAATTTCAGATAACTTCCTGCTAAATCAATGTTAGAACATGATTTCAGATGACTCCCCTGCCTTTTGTCCTTTCAGGTGTACCGATTGCAGAGGGAAAATGGGATTCCGATAAAAAGCTGGTACGACGACCCATCAGACATTGAATTGATTCGACTCCTTCCCTTCCTTGAAACCCTAGCTGAAGCAGAGGATGTACGGCCCCTTATTTCCAAAAGATTCAATGTTATAGGCAATAATGGTGAGAGCAATAAAACTTAATCCTTTTTTTCTAGGTCTTTATGGTATATCGATCTGACTAAATTACAGAAATTTTGGACATTGCATTTCATAGTTAGGTTGAGTTTACTCACACACTGTGCTTGCTGTTATAGTTTATTTGGTTAGGACATTTGGTTGATTGGCTCTGATTGGTACGTACAATTGTCATTCTTATTATAACTTTGCTTTGTCAGCTGACAGGGACATCTTAGTTTTTCTAAGTTGAAATGGAATTTTTGTGCCTTTATTTTCCCTATTTATTTGCAATTATTTTGATTGTGATGTATGCTACCCTCTTTACTATTATTAGGAACTATTTTGTGCATATTATGCGATGGCAAGTTTTTAAAACCCCAAGACCCAAGTTCAAAGAGATGCAAGTGTGCAAGTTTCCTTGAGATGAAATCCAACTTAAAATCCGTATTTGCGGTCTTCTAGGGAAAAAAATGAATAGAAAAGGGAAAGGCTTTTATACACAACGGCAGTTGTTGACTTGTTGTACAAAGTGAGTCATATAAACTGTAACAGAAGATCTGAAATTTATAAACAGGCAAATAATAAAAAAGCAGTATAGACTAGTGCAAGAAAAAAAAAAAAAATTGATTACCGCCATCTACAGTTTTGTCATCCCTTGTCATTGCTAAACAGAAAGTAAATGTATATAGTGATCAAAGTGAACACATACAAATAAATAAGTTCAATATGCATATAAAAATTTGAACAAGAGATGATAATACTTATTTGTTCGTAAGTGTTCATTTTGATCGTCTATATGTTTACCTTGTCTATTTTATGTGTTCATTTTGTATTTAGCGATGGCAAGAGATGGCAAAATGACAGATGACAGTTATCATTTTTGAAAAAAAATAATGAATACCACTTTCTCAACCGGACTCAGGAGTGAAGGGTCTCCTTTGGGCTGGGCCGGAAAATATGGACTGCCACTGACATATGGACCCACTGGATTAAAAGTATTCTTAGGTACAATAAAGTTAAATACCAATTTCTTAAAGTGAAAACTCCACTGTGGTTTCTAATTTTGATGTATTGATCTTACTTACTAATATAAGACATAAAGAACAATTTCATTTTTTTTATTCAATACTGTTTTATTCACTTCACTATCAATGAAATACTAATACTAATAATTTTAAAATGATTTAATATTTATTTAACTTGAACAATTAGTGGTTGTCTGAGTCTGTCACTAACAATCCACTATTTTAGAACTGAATCATCTGTTTGTCTTCTACTTACTCTACACCCTAGGTCTTGTATTTTTTTTTCCCACTCTTGTTGAAAATTCAGTAAACAAATTAACTATACTATAACATATATATGTAGCACTGTGCACTTTTCATACTAGTTCCTTATCCATGGCTTCCATTATACTCTCTTCCCTTTTCTTTCTTCTAATCACCTCCTTTCTCCCAACAAAACTAAGTAGTTTCTCTCTCTATCCCACACAAGCACTACCAACCAAATCAGGATATCTTCCTGTAACTCTGACATCCTCTGCTCCCATCTCTTCTTCCCTTTACTATGCTTTCTATGAAGCCCAACAACCCATTTCATCTCTGGCTAGCACTCCTCTCCTTCTATGGCTGCAAGGTGGGCCCGGCTGCTCGTCCATGGTTGGAAATTTGTTTGAGCTTGGGCCCTGGCTTCTGTCTTCCAATTCCTCTTCCCCTGTAAGAAAATCTCAAGTTCTCAACTGTAATAAATTGGAAATTTTGGTACAATCACACAATTATAGAAAAGTGGCCATGAAATTAAGAATTTAAGAGTATTCACCTTTCATTTTGTTACTTTCTAGGAAAAAAAAATGACCATTTTAGTATGTAACTCATAACCTCCGTAGAAGTAAATTAGTAATCTGATCCTGATATCAACTGTCATTGTCACATTAGTTACCACTGACCCTATACAGTACAGTATGTTCGGTTTTTGGATAACTGATACATACATAAAAAAAATGAAATACAATAAAGCGGTTAGGTTAAGAAAGGCCCTTTTTCATTAATTTTTATTATTGCAATATGTAACATGGTTATGACCCTGCTTTGACCTTCCAAAATCACTAGTCCTTATTAGCTAATCGCTTATTCCATACTTTCTGGGACATAACCTCCAGTAATTAAGCTATCCTTATTATATTTTGTCCCTCTCTATCCATGAACACTAAATTTCATTGTTAATTCGATATAAACTTTTCTCTAAAACGTATAATTCGCCTCAATTAATACAGTCTCTCTACCCGAATCCATTCTCATGGAACCGACGATTCGGCCTACTCTTTATCGACAACCCCATAGGATCAGGCTTCAGTGTCGCTAAAAACACCTCTGATATCCCCCGTGAGCAATCAACAGTGGCATCTCATCTCTGGGCTGCTCTCCAATCATTTCTCACATCATATGCTTCCTTCCGGTCCCGCCCCTTTTATGTTAGCGGCGAGAGCTATGCAGGAAAGTATGTTCCCTCCATAAGCTACTACATATTAAAACAAAATGCAATTGTGCCAAGTAAATTAAGAATTAATTTAAAGGGAGCTGCAATAGGCAATGGGTTGACACACCCGGTTGTACAAGTAGCTACCCATGCTGACTCGGCCTACTTCACCGGCCTTATCAATGCAAAACAAAAGCTGCACTTGGAAAGTCTACAAGACGAGGCTGTGAAGTTAACAGTTTCCGAGAAGTGGGAAGAGGCTTCTGATGCACGAGGAACTGTTTTGGACTGGTTACAAAACGTCACAGGGCTAGCCACACTTTATGACATGACGAAAAAAAGCCATATCAAACTGAGGTTTTGTCAGTATTTTTAAACAAGCAAGAAGTACAAGAGGCTTTAGGTGTACAGAAAAAGATAAATTGGGAAGAATGTAGTGATCAAGTTTACGAAGTATTTCATGCGGACATAATGAAGAGCACCAAGTACATGGTGGAGGAATTATTGAGGAAAACTAGGGTGTTGTTGTACCAAGGGATATATGATTTGCGAGATGGGGTCGTTTCGACTGAGGCATGGATGAAGCAGATGAACTGGAATGGTTTGGAGGGGTTTATGGAGGCTGAAAGAAAGGTTTGGAAGGTCGACAGGGAACTTTTTGGCTATGTGCAGCGGTATCTGAATTTGAGTCATGTGGTTATATCTGGTGCTGGGCATCTCGTACCGGCCGATAAAGGCCGTAGTGCTCAGACCATGATAGAGGATTGGGTAATGCAGAAAGGGTTGTTTGTTGCTTCAGAGGAGAATGCCGCACAAACGAGGAGGTTTTACTAATTTCAGCCTTTCTAAGATTAAGGTTGTGCTACTTCACGAAAGTAAATCTTAGTTTTGGAAGAAATAAGCCCAATAAAATTAGGTACATCAGTGTAATACTTCGCTTTGGCATTGATACATTCAACAGCATTTCTCGAGTCATATTATGTTTGACCGTACCTTTATCTCTTTTCTGAAGAAATTTTACCTATAAAATTAGGAATGTATATGTTTGCCCAGTAATTACATTATTTAATAAGCAGGCTTTTTATTTACGATTATATAATTATGTTTTTGATTTTTGAATGAGCAGTATCTATATACAAAGACCGAAGCAACTTTACAGAGTTCATATTATGTAAGAAGTAAGAACCAGTGAACCACAATAGTTAGTAATTTTCCGAACAAGTTGCCCCACCAAATCCTCTAGAAATTTCTGTTTTAAGCTAAAATAAATTACACAAGAAAGGGGGGGGGGGGGCATCCTTGCTCAATACTAGAGAATTGAACTCGTTCTTCCCAAATAACTGGTAAATCCCAAGTAGAGCGGTACACAGAAAATAAATTTCTTGGAGATTCAAAATTCGGAAATTTCCAAAGACCGTAAAATAAGATATTTGGGAAGATAATATTTAGGAAGACAATATTCCTAATTCTAATAATTAAAGTAATAAATATGCAAATTAAAAAATTGCTCAGATGAAATTTTGAATTGATAAGATTTCATGGATATGTATTCAACTTTATAGAAAATTAATAAAAGAAATCAATCAAATTTAAAAAGAAAAAAAAAAAAACTGAAACATGGTCTAGTCCGAACTGGGTGGTTCTATCCTATTCCGACCTATACAATCTGAGTTTCTATTGGAGAATCGACTGAGCACTCGGTTAAAATCAAACAGTCTTCTAAATTTGTGTATTTAATAAGAAGTGAAAGATGCCATAGTACGTCTAGTATATATCTTAACGCTATAATTATCAGGCATGAAAATGGTCCAACTTTTCAAAAATATAAAAACTACTATTTATTTCAGATTGATTGGATGTACATGTATTTCAACTAAAACAAACATATATTTAAAGAAAACGAGCAAATTTTTAGAAATTTGAATTATATATGAATCTTTAGAGATATGTAACTTTTTGCGTCTTTGACTTTCCTTACTCATGTAAATATTTCAACAATGATTTTTAGTTTTTAATGAAATGATTTTGTAGGCGTGCGTCACGCTACCATAAAAATAAATCAATAATAAACGACATGAAATTCAGAATTGCGGTCAAAGTCAGATAAAAGTACTGAATTTATTAACAACTTGTTTGAAACTGAAATCATTTCAGTTCATAAATATGCATTCTACCATTGCCGCTATATGTTTCGTTTCTCTCAATAATAAAAAAAAAAACTACATATTGTTTCTGCAAAGAATCTTATAAATGTTTGGGAGACGTTATTCTAAGAGGTTATTTGAGATTCGCAGAGATTTCTTCCAAGACATAACAATTGGCAGATGCATGATCAAAGCCGTTCGATTTCACGCATATGTTGAGTTTTGTATATCAGGCGATCGACTCTAAAATTCGTAACTAATTAGCAGTGCAAATACTGTCATTATTTTGTAGTATTCACGAAATAATTTGTGTAAGATATTATCGGGACCGAAACAAAAAATTAAAAAAAAAAAACATCACAAGGAATATATATCAAATTTTTCACTTTAGGACAGCAATTTGATTGCTTAATTTCAGTAAGCGCACACAATGATGTGATTAGTTACTACAGAATAAGTGAATAACCGCACAGAACCCACATTCCATATATGGAACTACAATCTATAAGACTATAACCTTTATTAAAAAAAAAAAAAAAAAACTATAATTTATAAAACAATGAATTCATCAAAAGTCTCCTCCTCAGTGTCATTACTTCCTAACACTAAAATGGCGCTCTTTCACCTCTTAGTGTTTTGTGTTTTCCTCTTTTCTTCTATATTAGCATCATCTCCAACTAGCATCTATCCCGAATTCGCACGGCCGACCAAATCCGGGTACCTCTTTTCTTCTTTTATGCGTTTTATGAAGCACAAGAACCTGTGTCGTCTCTCCCTGACACCCCTCTCCTTCTCTGGCTGGAGGGTGGGCCCGGCCGGATGCTCATCTATGCTCGGCAAATTCTTTCATTTTGGCCCATGGCTCCTCTCCCCAAAGGATAATTTAGTAAGATTAATTCTTTAACAATCTGTGGACTGTGGCCTTCCAGCATTACAATTATTATTATTATTATTATTATTTTCTTAGACATGTATTATGGAATTTGAAAGGCCGTCTTCTCCACATAATTTATTCTTGTAAACTATCAATTTAATTTGGTAGCAATGGAAAGAGAGGAAAAAGACTTATGAACAACTCTATAATGGATTTTTGTGGAGATTATTTTAGAAAATTACAATATTTACAGTCAACATAAGAATATCGTAGATTTTATTTTGGAATAATAAATTTGTTCATAATTGTAGCATGTATATGTGTTTTGAACTTAATACGAACAATTTTTGGAACTTCAAAAACATTTTAGAATATTTTTACTAAATATGTATATTCAATATTCTGAATACGTTTAACTTTCAAAAAAGAAAAAGAAAAAGAAATCTGTTTATGGGTTCTCATTTACTTTATTACTTGAACGACATATTTTAAAGCATACCAAAATCTTTTCACTGTTGCATTTTTTTTATAATCCTTCTGAAATATTAAAATATTGAGAATATTTGATACATTCATATCGTTTTTTATGAATTTACAAAGTTCAAATTAAGAGTTTTTTTCCCCTTTTATTCAAGGGTGAAGGGGCGCCACGTATGTCTACCAAATGCAGAGTAGATTAATCACGTTCATATTGGTATTTTGTTTCCCACGTGATGGACACGTAACGTTGTAAACTATGGTGTGCGTATGTATAAATTTGATTTTGTTAACATTTTGTGAGTATTTTTGTGTCCCGTATAAGAGAATGCATTTAAAAATAAAAAAAGAAAAGGATATGACAACAGTTTTGAAATCTGAGTCTAACATTTTGCCGACTAACTCATTAAAAGCTGAATCGAACTTTTTGGATTCATAAGCATATAATTTTTAGTTTTTAGGAATTGGGAACATGTGAGATTTCAGGCAGTGAGCTCAGCTGGCTGTTGTTGCTATGATTTTTTTTACCTTACAATATTTCTAAGCTTGTAACCCTTTTGATACAGACTCTGTACCAGAATCCTTTCACATGGAACCGTCGTTTCGGCCTCCTTTTCATCGACAGCCCACTTGGAACTGGCTACAGCATTGTAAAAAATGCGACTGAAATTCCTCATGACCAATTCACCATTGCCTCACTCACATCTGCTGGTTGCTCTTCAGGCATTTCTTTCGTTGAACAGCTCATTCAGAAGCCGGCGAAAGCTATGGAGGAAAGTTTGTCCCATCCTTAGGCTACCATATTCTGAGACAGAATAAACATGTTCTGAGCAACCTACGGATCAATTTAAAGGGCATTGCTATTGGTAATGGGTTGACGCACCCAGTAACCCAAGTGGCGACCCATGCCGACTCGGTCTATTTCACAGGACTCATAAATGAAGAACAAAAGATGCATCTTGAAGGCCTGCAATTGGCTGTGGTCAAGCTAATTATTGCGCACAAATGGAAGGAAGCATCCGATGTGGGTACTGTTCTTTTAAACGAGTTAAAGAATGCGACCGGAGTGGCGACCCTCTTTGATTTTACTCGCAAGACCGATTACCCGATTGAAATGATATCAAAATTTCTCAACCAGGAAGAAGTAAAGGAGGTGCTAGGAGTGTCGAAAGATGTTAATTTCCAATTGATAAGTGATGATGTGGCGAAAGCACTGCATGAGGATAAAATGAAGAGTGTCAAGTACATGGTCGAGGAACTGGTGCAACATACCGGGTGTTGTTGAGCAAGGAGTATATGATTTACAAGACGGCGTGGTGTCGAATGAAGCGTGGCTGAGAGAGATGCATTGGGGGTGCTTGGAGGGGTTTTTGAAGGCCGGAAGAAAGGTCTGGAAGGACAATGGTGTGCTTATTGGGTACGTCCAGCATTTCACAAGTTTGAGCGAAGTCGTACTTCACGGCGCCGGGCACTTTGCAGTGCATGATCAGAAGAGAAATGCTCAAAAAATGATAGAGCACTGGATCATGGAGAAGGAGTTGTTTTATTATGGAGAGGAAAATTTTTGCATGGAGAAGGGGTCGTTTTATGATGGAGAGGAAAATTTTTGTATGGGTATAGACGAGAAGTAGTCTAGGTATTGATCAAGAGTGATATGGTGTGTATGCAGAAGAAAATTTCTAAAACAAATGGATGTTAGTTTAGTAGAAATAACATTTAAATCCAATTTGATATAGGCTGAGTGGACATATATAAGCCAGTCGAGAAACATTTGAATCCAAATTTTGTCGTAATAGTTCAATATCAATAATTAAGAAATAGGATGCTTTCGAGACGCAATTACTCCATAGTAAAAGTTTCAAACAGTCTTATCTTCAATAAAAAATAAAAATAAAAAAGAAAATTCAAACAGTGAGTCACAGTTGTTACTCCTTAACTTTAAACAAAAATATTCAAGATAAATAATAAAATAAAAAAGTGCAACAATACACCCCCTAATTTCTAAGATGCAATATTATCCGGGGGGGCGATTATACAGTTTTATTTCGGTTCATTTTGTGTTTATGGAGGTCCAAATTACACCCGACAAGGCTTTGGTTATTGTCGTGGATAAAGCTGTTTGTATAAATGCCTCACCTGCCACTCTCTTTCTTGGATTCTCTTTAGTGTGTGACTGTGTGTTTGTGTCTCAGAGCGACAGAGCCCCCCCTTTGCGTGTCTTCCTCCACTATATAAAGGCGATCCAGAGTCTCCCTGTAGTTTTCCATTCGACTGGGAAATCAGAGAAGCCCGGCGGTTATCTTTCTTTTCTTCCTCGGCGAATTTATGTTGTAATCAGACTTTTATACAAGCAATCAACGAGCGTCTCCTTCCTTTTCTGTCAAGTGATTTTATTTCCACCCGTCATCACGTGCCGCTCACGCGCACTTTCAAAATTAGATCGGAAAACCTCCGTATAAACCTCTCTCTCTTAAAAAACTCCATTGCTCTCTCTTTATCTCAGGTAAGCTTTCTCTGTAGATTCGATCTCTCTCTGTCCTTTTGTTTCAGATTGCACTTTCTCTTTCTCTCTCGTGATCGTAATTTCTCTTTATTTCTGAATCGGTGATTTTGTGCAATTTTGCAGCGATCTGGCTATCTTACACAATTTCTGACGATCAATTCTACTGCGTGGCTCAATTCATCATTTGTCGAAATTTAGGTAATTTGGCTTCCTTTCTCCTTTGTTTTTATATTTTTATGTCTAATTGGATTTGGAACAATCGATTTGGATCTAGTTTGGTATTTTCTTGTCTCTTTAATTGATCAACTATTGCTGTAGATCTCGATTATTAGTATCAATTAATGCTTTAGATCTGAATTGCTTGATCAAACATTTTTGCTGTGGAAATCAATGAATGTTTAAATTATTCATATATTCCTTTCATTTGTGTGATAGTCTGATAACATTGATTTATAATTCATCAATATTTTGAACAATGGCTGAATTATTGCTCTAGGACATTGATTTATGATGTCTTGTAATGTATGTTATTATAGAGGAGAGTTCTAGTGCCCACAATTTGAATACCCCAAATGTCCCAAAACTCACATTTTAGTTATTTTTTCAAAATATTAAATTTAAATTTCGACTTCAAACCGTTGATTTTATTTGATATAACAAGTGATGTATTTTCATATAAATTTTATAAATTTTGAAGTTTATTTGATACTTGATCAAGAGGCTAAAATATGAACATATTAGAATTAATCTATCATATTTAATTAACTAGATTCGTTCAATATTCAATCTCTTGATCAAGTATCAAATAAACTTCAAAATTTATAAAAACTTATATGAAAATGCATTATTAGTTATATCGAATAAGATCAACGGTTTAGATTCGAAATTTGAATTTTATTTTTTTGTAAAAGTAGTCAAAAAGTGTGTGTTAGGTGACATTTGGGGGCATTCAAATTATAGGCACCAAAACCCTCCTTATTATTATATTATATACTGCAATGTAATGTCTCATGATGTAATAATTAGGTATTGAGTTGTACAGTAAATTTTAGATTTTTGTTTTCAATTCAATTGAATATGAGAGAAAGTAATTTAGCACAAGGGAGTAATTAATTTAAATAAACGAGTTTATTATCAATTACATGGGAGTATTTATGATGTGTTAGTGTGTTATGAGATTGGTGATATTTTTAAGAGTAACTTAAGTCCAGCATTTCGCAAGTTTGAGTGAAGCTGTATTGTATAGTTCCGACCACTTTACGGTGCATGATCAGAAGTGCAATGCACGAAAAATGATAAGACTACTGGGTCTTGGAACAGTGGCGGAGACGGGAGGGACTGGCGAAGAACAAAATACTTCTCATTTGTGATGATAAAAGACCGGAATCAAGGTGACCCATAATAATTCGATTTTTTGTAATGATATGTCATATTTATTAAGATAAATTACATACTCTAGTCACACGGGCCTCCGCTAGGCCCAAAATAATTTACAGGCATTCCGAAAAAATTAAAAGCACTGTTACACGAATTTCATAAATAAATGAAAAAAAATTTTAATTTTAATAGTGTTGTAAGATCGGATTGAATCCGGTCTAAGAAATCGACTTGATCGGATTCTCAGAATCCGATCCTATCTATAAGTTTACAAAATTAATAAAAATAATAAAATATAATTAAAATAATAAAAAATAGAAAAGAGATAGGATCAGATTCTAAGAATCCGATCTTCAAAAAATTAATTAAAATATTAATTAAAATAATATAAAATATTAATATTTATTTAAAAATAATATTTATTTAATATCTATTAATAGAAAATATTATATTTATTTAAAAGTCTGACTAGATGAGGGGGGAGGAAGAGTCGTAGGAACTAGAGTAGGATAACGAGGCGGTGTACTAGATGAGACTCCAGAATGGTCGAATGCACGGTGAGAGATAGGTGTGAATGAGTCATCTAGTGGGGTACTGTTAGTGTTCTCCAATCGTTCGTGTCATGTCGTGTCGTCTCAAACACGATCGTGTTAGAGTCTCGTGTCGTGTCGTGTTGACACGAACTACTTTTTTAATCTTGTCGTGTTGTGTCGTGCTAAGTGGTGAGAAGAAGCAACACGACACGCATTCTGACACGACACAACTGACACGATCGTGTCGTGTCGTGTTGACACGTCGTGTTAGTCGTGTCAAATCGTGTCAGAAACTTTTTTATTTTTTATAATAATTTATTAAAAACTGTTAAAACATTAAAATGGAAAAAAATTATTGTTGCAATTTATTTTATTATTCTACAAATTCAGTATATATATCAGTATAAAATTAACAGAATATTTTTGTTCAAAGATTAATTGATGATTTTTTTTGCTAAATTATTTCTTTATTGTTTGAACAGATTAAAGAAATAAAATGTTTTCAAAAAGTAAATAGACATTAAAAAAAAGTAGGTTATAATTTGAATTTTAATATAAAATTAATTTAAATATTTTTTTAGGAAAATAAATTAAAAGAAAGAGTATGTTTATGATGTTATGTTTGGTAATATTAAAAATTAAATTCGTGTTGTCGTGTCATGTTTGTGTCGTGTTAGTTCGTGTGATGAAGGCTTTAAACCCGGTATCAAACAAATTTATACCTTGTTTTACCTCACTAGTCGTTCTGGTAAAGCTAAGGGTCGAACTCAAGGGACGGTACAATTGATTACTAGACTTTACTTTCTCACGAAAGCTAGACAATTAATTTTTATGGGATTTTGGATGATTAAATCTAAAGATGCAAGTAACTAAATTATTTTTGGTTGATTTTCAAGGTTTTCTGGACTCAAACAGATGCAAATGAATATCCTAAGATTTTGGGTTCATTTAGTTTAGCTCTTAAGCGCTATTATCACGTGTTTTCACACATGATACCAAATATTTCGGACCAAAATATATAAATTTCGAACCAAAATTTATATATATTTCGTGCCGAAAAGTGCTCTGGACTCTCTGTTTTGACTTGATATTTTTATACAATGTTGTGTAAAGGTTACTTGTCAACCAGACCTAAGTCCTACCCTCAGCCGTCGCAATTTTGGTTTGGACTTGATTTGGAACTCGATTTTCACCACGTAAGTAAACTAGTCCTAAACTTTCGTGTTGGAATTTAGTCACTTAAGTTTGTTAAGTTGGATTTTCAGGGGTATCTAAGTCCTTTCGGATCGTTTAGAAGCTACACCTTTCGGTCGTGAACTAACATTCTCTTTCGAGCGTTTGGCTTACCCCAAATACTTAATAAATTAAATAGTTGTTCTAGTTTAAAGCCCTACAAATGCCGCGGTTCATTCATAGGTAAACATCAAGCAATTAATTAATCAAATTAAGCATAACAATTAATTCACAACAAAACAAATCACATAGCATAAATAAATCCGACAAGTCATCACAAATACTAAACTAAACTACTACCTAGTCCTAAAACATAAGAAATTAGCCTAACATGCAAGAAAAATAAGATACAAACTCCATATTCAATACAAGCAAAGAGAGAAGAAGAGATACAACCAAGTAATTCTGCTAAACTCATATTTGCAAGGCTCTGGAATCGTAGTTGGATTGGTTCTACCGCTGTCGCGTCCAGAATCGCTCCAAGATTGTTGCCATGGTCGTGCTCCGCTGCGAGATGTGGAATCTCACGCCTTTCGGCGTGAGAACGGTGGTGGAAAAGGTGAAAATTATGTTATAGAAGATGAGGTCCTTTCCTTTCAGTCATTTCGTGCATATATGGCCAAGGGACAGACTTAGGAGGCAGGCTAGGTCAATAAAACGCGTCTCCCTTTCATTTCTTTCTCTAGACTTGCCAAAATTTCACTTTTCATACATGGATTTCGGACCGAAATCAGAGAATTTCGGTCCGAAATTTCAGAATTGAGCACTGATAGTATTTTGACCATAATTTCTTCATCCGGACTCCGATTGAGGTGATTCAAAGATCGTTGGAAAGTTTAGGATGAGTTCTACAATGCCATGAATTCCATTTAGTCATTTTATTCTTAAAAATTCTCCCTTTTGTGCAATTATTGTGTCCAATCCACCAAATTCCTACAAGATAAGTCAAATTCCACGGCAGTACCCAATCTTGACAAATATAATTCAAAAGTACAGTAAATATCATTGGTTTGAGTGTTATTTCGGTGCTAAGTATGGTCAAAATGTATATATAAATAAGAGATATCATCGTATTCGTGTCGTGTTGCGTGTTGCGTGTTGGTCGTGTCGTGTCAAATCGTGTTAATTTTTCAAGATTGCCAACACGACACGATTATGACACGACACGATAACACGATCGTGTTGTGTTAATTCCATACTCATGTCGTGTCGCATCGTGCCAACACGCATGTCGTGTCATGTCATTTTGGAGAATCCTAGGTACCGTATGCTTGGTAATAAGCATCAGCCTGACTAAGTATAGAATGTGTGGGGGTATGCGTAAGTTGCTCGCTCCTTATATGTGGATGAGGATGGTTGTACCCCTACGTATTGAGCCTGAGTCTAAGATTAGCTGTACCCACCTAAAAATTGAGTCTGAATCTGGCTGTACCCCTCTCCGTATTGAGTCTGAGTCTGGTATGGAGAATAAGGAGTCTGGCTCTACTCTCATATCTGTAAGTTTCATAACCTAACTCCAAACGTAGAAAAAACAGAAAATTGTCAAAGTACCTAAGAAATTATCTCCGAGAAACTATACTTGTAATTTCTTCAGTTTTCGTGATTGCAAATTTTTCTTGAAAAAATTAATAAAAATATGAATTAAAATAATAAAAATAATAGAAAATATTAATATTTATTTAAAATTAATTAAAATGATAAAAATAATCATTATTAAAAATTAAATTTATTTATGTTTGAAAAAGAATATAAACATATATTTTAATTTAGAAGTATAGTTTTTCGAAAATGATTTCTTAGGTACTTTGGTTATTTTCTATTTTTTTTGCGTTTAGAGTTAGGTTATGAAACTTACAGATATGAGAGTAAAGCCAGATTCCTTATCCTCCGGACTCAGACTCAGTACGGAGAGAAGTACAGCCAGATTCAAATTCAGTTTTTAGGTTGGTACAGCCAACCTCAAACTCATACTCAGTACGTAGGGGTACAACCACCCTCGTCTACACATGGAGAGCCAGCCCCTTACGCCTACCCTAACACCTTCTATACTTAGTCAGGCTGATGCTTATTACCAAAGATACGGTACCCCACTAGATGACCCATTCACACCTATCTCTTACCGTGCATTCGGCCATTATGGGACCTCATCTAGTATACCTCCTCGTCATCCCACTCTAGTTCCTACGACTCTTCCTCCCTCCTCATCTAGTCAGGTTTTTAAATAAATATTAATATTTTCTATTAATAGATATTAAAAAAATATTACTTTTAAATAAATATTAATATTTTCTATTATTTTTGTTATTTTAATTAAGTTTTTGAAGCAAAGATAGAATCGGATTCTTAGAATCCGATCCTATCTCTTTTCTATTTTTTTATTATTTTAATTATATTTTATTATTTTAATTAATATTTTTATTAATTTTGTAAACGTATAGATAGGATCGGGTTTCCAGAATCCGATCCAAGCTTGGGTCAAATTCTGGGAATCCGATCCAAGCTTGGATCGAATTCCGGGTATCCGATCCAGTCGATTTTTTGGAATCCGATCCTACAACACTACTTTTAAAATTTAAATTTTTTTCATTTATTTTCAAAATTCAAAATTTAAATATTTTTTTATTTATTTTCGAAATTCGAGTGGACAGTAACAGTATTTTTTATTTTTTCGGACAGGCATTAAGGCATACCCATAACCCATCAAGACTTTTTCCTCCCTTTTCGGCACGTTCACTTCCCCAGTCGAAACCAAAAAAAAAAAAAAAAAGCTTCGGCGGACAGCGCTCCATGCCTCCATCGCTCTTGCTCAGTTGCTCAGCGCAGCCATTATCAAAATTCGGATCTTTCTCCTTCACTCAGATCACGTCTTGATCTCAATTCTTCATGCCTTCATTAAGTCAAAGCAGATTTTGGCCCCACCATTCCTCGATCCTGGCTCCGCCAACTGTCTTGGAAAAATGGTTGTTTTACAATGAAGAGTGAAAATATTACATCAGTAGACATAACAAATTCCAGGTATATACCAAATAATATGGCGGAATGAAAAATTTGAGTAAAATGTTCAAATATATTGGTGTTACGATTCCCATCCGGTTTTAGTATAAGATAAAAAAAATTGATATAAGCCGAGTTGGTATGAGGCATATTTTGGCACTGTTAAAAAAAATTGATATAAGCCGAGTTGGTATGAGGCATATTTTGGCACTGTCAAACGTGCATAATGCAACGGATCAACTTTTCCATTTTCATTCCGTTCTAAATAACGAAACAGATAATTCATTCCGTTTTGTTCTGTTCCGTTAAACGGAACTAAAATTCGGTTATATTTCATTTCCGCCTTCATTTTTCATTGAAATTTCTCATTTCGGCGTTCCGCGGACGAAAAACAGATTTTCGTTTTCATTCCGTTTCTAAAAATAAAATCATTTTGCCTTCCACTTCTGTTTCGTTTCGGACGGAACAAAACGAAAACATGCGACGGTATATTGACAGCTAGTGTTTACCAAAAATCAGCCGGGTCAGACCCGACCCGTCCCAAACCCGCCCAATGGACCGGACCGCCTCGGACCGTCCATGGACCGCGATGGACTGAAGGGTTAGACCAGGGCGGGTTTGGGCGGCCCTTTCTAAAAAAATCTGTGTTAACCCGCCCCGTCTTAACCCGTGGACCGGACCGCCCCGCCCCGCCCCATCAACCTGTCTTAAACCTGTGCTAAATTAATTTGGTAATGGTGGTATAAATTTCTAAAATCTTTTAATTCAATTTCATCTAAATTAATTTTAACATATTCATTAAAAAATATTACTAACAAAAAAAAGTTAGAACTCCGCCTATGTTATTATTTTATAAAATAATTTAATAGCATAGTCGGTCCCAAGCCCGGAAAAAAGGAGGAGGATAACATTATATAATTATATTTGAATTTTTTTATTTAATAAAAAAATTACAAATCAAATATAAGAAAACAAAAAAAATTAAATAAAAAACAGAAAATATAAGTAAAAAAATAAAGAAAAAACGCAAAAGTAAAAAATAAAAATAATTAACTGAAAAAAAAATAGAAAAAAATATTGAAAAAACAAAAAAAAAACGCAAAAAAAAACACAGAAAAAAAAAACAGCAAAAAAATAAACGAAAAATCCAAAAAAAAATAGCAATAAAATAAATGAAAAACCGGTGGACCGGACCGTCATAACCCGTGCGGGTTACATGGGGCGGGTTTAGGAAGGGTTAGGGCCAAAGTTTCTAGGATGGACCGTCCTAACCCGCCCCGTCTTAACCCGTGGACCGTTCCTAGCCCGTCCCGTCCTAACCCGTGGACAACCCCGCCCCGTTTGGTAAACCCTATTGACAGCTATACGCATATTTGTGCCGCCCGGTGGGACAAACCTCTCCCAATTGCAACGCTCAGGAAATTGATAATTAGATTGCTCGAAACATTTCAATCAAACTTTTTCTCAACAGTCAATAAAAGAATTACTTGATGCAACTGTTAGAAAGTGCTCAATTTTTTAATTTTAGTTACTAATTAACTTAATTAATAATCAAGCATCACAAATCTAGTGCTATAAGCCATCCAACACATCCACATGAGAAAAGGGAAGGCGATTTTACCTCTTATTGTTTCGTAACAAGAAGGATCGATCCAACTCAATAGGAATCGGTGGCGTGCTCGTTTCCACCACCACGGCCTTGTCGCCGCCGCCTCGAGTCTACCAAGGAGCTAACCACGACCTAAGAGTTGTGCTAGCAACTAGAGGTCAAGGCTAATCCCACAAGATTTTTTCTCTTCTATCAATTAATTACTTTAATTAGGTGGAAAGAAGAGAGCTCAACACATAAGCAATGGAGAGAGATGTAGCAAGCAGGAAGAAGAACAAAATTCTTCTCCCTTGATGGGTGGCGGCCAAGAGAGGAGGAGAGAGAGTGTGGAGGGATTAGGTTAGGATTTCTCCAAATAAGGTCCTTAAATAGACAACTCATCAACCTAATCCACTTTGCACTATTTACATCCTTGCCACTAGGTGGCCGGCCTCTCTATGGGCCTAGTTGGGCTACATTGCATTATGTTAATGATCCATTAATTTATTAATTAATGATCTCTCAAGTTGCATTCTAATTGGGCTTTCAATTTAACAATTAAATAAAGCCCATTTAAATTGTATAATTCCATCAATTATACATTAAAAATGTGTCAAACAAAATTATCAACTTATTGATAATTATTTTGGAATTAGCTAGTGTATTAATTTATTTCTATATGATCCCTTTGACTTAATTAATTATAACGGTTCGCAACAATATATAATTAATTAATCAACTTATCATATTTTCACATAACTCACTGCTGCGAATAAATAAATAATGCACTGTATGGTCAAATCCTATTTGTGTGACCCTTTGAGGATTTATGCTATGTTGGCCATGAAAAATAAATCGTTATTTATTTTCAATAATTATAAGCGGTATCTAGCAACACGTTATGATTCCCAATTCGCATAAATAAATAATGTACTGCTACAGTATTTCAATCCTGCATAAGAAATAAAAGTATCTCCTTGTTTGATTCATATGTCACATGATATCACTGTATAATTCAAGATAGGAATGTGTCATTCTTGCAGATTATACATTTCTTGATCTAGAGTTGATTGTACAATCAACTCTAGATCAAAAAATATATAATATGTAAGAATGACACATTTCTATCTTAGATTATACAATGATATCATGTAACATAATAATCAAAATAAGAAAATTATCTATTTTTTATGCAGAGTTAAAATACTATAAAAGTATAATATTTATTTATTTTAGTTGGTAATCATAACATAACATAAATCACAATTTATGTGTTGCTAGATACCGCTTATGATTATTGGAAATAAATAACAATTTATTTTTCATGGCCAATATAACATAAATCCTCAATGGTCACATAAATAAAAGCTCTTAACCAAGGGTGCATTATATTTAGTTTATTTGTGTTGGAGAATACAAAATATGATAAGTTGAGTAATTAATTATGTACCGTTATAAACAGTCATATACCCCTCAAATCTTCTCTAATTGAAAATATCCCCTCCAATCATTAAAATTAGAGATATCCCTCCAATCTTAGATACTATAGACATTTACACCTTTTGATCAATTTCATAATATTTTAATTTTAAATAATCAATTTCGAAATTTTATGGCCAAAATGCCATCATCAATCAAATCGCAATCAATGCAGTTAACAATTTTGAAACTCGAACAGGATTTAGTAACAACGCAACCAGCCAATGTTTTGAAAACCGGACCGGACCGGCCGGTTGGACCGGTTCAACCGCGAACCGACACCAGTCCGGTCTAATCTAACCCGGTTTTTTGTCTGTTTACGACCCCCATCGAACCGGACGGTTCGGTCTGGTTTTATTAAAACCCGGCGAACCGGACCGGACGGTCTAAGTCTTTGCAAACTATTTTTTATTGGTTTGCAGAAATTAGTGAAAAAATAGAGGTGGAAACCAGGGAATCGAACCTTGGTTATCCAAGATAACAGCCAAGCTCTCTATCCACTAGGCTATATGGGCCTTTGTGCTCAGCTTATGAATTAACTATATAAATTATGTCATTCGGTTTTTGAAACCGGTTCAACCGGTTGAACCGGTTGAACCATCGAACCTATAGCTTTGCCGGTTCGATGGCCGGTCCGGTTTTCAAAACATTGCAACCAGCTAACTTCACCGTATAAAATCCAAATATGAAATCGAATAAGAGGATTGAGTACCAATGTCTTCATTAATAGCGATTATGTAGAAACATACATCTCTTGGTAGTAGCTTCTCCCCTCTGCTGGTCTGGTAAGCACAGGCCAGCAGTTTGCTCAACCAACGATTCAGTTTTTTTTTTTTTTTTTTAATCTCTTTACTGCAATGATTAAGTTAATTTTTCCTAATTCTCCTTACTGCGATTTGATTGCAACTGAAATTTAGTAAGAGTAAACCAAGTACATGATTACAGAAGAGGAATACGAATTAATAATACGTTTCAGTTGAACCAGTAAATTTTGCATTAGTGCATATTTTGTTGTTGTACATACCGAGCACCAATTATTTACTGGCAACAATTTATTGAGATTTGAGTTTTGTCTTTTTCCAATGTAAGAACCAATCTTAATCTCAGTGTATTAATAATTTATCACTAGATCGAATTTGGTGAACAATGTAATTGTTGCATTCAGGTTGACATTAATGGCAAATTATTTGTATTTGGAAAATTAAAACCTCACGCTAATTTTGAATCTGAGACAACCAACAAGCCAACACAATGGGAGACGAAGGGATGAGGGTATTTTGGCCATAAAACTTTAAAATTGATTATTTAAAATTAAAATTTCATTAAATTTAATGAAAGGGTAAATATCCATTCTATCTAAGGGGTCGTTTGGATGCATTGGGAATAAGGGGAATAGCTTATTCCTAGGCGGAAAGTATTGGAAAGTGTGTAACTTTGTGAAGAGTTTGGATTGTTTATAATAAAATTTTCCACTTTTCCGCCCGGAATACCTTATTCCCCCTTATTCCCAACCTATCCAAACGGGACCTAAGATTATAAGGGATATTTCTAATTTTAATGATTTGAGGAGGATATTTTCAATTAGTGAAGATTTAAGGAGTATAGGGCTGATTTTTTCTATAATTAATTATATCAAAAGAATCATATGAAATTAAATTAATGCAAGAAGTTGATAATTAATTTTTCTCAACATATTTAATATAATTATATGAATTTTATTGAGTATATGGGCTATCTTTTAATTAACTAATTTGAACCCAATTTAAATGCAAGAGATATGGGCCATTAATTGATTGAACTAATGAGCAAACAACATTAATTGTTGTGGCCATAAAGAGCCTATATAGGGCCGGCCTTGGAAGGGTAAAATAGTCCCAAAATGCTGAAGTTAGGTGGTCTATGTAAGGACCACATATGAAAGTTTTTAGGGCAACCTTTCTCTCTCCCTCCTGCCTCCCTTCCTAGCCGCCACCTGTAGCTCCTCTTTGGCAATTAAAATCTACCATTTTTGAGCTCTCTCTAAGCATTCTTAGGTTGTTCGTGAGTTGAACTTAGCTACCCAACTAAATATTGATTTAGAAGAAGAATGTTAGCTTAGGTATTAGCATATTTCTCTTGCTTTGCTAAAACAAGGCCTCAAGAACTTGGTTAATTCTTTTAGTGGACCTAAGAAGAAGAGGAAGAGAAGAGCACCCCCACCGACTCCTACGCTTTTGGTCGAACATTTTTTTTTGCGATACGAAAAGAGGTAAAGACCAATATCTCTACTCTTTGCATGAAAATGATTAAATTCACTAGTTCTTCATCCTTTATGTTTGTTTATTGCAAATAAATTTGATTTAAATGCATAAAACTCCTAAATAAAGGTTCCTTCAGAGAGGGAGGGGAGACGCGATTTTTGTATTTGGCAGAGAGAAAAAATACATTTATGTGTTTTGAGAATTTTGATTGTCTACGTTAGAGTTTGATTGCACTTGTGATAAGTAACCACAAGCGTAGAAATAGTCCTAATTAACCGCCAGTTTGAAGAATAATAATAAAATAATATTAAATATTAATAATAATATCTACTTAATCGAAATTATTTAAATAATAATGCAAGTACGGAATCCCAGATTCCGAACTGAATTACGGAATCTCGGATTCCGTAACTAGCGTTCCACCCAATTTTGGCTTCCGATCTCACCATAATTTATTAGTTTATTAGTTAATTAATTACAAAAATAGATAATATATTGTAAAAATAATTTAAAAAATATGAAAAAATCAGAAAAAATAGGATGAATTTTCATATGTAATTAAAATTTATTTTGAAATTTTGTTTACATTTAATAATTAAGAATTTGATAATTAAATATTAAAAAAATTAAAGAAAATTGTTAAAAATTGATAGGATTAATTTTAAATGTAGGAAAAAATTATTGAAAAGAGAGTTGAACTGTTTTTAGTCGAGGTTAGTTTTTCTATATGTATATTTTTTTATTGTTTTAATAGATTGTATATTGTTTGAATAGAAATATTTAGTTATTAAAAAAATCGATGTTTTTAAAGATTAGAACTTCAAATAGGCATAACTTTTGATAGGAATGTCCGTTTGGGATAAATGACCACAATCCGGAAAGCTGGCGACGAGATCTACATGGTTTATTGAGATAAACCTTGTAACGACCATTTTCGGAGCCAAAAAACGCTCTCTGAACCTCCCAAATCCACTTTGAAAATTTGCAAACCTAAAAACCACTCAAAACTACTACAAAATTTTTTTAAATCATAAATTAATCATAAAAAAGAGAAATTTAATTAATCAAGTGACTTCCATGAGAGTTAATATTTGTTATAATTAATCATAAATTATCAGTTATCAAGTTGTAATGATTATAATTTAATCATTGGTGTATTATATTATATTAGTTGTCATTGGTGTATTATATCATATTTGTTTAAATATAAAACGCTACTAAAACAATATTAAAATATTAATAATAATAAAATAATATTAAAATATTAGGTAAAAGACTGTTACGGAATTTGAGATTCCGTAGCAATTTAAAAATTATTAATATTAAAATATTAATATTAGATTATTAAAAATTTGAGATTCCCTAGGTACTGAATCTGAGATTCTGTAACAAGCCTGTTACGGAATCCGAAATTTCGTAACTAGTCTGTTACGAAATCTCAGATTCCGTACTTGCGTTATTATTTAAATAATTTCTATTAAATAGATATTATTATTAATATTTAATATTATTTTATTATTATTCTTAACACTGGCTACTTAATTAAGAACTTTTGCCTGAGATGCACATGGACTCTGATTGCACAGTTCTATTTTGGGCTCGTTTTATGTTTTGTGGCCAGCCCAATTACACCCAACATAAGCCCCCTCTTTTTTAAATCATATTAAAATAATATAAAATATTAATAATAATATCGAAATAATCTAAATTATTTAAATATTAATGCAATTACGGAATATGGGATTCCGACGGTAATTACGGAATCTGAGATTCCGTAACAAGCTAATTACGGAATCCGGGATTCCGTAATTAACTTGTTACGGAAATTAGAATTCCGTAATTACTATTCCTCTCCCTTTTCCTTTTTTTCTCTTGTTTTTGCCGACAGCGGCTTTTGTTTTTTTATTGTTAATTCTTTTATATTTTGTTTTGTACCGAATTTTATTTTTTTTATGAATTTATTTTTCTTTTTTTTTGTTGTTAATTTTTTTAAATTTCATATGTATTCTATTTTTTGTTTTCGATAGAATTTTATTTTTTGTCTTTTTTAAGAATTTTGTTTTTTTGTTGTTAATTTTTTTATAATTTTTTTGTTTTTTTTTTAAATTTTATATGTATTCTATTTTTTTTAACAGAATTTTTTTTATATTTTTGTAGTTTAAATTTTGTATTCTGAAAATATTTCATATAATTTTTTATTATAAATTATATTTTGATTAAATTTTCTATTAAATTTTAAATATATTTTTATTATATTTATGTAATATATTAGAAGACCTAAAACTTGATAAGTCGCAAAGTAAAATAAAAAAATATTTAAATATTATATTAATAAGCCATAAGCCATAAAACAATTAACAAATCAACAGTATGTCTGATCAATTACATAAATGCTAACCATAAACATTAAAAATAGTAAATTCCATACGTATTACACTTAATGTCTTTGACCTCTTGAAAATATTCTTGCCCCTAGGCGAAAAATTCCACCACGTATTCTGGTCTGTGCTCTACTACTCGATGCCCCCTGACTTGTGGAATATCGGGCTTGTTAGAGATATGTCCTAGAAGCCAATCAGTTGATGACTATTATATTAGTTTATGTTATTAATGATGCTTGATCATTTGTTCCTAGAGTTTATTGTTGACAGATCATTCAGGTTGAGGATCTGAATTGTAGATCTCTGTGGATCATTCGTCAGAATGACAATAATATCTCTAAAGAGTCCATAATCTTGATAATTAACAAGGAACATTAATTATCATATAAGATTAGTATGCAAGTTAAGTGATGATTAAGTTCTACAAATCATGGGTAAGGAGTTACTGACTTAATTGCATATGTATATGTTACTGGAACATAGTACAGGACATGACCCAATGAAATAAATATATGGATTGTGTTATGTGTCATTATTTATTTCAAACGTGTTTGATTCCGAGTTTGAGATGGTTCAGTTTTTCCACATGAGGATAGGTTCTATAAATATCGTCTAACGCTGATTCCTGATAAGGGCTGCTATACGGACTTTATTTATGTTCTCTTGAATTGTGCGGGGAGAAACTGGTCATCAAGACAACCGTATGTCCCTCATTAGTTCACCTAGTGAGTGATGATATCTACTGGGCCCCTTGATGGAGTTGGATCGTATGCGCGCAACTAGACGATCAACTCTAGATCAAGAAACGTATAATCTGCAAGAATGACACATTCCTATCTTGGATTATATACGGATATCATGTGACGTAGGAATCAAAACAATAAGATATTTTTTCTTATGCAGGATTGAAGTACTGTATTGGTACAGTATTTATTTATGCGAATTGGGAATCGTAACGTGTTGCTAGATACCGCTTATGATTAATGGAAATAAATGGTGATTTATTTTCCATGGCCAACATAGCATAAATCCTCAAAGGGTCACACAAATAGGACTTTAACCATACGTGCATTATTTGTTTATTTGCATTAGCGAGTGCTGCGAATATATGATAAGTTGATTAATTAATTATATACCGTTATGAACCGTTATAATTAATTAACTCAAATGGATTATATAGAAATAATATAATGCATATGCTAATTCCAAATTAATTATTAATATGTTAATAATTAAGTTAGTTCAATGCATATTTATTATACTGAGCTAATTGGCCTTTTAGTTAATCAGTTAACTGAAAGCCCGATTTGAGACGAATTAAAGGAGTGATTTAATGGGCCATTATATCATGTGGCCTGATCCACATGAGGGCTGAAAATTTCAGCCATGATAGGGGCAATTTCGTCCAGGAGAAAATAGGAAGAGAGAAATCTAATTATGGAAACGTTCCATATATATATTGATTGTTTCTTTGGGAACAAGTCAGCAAAAAACCCTAGCAACATTCTCTCTCTTCCTCTCTAGACCGCAATACTATTCACGGTTACTGTTCATCAAGAGAGAAAAATTATTTTCTCTCATTGATAGCTCTCTTTTAATTGCTCTCTTAGCTCATGCGTTGAGCGATTCTCCTTCCAGTTAAACAGTTAATCGTGCGAAGGAAATCAAAAGGGAATTAGCTGTCGTCTCGGACAAGCTAGCACTTGGCTTGAGACTTTGGTTAATCTTCTAGGTAGACTCGAGACAACCGGAGGCAGTCAAGAGGGTGACGAGCATACCACCGACTCCAAGAGATTGGATTCAAGCCTTCCGAATACGATTTCGGAAGAGGTAACCTCCTACGCTTCTCCCTTTATATGTTAAATGATTTGAATAACTAGATCCGTTTTTTCGTGCGTTTTAGTTGCTTGTTAAATATTAATAAAAATTAAAATTGCACAAGGACTTGAGTTCCTAACAGTGGTATCAGAGCGCTGGTCGTTATTCAAGTGTTTAACATTTTTAAATCGAGAAATTAGTAATTAACAAAGTTAATTAGTGATGTGTTTGCTTGCTGTCTAGAAAAAAATCTGTTTTTCTGCTTTGTTGCTTGTTTTTCGTGATGTAAATCTTTCTGGAATTTTTTCTTTCTTATTGGAGATTGTAGATCTTTGATCCATGGTTCTTTTGGCGCTAGTTTCACTATTTTATAAGTAGTTATAAATTGTTAGTGAATTAAACGGTAACGGTGCACAGATCTACTGTTCTGCTGCACAGTTCTGTTTGTATGGCAAAAAGGACGTATTTTTGGAAAATAGATACCTATAACTTTTGACTAGGATTATTCTAAACTTGATGCTCTTTCTGGATATGTGTAAATTGTTTCATATTTCGGATTTTATGTGGATGTTCAACTATGAAAAGAAACAAAGTCGTCAGATCTGTTTTTCCAAACATACTGTTTGTTTTGATAAAATGTAATTATTGAAAAACTTTTATAGAAAAGTGTTTAAATGTAATTGTTCTATTTCGAGTTAGAAATCTATGAAAACTAGCTTCATAATTTTCCATTAAGTTTTGATGCTTCAACTAGGTCAAATGATTTCAGTCGTCAGTCTGTTTCTGAACAGGGCTTCTTGTTTGTTTGCCGTTTAACTCGATGATTTTGAATAGACCTTGGTATTTTTCTTTTCGTGGAATGATAGCCTAGTATGTAAAGTATTTTTTTATGTAAATTGTTTGCTTGAAAAATATCAAGTGGACGATCACACAGACCGAAAGCTTGAGGCCAAAACAGAATTTTCTCTAACAGCGCTACGCGCGCTGTCTGGGATTTTATCTTTTTTGGTTCTCCCTGATGGTAGCTGATCTCTCCTTGAAATTTTTACTGGTAGTTACACTCATTGTAAGGAGCTCTCTGGATTTATTTCGGGATTTTTGGTGACCGAAAAATATCGGATTTTATCGGGTCCCAAATTGCTTATTTTAATTAGTTAAAATATATTCTAATTAATCGAATTAGTTGAAATGTTAATTAGAACGCTCCTTAAATACTCTCCTTTCTATTTTGATTTGTTGATTAAATTTCAAAGGTTTAAACAAGTAGTTGTAATGTTAAACCTATTTGCATTTGGAAAAACAAGCGACAAGCATACACAAAGATTCTAATTAATGAAGTTAATTAAAAACTAGTGAAACATGTATATTGTATATGTACTAACACGTTTTTGTAGGAGGATCGTGGGTTTAGTATGGCTCAAGATTCCAATGCCTTGTGGTTTTGTAAATGAATGCATGTGTGAATGTGTGTAATGCGGCCTTTGGTGCCATTAATTAATTTTGATTAATTTTAATGTAACTTGTGAGGCTTGCATGCCCCTAAGGCCTAGGAGGGAATTAGAATTTTTTCACATGTATTTATTTCCATTAATTATAGGATATGATCATTATAATTAGTGGGAGGGCTTGAATTAGATTAGTCTTGCAACATGGAGATGCAGCGAAGATTAATATGCAAGCTGGAGCCATACAAACCCACAACAATGGTTGTGCCTTGAGATGCTTATTATGTGATTGTTTGCATACTATGAAATGTCATAGGATAGGTATGGGTGTATGCTGACACGACCACCAAACAACGTCGCATAATGATTGTCCCAATTAATTTGATTAAGTCGACCGTCCTCCTTCTCTCTATCCCCTTCACGTCGCTTGCCTTCTCATGGCGCGGTCCGCCCAAGCGGACGTCATGGTTGTCATGCGGAAGTCGGGGTACAAATAAATGGATTTGTTAGGAGCAAATAGAGAGATGTTGCTTATCGATGGACCCAACTAGAGTTTGGACATCGGGACGAAGTTTGTAAATATATAGATATTTACAAACCAAGAGTCATATGGTTGATATGATTGGTTGGAGAACCTACCTTGTCTAGTTAAGTAGGGTGACGTGCCATAGCAGGTTTTACTTGATGAAAACGGGGATCTTGAAAAACTAACTACATTTGGGACATTAAATAAATGTAGTGGGAGTTTTGTTTATTGTTATAAATAAAACATTGCATAAACTAAATGACCTTAAATTGAAATTGTTATAGATACTAAATATATTAATTTCGTTGCGATCAATCTTTGAATTTGAACTATCTCGTTTCTTAAGGTATTTACTTGGAGAAGTAATATCGATTCCTAAGACATGTTCTTGGCGAAAAAAAATTTGAGCATGTTTATTCCCAAAAATATTCCTCAACTTCCCAAACGTAGCATCGCGATGATTGATTAACTTTTACGAAAAGTTATTCAATAAAGTGGATGCCGATATTCTCATTTTAGGATCTCTAGATCTTTGGATTATAGAATTCATACGGACTAGATATGACTCCTACGCTTGCATTCACTTACTCAAGAAGGAGTTCTTAGAGAAAGTAGATGTTGAGTCAATCATTTATGATCGAGTAATGGAGCATGAATTAAGTAAGAAAGATTTCTTTTGAGAAGGTACATGAAGGTTCCAATGGCTTACGAACCGAAAGGTTTGAGTAGCTATTTGGCAACTAGAGATATTAGATCTCCGATATCAAGGACTGTTGATATTGTCATGCTATCTCTTCCTAATTAAATGAAGGAAATGATGTTACATTTCGCAAACTTGTTTGTGCAAATGGTAATTAGCTAAGTATATAAGAAATAATTCTCTTAAGTTTGAGTTGAGACTTCGAGACCCTCAATTGTGACCATGTGTCACATGAGATGTTTCATTTGTCATTTATGGAGGCATTTGAAAGGTTGTCCGAAGTACCATGATTATTGTGTTGGAAATGTTCTAAACTTACGAAAGTATTTGTCGTTCAAATTATCTCGCTATCTCTAAATTCATACCAGTAACTTAGTACTAGTTCATATGCTCGCATTTAATGAAATGTGTAGGCAATGAAGAGTGAGAGAAAGTTCGAGATTAGTAAAGTAAACTCCGTATAAGGATATGGCTTATTCGTTTAAGCCACTACCATTGGATACGTAGAGTTGTCTTTACTAATAGGAACTGTAGCTCGAGTACCTCGTTCCTTACATCCTAAAACTTTATCTCTATTTCATATAGATGATGGATGATTACGTTTTGTAAAAGACAAGCGATGTTCGTTTATTATGGATTTATTTATATGATTTCATGCCTATTGCTTGAATATGTTTGAAATAGATAAACGAGTTTTGAATGACAAATAGGATGCGTAAGACTTCACATAAAGTGTTCGACTTTCATGTGAAATGACCGCTTAGTCATACATAAACGAGAATCGCATTATGAGAGTCTACATAGCGTGGAACTCGTGGCTCAATTTGATTTCGAATCAATAGAGATATGCGAATCATGTTTGTTAGATGACAAAAGCGCCTTTGACCTATAAAGGTTCAAGGACAAGTAACTTGATTAGGACTTATACATGTCGATGTATGTAGACCTATAAGTACTTGTGTACTGAAAGGTTATTGAGACTTTACCACTTAGCCAACGATCAAAGTAGATATTAACGTATCTATTTGATAAGGTATGAGTGTGAACTTTTTGACTAGTTCAAAGGAGTTCAAGTGTGAAGTTAAGAGACCGTTCAAGAAAAGAAAAAGTCTTACAATTGATCATGGTGAATAGTTAAGTCATATGATTTGAGATATTATCTAAAGAGTGTGAAAGTCGTTTCATAACTCATTCTATGAGGAACATTGTGAAAATAGTGTGTCCAAGAATGAAGGTATCGAACACTATTTGATATCGTTCGATCGATAATAAATCAAATTGACTTATTTGACTCATATTAGGGACTTATGTTTGAAGACAATATTGTTTACACTGAATAATGTTCCATCGAAGTCTATTGAGAAAGATATCTTACGAGATTTGATCTCTAAGTACATTATTTCTCAAGATTTGGTGTTAAGAACCTTATTTCAAGGTTTGTTGATTAATAAGCTTTGATCCAAATAGGACGCTTAATATTTTGTAGGATGCCTAAACTAACCGAAAGGTACTACTTCTACGAACATGGTAAGAACAATCTAGTTGTTGCTCATCATGACATAGTGTTGGAGAATAACGTTCTCAAGATAAACTAGTGGGAGTAAGGTGAGAATAAAGGAGTTTATGTGTCACTACAAGAAGTATCCTTTATGGAAAACTTGTTACTCCATACATGGTGCTTAGTGGGAGTTGAGCGAAACTTCATTCACAAGCCGTTGTGAAAGGAAGAAGTTCTTTAGCACGCTCGCTTCTAATGATGACTTAAACATCTCACGAGCTGATGATGTTTGAGAAACTCAGTACATACGAGGATCGAGAACTTATTCTACAAATCGTTGTGGAAGAGGTTCATGAACCTCGAGCACTAATCCTACAAAAGGTCAACGAAAGTGATTGTCTAACCGAAAGGTGCATAGACATCACGACATCCTCGTACCTGGCATATGAGGATTCGTTGATAATTAAAGAACCGATGGAAGAACCCGATTCCACAAGTATGGTTTGAACCCATGTGATCTTTAAGTGCAATCCATGTATAACAACAAGGTATGGACCTTTGTTGATGTTCATGAAGGAGCAATCCGTCAAGAACATTCAGATCTTTAAAGGAAAGATTGACATGGATGGCAAGTCGACTATGTACAAAGCACAGCTTCACGCTTGTGGATATGTCTAAGTCGATGACGAGTTGACTATGTACAAAGCATGGCTTCTCACTTGTAGCTATTTATAAGTCAGTCAATAAAGATCATTCTAGCAATAGTTGCATTTCATATATATTGATATATGGAAAAGTACATCAAAACCGCCTTCATTGATTGAATGAAAAAAGATGTGTATTTGACACAAATCGAGGTCTTGATTGATGTATTGCTATAAACATATGCGTATTTCAAGGATCCATTAGTGGATCGAAGAGAGTACTGTGGAATAAATATTTTGACAAGGAAGTCAAGGAGTTGATCTTCGTCAAAAGTATCTTGTATAGACAAGATATTCAGTGGGAGCATAATTGTGTTATCTGTATTGTACAAGATAACTGGATATTAATTGGGAAATAACATTGATTAAATGAATATTGTCAAGATCTTATTGAAGATTCATTTCTTGGGCAAGATCACCTAAATTCTAGGAAACAAAATCTATAGAGATAGATTATAATGGATGTTAGGTTTCGGCGAATGTGCATATAATGACAAAGAGTTCTAGAAACATGAAAGCTGGACTTTATGTCGAACTGCGTCATATGGCATATAACTTGAGTTTAACTCGGTTTATTGCAACTCAATTCGAGAAGAAGTGCGTGAAACAGTTCAAGCATTCTTTCATTATGAGTTTCATAATATGCGCCATACTTATGCACATGCCCCAATGTGTAGTATCCAAGAAGTATGACAAACAGTTGTCAAATGGATACAAGAGACACGCATTTGGACAATAATCAAAGGATATTCTCGAGTACCTTATGAGAAAGAGAGATATATTTTTCATCTATGATGAAAAAGAGCTCGTGTAAGTTGTTACACTAATGCCAGATTTCGAAAGATTGATGTAATCACAATTGAGCTACATATTTTGCTTAAAGGTGGTGTTGTAAGTTTAGAAAGTGTTCTAAATGGGATATTACAACCGTTTCCGTCACCAAAGCAAAATAGATAGCAACTTGTGAAGCAACGAAAGAGAATAGTTTGGATCAAGATGTTCTCAGTCAAGCTGATATGATTCTATGCATCTCGAACCATAGCTTAGTCTTGAAGAACCCAATATCTGATTGGTGATCCAACTATGATCTATGACAGTATCACTTGATCTCATATGATGATGATCAAGACTATATATATAGGAGTATATATATGTGTAGGTTCAACCAAAAGTGGATAGTTTCGCAAACACAGCGAAGACTCTGACATAACCTTTACCTTAAGCAGTATACGAGATGCTATTGAGCATCCATGCGTAATGGATGTGTGAGTAACTGGCTATAAGCGTATTATTTCTTTTCAGGTTCGAGACATGTATATATGTAGATATATGACATCGTTCTCAATTATTCACTGGCTAGAAGTCACTATAGATTGACTCTAGACCAAGTGGGAGATTGTTAGAGATATTTCCTAGAAGCCAATCAGTTGGTGACTATTATATTAGTTTATGTTATTAATAATGCTTGATCATTTGTTCCTAGAGTTTATTGTTGACAGATAATTCAGGTTGAGGATCTGAATTGTAGATCTCTGTGGATCATTCGTCAGAATGACAATAATATCTCTAAAGAGTCCATAATCTTGATAATTAACAAGGAACATTAATTATCATATAAGATTAGTATGCAAGTTAAGTGATGATTAAGTTCTACAAATCATGGATAAGGAGTTACCGACTTAATTGCATATGTATATGTTACTGGAACATAGTACAGGACATGACCCAATGAAATAAATATATGGATTGTGTTATGTGTCATTATTTATTTCATACGTATTTGATTCCGAGATTGAGATGGTTCAGTTTTTCCACATGAGGATAGGTTCTATAAATATCGTCTAACGCTGATTCCTGATAAGGGCTGCTATACGGACTTTATTTATGTTCTCTTGAATTGTGCGGGGAGAAACTGGTCATCAAGACAACCATATGTCCCTCATTAGTTCACCTAGTGAGTGATGATATCTACTGGGTCCCTTGATGGAGTTGGATCGTATGCGCGCAACTAGGCGATCAACTCTAGATCAAGAAACGTATAATCTGCAAGAATGATACATTCCTATCTTGGATTATACAAGGATATCATGTGACATAGGAATCAAAACAATAAGATATTTTTTCTTATGTAGGATTGAAGTACTGTATTGGTACAGTATTTATTTATGCGAATTGAGAATCGTAACGTGTTGCTAGATACCGCTTATGATTAATGGAAATAAATGGTGATTTATTTTCCATGGCCAACATAGCATAAATTCTCAAAGAGTCACACAAATAGGACTTTAACCATACGTGCATTATTTGTTTATTTGCAGTAGCGAGTACTGCGAATATATGATAAGTTGATTAATTAATTATATACCGTTATGAACCGTTATAATTAATTAACTCAAATGGATTATATAGAAATAATATAATGCATATGCTAATTCCAAATTAATTATTAATATGTTAATAATTAAGTTAGTTCAATGCATATTTATTATACTGAGCTAATTGACCTTTTAGTTAATCAGTTAACTGAAAGCCCGATATGAGACGAATTAAAGGAGTGATTTAATGGGCCATTATATCATGTGGCCTGACCCACATGAGGGCTGAAAATTTCAGCCATGATAGGGGCAATTTCGTCCAGGAGAAAATAGAAAGAGGGAAATCTAATTATGGAAACGTTCCATATATATATTGATTGTTTCTTTGGTAACAAGTCAGCAAAAAACCCTAGCAACATTCTCTCTCTTCCTCTCTAGGCCGCAATACTATTCACGGTTACTGTTCATCAAGAGAGAAAAATTGTTTTCTCTCATTGATAGCTCTCTTTTAATTGCTCTCTTAGCTCATGCGTTGAGCGATTCTCCTTCCAGTTAAACAGTTAATCGTGCGAAGGAAATCAAAAGGGAATTAGCTATCGTCTCGGACAAGCTAGCACTTGTCTTGAGACTTTGGTTAATCTTCTAGGTGGACTCGAGGCAACCGGAGGCAGTCAAGAGGGTGACGAGCACGCCACCGACTCCAAGAGATTGGATTCAAGCCTTCCGAATACGATTTCGGAAGAGGTAACCTCCTACGCTTCTCCCTTTATATGTTAAATAACTTGAATAACTAGATCCGTTTTTTCGTGCGTTTTAGTTGCTTGTTAAATGTTAATAAAAATTAAAATTGCACATGGACTTGAGTTCATAACAGGGCTAAAGCTGACCGTGGATCTACCGTAAACATATTTTCACATACATGTTGCATGCAATATCGATGCACAGCCAATGAAGGCTCCGCACTCTCTTGCCATCCGTATTGGGGTTGTTTGAACGTGTTCCTTATTCCCCAATGGCGATCGGAAACAACACAGAATTTTTTTCCTTCCCCAATAACTTGCCTCCTTAGAAAATTTATAAACCAACCCCAACATTTTTCGTTCTCAGTTCGCACTATTGCAAATGCTAGTGGAAGCAACCGCTGCTCTGGATCATAACCGCAAGCCGCTAATAATTTACCCTTATAACGACCTGACAAGAAAGATGCATCAATGCTAATCACGGGCCTTATATACGGAACTGTCGCGATACATGGCCCAAATGCCCATGCTGCTGCCTCGAACATAGTTCTGTTCGGATCACCTACGCTTTTAAACAACCATTTGATTTGTGTCCCGGGTGTCGTCCTCTGTATAGTCAATAAAAGGCTCGGGAGTTTGTTGTACGAATCTTCCCACGAACTGAAAAGATCTTCGATTTCTTTCTCTCGTCCACGCTAAATCTTGTTATAAGTTGATTGTACATTCGGGTATTCTTTCTCTAATAGTGATTTTACGTCCTCTAAGGAAATACCAACATCTCTCTTTATTGCATTTCTGATGCAGTTGGCAATAACCTCAGCCGTAAGATTGTCATGCGTGAATTCTCCGGCCCTTCTCACACATGTATGTTTTTCTTTATTCGTTATTATCTTCCAAAATGTACCTTCCCTTTCCGTACGGGCATACAAACGTCACTTACAACCATATTCCTTACAGACCACTATATACTTCTTCGGCGTACTAACAGTCGATGTGTGTTGTACATTTAAGTGTATTGAGTAATCGTTACAAACTTGTATTAATTGTATTTTTGAGAGAAAAATTGTCCCTTCCACCAATGGCCCAGATCCATGCGGTTGAGACGGTTGTGGGATGGAATTTCTATACTCAGAAATATCTAGAAATTGTCCAACGGGGTGGTAAGTTCCTGTCCTTCTCGTAAGGTAATACTGGTTATTAGGGTTTACATTTCTGTTTCTCTGTGCCTCCATACCCTCACCATCGAGACCCTCTAACTCAAATAAGTCGGCCTCTTCATCACTCAAGTCCTCACCAGTTGCATAGTCTAATTGAAAACCGGGGCCCCTGTCGTATAAATCATCAAGTCGACTTGTATCCTCTTCATCTTCTTCGTTCTCTTCTTCTTCTTGTTGCCGTCCTCGCGTAGTACTACCACCATGTTCCCTACTACTACCACCTTATTTCCAACCCCCTTTGCCAAGTGTACTAGCACGAGGATCTGTACTAGTAGGGTCCCAAGGATCCCAATCTAATGTAATGGATTGAACTTCTGAATTGATTGCATTTGGTTGTTCTTGTTCTTGTTCTTATTCCTCATAATTTTGTTGTTCGTTATAATTATAATTATAATTATAATAACCACCTAATTAATCGTACAAAAATTGTAGTAATTTACCTTGTGCCGGAAGTAAATCTACATGCAGTTCTAGACCTTCTAGTCTCCTTGTTTGGAAACACTCGTATTGAACATATTGCCATTCATTCTGAGAGTTCACCGGCAAAATCATTTGTTAGAACCTTCCTTCAATAATGACGTTAAAACGAGAAACGATTCTCAAATTGAACTAGCCTTGATAATATCCTAATGTGGACAGAATAATTTCTTTAATGGATTCATAATCAGTTTGTGGAGAGGCATCAAAGCGGAAATTGCTTGGTGGATTATACGGAGATTGATTGCCGAAAACCATAATTAAATATATTTTTATATGGCTAAGAGATGATTAGAGTGTTTCAAAAGGATTGATGAATTTCATATTACAATAACAACTGAGTATTTATAGAGCTAATTACGGAGTTTCAGATTCCGATATCAGCAAACAAAATGAATAGTGAATGTCAAATCTATATCACATCAAATAATTCAGCGAATTATCGATGGTAATATACGACAAATGCACTTTCGGCGGGTGAATGTCCATGAAAATAATATCAAATTCCGTAACTACCTAATTACGGAATCCCAAATTCCGTAACAAGCTAGTTACGGAATCTCGGATTCCGTAACAAGCTAGTTACGGAATTTGGGATTCCGTAATTAGCAGATTCCCGCTCAAATCAACAATTTTTAAATGTGCTGGGCGGTTTGGGCTGTTTCGGTGGTTTTGTTGTTTGATTTTGTTGTTTAATAATATATTTAAATAAATAATAATTAATAACAATAAATAATTGAATAAATATAATTAGTAAATATTAATAATTTAAAATAAATAATAATATTAATTAAAAGTAATGGTAATATTTATAATAACTAATAATAGTTATTGTAATATTAATTATTTATTAATAGTTATTGAGGATTAATAATAATTAGTAATTACTAATTAATAATAGTTAATATAATAATAATTAAATTAATCAATAATAAATAATTAATATTTTCTATTAAATTATATATTTATTTATATATATGTTAGCTTATTAAAAATTATATATATGTTTATTCATATTCTTAAAAATTATATTCTGCCCTCTGCAAAAAAAATTAACAACAAAAAAATAAAAAACAAATTTCATAAAAAAAAACTAAATTCTGTATAAAACAAAAAATAAAATACATATGAAATTTAAAAAAAATTAACAATAAAAAAATAAAAAATAAAAAACAAAAACAAAAATGAAAAAAAATAGAAGCTGTCGGCAGAAAAAAAAAAACAAGAAAAAAGGAGAAGGAGATGAATAGTGTAATTACGGAATTCTAATTTCTGTAACAAGTTAATTACGGAATTCCGGATTCCGTAATTAGCTTGTTACGGAATCTCAGATTCCGTAATTACCGTCGGAATCTCAGATTCCGTAATTGCATTATTATTTAAATAATTTAGATTATTTCGATATTATTATTAATATTTTATAACATTTTAATATTATTTAAAAAAGAGGGGGCAACATAAGCAACTAGTTGTTACTAAAAAATTTATGATCACATATTACAAGTTTATGACAAAATTCGGCACCAACACTATAAAACTATTTGAAACAGGAAGAATGTATTAGGTATAAACAACAAGTATATGATGCAAATGTCTTACAAAATAGCAAGCAATGTTTGTATTTAATGAACTAATGAAGGCTTGAGGTGATTTTCTATATGATAGTAGAAAGGTGAAGCTGCGGAAATTTATAGAAGGAAAAAAATTTTGGCCTCGTATTTTCTCCTTTTTATTAATATTGATTAAACAGCAATCACCTTTTGCAAACAAAGTAATGAAGGGATGCAATACTGCCTTACATAATTAAAGCATCCAGTATATCAACAATATACAATTTAAATTATCAGTAAGCAAATAATATTTCGACAGTTGATTTATTAACAATCAAGCAAAGCCAAACATGAATGTAGCTGTGTTGAGAAAATCAAAGTGAAAACTTACTAATATATTATACAAATAATTTTGTCAATGACCACTAGTGCAATATGTTATTAATGTAGCTCGGTAATAGATTGATCTCGTTTTAGTTGCCGCACATTTAAACGTGAATCTGTAAATTGCAAAGGCCTAAAAAAATGAATTATGTCAATAGAAACTAAAGAATGACATAAATCTGTCCCCTTTCTCTTCTTTTTGCCTATTCGGGATGTAAAAAATATCCATTAAAGTCTTCGACCCACAGAGGGTCTAGAGGAGGAAAAGAACGCGCGTACGGCAACTCCCTATTTTTTTTTCTCTGAAATGGTTAAGTATATGTCATCATGAAAATTGATAACTAAGAAAAAATGGTTAGATATATGTCATCATGAAAATTGATAATTAAAAATAGTTTAAATTAGTTTATGCCATTAATTTCAGACAAAATTTTAAATATGTCAATACAACTTTAATGTTTCAAATTTAAATATTTTTAATTAAGTTTTCAACTTACAAATGATAAAAATTTTAAATTTCAAATTTTAAATTTTAAATTTTAAAAAATTGATTTTGAAATTTTTACTTTTTTCTTGATTACATAAATCAATATTTTTTTTGTAATGATATAATTCTAATTTTAATATTTTACAGTGACATATTTCTAATTTTAATGTTTTATAATGGCACAATTAAAAGAGTATAATGATCAAATTAATCGACCGTTAACATAAATATAATTTTATCATTTAGTGACCTTTAATGTTTTGAATTTGAATATTTTTTAAGTCATCAACTTTCAAATATTGAAAAGTTTAAATTTCAAAATATTAAATTTTGAAATTGAAATTGTATTCCTTTTGTGGATGACACAAAATCAATTAATTATTTTGCAATGACATCATTCTAATTTTAATATTTTATAATGCTATATGTCTAATTTTAATCTTTTATAGTGGCATATTTAAAAAGGTAGAATGATCAAATTAATCGACCAATGATATCAATCTTATTTTATCGTTTAGTAATGGCATATTGATCGGAGGTAAAACCTAAGTCAAATTAAAACCTGAAATCTAATCTTATGCGGTATAGCTTGAGGGTCGAATCACAGGGACGAATTTTCTAAACCTTTAGTCTCTAGCAATTCAATTCTATTTAATCTGAAAGGCAATTTGGTCAAAATCAAATAAATCAAGATTTTGTTATTTAAAACAAAAAATTAAACTAAGAAAATTAAATCTAAATTACTGAAATATTTTCTAAATTAACTAACTCGAATTTATGGCTTAAACTATGGTCAATTTATCGGGTTGTTCTACCTGGCTCAATCCAGGAGGATCCGCCAGCTTCCTGACGTGGTCGCCAGAATCGATCGTTAGGTCAGTTGAATTAGTTTTATACCTTATCTACGTGCGGGTTGTTGGTCAGATCTTAGGTTCAAACATTAACTTTCGTTCTCTGTTTGGTACATTCAAGTTTTAACCTCCAAATCCTCCTAAAAATCCTAAGTTTCAACTTTCGTTCATTGGCTTAGGGTTTCTAAGTTTATATTTCTATTCGGTAGGATATCTTATATCTTTCGATCATAGGTAAAGACATACATTTCTGCTAAGTCTTGGTTTCTCCTTTCGGTCTACTCCCTATCCTATAGTTTGCAATCATGAACTAACTTGATTTTAGGGTTCTTGTTACCTAACTATTAGACAAGGCCTTAATCTAACAAGTATAAACCTTCAAGTCAAGCAATTCAAAACCACAAATTTCAGCAAATCAAAGCACGAAAGGTAAAGCAAATAGATAAAGAATAAAACCTAATTAAACTTCATTAACTACCAAGTAAAAGGTTCCCTACAATTATCCCTAAACTAAACTAGTCACTAGTTATCCTATTAATCATACAAAGCTCAGGTTTCATCAAATTAAACATCAAAATAATCAAACAAAGGAAGTTTACAACAATATTCAACGAAACTCTCTCTCAGCTTGAATCCAGGCGGGTCGAAAGGATCCTGACAGGGTCGACTGGATTGTGGCTGTGATTATCTGTTGCAACTTCCTCTCCAAAACTTGCTCTAAAATCTGACTCGCTCGAATTGTAGCCTTGGGCTTGCCTTTATATTGTCTTGAGTCGGTTCTAATGCTAATGTAAAAAACATAAAGCTCTTGTATACTCTTCTTATGATGTTTTATAAGTTTATTTGTAATGAATTAATTAATTTTGATGATTTCCTTTTTCAAAAATATGAAATTAATTTATTTTTGCTCTTATTGTAAATTCATACGTATTTTCACAAATATTAAGCGTCGACAGGATATTATTTAGATATATACTATTATTCTTTACAAAAACTAATTTATTTTACTATTATTAAATTTAAGGATATAAGTTTGAACAAAATAATTTCTCACGTAGCATACATGTAGAGTCATTTTGCATGATCGGCGTTTCTTTCTTTAATGCAAACTCGGTTACCTGCACATTGCACATTCATTTACGATGCAATATATACTTGTGTCATATATAATGCACGCTTGATCTAGTTTATGTCTAATTTTAAGAGTAAGAGGCATATATCTAATTTTATTTTGCACTGATCTAGTAATGATTGTTCACATAAACACTTTTAGCTTCATATTATATTCGTGTTTTATTGATGTGTTATTAAGATTTTAGATAGCTCAATTAAGTATTCTATCTAAAACTAATAGAGACTAAAATAAATTTTATCTTTAAATTTCTTTTATTGTGCTGTAAAAAAAGAAATTTTGTTATTATTTGACAATACAAATCATTTTTAAATTTTATTAGTTTGACTTCCACTAATATCCCAAATTATAAAATGCACATATGCAACAACATTATTTCGGGATTCAAGAACTACAAAGCCGGACTGAAGGCTCTCATAAATATTTATACAATTTTCCCGTCAAAATCTTTCATAAAAAATTGACACGTTCATTTCTTAGGCATGAACGAAGGGAACTTGTGTATGATTAGTAAATTCTATGAGGCCAACTGGGCAACTATCGCGAAGTACGTTTGACTATTTCAGACAATGCAATTTTTCCTTGCATTTAAATAGCTAGAACTTAACGAAAAAAGTTTCCAGTTTCCACCCCAAACAACTTAGGATTTCGACAAAATGATAGTACTGTATTTCTTTTACATTTTCTCTTTCCTTTCTTCAAAATATTGAAGATGCAACTTTTTACTTGACGAATAGCCACTTTTCTAGTTATCTTTCAAATGTTCGCATAATCAACAGGAGTGCATCAAATCATGTTATTTTGTACATTATAATCGCAAATTATCAACAGAATAAAACAACCAAAATCCAGCGATCCATTAGCCAGTCCACTCATCTAAACTGGAGGGCTCATAGAACGAAATAAAGAAATAAAAACAAAAAGATATAAAGAAAACGATTGTTTCAGCTAGTATGGAAGCTCTTTGGATTTCAATTCAAAAAGAAAGAGATGTAGTTAAACAAACTAAATCAACTAAGAAGATCAAGTTTGTCTCATCAGAAGAAAGATAAATTTTATTATTAATATTAAGAGAGTTCCTGTACAACAAACTACAGCCCACTGCTCGCCCCTCCCTCCACACCACTGTCCGGCTCTTTCTTTTTCTCTCTCTCTCTCTCTATATATCTTTTCCATTCCCTCTTCCAATATTTGTTCTCCCAGAACTAAACCTAACAGGGGTTGAGGTAATCTTAAAAATGAGACAAAAAGAAAAGAAATTAGCCAGATTCCCCTGATACACCCTCTTTCTTTTTTTATTTTTTTTCTATTAAGCACCATGCCTGACCTGACTTGTTTCCCTCCTCCCATGAACAGGGATCCCCACCTATCAGAAAAAGCAAACCACTAATACATCCTCGACATGCCGAATGGGACCATGCCAACCTTTCGGTGGGCCCCAGCAGCAGCCGCCGCGGCCGCAGCAGCAATTGCTCCATCCTTAGTGCCAGGTGAGAAGTGATGGAAGGGTGGGGCCCGCATGTCAATGGCAATTTCAGGAGCAACCTTGTTGGTGGCCATGGAGTAAGAAGTGGGGAGGGTTCGCCTGTCAGAGACATCTAGTTGGTGATTGTGGTGATGCTGGTCAGAATACTCCGGTTTAATTGGCTGAGCCTGGTAATAATATGATGGCGGCGGGACTGCCGGTTGGGGAGAAAGTACTGGAGGGTTCCGAATGTACCGTCGAGGGTCATAGGGGTCTTTCACAACACTGTTCTCGTATGGTAATACTGGGCCCACAACCTTGCCTGGTCTAGCTGAACATTCAAAATACATTTGTAAGTTAAGGTGGGATATTGTTATCCACCATATAAAGTTTGCCCAAAAGTTGAACCGGCCATTTCTAATAGAGAATGTCAATGATCTAAAATACAAAGTCACATATACTTGCTTTTTTTAAACTGAAATTTTGGTGGTGCTCGCTGTATTCATCTGACCTTGCGGATAACATTTTGAAGTTATTAATCAATCAACTACAAGAAAATACTCACACGTATACTAAACAATACCATCAGACCAAAAGTTACCTCATAAAAATCAAACCAAAAGGCAAAAAATTGTTTAACATTAGCATTTAATTAAGGATAATACCCCAGCAATACCAGACTTTCAACAGGCCTCAAGATTCTATGGTGTAATTATACGAGAAAGTGCACCTGCTGGAGCCCGCTGAGGCTGCTGAGAGGGTCGGGAAGCTGCTGAAACACTCCTGGACTCATCAGTCAACATTGGCCTATCTCTATCTCGGGATGAACCCATCATCTGCTGTTGTACTTGTTGCTGCTGCTGTTGTTCTTTAACCGGAACCGTACCAGAGTGAACTATGGTCGACCTGTCATATGGTCAAAATTATACAACTCAATTTAGTTCTAGCTCCCACCCAGTCATACCATACTCACAGTACACAGGTTACCCTCTTCTCATAACACGGCACAGACATTAGAATAAATGACCATCGAGTTTACGTATACATTGACAGAAAGTCGAAGGAAACAAGAAAGTAAATCCACAGAATTACCTCGGAAGGGAGACATGCTTTCTGTCTATAGGTAAAACTGAGTCAGGTTTACCCCCGTTCTCCTCCAAATGAGCAAATTGTCTCCTGAATTGATCCACAGCACTGCCATTGCCAGAACAATTTCCATAAGCAAAATTGCAAACAAATAATGTACACAAACAAAAAGAATAGAAAACGTATATACCTTGGATAGAGAAAGTTGGTTCTCTCGGTGCCATTAATGTAGTCCTTCAGCAGCTGGGGATGGTACTCCAAGATTTCCCTGAAAATGAGTTCCCGGATATCCTCTTTTGTGACTCTCCTTCGCTCAAATTCAAATTCCATCTTAGTGATTGGCTGACAAGATGGCTCTCTCTCCACCTTTGCTAGCCCCATAAAATATGGATCCGCCAATGCCTAACACCAAGAGAAGATTATCAGAACATAAATAATACATTAAATAATTAGCATTGCATCAAAATCAATGCATGAAGGGAATTATTTTCCTTCTTTTCTTTTTGAAAATAATGCATTATAGAATTAGCAATAGCATTATAGTTTTGTCTTCTTTTTATTTGCAAAAAGTAGTGATTTGACATCACATATGGAGTGATTTTATTCCCCACAAAAGCCCATTTCACAAAACTATATTCTGGAGCATTTTAAAAAAATATACCTCTTCAGCAGTGGGTCGATCTTTAGGATCAAATGCTAGAAGCCGTTCAAGTAGTTTAAGGGCCAAGGGATCAGCATTAGGAAATTTCTGAGAAAATGGAATCGGTGTTTTTTTCCTCATGCTGGTCAAGTATCTCCTTGCCTTCTCATTTCTTACCTGAATTCAACAAATCAAGTAGGTAAGTAACATATGAAAGTCATGATCGAGTTCTTGTTGGAGAACTGCGCAAAAGCTAAACTAATATTCCTATAACTAAAAGGATCAAGGCATCAAGCCATTTGATGTGAAATGAAAAAAACAAATGATACCCAGCCTGAAGACAAAAGTATAACCCAACAGGCTCTTCCTTTTGGTAGCTACAAGTGACGACTGATGAATTTCATGTTTTTCCACTTTACCAATCTCAATCTAACAAAAGTTATGAATAAGCAAAGCACATGAAACTCATGCCTTTATTCCCTTATGCTTTTCCAAAATTATCCTCTCTGACAACAAGTGGTAGAATAACAGGACACAATGCACAGTGGTAGAATAACAGGACACATACACAGAATACAGCAGATAAAAAAATATATATACCCGAGAAATGGTATCCATTGAAGGGGTGCCAAGTAAATCCGTCATCAGGTCTAGCTGGTGCACAACATTCTTACCGGGAAATAGTGGTTTTCCTGTTAGCACCTCTGCAAAAATACATCCAATACTCCATATGTCTATAGCAGGTGTATACTGCAATTAAAAATTAAAAAATAAACAAAAAGAAGAAGAAAAAAGGAACTCAAAAAATAAACAATCTATTTTCATTGCTTAAGCAGCAGAATTTTCAATTTATAGATATTGTCAGAACCAACTTTGATGTTATGGAGGCATCCTCAAAAAAATTAAGACTAATATTTTGACGCAACCTGGAGCATTATATTTCCTCCAGTATCATTTTTTCTTAATTTTAGCTAGTTGAGGTATCTAATTTGGGTCATTTTGCGATCTTTTGCAAAATAAGTTCTTTATTTTAAAAAGGCACGCCCAATATGTTGCATATAATTTTCTTAAATGAGTACCTTCGAAAAGAAGGAACCACAAAGCTCCGGAGCTCTATACCACCGGGTTGCAACATAATCCTGCATTAACTTATTGTTATTCAATCTACCTCAACTCAATTTCTGAAAGCAAAAGCTTCTCTTTCTTTCTTTTTTTTTCAAAATATTCTTACCGTCCAAAAAATAGTAGTAGGGGTGTCATTGAAGGCTACTCTCGCGAGGCCGAAGTCACATATCTTTAGCTTACAATTCGAGTTCGCTAATATATTCTTCGGCTTCAAATCTCTATGATATACATTTGCTGCAATTCATGTAAATCTAGCTATTATCCAAAAAGAATAACAAAATAAAAAATAAAAATTCTCCTGCATGTAGTAATCAGCCCCAATGTTACCAAACCTAAATAGCATGCTTTAGAAACACTCTACCCTAGGCAAGGCCCAAAATGGGAGATACAGGTTTGATTCCTGTATAAGGAGTAATTAAAATGATGCTGAAACATTTAAAGAAGTCTTTTCATACCTGTATGGATATACTTGAGTGCGCGAAGGAGCTGATACAGGAAGAACTGGTAATGCTCCTTTGTCAAATCATCATTGGCCTTGATAACCTGATGCAGATCAGACTCCATGAGCTCAAACACGACATAAATGTCCTTGAAATCCCTTCTAGAAGGTGGCAACATGATGTGTTTGATCTCAACTATGTCAGGGTGGCGCAACAGCCTTAGAAGCTTGATTTCACGCAGGATTCTCGCCGCATCTGAGATGTGCTCAAAGATGTCATGGATTTTTTTAATAGCAACCTTGTCACCAGTGTGTGTGTCGATGGCAGAACAGACCACACCATAACTTCCTGTTCAAAATTTAAAGGGGTTATGGAAATTGTTAGGTGGGAATAGCTCGAACCACTTGCATGCGCTAACAATGTGGTTTCAGGTCAGAACCTTTCCACAGGTTGTTGTCCACAGGAAAACTTTCCACTTTGTTTCCTCTTTTTGTTAAATAAGGAGGCAAAAATTACCAACTAAAATTATTAGTGCAATACTTTCAATAAGAAGTATACAGGAAAGTTTTTTAAAAAATAGAAAAGAAAGTCCATTATGTTCACCAAATTTGATGCATTGCCCCCCCCACCAGCGTAACCCATCAAAATAAAATATCAAGGATACACCCACAAACTATAGGAAGGAATAGAGACACATAAATCCCCTATTTTTCTTCAATATATACCATATTCAACCCTTGTTTCTCATTGTCTAATCCACATAAAAGAACAAAGAAGATAAAAGGACAACTTAATTTTGATACCTCTAAAGTGACATTTCAGATTTTTCTGAAAGTTACAGATGAGAGGGTTATTAACATTGTTGAATTGAAGATAAACTTTCATTGCCAGCTTTAACTATAAAATGTACCTTTGCCAATCACTTCTTGGATCTTGTACCGATTTGCATCACCATACTCAGTGAAGAAGTCCATCTCAGCTGAACTCTGCATAAATTTGAGGGGCAATAATTAAGAAATAGATAACAGAAACTTATACAAAAAAAAAAGGACGAGATGGAGAGAGAAGTAACAAAAATAAGACAAAATGAATGAAAGTGGGAGTCAACTACTGTTATTAAATTGAAGAACAGAGATAATAACAGTAGAAAATAATGTTTTATTACAAAGAGTAGGAATATTTTAACAAAATTTACATAAATAAAATCAGCCAAAGCTGACAGTATTTGTCCTTCAAAGGGGAATTTCGCGTCTCAGAGTAACTTGACAAATTGAGCCCTAATTACTACAGTAAATTCTATCATGAAGGAAGAAAAGGGTTAAGAAAAGTAAAGACAAGATAATTAAAAGAAGATTTTGAAAGCAGCTTCAAGAGGTACAATATTTGTTATGCACAAAATTTGAGACATTTGACCATAATATGCTGGCATAACACACAAAGTATAGACCACATTATGCTGTGCAGCTATAATAATCGTGGTATGGCTTATCATAATTTTTCAAAGGTAATATTATACCAGAGAGGGTACAATTATCAAAATAACGCACATATATATAAAAATAACTCCCGGTAATTAGCTGAAAGGAAACACAGACATAAAGCTAATTAAAACCTCCTAAATATGCCCTGAGAAGGTTGAAAAACACATTGCTAAATTAATAACTCATCCGCTATGGTAACATCCAAAGATGAAGAAATTCAGCTATACATAACTATATAGCTGAAATCAATTAATGCGATTTGGGAAACAATTCAACCCATAAAGTGCCAAACTAAAACCAATAGGTCTCCCAAATAATGGGCTTTATTCTTGCCAAACTGAAATTTATACTAACTTAACAAACAGGAGGGAGAAAAATCTTTTATATCGTACTGAGATTATAACATCAAAAAGAAAAAGATAAAAAAGATTACTCACTGAGTGCTGTGCCAGTGCACCAAGTTCATCACAGCATGAGAAAAGCAATAATTTGATCATGAAGGATGTGTAATTATAAGATAATTAAAGATTTCAACCAAAAAGACCAATCAAGGGGATAGGCATGAGAGATTACACTAATTGGTAGTGGGTAAAGAACCTGATTCATCAAATTTGAACCGTACAATCAACATAGAATCTACCGAATGGCATCAACGCAGAAATTGTTTATTCCCTTCACAGGAGAGATGCGTGATGAAAGAAAAGGAAAACCAAAGATAGTACAAAAAAAGGAATGTAAAGGAGCAAGGAACCATATCCAAAAACTGTAGATATTTTGACAATTTTGCAAACAAGGGAATAATTCTGAAATCTTGTGCATAACTAAAACATAAAATAGGAAGATTTTAGGCGCAGAATTTCCAGCAATTATGACAGTTACCAATATGAAATTATTATCCATGATCTTTTCCTGACCTCTATTTAAGTAAACGGATCTACCAGCAGTAGAAACAAACAACAGTTAAAAAAAAAATTGGGTATATCTTGGGGGAATAAAAAGCAAAAAAAATTGCTTTTGTGGGAGAAACAAGATATCATCAGAATTACAACGGAAAAAAAAAAACCCAACAATCAAGAAAATCTTTAAACATATTTCCTAACGGAAAGTACTACCTTTAAGCTACTTTTTTTAAGATCTAACAGCCACAAGAAATTGGAGCTCAAACAGCCACAAGAAAAGAGATATTCCCTTACAACAAATTAAAAAACAGTAAAAGAAGAAATCAAGACCACAAACAATTACCCAACACCTCAAACCCACAAAACTTAAACAAAAGAAAGGAAAAACCAGATCTGATATAAAAAAGAACTCACCTTCTTCCTTTGATCTTGCTGCATTCTGGTCGGATCTCTACAAAAATTTTTGAATTAAACCCAAAAATCCTTTAATTGCTCTCGTTCAGATCCGAACCTCTTCCAATCTCACGAATGGTTAAATTGAATGCAAGAACACACCAATGCGCCTTCAAATTACTCGCATTTCCCTTAAATTAAATAAACTTACGATCCAAAATCCAAAAATCGCTCGCTACATGCGCTGATACAGTCCCAATAAAGACCTCAGAAAAAAGAAATGGATCAAGCTTCGCTTATTTTCCTCCGATTTATTATGCCACACACCTCTTTTTCTCCTTTTTTACGAAGAGGAAAGAGAGAGGAGGAGGTGGAGGCGAGAAAGAAAGAGAGAAACAAAAGAGAACCAAGCCGAGAAATGAACGTAGTGGGATTTGTTTTCCTTTGTATTTGGATATTTTTATTTTTCTTTCTTTATTGGTTGACTAAACTGCCCTCACGAGGTCTCGTTGTAGCGGCGTGAATGAACCACGCAAGTGCAAACTTCTGAGGGTATATTTGGAAAGTTGGTTTGGTACGTTGATATTCACTTCCCAACCCTCGCTTACCGTCCAATATATTCAATTTATGGATGCATATTTTATTCTCATCATTAGCTATTACTTGCGATTGCTATAGATAAAAATTTAACTTAATATATCCATAAATATTCTTTTCTTTTTTATCTAATTATTTTTATGATATTTTAAGAATATTTATATATAAAGAGAATATCAGTGGTGCATAATATACCGGAACTTCGGTGCATACTGATCCAAACCGTCCAATATGATATCCCTATTGAAATCTCCTTGCCAACCAAATTTTATATTTTTTTTATTTTGTAAGTATTTTTCAAATTTTTTTAAATTATTTTTTTTAACACTTCAGAAAAACTTAGATTAATAATTTTCTAAAATTTCAAAAAAATAGTAAAAAATTAAAAAATGTAAAATTTAGTCAGCAAAGAGATTGTATTTGACGATTTGGATCGATCATTTTGAAACAGATCCAAGAGTTTTAGATCAGTATGCACCGAAACTTCGGTACATTAGTATTGTATATATAAATGTAATAATTTATAGAAGCTCAAAAAATTATTTAATCATTTGGGTTACTATTATAGTTAATATATTGAAAATATTATAGGAAAAATATCAAATTATTGACGGTGAAAAAATGATAGAAAAAATAATATATTATTTTGTAACAACTCCAGACTCCAGGCGGCCTGTCTGGTGATCGACGGAGTTGAGTCTGGTTTGGTTGGCGCTTTGCGTGCATCCGTGGCTCCTAGCAATTATTGGTTGCCCTCCGTGTACAATTCAATGTAACAAATTACTTCACCACTTTCTCACCTGTTCTTTGAAGAAAATTCAGTACAAAGTTCATAAAGAGCAAATAAATCCATCTAAACTGAAAGTAGGTTATTTATTGCGAGTTTAGATAAAGTTATGACCTGATCAAAATAAAGTTTATGTGGGATTTCATTTCATTTCAATTCAATTGAATTGATTTTATAGGATTTCGTTGGATTTAATTACATAGGAATTCCAACCAAATAGCACCAAATCCCTTCATTTTGATCAAGAATTTTCCAACGAAATGAAATGAAATGAAATCCCACGTTAAAAAAAAGGGGATTTTGATCAGGACCTTAGTATCGGTAGGTGGGTATTTATTGCAAGTGTAAAAAAAATTAAGTACATTTTTATAGTTTTATTATATATTATAAATAGACTATTTATAACTTTTGAACCATGTGCTTATTAAAGTTGTGATATTTTTAGTATTGAACATTTAGCTCAGGTGAAGGCATAAAATTTCGACAAATTTTAATAGTATTATTATAAATAGATTACTTACAAATTTTAAAAATGTGCTAAAATTAAAGTTGTAACATGCTATTTTTAGTATTGAATGTTTAGCTCAAGTGAGTCATATATTTGTGAGTTCAAAACTAAAATAGAATTGGAATTGCTAAATTAAAACGTGGAAATACATGTAGATCTTGATGGTGCGCCAAGAGCAAGGAAGATTGTATAACTGGATATGTTTCAGACTGGAATCTTCCTTACCGTTGGAATGCAAGATGAGAGTTGTCTTTCTTTGTTTCTTTCGAGGTTCATAATTTCTCTTTTCCTTAATTATGTTTATTGCTTTTGTTGGTACTCAAGTGATTGAGATCTTCAAAATGAATTTGAAAACTGAAATTTCAACTAATTTGAAAATGGTTTCTGACTTTCTTTGACACCTACTCTTTTGAAAGTACGTTGACTTGTCACTTGTATATCTACAAGAACTCTTTTCTTGTGCCAGAGTCTTTTTGTCTTGAAAATACCATGTCATGTTTCTTGATTTCTTCACAAAAGCAACAACTGCAATTCAGATATCTCAAGCTTCTATAAAATTTTCAACAAAAAAAAAAAGTAATGACACTCTATCATTTGGAAAGATATGATAATGATGTTTCGCAATTATATTAGGTAATTGTGGATAAGATTTAGGGGAGCTTTCGGTATTTACTTCTGGATCAAGATCATAATTTACCAAAGAAAGATCAAACATATTAATGGAAGTAACTGTCGCGCTATGATTTTAGGGATGACTTTTTAGTTGGATAAAAAATTAGGTAGTCCCAATTAAGCAGAATCACGTTTTAGATAAAAAAAATTTATTTTATTTGTTGTTAGCTAGTCACCACCCAATAATTAGACACCTCGTCATGTATTGGAAGACACGGAGCACCCATCTGATAGCAACCTTCTTCATTACTCCCGAAAGTTTACTGGGCAACTACCAAAAAAGAAAATAAATAAAAGTTAATTAGGGTAATTTACCTAGTTAATTTAATAACAAGTAACCGCACAATGTTTTCTTTCTTTTAATTATTATAAGTACTGCACTGTTATTTTAATTTTTCAACTTCAAATCAGTCTTTGTTGGAATATGGATCTTAAGATACAAAATTTTAAAAATATATATATATGTACTACTACATCAACTTGTTGACTCGGTGCCAGAGATCCAACAATTTCATTAATATTAACGTGTTAAGCCTTCAATTGTCAAAATCAAAAACAGCAAATCTGCTAGTTTAAACTAAATCAAAAGATAATGCCTAATAGTATGATTTGTCTATGGCTTGGAATTGCGTTGGTATGGTTGTTATTAACAAATCAAGATCGACTGAGCCGGTTCTAACAATAGTTTCATTTGATTTGATTTTAAATTATACCAATTTGAACTTCAGTTCAAAATCAATTGAGCCAATTCAAGCACGAAATCCACGCCAGCTTAATTATTAGATTTTTATGCTTATATTTATATTAATGTAATAATTAGAAGATAGATGTTTATTATTTTTTAGATCACATTTATTTACCTACTTAATTTTCTTGTATTGCTTATTTCATAATAAATTTTAAGAATTGACATTTATAAATTAAAATTAAACATATTATGTTGTGCTAACAATTACAAAATTCAATAAATTAACGCATACTTTGCTATTTCATGTCAAATCGAGCAGGTCGGGCAAAATCATTTCGAATTCGAGCTTGAACAACTTGTCAAGTGTTTAATAAAATGGGCGGCCCTCAAGCTAGAGGGTTGGTAACGAGTCAAGTCTGAGCGAGTTAATATTGATCAAACTTGTTTTGAAATAAATTCAAGTTTTATTGAATCGAGCACCAAGCACGAGCCGCAAATATAACCCTACATAAGTTCAAGGATTATATTTTTTTTATATATATTTTATATGTTCTTAAGTAAGCAGAGTGCAATTGTGCAAATTAATTAATATTTGTTATTTTTAAATTATTTTTATTCATAAATTAATATTTTAGTTATTTTATTATGAGAGTTTAAAGAAAGTTAGTATCTATATGACTATATCTAAGAAATTAATACACTATATATCAATGAGTATTAAATTTAGAAATTTGATAATAAAATTATAAATCAAGTCAGTTTCAAGTTAAATTTCAGTAGGCAAAATTAATCATGAGCGCAAATCAATCGAGTCAACTTCGAATAAAAGTTGAATCTAGCGAGCCACGAGTTTTTGTGCCGGCCCTAGACTATCTCGAGCAGAGACTAACTACGAGGATAATTTAATGCTCAACTCTAATTAAGTAACTATTTTTTAACAAAAATATATTAAAATTATCAAGATATATTTCATCGTCATTACAACATACTTTACGTCACTGCACATTTCAGTTAATTTAAAAAACAATTAGTTGCCACTCTGTTAAAACTAAATATATGTATAAGAGTAATGCATCTTAAGTGAAAGGTCTCAGGTTTAAAATCCGACTGAGGTCTTTTATATACATTTAATTTAAAAATAAGTTGTGAGGTTTGATCCCAATTTATTTTTTAAAAAAAATCTATGGATAAGACCCGGAAAAAACGAGACAAATGGAGAAGTGACAAATCCTCTCATTTCTTAATTTGTGCAACGAACTCATAGCCAAACCTTTTTTATGTTTTCTATTTTTGGAAAAGGCTATAAGGTTGTCTTTCTCCTTGAACATTGAGATACCAATTTCATTCATGACCATTTTACATTCGTAATTACTTCACGTGCCGCTCAATTTGTGTTGGTAGATTTTTGTTCAAAATGCAAGTGAGGGACCTAGCTACTTTCGTCTGTTGAGTGTTGACCAATGTCTATAATCCTGATTAATTGAATATAAATGAATTTATAGATGGATGTCAAAAGTTCCAGCATGTGGGTTAGCAACTCAATAGTAAAAATATTAGATTGACTTCAAAAAAAAAACCCAAAATTCAAACTCTGCATGGAGTTTTTTTAATAAAAATTATTATAAAATTTTTTGATAAACACCATGAAATTGTTAATTTCATAAGCACCATTAAATAACGAGGATTATAAGCGCGTTAGCTGATGCCGATTTAGTAATTAATGCGGTGCTTGACCTCGTTAATAGTTCTTTTCATTTTTTTTTTTTATTCTGAGTTTCATTCCTATTATGCGCTCTACATACTTCAAAAGTTTTTTTTATTAGTTTATGTCATTTTAGATTTAATTCCCTGAATATTATTTATTTATAAAAAGATTCAAATAGTGATTAAAAATTAAATTTTATCATACATATGTTAGAAAAAAAATTATGTACAATTCGTCAATTACGCATACATATTGCTTGTATAATATTTTTATTACATGTATTTAATACATGTTTAAATTGTAATAAAATTTTCTATAATTTGTAAATAAGAAACATGCAGGGATTAAAATGTAAAGGTGCAGAATTAAAAAGTATTGAAATTAAATTTTGAATTTGTCTAATATCAACTCAAATTAAATAAAATAGGGATAAAAATTACAGGTGGTTTGATCACTCAAAGACAAATTTTTGGTAAAAGAAAATAGAAAATCAATCTCCTTGGCCAAACATTTATTTACGAGATGAGGTCATCTTAACGAGATATATTTATTTGTCCATGGCATCTGTCCGGTCAAGCTTGGTCTAACCGACTGGTTTAATTTAATCCCGTGTACAATTAAGCAATGCATGCCGACGTCTTCTTTATTGTATAACAATATTATATGCTCCTTCACAAAAAAAAATAATAACAATTATACGACACACTTCTATATATAGTACATATATTTGTGCCGCAGAAAAACCGAATATTACAAACAAATATAAAAGAGCCAAAGCCAAGCTGTTCTCAGCTTGAATACCTCCGCTGAATTAATTAAATCACTCACCTGGCTCCAGCTAGTGTAACAAAGGCTGGCCCAGTAAATAGGGACACGGGACATTTAAATAGCTTACACCGATATCAATTAACTTCAATATTTATTATCATAAAAAATAAAATTATAATTATTTTTGCTACATTTGCAGATATATTATCTCAGATTTATCTAGTCTAAAATTCAGTTGTTTATCAGTCGGAATTCGGTCAAAGGAAACCGTTCAATTTTCTCTTTACTGTACAAATGAATATCAGTCAGAATTCGATTAAAAGGAAACCGTTCAATTTTCTCTTTGCTGTACAAATGAATAGTTAGTTACTATCTAAATTGTATCAAATTTGATGAAAAGTTCATCTGTAGGAGTATATCCAACAATTTTTTATATTTTAACTCTAGATCGTCAACACCACGAGGCGCTAGGGTTTCGCACGAAATTTAAGGCGCCGCTAGACAATTTTTATTCCATCTCGCATCCTCCCCACCTCTCCCTGGCTGACTTCTACGCTCCAAAGCCTCTGTCGTCGAACCTATTTAACTTGAAAACCCTAAGCGGGAAGACCGACCCCACCGGCCTCCCCCGCCACCTCTCCCTCCCCTTCTTCCCACCGTTCTTCCCCATTATTTCCTCTTATTTTCTGATTTTTGGTTATGCTTTGGTCCTCGTTTTCGTCTCTGATGGCATTTGTACCTGGTGAATCTTCAATTTGGTCTTTTTCGATTTGGTAGTGTGTCGTGCGTGTGGCCGATGACTGTAATGCCACTATGTGTGTGGTACGGTGTGGAGAACCAGGAGTTTTAACCGTCGTTATGGTGCAGCCGGCGATGCGATCGTGGTGCGGTATAGCCATGGATGCCCTCATGGAGAATCGACGGGTCTAGCCGTTGTTATGGTGTGGCAGGCGATGCGGACGTGTAGTACAGTCGATAGCGAGTGTACTGTCGTTGTGGGTTTGGGGTGTGGCTGTTATTGAGGTGAAGTACAGTTGTTGTAATGTGGCCGAGGACAGTATTGTGGCTCTCGTTGCAAATCGACAGTATGTGTAGTGCGACCGACTAGTGTGGTTTGGTAATGGCTGTGTTGTAGTTGTTCTGGTTAGGTTTCGAGTAGGTAGTTTCAGCATTTTATGGTACGGTATTGGTACCGGCTTAGAATGTAAACTTCTTAAGTTTACTTTGTTTATTCTTTTGATATTTGTACCAGTTTTGGAATGAACTTGGAGCTGTCGTTTGAGACTTTGGAATGAACTTGGAGCTGTCGTTTGAGACTTTGTAAACTTTTTCTTTTATTAATGAAAATTGCTAGCTTTTGTTATCCCTAAAAAAAACTCGAGATCGTCGAATGAATATGATATTCAAGTACATATGATTAGTGACTCCGTTTATTTTTTTATAATATAAAACAAAAGAATGATAAATGTGTATCCGCTGGAATATACTTACTAAAATCAGCCATGACTGATGGATGGACCCGTCAGCCGCGATTATATCTCAATTTTCAAGGTTCTAATGACTAATTCGAACCATTCAATGTGTTCTCCATACATAAATCTTATTGGAGACTAAAGTTTATATTTTTCTGAATTTTTTTACTATTTTTCTGAGATTTTAAAAAATTGTTATTCTTGAATGGTCCTGAATTGTTTAGATTAAGAATTTTGTAAAATACCAAAAAATGCCAAAATTTTTCCAAAAAAAATATTATTTGGTCTCCAATGAGATTTCAATATAAAAAACATATTGAACTGTTCATATCGGCCGTTAGAACTTCAAAAATTGAGATATAATCATAATTGACGGGCTCATCCGTCAGTCGCGGCTGATTTTAGTCTGCCTTTTCTAAATAAAAACTTATATGAGTTTTTTTTTCCTCATAATCATATAAATGAATATATTATAAACGTTCTGTAGAGGAAAAATTAATCGTAGATAATGGTGATCAATGGGTTCTCGTTTTTTTATCCGAATTGTTGAGTTGTATGAATTATTTTTGTTGATTTTAATGCGTCATTGATGGCACGGAGGGTCTTCGTACAATCGAGTCATTTTTAAGATCTAAAATTCAAGGGAAAATTAGTCGTGTGCCACTCCAAAACAGAAAAATTAGAAATTTGCCACCTTAGCCAAATTTAATAACTTAAGACCCCCATAAATTGTCCCCAAGAAAAGCTAGATGTGTAAACATAGTATATTCAAAAGTTTTGAACAAAACATTCACAGATGGTATAATTGAACCCAAAATTGCCGGCCTAGAATACCTTAAAAATAAAAAGTCATTAAGAAATTAAGAATATACCTTAATAATTTTTGAAAACTTATTAAAATAATATTTTAGTTTCCTTATGAGCGATTGGCGCCTCAGCGCAAACAGTACCAACTACAGAGTAGCACTCAAGGCAACCGAATCAATCCAATCACCGGCGGTCGGTTTTGTCAAACCACAGGATATAACCGGAAGAGCAATAGAAGTCCAATTTAAGCAAAACAATACAATCATACAATTGTTGCTTAAGTTGACTGAAGAAGTTGGAGATCTGAAGGTAGCAGTTAAGAGACTCGAAACTGTGAAGGGAAAGGAAGTTAGTCAACCCGACGACCTATCCGACTCCCTTGATCAAATCCAGCAGCAACTTCAGAAGCTGAGCTTAGGAGAGCCCAGTAAACCAGCAGTGCCTAAATCAAAAGGCAAACTTTTTGTGTTCAAAAACCCAAAAGAAATATTTGAAGCCGAGAAAAAGAAGGCGGCATGAGCAAAACACAAACAACAACAGAGGCAGCAAGACCATCAGTGTCTGAGAGAGACACGAACCAAACTCCCACTGTTGAAGATCAGATCCGTGGCTACCAGCGAAGTCTTGAGTCCCAAATGAATCCTGATGCTGAGCTCAACATCTCCCAATACAGACGAGCGCAGCAGGTTCCGGCAGAGACTCTATACCAAGCTGGATGGTCAGAAAGCAGACACCGGGTATACCAACATTACTCGGATGAAAGAACATTAGTCACAGATGGCCAGCAAGTGGAGTTACCGTTCATTTCTGAAAAAAGCTTTAACATGCTTTTGCAAGAAGGACTCCAACATCTGCATATCGGACTAATCATGGTTCGATTATACACGCTGCACAGGCGGAGTGCAGGTGTAAATGCACTAGTGTTAGTCAGGGACACTAGATGGCGAGATGATAGGGCTGTCATTAGCTCTATGGAAATGGATCTAACATCTGGAACGCTGTTGGCATACACTGCTCCAGACATGACACTGAGTATTCATGACTTTAGGGATCACATTCAGCTAGTGATTCAAACTCACGGGTATGAAGGATGGCAAGGCGGTGAGAGTAATCTTTTGCTCTCAAGATCTCTTATTGGGCGATTGTCCAATACAAGCCACATAAATTTCAGATACAATGTGCAAAATGTGGCCGACCACCTAGCAAGCCGAGGAGTTCGGGCCATCCCTGGCTCGCAAAGAACAACTGCAGAACTCCAAGGAAGGTAGTGGCTTGTGAGACCAGCTGTCATCTCACAAATCCAAAATCCACAGGCAGCACGAATCCGAGCAAGGACAGACGGCTCATTGTCTGTCAGATTTTCAGGATACGCAACAACAGTTCCCGAACAAGAAGTCATCCGTGGCGACAACGATGAAGAGGAACTCGATCAGGAATTTATCAATCTACTTACAGTAGATGATGACTTACCATTCGTATTCACAATAGATGATGATTGGTCTTTCGAGGACGATCCAGAATTCCCAGAAATCTATACAGATCCTGAGGAATTCAGTGAAAATGATGACGAGACCGAGCAAGATGATGATTCTTTATTGGGAAAATGGTTTCTAGCAATTCTAAAAGCCGAACAAGCTGAGCCAACAGTTGAAATGATGGAACCAATAAACCCGTATCAATGGTTTGCTATTGAGCAGATGAATAGCGAGGATGAACTCGTGCAAATGACATTTGCGGAGTTTAACTGGATAGAAACCATAGAAGCGGAAAGTGAGTGGTCTGAAGAACAAGCCTTTATGATGACTTGTCAATGGGATGAGTCAGATGGTGAAATTGATGACCTACTCTCCACGGTGCAATTCCTGTCTCAATTGGATACACCGACAAACCAAGATGAAGACTTGCTAAGTCTTCTAGCGAAAGGTGGTGGGAATGATGCCAGTTTCCCAAATTCTGAGATAAAGCGGGATGAATATCCATCAGAGGCAATTTACATGCTTGAAGAAATGGAGTACCCACAATTTAAAAATCTCAAAGAGAAAGTGGAGATAGTACTCTCAACAGCAGAGTCTTCACTCACAAGAATACCACCAGAACAGATCATGGGTTCTGCTATGTACCCACCTGGTTCAAGGCAGCCACAGAATCTCCAAGTCCCGGAGATAAGAGCACGATTAGACAACATCCGTGGTGGCTATGCGCGGCAAATGAATGAAAGGTTTAACCTGCCAACAGCCCAAGCCAGTCAAGGCGCAATCCTGGTCCTACCAGAAGATATCGGGCTATATTCAGAAGTCATCTCCCGTTGGAAATCAATTACCCTTAATCTCATCAATGAAAGAAACTGGGCGGATAACAAATCAAAGGTCAATTATATTGAAAATCTCCTAGGAGAAACGGAAAAAAAGACCTGGATTCAGTGGAGAATGGCATACCCCACTGAATACGAAGAATTAGTAAACATCGCTGATGATCCACAGAATGTTATATCTCAGATCAGACGAATGTTTCTGTTGGAGGATCCGACAACCGGATCCACAGAAGAGCAAGATCGAGCATACAATGATCTGGAAAGACTTTCATGCCATAATGTGAAAGATCTTTTCGATTACATCAATGATTACAAGATCTTGGCAGCAAAATCGGAAAGGAAGTTCATATCCCCCGAACTGTCGACAAAATTTTTCAGGAAGATGCCCCCCCATTATTGGCGGAGAAATTGAGAAGGCATATGCTGAGAAATACCCGGACAATACTGTAGGGGTGTGTTTGGATAAGCAAGAATAAGGATTCGGATAAGAATAAGCTCCAAATTCCTTATTCTTGTGCAACCCAAACAACACAAGAATACGGAATTTGGGCTTATCCGGCCCCTTATTCTCATACTAACAAAACTATGGAATTTGAATAAGAATAAGGATTGGCACGAGATTCTAAATCCGGCCCTTTATTCCTTATTTTTATTCTTATTCTTTCTCCATCCAAACACACCCTAGGTGTTATTCCAAGAATACACTTCGCCTACCAGTATTTGGCAGAACAGTGCAAAAAAGTGGCACTCCAGAGAAGTCTCAAGGATCTATCATTCTGTAGTCGCATACCAGTACCAAGCTACTATCAGAAGAATAAAAAGTACGCTGACAAAATAAGAAAATGCAAATGCTTCATATGTGGTGAGGAAGGACACTTTGCCCGAAATTGCACAAGGCAGAAGGGCAACATTGCAAGAGCAGCAATAGTCGAAAATCTAGATTTAGATGACGACTGGGACGTGCTCTCGGTTGATCAGAATGAACCAGATAGCGATGCAATCTGTTCATTTTCTGAAGGGGAAGGAGGTACTAGCTATTCTCTGATGGCCAGTATAGGTGAGATGCCATACGAAACCACAATGATGATGATAAATGAAGAAGTCTCATGGCGAGTAGCAGTCTTACTACCTCAGGAAGTTAAAAATTGTGCGCACCAATGGGAAGACAATGGCCCTGTAGCGCAAGAGTTCATGAGATGTCTGTTTTGCAAAGAGCAGACCAATCCACGGATGCGAGCGCATTGCAGCCTGTGTCATTTGACAGTCTGTCCAATGTGTTCAAGATTCAATATGGGGAGGAGAATAATAATCCAAAGGTCAAAACCCCAGTACGACAGTAAGGATACCCTAATCAACGAATTGATTGGGTATACAAACTTCCTGTTAGCCGAAAATCAAAGGCTAAAGAATAGGATTGAAGAATTGGAGATGGGAAAGGATTTAGGCGAGATGCAAGATCCAACAAAAGGAACAGCTCCTGAAGAACCAATTCTTGAGGAAATGGATTCGGATGATGAAACAATTGAAAATCATATCCAAAAACAAAAAGGAGTGATTATCAAAATGATGACAGAGGAAAATGAGTACATCAGTACTCAAGTCCCGGATCCAAGGAAAGAAAGAAGGGTCTTAAACAGACTCTACAACATTGAGCTAACAATGGAGATACCAGGAGTTGAAAAATTCAAAATTCAAACAATCCTGGATACTGGTGCAACAGTCTGTTGCGTAGACCAGAATGCAGTTCCAAGAGAAGCCTTGGAACCAAGTGCTTATCCCATTCAGATCAACGGGGTTAACTCTTCTCAACTAGCCAACCAAAAACTCAAAGAAGGAATGATGGCTATTGAAGAAAATCGATTCAAGATCCCATTCACTTATGCGTTCTCGATGGAACAAAGAGACGGGATTCAAATGTTAATTGATTGTAATTTTATTCGAGCCATGCAAGGAGGGCTCCGAATTGAAGGGCAAATGGTGACTTTCTACAAAAATATCATAAGAATTGCAACTAAGGTGGATGCCGAGGTGGCAGCTTCAGCAGCAATCGAAGAACTGGATCTGTCTGAATTCGAGTACTTTGAAATCCAGAGAATTACTGCATACTCTTGTGGTAAGGAATCGCAAAAGTTCCGGGAGAAGTTTCGACCTCTTCTTGAAAGACTAAAAGGGCAATGGTATATTGGAGAAAATCCTCTTCAGTACTGGGAGAAAAATCGGGTGAAATGCAAACTTGATATTATCAACCCGAATATCACAATCCAAGACAAGCCGCTAAAACATGTGACACCAGCAATAAAGGAGTAGTTTGACAAGCATATTCAAGCACTACTAAAAATTGGAGTGATACGACCCAGTAAAAGCCGACACAGAACTATGACAATGATGGTAAATTCAGGCACATCCATTGATCCAAAAACCGGTACTGAAATCAAAGGCAAAGAGCGTATGGTGTTCAACTACCGTACCCTCAATGATAATACTCACAAGGACCAATACAGCATGCCGGGAATCAACACCATCCTAAAGAAGGTCGGTAACAGTCAAATTTACTCAAAAATTGACTTAAAAAGTGGATTCCATCAGGTGGCAATGGATCCTGAATCAATTGAGTGGACGGCTTTCGTCGTTCCAAATGGTCTGTATGAATGGCTGGTCATGCCATTCGGTTTGAAAAATGCACCAGCAATTTTTCAGAGAAAAATGGATGACTGCTTCCGAGGAACAGAGGATTTTATAGCAGTCTACATTGATGATATACTGGTATTCTCTGAAAATGAAGAACAGCATGCAAGACACCTGGAGGCTATGCTGTCAATCTGTGAGAAGTGGGGACTTGTATTCTCCCCAACAAAAATGAAAATAGCTGTGCAGGAAATCGAATTCCTAGGTGCAGTTATTGAAAACAGAAAAATCAAACTTCAGCCGCACATAATCAAGAAGATTATCTCTTTTGATGAAGAGAAGCTGAAGGAAAAGACATGAATGAGATCATGGCTTGGCATCCTTAACTACGCCCGATAATATATTCCAAAATTGGGTACACTACTTGGGCCGCTGTACTAAAAAACAAGTGAACATGGCGATAAGAGACTCAAAAGTTCAGATTATGAAATCATCCGAAAAGTCAAGCAAACTGTTCAGCAGCTCCCTGATCTCGAGATACCTCCGGAAGGATCCTACATCATCCTGGAAACTGATGGATGCATGGAAGGATGGGGTGGCGTATGCAAATGGAAGAAATTCAAACATGACCCCAGAAGTACGAAGAAGGTGTGTGCATATGTAAGTGGAAAATTCCCGGTGATTAAGTCAACAATCGATGCCGAGATACATGCATGCATGGAAACAATGAAGGCACTCAAGATTCATTACCTGGATCAAAAGGAGATCACTCTCAGAACTGATTGTCAGGCTATAATCAGTTTCTACAACAAATCAGCACAGAACAAATCGTCAAGAGTTCGATAGATTAATTTTGTTGACTTTGTTACAGGAACATGAGTGCAAGTTAATTTTGAGCACATAGATGAAAAAATGAACGTGCTAGCTTATTTACTGTCACGATTAACAGTAAAAATAGTAAAAACCGGTAACTGTGATTTCATTGATGAACAGTTGGCAGATTTAGAAAAGGTGCTCGAAGAAACTAGAGGCGCACCAGATAACATTCTAGCTCATCTAGCAACAACTGTAGGTCACATCGGTAACATGCTAGATTTCGGGCCATACTGAAACCTCTAGATGGAAGCAAGCCGGCATGGTGGACCGCTGGAAAAACCCACTATACTTGTATCTTAGGAACTGTCTGGTAGTAATTTACGGAAAGCTACTGACAATTTTAGTTTTCTAATAATTTGTTTGTGTGAATTTTTATCGTTTTACAGAAAATGATGCTTGATCATTTGCGAAGTTTAATGAGAATCCATGAAGGAAGTCCAACCACTGGTTTTACGCCAGGTGGACGGCAAGCTTTTCAGCAAGCGGAAAGATGGGCGACCTCAGGAGGAGAGCCAGACTCTCTTCGAGATTATGAAGTCATTACTGGTAATTTATTAACAATTACCCAAGGTCTTTTCATTGGGAAGGAGACTTAGGCTCGGTGAAATTCATAATGAACAGACACAAAAGACCATAAGTGAAGTTGAGAGGCTCATAGCATTAAGCTATCTGCAAAAGATACGACTTGAGCAATGGGCATCCAAAGACAACTGGGCCAGCAGCGCATTGGGACCAGTTAATCATAACATTGATGAGTTGTTAGCAATCCACCAGAAACTTTGCATCATCCAGCAAAGCCATTACTATTAGAGAGACCCACCATCATATGAGAATCTCAATAATATGTTTACTTTCGGTGCCACTAGGGTAGTGCGCATCTGTCTTTTTCATCTTTTCTTAGCTGCCTGTCATATATAATGGCATTAGCTTATTTTCTTTATGGGCAATTATTGTACCAAATATGCCCACTAATGTTTTGATAAGGACATACCAACTGTGGTAGACGAATAATTGAAATGGACGATAGGGTCCAATGAGCACCCGCATTCAATTATCGAGCTCACCAACCGGTAGAGTTCTTTCTATATAAGAAGTATGATGGTTCACTAGTAGGGACATCTTCTCTCAACTAGAAAATCATCATTTCTCCTCTTGTATCACTTCCAACAATAAGTAATAAAATTTCCTTCTAGCCAGTACTTTCTCTAAGTCCGAGTTAGTTGCGAATTTTTCTGGGAACATTTCCATTTTGGTATCAGAGCAAGGTTTGTTTCTTAATATTATTTATGGCTTTCTAAATTTCTGTGTGTTCTAGGTAGGCACTTGAGGGAAAAATTATATCAAATACTTAGAAAACTACATAATTAATCAATTTCAGGGCATTAGTTTGCAGTATGGAATTTTTAAAAGATTTTAGAAGAACAAAAAGAATTACCCTGTCGTACAGTACCTAATAAGTAAGGGAAGATCGCGGATAAACACGGTGATGTGAGAGGACACTAAAACCAGCAAAAAATACCACACGAAATTAAAAGGCAGAAATTATTTGATTATAATTCTGGGTACACATTTGAAGTGACCTTGGCATAAATACCAAGGAATATTCCTTCAAGGGTGGCAAAAATCTAAATTGAAACTTTGGGGTGGCAAGAATCTAATTGCCCCAAAATTCAAATGGTCTATCCAAACCGTTTAAGTGGTTCTTCATATTGAAATACTCTTGGAAACTAAATTTTATATTTTTTTCAAACTTTTTTGCTATTTATTATGATATTTTTAAAAAATATTATAATTTGAGTATTCCAGGACTTTCAATTTGAAAATAAGGTTAATTAGGTTTATGTCACAGTAAAAATTAGAAATTAGAGAAATGTCATCACTAAATGACAAATTATTTTTATACCATCACTAAATGATAAAATTAGATTTATACCACCGGATCATTAATTTGACCATTCTACCCTTTTAAATATGCCATTTATAAAATAATATAAAATACGAAATATGCTATTGTAAACTATTAAAATTAGAAATATGCCATCGTTAGGTAAATAAGTGTTTTTACGCCATCAACAAAAGAAATAAAATTTCTATTTTCTAATTTAAAAATTTTTAAATCTCAAAAGTTGAAATTAAAAAATTTTAAATTAAAAATTTTAAAATTTTGAAAATTTTGAATTTGAAAGTACAAAATTTTTAAAATTTTAAGATCCCAAATTCAAAATTTGTAAATCTGAAAATTTCAAATTTAGTTCATGTCAATAAATTTCTTTTTCATTTCTTAATGAGAAGGTATTATGGATAATTTTAAAAAGTCAGAGTGGCATTTCTCTAATTTGAGTGGCATATCTCTAATTTTGACCGAAAATAATAGCATAAAACTAATTTGAACTATTTTATGGTGGCATAAAACTAATTTATAATTTAAGAATGACATATCTCTAATTATCAATTTTTCATAGTGGCATATATCTAATTATTCCTTAAAAATATCATAATAAATAGCAAAAAAATTGAAAAAATATAAAATTAGGTTTTGAAGGTATTTCAATATGGAGAACAACTTGAACAGTTCAGATTGACCGTTTGAAATTTGAATCTTAAAAAACAACTCGATGGTACGGGGACGATCTGTGCCATCGATGAACCTTAATTTGATCTTCATTATAAAAGTTTATGCTTCTCTAAGTACTTTACACGATAATATGGAATAAAAATCCCAGCATGTTTAAAGTTACCTACAGTCATTTCTATTGTTTGATTGTCGATTGCATGATGTTACAGAACTCGATTCTCCAATACAGAGGAGACTGAGAGAAATTACTAAGCCGAATTTATTCTTTTGACTTGGTGGTTAGCTCTAGAATATCGACTTATAATAGTCTTTCCTTCGTGTTCTCATTATTACAATGATATATATCGATTAGGAGATCAACAAACAAAAAGGTACGTTCAGTGAATGCAAACAAAAGATACTAAGATCAGATTGTTTAGTCCAGATTTACTCCATTTGGAATCATCCCGAGACCAGATTGAAACTGTCGTGATCCCAAAAGATCTCTAATACTTCATCTGTCCCAATTTTGCCGATTATAACATTTAAGTTGGTGGCTATGAAATAGTTCACCGAAGTGATTTTTTCTCTTTCTTTTTTTTTCCCTTTTTTGTGATCAGGACCGAAGTGAAGTTGTGGTGTTGATGATAGAATAGTTTGGAATGTTGATGTGGGTCACACAGTGACACAGATGAGTACTAGCAGCTGAGTTTATTTAGAAGAAGTAATTGTCAATGTTGTTAGTATGCGGTAGTTGATCATCATTCGACACTTTTCAGGTTATTTTTTGGTAGTCAGATTTGATTTTCATGTTCTTTGAAGTTGCTATATTCTTAACTAAAAATACAAAAAAATAAAAATAATCGAGTACGTCAGTGATGTTTGTACATCAGACCTGGTGGGCCTGTCTCATAGTCCCATATATATATATATGTTGTTCAAATTTTAGAAATTAAAATAATAATACAAAAGTGATAATATATCGGTTATGCTTACCAAAATAACATAGCTCCACCCTAGTGATATGATGCTTCGCAGAAGCACTAAATTATTGGTGCATAACCTCTCAATTTTATCTGAGTAGTGCAATTCTAATGTCTTTTTTATATATTTCTTGGGGAAAAAAATCATTGGAAATAGATAGTCTAGAATTTCTGAAACCAACAGACACAATTTTTAAGTTATTTATTACTCAAAATTTTGATTAATTATGATCGGAATCCTGGATTTAATTTTGAAAATTTGGATTTTTGTTTTAAATTCTTTGATCTTCCCTTGACATTTCTTATGGTCTTAGACCCCGTCTCCTTTTTCCAATCAAGAACTTACACAATTATAAAAAAGCAAATATAATATGTATTTGAAATCACAAAAATGTGTTTTGCTGAATTTTGGGAGCATGCTCTGAGCCAAAGACATTATACCGGAAACATTAATGAGCAAGGTCTCATCAGGACTGGACTTGCAATTTTTTGTGAATTTTTTATTCTTTAAGTCAGTTTATTAGCTCTAAGAAAAATTAAAATAAGCTGATAAAATTGAGAAAACATATACCAAAATGAAGATCTCGTTAAGCTCTGTATATTGGGCAATTCATGGGACAACATTGGGAAGACAAATACAATGTTCCTGAATAAAATAGTTTTTTTAAGAACCAGCTCTTGGTTTAGTGACAAAGAGCAATGCACCTTGAGTGAAAGGTCGCAGGTTCGAAATCCGATTGGGAAAGTCTTTCATAGACATTTAATTTAAAAATAAGTTGGGTGGCTTAGACCCCAATTTATCTTTAAAAAAATAGTTTTTTTTTTTTACATTAAAAAATAATCTCCAACTCCTACTATATATGTGGAATTTGTTTGTAAATAATAATTTAGCTTTCCAATAGCATGTAAAATCCAGCTTCCTTGCGCGTCTGTGAATATACATAAACACGCACAGCTGCAATTTGATCCTTTTTAGGATAAAATAATTGTAATTATTTAAACCTATCAATCTACCAAACTGTAGGCAACATATAATATATAGAAATTGAGAAATAATGTTAGAGGAAGGAGAGAGATAGAGAAGAGACCGCTTTGACCAATAAGAAGTGGCCAAAACTAACAGATCAATTTCTTGTTCGTACTTAATTTTGAAGCAGAACTTCCAACCAATTTTATGGACCATGACAGCTCACCGCCTGTTTTTGCTGCTTGCCTCACTGATGCTTTGTTAATGGTTAGGTGGTGCTTCTCTAGTCAACCTCCTACCTCCCTCCACAACAACAAAAAAAATAAAAAAAAATAAAAGAAAAGAAAAAAAACCCCAACCTCTTATATTGTTCTGATACGGATAAGAATACTAGTACAAAAATACGGACATAAATATCTGAAATAACATAATACGACGAGTTTGTTTTTTTATTAATTTAATATTGCATCAGACAGAAGAAAATAATATTTAACACTATGAGATTTTAACATAAAAATAATTAAACTAATTAAAACTATGAGATTTGAAAACAAGGAATACTAAATAGTCAGACACTACAAGCATCAATTTTTTATGATAAGATGGGATCGAACTTTCTAATCAATTTAAAATTTAAATATTCATAACAAAATCAGCTGGCCCAGTCTCAAACATCAAATTAATTAATCGCTAAAATTACTAATTCACTTTTTCTACACTTAAACTACTCAATCATTAATATTTTATTCAATTCATTAAATTTAAAACAGTTTGAAAGAGCTTCATGTTGCGGAAAACACAAAACATATTTTCAATCTATTCTAAAAATTTGATTTTTGTTTGTATATATAGGCTATGTTTGGCAAACCCACGAACTAGCCTAGTTCGCGCGCAACCAAACATGGGCCGAACTAGAACAAGGCCTAGTTCACCTCCTTGTTCTAGTTCTACCAAAACCATGGAATTAGAACTAGAACTAGAACAAGCCTTGTTCTAGTTCTTGTTCTAGTCCGTCCATTTGCCAAACATACCCATAGAAAATTTTATTTAATTTTACCTGCGTATAAATTTATAGTGGGAATTTTGGGTTTTCATTTTAGAAGTACGAGTATACAAAAAATATTACAGGATCTCTAAAAAGGATTCTAGAAGAGTTGAAATTGTAACACGCAACTCCCGTGCGGCCACAGAAATCTCTCTTTCTCATATTCACGGGAAGCATCTAGGACCGTTTGATCTGTCAGTCCACGTGGCACGTGCTGGTTGCTTTGGTTGCACGTGTGACGCTGGTACCTACAGTACCACTTACGCCACGCAAAGTACCACTCTGACTCAGATAATCAGATTCCTCTCTGTTAAGCCAATTTCCACCGCTTTTGTTTTGACCTTTTGACAATAATTTCTCAACTCCCCAGTCCAAAAACATGACATCATGTTAAATTGCATCTTTGACGTGGCTTATGTCATTTTTTAAAATTATATTTTCAAAATACAAGATAGTATAAAAAATTAATATTCCCATTTCATTCTAAAATTATATGCAATTAATTTTGTTTATTCGATAACGTGTTTTCGTATAAAACAGAATTTTTTTAATAGTTATTTGGCCAATATTAAGAAAATAAAGGAGACATTCATTTTTTTTAGGACATTAACTTTTCTTGAAGTACTACTTTCCAAAGAAAACTCTCTTTCCCAGCAACTTTATTGCACTTGTTAATATTATCATAACATCCAAAATTTTCTTCCTGATTGAGATTTTTTACTTCTGCATTTTACTAATACCTATGGCATGTCGTTATTTTCCCCCTTGTGTATTTTGTAAGAAACTCTTATTGCTATGTGCTAACAACCTAGATTTTCTTCTTCTTTATAAGAAACAGCAAACATTAAGGTTCTCTTTCTGTCTTCAAAATGTTTAATGAATAATTAATTAAATGTATGTTATAAGGACATTTTAAAACTTTCTGGATTCATTTTTTAACATATTCAAATTTAATCAATAAAATTATGAAACTTTGGATCATCTTGATTCAAAATTCGGTTCAAAATCAAGTTTTGTCATCGAGTACTCATGGAGTGTAATTTGGAGATAACTAGTGGGCTCCGGAAATATCTCGGCACGTGATCATCCTACTGTCGGTGCTATTTGCACGTGCTACAACGAGCATTGAGCTTTTTAGCTGCTTTTGAAGCATCTCTTGTTATACGTGTCGATTTCTCATCCCTTTTATATGTCTTCTGTTTTGCAAGTTACAGTGCAATCTAGGTAGTGGGTCACATGTATTTGGTAAAGAATGGAAGCAAGGAAGATGTGCAAATAGTCAAATATTTTATATCACAACCAAGTTTGACATTCTGGGCTTAAATTCATGTGAATTGGACATATGTTAATGTTATCTTAGATGTAAATTTTTACAAATGTCAATCATGATATTCATATACTTGGAAGTAATTTTTGTTAAGAGAAAAAAAAATGGGAAAAACGGTTTAAGAGCATGTTTGACATCTATGGGGCGACTAATAATTCAAAATCTATATTTGTCTCAAGTAAACCTCTAACTTGAAAAAGCATATACAACTACAAATAATTTATTAATTTATAATTTATGGGGAATTTCTTGTTAACTTGTGGATGGATTTATATTGGACGAAATTGATGAGATGTTACATCATACCTTCCTAGATGTATTAGTTTGAAAAAGAAATTGCGTTCAAACCTTTGGCTAAATGATAACATATTTTATCTATATTCTGAAATACGATCGAGTATGAATGCAACATAATAACAACAACAATAATAATAAACAAATCGGAAGTACGCATATTTTGATGAGTTTTACATATTGCCCAAATATTAATTGAAAAGTCTAATTAATTTCTCTATATATTGAAAGATATGTTCTCATTTTTTAAATATCCTATACATGTATAGGCAGGTTTGAATTATCAACCCTTTGTTAATATAGGTATCTTACAAGCAAAACTTTTAATTACGTACTTAAAGTGTATTTTCCTAAGTTTCACGTGTTCGGAAAGATACATGTAATAAATCAATATTGGGTGAATCAGTACATTGAAAACGAATATTCCTATTTCATATTGGTATACAATCACTGCAATTAATTCTAAACGCATTTATGTACATATTGGTTCACTTCACACACATGGATGCACCTTTTTTTTTTATATATATATATAATTAAGTTCGCATATATTGTTTGTTCTTGTAACCAATTTTTTTTAGTGTATTGCTACAACACTTATTTTCACCATGTATAAATTCGATAAAATTAATTATAGATAGCTTAATGCATGGGTCATCCTATACCACTCAGAGCCGGCGCAACTAACTGTCAAGATTAATAACACTGTTTGAAGATGCTAAATTAATGTGAGTATATTTAATCAATCAATGTTGTTCCACCGACAATAATCAACCAGATTCCAATATACTATTTAGGGAAAAATCAGCTTCGTTTGCATGTATTATATTATATATTTCAATTAGATCAGCACGACGTAATTAAGCCCCATCAATTATTGGAGTTTGCTAATTTTTTTAATTACATAAAAGTTTCTTGCATTATTATATAGATGGATGCTTGCATTATTGACTAAATAAAATCTTTAATAGATCGTTAATGTAAAAAAAAAGTGATTAAAAACCACGTATTCTATTAAAATTAATATACATACACTAATTTTGAAGCTTCCTTTGGTCCAGTTTAATTGCGCGTTTTTCCGATTTACATATTTTTATTTTGACTGCTTTAAGATCGAAATAAATATCTCTCTAGGTAGCTCTCGACAACTTTCTAGTTTCTACGTTTCATTGGGTTTTTTTTTTTTTTTTTTTTTAGGTGAATGGTTGTACCATATGCAATATTAATTGTATGGTGATATATTGCGTGTCCTCCACTTCCTCTATATAGGTTAGTTGGACCAGAGATTTTCACACCAGATTTCAGTATGTTTTTGCTGAAACAGATCCTAGAATTTCGGTCAATTATAAAATAGTACAATATAATAGAGAGGTCGCAACAAAAATTTATTTTATTGAAGACCGAAATCTTCCTAAATTTTAGGAAGCGTAAAGGTCGTCGACAACAAGAAGTATTTAAGGTGAAATTTACCTGAAATTAGGTGAAATACTAAAATGAAAAGGGATCCATGCTTGGTACCTTCTCTTAAATTTTTTTTCCTAAGAAAAATCCCATGGACCAATCTAATAAGTGAAACTTCAGAGTCAATGATATTTCTGAGCAACACAATGAAGTTATATCTTATATACTTTAGCTGTTTTAGGAAAAATGAAGGTCCCACAAGAACACCGCAACATATAATAAATATTTCATATAGTTGTCTTAACCTGAGAGCTCCATAACTTTTGATTTGTTTCTTTTCTTTAATCAGTGCCAATTCAGAAACGAAGAAAGATGTCTGGCAATAGCAAAGATATATATAGGTTATGGCCACATAGAAATGCTACTGAAATGTCGCTTGTCATTTGCGCTTTATTACTCTTTATGCAAAAAAATAGTGTTTGTTAATATATATAGGCCGCTATTTCATTGGCATTGCATAAAATAAAACGCCGAATGAGAAAAGTGGACCATGTTGGCCCATATTATCATGTTGGATGGTATTTTCAGTCCCAAGTAGAAGAAGCTTTTCTGTTTAATTTTTCAAAAGCGCATTCGATACTTAGAAAGATTCTTACATATTATAAAAATAATTTCACTTTTGAGTAGGCCGGTCAATGTTGACACATTTTAACGTTTCACCTAGCCCGGTGAAACATTAAACGAAGTTCAAAATTTTTACGTTTGGACCGGTGAAACGTAAGTGAAAATGGGCCAACTCATTCCGTTTAAACGTTTTAACGTTTTCTTAATGAATTTTATATTGTTTAAATAGGTGAAACGTTAAACGGAAGCAAAAAATACTTACGTTTACTAAGTGAAACGTTAAACGTTACAAAAAATTTTTACGCCTCTTGAACGGAACATTAAACGTAAGAGGCTATTTACGTTAACAATGTGAACGTTTGACAGGTCTATTTTGAGGCAGAGGATGAAGAGGCTATTTCTCGTTTCTATTCTTTTTTCATTTATTTATTTATTTTTTTGCTTTGCTACCCAAATGATGCTTGGTCCTTGTAAATAAATTAGTGAATACAATAGTTAAGCTTAAAATTATAAATGATATTTTTGGGATATTCATTCATTTTTGTTGTCAAAAATATAAACACATGCAATCTATTTTTGTAAGGCATCATAAGTCTTTTTATTTTTTTTTGCACGCCACATCATTTTCGACATTTTTTTATTCAACATTCAAATTTTAATTTATTCGTCAGCATTATGTCGGAACCAAATACATTCACGTCCAAAAATTAAAAGAAAAACTTATAATATGCAAAAAATAGTGGAAGTTTATTTTGCACTATGATGCATAGACCCTTCTATGCATTATGGCCTTACCGATCGGTATTTTTATAAATTGACAAATCTAATTTAACAAATGCAATCTATATATTGAAAACTCATGACAAATCAAACTTTATATTTTTTAATTATTTTTTTCGAATTTTTTAAAACCTGTCATTTTTGGAATGTTCTTTATATAAGGCCATGATCAAAATGTTCTGTACACGGGATTTCATTTCGTTTCATTTCATTTCAATTGATTTCACTGGATTTTGTTGGATCTAATTACATGAGAATTCCAACCAAATGCACCAAATCCGTTCATTTTGATCGCGGGTCTTCCAATGAATTCAAATCCCATGTTAAAAAAAATGGAATTTTTTATTAGGGCCTAAGTTTGTATCAAGAAATGACGTCTTACAAAATTGAAACAAATAGTAAAAAAATTAAAAAATATATAAAATTTGGTTTACTGTGATATTTCAATATATAGATTAAATTGGTTAAATTAGATTTATTAATTTATAAAAATATTATAATCAATAAGGCCATGATCCACAAAACCTCCAATAGTGCATAAACCTTCCTCCGAAAAATAAGGCTCGTTATATTGTCCCATACAAATAAATATTTTTTGCTACTATAGCCTTATAAACCCAAGTCTCAAATTTCTTACTCCTTTATGCATCATCTTTACAAACTTTCAATAACGAACTTGGCATTACAAAAATGCGAACACATCGAACGACGACCATACGAGTTGATTGAAGTAATCATAATTTGATACCAACTAAAGGACCAACAAATAGTATATCTCATAATCATTGCTTCATAAAAGTGAAAAAGATGATTCCTAACTATTTATTGAATCTACTAGGAGATTTTTTTCTTTATTGATAAAACCACATTCCATTTTATTCCTAGGCAAATTTTTGACTATATATATTTACAGATGTAAATATCGTGTGGCGTGATCAATTTTGTTTATTTTGATTAACGATGATTTATTTATTTTTTGAAAATATTCATATTCATGATATTTACTAACAAAATTGAATGCAATTTTTAAAAACTAGAAAATACGCCAACCGACTCAATATATTACTTTTAATTTTTGCATAATATCGAATATTGTTTGTAAATTATTTAATAAAAATGGAGATTTATATTTGTATATGCTGCAAATTGTAATGGATTTTTCTTTGTTTTTCATTTGTTAAATATTGCTCATTTTTTTTAAGTTTTTAAGAATAAATACACACATAAAAATTTTCATTTGAAACTGAAATCTTATACTTTTATTTGGAGTTAACATCTGTACCGCATATTCAATCAAAATACAAAAATCAATGATGCAGATCGTATATAAGAAATTGGATACACTTTTCAATTGAAACTTTACAATTTTGAATTGATGTATTTATGAGTAGTAGGAAGAGGGCCATTTGCGATTTTCTCTCCTCTTTCTAATTCGATTAAACTAATAAAATTTTCCTTTCCTTTAACAACCTAACAATTAATATTGGTAGTTTGTGGTAAATTTCTTACGTGCTATGTTCCCTTTAATTTTCCCATGGGGCGTTTTTACCGGCAGAGGGAAAAAAAAGGAAAGAAAATAAATGAAAGCATCCCTCACATGCTCATAACTTATGTATGCAACTCACTCTAAGTAAATAAAAAAAAAGTGAATAAATAAAAATAAATATAGAATAGATTCCTCACACCTTATGAGCGTACTCACACATTTAACTGAGTGTTTCATATCTATATTGAAGTATTACTTGAAAACTTGGCTCCGTTGAGAGTAAATAAATAACATTGCATAGATGCCGAGAACCCCCAAAAAAAAAATTGAAGATACAGGAAAATATATGTGATATTAGAGGAAACTTAACCAAATATAATCTTATTTAACTCTATCCATGTACATTCTGTTTTATAAATTTCTCTCTTCTTATTTTTACCAATCCAAAATAGAAGGTGACCTAATTAAAATTAAATGCTCTAATGTACATCATTTAATTAGAAGGTAGGCAATTCGAGAATCGTCCCAAGTACCGGGGAAAATAAAAAATATACGTTGTTAGAATGATAAGAAAAATAAAGCAAACACAAACATTGAAAGTATTATTTCATCATGCTCACTTCTATTTCAAGAAGTAAAGATATAAGAAAAATGAAAAACTTCACTCAAGGAACATTATAAGGATGTAGAAACTAGATTTCGTAGACGTGGCAGAGCCACGTCATTTATAGACATATTTCATAGATATTAACCAAGTCTAGGTAATTATGAAATTACTTTATGGAGCGATTTTTAAGTTCATGAATATAGAAACACAATTAGTTTTGATATAAGGCAGCAAAGCAAGAAGTGGATAAGCCTCATGAAACTTCAGAGTACTTTTTCACTCTTTAAAAAAAAAAAACTGTAACAGAAGTTCATCAAGCATATTTATTTTTAATTAATTTATATATCCCTTTTTCTTTCTAAAATAAAAAGGATCATTTTCAATCTTAATGACTTTTTTGTATTTTTACCTGTTCAAGATATTAGTCCTATATTCTAAAAAAACTATTCTAGTACAATGACAACAGATTTTTTTATAGGGAACTAGGTCCTTATCTAATTTATTGTAAAAATTCTAGGATTTATAATCGGCCATGCAAAATAGAAATCCTTTTTGTTGGGTAAAAAAACAAATGGCTCGATACATTATATGTTTCTGTATCGATCATGATATATGTACTAAGACATGTATCTATTTCAAATGCATATCCCATTTTTGCACAACAGGGTTATGAAAATCCGCGAGAAACAACTGGACGAATTGTATGTGCTAATTGTCACTCAGCTAATAAGCCCGTGGAGATTGAAGTTTCGCAAGCTGTGCTTCCTGATACTCTATTTGAAGCCATTGTTAGAATTCCTTATGATATGCAATTGATATGAAAAAAATATTTTACTAAAGAAACCTCAGCTAGTAATTGGCCAGGATGCTCGAATTTATATGATAAAAACCTCAGCTTGCCTGATATTTTATTAAACCAAAGAACAAAAACCCGTAATTAACTTGCCATCTGAAGTCTGGTGAAGGATGTGCGTCTCCATTGGGCATCTATCTGTATTATTCAATCAACTTAACATCAAACCGAAGTTACAAACAACATATATAAGAATATTTTCTCAAAAAAATAAAAGTAACTACAAGTATTACCAAAATGCATACATGCACATTTATTTTTTCTTATATATCTTGCACACACGCACAGAGATTTCAATTTTTGCCCAAATCTACAATTGAAATAAAATTAAAATATGTCTTAATAGTAGAGAGTTACCCTCGAAACCTCGGATAACTATCCTCTGCGTACCCACACACACCGCTGGATTTTTACCATAAAGCGTCCGATCTAATTTTGACGGGCAGATTTTTATGAGCCGCACAAATCTCGATGACTCTAGTATTAATCATGGAACATCTATTATTAATCGGACAACTAGGAATCAAAGACTTGCACTGTGTGGACACGTAGAGGATTTCGTTTTCCAAACCTCCATACTCCTAAATACCATAACAAAGACTCTCTTAATTAGAAGGTAAACAACAAAACAGACTTTGATGATAGAGAAATGCTGTGTAGTTTCCCTCTTGGATATTAATTATGACATACCAGTGTCTCCACGGAGCAAATTAACATGACATTTGTCAAATGTAATTGAAGAAAGCAATTATAATGTTACGCATGCAAATTTTATCTGTCCCCAAGTGAAGGATTTTTCTCTCCCATACCCCTTACCTTGAATGCTTTAAAAATAAAAATTCATGTTCGAGCCTCTATGTTAGGATCGGATTTTTCCTCCTTGTATTAAACAAGGTTGAAAGTACCATGAGTCCATGACTTCTTCATTGGAACCGAACCTCTTCTAATTTCTTGAGAATAATTATTTTCTTAACACCGGTCTTTCCTTTGATTTATCAATTGTTTTTATGTAATCAAAGTATCAAACGCATACTAATTTGCAAAATACTCGAACATTACAGTGCGTATAGAACTCTCGTTGTTGTACTCCAAATCTGCTACATAGATAATAAGTGATTGCAACCACGTGTCATTATTAAAATCGAACAAATTCATATTAGATGAAATATTTCACCAACACAAAAATGAGACGTAATTTGAACTATTTAATTTTGATGGAACTTGTAAGTCCGATATAGGCACCATAATCAACAATCTGGCACACAATGTTTGAGGTAGATATGAAATCTCTCTTCGTAGAGAAAAGCATGGTTTGCCACTTTGCCACCAATACCAGGAAGAAACATGTCACTTCAGCCTTTAGGTCCACTTTGGAAGTCTCCATGCCTTCTACTTTCAAGTAGGAATTATGTTCCTATCAATCACCCCCACCAAATTACCCATGACATAGCTATTCTTTATATTTCATGGGCCACACATGAAACAATTAATTATTACATACCAAATGACCACTTTTTTTGGTTTTCTTAGGTCAAACTGGGGAAGTTCATGGAATATGCGCTTCTATATGGACAGTAGGCAATAGAAACAAAATTGTTTGTGGCAGGTCCAGACCTCATATATGTGTAGCAAATCACTGACATATCTTATATTCAATGGCGGATTCAGACAACCGGATATAGAAAATTGATATATAAGTACATTTTCTTTCTCATTAGAGATTCAAGACTATATGAATTTAATATTAATACATTATATAGTACAAATTAAAGATCGATAGAGATCTGAACTTGCGTGTTAATAGATCCGTAACTGATTTTTGTTGTAACCTTTCTTGACTTTTTTTTTTGTCAGTATGGCTAAACACAGTATTTTGCGCCGATACCATCTCAAAAGATCAAGAGATAAATATATAGCTGACTCACTTTTTTCGCTTCAAAGGATGCTCAAATGGTTGGTTTCTGTTTCCTCCTTTTGGTGGGTTCTCTTGCCACTAACAAAGAGCAAAGAAAAAAAAAAAATAAAAAAATCAAGGCGACAAACCTTTTTTAATTTTCTTCAAGAGGTCTCTTTTATTTGGCACTTACGCGCTTTATCTTACACGAACCCCATCTGATAATTGGATATATATATATACATATGGATTCTGAAATCTATTTAGTGGATAATGCTGGATACATATGTCATATGAGTCAGAGTCAGATTGCAGGACCATTTATATCTGGAACATGTATACAAATTGCAAAATGTCATTTGTACAGACACAACCCAATTATAATTGTTAGATTTCTTTCTTTCTTTTTTTTTTTTTTTTTTTTTGTAAGCTGTAACGTCCTTGAAAATTTGTTGAAATTTATTTATCAGTTCATTACTGCATATTTACAAGTTAACAACCTGGTGCTCTCTTTGCAACAGCATACTATGTCCCTGCACTTCTGTAATTAATGGAAAACTTCTCTTAAAAAATAGAGTTTCTACTTGTCAAATAGAACGGGCAGCTGTATTAGGCTCATATCATAATAGTACACTCAATTAGTTTGATTGTTATATAGAGGAACTTCTCGACATGCATTCAGAGAGTTTAATGAAAAAAAAAGAGAGAGAGATTGAATGAATGAAGATAACACAAAAGCAAATAATGAAAAGGAAGCTTGTTTTAGAAGCCCAATTCTGAAGGGTATATAAGGGTTCCCCAAAGCAAGAAACAACTTATGGGCCACATGTCATGGGCCTATATGGTACTGACATGGTCTCAAATTCTGGCCCATTTTATTAATGCACGCTCGATTGTTAACAGTCACTTCTTATTGATTAAGTTAGAATGTTCATTGTCAAAAAGGAAAAAAGATACAAGTTAGATAAGATTATACAAACAATTACATACAGAAAAAAAATGAACAATTAAACCTGTGCATGGTTAGCAATTTAACAAAAGAACTGCATCTGGATTAACTGAATTTCGTATCTCGAAATACATCTCCTACATACAACAAATTGCTTAACCAATTTTCAATATGTATATGCGTCACAACTCTTGCAGCAATTAACTCGACATTAAAAAACTCCTCCATAGAACAAATTGCTGATTCGAATTACAGTACAATGGAAAAAATAAATATATACCAGAAAAGAGGGGCAATACAAAGACTTAATGGATTGAAAACTAGCTCTTGATCTAGTGGCGAAGGGCAACGCATTTTTATTGAAGGTCACGGATTCGAAATCCGGGTGGAGGTCCTTTATGATATTTAATTTTGGAAATAAGTTGAAGAGCTTAACTCTCATCTTATCTTAAAAAAAAAAAAAAACCTTAATGCATCATTTATTAGGCAAACAATGTCTTTAATGTGAAAGCGTGAATTGTTCTTGACGATAAACCTGCGCTTAGACTTCACTCTGACAGGAATTGTAATGTGCCATGTTATTAATTTGGAGCTTCTGGTCCAGCGTGATTGTGATGGTGTACCGTTTCAGCTCTTTAACGAGTGCAGGAATGAATTGAATTTCGATTTGAATGGCCCAAATTTAAATTTAATTCGATGTGGCTCATATGACGGACGCGTGTACTATCTTGTACGATCCAACCATGCGCGCTTTGTATGTTGATTGTATGTGTCGCGCAGTTCTGTTCTCATCTGTGTTAATCTTGGCGTGCATGTAATAAATTTGGCCTAATTTAGGCCTGATTTTGAGTTTGTATAGTATGTAATGACCTTCACCGAATCACCGTTGATACAGAAATGATAACTGTCATACGTAGTTTTGTCATTTTTTACCATTGTTAAATATAAAGTGAGCACATAAAACAGACAAGATAACTATTTAGATGATCAAAGTGAACACTTATAAACAAATAAGTGTTGTCATCTCTTACTCAGATTTTTATATGCATATTTAACTTATTTTTATTGAACTTATTTGTCTTTATGTGTTCATGTTGATCACTATATATGTTCATCTTGTCTGTTTTATATGTTCACTTTCTGTTTAGCGATGGCAAGTGATGGCAAAACTGCAAATGACCCGTTGATACTCAATCTTCTTTCTGATTGAATTTATTTTCTACATTATACACGCGTAGTAATATTGATGGAGTTTTCTATCTTGGAATCAAAGCAGGATTTGGATTTGAAACCTTTAATTTTGATATAGTAAGAACGAACTATTTTTGCTAGACATATGAAGTTACAAAAAGAAATTAAATTACAATTAGATTGAATTAATTAACCAATATATTCTCCAACGAATGCCGAGTTGATTAAATGAACCATTTAGATCAAAACACAAATAAATGTGGCAACATAATCAAATGTCAATCTGAATAAAAAAAAATCAATTAATAGGTATGCAAATTTTTGCTTAATGGAGAAGGAAGTCTCCTCTGGAGACTTTCTATTTTCAAAAAGAAAGGAAAAAAAAAAGCATGTAAGAATTTATCGCTATCTTGTCATGGATAGCTTTACTTTTTTGGACTCGGGGTTATATATTGTAAGGACAATTTTATAAAATTTGATGTGGAACTACAGTAATATTTATTAATTTTAGATAAAAACATCTCATTTTCTCTTTCTCAATTACATTACAATTTTTTCTTAAATTTTTTATTTCAATTTTAGTATGTCCTCAATTTCTAATAGTTCTGAAAACATATATAACTCATAAAGTAAACTAATGACTATATTAGATCTCTTTCAACTAAATGCTTATGAATGTAGCACTTAATATTAGTCTATTAAAAATCAAATTAATAAGAATCATGCATTTATGTGATCATCACATTACATATATCATTGTGATATACTCCACACAACTTTGATAAATGTATCATGCAATCATATACAACCTAGCCAAGTTGGTTTACACTGAAAATCAGAGGAGCTGCACGAAACGTGGAGGCAGCAGTACTGACAACTGACAAGTAGTCAAGCAGAGAAAGTAATGTGTTCTCAGCTTATCCTGTGTATGTTTTGCAATGCATCCTGGTGTGGCATCATGTGGGGATAGTCATGGCTATGCACATGCACACATGCTAACTCACTTGACAGAGATGGATATATGGGCTCTTATTAGTTCTTCCTCTCTTATTTCTTTCTGTTCAATACATGTTGCTTATGGTGGTCGCGCCAGATATGCATATGGAAAGGAGTGCATCTGGCTCGTTGCATGCTACCACTTCCTTAATTTCATTTGCATTTTATTAAGTTCATGTGCCTCTCTGATACAAACTGTAACTTACCCATCTTCTACCAAAATTAATTTTTTCCTATTATTAAATTATTATATATTTTTAATGTATATATAATGACAAAAAAAAAAGATATGCTTCATGATGATCATGATGTGTCAAAGTTCTTCACCAATCGTGTAAATTGATAAAAATATAAGTATTTGCAAAGTTAACAAAAAATCAATATGGTATTGAAAATTTTTGGATTTGGATAATTATCTGTACCTGAATTCTATCTGTTTTCAAATTGAAATCACCAAAAAAAAAAAAAAAAAATCTTGCATCAGTCAAATATTCGAATATATATTCAGGAATGAACAGAAAATATTCGATCAATCTACAACTGTAGAGATAACACAAAATAAAGATATCCCGATGGGAGATGGTGATGAATTTATTTTATTTTATTAAATGAAACTTCTAATGACATAATAAACTGGCGTCTCTCTCGTTAATGCTCATAAAATGGGTTATCTCCGAAATTAGATGAAAAAAATGAATGGTTGGTTTCTCCAAAAATCACCTATAAAGTTGCGTTCTTTCTGTAAATTGATTACCCCGCGATAAAATCATTTCAATTTCACCATGCATGTTCGTGTTGTAATATTGTCGAAGTGCCCATGCGGATCATCTCCATTTACTTTTGTGAAATTGTGAATTATTGTTTTCTCATCAAGTTATAATTAATTTTTTTACTATGGTGCATACATACATATTTTTTAATAGAGATCATATCATTCTAACTCGTTCCCAACTTTTTCCCTCTTTTATTTATTTATTTGTTTTTATATTTTTTTACTGCAAAAAGATTTACAACAGTTGTCAAGTTTGTGTTATTACAAAATAGATTCAAAGCTAAAGGCGTAAAGCGATCAAGATTTAGCGGCTGCAAACTAGGTTTAAGAATATTATGATCATAAATGCCATTTCGAAAATTAATCGTAGTAAGTGAAATAATAATTGGATAAAATTTCGCGAGGATAATTACCAAATTAAAAGTTTGGTAATAAAGAGATTGTTACAAAGTGAGGATGAATTTATAATAATATTATCAAATTTAATATCAATGATCAATTTATAACATAATAAAGTGAAAGGATTGTTACAAAGTGTGATGGCATGAAATATTATATACAGCTTTACTTTTACATCATGTGAGTTGCGTTTTACTACTTTGGGGAAATGTAATCCGGCTGCGATGGAGAAAAAGAAGATTTGACCTAGCAATCTAGTATTATGTCAAGAGCCGTTCTTATCCACTAATATATCCAATGTGTTCTGTTGCTTTCAGCGGATTGGATGCATATGCATTAACTCCTTTGGGAGTTGGTATTGGCAAAGATAATTAATAGAGTCACGCAGAACAATGGACTGAAATGGGTCTTCTCTACAATGCAGTAACTCACACGTAAGTCTATATATCAGTATATAATTATATATAAGAGTTTTGCTATAATGAATCGCGACTCACGTGAGTCGCGCTCAAAACTCTTAGATCTGGTTTAAAATGACCGATTCAAACCGTCCAATACGATCTCCCTATTGAAATCTCCATGCAAACCAAACTTTATATTTTTTTGAAATTTTTAAGTTTTTTTTCGGATTTTTAAAAACTGCTGTTTTTTAATGGTTCAGAACTAATTAGATTAACGATTTTCGAAAATTTAAAAAAATGTAAAATTTGGTCTGCATGGAGAATTCAATAGGAGATCGTATTGGACGGTTTGGATCGGTCATTTTGAACCAGATCTAGGAGTTTTTAGCTAGCACGACTCACAGACGCTCTGGTGAGTCGCGACTCACCATAGCAAAACTCATTATATATATGTTTTTATTGAGTATTTTCTAAAAATTTGGTCACAATATTATAGTCCGTTATTTTGGGCAAAAAGTATATTTTCACTTTTATTTTCAGAGTACGTATAATAAATACAAAATTTTTAATAATTAAAATAAATATGTTCTTATTCTTTCATGTCGTAGGAAGGGGCGTAGCTAGAAATTCATGACATTACGGTTCATAAAATAGAAAGTGCTATATATATGTATCGGCAGAAAGGAGGAGAGACAGTGCGAGGGGTGAAGTCACGGAGCTAGAGACTTGATTTTTGTGATTTTGTCTCTGTCGTGAGTGGAGAAAAGCACTGGTTGAAGTCGTGATTTGTCTCTATCATGAGAGATCTGTCAATTTCATGTGATTCACAAGGAATGGGGAAGGCAATTTGCCATGATCCATGAACAAATACGACCTGGATCCTGTGCGATTTTCCAAGAGTCGCTGAGTGATTCAAATCAAATCCGACCTAGCCATCTGGGTCCTTCAAATTTTTAAGATGGATTTCTTTACTTCCCTTTATTTACATACTAGTTCTATGTCAAGTAATTTTTTTTTCCAGCTAGGTCTCTGGACCCACCAAAAGAAACGTAGCTTCGTTCCTAGTTGTAGGTGAGGCAAGTGTTACTTATTTAATTATTTTGCTTGCACTTATCCAAAGAGATTTTACGAGAGCTGTGATTTGAGATTTTAATGTTTTGACTCTTTTGATTGTTAATATATTTTATCAGCAACTTATAGCGATATTTGTTAAAGGAAGTTGTAATACACGGCCCAGATTTGTATTATGTATGTATATAGAATATTAACTAAATATATAGCAAATTAAAAGAATTATATCAATTTCATTTATCACATATAGGTTGATCTCATAGGTATTGTGGAAATATTTACGGGACTAGAATAATAGAGAATTTTTATATTAACTGTTCGGTACCAATTTTAAAACTAAATAATACAGCTATCTTAATTTAATTTAAAATCAACCTACAGAGCAAGAATTAAATCAATTAATTATTTCAATATCTTTCCTATGAGCTATTACAGAGAGAAGGAACGCGCACAAGCAAATGTGGTATTTTTTTTTTTTTTAATTTCAGCAAATGTGGTATTGTCACGGTGCAGCAGGGAAATCAAATCTAGTGCCGCGCGGCACCGTGCAGTGCGCAATCTGAGCCGTCCAGATTAAATCCAATGATGATGGGTGCCCCGTGCATGTAATCAGATTGAAGGTCCGAAAAAATCTAACCGTCGAGATCAGATCGAACGGCTTGGATTAGTGAGCGGCACCAAATAGGGATTCTGCAGCAGGAGAAGTACGCACGTGGCAGGTCATAGTCAGAAATAACAATTTTTTTTCTTTTGAATGAATAGAAATAACAACCTAACATGCTTCCATGTGCCTAATTCCAGTGCCCCAAGAAAGAAAGAAACATGCCTTAAAGAGAGTAAAAAATAAATTGGGAAAAATAATAAATGAAAGCTATTGAAATTGAAGTAAATAAATCGAAAAAGGTAAGATGAAAATTTGTACGGTCCAACCTGATTTTGCGATCCATGTTTTACAGCCTTAGTATCTCATGACATTAACGTAGAGATATGCGGTAATTAATTAATTGCAAGTTGCTAATTGAACAGCGTTTACTATATAGATTCTAAATAAACCTGGACGAAGACAAGGGTAGATAGAAAAGTTGAGATATATATAATTATTTCCAGATTAATGTAGATTAAAAGATATCTCTTAAATTTAACCAAGATATAATAAAAAAAATCAACAAAAATGCTAATTGCACCACCAGCATTATGATTTAATGGTGCTGATATTTTTCTTTTAAAGAAATTTTTTATAATAAATGTAAAAACTTAAAGTATGAGCTTTTTCATATTTCATATATTTAAGGTGTTATTAATATCTGTCTACGGACTAAAAGAAATAAAAAAAGGAGCACTTTTCCTTTTAAAAAACGAGGAATAAACGAGAAAAGAGCTTTAGATCCTAGCTAGTAGTAGTCAGAAGTGTGAATCCCAACAAGCATGAGTTGCACCAATCAATCCACTTTGTCTCTTCTACAGTGGCAAAAACATGAATCTTTATCCAAAAGAAAACAACCATAACCACAAGATACTTCTTCTTGTAATATTTTAATTTCAAAGACTAAAAGAGAACAGCTAAGATGATAAAACTTTTCAAAAAACAGACGTGTTTAACTGTGGCTTTCATTAAAAACCAGCGAAAGAGGGAGGAGTAAACTCGGTTAGTAAATGTTGTTAATATTTATTATGTGACAATCTACCAAATTGTTGCACAGAAAAAATATTGATTTACGGTAGTGGACAATTTTTCTAATATGAGCTCAAAAACAGATCGTTTTCGAAATTATGAATGATTGTTATTGATTAGGATCCAATTCAAGCTGAATAAACTGGTTTAAGAATTAAATTTTCAAAATAAGATGACATGTTTAAATTTTTTATACACAAATAAAAATTTATTTTAAATTTTTAATTGATAGCATTTCTATTATAGAAATTAAAACGACCTAAATATCCTAGAGAAGAATAAAAAGAACTAAAATATTTTAATATTTTTTGCATCTCAAATGCATAAAACACATTATCTCTAAAGACAGAGAGATCCGTGTATAAATATAAATCGTTTAATCACAATAAATAAGAACTAAATAATACCAATTATTGTTGCAAAATTAATAATTCTTTTCACACTACGACACACCGAAGTCATTCTCTATATTTCACATTTTCGTTTCTACGTAGATTATTTAGCTAGTAATAACAGGTTCAATATTAGTGAATTTCCGGGACAATTTTTTATCATCATTTTTGGAATATTCTCCGTCCCATTTAAATTTTATAGATAATAACATTGCCTTAATTTTGGTCCAAAAAAATTTCTTAGTAATCAACTAAATAGTTTCGTAGTATTTTCAGTACAAGAGAAATAGTTAATTACTCGAAGATCTAGAACGCCAGATTGTAGCATTGTACTTATTATTTACTGAAACAAAAAACACTAAATTAGAATATATATATATATTAATCAACAGTCTCTCTCTCTCTCTCTCTCTCTCTCTCTCTCTCTCTACATTTACAAATATCTATATATATAAGACACTCCCACCACCCCCAACAGTACACAAACCAACTCCCCTCCAAAAAACCAGACCCAATTTGCATCCAGAAAATACCCCAAAATAAACCAAAAAAAAAAAGGCAAAGAATTAAAACCCCAGATATCCATGGAGAACCCTCTCTCAGAAGCTCGTCCCCATTCACAAACCATCATTGAAGAAAGAGGCAAGCGCATAAAGCTCGCGGCTGAGGTTGGCCTTGCGAGGTCATCTAGCGGTCGACTCTGGTCCCGAGCATTGCGGCGTCGCCTCTACAGAAAACCACCTCAAAGAGAGTACATTGTCAAAAACCCAACACCACCTCTGAAGAAGGAGGTGCCATTGGTAGCTGAGGTGGTGGCAGGCGTGGCAGAAGAGAAAGAAGAGATCGAGGACAAAGTAAGAGCGCTGCAAAGACTCGTGCCAGGTGGCGAGGAGATGGAGGTCGATAGACTGTTCGAGGAGACGGCTGATTATATCGAGGCATTGCGGGAACAAGTCGGTGTCATGCGGGCACTCGCATGCATTCTCGATGGCATGGAGAGCAGAGATGGTGATAAGTTGTAAGGTTCTGTCCATCTGGGGATGCATTTGGGGTCTTTTAGCATATCTGCTAGAGGTGGGGTTGTAGATCAAATTTTGAGGATGCATGGTAACTAATGTTCTGTTCTTGGCATTGGTTGGGGTTTAGTTTGTTAGGTTTCCTTTTAAAATTTTTTTAATGCTTTTGTTGAATCATGAAATAGAGGTAAAGTTGGTAAATATGTGTTCTGTGGATCCTTTTGTGTTAAAGAAAGAATGAGAATGTTAGAAAAAACAGAGACATTTTGCTTACTGTTTTGCTTTCATTAGGAAGTAGGAACTAAGTTAAGGTATAACAATTTCAATGCCATTTTCGGTTATTAGTTTGATAGGAGACTTAGCATGAATTTAATGGAATTTATTACTATTTTTTCCCCCCATTGAACTACCTTTTACTACATTGGATATAGTAGGTTCTTGTGAGGGTCTTGTTTCAGTGAGTGTGTACTTAATTACTGTGGAAAATTGAATTTAAGCCAAATGGAGGGGCCAAGTGGTAACATGAACTGATGAAAGATGAAAGTGAACTTTTTCTTTGTTTGGGTGGATCAGAGAAACTTGAAGGATCTTAGTTTTGGTATCTTTTGGAGAGAGGAAAGTGGAGTTGCATGTGAGTGCCAGTTGCATCAACGTGGTTCCAAGTATTTTCTTGGAAGTTTGAGTCATCTCAACTGGTGTTTTAAATTTGTATTGCCAGCAAGTTGCTTCCAAAATTGAAGTAATTTAAAATTTGACATTTATGTACAGTAGTGATATAAGGAGCAGCTGACTGATCACATGGGAAAAAAATTAATAAGGGAAAAAAGGATCTGAAGGTAAAAAAAAAAGCCTTGTAAAAGAATTAGTCAAAAATAAAATATATAATAGGTTTAATAAAGTCTAATTATTTGTGCACTAAAAACTCCCTTCTTTTTGCAAATTTGATTTACTCTTTCTCTTTCTAAATTTCTCAACTGTTTAGAAATGTTTCCTTTTTATTTCATAAACGTGGAAGTGAATCAAAATATGCAAATAATTTGAAAGAACACAAAATAAAGAGAATTTACGTGATTTTAAATACTTAATTTTTTTTCTAGAAGCACCCTCAAGTATATATATTTTATTGTATTTATCAATTATTAGATTCTGAGTTTATCATTCAATGTGTGGTGTGTGGTCTGTGAACCATGGCGTATACTCTGGTTTTTGCTATCTTCCGTTCATAATTTTGTTTCTTCTTTAAGAATTAAGACTCTTCCTAGTAGAGAGTTATTGACAAAATGAGTTGTGTTCAGGCAGCGTTATTTGCTTTCGTATTACATTTTTCTGAGCTAGTAGTTTGTTAACTTCAATATAATATTACTACAGGTACCTACATATATGCTTAAACATCCTCAAATAAAACTGCCTCAAATTAAACATTCATAATGCGAACAATGTAAGCTCTAACACCATATTTCAATTTTAAATTATTTGATTACCACCTTTTCGGAGGCAATTTGTTAACATGAACATGAGAAAATGCATAAAAAATTACAAAAGAAGCAAAGTGTGAAGCGTACATGAATTTTCAAAATATAAAGCTTGGTTATGTTCACTTAATTTTGACACCACACAGTAATTTGAATTTCCTCTTACAAAATCAGAAAACCAAAAAATGAGATCACATGGCAAAAGCGCACGCTACTACATTTCCCTACACAATAACACATGCCTCGAACAAGCCACCTGTCACGACTCACGACTGCACATGCGAGAGGAGAAGCACAAGCACACACCACTATCCCTATTCCCATGCAAAAGGCCCCACCACGTGTCGACCCAGGAAAACAGAGAGGAAACTGTGGGGCCCATCCAATAGCCAATAGGACAGCGCCGCAGAGGTGGGCCACCCTGTGCCGGAGTGGCGATCCCTAGGGGAGCGGGGCCAGCCCCAAGCGGCGGGAAACACGGGCCCATGTGTAAGATTCTTTCAACTTTCAAGGATTCACTGTTTTAAATCTTTATTTATACATGTGTAGCTCATGTCAGCGATGGATATATATTGTTTTTGTTTTCATTTTTCATTTCCTCAAAGAAAAAGTATAAAATGTAGTATACAAAAATAGGGATGTTAGTGATTATTTTATTGTTGGAAATATTGAGTATATTGTTTCAAATTTGTAGAATGTTTTGAAAATATTCAAAGCATTTTGTCAAAATGAATAATCGTAGTTAAAGGATGTGCAAGTGTGCGCTTCCATCGATTTTTTTAGCCAGATATATTTTTTATATTTATTTTTCCATTTTTAAGCTATTCCAACAAAAAGATTATTAAATTAAATAATTCCTTTTTATATGATGGATTTATCAACATTGATATGTTAATAAATGAAACACCTGCAACTTTATATATGGAAAAAAAGAGTAAAGTTCCGTTACCAACATTTTGGTTATTTCAAATGCTAACATTTTAGTATTTAGTTAATTTTTTAAAATTAAAAAATTCAAACGTTAAATCTAAACCGTTGATCTTATTTAATTTATCTAGCGATGTGTTTTCATATAAGTTTTGAAATATTTAGAGTTTATTTGATACTCGATCAAAGGCTAAACACATGACCGTAATAGAACAAATCTATCATAGTTAACAAGGTTCGTTTGTTTTTCTATCTCTTGATCGAGTATCAAATAAACACAAAAATTTACAAAACTTATATGAAAACGCATCGCTCATTATACTAACTAAGAACAACGGTTTGGATTTAACATTTGAATTTTTAAATTTGAAAATATAACCTAATAGCAAAATGTTGACATTTGGGGGCAACCAAAATGTTAGTAGCAAAACCTTCCTCATGGAAAAATATTGTAAACATTTATTGTAATGTTATAACTCTCTTATATTTTAACTAACAAAATTTTCAATTAATTTTTTAAAGGAAAAATAGAAAAAATATACAATCATATCATGGGAGATTTCCGAAGTCAGTTACAAAAATATTGAACTTATTCTAAAATGTTTGCATAAACTTGACATTTATAATAATCTTAAAACTCTATTAATAAGTGACTCTTATACTCTAAAAAATAAAAATTTTTCATGAGACTCCCCATTCTCTACACGGTAAAAAATGTAGGAGATCCTTTTGGGAAGTGTTGGGCATGTGGGGTGCCATGTGGGCATGGATCAGACCTTGTTTCAGGCCAGGGAATCCTCTTGTCTACCGTACTATGTTTATAGACCCAATTTTACCAAAATTTTACGCTAATACCCTGCTATTGTACCCTGTTTATCTTTACCATTTTAAGTTGGTAGTTGACTATTTGCTCCTATGTATTTTAATCTTGCTTGGGCCTTCAGGTAAAAGCCCTCTTTAATTAATTTGTACTTCAGACACATCTTCGCACGTTTGATTACAAGAAAATTTCGCTGTGTGACGTACAGTTGTGTAGTAAAACTAACCCAAAAAGAGGCAACTTGCATTGGATAAGTTTGAATAATGAAACAAATGTTAATAAATTTTGAAATAGTTACTAACTCAAAATTTTTCAAATTAGTACTGATTTAATTCTAAGTTAGAGATAAGTGATTTTTTTTGAGCTGCCAGCCATCCAACGGACGAATTATATTTTCAAATTAACTGCTAATTTAGATTGACATTATAATTTATTGTCAATTTAAACATATATAGACATTATGGGACCTCTTCTTATCATTAATGATCAAACTTGCAATGAAGTCTAACATTTAGCAAAAGCATATGAACAGTTAAACTCAACAAATTATTAAAAGAAAAAGTATTCAATATAGTAAGCTAAGAACATAAAAGCAAATTGGTCCCATGTGTTGATCACTTTTGACCAGGCATCATAAGTTTGAGTGAGATTCATTGGTCTGTATACTGTATATAAATGTCCATATCAATCTCCATCAAAGCTTCTCAATTTGGGAAACACCAAATGGAGAGAACCTTACTTTTATTTTATCTGAAAATTGTACTTTTCTTAGTTTTTTTTTTTTTTTTTTTTTTTTTGAGAATTCTCCTTTTCTTAGTCGCGTAGCCTGATATATTCAAAGAACTAAGGCCCACTCTGAGCAAACTAGGGGTTTACTGAGGTTGTCCAGTGCATGCATGATTTAATTTCTTGTTGCCAGCTTGTTTCCCTCTATCTCTTCACAAAAGAAAAATGCATGCATGATAGAGATGTAGCTTTGGACATGTATGGTTTTGAGGGGATAGGGTTTGGAGGGCCCCTTAACTAAGAAGAGATCCTGCAGTACCAATCATTAATTTCTCTCATGTGAAAAAATATTGTCATGTTCCTCTGGATAAGCACTACGTATTTATGTGAAAATATTATTATTCATCTTTGCAACAAGATTTCACATGAAAGTTTCTGACGCATGGAGAATATTTTCAATCTCCTGTGATTTTATTAGGTTATGGTGTTTTCTTTCCCCTTCCAAATTTGTTATTTCTCATTGAACGATTTGCACTTTATAATGTTCTGGATCGAGATTTATTTTCAATGATATATATAGCTAAAAGTTTAACGAGTAATTTAAAATCTATTAGTCCGAAATTATGGAATTTCCTGTAATCTCCTATTCATTTAATAAGGTCATAGTGTTAATATAAGTTTTTCTTTCCCCAACCAAATTAGTTATTCTCACTTCTCAGTGAATTGTAAATTGTTCTTACATAACGTTATGGAACTGTGATTTACAAATATTGGAAATTAGTTGTTCTCAGTGAATTGTAAATTATTCTTACATGACGTTATGGACTGGGATTTATAAATATTGGAAATTCGTTATTCTCAGTGAATTGTAAATTGTTCTTACATAACGTTATGAACTGGAATTTAGAATTGGAGACATTGTTGCAGACGCAACAATTATAGTGGAATGCTTGGTCTCGAGGCCGTCACGAGGCTCGCACCTGCCGCCTGCCGCCTGCCGGTCGCATTTTTTGGTGATTGGATACATTTCTTCTATAAGAAAGAAAACATAGAATAGAGGGAGGATTTTCTTCTCTCTCATACTTGCCATCATCAAGTATAAGTACTAAATAGAGAGTTGAGATACCACAATATTTTTGAGAAATTGGCATGTTGCTGGCATTTGTACGGTGAATGGTATCGTAATTAGTCTTATATGTGATTGCTCTTCATTAGTGCATAGATGACGATGGTTATGACTAGATGACAGAGGCTTAGACGTATCATACTAGATATTAAAGAAATAACTCAAGACTGTGGAAAACATTTTTCGCCTCAGTATTGTTGAATACATTAATTTCTTACAAAAAACAACAAATTGATTTAAAATATTTTCGTATAATTTAAAAATCCCATAGTTGAAATGGATTATACTTTATACACATATAAACATACAAAATAATAAAATTTGATGACAATTTGTTGTGATAAATAACTTAAACTACGCATAACTTCTGATAGAAATGGCCAGTCATCAAACATAACGGTGCTTATAATGATGACTAAATTGAATTGATTCAATCTACTGGAAGATACAGTGATCCCTTTTAAAACTAATAAACTAATTAAATACCAGAACTATCAGTTGCAACTGCAGAATCTTCGGATTTGCAATGAAAGGCATGACACCTCTTGAATGTGTTGCACATGTGGTGTTTCCAATCAATTTGAGTTTGGTGCTGAAGAGAGGCCACGTTCTTTGAGTATGTACCAATACTCATGCACCACTTCCAATTATTCACATGCACCATGCATGTTATACAGCTAGCTTGCAACCATTTTTGGTAGCTAAGAAAAGAAGTAATACTTGGCTAAACTATTTGCTAATTATATGACAATTAGTCGATCTGAAATTATGGAACTGATTGTTTGATTGATAGTGCTGGAGAGTTGCCAATCACCGGAAACTAGGCGATGGATGCATTTGTGTAATTGAAATCTCTTGATGAATGAAACTAGCTTGGCCTTCGATTAAAGTAATCCTAGCTTAAGGTATTACTGTATAGTGTACCCATCCTTTATGGAGGTATTTTGTTTATTATACTAAACAAAAGGAACCAAATCTTAGTTACTAACTTTTGTCTCTTGTCTATGTTTTTCTCTGAACTCTTTTCACCTCCTTAATTATTTTTAGATTGTTTCTTCGATTTGCAACTTTACATTAGTAACACGTCATGGCAGAGTCAAGCCATAAAATAGTAGTATCTTTTTCAAGACAGCTTGTAAGCATTTGTTCAATTCTATCTAATTGGGCAAATAGTAGCGGTGCATTACGCCTAATGAAATCGTGCTCAAGTATATTGCTCTTATTAAGGGTGTTAATTAAGCACTCTATGATTTGGGAGATGTGGTGTTAATCAAATCATTGTGACAGGTGGGCCCAACTTTCTTTGATTATGTAGCTGTTGCATGCAGCATGCTGATGTGATTGTGCGATCACCAGAACAGATCAGATAATGTTGTAACAGAAGCAATTGCGTAATAAGGGTATTGCACCACATTTAAATCGGTTGCAAATTTGGCCAGTTGGGCTAAGCCGTAGTTAAATCTGAACAGTATTAATTAATAGCCAATAGGTGAATCTCAGAAATGTTTCTTGATTGTATGCCATTTTCAGATAGCTGTATCGTGACAATTTTTTCATTACTTTTTCAATAAATATTTACGATAACCGTGGCAACTCGTTATCCTTCCTGACAACTTTTTGTGAACTTATCATTATATGATTTAAAAAGATTAAACTTTTTCTTTTTTTGAAAAAAAAATGCTTTAACTAAATTTCGAACTTAATTGCATCATACACACAGAGAATAAGTCTAAGATAAAAGAAATACTTGATTAATTACTGGCGCACGAAATAAAGGACTAATATATATGTTGTTAATAATCTCTTCCATGTATTATTTTATTGTTAAATTATGTGTAATTAATTGGTGATCATTTTGAAGCAATCCGGTTAATCATTAAGCTAGAATTTCTACAACTTAATTTTTCAAATTTGCAAGTTATCTTAAGTACTAATAAGAACAGTGCTAAATAATTATGTTTATTCTTAAAATATGGTGAATATGGGTTCCAAAATAATCACTAAATGAGGTAGAAGTTTTAATTACAATTTATAAGTGCAATCCGTTTAGCTTTGGACTTTCCTGCGCAAGTAATTGTTGTGATTGACCGTTTGTAAAATAGGAGAAATTAAAGAAGATGGGAAGAGCAGGTGGCCGCCTGTATATGACATCAGATTTGAATATGGACCTAAAAGGACTAATATTTTCCGTCGTTTATAATAATCTATGATTCCAGAAGGATTACATGGTAAATAAGAGAAATCCCATGATATACTAAGTTAAGTATTTTTAAAATTATCTTTATTCCATCAGTATAACATCAATCAAACAATATAAAGGTGCAGCTTTATTACAAGACAAGAAGACAGGACAAACTGTCGCTGCTTAAATATTCGGCCTGACTCAAGTCCAAATCTTGAAGAGAGAAGAAGGAACATGGCTTGTGATTCAAATCCGAATTTGACCACCTCTCTTGGTTAAAAATGTTCTTGTCCTATGTTAAAGTAAACAATTTTTTAATATAAAATAAAATAATAATTCAACAGAAACCCGAAGCAATTTGCGGTTCAAAACAAACAAATAAACCAGAAATATCTTGTAACTATGTACCCTTGTTGCTGGTGTTGAAATCTCTGTCGGTGCAAAATTTAAGAATTTCATGAAAGTTTCTTTATGTTACAATTAATTTGTCTAGTTTAGTCGGTCCATTACGTTGTACTTGTGAAATTCATGTCCATTTAAATACTTGTTGTACAGTATATGAACATTAAAAGAAACAAGCTAGGAGGGAAGGTGGGTTGGATTGGGCCGAATGCTGGGTCGGGTCTGTGCTTTGCTCTCTGTTTTATTCTGTTACAGATGAGTGATAAAAGACAAATATTGAGTAATTAGAATTAAAGATTTTATTGGCAGAACAAATTGATTTTTTTTATTATATTGTTTATAATTGATTTGCGTGAAATGTTAAATATAGTATAGTTTGTTTCTAAAAAAACAATGGAGTACTGATAATGCTGAGCTATGAGACGGCACCCAGTCATGCTGACTCGTTTATCTTCTTAGCACGTCTAGCATGGGAGCACTATAATTTATCATTATGTATCAGTATAAGCAAATGATGTTTACCATTATTTATGTACCAGTATAAGAAAATATTGTTTACCATTATTTATGTACCAGTATAAGCAAATGATTTTTACCATTATTTATGCGGAATTGTTTAATATCATCCTCTGGATTCTATCATCTCCATCATCTCCAGAATCCTCATTAATTATCTAGCGTCCTCATTAATAGAAGTCATGGGATGATGGGATAATAGAATCCAGGGGATGAGAGGATGAGCGCCAGGCGATGAGGACAGAGCGAATCAGAGGGGAGGGAGGGGAGGGAAGGGGGGAGAGGAGAGAGGGAGAGAGCTGAGAGCGAAACAGAGAGGGATAGAGGAGATGAGATCCCAGAGGGATAGAGGGGATGAGATCTCAGGGAATGATTTATTAACCAGAACGGTTATATATATTAACTAGAACAATTGATATATAATTACATGTGAAACAGAGAATGAGAGAGTGAATTAGAGGGGAGGGAGGGGGAGGGAGCGAAATAGAGAAGGGGATGATGGATGGGGATGATAGAATTTAATTACATTACGAAAATAAAAAATAGTTAATTACGCGTTTTCTAAAAATAAAAAGCACGTCATTAGGGATGATGGGGATGATCCTTATCAGCCCCGATTATTTATGTACCAGTACAATTTCCAATACCTTACACCTGTGTATACCAGATCTTGTAATACTTGCAAGCAAATTTAGTCGACGTGTTCTCGACACTAATCATACTAATATTTTGACCACAGCTGCATGCGCAGCTTTAAACAGTATAACTCCCTGCTGTGAAATTAAAAACAGGTTGGTATGAAAATAGGGATTAAAATAAAAATAAGGAGAATTTAAAGTCATGTTATTACCCTACGCATAAGACCGGAAAACTCTTGGCACTCAACATAATAAATGATGAGCTATCAAATTGATCTTATTCCAATAATGTTGTACAAGTATAAATTCAATATTCCTACGTTTGGCTACATATACAATAACCCATACAATTTACAAAAATATTTACCCAAATAACTAAACTAATCTATCCTTTCTAGATTGTATCTGACCATGTTCTCGAGTGCAGTCTTGAACTCGCTCTGGGGCAAACACTGCAAATTCTGCATGGCAAAATTACCCTTCTCTTTAGCCAAATCTTGTGCTTTTTTAATGCCACCGCAACTATGCACCAACTCAATTGCTTTTTCCAAGGACCCCTCCTCCATGAACTCAGAATCAATTATCTCCCTCAGTTTGGGCTCTTCTTGCAGTGCAAATATTACCGGTGCAGTTAGATTCCCTTTTCTCAAGTCACTGGCAGCTGGCTTTCCCAGCTGCTCAGCTGATTGAGTGAAATCCAAAATGTCATCTACCACTTGGAAAGAGAGACCGAGGTTTTTGCCATACTCGTACATCTCATTGCATATGGTAGGGTTTGATGAGCTGAAAATGGCAGCAGCTTTTGTGCTTGAGGCAATTAGGGATGCAGTCTTATAATAGCTCTTTAGCAAATAATCCTCCAGGGTTAGGTCAACATTGAAGAAGCTCGAGGCTTGTTTTATCTCGCCACTTGCAAAATCCTTAATTACCTGTTTATTGGGGGAAAAAATAGCAGTCAATAACAAAAGAATGTGGATTTCTGCTGTTGTATTAGTACTGGTATTAGACTATAATGCATGTGAGCGATATTTTGATGTCAAGACCCTTATAATGTGGATGTCCTTTAAATCCTAACAGTTGGTTAAATTACAAATGAAACAAAAAACCAACTGGTGTAAATAACTGGTAAGGTGAACCAACTAATATGTAAGGCTATAATTCTTGGTACTAACTTAAGTCACTGGATACTAGTCTGGACATTGGAATAAATGGTTTCTTTTTCAATCTAAATCTGGTCTGAGATTACAATTTCATTGTTATAAATTACCACAGCACGAACTAATGAAATCCAGAATAAATGAAAAAATAAAAGTAATATCTTACTTGACTAATGAGTTTAATAACTTCAAGGTTTTCAAGGTTTGCAAGAAACCAAGAAGATTGAGCAAACATAAAATCGCCTGCAAGGACTGCCACTTTGGTCCCATACATTTGGTGGATTGTTTGTTTGCCTGTGACACGTAACAAAAGCAAATTTAAGCATTAAAAGAAAGATCCTCAAGCAACAAGATCACCAAGTGGAAACAAGCCCCAACTCCCTCCATAAGGCAGCACTAATAAACTCGAAAGAAAAACAAAAAAAGAATTAATTTATAAAGTGACTGGAATCTTTGGTAGCTTAGGTAACATGGAGATTCTCACATATATATTGTACCATTCCACTTTCAATACTACTGAATAATAATAGCGCTTGCAAGAAGTATGATGCAAAAATCAGATCGGTACAGCTCAGTATCTGACCTGACCTGTTCCTGGAATTTGAATTGGCAACAGCCCTTGTTTACTCATTAGTGAATATATTTACCTGAAGTGCGAAATTGGTACTTGAACATTTGCTTGAACGAAAATGGGATGTAAAATTTTAAATACTATCCTTTTGCTCATCTTTTGTATGCAATAACGGAAGGTTGTAATCATAACCACTCTCTCCTCTCATAGAGGCAACTTTCTTTTCTCCCACCTACTATCCATTTTCTTTATTCTACAAATTTCCCTTTACTTCATCTAGTCTCTCTCTCAAATTGCTTGTTCCTTGTGGATAATCAACTGAGTTCAATTTAAGATTCATCAAACTCATCATAACAACTAAGCTATACTACCACCATGTCAAGTTGCAACTGCGATTCTACTAAAAAAAACGAAATAGAAAAAAAAGAAAAGGGAGTACCTCTTCTTAACTCGCTATCGTCAATCACATCATCATGTATCAAACTAGCAGTGTGAATCATCTCTATTATCTCCGCCAACCTTTGATGTTCCACTGTTAGCTCCCTGTTATTTTCACAATAAGTAAAATAAAATATCAGGCACTGCTAGCAGTACATAAGTTATCAAGTTTATCTGTGCAGTGTGCCTATACAAAAGATGAAAAATGCACAGATATTTAAGCAATGCAGAGGCAAGCAACTCAAAAGGCATTTATTTCTCAGTTTTCAACATTGCAGTGCTATCAGCTGTGATCCGACAGTTTACAAGAGTAAGCACGAAATTTCTCATGTTCTGCTGACAATTCTATACATCAATAATAAAGTAATGGAAGTGTGAGCTTAAGCAGGCCAGACGAGGCAAGAAAATACAGGAAAGGACATAAAAAGAACAAAAAAAGACTCCAAGTCAAGTTGCCAGCAGTCCCAGTATATACATTTATGACTAAAACATTTTGTCTAATAAGATACTTCTTTGTATGTAATACTGCTTTTAAATTCAATATAGGTGTTGCATCGTCATCTCTAGTATAATGGCCCGATTTGTGATGATTAAAGAGAGAAAACATACTTTAAGCCAGTTAATTGAGCAGTGGCTCTGGAAACAAGAAAAACCAAAGCAGGTCGTAGCCGCTTCCCACCTGCTCCAAAGATTTGTTCTGCTGCTGATATTAATACTGGATTTTCTGCACCAATAAGCTGTACAATGTCTCAAGATAAGCTTGGTTTATGTGAACCACATCTTTGCAAATGATACAATTGATTAGGAAATTTTTGTGGTATTCTTTAGATAAACAATCAAGCTTTACTTTTTGCAAAATAGCTAAAAATAACAATAGAAGTAGTAAAAAATTAAAACTGCATCACTTTGGGATCTGCGAATGTAAGAGCTTAATCATCTGAGCATTTACTTTTTGAAATACATTGAGAATTCCCATTTCAAGTGTTAACAAAATTGACCCAGTATTTAAGGTTTTGTCCCTAATTTTGCAACTAGGCCCAACTCACCCAAATATTGGATCAATTGGAATTCAATAAACCACAATATATCTATATCTGCCCATAACAACAAACATAAAGGACAGACAGACAGTTAAAACCAAAAGAAGAAAAGTCATAGAAATTGTTTGGAGAACTCACCGACTTGAGGTTGGTATTGAGTTTATGAAGGTCATCAGCCACAACTTCTAGCAAAGAAGATACAGAGACGGGCCCAGTTGTTATTGGATTTAAGCTCGGCATCTGAACAGAAACTGCCACCACAGAATAACCATCATGAGTCTCACAACCATTGTAATTAAAGCGGGTATAGATACTTGGACTATGATACCATACTTCGCTGGCTTCAGGCTTTACCAGCATTCTAAACTTTTGGCCAGTGCAAATGCAACGGTGTAGAATGAGAACGGATCATCTTGGTTAAAAGCTTTTTTGTTGAATGAAACACTAGTAATCTAGACTAGATAAAACAAGAACACTCATGAACTTTCTGGGTCCCTTTGCAAAGGACAATTTATATAATATTGTATTTGCAAAAACACACCCAATAGGCCTTCTGATCATAATATGAGAAATGATGGGTGTTATTGCAAATAAGATAAAATACTACGTAAATAGTTTAGAAACATATTCACTAATGCCCTAAAGAAAACCAATAATGTGATCAATTATAATAACATGGGGTGTACCATTTTGGGTCGGTGAGAACAAGCAACAAACACCTGATCTGCGTCTCCAAAGCGACCTTCTCTTCACTCTACAAGAGGGCAGTTCAAGAACCCTCTGATTCAAACCCACTCTAGCACAACTCATCGACCACATCTTATAAACGAAAACCCAAATCAAATCTTTCCTCCTCTGACAAAGTCACCTCACCTTTCCCCACAAGCGCCTTAGCTCAGAAGGAAACAGAGCCGAGTAGAATGGGGAAGGTTGTATGAACTCTACTGAGAGTAAATAACTGAGATAAATAAATAAATGGGGTCAGCTTAAATGGAAAGGAGAGGAGGCGGCTTCGTTGTTTTTTAAATGGGAGATGGGAGAAAAGACTCGAAGAGAGCTTGGCTGTGAGCGCTTGAGGTAGAACCGTGGAAGTGTCGTATCCATAGGAGCGTTCTGACAGTGGGCCCCGCCTTATCAATTTATTGGTTGAAAAGTTCAAAACCGCAATGCTTAAAGAGGCCATCATTAAATGGGCCGTCGGATTCATATCGAACTGTAGAGATTGGTTGGTGTATGTCAAACAGATTTGCAAGTGGAATAGTGGATTGAACATGTGCAGACAGTTGATTGGTTGCCCCTGGTTTACAATAATGAATGTGTTTTCGATTTAAATGTATGTCTATGCTATTTTTGGTTTCATAATTTTAAGATCAAATAAAATCGTTAGATATAATTTAGAGTAATGTTAGAGTGATACGTGTTTGATATTTGTGCATGTCAAATATGATTAGATCTCAAATGACCGATTCGATCAGCTCATTGTGTTTTTTTACATTGAAAACTACTCGGGACTAAATTTTATATTTTTATTTTATAAATTCTTTTTAGATTTTGAGAAAATCATTTGATCATAAGATTATGAATCGTCCAAAAGAACAATTTTTTTCCTAAAAATCTTATAAAATGGAAAGATATTTAAAAAAAATATTTATGAAATTTGATATACAACGATATTTCAATATAGAGAACACATTAGACAATTTAGATTGGTCATTTCAACTCAAGATTTAAAACTAACTGCATTTGACAGGTTTGCTTGAAATGTGTTTAACTCTAGCGTTACTTTTGATTTATTAATTAAAACGTGTTTAACTCTAATTTTACATTTGATTTATTAATTATAGTCTGATTGACATAAAAACTTATAAAATGTCCACCCAAGCAGATGATTTACAAATGTTGATGATCTTTTAAGATAGTAATCACTAGAATTGATCGATAATATTCAATGTTATAAATACGAAGAAAATGTGTCACCGTGGAAAAAATATAGAAATAAACATACGAATGAAAAAAATAAATATTCTCTATAAAAAAAAAATCTATTTGAAAAGGTTATATTTGCGTCACTTCTAAGTGCTGAGAGGCAATTTTTTTCCCAAAAGTTATTCGATACATGTCGAATAATTATTTGGGTTACTTTAGCGCACTCTTAAAAGGAAAAAAATGTTATGACACTTTTTTTTTAACTGATCATCGTGCCCTTATTTTTTTTCTTTTTCTTATTTTGTTTTTGGCGTGCTATGTTGCACGGGTGTGAGTACGGGTGCGGATATCATGTTGGATGTAGTATGGGTGCGAGGATACGTCATTTTTCAAAAAACTAGAATACGACAATATATATAAATTAATTAAAATAATATATTTTTATAATTTATATATTTTGTAATTAAAAAACTAATTTATTTATTTTATTTAAAAATACAAATACATTCTTACAATTTATATATTTTGTAATTTGTAACTAACTTATATAATAAATAATTTGTATAGATTAAAAACTAATTATGATAGTTTTATATAATTTTAAAAATACTGCATTATGCAAACCGCCCTCTACTACCCTCTCTGGATACTGCAATATGGATACCAAGCAATTCCAAATCCTTTTCTACAAAATCCTTTTACCTATTTGTAAAAACCTTGCCTAAACATAACTCAAATCTCAAAACAATATGGCAGCTTAGAATACCACCGAGAATGAAAATTTTTCTATGGCAAATGTTGCAAGACAGAATTGCAACTATCGATAACCTCAGAAAAAGGGGATGGGTCATGCCAAGCATCTGCTACCTCTGTAGATCGCACAGCGAGTCAACGCAGCACCTCTTTAATGATTGTTGTTTCACAACTGAAGCAAAATCTATCCTCCTCTCGACACATTGCCCTCATGACCTCAATGCTACTACAACTAACACAACCACCTTCCTACTTGAGCCGCTGTTGAACTGTGAGAACAAAACGAAGGGGATGCTAGGAATTCTTTGTTTTGTAATCTGGAGAGAAAGGTGCAAAAGAGTCTCTACCGAGGAGAAAATGAATATTAGCTCACTGTTGGAGCAGGCCATATCAGAGTGGAACCTTTTGAATCGGAGGAGATTAACTTGATTAAAAGTTTTCGGCGCTGGACCAGTACCTCTCAGGATCAGACCTTATGCTGATTAGTTAGGCATTCTTTACTGCCATTTTGGAACGACTGTCTTTTAATTTATTTTTCTTTTATCAGTTGTATTTTTTTAACTTCCATTTTGATTTAGCTCCTTGCTAAAATGTACCTTTTTGTAAGACTTAATTTTCAATGAAAAGATAAGGGCATGACCCTTATTTTTGTGTCAAAAAAAAAAAAATTCCAACCTCCACCTATTTTGTATTTAAAATTCATATCTCCTTTAAATTCAACAACTCTCCTATTTGATCATTTAGTGCTGTTACTGTGTCTGATTACTTCCCATATAGAGCATGAGAGACAAAAGTTCATTTTCAATTTTTTGTAATTATTTTTTTATATTTTATTTATTAATACTCCTTTCTATCATATTATTAGCACTTCATAGTTCAAAATGTCAAAAATTTGTTCATTGGCTAAGGCGAATATAATCTTTACTGTTGCTAAATTATTTATTTTTCTAAAAATGAGTCTTATTTAAATAAGCGGTATGGTGCCTTAGTCATCAATTTTCTTTTTTGCCTCCAACAAGATTTGAAGTCGTTATTTATGGAAAACCGATCGAGTCACTGGCCACATATTTGTCTTCATGTTTTGTAATTGTTTATTCTTATCACATTTTTTACAAGCCAGTGTGTCAAAATTATCCAGTACTGTTATTGAAATAAATACACGCCTCTAGTTTTAATTAAAAAAACAAAAACAAATATGCAAAATGCAAGGCCCAGTGTCATTCAGTGATGAATCCGTTTCCTCTTATTCTGGCCAGTTGGTACATGCGTGCGGACTACAAATTCATGCATCACTTGTCTTCGCTCTTTGAATTTGAATGAAAAAACAAATTTCTCTCATAAATCGCTTTCCGAATCTATCGTTTTATGTCATTGTCATGAATCCTAATCATCGTTTTAAACAAACCTATGATTAAGAGTACTTTTCAATCATTGATTATGATAAATTGCTTAATTGGTGATTATAAACACGATGGTCTGATTGAGCTATATGCAGACCCCTTTAATTTTGACAAGAAGAATGAACAGCCCCCAGTAAACTATTTTTATATTTTTCCTTCCTTTCCATCTTTTTTCCAAAAACCAAACACGCTGTAATAAACTTCGGAGATAAGATGAGCTATTAACACTGAAGAAACATATATGTACGAATTGGATTGGATTGGATAACATGGTCACTTTGAAATAATAGAATTTGGAATGGAACTTAAGAATTATGGCAGTGAGGTCAAAATTTGACAAGTAGATGCAGCTACGTTGCACGATAATTTCAAAATATTCCACACCTCGTAAACGGATTCGCGTGCTATTCGTACTTGATAGTTGATATTACACATGACTGTTATTTTTAATGTGCTTGACTTATGGATTCGGTCAGAATTCGTCAAAATACGCATTGGATTTATTTTTTTTGATACTTTTTGAATACGGATTGGAATATTGGGTTCGGTAAAACAAGTTATTCTGTTGTTGAATTCCAAAAAAAAGACTAGATAATGCACTTTGGAGTTGAATTAAAAAAATAGAATACTGGATAGCATAGCATATACGTTGTGAACTTGTGATATATAATATGATTTTGTTATTATTTTACATATACTCGCATATCATAGTTTTTTTTTTTTTAAATGGCATATTCTTGCACTAACAAGATACGATACTCGCATCGGCACTCACATCCATGCAACATTGTGACGCTAGAAAAAAAAAACTAAGTGGAAATTTAAAAAAATTAAAACCATCGTATTTGAGCTTTAAAAAAAAATTTAAGATAGATTGGGAGTCAAACCTCCCAATTTATTTTTAAATTAAATGTCTATGAAAGACCCTCCAATATGATTTCGAACCTGCAATCTTTCATTCAAGATGCATTGCTCTTTGCCATTAGACCAAGAGCGGCTTCTCATTTGAGCTTTAAAATTATTAAGAATGCTCTTATTTTATAGAAAAATATATTTTATTAAAATGAATGATTATTGTACGTAAAAGATTAATTTTTGGCACAACCCTTGAACCCCCCACAAAGGCTATATTTCAGAAACCCCCCCAAAAAAAAAAGCAAAAGAAAGAAAAATCTAAAAAGGCATTTGGGTTTCTCTAAAATCCACCAGTACCAAATTCATTGATTGAACCGCCTAGATAAATTTAATTTACGCTATTCAAAAAAAAAAAATTAATTTAATTACGGCACATTCAATAACCAATCAAAAATCAAACTTGACAATTGACATTTCAGGGCAAAGTAGACAAGTATGGCCTAAAGCCTTTATGACATTGAGGCTTGAGCGGAGACTTACTCAGGCAATTAACCAATCACCAGGGTGTGTTTGGGTGGAGGCCGAATAAGAATAAGAATAAAGAATTTTTAAAATCTCGTGCCAATTTTTATTCTTATTCTAATACCATAATTTTGTTAGTATAAGAATAAATGTCCAAATTCCTTATTACATGGTTGTTTGGATTGCACTAGAATACAGAATTTGGAGCTTATTCTTATCCAAATTCTTATTCTTGCGCATCCAAACACACCCCAAGCCTAGTTACCAGTATTATTCCTCGGAGACGGAGATTCTGAGGACACCATTATACCAAACAGAATATCTAGTAGCCAACTAGCTATAAACAGTCAGTTTTACTCGAGGTTTGAGAGAGAAAGTAAAATAAATGTTCGATGCGTTAATTTGCAGCCACATGCATTGCTTTGTCATGGAGTGATACGAATGCGTCTCTTCTCAACACCATACAATTTTATCCTGGAGACAAATTTTTTCTGGACTAGTTTGGAAATATTAATGCAGATAAAAATATATATATCAGACCCACAAATCCAGTACCCTGAATTTCTCGAGAACTTGTGTTTTGTGGGGTCTACTTGCCAATGACTCTATGTGTGGTCTGGAATTAATGTCAACTCTAGCTGGAGGAGATTTTTATTCCTTAGCGTGTTATTCTGATAAAATAAAGGGGTAATGCTCCAAAAATTTCTTGTTTCTTTTATCCATGGATAGTGATCCCTAGCTATTAACTGCTGACTACAGTGAGAGCAACAGTGGATAAGAGCAAGGCTGTAATTGATAGAAGTAATTATCTTTTTTCGTGTCTCCTCGGAGAAAAAAAATATTAAATATGTCTCGTCCTGAGTCAGATTTACAGTCGTGCTAAGTTTTTTTTTTTTTCTTTTTTTCTTGTTTTCTTTAAGGGTATATGAGCCAGCTTTTTTCGGGCGTTGATAGCTTGAAATGCGTTGAATTCGGACGTTGATCACCATATAAATTTATTTTCCGTTATTTACCAATTTTATGTATTCGAAGTTTGGAACACATTTATAGGTCATTTACATGAGAATGGCTAACGCGCCATCGATGGCACGTGCCATCGATTTTCTATCGACTCGTTTTTCGAGATCTAAAATTCAAACAGTCGATCTAAACAGTTCAAGTTAATCACAATATTGAAATACTCTTGGAGACCAAATTTTACATTTTTTCAAATTTTTTTGCTATTTATTATGATATTTTCAAATTAGAGGGCCTGCAATACTCTAATCATCATATTTTTAAAAATATCATAATAAATAGCAAAAAAATTCGAAAAAATATAAAATTTGGTCTCCAAGGATATTTTAATATGGAGAACAACTTGAACGGTTCGGATTGACCGTTTGAATTTTGAATTTCGAAAAATAACTTGATGGCACGGGACCCTCCGTGCCATCGATCGCGCGTTAGCCATTCTCCATTTACATATAAAGAGAGGAAATTATTATATATGGCGCACTTACCACTGATATGGTCTGTACATTGATTTGATGGGCTTGTACAACGTGTTTGAAATTTCTTTTCCGTGCTTCAAATGATCAAATCCGGATCATTCAATGTGCCCTCTATATTAAAATCTTGAAAATCTTGGTAGAAATAAAATTTTGAATTTTTCAATTTACTAATTTTTTGTATTTTTGGAAATGGGTAATAATGATTTAAAAATATTAGATCCGCTAGTTCTCAAAATTATAGGCAAAAAATGTAAAATTTAATTTTTCTATATAACTTCATTATTAAAATTACATTGAGTGAGTTTGAGTTTTTTTTTTTTTTTTTGAGGGTCCGGTGGCAATTACCACACAGACAATTTTTTTATTGAAAAAAAGATATTTACAAAAAAATTATATACACAAAAGAAAGAAAGAAAAAAGACAAAATAAAAAAGGGATAATTAGTTCCATATCCCCTAAAAGTTGGGAAATTGGCAAAATACCCCCCAAAAGTTAGTTCTCCCTTATTTACCCCCCTGACCATATAAGACAAATTAGTTAAAATATTCAAAATACTACAGGACCACAAGAACTGCCCCAAGGAAAAACCAGATGTGTAATTAGGAAATTTTGGACTTAATATTAACAGATGGTATAATCTGACCCGAAATACCAAACCTAGGATATATAAAATTAAAAGTCATTTAGAAATTAAGGATAAACCCGTAATTACTCCAAATATTCTTACAAAAATAATAGTTTATTTCTTATGAGCGATTGGCGCCTCAGTGCAAACAGCACCAACTACAGAGAAGCACTCAGGGCAACAGAAACAATCCATCCACCGGCAGTCGGTTTTGTCAAACCACAAGACATTACCGGAAGAGCAACAGAAGTCCAATTTAAGCAAAACAATACCATCATACAATTGTTGCTTAAATTGACAGAAGAAGTTGAAGATCTGAAGGTAGCAGTCAAGAAACTCGAGGCTGTGAAAGGGAAGGAAGTTACTCAACCTGACGACCTATCCGACTCCCTTGGTCAGATCCAGCAACAACTTCAAAAGCTGAGCTTAGGCGAGTCCAGTAAGCCAGCAGTGCCTAAACTAAAGGGTAAACTCTTTGTGTTCAAAAATCCAAAAGAAATATTTGAAGTTGAAAAGAAGAAAGCAGCATGAGCAGAACACAGACAACAACAGAGGTAGCAAGACCATCAGTGTCTGAAAGAGACACAAACCAAACCCCTACTGTGGAAGATCAGATCCGTGGCTATCGCCTAGGGTCTAGAATCAGATTTGAGGCTCAAAGGAGACTCCCTGGTCAATCCAGACGATACCAGCGAAGCCTCGAGTCACAAATGAATCCAGATGCTGAGCTCAACATCTTTCAATACAGACGAGCGCAGCAGGTTCCAGCAGAGACTCTGTATCAAGCTGGATGGACAGAAAACAGACACCGGGTATACCAACATTACTCGGATGAAAGAACATTGGTCACAGACGGCCAGCAAGTGGAGTTACCATTTATCTCTGAAGAAAGCTTTAACAGGCTTTTACAAGAAGGACTCCAACATCTGCATATCGGACTAATCATGGTTCGATTATACACGCTGCACAGACGGAGTGCAGGTGTGAATGCGCTAGTGTTAATCAGAGACACTAGATGGCGAGATGATAGGGCTGTCATTAGCTCTATGGAAATGGATCTTACATCTGGAACGCAGTTGGCATATACTGCTCCAGATATGACGCTAAGTATTCGTGATTTTAGGGATCACATTCAACTGGTGATTCAAACTCACGGGTATGAAGGATGGCAAGGTGGTGAGAGTAATCTCTTACTCTCAAGATCACTTATTGGGCGATTGTCCAATACCAGCCACACAAACTTCAGATATAATGTGCAGAATGTGGCAGACCATCTAGCAAGCCGAGGAGTTCGGGCCATCCCTGGCTCTCAAAGAACAACTGCAGAACTCCAAGGAAGGCAGTGGCTTGTGAGACCAGCTGTTATCTCACAAATCCAGAATCCCCAAGCAGCACGAATTCGAGCACGGACAGACGGCTCATTGTCTGTCAGATTCTCAGGGTATGCAACAACAGTCCCTGAGCAAGAGGTTTTTCGAGGAGAAAATGATGAGGAAGAACTCGAGCAGGAATTTATCAATCTACTTACCACTGTAGATGATGAACTTCCGTTTGTATTTACAATAGATGATGATTGGTCTTTTGAAAATGATCCAGAATTCCCAGAAATCTATCCAGACCCTGAGGAATTCAGTGATAACGGTGATGAGGCTGAGCAAGATGATGACTCTTTACTTTTGGGAAAATGGTTCTTAGCAATACTGAAAGCTGAACAAGCTGAGCCGGCAGTTGAAATGATGGAACCAATAAACCCGTATCAATGGTTTGCTATTGAGCAAATGAATAATGAAGATGAACTCGTGCAAATGACGTTTGCAGAGTTTAATTGGCTAGAGACCGTAGAAGCAGAGGCTGAATGGTCCGAAGAGCAAGCCTTGATGATGACTTGTCATTGGGATGAGTCAGACGGTGAAATTGAGGATGATCCATTCTCTACGGTGCAATTCTTGTCACAACTAGATGCACCCGTCAACCAAGAAGAAGACTTGTTAAGTCTTTTTGCGAAAGGTGGTGGGAATGAAGAAACCAGTTCCCAAATTTCTGCTGAAATAAAGTGGGATGATCATCCGTCAGATGATGACCATCCATCAGAGACAATTTACATGCTTGGAGAAATGGAGTACCCGCAATTCAAAAATCTCAGGGAAAAAATGGAGACGGTACTATCGTCAGCAGAATCTTCCATCACAAGAATACCACCAGAACCGATCATGGGTCCTGCTATGTACCCACCCGGTTCAAGGCAGCCGCAGCCACAGAATCTCCAAATCCCGGAGATAAGGGCACGACTAGACAATATCCGTGGTGGTTATGCAAAACAAATGAATGAAAGGTTTAACTTGCCAACAGCCCAAGCCAGTCAAGGTGCAATCCTGGTCCTACCAGAAGACATTGGGCTATATTCAGAAGTTATCTCCCGTTGGGAATCCATTACCCTTAATCTTATAAATGAGAGAAACTGGGCAGATAACAAATCAAAGGTCAATTACATTGAGAATCTCTTAGGAGAAACGGAGAAAAAGACCTGGATTCAGTGGAGAATGGCATACCCCACTGAATATGAAGAATTGATTAACATCGCTGATGATCCACAGAACGTGATATCTCAGATCAGGCGAATGTTTCTGTTGGAGGATCCGACAACCGGGTCCACAGAAGAACAAAATCGAGCATACAATGATCTGGAAAGACTTTCATGCCATAATGTGAAAGATCTTTTTGATTACATCAATGATTACAAGATCTTGGCCGCGAAGTCGGGACGGATGTTTATATCTCCCGAGCTCTCGACAAAATTTTTCAGAAAAATGCCTCCCATCATTGGCGGAGAAATTGAAAAGGCATATGCTGAGAAATACCCAGGTAATACTGTAGGTGTTATTCCAAGAATACATTTCACCTACCAGTATTTGGCAGAGCAGTGCAAAAGAGTGGCACTCCAGAGAAGTCTCAAGGATTTATCATTCTGTAGCCGCATACCAGTACCAGGCTACTATCAGAAAAATAAAAAGTATGGTCTTCGAAAGGCAAAGACATACCGAGGCAAACCACATGATACTCACATCAGAGTATTCAAAAGGAAGCATGCTGACAAAATAAGAAAATGCAAATGCTTCATATGTGGAGAGGAAGGACACTTTGCCCGAAATTGTACAAGGCAAAAGGGCAATATTGCAAGAGCAGCAATAGTTGAAAATCTAGATCTAGATGACGACTGGGACGTGCTCTCGGTTGATCAGAATGAACCAGATAGCGATGCAATCTGTTCATTTTCTGAAGGGGAAGGAGGTACTAGCTATTCTTTGATGACTGGCATAGGTGAGATGCCATACGAAACCGCAATGATGATGACAAATAAAGAGGTCTCATGGCGAGTCGCAGTCTCACTACCTCAGGAAGTTGAAAATTGTGCGCACCAATGGGAAGATAATGGCCCTGTAGCGCAAGAGTTCATGAAATGTCTATTTTGCAAAGAGCAGACCAACCCACGCATGCGAGCGCATTGCAGTCTGTGTCACTTGACAGTCTGTCCAATGTGTTCAAGGTTCAATCTGGGGAGGAAAATAATAATTCAAAGGTCAAAACCCCAGTATGACAGTAAGGATACCCTAATCAACGAATTGATTGGGTATACAAACTTCCTGTTAGCCGAGAATCAAAGGCTGAAGGAAAGGATTGAAGAGTTGGAGATGGGAAAGGATCTAGGCGAGATGCGAGATCCAACAAAAGGAAAAGCACCCGAAAAGCCAATTCTGGAGGAAATGGATTCGGATGATGAAGCAATTGAAAATCACATCAAAAAACAAAAGGGAGTGATTATCAAAATGATGACAGAAGAAAATGAGTACATCAGTACTCAAGTCCCAGATCCAAGTAAAGGAAGAAGGGTCTTAAACAGACTCTACAACATTGAACTGATAATGGAGATACCAGGGGTTGAGAAATTCAAAATTCAAGCAATTCTGGATACTGGTGCAACAGTCTGTTGCGTAAACCAAAGTGCAGTTCCAAAAGAAGCACTAGAACCAAGTGCTTACCCCATTCAGATTAACGGGGTGAATTCTTCTCAGATAGCTAACCAAAAACTCAAAGGCGGAATGATGGCTATTGAGGAAAATCGGTTCAGAATTCCATTCACTTATGCGTTCCCAATGGAACAGAGGGACGGGATTCAGATGTTGATTGGTTGCAATTTCATTCGAGCCATGCAAGGAGGGCTCAGAATCGAAGGGCAAATGGTGACATTTTACAAAAATGTCACGACAATTGCAACAAAGGTGGATGCTGAGGTGGCAGCTTCAGCAGCAATTGAGGAACTGGATCTATCCGAACTCGAGTATTTTGAAATACAGAGAATTACAGCATACTCTTGTGGTGAAGAATCACAAAAGTTCCGGGAGAAGTTTCGACCTCTCCTTGAAAGACTCAAAGAACAAGGGTATATTGGAGACAATCCTCTTCAACACTGGGAGAAAAATCGGGTAAAATGCAAACTTGATATTATTAACCCGGATATCACGATCCAAGACAAACCGCTAAAACATGTAACACCAGCAATGAAGGAACAGTTTGACAAACATGTACAAGCGCTGCTAAAAATTGGAGTGATACGACCCAGCAAAAACCGACACAGAACTATGGCAATGATGGTGAATTCAGGCACATCTATTGATCCAAAAACTGGTGCTGAAATAAAAGGCAAGGAGCGTATGGTATTCAATTACCGCACCCTCAACGATAATACACACAAAGACCAATACAGTCTGCCAGGAATCAACACCATTCTCAAGAAGGTCGGTAATAGTCGAATTTACTCAAAATTTGACTTGAAAAGTGGATTTCATCAGGTAGCAATGGACTCAGACTCAATTGAGTGGACGGCTTTCGTCGTTCCAAATGGCTTGTATGAATGGCTGGTCATGCCATTCGGATTGAAGAACGCACCAGCGATTTTTCAGAGAAAAATGGATGACTGCTTCCGAGGAACAGAGAGTTTCATAGCAGTCTACATTGATGATATACTGGTATTCTCTGAAAATGAAGAACAACATGCCAAGCACTTGGAAGCCATGTTATCAATCTGTGAGAAGTGGGGACTTGTTCTCTCCCCAACAAAAATGAAAATAGCCGTGCAGGAAATCGAATTCCTTGGTGCAATTATTGGAAACAGAAAGATCAAACTTCAACCACACATAATCAAGAAAATAATCTCGTTTGATGAAGAGAAGCTGAAGGAAAAGGCAGGAATGAGATCATGGCTTGGCATTCTCAACTACGCCAGGTCATATATTCCAAAATTGGATACACTACTTGGGCCACTGTACTCAAAAACAAGTGAACATGGTGACAAGAGGCTCAAGAGTTCGGATTATGAAATTATCCGAAAAGTCAAGCAAGCTGTACAACAGCTCCCAGATCTCGAGATACCTCCGGAAGGATCCTACATCATCCTAGAAACTGATGGATGTATGGAAGGATGGGGTGGCGTATGTAAATGGAAGAAATTCAAGCATGATCCCAGAAGTACGGAGAAGGTGTGTGCATATGCAAGTGGGAAATTCCCAGTGATTAAGTCAACAATTGATGCTGAGATACATGCATGCATGGAGACAATGAAGGCACTCAAGATTCATTACCTGGACCAGAAGGAGATCACTCTCAGAACTGATTGTCAGGCTATAATCAGTTTCTACAACAAATCAACTCAAAACAAACCGTCAAGGGTTCGGTGGATTAATTTTGTTGACTTTGTTACAGGAACAGGAGTGCAAGTTAATTTTGAGCACATAGATGGAAAAATGAACGTACTAGCTGATTCACTGTCACGATTAACAGCAAAAATGGTGAAAATCGGTAACTGTTATTTTGCTGATGAACAGTTAGCAGATTTAGAAAAGGTGCTCAAAGAAACTAAAGGCGCACCAGATGAAATTCTAGCTCATCTAGCAACAACTGTCGGTCACATCGGCAACGTGTTAGATTTCGGGATATGCTAGAATCTCTAGATGGAAGCAAGCGGGCATGGTGGACCGCTGGAAAAACCCACTATACTTGTATCTTAGGAACTGTCTGGTAGTAATCTACGGAAAACTACTGACAATTTTTAGTTTTCTAATAATTTGTTTGTATGACTTTTTATCTTTTTACAGAAGATGGTGCTTGATCACTTGCGAAGATTGATGAGAATTCATGAAGAAAGTCCAACCACTGGTTTTACGCCAGGAGGACGGCAAGCTTTTCAGCAAGCTGAAAGATGGGCGACCTTAGGAGGAGAGTCAGACTCTCTTCAGGATTATGAAGTCATTTCTGGAGATTTGCTAACAATGTATCCAAGGTCTTTTCATTGGGAAGGAGCCATGCAACTCAGGCTTGGTGAAATTCATAATGAGCAGATACAAAAGACCATAGAAGAAGTACAGAGGCTCATAGCATTAAGCTATCTGCAAAAGATACGGCTTGAGCAATGGGCATCTAAAGACAACTGGGCCAGCAGTGCATTGGGACCAGTTAATCATAATATTGATGAGCTGTTAGCAATCCATCAGAAACTTTGCATAATCCAGCAAGGCCATTACTATTAGGGAGACCCACCATCATATGGGAATCTCAATAATGTGTTTACTTTCGGTGCCACTATGGTAGTGCGCACTTGTCTTTTTATTCTTTTATCTTTTATTAGTTGGCTGTCATTTGGAATGGTATCAACTTATTTTCTTTATGGGCAATTATTGTACTGAATATGCCCACCAATAGCTTGATAAGGACATACCATCTGTGGTAGACGAATAATTGCAATGGACGATGGGGCCCAATGAGCACCCGCATTCAATTATCGAGCTTACCAACCGGTAGCGTTCTTTCTATATAAGTAGTAAGATGGTTCACTAGTCGAGGCATCTCCTCACAACTAGAAATCATCCTCTCTTCTTGTATCATATAAGCAATAAAATTCCCTTCTAGCCAGTACTTTTTCTAAGTCAGAGTTAGTTGCGAATTCGTGAATTCCTGGGTATCCATCTATCCATCCTATTCTGGTATCAGAGCAAGGTTTGTTTCTTAATATAATGACTTTCTAAATTTATTTATATTCTAGGTAGGTAACTGAGGGGAGGGTTATACCAGAACATTAGAATTGTCCAAACCTAAGCATTAAAAATTGTTTATAAAATAATTAGCCAGCCCAAAAACATTAATTTAAAGGTGGAATTTATTATTAACCAAAAGAATTATCCTGCCGTACAATACCTAAAGGAAGGGAAGATCGCGGATAACACGATAATGTGAGGTTAAGAGTGAAACTATCTTTTAAAAGGAGGGCTAATTATTAATTTGGGGGCACAGTTGGGGTGCACTTGGTAAATGATATTGAATATAATAACTTTAGAGGGGTAAAAACAGAAGAATGAACTTTTGAGGGGTAATTACTGTATTTCACAAGTTTTGAGGGGCACAAAAAGATTTATCCCAATAAAAAATAAAAGAACAAAAGAATAAAACCAAAAGGTCCTAAGCATATCTAGTCCAAGATTTGATGTCCTCGCAGATTTGCTTGAGTAGAATAGCCGTCGGAGAAGCAGAATTCGAGAAGATCCTATTGTTTCGAGCCTTCCAAATGTTCCAGGATGTTGCAGCCCAAATAATGTCTCAGTTAGAAATTCTCGAGCCCCTGTTAATTAGCCAGAAGTTGCAACGGTCTAAGAAGAAGTCCAAGTTCGGAATCCTAATATTTAAGGGATCTGTGTAATGCATTATATTTTAGTCAATCTCTTATTCTCTTATGGTAATTATAATTACGTACTATTAGCTTTTTCTTTTTTTCATTATTATTATATTTTGATATTTCAGTACCGAATTTGATTTATAGCTCTTTTCGGATTATGATTTTTTAGTCAGCCCGTGAAATTTTTGAAAAAGAACACTATCGTAAACAGTGAAGTATCTACTTGGATTCGTACAATTGGTCCAAGGTAAATAATTTTTTGATGCAACGTCTCGCAAAACTAGATTTTGCAAAGCTCTTCTGATTAGGTTTATAAACAGCTCATAAATTAAGACGTGTCAAAGAACAAAATTTATGAGAACTAGCTCTTGATTAGTGGCAAAGAACAACACACTTTTATTGAAGGTCGCAGGTTCGAAATCCAACTGGAGGTTCTGTGTGAGATTTAATTTTGAAATAAGTTGGAGAACTTGACTCTCTTCTTTAAATTCAAAAAGTAAAAGAACAAAATTTGTATATATATTTTAGTTGAACTCCCATTAACTTATATACGCACAGTAGTTACTCAACAAAGAAAAGAAAAAAAAATCATTCTTTTCTTTTAGATTAAATCAACACTGATTTATTTTTCTTGAGAGTCGGTTGGTAAAACACCACACCGGAAAATTTTCATTAATAAAAAATATTTACAAAAGGTGAGAAGGATAGGAACACTGATTTAACATTGCAGCTGAACCGCTTTCATGACTAAGATAAAAACCAAATTTAATTGAAACAGGTAACTGAGCAGAATACATACACAGTCCGCAGTCTAATTGGGGTTTTTTTATAATGAGAGTTCTGTTCAACAAAATTATGTTGTTTCCCTCATAATTACACACTTATTGCTGGCTCTTCCTTTCTTATTTTGTATAAATTTTGAATGTATCTTAAGAATACATACAAAAAGGAATAAGTTATTTTATTATCGTTTGTTTTTCTTTCCATAATATTTCGTTAGAATAACATGAACAAAATTAAGGTTAACCCACTTCATAAATATCTAACAAAAACCCAAATTTGGAAAATGCCCAATTTACCTTACCATCCTGTTTACAGAAGACAACAATTGGTTGCAGGTTGGGCTAATATGGGCTGAATTATAGACAAGATTGCTCTACTTTTAGAACCTATTTATAAACATGGGTTTTTGTAAATGTGAAATCCACAATGGAAAACGCCAAATGCGGAAATGCTCCAATACGGTTGGCAAACCCAAAATGAAGGGTCCAAGTAAATGCAAATTGGCTAGAAAGAGTCAAAACTGCCTCTGATCCGATAAGAAATTACTTTCGGAAATTGATTACTGCCCGTCTACAATTTTACCATCGTTAAACAGAAAGTGACACATAAAATAAACAAGATGAACATATATAATGATCAAAGTGAACACGTACAAACAAATAAGTTAAATATACATATAAAAATCTGAACAAGAGATGATAACACTTATTTGTTTGTAAGTGTTCACTTTGATCATCTATATGTTTACCTTGTATATTTTATGTGTTCACTTTGTGTTTAGCGATGGCAAGTGATGGCAAAACTGCAGATGACATTTATCATTTCTGATCACTTTCTGACATCTCTCCGTTATCCAGCCATCCTTTGGGCCTCATGTTCATCCAGCCCAATATCTCTTCGTAGTCACATCATCACGCGAGCAGCACGTCATTACAATCCGATACTTTTCTCCTTTTACTCTAGTGCAAGGTTCTAGTGCCACCACTTTTGTTGCCACAAATTACCACAACTTCATATTTTATTAATATTTAAAAATTTTAAAATTTAAATGCTGAATCTAAACCGTTGATCTTGTTAAATCTAATAAGCGATATGTTTCTATATAAGTTTTATAAAATTTGGAGTTGATTTGATACTCGATCAAGTAGTTGAACGATGGACGTATTAGAATTAATCAATTATAGTTCACCAAATTCGTTCATTTGTTGACCACTTGATCGAGTATCAAATCAACTCCAAATTTTATAAAACTTATATAGAAACACATCACTCATTAAACTTAACAAGATCAACGGCTTGGATTCAGCGTTTGAATTTTAAAAATTTAAAATGTGGATAAAATATGAAGTTGTGGCAACTTGTGGCAACCAAAAGTGATAGCACTATAACCTTGCTCCTAATAAAAACAGTGACGAATTGTTGTGCGAATATTACGTTTTGGTTGGGTTGGAAACATCATATAATCATACAGGTTGAGTCAGGTGTTACCTGACAAAAGAACTAAAAATAGGGACCTTAATTGTTCATTAATGGCCTGATCAAGTGTAACCAAATAATTTGGTCCAAGTCGGATGGATAAGATGGGTTCGTCCAATGATTTCTACATCCCTAATAATTTCTTTAATTGTCCTTAAAAAATATCTGAAGAAACTCCCTTTCATCACTCTCAAATATAGTCTTCATCCCCCCCCCTCCCCATTTTTTTTTTTTTTTGGTTGCTTTCATTATCCACAGTTCCACAGATTCGTCCATCTATTTGCTCTGTTAGAAGCAGGGATGTATAAATAATTACATAAAAAAAAATAAAATGCGAGAGTTCTATACAAAGTGCAAATCCTTGAGCTTCTTTTGCTTTCTTTCAGTGGTGGTTATCTATGATTGGCGATTTTGGTATCAACATGTGACAACTTTTATTTTGAGTCTAAAGTAGGGAACCAAAACTGGGAATATATTCTAAACCATTTAAATTATATCAATTTACAAAATTATTGAATTTGGATATTATTTCAATGAGTGCCAAGAGTTCCCAAATTTTGACATATCAATTCATTCAGTCGTTGGTCTTCACATACATTAATAAATTTGAAATTAATGTCATTTTATTTATATTAAAATACAGAAATATTACTTGAGACTTGATTGTATTGAAACCGTAAGGATTTGATCTTCCTCTTCATTTTGTTTATTTTATATTAATTAAAGGTGCTTTATGCGCACCCCTACAATTAATAGTAAAAAAGAGGAAACCTGCTGAAATAAATGAAGAATAAAGAGTAAAGAGGGAAATGATAAGAAGAAAAGACAAAGGTATTTAAACAAAACCAAGTGGAGCTGTACACCTAAAAAATTGTCATCGTGTATCTTAGACGACTGAACAGAAGTTAACAGAATCGTTTCAATGGGTTTGTTCAGATAACAATTACTAGCAACTAGCAAGTAGGAGGTTGATATAAGGATTTCAGGGTCTAAAAAACATTTTAAATTGCAGCCTCTTGAGTTCTGACTCGAGAGTTGAGACCCTTTGAATCTTCGTTCTTCCAGCGACGGTGTCAGGATAACTAAAAAAAATATGGATACATTTTAGCGATGATAAGTTTATTTAACAACAGATAAAATCTAAAAAAAATAAAATTATACAAGTATTTAATAATTTTATATCGAAATTAATATAGTTTGAAAACCGTTTAACTATTGTTTAGAGTAATTTCAAAGTTTTTAATTCTTAATTGTTATTACTACATTGATTTATGACTTTTGTTTATATTGTATAAAATTTGACGTCTCTAAGTCGTAGAGCGGTAGAGACCATTTTCAAAGATCCTTCCATTTAGTTATTTTTATTTTATCCTTCGCTGCTAAAAAAACCTGTGAAGAAGAGTTGTTAAAGTTGAGGAATACTTAAAATTTTGAAACAGGTTTTACTCCGGAGCATTAAATCCTCGCCTTCAGTCAAAGTGACAAAGTACTAAAATTCTTCTACTTCTTTTGGTTCCTGGTAGCAACAATATTTTTATTTATTTATTTTGTGAGCATAGGGCTCAACATCTCCGGATCAGTACTCTATTCCTCTGCGTGTTTTTTTTAAACACGCAGGTGCATGCCTTTTCATCCTGGCCGTCCGATTTAATCTCGACGGATAGATTTTCACGGGCCACACAAATCTCGACGGGTCTAATATTAATTACGAAGTATCCATCATTGATCGGACATTCAGAGATCAAAGACGTACATTGTGTGTCCACGCAGAGAATTTCGTTCCCAACATCCCTCGCCACCACCCCCCAACACACACACACACACAAACTTCAGTTAAAGTCAAACTCAGGATCCTTTTCACAAAGAAAACAAATTAGGCTCTGATTGGAATGAAAGGGTGAAGGAGATGATTTCAATTCAATAGAATAGAAAATAAATGATTGCTGAAATCGTTTTTGTTGATCGGCGGAGAAATAAAATGAAATCACGAGAGTTGATCTAGACCAACAGTGGGGGAGAGACAAATGAGAGAGAAAGAGATTGACGCTGCAGATCAATTCTCGCCAAATTTTGTCATTTTGAGCTAGAATTGGAGACGCGAATTTAGCACTGTGAAATCGTACGAAATCATTTCTCTCTTCCCACTTTGTTTCGTTCCGATCAGAGTCGTACACGATTTTTCTTCCCAAATCCAAATCGCGTGTATATTTTAGCCATTCCGATCAGAGCCTAGTCTTACTCAAATGAAATTAAACATTAAATTAAAAATAGTATCACAACAATACAAAATTAACTAGATATAATATTTCTTTCTTTTTGCAAATAATATAACTCATCGTTGAACCCACGAGCCATGATATTTTTTTTGGTTTATAATTTTGATGCAAGCAAGAGCTCCTAAATCCTAATTGATTTGATTTGACTCGATTATAAATTACTGATAAAGGCAGTGTACCAACCACATAGGCAACATTATCCTTTTTATTATTGCCATCTTTATCGCGTCGTAAAAATCACCTTAAAAATAATATATTTGTTATTAGTTTAACCGCTTGATTTTTTTTTTTTTTTTTTGTGTTTGGCAGTCACTGCCTAACCCTCTAAAAAACTTCTTAATTTATACTAAGTATTAGTTAGAATTTGAGATTAAAAGAATTACATCTAAAATTTCAGAATGCAAATAAGAATATAAGGGTTTTTAGGTATTCATTCAACGAAGTGATTAATTTAGCACATTAAAATTTCTAGAGATATATTACGAAATAATAATATTTTTTAGAGATATAAAAAATAATTACAACTTAGGTTATAAAAAATAATTAATAATTACACTCGTAGTTTTAATTACAACTTAGGTTATAAAAAATAATTAATAATTTTTTAGAGATATATTACGAAAGTGATGGTGATATTTGGGCAAAAATTTAAAACCAAAAGAAATTAAATTTAGCACATTAAAATTTCTATTTTTTAAGCAATTTTACATTAAATTTTCTAACAGGTACAACATTTCTGCAGTTCGATTTGCTAGTTTCCAAATCTGACATCATTGGATGCGACATATTTTGAAATCAAATCTAGTATCGCGCGGCACCGTGCAGCGTGCAATCTGAGCCGTCCAGATTAAATCCAATGATGATGGGTGCCCCGTGCATGTAACCAGCTTGTAAGGCCCGAAAAAATCTAACCGTCGAGATCAGATCGAACGACTCGGATTGCTGAGCGGCACGGGATAAGGATTCACATATTTTAAGCCAAACAAATCAAACGAAGGTGAAACCAATAATCGTACTAGCTAGCTATATAGGGTGCGTTTGGCACCGTTGGGGTTAGTCCTAACCTTGGTTAGTGACTAACCTTTCCCAAGGTTAGTTTACCAAATGAAAATGGGTTAGTTGAGGTTAGCACTAACATTTCGCTAACCCACTAACTCAACGGAAGGGTGAGTTAGTCGGTTTAGCGACTCGAAGGTTAGTGTTAATTTGGTATTAATAATGATAATTGATATTAATTATAATAATTAAACAATAATTTAATATGTAATAATTAATTAATTATTAATTAGTTAATAATAGATAATAATAATTTATAATAATGATTTATTATGTAATTAATAATTAATAATTCATAACAATTAATATTAATTAATATTTAATAATTAATAATACATAAAAATTAATAATAGTTAATCATTAATACTAATTAACAATTAATAAATAGTAATTAATATTTAATAACAAATAATAAGTACTAATTAATAATGATTATAAAAATTAATATTAATAATAATATTTAATAAGTAATTATTATTATTTATTTAATAATTAATAGTAATTAATCATTAATAATAAATATTTAAATAAATAATAATTAATAATAATAAATAATTAAATAAATAATAATTAGTAACTAATTAATATTAATAATTCAAAATAAATAATATTAATTAATAAATAATAAATAATTATGGTAATATTTTTAATAATTAATAATAGTTACTGTATTATTAATTATTTATTAATAATTAATGAGGATTAATAATAATTAGTAAATAATAATAAACAATAATTAGTAATTAATTATTAAGAATAGTTAATATAATAATAATTAAAGTAATTAATAATTAATAATTCAAAATAAATAATAATAATAATAATAATAATTAATAATTATGGTAATATATATAATAATTAATAATAGTTATTGTAATATTAATTATTTATTAATAATTAATTAGGATTAATAATAATTAGTAATTAATAATAGTTAACAATTAATATAATAATAATTACAGTAATTAATAATTCAAAATAAATAATAATAGTTAATAATAATTACACCACTAATAGTTGCTAACCTTAAAATACTAACCTCAACATACCGTGCCAAACAATATTCACTTACCTTAAGTTAGCACTAACCCCATCAAATCACTACCCTCACCATTCTACTCCTCTAACCTCAAAAAATACTAACCTTACACCACTAACCGTACTAACTGTTTTGACAAACGCACCCTAATTATTACAAATAAAAGCCCACCTAAATTATCAGCAATTCAGCATTCATGTACAATCGTCAATTTATGCCTCCTTTTTCTTTTGGCTCCTCATCCAGAAATGTCCTTTTCATTTTTCTTCAATTAAATTGTACGTAACCAGCTTGACGTGTCATATTGCGAATTGCACATGGCAAATAGTACATTTACACAGTTTTTGACAGAGATTGAAGCAACATAGGTTAAAATAATAACATTGAGCATAGGAAACAAATAATTACTTGTAGTAGCCAAGATAAATTTAGTCAGTCTGAATTTTAAAATATGATATCTATGGCAATTGTTCACTAGCCAATAGGCTAAAATATTTAAAATATAAGAAGTTTGTAGACAATTTCATTGTATTAAAAGGGATTAAAAAATGTGAATATGCAAAGATTCTAGGAAACCTATCCTCTGCAGAGCACTGCAGAGGGCAATAGTTTCATCACGACCGTTCGATCTAATTTTGATTTTTACGGGTCACACGAATCTCAACGAACTTGATGTAAATCACGGGATATCCATTATCGATCGAACAGTTGTGATGAAACCACTGTCCTCATGCAACATTGCAGAGGATATGAATTGAAAGATTCTAACTAAGTGCTAGGATACATCAACTGATCTACAATCATGATGGGAAAATTTGATGAACAACGTGGCTTCTTGGAATGCCTTAATGGGAGTGGTATAATACATCAAGTGATATGTAATCACGATGAAAAGATATTGAAAAGACACGTGGCTTCTTAGATGCCTTCATATGTTGAAATTGCTCTCGCTTTTTATGAAATTTTGTTTGAATCATTGAATGCTTGGAGAGATATTCCTATGTGATCCACTTTCCTTTTAAGTTTGAGGCTATTCTAAGGAGTGGCAATCTACATGTTGTTGAACGCAATATTATCAGATATCATTGAGTTTGGTATAAAATTTAGTTTGAATTACTTCCTCTAAATTATCTATTTATAGTCGTTGAACTTTGCTATATATGTTTAATTAAGTTGGACCATTTCATTTCTTTTTCCCATCCAAATAGTGATAGAAGTTGACCATGATGGAATGGGATTTAGTGTTTTGAATAAAAATGTTGGAGGGATTGAATGCGAATAAACATCGAAATTGATAAAATTTGATAAATTATATTGTGGGCCGAATTTTTAAGCTAAAGTTAAATTTAGATCATTCATTTAAAATATGACACATATAAATGGAAAGGTTTTAAACTCGGTTTGAAATTTCAGTTTGCCACAGAATTAACCTTAAAAAAAAAGGGTTAATTAGGTTTATGCCACTGTGAAAACCAGAAATTAGAGAAATGCCATCACTAAATGACAAATTATTTTTATGCCATCACTAAATGATAAAATTAGATTTATGCCACCGGATAATTAATTTGACCATTATACCCTTTTAAATTTGTCATTCTAAAATAATAAAATTAGAAATATGCCACTATAAAACATTAAAATTTAAAATATGTCACCATTAAGTAAATAAGTGATTTTACGCCTTACAACAAAAGAAATAAAAGTTCGAAGTTTAAATTTTAAATTTCAAAATTTCAAAATTTAAAATCTCAAAAGTTGAAAATTTAAAATTTTTAAATTCAAATTTTCAAATTCGAAAATTTAAAATTCGAAATTTTGAAATTCAAAAATTTGAATTTGAAAGTTCAAAACATTAAAATTTTTTAAATCCAAAATTCGAAAATAAAAAAATTTGTAAATCTAAAATTTCAAATTTTAAATATAAAATTTTAAATTTAATTCATTTCAATAAATTTCTTTGTTATTTTTTAATGAGAGGGTATTTTGGACACTTTTAAAAAGTTAGAGTGGCATTTTTCTAATTTGAGTGGCATTTCTCTAATTTTTACCGAAAATAATGGCATAAAACTAATTTTAACCATTTTATGGTGGCATCAAACAAATTTACATTTTAAGAGTGGCAAATCTCTAATTATCAACTTTTCATAGTGGCATATAACTAATTATTCCTAAAAAAAATTAGTGATAAAAATTAAATTTTATGCCAAGTTGAACGTTTTCCTCTCCGACTAAATTAATTCCTCTCCAATAGAGCAGCACTTCATTAAAGTTATATAATGTAATTACATTCACCTGGCAATGCTGTAAACAAATATCTATAAAGTCAAATTATATTGGTTGCCACTAAATTTGCAGGTGTGACATTTATGATGATTATTTTTGTCTGAAAAATATAACAGTATTTTAGTTAACTATATTTGAAATGCGTTCGCAAGTATTTGGTGAATGCATCTATTAAGATGGTAATTAAATCTCTAGTAGTACAAAGATTGAGATGTATTTATTTGTACGTTCAAAACTAACGGACACGGTTTTATTATCTTTTAATAAGTATTATATTGTTTCTATTTTATTCTTTAATGGTGCGTTTGGATGACTTAAGAATAAAATGAAGATTGGTTATTCGGAAAAAAATATTATTCCTAAATGATCAAGAATAATTTTTTTTTGGGGATTTAGAGTGTATTTTTAAGTGGTCCAACATCTAAAATAAGTTTTTATTCCTAGTGTGTTTGGATCATCTTCTTAATGTGAATAAAGAAGTTATTAGAATCATTTTTTAACCTGCATTAAAATTATGATCCAAACACACTAGAAATAAAAATTTAATTCAAATATCGGGCCACTTACAAGTAGTACTCTAAATCCTTAAAAAACTTATTTTTGATCATTTAAGAATAATATTTTTTACTCCGATTAACTAATTCTAATTTTATTCTTAGACGATCCAAACTCACCCTAAAATGGTTTGACAGAAATTTCTATGTAGTTTTTATAGTGTTGTTATTGTTATAATTGCAGACGAGTCAAACTCAAACCTTGTAACAATAAAAAAACATGATCACGCTCTCACGCAGCTTTGTTTAGTGGTTAGTGAGTACTATTATCAGTCCGTACATTACAAATAGATATCTCGGATAGACTTGGTTTATCATGCACCTTTCACAAACTCACAAAGTAATCCTAAGTTTCTGCGTGAGAAAAAAAAAATCAAATATATTCTTTGGCCAACTATATGTTTCACTGATATCCTATAATGGTCTTATTTTGTAATATAACATTTTCTTTGTTGTACCACGTTCTTTTGTCATGTGAAGTATCGGTTCATTAAAAATTATAAACTTGAATGTAGATAATTTGAATAGTAGAAAAAATTATATGTAAATAATTTGAATATAATTTAATAAAAAGAAATAGAAAGATTATTAAATTTATCTTAAAATATGTACGATATAATGAATTCACAATATTCTAGATCAACTACTAACAATTTAATTTGAGAAATTTCCAGTTATTATCAGAATATAAATATATTGAAAAACTTACTCTTGTGCCTTTTTTTAAAATAAAACAATATTACCCCATAAAATTTGTACAGTACCAACAATCAGAGTACAAAATGTTACCAGTAAACCTTGTCGGTACTATGTACTAACAGATCTTTCTATGCGGTCATCATCAAGTATTATGGTATGAAAACATGAAAATTACAAGACACGAAAAGCAAAAGGGAGCAAAATTAATTCATGAAAGAAAGGAAATAATAAATAAGAAAAACAAAAAGGAAATCAACAACCAGCACAACAACCAACATTTCTTCCCCTTTCTACTGTTAAGAGAAGGCGACCTTCCTTCTAACCTCTCTTTGCTTCAAACCTGCGCTTCCTTTCTCCTACTTTCTCTCTCTCTAAATTACTTTTTGGGATTAAATAATCCAACCACCTGATTGCATCCTCGTGTCCATGAAGATTCGCCTCTCCAGAAATAATAAGGGCTGGAACTGGATTCGGTAGAGAGAGATCTCTCGCGCTTCAATTGATAATTGAGGTGAGGTACCCCAATTCCATGGTAATTTTGCTTTTGTTTTGCTTAATTTTGATGAATTCTTGTTTGATTCGACTGAATTGGTTTTTTCTTCCTACTTCAGTGCAAGATGGAGGTGTTTGGTCCCGTTACTCCTGGTCAGGTATGCTATTAGAATTTTGAGATTTCAGTTCTGGATTTGGATTGTGGGAATCATTAGCTGATTTGGATTTGGATTTTTGTTTTGTTTTGTAGAATGTGTTAATTTTGATGTAATGTCCCATATTCAATTTGTTTTACAACACTAAATATCAGAGTTATGCATCCTTTTGTCCAATTTATGTGGACCATATCTTTCAAATAATGCATTAAAGTTCAAATTAATGCAGCAGTTAAGAGTATTTGACAGTAGATCTAAATTATAGAAATCGAAATTTGAATTAGTGATGTTTGTTAGCCTTGATAAACATAAGTAGAATGTTGGTTTGCAACTGTTCTCTATATACTATCTTATGACATAAGTTATGCAGACTTGGTCTCAACTCATCCATATTATAATTGAGTTTTACATGTTGTTTCTTACAAGTGAAGTACATATAATTAATTCTATTCTGATTTCAGGTCTCATTTCTTCTGGGCCTTTTCCCGGTGCTCATTGCATGGATATACTCTGAATTTTTGGAATACAGAAGGTCTTCTTCCCCTGCTAAACTGTAAGCTATCCTTTAAATACTGTAACAGCTGCACCTGGTAGTACTGGTACGGGTCATACTGGACCAGCGTTTGACCGATCGAAGTATCTAATTAAGCTTAGATCCCTGCTTATAACTTCTATCGAAGTATCTAAAGATAATAAATAGAAGTTTTTGAACTGTGCACATGATACCAAACCAGTTGGCAGATCTGTCTGGTTGGGCTGTTGTAGTTTTTTATTCAATTTTACTTATCCAAGGTTAATTTGTATTCCATCTTGTGGCATGAATTTTATTTTTTTCTCTTCTTTCCACCTCATTTTTTTTTTTAAAATCATTTGGCAGCCATTCAGATACAAATTTGGAGAACTTGGAAAATGCAAATAATAAAGAGGAAGATAAAGTGGTATTGCTTGAAGGAGGTGTCTCTAAGTCTCCTTCAGCCAAATCTCGTCAAGTTGGCTCTGTCAAAACAACTTTAGTCAGGTTGCTCTTTCTATCCAAAAGTGTTTCAAAATGTTTTTAAATTGACTTTATGATGTTATTAATTTCTTTGCTGTAATTCTAGGTTTATAACAATGGATGAAGCTTTCCTTCTTGAAAACCGTGCTACTTTGAGAGCCATGTCAGTTTGAATTTGCTTTTACACCTTTTTTGTGTCACCAAACAAGTAAGTGAATTGATTGACTGATTTAGTTTAATTATGTCCCATTAGGTCTGAGTTTGGAATTGTATTGGTCTATTTCTACATCTGTGATCGCACAAGTATCTTCCCAGAAACCACAAAGGTAAATTATTTCTTATCTTTTATTTAGTTATAAAACTAAGATTTGAGTTAACATCCATAGATTATATAATTATTGGATGGTTTTATTTCAGCTGTACCCCTTTACAACCATATAATTGATTTATATGCCGTTAACAAAAATTTCTGTTTCTATATTTACGCTTGTTTAATTTTTAACTTAGATTTTATTACTTTATCCAGAAATACAACAGGGACCTGTTTCTGTTTTTGTACATACTTCTCATAATAGCGTCGGCTCTCACTTCATTTAAGAGGCACGCTGAAAAGTCGTCATTTTCCGGGAAGGCCATAATGTATCTAAACCGGCACCAGACGGAGGAATGGAAGGGCTGGATGCAGGTTTGTTTTTTGTGTAGTTACTGGCATGGGCGGAGCCCGGATCTATGGATTTGGGGGGGGGGGGCATAATTTTTGGGCTCCGTCACCATCTATGTTGGGTTTAATTAATAGAACAAGAACAAAGAAGATGGAGAGTTTAAGCACACATTTGGGCCTTTACATTTTCAAGCCCGTGTACATAATATCATAAAATTAGCCCACTTTTACACATGCATGTCATAAAATTAGCCCATTTTTACACATACAATCAGAACGGGGGGGGGGGGGGGGGGGCTGAAACTTCAAATTCATTAAATTGGTCTATTTTTATACGTGCATTTCATTAAATTTCCAATTTACGGGGGGGGGGGGGTCAAAGCCCAAGCCCGCACCCCTATTCCCTCCGCCCCTGGCTACTGGTACCACACCAGATTAGTATGGCATGGCAGTAGAGCACTTATGTTAGTTTTAGACTTTTAGTGATCATTGCCTTAATGCAAACAGACACCACTAGACTGGTAAGGTGCCTCAAGCTACCAATCTCGGTTTATTTTTTACAACAGTTCTGCTCCAACAAGATAAGAAAAGCTAGTTTCGCATTTCGTTCATGCCAATTCTGTGTCATATATATGATGCCTTGGTACTAGCCAGTCTGCTTATTCTGCTTTGAGCTTCTTTTATTACTCAAAAAGAAAAAGGAAAAAAAAGCAAATAAAGGAAAGTCTAATTACTTTCATTACAGGTTCTGTTCCTGATGTACCACTATTTCGCCGCTTCAGAGATATACAATGCGATTCGTGTGTTCATAGCAGCTTATGTATGGATGACTGGATTTGGCAATTTCTCCTATTACTATATTAGAAAAGATTTCAGCCTTGCTAGATTTGCTCAGGTAACTAAAACAGTGACTCAACTTATGATATTATTCTTTTTTGCTAGTTATTCTACTTATGTGATGTTTTCTGATGTTTTTGGATTTTCTTCTTGTTATCTTTCTACGAAATATTGGAATACATATTTACTTTTAATCTTTAATTACTTTTGATCCTTTTAAATGTAATGATAATTTGTCTTCTCTATTTCTTCCCATTTTTGTCTATTTTGCAGTATGAAAGAATAGTCTGTATTGGTCTTGTGAAAAGAAAAATGAAGTGTTTGTTTGTTAAAATTTTTAAAATAGCGAGGAAAATAAAAATAGCAGTCACCCTAACAGCAATAATAGGAATAACAGTAATAATGGGTAGTCAATGGAGGTGAAGAGGAGGGATGCATGAGAGGTTACCGTATTTTCCAATTTTTTATTTGGTTGCTAATTTTTTTCTCTGTTATACCCAATCTGGGAGTAACAACATTAGAAAGACACAGTAGGTTTGAAAAGTACTGTCCAGTAACCTTACCTTCCTCTTAAAGCTGTGCTCCACAGGGAAATATGAAAGGGGAGGTTAGGTTAAATAAAGGTAGGTAATGGAAGGAGATGTGAAGATAGAGATTTACATGGTTACTTTACTTGCTCCATAATCGTAAATCAGAGGGGTGAATTGAGATGAGTTTGTTATGTTTTCAAATTGAATAATAATAAATTTTCCTAGGGCGTTTTCATCAATTCAATCACAGCTCAACCTTGATACTCCCCGAATTTGGGGTGACTGAAATATGACGTTTTGGGGTGATTTCCACGCCTCAGCTACCCCTTCGACCGTCTAACTGAATTTTGTGGAGCGAGTAAACCCAGCAACTTTTCCCTCTGCGTAATCCCCTAAATTGTACTTATGGAGCACAGCCTAAATATCAAACCAAACATGAATCACTTACGGAAAATTTTTTCCACTCCCCTTCCCTCCCTTCCTCTACCTTTCATCCAAAGAAGGTGGAACTTAAGAATTTGTTAGACATGTGCTAGCCTAGTCCCTGTCTGATTTTGGATTTATTCTTCTAATTCTAATTCATGAGTCATCTGTTCATGGAAGGAACTATGCTCACTATGTCGAAAATGTCGCACTCTGCTTTTTCTTGGCAAGGCATTTTCATGTAGCTTGATCAAATAGTTATTTTGTGCTGCATAGAAGATCATGCATGTGTTTCTTATCATATTAGTTTTTTAGCTATTTGTCGAATAGCAATCTAAAACTTTCAAATCTTGTCGGACACATTTCTACTTGTAGCTGTGTTGCATTTGACAAGAAGTTCCATTTATGCCCATAAGGACTGTCAAAACTTCATGTACAACAATGAAATGGAAAAAGTTTCTTTCCAAGCGAAAAAAGTCGCTAAAAACATCCATCCTATCTTGTCTTATTATTTTCTTGGGAAGAAAAAGGTGCATGTACATTATCCCCTTCTTGGCCCTCATGTCAAAAGAAAGGTGAGCAACACATGATAATTGGTGCATTTTATTGGGTATACGGTGGGGGGTGAAAATTTTTTATTGGGTATATGGAAGAAAGGCATGGGTAATGCTTTTTAAATTGTTAGTAGGGTTCTATCTTATATGAGCAGGTCTGCCGGAGCACTTGAAATAGCATGATAGTTTGTTGCCTTTATGGAATGTCTTAAAAAATATGCGATTGTTTTTTGTCCTTTTTTCCTCCATTAGTTGTTAATAGTTTCTTTGGTATTTTTGGTGGGTTCTCATGAATTTCTACTGTTAATTGTTTTTGTCTGTGAAAAATTGAAGAAAACACAACTTCCTTAATTTGTTTCATTTGTTAATGCAGATGATGTGGCGGCTAAACTTCTTTGTGGCATTTTGTTGCATCGTACTAGATAACGACTATATGCTATATTACATATGTCCAATGCATACCCTATTCACACTGATGGTGTATGGTACACTTGGTCTATTTAACAAGTACAATGAGATTCCATCAGTGATGGCTGTGAAGTTGGCTGCTGCTTTCTTAGTAGTTGTTGCAATCTGGGAAATTCCAGGTGTCTTTGAACTTTTATGGTGGCCCTTCACTTTTCTTTTAGGTAATTTTTTGTTTCTTGTTAGTCGTTTTTACTAGTTTGTAAATAACACTATTCAGTCCTCACATACAACTAACATGTAATGATTTAGGCTTTCTAAGATTGGTGTGTTGGAAAGATATTCTGTCGAACTGTTGATAATTTTTTTTCATCATTATGTGAATTATTTTCGTAAGCTGACATTTTTAAAGATTTTATTGAACTGGCTTATGAAGTGATTGATTGAGATTCAGTTATAGTTAGTGGCGAGTTTATTTTCTTTGCTCATTTGACACATGATTTTAATGGATCAATTTTATTTGTTTATTTTTTTGTATTGTTTATAATATCAGGGTACAAGGACCCAGAACCTTCTAAAGCAAACCTACCACTGTTGCATGAGTGGCATTTTAGATCTGGCCTTGACCGGTACATTTGGATAGTTGGTATGATATACGCATATTTCCATCCCAATGTAAGGACACTCTTCATTAGTTAATTCATGCATGGCTGATTCATATGGTATGGAATAACATTTTGTTTTGCATGACAGGTTGAGAGGTGGATGGAGAAGCTTGAAGAGGCAGAAGCTAAAACTAGATTAGTTATCAAGACAAGTATTGTTACCGCTTCATTGTTGGTACATGTCATTTCCTCATTTATATTTAGTTTTTGTAAGTATAAGTTCTATTCATTTATTCAGATCATGTAATGGAAAGACCCGTGAGCAATACTGTTATGTAATCTCCTTATTCTTGTGGCTAAACCATGTTTGTTCTGTAAACCGGCACATACATTTGAAATTATATACTTTTTGTCATTTAATTTGATATAGGCCGGTTATCTTTGGTATGAGTACATCTACAAGCTGGATAAGCTTACATATAACAAGTACCATCCATATACATCTTGGATCCCTATCACGTAAGATTTTTTTTTTTAAAATTACCCTCCAATCATCTTCTAAATTTTGGTCAACTTATCATAGACATGCTTATTTGTGGTGCTTGTTCTTTTCTCTAGGGTTTATATCTGTTTGAGAAATTTCACCCAGCAACTGAGAGGCTGCTCGTTGACACTTTTAGCGTAAGCCGTTAGTTATCAGACAGTTTATTCAAGTTTTCTGATCTATTTCTTTCAATAAGGACATTGTTCTGAAACTCTTTTTGGCTTTTATCCTCTACAGCTGGCTTGGCAAAATCACCTTGGAGACTTACATCTCTCAGATCCACATTTGGCTACGGTAACCTTATTTACTTGTTTTTCTAATCCCTGGTACTCGCTAGGAAATACTTTTAAATGCTGCGTTGTACAAGGACAACAATAGAGCTCTAATTTGAAATCTGACAACTTTTATAGGTCAAGTATGCCAAATGGACAGCCAAAATGGCTTCTTTGTTTCATCCCAGACTATCCGATGCTTAATTTTATGCTTACTACGACTATCTATGTCATTGTAAGTTCTTCTCTATTCTTAAGTATAATATTATCAGTCTGAGAGAAAATTAACAGGGTAACTCTGCAAAACCTCAAGATATCTTTCAATGTCGTTTTAAAATTAAAAATGTAATGCCCCTTCCCTTTTTTGTTTATAAACCTGGAGGGATTAAAATGGGCGGTAGTGGGGTAATCATTTGAGCTATTTTGGAAAGACTGTAATGGATACTCCGACTTATATGTTATTTTTTAGTTACAGCGATATCTTGACATTTACATGGTCAAATAAGAATTACCTTAAAGAAGAAATAACGATAGTAGTTGATTTTACTGTAGAAAATGCAGTCGTTAAACTTTTCATTGCTTTTGTAGATTTCATACCGTGTCTTTGATCTGACGAACGTCTTGAAGGGCGCTTTTGTACCAAGTAGGGATAACAAGCGCCTTGTCCAAAACTTGACTGCAGGAATAATCATAGCTCTTTCTTTGTATTTTCTCTCTCTTATTCTTCTAAAGATCCCAGTTGCATAGGTACTTTCTACAACTCTACTCTCTTAAACTTGCAAATACTTTTGAAGTTTTAACCTCTAGTTACCTTTTTTCTGTCAACATCGCTCATGATTTTGTATTAACGAATGCTTCTCCCCCGAACTTCTGTAAACACAATTTGTAAACCCCCACTTGAATTATTCTGTGGGAAAAAGCTTGTAAATATTTTCCAATAATGCTGGACTGGGATTATAGGAAAGGTTCAGGACATGACACCAGGGAAGGAGGGGATGTTGGGGCATCTCAGATTAGTTGTTTTGGTGGAATTGCAATAATTCTTAGGGTATAAATGGGATAGCGGGTATCTTAAGGGGCTTATATGAACAAATAAAAACTATCCTGCCCTTTTCTGTATTACTTGATCTCATTATATGGTTTGGTACTCTATGTGGCAGGAAATCCCACTGCAAGTAAATTGTATACTTCATCGCTGTCAAAGTTTTGCTTCTGTATAAAATAAGGTCCCTTTCTGTTGATGGTGATCTCCTCCTGAAATTTATGAAGAATCAGTATAGTAGAGTTTATATAAAGTTCTTTTCTGCTTTAATTCTTTTGTATCTTGTCATTTTTTTTTTGTTACCTGTAATCTAGGTCTTTTTTTTTTCCCTTTGGAAAGCCAGTGTCATATAACATGTAAGTTAGCTTTTTTGTAGTGTTTATTCTTTTGAATTACCGAGGCTCATTTGTTTCACGTTATTTGAAAGTAGATATAAAGAGATAAAATCTGTTCTTGTTGTTTAAGGTTCCTGATAAAAATAGTGTGTTTTGCATTGCCCTAATGAACACAGCTTCCCACAAAAATAAAAATTTTACGAGCTTTTGTAGCAAAAATGAGAAAAAAATATAGAAGTCAAGCCCGTCGGTTGAACACTTTGTAAATATATTTCAGGCCGTTGTAACAGCAATTTAATCTTTACCATTAAATTAAGTATAAAGCTGTGACTGAAGAAATAAATATTATATATAGACCTCTTTCTTTTTGTTTGAAGATCAAGTAACTTCAGATTTCATATCTTAATCGTACCTTTTTATTGAACCACTGATAAAAAAAATTCTAAAATTCAATAAAGAAAACTATTTCATGTGAGATGATGATTCTATAGTAGCCACATTTTATTTTAGGAAAACTTTACTTAAAAATTGAACTATGTGAGATGATGATTCTTAAAAAAAAATAAGTTAGAAAGCTCATAATTACATTGTGTCAAAACAGTTAAATTTAGACCATTATTTCAAATTTTGGTAAATCATAAAATCTGCATTAAATTTTCTCATTTTTAGTGTGCATAATATACTACAGCCTATATTAAATTTTTAGCGTTTAGTTTTAAAATTCAAAATATTTTTTAATAAAAAATTAAGTCAGAAAGCTCATAATTACATTGTGTCAAAGCAGTTAAATTTAGACCGTGATTTCAAACTTTGGTAAATCATAAAACCTGCATTAACTTTTGTCATTTTTTAACGTGTATAATATACTATAGCCTATAAATTATATTTATAGCGTTGAATTTTAAAATTCAAAATATTTTTTATAAAATATTGAGGATCCCAATCCTTATTTTACGACGTTAAATACAGACCCTTCTTATTTATTTTATTTATTTATTCTATATGGTTGTTATATTCTTTGTGCGCTTTTTTATATGCGGCTGCTAGCAGCCCCTTTCGGACGATGTTGGGAAAAAGAGCAGAATGACAATGGCTAGTTGGCTACTAACCTCCCTGGATGGCTGCTCAGTGGATCCAGAATTCTGACCTCTACAGAGACTATATGGGATCTTCTCTTGGCAGAAACTTAGTAGCAACTTGTATGTTTCCCGGGGTGGAACTATTTAGAGAAACATGCGCGTCTTCAGCTTTCAAAGGAATTTTAAATTACTTGGAATTAAAACGATTGATCTGCAACAATTTTATCTGTTCTCACATTCAATAGTCCGTGCTCTATAAAAAAATATCTATAATTTAACTACATTAACTAACTTATTTGTATATGATTTATACATTTCCTGATTCAAGATCTCTATAATAAGAAAAAATATAATGTGTTGTTTCCACTTCAAAGCACACCATTATTTTCAAAATTGTAAAACTATAGATCATCTCTTTTGATATTGATGAAGAGAGAGTTACCGGAATATACACAGAAATACTATGAGCCTCTGCCATAGACAATCCTTAGAGGAGCATTGAAAGCTAAGTTCATTGAACCTGGCCTTTATAAATTTTTTTTAGGAAAAAAAAAAAAAAACATAAGCGGCTCGTTCGTTCTTTCGCCGTGGTCAAAAGACAGCGGACAGGAGCTATAAAATACGCCCTTCTCCTCTGCACTGAGTTCTTCTACTTTCTAACTCTAAATCCTCTTATAAAGCAAATCATAATATGTCAATACAAGTTCAAAAACGACTCGGTATAACTTAATCTAAACAACTATAGCCACACAGATCTTTTGTTTCATTTGTTCTTTGTCTAGTCCGACCCTTCACTCTTATCAAACACAAACACTCCCGCCTCCCGACCTTTTTTATTCTGTTCACATACTTTCCACACCTCAAAACTTTTACATTCTTTTACAAATAATTACTTAGGTTCCTATCTTACAGACAATCACCTCCAATAAACATAAGAACCAATTGAACCTCGCCACATCATATAAGTACAATTATTGTTAAATTTACCAGTAGGTATAGATTTCTGACAACCTTATATAGATTTCTCGCGAATCCTTTCTCTAGTCTCAGAACCTCTACTTGTTCACTAATGGCGATAGCCGCTTCTAAACCTCTGCGCCATTTCTCACCATCTCTACCTCACCTCTCCTCAAACAAACCGAAATCACATGTCCGATTGCCACGTGTCACTTTCCAAGCTCTCTCTTCCTCTTCCACCTCATCGCCATTCACAGAAGCGAACTCCCAATCCCGATACCAGAGAGAAACCTGGACCCACAACGAATCTACAAGCAATTGCCGAAGTAACTTCGATGACAAATCGAACGAGATTGCTCTCCAGCTGCCTGAGCTGAAGAAGCTTCTAGAGGCATTACGTGCTTCGAGAGAAAAGGAAGGGGCGCAATTGGTGAGGACGGGTGGACCGGGTCGGGTTGCGCTGGTCGGTACTGGTCCAGGCGACCCAGAATTGCTGACGGTTAAGGCGGTTCGGGCAATTGAGAAAGCTGATTTGATTTTGTATGATAGATTGGTTTCGAATGATGTGCTTGAATTGGTTCGACCTGATGCCCGATTGTTGTATGTGGGAAAGACGGCCGGGTATCATAGCCGAACTCAGGTGAGACTTAAGATGGCATTTTGTTATGGTTCTTTGTTGCAATTTTCCTTTTTGTATGAGTTTATTAGTAATTTGGCTGGTTGGCATTAAACATTGTAATCTGTTTGTATAGGAGGAGATACATCAGTTGCTTTTGAGCTTTGCTGAGGCGGGGGCAAATGTGGTCAGGTTGAAAGGAGGTGATCCTTTGGTACGCTCTTTTATATCGGAATTGGATGATTTATTTCCATCTATTAGTGCTGTGTATTGCTCTTATCCAGTTCAATGTAATACCGGTAAATGTGATGTGTTTTGTGCTGGCACCATCTGTAGCACTGCAAATTGTTTGGTGGTATTTAAAAGGTTGTATTGACACGGCCTTATCAATACATATTCATAAGTGTCATTATGTTCATGTGCGTTTCTTTTTTTATTTTAGGTATTTGGTAGGGGTGGAGAAGAGATGGATTTTCTACAACAGCAGGGAATCAGAGTTGAAGTTATTCCTGGTATGTAATGGCATCGACTCTACCATAATAATTTGGGACGTTTTCCATTTCTACCCCTACAAATTCCAAAATGTACTACACCTGAAACAAGACAATGAGTATATCATTGATTGGCTCTTGATCTAAAACATTTAAGTAGGGTACAACCCCTTCAATAATTGGGTTATCTTACAAAACCCAAAGGCCCAGGTGTGAAAGCCTGCCTAGCTTAAAATCTGATGATAACTAGCTAACTGATGAAAAAGCTGCGTCTGGTCTTGTTTTCACTGTGGGTTATTTTTTAGACATTATAAGTGAAACCCTTGTTATTATATGCAGGAATAACTTCTGCATCTGGAATAGCAGCTGAGCTTGGTGTCCCACTGACTCACCGAGGCATAGCAAACAGGTATGTACAGAGATAAGGGAATTGCTGCACTGTATTGGCAGTGTGCATTAGCTTTTACCGAAGATCTGTGAGGAAGAAATCAAATTAACATTTAAAGATGCATCCTGTCCACTCTAACTAAAATTTATATTCACAGTGTGAGATTTCTGACGGGTCACTCAAGAAATGGTGGTACTGATCCACTCTATGTGGCTGAGAATGCAGCCGACCCTGATTCGACTCTTGTAGTGTATATGGGCTTATCTACTCTTCCAGCACTTGTCCCAAAATTAATAACTCATGGTTTGCCAACTGAAACTCCTGCAGTTGCTGTTGAACGCGGCACCACCCCTCAGCAAAGAACGGTATGTTAATCTAATGTTTTTCTATATTGCTATTATTTCTTTCTTAACAATAGATGTTTCCTATACACTCAACATTAATGTTTGTAAAGAAATTTTGCAAGTAACATTGATATGTTTTAAATTATGATGTTATGCCGAAATCCATCAAACTACCTTTGATTCTTAAGCACAAATTTAAATAGATATCATGCTATACATGGATGCTGAGTTCCTTGAGAAATTATTCTCAAGCACAAATTCAAATAGATATCTTGTCATACCAGGATGCTGAATTTAGATGCTGTGTTCCAACTGTAAAGAACTGTTTAGCTATTCAATTAAGCTGGTTTAGATAGTTAGGACTGTCAATTTGCTCTTACCAACAATAAAACTGTTATCAAAATTAATGTTTTCTTTTTTTGTTTTTTTTGTCAATCCCAAAGTTATCAAAACTAAAGTTTTTTTTTTTTTAATCCCAAAAAGATGCTGGATGTAGTTGCGACAAAAAAAAAAAAAAAAATGAATTGTTGAACACTAGCAAATAAAAAATTGAACTAATTAAAGTGTTGTAATTAAAGAAATCTTCTCAGTGACTTAAATCCTCTCAACATTTGTTTTATTGCTTTGGTGCATGTAGGTATTTGCGGAACTACAGGATTTAGTAAATGAAGTCAAGTTGGCTGAGTTGGTATCCCCGACACTTATAATAATTGGAAATGTGGTGGCACTATCACCATTTTGGCCATATTCATCAGGAGAAAATAAGGTTGCGGCACAAGAATCTATGTTAATGAGATAGCAATTTAAGAGTTCATCGTATTTGACAAAGAAGAGCATTTTATTATACAGCAGATTGTATAGTAAAAAAGGAAAAAGCTCTGAGAAAGTATATGTGCAAGAAATCATACCAAAAAATAATTCTAAAATCTCCACCTAGTTATGCTCAAGCAAGAAATTTTATTCTTTTCTAGTTTTCCCCTTAATCCTATTGTTCTCTTGGGATTATTTTTATTTTGGGGATAACAATTCGTTTTGCTAGTAAATTATTGTATTTTTTCAAAATTTCAGTGTAGAAAACAAATGAGCCAATTTAGCATTTTGATTTTCTATTACTTAAGGTGAGAGATTTCAGCTGAACTGGTATCATACCTGATTAATGTTCGTATAATGATTTGTGCATTGTGTATCCAAACATCGGTATAATTCACTATGACAAAATCTATTTGGGCATAAAAATAATATTCTGTTATCCTTTCTTTTTAGTTATCAAGCATAATAGAAGTTTTTACAACATTGAATGGATGACTAAACATCGTGGGCACTTTACTAAAACCTAAAAACGAGTACCCCCAAACTACACCTGATACTAATCCATTATGTGTACTGTTCCAGTGCCAAATACCAGTAGCTCTTACAAATAGAAACCAAGGTGCATCTCCCCATCCCCCTATGCGGCTATGCCCGGTAACAAGCATGCATATGTGTAACCACCTAAACCAGAGAATTTACACTGATTGCCATGCAGTCATAACATACTGACTTGGCGTGGTATCTTGGGCATACAGAACAAATAAAAATTTGTCAATCTAAGATCGATGTGAAAAGCTTTCTTGACTGAGACAAGCTTTACAGAACAAATAAAAATTTGTCATATTGAAGGGTCCTATTTTCATTTTTTGCCACTCTTATAAATAGCTATTTCCAGCTCATAATCAACCTAAGATCGATGTGATTAGCCTCTAAGCATCCAAATAAAACCCATTTGACTTGTGCAAGGTTTTATTTTTTTCTCTAAATGCCAGTTTCTATAAGAAGATGATTAGAGCATGTGTTTATGGCAATATCATCTTTGCAAATTCTAGATAGGAAATGGCTCGTTCTACGTTTAGATAAAGAAAAATTGAAAGTTTCAAACAATGTCATTCTGTAGAAATAGAAAATGGGGACGGGGCATTAAAATGTATCCATGTGACCAGCTAGCGAAAATAGTCGGTAATGATTTCATCACCACAATTTCTTTCAAAATTGTTACTTAATTTGCCAGACAAAAACTGTTGCAAAACCAGCAAATATTACACACTAGAGAGCACCAATATACATTTTGACACCTGTTACTTACCCAAAAGCTGGGTCAATAACACCGCCAATCACTCAATCAATAATTGGTGTCACAGTTCCAATAAATGTAACACTCCTGTCTATTAATATTTTTCCAGGATCTTATGCCAATATACATCTCCATACTGTGTTTGTCACTGTCTGGTTAGGCTTTGGCACATTAATTACATAAAGAGAAACGCATGCGCTGAGACGAACTAGGCCAGTTCAGCAACTCCCGCACTTGCTGCTAAAATAGTATTTGCACCACTAGGCTTTGTCACCTAAAGCACCTCATAGCTCTGTGGGGTTGTATTGTATACTTGTAGTTATATGGGAGTATGGGACTATAGTCCTCACTCCTCAAGTATGTTGCCATTATAAATAACCAGACTAGTTTCAGTTCCGTTTAGATTGAATTAAGGCTGAAAGATAGCCCATCTCTACTTCTCTAGTAGCCCATCTCAATCATGTATTAGTTCTCCGTTATTCTTACTTTTGCCTTGCCAATTTGCCATTAACTGTTCTCATTTAATAGCAATTTGTATTCGATTATGAGCATTACTAACGCCTGAAGCCGGAGCTTTTGGTTGTTTAAATTGAAATGTTTATTACAGTACAGTTCCATTTTTGTTTTTATGTATTTAAATTTTCAGATTTTATTTGACTACACTCACAATTGAGGTCAAAACCAGTTGAAACCGAAGAATGAATTTGTAATTATTTGATCTATCCATTCAACATATTTTAACTTTTTGTTTGACACTAATGTTATATTGAATTTTATTTAATTGCTAATTTTCATTACAGGAAACAAAATTCTAATGTATCTACCATACTTATTATTATTATTGAAATTCTAATATATCCACCTATTTGTGTTGGCTTTTGTCTTATAAAAAACATATATACCAAAGAACTGTTAAGATAAATTTTGGAATATTCAAAATTACAAGACGGATCGGCAACCATTTTTTTAAGAGGAAGGTTCCGCTACTAACATTTTGGTTGCCCCAAATGCCAACATTTGGCTATTAAGTTTTTTTTCAAATTAAAAAAATTCAAATGTTAAATCCAAACCGTTGATCTTATTTAGTTTAATGAGCGATGCATTTTCATGTAAATTTTAGAGTTTATTTGATACTCGATCAAGAGATAGAAAAACAAATGAACCTTGTTAACTATGATAAATTCGTTCTAATACATTCATGCTTTAGCCTTTGATCGAGTATCAAATAAACTCTAAAATTTTCAAAACTTATATGAAAACACATCACTCAATAAATTAAATAAGATCAACAGTTTGAAATTTAACATTTGAATTTTAAAATTTAAAAAATTAACTAAATAGTAAAATGTTGGTATTTGGAGGCAATCAAAATGTTTGTAGCGGAATTTACTTTTTTTTTTAATTTCATGAGTTTTGATGTACTAAGGTCTAAGGAGAAGATGTCAAGTCGCCACTCGTCACTAAGGGTGCATTTGGCAAAACAAAGGTTAGTAGAGTTAGTAGTGTAAGGTTAGTATTTTTTGGGGTTAGAGGGGTAGAATGGTAAGGATAGTAATTGGAAGGGGTTAGTGATAGTCTAAGGTTAGTGAATGTTGTTTGGTATGATATGTTGAGGTTAGCGATGGAGGGAAATAAATAAATTATTGATTACTTTTGTTTTTTATAAATGTCATCAAAATGTATACCAATGTGGTATGTTGACGTGTAATGCCTCTTGCCTTTCTTTGCTACAGATATTGAACGAGTTGTGTTGAAAAAATGATTTAATATTTTTTTTTATTGGATGGAGCTACATAGGTTGCATGTGTTACCTTATTATCATCATAATTAATAATTTAGAATTGATTAATTTTGATAAATAATTTAGTAAAAAAAACGTTCTGACTACAAGTATGATTAATAATTTAGAGTTGATTAATTTTGATAAATATTTTTATTTTGCCATTGTCTAAAGCAGTGAACCACAAATGGCACCACCTATCCAGTTGTGCTCGTGTCCTCTGCACCAATGCCCGCATACAAGAAAGCAATTTTTATGCTCTAAACCTACTCAATCGGACAAAGCTTGCAATCCTCCATGAAATTGAGGCGATTTCTGTCGGGAACGTCTTGCCCTTCTCGTCAACGCCGGTACCAACCCGGCCTCCCACATCTTGCGTTGATGTTTCGCAATCATCGCAATAAAACCCTCCCAAAACCGGTCTTAATCGAATCGTTGGGCATAGGAGAGTTCGAAAATGTTGTTTATTTCAGTTATTCATTAACCCAGTGATGGTGATCAGAGAAATAATGGTGCCTGCCTCCATTTTTTTGGTTCATTGAAGAGACTAAGCTTCAAAGAGAGAGAAATAATAAACAAATGTGTTGCAGCTTATTTAAATCATTTCTCTCCCCTCCCCTAATTAATTTAATCATTTTTTTTGTTCCCCACGAAGCAAAGATTCGCTAACTCACCCTTCGGAAGAGGTAGCAGGTTAGACCAAGGTTAGACACTAACCTAACTAATCCTGTCTCATTTGGTAAACAAACCTGACGGAAGGTTAGTCACTAATCTAAAGGAACCGCTAACCTTAGGTTGCCAAACGCACCCTAATTCTCTAATCCCAAATGACTATCAATTATCACAAAGTTCATAATTCTTTTTGTACTTGTATTAATTAATCACCTAGACTTTCTTCTCATTCACGCTACATGTTCATGCCAGAACACAGTGGCAGTCCAGTTGAGCGCTTATCCAATATTCAGTGCCATTATCTCACTATTATTATTCTATCCGGAGTTCTGGACCTTTTGGTCAAAATCAGAGGAAGCAGATAATAGTTTGATTTTTAGGACGTTCTTTTGTAAAATTTGATTATCCGATTTTTTTTTTTTTTGAAGGTTAATTATCCGATTTCAATGAACTAGTATACTACCAACCAGATTTTGCAAACACCTGCTTTGCATGATTTTCAAGTAGCAGATGAAATTCAGTCACTTTTCAATAGTGGCCGTACTTTTTATTAGGAATTAAGCTTCAAGAAAACATGGATCCTTTTACGGAGACTAAAACACCAGAAATAAACAGATAAAATTGTGTACATGTGTGTGACAGGGACAGAACCAAAGCACTCATCCTATCAGCTTTGTTACGCGTATCCTGACCTTCCATGAGGAACAGGATCAGGTACCTGAGATAATAGATGCCAAGTAAACAAAAACAAGCACCTGTCATGTTTTTGTCAGGTCTGACTCGAAATCCATTCATTGTCAATTCGTTCAACTTTGATCCTTTTGTACTTTTTGGTTTTCATACAAGTTAATAGTTACTGCAGTTGCAGTGAATCTACATGTTGTTATAGTATTCCCCCCAATACGGCAATACCCTATGTCAGATGATAAATACCCAAAAAAGCCACTATGGTACCCATTTACATTATAGTAGAGGACAGAAATATGTAAGTAATGAAAGTATAAACCTTTCAATAAAAAAGAAAGAAAGAAGATTGAATTGGGAACCTTGCATTGCTTTCATGATCATCAATTAACACATTGCTGGCATAGATTGGGCACGATCCAACTACGGCCCAATTTTATAGGTACATGAAGCACTTCAACATTACCATCTTTTATGTCGTACCTAAAGAGTTCGTAGGCAAGTTCTTCAAACATCCGTTTCAAGAAGTAGATGCTGTTTCCTATGAACCCAGGAAAATCATCAGCTCTAAAGGCACAACCATGTTTCTCATGTAGAAAAAGGAATTGACTACTGAGGTTATCAATCTCGATCCAACAAGGATTCATCACGTTCCCGTCTCTACTACTGAGCTCAAGTCGATATATACGAAAGGAACAGGGCTCTCTAGAATACTTGTTATACTGGCATACTCTCAGACTCTCTCCAGATGACACAACCGAATAGACAAAATCCTCTGTTAGATGAGACTTTGGCTGTGGTACAACATAGATCACGGTTCGTGTTGCAAGATTTATTACCTCAGTGAAACCAGCTACAGTATCACTCGCATAACACAAGCCATCATGAAAGGCAAAGCCTTCATTCATAAATTTGCCTTCCACTGTATAAAATTTACTCGGGGGAATCTCCTCTTGTATATTAGTCCACTTGAGATCACCAAGTTTGCAGAAAATCAAGTGGGTGGTTCTTAGTTTGACATTGGTAGACATAATGACGTATCTGGAGCTCTGATCTGGGGATAGACCAGACGGGACGCACCATGGGAACATAATCTGCGATGGTGGGAGTGAAAGCTCTTCATTCGTCAAAGGGTTGAAGAGAGAACAGTAGTGAGTTCGATAGTTATAACTAAGGACGTGATTGTACGCCGATCCCATTACTATTTTTCATCGGTGGAGTGCTGGACTTTAACGGTGTAGGTCTTACCAGTAAGGAGAGAGTAGAAACTCAGGTAATCCCTTTCAAAGGTCCGACAGTTGTCTGTGATCCATGGAAGCTGTGGAGCGAGGTCAGAGGCCCCGACAGCAGACCGCCATCTCTTGCAAACGATACAAAAGCGCACGAAATCGACTATGTCAGTGAGCTTCCGGGATAAGAGACGAATCAGTTCGGGAGGGAGATCCGACCAATCACGATCAGGATCCTCTGCTCGATTTTTGTCTGCCAAAGTTTCCATCTTTTAGAATTACCACAAGGGTTGGGAAGAGGGGAGGAGGGACCGTAGGGGACGAGACGGGAGGGCGGCTTATACAAATTTCCAATGTAAAATATAAAATAATATTTTACCTTAAAAAACTTGATATTGAAAAAAAAAAAACTTTAAAAAACTTATCAAAATTTATAAATAAAAATTTGTAAGTTCAAAATTAATAATTTTTTCTATAAAAAATCGCTATATATTTAAACTTGACATAAATTTTCTGTCCAAAAAATTCTTACTAATATTAATAATTGGTACGACTATTTTTAATTTATTTAACAAAAAAAATTATAAAAAAATAATTTTAATTAAAAGCCGTGACCAAAATCTAATAGGGACATGGCTTTTAATATATATACCTTAGATTTATATTTCTGTTTTATTTTTTCCCCAAAACGTCGCTTGAGGATGTGAAAGTTCCTGTATTGTCACATAATTTAATAATAATAATAATAACAAGCTAACATTAGTCCTTTTTTTTTGTTCTCAATTAGAAATATTTGATGACTATATATTTCAGATCTCAAAATTCAAGATGTATTTACTGTGCACCAACAATGGTTAGCTACAGGGTGGATCCGAGCGCAATTTGTCAAAATTAATATATGTTTCGATATGTTGCACTAATCCTATTATTTAAGACCTGTTTTTCTCTTGAATAACAAAAAAGACCAAAACAATGCACAGTTGATCTCGTACATGGACATGTGAAGTGTTATTTAGTTGTTTGTGAATTTTTTTTTGGTTAATTTATATAATGACATGAAGTTCTGTTAGATTTCTGGCAAATTTAAGAAAAAATATTTACAATATTTGTTGTTTACAAATTATAAATTTTGCTAGAATTTTGCCATTTCGAAATTTGAATTATAAATAATTCACTATTTTTATCCAAAATTGTGCACTCTAATGCTATAAAGGATGCTTTATTTTATTTGTTCTGTTGGTAAATACCAGTTGTTTGAACGGTTTTTTGCATAAATAATCACTTGCAACATGATGGAATAGAACGGGTAAATATAGATTTGACGGTTTTTTAATTTCTAAGTAAACAACCTCTCTACTAGAATATTTGTCCACAAAATACAAATATCATTCTGGCCTTTTTTTTGCTTCTTTTTTCTTCGATTCGCAAATTACTAAATTTATGCATTTGTTGTTGCTCAGATACGGGACAGTGTATATTTATCAAAAAGTTGTCGAGTTTTTCTGTATCAATTGATAACCTTCATTGATGATTCTACATAATTTAATTTTAGCAGTTTAAACATAGTTCTGACACTAAATTGATATATGAGGAATTGACTGTACAATATAGTAAATATTTAGGCACATTTTGCATGACACTAACATGTAGATTCATGATATGTCCTGTCTTTTGTGTTGTATAAACGACATATATTTTGTTGTGTAAAAAATAAATTTATTTTGCACAACTAAATGGCATTAAATTATATAGAAACAGAATGAATCTCATGACAAGTTATAAGATAATGGAGGCAACTAATTTAGTTTTGTATGTGGTCTTGAATTGGTAAGATTTATCGAAAATTGCTATATGCATCGTTATTTAACCAAAGAGCTTTTCAAGGTTTTCTTTAATTTTGTTGTCTTTCTTTGCAGAAGGTGAAAATATTATCAAATATTTAAGTTTAGCTCCGAAATACAATATCAGTCTATCAGAAAGCTAAATATGTGTACTGGAATGAATACAAAATTAGCGCTGAAAAATAAAATGCTACTAAACAAACCGTCCATTATTTGGCATCGAGATCTGAGAGTAAGATTTCATTTTTCAGGTAGAATCACCGTGTGAAAAAATCGTTTTTAATGCCAAATTTCAAAAAATTTTAAACATCAACAATTTTAGGTACAATCACGTACCCATTATTATTAGAATATGTCTTTTGCTTTAGAAAAATTTTCCAGACCAAACATCAATAGTAGTCTGTTAAGTGGATTTTACTATTATCATTCAAAGACTTAATTTTCCGAGGAATTATGAGTTTTGGTTAAGAGTGCAAAGAGAAGAAATAAAAAGGGTAAATGGCGATGGCAACGAGGAATTAGTGAACTGGCCTAATATTTAGTGGGCGATTTCCACAAGAAAGGCATCATGTAATTATTGAATAAACTCAATGGATCACTAATTGTTTGTACCAAAGGAACACCGTGACAGTATGGTCCCACTTCGCATACTAATATTATTTAATTTAAGGACCAAATGCTAGAAATTAATTGAAGAAAAATCTGGCAAAAATTCAAATATTCAGATAAATTTTCAAAAATTCAAATATCACGGTAAAAAAAATCTCAAATTTCATAAACAACGGAAAAATCTAAGTGTAATAGAAATTACGTCTTTTTTAACATTAAAATTTCAAACATGCATAACTTTTAATAGGAATGTCTGTTTGGGCAAATGACCCCAATTCGAAAAGCTTACGAAGAGATTTACATGGTTTACAATGGTTGCTATGTAATGACCATTTTTGGGGCCAAAAAGCACTGTCTGAACCTCTGAAATCTATTTTGAAGATTTTCGAATCTAAAAATAACATAAAATTACTATAATATTTTTTTAATCAGCACAAAATTAGTTACTAGGTAAAAATAATAAATAGATGTATAGATGATTGTTAAAAAAAAAAAAAAAGAATTGAGCATTGTAATTTGTAAATGAGGAAAAAAAAAAAGAGAAAGGCTAGTATATGTAGTATAGAGGAGATAATAGATATATATAAGGAGAGAGGAGAAGAAATGAGATATATATAAGCTGATATGAAATGAGATAAGAGGAGAGTGAAGAAGAGTACAAGAGATGAGATGAGATGAGAGGAAAAATATGTATATATAACATATACATAAATTTTATAAAAATTTTAATATACTTATAAATATTATATAGATTATAAATAAAATTTTTTATGATCATTATTTATAATTTATATTTGTTTAAAAAAATATTGTTTTTATGGTGAAAAAATAAACTATGGTTGGCACATGAATCTCTCTTTGTTCCGTACAAGGCATATAATAGAAATACTTAAATAATGAGAAGAACAATTCACATCTCCAATAGCGCACACAAAGTAATAAATACAGAAAATTAGATAAGGAAAAGAATAGAAAAAATGGTGCCTTTCTTAATGACAAAATTAGTATATATGACTATTTATTTAAATAAAATATAAATAAAAATAATCATTGTCATAAATAATATATATTATCTTTGGGTTGGGTTGGATTACGGACGGGTTAATTAAATTTTTTTTTTCAATCCGATATAATTGGTCGGTTCAAAATTTTGATTAAAAAGTTGTGACCTAGTTCCGTTGTACAGCCCTAGCTAGGTGGCACTATCACCGTTTTGGCCTTATTCATCAGTAGGAGAAAATAAGATTACGGCACAAGAATCTATGGGCTCGTTTGGATGCATTGGGAATAAGGGGAATAAGCAATTCCGGGCGGAAATTTTATTATAAACAATCCAAACTCTTCACAAAGTTACACACTTCCCAATACTTTCCGCCTAGGAATAGGCTATTCCTCTTATTCCCAAGCGATCCAAACGACCCCTATGCTAATGAGATAGCAATTTAAGAGTTCATTGTATTTGACAAAGATGAGCATTTTATTATACAGCAGATTGTATATTAAAAAGGGAAAAAGCTCTGAGAAAGTATATGTGTGCAAGAAATCGTACCAAAAAATAATTCTAAAATCTCCAGCTAATCATGCTCAAGAAAGAAATTTTATTCTTTTCTATCCCCCCAACCCCCAAATTCCATTGTTCTCTAAGGGATCGTTTGGATGGGCTAGAAATAGCTTATTCCTAAAAATAGCTTATTCCTAGACATAAATCTCTCTCACAAAATTACACACTTCCCAACGTTTTACTCCTAAAATCCTTATTCCTTCCTTTTCCCATACGATCCAAACGAGCCCTAAGACTCTAACAATTGGTTTTGTTAGTAAATTGTTGTATTTTATTTTCAATATTTCAGTGTAGAAAACAAATGAGCTAATTTAGCATTTTGATTTTCTTTTACTTAAAGGTGAGAGAGTTCAGCTGAACTGGTATCATACCTGATTAATGTTCATATAATGATTTGTGCATTGTGTATCCGAACATCGGTATAATTCTCTATGACTATATATATAAATCTATTTGGGCATAAAAATAATATTCTGTTATCCTTTCTGTTTAATTGTTGGTTGGGGAAATGCCAAACCAGCAAATTTATCAAACATAATAGAAGTTTTTACAACATTGAATGAATGACTAAACATCGTAGGCACTTACTAAAACCTAAAAACGAGTACCCCCCAAACTACACCTGATACTAATCCATATAAACCAAGGTGTATCATATGCCCGGTAACAATGTGTAACCACCTAAATCAGAGAATTTATATACACTGATTGCCATGCAGTCATAATATACTGACTTGGCACGGTATCTTGGGCTAACACGAATCTGTGCTGATCCATTTACAGATATGCAGATATGGTACCACAATAATATTCTGCTATCATTTATAGATTTTTTTCTTTCATGGGAAGTACTTGAAATTTGAAAAGCTTTCTTCACTGGGACAAGCTTTACAGAACAAATAATAATTTGTCATATTGCAGGGTCCTATTTTCATTTTTTGCCACTCTTATCATCAGAAAAGTAAAAGAAAGAATAGAGCTGTTTCGAGCTCATAATTAATCAATCTAAGATCGATGTGATGAGTCTCTTAGCATCCAAATAAAACCCATTAGTTTTGTACAAGGTTTTATTTTTTTCTCTAAATGCCAGTTTCTATCAGAAGTTGATTAGAGCATGCGTATCATCTTTGCAAATTCTAGATAGGAAATGGCTCGTTCTACGTTTCAAACAATGTCATTCTGTAGAAATAGAAAATGGGGACGGGGCATTAAAATGTATCCATGTGACCAGCTAGCGAAAACAGTCGGTAATGAATTCATCACCCAATTTCTTTCAAAATTGGTAGTTATTTCCCAAACAAAAACTGTTGCAAATGTTACACACTAGAGAGCACCAGTATACATTTTGACACCTGTTACTGACCCAAAAGCTGGGTCAATAACACCGCCAATCACTCAATCAATAACCGCCAATCTCCATACTGTGTTTGTTCCTGTCAGAGTGTCAGGTTAGGCTTTCGCAAATTAATTACATAAAAGAGAGACGTATGCGCTGAGACAAACTTGGCCAGTTCAGCAACTCCCGCACTTGGTGCTAAAATAGTATTTGCACCACTAGGCTTTGTCACCTAAAGCACCTCATAATTAGGTCTGTGGGGTTGTACACTTGTACGTATGGGACTATAGTCCTCAAGTATGTTGCCATTTATAAACAAGCAGACTAGTTTCCAATCGAAAATGGCATTGTGGCTTTTTAAAAAAGTCGCAGTGCAAATCTTTCATCCATGGCCATCTGATCAATAATGGATCATGTCCCGTGATTAATATTAGGCACGTCGAGATTCTTTGTGGTTCATAAAAATATGCCCATCGAGTTTAAATCAGACAGTCCTAGATGAAAGATTTGCAGTGCGATTTTTTTTTTTTTTTTTTTTTGGAGCCCGAGAAGATTCTGATCCGACTATAGTTTCAGTTCCGTTTAGATTGAATTCAGGCTGGAAGATAGCCCATCTCTACTTCTCTAGTAGCCCTTCTCAATCATGTTACTCATGTATTAGTTCTCCGTTATTCTCACTTTTGCCTTGCCATTAACTGTTCTCATTTAATAGCACTTTGTAATATTTGATGATTTGCATTTCTAATATTGCCTGAAGCCGGAGCTTTTGGTTGTTTAAATTGAAATGTTTATTAGAGTGCAGTTCCATTTTTTTTTTCTATATACTTAAATTTTCAGATTTCAGATTTTATTTGACTATGATCACAATTGAGGTCAAAATCAGTTGAAACCGAAGAATGAATTTGTAATTATTTGATCTATCCATCATTCACTATATTTTAACTTTTTGTTTTACACTAATATTATATTAAATTTGATTTAATTGCTAGTGATGAAAATAAAAATGTTTGTGGGGCCAATTAGCCTAAGATTATTTCTCCTCGTAGGCTAGTTTTAGGAAAAGGAGACCCTATTTCTTTTTTAGAAATTGATCTTCAACTTTTTCCTTTTTTAGAAAGTTACCGTTATGTATAGCAAAGTATACGTTAAGTAGACGTTAGGAACCAACAGATGGCAACTTGTATATAAGGCAGTAGCTTGCCTGTTGTAAAGTTAAGCTCAGAAATAATACAAAACTTATTTTTTTCATCGCAACATGGTATCAAAGCATTAAGCTCTTGGGCAACAAATCACCAAAAACTCAACCTTTCTCAGCCAAAAAGGCTACTCAAAATCCTCTCAACCAGCAAATCAAAATCTCGAAAACCATCAAATTTGTTCTTATCAATTGTTTCAAAATCCTGAGAATCAAATCCAAATAAAAAAAACCAGCATCAAATTGTTTTAAACCCCTCTTTAATTCTTCAGCCAAAAATCATAAAAAATGAGCCAAGAAACAAACATACTTACCTCTGAGCTGTTAAATGAGAAAAACTACATGTCCTGGGCAAAGTCAGTCACCTTTGCTCTTAGCGGCAGAGGTAAACTAGGCCACATCTCAGGCACCAAGCAGAAACCCATACCAGCTAATGTTACAGCTCCAACAGAGGATGAAAAGCAAAAAATTGAAGAGTGGCAGATGGTTGACCACTTCGTAATGTCTCTGATTCTGGCATCCATTGAACCCAAGCTCTCAAGGATGTTCTTCTACACCAAGAGTGCAAAAGAGCTCTGGGAAAAAAATAGAAAATGTGTATGGTCAGAGAAACAATTACAACTATATTTAACAGCTAAAACAAGAAATATACCAAGCAAGAAAAGGTGCCAAAAATCACACGGATTACCTCGTGGAGCTGACAGCTAAGTTTGATGAGCTCGACGAGTACCTTCCCCCTACCTTTGACCCCCAAGAAATAGCTAGGCGACAGGAGCACGAGAAGGTGTACATCTACCTGGGCGGGCTTGATTCCAGCTACAATGCTGTTCGCTAACAGATCCTCCTCAGCACAGAGTTGCCGTCGTTTTCCGTCGTGGTAGCTATGGTGCAGAACGAACATTCAAGACGAACAGCCATGAGTGCAGAAGCTCAAGATTCACGCCAGGTGGTTGAGAATCAGGCCTATGCGGCAGTGACTCAAACCCTAACTTCGAAAGGGGGAGAGGTAGAGGTAATAGAGAAGAGAAGTGCACACACTGTAAGAAAAACGGGCACCCGATTGAAAGGTGTCGGGTTCTCCATCCGCACCTCAAACCAAAATGGAGAGGGAACGGAGGGGCTCGTGGTCGGGGGAGGCGGCGAAGGGGGTTGAAAAAACCCTAGATCAAGAGAAGAAGGGATTATGCGTGAAGGGAGGAGAAGATAGGGAAGCAGTGGAGCCGACTAAATGGACTCGAGCGGAACCGACTAAATCGTCTCGCCTGGATCGAATAGAATCGCAAATCAGCCAACTGACCTCTCTACTGGGCCAGAAATTAGGCCAAATATGTTCAATTAAACCTTCAAATTTTAATTTGCAGCCCAATAACAATTCCGATTCAAAAGGTCTAAATAACCCGGTCAGATCAGATTGGTTTAGTGAAAACAAATGCCTAACCATAGGTTTTAGTACCAAAAATGGCCCTAACAATTGTTTTAAATGGATCTTTGACTCCGGTGCTACCGACCATATGATGGGTGATTACAATCTACTTAGAAGTTTCCAACCAATTAATGGTGATCATTTTTTTACCGTGGCCAATAATGAGAAAATTAGAATTAAGGGTTGGGGTATTGTTAGTCTTTTTGAAAAATATTTTCTTCAAGACGTTTTTCTTGTAGAAAATAGTAATGTTAATTTACTTTCTATTAGTAAGCTTTCAAAAGATTTGAATTGTGAAGTAATATTCAAATCGAACCATGTTATTTTTCAGGACTCTCTCACCAAAGAGAAGATTGGTCAAGGTTTTTTAGAAAATGGACTTTATCTTTTAAGTAGTAACAAATCTATTTTGAATGTAAGAAGAAATGAGGACATAGGTGATCTTTGGCATAGGAGAATCGGCCATCCTTCGGATAGGATTTTAAAGTCTTTATTTGACTTACCAAAAATTGATTGTACTAATTGTGAAACTTGCAAATTTGCTAAGCAAACTAGGATTCCTTTTTGTACCTCAAATTCTAAAAGTAATGAAATTCTTGGTCTTATTCATTCCGATGTGTTGGGACCCGCTCCTATTTCTTCTTACAATGGTTTTAAATATTTTGTCATTTTCATTGATGATTTCTCAAAAAAATACTTGGATGTATTTAATGAAAAATAAAAGTGAAGTTTTTTTTTCATTTTCAAAACTTTGCAAATCTTGTTGAAAACCAATTTAACAAAAAAATCAAGATTTTGAGGACCGACAATGGAAAGGAATTTGTTAATGAAGTTTTTTCAAACTTTTTTTTTAAAAAAAAGGTATTTTGCATCAAACTTCTTGTATTTATACTCTGCAACAAAACAGTGTCTCAAAGAGGAAACATCGTCATCTTCTTGAGGTTACTCGAGCCCTTTTATTTCAAAATAATGTTCCCAAATTTTTTTGGTCCGAGGCCGTTCTCACAGCAACCTAATTAATTAATAGATTGCCAAGTGCCAATCTTGATTTCAAAAGTCCTCTACAAATTCTTCTTGGGCGAAAAATTAATCTTGATCATTTAAAAATATTCGGGTGTACTTGTTTTGTTTACAAAAATCGTTTGCATAAATTTGATTCTACTTCAATTAAAACTATTTTCCTTGGATATTCTTTTCAAAAAAAAGGGGTACAAATGTTATGATCCTAAAAATAAAAAGTTTTATATTTCAAGAGATGTTTTCTTTTTAGAAAATGAACCGTTTTATAAAGAAAATCATGTAGGAAATTTAGAAACTAACTCTTTAGGTGATTCTGTATTTCCTTATGCTACTAACCTTGATACAAGAGAGATCCAAGATGGATCAAGTAATGATGCAGGTGAATCACGTCAAGAAACAATTAATGAAGAAGAAGATAATTCGGAGCAAATTGAAGAAAGCAACGAAGAGAATATCCAACCAAGGCGTTCAAGTCGTCAAACACAACCATCGACTCGACTTCGAGATTATGTAACCTATTCGGTACAATATCCCATTCAAAATTATTTATCTTATGATAATATTTGTAGTAGTCTTTTTTTTTTTTTAGAAAACTTGACAGCGACTGTCAAGGAAAATATTTGTAGTAGTCATTATGCCTTTTTAACCAATTTGTCAAAAAATGAGGAACCAATCTTTTATGAAGATGCAAAAAAGGACCCAAATTGGTGTGCGGCCATGAAAGAAGAATTAATGGCCTTGGAAAAAAATAAAACTTGGGAATTATGCCAATTACCTAAAGAAAAAAATTCCGTAGGATGTAAATGGGTTTACAAAATCAAATATAAATGTGATGGTACAATTGAAAGATACAAAGCAAGATTAGTGGCCAAAGGGTATACCCAAATCCAAGGAATTGATTATCATGAGAGCTTTGCTCCCGTTGCAAAAATGAAGACCGTTAGGATACTTTTCTCTATTGCGGTTAACAATAATTGGGACTTGCAACAAATGGATGTGAAAAATGCGTTCCTTCAAGGAACGCTTGAGGAAGAGGTTTACATGAAAGTTTCATGCAGTCACAAAATGGAGAATGTACCTAATGTTGTGTGTAGATTGAAGAAATCGATTTATAACCTAAAACAATCTCCTAGAGCTTGGTACGGTAAGCTTAGTCAATTCTTAACTTCGTGCAATTTCAAGATTAGTCAAGCCGATACTTCTTTATTTACAAAAAAATTAAATGACACTATTGTTGTTGTCTTGGTTTATGTAGATGACATAATTATTACGGGAAATGACCCTTTAGCAATCAATAAAGTAAAAATGGATCTCAAAGATAAATTTGATATTAAGGATCTTGGTAAATTAAAATACTTTCTTGGAATAGAAATAACTCACTCTTCGAAAGAGCTATTTATATGTCAAAGAAAGTATGTGCTTGACTTACTTAAGGAAACGGGTAAGCTAGGATGTAAGCCGGCCAAAATCTCTATTGACGTAAATGTTAAACTTAATAGTGAGGATGGTAAGCCATTAAATGACATTAACCAATTCCAAGGATTAGTAGGAAAATTAATTTATTTAACGGTGACTAGATTGGACATATCTTTTGCGATAAGCTTGATAAGCCAATTTATGCATGAACCAAGGACCACACATTTAGAGGCTATACATAGGATTTTAAGATACTTAAAAGGTTGTCCCGGCAAGGGAATATGGATGAAGCGTAACGGAACTAACATACCATGTGGCTATTCCGATGCAGATTGAGCCGAAAACTTTGATAGAAAATCTACTACCGGTTTTTGCATATTTGTAGGCGGAAATTTAGTCATGCAGAAAAGCAAGAAGCAAAGTGTCGTGGCACGATCGAGCGCGGAAGCGGAGTATCGGGCCATGGCATCCACTGCAAGTGAGCTAATTTGGATCAAACAATTGCTAGCCGATCTAGATGTGGATATCAAGGAACCAATGAAGATGTTTTGCGATAACCAAGCGGCTAGACATATTGCGGCGAATCCGGTGTTTCACGAGCATACCAAGCACATCGAAGTAGATTGTCACTTTATATTGAAACTCCGTTCGTGAGAAGCAAAGATCAACTAGCGGATATTTTTACAAAGGGATTGACCATTGGACAATTCGAAGAAATCAATTGCAAGCTAGGAATATTTGATATCTTCAATCCTAGTTTGAGGGGGAGTGATGAAAATAAAAATGTTTGTGGGGCCAATTAGCCTCAGATTATTTCTCCTCATAGGCTAGTTTTAGGAAAATGAGACCCTATTTCTTGTTAAAGATATGTCCTATAAGCCAATCAGTTGTTGGCTATTATATTAGTTTATGTTATTGATGATGCTTGATCATTTGTTCCTAGAGTTTATTATTGACAGATCATTCAGGTTGAGGATCTGAATTGTAGATCTCTGTGGATCATTCGTTAGAATGACAATAATATCTCTAAAGAGTCCATAATCTTGATAATTAACAAGGAACATTAATTATCATATAAGATTAGTATGCAAGTTAAGTGATGATTAAGTTCTGCAAATCATAGGTAAGGAGTTACCGACTTAATTGCATATGTGTATGTTACTGGAACATAACACAGGACATGACCCAATGAAATAAATATATGGATTGTGTTATGTGTCATTATTTATTTCATACGTGTTTGATTTCGAGTTTGAGATGTTCAGTTTCTCCACATGAGGATAGGTTCTATAAATATCGTCTAACGCTGATTCCTGATAAGGGCTGCTATACGGACTTTATTTATGTTCTCTTGAATTGTGCGGGGAGAAACTGTTCATCAAGACAACTGTATGTCCCTCATTAGTTCACCTAGTGAGTGATGATATCTACTGGGCCCCTTGATGGAGTTAGATCGTATGCGCGCAACTAAGCGATTAACTCTAGATCAAGAAACGTATAATCTGCAAGAATGACACACTCCTATCTTGAATTATACAAGGATATCATGTGACATAGGAATCAAAACAATAAGATACAATTTCTTATGCAGGATTGAAGTACTGTATTGGTACAGTATTTATTTATGCGAATTGGGAATCATAACGTGTTGCTAGATACCGCTTATGATTATTGGAAATAAATGGTGATTTATTTTCCATGTCCAACGTAGCATAAATCCTCAAAGGGTCACACAAATAGAACCTTAACCAAACGTGTATTATTTGTTTGTTTGCAGTAGCGAGTACTGCGAATATATGATAAGTTGATTAATTAATTATATACCGTTACGAACCGTTACAATTAATTAACTCAAGAGGATCATATAGAAACAATATAATGCATATGCTAATTCCAAATTAATTATTAATGTGCTAATAATTAAATTCGTTCAACGCATTTTTAATATACAGAGCTAATCGGACTTTTATTTAATCAGTTATCTGAAAGTCCGATTTGAGGTCAATTGATGGTATGGATTAATGGGCCAATATAATATGTTGTATAGCCCATAATCCCACCTGAAAATTTCAGTTTTGGAGGGGCATTTTCGTCTATATGAAGATATTAGGAAGAGAGAATTTAATATGGAAAGGTTCCATGTTATATATACCGTCGTTTCTTTGGGAACAAGTCAAGGAAGAAAAACCCTAATTCTCTCTTCCCTCTCTCCTTGGCCGAATTATTGTTCACGCAGTACTATTCACGCGTACTGTTCACAGTGGAGAAAAAATTGGTTTCTCATGCGTTGAGCGTTTCCTTCCTCAAATTAATAGTTAATCGCACGCGAAGGAAAAACATGGAATTAGCTATCGTCTCGGACAAGCTAGCACTTGTCTTGAGACTTTGGTTAATCTTCTAGGTGGACTCGAGGCAACCGGAGGCAGTCGCGAGGGTGACGAGCACGCCACCGACTCCAAGAGATTGGATTCGAGCCTTCCGGATACGATTTCGGAAGAGGTAACCTCCTACGTTTCTCCCTTTACGTGTTAATCTCTTGAATAACTAGATCCGTTTATTCGTGCTTGTTAATTGCTTGTTAAATGTTAATAAAAAATTAAAATTGCACGTGGACTTGAGTTCATAACAGTGGTATCAGAGCGCTGGTCGTTATTCAAGTTTTTAACATTTAAATCGAGAAATTAATAATTAACAAAGTTAATTAGTGATGTGTGTGCTTGCTGTCTGGAAAAAATCTATTTTTCTGCCTTGTTGCTTATTTTTCATGATGTAATTCTTTCTGGAATTTTTTTTCTTTTACTGGAGGTTGTAGATCTTTGAGTCATGGTTCTTTTGCCACTGGTTTCACGATTTTATAAATTGTTATAAATTTTTAGTGATTTAAACGGTAACGGTGCGCAGATCTGGAATTCTGCTGCACAGATCTGTTGTTGTGGCTTGAACGATTTATTTTGGAATATAACTGCCTGTAATCTTTAGCTAGGGTTAATCTAGACTTGATAATCTTTCTGGATATGTGTATTTTGTTACCTGTTTCGAATTTTATTTGAATATTCGAGTATAGAAAGAATCGGAGTCGTCAGATCTATCTTTCTAAACAAGCTGGTTGTTTTGACAAATTAAAATTATTGAAGGACTTTTACAGAAAAGTATTTGAATAGAGTTGTTCTATTTCGAATTAGGATTCTGTGAAAATTTGTTTCGTAATTTTTCATTAAGGTTTGGTACTCCAACTGGGTCAAAACTTTTCAGTCGTCAGTCTGTTTCAGAACAGGACAAGTCTCTTATATGGCTTTTAACTTGATGATTTTGAATAGACCTGGTTATTTTTCTTCTCATGGAAAGGTAGACAATTGCATATACTAGCTTTTCTGTGTAAATTGTTTGCATGAAATTTGCATGGAAGATGATCCTACAGACCAAAAGGTTGAGGTGAAAAACAGAAAATCTGATAACGGTGCTTCGCGCACGAAATCTGGATTTGTCTTTTTTGATTCTCCCTGATGGTAAGTGATCTCTTTCTGAAATTTTTACTGGTAGTTAGACTCATGATTAGGAGTTTGTATGATTTATTTCATATTTTTTGGAGACCGAAAAATATTGGATTTTATCGGGTCCCATTTAATATTTTAATTAGTTAAAATATTATTTCTAATTAATCAATTGGTTGAAATGTTAATTAGAGCACTCCTTAAATAACCTCGGTTTCTGTTTTAGATTGTTGAATTAAATTTCAAAAGGTTTAAACACAGTGGTTGTTGATATTGAACCTTCTTTACATTTGAAAGCGAGCAACGAGCATACACAAAGATTCTAATTAATGAAGTTAAATAAGAACAAGTGAACATATATATTATATATGTGCTAACTCTGTTTTATAGGAGGATCGTGGGTTTCGTATGGCTCAAGATTTCAATGCCTTGTGGTTTGTAATTGTATGCATGTGTGAATGTGTGTAATGCGGCCTTTGGTGCCATTAATTAATTTTGATTAATTTTAATGTAACTTGTGAGGCTTGCATGCCCCTAAGGCCTAGGAGGAAATTAGAATATTTTCACATGTATTTATTTTCATTAATTATTAGATAGGATCTAAGTAATTAGTGAGAGGGCTTGAATTAGATTAGTCTTGCTACATGGAGATGCGGCGAAGACTAATATGCAAGCTGGAGCCATACAAACCCACAACAATGTTTGTGTTTTGAGATGCATGTAATTATGTGATTGTTTGAATGCTATGAAATGTCATATGGTAGGTATGGGTGTATGTTTACACGACCACCAAACAAGAGTCGCATAATAAATGTCCCATTAATTTGATTAAGCCGACTGCCCTCCTTCTCTCTATCCCCTTCACGTCGTTTGCCCTCTCATGGCGCGGTCCGCCCAAGCGGACGTCATGGTTGTCACTCGGAAGTAGGGGTACAAATAAGATTTGTTAGGAGCAAATAGAGAGAGGTTACTTATCGATGGACCCAACTAGAGCTTGGACATCGGGGCGAAGTTTGTGGATGTACATGAGACATTTCACAAACTAAGAATCATAGTTGTATGATTGGTTGGAGAACCTACCTTGTTTAGTTAAGTAGGGTGACGTGCCATAGCAGGCTCTACTTGATGAAAACGAGGATCTTGGAAAACCAACTACATTTGGGACATTAAATAAATGTAGTGGGAGTTTTGTTTATCATTATAAATAAAATATTACGTAAACTATAAAGACCTTAAATTGAAATTGTTATAGATAATAAATGTGTTAATTTCGTTGCGATCAATCTTTGAAATTGAACAAGCTCGTTTCTAAAGGAACTTACTTGGAGAAGTAGTACCGATTCTTAAGACTTGTTCTTAGTGAAGAGAAACTTGAGCATGTTAGTTCCCTTACTTTCCTCGACTTCCCTAACATAACATCGCGCGATAATTGATAGACTTTTGCGAAAAGTTATTCAATAAAGCGGATGCCGATATCCTCATTTTAGGATATCTAGACCTTTGAATTGGAGAATTCATACGGACTAGATATGATTCCTACGCTCACATTCACTTACTCAAGAAGGAGTTCTTAGAGAAAGTAGATGTTGACTCAATCATTTATGATCGAGTAGTGGAGCATGAATTAAGTAAAAAGAGACTTTTTTTTTGAGAAGGTACTTGAATGTTCCGATGGCTTGCGAACTGAAAGGTTTGAGTAGCTAATTGGCAACTAGAGATATTAAGATCTCCAATATCAAGGATTATTGATATTGTCATTAAATGAAGGATATGATGTTACATTTCGCAAACTTGTTTGTGCAAATGGTAATTAGTTAAGTATTTAAGAAATACTTCGCTTAAGTATGAGTTGAGACTTCGAGACCCTCATTTGTGACCATGTGTCACACGAGATGTTTCATTTGCCGTTTATGGAGGCATTTGAAAGGTTGTCCGAAGTACCATGATTATCGTGTTGGAAATGTTCTAACCCTTCGAAAGTATTTGTCGTTCAAATTATCTCGTTATCTCTAAATTCATACTAGTAACTTAGTACTAGTTCATATGCTCGCATTTAATGAAATGTGTAAGCAATGATGAATAAGAGAATGTTCGAGAGTAGTAGAGTAAACTCCGTATAAGGAAATGGCTTATCTGGTTAAGCCACTACCATTGGATACGTAAAGTTGTCTTTACTAATAGGAATTGTAGGTCGAACACCTCGTTTCTTACATCCTAAAACTTTATCTCCATTTCATATAGATGATGGATGATTACGTTTTGTAAAAGACAAGCGATGTTCTTTTATTGTGGATTTGTTTATATGATTTCATGCCTATTGCTTGAATATGCTTGAAATAGATAAACGAGTTTTGAATGACAAATAGAATGCGTAAGACTTCACATAAAGTGTTCGACTTTCATGTGAAATGACCGCTTAGTGAAGCATAAACGAGAATCGCATTATGAGAGTCTACATAGCGTGGAACTCGTGGCTCAATTCGATTTCGAATCAATAGAGATATGCGAATCATGTTTGTTAGATGACAAAAGCGCCTTTGACCTATAAAGGTTCAAGGACAAGTAACTTGATTAGGACTTATACATGTCGATGTATGTAGACCTATAAGTACTTGTGTACTGAAAGGTTATTGAGACTTTACCACTTAGCCAACGATCAAAGTAGATATTAACGTATCTATCTGATAAGGTATAAGTATGAACCTTTTGACAAGTTCAAAGGAGTTCAAGAGTGAAGTTAAAAAGACCGTTCAAGAAGGTATAAGTCTTACAATTGATCATGGTAAATAGCTAAGTCATATGATTTTATGCATTATCTAAAGAGTGTGAAAATAGTTTCACAACTCACTCCATTAGGAACATTATATTAGTATAGTATGTCCAAAAATGGAGGTATCGAACTTTATTTAATATAGTTCGATCAGTAATGAATCGAATTGACTTAATCAACTCATATTAGGGATTCGTATTTGAGGACAATAATGTTTATACTGAATAATATTCTATCGAAGTCCATTGAGAAAGATATCTTACGAGATTTGATCTCTAAGTACATTATTTCTCAAGATTTGGTGTTAAGAAGTTTATTTCAAAGTTTGTTGATTAATAAGCTTTGACCCAAATAGGACGTTTAATGTTTTGTAGGATGCCTAAGCTAACCGAAAGGTATTACTTCTACGAACATGGTAAGAACAAACTAGTTGTTGCTCATCATGACGTAGTCTTGGAGAATAACATTCTCAAGAAAAAGTAGTAGGAGTAAAGTGAGCATTAAAGGAGTTTATGCGTCACTACAAGAAGTATCCTTTATGGAAAACTTGTTACTCCAAACATGGTGCTTAGTGGGAGTTGAGCGGAACTTCACTCACAAGCCGTTGTGAAAGGAAGAAGTTCTTTAGCACGCTCGCTTCTAATGATAACTTAAACATCTCACGAGCTGATGATGTTTGAGAAATTCAGTACATACGAGGATCGAGAACTTATTCTACAAATCATTGTGGAAGAAGTTCATGAATCTCGAGCACTAATCCTACAAAAGGTCAACGAAAGTGATTGTCTAACCGAAAGGTGCATAGACATCACGACATCCTCGTACCTGGCACATGAGGATCCGTTGATAATTAAAGAACCGATGGAAGAACCCGATTCCACAAATATGGTTTGAACCCATGTGATCTTTAAGTGCAATCCATGTATAACAATAAGGTATAGACCTTTGTTGATGTTCATGAAGGAGCAATCCGTCAAGAACGTTCAGATCTTTAAAGGAAAAATTGCATGGATGACAAGTCGACTATGCACGAAGCACAGCTTCACGCTTGTAGCTATGTCTAAGTCGATGGCGAGTTGACTATGTACAAAGCACGGCTTCTCGCTTGTAGCTATGTGTAAGTCAGTCAATAAAGATCATTCTAGCAGTAGTTGCATTTCATATATATCGATATATGGAAAGGTACATCAAAACCGCTTTCATTGATTGAATGAAGAAAGATGTTGTGTATATGACACAAATCGAGGTCTTGATTGATGTATTGCTAGAAACATATGCGTGCTTCAAGGATCCATTAATGGATCGAAGCGAGCACTGTGGAATAAATATTTTGACAAGGAAGTCAAGGAGTTGATCTTCGTCAAAAGTATCTTGTATAGACAAGATATTCAGTGGGAGCATAATTGTGTTATTTGTATTTTACAAAATAACTAGATATTAATTGGGAAATAACATTGATTAAATGAATATTGTCAAGATCTCATTGAAGAATGATTTCTTGGGCAAGATCACCTAAATCCTAGAAAACAAAATCTATGGAGATAGATTATGATGGATGTTAGCAAATGTGCATATAATGACGGAGTGTTCTAGAAACATGAAAGCTGGACTTTATGTCGAACCGCGTCATATGGCATATAACTTGGGTTTGACTCGGTTTATTTCAACTCAATTCGAGAAGAAGTGCATGAAACGGTTCAAGCATTCTTTCGTTACGAGTTTCATTATGTATGCCATTTATGCACATGCCCAAATGTGTTGTATCCTTGGAATGTGACAAGTAGTTGTCAAGTGGATACAAGAAAAATACGTTTGGACAATAATCAAAGGATATTCTCGAGTACTTTATGAGAAAGAGAGATATTTTTTCATTTATGATGAAAAGGAGCTCGTGTAAGTTGTTACACTGATGCTAAATTTTCGAAAGATTGATGTAATCACAATCAAGTTACATATTTTGCTTAAAGGTGGTGTTGTAAGTTTAGAAGGTGTTCTAAATGGGATATTATAATCGTTTCCGTCACCAAAGCAAAATATATAGCAATTTGTGAAGCAACGAAAGAGGATAGTTTGGATCAAGAAGTTCTCAGTCAAGCTAATATGGTTCTGTGCATCTCGAACCATAGCTTAGTCTTGAAGAACCCAATATCCAATTGGTGATCCAACTATGATCTATGACAGTATCACTTGATCTCATATGATGATGATCAAGACTATATATATATGAGTATATATATGTGTAGGTTCAACCAAAAGTGGATAGTTTCGCGAACACAGCGAAGACTCTGACATAACCTCTATCTTAAGCGGTATACGAGATGCTATCGAGCATCCATGCGTAATGGACGTATGAGTAATTGGCTTTAAGCGTATTATTTTCTTTTGAGGTTCGAGACATGTATATATATAGATATATGACATCGTTCTCAGGTCTTTACTGGCTAGAAGTCACTACTGATTGACTTTAGGCCAAGTGGGAGATTGTTAAAGATATGTCCTATAAGCCAATCAGTTGTTGGCTATTATATTAGTTTATGTTATTGATGATGCTTGATCATTTGTTCCTAGAGTTTATTATTGACAGATCATTCAGGTTGAGGATCTGAATTGTAGATCTCTGTGGATCATTCGTTAGAATGACAATAATATCTCTAAAGAGTCCATAATCTTGATAATTAACAAGGAACATTAATTATCATATAAGATTAGTATGCAAGTTAAGTGATGATTAAGTTCTGCAAATCATAGGTAAGGAGTTACCGACTTAATTGCATATGTGTATGTTACTGGAACATAACACAGGACATGACCCAATGAAATAAATATATGGATTGTGTTATGTGTCATTATTTATTTCATACGTGTTTGATTTCGAGTTTGAGATGTTCAGTTTCTCCACATGAGGATAGGTTCTATAAATATCGTCTAACGCTGATTCCTGATAAGGGCTGCTATACGGACTTTATTTATGTTCTCTTGAATTGTGCGGGGAGAAACTGTTCATCAAGACAACTGTATGTCCCTCATTAGTTCACCTAGTGAGTGATGATATCTACTGGGCCCCTTGATGGAGTTAGATCGTATGCGCGCAACTAAGCGATTAACTCTAGATCAAGAAACGTATAATCTGCAAGAATGACACACTCCTATCTTGAATTATACAAGGATATCATGTGACATAGGAATCAAAACAATAAGATACAATTTCTTATGCAGGATTGAAGTACTGTATTGGTACAGTATTTATTTATGCGAATTGGGAATCATAACGTGTTGCTAGATACCGCTTATGATTATTGGAAATAAATGGTGATTTATTTTCCATGTCCAACGTAGCATAAATCCTCAAAGGGTCACACAAATAGAACCTTAACCAAACGTGTATTATTTGTTTGTTTGCAGTAGCGAGTACTGCGAATATATGATAAGTTGATTAATTAATTATATACCGTTACGAACCGTTATAATTAATTAACTCAAGAGGATCATATAGAAACAATATAATGCATATGCTAATTCCAAATTAATTATTAATGTGCTAATAATTAAATTCGTTCAACGCATTTTTAATATACAGAGCTAATCGGACTTTTATTTAATCAGTTATCTGAAAGTCCGATTTGAGGTCAATTGATGGTATGGATTAATGGGCCAATATAATATGTTGTATAGCCCATAATCCCACCTGAAAATTTCAGTTTTGGAGGGGCATTTTCGTCTATATGAAGATATTAGGAAGAGAGAATTTAATATGGAAAGGTTCCATGTTATATATACCGTCGTTTCTTTGGGAACAAGTCAAGGAAGAAAAACCCTAATTCTCTCTTCCCTCTCTCCTTGGCCGAATTACTGTTCACGCAGTACTATTCACGCGTACTGTTCACAGTGGAGAAAAAATTGGTTTCTCATGCGTTGAGCGTTTCCTTCCTCAAATTAATAGTTAATCGCACGCGAAGGAAAAACATGGAATTAGCTATCGTCTCGGACAAGCTAGCACTTGTCTTGAGACTTTGGTTAATCTTCTAGGTGGACTCGAGGCAACCGGAGGCAGTCGCGAGGGTGACGAGCACGCCACCGACTCCAAGAGATTGGATTCGAGCCTTCCGGATACGATTTCGGAAGAGGTAACCTCCTACGTTTCTCCCTTTACGTGTTAATCTCTTGAATAACTAGATCCGTTTATTCGTGCTTGTTAATTGCTTGTTAAATGTTAATAAAAAATTAAAATTGCACGTGGACTTGAGTTCCTAACATTTCTTTTCTAGAAATTGATCTTCAACTTTTTTTCTTTTTTAGAAAGTTACCGTTATGTATAGCAAAGTATACGTTAAGTAGACGTTAGGAACCAACAGATGGCAACTCGTATATAAGGCAGTAGCTTGCCTGTTGTAAAGTTAAACTCAGAAATAATACAAAACTTATTTCTTCATCGCAACAGCTAGTTTTCACTACAGGAAACAAAATTCTAATGTATCTACCTTATTATTATTGTTGTTGTTGTTAATTATCATTATTATCATTATTTTGAAATTCTAATGTATCTACCTATTTGTGTTGGCATTTATCTTACGTGAAGACATACCAAAGAGCAGTTACAATAAATTGTAGAATATTCAAATTTACAAGACGGGGCACCAACCAATTTTTTAATTGAATGAGTTTTGATGTACTAAGTAGAAGTTCTCAAGTCAGATGTCGCTAAATCATTCCCAAATCTATCAATTATCACAAAGTTCATAATTCTTTTTGACTTGTACTAATTAATCACCTGGACTTTCTTCTCATTCACGCTACATATTCATACCAGAACACGGTGGCAGTCCGGTTGAGCGCTTATCCAATATCCAGTGCCATTGTCTCACTATTATTATTCTATCCGGAGTTCTCGACCTTTTGGTTAAAATCAAAGGAAGCAGATATAATAGTTTGATTTTTAGGACGTTCTTTTGTAAACTTTGATTATCAGATTTCAATCAAGTAGCTCATATACAGTAATAAAGTAAGCCATTAGTATTTTTCTATCATTTCACATTTCCTAAAGTATATATATTGAATAATTAACATCTGAGTTTTACAAATTTTAATATTGTTGCTCTCTGAAAAATCACCCGCAAGTCATAAGTTAGACAGTCCGAATCAAGGAAGTGAGTGTGAGATAATGTTTATTGAATTAGGATTATTTGCACTAGGCCAATAGTACTGATACATTTACTATTTGATCACTTTCCATGATTGTGTTTCCTAGATACCTGTTTCCTTGTTCAACATTAATTAATCATCAATTAATCAACTAGTGATAGCTTTGAAGTTGGATCTGCTTTAGACCCACTCCATTAAATCTCATTTGTACGGGTTGATGTGGTATGGGTCGACAATCGACATATAAGGTTCTTTGCATTAATTATAAAATATATAGGGTCTTTTACGGTGGAGGTCCAAGATTAAATTGTAAAAAAATGAATTGGAGTTTAACCCTTCGGAGGAAATTCAAAAAAAAAAAAAAAAAAACCCTTCGGAGCATATGTGTTGATTTTCTGCGGCCTAGATGAGACACATCACAACTTGAGATTTTTCTGCGGCATTGAAAATTTTTTTGAGATAAAAGTATGGGTCATGCCCATTACCTTTTCATATTGAATTAAAAAAGTTACAAAGTACAACAATAAAACAATAATAATAATAATAATAATAATAATAATAATAATAATAATAATAATGCAGCATTGAAAATTATTATTAATAATAACAAATAAACAACATAATTAGAAAGCTCATAATATATATCAATCAAATAAACATGTGCCGATGTCATAAATTTTGCTTAAGAGAAGAGACATAAGATGCATTGCGCCTGATATTTTTTTTTTATTATTCTTGTTTAGAATGTATGTTTCTTTTTCATTTTTTTCCCTTTTCTTGTTTATAAATTAGGCTCATATTTGAATATTACTACTAGTTATATATAAACTGTTGGAGTTGTGTCCTAGAAGTCAATATTTAATGACTTAAATTTCTTAGTTTATGTTATTGATGATATTTGATCATTTGTTCCTAGAGTTTATTACTGACAGATCATTCAGATTAAGGATCTGAATTGTAGATCTCTGTGAATCATTCATTAGAATGACAGTAATAAATCTAAATCGTCCGTAATCTTGATAATTAACAAGGAACATTAATTATCATAAAAGATTAGTATGCAAGTTAAGTGATGATTAAGTTCTACAAATCATAGATAAAGAGTTACCAACTTAATTACATATGTGTATGTTATTAGAACATAGTACATGACATGACCCAATGAAATAAACATATAGATTGTGTTATGTGTCATTGTTTATTTCATATGAGTTTGATTCTAAGTTTGAGATGGTTTCAACTTTTCCACATGAGGATAGGTTCAATAAATATCGTCCACCGTTGATTCATGATAAAGGCTGCTATACGGACTTTATTTATGTTCTCTTGAATTGTGCGGGAAAAAGTTGTTCATAAAAAAAAAATCGTATGTTCTTTATTAATTCACTTAGTGAATGATGATATCTGTTTGGGTCCCTTGATGGAGTTGGATTGTTTTAGCCAAATTCTACAATCAACTCTAGATAAAAAAATGTATAATCTGCAAGAATGACATATTCATATCTTGGATTATACAATGATATCATGTGACATAAGAATCAGACAATAAAATACTATTATTTCTTATGCAGAATTGAGATATTGTTGCAGTACATTATTTATGCGAATTAAGAATCATAACGTGTTGCTAGATACTGCTTATGATTATTGGAATTAAATAGCAATTTAATTTCATGGCCAACATAGCATAAATTCTCAAAGAGTCACACAAATTGAACTTTGACCATTCGCGCATTATTTATTTATTCGCAGCAGTGAGTACTGTGAAAATATGATGGGTTGATTAATTAATTATATGCCGTTGTGAACCGTTATAATTAATTAAGTCAAATGGATCATATAGAAATAAATTAATGCATATGCTAATCCAAAAATAATTATTAATAAGTTAATAATTAATTATGTTCAACATACTTTAATTTAATTGAGTGAATTAAATTAAAAGTATAGGCTTCTAATTATTAGCCTAAATTGAGCCCAAATAGAAAGCATATGAGAGGGTCCATTTATTAATTGAATATGTGGACTAATAAACATAATTAGTGTGGTCCATCAAGCTCACTGATGATGCCGACCCTAGAGGAGTGGCAAACTTGTAATTTGTCAAATTGGGTTGGAACTCTATATAAGGAGGTGTCTTGGAGAGAAAGTCATCCCTAACCCTAGCCTCCTCTCTCCTTCCTCTTAGGCCTCCACCTTCATCTTTGGAGGAGATTTTTGATCTCCTCCATTCATGCTCTCTTCCATGGCTCATGTCTTGAGCACCTATCACCACCATTCAAATAGTTGATTGATTGATTGATAAAAGGTGGATGAAGATTAGGTTCTCCCTCATCCTTGCTAGCATAAGTGATTAGGGGATGGTCAAGCTCCTTGGTGGACTTGAGGCCGACTAGGAGGAGGCGTGGAGAAGGCACGCCATCGACTCCCATGCCGTGGTCGAGCCTCGCGGATACAATTTCGCGAGAGGTAAAAGCTTCCTTCTCTTTTCTCATGGATTGTTGTGTGTTTGATTGGTTGGTAAAATCTCTTTTGAGTTGCTTGATGATTAATTAAGTTAATTAGTAACTAAAATTGAAAATTGAGCACTTTCTAACATAAACTAGGGTTTACATCAGGTCCAATGACAATAACACATTTTTAATGCAGATAATTAATGGTTAAACTAATTTAATTGTTACCCATTTATTAGTTGCATCTTTATAACGTACGTTTAACAAAAATTTTCAGACAAATGAAATGTAGTCTGCTTAGTGGTTAGCATCATGCATTCATGCGTGTCTATACAAACTCGTACGTCTAGATTTTGCATGTGTTGAACGGAAAAACTAATTATTATAATTTGTATATTATGAAAGAAATTCTTCATTTAGAATATTGTGAAATAATTTTAAAATTGTTGAAAATTACAATTTGGCATTGCAAAATAGTTTAATATGATGCAATAGTATATGCCATGCATTATGCTATTTCAAATTTTGTTAACACTATAGGGAAAAATAAATTTAAAATTTTATATCATGAAATAATGAAAATTACAAGTTTTATTAAAAAAAATTTTGTTTTAAGAATATGATAATTATGAGATAAGAGAGAGGGTAGTGGAGGGTAATTATGAAGTTCACTATTTGTTGACAAATTTTGAAAGAAGTTTTGTTTTTAAGAAAAAAAAAAATCAAGAGATCATTTATTTAGATAGACGTAGCCTATTATACGGATCCTTTATTCATCGTGCACTCCATATTCCTGTGGAAAAAAATATATATATATCTCTATCTCTATATCTATACTATTATAAAAGCACAGATGGAGGTGTTATACGCTATATCTAACATGTAAACATGTGTTTCTGCCGTTCGATTGATTTGATCTATGGTTGGAGATTAATCGTCATACGAAGTAACTGTTGTACTAAACGTCTCTAAGTTTGTCGATTACAAAACAATATCATTTGGCATTTAACAATCTTCTTTGAGTTTTATAGGAAGAAATTACAAATTATGAAGACTTGGATAAGAGCTATGAGCAAAATCAAGATCAAGTCTTTCGAAAGTTTGTAGGCTAGCTTAGACTAGAATAAAAGATATAATTTAGTCCTTACTTATCCTTGAAATGATCTAGATAGCAGAAAAGGTCAATATACCAGCAAAATCCAGTTTTCAGTGACAGAGCGTCGCACAACGCTGTATGGTGTTGCACAACATTGTAGTTTCAAAACTAAAACAGCTAAATTCTAACAATTTGTGAAACAGTGTCACACAACCTCAAGGGCGTTAGGTAACGCTGAGTCACAACGTTGTACAACGCTCAGTAGTATTGTACAACGCTCCAGTTAAAGATATTAAAATTCATGTGTACTTAAGGCAGAACGTTGTGCAACGTCCTTTACAGTTGCACAATGCCACTGGGTACCGTTGTGTAACGGCATATAGTGTTGTGTAATGGTCTTTAGCGTTGTATGATGTCCTTTTGAATTTGTCAGAGTTAGTTCTCACTGATACTAGTTCGTTTGCCAACGAAACTGTCGGAACTTTCGTTTGACTATACACTGCATCGTTGTGCAACGGCATTTGGTGTTGCACAACACTCTGACAAATTCCAACGGAACTGTCGGAGCTCTCCTTTAGCTGTACACTCCATCGTTGTGCAACGGCACATAACGTTGCACAACGTTCTGACAGTCTAACGGCTATATTAAATAGCCGTTTGATTTTACAACGGTAATATTCAACGTTGTACAACGCTATTTGGTGTTAGGCAACGTCATGCCCAGTTTTTGCTGGTAAACTGCTCATTCCGAGCTATATATATATCCACCATTGTTCTCTCTCTCTAGAGAGTTTTACTTTATCAAATTAGACCAGAATTGAACCTTTGAGCATAGGGACTCTCCCACTTGAGCTTTTTATAGCTAGATTATTTTGAGAGATAAAGTAGCCTCAAACACCACCGTCCCGACATTGTCGCTAGGTGTAAGTTGAAATAGATTGAGAGCTCATCTCCATTGGAGGCCTTACTGCCATTTGTCTTTCGAGTTAGACCGATCCGCCTCGAGTGTCATTGTGACAAGGTGATTCGGTTCGAAGTTGTAGTCATGTTCTTATTGGAATTGAACGGAGCGCGTCCTTTCGTGGTACCGAAACTTCCGGAGACGTACGACTAAGGCTAATCTTTCATAGCGGGTCGGAACTCCGTAATCACATCGAGTATTTAATTTCTCTCTTCCTTTCTCCCTTTAATTTTCTTACTATACTTGATTTACTTGTGTGCTTGTCAATTGTTGGGTACAAATTGAATTGTGTTAAGTTAGTTCATACCAAACCGGTCTAAAACTTCAATTGCTTCCGCTAAATCTTGTTTAAGCCGCCTCCTTTAGGGACAACAATAACAATATATTTTGATTTTATGTCTAATAAAAAAACAAATTAAATAACATATATATTTATATCGATGCTAGATTAAGCAATATATTTTTATTATCTAATATTATTTTGTTTCTTCATTTGCCAAAATATGAGGGCATCTTAAGCTAGTATATATAAAAGTCCCTAGTCATGTGTTTAGGGACGAATCTCATGCTCAAGAAAAATGTTATTTTATTTCAAGTTTTTGTGAAAGAAGGACATTTTTTCATTAATTTGCATTTTATTTTTAATTAAGTTCACTATTATATATGTATATTTGTTTGTTTTTTTATTCACATTATTATTGTATTTAATTCAACCATTTTAAATTTATATTGATCAAATTGAATGAGGTCGAGCTAGTGTTTTGGTGTTGGAAACTCGCTGGACAGTACGGACAATATCAACAATGGCGTTAATAGTCAAATCATCAAGATCAATATATATCTCAACTACAGTTCTATCACTGGATCGTTTTATGCCGTATTTGCATACTCTTCTGTGTAAATCGTCTACTATTAATGCTTTTTTCAACTTGCAGCATAATAAGATGTACTGGATCGGTACATGAAAAAGCTAGAACAAAAAATAGCCCGTGTCGGATCGTTTGAACTCCACTGTTTTTTCTGTAAACCGCGTCTTTATACATGTATATCCTTTAACATGCAACACGAACGCGAAAATCTGTGCTACATGAAATCGAACAGAGAAATAACAAAGGAGGGCTGCGCATGTTCAAAGGAGCTTTGATGGATTTTTTCGGTACAACTCCTCCATTTCTTTTGATGCGATAATATTTAGAATGTGTATAAAAAATGAGGGTTGTGCATAGATTTTTTTTATTGTTATAGAACCTCATGAAGTTTTAACTGAAATGCGCTTGATATTTTTTTATATAGTTTTTATTAATTATAATTATGTTATAATGAGATGATATTTTTCTATAATAGTAAATTCATTGGTATATACAAATCATTCATAATAATGTGTATCTGCAATTAATTTCAAATAAAATATATCATGAATTTTTCATTGTTATTGGGCGATCCATAATTTTTATATCATGAATTTTCTAAAAAATAAAAAAAATGGTAAAATTTATTTGAATTATCAAAAAAAATAGTAAAAAATTTCTAAAAGACATAAAATTAATTTTATTTTATAAGTTTTCAATGTGAAAAATATATTGAACGGTTTGGATCGGTTGTTTAAAATTTAAATGGTGAGATTGATCGTATTAGACGAATCCATCCGTCCAATATATTCGACATTAGTATTTCTTTTTTTTTTCCCGGTGATTTGGGCCGGCCGAAAGATAAAAATGTTAGGAAGTGCACAATTTTTAATTTTATAGTTAATTCCCTTTAATTAACCACAAACAATTATGCACAAAAGGGATCTAGTGCAAAAGCCATCCAAACACACAAGAGAAAGAGGGAAAAAGGGCTACCTCTTGCGAACTTGTAATCGCAAGGCTCGAATCCGTCGAGTCGAGGTTGCACGAACCACCACCTACGCCTTGGCCTCGAATCCACCAAGAGATTAATCACAACCTCGATCTATGCTAGTAGATGGGAGGTTGAGGCTAATCGCTTCCTTCCTTGCTTTCAATTAATCAATATTAATGGAGGAAGGTGTTTGCTCAACACATGAGCTTATGGGATGAGAGGAGAGAGCGAGCAAAATTCTGAAATTTTGCTCTTCTTTGTGGATTTCGGCCAAGAGGGAAGGAAGAGAGAGAAAGGGAATGGTGGCTAGGGTTTGCTCCCAACTTGACCCCTTTATATAGAGCTCTCTTGACCTAACTCCAAAACTTATCACTTGGACAAGTTTGCCCCTCTATGGCCGGCCCCAATAGTTGGGTTTAAATGGGCTACAACAATTATAATGGCCCATTTAATTATCTCTTAAGTTGCTCCTTTATTTCATCCATAATTGGGCTTTTAATTAACTAATTAATTAAAGACCCAAATAGCTCAATTAATTTAATTAAGTTGAACAAAATTAATTATTAACTTATTAATAATTATTTTGGGATTAGCTAGTACATTAATTTATTTCTATATGATCTATTTGACTTAATTAATTATAACGGTTCGCAACGGTATATAATTAATTAATCAACTTATCATATTTTCGTAATACACATTATTACGAATAAATAAATAATGTACCGTGTGATTAAAACTCTATTTGTGTGACCCTTTGAGGATTTATGCTACGTTGGCCATGGAATTAAATCGCTATTTAATTCTAATAATCATAAGCGGTATCTAGCAACACGTTATGACTCCCAATTCGCATAAATAGTGTACAGCTACAAAATCTCAATCCTGCATAAGAAATAATAGTATTTCCTTGTCCGATTCTTATGTCACATGATATCATCGCATAATCCAAGATAGGAATGTGTCACTCTTGCAGATTATACGTTTCTTGATCTAGAGATGACTGTATCAGTTGCTAGCAAACAGTCCACCTCCATCAAGGGGCCCAAACAGATATCATCGCTCACTAAGTTAATTAATGAGGGACATACGGTTTTCTTGATGAACAACTTTTCCCCGCACAATTCAAGAGAACATAAATAAAGTCCGTATAGCAGCCCTTATCAGGAATCAACGGTAGACGATATTTATTGAACCTATCCTCATGTGGAAAAGCTGAACCATCTCAAACTTAGAATCAAACTCAAATGAAATAAATAATGACACATAACACAATCCATATATTTATTTCACTGGGTCGCGTCCTGTACTATGTTCTACAACATATACATATGCAATTAAGTTGGCAACTCCTTACCTATGATCTGTAGAACTTAATCATCACTTAACTTGCATACTAATCTTATCCGATAATTAATATTCCTTGTTAATTATCAAGATTACGGACCTTTTAGATTTATTATTGTCATTTAATTATAAATGAACTACAGAGATCCACAATTCAGATCCTCAACCTGAATGATCTGTCAATTAATAAATCAAGGAATAAATGATAAAATATCATCAATCACATAAACCATAGAAGTGGCCATTTAATAATTGGCTCCTAGGACATAACTCTAACAATCTCCCACTTGGCCTAGAGTCAATCAACAGCGACTTCTAGCCAGTGCATAGTACTCAATGTAATATCCAAAATATACATGTCTCATACTAAAGCCTCAAAAGATAAAAAATACAACTCAAAGCCACTCAGGCATACGCCTAATCCCCATGGATGCAACGTGCAACTCATGTGCGGCTCGAGATAGAGGCTTTGTCAGAGGGTCCGCTGTGTTCGCGGCACCGTCCACCTTCTTGACCTTGATCCACCCGTCATTCACAAACTGACGGATGAGATGGAATCGTCGTAGAATGTGCTTGGTCTTTTGGTGAGACCTAGGCTCCTTGGACTGAGTTATGGCTCCTGTGTTGTCGCAGTAGAGATCCACTGGACCCGAGATGCTTGGAACCACCTCCAGCTCGGTCAAGAATTTCTTGATCCAAACGCCTTCTTTCGCTGCTTCACCCGCCGCTAAGTATTCTGCTTCGGTGACGGAATCGGCCGTGGTATCCTGTTTGGAACTCTTCCAACTCACGGCCCCACCATTGAGCAGATATACGAAGCCGGACTGTGACTTCGCATCATCTCGATCGGTTTGGAAACTAGCATCGGTGTAACCACTTACAACGAGCTCTTGGTCTCCACCATACACGAGGATGCTATCCTTTGTTCTCTTGAGATACTTGAGGATATTCTTGACTGCGGTCCAGTGTGGCATACCAGGGTTAGCTTGGTATCGACTAGTCACACTAATCGGATGCGCCACATCGGGGCGAGTGCATAGCATGGCATACATGATCGAACCGACCACAGATGGATACTTGAACTGATTCATGTACTTTCTATCTGCATCAGTCGTCGGACATTGAGTCTTGCTCAAGAATATGCCATGTGACATAGGCAAGTAACCCTTCTTGGAACTAGCCATGTTGTGTTTTTCCAACACTTTGTCAATATATGCATCTTGGCTCAAGCCTAACAACCTTCTTGATCTATCTCGATAGATCTTGATTCCTAGGATGTAGGCGGCTTCGCCCAAGTCTTTCATTGAGAACACCTTCTTCAATGAATCCTTGACTGCATTCAATTCGGGGATATCATTCCCAATCAAGAGTATATCATCAACATATAGGACAAGAAATACAACCACGCTCCCACTAATCCTCTTGTAAACACAAGGTTCCTTCTCACTTTGAATGAAGTTCAACTTCTTGACCTCTTCATCAAAGCGCTTGTTCCAACTCCTTGATGCTTGCTTCAATCCATAAATGGACCTTTGAAGCTTGCACACCTTGTTAGCATTCTTTGGATCCACAAAACACTCGGGTTGTGTCATATACACATCCTCTTCCAAGTTGCCATTTAGGAAGGCAGTTTTGACATCCATTTGCCATATCTCATAGTCGTAGAATGCGGCAATTGCTAACAAGATCCGAATTGACTTGAACATGACGACTGGCGAGAAGGTTTCTTCATAGTCAATACCATGAACTTGCTTGTAACCTTTCGCAACTAGTCGTGCTTTGTAAATGGTCAAGTTGCCATCCATGTCGACCTTTTTCTTAAAGATCCATTTGTTCTCAACGGGTTTTACTCCGTCGGGAAGGTCAACTAAGGTCCATACCTTGTTCTCATACATGGATTGCATTTCGGATTCCATGGCTTTGAGCCATTCCTTTGAGTCGGATTTTTCCTTCATGTCCTTTATGGTCAAGGGTTCGTCATTCGCAATGACGAGAACGTCGTGTAAACCTAAGTATCTTATAGGTGGACGACTTGGCCTTGCCGATCTTCGTAGGGTAGACGCTTGAGGTTCTTGAACTTGTTCCACAACGGTTTGCGGACTTAGTTCTTGAACTTCAAGTGTGGGTGCAACTTCAACATCATCGACTCGCGATATGTTTGAGTCTTCAATTGAGGGAGCTTGCTCTTGAACCTCTTCTTCCACAACAACTTGTGGAATGGGTTCGGCTACCACCTCATTTGGCACCACATTGGGAACAACTAGATTTCCTACTTGAGGCATCTCTTGTTGTTGCGGTTCTTGAATTTCTTCAATCACCACGTTGCTCCCACTACTTCTTCTTGTGAGAAACTCCTTCTCCAAGAACTCCGCATGTCGTGCAACAACTATCTTGTTCTCGACACGGTTGTAGAAGTAGTAACCCTTTGTTTCCTTAGGGTATCCCACGAAATAACATTTGTCCGATTTGGGTCCAAGCTTATCGCTCATTAGCCTTTTTACATAAGCTTCACAACCCCAAATCTTGAGAAAAAGCATGCTTGGTTTCCTACCAAACCAAAGCTCATAAGGCGTCTTCTCAACGGACTTTGACGGAACACGGTTTAAAGTAAAAGCTGCGGTTTCTAATGCAAAACCCCAAAACGATTTAGGCAAGTCGGTTTGGCTCATCATCGATCGAACCATGTCTAGCAAAGTTCGATTCCTCCTCTCGGATACACCATTCCATTGTGGTGTTCCCGGTGGAGTGAGTTGTGGAACGATTCCACACTCCTTTAGATAATCACCAAATTCGTGGCTCAAGTACTCTCCACCTCGATCGGAACGCAAGACTTTGATCTTTCGATTGAGTTGGTTCTCAACTTCATTCTTGAACTCCTTGAACTTTTCAAAGGATTCGGACTTGTGCCGCATCAAGTAGATATACCCGTATCTACTATGATCATCGGTGAAAGTGATGAAGTATGAATAACCTCCTCGTGCACAAATGCTCATAGGTCCACACACATCGGTATGTATGAGATCTAACAAGTCATTTGTCCTAATCCCTTTATTAGGAAAAGGCGCTTTGGTCATCTTTCCAATCAAACATGATTCGCATGTGTCAATTGGCTCGAAAGCGAATTGATCTAAGAGACCAACGGTTTGCAATCTCTTAATGCGTTTCTCGTTGATATGACCTAAGCGGCAATGCCACATTAGAGTCGTACTTTCATGTGAAATCTTACGCTTCCTACTGTCACGTTCAACACTCAAAACATGTTCGCTAGAATCAAACACATAAAGACCATTCAATAAATGCGCAACACCATAACAAACATCATCACGCAACAAAGTACTACTTTTGTTCTTTATTACAACACCAAATCCATCCAAGTCTAAACAAGAAATAGAGATAATGTTTCGAGTGATACAAGGAACTACATAGACATCTTTCAGTTCCAAAATGAAACCAGAAGGCAAAGTTACATCCACATTCCCAACGGCCATAACGGAGACGCACGTGCCGTTACCGACGCGGAGTTGTACTTCGCCTTTCTCGAGCCGCCTCCTACTCTTTAGTGCCTGCACATTTCGACAAATGTGAGCACAAGAACCGGTGTCAAAAATCCAGTCTGTGTTAGAGGTAGCGAGAAGGGTTTCAATGACAAATATACCTGAGGTAGAAGACTGGACGGTTCCCGCCTTCTTGTCAGCGAGGTACTTGGGGCAGTTTCTCTTCCAATGGCCCGTCTTGCTACAGTAATAGCATACGGTCTCGGAAGTGGCCGGGTTCTTCTTTCTCTTGGAACCCTCGGGAGCTCCCTTGGCCGGACCTTGGGGCGTCACCGGGCCTTTGCCCTTTCTAGTTCGGCGGGTCTTTCTTTTCTTGCTCTTCTTGCTCTTGTCACTCACCGCAAGAACATCTTTGGGGCCCTTCTCTTTCTTGAGACTCTCCTCCGTCTCGACAAGCATGTTTTGGAGATCATCCATGCTCTTGTCCATGCCATTCATCCGGTAGTTCACAACAAAACCGGTGAAGCTGTGAGGGAGAGAGTTGAGAATAAAGTCTTGAATCGCCCCTGATGGGAAGGGCGTATCAAGCCTTTCAAGCTGCCGAAACAACCCCGCCATCTTCATGACGTGTGGCCCGACTTCATGACCCTCCGCCAATCGAGTATTGGCGACGGCCTTGATGAGACGAGCCCTTTCGGTGCGGGCCTTGGTTTGGAACATGTTCGAGAGACGAGAGACCATTTCAAACACTCCTAGACCACTATCCATGAACTCCTTTTGGAGTTCCGACTCCATGACAGCGACAATCAAGACGGACATCTCCATGTCGTCCGTGACGTGCTTGTCATGTTCGTCCTGATCCGCTTTAGGGGCATCCGACTTGGGAGGCGCGGGGACGAGAGTGGTCAAGAGGTACTCCTTCTTTTCAAACCTAAGGACAAGCCTAAGGTTCCGGTGCCAATCCAGAAAGTTGGCACCATTGAAGGCGAGCTTCTCTTTCTCTAAAAGAGAACGTAGCGAAAAAGACGAGGAAGACATCTACAACAATTTTCAAATTAAAGGTCAATTAGTTTATGTTTTGTTTTAATTTCCAATAAAGTAAAACTTTCACTACTTTAATATAAGTCCCTAAAAGTAATGAATTTCCAAGACCCCCACTTTCGTTGAGATGATGCCGGCGTCGGCACAACATCAAAGCAACTAATAATGAGGTAGGTTCTCCTTAACCAATCATACAACTTTATGACTCTTGGTTCGCGTCGCGAACTTCACTCCAATGTCCAATCCGATTAGGGTCCATTGTTAAGTAACTCCTCTCTATTTGCTCCTTGCAAATTCGATTTACACCCCGACTACCTATGGTGGACCACGATGTCCGCGTCGGCGGAATGCATCAATGGCCGAACATAAGGCGTGAAGGGGATAGAGAGAAGGAGAGTGATTTGGCTCAATCGTTTGGGACAAACAATTAAGTGACTCTTGTTTGGTGGTCGTGTAAGCATACACCCATACCTATCCTATGACATTCATAGCATTCACAAACATTCACATAATAAGCATCTCAAGCATTGTTGTGGGTTTGTATGGCTCCCGCTTGCATTAGTTTTCGCCGCATCTCCATGTAGCAAAACTAATCTAACCTTTGTCCCTCCCACTAAATTCTATATGGATCTAAATCCTATATAAAATAAAGGAACAAAATTACATGTGTAAATTTCTATTCCCATCCTAACCTTAGGGGCATGCAAGTCTCTCAAGTTACACAAAAATTAATCAAAATTAATTAATGGCACCAAAGGCCTTATTACACACAATCACACATGCATTCAATTTACAAACCACAAGGCATTGAGTCATGAGCCATACTAAACCCACATCCTCCTACAAAACAAAGTTAGCACAAGTCTATCCACTAGTGTAATTTGTTTATAATTAATGACTTTCAAGTGTCTTTGCGTATTATTTGCCATTCGCAATTTCCGTGTATAAATGCTCAAATTTCAAACAACCAAACTTGTTTAAATTCCTTTTCGAAAACTTTTCAATCATCAAAAACTGAAAGGAGATCGCACAAGGAGTATCCTAATTACTTTTTCAACTAGTTTGAATAATTAGATAAATAATACTTTGATAAAAAAAGTATCTAATGGGACACGACAAAATCCACAGTTTTCGGTCTCCAAAAATTATGAAATAATTTATATAAGCTCCTTGTCTAGATTGTAAATACCAGTCAAAATTTCAGGAAGAGATCATATACCATCTGAGAGAATCAAAAAAGACAAATCTGAAACAAGTGCGCGAACGTACCGTTTTGAGATATTCTGTTTTTCTTCTCAACCATCCGGTCTGAAAGATCACCTTCCATCCATTTTTTTATACATACAATATACATAGAAAAACTTGTTTAATCTATTGGCTAACTATTCATGAAAAGAAAACCACTAAGTTCTGTTTAAGAAATTCAAGTTACAAGCTTAACAATCGACTAGACCTGTACAGGAACAGACTATCGACCGAAAAGATTTAACCTGGTTGAGGTACCAAACTTCCATGAACAATTATGAAATTAATTTTCCTGGAATCCTAACTTAAAATTAAACAACTCTATTCAAACAATTTTCCAGAAAGAGTTCTCAGTTGGTACAGTTTATTAGAACAATCAGTTTGTTCAATAAACCAGATCTGACGAGATCTTTCTTTTCATACTTGAAAAACCGCGAATTAATCTGAGCCATGCAACATTCTATACATGTCCAGAAAGAGTTTCAAGTCCTCTTTAAATCTAGCCAAAGAACACTGGTACTTATATTCAAAATATAAATCTTTTAAGCCATTCAAACAGAACAGTGCAAGCAGAAACTGGTTCTGCGCACCGTTGCCATTTTATTCACAGTAAATCCATACAATTTCAGAAAAATGTGAATCCAACGCCAAAAGAACCACAATCCACAGATCTACAACTTTCTAGTTGACAGAAAAAATTTCCAGAGAACATTTCATAGCGAAAAACGCATAACAACACAGAAATTGCTGTTTCCAGACAGCAAGCAATAGCATCAACTCTACTAATCCATTAATTAACCAATTTCTCTTAATTAAGTGTCAAAATAACTTAAGCACGACCATGTGCTCTGATACCACTGTTAGGAAGTGCACAATTTTTAATTTTATAGTTAATTCCCTTTAATTAACCACAAACAATTATGCACAAAAGGGATCTAGTGCAAAAGCCATCCAAACACACAAGAGAAAGAGGGAAAAAGGGCTACCTCTTGCGAATTTGTAATCGCAAGGCTCGAATCCGTCGAGTCGAGGTTGCACGAACCACCACCTACGCCTTGGCCTCGAATCCACCAAGAGATTAATCACAACCTCGATCTATGCTAGTAGATGGGAGGTTGAGGCTAATCGCTTCCTTCCTTGTTTTTAATTAATCAATATTAATGGAGGAAGGTGTTTGCTCAACACATGAGCTTATGGGATGAGAGGAGAGAGCAAGCAAAATTCTGAAATTTTGCTCTTCTTTGTGGATTTCGGCCAAGAGGGAAGGAAGAGAGAGAAAGGGAATGGTGGCTAGGGTTTGCTCCCAACTTGACCCCTTTATATAGAGCTCTCTTGACCTAACTCCAAAACTTATCACTTGGACAAGTTTGCCCCTCTATGGCCGGCCCCAATAGTTGGGTTTAAATGGGCTACAACAATTATAATGGCCCATTTAATTATCTCTTAAGTTGCTCCTTTATTTCATCCATAATTGGGCTTTTAATTAACTAATTAATTAAAGACCCAAATAGCTCAATTAATTTAATTAAGTTGAACAAAATTAATTATTAACTTATTAATAATTATTTTGGGATTAGCTAGTACATTAATTTATTTCTATATGATCTATTTGACTTAATTAATTATAACGGTTCGCAACGGTATATAATTAATTAATCAACTTATCATATTTTCGTAATACACATTATTACGAATAAATAAATAATGTACCGTGTGATTAAAACTCTATTTGTGTGACCCTTTGAGGATTTATGCTACGTTGGCCATGGAATTAAATCGCTATTTAATTCTAATAATCATAAGCGGTATCTAGCAACACGTTATGACTCCCAATTCGCATAAATAGTGTACAGCTACAAAATCTCAATCCTGCATAAGAAATAATAGTATTTCCTTGTCCGATTCTTATGTCACATGATATCATCGCATAATCCAAGATAGGAATGTGTCACTCTTGCAGATTATACGTTTCTTGATCTAGAGATGACTGTATCAGTTGCTAGCAAACAGTCCACCTCCATCAAGGGGCCCAAACAGATATCATCGCTCACTAAGTTAATTAATGAGGGACATACGGTTTTCTTGATGAACAACTTTTCCCCGCACAATTCAAGAGAACATAAATAAAGTCCGTATAGCAGCCCTTATCAGGAATCAACGGTAGACGATATTTATTGAACCTATCCTCATGTGGAAAAGCTGAACCATCTCAAACTTAGAATCAAACTCAAATGAAATAAATAATGACACATAACACAATCCATATATTTATTTCACTGGGTCGCGTCCTGTACTATGTTCTACAACATATACATATGCAATTAAGTTGGCAACTCCTTACCTATGATCTGTAGAACTTAATCATCACTTAACTTGCATACTAATCTTATCCGATAATTAATATTCCTTGTTAATTATCAAGATTACGGACCTTTTAGATTTATTATTGTCATTTAATTATAAATGAACTACAGAGATCCACAATTCAGATCCTCAACCTGAATGATCTGTCAATTAATAAATCAAGGAATAAATGATAAAATATCATCAATCACATAAACCATAGAAGTGGCCATTTAATAATTGGCTCCTAGGACATAACTCTAACAAAAAAAACCATACTAATTAATGAGTGGTTGCTCTAATCTAATTAAATATGGCAATAACCTGCCATATTTAATTTCAACCACCGACCTGACGTCCTAAGCAGTTGTATTCTTGTCTCTATACGATTCCCACTTTCCGTAGTATCGATCGAGCTGACCGAACCAGCGATTCATGTTGTGATCCTGCTCAGCTGAAATGCTTTTGGAGGTGCAATCTTTTTGTTTAATTTATTAATAAGAAAACTGTTAACGTAAATTTCTTTGCTAAAATGTGTATATATATTGAGCTTATGATTCAATCTGAAATATAATTACTGAAATTAATGTAACAATTATTTTCAAATTGCACAGCTATATGCAGTGACGAAGCTAGAATTTCGTGTCAGCAGAGTCCGTAAAATTTTTTTTGCTGAAAACATATGTATGATGTAATGTCAAATAAAGACATAGTATAATAATATTTTTTAAATAAACAACTCTATAATAATGTTACATAAAAAAATTCATGAGAAATCAAATATGTATTATAATAACAATAAAAAATCTAAAATAATATATTTAATATAAGAAATAATAATTCAAAAATCAAGACTAAAAAAAAGTATACAATGATTTCCTCTGAATTTTTTTTCTCTTAATTTTACATAATAGGTTCATTAGAAATCTCATTGAACGCTTATTTTTCTATATTATAGATATATAAAAATGGAAGGTATACGGATGAGTTCGGCCACTATTCAAACCACAATATTTTTTTTATCTTTTTGTGCTGTTTGGAATTTTTTTGACAGGAACAATATTTAAGATTTTTAGTGACAATTAATTTATATAATATCCGAATTGTATTTTTGATCTTCTATAGTATCTTTTGTTTATAATGTTCTAAAGTTCACAAAATATTATATAGAAGAATCACACAACGCGCGAGATTCACGCTAGTATATATATGCTACAAATAATTATTCATCCAAATATTCTATTTTATTCATAGTTTTGTCTTAATAAGATTCATTGGGAGGAAAAAAAAAAAGCGATTGGTCAGGAACAAATACTACCTGGGCCCCTATACGATTTTTTAGACGTCGTTATGCAATTTAAATTAAACACGACATGTTCAGCTAGGTCCTTCAAATTTTTGAGATGGGTCCCTAACTTTTTGTAATTTTTTTTAATTACAAACAAATACAATATCAAATTAAAATTACAAATAAATGCAATATCAAATTAAATTTTTTTTTGAGGTGGGTCCATGGACCCACCAAACTTTACATGGCTTCGTCCCTGGCTATATGTATATATATATAGAAAGGCTAACATGTCATCAATTTGTCATTGAGTTGTTTTTTCAAGATTCAAAATTCAAACGGTCAATCCAAATCGTTCTAGTTGATCACTATATTAATAAACTCTTGGAGATCAAATTTTATAATAATTTTTTTTAATTCTTTGATTGTTTATTACGATATTTTCAAATTAGAGCGCTAAATATTCCATTTATAAGTTCTAGTACTAATCAAAAGGACGACAAGAAGAAACTTTATTTTTAGAAAACATCGTAGCAACGGTCGAGGAAAGGAACTTGCGTGCACCTTTCCTCTAGTTAGACGTGTTGACAACTTTGTACAGATGCACAGCGGCGGTGCAATACATTGTGAATTACTTGTCTGAACTCTGAAACCGTGGAGTGTATTTAATAATTAGAAATTTTGTGGTCCCACTTCTGTCGTATTATTCGTCTTCTGTCGCGCATAATTTTAATGCGAATTAAAAAAATCTATATACCGTTTGCTCAATGCGACAGAAACATACAAACTAAAAAGAAAAAAAAAACGAAATGATGTACATTAATTGTAATTAGGTAGGCGCATACGGTTGGATGCATGCAAAGAGGAATTATTTAAATGAAAATTTATAGTATTATTTTTCAAACAATAAGAATGTTGGAATTTTATTTTTATTATTATTTTTCTATATATATCGCCTGTGCGCTGAGGAGGTCTGTACGTAGCTACGTAGCACCACACATGACACATCATCCTTATGTGGGACTCGAACTAGCATTTTCTCACTAGGAGAGCAACGATATTATAGAAAATTAGATATTCCTATAAAAATAATTCGATAAATATTCAAATATAAGTAACTTTAAAAATTTATTGGACTTTTGAATCGCTTCAGAACTAGTTCAAATATTTCTTTTCAAAATGGGGCGGATCCAGAATTTATATATATATATAGGAGCAAAGATTTGACAAAAGCCTAATTTAACAAAAGAAGATACATGTTTTGGTCAAATTTCATTATCTGAAAGCCAATAATTAACTGAGAAATAATTAAAGTCTAATTTGAATAAGGAAAAATCAGATGTGATTTGTACAATAATTTACTTGCGTAAATGATTTATCTTCTAATTCAGAGAAGAGAATAAGTTAACACTTAAGACTAATGGGTTTCAGTATTTTGAACTCCTGAATAGGCCTATCACCATGGGCGAAGCCACATTAATTTTGGTGGGTCCAAGGACCCAGTTGGGAAAAAAAATATTTAACATAGCATAAATTTGTAAATTTAAAAAAAAACACTAGAAGTCAGGGATCCATTTCAAAAATTTGAAAGGCCTAAGTGAACAGGTTGTGTTTGATTTGAATTGCATAGCTACTCTTGAAAAATCGCATAGGAATGCTGGTCACATTTGTTCTTCTCCCTTCCTTTGTAATGAATCTTATAAGATAAAACTTAGAATAGAATGAGAGATGTTTGGATGAATGATTGTTTTGTAGTATATATACTAGGGAAAATATCGTGCATCCATATAATTTTTTTTTTTTTAGTTTAAGGATTACAACAACCATTATATATAAAAAGCTGCTATAAAAAAAACTAAAAGTACTATTTGGACATTATATAAAACTGCCACCAAAAATCTCAAAACATTGTTCTTGCCATGACATATCCAAGCGCCATAGAAAATCCCAAACATTGTGCTAACTACAGTGCCTAACCCATTCGTACATGTTCCATCTTTATAAATTCTATAATAGATAGAAAGAGAGGTGTTCATTGAGATTTCTAATGAAATTATTATGCAAAATTGTTAGAAAATCAAAACTCGTAGAGAATTGTTATAACTTTTTAATTGACTTGAATTATTATTTTAAATATTGGATATATTATTTTTTTTATCTCGTATAGATATATTTAATTTTTCATAATTTTTTTTATGTTACATAGTTTTAGAATTGTTGTTTGAAAACTATTGTTATACTATGTCTATAACAGATGTTATTTCGTACATATTTTTTTTTGCAAAATAATTTTATGGATCCCGTTGACATTAATTTCTAGTTATGCCCTACCTATCACTTAAGTTCATTCTATAATTTACACCTCTAATTAAAAATTTTAACAATGAGGAAGACCTCTTAACTTATTCTCTTTTCCTTATTAGAAGATAAACCATTTATGCAAGTAAAAAATTTTCCATTTTTTTTATAAAAAATTATTATTTTTTTAATTATCCGAAAATTCTGGGTGGTGTTTTGGACACGCTAAATTACTCTTGGAGCATTCCGGTGAATTTTTTGGACAAGCATACCCTTGTAAAATAAAGTAAGATGCTGCAGTTAAGTTTCCCATTTCTACCCTTCAATGTTTGGTACACCTCCATTTTGACATTTTTTTTTCTTTTTTCTCATTTTAAATCAAATCAGACGGCCCAAATTATTCAAGAAAGAACATAAATTTAAAAAATATTGATTGTTCATACAAAAAATAATCTAAGAACATTAAAAAAATTGGTAATTTCTTTCTCTACGATTCAAACTGATGTATTAAATTGTTTTAACAAAAGTATATTCGCTTTAAAATTATTTTTCTAATTTTTTTTTTCATATTTTTCTGATTTTTAAGACATAAAAATGATTTTTTTTTCGCAATGATTATCGGTTCAGAATGATCCTTCAAAGTGAACGATTAAAAAAATAACCTAAGAACATAATATTTTATATTGTTTTAAGAGGTAATTCAATTAAGGAAATATAACGTGATATATGGAAACTGTAAAATTTATTGTAACTTATTTCCTTGATTTTACATGGGTAAATTTGTCCAAGAAAAAAATAACGGAATGTCCCCAGTGTATTTTTGGGTGTCCAAAGCACCGCCCGAAAATTTTTGATCTAATAATTACAAACAATTCAATATTTAACAATTTTTTTACAAATTGAAAAATTATAAAATTATTTTTGGATTTTTTTAAATTAAAAACAGTAAAATAAGTGAAAGTATATTGGAATTACGTAATTTTGTAATTATTGATGTTTTTTACATCAAAATATATTTTGATAAACTAACATTTGTGGGGATTTTGGTCTCAACAAAGCAAAAAACGATGAATCGCTCAAATTTGAATCGCTCAAATTTGCACTATGTTTGGCAAACCCACGAACTAGCCTAGTTCGCGAACTAGCTAGTTCGCGCGCAACCAAACATGGGCCGAACTAGAACAAGGCCTAGTTCGCCTCCTTGTTCTAGTTCTACCAAAACCATGGAATTAGAACTAGAACTAGAACAAGCCTTGTTCTAGTTCTTGTTCTAGTTCGCCCATTTGCCAAACATAGCCTGTATGTTTGGTTCATTCGCGAGCAAGGGACAAACAAGGGAGGTCTCAATTAATAGCTAGTTCGCTACCCATGCACTTCGTTCTTAATTAGTTCGCCAAAAGGATGGAACAAAGAACAAAGTGCTAGTACGTTCGCTGTTCGTGGCCAGTAGTTCACTGTTTAGTTCGCGTAAATAAGAGTTGTTCGTGAACAACTCGTTCAGTGACGTTATCAAACACATCAATTATTTATATTAATTATGAGTAATGATAGAGTCAAGCATAATTCGATCGAGACTCAACTATGAAAATTTTAAATGATCGATCCGAACTGTTTAATGCGATCTTTAGATTGAAATTTTCTTGAAAACTAAATTTTATATTTTTATAAAAAAAATTAATTATTTTTTCAGATTTTTTAAAACTGAGGGTCAAGAACTTATTAAAATTCAAATAAATAGTAAAAATTTTAAAAATATATAAAATTTGATTTATAAGAAAATTTCATTATATAGGACAAATTGAGCAGTTTGGATTGGCTGTTGGAATTTTTGAGATCCGATTGCGTTTGATGGGACAAGTATCAAATGAATTTGATTATAGTATCAATGATATTATTACATAAGTCTCTACAAATATTACTTTTATCTCAATAAAGTTAGAGCCAAACGTATTTGACGTCAAATGTGATTCGAGACTCAACTATTGAAATGTCAAACGACCAATCCGAACCACTCTGTGTGATAGTCATATTAGAATTTTCCTAGAGACAAAATTTTATTTTTTCTGAAATTTTTTACTATTATATTTAAATTTTTTTAAAAATTAGATGGTCCATAACTAGTTAGATTGAAATTTTTAAAAATTTAATAAAAAATAGCAAAAAAATTTGAAAAGAAATATAAAATTTGATCACTAAAGAAATTTCATTATGAAGAACAAACTAAGCTGTTTGGTTAGGCTATTGTAATCTTGCAAATTGACATATTATCGTATTTGACGGACTCAAGTATCAAACGCGTTTGACTCTTACATTACTCGTTTTATCTAATAAAAAATTCAATGACATTCATATGAAAGAATTAAACACTGTTATAGACGAGAAAATTAATCTCATCAGAAGTTCAACCTCAAGAGATGATGCACTACAACAAAAATGATTTTTAGCACCACCACATTAACACCTGTTTTTAAGAAAACCGGTTCTAAAAATATGCAGTGGCAATTTCGTAATTATCAAAGTACCTTTTTAAAACCGGTTTAAAACCGGTTCTAAAGAGTTGCAGGAAAAGAAAAGAAAATATGATCTCTTTAGAACCGGTTTTTCTAAAAAACCGGTCTTAAAAATAAAAATATTTAGGACCGGTTTTTAGAAAAACCGGTTCTAAAGAGAAACTGTATTTTCTTTTTTTTTTATCGGAACTCTTTAGAACCTGGTTTTCTAAAAAATCGGTCCTAAAACATAACGTGGATTTGAATTTAATACAAAGTTCTGAACTCCATTTTGCCACCTTGTTATAAAAAAGAAAAAATCCGAACTTGCCAAAATAAAAGACTCTGTTAGTGCAACAACAGTAAGTTCAATTATAAGTTTTTTTTTTATTTTGTCGTTATATGATAAGGATAACAAATATTTTTTATCGTTATATAATTAGAACAACAAATATATGTATGTATATTTCTTTCTTCAATTGTTTGACTCGATAAGAATCTCAATTGTAGCAATTAACCTGGATGGTTGCAAATATGTTAAAGTTTACTCCAAATTAAAAGAAAGAAAGCTGAATACAAACCATTTTGACATTAAAAAACAGATTTCATTAATTTTGACAAGTTTGACGAAATAGATTGGATTATCCTCAATCCAAAAAAACATAGCGCATTCGCTGCGACTGCCATGTCTAGTTTTAATTTTAAAATCTGGATTCTAAAAATAAATTCTAAATTTTATTGATCAAAAGAGAGTAGAAAAATATATATGCATATATATAGTGATCAAATCAAAGTGTCTTAATTTTTGCGATTACTCAAATTTGAAAGTTTGAAATTGTACATATGTTCATTTATATTAATTTCTGTTAACGATAATATGTACTAAAATATAATGTGTAATAAAAAATATATATAGAACAAAGAAGCTACCACTTTTTGGAGACCAAATAGTACAAAAAAATTTAAGACCAAATGTTACATTTTTTTTTTTCGAAATTTTAAATTATTTTGTTTGAAATTTATTAAAATTCAAGGTCCAAAACCAACTAGATTAAGAATTTTATGAAATTCAAATTAAATAGTAAACAAATTTGAAAAAAATATAAAATTTGATCGGAGATTTCATTATGGAGAAAAAATTGAACTATTCAAATTGGTAGTTATAATCTCAAAATTTAAGATCTAACATGAGCTCAAGTGCCAAACACGTTTGGTCTCTATCATTACTGAAATAATAATAGTCACTTTACTTATTGAATACTAAATATATAATTAAAATTAGCGCGCACATCAATTTTTTTTTTTCCAAAACAAAAGGCAATTAACCATATATGTTATTATTTTCTATGCCAATAAATTAAAACAAACAATTCATAATGTACTTTTTCAAACTATAGTCCTTTCTAACTAGCTGATCAATTTATTAAAGTCAAATTATTGCAATAAAGAACCCAATTTATAGATCAGCAGTTCATGTGTACAATTCTATTACGTTTTGTTACAGATTAAGCACTATATAAAGAAGGAAGAAATGATAAATTTCCTCATCCTGATCATTGTTCATGTGTACAATTCGTTATTAAAAAGTGCACAATTCTATTTTGATTACGAATTTGGATCCTTTTCTGATCCTCTGCGGCCCTTACTACATGATTTTCCGAACAAGAGCAAAAACTGTGTATGTATGAAGCACACATGTAAGACACACAGAACCTACGTCACAAAAGTTCAAATGTGCTTGTGAATGGTATGCAGATTATTGGTACATCTGCTTGTGCTTCGGATCAATAGAGAAGTTATTTCTTACCCATTACACTATTGATGTAGAATAGACGGTATGGAATATCAAAAATAGCCAGTCTGTCGGATTAATCAGCGATAAACCTCTTCATTTATTCTCCCCATCTCCTCTCTTTTGCTCTTGACCCTAAAACAAAACCCTAGAACTCTCCGCCTGCCTCCTCCACCTCCGAGATCGCCAGCGCCGGCAGCTAATAAGTCCTTCTATTTGGTCTCTCTACTTCCCTCTCACACTTGAAGTTAATTTTTATGTATAAAATTTCGAATGTCACGCACCCCCTCCCGTCACCCCCTTCACACACCTCTTTCTTTCCCCCTTCCACAAAATTGACTTGATTTCTACTCTCTCTCTGCCTCAAACCCTAGAACTCGTGTTTCACCTTGCCAAAAATTATTGTCACAATCATGTAGTGCCTCCAAAACTGCTCCAAACCCTAGCCTCACTTCAAATCCGACCCGCTATGGTATAGGAATTTCGCTATGATTGATGCTGAGGTGCGAGCCCTGCTCTCTCTCATTTAGTGAGAAAAAGAAAGGATGCGATCAAGAGGTTCTTCCTTTCTATTTTATTTACTTTTTGTGATTCTTTTTGTTGCTTCATAAACTCAGTAATTATTTGTATTTATCTATAGATCAACCTTGGCGAAGTTCAAAAAAGACAAATTAACCCTTTTTTTCCGATATTGTGGATGAATTGAAAGAAGTTGTTATTTGATTAAATCAGAATTAAAATTGAACATTTTGGCTCTTAGCAGTATCTGTGTCACTTGGATGGACATACAAGCAACCTTAAGATTTGATCATTGAAAACTGAACTATTATGAAAATGGTTATTTGATCATTAAATAATATGCATAGAATTTTAGTTCAGTTTAACACGAAACTGTGATGACGGACAATCGGAGAGTATGAATCATGTGCCCTTCTTTCTTATTTTCTAGCATGGTTCTCATAATGTTTCTTTCTTAACTTGTAAGTTGGAAATTGAAGGTATAAATGGATGACTTCTGGAAAAGCAAGCACAAGCCGAACTGACGATTGGTTCTAGCCTGGTCAATCCTGGTCAATCGTGGAATACCTCAGGTTTCTTTCATTTTAATATTTAGATACAGCTTGTATATAGCCCCTTTTACCAGATATTTAGTTTATTTCTTTATTCAGTATGAAATAGGGATCAAACATTAGATTATACTTCATAAACCTGCCAGAGTGGACCATAGTGGATCATGCATGCTTGGCTTATTCTTATGTCTTTGTACCACTGTATGATATTCTTAGTATGATTTTATTCTTATGTTTCTATACCACTACATGTACAGGTTCTGATGCTGTGCAATACATCTTGAATCATGCATCTGTTCAAGTCATATTTTGTTTGCCACAAACATTAAGCATAGTAAGCTTTCTCCATTTATTATTATTTCTTTTAATTACTCCTATTGAAATTCTAATAGAGGGAATCTAATATTAACATTCTACTAGTTAGTGATATTCCATCGATTTGTGCATCATTAGGCAAGAAAGTCGTGGCCGAGCGAATGTGGCCAGAGGGCACAAAGGTTGTGGTTGAGCGTAAGAAAACCGTGGCCGTGGTGAAAGACATCTTTTAAGGATTTTTGCAATGATTATATTGTAGTTATATCTTGTAAATAATTTGTTTATTACTTCTATTTTGAATTTTGGTTATTATATGAGGATGTTGTGTTATACTATTTTAGGTTGTAAAATAAATTATTGATATTCGAATTAATTAATTTTGAATTTGTCAATATTGTGCATTGTCTACATTTTATTAAATTATCATTTTATTAATTTATCTATTTGTGCATGCAGTAGGATGAGATTATAGAAAAAGTCACGTGCATCGTTAAAATTTAGAGCTACAAATCTGTAGGACCGGTTTTTTACTTAAAACTGGTCTTAAAGATTGCATCTTTAGAACTTGTTATTAGTACAAAACCGGTTCTAAAGATGTCTTGTTTTTTTCCATTACAAATCTGGCTTGTTTTTAGCATCGGATTTTTAGCACCGGTTTTCAATGATTTTTAACACCACTCATCTTTAGCACCTATGTCCAACCGGTGCTAAAGGTTTCTATATAACCGGTTTTAATGCTCAAATATGACGTAGTGATGCCTGATCTTTTTGAAGCATGTATTATTTACATAAATGATGTTTCATCATTTAATTAATCAAGGAAAGCAGAATGTACGTGCATACCATAACCCGACATCACGCGCGTTACGCTACGAAATCATAGATACGGATAGGCCTGTCAGTATTAACGTTCCGCCATCTGTTCCGTTCCGTTCCGTCGAAACGGAACGTTAAACGAAAGAGGAAATGGGTTCCGTTTTCAGAAACGGAACGGAAACGGAACTGAAATTTGTTAACGTAAATGAAACGGAACACGGAAATAGGGCTGAAATCAATAGGAAATAGCGACGGAACGTTAAATGGAACAGATTTCTATTACGTTTGATGAAACGGAACGGAAATGAAACAACCATTTCGTTCCGTTACCGAAACGGAACGGAAATGAAAATGGCTGTTTCCGCTTCCGGTATAAACGTTTGACAGGCCTAGATACGGACACACCATAAACGGAAACCAAAGAGACACGACTCTAAGTCTCTAACCTAGCTAACTTTGGAATATAGCCAAAGCCTAATGTCGAGTTGTCGACCTAACCCTAACCCCAGCTAGTAGTAGGTTCTTTAGTGTTGTAGCAGTATATATACCATTATTTCAAAAGATATATGTTGTATTGTGTTTTTTTTTTTGTTTTGAGTAAATATGGATCATGTATCAAATTGTTAATGCATGTACATCAGTAAATGTGCTGTTAGCTAGCTGTATTATTTAATGCTTAGCATTTAAACATAGCGCGTACGCCACCCCGCGTGGTACTTTCGTAGTGAACCCTTATTCATGCTGTTGTTGTCGTATCAACTATCAAGTGGAGATTTGTTCGGCTCTATATAATTGGACGGACTTGATCACTGTCAAGAAAAAAAAAAAATAATAAACAGTTCAGAATAAAAAAAAATTTTCATTTTTTTAGGTCGGGAACGATAAATTTTATTAAAGAAAACTATTATTAATGAAATATTAAAATAAAAGTTTTTGTATCGCTATTATATCGATACGTAACATTAAGTCATTAAACAATTAATGTAAATGATAGAGCTGGGGGCCTAAATAGGAAGCCCATTTGCTTCGCAAGACTGCCTAATTCAGTCGCCATGAAAAGTGAGAGGGAAAAGATAAAAGGCGAAAAATACAAAAAGTAGCCGAAATTCAAAGAGATAAAGCCGTTTGAGAATAACAAATTTTGTTCGGGACTGTACTGTACTCTAAAATCGAGGCTGGGCGGAGGAACCTAGCTAGCAAAAGAATAAGGCGCTCCGAGATGAGGTGGGATCGATGTAGTAAGGCCGCTTGGGGAGATAAACTCGGGGAGATCAAACGGGTCAAGTTGCCTAACGGCTGTCACATGACATAATCAAGGAAATCTCTCGCCTAGAGCCTATATATGGCCATGTTTGATTCACCTCAAGTTAGTACTTAACCAAACATACCAAAGTTAGTGCTAACTTCTTCTAACTTACTAACTCACCAAAAAGCCAAGTTTGTAAACATCCTTCAAAGTTTGTGATTTCATTTTGATTAATTATAATAAAATATAATATTTTATTATTATAATAAAACATTAGTTCTAATTATAATAATAAAGTAAATTAATTAGTATATTTATTATTATTATTTGTAAGACTTGTAATCATACTAATAATGATAATCATAATTACAATAATAATATATTAATAATTAATATTTTTTTATAATAATAATATATTATTATATTAGTTATAATTATAATTTTTTATAATATAGTCATAATATAATTATTATTAATTTAGTAATCATAATATTGTTAAAAATTATAATTACAATAATAAATCAAATCAATAAATATTATTATTATTATTATTTGCAAGAGTTGTATCATATTATTCATGTAATTATAATTTCAATAATAAGAAAATTAATGAATTATATAATTATAAATATAATAGTATTATTGTTATTATTATTATTATTATATATATATGAACTTTAATTATTTTTTATAATAGTTTTAATCATCATAATCAAATTTAATTTAGTTACAAAAGAAAATAAAAATAAATTAATATTTTATTCATTCTCTTCATCTCTGACTTTAATAAGCGACACCAAACAACATTCTCTAACTCCAAGTTAGCACTAATTTTCTACAATCTCTAACTTCACTAATTAATTTGAATAATTTCAACTACTAACTTTAAAAATACTAACTTCGACCTCTAACTTCAATAACTTCACCTCCAACCAAACGTACCCACGTATAAAAGGGGTAGATCATTATATATATAGCTAGGGCCTAGGGAGTTAGACTTTCACTACACATATACACCATTGTAACACATCATTGTAACGTACACTATTGAGCAATAGAGACTTGACATTCACCTCTAAATTTGAATTGTATTGTTGATCTCTTTATCTAGTTAGACGTATCAGTAAACAATTTTTATGTCAAATTCTTGTTCTAGTACGTAGTATACACAGAAATTAAAACAACACACACTTTTTAAGTCAGTTATTATCCTATAGTCGCGCGGTAACTGTACGTATATATGTGCTATCACATAAGGGCTCGTTTAGATGGGGCTAGAAATAACTTCTTTCTAGACATAAAATTCTTCATAAAATTATACACTTCCCAACATTTTCTTCCTAAAATCCTTATTCCTTATTCCCATACGATCCAAACGAGCCCTTAAAGAATTATTTAAAATAAGTCGACTATGCTTTTTGATAAAAAATTGAAGCTTTTGTAATTTTCATACGTATATATTCTAGTAGTGGTTGAACGACAAAAAAATGTCAATGCATCTTTTTTTTTTTTTTTTTTTTTGCGCAATGCGATTCTCTCCATCGATCTCTAGAGAATCATGATTATTTGTCTTCCTCCAAATTGCATCAATTATGACAGTCCAACCAAATACTGTAGAAATTATTAGTAATTCACCTACTATGCGGTGGTAAGACCATGTGGCTTTTCTCTTCGCTTCTCTTTTCCATATATAGTTGCAAAATAAGAGACCAACAGACCAACCTACAAACGGAGCAATTGGACAAAGGGACACAATATTAGCTCTTTCGAAAAAAAAAAAAGCTGGCAAATTAAAGAAATTAAATGTGCATGAAATTTGATTAAAGGAAACGCCAAATGAATTAGTGAATATATAACTGTATAACTTTCATATTCTCAATGTTGGAGTGCAAAATAAAATTGTTTTGAATGTAATATAACTTGCCAATCAACACTACTTATAAACATTAAGTAATTCAAATTTTCTTTCTGGTAATTAATTTGCAGAATTTTTAAATGACTAGGCTCATACGAGTTGTACCCATGGATGGAAATTTGTAACGCCATAACTAATTTCCAGTAAATGAGATGGACACCCGAGTGCTAAAAGGAATATTCTTTCATAGAATTGCTTGATATATACTTGTTGTTTTAAAAAATCGGACCAAACATATTGATCGGAAATGGGTCAGCAATCCGGTTCAAAATTAGCCATGAAATGGTGGATTTAAATTGAAGTCGTGAAAATAAACTATTTCAATCAAATTGGTGGCCAGAACAGCCAGTTTAAATTTTTTTTTTTTTTACTTATTTTTGGTTTGTTTCTGCTATTTCAAATTTTTGGATATTTTGTGGTAGACTGGAATTTTAAATTGGATCAGATTCCTCATTAATTAATTGTATCGGTTTATAACTTCAAATAAACGATTTAAATTTAAATCATGTTAAAAATTCAGTTCATTGTTTTATGTTTCCTTTTCTTTTCTTCTTCTTTGTAATTAATTTTCTTTCCTCTTTTTCCACGCCATGTAAATGTTTTAATTTTATAACTCATAATTTTCTGAAATCGCTTTAACATGTTCACTGATTGAACTATGATCAAATCGATAATTTCGTTTAATTGATAGTCAGTTAAGTTTGAATTCAATACATCGTATATGTACCCCGATGGGGTCCCTTCGATGGCCTCTGGAGCATTATACTCTACTCTTTGAAGGAGAAAATTAAGTTGCATGTCCTTCAAGATCTGTGTCCTAAAGTGTTCAGTGCTATATATAAATATATATACCATCTGTAAAATTTACTAAAAAACGATGTAAATCTATTTTATTCTCGCATCAAATTGGAGAGTGTCATAACAACACTTACCCCTTTACTTCAAGAAACAAGTAAACAACACTTACCTCTCAACTACCGCCTTTTAAACTTCTATAAATACTCACTTGCCTTCTCTGCACATCTCTCTGTGCTGCACTTATTACTGCTCTCTTTCTCTCTCTCAAACACACATCTGCACTCTGCAACTTCTTTAAGGCCAATATTTAAAGAGAGTGAGACGAACCAAAGATAGACAACAAAGAAAGGCGGTTGCTAGGTTTAGATAAGAAGAGATGGTTCTCCCTCCTGGTCTTTTCAAGATAGCAGCACGTTGGCATTTCACATGCTACCTAGCAGCTCGAAAGATCAAAACCTTGGGTTTCCACCATAAAAATAACAACACCACCACCACCTCCTCCCGAGCACACCTCACACCCTCTCTACACACGGACGTCTCCAAGTGCCCTTTGGAAGGGAGAGAGAACCAAACTGTAGTTTGTGACTTCGATGGCACACTTCTCAGAACCACTTCTCTCTTCCCTTTCTTCATGCTTGTTGCCTTCGAAGGGGGTGGCATCCTTAGAGCGCTTATGCTGCTACTTTTATCTCCTGTTATCTTTTTATTGGGCTCAAATAGAGAGGTTACACTAAGGCTTATTATATTCATCTCCTTTTTCGGCCTAAGGAAAAAGGATGTCAACTTGGTTGCAAGATCTGTTTTGCCCAAGTTCTACTTGGAGAATTTGCACCGCCAAGCGCATGAGGTGTTTGCTTCATGTGGGAGAAAGGTGGTGCTGACAAGGATGCCTAGGGTTATGGTGGAGAGGTTCTTGAAAGAGTATTGTGGTGTAGAGACTGTTTATGGCGTGGAGTTGGAGATGATGAACGGAGGAGATTATTTCACTGGATTTATCTCATGCAGTGGCCATGTAGCAAAGCAAAGAGCACTCAAAGATATGTTTGGAGAGGTTAAAGCTGATTTAGGTCTTTTATGTTCATCTAATTCTCGTGATACTCTCTTGATCCCATATTGCAAGGTAATATTAATTTCATCCTTTGACAGTTCAAATTTTTGGAGCTGGGTATTTCTTTCTTTGTTTTTCCCCCTTTTTTGCATGCTTTCAAATAGTGACTTATATCACAACTTTTGCAACTATTGGTCTCTACGCCCGAACTTAACCGAATATGCCTGGATATTGGTAGGATTAAAGGAAAATAGTTTGAAGGCTATTATGTTTAGAATATATCCACAATATTTTAGTTGTCTTTTTTAGGTTCACTGTTTGTTCAAAGTTCAAACGAGAAAGAAAAATATGAAAAATTGTTCAAAGTGCAAAATCACCGATCAAACGATCATGGTGCACGGAACTCTCTATGCACCATGGTTCACAATAGATATTCTCTATATATATACTATAATGTTATTGTTTTACATTTGGGAATACAGTTTTATAAATTTGTCCTAAAACATAGTTTTTGTACATGAAAAATTAAGGATGGGGAAATAAAATTTTACCAATAAGTATTTAATTTTTTTTTTCTACTTACCATAATATTTACACCGTTTATTATGCGTTGCCATTTCCTTTTCCCTGTCCTTTTGTTGGGTTCTAGCAAGAGGGGGAAATAAAATTTTATTATTCGTCACAAAAATAATTTAAGCTGGGTGCAAAGAAATATTTTCGTTGTATTTATTGAAAAAGTTACCCTCTGCAATTTATTTTTTGTGAACATTTTTAAATGGGTGACAGGAACTGCACATATATATGCGCACAACATGGAAAACATTTAATACTTCCCGTGCGCTACTTATATTTCACATGTTTTCATTTAGTTCACTAGAAATTGAAAATTACCGTGTGTTTATTTAGTATTAAAGTTATTTTACTGAATATTGCCAAACATGTCTATATATGTCTAATTTAATTACCTAACTTGTCTGGGTATGGAATTATAGAATTTGTTGTTGTTGTTTTATTGGCAAACATATGTTTCGCTTGCTTTTAATGAAGAGAGGCACTTTTGCTTCAACCGAGGTCTCACCAAACAATCATTTATAGTTACAATATTTTGGGTAGGTGATCACACTTAAATTTAGGAATTCGGTAGTTGGCTCTCCTGTTGAAGTAGTATAATTTCATTAGCAATTCATCCATCGTAAAGTCGAATATTTAATTTACATTTGATAATTTCTAAAACGTAAAAAATGATACGCGACACATACACCAGTTTCTAAAACGTAAAAGATTGCACGATTATCTTTCCTTTTAGGTGGTACCCTATTGCGATTGTGACTCTTATGTAGTCGTTCATACTTGGTTATAAAAATTTTTATAGCATTTATCTCGAAGGGTGTATTTAAATTTGCTTGAGAATAAACCAGAATTGGTCATTTAAAATTTAAAATTTTATTTTTAAATAGTTTAGAATAAGTTTGTTAAGAACAAGAACATTATTTCTAATCAGTTTAGAATAAGTGACTTAAAATCTGAAATACATTTTTAATCAGTTTGTTTGAATTATAATAAATTTAATTTTTGTTCTAAATAAGTTTTTAATCCAGATTAAAAATTATTTTTAGTTTAGGATCACTTAAAAATAAACACTGTAAGAAATATCGTAGACAACTAGAAAATGACACTGTAGGCAACAAAAAATTGGTTACCGTTGTCCTTTTATTTAATTGGTACCAACGACCAAACTGCAATGTGATAATTCTTTCGTATGGTTATAAAAGTAAAATTTCCTCTTTTTTAATTAATATTGTTTGGTGAATATCTTTATAAGAGACTTTGGTATAGATGGACACTTATCCTAAATGTTACTGACAAACTATAAAACGGTCAATGAGTGCAAAATAGATATAGTGGTTGACATGTCTTCCTCTATTCAATTAGATCTGTACTGCTGTACATACTTAAATTGGTAGCCGAGTTACACTCATTTAATTTCCAGAATCTAACCTAAACTCTATTTTCCCTCTATCGATATTGAGTTATTTCAGGAAACATATGTGGTCAGCAAAAGCACCGGCTCAAACTCAAACAAGCTGCCAAGAGAGAAGTACCCGAAACCCCTAATCTTTCATGATGGCAGGCTTGCGTTTCTCCCGACACCTCTTTCCTCACTTTCTCTATTTCTCTTCCTCCCGATGGGCATCGTCCTTGCTCTGTTGCGCTTGATAATTGGCTTAATCCTCCCGTTCAAAATGTCATTTGTAACTGCTGCCCTTTGCGGTGTTCATTTACGTGTCAATGGACTCAGAAACCTTAGCAATGGGAAAGCTGAAAAATCAGTGTTGTATGTGTGCACTCACCGAACCCTAATTGATCCGATTCTGCTAAGTACGGCCGTACAGAAGCCAGTTCCAGCTGTTACATATAGTCTGAGCTTGTTCTCGGAATTTCTGGCACCGATGAAAACTGTGAGACTGACAAGAGACAGGGAGCATGACGCCGCAATGATGAAAGCACTGTTAAGTGAAGGAGACTTGGCAGTGTGCCCAGAAGGCACGACGTGCCGGGAGCCGTACTTGTTGCGTTTTAGTCCCTTATTTGCCGAAATGACCGATGAGATCATGCCAGTGGCAGTGGATGTGAAAGTCGGTATGTTTTATGGTACCACGGCTAGCGGTCTCAAGTGGTTGGACCCGCTTTTACTTGTGATGAACCCAACACCTTGTTACCGGGTTGAGCTGTTGGGCCGGTTAGAGAAAGGCTTGACGTGTGCCGGCGGGTGGTCTGCTGCTGAGGTGGCAAATAGGGTGCAGAGACAGTTGGGAGATGTATTAGGGTTTGAATGTACTGGGTTAACCAGAAAGGATAAATATATGATGTTGGCTGAGAACGACGGTGTTGTCTCAGTCAATCACCAAAATATAGGAATAAAACATGGGTGCAAGAATTAAAGTTGAGCGCTTTATTGTGGGTGCTAATACTATGATCTTTTTTCCCCCCCTTGTTTCTTGCTAAAATACCTGTTAAAACCAGGAACTCAGGTGTATTTGAAAAATTGTTTTGTGTGTTTATATTTCTTTGTTTTGTGTGTTTATATTTCTTTGTTATTGACGGTGTTTTATGCAATTCAACCAACCATCTGAGCTCAGCCTCTCAGGAATGCTTGTGCTATCCTTTTCTTTTTGCCTTCCTTAATTAGTACATATTTTTTAAACTTTTTTTCTTTTGTAGCGTCCGTTCAGGGAGGACCATTAACCGCTTGCCTGTTTGGCTGTTCATCTTATGGGAATCACATCCTCTGGATGGCCATCCAGTGGATGGTTTCGATCTCAGCCGTCCGATTTAATCTCAATGAACATGGATGCCCCGTGCATGATACCAGGATTGATAGGTCCGAAAAAATCTAACCGTTGAGATTAAATCAGACGGCTCGGATCGAAAGACGTCCACTGGATGGTTGAATACAACCATCCAGGATGCGCTCCCTCATCTTATGTTTGGCCTACAAAACTGTTACAAAAATGGTGGGGGTGAATTAAAAACTAAAAAGTACTGAATTACATCCAGGTCTACTACTACGTACTAGGCAGCCTCAATAAATTGTCGCACTTGTATACAGTATACATGCCGAATGGTCAAAATAAAGGGAAATTAATTCCCATTAAGAAGATGTTTTAATGCAATTAAATGTGTTTGGTAGAAATAGTACGATTTGAAATGACCCATCAATGGCCACTAGACCCTAGTCCTAGATTCAGAAACGCATAAATTCGAAAGTGGTACCTGTATGGCTTATATGTGGGTCCTACTGATAGAGTGATACTGTGAGAGGGAGTTCTCTTATAAGGCGAGCGAAAAGTTGCAGTCCTAGTCATAATATATTTGGAAGCATAGTTTTAAAATGACACTGTGATTCATTTTATACTTTTTTCCTTTCCGTATATTCTTTCAGACTTCTAGTCTTCTAGATATAGATGACTATTATGATTCTATGAACGAGAAAAGAGATTAATTTGTTCACTGATTTAGTGAGGAAATATTTAACTGGGGCATCTTTTCTTTTATTACTGGGCCAACTTCAATAACTACAAGTCTATAACTGTCTATTGTTAAAAGGACACTGTTATGAAGCTATTTTTAAAGAAATTATTTGTGAAAAGGACAACTGGAGGTGTCCCCTCCCATTTCAAATCACGTAACAGGATGTCTCCAGCCTAGGCCCGTTACCAGGTTAGCCCAGCTAACTTGTCAGAATTGGCCCAGCCTTTACTATTAGATCCTAAACTCACAGCTTGAGCTTGTAAATATTGTTAGATGTAAACTGCTGATTTCGCTTTATTAATCTTACAGTATTATATGTATATAAAAAAATATCATCTTTTGAGTTTGTTTAACATGATATGAAAAAAATGAAAAGACCAATGGCTTAAAATAATCAGAACTGGTGGCCGATTTTTCGATTTCTTGATGTTAAGTTACCTTCACCCCACCATATATGCTCCTCTCAAGTTTCTTTGCATGTATAGCTGTTTCCTTAGTATGGTCTCCTTGGGATCCAATCTGATAATATTTGTGCAATGGATCTAAATTACCATTCTGTTGTAAGCTGTATGTCATTGTAGGCCTCTATTATTTTCTCATGAGAATTATTCTTATTCGGCATTTAAAATAGATGACCATAAAATAAACTATTTTTTTTTTTCTGATATTCACGAGGCCAATGTGCCATATTGACATTGACTATTATGATAACCTTTATAATTCAGTACGTCGCTGGCATCGATTCTGTCAACGCTCATGTTTCGTATGGTAGCTGAATTTTATTTTATTTTTTCTCTTATTTCAATCGACTCCGTGAGACCTGTTTGCAAGTAAGTAAAAAGCACTTTTAAAGTACTTAAGATTAAAAATATTAGATAATACCCCCCATATCTTTCAAGATATAATAAAAATTCATAAGTAAATATAATATCGATAAACTGTATTAACAGATGAAAAATAAACTGTTTTAAGTTCAAATTTGCTGAAAAATAAATCCTTTCTTTTACGAGTCCCATCTTTATCACATGGTCTTACACACAGAAATTTCCTTTCTAAATTTGCTTTGATGTATTCGGTTATGAACCGATTGAGTTCAATGATTAAGAATAATTCTATTTGACTATTTGAATTGCAGCTGTACTCTTATATTCCAAAGATCAATTGGGCATCGGCCGATAATCAATTAATTTATGCAAAGTCCTCAATTTAAATTGACTCTATATATATTTCAACAGTTTGAATGCTTTACAAAGAAAATTTATTCCCCGTCATTTCATGCGGGAAAAAAAAACTAAAAAATGGCAGATGTATACTGTAAAAACATTATTTGGATGAGATCTAGCGATTTAAAATGTACCTAAAGTTTCACAAGAGTAATGTAGAAATTAACTTATTTTTTTTAAAATATATTAGATTACATAATTAAAAAAAAGGAAGAAATAAATAATTACAAGGATGAAAGGAAAAGAAAAATAGAAACTATATTAGAAAACTACAAATAGATTGTTGGAAAATAATAAAATATATAGACAAAAATAAACTGCATACCCTTTCTAATACTCTCTTATTGAAAATATACGTCTCTAATTTTTAATTTTTTTTATCTATTCTCTAATCATGTCAATAATAAATATTTATCCTTCTTAATATTTAACTGGAGTTCTAAATCATGAAAATCAATATAAAAAATATCAGTTCAAATTGCCCTTGTATTTTCTGTGTCTTCTCTCCTCTCTTGCTTTGCTGCGAGGAGCAGCACATTCAACTTCCACACCTTGGAACTGAACTAGGACTCGATTAAGATACTCTTGGTGGGTTCAAAGGAATATTCTTTCGTCTGATATGTCATGTGTTCTCTGAGAGCTGGCTTATCTTTCTCATTCCCTTGCCACGCATTTCGGAAACCTATTGCACAAGAATCTTGATTATCAAAAATAAAAAATTGCAAATGAACCTTTTTAAAGGTTTGAATAAACAGCCATCAATTTTGGCCCTCTGTTTTTGTTGGGCAAAAGAAATCTGAATTGTGCTAATAACAAAACCTAACTCGAGATTTACTCTTAAGGCAATAAGAAATTGTTCCAGTAATATGTACCACTAACTTAACGTTCATCCTAGAAAGGCAGATAATAAATATATATATCGAGTAGTGGGTAAACGGAGAGAAAACAGGCCCACTTTTTTTTTAATTGATTTTTATGATTTTAAAAAATCATCTAAAATAAAAAGATGGGTAAAATTCTATAATTGACATAATTAGGGGGGGTATATCTCAATATATTAGAAACCATTAGAACGGTATAAGGTGGAGTTTGCCTTTCAAACAAAGGAAAATGCATGAAAGATTAATTTATTATTCAAGTATATCTAAAACAATATTTTTATTGTAATTAAATAAGGTAAGTAGGTAACAGAAAAATATATATATAATGGGAAATTGATAAATAGTACATACTGCATGGTGCACTAACAATGGAGATCTTTAATTTGTCCAAACTCACATCTGGAACAAATCATGATTATGTTATTACATATGGAGAGGTTCCAATGTCTTGCTGTCACCACCTTATTTTTTAATTTAAATTGCAAAATTAAATTTCAAATGTCTGACCTGAATTATTAATTTTTGTCAATATCATTAGAGATGTATTTTCTTACATTTTTATATTTTTTTATATGTTTATTTGATATATACTAAATCAAAATATGAAAAGATGAATAAATCTAATTAATTATTTATTTTAATATAATTATTTTTCAATCCCTTTATATAATATCAAATGAGAGTATGAGACCAAAAACTATAAAATTGATCAATAAATCGTTCGATATGATGTTAAAATTTTAAATTTTGAAATATAAATAAAAAATTAAAAATATATATATATAAGGTAACTTCTATATGACACAAGAAACTATGTCCTCTTAAAATAATCACGTGAGTTAAAAAGTCGAACGTTTCAGTCGTTTTACTTCACAAATCCGACATTACTTGTTACTTATGTTTTAAAATTTTACTCCTATATATTGATGAATGAAATTAGTTCTACCAAAAATTTTTAAATAAAATCTATCTAAATGATGATGGTATCAGGGCATCTTTTGTTTGCCCAATTCAAATGGAAAACTTTTTTTCTTTGGGCCAAGTTGTTGTGGAATTAATATGTGGACATTCTTTCTATATCATGGGTACTTAGACCAATGCAAATAGCACATTAACAACTTTTCCAAATGTTAATTATAAACCAACCGTATTTTAGTTCGATTCTTACTACTTTACTAGGCAAAATTAACCGCGCATAGGAAGCAAGCCCTGGATTGAGGTGGCAATATATGACTCATTCTTATTCGTTTTTTACAAATAAAAAATATAAAAAGAATAGAAAAAGGGGAAGGGAATATATAAAATTTTAGGTTCCATGCATGTGATTTATTATTGCAAATTGACATATTCCAATCTGCAACCTAAATTATTAACAGCAATGATTCAAGTTAATTATTAAGCCAGCAGCAGACTATATATATCTAGCCTTAACGTCTTAATACCTGTCAAACTCAAATACTCAAACCTTATCCTACACACACCGAACCCTTTCCTTCCCACCTCTCTCTGTCTATCTCTAGCAATGGATAGTCCTCTTCTCATTCCCGCCTCCACAACAATTGAAATACAAGAAGAACCTGAGACCGCCACAACCACTGCCCCGACACCAAATTCATCTCCACCGTTCTTCACCCGTCAAATCCTTTATCGTTTGGCCATTGTCCTCGCTATTGCTGCTGCTTGTATCGTGACGAAACAATTGGTAGCGAACTCCTTCGAGGTTTCAGTTATCAATGCTGCTGCAGATACACCTATAGGCCATCGGTTTCAACTGAAGTTCGTCTCCAATGGTGAAATCTCACGAATTTTGTACAGGTCCAACAAAATCATAGAGCAAGTCCTCTATCCGACCAGCTCCTTTCCGAGAAAACCTATCAACCATATAACAATCCAATTATCGAATCAAACCTTGACTGACACGGTATCGGTGCATAATGGAATCAAGGCCGGTGAATTCTCAGTCATTCTCGGGCCTGACTTTTTATCATCTCCTAACCCAGCCATTGTTTTACGAACTGTGTTACACCATGCCATGGCACGTGTTAGGGTTTGGGACGGGCCTGAGGAAGTAGTGAGTGCAATGGTCAAATACCTTGAAATGCAAGCTACATCTGAAACAATTCATACCGTCGACACTGATAGTCGGCTGGATGGCTCTTGCTGGTCAGGCGGGTTTCTAAGATATTGCGAAAGCAGAGAGAAAGGGTTCATGGCAAGGTTGAACTGGCAGCTCACAGACCGGTCTGGTTTGGGTTTGTTGAACCGAAGTTTGTGCAACGCCTACAAGGTTTCGTTGACCACTCAACAAATGCCTACGCAATCCACCTCAGATTAGGAGGTTGGAACAGTTAGCACAAGCTTAGAAGTATAGGTGGAACCGGATCATGCCGTACAAAATCCTCCTACATTGAAAAAGAAATTATTCTTTCTAGCCCTATCAAAAATAAATACATACACCTGATGGTTATTTAGTGTACATTTTATTTTAACAATTATTTTTTTAACTGTATCTTGTTATTTCCTTAAAAATGTGTAGATTGTTATTTTTTAAATTTTTTTGGAAAAAGGTTCCAGTGTATATTGTTATTAAAATATTTTTTAGCATTTTTTTTCCCTGCACGTCTATTCAGATCTATGCTCATATTATAACAAAATAGATTTAATGCATAAGATCAATAATTTCTACATACTATATCAATCAGTTGTATACTAGCTACTTATTTAATTACTTTAATAAATGCACACAACATTGTTATAATTAAAAAGTAAAATTCGAAGATATGTGCAAATTTGCTTAATAAAGGATGTAATAATTGCGGCCAAAGTTATTTGTTTTATGCATTAGACACAATCAGTGATCATATGAATAATTTCTCTTGGTGTCTTAATTTGGTCTTGTTGGTCCAACAAGAAACTCGTGTAATTAATATGATGTTTCCCAGTTCAATCAAGATTACACAGGTCAGAATGGGGGCAGTTCCAGTTGGAGAAATTTTTATTTTGGCTAAAAAATTGTAATAATAGATGTTTCTGGACCCCTCCATGCACACCCATAATTAGATGCCAATCAAGCACAAGTGGTTATTTGTTACCCCTGAATTTGGATATACACGTCATTTTTTTTCAATTATTATATTATATATGTCGTTTCCTTGTATCTTGCACTTTTTTATATATAATAACGTGGATATTAAATATTGAGAAAAGAGAAAACGTATTACATTCTTTCATATTGAGTAATTAACGATACCAATCTTTTATATGATTATCCGTTAATGAACTGGGAGTTCATCTTTTCTTCTCCCATGGCTTCTCTGCTCTCTCCATCCTGTCAACCTGCTCTCTATCCTTCCTCTCCATCCTTCTCCTCCATTATCCCTACTTCTCAAAACTCATCAAATCCAAAATCGACAAAGGTGCTCACTATAACTGAGTTGGAAGTTGTTCAAACATACATAACAGCCCTTGCTGCTAAGATCAAGGCCTTAGAGAAGAAAACATCAGCGCATGAAGCAATCCTGAAATCAAAGCACAATAAGCTTAATAAATATCGCAAGACGGTGAAGGTTAAAAAAACTACTCTACAAAGGAGGCAGGAGTTTGTTTCAGAGGAAAAATTCATCTCCTGTGACATCATCTCTCGATTGAATAAAAAAGACAAGATTTTACGAAAGAAGGTGAAAGAGAAAAATCAGATGATTTTCGTGCTACATACTGAGAAAGCTAACATACAAGGGGGAGGTGCACCCCTTGGAGAAGTCACCAGTGCAGCAGTGCAACCTTTGCGCCCACACACCCAACGGAAGCCGATCTTGCACACAGCGGTCCATGAACAGACTCATACACCTAGTGTATCACAAGTTCAGGTACCAATCAATAATTATCCAAATGAAAGGGTGCCAAGGGGAGTGTCATTAAAAGCACCACATGCATCTGCTAGATTTTCCAGTTTTAATGAGAATAAATCAAATGCACTTCTTACCCCTGATGATTCTCCGAGGAGCCATAAGTCCCCCATCAAGTATGACACACACTCCAAAGACTGGCTGAACGCACATTCACAGAGACCACACCAAACCAGGGATAATCACCATAATGGCCCAAAAAAGGTATGTGATAATTACTGCTCAAATTCTGGGACTATTTGTTTCTCAAAACCAAATACTTCCCCCCTGACCAAATTGCCCCCCACAATTAATTCGCACCTCTTGGCCCTTCATCTCCTGCGAGAACCCCCAAAACCCCTCTCAGACATTAATCTTAATCTCTTAATCTCTTCACACCTAGAGACTAATAATAACACTCTACTCTCACCATTTATTACCGATACTATGTCCCTGGACACACCCAGTGAAAAGGTGCCTTCTAACACCCCTCCCATCTCTGACTTATACAACCCAATACCCAAAACAAAAATCCCATCTAATTCAATACTTGGCCCACACCCCACAACTCTGACACAGACCCAACCCAAAATGAACCCAACTGATGACTTACTCTCCCGTTTCGCCGCCTTATCTCCTGGCCAAACCAGAAAGCGACCACCTATTCGGCTGCCTACCCAACCATCCGCACCCATTGACTGGTCCCTAACAGCTTTGATTCGAGTTGTGTCCCTCCGTTCGACAGACATCAACTACTTGGCAACATCCATGAAACGGGCCTGGCGAGCACATGATGATACAATTTTCAAAACTACAAAAACTCTCAATATCTTTCAAGTCATTTTTACTAGGAAGGAAGATCTGTCTAGAGCTATGGATAAGTGCTTCTGGGATCTCAATGGGAATCCTGTCATCGTACAGCCTATCTCCAACCAACACGATATGGACAACCCTTGCATTATCAATATAGAGGTATGGGTGCAACTTCATGAAATACCGTCACACTTCGTGACACAAGAAGGGCTTGAGACGCTTTTCAAATCAATTGGGGAACCACTTTCGGACATCAAGGAAATTACTAAAGGGTTGGACACTTACTTCCGACAGCGGGTTCTAATTATGATAGACCAAAGTCTCGATACCACCATACCAATCGAGGGAGATGATGATGGAGAGATTCACATACAGGTAATCTATGAACAACTCAACAAACACTGCAGGTATTGTGGGTTCATTGGACATGACAAGTTCGACTGCCCGGTGCACACTAACAAACTTCGACAGACCGCTGGCTCTAGAGGTCAACTTACACATGCCCCTCACCCATCCACTCAACAGACATCCGCAGAACCCCGCAACCTTGCCTCTTCCCATCTTTCCACTGAAACATCTCTCGCACTCGGTATCATCCCCAACTCTCCTCAAACCGTTAACAAACCCAACACCCCTCGACCAGACACCCCACTCACTGATCACCCTTCCGACATCTTACTGCTGATGCCCTATCCCCACCCTCCCACCCAAACCCTTGACCTCAATATTCCACCACCAACCTCAGAACCACCTTACCCTGAACCCCACTTTCAGATGCCCGCACCACTCGACTCAATCCTCGACATGCCGCTTAATGACCACAAGAAAAAACCTATAAACACACCAAAAACAACCAAGTCCTGGCTCAAACCTAAACCACTTATTACCAAGAACCACACCAACAAACGAGGCTCATCTAGTGCACACCTAATCCTCGAACCGTCTTCATCCAGCACAGACTCCACCACTTCCTCTCTTCTAAAAAAGGTCAAGGAGGCGCACCGCGAGTCGTCTCCCCCGCATATATGAGTATCTTCGGCTGGAACTGCCGTGGCATAGGAGGGCCACGGAAAGTTCAGTTCCTACGAGACCTCCTTCTCTCCACCCGGGCTGGCATCGCGTTCATTTCAGAAACAAAAGCATCCGGGGAAAAAATGGAGAGGATCTTGCCTACAATGCCGCTGCCTAATCATGTTTTCTTTCCTGCTCAAGGACTATCAGGCGGCACGGCTCTTCTTTGGTCGAATGATGTGAATCTCAAAGTGCTGGAAGTTACAAGATATTACATCTGGGCGAAAGTTACTGCACATCGCCAGGTTTGGTACATCATTGGTATTTATGGTGATCCCAGTCGGAAACATAACAAGTATTTGTGGGCCACTTTGGCGGAGATCATCAACCTAGACACGCCTGTTTGTCTGCTAGGCGATTTCAATGCCATAGCATCAACCAACGAGAAATTTGGGGGCACCTCTCAACTAGGTATGGATAACAAACGTTTTCAACGTTTTATCTTTGATACAGGTCTCTTAGACATGGGATTCTCAGGCCCAGCTTACACGTGGATTGGCCGCCAGAATACTCCACAACCAATCCACCAGAGACTTGATCGTTTCCTAGTCACTCCATCCTGGTTGGCCATGTTTCCTGACTCGACGGTCAAACACCTTCCCCGAATCAAAAGTGATCACAGCCCTATTCTACTTCGCATGGATGGTTTCAAGCCCAGGCGTATAAAATTCCGCATAGAGCACATGTGGTACCTCAATTCGGAGTTTCAACAATTGTGCGAGCACTCATGGACAACCAGCCCACACTCAAACTGGCAGACCCGAATGACAGGCCTCACAAAGAAGATCCAAACCTGGGCCAGACAACAAAAATCCTTCAAACAACAGCTTGCTGCCATCGACAAGGACTTGCTATCCCTACAAATGTTGCATCCGGCTATTCAGGACCACCAACAAGAACGGGCATTGTTACAAAAAAGACAAGAGTTAGAACAAATGGAAGTTGAATACTGGAAGCAACGTTCCAGAACCCAGTGGTCGCAAGACGGTGACAGGAATACAAAATTTTTTCATCTCAAAGCCACTGTCAGGCGCAAATCAAATCTCATTTCTCAAGTTCTCGCTCAGAATGGTGAACTCGTTACTACAGAAGACCTTATTAAGAAAGAGTTTATCCAATACTACAAAACATTGTACTCGGATCCACATGTATCTGATTATAATGATCATACTATTACTGACATAAATTTTGATTGCGTCCTGACTGATGATATTATTACTTTTAGTGGCTCATGTATACCTGACCCCGCAGCAAATAAATTATGCCTTGTTCCAAATAAATTTGAGGTTAAAAAAGCCCTTTTTTCAATGAAACCAGACAGTGCGCCTGGGCCGGATGGCTTAACAGCCCGTTTCTTGCAACATATGTGGCCCACAATGGGTGATGACTTAACTAAGGAAATTCAGAACTGTTTCATAATGAGAAAGGCGCCAAAACAATGGTTACAATGCCGTTTAGTCCTTATTAAAAAGCAAGAAGAGGCTCAAACCCCGGCGGACTATCGGCCTATCAGTGTGGGAAATATACTATACAGACTACTCATGAAAATTATTGCCAACAGATTGCAGCCGCACATGAGCTTATTGATTGACTCCTCGCAGACTGCGTTTTTAAAAGGACGCTGCATCACAGACAATGTTCACCTGGTAAAAGAAGTTATGCATTCATTCACATCCGCTTCTTATACTCAGGAGGCATACTTGCTTAAAGCAGACATCCGAAAGGCTTTTGATGTACTTCGCTGGCCCTACTTAACCAGAATGCTGAAACTATTGGGTATTCCACAAGTTCTGAGAGACCTAATCCTAAATTGTTTACAAGAAGGAGCTATATATATCGAAATAAATGGAAACTTCAAAGGAGGGGGCTTCCTCAAACCGACCAGAGGCCTAAGACAAGGTTGCCCTCTCTCACCGTTCCTTTTTGTCATGGCTATGGAGGGATTGTCACGGTTAATTAAATGGCAACTGCGACAACGAACATTTACGGGGATTCAACTGGCGCCTAATGCCCCACTGCTCACCCACTCCTTCTACGCGGATGATGTTATCCTCTTTGCAAATTGCTGTTTATCAGAAACGCACTGTCTAAAAGATACTCTCACAATTTTCTCCGAGGCGTCAGGATTACAGGTCAATCCAACAAAATCAATGATTTGGTTCAGCAATTCATGCTCAGAAATAATTAAGCAAGCAATCAAACACATTTGGCATGCTACAGAAGGTACAGGTAAGGAATCCTACCTTGGCATATGCATTTCTCAACCCCCTGTTTACAGTGCCATTACGCATAACAAATTATTGCAAACCATTTCACAAAGAATAGGGGGTTGGAAAATGCATCTCCTCTCCCATGCGGGTAGGCTAACTCTCATTAAAGCAACCCTCTCCTCCATTCCAGTATACCCTTTCTCTGTATCGCTGGTCAATAAAAAGACGATTAATGCTATCAACTCACTCATTAGGAGATTTTTTTGGGGGAAAAAGCAGGCAAGATTTTTAACACCAATTGCATGGGACAAGATTACAACAGATTGGGAAGAAGGGGGTCTGGCGGTCAAAAATCTCCATACCTTTAATAGAGCTCTCATGCTCAAGGCAGTTTGGGATGTGGCTTCTAACAAGCAAAAACCATGGATTCAACTATTGCAAGCCAAGTACTGCTCAAACCGAGGCCTATGGGGAACTGCAAAAGTGAGAGGCACAAGTAAGTTATGGAAAGATATCCAGCATCTAAAGCTACATCTTAAGGATTCAGTTTTTTGGCAAGTCAATAATGGAAAGAAAATACCTGTTAAATTTCAACCTTGGTACCCGGGTTGGGATAGACCAAATAGAAAAAGCTTCACTCAAAATCTAATGGTGTCTGAAGTGTTGAATATAGAAAATGACACTTGGAATGTTCAGACACTATCCCAGATCCTCAGTGCCAACCATTGTACCAATATCATTCAACATGCACAAAAACCAATGGTTAATTCAGAATTGCAGGACAGACTGATCTGGACTTGCTCAAAGACAGGAAATTACTCTACTAAACAGGGTTACACTTTTCTTACCTCTCTTGAACAACCAGCGACTCATCCGATACTTAATGTCTCAAAAGAACTCTGGCAGTCATTATGGAACTCCAAACACCTGCAACCAAGAGTTAAAACTTTCATATGGAGAGCCTTACATAATGGTCTATTGACAAGTAATAAAGTACATACAGCTATTCCTCAGATAGACCCTACATGCCAACTTTGTGCCAACAGTATCGAAACAACCACACACACACTTTTTCAATGCAACATACCAAGATTGGTGTGGTTTTCCTCACAAATACCCATCAGAGCTGACATGCTATCCCCAGATTTCACTTCTAATTTTCAGTCTCTCACCTCACTCATGAATGCACAACAATTTTCATATTTTTGCAATCTCCTGTGGTGTATCTGGAAGGCCAGAAATAACCAAATCTTCAACAAAATTACCCAAATCCCACAGCAGATTCTTCAAAGTGTGCTAGTGATTCAAAATGCTCAACGGGACACTAATCAACTAAACAGAAAGGAGACTCAACACATTATACACTTACCTCAGCATTCCTACACAGTACTGATCGATGCTTCATGGGACCAGCTCAAGCATTCTGGATTAGCACATGTGCTGTATGATCAGACAGGCCACTTGACCCATTTTCAAGCTAGCTACTGTTCTGCTGAAACTCCTTTCCATGCTGAAACCCTCGCCATCCTACAAGCGGTTCAAAATATAGTGAATAATTCCATACAGGATGGCACAACTTATACTCTCATTTCCGATTGTAAAAATCTAATTGTGGCTTTACAGGACAATATAGACGAAGACTTACCATGCTGGCATGCCTATCGACCATTTCATGAATTGCGCATTCTTCTGACCAATCACAGTGATCTCATCAACCTCCAATTTGCTTTGCGCCAAGTCGTCGCACCAGCTCATCTCCTGGCCAACCTATCACGCACATCTCGAACCGATTACACTGGCGAAATTGGTGATCTCCCTGTGTTCAATCCACCTATTCAATCAACTCTCAACAGCTCACTCTTCTCGATTGATCCATCACAGGACTGATAGCGCAGCAAGGTGAGTATTGAGGCCATACAAATGAATCGCAGAGGCTATACTCAACTCGAGAAGAAAGGGAAAGCACAGGCACGGTCTTAAGGGAAGAGCAACTACAATGAAGCCGCTCGACGTACTTACGGATTGATTTTACACCTCTATTTTGCACTTCTCTTCAGATCTGTGGAAATGGAAAAATGAGCGAATGCAGACGGAGAAGACGAAAATGGGGATTAGATATTTCCCGGGTGGACCTATCTAAAACACCTCTTTTATTTTTATTTTTATTTTTTTCTCTGGAGACGTTTTGGGGATCTCTCCCCGGCCCATGGGCCTCTATGTGTGATTCAAAAAAAAAAAAAATATTGAGTAATTAACTCATAGGAATACTAATGTTTGTTTACTTTCTGTTATTACCTACGACATTATAATTAATTAATCTCAAATTACGGAACACGTTTACTTAACGGAACATTATGATGTGGTCCTGTTTTTTCAGTCTCGTTTTAAGCCAACATTAATCACAACTCACAAGGCACAACGTGAACATCGGTCAATATTTCTGTCCGTATAAAAAAATTTATCCACAATTGAATTTGCCTTAATTAAATTAATAAGTTGGTAACAATGAATATCAAGGTAATGATAATGGCCTACAATTCTTTGCTTACCAAAAATAATCTATGAAAATCTTCTTTTTTCAGAAATAAAAGTTATGAATTTCATGTGAATAAGAATTTCCTATGCAATTATTATTTCACTCATTTTCTTCAAAATATTCTCTGATACAGTACGAGGCTAAAGAAATCACGGTGGTTCGTTTCCATATATTCCATTATTAAAATGCTCTCTCATCTTCTAAATAAGACAAAACTAAAGAACGGCTGGTTTCTGCGTTTGATGGATTGAGAAACTTGGGAACATGTCAAAGGATTTCTTCCAATATAGTTTAGTATTATTAACAATACTATTGTTAAGATGTATCAAATTTGTATATATTTGAAAAGAGCAAGATTCTGCTATTAACATTTTGGTTATAGCAAAATGTTAGTATTTTGGGGCATAACCAAAATGTTGGTAGCGGAACCTTCCTAATTCAGAGCAAAATTAGTTGATTTCCTTTGGTTATTTAAAAAGTTAACAATTCCATTCTGTTGTCAATTAATGTATGACCAAACGATCTTCAGACAACATCAAATTAATTTTATACAATGATCTATCTAAATAAATTATAAAACATCTCTTCTTTTTACTATTAGCCTCTATATATAGCCGAAATTTCGATATACATTATTAATGTAAAAAAAAAAACATTATAATTTTAATTTATAATTTTGTTTACTTATCCTAAATGTTAAATAAATATTATTAATCATCACTACATTATTTATGAATAAAAATTGTTTATACATGTCATAACCAGTCAAACACTGTCCTTGTCTATACGTACCAATTAATTAGAAGCACACACATTATAATTTAAATTTATAATTTTGTTTACTTATCCTAAATGTCAAATAAATATTATTAATCATCACTACATTATTTATGAATAAAAATTGTTTATACATGTCATAACCAGTCAAACGTGTACAGTCCTTGTCTATACGTACCAATTAGAAGCACACACATTTAGAGTAGGGATCGAAAATTTGAAATATGACTCATAACTAGATTTGTTGTGAATGCTTATTTTCTTATTCAGATTATTAATATTACGTAATTAATAATAATTACTTTTTATATTATTATTATTATTATTATTATTATTATTATTATTATTATTATTATTATTATTATTATTATTATTATTATTATTATTATTATTATTAATTATTTTTATAATAATAATTAGGTCATTTACAATCGTCTTATCTGAAAATAAACGGTCTAAGTATGTATTGCAAACTAAATAGGCATTGTCCTTTATTAAATCAAATAACTCAAATTCAAGGGCATTTTAGTCTTTTGACATGTATATATATATATATGCATAAATTAAGTTATTCTTCCTTACTACACACCAAACATCTCTTACATAACACTACATAAACACTTATGCGTCCTTAACTTATGCAAACTCCTTATCACACAACAAACGCCTCCTTAAGATGTAACATTTTCCCTTTTTCTTTTAGAAATTAATTTGAGTAATGCTAGAATCAAACATATAGGAAATCCAACAGAATTCAAAAAGTCGACAATTAAAATTTCAAACAGCAGATCTGAACCGCTAAATATGATCTCTATATTAAAATATCATTAATAATCAAATTTTATATATTTTTTAAATTTTTTAACTATTTTGTTCAAATTTTTAAATTGGAGGGTTTAGAATTTTTTTATTGAGCATTTTCAAAAAAATTCAATAAAATAGTAAAAAAAATTGAAAAAATATAAAATTTAGTCCCAATGGAGATTTTGTTATGGAGAACAATTTAAACGGTTCGGATTGGCCATTTTAATCTCAAAAATTGAAATTTTATCATGTTCGACAAGTGCTTGTGTCCAACATGCTGGACACTAGCCACTCCCAATTAATTTTTATGAATCCTAATCTCCGCTATATAGGAGGAAGGATATAACGTTACGTACCATTGGATATATATTAAGGTGGCCACTGGCAACCAATTGTAATTTTCTTTAGTTTAAGGACAAAAAATCTTGTGATTATCTCAAAATGATTAACGGCATATTTCTTACTTTAAGAATCATACGAGCATGCATGCATGATTACAGAAGCAAAATATTAATATCTATGTTTAAGAAATAAAAATTTAGGAATTAAAATTTATAAATTAAAAATATTATAGTGGATTCCACAAAAAGACAGTTCAAGTACGCTCAGGTGCAAGTTTTTGACTTTTAGGCTATCCAGTATTGAAAAGCACAAATTGTGAGTGATTTTGGACTAAAAAGGATAGTTACATATCCTGCAACACATCAGAAACTGTGATGACATAAAAAACGGTGATGATTTCAAAAGATTCGCGTAAGACGGGACAGCTTGCAAAATTTCATTGCTTCATAATCCCTACCTATTAATAAATGTGTATAAACATTATTAATCATCAAGAAATTTAGCTACCTTGAATTGGCGTTAACTATTTTGATATTCTCCAACATCTTACATGAGAAGGGAAGAACAATACTGTGCAAATATAATTACAAAGAAAATTCAGCCACAACATTCATCCTCTTGTTCAGAATTATCCGTCTTACCAATCTACTTATCTCTATAAATAATTAAAGATAATCTAATTCTTAAAGAAAGTTATCTCCTTTATATATATAAGCACCGATGAATTATTTTTAGGCATAAGGTTAGGTATAACAGCGACAAAGCATGTATATATTATTCAAAGCGTATGCTAAGAACATACACAAGCTTAATGCGTGCAAACAACAGACTCAAATTGATCTAATTTTAGAGTCTCAGTTTTTAAAAAATAAATATATATAGATGCACGAATCATCCGATAAATTAAGTATACATGATTTAGAGCACACAAATACAGAACTCGTTAAAATCAACATTGTTCATTAGTGCAGTGCCCTATTGAGTTATGGCGAGGAGCAAATATTTTTTTTTATTTTTTTTATTTTTATTTTTTATTTATTATTTTTTTTCCGGCTAGATAGCCCAGTGTCTAGCTAGTTTTTCTAAAAATAGATAATGTTTTTCAGGTGTGATGTACATCATCCAACAAAAAACCATACAAACCATCCAACAGGTCCACGGGCTGAAATTGGATCGTTCTGGATGGTCTAAGCGCATTTTCCGCGTGCTGGCGTCATCATTTCCACGTGCTGACGTCATCAAATGGACGGATTTTTATGTTCGGTTAAACACCTCAAGGGATTAATTACATAAATTATGTGTTCAGTTAGATACAGTCGTAATATGAAGTTTTAGGTTTTGTATTTAGTTAAATAACTCAAGGGATCATTTAAACCTACTTAAGTGTTCAGCTAGATGCCTTGTGATTTATGAAAATAAGATAAATAAGTCTTGTGTTCTGTTAAACAACTCAAGGGATGTGTTAATTCTATTTTAAGTTTTCAGTTAAAAGGCTTCAAGATAGCATATGAAAACGTTTTTGTGTTTAGTTAAATCCCTCAAGGGATGAGTTATTTGTAGTTATGTGTTCAGTTAAATGCATTCAGAATTTGACGTTTCGATAACTATAAAACGATAAATATCATGGTAAATTCTAACATTAACCCAATCACATGCGCAAAGGAAGTAAGCAATTGTAACAACAATGCTATCAGTTTTTGAAATAGCAATCATACCGAATTCAATCACAATCTAAAAAACTACAATTTACATATGTTCATACCACAATTTCATAATTCATCAGTTTTAACAACCATAAACAAGCACAGAAACTAATGAACACATATGATCACTAACTACTCCTTTACGGAAACTAACGGAACACATATGATCACTAACTAGTCCATTACAGAAACTAACTGAATACATATGATCACTAACTATTCCTTGACAAGTGAAGGTAGAGGTGGAGGAGAGGGTCGCGACTGATAAGGGCATCATTGTTTAAAAAGTTAACAATTCCATTCTGTTGTCAATTAATGTATGACCAAACGATCTTCAGACAACACCAAATTAATTTTATACAATGATCTATCTGAATAAATTATTAAACATCTCTTCTTTTTACTATTAGCCTCTATAGCCGAAATTTTGATATACATTATTAATTATCCAACAAAGGTATAGGGCTGACCCTTCTTCAAAAATAACTTTCTAATTTTATTTATTTATCCTAAATGTCAAATAAATATTATTATCACTACATTATTTATGAATAAAAATTGTTTATACATGTCATAACCAGTAAAACACAGTCCTTGTCTACGTACCAACTAGAAGCACGCACATTTAGAGTAGGGATCGCAAATTTGAAATATGACTCATAGATTTATTGTGAATACTTAAAGTTAAAAAAACTTGATTATGTTTCATTAAATTAATAAATGGATAAAATCACATCTGTCTTTTAGATGAGAGAAAAATAGATTCCGGCCCTAATAATAGGAAAAACGGGTGTGTCTGCGGTACCCCCTCAATACAATTATACAAATCGCAGTGACAACATCCATTTAGGCATTTAGCCATTGATGGAGCCAAAACGATGTTGAAGTGCAGCAATTTGAAGAACTTCTTAGTAAAAGAAAAAAGAAACAACCTTGCTTCTTAAATAAAAAAAATTTATAACTTTAGAACATCATTTGTACAATTGATTCTTAAATTTTTTTTAAAAAAAAAAAATCAAGTTAGATTTGTAAAATTTTATTTTCTCCAATCATTTCGTGAACTAGAAAAAATGAGTTTTTCTCTTCAACTTCTTTCAAAATAATCTAGTAATTAGTATTTTTAATAGTTGATTTAGTTACAAAAAATAATTTCATTTTTTTTATGTTCTACTACAAATTTGATCAATTTTCTTTTATTCCAGAAAAATTATGTATCAATAATTATTTGTTAAGCATTAAAATTAATTTGGTGCAGATAAAAGTTTAAGATGTAAAAATCTCCCTTTTTATTTTATAAATTAATTTTGATGAATCCTAACCCCACTATATAGGAGGAAGAATATATACCATTACCATTGGATATTAAGGTGGCCACTGGCAACCAATTTTAATTTTCTTTAGTTTAAGGGTAAAAAATCTTGTGATTTATCTCAGAATGATTAACGGCATATCTCTTATTTTACGAATCATACGAGCATGCATGCATGATTAGAGAAGCAAAATATTAGTATCTATGTTTAAGAAATGAAAATTAAGGAATTAAAATTAATTATAAATTAAAAATATTATAATGGATTCCACAAAAAGACAGTTCAAGTACGCTCAGGTGCAACTTTTTGACTTTTAGGCTATCCAAAATTTAAAGAACAAATTGTGAGTTATTTTGGACTAAAACTAAAAAGGATATTTACATATCCTACAACACATCATAAACTGTGATGGCATCAAAAACGGTGATGATTTCAAAAGACTCGCATAAGACTGGACATTTCGCAAAATTTCGTTGCTTCATAAATGTGTATATTAATTATCAAAAAATTTAGCTACCTCGAATTAGCGTTAACTATTTTGGATATTCTCCAACATCTTACATGAGAAGGGAAGAGCAATACTGTGCAAATATAATTACAAAGAAAATTCAGCCACAACATTCATCCTCTTGTTCAAAATTATCCGTCTTACCAATCTACGTACTTATCTCTACTAATAATTCAAGATAATCTAATTCTTAAAGAAAATGCGGATATCTGTACAAAATACGTGTCGCATTGAAGGGCTTCTCCTTTATATAAGCACCGATGAATTATTTTTAGGCATAACGTTAGGTATAAACAGCGACAAATTAAGCATGTATATATTATTCAAAGTGTATGCATAAGAACATACTCAAGCTTAATGCGTGCAAACTACAGACTCGAATTGATCTAATTTTACAGTCTCAGTTTTCATAAAATAAATATAGATGCACGAAATCATCCGATAAATTAAGTCTACATGATTTAGAGCACACAAATACAGAACTCGTTAGAATCAACATTGTTCATTAGTACAGTGCCCTATTGAGTTATGGCGAGGAGCAAGTATTTTTTTTTTTTTTATTTATTTTTGCTAGATAGCCCACTGTCTGGATAGTTTTGCTAAAAAAAGGTAATGTTTTTTCTCCGAACTTAAAAAAGTAGGTTCGTTTTCCAGCTATGTCATCGCTAAATAAACCATCGCTGCCATCGCTGCTGTATGTTACAAATGTTCAGTTTAATAATAAAAAGTGTTCAGTTAAATGCATCAGAATCGCACCAGAGTCAGAGTCGCGCGTGGGTCAAGAGGTGCACTAGGAGGCAGGGGTAGAGTCGGAAAAAATTTAATTTGAACCGGATCTGTTCATGACCCCTTCTAATTTTTTCATGTGTTTTTTGTTCGGTTCGTGACCCCTTCGCTTGGTTTTTTTTTCTTATAACAGTTATATTTCATGTTGCTAGTAACTGAACATTTATATTTAAATAACATAACATTTGTACTTATTAAACTGAACATTTGTATTGACCCAACTGAAATTTTTAGCAAAAAAAAAAAAAACAAAATGAACATAGTGAACATAGCGAACACTTATAAACAGTGAACAATTCTACAACAAAATGAACATTTGTATCTAATAAAGTGAACACTTATAATAACGAAATGAACAAAAAATGCACACTGGGTGAGTAGAGGGGATAGAGCGCTGCTTAGCGAACGTTGGCCGCGATGGCAGCGATGGCACAGAGTGTGATGGCATTAATCAATTTTCTTCGTTTTCTGCATCGACCTGCTTGTGAACTAAAATTGGGCTTATGCCGTACATCGTATTTCACTTCAATTGGACTCGGACATTTGCAAATTTAATTCCACTATCAAATTGGGCTTGTTTGATTTGTATTTTTATTTGAACCAAATCGTTTCGTGAAATTAAAAACGAGTCCTTCAAATCCATTCCAAATATTTAATTTAGTATTTTAATTGGCTATTATGAAAAACTAGCTTAGTTCTTTTCCTATAACTCTATGACTAATTGATGCAAATAATTGACTTAGATTTATTCTGTTGTTTAGAAAGTTTATGGATAAAATCGTTCATGTTTTAAAATTAAAATTCTACTTGGTGCAAAAAATTTAAATTGAATTCTTTTTTCCAATTTCTTTTCCAAAATCATAGTTCAGCTCAATCTCGACTGCAATATGAGCCCTATTCTAGTATCTATAACACCAGTACTATTAGATAGTCTTGGTGCCGACCGATAACTAATTTTATGATTTCTACAAGGACAAGAGAATCTTGTGATTTAGGTCACAACGAGGACCTTCGCTTTTATATTAGCAACAACATGAATGTGAAATTAAAAAAAAAAATTGAATACGAGCCCAACATCGAAATTAGAAATTTTGAGTGAACAAATTAAATTCAGTATAAGAGACCTATATGATGGTCCGGGCTTCACAAAAAAAACAAGAAAACCGAGAATTACAAATCCAGCAAGACGGCAAAAACTTGCATTGGAGTGAATTTTAATTACAACAAATTATTATTTGATGACAATTTTATTATTTTTTTTCCACTTAATTCCCTCCTCTTAAACCACATCTATGTAATTGTCATTATTGTCATCAGAATGCTGGCTACTATGTTTGGCACCCTCCAATATACTATACGAAAAAAAAAAACAATACTTAGCTAATGGAATTGCAATGGAAACTGCAGCCCCACCATACATTCTCCTCTTATCGAACTACTTATCGGTACCCTTTTTTCCTATGCACTACTTTTACTTTGGATAATAATTATCAGGATCGCATTGCATGTATCTATCTGTGCACTCATTAGTCGCATTAAAGTTTTTAAAGTTTTTCACCGAATCACCGTTATATATAGCCACAACATGAATTTTTTTCGGACCCTAAGTTTAGGTGTAACAGCAATAAAGCATGCATGTATATCATTCAATGTGTCTGAGAATTGATACAAGCTTAATGGCGTGGAACCAACAGACTTTAATTGATTTAATTTTGTATTCTCAGTTTTAATACCACAAATTATATTTGTAGACAAAGTTATCCGGTAAAGTTAAAAAAAAAGTTAATTTGATTATTTAGAGCATTTGGAGGGAGGTGAACGCTAGGTATATTTCACCTAGAATCGGCTTGTGAAAAAAATTGTATTTAGAAGTTTAAACACATGAGTATAAAAATATTTTTTTTATCGTAAAAAAAAAAGTAAATTATATAACATTCTAAACTCAAATATCGTTTCTAACTACGCACAATGCTATGACTATGAGTTCGGCCTGCTTTGTGGTGTGAAATTGGGCTCAGCCCAAGCATTGTCCTTTGCTGTGAACATATTCTCCTTGCATTGGACTAAAACACTTGTAGCCACAGATCGGTAAGATCACCGGCCTTATCTATAGCGGACCGAGAACTCAAAGTTGCGTCTCGCTCGGTTTATCCTTGTATATTTGACTAGCAAAAATGTCGTCCAGGACAAATAAAGAAACTAAATAATATTAGTTAATTAAAATATCTAGTTAAATATTCAAACGATACAAGTAGATATTTTTCCGAAAAATAATAAATTGTTTAAAAGCACCTTTTTCTGTCAAAGGGTTTGACTTTTTATCTGAAATCAATATCTAGACCACGTATCAGATCAGATCACACAAATCAATAATTCATAATTGGCATAACATTTGTTTTCATCCCTCTAGTGAAATTGTTTAAACAGTTAATCATGCGAAGGAAATCAAAAGGGAATTAGCTATCGTCTCGGACAAGCTAGCACTTGTCTTGAGACTTTAGTTAATCTTCTAGGTGGACTCGAGGCAACCGAAGGCAGCCAAGAGGGTGACGAGCATGCCACCGACTCCAAGAGATTGGATTCGAGCCTTCCGAATACGATTTCGGAAGAGGTAACCTCCTACGCTTCTCCTTTTATATGTTAAATGACTTGAATAACTAGATCCGTTTTTCGTGCGTGTTAATTACTTGTTAAATGTTAATAAAAATTAAAATTGCACATGGACTTGAGTTCCTAACAGTGGTATCAGAGCGCTGGTCGTTATTCAAGTGTTTAACATTTTTAAATCGAGAAATTAACAATTAACTAAGTTAATTAGTGATGTGTATTGCTTGCTGTCTGGAAAAAATCTGTTTTTCTGTCTTGTTGTTTGTTTTTCGTGATGTAAATCTTTCTGGAATTTTTTTTCTTTTACTGAAGGTTGTATATCTTTGAGTCATGGTTCTTTTGTCACTGTTTTTACTATTTTATAAGTTGTTATGAATTTTTAGTGAATTAAACGGTAACGGTGCGCAGATCTGCCGTTCTGCTGCACAGTTCTGTTTGTATGGCAAAAGGGACGTATTTTTGGAATATAGGATTATTCTAAACTTTTGGCTAGGATTATTCTAAACTTGATGGGCTCGTTTGGATGCATTGGGAATAAGGGGAATAAGCAATTCCGGGCGGAAATTTTATTATAAACAATCCAAACTCTTCACAAAGTTACACACTTCCCAATACTTTCCGCCTAGGAATAGGCTATTTCTCTTATTCCCAAGCGATCCAAACGACCCCGATGCTCTTTCTAGATATGTGTAAATTGTTGCATATTTCGGATTTTATGTGGATGTTCAAGTATGGAAAGTATCAGAGTCGTCAGATCTGTTTTTCTAAACAAGCTGGTTGTTTTGATGAACTAAAATTAGTGAAGGACTTTTACAGAAAAGTGTTTGAATAGAGTTGTTCTATTTCGAATTAGGATTCTGTGAAAATTTATTTCGTAATTTTTAATTATGGTTTGATACTCTAACTGGGTCAAAACTTTTCAGTCGTCAGTCTATTTCAGAACAGGACAAGTCTTTTGTATGGCTTTTAACTTGATGATTTTGAATAGACCTAGTTATTTTTCTTCTCATGGATAGGTAGACAATTGCATATACAAACTTTTCTGTGTAAATTGTTTGCATAAAAATTATATGAAAGATGATCCTACAGACCAAAAGGTTGAGGTGAAAAACAGAAAATCCGATAACGGTGCTTTCGCGCACGAAATCTGGATTTGTCTTTTTTGATTCTCCCTGATGGTAAGTGATCTCTTTCTGAAATTTTTACTGGTAGTTAGAATCATGATAAGGAGTTTGTATGATTTATTTCATAATTTTTGGAGACCGAAAAATATTGGATTTTGTCGGGTCCCATTTAATATTTTAATTAGTTAAAATATTATTTCTAATTAATCAATTGGTTGAAATGTTAATTAGAGCACTCCTTAAATAACCTCGGTTTCTGTTTTAGATTGTTGAATTAAATTTCAAAAAGTTTAAACAAAATAGTTGTTGATATTGAATCTTCTTTGCATTTGAAAGCGAGCAACGAGCATACACAAAGATTCTAATTAATGAAGTTAATTAAGAACAAGTGAACATATATATTGTATATGTGCTAACTCTATTTTGTAGGAGGATCGTGGATTTAGTATGGCTCAAGATTCCAATGCCTTGTGGTTTGTAAATGAATGCATGTGTGAATGTGTGTAATGCGGCCTTTGGTGTCATTAATTAATTTTGATTAATTTTAATGTAACTTGTGAGGCTTGCATGCCCCTAAGGTCTAGGAGGGAATTAGGATTTTTTTCACATGTATTTATTTCCATTAATTATAGGATATGATCATTATAATTAGTGGGAGGGCTTGAATTAGATTAGTCTTGCTACATGGAGATGCAGCGAAGATTAATATGCAAGCTGGAGCCATACAAACCCACAACAATGGTTGTGCCTTGAGATACTTATTATGTGATTGTTTGCATACTATGAAATATCATAGGATAGGTATGGGTGTATGCTGACACGACCACCAAATAAAGTCGCATAATGATTGTCCCAATTAATTTGATTAAGTCGACCGCCCTTCTTCTCTCTATCCCCTTCACGTCGCTTGCCCTCTCATGGCGCGGTCCGCCCAAGCGGACGTCATGGTTATCATGCGGAAGTCGGGGTACAAATAAATGGATTTGTTAGGAGCAAATAGAGAGATGTTGCTTATCGATGGACCCAACTAGAGTTTGGACATCGGGACGAAGTTTGTAAATATATAGATATTCACAAATCAAGAGTCATATGGTTGATATGATTGGTTGGAGAACCTACCTTGTCTAGTTAAGTAGGGTGACGTGCCATAGCAGGCTTTACTTGATGAAAACGGGGATCTTGGAAAACCAACTACATTTGGGACATTAAATAAATGTAGTGGGAGTTTTGTTTATTGTTATAAATAAAACATTGCATAAAATAAACGACCTTAAATTGAAATTGTTATAGATACTAAATGTATTAATTTCGTTGCGATCAATCTTTGAATTTGAACTATCTCGTTTCTAAAGGTATTTACTTGGAGAAGTAATATCGATTCCTAAGATATATTCTTGGCGAAAAGAAACTTGAGCATGTTTATTCCCAAAAATATTCCTCAACTTCCCAAACGTAGCATCGCGATGATTGATTAACTTTTACGAAAAGTTATTCAATAAAGCGGATGCCGATATTCTCATTTTAGGATATCTAGACCTTTGGATTATAGAATTCATACGGACTAGATATGACTCCTACGCTCGCATTCACTTACTCAAGAAGGAGTTCTTAGAGAAAGTAGATGTTGAGTCAATCATTTATGATCGAGTAATGGAGCATGAATTAAGTAAGAGAGACTTCTTTTGAGAAAGTACATGAAAGTTCCAAGGGCTTACGAACCGAAAGGTTTGAGTAGCTATTTGGCAACTAGAGATATTAGATCTCCGATATCAAGGACTGTTGATATTGTCATGCTATCTCTTCCTAATTAAATGAAGGAAATGATGTTACATTTCGCAAACTTGTTTGTGCAAATGGTAATTAGCTAAGTATTTAAAAAATACTTCGCTTAAGTTTGAGTTGAGACTTCGAGACCCTCAATTGTGACCATGTGTCACATGAGATGTTTCATTTGCCATTTATGGAGGCATTTGAAAGGTTGTCCGAAGTACCATGATTATTGTGTTGGAAATGTTCTAAACTTTCGAAAGTATTTGTCGTTCAAATCATCTCGCTATCTCTAAATTCATACCAGTAACTTAGTACTAGTTCATATGCTCGCATTTAATGAAATGTGTAGGCAATGAAGAGTGAGAGAAAGCTCGAGATTAGTAAAGTAAACTCCGTATAAGGATATGGCTTATTCGTTTAAGCCACTACCATTGGATACGTAGAGTTGTCTTTACTAATAGAAACTGTAAGTCGAGTATCTCGTTCCTTACATTCTAAAACTTTATCTCCATTTCATATAGATGATGGATGATTACGTTTTGTAAAAGACAAGCGATGTTCTTTTATTATGGATTTGTTTATATGATTTCATGCATATTGCTTGAATATGCTTGAAATAGATAAACGAGTTTTGAATGACAAATAAGATGCGTAAGACTTCACATAAAGTGTTCGACTTTCATGTGAAATGACCGCTTAGTCATACATAAACGAGAATCGCATTATGAGAGTCTACATAGCGTGGAACTCGTGGCTCAATTCGATTTCGAATCAATAGAGATATGCGAATCATGTTTGTTAGATGACAAAAGCGCCTTTGACCTATAAAGGTTCAAGGACAAGTAACTTGATTAGGACTTATACATGTCGATGTATGTAGACCTATAAGTACTTGTGTACTGAAAGGTTATTAAGACTTTACCACTTAGCCAACGATCAAAGTAGATATTAACGTATCTATTTGATAAGGTATGAGTGTGAACTTTTTGACTAGTTCAAAGGAGTTCAAGTGTGAAGTTAAGAGATCGTTCAAGAAAAGAAAAGTCTTACAATTGATCATGGTGAATAGTTAAGTCATATGATTTGAGATATTATCTAAAGAGTGTGAAAGTCGTTTCATAACTCACTCTATGAGGAACATTGTGAAAATAGTGTGTCCAAGAATGAAGGTATCGAACACTATTTGATATCGTTCGATCGATAATAAATCAAATTGACTTATTTGACTCATATTAGGGACTTATGTTTGAAGACAATATTGTTTACACTAAATAATGTTCCATCGAAGTCTATTGAGAAAGATATCTTACGAGATTTGATCTCTAAGTATATTATTTCTCAAGATTTGGTGTTAAGAAACTTATTTCAAGATTTGTTGATTAATAAGCTTTGACCCAAATAGGACGCTTAATATTTTGTAGGATGCCTAAACTAACCGAAAGGTACTACTTCTACGAACATGGTAAGAGCAATCTAGTTGTTGCTCATCATGACATAGTCTTGGAGAATAACGTTCTCAAGATAAAGTAGTGGGAGTAAGGTGAGCATAAAGGAGTCTATGTGTCACTACAAGAAGTATCCTTTATGGAAAACTTGTTACTCCATACATGGTGCTTAGTGGGAGTTGAACAAAACTTCATTCACAAGCCGTTGTGAAAGGAAGAAGTTCTTTAGCACGCTCGCTTCTAATGATGACTTAAACATCTCACGAGCTGATGATGTTTGAGAAACTCAGTACATACGAGGATCGAGAACTTATTCTACAAATCGTTGTGGAAGAGGTTCATGAACCTCGAGCACTAATCCTACAAAAGGTCAACGAAAGTGATTGTCTAACCGAAAGGTGCATAGACATCATGACATCCTCGTACCTGGCATATGAGGATCCATTGATAATTAAAGAACCGATGGAAGAACCCGATTCCACAAGTATGGTTTGAACCCATGTGATTTTTAAGTGCAATCCATGTGTAACAACAAGATATGGACCTTTGTTGATGTTCATGAAGGAGCAATCCGTCAAGAACATTCAGATCTTTAAAGGAAAGATTGACATGGATGGCAAGTCGATTATGTACAAAGCACAGCTTCACGCTTGTGGCTATGTCTAAGTCGATGACGAGTTGACTATGTACAAAGCATGGCTTCTCACTTGTAGCTATTTATAAGTCAGTCAATAAAGATCATTCTAGCAATAGTTACATTTCATATATATTGATATATGGAAAGGTACATCAAAACCGTCTTCATTGATTGAATGAAAAAAAATGTGTATTTGACACAAATCGAGGTCTTGATTGATGTATTGCTAGAAACATATGCGTACTTCAAGGATCCATTAGTGGATCGAAGAGAGTACTGTGGAATAAATATTTTGACAAGGAAGTCAAGGAGTTGATCTTCGTCAAAAGTATCTTGTATAGACAAGATATTTAGTGGGAGCATAATTGTGTTATCTGTATTGTACAAGATAACTGGATATTAATTGAGAAATAACATTGATTAAATGAATATTGTCAAGATCTCATTGAAGAATGATTTCTTGGGCAAGATCACCTAAATCCTGGGAAACAAAATCTATGGAGATAGATTATGATGGATGTTAGGTTTCGGCGAATGTGCATATAATGACGAAGAGTTCTAGAAACATGAAAGCTGGACTTTATGTCGAACCACGTCATATGGCATATAACTTGAGTTTAACTCAGTTTATTGCAACTCAATTTGAGAAGAAGTGCATGAAACGGTTCAAGCATTCTTTCATCATGAGTTTAATTATGTACGTCATACTTATGCATATGCCCCAATGTATGGTATCCAAGGAGTATGACAAACAGTTGTCAAATGGATATAAGAAAACACATTTGGACAATAATCAAATGATATTCTCGAGTACCTTATGAGAAAGAGAGATATGTTTTTCGTTCGTGATGAAAAAGAGCTCGTGTAAGTTGTTACACTGATGTCAAGTTTCGAAAGATTGATGTAATCACAATTGAGCTACATATTTTGCTTAAAGGTGGTGTTGTAAGTTTAAAAGGTGTTCTAAACAGGATATTACAACCGTTTCCGTCACCAAAGCAAAATAGATAGCAACTTGTGAAGCAACGAAAGAGAATAGTTTGGATCAAGATGTTCTCAGTCAAGCTGATATGATTCTATGCATCTCGAACCATAGCTTAGTCTTGAAGAACCCAATTTCTGATTGGTGATCCAACTATGATCTATGACAGTATCACTTGATCTCATATGATAATGATCAAGACTATATATATAGGAGTATATATATGTGTAGGTTCAACCAAAAGTGGATAGTTTCGCAAACACAGCGAAGACTCTGACATAACCTTTACCTTAAGCAGTATACGAGATGCTATTGAGCATCCATGCGTAATGGACGTGTGAGTAACTGACTATAAGCGTATTATTTCTTTTGAGGTTCGAGACATGTATATATATAGATATATGACATCGTTCTCAATTCTTCACTGGCTAGAAGTCACTACTGATTGACTCTAGACCAAGTGGGAGATTGTTAGAGATATGTCCTAGAAACCAATCAGTTGGTGGCTATTATATTAGTTTATGTTATTGATGATGCTTGATCATTTGTTCCTAGAGTTTATTGTTGACAGATTATTCAGGTTGAGGATCTGAATTGTAGATCTCTGTGGATCATTCGTCAGAATGACAATAATATCTCTAAAGAGTCCATAATCTTGATAATTAACAAGGAACATTAATTATCATATAAGATTAGTATGCAAGTTAAGTGATGATTAAGTTCTACAAATCATGAGTAAGGAGTTACCGACTTAATTGCATATGTATATGTTACTGGAACATAGTACAGGACATGACCCGATGAAATAAATATATGGATTGTGTTATGTGTCATTATTTATTTCATACGTGTTTGATTCTGAGTTTGAGATGGTTCAGTTTTTCCACATGAGGATAGGTTTTATAAATATCGTCTAACGCTGATTCCTGATAAGGGCTGCTATACGGACTTTATTTATGTTCTCTTGAATTGTGCGGGGAGAAACTGGTCATCAAGACAACCGTATGTCCCTCATTAGTTCACCTAATGAGTGATGATATCTACTGGACCCCTTGATGGAGTTGGATCGTATGCGCGCAACTAGGCGATCAACTTTAGATCAAGAAACGTATAATCTGCAAGAATGACACATTCCTATCTTGGATTATACAAGAATATCATGTGACATAGGAATCAAAACAATAAGATACTTTTTCTTATGCAGGATTGAAGTACTGTATTGGTACAGTATTTATTTATGCGAATTGGGAATCATAACGTGTTGCTAGATACCGCTTATGATTAATGGAAATAAATGGTGATTTATTTTTCATGGCCAACATAGCATAAATCCTCAAAGGGTCACACAAATAGGACTTTAACCATACGTGTATTATTTGTTTATTTGCAGTAGCGAGTACTGCGAATATATGATAAGTTGATTAATTAATTATATACCGTTATGAACCGTTATAATTAATTAACTCAAATGGATCATATAGAAATAATATAATGCATATGCTAATTCCAAATTAATTATTAATATGTTAATAATTAAGTTAGTTCAATGCATATTTATTATACTGAGCTAATTGGCCTTTTAGTTAATCAGTTAACTGAAAGCCCGATATGAGACGAATTAAAGGAGTGATTTAATGGACCATTATATCATGTGGCCTGGCCCACATGAGGGCTGAAAATTTCAGCCATAATAGGGGCAATTTCATCCAGGAGAAAATAGAAAGAGAGAAATCTAATTATGGAAACGTTCTATATATATATTGATTGTTTCTTTGGGAACAAGTCAGGACAAACCCTAGCAACATTCTCTCTCTTCCTCTCTAGGCCGCAATACTATTCACGGTTACTGTTCATAGTGGAGAAAATCGGTTTTCTCCATTTTCTAACCTCTTAATTCCATCTCTAGTGTTAAAGATATGTCCTATAAGCCAATCAGTTGTTGGCTATTATATTAGTTTATGTTATTGATGATGCTTGATCATTTGTTCCTAGAGTTTATTATTGACAGATCATTCAGGTTGAGGATCTGAATTGTAGATCTCTGTGGATCATTCGTTAGAATGACAATAATATCTCTAAAGAGTCCATAATCTTGATAATTAACAAGGAACATTAATTATCATATAAGATTAGTATGCAAGTTAAGTGATGATTAAGTTCTGCAAATCATAGGTAAGGAGTTACCGACTTAATTGCATATGTGTATGTTACTGGAACATAACACAGGACATGACCCAATGAAATAAATATATGGATTGTGTTATGTGTCATTATTTATTTCATACGTGTTTGATTTCGAGTTTGAGATGTTCAGTTTCTCCACATGAGGATAGGTTCTATAAATATCGTCTAACGCTGATTCCTGATAAGGGCTGCTATACGGACTTTATTTATGTTCTCTTGAATTGTGCGGGGAGAAACTGTTCATCAAGACAACTGTATGTCCCTCATTAGTTCACCTAGTGAGTGATGATATCTACTGGGCCCCTTGATGGAGTTAGATCGTATGCGCGCAACTAAGCGATTAACTCTAGATCAAGAAACGTATAATCTGCAAGAATGACACACTCCTATCTTGAATTATACAAGGATATCATGTGACATAGGAATCAAAACAATAAGATACAATTTCTTATGCAGGATTGAAGTACTGTATTGGTACAGTATTTATTTATGCGAATTGGGAATCATAACGTGTTGCTAGATACCGCTTATGATTATTGGAAATAAATGGTGATTTATTTTCCATGTCCAACGTAGCATAAATCCTCAAAGGGTCACACAAATAGAACCTTAACCAAACGTGTATTATTTGTTTGTTTGCAGTAGCGAGTACTGCGAATATATGATAAGTTGATTAATTAATTATATACCGTTACGAACCGTTATAATTAATTAACTCAAGAGGATCATATAGAAACAATATAATGCATATGCTAATTCCAAATTAATTATTAATGTGCTAATAATTAAATTCGTTCAACGCATTTTTAATATACAGAGCTAATCGGACTTTTATTTAATCAGTTATCTGAAAGTCCGATTTGAGGTCAATTGATGGTATGGATTAATGGGCCAATATAATATGTTGTATAGCCCATAATCCCACCTGAAAATTTCAGTTTTGGAGGGGCATTTTCGTCTATATGAAGATATTAGGAAGAGAGAATTTAATATGGAAAGGTTCCATGTTATATATACCGTCGTTTCTTTGGGAACAAGTCAAGAAAGAAAAACCTTAATTCTCTCTTCCCTCTCTCCTTGGCCGAATTACTGTTCACGCAGTACTATTCACGCGTACTGTTCACAGTGGAGAAAAATTGGTTTCTCATGCGTTGAGCGTTTCCTTCCTCAAATTAATAGTTAATCGCACGCGAAGGAAAAACATGGAATTAGCTATCGTCTCGGACAAGCTAGCACTTGTCTTGAGACTTTGGTTAATCTTCTAGGTGGACTCGAGGCAACCGGAGGCAGTCGCGAGGGTGACGAGCACGCCACCGACTCCAAGAGATTGGATTCGAGCCTTCCAGATACGATTTCGGAAGAGGTAACCTCCTACGTTTCTCCCTTTACGTGTTAATCTCTTGAATAACTAGATCCGTTTATTCGTGCTTGTTAATTGCTTGTTAAATGTTAATAAAAAATTAAAATTACACGTGGACTTGAGTTTCTAACAGTGGTATCAGAGCGCTGGTCGTTATTCAAGTTTTTAACATTTAAATCGAGAAATTAATAATTAACAAAGTTAATTAGTGATGTGTGTGCTTGCTGTCTGAAAAAAATCTGTTTTTCTGCTTTGTTGCTTGTTTTTCATGATGTAATTCTTTCTGGAATTTTTTTTCTTTTACTGGAGGTTGTAGATCTTTGAGTCATGGTTCTTTTGCCACTGGTTTCACGATTTTATAAATTGTTATAAATTTTTAGTGATTTAAACGGTAACGGTGCGCAGATCTGGAATTCTGCTGCACAGTTCTGTTGTTGTGGCTTGAACGATTTATTTTGGAATATAACTGCCTGTAATCTTTAGCTAGGGTTAATCTAGACTTGATAATCTTTCTGGATATGTGTATTTTGTTACCTGTTTCGAATTTTATTTGAATATTCAAGTATAGAAAGAATCGGAGTCGTCAGATCTATCTTTCTAAACAAGCTGGTTGTTTTGACAAATTAAAATTATTGAAGGACTTTTACAGAAAAGTATTTGAATAGAGTTGTTCTATTTCGAATTAGGATTCTGTGAAAATTTGTTTCGTAATTTTTCATTAAGGTTTGGTACTCCAACTGGGTCAAAACTTTTCAGTCGTCAGTCTGTTTCAGAACAGGACAAGTCTCTTATATGGCTTTTAACTTGATGATTTTGAATAGACCTGGTTATTTTTCTTCTCATGGAAAGGTAGACAATTGCATATACTAGCTTTTCTGTGTAAATTGTTTGCATGAAATTTGCATGGAAGATGATCCTACAGACCAAAAGGTTGAGGTGAAAAACAGAAAATCTGATAACGGTGCTTCGCGCACGAAATCTGGATTTGTCTTTTTTGATTCTCCCTGATGGTAAGTGATCTCTTTCTGAAATTTTTACTGGTAGTTAGACTCATGATTAGGAGTTTGTATGATTTATTTCATATTTTTTGGAGACCGAAAAATATTAGATTTTATCGGGTCCCATTTAATATTTTAATTAGTTAAAATATTATTTCTAATTAATCAATTGGTTGAAATGTTAATTAGAGCACTCCTTAAATAACCTCGGTTTCTGTTTTAGATTGTTGAATTAAATTTCAAAAGGTTTAAACAAAGTGGTTGTTGATATTGAACCTTCTTTACATTTGAAAGCGAGCAACGAGCATACACAAAGATTCTAATTAATGAAGTTAATTAAGAACAAGTGAACATATATATTATATATGTGCTAACTCTGTTTTGTAGGAGGATCGTGGGTTTCGTATGGCTCAAGATTTCAATGCCTTGTGGTTTGTAATTGTATGCATGTGTGAATGTGTGTAATGCGGCCTTTGGTGCCATTAATTAATTTTGATTAATTTTAATGTAACTTGTGAGGCTTGCATGCCCCTAAGGCCTAGGAGGAAATTAGGATATTTTCACATGTATTTATTTTCATTAATTATTAGATAGGATCTAAGTAATTAGTGAGAGGGCTTGAATTACATTAGTCTTGCTACATGGAGATGCGGCGAAGACTAGTATGCAAGCTGGAGCCATACAAACCCACAACAATGCTTGTGTTTGAGATGCTTATTATTATGTGATTGCTTGCATGCTATGAAATGTCATAGGATAGGTATGGGTGTATATTGACACGACCACCAAACAAAGTCGCATAATAAATGTCCCATTAATTTGATTAAGCCGACTGCCCTCCTTCTCTCTATCCCCTTCACGTCGTTTGCCCTCTCATGGCGCGGTCCGCCCAAGCGGACGTCATGGTTGTCACTCGGAAGTAGGGGTACAAATAAGATTTGTTAGGAGCAAATAGAGAGAGGTTACTTATCGATGGACCCAACTAGAGCTTGGACATCGGGGCGAAGTTTGTGGATGTACATGAGACATTTCACAAACTAAGAATCATAGTTGTATGATTGGTTGGAGAACCTACCTTGTTTAGTTAAGTAGGGTGACGTGCCATAGCAGGCTCTACTTGATGAAAACGAGGATCTTGGAAAGCCAACTACATTTGGGACATTAAATAAATGTAGTGGGAGTTTTGTTTATCATTATAAATAAAATATTACGTAAACTATAAAGACCTTAAATTGAAATTGTTATAGATAATAAATGTGTTAATTTCGTTGCGATCAATCTTTGAAATTGAACAAGCTCGTTTCTAAAGGAACTTACTTGGAGAAGTAGTACCGATTCTTAAGACTTGTTCTTAGTGAAGAGAAACTTGAGCATGTTAGTTCCCTTACTTTCCTCGACTTCCCTAACATAACATCGCGCGATAATTGATAGACTTTTGCGAAAAGTTATTCAATAAAGCGGATGCCGATATCCTCATTTTAGGATATCTAGACCTTTGAATTGGAGAATTCATACGGACTAGATATGATTCCTACGCTCACATTCACTTACTCAAGAAGGAGTTCTTAGAGAAAGTAGATGTTGACTCAATCATTTATGATCGAGTAGTGGAGCATGAATTAAGTAAAAAGAGACTTTTTTTTGAGAAGGTACTTGAATGTTCCGATGGCTTGCGAACTGAAAGGTTTGAGTAGCTAATTGGCAACTAGAGATATTAAGATCTCCAATATCAAGGATTGTTGATATTGTCATTAAATGAAGGATATGATGTTACATTTCGCAAACTTGTTTGTGCAAATGGTAATTAGTTAAGTATTTAAGAAATACTTCGCTTAAGTATGAGTTGAGACTTCGAGACCCTCATTTGTGACCATGTGTCACACGAGATGTTTCATTTGCCGTTTATGGAGGCATTTGAAAGGTTGTCCGAAGTACCATGATTATCGTGTTGGAAATGTTCTAACCCTTCGAAAGTATTTGTCGTTCAAATTATCTCGTTATCTCTAAATTCATACTAGTAACTTAGTACTAGTTCATATGCTCGCATTTAATGAAATGTGTAAGCAATGATGAATAAGAGAATGTTCGAGAGTAGTAGAGTAAACTCCGTATAAGGAAATGGCTTATCCGGTTAAGCCACTACCATTGGATACGTAAAGTTGTCTTTACTAATAGGAATTGTAGGTCGAACACCTCGTTTCTTACATCCTAAAACTTTATCTCCATTTCATATAGATGATGGATGATTACGTTTTGTAAAAGACAAGCGATGTTCTTTTATTGTGGATTTGTTTATATGATTTCATGCCTATTGCTTGAATATGCTTGAAATAGATAAACGAGTTTTGAATGACAAATAGAATGCGTAAGACTTCACATAAAGTGTTCGACTTTCATGTGAAATGACCGCTTAGTGAAGCATAAACGAGAATCGCATTATGAGAGTCTACATAGCGTGGAACTCGTGGCTCAATTCGATTTCGAATCAATAGAGATATGCGAATCATGTTTGTTAGATGACAAAAGCGCCTTTGACCTATAAAGGTTCAAGGACAAGTAACTTGATTAGGACTTATACATGTCGATGTATGTAGACCTATAAGTACTTGTGTACTGAAAGGTTATTGAGACTTTACCACTTAGCCAACGATCAAAGTAGATATTAACGTATCTATCTGATAAGGTATAAGTATGAACCTTTTGACAAGTTCAAAGGAGTTCAAGAGTGAAGTTAAAAAGACCGTTCAAGAAGGTATAAGTCTTACAATTGATCATGGTAAATAGCTAAGTCATATGATTTTATGCATTATCTAAAGAGTGTGAAAATAGTTTCACAACTCACTCCATTAGGAACATTATATTAGTATAGTATGTCCAAAAATGGAGGTATCGAACTTTATTTGATATAGTTCGATCAGTAATGAATCGAATTGACTTAATCAACTCATATTAGGGATTCGTATTTGAGGACAATAATGTTTATACTGAATAATATTCTATCGAAGTCCATTGAGAAAGATATCTTACGAGATTTGATCTCTAAGTACATTATTTCTCAAGATTTGGTGTTAAGAAGTTTATTTCAAAGTTTGTTGATTAATAAGCTTTGACCCAAATAGGACGTTTAATGTTTTGTAGGATGCCTAAGCTAACCGAAAGGTATTACTTCTACGAACATGGTAAGAACAAACTAGTTGTTGCTCATCATGACGTAGTCTTGGAGAATAACATTCTCAAGAAAAAGTAGTGGGAGTAAAGTGAGCATTAAAGGAGTTTATGCGTCACTACAAGAAGTATCATTTATGGAAAACTTGTTACTCCAAACATGGTGCTTAGTGGGAGTTGAGCGGAACTTCACTCACAAGCCGTTGTGAAAGGAAGAAGTTCTTTAGCACGCTCGCTTCTAATGATAACTTAAACATCTCACGAGCTGATGATGTTTGAGAAATTCAGTACATACGAGGATCGAGAACTTATTCTACAAATCATTGTGGAAGAAGTTCATGAATCTCGAGCACTAATCCTACAAAAGGTCAACGAAAGTGATTGTCTAACCGAAAGGTGCATAGACATCACGACATCCTCGTACCTGGCACATGAGGATCCGTTGATAATTAAAGAACCGATGGAAGAACCCGATTCCACAAATATGGTTTGAACCCATGTGATCTTTAAGTGCAATCCATGTATAACAATAAGGTATAGACCTTTGTTGATGTTCATGAAGAAGCAATCCGTCAAGAACGTTCAGATCTTTAAAGGAAAGATTGCATGGATGACAAGTCGACTATGCACGAAGCACAGCTTCACGCTTGTAGCTATGTCTAAGTCGATGGCGAGTTGACTATGTACAAAGCACGGCTTCTCGCTTGTAGCTATGTGTAAGTCAGTCAATAAAGATCATTCTAGCAGTAGTTGCATTTCATATATATCGATATATGGAAAGGTACATCAAAACCGCTTTCATTGATTGAATGAAGAAAGATGTTGTGTATATGACACAAATCGAGGTCTTGATTGATGTATTGCTAGAAACATATGCGTGCTTCAAGGATCCATTAATGGATCGAAGCGAGCACTGTGGAATAAATATTTTGACAAGGAAGTCAAGGAGTTGATCTTCGTCAAAAGTATCTTGTATAGACAAGATATTCAGTGGGAGCATAATTGTGTTATTTGTATTTTACAAAATAACTAGATATTAATTGGGAAATAACATTGATTAAATGAATATTGTCAAGATCTCATTGAAGAATGATTTCTTGGGCAAGATCACCTAAATCCTAGAAAACAAAATCTATGGAGATAGATTATGATGGATGTTAGCAAATGTGCATATAATGACGGAGTGTTCTAGAAACATGAAAGCTGGACTTTATGTCGAACCGCGTCATATGGCATATAACTTGGGTTTGACTCGGTTTATTTCAACTCAATTCGAGAAGAAGTGCATGAAACAGTTCAAGCATTCTTTCGTTACGAGTTTCATTATGTATGCCATTTATGCACATGCCCAAATGTGTTGTATCCTTGGAATGTGACAAGTAGTTGTCAAGTGGATACAAGAAAAATACGTTTGGACAATAATCAAAGGATATTCTCGAGTACTTTATGAGAAAGAGAGATATTTTTTCATTTATGATGAAAAGGAGCTCGTGTAAGTTGTTACACTGATGCTAAATTTTCGAAAGATTGATGTAATCACAATCAAGTTACATATTTTGCTTAAAGGTGGTGTTGTAAGTTTAGAAGGTGTTCTAAATGGGATATTATAACCGTTTCCGTCACCAAAGCAAAATATATAGCAATTTGTGAAGCAACGAAAGGGGATAGTTTGGATCAAGAAGTTCTCAGTCAAGCTAATATGGTTCTGTGCATCTCGAACCATAGCTTAGTCTTGAAGAACCCAATATCCAATTGGTGATCCAACTATGATCTATGACAGTATCACTTGATCTCATATGATGATGATCAAGACTATATATATATGAGTATATATATGTGTAGGTTCAACCAAAAGTGGATAGTTTCGCGAACACAGCGAAAACTCTGACATAACCTCTACCTTAAGCGGTATACGAGATGCTATCGAGCATCCATGCGTAATGGACGTATGAGTAATTGGCTTTAAGCGTATTATTTTCTTTTGAGGTTCGAGACATGTATATATATAGATATATGACATCGTTCTCAGGTCTTTACTGGCTAGAAGTCACTACTGATTGACTTTAGGCCAAGTGGGAGATTGTTAAAGATATGTCCTATAAGCCAATCAGTTGTTGGCTATTATATTAGTTTATGTTATTGATGATGCTTGATCATTTGTTCCTAGAGTTTATTATTGACAGATCATTCAGGTTGAGGATCTGAATTGTAGATCTCTGTGGATCATTCGTTAGAATGACAATAATATCTCTAAAGAGTCCATAATCTTGATAATTAACAAGGAACATTAATTATCATATAAGATTAGTATGCAAGTTAAGTGATGATTAAGTTCTGCAAATCATAGGTAAGGAGTTACCGACTTAATTGCATATGTGTATGTTACTGGAACATAACACAGGACATGACCCAATGAAATAAATATATGGATTGTGTTATGTGTCATTATTTATTTCATACGTGTTTGATTTCGAGTTTGAGATGTTCAGTTTCTCCACATGAGGATAGGTTCTATAAATATCGTCTAACGCTGATTCCTGATAAGGGCTGCTATACGGACTTTATTTATGTTCTCTTGAATTGTGCGGGGAGAAACTGTTCATCAAGACAACTGTATGTCCCTCATTAGTTCACCTAGTGAGTGATGATATCTACTGGGCCCCTTGATGGAGTTAGATCGTATGCGCGCAACTAAGCGATTAACTCTAGATCAAGAAACGTATAATCTGCAAGAATGACACACTCCTATCTTGAATTATACAAGGATATCATGTGACATAGGAATCAAAACAATAAGATACAATTTCTTATGCAGGATTGAAGTACTGTATTGGTACAGTATTTATTTATGCGAATTGGGAATCATAACGTGTTGCTAGATACCGCTTATGATTATTGGAAATAAATGGTGATTTATTTTCCATGTCCAACGTAGCATAAATCCTCAAAGGGTCACACAAATAGAACCTTAACCAAACGTGTATTATTTGTTTGTTTGCAGTAGCGAGTACTGCGAATATATGATAAGTTGATTAATTAATTATATACCGTTACGAACCGTTATAATTAATTAACTCAAGAGGATCATATAGAAACAATATAATGCATATGCTAATTCCAAATTAATTATTAATGTGCTAATAATTAAATTCGTTCAACGCATTTTTAATATACAGAGCTAATCGGACTTTTATTTAATCAGTTATCTGAAAGTCCGATTTGAGGTCAATTGATGGTATGGATTAATGGGCCAATATAATATGTTGTATAGCCCATAATCCCACCTGAAAATTTCAGTTTTGGAGGGGCATTTTCGTCTATATGAAGATATTAGGAAGAGAGAATTTAATATGGAAAGGTTCCATGTTATATATACCGTCGTTTCTTTGGGAACAAGTCAAGAAAGAAAAACCCTAATTCTCTCTTCCCTCTCTCCTTGGCCGAATTACTGTTCACGCAGTACTATTCACGCGTACTGTTCACAGTGGAGAAAAATTGGTTTCTCATGCGTTGAGCGTTTCCTTCCTCAAATTAATAGTTAATCGCACGCGAAGGAAAAACATGGAATTAGCTATCGTCTCGGACAAGCTAGCACTTGTCTTGAAACTTTGGTTAATCTTCTAGGTGGACTCGAGGCAACCGGAGGCAGTCGCGAGGGTGACGAGCACGCCACCGACTCCAAGAGATTGGATTCGAGCCTTCCAGATACGATTTCGGAAGAGGTAACCTCCTACGTTTCTCCCTTTACGTGTTAATCTCTTGAATAACTAGATCCGTTTATTCGTGCTTGTTAATTGCTTGTTAAATGTTAATAAAAAATTAAAATTGCACGTGGACTTGAGTTTCTAACATCTAGCTCATGCGTTGAGCGATTCTCCTTCCAGTTAAACAGTTAATCGTGCGAAAGAAATCAAAAGGGAATTAGCTATCGTCTCGGACAAGCTAGCACTTGTCTTGAGACTTTGGTTAATCTTCTAGGTGGACTCGAGGCAACCGAAGGCAGCCAAGAGGGTGACGAGCACGCCACCGACTCCAAGAGATTGGATTCGAGCCTTCCGAATACGATTTCGGAAGAGGTAACCTCCTACGCTTCTCCTTTTATATGTTAAATGACTTGAATAACTAGATCTGTTTTTCGTGCGTGTTAATTACTTGTTAAATGTTAATAAAAATTAAAATTGCACATGGACTTGAGTTCCTAACATTTAGAATTGTTTTTAGATTATTGTTCATATTTCTATTTTGGAATTTGTTCTTTCAAAACTTTCAAAGTTTGAATTTTCCTTTTCCTTGAATATAATACTCATTATATTATGTTTAAGTCAATTAAACTCAACACACTTTACTATATCTGATAGGATGTTTTCAAACCATAGTTTTGATCCGATATGGACCTAAATTATGTTTGAATTTATGTATTTTTTAACCTAATTTCATCATTAATAGGATATATAGAAGCTAGGTACTGTTATGGCCCATCGATATTTTTACAGGATAATCATCAGATGTAGTTCGATTTTGTACATAGAAGTAGTCACAAGTGGCCCAACCATGTGCACAAGCGGCCAGATCAGGGAGACAGGCGACCAGACTGGAGGAGATGGCTAGAAGATAACTGCAGACATTTTGAGCAAGCAGCTCACCTTAGTGAGTGGGCCGCTTAAGGCAGATTCAACAGTTTCCAATTTTAAGCAGCTAATTTTGGCAACCAACTCCACGCACTTTCTGTCATGATTTGACCGACCTACAACACGTTCTCTATTCCTGGAGGTTACTTTCATGCATATATAAGTGCCTGAAGATTGATGGCTCGGGGTTTCGAATTTTGGAAGAGATTTGAGACAAAGACAGAGATAGATCTAGGGTTTCTCAGCCAGCATCTTCAAGCGACCCACTCAGGAGTATAGTTGGGCCCCTGCAGAGTTTCCAGAACAAACAAAACTGAAGGATTGAGTTGATTTATTGTCATCCTTTCTATTCTTTGGTTAAGTATTGCATGTGATTGATACATGTTCCTGTTTTGTATGAATTTGTTAGAGTAGTCGTTAATTAGGGGCTAATAGTTGTGAACCTTTACTTCGTTGATTATGCATGGTTAATTAGTTTATATTTGATTTGTGTGTTTTATTTCTTGAGTTTGAATTGATTAATTTATATCTTTGAACTGCGCTAGGTAGATTTGATATATTCCTGCCAAGTTAAGGCCGACCTTGATTGATTGGAAGTTAAGTCCAACAAAACCTAGGCTACTTCAATTGTATCAAACTGATAGACGGTTAATAGTTGAAAGATGAAACTTAGATCAAGAACCAAAAAAGGTGAAGTCTATTCCTAATAAATGAAAGTTGAGGGAGTCGTAGATCCAAGAAATAAACCTATAACGCTTAAGCCAAGGAATGAAAGTTGAAACTTAAATTTTATAGGAGATTAATTAAATTAATTAATATCACTTGACCTGTACGAAAGTAGGATTAAGAAAAGTTGATTAAAATATTAATCTGCACAATTATCAAATAAAAACTAAGATATAATGCACAATCATCGTCAGAACAAGCGAGTCGTTCGGATTACAAGCGGACTGTCTCTACTCACTTAGAAACAAGTCGACCACTCAAGGTTCTATTGACCTGGGTTTACAAGCGAGCCGCTCATGAAAGTGAGCGGGTCGCTTGTGACTAAAGCTGAGTAAACAAATTAGTAACTTTAACCCCTAAGCCAGATCTCTTTAAGTCAAAACCTCCAATTTAGAACTGTTAACATAGGATTATTTATTTTTATTACAATTGATTCTAGATATTAATTACATCTTGAATATTCTTGCCAATTATATCCATACTTAATTACTCGATTAGGGTTAAGACTTGATTAATTGAATATTCCGTTCTTGTGAATCGACTCCGAATTACTCAGCGAAAGTCGTATGCTTGTGACCTAAATTGAGTGAGTTTGGATATAAATATTAAAGCTCCTGAATTCACATCAGTATCCTCCAATATCTTAAATGGAATAAGGATTATGCTGAGCATTTAAAGTCAGCAAGGATTAGTAACCGGCTTGATCCAGTGTTAAATCTAGCTGATTCTGTCCATAACTCCCTTTTATCTTATCATTTTAGTTGTATCCATTATTTTGAATATTCAAAACTAATTAGCGAGATTTATTTTTGTTATTTAAAATTGGCGATGAGTTTATTAATGCCCTTGTTGTAAAATATTGGAGTGTTTCCCCATTATATAAGGCCAAGATGAATATTTTGCTACCCTGACATTAGGTATAGAAAGTTCACAAGGCATGCACTACACATTATGTGCCTTAGTGCCTGTGACCTTCATATCTGCTTGAATTGTTTGAAAACGAACACAACCCTTGCACTTTTTTTTTTTTTTTTTTAAAGTTCCCTTGCACTTGTCATGTTTATAAGATTACATGGAATTATAAATTAAAAACATCCTAACTGAGAAACTTATATTCCAGACATTTTTTAAATAATGTCAATGACTTGACCCTTTAATCCTTTATATTCTTCTTAGTTTTTCTTTTATTTTAGGTGATCTAGCTTCTAATTCCGTATTTAAAATAGTGGGAAGCCAATTAAATGTTATAGCATTTTAATTATCTTCGTCTTCATTTTTCATGTAATTCATTAATTCATCATTATTCCAAAACAGAAATCATTTATAGTCATTGAAGTGGGCCAATTGACCCAAATTCAAACTCTTCAACAAGAAGTTTAAAATTATTATTTTATGATAAATCCTTTTGAAGAAAAATTCCATGATAAATCTGTTGCAATTAGACGGTTCAGATTGTTATCTGACCAATTCATATATATGTGAATCGAATTACCAGATTGGTACATACCATGGTTCTGAAACTCGGAATCGGACTCAGACTCGGACTGTTGGTCATAGGAGTCGAATCGGGTGACTCGGAAAAACTCGGGTGACTCGGATCGAAAACTCGGATTTTTTACTAAACTTATTTTACACTTTAAATATTAGAAAAAAAAAATACGAACATGTTAGAAAAAATATATTCTTCACAATTTAGTTAAAAAACCTAAATATTAGAGTTTGAAATAAACAAAGATATGAAAATAATAAAATTATGGAACCTGAGTCAGTTACATTTCAACTTCTTTTGGGAAATACAATTTAAAAAACTATTAAATTGAGACTTTAAGACTTATAATAAAGCTTGTTTAGTAAAAAATAATTTTTTTATGAAGACATATTTGTTAAACCATTTTACTATACAAGTAAAAATATTAGAGTACGAAATTTCTAATTCTTCTATGTTGTTTGATTAATTTTTAAATCAACCGTTATTTTGTAAAATTTATTTTTCTCTAGAAAAATCTGGACCATTGAAAATTAATTGAAACGATCCAACTGGACATCTCCAGTTGATTCCCTTTCTTCCCCAACTCCCTTTTTTGCTCCCGTACTCTCCAACCCAGGAAAAAGGGTTCGAATCCCCTCATCAGGAGGTTCCACGGCGGCCCACGGTACATTCTCCGGCCATCCCACGTAATTTCCCCACCCATAGCCACCTTGGACGGTGTTCTCCGCGCCTCACCACCTCTCTCCGTTGATATAAACCATTAATGACGGTTCAAATTTCGTTTCCGTTCCAAATCGGGAAAACTCGGCTCGGTAAGCGCCGAGTCCGTTCCGACTCGCCCGAGTAGACTCGGAATCGGCCGAGTTTTCGAACCATGGTACATACCAGTATTAAACTTGAGCGGAACTGTCAATTGCGCCATATCTGTTTTTGACTTTTTGACTACTCGAGCCAAGAGTCAGAGAGTAAGTGGTACAAATAAGCAAAGGAATCCAAACCAACACACCATTCTTATAGCCTTCTAACTGGTGGGTCCGTGTTTTATAATCATATAATTAAGAAAACTAACCCTCAAACCCCCAGCACAAAATATTCTGACTCGCCGTCGCCGCTTCCCTACACGGCTACACTGTAGTCTGAAAACTAACGGACCTGATTCTCTGTGGTGGATCAACAACTCTTCTGTGTGGCCGATCACAGAAACTGTTATCTTCAATGTTTAAAAAAAAATTGTAATTAGAGGAGTCATAAAATGAGGTGTAGAGGTTGATTAAATTTTTTTTAACATTATGTTAATATTATATTGTTAACATAATATCGCTCTGTATTGTTGTTCACAAATGTTAATACTATACAAATTTAGAAATTTATATAATTTTTACTCAAAAGAAATTGGGGACCAAATTGTAATAGAAGTTCAGGTCAGTTCTCATTTTTAATTTCTAAATATTAATTTAATATTTTGTTAAAGTTCAATTACATATACAGTATTAAACTTGTCTAGACTTGAAATATAAGGAGATAAAATACATAATTTTTATTTTGTCTCAGCTGCCTAGATTCGCCACAGTACCAAAGTAACACTAGATTTGTATTTAAAATAGAAACAAAATTGTACGTTGTGTCTGGATAATCATAAAAGCAAAAATACTCCGAATGAATATATCAAACTATCTTTGTCCTTAACTGAAGAACCCCCATAATCATGAATGTCCGTACCTCTTACAAAGAATCCAAACTACTTATGAAAAAGTGGGTATACAGGAGAAGCATAGTATCACTTTCTAATTTCAACCTTAGTAAAATTACACAGCTACACTACACTAGTGGCATTCTTTACCAATTAATTTATTCATCAGTTATGCTATGCGGGCCCAAACTAATTTCCCCGAATATGCATGCATATGCCGAGAAGCTTCAAATTTAATGATGTGAAGACTTTAATTAACTGTGGTGCAATGGGACTTTTGCCTTATTGGTACATAAATTCCACAGAAGTTCAATAACATATATACATAAATTGGTACCTATGTAACATAGGCAGCTTTCATTTCTTTTATTGTTATTCTTTAAGATTTTATATAAATAAGATTTCTTTTGAAAAATTAAATAGACTGACAATCATGATAATATAGGGGCCCAACAAATTTTGTTCCTTGATGCTAATATAATTATGTACCATACATTTATAAATAAATTTGTAAAATAAAATATAAAAGTAAGTTACCATAGTCAGCTTAGCAGTCATTAGTGATCCTTTCTCTCGACTATATTAATATTGCAACTGCACTACAAATTGGTTCATTAAGTGACAAGAAAAAAAAATTAACCGCAAACCTCTTGATTGTTATAATTACTCGGTGGTACTGTGTTAATACATGTAAATTTCAACTTCTGGAGATCAATATCATTGTTGACTCTTTTCCCAAATAGATCTGTTAATTTTCAGTTACTCCCATGAACAGTAAAAATGTAATACTAGAAAGAACAAAAGACATGAAAAGGGTGATTCTTACCTCCACCAACACCCCATTATCTCTCTTTTACTAAGTCCACATCATCATTAAAACCATCATTAGACATCTCTAATCAGGAATCAAGTTACTCCTAACCATCACCTTTTTTTTCCCCCCTCTCTCTAGCTTCTTTTCCTCATCTTTTCTCTCTCCTTGCGTGCGACACAAAATCTCACATAACTCCTCTAATCAAGTTTCCTCTTATTCCTCCCCACCTCCACTCCTTTATACCACCTGGGAAGGAACCTCTTATTGTTTTGGTACTTATACCATCTAGTGAAACAAGCTCTCTCCCTTTGCACTACTTACACATGCTTCCTCTTTCATAATAGACAATATTAATTGTGTGCACAACAGAAGACAACAAGTTCCCTTGGTGATGGCATTGAGTTTAATTCATTGCTTAGTTATCTTTATGAGCTTTCTTTTGTGCTCTGGTATGTAATACTCTGTTTTCTCTGTTTTTTTTTTTCCTTCTAGTAAGTTTACATACAAGAAATACTAGTAATACTATGTTTCGAGCCTCGTTAGTTCATTACATTTGTAAAATCTTGTTTTATCCTTACTATATTGTTAATTTGTTATAGCTAAAAATTGAGTAAAACATAAGGAAATATTGCATAATTTACAGAAATTGAATTATGATTCTGGATATAAGAATATTAAAATAATGCCCTTAAGTATGCATAAGGTTGGCTTTAATTTAGGATATCTTAAAATAACAAACAAAGAAAAAGGGAAGGTTTGGAGGTTCTAGTGCTAATTGATTTCAAAATTGGGAGGTAGGAAACATGTGATGATTATAGATCATTAATGGTGGAACCAAGAAAAAGAACGTGGTCTATCTCTAGTGGATGAAATTATAACAACGTATAACATCTCTTATATGTTAAATTAATGGAATGGATATATTCTTCTTATGTCAATCGGAAAGAATAATCATGTTGTCTGTTTTATTCCTGATGCATTACAATTCTGCTATTGACCTCTTTTTCTTATAAAAATAAAAATTAGAAGAAAAAAAAAATGGGGCCTGTTGTTTCTTAATTTTTGTATTTGGCTTGTGGGTTGGCATTACACAACTTTCTTTTACTATACTTCTTCGATAACGATATAACTAGTAATCTTAGAAATTATTGGTCCTGTTTTCTTATAGTTTCCATCCAAATTATCAAGCAAAAGTTCCTACATAAATTTTAGTTGAACTTTTTTAGTAATAAAATTTCAAAAGGATTGTTGTAGTAATATATTGTAAATTAAAAGGTGTCTTGAATATCAAATTAGGAAAGTAAAAGTTGAGATGACTTACCACATCTTTCATGGTTGCAGCTTCTGGTAAACTTTATGCCCCATTTACACTACAACGCATACACATGCTTGCATGTATAAAGATAAAGGAATATATTGCTAAAGTAAATTTTCAAAAAATATTTTACTAAAGCGACCTAGGGTCAAGGTCAAAAAGTAAAATTAGTGCATCCTGCGATGCTTTTTCACATATAAACTATGCTTATCTCTACATAAGTAAAAATAGATATTGCAATTAGAAACGCTAAACCGTCAACTCTGTGAAACATGAAGGATACCTTGCCTTTTGCTTGGGATAGGAATCTCAAATATTTTTTCACACCTAGACAAGAAACAAAAGGGCAAAACAATAAAAAATAAAAGACACTCTGTATTGCTTTACAACATACCAATTTGTTAGTGATGTTGAAACTCTTCATAAATTCAGACAAGCTAATTAATCAATATGAAATAGAATGTTTTTCCTAAAATTGTTTTCATATTGATTGTTTCCCAAATATTGTCTACTTTTCTTTACGCAATGTACTTCTTATAATCTGTATATAATTTTATATAGGAACACATGTCCAGGCAACAAACAGGATTCTCTACACTCTAGAACCAGAAGAAACTCTACCTGAAAGAGATGTAATAACCCCAACTACAACCATTCCAGTGGTAAATCCCTCCTCAACCCCAAATACAGTCGGCACAAATCCAACGATCACTACAAACCCTACCTACACTTACCCATCTTATACTACTCCGACAAGCCCAACAACTCCGATGACGACACCTGTCACCACCCCTTACACAACTCCCACATCCACCACTCCTAGCACCTCCACAGGTTCGTCAGGTGGCCAGAGCTGGTGCATCGCTAGCCAGAGCGCGTCACAAACTGCACTACAAGTTGCATTGGATTATGCTTGTGGATATGGTGGAGCCGATTGCTCCGCGATTCAGCAAGGCGGGAGTTGCTTCAATCCCGACACAGTCCGGGATCACGCGTCGTACGCATTTAATAACTACTACCAGAAAAATCCAGTACCAACTAGTTGCGATTTTGGGGGTACTGCGGTGCTCACGAGCATCGATCCAAGTATGAGCTTTAATTCATTCAATTGATTATTTATTCTGCAAAAATTAAAGTCAACAGTATGCAGTATCTATTAAGGAGATTATGGAAAAAAAAAAAAAGAGAGATTTTTAAATTTTGTATCCAACCCACAAAACGCTGTCTAACCAGATGAAATTTAGGGGGAAATGTAATTAACTGGAATAACTGACAGGGCATGAAGCAATTACAATATTTTGAGGGTATTTAAATAAATTAAATTCACCAGATCAAAATATTTTGACTTTTTTTAAATGCAAATTTAAAATTACTTTATCATTCAATTAGGCCAACGATTCTAACTGTTTCTGTTCATTTCTGTAGGCACCTCGACATGCCAATACGGGTCAACAAGGTAATATTTCTAATTCCCGTATAGTATTTGCAAACAACTGATTTTATATTTTAAACTCTTAGAAAAAAAAATTTGTACATGACCTACGCATGAACTAGCCCAGCATTCAGAGGTTAAAGATTCAAGTTCTCTGTCTGAAAAAGTTTTAGATGGTTTTACTTCCATATTTTCTCAGAATCGTAGAAGGAACTAACTCTTCTTAAAACTGTATTAAACAGCACAAGCTCATCCGTGCTAAACACATCCAATCCGATAGGTTCAACAATTTATGGTTCAGATCAGCCGCCGCCTTCTTACAGCGGTGCTTCAACCCAAAATGGAGTAATGCTTATTGCTGGCTTCATGTCTTTCATCATCTCCTATGTCTCATTAAATCAAACTTAATAAAGAGTTGCAGTATTGGTAAATCAGAGAGGCTAAACTTTTCTCTCCTCGATACTTGAGAAGATATAAGGGATGTCTGGAACGCCAATAGATAATTAATTATAGGTATTGGGAAATTGGTGCAAATGCTATTTTTTTATTTTTACTATAGGAAGAATATAGGATTTTCTTTTATTCTAGGCCTTATTTTCTTAATAAAATGTATTTATCTGTTCTTTTGAGGAAATATATATTCCTTTTTCTATGCATTTTCAATTTGAAAGTAGAAAAAAATAAAAGGAAAATGAAAAAAAAAAAAAAAACTACGTCCTGTACTCCTGTTTTATGTCCATAGCCCATAGGCGATACTCAATTTGGGCCGGTAAAAAATTGAGGACATTGTCTTCAATACTTGGTCTGATGCCGCAGAGTTATTCAGGCCCACTCAAAGTAAAGAATGAACATGAAAAAGAGATTAAGCTTGGCAGCCGCTGCCCAGCCCAGCAATCTAAAAAAAAAACATGAAAAAGAGATTAAGCAGAGAAGTTCTAGACTTCTAGGCTTCTAGCCATCACAATTTCACAAATAACTGAAATGCCACCAGAATTTGCTACCGACTACAGTATACTGTATACCACCAGAATTTATTTTTATTTATATTTAAATTTTAAATATCGAATTCTAACTTTTAATTGTAAGTATTTTCACGAGGGAAGTGCCGATATATTCTTATGATTTTTAAAATTTATTTTTGGAAGAGGTTCTGATGCCATAAGTTTTTTATGCTACAAAATGTTACATCTTTTCTTTATATATATTTTAAAACATAAATTTCAAACTCGGATACAAAATCATTTTATCTTATTTGATTCGATAACCGTTCGTTTGATACTCGATCAAGATGTCAAAAATAAACATTTCTTATTAACTATGGCAAATTGATTTTAATATAGGACTTATAAGGATCGTTCCCGGGATTCCTCATCCCATCATCATGCGCTAATAAGTCACTGTTTTTGGAATGAGATCGCTCCCTATCTACTAAGCGCTAACAATTTTTTGTTTTTGTTTCTAATCTCTTATGTTTGCCTTCCTCCTCTTATCCCTCAACTCTTGTCACTTAGTACGTACCCATCTCTCCCCTCTTGAACCATGACAGTTAATATAATAGTACAATTGAATTCATTAACTAGGACGATTAGGTATAGTAACTAGAACGATTAGCTATATTAACTAGAACAATTAAATATATGAACCAGGACAATTGGACATATTAACTAGGACAATTAAACATATCAACCAAGACAATTAATATTTTAATCAAGACAAATACTCATATTAACCATGACAATTAATATTTTTCAGAACAATTAAATGCTAATAAGTTTTTGTGTTTGGAATCTGATTATTCCCTATCTACTCATTGCTAACAACTTTCTGTTTTTGTCTCTGATCTCCTATGCTTTTTTTCCTCCTCCTATCCCCTTAACCCCTGTCACCCAGTATGTACCCATCCCCTCAACTACTGTCAACCAATATTTTTTCCAATGGAAAACCTACTGTCAATGTGCTGCTCCTGACACTGTACCAGGTTGACGTGGGGCCATATCACCAAAGCGTACTCCCTGTCTCCCCTCCCTCCCCTACTTATTATTTTCCTAATTGTTCTAGTTATGAATGCTAATTCTTTTGGTTCTGTAAAATAATTGGCCTAGTTCTCGGGACAGTTAATAACATTTTTTCAAGGAAAATTAATTTTTTTTTCTAGGACAACTAGTATTATTTTTCTAATTATCATAGTTTTATAAACTAATTGTCTTGGTTATATAAATTAATTGTCTTAGTTTTTATGATGAATGTCCAGGTAAAATTTAATTATCCTAGGGCGTGTTTGGAACCCTCATAATAAGGTGTTATTCGGAACTAACAATTCTAAGTGTCACCAAACACGTCTCAGAACAAAGAGGAATTGCTTGTTCGGTGCCTTATTCTAGTTCCAACAAAACGCTGGAACTAGCTCGGAATTGCTCTCCCGTGACCCACTAAAATATTAAAATATTTCTCTTCGCCGAGATTAAATAATAGAGAGTCAAAGAGAGAAACCATTTTTATATTATTGCCTACCGTTGCGGCGTTGCCTCTCTCTTCAATTATTTCCAGTATCTACCGTTTCAATTTTTAGTTGCTTTTATTGCAAATTTTCTTTTTTTTTGAGTAGAAAGCCCATGGGCATATTATATTAAATGGGAATTCATTCCTACAATTAGATACTGAGCAATCAAGCAATCAGAGGAGAGCGCTCCCCTCACGCGACTCCCCGCCCCTCCCCTCCCCTTCCCTCACGCGCCTCCCCTCACCTCTCCCTTTCATCACACGACTTGTGTCCTTCTCCGACTCGCATCCTTCATCTCCCCTCATGCGCCTCCCCTCACCTCTCCCTCTCCTCACGCGACTCTTGCCCTTCTCCGACTCGCGTCCTTCCCCTTCCCTCCGATCTCCTCATCCCTTCTCCGACTCGCATCCTTGCCCTTCGTGCTCGGCTATTCTACGGCCAATCATCTCAACCACTCTTTCTCTTCCCTCCTCTCGCGTCTCTCTTCCTCTCTCAGTCATTACAAGTATAGAGGAAGAAGGAAGACGATCATATATGGTATAGAAAGAAAAAAAAAGTGGAGATCGAGAAGGTTGAGAAGAGAAAAGATATTTTGATCTGGTTCTGCTACGGTTTGGGAGTAAATAACTAATACATGAGAGTAAGTAATAACTCTTTATGTAACTTTATTAGGGAGTAATTAAACACTATGAGGGGAGTAAATAACAAGTACAAGAGAGTACTAAAATAGTAGGAGAGAGTATTTATCAAGAATAAGGGAGTAAGTGATAACTTTTTGTGTAACTTTATTAGGGAGGAATTAAACACTATGAGTGGAGTAAATAACAAGTACAGGAGAGTAACTAAAATAGTAGGAGGGAGTATTATCAAGAATAAGTAATAACTCTTTGCGTAATTTTATTAGAGAGTAATTAAGCACTATGAGGGGAGTAACTAAAATAGTAAGATAGAGTATTTATCAAGAATAAGGGAGTAAGTAATAACTCTTTGTGTACCTTTTATTAAGGAGTAATTAAACACAATAAGGGGAGTAAATAACAAGTACAGGGGAGTAACTAAAATAGTAAGAGGTATTATCTATCAAGAATAAGGGAGTAAATAATAACTCTTTGTGTACCTTTTTATTAGGAAATATTTAAACACAATAAGAGAAGTAAATAACGAGAACAGGGGAGTAACTAAAATAGTAAGAGGAGTATATATTAAGAATAAAAGAGTAAGTAATAACTCTTTGTGTATTTTTTATTAGAGAGTATTTAAACTCAACAAGTGAAGTAAATAACATGTATGAGGGAGTATCTTGAGCAAAAAAAATTGGCAAATACGACAGGAAAAGAGAATAGAAGACAGAAGGAAGGTGACAGGAAAAAAAAAGGCTATTGGAGGGGTAAGGGGTGACGCGGGGAAGGGAAGAGGGAAAGGGGAGGGGATCGGATGAGAGGGAGAGGAGATGCGGGTGAAACACGAGGGAGAGGGGAGGCGCGTGTCGGGGGATCACGTGAGGGGAGGCGAGGCGTGTGGGAACAGAGGGGAGGTGAGCGGAGGGGAGACGCGTGCGAACAGAGGGCCGTGAGTCGGAGAAGCGCCAGAGCCTTTCCGTTTTTGGCAGCGCATTTCTTTCCATTTTTAGGTCTGATTGCGTGATTGCCGTAGACTCTGATTGCAGTTATCAGCTCCGTATATTAAATACTGTCAGTTGAAAATTTATACAAAGGCCTAATAGTAGAAGTTTTTAAGCGGCCCAAATCTAAATAACATACAACAGAATGAAAATAGAAGTCCTAATAAGTTAAGAAATAAAATTAAAATGAATGATTTTATTGCAATTACTAGTACGGAAGGAAGGATTAAGCTTAAGTAATAGACAATAGCATTGAGGTGGCGCCAAAAAAAAAAAAATAGAAATGATAGTTGCATAGAAGTTAGTTCAAAAATATAAACAACAAATCATTATTTTTTTTCCTTGTTCTTATTCTTAGCTAACCATCCAAACAACATCGAGAATTACATGAATAAGCAATTTTTCACCATTTTTTATTCACCACCCTTGTTCTTGAACAAGCTATTATATTCTTATTCACCACACTTCCAAACACACCCCTAGTTTTTAGGACAATTAGTATTTTAATATAGGACAATTATTATCATAATATAGGACAATTAGTATTATTTTATAACACAACATGAGGTGGGAGAAAGGGAATCAGAGAGAGAATGTGTAAGTAAACGTTGAAAGTTAGGGAAAGGGTGAGTAGCACTAGAAGTTAGAGGATCTGAGAGGGGATCAGAGTTAGAGTAGGTAGCATCAGTTGGGGATGAGGAGATGATAGAATCTAAAGAAAGTTAGGAGATCAGAGAGGGGAATCAGAGTTAGGGCAGGTACCGCTGGATGGGATGAGAGGATGATAGAATCTAAAGGATGGTGGGAAGCAGCTCTGATTTTAATATGTACTTTTATTTTTTTGATCTTTTAATCAAGTGTCTAATTAACATCAACTTATAAAAAACATATATATTTATGATATATGAAACATATCGCTCTTCAAACTAAATAAAATCAGTGACGTGAATTTGAAATTTTAAAATACTAATAAAATAAAAAAAAGAAAATTATGGGATTTGTGCCCCAAAAATTTGTGTCATTGATATACTCCTCTTTATTTTGTATTAGATCGACATATAAAAAAAGTGAAGAGGATTCGAATACTAGAAGTTTTCCTGTGTAACGCAATGCCAAAAGTATTTTACATTATATTTTAAAATTTAAAATATAAGTGTTAAATTTAAATTGTTGATATCGTCCATTTTCACGAGAGAAGCTGCATTCAAATCAAATATAATTTTTGGAGTTTGTTTTATATTAGATCGATATACCGTAGAGTGAATGCATAGTGTGAAACGAGCTTCATAAATCTCTTTTTTTTTTTTTTTTTACACAAATGTATCCCTTTTAAAACATAAGATTATTTGCCTGACTTCGTCATCTGAGATCTAAATTTGAAATATAAATAAAAAGGTAAGGTTTAAATATAATATGGAACAGAAAATTTATTTAATTGAAACATTCCGTTTTAAGAATAGAAAAACCATTCTCTTGCACCTCATATTCAGCACCTCTTTGGTTTTCTCTCGGAACCATTGGCTCCGAGCATTGGGATATCATTTGGATTGCAACGACTTGGAATATTTGAAAGTCTCGAAATAGGCGTATCTTCTCGAACGAAATCACTCCACCGTACATTTTACTCAATGAAATTTGTGCTTGTGTTGAATCTTGAAAAAAGCATGCCTAGCTTTTAGTTAACTTGTATAATTTGCATTAAGTTTTTTAGTTTTCTTTTCTTTTTTTTTTCTTTTAGTATAATCTTTGTATATAACTTTTTTATTTATCAATGAAATCTGTCGGTATGGTACTTGCCACCTAGCCCTAAAAAAAAAAAAAATTAGTATGCAAACTGTGCAATTTTACCAAATATTAAGGAAATACGAGTTAAAAACCTTGTTGAACAAATAATTTTTTTGTTTCCGAATTTTTTTCTACAAATAAAAGTATACAAAATTACAATCAATCATAACGCTTCTTCATTTAAAGTACATTTGATGTTTTAAATACAAATAGTTGGTGCAGATGAGGTTTAGTTATCACACCATTAAAATACAATTTTGAAGGCACGGAAATTAAAGAGGCATTTTCGTTCATCGAAGAGTTTAATTTAACATAACTATTGTATTTGATTTAATTTAAATTCTCAACTGTTTTTTTCTTCTGGTCCCAAGATCTTCATCTCGATCTGAATTTAAAACGTGAGCATTTAATTTATATAATCATATTGATTTTGATTCTAGCCTGCATTCATGGGAAGCAGTGGATATCAATATAAACAATTTATAATTTAATTTTTATAACTGTGTGTGTGATGAGAAATTGCCAGCTTGACAGATCATTAATTAAGTGCCTCCGTACCTCGAAATCTTCTAGAAAATAAAATTGACAGATATTAAACAGAGAAACCTAAGGACCAAAACATGCCTTTATTGCGCGCAATAATCAGATCTAATGTAGAACCTAGTTGCGGGGATTGCTCAAAATTTAATGCCACGACCCAGGAGCTGAGTCAAGTTTGTACGGTATCGCAGTCTTCTGAGGCGTTTGTAGTGTGAGAATCCATGTAGTGGGTCATCTTGGCCCGGGATTTTTGTTTATTTATTTATTTATTTATTTTTAATGATGACAATGTCTTGGACTAATTCATGGTTTTGTTACTAAATCGGAACTTAATTTCTGCCAATATCGATATAATGAACTTTGAAATTTGAGAAATATTCTTCTTTTTTCAAATATTTATGAGAAATGTTATCGTCCAATATATTGGACGAATGGGATTCGTATTTGTCCAATACGATTGCGATCAGTTTCACGTTATTAAATTTTAAATGACCGATCCATACCGTTCAATATGTTCTTCATATTGAAAACTTATAAGAAACAAATTTTTACATTTTTTTCAAAATTTTTTACTATTTTTTTTATTTTAGAAAATCATTGTTATTGGACGATCCATAATTTTTATATCATAAATTTTCTAAAATATCAAAAAAATAGTAAAAAAATATAAAAATTGGTTTCTTATAAGTTTTCAGTATGGAAAACGTATTGAACGGTTTGGATCAGTCGTTTGGTATTTGAACTGTGAGAACGATCGTATTGGACGGACTCATCCGTCCAATATATTGGATGCTAGCATTTCTCAATATTTATACACCGTGAGATATATAGTAATAACCTTTGAAGAATAAGAATCTTGATGATATACTGTATATAAATTTGAGATTGCATGAAAGTTCTGTTAGGAAGTCTAAGTTTTCAAATTTTTGTGCTAATTAACCATTTAATAAGCAATCCAAACGACTTAGACCTCGAAGAATCTAGTCCAAGCATTCACACACAAGAGAGAGAGGTTAGGAATGCTACCTCTCCTTGTATCGCAACAAGGAGGCTCGAATCCGGCGATGTCGAGGTTGTGCGCACCACCACGCGTGTCTCGGCCTCAAGTCCACCAAGGTATTAACCAAAATCTCGATCTATGCTAGTAGATGAGAGGTTAAGCCTAATCCCTTCTTTCCCTTTGCCTTAATTAACTATTTAATTGGATGGAGGCAAGAGGTGCTCAACACATGAGCTTAAGAGAGCAATGGTGGAGAGGAAAAATTCTGAAATTTTTCCTTTAATTTTCGTCCAAAATATTAGGGAGAGAGAAAAAGGCAAGGTGGCTAGGGTTTTGGCTCCCAAAGTAGTCCTTTTATAGACCAACCACTCTCCCAAAAAGTTATAACTAATTTACAACTATGACATCACTAGGGCAGCCATAAAATGGGCCTAAATGGGCTCCATCAATTATTTAATTGGTCCTCTAATTCAATTAATTAGTGGCCCAATTAATTGCTCTCAAGTTGGACCTTTAATCTACCATTTAAATATAGGTCCGTTAGCTCAAATTAATTACTTTAATTAATTCATGTTGAACAAATTAATTATCAACACTTTGATAATTATTTAAGGATTAGAATATGCATTAATTTATTTCTATATAATCCGTTTGACTTAATTAATTAATTATGACGGTTCGCAACAGTACATAATTAATCAGTCAACATATCATATTGTTGCATTCCTTAATACAACCAAATAAATAATGCACGCATGGTCAAAACCTATTTGTGTGACCCTTTGAGGATTTATGCTCTGTTGGACATGGAAAATAAATCGCTATTTATTTCCAATAATCATAAGCGGTATCTAGCAACACGTTATGATTCCCAATTCGCATAAATAGTGTACCGCTACAATATTTTAATCCTGCATAAGAAATAATAGTATTTTCTTGTCTGATTCTTATGTCACATGATATCATCGTATAATCCAAGATAGGAATGTGTCATTCTTGCAGATTATACGTTTCTTGATCTAGAGATGACTGTATCAGTTGCTAGCAAACAATCCATCTCCATCAAGGGGCCCAAACAGATATCATCGCTCACTAAGTAAATTAATGAGGGACATACGGTTTTCTTGATGAACAACTTTTCCCCGCACAATTCAAGAGAACATAAATAAAGTCTGTATAGCAGCCCTTATCAGGAATCAACGATAGACGATATTTATTGAACCTATCCTCATGTGGAAAAGTTGAACCATCTCAAACTTAGAATCAAACTCAAACGAAATAAATAATGACACATAACACAATCCATATATTTATCTCATTGGATCGTGTCATGTACTATGTTCTATAACATATACATATGCAATTAAGTTGGCAACTCCTTACCTATGATCTGTAGAACTTAATCATAACTTAACTTACATACTAATCTTATCCGATAATTAATATTCCTTGTTAATTATCAAGATTACGGACCTTTTAGATCTATTATTGTCATTTAATTATAAATGAACTACAGAGATCTACAATTCAGATCCTCAACCTGAATGATCTGTCAATTAATAAATCAAGGAATAAATGATCAAATATCATCAATAACATAAACCATAGAAGTAGCCATATAATGATTGGCTTCTAGGACATAACTCTAACAAGTTCATGGTGTATGCATATTTAATTTGAAAAAAAAAACATATAAATACTTCTGTATGTTATGAAAAACAATAAATTCTTCTTATTTCATCTTTTTTCTTGAATTTATTATGGAAAACAATAAAATAATATACATAGAAAAACTGCGTCCCCACCTACATCCCAAGTTCTTAATTAATTTCTTTTGGCAAACATATAATTTTAGCAAAAAAAAAAAACTTTTAAGATTTAAATATATCAAATGCATGGACATGGACGACAGAAATAATAAAGAAACAACAACAACATATTATTCACAACGTTCTTACGACCTTGACTATTTGAATGTCTTTCTAGATTCTAATTTCTAAAGAGTTATGCAATAAGACCTTAAGATTTCATTGTCAGCCTCTCCGTGTCCTTGAATAATTATTATACCAAATTCAAAATTATACGATTTTTTTAATTGCCAATAGTAGATCTAAAAAAAATGGATTTTTAGTGCTGTGATTCCGAACTGAACTCAAAGTATAATTAATATATAATGCACCACACAAATTAGGAAATTTTTTTTTATTTGATAGAAATATGAACATGCATGTATGAAAATTATATTTGTACAGAGTTTACACTTCTAAGTTTATAGAACATAAAAATTCATATGTACTTCTAGCGTATTATTACCCAGGTACCTCAAATATACAGGCTAATAATTAACAGTCATTTTATCCTCAGGCGATAAAAAGTTCAGAAAATAATTACCCGATTTACAAAGGCCTTGATCAAAATAATTTTTATGCAGGATTTCATTTTATTTCATTTGAATTGATTTCTCAGGATTTCGTTAGATCTAATAACACAAAAATTCCAACCAAACGACATCAAATCCGTTCATTTTGATCATAAAATTTATAATAAAATAAAATAAAGTGAAATTCCATGTTAAAATAAAAAAAAGATTTTGATCAGGGCCGAAGACTGACATATAAGCATATAACCATATATAACAATGCGATTGCAACAGCAGCTGTTTTCCAGACAATAGGTACACTATTTCTGACAATGAAGTACCATCACTAAGCATGTTTGATTTTTGAATATTTATGGGATTACTTCCATAATAATAATAAAAAAAAACATATAGAAAGGAGTTGTAAACTTGTAATTCGACACGGGATTTGGTCTTAACCATTGATCTTGTTAGAAACAGTAAACCCATGTCCTTGCATGTGCACAAATGCGCCATCTTTCCAGCTACAAGCCTACAAGTCATAATTCCATTCGTACCGTAGACTAATTTAATATGCACTAGGTGCGTCACAGTGGAAACACACCCAATTCGTCAATTGAATTGAAAATTTGTTAGTAGTATAAGTAAATGGAAAATTTATTAGTAGGGTATAAGTTGAAACAGAGATCGCTCGTTTCATAAAAATTATAGAAATAGAATGACAAATATTAATACATTTTGAACGAAAGATTGCAACTTCGAAATATGGTTGTGGTTTTTTGTGGATAATTAATTTAAAATCAATTGAAAAGTTTGATCCTAATTTATCTTAAAAAATTATAGAAATAAAAAATCTTGTAACTCTAGGAGATTTTGATATATAAACTATATTAATTGAACAATATGGATCATTTGGATATGGAAAAACACATTCAGGTAATAATAAGCATTTTTATGCATTAGTGTTGCATACTTACAGAAGCACGATAGCCCAACTCATATACCATAACATAAGAATGGACTAGACTTTTCTCCAACCCGTAATGCAATGACCCAAATTTGATGTAAGTTTTATCGTTAATCAAAAGACTCGAATTTTGTAATGATACATGTTTAAGGATACCTAATGAATATTAATTAATTGATATTTAAATTGCATAAAGTTTGATATAAAACCCATTTAGAAGAACAATAATAAATATTTAAGTTTTTATTACAATTTTATTTTTTTTGTTGACTGAATTTAAAAATATTTTGTTAAAACTGTCAAGCTAACCATCGCAATAGATCCCTTTTGAGTTTCACCCAACATTTTTTTACCGGATATTTTATTTCAACATTGTTTCAGAACATGAAGCATATCTAGATGACCATTAAAAATAACTACAAGTATTTCATATTTTAATTCAATCCGACTTTACTTTAATCCCAAACAGATTCCCCGCTATATTTTTTTTGCTTCAGCACATGAAGTATATCTAGATAACGAATTAACTTGGAGCACTCTATAATATTTATTGTCAAATTGCAATTTTGACTTTTTTTATATCGTGATTGTATTCTGTTTGCTCCATGTGCAAGCAAAACCTTCTTCTTGAAATCACTTTTCTAAAAGGAAAAATCTGTCTCTTGCCTTGGACTGGAGTATTCATAACAAGGCCCCATATGTAGTTCCTAATTAGATTCCATTCTGCTTGCCTAAAAAATGAGTATTAATTTGCGCCTCCATTTCTTATCTAGCATGAAACAAGAAACTGGACAATTAAGCAGGAAGATATGACCAAACATATGTCTAAAATAGATATGTAAATCGAACTTAGGCTCGTTTGGATCGTATGGGAATAAAGAAGGAATAAGGATTTTAGAAAGAAAACGTTGGGAAGTGTGTAACTTTATGAAGAGTTTTATGTCGAAAGAAACTATTCCTAACCCCATCCAAACGAGCCCTAAAATCACATGGATAATGCTGGCATCAGTTAGCAACCACAGCTTTAATTCCTGTGCCATTTTTATTGTAGTTTTCTAAAAGTTTGTGTAGTTGAAAGCTATTTGAATTGAAATACCTATGAATAAGTTACTAGAGAAAAAATATGTATAAACTAGACAAAAAATTGGCAAAATTCTTGTGTAACATTGTACTCAAACCTTTATATTTGTGTTTACAATTTTCAAACCTTCATTTATACATTTTTTAACTTTGAGTTCTCAACAGATAGTTTTTTTAATTTTGTAATTTGAATAACTAAAAAAAATGAAAATTATATACATTAAAGGGATTTAAGTTCTGGACTAGATTTAAACTGCTGATTTTTTTTTGTTGTTGTATTAGGTTAGACGAGCTTGGTGTCTTTCGGACATCTTTATTCTTTTCTCTCTTGTTCTGTAATTAGTTTTATTTTTTTGTACTTTTTAATTTTTTAATAAATTTTTTTGTTGGTTGGCACTCGCCAACTAACCTTCAAAAAAAAAAAAAAAAAGTTCTGGACTAGACAATAATAATAAAAGAACAATATAAGGACATCAAATACTATAAAATATGAACTATGCAACATGCGGCTTGATGGTTGTTACTTCTCTTTGCTCTCTATGTGTTGAGATGAAATTATTGGAGGCAGTTACCGAAACGCAATAGCTAATACTTAATGGGCCGAAACAGCTGTCGAAGAAGAAATATATGAAACAAACAAATAAATGCTGTTAATAAACTTATACCAACTACTGTATTGCTTGCGGTTGACCTTATCTCACGCCTAGCATTTACAGGCTACGACGGTCTTGTTAATATTTTTGAAGTAGATGTTACAAATTTTGTTGAACGAACAGTATATTCAATTTTTTTTAACCTACATGGCTACATCTTGAAATTTCTTAATTTTCTACTGCATCTTTATAACTTATTGACTGCTTAAATTTTCATGCATGTTTTTAATTACTTTTATCTAGCCATTATATATGCCATTTATTTCATTCTATACTTTTAATGACATTATTTACCACCATGACTTTACTTTTGATACATTAGTAAGTACATTAATTAGTTCTTAAATCTGTAATGTAACAAAAAAAAATAACCTCATACGTCTCCCCAGTCCTCGGTAGGTGTATTTGTACGGGCTTACAGGATTAAAGTAGGAAAACAACTAAATTCGTATCCTTTTTCCTTGATATATAAGGTTAACTAGAAAATTATTTCAAAATGCAATGTTGCCTGATTTGACAAAGAAACGAACCCAAAAAAAATTTATAAACGATGTCAATTCTATTTTTCTTTTTTGAGAAACCAATAATGGCAATTCTAAATCTACATGTCAATAAAATATAAATAGCAAGGGTTAAAAAAAAAAGGATCAACTATAGTTTTCAAATATCATATTATATTATGAAAACGTGGAAGAAGCATTATAATATTATTATTATACATGTAGCAAGTACCATTCCAATTGCGATTAATTAATTCATGAAATTAAGTTACAAAATAGTATAGTTAACGAAAGTACAAGGTCTACATGCAAATATCTTCAATTCTTCATTAATAAAACAATTGTTACCCAAACGGAACCCATTTCCTCTTCCCTCCCATAAATTCATTTTTAATTGCTTCACTTTTAGCTCTCTACTAGACATTAATGTAAACACATTGCGCTCTCTCTCCTCTTCTTCTAGCATTAATTCACGCCTCGACTGCTCTTCCCTTGGACCATTTTTCTGGTCAGTTCCCTCTGTGTTCCTTCGCTTCTCTCAAAAAAAAAAAAATAATAATAATAATAATTAATTTTTCTCTGCCTATCTGACTTTGCATTTTTCTTGATAATAGCTTTGTTGGGTTTCTACCCGGCACTCTGTTTTTAAGGTTTTTGTTCAGAAAAGGGCAGATCTTTCTCAGACTAGACCGACCAGAGAGGTAACTTTTATCTAAAAGCTCCGCGCTTTCCATTGGTTTAAATTGAAAAAAACATCTTTTCTTTTAGATTTTACTTTTTTTGAGTCATTTGTACTTTATCACACTATTGTAATTTATTATACAGTTCACCACAACTAGATCTTTGTTTTATTGGCCTTTGTTCTTATGCAAAAGCATAATGTGGAGTCTTCTCAACTTTTTTTGTGCTTTTCAGGAAGAGATTACCTCACAATGCTACTAATCTGATAAATCCATAGCTTCGTCACTTTCAGTGAAACAAAATTCTGAGAACCCAACAAAATGTCAAACGGTGATTTGAGCAGCGATTTGATGAAACGAACCCCCATTTTCAACCTCAAAGTGTGGGTTTTGATTGCCATTTGCTTTTCCATTATAATCCTTCTGATCCTACTCATCCTCTCCATTTGGGCCACCAATAGGAGAAGAAAAACAGAATCGGCGCATGGCAGCAACAATAACTTATATTACAACTCGTCACAACACCAAATACCTACAATCTCAAAAGAAATTACTGTCGACCGGGTTGGTGGCGGGACTCAAACCCTTGCACAATCCCTAAATCACCCTTTTGAAGCCGATAAGGAGCAGCCCTGCAAGACCCTAGCCCAGCTCGCATTAAGCAATCACAATAATTCAGTTGATTATGACAACATGAGCCAATGCAGTTCAATTTGTTTCCAAACTGACAAAATGGGTAGTTCGCATTCAGGTGAAGAACTAAATGGGTCAGGTTTAAATAGGAAGAACTATTCTCCCATCTCAGCCTCACCTCTTATTGGCTTGCCTGAGTTCTCACAACTTGGGTGGGGCCACTGGTTTACACTGAGAGATTTGGAGTATGCAACTAATCGATTTAGTAAAGATAATGTACTTGGTGAAGGTGGTTATGGGGTTGTGTATCATGGCCGTCTGGTTAATGGTACTGAGGTGGCCATTAAGAGAATATTTAATAACATGTGAGTTTGCTCTTTCCTACGTTTTTTTCCTTTTCTTTTGGAAAATGAACCTTTTTATTACTTTGTAAATACCAGATTTGTGCTTTCTCATATTTATTTGCAAGTGACATTAATTGATATTCAAGTAGATCAAAGGGTGCTTGAGAGAGGGAGAGAGTGTTTATATTTCTTAACTTTGTAACCATACTTTTTCTGAATCATCCCTTCTAAGTAAACATGTGTATAAATCATGTAGATACTATTTGAAATTTAGCTTCTTTTTTGGTAGGAACACAACTAATTCTTGGCTACTTTTGAACCAAAGAAATGCTGCATGGATTTTTATTTGTTATTTATGCCTAATTAATGTTATTGTTCATTTTGTAGGGGTCAAGCAGAGAAGGAATTTAGGGTAGAAGTAGAGGCAATTGGCCATGTTCGGCATAAGAATTTGGTTCGCCTCCTTGGTTATTGTGTTGAAGGTGTTAATAGGTAAAAAATAATAACCAAAGTTTCCAATGATAGCACTCACTGTACTTGTGCACTCCATTTCTCTCTCTTTTGGCATGATTTAGTTCTGAAGGGGCTATTTCTTAATAGGATAGGGGGCCAATGATGATGTTCAATGATAGCACTCAAATGGAATAACCTTTTCTATTGGCCTGATTTATTGCAAATAGCTGTGAACATGTTGGGTATAGTTTCCAAAAAGCTAATAAAAGTAATTAAGATATCTTTCGAACTTATGATTCGTGACCTAATTACCTACTAAAAAATATTATTTGAACAGGATGTTAGTGTATGAATATGTGAACAATGGAAACCTAGAACAATGGCTTCATGGTGCTATGCGGCATCGTGGTGTCCTCTCTTGGGAGAGTCGTATCAAAGTTATTTCAGGCACTGCTAAGGCGTAAGTCTTGTCTGAGATTATCATTTATGATCTGTTTATTCATATATTTTTTAAGTTGCATAGGAGAGCACTTTCTGTTGTTATCATCCTACTTTCATGAGCATGTGTTAAGGTATCAGTTTATCGATTGAAGCATCAATTAACCTGCAATTCGAATTGGCCTTGATTGACAATTGCTTTGCACCCCAACCTCACATAATTATCTTTCCTCCTTTCAATAAACATTTGCTTTGCAGTTAACCTCTTTAACCTTGCTTTGCAATTAAACTTCTGTTACCATCATCTATGCAGCATTATTGCCTAATTAAGTGCAGATTTAGATATGTATTTGACCTAAGTTTGACAAAGTTTAGGCTTAATAGACTCGTAAATACCTTGTTATCAACCTACATTTCACCTTGATTGTTCTGCAATGAAGCAAAGATGCCAATGGAGAACAATAAAAACTTGAACAACAGCTACAGATTTGAAGAAATTCCGCAGGAAAAGAATTTAGCTATTGACCAATTAATCTCATAATTTTCAGGCTTGCATACCTCCATGAAGCGATTGAACCTAAGGTGGTACACAGAGATATTAAAACGAGCAATATTTTAATTGATAATGAGTTCAATGGAAAAGTTTCTGATTTTGGATTGGCGAAGCTTTTGGGCTCTGACAAAAGCCACGTAACGACTCGAGTTATGGGTACATTTGGGTAATCATTTAAACTATAAAAAATTTTCAGCAAAAAGGCAAATATTAATTTGCAAGTTAAAACAACATTGATTTAAATATTATTTATCCTAAATTCCTAATACCAAAGCATACCTATTACTTCATTCTATTTATGACATACGTGCGCAATACAGTTTAATGGATTCCAGTTGACATTATTTGTTTGTTACGATGAAAGTTGTATAATTATAATAAAATATTGGTGTACTCGTCTCTTAACCAAGTGTTGGCTGCTTTTTTCAGCCCTAAAGAAGCAGAATTAAGTAAAAACAGAATTGACTATTAATTTACTAGATTGGTTTTTGACTGTTTACTATGAAAAACAAGATGATTTTTTTTTTCTTTTTGCGCTTTTGATTTTGCCAAATATAAAAAGAAGATCGATCTGCTTAGTTTTGTAAACATGTCTAATTTATCATTTGATGTATTTAGGTATGTTGCTCCAGAATATGCAAATACTGGTATGCTTAATGAGAAAAGTGATGTGTACAGTTTTGGGATTGTTTTATTGGAAACTGTAACTGGTAGAGATCCAGTTGATTATAGTCGCCCAGCTAATGAGGTATGCTTGTTAGTCCTAACTATTATTAGATTTCTCCTGTTGCCAGAATTTTCTCCTGTACACTGCCAGGCTGTTGAATTCAGCCCTGGAGCCTTCCAAAATACCTCTAATTAGGATTCAAAAGTAAGCCAATAATATAAACAAGCTGACAGAGTTTGTTTAAGTAGTACACTAATTCCCAATTCATACATGCTCGTTTGTATATCATTGCTTTAGTAGTACACTGTACCCAACTCATAGAAGTAATGTCATAGACAGGAGTTACACAGTGTTATATTTAAGCCTGCAGATTGTAAATGTCATGTAGATTCATACCCTGATCAGATGCATTATTTACTCATATGTTCTCCAAAACATGAAAACTTTACTTCATATTGGGGCTGCTCTTGAAAAACTAACAAGAGGGGGTTTAAGTTTGCATCTTTTTCTATTTTATTTTATTTTTTTTTTTTAAGGTAGGGAGACGTGTGTCTCTCCTACAATTTCATTGAACAAAAAAGTTTTGTTACAAAATTACAATTTTACAGAAAGAAAGTTAAAGCCCTTTTGCTATTTTGAAAGTAGTATTTGGAAGATTTCTGTTGTTGTATTTGGGAATATATGACAATCTGATGTTACAATGTGTGCACATCAAACTATCCTCAGAAAAAGCTATTTAATTAATTAAATTTTTGCCCTGTCAGGTAACCCTAGTGGATTGGCTGAAGGTGATGGTGAGTAACAGGAGAGCAGAAGAGGTGGTGGAACCCACACTGGAGGTTAAGCCCTCTACACGGGCTTTAAAAAGAGTTCTACTTGTTGCACTCAGATGTGTCGATCCTGACTCTGAGAAGAGACCTAGGATGGGGCAGGTGGTACGCATGCTTGAGTCTGACGACCTGCCTCACCGTGAGGTAATTACATTTTGAGTGGACTAGGTCATCATACATGCTGGATCCTGGACTGATACTTGTGCTGGTACCTTATGTTCAGTTTAATCTTTAGGCAGGCAGGACTCATGTTTAGGGTTTAGGGTTTATATCAATATTACTTGGACTGGTACGGTACCTGCTGCTTCCTGGACTGGTAATTGTACTGCTTAATGCAATGTTAAATCTGAAAATGCTGTCAAATAATTCATAGCTAATGTTGGCATAAAATGTTATTCCTTTGGTTCACTAGCATTTTTATTCAATTTGCAATTTAGGATAGGAGAAGCCGACGTAGTCACGGAGGAAGTATGGATAATGTTATTCTAAAAGATAGCTCAACTGATGTTGAATCTTCGGATAATAGGACATAAGAGATATTTCGTGAAATGTTCTCAAAGAATTTTATCAACATGGAATGGTGCAACTTGAATCTGTTTTGCTGATAAGGTTTGGACCTACTGGGCTTTCAACTTGTTTGATGCATCAGTCATTCACAAATTGTAGACAGGATCGATTGAAGAAAACTTCTGTTCCATAGGGTTACATTAGTAAATTGTTGTAGACAGTAAATTGCTTTAGGCTATATAGTTGTTAGATGACTAGATAGATATAACATTTCATTGTGTTGTTAATTTCCTAAGACAATTTATTCTTTTTTCCTCAATGCAAGTTTTAGATGATTCAAGTTCAAGCTTTTACATGAAGTTCTGAAGTAGTTTCACTTTTGTTAACGGTCCTTTAAGACGAATGCTTTAATATATATATATAGTAAAATATTGGTAATTTCATCTTTATCATTTGTGGCCAGATGACTGAATGTCGTCAGCTGAATAGCTGATGCATGACCTAACATTATTTTTTGTTCATCTGCTTAGGACTTCTGGTGAAGATCACTTGGAATATAACCTTTCAGTTGTCCCTTTTTTTTAAAAAAAAAAATATTAGAGCCCTATTGGCATACTAAACCAATTGACCCGGGCATCTTTCTTCATGGTGTTAGGTTATCAAATTAATTTTTGAAGGCCCAAATAGCTTCTTTGTGCTTAGACCTGTCAATATTTCACCGTTTCGAACGTTTTCGTTCCGCTACACGGAAGAAAAAATGGGTTCAGTTTTCAAGAACGGAACGAAAACAGAACGGATTATTATACCGTTTTATTGAAACAGAACATGTAAAAGGAAAATTATAATGGAAATTGAAACACGTAACGGAAATAGAACAAAAAAACTGTTTCGTTTAAAGAAACGAAACGGAAATAGAAGAGTGATTTTGTTCCATTATCGAAACGGAACAGCCTTGTTTCGTGTCCGTTTTGCACGTTTGACAGGTATATTTTTGTGCTGTCGTGTTTCATTGAAAGTAAATTATACAATCTACTGGCAATATAAGTCTAGATCTAAAGATAAAACTCTCAGCTAAGATAGCACCAAACAAATAACCCCGCCTTAAGCACAGAAACTAATCAAACAGGAAACAACCACATAAACGCAAACTAATCAGTTACAAGCCGTTAATTATTTTTCCCACTATTGCCCGTAACTAAAAAACTACCCTCATGTCAGAGTCTATACAAAGCCAAAATAAACGTAGCAAAAAACAAAAATCTTATAAAGACAATGCAACAATGAAAGCATTGAAATCCTGTAACTATCATCCTTCATTTGTGACATCGTCAGCCCATGTTTCTGATCTTACTTATTCAAAATGGTGGGATTATACAAAGTAATTACGCATATAATGTGCAAATAATGCAAATTCTGACTATCATTTGAGCATTTCAAGTGATTTTGTATTTATTTTAAGTCATTTGATCATAATAATCTAAATTTAAGCTTCATATAGTCTAAAATATGTTCGTGATCTTACTTATTCAAAATGATTGGATTATATATAGTAATTACGCGTATAATGTCCAAATACTGTAAATTCTGATTATGATTTGAGCATTTCAAGCGATTTTGCATTCATCTTAAGTCATTTGATCATGATAATATAGATTTAAGCTCTTCATATAGTCTAAAATATGTTTTTGATCTTACTTATTCAAAATGGTTGGATTATACACAGTAATTATGCATATAATGTGCAAATAATACAAATTTTGACTATCATTTGAGCATTTCAAGTGATTTTGCATTTATTTTAAGTCATTTGATCACAATAATCTTGATTTAAGCTCTTCGCATAGTCTAGAATATTTTTCTGATCTTACTGATTCAAAATGATTGAATTATATAGTAATTACATGTATAATGTCCAAATAATGCAAATTCTGATTATGATTTGACCATTTCAATCGATTTTGCATTCATTTTAAGTCATTTGATCACGGTAATCTAGATTTAACTTCTTCATATTGTCTAGAATATATTTCAGATCTTACTTATTCAAAATAATTGGATTATAGAGAGTAATTACATATAGATCTATGTAAAATCTAATCTTTTTGAATAAATAAGATATGAATCTTAGTCTGGACAATATAAAGAGATTAAATATAGATTATTGTGACGAAATGACTTAGAATGAATGCAAAAATGATTGAAATGTTCAAATGATACTTAGAATTGAATTATTTGCACATTATATGTGTAATTACTATGTATAATCTAATTTTTTTGAATAAATAAAATATGAATCATTTTCTATACAGTATAAATAGTTTAAATGTAGATTATTGTCTAGAATATGTTTCAGATCTATGTATAATCCAATCTTTTTGAATAAATAAGATATGACTCTTAGCCTAGACAATATAAAGAGATTAAATATAGATTATTGTGACGAAATGACTTAGAATGAATGCAAAAATGATTAAAAGTTCAAATGATACTTAGAATTCCATTATTTGCATTTTATATGCGTAATTACTATGTATAATCTAATTTTTTTGAATAAATAAAATATGAATCATTCTCTATACAGTATAAAGAGTTTAAATGTAGATTATTGTGATGAAATGACTTAGAATGAATGAAGAAACGATTAAAATGTTCAAATGATACTCATAATTGCATCATTTGCACTTTATATGCGTAATTACTATGTATAATCTAATCTTTCTGAATAAATAAGATATGAATCAAATTATATATAATATAAAGAGTTTAAATATAGATTATTGTGATGAAATAACTTAGAATGAATGAAGAAATGATTAAAATGTTCAAATGATATGCAGAATTGCATTATTAGCATTTTATATGCGTAATTACTATATATAATCCATTCTTTTTGAATAAATAAGATACGAATCATATTCTATACATTATGAAGAGTTTAAATGTAAATTATTGTGATGAAATGACTTAGAATGAGTCCACAAATGATTGAAAAGCTCAAAAGATACTCATAATTGTATTTTTTGCAATTTAAATTCGTAATTACTATGTATATCCAAATTTTTTGAATAAATAAGATATGAATCAAATTATAGACACTATAAAGAGTTTAAATGTAGATTATTGTGATGAAATAACTTAGAATGAATCCAGAAACGATTGAAATGCTCAAAAGATACTCAGAATTGCATTATTTGCACTTTATATGCATAATTACTATGTATAATCTAATATTTATGAATAATTCAGAGCTGAATCATATTCGAGATTGTATAAAGAGTTTAAATGCAGATTGTTGTGATCAAATAACTTAGAATAAATGCATAAACGATTGAAATGATTCAAATGATACTCAAAATTGCAATATTAGCTCTTTATATGCGTAATTACCTTGTATAATCCAATCTTTTTGAACAAATAAGACATGAATCATATTCTAGACATTATAAAGAGTATAAAATTAAATTATTATGATGAAATTGACTCAGAATGAATCCAAAAAAGATTGAAATGCACAAAAGATACTCAGAATTGTATTATTTACACATTATATGCATAATTACTTTGTATAATCCAATCTTTTTAAATAAATAAGATATGAATCTTATTCTAGACAGAATAAAGAGTTTAAATGTAGATTACTATGATTAAATGACTCAGAATGAATCCAGAAACGATTGAAATGCACAAAAGATACTCAGAATTGTATTATTTACACTTTATATGCATAATTACTTTGTATAATCCAATCTTTTTGAATAAATAAAATCTGAATCACATTCTAAACAGTATAAAGTGTTTAAATGTAGATTATTGTGATGAAATAACTTAGAATGAATGCAGAAACGATTGAAATGCTCCAATGATACTCAGAATTGCATTATTTGCACTTTATATGTGTAATTTTTCTATGTATAATCATATCTTTTTGAATAAATAAAATCTGAATCATATTGGAAACAGTATAAGGAGTTTAAATGTAGATTATTGTGATGAAATGACTTAGAATGAATGCAGAAACGATAGAATTGTTCAAATGATACTCAGAATTGCATTATTTGCACTTTAAATGCGTAATTACTACGTATAATCCAATCTTTTTAAATAAATAAGACATGAACCATATTCTAGATAGTATAAAGAGTTTTTATTTAGATTATTGTGATGAAATAACTTAGAATGAATCCAGAAACAATTGAAATGCTCAAAAGATACTCAGAATTGCATTTTTTTGTACTTTATATGCATAATTACTATGTATAATTCAATCTTTTTGAATAAACAAGATATGAATCATATTCTAGAAAGAATTAAGAGTTTAAATGTAGATTATTGTGATAAAATAACTATGAATGATTGCAAAAACGTTTGAAATTCTCAATGATACGCAGAATTGCATTATTTGCACTTTATATGCATAATTATTATGTATAATCCAATCTTTTTGAATAAATAAAATCTGAATCATATTCTAGACAGTATAAAGAGTTTAAATGTAAATTATAGTCATGAAATGCTTCAATTCATCACACTAATCTACATTTAAACTTTTTATACTGTCTAGAATATGATTCATAACTTATTTATTCAAAAAAATTGGCTTATACATTGTAATTACGCATATAAAGTGCAAATAATGCAATTCTGGGTGTTATTTGTGCATTTTAATCGTTTCTGCATTCATTCTAAGTCATTTCGTCACTATAATCTGCATTTAAACTAATTATACTGTCTAGAATATGATTCATATCTTATTTATTCAAAAAGATTGGATTATACAGTGTAAATGCGCATATAAATTGCAAATAATGCAATTCTAAGTATCATTTAAGTATTTCAGCCATTTCTGGATGCATTCTAAGTCATTTTATCACACAAATGTACATTTAAACTCTCTATACTATCTAGAATATGATTCATATCTTATTTATTAAAAAAGATTGGATTATACACAGTAATTATGCATATAAAGTGCAAATAAAGCAATTCTGAGTTTCATTTGAACATTTCAATCGTTTCTGCATTTATTCTAAGTAATTTATCATCAATAATCAACATTTAATCACTTTATAATATCCAAACTAAGATTTATATCTTATTTATTCGAAAGGATTGGATTATACATAGTAATTTTGCATATAAATTGCGAATACTGCAATTCTGAGTATCTTTTGAGAACATCAATCATTTCTGGATTCATTCTAAGTCATTTCAACACAATAATCTTAATTTGAACTCTTTATACTATTTAGAATATGATTCATGTCTTATTTATTCAAAAAGATAGGATTATACATAGTTATTATGCATACAAAGAGCTACTATTGCAATTCTGAGTATCATTGAAGTATTTCAATTGTTCTGCATTCATTCTAAGTCATTTCATCACCTTAATTTACATCTAAATTCTTTATGTTGTCTAGAATATGATTCGAATTTTATTTATTCAAAAAGATTGGATTATACATAGTAATTATGCATATAAAGTGCAAATAATGCAATTCTGAGTATCATTGAGCATTTCAATCGTTTCTGCAGTCATTCTAAGTTATTTTATCACAATAATCTACATTTAAACTCTTTATTCTGTCTAGAATATGATTCATATGTTATTTATTCAAAAAGATTGGATTATACATAGTAATTATGCATATAAAGTGCAAATAATGCAATTCCGAGTATCAATGGAGCATTTCAATCGTTTCTAAGTTCATTCTAAGTAATTTCATCACAATAATATACATTAAAAATCTTTATACTGTTTAGAATGTGATTTAGATTTTATTTATTCATAAAGATTGGATTATACGTAGTAATTACGCATATAAAATGCAAATAATGCTATTCTAAGTATCTTGTGAGCATTTCAATTATTTCTGGATTAATCCTAAATAATTTAATCACAATAATCTAAATATAAACTCTTTCTACTATCTATAATATGATTCATGTCTTATTTATCCAAAAATATTAGATTATACATAGTAATTACCCATATAAAGTGCAAATATTGTAATTCTGTGTATAATTTGAACATTTCTATCGTTTCTGCATTCATTCTAAGTCATTTCATAGCAATAATCTACATTTAAACTCTATATACAGTTTACAATATGATTCATATTTTATTTATTCAAAAAATTGGATTTACACTTAGTAAAATTACGCATATAAAGTGCAAATAATGCAACTCTGAGTATCAATGGAGCATTTCAATCGTTTCTGCATTCATTCTAAGTAATTTCATCACAATAATCTACATTTAAACTCTTTATACTGTTTACAAAATGATCAGATTTTATTTATTCAAAAAGATTGGATTATACGTAGCAATTACGCATATAAATTGCAAATAATGCAATTCTGAGTATCATTGGAGCATTTCAATCGTTTCTGCATTCATTCTAAGTCATTTCATCACAATAATCTATATTTAAACTCTTTATTCTCTATAGAATATGATTCATTTCTTATTTATTCAAAAAGATTGGATTATACATTGTAATTGCGCATGTAAATTGCAAATAATGCAATTCTGAGTATCATTTGAGTATTTCAACAATTTCTGGATGCATTCTAAGTCATTTCAGCACACTAATCTACATTTAAACTTTTTATACTGTCTAGAATATGATTCATATCTTATTTGTTCAAAAAGATTGGATTATATATTGTAATTACGCATATAAAGTGCAAATAATGCAATTCTGGGTGTTATTTGAGCATTTTAATCGTTTCTGCATTCATTCTAAGTCATTTCGTCACTATAATCTACATTTAAACTCTTTATACTGTCTAGAATATGATTCATATCTTATTTATTAAAAAAGATTGGATTATACAGTGTAATTGCGCATATAAATTGCAAATAATGCAAATCTGAGTATCATTTGAGTATTTCAACCGTTTCTGGATGCATTCTAAGTCATTTCATCACACGAATCTACATTTCAACTCTTTATACTGTCTAGAATATGATTCATACCTTATTTATTCAAAAAGATTGGATTATACACAGTAATTACGCATATAAAGTGCTAATAAAGCAATTTTGAGTATCATTCGAACATTTCAATCGTTTCTGCAATTATTCTAAGTAATTTGTCCTCAATAATCTGCATTTAATCCATTTATAATGTCCACACTAAGATTTATATCTTATTTATTCGAAAAGATTAGATTACAAATAGTAATTATGCATATAAAGTGCGAATAATGCAATTCTGAGTATCTTTTGAGCATTTCAATCTTTTCTGGATTCATTCTAAGTCATTTCAACACAATAATCTTAATTTAAACTCTTTATACTGTTTAGAATATGATTCTTGTCTTATTTATTCAAACAAATAGGATTATACATAGTACTTACGCATATAAATTGCAAATAATGCAATTCTGAGTAGCATTGGAGCATTTCCATCGTTTTTGCATTCATTCTAAGTAATTTCATCGTAATATTCTAAATTTAAACTCTTTGTACTATTTTGAATATGATTCTGACTTTATTTATTGAAAAAAATTGGATTATACCTAGTAATTACACATATAAAGTGCAAATAATGCAATTCTGAATATCATTAGTGAATTTCAATCGTTACTGCATTCATTCTAAGTCATTTCATCACAATAATCTATTTTTAAACTCTTTATTCTCTATAGAATATGATTCATTTCTTATTTATTCAAAAAGATTGGATTATACATTGTAATTGCGCATGTAAATTGCAAATAATGCAATTCTGAGTATCATTTGAGTATTTCAACAATTTCTGGATGCATTCTAAGTCATTTCAGCACACTAATCTACATTTAAACTTTTTATACTGTCTAGAATACGATTCATATCTTATTTGTTCAAAAAGATTGGATTATATATTGTAATTACGCATATAAAGTGCAAATAATGCAATTCTGGGTGTTATTTGAGCATTTTAATCGTTTCTGCATTCATTCTAAGTCATTTCGTCACTGTAATCTACATTTAAACTCTTTATACTGTCTAGAATATGATTCATATCTTATTTATTAAAAAAGATTGGATTATACAGTGTAATTGCGCATATAAATTGCAAATAATGCATTTCTGAGTATCATTTGAATATTTCAACCGTTTCTAGATGCATTCTATGTCATTTCATGACACGAATCTACATTTAAACTTTTTATATTGTCTTGAATATGATTCATATCTTATTTATTCTAAAAGATTGGATTATACACAGTAATTACGCATATAAAGTGCTAATAAAGCAATTCTGACTATCATTTGAACATTTCAGTCGTTTCTACAATTATTCTAAGTAATTTATCGTCAATAATCTACATTTAATCCCTTTATAATGTCCACACTAAGATCTATATCTTATTTATTCGAAAGAATTGGATTATTCATAGTAATTATGCATATAAAGTGCGAATAATGCAATTCTGACTATTTTTTGAGCATTTCATTCATTTCTGGATTCATTCTAAGTCATTTCAACACAATAATCTTAATTTAAACTCTTTATACTGTTTAGAATATGATCCTTGTCTTATTTATTCAAAAATATAGGATTATACATAGTAATTACGCATATAAATTGTAAATAATGCAATTCTGAGTAGCATTGGAGCATTTTCATCGTTTCGGCATTCATTCTAAGTAATTTGATCGTAATTATCTAAATTTAAACTCTTTATACTATTTCGAATACGATTCAGACTTTATTTATTAAAAAAAATTGGATTATACCGAGTAATTATGCATATAAAGCGCAAATAATGCAATTCTGAATATCATTAGTGAATTTCAATCGTTTCTGCATTCATTCTAAGTCAGTTCATCACAATAAACTATATTTAAACTCTTTATTCTCTATAGAATATGATTCATTTCTTATTTATTCAAAAAGATTGGATTATACATTGTAATTGCGCATATAAATTGCAAATAATGCAATTCTGAGTATCATTTTAGTATTTCAACAATTTCTGGATGCATTCTAAGTCATTTCAGCACACTAATCTACATTTAAATTTTTTATACTGTCTAGAATACGATTCATATCTTATTTATTCAAAAATATTGGATTATATATTGTAATTACGCATATAAAGTGCAAATAATGCAATTCTGGGTGTTATTTGAGCATTTTAATCGTTTCTGCATTCATTCTAAGTCATTTCGTCACTATAATCTACATTTAAACTCTTTATACTGTCTAGAATATCATTCATATCTTATTTATTCAAAAAGATTGGATTATACAGTGTAATTGCGCAATTAAATTGCAAATAATGCAATTCTGAGTATCGTTTGAGTATTTCAACCGTTTCTGCAATTATTCTAAGTAATTTATCCTCAATAATCTACATTTAATCCCTTTATAATGTCCACACTTAGATTTATATCTTATTTATTCGAAAAGATTGGATTATACATAGTAATTATGCATATAAAGTGCGAATAATGCAATTCTGAGTATCTTTTGAGCATTTCAATAATTTCTGGATTCATTCTAATTCATTTCAACACAATAATCTTAATTTAAACTCTTTATACTGTTTAGAATATGATTCTTGTCTTATTTATTCAAAAAGATATGATTATACATAGTAATTACGCATATAAATTGTAAAAAATGAAATTTTGAGTAGCATTGGAGCATTTCCATCGTTTCTGCATTCATTATAAGTAATTTCATCATAATAATCTAAATTTAAACTTTTTATACTATTTTGAATATGATTCAGACTTTATTTATTCAAAAAGATTGGATTATACCTTTCAATTACACATATAAAGTGCAAATAATGCAATTCTGAATATCATCAATCGTTTCTGCATTAATTCCTAGTCATTTCATCACAATAATCTATATTTAAACTCTTTATTCTCTATAGAATATGATTCATATCTTATTTATTCAAAAATATTGGATTATACATAGTAATTGCGCATATAAATTACAAATAATGCAATTCAGAGTATCATTTGAGTATTTCAACAATTTCTGGATGCATTCTCAGTCATTTCATCACACTAATCTACATTAAAACTTTTTTAACTGTCTAGAATATGATTCATATCTTATTTATTCAAAAAGATTGGATTATATATTGTAATCACACATATAAAGTGCAAATAATGCAATTTTGGACGTTATTTGAACATTTTAATCGTTTTGCATTCATTCTAAGTCATTTCGTCACTATAATCTACATTTAATCTCTTTATATTGTCTAGAATATGATTTGTATCTTATTTATTCAAAAAGATTGGTTTATACAGTGTAATTGCGCATATATATTGTAAATAATCCAATTCTGAGTATCATTTGAGTATTTTAACCGTTTCCTGATGCATTCTAAGTCATTTCATCACACTAATCTACATTTAAACTCTTTATACTGTCTAGAATATGATTCATATCTTATTTATTTAAAAAGATTGGATAACACACAGTAATTATGCATATAAAGTGGTAATAAAGCAATTCTGAGTATCATTTGAACATTTCAATCGTTTCTGCATTTATTCTAAGTAATTTATCCTCAATAATCTACATTTAATCCCTTTATAATGTCCACACTAAGATTTATATCTTATTTATTCAAAAGGATTGGATTATACATAGTAATTATGCATATAAAGTGTGAATAATGCAATTTTGAGTATCTTTTGAGCATTTCAATCATTTCTGGATTCATTTTAAGTCATTTCAACATAATAATCTTAATTTAAACTCTTTATACTGTTTAGAATATGATTCATGTCTTATTTATTCAAAAAGATAGGATTATACATTGTAATTACGCATATAAAGTGCAAATAATGCAATTCTGAGTATCATTGAGCATTTCAATTGTTTCTGCAGTCATTCTAAGTTATTTTATCACAATAATTTACATTTAAACTCTTTATTCTGTTTAGAATATTTTTCATATGTTATTTATTCAAATAGATTGGATTATACATAGTAATTATGCATATAAAGTGCAAATATTGCAATTCTGAGTATCATTTGAACATTTCTATCGTTTCTACATTCATCACAATAATCTACATTTATAAACTCTTTATACTGTTTAGAATATGATTCAGATTTTATTTATTCAAAAAGATTGGATTATACATAGTAAAATTACTCATATAAAGTGCAAATAATGCAATTTTGAGTATCATTAGAGCATTTCAATCGTTTCTGCATTCATTCTAAGTCATTTCATCACAATAATCTATATTTAAACTCTTTATTCTGTCTAGAACAAGATTCATATCTTATTTATTCAAATAGATTGGATTGTACAAAGTAATTATGCATATAAAGTGTAAATAATGCAATTCTGAGTATTTTTTGTGCATTTCAATCGTTTCTAGATTCATTCTAAGTCATTTCATCACAATAATTTAATTTTATACTCTTTATAATGTCTAGAATATGATTCATGTCTTATTTGTTCAAAAAGATTTGATACATAGTAATTATGCATATATAAAGAGCTAATATTATAATTTTGAGTATCATTTGATCATTTCAATGTTTTCTGCATTTATTATAAGTTATTTGATCATAACAATCTACATTTAAATTCTTTATACAATCTCGAATATGATTCAGCTCTTAATTATTCATAAATATTGGATTTATACATAGTAATTATGCATATATAGTGCAAATAATGCAATTCTGAGTATCTTTTGAGCATTTCAAACGTTTCCGGATTCATTCTAAGTCATTTCATCACAATAATCTACATTTAAACTCTTTATAGTGTCTAGAATTTGATTCATATCTTATTTATTCAAAAAGTTTGAATTATACATTGTAATTACGTATTTAAAGTGTAAATAATACAATTCTGAGTATCTTTTGAGCATTTTAATCGTTTGTAAATTTATTCTAATTCATTTTATCACAATAATCTACATTTTAACTCTTTATAATGTGTAGAATATGATTCATATCTTATTTATTAAAAAAAATGGATTATACGTAGTAATTACGCATATAAAGTGCTAATAATAATCAATTCTGCGTATCATTTGAACATTTTAATTGTTTCTTCATTCATTTTAAGTAATTTCATCACAATAATCTACATTGTTGAGAATATTGTCTTACTTACTCTTGAGATATCGTTCTTTATTTATTTCTTTCATCTTATTTTACAACAGAAGCTTTTAATGTAATTTCTAATTAATTTTCTTGAGAAGTTGGAAGAGCAGTATAATTTCATGCACGCATGACATAAATTTAGTCAAACAATACATTAAAAATGTTGTAACTGCTGTATTTGTCGAAGAATGAGTCAATAAATAATGAAGTACAGGATTGCACTTGGTTATTTACGTGGAAAATAATGCACATTTGGGTTCATTTTTATACTTATTTATTTCTATAACTGTTTTAATCCGAACATTGCGTGGTGTGTGATTTTTTTTTTCTCTCGAATTATTTTGAAAATCCCTTGAACACTACAGTGGGTTGGTATAATTTTTTTTTTTCCTAGAAATATGATTATCCTAAAGTTACAGCCTTACAGGTGTGCTTGCCCAATAGACAAATTTTGTTTTCTTATTATTAGTCATTTTTGTGAGTTGCTAATCTCACAACCACTGTCTAACAGTTGCTAATCTCACCACCACTGTCTAACAGGTATAATAACTAAACGTATCAACCAACTCATTCTTTTTGGATTAAGGAAGCACAAAAGGTCTGTGCAATAACACAATGGATTTATTGATTTTTGACTGGATATGGTCTATGCATTTAATATAATTCAAATAGTTATTCAATCCGGTCAGCAAAATCAAGTATATACTAATCTCCTCTTTTTATGTTTCTAACATTTGAAGTTAAATAGAAAAAAAGTTACCTTAAAAACTAAATTTAAAGGAAAAGTTAAAATGATCAAAAACTAAATTCCCTTCAAAAAAAAAAACAATTACTAAGAAGTAAGAACTAAACATAGCAATAATATTTCATGTAAATCCTACATTTAGAAAATTTATATACACCAAATGGTTCACATTGAATGCAGAGAACATGACCACAAATGCCCAACGACTATGCTTGCCGCGTCTCCTTCCAGCTAGACGGGAAATGCGCCAAAAATAAATTCCAGTCCGACCGTTCACCACCTCACCTCCAAAACAATTTTCAAATCCCTTCTGTTCCTTTTTCTACCTCCCCTCTTTTTTTAGATTTCCCTTTCATTAATTCCTTCGTCTATCTCTCTCTCTCACCACCGCAATGCCGGTTGGTGCCACCAGAATGCCGGCTGGTGCTACCACAATGCCGGCTGTTGCCATCACAATACCGGCTGGTGTCACCGTAATGCGGGTTGGCATCACCAGAATGCCTACTGGTGCCATCACAATGCCGGAGGATATCACCACAGAGCCGGCTGGAGCTACAACTAGTGGCGCGAGAGCCACCACATCACCGGCTCGAGGGAAATCAAGTAAGAATGGATGGTTGTGGAGAAAAATGTCAAAGATCGGCACTGGTGCAAAGCGGCGGTGGCGGAGCCGCTTCAGAGCTCTATCTTCCGCAATGCGTGATTTCCGTCTTGTCGAAGGATCCAACGGGGAAACAATGGTCGACGTTTTCCAAAATTTCAGCTATTATGTGCTATGGGTGCTAGAGGGCGTCGTGGTTGTGGTCGGCTTCTGCGTCTTTTTCTTGCGATTCGGTGGCCGTCTTTGAAACTTGAGAATGTAAATTATAACACATTGTATCACAGATGTAATTTTGTTGTAAAGATTAGAGATGATTACTTGTTTTTTTGTGTACATATTATATCACTTACATTTACTTGAAGAACAAGATAAAATGCAGAATTTGGAGCCTTTGTAATTTTCTGTAAGGCCGACAAACCGGTAGAAATTTTCATTAAAAAAAAGTATTTGAAAGGCATTAAAAAGAAAGAAGAGAATAAAACATCCCATACCGATATCAAATCGGTATGGCATACAAGGGAAAAGGAACTGTCCGTACCGGTGTCATTTCAAGATGTGCCTCTCAAGGCAACCCCAAAAAAATGCATAACAATGTAATTATGCATTCACAATTACATTTCATTAAATGTACTTTGAAAGTAGCTTTCTTTTTCAATTTTTTGTGGAAGAATCCACAGTCCAATTTTCCTTCAGATCAGGGGTTGCCTCTTGCCTGAACCAGGGCCTTCTATTCTGAGTGTCCCATGAAAAAGAACTGTGAATTTGGGGCAAAAGGCTCTTTTTTTCAGCATTAGTCTGAATACAGTTCACAAATCAAACCCAACATCAAAATGAACTTCACGTGGGATTTCATTTGATTTTATTTGAGTAGAATTGATTTATCATAATTTCATTAGGTCTAATAATATAGAACTTCCGATCAAATAACATCAAATCCATTTATTTTGTTCAAAAAATTTCTTAATGAAATAAAATTAAATCTGGTGTTAAAAAAAAGTGATTCTAAACGGGCCGACATATATACATGTCTTCAATACGGATTTTCTGTATCCGTGCTTCTTTCATATCTTCCTTTGATTTTCAACGATTAATCTCATTTTTTTTCTTGAGCTAACAATGTTTTCTTCCCTTCTCTATGAGCTCTTTTATGGAGCGGGTTAAAAGTCGAGCTTTTGGGGTCACGATGGCGTGCTGTTTTTTTGGTGAGAGAGAGTGCCTTATAGTGGATTGAGGTATGTTTTCAATCACAGATTTTCTGATCACTTTTCTTACTAGATGAAATGAATTTTAATACACGTGTAATATGGTAAGTTGTAACATCTGTTCAGGGACGACGCTACGTGTGGGCAAGGGGAGGCACGTGCCTCCCCTTAATTTTGGAAAATTAGGTTTGGTTATATGGGAATTTCATGGTAAAAGAAAAAAAATGGAAGCTCAGTCATTATGGTGCCCACGCTTAAATCTACCAAGGTGCCCATGCTTAGTCCGTTTAATTTGGAGCTGAACTGTAGGTTGGTTTCGGAATCAAATTTTAATGTTTTGGTTTTGCAAAATTGAATCTTATATTTAGATGCCATGAATCATTCACTTTAGAGATTGAAAGAAACTATGTGGTTTCAAAGTGAAATGCATAGATTCGGCTTCGCGCATAAAGTGCATGAATCAATTTTTTTTTTTTTCTTAATTCTTTGCGGCTTCAAATGATGAGCAATACATCCTCGCTAGACAAAATGTCAAAATTTATTTTAGTCAAATTAACTCATGCCAACTATCAAAAAGCAAAATTTAGTTCACGTCAAATTCTTATGTTTTGACTTTTGACAGCGAATTTCATTGATGGCTTTTTTAATTTCTCTCTCAAATCACGCAAAGTGAATCCAGCTCCAGATCACTAGAAATTTCCAAACAATGTTTCTAACCCTTGAAAGTTATGGGGCTTGACCCTTAATTTTCTTCAAAAAAAAAAAATCTTTCTAACCAAAAAATTAGTTAGACTATACTAGTATAGTCAAAATTTCACCAATATATTGTAATTTATCTCTTTTATTATGAAAATGACTCTCTATTAAAATAGACTATGTGATTCTATATAAATGACACCAACATAAAGAAAATTTTACAAATGACATTATTTTGGAAAATGTAAAAATAGATAAAAAATATTATTTGCCTCTTAATTTTTCAATAAATGATCTTGAGGATCCAATGAACATGATTTTAACTCCTTTTATAATTTATTAATTTTATTATTTGATACAATTTTTATTCATTATTAAAATAAATAATTATTGTGCCTATGCTTAAAAATAAGCTGGACTCGCCACTGCATCTGTTCACCATTATGTATTGAACTTATAAAAAATAGAAAGAATTTTGGGTATGAAATAGTTCACAAAGGGTAGGACTAAAGTGCATATATATTCTGGTAAAATAGCAGTCTTGGACTGATTTCTTCCTCCCACATTCATACAAAGAAATTAGAAAGCTGAATATTTTTACTTTGGGTAATTTGATTGTGTTTCATATTTCTCCACTTTTGTATTTTTAACTTACTCATCAACTTCATGGACATTCAATTTTCCTCTCTTGGAAGGGGGTCTTTAATCTATTATTTATTTTGTTTTTTTTTATATATAAGTATGAGGTGATTTTAAATTTTGTTCTAGCTTGGATCAATAGAGGCCGCAAAATGTAGGCAAAAGAGACTGATTTCACTATGCGGTACTTATCTTACATTGTAATGTAAAAGCTTTGCCCCAAACTTATATTACAAGCAAAAAAATTAAAATTGTCTTCTTCACTTCAGCATTTTTTTTTTTCATTTGATTTTAAACGAGCGTACGAGTATTTTCTTCTTAGATAAGCGGGTGTATGAAATGTGCGTGAAAACTACACAAGTCAATCTAAAGTCATGAAGTTTATATATCGTTGCATATATAAATGATGATGGGAATGGGAGCATACTCCGAATAAGGAAAAGTTTGTCCTCTTTCTATTTTTGTCTTCCCGGAAATGTCAAGAAGATCGATTACGAGTTTTAAAATCCTGCATGTTAGCTTGAGCTGGTTTGTTTTCTACTTTTCTGAGCTCTACGACCCGTTTCATCTCAGGATACACAAACACTGCCTCGTCTCTAATTTTTGTAAAATAAATGAGAAAAAAGCTCACCACTTTTCTATTAGTAGAAAAGCGCGAAAGATATATCGTTAATTTGATACTTCAAATGTTTATTTTTTTTATTTTTTTTGACCCTCAAAAAAAGAATGTTTATTTTTTATCCCCAAAAAAAAATGCATATTTTATATATTTCTTCTGATATTGGTTTGAAGAATATGATTCCAATAAAATTGTTTATCGTTATATTTTATATTCTAATATTGTTTTCTTCAACTAGAATGATGCGTTTGCTTATAATTGAACTCAGCTGGCATTACAAATAAGTTACTTGATTTTAAGTTCAAGCTTATTTTTTTTCCAAAAAATATATGCGTTTGTATTTTGTAAATGATGTATTTATATATCTAATTTTGTCTTTGTACGAATACATTTTTTAACATCCCAATGTAAATTTATTACATATTGTGGCCATGTCATATATTGGCGCAGATTGATTAGAAACGCTACTTTAACATACTTATTTCTTTTCCAAAAAGTTTACTCTACAAATACTTATTTATTAAAAAAACTATTATTTTACTTCTTTATAATCTCAAGTATATTAAACATTTTTCTTTTATAATGCAGTGCACACTTGACATTTGTTATCAAGAGATATTTTATAATCTTTCCTCGAAAACCAACATAAAATATTTTTAAATGGGCTATGATAATTTGCAAAGCGATCTATTCATTTTTTATTCGCTCTTAATTTCCACAATCTGTGACTTCTATAGTCAATCCGAACAGTTCAATCTCTTTCCTATATCGAATTCTCCTTAGAAACCAAATTTTATACTTTTTCAAATTTTTGCTATTTATTATTATATTAAAAAAAACACTATAATGGTAGAATTTCGGGCCCTTCAATTGATAAATATCATACTATATAGCAAAAAAATAAAAAATAAATAAAATTTGGTTTCTATCAAGAATTCGACATGACAAGAAATTGAATGGTTCAGATCGACTGTAGAAGTCACAGATAGTGGGAATCAAGGACGAAATAAAATGAATAGATTACTTTCCAAAGTACCATATATAGTCTATCTCAAATAATTTTACATCTAGATGATGAATGTGCATTAGAGAGAGAAGAGACGAGTTTTTAAATCATGCAAGAAACTATTTGTATATTGCTTTATATATTTTTCTTAAGAACATATAAATTATTCTTACAAGTTGTCTATGGAACACAAAGAATAAAAACTAAAATAGTGTCTTTTAGATTATATTTGGATGTTTGGTAATCACTTGCATGTAGGTAAAAATATTTCTCTATGTTTATTAAACCTTACAGTAAAATATCAGAAAAAAATCAAGAAAAATAATATATCAATTAGCTTCAAATATTTTTTTTATAGTTGTTTAATCCTAATAAATAATAAATCAACTCCGAACAATCAACGCCGAAGAGAAAGGAGGTCGTCGTCGAAGAAAAAGAGGTTGCCGTCGTGCAATGGTGACGACATGAGCATATCTTAGATTATTGCTCCCTTCTTAAAAAAAATTAAGAAGAAATATCTGAAAAAAATGGATCAATTAGGTAAAAAAAAAGGGGAGAAAATAAGAGAAACAACCATTGTAGAGACGACGATAGAGATTGACGGAATGAAATAATCAATTAGAAGAAATAACATAAAGAATTTGAATTTTATCTGAAATCAAGATTTAGAACACAGATCACTGATCAAATTATACAAATCAATAGTCCATGATCGAGATAACAATTGTTTACACCCCTCAAGTACAATTATCATGATCTTTTTTATTGATGCTTTTATAAGTAGCTAGTAAGGATATAAACACAGATGCGATATTAGTGCATACGGATACAAATAAGAAATAACTATCCGAATATGAACTTTTTATATATATATATATATATATATAATATATATATCTGGATATAATGAAAATTGGGCTTTTCTTTCAAAGGACTATATATGAATTTAATTTGGGCTTGAAGTGTAATTAAATTATTACAAATTCAATTGATATCTTTAGACTGAAATATTCAATAACGCATACTCATCTTTCGTACATTATAAATACAATAATAATGCAGTAATAATTAGGTGGTCAATAATTTAAGTAAATATGTAATTCTAAGTAATAGATTTATTATGAAAATATAATATTGTTAAAATTTCATGAATATGAACAATAAAATGCGGATTTTTTTTTGTCAATTAATACATAGCACAGAACAAATACATGCATCTTGTTTCTCCGATGTACTTTTTCTCTTTTTCATTTTTGGCGCTGTACTTTTTCTCTTTTTCACGATGCCAGAAAAAAATATATAGAATTGTTATAATCCAATTTATACTATTATACTACGCTTCCAAATAATGCCCAACAAAATTATCATAACGGTTAACTGCTTTTAGTAAAAGTGAAGGCTCAAAATTTTACTAAAACGAACTTTGTTTATTGCCTGGCCGAACTTAATTTCCGAATAAAGGAAATTTTCTCGTTTAATCAATAAATTTTAATATCACAAGCGAGCTTGATCTATACGCATATTTTAAACATGAGTGCAAGCAACCGAAAGTGAAAAATGCAAGCTCGTTTCATGCCAACCTTCAATGAATGCATCAATTATGGAATCTCTTATTAAACGTAGAACAGCGCTTTCACAGGAAGATTCATCCCTTGCCTTGCACGTCATTCGTCTCTGTTGCTCAGTTGTGTTACTGTGTATAAACAAAATTGGAAATAAAGATTCTCTGTGGCAGATAACTAATAAAAGCATAGCTGGTTATTTTAATTTAAATAAAAAATAATGGAGCTATATTTTCTCTTTTTAAATATATAATGTAGACTTGTAAATGTTATATCAAATTGAATAAATAGATTCTATAGTCATAGTGGATAAATGTTAACTTCTAAATATGTAGGTATATGACAAAAAGTCAACAAAGAAAGCTATAGGTTGCTTCTTATATCCTGTAAAATCTTGAATTTAGAAAATGTGCAAGTGTTATTCGACATAATATATGTTGTTCGACTTTTTTTTTTGTGCATGAATGATAGAGGATGAATTGACACAATTAATTTAAAAGTCTTTTTATTATATTCAATAATATACAATAATCAATAAACAATCATAGAAAGACTAAATCAAAGAAGTAAAATAAAGCTATTGTTGTTTTGAAAAATAACTACGTGATATCCATCATACTGATACTAAATATTATTTTGATCCACAACTAGTTTGCCAAGTTAACTTATGACCACTTCTAGAATCCATAGTTTTATGACCAAAATTCTTGCATGTGCGGAAAATAATAGATGTGTAAATCAATTTCAAATAAATCAAATATTGAAATAAAACTCTTTAATTGCTTTATCAGATTCATTTTTTTTATTGAAACAAAAATATATTTGTACTCAAGTAATCAAAACAAAAATAAAATAAAATAAAATAAAATATTGCATGCTAAGGATTGTTTTATCTAACGATACATAGAAATGGACATAGAAGACCTGCACATACGTTAGAATTCCTTTTCATTTCTTTGTTCTTTTCTTTTTTCCTTTTTGTAATGCAATATCCCCAGTTAAGAGCTAAAATTGACGACACCATCTGACTCGTGTCAATCTAAATCCATAAGCTCTTTGACACCACCTTATCCATTAAAGAAATTTTTTATAACCCTAGTGCGCACCTAGAAAAACTTCATCTGTTCCGTCAACGCCTCAAATTAATGATATGCTATAACAGAGCAGTTGCATATAGTAGAGAGCAAAATAGTTCTTCTATATATAGAATTAAAATATATAGAGATAAATAAATAAATTTGCTGTCTTGACATTAGTTATGAAAAATTAAACATGTGATCAAATATGTTTGTTTTATAATTGCATTATAAAAAGATCCATTCACCTTCAACTATCAGATGTGAAATTATATAAAAAAATGATCATCGCTTTACAATCTTGACAATATGTTCTGAATCAATTGGATCAAGTTTTCATAAATAAAAATAAACTAATAGCCATATTATTGGATATATAAAGATTCTATCAATAATCTTTTCATTTAATTTGAATATTTTTAAATGATGATCCAAGGACCATTAATTTCATGCTGTTTTAAAATGACATGTTTTATCAGATTTTTACAGGCGTGATGTGTGTAGCTGTGAACTATATTGATCATGTCTATTATGTTAGATATAAATATTAAATTTTACATTTTATAATTGAAAATATTGTCAAAATTAATAATATAAATTATTAATAATAATCTAAAAAGTTTATTGTGCACATTGTCAGTTCATCAAAGCTCAAAATTATCATATTAATTAGAAAATGTCAGCTAAAAATAGTTACTTACTTTTTATCCTTAATTTGGATAAGCATCATAAATGACTAAAATATAAAAATTACAATGTTTTTCTTGGGAGTATGTAATGCACGAAAAACAGTTTATTGTATTCTTGTGAGGTAAGCTAAGCATGTTCATTTACTAATCGGTACCTCCAGATCGCAACCAACTGGCCACTGTAAACACGCCACGCTAAGGTCAAGGCGTTTCTTTCTTTCTTTTGTTTTTTTTTAAAGATTATTAAGGCGTTTCATCGAACGGTGATACTTTATGCTCAGAAGAACATTGAATGCTGGGTCCCACGCCATCAGACCATTATCCAAAAAATGCTCTTCCATCTTTCCTCAACAACAGTTTACACCGTAAACTAACGAATCGGACACGGCGCTTCAGTTATTGGTTCTTAACTGTTTTATAAAATTATAGGGAAAAAAAAAGAAAGCCCTTGTTTTTAAAATAGGTGACTATAAATATGAGAATCCATTTAAAAAAGAAAGAGAAAAGAAAATACTACATAGAAAAAGCTGCAACAATTTCCAGGAATGAGGAAAGTGGTTAGGTGTATTTGTACAGCGTGAACCGAGTTGAAGCAACACATACAACCAGGTCGGTGGGGACCACATCCCACTATACTATATTATTACAATCGGTGGTGCATTCTACGAAGAATGGTAGTTCACCTTCTCTCTCTACTTCTGTAGTCCTGTTTCTTCGATCAATTTTCTCATCGGTGAGTTCTTCAATTTTTCTTCGTCGTTTTCTTAATACTATCTGAAAATTTGTTTGATCGTTAGATATTTCTTTGTTTAAGTTAATAGTATGTACTTTTTTCTTAATATTTGAACTCGAGGAATACACTAGACGAACATAGATTGTTTGTTTGTTTCATGTTTGAATTTAGGATAAGATCGAGATTAAATGTAATAATTTGCTCTGAATGATCTTCATATATGTTTGAATAACTTTTCCTGTTAGTATCTGTACTTCAATTTCGAATAGATTAGTTCTTACGACAGTATTCCATTGAAATTGAAGAAATTTAGAAGTAAAAGGGCTAATTGAAAGTCATATTCAACAAATCTTCAATTAAAGGAACTGGACGTATTCTTTTCTTTTTGTTTGATTGAAAATAACCTTAAAAGAAGCTTTACAAGCAATTTTTGCTCATACCTAAGTCTCTGACTGGTAGTTGAAGGTCTTAATCTGATAGAAGTAGACAAGTAGTCTTAACTATTGCTATTTTATTTCAACAGTGAGCACTTAAGTTTGAAATAACTCTGAATTTGTTATCATTTGATTATTTCTTTACAATCAGGTTCATAAATAAACCATGAAACCGATTCTCCTTTCAATCCTTCTCCTTTCTCTCCTACTTTCTGCCTCGGCCGATCAATTTGTTCGAATTGGTCTGAAAAAGCGTGCGATCAATGAAAATGACCTTGCCGCAAAACGTCTTGCGTTGAAAGAAGCTCAGGAGGGGCGGGTTTCATCCCGCTACTACAAGCTGAGGGGAGAAGAAGAGGGTGAGGAGACCGATATTGTTTCACTGAAGAACTACATGAATGCTCAATACTTTGGGGAGATCGGTGTTGGCTCCCCTTCGCAGAAATTTACTGTGATTTTTGACACAGGGAGCTCGAATCTCTGGGTTCCTTCTTCCAAATGCTATTTCTCGGTATAGTTATCTTTTTTTTTATTTATTTATTATGTGAAGCCCTCAAAGAAAGCCAGAAATATGTCATTGACTTCTACTACTTTACAATTTTCATGCAATAATCTGGAAAATAAGAGTTTACAAAATATGGTATAGACTTAATGCTACATAAGAATTTTCATGCAAGAATCTGGAAACTAAAAGTCAAGAAATTATGCCATAGTCTTCTGCTACTTTAGAATTTCCATGCATTGGAAAATGATAATAGTAAGTATTCATTGAATGTTGTCCATATGCATTCAAAGTGAGAACAATATGCATTTTAGCGGCACCTTGTATTAGTTGAGAAAATGCCCAAAGTACCCTTTTACTCATTGGTTTTGTTCTTTTCCACAAATTTGGGAGGAGGTTAAGCATAGGTTGGGGTTGAACTTTGTAATGTTTCTTGTGGGGTTAGGTTGACTTTATTTGTGGTTTTGTTGAGGAAATTTGCCATATCTGCTTTTAATGAAATTTTCTAATTGTTGCAACTTGTTTTTGCTGTAACAGATAGCATGCTTCTTCCATTCCAAGTACAAGTCAAGTGCATCGAGCACTCACAAGAAAAATGGTTTGTTTTGTTTCTAGAATCTTTTCTTTCCTTTCTTTTTCTGGTTTTGTATGCTTATATATTTTTAAACTTGAGCAGGGACGTCAGCTGCCATTCAATATGGAACTGGTGCGATCGCTGGTTTTTACAGCCAAGATCATGTTACAGTAGGTGATTTGGAAGTTAAAAATCAGGTAACTAGTTTTTAAAGAAAAATAAATAAATAAAAGAGGATTAGCTTGTGTTTTTTGCGAATGGAGACCTTAGTAGTTCCAATGCACTCTGACATTTCTTGTTTTCACAAGTAATGATAAACATTTTATCTGTTATATTCTAGTGAAAGCAAACAGGTGTTGACCTGAGGGGAAACTGACAAAGTTACCTTTTATATTGGAGAAGAGATCCTTTGACAATAAATTTTATTTTGACTGCGTTTACAAATTAGATCAATCCATAGAACATTGAAAATCAGAATAGTTTAACTTATTGTGGAACCTATGGCTAAGATTATAAGATACAAACTAAATTTCTGCATTTTGAGTTCCATCTGATGATGCATCAAGATGTCCTGAATATCTGGTTTTGTTAAGTTCAAATTGTTTGATGAGCCTTGCTACGATTTTTATAGTAAAATAATCAGCTCAACGAGCTTGGTTCAAAATTGAGTCGGAGAGTTAAAAACACAGAAACTTGCGAAGCTTTTGCGAATATAAACAAAATACACTAAGTTAGGGGTTGATAGGTCAAAATTTGATGAGCTATATCTTTCCATACCTCAATTCCACGTTATTGTTCTTATTGCAAATTAATTAGAACGTCAAGTGTAAGCTTCAACTTTTAGAGATGTTGGGAGTGTTGGTAACATGTAAGTTTGGTGCAATGAGTTGGTGCTAAGTCAAGTAAGGGGAACAGATCTCATCTGAATTAATTTAACAGGATTTCATTGAGGCGACAAAAGAGCCTGGTGTCACTTTTGTGATGGCAAAATTTGATGGCATTCTAGGGCTTGGGTTTCAAGAGATTTCTGTTGGCGGTGCGGTACCAGTTTGGTAAGTTTAAGATATGATATCTGGTATGTTGCTGTTATTGGTAGTAATCTGGCCAGGCTGCTGGTATTATGGTACTGACCTTAACTTATAAGATGAGTCGGTTTAATTGAAATGCTGCTACAGAAAGGTCATTGTATTTATACAGTAAGCAATATTTAATTCTCTGGTGATAATACTAGTAGTAGTTTGGCTCTCTTTGATGGCAATCCAAGTACACACAAATAAAACAACTAAGGTCCAAAAATGTAGGTGCTGTGCTTATGTTTGGTATTATAGTTTGATTTATTTTATTCCAATTTACTTTACTAAGATTTCTGCTTTTGTTTCTTTCAAAACAGGTACAACATGGTAAACCAAGGCCTTGTCAAGGAGCCAGTTTTCTCATTCTGGTTCAACAGACATCAAGGTGAAGATGAAGGTGGTGAAATTGTGTTTGGCGGCATTGACCCAAATCATTACAAAGGTCAACACACATATGTACCAGTCACTCAGAAAGGCTATTGGCAGGTACCTTTTAATCGATTTTGGTATAATAAGTATCAGTCACCCAGAAAGTCTATTGGCAGATGTGTTTTAATCTATGTTGGTATAAAAGGTACCAAATGCCCAGAAGGGTTGTTGACAGGTACTTATCAATGTTTGTATAATATAGGGATAGCCATGGTACTGGATTGAAATTGTCATAAATAGTACCTCTTGCAGTGGTTCTTGTGCCAGCAGTAAAAGAATTTTCTGTGAATATGTGGTCTGATCTGTAATTGCTGGTATCTCATGTGATGAGCATTCGTATATTGTTAGCAAGACTCATGCCGGTATTTAGCATTAATCGTTTGTTTTGGTGAATATATTACTATTCCTTGTAAAAAGGACTTTATTGGATTTCATTGTCTATCCTTCTGCAGTTTGAGATGGGTGACGTTCTTGTTGATGGCCAATCCACTGGTAACTCTCTTAAACTTTAGTTCTAGAGAAAATTATTCAACCAGTTATCGTTCTCTTTTTAGTTTATCAATTTATGTGATTTATGTTGTGCTGTGCTTCCAGGTTTCTGCTCAGGTGGGTGTGCAGCCATAGCTGATTCTGGAACCTCCTTGATTGCGGGTCCTACGGTAATATTTTGTTACTAGTGTTATCACTTGTGCCTTTCAATTTCTGTTATCTTTTGTTGAACTGTGGAGCTCGTTGTTGCAGTCTGTTATTACTGAGATAAATCAGAAGATTGGAGCAGCAGGGGTGGTGAGCCAAGAGTGCAAAACTGTAGTGTCTCAATATGGCCAACAAATTTTGGATATGTTGATAGCTCAGGTAAATTTAATATATTCTTTCTTCTTATTCTTTTTCTCATTTGTTGTGCCAAATTGTGAACTGTGGCACGCATGGTGGTGCGTAGGTCTGGTGATGTGGCCAATACCACAAATAGGGAAACCTGTAACTGTAAGAGTTTTTGAACTCCAAGAAACAAATTTATAAAGATATTAGAATCTCTAAAATAGTGGCTTAGTCAGGTACTGATCAAGTTGTCCGAATACATACTCTTGTTGTGCTAGTATCGCATAATAACATTCTTGAGAGTTCTTGACTTGGATGAACTTTGGTATACTTAATACTGGCGAAAATTGGACTTTAACCAGAAATTTCAATAACATTGTATTAAATTTATCTTTAAAATGAAGAATGGATTTTTTTTTTACTACAGTGCAAAGTGCACTTTATTTGGTTTTTTTACATGAACTTTGGTTTACTTTATTTGCATTGACTGAGATCACACTAATGTGGCTTTTTTCTGATATTTCAGACGAAGCCAGCCCAAATTTGTTCCCAGGTTAGCCTCTGCACCTTTGATGGGACTAAGGGTGTCAGGTTAGTCATTCGATGTATTAAAAGCTTTTTTGAGCAGTATATTATCTTTGTAAAGGGTTTCACACTGAATGTGATTCCTTTCCAACTTCGTTATGTAGCATGGGAATCAAGAGCGTGGTGGATAAGGGTGTCAATGATGGTGTGTCGAGTGATGCAATGTGCACTGCATGTGAGTTGGCGGTTGTGTGGATGCAAAACCAGCTCAGCCAGAACCAGACACAGGAGCGCATTTTGAGTTATGTCAACCAGGTAATTAGTTTCAACATTTAGATCCTTTTACGAATGAACCACATACTTCATAGCATTTGTAAATGTCAGACGACTTTCTTTCTAGCAGCTAGGTCAACATTTTTTTTTTTTTGATGTGCAATGTAGCAGCTAAAATCAATTTTGAGCTTGTGCATTGCATTTAACAGCCCATTTTCCATCGTCTCCTTCTGGAATTATTATTTCTTTCTTAGGACCTTGCATGTTGTGTTTTTATCCCTTTGTTTATTTTTAGCTTGGTCCATATTCTGGTAAGATGCTTATGAGAAGTAGGGTTGAATTTTCTTAACATTTACAGCATGTACTGTGTAGACCAGTCAAATGTATAACAGATTATTATGCCTATGCTATTGGTAATTGTTTTAAAAAATTGGCAGCTATGCGAGAAGCTGCCAAGTCCAATGGGAGAGTCTGCAGTTGATTGTAGCAGTGTTTCATCCATGCCTAGTGTTGCTTTCACAATTGGTGGCAAGACCTTCAAGCTCAAAGCAGAGGAGGTATTCTTTCCATTCTTAATTCACCTTTTCTGTACATTCATGTTTTTTTGGTTGGTCATTTTGTCATGTTTGTGCAAATACTCTTTCTGACAAAATAAAGAATATGTATAACAAATTAACATTCTTTTGATTTGGTTTTTGTGCACAGTACATATTGAAGGTAGGTGAGGGTGCACAAGCCCAGTGCATCAGCGGGTTCACTGCTTTGGACATACCGGCTCCTCGTGGTCCTCTCTGGTATGTAGCGCTTATATTGTTAGCTTTTATATTTGTTATTTCCTATCTGGCTAAAGTGCCATTCCTGAGACATAAGGGTGTTAAGAAAGGACTCACATAAAATGCAGCGTCTATAATGTAATCATTTAACAACACTGAATGTATTTGGCTGTATAGTGTTCTTTGGTTTTGAGGGTGGGATTCTTCATTTATCCTGTTATGAGAAATTAAAAGTAGTATATCTGTAAATATATTGGTTGTGGGGTATACAATGACTTGTTGCGGTAGAATCAAGTAGTTATGCATTTTTAGCTTAGATGCTGGGCGGATTTGGAAAAAAAAAAAAGGATGGATTGATAGGAAATTTGGTTTGTCCAATAAATCTAGTAATAATTTGAATTGCATCTGAGTTGGGTATTTTCTAGAGGAATAAATGCAATTTCTTTTCTTTATATATTAAAAAAATTTGGTAAGTTACAGATGAGGCCGCTGTTGACAACAGTTAGTTTTGGGAAATGGTAATCCTTAAGAGGGTATAAATGAGTTATCTAACTTCCGTTATTCAATACTGCTGTAGGATTTTGGGTGATGTTTTCATGGGAGCATACCACACGGTATTCGACTATGGAAACCTTAGAGTCGGATTTGCTGTGGCTGCATAGAAATACAATTACGTGCTTGTTGAACTCTTTGGCTTTCTATTTTAAGAAGGAACTTTTATCTGGGTTGTTTTATAAAGGCAGATAAATGCTAACAACAAAAGAGCAAGCATGTTTGTGCATATTACTGTTCTGGTACGGTCTGGAGTTTACCACTGTTGTTTGCAACTCTTAGCAAAAGATGTTTTCTGTTTTGGATATAAAAACCAGTAACTAGGGCTTTTGTGTGATAGTTTTATATAGAAAATGTTGTTACAGTAACAATTAGAATTCTCCTAGATTTAGAAAAATGTTGTTGTAGCATCAGTTGGTAAAATTAGAATTTGTCTGGAGCATGGTATCAAATCAGAAGCTATTCACATTTTAAAAAACACTCCAGCCAGGTATGAACAATGCTGTATTAGAAACTTCAAACTTGGGAACTAGTCTGAAACTGATGTCAACATAAAATTTTTAAAGCCCAGCACGATTAGAACTGCCTGAGAAACCTTTGAAATGATATCAGGCTCGACCCATCAAGATAAATACCCTTATGATCTGAAATGGTTGAAGCCCAAGACAACCCAAATGATCTGGAAAATCCAAAACTATGACCATCTGGATATGAACCTGTATAATTCAAGATCTCCTACATGACCGATACCTAAATTGAACCCAATCTAAATAGGCAGACCGAATTTGCATAATTTGTATTGTAAAATTAAAGTGGAGGAAGAAAGAAAGAGCAAAAGAGAGAACAGTATTTCTGATTTTCAATATTTGGATACAACATACATTTTACAAGCCTCTATTTATAAACAAGAAAAGAGATTTTTTAATAAATGACAAAGATATGTATATCCGATGTGTATTTAATGTAATAAATGAAATTAATAAAGATGAACAATCTATAAATGATTTGTATCCATTTATAACACTTTCCCTTTGTTCATCTTTCATTATACACTATTAATATGATACTTCAGGATCAATATTAATATGATACTTCTGGATCATTTATACTGCCTCATTAAAAATCTTACCAAGAAAAATTCATTGGGATAAAAACTTGGATAAGGAAAAAAGAGTAGAGCGTGTATAATGCTTTCCCTCATTTTGATATTGTTGGACATCCTTCAGTCGATGTAGACCTATCTTCTTTCTGAGTTGTTCAAAAATTCTTGCTGGAAAAGACTTCGTAAATAGATCAGCCAAGTTGTCGCATGATTGAATTTTTTGAACTTAGACCAGCAGTGAAAGAACTTGAAAGGTTTAGGGGGGTCTAGAGATACCTTAAAGAGCAGATGTATCTATTACACCATCCTTTTGTAGGTCCTGTGCTGAGAAGAACTTCGGCACGATGTGTTTAGTTCGGTCTCCTTTGATATATCCTTTTCTAATTTGTGCTATGCAAGCTGCATTATCTTCATATATTGGAGTAGGATTTTCCTTAATGTTTTGGAGTCCACATTTTTCTTGAATATTTTGAATTATTGACTTTAAACACATTCTCGACTTGCTTCATATAAAGCAATTAATTCGGCATGATTTGATGATGTGACAGTTAGTGTTTGTTTTGTTGATCGCCATGAAATTGCAGCTCCACTATAAGTAAATATGTATCCTGATTGAGATCGTGCTTTATGTGGGTCTGACAAATATCATGCATCTGCATATCCAACTAAATTTGATTTTATATCCTTTGATAGTATAGCCCCATATCTCGGGTTCCACAAAGATAACAAAAATATCTTTAATTCCATTCCAATGTCTTCGGATTGGTTTGGAACTATATCTTGACAATAAATTTACAGCAAATGCGATATCTGGTCTTGTATTATTTGCAAGATATAATAATGCTCCAATTGCACTTAAGTATGGTACATCAGGACCAAGTACTTCTTCATCATTTTCTTTGGGACGAAAATTATCATTTTCTACATTTAATGATCGTACGACCATTGGTATTTTCAAAGGATGAGTTTTATCCATATTAAATCTTTTTAGTAATTTTTCAATATAATTTGACTGATTGACAAATATTTCATTCTTTAAATGCTCGATCTGCAGGCCGAGGCAAAATTTAGTTACACAAAAGTCTTTCATTTCAAACTCATTTTTCAACAAATTTGCAGTATTTTCAATCTCTCCAGGAAATCCTATAATGTTTAAATCATCAACATACACTGCAACGATTGCAAAACAAAAATTTGATTTTTTAATAAAACATAGGACTAACTGTATTATTTTTATATTCTTCTTTTAAAAGATATTCACTAAGTCGATTATACCACATTCGACCAGATTGTTTTAGTCCGTATAAAGATTTTTTTAATTTTATAGAGTACATTTCTCTAGGCTTTGATTTATATGCTTCAGGCATTTTTAATCTTTCAGGGATTTTCATATATATTTCACTATCAAGTGAACCATATAAATTGTCTATGGAAACATCCATTAAGTTGCATTTTTAGATTTTTTGTGACAGTGAGACTTATTAAAAATCTGAGAGTTGTCGCATCCACTACAGGTGAATATGTTTCTTCATAATCAACTCCATATATTTGCGTAAAGTTTCGTGCCACTAGCCTTGTTTTATATCTCACAATCTTATTTTTCTCATTTCTTTTAATGACAAATACCCATTTGTAACCTACAGGGTTAATATCTTTGTGTGTCTGGACTACTGGTCCAAAAACTTATCGTTTATCAAGTGAATTTAATTCAGTTTGTATGACATCTTTCTATTTAGGCCAATCATTTCTTTGTCGACATTCATCTATGGTTTTTGGCACATTATCCTCTTCGCTTAAAACATCACTAGCCATAGCAAATGCAAAAACTTCATCAACTTGAGTTTCATTTCTATTCAATATTGTACCATTTTTTATATAATTTGTAGAAATCTCATAATTATTTGGTACTTCAGTTTCTTCTGGAACTTCATTAACCTCTTCTAGGATTTTAGTTTCTTCTAGAATTTTATTAATTTCTTCTAAAAATTTAGTTTATTTTGGAACCTTATAAATCTCTTCAGGGATTGTACCAACTGTTTTATTCTGCTTTTTTCTTTTGCGTGGATTTATATCCTTAGAACCAATTGGTCTTCCACGTTTTCTACGTTCATGAGATTCGTTTGATATTTTTGTAATATCTATTTGAGCAGGTGTATTTATAGCTGGAATATGTGATTTAGTGATTCTATTTATATCTATGAATGCGTCAGACAATTCATTTGCAACTTTTTTGTAAATTTATAATCTTTTGAACTTCAAGTTCACATTGACCACTTTTGGGATCAAGATAAGATAATAATGAATTCCAAGTCACTTGTCTATCCAATTTTTGTTTTTTTTTCCCTAAATTTAGGAATATTGATTCATCAAAATGACAGTCAGCAAATCTTGCTGTAAAAACATCTCCAGTTAATGGTTCTAAATATTTAACTATAGAAGGAGAGTTAAAACCAATATAAATTTCCAATTTTCTTTGAGGTTCCATATTTGTGCGTTGTGGAGGAGAAATTGGAACATATATTACACAATCAAATACTTTTAAATGAGACAAATTTGGTTCTCTTCCGGAGACCAATTGTAAGGGGGAGTACTTATGATCAGCAGTTGGTCTTTAATCTAATTACTGCAGCAGCATGTCCCTATGGAAAACATGGTAAACTAGATTTCATAAGTAATGGTCTAGCTATTAATTGTAACATTTTAATAAACGATTCTGCTAGACCGTTTTGTGTATGCACATGTGCCACGGAATGTTCTACAGTAATTCCAATAGACATGCAATAATTATTAAAAGCTTGGGATGTAAATTCTCCTGCATTATCAAGTCGGAATCTTTTAATTTGATAATCTGAAAAGTTAGCTCTCAATTGAATAATTTGTGCTAATAATCTAGCAAATGCAACATTTCTTGTTGATAACAAACACACATGTGACCAACGTGTTGATGCATCAATTAAAACCATAAAATATCTAAATGGTCCACATGGTGGTGTAATTGGTCCACATATATCTCCTTGAATCTTTCTAAAAAAGATGGAGCTCCAGGTTCAACTTTATTTGAAGATGGTCTAGTAATTTGTTTTCCAAGAGAGCACGCTTGGCATGTCAATTCTTTTGATAACAAGATCTTCGGATCTTTTAGGGGATGCCTATTTGCACTTTCAATTATTCTCCTCATCATTATATTTTCTGGATGACCCAATCTATCATGCCATAATGTAAATAGTTTTGGATCAACTAACTTCTGATTAGTCACCATATTTAATTCTATTGTACTTTTATATGTACCATATAGTCCATTAGATAATGCTTGTATTTTCTCCATAATATTTTTCTGGCTATTTTTAATAGATATGATATGAAGATATTCACAATTTCTCTCATTCATTGTTTCAATATGATAACCATTTTTTTCGAATATCTTTAAAACTTAGTAGATTTCTTCTGGATCTACTCGAATATAATGTATCATCTATTATTAATTTTGTTCTTTTAGATAGCAAAATATAAGCTCTTCAGGAGCCTTCAAAAACAATACAAGCTCTTCTTTATTAAACATTTTTTCAGTCATTTTTCTTAAAATAAATAAATCAAATAAACTAACTTTATTTATTCCCGAAACTAAAAAGCAAAAAGAAAATAAATAGAAAATTGATTTATTCCGCACACGCAAATAAAAAAAGGAAATTAACTTGAAGTATTTGATCTTTTTACACGCTTCAGGGAATGGATTTACATGATTGATTAATTTATTAGAAACTCGTTATTTCGCATTAGGATATATGATACTAACTTGAAGTATCTTTTACTAGTACAGGAGCAAATTTGAGACATAAAATATGAAGAATTGTACTAACAAAATTATAACTAGCTTTTTATTTTGATAGTCACATTTTTCTTTGAAAAACTCTTCAAGAGTACTAACATGCTTTCATCATAACTGCAGGTTATTAGTATCCTAACTTCAGATTACGATAAAATAAACTTATAAACTTAATAAATAAAAACTACAACATAATAAACAGGAAATAAAATAAAATATAATTCATTTGATTATAACTTCAGGTTATAATACTCATAACTTCTAGTTATTAAAATTTTAGACTACTCAATTAGAAGAATTTAATTGAAAATAACTTTAGGTTATTTTTCATTCAATAACTTAGAAATAAAACTTCAGGTTTTGAACAAATAAATTCAAGTATTAAGAACTTCAAGTTCTAAATAACTTTAAATTGAAATATGAATTTCAGGTTCTTCATGTAATAAGAACTTCGGGTTCTTGATAAACTTTCAAGCTCGAATAATATCATGAAATAATTATTTTTACATCATTCACTTCGGGTAATGATTCTCATAAATTCAAATAAAAAAAATTCAGATTTAAATATCTTAAAAGAAAATGAAATTAAACTGAGCCAGAGTGAAAATTAAACGGACTTGCATGAACCATAGAATATTGGATATATACGTAGAGAAATATGTATTAATTCAATGAACCCCTTTATATATATATATATATATATATACTTACGGATTACCTTTTGTAATTTCTTTGTGATTCGTCCTTAGCAATTCGTGTTGATAACGTATTGTAAAATTAAAGTGGAGGAAGAAATATAAAGAGCAAAAGAGAGATAACAGTATTTTTTATTTTCAATATTTGGATACAACATACAATTTACAAGCCTCTATTTATAAGCAAGAAAAGAGATATTTTAATAAATGACAAAGATATGTATATTCGATATGTATCTAATGTAATAAATGAAATTAATAAATAAATGAAATTAATAAAGATGAACAATCTATAAATGATTTGTATCCATTTATAACAGTTTGCCCCTTTATTATCCAAAGGAATTTTTTTACCAGAAAGCGTTTTCCCCATGCTAAGTCCCAAAAATAAGTGTGGAGAGTCATTATTAATCCAAAATCATAATCAGATAATGTTTATCCTAAAGAAGAAAATGGAAATGAAAGATTATTCTCAAACGGATAAGTGCAAACCATGTTCTAGCGTAGTGATGCCAACTGTTGTAGTGGCTTGCACGTACTTGGCAAACAAGAATTGATTCTCCTATTTTGCATAGAGAGGTTTCTCTCTTAGATCAGGGGTTAGATGAAAGATTTGAGAGAAAATTGATGGATTATTCGTTATCGGATACAAATATTGTGGGCACAGGCTAAGTAACATTAGGGGAATAAATGTGGTACTTGTGGAATAAAAGGAGGTTCCGTAGGCCACTATTCTAGGAGATTGGAATAGCACCGAGAATTACCCAGAAGAAATGTATATGTATCGTGCTATTTAAAAGGAAGGATCATGCTCGAATAAAAATATTCATGCAATGCTGTTTTGAGAACTTTTCCTATCTTATACGGTTAAGTAATAACTGAATTTGATAATTAAGCTCCGGAGGTGCTAGACGTTGTGGAAAGGGGCAAAAAAGTTGATGAATTTTCTCAAATAATAAAAAAAAAAACATTTTCTACTTCATTGTTGATGATGTGGATCTAGGGGTTAGAAGATGGTTGATTTTTTGTTTTTTGAATAAAGTAATTGTTATATTTGGCTTGTTGTTAATTAAATGAACATGCAACTGTTATGTTTTGCAATTGGAATTGCATTTTATTTCATTTTTCGTATAAAAAATTATTTTATCAGTTGGGTGGTAAATGAAATTTTTCATTGCAATTGTAAACTGACTTTAATTTTTTTTTTTAAAAGAAAATTTATTACACATGCTTGATTTGATTTGATTTTCCCTATATTGGTAATAAATCTCTCCATCAGCAAAAAAGCATGAAGGAAATAAAAATTGCCTAATCAGATGGAGACAAATAATTAATTAGATTTTTTTTTTTGGTTTTCCCTATAAATGAAAACAATTTGTGGGCATATGATTAGTAATATTAGGGAATAAAAGTGGTGAGAATAAAAGAAGATGCCGTAGGCCAGTATTCTACGAGATTGGAATAGCAACTGGAATTACCCAGAAGCAATGCATGTGTTTCGTGCTATTTAAAGGAGGAATGATGCCCGAATAATAAGATACATGAAATGTTGTTTTCAACTTTTCTTATCTTATAATGTTAAGTAATTACTTAATTTGATAGTGAAAGTCCGGAGTGTTCGACGCTATGGAAGGAAAGAAATTGATAAAATTTGTCAACTAAAAAAAACATTTTTTTACTTATTGATGATTATCGGTTGTAGATATTATAGGAGATGGTTGGCCCTTTGTTATTCAATGAACATGCAATTATAAATCTCTTTTTTTTTTATTTGGACTTGCATTTTATTTCATTTTTTCTTTTTGTATCAAAATTTAAAAGTTGTTGGTTGGCTGCTAAATAAAAACTCATTTGCGACTGTAAACTGACTTAATTAAAAAAAAATATATCACAATGTTCGTAAACTCAACCTTAATTCTTGGTTCGATCTTATATTCGATGGCAATGCAAACAATTGTAGTTGACAATTTGATTTTATTTTCCCTATATTGGTTAAATGAGATCTCTCCATCAAGTCAAAGTATGAAGGAAACAGACATTGCCTTAGTAGAGGGGACAAATTTACTTAATTAGATTTTTTTTTTAACCTACATAGGTTAAATCTCTCTGTACAAATAAAGCATCAAGGAAACAGACATTGCCTGAATAGAGGGCGCAAAATTAATTAATTAGAGTAGATTATGTAAATAATCAATTAGCATTGAGCAACCAAGCTGTTCAAGTCTTGTCGTCGAATTAAGACAATTTAGAGGTCAAGATCTCGCTAGAGCATTGAGCGTTGTTCTAAGTAGCTTAATTAATTGCCTGTGTCTTTGGAGATCTTGATTCATCCAATGAAATGTTTATTACAGGTGTTATCGATCAAATATCCTTTATTTAAGTTCAACATGATTGAGATCTCCAAATTTTTCTGTTCTTCGATGTTTTTGTCATTTTATTCTTATACCTGTATATAAATATATATTCGAGTTCTTTTTTTTTTTTTGAAAAACTTACAGAGGCTGCCAAAATAATATAGACTCGCGGTTTTTTTTTTCCATTTTTTTAATATAAAGTACAAAATGAAACCAAAACACCATTGTGGAAACCAAAATTTCACTTATTTATTACTCTAAATATAAATCATCCCCAATTAAAAATATCTGTAAGAATTTGGTCGGTATCATCTAAAACAACATTATACGAGTTAGATATATCGAATATGCAGCAGAAGATGATCTAGCTTGGACTCCTGCCACACGAGACTCGATACCTTGCCTTGCTCCTGTTTCTCTCCTATGCACCAGTGGAATACTACCACACATAGGGTAGTAAACACACAATCCAAAGCGCACACCGCTCTGACTCAACCGATTCCCACACGTCGTGTGTAAGGACTAGTGGAACTCCCTCTATCTTGAAGTTCTCTCTCTCTTTCTGGAAGAGGGAAGAAATAGAAGGGTCTCTCTGTGTCTATATGATCAACATGATTAATAGATATAACGTATATCTATTATATAAGCGTCCACAAGCGAAATGACGCCTGTCTGGATACTTACGCAGACGGTCCGTCTGGAACCCAGACGGTCCGTCCGTCTGAGTCTCCACTATTTCTAACAATATCCAATAAACAAAACACTCAGAATAAATTATCTTCACTTGATCAAACCTTTAGACCAAAAATTCAAACTATACAAATTTTTAACTATGATATAATTAAATGATACTTTTTATTTAGCTCTGGTAATATGACCATAGCTGAGCACTGACCCCTATGAAATTTTTAATAAGCTGCTTGTAACATGGTATATATGTAGCCGTATCCAGGCAAAAGATCCCCCCTTCTCTGTTGGATTTCTTCAATGTTGGATTTATATTATACAAATGCTAGAATCAGAAAAGGAAGATAAAGAGGAAAATGAAAGAAAGTAAACGACAAAAGACAAATGCAAGAATGTATATCCAGGACTACGAGAGGATATTGGTCAACCTGGATTAGGTTTCTCTTCAAATGTATTGTTTTGATTGAAAAATCCAAGGTAAATGAGATATTTTTACTTTAAATTAAATGTTTCCAGCAATTCAAGGAACACAATCCGGTCAAGTTGGATAAAGAGAAACATGACTGTGTCAAAAGGTTTGACCTGAAAGAGTCGAGTAATGACTTAGAAAGCACAATAAAATTGAGGATAAATGGATAGTAGATTACAAGTAGTTGGTTTATAGAAAGGCTATAATTGTGAGAAAATGAGGCTAAAAAATAACAACTATAACGAGAAATAATTAATTTTCTCAAAAGATAAATTATGAGGAAGAGAAGTGAATGTGATATATGGTTTAATACAACTGTCAGCAGTTTACTCCATGATTAATTTTATAAAACCAATGAAAATAGTTGTATGTACAAATATTATTTATTTACAGGTGACAAAAAGAAAAGAGGAGAACTTTCAGGAGACGAAACGCTTATGTTTTTACTTTTTTTTATCTATAAATAATCAGTTTTCAGTTGGTAACTCAGAGACGCCCATCAAACAATCTAATCTCGCTCTCGCCTCATTAACACGTTGGTTTGATCCAGATACATCATTTGAATGTAATTTTACAATTTTATAATGATACTTGTGTGACTCACAAAGTTTTTTCTATATCTCAAATTGCCTGCGAATGTAAGAGTTTTCCCTCCAATGATATTTTCTAAATTATTGATTCAAATATATATATATATATATTGAAAGCTGATCGGCGGTCCTGACGCAGAGTTAGTCCTAAGCAAGACCAAGGACTAGGGGTGAAAACGGGGTGGATACGGAGTGGACAGTAGTCATACTATATCCGTATTCATATTTTTTTTCGGATATAGATACGGATATGGATATGTTCGGATACGGATACGGCGCGGATGTTAAACGGATACGAATACGGTTCGGATATTGTTGGATATGGATACGAATACGGATATATTTTGTTGGATATGGATAATATTTTGTTCAATTTATTTTATTTAACAAAATACAATATTCGATTGGAAGAGTGTAATGTTTACTTTTTTTATGACTAGTATGGAATGAACTAAAAAAAAGAGAAAGGCAATGACAAAAAAAAAAAGTACTTATTCACACATCTTGAGACATCATAGAAATCAAATTTTAATCAAGTTTACACAAGAATTGGCATCATATTACAATAAAAAAAATAATAGTCAAATACTGATGCTATATAATTGAAATAACTATATGTCAAATATGATGCTATTTCTAAAAATTGCGCCATTACCATATACAAAATGGATATCCGTTTTGCATAGAAATATGGATACGGATAAATATCCGTATCCGCATCTGTATCCGCACTAATATTGCTTCCCATATCCGTATCCATATCCTTTTAAAAAAAATCCAAATCCGCAACCGTATCCGTTCGGATACGGATAGTATTATCCATATCCGCTATTTTGCGGATACGGATACGGTTCGGAGCGGAAATTATCCGCTCTATTTTCACCCCTACCAAGGACGCTTGGTGACTGGAAATCCAGCGTCAGGTCGCTAGACCAAACCAACAAATTTTATTAAAAAAATTATAAAAATTAACGTTTTACACACAAGGTTCAAAAATATAGTAAAATAACACATAATTACAAGTGACTGCAAGTGCCAAAATAAAATAAAAAAGGGAAAAAATTAAAGAAGCAGAGAAATATATAGAAACTACCAACAAATTAAGTTTATCAAACATCCCCCAAATATTGGAAATAAAAGAGTTTTATATTTTTCATCAAAGTCCATCAAGCTCCTAGAAAAGGTCCGACTGCATATGTTTCATAACTATATTTCATATCTTAAAATTACAACTCTGGCGGAAAGGTAGATCGTAGAGGAGAAAGCATATTTAACATTTTGTAGCAAGTGGCAGAAAAATAACAAATCAAACTACCTAAACAACAAAACTATTTTGTCTAAACACTTCTTCTTTTGGGGAATAGTATATCATCCCAATTATTGAGATTGCGCACCACTGCTTTGTTCTAAACTTTAGAAAAGAATAAAGTACACAACCAATTTGCCATAAAACTATAATTATTAATACAACCACATCACTCACAACCCTATAATGATGAATTTCTTAAAGGCATTATATGTTGGTATTATCCACTAAACCGACATCAGAACTTAACAATGCACTTCATTTATTTCTAAAGAGGGGCCATCAAAATTTATAGCATATATATTTGTCAATGTGGCCCATCTAAGAATCATGATTCGGATTAAAATGTGGTTAGTGGACATATTCTCCCTTAGCCCCTTCCTTATTTATTCCCTAACATTCTTAGTGGAAATTAATTTTTATTAACTACTATGTGGAAACAAGGGGAAAAGAGAGGTATACTTGGTAGCCGCTACCAAGGCTTTCTTAAAAAACAAGGGGAAAAGAGAGGTAGAGGCAATTCGGAAAGTGACTTTCTAAATTTCAGCAAGTAAAAAACGCTGTCATGGCAGATTAACTACTAAACTCAAAAGCATCATCGTTGGACAAAATTGATTGACTAAAGGTCAAAAGGCTGCAATGCCGCAAGCTTTTTTGTGCAATGAGATGTCAAAATCCTTTTAAAATATTGACAATTCAAAATTTAAATCCGGTACGCCTGGTCTGAGTTCTCCATCTTTATCTCCGTTTATAAGCGACCAGTGTACATAAAATATTTTATATTTGAAGTTCATGCATGCATGATCAAAGGCTAAGAATCAACTAACATAAGCTATTATATGTTGTTGTCAAACTCAATTTATTACTTGAAAGATTGCGGTTCAAGTATTAGCTAGACGTTTAATTAGTAGGGAAAAATCAGTGATTAGAATATATTAATTACGGTTCAAGTATTAGAAATTAATTTCAAATACCGCACAAGAACATAATTATGTTGGTTTTTTTTTTTTTTTTTTTTTTTTTGAAGATAAGATGGGAGTCAAGCCCTCCAACTTATTTTGAAATTAAATGTCACAAAAATAATTATGTCTGTATTTAAAATTAAAAAATTATAGTACATCAGCAAATCAAAATGTTGATCTATGTAAAATGTGAAAAGATGGAATTTTGTTTTGTATAACATTACATTCGACGATGTAACTATAACAAATTTAATGTGCTATATTTTCCAACGATCTGATCATAAATTAAGTAAGATCGATAGCTTTGATTACGAGAGTCGAAGTAAATAATTGCGTTCAAGCTTACCTACCCTAGTCATTTTTAATTTAAAGCAATTAATGCTTGGTTATTATAGTTTCTCTCCTTGGAATATTAAGGTGATTTCCTCTTTTTTTTGCAACCTTATAACAAAAAAAAAAAATCACACATTATAACATTTTCAAATCAATTAAAATAAGATTTTTAATATTTTAAAAACTGTAATTACATAAGATATATAAAATAGAGTTCCAATCAAGTTTAATACAATTTGATTTTCATTTAGTGATGCATCAAAAGTCATTAATTCCACGTTATTACAAAATTAATTCACCTAATAAACAGTAAAATATACAATCTCAACATTTTTATAAATACGATAACTATATAAATCTTGCTTATAGAGTTGGATTCAAATTTAAACTTAGTTTTTATGATTATCAAGATAAATTTACTCTATTTTTACTTTTTAGAAATAAAAGAGAACATCTTTATGGACTCCAAAGACAAAATTCTTTCAAAAAGTTATGAAAAAGATCGATAATTACTGCATTTCACTCCAACAAAAATTTCGAACTAATTGATTTCTTTCTCCCGTTTTTATTACACCAAATTTGAAAAAAAATCTAATGGCAAATGAGACGTAATTACATGCAGGCAACTAATTACAATTTTCTTATTTAAGCATGATCGGTTTAGACATAACAATACAGTATTACTGTTTTGTTGTCCAAGCATAACACTACAGTACTATAGTTTTCTATTATCCAGAGACCAGAATCCAAAAGTCACTTCAAATGTCTCGCATCTCTTTTCAATTTATCTGTCACCTATTAATTAGTTGCTCACGAGACAAAGCAACGTACCAACAGTATATGGAGAGTCTCATGACACTACGACAGCAATATTCTTTACTCTTTAAACTTTTAGCATATGTACCGGTACCGCCACATCCCTCAAATTAAATTTTCCTGATAAAGGAATCTAAAAAAAGTGTGTAACAATGCCTTAGTGGGAATTTAATTGCTAACAGGCGAACCAGAAAGAAATGGAATTTCCAGGATAGAATGCTAGAACATGATCAATTTGAGTGTTTGAATGTTTTCTACAAGTACCGACCGTACCCAAATTTGTAGCAAGTTTTTGAGATATGGGTCCAACAGTAAGGGTTTTGTCGTGGCTTTGTCTAGTGATATGCTTCACAGTGTGTGAATTCCAACCGCCGCAGGGAATCCGAACGTTTCATCTCTTTCGTTTTTTGTCCTGAGAAGAACCATAATCTCTTGTCTCTTGTGACTTGTAAGTGTGAATAACAATGTACAATGGTTTTGTGGCATATTAGTGTTTTCTTTAAGGATTTTTGTTTAGTTTGCGTGCGGCAACTTCCTAAAAAAAATATAAATATTTGTAAATTAAATTTTCATTACCTGATTAAGTAAAATTTTAGTTACTTTACTAATGAAGAAAATTTGGTGTTCCGTTTCATTATGTTGAAAATCAATCTCAACAACATTATATTGGCGAGAGAACATTACGCATTATTATAATGGAAGTGGTACTTTAGATGTACTTAGTGTGATACATTTGGTACTTCCAGTCTTCTGGATATGTTTGAAATATATTATTAATGCAAATATTTGCAATCATTATTTCCAAACGAAAGCAAGTTCTCTCCTTGAAATCACTTCATATTAGTGTTGACCAATATTGATGATATAGTCTACTTTGAAGGTGTTTGTTAATTAGATAAGGGTTAACATAATTTTGGAAACCTATATAAATTCATGACGTAACACACATATAACAGGGGAAGCGTACCAATAATGTCACAGAAAATCCAATGTACCGGGAATCGCGTGCCTCACTACTACACTCCACGCTAAACCTTCTTTTACCAAGGCCCTTTATCAGTTTATCAAAAATTCAAAATACCCATAAAAAAATAGTTTCCTTAGCCGTACTCTTATAAAAACATTAAACGATGAAAGGTAGAAAGCAAGAATTTGGAATTCTATTGCGTGTTTTGTCTCCACTAATGTATTTTATAGGAGATGCTTCACTTAAAACTTTTTCAATTTAAGTGTATGAATGGAACTCGAATAGTCGAATTACTATTTGTTTGGGCGGCTAAACAACCTTTCCTTTGAGAACAAAGAATAATTCCACCACCTTTTGTTCTTCACTTTATTGAACTTTCAAATTAAACCAAGAAAGATAAAATAAAAAATCTGAAAAACCGAACCATGAGTGCATCATTTCCCCATGAAAACAAAAATTTATCTCGAGAAAAACAACTCGCATGGCTGATCTAGGAATTTGAATTATGAAATTATTTAAAAGCAGTTTGGTCCATTCACAAGTACTCCATTTTGTTTCGAAAAAAGAAACAAAATTATCCCCTTCTAAAATTATAATTACAGATATGAAAACAACCCCCATAAATTTTGATCTTCAACTTCAAGCCTCAACAATGGCCATAGATTCTTCTCTATGAAACCTCGCTTGTTTCGCAATGAATTCCTCGATCATCTTCCGAAACTCCTCGGCTTCTTCGACGCTTGGCCTCCATTCCTCCTCTTCCAATACATCTCCGTTCCTTTTCTCCCTAACCTCGGTATCGGACCGCTTCAGTTCCTTGTCACACTTCCTCTTCTTCTCAAACCTCTCCGATTTGCTTCGCGTAACCTTCTTCGTCTCAACCGACACCGCCTCTTTGTCTTCAAAAACAACTTCTTGTTGTGTAGAAGAAGAGACGACGTTTTCATGGGCTTGAAGGAGTTCTTGGTAAAGAGGAGGAGAGGATGAAGAAGAAGAAGAGGGAAGGTAGCGAGAGAGGTGGAGAAGGAGAGCAACAATTGAGTTTCCAAGGAGGAAGATGAAGTGGGGGTGAAGGAGGTTGGTGGCGAGGCGACGAAGGAAGGAGAAGAGCGTTGGGAGGTGGGTAGTGGCATAGGCGACGAGGAGGAAGGCGGCTGAGAGCTCCGCTAGGCGAAGAGCTCGAGAGAAGGCGCGAAGAAGTGGGGTTTGACGAGATGAAACATGCTTCTTCTCCATTGGAAAGTGGGTGCGTTGGTGTGTGTGTGAGTATGACTGTATGAGTGTGTGTGTGAGAGAGAGATGGAATTTGGTTGAGAGAAGAAGTTGCAAGTGTGGAGAGTTGGTTCTGGCTTTTATAAGGGAAAGATGTCTGCTTTTTAGCCAAAATTGTTTCTTTTTAAAAAAAAAATTTGTATGTTGAAACATATCTGACATATATCTGGGTTCTCTAGTGCTTTTCGGAGAGTTTTATGACTGAGCCACTTAAAATTCGGACAAGTGGTTTAGTAAATAAAAATTTAAAATTTATCTATAACCTAGTCCGTTCTTGTAATTTTAAAAATCTTATTTTTGAACTTTATAAATTATAAAATACAGTGATTTATTTACAAATTAACAACATAATTTTTTTCCAACAAAAAAGAAATTTTTACTGTCTTATCACATGTGTCATCACTATATGTTGACACAGATGTGTGTGAATCCAAGTGTCCGATGATTTTTTTTCGGTTGGTGTTGTGGATACTAGTGGTACTATCTACTCCTAAGTGGAGAAATTCAAAAAAAAAAAAAAAAGTGGTACTATCTACGTGTTTCATAACTGATTTACTCATAAATAGTACTGAAATTTATGTAATTTGTATTTTTGCGAAAATATTCTATAATCTTAATTTAGAATATTAGTTAATCATCATAAATGTGCTAAAATAATATTTATTGCCACGTTAGCATCGTTATTGTAAGTTGATGTCGTGGATGTCGATGGAACAATCTACGTGTTTGCTAATAGATTTACTAATAAAAAAACACAAGCATTTATGTTATACGTAATTCTTTTACTTTATCGAATAATTCGTCTTGCTGTCATGTTCATAAATATTAGTGACGATATAATCTTAAGTTTACAAAATAATATTTATGTCCATATTAGCATATTTTTTTATCTTCGATTGATGTTGTGGATAATATTGATACAATCTACGTGTTTGGTAAATAATTACTCATACATAACATAATTACGGTCACTGATTTCCTATTCTTATTATATAATCATTATAGTTTTGATTATTTTTATAGTAATTAGGAGCGAATTAAGAGCCGATCTTTTGGAGATAATGAGTATATTTGGATGGTGCAGAATAGATATCGGGTGTGATATACACCATCCAACCAAAAAACATTCAAGTATCCACCCCTCACCAGCGACTTCCTAATGGGCTTCTGGGCGCCCAGGCTCAATTTTTTCGCGCTCTGACGTCATCATTTTCGTGTGATGACGTCATCAAAAAATTTTCGAATTTTTTTTTTGCGCGCTGACGTCATCAAATGGACGGACTTTTGTGATCAGTTAGATGCATCAAGGGATGAGTTAAATTAATTAAGTGTTCAATTAGATGTAGTAATAATATGAAGTTTTAGGTTTTTGTGTTTAGTTAAACACGTTAAGGGATGAATTTAAAGTGTTTATGTATTCAGTTAGTTACAGCAGAAATTTGATTTTGTAGTTTTTGGTGTTCAGTTAAACATGTTAAGGGATGAATTTAAAGTGTTTATGTGTTCAATTAGTTGCAGCAGAAAATTGATTTCGTAGTTTTTTGTGTTCCCTTAAACTGGTTAAGAGATAATTTAAAATTGTTTATGTGTTCAGTTAGATGCATCCGTAATTTGAACACTGATCATTTATTAAGAATAATAACCATTATGTCAACAAATCGAACAATTCTATTAATAATAACATCCATTAATAATAACACAAATCCTACACAGTTTTAACCACTACAAGCTACACACAATTCATCAACTCCTCCTTCAATTTCTTCCGCACACCTCTTCTCGTCATGTCCTGTAATTCCTACACAAACAAAACAAAAAATAATTAAGACCAATTACTAATTAAGTGCTCTAAAAAATAACATAATGAAACAAGATGATCCCTTAGAGATACTAACTTAATACATATGATGACTAACTAATCCATTAGGAAAACTAAACAATTAATTAGTATATCTGAACACTTAATGATAATTAACTTAATCCATAATTATAATTAACTGAACACTAAAGACGACAAAGTAATAAATACCATGCAGATTGTTGTAATTGATGTAATTGATCCCTAGATGCAATAAGAAAAACATATATGGACACTAACTGAACACTTATATGGTTATTCCGCTATTCAACCCAACTGTGAACACTGGGTAATAGTCCAGTATGTCACAGCGTACCAGCATGTCACAGAGGACCTGGTTTAGAGTCTGTACCAGCTTTGTACCGATCTGAGAGAAACAAAAAGCAAAGATTTAGGCCTAACGACATTCTCTTAATCCCCTAACCATTGATTTTAACCTATCTAAAGATTTATAAAGACAACGACATAAACAACATAGTTTTGATCAAGGTTACAGCTAAAAATCGAAGGAGTTACTAAACAGAGAATCACAAAGCCACACGAACCAGTCAAGACAAGAAATCCCAGAAATCAGTGCCTCAATCAATAATTCATAATTTTAGGGGACAAGTCAGAATGAGCCAAAACCTAATAGCATTCGATTGAATAATGCATACCTCCTCGTAAGTTCGATCGATCTAGGTGGTGAGAGAGAACGAAGCCTGTGTTAGGGTTCAACGATAGCGTGAACACGACTGATTGCATGGAGATGGAATCATGACGGCGCCGCCTCCAACTCCAACAAGAACTCCAACATCGGATCTCGACGGCGCCGCCTTCATCTCCGCCGCCTTCGACCTCCTCGACCTCCTAGGAGACAACCCTTCCTCACCCCTTCCTTTAGCGCAGCAAAAGCGTAGATCAAATAGCGAGAGGCGATGGGGTGTTGGGATCAGAAAAACTATCTGGAGAAGCGATGGATGGAGAGGCGATGGATGAAGAGGAGAAGCCATGGCGATCTGGTCGGAGCCTCGGAGGCGATCTATAGCGACGCAAGAGGAAAGAGAAGAGAGAGGAGGAGAGAGATCGGAATCCAGATCTGGATTTTCGAATGGGAAATGAAATAAAAGAGAGAGAAATCACGTGGATATCATGTGTGCACGCGGCTGGATGCTATATTGTTGGATTCTATATACCAATTACCAATAGATATGCCTTTTTTTCACAAAGGAAAGCAAACTCAAACACACAACATATTCACGGAGGAGGTTATTCTCTATTCCAGATTTAAGTTAGAATAATAATATTAAAAGGAATAATTAGATATATGCCACTATGAAAAATTGATAATTAGAGATATGCCATCTTTAAATTGTAAATTAGTTTTATGCCATTATTTTCGGACAAAATTAGAGATATGCCACTCAAATTAGAGAAATGTCACTCTAACTTTTTAAAAATGTCCAAAATACCCTCTCATTATGAAGTGAAGAAGAAATTTATTGACATGGATTAAATTTTAAATTTCAAATTTTCAAATTTACAAATTTTTTATTTTTGAATCTTGGATATTAAAATTTTCAAAATTTTGAATTTTAAATTTTTTACTTTTGAGATTTAAAATTTTGAAAATTTAAAATTTTATTTCTTTTCTTGATGGCGTAAAATCACTTATTTACTTAACGGTGACATATTTCTAATTTTATTATTTTATAATGACATATTTAAAAGGGTATAATGGTCAAATTAATTATCCGATGACATAGATCTAATTTTATCATTTAGTATTGGCATAAAAATAATTTGTCATTTAGTGATGGCTTTTCTCTAATTTTTTGTTTTTATAGTGACATAAACTTAATTAACCCTATAATAAATTTGTTATGGATTTATTTTCAACATATAATGGAAAAATAATTCTCTATTTGCGAATGGACTCATTTCTTCGCCAAAATCGATTCTCACTATTTTCAATTTTGTATTTTATTTTTTTTTCAATTCTCAAGAAGGGAATGAATATGCCTCTATTCTCTCTATCTCTGTTTTTTTTTTTTTCTTTTCCCAATTCTCAAGCCATCCGTACACGTCTTAAATTATCTGATTAACATCTTTATCATTAGATCAATACATCGACTTCCCGATGATACAAAATTATCAACCATTTAATGAAACTAAATGTGCTGACCAATTTATCATAGAATTTTTAGGAGATTATCAACCATTTAACGAAACTAAATGTGCTGACCAATTTATCATAGAATTTTTAGGAAAGAGTGAATCTTTCATAAACTCTAACAACACACACATAAATATATAATGGATAAAATACACTAATGTGTATGGATCGTCTCCGTACACATGAGTTATTTTTCAAGATCTAAAATTCAAACGGTCAATCCAAACCGTTCAAGTTGTTCTTTATATTGAAAAACTCTTGCAGACCAAATTTTACAATTTTTCGAATTTTTTTGCTATATATTATGATATTTTCAAATTGGAGGGCCTAAAATACTCCAATTATAGTGTTTTTTTGAAAATATCATAATAAATAGCAAAAAAATTCAAAAAAATATAAAATTTGGTCTATCTGGGTTTTTCAATATGAAGAACAACTTGAATAGTTTGGATTGACCGTTTGAATTTTGGATCTTGAAAAATGACTCATGTGTACGGGGACGATCCGTACACATTAGTGTACTATATCCATTCTATATATATATATATATATATATATAGAGAGAGAGAGAGAGAGAGTTGATATAGAACACTGATGTGTACGGATCGTCCCCGTACACATGAGTCGTTTTTCAAGGTCCGAAATTCAAACAGTCAATCCGAACCATTCAAGTTGTTCGCTATATTGAAAAACCTAGATAGACCAAATTTTACATTTTTTCGAATTTTTTTGCTATTTATTATGATATTTTCAAAAAACACTATAATTGGAGTATTTCAGGCCCTCCAATTTGAAAATATCATAATATATAGCAAAAAAATTCGAAAAAATGTAAAATTTGGTCTGCAAGAGTTTTTCAATATAAAGAACAAGTTGAACGGTTCGGATTGACCGTTTGAATTTTGGATCTTGAAAAACGACTGATGTGTACGGGGACGATCCGTACACATCAGTGTATTTTATCCATTATCTCTCTCTCTCTATATATATATATATATATATATATATATGCATATATAGTAAGAAAATTATGATTTTCTTCATGGAATGATAGCCTTAATAAATTATGCTAGATATAATTTTCTAAATAAAATTTTTATGAGCAAGATACAATTATTAAAAAAAATAAGGACTAAGAAGTTCGTAATGAGACATCATGTACTTTCTGTCAAAAACCTGTAAATAACTCCAAAAATATATTTCACCAGGTAGCCTCTACCCGGTTTATCCAAAAAAAAAAAACTCCAAAAATATATGAATATTTTCAATTAGTTGAAATTCCGTCCATAGTCCATCCGAACGTCATGAATATTCTTGCAACTTGTGTCCAAAATCCCTAAATGTCATGTTGTCTCCATCGTCGAAGCTCCACTGTTCAAGTCTTCAAGAATATCTACCCTCGCGATCTTATCTAAGAAAAATATAGTTACAAGAACGGAATTAAAAGTATATTTAAAATTTAATGGATATATACAAGAATACCGTTGGAAAACGAGGGTGAAGTCGAATGGTGATGCTCTTCGATGTATTTGGATAATTCGTGAACAGTTTGGATTATTGTCGGTCGAGTTGGATCGATTTGAGTTCCAAAATAAAGATCGGTGATACATTATGTTATAAATTTTGTTTTGTTGTAAACTTTTTTATTTGTTAAGTTTCAAAATAAGAGCTAGTGTTTTTTTTTTTTTTAATTCAAAAGCAATCCAAACAAGGTTACAAACTTTCGATAAGCAAGACAAAGTTTACAAATATATATTCGAATAAGAGTTAGTGATTACTTTCAAGTTTTTCATATAAGACACAAGCTATCATCTTATATATTTTAGAGATGTTTTAGTGTGGATTTGTTTTTTCAATCAGATTTGAATCATGATCAATCATAATTTAAATTGAATGATTAATTTTTCAACTTATATAAAAAAATTAGTCAACTATCAAATTTACGGAAATTCAAAAGTTAAACATCTCTTTGTGAGATGTATATTTTTGTTAAATCGATTTAAAATTGTTTCGTTGCAATAATTTATGACTAATTGTGCAACGAATTTTATAAACAATTTTAATTTGACCTGTTGTATAGTCAGCCATAGTTCACTAATCATCACCGCAGAATATAAAAAGAAAACAATATTCGGTGATAATTTGGTACATTATTTACGAGAAGACAAGCATATAAACAACAAATTTGACTATCGTGACCATACAAGTTGTCATCGAAAATAATTAAAAATAAACATCATTCACCCACATTATGTCGAACTTTCAGAGTATGCCCTTTTGGATAATAATATTGACTTATATTGGAAAAATTTAGTGCGCTAATAAACTCCAAACTAAATCGAAAAAAATTAGTGTTGGTTGATGTTGAGTCTCTTTGATAATTATGGATATGAGTATCCATTTTTTTATTACGTTTTTATCAAAAGGTCCAAAAATATCATATTCTTATTATACGAGAGAGAGAAATTCCATCTTTATTTATTTATTTAATAATGTTCAAACTCATTATACGTAAAATATTTATTTTTTTACTAAAATTATCATTTGATCATTTTCAGATAATTTTTAAAACGTAAAATTTAAGATCCTCCAATCGCGCTCTCAAGTCTCAACGCGTCCATCAGAAATTAGATCGTCCTCAGATCCTCGTGATTCGTGCTTCGCGTTTAAGGAAATCAACGGTCTAAATTGCAACACCTGACACTACCTACGAACCCAGACTCGCTGTCATGAAAATTCAAGTTCGCTAAAGCGTAGAGAACTCACGCAGCGAGTCAAATAAACGACGCATGAAACAAACTTTAGCAGCGAGTCAATGTTTGATTGGCCCGGAAACAAACTAAACACTCTTAAAATGATATATTAAAATCAACATGCACTTATTTCATGCCATGTGGTTTTCTGATGAAATCAGACAAACACTTGTCACAATATCACTTTTTCTGAGTAGGTAATTAAAGACTTATTGTCACCCTAATCGGCCTTTTATATAAAAAAAATCACTAAATTGACATACTTTTACATTAAAAAAAGTTATCATGCAACTATGACACTTAAAATCCAACAATAATTATTGTCAAATTTTATCAAGTACCTAGATTAACAAAGTCGGATTTATCATTACAGGCGGCGCTTAACATTGATCAAAGTGAATCACGATCCCCTCTTTTATTTTAACAGTCATGCGTGAGAAATTAAGAATACTTATAATTACAAAACTCTCCTCTAAGAGGTAAGAAATTCAAACCTTATATTTATAAAAAAATAAAAAATAACTACGGTGGCTTTTATTTTTTTTCAAATAAAATGTTATATTTCTCAAAAAAAATAAATCTTTAATATCACAGGATGGTCCCTTCAAAATTTCATTTGACTACTTTTTTTATTAATAAGGTATAATAAGTACGGTAGTTTAAATAAGTACAAACGGCACTATTTAATAATGTCTCCGCTTGAACAAGCACAAACGACCCCCACATAAATACATGCAGTAGTATCTGCAAACTCCTTTTTTTTTTTTGTGTGTGGTCCTGTATACTATTAAGCTTCGAAAGTAGATCATGATTTCTCGGAGCGCCTAGAAAGTTGTTTTACATAAAGATCAAGATAAACCACATTCTTCAAAAAAAAAAAAAAAGGAGAAAAAGGAAAAAAGAAACAAGAACAACCAAAAGGATGAAATTTCAGAACAGTTGGTCGTACTACCTACATAATTCAACAATCAACAGTTCCCAATTCCTTTGCCACGCAACTTAACAACTCAAATTCGACATTTAAGTTAGAACTAGAACATTATGAAGAGCAAAAATACTTATAAATACAAAACTTTATATAAATAATGATTTGATATCACAAATTGTTGAATCTTATGTACTGATTATACTCTTCAAAAAAGTCTAATATTAACCATTGAAGTAGTTCTTCCTTATATAACATATATATATCCATAAAGAAAAAAAATAAGCATGATATATTTAACTATTATCGATAAAAATTAATTGGTTCATTCTTGTTACTTGTCTTGTGAAAATCATAATGGTTCTCCTCTTAACTAATTCAGATTTTCAAAATATTATATAAACGTCATATAGTATTTTAAACTGCTCACAAATCTAAAATAATATGTGTTTTATTAATTTAAACATAATTTTTAAAAATTATAAAAGGTGATACAAATTAATACGAAAATTTCAATATAAAAGCTTCTCATTTATTAGCAAGAGAGGATTGTCGAGAAACCCTCATGTACTCCGAATTGCAATAATGTATTCACTCAATTATAATTTACAAATTAGATTCTAAACCAAATAAAAACGAAATATGCAATTATGAGATTCTTGCAAAAATGCAAAGTCCTTAATTTATCGATTCCCGATGCTCAAGAGTCCTCAAGTGGCCACTTGGAACAAGAACAACAGAACACTGAACTTTTTTGACTGACAAACATGACTGGGTCCAAGCCAGTTGTTTGTACCTAAAACGACAACTATAACTACTCTGAGAAATATTTTTGCTAGCGGATTTCTTATTCGAAATTAACTTGTCGAAACAAAAAAAAAAAAAAATCAAATTCCAAGTGCATTAAAATAAAGGATAATTGGTGGATTAAACTAAATCCAATTAATTTTGGCAGAGAAGGATCATGAATTCATGATACAATCGTATTTTTTTTTTTTTTTTTCAGATAGGTATATTGATAGTAAGAGACGACATAAAGGCGAATTGAATATTAGACACATAAAGCTGAACTAAACTTGTTTGATAGTTATGAACTAGGCTTGGTGCGTAAACAAATTTAAAACATACCAATATTTCGTATTAAAATCTAAGTATTTTTTAAATTCAAGCTCTGAAATCAAACTTCTTAATACGGTATGCATATTGAAATCGTGTTAGAAACTAAACTTTATAGTTTTAATAGAAGTTTTTTGGTATTTTTAGTGACATGGAAAAATCTACTGTTGTCGGACGATTCGTAATTTTTCACATCAATGTAGTTTCTCCTTGTTAAAAAATCAAAAAAATATTTTTTAAATTAATTTGGTTTTCATTATAATATTAATATGTAGATCACAATAAAGGTTTTAGATCAATCATTCGAAATGGAGAAGTTGAGACTTTTACAAAATGCATTGGCACGTTATTATTCTTTGCAAAGTTCCATATCATGATAACTCTAGTCATACATTATTATCAAATTATCAGTCAAAAACTCGGTGTGTTTGGATGCATAAGAATAAGGAATCAGATAAGAATAAGTTTCAAATTTCTTATTCTCATGAAACTCAAACAACACAAGAATAAGGAATTTGGGTTTATTCGGGTCCTTATTCATATTCTAACAAAATCATGAAATATGAATAAGAAATATGAATAAGCACACATTTCTAAATTCTTATTTCTTATTTTTATTCATGACGAGTTTTGGTATTCTTATATATTTTATAGAATATTAATTGGAAACACGATCAATATATAGATTTACTTCAGTATTGGAACTAATGACAATTCCATGTTACTTTCCAAAACTCGTCATCATGAGTTGATGAATGGATATTTGAATACCAAAAATCCTATTCCAAGTATATATTTCTATCCAAATTAGAAAATCATACTTAGTAAAAAGAATTATCTCTATTCTTAATTCTTCGATATATTAATATGGCCAAACAACAATTTATCTGTTTGCATCTACTTTCCCTACCATCATACACTCTGTTTCCTGAGATATCGTCTTAACTATATATGTGCGTGCTGTTAGTCTTCGTTTAAACAACAAAACGCTGGAGTAATTGTAAAGGACTAAAGGTATTAATTTTTGTTGAAAAAAATTTAGAAGCTATTAATTTCTATCATTTTTTTTAGAATTTTTTTTTGCTAAAGTGAGAAAATAAGATATTATCATTTTTTTTTAGAAAGGAGTGCACTACCTGCTTTCCAATCAACTGAAACGTCGCCGAATTTGGAGTATACCTATTTTCTTCCCGAATTTGAAGTGCGTCCATGAACTTGACTACTTGAGAACACGAATGAATTACTTCCAAGAAAAAACACAAATGAATATGTTATGTTGCATTTCTATGAATCTAGCCATCACGGCATTCCGTGCAGAAATACAAGTTCATCAGATTTAAGATTTAGAAATTGTTCCCGGATGAGTCTAGTTCTAATTTGATTAATTTCGGCTACAAATAATTTTTGAAAACTTATAGATAAAATTTAAGCGTTATCAAGTTAGCAAGTTTGCTCCGAAATTATTTTTGGCTAACTCTGCGAACAACCTTATTTTCAACTGTCAAGGGTATAATTAATAATAGCCACATGATATTATCTTTTTTTTTTTTTGCCACATGATATTATCATAAAATTCAAACGTGTAATTAATTTGAAATGAATTTAAATTATCAATATGGAAGTTCAAAATTGTAAGTGGATCCCTATAAGATAAACTCATAAGTTGACAATAGCCAGCCAACTAACGAAATGCAAATAAAATTAGATGAAATGTGTGACCACGGTTAACATTATATCACAACGAAATGAGAAAGCGCGCATTGGACAAATAAATGTATATTCTTAGGATAATTCCAACGGGAAATTTTAAAATGGATTTAAATTACGATCATCATCTCTTGTAAATAATTTTAAATGAATAATCTGAATTTCGTTTTGATTGCAAAATTTAGTCCACAGTAGAAGTTTCCTCTTAATTATAACTAAATACTTCACCAATGTTTAACTTTTACAAAAGGTCTACTCAAACCGTCATGTTCTTTTCCAAGATAGATATCACCTTTGATAAATGGACAGACACATGCAGGTCTCCAGTACATCTGCCTCAGAAAATCAAACAAATTTGTCTGAAAAAGTATTTAGGATTGATTATAGGATTGGAAAAGGAGTCTGAGAGACTGAGACAGAGACTGAACTGAACAAAAGGTACAGCTCTAAGATCACGTGGAAAGGAGGTTTACATCAATTACATGTAAATATAGAAATCAAATCAGAGACTCAGCTCAAGTCAGGGAAGCCTATGTATAGCTATCTAGGAGCTACCTGATCTTTACCTATCTAATAGTAATTTAAAGCACTGGTACGGATCGACATGACCCGCTCGTGACTTGTGAGTAGTTCCTCACGAACTCTAACCAAGAAAGGCCCGTGTTGATGCCATTTCTCCGACAAGTCTTCGTTCCTTGGTTCATGGCTTTTCATTGCCATGATAGTAATCAAAGGGTTGTTCTAATCTGGACCGTATGGTTTTGTTTAACGGTTCTGATTGAGTCAGAGAGAATGAGTGAACAGCATCAAGCCATCAGCCTCAACCGTATAAATACAGGTACATGAGTATATATGGGACCTCTGTGTCTAGACAACTCTCTATAACAAACAATGTTACCAGTTACCATGCACTTTGACTGTGATGGAAGAAAACAATCTTACTACTTGACTGTGGTCAAAGGATCTGTAGAGATACTAAATTGTACTTTTTTTGTTCAAACTGAGTGCGATGAAGTTGCATTTGACATGTTAATATTAATATGTATACGTATTTCCTCACTAATTACATTATATTGGGTTCAGCTTCATACACCAAACATGCATGAACTAATCTATTTGATCGTACACTAAATACATAATTTTTTTGTTCATTAATTATGTGGAGCGCGCAAGTATTTTTTAGATAAAAAAAAAAAAGAGGAAACCTTCTTTATTTTAAATATTCACATGGAATTTCAATTGGATTTTAAACCTTATTTAATTTGGTTCAAGAAGCATTAATATTAATATTAGATATATAATAGCTAAAATTAGGTGAGAAAAATTTAATGTGTGTGTTATTTTTTTTTCTTTTTAATTTTTCATTTTTGGGTGGAGGTGTTTAACCCACTCAAACCAGAATATTTTGTATTCAAGCAAGCACCAAAATGGCATGGTGTGTGGAATTAATTGATTCCACCTGAGAAAGGGTAAGCTACAAAATGGACAGCAATGCTCTGGCTTGTTTTTAGCATAAAAACTATCTTGGTGCATCAGGAGCAAATCCCGGAAATAGAAGGAAAAAACGTAAAAATGGTTCGCTCTTCCAGGCAGGAAATTTACAGCTCATGATTGTACACTTCACATAAATTCGTCTCACCAAACTATAGAATGTACTATTGTATTGAACAATGTTTGATTCTCCTTCACAAGACAACCAAATCTCAATTCTAATTTTAAGTGTGCAAACCATATATTTAATTAAAATTTGCGTAAAATGGCTACATGCGATTTCTAAGAAATGACTAAACTATATCTAACTTCTTATGTTATGTACTATATATGTTTCCAATTAATTCTTATGCATTCATTTTCTTATTAAAAAGACTATATTCTGATTTGAAGTCTGCAACCGATATTCTTATCTAACGTCTTATGTATTATTATTATCTCGTGGTCATAATTAAGACTGATCACTATCTCATTATTTTCCAGGGTCTTTTCTTAGGACGTTTGTATACTTTTACAAAGTTCAAGGGACTGTACGCTTAAATAAGTCGTACCGATTTTCCTACGAACTAAACGGTATAATGTTTTGTATGGTTTACAGACAAAGAACTAAAATAAAACCCGCTTCATATTTTCTTCATCGACAAAGTCACAGAGGATTCTAAAACACCTGAAAGTAATGCTACTTCTTTTTTTTTTGTAAGAAACGCTACTTCGACTTGGATGATCTTATATATGAACAGTTTATAGTAACCTTTTGTAAAATTTGATCCGCTGTATACTGCTGCACCGGCATGTCTACGGAATATCTCGTAGAATTAGTTTTGCGGAAGCATTAAAAGCAGATCCAAAATATATAATAATAGGTATAGGTAAATTCTAGACAAACCCTTGTTTTCAATACCTCGTCCGGCAATACCAATACCGGTAATGGTGACCGAAACGTATATCAGGTAGTAAGAGAAGATATACCTGAAAATTTCTGAAAAATATCAGATTTCGGCTACTGTTCCGTATGGGTGCCAGTAGGGTAATTGAAAATAATGTTACAAACATAAGTGATAGTGATTCAAAAGTGTATCGCCTCAATTATCTAATTTTATATTGTTTTTTTAGATAAACTTGACAGCGGTTGTCAAGTAGCCTAATTTTATATCGTTGATCGATTTGATATGTAGCTGGATGGATGTCAATTAGTAGTCGAAATGATATTAAGTTTTGATTTTACATCTATAATAAAAATAGCATTGATTAGAAAAATAATTGTTTTTCTATATTGGAATCATGTTTTAAATTATGTTTGAATCTTAATCATTCATCTCTGTTTATCATTTTAAATGATTGATCTAAATTAAAATATAATTTAAAAATTATGTTCACAGTAGAATTTACCGATAATATATAGTTTATTATTATTTTTTATTTTACGAGTGTTATTAGTCATAAAAAATCAGTTTTGTGCAAAGATTATGGAATATAAAATTTTCCTTTATAAAAATTATCTCGGATTAAAAGTTTAATCTTTCAATAAACACTTTTTTCCAGAAGACAATCTGAAAAATGACTTCACTATTTATAAGAGACCAGAAATAAAATATGTTAATATTGCGGCATTTTATGTACATGTTGAAAAATAATTCACAAACTTTTGATGGGATTTTTTTCCATCTATTTCCTATTTTCAGATAAATTCTCAAATTATTGTACTTTTCTAACGCCAACAAGTTCAAGTTAGCTAGGTCAAGGCAACTAAAATATTATTTTGTAGCGGATATTTTACCATGTTATTCAACTTTCATCTCTACTCATCTTCAGCAGAGTAAATTAGCTGATTTTAACTATCACCTTTCAACAATGATAAAACTATAAATCGGTCCGCAAATTTCTAATTTTTTACCAAATTAACCGACACAGAAAAACCTTTCAATGGATCAAACAGTAGTACTTCTAAATATTGAGAATCAAATGGTAAATGAGGCATGCTAATGGGATCAATTATTTAATTAAATATTTTCAATAACTAAACTTTGATTTATCAATTTTCAATAACTGTATTTTATTATTTTATTCAAATCGTGTTAGCATTTTAAATTCAAATAGAAACTATATAGAATTTGTAATTCATGTGTACGTAGTCTGAATCTAAAGTAGAAAATAGTCATCCCTCTTGGATGAAGAATTTAAATTTAAACTAAATTAAGTTAAATGAATAATTTAATGTCCTCTATAATATGAATTGGGTAAAGTTGAATGCAATCAGTGCCACATGCGATCATGAAACTATATATATATATATATAGAGTTTTGCTATGGTGAGTCACGACTCACCAGGAGTCTATGAGTCGCGTTCAAAACTCCTAAATCTAGTTCAAACTGACCAATCCAAACCGTCCAATACGATCTCCCTATTGAAATCTCCATGCAGACCAAAATTTATATTTTTTTTCGAAATTTTAAGTATTTTTTTGAAATTTTAGAAAATCGTTAATCTAATTAGTTCTGAACCGTTCAAAAACAGAAGTTTTTAAAATCCGAAAAAATACTTAAAAATTTCAAAAAAAAATATAATTTGGTCTGCATGGAGATTTCAATAGGGAGATCGTATTAGACGGTTTGGATCGATCATTTTGAACCAGATCTAGGAGTTTTTGAGTGCGACTCACCGTAACAAAACTATATATATATAATTTAATTAATAAATGCTTTTGGGTCGTAGGCTTTCTATCGACAGCTTTCCTAGTAATTTTGAAAATCAAGGAAAGATAGAAGAAAATTTTCATATTTTAGTAGCGATGTGTCTAGTGCCGAGGAGGATACAGTCATACAGGACAGGAGTGTGAGCGGACATGCACGTGCGGCTCTGCACACGTGTGGAGTGTTGTCCGGGAAAACGCTAACCAAAACATATGAGACGACGAGACATGTCAAGCATGAGAGACAACTCACCACCTCCTTCAATTGCATATATTAATTGGTGACTGAGGTAGATGGAATGAGATTAGGTTCTTCTTTATTTATTTCTTTTACTAAAACATTGATTGCTTTTGTAAATGTGCGGAAAGAGCTCAGAACTCGAGGTCACCGAACCGTGCACTAATGTAATGTATATATCAATCAACTTCAAAGAAAAAATGTAATGTCATTTGATGATTTAGTGTTGATCCTACGTTACTACTTTTAAATTTTTAATACCTATCTAATAATATTAATGAAAAAAGTTTTGGTGCAACAAATATCAGAATTTTTCTATTTTATTAATATTTAAAAATTAATATTCAAATTTTGAATCCAACCATGTTGATTTTGTTCAATTAAACAAGCAACGCTTTTCATATGATTTTTGTAAAATTTGATGTTTTTTTGATCCTCGATCAAGAGACAAAACATTGATGCACTAAGCTACGACCAAACTTTTTATGCTCTGTTATTATTAAAAACATCTGATGAAAAGTCAAGATATATAAAATATAGAAAATTTGAGCCGAAAATAACAAAAAGGGTCGGGTGAAAAACAAATTTAAAAAGCTTGGGCGGCTAAGTGCAACTTTTTAGCACCACAGCTGCCAAAAAAAAAAAAAAAAAAAAATCTTCGTTTCAAAGTTTCAGGTTAGGTGACGATAAATAACTGGGAAAGTTGCTCCTTTGATCTATGATCATCATTAGTACTACTTGAAAAAAAGATCATTACTAGCACTGTCTTTCCTGCCCAAACTTTGAAGGAAAAAGAAAAATAATTTACCAAGATTTATTCTAATAAATAATAAGCAAGGATTAAATCTGATAGCGATGTGAAATGGGGGGATAAGAAGGTTCATTATACCATCATTCTTACATAGATTAACATTATAGAAAATATTGTTTTATTTCTCTACTTTATCCCTCAGCGCTAAGGAAAAAATTTTAGAATATAAAGTTCTCTTACACTCTGATATTTCTAGCTGAGTGCAGATAATTTAAGCTCTAATTGGTGTTATTGATATATATTGGTTTGGACAACTCGTTGCAATCACAACATTGTAGGTTTGTTTTGTTTCTTTTAATTAAGATCATATATCAAATTCAATGTAATTTGAAAATTATGTATTTATTAATCAATTTATTATTAATAAAACTAAGTTGTTATGTATTTCAAATTGCTTGATAGATTATAAATAAGGTTTTATATTACATAATATATGACGCAGAACCTATCTGTTTTAATAAGCCTTTATTTGTTTTCTTACACGGTCCAAGATATAAACGTTCATTTTAGTTTTATAAGATGATTTGTTCATTGAATTAAATTTCCTACAGAAGTACCTGGAGGAAGCATCTTTTGAAGGTATATATTAGTAGTCTATATACATATGTTGGATATTACGTTTCTTTTTACAAAATTTTCCTTAGAATGTGATTTGAGAAGAATATGCTTTATCAAAAGTACAGTGTTTCCAAACTACATTTATGAGATTTGACCTAATTAGTTATCATATAGCAAATATTTTTTGGCATTCTTTTTTTGCATAAAGATAAAGAATAGATAGATTACTTTCTTTAATTTCAATATAGTAAAATAATATACCAATTATTCTAATATCGGTTCCACTATTCAAATCCATCTATTCCGAGCAAGACAGGGATATATCCCCTCTAATTGCCTAAAAGTTGGAATCAGATACTAGAATCAAGCTATATAATGTTATCTCCTTTTACAACCACTTGGTTGAAGAATAAGCCATAAAATGGCATCTCATTTTAAAGTTGATTAGTCTCTAAGTTATTGATATAGTCATATATAGGCTTTTTTTTTGTTTGAATAGGTACTTCGAAGATTATGGTTCCACCTTTTCTTGTGGAATTATACGTTTTAATTACTTCAAATACTCAAAGTATATTATACGTTTTGAAATTGTTGAGATAGTAGCTAGGCAAATTATCAATTATTAAATTTGTATTATCAAAAAGAAAATTAGTCAATGGAAAGATAGGGACTGGATCCCTTTTTTGTTCAAAAAAAAAAAAAAAATTAGTCGAGATCTATTTGCGTAGATATTATTTAGAGGGGATTACGAAACTATAAGTTTACAAAAATTTCTTTTCTGAGCATAAGACGGGTCTATACTTTATGTACTGCATAACAGAGGTTTTATCACACAGAATATACAAAATATATCTCAATAAAAAGGAACTTAAGACAAGCATTTCCATAAAGTACGAATAAAACACTGAATTACAGTTCTCCACGGGCATTTATGTTAGGAAATTGAATGAAATTTCATTGATAATGTATGATCATATTTGTTAAATGCACTGTGAACACTACCAAACCTCAATCAACTTCAATTCCCTTCTGAGAGTGAAAATTGACAATGTGCTTTTACTGCCAAACTTCTTCTTGAGTGATTCTTTGTGCCTTGACTTTTGAGGTCTAGATGCAAAAGGGGAATCCTAACTCCATTATGTAGCATTCTTTAAGAACAATAAGAGACCGAATGGATATTAGGTGACATTACTTTTCTACAAGGTTTCAAGGAGATGAGAATTTATGAGTTTTTCATGTTCACTATCAAAAGAGATGCAATTTAACTGTGACGACTTCGCTAATTTATATTTCTTTGCAATTCCCAAAAAGCCGTTTATGGTGTTATTACATAAACCCATGAGGTATTATAAGTGAAATATGCATTCATGGAAATACTTTTGTTATGTTTGATGATGTGGTGTTTTTCTTGAAAAATTTAGAAGGTGCATTTTTACGAAGGGTTGTCTATTTTCAAATTCAACAAAGTTTATGGGTCTTTTTAGGAATGTGCTGAAAATAATAATAGAGTCTCCTTCAATTTGAATTATCAAAGTTGAATTAGGGTAAGTAACCTCGTGCTCAATGATTAGAGAAGACTTATGATTCTAAGTAGTGCTTTATTAATTTATACATTCTAACATAGACCACCTTTATTAAAGGTTCCTAATCGATTGTGATTTGATGATATAGTGGAGGTTAGAATCATCTTAGTAATACAAAAGGCATCTAAACCAAACCAAGGGTAATGTTTATTTATTAGCCTTTCTGACCTATCTAGCAAGTTGTTCGTTTATAATATAACAAAATCTAAATGAATAAGACAAACAACAATGCAAAACGCTTATCAAATAATTGTCAATTATTTCTTATGATTCTGTGAACGTACCAAAATCAAAGTACAATCAAAATTTACACCACACCAACAATCAAAATTGTTCAGATTGACAAATATACAAAAGCGTGTCATTTATCGAAACCTCTGTATCTTTGAAGGGAAGAGACCGAATGCACATACCTCTATTAGAAGGATCATCCAAGACTATTCTTTGGAAAACTTACAACAGTTGATATTAGTTTGTGTGTAGGTTTAAGCTGTTTCAGATTGTAAATTTTTTTCTTTCTTTTTGACCGTTTCTTGTACATATCTTTTTATTTAATGAAAATTTTGTAGGGTTAACCCTACCCTCAAAAAAAAAGACATGCAGCTGTGATCAAATGGAGGGAACAGCTCTGTGCAGCAGCACCTTGCAATCCAAAAAGTTTAGTAATTTGACCTCAACTGTCCAATCCATCACTAGTTCCTGTTTCCATTTAGTGTTAGATAAACACATAATATTGGTTTGGGTACAAATAATCTTCTGCTCTTTTTTTTTAATGTTTAAATAATAACTGATCACTGTTTCATGCTGGCACTGTTGTACGTAGTGCCAAGACAACCAACTTCTTATAAGAAGCTTTAAATTGTTTAGTGGTCTCAAGATTTGATGCATCGTAATTCTTAATTGCGACTATTTTTTTGTTGTCATAATCAAATGAAGTGTTAAAACCCGAATAATTCCTTCTCATTGGTCATTTTCTTATGAAGATGACTAAAGTATAGCATTTTTTACAAACCATACTAATTATTTTTTATAAACATTTTTTAAGAAAATGTTTGTTTGAGTTTTTTTTTTCAATTTATTAAAAAATTGGAGAAAAAATGCAACAATTTTGAAATTGGTGAAATAATGTGTACCCCATTAATATATGGCGAAATCCTGTCCTTTTTCTTTTCTGGGACTATATATGATTCATAATATGTCTAAACGATTTAGTATTACTTCTCTAGTCATGACAGGAACAGAAGGATGAGAAACAAGTAAGAAGGACATTTGAGTGTGTTTTCCAAAGCCTTTTTAAAATTTTGAGTTGTTTAATATGTCCTTTTGCAGGAGATGAGTGATATCCATCCCATGCTCAAATGATTTTGTGATAAGTATAAGTGTATAACTGATAAGTGATAACTACATGGGTTTTTGGCCCAAAACCCCGTAAATTTTTTTAATAAACAAATCTGAAAAAGAAAATTTAACAGTAAACATTAGATATTCAGATTTTGAGCAATGAACATGGCAGAGCGCCCTGTCAGTGGCGCTCCTACGGCAGCGCCAGTGCCATTGGCGCGGAGGTGAAGACGCCGCTGAGAGTGGCGCGTTTGGTGGTTGTGGCGGTGGCACGATGGGGCAGATCGCCGGAACAACATATGTCAGAGACGAACTTCGTTTCAGTTCTTTTTTATCTTATCGATTTTTCTCCTTTATTGGTCAGCTGAGTTAGGTGTGGGGCCCAGGGGCAGAGCCTATCACGTGCTGCCGTTTGTGGGGTGACTTCCTCGCTGACAGGTAGGCTCGAGCAAGATCGGCCAATCGGAGCAGCAAAGAACGAAGGAGGAGACTCTGACCTGTGGGGTCCACGACTCCTTTTTCTTTTTTTTCTTTTTTTTCGTATTGGATCTGAAGCGGGTCCTGTTTCGCTTACTGGGCCGGGTTTGGAAGGTCTCGATAGGCCATAGAAGCTTTTTTTTTTATTATTGGTGCGATGGGGCTGAGTGGCGGCGTTGGTCTTGGTGAAGAGGAGGAAGGATATGGCCAGTTGGCCACGAGGAAGACAAGTGTGGCCAGCAAGAACAGCAACACGCGCTGCTGTGTCAACAATGATTGCACGCCTTTGATTGGCCTCATCGGACGCCCAACCAGCCATCGCGCCACAACCACCAAACATGTCACTCCCTGCGGCGTCTTCACCTCTGCGCCAATGGCACGGGTGTTAGGAACTCAAGTCCATGTACAATTTTAATTTTTATTAACATTTAACAAGCAACTAAAACGCACGAAAAAACGGATCTAGTTATTCAAGTCATTTAACACGTAAAAGGAGAAGCGTAGGAGGTTACCTCTTCCGAAATCGTATTCGGAAGGCTTGAATCCAATCTCTTGGAGTCGGTGGCGTGCTCGTCACCCTCTTGACTGCCTTCGGTTGCCTCGAGTCCACCTAGAAGATTAACCAAAGTCACAAGACAAGTGCTAGCTTGTCTGATACGATAGCTAATTCCCTTTTGATTTCCTTCGCACGATTAACTGTTTAACTGGAAGGAGAATCGCTCAACGCATGAGCTAAGAGAGCAATCAATGAGAGAAAACAATTTTTCTCTCTTGATGAACAGTAACCGTGAATAGTATTGCGACCTAGAGAGGAAGAGAGAGAATGTTGCTAGGGTTTGTGCTGACTTGTTCCCAAAGAAACAATCAATATATATATGGAACGTTTCCATAATTAGATTTCTCTCTTCCTATTTTCTCCTGGACGAATTTGCCCCTATCATGGCTGAAATTTTCAGCCCTCATGTGGGCCAGGCCACATGATATAATGGCCCATTAAATCACTCCTTTAATTCGTCTCATATCGGGCTTTCAGTTAACTGATTAACTAAAAGGCCAATTAGCTCAGTATAATAAATATGCATTGAACTAACTTAATTATTAACATATTAATAATTAATTTGGAATTAGCATATGCATTATATTATTTCTATATGATCCATTTGAGTTAATTAATTATAACGGTTCATAACGGTATATAATTAATTAATCAACTTATCATATATTCGCAGTACTCGCTACTGCAAATAAACAAATAATACACGTATGGTTAAAGTCCTATTTGTGTGACCCTTTGAGGATTTATGCTATGTTGGCCATGGAAAATAAATCACCATTTATTTCCATGAATCATAAGCGGTATCTAGCAACACGTTATGATTCTCAATTCGCATAAATAAATACTGTACCAATACAGTACTTCAATCCTGCATAAGAAAAAGTATCTTATTGTTTTGATTCCTATGTCACATAATATCCTTGTATAATCCAAGATAGGAATGTGTCATTCTTGCAGATTATACGTTTCTTGATCTAGAGTTGATCGCCTAGTTGCGCGCATACGATCCAACTCCATCAAGGGGCCCAGTAGATATCATCACTCACTAGGTGAACTAATGAGGGACATATGGTTGTCTTGATGACCAGTTTCTCCCTGCACAATTCAAGAGAACATAAATAAAATCCGTATAGCAGCCCTTATCAGGAATCAGCGTTAGACGATATTTATAGAACCTATCCTCATGTGGAAAAACTGAACCATCTCAAACTCGGAATCAAACACGTATGAAATAAATAATGACACATAACACAATCCATATATTTATTTCATTGGGTCATGTCCTATACTATGTTCCAGTAACATATACATATGCAATTAAGTCGGTAACTCCTTACCCATGATTTGTAGAACTTAATCATCACTTAACTTGCATACTAATCTTATATGATAATTAATGTTCCTTGTTAATTATCAAGATTATGGACTCTTTAGAGATATTATTGTCATTCTGACGAATGATCCACAGAGATCTACAATTCAGATCCTCAACCTGAATGATCTGTTAACAATAAACTCTAGGAACAAATGATCAAGCATCATCAATAACATAAATTAATATAATAGCCACCAACTGATTGGCTTTTAGGACATATCTCTAACAACGGGCACCACCGCCGGAGCGCCACTGACACGGCGCTCTGCCATATTCATTGCTCAAAATCTGATTATCTGATGTTTACTGTTAAATTTTCTTTTTCAGATTTGTTTATTAAACAAATTTACGGCCCAAAACCAATACGGAAGCCTGAGTGGTCTACTGAGGATGTACCGAAAAAATTAAAACTAACGTTACTGTTCACACGAATATCGAAAAAAACGTTTAAAAATTCGAAATTTTAAAACTAACGTTGTTAGATCGGCAATCGGAATGCCGAGAACACAAATGCCTTTGATCGGCATTCCAATTGCCGATCTAAGCTTAGATCGGCATTCCAATTGCCGATCTAAGGTTGGACCATTTCTCACCGCTCAATTTGCTCTCTGATTGATTGTTAAACATTTGCAATTATTTTTCAACTTTGTAATAATTTTTTATTTAATTTAATTAGTTTAAATAGATAATTAATAAAAACATTTAACAAAATTTGAAGAAAATTAAAAAATTAGTAAAAAATCAGAATAAATATAAAGAATTATAATATGTAATTTCAAAATTTTTCATTTAATTTAATTAGTTTAAATAGATAATTAATAAAAAAATAGAATAAAATTTGAAGAAAATTTAAAAAGTAGTAAAAAATCAGAATAAATATAAATAATTATAATATGTAATTTGGAAATTTTTTATGTAATTTAATTAGTTTATTTATATAATTTAATTATTTTATTTATTTAATTTAATTAGTTAAAATAGGTAATTAATAAAAACATAGATAAAATTTGAAGAAAATTAAAAAATTAGTAAAAAATCAGAATAAATATAAATAATTATAATATGTAATTTGGAAATTTTTTATTTAATTTAATTAGTTTATTTATTTAATTTAATTTAATTAGTTTAAATAGGTAATTAATAAAAAAAATAGAATAAAATTTGAAGAAAATTTAAAAATTAGTAAAAAATCAGAATAAATATAAATAATTATAAAGTCAACCATAAATATTAAAATTACAGCCATCTTCACTGAATAACATAAAGTCAACCCTTAAAAAAAAACATAAAAATATTACATAAAACTAACGCCGGCCTCCTCCTGGTAAGATATTCATGAACCTTGATCCTAGCCGGGCAACCCCACGTCGTAGTCCCCCTCCTCCACTGCTTGTGCTTTGAGATGGTCCCCTGCTACTTGATGCGCCATGACTCTCTCTGCTACTTGATGCTCCGTGACTTGTGGGAAATCGGAGCGACATTGATCGGTCACCCAGGCTAATGGAATTTCGACGTGGTTGAATACCTTCTATCCCAAAACTGACGCGACTTTCATTGCGAGAATCAATACTGATAGAATTCCGGCTAGGTTGATCCGACTCCCTAGAAGGTTCACTTTGGTTCCCTGTAGAAGATTGAGTTCTGTTTCTTGCAGAAGGTCTTGTAGTCCTCCGTGTCCTCGGTGTGTTGGTAGGACGACCTGTACGACGACCAGTTTGAAGGTCCTCCATCGACATAGGTTGCTGAGTGTCGTTGGCCGCCGCAGCGTCCCTTCTGGTTCGGCGCCTCTGGTTTGCATGATTTTTATTTCTCATTGCATCCATCCACATCCAATCACGATCCTTTTTTCGCCTGCCCCGATTAATCATTGTCTTATCCGGATAGATCACGGGACCATCATACCCAGGCCACTTATCTTCGTCTTCGTAGCAGTGAAATTCACCTGTTGACCATATTTTAACCATATTCTCTGTGCTGTACCGTTCGTCTACAAAATCAGAAACATCCCACCTACAATGACCGCATACGGCAACCACATGAAGACATGGTATTCCTGTGAGTTGAGGTTTTCTGCACTTACACCAAGCACGCCTGCTCGGTAGTTGAGGATCTCTCGGTTGGTAATCTCGTTTGAGAAAAACTTGGTACTTCCACGTTACCCCCGGATCATTTTTTTCGAATGGCACTTGAGCTTCAAATTCTCCACGTTCACATACATGTTGCATGCAATACCGGTGCACGGCATATGAAGGGTTCGCATCCTCTTGCCAACCGTATTGGGGTTGTTTGAACGCGTTCCTTATTCCCCAATGGCGATCCGAAACAACACAGAATTTTTTTCCTTCCCCGATAACTTGTCGCCTTAGAAAATTCATGAACCAACCCCAACATTGTTCGTTCTCAGTTCGCACTAATGCAAATGCTAGTGGAAGCAACCGCTGCTCTGGATCATAACCGCATGCCGCTAACAATCTTCCCTTGTAGCGACCCGATAAGAACGATGCGTCGATGCTGATAACAGGCCTTAGGTATGGTACCGCCGCGATACAAGGCCCATATGCCCATGCTGCTGCGGTGAACATAGCTCTGTTGGGATCCCCTACGCTCTCTGTCAACCATTTGATCTGTGTCCCTGGGGTCGTTCTCTGTATAGCCAATAATAAACTCGGAAGTTTGTTGTATGATCCCTCCCACGATCCAAAAAGTTGTTCGATCGCTTTCTCTCTTCCACGCCATAACTTGTTATAGGTTGGTTTTACATTTGGATATTCTTTCTCCAATATAGATTTTACGTCATCTATAGAAATACCAAGATCTCTCTTCACTGCATTCCTGATGCTGTTTGCGATTACCTCTGCCGTCAGATTTTCATGCGTGAAATCTCCAGCCCTTCTCACGCATGTATGTTCTTCTTCATTCTTTATTATTCTCCAAAATTCACCTTCCCTTTCTGTACGGGCATACAAATGCCACTTACAGGTAGGCACCTTACAATCCAATACATACAATGCTGGAGTACTTCTAGTGGCTTTATGCTGTACATTATTATCTACGGCGTATTTATTACAAGCTTGTTTTAATTGTGGTTTTGACATAAAAATGTTTCCTTGCGCTAAAGGCCCAGAAGATTCTGTTTGAGACGGTTGTGGAATCGAATTTCTATACTCAGAGATATCCAAAAATTGTCTAACGGGATGGTAATTATCGGTCCTTCCTGTAATGTAATACTCGTGATTCGCAAAACCCTGCGCATACAAACCATCTCCCTCCATATCCTGTGACTCCCAAAACTCTTCCTCTTCATCCGTGAAGTCCTCCCCCGTTGCATAGTTCGACTGATAACCCGGGCCACGGTCGTATGTCTCGTCAAGTTCGTCTATATTCCCTTCTTCTTCTTCCTCCGCTTCTTGTCTAGCTGGTGTACTACTCTCAGGTTGGTCCCATGGATCCCAATCCTGTGCATTGGTATTGTACTCATTATTTGTTGTCTGTTGTCTTTCTCGTCCACTACTACTCTCAGGTTGGTCCCAAGAATCCCAACCCTGTGCACTCGTATTGTATTGATTATTTCTTTCTTCGTCTTCTTCGGTATTATTGACTTGTTGATTGAAATTATAATTATAATCATAATTATAATTATAATTTGTGTGTCCTCCTAATTAAAAAATATATAATTAAAAAATATGTAATTTATGTGTCCTCCTAATCAAAGGTTAATTTAAGAATGACATTTTTCAAAATGGTAGAATTCATAGTGCACCACAACAGAAAAGGTTTTTAACGGCGCCATATTTACGGCAGTTTTTTAAAAGGCTGTTGTTAATATTGCAGCTGAGGGAAAAACTGTTGAAAGGAAAAATAATATTGCAGCTAGAGAATCTAAAATATTATACAAATTTGCTTATGTTTAGAATTTTAGCAATATAATGTGTGATTTGTCTAATGATTCTTGAAGGTTAAAAATTTGATAACTCTCTTTTTTTATTTAGGAAAAGATTTGAAAGAGCTTCATGGTGGATGCAATTTGTGAAAACCCCTTAATAACTGCCGTTAAAAACAAATTTTGCCGTAGTGGTGGCATAAAACTAATTAATTATAAATGCGTACAATTCGTGGTAATTATTTTTCTAAACAAAATCAATACTTTTTTGAATGATGGTAATAATCTTAAATGGATTAAGATTTATAATTCTATTATAATATTAAAATTTATCGAAAGTTACCTTGTGGGCCACCACCAGTTGCTGGAAGCAAATCAACGTGAAGTTGAAAGCCGTGTAGTCTTCTTGCTTGGAAGCACTCATGTCGTACATACCGCCATTCATTTTCAGAGTTCACCGGCAATTGCATCTGCTGGAACCTTCCTTCAATTATGGTATTAAAATGAGAAACAATTATCAAATTATAATGACCTTGATAAAATCCCAATGCTGATAAAATTAGTTCTTTAATTGATTCATAATCAGTTTGTGAAGTTGCATCCAAACTGAAATAATTTGATGGATTATATGGAGATTGATTAACGAAAACCGGAATGGAAATCATATTTCTGATAGTATTGAGAGTAGAGTGTTTGAAAATAACGGGTGATTTTCGAATTTGGAACGCCATGATCTATTTATAACCATTGAGAGTGGAGATAATGATGGACAATCAAATTAAATCACACTTAATGACACTGTTAAATCGCACTAAAATTCACTTTAGACCTTCGATCGGCATTTGGGATGCCGATTCAAGCCTTTTAATCATTAAAAACACTAAAAAATTAATGATGAAAATATTAAAAAAGGGACTTTAGGCGGGAACGCACTTAGATCGGCAATTGGAATGCCGATCTAAGCTTAGATCGGCATTCCAATTGCCGATACACTACAAAATTAATGATGAAAAGTATAAAAAATAGAAAAAGGGACTTTAGGCGGGAACGCACTTAGATCGGCAATTGGAATGCCGATCTAACCTTAGATCGGCAATTGGAATGCCGATCTAAGCTTAGATCGGCAATTGGAATGCCGATCAAAGGCATTTGTGTTCTCGGCATTCCGATTGCCGATCTAACAACGTTAGTTTTAAAATTTCGAATTTTTAAACGTTTTTTTCGATATTCGTGTGAACAGTAACGTTAGTTTTAATTTTTTCGGGAGGATGTATAGCACGCTAGCCTACATGGAGAATGGGCCTTACAATCTTAATTAGTCGTGTTACTTGGAGACTGGTCTATAAAATTTGTAAATTGGAAAATTAGTTGGCAAACTTAGGATTTGTATTTATTATTATTATTATTATTTTAGTATTATTATTATTATTTCTACTACTACTATTTCTTTTTTTTTTGGGAGAAAGGGTTTGTTTTATACTGGACTAGTATGGTGATTTAATTGTTTTACAATGCGGTAGTACCGAAAAAAGCTCTTTTACATGTATCATTTCTTTATGTTTTGATAGTACTACACATGTGGATGTAGATAGCAAGATCACTCAAATGCTTTTAGAAATGGGCAATCACACAATTCTGATGATTCTCTTTGATATATAACACAAAGTTCATTTTGTTTGTGAAATAGCTAATCAACCAAGTTCTGCACGCTTTCTTAATCCAACATAAAATGTTACAGAAAAAAATATAATTGTTTTTCTGATCTAGTAAAAATGTTATTTGTTTATCTGAATGCAGCTCGGATTGCAAATGAGAAATTGGCGGAAATCATTTGGTTCAAATTGAACAAAACTAGCAAAATCTCACATCTTTCATCTTCAAATAAAAAGTTGATATTCCTAATTATTGGAGTTATTAAGTGATGATTAAGTTCTACAAATCATAGGTAAAGAGTTACCAACTTAATTGCATATGTGTTTGTTACTAGAACATGACACAAGACTTGATCTAATGAAATAAATATATGGATTGTGTTATGTGTCATTATTTATTTCATATGAGTTTGATTCTAAGTTTGAGATGGTTCAGCTTTTTCACATGAGGATAGGTTCAATAAATATCGTTTAACGTTGATTTTGATAATGACTGTTATAAGGACTTTATTTATGTTATCTTGAATTATGCGGAAAAAAATTGTTCATCAAGAAAATCGTATGTCACTTATTAGTGTACATAGTGAGTGATGATATCTATTGGACCCCTTGATGAAGTTGGATTATTTGCTGACAACTTGTACAAGAACGAGGAGGCCAAGAGATGCAGATAAATGACACGCTTTTGTATATTTGTCAATCTGAACAATTTTGATTGTTGGTGTGGTGTAAATTTTGATTGTACATTTGATTTTGGTACGTTCACATGTCTCAATCTCGCCAAGGACCAAGCGAACTTCGCTCCGCCTGGAAACCATGCACCAGCCCAAGTCGAACTCCTCGCAACCCAATTTGGTGAGAGATACTGTGGTGTTTGCAAGGAGTACAGAGAGGAGAAGCACTCCTGCGGCCGATGCAGAGTCGAATTGGAGAAGTCTATAAAGAGACTTCTAGTAAAGACCAACAAGCACATTCAAACCAAGAGGCGTCGCAAGTAGATCTTTCTTTTACTTCTTTGATGAATTCTTGCTAAATTAATTTATTCTTTTATTCCTTGATTTCATATTTTTTTAGGGTCTCTTTTCTTGTTTTTTTTTTTTTACTGTAAATATTATGTCTTGGAAGTTGGAATGAAATGAGAATAATTATTTAGATGTATGTTTAGCTATATTTTTTTGGAATGATTCGTTTTTTGTTTTTTTTGACATTCTTGGTGAATATGCTTATAAAGCATTATAAATCTTGGAATTTGGAACGGCCACTCGCTTGCCATCTGTAATTTTTGCTTTCCAAACATGATACATTGTTTATACGAACCCTTCCAATGTTATTGTAGTCTTTTATTTACAAACTGTCAACCAAATTTTGGTTCTTATATCTATAGTTACAAATAATTACAATGTAAAAATTACCATTCTTTCATTTTTTGGAAAATATTGTTCTGAATAACCAATTTGTATTTAAAAAGTGTAACATCACAACCTATGCAAGACAGATCATAAATTCACTCCAAACTCCAAAGAGGTATCTTTGGGAACGCTTCCTATACCAGTAATGTAGTTAGTTATTTCGAAGAATACACATTTCAACGGCATGATCATCACAAAGCTTGGTTGGCTTTCTTGGACAAATGGAATGGAATAAGCTAGTAATATATCCCACTTTTCTATGCTCATAGGTTTATATTACAAGTCTGAATGTTGCAAATGAATCAATAAATACTATTTACAATTTACAAATATTATCCATATCAAATTTGCTTGATCACTAATTTATGTTGTCCTTTTCTTTTATTGAAATTGAACTGAATCCTCCCTCTTTACAATTTGAGGAAATCACCCATATGTCAGTACAAATACTTCACTGGCACCAAGGCTCTGCGAATTTTTATGTTTTGTAGAAGCTAACGATATTTCTTGTCAGTTTTTAAAGTCAAACAGGATTATTTGCAGTTATTTATGGATGGATTAGTTACATATATATGTCGACAGGCACATGTAAACTGTACATGAAAACTAAAGACAATGAAACAAGCACATCCGTCGAAGATTGTGGTTTAAAAGGATTTGATGAAAGAAATTTACTTGATCCAAACTCGCTTTTCACCAAGAACTGTGATGTTCTCATCCCCGCAATACTCAGTGGTGCAATAAACTGGTTACTGATTATGACAAAAGTAATATCCCCTTTTCTCTTATACTACTTCAACGGTTGCGACAGAGGCAAGTATTTGACATGCTTGCGGAAGCATTTTAGAACATATAAAAGTCATAAAATGCTTTAACAAAGCAAATTTATTTAAAAACAAAATTATTTCTTCATGTTGTGGCACTTCCCATCAATAGCTTCAGTGTGCTTATTTGTACAGGGAAAATGCAAATGACACAAGAGCTAAGTTCATAATTGAAGCAGCAAAACACCCAACAGACCCAGAGACTAATGAGGCAAGTCGATTCAAACTTCTGAAATCCGTAATAACAAATTAATTTTCAGTTTTTATCTAAATTATGTTTGAATTTTCAGATATCAACCAAAAAAGGGGGTTGAATTTTCAGATATCAACTTGGGGTTCTATTTCTCCCTGATATTCTTGCAAATTTGTTAGGTCATATTGTGAGATATTTTGAGTGGGTTCAGGTCATTAATCTTGCCATGTATCATAATAAAATCTGTTGATTCTATACAGAGTCCTCAGCCCTCTTTTGGGGTTTTCTTTATTTGTAACTTATAAGACGGGTTTATAAATTTTAAAAGGACTTCAATGTGAAAACTAGAAAAATATATATGTGTGTGTACAAAAAATATATGTATATATTTATATTTTCTGATCAACAAACTTATCCGCCGTTGCCGGGGATCGAACCCGGGTCTCCCGCGTGACAGGCGGGGATACTCACCACTATACTACAACGACTTGGTTGTTATGCTATTTTATATTTATAGATTTAGTTCATGTTATTTACAAACATGCCACAATAAACACTATCAGATGCAAGTATTTTTATGGTTAGTCCTGTAGGGTACATAATAGCAGTTTTATGATGCATGGTGTCATAGTTTCGCTCTTATAATTTTTTTTGTCCGTCTAAAATCTGTAAAGTTATAAAGCAAGCATTAGAAAAAAGAATGCACTGGTTGCTGTCTATTATAGTTTTAAACCTTTAGTTGTAATCTTATATCAGTATATTGATAACAGAAATAAGTTGTGTGATTTTACGATACGCATTAGGTCTTATTCTGAATTTCTAAGAAATGCTGCATGCATTAATAATTTACATAACATAAGTTTAGTTTTATGTAAATTGTTGTAGTATACTTTCAGTTTCAACTATAAGTCTATAACCGCCATAATTGATCTTGTTTTAATTAACTATAAGATCTAAATGCTACCAATCCTTAATGCCAAATTAAAATAAAATTCATTTCATTTATATAAACTATGATAATCCCCCAAGGATTTAAATAAAATTCATTGAGAATATTTTGCACTACTACAGTGAATCCTTCATTTTTGTCATTCTTTTTGGATGTTTGGCAGAGTCGAATGAAAAAGTTCAAACAAAGTTCATAAATATTTTGCTTTTCCTTTATGTAATAGACATTGCTCTCACTGGGACTGATTCCAGATGGAAGACTGCACCATATAATTCAAGAAAACAATCTATCAAGGTAAATATAAGCTAATCAAATCCAAACATTTTCACAGCATTGTTATAATACAAAGCTTCCAATTTAAAAAAAAATCAATCCAAAGCATCAACAAAAATATCACTCTGTGCCATCCTCGTCCTCTGTATCTCCACCGTCCTCGTCCTCTAAAACTTCATCAAGCTCATAGTCACCTACAGCAAGGACATTCAGAGTAAAAAGGTTGGATTGCAATTAATAAAACACAAATATTATGGCAGAAATAATCATATCGATGCCTTGTGTCCATGCCAGAAAAAATACAGTATTGAAATCAGAAAGAGCAAAGTCTTTGTGTTTCAATTGCTGATTCAAAAATAAAATAAATAAATCAATATTCTATTCTTACTGGAATTTCAGTTCCAAATAATTTATTCATGCAAATAAAATCATTTTTCAAGTACATAACAGCAATATAATCCAAAGCACAGTTACCAATTTACTTCCATAAAATAACCAGAAAATTACCAAATTTTAAAGTTTAGCTTATTATGCTTTCCTCATTTACAAGAAATTGCGTAACTCAGGGTCAATGGAGAATAAATTAGTTTAATCAAGGTTAACTGGTGCTCTGATGGGGTTTAATTAATACAACCTTAGATTGTTTGAGGCTTGATTGCAAAATTGAGAGTGCCAGTAATTGGTATGACTATTGTTTTCTATCCATACAAAATACCACTGAAGTCGGTGATACTATTTTTGTACACCCAGCAAAAACCTTTTTTTTTATTTCCTTTTATTTTGGCCAGTCTATTCTACCAAATGAATTGTGCACTAAATGTCAACATGCCTGCCTAGGTATCAAGCAATTATCCATACTACCAAAAGGGAGAGATATCTGATATGCACATCTAAAACATATACCCAGGCTCATCTAATTCTCTTAAAAAACCGAAACCAATTGATTAAATCTGATATTGGTTGTTCCAGTTGGTAAATCAGGTGACCGACTAGGTGGTCCTATTTATATTCTATCACAAATTATTTGTAATTTGAGTATTTGAGTACAAAATAAACCATTACAAAACAATCTTTGGGCATATATATGTCCTCTTTTATTTCTTGCCTCTGCTTTTCCCAAAAAAATTATTAAACCGCCACTCTTTCCAAATTGGATTTAGCTCTCAGCAAGGCTCATGACGGGCACCTAAGATAAATTCTAAGCCAAACAGGAAATAACTTGGTACATGTGAGAATTTACATATCCTCTATCAGAAATTGATTTTCCCAATGGTTTATACACCCAAATATGATTATTTTGCACTTGGTCATTAGGTGGATTAGTTACATTTATCAAAAGGAATAAGGTTAAGTGTACATGAAAACAAAAGACAACAAAACAAGCACGACCCTCAAAGACATTTCATCAAACAACTTGCGACCAATAACCATACAAAAAACCTACATCGCTGGTAAAGTACTTACCCCAATATTGCTTGGTAAAGTAGGAGTCATCGTCAAAGCCGACAGATTGGCCGAGGTAAAACGGGTGATTACCCGACCAGGTGTCGATTGTGAGCTCCTTTTGGGTCCCACTTGTGACCAAAACCAACTCACCATCACAGTACACCTTGCATTCTTCGAAGAAGTTGGGGTGCAACCCCTTCTTCCTACACTCCACCTTCATCTGAAATGGCAAAACTTAAGAAGCTTTAGAAATTGAAATTGAAAATGATTGAAAGAAAAGGAAAGAGAACAATGGGTTGTTGGTGTTGTTTACTTTGATGGGTAGGGAGAGACGCTTGGTGGTAGTCCTAGAAGGAGTGGTAATGGTGGTGCGTAAGAAAGGGGTTTTCAGTGAGAGAGCCATTGCTGGGAGAGGGAGGGAGAGAGTCGTTATCTGGTTCTGTTTTGGGATAAGAGGTGCTATTGAAGAGAGAGAAATTTTACAGTAATGGGCTGGTTTGGGCTATTATAGGCTGGAATGTTCAGGAAATATCGAATTGTTGACAAAAGAATTATTGGGTTTTTATTGTTCTTGCCAACAAGCCTAATCGGATGATGGAATAATACTATTTATTAAGCTCATTTTATGTGATTCGACTCATTTATTTTAGATGGAAATTGATTATTGTCATCTGCAGTTTTATCATTGCTAAACAGAAAGTAAACACATAAAATCGACAAGGTGAACAGGCGGACGAACAGCGGCCCACGAACAAGTTGAGGTCGGCCCACGAACAAAATCAAGTTTGTGAAAATCGGGGAACTAGGAACTAGGGAGAAGTTCACGAACTACGGCTGTTCGTGGGTTGTTTGGTTTGTGCGAACAGTGCTAGTTCGCAAACTAGCTGTTCATGACACATTCCAAACACACCCATAGTGATCAAAGTGAACACATACAAATAAACAAGTTCAATAAAAATAAGTTGAATATGCATATAAAAATCTGAACAAGAGATGGTATCACTTATTTTGTCTGTAAAGTGTTCACTTTGATCGTCTATATGTTTATCTTATCTGTTTTATGTGTTTATTTTTGGCACAATTACAGTTATCATTTCTGATTTTAGATCGTGTTATGTGGAGAATAAAAGTTGGAATGATCAGATGAGTGCATCCAAACTACCAAACCGACCTTTTAATTTATAAGAAAGGAACCAACCTAATATTGTGTTATTGTTTTTTGTTTTTTTTTTATTTTCATTTTATTCTTTTTTTTCTGGACAAAGAGGCAACAAACAACTGCCCTTAATAATGAAGCTAGTAGCAGCAAACAAATTAATACCCAAAAAAATAATAATAGGCCAATAATATCATTTCCATAGATATTTAAATTTTAACATACTCAAGCTTACAAACTTTCATGACTTGTACACTTAGGGTATGTTTGGCAACCCTCGCCGAACAAGACAGGAACTGAGATTCGCGAACCCACGCGTAATAAAAAAACATTTCTCTAATTCACCGCCGTTGTTCGTGAGTTCGCCAAAAAAAAGGGATAGTGAATAAGAGGGTTGTTCGCGTCTCGCGCTGTTCGAGAGTAGTTTGGTTCGCGCGAACTAGCGGTATTCGCGAACCCATGTATTCGCAGCGATGCCAAACATGGCCTTAAAGACAAAATTATAACAATGAACCCTTAATAAAGAAATTCATAGAGGATATCCTTTTGGAGTATACATAGCTCATTTAACTCAAATATACTGAAAGATTGAAGGAAATCCTTCAAATAGCAGGTGAAGTTCATCATTCGATGCCACTAACATTCAGAACCTCATGAATTCAAGGCATTCTGCTCTGAGTTGATTGCAATTATGTTGTTCTGCCAAAACTAATATACTCTCCACTGTGCTCTCATCGAGATTCTTAGATAGAAAATCTTCACACATCAACTTCAACCTCTCCAAATCGTATCTATTGAAAGATTTGTTCTTAGTATTAAAATATGCACCATATAAAAAGCACAAATAAATCAATAGAAAAGCAAGATTACAGAAGAAAACAACTTGTACGAATTTTCTTTTGTTCTTTCTCGACGAAGGACCTGTACATAGATCTTAATAGTCAACAAAATGTTCAGTAAGCATTTACCTATCAGCAGCGACGAGCAAATGCTGAGGCAAAGACCACGAATCTTGCTCTTCGCCATCACAATCATCATTATTGTCCTCAAAATCAGTGAGTGCATCCGAATAAATGAAGTAAAGCATGGACTTGAAAACTGGTGCTTCAATATCCTCAACCGTTATGGTATCCATCCAATTCTCCCTCATGCCACCAAAAAGCTCGCCGTTAAACACTGCTGACCGGGCCGCAAGCAAGCACCGGTGAGCCTTAAATCTCTCTTCCTTCACTACAAATGTATTATCGGCCGCATCCCCTCTCTCTCTAGCAGGCGAATCGATCAGATGTTGGTTCAGGTTAGAGGGTGGAACAGTGATGCCATAAGGAGTAGTTGCTTGGAGTCTTGTTACTACAGTAATTGTGCACTCGATTATGAAGGCATCATCATTTATATATTCCTCAAAATCACTTCTCTTTGCAAAGTTAGGGTAACCCCAATTTGTACCAGTAGCCGTGAAAGTTTTTACTGGGCATGTGTAGCTTATTTCAGTAGGAGCACCATTCGGTTGAAGTAAACTGAATGCAAATTCTGCCTTCACATTAGCATCAGTACTTTTGAGCTCAAGGAAAACGGATATAAAATCTTCGTCTTCAATGGTATTTCCATCAGGATAGAATAGAATTACCCAGTCATAACCGCCGATAGTAAAAACATCAGAACTGATCCAATTTCCAATACCAATTCCTTCAGTGACAGAATATCCTAAAACCTTAAACAGGTGTGATCCAGTTTCAGCCGCTCCTCCAACTGCAGAGGTCGTCACAGATGAAACCATGAGGGAATATCTTTGCAATGATGATGGTGTTTCCAAAACCGATCTCTCGCTATAGAGGAATTTGGTTCACCTGATGAATTATATAAATATCTTACAAGCTTGAATGCTGCATAGGGAGTTGGAACAGTCGGCAACTAAATATAAGCAGTTAATTTTGAACAGTAACTAAGCGCTTAATTAAAGGGGATGTATCATGTACTATGCGCTTGGAGAAGAGCAACAAATCTTGGAATTTGGAACGGCCACAAACATGATACATTGTTTATACGTACCTTTCCAATGTTATTGTAGTCATTTATTTACAAACTGTCAACCAAATTTTGGAAAAATTACATTGTAAAAATTACAATCTACTAATTTCCAAATAATTACAATGTAAAAATTACAATTCTTTCATTTTTGGAAAATATTGGTCTGAAGAACCAATTGTATTTAAAAAGTGTAACATCACAACCAAGAGTAATGCTAGAATCAAACATACAGGACGTCAAACACGATCCAAACGTCGATTATTAAAATTTCAAACGACCGATCCAAACTGTTCAATATGATCTCTATATTAAAATATCTTTGAAAATCAAATTTTATATTTTTCCAAATTTTCTAACTATTTTTTTAAAATTTTCAGAATTGGAGGGTTCATAATTTTTTAGATTGAGCATATTCATAAATAATAAAAAAATTTGAAAAAATACAAAATTTTGTCTTCACTGAGATTTTATAACATAGAACAATTTGAACGGTTTGAATCGGCCATTCTAATCTTAAAAATTAAAATTTTATCATGTTAGACAAATGTATGTGTCATATATGTTTGACACTAGTCACTTCCCACAACCTTTGCAAAATAGATCATAAATTCACACCAAACTCCAAAGAGGCATCTTTGGGAACGCTTCCTATACCGGTTATGCAATTAGTTGATTCAAAGAATACACATTTCAACGGCATGATCACCACAAAGCTTGGTTGGCTTTCCTGGACAAATGGAATGGAATAAGCTAGTAATATTACAATTTATTAGTCTAAATATTGCAAATGAATCAATAAATACAATTTACAAATATTAAACATATCAAATTTGCTTGATCACTAATTTCGTATTTATTTCATTTCTATTAATGAACCGGGCAGCCTTGAGCTGTTACATTTCCAAAAATAATAATAATATTAATATTAAATAAACAAGAGAAACTAAACGAGGTTGGGCTGACTGGGAGAGCATGGACCGGGCGGTTAAAAGTTGCATAATATAAAACAGGAATGAAATGTTAAAAATGGATTGCACAGAGGTAGAGTTGTAGACCGTATAAAAGGGAGAAAAAAAAATAAAATAAATAAAAACGCCGTTGCCGGGGATCGAACCCGGGTCTCCCGCGTGACAGGCGGGGATACTCACCACTATACTACAACGACTTGTTGGTCATCAAAGCCAAATGTCGTTAAATTACCATAATCTAGGCCCATAAACTATACTAACGAAAAAGAAAATTCATAATTGAAAGCTTGAAATTAATTTACACGTGGCCCCAGAAATTAGGTCCCTACAGTAATCACATATTGGCGCCATGTGTTCCACTGACGGTCTGTGTTTTGCCACTTCATCTGATACAAGCTACAGGGCTAAATTTATAGCCGGATAAACCATTTTAAAATAGGTATTGCTGATCGATGCATTCAAATTATTGAATGATTAGGCTTAGTTGTTGGTAATTGGGAGAAAGCTGGACTTATATTACATACGATGAGAGGCCTTGGCGAACCACTGAGTAATTATATGCCAATAATTGTTGTTGATTTTTTTTTTTCTTATGAACGTAAATTCAAACAAAAAATTCCAAAGAATCAAATGTGTTCATCATCATGAGTGATTCTTGTTTGTACAGAATTGATAAATTTCGCAAAACCATTTCATTAATTAGTAGGTGATAGGTGAAGAGCCTACTTTAAAAATTTTATTTTTAAAACTAAATTAAAGGAGTTACAAGTTACAACACTAGGAGTGAATAATAAGAGTGGTAAAGGAGAACCGTAAAGAAAAAAAAATGGAAATTTTTAAAACGAAAATAAATAATCCTTGAATAGTGCTATCCACTTGTTACTTCATTAGTTGACTCAAGTAAGACTTAAACTACTTTCGCCAATCAAATATAAATTAATGCATTTTCTAATCACGCAATTCAAATATGACTACACCTCTATCTATGCCCACCAAAAAAAAGCCTACTTCCGCAACTAGAATTCTAGAAAACGTGAAAACCAGCGGCGGATCTACCACTGAGGCGGCTGGGGCTAGAGCCCCACCTACCACTGGTGGTAATGTATGACATATCAGAACAATATATGAATTCCCGTCCTGAAATAGTGTGGATGACAGGTGGAGCCCCCTCGCCAGAGACCGATTAAAATATTCATGTCAAACCTCGCTGCACCATGTGTCAAATGCCTATTGGAAGGTGGTTCGCCAATGTCTCATGTCATCTGTTAAAGCTGCTGGCTGCACATGTGCTGCGCAGAGGCTTAGACGCTCAGTGGATCCTCTGTGCACAACAAATATATAGGGAGCAAATTGATTTTCAATTCCACCGGGACTAACACATCTCCCACAAACCAGATTACCAGACAACCATCTACCAACCGTCCTTTTTGTGCTCTTCATTTTATACATATATATAACATCACAATAGCTTTAACCAATCAATCTTTTGCATAACCTACAATACTGGCACACCTCAAAAATCATTTTTGTTCCCACGCCACTACCTATACCCAAACACCTATCGTGATTCGTGCATTTTCATGCTATACGCACAGCATCAGTTTTTGACCACTAAATAAATAAAAATTGTTTTTGCAAAACACACACACACACACACACACACACACACACACATATATATATAGTCTATGCATTTATTTCAATATACATATTTTGATCTTTTCTTCTATTCGGCTTCCAGTTAAAAAAAATAAAATACAATGCACAACACCAATTTATTAATTTATTTTTATCAATCTATAAACAACAACGAAAAAAAATAGATCGCGCAACGCGCGAATGCCTACTAGTACTACTACTCATAAGAGGGCAACGTGTCATTGTCATCTACTTCATTTGCTATGAACAAATTCAAATTGCAATTTTTTTTTATGTATTTTGAGTAGTTCATCTATTTTTTTTTTATAATATGGCTTTAAACTATATTTTTAGTATTGTATGAGATGGATATATGATAAACTTATGTTGGTCCAATGTTCTTATAAACTCAGTCCCACCTAAATATTTTTTCTAGATCCGCCACTGGTGGAAACCGATCAGAGGTCAGAGGCCCAAAGTTTTATCTACGGTATCTACCCAATTTTTGAGGAAATTTTACTATTTTGTTGCAATAATTCTTGTTTTCCATAATCCTGCACGTGTCACCTTCACAATACATGTCCGTCAAGACTGCACATGGTCTAGATATGGCAAAACCATGAGAGTTTCACATAGAAACGTTTCTTTATCTATTTATATGCAAAATATAAATTAATAAATTCATCCTAGGTCAAAAAAAAAAATTTACAGAAGTTTTTGGATTTCAGAAAGCAGCATATGACCACATCCACGTGTGCAAACTAGTACAACCCCAATGACACATACGTATGATCGTATAAATATTCACACATTTGTATCCACATATTAACTTAAAAAATCCTAGTATAGTTTTTATTTTTATTTTTTTGTTACGTTCGCATAGTGCATTGCTCTTATTTTGGAGTATGCTGTCCACAGTACTACTGTATACTTATATTTATTTAATTCTCCAAGATCGTCATGCTTTCTCCATACGGTTATTTTTTTTATTATTGTTATTATTATTATTTTTTTTTGAAAGAAAGGGTGTAGAAAATCGTGTTATTTGACTTAGCTGTTTGCTTCTTATTTAGATATATCATAAAGAGAAATAATTCTAATTTCATAGATTTTTAGTGTTACAAAACGTCATAATTATTTTATGTATTAATATTTAAATTTCAAATTTAGGATTTAAATATTGAATCATTAAGTTTGTTTAATTTTACGAAATATGTATTATCATAAAATTTTAACAATTTAAGGTCTGTGTGAACTGTGAGCTGTGGAGAGGAAATAAATATGAAGTACAAAAAAATTTAAATTAATATAGCCAATAAGAAGAAGGCTCCAAACACACAAAGGACATTTGTCCCAAAATCAGCGATCGAGTAGTTTATTTTATTCAATTTACAAGTATCTTAGGCATATCTCGGTATTTGAATCGTTTCATTATTCCTCAATTATACCACCTTATATCATTTGTCTACTTCCATGCAACCAAATTCTGGAGATGCTGATATGTATTACAATAGTATTTGAAGAAAGAGAAACTTTTGTACTAATGGTAACTGACAAATTACTAACACAGTTAGTGTAAAATGATATGAATTAAATAACTATCACCTGTCTTACTTTGTCAGCAAGAGGCCAACAGAGGTCTCTTAAATAATCAAGCGGCTATGTCGTATGTGGTTAGAGTTTAATAGATGGTTTTAAATAGTATTACTATTGGCACGAAAAAGTTTTTAATTTTTTTAAATCAAATTCGAATGTACTGATTGTTTGATAAAATATGAAATATACAATTATACTTGAAATTGGTGTCGAAAGCAACACATTGTAAGCTAATTCAATATAATAACAATTAGAAAAATTAGAATTTGAACAAATCACAAATGTCAAAGATGGAAGCTCATTTGTATTTGTAGAGACTCAAAATGAACAGTGTTAATAAGCTAAGCGTATTCCCACTTAAAATGAAATAGCGGACTATATATCATTTGAGGGCTTTGTTCAAAAAAATATATATATCATTTGACTGCTATAATTTTTATTTTGATAAATAAATCTAAATATCATAATAACAACTATTTATTATTCATTCAAATATACCCATAAAAATAGGCTTCTGCACAGTACATAACCATTAAAGTTTGCCATTTCATAATATAGTTAATTAAACTCTCCAAATAAGAATTAACCAATTCATTTCATGTGTTCCTTTATATTTTTTTTCCAAAATTAGAAAAATTAATAGGTAAGAGAAGGAATTGTAGAGGATTCTACCATCCTATAGTTACGGTCATGGAGAGTTCAGCCCTAGAAGGAAAACTGGAAATTGATACAAAACAGACAAAACAAGTGAGACCAGCAAGTAGGTGATGGTGCCAGGCATGCCTCTCTTTCTAGCATCCCACGTGCCACTTTGTTTCCTAGTAGGCTACAGTGCTCATTTTACATTCTTTTTTCCCTGTTTTATTATCAAAAAAATAAATAGATAAAAATTGATGGGTCCAATCTAACTATGATGGAGACATAATTACCAGATTATAATATAATAATTTATCTCCAAATTGCTATCCATTTCTCTGGTATTTTTTTTTCCTTAAAGGATCAAGGCATTAAGCTATCAAGCAAGAAACAAAAAAAATATTTATCTGGTAAAAACTAAAAATTTATACTAATTTTTTTACTGTATTTTTTAGCTATCAATCATCAATCCTTTGTGTATAATTACTATTGTTTTCCAGTCTGGTTAAATGTTACTAGTAGATATTTTTCCGTATATTGGGTATCTTGAATCAGTTTAATAGATAGTGACTGTGTAAATAAGAAAAAAAAATTGTATTTATATGCATTGGCATATGCAGGCCTTTATATATTTAGTACAATCACCTTGGACAATAGAAAAGAAAATTTTAATAACTGTACACATCACACTATCACAATCGATCTGATTATCCTATTGCTCTAGAACTAGAAGCATCTTGAATTTACGAAGAGCTGATCTATTATTTGAAAGTTGAAACATATTTAAATGGATCTCTACAGTTTTAATTAGACATCGGAAACTTGATGCTCGTCTTTTTGGGACAAAAAAATAAGAAGTATATAAATTATTTTGTGTACTTGAGGAAAAGAGTTACCAACGGATCGCTGGCAGCAGTATAATCTTTCAAGTAACTTGCTTCTGGGAAATATCAAATAGTTCTTGTTTTCTCTAGTTAACTTCTATAAATTTGTGTTCTATCTTTTCTTAGATTCTTCTCCTCGTCATTTTTCTTTGTTCTTCCTTTTTTTCCCCTTGTCCTTGTAAAATTTTCTACTCGTACTATTTTCCTTGAGTGATAAAATTTTAGTAAGTTATATGCTTGAAAAAAATCACTAAATTAATTTAATTTTATTTTAAGATAAAAATAGGGTCGAATTTCAAATATCCCCAAAAGATTCCATAGTTGGCTGGATTAAAACTCACGGACCTCTAGCTAAAATTGTTCTTGTTCTAGTGGCAAAGAGCAATGCATCTCAAGTGAGAGGTCACAGGTTTGAAACCCGGTTGGAGGGTCTTTATAGACATTTAATTTAAAAATAAGTTGGAAGACTTGACTCCCAATTTATCTTCAAAAAATAAAATTGTTCTTGTTCACTACAAAGGATGTTCTTTTTCAAGCTAATTTAAATTGAATTAGAATTTAGCAAAAAAACCAAAGGACCCACAATGAAAATCTAATAGCTAGACTTTCAAGTTGTAGTTGTCGGCATTATGGACGGCATAGTTTAAGAAGTTTAATTTAATACATGTATAATTACGACTAGAGTTTCAAAATCTGACCACCACAGATATTTTATGAAAATTTTCCCTTATTTAAAATTCAGTCTGTTTGTATCCAATGTTTTAAGGGAGAGAAGAAGAGCAATTCCTATGCAATTTAATTGTAAGAAATAACTTTTAATGTCATAAAAAAGCCAAAAAAAAAAAAAAAAGAAACACAAGTCAATGAATTATAGAAAGTGAAAGTCCAATATAGATAGTATGTGATTTCGTTATTTTTTTGAGAACATATTAATTCAAATTCCTCTAGGAGCGGAATATGGATAATATTTTTAATTTACTAGGTTATGTTTTTCTCAATAAATTCTTCACTAGAAAAAAATGAACTTCATTGTATAAAAAATGCATTTATTGTTATTATTTAACGACTATTATTATTAAATAATAGCTTAATTATATTGTGCCCATGCAAAGCATATAGTTTTAAATAACCAAGCAAGACTCTCAGTAGTAAATTGCACATGATCAGAGAATGGATGCATCTGTCATAATTGTCGGAGGCGGATCCAAACCTGGACCCACAAATCCGAAATCCGCATCGACCCGATCTTAGCTTCCGTCCGATCTCCACAATTGTAGCTACCGTACGTCATCAGAATACCAAGATTACATAGTTCTACAACTATGGGTGTTTTTGTGTAACGAGTAAAAATCAGGCAAATATCCGACCTGCTTACACATCAGCTCAAAATTTGAAAAATGTGGGGCCCACTATTCAGTCGTGGCTTCTCACGATAAAAAGTTGCTCTCGGAAGTTCAAGAGGCTCGAACAACGACGGTACCTCGGATCCGCTGCCACGTGGGTGTGGGACCCGCATTAGGAAATCTGTTGACTTGTGGCTGAAATTTGAGCCGTACATTTGCATCGGTCGATTTAAGTGGATTTATGCTTAGATATTCCTTTCATTTAGTACAATTATATATTACTCTCTTCAAACGAATATACATTAAATTCTTTGGAGGTAGACTAAAATCAGTCGCGACTGACGGATGAGACCGTCAGCTACGATCAAATTTCAATTTTTGAGATTCTAACAGTCGATCTGAACCGTTCAATGTGTTCTCCATATTGAAATCTCGTTGGAGACAAAATTTTATATTTTTCTGAAATTTTTTAGTATTTGTTTGGTATTTTACAAAATTCTTAATCTAAACAATTCTGGACCCTTCAATAACTATGATTTTTAAAATTCTCAAAAAAATAGTAAATAAAATCGAAAAAATGTAAAATTTGGTCTCCAATGAGATTTCAATATGGAGAACACATTGAACGGTTCAGATTATCCATTAGAACCGCAAAAATTGAGATGTAATCGCAGCTGACGGGTCCATCCGTCAGTCGTGGCTGATTTTAGCCTATCTCAATTCTTTGACTTGGCATTTTTCTGGTAAATATTGATGGATGACGTAAAACACACATGTTTATTTTATAAGTCGATCCTGAATAATTGGTATCCTTTGGGATTTTCTAGGTTCTTTATTTAAAAAAAATCCGACATACTAACATAGTGTGATTTATTTAATAAAAATTGCACGGACTGCATGCCCTCACCTGCCTTCAAAATAATAATAATATAAGGTGATTTAAATTTTTTTGAATGAAAGTAATTAGCATTCGCACTTAAAAAAATTTAAATGTCTTGAAAGGAATAAAAGTTTTCAATTCCTAGGATAGAATTGCTCCCATGAACTCTCTATTCATCCGCTTCTATATTCATTTCGTTGTGAAAAAGTCAGAACTGAAGGTAGAGCTTATGTTCAAACTCGGAAAAAAAAAATAATAACACTGATTAGTTCTTTCGTTTATATATGAAGGTTTCATTGCAGTTGAAACTATTGTGACACTTGTTAATGTGGTCCTCACAATTTTAAAGAAAAATTCTATATAGGAACCTTGTCTCTCTTCTGTCCAGATTCCTAGCCAATCTGCTTAAAATTTGAGGTTTCTTTGTTTTGGTTTTATTGTACAAATGTACATGGCTTATGTTGCAATGTACGTTCTGCTATAAGAGGTTTGAATTAAATACAAAACATTGATGGTAACATTTAACTTGCCGTACTGTAAAAGAGAGAGGATAATTTGATAATTACCTATATTGATAATTTTTACGATCTTTAAATATATAATTTTAAAATTTGAAATTGGACGTTGTAAAGTTGAATGACATTGATCGCACTGGTATCAGATTTTGGTACCAGTGCAAATACCGATTTAGATTAATGAAAAGCCCACGCGTCCATTAGCTGAGAAAATGATTTGAATCATTAATGATAGCAAAACATTCAATAATTTTCATCATTATTCATGACCGCGACGTATGTATATAATATTAAACGTAAGTATAAGTTTAAATTTTATCATGGTAATTATCAGAACTGCAATATCAATGCATCAACATTTGTTTCCTCCCGTTGTTGGTCTACATTTTACCCGATTAATTTTTCTAGAAAAAATAAATCAGGTTTCTGCAACAAACGTCGATAATGTCAAATCCAATTTTTAAGTGTTAATCATTCATGGATCCAAAGTTACATAAGATTCATACTAGAAAAAGTAAAACGGGGGTTCAAAACTGATATGTTTTGTCAAGTGTACCATGTATAATTTGAATTTGGATAAGATGTGTTTTGTTGTTAATTTGCACATCGAAATCTTTTTGGCTGATCAAAATTTGTGCTAGTGTACCCCCTACGCGATGAAACATTATTGTATGTTTTCTTGTCTTGTAAATAACCTGAACTTTTGCATTCTCGTTTGATTAATGTAATTTAATATATCATTCTTCTGCTCTTTAAAGCAAAATAATAAATGGTACTGACTGGAGATCGCCCAAATAATACTTGACGTCGATGAACTAAAGGCCAATAATATCGTGCCACATAAGCAATTACCTCTCATGCTGCCGCCTCACTTGATAATAATTGTTTGCAGCGGTCAACTCATTTAATTATTTTTTATTAGTCTCGTGATTGCTTCCACTTGGGATTTTTATCCGTGGTCGGTTAATAATAATATCAGTTGAAATGTATGATTAAATAAACCAAAACGGTACCGTTTGTTCAACATGCGGTATAGGAGATTTGAAAATATCAAATTCACTATTAACCTCATTAAAAGAAAAATATTACCCTCGGAAATAATTTCAAGATATAACAAATTAAAACAAAATAACTGGGAACTTTTGGTATATTGGTGACATAATTGCAGTTGAGTTTCTTTTTTTTTTATTTCAAATGGTGCTTACGACAAATGTACCATAGTTATTCTTTGTTACCAAAAACATTAGTTATAATTTTGTAATCTGCTCTGCTAGCCATGTAAGTGTTGTATAATTTGCTAGTCATACTCGTATGTGTTGTTTGATAGGATGACATACGTAACTAACCACACCAGAGCAAGATCTAGTCCAACAGTCCAAGTTCAACCAATAAAATCTTTTTTAGTAACATGGCAAATGGTGAGAACTATTCAATGGGAGGTGCCCAACTTGTGATTTTCTTTACTGTGAGGCAATGATGTATATTTTATAAGTTCTGAATCTTGGTCTTAATAATAGTGGAAGAACCAATTTATTATTTCCCAACATGTTTTATTGTACGTTCAAATATTGAATGACCACGGTGTATTAAAATTTTAAATGCACAATTATTTTTTCAAAAATAAGAGCAACCAAGCAGGATTATTTACTTCAAAATTTTTTATTGCACAATTATTTCAGTATTCCTGGTGTTGCCTCAATTACACAACACATACATTCGCGCATATATATCTAGTATCGGAGCTATGTAAGTTTTGGTGGGTCTAGGAACTCAGTTGAAAAAAAAAAAAAATTACTTCAAATACGTACGATTGATATGTAAATAAAAAAACACACGGATCCATCTTAGAAACCCGAAGGATTCAGATGAGCATGTCATATTTGATTTGAATCTCATATTGACTCTTAAAAAAATCACACATACATACATTTACAAAAAAGAATTTTATGGATTCTATTAACGTGAATTTCTAGCTACACTCTGTTTCCTATCAAAAACAAAAATGACATTACGAAGACAATAAAAATACTTTTTAACTGTATTTATTTATTTATTTATTTTTTTTTTTTTTGGGGGGGGGGGGGTTACTGTACTGTACATTCACAGGGGAACAGTGCCCTTTATTTTATTTTTTTTATTTAATGTATTCACGAGACGGTAAGAATTAACAAATGTATGCTATGAAACTTAAAAAAAAAAAAAAACAGACTTCAACTATCGATCAAATATATCCACCTTACAATAACGTCACATTTACAAGTAAATATAGTAGTCACTTTTTTTTAAAAAAATAAGTAGCTTTCTTTTTCCTATTTTGACATGTAATTTTCTTTCACTATTTCTCTCACAACTTTAGATGTAAGAATATTATTTATTTAATAATTTTGCTGATTTGGCAATCGCCAACCAACCTTCAAATTAAAAAATAAATAAACAGAACAACGTCAGAACTGCACCTTAATAATAGTATTATAGTCTTTTGTAAAAAAAATAAATCTAATTCCAAAAAGATTAAATTAGAATATTTTTGGAACGAGCTTGTATGAATGAAATATATGCGCGTAACGACCTTAATAAAAAAAAGAAAAAAAAGCAAAACAAAATTCAAAAGTGTAAGACCCCATTACAAGGCCATCTTGAATCTAAAAACGAGAGATGGCATAGGAATGGTGCCAGCAGCACAAACTTGACTGTCAAAGCTAATAAAAATATGCCCTCATACGTGGCAAATAAAGAAACAAAATATTGTTAGGTGATAAAAATATGTTGCTTAATCTACCAGTGATATAAATAGATGAGGAGGGTTCTAGTGTCCACAATTTGAATGCCTCCAAATTCCTCAAAACTCACTTTTTTATTACTTTTTCAAAATATAAAATTCAAACTTAAAATCCAAACCGTTGATCTTATTTGATATAATGAGCGATGCATTTTTATATAAGTTTTATAATTTTTGAAATTTATTTGATACTTGATCAAGAGATTGAATATTGAACGAATCTAGTTAAATATGATAGATTAATTCTAATCTGTTCATATTTTAGCCACTTGATCAAGTATCAAATAAACTTCAAATTTTATAAAATTTATATGAAAATGCATCGCTCGTTATATCGAATAAAATCAACGGTTTAGATTCTAAGTTTGAATTTTATATTTTGAAAAAGTAATCAAAAAGTGAGTGTGGGGCATTTAGGGGCATTCAAATTGTGGGCACTAAAATCCTCCTCCAAATAGATATGTTATTCAATTTGTTTATTTATTAGACGGAAAACCAAAATATATTCTTGCTTCGTCTGTTGATTAATATCCAACTACAAATGAAATCGATCGAACGACAAAAACATCTATTTACATGCTAGATCTAGCGTGTAATACCTACATTAAAAAATTAAAAATAAGACGATTACCGCAGCTTACAAAACAAATAATGATGTATATTGGCAACACTATAGAAACAGACTTGAGTTTGTCAGATTTTGTCTAGGTCGTTAACTTGATTCACTTTAATCATGTTATAATCACTCAAATCATAACTATCCAATCATAAGTAATAATCGCGAAAATCTGGCTTTGCTTTTGGGCTGTCAGGTTTTTCTGGGTTCGGTAAGATTTCATTATTTTAATATTATTGTAAAAATAATGCGTCTAAGTTACTACCAGGTAAGTTCAAACGTTCTTATATAATCATGAAGGTTGTATTTGGTACGAACAAGCAAAGGTGTGGTTTATAAGTTGTTAAACCAATTTAAAGAGGCTTAAATTATCCTTGTTTAGCAGTTAGCATAGAAAATGGAGGAATAACTATGGCCTAATATTTGTATTATCGTACTAAAATAATAAAGTAATAGGAACTTAAACCAATTTAAAGAGGCTTAAATTATCCATGTTTAGCAGTTAGCACAGAAAATGGAGGAATAACTGTGGCCTAATATTTGTATTATCGTACTAAAATAATAAAGTAATAGTAACAATTACAATTAATAATCGAGAACCAGCTCTTGGTCTAGTGACAAAGAGCAATGCATCTTAAGTGAAAGGTCACAGGTTCGAAATCCGGTTGGGGGTCTTTCATAGACATTTAATTTAAAAATAAATTAGGAGGCTTAACCTCCAATTTATCTTAAAAAAATTACAATAATCATAATAATAATAAATTATCGTCAGTTAAATATTATAAATAATAACAATAACTAATTAAATATAATAATAATAATAATAATTATCGAACAGTTCCGTTTAGAGATAGGTGCAAAAGCATTTCGATATACAATCACGAAATAACACACAATAATAATAATTATCGAACAGTTCCGTTTAAGATATACCATAATATATAAGAGATAGGTGCAAAAGCATTTCGATATACAATCACGAAATAAACACAATAAATGACAGCTAAACCAAGTCACAAATCACTTTGTCAACTTAAAAAAGAAAAGAAAAGTGATACAAGATTTATTTTGTAATTTTGTAAGTGTTAGGTTTAAAAACTTTTCTGTAACCATGAAAATAATTAATAATTGACTAAAACTTTAGCACTGGACGGTTTTACCCTTGCAAAGACAATCACATGTACGATACAACAAGATATACATTATTTAAAGGTGTGTTTGTCACTCATCAAATAAGTCCTTGTTCAAAATAAACTTATTCAAGTTTAAATCAAACACCTAACAACAATTTCAAATAAGCTATTGAAAGGCTTATTCTTGTTTTTACTTTTTGGAGAATTGAATAAGAAATCCAATTAGAAAAGTGAAATTAGAGGAGAGAGAAATCCATCCATCTTTGTCGCAAATAGTCTATTCACCCTCTCATCCAAACACACAAAGTTCTCCATTACCTTATAAGAAAAAAGATAGGATTACATTAAGTTCTCCATCCCTAAAACATTAATTCGCTGTGATATTGAAACCATGATTTATTTCCCACACGATACGTTTGTGGTGGCATATATACGAACTATAAAAGATTAACATAAGTGCCTGTTTTTTCTTAAAAGAAAAAGATAGGATTACAATTCTAATCTAGCATTATTAAAAATGCAAAATTTTAACATTGTGAGATAAAACTAATTTTATTTTTAAAGATTAAATTATTAACAAAATTATTAACTTTTCCAAGATTTGTAGAATAAAACTTAAAAATAATTTTCTCTTTAAAGATCAGGGTGCATCTCTCTACAAAATGCAATTTTGACGTATAGAGAGTTCATACAAAGTCGAGTGAGATTTTTTATTATTTTAGAATAGCACATAGTAACTTTTTATCGCTTATTTTTTACGGTTTCATACATGATATCGCATAAAAAAAAAAAAGAGATAAATTGAATTATAAGGAGATAAGATTTATTATCATTTTTATTTGTTGTGTTCAGCAGAAAGATAAGCCAGAAAAAAAAATAAGAAAGTTCCTATTTTTAGGCTCACGCAACGTGACTTATTTTTTTGTCATTTCGTGTGTCACAATGCATAAAAAAGAGATATAAATTTAATCATAAGAAGATAATACTTATTATCATTTTTAATTGGCTCTGTTTGGCAGAAAGATAAGAAGGAAAAATAACAAAAATACCTCTATTTAGAATTTTGCACATTGATTATTGTTTCGTGCACGAAACATATTAGAGATACGATGAAAATTTAATCAAAAGAAGATAATATTTATTATCATTTTTATTGTTTGTGGGGCATAAAAAATTAAACCATTTGTGGAATATTTTTATTTATATATATAACCTTAGCACTTTTTTATAAGGTCGCAATAAAACTGACTCCCATTAAAAAAATATTTATCTTAGTTTAATATATCTATTAAACATGTAATTTAATTAATTTATTTTTATTTAAATACACATATAGTGTCGAACGCGAATTTGATGTATATCGAAATTAAGGAAAGTGAGAATAATTCAGGATTATTTTCTAGAGAGTTTAATATATTTACTTTTATTTAAATATCGTATTAAACACAAATACGATGTATATCGAAAGGAATTAAAATGCTACATAAGTGTGTATAAATATAATCATAAAAGGAGACCTCCACTTACAAGGAAATGGAGAGAATCCAGTCATCATTTTATAATAAACCGCGCGAGATATTGCAATTACTACACTCATTACTCTCTCTCTGTCTTCACTCTCTTCTCCAAACTTCCAAGTGAACTCCTCTAAAAACCCATCAAAACCCCTTGTAATAAGTGATTAACAACTCCTCTTTCCCATCTCCCAACCACACAAGCGTCCCTCTCGATATTTTCTATTATTTTCTGAACCACTTTCGATCCGGTTTTGGGGATCTCTGTTTCACCACCTTAATCTCCTCTTCAGTACAGAGTATGCACTGTTCTCATCGAATTTCTCTTTGGATTTTGGTTCGTTTAAGTATCTTGCATTTACTCTTTGAAATTAGCTTTTCTTTGTTCGTCTTTGAAGCTTGGGAATGTTCCTTCAATTCAACACAACTAGATTTTTTTTTTCCTTAGATCCAAGCTCGTCGTCTCTCTCTCTGCTCGAAAGAATTTGTGCCTAAATTTGATACGATTTTTCATAGTTTTAGAAACGATCGCAGCTAAATTTCTCCAAATTAAACTATCATTTACTTGCACTCTGTCTTTCCCAATGTAGATCAATTCTCTAATTCCTTGTTCCTGCTCTTACTATATGTCTAACTTAACAATAATTTTTTTGGCAAATTTTTTACTTGAAAAGGTTTCTTTCCTTCAAGAAAATGGAATTCGGTGGTGTGCTTTCTCTTAGAACCAATGCATGTGCAACCTTAGCAAGCAAAAATGGAGCAGCAACTGCACAGAGAGCGTTTTTGGGTGAAAATTCTAGAGTTGGGGTTGGTGAAATTACCAAATTGGACTTGGGTTTGAAGAAGAAAACAAGTCTGAGGTGGGATGGGAAAAGTCGGAGGCCTGGAGCAACCTCTTTTGTCGCCACTTCCAGTTTAGAAACCCAGCCACAGACTATGGTAAATTTCAATCTTACTTTTACTATGAAGTGAATAAGTTGGCACATGCTATAGAAATTTTAAGCTTTTAATCTCGGTCATAACTCATAAGCACTTGTTTAGTGGGTTAGCTGAATTTTTTTAAGAAAAATTTGGATTTTAAATTTTGAATTGTTCACTTGGTAATTTTTCTTTTCTTTTCTATTTTTGTGTTTCTTTCTTGTCCGTCCCTTAATTAGTTAATTGTACTAGACACGTATGCACCTTTCAAAGTTTCTTTTTCTCGTTTGGAAGCAATTTTTAGAAAGATTGGTGTGGATCTCAAACTATTTCGTTGACAAGGAGTGGGCCATAATTTATTGAATAGCTGACCCTATTAAAAACTAAATTTCGTTGTTGTTTGGAAGTTTGTTTTGAGAAGCATCTGGTATAGTATAGTCTATCTTTTTGAATAGTAGGCGAAAAAAATGGTACACTTTTTTAAGAAGCCTATTTTGATCAATAATTGTTATATATTAATTCAATTTCGGTTGATTGAAATTTGAAACATGAGAACAATCATGTGGGGGCAGATCCCATTACACACACACATACAGGTGTTGCTTCATGTATAAATTATACACAACCTATGTGGTCTCATGTCATAGAGTCAGATCAGAATTGTTACTCCTATAACTGTTATGTTGTTAAATGTTTAAATTGGTGTCCATGCCGACAATTATTGCATTTTTTAATCTGTTTAGGAATCTAAATTTGCATTCTTTGATTCTTCACTACTAGTTAATATGTAAATTTTGGAAACATAATTAGTACCAAATAGTAAAGACAGGCTATCAGTTATGATGCCTCCATCCTTTGGCTTGGCACATTTCATACCGTTATGAACAAGTGGTTATACATGTTTCGTCCTCATGATTAACAAAGAACAATAGTTATTTTCTAAAAAAATAATCTTTGGGTCCTGTTTGGGATAAATTTCGGCCTTTGGGGTGATAAGGACATGACTCTTGCCATACCAAACAGGGCCTTAGGTTCTTTCTACAGAATTAGTTGTCTTTAATTGTAACTTCTTTGTCGTTATATGAATGGACGAGTTTGACGTGTTAATTTTTAGTGGGTAATACTTGTCAGGTCACGCATATGTTGTTGGACTGAATCCATTGTTTTTTTTTTTTTTGTTATGTTTAGGATTTCTTGTGTTTATTTGGTGTTCATATTATGTGTCACGGTTATTCTCTTAGTATAACTTTGAGTTTTGAATGTTTATCCTACTTCAAATCGAAAGAATTTTCAATGTGTAATTGTACTTTTCAATGGCTTCATGTTCAGTGCTATATATGTATTTTAAGTTTTTAACCCATCTATTTTATTACATAAAATTGAAAATATAATTTGGAACATTTGTTAAATATGATCCATCCATGTCAAGTGTTTTGAATGGATTAAACTCACTAATCTTGAATGCTTATAGAAAAAAAAGAAAACAATAAAAAAATTCATATATTTACTTCAGGCAAGCAACTAGTAGTTACTAAAGTATGAATGTTAATGCAGTACTTCACTCCACCGAAAATTGAAACAAAGGCTGATCCCAAGGGAACAGCAGCCATCATATTAGGTGGTGGAACTGGGACTCACCTCTTCCCTCTCACCAGCACAAGGGCCACACCGGCTGTAAGTACCAACTAAGAACCCTACCATTGTACTAGCATTGGCATTCATTTATTTACACTGAAAATTTTGATTCAAGTGCTAATGTATTGGAACCTTGCTTGGGTAATAGTTATCTGTTATTCAGATAATCAGATCATTGGGCCAGTCAATCTGAAATCAGGGGTCAAGGTCTTTTTTTTTTTTTTTTTGTTAATTTCTGTATGATACAGGTACCAGTTGGAGGATGTTACAGACTCATCGACATACCTATGAGTAATTGCTTCAATAGTGGTGTAAACAAAATATTTATCATGACCCAGTTCAATTCTGCCTCACTACATCGTCATATTAACAAAACCTATAACCTTGGAAAAGGTGTGAATTTGACTGATGGTTTTGTGGAGGTACTGCATTTTCCTTATTTTCATTAAGAAAAACAATTTGTTATCATGAACTGAAGTAACTTTTTTGATTAATATAACCAGGTGCTTGCTGCTACACAAACATCAGGTGAAAAAGGAATGACCTGGTTTAGGGGGACTGCTGATGCTGTGAGGCAATTCATCTGGATGTTTGAAGTAAGTTTGAGAAACAAAAAAAAAATACAATTGTTGTTCTAGTACTTAGTTGTGTAAGTGAATTTTCTTTCTATTTCTTTTTAAGATTTACAATTGTTATTGGAAATTGTTTAGGACCAGAAAATGAAGGATGTACAGAATATTTTGATCTTGTCTGGTGATCAGTTGTATCGTATGGACTACATGAAGTTTGTTCAGGTATTTGGCTTAATAATGTATTTTAATGTGAATTGCTTCTGAAAAATTTCAGTCTACTGAAAAACAAAGAGTTGAAAGATTGTACTGTTGTAAATTCAAGTCGTATTTTTACTTGCTGGCTAGGATGCATTATATTTTCTCTAGTTTATTAATGAAATATAATTGTTCTTATATGCTTTCATATCTCTAGTTTATTAATGAAATATAATTGTTCTTATATGCAGGACCATATTGATACAGGTGCTGATATAACAGTTGCTTGTGCCCCTGTTGGTGAGAGGTATGAGCTGATTTGCCTTTTATTGAATTGATTTCTTCAGGTCAATGTCTATAGATAATCCTGGCCCCAGTAGTTTTTATTTGTGCTTCTTTTGACCTTCGAGAAAGTACCTGAATCCTATATTGAACTTTTTTGTAAGTTTGGAGTATGTTTCATATGTGTGGTAAACTCCTACTCGTCATAGCCTGCCATCTCTGTGTTGTCACTTTTTCGATCCACATGTTCTTTCCTCTTTCAAAATTTAAATTTAATCTGACCTATCAATAGTACTTCTGACTGTAGGACATGTTACATTTAGTTATTATAAAGTAATAGCCTGAAAGAATTTTTAATCCTTACACTTTGCTTGTTGAATGAAGCCGTGCATCTGATTATGGGTTGGTCAAGGTTAGCAAGTCAGGCCGCATTACTCAATTCTCTGAAAAGCCAAGAGGCCCAGATTTGGAGGACATGGTGTGTAATCCCCCCTCCCTGCACTCCCCTTTTCTCTACAATATCTCTCAATCGGTTTTACCAAGGAACTGGTACCAGTATGGTGTGTTTGGAATTATTGGCTTCTTTTTTGAGAAGTTATTTTCTTTAGTTTGATTAAAATGTTCTTTTATGAAGTTCAGTCAGCACGTTCATAGATAAACCCAACACAAGGGCAGCTGAATTCCAATGGTCTATCTGTCATGATTGCCTAATAATTATCCATTTGTCGGTATTTTTATGTATTTTTACCTTTTCACTGACTAATATTTGGTTCTAATTTCAGAGAGTAGAGAATGGTTCAGTGAAGCTGGCCCGTGACTACCCATACATTGCCTCCATGGGAGTTTATTGTTTCAACAGACAAGTTCTATTCAATCTTCTGAGGTAGTTCCAACTACTATCCATTGTACTTATTGAATTATTTGCTTGATGTTTATTTAGGAGGTTGTCTTCTGACATATTGGTGCCTGTCAGATAGATATGTTATTATTTTTCTGAAAACTAAAGATATATTGTACAGTTATGCTTAGTTGTAACATAATGCACTTTTGAAAAAAAAAAAATAAAGTCTACTGTCATAAACATCATATCTTACTCGACATATTGGATGGACATATACCAGTTAGAACTGAAATCTCGACTAATCTTGTGTCAAGTGTTTCACATATCACAGAAAAGAAAGTATAATGTTTTAAAAAAGGTTTTCTTTTTCAACCATTTACAGTTTTGGCATAATCTGGTGCCTATTATTGATTTTTACCCTTTCTAGGTCAAAGTATTCATCATCAAATGACTTCGGTTCAGACATTCTTCCTTCAGTTGTGACGGAATACCAAGTCCAGGTAACAAACACTTTTTAAATTATGATATGCACATTATACATCCCATAAATTAGTTTGAGAAACTGAATATATGGTTTGATTTGACAGTCCTACATTTTTGACGACTACTGGGAAGACATAGGGACAATCAGATCTTTTTTTGAGGCCAATTTGGCACTCACCAGCGAGGTTGGTTACAAAAACAACATTTGTGATTTCTTTGACTAATTTTGTTTGTAACATCCTTTTCCTTATCCGGGTAGAAGTTGGAATGTTGTATGATCTTTTTTCTTTTGAAAAGTATCTCAATAAGAGACATTCCTATGAAGCTAATTGATTAAATTTTGCAAGAGTGAGGATTTTTATGCATTCTTTTTTTTTTTTTTTTTTTATCCTTTCCTCTTTATGTAGTTTCCAAAGTTTGAATTTTATGATTCAAAGACGCCTTTCTTCACCTCACCTCGGTTCCTCCCTCCAACGAAAATGGATAACTGTCAGGTAATTATTTTTGTATTGTTGTTCCTTTGTTAATATTAGTAAACAGTAGTACTCTCAATTACATTGAAGTAGAGTTGTTATTAATGTGGATGATGCCATTATATTGTTCTGCCTCCCAGTATACTTTTCCAATCCTTGTTACACCTTGGTCTTTGATACCCTTGATTAAGTATGTGTTTCAACTTTTTGTTATTTAATTAATTTTTTATGTATGCTGTTCAACCTTATCAGATGTTTGATTTATTCTGCTGTAATTTACAAATGTATTATCATCATTAGAATTGAATATCACTTTCACTGTTCAATTTTATAGGAAAAGAGTATTACTGTGATTTTGTAATAATTAACTTTATCTACCAAGGCATATGCTAACATGCTGGTTTCCTGTTGTACCTATTTTGACAGTCTTCTTTGATCCAGGATATGGAGTGCTTTTTTTTGACTGCTTAAAGAGTTTTTCCAATGTCTTTTATTATTTTTCCCCCTTGCTACTGTACCTGGTAGCAGTGGTTCACAAAAGTTGTTGTTATATTGACATTAGTACATTACTATTATTCATGCAGTAATTTAAAATTTAAACATTCTTTTACATCTCCAGATTGTTAATGCTATATTATCTCACGGTTGCTTCCTGCAAGAATGCTCAGTGCAGCATTCTGTTATTGGTGTCCGGTCACGACTTGATGTTGGGTGTGAACTCGAGGTATATAACTCAATTTAAACCTCACTTTTATCTTTTCCTTTTAACTGATCATGTATTCAGACCTAGCTTAAAATGTCGGGGGAAATTACTTATCAGAAGGGTCAGTCAGCATCAGATCCTACCAAAGACCATTAAAATTTCCTTTCTATTTTCTTGCTATCTTTGAATTGTCCGTTGACCCTACTCAAAACAATTTAAAATTACCTGAGCTACTTTTACGAGCTTCTGAGCACTATGACACTGGTTGAAGTCTAATTTAGTTGCATTTAGGATGTACAGACTATTCTTTTCGACCTCTAGGTTTCCAGAAACAAAAATGAGTGTTAAAACCATAAAATTTTATTGCTGATAATTTAGACCTGTGATTTCATTTCTCTTGAATCTTGATTGAACAGTTTACTTGTGGACAAGCTTATACTTGATGCCTTAGCCTTAACTAATTTTATACACTCGAATTATTCTTTCTTGCTTCATGCAACAGTTAGTTCTCATTTCACATATAAAGTTTCTGAGATATGTATTTCTAAGCCTGAACTACCTTTGGTTGTATTGTAAATATTGAACTTTACTTTGTGGTTTATGAACTATCAGGATGCTCTTATGATGGGGGCTGATTTCTATGAAACTGAAGAAGAAATATCGGCTTTACTTTCTGAAGGGAAGGTTCCAGTGGGTGTTGGAAGAAATACAAAAATAAAGTATGGAAATAGATTCTATGATTATATTTTTTCTTAATTTTAAAAAAAAAAGCATGACCACATTCAGTTGGCCTGTTCATTATGTATTACCAGAAAGTACCAGCAGAATTCCAGAAAGAAAAAAATAAAGTACATGTTCCTACATATATTGAAAAGGACAAAGAACTGATATCCCTTGAATGAAAATGATACTTGTGGTGTGCTTAATGATAATATTTATTATATTTTCTCTAGGAACTGTATTATTGACACAAATGCTAGAATCGGGAAGAATGTTGTTATCACCAACAAAGAGGTAATGAATTTTTTTTTTCAGTGGTATTGAAATTATCCAGTTTGCAATTTCTTTTATTATCATTTTGGGAAAACTCACTTTTCATTGCTCATAAATTTATTATAAATAGGGTGTGCAAGAGGCTGATCGTCCTCAGGATGGTTTTCACATCCGGTCGGGTATCACCGTGGTACTCAAGAATGCAACCATAAAGGATGGAACAGTTATATAATTGAAAATAGAGGAGATATGTTGTTAGTTAATTAATAATTCTGTGTTGTGATAATAAATAAGCTGGTGGCTGTAAATTTGGCTGAGGCTGGGGTTGTAGCTTTTGTGGATAATATATGTTATGAACTGTCAACCGTTTTAATAGTTGAGGTAGCTAAATAGATATCTTGGTCATATCAGCATCCGTTTATATCATGAACTATAGTGACAAATTTGGGTTTCAAACCGTTAGGATTCGTATGTTAGTACATGAATTGAGCAAATGCTTACTGTAGATTTAGTATGGTAGTAGGCGATGTTTTTAATGTACAAACAAGTGACCGAGTTGATATGAGGATTCTAACCCAGATATCATATAGGGGAACAAAATTTGTAAATGATTTATTCTTCTGATCAACGAGTGATTGCTGCTACCAAATTGTTAAATGTTCAATTTTTGGGGTCTAACTTACATCGATAAAAAAAACATAAATTTCCAACTAAAAGAAAAGGTTTAAATTTTCGACCTAAAAGACAGTTGTAACGTGTTCTTCGTTTGCATAATTTCGATATTACTCGAGCAAATTGCAATTCGAAGAACTACGTACGTACTGTTTGAATAGCTAAATATACATTTGATCAATGAGCAAAATACAGAGTGATTGATACCTAAATTGCAAGAAATTTAAAATATGTAACACAACACAGTCATCCAAAAAGAACCTCCATAACCTCAAACCAGATTGTTTTTCCCATTTCTAAAATGTCCACTTGTTCAAATGTTGTTCCCTTCCTCTCTAGTCTCTGCACATCTAACCCAGAAACAGCTTTCTTTCCTTCTGACACTCGTTTTATTTTTAATCCAAAAATCAAGCAGGCCGTCAAAATGTAGAGTTAGGTTGCCATTGCATTGTACTTTCCGATATGTCTTACTGACAGAGGGCACATATATTTGAAGTAGTTCAACTTTTGTCATTTTGTTGCATTTGAAGTAACAGAAAATGACATGTAATTTTTTTTTTTTTTAACTTATTATGAATTGAACATGGTATTTTTGTATGCCATGGGAAAGTGTTAGTGTTAATACAAAAAATGTTGTGCTTGATTGTCAGCTTACTAGACAGCAAATAGTTTTGTCAAAAATATTATTTTTAGCGCTAAATCAACTTTTTATTTTCGAGAATTAGCTATTCTACTTCCACTGTTCCAAAATTACTATTCTTGTACTATTGTTTTGTCAAACGGATACCAATTTGAATGGTGCCAAATACTTTTCTTGTGGTTTCTCTTCATTCTAAAATGCACACTTAATTCACTGACCATAAAGACTTCCTTTGCTAAATTGAGTACCACTCGGCACTTTTAATAGTTGTTGTCTTGCTGACAATCGTCGTTATGCCGTTTTGAAATAGGTATATAAATAATTCGTCGGTTTACTAAAAATGTCAGAAAGTATAAAGAGTGAGAATGCTGAATAATTATAACATTCCTATTGAAGTAATTAAGAAGTATTTGAGATGATTATGACATTTTCACATTTGAAGTATAACTAGATCTGTACGTCGAGCTTTGCTCGACGATGTTGGATGTTAATGTAAACAATATATGAAAAATTGTGCTATTAATTTTTTTAAGTCGATAACTAATTTCGAATAAATAGTTTTAATGGAAAGTATCTTGTTTTTAAAGTATATTTTCTATATAAGATAACATAATCATGACAATAAAAAAAAAGCAAAAACTGAAATAATAAAGTCTTTTCATATATGGTTTAGTTTTCAACATGATCAAATTAATTTCATGCCAATATATACCTCCATATTCTTTCAATGGAATGGAGTTGCATGCTAAAATGATTGGTATTCCATTAGAGTTCGTTTCGAGCTATTCAATATTTTTTTACAAAATCAATAAAAATCTTCCCGTAAAACAAAATCAATTGTATAGCCTTTAGATAAAAGAAAAATATAGAGTTAAAAATAATAAAGATATGTGTCTTAAAATAATTAATTAATTTTAAATATAAAATACTTGGTATATGTTTAAATTTAAATTTTGAAAATTATAAAATAAATTATGCATATCTTAGAAATTAATGTTGGTGAACTGTAAAATAGTTTAAGTGATAGTTATGTTGACATTATAAAAGTAAAAGATCTTTCATCAGTTAGATATACAGTTTGAATTAGCTTAGGCTGCCCTTTTAACATTATGTCTTTCACAGAAGAAAACTCATAAATCCTTCCCATGGCATCTACATTAATTTGAAATGTACAAATATTAAACTATACATAACTGACAATAATGATAATTGATATTGCTAAAAGATATTATAAAAATAAAAAAATTGGATTTAATTAATTTTTTAAATATAAAAATTACTTTATAAGTAAATTGTAATTAAAAAATATAATTTAAAATTTATATGATTGTAGAAATTAAAATAAATTGGTGTACCTATAGGCCGCGTCAAATCAGTAATATTTGTTCTAATATTTTTCAAAAGACTTGAAATCAAAGTAACACGCGGATAGAGATTTGATGGCAAAGAAGTAACATAAATGTTTTTGATAAAACCAATCGAAAACTTGCGGAGAACTGTACGATAACCTCCTCTAATATATTCAACGTTGAATCGTGCAATCTCGCACATGGCGCCTTCTGTAAAATCATTTAAATCTGTTGATACTATCCAATATCAACAACACCTTGTATAACACCTCCCTATATACCAAAATAAAAATCGTTCACTAAAGAAACTGGATATTTTAACCAAATATTATTGTCAAGTTAAAAGATTTAAATATTTTCAAATTTATATATGTCATAAAGTTGTTGGCCCAAATGCATAAATATGAAAATTATGTTGGAAGCAAATTCTTGTCGCATATTTGAAATAGAAATGATATAGGAATTTTAGTTTGGTGTCAAATTTAAAAACTTCTTTTAATGTAAATATGAAATTTATAAAAAAAAATTACCTTACTATCTAGTAGAACGGAATTCATACCTCATGTATTTTCCATCTTCGAATTTGTTGTGGGCCAAATTTTCATGATCTGTGCACGTATGACGTCTAGATTTCTATTTGAGAGTGATGCGATATCTATTATATTTTATATTTTGTAAATGTAAAATGGTTGATGAAAATTTGAAATAAGGAGCATTATTTATAGGTAAAATGTCGGCATCCTTTGGTGGAATAGGCATCCATTCGATTGCATCATTCAGTAAGACATCCCTTAAATGACACCCTTTGGTTTCTTTGTCAAGATATGCACCTTTTCATTTGCACCCTTTGTCAAGACATTTCTTAAATGGCACTGTATGGTCTATATGCCAAGATATGCATCTTTTTTATCGCACCCTTTAAAACAGCCGCTTGATTACACCTTTTGGCGAGACATCCTTAAATGACACCGTATGGTCTCTATGTTAAAATAAGCACATTTTCATTCGCATCTTTTGGGGTCATCCTCGATTGCACCCTTTAGTGAGACATTCCTTAAATGACACCCTTTGGTGTCTTTGTCATGATATGCACCTTTTCATTTGCACCTTTAAAGTATCCATTCGATTGTACCCTTTGTCTAGACATTTTTTTAAATGGCACCATATAGTCTATATGTCAAGATATGCACTTTTTTTTTTTATCGTACCCTTTAGAACAGCCGCTTGATTACACTTTTTGGCAAGACATCCTTAAATGACACCGTATGGTCTCTATGTTAAAATAGACATATTTTCATCCGCATCTTTTAGGGTCATCCACACATCTTTATTATATGTAAGATTAACTACAAGAGGCCAAGAGTCAAGAGCTAAACCTTTGCTTTGTGGAAAAATCAATTACGTTATTGAACTTAATTTTGAAGAAACTTTTGTAATATTATGAGCTTGCGTCTAAAAGGTAGTCAGGAAAACAAATCCAGTTAAACAGAATTATTCGAAGCTGCATAATTTTTTTTATACATATTGATTTAAGATATACATTAAAAATATTAGTACCTAAAAGTTCATGAATTAGAATTGTAGAGGGAGAAAGCAGGTTTTCTGAGTATGCAAATTAGTATCTCTTTTTCACTAATTTGCTAGGTTAGATAATTGTTTTCCTGTATTAAGAAAATTATATTTAGATAATAATATTTTGAGGAGGGTTCCGGTGCCCACATATTGAATGCCCCAAATGCCAAATTACATGTGGGATGCCCAATTTGTACTTTTTTGTTATTTTTTTTAAATATAAAATTTAAATACAAAGCACAAATTGCCCACATATCAAATAACTATTTTAGAATCTCAAGACCAAAGCACAAATTACATTGCATTTTAGTGAAAAACCAGTTTGTTTAAAGAACCCTTTGCAAACCGTCTGATCAAAATATCCTACATCTGTAGAGAGATGTCACCACAATTCTTGGACTAATAATTGGCACAAAAAAAAAAAAAGGAAAAAAATTCTTGGACTACCATCACTCGATAGGTCCAACGTGGATTTATTCCAGCGATTTCTGACATCACATTAAAAGAGCTTCCAAAATAATGTCAGTTGCTCAGATTCATTGTTTTAAAATTGAGCAGTCCACGTGTTGTTATTTGAAAAATAATAGATACATATCCCACCAAAGATTACCAAATTGTGTATAGATTTATAGTATGTGCTTCCCTTGACTTTCAGCTTTAATTGAGCTATGCAAAGAAACTTTAGTCATCTAATAAAGAAAATTGAATTTTGTAATTTTTCTTTTTTTGGTGAATATTTTACCCCCTATGTTCCACTATATGTAATATGGATATGTGAAATGAAACACAATGATTTGTGGAAATCAAATCTAGTGCCGCGCGGCACCGTGCAGCGCGGAAATCCGAGCCGTCCAGATTAAATCCAATGATGATGGGTGCCCCGTGCATGTAACCAGATTGTAAGGCCCGAAAAAATCAAACCGTCGAGATCAGATCGAACGGCTCGGATTAGTGCGCGGCACCGTGCCGCGCGGCACCGGATAGGGATTCTGATTTGTGGGGCTCTCCAAAAAGTAAAAGCAAGAGGGTCCCCAGATTTACCATTCTATGCGTCTCACAAGACCACATATATGAATATAAAAATGTATATTTACTGAGGTGCGTCCGTGCGTGGTTCATACGGAGTAAAAAGAAAAACAAAAACAATGGGGTGGTAGCTATAGCTAACCTTCAGCAATGTTGTAAAGGAAAACAATTATTAAACCACTGGAGAGGTTCATAAACAAATCAAGCTGCTTCTCTCCAGTCATAACAGAAGCAGATAAGACCAATATAAAATTTTTTTTAAGAATTTTTTGAAGGTCAAAATTCTTTTTTAAGAATTATACTTTTATTTTATATATTTTTTTTCAACGTTATAAAGAATTTACATTTAATATTTTTCATTCCTTTTCTTATATGGTCGGATCTAAAAAGAAGATGAAAATAGCCAAAAAGTAAAATTGATGGAAATAATATTCTTCAAAAATGAATTGCTGGTTGTATCCATTTTTGTTATGACTGGAGAGAAAGCCAACGTGATTTGTTGATAGACCTCTCCAATAGTTTAATAATTGGTTTTCTTTACATCCTCGCTGAATGTTAGCTAGCTACCACCTCTTTCTTTCCCTTTTATATCTTTCCAGGGAAAGTCTCAAGCTCTGTACTGAGTTTCAGCGAGAGAGAGAGAGACACACACACACACTGAGAGAGAGAGATAAAAGAGAGAGCAATGACAATAACTAGCGGTGTGAAGGGACCAGTGGTGGTAACTGGAGCGTCCGGTTTTGTTGGTACATGGCTTGTGATGAAACTTCTTCAGGCTGGATACACCGTAAGAGCCACTGTTAGAGATCCATGTAAGCATTCAAATCTTTAACTTTTGGTATTAAATCATCAAAAAAAATGTTAGTATTATTATTATTATTATTTTTAAGGTAGGGAGACGGAAGTCTCATCTTATATTTTTAATTTTTCATTGAACGAAGTTGTAATTCGTACAAGGTAACAAAAAAAAAAAAGAAGAAAAATCACAAACAAAAATCCTATTTACAATTAAATAGGATTATTAGGCGATGTTTTGTTTTGTTTTTTCCCATTTTTGGGTCCCTTCTTTTGTTTTTGTTACTTGAAGAGCTTTTGTAGAACTGTTCTCCATTTCTTTTTTGTGGTAATACTTTCACGGTATCATTTCAATTAACTAGTAAAAACGAAATATATATATTTTGCAGTTTCTTAAAAATAACTGAGGATTTAAGAACCAACTCTTGATCTAATGGCAAAGAGCAATATTGCCTGATATTTAATTTCGAAATAAGTTGGAGGGCTTGACCCATCTTATCTTAAAAAAAAAAAAACTGAGGATTTACCTTTTGGTTTAAAGAAAAGTCAACAAAAAAAGTACTGGATATTACAATTGATGGCATAGATTTAATAAAACAAAATTTGAAGATTCAAGTGTTAATACTAAATATTATCTTCTAACAAACTTCAACCAGTTCTCGTCAGGTGCTTATTGGCATTTAAATTAACCAAAAAAAAAACCCTTTACAAACTCAGTACATTTATACACGTACAACTAGCATATCAGAAATCATGAAAATCAAATTATCAAAAAAAAATTCTATAAACTGCCAACATATATAGGTTTTAAAATTTTATTTATATTGGTTTGTTCGTGTTAAATTCTTGGTCCTTTCGCAACTTTTCCTCAATTGTTTTGTTTATTTCTGCACATTATTAAGGCGTTTATTTCTCAACTCTGTTCATAGTTCTGACTTGTTTCAAATTAAAAATGCTGTGCAACTGTCATTGTCATTTGTATCTCAAGTACACTTGTCGTTTTTCGTGTCTCCGAATATCGAGGAATTTCTTTTAAAAAATTACGGGGTCCACAGCAAGAATTTTGGTCAAATTTATTTTTGCGAATAATAATATTACAAGGACACTAACCTTTATTTTTCCAGCTTCTCACACTTTGGATGTGCTCATTTTTTAGAATTTAACTCTTTGTATATTTTTTTGTTTTTTTTGAGGACCCCACTTGTCAAGAATATTAATTTCATGTCCTTATTAGGATATATGTGAAAACAAGTTTGGTCATAGGCGATTAATGTAGATTTTGTTGTGGACCTGGCTATTCATGAAAAAAATCCAAATTCCAGAACATGCAATTAAATGTACGATACCGATTAATGTCCATTTAAAGTCCATTTCAGAACATGCAATTAAATGCCATTAATGTCCATTTAAAAAGTAAATGATTTTGCGTTGAATTTGGTTTAAGGAGAAAGGCTATGAATACATCATCTAAGATACCGATCGCTCCCTCTCTCCAGTTGGTACCGCATCCTCTGGATGGCCATCCAGTGGATGGTTTTCGATCTCAACCGTCCGATTTAATCTCAACGGATATAGATGTCTCGTGCATAATATCAGAATTGATAGGCTCGAAAAAAATCTAACCGTTGAGATTAAATCGGACGGATCCGATCAAAAGACGTCCACTGGATGGTTTAATAAACCATCCAGAGGATACGACTCCCTCTGCAGTTACCCTACACACTTTAAGCTGGAGTCTTATGTTTTCAGATGTACAGAAGTAGTAATGAAATTCATTTATCTTTCCAACTAAATGTACGATGAGTTATATTTATGCTAGTTTTCTATATTTATTATTTCTAGTAACCTCCATCAATATAATGCAAATTGCTAAACAGTCCCAATCAGATCAGCAGTCAGAAATTATCTTACAGACTTGACTACTGGAGTGGTATGGCTCCATATATATTCTCACAGACTGACATGGTGATTGGAATTTATTTTTGTTTTTGAGATTGGTTGATTTTAATCTACAATAAGCAGGCAGAAAAAAATTTATATTTTGTTGTTATATAGAACAATGAATAGATTCTGCCATCAGTAACATAAATACTCTAATAATGAAATGGGTTAATGTATTATTGAGGTTGGCAAAATTATATTTCTGTTATATTTTATTTATTTTTAGATATTTCCTGTAGTATAAAAAATATTGCTAAATGGTCCCAAGCAGAAGTCAAAACTTTGGGAGTGGGACTAAGTACTCAAATGACATGTTCCTCTCCAATTAAAGATAATAATTAATTATATCTCAGCCTTCTTTCTTTGTCAAGAGTCAACAATCATACTAAACCAAGTTAATAAAATAACAAACTAAGACATCGGAACTGGTTACTTCCTAGATCCAGATTCCAGAGAAGGACACCAGCATAGGGATTCTGCATACTAAAATAAAATCCCAGTTGAATCTGTGATTAAACACTAACGAACAAACAATACCCAGAATGTACACAAAAAGATGTCCATCACTACAAGTACACTGTCCCTGCACATACTGTAAACTGAAAGGTCTTTTTGATGGTTTTCTATCTTGACACAATTGTACCTTAGAAAGTCATTCCAATAATTATATAATATCCTAACAATGTGATAATAAATAAACTTATAACTTGGGGATGATTATTGATTAACTTGAGTACACATTTTGGCAGCAAATCAGAAGAAAATGAAGCCGTTACTTGATCTGCCAGGGTCGAAAGAGCGACTAACACTGTGGAAAGCTGATCTCAGTGAACCTGGGAGCTTTGATGAGGCCATAAAGGGATGCACCGGTGTCTTCCATGTTGCCACCCCCATGGATTTTGAATCCAAAGACCCTGAGGTAATATCTTACATTTTTTTTCCATACTTCATAGAGTCGATAACACAAGTGAAACAAGAAGTAGGAGCTATCTATCAGGAGTTAGCTCCTGATAAACCAACAAAAATCTTGCTCAAGCATTTCATTTTCTCCATATTTTCTCTACGCAGAACGAAGTGATAAAACCAACAATTGAAGGAATGCTTGGGATTTTGAAGTCGTGCAAAGAAGCTGGTACTGTCAAGCGTGTGGTGTTCACATCCTCTGCCGGTACCGTGAATGTAGAAGAGCATAAGAAGCAGGTGTATGACGAGTCATGCTGGAGCGATGTTGACTTCTGCCGAAGAGTTAAAATGACTGGTTGGGTATGGCATTTATGGGAGCCAAATGTTGAAATTAACAATTGATAGTGAATTAAATAATTCACGTGAAATAATAAAATGGAGACCCCCAAAAAAAGTAGATGGCACTAATTTCTGTGAAAACTAGATTCTTCGAAACAAAAACAGCATTTAAAAATAAAAACTGATATTTTTTAGAAATTAAAGGAGAACATATAATAATGTTGTCAATTGTTGAACAGATGTACTTTGTGTCAAAATCTCTGGCCGAGCAGGCAGCTTGGAAGTATGCTGAAGAGAATGGAATAGACCTAATTACTATAATCCCGACACTGGTTGTGGGGCCTTTTCTGTCAACAAGCATGCCTCCCAGCTTGATTACTGCACTTGCTCTCCTCACAGGTATTTCACTGAAATTGAGTTTACTGCCTCAACAAGTGGTCAAGTCAATCGAGTGGTTCTACCTTATTATTGTTTTTATTGTTTGATCTAAGAGGATGGCTTTCCGTGTCAGGAACCGAATCACACTACACAATCTTGAAGCAAATTCAGTTTGTTCACTTGGATGATCTCTGTGAGTCTCATATTTTCTTATTTGAGAGGCCGGAGGCAAAGGGACGATACATATGTTCTTCTGATGATACCACCATTCATGACCTCGCCAAGATGCTCAAGAGTCGCTATCCTGAATACAACATACCGCAAAAGTTAGTGCCAAATTGATTTCCTTTCCACAACATCAATTGTTCAATATGTTCTTTAATTTCCACCGATCAAAGATCATATTCGCAATTTTACCAGTTTCAAGCACCTTGTAATTTCTGCTTGATCTAACAGTCCGACAGTTCCTTAGTTACTTTGACTGGATTTTTCAAAGGGGAAAAAAGTGCTTACTGAAGATATGTACACACACTAACAACATAAACCATCAATGCAGGTTCAAGGGGATGGAAGATGATCTGCCGATCATTCGTTTTTCTTCAAAGAAACTTTTGGACACGGGATTTAAGTTCAAGTACACCTTAGAGGAGATGTTTGATGAAGCCATTCAGACATGCCGTGAGATGAAGCTGATACCTTTAAGCACTCAAGATGAACCAAAGAAGCAAACTTTGAACGGATCCGTCGAACCAAAAGCAGTTTTGATCTGAAGTTCCATTCCATCCAACAAAAATATTACTATTACAGTAGTAGTTTCATTCTGGTTCCTGGTCTAAGATATTTTTTTGGTTGGATGTTTATACGGATTTGAGGTGTTGTGCACTGTTGCTAGCAAGTGCACGTACGATTAGTTACCGTAGCTAAATAAGATGAAGCCACCAGCTGCATGCTGGTGGCACTGTATCGTGTCGAGTGTCAGTTTGTATTGTGTTAATTAAGTGAAATTTTATTCTGTGTAATTCTAATAAAGTCGGTTTTAACTTAATGTATATCATGGTGCGGAAATATTTTTAAAAACAAGAAAGTTGACAGGTGAGGAGTTCTAATCAAGTCCGTGGATACCAGACCTTCAACTTTGGGTCATAACTCACTACTAGATTTTGAGGCTCATTGGGGCTCGAGAGGTGTGGCAATATAACAGTGGTGCCATTCCCCCTCTTTTTTAAATAATAATAAAAAATTATTAAATATTAATAATAATATCTAATTAATCGAAATTATTTAAATAATAACGCAATTACGGAATCCGGGATTCCGATTGTAGTTACGGAATCCCAGTTTCCGTAACTAGGATAAAAAATGATATCTCGGTTCCGAACTCAGCCTCTCTCCTTCGCACCCCATTTCCGCTCTCGACAGTGACCCTTTCGGTAAGTTTTATTTTTTATTTTTTTTAATTTATTTAATTTATTAATTTATTTAGTTAATTAATTAGAAAAATAGATAATATATTGTAAAAATAATTTAAAAAATGTGAAAAAATCATAATAGGAATAAATTTATTATGTAATTCAAATATATTTTGAATTTTTTTTTGCATTTAATAATAGATATTTTGATAATTAAATATTATAAAAATTAAAGAAAATTATTAAAAATTGATAGGATTAATTTTAAATGTAGGAAAAATTGTTGAAAAGAGACTTGAACCGCTTCTACCGGAGATTAGTTTTTCTATATGTATATTTATTTATTTTATTAATTGTAAATAGTTAATTCAAAGGAAAAATAGTAAATGATTGTATGTGGATCATTTGTTCATTGTGAATAATTGAATGATTGTTTCTGTAAATGATTGACTGATTGTTCGGGGATAATTATAGGGTGGGATGAGGGTTTAAATTTTTGGAAAACTCTCTCGGTACAGGGGAGATGCTGCCGAATTTTTTGTAGATTTTTTAATTTATTATTTTTTAATTACAGTAAAGTTGAAATGCCACCGCGAAGAAGAGTACCACAGGATCCACGTCGATTCACGAGGCCTCGGGCTGATCCAGCCGCTTCTACATCGGCAGGAGACCCCGGCGCTTCTACATCTGATGCTGATGTCGAAGCTTCTTCATTTGCCCCCCCCCCCGGTCCTCCCCCTGCTGATCAACTCCTGCACCTATGTGAGTCGGAGCTTCGAGGAGTTTCGGTAAGTTTTTTTTATGTATATATCTAATTTTATTCTAAATAATATAAATAAAAATAATAATTATTTTTAATTATTTTTAATTATTAAGGTTTGGAAGCCTGAAGTGCACAAGGCAAAGATGGGACGAAGCGAAGAGGTGGACCAGTGCCTCGTGACATTGGGCCTGATTCATTTCACTGAGTTAGGTCACATGCAATTGGATCGATCCCTGATACAGGGTCTGGCCATGTTTTGGAGGCCAGAGACCCATACCTTTCATTTTCCCCGCGTAGGCGAGATGACGGTGGATCTAGAGGTATTGATTTTTCAAAATTCTGTTGATACATATTTGTTTATTGTTTTTTTTTAGTTTTATAAGTAAAAATTTAAAATTATCATGCAGGACGTCGCTTTTATTTTAGGCTTACCTACGACTGGCCTACCGGTCACCGGTCGTACAGATTACGACGATGTGCTCTTACTAGCCGATTTTGCATTGCCGCGGGACACTCCTATAGATGACGTCCTAGATTGCTTCAGAGAAAAGACGAAAGAAGGACGTCCTAAGAAGTAAGAACTTTTTTCAAACTTAATTATAATTATGATTTATGCTGTTATATATATTTAATTTGTATATTTAACGCAGGAAAAATCACGCGGTGACGTTTGTAAAACTGAGTGATATGTGGAGAGATGGGCCTGGGACACAGGATGTCGACAGGATCGACTGATATACACGGGCCCTGGTATTGGAGTTGATCGGTTGCGAGTTGTTTCCAGATGCCACGAGAGATTCCGTTCCATGTTTTTATCTGGAGTTAGTTTGGGTAAGTATTTATAAATATTATATTTCGAAACACATATATTTGAGTAAAAATCTCGAAACGCTTACGAAATATTTATAAATATTTACAGGATGTTTCCTCGGGACATTCGGTGAAATATAATTGGGGTGCGGCCACACTAGCCATGTTGTACCGCGGTTTGGACAATGCCGCCATGGAAAAAGGCGGTAAAAAAATTGCAGCTCCGTGGCTATTGCTGCAGTTGTGGTCGTACGCTCGTCTATTAGTTTGCTGGCCGTCTGTCACGAAAACTTTCAAGGGCTGGGGCCTACCATCAGCCGATAGATGTCCACCATACGGGAGGTATTTTTTTGTTATATTTTCAAATAAAAAATACCTTTACCAATGTTTCATTTTGTTTCGAAAAAACACAAGTACAATGGAATCGTAATAATTGTGCAGGTAATGGACGACACGACTTAGGTCGAAAAAAATTAAAGGTCCATATCGCAGCGGCATTGAGTACGCTCGGGACGTACTCTTGAAGATGGATCATGGGCACGTGGTGTGGAGGCCATACGATGAGGTCATCCAGGTGGTCATGCCTTCGTATGCCCGCTTTTCGATGAGGATGTACTGTCTCCGCGTGCTATGCATCCATTACTGGGTCGTGGCGTGGCACCATGCCGATTGGGTCATGCATCAGTTCATGCTGTACCAGACAGTTCCACCTCCTATACCTACGGTGCGTCAATCTTTTGACATTCGTGATTTAAAATGCAACATTTACAATATATGCACTAAATCTGATCTAAAATAAGCAGGGTTGGAGGAGGATGGAGCACCTGTTACAGTATACGCATACTACATTTCGAGGGAGGAATTGGCGGGACCTTTTCTCTGCTGAGGTAGCCATGTGGACCGACACGACTCAGGTCGAGGTGGCAGAGATGCGACCATGGAGCGACGGTGTTTTGCCCTCCTACGACCGATGGATGAGGGTACATGGAGGTGCTCATCTTGTCCTCATTCCGGGAGCAGCAGAGCAGATGTCGGCTCGAGAGCTGACCTACCTTCAGGAGGCCCCCGTTCGCAACAGTTTGGTAAGTTATTTTATTTGAAATAATTTTTATTTTAAGCAAATGAAAATAAATTATTTTGTAATTTAGTTGCTAATAACAAATCAACAGGTGAAACATATATTGACCGAAGCTCTGCGGGGATGTGCGTGGGCGGTGAAGAAGGGATGCAGACGTGCTGCGAAACATTTGCTGAAGAGCTGCAGCACGCAGTTGGACCTCGTTGGCGAGCCTCATCGATTACCTCACCTCTTAGAGGTAAAGGGTCTACCGACGGACATCGACTCTATACTAGATTCGTCGGATGAGGATCACATGCCAGAGCTTGGATACGAGGAGCAGCGGTTCATGAGGGTATAATAATATTTATAATATTATTATTTCATTATTCTGTCATCTATAATATTAATAATATTACTAATATTATTATATGTAACAGCCATCTGACTATACTCTGCACGACTGGGACGCGTATTTCGATCAGCCGAGACCCAGTCAGCCTATTATCAGGAGCAGACGGGGAGACCCCCAGCATCCCAGCTCTCAGCCCCCCAGTGACGATCTACCTACACCCCCACGCCCACCACCATATTATGAGTACGGGACACAGTATCAGACGCAGTTCCCGTATTATCAGATTCAGTATCCACCTGGCCCACCACCATATTCTCAGGCCGATGTTAGAGTTATGTCCTAGAAGTCAATCATTATATGGCTACTTCTATGGTTTATGTTATTGATGATATTTGATCATTTATTCCTTGATTTATTTATTGACAGATCATTCAGGTTGAGGATCTGAATTGTAGATCTCTGTGTTTCATTTATAATAAATGACAATAATAAATCTAAAAGGTCCGTAATCTTGATAATTAACAAGGAATATTAATTATCGGATAAGATTAGTATGCAAGTTAAGTGATGATTAAGTTCTACAAATCATAGGTAAGGAGTTGCCAACTTAATTGCATATGTGTATGTTATGGAACATAGTACAGGACACGACCCAATGAAATAAATATATGGATTGTGTTATGTGTCATTATTTATTTCATTTGAGTTTGATTCTAAGTTTGAGATGGTTCAACTTTTCCACATGAGGATAGGTTCAATAAATATCGTCTACCGTTGATTCCTGATAAGGGCTGCTATACGGACTTTATTTATGTTCTCTTGAAATGTGCGGGGAAAAGTTGTTCATCAAGAAAATCGTATGTCCCTCATTAATTTACTTAGTGAGCGATGATATCTGTTTGGGCCCCTTGATGGAGATGGATTGTTTGCTAGCAACTGTTACAGTCATCTCTAGATCAAGAAACGTATAATCTGCAAGAATGCCACATTCCTATCTTGGATTATACGATGATATCATGTGACATAAGAATCAGACAAGGATATACTATTATTTCTTATGCAGGATTAAAATATTGTAGCAGTACACTATTTATGCGAATTGGGAATCATAACGTGTTGCTAGATACCGCTTATGATTATTGGAAATAAATAGCGATTTATTTTCCATGTCTAACAGAGCATAAATCCTCAAAGGGTCACACAAATAGGTTTTGACCATGCGTGCATTATTTATTTGGTTGTATTAAGGAATGCAACAATATGATATGTTGACTGATTAATTATGTACTGTTGCGAACCGTCATAATTAATTAATTAAGTCAAACGGATTATATAGAAATAAATTAATGCATATTCTAATCCTTAAATAATTATCAAAGTGTTGATAATTAATTTGTTCAACATGAATTAATTAAAGTAATTAATTTGAGCTAACGGGCTTATATTTAAATGGTAAATTAAAGGTCCAAATTGAGAGCAATTAATTGGGCCACTAATTAATTGAATTAGAGGACCAATTAAATAATTGATAGAGCCCATTTAGGCCCATTTTATGGCTGCCCTAGTGATGGCATAGTTGTAAATTAGTTACAACTTTTTGGGAGAGTGGTTGATCTATAAAAGGACCACTTTGGGAGCCAAAACCCTAGCCACCTTGCCTTTTTCTCTCTCCCTAATATTTTGGACGAAAATTAAAGGAAAAATTTCAGAATTTTTCCTCTCCACCATTGCTCTCTTAAGCTCATGTGTTGAGCACCTCTTGCCTCCATCCAATTAAATAGTTAATTAAGGCAAAGGGAAGGAAGGGATTAGGCTTAACCTCTCATCTACTAGCATAGATCGAGGTTTTGGTTAATACCTTGGTGGACTTGAGGCCGAGACACGCGTGGTGGTGCGCACAACCTCGACATCGCCGGATTCGAGCCTCCTTGTTGCGATACAAGGAGAGGTAGCCTTCCTAACCTCTCTCTCTTGTGTGTGAATGCTTGGACTAGATCCTTCGAGGTCTAAGTCGTTTGGATTGCTTATTAAATGGTTAATTAGCACAAAAAAATTTGAAAACTTAGACTTCCTAACAGTGGTATCAGAGCTCTAGGTCGTTCTAAAGCATTTTAACACATAATTAGTTGAGAAATGATTAATTAACACATGGATTAGTGATGCACTTGCTTGCTGTCTGGATTTCTGTTCTGTTTTCGACATTGTTTTATTTTTTTCGCTGAGAAAAGCTTTCAGAAAAATTCTAAATTTTATTGGAGGTTGTAGATCTGTGAGATGTGGTTCTTTAGCCACTAGTTTCACATTTTTCTAAGTTGTTATGAATTTATGGTGAATTAAACGGTAACGGTGCGCAGATCTGGTACTCTGCTGCACAGTTCTGTGTTTTAGGCATGAAGGATTTATTTTTCGAAAATAACTATCTGTATTTCTTGGCTAGAAATCTTGTAAACTTGATGCTCTTTCTGGACATGTAAAATTTGTTGCATGTTTCGGATTTTATGTGGGCGTTCAAGTCATGAGAAATGAATCGGTTGTCAGATCTGGTTTTCCAACAAACTGATTGTTTGGATAAACTGTACTTATTGAGAAAACTTTATAAAAAAGTGTTTGAATAGAAAGTTTCTACTTGAAGTTAAGATTCTGTGAAAATTAGTTTCAAAGAATTTTATTAAGGTTTGATACCTCAACTGAGTCAATAGTTTTTAGTCGTTAGTCTGTTTCAGAACAGGGTAAGTGGCTTGTTTGCTATTTATCTTGATGATTTTAAATAAGACTAGTTGGATTTCGTTTGATGGATTGGTAGCCAATAACATATAGTAGATTTGTTATGTAAAATATTTTCATGAAAACGTTTTGGAAGATGATCCTACAGACCAAAAGAGTTAGACAAAAACAGAAAATCGGATAACGGTGTTTCGCGCACAGTTTGATGATTTGTTAATTTTGTTTCTCTCTGATGGTAAGTGATCTCTCCCTGAAATTTTGACAGATAGTTACACTCATAATAGGGAGTATGCATTATTTATTTCATAATTTTTGGAGACCGAAAAACTTCGAATTTTATCGGGTCCCATTTAATATTTTAAATAGTTAAAGTATTTTCTAATTAATCAAATTGGTTGAATAAATTAATTAGAATACTCCATGATATTCCTCCTTTCTGTTTACAATTGTTGAATTGGCTTTTCAAATGGTTTAAGCAAATTAGTTGTTTAAAAGTTAAACTTTTATGCGGAAAGACCCGAACTACAAGCGATGTGCAAAGACTCTAATTCATTGTTGTTAATTAAGAAACAAAGGGACATGTGCTAACTTTGTTTTGTAGGAAGGATCGTGGGTTTAGTATGGCTCAAGAAACCAATGCCTTGTGTGTTGTAATTTGTGAATGCATGTGATTGATTGTATATAAGGCCTTTGGTGCCATGGTTAATTAATTAATTATGATTAATTTCTTAATGTAACTTGTGAGGCTTGCATGCCCCTAAGGCTAGGAGGGAATTAGGGATATTTTCACATGTATTTTGTCCTTTAATTATATAGGATAGGATCCATATGATTAGTGGGAGGGACAATTAGATTAGTTTTGCTACATGGAGATGCGGCGGAACTAATGCAAGCGGGAGCCATACAAACCCACAACAATGCTTGAGATGCTTATTATTATGTGAATGTTTGTGGATGCTATGAATGTCATAGGATAGGTATGGGTGTATGATTACACGACCACCAAACAATAGTCACATAATTGTTTGTCCCAAATTTGATTAAGTCGACCGCCCTCCTTCTCTCTATCCCCTTCACGTCAATTGCCCTCTCATGGCGCGGTCCGCCCAAGCGGACGTCATGGTTGTCAATTTGATAGTCGGGGTACAAATAAAGGGATTTGTAAGGAGCAAATAGAGAGATGTTACTTATCGATGGACCCAACTAGAGTTTGGACATCGGGGCGAAGTTCGCGATGCGAACCAAGAATCATAAAGTTGTATGATTGGTTAAAGAGAACCTACCTTATCTAGTCATTTTGGGTGACGTGCCATAGCAGGTCCAACTTGACGAAAATAGGGGTCTTGGAAATTCATTACTTTTAAGGGACTTATATTAAAGTAGTGAAAGTTTTACTTTATTGAAAATAAAATAAAAACATAAACTAATTGGCCTTAATTTGAATTAATTGTTGTAGATGTCTTCCTCATCCTTTTCGCTTCGATCTCTTTTAGAGAAAGAAAAGCTCGCCTTCAACGGTGCCAACTTTCTGGATTGGCACCGGAACCTAAGACTTGTCCTAAGGTTTGAAAAGAAGGAATACCTCCTTACCACTCCCATCCCCGCGGCTCCCAAGTCGGATGCCCCTCAAGCGGACAAGGATGCCCATGACAAGCACGTCATGGACGACATGGAGATGTCCGTCCTGATTGTCGCTGTCATGGAGGCGGAACTCCAAAAGGAGTTCATGGATAGTGGTTATGGAGTGTTTGAAATTGTCTCTCGTCTCTCGAACATGTTCCAAACCAAGGCCCGCACCGAAAGGGCTCGTCTCATCAAGGCCGTCGCCAATACTCGATTGGCGGAAGGTCATGAAGTCGGGCCACACGTCATGAAGATGGCGGGGTTGTTTCGGCAGCTCGAAAGGCTTGATACGCCCTTCCCGTCAGGGGCGATTCAAGACTTCATTCTCAACTCTCTCCCTCATAGCTTCACCGGTTTTGTTGTGAACTACCGGATGAATGGCATGGACAAGAGCATGGATGATCTCCAAAACATGCTTGTCGAGACGGAGGAGAGTCTCAAAAAGGAAAAAGGGCCCAAAGATGTTCTTGCGGTGAGTGACAAGAGCAAGAAGAGCAAGAAAAGAAAGACCCGCAGAACTAGAAAGGGCAAAGGCACGGTGACGCCCCAAGGTTCGGCCAAGGGAGCTCCCGAGGGTTCCAAGAGAAAGAAGAACCCGGCCACTTCCGAGACCGTATGCTACTACTGTAGCAACAAGGGCCATTGGAAGAGGAATTGCCCCAAGTACCTCGCTGACAAGAAGGCGGGAACTGTCCGGCCTTCTACTTCAGGTATATTTGTCATTGAAACCCTTCTCGCTACCTCTAGTACAGACTGGATATTTGATACTGGTTCATGTGCTCACATTTGTCGAAATGTGCAGGCACTAAAGAGTAGGAGGCGGCTCGAGAAAGGCGAAGTTCAACTCCGCGTCGGTAACGGCACGTGCGTCTCCGCTATGGCCGTTGGGAACGTAGAGCTTACTTTGCCTTCTGGTTTAGTTTTGGAACTAAAAGATGTTTATGTAGTTCCTTGTATCACTCGGAACATCATCTCTATTTCGTGTTTAGACTTGGATGGATTTGGTGTTGTAATAAAGAACAAAAGTTGTACTTTGTTGCGTGATGATGTTTGTTATTGTGTTGCGCATTTATTGAATGGTCTTTATGTGCTTGATTCTAACGAACATGTTTTGAGTGTTGAACATGACAGTAGAAAACGTAAGATCTCACATGAAAGTACGACTCTAATGTGGCATTGCCGCTTAGGTCATATCAACGAGAAACGCATCAAGAGATTACAAACAGTTGGTCTCTTGGATCAATTCGCTTTCGAGCCAATTGACACATGCGAATCATGTTTGATGGGAAAGATGACCAAAGCGCCTTTTACCAACAAAGGTACAAGGGCAAGTGGCTTATTAGACCTCGTGCATACCGATGTATGTGGACCTATGAGCATTTGCGCACGAGGAGGTTATTCATACTTCATCACTTTCACCGATGATCATAGTAGATACGGGTATATCTACTTGATGCGGCACAAATCCGAATCCTTCGAAAAGTTCAAGGAGTTCAAGAATGAAGTTGAGAACCAACTCAATCGAAAGATCAAAGTCTTGCGTTCCGATCGAGGTGGAGAGTACTTGAGCCACGAATTTGGTGATTATCTAAAGGAGTGTGGAATCGTTCCACAACTCACTCCACCGGGAACACCACAATGGAATTGTGTATCCGAAAGGAGGAATCGAACTTTGCTAGACATGGTTCGATCGATGATGAGCCAAGCCGACTTGCCTAAATCGTTTTGGGGTTTTGCAATAGAAACCGCAGCTTTTACATTAAACCGTGTTCCATCAAAGTCCGTTGAGAAGACGCCTTATGAGCTTTGGTTTGGTAGGAAACCAAGCATGTCGTTTCTCAAGATTTGGGGTTGTGAAGCTTATGTGAAAAGGCTAATGAGTGATAAGCTTGGACCCAAATCGGACAAGTGTCATTTCGTGGGATACCCTAAGGAAACTAAGGGTTACTACTTCTACAACCGCAATGAGAACAAGATAGTTGTTGCTCGTTATGGTGTGTTCTTAGAGAAGGAGTTTCTCTCAAGAAGAAGTAGTGGGAGTAATGTGGTCATTGAAGAAATTCATGAACCACCGCAAGATGTGCCTCAAGTAGGCAATCCAGCGATTCCCAATGTAGTGCCAAACGAGGTTGTAGCTGAACCCGTTCCGCAAGCCGTTGTGGAAGAGATTCAAGAGTACACTCCCTCAAATGAGGACTCGAACATATCGCGAGTCGATAGTGTTCAAGACACTCAAACTTTTGAGGATCAAGAACCAAGTCCACAAGCTGTTGTGGAACAAGTTCAAGAGCCTCAACCCCAAGCACCGATCCTACGAAGGTCAACGAGGGAAAGTCGTCCACCCGAAAGGTACTTGGGTTTACACGATGTTCTCGTCATTGCGAATTACGAACCCTTGACCATAAAGGACATGAAAGATAAACCCGACTCCAAGGAATGGCTTAAAGCCATGGAATCCGAAATGCAATCCATGTATGAAAACAAGGTATGGACCTTGGTTGACCTTCCCGACGGAGTAAAACCCGTTGAGAACAAGTGGATCTTTAAAAGAAAGGTCGACATGGATGGCAACTTGAGCATTTACAAAGCACGACTAGTTGCGAAAGGTTACAAGCAAGTTCATGGTATTGACTATGAAGAAACCTTCTCGCCCGTCGTCATGTTCAAGTCAATTCGGATCTTGTTAGCAATTGCCGCATATTATGACTATGAGATATGGCAAATGGATGTCAAAACTGCCTTCCTAAATGGCAACTTGGAAGAGGATGTGTATATGACACAACCCGAGTGTTTTGTGGATCCAAAGAATGCTAACAAGGTGTGCAAGCTTCAAAGGTCCATTTATGGATTGAAGCAAGCATCAAGGAGTTGGAACAAACGCTTTGATGAAGAGGTCAAGAAGTTGAATTTCATTCAAAGCGAGAAGGAACCTTGTGTTTACAAGAGGATTAGTGGGAGCGTGGTTGTATTTCTTGTTCTATATGTTGATGATATACTCTTGATCGGGAATGATATCTCCGAATTGAATGCAGTCAAGGATTCATTGAAGAAAGTGTTCTCAATGAAAGATTTGGGCGAAGCCGCCTACATCCTAGGGATCAAGATCTATCGAGATAGATCAAGAAGGTCGTTAGGTTTGAGCCAAGATGCATATATTGACAAAGTGTTGGAAAAACACAAAATGGCTGGTTCCAAGAAGGGTTACTTGCCTATGTCACATGGCATATTCTTGAGCAAGACTCAATGTCCGACGACTGATACAGATAGGGATTTCATGAAGCGGTTCAAGTATCCATCTGTAGTCGGTTCGATCATGTATGCCATGCTATGCACTCGCCCCGATGTTGCGCATCCGATTAGTGTGACTAGTCGATACCAAGCTAACCCTGGTATGCCACATTGGACCGCAGTCAAGAATATCCTCAAGTATCTCAAGAGAACAAAGGATAGCATTCTCGTGTACGGTGGAGACCAAGAGCTCGTTGTAAGTGGTTACACCGATGCTAGTTTCCAAACCGATCGAGATGATGCGAAGTCACAGTCCGGTTTCGTATATCTGCTCAATGGTGGAGCCGTGAGTTGGAAGAGTTCCAAACAGGATACCACGGCCGATTCCGTCACCGAAGCAGAATACTTAGCGGCTGGTGAAGCGGCGAAAGAAGGAGTTTGGATCAAGGAATTCTTGACCGAGCTGGAGGTGGTTCCAAGCATCTCTGGTCCAGTGGATCTCTACTGCGACAACACGGGAGCCATAGCTCAGTCAAAGGAGCCTAGGTCTCACCAGAAGACCAAGCACATTCTACGACGATTCCATCTTATCCGTCAGTTTGTGAATGACGGATGGATCAAGGTCAAGAAGGTGGACGGTGCCGCGAACACAGCGGACCCTCTGACAAAGCCTCTATCTCGAGCCGCGCATGAGTTGCATGTTGCATCCATGGGGATTAGGCGTATGCCTGAGTGGCTTTGAGTTGTATCTTTTATCTTTTGAGGCTTTAGTATGAGACATGTATATTTTGGATATTACATTGAGTACTATGCACTGGCTAGAAGTCACTGTTGATTGACTCTAGGCCAAGTGGGAGATTGTTAGAGTTATGTCCTAGAAGTCAATCATTATATGGCTACTTCTATGGTTTATGTTATTGATGATATTTGATCATTTATTCCTTGATTTATTTATTGACAGATCATTCAGGTTGAGGATCTGAATTGTAGATCTCTGTGTTTCATTTATAATAAATGACAATAATAAATCTAAAAGGTCCGTAATCTTGATAATTAACAAGGAATATTAATTATCGGATAAGATTAGTATGCAAGTTAAGTGATGATTAAGTTCTACAAATCATAGGTAAGGAGTTGCCAACTTAATTGCATATGTGTATGTTATGGAACATAGTACAGGACACGACCCAATGAAATAAATATATGGATTGTGTTATGTGTCATTATTTATTTCATTTGAGTTTGATTCTAAGTTTGAGATGGTTCAACTTTTCCACATGAGGATAGGTTCAATAAATATCGTCTACCGTTGATTCCTGATAAGGGCTGCTATACGGACTTTATTTATGTTCTCTTGAAATGTGCGGGGAAAAGTTGTTCATCAAGAAAATCGTATGTCCCTCATTAATTTACTTAGTGAGCGATGATATCTGTTTGGGCCCCTTGATGGAGATGGATTGTTTGCTAGCAACTGATACAGTCATCTCTAGATCAAGAAACGTATAATCTGCAAGAATGACACATTCCTATCTTGGATTATACGATGATATCATGTGACATAAGAATCAGACAAGGATATACTATTATTTCTTATGCAGGATTAAAATATTGTAGCAGTACACTATTTATGCGAATTGGGAATCATAACGTGTTGCTAGATACCGCTTATGATTATTGGAAATAAATAGCGATTTATTTTCCATGTCCAACAGAGCATAAATCCTCAAAGGGTCACACAAATAGGTTTTGACCATGCGTGCATTATTTATTTGGTTGTATTAAGGAATGCAACAATATGATATGTTGACTGATTAATTATGTACTGTTGCGAACCGTCATAATTAATTAATTAAGTCAAACGGATTATATAGAAATAAATTAATGCATATTCTAATCCTTAAATAATTATCAAAGTGTTGATAATTAATTTGTTCAACATGAATTAATTAAAGTAATTAATTTGAGCTAACGGGCTTATATTTAAATGGTAAATTAAAGGTCCAAATTGAGAGCAATTAATTGGGCCACTAATTAATTGAATTAGAGGACCAATTAAATAATTGATAGAGCCCATTTAGGCCCATTTTATGGCTGCCCTAGTGATGGCATAGTTGTAAATTAGTTACAACTTTTTGGGAGAGTGGTTGGTCTATAAAAGGACCACTTTGGGAGCCAAAACCCTAGCCACCTTGCCTTTTTCTCTCTCCCTAATATTTTGGACGAAAATTAAAGGAAAAATTTCAGAATTTTTCCTCTCCACCATTGCTCTCTTAAGCTCATGTGTTGAGCACCTCTTGCCTCCATCCAATTAAATAGTTAATTAAGGCAAAGGGAAGGAAGGGATTAGGCTTAACCTCTCATCTACTAGCATAGATCGAGGTTTTGGTTAATACCTTGGTGGACTTGAGGCCGAGACACGCGTGGTGGTGCGCACAACCTCGACATCGCCGGATTCGAGCCTCCTTGTTGCGATACAAGGAGAGGTAGCCTTCCTAACCTCTCTCTCTTGTGTGTGAATGCTTGGACTAGATCCTTCGAGGTCTAAGTCGTTTGGATTGCTTATTAAATGGTTAATTAGCACAAAAAAATTTGAAAACTTAGACTTCCTAACAGCCGAGCCTACATCGGATGACGCATTTTTCTCCTCCATTGGTGTACATGTGGACGATCCGTTCACGCCTCCAGCTCAGCCATCATTTGGTCAGACCTACGGCGGAGCCTCTTCTTCTAGTGCACCGCCTCGTCATCCCACTCCTGAGATGCCTCCTCGTCCACCCCCAGTCGGACTTGCTCGCGGACGAGATCCCCGACAGCCACCAGGTCCTCCGCTTATTTGGTCCCCGACTGAGGGGAGGTGGATCCATCGTACTGGACATTATTATGACTTATTTATATTTTTTATTTATGTATATATTCGTATTGTGACTTATTTATGTATGACATGGTTATGATATATTTATATTTCGTATTATGACTTTTAGATTTATATTTCGTATTATGAATTGCTTTACGTATTAATTTCACTACGGAAACTAGTCGTCTTTCGCTCATAAGTGTAGAAATTTAAATTACAAAAATAAAAAAATATATATGTTTGAATTCCTAACATATAATAAAAATTTACAGAAATATAATTAATAAAAATTTTAGGTGTTTCAAACCATTCAAATTATCTAATATATTACATAAATATAATTAAATTTTATTTAAATATCGCAAAATAAAAATGATAAATTTAAAACTATAATACAAAATATAATTAAAATTTAATTAAATACAAACTATAATATAAAATTTGATACTATAATGACAAATATTTTTATAATAAAAAATTATATAAAATATTTTTAGAATACAAAATTTTAAGCTAAAAATTATATGAAATTAAAAAAAATTAACAACAAAGAAAACAAAAACACAAAACAAAAACAAAAAACAGAAAACAAAAAAAAACAAAAACAAAAACAGATTTCGGAATAAAGTGTAATTACGGAATCCCAAATTCCGTAATAAGCTTGTTACGGAATCCAGGATTCCGTAATTTGCTTGTTACGAAAACTAGGATTCCGTAATTACCGTCGGAATCCCAGATTCCGTAATTACGTTATTATTTAAATAATTTAGATTATTTCGATATTATTATTAATATTTAATAATTTTTATTATTATTTAAAAATGTGGGGGGTGCCATTTTTCTACCAATATTTGGGAAGTTGGGTCTGATGTTGACGCTAGATGGTTGCTTCATATAATGCTGAAGTAGTCTCCAAAGTCGAGAGACCAATATATTCATATGGACTTAATGGGGCAAAGTTTTACTTGCTAGTTTTAACAATGAAAACAGTCACTTCTGCAGCAATTTATAATATATATATAAAGATAGGAGTCAAATCTGGATGTTCGACACCTATTTGTGAGGCTACTAGCTCCCGACATTAGAGACTTGCCCTCATTCAATGAGAAAAAGTGTTGGTTAATGTTACTATACTTACCACAAAGCGAACACAACCAGTTGATTAACCCAACCTGACAGCAGAAATGAACACAAATAACATTAAACTGCTAATTACTATATATACTAAAATTGACTATCAACCTATTTCATCATCCACAAGTTAGACATGGAATTGCATTGCATATTTGCTTCACGTACTAAACTTTACACATTTCAAAATGAATGCTGATAGATATAGATAATATAATAACAAAACTAACTACATCCTTAATGTAAGTTGCTTCAGGATATAAAAGCCCAAAGCAAACCATATAACCAACTATATAGGCCCAATCTTAGATTAACTACCTCTCCTCTGAGTTGAACTTATTCCAGGCTTCCTGAAAATTTGAAAAAATAAAAATACATTTAAGCAAAAACAATACATGGCAAGACATTCATGTCCCCTTTATAACCCTGTTAACTTCTCATGTTGTCAAAAGGTATAATAGCAGACACATACAACATTTTTTTTAAGGTGCTTGTTCGATTTTACAACTTGAAGTGCTAAATAATAATAAGCAGGATCCCAAGTGCTTCGCTCACTAGTAGTGTCTCAATAATAACACACCTAAGATAGATAGATCCACAGCGGTTCTCATCATTTATTGATCAATTTTTGGATTTCTGGTTTAGGAATCTCAGATGTATTATATACAAAACTAGAATAAAGTAGGCTAATTTGTGGCCCTAAATTCTCTTTTAAGGTTTGATGGATAATAAAAAGTCTAAAACAATAGCCCGAGATGTATCTCAGTATGTAAACTAAGTCTGGTTAATTTGCTGAGAACGGTATTTCGCCACCAGGTTGGATTCTCATGTTTAATTACTTTGTTTTTACAGCTGAGGCAGATAAAAGGCACCTTCCTATCATGGGCTGGGAGGGAGGTTTTGGGAGGTGGAAGGGAGGAGGGGGTGGTGGGGGTTGGAGGGGGATTGTTTTGTTTTTTGTGGCTTTCATTGGTTTAAAATTTTGGATTTGGTTCTCTTTTTATTGGGTTGGTTGTAGTTGTTGGATTTTACGGTTCCAGAAATTAAAGAAAATAGGGAAAACATATACCTTAAGAAGATCAAATACTTTTTCACATATATACTTCTGCTGAATTGAAGCACCTCTCTGCTGCAGCTTGTCAGGATGCACATACAGGGTCGCCTTTCTGTATGCTTTTTTCACATCAGTTGCCGTAATCACCTCTGTGAGATGAATCGGTTGCCAGCCACTGTTTTGCCCCAGTATCTGCAGAAAATCAAGTCCTCAAGTTAAATGCGATATGTGAGAAAAAGAAGTATATATCAAAATATAGTGCAATATTAAAGTATTATATAATAAATGGTTATATGAAATAATTAGAAATTAAAAAGTTATTCAATTAAAAATCACACACATATTGAAGAGTAGAAAGCAAGGCACGTAGATTGCCTTCTTTGCCAGAAGACCATCTCTTGACCTCTGCATCAAGGTGATCAGCAATTCTCTGCATATCCAGAAAATCGTCAGTTATGCATACAATCAACCATTAAATCAAATTATACTAGAGAGATAGTATACATCTCGTTCAGCCTGCTCTCTCTGAGCCATAATGTCACGCCGGTTCTTCTCAGCGAGTGCTTTTGCCTGAGTTACATAAATAGACAAAATAGTGAAGGCAAATTCAGGGAAGGAATTTTAACTTGAGCAAAAGTGCTCGATGGAACAATTAAAAATATATCTTACAGCTCTCTCAGCAGTTCTCTGTTGCCTCTCCAATCTAGCTTTATGCCTTAAAGCCGATTCACCTACATTTTATTGTAATATTATTATAAGATCAACACATGATTGGAGAAAAGAGGAAGTTATTTCATTCAAAAGTAGTACCCTGACTGAGAGCACTATCTGACTGGGTCCTCTTAAAATGGACTTCTTGTGGATGATCCTGCATTATAAAGCAATAAAGCATATAAAAATAGAAGACATTTCACTAGCACCAAAAGTACATTAAAAAAAAAAAAGCAAACTGCATGGGAAATTGCCAAGGCTCTACAAATAGAAACAGTGTCTGTACCGATCATACAGATAGTGGTTCCATACTATACAACTCTAAATTCAAATATAACCTTCCAAACAAGTCAGTGCCATGTTTACTCTATCGAAGTCTATTCCCATTTTATACCAGTCACATAAATATGATATCACAATATAAGCATACAAATTTGAGCTTGATTGGTTGGATCTTTATACCAGTTGATGTCCCTGTAGAACCTGGACTATATAATCAGTAGTAGCCTTAGTTGATACCTGAGATGAGATCTTGTTCAAAGACTTGAAGCGCTCAAGGCGGTCACGCTCTTTCTCAGCCTCAGCCTTGGCCCTTTCGATTGCTCTTTCCCTGGCCTCTGCAGTGGCCCGCTCCACAGCTGCTCTCTCGACTCTCATCCGAGCCTCCCGAGCATTCCTCTCCCCGTCTCTCTCCTTCTTGTCCTCCTCCCCCTTCTGCCTCTTCTTCTCAAAACCCTCTGCACCACTTCTATTGTTAATCTCTTCTTTTTCTCTGCTTTCCACTGCCCTCAGTCTGGCAGCAGTGATGCGTTCTAATGCAATGCGTTCAGCCCTTTCCTTTGTGGCCTGCTCCATTGCCAGCCTGTCTTTCTCCCTCTCCCGCTCCCTCTCCTCCTTCTCCCTTTCTCTCTCCACATCCCTCTCCTTCCTGGCCCTTCTCTCCCTCTCCCTTTCTCTTTCCTCATCAGATTTCCTCCCCTGTGCCTTTTCTCTCTCCTCATCAGATTTTCTGCCCTCTGTTCTTCTCTCTCTTTCCTTCATCCGTTTCTCACGTTCCCTCTCTTCATCTGATTTTCTGGCCTCTGTTTTTCTCTCTTTTGCCCTCTCCCCTTGCAATTTGGTCATCCTTTCTTTCTCCTCTGCTCTTTCCCTCTCTATTCGCCTCATCTCAGTTTCGAGTTTCATTGCCATCTCTTTCTCTTCCCTTTCCTTTTCCATCCTTCTCAGTTTTTCTCTCTCTTCCTTCTCTTTTTCCATCATTCTTTGTCTCTCTTTCTCCTCTTCTAGCTTCTTCTCCCTCTCTTCCTGCTCCCTTTCTTTCTCTATTCTCTCCCTCTCTTTCTGCTCCCTTTCTTTCTCTATTCTCTCCCTCTCTTTCCGCTCCATTTCTTTCTCAATCATAGCTTTCTCCCTCTCCTCTTCAAGCTTTCTGACTCTCTCTCTTTCTTGTTCTCTCTCTTCTTCTAGCTTTCTAAACCTTTCTCTCTCTAGTTCTCTCTCCTCTTCAAGTTTTCTCACTCTTTCTCTTTCCAATTCTCTCTCTTCTTCAAGCTTTCTCACCCTTTCTCTCTCTTTTTTTATTTCCTCTTCTAGTTTTCTCTCCCTTTCCTTTTCTTCTTCCAATTTACGTGCCATCTCTCTCTCCCTTTCTTTTTCTTCTTCAAGCTTTCTCACCCTTTGTCTCTCTAGTTCCCTCTCTTCTTCCAGTTTTCTCACCCTCTCTCGCTCCTTTTCTATCTCCTCTGCTAGTTTTCTCTCTCTTTCCTTTTCTTCCTCCAATTTTCGCATCATCTCCTTCTCTCTCATTTTCTCTTCTTTCCTCTCTCTTTCTCTCTCTTCTGCCAACTTCCTTTGCTTCTCTTCCCGTTCCTTTATCAATCGCTCTCTTTCAAGTTCTTCTTCAAATTTCTTCCTCTCTCTTTCTAGTTTTTCTTTCTCTTCTGCAAGCATTTTCTCTCTTTCCATTCTCTCTTTTTCCTCCCTTTCTTTTTCCATCAGCAATCTCAGCTCCTCCTCTTCTTCCAGTTTACGTGCTATTTCTTTCTGTTCTTCCAATTTTAATGCCCTCTTTTTATCTTCTTCCAATTGAAATGCCCTTTCTTTCTCCTCTTCCTCTTTTATTTCTTTTCCGCTCTGCCCCTCTTTCTCCAGTTCTCCTCTCATCCTTTCTCTTATTGTTTCCTCTTCCAATTTCCGCAGCTTCTCTCTCTCAAGCTCCAATTCAACTTCATTTCTCTCCAAGTCCTTGTCTTCTGTTTCTGTCCGAACTTTCATTTGGAATCCCTTACCATCTCCAGTTTCTGCCTCAACTTCTCCAGTGTTCTCTATCTTGTCCACATTCTGGATCCCATTAGCATCGTCTATCAGAGCTCCTGTGTTGTCCTCTCCTCTTTCTTTTCCCAACTTCAAATCGTCTTGGATAATAGCTGGCGCTTGCTCAATTGTAGATTCCTGACTTCCATTTGATATCTCAGATGTTGCAATGGTTATATTTTCTTCTCTCAAATCTTCTCCGAACTTAATTTCTCGTACCACTTCTATATTTTCAGTTTCCTTAACATCTTCATCCAAATTTTCAGTCCCGCCCAATTCAGTTGAAGGCATTCCATTGATTTTCACTGATTCCCTATTTGCTTCCATCAAGGGCTCAATTCCAGTAATTCCAACTTTAATCTCTCTTTCCTTTGTAGGCCTCACTGATTCCCTATTTGCTTCCATCAAGGGCTCAATTTCAGTAATTCCAACTTTAATCTCTCTTTCCTTTGTAGGCCCTATTGAAGTCAATTCATGAAATTCCTCACCTGAAATCCATTTCCCTGATTTCTCCAATTCATGAACACCATGAGTTGCCATAGTTTCACATCCCTGAACCTTCGTAAACTCTCTTCCCTTATTGTAATTTGAAGCCAAACTAACAGAATGCAACACCGGCTTCTGCCCCTCAGAACCCTCCAAACATTCTTCTTTAACATGCCTCTTCTTCAGGGGCAACTCAGTAATCTTACCCTCACGCCTTTGCTCGTGCAACTCCTTGGCAGTCTTCAGTCGTGCCTGTGCAAATTCCATGGCTTCCTTCATGGCATCCAATTCAGACCCAAAACCCGGAGGAAGAGACTCAGATTTTGAAAATGTAATAGGTTTTTTCAATTTCGGCTTCTCCCTCTTGTCAAGCTTCAAACTTGGCACAAAATCAAAATTCAGAGGTAGAGAATCACTTTTCAAAAAAGGCTTTGGCTTCTCTTGCTGAGACAGCTGTGGCTGTTCAGCTCCAATACTGAAGTTAGCAACAGAATCAATTTTTGCAGATGTATTTATTTTCTGCCTTTCATTTATTAAAAATTTGGGGGGTGCTGGCCGGGCCAGAGGTGGCAAATTTGCTGATTGGGTTTGGAGATTGATATCACTTACACCCATAGAGGGTACTTCACACGACATTGGTACTTCTCGAGATATGGACTGACTATTTGCAGCAGATGCAGGGTTTTGTTTCATACTGTTTTCATGGGTAACTGTATCCTCATTGATGAAGGGGAGATTTCCAGGTAATGACTTGTCAGCTTCAACCAGAAAAGTGAACCCAGTTTGGGGCAGAGGAACAGATGCTGTGTTGTGAAGCAATTCCTTGGCTTGGGTTCGGCTCGACTTACTGTAGGATGTGTTGTACTCCTTTGGGATCTCATCAGAAATCACAGAAAAGTTTCCATCTTCCAAATATGGAATGCTATCTTCATTAGAGAATTCTTGGATGAATTCTGATGGGTCAATGGTCTGTGGGCCAGATCTACCCTTGACTGATGACCTACAATTCCAAAAGAAACAGAAGGATTTAATATATGAAAAAGAAAATTTACAGGAGTTAAAGTCCCCGTGACAATGGCACCACCTCAACGACAAACCCTTTAGACAAATTTAGTTTATTTTAAGTGCAGCGAAACTCTTTTAAATTTTGGATTTCAGAAATTTTCATTGTGTATATCTTATTGCATTGGAATGCTAATGGCTGTGGTGTTTTAAGGACAACCCATATTGATACCAACTACCAAGAATGATGATGAATCAAACATATCATCCTTTACAAGGTAAATAATAGTATTATAGAAATTGAAATTATGCATACTCTATTAACACTTCACGAAGAATACATTTCAATTTTCAATCTACATGCAATTGTGTATACCAAAACCTCAAGGGTATTAATGTAAAACATGTTTTTTGAACAGGAATTCCCGCGCAAAAAGTAAAATATTGATAATATTGATAAGGAGAACATTTTGTCTGAAAATTTGACTTCAAATAAGAACTTCACAAACAGAAGTATATGCATGTGGATTTTTGAGTCTGGATTTTCTAAGAACTTCACCAAAACCTGATGCATATTCACACAAAATTTTGAACATAGATTCTCTACGGGCAGCACAATTTGCAAAAAAGAAGAAAAAAGTTTGCCTTGCAATAGTAAACTACGATTAACAACGTCTAAAAACAATAATTGTGCAATGCGGGCCTAAGGTAAAGTTGGTGACTAAAAAAAGCACTTTATTTTCAATTTGTACAGTCCAAACTGCAATCTGGAGTTCAATTGAAAGGGACCTTCAACCTAAACAGGATCTTACCAACAAGTTCTTTGCCAATAAAATAATTAACCAAAAGAGTTCAAGCAAGTGACATCAATCAGCCATGCTAATTTCCTAATTTTCCTATTTTCTCTCTTTTCTTTGCTTATTTATGCCTTCGTGGATCATGATAAAATAGAAAAGATTGCCCTTTTCCAACTTATTCAGTAATCTAAATCAAAAAAGAAGACGAACAAAAAAGAAAGACCTTGTTTCATCAGTTGCTTTTTAACATCATCTCAGCTAAACAGAAAAATAGATGAAACAAATTTTCTGCCTAATTCTCTGATTTTTCCCCAAAAACTAAAAAAAGAGAGGCTTTCATCTAAAAATAAAATTCAGGAAACGCAATAAACTTCCAAAAAGGAACTCCCTTGTCAAATTGTAAGCTTTCGTTACTTACCCAGAAAAACAAAAACCCCAACAACAACAAAAATAAAAAAAACCAAAAAATCGAAGACCGTAATTAGTCAAAAATCAAAATAGAAACCAAACCTTCCGTTACTAGAAACGAAATGCATGTCTATATCTCCTTCATCTCTCCTTCCTCTTCCAAACAGCTCCTCATAAGGCACAGCAAAATCAGCGAAATCGCACCTCCCAAAGATCTCTCCATAATCGACTCCATTCACGCTCTCTCCACTCGCACAATCCCATCCGTCCATCTGCGCCGTGGGAAGATCAAGGAACGGGATGGAGCACGAGGCCGTGACGCCACCAAACACCTCCGCGTAGTCGTCAGGTACGCCGGAGAACGGCACGGCGTGTCTAGGGGGCCCACCGAACACGTCATCGTAGTTCGTCGTTGAAGGAGGAGGAGGTTTCTTAGCACGGCGGCGCTGGTGGTGGTGGTGGTGATGGTGGCGTGATGCTCCCGAGCGGTGGCGGAGAGAAGTCTCCTCCAGTTCTTCCTCCATTGCAACCAGAGATTTTGTTTCTAGGGTTTAAACGAATGTCTTTTTTTTTTTGTGTGTTTTGTTTTTTGTTTTGTTTGAGAGAGGAGAGGAAGAGAAGTGGGAATGGTTTTTAATTTTTTTTAATTTGGAGGTGTGAAGTGAAGAGAGGAGAAGAGGAGAGAACAGTGGCTAACAGTCAGCGACTCAGCGCAGGGGACACAGCTTTGTTTTCTTTTTCTCTCTGATCTCTTTTCTTTTCTTGGGACCCTTTCAGAGATTTATTAATATTTTATTTCTGATGTTTGGAAACTTTGTTGTCAATCCTTGTAAGTCCCTTTAATTAGATTTAATATGTGACAGTGTTTGATTTAAGTTTGGCCTTTATTGCGATGTTGATTATTCTGAATTGTGGAAAAATATAAATCTGTGTTGAGTATTATTTGAGTTATGATATATTTTAATTAGAAAGAAATTTATTGTTAGAGCGAAATCGATTTTAAATTTGAATAGATGTATTGTGGAAATTTGTAAAACTTGCGGGTGTATACTTTGGGTATTTAGATACGTCAGTAGTAAAAAATACTTAAAAATAGACACGGAATATTTGAAGTGGAGAAACTATGACACTAGCTTTTGATTTTATGCAACATCTTAAATCCTCAAAAATTAAAATTTTAAATTACACTCAAACATCACTTAATATAGTTAAAATAATCATACACATTTGGAGAAATTTTGGTTTTAACTTTTGCTTTTATGCAAAGTCTTATAATTTCAAAAAAAAATATTTTAAAATTACACTCAAATATTGTGTAATATTTAATAAAATGAGAGAAAGGAAGTTGAGGAAATATTTATTTTGACCGAATAATACCTATAGATTGAAAACGTGACTACATCCATTTTTTATTTTAGTCCAGAAAATGAAGGTGCAAGGAAATTTCTTTGTAGAGTCCATTGCTACAATTTATTATGGGGGCACATGAGTAAAACATTCCCGTGTTGTCCCTCTCTTTTTTTAATTTCGGATGTTTTGGGCTTAATTAAAAGAAAGAGAGAGAGAGAGAGAAACGTTGGAAAAGGGAACAAATTTGGGGGCGGGAGTGGGGCCCAAGAATTAGTGGTAGGTGGAGCCCAAACGGCACGTCAGCTATTTAATCCGATTTCCTCTTGTGTCTTGCTCTTCTTCCACTCTTCTGCAATTTCATAATTGGACAAACTGCAATCCATGGTCTCACTCACTCCAACAAGACTTTCTCCAAATTTTATTAATATAAAATATTACTAAAATATTCGACATAACGTTACCTCAACTTTCACAAAAACACTAAAAAAAGTTTTCATTTTTTTGTATCTAAAGTTATATTTATTTTTATGATGTCTCGTGTGTTGTCATGTTTATGCGGCCAGAAAATAAATGGTGTCGTGGAGTCATTTTCTATTTTTATTTACACAAAAATATATGAACTATTGTTTTGAAATGTCATGATAAAGAATGTTCTATTGAGAACATTACATTATATTGTACTCAATAATTTTGTGTGCCTATATTTATTTGTATGATGAGTTATAAATTCACAAATAACATATTTGTATTTAAATATTTTATAAATTTTAGTGTCTGATGATGCCTTGTTCATATTAAAACATGGTAAATTTTATTTCTATAAGAGTTTTTATTTGACATGTCGTTTTCATGACTATGAGGCGGGCACTATAAATTGCATTTTGTGGAATTTATAGGATTGCAGGAGGGCGATCTATGCAGTTTGTCATGTGAATTGCTCTGTGCATGTTTTGGCAACCTATAACAAAATTGACTGCACATGGTTTTTCTTATGTAGCATATTAAAGACGCTACAAATGGATCCCATTTTGTTAGAAAAATGATCTGAAACTGAAAGAACTGTCATTCGTTTGAGAATTGAGAGAGATTTTGGGGTTGCTTTTCGCTACGAAAAGGAGAGCAAGTTTAAAGTATTAGCACTCCAGAAAAGCAATTTAATATGCTTCAAATAAATAAAAGAAGTATTTTCATAGTATTCGAGTATTGTCCTGTTCATGAACTCATATTTAAAAAAGAATTGTTATGCATACATACTCATATTTAAAAAAGAATTGTTATGCACCAAAGTATGTATGCATGATTATTTGAACCTCGGGAATAAATTTCGACATCCAAAATGCAGCAAATCTTTTCTCTCTGCTGGAAAAATGCTGCATTTCCCTCCAAATTAACCGTGTCTGGTGTGATTGCAAAAATAATCTACTTTTTTCACATTTTTCCACTTTCTTTCTTCATCTATCCGTTATATGCTTATATAAAAACTGAAACAAGTTAGTAAGTAAATTTACAGAAGGATATTCAATTTTACCTTTTATTTATTCTTGACCACTCGAATTTAATTTATTTAATTTCAACTTTATCCGCCTCAAGTCACTCTTGCTAGTTTAAGATTTCAAATTATAAAGAAAAAATAAAATTAATTCATACAAATTATTTCGTAATGATAACGTATAAAAGGATAACATTTTCGATAATTAAATTAACTTAAAAATTTCAAAATTTTTCAAAATCAACCGTACATTATTTAGCAAAATGTGAAGATTTTTGCTCTGCATTTAACAATAGAATAAAGACGATGTTATATAATATGTTCAATTTCAACTAAAAATGAACATATTGAAATAATTTGAATGAAAACAAAGTTCAATAATCAAATTAGATAGATTAAAGTTAAAGCATCAAAATAGATTTAGGAAGTTAAATATTCTCTGGTGAAATTATTAAAACAAGAATTTGAAGTTCAACATGGATGGACAGTGACACCATCATTTTATAAAGAGAATAGCTTCAATTTCCATTGGGAGTAAAAGAGTTATATAATCGTGTATTTCGCACAATAGGTTACACGTCTATAAATAAATAATTTTAGTTCAAAAAAAAATTAAATATATCATCAAAACCGGAAGAAAAGCCTACCCTACTTAGAATTATATGAAGCTCACGAATGCATGTTAATTGAAACCTCATCGAAACAAAATCAAAGACCATCCTATAATTTAATTGGACATTTCCAATTCAAAAAAAAAAAAAAAATTGGACATTTAAGATATAATTTGGGACAATTCATGAAATTATCAAATTAAAATTCTTTAGAATGAAAGTTGAGCCCTATGAAAATGTTATTTGATTGCTAAATGAGGAAGGCGAAATGATGTTTTGAATATCTTTCAAATCACTGTCATATAGTAGATGTATATATATTACATGGTGGTGCGTCAATTTAAAAAAAAAAAAATGAAAATGAAAAATCTTCTATTCCAATCAAGAAATATGAAAATGAAATATCTAAAAACTTTAATTTCATTAAATGGAACATGTCATGTTGTGTTACGCCACGCAGTATCAACAATCATGCTTTGTATTCGTGCTAGTATGATGACATGAATATCAATAAGTTTTCTAGATACTTAAGTCGGGAGACTAATATGCATGCCTTTATAATTTGCAAGTTATTTTACAAAATTATATGTTGCCTCGGGAAGAACAAGTCGCTACAAATTGCGCTTCATTATCTTAATTCTTAAATAAAATATGGATTTAGGGTTAGGATTAAATTTTTCATATGAGAACAATCATAGTAACATACGTTGCTTTATATATACCAAAATCTCCTATGGTCCTGCAACTCTTCTAAGTTGATTTAATTACGTAAAATACTATCATTTTAAGTTATTTCAAGTTTTACTTCTTTTAAGTTACCTTTTTTTAAGTTAAAATGGTTTATACGTTTCACATGCGCCGAGTACAGGAGAAATGTACAATGAAGTTTTTTTTATTCTGCATTAAATAAAAGCCTAATTTATTTGGCGAGAACAAAAGGCAGTAGATAACGGAAGAAAAATCATAAATGCGATAAAAAAAAATTCGGTTTGAATAGGATTCGAGTCGCATTGTTGTCATTATTGTTATTTTCTTTAAAAAAATATATATCGGATGGGATCGAACGTAATTGATCCGCATCGGACTCGACATCTAACTTAGATCCATTTTCGATCTGCATCTGACTAGTTAAGTTATGGTTGTACGAGGTTAATCTGATCTAAACTATATTGATATGAAAAATAGAGATTTAATCATCTCAATTTTACATATTTATAAGAAATTTTCTACGCGATTCAAATCTACTGTTCGTAGTCATTAAACTAGAAATTAATTCAACATAAATCATATTAATTTATTTATGTATATATATCGTTAATTTATTATGTATATACAATTGGATTCTAATAAAATCTAAGTGCGAATAATTTATTGTATAGTCCAGTGTCTGAAATCATCATACGTTATATTAATTCCAGGGGGGTTTCTACTGTTCCCCCACCAAAGTCCTCTGTATGATTTTTCTGTACAATTCGCGAGATTTTTTATCTAACGGGTCAATTTTTAATGTGCATTGTACATCGATTTCAATTCGCAAGATAAAAATTATATGGAATCGGCTGCAAAAAAAAATAAAAGGATCCAAAAGGATGCCCCATGTGCACGGTTTTAAGATCCGCTGTGGAAAAATTCTATATATTGTGTGTAGTAAGTCTCATCCAAATATTTTTTGTCATATGCAACACAAAAAACTATACAATATACATGCAAAAAATCAATAAAAAACAACGCCATAGCGCCATTAGCCCCCAAACTGTTGGATTTTTTTCACCCCTAAAGTATTTTATAATCCATCCAATTTTTTTCTTACCTTTTAGCCTATTTATTTTCTTTTATTACATAATCCATAATCTTTAAAAATTTTAGTTCTTTTATTTAATTGTTTTGAAGCATTCCAAATTATTTTCACATGAAAATTTATGAATAGTTTTAACAAATCACAAAAAAATTCAATGATATTTAATTTTAAATTTTTCCCTAATTTTTTAAATTGATGCTATTTTTAAAAAATTTGGGATTCAAAAAATTTTATTACAAGCTTTGCTTAACACATCTTGATAAGATTATTATTAATTATAATTTTACTATTTGAATATATTTTTACTATACAATATATCGATTTCCATGAAAATCAACTAATATAATTTTTTATTTTGAATTTTTTCAAAATTTTTCTATATATTTTTTCTTTTGCTTAGTCGTTTGGATTAAATCTTATGAATATTCTTACAAAATTTTGCTTAATTCAATAATATATATTTTTGTAATTTTGAACAAAAATTTCGTTGAAAACTTTTTTAGATTGATGGTATTACTTGCATTTCGAGTCGTATAAAATTTTAAAAGGGCGGTACTTTTTGCTAAAAGAAAGAATAAAAAAGCCGACTTTAATCCATAGTTAGTATATCTTATCTTGTTGCACTTTTAGCAGGAATAAAACTTATACCTTAAGAAAAATGGCAAATCACAAACGATGTTCTTTTGTCTAGTAATATAAAATTTGAAATACTTATTTGATCAAACAATTTAGATAAGATCTGATTTTTACCAATATATTCGATAAAATAACAGATAGAATTCAGCAGTACTGTTCAAACTTGTCTAAAATTCATCATATGAAATTTGCACAATTGCAAATGTATTTTATTCTTTTGACGAAAAATAGAATCAAGTCCCTACCTTTGATTGAATTTAAAATAAAGTATCGTTACAAGATTTAACTCCTCAAAATTTGTTATACTAAAAGAAAATCTAGTAACATAACTCCCTCATTTAATAACTCCTAAAATTTGTCCATCAGTTTTTGTTTCCAAATATATAAATGCTTTGCGAGCAAAATCCCTAGCAAAATTATTGTTTTCAAATTTTTGTTCATTCTATAAAACAGTAGGCAAGAAAGTGAAACGGCGGCTTGAGATCTTCCCTAAGTAGTACTTTGCTTGCAACAATCAATTACAAGTATTTGAAGCAAAGGCTATGCATTCATATGCGTTTGTTAGAGCTTATACATCGTCGCAGTAATGAGCATATTGCCAAATCTCAATTTGCAACCATCATATATGTTTCTTTAATAAACTCAGGTTACGTCACGATTACCTACTCAACACATTATCTGTCTATTTTGCCACAGAAGAGCATTTCCTTTTGTCTCATTAATTATCCTGATTCTCTGATGTTAATAGTTCCGTCATCATACAGCTTCAATCATCATTTAGTGGGATTTAAGATTTAAGGAAGAAGATCTTAGTGAGATGCACTTCTTTCCTATAATAAATTATAATTATTAATTACAGTTTTGAAGTTTGAACCGATTTGATTAATTTTGAATTGATTCCGGGCGTTGTTGCGCGGGAAAAAAAATTAGTTTTTGGTTGAAAAATGATGTCATGGAAATACATAATGTCCAAATTTATTTGTTAATTATTCCTTAAAAATATAACAACACAAATTTATTTGCTACACCTTAAGTTACAACGACAGGATAAAACAAGTACATGATAGTGATATACTACTGAGCAATTATTGTATACGTTCCTTTGAGAATGATCTTCTTCCTTCTTATCACCATTTTTTTTTAAAAGAAAATAGACGGTGCTATCTCTATCTAACTATCTTATATACATGCAAATAGTTACATTGGCTAGAATATATACATCAAGCATTCAATAAATAAAAACTTTCATAAGGTCCTAAAACTATTTTCTAAATGACCAAAAAAAAAAAAATACATCAAGCACCCAATAAAATCTTTTTCTAATATAATGAAATCACATAAACTATCCTAATGAATATAGTTCTTAAGGCCACCAAACTAGAATATATACATCTAACAGGTTCTTCTGTATTTTGTAATTTCGAACATTTAATTATTTATTTTTCGGTAAAACAATTTCAAACATCATTCCACTTCAAATTTGTGTATAGTAGAAATTTAATCTAATAATAAGTGTCATGTGTGTTTTCATAAGAAAGAAAAGAAACCAAAAGTAAGTCTTGTTAAATGTCATCATGTCGCAAACAAGTCAGCCATTTTATACGGATTTTACAATAGACAATTCACTTCCTGAGCTTGGTGCATTTAATCCCCTGATCTAAGCAAACTTCACCATTCTTTGTGGCTTGTGGGGTCCTATCTGTGGTCTATGTTGGTTTTGTACATTTTAGTTTACTTTTGTTCTTCTGTGGGCTCTCTCCTCTGCTTTGGATGGTTTTGTTTGTTTATCTTCAAAATCCAAACCAAAAGTCCAAAACCTGCTCCTTTCAGTGCGATTGTGTCATGATGTGTTTTTATAATTTTTGATTGGATAGACGTTGAAAATTTTTAAATAAAATTATATATTACAGGAAATACCGATGCTGATATAACGATAATATTTAATAATTAAATTGTGAATAAATTTTACACTGTTATGCGAATATATATATATTTTAAAATACTATATTTGTAGTAATAAAAAAATACATAAACATATTATTTAATAAAAACAATAAGATATAGTATTCTCTAATTGTACTTAATTCATCTAAGATATGAAAAGTAGTGGTTGACTGGTTGTTATGCACAAAATTTAAACGCGTCATATTGTTAAATTCATTTCGAGTGTGCAGTTGACAGGTTTGTCCTTGAGAGGGATTTAACCCTTCAAGTCTAATTTTCAACGATACTCCTCAAGTTTAATCTCATTTTACTATTTTTTTTTAGGTAATGTGCAATCACGTTTTCGTGTTTGATTCCGTATCTACTATTCGTTGTACGGATACCAAATTCTTTGTATCTTTAAAGGGAAAATTTACTTGATGGAGATGTTAGACCAAACTTTGTACTTTTTATTCTTTCCAGTGAATAGATTCATCATGGAAGAGAGAATTATTTTTCTTTCTCGCTGGATTCGTTCTTCTTGATTCCTATAAGTTTCTAACATGCATTTGTCAGCACATGTTGAGGTGAATTGGCTGATTCAAATGATTTATCAAAGCTAACGATTATTAAAAAGGAAAAAATATATATATACATGCGTTACATGTAATTTAGAAAAAAAAAACATGATGCATAATATTGGGAAACAAGAAATTATCGTAACTAGCTAAAACGTATAAATATCACGAAATTACATAACATGAAAGACTTCCTTCCAATAATTATGATAGTTTTGAAATAAAAGACTAAATTATAAGAGATAATTGACTACGTCTAGTAACTAAATTATAAGAGTAACACATATTGAGTGGGGATTATATAACGCAACCCGATTAAAGGATTTATTGTAAATATTTAAAATTAGAACACCTAACATTAATTATCGTTACAAACAAAAATGAAATCGGATTATTGGAATTCTATTGCACTACAAATACAATTTGTTAAAGTTGGTTAATGTCAGATATCTCTACACTATTGATACTTGCCTAGGTTTAACTAAACCAAAAGATTGTTTCATTGTGTGTTCAACTATTTCTTTTGTTCCTAAATTAAGTGCTCTCAATTACTATCTTTAAAGACAATTGCAAAATATTTAAGTGTAGAGATCTGATAATGGCTACTATTGGATATTATTGTTGGCTTCAAAACTGAGAAGTTACATCAGATTAGCTTCAAATTTATTCTTTTTTGTTTAATGTAAAATGACATCCTCTACAAAAAAAGAAAAAGAAAATATATATTGAAAAAAATTTATGGCCTCATTGATTTTTACAGTTGAATATATTCGACGAAACTTATTTTTCTTTGTAATGTGAAAAGATAGAAGTGCAATAATCCCTCCTAATTAAGTCCTAACCGTATAGTCACATTTTCCGTATTATTCAACCTAATTACCATAGCATTTAAGTTTACTAATCAGATCTACCGAGGTGGCTAATAATGGAGGCAGAAACAAACAAGTACATCATCCACACTAAAAAGCACAAGTACAAACATTTTTTTTCCTCATGTTCATCTTTTAAGCACTTCAATCCTTCAACACTATGCACTAAATTAGTTTATTTATTTACCTACAAGGCTCTCTTCATAGGAACCATCTTTTAGCAATTAAGCCCACGGAAATGGGCTTAATTTACGATAACCACGGGCCAATCGGCAAAGTATTCATATTTTATAGCTTTTAAAAGTAGTTTCTCAAACTTTTAATAAGTTGTAATAACCTTTTTCAGTTGGGCTCATTTTTCCCTCCGCCTCCAACTTGGAGGAAAAAATTATTAAAAAAAAAAGATGAAAAAGGAATACTTTTGTTTGTGAAGAGAGTAATATAAAATAATTTAGGTTCTTTAAACAAATATAACTTTTTGCTGTTCACAGCCTTTTTTATATTGAAAGAAACAGATGTGAACCTATGACAACATGGCGGCAGACAGACGGATACAATTTCCAAATCATAATTGGATTTTGATTTTCTTAGAAAAAAAAATATAATTAGATTTTAATGAGGACCGCATACAATAAAGCAGCGGTTGAACTCATTTGCTGTAATTAATGCAACCCTTAAAGCGCAACGGTAAAGAGAAATTTGCTATTGACATGTGCGTCAAAATTCTTACGCGTGGGTATCAATTTGTACCAACATGTTGGTCATGATTAGACAAAATTTCTCCGAAAATAATTAGCAAAAAAGTGTATTTCTTTGGAGCTCGGAATGCCATCATTCGTTGGATTAGATTTTCCACACTTGTTTGTGCTCGAAGAGGAGAGGAAAGGAAAATACAAAATTGAGGGGGTAGACGGGGGAAAAAAAAAAAAAAATAATCTCATACTACTCTCTTGAAACAAAATAAAATTGTTGGATATAATTTGTGCATCTTTTACAAAATTGTGTGGTACGTTTTAAATATAAATTTTTGATATAAGCATGCTAAAGTATATGCCAAAACAAAGTTGATTGTCCATTACCAATCTTGAAAAACAATAGTAATAATTTGGACAAATTAGCGAAACAATGTTATTCTAAATATGATTTTGTATTTGACTGTGAAAATTGCAAAAAAGAAAAAAAAATTACTGATTAATGCTAATGCAAATTTCCAAACATCTACATTGATAAGCTGTGTTTCCCTTCCTCTTTATAATAATACAACAAAATCTTTTGTGAATATATATAACCTCTAGGTCTTTCTAGGATAGGTACCTCAAGTGGGTCTACCAATCTACCTAAATAATTGTCCATTACGTATTTCCAGTACTAATAAACAAATAAGAGAATTGAAATATGCATGGGCCCATAATTTTGGGAGCGACATTGCATGCATGCATGGAGTCATTTCATGCTGGTTGTAGGTGCTTCCATGCTGTACACATAATCCTATCTTAATTTTTTTTTAAATATTCTTGATTGGCTATAGTCATGGAGATGCTTGTATATTCATTAAATAATTAGACTCGGAATAATTCAATCTTTATCTTTATTGAACATACAACCTCTGGAAGGCCTTTGTAATTATTATGTCGGACATAAATTAATAATCAATAGATTCACCTATGTTTTTTGACAAAAAATTGATTCAATTTTGCAAGCAGCAATCCATATGCATAGAACCTGTAAAGTGAACTGCAATCCATATTTACGTATAGAACTGAAAGTGCGCTTTATATTTTTAATTCTTAATGTTTCCACTAGTTATTATATATATGTGTAACTTATAATCAAAATAAAATGATTATTAATAAATTTGGTAATGTTCATTTAAGCCAAGGCGAATAAATTGAAAACATTATGCAAGCAATAATAGAGGAATTAAAACCCTTGTAAATTTTTATCCGTCAAGCCTCCGCCTCTTCGGTAACAAGTTAAATAATTAAGTCCACAAATGTTGGAGTTATACAAAAAAAAAAAAAAACGTCCACCTTATGTTTTAGTGCACATGAAGTAAAAAATTATACATAAAAAAATATTTTAACATGGAAACTGAAAACTGATATTTTCTTTTTAAATCGAATCATGATAAAATTACAAATTCTGGAGGCGTATTTGCATTCATAAGGAATGGTTCAATAGTTATATTCCGAGAAAAGCCGTGGGGGTCAAATCATATTATCTTGTTTGGAATACGATGCCCATATAGATAAAGCAGTACATTAATTGTAAAGCATTTGATATATATCCAGCTATAAAGGCAGCCTAAGAAGTTTTGTTCAAGTTTCTTTTGATACAAATCGGTACCAAACTTTGTACTCTACGCATTATGTAATTCGTATTCTCATAATTTCGTATACATGTAGGGTTTTGATTGCTTAAATTTGCTTAACTAGGAATTGAAGCGAGGGTTTCGAAAGAGACAGTTTTTGGGCCGAAAGAGACAGTTTTGAGGGCCTATATTATCAACTTTTCTAGTATAAATGCTGTTGCTTTTTGGGTAGAACCAAAGCCTAGCTAGTCTTTTTTTGAAGGTCTAATATTTTTTTTGAAGGTCCAAAACCAAGGTCAATGTTTGTTGAGTAAATTGCTTATCATTCAGGCATACTGGCTTCTTTGAAAACGAAAAATATCCTTGTAATGTTTCGAATTGTACGTTATTTTGATGTAATGTAATTAAAATCTTATTTTCGGTTGGAAATTAAAGCTAATTGATTACTTGTAAGATGATTGTTTGTTAGCATCTGCATCACAAATAACTTCACAAAGAAAGCAAAACAATTTGCACAATGAAGTTGGAAACCATTTGATTAATTTTCGGCTTTTGTATATTCAAACAAAAGGCCCTTATTTCCGAGCCTTAATTCAATAAAATCTCATGTGTACAATTGCCATGCCATTTTGGCAGGACATGCAATATTTGGGGAAAAAAAACACGCAAATAAATCAACAATTAACAAGCTGGTAGATCTTTAGGAGGTGGTAAAACTGACTCCTCAGGGCCGTTCCCATCCTCAACTAAAAACGCCATCTTCAATCCCCATGTTGTATGAAGCTCCAAATGACAATGCAAGAACCAAACACCTATATTAATAGTGATCATCAATCAGTAATCAACAATCTGGTAGATCTTTCTCTATGTGCTTAAATACTTTACCTGGATTATTTGCCCGAAATCTAATTGCAGCCCAACCTCCAGCCGGGACTCCAACGGTGTTTCTCTCAGGCGGGTCAACTAAGTTATACTTTGCGGGGTCCTTTGCCGGGTCAAAGTTCCCAATTCCTCTTGCCATTATGAAAAAGTTGTAACCATGCAAGTGGAATGGATGTGATTCGACTGAGAGGAGGTTTGTGTCTTGTAACACCAACTCAACAGTTGAATTGAACTTGATCTTGCTAAGTCGTGTCCCAAGCGAGGTGCCAAGATTTGCAGTAAGAGGAGCTCCTGTGTAGTTAAATGTTGTAGGTGGATTGTCGGGGAAGTCAAGTGTAAACACCCCTTTAATGCCATTGTAATGGGCTTGTAATAACCCCATTTGGGGCATTACAAATGTAATGTTATTGAGCGATGCAGTTAACTGGGTCCCGTTTATGCAAGTTGGGCATGCATTTACTCCCATTCCAATAGTGTAAAATAGGTTGCGATCGACATTGAGTGGAACATTTGCTGTGTACTTTGGAGAATTCAAGCTCCTAAGCTTCGCATTGAAATCCATGGCGAAACTTATATTACTTGGACCAGGTAACTTAGGCATGATTGGTTGTACAGTGGTTGGTATGCCTTTGTACTGAAGGATGGCAGTTGCTGTTTTATTGTCGAATGGTAGGGGTAGGGCTGTGTCATCATAGGTTCGAGCGGCCATGAAATACCGACCGGGTGATTGGTTGGCCACCAGCAACACATTTGTGGTTTGGCCTGGACTCAGTAGTATGGCGTTTGTTGTGAATGGCTTACAGTAGACAGCATCGATTTCAACAACTGTCATATTGTGGCCAGCAATTGCGAAGAATAGCTCATCATTTAAAGCTGCATTAATGATTCGTAGGAGATAGGTTTTTCCTTGTTCGACTTGAAGAGCATATGTATCTAAAAAGTATAAAAAACAGATCTGTTATTTAAATAGAGCCAGAAATATTTGCCGTTTAATTTATATTGTTTCTTTTTATTTTTTCCCTCTTGCCAAGAACATTCATGTAAAGGGGAAGAACTGGAAATGCTCACAAAACAGAGTAAATTGCAAAAAATAAGAAAAGAATAATCAAGGACTTTAGCTCCAGATGTTCATTCATCTTTTAAAAATTGGATTTTTTATTAATATACGTTGTTCCGTGAGTTTTCTTAAATCGATCCTTTATACAGGATTTGCTAGACACCAAAGCAATGAAATTTATAGAATAGCAACTCACATCTTCTCTAATCTCTGTAATGCTTATGAGCACAAAATGGAACTCATATATATTGCTACAAGTGCCAAGAAATGTATCATTAGGAACGAGAATTCACAACTTTAATAAATGTAAATGCAAAATTAAGGAGCTCATTCTTAAAAAAAAAAGAAGCATATATTCATATATTTTATCCAATAGAAGTCTTACGTGTGTCAACACACGGAAAGAAGAGTCCTGCCTTGCCATTGATCAGGTGAGCATCAGATACGTTTGGTGGCACTCCAAGCATCCTACCTTGTTGCTCCACCACTTCTACATCTTTATGCCACCATTCTCCTAAAAATTAAGATTGCAAGAAGCACAACAAAGTTGTTATAGTTAATAGTAAGGTTAACCTAGGAAAGACTTTATTCATTACCCCTGTAAAAGTTCAGCAACCTGAATTTCATTCAGTATTAAATGCTTGCAGTATCTGGTACTGTTTAAGGATATCTAAGTTTAATTTGTTACTCTTTTCTGTTATGATACTATTTCTGTTTTTTTTGTCCAATTTTTCTACTGGCATATGTACTTGCTTGAAATGAGCACTAATTTTTCCTTGATTATAAGTTAAATGACAAACAGTATTTACACTTTGTTAGAACTCTTATGAAGCTTGCATTAGATTTTGGGGGTAAGTTTGAATTTTTCTAGTTCAACCAAAATAACACTTTTCCTTCAGTTTATACATATCGGTATCGAACTTGTCGAAACCTGTAACAGAACTGACCTAAAATAATTTCCTGTTCTAGATCAGGCTTTGGGAAAGGATAAGGAACCCCAGCTTTCGGCAGGATGACAATTGCGCCATGCACGGTTGCACGCAACCACATGATGTGAGCATGCCACCACAGAGTTCCTCTCTGGCCAGTAATGTTAAAGTCATATGTGAAGCTTGACCCAGTTTGGATTGGGCACTGGGTAACATAAGCAGGCCCATCGACCCATCCATTTCTGATCTGTTTCAATCCATGCCTGGAAAAATCATACAAGCAGCTTGTGAAAATCAGTTTTATGTATCTTTTTCATCATCCAAGAAATATGATTGTAGCATTGACAAAAGTTAGCTTTATATCTCTTTTGTTAAATGAATTTTTTTAGTATTAGTTTTATCAACAATGTGATCTGATCCCCTGTGCCACAGTGAGGTGATCTATTATATATGGTCCTGTCTCTTCAAGCAAAATGCTTAATCTCATCAGTTAACTTGGTAATTATTTCCATTGCAACTGAATATTTTAATGTAATAATAAAAGGATGTAATTAGTAAGCAATTCCTTGTGAACAAAAGATGCAAGCAGTAAGCAAAACACATTTGCAATATTTCAAGATATGTTAACTCTCATTTCCAGAACTAGTTTTCGCTTTTTTGGTCATAACTTATTTACATCATTTACCCTTTTTGACTGATTAAATGAAATTATACTAATTTTTTGGAGTTTATATAGTATCAGTTATACTCAAATCCTTTCTTCCCTTACCAGAAAATAGAAAATATTTTTCTAACCAACAGATACTGTATTGTGCTATAATCTTTGTAAACTTTTCCTAGTTGTGATAGAAAATGACATACAATAAACTGACAAATAACGTTTCAGGATGATATTTATAAGAGATTCTGATTAAATTCAAAGATGGAATTATCCTACCAATGGAGAGTCATATTGTACTGCACATGGTTTGTGACATTGACGATCACCCGATCTCCTTCTCTTGCATAGATTGTGGGCCCTGGAAATCTTCCATTCACTGTAACGATCGGTTTCACATGGCACAATCGACTAATATTTGACATGACAATCTACACACCAAAGAATTACGCTTTAGAAACAGTGTCAAACCATTGCATTGGTTGTTCTTTTTTTTTTTTTTTTTTCCGGTATTCTGGGAATTTTTAGCTATTGTATTGAAATTGAATAGCAAGACATTGATTATCTTGGTAATAAATCGAAATACAATACTAAGAACAGTAAACAATTATCCTTAGTACTTGCTAATTAATAAGTCATAACATTATATTTAAGGAGCATCATATCACATATACTATAAAAACCAATGCAAAACCTTGACTTAAGAAATGCCCATTTCAACACCACAAACCTTTGAAAATTGTATTTAAATTTTCCAACTTACATCAAACTGGTATCGTTTCGTGTCGGCATCAGCCTGAATTGAACAACATGCAAGTAGAAAAGCAAGAAACAATGTGGTCTGGATGAAAAAAGCCATTCTGGTACCCTTTCTCAGTCTGTGTGTATGTTTGGTTACTAGGTTTACATTCTCACACACATATATATAAATTTCAAGGTTGATCATATGTAGTGCCTTAGACATCTTTTTGTTAGTAGGTGAGCGCAATCTTTTTTGGCTTGAAAATGATGCTTGTAAGGGAAAGCTGACTGAAACCTTAATTGAAGAAAGCCACAGAATGTGACAGGCTGATTGACCCAAACACAATGCGTCTATGCCAGAAAAAAATTGTAATAATTTAACTTTTAATGGAAAATTATATGTTAACTACATTAAAAGTGGAACACACTTAAGCCCCCATTGCTATATATGTGGAATGAATTAGGACTTCAGGATGACCCAAAAATGATGATTTCTATGTAATTGTACATCTCTGTATCTCCAATATATTAGTTCCATATTATTTCCAAGTAGTACGTTAGTTGAGTGCGCGCGCCTAGCAGTTAGAACTCTATATCTATTGTGTACCTTCAAAATGAGTTTAAAAAAAGTCACGATTGCTTACATTACATTGTAATAATTTCTTAATGATAGAGTTATAATTCAGCAAAGAAAATGCAGAAAACTCAAGACTACTACTTGTATATGTAATACTTGATATACCAAAAACATTATGACATTTAATTCTCACTTGTGTCACAACGTCATACATTTTTTCGTTAAAATAGATATCAAGCGAAGAGGAAATTACTTCGGAGATGAAACTGTCAGTTGGAAGCTCGAGATGGAAATCATAAATCCCAGTGTGGAACTTGGCCGTTAATTAAGGTAAAGATACCGTTCCTATTTTACCATCCATGTTAAATTTCTGAGGGTTAGAAACTTAGGATATCATTTTCTAAAATATCTTTAATAAATTTTCACACAGCTTAAAATGCGTAATGATTAATTTTGGCGATGCAGATCTATCAAATTCAATTTATTTGTTTAAACTAACAAACTCTTTTTATTTATTTTTTTAGCATCTCGAACTCATTTTCAAACTTTCTTGATGCACATACATTACAAAATTTGAGAAATGCTACGGTTGGAGAGATATGGACGTAGGATTTAGTCAAATCTAACCTTATCTCAAATTTGGAAGTTCAAATGACTGATCCGAACCGTTAAATGTGATCTTCATATCGACATCTTCTTGCTATCAAAATTTGCATTTTTTTAATTTTTTTTGTAAATTACTATGTTTTTAGAATTTTAGAAAAGTGTCAATCTAATTAGTTCAGAACCCTCCAATAATAATATTTTTTTTAAAAAAATAAAGCATTCGAAAAAAGTATAAAATTTGGTCAATCGGCGAGGACATTTCAATATGAAGAACATATTGAACGGTTTGAATTGGCCATAAAAATTTTTGAATCTAAAATCTAATCGAATTTGATGGAACAATATGTCAAATCGCGCGCTTGGCCGTAGCATTTCTCTACAAATTTTGTTTGTCCACGCTCATGGTTCGCCTATCTATAATGCACATCTGGTTATTTGTATAATGCATGCATATCTGATTATTGCACTATGCACAATAATTCGATTTCTTATTTAAAAAAATATTGGTCATAAATAGTTGAAAAGTAATTTGGGAACGAGGACTTCGGCATTTTTTTCTTGTGTGCGTGGTAAAAACAGAAAGAGACTAAAGTTACCAACCATGAATTGCACTTTTTGGGCTGCATATAATATTACATTTTTTTTATGATTTAAAGTTTTAGATCGTTTGATCCAAAATTTGTAATCGGATTGATCAAACTTGCAATGTTCGATCGCATATTTGGATATGGATATGCACTGAAATAGTTTAACTCACAGGATTCATTTTCAATATCAATCAGCTGTCTCCAATTTAAGGGTACGAGATGCACTATGAGTCTGTGACCTTGATTACTTGTGTGAAACATTTATAGCAAAAGGAGAGCATCTGAAACGAGCACAAAACAACACATATATATACAGATGAAAATTACATATTATAAAAATTTTGGTGTCATTGTAATATCAGGACTTCACTTTTAAATTAAATTTAAAAATATATATAAAACCCTTCATGCTTTTTATTTTATTATCAACATAAAAAATGTGTCCAATAAACGTTTTATATTTCATAAAATTTATTTTAATATTAGTTTTATGATTTTGTGTAGAGAGGTGTATTCACCCAAACTATACCTTTGACCATTTAATTTATTAATATAAAATGAACATCAAATTTAATAAAAATTTTGTATATTTTTATTCAATCGCTGCAAAAAACATGTCTCCCTTTTCCATATGTATTTTCACCAGAGGTTATTATAAGCTAAAACAGAATGACTCGCAACACACTTTCTGACGGAAAGCGTCGCATAAGACTATACAGAACTAAAGGAGGTCTGTGCAGGGAAAAAGGTTCCCTAGGTATTAGATCGTCTACAAATGTATAGTACACAGACACAGTACACTCGCCGTGCTAGACTCGGTCACTCGGATGTGCGATTTGTATGAGACGGCCAAGATATTTTATTTTTATAGTAAGTATACTGTATAACCAGGCCTACAGGCTACAGCGCATAAAAGAATGTTTGTTCTTGCATTTATTTTTACCCTTTTTAATTAGCTTTATGAATTAAGTTAAAAACTGGAAATTTATATGAATTGAATATTTGAACTATATGTTCTTCGCTGTAAAAATTAAATTGGACTCAATCTGTTATAACCATAATGCTCGTTATTTTTATCAGACAAGATCAATATTGAATATATAATTAAATTTATGACGATAGCATTCCCCATTTATATTTGCCAATTAATTGATCCGGAAAATGTTTGGATAAACATTTTATGTGATTTCTGAAGTACAGGATATAAGAAACTTGCATATTTCATATTTTGATTTGAAGCATTTTATCAATTACCACCAAGCTTTTAAAAAATTTCATTTTTTTCTATTTTATAGCCGTTTTATCTTAATTATTTTCCATTCGTACTGCACTATTGTTTTATCGCCGTTTTATCACTATATAACCGTTTTATCACCGATAAATGTTAAATCACCACCCAACCGTCAAACAACATAAATCACATTTTAAAATCTTGATTACCACCGATAATTAAATTTAGACGTATAACGTGCTTCCTTATGTAGGGAGATATTTAATTATACTTTTCAAGCATCCATAGATTAGCATCTCTCTATTTTTTTTAAGGTTAGTTGGCAAGAAGCAGCCAATTGAATTTTATTAACAATTAAAAAAAAGGTAACATATATACTAGTTGCATTAAATGTGAGAAATTATATAATATAACATATATAAAGATCGAAGAGGCGAGGCACACTGTGTTATGGACAGTGCTTAGCTATATTCTTTTTATTGGATTTTCTGTGGCTTTTGTTCTTTGTAATGCTGGTTGCTAATCCCTGGTCCGCTTCGTATCCTGCCGCTCATTTTGTTCCATGCCTAATTCAAGGTGTCCCACTGGAAATAAATAAAAAGAAAGGAAGAGAAGGTGCACATCAGCACATGCCTAAACTAGAGGTGGTACGCTATAATTATGTTTCAGTCCATAATTATTTTGATAAGGCTTTTTAAATTAATTTTGATTTGTATTTACTCCAAAATTTTTCCAGATTAATTTTGATTTCGGTTTTTATTTTAAATTAATGAACATATTTAATATTATTATTTTAAAGATAAATATGTTGCTAATAAAAATTTAAAAGTAACTATGCAATTTCGGAGTTCAAAATCCCGAAACAAAATTTTAATTTCGAACCCCGAAATTACATTTTTATTTTAAAGTTTTTATTAATAACATATCACTACACCATTTATTTTTATTAGTACCGGTTTTATATGTATTAGTAGTACCGGTTTTGTAGTGGTACTAATAATAGGGGGTGTTAAAAATAATAAAAAACCGGTACTAAACAGGCGGTATAATGAGCTTGTTGGAATTGGCGGGAGGGATTTTTAGTACCAGTTTTTAAACTAAAACCGGTACTAAAAAGGCGGAATAATTAGGTTGCTGGTATCGGAGGCTATGATTTTTAGTACCGGTTTTTAGTTAAAAACCGGTACTAAAGATACATGATGAAATTTTGTGAGTATTTTAGTACCGGTTTTTTTACTAAAAACCGGTACTAAAAATCATTGCCGCCGATAAAAAAAATGATTTTTAGTACCGGTTTTTAGTTAAAAACCGGTACTAAAATTAAGTAAAAAAAAAAAAACTTTTTTTGTTTCTGGGGCTAGCCCCTCTTTGCTAGCCATCAATATTTGTACCAATATATACCAGCGGTATATATATATATGCATATATGCATCCATACAATATCAAAACACAGAAATATCAAAACACATAATAATATCAAAATCACATATATATATATAAGTCACTACAAATCACATATATACTTAATCAATTACCCATGATGACCTACAAGTGCAAGTAAAAATCCAAACCACTCATTTACAGTATAATTAATCTCGTCTTCACTGTAGCGCTTACCTATCGGTTGCAAAACCTGCATTTTGACATTTCATATAGTTAATAACATATGAAAATTTATAAATTTATAAACTAATCTAATTAAACTTGATTTAGTAGATTAAAACTAAATTGCTACTAACTCTAGTCATATACAGTAAGATTAATTAAATTTAATCCATACCAATGGGAGGTCCTGGTATAGCGTACAGTGATCAAGTATCTTGCGTAGGTTTGTCATCGCATAAAAACCGCAATCTATATAGTTTGGTTGTCGTGGACTCTACAAGGAAAAAAAATTATACTATTAAGTTTAAATTTAATAAATTAGAAATGAAATTAAACTATATATATTAGTTGAAATTATGTACTGGAATCATCTGAACTTCAAACTTGGGAACTTGAACCAATCTTGACAAAGCTCTGCAAAATTAAATATAAAGTTACAAAATTTATTTCTAGATATTAGTATATAACTAAATAATGCATACATATATTTTGTTAATTCTAAACTTACTGATCGTAATTTCTTAGAATTGGAGATTGATAGCCAGACTTTGATTGCAGTGAATCTACTATCCACAACTTCCGTGTTGAGAGTTGTGCGATAATAATCACAAAATGCGACCTGTAATTACATAAATATTGTATTTTGTTGGTGATATAAATATGAAACCGCAAATTTAAAATTTTAATTAAAGTCAAAATAAAAAATTTTATAACTAACCGATTATGATGCAGTAAAACATGATAGGGATCTCTTTTTGCATACTTCTTTAAAAGATTCATTATGTAGCTTACAGTGCCGATTTGATCTTTCTCCACATCGATACCCGAGCACCTTTCTGGATCCCAAAATATCCACTTTTTCATCGCGGTATTCACACAATATTCCCTGCACCGCCTGCATGTTGTATATATATATATGCGCAATTTAATTGTGTTTCTATAGTTCTATATATTTGATTAGAAATATCATATAACTAATAATCAACTATTGTAAAGTTAGGAGAATACTTACAAAACCCAAACTTTAATCGCTTGTACGAAAAGTTCCTCTCGATGGAAAACATGGCCGATATCTTTAAATTCAAGAATGAATGTCTTGACATCTTGAAAGTCGAATGCACCAGGAAGATCGCTGAACTCAGTCACTGACTTGTCGAACATCCTGATATAGTCGTGCATTTTCTTTGCATTAGGTCCAATCTCTGCCAATTTTTCCTCGGAGACGAACGGATCGCGCAATTGAATTTCCACCTCCGTAAAAAATTGATCCACACTCGATTCGTCTTCGTCATCTTCCGTAATCTGTTTTCCCTTGTCTTGCGGAAGAATTTGTGTATTTTGTTTCGCCATTTGCCTCACTTGCTCCTAAACAACCAACATAATAGTCATGGAAATAATATTTTTAAATTTAAATTGTACTAATATAAATAATTACCATAAACTAACTAAATTTTAAATAGTTTCTAAGATTTACCAATTTTGTCAGGTCGTAATCCACAAGATGAACTGGCCATCTTAGAAATGAACACATCAGAACACCAAGCCGATCATCTCCGTTAGGAGGTGGAAAAGGTACAATCGAGTGTCTCGCATTATCAAAAACTTCTAAGATTTGTACCTTCACTTCACCTATACCCACTGGCTCTCCATGGACCGTCTCACTGTAAGTCTGTGCAGATCTAAATAATCATTATAAAAGTCAATAACCTCTTCTGCCACATATCCTTCAACCATACTTCCTTCGGGTCGAGATCTGCTTCTCACTAACCCTTTCAATTGAGTAAAATATATGCGTTTTTTCTTTTCTTTTCCCGGAAATATAGTACCGGTTTTTTTAAAAAACCGGTACTAAAAATATATACTGACAATTACCAATTTGCCACCATGTATTATTTATACCGGTTTTCTTAAAAACCGGTACTAATAGTCTGGTACTAAAAATCTTTTTTGGTGTAGTGTATATATCCTTAAAATAATAATATTAAATATATATGTTAAATAATAAAACCGCCATGATATGGGACTCCATCAATCTCGGCCTCTTTTTTATTATCAAATTCATAATTGAAATCGTAGGAACTTTGGAGTTTTGACATAGGAAGTAAAGAGCAGTCCCATAAAGTTTGACAATTGACAGCCCAAAGTTTTAAAATGCCCAAAGAAAATTATTTAAATGAAGTATTACGCAATTTTAGAACTTTGAATTTAGGTCAAAGTAAGCTACAAACTTAAGATACTTAAACCAAAAGAAAACAGTAACAACAATAAGAAGTAAGTGATAGAACATCTCTTAGAAAGTAAGAATTTATAACATTGCTATAAATAATAAATTGAACAAACTATTCCATTCAATGAAAGAAAATAATAAAACAATGCTTGTATGTACAATCAAATTATTTACAATATGAATTCAACAAATGAAGTAACACATACTCCTGGCCTTTTTGCATGAAAGTACTTGAATTGTAGAATAATATACAAGAACATATTCCGAAGAATAGTTGCTGATCTACATAATTTCCTCATTTCTTGCCTTAATGAGGTGGCTTTATGAAAGAAGTGGGCGTAGGTCGGAGCCACTCTAAGCCGTTAATCCATGCTTTGGTTATAAAAGGGCTTGCCTCAGGGGGTGAAAGCTGGTGGGACCATGCAACTCTTTTCGAGAGGTTCGAACCGGGACCATAGCACCGGTACTCCCCATAATATGCTGTCCTGTGATATGTCAAATTGTAATTTATTAATTTTCAAAGAGTATTACACAAAAGATTACCTGCCAAATATCTGCCATGCATTTTGGTTTCAAGATTATTATACTTCTGGTTGACAAAATGGTTGTTTGCTCAATTAAGAAAGTTTAAAATAAAAAAATGAAAGCACATAGATATCCAACAAAATTTCATTCTGACGGGAAGCTGGGAGCTCTCATTTCTGTAGAAAACTTCATTGCGTCTAAAAGTTGTAGACTTAACAAAGGAAAATAGCAAAGGTAAAAGGGAGTTCATAATATTTCCTAGTTCATTATTTCATTTAATAAAAGGAGTATCCAAAAATTAAGCAGACTTGCTGATGTGAACCAGTGGCAAAGGCACACAAGTATGAATTGATCAAGGTTGTATAAGAAAAAAAAAAAGGCAAATGTAAAAAAGATACAGTGATATTGCTTAGAGATAGAAAGTAAGAGCAATTGATCACCCAATTATATACCTTTGATTATCGCTGTTGCCCCAATCATCCCAGCCTGAAGGTAAAACTGAGGAAGACATGTAGCTGAATGCAAACACAACTCGCGAAAAAGCACCCCACGGCCTGCCCAGAGTTAAGGTCCCTACTCCTACTCCTGTTACTTTGCATGCAAAGAAGCTAAACCCAGTATTTTCTCCTTCACTTGACCTTCTCTGGGCTGTGATGGCACCCCCATTTGTCGAGATTGAATTCAAATGGCATTTCTGGAAAAAAGAAAGAAAAGAAAAAGGGGAGATTTTTTACCTTTCCTGTTTGTAATGCTTAATGCATAGTGATTAGTCTACAAAACAGCTCTTTTAAGTTTGTTGAAAGTTATTGATAACATAATTTAGCGATTTTTGAACATCTTCTAAATCAATTTATGCCAATCTTGTCTAACTCTCAACTCTGCAATATTACATATTAACTAGCCTTGAATAGGCAAGTGCAATGGTCAAAGAGCCTTGTAAGTTACCAAAGGAAGAAGGCTAGGTAGTAGGTACCTCATAAAATGAAAGACCATTGCCGAAGATGAAGTCCGTGGTACCCTGTATGTAGCAGTTTTTAAAGTAATGCCGACGGGAATCATCCAATAGTGTGTCTTGGAAGGAGAGAAATCTACATGCATAGAAGGCAGCTCTGTCTCCTACTATTCTGAGGGCAATTGCTGGTCCATTTGGCCCAAATGTGTTCTGTAGCATAACAAATGCACAACTTAGTACTGTTCTCGATCTCTTAGTGTAATTGGTTGATTGATCATACAGCATTATTTGAGGTTTTGAACAAATTGGTTGGTACGGTCACATCCAATATCATATTGATGTTATTTTCAAAAAATACTTTGGCAGTATTCCTAGGATTTATGTATTTCTGAGAATCTGCTGATTATTAATTTGAATTTCTGATAATCTTATAATCAAAAGTATATCCTAAGTGTTATATATATCTGTGAATTAATACCAAATAATACTAATAAGTGGACAGTTCTTGGATGAATTATTGGACATAAAAATAAGAATATATAGAATGGCTATATAATAAAAAAAAAAAGTATGCATTTGAAATGAAATAGTATTCTTTTCTTGTACTTGAATAGTTAGATATCTCCCGACAAAATCTGAAGCCAAGATGGAGACTGTAGGAGATTGTTGATTGAACCAGGCTTCATTCCAGGTAATAATAGTTGTGTTCGCATTTCTACCACTTAAAGTGATATAAGGTTTGTCTTCTGGTACCACAATCTTCTCACTAAAACATAAAACAAAATATTTGTCAGACTATCATATACAGTATATACTTGTCATGGAAAATATCATACAAAATTCTGATACCATATTAGTCCTGAACAGTGCACTGGTATATATGCTATGATACTCACACCATACGAGCAATGTACTTCTTATACAGCAAGTTTTGATGGAACTTGAAAAGGTTGCAAAGTTGCAATGACAGTGTGAAAAATTTCAGAGGATGAAATTACCTGTACACCCCTGGCGCTATTAGAATGAAAGTTTCAACTGAATTGTTTGATGGCACAGAATCAATGGCATCTTGTATCTTTGTGTAATGTCCACTTCCAGATTGATCGACTCTTATAAGCACAGCACTTGATGAATAAGCCACATCTAAGCTTGACATGACAAAAAATGCCAGCAAACTGAAACAAAGTAATCTTTTGCTACACATGGTTGCAATTCTCTATGCTAGTAATAACTATAATTGATAGTATGATTCTGATTGGTTGGGTAAACCATCGTGCTTATTATATATATATGTTATATGTAGGTATAATTTTGGGAGACGTGTTTGTAGAGAAGATTGACTTAGCATGGGCATACTGGAATTTGTACAATTAAGTTAGTAAAAGTCAATCGAAGTTGATGTTGTTTCAAGTTAGTAATGTTTGTGTACGTGTATGAAATGCAGCTGTATTAATTAGATTGAATTTGGCAACATCATGATTAAGTTGCAAGGAACCTTGGAAATTGTATGGTAGATTTCTAGTAATTTAAAAAAGAAAGGTTTTTATCTCAAACAACAACAACAACAACAACAACTACTAAGCCTTTTGTCCCAAATAAGTTGGATAAGTTAGAAAAAAAACCCAGCAAGAAAAAACATCCAAGAACAAAAAAATACATAAAATAAATACTAATAATAGTAATAGCAATAATATCAATAATAACAATACTAATAATAATATATATAATAATAATAATAGTAATAGTAGAAACCTACACCTCAACCATGATCTAATAAAGTGACCTACAAACCAATGGCATCGCTTCTACCCGTAGGTTTCAATGTCATGGCTCTGGTACATGAATTTCTAACTTCCAAGCGCTCCTATCGATCGCCAACTCCTTGGAGATGTTCCATTCTTTAAGGTCTCGTTTCACCGCTTCTTCCCATATCAATATTGGTCTCCTTCTGTCTTTCCGTGTGTTTTCGAAATGATTAAGAATTTCGCTACGCACCGGTACCTCCAGAGGTCTGCGTTGGATATGTCCAAACCATCTCAAACGATGTTGGGTCAGCTTCTCCTCTATTGGTGCAACCCCAACCATATCCCGTATGTCATCATTTTTAATCCGATCTCTCCTCATGTGATCGCAGATTCATCGCAACATACGCATCTCAGCTATACTCATCTTCTGGACATGCCGTCTTTTAGTAGTCCAACATTCTGTGCTATACAGCATCGCAGGTCTAATCACTGTCCTATAAAACTTGCCTTTTAGCTTCTGTGGGACTTTCTTATCGCATAAGACGCCTGATGCTAGTCGCCATTTCACTCACCCTGCTCTTATCATATGACTAACATGTTCATCTATCTTGCCATCGCTCTGTAGCATCGACCCCAAATATCGAAAGGTGTCTTTCATAGATACTACCTGTTCGTCTAAACAAACATCTCCATCTTCTAGTCGTACCTGACTAAACTCACATCTCATATATTTCGTTTTAGTTCTACTAAGCCTAAATCCTTTAGACTCTAGAGTTTGTCTCCACAATTCTAATTTCCTATCGACCCCGTCCTACTTTCATCGACTAGCACCACATCATCAGCAAAGAGCATACACCAAGGAATCTCTCTCTGTATATCCTTCGTGATCTCATCAATCACTAAGGCAAAAATATACAGGCTCAGAGCTGATCCCTGATGTAGTTCTATTTTAATAGAAAAGTCACTAGTCACACTATCACATGTCCTGATGCAAGTAACAACACCATCATACATGTCTTGGATGAGAGTAACATACTTGGTGGGGACTTTCTTCTTTTTCGGTGCCCACCACATGATTTTTTTTGGTACTTTGTCGTATGCTTTCTCCAGATCAATGAAAATCATATGTAGATCTTTCTTCTGCTCTCGATATCTCTCCATCAACTGCCTTATCAAGAAGATAGCCTCCAAAGTCGACCTCCCAAGCATAAAACTAAATTGGTTTTTCGAAACGTTTGTCATCCGTCTCAAGCGATGCTCGATCACTCTCTCCCAAAGCTTCATTATATGACTCATAAATTTAATCCCTCTATAGTTTGTACAGTTTTGAGCATCTCCTTTATTCTTGAAGATTGATACTAGAGTGCTTCTCCTCCACGCATCTGACATCCTATTTGAAATAGTTTGTTATATTAATTCTTGGTGATTTAGAACCAGCTCTTGGTCTAGTGGCAAAGAGCAATGCATCTTGAGTGAAATATCACAGGTTCGAAATCCGACTGGATGGTCTTTCATAGACATTTAATTTAAAAATAAATTGGGACACTTGACCCTAATTTTTCTTAAAAAAAATTAATTCTTGGTGATTCTGCTTGAGCTGGAGCAATCAATAAGTTCTGAATTCTACATCCTAGCAGAAGCCTCAGACATCATAAAATCACTCATGCAAATACTGTACTACATTATTGTTTATGGCATGAACTCCCACATTAATGCCATAAAACATTGTCAATAATTATTATTCACCTGAAATCTCGGTTTTCCTTTAAAATGAAGAAAACCCACGTCATAGGGGTGTAATAGTGCTAATCAACTTTAATTAATCTTATCTTCCTATCTGATATCTTAAGATAACTTGAGGAGAGCTATTTAAGAAACCTGAAATAGTGTAATCCACGTAACTACTGCATTTCAATTGATTCTCGGAAAAAGGGGGATCTCAGCTACTACTTAAAAGCAATGTCTATTTTGGAATCTTTATTATTATTTGTTGTTTGAATGTATGCCTGTCAAAAAAATTTTAATCAAGCTGCATTCCTTCCAAATTATATACATGTTTCTTATGTCAAAATTAGCACCGATAAGCACGAATAGTTGAAAAAAATTGGACAGCATATTTATAATGTGTAGGATTTATGCTTAGGACTTTCTAGTTTTTTCTTACTTTTAGTTTAGTTTTTTTAATTTCTTATTCTTACTTCTTGTTTTTTTCTTTTTTCCTTTTGTAAATAACTTTTCTTTTAATACAATTGTGTCGGCGTGGTAATTGCCACCTGACCCTAAAAAAATGTGTAGGATTTGGAATTCTACTGGGTTGCTTTTCTACTTTTTCTTTGAACATTTGTTAGTATTATTTAGTTGATTTTCGGTGTAATTACAGTCTAACCGAATAAGCCGCGATAATTGTCAGTTTGTTTGATTAGTTCAAGTTCCAGTTGATCTATATATATATATTTTATGGTTGGATCAAATATGACTTTCGAAACCGAAAAATTTAGTTTGACTTTTCTTGGTTTGGTTTGTATCGAATTGGACCGTTAAATTCTTGTTTGACCTTGTTTGGTTTGTTTTGTGTCGAACCGAGCCGTTGGCACATGTAGCTCGTCTGGCACTACAGGTCATTGGGCTAAATTTTGTAACAGGTCAGTAGTCTGCACATACATCTTAATTTGTCTCCATAGTCAAAACAGGTTTAATCCTAGAGTGTTTTGATCATCTTTTTAATGTGGATTTAGAAATAGTTAGGATCATTTTTAATCCGGATTAAAAAGATGATCCAAACATCTTAGGAATAAAAATTTAATCCGGATGTTGGACCACTTAAAAATAACACTATAGATAAAAAAAAAAATTATTATTGATCGTTTAGGATTAAATATTTTAATTCCGAATAACTAATCCTACCATTAATCTCATATGATCCAAACAGAGCCTCAGCTCCAAAAAAACCATCAATCGGCGTATTATGCTAGGAACTAGGCCCAATTGATCCTTGGGAATACCATACCGGTAGGTATAGCCCTTTTTCAACTTTTTGTTTAGATCTTTTTATTAATTTAAAGTTTAATGTGTTTTATGTTTAGTTCATAAATTATGCCCTTTTGGGGCTTTGCCTTTGCAGGACTGACACGAATATACCAAATTTAAGGTGCTGGGTATCCATTTTCCAAGAAAAATTCATGTCCCGAAATGAAAGAAAAGAACTCCTGTTGCGGAGGGTTAGATAGAGAGAAGCTCTGTACCTCTTAAAAACTCCATTGGAGAATGGTAATGGCATTCACAACACTTGCAACTGCGCGACTAAAAAAATCAACAATTTGTTTCATATATTGCAAGGTAGCGATTTTTTTTTTTTTTAAAATCAGTGATTTGGGTTGCGTTAAAAGTTCAGTTTACTAAACGCCACAAATTATATATATAAATCTTTCCTCTTAATGTTGGAATTTTGTTAATTTTCGGTTTCAATTTTCTTAAATTATAGTGCTAAGTTATGTCAGTTTGTGTTAGCTGTAGGTTGCACTTGAGCATGTAAAAAAAAAAAAAAAATAGAGATGAAAGTGATTTAGGTCGCATTAGTTATACCCAATCTTCAGTCCATTGTGCTGTATTCTTTTTAACTAAATCTTAGAACAAATTCTACTCTTTTGAAATCGAGCTCATGAGTTATTGCAATTATTAGAAGTTATTGGTGAATTAAGTCAATTAACCATATTAATATTGTATATTTCCGTCCTTCATTAATACCACATATTAACCAACTTACCCTTTTTTTGAAGTATCAAGACACACAGAGCATACACAATAAATCTTCAACAGTTGCTGTATTGGACACATATTTTGTTTAGAAATAAAATTCCCTGATCCAGACTGTTAATTGAAGTAGGTAAAGCATGCAAGGAGTTGCAAAAGCAATCCGTATCCATGGAAGTCGGCTCAAGCAAGCAGTGCTACAACATATGAGCACTGACAATTTATCCTTGGCCAATTTGATGATCCGCTTTCAGACTGACACGCGAAACACAACATTAGCTCACAAGGGATTAGAGAACATAACTGTTGCTGAGATTTTGAAAATAAAGGGTGAACATGAGGCTGGTAGTGTATACTGGTGCACCACCAGCGATACGGTCTATGATGCAGTTCAGCATGTAAGTTGTCTTTAGTAATAATTATTACTATTTTTAAATTTGTCATGAAGTATTATGAAACATTCTGCTCACTTTCTAAAATAAGGAGAAATTTTGTATACAGATGACAGAGCAGAATGTGGGAGCTCTTGTTGTGGTCAAGCCTGGAGATGACAAACTTGTTGCGGGTATTATTACTGAGAGAGGTACAAGAATTTCCCGCATATCTTTTCTTCACTTCAACAAAAAGCTTGAGAAAGCATAGCTGGAAAACTGAAAGGATAGTTACACTTACACATCGATAAACAGGAAAAGAATGGTAGCTACAAAAGGGTCCATCTAGGTATAGAGGTACCAATTGGATAAGAGTCCATAATTCAAATTGCTGCGAATGGAAACGTTCCTGAAGTGTTGCTATAAAATATTAACTGACATTCCGGTGGTTGTTTAATATTTATTCATCATATGTTTCGGTTCCCTCTCACCACAAAAAAAAAAAAAGAAAATAGAAAGAAAAAAAGAGTTTCTAGAAATCAATTCTTTAAACCTTCAATATTTATCTTTATTTTGGCATTCGAATTATTTAAAGGCAATCAATGACAATAAATTATAACTAATTTATAAAATTGTTGAAATTATAATATTATAGATTATCTAAAAAAGATTGTTGTTCAAGAAAGATCATCTAAGGATACCCGAGTTCGTGAAATTATGACTGATGAGGTAAACCCTAATAGCACCAAAAAAAAAAAAATATCAAATTCCTTTGTTTTCATTAGGTCGATAACTTTTATTCAATGTTTTTCCTCACTTGCAGAACAAACTTGTTACAGTCAATTCTGATACAAAGATTCTTCAAGCAATGGAGTTAATGTCAGGCATGATATTATAAATATTCTCATCTAATTTTTGTAAAATCCACATGTTCTTATATATAGACAGGGGAATTCCAGTTGGTATCATTTGAGGTGTACATAAAACAATTGATACAAAGAGATGCTTAAAAATAATCCCAACAGAACTGGTACAGTAGTGATCCATATGTTCCTTGTAGGGTTGTAACAATTATCAAAGCCTTATTAGTGATAAAGATACTTTATTCTATACTACATATTAGAGAATGCAATTCTTGAATTGAGGAATAATAAAATGTTCCTTTTTTTTTTTTTTTACAATGAGAGCAGATAAGCACATCCGACATGTACCAGTGATAGACAAAAGAGTAGTTGGTATGATATCGATAGTGGACGTGGTGAAGGTCATTGTTGACCAGCAGCATCAGGAGGTCAAACGTTTGAATGAATTCATCAGAGGAGACTATTATTAACTTTTATGTATAAGTGGGATCAGGGCATAATGTATTCCAACTCGTGTGGACAAACTACGAGGTCTTCCAGTGCCTTTTCTGGTATGCATTTGTGACAGTCATTATTTCTATTAGACAGATACATTGTAGGCTTAGTAGCATACTGAGACAAAGCATAATGTTACTGTATTTTATGTTGATGCTTCTTTCCCATTCTTCTTACCAAAAACAGTTTGTACTTTAGTGTTATGTTGATTCATTCTCGCAGACCATGCTCATAATTTATCACTATTGATGGTAGGTTGATTTTTTTTACTTTTACGGTGCTGTGCAAAATGACTCTAAATTTTATGATTTCTGACATTACTATTGATGTAGAACAGGATTAATTATTCAATTGCTATTAGATTTTTGAATCTTGAATTATCAATACCAAAAAGAGGCATTTGATCGATCTTCAATTATTGTCGGTTACTTGTTAACTCTAAATGCTTCAGCATCACCGATTACCACAAAGAAGTTCATTCGTGTTCTTTTGCTTTTAGTCAAGATTTTTTGTTGATGACTCAAATTCAACTTTGTAATAATGCCATCACCTCTAACATGTACAGAAATCTGCTAATTGGGGCATCCATTTCCATTGAAAAAACTTCTAAAAATAAAGACTACTTTTGTTTCATAAAACATAACTAAGACTATGAGAGTATTTTTGTTTCATCGGATCTGAATTTTCCCAAAGAATGGCTTCAGTTGTGTTTTCTTTAGTTGTTTTGTGATTCTCAAACAACTCTAGGTATTTATGTAAGAATGCTGGCTGTGGGCCACCGGTACCAAGGGAAATGGGTGGTACCGCTGTTTACAGGTTTTTATTCAAGTGCTTCTTTCCGCACTGGAAAAGAGGTGGAATATCCATTTTGTTTCAAAAAAAAAAAGGAAAGAAAATAAAAAGCTGAAGAAAACAAATCCAATAGCTTTACAACAAGGATTTAATAGAAATATTTTCCATATTCAGCCCAACAGAAAATTGATGCAAGAGCTTGTGGGGGGTAATACAATTGCTCTACTAGTACAAAGATAAAACTTTGTAATGCGCACAGACTCACTAAATCCACGCACAACGGCATTTCATATTCCAAAGAAACTAATTTGACAAACCAGCACCTGCTTATGGTCTAGGCTCCTGGTTATGCTAATGAAGTTACCTAATGGTTGAATAAGTCTGGAACTCCTGAGATGTAAAATGAAATGGCTGATGTGGCACTGGATTCCTGTTGGGGGACATAGGAAGGGGAGAGAAAAATTAGTATAATTAAGGGTACTATTGGAGTAGATTTTGTTGCTTACCTTCTTATATTATATTGCACTGTTCCAATTTAGTCTTATTTCTAGAAATTTCTTGGCATATGTCAATGTGTAAGCATAAATTCATCTCTTAATTGACCTACCATGTAAACCACTGAAGAGAACTATAGAGCAATTAGAAACCAAATTGGGATCAACAGGTACACAATCCGTGAGTATTAGTTTTTCCATTGGTATACCTGTTAACAGCTCTAACTGTGTCTCAGCATGATAACTCAAATTCCAAAAGAATAGAAATTAAATTGAAAGAAATGGGGAAGCAGGTTTAACTGCCAACTGGAGATATGCCAACAAGAACATGGTAAGTACTGGTATGAAGCAAAAGGAATTCAGTAAGGAACTTACGGCCGTGGTCCGTATATCTTAATTTGTCTCACATGTGTATCCCTTCCATTCAGATGATTAGAAAGTATTCCAATTTGAAGCATAAATGTGTTGACAAATATCTCCCTGTATCGGGTCAAAATAACAACAAAAGAAAAGATAGTGCTGGTTACCACCATTTTAAAATGCACACTTTTCAGGTGTCAGGAAAATCTTCATAAATGATGATACCTGGGGTCAGTACCCGAGAGAGACACATGCACCCAACCAACAGGCTTGACAAGCTCTACAGTCTTTATCTCCTAGACATGTAAACAACAGCAACAGGATCAACATCATCATAATAAAACTTAATCAGCCTGTCAGGTGAATAAAAAAGAAACAATAAATAAGAGGACAAGAAGAACCAACCTTCAAGTTATGGAAGCCATCACCAGCTCTGATAGAAATTTTACTCGGTGTGTAGCTTTCATCAAGCTTGAAATCAACATAGAGAACCAAAAGCTGTACAGAAAGACAAATAATCCAAGTTTAGAAAAAAAGAATAAAGAGATAAATGAACATAAATTAGATTGCACTATTTACCATACTTGTAATTTGACCTTCTTCTCAAATTGAATATTCACCAAATGTGGCTGAGCTCCATCCGACCTGAAGATAATTACAATTCATTAGATAAACCATCTCTGAAGGACAATTTTCCATTTTACACTAATGCCCATGACTTTTTTGTAGCAAAATCTGAACATAATGTGTTGGCAGTTATTTAATACTACAACTACACTATACAGGTATTATTTTTTTTTCTTTTCAAAAGACTGAACTGTGTGGTTGTTCAAGTGAAAGTAATAAATAACAGAACTGAGTATTATTTATCACAATGAGGCTAATTGAAGGACACAATTTGAACTTTGTACCAGCCATCCATTAATTACAATCACCATCAGTAATAAGCATATAAAAAAAAAAAAAAAAATCTACACTTCCAACTAGTTACTCGTAAACAGTTAAATTAAACTCATTTCCAATTCTTTTGGGCTCGACCAGACAAAAAGATATAGGTATTTATCTTTACTAACTGCCAGAAGGTGTCGAGATTGGAATCGACGAGGCAAGAGACGCCATTGCCAGGCTTGAAGGAGCTAACAGTCCAAGCTGCGTTCTTTCCCACTTCGCGAAGCCACTCTTTATCCGCTTCCAGCTCAGCGCTTCCTCTCAGCCTGGCGGCGCCGCCTCCCTCCACTCCTCCCGCCGCCGTCGCCACCTCCTCCTCCCCTTCCGACTCGGTCGCCATCCTTTTCCTTTCGCATAAATTAAGTGTTTTAAAAGAAAAAAGAAACAAATTTTACCTCCAAAATAAATTGAGAGAGTTTTACATCACAAGACCCATTGGGCTAAACATGTTTTATATTGGGCTTTAGTACTCTTATCTTGGATTCAAATTCAATATTTTTTTTCTTTTTGAAAGAGCCGAGGTTGAGGTATATATTATTATTTATTAGTATCTAATAAATCCACTACACACTGACACACGCTAAAATATAACTGAGATTTTAGAATTTATATATATAATATGTTTATAAAATTTAATGCTATTTTATTTTTTTTAAAAATAATTAAAATTATTAAGATTACTACTATTATTAATTAGATGATTATTTTTTAAAAGAAATACGAGACCTACTACATTAAATATGTTCCTTTCTCACAAAAGATGAATAAGTCAGGTAAAGGAGAGGGAAGATGTTAGGAAGCAAGTGCTATGCTTAATTTTAATTTTGTTACTAATTAACCTCATTAAAAGAACAAGCAAGTGACGGATCTAGCTATTCATGCGATTTTACACTAAAACAAGGAGAAAAAAATGTACCTCTTCTAGTCTAGTCCACTAGAAGGCTCGAATCCGGCGATGTCGAGGTTGTGCGCACCACCACGCGTGTCTCGACCTCAAGTCCACCGAGGTATTAACCAAAACCTCGATCTATGCTAGTAGATGAGAGGTTAAGCCTAATCCCTTCCTTCCCTTTGGCTTAATTAACTATTTAATTGGATGGATGTAAGAGGTGCTCAACACATGAGCTTAAGAGAGCAATGGAGGAGAGGAAAAATTCTGAAATTTTTCCTTTAATTTTCGTCCAAAATATGAGGGAGAGAGAAAAGGACAAGGTCGCTAGGGTTTGGGCTCCCAAAGTGGTCCTTTTATAGACCAACCACTCTCTCAAAAAGTTGTAACTAATTTACAACTATGCCATCACTAGGGCAGCCATAAAATGGACCTAAATGGGCTCCATCAATTATTTAATTGGTCCTCTAATTCAATTAATTAGTGACCCAATTAATTGCTCTCAAGTTGGACATTTAATTTACCATTTAAATATAGGCCCGTTAGCTCAAATTAATTACTTTAATTAATTCATGTTGAACAAATTAATTATCAACACTTTGATAATTATTTAAGGATTAGTATATGCATTAATTTATTTCTATATGATCCGTTTGACTTAATTAATTAATTATGACGGTTCGCAACAGTACATAATTAATTAGTCAACATATCATATTGTTGCATTCCTTAATACAACCAAATAAATAATGCACGCATGGTCAAAACCTATTTGTGTGACCCTTTGAGGGTTTATGCTCTGTTGGACATGGAAAAATAAATCGCTATTTATTTTCAATAATCATAAGCGGTATCTAGCAACACGTTATGATTCCCAATTCGCATAAATAAATACTGTACCAATACAGTATTTCAATCCTGCATAAGAAATAGAGTTTCTTATTGTTTTGATTCCTATGTCACATGATATCCTTGTGTAATCCAAGATAGGAGTGTGTCATTCTTGCAGATTACACGTTTCTTGATCTAGAGACGATCGCACAAGTTGCTAGCAAGCGATCTATCTCCATCAAGGGGCCCAGTGGATATCATCGCTCACTAGGTGTACTAATGAGGGGACATATGGTTGTCTTGATGATCAGTTTTTCCCCGCACAATTCAAGAGAACATAAATAAAGTCGTTATAGCAGCCCTTATCAAGAATCAGCATTAGACGATATTTATAGAACCTATCCTCATGTGGAAAAACTGGACCATCTCAAACTCGGAATCAAACACGTATGAAATAAATAATGACACATAACACAATCCATATATTTATTTCATTTGGGTCATGTCCTGTACTATGTTCCAGTAACATATACATATGTAATTAAGTTAGTAACTCCTTACTTATGATTTGCAGAACTTAATCATCACTTAACTTACATACTAGTCTTATCTGATAATTAATGTTCCTCATTAATTATCAAGACTATGGACAGTTTCGATTTATTATTGTCATTTAAGTATAAATGAACCACAGTGAACCACGATCCAGATCCTCAACCTGAATGAACTGTCAATAATAAATCTAGAAACAAATGATCAAATATCATCAATAACATAAACTAATATAATAATCAACCAACTGATTGGCTTCTAGGACATATCTCTAACAATCTCCCACTTGGCCTAGAGTCAATCAACAGTGACTTCTAGCCAGTGCATAGTACTCAATGCAATATCAAAATATATACATGTCTCATACTAAAGCCTCAAAAGTAAAGATACAACTCAGAGCCACTCAGGCATGCGTCTAATCCCCATGGATGCAACATGCAGGTCATGTGCGGCTCGAGACAGAGGCTTTGTCAGAGGGTCCGCTGTGTTCGCGGCACCGTCCACCTTTCTGACCTTGACCCAACCGTCATTCACCAACTGACGGATAAGATGGAATCGGCGTAGAATGTGCCGAGTCTTCTGGTGAGACCTAGGCTCCTTCGACTGAGCTATGGCTCCCGTGTTGTCGCAGTAGAGATCTACCGGACCTGAGATGCTCGGAACCACCTCCAGCTCGGTCAAGAATTCCTTGATCCAAACGCCTTCCTTTGCTGCTTCACCAGCCGCTAAGTATTCTGCTTCGGTGACGGAATCGGTTGTGGTATCCTGTTTGGAACTCTTCCAACTCACAGCACCACCATTGAGCAAGAATACAAAGCCGGACTGTGACTTTGATTCATCCCGGTCGGTTTGGAAACTAGCATCGGTGTAACCAGTTACAACGAGCTCTTGGTCTCCACCATACACGAGGATGCTATCCTTTGTTCTTTTTAGATACTTGAGGATATTCTTGACTACAGTCCAGTGTGACATGCCAGGATTGGCTTGGAATCGACTAGTCAAACTAATCGGATATACCACATCGGGGCGAGTGGATAGCATGGCGTACATGATCGAACCGACCACAGAAGGATACTTGAATTGCTCCATGTACTTCCTATCTGGTTCAGTCGAGGGACACTGAGTCTTACTCAAGTGTATGCCATGTGACATAGGCAAGTAGCCCTTCTTGGAGCTAGCCATCTTGTGTTTTATCAACACTTTGTCAATATATACATCTTGGCTCATGCCTAACATCCTTCGAGATCTATCCCGATAGATCTTGATTCCTAGGATGTAGGCGGCTTCGCCCAAGTCCTTCATTAAGAACACCTACTTCAATGAAGTCTTGACTGCATTCAACTCGGGAACATCATTCCCGATCAAGAGTATATCGTCAACGTACAGAACAAGAAACACAACCACGCTCCCACTAAACCTCTTGTAAACACAAGGTTTCTTTTCGCTTTGGATGAAATTCAACTTCTTGACCTCTTCATAGAAGCGCTAGTTCCAACTCCTCGATGTTTGCTTCAATCCATAAATGGACCTTTGAAGCTTGCATACCTTGTTAGCATTCTTTGAATCCACAAAACACTCGGGCTGTGTCATGTACACATCCTCTTCCAAATTGCCATTTAGGAAGGCGGTTTTGACATCCATTTGCCATATTTCATAGTCATGAAATGCGGCGATTGCTAACAAAATCCGAATTGACTTAAACATGACAACGGGCGAGAAGGTTTCTTCATAGTCAATACCATGAACTTGCCGATAACCTTTCGCAACCAGCCGTGCCTTGTATATAGTCAAGTTGCCATCTATGTCGACCTTTCTCTTAAAGATCCATTTGTTCTCAACGGGTTTTACTCCGTCGGGAAGGTCAACCAAGGTCCATACCTTGTTGTCATACATGGATTGCATCTCGGATTCCATAGCCTTAAGCAATTCCTTGGAGTCGGATTTCTTTTTCATGTCATCAATGGACAAAGGCTCTTCATTCGCAATGACGAGAACGTCATGCAAACCTAAGTATCTTATAGGTGGACGACTTTCCCTTGTTGACCTCCGTAGGATCGAAGTTTGAGGTTCTTGAACTTGTTCCACAACGGTTTGTGGACTTTGTTCTTGAGCCTCAATTGTGGGAGTGACTTGAACACTATCGACTCGCGATATGTTCGAGTACTCATTCGAGGGAGTATGCTCTAGAACCTCCTCTGCAACTGCTTGTGGAACCGGTTTGGCTACTACCTCGTTTGGCACCACATCGGGAATCACAGGATTGCCTACTTAAGGCATATCTTGCGGTGGTTCATGAATTTCTTCAATGATCACATTACTCCCACTACTTCTTCTTGCGAGAAACTCTTTCTCCAAGAACACACCATAACGAGCAACAACTATCTTGTTCTCGTTACGGTTGTAAAAGTAATAACCCTTTGTTTCCTTAGGGTATCCTACGAAATGACATTTGTCCGATTTTGGTCCAAGCTTATCGCTCAATAGCCTTTTCACATAAGCTTCACAACCCCAAATCTTGAGAAACGCTATGCTTGGTTTCCGACCAAACCAAAGTTCAAAAGGCGTCTTCTCAACAGACTTTTACGGAACACGGTTTAATGTAAATGCTGCGGTTTCTAGTGCGTATCCCCAAAACGATTTAGGCAAATCAGCTTGGCTCATCATCGATCGAACCATGTCTAGCAGAGTTAAATTCCTCCGTTCGGATACATCATTCCATTGTGGCGTTCCCGGTAGAGTGAGTTGTGGAACGATTCCACATTCCTTTAGATAATCACCAAACTCATGGCTCAAGTACTCACCACCTCGATCGGAATGCAAGACTTTGATCTTTCGACCAAGTTGGTTCTCAACTTCATTCTTGAATTCCTTGAACTTGTCAAAGGATTCAGACTTGTGCCGCATCAAGTAGATATACCCGTATCTACTATGATCATCGGTGAAAGTAATGAAGTATGAGTAACCTCCACGTGCACAAATGCTCATAAGTCCGCATACATCGGTATGTACGAGGTCTAACAAGTCACTTGTCCTTATCCTTTTGTTGGGAAAAGGCGCTTTGGTCATCTTTCCTATCAAACAAGACTCACATGTGTCAATTGACTCGAAAGCAAATTGATCCAAGAGACCAACGGTTTGTAATCTCTTGATGCGTTTCTCGTTGATATGACCTAAACGGCAATGCCACATCAAAGTCGCATTCTCATGTGAAATCTTACGTTTTCTATTGTCACGTTCAACACTCAAAACATGTTCGTTAGAAGTATCAAGCACATAAAAACCATTCGATAAATGTGCAACACCATAACAAACATCATCATGCAACAAAGTACAACACTTGTTCTTTATTACAACACTAAATCCATTCATGTCTAAACAAGAAACAGAAATAATGTTCCGAGTGATAGAAGGAACTACATAAACATTTGTTAGCTCCACAACAAAACCAGAAGGCAAAGTTATACCCACGCTCCCAACAACCATAGCGGAGACGCACGTGCCGTTACCGACGCGGAGTTGAACTTTGCCTTTCTCGAGCCGCCTCCTACTCTTTAGGGCCTGCACATTTCGACAAATGTGAGGACACGAACCAGTATCAAATATCCAGTCAGTGCTAGAGGTAGCAAGAAGGGTTTCAATGACAAATATACCTGAGGTAGAAGGCCGGACAGTTCTTGCCTTCTTGTCAGCGAGGTACTTGGGGCAGTTCCTCTTCCAGTGGCCCTTGCCACTACAGTAGTAGCAAACCGTGTCAGAGGAGGCCGGATTCTTTTTACGCCTGGAACCCTCGGGAGCTCCCTTGGTCGAACCTTGGGGCGTCACCGGACCTTTGCCCTTTCTGTTCTTGAGGGACCGTTTCTTGCTCTTCTTGCTCTTCTCGCTCACCGCGAACACGTCCCTAGGGCCCTTCTCCTTCTTGAGACTCTTCTCAGTTTTGACAAGCATATTCTGGAGCTCGTCCAGACTCTTGTCCATGCCATTCATGCGGTAGTTCACAATAAACCCCGTGAAACTGAGAGGCAAAGAGTTGAGAATAAAGTCTTGAATCGCCCCTGATGGGAAGGGCGTGTCAAGCTTTTCAAGCTGCCGAAACAACCCCGCCATCTTCATGACGTGTGGCCCGACCTCATGACCCTCAGCCAATCGAGTATTGGCGACGGCCTTGATCAGTCTAGCCCTTTCGGTGCGGGCCTTGGTCTGGAACATGGTGGAGAGACGAGAGACGATGTCAAACATACCGTAGCCACTGTCCATGAACTCCTTTTGGAGTTCAGACTCCATGACAGCAACAATCAGGACCGACATCTCCATGTCGTCCGAGATGTGCTTGTCGTAGGAATCCTTGGCCTCTTGGGTGGCATCCGACTTGGGAACCAAGGGCAAGGGAGTGGAAAGAAGATACTCCTTCTTCTCAAACCGAAGGGCTAGCCTAAGGTTGCGGTGCCAATCCAAGAAATTGGCACCATTGAAGGCGAGTTTCTCCTTCTCTAAGAGAGAACGTAGCGAGAAAGACGAATGAGAAGACATCTACAATAATTCCAAATTCAAGGTTGATTAGTTTAAGCATTTGTTTTATTTTCTAATAAAGTAAAACTTTCACTACATTTTGTCCCTACATGCAATGAATTTCCAAGATCCCTATTTTCGTCAAGTTGGACCTGCTATGGCACGTCACCTAACACGACTAGATAACGTAGGTTCTACAACCAATCATACAACTATGATTCTTGGTTCGCGTCGCGAACTTCGCCTCGATGTCCAAGCTCTAGTTGGGTCCATCGATAAGCAACATCTCTCTATTTGCTCCTTACAAATCCCTTTATTTGTACCCCGACTATCGCATGACAATCACAACGTCCGCTTGGGTGGACCGCGCCATGAGAGGCAAGCGACGTGAAGGGGATAGAGAGAAGGAGGGCGGTCGGCTTAATCAAATTAATTGGGACAAGCAATTATGTGACTTTGTTTGGTGGTCGTGTCAACATACACCCATACCTATTCTATGACAATTCATAGCATATTCAAACAATCACATAAAATAGTATCTCAAGCATTGTTGTGGGTCTGTATGGCTCCCGCTTGCATATTAGTTTCGTCGCATCTCCATGTAGCAATACTAATCTAATCAAGCCCTCCCACTAATTATCTAGATCATATCTAATAATTAATGGAAATAAATACATGTGAAAAATATCTCTAATTTCCTCCTAATCCTTAGGGGCATGCAAGCCACACAAGTTACATTAAGAATTAATCCAAATTAATTAATAATGGCACCAAAGGCCTTACACATATTCATTCACATGCATTCACATAATTACAACACACAAGGCATTGGAATCTTGAGCCATACTAAATCCACGATCCTCCTACAAAACAAAGTTAGCACATATACAATATAAATGTTTAACTTGTTCTTAATTAACCTCATTAATTAGAGTCTTTGTGCACGCTCGTTGCTCGCTTTTACAAATACAAAGAGACTTAACATTACAACTACTTGTTTAAACCTTTGAAAATTAATTCAACAATCCAAAAACAGAGAGGAGGGTATTCAAGGAGTTTTCTAATTAACATTTCAACTAATTGATTAATTAGAATATATTTTAACTAATTAAAATACGCAAATCGGGACCCGAAAAAATCCGATATTTTTCGGTCACCAAAAAATCCAAAATAAATCCAGAAAACGCCTTACAATGAGTGTAACTACCTGTCAAAATTTCAAGGAGAGATCAGCTACCATCGGGGAGAACCAAAAAAGACAAAATCCCAGACAGCGTGCGAAGCGCCGTTTGAGAAAACTTCTGTTTTGGCCTCAATCTTTCGGTCTGTGCGACCACCCCCTTGATATTTTTCCAGAAAACAATTTACATAGAAAAATACTTTATATACTAGGCTATCAATCCATGAAAAGAAAACCAACAAGGTCTATTTAAAATCATCGAGTTAAATGCCATACAAGTAACTATTCCAGTTCTGAAACAGACCGACGACTGAAACCTTTTGACCTAGTTGAAGCATCAAACCTTTATGAAAATTCATGAAACTAATTTTCACAGAATTATAACTTAAAGTAGAACAACTCTATTCAAACACTTTTGCACAAAGGTATCTCAATAAGTACAGTTTCTCAAAACAATCGGTTTGTTTGAAAAGCCAGATCTGACGACATCTTCACTTTTCACACTTGAACATCTAAATAAAATCCGAAATATGCAACAAATTTTACATATCAAGAAAGAGCATCAAGTTTAAATTAATCCTAGTAAAAAGTTACGGGCAGATATTTTAAAAAAATTAGTCCTACAAGCCACAACAACAGAACTGTGCAGCAGAATACCAGATCTGCGCACCGTTACCGTTTAATTCACCAAAAATTCATAACAACTTATAAAATAGTGAAAGTAGCGCCAAAAGAACCACAACTCATAGATATACAACCTCCATCAAAAGAAAAAACTTTTCAGAAAGCTTTACATCACGAGAAATAAGCAACAAAGAAGAAAAACAGCTTTTTCCAGAACAACAAGCATGCACATCACTAATTAACTTAGTTAATTACTTTTTCTCAACTTAATTAAGTGTAAAATGCTCAAATAGCAACCAAGTCTCTGATACCACTGTTAGGAAGCAAGTGCTATACTCAATTTTAATTTTGTTACTAATTAACCTAATTAAAAGAACAAGCAAGTGACGGATCTAGCTATTCATGCGATTTTATACTAAAACAAGGAGAAAAAAAGATACCTCTTCTAGTCTAGTCCACTAGAAGGCTCGCAACAGTACATAATTAATTAGTCAACATATCATATTGTTGCATTCCTTAATACAACCAAATAAATAAAGGAGAGGGAAGATGTTAGGAAGCAAGTGCTATGCTTAATTTTAATTTTGTTACTAATTAACCTCATTAAAAGAACAAGCAAGTGACGGATCTAGCTATTCATGCGATTTTACACTAAAACAAGGAGAAAAAAATGTACCTCTTCTAGTCTAGTCCACTAGAAGGCTCGAATCCGGCGATGTCGAGGTTGTGCGCACCACCACGCGTGTCTCGGCCTCAAGTCCACCGAGGTATTAACCAAAACCTCGATCTATGCTAGTAGATGAGAGGTTAAGCCTAATCCCTTCCTTCCCTTTGGCTTAATTAACTATTTAATTGGATGGATGTAAGAGGTGCTCAACACATGAGCTTAAGAGAGCAATGGAGGAGAGGAAAAATTCTGAAATTTTTCCTTTAATTTTCGTCCAAAATATGAGGGGGAGAGAAAAGGACAAGGTCGCTAGGGTTTGGGCTCCCAAAGTGGTCCTTTTATAGACCAACCACTCTCCCAAAAAGTTGTAACTAATTTACAACTATGCCATCACTAGGGCAGCCATAAAATGGGCCTAAATGGGCTCCACCAATTATTTAATTGGTCCTCTAATTCAATTAATTAGTGACCCAATTAATTGCTCTCAAGTTGGACATTTAATTTACCATTTAAATATAGGCCCGTTAGCTCAAATTAATTACTTTAATTAATTCATATTGAACAAATTAATTATCAACACTTTGATAATTATTTAAGGATTAGGATATGCATTAATTTATTTTCTATATGATCTGTTTGACTTAATTAAATAATTATGACGGTTCGCAACAGTACATAATTAATTAGTCAACATATCATATTGTTGCATTCCTTAATACAACCAAATAAATAATGCACGCATGGTCAAAATCTATTTGTGTGACCCTTTGAGGGTTTATGCTCTGTTGGACATGGAAAAATAAATCGCTATTTATTTTCAATAATCATAAGCGGTATCTAGCAACACGTTATGATTCCCAATTCGCATAAATAAATACTGTACCAATACAGTATTTCAATCCTGCATAAGAAATAGAGTTTCTTATTGTTTTGATTCCTATGTCACATGATATCCTTGTGTAATCCAAGATAGGAGTGTGTCATTCTTGCAGATTATACGTTTCTTGATCTAGAGACGATCGCACAAGTTGCTAGCAAGCGATCCATCTCCATCAAGGGGCCCAGTGGATATCATCGCTCACTAGGTGTACTAATGAGGGACATACGGTTGTCTTGATGATCAGTTTTTCCCCGCACAATTTAAGAGAACATAAATAAAGTCGTTATAGCAGCCCTTATCAGGAATCAGCGTTAGACGATATTTTTAGAACCTATCCTCATGTGGAAAAACTGGACCATCTCAAACTCGGAATCAAACACGTATGAAATAAATAATGACACATAACACAATCCATATATTTATTTCATTTGGGTCATGTCCTGTACTATGTTCCAGTAACATATACATATGCAATTAAGTTAGTAACTCCTTACTTATGATTTGCAGAACTTAATCATCACTTAACTTGCATACTAGTCTTATCTGATAATTAATGTTCCTCGTTAATTATCAAGACTATGGACAGTTTCGATTTATTATTGTCATTTAAGTATAAATGAACCACAGTGAACCACAATCCAGATCCTCAACCTGAATGAACTGTCAATAATAAATCCAGGAACAAATGATCAAATATCATCAATAACATAAACTAATATAATAATCAACGAACTGATTGGCTTCTAGGACATATCTCTAACAGAAGATAGTAACTTGCGTTATTGCGTAAGATTTTGTACTTTATAGATGAGAGAGATGATCTATCTACCTTATTCTACCATATCTGGAATCTTAGAAAATCTTTATTTTTTTCTCTTTTAATTTTAACTTTTAATGCGAAGATAAGCTTTCATGATTCCAAGTTGCCCTCAGCTACAGTTTATATTTAAACCAGCCAGCATATAATTAACATATATATCATGTTATTACTTTGATTTTCTTGCAAAACAATATTTATAAAAACCTTTTTAAGTATGGAATGAACGTTTTAAATTAAATAAAAATAAAATTATGAAGATTCGAATTATTTCCTCTTTAAGTTATATATCTCATATGTATCGTGGTAGTGAGTTTGGTGTGCACAAGATGTTTGTAAATTAGTTTTAGAGTAACTGTAAGATATATATGATGAATTAGCACATAAAAATTTCGTGTGAATAAACTCAAAAAATTAATGAGAATTTTGAAAGAATGAAGTTATAAATCGCTGACAAATTAGATGCTTCATATTTTCATAGACTGCAAGTTTAATGATTGGCTTTAACAACAAATTTGGAAATTGAGGGTGGGTTTTTAATTTATTTTGTAAATTAATAGTTGTTTTAGGCAGTGTTTTTAATACCGTAACTTACCGGCTGAAAATACTGGTAAAATCGGGAACCGAAATAGTGGCTGGAATAGGAGTATCTGATAAAAAAGAGATGAAATACCTGGAAATATCAGAAAATACCGGATTGATCAATGGCTGGTAGGTGTACCGGTACGGAATTCAAAACCAATACACATTGGTTTTAGGACTCGTCATTTTTTGCACAAGTTAATGTGGAAAGATAAAGTTATCAAGCTGTGCGTGCCTTGCGCACTTATGTCCAAAAGATGAAATTTTACAAAATAAGAAAAAGACATTACCACCTTTTATTTAGCTAGTGTCTTATACTGTTTCCTAAAAGAATGCCAATTACTAGAAAAATTCCCAACAATGTCCCGTAAAAGGCATTATAAGTTGTGGGGAGACCACACTTCGGGGCCCCACACTTCGGGATTTAATTATTATAATACTGGATTCTTAACACTTTGCCATGAAAGTGCCACTAGAAACCGGATTCCGTGTGGCGATCGCTTTCTACAAATTTTATTAAAGAAATCTGTACAGATATATGTTGGTCAATGACGTTTTGTTGAATGAAAACTTTAATTTCAGTCAAACGTTCTACTTTCTAAAGTAGTCAACTTTTTTTTTTTCTGAAGCTTAAATACAGTCAAGGTAGTTATTCACCTAAAATAAAAAAAAAATTAAAATTTTATCTATGACATAGGAAAAAAGGGGTATAATGATCATTTAGTGATTTTTTAGGTAGTTCGAAAATTACATTAGATTTATATATGTATATAGTATGATGCTAGAGTCAAACATTTTTATCGTCAAACTAAGTTTGAATCTCAAATATTGAAATTACAAATTATGGCCAATTCGAACCGCTCAATGCGTATTGAAATCTTTTTGAAGGTTAAATTTTATATTTTTCAAATTTTTAACAATTTTTTTGGATTTTTAAAATTGGAGGTTCATAACTAATTAGATTGAGATTTTCTAAAATATTCAAAAAATAATAAAAAAAATTACTATATATATATATATATAGCACAAAATGCTATGGTGCATCGCGATGTATTGAGGTTTTTGTACATCGCGATCATATATAGTTTTACAAATTGACAAATCTAATTAAACCAATCCAATCTATATTATTTAAATCTCATAAGAAACTAAATTTTATATTTTAAAAAAAAAAATTTACTATTTTTTCGAATTTTCTAAAACCTACCATTTTTGAAAATTTTTTATTATTAGTTGGTATCCCAAAAAGGAATGTTTTAGAAAATTCAAAAAAAAATAGTAAAAAAATTTCAAACAATATAAAATTTGGTTTGTAATGAGATTTCAATATGTAGATTGGATTGGTTTAATTAGATTTGTCAATTTGTAAAATGATTGATGGATAAGATTGCGATGTACAAAAGCCTCAATACATCACGATGCACCATAGTATACATATATATATATATATCTATATATCTATATATCTATAGAGTTTTGCAATGGTGAGTCGCGACTCATGTGAGTCGCGCTTAAAAACTCCTAGATCTGGTTCAAAATGACCGATCCAAACCGTCCAATAAGATATCTCTATTGAAATCTCCATGCAGACCAAATTTTATATATTTTTTTAAATTTATAAGTATTTTTTTCGGATTTTTAAAAACTGCTGTTTTTGAATGGTTCAGAACTAATTAGATTAACGATTTTCTAAAATTGTAAAACAATGCTTAATATTTTTTGAAAAAATATAAAATTTGTTCTGCATGGAGACTTCAATAGGGAGATTGTATTAGACAGTTTGGATCGGTCATTTTGAACCAGATCTAAGAGTTTTGAGCACGACTCACAGATCTCTGGTGAGTCGCGCTCAAAAACTTCTAGATCTGGTTCAAAATGACCGATCCAAACCGTCCAATACGATCTCCTTATTGAAATCTCCATGTAGACCAAATTTCATATTTTTTTGAAATTTTAAAGTATTTTTTTCGGATTTTTAAAAACTACTGTTTTCGAACAGTTCAGAACTAATTAGATTAATGATTTCCTAAAATTTCAAAAAAAATACTTAAAAATTTTGGAAAAATATAAAATTTGGTTTGCATGGAGATTTCAATAGGAAATCGTATTAGACGGTTTGGATCGGTCATTTTGAACCAGATCTAGGAGTTTTGAGCGCGACTCACAGACCTTTGGTGAGTCGCGACTCACCATAGCAAAACTATATATATATATATATAGTTTAGCTATGGTGAGATGCATCACAAAAAACCTTTCGTGAGATGTGATCAAAACTCATGAATCTGGTTCAAAATGATCGATCCAAACCATTCAATATGATCTCGCTATTGAAATCTTCTTGCAGACCAAATTTTACATTTTTTTTAGAATTTTTAAATATTTTTTCGGATTTTAAAAAATGACAATTTTTGAACGGTTCAGAACTAATTAGATTAACGATTTTCTAAAATTTAAAAAAAATACTGAAAAAATTCGAAAAAAATATAAAATTTAGTCTTTATGGAGATTTCAATAGAGAGATCATATTAGACGGTTTGGATCAGTCATTTTGAACCAGATTCATGAGTTTTGATCGCATCTCACGGAAGATTTTTTGTGATGCATCTCACCATAGCTATTATATATATATATATATATGTATGTATGTGTATATATATATATATATATATATATATATATATATATATAGAAAGAGAGAGAATGGCTAATGTGCCACGGGTAGCAATGGCACCCGTTTTTCTTTTGAGTCATTTTTCGATATCCAAAATTCAAATGGTTGATCCAAATCGTTAAAGTTGATTTCTATATTGGAATATCCTTGGAGACCAAATTTTATATTTTTTTTGAATTTTTTTGCTATTTATTATGATATTTTCAAAAAACATTATAATTGGAGTATTTCAGGCCCTCCAATTTAAAAATATCATAATAAATAGCAAAAAAATTCGAAAAAATGTAAAATTTGGTCTCCAAGAATATTCCAATATAGAGATCAACTTGAACTATTTGGATCGATCATTTGAATTTTGAATATCGAAAAATGACTCAAAAAAAATGAGTGGCATTGCCACCCGTGGCACATTAGCCATTATATATATATATATATATAGAGTTTTGCTGTGGTGAGTCGCGACTCACTAGAGGGTCTGTGAGTCGCGCTCAAAACTCCTAGATCTGGTTCAAAATGATTGATCCAAACCGTCCAATACGATCTCCATAAAGACCAAATTTTATATTTTTTCAAAATGTTTAAGTATTTTTTTGAAATTTTAAAAAATCGTTAATCAAATTAGTTCTGAACCATTAAAAAACAGCAGTTTTTAACCAAGAGTCCAATCAAATGAATTTGGTTGAATCCATTCTCTTATTTTATTATGTAAGCTGAAATATTTAGTATTTTGAATGAAATTTTCAAAATAGTATTGAATTTGTGTGAAGACTTAAGATATTATATGATGATATTGTTTGATGAAAAGACTTAAGATGAAACGTCACTAAAATTAAGTATTAATAAATAAAGAGAGCAAACTTTAATTCAATCTAAGGGTCAACATTTTAGAGTAGTCAGGGGAACTATTCATCTCAAGAATCATTATATTTGGAATTTTAAATATGACATAGTTATATTCATGGTTAATTATTGCTCTGTTAAATAGTTTGAAAATCACATTAGATTTATTTATATGTATGAAGTTATTATGCTATTATATAAGCCATGAATATTAGATGTTTTGAATGAAAATTTTAAAATATCATTAATCTTCTCTTTTCTTCTTCAACTAAAATTTGATTATATAAAAATATATAGATCTAACAACTTTATGATGTACAATGTACAATAACATTACAAATTAATAAGCGAAGATGATCACACAACAGACTTATATAAGACCTATATTATTGTGAATTATTAATTGGATTCAGGGAACGCTCCCAGATCCAATTAGTATCTCATAGAGAGAGATATGGAAAGAGACAAAAATGGAATCAGATGTCTTTATGAGATAGGTCACAGAAAGACAAAATCGGAGACCATTGCTTTGTTTCCTGGTGCATCCAGTTGGTGATAAGGATTCTAAACGGATACAGTAGTCAGAACATATATATTCCCAAGTAATTGTCTTTCTGAGGCTAAATATTCTCATCTTGTTCCATGAATTAATTTGGGCTTGAATCAGTATCTTGTAGCATTTACCTTTTCCAAGTGGAATTAATATTCTGACGCGCTTAGGTGTTAACTGTTGTTAATTTGAATCTCACTTGCTCAGATGCAACTTGTTACAGTGGCAGTATCCAATGCATTGTTCTTGGCTTCAACATCTCTGAAGGATGTAGGTGATAGGATCGTCTTCTTAATATGATGTTTAGTGAAATAAAGTAAAGATAAATGAGAAATTTAGAATCTAAAATTTCTATTCATATACTTGATATTTTCTCTCTTACAATCAGATTTCACTCAATCTCTAAGTTCTGAATTTTACAATCACTCTTACATTGTTTATATAGCAAAACTAGTCTTCATAATTAAACACTTAACTACCTAATTAAATTTCATAGTCTTATAGACAATTAATACTCCAACTTTCTAAGCATAATAATTATCTTTGAAACTCTAAACAACAAATAAACTCTTTGACTAAGTCTTAATTGAGTTTATATTTCCAACATCCTTCCTTAAACTCAATTAAGCTCCAGCTCGCATTGCGAGCAGCTTCTTGAATCTGTTGAACAATTCTGCTCCAAGCGGTTTAGTGAAAATGTCCGCTACTTAATCATGACTCGCCACGCGAGTCAACTCTACATCGCCATCCTTCACATGCTCGCGTAGGAAGTGAAAGCGAACGTCTATGTGTTTACTCCGTTCATGATGCACCGAGTTCTTCGCTAGCTCGATTGCTGATTTGTTGTCGACTCGAATCTCCGTTGGTTCATCTCGAGCAAAATTCATCTCCTTCAGTAATTTTCTCAACCACAACGCGTGACTGTTTGCCTCTAAATTCTGCTGCATTAAGCCCTGGAATAAATAAATAAATTTTATTCCACAAATAAACCAAAATCCATGACAACAGCAACTAGACAAAACCGCTCTGACAAACAGTCATAATGCATGAGAGGAAAATACGAAAATTCCTAAAAATGGACGATAAATTAATTAATTATGGAGAATGCCATTATGCGCTTGTGATACCCTAATAATTAATTATGAAAAAAGTCCCAAAAATGGAAATTTTGTAGCAGTTAAATTCTTCATATTTTTATGAGGAGCCATGCAAAATTTCATGTCAAACTGACCTATGGACGGGCACCAAACAATTTTTCTCAAATAAATGCAGCACAATTATCTTCAATTTCGAATGGGCCGAATTACAAAGATTGAATCAAGGTCCATACAAAACCAATTAAAAACTAATGGCCCATTTCTTTATTTCTGGTTTCTGGCGGCCCAACAAGACTCGGCGGCCCACTAAACAAAATGAAAGATGAAGCGGGTTTAAACTCAGAGAAACTGATCCAGACCCGTTAGCGCAATCAAATCCATCAGTCGAAAACCGACTCATGCGGGACTCATACGACTGGACCCAATGCATCGATCCGACTAGACTCACAGTACTTAGTTGATTCGACTAAACCAGATTTGAGGCCGCCACGTGGTGTCTTCTTATAGGTGGGGACCATTACCGTTAAAATAAAAAGAAAGGAGAAAAAAAAAGGATGGAACAGTACAGTTCTGTCAGGCCTTCGATGCACCGGCGTAGGGATAATCTCCGTCGCCACCTCAGCCCAAACCAAGCACACTGCTGCACAGGCGATGATCTCACGACTCCAACGACATCAAACTCGAGGGGTATCGGAAAGAGAATGGCCTCAATTGAAGAACGAAGGCGTTCACTGCCTGTGAAGGAGATGGTGGAATTGAGTAAGAAAGAGGACGAAATTGGGCAGTTAAATGGTGACAAGGCTTCACAAAAAGGCAAGTCACATACCTGGACCAACAATTGCACAGCTGAGTGCTTGTGGAGACAGACGAGTCATTCCAGTCACAAGCAACAATGCCGGAGTTGTGCAAATGGAGAGAAGAAGCTCAATGTATTGATGGGAGACACTAATTACACTTCGTCTAGATCAGAGAGCACATACAGAGGGAGCATGGAGACTATGGTATAGCCACAGTTGAGCTCTATCGCAACTGGACGCCTCTAGTAAAATTGGGAGGAAGGGATAGAAGAAATAGATGAAATGAAGAGGGGAACATCACTGCATTTCGTCAGCCTAAGCACTGGAAGGAAACTTTCTAGTGTGGTCCCTAACACAGGCGCCTTGACGAGGTAGCGGAAGAGTATAACATTCCTTTTAATTATAGCCATCTGATGGGAGAGTGAAATTCAAATCAATGGGTATGATGAACTCATGCCTCGTGTGACAAGGATGCAAATTGGTTTGACACAGGAGGGAGTACAAGAAGCATACCCAACAACTGCATCTGACCATTTATATGTGTGTTTTACTGAATGAAGGGGGGATTGATGTTCCAGTTGGTTACCTCACTCCAAATGCATATGCAACTAAAGTTGTATAACATCCCCAAGCAACACAAGACATCTGAAAGTGATGTCTCATGCGCCCATGGGCAAATCAGCCTTTGGTAAAATGAGACAAAGGAGTGATAATCCCAACTGAAAAGGAATAGAGCATTTAATACCATTCTTACCCCTCACCAGTCCCTTTCACAACTGACACAGTGAGGACAAACGATGAAAATTGGGATTAAATGCTAAAGAGGTGCATAATTATATGAGAATTATCACTTCAAGACCAAAGAAGTTCTCATATGAAAGTTAATTGAGGTACCTATAGACTACAACAACTCAATTAGCATGAGAATGTTCAAGAGCAAATTAAAATTAAAGTTCTGAATAACAACTTAAACCCAATTGCAAATGGTTGTACAAGCTGGGACGCCTGGCTTCTTCAAGAACCATTATTGATTGATCTCACCCAATATCAAACAGCCAAGGCACTCAATGGAATACAACCATCTGTACAGCTGCAAGTACTCAAGCCTCCTAAACCTTGGTTAAAACCTGAGATTAACTGAATGAGAATAAGACCCAAGGCTCAATTAAGGCGCCAGTCAATGTAAATTAACATCCAGACCCCTGGAATATCCAGAAATGATATTCAAATGAATACAAAACAACTAGCCCATGGATAAAGCTATAGGATCAACTGTGGCATATACTAACTAAATATACCAAGCAATTGCACTCACCTCCAATTGGAAGGCGCCATCAAGCATCAAATGCACAAAGGCATCATGAAACCCGGCCACAAAGGAGCAAAGAAAGTACAAATGGAGAAGAGGTGAAAGCTTCCAATATATATTGCCAGGTACAACATGACTTGCCTGGGGGAAGCTTATCGTCACCATCTAACCTAAACCTTCTAATGCCCATGAACCATCAGATGAATGCCACATCATACCAGGTCTGGGGCCAAGAAAGATGCTCTAACCCAGCATCTACATGGAGCCTCAATAGCCAACACATGTGGTAGCTAATCAACTCATGACAAACAAACAACCACATGAAAGCAGTTGCCTAAAAACAACATCAAATCATCAAATTAGATCTTGTGGAGGACAAGAGAGGAAATTGAACAAAAATAACCTACTGGAGACCATCTCAAGCTATGCAACCCCACTGGAGAAGAGTCAAATGGCCATGAAATGCCACACATACCCTCCTGACATGCAACAGGATGCAGCCGGCGCCTCAAATATCTCTTCCCCAAGAAACACTTGGTAAATTGAAGTAAAAATGCTCCCTGATAGCCACATAAACTGATGAATATAAGCCCCATATGCCACATTAGCAAAAACAAAGGCTGTAAGAGGGAGTATACTTCAAACCTGTTAAGCACCATGACTCAAAACCAATGCCATGTGGCAGGAGCCAATTGGCCAGTGAAATTGAGTAAAGAAAGTGAAATGTGAAGCAAGCATTATGAAGTAAGCCGGCAGAAGCAAGGAGCAATCCTATCCCTTCATCAACAGCCATCAAATCCCAAAATTCTATGGAGCTGCCATGTGGCAAACCAAACCCAATGAAACCCTAACCCTTCTGCCTATAAAAGGAGCTGAAGATGAAGAAGAAGAGGCCCCTAATTTTTGAATTTTAGGATAGAGCATTGCGTTTTCAGAAATTGTAAAAGAAAAGAAAGAAGTTTAAGTGTTTAATTAAGGTAATCAACATGTAATTTATGCTTTTCAATGAAATAAAGGGGGCCAAAATCTATTTTATGCGTTTGATTTCTTGTTCTCCTCCTCTTTTCCCTTTCTTTTTCTTTTCTGGTTGTTAACAAGCCTGGTATTTGGCACTGGTTTCTTGAAATGTCCAGTATTTGGCATGGTTTGAGCCTGGTATTTGGCTCTAGGCCTGGTATTTGGCCTTGAATAACACCCCAGCCCGGTATTTGGCTGTGTAAAACCCTCTTATGAGGAGAAAACTTAGAGATATGCACAAATAAAGCATACAAGCTCTATGTTAAGGACTATTGCTTGTATGCCACCCCAAATTAAAAGTGAAGTAAGGCTGTCTAGACTTTATGCCAAGGGCTACTGTCTAGTACACCATCTAAAAGCGTTTAAACAACAAAAGAATTTGTAAAGCTACTGCATCTGTCATGTTTTTAAAGCAAAAGTCGATTTCTGTTCAAATTCATGCATGTTAGGGCTAGGTTGATACTAAGCATGGCATCTGTTTTTCACTTGCATCATAATTAGGTTCCATATGTGCATTGAATCACTTAGTTGTATGTTAGTTATGTTTCAGTGGAGTTTATAGTATGTGCACGGCATCAAACATGGTTACTTAGATGTCTAAATGTCATTAAAAGTCAAAGTAAACTCACAGTTGATATGTAATTAGGGTTGGCATAACATCTATAACCGATAAAAGAAGTGTCCTTGCATATGGTTCATTCAGGTCATCAATTAGGGTCCATGGGGTTTGATATTAAAATAACTCAGGCACCTTTTAGAAATAAAAAATAATCTTAAGGTCTAAAAGTAAAATAAAGGTCCCAAGTGTGAGTGATAAATCTGTCTCAATGGTGGCTAAGTCAAACAAACTCATTAAAATATATATATGTAACACAGTGATTTGCATGTAGGATGTTAAAGGTTCAAATGTTTTAGAAATAAATAAAGTTTTGGGACTAAAGAGAAAAATAACAGTCCAAGTCTGCATAATAGGTCTGTCTGGAAGTCAAATAAGTTTAAATCAAAGCATAATAGTTCATATCATGTTTAGGCAATTTAGTTTATAGGAGTCTGTATATGAGCATGATTGTAAATAAAAATGGGGAACATCATTGAGTATAGAAGCAGTTTGTACAACTCTTGCATAATATCATTCAAAAAAAATTTTGACATCTAGAAGCAATTCACTCTCCATACATAGCATTTTTCATAAAATAAGACAAACGTCAAAAATATATTTCTACATTTCCTTAAATTCATGCATATATGTCTTATCAGAGTCAAAATAAAAAAATGGTTGCATGAGTTAGCATCTCATTTAAAATAAAGTCTTGTCTAAATTGCATCATTGTCAGAGCTAGCATCCAAATTACAAGTCATTTAGGCATGCATAGCATCTTTTAAAATCAAAATCATTTAAATGTCCTTCTAAGATCTGTCTGAATTTGCCAATGCATCCGTATAGTCTTACATAGTCAGCATGGAATTAAAATAAAATTTTAATCGAATCTGTGTCAGGGTCGGTAGACACTCAGTCCAGTGCCTCACTACTCCTCACACATCATATGCATAGCATCTCTTAAAAAAAAAAAAAAGAAGAAGCATCAAACTCATTAAAATCGATCTGAAACTGCATAAGTTTTCTTTTCTTTTGAAAATAAATAAGCTTCTTGGGTAAGTGGCATTGAAACCAAATGAATTTCTGTAAAGCATCTTCAAACACAAAATGATTTTTGGTACAAATTCATTCTCAAACTCAAATAAAACTCTTCTCAAAAAATTGAAAAAAATAAGATAAAATGAAACACAGTAATTAGAATGGGGTGTTGGACCTAAACAGGACCCCTGAATGTGTCCCAAATAATGGTGGTTAGACCAAGCAAACTAAACCAAGTCCAGTCAGACCCCACTTGGGAATGAACCAAAATTAAACTCAAGCAGACCAAGATAGCTAGTCGTTGTCAGTTAATGACCTAAAACAAGTCCTAAATTTCACTCAATCGAGTACCAAGTCAAGCAGGAACTAGGTTACCAAAACTAACCGGTCCGCACAAAGCAAACTCAAAATTAAAGCAAAGAAAAGTGTCACTTGTGTAATTGAAGCCTCCAATGACCTCTTCGAGCCACTAGGAACCCGTGGGACCCATTTCTGGAACCCAATTCAGCTTAGACCCACCCAATTTTACATGGCAAAAAGCACCTAATCAATTGGGAGAAAGAGAAGTGCCAAATGAGAAAATAATTGAGAAAATGAAGTTAACCAAAAGAAAGAGAAGCTCATTACGAGCTGAAAGGTACCTTCAATTGGAAGTATGGTGGTGTCGGCCGCCAAAATTTCTCTTCCGACGAAAGCTCCTCCACTCGACAGGCTGTCGGGAGAGAAAGGAAGAAGAAAGGAAGAAAGAAAAGGAAAGAAAATAAAAGACGTCCCCTAGCACGAATCTTGACGCTAGGCGAACAGAAGGATTCCGTTTGTAATGGATCTAAAAGGGAGTTTGAGTAAACCTGGTTCATAGTAAACCAAAGCACTGACAGTAGGTCCCGCCAGATGGAATTTAATCCTAGCGCCAAACAAAAACCTCAACGCCTTGAAAGATCCTCTGTGTAGCGGGTCGCTGCAACCCAGTACAGCGAACAACAAGCCTCCAGCCAATCAAAATTTTCCAACAGAACAGAAACTTCAAAAATGCATTAAAAATAATAGGAATGTCAGAAAAATTCAAATAAAATGTCAAAATATCAAGAAAAATATGGAGAATATTTTGGTAACACATTTCATGACCAAATCTCAAAGCACAAAGCACATTAAATTCAAAACCCTCAAAATGACCATTTTGGTAAATAATAAAATAATAAAAATGGAATTGAAATTAAAACCTCTGCAAAAACACATGAACATTTATGTTCTGGATAGCAGGTACATTGGAACACCTCTGGTCAAAGCCAAACCCAAATCCAAATCCAAAAATCCAAACCCAAACTTAAACAAGTCTCAAACCCAAATCCAAATCCCAAAAATCCAAACCTAAACTCAAATAAATCTCAAATCCCAAATCCAAATCTAAAAATCCCAAATCCCAAGACTCAAATCCAGAGATCCAAATCCAAGCTCAAACAAAATCCAAATTCTAAATCTTAAAATCCAAATCCCAAATCCAAATATTCTAAAGCTCCAAGCCCCAAATTTAAATACCAAATCCCCAAATTCAAATACCAAATCCCCAAATTCAAATACCAAGTCCCAAATTCAAATACCAAACTCCCAAATTCAAATACCAAATTCCGAATCCTCAATACCAAAGCCCAAAGGTCAAAACCCCCCAAATTCCAAAACTAAAACCAGAGATATCAAAAATCCAAATCCAAAGATGTCAAAGCCAAAATCAAGCCCAAAAGAAAGCGACTCCAAAGCCCAAAACCCAAAGCCCAAAACTCGAGGTTTAAATTAAATGTCAAAAAGTTAAACTCAAAAATCCAATTTAAAAGTTGGGAAGTCTAACTCAAAAGTCCAACTTAAAATTGAAATGATTAAGAATTTTCAAACAGATCTGATAGCCAGAACCTAAAAGTCTTAAATACCCCAAGATAATATGTCAAAACTCCAAAAGTTAAAGACACAAAGATCAACGCTCTAGGGCTTGGATCAAAGTCAATAACTAAAAATCTAAAATGACATTAAAATCTTAAAAGTCTAACTTCATCTTTCTGAGACAGCATAGCGCGTTGTCCTGGAAGGTACAACCCCTCGTGTTCTCGTCAAGAGGAGGCATAGCGCTTCTTCCCTTGCGACTCGAACGAAATCCCAAAATCTCTAAATCCCAAACGATTGAAGATTGACCTAGATCGCCTATCTTTCTAGTGTTGAACTCAAAAATCTAAATTCGTCTTCCTGAGATTGCATAGCGCGTTGCTTCAGAAGGTACACCCCTGAAGTTCTTGTCAAGAGGAAGCATAGTGCATCTGTACTCGAGACTCGAACGACAAACCCCAAAATCTTTAAATCCCCAAATCGACTGAGTGTTAATCTAGGACATATAACCCCTAGTATTAGCCTCAGAAATCTCAAATGTGGCCTCAAGCTGACAAAACCAACAATTGATAACAAAATTGTTAAAACTGTGACATGAAAGTCAACCAAAGTCTTGTAGCAGGTGTAAAGTTACAATCAAAGTTCAAAATTACAACAAAAAAAAAGTCAAACCCCCCCAAAGACTAATCTTTCTAAAAGATTAAAATTGACTCTAAGCTAATATATTCACATTTAATTTGGTTATTCCCGATCTAGAGGTGCTCTTGTCTGGTTCTCAACTCAGCCCGGAGGTAATTGACAGTAGGGGCTTACGCCTGCTAGAAGGAAAGGACCTACAAACAAACAATCAACTCTCGAGGTACTTAGAACTGCGTTAGCGCCCATCGCCCGTTTCTCGGATGGTCGATAACGTTCGGATCATAAGATACTCGAGGGGTATCTGCTCCGTATTATTTTTCCCCATGGCGGAAGTCATCCTTCGATGCTTACCCGTGGATAAGTCAAAAAGGTGCGAGACAGTGACATACACATGAAGATGCAGCTACATACTCCGCTTCACAAGTTGATAAAGTCACAATGGGTTGCTTATTTGATACCCATGTAAATGCCGTGTCTCCCATGTAAAACACGAAACCCGCGGTGTTTTTTCTATCATCAATGTCTCCACACCAATCGCTGTCTGTATAGCCAACTAGATCAAACTCGTCAGTATGAGAATAAAATAAGCCATGAGATAGAGTACCTTTCACATAGCGAAGAATTCACTTTATGGCTTTCCAATGAGACATCTTTGGCTCTTCCGTGTACCGACTTACCAACCCAATACCATATGCAATATCTGGCCTTGTGCATATTAGATAGCGCAAGAATCCAACCAAACTTCTATATTGAGTTGTATCTACGGCCTTGCCTTCATCATAACGGGATAGTTTCGTGCCACTCTCAACTGAAGTGCACACCGGATTGCAATCATCCATTTTGAACATTTTCAATACATCTTTTGCATAAGCTTCTTGTGAGACAAAAATTCCACATTTATCTTGCTTCACTTCCAACCCGAGAAAGTATGACATTAACTTATCTGTTAAATACCTTACATTCCAACTACCTAAACGAATCCTACTCTCTCCGACTATCCTCCTTGCCCCCCGCACCAATCGTGAAAAGTGCGAAGACCCTTGCTTACTTGCCACTACATCCGGGCGCCTATGTAGCGCGCTAATAAGGGAGTTGCGTTCTGGCCCTTACTCATTTATCACCTTATCCGGGTTCCGATAAGACGGGCTACTAAGGGAGTGGCAACCCGACCCTTGCTCATTTTAGCATTTTATCCGGATTTCGATAAGACACATCGCTAAGAGGGGTACGCCCCAACGAAAAGTAATTGGGTTTCATTTCCATAGAGATAGCTGAATTTTTTATGTTGGCTCGCGACGTCTATCACAACCCTCCTCATTTTACTCGGCCTTGGGATTGAGCTATACAAAACAATGCAAGCAAGAGTTTAATATAGGCGGAGTTGGTGCCGCACTTGCAAGGAAATAATTTTTGTATTTTGAATGCAACTTCATGCAATGAGAATTGCAGAGTTTGAACGATCACCAAATAGTGTCATGTTCAAGATGAAACAAAACATATATTGGCACACAAACATAAACAAATAGCACAAGGTTTAGGTCGGACAATTATAGTAATAATCCAACTTAGTTAGGTAGCGATTCAAAATGATTGGCAAAAAATACTATATAAATTGCAAAAAAATTCGATGTGATAAAGAAAATTATTGTTTCTGCAGGGTGACTGATTCTATATATTAAACAGTGAAAATTTTCTTTTCTTGTATTTTCAATATATAGAGTTTCTGAGTGCGTCCATATATTAAAGAAATAGATAGATTAAGAAAGAGTTTTTATGGCAAGTTTCATAGATAAGAAATAAAGAAAAAGTACCATTTGGCAAGTAGAAAATTATTTCAAAGAGAAAAATATATATACCCACAATCTCGAAAATATGAAATGGTTGTTTAGGAAAATGGCGGCCGTATATATAAGTTTAGAAACCGAAAGTACAATAGTTCATAGTAAAAGATTATTTTGAAAAAAAAAAAAGAATAAACATGAAGCGTTCTCCTTGCTGATCAAAATATTGTAAAGATAAAAGCCAGCTTTGGTCAATAATAATACGGGGTTTATAAGAATCATCACCATAAAAGCCAGCTTTGGTCAATAATAATACGGGGTTTATAAGAATCATCACCATAATCATTCATCACCAATTCACCACGTTAAAAATAACATATTTTCATTTTTAATAGTTTATATTTGAAGTTACAAGCTTTTAATTTTGTATGTTCTCTCACCTAACTCCAAATTCTTGTCTCATACCCCGCACCAGCCCCCCGCCCGCTGACCAACCTCCACCCCCAGGTCTGGACTCCTCTCGCTGACCACTCCCTCCACCGGGTCAACCCCTCCCCTCGTGCACGCTCACATAACCAATTGTCCTGTTAGATACACTGATTATCCTGATGAATACATGCACTTAATGTCTTATGAACTAAATATTATGTTACACACACTAATTGACCAAATAGATAATTAATTGATAAATACACTAAATGTCATATGAACTAAATATTGTGATTTATACACTAATTGACCACGTAGATTTACTTATTATTCTAGTACATGCACTAATTTTGTATGAACTAAATGTCCTGGTAGATTTACTTATTTGTTTAGGTAGATGCATTATTTATCCTAAGTAGAGACATACTAAATGTAATGGTAGTGTGTGATCTTTTTCATCATTCTCTCATGAATAAAGGATTTCAATGGAAAGAAAATAACCCACGAGATTCACCCTTTACAAATATGGATTCAAGTGCTAAATGCCTCTTGACAACAAGAGAATATTGATGAGAACACACTCTCATGAGGGTTTATTATTTATTTGCGAGTCTAAACTTTCTAATGGGCGAATGCCCCCAATGTTAATTACCATGGGATTAATCGTGAGACCTTCTGCATGACTATCTTAATTCCTGTGAGTAGATTAATATTTATAATTAACTATTATAATCTAATAAATTATACTAATTTCAGTCAATAGTCCTGTGAGACGATGTTAACTTCATTAATATACTTTGTCACAATTTATGTCCTTTACTTCTAATATGATTTATAGATACACTATATAATATATATACCTTAATACAATTGAAGATGATGTGGCTACTCTCTAATTTTTAATTAATATATATTAACCACTAGACATAACTTAATATCATCTAAAACTAGTTAAAGCGGTATATAGACCTGGGAATATGCTTGAGTTTATGTGATTTAAACTTAATTTAACGCGGGGTTTTTGGTGGATCAAAGTTTTTTTGTTGGAACCTTGATACTTAACTAAAGAAATACTGAAAGTATTCCCATTCCTTGATAAAAAGATCTTGTGATTATCCGTAAAAAAGACCTTTCCCTGATGTTCAGAAAATCCGGATACTTTACTTCACTTGAATAAGGAAACGTGAAAATCTATGAATTCATGCCTTCATTCGAATGCTATGGCCCCTTGATATTTTTGACAGGACAATCATTAGAAGTGGCTTTATTTGTACATAGCAGAGACGAGCGACCCAACCAAGTGCATGAGCGACTAGATCATGTAAACAAGCGACCAGAACAAAAAAAAAAAGCCAGGAAACGAGTGAAAGCAGTTCAAGCGGACAGATCACACCAGTGAGCGGTCTGCTTGAAGAGCATTCGATCTGACCCACTTAGACACACTTTTCTGATCCCTGGAGGTTAGATTCCATGCATATATAAAGGATTGAAGGCGAAGGGCTAAGGGTTCGACAAATTTAGAGATAGTTTGGTGCCTTAATAGTAAGGAGTCTTTTAGCTCAAGTCTTTAGTAGACCTAACCAGGAGTTCAATTGGGTCGCTTAGTGTTTGCCAAAGCAGACAAAATCAATTAATTTGATCTGATTTGTTGTAATCTTTCTTAATTCTTGATTTGGTACTGTATGATGATTAACACTGTGTTTGTCTTGACAAGAATTTGTTAGAGTAGACTTGAATTAGGGCCTAATAGTTGTGAAACTTTACTTAGATGACTATGCATGTTTAATTAGTTTATATTTGTTTGTTGTGTTTTATTTCTTGAACTTGAATTGATGAATTGAAATATTTGAACTGTGCTGAGTAGATTTGGTATTTTCCCGTCAAGTTAAGGCCAAACTTGATTGATTGGAAGTTAAGTCCAACCAAACCTAGGATACTTCAATTGTATTAAACTAATAAACGGTCAATAGTCGAAACATGAGACTTAGATCAAGAACCAGAAAAGGTGAAGTTTATTCCCAATAAACAAGAGTTGAGGGAAGTAATAGATCTAAGGAATAAATATTTATATTTCTTAAGCCAAGAAACGAAAGTTGAAACTTAAGTTTTATAGGAGATTAACTGAATTAATTGATATTACTTGACATGTACGAAAGTGAGGTTAAGAAAAGTTAATTAGATCATTAATCTGCACAATTAACAAATAGAAACTAAGATATTATGCATGATCATCGTTTGACCAGACAGGCCACATTGATTATAAGCGGGTTGTCTATGCCAACTTAGAAACAAGTTGTTTGCCTATAGACTTGTCGACCAGGGTTCATAAGTGGACCGCTCATGAAAGTGAGCGAGTAGCTTGTGACCTGGACTAAGTAAATAAAGTAACAACTTAAACCCCTATGCCAGACCTGCTTAGACCACATCTCAGATTAAGAATTGTTAACTTAGGATTGTTAATTTAGTTTTATCTTGTTTAGATATTAATCAAAACTTAATTATTCTTGCCAATTGTATCTTAACTTAATTAAAGGATTAGATTTAGCTTAAATAGATTGAATAGTCTGTTCCCGTGGATCGACCCCGAATACTCAGCGAAAGTCGTATGCTTGCTACCTGGATTGAGTGGATTTTGTTATAAATATTTAAGCCCATTAACACGCATCAAAATGCCAACCATATTTCTACACAAATTTCATATTTTGACAAATTGCCAACTGTCAAATAAAATCTAGTGTAATCCTTAAAACTCTATTACAATTCAGAATACCTTATTTGTTAATGGAAATAAACCTTATAATTCCATAACAATTTCTGATTATGTGATGTATGACTATCGTTAGATGATCATAAATTCATAATACCATTAGTTGGCTATGTAGTATCATCATTAGACTGGTCATGCCTTTTATTTTGTGTAATCTTCATTCTTTTTATAACACCCAACATATTATATATGGATCATAAGATGACCACAAAACATGTTCTAGGTCATAACAACACAAAATGTCAAATTCTAGAATTCTCGATAGTTTGAATACCCTCTGGTAAAACCGCATTAACTATTTCTATACATATTAATTTTTTGAGTTATTTGTTGTTCTAGAAAGTAGACTTAAGATATTTTCAAAAAACACAAATATTATCGAAAACATGTTCCTATATAAATAGTTATGCCACTCTGAAGATAGACTATCATTGACACGTTTTGACAAACTGTCAGACTAATCCATTTTGCAAACAACATATCTCACTCATCCTTTATCTAATTCAAACAAATAAATAATTTTTGGAAAGGACTATGAAATAGTCAAATGTCATGTCAATCCAAGTAACAAATTGAGAGCAATTTGACCCGCATTCTAGAAGAGTCAGAATTTTCGGAAAACAGACTGACTGACAACCTTTGATTTCGACATCAATTTCTCACTTTATATTTGCTTGATTACCAATATATTGATCTCTATGAAAAGTAGACTTTAGGATCTTTCCCATGCCAAAAATCTCATTGAAAATAACATAAAGAATCATGAGATATGCATCTGTGAAGTCGGTCAATCAGGAGAGTAACTCTGTTTATGAATAGAATCTAAGATTTCTCTTAGTTCTCTTCCTTAATCACGAAATTAAGATTAAAATATTATAAATTAACAAACAAAACTAATCTACAAACGTTCACAAGACTTGAATTTTGAAAACTTTTATGAAATTTAATAAAAACAAGTAAGACAGAGGCAAAATCGCTCTGATACCAACTGTAAGTAATATAATGATCTTGATTGTGAAATTAAACCAAGATCAATTTTTACCTCCGGCCATTGCTTTCACATGTGAATAGTAGAATGAAATTCTTGCCAAGAACGATACCGAGAAGAGCACTACAAATTCAAACTACTTCCCTTGTCTTGATGGTGAAATCCAAAATATCGACCGTGACCTTGTCTCCCTTCTCCTCCCTATATTCCTCTCCATGTGTACACTATTATTTGAGATAGAGAAAAATAATACTCCAATAACTCTCCATTAGAATTACAAAATATATATGAAGGGTTCTTAATCACTTGATAGATGTAAATTCAATAACTGGCCGAATTAATTAAACTATTTGTTTAATTAACTGAGTCACGCTCGATTCGTTTCAGTTTAATTAACTGATTCGTTTCAGTTTAATTAACTGAGTCATGCTCGATTCGTTTAAATGAAACGTGATCGTTTATAATTTATAAACGATCTGCTCGAAAGTTTCTTAATTTTCCGACTCCATATCCGTCACATTGACTCATTGATAAGATGATACATTTGGACAAATTGTCTAGTCCGTGATAAGTGATAACCAATATTTTAGTTCCACATTGTTACGCGCATATTTAAATATTTAATGTTTAAAGTTCATGATCCTTTCAATTAAACAAAAACCATATAACAATCAATTAATCGGTCCATTTAAAATGAAAGTCTAACTATTTTAGTTCCACTGGATATAGGAATTGGGTGAGGGAAAGTGAATGATCACAATGACGATAAAAATGATTGGCAATGGTAATCAATTCCCAAAAAATATTATTTTTTTAAATGAAAAATATAGGCCATTGGTCTGTTTCTTGATACTCACCACAACTATGGCTTGTCAAACGAAATCCGTTTGGAACGTTTACGTTCCGTTCCGTCCAAAACGGAACAGAAATGATGGAAAAACTGGTTTCGTTTCTGAGAACGAAACGGAAACGAAACAGGAAGTGGTACACGTTACTGTTTCGTTTTATCGAAAACTGGCTGAAATCAATAGAAAAATAGGATGAAATCAATGGAAGATTGAAAATGGAACAGAAATGGAATGGAAAAATCATTTCGTTTAATGAGACGGAACGGTAACAAAATAAATTTTGTGTTTCGTTGCCGAAATAGAACGAAAACGGCAGAGGATATTTCCGCTGCTGTTTCGCACGTTTGACAACGCTAACCACAACTAGCTAGTCACATGCAGTACTTCTTTTAATTTCTATAACTTTTCCATCTAAAAAATCCACCTTTTCCCTATTAAAATGCACAGTCTACACCCCCCCCCCCCCTTCCCCCCTTAATATTACAAACCAATCAATTATATTCACGATTTAATTAAACACGCTAAAACAAAAAACGAAGATGTTATGACTGATTTCTACTTGGTCAGCTTAAATTATCTTTTGTTGACGGACGCAACAAAACGAATAGAGTTCGTCAGCCTCTTTCCCAGGTCTATGAGTAAGCAAATTTGGAGGAGCCCTGCGATGACTGATTAAGTCAAACTGAATGAGTTCCCTCTCACATGCTATCATTGTCGAGTTTCAAATTTCAAATGATCAATATAAATTGTTCAATATATTTTCCATTTTAACATAACAAGTCAAATTTTATATTTTACTAAAATTTATTGCTATTTTTATTTTTTTTAAATTATTGTTATCCGAGGGTCTTTTATTCTTATAACATGAATTTTTTAAAATGGTACAATAAAATATAGTACAAAAATTTGAAAAAAATAAAATTATAATTTTGTTTTTTTCATAAGTTTTCACTATAAAGAATATATTGAATGTTTCTTTTATAAATATATCACAACAATTTGATGTACTTTTTAAGATACTTTGATCTTATTAATTAGTGCATTATTTTGACTACTATTCAAAGAAGACTATAATAATAAGGAAATGATATGGAAATTTGAAATAGAAATCTCAGAGATAAATAGAGGGAATCATATTCTTATTGGGATAGAAAGAAAAGGAATAATTTGTCATTACTTTCAAGCTGCGCTGGTGAACGATAAGGATTCCAAATGCATAGTAATCACTAATCGGAATCTCTATCCGGCAGCGTACTTTTTACCTTTTAGGGGCTGTAAAATATCCTCATATTGTATATATATGGGTATGTGTATGAATCTTACTCCACGTATGGTACATCCAGGTACATTTTAAATTCTATAGAATGGAATTGTGTTTGTTTGATTGGACTTAGAATTTTCAACTCTTATTTTTTGTTTCTTTTTTTTAAATTGAGAACTTCAACCTCACTAAAGGCATAGAATAAAATTTCGTAGCGTCTTATTCAAGGATGTTTGACATATTCTGTGTTAGCTTGCTAGAGAAAGATTATGAATCAATTTCTAGACAACTAATAATGATAACTTTTCTTATCAATTTTTGAACTGGCATATGAATTCTTATAAATCTCAAGCTTCCTCCTTTTGCTATATATCACTTCACAATTTAAGGTGATAGATATATTATAAATTTATAACTCATGAAAAAATTTTGGATTCTGTAAAATTTTAAGTGAAAATTTACTACAAACTATACTTGATTAATTAACTTAATAAATCCAAAAAATCTTAAAAGCTACAAATATATATTCCTCCACTTCTTCATGTTCAAGAATATAAGTAAATAATGTTCTTCGGTTCTTCCACTTTATATTTTTTATTTATTTACAAGATGGCTTCTCTCTCTCTCTCTCTCTCCCCCTTTCCCTAGTCACTATCATTAATTTCCAGGAAAAGAAAATTCAATATTTTTCTTTTATTTTTTTTTTCAAATGAAAGAAAATATCAGTCTTTCTGACGGGATTCTTGTCTCCATAGACTATGGAGAACTATGTACTTTATTGAATTATCAAAGGTTGCCATTAAGTTAGGATCTTCAAATTGTCAAGTGCACCATCAACTGGCATAAATAACTTGAGGTCTAGAGCCTAGAACATCTCAAACCGGGAATATAGACCTTTTATATATATATGCGATTCTGTGTCAATTATTGGATGTTTTCCTTTTATATAACTGTTTTGAGATGCTATATAATATGGTTGGTTTGCGTTCAACTAATCCAAATAAAATAAACAGCAATAGTACTTAAACATATAATGCGAAGCTTACATGCAGATCAAGGTTGGCATACATCTTAATTCTTAGTTTAATGTCCTGCAAATACACAATATCTAGGACACATACAGGTAAGCCAGTAGGTCGGTTCGGTCATGATATTATTGTTTAATATTAATAATTAATTAATTAATTAGGGATCTGTGTATACTAATTAATGTTTGAAGACAAAAGGTGGTATTGATTTGTCTCTTGTTGCCTGTCATGCATGCATTAAATAACATGGTCACATGGCTGAGATCTTATCCGATCATACTTTAAAAAGAAAGCTATAACCTAGGTAAATATCTCGACCTTTCCACACACATGAAACGCCTTGCAGATGAAGGTATTTTTTGCAAATTATAGAATGTAACACGTCATGCAAGTTAATCAATTGATGGTGTCTTCAACTCTTCATATAACTATGGATCTCTTCCGGTCTTCCCCACCTCAAACGACAAGGCATCACATAAACAAGACAACATGTATGTCGGTGGGGAAGGTGCTTTGGGTGCAAAATTTTTGTGGGAACATTTCTCTGATTGTTTTTGGGACACATATGCCCCTCTAACTCTTAAGTAAAGCAAGAAACTACAATCGCATAAAATTTCTTTAATTGAATTCTTTTAATTAAACAACAATAATAACATAATTTCTTAAGTCAATTTCTTAGCCGCTTTTTTTGAAGCTGATGTACCATGTAAAATTTCAATTTTTTTTTTTGTTAACGGTATGAAGTGAACTTTTTACCATCATTGCACTTTCTTTACCATACAAATATTACTAGACTTTTTTCTAGTGCATAATGAATACCCGATATATCATTTATTTATAATTTCAGATGAAACATTTTAAGGGCTTGAGTATTCAAAAAAAAATATTTCCCAAATCACAGAATATTATATATAGGTACATTACAATACTTGCATATCACATATTTTCATAATTATTATTATTTTCATAATAATTATTATTTTAATAACTGAATTATTATTAGAATTACTATAATTTTATCCTAAATAATAATGATTTTTTTTATTATGATAATGATTATTTTTAGGATTAGTATATGTATTATAATTATAATCATCACTAATGTTACTATTATTATTCTAATATATTTATTTAACATAGTTATTATAATTATAATCTCCATTTGTATTCCGTCATCATCTCAAAGATGCAAGAAACAATGAAAAAGGAAGAAAGCAATTATTTTATATTTCTTTATATTTGCATGTGGACTGGAAATCGATATATAATTCCCATTTTGGATGAGATTAACCTGAAATTCTTTTTATTTTCCGAGCTGAGCAATGCACTCCTGGTGTGTTTCCAAATAGATCTGGAAGAGTTTGAGGGCAACTTCCATATTAATTAACTATATATACAATTTTAGATCATCCAACAGAAACAATTATTTTACTAATTAAAAAAGGAAAAAAAATTCTGAATATTAAATATTAATTATTTTTTTAATTAAGATTTTTAATTTGCGGTTTATTGTTAATTTGACCAACAAGAGATAATATATATGTAACTACAGGTCACATTATGTGATTATTATCACACAACTCTTGACACAAAAGTTGTGGATAGTAGATTCTCTCCAATCAAACGAAGGCTATGAATCCCCAATTCTAAGCAAATATTATCAGTAAGTTTAGGATTAACATAATACGTACATGCATTATCTAGTTAATAGTAATATCTACAAATTAATTTTTGTAACATTATATTTAAATGTTGCAGAGCTTTGTCAAGATTGGTCCAAGTTCCTATGTTTCAAATTGAAATGATTCCGGTACATAGTTCGGACTAATAAATATAGTTTCATTTCATTTCTAATTTATTGAATTTAATATTAATAGTATTATTTTTTTCTTATACAGTCCACGACAGCCGAACTATACCGATTGCGGGTACTATGCGATGACATCGCTACGCATAATCCTTAATCACTACGCATTAAGTCAGGAGCTCCTATCGGTATGAATTAAGTTTAATTAGATTAGTTTGAAATGAATTTGCATAGGTTACTAATTATATGAAGTGTCAAAATGCAGGTTGTGCAACCGGTGCATAAGCGTTATAGTGAGAGCGAGATCAACAACACTTTATATGAGTGGTTTGGCTTTTTACATAGACTTATAGCTAATTAATTGCCTAGATAATTTGTGATATTAATTATATGTATATATATGTTGTGATAATTGTTAATTTGTATGGTGATATTATTAATGTATGTGATTTGTATGTGATATATTGTGGTTTGATATATATTATTGTATGTGATGCATATATATACCGACCGGTATATCGGTATTAATTGATGGCTAGCAAGAAAGGGCTCTAGCTCAGAAGCAATTTTTTTTTATAATGATATTTAGTATCGGTTTTTAACTAATAACCAGTGCTAAAGATATCTTTAGTATTGGTTATTAGCCTAAAAACCAGTACTAAAGATATTAAATATTAAATAAAAAAGGCGGAGATCTTTAGCTCCGGTTTTTTACTAATAACTGGTACTAATCATATTTAGTACCGGTTATTAGTAAAAAAAACCGGTGCTAAAGATCTCCGTCATTTTTCCTGCAATTTCCAGCGCGTTTTAAACACCCTCTTTTTAGTACCGGTTTTTAATTATCTTTAATACCCTTATTATTAGTACCACTTGACAACCGGTACTAATAATCTTTAATTAACCTGTACTAATAAAGATAAATGGCATAGTGCAGAGAGATATATATGTGGTTGATATTTAACATTGAACTTGCCTAATTAACTTAATTAACTTGGTCATTCCGACAACTTCTTTATGAAAAGTATTGCTTTTTCATCGAAATTTTGTTACCTTACATTAGTATCTTAAATAGAAAAACTTTGATGGATCTAGCCTTTTAAATTAACTGTTGGTGCTTTGGAATGTGCCTTAGCTTATTCTATCAAATTTTAATTCTTGAAGTTTGAACAACTAATTTGGGCCATTCAAAGTGCTCAACATATAAAAATGGCCTAATATGATCTACATTTAAATTTTTTTGGAACTTCATTGTTTTTATGGCCTAATATGATCAACATGTCAAACTTCTGTTTCCTATGTTTTAAATAGAAAAAATTTAATTTGTTGTAGTTGGTTCATGCATAATTTTTTAAATCATGAGCTTTTATTCATGTTAAAAAAAAATTTAACAACATATCGTTTTCAAAAATCAAAATTTTATTTTTCTACAAAATTTATATTATTGGCATTAAGTGGTTGAGATTATTTTAAAAATATGAAGCATGTTGTTGTGAAGACAAAACACCAGTGTTTGCTTTTCAAAGGAGCAACCAGCTGCGATGACTCAATGGCTATTCATAAACTATAAATCGCGCAATTCAATTAGAGAGAACTTCTCAAGTACTGTTTGTACATTACAATGACTATTCATAAATTTTTAATAAATGAAAAGGATATTCATAACTCTCCTCTTATCTTTCATTACCTTGCTACATCAAGATATATTTGATGACATAATACGAAATGAGGATCAAAAGATAAGATCCAATTATCCGTCGTTGTCATATTTATCCATCGTAACCTTATGATTAGCTAGGATATATAATTATTGGATAATAAATGAATTAAATAAAAAATAACACTCATCAAGTGTCATCTCCTTATCCACATTAATCTCCTTATCAGATACATCTTAAAATGACAAAAAAATAGAAATCCAATTAAACAAAAAAAAAACATCGAAGTTCATAATTTAAAACATATTTAGTAAGAGTGGATAATACGTAAAAGGGGGCAAAAAAAAAAAAAAAAGATAATAAAGCTTATCAAGTCATCTTCTTATCCATACTTCTTATCAAATATCAAGTGAAGTACGTAGGAGTTTGTTTAGAAAGTTTGAGGGAGGATAAAATTTGAGATTTGTGAATGATTAAGAACATGACGGCCGTATATATACACGTAATAAGATAAATTTAATGACTGTGATTTATCTTGTAACCTCAAAAAATATGAACACAAATTAATAACAAATTAAATATACAAAAATTAAGAGAGGGAGGAGGGGGTTCCCATTATAAAAAGATGCCTGCATTTCCAAGGGCAGTTTCATAGTTCTCTATACTCACTGTTCTTTGGGGCTAACTGAACTCTACCCCACAGAATCCCCCCGTTACCCTGCTGCCTTTATAAGAATTAGACCCCTTAGTGCTTTCCTCATGCAATCACCCAACAAAGATTCACAGACACCCCCAGCAAACCTTCCACAAGACCCAAACCTTATACCTAAGACAAACATGGCATCTTGCTCAATGAGTTCTTCACGAAAGCCCATGACCCAATGGACTCAGCGGCAAAACAAGCTGTTTGAGGAGGCCCTCGCAGTGTATGATAAGGACACACCTGACAGGTGGCACAACGTGGCCCGTGCGGTGGGTGGCAATAAGTCGGCGGAAGACGTGAAGAGGTATTATGAGTTGCTTGAGGAGGACATAAAGAACATTGAGTCGGGCAAGGTACCTTTCCCAATTTACCGATCATCAAGTAGCAAGGGCGGCATGGCTTATGAGGAACATAGGTAAGTAGATGTTTGCATTTTTCGATTGCATGTTTTCACATTCTTAACTTTGATTCTTTAAAAATGAAAACTAGATATTGCACTGCTTTGGTCAAACTTACTTACATCAAAGAAACAAGCAGAAAAAGGAAGAGCAGAAACTATTTCCGTTGTCCGTCCTATTTAGTCTTAACCTATCTATATGTATACATACTGAAGAAGTACTAGTTTGCAATCTAAGGGTATCTAGTGTAAAGGTATTGAACTTTTTCCATATGCATCTTATCTAAATAAACAGTGTTATGGTTCATACGTGTTCGCAAAACAAAGTCATATAAATGTGTTTTCAACTTTTGATACAATCTCCTTTTAAGGTCTGCCAATATTCCAGACTAATTGTATCCATGTCTTGTACTTTTGTGAACAGGTTCAAGCACTTGAAGCTCTGAGAGATGATGAGCAGAGGAAGTGCTTCTGGCTTGAAATTAATGAATAATTAATCTCGTCAGGAAAGAAAAGAACCTTGTATAAGTCATTAATATTGTGTGAATATTCTATCTTCGGATCTTCTTAGTTCTAGTATCAATCTTGTGTCGTGTGCCAAAAACTATTGGCCAACATTTTAGAGCAGAGCTATAATCTCTCATTGGTCTGACTAGCTAGCCTGATTAATGTCGCTGTAATTTGTATGGTATCTGATCTTTAATTATTAATCAATTGGATGTATGAGCATGATGTGTTATATCTTAATGCTTAATAATACTAGTTTGATCAGTCTTTTTCCAAGTACTGTCGGAACACCAGATCGATGTTGCCTTTAATTAATTTTAATTGCAATTTGCAAGTCATAATACATATTGCATTCCTTCATTAATTATAGTCCTTAGGGTATAAGTATGCTGCGCTCCGGTTACTGGATACATGTATGATATATTCCCAACACATGTACACCATAGAAAGGCCATGATATTCTCTTGTCGAAAAAATTAAACGGACTGCACATGTCAGGAACACATTCTTTTTCATGATCTGCTTTCGAGATGCAGAAAATCAAATTCAAGATAGCTATATAATGGTTGTTTGATTAATTTATGTATGCTCTCGATAAAATTTAACTGAAATCAGATTCCAAAACTATACGTTAATCAAAGTTTAGATATCTAATCATATTTAAAAGATCTATGTAATTAAATAGTTTATATTGATGTAATCATGCAGCTTTCCTATATAGATCGAAAGCATATATGAATATATTGAACATTTTCTAGCTATTTTCTTACAGTGCAGTAGTATTTAGTCCAGACAACCACAGTAGTTCAACTATCGTTGACGCCTAGGAGACTTTCAAGTATCAATGCCGTAGAAAATGATACTCGAGTCCACAAGGGAGATATATCATCCTTTCTTTCTTTTTTTTCTTAGGGAAGGAAGATATTTAATTCCACCAAAGAACCTGGAAAGTGATTAGATACTACAGTAGCTGGAAATTTAGGACGGCCGTTCATAGTGCTAAGAGTATGAAGAACCCCTTTTGTACTATGTTATTCCTCTAGAAAGCTTTATTGTATCAAAAGAATCCATATTTAGGCCATTGGTTTCCGGAGAAAGTTGTTAAATTAGCTAATCTATGATTTTTGAACTTCAGATTCCATTTAGCTTATGACACAGTTTCATTGAGCTTTTCGATAACATCTATAAAAAAAAAGGAGACAGTATTAATTTGTTAATTTTTTTGTCTACTACATATATATATATATATATAGAGAATGGATAAAATACACTGATGTGTACGGATCGTCCCCGTACACATCAGTCGTTTTTCAAGATCCGAAATTCAAACGGTCAATCCGAACCGTTCAACTTGTTCTTTATATTGAAAAACTCTTGCAGACTAAATTTTACATTTTTTTGAATTTTTTTGTTATATATTATGATATTTTCAAATTGGAGGGCCTGAAATACTCCAATTATAGTGTTTTTTGAAAATATCATAATAAATAGCAAAAAAATTCGAAAAAATGTAAAATTTGGTCTATCTAGGTTTTTCAATATAGCGAACAACTTGAACGGTTCGGATTGACCGTTTGAATTTCGAACCTTGAAAAACGACTCATGTGTACGGGGACGATCCGTACACATCAGTGTTCTATATCAACTCTCTATATATATATATATATATATATAGAGTTTTGCTATGGTGAGTTGCAACTCACCAAAGGGTCGGTGAGTCGCGTTCAAAGCTCCTAAATCTAGTTCGAAATGACCGATCCAAACCGTCTAATACGATCTCCCTATTGAAATCTCCATGCAGACTAAATTTTATATTTTTTCGAAATTTTTAAGTATTTTTTTGAAATTTTAGAAAATCGTTAATCTAATTAGTTCTGAACCGTTCAAAAACAGCGGTTTTTAAAAATCCGAAACAAATACTTAAAAATTTCAAAAAAATATAAAATTTGGTCTGCATGGAGATTTCAATAGAGAGATCATATTGGACGGTTTGGATCGGTCATTTTGAACTAGATTTAGGAGCTTTGAGCGCGACTCACCGACCCTTTGGTGAGTTGCGATCAAAACTGTTAGATATAGTTCAAAATAACCGATCCAAACCGTCTAATATGATCTCCCTATTAAAATCTTCATGCTGACCAAATTTTATATTTTTTTAAGATTTTTAAGTATTTTTTTCAGATTTTTAAATACTGCTGTTTTTGAACGGTTCAGAACTAATTAGATTAACGATTTTCTAAAATTTCAAAAAAATACTTAAAAATTTTGAAAAATTGTAAAATTTGGTCTGCATGGAGATTTTAATAGGGAGATCATATTGGACGGTTTGGATCAGTCGTTTTGAACTATATTTAAGAGTTTTGGTCGCAACTCACCAACCCTTTGGTGAGTTGCAACTCATCATAGCAAAATTCTATATATATGTGTGTGTAAAAAGTGTAGCGTCGTTCCTAATCAGTTTTACATATTATAGTTATCAACTCCTTTGTAATTAGTATTCTCTAGTTACCAGTACTGGTAATATTTAATCTGAGTCTCGATTAACATGAGGGAACAAACTATGAATTACAGCTATTATGGAAAAAGATATAAGATTTATATACTATATGAAAAAAGTATATTTTGCCAAACAATTCTAAATGCATCTGTTCAATTTTAAGGCATAATATTACCTAATTCATTGACAAATACTCAAATAGAGATATTTTTCTTAGAAAAATGTGGGATATATATATATAATAGAAAAAAAAGAAATTCCACCTTCCGTGGCTAATTAATTGAGGCCTGAAGATATCTCTTACTCGCCTTTGTTCTCTCCTATTTGCTTTTTGACCCCCTCAGATATTATTCTCTCTGACCCCACGATTAGTATCTCCTCAAACACACACACTCACACACAAGTTCTTTATAAGGAGCATACCATCTCTACCATCTTCTCACGCCTACCTTAGACCCAATACAACCGAACCAATACGCACACTTTCTTTAAAGCTAAATCTAATTTAAAACAAACATATGGCATCTTGTTCAATAAGCTCATCAAAGAAAGCAATGTCCCACTGGACTCCTAGACAGACCAAATTGTTTGAGGAAGCACTGGCAGTATTTGACAAAGACACCCCTGATAGGTGGCATAATGTGGCACGAGCAGTTGGTGGCAACAAGTCCGCCGAGGAGGTTAGGCTCTACTATCAGCTGCTGGTTGAAGACATAAATCGTATCGAATCAGGTCAGGTGCCTCTACCAGCTTACAGATCTTCTGGCTCGCGCTCTGCAATTGCTTATGAAGAGCAGAGGTACATATTGTGCATAAAGTTTTTTTTTTTTTTTTTTTGAAAAATTTACTCCTTAATTGGCTCCTCGGATTCATTTCGAGAATATCGCATTATTTATTATTCACGAAAATACATATGTGGGTGAAGCATGTATTTAAATAATCATCCATGGAAATAATCTGTCTAGTTCGTGTTACTCAATATTATTTTATATCATGGTACGTAATACGTTGCCTAATCTCAGACAAGGTAATATGACCCTTTTTGGGAATCATGCTGTCACACAGAGAGCCAAGTGTGTGGGTAACCTAACTTAGTTGTCGTATTCTACACACAATTATATATACAGCCTATGTAAAGCAGCAGCTTACAGTAATAAATTGAGTAATTTAAACTTCAGGTGTTTATCTAGTACAGATACATCACTAATTCCATCTGATTATAGAGCTAGTACAAGAATATTATATAAATAATGAGTGAGCAATTGTCTTCTTGGAGGACCTAATACTGTTTTTGGTGTCAGAGTGTATTTCAGCGTTTCAAATCATAAATTTAGTTAAACCGATCATTTTCTGGGATTATCTTGCCAGAAAATGCCAGATTGCTATTGCTTGAGCTAATCAATATTTTATTTGCCATTTTCCTGATAGGTTGAGGCACTTCAGACTCTGAGGATGAAAACAACATTTCTGTGTAGAACTTCATCTACATATTAGATAGCTGGTTATCATGTACAGAATATTAATGTATGATTATTGTAACCGTAGTCATGTTAATTCTGCAATATATAATGGTTCATAATTGGGGGCGGGGGGGGGGGGGGGGGGGCAGAAAGTTACTCTTTCCTGTGAGATGACACTCATGACAGGATTAATTATCTTAACGATGTGGAATAATATGATATATTTCTTAATAATTATGATTTGAATGTCCTTAATTAACTAGTTTGTTCTTGTTTTCATAATTTTATTGACGATGCTTTCAATTTGGTGGCATGAATCTGAAACTGCTTGTTTTGGATTTTATGGTAGTACCACCCATTAAGTTTCCTATAGAAATTAACTGCAGCAATTTTTTTTCTTTTACTGGTCCCACATACACATTAATTGTTGAGCATCTGCACTTAATTTTAAACTGTATTGTTGAGTGTGACTGCGTTTCTTGGCTATAGTTAGGAGTTTAGACCATTAGTTTCCCATACATCTCCATGTTCTTATATATGCATTGACAGTGCTAAACATAAGAATTTAACTCCATATAATTTTTTTTTCTTATTGAATAACTCCATATATATAGTTATATACAGATAACAACAAATCATTTTTATGAATAGTAGCCAGTATACGCGTTTGTACAGAGGCTGGGTTGTGAGAGATATAAAAAAAGAGTTGTAAGTACGAAAAGAGAAAAGATTCAGCTACAGAACATGTAAAGAGAAGTTTATATATATATATTCAATTTATTTAATTTCATCATTCTAAGATACAGCTAATTATGAATCTATGATCATCATGCCTTGATTCCCTCTTGTATTCCGTTCGTTTCATAAACCAAAAGTTGGTTAAACTTTTACTCAAATTTTGATTCTATCTTTAATAAGTTAACACTAATCGAATCTTTGTAGTATTTTCTTGTTGAAAGTGGTCAAAAACAGAGTCACTTGGGGACCGAATCACAGTTCAAGTACATAAATCTTCCCGGCAGCTAGTACTTGCGTAATATCTTTTGTTTTTTATTTTCAAATATTTTATCTTAACATAATATCTTCCGTGGGAGAGAGCATAATGCTAATAAAAAATGCATATTTTAAAATTGAAGATATGCTACGATATTTGGTCAAGTAAAGCAACGTCGATTTGTATTTCTAAATTCGACTGATTCAAATCATTTAATGTGATTTACTATTTTATTTTAAAATACCGTTGTTAATTTTGTTATTGAAGGATTTGGTATTTTATAAAAATAAAAAAATAGTAAAAATATTTTTTTATTTTTCAAAAGGATTTTAATATGAAGAAGACGTTTATTAATGGTTTGGATTGATTGCATGAAGTTCGGATTTTGAAATACGAGTTCAAAATTCAAGCGTTCTTTATTTTGAAATACAAGGAATTAACACATATATAATATATTAATTACCAAAGGCATATGTTTTAGTTTTTCAAGTTGCTCCGGCAAAAATATCTCAAAACGTATATAATATGAAAAATATTCCCTTTGTATTTTACAGAATAAAAGATGACCTATAGATAAGATCCCCATTTCCTGATACATTATCATGATTCTCCTTCCACACTTGGTTACGGCTCATGGAATGCACCAAGGAGCCAATATTCTCTTGTTAATGTAAATATTTTCTTAATCCTTCTCTTCAAAATCACCTGTGGCAATTATCCTTCTCCGGCTCTATCACTGCAAGTAGCAAATTCCTTTGCTCATACATCCTAACGAATATTTAGTTTGCAAGACAGGGTGAATAGTCTCGTCAAACCAATGGGCATATTATATGTATCTAACTACTGAAATAGGGATCCATTCTCAAACTAGGAATTTAGTATTACTCACAAAAAATAAAATTCATTGATTATAGAGGTGAATTATTAATTATTCTGATGAGGGGCGGAAACATGATTGACAAATAGGGTAGGCCAAGTTAAAATTATTTAGATCTTAGCAATTGAATTTTGAACATGGAGTAGGCCTGACACTTGAAAACACTTGATTAACACTATATTTTCCTATATATATCTCCAATTAAAATTCCTTAATCATCCTAAATCATAAAATAGACTAGGCCTATGCATGCCCGCCCCCATTGAATCCGCCCCTGATTCCGATCCAGTTTTGAAAATATTAGTTGCACCATAAACATTTTATGGGAGAGATCCCTCCTTACGAACAACTGTTTTTTAACAACCGGTTTTTAACTACCCAATCTAATTATCTAGATTTCTAATTACGTACTGATTTTTAACAACGGTTGTTCATATATTTTTCACACCCCATTAACACCGTTCCCCAAATGCTGCTAATAATACTTTTTTAACCGCTGCTAAAAAATAAATGTCGTAATGAAAAAAATTCATGACTAAGTATATCCTATAAAATATAAACTTTATTCTCATAATAATTAATGTAATTACAAAATTTTAAACTCCTAGTGTGTTTTTGTTATATTGTGAAAATATCAACCATGATAGGGGTGAAAATGGTCACCGTTTCGACCGTCCTTTCTAACGAAACGAAACGGTTAAAAGATTTTGGTTGCGTTTCAAAAACGAAACGGTTAACGAAAGCTTGAAACGGTTTCGTCCATGTGTATTTTCGTGGTTTCGACCGTTTTATCCAAAACGAAACGGTTAAAGCAAATTGATAGTCAATTTTGTTTTCAAAATGAAACGGTTAACGAAATTGACCGTTTTCGTGGTCGTTTTAGACGTTATGCAGCCTTAACCATGACTGCTCAATCATATACATAATAGTTAAGTTACTATAATTAGATATCTGTTTTTCTAATTCAATGTGTCATGTAAATTAGTATCAAATCAACACACTGCCACATCAACGTCAAACTTACACATCTCCGTATATTTAACATTTCATTATCGTCCCACTTTCCAGTTATATATAAGCAAGTAGTATATTCTACTTATCTTTTAGCGAATCTAATCTTAACAACTTTAGAGAAATCTGTACATGGGCCCCTATTATATGTGGTTTCCAAGAGCGGAGGAACCAAACCACAGGACTGATATGCCTTTATAGGCTCCTATTTTTTTATAATACTGTCACTTTACTCTTCTGACTCAAACCTGTTACTAATGGACCGCACCTGGACCATTTCTAATTTAATATTATTTTATACACATTAGTTGAAACTTGAAAGTGCCGACATATATTTTTTAGTGACGCTTTTACTTCGTATTTTTACTTGTGGGATGGCAGCAACAGTTTGAAAACCTTATGAGTACACATCTGGTTAAACAGCTTGCTGAAAGTATTTGTATCGTATTATTTACACCACAAGGCAAAACTAAATGGACTTTACAATAAGAATTACTTTTTTTGAATTACACCAAAATGAATCAAAACTCAAAAGCATAAATGTACCAAATATCAGAGTTTTATAGCTATAGTTACAACCCCTGGAAAATTAACCGATTCCTTTCCAAAAAAAAAAAAAAAAAGAACCGCTCCTCTATGACAAGTTTGGTATCTTTTAGGGGAAATTAGTAATTAATTTGCCATAAATCTCCTAAGCTTTAAAGCTTGTACTATAAGTGATATTATTGTATCTATCTTTCCAAAACCAAATCAGCATGCAGCAAATAAATGATCTATATTTTTCTGTGCCCGCACAAAAAAAATACAATTAGTTTACAGCTGCCAACAAACGTATGAGAAAATTCTCTCTTAAAATTTTAAGCACTCATAAAAGCAACATAAGTAAGTAATAAAAAAAAAATCCAACTAGTCAACTTTAATCCTAAATTTTTTTTTCTGTTATTTAAACTGGTCAAATAAATAACTACCTCTAATGAATCCACCTTTTAAATATCTCCAATTAATAGAACTTTTTTTAAAAATAATATACTCGTCTTTTGACAGTACATATCTTTAATAAAACAACAACCAACATTTGTATATAATAGAAAAGATGTTATTGCATATCTTCACCCACATTAATGGAACTACGTACCACCATTTAATCCAGTCGTTGAATGATTAGAGAATTCATTCCTTATATTCCATTCCCCGGAAAAGTTTTACTTTTTAATAGAATCGATATTTATTCTCCAACCAAGTTGGCCATGAGTGGTATTTGGGAATCTGTATGAAGTTCTGCTATATGGTGTATGGTGTTCTTACTATTTTTTTTTTTTTTTTTTATACCAAGGCAAAACGTCTTATCTAGGAAACTTTCAAACCTTCTTCTCTTATCAAAACTAACAAGAAGATGCCTTTTACTTACATCAAAAGTTCAAAACTGCATACGTTTGTTGTCAAATAACCAGGTAAGATATATAAATTAAGACGCAAATATTGAAAAAAGAATTATATTATTTCCAGCTGAATGAAATCATGTGTTCCTCATTGAAGATACGGAGAGAGAAATTTTCTTTTTTATCAAATCTACATGAAGATGTATGATGTCCAATAACCTCACTACATTTAAGTGTCATTTCATTTGACTTATAGAGGCGAACAAGTATATATGAAATCCTTGAACCAGGTTAGAAAATTTTGATTCAAAGATGGCAGAAGTCATACATTTTTCATCGCTGGGCCCAATATAAATGGTCGATTTCAAGTAAAAGGGACAAACAAAAAATGAAAATGGCACAGGAACACTAGTGGGAGCAATGTTTGGAAAAAGTTGCATATTCCCTCTTATACCCCACAGAATCCCCAAACCCTATATAAGAACCAGCCCATACCCCCTGACTACTCACACATAAGCACACAAATTAAGACAGTATAGTACCAGTTTTACTCTGAAACATATAATTAACATGGCTTCTTTTACCATAAGTTCAGCAAGAAAAGGAGTGTGTCAGTGGACTCCTAGACAAAACAAATTATTTGAGGATGCACTTGTAGTGTACAGCAAGGACACACCTGACAAGTGGCACAACATTGCAAATGCTGTGGGAGGCGGCAAGACGGCCGATGATGTAAAGCGGTACTACGAGTTGCTTTTGGAGGATATAAAACAAATCGATTCAGGCCTAGTGCCTCTCCCAGATTACAGGTCGTCAGGTGGTAGAGGCAACGTTTCCATGGCCTATGAAGAACACAGGTTATTAACTTACCTGATCTTCAATTTGCTTGCTTTGGTACTTGTTATCACTTAAATATGTTGATTAATCAAACCATCTTATGAGTAAATTACATGTACTCGCTGAGAAGAAATACTAAGTTTAATTTTTCCTTCATACAACAGATGAAATACACTGCTTAATTTTTCATCTTTTATCAAAATACAATTTATCTATCTTTAACTTTCAATTTTCATATCCAATACAATTATCTCAAGATTTTTATTTCAATATCTCCACTTTGAAATTTTCAAAATCTTACCTATAAATATAGCGATCACAAACTTCAAAGTGGTATATATATAGTCGTATAGAAGCTTCTGTTATATACTAATCAAATGATATACAGTATTTGACCGAATTATTTTGATTTAACATCCTTGTAGATTTCAATTGCAGAAACCGTTTAAAAAAGTATAGAAAAAGTTACGTATACATGATATTTTGTAATGAGGTAAATCCCAGCCCATAACTGACAGCATTATAACAGAATTTATTCCATGACCTGACAACTTTCTTTTATACAGTTGTCGATTCTTAGTTGTATATTCTCATGACAGGTTGAAACATTTGATGCTCTGAAGGGACAGCTATCTAAAGGGCTACAGAAACTTGTAAATTACTCATGTTATGTACTTGTCTATGGTGAAAGGTGTTCTAAAAGATATATATGACAGTAAATATATATGCTATATATGAGCTCTCTTAGTTTGAGAGCTTGCATGACTGGTTTAAAGCATGTAATATATTTAATAAACGAATTACGCAACTATAATTTTACTTTTTTCTTTCCTGGGAATAGTGAATTTCATGACAAACTTCCAGCTGTAATTTTAAAATGGAAAGTTCCAACGCCGCAAGAAAGCTATAATAATCGTTTTACAATGGCTCTCGTAACATTACATTGTAGCTGGGCCTCTCCTTGTCTGATAAAATATGCCTGATAAATATTTTCTCGTTTAAAGAAAATGGTTAAATTGAAGGATAAAAACTCTATATCATAAAATAATTCTTGGAAACTAATATTTTCTTAACTACAATTGCATTTTAGTGCTATTAAATAAATATTGCTAACAATTTATACGCTTGACAGTCAGATATTTCTATTGAAGAGACTAAAGAGAGATGGCCTAATTTTATGCTTACTGTTGTAATTCGGCCCAATTTCATTAGGGCCTTAGGCCTTTGGACCTTTCTGTGATTTGGAAAGGAAAAAAAAAAAAAAAAACTGGAAAACAAGATGGACACGTTCGCAATAATGTCAACTAGTTTCGCCTCTTCCTCTGTTTCCACTTTCCACGTGTCCAGTGTTCTTCTAAGATGCCACGTATCCAACAAAGAGCCCAGCAATTCAACTCGTAAAAAGAAATTCAGAAAGAAAATAAGCGCAAAATGGCAATATCGAAAGTCTCAAACACGGCTTTGCTGCTACTGGTTGTGTTTCTCTCTCGGCTTGGGGAATTTGGACATCTATCGAGTTGCGAAGACCACGTCAGCACTGAGTACGCCTCTTTTGAAGCATTTTAATTGGTTGTTCTTGCTCGTGCATTTGTTCTGTGTTAATTAAACTGTTCTTTTTTTATAATTTTAGTTACCATAATTTGTTGTTTTAATCGAACTGTCGAAGAAGCTTATAAAGGAAAATGTCATTGTGCAAAGAAATTTCACTTTATCAAATTGAATTTAGGTTTCCAAATCCAAGATTTGGTTGAATGAAATTTTCATCAAATTAAACACATCCACTTGAAGTTACATCTTTAATTGTTAATTAATAAATTCAACTCTAATGATTGAACGAGGGGGTATATATTACTTCCTGTCACTCCTATACTCCTAGTCCTAATTTTTGCTTTCTGTTTCACCACAATTTGGATAAAGTGACAGAAATGCTCTTTTTTCTAAAAAAAAATAAAAAAAAACGGCAGTTTCAAATGTTACTAGTGTCTAGTGAAAACACCAAATTATTACAAATATCTAATTTTAACGACAGCTGTGTAAACTTTCTTTTGTTTTCAATTTTTAAATCTTTTCTTTTACAACTAATAATATCCTTCTTTTATTTCCTAATAATATCCTTGAACATTTGTCTTAAACTTTTCACATATTTAAAAATACACACTTGATTGTTGAAGCAGTGCACAAGTGTTATGCTAATAGTCTAATGCACAGAAGCTTTTATTGGGATGGTTTTAGAAAGTTGGTCTAAAACAGTAATAAGAGAAGTGTAGCAAGGAATGAGTACTTGCTAGCACGTATATATTATTATACATTTTTGGAAGTACTTAAGAACAACTCCGGAATAATTTCAACATAAAAGCCCCTAAATTGCCTGCCACCAGCTTCTATGAAATTAAACAGTCCAATAACAAGTCATTTATTAAGAATTTATCCTATATCTCTGCCACCATATCTGGCTTGGAAATTGGGATATAATGTTCGTATAAATGCAATAGTTGTTGTTCTGATTGGAACATCATTGGATTGTAATTGCACTACAAGTGTAATTAAAACTTCTTTTAATGTTTATGTCAAAAAAAAAAAAAAAAACTTCTTTTACTATGATAATGTGATAGGGGGGCAGCTCCGTGGAGTGGAGATTTTAAGACTACAGTGGCAAGATCCACAAAGACGCCCATGAGGATGATGGCTCAAGCTGCACCTGGTACAAATGCAGTAGTTCTTTTTATTCTAAAATAAAAAGTCAAAAAGAAAGAAGGAACCCAGGGGCACGACCACCTCTTAATCTGCCTACTGCTTCCCAATCTTTATATCTACAATTGATGTGATCATTTTACTTTGAAACAACTGATATTGTCATTTACTTTATGCCATTAGTTATAATTGTGCATCTATGAAAAGCTTTTGAAATACCCATATGGTAATCTGACTCAAGACCACCCAACACATTGATAGTTGAACTCGTGTCGATCACCTACTTGGAGTCTTGGATACATGAGCAAGCTAGTTAATATTTTTATTTGGTGATCTTGGAAAGTAAATTAATTAAGGAAAGATAAGAATCAGTCCGCAAACTTTGTAGGACAATTTTGCAAACTGTGCAAAAGACATATGGGCCTAATTGGGCTAATATTCAAATTAGATATGTCCTAAATTAAATTATGTGTCCTTTTTTTAAAAAAAATATATGGGCTAAGATTCAATGACTTGCATATTGGTGACAGATGTAAACCATGCTGGAGAAGATGAATTGGCATCTGAATATCAGCAGAGAACAGTCGGCAGTGGTTTTGACGAAGCAAAGACAGCCTTTGAAAATACAAAGAAAAGAGTTGGTGAAACATATCAAACTGCCAAGGAAACCATGACAGAAAGTGCAAAGAAAGAGTATGAGGATGCAAAGGAGAAGGCCTCGAAAGCCGCAGGAGATCTTGGTGCCGAAATAAGAAAGGAAAAAGAAGAATTGTGAGAGATTTTGTCAAAAAATACTTGGTATGTTTTACGAAATTCCAGTGGCTTATTTTATACGTGATATTTGGGGAAAAAGAATTGAGTGACTGCATTCTGATTGCAGTCACACTATGCGTGAGTGACTCTATCTGGCTCTTGTGAGCATATATTGTAACATAGTTCCTCAATAATATGCGTACGTGTTATTCCATATTCTTTTAGAATTTTAGATGGTATTCATGAGTTTCACAAATAATGCCTATATTTTGTATGAATTATTCAAGAACTTCACCAATTTTACGAATTAACACCCAAATTATTCAATTATTCTTAAAATGTATGAACTTTTGTTCAATTTTAAAATCTCAAGTATTTTGATGTACCATTTTCATTATATATTACATAACTATTTTCAAATTATATAGTATTACACATCCAAATTACGAATTTTAAATCTTATTGAATTATTTTCGAATTCCAAACTAGTCATGTGCTTGTGAGCAAACAATTTGATTATAGCATGTGGTCAAGCATTGTTTTGTCTGCATATATATGATAAAAAAAACGCAGACATTTTATGATATTATTTAAATAAAAAGGTGCTGGCTCTGACCCCCACTTTTGTTTCAAAAAAAAAAAAAAACGCAGACATGACAGTTGCAAAAGGTTTCATAAACCAGACATATTTGAGTATTTTTGTGGTTCATTTGAAAAAAGAATGGAATAGACAGCCAACAAATAATGTCTTAGTGGGATTCCTTTTTGTAATCTTACTGCTTTAGATCATTTTCTCTTCTTTATCTTTCTGCATATATAGTCACATAATATAGTGGCTTAGACCCGGTTTGTTTGCGACTTAAAAGATGCATAATTTAAGTTATGTATCCTTAAATCACCAAACACATCTTACATAAGATTTGCATAAGTTATGCACCGGTCTTCTTTAATTTTTTTTCCATCAATACCCCTTAAAAATAATTAATAATAATATTTAATAATTAACAAATAATTAATAATAAATAATAAGTAATAATATTTAATAAGTAACAATAATTATTAAAAAATCATAATTAATAAAATTTAACAAGTAATACTAATTATTAATAATAATGATTTAATAATAATAATTATTATTAATTAAAAATAATTCATCAATAATATTTTTATTATTAAATAATTAATAATATTTATAATATTTAATCAAAAGTAATTATTAATATTTCATAATAATAAAAATGATTTATTATTATCATTAATAATTAATTTTTATAATAATTAATAATAATATTTAATAAGTAACAATAATTATTAAAAAATCATAATTAATAATAAAGATTAACTATTATAATTAATAATTAATAATATTTAATAAGTAATATTAATTATTAATAAAAATGATTTAAGAATAATAATTAATTAAAAATAATTAATCGATAATATTTTTATTATTAAATTAATTAATAATATTTATAATATTTTATTAAAAGTAATTATTAATATTTCATAATAATAAAAATAATTTATTATCATCATTAATAATTAATTTTTATAATAATCAATAATTAACAATAATTAGGTAACAATATATTATTAATACATAATACTAATTCAAATTTAAGGACATTTTAGTCTTTCGACATGAATATATGCATGCATTAAATTACTCATCCTTACTACACAACCAAATATCCATTACATAATACATTAACACTACATAAATACTTAGCATTCTTAACTTATGCAATCCTTTGCTAGACAACCAAACGCCCCTAATTTTATAAGATTGTAAATTTGAGATTACTGAAGAGTTTTCAAGCTCGTACGGTTTATCATGATGTCTTTTTATTCCTTTGCAACCGTACCTTGCGCTATTATTTATGTCATAATGGTCGTACAACACTTTGTCTGTAGATTATAGTTAACCTTGCGTGGGAGTAAGTTTCACGAAATGTCTGTGTCTTGTCATTGTTAGTATTCCTCTCGCCTCTGGTACTAATTCGAGAAAAGGCAATCACAACAAAAAGTAATTTCTTACTGATCAGTTCAATTTTGGGGAAAAAAAATAGTCACACCAGTTAATGATCCTGGATGCACATATGAAAAATTAAGTAATTCTAACCATAAAAACTCTGAAATTGTGAATTGGCTTGAGATTATGATATTTTTCATGAAAATTATTAACAAAAATTGGAGGAAATATATTGAGTTATAATATGTTTACAAGCATTAAAAAATGGTTTGAGGCTGAAATGCTAAAAATTTCTCAAATGACTAAACTAGTTAGCACGTTAATATAGCTTTAATTTGCAAAGTCAACATAATTAAATTTTTTTACTTATAGATTTTGCAGGTAAGTGACTTATCTTTAGTGCTGTCGCTAAGATTCATATAAGGATCATGTGATGTCTGAAAAGTGGAGATTTGAAACTTCGGGAAATTCTCGACAGACATTTATTTTAAGAGGCTTAATTTCCGTCTTTTATTTCACTATCTAAAATAAATTCCAATTAATTTTCTCCCTCTCATCGACCATTCCTTCGTTCGAAGTAAATTATTAAATTCTACCATATATATAACCCCATTTGTTTTGAGCATAAAAAATTGCATAACTTACTAGTTACTATGCAGTCTTTATACAACCAAACAACTATTACATAAGGTTGCATAACTTATGCAAAAGATCTCTACAGTGTAAATTTTCAACTAGATCCCTTTCATTAATTTTTCACCAAACATTTTAGTCTTTAAAGAACACTTTAGTCTTTTCACATAAATATATGCATGCATAAATTACTCTTTCTTATTCAATAATCAAACACTTATTTCATGACACTACATAAGTACTTATGCATTCTTAAAATATGCAACTCCTTACTTTACAATCAAACACCCCCAAAATTGTATTTGCTTCCAATAAGATTTGCGATTAGAAAATGGGATGAAGCATTCTAACTTTAAATTATCTATAAAACATTTTTCAATTAGATTTTGTAACATGATTTTCATTCAAGATGTATTGTCGTTTTTTAGTATATTAAAGAGTAAAGACTGATGTGTTGTCTTGGATAGTTAGTTTTTTTTTTTTTTTTTCCGTAGATAAGAGCGATCTAATTAAGCGATGAGTAGGTCCAACTCTCTATTCAACCTTTCAACTCCCGTATATTATGCAATTTTTTAAGTGATCAAGAAGTAATCCTATCAATTATTTCATGTTAATAATTTGCCTTAGAAAAGATTGCACTGATGGTTTCAGAGTCTCTGCACTGACGTATGAGAACCACGCTCTCTAGATTTTGCACTTTGAATATTAAATGAAAAGTTAATCTAAGGCACATCTTATTTGTTGTTAGGGTAGCTAGGTTTAGAAATTAATGATTGTAGGAGTCCAACTCCTCTAGAATTGTAGGCGATAGAATTTGGCTTACACTTGTTGACAAGTCTATACTTATTTATTTATCATCTAATTTATATCTCCGTCAAAATTTATGATATTAACTGTACAACCTTAATTTAGAAATATCGTTGACTTATGCACTCAGAAGAGACCATATTAGCTCATGTGAACACATATAATTGGTGAATTTCTTTTTGTATGTGATAAATAGAATGTTTAAAACATTAGGCGTCCGCTCAAGTAAATCAAATTTTGAGGAAAAAAAAAATTTGACGTGCGATTTTACAGTGGTTGTATCCTTCTTTCTCCCCGTATTTAGAGGTAAGAAAACACCAACATATTGAAACAAAAAAAAGGACAATTATCATGAAATATAAACTTTTAGAAGTTACCTACTTCAAAAAAAAAAATCGCCCTCAAAAAAAATTTTTTGAAGCCCTCAAAAAAAAAAAATCAAAGTCAGGCAACAACAAAAATCAAGCTAAAAAGTTTATAAACCATAACATGTATTTCAAATATAGATGATTAGAGTAGATGATGTGGCCAAATGTAATTTGAACATCTCAAGTCCGTGCCTCAATGGTAAACGAAAGTTAAATAATTTGATCAATTCTATGTGGATCATTCTAGTGGTATTAGGAGAATTCCATAATCGAGATATTTATGTCATGGGGAAAAGAGATAATGTTGTTTTATGGCTGGTGCGCTCTCTATTGTCTAGCCGTTTTGGTACTTGAATCTTTCTTTAATGAATATTTCAATTGGATTATACTTTGTTTTGGAAAGGTAAAGAGAGCGACAGCTCTAGAGATTCGAATCCTTGTTAAAAAATTAGCAAATTTTGGAGATTATGCCGCTATACGGAAGGTTGAAATATGGTAAGTGTATATATTGTGCTTTCCTTTCGGCCACTTCGCAAAGTTTTGAGAACCAGCTTTTGATCTAATGATAAAGAGTAATGCATCTTAAATGAAAAGTCGCAAGTTGGAAATCCAGCTTAGGTCTTTTATAAACATTTAATTTAAAAAAAACAAATTGAGAGACTTGACTTCCAATTTATCTTAAAAAAAAAAAACTTCTCAAGATTTCATGTACTGTTGTAGAATGTAGATTTTTTTCACGCTTAACTAGTTACATGAATAGTTGAATTTTGACTTCAGTGTCTGATACGAATTCTTATTTACTTTTGTGATTTTGATAGCCTCCAATGGAAAATCTCTCTTGCGCTATTTGTCACTTTTGTATTCGTATTGCATCCATTGAAAAATTATAGTTGTGTGAATGTCGAGGAAACCATGTTTCAACATCAAATGATTTCTTTTTTTTTTTTTAAGGCCAGGTGGCAACTACCACACCGACAAATTTTATTAATAAAAAAAAATAGCGCAACACAAGCACATATCTCATTGAGTAGATGCAATGGAGCAGTGTCAACATTCGAGCAGATACGTTTGTTACGGGCCTTCCAAATATTCCACGAAACTGCAGCCCATATGATATCCCAATCTTTAATAGACGGGATTCTGAGAGAGAGCCAGAAATCACCAATGTCAAGTGTAAAGTCAAGAAGAGAGAGTTTGAAGCGTATCTGTACTAAAGACCAAACAGACACTGCAAACTGGCATTGCAAGAACAGGTGACCTGCCGACTCAAGAATGTCGCCATTACAAGTTGTGCAAGAAGTTGAGGAGGGCCAACATTTAACTATAAGATTCTGTTAAGTGAGAAGGCGATCTTAGAGTAGTAGCCAAATGAAGATTTTGACTCTTGGTGGCGATTTCATTTTCCAAAGGAAAGGGTGGAATCTCGAGAGGATGCCAGTGTTAGAAATAAATTTGTAGACACTGACTGAAGAGAAGATTCCATTAATCGTCCATTTCCATGAAGCTGGAAGGTTTCCATTAGCACGAATAATTGAAAGGTTAAACAAAGATCCCTGTTGTAGAATATCTGTTAAACCATAGGAGATTCAGCAGGAGCTCAAATCATTGATATCAGTGGTTCCATAAAGAAGCTGTACTGTGGATGTCCATACAGAGGTCGGTTCGTGCTTTAATTTCCACAACAACATCAAATGATTTCTTAAACACAAATATCTTTTTAAATGCGCTTACCTTTTATTTATTTAATTTTTTTAATTTTATTATTATTATTATTATTATTATTATTATTATTATTATTTTACTGCAATGGAACAAACCGCATTACGAACAAAGCCATCAAAAATTCCATTAGTCGCAACTCCAACTTAATCCTGCTTCAACTTTAAAAATAAATAAATAAAATCCCGTATCTAATTATCATTGTTTTAAAACATTGAAAATGCCAATATTAGGGTTCAAACATGATGAAGTTTCGCCAAACCTGCTAACATTTTCCAAAAACAATTGAACCAAACATTTGCTAAAAAACTCTCGCTTTCTCTATAACATCATGCGTCTTGTTGCCATAGTTACATGTATACACTATACAGATAACAAATTGGAAGCATGTTCATCACTAAATTCGGAAGAAAAACCAAAAAGAGAGACAGAGACAGGGAGTACCACTGTTTATTGAACCAATATGTCACGCCATTAGCACTATTATCTGTAGATAACTCATTTGGAAGTGAATTTTTTTCCCATAATATAAGTGAATGAGATTGGTAAGCATGAAATGATACAAAGGTCTTACAAGTTCCTAAAAGATGGCCATTTATGCATACAATCGATTTGAGTCCAGTGGAAATTAACTCTGCAGCTCTATATTGAGTTCAAAGAAATTATATCTATTTGATGCCCAGAGTCTCTATGATTTGGACAAGATAATTAGGAGAGAGAGAGACTAGATGGTTGATCATTGATGGATATTTCATATCTTGGGGCACAGGTTAATAGGTAATGCCCAGTATCACCAGTGAAGCATGGTAATAGTTTTGATCTCTCTCTCTCTCTCTCTCCGTGGGTGACCTTTGCATCAATCCAAGCATAACTGTTGCCTTTTAATCTAAGAAACTCTTAAAGCTTGTACAGTTGCACCGAAAAATAAAAAGATGCAATGTCCAGGTTTTATTATACCTCCACTACTACCTCATGCAAAACTATGAGAAGTTCATTAAAACAACATTATTATACAGTTTACTATATAAATATTTCCTCAGCTTGTGCTAGTAGATAGCCAAAGAAGAGAGACGTGAAGACACCGCTTACACATTTGAGTATCCCATTTTAAAACAAAAATATGATACAAGAGAATGTTGACAGCTAGTCTTTCAATTCGTACATGTCAAATTCCTCTGTCAGCAAATGGTATTTCTTCCCGTACACTATGGATAAAATAGCTAAGCACAGAAGATTGAAATTACTAAAATCTAGGATTCTTAATCTCTACAATAATAAATAATCAACATAAAATGCAAGATCTAGACATGTATCACAAAAGAGCATGTATACATATAAAAGAAGAGAAGCGACTATCAGGATGGTGCACTTGACATGGAGATTTTTAGCTTAACAAGTGAAACGACCATGGGACTATTTTACAAGGAAAATTAAAAAAAAAAAGTACAAAATTAGTGAAAATGCCTAATGCACTGGATGTGGTTTAGCTTTCCCTCAACTTATGATGAAATGTGAAACTTTGATTTGTTTGTTCACACTTGATACACGTCTGATGGGCTATTTAGTTTGTCTGACAAATTACCCACAAATTAGGAACTTATTATAAAGACATTAGGTCTTTTGGGTTTATTGTCATAAACTATATTGTGTCTAATTACATTTGAATGACTTGTGATGAATGCTAGTTTTTTCCCAAAGAATATAAGATGATTTCAAACATGTTTTTCTCATTAATCAAGACACTTGTACACATGTACATATCTTTTAGATTTCTTAGTTGAAAAGATCTAATTATTTAACAGACTATTGCATAATAGAAGCAAATTTTGGTATCTAAGAAGAACAAGTGGTCTTACTCAACATGCAGTGAAAAACATGAATTAAAGTTGTGTAATCAAGTAAAACATTATCATACTTTGGTGATCTTGCAGTAAAATTAAGCATAACAATAATTCAACTTCTAGGATAGCTTTCGCTTTGGAAACAAAGCAAAATCTAAGTACTTACCACTGTAGCCATGTGAGAACCATTCTTAAACTCTTTTCTGCCATCCCCAAGAATAGCTCAAACATCAAAGTTAAAGGAGAGTTAGCTTAGGCAATGCTATGAAATAATATCATACACCAAATGTCAGCAGAATACCACAATAAATGCACTTATTAATGTAATATGAGGAATCCATATACATATGTATGCATCGAATGGACACATGGAAGGACAATTCTTAAAGAGGAAAAGCATTTATTCTTGCAATTCTGGTTGTATTTATTTGAACATATCAGAAAGGGACAAACTCATGATCACCTGAACATGTAAATCATATATGATTGCAACAAAATCAAATAGATCCTTCTAAACCAAACCAAGCAAACTGTGAAAGATACCAATTCCCAAGTTATATCAATTCAGTTACAACTTGGGAAACTTAGATATGAAATTAACACCATCAACACTGTTAATGTTCCTTTAAGGGTATCTGAGAAGAACCAAAGGAGACCAATCTTTTCTCGATTTTTTTTTTTTTTGGGGGCGGGGGGGGGGTCAAAGAGACAAAGATGATGGGTAAATGTAAACCATATATAATTGGTACAAATCATAGCCTAGACATTAGTGAACTTTAGACCATGGTTATACAAGTGGCAAAACAAGTTTACATTCCAAAGAAAGCAGCTTGTAAACTGGACATAAAAGACAGGTCTACTTCTAACACAAAAGACATAATTAAAGACGAATAATCATCAATTTTAACCTAAATAGAAGCAAAATACCCAAAAAGATGACAAATACTAGTTCAGTAAATAAACCTAGTTAGTTATATGAAAATATAGAATTAGAGAGGGAATAAACCATATGATTAAATGGATATTACCATACATAAAACCTCCTTTCTTTCTGTAGCCATGGTCCCCTATGTGGTCTGCTCCTTCCGTCCCCCTCTCCAATATCCATCTTCACAAAATTTTGACAACAATGCAAAAGATGAATCAATGACATATTTATTAATATATATATATATGTTATCTTATATGGATGTCTCAAGAGCACCATATATCAATAGCTTTTAAATTTCATTGACCATAGTCTCTTTCCTGACCCATTAACCCCGAATATCTCTTATCCAATAATTCAAATGTGTAACTTGATATGATGTAAAATGTAGGATTAGATTTTCACTTCCCTTTTCTGTTCATTTCTAAATAAGTATAGTTGTAGGAAAGAACTATTTTTTGCACATTTTTCTCATTTATCTGTCTCATAAACTTGTATGTTTTTCCAATTAAAGAAGTTAATATTATTACAAAACACCAGATGAACAAAAAATTAGAAAAAGATAAAAGAAAATGAAATTAATACTCACTGCTCTTCAAATTAAATCTTTCTGACAGAGATATCAAGAATTGCCAATATACCCTAGAATTGTATATCAAATAAAGTGAAACAATGCTAGCAGCCTAGGAGAGGAACATCAAATACTGGAAAATAGATAAGTACGCATTTATTCATTTTCCTTTTTTTCTAAATAAAGTCTATGATTGCATGTTGCTCAATTAATACTTATTTGGTCTACGAACTTTTTTTTCTAAAATAGATCTGATTCACTTTCCAAAGTAGGTGATTACAATAGAACAGATTACAAAAGACAGTGCAAGAGAAGAGAAACAAATTGATAAGATTTATTTTTCTTTTTGGGTTATTTTCTTTGAAGGAAAATTTCTAAATTATTTTTCAAGGAAGAAAACAAATCAAACACTAGTAGAAGAACAAATTACAGAAATGGGTTACTTTACCCTTTTTTTTTTTCTTGGAAGAAGGTTTATAAATAAACATGGCAGCAATCAGAAGAAACCCATGTCTCCTTTCTCCCCGACCCAAGGCAGAAATGATCACAGAGAAAAATAAAAAAAAAAACTAAAACAAAACTAAATATCAGAAAAGAAATAAACACCCACTGATTTTGCCTCTCTTTCTTACTGCAATTGCTGGTTTGGGGATTGCTGTAGGTGCACCTCCTGCTGCGCCTGTGATGGCTGCAACTGCTCCTGCTTCTTCCCATTATTCTTATTATTATGCATCCACACTTTCAACACTTGCCTTCTCACACCCACCTCGCTACAAAACTGTTCGACCAAATGTTCGTCTTGTTTTTGGATCCTCCACCCCACTCTCTCCGCAAAACAGAACATCTTCTCCTTCTGCTCTGGTGTGAACTTGGTTCTGTACCTCTTCTTTGATGCTGTCTGTGTCGGTACTGCCGACCCGGTACCAATCCTCTCCTCACTAGATGATTCTGTAGTTGTGCCACCACTGAGCCCACCACTTTGGTAGTGTCTTCCTTGGTAGTGGTAGGGGTGGTGGGTAGGAGGTAGAAGGAGAGGTACTGATACATGGCTTGTGGTGGAGATACGACTGGTACCAACAGACTCTTTTCTGTGGAAGCTTCGGTGGCATGTGCAGGCTGCGCATGATAACGGGTTGTCGGGGTCAGGCATGAACTCCCCACAACCGTCTAGTACATGTCCACCTACTGCAGCTGCATGGTTCTTCAAGCACTCATGGTATGTAGCTGTGCCGTTGCTAATGTTAAGTGTACTTGGGTTTAGTTGGAATTTGCTGGCGGTTTGAGGAGGTGGGTCAATTTGATGGCCATTTCTCGAGCTAGTACCGGTGGTGGCAGTACCAGTTGTGGGTCTTGGGGAAGAGAAGGTGGAGATCCGAATTGAAGAATGATTTGGGTTTGGGATGGGGTTATGATTGGTGTTTGAATTGTGGTTGTAATTGAGAGAAGAAGAGATATGGGCTAACTCTTCATCTTGGTTTCTGAATTCCATGAAATTTGGTGCTAAGGTCGAGATAATTTTTGGGTGTTCAACTTGGTCACGGTGTCATGGTCAAAACTCAAAACTTGTAAACGCGTGCAAGTGGGGGATTCAGAAAATTGGGAGGATTGAGGTGTAATTGCACCAAAAGGAGAGAGAAAGGGATTTGTGAGAGGGACAAGACGAAGATGTGCAGCACAAAAGGAGGCAGTAGCAACAGGAGGATGTGCATGGGATGCTCTAGCTGAACAGTTTTGGGGATGAGAGAGAGAGAGAGAAAGAGAGGGGTCAGAGGGAGAAGGGGTTGGTGAATAATTGGGATAGAGTGGATTGGGGATTTGGTTTCCTTTCATGACAGCACAAACTTCTCAAGTGAGTGGTGGCATAGGAAATTTTAGAGTGGACACACTAATTTAGAGTTGGGCATTAGTGTATCATGTCTAATTCTATTTATGTTAAAATAGATGGATTTATGGTGTGTGACATGTTGTGTTCAAATGTGTTTTGTTTTGTGAATGTTCTGAGAGAGATGTCATTTGTGTGTCTTGAGCTTGTGTTTTTTTTTTTTAATCTAATATTAAGAAACGTCCATCTAATGTGTGTCATCATAATAGACATATTTTGATTTAGTTTATTGATATATTTGTCTAACATCGAATGTCGAATTGGATTAATTAACAAAAATAGAGATTTCGGATATGATGCGAATTGTAATGAATTTTCATTTTTTGGTTTGATTAATAATATCTGTGACCATTCAATTATATTTTCATTTTTGTCAAATCAGGAAAATATTATCCTTTAATTTGTGCATATTCTTTCTTTGATTTCTCACGAGCTCCACTAAACATCATAATTTTTTCCTTATTTTAAAAAATGAATGCGCACTTCAATTTTTTTCATTTGAAACCAAAATCTTAGACTTTTATTTTAAGTCAACATATGTACAAAAGTCAATGATGCAACTCTATATGGGCTCGTTTGGATCGTATGAGAATAAGAAAGAAATAAGAATTTTAGAAAGAAAACGTTGGAAAGTGTGTAACTTTATGAAGAATTTTATATCTAAGAAAAAGCTATTTCTAGTCCCATCCAAACGAGCCCTATAAAAAGATTGGATGCATCCTTCAGTTGAAACCTTTAGTCTTGAAATTGGCACCTTTATAAATGTAAATAGTAGGATTTTGATTGTTACAATTCCTTAATAAATATAGAAAGTTAAAATAGTGTGTGATAAAATTGAAGAACAGTGGGATAATTATTGTAAATTATATCTATGATCTTTTGTTATATTTTTATAAATTTTCTGCATTTTTTTCTCTTCTTTGCTTCTAGATTACATCAACATATATTTAATAAAATATAAATCTGTGATAAAATTAAAATTTTGGATAATTAATTAAAAAAAATTTCATTGATATTTCTAGTTTCTTTTTCAAAATATTTTCTATTATTTTATATTTTTGTCAACACTTACATGTTTCATACGGAAATAGCAAACCTTTAGGTTCACCCTTATAGTGCGGATATGATAATGTGAGAGGGTATAGTGCGGATATGATCCATGCTATACCATGGTTCTTATTAAAAAAAATAATTAATGGTTCTTATTAAATCTTTTGAATATAAAATTGTTTTTATTAAAAAAAATCGGAATTACCTGAGTTCAGTTCTGTGTAAAAAAAATTATAAATTTCGCCGTTACAATGTGATATAATAGAATAAAACTGGCACCAAAAAACTCCAAGAAGATTTAATAGTTGATACTATAAATCTATGACTGGATTTAATTTAATTTGTTAATACTAAATTATTTGAAAAGATTATTGTTTGATAGTAGTGAATTGAATTGAAGTAAACGAAATAATAAATAAACAAAAGGATCAAATTGATTCCGAAAACTATGTTAGCTAGTGAAATGGTCAAGATAGAAAAAACAAAAAATAAAAAATAAGAAGTTAGTATTTTTAGGTTCATATACATTCATTATGTTTACTTGTTTAGTGTATTGAAATCTTCTATCTATAATATTTAAACAACCACTATTTCGTTAACAAAAGCGCATTACTTTCCGGTATTCTTTTTTTTTTCGAAAGTTTGACAGGAGCTGTCAAGTAAACTTTCCGGTATTCTTGAACCTGCGATTTGCTGAAACATAAAACAATGTATTGATCAGATACAAATTTACATTAGGTGCTCTACAATTTGTGTATATGCTTCTTGGAAATTGCTCCATTTGTTCTGCAATGTTTACATTCCCTTTGATATATTTTGTTTAATGCCTCATGTAAACCGTCAAAACTGTTAAACACACGTTATTTTAACGTTGGTATTTATATTTTTCTTTTCGTTGGCTTACCAAACTAATTGTGTCATTTTATTCCTTATAAATTTCTTGTTTACTTATGTTTTAAATTATTTGCTCTCATAAATTGGGGTTGGATATAGATCCACAATAAGCATGGGTACAAAACGAATACAAAATTTATTTTTTATGAAAACTCGAGACACTATTGTAAATTTGTAATATGACTCTATCCATCCATAGTTGAGAAAATGAGATCACAAGCTTTGTTGCAATATTTTATAAAGTTAGGTATGATAATTATAAAATCATGATTTATCAATTTAATTGTTTGTTAACTTAACAAGACATATCTATTTCTATTGATATATGTCAATAGAGTTACTTAAGTCGAATTAATTTAAGTTTATATGCTTTTAACCAGCGCATCCCTCTAGACTTGTTACTTGCTAGTAGTGTGCTTTTTTTTAAATCAAAGAGTGGCATGAACATTTAATGTTCTGAAACACATTGCTATACTTTAATTCTTTAATTAATTACGTCTTGGATGTCAGTCTAGTGTCCTACTCCTACCATTAAACTACTTTATCACATACGAGACATGCTAATAGTTGATGTCTTGTTGGTTTTATATGGATCTTGATCAACATATTTACTTAGTATGCCGATTATTCACAAAATAATAATGCACAGTTTTTTTTTTCATTATTTCTTGTTTCGAACATTAGTATATATAATATTATTATAAATTATATATTGTTTATTTATAAAAAAAATTTAAGTCTTGAAATACACGAAATCATGTCTTTATTTTAGAACTTTCTTATTCAAAAAATATATACTGTTATGAATTCAGCAACCCAGATATACCACATAAGGAATAATCAATATTCATCAAGCACTAACGTACATAAAAAAAAATTGAAATTAAAAATAGGAGAACTTCGATATTAAATAGAAACACAATGTCACAGGTTCAAAACCCGACTAGAAAATTCTTTATGAACATTTAATTTTAGAATAAATAGGAAGACTTGACTTCAAATCTATTATAAGAAATTGTATATAGGTACACAAATAATCAAGTTCAATAAATGAGGAAAAATTGATAATGACAAAAACAAAATTTGAATATTGCTAAAGTTTATGGTAAGACTTGTCTTCAATCAACAAATATTTTGAAATGCTACTTAGAAATGTTTCATTGCATAAAATAATATGCTAGGTACTAGGACCAGTTTAAACCAAACCAAACACAGTATAACACCATATAAACCAAAGTGAAACTCGTTAAGTCGGGCTTACGCGGTTAAGCTAGGTATGTTAATGGACCTGTTTGCGTATCCAAATGCTGGACTCGTATTTATATCGGAGAAATGATAACTGCAGTCATGTGTAGTTTTGTCATCTCTTGCCATCATTTGAACAAAGTGAGCATATAAAATAGACAAGATGAAAATTTAAATAATCAAAATGAACACATACAAACAAATAAGTTTTGTTGTATATAAAAATCTGAATAAGGGATAGCAAAACTTATTTGTTTGCATGTGTTCACTTTGATCATTTTGTCTGTTCATCTTGTCTATTTTATATGTTCACTTTGTTCAAGCGATGACTAGCAGTGATAAAATTGTAGATAGCAGCAATCAATTTCTTTTATATTGTGCTTCAACTAATTTCTCAACCAGACTTAGTCTGCCGCTACGGGACCACCTGTCAGAGACGTAACTTTTATTGCAATTTACAAACGACTAAACGAGCCGTGGCATTGACGGTGGGCAGCTGAGGGAAACAAGCAGAGACACTCCAACCATTGAATTCCAATTGCTTTAAAATATCATAATTTGCAATTAATGATATTTATCATGGAATAAATGTGCGACTGTTTTTTTTACATGATTACATGAAATAACTATTTGTAATTAATGATATTCTACATCCGAAGTAATTGCAAATGGCCAATACCTGTATTTGACAACAGTGCGCGAAATATTACCATTTTTTTTCCAATAGTGCTAGAGTATTGGATATTCCAAACAACATTAACTTTATAAATTTGAAAATTTGAAAAAAAATTGTTAACATTCGGTTTGCCAAAGGACTTAAGACTTCAAATCGGAGGGTATTCCTTACTTCTAGAATTGTTGATGGGAAATAACATTCTCTCTCCTCATGTGTTTTCCTTACTTCTACTATTCCAAATAATTGTTGTTTGGAAATAAGGCGGAGCTTTTAACTCTTCCACTTTTCATTAAAGAATGCAAAAAAATATATATATAATAATAAACAATGTATAATAATTTAGTTCAAATATAAATGGTAAAAGAAAACTAAATAGTACGCTTCCAACACCAGGGATAAATATCCTTCGCAGTGCCTTCATCATGACCGTCCGATCTAATTTCAACGGGTAAGATTAACGGGCCGTACGAATTTCGATGAATCTGGATATTAATCACGGAACAATCATCATTGATCGAACGGACACAAAACAGTACCGCAGGAGATATCAATTCCTAGCACCAGTGTCATTGAACATTGTATTTGACAATAACCTTTCGGCAAAATATCAACATGTTTTAAGTTGTGCGCGTGTGCTCCAGAATTTCCATACCAATGGAACAGAAGGGGAAGGAAGGAAACGGAAGGAGAAAGAAGGAAACGGTTGTCTAGGTAGGGTTTACCACAAACCCGGCGGGTCAGACCCGACCCGGGATAAACCCGTCCCGTTTCCCGACCCGGACCGGACCATGCATGAACCGTGATGGACCGAGGGGGTGGTCCGGGTCGGGTTTATCACGGGTTTAGGCCGCCATTTTAGTATAGACCCGTCTTAAACCCGTCCCGTCTAACCCGTGGACCGGCCTGGACCGGACCTTAAACCCGTCCTAAACCCGTGAAAACCCGTCTCTCCACCCGGCCTGGACCGGACCTTAAACCCGTATAAACCCGGGAAAACCCCTCTCCACTCTCTCTCTCTCTTATCTCTGCCCAATAGGGCTCCGACACGCGTCCACCTCTCTCCCCCCCCGACACACGCCAGCCACGCGCCAGCCACGCGCCAGCACGCGCCCCCCACCACGCGCCCAATCCCGCGTTGACACGCGTCCCCCACCACAGCCCTCTCTCCTTTCCGGTTTTGGCGCCCAATCCCGCCTCGACACGTGTCCAACCCAGTTGTCCTTCGCCAGACCACGCCCGACAGTCTCTGCTTCTGGTTTTCGCGCCCAATCTGGCCTTGACACGTGGCATTTTAAGCCGTTGGAAAATTTTTAGCCGTTGAAAATTTAGCCGTTACATTCAATGGGCAACGGCTATTTCAGAAGTTTTTTTATAAAAATAATATTACAACATTTATAACTCTATAAATACCCCTCTATATCATCTCATTTCCACACCAATTCAACAGCAATCTCTCACTCTCTCACTCTCATATTTCCATAGCAAACATTCTCTCAATTCTATTTCCATAATTCCGTTTCCATTTTCATAATTCCATAATTCTATTTATATTTATATCCATAGTAGTTTTTCAATATTATTTTCATAATTTCGTATTTAGTTTTATTCCAATCTTATCATCCAAAATTCCAAAAAAAAAATGTCGTCTCCACCTCCTAATCCTAATGATCAATTTGCTCAACGATTAAGTGAAGATATATTTGGCCCACCACCAACATATCCACAAAATTCTAATTATTCTAGTGAAGCGCATGGTGCAAGTTCGAGTGTTCCCGAAATTATTCCGACTCCTTCAAGTGCAACTCCGGATTCTTTCGTTCCACCGGCATCGGAAACGAACACTCAAGCAACGGAGAAGAGGAAAAGGTCTGGTCCGAATTACAACGCAATTTGGTGGCGATATTACGAAAAAACATTAGACGAGAATCAAAATTTGAAGTCCGCACGGTGTAAGGTAAAAAATTGTTCCGCTAACTTTGTTTACATTAAAAAAAATGGTATGAGCTCATTTCAAAAACATGCCAAAAAACATGAAAATGCCCATGAAGAACCGCAAAATGAACCAGATACTCGGTATGTCCAAACAACTTTAAACTCGGACGGTACTAGAACTCACCGAAAATATGACCCGGAAAAAATACTTACCGAATTTACTCGTTACATTGCCCACAAAGAACAACCTTTAAGTATGGGTAATTGCTTGAGTTTTGTACGATTGGTAATTTGTGGTGTAGGCGAACCGCTTTATAGGAGATTCCACCATAGAAAAATCACCAAAGAACTCAAGAAACAATTTCTTGAACGGAAAAATGAATTAGTGGCCCAATTTGCTTTAGCTACTTACAAGGTCTCAATAACATCTGATATTTGGACTGCTGGTAAACATGGCCTTGGTTATAGTTGTATTACTGCACATTATATTGATGACAATTGGATTTTACAGAAAAGAATCTTAAGTTTTCGTGTTTTAGATTCTCCGCACACCGCAAAGGTAATTTACGATTCTATTATGGATGTCTTGAAAGAGTACAACTTGGTTAGGGATTTAGAAAAGAAGATTTTCTCAATATCTTTTGACAATGCTAGTAATAACATTAAGTCAATAGATTATTTTCTCCGGTCCCTAAACCCAATTATGGATGGTGCCATGTTACACCAAAAATGTGCTTGTCATATTTTGAACCTAACCGTAAAGGCCGGCCTTGAAACTGAAGTTGTTGACAACTTGATTACCAAATTTAAGAATGCCATGACCCATATTTACTCGAACCAAGTTAGGAAACAAAATTTTCATCAATTATGCCAACGAGTAGGGTTAAGTAAGTTGGCCGTTCCATGGGACGTAGACACCCGTTGGAACTCAACTTATAGAATGTTTCATCGAGTCCTCCCTTACAAGGAGGTCATAGACGAAATGTTGCGGAGCAATAGCGATAGTATTCAATTATTGCTCTCTTCGGGCGAGTGGCAACAACTCCAACATATAAAAGACTTCCTCCAATCCTTCTTCGAAGCAACCGTGAGGTTATCAAGCTCATACACTCCATCGGCCCACGAGCTCCTTCAACAACTCTATAACATTTCCAAGGTGTATGACCGTATTAGAGGTAAATAATTTACAAATGTATTATCTTAATTTGTTTATTTTTTAATAAATTGTAATAATATTTTATCTTCTAATTTTTAGAGTTAGAATATCGAGACGAAACTATTGCACCGATCGTAGATGCAATGAAGACCAAATTTCTAAAATATTGGGAGGAGGTACCTCTTGTGACTATCGTAGCCAACTGCCTCAATCCATCATTGAATAAGACGTGGACTGTGAAGATGTTGCAAAAGTACAAAAGACATCTCGGTTAACCGAGCCACAATGAGGAGGCACGCGTCAACTTTGCATTGGAGACCATGTTCAACATATACAACGCACGGAGAAATTTCGCTCAACCGCCTTCAAGTTCAACAACAAGGCCTAACACGTATATACTTTTTTCTGAAATTTTACTGATTAACTTATATACTTTTTTTGAAATTTTACTGATTAACTTATATATTTTTTATTTTAATTGAAGCAGTAGTCGCCGTGGTTTGTTAGATGAGTTGCGAGACGAGGATGACTTAATCACTGGATATGGAATCACGAATGAATTATCGAGTTACACAGGGTTACCGCCGAACATGGAAGATGAATCAATTGACATCCTCGACTATTGGAAGAGACATTCAAGTGCTTATCCAACGCTAGCGATGATGGCGAGAGATATATTTGCAGTCCCCATATCTACCGTCCCATCTGAATCATGCTTTAGTTCAGCGAACAGAATTCTCACTGATAGACGGAGCAAGCTCGGCCCAAATGTTTTCGAAAGACTTGTATGCATGAAGGATTGGATCGAAGCTGAAAATCGAATGCAACATTTTGTTCCAGGAGAAACTAGCGGTGCTGAAACTCAACCAAGTGCTACTGGGAGTGAGGTGGATTCGGAAGATGAATATGATCCGAAAGATACCGACCTATGGTATTTGCGCCAGAACTACTAGTTTGGTATTGGTGGTATAATTTTCTAAACTCTTTAAATTTAATTTCTTCTAAAATTACTTCAACATATTTATTAAAATATATTACTAACAAAAAAAAAAAGTTAGAACTCCGCCTATGTTATTATTTTATAAAATAATTTAATAGCATAGCCGGTCCCAAGCCCGGATAAAAGGAGGAGGGTAACTTTAATTATATTTGAATTTGTTCAATTATTAAAATAAAATAAATTTAAAATAAACTACAAAATTATTTTATTATTAATTTTATTAGACATAATATATTTTAACTAATTTTTATAACTTATATTTTACAATCTTTTGTCATGCAAAATTGCAAACCATTAACCATCAACAATAAAAAAAACATAAAAAAATTACAAATCAAATTTAAAAAAATTAAAATATACTACAAAATTATACTTAATTATTTGATCTATAAATATAATATATTTTAACGAATTTTTATAAATTTATTTTACAAATTTTTGAGATGAAAACAATGAAAAAAAAAAAAAAAAAAAAACTGGAAAAACCCGCCCTTGGACCGGCCTGGACCGGACCGGCCCGCCTTTACCCGTCCGGTTCACGTAGGGTCGGGTCTATCAAGGGTTTGGGTCAAGGTTTGGGAGGTGGACCGTGATAATCCGTCCCGTTTTAACCCGTGAACCCGTGCTAGACCGGCCCGGAATAACCCGTGGACCGTGGGGGTTTGGACCGGACCGGACCGGACCGGACCGTTTGGTAAACACTATGTCTAGGTTTTATTATCTTTCATATCGGAGGATAAATCTTGAGAGTATAAACTCTTCGTAAAATTTCTTTATCATAGTAAAATTTTGAAATTTTGTGTCACTTTTCCTTCCTCTCCCTCCAAATCTTGTTCTGGAGCAGAGCCTGAATACAAAAAGTCTAATATAAAAAGTCTCACTAAATAATCAGTGCCGTTGAACAGATTCATTAATTTTACACGGACGAAGCAAACCGAAGCATAGAATCTTCATTTCATTACTAAAGAAGCAGCAATTAATGGCATGCCTCTTGTCAAGCTTGGTGGGTGGTGGCCTGTCAGACAGTTGGGACACTTTTTGTGCAAATTTATTCTTATATTTTCTTTTACCTAAATTAACAGAAAAGTTCTTTTTAGGTTATGCAAAAAGTTTATATCCGTACATCTTTCTTGTACAAAAATTATGTTCTGAAGAATGTTAGTCTTGTGTGATTAATGTACACGCGGCTCCGTAATGATTTTACATTTTAAAGAAATAAGAGAAATTTGAAGGTGACTAGTCATTTTTTTTTTTTGTACTTTATAAAGCATTTTTAATATATTTGTTATGAAAGAACCGTAACAGTTTCGTTTATTTAAAAACTTTATGATGTTGTTATGGTTTCTTAACTGACATCCTCATTTGATATTGTGTGCCACATACAAAATTAAAAGATATTCGTAAAGACGTTTTACAAGAGGATTAATCTTGTTTTTTTTTTTTCCTATGAAAAGTAATATGTATATTTTTTATCTCATCACATGCCTTAAGAAAAAAAAAATTGAAAATCGGACATTTTTATGAAGCATATATATATTTCTTTACCTCATTAATTTTAAATATTATGAACTATATACGTGACAGTTTACTAATTCTCAATATTAATTTGTTTCTTCATAAAAGAAGATGATCAGTCTTGCATTTCGTGTAAATTAGGCTCATAAATTAGAATTTTTGTATATGTTTGCAATGCTTGTTTAAATTGACTATTTGAGTATTTTAGTTGCAAGAGAAGAGAAGAGTTAAGAGGGAAAGATCCCCTTTTATTATTTTGTTTAAAAAAACAAAACAAAGAATAGATGACGTTTTTGTCTTCTCAAATACATGGCATAATAAACGAGTCTCAAGTTCGGTACTCAACTTGAGATCCATTATAGATATTAAATTTAAGAACTTGGGAGTCAGGTTAGTGAGTCAGTCGTTATTCTAGAGGAAATTGATTCAATTTTCATTGGACGCGGAAGAGGGATCTCTATTTCATAGAGTGGGCTATATCTCTATAAATAAATAGCCTTGTTTCAAAAATATATATGTATTTAATTTAAGAGTTAAGAATAATTTGAGAAACTTTTATTCTCAATTTATCATAAAATAATAATAAATAAGTCTTTTTTTTTCCCCTTTTTCATCTCATTTTTCATCTTCTTGTGCAACCAAACACAAACTTTGAGTTTAACTTGAAAATTTTTAAACACTGATGTGGAGGAGAAACACAATTACAACTACTGGAGGCGCAAAATTAATACCCAAATACTCCTCTTTATGAAGAAATATTACATTTTAAGTCAAGTTCCAAATTCATATATGCATTTATATTCTATAAATAATTTGTGCTTTCATGCGAATCGATAATCTTTACTTGATTTTTGTTGAACGCTACTTATGCAGCATGCATTACCTTTTAGATTAACCATTAATTAACCTCCAAACCAGCAACATCTTCCTCGAAAAATCTATTGGCACTACTTGAGGAATGCCACTTTGGGATTGGCTACCAGCAGTTCCCGAAGCTTCATTACATAGGGACCGATTCATGTTATAGTAATAACCAACTTTTTTGAAGATATATAGTAATAACCAACTTGACTATTAATTAAAAACCAATTAGGCTTTTAAAACCATTGATTGGATTTAATTATCATAGAATCAGACGTGGGTCAAGATGGGCCTCTGTTTAGAATAATTTTGCGTCCTTACGTACCGTACCGTCTGGCATATGATCGACTCGACCTAGGTTTCACCATTTGCATGTGGTCAACCCTAAAATGTTTCCTAGCTGCTTTTGAGTTTATTATCTCTTTATATTCTTGGAATATAAAATTGATCTCCTAGGTTAAAGTCTACCGTTTATGCTTTAATTTACTGATCAGAAAAGAGCAAACCAAACGTGACAAGCATAACGAGCAGTTAAAAAGTGATGTCACTAATTAATACAAGCATCTTTTACCTCGAAATGTAATTAACATACTAAAATCAACTCACAAAGAGGAAAACGCGATACAAAATTCTCATTTGTAAAATTTTCACGCTTAAAATGGGAGGAGGATGCCTAGAAGAAATGGATTTGACGAGAGTTCGTCTTGGTCGTTTCGAAATTGTTGCCAAATAGGAAAAAATGACGAAAATTCTCATCAAAAAGCTAGATCAGAAGTGAAAACGAGCAGCTTCGTTCGATTAATTATTGTGAAGAACTCACGTCTCTTTTTCCGGATCAACAAATTTCATTTGTAAAATTCTTCTCCTTTTGACTCTTTTCATTCCTATAAAGTGCTAATTGTAGCGTAATTAAGCTAATACTTCTAAATGTCACTGAACAATATAAACATAATATGCATTGTCCGAGTTCCAAAAAAATTTAAAAAAGAAGATATTACGTGATTATAACATACAATTTTTTTTACAACAGATATTTAAAATGATTGAATATAGAAGTCATGATGCAAATTTAGAGAATATGTAAAAAATTTTAGTATCAACTATTTAAAATATTGATTATATCTATCTAATAAGTACTTATAATTATCATCGAGCTTGATTTATTCCATTAGTATTTCTATGCACTACACCAAAAAAGATCTTTAGTACCAGACTATTAGTACCGATTTTTAAGAAAACCGATATAAATATTAAATGGTGGCAAATTGGTAATTGTCAGTTAAAAAAACCGGTACTATTTTTGGCCGGGACAAATTAAAGAAAACCGTTTATATTTAGTACCGGTTTTCTTAAAAAACCGGTACTAAAAATATATTATTAGTACCGATTATTTAGTACAAACCGGTACTAAAATATAGCCGTTTTTTTGTTTTACGCCAACTATTAGTACCGGTTTTTTATAAAAAACCAGTACTAATAATTCGTAGAATTTCACATGTATTTCTCCTCCTCCACTCTATCGTTTAAGGCATAAACTCTTATAGTACTGTTTCATGGCCTTTTCTTTTCCCCTCTAAAACCGAGAATATTTTTGTGCTATCTAAAACCACATAAAAAATAGCTAAAAATCAAGAAAAATTCTGAAAAATAGAAAAATCAGAAGAGAAAGCAAAGGAGATCTAAGAGAAGCTAAAATAATTCTCATTTGAGGTATATTCTTTATTTTTTTTGTATTTTATTTATAACTTTGTAATTATATGCATATTTTTTTGGTTTTTTATTGATTTTTTAAATTTTAATCTAATAAAATAGAAAACGGAAGAGGAAGAGAAAATGTTACTTAAATCGAAGAGGAGGAAAAGGAAGAGAAGACAATTTCGGTAATTTTCTATTTTAATCTTGATTAATTTTAATTCGATAATTTATCAATTTGTACGTGCATATATATATCGTTTGGCATTTGCATCTATTAGTTGTATTGTCATATAGGACCAAATTGTCGGAATTTGAACTATTTTAGGTCGTGCCCGTCCGAGATTAATCCATTAGGAATTAATCTCGGATAGTACTCCCGGTCGGGAGTACTGCTCTTTGGATATTCTGTCTCATTTAAGAAAGCGAGTTGTACGTTAGATGCAGTGTGTTGTCTAAGAAAAATTCGAAAGTATTTTCTCTTATGTTCCCACGGATACGTACGCACGAGCAATCGTGTGTTAGCGTATTCAGGGAACATAAGGGGAAATGCTGTCGAATTTTTCTCAGACAATACACTGCATCTAACGTACGCTCGCTAATGAGACAGAGTATCCAAAGAGTGGGCTAGGATGGTAACCGGTCTAAAAATCTATTGTGATGCATGCATTGAACCTACAAATCCTAAACCCTGACATTTTAGATATATATTTCTATCAACACAGATGGATCCGAGGGAGAAATACATGTATGAGTATTCGAGAATATCGGATGAATTTGTTGGAGTTGTTGAAGAGTTTTTAAAATTTGCAGAAGACCATCGGAAGTTGATTGGAAAGCCCAGAATCCTATGTCATTGTAAACATTGCCTTAACTTTGAGAGACAAGATGGTAAAGTGATTAGAGCACATCAGATTCAACGTGGATGGATGACAACACCTAAATACCTCCGGTGGGTTTTACATGGAGAAAAATTGAAAGAAAATTTAGATGCCGGAACGAGCATTAATGTATCTGATATTTTTGAAAATATTGTACAAAATAATTGTATGGATGATGCAGGGGATAATGTAATTGTGGGTGATGATATAGAAAATTTAAGTGAACAATAATGTCAATGTGATGATGATAATAGAGAAAATAATTTGGATGAAATGATGAATGAATTACCCAGTGATTTTATCGATGATGTTCCCGATATGTTTGAAAAGTTGGATGAAAACTCTCATATACCCTTATATCCCGGTTGCAATGAAGATAAATTTTCCAAAATAAAAACAGTTTTTAAGTTGTATAACCTGAAAGCTAAGAATAATTGGAGCGATAAGAGTTTCACATCTTTGCTCGGTCTTTTGCGAGAAATGCTTCCAGCAGATAATACATTACCCGATACAACTTATAAGACTAAAAAATTATTATGTCCTTTGAAGTTGGAAATAGTGAAAATTGCAGCTTATCCGAATGATTGCATAATATTTCGTAATGAGTACGAGAACCTCCATAAATGTCCAAAGTGTAATGCATCTCGGTACAGATAGTTGTAAGAAGAGACCAGCTGCGAAAACATTGTGGTATCTGCCTGTAATACAAAGGTTCGAGCGTCTTTTAAGTAATTCAAAAGATGCTAAACTGTTGAGGTGGCACGCGGAAGGCAGAAAAAAGATAGAAAGCTCAGACATCCAGCAGACTCACCCCAGTGGAACAACATAAATAGTCATTTCACGGATTTCGGCAGTGAGCCTAGAAATTTGAGATTGGGACTATGCACGGACGGAATGAATCCTTACGGTCTCATGAGTACAAATCGAAGCGTATGGCCTGTTTTGTTGGTTATTTACAATCTTCCTCCATGGTTATGCATAAAAAGAAAATATCTAATGATGTCGTTGCTCATTTCTAGTCCAAAACAACCAGAAAACGATATAGATGTGTACTTGGCTCCGTTAATAGAGGACCTTGATAGGTTGTGGAAGGACGGAGTGAAAGTTTTTGATGCACATTCCAAAAGTTATTTCACCTTACGTGCGATGATATTCTGCACGATTAATGACTTTCCCGCGTACGGAAACTTATCGGGTTACAAGAACAAAGGAGAAAAGGCATGTCCTATTTGCATAGAGGAAACACATTCGATATGGCTATCGAATTGTAGAAAGACAGTATATTTGGGACATCGTCGGTTCCTTAGCCGTCATCATCCCTACCGCCGGCAATCTTATAAGAACAAATTTGATGGCAACACCGAGACCCGTCAGGCACCTATACCAAAAACTGGAAGACAAACTTATGAACGGGTGAATGATCTTAAAATTCAATTGGGCAAACCATTTGCGAATAGAATTCCAGAAAAGTGCTTTTGGAAGAAGAAGTCTATATTCTGGGACCTTGAATACTGAACTTATTTAGATGTCAGGCATTGCTTGGATGCGATGCACATCATCAAAAATATTTGTGAAAATCTGGTTACTTTGATTTTGAATGCTCAAGGAAAAGTGGATAATGTTAATGTGAGAAAAGACATGGTACAAATGGGAATTCGATTGGAACTAGCTGCAAAGGAAGACAATAGTAAGAAACGAGATTGGTTATCTAATGTTGTTTATACTTTAACCAAAAAAGAGAAACTCAGTTTGTTAGAGTGTTTGAGGTCTATTAGGGTTCCAAGTGGTTATTCCTCAAATATTTCACGGAAGGTGTCAATTAAGGATATGAAATTGATTGGAATGAAATCACATGATTATCACATGTTGCTGACTCAATTGCTTTCTGTTGCAATTAGAGCATGTTTTAAAGAATAAGTTCGAAATTCTATCACTAAGTTGTGTTTCTTTTTCAATAAAATTTGCTCTAAGGTGATCGATCCTGAAAAACTGCATCAGTTAGAAACCGATGCGGTTCAGACCATATGCGAGTTGGAGATGCATTTCCCCCCCTCGTTCTTTGTTATAATCAATGTTTAGAAAACCGGACCGGCACCTGAACCGGAAAGGCTGCCGGGTCGCGGTTTTTTTCGGTTAACCGTGGTTGAACCGGGTTTTTTCCGGTTAAACCGGAAACGGAGAGGGCTCCGGTTCGCGGTTCAACCGGCCGGTCCGGTCCGGTTTTCAAAACATTGGTTATAATGGTGTATTTGACCATTCATTTAGTCAGGGAGATAAAACAGTGCGGTCCGATATTTCTGCGATACATGTACCCTTTTGGAAGAGCAATGGGTCAATTGAAAGGGTTAGTGAGAAGCAGATCTCGACCCGAAGGAAGTATGGTTGAAGGATATGTGGCAGAAGAGATTATTGACGTCTATAATGATTATCTAGATGGAGTTAAACCGATTGGCTTGCCCAAGAATAGGCACGAAGGTAGACTCCTAGGGAAAAGCATAATCGGTATGAAAGTAATTACAATGGACCTTGCAAAGAGAGAAAAAACACATTTTAAAATTCTCCAACAGGTCGCCGTTGTGTCTCCTTATGTGAATGAACACATAGCCGAATTGCGAGAACAGAAACCTCAGAGATCAGAAAATTGGATCATCAAGGAGCATAACAAAAGTTTTGTAAAATGGTTTACAAATAAGGTAAGACAGTCCAGACCTTCAAATGAAACGATGAAATGTCTTGCTAGAGGTCCTAACGCCAATGTGCAAACCTATCAAGGGTACGACCTGAATGGTTTCACTTGGTATACAAAGAAATAAGATGGAAAAAGCACGGTACAAAACAGCGGAGTCACAATAGTAGCCATATCAAGTGATGGAACATCATCAGAGCCGTATTATGGATGGATTGAAGAAATTTGGGAGTTTGATTATAATGCATTTAAAATACCTGTGTTTGAATGCAAATGGATGCTCAAAAGCGGTGTCAAGATTGATAAAAACGGATTTGTAACCGTTGATTTCAAAAAGTTGGGATATGCTGATGATCCTTTTATACTTGCAAACAAACAAGCAATGCAAGTTTTTTATATTGCTGATCCGGCTGACAAGGGACGGCATGTGATACTTCCCGGAAAAAGACGCATTGTCGGCGTTGAAGATGTCGTGGATGAAGAAGAATATGACCAATTTGATGAAATAGCGCCATTCTCTACAAGTATATATAATTAAATATAAATCTAGAAAATTTAATGAAATTAAATGTAATAAGAAATTTCACCAATTTGATATGTACATATATATTATTATTCACAGGTATAGATGGGACACCGCAACCAATTGAAGAGTTAACAAGTAATTTGCGTTCCAATCAGGAAGAAGGCGTGTGGGTAGATCGACCGAAGTCACCAAAAAATAAAGGAAGTTGAAAAAAATGAAATACACAAATTAACGAGAGTTCAAGACTATTGTATAATTAATATTCGATTATTACAATTAAATTTATATCTTTTTTTCATTTTTATAGTCCTTTTTCATGTAATATTTATTGCAATTTATACCTTTTTTTCATTTTCATAGTCCTTTATTACAATTTATTTGGTTTATAATTTAATCTCGGAAATTAAAAAAAAATATTTATAATTTAATCTTATTTTAAATATTTTAAATAATTTAATTTATTTAATTTATAATTTAATCTTATAAAATTTTTAATTAATTTTAAAAAAACAGAAAATATTTTAAATAATTTAATTTATTTGATTTATAATTTATGTAACAACTTGGACTTTTAACAAAATGTGAAACTATATTTTTATTCAAAGTATTAATTTATTATTATAATGCTCCTTATTTTATTTAAAATTTAATGAGTGTTTTATATGTTGCATTAAAGATATCATTTTGACCTTTGACATTAATTATTATAATTGAGAAGTTCAAGTGTGGTGTACTTGCCGTATCCATTGAACCATGATATTTAACTTCCAATTAATAATCTTTTGTGATGGTCAAATTGAAGGGGTAGTATATTTCATAGTTCACATGTTGTCCATTTCATTGAATTAGTGTTAGCCGAATTAAAAATGTTTGTGAGCAGAAACCAATAACCATTTATTTATATTTCCTATGTCGTATTCTAATTCTATTAATTCTCTTATTTCCAAAGTCCTAACCGCTACACGTGCGGTTTCATTTGCTTATTGGTTATTGAGTTGTCTATTAGCCATGCCAAATATATATATAATAATAATTAGACACATGAAAATACAAATTCCATATATATGAATCGGATACTATATTCAATTTCAGTTCTTGATCTCTGTTGGTCCAACAAATAACAGACCAAAACGGTTATGATCCAAACAACAACGCTAATGGATACACCCTTTCATCTATTATATATGTTCTCTATGTTTCGTTTCCAAATTTTATTACACCGCTCCAATCTCAGTACTCTGTCTACTCTGTTTCCTTCTGCGCGTCGATAAAATTTATGAAGCAGAACTCTAGCCCGGTTTTGTGGTACTTTCCATTTCTTTTTCTTTTACACGTTTCTTGTATTGGTTACTTGGTAACGCCAAATTTTGATCATCTAAAATGTTTCCATTGCTTATGTCCTTAATAAAATACTAATGGTAAAATTCTCATGTTTTCCTTTTTAAAATTTTGTCAGACTCTATAACCGTATAAACCCTTCTGTAATTGTTTATTAATTTCATTGGTAATTTATTAAGTATCTCGTTTGGAAGTATACATACAACATTTTTTTGTTAGGGATTCACTGTTTTTGTTTCCAAATTAGTTGTGGAGACATATGTATCCTTTTTAGAATTTGTTGAGTATAATATTCGGTCAAACCAATGGTACGGTGAAGATATATTTTCTTATTGGATTTCTAATTGTTTTTGTTAATATTATACTACTTTATTTTAAATATATATTATTTCTTATATTCCGGTCCTTTCTTTCTTCTTTGACGAAAAACTAAAAGTGAATTTGGCGCATCTATTAAGATTCTTAATTTATTTTATTTACAAGTTCCTCTTAACCTTTCTGTAAGTTTATTGTTAGAACTATATTTTCATAATCACATTATTATTTGTTATATTTCTGAACTCTTATTAAATTGGAAATTTTGATTGAGGTTTAGTTTGATCTTTAATATTTTAGTTGGTAATTTAGGTTAGTGACTTGAGTTGAAGGATTAATTAATAATAAATTAAATATTACTTAATTATTGATACTAGGAGTAAAGGCTCCGGCATTTGAGAATCGTAGCGGATCGTGAGTTGGTTTGGACGACGAACGTCAATGAGTTTGTTTTCTTTTCAGGTGCGGATTCCTGGACTTTGTTAAATCTATTTCCTATTCCATTGTGCATTTTGCATTTATATTCAGTTGCTGAAACGACATGTTGCATCAGACATCCTAATTTGACTTTGGTTTATATTCTCTCAAGGGGATTGGAACATGAATGTTAAGATTTTCAATTGTTCATTTAAATTTACTTGATGCATGGCATTAAAATATAATGAGATCAATTAAATCATGCTTATGAATGATCTTTTAAAGTGTGAAATAGTAACCGTATTATCAAGGCAGACCTATGGAGTGTTCTAAAACTAGCATGCTACCCCCCTATGTGGCCCGATTGCAACGGGTAAGGGGTTAAGAGATGTGAGGCTGACCTATGTGGCTTGGTATGTGGACGTGTTATCTATTTATAAGTGATTGTGATTAGTGAATTCGGAAATGTGATAAGTGATAAAGTGGAAGCATAAAAATGATAATGAGATAAATGATAATTGAATAAATGCATTGCATCAATACTTGCATGGCAATATAATTGTATTAGTATACTTTATTCTTTCAATGTTGGTATTTGAAGAATTCCACTAGGAGGATTTTACAATATCTAGGCTGGAGCTGAATACCGCACTGAGAGACTGTCTGATCTCTCATCCGTTTCACTTTTTATGTGAGTTCCAGGTGTTAAGGATCGCGTTACTGACCTTCTACAAGAATAGCGAGTTGAACAAGCGGGTCAAATATATGCCACTGTTTGTTTTATTTTTATTTTGTTATGTTTGTATTGATACATCGAACTAGCATGGGAGTCGTGTGTTAAACTCACCATGTTAGTCTTTGTCGTTTGTTGAATTCTATTATTAATGAATATATAAAGTCTTGTGGCATTTTAATTGTGTGATTATTGATAGTGTATGTGATGTACTTTCGCATTGCGTAGAAATATGCGGCGGGTTGTCAAAATGCACCCACGGGTTACCTAAAAGTGACTCGGGGTGTGACAATTTAATTTCAGAAATTTAAAAAAAAATTAGTACCGGTTATTACGAAGGATATGGATGGCAGGACTTATAGTTGGAGTAGTGCACACGCAGTAAAGGATCCAGAGACCGGTGAACTTGTGGTTAGAAACCCTAAAGCTGCCGCGGTGATCGACAAAGCGGTACGTGTAACAATTTAGATAACTTTATTTTGTGTATTCAACGAATTTAATTTACTCCAACATGAATATCTTTTGTGATAGGTTGCTTTAGTTAAGTCAGGTGACGTTGAGCCTGTTCGTCAAAATGACATCTTGACGTCTGCGATCGGAACACCATAGCACTCTGGACGATTGAGAGGATATCCACTTTTTTTCAGCGTGAAGCAGGTGTTTGGTAGTGGTAATAGAAAATCATCCAAGGGGTATACCAAAGATGAGGTTGATCAGATGGTGCAGGAGGAAGTGAAAAAACGAATGGATGAGGAATGGAACAGGCGAATGCAGCAAAGCTTTTCGCAAATATTTTCGCAAGGCCAAGGCCAAGTCCAAGTCCAAATACCGCAGACGTACGATCCAATAGTTCAACAGGCTTTCCTACTGCTATCACAGGGTAGCAACAATCAACCACATCCGATTCCTCACTCGAGTTTTCAGGTTCTTAATTTCACCAAGCTAATGATATATATTGCTTTGCTCACATATAATATTTACGGTTTATGATTTGTTATTATGTTTCATATTGGTTATAAATACAGACGCCTGTCGAAGCTTTACTACTCCTCCCAGGGACGTCCGAGATGCCTGTGTATGTAGCTATAGCTATGGTGTTTACACAGACTTACAGTGAGACGGTCCATGGAGAGCCAGTGGGTTCAGGGGAAGTGAAGGTACAAATCTTAGAAGTTTTTTATAATGCGAGACACGCGATTGTACCTTTTCCACCTCCTAATGGAGATGATCGGCTTGGTGTTCTGATGTGTTCATTTCTGAGATGGCCAGTTCATCTTGTGGATTACGACCTGACAAAATTGGTAAATCTTACAAACTATTTAAAATTTAGTTAGTTTATAGTAATTATCTATATTAGTACAATTTAAATTTAAAAATATCATTTCCATGACTAATATGTTGGTTGTTTAGGAGCAAGTGAGGCAAATGGCGAAACAAAATCCACAAATTCTTCCGCAAGACAAGAGAAAGCAGATGACGGAAGATGACGAAGATGAACTGAGTGTGGATCAATTTTTTGCGGAGGAGGAAATTCAATTGCGTGATCCGTTCGTCTCCGAGGAAAAATTGGCAGAGATTGGACCTAACGCAAAGAAAATGCACGACTATATCAGGATGTTCGACAAGTCAGTGACTGAGTTCAGCGATCTTCCTGGAAACGCAAAGAAAAGGGGCTAGCCCCAGAAACGAAATTTTTTTTTTTTTTGGACATAATTTTAGTACCGGTTTTTAACTAAAAACCGGTACTAAAAATCAATACTAAAACGCGCGACAATGATTTTTAGTACCGATTTTTAAGTTAAAAATCGGTACTAAAATACCAACTGAACGTTTAAATAAATTTCAGCACAGATCTTTAGTACCGGTTTTTAACTAAAAACCGGTACTAAATATCTCTCCCGCCAATTCCAGCAGCCTCTTTATACCGCCTTTTTAGTACCGGTTTTTTATTATTTTTAACACCCCCTATTATTAGTACCACTACAAAACCGGTACTAGTAATACATATAAAACCGGTACAAAAAGAAATAAATGGCGTAGTGATGGGCAGGGTTCTTCTTTAAGAAACAAAAAACTATTTTACTATGGTCTAGATTAAGTCGTTTTTACTAAACATCATCTACTGTGTGTGGGGTTTAGATCTATTTAGCGTGTTAACACATCTTGAATTTGTGCGTTTATATAAGTATATATAACATAATATAAAAAGTAAGTAGAGATTGGGATAATTACAGAGTACGTACGTTTAATGAACGGAAAAACTTACATCAAATTTTATTAATTTTCATTTAAATGATGTACATATTGTATATATCTGTATCACATTTCAAAAGTAGAATCTAAAAATTAATTACTTTTTATACCTATTTTATTACTAAGGGTGCCGTTTGGATCGATTGAGAATAAAATTAGAATTAATTATTAGGATTAAAAAAATACTATTGATGGACGATTGAGGATAAATTATTTAAGACTAGTAATAACACCCAACCTAATATTTAGACGAATTTTTATTATGGAAGAAAATATGAGTTGTCGAAATAGATGTTGTTTTCATTCTGGGCAAGGAAATATTTTTTTTTTCCTGGTCCCTTTCATTTGTTAGATATCAAAATTTGAAAATGGAAGTAACGATAGCATGTTATAAATAAAGAATCCGAACTCTAACCAACTATGCATGACACTCCTCTTACTTATTTCCTGTAATTTAATTAAAAAATTATCATTAGAAAAGCTTTAACATTGATCCATTTTAGAATTCTGGTGGCTAGGGTTGAGCCACGTTATCTGTAAACTAGGTTTCTGATCGTACGGTACAATTGTGGCCCACGTCTGACAAGATCTTTTTATATCTCTCTCTCTGATTATAAAATATAATTGGTGTGATTTACATTGGGAATTAATTAATAAGTTAGTTGTTTGTCACAGTGGCGTGATCTGGACACTTACAATTTAATTAAAATTTGTCAGCTTCAAGGCACCACCCAAATCCAAACTTTTTTTGTAACAAAAAGAATATCATACCCGCCAAAATTTTTGAAGTATGGTTTATTTATCTATTAAATATAAATATTATGTATTTTTGTAGCAATGGACGGATAATTAACCTATTGAACGTAATACTAACAAAACCTGGGTCCGTTACGTTGTAGTTATAAATTTATAACATTCAATCAATCCAGCTCAAATTAGAGAATTGTCACAACTTGTGAGATAAAATAAAATAAAAATCATCTCTTAATTTTTAATAGATAAAATATGCAAAAGAGGTGGTTCCCAATTCCTGAATTATTCTCATTCCATGATTTCCTAACATTCACTTGATGAACTTCGTATTAGGTTTATCTAAGACCATTTTAATGCTTTTACAGCCCATTCCATTTATCTAAGACCATTTTAATGCTTTTACAACGCATTCCATTTTTCAAATTTGAGGCCGACTGAGCCATATAAAGATAACTAATGCACATGCGACTATTTCATTATTTGGAAGATGTTGAAAATAATAAAAATAATTGATATCCAGACAAAACATCCTTGAGGCTTGAGCAAAAGTTTGATTCTCTATTTTATTACCTGGTTCTTTGATCATGAGTTTCTTTGATATACTCGTTTTCTCTTAATTTAACTCATGGTAAGGAAACAAGGACAAGAACAACCAGTAATTGGATGATACCTAGCAAGTGAATTAAGTACTAAAATAATTGAAAAGTCAAAATTAGATCATGCCTCAACCCCAGCAAAATGTGCTATCAGGTGCTGATATTATTCTTTTAAAAATCTGTAAGCTGTAACCTGTTATTACAGTCGGACAACATTCTATGCAACTATGATAAATTGTCAGCAATCATATGTCGCGACTCGTGACACAATTCAAATTCTCCCTCTTACATTGTGCTCTAGAAACGTATTTGTAAGGGAAATTACGGAATCGCAAATGAAAGGAATGGAACGGAAACAGATTAAAAAAGAGCTGTCCGGAAGTGGTCACTTGCGCTACGTAGAAGAAAGACGAGGGAATGCAAAGGATGGATAATATATCTTTTACGTCTAGCACAACGAAAGCAAATAAACAAAGGATAATTTCATCAAACACATGTCGGGTATAAACCAATATCCACTAAAATAAAGCTATAATAAAAAAAAATAGATGCAATCATGCACAAGAAAATAAACCACTTGAGAATCAATCAACAATCACACAATCAAGCACAAAAAAATAAAGAATGGATACAAGAATTTACGTAGAAAATTCAAAAGGAAAAAACCACGGAAGCGATCCGTGCAAATTCACTAAATCAAGAAATTATCTTACAAATACATGGAGATCATACTCTCTCTTATTCACACTCTTTCACAATCTAGAAGTGAAAATAACAAGAATTCAAGAAAAATGTACAACTCTATATAGCTTCACAAGAGGGGACAGAGAGTTACTTCTAGAGATGCACGATAGAGAGACAACCGCTCTCTGTTACTTCACACCACTTTTTCTCCTAACCCTTCTGTATGGGCTTTCATGGACCTAGACCAAATTTAGCTACACATCAAATACGCAACAACCTCCCACTTGAAGATAAATTTCCCACTTGATCACATAAGCATACACCATGCACCTCGCTCCAAATACATCCGAGTTACTCAACCAATCCGAATTGCCTCTTACAAAATATTACCTTGTCAGGAGACACCGCTTTCGTGAACATGTCGACAACATTCTCTGTCGTGTGAACCTTTCTCACGATCAATTGTCCATGGTCTAGCACATCAAGAATGGAGTGGTATCGCACATCAATGTGCCTAGTTCTTGTGAGTGATAAACCACCCAGTTGAAATGAGCAAGCTGTCTAAGCTTAAAGTCGGAAGTACAGAGTTGAAGTGCATCATGATGAATGACAGTGAAAAAGTTCTAGATCGAGGCGAGAAGATTGAACTTTTAGTTAAGACTGAAACCATACAACTCAGGTGCACAATTGTTAAAATTTCTTGTTATTTTTTTTCAGTTTCAAGAAAATGCAGAGGCTAAAATTTCAAGAAATGCCTCTTTTAGTACCTAGATGTTGAATAAGACAGATGAATGAATAAGAGTAGTGATAGATCATGGAGATGTTCTTTGTTGCTGATATTGTGTTATATACTGTTATTTGCTACTAGTACTATTCTTTAATTTTTGTTGAATAAGACAAATGAATGTGCTTTTATACTAGTTTGAGTGTGCTTTTATACTGGTTAAAACTGAGCATAATTGCAATTTTTAACTAGAAATGAAACTTCATTTTTACCTCCATTTTACCTTGACTGATTATGTTGTGTTTTCTTGTTGTAGACTGCAAAGGAAAACTGGTACAGCCACTGAATTTGAAGTTTTTCTGAAGTTGATGGAACCTTTGTATTCTTTTCATAAAAGTAAGAAGCATGATATATTTTTTACTTTTCTTTACTTGACTCATAAATAGCCAAAAAAGATGTCATGTAAAAATGATTTCTGAGTGATTACTTGGTATATAAAAACTTCACTATCCAAATTAAATTGACAAGACTTGCAAATGCATTTTCTAAAAATGATGAGGACCGCGTCGAAAAAAATTTTGATCACTGGCTTGTCAGAACTTGAAATTCTACAAACCTGATGGTACTTAATTAGGTGTTAATTATGATCTGATTTTCTTCATTAATGAGTTAACAATCAAGGTTGTTGCAGCTTGTGTATGTGACATAATATGATAATGCCACAAGCAAACACATAAATATACAAAGGACGATTTAGATACCAGGATACATAAACTCAAAAATCAAGCTTGCTGCAAAAAGTTTATGTTAAGGTTTATTTGTACAGCTGAAGGAAAGAAAAGCAAATTGAAAAGGACTGTTCTGGTAATTGGTATAGAAGTAATATCTTCTTGAAATGGTAATATTCTTTAGGATTAAACACTTTTTTTTTTCAACATCTTGTGCAGATTGACTGGGAGCTCTCCAGAATTGTGTTAGACTCAACAAATTTTGACACTTAAATTCTGCAACTTGCTCGAGCCTCAGATGTGAAAGTGTTTCTAGGTGCTACTATGAGATTGAGAAAAAAGTCAGGGACTAAAGTGTGGTATTCTAATTATTGAACGGTCAGATGGTAAAATCACAAAATTACATTTGTATAATTTTGTATCAATTCTTATTCAGCAACAAAACAACAGTGTGACAATATTTTGTGTTTATCAAGCTTTTTGTATGAATAAAAAGTGCAGCGACGCCGGATTAGTTGTCTGAGATGTGAAAACATATATTTTGTTCCACATACGCGCTGAATATATTATTAAGAAATATTTATTTTCATAACATTATTTTGTATTATCTATTTTTGTTTGAGATGATATACTTTTATGTGAAACATATTTATTTTTATTGAATTATTTTTTTAGTTGTTCACATGTCTATTTTTATTGATTTTATTTGTTTTCAAAACCGATCAAGACAATGTTGACCTGAAATATTGAAAATGTACAACATATTTGTGTCAAATAAAATTTTCACGTATTAAAGTTCGCCCACACATTGGGTGAGCATTGCTGCTATAATATTAAAACTGCTATAATTAGTTTTTTATCAACACAAAAATAATTACTAGATTAGAGAAGTGAGTAGAGATGTAGAAGTGATTGTTAAAATTTTTTTTAAAAAAATGAGCATAGTAAAGAGAGAGAAATATAAGCTAATATATAGAGCATAGAGGAGATGAGAGATATATATAAGTAGAGAGGAGATGAGATGAGATGTATATAAGAGGATATGAAATAAGAGGAGATGAGATGAGATGTATATAAGATGATAGGAGATAAGAAGAGAGAACATGAGATGAGATGAGATGGGAGGAGAGGAGAAAAATTTATATAACATATACATAAATATGTATAAAAATTTTAATATACTTAAATATTATATATATTATATTTAATTTTTTTTATAATCATTATTTTTAATTTAGTTTTTTTATTTTATGAATGAAAAATAAAGTATGGTGAAATATATATATACACACAATATATTGTAATAACAAAATAATACAAATTGATAAGAAAAATATATATCAACGATACCATACAAATATTAAAAATACATAAAAAATATTAAAATATATTAAAATATGTTGAAAATAAATATATATGACCTTTGTTATAAATATATTCAAAACATATATATATATATATTTCATCAATCAAATATATTAATATTTATTTAAAATTAATTAAAATAATAAAAATAATTATTTTTTTTAATTGAAAAATTCCTAAAAAGCAAAAAAAAAAGAAAAAGAAAGCTGATACTAGTTAATATCATTTTTTTGGAAAACCGATACTATTCCAAAAACTGATATCGCGATACTATTTAAAATTTTAAATTAATTTGGAATATTTTCGAAATTTCTGAATATTTTTATATTATTTTTAATTTTTTCGAGGAAAATTTTCCTTCAACCATTGGCCCATTACTAAAAAAATAAAGTTCTAGGTAGGGCTGAAAATGATTTCGTTTGGTTGGACGAAACGATTAACGAAACAATGAAACGATTTTGTCCATGTGTAAATCACGAAAATTTCATTAATTTCGATTGTTTCGTCCGAACGAAACGATTAATGAAATTAAAAATTTATTCGTCAACGAAACGAAACATCCTAGTTTCGTCACCATTTCAACCGTTTTGCAGCTCTAGTTCTAGGAACTAATACCGGATCGAATGGCCCGGCCTATACTAAACCAATACTAATAATTGGGCCGATTCTGCCGTCAGCCTTTCATGTCCAATCCTTGAAGTTTTTGCATGCGCCATACATCGTCTCACGAAATTGTTTAATCACACAAGATGCGGCGTTGCAAACCAAAGGAAAAGATCCTTTGGCAATTAAATTACATGTATCTTGTGATAATATATGGTTTTAACGGTTTTCATGAACCGGAGGCAAATAAGACCAGTCATAAGTAAATGCCCGTTGCATGATCTTCAATGCGATATGCAAGGTTCGGATAATCATGCGTTATCAACATAGGAAAAAAAATTGGAATTCATGTTACTTCTTCGTGCTATTGCAAATCTATAAAAAAGGATTTCTTGCGACGACTATATCAATGTATTTTTTCAATGCTTGTCTATGGTCATTATTATGGGATATTGGAGAAATTTGATCATGCATTCTTATCAAAATTGAATTCTATATTGTGAGATGTTGGTACCTATTCCTCTCAAAGTACCACTCTTACTTATGGAAAATGAAATCCCCATTGAAAGTTAAAATTTTCTTGTGATTACTGCTACAAGATAGATTACTAACACAACAAAATCTTGTGCTAAAGGGATGGCCTTCTGGTACCACATGCCCTAGTTGTACAACTACCTCCATAGAAACAGCGGAACACCTTTTTTTGCAATGTCAATTTGCAATTTCTGTCTGGTCTTTGGTACAAATTCGTTTCAGGCTGCCTCTTCTCAACTTCACAGTTGGAATTGGTGATTTTTGGCTTTCACACAGAAATTCTGTTTTCCAACATTGGGATACCATCTGGGCGGCTACATCTTGGATTATTTGGAAGGCTCGCAACAGACGTATTTTCTCTAATTGCTCCACCGCTCCGGAGTGTTTGATTAAAGAGATTTGTGCATGTGTACACTCCTGGATGAAACATGCCTAGTTTTTTTTATTTTCCTTGTTTTTAGATTTGTATAGGCTGTAGTTTTTTCTTTTTTCTTTTTTTCTTTCCTTTTGTATACACTTTTAATTATTTTTTTTAATAAAAATTTGCCGGTGTGGTACTTTGTCATCCGACCCTAAAAAAAAAAAAGAGATGTTGGTACCTATACTGATACAACAATTGTTTCAATAGAATTAGTCCAAGAACCGTATTTTTTATTTGGAATACTATTGTAGTGTTAGGATAGTGTGATATTAGTATAAATATTTTGTGCGTGGAGTTGATAGAAATATAACTGGATATCTTAAAATTCTAATGGTTACAGGTTCTGATAGATAGTGTTTATAGATATGGGTCTTTTATTTTTTTTCTTATTTTCTTTCTTTTTATTTACTTTTGATTAGCTGCTTGCTAACTTTTGTACTTCTCAAATTTATTTCAATATAAAAGATAAGGACTCGACCTTGTTTTTCTTAAAAAAAAAAGTGACACTGTCACCTTTTATTTTAAAAAAAATAATAATTCGATGATTTGGTAGGGTCTACCGGCTCGTTATCATACTTACTTGAAAATATGAATTATTACTTATCACATTACAAGTCAATAACTTTAGAAGTATTTCATGTGGCATGGTAATATTTTTTTCCCGATAAATTTAGTTTAAAAAAGTTTAAAGACGCAATTCAAAGTTTTACGTAAGAAATGCATAAAATTCTAAATAAAATTTTGCTAATTCTAGGTTTTTGCTGAATATGAATAAGCTTCGAATTAGCCGAAATCTTTTATTCATGTGACATGTGTTGTTTGATTTCGCACGAACATAGCTTATTCCTTATTCATCTTATTCATTCCACATCCAACCACGCTAAATTAGAATGTCCGTAACGCATATGCATTATTATGTAAGGGTTTGTTTGGATGAGCCTTGAATAAGGAATAAGAATAAGGAATTTCGGTATGCGTGCTTGTCCAAATTTCTTATTCTTATACTATGGTTTTGTTAGTATAAGAATAAGGGCCCAAATTCCTTATTCTTGTGTTGTTTGGGTTGCACAAGAATAAGGAATTTGATCCTTATTCTTATCCAAAACCTTATTTTCCACCATCCAAACAAACCCTAATAGAATGGAGTTATGCTAGAATACTTCGCAGAGTAAAAGGTGACCTGCTTAGACTCGTAGTTTTAAACTAAAAAAAAAAAAATTCACAATTTAAAATTTAAAAATTTTTACAAGTAGTAAAAAAAATTTAATTTTAGAACCCCAGAGTTTTAATTTAATAACATTATTGGTTATAATTTTATTTTTTTCATTTTTTTAATTAGATTAAAATTCCATATTAGTATTTCCAAAATAAAAATTAGTAACTAATGCGGGGATGTTCCCTTGACAACCACGGTCAAGCTTTCAAACAAAAAAAAAAAAAAGAAAAAGAAAAGAAAACTAATGCCGGGATGCACGACTACTAAATATTTTTCAATTTCAAATTTTCAATGTATAACATATTTAATATTTTTTAAATCTAACAAAAAGGGGCACAAATTTTGTGTTTTATATTATGTTTCCAAATAGACACTTATTTACTAACTACTTATTATCCATTTCCAGTCGATAATAGAAAAATTTTAAAAGCATTTTAAATTTATCAATCATGTTTACTGCAATAAAAGGTTAGTTATTCAGCAGAAATCGCAATATTATGTGTTTCTACTAGCTGCTTCTCTATCATTGAACCATGTTTAGGAAGGGGATACTACAAATGTCTAAAGCGTGTGCAGTGTGGTATAGTCAATCATCTTTTATATGGTTATAGTTATTTTCGATAACACAATCAGTCATAATTTATAATTATCTCTGAAAACAATATGATGTGGTAATATACTCATCTTTTTAAACATGTAATATCTTTAATTTATTTATGTAATAAAGAAAAAATGTTTTTTTCTTTTTCAGTTGTCATCCAATGATATTCAAAAATTCACTTGTAACGGTCAATGTTTACAATATATGCGCTTCAAGATTCTTATCATTTATCAATAATGATAAAATTCAGAGTATGATCCTTTTTCAATTTCTGGAACAATAAAAAGCCAATATTAAAATCAGCTTATCAACTGGTACCAACTCCTATACACACACTAAACCACACAAATAACTCCACAGAAGAACAATCACTTCTCAAGTCTATCGGCTTGGTCCGGTGGTCAGTCAGACGACTCAGCCCCACCACCTCTTCCTCGGTGTCCCATTTCTTATTTTCTAATCTCCAAAACCAAATAATCATGTCTTCTCCCCATCCGCATCCTCATACCTATCTCCAACTCCATCCCCACTACCATCTCCCACCCCAATCCCCCACTCAATTCCACTTCCTCCTTCCCATGGGCGAGCAAACCATCTCCCATCTCGTACCCCAATCCACCTCCGCTTCCACCACCACAACCAACGCCGCCGCCTCTCCTTCCCCTTCCTCCCCTTCTTTAAATACCTCAAATTCTCTCGTACCCACCAACCGTTCCAAGAAACGCCTCACTCAAAACCACTCCTCTACTTCCTCAGAAAACCCTAACCCTAAGAAACCTCGCATCCACACTATCACTCCTCTCCTCCGTCCCCTTTCCACTGACGGAGAGGTCGCCGCTGCCATACGACACCTCCGCTCCGTCGATCCGGCTCTCGTCGCTGTAATTGACTCCCATGACCCACCAAATTTCCAATCTTTCCATCCCCCTTTTCACTGCCTTGTTAGGAGTATTCTGTATCAACAGCTTGCTTTCAAAGCAGCTGCTTCGGTCTACTCTCGGTTTCTGTCGCTTTGTGGCGGTGAGGCCGGTGTGGTCCCGGCTGCTGTTCTTTCTCTCTCGCAACACCAGCTGCGTCAGATAGGCGTGTCGCCTCGGAAATCGAGTTACCTTCATGACCTTGCCCGAAAGTATCATACTGGGATCTTGTCGGACGAGTCGATTGTGTCGATGGATGATCGATCCCTGTTCTCTATGCTGACAATGGTGAAGGGAATTGGAGCTTGGTCGGTGCACATGTTCATGATTTTCTCTCTGCACCGGCCGGATGTGCTTCCTGTAGGTGATTTGGGGGTGCGAAAGGGAGTTCAGATTTTGTATGGTTTAGAGGATGTGCCGAGGCCTAGTCAAATGGAGCAGTTGTGTGAAAGATGGCGGCCTTATCGTTCAGTTGGCGCCTGGTACATGTGGCGGCTGATTGAGAACAAGGCTGGGTCTAACGGAGTGGTCCCTGTTGGGTCTGATATGGGTGCTGGTAGTGCTTCTGTTGGTGTCGCTGGGCCGCAGTTTGTGGATCCAATACAGATGCTTCCAAATATTGGTTAACGGTGCATTGTTAATTTGCGAGAGAAAATTTTGGCTGAGACAAGGAGAGGTAAATGTGTTTGTTATTCTTCTCTTCTGTTTTGGGTTTAAGATTATTTGGTTTCTTACTTTTTGATAATCTTTTTAGTGTAGTGATTGAGTGGAGTTATAGTGAGCTTGTATTAATTTATGTCATAAATTTTAGAATAGACCAAGTTCGTTAATAATCGTGAAATATATAGATGCTCTGTTCATGCAACACTTTCGAAATTGGTGTATTTAGATATCTAAATAGTAATTTCAGGATATTTTAGAATTGATGGAATTAATTAATAATTATGAACAAAGGTGCTGTATACTTGGAACTCTTTGAAAACTTTAGTTGTATGATAAGATATCTGATCACTATAATCAGATATAATGATATGGGTTTTGGTAATAAAGCTGATATTAACATGATGCAATTTTACTGTTGCATAGTTCAGTCCTAGTTCATATGTGGTTTTCTTAGTCGATTCTGTCGATTAATAGGCCAATTGTGAGTTCAAATTTGACTGAATTTTGTCTGGATTTGTTATCGCCAGGGAACAATTGATTTGGCATTTATTAGCAAACTGAATTCTGACTGTTGATCAATAAGCTTGATCAATCAGGTGATTGGTCCGCTAAAAATCTGATCAATATATTGAATTGGCCCAAGTTTCCCAAGGAAAGTTACGTTTGGTTCTCTATTATGAATTTAGAGGTGTCAATGGGCAGGATACAGGTGCAGGTTTTTTCATATTTGTACCTTGTACCACATTAGCCATGCCTGTAACACCACTTAAGATGCCACAGAATCATGGGCTAATGCGGGTTCCATGTGCGGTGAGTGGCTCTCTGTAAGAGGACAACCTCTGTTCATGTTCATGTTATCTGTGGCTTGTGGAACTAAAGAAAGCAACTTTAAACTGCAAATAAGTTTTCTCTTTTTTTTTCCCCTTTAAATGAAACATTGAAACCCATGGACATCAGTTGTTAATTTAGTTAAAGGTTCACTCAGCAAGGGATGTATATTCAAAAAGGGATGTTCTATAGCGGACCAATTTTTTTCCCGTTTCATAATTTTAAAAGAACAGTGGGATTAACAGCCCATGTAAAAAAATTGATCCATTTCAGAATATGCCAAAAGTATATATATAAAGGGCGTATTGTATTCTTGAATTTTGATTAGAAGTTTATAAACGTTTATGTAGTTAAACAAGTTAACCAAATTATCTTATATGTTTTGTATCTATCAACTGTCCAATAAGTAAAATGGGTAGTAATTAGCTCTAATTGTACCTTTATTGGGTAAGCCAATGAATTTTTTTTTTCTTTCCTGTACCGTTGCTAAATAAGCTAACAGAAAAAATATTGACTTGTACCTGCATGGCCAAGTACAATATGTGTTGGATTACCAGGTAAATAAGTTCCATTGACACCCTTAGCTGTGATCTGTTTTGCTCTTCTGAATTTTCAATTTCAGGTAGTTTTATGGTTTCTTTGTTTGTTAAGTATATAAATCTAGAGTTCAATAGTGTTTTCAATTAAACAAGTTACATGAATCAAATATAAAAATAAGTTCTTAGTTTGTCTTTGCTGAAGTTTCATGTACCTCTCTTTACCTTCTTGTCTATTTGTTGTCTCTCTTGCTACTCACTCTATCCTTAAAAGGGTGAATCCAGAGAAAACTAAGCTTTCTCCCCATCTATTTCTTTGTTCACTAAAAATAGGTTATACCAGCTCATCACTCAGCTCTACTCCTATTATTTCCATCCCGTGTCTATTTAACCACCAAAGTGCAATAAGCAAAGGATGATTTGACCATTACGGTGAAGTTAACATTGGTCGAATTGTTCTAAAGGTCATCTTCAAATAAAGATGTCAGTTCAAAGTGACAATTGAAATTTAAAGGCAGCGCAACCCATGTTTTGGAAGGCTGCCAATCTCCGGATGCTACAGTTTACATATTCCTTAATCCATTTGTCTCCCTCCCACACCTAATAAATATTCCTTAATCTACTGGTGCGCTGCATTCAATCTGACGATTTTTTGCTCTGATCAAAGATTGCAAATAGCCAAGCTGAGCGAGGGAGAATGATCCTTTTCATAGTTTCACTAGAAACTTGAAAGGTTAAAGAGACCTTGCTTACCCAGTACTGTCTTGTGTCGAATTTTGTGAACAGGCCATGCCATCATGACTGGTACTCGTGTACTGTTGCATAGAATCCAATCTTTCATATAATTTCTTGTAATGTGTGCACATGCTCGCATAGCCAAAATAAAAGAAACAAAGCTATTGACTCCTTAACAGTACTGTACTCTTCAACTGGTACATCTTGTCCACAGTTTAGACAGGTTTTAATAAATACAAGTAGTATGCACATTCATTTTTTAAATTATTTACTGGTTGGTTGTAAGTGTGGACTGGAAGTGTCCATTATTGCTAGTTTCAACTAAGGCAAGATTACATATAGAAATGGAAATGTAATTTGTTTGGCAATAGTATTCTTGTTAATACAACTTATATAATAGTTTTCAATAGGTAAATGGAAGTTTTCTAGAGATAAAGGAAGTTCTTAAATCAAAGCTTTCATCTAATCTTTCTAGTGATGTAGCAATATCCATGTTAGCCCCTGTTGAAAGGTATTGAAATTTTACTTTTCTGAACCATTGCCATTACCTTGCAAGTTCCTTTGGACTTCCTTAGCAACTGCTAGGTTTTCTAAAAAAGAACTTCCTTTGTTCTTACAGAGACATATATGCCACTATTTGTTGGTCAAACGTACTCACAAGCAATGTACATTTAGTATTCTACCTGCTTCAATTGCATTATTGGTCCTTTTCCAATTCAGTTGCTACTAGTCACTACTTGAAGTATGTTAGTCTTTATCACTTTGCATCAGTTTCCCCATCTACTTGAATCTTATTACCCAAATATTTTAACAATGACACAAAGATTTAAATTGTTATGGTACATATGGACTATCCAGTACCAGCTCTTATGTATGGGTATCTCAATATGATGAAGGATAGTTGGGTTGGTCCTGAAATAATGGCATGATTATTGTTGTAAAAATTGCAATTGGCATTTTTCCTGTTTATTAAAACCAATGGTGCATTAAGTAGAGTTGAAAAATCTAGTGCATCTGTACTGGTATGGATGTTTTGGTAAATTTTATTACTATAGTTTTAGATGGCATTATTTACAAATTATTTATAGATAAGTGTAATGAAAAATTGCTGATGAGTTCAATGAATAAGCTACATTTGTCTAATAAACCTGATTGCCCAACTAATTTATATTTTCTAGTGTTCTGTGGGAATATATATTCTTTGTTATCTATCTCTTTGCTTCTGTTTCTTTTGAACAATTTTGTCTTCTGGTTTCAAAAAGGATTAAAATGCTCTGATATACTCCCAAGAGATCGTCAAGTTGAAGGGGACTGTTGAAATGACTCTCATTAAATAGAGACATCTGTTCAAGCTTCTAAAGTTAGTGCTGGTACATAATACTGAAGTTGGCATATAGAAACAGAAAATAGAGAAAAAATAGTTGAGATATCAGGATAGTGTGCTATCGGTAAAAAAGTATCAGGTAAACGGATTCTTCTGAGATTAGCCACTAGTTATTACCATAACTAGTTCTCCTTGTCTGCATCATGTTATTTAAATTTTTTCTTGTGGACATCCTTCTGGGCTTATTGAGCATTATCTCTAGTAGGATTTTTTTTTAAGAAAATATTTTGGTTATTTCCTTGAGTGAGCTTGTTTTAGTTGTTAACAAAAAAATAATTTGTTTAGTGGTGCGCTTTCGAGAGGAACAAGTTGTGGTCTTCTCCCTCGAATTGGTTTGTTACTTAACTGGCAGTCATTTCAGTTTTGCATCAGAGCACCAAAAATACTCGTACTTGATGATCAACCTTCCAAATAAGTTTTTGATCCTATATTTATTGTAATGTTTTCTAGGTGAACTGTTCATTTGTCCCTAATCAATTGAAGAAACATAGAACATAAGATGTAAGCAAACAAACAAACAAACAATTGAAATAAATTAACAGAGACAAATATGTGAAAGAGTACGGGTAAATTAATATATTCATGGATAAAGTACATTTTGTAGCTAAATGTAGGATGCCAAGATATGTGTATCAATAGGTCTGAATTTGCATAAATTAAGCTCTGGCACTCATTCAATGTGACAGCGAAGCTGCATGCAATTAGTAATAACGAACGTGGTAAAAGTAGTGAGGTAAAATAAAAACAATGTTACGTGGTTGGGCTGGGGAAGTTCCAGAACCCTCATAGTTGCATCATATATTCATTTAATAAATGCCAGTAAACTAGAATGTATGAGATAAAAAAAATAATAATAAATAAATAATAAAAAAAAAGAAGATAAAACAGCCCACATTGCAGTAATTTTCATTGCTAGATGATCTCCAATTGAGCAATTTGAGTCTGCTTTTTGTAGGAAATTTGTTGGTCCGAAAGGGGCTCGAGTAGGATGTCCTTGGGTAGGAAAGGGATGATGTTTGTCAAATTGAATATCACAAAACATCTGAATTTAAAATGTAAATAATAATTGGAATGACAAATTAAAAAGAAATGCATATTCGTTTCACTTGCAGAAGATCAATAGGTAGGATATACTAATTACATTGAAATAAAACAATTGTAACAAATACCAGACTACAACACCAATTATAGAATATAATCGCGCTACAACATAACGAATGAAAGCCAAATGTCACTGCCTTAAAGTTCTCTTGCATATTATCACTAAAAAACCATAAATTTCTGATTATTTTGTTCAATCTTCTGCTGTGACAGTTGCAAGATATTCTTTGAGAAGACGGTTATAGCGACATGGTCTTTCCAGGTGAACAAGATGTCCCGCCTTGTCTATTGCTTGAATTGTGGTCTTTTCTCCAAGTTTCCTACATTGAAGAATTGAATAAAATTAATTATATAAATAGTAAAATAAATGTTATTTCCTATGTTGCACGGGTGCGGGTGCGGGGATTCGGTATTTTTTAAAAAATCCAGATACGGCACTATATATAAAATAATAAAAAAAATCATATTACATATTAAAATGTTTGATTTTTTTTCTTATTGTTTATATCAAAGTACAACAATACATTGATTTTTTTTTTCATATCAAATTGTTTTTGTAGTATTGAGCAGTTTATAGCACATGCAAGGATACAACATTACAATGTCAAAACGTGGAACGGATTTTTGTGGAATGAAGTGCACGGGTTTCAAATAAAAAAATTTAAAAAAATAAGGAATAGACTAGTACAGGAGGAGAGAGAGGATAAAAAAGGTGCTTTAAGCCTTTAACTTTTGTTCTCTGTAGGCGATTTTCATAAAAAAAAAAAAAACACTGAGCTGCCGCATGCAATAAATATCTGCAACGCTTGTACAGTCCCCTATTCTATTATCTAGCGCCCTTTCTGAATTCTAGACCACCTAGGCAAGGTGATAAATTATATTAAAATAACTTCAATCTAATCAAATTTGAAAACGTATCCGAATTCCGTTCGTATTCCAGCGTATCCAAGCCGTATTCTGACGAATCCTGACCGAATCCTTCAGTCAAACGTATTAAAATAATCAGATACGCCACGTGGAGCGTTGGGTGCGAATCGCACTCGAATCCGCGTCGGATACGAGATACGGGTATTTTTGTAAGTATCCGGGCAACATAGGTTATTTCACTGCTTTATTACAGCCATAAAATGTTTACAAGTTTAGAAGAGAACAAATTATAAAAAGTGTACTTACTCTTTCATGTCCATGGCAAGTTCCACTTTAAATAAGTTGTCATTCTCGCCCCACAGTAGCAGTATTTTCTGCGTATATTATGTCACACTAATCAATAATATGACTATTGTAAAATTATAATTCCAAATGATATTAAATCAGCCCTGTCCCAATGCCACATTCACTGCAAACTGGTATCGCGGAAATACTATTCTGACATATGTACTAAATGTTACCATGTGGTACTTTTAATTGTTCTGTGATATAAAATGCAAAATTTCTGTAAAACAGTAAAAATATATGGTCTGAGAATGAACATATAAAGGTGTGAAATGTCACCATGTGATACCTTTAATGGTTAGGTTTACACATGTCATGATGAAAATGGTAGAAGAAGAAATGATTTTTAATTGGGTTTGTTAAATCTCAAAATTTACCTGAGTCAAAACCGGTATTGTTGCGTCTTTGTTACTTATAACCAAGCCTTCAAGCAGTTCAGCTCTTTCCTTTCTGTGGTTAAACATCACCTGCGAAAACAAAATGCATAACATTTTGTTACTACTTGTTTTGAATTAGGTCAAAACAATTTGTTAATGCTCATTACTATGTTTGCAATTGCAATGAAAATTATATGGATGATCGAGGTTATAAAATTTTGACATCCACTACATTGGCATATTTTGGTTTGGGACATAGGGGCTCTATTTAAATTTTGAACCTTTTCTCTGTTTCATTTAGAACAGACAAATTTTTTCATTTCCAATTTTTTGGTCTAAGCAAAAATTCAGCTTTATCAAGACCTTCAATTCGCACAGGTTGCTTATTTTCCAGATCAAAGTCAACCATTGCGGTCGTTGTTTAGATAATAATTAATATAAAAATTTAATCGTCATAACTTATGCGTCGGAATTCATGACAAGGCTATCTCTGTTATTAATGCATATACTTAATGCTCAGGCACTCAGTTAAGTACATAAGAGACGAAAAAGTCCAATATAATTCTCACACATAACTCGTTTTATTTAATTATAAACTGCAAAAAAGGATAGTCTGGCTAGGTCCTATGGGCCAAGAATTGCACAAATAAATGGAAACTAAATGCCATTAAGTACTACACTATTAAATATACGGTAGATATGTACTTTGAAAAAATTGTAAAAAAAAATGTACTTTGATAGGACGTACAATACCTCTAGATAGTCTTTCATGAGGAAATTTGGGAACCAAATTTTTTTGTACATGGCTTGGGATTGAAGTGCCTTGAGCCCCTTCACTGTCTCTGGCAGTAAAAGTTCGGCCGATGATTTCATCCCGAGCCGCTCGAGTGTGGCGTCACTGATCGAGTCGGTCATGGCAATGACTGACCCAGAAATAACCAATGAACGGACCAAGTCAGGATTGAGCTCCGCCATTTTGAATGCCACCATGCCACCATAACTAAACCCTACAACAGTGCAATGTTTCACACCTAGTCGAGTCAAAGCCACAATCAGACACTGAGCCTGAGAAAAGGAGTAGCAGGGCATGTTTAGTTAAAATTTTAGAACAGTTGATGGGGATATTTAACTCGTTTGTTACACTTTGCTGGCGCATTTGGCAATCTGAAAGATAAAAAAAGTCGAAGCCTTTTATCACAAACAAGTTGGGATAGGCTAAAAATGACACCTGACTCTGGTCATTTTTTATATATATGGCTGAGTTTTTATGCTAGCTCGCCAAGTCTATCGCAAGCATGCGGGCCTTGAACCCTGGACCTCTTCGAAGAGAGTCCAGTGCTCTTACCAACCTGAAAAATAATATTTGTTGTTTTGTGCATCTGGTGTAAAATAACCGTTTTGTGTGAATCAACTGTTTACACAAAACTTGATCCATGACCTTTCCCATGATGGACAGTAATTAATAAATAAAAAATGACTTGAGAATGCAACTCACTGAAAAGTTCTGTATAAAGCATTTAATTTGTACAAAAAAAAAATTGGATTCTGGGAGAAATTAAAACACTGTTATTAAATAGTAAAGCATGCATGCAGTTGGTTTCACAAAGGTTTTTGATAACAAGTTTTAACTTTTAAAAATGGCCACAAAACCCTACCTGAAAGAGAGGCGACCGGTCTTTGGAGTTGGTTTCAGACTCACCAAAGAACAACAAATCTGGTACATACACATCATACTTTTCCGCCAACACACCAACTTGGAATTGCCATGTCACGATACCCTCAGCTGCAAATCCATGCACCAACACAACTGCTGGCCTCTCCTTTGCGGTTTTCTTTCCATTTCCATTAAGGACTTCAACATCAGTAGATTTTCCTTCAGGTACTATTTCATTGTTTATGGGACTTTTTTTCTTAGTTGCCTTATCTTTTGGTACCCAAAAACTCATGACTGTACCGGGCTCAACCTCAACTGATTGCTGCCGGAGTCCGGCTCTCCGTATTAAAAAATGTAGCAATGGTTTTTGTATTTCAACAAAATTCACCATTGTTTCTTTCTCAACTTTGCTCTTTCTTTCTTTAGAGATTTGTTTTCTTTGCCTCTACTGTCTCTGGTGCAGGTGTGGTTGAACTGCTAGGCGGGTTTTTATATAGAAAAGTTGGTTTGACTGGTCGAGCTTGATGTAATTGATCTAATAAAGAGAAGCAACAAAAGATCGGAGCAACAAGTTTACATCCCTCCATTTTAAGTTGAAACTGGTTATGTCCAGTCTTCCGTGCTTCAATAGCTTCTTTTTTTTTTTTTTTTTTTTTTCTAGTTGTCATTATTATATTTGATTAACTATGATTGCATATTCAATATAATGAATGAACAAAATTTATTATTTGTTCAATATAGCACTTTCATTTAACATGTATGATATAGATATAAAATAATAACGTAAGAAAAGAAGTTCATTTCGTTGTATTAAAAACAAAATGAAGGCTTTGCCTATAGCATTTGTAACTGATTTTTTAATTTACCCCTCCAAATTGCGAACTAATTTAATGGGACAATTTAAGCAAAAGTAAAATGGCAAAGGAACTTTGATTCTGAAATGGGTAATGGCAAAGAAAGTTGGAGTCCGTTGTTGCTGAAACGGAGAGGATGCAAGAAGCATGATTTTTTTGTTTTTTTTTGGTTGAAAACGAAGCCCGGAGTTTGCAGATGGTAGTTGTTGGTTGTTGTCGTCTATTGATCGGATTACGTTACTTCGAGAATTCTCCAGCCATCACTAAATAATAATAATAATAATAATAATAATTAATAAAATAAAATAAAATAAAATACAAAATTAATTTTCTCCATCTGTGGCTAACGCCTATGCGTGTGACAAGTGATAACTATTATACTCCCTTATGTGATTTTAACGCATCTTGCGTTTCTACATTTTACCCATTTCGCGTTACTTTCTTTACATTGAAAATGAACACTTCTATAAAACAGACTCCATATTTTGAATATCTACCTCAGACAAAAAAAAAAAAAAAAAAAAAAAAAAAAAAAAAAATCGTGAAACTTTCTAGGACTTACTAATCAATTATTTGGAACTTTCGAACATGCATATCAATTTCGAAAAAACACTTTTAACTAATTTAGAATGCGTATTCTTTCACGCTGAAACAATATGAGTCACTAGTCAGATGCTTCTTTTCTTGTGTCTTCATTTTTAAAACTTAAATAATTTCAAATAAAATACTCGAGTTTCAAATAACCTTTTTTTTTAACAAAAAAAAATTATTCTAATTTATTATTTTAGTTTTAATTTAAGAATGAAAAACATAACGAAGACACTAAAAATATGAAACATTTAGACCGCTCCCTCTTAAAAAAAAAGGGGGCAAAATTGGACAGAACGTCTATGATCTTCTTCATTACCAGATATAATCACTTGTAATCTTCATTGCCAGATATAACCCTATATGGTCAACGCACTTCCAAAATATAACTCTTTTGATTAAATTGTATTTTATATTTTATATTTTATAAAAAAAGAAAAATATTTTTACATATCATGACCAAAATACCCTTCCTTTTTTTTTCTTCCTGCCTGCCTTCCTTCATTTCTCTAGCGGCATCAAAAAGGAAAGAAAAAAAAAATCGAAGTATTATATCTTTCCAAATGGCACAAAGATGTCTGAATTATGGTCGTCCCACTATTTTCTCTGTTTCTCGGCTTCTACTCTGTTTCCTTCGTCACTCGCCAGCAAGTCCTTTGTCACTAGTCAGCAAGGCAGCCAAAACAACCACAAAAAAATACTTCTTTTCACCAACGCAGGATTTCTGAAATTTAATCTCAGTTTGAAAGTAGTTACACAATATTGTGATAATGTGATTCAACATTATTTGACCCACTTTGTTTCTAATTTTACTTTCACCATAACACATTTTCGTACATAGAAACAAGAGTCTTTTAAATGGGAAATTGATGCAAACAGAATTAATATTATCCAAAAAATAATTGCAAGGAAGGAAGAATAAATTAATATAGAATTCTAACTCTGTACGTACATTAATTCTCTATCCTTTCTTGATATCCCCGTAGGAAGACGGGATATGAATGTGGATAGAAGGTGAGTAGGAAGGCAGGGTATTTTAGTCATAATATGCAAAACCAAAATTTTCATTTAAAATATAATTACATTTAGGGGTTATATCAGGAACTGAGTTTATTATAGGGCTTATATATATCTGGTTTTGAAGATTATAGTAGTAGGTTGTTGTGGGAGTGGCCTGAGAGAAATGAATGTGGATAAACAAATTTTTTTTTTTTCTGTCGATTATGAACTAAAAAAAAATAATTTAAATAAATTCGGCAAGTATGGATCACGTGTAACTGTACACATAAAACATTACTAGAGTATCTGGTCAAACGTTCAAAGATGGTTCTACAGGATTAAATAGGAAGTTCATGTGAAGGTTACAGGAGTAAAATATGCATAGTCTAAAAGTTATTGACCTGGTTAACTTTTGTAACACCCCTGATATTTTATACGTATTTACTACTTACTAATTAATTCGAACCATTTATATCTAGTATGTATGTATTTTTTTTTTTATAAAGTTCTATTTCTTACTATAAATAAAAAAAAAAATACCTACATACTAGATATAATGGTTCAAATTAATTAGTAAGCAGTAAATGCGTATAAAAAAATCAGGGGTGTTACAACTTTTCTTTCATAAACTTGACAGAGACTGTCAAAGAAAATTGACCTGGTAATTTGGTGAACAAAATTAATAAGTTCTTTTCAACTTCGTGTCAGGATCTCAGGGAAACTGAAATTGATATCATCCATTTTCCATTTTCTGATGGAACATAACGGTAAAAATCAATTTTGACAAAAGTTGAAGGTAAAGTGATCAGACTGTGGACTGATGTTTATATATGCTTATTTATAATATCCTTGACAGACAGGCAACATTAAAATAAGATAACATTTTTCTAAAGCACCTATAAGTCTATAACCATCAAACGTCTAATGGCAGAGCGCAAGCAAACATTCCCCTTTTACGTCAGTTTTGAACGTCAGAAAAAAAACAAAATTACTAAATGGCTAACACAAATGCTCTGGATTAGAATTATTATGGGTATTTCAGATCAACAGCTTAACCTAATTCAAACCAACTTTTGCCCTATCAAATCAGGAATGGCACTTCCGTGCACTATAAATCTTCCATTCCTTGAATCATGGGAAAGAAGCTTCTGTGTACTTTTGTTTATAGAAGTTGACTATTACAAACATAAAAAAAATAAAAAAAAACTCGTTTCTTATTTAGTTATTTTACTACAGATCTGATTTTTTTTTTATACAGTAATTGGAACCTTCTCAAAACCTCAGTCAATAAAATATTTACCATTTCGGGCAAATCATAAACGGACAAAATAGCAATCACTCCAAATTCACTCTCCTAATATATTTAACAGAATACTTCACATAAAAATACTAGAGTCCTATGTATAAGATGGATGTACGAATATTCTTACATGATCGTTCTCGTATCTCTGACTTTAAACGATCTATCCAAACTATTTAATATATATATTTTTCATATTGAAAATTTATAAGGAACTATTTTTATACATTTTTTAGAACTTTTACTCTTTTTTATATTGAAAATTCCATAATAAAAGAAGAGGATTATAGATCATTTAAAAGTAATATTTGCATTGCGTGGAGTCGTGATCAACAATGTCTTCATCCAACTAGAGAAAAGCGAAGAGAAATCCAGCCATTTTTCCTCTTCTTCTTCTTAATTTTTTTTGATGGAGTTGGAAACGGGATTTCAGTGCCGTGAACTTCCATATGTTTCATTCCTTCTAACGATTAGAATTTTGATAAAAGAAATTTTTAATCTCATTTTCACAAGGGAAAAACAAAAAAAAATTGCCAATCAGAGTGTAAGAAAAATTCAGCTCATCATCGCCCAATCCGCACTGCATAGTCATACAGAAATCCAACTCAGTATTTGATGCCTACGGGCTGTGATAAAAAAAAAAAAAAAACTCAGTATTTGACGAGACTTGATGTGACAATAATTTTGTTTTAAAAAGAAAATTATCCTTTTTCTTTATTCAATGGATAGTTTTCCAGCGACAGTCTATTAGGCGATCAAATGCCAACAAATTATTTTTTTAAAAATAACCTTAAACCTAAACCACTTGCTTGATTTGACTTAAATAATATATAAGTCCTAAGTGATTTGTTGCTGTCGTTTCATAACGTTAACTCTAAATTATTTAAGTTCGGTCATTTGTCCACTCCTCTTTACTTTTTAACTATGGAAAATGTTTGGTGGCCACCCGCTACTTTCACAAATTACGACAATAATTGTTACGATCAAGGCTCAACTAATTAAAGCTTCAATAAGAAAACTTACGACAACTAAGTTTGCGCTTATCGTTCCTTTTATAAATAGTACGTACTATAACTATATAACTATAAACATCCACATATCAAATTTCATGGTTATTATAATTTTGAAACCAAATTTTTTTATAATATATATATATATATTTTTTTTGTATTTTTCGCAAATCATTTGATGTTGATTTGAAATTTGTTGATCGACAAATAAAACGTTTTTTAAAAAATAAAAAAAAACTTGCAATATATATATATAAGATTTTAAATACATAGATATGTTTGAATATGTCGTTCAAAACTTGAATTTGAAATTCGAATGCCTAGTTCATACCCATCCATGCTAAACGTAGTATATATATGATTACTGCAAAAGTGTTCTCATTCTTCTTCCCTTCCTTTTCCTGCTTGTCATTGCTGGCTTTTATGTAAATAAATGACATTTGTGATTTGTATGTGTGGGTTATTTGAAATATAGGGTTACTTTACAAATTTTATTATGCTTAAGAATTCTGAGTTTTCCGATACTGCTATCTTAGAAATTGGTTACTGCCCTTGTAATTTTTCCATTGCTTGAACAAAGTGAGCACATAAAATAGACAAAGTGAATATATAAATGATCAAAGTGAACACAAACAAACAGATAAGTTAAAAAAAAAAGTTAAATATGCATATAAAAATCTAAACATGAGATGACAAAACTTTTTTTTTTGTATGTGTTCACTTTGATCATCTTGTATATTTTATGTGTTAATTTTGTTCAAACCATGATAAGCCATGACAAAATTTCAGATGGCAGATACCATTTTTCTTGGTAATTACCTTTGTTGAGAAATATAGTTGTGTAGTGGGCTTTATTTGTAGGCCGATAAACATGAATCATATAGAAAATAAGACAGAATTATAATGGGCTTGTTTTTTCTAAAATCTCTATGCAATTACGCAGATATTAAAGTGGAATATTATGGAAGTTAATGTATTCTGAAGCAGTCTTGAACTTCTCTTCAATCCGAAAACTGAATTGAAAAAGCTAAATTAAGCGTGATTTACTTATAAATAGAAGAAGTCATTACTTTAAGCGGAAACTTCTGTTAATGAACGGGATATTTCAAAAACGTTTTCAAATAACACAAAGAAATTCTGAGATAAGTACCGGTATGAATCCAACCTAACTCAAATATATAATTAACAGACTTTCAAAAATTAAATTAGGATGGCATGAATACGTTTGGAACTTAAAATGATTCGACAATCCAAATCTGTTGATCCAAAATTCGAAATAAAATAACAAGGACTCAAGGAGTAAACTTAGCGTTCTTTTTTTTTTTCTCTCTTAATCCATTATATATATATAATGGATAGAATACACTGATGTGTACGGATTGTCCCCGTACACATGAGTCGTTTTTCAAAATCCGAAATTCAAACGGTCAATCCGAACCGTTCAAGTTGTTCCTCATATTGAAAAATCCAGATAGACCAAATTTTATATTTTTTCGAATTTTTTTGCTATTTATTATGTTATTTTCAAATTGGAGGGTCTGAAATACTCCAATTATAGTGTTTTTTGAAAATATCATAATAAATAGCAAAAAAATTCGAAAAAATGTAAAATTTGGTCTATCTAGATTTTTCAATATAGCGAACAACTTGAACGGTTCGGATTGACCGTTTGAATTTCGAATCTTGAAAAACGACTCATGTGTACGGGGACGATCCGTACACATTAGTGTTCTATATCCATTCTCTCTCTCTATATATATATATATTTACTGTTATTTCTTAATTTAAATTTCACCACGAGTTAATTTCACTAAAATCACACAAAGAAACCGACATACTTTTTTTTTTTTTTTTAAAAAGAACTTATTAGCTAGCTTCACATCTAAGGAGCACAGATTCACATATTACAAAGTACATGCGTTGAAGATTTGACTTCTTCTTGATGAAATGGTACCCAATTTCTGAATGAGTCCGTTAACCACATTATAATTAATGAACGTAGTATTTATGTTGGCAGACAAGCGGTCAATTTTTTCGTAATGGTGACAGTTATCCTCTATTATTTTTTAATATAGCAGGGCTGATGTTGACTTTTTTTAATATTTCTAACTCTGATGATCATCTTCTTCGTAACTTCTCAAAATTTAGGGAATAACATTAGAGGATGGTAAAGTACCAGAGATGGCAATGTCATCCATTTCTTTTTTAAGTTAATTTTTCGAGATCTAAAATTGGTCAATCCAAACCGTTCAAGTTGATCACCATATTGAAATACCTTTGGAGACCAAATTTTACAGTTTTTCAAATTTTTTTGCTATTTATTATGATGTTTTCAGATTGGAGGGTCTGAAATACTCCAATTATAATGTTTTTTAAAAATATCATAATTAATAGCAGAAAAATTCGAAAAAAAATGTAAAACTTGGTCTGCAAGGGTATTTTAATATGGTGAATAACTTGAATTGTTCGGATTGGACATTTGAATTTTAGATCTCGAAAAACGACTCTATGACACGGGATCCTTTGTGCCATCTATGGCACGTTAACCATTCTCATAACATTATATAACAAAATTGACTAAGTAGTTATGCTATCACGTCTGATTGAATTTCACTTTTATTTTTCTTTTGGCAAGTTCACATGTCGCATTTCACTTCTTTTATTTCGTTAGCATACTAAGGCGTGCTTGCCATTTCACAGAAAGAAGTATATATAACAATATTAATTTTTCACTTCTTTTATTTCAATCCTTGCGGCCGAAAGATGTTTTAAATCTATATATTGAGACGAAAAATTACAATACAATACGATGGTAATTAACATATATATTTTATTCGGCAGAAAAATAATTATTGACAATAACAACAATAACAACCACATAATCATGCTCAGCAAATTTTCAAAGTCGCAAAATACAACATAAGTACTATTTTCTTGCTGAAAAATAATTAATTGTCTGCTGGATTTCGTAATTTTTCTCACGCTGATGAATTATTATTATTTGTTGAATTTTTCTTGGAAACTCAACTAGTGGTAGCCAAAAATTCCTTGAGATAGTGATTATAACGAAATGGCCTTTCGAGGAGAGCAAGGTGTCCCGCCTTGCCTATTATTTGAATTGAGGTATTTTCTCCAAGTTGCCTACATTGAATAAAAAATAATAAATAAGTCAATTTGCAATACATGGTAGCTTGTAATGATGTCCACAACACTAAAATTCCCAAATTTTAATGTTCAAATTGAATTTGAGAAAATAAAAAAGGAAAGAGAAGTAGTGCGAGAGAAGAATAAGTTTATGCTCCACAAATATTATTACTTACTCTTTCATGTCCTTAGCAAGTTGAAGCCTAAATATCCGGTCGTTCTGGCCCCACAATAATAGTATTTTCTGTTTGAAATACCTCAGAAAATTAATGCATGGGAAAAAATGTAAACTCACAGACACACTAGACATCTATAATAAAAATATGCTAACATTGTATATCGAGCATTTCATGCAGCTGGACGAATTTAGTTTGGAATTAGTATATAATATGGACTCCAGATCCACTTGCATAAAAATCAATATGATGACGAGTGGGTGTACGTCTCTTGCATTACATGCATGTAATTAAAATGATTAGAAAATAATATTCGATTAAAAAAATACCATTTCTTAATTAATTATTGAGTTTATAATATTAATTAGATGTTACGAGAATTGTGACATGTTAGTTGTCATCATAATTATAACATTAAATACTGAAATTGCATATACTCATAGAGTGATAAGTGGTCAAACCCCTACCCTATTAAATGATTTTTTTTTTCAATTCTCTTCAAATCTTGTAAATTTTGAAGTACAAATGATATTGAGCCACCTTATAAAGTTAAGATCCGACCAAACTAGTTATTCAGCCAGCTGATCAATCAGTAAATAATTATTTATTACCTGTGATAAGTTCGGTACACTGGCATCATCATTACGAATCACCAATGCTTCAAGTAGCTCAGCTCTTTCCTTCTTGTGGCTGAACATGACCTGCTCAAAAGCACAAACAAATCCACCACGAGAATTTTAAACCATTTCCATTTGAAGAAATAGGCCAATCAGTTATATATATATAGGCAAATAATTAAACTGAACCTATATATCAAGTAATTGATTTATACATGACGGGGTACAAGTTTTGGATAAGCAAAAATTTTAATTATATTTATTTTGAATCACAAACATATATACTTTTATGATTTGAAAACATATACATAATAAAGGCATTTTTTAAAGAACAAAGTTTTGTGGACAAGGCAACAAGGGTCTCCCCTGCCATATATACTATAATTGTACACTGTTGATTTCCTCCACCGTACTAAAAATAATAATAAATGAATTAAATATGTTTGCTTACATCATTCCATCACTAGAGTTCTTATTCATTTGTGGGGTTTTAGAATTTTCTATATAAGACATCTACTATATATTCAATAATCAACACGGAAGACGGGAAGAGGGTTGATATAAGGCACAGCTAACTATATGCATGTGAGAGAGTGAGAGACCGACTTCAACAAGAACAATTATGTATGCATGCCAAGAAATATATATAAAACCGTGCATCATTGTACAGGTCCTTATCATGGATACAAAGAGAACTACCTTATTCCATTGAATGCTTTATTTTTTTTAGCGCAATACATAATTATTAAATTATATATTACACGGTTCATACTGATGTATCTCATCAAAAATAAATTTTTAAAACATATTTAGAATTATGGTATATCGTGTGTATGACGATAACAAATAAGTCCGAAAAACACTGCTTCAGATAATCTACATACTCCTGCATCATGCATAACAATTAATATAGTATCTCTTCAATATATATATTTTCTAATTTATAAGAATAACACTCAAGATGAAGTGACGAACGACAATTAATAATACAATATACATCCGCTTTCGATGACAAAATTTTTTACGATCTGGATTTTTTAGGTAATTAATTTTAACATTTACCTCAAGAAAGTCGTTGAAGATGAAATTAGGGAACCAAAGCTTTTTGTACATCGCATTGGAAAGAAGTGCTTTGACACCCTTTGCTGTCTCCGGCAATAGTAGTTCGGCAGACGATTCTAAGCCAAGTGTCTCTAGGATGGATTCATTCATTGAATCAGTCATGGCTATCAAGGATCCTGAGATGACTAGTGAATGCACCATGTCAGGCTTGATCTCTGCCATTTTAAATGCCACAAAGCCTCCATAGCTGAACCCAACAACAGTGCACCTTTCCACCCCTAGCCCCGCCAGTGCAGCAATCATACATTCAGCCTGAGTTGTATTTGTTTAATAAAAAAATGTTAAACCCGTTGCTTTCTATATATATATCAGCTAAATTGAGAAAACCGAAGTCAACACCAAAACTTATTTGATAAGAACTTTTTCTTTCCTTAATGACATGGAAGCACAAAAGAAGAATTCTTTTGCAAACTAAAAGCAACTTTTTAAGACAAATTGATTAATGTATATAAATAATGAATAATTAAATTACAAGAAGAAATTTACTTGGAAACGGGGTGATCGATCAGTTGAAGAAGTCAGAGACCCACCAAAGAACAACAAATCTGGAACATACACATCATACTTTTTTGTCAACGCTAGAAGTTGAAACTGCCATGTTACGAGACCATCAGTGGCAAATCCATGCACCAACACAACTGCAGGTCGCTCCTTCTTATTTTTCACCTCCTTTCTAAGGTTCTCATCATCAACTGAATTTCCCATGGGGAACACATCTTTATTCGTTAAAACATTTTTTCTGCTTTTTGCCTTCTCTTTCGGTACCCAAAAACTGATGATGGTACCTGGCTCAACCTCAACTGGTTGAAGCCGGAGGCCTGCTGCTTTTGCTAGAAGCTGTAGCAAAGTTTTCTGAACTTTTAGAAGGTTCACCATTGTATCTATTATGTGTTTCTAGGCTGTTTTCATTTCCACTTTATGTCGACCAATCTATGATGTATTTATATATGGTTCCACACCTAGCTAGGGCGACTTTCTAATTAATTTTCTATGAATTAGTTATATTAATATTAATAGTGTATTTATTTGTTTATTGAGTACGTACCAACTTGTAGCTAGACACACACTCTATTATTTATACATCCTTTAATACAAAATCAACACTCTTTATTTATGACAAAAAAAAAAAAAAAACAGGGGTCAAGCTAGCTCCTGCAAATCAACTGTCTCGTACGTTCAGATTTGCTCGAGTCATGATGAAATATCCCGTCACTACAAAAATTCCACTAGTAATTGAATGCGGACTAATCAGGACAATGTTTGGAAGTGGTATGGAGTGTTCTTGTTCTTGTTCTAGTTCAATATTTTTGTTGGAATAAGAACAAGACTCATTTTGTTCTTATTATTCTTATTCTCAAATGTGTTTGGCACCCCTTAGAATAAGTAATTTCGAATAAAATTTTATTTCAAGGGTTTCAAACATACCCATATAGAGAATGAACAAGCTCTCTATCTTATTTTTTTAATTTAAATCCTTTAACTTTAAACCCACAATCCTCCATTTCTATATTATTATTTATATAGAAACTATTGAAGCCTAAAAAGATAATCAATAAAAAATGACACCATATTTATTTCAATAGAGAGTTTATTATAGATTTTAATTTGTTAAATTTTTGAAATGTGGAGGCACAAAGTATAAAAGCATAAAATCCCTTCTCGTTAACATAACGAGTAATATTTTTTTTTTAATGTTACGCTTCCGACATCTGATTGAAGTATACTTTGTCTTCGTCATGATAATACACTTTGGCAAGTATGATATGTTACACAAGCATCAGCTAACCAAAAGCCGAAAGGAAAAGTCTTTAATTGCTCCTTTTGGAAATATTTTAAATCTTAAACCCCATCTTTTAAATTTTTAATCGTCAAATTCTCATTAATTGTACCTTTTTAACTTCCCAACCTCCACCTCCAACTACGCATACATACATCAAATCCTCTCTAATTTTTACTTTTTTACTCCCTCTCTCTTATTATTTTTCAAGACTATCTCAATCTACATTTATGACATGCAGGTAGTTGGCCCAACATTCTTCACGCCGGCCGGCACAGTATCTATGTTAACACTTAACACCCAACGCTCCAGTCAAGCTCGTAATTAATAAGTTTATTAGAATAGAATGGTCACAATATCTTTTTCATGAGAGCTACATTTTGCTGTTTTTATACATGTATAGATCATAGATCAGTACGCATGTCATATCATGTTCAATCATTCATAGTTTCTTTCAGAAACAAAAGAAATATGCATATATTGAAACTCTTGAGTCCAGACGTATCAATGATTAGTTCTCCTACACCAAACTTACATCTCTCTGTTATCGTTTTCTATTTCTTCCTTTCCCACTTAAGCCTCTCCTCATTTCTTTGAGAGTTCATTATATTTGTCACATTTCCTAAATAGACAGTTACCAGAATATAGTATGGGGATGTCCTGGCTTTAATCAACTATTGGTTCTCTCCTAAATTTTGATCCCCTTCTGATCGTGCCTCTTAGTATACAGTTCAATTTGCCCACCGATATTCAATATGGCTTCTTCCAATTTCCTCCTATAAATTTCCCATTCGTTATCATTTCGTGGCACATTAACATTAATTTGATCAAGACCATTTGTGCCACATATAAGTTAGTACTTTTGCCAAATTTCATCAATTGCTAATGGTACGCACATACCCAGAAAACCTAGCAATATAAACTGTAAGACTAATTACTTAATTATTTAATAATAATAATAATCATAATCATCGTCGTCATCTCGTTGTGATGATGATGATGATCATCATCATCATTATTAAGAAGAATAATTAGATTTATACCATTATTAATTTGAAAAATGCCATTGTTAAATTGCTAATTATACTTATGCCACTACAAGTTTGCTGAAATTAGGAATCCGATCTACCATGTTTGCAATTTGTTACATTTTCCAACAACAAAAGCCAAAACATATTGCACTTTGTTATATTTTTTAATTTATAATTTTGCTTTTTAGCCCTCAATTTTTTTGTTATTACAAAATATATAATTAGTGATTAGAAATTAAACATAATTTAAACATCTATATAAAAATATAAGTATATAATTAAATTATTCATGTTAAATAGATAATATTGTATATCTGTATAATACTTTTTTATACATATACATTATGTATCATATATTTTATATATTAAATACATATTATTGTATATAATTAAATTATGCATGTTGAATAGTTATACATATTATTGTATATAATTAAAATATATGATACAAAATATATATGCATAAATCTATTCAACATGCATAATTTAAATCATATATTTATGCATGTTGAATAGTTATACATATTATTGTATATAATTAAAATATATGAAACATATATATATATATATATATATATATATGTATATTATTGTACATAATATGTACATATATTTATATGTATATTTATTTATACATTAAAATTTTATATATATTAATATCTACATTTAATGTATTATTGGACTATTTTGTAAAAATAATAATTTTAGGGTCATGGGCGAAAAAATTCAACAAAATATATTCAATTTTTTCACCTATGATCCTAAACTTATTATTTTTACAATATAGTCCAATAAATTTTTTTTGTTATACATTAAATGTAAATATAAATATATAAAAGATTTTTAATATATAAATAAATATACATATAAATATATAAAAGATTTTTTATATACATTAAATATACATACAAATATATATAATTATAAATATAATACACATGTATAAAATTAAATATAATTTATATTATGACATGTGTAATACTTTCATTCGTATTTAATTTTATACATACATATTTATATGTGTATTTAACTTATATAAAAAACTTACATATATATATATATACGTATACAATAATATGTATTTAATACTAAAATATATGAAACATAATATATATGTATAATTAAGTATTATACACATTTACAATATTATATATTTATCATGCATAATTTAATTATATACTTATATTTTTATAATAGATGTTTAAATTATGATTAATTTCTAATCACTAATTATATATTTTGTAATAATAAAAAATTTGAGGGCTAAAAAGCAAAATTGCAAATTAAAAAAATGTAACAAAGTGCAATATATTTTGGGTTTTGTTCTTGGAAAATTTAACAAATTGCAAACATGGAAGATCGGATCGGATTCCAGGAATCCGATCTAAGCGATTTCTAGAATCCGATTCCATGAATCCGATCCTACAATTCTATTTTTAAATTTTGAATTTTTTTTTATTTATTTTTGAAATTCGAGTGAAGTAACAGCAATTTTAATTTTTTCGGCGAGTTAAGTTCCTCCGCAAATTAAACTATTAGATTTAGTAATAATGGGCCTGAATATTCCTGAAACAATCAACCAGAGTCGGGCCGACAGGTTCATACAAGTGCACTAATGGGCTTAACTTAGTACTACTTCGGTCAAAATTTCGTCCCAACATTGGATAAATATGAATTCATTCTAAGTAACATTCAGACCAATCAGCATATGAACAATTATTACGTTGACAATAGTGTTTACCAAAAACCCGCCGGTTCAGACCCGCCCCGCCCCAAACCCGCCCCATGGACCGGACCGCCCCGGACCGTCCATGGACCGCCATGGATCGAAGGGTTAGACCGGGGCGGGTCTACGGCGGGTTTGGGCCGCAATTTCTAAAACAACCCGTGCTAACCCGCCCCGTCTTAACCCGTGGACCGGACCGCCCCGTCCCGTCAACCCGTCTTAAACCCGTCCAAAACCCGCGCTAAACCCGAACCAGACCCGCTGAAAACCAGCCCAAAACCAGCAAAACCCGTCCGGTTTTCCCCTTCCCACTGCCCCAGGCAGGACACACGCCAGCCACGCGCCAGCATGTGCCTGCCACGTGTCGCCCGTCCATTGGCGGCCCCAGCTCCCCCCTCTCTTTTTTCCCGCTGCGTCTGACACCCGCGGGACTCCGCTGTCGGCTGTCCGCATCCCAGTCGGTCCCACTCCCCAACTCTCCATCCCACCCACCCAATCCATGGACGACACGCGTCCCACTGTTCATCCCACCCAATCCCATCACGACACGTGTCCCGCTCTCTCTCTTACAAGTTACAACGGCTATTTCTGAAAATTTTTTACAACGGATATTTTAGCCGTTATAATTCCCAACGGCTAGTTTCAAAATTTTTTTTTGATAATAATATTACAGAATTTAAAACTCTATAAATACCTCCCTATATCACTTCATTCCCACACCATTCTAACAGCAAACCCTCCTTCTCTCACTCTCACATTTCTACAACAAACATTCCTACAATCCTACTTCCATAATTCCATTTCCATTTTCATAATTCCATAATTCTATTCTTATTTATATTTATAGTATTTTTTCCATTATTATTTTCGTAATTTCTTATTTAGTTTTATTCCAATCTTATTTTCCATAATTCCAAAAAATGGCATATCCATCTCCTAATCGTAATGATTATCCAAACCTCGATGAATTTTCCCCACCTCCTTATCAACAAAATCCGAATTATATACCACATCTTTATCCACAAAATCCAAATTATACACCACCAATTTATCCACAAAATCCTAATTATTCTAGTGGAGCGTATGGTTCAAGTTCGAGTGTTCCCGAAATTAATATGACACCTTCAAGTGATGATGCAACTCCAAATCCTACCGTTCCGCCGGCATCGGAGACGGAAACTGAAGCAACGGAGAAGAGGAAACGGTCAACTCCCGGTCACAATGCGGCTTGGTGGCGGTATTTCGAGAAGACGTTCGACGAGAAAGGTAATTTAAAATTTGCAACGTGTAAGGTAAAAGGTTGTAAAACTAGCTACAAATATGTTTCAAAAAATGGTACGAGTACCTTATCGAAACATGCCAAAAAACATGAAAATGCCCATGAAGAACCACAAAATGAACCAGACCGTGGGTTGGTCCAAACACTTATAAACTCGGATGGTACTAGAACTCACCGAAAATATGACCCGGAAAAAATGCTTAGTGAGTTTACCCGTTACATTGCCCACAAAGAACAACCATTAAGTATGGCTAATTGCTTGAGTTTTGCACGGTTGATAACTTGTGGTGTAGGCGAACCACTTTATAGGAGATTTCACCATAGGAAAATCACCAAAGAACTCAAGAAACAATTTCTTGAACGGAAAAATCAATTAGTAGCCCAATTTGCTTTAGCTACCTATAAGGTGTCCATAACATCTGATATTTGGACTGCTGGTAAACATGGCCTTGGTTATAGTTGTATTACTGCACATTATGTTGATGACAACTGGATTTTGCAGAAAAGAATTTTAAGTTTTCGTGTTTTAGATTCTCCGCACACCGCAAAGGTAATTTACGATTCTATTATGGGTGTTTTGAAAGAGTACAACTTGGTTAGGGATTTAGAAAATAAGGTTTTCTCGATATCTTTTGACAATGCTAGTAATAATGTCAAGTCAATAGATTATTTTAACCGGTCCCTAAACCCAATTATGGAAGGTGCCATGTTTCACCAAAAATGTGCTTGTCACATTTTGAACTTAACCGTAAAGGCCGGCCTTGATACCGAGGGTGTTGACAAATTGATTACCAAATTTAAGAATGCTTTGACCCACATTTACTCGAACCAAGTTAGGAAACAAAATTTTCATCAATTATGCCAACGAGTAGGGTTAAGTAAATTAGCCGTTCCATGGGACGTAGACACCCGTTGGAACTCAACTTATAGAATGTTCCACCGAGTTCTCCCTTACAAAGATGTCATAGACAACATGTTGAAGAGCAATAGCGATAGCATTCAACTAATGCTCTCTACGGGCGAGTGGCAACAACTCCAACATGTAAAAGACTTCCTCAAAGCCTTTTTCGATGCAACCGTGAAGCTCTCATGCTCATACACTCCATCGGCCCACGAACTCCTTCAACATCTTTTTGCCATTTCCAAGGTGTATCGTGATATTAGAGGTAAAAGTAATTATTTTTAATTTGTTCATTTTTCAAAAGCTAATTCGTGTATTTTTTAAATTAAACAATTTTTAATTCGGTTTTTTAAAGTACTTGTATCATTATTTTAATTTGTGTATTTTAAAATTAAATAATTTTTAATTTGTTCATTTTTTAGAATTAGAAAATCGGGACGAGACTCTTGCGCCGATTGTAAAAGCAATGACAACCAAATTTCTAAAATATTGGGACGATGTGCCTCTTGTGACTATCATCGCCAATTGCCTTGATCCTCACTGGAAGGTGAAATACACTGTGAAGATGATGCAAAAGTACAAAGAAAATCTTGGTTTACCGGCCCAGAATGAGGAGGGACGCGTCAACTACGCATTGGAGACCATGTTCAACTTGTACAACTCACGAATAAATGTTGCCCGACCGGCTTCAACAAGGAGTAGCGCGGGGTTAGACTTTTTTTTATATATATATATATATATAATTTTTCTAATTGTTCAACTTGTTACACATTTGAATATATTAGTTTTCTCATCGATTAATATATATATTTTATTGAAATTTAATAGAAGCGGTAGCCACCATGGTTTATTAGACGACTTACGAGACGAGGATGACTTAGATGAAAATGCAAGCATGAACGAATTAAAGAGTTACAATTTGGGAATGGTGGAAAAACATCCAGTGGACATCCTCGACTATTGGAAGAGACATTCAAGTGCTTCTCCAACGCTAGCGATGATGGCGAGAGATATATTTGCAGTACCCGTCTCTACTGTCCCGTCCGAATCATGTTTTAGTTCGGCGAACAGGATTCTCACTGATAAACGGAGCAAGTTAGGCCCAAATGTTTTCGAAAAACTTGTGTGCATGAAGGATTGGATCGATGCTGAAAACCGAACACAACATTTTGTTCCAGGAGAAACTAGTTCTTGTGTTGAAACTCAAGGAAGTGGTACTGCAACTGAGGCGGAATCGGACGATGAAGAATATGATCCGAAAGATACCGAGCTATGGTATTTGCGCAACAACTACTAGTTTGGTAATGGTGGTATAAAATTCTAAACTCTTTTAATTTAATTTCATCTAAATTAATTTTAACATATTCATTAAAAAATATTACTAACAAAAAAAAAGTTAGAACTCCGCCTATGTTATTATTTTATAAAATAATTTAATAGCATAGCCGGTCCCAAGCCCGGAAAAAAGGAGGAGGGTAACTTTATATAATTATATTTGATTTTTTTCGTTTAATAAAAAAAATTACAAATCAAATATAAGAAAATAAAAAAATAAAATAAAAAACAGAAAATATAAGTAAAAAGAAAAGAAAAAAGCAAAAGTAAAAAATAAAAATAATTAACGAAAAATAAAAAAACAGAAAAAATATTGAACAAATAAAAAAACGCAAAAAAAAAAATGCATTGTTATTTTTTTTCTTTTTGTTCAATATTTCTTTTCTTTTTAATTTGTTCATTTTTTAAATGCCGTTATTTTTAAATGCCTACAATTTTTTTTATTCTTACATTCCAAAAGCTAATTCGTGTATTTTTTAAATTAAACAATTTTTAATTCGGTTTTTTAAAGTACTTGTATCATTATTTTAATTTGTGTATTTTAAAATTAAATAATTTTTAATTTATTCATTTTTTAGAATTAGAAAATCGGGACGAGAAATAAAAATAAAAGTAAAAAATAAAAATAATTAACGAAAAATAAAAAAACAGAAAAAAAAATTGAACAAACAAAAAAACGGAAAAAAAAGCAAAAAAATAAACGAAAAATAAAAAAAAACAGCAATAAAATAAAAAAAAAAACCCGCGGACCGGACCGGACCGTCATAACCCGTGCGGGTTAGAAGGGGCGGGTTTAGGAAGGGTTAGGGTCAAAGTTTCTAGGATGGACCGTCCTAACCCGCCCCGTCTTAACCCGTGGACCGTCCATAACCCGCCCCGTCCTAACCCGTGGACCGTCGCGGGTTGGACCGCCCCGCCCCGCCCCGCCCCGTTTGGTAAACACTAGTTGACAATGCAAAATCAAATCAACACCAAATGGTTTCAACTAGAATACTAGTTCTAATATTGGGAAAAATCAAACTGAAGGTCATTAATTTGATTTACAATATGAAAATATATCCAAGTATAATACAACTGAAGGCCTACAATGATATTCACTATCAAACAAAAATTAACAACAATATAGTAAAGGGTCTTTAATTTTCTAGTGAAAATGACACAATCACAACACGAAAGCAAGTATATATATATATGAGAAAGTTTAATATGCATCATAGTGCATAGGGAGTTCTATGCACCACAGACTTTTTCGGAAGTATTTTTGTAAATTGACAAATCTAATTTAACCAATCTAATCTACATATTTAAATCTCAGAGCAAACCAAATTTTACAATTTTTGAGATTTTATTACTATTTTTTTCGAATTTTTTAAAACCTGCCATTTTTGGAAACAAACTACTATTTGCAAATTCCAAAAATGGCAAGTTTTAAAAAAAATCGAAAAAATAGTAATAAAATCTAAAAAAATATAAATTTTGGTTTGGTATGAGATTTCAATATGTAGATTAGATTGGTTAAATTAGATTTGTCAATTTACAAAAATACTCCTAAAAAAATCCGCGGTGCATAGAACTCTCTATACACTATAATGTATATTAAACTCTCTCTCTCTCTCTCTATATATATATAGCGAGAGAGAGAGAGAGAGATAATGGATATAGAACACTGATGTGTAAGGATCGTTTCCGTACACATGAGTCATTTTTCAAGATCCGAAATTCAAACGGTCAATCCGAACCATTCAAATTGTTCGCCATATTGAAAAACCTAGATAAACCAAATTTTACATTTTTTCGAATTTTTTTACTATTTAATATGATATTTTCAAAAAACACTATAATTGGAGTATTTCAAGCCCTCCAATTTGAAAATATCATAATATATAGTAAAAAAAATCGAAAAAATGTAAAATTTGGTCTGCAAGAGTTTTTCAATATAAAGAACAACTTGAACGGTTCGGATTGACCGTTTGAATTTTGAATCTTGAAAAATGACTCATGTGTACGGGGACGATCCATACACATGAGTGTATTTTATCCATTATATATATATATCTCTACTACTTATAAACGCACGGACCGTAGAGGTGTTACACGCTAGGTCTAGCATGTAAACAGATGTTTCTGCCGTTCGATCGATTTGATCTGTGGTTGGATATTAATCGCCAGACGAAGCAACACCATTATTTGGTTTTCCATCTAATAAAGAAAGAAAAAGTAGTGCTGTTGGTATTGCGCTGGGTTAACTCAGTGTAGCAAGGGAGTTCGATTCTTCGTGACTGGTTTTTTTTTTTACTCGCTTTATTTCCGACCTCCCCTTTTGTCAGCGTAACAACTAACAACTCCTCTCCGCTCTAGGGTTTCTCCAGCGTCCAGCGACCAGATCTCCTCTCCAATCTCCATCGATCTAATATGGCAACAGAAGATTTTCCGGAGATTTCTTTCTCTTTTCCGTTCAATAACAATAATTTGCGCTGTCTTCCTCCTCCTCTCATTCCCATTCTACACGCATGAACGAAAAGAAGGCACTATAAAAAAAAGAAAAACCTAGCGAGGGTTCCGCCGCCAGCGTACCTCTGCCTCTCTTTCTCTTTCTCCTTCCGTCGTTCTCTCTTTCTACCCGCCCCCTGGTCTCGGCGAAATTGGACAGATCTCTACTGCCGCTGCCACACGTTGGCTCCTTTTTCTCCTCCTGCCAGACCCAACAAGCAGCGTCTCTGCCTCACGAGCTAACCTACGCTACCTCGCCGAACTTACGCCTCCTCCACCCAGCCGCCGCACGCCTCCTCTATAATCAAGCTTGCATCCTTTCAAATCAAAAGGTTAAACTTTTTTTCGCCTTCTATTTCTTCAAACTTCTTTCCCAACGTAGTACATCCATGGGTACTGGTAGTCTAAGCAACATAGATTATGCATTGTGCTCTTCACCGATTTTTCCCTTCTCTATATAAACCATGGATATTTGGTAGAGCTTCTCACATTGCTTTCTTGATTTCAGGTACAAAAAATTATGTTCATTAAATTTTATTTCTTAACTCTTTTTCGTTTATCTATGGACTGTGGATCTGAAAAGCTTTTCTTTACATTTCTTTTTTGTTTTTGTTATTTCAATTTCTCACCGAATAGGTTGAGATTAAAGGAAAAGCTTGGGATCCTGTATTCTTTCATTTACTGGTATGGTACTAGCCATTGTAACTCATTTATTTTTTCTAATTTTCTAATTGATTAAAGGAGATGAAATTCTGTTTTCCACTTCCACATACAAAGGTAAGCAAGCATTGTTTTCCCTCTTCTTTAGTTTATTGGTTTGATAATTGTTATATCCAATTTTGCCTTTAGTTTACCGATTACAGTTGATACTTCAAACATTTGGTTGGGACAAACCAATCTAGAAAATTTTGTTTGCTATTTTATTTTTAATATGCTTAAATTTAGTATGTTTTGCATATCAACAAACAAAAATTAGCCATGGTTTGGATCTAACAGTAGACAAGTTTACTGGAAGCAGAGTTGTCTTGACATATACTCATAGATTGAATATTATCTTTCGTGAACAAAAGTAATGGTGTGATTCTTTTTTGAGGACTATATTGTATCTTCCTTTCATATACTGATATGATATTAAATATTTGATCTTGAACCATCCTCTTTTTGCGACATAACTGAACTTTCTTATTTTTCATGTGTTTTATCATAAGTTCTTAAGAGGGACTCATGAGAATAACAACAGAGCATTAGCATATTCTGGTCATGTATTAATCAGGTGCACAAAGAATAAATTGAAAAAAAAAAAAAAATTCAAGTGCCATAGTAGTATTTATATAATTTCTGCTGTAAAAAATGGTTGATGTTTATCAGTTTTTGCAGTGGATACCAATTTTCTTTTTGAGTATTCATTTCTAAAATGTAATATTTTGATACTGTATTAATTTGATAATGTTTTTGGGGTGAATTTTGCATTTACCTTAGCTTAATTGCACCCGTGCTATTACTTTCGTGTGAGAAATCCTTAATAGATTTTGAGATATATATATAATGGCAAATAATACCAAGCTCTTGGAGTTTCGAATTTAGAACGTATGGTTCAAATAATAATCTATATAGAATTCTATAGTAACAAAAATGTGTCTGCTAATTATAAATTGAACGTTTGAGACATTCTGGGTTGCATTCCTAAATACAACAAGGTTTCTGCCTTTGCAGGGGAGAAAAAACCCAAAAAGGGTTGAGAAATACTGAACTTGCACAGTCACCTAAAACACAATGTAATTATTTTTATTTTTACTTTTATGTAGGTTCAGAGGTTGAATGAACTTCACCATAGGTAACAACTTGAATCTTTCAAGGTTACATCAGGACCAAAAGAGGATGAACTAAAGGACTGTAATCATTTGAAAATTTTTCCCACACATTTGGGTGGGCGTGTATGCTAGTATATATATATATATATATATATATATATAGTTTTGCTATGGTGAGTCGCGACTCATTGGAGAGTCTATGAGTCAGGCTCAAAATTTCTAGATCCTGTTCAAAATAACCGATCCAAACTGTCCAGTACGATCTCCCTATTGAAATCTCCATGCAGACCAAATTTTACATTTTTTCGAAATTTCTAAGTATTTTTTTTAAATTTTAGAAAATCATTAATCTAATTAGTTCTGAACCGTTCAAAAACAGTAGTTTTTAAAAATCCGAAAACAATACTTAAAAATTTCGAAAAAATGTAAAATTTGGTCTACATGGAGATTTCAATAGGGAGATCGTATTGGACGGTTTTGATCGATTATTTTGAACTAGATCTAGGAGTTTTGAGCGCAACTCACAGACCCTATGGTGAGTCGCGACTCACCATAGCAAAACTTTATATATATATATATATATATATAGATTGGCTATTGTCCTTTGGACAGGACTAATGAGTTTTCCTATCCTGTTTGTCACCGTTGGATTGCTGTTAAGATTCGTGTACAGATATAACTCTGTGGCTCAGATGCAAGCGCTGAGGAGAGGCGCTGAGTTAATTTTTCTCCGTCCCCTCTTTATTTTTCTTCTCTCTCCGTCCCCTCCGTGTTTCCTCTCTCCTCTCAAAAAATCGCCCCTCGCGCTCCCCCCCCCCCCACCCCACAAAATTGCAATAATTACAAAAGCAGCTCTTATGGGACGGAAATCCTCAGCAGTCTTTTTTTGGACTGCTCCAAGCAGTCCTTTCTTTTTTTTTTAATATTTAAAAATTTAAAAATTCAAATGGAGAATCTAAACCGTTGATCTTGTTAAATTTTACCGGCGATGCGTTTTCATATAAGTTTTATAAAATTTGAAATTGATTTGATACTAGATCAAGTGGTTAACAAATGAACGAATCTGGTTAGATTAATTCTAATACGTTCATAATTTGGTCACTTAATCAAGTATCAAATCAACTTCAAATTTTATAAAACTTATATGGAAACGCATCGCCGGTAAAATTTAACATGATCAACGGTTTGGATTCTCCATTTGAATTTTAAAATTTTTAAATATTAAAAAAAAAGAAAAGGACTGCTTGGAGCAGTCCTTTTTATGGCTGCTGAGGATTTCCGTCCAGCTCTTATGCATTTCAAATTCAGTAGTCATTAATCGTGGATTGTCTGAATCTAGCAATTCAACAACACTATTAACTAAATTGACTCACATTCGAATGTCACCAAACAAAGAAGAACCAAACCAACTGAACCAATTGAACAAATTACACAAGACTAAGTATAAATTTTTCACATTTGTACCTAACAACGGATAACTGAACCAATTATACTAAATTAAGTGTCAATTAAATTTAGTGAAGGTTTCTACTTGGGAAAGGGGAAAATTGAACTCAGATCTCGTTGTTGGGCACTTGGGCTGGGAATGCCTCCACATTGTTACAGGTTTTGGCATGCTTGACAGGGACATAGGAGATCACATCCTGGAGTTCGTGCGGAGGATTGATGAGGATCTTGGGTGGAGTGGAGTGATATGGATCTATAAAAGAGGGACTGTCTAGCATGAGGTGGCAGAGTCGAGATGGGTTCGAATCTGTTTCGTGTTGCGAAGGGCGGAGGGGATGCAGAGTGAGAGTCATTACCTCTCTACGGCTACCCTTCCCTGCGTTTCATAGAACCGTTTGAAACTCAGGCTAGTATTTAACAAGAGTGAAATTATAAAAATGTCACAGGCCATTTGTTAATTCAGTTTATTTTTATTGTTCAGGCAGGAGTTTCCTTTTCAGCAAATCACTGTAATTTTAATTTGTTCCATGGTTAAATAGAACAACCTATTCTATTCAACAAAAAAAAGGGAGCAAAGCCTTAAAAACAAACTAGAAAAAAGTAAAGACCTTTTTCTTTTTTAAAAAAGATTGTTCTACTAATTAATTAACTTCAGATATCACATGGAATTTGTGCTGTTATGCTTTCCAAAACGAAAACCCGAAAGGCAGCTGACATTTGATCCAAAACCGAGAATAATGCTACATTATCCTAATAATCTATAATTAATCTAACTAGCTAGTTATACTGGTACAAAGTAGTTCTATCTTGATCAATAGATTGATTTTTTTTCCGTTTGTGTTTTATGGGTTTACACTTTTACTTATTATATTTGCAGGTTGCGACTCTTCCAGAGTTGAAATTAAGTTGAAATTACTGTTTATTTGGTGTATTTTTATGTGCCTGTCAAATGATGTATGTCATACGATGCTAATTAGAGATGTTAATCGGTGTTTTCTAGAGAGCCAACTGGTATAAAAAAATGATTATATCTACTGGTTTCTGAAATTACCATTGCAATATTTAAATTCATCTTCCGCATGCTAGAATCAGTTAAACATCATATTCTTGAAAATAACTTTTTTCCTCAGTAACAAATGAATGAAAAACTGAAATTATCAACTAAAGCTGTTTTTTTTTTTAGGATATCAAATATGTTCATTTGAATTATTGATGTGTTGTATTTCCCTTGTATCTATCTGGTTATGCTATAATTTGCTATCTGATTTTTCAGGTTGTACATGTTTCCATAGTAGCGCCAGTTATCTGCTAATACTTCTATTTAGAAGGAGATGACAAGAAATCCTTTTATGTGTGCTAAGAAATGAAGCAACTGGGAGAAATGGAAAGGGAATTAGAAGACATGAAGCAACTAGAAAAAATTAAGCAATTTGAAAAAGTGGCCGAGAAGATTAATAGCGTTGATTAATGTTATTATTAAAATGCTTGTATTTTTTTTATTTTCAAAATCAAAGATTGTATGAACTTGTTTGGATATATATTTAATTTGGCTTCATTACTTCTTGTACGGTCTTAGTTTTGTCAAATAGCGCATGTGTCCAGTACACTAACATTTTTACTTGTATCGATCAGTATATGAACCCTTATATATTATTAAAAAGTTCATGTAAACTTCATCTTATAATGAAGTTAAATCATCAACTTCAACATTGAAAACAGTAAATATGAACTCAAAATTCTAAGACATGATGTACTTTAATGAAATGCTAACACGTGAAAATGAACGGCTACTGCTTTATCAATTGAAGATAACAACCCAAAATAATATACAAACTACTCAAAATTCTGAGTGCAATTATGACATCTTTGTATTCTGTACGCCAACTACTTTACAAAACATCCCAAAATGATATACAAACAATAGTTTTTTCGAACTAATCCTCTAATCCTTCAATTCCTTGGGAACAAATCTTGTGATGCTTCGATTTCTTTCTATTGGGAAAGAATCTTCAATTTCCTTTGATTTCTTTCTGCATAGTGTACCTTTGGATTAACAGCCTTGAGTTGCTCTCGAAATAACTCCATGCCAATGGATATATTAGCAGCCGAATTCCATGCAACTCAACCGGATTGCTTCCTGCACTGCTGTAACCTTGAAGCAAATAAAAAATGAAAGGAAGAAGGGGTCGACAGAGGTGCATGCTTTGTGCGGTCGAGTTGGTACTTCTCTCTGCTCAGTAGGATTGGATCAATACCAGCTCCTCGTCGGTGCGGCTGAATCGGAACCCAGGCGACCAGCGACCACCAGTCTCTCCCTTGCTCGCTCTTTCTGTGTCGCTGTGCTTCTCGCTCTCTCTCTCTCTCTGCTCCGATCGATTGAAAGAGGAGATGAGAAGAGAAGTGGTCGAGGGAATTTAATCCGAATTGGGGCGGATGTAATCTCTGCAGGGAATTTAATCCGGATTGGGGCAGATGTAATCGTGCGAGAGTGTCGGTGGTTCGTGTGGAGGTGGTGGAGGGATTACGATTGAGAGAGAAGATAGGTTGATGCTTTTACGGTGGTTCGTGCGAGAGAGGCGAGGAGATAGGTTGAAGCTTTGATCGATCTGGTCTGTGCTCAATTCGGATCTTAATCCACTAGGTTCGATCAAGGATAAAAGAGTCACGTATTTTCAGTTTTATTATTTAAATGTTATTTATATTATTAAATATGTGAAAGTGGCAAATATAAAATAAATTCGAACTTTTGAGTGGCAAAAACAGAAAATTGAACTTTCGAGTGACAAATACTCAATTTTCTTAATTTTGAGTGGCACAGAACAAATTTTCTCTAAAATTAATTTTTAGCAACAAAGCAAATTCCATATCAATAAATTAACAAATTTGTATATTACATGCAAGTGATATTTTTTTACTGCAACATATACAATTAATACTGCCTTATCAGAAGTAATCTTTTTTGAAGCTTAATGTGGCAGATGGGCAGCCAAAAATTTCTTCAAGTAGCGATTGTAATGACACGGCCTTTCGACGTGAGCAAGGTGTCCCGCCTTGTCTATGATTTGAATTGTTGTATTTTCTCCAAGTTGCCTACATTTAAATAAAAATTAATCAATAAGTTAAATTCCAATAGTAATAACTTAAGCTTGGAATGGTCAAAAGCATAAAATCAATTAGCCAAAAATTTTTGAATGTCAATAGAGAAATTCTATATAAGTGAAAATAGTTTACGCACTCTTTCATGTCCATGGCAAGTTGAACACTAAATATTCTGTCGTTCTCGCCCCACAATAAAAGTATTTTCTGTTTGAAATATCTCAGAAAGTCAATAAACATATTTTAAAGACAGGCACACACCCATGAACACCTACAATCATACCATTCTATTTTTTCCATTAAGATGACTAGAAAATGAGCTTAATTATAACATGTAAAACACTTTTGTACTTTTACATTCTTAACCGAATCAGACCATTTGTACTTGAATCAAAAGAAATTATTCTTACAAAATTAATAAAGAGCTTAATTACATGTAAAGCACTCTCGTAAAATATTAATTTCCTTTTTTTAATTTGTTTTTTACGTTTTCTAAGTGCAACAAATACATTTAGCCCTCTCATTAAAAACACCCTCGTAGCATATAAATACTAGGTATGCAGGTCTTCTATACTTCTCTTTTTGCATCTATACTAGCTACACTCAACAAATAATTATTTGTTACCTGGGAGAAGTTCGGTAAACTGACATCATTATTATTAACGATCACTGCTTCAAGTAGCTCAGCTCTTTCTTTCCTGTGGCTAAACATAACCTGTATAAAGTACAAATACATGCTCGACATCAATTTATAAATCATTTCTTTTGAAGAACTTGATTAACTAATTAATACAGATATATATAGAAAATTTTTGGAGCTAGCTAGGGTGATCTGCATAAACATGACTTGTACTATTTTGTCTGATATTTAAAAACATTGTTAATTATTAGATAGTTTGTAATTTCCAGAACAAACAATTTTCGAAATAATCAGAAAAATAATTAAAAAATTTGTTTAAAATGTAAAATTTCGGCTTCATATTTCACTATCTGCCATGAATATAAATTAATGTATTTATATATAACGAAATGTGTTATTAAATATTTATTTTTATTTCAATAATTAATACTGTATCCAGACCACTAGTAATAACTCTTATCTGAAATTTATTCATTTGGCTCAAAAAAAGAAAAAAGGAAAAAAAAAATGAGCTGAGCTGAGCACTATAAGCTCCGCTGATCATAAATGTAACATTATGGGAATTTAGGATTTTAAAATATATTTTTTTATTTTTTTATTTTATTTGAAAACTAAACTAGTCGTTAGAAAATTGGCACTAATGGACATTAAATCGACTCGGGCTTGAAACTAACGGGTTGACCTACTTATACGAGCCATGTTAAAATACGCACCTTCAAGGCCTGGCCCATTAGCAGTAGGCGCTGGCCTCTTACTTGCCTCCTCTCCAAGTTGATATCCGAATTAATATCCTTCCATCCAAATCGGATAATATATTACCACCAAATAATTCCTTATATTAATTTCTTCTCCTCCACGTTGCAATCTGTCATTTAGTTCCCTTCTAAAATTTCATTCAATCAAATAGATTACATTACCATTTGAGATTTCCTTGCCCACCAAGAGTTACCAAGTTTGTTGGACATATTTCCAAATTAGATATTTGGATGACGGGACAAATATTATACCTTGATTTTCTATAACTTAGTTAGTCATAGTTGACTTGTGAGTGTGCATATTTTTTTGTGCGCATGACACAATAGGAGTCCTCCTGGCCGACAACATAGGGAAGAAATGCATGCTTTTTGCTGCATCCAAAATTTGATATTTAGGTTTCCATAAAACTAAAATCCTTTGCTCTCAAGTAATACCTCTTTTGTTTCATTGCCACCACGTTGATTGACAATTGGCTATTCGAAAAGATTTAGAAACCAAATTTGGATGGGACGACCCTATATAAATAAAGCATGCCACCATTCACCTTCATTCACCAAACACAAATCCAACGAAATCAAACTTCATTTGCCTTCCCTGTTTCCACCTGGCCTCACAAGGCTGCCGGCCACCACAGCCCCGCCGGCGCTCCATACCCTTTTCACGTAGCACCACCACCTCCTACCGCTCCTCTCTTGTCCCTATACCCGACCTTCCACCCTCTCAGATCCAAACCCGAACCCCTACTCGCAATCCCTTTTCTTGTTTTTGCGGTACCGGTGTTGACGATTAAACGGAACGGAGAGCGAGACGTGCACGTAGGACCGACATTCCAATTCTCTTCAACTCGATTTCTTCGTGTTGCTTCAAGAGGTGCGGATTATATTACCTGACTATCTTGTTTTGTTTTTTTTTTTTTGAAAGGTTAATCATTTGCGTGACTATTTGGATGCTGGTTTATATTATAAGCATTTATGTTCAAACTCTAAAACGCATAAATATATTTTTTACCCGATGTACTACTTAGCTTATCATTAGCCCATATACATATTTTGCCTAAACTTGAATATTGAAAGTTGTTACGTTGTTTTACATGTGCATATGCATATTAAATATTTTTTTATAAAACATTTTTGAGAATATGTCATGAATATGAACACATGTATATTTATACTTCTGATTTCTGATTAGCTGAAACGTTCATAAAGTACAACAGGCATCTGGTCTTAGAAAATGTCATCTTCTGGTTTTAGAAATGTCATCTTCAATGGAAGAATGATTTTGAAATATTATATTTGAACTTTAGTTTTATAAAAATATGTATGAATTATGTTACCAACGTGGCACCTTTTGTAAATATAAGATTAGGTGCATTTTTCATTAGACATTTCTTGACTTTGAATCATGGCATCACTACACATACGTGAAATACACATGAACGATAAAGAGAACTAAGTCCCAGGTACTTTGAGAAATCCACCCAGGAACTTGATATGTACATACTGGTTACCCTCCATATGGGCTTGGTCGCGACAAGCTGGAGATGAAACAGGGGTGCTGATCATGCGGCTCATTGTGCAGGACAACAATAGTTATAAAAGTGAATTGATGAATATGGTTGATATGAGTTATTCTTAAGCCCCTCATTTTGACAACGTGTTTTCATCTTAATTATTTTATTTTAAATTGTTGTTATATATATCTTTGTAGTACCGCACTGAGAGTTGTCAGGGCTCTCATCCGTGTTGTTATTTATTTTAGATCCAGGTATTGAGAAGAACATTGAAGAGCATACGCATAACTGAGTGAATTGATGACTGGGTCAGGATATTGCCACAAGATATTTTTTTCTTATCTTTTGTTAGTTGTTTTAACATTTGATCTAGCATGGGGAGCTAGCTTCATAAATCCACCATGTTAGACATGTTAATTTTGTTGTAAAACAATATTTATTATTCAATAAATGTGGTAATATATTTTTCATTAATTGATAGTGTATGTGATGTACTTGTACGCCTTGCGTTTATACGCGGCGGGTTGTCACCCCCTTTCTCGGGGTGTGACAACTTAAGTTGGTATCAGAGCCAGGCACATACAATATCAATTTCTAACCCATTCTTCAAAGAGAGTCATTTTCTATCTTCCTTCTGTAGATTTTGAAACGATGCTTAGTGACAATGGAACCACCTCATCTAACAGGAATCTCTTTTCGAAAAAGTCGTCACTTTAACCGCTAGGAGAGCGTACTAGTGTCTCATCCCTAGAATTTAGGAAAGCTAGTTTCCAAATATTATTAATAAATTAAAGTTTGATGTTTCTTTTTCCTTCTAGATGGAACGTGTTAAAGGTCATTGCGACATATCCGGTGTTACGGCCCTTACTATGGTTAGCAATCACCACAGTGCATCCCTAATCTCCTCGGAGTTCGCTAAAGCAGGTGGTTTTAGTGTGAAACGTTCTAGGACTCGTCGTACGATTAAAATTTGCGGGAAAGATCACAAGATTCGGGCAGAAACCTGCTACAACTTGGAGGTAAAGATGGGAAACTACAAGTATTCGGTGGATCCTGTAATTTATTACACGGCAAATTATGACCTAATCTTAGGAAGAGACTGGCTAGACGAACATCATGCCATGCTGGATCAAGTAGAGAAGGTCGTGAAGTTTTGGCCACCGGGTGAATACCCAATGCGCGCCAAGTTTTGCCAAAAGGATGAAGAAACAATGTCCTTCCTAACGATTCTTGAAGACTCTTATCAACAAGGAGGCCACTCGAGAAATGATTTAGCTGAAATTTCTTACCCCGAACATCTTCCTCCTCGTTCCCCACCTTCGTGCCTTAGCAACACTAAGTTGAAGCTCGGGTTAGTCTTACCTACAGAGGAGGTCAATTCGGAGGTAGAACCTGTGGAAACCTTCTTTGGTGGAGATAATGAAGAAGTAGACAGAGAGTTCTCTTATTAGAATCTCCTTTCTAGTTTTTAATTATTTATTTTAAATGGTGTACGTTAGTTTAGTTTGTTTATTTGAGTTTGAACTTCTAGCTAGTATTACTTGAGATAGTCAAATAATAATAATAATAAGCTCCTTATCTTGTAACTTAATTATTTTTACTTAGTTATTTTGTTATCAAATAAATACCATATATTTTGTTTGGCATAAAGTACTTTTGATTTTAAAAAGCTTTACGTTGTTCTTAAGGCTCTGTTGTTGTTGTGTTCCCTCTAGATGGTACGTGGACAAGGCGCCAATGCTCCTTCCCCTCCTAGGCATAACGACCAAAATGCAGCAACCTTAGAGGCAGTCCTGCAAGGCCTGGAACGTGTTGTTCGAGCAGCAACTGAAGTCAGGCCTCGCGAAGGGGACGACTTTTACGAGCTCTACCGCTCTTTCTCCTCCCTTCGTCCATCCAACTTCGACGGGGCTAAAGGCTTCTTAGCAGCTGAGGACTGGCTGGCCGAGATCCAAGACAAGTTTCGCTTGGTTCGTGCACCAGAAGTGAACCAAGTGGAACTAGCAGCTCAATTTCTGGTAGGCCATGCTCGCTTCTGGTGGCAAGAGGCTAAGAGACGTTACAACGGTAATCCAGAGCTCGTTCCTTGGGAATGGTTCAAGAGACAGTTCGAAGGACGATATCTAGACACGCTGTCGAGGGAGAAACTTCGCCAAGACTTTTTGAACCTCAGACACGGTGGGGGCACCGTCGCGGAGTTTAACTCCAAGTTTGAAGATCTGATGCGCTACGCCCCTGACATTGCCAATGACCAGTTCCGTCTGAGGCAACAATACTTGCGCGGATTGAACCCCCGTTTGGCCCAACTCATAGACAGGCCAGGTCTCGACCTTCTCCCTGATTTGATGTCCCAGGCAGCAACGGCCGAGTCTTACGAACCTCATATCGGCCAAGAGGGTGGCTCTCGCAATGTGAAACCAAGAATTGAAGCACCAAGGGCCCCAATATCGAAGCCTGAGACTGGAGGGTACCGGGAAGGATGGTGTAGGCGTTGTCAATTGCCGCACTCCGAGTCTCAATGCCGCATCCTTTCAGGAAAGTGCTTTAATTGCAACGAGACCGGACATCTTGCTCGAGACTGCCCAAAGGCCAAGGAAATAGTTGTAGTTAGACCTACCATAACTACTGGAGGGAGTAATGCAAACCAGGAAAACAATCGCGGACCTGGAGGAGCAAGAAACAACGGAAGAATTGGAGTCCACCATTGCCGTTGCAGCCATGAGACGGTGGAGGAACCGATCAAGGAGTTTCAAGGAATAGCGGAGGCGGAGGAGGTTGATACCTCAGCCGAGCTCTTAAAAGGTACGACTTCGGTTCTAGGAACTGGACAAGCGTTTTAAGCGAGTGGAGATGTAACGTTGCGCATATTATTTTACTAGTCGAATTTCGAGGACGAAATTCTTTTTTTTAGGGGGTAAGAATGTAACATTATGGGAATTTAGGATTTTAAAATATATTTTTTTATTTTTTTATTTTATTTGAAAACTAAACTAGTCGTTAGAAAATTGGCACTAATGGACATTAAATCGACTCGGGCTTGAAACTAACGGGTTGACCTACTTATACGAGCCATGTTAAAATACGCACCTTCAAGGCCTGGCCCATTAGCAGTAGGCGCTGGCCTCTTACTTGCCTCCTCTCCAAGTTGATATCCGAATTAATATCCTTCCATCCAAATCGGATAATATATTACCACCAAATAATTCCTTATATTAATTTCTTCTCCTCCACGTTGCAATCTGTCATTTAGTTCCCTTCTAAAATTTCATTCAATCAAATAGATTACATTACCATTTGAGATTTCCTTGCCCACCAAGAGTTACCAAGTTTGTTGGACATATTTCCAAATTAGATATTTGGATGACGGGACAAATATTATACCTTGATTTTCTATAACTTAGTTAGTCATAGTTGACTTGTGAGTGTGCATATTTTTTTGTGCGCATGACACAATAGGAGTCCTCCTGGCCGACAACATAGGGAAGAAATGCATGCTTTTTGCTGCATCCAAAATTTGATATTTAGGTTTCCATAAAACTAAAATCCTTTGCTCTCAAGTAATACCTCTTTTGTTTCATTGCCACCACGTTGATTGACAATTGGCTATTCGAAAAGATTTAGAAACCAAATTTGGATGGGACGACCCTATATAAATAAAGCATGCCACCATTCACCTTCATTCACCAAACACAAATCCAACGAAATCAAACTTCATTTGCCTTCCCTGTTTCCACCTGGCCTCACAAGGCTGCCGGCCACCACAGCCCCGCCGGCGCTCCATACCCTTTTCACGTAGCACCACCACCTCCTACCGCTCCTCTCTTGTCCCTATACCCGACCTTCCACCCTCTCAGATCCAAACCCGAACCCCTACTCGCAATCCCTTTTCTTGTTTTTGCGGTACCGGTGTTGACGATTAAACGGAACGGAGAGCGAGACGTGCACGTAGGACCGACATTCCAATTCTCTTCAACTCGATTTCTTCGTGTTGCTTCAAGAGGTGCGGATTATATTACCTGACTATCTTGTTTTGTTTTTTTTTTTTGAAAGGTTAATCATTTGCGTGACTATTTGGATGCTGGTTTATATTATAAGCATTTATGTTCAAACTCTAAAACGCATAAATATATTTTTTACCCGATGTACTACTTAGCTTATCATTAGCCCATGTACATATTTTGCCTAAACTTGAATATTGAAAGTTGTTACGTTGTTTTACATGTGCATATGCATATTAAATATTTTTTTATAAAACATTTTTGAGAATATGTCATGAATATGAACACATGTATATTTATACTTCTGATTTCTGATTAGCTGAAACGTTCATAAAGTACAACAGGCATCTGGTCTTAGAAAATGTCATCTTCTGGTTTTAGAAATGTCATCTTCAATGGAAGAATGATTTTGAAATATTATATTTGAACTTTAGTTTTATAAAAATATGTATGAATTATGTTACCAACGTGGCACCTTTTGTAAATATAAGATTAGGTGCATTTTTCATTAGACATTTCTTGACTTTGAATCATGGCATCACTACACATACGTGAAATACACATGAACGATAAAGAGAACTAAGTCCCAGGTACTTTGAGAAATCCACCCAGGAACTTGATATGTACATACTGGTTACCCTCCATATGGGCTTGGTCGCGACAAGCTGGAGATGAAACAGGGGTGCTGATCATGCGGCTCATTGTGCAGGACAACAATAGTTATAAAAGTGAATTGATGAATATGGTTGATATGAGTTATTCTTAAGCCCCTCATTTTGACAACGTGTTTTCATCTTAATTATTTTATTTTAAATTGTTGTTATATATATCTTTGTAGTACCGCACTGAGAGTTGTCAGGGCTCTCATCCGTGTTGTTATTTATTTTAGATCCAGGTATTGAGAAGAACATTGAAGAGCATACGCATAACTGAGTGAATTGATGACTGGGTCAGGATATTGCCACAAGATATTTTTTCTTATCTTTTGTTAGTTGTTTTAACATTTGATCTAGCATGGGGAGCTAGCTTCATAAATCCACCATGTTAGACATGTTAATTTTGTTGTAAAACAATATTTATTATTCAATAAATGTGGTAATATATTTTTCATTAATTGATAGTGTATGTGATGTACTTGTACGCCTTGCGTTCATACGCGGCGGGTTGTCACCCCCTTTCTCGGGGTGTGACAATAAATGTTTTAATCCATTTGCACGCAGTGTTTTCAATGCCCTGCCAGTTACTAGAAAATTCCAGTAATATCAGTTATCTAAAATAGTGACCAAAATAGTGGTATCCGGTTTGTGAGAGACAACACGCAAATTTTTTTGAAAATACCGAATTTCGGTCACCAGGCAAGTAGAGGTGCCGGTATGATATTGAAAACATTGTTTGTACGTACAAGCTGCTGAACCCTTTCAAAAAAAGATCTGATTTCAACGTACTAATTATTATTAATATTATTTCATGTCTAAACGCCCTCAGTCCTACATTATCGAGTGCTCTCAAAACCTACATTATTATCATGACTTAATAAACTAAAACAAGACCAAACAAAACAAAACAAAAAAATTGAAAACATATAAGCATCGATAAACGTGGAAAGTAAATAAAAATCCTAAAATTAAAACGAAATAATTAATATAAAGTTGATCTAAATTGAGGGGAAATAAATATATAAATCTCAGGCATGTCTATTTAGTTGGCACATAAGGATTTTGAAATGTGGTGAATTCTGAGTTCTCTTACGACGATTCCTTATATTATATTATATTATATTATATTATATTATATTATTTTTAATAGAAAATTCTAATATAAAATACAACAAGTGTCTGGTTTGAGCAAGAGAGTTAAAATCTTATAGGAAGAATGCGTAAGATCACCAACGGACGAGAGAGGATTTGATTGACAAATTTTGTTTACAACTACATTTTAGTTATGATTCTAAATGTTAACCACTTAACCTCGAGAAAATCTTTGTAGATGAAATTAGGCAACCAATACTTTCTGTTCGACCCACTGGAAAGAAGTGCTTTCAGCCCCTCCACTGTCTCCGGCAATAGTAGTTCAGCAAACGATTTTTGGCGAAGTAACTCCAGGATGTGTTTACTTATTGATTCTGTCATGGCTACCAGGGAGCCTGAGATAACTAATGAATGCACCATGTCAGGCTTGATCTCCGCCATTTTGAATGCCACAAAGCCTCCATAGCTGAACCCAACAACAGTGCACTTTTCGACCCCGAGCCTCATAAGAGCAGCAATCATGCAATCAGCCTGAGTAGTGTATGTTTAATTAAAATTCAAATGTCAGTTTAAACTTTAAACTTTAAAGTTCACATAAATTACCAGAAGAACTTTACCTGAAAACGGACTGAACGGTCTGTTGACGAAGTTTGAGACATACCGAAAAACAACAAATCTGGTACATACACATCATAGCTTTTTGCCAACGCACCAATTTGGAACTGCCACGTGTACAGACCATCAAAGGCGAATCCATGCACCAAAACAACCGCAGGTCTCTGTTCATTCTTCTTTTTCATCACCTTTCTGCTCTTGTTGCTTGTTTTTTTAAGGTTCTCAGCATCAATAATTGAGACATTTCCTTCGGGTGTTGCCTTCTCTTTTGGTACCCAAAAGCTCATGACGGTGCCTGGTTCAACCTCGACTGGTTGAAGCCGGAGGCCCGCTTGTCTGGCTAGAAAGTATAGCAACTTTTCTTGAACTTTTATGAAGTTCACCATTATGGCATTATCAGTTAATTTCTCTTCTTCTTCTCTTTTTTTCTTTTAATATATATTTGTGCTTCTAGGCTGTTAAGCTTTTATTCTCTTGAATTACCTCACACAATCTCCGATATATATATATGTATTGTTTATGGTTCCAGCTAGTTAGGTCGGTTTTTTATTGAGTTTAATTATAGTTTAATAATATATTTATTTGTTAGCTTAATTAATTAGCACGAACTTCCAGACACACTCTCTATTCATGCATTCTTTAATTTTATAATAATAAGTAAACTCACCACTCACCAGTCACCAGCCTCGTTCCGGTTTTGACAAATTGTCGATGACTGCTGAATTAATTTATTAATTTAGGTGCGTTTGGATCACATAAGAATAAGTTATTCGGAGTAAAAAAAATATATTAATTTTAAAGGATCAAGAATAATTTTTTTTAGTTTTAGAGTTCTATATTTAAGTGTTTCAATATCCGAAATAAATTTATATTCCTAGTGTGTTTGGATAATTTTCTTAATGTGGATTAAGAGTTGTTGGGACCGTACTTTATAATTCAGATTAAAAAGATGATCTAAACAACTTAAGAATAAAAATTTATTCTGGATATGGACCACCTAAACATCTAGATCTCCAAAAAACTTATTCTTGATTGTTAAGGAATAATAATTTACATTAAATAACTAATCTTAGTTTTATTCTTAGATGATGCAAATACCCTTAGCAATTTATAAATTTAAATTTTATAAAATTTTAGAAACATGGAGGCACAAAAAATCTAATCCAACTTTATATGATGGGGATGTTTGTTTCAAGCATAAAAGGTTGCATAATAAGTTATGCAACAGTTATGCAATCAAACACCCATTACATAAGATTACATAAGGGCGCATAACTTATTACATCAAAGGAGGTTGCATAACTTATGCACCGGATTCTTCTCATCTCATTTGACATTTGTACACTACAATTAATTGTCACCAGCTCTAAATGTCCAGCACTAATTGAGTTCATAATAATTATTTTTAAAATATTATTATAATAATATTATTATAATAAGAATATTTAATAAAAACTATAATAATAAAACCATTAATTATTTTATTATAATAATATTATTATTGTATTATATTATTATTACATTATAATATTACAATATTATTTGTTATTATTACTTATTTTATTATTCTGATTATTACCATTATATAATAACAAATACTTTTTATAATATTATTATTAAATATTTTATTATAATATTATAATAATATTTCTTTTTATAATACTATTATAATAATCTTCTTATTATTACTAATTTATTATTCTTATTATTAATATTAAATAATAATAATAATTAGGTCATATTTCATTCGTTTGATCTGAAATAGATGGTCCAAGTATGTGTTGCATATTAATGGTGCATTTTGGGAAATAAAAGTTAGCAGGGTTAGTGTTGTAAGGTTAGTATTTTTTTGGGTTAGAGGAGTAGAATGGTGAGGGTAGTAATTGCAAGGGGTTAGTGCTATCCTAATGTAAGTGAATGTTGTTTCTTGTGAAATGTTGAGGTTAGTATTTTAAGGTTAGTAACTATTAGTGTTATAATTATTATTAATAATAAATAATTTTAATAAAAAATATTATTATTAATTATTAATTATAAAAATAAACCATCATTAATTATTACTTTTTATTATCGTTATTATTATAATTTTTATATTAATATTATTTAAATTTATATCATTATTATTAATAACAAATTATTATAACTATAACTATTACAATCAGTTGTTAATTAATATTAATTATTATTAGTCATTCTTAATTACTAATTATTAATTACTATTAATTATATCAATTAAAATTAATTAGTAAAATTTATTTTTATTTTATTATTTAATTCTTATTAATTGTTAATTACTATTATTATTATGTTTATTAGTTATGAATTACTAATTATTATTACAATAACTATTATTAATTATTACAAATTTTCAATAATTATTAATTAATCATTAATTATTATTACAATTATTAATATTAATTATTTTTAATTAACTATTTATGAATTATTAATTACTAACTATTATTAATCATTCTTAATTATTAATTTATTATTTATTATTATTAATTAATAATTACTTATTTATTTATTATTAATAATTACTAATAATTAATAATTATTAATTTATTTATTGTTAATAATTATTAGCACTTATCAAATATTATTAATTAATTAATTATTATTAAATATTAATATTATTAATTATTAATTATCACTATTAATACAATATTAGTGTTAACTTCTTCATGGGTGCAATCAGTAACCCATCTATGGAAATAGTTAAGAGGGTTAGCACAAGGTTAGTGCTAACCTTAGCTAACCTCAATTCATTTGGAGTGTTGAAGTTGGTTAGTTCCACTAACCTTAGGTTAGTGCTAACCCATAGCAAACGCACTCAAATAACTCAAATTGAAGGATATTTTAGTCTTTTAACATTAATATATGCATGCATGCATTAAATTGCTCTTCATTACATAATACTACATAAATATTTATGCATCATTAACTCATGCAACTCCTTATTTATAAACAACCAAACGCCTCCATAGGCTATAATATTGGCCACGTATGGTAGATTGGTTTATAGCGTACCGCGAAGGTATGGTGGATTGGTGGGTCATTTTGAATCTACTCAATGTTTTGAAAACCGGACCGGCCATCGAACCGGCAAAGTTATTGGTTCGATGGTTCAACTGGTTCAACCGGTTAAATCGGTTTTAAAAACCAGATAAAAATTAAATCATAATTTGAACACAAAGGCCCATATAGCCCAGTTGATAAAGAGCATGATTGTTACCTTGGAGAACCAAGGTTCGATTCCTTGGTTTCCTCCTTTATTTTTTTCGAATTTCTTCAAATCAAGAGAAAATAGATTGAAAAAAATATAAACCGGACGGTCCGGTTCACAAGTTCGTATAAAACTCGGACCGAACCGGCCGGTTCGTTGTGGGTCAGAAACAGCCAAAAAAATAGGGTTAGATTGGACCGCCATGAGGTCCCGTTCGCAGTTGTACAGGTCGAACCGGCCGGTCTGGTCCGGTTTTCAAAACATTGAATCTACTTGATAAGTTGATATATATTCAAATTGAACTTGCTACACTATCAGTCTATCAAATATCGTGCACAAATTGGTCTGACGTGATTCTGCCGACGCATTTCCACCGGGTTAACATAGGCACATGGCTAGTTGATTTGCAAATTAAGATAATATGGCGTGTTCATTACTTTATTTTGATTTTACGCAAATAAAGCGGTCCATCTTTATCCACAATAATCATACTTTTCTGCCAGTGGCGAAGAGGGGGGACTAGCGAAATCTAGGTCCCCCTAATAATTAGAAAAATTTCATCATATTTTTTTTTTGATAGACGAAAATTTTCATCATATGTTAATTTTATTAAGATAAATTTATATATGAAATCCACGGCCTCTCCTAGGTTCAAAATACTTTTCTATATACCATGAAAACTTTCTACTCTCCTTCCGTGTTGTTCAATTCCCAAGTTGAAACCATAAAGAGGATCTACCCAGTTTATCCAAAAAAAAAGAAACCATAAAGAGGAAAAAAATAATAATAATAACTTCGGCACGACGGCGTTCTAGCTCCATCGCTCTTACTTCGCGCAGTCATTATTAAAATTCAGATCTTTCTCCTTCGTCCAGATAGCGCCGTGACCTCAGTTCTCTTATGTTCTTCCCAAATTTCGGTGATCATATTGATTTTCTTTTAATATTTGTATGTTTTTTCAGTTTGAAGATGGAAGGTGGGAATAAATGTTGTGCTCAATGATGCTTCAGTAAAGATACTAGTATTATTTCTAGGAGGAGGATTCCGGTGCCACCAAATATCACAACTTTACTTTTTTATTAATATTTAAAATTTTTTAATTTTAAAATGTGAATCTTTTTTGTTTTAACGAGTGATGCATTTTTATATAAATTTTATAAAATTTAAGGTTGATTTGATATTCGATAAAAATTTATAAAATCAACCCAAAATTTTATAAAATTTATATGAAAATGCATCGCCTTGTTAAAATAAAGAAGATCAACGGTTCATATTAGAAATTTATATTTTAAAATTTTAAATATTAATGAAAAAGTAAAATTATGATATTTGATGGCACCGGAATCCTCTATTCCCTTGGTTCTCAATTTTATTTAGTCAAATTTTGACCCCACCATTCGTGAAGCCACTGCTTTCTGCATGATACTTGATCAAATCTGACTATTATTATCAGCTAGACAGCTACTGGCTGATTCTTTTGTAATTTTTTGACCTTTTACTTTAATATAAGATAGGGGCTTGAACCCTATTTTTCTTCAAGAAAAAAAAAATCGAACTATTATTAGTTATTGACAAATAAAGCAGTCCATCTTTATCCGCAAAAAATGAAGGTCATTAAAGTGACATAAATTGACACAAGTAAAATTCATTACTAGAATTGAATTAATGTTTCGATTGTATACATCGGCATGTGAATGCAAAACGATCGATAGTAGTATGCGCCTGCGTCCGTTAAACTGCTCACCTTAATACCGGTGTTGTTTCTAATTAGATGTAGTTTTTAGTTTTTCTTTGGTTCCTTTTTGTTGGAGTTGTGTCCTAGAAGTCAATATTTAATGACTTAATTTCTTAGTTTATGTTATTGATGATATTTAATCATTTGTTCCTAGAGTTTATTACTGACAGAACATTCAGGTTGAGGATCTGAATTGTAGATCTCTGTGGATCATTCATTAGAATGACAGTAATAAATCTAAATCGTCCGTAATCTTGATAATTAACAAGGAACATTAATTATCATAAAAGATTAGTATGCAAGTTAAGTGATAATTAAGTTCTACAAATCATAGGTAAGGAGTTACCAACTTAATTGCATATGTGTAGAGGTGAGCAAAAAACTCGCAACTCGTGAGCTAACTCGAACTCGACTCAGAAAAGCTCAATTGTAACTCGAGCCAACGGAACTCGAGTTGACATAACTCGAGCTGAACTAACTCGGTTAGCTGACGAGTCGAGTTTGAGTTGAGGTCAACTCAGCTCGCAACTCGTGAGCCGACTCGTGAGATAAAAATTTGATATTTTAGATATGTATTATCAACATAATTTATGAGTATTAAAAATTTATAAATTAATTATAATAATTTTCTATTTATATATTTTGATTTTAAATTATATTACATATGATTGATTGAGTTTCAAGACATATTTTGTTTCAAATCAATAGAAATAATATAAAAGACAATAATTTTATTGTTTACAATATTGTATATGTCTATAAATTTTAATACTAGAATAACATATGAAGTAAATAAATAAAAATTTGAAAGATATACGTTTATTTCAAGCTAGCTCGTGAGCCCACGAGCTAGCTCAAGTTGAGGACGAGCCGAGTTTGAGCCAGTTTAAAAAGCTCGAAAGTATTTCTAACTCGGCTCAACTCAACTCGAGTTATAGCCGAGCTGAGTTTGAGTTGTCATCAACTCGCTCAAACTCAGCTCGTATACAGCCCTACATATGTGTATGTTATTAGAACATAGTACATGACATGACCCAATGAAATAAACATATAATTTGTGTTATGTGTCATTGTTTATTTTATATGAGTTTGATTCTAAGTTTGAGATGATTCAACTTTTCCACATGAGGATAGGTTCAATAAATATCGTCTACCGTTGATTCCTGATAAGGGCTGCTATACGGACTTTATTTATGTTCTCTTAAATTGTGCGGAGAAAATTTGTTCATCAAGAAAACCGTATGTCCCTCATTAATTCACTTAGTGAGTGATGATTTCTGTTTGGGCCCCTTGATGGAGTTGGATTGTTTGGCCAACTTGTACAATCAACTCTAGATCAAGAAACGTATAATCTGCAAGAATGACACATTCCTATCTTGGATTATACGATGATATTATATGACATAAGAATCAGACAAGGAGATACTTTTATTTTTTATGCAGGATTGAGATATTGTAGCAGTACATTATTTATGCGAATTGGGAATCATAACGTGTTGCTAGATACCGCTTATGATTATTGGAATTAAATAGCGATTTAATTTCATAGCCAACGTAGCATAAATCCTCAAAGGGTCACACAAATAGGACTTTAATCACACAGTGCATTATTTATTTATTCGCAGCAGTGTATTGCGAAAACATGATAAGTTGATTAATTAATTATATACCGTTGCGAACCGTTATAATTAATTAAGTCAAAGAGATCATATAGAAATAAATTAATGCATTAACTAATTCCAAAATAATTATTAACAAGTTAATAATTAATTTTGTTCAACACAATTTAATTATAGGAATTAAATAGAGCTTATGGACCTTTATTTAATTAGTAAATTAAATGCTCGATTTGAGTACAAGAGAAAGGTCCATTAATTAATTGAATTAGTGGACATTTAACACACCACAAAATGGGCTTGATAGTCCATATAGTGGCTGCCCTAATAGGGGTAAAAAGGTTTATAAAGTTTGTGGAGTGATTGGTCTATAAAAAGAGGTCATTTGGAGAGAGAAACCCTAGCCACCATAGCCTTTTCTCTCCCTCTTCCTCCTAGAACGAAAATTAGAGAGAAAATTTCAAAATTTTCATCTCTTTCTCTTGCTCATTTCCACCTCATCTAGCTCATGTGTTGAGATTTCTCCCTTCTCCATTAATTAAACTAGTTAATTGACAAAGGTAGAAGAGAGAAAACCTTGGGGATTAGTTGCTCTCCTCTTTCTTGCTAGCACAAGTTGAAAAAGGAGGTGATTAAACTTCTTGGTGGACTCGAGGCGGCCGTCGACGGAGGAGAAGGCGAAGGAGAGCACGCCATCAACTCCCATGCATTGGTCGAGCCTCGCGGATACGATTCCGCGAGAGGTAATCGATTCCTTCCATTTTCTTATGTATGTATTGATTGCTTAGCAAGATCATTTGTGCTTGATGTTTAATTAAATTAATTAGTAACTAAAATTGAAAATTGAACACTTTCTAACACTTTTTGACAGCCACTGTCAAAAAAAATAAATAAATAAATACCGGTGTGTGAACGTCTTTTTACAAAATTTTTCTTTTGGGTGGGTCCATACACCCACTCTAATAAATTGACATATAATGCATTCAGATTTTAGTAGCGTGCGTTTTGGATCGTTTAAGAATAAAATTAGGATTAATTATTCAGACTATAAAATTATTATTCCTAAATGATGAAAAATAAATTTATTGGGATCCAGAGTGCAACATTTAACTGGTCTAACATTCGGAATAAATTTTTATTTTTATTCTGTTTGGATTATCTTCTTAAATGAGAATTAAGAAATTATTGGTATCACTTCTTAATATGGATTAAAAAATGATCCAAAATTATAGGAATAAAAATTTATTCAAAAGATTAGACCATTTAAAAAAAAACACTCTAGATCTCAAAAAAACTTATTCTTCATTACTAAGTGCTAACGAATAATATTTTTTTTACTCCGAGTAACTAATCCTCATTTTATTCTTAGGCAATCCAAATGTAGCGAACTTCGTCTTGGGGGAAGAAGTTCGAAAGTGTAAATATCGAAAAAAATACAATAAAAAAATAATTATTTTACTATATAGTAGAATTTTTTTAATATGAATTATATTAAATACATTCATAAAGATGTTTTTTCCTTTAAAAAATAAGAAACTAAGAGTTTATATTAAGAAACATTTCATTTTTTTTATTTTCCTCATATGATTTTGCTTTAAGAGAGGCAAAAAATAATAACTAAATAAATTTGGACAATTAATAAACTTGATTAAATTATTTTTGAGCTATCTATTGCATTTGAATTTTTTTATTAGGAGAACAAGGTATTATGTATTAAATAATTTTAGCATAACATGCTAAAAACTTAGGGGGGAGCAAGCCTTTTTTGCCCCCCTTACTGCGTTCGCCCCTGTTAATGTCGCTCTCTCCATCTATCGTTTTCAATTTCTATCATTTCCCTTAATTCTTACTCCTCTACCTATTTCTTCGGCATTACATAATACTTCTTATGGGGTGATATATATCCTGGCTTAACTTGCGATAGGTTCTTTCCTGGCTTTTAGGCCCCTGCTAATTAACGTGCCTCCATCTCTTAGTCTTAGTGTACAGTTCAATCTGCTCTGAAATTTAATAGAGATAGCTTCTTCCAATTTGTTAGTTCCCTTCAACTTTTCATGTTATAATATATTTGACTGTGGGGCATTTTTTAAATTCGATATTTGCCAGATAAAATGTTCCTTGACGGAACACGCATTTCCCTAAAGCCCGGACATGACAAATTAAGTGGAATATACTGACTAATTAAGGCTTGATCAAAATGTTTTTTAGGACGGATTTCATTTCATTTGAATTGATTTCTTAGAATTTTGTTGGATCTAATAATATGGAAATTCCAACTAAATGACACGAAATCTGTTCATTTTGATCAAACAATTTCTAATGAAATGATATGAATTAAAATCCCATGTTAAAAAAAGAGGATTTTGATCAGGACCTAATTTATTATTTTGAAATTTATTACTGTTCTTCTTGTTGTTTCCACGAGGGCCGTTGGTTCGTCACTAACTAAAACTGGAGCACGCTGAAAAAATGTTGCGACTATTTTATATGGTTGGTGATCTAAGAAAATAATTAATTGTTCCCGTCTCTTAAAGCAGTCCTTGATGCCATTGCCATGTTACTCTTTAATATATAATAACCTCATAATGATGGCCCACTAAAATGCAAAAACGAGTTAAGTTTCTCCGCAAATTAAACTATTAGATTTAGTAATAATGGGCCTGAATATTCCTGAAACAATCAACCAGAGTCGGGCCGACAGGTTCATAGAAGTGCTCTAATGGGCTTAACTTAGTACTAGTTTGGTCAAAATTTCGTCCCAACATTGGATCAATAACATTCAGACCAATCAGCATATTGTAAACGAAAATTGAACAATTATTACGTTGACAATGCAAAATCAAATCAACACCAAATGGTTTCAACTAGAATACTAGCTCTTATATTGGGCGAAATGAAATTGATGGTCATTAAATTGATTCACAATATGAAAATATATCCAAGTATAATACAACTGAAGGCCAACAAGGCTATTCACTATCAAACAAAAATTAACAACAATATAGTAAAGGATCTTTAATTTTCTAGTGAAAATGTCACAATCAGAGCACGAAAGCATGTATATATAATTATATATATATATACCAAGAAGCAGATCAAAGATCACTTTTCAAACACATAGGAGGTCACAATTTTTTCATTATCTGTATCCAAATTAGCACACTAAACAAATTAGGTCGCTACTAAGAAAATAGAATGGTTAAACAACTCGGGAACCAAAAATTTAATAATGCAAAAATTTTACAATTCGGGAACCAAAATTAGAAAACAGTACCTTTTTATTGCTTACTTCAACCGCACCAGCAGATCCAATTGACGAAGATAAGGAGTACTTAGGGTTCTTTCGTGACAAGGCGAGGCGTCCAGAGAGAGAGAGAGAGATGAGCGGCCAGGTTTTTCCCTCTTTCCAAGTCGAGAAGAAAGCGAGGGTTCGATCTGGCGGCGACAGAAGGAGCGACGAGAAGCATGGAAGTCCGACGGAGGAGCGAGGGTTAGAAGAGAGGCAGCTATATTTTTAATTTCACGGAGACGGAGAGAGAGGAAACAGAAAGAAACGGAAAAATTAAAGGAAACGAAGTCTTTAGCGTCTAAATCCTATCCATACGATATAAACTCAGCACGAATATTGAAAAAGATCCGACGGCACAGAAATGCTGTGCATAAGGTCCAAATACACATTAGTGTTCTATATCCATTCTCTCTCTCTCTCTCTCTCTATATATATATATATATTAAACTTCATAGAACCGTTTGAAACTCAGGCTAGTATTTAACAAGAGTGAAATTCTAAAAATGTCACAGGCCATTGTATGAAAGTATACCCATATCTTTACAAAAGCCAGTCCTAAATAGATCTTTAATTAACAATTTAAATTTGTTAATTCAGTTTATTTTTATGTTCAGCCAGGAGTTTCCTTTTCAGCAAATCACTGTAATTTTAATTTGTTCCATGGTTAAATAAAACAACCTATTCTATTCAACAAAAAAAAGGGAGCAAAGACTTAAAAACAACCTAGAAAAAGTAAAGACCTTTTTCTTTTTTAAAAAAGATTGTTCTACTAATTAATTAACTTCAGATATCACATGGAATTTGTGCTGTTATACTTTCCAAAACGAAAACCCGAAAGGCAGCTCACATTTGATCCAAAACCGAGAATAATGCTACATTATCCTAATAATCTATAATTAATCTAACTAGCTAGTTATACTGGTACAAAGTAGTTCTATCTTGAACAGGAACAGCACTGAACCGCCACGGTAGGTACGATGCCATGTCAGCATTGTCAGATGAATCATGTCCATAAATTGAGATGTGACCACTTTTTGTAGAACCATAAAAGGTCCAAGGTTGTGCTTGCTGGTAGCCACATGCTGTTCCCTGTTCAACTGGTATAGCAGACGTGGCGGCAGCTCTTCTCTCTTCCTTCTTGTACCGGATACCACACGCATTGCAGAGTGACTACAGGTACATAATTGAATATTAGGAATTTTGCAGCATAATGGACATCTTGTGCTTTATATAAAAGAGGTATACTAGCAACTAATTCATATATATATGTTAATATGTAGGTTGCTCACTACTTAATATAACCAAAGAAAATATAATAATACGAGCTAGGAGTCTAGGACTCTATGCATAATTTTTTTTCATGAAATTAATTGCTAGTTTAATTAACTACAGGATAGATACGAAGTATTGCCAAGGCAAAAGTCAACAAGCTTGCGGCACAAAGATAGGGAGTATATGATTCACGTGTTCGATATAAAGTTGCTACTTGCTATAACAATTAATACATATGTCATTATACTCTACAGAACCATCATCATTCGTTCTTTTATTTTTATTTTGAATAAGATAGATTTAACAACAGGTTGACCCTTCAGGATTGAATTAATATTATGACTAAAAGGAAAATATTCTAAGAGATACTTCTTTTTAACCTATTATATCATCTCAAGTTCTCAACTCTCAAGTTGAAAACTTGATAGAAAACCATAAAATTAACAGAACGAATACCTTGGGGCCGCGTGGGCCATTTCGCCATAGTGGAGTCGAGGTAGTGTCACAGTTGGCGCATCTTCGAGCAAGCAAAAGTGGATCCCCACCGTGACTGCTATTAGTACCATTATTTCCCTTCAATGCACTATTATTACCAGGACTTACATTCTTCTTTGGTTCGGAAAGGATATCCCAATACATGTCAGGAGATGTGCTTGGTTTGTGCCATGTACCGACATTTTGTCGTGTCGACGGTGTGCCAAGGGAAAGAGTGCAATCGACAGAAGAAGTAGTAGAGGTAGGAGATGAAGTGATAGAGCTGTAGTTATCTGAGAGCTCTTCATCTGTGCAATGTGGTGAAGAAATGGGGAAGAGAATAGAGAAAGAAGGCGCCATTACGAATGTCCGCTTTTAATTTCTGATGTCGTTAAGAAATTGAGCTCAAGTCTCGTTCAAATACGAGAGAGAAAGACAAGGAGAGAAGTGAGGTAGGGTTTTAATAGTAGACAGAGAGTTGAGTAGGTAGATATTACTTATTAGAGTTTTGTGGGATTGGGAAGAGAGAAAATTAATTGTAAGGTTTGTCTGTTATGATGGTTTGAGTAGAATGTAGAATCCCTATATATATAAAACCTAAACTGTATGTACAAAGATAATCTATACCTCAACACGGATTACAAAGGTGGGAAAAGACGGATGCACATTTATAGGTGCATAGGGTTTGGAGAGATCAGTCAGCACTCAGCACTGGTACACAGGTAATGTCGTGTAATCCGTTCAAGAGAGAGAAAATGAGAGAATCAGATTGGGATGTGTGAAATGCAGGGTGCAGCGTAGTTAATCAGATCACCCAATCTCTTCTCTCTCTATTGTGATTAGAGCTATAAGCAGCGACTGGCAACACACATTTAAAAAAAAAAATAAAGCAAGTAGTAATACTATGCAGAATCTCTCTCTCTCTCTATCTCTGGACGACTGGACGAGCTGAGAACAGAGGAGAATCAACAAAACAGCAAGGTGCCAAGTTCTTTGGAAGTGGAGATACAAAGAGGCAGAAAACCAAGAGAATCTGGTTCTTATACTTGCATAAATTTGTAGAGAGAGAGAGTGGGATGTTATGTTAGTCTAAACGCGGTCAAAAGGGGCATGTGACTCGTAAAACAGTCTCCCATGCAATCTACATCTCTCCAACTAGTTTCCAATCACGAGGAGATCACTCTGCTCTCATTCAGGCAAAGGAGATGCCGTTGCCAATTGCCAAACCTTTACACACCTTCGGACTCGACCCATATTCTTCTTCCTCTGCAATTCATCAAATTCCCAATCTCAAAACACCAACAAACAAAATCATGTACCTTTGTAGAATAAGTAGACTAATTTTAAATAATAGAGTAGGTGTGCTATTTCAAACTTAGTTGTACCAGTAACGTCACAAAAAGAGGAAGTCTACTTGTCAGAACAGATAAACGACGCAACTCATTTATCAATCTGTCGTGATTCTGATCTCCGTCAGTGTACCTGGATCTATACACCAGTCAGTCACCAGTGGTTCTGAGACGGTAACGGGAAAAGACCGGACATGTTTCAGTTGCACTGTTTCTGCGGACCATCGCTTGACATCCGAGTCGCACGTGCGAGATACCGTTTGGTCACGTGACATTCTTAGAAGAAGAGTTACAAATTTCTTTGAATCTTCTCCAATGTGTTTTTTTTTTATCTTATTTAATACTGTATAGTCATATAACAGCTGGTCAAAACAAAACAACATACGGTTACAATTTCTTTTACATGGAACTGGAACGAAAGTTATCAGATTTTATTAATCATGCGGCTTTTACATGATTAATTAAAAGAACCTGATGGGCCAAAGAAACATAAGTCGGTATTCGTATTTTTTTTCTTTTTCTTTTTTTGTTTGAGGATAGCCGGGCGGGATTCAATGAATCGTTACTCCTAGTGCGTTCTGGAGTCCACACAATATAGCACTGACACATTCTTTGATTTACGAATTGAACACTTGGTTGTATTGTTTCCTTTTATCACATATTAATTTTGAAAAATAAGTTACAATTTGTAGGAGGTAAGATGAGACTGACTGAGTTAGCTTCAAAAATAAAGGATAAAAAAGGAAGCTAAATGTTAATACAAGGTTTTTCTTTAATTCTCTATCCTCAATTAAAACAAGATGTAAAATGAAGAAACTTTTTTTTTCTTGGCAGTGACTATCAATTTGTCTAATTGAGTAATCAGATTCATACATAATATTACTAGATCAATTAGCTTTCTCCCTTTCTCATTTTTAGCTGGACTAAATTATGGTGGGATCAATCTTTTCCATTTAAAGCTACAACATTTATTTCCTATTTATCTATAGACATTGAGGATACATGACATTTTATTTTTGTTGGAGTTCAATATTACTAATATAATATGGTTTCAAATCAACCGCGTGGATTTTTGTTCGAAAGTTAGTTTGAAACCAACAATTTTATTAAAAAAATTTGAAAATAAATGCTTCGTGCGTAATTTGAACCAAAGACCACTTGGTTGACTAAATAAAGCCAAACTATTGGGCTGAACAACCCTGCTTCAAATCGACGACATATTAAGAGCGAACAATTTTGTATGGCAGGAAAATATCATTGACATCTCGTGAAAAAAAATATATATAAACTTTCTTAACAGTTCGAAACATTTTCTTTGGAATTCTATTAGAACGGCATACTTGGTTCATCCAGAAGAAGAGAGATGTCAGAATTTTTAGTAATAGCTCCTCATTAACTCTTGTCTGACTTACATGTTTAAATTTTATAAATGTGATGTATTTCTTTGTGATTTCTCTTTCTTTCATTTGATGAAACCGGAATATAAACTTTATCGTTTCATTTTTCTAAAAGAACTTTTGTTGATTATTTCTCAAATATGACTTTTAAAAAGAAAGGTACATCGTTAATTTCTTTCAGATGAGACGCAGCCACAGTACCCTAAGACAAACATCAAAGGCATGTTTGGTAAGGAGGAATAAACAAGAGAGAGATAAGTTTCTTTAAGGAGGAAGAACTTATACCACCAAAATTGGTGGAATAGCTTCTTCCACGATGCATGGGTCCCGTCGCGGATTAGTCTCGATTTTTGAATAATCATAATTAATTTTGATTATTAATGATAAGTAATATATTATTGTTATATTATAATATTTCTTGTTGCTATAATATACAAATAAAAATATTAATTGAATATAATAAAATATTATTAATTTATTATTGTAATTATAATTATCATTAATATTATAATTACTACAACAAATAATTAATAATATCTTAATGATGATGATGATCATATTATTATTATTGTTATTATTATTATTATGTTGTACTTTATCATATAATTTTCATTATCATTAATTAAATTATTGGTATTAATAATATAATAATTATTAAAATTATTATTATTATTACAATATTAATTATTATCATTAGTGAGAAGAACTTAGCATAAAGAATAACATTTATAATAATTATTATGATTATTGTAATTATAATTATCATTGATATATTGTGAATTAAAATAATTCATATAATAATAATTATAATATTCATATTTGTAAACTAATAATAGTAATTATTTATTAATATTGTAATAATTACTACATATCTAATTTTATATTTTTATATTCTTATTCCTTTACCAAACGCCACCCAAGAGCTACAATTCGTTTCTTTCCATGCATGTTGCGTGTTGTGTGTTATGGTATGAGCAGCTGATGGAAGTGAGGAGATCATTCAAAAGTTAGGCAGACAGAATCAGAGATAAACCTAGAGATCGCCGTCCAATCACCATCTCCTGCTCAATCTCTCTCTACCTACAATCCTACATAGATACTGTGAAAAGTGAGAGAGAAGCATATTTTGGGAAGCGTATAATCGGATGGTATAAGACGCCAAAACCGATCCAGCTTTTCTCTCTGCATACAGTATCGAATCCAATTGTTACAAACTACGAGCAGAGCGCTTCAACCGAGATAAACTTGCATAAAAAATGCTCCAACCTACGTGAGAGAGGAAAAGAAAAGGCAAAGCTCATCAAAAACATAGAAATCAAAGCATCTCACTCTCATCCCATCTCTTTGTCACTTCATATGTGTGCCTTGAGAACCGAGATCTCCATCTCTTTTATTGACCAGAGGTCGGCTCAAGTACTTAAGATCTCATGTGGTATCTTTGGTGTACTTGGATATCTAGTTACCCAAAAGACGCAGGGATGCATCTCTCATTACAAAATTGGTTCAATTTTTAGAGTTTGGATGCATCTACAAACATTATTTTCTTAAAATTAATTTTTCAGTGTTAATAATTTTCATCCCATTCGTCTTCATGTAAGGCTTTTTTTCCAAAACATATTGCAATTCACATTTTTAAACAATGTTTATTGAACTAATAACCCAGCTAAAAAAATAGATGTTGATAATTTAATTACTTTTAATTTACATATATATTTACAAATTTATGGTAACTTGAGAATATATATGTATTTTAATTAATTATTGACAAAACTAAGATTTTATTTTCAAATTACTTAATAAAAACTAAATTATTATGAAATTTAAAGCACAGAGTTTCTAAAATATGTAGAATACATAATTTCTATCTTTATATTGTGGTAATTATATATAATTATTAAATTTCCTTTTTAAATATGTCTGTTACTATATAATATAACTATATAACTATCTTTATACTAATTAATGTTGCTTTCTATTGGGTTCCATTTGTTGATCGCAACTTTTAATGAAACCCAGCAAAGCAGCCAGTGATCAGTTTTCGATTGAGTCGAAGTGATGCGACTCGTCTGATATGTGGGACCAAATGTGTACTTCATCACATTGCTTTCGTCCTCTTTCTTATGCAATCCTGCGGTGGGTTTGTTAATTGTTACTACAAAAAGTTGGTTTGTTACGTCTTTTAAAAACAAATTAATTAAGTAACATATCTCGCGTCTCTAATCGGGATTGACCGATTTCTCGGTCCTCGAGACGTTCTTCGTTTCGAACAGGCAAACAAACACTTGATTACTCCAATCCAAACTTTTTTGTCTTTTTGCTTGTTTGCTTCTACATTTGCACAGTTCAGCCGCTTGAATGTAAGATTTGTGGACCAGCCCTTCTCTGTTTGAAGGGCTGAAATGCGATTCTTTTTTTGTGCTTTTGTGCTCATGTTCCTTTTTTTCTTTTTCAAACTTTAGTGTTTTAAATTTAAAAATTAAATATCAAAACAAGATAAAATTATATATATATAGTCTTGATTACTTTTTTATGAATATACAAAAAAAATATGGCTTAAACTTTGTTCTTACTAATTTATAATTAAGTTTTTGTAAAATTATACTAATTTGAACAATATATGAACAATATATTTGCTGACTACACCCTTTTTCAATTTTCACTCGACTATTTCGATATTTTCATCTCCTACACCCTTTTTTCTCTTGCTCTCGTCCGATATTTTTATATCTACAAGCGATGTTAATATTTTATGAGTTCGTTATGTACTTAATTTGGATTTTCTCGATTATATTTTTCGACCATTTTTCAGGTGATCTCTGGTACTTGTACAAATATTGGGTTTAAAAGTGTAACCACATGTTACAACATTATAACACACACTGGGTTTAAAAGTACAATGGTCATTCACATGTATGAATGATCATTATTGAACATCATTGACATATATAGAGAAAGTTTAATATGCATCATAGTGCATAGGGAGTTCTATTCACCGCGGATTTTTTTGGGGGTATTTTTGTAAATTGACAAATCTAATTTAACCAATCTAATCTACATATTGAAATCTCATAGAAAACCAAATTTTATAATTTTTGAGATTTTATTACTATTTTTTTCGAATTTTTTAAAACCTGCCATTTTTTGAATTTGTAAATAGTAGTTTGTTTCAAAAAATGGCAGGTTTTAAAAAATTCGAAAAAAATAGTAATAAAATCTCAAAAATTGTAAAATTTGATTTGCTATGAGATTTCAATATATAGATTAGATTGGTTAAATTAGATTTGTCAATTTACAAAAATACCTCGGAAAAAGTCCGCGGTGCATAAAACTTCATATGCACTATGGTGCATATTAAACTTTCTCGACATATATATGTGAAATTCAATAGTAAAATTTGGAAGGGCGATTTATAAATTTTCTTGGCTGATAGAAGATTGGACCACGTCAACAACCAAAATCCAACGGTTGTTGCACGTGTGTCACATCAATTTTAATTTTTAAGTATTACTAAGACGCAGAGGACGTCTCCAAAGAGAAGATTAAGCAGAGAATGAATTAATAAATAATGAAGAGGAATCGCAACATACCAATTAAAAATGTAGATTACCATCTAACGTCTCTTCACCCACCATCACGTTTGTATTTGTTTACTTTATTCATTTATATGTCCAGTTTGTTTATTAACATGTTCACTTTATTCAATTATGAGTTAGATTTTATTTTTTGTATTGTTGTTCAAATTTTTATATGCATATTCAATTTATTTTTATTGAACTTATTTGTTTGTATGTATTTACTTTGATTATTTAAATATTAACTTTGTCTATTTTATATATGTTCATTTTGTTCAAGCCACGGCGAAACTATAGATTGCGCTTATCATTTCTAATTAAAAATCCCTGAAGTTGTTAATAAACGGGTAACAACCTAAAAGGCCCAGTAGCATACTATTAGTTAGTTTTTGGGCTGTTACACCACAAATAATTTCTGAACTTAAAAAACTAAGCTCTATTACAACACGGATTTTTTTTTTAATAAATATATTAATCTTTTTTATTTTAAAGATAAATATTATATTAATTAAATTTTAAAACTAACGCTGCAACTACCGAGTTCAAAAGGCCGGAGTTAACTCCGGACTTTCAAACATCGGAGTAGCCCACGTGGCGAGTGAACATCCGTCGCAAATTTAAACGGACAACTCGTTTGACCCGTTCCGGACTTTTGAACTTAGGAGTAGCCGAAATTGAATATTTAAATTACAATTCTGCCATCAATATGTATATATAACCGCATAGATTGCAAACGTGTCTCTCATCCCTCATTTCGCACTCCGAAGCCAGAAGAAGAGGAGGAGAGCTGAAGAGCTTCAGCTGCTTCAGGTAATTTTTTTTAATATTTAATTTATTTAAAATTTATATTTAATTTTTTAATAGAAAAAATAGAGAAATTATGTTAAAAAAATAAAAAAAATGTAACAAAATAGAAATATTTTCAGATTAATTATCATAGTGTTAGAAAAAAATTGTGGAACTAAATTACTGCATATTATGTGTAATTAAGCCAAGATTAATGGTATAGTCCATAATTAATTATTAACAAATTATGATTAGTGTTAATTAATATAATATTATCATTTTAATTAAGCCGAATAATCTAATTGTGTCTAAATTAGTTCATATTAGACATTATTAATCGTAAATTAGTGATGATTAGTTCAATTTTAGTTATTATTAGAAAGTTAATTGTTTCTAAATTAATTTAATAATTGTAAGTAGACTAAATTAATTTATAACATGTAATTAGACTATGCTCATGTAAATTCGTAAAATTTTGTTAATTTAGGTAATGCATAATGTGTGTAACTAATTCGAAATTACTGGTATTACTGTTGATTAATCATTAATTATTATTGATTAATCGTTATTAAGTCTATTTAGTATAATAATTCAACCGATTAATTAAAAATTAACACAAATGCAATATTTATTACATTTGTTAATTTTAGGTGCACTAAAAACGTAAAAAGATGCCACCCCGACCTGCACCACAGGGTCATGGTAGACAGCGACGACGTCGGACGACATCACGTTCTGATGCCAGTGAGGCTTCAGAGCCGAAACTGTTGCCCTTACCACGCGAGCAATTTCGCGGCAATGAGGTATGAATTTTTTTTATAAAATTAAATTCCAAATGAAGGGACCCCATCTGATACACAGTATCTTCATCAGACACCAGCGCATAGGGCTCATGTGAGTTTCCTTCAAAATTTACTCATCATTCTAATTTTTTTATGTCAAATTTAATATAATATTTTTCATAATTAAAAACAACAGCTACAACAAACCATGAAAGATGTCTTTGATGCAATGGCCATGGTGTTAAAGAAAGGGTGGCGTCGTGCTGGCAAGATGATGCTCAGGTCATGTAGTACGCGTTTTGATATTGCAAATGAACCTCATAGGTTACGACATCTCCTAGAGTCGAAGGACCTCCCCCCCAACATTGAGGACATTGAGGAAACAGAATCATCTAATTCTCCACCGCGTGGCGATCCAGCTTTGTTTTCCATGGTACATTTCATCTCTTAAAGTGTTAAAAAAAAAAAAATCAATCATGTATGCATTGCTTCAGTTATAAATTGAAATTGAAGGAAGAAGACTTCAATTTGAGAGATTGGGATCATGCTTACTTTGCTCAACCGACACCGACACCTATTGCTGAGGCCTCATCCAGTGCAGCACGTAGATCTACACATAGACCTCGTGTAGAGTCCCAATCACAGACAGAGATACCATCTACATACCCTCAGACTCAAACCCAGACCCAAACCCAGCACACTCCGCCTCCTGACATGTATCATCCATTTTATCCCCATTCTCAGGGCATTTTTATGCCATATCCGTCACCCCCTCCTCTATACTACTCTCAGCCATCGTTCACTCCTACACCTGTTCCCCATACACCACAGACACCTATGGGATTTTCTCGCTTCGGTGAGAGTTACATGCCAGGATTTGGATCTGCTTCTGTGACACATTATGCCGAGGCTTCATCCAGTGCAGCAGTTATGCCTCAGCGACGGGATATTCCGACTACTGAAGGTCTAGCTCGTAACCGTAGTCGACGGGAAGGTGTTCAAGCTCCGGAGAGGTTTACACCACAGACACCATATGGGATCCGTTACGGTCATTACTACGGAGGTTCACGTGATGCTCAGCAGCAGCAAGATGCGGAGTAGTCTTTTATTTTGTCATGTATTATTATTTACTTATTGTATGTTTGTTTGTTGAACTATGTTTTATATTTGGACAAATATTGCATCTTATAAATATTTGGACAAAAGTTAGGCGTGCATTTAATCTTCTTGAAAAAGTTAGGCGTGCATTCATTTATTCTGAAAACACATTACAACATGGGTGAACATAAAAAGAGTACAATATCTAACACAATGTCTTATCATAATGGCCACACATAAAAACATAATAAGGTAAACATGATACAACCATATATCAGTTCCTAGAACTCCTACCTGGCATGAAATTTTTCAATCTTGAACCGAGACGTGCGAAAGTACCGCCTTGTCCTCTACCCCCGCTGCTACTTGTTGAGAATCTAGCAGAAGATGATCGTGGGTCCGTACTTAATGAATTTCGACGCGGTTGGGTATCTTCAATTGGAATCGTGCTTGTAGATCTCGGATCAACACTTACTGAATATCGACCCGGTTGAATAGTCTCTCTTGGTTGTTCTCGTCTGTTCCTTGTTGTTCTTGTTCTCGGCCTATTCGTTTGTCGACCTGACTGAAGCTCATCCATCGGAAGTGGCTCTCTAGGAACTCTAGACGGTTCATGTCCCGTATTCGGCCTACCCTCCATTTCGTCCATAACCATTCTTGCACGCTTGTGTCTACGCCTACCACGATTTATCATAGACTTATCTGGAACGACCAATGGTCCACGATTTATCATAGATTTATCATAAACAATCACATTGAGCTCGCTTTGACGGCAGTTCAGGGTCAGTTGGTTGTAGAAAAGGATTCATGTGAACATTATATTTTGAACTACGTCCGCCTTGTTCGTCGTCATGTTCGTTTGGCACTTGAACCTCGAATGCTCCTTGATCCATTGCAAGAATTGTGACTTGCATACGTACTTGAAACACAACAATAAAAACATAAATTAGAAATGACTTCATTTAATAGTTTACTTTAATAACAATAAGACAAAAATTATACCTGATTTTAAATCATGTTTCGTTAATTTCTCCTGAATTTTTTTTGGCCATCGCTCCCCTGACGCCTTTCTTTCCAATGAAAGTTGCTTTCTATTGTTGAACCAAATAGCGCACTTGTACCAAGTACCTTCAACAATGGCTACAACCGGCAATTTTCTCTCCACCTTGAATCTGCTATTGAGACTTTCTGACCCGTTACTAGTCATAAGACCCCAACGAGAACCATTATCGTAACATTGTGCCCGCCTATACCTCTTTTCTCTTTCGCTCGTATCGTTTTCTCGATCTTTCCCAACTGTTTTCAGATAGTCAATGACCGCGGGTTTTGACTCCCTCAATTGTATCCATTTTTCTTTGAAACGACGTAGATTTTTCTTATTCGCTAATTTCTTCTTGAATGTATTTTTCAGTGTCCGATCGCGATTACCGACTGCCTTGTATAAATTTTCAGCAACATGCTGCATGCAATATCTATGCACCGCTAGGGATGATCTAACATTCTCTTGCCAACCGTAATTCGGACTTTTGAACATATTTTTTATTCCCCAATGTCGGTCCGAAACAACACAAAACTTCCTTGGACCGATGACTTCTTCTCGTAAAAAAAACATAAACCATCCCCAATTTGCCTCATCTTCTTTCTCAACTATTGCAAATGCTAGTGGAACCAAGCGTTGCTCCGGATCATACCCGCATGCCATCAATAATTTACCTTGATAACGACCGGACAAGAACGATGCATCGATGGATATAACAGGACGTAAGTAAGGTACTGCCGCGATACACTGCCCATAAGCCCATGCGGCACACTTAAATAATGCTTTGTTTGGATCCCCAACTGAATGAAATAACCATTTGATCTTCGTGCCTGGATTTGTCCGTTGGACTGCCATCAGAATTCTAGGAAGCATTGCGTATGAGCCTTCCCAACTACCGAAAAGCTGTTCGATAGCTCTCTCTCTCCCGCGCCAGAGTTTGTTGTAGGTAATTGGTTTGGCTAATGGATAAACCTTCTCTACTAAACCAGCGACGTAATCTATTTTAAGATCAAGGTTTTTCTTTAAATCTTCTCTTATAACATTGGCGATGAGTTCGGCTGTCAGATTCTCGTGTCCGTGATCACCGGGAGGGCGAACACATGTATGCTCGTTTGGATTTGAAATAATCACCCAATTGGTGCCTTCTCTCTCCATTCGAGCATACATTCGCCATTGGCATCTTGCTACGATGCATTCTAATACCAGTTGTTGTGGATTACTGTATTTGGTTCTGTGTTGGACATTTAGCTTACAAGCGAGTGAATCAGCAACTTGTCGCAAATGTTTTTTGGATCGAAATACTTTATCTTTTGCTAGTGGACCGGACTGCTCATGAGTTGGTTCTTCTACATCGAAATTTATAAATTCAGAAATATCGGTCAATTGGATAGCAGGGTGGTATGTTGCCGTTCGCCCGGTAATGTATGTGTTTTCGGTAATTCTCACTCCTGGTTGCTCGTTTACGGGATCGTTATCCGACCAATAGTCATCAGTCTCAGACTCTGACTCTCCAGTTACACATTGCGACCGACTCGCCGGACCACGGTCATATGCCTCATCGGCTTCATCAATATTTCCTTCTTCCTCAAATTGTTCTACCACTGGAGACAAATTAGGATTTGGTTCCCATGAATCCCACCTCCCGGAACTATTATTCCAATTTCTATTTGTAATGTTTTGGGGATTGTAACTATCCCACCCACCACTACTACTACCAGGTTGATTAGAATTATAACTGATATTCGAATAGGTACCTTCCGTCGTAATAGGAACCAAGTCGACGTGTAACTCCACGTAGGGTAATCTCCTTGCTTCAAACGACTCCTGGTATACAAGCCGCCATTGGTCTTCGGAATTTACAGGCACAAAAATTGGTTGATATCTACCGCCGACTAAATCGTTATATCGGGCACTAATTTGGACATTCCACTGGTTCCGGTATATCTGGAAGTGGGATAATATTGTGTCTACAATAAATTCATGAGTAGTTTCATAATTACCAGTGAAACTAAATTGAGCGGGTTGAGAAAATGGAGATTGATTCACGAATACCTCAATAGAAAACATCTCTTATTTCATAGATGTTATATGTGATGAGGAAGATGATGCGCATGGCTTCTCAATTTATAAACTCTAATTTCGGACTTCCAAAATCCGAAGTTAACAGACAGAATTAAAAGTGCAAGTCAAATCAATCTATCCACAGCATGATTGTTATTATTTATATGGCACTTTGAAATTTTTACGGAGACAAAAACAAAAGTTCTAATCAAATCAAACTATTCACTCCATTATGCGAAATAATTGATAAACTTTGGAACTTGCAGCTTTGAAATTATAGAGAAAAAAACAAAAATTTCCATCAAATAAACTACGAGGCCATTTGCTGAGTAAATACTGCAATTTTAAAAAAATTAAGAAATCTTCATTCTCTATTAAAAAAAACGTATTCCGAGTTTCAAAACTACGAAACTAGCTAACTACTGACTTCAAAACTCAGAAGTTAATTTTTTCATAAAGAAAAAAATAATAATAAAGTTGAAAAAAAAAGAGAATCACTTCGGACTTCTAAAGTCCGAAGTTAGTTTCATAAAGAAAAAAAAAACTAAAGAAAACAAAAATAACTAAAGAAAACAAAAGTGGACGGTGGGAAATTAAAAAAATAGTTACTCCGATGTTTGAAAGTCCGGAGTTAACTCCGGCCTTTTGAACTCGGTAGTTGCAGCGTTAGTTTTAAAATTTAATTAATATAATATTTATCTTTAAAATAAAAAAGATTAATATATTTATTAAAAAAAAATCCGATTACAACAGGTACTATGTTCGGACAGCCCAATGGGCTTGAAATATTCATCAAGATTATTGAAACATTCAACAACCCAACTTCCCTTTGTGTCTGCGTTGTCTCTTGTCTGAAGTTAACTGATATGAATAAAATCTGACAACCCAACAAATGATAGGTCCTTTTTTTTCTCTAAAAGATGAAAAAAAAAAACAAACAAACAATTGAAAGGTCCATCAAGCCTATCATTGTTAGTCCGATAGGCATCGGACCATCTCATCCTTGACTTTTAAATGTCAAGATATAATTATGAAAGTGCTCGTATCAATCAATGGAGATGACGACATGACTTGCATTCGTATATTTCTGGAGTAACTTCAACTTAACTTGTGTCAACTTGGAGCTACTAAAATAATTTTGGTGAAAAAGTTTGTTTGCTCTTGTTCTCCTTTTCTAGAGACATTCTACAAATAATTCTGATTGCATTGATTGTTTTGATTCACAATTTGCAAATTAATCAGTTAATTATCATCGTAAGTTCTTTTTTTCTCCATCAGTTTTGTAAATACCTGGGTTAGTTTTCAAATGCATTCGTTGAAAGGGTAAAATAGACAGAAATGGTAAATGGAAGTACCAAACATTTATTTCTGAGAAAAAGACAATTTCATCGTAGAGGCTGCAGACCGCAGTTCAAATGATGTTCACCAGACGGAGTCAGAAAACTAATACAGCAGGGATAAAATTGATGTAATGAATTAAATATACCGTGGTAAAGCTAAATTTAATCTAGATATTTATAAAGTGATTGAACACTAATTAATATTGAAATTTTTGTATTTTTTTTTTTTTTGCTATACATTCTCATTTAAGTAAGATTATTCAGATTTCGGTGTGCAACATCAGATTGCGCCTCAAATTGATTGTCGGAGCAAATATTATTGAGTGGATAACTATGCAAATATTTACTTGCAAAAGTAAATATTGCAAACTGAGACTATATTACAAAGTATTACTGCAAACTTTAGGTTGCAAAATTGACGTAAAGATTGAAGAGAAAGTAAACTGAGACTATATTACCGAATATGACAAACCAGACGCAATGAGATTTATAGGAATGACATGAATGGCGTGTTAGAAAGATATCACTGCTTGTGCATAGTTATTTTGAAAAATTACCCCAAATTATATTCAACTTATTCATTATACATCACTGAAGAGAACCAAATCAATAATATATAATACAGAGGCTGCACAAATTTTGGTGGGTCATAGCCCTTTTAAACACCCTTGCCTCCCTATATGGGTGACAGACTGACAATGCTCCTAGCTGTCTTCGTGAGAAGACATGCATGATCTCATTTGATAAATATTTTTCATTAGATAAGATACTTTATTCTTTTATAAGTAATCTGAGATAATGATTGTTAAAAACAAAAAACTTGGATTACGCAAATGGTTTTCAAACCTAGTTGCTATGACAGCCAATACCACGTAGTTAAATTCAAAGTATAGGATATTCTATTTGTTTGAAGAATGAAAAATTACATTATCATAAAAAAAAAATAAAAGTCAATTTACATCTGGCATAAAAGGATTTGCAAGATGAATTGTTTCATAGAGCACCATGGAAAGGGTAAAAATGAATTCTAAAAAGTGGAGAGAGAGAGTGGCAAATAAAACTTAGGTCAAAGTTAGGATTGAGGACTTTTCCTTACGTCTAGAAAATTCACATGGCCAGTTGAAGATTTGAAGATAATATTTTCAACATTCACAGATCTAATAGTTGAACATGTTTAAGTCAAAAGAGTTGATCTCGAATCTTTTACGCAATCATTTTCCCTAAAATATTCTCTTGTAAAAATTGTTCACCATAAAGATGACATGAGTGAAAATTACTGATAACCTCTTTCAATGGTAACATTCTGCCGTATATAAGAAAATTACCTAGCTATAATGACCACAAGATGTGAAATTTCTCGTGAAGAGGAAAAAAAAAATATGACACCACCTACAACACACCAAGTAACAACTCATAACAACTCTCAGGTACTAAGGTATCACCAACTTGCGTAAAACATCTACTAATAAGATAACGACTGAAAGCCGCCTTACATTAATACAAATTAGAACACTGTACATGCGCAACAAAAATAATTTATCTATCCTGTTACAATCATCAAAATCTTATCTTTGTAACTTGTTCCAATAATATTACATTTAAATAGAACCATTACAAATAGCATCTACCACCGAGCTACTTCGTCTTATCTTTGGATTTTTACAAATTTAATCTTTCTGTCAAATAAATTTCAATAAAAGACCACGTACCAGGCCAATCATGCTGGTATACGGTGTACAGACTTTGACATTACCCTCAAAACCTAAACCGATATACAGCATCAAATAAAAATTAACTAATGCCAATAAATGAACCCTCCCAAAAAAACAAGTGTTCGACACATGGATGGCAATCTCTACAACATTTCCAAAGTACCAAATAAATAGAATGATACACAGCCTCGTACCAGAGAAACATACTTAATTGGTACCAGCCAGAACCCGATCCACAGTAACTACTGGGTACCTGTCAATACAGTCTTTCCAAGGGTTATGTACCGATGCTTTCACATTCCGTAAGGATTTCCATACTGCACTATTACACTTGAATCCACTTCCGAATGCGATTTGCCAAATTCTATGACCTTTCCTAATCCTCCCCTTTGCTTCAATATAAGCCAACTCATACCAAATAGAACTGGAAGAGGTATTGCCAAACCGGTGCAGGGTCATTCTAGAAGCTTCCACGTGGATTGGCTCCAACTGAAGATTTGACTCCAGTTCATCAATAACTGCACGGCCACCAGCGTGGATGCAGAAGTGCTCGAAGGCAAGCTTGAAATCAGGGATGTAGGGCTTGATTTTTAGTTTGAACGCCTTTTTCAGGACAAGGGTTGCAAAGAAAAGGAGTTGCTCACTAATCGGAAGAACTAGTGGGCCAAGGGTTGTGATGTTTATTTTCAGGGCTTCACCAGCAATTGCCATGAGATCTTTAGAGAGAGAAACCCCAGTTTTTCCTGTATCATCTTGTTCCTGAAATTTGGCAATTATCATATTATAAATACTAATAGAATCATGAATCATCATAACGAAGTGTGTATCAATTTTCTGGGTTTTCCCCCCTTTGCACAAGTAACACAATATGCAACATTTCAAGTATTTCCACCAAATATTCAATATGAGTTTAATCCTCATATAGTTGATAGGTTACTTTATTGAAGATATTCTATTTCAGTTAAATATTGACAGAAATGACCTCATGTGAACTAATTCAAGTCAATTATATTTACAGGTAGGTTCTAATTTAATTCAAGGTAGGTATGAAGTTGTTTTAGTTAATATAACAAGGACATACGTAACCTTAGCGATCACAGTAGATAATATAACACAATAAAAACTAAAGTTGGGTGTCACTTCAAAATATTATAAAGAACAGAATAAAACATGTAAAAAATAGCCCATGTTCCTACCATGGGGCAGTAGGAACAATTGAATTGAGTGGGATCTAAGGAAGGCATCAAGAAACTTGGTTGTGTCAAAAGAGTATTAGAATGAAATTCCAATGTTCTGTAATACTGATCCGTGAGCTTGCAGTACTGATCCGTGAGCTTGCAGTGATCTTATCCACTCAAACCACTGAAAAAGAAAAAAAAAATGTAAGCTATGAAATAACCTGGAATACACAACGGAAGGCACGATCATCGGCGCCACGGTGGGTGCGTACGGTGTGGACCAGCTCATACTTGGCACGGCGCTTGTCAGATGCCCGGTTTGATAACAACACTGCCGCTCCACCCACACGAAACAGGCAGTTTGGAATAAGCATCGCCTTGCGATTGCCAAAATACCTAGATGGTCATTAATCCTTAGCTTGTCAGGCTTAAGCAGGTTCATAATTGCACAAGCCATGTTACTTCCACTCTTTCAATATAACTAGGTGCTTATTTTCCCTAACTATGTAGTATGAGTATGACATCTGGGAACTGTTATGAATATATCCAAATTTGATTATTAATGTGTTTTGGATTTTCTATAAGGACTATCTATGGTCCAGATCTACATTAAACAACACATGTCAAATAATTACAAGATTCAAATTCCAAGGTCTGCCACTGACTAACTAAATTGCTGTTTTTTATTGTTCAAAAATAGAGAGGAACAAAGCAAGGAGACAAAATATGCCCTACCTTAACAGAACCAGCCATGAATATTAAAAAAAAAAAAAAAAAAAACCTAACATCAATGGACTATTTTTATCCAAACAGTCAAATTTACCCTTTTTTTTTTTTGCCTTAATTTAGCAAATCCAAAATTGGTGAACCACAAAGTTATTCAGGTTTTGCACATACATATTAAGGATCCAGACCTAAATCTGACAGCCACTTAATAAAACATGCATATCCCAACAAATAGTTAGGAGTTTAGGAGAAAGATATATACCAGTTCTGTGTGATGTTCTCCGTGCTGACAACCACTGCATATGTTGCACGGTGTACCTGAAGCAGCTCACGCGCCAAATCGACAGAGATAACACCTGCACTGCAACCCATGCCCCCCAAATTGTAAGACTTGATATTTCCTCGGAGCTTGTATTTGTTTATGATCATGGCTGAGAGAGAAGGGGTTGGATTAAACAGGCTACAGTTCACAACTAAGATCCCTATGTCCTTCGGATTCACTCCTGCTGAGGAAAATAGGTTGTCGAGAGCACCAAACATTACCTGAATTTTTTTCAAGAGAACAAAATTTGGCATAAATTTCATTTAAAATCAGCATAAAAGAGACGAAATGAAAAATTTTGCAACTCTAGCTACAATGCATAGATCAGATTCGGAGCTAGTAGGTGTAAGTACTCATTATTTTCGCAACTCTAACAAGTAATTTTAAGTATTTATTGTCTCTATTATGTGATAATTTGTGCTTATTGCCTATGGCAATTATTACCTGATGATTACTGTACTGGTCAAAATCAAGATCGGATCAATAGGAGACAGCAAGAAAGTAAAAAAGTGCTCAGGAAGAAAAAGTTTGACTGTTTTATCTGTAGGTATCAATGGTAATTATTCATCAGATTAGTACTTCTCTGTAATAAATTAAGTCACTGATTGTTCAGCTTTTCAGGTAAAACTCATCATTCAAAGAAAAGTCAAAACCCAAAAAAGAAGATTTGTTCCAGGAAAAAGAGCTTTCTAAGTAATGATTTGCCAAAACCACAATCCTTGTTATAGATATTTCTTCGATCGATTTTCAAATTATACCAAAATTATGACCCCATTAGATTGAAACCAAATAAAAAAAAAGTTGCATTATTTCGTCAAATCTACCTCCAAGTCAATGAGTAACAGAAACAAAAGGAAACTAAATACAAATAGAACACTTTCCCAGATTCATACATCAAATTATGTCAATACTACAACTAAAGAATGATCAAAATTTTCAATTTACGGCTGAATCACCTAAAATTACACCACAAACAACTCATCTCTAACCAAAAACAAACCTGTTCAGCCTCAGCGCGTGCATTAACCATGGAAGGCTGAGGTGGAATAGCGTGCATAGCCTCAGGCACATAGGTCTCCTCTCCCAAACCGGACCTCTCCAGTATCTTCCTCTGAAACTCAAGCGCAGAATCATCAAACCCACAAACCTTAGAATGCGCCATGAACTCACTAAACGGCGCTTTCAACTCAGGCGGAGGTACATAGCACGAGTAATCGACGAGGTACACCGATCTAGGTCGTGTGAGGAGGTAAACGGTGGTGGCAAAGACAAGGAGCGCCGAAAGAGAGACGACGCTGACGAGGTTGTACTGGAGATGAAGCCATAGCTGGCGCACATCGTCTGGATCGGTTTGAATTGCTTCTAGAAGCACCACAGCGATTAGTGGAAGGAGAAGAAGCGTTAAGAGGTGTGTTATGAGGTAATGGTAACCTAATTTGACGTATTTTAGATTGACGCTTTGGAGGAAGTCGGGTAACCGGCGGTGAGGAGAGGACGATCTCTCACCGACGGCACCACCACTTGCCATTGTTTCAAGAGAGCGAAACGGAGCGGTCAAGTGTTTTCTTTGGTGGTTTAAATATACATGGAGGTGAGGTGAGGCTGGCGCTTACGTCACCTCACTCGTCTCTTTCGGTGGCAAACAAACGGGTTTACTCGTTTGTTCGTTTTGAGATTGGTGATGAGAGAGTGACATCTGGCCGTTCGTGAGAGGATTCTGTTGAGATGAGTGAAATGGAGAGGAAGGGGATGATGGAATGGAGAGGATTGTGGGAGCAAGAGCCGCCTCCGGCGGAGATTAAACATGGTTAAGACTTACGAGACAAAAATGAGCCACTTGTGGGAAATAGTGGAGTGGATCTCCTGTGAATTTGGAGTTTGGTTTGTTGGCATTGTGTGAAGCGTGTTATTTTTTGTATAATGACATTGCAACTAATTTAACAGTGTGTTAATATATGAATAATAAAAAAAGGAAAAAAGGTTAATGCATTGTTCTATCATGTGTTGACCAAACCGTTGACATACTATTATTAGTAAATAATTTCAAATAATTTTTTTAAAAAATTCAACATTTAATTTAATAATTGTTCTCGGATTAAATTAGTGTTGATTTAGTTTATTAACTATCCTTTAAAAACTCTTATGTACTAAAGTTAGCTCAACTGTTGCTAACAGAATATTTATTATTTAGCTACATGCGTTGGTTACAGAAGATCCTAGTCCAATAGAAGTCCATCTGGCAAACAGCCTGGCGGCCGGACAACTCTGGGTTCTACTACACATTTAATTAACACGCTATTCTACAGAGAATATATTCATTGCTTAGGGGCTTTCACTTTACAAAATAAAATATATTTATTAGTATGTTGTAATATTATTTAGACATGGTGCATCTTCAAATGTTGATATCAGTCAAAATAGGTAGTTCACCAAATTATGAAAAACTATCATGCGAGCCAACTTGTATGAAAATAAATTATTTGTGGTTGTCAAACATAGAGATTACATTAATTTTCTATATTTATGTGTGTTTATCAGAAGTCTGGACAAAAGACAATACCTATGTTGAATATTTATTCTATCAAGTTAACAATTGAGATACGAGTGCATTAATTAAATATTTAAGTAATGAACTGAAGCACACTATAATTAAAATATGAACTAAATCATAATCATTGAAATATTAAAATACGTCAAACAATCATATAATATAAGCACTTTGCAAGTTATGCCCTTAAAAGAGAACTTATTCTTAATTAACGCGCACTCAATTGTTTTAAGAGACGTTATGTGGTGGACCCATCTCTTCAGTTTCATCCTTGATCAATCATAATTATTTATACTTTTTGGGGAAATTCTGCCATAAGAATCAATTTTGAATCGGACTTTGATCGCAATTATTCATAAGTACTAATTAATTAATTTTTTTTGAAATGAGCAGTTGAGATTAAAACTCGATCCATAATAGTGTAATATTCGCCCTGTATAGAAAAATTGATCCACTACAGAATTTGCCTTACATTAATTGATTTTTCTTTCTGAATAACTAATTTAAGTTTCCATATAAAAAAGTTGTAATATATTTACTGACTGAATTTCTTTTACATTTTGTGACTTTTGTCACATGGGATATCATCGAGATCAGAAAATAATAAGTCACATATCATTTTCCTTTATTTATTGCCACCATACACGTATAGAGTAAACCTATGCACTTCTTGGTAAAAACTATTTGCAGTTCATTCTTCCAATTATATCATTTGTGTATGCACAATAAATGCAATTAATTCTCCCAATAAATGCCAAAATGAAATATGTTGGAACAGGGGTTTTTCTTGTGCTATAACATCCCATTCCATCCAGTACAGAGTCATAAATATATAAACCATTACAGTGATAGTTACCAGAATAATTAATAATTCACAGATGAACAGAGATCTGACTGAGCAAGAGATGGAGATCTGCGTACTGTAGAGCACAAGTGCCAGACTGGGGAAGCAAAGCAACACCCCATTCATGAACGTGCGCTCAACAAGAATGACCAACCTAATTACCATTTTGACTCCTTTTTTCTGTGCATGATTTCATCTTATCCAGTATTTATTATCATGAAAACTGGAGATCTACCAATCCAGTATTTATTATTGGGGACCGTTTATTCCAGATTGGATGGTCTAGATCTGTCCAAGAGTATATTTGGTCTTATCTGATGAATTTAATAGTGAAAAGACGTAATTTATTTGGACCCTTTTAATTTTAAAGCGACAGTTTTAATTTGTTTTGGACCCCCCCCCCCCCCCCAAATGGAAGCTTCTGCTAGTTCCAGTTGGGAAGAAGGCACTAGCATCCTTGAGTTTAAAGTAATTTTAGACTAAATTATTCATTGGTTCTGAAACCATCTGGATTACTCAATACTGTCCTTTTACTAAAAATTGTTTCGAGCTCACTTCCTAAACTATTAAAATAAATTGGTTAATTCAATCAAATTTGGCATTAAAAAATATATAAGAAATTATTAATTGAGGTGTCACTTGAAGTCTTGAAGATGACAAATGACGGAACAATAGAAATTAGTAATACTAGAGAAATTCTCAGGTTTAGTTTTGTATATATATATATATGTGTGTGTGTCTCGAAAAAATTAAATGTTTTAATAAAATAACTTTATTTAAAAGTTGTACATTAATAAAATTTGGACACAAATGAATATTCTTTTTTGGCACGTTCGAAATCTATGCAATGAAAAATAATACAGTCTATTGCAAGAAAAATTTTGCAGAGAAACACAAAAAAGAGTTGTATAACTTACAGAATTTTGTTGTACATTAAGCACGTCAAACAGAGATAAATATGTGTTTCCTTTTTTTTTTTTTTTGAAAGAGAAAAAGAGCAAAATATGAAAAGAAAAGAAGCTGCCTGATCATGACGTTCAAACGACTGAGAATAGGAGGTAGGTATAAAGTATCCCATAATCATTATGAGCCTATCATAATAAACACCTCCAATTAGGAATAGTCATTTTTATCAATTAATCTCTCTTGTCAATATAATCATTAATGTTGGCAATTAATATCAGCAACTTTTGGTAAATATCATTATGTCGAATTGATAACTGGTGGAAAACAATCTTTTTCAATGATATTATGCCAAACTCATCTTGTCAGCGGTTCAAAATATATCCATAGAACTTGATCAAGTTTTTTTTGTTTTTTTTTTTTAATGTTCCAATTGAGTCCTTGAGCTTTTTCTGATTTTGGTTACCGATAAGCTGTAAAATGTTATATAATTTCACCCACGATTGATTCTAAAATCATTCCTACTCCAATTTTCATGCATATTACATTACCACTCTGTTTGTGCTCTTTTTATGCAGATCATGAAAATCCTAAGGTACGATACCATGTTAAAACGACCCAAAATGGGGTACTTTCGAGCATTAATTAGCTAGTTTGCAATGGCGCCATAATTAATGTAAGATTCAAAACTCCAGTTAGTAATGGCGCCAAAAATTGCAGTTTTCTATTTCTAGCATTAGTTTCTCCGCCTTTTTGTCGATGTTTTAAAGCACTTTCTCTTCCTATGATTATTCTTGAATATCTTTCGTCTAGAATTACGATCCACCGACCATCATTGATCACAGTAGACCATTAGCCACCGACAACTTTTTTTTTTTTTTTAGATAAATTGGGGTGAAACTTTCAAATTTATTTTTAAATTAAATGTTTATGAAAGACTCCCAGCTGGATTTCGAACATACGACCTTTCACTCAAGATGCATTGCTCTTTGCCAATAGACCAAGAACTGGTTCTCGCCACGTATCAATAGAGCAAAATGTTAATATTTACGAGAGACTAAATAAAATTTTGTCACAATTTCTTATTGTACTTTGGATTTGTGGAAAATTTTAAAATTTGCCCTTGTATTTTTTCCATGACTAAATTTTTTTACAAAGACAGATGACGATAATCTGGTACCTGAATATGTAATAATATAAGCAGATTTATTTTTTAATTGAAATTTAATAATATAGATTGATGCAATATGGCCCCGCGCATACTTCAATAAAATGGATGTAACTTTTGATCCGACCGTCAAATCAGGCTGAAATTTTGACAGGAGTTCCGTGACCCAAAGCCCAAAACAAAACTCAGTGTACTCAGCTACGCACAACTATGTTGCGTTTTGGCCAAATCGTCAGCTCGGATTCGCGATCTGAGCCTTCTTTTATGGACTTTTGGGTCTTTCTTTATAATTTTTAGCAATTTTAAGATTATTTTAGTAATTTTATGTATTTTTATCTTTCTAGAATTTTTGTGTTGTCTATTTAAGATAGTCGTCGTGTTTTATGACAATTTAGTGATGTTTTGAGAATTATGACTTTATAAAAAAATCTGAGAATCCGTGTGATTTCAGAACCAATATCTTTCTTGTTTGTGTTTTTTTCCATTAAATTTCTCTTTTGTTCGTGCATCATACTATCATAGGGGTCGTTTGGATGGGCTAGGAATAGCCAATTCCTAGGAATTTCATATTCCTAGGAATTTCATCTCTCTCACAAAGTTACACACTTCCCAACGAAAATCCTTATTCCTTCCTAGGAATTGGCTATTCCTAGCCCATCCAAACGACCCCATAGTTCATAAATGATCTATAATCGGGTTGATTATTTTTATACATATGGTGGGCCCAATTTTTCATAAAAATCCTAGGCAGTTGGGCTGTTGGACTGTAAAGTGATGTCTAGTATAAAAAAGTTTGGATAATTGTAGTGACGAAAGTAATACAGATTTTTCGTAAATAAAGGTTTGAATTCTCACTGAATAAATTGATTTCGATTAAGAGGGTAAACTAAAAAATGAAAAAAGTGAGGATTAACTAACTTAGGTGCGGGAACACGGCATATGAGTTGCAGATTGAACTTGTTAACGATTTCCCTCCTAAATTAAGAATTGAAACATTCCCTCCTCTGTTCCAAACATTTCAAATTGTGATGACATTCTGTTTAGTTTGTGTATTTGTTTGCGATGGCCAACTTCTTAGGGAAAATTTATATGTACTGTTCGTGTTCACTGTAGAGAATTTGCAAACAATTGATTGCAATTACGGGTTTACAAACTGAAGTTTAGAGGAGGAGGGTTTTAGTGCCAAGTCTACCAGTATAGTTATACTTTAAAAAAATGAGTCTTTGCAACGCCCACGAGTGCAAAGTTTACTTGTATAGTTATACTTTAAAAACAAATAAGAAAATAAAAAAACTAATCTAACTAAAAAAATAAAATTTAAATTTTTTATTACTATGTGTTGAGAATTAACCATTTAATTAGGGATAAAAGGACAACGCATCTTAAGTTAAAGATCATAAAATTTGAAGTTTGAATAGCACAATACAAATCCCTCTTTTGTAGGATTCTAGTGCTAATATTTGGATGTCTCCAAATACCAACATTTCGCTATTTAATTATTTTTTTAAAAATCTAAAATTTAAAATTTAAATTCAAACTGTTGTTTTATTCAATATATAAATTCATTCTAATAGTTTCTGTTTTATCCTTCGATCAATTATCAAATGAACTCCAAAGTTTACAAAACTTATATAAAACGTATCACTTTAAATAATAAAATATTGGAACAATAATAAAATTGAATAAAATCAACTGTTTAAATTTTGAAATAATAATTAACTAGTGAAATGTTGGCATTTGAAACATTTTAAATATTGGAACTAAAACCTTCCTCTTTTCTAAATAGCGCAAACTATCAGTTCGGGATCAAAAGTGGCGCACAACTTTTATTAATTCATACTTTCTCTGGTGCCATTTTTTTTTAATTTACATGGATCTAAGTAATTCATTTGGGAACGTGCCGTGTCACTCAATTGCCATCACAAAAGAATATGCTATTTCTAGCAATTTCTGTAAAAAAATAAAAAAATGTGGGGCTGGGCTTAATTGAGGCATCTTTTGGCATTATTAGTGAATAGTGCCTCCTTTATGCTTCTATTTTCCAAATCCAAATCGTGTGGCGCGCGACACAGCGTGCAGCGCTGCATAGGACCGTCCGATCAGATCTGGATAGATGAGGGAGTCTCGTGCATGTAACCAGATTGTAAGGCCCGAAAAAAATGAACCATCGAGATCTGATTGGACGGTCCGTGTCGCGCCACAGGATTCGGATTCCCATTTTCCTGATTTCCTCAAAATTGTATGTTATTGTTAGCGGTGGCTTCAGGGCTTGATCAAGAGTATTTGGCATTTTTGTGTGTTTTCACTATTTCTTATTTTTTTACCAAATTTTTTTTTTTGTGGACATTGCTCGTTGCTGCTCTCTTATACTGTTGTACACTCCCGGTCATTTTGCTTTAGTTAGTGGACAACTAGACATGACGGCAGACAGTCAATTCTTTCTTTTTTTTCCTTCTATAGTGCAGGACAAACGAGTCTCAAATTTTGAAAACAGAACGATATATATATTTTTAATTGAAAAACAGAATGAGCTTTGCGTGCATTTTATGCTAACGAGCACGAGCATCGGACCATTTCACACATGTCAAAGTGATTTTTGTACTTCGGTAAGTAATTTTGAGTTGATTTGAATTTTAAAATGATTTAGAACTTTTTAGGGTTAAAATATGAGTTTTAGAGTTTATGACCGACGGTAGTTAGAGATATATTTTGACTTTACAAACTTTCGGCTGCCGTCAACAATAGCGTCTAACCGAAGAGAAAATTCGAAAATTACATTCTTTTTTGTCACATAAATGCTACATCCTCACATTTCAGTTTTATTTTAAAATTTATAACACAAATATGAATCAAATTATCCTAGCTAGGTTTCGTGTACTTTTCATGTGAAATGTATCAACATAAAATTTTATTAGTTTATTATTATTCTATATTAGATTAAGATATAAACAGTTAAATTCATTCAACATAAAAATTTATGACTTTCGTATTTAAAAATTGAATATTGTATAATAAGTAGGTATGTATTTTTGTATTTGGAAATTGTGTTCGTAGATGATAATTATATAGACCTTCAATTTTTATGATGGCTATGATTTCTTAGAAAGAAAATAGTAAATTATGAATGCAGTTCAAAATGAATATAAAATACTACGCTCCAACATAGGAATTACGGTATATGTTTTGCTCCATTTTGCATATAATTTTTTTTGACATACCAATACTCACGGACGACCTACGACTTTGATAAATGATACATAAAGTTACAAAAGTAAACTTGTCTTAGAATTTTACTAGTTTAATTTTATTTATCTTAAAACACCTTACAATAGTATTATTTGAATATTTAACAGCACTTGAAAATATTTTAATCAACGCTAAAACAGGTGTCTAATTAAGGAGCATAAAGTCAGCAGTAAAAGAAAGATGCGCCATTTACTACTTGATTTTCTTTTTTCTTTTTGTTCCTGTCGTTATAAACTTGCATATATAAACATTTACTCAAAAAAGGGACATTGTCCGACAAATCATATTTGACTTAGAATATAACTTTTTTGAAAATAAAAAGAAGAAAAGTTAGTAGCACAATCAATTTTGAGGCTTCAGGACAAATTCATTGGTTCATTATTAAACGTTACACAAATAAAATGAACGTATACCTTAGTGATCAACGGTGCCTACTCACTTCACATGCCACCTACATGAAGTATGCTTTTGAAAAGTGTTATATTATTGTATAATATATAATTTCGTGACCGACAAAGACAACACAGCAAAAAAAATTCTACCGTTTAACTAGTTAAGGTGGACGTACCAAAAGAAAGTACACTATATTAAAACCAGACCATCATGACAATAGCATCACTCGTGCAAATATTCATGTCTAATATGTAATATAATATTTAACATTTGTGGGTTTTTTCTTAAGATGGACTTTGGATGCCCTAATTGCCATTACTGGTACCTGGACTGATAAAAAAGAGCCAGAAAATTCTTATCTTTATCTAAACATTTTTTTTTGAAATAATTAAGAGGCTACTTATTTGTAAAGGCTTTACCCAACTCTGTAAATTAGAGTTTATTCCTCTTCCGCACCCAATGAAAATTGAACCCATTACCTCTAGAATAATGGCTGAGTGTCTGTGCTGGACTCCACGTTCAATCCTTATCTAAACATTTCATTATAAAAGGCACCATAGGAAATGGTAGTTGATCAAATAAAGGAGAGTCCAGCTCATATATTTCCAAACCCATTATTTAGAATTTTAGATAAATGGAGAGCAGTGATAGGATAAGTTTCAGCTGAAAACGAATAGGAAATTTTGATTTTTTTTTTTTTTTTTTTTTTTGAGGATCAGCTAGGGATGAAAACAGACCGGATACGGATCGGATAGTGGTCAAATCATATCCGCATCCGCATTTTTTTTTCGGATACGAATACGGATATGCTCGGATACGGATACGGTTTGGATGTTAAGCGGATACGAATACGAATTGGATATCGTCGAATACGAATACGAATACGGATATATTTCGGATAATTAAGCAAATATATATAAATTATAACAAACAAATAGAAATAAAACTAAAGTAGCAAAATAATAATCTCGTTATAACATTTTATTAAAAGCAATATGAAATATGTATAAATTAATAATATTATTATTAACATTAATCATTATTTATCATCTCTATTAATTCTACCATATAATCCATAATAACAATCGGCTAATTTTCTTAAAAAATAAATAACAATTATTATCCTACCGTTTATTTTTTATATAATTTAGATAAATTAAATCTAGAGACTCAAACCAGTATATATATATACACATAAAATAACTATATCACAAAGGGGGAATTCGGATATCCGCTTTGCAAATTTTTTCGGATCCGGATAAATATCCGGATCCGCAACCGTATCCGCATCCATTTGCATTCTCATATTCGCATCCGTATCCGTTTAAAAAGATCCGGATTCGCATCCGGATCCGAACGGATCCGGATATTAATATCCGAATTCGCTATTTTTCGGATACGGATGCAGATCGGATCGGAGTTTATCCGATCCGTTTTCAACCCTAGGATCAGCCCATAGGCAAAGATCACTGTGATTGGAAATTTTGATTGAGATTTTAGAAGAGAGATCTATGTTAAAGCGGGAAAAATCTGAGCTCACTGTGATTGATTGGAATTTCAAAAGTTGCCGCTTGCATTGAAATGTATGGAACTTTTTTTCATCGAAAGTTTTATTCGTCCAAACCTTTTCTATTGTATGAATGTATGATTACATTTAGATTTAGGCCACTTATTTCTCATTTTTGTTTTTCCTCTCTGTTATGGGCTTTTGTAGGCTCACAACTATTACCTGTAGTACAGTATAAACCTATATAGTCCAAAATGTACGAATTGCAACTTTATTATAAATTTAAAGGGGGCCTTTTAAGTTTCCAACAATCCCATGAGGCCATGACATCAAGTATAGACCCCATAATTGACGATATTTCATACCGGAAAAAGGGACAAATGGTACAAACCATATCTATAATACCAACAACGTTATTCAGCAGCCATAAATAAGGACCCACTTCAAGAAAATTTCATGCGGTGTAAAAGTTTTATTATATATCTAATGTTTGACGGAAATGCTTAACATGAATAAAGAGCAAAAAGTGAATGGACTGATCATATGTTGAGTGGTCAAATCGTACAACCTGTTCAATAAAATATCATATGCTGAACTTAAAGAGTAACAAACGTTTTCATATGATAGAGAATACAAATGCTAGATATAAAAGACTTTATATTTATAGATAAATTTAATTGTAGCATACGTTGCCATTTCAGTAGCATTATAGTCCAAATATTGACCTCTGAATAACTACACTACAAGCCCCAAATTCTAGGCTAAGTAAACAATAACTAGACAAGGAAATCCTGGTTCCTGGTGAAAAATTTTGTTTTGTTCTCTTGTCAAGGGGGCAATTCTAGATTGATCCGTGATTCTTCTTGCCTTAAAACTATCAATTTTTGGTAAACATGGAAGCCATAACAATTGGTTCATCCCTTCTCCTTTTCTATTTTTTAATTAAATTTTATGGCCGTCTTCAATTACCCTTCTCACTCTGTTAAAGGCTACTAACGGAAAAAATTCTGAAGTGAAAGCATACAAATTCTTTAAAAATCAATTATAAAGGAAATTTCAAACGATCCAAAATTGTATACGGAATGAAGATATACATATTCACATGTTGTATATAAGTACTATACATAATTTAGGATGCTTCTTTTGTCAACCAAAATTAATCTCTTCCCAAAAAGCTGGATTTTTAATTCAAGTTGCATGGAATAAGCCAGCCTCGTTTCAAGCTTATGGTCCCTCTCCGAATGCGCACGAAAATCTAAAACAGCAGCACCTTGTAATTAAATAATTTTGATTTCTTTCGAAATTTGGTTTGTTTTGACTGGCCTAAGCTGGTTCTACTGTTATGTTGCAATGCCTATTACAGAGATACCAAAACAATATCAGTAAGAAAGATAGAGGTCGATAACAAAACATTGGGACCACAACAAGCTTAGTCACTTTTTAAAGAAAGTTTTGGCGCACAAACACATTAAATTAGTTAAATTAAATGGTACCAAGAATCATAATCTCGAGATTTTATAACATGTCATCGAGAAAATCTAAACCAGAAATTTGTCCTGTGTTGGCATCATTTAATCCAAGAGAAGCCACAAATTTATCAGCAATATTGCATTGTAACAGCAAAGACAAGAGGACAAACTAAATACCTCAAGAAATAATTAACTCATTATCAGAGAAAACATTATAAAATTCACACATCATTTAATTGGGATGCAGTCACGAGAGAGTCACTAGGTAAGGAAATTACAAAAATGTGGTTAATTTAGGACGCGCAGAGCTCATATGTTATAAGATGATATTCTTCTTTTATATATCATAATTATTTTATTTTATATTTTGAGTGTAAGACAAGATTGTTAGGTTGGCTTATTATTCTTTACATTAAATTGAGGTAACCACCACAACAAATGTCCAGTGATAGACACTGCCTTCTCTGCTACTCATCAAGTGCAGTGGAGCTTTTGGGCAGTACCAGAGAGTCTGAAGCTCTGATATATAACTGTGTGAGTCTGTGAGAGCCTGAGGTGATGAATTCTTCTCATGTGACACATGAAATTGATACATATTATGAGTACTACCTAGGAGCTAGGACAAACAACAGATGGAAGTGAACTAAGAAGCCGCAGAACAAAAGGAAGATCTTTTTTTGATAATTCTGGGGAGAATTCTACTCGTGCATCCACTATATATGTCCTTTCGGTGATAGTATATTCTAAAAGGTATTTTTTTTTCAATAAGATAATACAAAATATTAACAGAACATAAGAAATATGGTGTAGGACGTTTTACGTGCCATGAGGGTTATAAGAGTTAATACTCTTATCCGTCCTACAATTTGTGATGTAAAAAAAATGGCATTTCATATTATTTTTCTTAATAATTTTATTTTTTAAATTCACTAGTTTTTCCTAACACCTAAAAAAACAGAAAGTTCAGTAAAAAGCACAAAATTTCTTCATTTGAACATCTATAAATTGGGTACTGGACATTGTCAAAATAGTGAAACATACACAGTCATATTGCTTTCTATAAGCCTGCTTGACCAAGTGGCTCTCAACTCTCAAATAGACAAAACTTGAGTCATTTGCGGTTTTTGACGAGCACAGATGAACTGCCACTGTTCATTTTCAGATCTAAATTTAGTAGTTAAATGTGCCTCGCTGCAGATCTGTTCAAGTAGCCAGCTCTTTCATCATTTTTATTTCCATGGGAAAGCCGGTCTTCTTGTCCTAGTTGGTGCATAACTCGTTTGATAAAATATTTATAAATGCTCGTATTTTTTTATTTAATAATATGTCGAGTGAGCTGGGGTATTTGGTTCAGTGTTTTCGCTCTATTTCGTCAACTAAGTGGTCCTTTGGTTTCAAACCAACCTTAAAAAAATATATAATATGTCGAGTGAATAATTCCCACAAAAATTCATTGTCAACAAATTAAGATGAATTAAGTTAACATTTTATACATGTCTTGAGATAAAACTATGGAAATTGGGAAATAAAGAACACCATATAAACTTAGATCAAGATAGAAGGAAAGGTGTTAGAAAGAGAGAAAGCGAGAGAGAGAGAGAGAGAAGATCTAGAGAGCAACTCTTAATGAGAAACGTTCCTTCTAATCTCTAGGCGCCTTATCTGCACATTAACCTTAAAATTTTAAAAAAATTGGTTCACAATTTTGTCAGTGTTTAGAAAGAAGATGAGTGCATTTGTGAAAATTTGATCTTCGTCAAATCAATATTTTGTTAATTTTGTTAGTTTCACGTTGGATAATATCACTCGACTTAGAGTTGATTTATTCAGACTAAATAGTCAAGAGTTAATTAATCTTCATTTTTTCAATATTAGTTGGACCGAACAAAATTCAGACAATGAAACTAAATTGTGAATGTAGATTTTAATAGATGATTTTTTCAGCCTGTTATAGGGGTTAAAATTATTAATTTTTTTATTTTATATTCGCGTTTGTTTAATTCTTGAAAAGAAAAAAATTATAACAACGCTGTGACCGTATGTAGAACCTTATTAAGAAGACATCTTACAGTTTAGTGAAACTCTTTGTGATAGCATTATTATTTTTTATCTCCTCTGCTTTGGTCCTTTATGGTGGGCCCACGATTATGGGCACCCGTGAACGCAAGTCATTCTAAGCCACAAATCCAAAATTCCCAAGTACCATCTGAGGAAATCAATCTGAGAGGATACATTTAATTTCACAGCAATTTCAGCCCCATAAACTCCAAACGCATAACACCAATGACACTTGCAATAAAAAATTTGAATCAATAAACTCACATTTGTTTTGTTTTTGGTGATTTTAACCATGAATGGTATGAGAAAAGATAGCAACATAAAAATTCTAACCATATTATTTTGCTCAATAAAAATCTAAAGATTATCCTACATCATGATTTATGACCAAAAGTGATTTGATATTGCAATAAATTCAACTGTCCCTCCAGTGCCAATTGGCACTTTAGAGAGTCAAAATGTATTGACCTCTGAAGAGCAACACTAAAAGACACAAAATTTTTGGCCACAGAATCATCACAAGAAGAGCAAAGCCTGGCTACTTGTGATAGACTATTGTTTTGATCTTTAGTCAAGGTGGCAATTCTAGAATGACCCGTGACTCCTGTTGCCTTAAAAACTAACTACTGACAATTTCAAAAGTTTACAAAGTTTGTATGGGTGTATAATTTGACTTGAAAACCAAAATAATTGCTTTGATATTACATCATTTTTTTCCTTTCATTTATCCTTCTCTTGTATTCCTGTTTATCTCTTTACAATGTGAAAAAAAAAAAATTAGCTGCCAAGTCATATAACAAGCAAAAAGTGAGAAACCTGACTAGTTCAATTAAGGGGGAAAAATATATATTGTGTATGTAAGAGGTGAAGCATCAAAATCAAGAGGAATATATAGGTTAGCTGGATATTAGAAACAAATGAAGAGTTTGACACTTCTGACAACTAAAAAGAAATAACTTACAATATTTAGAATGAATTATGAAAGAAATTACGATGGATCCAAGATGCTGTACTACATTGAAAGAGGTACACTGAGTCAGAGATACATATATTCTCATGCTATAACTTTCTGTGGGCGGTTTAGGTACTAATGCATCTTTTGGCAAATCAAAATAATTTCTATTCTGAAAAAGCCAAATTGGTTAATTCAAGTTGCAAGAAAGAAGCCAGCCACATTTTCAGGTTTGTTGTCTCTCCTTTTTTGAACAGAATTCAAAGAATGGACAATTGAGCATTTTCATTAAATAATTTCATTTTCTGTTTCCAATCTTTTTTTTTTATGTAATTTGTGTTTCCATGGCGTGTATGATCATTTCTGCTCATTTCATAGAACTGTTGCTATATTACTGAAACAATGAAAAAAAAAATGTTACCAGAATTAATTTTTCAATAGAGTAGCTGAGCCTATGAGTTGTTTCACGGAGTCTGAAGTTGAGTCCTTTCAAGTGCAGCGCAACACAGTGCAGAACTGTGAGAATATGAACTAAATTCGTTTCATATGACATGTGAAGTTGATACGTAAATGTCAACAATGACTCAAAGTAGAGCTGGCCTGAACAAAGGAACGAATTCAGGGGATTTAAAACTTTAAAAGATAGCCCATCTTGTGATGGTATACTGTAAGGATTCAATTTATTTTCAGAAGAATGAAGACTGAACCGACTGATTTAAAACTGGCGTTTAATCATGGAACTTGTACCTAAGTTAGAAACAACATTTATTTTTTTTGGAAGACTCAATATTTTCACAAGTTCTTAGTTCCTTATTTCACATGAGTACTCGGATTCTTTTATTTATTTATTTTTTGTAGAAATCAATCTGATTGCAGTTCATATGAAATCAAACAATCACGCATTACAACTAAAGATAACCATACTAGCTGATAGCAACTTGATTACTTGAGTTTGTTCAAGTAAATCAATAGTACAGTATTTAGCCAACTGTAGGTTCAAATAATGATCTGGCATCTTAGAGATGATTATTGTTAGTTACACTACACTACACATCTGAGGTTTGTGAATAGCAAAAGATTGTAACCACATGTTTCATCAATTTTTGGAAGCAATGCCACGAGTGATGGTAGTTGGAACACTTGGAGGAATGAAAGGTGTGCCAAAAGGGCCCGCCAGGTCAGATCCCTTCCACTCCTGCTGTCCTTTTTCTTTGGAATTGGCCATTGAGGAAGTACCAAGTTCCAAATTTTCTGTGGCCTCAACCAAATTTTGCATGGTGTAAAGTATATCTGACATGTGGAGCTAATTATCCTTGAATATAAAATATAATAAATTGGGTTCGTCAGACTGTTGAGTTTTGTGGGTTATTTTGTAAGAGATGAGAGAGAACAATGTGCACAGAATAATTGGTCACAGATGACTTGGAATTGGAGACAAGTATCAAAGCACGGATCTTCAACCCGTGACGATTTCATGCCAAATCAAAGAACCCCCTAGCACTTCTCCTCAGTCCTCACTCCTCTCTAAAGAGTCCCCACAACACAAACACACACATATCTGACGAAGAAGAAAAAGAAGAAACCGCGCGCACCAACAAAAATTGCTGGGTTGGTCTCTCTCCATTTTTGGATTCTATTACATTGTTGAAATAATTTAGACGGTTTAGTTACAACAAATATGATCAATTCAGAGTTTCTGACTATATATCTATTTTATTCCATTCCTAACGTGAGGCTAAATTTGGACATGTCATATCATCTATAATTTGAAATGAATAATCCATTGATATGTTACTACTGGAGAGTAGCTACACTGCACAAATGGAGAGCCCAACAGAAACGGTTTAGGAATTTCGGTTTGGTTTACCTATGGCATTTGTCTTTGCTGCTAGCATGATGCAGCTATTCTTTAATTGGCTATGTTTGGCAAATGGTGTGATATAGGACAAGAACTAGAACAAGCTTGTTCTAGTTCCATGAATTTGGTAGAACTAGAACAAGGAGGGAGAACTAGGCCTTGTTCTAGTTCGGAGTTTGTTTGGTTACGCACGAACTAGCTAGTTCGTGGGTTTGCCAAACATAGCCAAGTGTGAGTGACAAGCTACTGGCTTTATGAACTGTGGAAAAAAAAAATCTCACAAGTAAATTGTCATATGGGAGAAAATGAAAGAGTAAAATAGGATAAAAAAGAACTCATTATTGATATAATATCACTCACAATTAAAGAGAATTTATATTATGAGGAAAATTAAGCTCTAAATCATTAGTTAATGAAGCATATCAACCATGCAGCAATTATTTAAAAGAGTTTTTCTTAGTTTTCGAACATGTCAAGTGTCAATTAGAAAAAAAAAAATAGCTAACCAGAGCACCCATGATTTTTTAAAAGCCATCTTCTTATAGTTAAATAAACAATAACTCAATGTTAAGGGAAAATTGACCCTCAAAAAAAAAAATGTTAAGGGTAAATTTTCATGAAGAAATACTTATATTTATGTCGATATTTTACCTTTAAGTTACCTAATTCTATAGAGAATGGCTAAAGTGCCACGGGTGGCAATGCCATCCATTTTTCTTTTGAGTCATTTTTCAATATCCAAAATTCAAATGGTCGATCCAATTCGTTCAAGTTGATCTCTATATTGGAATATCCTTGGAGACCAAATTTTATATTTTTTTGAATTTTTTTGCTATTTATTATGATATTTTCAAAAAACATTATAATTGGAGTATTTCAGGCCCTCCAATTTAAAAATATCATAATAAATAGCAAAAAAATTCGAAAAAATGTAAAATTTGGTCCTCAATGATATTCCAATATAGAGATCAACTTGAACGGTTTGGATCGACCATTTGAATTTTAGATATTGAAAAATGGCTCAAAAGAAAATGGGTGGCATTGCCACCCGTGGCACATTAGCCATTCTCAATTCTATTATATTGATATTTATGCAATGAATTCAGATTCAATCATTCCCGCTAAACCCAACTTTGTTCAATCATGTTAAAGTACGGAATACGCTTGTTCACATGCAATACGCTACTATAGTTGAACATAGAGGTCACTGTGTAGGGAAAGCCTGCAGAAGAACCAAAGGGTTCATAAATAATGCCACTCACGTGTCTCCCTTAGTTTTTTGGCCTTTTGCAAACCTATGATAACTTAATATGAAAATAGGTCATTACTAATTAATGCTATTAATCCTACCTGTGAAGGCTAGGATTTAACAGCTAATTAAATTAAAAAAGTTTATAAACTAACAAGCACCCAATACTAACCACAGTATCATTAGAGAGCTCATATATCAATTCTATTATTACTGATACTTTTATTGTTCGGGTTTTATAAATTAATATTTGATCTAAATAAGATTATAATTACTATTTGTTGAATTACGTATGCCTATTGAATTAGAATAGAACTATACAAACATAAGATACCAAACAGTCAAAACGTAAAAGAAATTGGTAGCAAATTAACATGATAGTAAATATTATAACTATACAATATTATCCTTATCCAAAATAATAATGGAGGAAAATAAGTACGAAGGATGCATAGTGTGTGATTTTAAATGAAGACAATTACTCACCAATCATTCCAGAGTTTACCCTCATGGGATGCCAGTATGGAGGCTATCAATTTTTTTTATCTATTTTGTATATACATGCGTGTACAATTTTCGTTCACAAAACTGAAAATGCAATAAAAATTAGTCACCCTCCAATTTAATAAAAACAAAATACTGAAAAAGTTTGCACTAAATCTATTTTAAAAAGTCAATAACAATAATGCATATAGTTTCTCTCTGTTTTATCATTTTTGCTAACGTAATTTTGTATTAATGAGAAAAGCATACAAGTACAATTTATGTTAATGTCACATAACTAACCGGTACTAAATATTCTTGCATGCGTACGGCAGCGACAAAAACGAGTATGACAAGTGTGAGAGGATTTTTTATACAACATTTAAAACTTCTAACCAATTCTCACAGGATGAATTAAAAAGGTGGAATGAAATAAGATAAGGTCAGGGGCAAAAAAGGAGATGAAATAGACATTTTAAATTCTGTGGCAGTTACAAAGCTGGAGGTATTCTCTCATTCTTTGCATTAATTAATTGTTGAGGAAAATTTTTTTGAACAGTAGGCCTAGGGGGGACCTCTTCATTGCGTAGCCATTTGAGGGATTTCATAGAAACTAATTGTCTGTGAACTATTATAATTAGCTTAAATTGGGATGTTTTTTTTTTTTTTCACATAAACACATAATATATGTCTTCTTTCTTCTGTCACGAGAATTAAGAAGAACTACCAGACAATTAATCACAAGAAAATAAAGCCAAACAAACAAATAATAATTAATTTCATGATTGCTAATAATTGTGTGTGTATTTTATTTGTTAATGTAATAAAATTTAAATGAACCACTGTGTATTTTATTTGTTAATGTAATAACATTTAAATGGACCATACTTTGTTCTTTTATTAACCACATTATTCATAAATCATAACCAACAATATCCATGACATAATTATACCTTTTCTACTAAGCAGTAAGCACATAAGCTACACCAAACAAGTATCTTTTTCTCGGGTAGTTATTTAAACCCAACTTCCCTCCTTTATACTCCCACTCTCTCTCTCCTCTTATCCCTCTTTTCCCCTCCATACACTCTTTTCCATACAAGATACAACAGAGTGATAGAACAAACACTAAAAGATGAGAGAATTGAGGGCTAAAAGCCTGGTTTTGCTTCTTCTACTTGTCCTTGTATGTTTCAACTCCATTGATTTATGTGAAGGGAGAAGAGGAAAGCATTGGAGGCCAAAGAAGGGTCCTTTCAGCTCCTTGACAAAGAAAAAGGGTAAAGGAAAAACAGGGTCCCAACATAGCGGGCAAGGAAATGCGAAACCTAAACCGAGTCCAAGTCCGAGCCCGAACCAACCAGTAAAACCAAGTCTAAGTCCGAAGAAGAAGCCGAACCCTAGTCCACCCCAGAACCCAAAACCGAGTCCTAATCCAGGTTCAAGCCCGAGCCCCGGGCAGGGGAAAGTGACCCCGGTATCTCCGACTCCGATCATATATAATGTACTTGATTTTGGTGCTCAAGGTGATGGAGTTTGTGATGATACAAAGGTTTGTTTGTCAATCTATATGTTTATTTGCATTTTGTTGTTTGTATTGATGTTCTCTGGAAATAAAGTTCAAAATTTTGCTAGATAAATTCTGTTCTTAATTACTCATTTTTTTTTTTTTTTTGAAAGGTCTTATTTATCAATTTGAGTGATACACTGGTAGTGCTCTGTTCCGAAACAAAATTACAAAATTGTTCTGCATGAATGTGTTTTAAAACAAACATTTTGATAGTTAACTTGAGTAGCTTTCTAATTTTGGCTTTTTAAGATATTTTATCATGCTAAAACTGAAACAATTTTTTTCTAACATTTTGGTAGGATTTTATTCGAGTAGTTGAAAATGTTAAATTCTAAATTTCCGAGTTCTTCATCAATATTAGATGCATGCTGTTCTAGGGATAAAAAGGACGATGCTATCATGTTAATTTTTAACCGAGATAAATTTGTCGGCATGTTATGACTAAATTTCAAATTTGGAAATATTTCACTTATAACACAATCAATGCTAGTTTTTGAGGGTAAAATGTGGTTCATGTCCATTGATGAACGAGTTAACTATGAAATTGTTTTCAACCAAAGGACCGTTTATTAAAAAAAAAAAAGAATATTCATTCCATATATAAGCTATGTTTGTTTTACATAGAGTGGATAGTGCAGAGTATCCTTAGCTAATTTTATTTTATTTTCTTTTTGAGAAAATGCTTTTCAGTTTGGAGATAATTTTAGAAACGTACATAGAATTGATAATATTCTAAATAAGTTGCATTATGTATGAAATTTCCTAAGTTACACAAATACACTTAATTAAATTATTTTAGAAGGATTTAAAATGTAGAATGTAGCATACTGTTCACTTGTGAACTGACAAGAAGGACAAAATTAATCTTTTCTTTGCTCTTCACATAAAATTGTTTGTTGTCTACATCTGTCATGCGTCTTTTCTCTTTTTCCTTTATGCAGTTAGATCACAATTTGCAGTTTCCAATTGGATTGGTTACCTCGTCTAATCATGTTTAGATGCCGCAATATTTTTTGTTGTTCTTTAATTTGTAATTTTTGGAGCCATTCCATAACTGCCGCCAGCACAACCACTCATAATGCAATTCTGTAACTACTTTAACTACTATATACAGAACAGACGAAAAGTAACCATGAATGGTCCTTTGCCAACAAATTCAGATCGTCTCCAATTTGAAATAATGGATATATCCATTGCCTTATCAAATTCTAAAACCTGTGGTGGGAGTGCATCTCCATTTCCTTTAAACAGAGAGGACCAATTTGTCCCTTTATTCCATTATCTCATAAATTTTCTATTTAATAGTTAATAGCTATATAAAGTACTTCCGCAGATCTATTGCATGTTGTATTTTTGTAACACAAGAGCTGCATCCTACTAAACAACTAACTAATATTTGGAGGTGAACCTAAAATTAATGTACTTAATATTTAGAACTAAATGTATTCAGTTAACAAAATGCAGGCATTTGATGATGCATGGGCCGAGGCATGCAAGGAGGAAGCATCTACAGTTTTGGTACCAGCTGATTACCAGTTTCTGGTGGGGCCCATTTCATTTTCTGGTCCTTATTGCAAGCCTAACATTGTTTTCCAGGTACTTCTCAAGTAAAATTTTCGAAATTTTACATCCATGTCCCAAGTCAATCAGGATTGCTGAAATGTATACTCCATTTTCTTAAATAGTTAAATATTATAGCATATAATATTTGAAAGGAACATTTTGTTCTTAATTTATAAAATGTAGGACATCATGTAAACTGAAAAACAATGTGCTAGCCTACACTATTTTGTGATGCATTTTTTTATAATTGTTAGATTATGATTGGGCCTCTATAGCTTATCAGTTAGGCCGAAGTTGGCGAATTTCAAGACAAATGGCCCAAATAATAGTGTCCCTTATTGAATACATATATTCTAACGCAAAAGTTAATAAAATGATTTGCAGAGTTTAAGAAAGCTCCCTTTTATTGCCTTTGGTTAAGAAATTCTTCCTTTTGGCATTTTTTTTCCTAATATTTTTGTATCACTTCATTTGGATGATTTTGCAGTTAGAAGGAACAATAATTGCTCCGACGAATGCAAAAGCATGGGGTGAGGGCTTACTACAATGGCTCGAATTCACAAAATTGAGGGGAATTACTATTCGAGGAAAAGGTGTAATAGAAGGCCGAGGCAGCGTCTGGTGGACTGGTACCGATGATGACCTTGATCCGGTACATGACATGGCCTCTCGAGGCCTCTTTACCTTTATGTCCATAATGAAAAGAATCCTTGCAAAACATTATGGAATATAGGCGTGTTAAGAAAATAAAGTGCATAAAGTTGTCAGACTTAATTGATATGACACTTGAAAGTACCAGTGTGCAGCACTTCCCCTAATTTAATGTGTTCGTATATTTATTAAAGAATAATGTTCCAAAGAAAAGAAACTCATGCATTATTGTTACATTTCTATACTGGATTCATCAATTTTTAATTATACTATTTCATGACAGGTAGATGCATTACTGAGCGAGAAGATGCCATCGATCAAACCAACTGTAAGAGGATTTGCCACTTCAATCACCATTTTATATTTTATAGATAATTGATCCTAAAATTCTGGTTTTGCTCACTATATTAGGCTTTTCTGTTTATCAATGAAAAAATTAATGTTTTTTCTGCTATGTTTTTCATACAGGCTCTTAGGTTTTATGGGAGCTACAATGTGACTGTAACGGGAATAACAATACAAAACAGCCCACAATGCCATCTAAAGTTTGATAATTGCGAATCAGTCGCAGTGTACAATATCAGTATCTCTTCTCCTGGGAATAGCCTAAACACAGATGGGATACATTTGCAAAATTCCAAAGACGTCAATATTCATCACAACAACCTCTCTTGCGGTGAGTTCTATTTTATTTCATTTTAATTTTCTAGAGTTACCTTTTTCATAGATACATGTCTCTACTCTCGACTCTCTAATATTAAGACATGTCTCTACCCATATATTTAAATTTTCCAGAGTTTCTTTTTTGCAATTCCATATTAAGACATGTCTCTACTCTCTCATACTAAGGGAAAATGTAGAATTGAGGGCATATTATCCATAAACGAAAAAAATGAGTTTAGTTTTAAAATAATTTACATAATATGAATTAATAAAGGGCATGCTTTTTTCAGTTTCATTAACCTTTAAAATTTTCAGTTTGGTGTTTATTTATCAACACCATTTTTTTATGCTTTATTCTATTCTTTTTTTAAAAATTTGTTTCTTTTGCTTTAATTTAAGTTCTTTTTCTACACTTTTGAGTGGTTTTTTTTTTTTTTTTTAAAAAAAAAAGGATGATCTATCTGATGCTATTTTTGAAAGTGAACTTTGAACAATACTAGAGAGCAGATGTGCTTTTGCTGCACATTGTTTATTCATAAGGGCAAAATACCACAGTTTGTAGTTACTTTTTACGTCATTAGAACCATTTTTTTTGTACAAAATATCTGGTTGTAATTTGTCTTTGAAAACAATATTACATTATTTCTGCCCGTTTGTTTGTTTAGATAATTTTAGCCGGTAAATTGTACTTTACTAGTTTTAGTTCAGGATGAAACAAATTACAAGAAAGTACATTAAGAATCTTTCTATACCCTTCTATTCCACTTGGGTAAATAAAAACAAAGGCTTGTGCAGAGATTGGCAAGCAATAATTGTCAACAGTTTGTCTCTCATTTTGTTTGCTGTTAGATGATCACTGCATATATGCAAGGCATTGTTCTTGTTTTTTCCCAAGTGTATGCAGATCCAAAAAGGATGCAAACACAGCTTGTGCTTGCTTTCGGATTTATCTTATCCAATTATTTGGAAACTTTTTCAATAATTAAAAAAAAAATCTGAGACATCTGTTGTGTTGAAACTTTTAACACATCTATATTTCCTATCAAATATAACTAACAATATGGTGTTCATTTTATCTCAAATTGACTTGTGAGTAAAATGACAAAAAGCAAGTAATCTACCAAGTTATTTTTTTAAGTATTTCACAAGGTCTCAGTCAAAAATGAAACTACTGATCTGTCCATGTTTAGACACATAAGTATATCATATGTGTACAATTTTGTGTGTAGGGGACGATTGTGTATCAATACAAACAGGATGTACGAATATTAATGTACACAGCCTGGATTGTGGGCCCGGTCATGGAATAAGTATAGGTGGACTTGGCAGGGATAACTCCAAGGCTTGTGTTGCAAATGTTACTGTCAGAGACATTAACATGCATAATACCATGAGTGGAGTCAGGATAAAGACTTGGCAGGTTTGTACCTTGTAATTTCCTATTAACTTTTATTAATATTTTTTTTCCTCCGTGTAGATCACTTAAATAATGTTAACATAAATAATTCTATGGTATTCAGTGCAAAATTTCCAAACAAAAAGAAAAGCTCAGTTCTCATCTAAACATAAAGCTTTTATTTTCTCAGGGTGGCTCCGGTTTGGTTCAGAACGTAAGGTTCTCCAACATAAGAGTCTCAGAAGTACAGACACCAATAGTAATCGACCAATTTTACTGTGATCATGCCTCATGCAAAAATCAAACACAGGGTGTCTTGATATCCGGTGTGAATTATGAGAACATCCGTGGAACATTTACCGTAAAACCGGTTCATTTTGCGTGCAGCGACAACACACCGTGCTCCGACATTAGCCTAACAAACGTGCAGCTGCAGCCGATGAAAGAGCAATTTCATATGTATGATCCCTTCTGCTGGCGGGCTTATGGTGAATTGTTCACACCAACAGTGCCTCCGATTGTGTGTTTGCAAAACGGGAAGCCAGCCAGTAATGGGGTTTTGTCAGATCATGACACCTGTTGAGATTTGATTTGTTGGATAGCTGAAAGTGTTCGCACGGTCATCAGGATTCTTCCTACCCCTTAGCACCGTTCGATTGGCTTGCCGTGTATATACATATATGATTGGTTGATGATGAGTTCATATGGAGGCTGTACAGGGGGCGATTTCAATTTGTCAAATATCATAAGGGATGAATGCCAGTATTTGGGGTGTTTAGACCTAAGTGGGTGAATAAGCAGAGCTTTAAATTATGGGTGAATGCAGTAACAGTTTTGATGGGAAAAAGATATGGTTGTTTGATAAAATAAATTGCCGAAAAGAAAGACAAAATGTATGCCAATCTCTCCTTAGCAACAAATTCTATTTGAGATGCCTCTCTTCTCGCACTATTAGTATGCTAGCGATATCTGAATTTTCAAATTGGATTGTAATTATAAGGGATCCTCCTATCCACCTACCTAATAAAACTCGACGCTAAATTTCAAATTTCTTATGTGAAATTTATGGTGGGTTAGCATGAAAATTAAATTATAAATACACTACACATATGTTCAACCCAGGCCGTGCACAGTCTCTTTGTTGGTTAATCAGTGCGACTCTGATACGGATTAAGGAACACAAATTACACTCGAACAGGCTGTAATTCTTGAGTTTTTTTAGGACGATCTATCACGTCACCTAATGACGTCATAACATTCTAATATTGCATAATGTACAGAAATTTCAAACTTAAATTGCTTAGTACAGTTGCTGAAAGAAACTATACATATCCTAATTAGTTATTCTCAAAATTGATCTTGTATCTATAATTCAAAAGAAATGAACTTACAAGATGTTCTAATTTGTCAATGAACCTATAATAGAAAATAATATTCAAAAATGACAAACTTACAAGATTCTCTTACTATGTAAATGAACCTAAAATAGGATGTAAGATTATACTTGGGGGAAACCTGCAACTTGTCTTGTACCTAAATAGCTCTCAATACTTTCAGGCCTTTGTTTTCCTGTCCTCTGCTCATACTTCTCTTCCAGGACCTATTGTCCACAAAACATTGATTAAAAACAGAATAAGACATGATACAATCAAAATAGAAATCATAGTGTGGTATAAACTGTTAAACAAATGGATCTTTTCATTCTGGTAATACTTGCAATTTTTTCATTACTAGTATAGATGATGGCAACTTGCAATCAATAGTTTTATTTTGTTATTTCATTTATAATTGTAAAGTTAATGAAGTTTAGGCATGATAAAAGCACAAAAAATGGAGGCATTCAAACCATCCACCTCTCTTTTGAATGTATTTTCTGTTAAGTATATGTTGTTCTGACCTTAAGATCTGCGCGGATAGTTTCAAGTACATCAGTGGCCATTCTATCAAAGAACAGAATGCCCTGAAAATACAATTTACCCAAAATTAATAGGAGATTGAGAAAATGAAGAGCATTCCAAATAGGCTATTGATTTCTGTGAAACACAGGACCAGAAAATATCCTATCCAACAAATAAGGTGAGAAAGTTTTTTTTTGAGGCCACACCACCAGTCTGCCAAGGACTGCTGGCAATATAATCAAGAAGCACATAACAAACCAAATCAACAAATAGCACAGAATTATCTTTGAGTTATAAAGAAGTTAGAAAAGCAGACCTTTAAATGATCAAATTCATGTTGAAAAACTCTTGCAGATAAACCCGACAAATTAATCTTGAATTTTGCCCCTGTTACATCTCTTGCATCTACTTTTATTGTAGCTGGTCTCTACAATGATTGTAATTGATATTATTAAATAAAAAGTATTAAAAAAGAAACAACCTACCTTTGGTAAAACAATTACCAAAGAATTTTCTGTATTAAAGTTTAAAATTCTTTTTTTGAGATTTTATTTGCAATTGGATGGTGTCTGCATAAAGTCATTCACAAATTACACCCAATAAGTTACTAAGTTGCAAATTAAAACTTAAGAACCCTCGAAAAACACCACACATTAGCTATGTAGATGAACAAAAAATTACTACTAGACCTAGAAATGGTCTAGCATTTCTGAATCATCAATAAAATTACTTCATAGGTTTGTATGTAAACTTGGATGTGATATCCTAGTGCACTAGACTATAAGTTAAGTTTGGTCTCAGAAAAGAACAATTCTAGTCATGAAAGTGTGGTCAACATTTCATTAATTATACATTCCCATCACACTTATCTTAATGATTTTTAAGTGGAAAAAGCAAATACCTGAAAACACGCTAGGTGTCCGATGCAAACATTGAAACTTAGGTGATACATAATAAAATCCTAATTAATTTATCTAATAACTTTAAATTGTATCTGACCTCTACATCAGCATAAATGCCAGGAAATGAAAGGCAACCTTCATTGAAGGTTGTAATTCGTTTGGAAGCTTTATAAATGACTGGATTAATGAGAACCATTTCCTCTCCTTCACCCGGCTCACCAGCTGAATTAAAAACCATTAGCTGTACATTAACCCCGACTTGAGGAGCTGATAAACCTATCCCATCAGTCCTGAATTTACAATCAAAACAATAATAATAAAGGATGATAGAATTCTTTGTTGATATCTATCATATTCTAATTGGGAATTGTCTTAAGATAACTGTAAGTACATATCGATAAATCAAGAGTAAGAAAAATACAATTTCTGGATGCATGAAAGCAATTAAATTGCAATTGATACCAAATTGCAGCTACAATCACACACAAAAGTGTTTGGAAAGTCACCCCAGTTAACTAATGCGTAAACAATTTCACAACATTCAAGAAGAATAACAGAACAATACACTATACTTTCATTGCATCTCAGACTAAACAGACTTGGGGAGATTACTGTATCAGACAATTAATTGAATATCCTCAAAAGATGACAAAGGAAGAAAGAAAGCTACTTACTTGTACATTACATCAAACATCTCTGCAACAAGCTTCTCCAAATTATCATCAAAAGTATTAATTCGTTTGTTCTTAGCTCTTAGAATCGGATCAGGATACTCCACTATCTTCAATGGCGACTGAAACTTCAAATCCTCCTCTACAAAACAATCCCCATAAAAAGTCACAAACTAAACAAGAACCCAATTAATACAGAAACAAAAAATAACCAAAGAGGCTATACCAGTGGCAAATTCCAACTCTTTAGTAGAAAAAGGAAGGTCACCACGCCACGCTCGAGTGGAGAAGGACCCAGAAGAGGAGGAGGCAAGAGGCAGCTTTGCACAGGAAGAGAAGCGTCGAAAATCAAGAGAGAGAGGAGAAATGGATTGGCGAGAGAGAGAGAGGCGAGGAAGGAGAGATGAGAAGCATGCGCTTGAGGCTTGGTGAAGCCTCCCTGCCATTGTTTTCTTGCTGTTTCTCTCGACTCGCTCTCTTTCTGTTTCTGTGGCAAAATCTGAGTCTATAGCCTAGTTAACGGGTTTGCAATTTCGGATCCTTGTAAACCGATCTGGACGGTTCATTTTGAATCGAACAGTCCGAGTTTCTTTCAACGGATAGCGGTCGCAACTCCGAAGCCCAAATTTCCATTTATGTCTGAACTTTAATGGGCTTATATTTCTTAGCTAAATATAGCCAGCCCATTAGATCTCAGAAAGCCCAGACTAGGTCTATCCATTGCGAGTCGGCGACCGCTCTCTCCAACAAAGTCGGTTTATTTCTTCGTACCAATCCAACAATGTAGGATCTTCTGTGACATATCCAACCTTACTATAGAGTGTGTGGACCTTTCATGATTTCGAGATTCCAATAATTGAAGCTGTAAGACACACCCAGGATATGTTCACGCTAACCACAGAGAATCTCTATTTATCCATCCACAAACCGACCGAGCATTCAGGCTTCGCTAAAACAAATATCCGATCAAAAAACAGGGAAGGAAAAAGAAAAGGAAAAAACATATTCTCAAATTAATAATGCTTCGACTTGCGCTGAAGCGATCTCTCCGACTCGGCCCCGCCGTGTCGGACACGCCGTCGGCAGCGGTGGCGAGCAGGGGTTACCACGAGCGGGTCGTGGATCACTACAACAACCCGAGAAATGTTGGGTCCTTCGATAAAGAGGATGCGAACGTGGGAACGGGTCTGGTTGGTGCGCCGGCTTGTGGCGATGTGATGAAGCTTCAGATAAAGGTCGATGAGGATTCGGGTAAGATTGTGGATGCGTGTTTCAAGACTTTCGGGTGTGGATCCGCTATCGCCTCTTCCTCTGTAGGTATGTTGGGTTGTAAACTTCAGGGTATCTATGTAATTTTGGTTGTACCATTGGTCTAATTAATTTTGAATTCTGAACTGAACTTTTTGGATCAGTACTTTGAGGATTTTGAGAAGTAGGATCAATTGAGCTGATTATATGATGATGTCTATGTAAGGTTATGTCTTGGTGGGGAATTGCTCAGGTCACTCTCAACTTTTCCAAACACTCCCGCTTTGAAAACTAAAGACCAAAATACTTTTAATTTTATATTTAAGAGTATGATTTGATGTAGAAATAATTGAGGGTATTTTGGTATTTTTCAAAATGGGAGTGTTTTGCAAAATTGGGAGTGCACTGAGCAATTCGAAGTCTTGGTGAACCCGGGAAAAAAGAAGTCAAGGAAAATATTCTGGAAGTTCCCGTTACATAAGAACACATATTAATTTGTCTATTGAAGTTTTATGTAGTTCACCTTTTATTTTTGTTGATAAACATAGTGGAACTAAATTTATTTCTGTTCTGAAATATTGTTTCGTTTTCATTGTGCAAGCTCCTGAAATTGGAAATTTAGTTACTTGTGGAGTTTGCACTTATTTGTGTTTTTTCTATTGTCTTTCAGCAACTGAATGGGTCAAGGGAAAGCAAATGGAAGAAGTTCTCACCATCAAGAACACGTAAGTCATGAATTATCAGTTTTGTGATCTAATTCTGTTGCATATTGTATGTATTAGTCCTTGAAGTTGCGGTGCTAGTAAGATTTGAATGTTTATTTTAGGGTAATTTCATAAGAATTCTTAAATCTGTTCCCAAAATGCTATTCCTATGTTTTGGATTGATCAGGCAACAGATATTGTACTTTATTTAGCTTTTGGCATTACCTTGCTAGTTTCCTGTCTTTCTTCTGTGATCAAATATTTTCTCCTCTTATGGACCTCATAGCATTTGACCTCTGGCAATAGTTCGTTTTCTTACTTTTGTGTTTGAAATTGAAGAAAGAGAGCTTTGAAGTGAGGAAAGTGTAATGAACTGAGTGATCATTTTATTTGTTTGTTAGATGGAAGGTAGGAAGTGTGGCCTCAGGGCTCAGGTACTCGTTTAGTGACCCATAAATTAAAGCTGACGAATAGTTGATAGGGCCTTTTGGATCTACTTTGATAACTCTGATTAAATAGTGAATTACGTTGATGCTATTGCATTGCGACTTTAGATCATTTAATAGAATTATTTTAAGTGGTTCAACTATTCATCAGCTTCCATGGCAACAAAACAAAAGTATTTGAGCAAGTCTCCAAACAGTTACTAGTACATGTCTGACCAAGGTCATCCACTGGTACCAACAGGTACCAGTCTTCAAATAAAAGTAAAGTGAGCAGAAGAACCTGGAAGAATGAAAAAGGGGCACTATAAATGAATGACAGTAAGCCTTCTTATTTGCACTTATAGCTTTGAAATGAGCAGAAGTCCCTGGCAGCATTGTTTCCTTAGCTTTTTTTTTTTTGGGTTCAAATGAGTTTTCATCACTGGAGTAAAGGGTTTCTTTTGGCTTTAGAAACCTATGCTTTTCACTTATACAAAGTTCTAGTCCTTTCTAAGTCTTTACATCGTATCTAACCATGCCATTACTCTTCTGTATGCTATAAAACATTGTACTGGCAGAGTGTGTTATCTTTCAATTAAAATACCTCGGAGATGACTCACTTCACAAGCCATATTATTAAAAATTGGATTCTAAATTTGCATGAGTTCTCATATTTACCATCATTATGTAATTTTGCAGAGAAATTGCAAAGCACCTTTCACTTCCCCCAGTGAAGCTCCATTGTAGCATGCTGGCCGAAGATGCAATAAAGGCTGCCGTGAAGGATTATGAATTAAAGAAGGCCAAAGGTGCCCCAAAACAGGAATGAAAAATGTAAGAGCCGAGGCTGTCATGGCCGTGGCCAGAGGTGTAACTCCCGGTTTCTTATGTCTGTAATTATTGTTCTCTCGTACAGTAGGATACATTAGTAGGGTGGTGGGTTATGCAATCGGGAGATGTATCTTTTGTAAAAGATGCTAGAAATAATAGTGTGTTATAATAAAAGAAGCTACCGTTTATATGCCAGAATAAAGAAGCTAGAAACAATTTCTGTATCATGATATCAACGAAGTTCATGGTGTTACATTCAGATAGTTTTAAAGATGTTGCATGTCCAAACTATTCCCCAAATTATGGTCTTCAATATTTTTTGCTTTCGGACTGTTTGTCAAAGCTGATTTACGTGCATACAATAATTTGCGTAGTGATGTGAACGCAGCTTATAGATTTGGAAAACCCATAACATGAAAAAAAGAAGATATAATTGTAGAAGTTCTGTAGTGAAATTTTGGGCCTTGTATTGCCGAAGAGATTACAAGTCAGTTTAATTTTGCTAGTCTAGTCTTCTTGCACATTAATTTCAATTTACATGCTACTAATGGTGTGATGTAGCTTGTTGCCAAACTGTTCACGCACATTCATATATCTATTGCGTGTTCAATTGGATAACGCTAGTATGCTAAAGTCTCCAGTTGATTTAAGTCACATGTGCTTAAAGATGAACAGATGTAAGTTCACTGTATGAGTCAGATCAGCTTTACGATATCTCTTCTATCAGTAGTTAAGTTGTCATTGCTTTTCTATGTATGCTTAGTGAGAACATTCCTGATCAGGCAAATTTGCAATATCAGATCGCATTATCATACGTCTTGTATGGGACATGTAAAGAAATATACCAAACACTTTTAGTGTCTTCATTACAGAAACAAACCGCATTGTAAATCTATAGTTAACTCTTAAGCTCAGTTTGTTAGACGACGTTATAGCCTCTATAAAGACCACAACTGTCCAACAATACTCCTATGCATCTCTCTCGTCCCTTCACCCCCTTCCTCTTGTTTTTTCTCCTTTTGAAATTTGGCTTGTTTCACCATTTTAAATTATCTCATGAACAGGATGTTAAACACTAGAATCAACCATCAAGAGATAGAGGTGAGAAAAGGGCCATGGACCATGGAGGAAGACCATGTTCTTGTAAATTACATTACAGTTCATGGCGAAGGTGTTTGGAATAGCCTGGCCCGTGCAGCAGGTGTCATTGCTTATATTTACATGATGTTATATTTTCGTGTTTATTTTCTTGTATATTAGAAAAACTACAAAAAAGCATGGTTTGATATGTTTAGTAATGTCTGATTAGTTATCTTAGGACTTAGGAACAATATATATTTAGTGAATTTTCTTTGTGCCAAGTAAAGAAAGTTTTTGGCCAAACGACTCTCAATATTTTCATAAGTTACTGCTAGCAAAATAATAAAAAAAATGAACTGGCGATATGCCCTGAGCTGTTTTTTTGTAACAAAATTTCTTTAAAAATAGCAGAGAGTGAGATGAAGATTAAAATGCAGAATAATATTATACATTCCTTACTTACAAACTGTTACATTCTTTTTTTAATTTTTAAATTTTGTTGAAAAGGTTTGAATAGGACAGGAAAGAGTTGCCGGCTTAGGTGGCTGAACTACTTGAAGCCAGATGTGAGGCGAGGGAACATAACACCAGAAGAGCAAATGCTAATACTGGAGCTTCATGCTAGATGGGGAAATAGGTTGAATGCTGTTCTTCTTCATGTAAAAAATTATGGAAACCTTATTTACAGGATGCTGTTCTCAAACTTAATCTGTACTTGCAATAAGCATATAAATGTTTATTTTAATCACTTTCTCCAGAATGAATGTGATAAAATACACAACCAGAAACTGGGTTACTGGAACTGACAGATTGAAATAATTTTGAAAAGCAGAGCTGCGGAAAGAACACAGTGTAACTAAATTCTTACCAGTATAAAATTTCTCTTTTCCTTCTCTTTTGGTGCCAGGTGGTCCAAGATTGCAAGACAGCTGCCAGGTAGGACAGATAATGAAATAAAGAACTACTGGAGGACTAGAATGCAAAAGAAGCTGAAACAAGCTGACATGATACAGTACAAATCTGAAATGCTACCTGACAACTCCAGCATGAGCATTTCGCAGAGCAACTACAGCAGTTCGACCTTAGCAGATTATTCCGAGCCCAATCTGACCACTAGCCAGGGCTCATGTGGGACCCTATTCAACACCGACTCGATCAATAGTTTCTGGACAATTGATGCGGATTTTGAGTCATCTATGCAATCTCTCCGGGGTTATTGAATAAATTTTGGATTTGTTGGGGCTTACAAACTAGGAAAGCTTTTGACATTGAACTAAATTATCTTTTGCTTGCGATATGCATTATAGTAACTTTTATATATAGTTATATTTTCATTGCTGTGGCATATATAGAATACATTTGTACAGAGATAATATAGATTGACAGATCTGTCATGTACTGGTTGTGTCAAATATATTTATTATTTATAAATTAAGGTTGTTTTATGTTTAATTATACTAAAGCTGGCTTAATATGTTCACTGAGTTCTCTGATCCTCTTGTAATTGCAAGAATATTATTTCAGGTTTAATATCATTTTCTGCATGGTTCTACAGCTCAAAATGAAGATTTGAGGTTTTATTCAAGATGCTTGGTTGATATTTTGGTATTTTGGCGCAACTATATAGATAACATATAATTAGAACGTAAAATAAGAATCTTCTTATTTGATATTATGTTTTTGAATGAAACCATATGTTCTCTATAGTTTCGTATATTTGAGCATATATTGTGTCCAAAATGTTTGAAAATCTAGATCACACTCTTGATAGTGTAAAAGAAAAAAAAAAAAAAATCTTTGAACAAATTTAAATACCATACTAACTACAAATCATTTATATGATATAAGAAAAATTAGTTTACCTAAAGATTCCATAATTGTCCTTTCAATAGTACTTAAGGCTCTGTTTGGATCATATAAGATTAAGGGTAGGATTAGTTATTCGGGATTAAAATTTTTAATCCTAAACGATTAAGAATAAGTTTTTTGTGATCTAGAGTGTTATTTTTAAATGGTCCAACATTCGGATTAAATTTTTATTCCTAGAGTGTTTGAATCATTTTTTTTATCCGGATTAAAAAGTGGTCATAACTATTTCTTAATCCACATTAAAAAGATGATCCAAACACTCTAGGAATAAGAATTTAATCTAGACGTTGGACCACTTAAAAATAACACTCTAAATCTCAAAAAACTTATTCTTGATCGTTTAGGAATAATATTTTTTAGTCCGAATAACTAATCCTAATTTTATTCTTACATGATCCAAACGGAGCCTAAGTTTATAAAAAAAAAGTAATGGATATGGAAGAATCACGGAGAAGTACCAGAAATTTTGAAACAAAATTTGCAGAGTCCCTTTTTTTTTTTCAATAGATAACAAAATAAAGACTGATCTCTATCAATTAATTTAGCTTGGTATATAACTATATGAGTTCTGATTTTTTTTAAAAAAAAAACTAAAAACATATATTCTATAAGAACTCGTCACTTCTGAAGAAAAAAGGGATCAAGAGTTTAGATTGCTTGGATTAACTCGTTACTTAATGTCACAATTTGCTCCAATTTTATTTTTTATATTTAAAATGTAAATATAAAAAAACAAAATTGGAGCACATTGTCACATTAAGTTCTGAACCTGAAATTCTCTTAGGAAGAAGAAAATCTATATTTAAAGAAAGCAAACTTTACATTTGTTTTATATGATTATATCACGCAATTACTCATCTTTGAAACTGAAACCTTTTTCATTTCTTCATTGGTGACCATCATTGCAATAGGTTCACAGATAGCATTTATGAGCCCCTAGGAAAATTGCATTGACAAGCACGTTAGTGCGCACATGCCCACGGAACCACACGTAAGCAACATAACTGTACTTGACAAATATGCGCCTCGAAATAGCTATGGAATACCAGATCTAGTCTTTTAATTAAGGACTCGAATGCAATTATGTATGTTCCAAATCATACACAAGTTTGATAATAGATGCCTAATATTAGGCATAAAAAAATGATTGACCAAGGAATCCTCATCCTACGCGTGCCTCTTGGAAGACAATACTAGTTGGATTTGGTACGGCGTTGTTGCAAAAGATCAAAACATGTTCATACAGAAGGATCGATGTATCAGTTGCCTGAAATTTACAATTCATTTGCAAATTTTGTGTTTGCATCTCATTTCATGAGTGATCAGATGAAGAGTACAACAGAAATGTGCATGTCATTCGGATGTAAAATATGCTTAATTTTACAAATTAAAGTGGATTATTGGCACATATATTACAATAGTTTTAAAGCTTTGCTTCGAAAAAAAATCTTTAAGCGGCCGGTATAACAAGTTAAAAAATATATTATCATTATATATAGTCTATATTTAAAATATGACTTTGTGGGCACCTATATCATTTCTATCCTGTGCAGATGTGCTTTTCAAAACAATCTGCATATCTGGAAAATCTGATAATCGGCACAAAGCTAGTGTTATAATCGTAGATAATATCACTATACTAAGTTCAACAATTTATTATTACTAAGTTCTTTAAAAAAGTAAAAATACAATTTATCATACTTAAATACAGTTTTAAATATTGGATATATTTAAGACTTATTATCTCCATATTTAGTTAGAACTTTAACTTTGATTTTGGCTTGAAGACGGTGAAATTATGGTCAATTGTATGTTGATTTTAGTTGCAAAATACTAAAATTATGGCCCATTATAAACTTAAGTGCTACCAGTCTAAAAAGAACAATTTATCATGTTCGAAGAGTATTTTATATTCAAATAGTACATCCAAATAGATCAATACGAGTTACAAATCAAAATATCATAAGGAAACAGAAATCCATTTTATTTTATTTTTATATCACGCGAATTAGCGAAAACAATCCCAGTGATTTCATTTCGTGTCACTTTCAATGTAGCGAAAAGAATCCCAGTGTTTCTCTATCTCTTGAAATTTTAATTCTAGTGCTGTTCAAAAGAAATTATTTTCAACAAGATGTTGACAGCTCAATTTTTTTTTTTTTTTTTCCACGGTTGAAATTTCTTCAAGCTATAGAGGTCTCTCTAAAAGCCCTACTATTTATTGTATGGAGACTTGGAGAGTGGAATGGCATGCTCCATTTAGACATTAAAGAAAAGGATTTTGCCATGCCATCTCTTTTCCTTTAAGCTGGATTTTTGTACAGTCCACTTCATGCGTGGGCGGTGGGCCCTATTTCCATTTTGGGGAAGAGGAATTACACTTGTGCTCTGAACCCGTTTTTAGAAGTAGACCCCCCATAAAGGCACGTTATAGTGAAGGGCGTGATTATAAATTTCCCAACACGTGCCGAATAGCATATTTTGGGAAGGATAAAGCAGCTCTAAAATACATGTTTTAGATATTTTACATTTTAGTTAGAAGGCATCTATTGATTACAATGAGTGAAAAACAGAACGTAACAAATTATGTGATAACAAACTTGTATTCCGGTTATGATCTATCCAATGTGGTGCATAACTTTAGATAAATGTTGATCACAAAAGAAAGTTTGAGAAGATTACAAATGCTCATCTAATTTAGAGTACTCTCTAATCATTTTGAGGATATAAAACATCACATTCACAATGTCACCTGGCAGAGAGACTTTAACCATTTATTACATCAGTAAAGACATGAAAAATGGTGCTTCAAATTTTGATATAATTCAGCCCAATGCCAATTCCTTTGCAAAATGATACAATCTAGCGGAACAAATTAGGCCTAGTTATGTGAAATACTTGGTAATGGGTCAGCTATGAGTAAGAATATCTGGGTACCCTGAAAAAATTAATAATAACTTTACTGTTCACTCGAATTTCGAGATTAATTGTAAAAAATTCAGAATTTAAAAAATGACATTGTAGGATCGGCATCCAGGATGCGGATTCTGCAAATTGCTTGGATCGGCATCCCGGATGCCAATTGCCTATCCAATTAAATGCAGATATAACAATGTGTTACATTCCGTTGCTTTGTATATCTTCAAAAATGCTTTGACTCGGTTGCGCAAGGAAAAGACAAAGCCAAGTGTAAGTCCATCAAATTTACATGGAGAACTACATCCATTTATCTAGATTTTTCCAACTTTTGTACATTTTTTTTATTTGCAATTTTGCTTTTTAGCCCTCAACTTTTTTATTATTACAAAACATATAATTAGTGATTAGTAATTAAACATAATTGAAACATCTATAATGAAATATAAGTATATAATTAAATTATTTATGTTAAATACATAATATTGTATATGTGTGTAATACTTATTTATACATATATATATTATGTATCATATATTTTTTATATTAAATACATTTTATTGTATATAATTAAAATATATGATACATATTATTATATGTACATAAAATGTACATATATTTCTATGTATATTTATTTATACATTAAAAAAAATTTATATATTAATATCTACATTTAATGTATAACAAAATTTTTTTATTGGACTATTTTGTAAAAATAATAATTTTAGGGTCATCGGCGAATAAATTCAACAAAAATATATTCAATTTTTTCGCCGATGACCATAAAATTATTATTTTTACAATATAGTCCAACAAAAAAAAATTTCGCCGATCCAAGCAATTTGCAGAATTAGCATCCCGGATGCCGATCCTAAAACGTTATTTTTAAAATTTTGAATTTTTTAGAATTAATCTCGAAATTTGAGTGAACAGTAAAGTTATTATTAATTTTTTCGGCTGGGTACCTAAGGTTACATCTTGGTCTATAAATGGTCCGTTGGTTTTCTCAAATTTTAATAAACTAGACTTTCCTGATTGCCTTGATCCATTACTGGTCATTGGTCAAGCATGCCCAGCTAGCCCTGCACTAAAGGAGGCAGTATTGAAGAGTCCAATTTGGAATAAATCCTCAGCAGTTGACTGGGGTCTGGGGTCGAAGTCCTGTAATGAATTTAGATAAGATTTGCTATTTGAAGAAAAAAATAGAAAATTTATATAAGATTTGTTATTTGTTATTGCTGAAATATTTTCATATAATAAATTGTAAATTGCGCTCAGTTCATTTTATTTGGTGGATGTCCTGTAATGAATTTTAGATAAGTACCAGAGATAGACGGTACCAGTGCCTTTGTTAAAAATTATGGGGAATAGGAAGTTTTAAAAAGCTAGTGAACAAAAATGTGAAAAATAAGAAAGGATAAAAAAGAAACCTTAATATTGAGATTTGTTTCTGAAAAAGCCAGAGTCGAAGAAAAATGACACGTTGTGAAATAAAAGATGGAAAAGTAACAGAGCATTCAAAGATTAATGAACCACTACCTAAATAGTTAGACCAATAATGATTATCCGTACCTTAAATTTACCATGGCAAGAACAATTTTTTACTAGATGCTGTATCTTTTGAGCTAATTCTTTTGATTTTGCTGGTCAACATTCGTGGTGAAGCTGAAAGGTGATTTTCGATACTCAGCATACAAGGATTGGTCATTTGAATATATCTTCACCACAGGAATATGCTCGAATTTCTTCCACTCAGTATCTCTGATTCCTTGGCTAGTAATCTTCACAAGCAGCTCATTTTTACACCAAATTGTTAGTTTCTCCGGCATTGTTGTTATTAAATATTCTGGGAGGGTTTCCATTTGGATATCCGATAATTCCATTATATGAAAAGGTTTAAGGTTCTTGAGTATCTTTAGATTTGGACAATTCCTGATTCGAATTAATGAGAGGCTAGGTAGGTTCGACATCCTCTCTAAATTTGAGTTTTCAAAAATTGCAATACGTTGGACTGATGGTAAATTCTCTACATATCTTATCTTGTCAGTGGCAGTAATTTCCAGGTATTCCAAGGAAATTGCATGGTGTAAAAGACCCCCGGAAAGTGAACTCAATTTGGGACAGTCTTTAATGAATAATTTCTTTAGTTTAGGCATTGCCGGTTGATCTTCCTCCCACAGCCACTCTATCCAATTTGACATTCCTATAAATGCTAGTTCATTCAACTGTGCAAATGGAACGATCAAAGAGTGGGTAACCTCTGTTCTAATATGATCTTTGCTATCATCCAATAAAAATTCCCGTCCGATTTTTTTAACTGATATTGCCCTTTTTATTCGAAGGAAGTCCAAGTTAGGTAGTTGGTCTAAAGAGGGGAGTTGGCGAAAGCATTCACAGTCAGCGAGGTTAAGATATCTAAGGGGTCGTTTGGATGGGTTAGGAATAGCCAATTTCTAGGAAGGAATAAGGATTTTCGTTGGGAAGTGTGTAACTTTGTGAGAGAGATGAATTGTTTATATTAAAATTTATGTCCGGAATTGAAAAATCCCCAAATTCCGGCCCAATCCAAACGACCCCTAAGAAATTTCAAGTTCGATGGGTCTATGCCCACGTGCAACCAATTAGGAAACTGATGACCAAAGTAACCTTTAATTGTGAGACTTTCTAGGGATGGAGGAGGACACAACTCATTTAAGACGTCCTCAGCTGCTTTCTTCTCCGCAATTGTAAGAACTTGAGGTCCATGGTTCGGTGTGTAGGAAAACCTAAGGAACTTGAGGTGAACCTTGTTCTTGAGGTTTGCTTTTTTTGCTACAATGACGTCCAATGCTTTCTCCAAGCTATCTAGATCAAGTTGTAAAATTTGGTACATTATTTCTAAATCTTCTAGGCTGCTGAAATTGCTTGAATTATTATTATACGGCTTGAAACCATAAAGTTCAACTAGCTTCTCTAGCTTTTTTAAGCCTACCGGGAAGACCTCAACTTTAGTATTATAAACTGAGAGATATCTTAGATCTAGCAAATCAAAAATACTAGAAGGGACATCAGATAAATGTTTGCAACATGCAAGACTCAAATATACTAGCCTTTTAAGGTTGCCTATGGAATTCGGAAGACTTAGCAACTTTGATGCACTCAAATCCAAATATCTCAAATGCATAAGGTCATAAAAAGAATCAGAGAGGCTTGTGATATGGGATTTGTAAAAATCTATAATCCGCCGATGAGAAAACGATAAAAGTTGATTGGACAGGGCATCACTTTTTCGATTATTGATGATCAATAAGGTTCTCAGAGATTTTTCTCTCCTAAAAAAATCTGGATTCACCATAGTTTCGTTTATTGATAGTCGACGTAATTTCAACGGAGATTCAAACCTTTGAAAAAATCTATTCTCCCCCATTATAAAATTTTCACCTTTCCCCAAATATCCAGCAAAAGATCTCAATAAATCATGCATTTTGCAGATCCTAAAATCGTAATACCTATGAACTACTTCCAAAAGATTCCGTGAAATTAACCCCTTATAGTACTCTATTCCCAACTCCCATAGTGACAAATCTCCCACATCGCACAAAAATCCTTCTGCTAGCCACAAATAGACTAAATTGTTTATCTCAAACTCAAAATCTTCAGGGTAGAGGGAGCAAAAAAATAAAACATTGCTTTAAATGCGACGGAAGATCCTCATAACTTAAGTAGAACGCGTGATGAAATTCACTCGGCACAGACCACAAATCACTTTTTAAAATGTTTTGCCACTCAGTTTCGTTTTTCTCCCTCCTTCGAAGGACTCCCCCTATTGCTTTTATAGCTAGTGGCAATCCGTGATATTTTTTTACTAGTTTGAAGCCAATATCATTTAAGATCCCACTCTCAATTTGATTGATTGCCACCTGTTAAAATACATTTAATCAAAATTACAAACTACACTGCTTTGTGATGAAAATAATTGAGGGCACTTAGATAAATTAAAATTAATAAATAATGTCCTTGATGTAGTTATTAAAATTGAGAAAAAATATTAAGATGAGCTACACACTTTAGTAAATACCAAGTTTCTAAATTCGAACTAAAGCAGCAATAGCTAACAATAATAATAATTTCAAACAAGACATTTAGTAATCAAAATGTGTGTGTTCTCAATACCAAAAATTCTAATAATGCCAGAAATCGGAACAAACACCAAAACGGCGATATTCAATAAAAACTAAAAAGAGATAAACATTGGATTCCATCCACTAGCTGATAGGGTCCGGTATGGTATTAAAACAATGGTAAAATGTGATGTGTAAGAAAAGAGAAAGCTAGTTATTATTATTATTATTTTTTTGAAAAATCATCTCATAAAGGCGTAATAGCATCTTTTGTCTTAAGTATACCAACAAGAGGTCAATAATTTATATAACTCAAAAAACAAATTGTAAAAAATATCTTAAGGAGATTCAAATCAATAATGTTTGTTACCTATCTATAATATAATATTACACACATATATCATTTTCATTATCAAATTTAGCGATATTAGTTTAATATATTTAAGCGTAGCATAGTGGCTGATATATTATGATGTTGTTATGATGGCAAAATTATTTCTTTCTTTAATCTTATGCAGTATCAATTATTAGTAACATTTCACTAGACATAATAGCGTAACATGAAAAAACATTAATTCTATTATTATAAAATACATTCCATATGGTTTTTCTTAAATTTTAAAAATTAACGAGTAAAGTTCCTTCAGCTAGCATATTTGGCTCTTGTGGTTTCGTTCATGGTTCAAGGGGAAAAAAAAAAAAAGATGAATCGGATAAGACACTTGATTTTTATCAAAAAAAAATTATTTTATATGTAAAAATCTGAAAAAATTAGGAAATTTTCTTTTATCAAAATAAGTTAAAAATATCAATGATTGGAAGAATTAAATTCACTATAATATAAAATTAAAACAATTACGGAAACATGCAGCCTTACTATCAATTTTATATAAATAAAATTAAAAAAAAATCAAAACAATTATATGTATTAGCTAATTTTATTTACAATTTATACAAATTAAATATTTGAAATTAATCACCATATCATAACAAAATGAAAAATTTAAGAGGCGTAATCTAGCATTATCTTTAATTGATATTCATCTCTAATATTTTTATGAGGCGAGTTCCACTGCCTCATTTTTGGTGCAAGAAATACTACTGTTGGGTTAAACAATTAACTCTCGATTTGTCGATTTGCAAAACAACACCAAACTTTTAAACTAATGCTTCAATTTAGTGGATTTTTAGTGTTTTAATTGAAGAATGGCTTGGAGCAAGTGTAGCACAAGTTTGTGTTAGAGATATGTCCTAGAAGCCAATCAGTTGTTGGCTATTATATTAGTTTATGTTGTTGATGATACTTGATCATTTGTTCCTAGAGTTTATTATTGACAGATCATTCAGGTTGAGGATCTGAATTGTAGATCTCTGTGGATCATTCGTTAGAATGACAATAATATCTCTAAAGAGTCTATAGTCTTGATAATTAACAAGGAACATTAATTATCATATAAGACTAGTATGCAAGTTAAGTGATGATTAAGTTCTACAAATCATGGGTAAGGAGTTACCGACTTAATTGCATATGTGTATGTTATTGGAACATAGCACAGGACATAACCCAATGAAATAAATATATGAATTGTGTTATGTGTCATTATTTATTTCATAGGTGTTTGATTCTGAGTTTGAGATGGTTCAGTTTTTCCATATGAGGATAGGTTCTATAAATATCGTCTAACGTTGATTCCTGATAAGGGCTGCTATACGGACTTTATTTATGTTCTCTTAAATTGTGCGGGAAAAAACTGTTCATCAAGACAACCGTATGTCCCTCATTAGTTCACCTAGTGAGTGATGATATCTACTGGGCCCCTTGATGGAGTTGGATCATATGCGCGCAACTAGGCGATCAACTCTAGATCAAGAAACGTATAATCTGCAAGAATGACACATTCCTATCTTGGATTATACAAGGATATCATGTGACATAGGAATCAAAACAATAAGATACCATTTCTTATGCAGGATTGAAGTGCTGTATTGGTACAGTATTTAATTTATGCGAATTGGGAATCATAACGTGTTGCTAGATACCGCTTATGATTAATGGAAATAAATGATGATTTATTTTCATAGCCAACATAGCATAAGTCCTCAAAGGGTCACACAAATAGGACTTTAACCAAACGTGCATTATTTATTTGTTTGCAGTAGCGAGTACTGCGAATATATGATAAGTTGATTAATTAATTATATACCGTTGCGAACCGTTATAATTAATTAACTCAAATGGATCAAATAGAAATAATATAATGTATATGCTAATTCTAAATTAATTATTAATATGTTAATAATTAAGTTCGTTCAACGTATATTTATTATACTGAGCTAATCGGTCTTTTGTTTAATCAGTTAATTAAAAGTCCGATTTGAGATGGATTAATGGAGTGGATTAATGAGCTAATATAATATGTTGTGTAGCCTATAATTACCCATTAATTTTCGGATTTTGAGGGGCAAATCTGTCCAGATAAAATTGGAAGAGAGATAGGCTTCATATATAGCAACGTCGTTTATGGAAACACCAAGGCTTGACCTAATTCTCTCTCTCCCTCTCTCTCTCCCTCTCTCTCTAGCCGACGGCTCAAGCAAGAGGGCAGAATTTGTTCTCCTCTTGCATGCGCCTCCATCTCCCTCTCTAGCTCATGTGTTGAGCGATTTTTCCTTCCAGTTAAACAGTTAACCGCGCGAAGGAGTAAAACAGGGAATTAGCTATCGTCTCGGACAAGCTAGCACTTGTCTTGAGACTTTGGTTAATCTTCTAGGTGGACTCGAGGCAACCGGAGGCAGCCGCGAGGGTGACGAGCATGCCACCGACTTCAAGAGATTGGATTCGAGCCTCGCGAATACGATTTCGTGAGAGGTAAACCTCCTACGCTTCTCCTTTTACGTGTTAATTACTTGAATAACTAGATCCGTTTTTCGTGCGTGTTAATTGATTGTTAAATGTTAATAAAAATTAAAACTGCACATGAACTTGAGTTTCTAACAGTGGTATCAGAGCGCTGGTCGTTATTCAAGTGTTTAACATTTTTAAATCGAGAAACTAGTAATTAACAATGTTAATTAGTGATGTGTATGCTTGCTGTTCTGGAAAAAACTGTTTTCCTGTATTGTTGCTTGTTTTTCGTGATATAAATTTCTCTGGAATTTTTTCTCTCTTACTGAAGGTTGTAGATCTTTGAGTCCTGGTTCTTTTGGTTCACTATTTTATAAATAGTTATGAATTTTTAGTGATTTAAATGGTAACGGTGCGCAGATCTGCCGTTCTGCTGCACAGTTCTGTTGGTATGGCAAAAAGGACGTATTTTTGGAAAATAGCTACCTGTAACTTTTGACTAGGATTATTATAAATTTGATGCTCTTTCTGGATATGTGTAAATTGTTGCATGTTTCAGATTTTATGTGGATGTTCAAGTATGAAAAGAGACGAAGTCGTCAGATCTGTTTTTCCAAACAAGCTGGTTGTTTTGTTAAACTGTAATTATTGAAAAAACTTTTACAGAAAAGTGTTTAAATAGAATTGTTCTATTTCGAGTTGAGAATCTGTGAAAACTACTTTCATAATTTTTCGATGAAGTTTGATGCTTCAACTGGGTCAAATAGTTTCAGTCGTCAGTCTGTTTCAGAACAGGGCTTCTTGTTTGTTTGCCGTTTAACTCGATGATTTTGAATAGACCTTTGTGATTCTCTTTTCATGGAATGATAGCCTAGTATGTAAAGTAATTTTCTATGTAAATTTTTTGCTTGAAAAATATCAAGTGGGTGATCACACAGACCGAAAGGTTGAGGACAAAACAGAATTTTCTCTAACGGCGCTTCGCGCGCTGTCTGGGATTTTGTTTTTTTTTATTCTCCCTAATGGTAGCTGATCTCTCCTTAAAAATTTTACTGGTAGTTACACTCATTGCAAGGAGCTCTCTGGATTTATTTCGGATTTTTTTATGACCGAAAAATATCGGATTTTATCGGGTCCCAAATTGCTTATTTTAATTAGTTAAAATATATTCTAATTAATCAAATTAGTTGAAATATTAATTAGAACACTCCTTAAATACCTTCCTTTCTGTTTTTGGATTGTTGATTAAATTTCAAAGGTTTAAACAAGTAGTTATAATGTTAAGCCTTTTTGCATTTGAAAAACAGGCGCAAGCATACACAAAAACTCTAATTAATGAAGTTAATTAAGAACAAGTGAACATATATATTGTATATGTACTAACTCTGTTTTGTAGGAGGATCGTGGGTTTAGTATGGCTCAAGATTTCAATGCCTTGTGGTTTGTAAATGTATGCATGTGTGAATGTGTGTAATGTGGCCTTTGGTGCCATTAATTAATTTTGATTAATTTTAATGTAACTTGTGAGGCTTGCATGCCCCTAAGGCCTAGGAGGAAATTATAATTTTTTCACATGTATCTATTTCCATTAATTATAGGATATGATCAATATAATTAGTGGGAGGGCTTGAATTAGATTAGTCTTGCTACATGGAGATGCGGCGAAGACTAATATGCAAGCTGGAGCCATACAAACCCACAATAATTTTTGTATTTGAGATGCTTATTGTTATGTGATTGTTTGCATGCTATGAAATGTCATAGGATAGGTATGAGTGTATGTTGACACGACCACCAAACAAAGTCGCATAATGAATGTCCCAATTAATTTGATTAAGTCGACCGCCATCCTTCTCTCTATCCCTTTCACGTCGCTTGCCTTCTCATGGCACGGTCCGTCCAAGCGGACGTCATGGTTGTCATGCGATAGTCGGGGTACAAATAAAGAAGATTTGTTAGGAGCAAATAGAGAGATGTTGCTTATCGATAGACCCAACTAGAGTTTGGACATCGGGGCGAAGTTTGTAAATATATAGATATTCACAAACCAAGAGTCATATGGTTGATATGACTGGTTGGAGAACCTACCTTGTCTAGTTAAGTAAGGTGACGTGCCATAGCAGGCTCTACTTGATGAAAACGAGAATCTTGAAAAACCAACTACATTTGGGACATTAAATAAATATAGTGGGAGTTTTGTTTATCATTATAAATAAAACATTGCATAAACTAAATGACTTTAAATTGAAATTGTTATAGATACTAAATGTATTAATTTCGTTGCGATCAATCTTTGAATTTGAACTATCTCGTTTCTAAAGGTATTTACTTGGAGAAGTAATACCGATTCCTAAGACATGTTCTTGGCGAAGAGAAACTTGAGCATGTTTATTCCCAAAAATATTCCTCAACTTTCCAAACGTAGCATCGTGATGATTGATTGACTTTTATGAAAAGTTATTCAATAAAGCGGATGCCGATATCCTTATTTTAGGATCTCTAGACCTTTGGATTAGAGAATTCATACGGACTAGATTTGACTCCTACGCTCGCATCCACTTACTCAAGAAGGAGTTCTTAGAGAAAGTAGATGTTGTCTCCATCATTTATGATCGAGTAATGGAGCATGAATTAAGTAAGAGAAACTTCTTTTAAGAAGGTATATGAAGATTCTATTGGCTTGCGAACTGAAAGATTTGAGTAGCTAATTGACAACTAGAGATATCAAGATCTCCAATATCAAGGGTTGTTGATATTGTCATACGATCTCTTTCTAATTAAATGAAGGATATGATGTTACATTTCGCAAATTTGTTTGTGCAAATTGTAATTAGTTAAGTATTTAAGAAATACTTCGCTTAAGTATGAGTTGAGACTTCAAGACCCTCAATTGTGACCATGTGTCACATGAGATGTTTCATTTGCCATTTATGGAGGCATTTGAAAGGATGTCCGAAGTACCATGATTATCGTGTTAGAAATGTTTTAATCCTTTAATAAGTATTTGTCATTCAATTTATCTCACTATCTCCAATTCATTCTAGTAACTTGGTACTAGTTCATGTGCTCGCATTTAATGAAATGTGAAGGCAATGAAGAATGAGAAAAAGTTCGAGAGTAGTAAGCAAAACTCCGTATAAAGAAATGACTTATTCATTTAAACCATTACCATTGGATACGTAGAGTTGTCTTTACTAATAGGAATTGTAGGTCGAGTGCCTCGTTCCTTACATTCTAAAACTTTATCTCTTTTCATATAGATGATGGATGATTACGTTTTGTAAAAGACAAGCGATGTTCTTTTATTGAGGATTTGTTTATATGATTTCATGCATATTGCTTGAATATGCTTGAAATGGATAAACGGTTTTTGAATAACAAATAAAATGCGTAAGACTTCACATAAAGTATTTGACTTTCGTGTGAAATGACCGCTTAGTCATACATAAACGAGAATCGTATTATGAGAGTCTACATAGCGTAGAGCTCGTGGATCAATTCTATTGCGAATTAATTGAGATATGCTGATCATGTTTGTTAGATGACATAAGCACCTTTGACCTATAAAGGTTTAAGGACGAGTAGCTTGATTAGGACTTATACATATCGATGTATGTAGACCTATAAGTACTTGTGTAATGAAAGGTTGTTGACACTTTACTACTTGACCGACGATCATAGTAGATATTAACGTATCTATTTGGTAAGGTATAAGTGTGAACCTTTTGACAAGTTCAAAGGAGTTCAAGAGTGAAGTTGAAAGACCATTCAAGAAAGTTATAAGTCTTACAATTGATCATGATAAATAGCTAAGTCATATGATTTGATGTATTATCTAAAGAGTATGAAAATAGTTTCACAACTCACTCTATTAGGAACATTATATTAGTATAGTGTGTCCAAGCATGGAGGCATCGAACTTTATTTGATATAGTTCGATCAGTAATGAATCGAAGTGACTTAATCGACTCACATTAGGGATTTGTGTTTGAGGACAATAATGTTTACACTGAATAATGTTCTATCGAAGTCCATTGAGAAAGATATCTTACGAGATTTGATCTTTAAGTACATTATTTCTCAAGATTTGGTGTTAAGAAGCTTATTTCAAGATTTGTTGATTGATAAGTTTGGACCCAAATAGGACGCTTAATGTTTTGTAGGATACCTTAAATTAATCAAAAGATACTACTTCTATGAACATGATAAGAACAAACTAGTTGTTGCTCATCATAATGTAGTCTTGAAGAATAAAGTTCTCAAGAAAAAATAGTGGGAGTAAACTGAGCATTAAAAGAGTTTATGCGTCACTACAAGAAGTACTATTATGGGAAACTTGTCACTCTATACATGGTGCTTAGTGGGAGTTGAGCGGAACTTCATTCACAAGCCGTTGTGAAAAGAAACAAGTTCGTCAGCACGCTCGCTTCTAATGAGGACTAAACAATCTCACGAGCTGATGATGTTTGAGAAACTCATGAAATATATTAGGATTGAGAACTTATTCTACAAATCGTTGTGGAAGAAGTTCCTGAACCTCGAGCACCAATCCTACAAAAGGTCAACGAGAGTGAATTACCAAAACCGAAAGGTACTTGGACTTCACGACATCCTCGTACTTGACATGTGAGGATCTGTTGATAAATTAAGAACCGATGGAAAGACCCGATTCTACAAGTATAGTTTGAATCCATGTGATCTTTAAGTGCAATCCATGTGTGACAACAGGGTATAGACCTTTGTTGATGTTCATGAAGGAGCAATCCATCAAGAACTTTCAGATCTTTAAAGGAAAGATTGATATGGATGGTAAGTCGACTATGTACAAAGCACAGCTTCACGCTTGTAGCTATATCTAAGTTGACAGCGAGTTGACTATGTACAAAGCACGGATTCTCGCTTGTAGCTATGTATAAGTCAGTCAATAAAGATCATTCTAGCAGTAGTTGCATTTCATTGATATATGGAAAGGTACATCAAAACCGTCTTCGTTGATTGAATGAAGAAAGATGTTATGTATATAACACAAATCAAGGTCTTGATTGATGTATTGCTAGAAATATATGCGTGCTTCAAGGATTCATTAATGGATCGAAGCGAGCACTATGGAATAAATATTTTGACCAGGAAGTCAAGGAATTGATCTTCGTCAAAAGTATCTTGTATAGACAAGATATTCAGTGGGAGCATAATTGTATTATTTGTATTGTAAAAGATAACTAGATATTAATTGGGAAATAACATTGATTAAATGAATATTGTCAAGATCTCATTGAAGAATGATTTCTTGGGCAAGATCACCTAAATCCTAGGAAGCAAAATCTATGGAGATATATTATGATGGATGTTAGGTTCGAGCAAATGTATATATAATGACGAAATGTTCTAGAAACATGAAAGGTAGACTCCAATAAAGGATGTCAAACCACGTCATATAGCGTATAACTTGAGTTTGACTCAGTTTATTGCAACTCAATTTGAGAAGAAGTGAATGAAACGGTTCAAGCATTCTTTCATCATGAGTTTAATTATGTACGTCATACTTATGCACATGCCTCAATGTGTAGTATCCAAGGAGTATGACAAACAGTTATCAAATAGATACAGGAGAAGCGCATTTGGAAAATAATCAAAGGATATTCTCAAGTACCTTATGAGAAAGAGAGATATATTTTTCATTTATGATGAAAAGGAGCTCGTGTAAGTTGTTACACTGATGCCAGATTTCAAAAGATTGATGTAATCACAATTGACCTACATATTTTGCTTAAAAGTGGTGTTGTAAGTTTAGAAGGTGTTCTAAGTGGAATATTATAACCGTTTCCGTCACCAAAGCAAAATAGATAGCAACTTGTGAAACAACGAAAGAGAATAGTTTGGATCAAAAAGTTCTCAGTCAAGCTAATATGGTTCTATGCATCTCGAACCATAACTTAGTCTTGAAGAACCCAATATATAATTGGTGATCCAACTATGATCTATGACAGTATCGCTTGATCTCATATGTTGATGATCAAGAACATATATATAGGAGTATATAAATGTACAGGGTCAAACAAAAGTGGATAGTTTCGCGAACACAGCGGAGAGTCTAACATGACCTCTACCTTAACCAGTATACGAGATGCTATCGAACATCCATACGTAATGGACGTATGAGTAACTGGTTTTAAGCGTATTATTTCTTTCGAGGTTCGAGACATGTATATATATAGATATATGACATCGTTCTCAGTTCTTCATTGGCTAGAAGTCACTGCTGATTGACTCTAGGCCAAGTGGAAGATTGTTAGAGATATGTCCTAGAAGCCAATCAGTTGTTGGCTATTATATTAGTTTATGTTGTTGATGATACTTGATCATTTGTTCCTAGAGTTTATTATTGACAGATCATTCAGGTTGACGATCTGAATTGTAAATCTCTGTGGATCATTCGTTAGAATGACAATAATATCTCTAAAGAGTCTATAGTCTTGATAATTAACAAGGAACATTAATTATCATATAAGACTAGTATACAAGTTAAGTGATGATTAAGTTCTACAAATCATGGGTAAGAAGTTACCGACTTAATTGCATATGTGTATGTTACTGGAACATAGCACAGGACATGACCCAATGAAATAAATATATGGATTGTGTTATGTGTCATTATTTATTTCATACGTGTTTGATTCTGAGTTTGAGATGGTTCAGTTTTTCCACATGATAATAGGTTCTATAAATATCGTCTAACGTTGATTCCTGATAAGGGCTGCTATACGGACTTTATTTATGTTCTCTTGAATTGTGCGGGGAAAAACTGTTCATCAAGACAACTGTATGTCCCTCATTAGTTCACCTAGTGAGTCATGATATCTACTGGGCCCCTTGATGAAGTTGGATCGTATGCGCGCAACTAGGCGATCAACTCTAGATCAAGAAACGTATAATCTGCAAGAATGACACATTCCTATCTTGGATTATACAAGGATATCATGTGACATATGAATCAAAACAATAAGATATCATTTCTTATGCAGGATTGAAGTGCTGTATTGGTACAGTATTTAATTTATGCGAATTGGAAATCATAACGTGTTGCTAGATACCGCTTATGATTAATGGAAATAAATGATGATTTATTTTCATAGCCAACATAGCATAAATTCTCAAAGGGTCACACAAATAGGACTTTAACCAAACGTGCATTATTTATTTGTTTGCAGTAGCGAGTACTGCGAATATATGATAAGTTGATTAATTAATTATATACCGTTGCGAACCGTTATAATTAATTAACTCAAATGGATCATATAGAAATAATATAATGTATATGCTAATTCTAAATTAATTATTAATATGTTAATAATTAAGTTCGTTCAACGTATATTTATTATACTGAGCTAATCGGTCTTTTATTTAATCAGTTAATTAAAAGTCCGATTTGAGATGGATTAATGGAGTGGATTAATGGGCTAATATAATATGTTGTGTAGCCCATAATTACCTATTAATTTTTGGATTTTGAGGGGCAAATCTGTCCAGATAAAATTGGAAGAGAGATAGGATTCATATATAGCAACGTCGTTTATGGAAACACCAAGGCTTGACCTAATTCTCTCTCTCTCCCTCTCTCTCTAGCCGACGGCTCAAGCAAGAGGGCAGAATTTGTTCTCCTCTTGCATGCGCCTCCATCTCCTTCTCTAGCTCATGTGTTGAGCGATTTTTCCTTCCAGTTAAACAGTTAACCGTGCGAAGGAGTAAAACAAGGAATTAGCTATCGTCTCGGACAAGCTAGCACTTGTCTTGAGACTTTGGTTAATCTTCTAGGTGAACTCGAGGCAACCGAAGGCAGCCGCGAGGGTGACGAGCACGCCACCGACTCCAAGAGATTGGATTCGAGCCTCGCGAATACGATTTCGTGGGAGGTAAACCTCCTACGCTTCTCCTTTTACGTGTTAATTACTTGAATAACTAGATCCGTTTTTCGTGCGTGTTAATTGCTTGTTAAATATTAATAAAAATTAAAATTGCAAATGGACTTGAGTTCCTAACAGTTTGTGAGTATCAAGAGACTTCATTAGACTAGCTAGAGTCATTCGTTTAGGTATATTTAATCTCTAAACTAATCTCAATCAGTTTGCTGTTAAAATGCTCAGTTTTTCTGTCTAACGTCATACAACGCCATTTAGCGTTACACAACGTTGAGAAAATTCAGACTGAAATAGCAAAATCTCTGACAAGCGTGAGGCAGCGTCTCACAACGTTCACTGGCGTTGGGTAACGCTGAATCACAGAGTTGTATAACGCTCAGTAGCGTTGTACAACGAGATAGTGAGAGTTCATGGAACTTAGTCTGTTCTTCTTGTCAGAACATTACACAACGATCCATAGAGTTGCACAACGTTACTGTCCACCATTGTGTAACGCAAAATCAGCGTTGTATGATGCTCTGTTGACTTTGTCAGATGTGTTCTCATCGATACCATTTCGTTTACCAATGAAACAGTCGGAACTTTTGACTTTACACTCCTTCGTTGTGTAACGCTCTCTGACGTTGCACAACGCTCTGGTAAATGAAACAGTCGGAACTTTTGATTTTCCACTCCTTCGTTGTGTAACGCTCTCTGACGTTGTATATCGCTCTGACAAATTCCAACGGAACTGTCGGAGTATTCCTTTGGCTGTATGTTCCTCCGTTGTGCAACGCTACAGAACGTTGCACAACATTCTGACAAATGTCAACGATAATATAAAATAGCCGTTTGAAATTTCAACGGTCATATTGAACGTTGTATAACGCCATATAGTGTTGGACAACGTTTAAAATGATTTTTGACTGTTTTGGAGCTGTTGACGCCCTCTATTTATACCAGGCCATTTGGGACTGGTTTGACACTTTTGAAACCTTGAAAAATCTCTCTTTTTCAGCTCCAAACAGCTAGAACCTATTCTCTCTTGTTCTTGAGCATTTTTCTTGCAAAATCATTGACATTAGAGTGCATCAACCAAACCCATAGTTTCATTAGCTAGATTATTGAATGATTTGGTTGAGAACCTCAATCCCTTGTATTATTTGGTGATTAGTTAGAGATTAGGCCGATCCGCCTCGAGTTTCTTGTGACGAGGTGATTCGGTTCGCATTTGTAGACCCGTTCGGTTGGAATAGAATGGAGAGCGCCCGATTTAGTGGTCGCGAAACTCCCGGACACGTACGACTAAGGCTAGCTCTATCTAGCGGGTCGGAACTCCGTAATCACATCGCTTGTCATCTCTCTCTCTCTCTCTCTCTATTTACATTATATTTGACTTGTGTGTTTGATTGTTTGTGTGTGAACCAACTTGAATTGTTTGAATTGTTAATTTCTGCAAAATTGTCCAAACCGGTTTAGGATTTGAATTTGTGCCTATTCACCCCCCTCTAGGCCTTTATTTAGGAACAACAACTACAAATTATATTTTTTAATTATTATTTATAAATTTCCAATTGAAACATTTAGTCTAGACCGTTGATCATGTTTAACTTCATGAGCAACATGTTCTACAAAATTTTATAATTATTCTATTTTCTTGTAACATACAATACATTAAGCATGAAAAAACGCTCTTTAAGAAAAATACTAAGCCGTCAATTTTAGTCATCTGGTCAATCAGAGCGTGGTAAAGCAAAAGTTTCACTCTCTTTTGGCAAAGTGCAAATATGAATAAAAATGTGACACCCCGTCGAATACCGTAACTAGACGATGCACGACGGAGTGCCCGCCGCGGACGCCTACAGCACCCGCAAGGCTTAACCAAGTCTAATTTACAAATTAAAAGTTAATTATATACAATTAATATACATGAAAAAAATATAAGTTTATAAATATTTACTTTAATATAAGATTAGTACTACAACAGTCTGGTTCATATACCACAAAGTCCAAAGGCCTGCTACTCGTCTTGCTGTCCAGCACTCGGTCTGAAACCTGAAACCCACAACCAATAGTGGAAACAATGCAAAAACAGAGAGTGAGATAAATATAATTTATCTCAGTGCAGTTTTTAATTCCAGTCACATGAACTTGTACTGTACATGTCCAGAAACTAACTACCGTACCAAGTTAAACTGATAATAATAAAATATATAAGCAATACATAAACAATTCAATTCATATATGCAGTACAAGTATAAGCAAATGAAATGCAAAGGAGCACGGCTACTTATTCCATTTGCAATTCAAATACAATTCGGCAATTCAAAAGCCGGCTCGATTTGGACATCTATCTAATGCAGGTCTGGTATATCACAAGTCAATCATTTCAGTCATTTCATTCAGATACCGCGAATCACCTTTTAAGATGGTTGCCAATGGCCATAAAATTCCATTTACCATGCATTCAGACAATTCCAAATCATATCACTATAACAATTCGAATAACAAATATACCACAGGTCGGGAACACTCTCCTCCCTTGGACCATTCTAGACTGGTACCGTGTCGGGATCCGGATCATAAGCGCTTAAGTCACGGTGTTTGGCCAGACGGGTCATGACTCCGACTCCAAACAGATGGAGTGCTTTTTCTCAACCGAACAAGTGTATCAGAAGAAATTACAGATTCTCAATTTAATCAACTTGGCAACCATTCAACATGCAATTAATTTAACAAATACTCATAATAGTTCAATATGATAATTCAAGCATATATATACGAAATGATAAATATGCACACAAATAATTTAGACATGAAATGCAAATAGTTATTTCCTAGCATGCAAGTAAAGCTCATGTAAAATCCGCACCTGATCAATAAAAAGCAGCAGCAAAAAGCAATACAAGACAATCATAATGACCCTTAGTCGTATTAGCTGTCCTTGGCTCCGATACACAACTGCTTGACTCTAATTGAAATAATTTACAAATAAGTTCTAATAACAACTTATGATAGAAAGAAAGTTGAATTCACACAAACAACCAATCAATAAAAGTCCATATGTGTGGTCTGTTTAGAATGGCTACTATACTTACTTTCTATCACCATAGAATTTCATTTAAATGTCTAGACACACAGCCCATTAGACAACTTAGGCTTAAGCAATTTGTTCCCTGAATAACATGCAACCCCTTGGTACCAACTGGTACCAAGTAATACCACACTTTTTAACTCAATACTTTTATCTAACTAACCAAATACGGTCTGATTTTGGTATTTATTCACCATAGTCTTTAATTTGCAACTATTACCAATCATTTCTAAACAATATTCAATTCGGTTTTGGGCCATTATTTACTATAAGTCCTAAACTTTTATAGATATATTTAATCAATAAAACCAAGAAAGGAACCCAAAATTGCAGCAATCAAATATTATGCAAAGAAACCTTCAAATTTGAAACACTAATTTAGACAAGAAATTTCAGCTTTGCATTAAAATCAAAATAAAAGGAACTTATGCACCAACGTCCTAATAAACATAATCAAATTTCAGTTTTAATTTTATTTATAGAATTATGCACTAAAGCCCTTTGTTTTGTGATCTTTACCAATACATAGCTTGATGCAGAAATCAAGAGAATGGAACGTAATTTAATGAAAACTTAATTTTGTAAGCAGACAAAACATTTTCATTAAATCCATAATATCAATTTGGAGACCGAGTTCAATCTATATAAAGAGAATGACAACTTATATAATTATTAAAATATGGTAATTACTCGTAAAAGTTTCTGCATAAAGAAAGAAAATTTTCATCCAATGAAATTATTCAAAGAAATATTTAAAAATAATAAATCACCAAATTTAAAGAAAATATCCACTAAATTTTAATCAGTTAAGTAATAGAATAGAAAAGATGATAATTTTACTCAATAAGATGGTACAACGATGGAAGAAGATGGAGCTTGCTTTTATAGTTCCACTTCGGTTTTGAGCTCGCCACAACTTGAAAATTTGCTTCCTAAGCACAATTCCTATTTTTCTTTGGATTTTCCTTCAACCTTTCATTTTAGTAATATGGCTGAATATTTAAGAGGAACACGAAGGACTTGTAGCTTGTTTTGGAAATGAGAGGAGCTATGTAACAGAGAGATAAATTTGGGCGAATTTAACAAGAAGAATATAAGCGGTTAGAGGAAATGGAATTAGTGGGTGAAGCACTCGATGTATGACACAAACCCTTCAAATATGTATGACATGTGGGGTCCTTGTAAGTGAATAAGAATTAATTAAACCACCCAACAAGACTCTATGACAAGTAGGGCCAGTTTGTAAGTGAAATAAAGATGCTATGATTAATTGGTTCTGTGAGAAGGACATGCTAAGATATGGCATAATAATAGAAAAGAGACTTACAAAAGCAACTGTTACATAATATCAAAATCGGCCAAGAAATAAAATCTATTTTTCTTTTATAGTTTCTTGAATACACCACTAATAAGATTTTACTACCTTAATTTTGTAATTCATTTATGCAGAACTATAATATGTTGAAGGAAAATTAAGCACCAACAATCATAATTCATTTAAACACTCAAAATTTAAGAACAAAATTTTCAAGGACTTAGAAAGAAAAACACTTGATATGACAAATTTTATGAAACATCTAAGATCAGAAAATTTCTCCATTAATTGTGTGAAGTTTTAACATCTACGAGAGTTTTCAATCACCTCGTTAATTGATAGGTTAAAAGTATAACTAAAAGGTTATTGAGCTACAAATTAATTAAATCTCCAGTGATTTGTGCATTGATATTTGCCATTTATACAGGTTAAATGTTTGGAAGTCATCATACCAAAAGAAAATGTAACAATTTAAATTTAAATACAAAGCGATGTTTGATATCTAAAAATCGATCCAAGAATATTAAAAAATTACAAATTATTATGTGCTCTATGATCCAATCTGATCTATTATAGTGTTCTAAAAAAACATGTTCTTTACCAAAAATATTTTTAGTATGATACAAGTTTTATAAATCATGAAATTTAATTAAGTTCTTTTTTTTCTGTTATACAGGTTCTAACCTTTTTAATGTGGTGATTGATAACTCACGTGGATATTAAAATATGCAGACAATACTAAGGAAAGTTTGCTGATCTCAGATGTTGGATATTGTTTTATTGAAATTTGTACTTTAGCAAATAGAGAACGAGCGGACGCAGCTAAATGGAAATTTTGTTTTACCGCTGGTTGACCAAATGACAAGAACTGACGGCTTCATGTGTATTCCGAGTTCAATATATATACTGTATATTGTATATTATAAGAAGATAATATAATTAATAAAAAGTTAAATACAGAAAACAATAGAACCGTTTAAGCAACAGGGCGCAGTACTCGCAGAAAAATATATCATATCGCTTCAGCAATTCAAAAAGAAATCGAAATGTTGTTGTTTGAACTTGCTCAAGAAGTCAAGATAAATCAGTTCATCTATTAGTTAATTAATTGGACTAACTAATTATATAATTTTTTTTCTTTTTGTAATGACGAGGAGTCTGAATTAAGCAAAGTTCCTTCTTCGAAAATTTCAGCATACAATTAAAATAATTTTATGTACCTGTTTGAAAGGACCAAGCATCTTCGTCTGATAATTTCTCCACATAATGTGTTGTTGTGGCATTCATGAATCGTGCAACATTGCCATCTCGACTAGTGACCAGTAATCTACTGCCACGAGCTCCACCAATCATGGCATCACGCAATAGCCCATCCCAAACATTTTGACTCTCAGGCCACACGTCATCCAAAACAAGAAAAAATTTCTTGCCTCGGACCAGCCTCTCGAGCATTGGCACCAACTTTGATCTCTCCTCAGCAGCACTGTGGTGTCCTCCAGCCTCTCGAATAATACATTTGAGCAATTCCATCCCTTTAAGATCTTTTGACACACAAACCCAAAATTTTAGATAAAACTCCTCCTGAATCCTTTGATCATTAAAGATCTTTTTGGCGAGAGTGGTCTTTCCTATTCCAGGCATCCCCACAATAATAGCAATAACGCTAACATTTTCTGTCACATCCATCTCTTCCTTAGTTAGCCACTTCACCATTAGTTTTGTATTTTCTTCAATCTTATCGCCGACAACATCATCTAGGACAATTGATGGATAGGTTTGAAGGCCAATGTCTATGTTTTCTCGACAAACATTAGATGGCCCAACAATATGTTGCAATTCTATCAAACCCAAATCTGACGTCATTTTAGCAATTTGGTCTAGCCTTGAATTAAGCTCCTTGATTTTTTTACCGACTTTGTGAGCAAATACAGGGTTACGGAAACAAGAAAGAAAGTTTATGCCACAACTGAATTTTGAACAGGAAGGATGATCATAGAGGGTACGGCGGTCCTCAGCCTTGATCTGGCAGAGGTCCATGAGGTCGTCAGCATCATACATGACATCCTTGAGCCGCAGGAGCCATCGTTCGATGCGACTGTCCTTGCTCTGCTTCGTCTCTGCATCGGAGAGGACGCATTGGATGTCACGTATAGTCTCCCCGAGTTTTTCAATCTCGCCAGAGATACCCAGCAACATGCCCACCTCATCCTCAACCATCTTTCTTAACATGTTGCTGAAATTACCGAGGAAAGCGCCCAGTATCATCGCCATCTCTCAGCAACACAACTAGGTGGATTATACGCGGAAATGGTAGAATTGATTTGTTGGTTAAATTTGTTTTGCTCCAAGTACTTTCCGATAGATCTAATGTAGATGCCACAACACAAATAAAATAATATCAATGATTGGTGCGGACTTTCTACTATTATCGCCAGGATCGATCAAATGAAAATCTTTTAGTGGGACGTTAGATATTGGGAATAAACTAATTTCATAGAATTGACGACGTATAGTATCACTCAATAATTTTAATTACTTGAATATTTTAATAATCATAAAGATGAAACTTTAAATTTGTAATTCAATTTTGCATAGATAATCTAAAGTGCTATATATGAATATAAAAAAGATGATAACATTTAGTATACACTTCACTTCAAGCAAGTGGCCTTGATCATTTAAAACCTTGATTTTAATTGTTTATATTAAATTTAATTAGTACTATATATATATTGGCTAAAGTACACTCCAGCATACGGATCGTTCGCATGCTGGAGTCGTTTTTCAAAATAGGGAGGAGAAGAACGAGGGCATACAAACACAGCAGATATTTTCAGTGTGGTCCTAATCAGAGAAGCCGAGGTCCATGTTGAGCAGTTGAGGCCATGCGTGATGTTGTCGCTATAAAACAGATTGGTCAGCTACCAGCATGAGTGCATCTTTCAGACAAGTTGACATGTCAGCATTCTTTACCTTCAAATTACATTTGTTTCAGTCATACTACAGTAAAATCTATAATACAACAATCAAATACCAGTACAGCACTACAGCACCACAATCTATAAATTGACATATGACATCACTAGAGACAACTCACTACTCTTGTGGGATACAAATATACACAAACAACCAAATCAATCATTCAAACGTGGCCAGGTATGCAAATATTTGAAAATTAGTTAGGGGCCTTCCTGTGGCGAGATAAGCAAATATTAAAAAATAGAGAAGGGACCCACCTAACTGCTGAGGTTTTTGGATTGCTTGCTAGCAACTCTCTGAAATTTTATTTTCCAATTAAACTCCTTAGCCTGCAGCAGCACATCTGTAACAAAATAAAAGGTGACCTAGTTATTGGAACATTCAAAGGCTAATGAAATAATGATTTTAATAGTCAAATAGGTAAATTATTTATGAAAATTCACAAACCCTTACTGTGGTAGAATTCTTTTCCTTTGAATGTCAGATAGCTCTGAAGTCTGAACATTGCTTCACATATTTTATTCAATAAATTTAGTTTCATAACCATAGCAAAACAGTTCTATATATTTCTGTCAGTAATCTATTTCTCCTAGCTTCTTTTTATCAAATGTGCCATTAGGTTTTGTTATACAATCTAATTTCTCCTTTGGGCATGGCCAATCAAGTAGAATATTGTGTTCTCATGGTTCAGGAAAAATAGAATACGAAATTGATCAGTAGTATTGGATGTTTAATTGAGGAAGAGAATCTGAATTACCGTTTAGAAGTTGCAACAATAAAATAATGCAGTCAGTCAATGTCACAATTGATCGATCATAGTGTACTTGCTTAATTAGGCTCGCAATAAACAACCATCCGAAGTAATCTACAACTCAACAAGAAAAGCCAAAAAGATTAAACGGATTAGCAACAAATAACTACTCAATTTTTCCAAAATTGCTTTATGTTGGAAAGAAACGAAACAGAATTAAAAATAAAAATAAAATCTCCGCAGACCCTGGCAATGCCTCAAATCAACAGCACGCTGCATCGCACCAATGGCCTCTCAGACGCTTCAATTCCCTCCCTCTTCTTTCCCGTTCTCATTTACTAGACGGCTAGACCTCAAAACTCAGGCGGATGGATTGGAGCCAGGAGCCCAGGAGGAAGAGGAAAACTCAAACAAGTAGGCATCTGAAAGAGAAATACCTAACGGATGTCGGAGGGCACGAAGCTCCCTGGGTAATACAAGCGAAATGAGGAAGAGAAAATAAAGAGAGGCGGGGGCGGAGTCAGAGAGACACAGGAAGAGAAACGAGGGAGTAAACGGTTGAGAACTTGAGATCATAGCAGTCAACAAAATGGACGGTGTAGATGGAGAAGTACAATTACTTTGTTGTGTTGATATTGTTCAAATAAAAAATAATAATAAATTCTGACTGTTGAAAAATATGCGTCTTAGTTTAAAATCTGAAAATACAAAACATTGATTTATGGAAATCTAGTCGACACTTAACGAGTTATTTGTTCAGTAAAATATACAAACTTTTAAGAAACAAAAATTTTCAGACTTGATCAAGAACAAACTAATAAAATTTCTCTTCATAACATTAATGAAAATAAAATTTGTCATCATTCAATCAAAATAAGATTCGCACCTGTTTAAAATTTGTCATCATTCATAACATTAACTTGAGGCCATATTGCTTGGAGAAAATTTAGCCGATACCAATAGTAAACAATCTCCTAACCTGAAAAAAGTGAAAAGCCAATTGGCAATCGGCAGCAACAACGAAGAACTCAGAAATAGGGTACAAAAGGTACTCTTCTAATATTCATATCATTATAACAATTGTTAATTAAAAAGAAAAAAGAAGCTGATGAATCAAATACAGAAAAAAAAGGATGGAACAGAAAATAAAATAAATCGCAAAATTGAAATTTCCTTGTGAAAAGGGTAGGGTTAAAAAAAAAAAAATGGTCTTTCGTGATCATACAAGATGGAAAATTGACATAACAATGACATTCATATATTCTTATAACAAAGTTATTGATGGAATGACATAAATATTCTTATAACAAAGTTATTGATGGAAAATAAAATAATGCGGGTACTAATTAGTTAGATTGATATATAATGGTGATTCATACCTTAAAAGTAATCATGGCGCACGGAGCGGGATCAAGTTTCTACTAGGTGTTGCATCGTCTAAGCTAAATGCTCTGATTTTGCGAGTCAACATTTGTGCTAAAGTTGAAAGGTGTCTTTTGATATACAGCATACAAGGATTGGTCATTTAAATATATCTTCACCACGGGAATATGCTCGAATTTCTTCCACTCAGTATCTCCTATTCCTTGGCTTGTAATCTTCACAAGCAGCTCATTTTTACACCAAATTGTTAGTTTCTCCGGCATTGTTGTTATTAAGTATTCTGGGAGGGTTTCCATTAGTATATCCTCTAATTCCATTCTATGAAAAGGTTTAAGGTTCTCAAGTATCTTTAGATTTGGACATTCCAAGATTCGAATAAATGAGATGTTAGGTAGGTTTGATATCTTTTCCAAATTTGAATTCTTAAAAATACAAGGTTCTTTGACTGATTGTAGGTTCTCCACATATTTTATCGTTTCACAATCGCCAATTTGTAGGTACTCTAAGGAAGTTGCATGGAATAAAAGACCCTTGAGAAGTGAACTCAATTTGGGACAGTCTTCAATGAATAATTTATTTAGTTTGGGCATTGCCGGTAGATCTTCTTCCAACAGCCACTCTATCCAATTTGACATTCCTATAAATGCTAGTTCATTCAATTGGGCAAATGGAACGATTGAAGAGTGGGTAACCTCTGTTCTGATGTGGTCTTTGCTATCATCCAATAAAAATTTCCGTCCAACTTTTGTAACTGATATTGCACCTTTTATTCTAAGAATGTCCAAGTTAGGTAGTTGGCCTAAAGAGGGGAGTTGGCTAAAGCATTCACAGTCAGTGAGGTCAAGATATCTAAGAAATTTCAAGTCCGATGGGTCTGTGCCCACATGCAACCAATTAGGAAACTGATGACCAAAGTAACCTTTAATTGTGAGACTTTCTAGGGATGGAGGAGGACACAACTCATTTAAGACGTCCTCAGCTGCTTTCTTCTCCTCAATTGTAAGAACTTGAGGTCTATGGTTTGGTGTGTAGGAAAACGTGAGGAGCTTGAGGTGAACCTTGTTCTTGAGGTTTGTCTTTTTTTCTACAGTGACGTCTAATGCTTTCTCCAAGCTAACTAGATGAAATTCTAAAATTTGGTACATTATTCCTAAATCTTCTAGGCTGCTGAAATTGCTTGAATTATTATTGTAAGGCTTAAAACCATGAAGTTCAACTAGCTTCTCTAGCTTTCTTAAGCCCACCGGGAATACCTCAACTTTAGTATTAAAAAAAGAAAGAAATCTTAGATCTAGCAGATCAAAAATACTAGAAGGGACATCAGATAAATGTTCGCAACTTCCAGACCCAAATATACTAGCATTTTAAGGTTGCCTATGGAATTCGGAAGACTCTGCAACTTTGATGCACTCAAATTCAAATATCTCAGATGCACAAGGTCACAAAAAGAATCAGAGAGGCTTGTAATATTGGATTTACAAAAATCTATAATCTGCAGTTGTGAAAATGATAAAAGCTGATCGGACAGGGCATCACCCATGTGATTATTGATAAGAAATAAGGTTCTTAGAGATTTTTCTTTCCTAAAAAAATCTAGATTCGCCATAGTTTCTTCTATTGATAGTCGGCGTAACTTCAACGGGAATTCAGAACTATGATAAAATCTATTTTCCCCTGTTATAAAATTTTCACCTTTTCCCAAATATCCAACAAATGATCTCAACAAATCATGCATTTTGCTGAAATTTTGATCGTAATACCTTGGAATTACTTCCAAAAGATTCCGTGAAATTAACTCCTTATAGTACTCTATTCCCAACTTCCAAAATAACAATTCTCCGTCATCGCATAAAAATCCTTCTGCTAGCCACAAATAAACTAACCGACGTTTAGAAAACAAAAAATCTTCAGGATAGAGGGAACAAAATATAAAGCATTGCTTTAATTGCAATGAGAGATCCTCATAACTTAAGTAGAAAGCACGATGGAATTCACTTGGCAAATCAACCACGGACCACAAATCACTTTTTTAAATTTTTTGCCACTCAACTTCACTTTTGTCCCTCCTTCTAAGGACTCCCCCTATTGCTTTTTTAGCGAGTGGCAATCCGTCATGTTTTTTTACTAGTTTCAATCCAATATCATTTAAGATCTCACTCTCAATTTGATTGATTGCCACCTGTTAAAATACATTTAATCAAAATTACAAACTACTGCATTGTAATAAAAATAATTGAGGGCACTTAATTAGATAAATTAAAATTAACAAATAATGTCCTTGATGCAGTTTTAATAACTGAGAAAAATGATTAAGATGAGCTACACACTTTAGTAAGTACAAGTTTCTTAATTCGAACTAACCGAAATTATTATTATAAAAATTTAACCATAAAAAATTTTAATAGGAATAAAGATTTATTTTTTATTTTAATAAGAACCAAGGAATTACCCATATATAAAACGCGTTAGTCTCTCTCACCTAATTACCCGTTCATAAAATGGGTAAAAAGGCTAATTACTCGTTTTATGAACGGGTAATTAGGTGAAAGACAAAAATAGTCTGCACTCTGAATTATAAAATGTGTAAGTAGGAATAGCGCGTTTTATAAACGGATAAAAAGGCTACTTACCGGTTTTATGAACGAGTAATTAGGTGAGAGAGAACAGCAGACTGCTCTCCACCCATTTTACTTACCCATTTTTTCTATATTATATTCCTAATATTGCACTCAACGAGTACTCTATTAGTTTTTTTTAATTTTTTTTGTAATTTTGCATTTCAATCCCTACATAATTTTTATTTACAAAATACTTGAATATTTATTAAAAGTTAAATTCTTTTATACACATGATAAAAGAATAAATTTAAAATTACACAAATATAATTTATGAATATTATATGAATTACATATATTTAATAAAAATCTACTTTGTAGTTGATATTTACATGATTTGTAATTATAAAACATGTAAGGACTAAATCACAAATAATATTAAAAATAAAAAATCAAACGCGTTGATTTAATATTTTTATTTAAAAAGGATAAAAATTTAAATTTTATCCTTTTTGTTAAATAAAAAATATTAAATAAACACATTTGGTTTTATTTAATATTTTTTTAAAATTATAAAACTGAAACGCTTTTGGATTCTTATTTTTAATATTTTTGCAATACATATATTTAATAAAAATATTAAATATTTATTAAAAAAATATTTATTAGGAATAAAATATTTATAATTCAGAGAGCTATCTGTTGTTCTCTCTCACCTAATTATCCGTTCATAAAACGGATAAGTAGTCTTTTTATCCGTTTATAAAACGCGCTATTCCTACTTACATGTTTTATAATTTAGAGCGTAGACTATTTTTCTCTCTCACCTAATTACTCGTTCGTAAAACGCGCTATTCCTAATTATCCGTTTTATGAACAAATAATTAGATGAGATAGACTAATGAGTTTTATAAGTGGGTAATTTTTTGTTTCTTATTAAAATAAAAAATAAATCTTTGTTTCTATTAAAAATTTTTATGGTGAAATTCTTTATAATAATAATTTCGGTCGAACTAAAGCAGCAATAGCTAACAATAATAATTTCAAACAAGACATTTAGTAATCAAAATGCGTGTGTTCTCAATACCAAAAATTCTAATAATACAATCAATCAGAACAGCCACACCGAAACGGCGATGTTCAATAAAAATAGATAAATACTGGATCTCATCCACTAGTCGATAGGGAGTCTGGTATGGTATTAACAACAATGGTAAAATATGATGTGTAAGAAAAGAGAAAGCTAGTAGTTTTTTTTTTTTTTTTTTTTTTTTGGAAAAACAGCTCATAAAGGCGTAATAGCATCATTTGTCTTAAGTATACCAACAAGAGGTCAATAATTTATGTAACTCAAAAAAAAAAAATGTAAGAATATTTTAAAGAGATTCAAATCAATATTGTTTGTTACCTATCTAATATTACACACGCATATATCATTTTCAATATCAAATTTATCGATATTAGTTTAATTTTAGCATAGCATAGTGGCTGATATATTATGATGTTGTTATGTTGGCAAAATTATTTCTTTCTTTAATCTAATGCAGTGTCAATTATTAGTAACAGTTCACTAGACATAATAGCGTAACATTAAAAAAAATTAACGAGAAAAATTCCTTCAGCTAGCATATTTGGTGATAGGATGTTTTCATATATATAGTTTTTTATTCAATTTGGACTCAAATTATGATTGACTTTATGTGATTTTAACTTAGTTTTTACTTATTTTTATTAGTTTTTAGGTATTGCCATACCCTTTTGTGTTTTAACAGGACAATTATCAAATGTGGCACCAAATCTGCATTAAGTAATAATTTTCAAGCGACTCGACAGAGTGCCAGACGGGATAGATTAGGTAGACAGAATGGAACCAGACTGGAGAAGGTTAGGAGACAGTTTGAAGCATTTCAGGCGGGTAGATTACATCTGTAAGCGGGCCGTTGGAAGAGTTATCAAGCTATTTCCACGTTCAAGACATTATTCGGCAACCACTCCAACATAATTTCTGTCACGATTTGACCCACTTCTGAGCGCACTCCTGCCCTTGACGGTTCTTTTCCATTGCTATAAAAGGGTAGGATCTCTAGAGTTCAAGTGTTCCTAATTTTACAGAGAAGTTACGCTATTGCAAAGGAAAAGTGAGCAGATTTCTTGTCTTCAGTTGTCAAGACGAGAAGTCAAGGAGGAGTTCAATTCATGCCACAGTAGCCAAGCAAGGGATTCACATATGATTTGTTGTAATCTCTCAATATTTCTTGTGTTGTTTTTGTAATGATGATTGATATTTTTTGTTTGTTGTTACAATGATCTTACTCGAGAAGTTAGATTAATGGGTTATGGTTGATAAACAGATGCTTAATTTAGTTTACATTAATTGATCAGTTTATTATTTGTTTGCTTAGTTTTATAACTTGTGTTTTTAGTTTTTAACTTGTTGTACTTGATCTGTTTGGGTCGATTGATATTTTCCCGTCAAGATTAGGCCAACCTTGAATGTTAGGAAGTTAAACCCAACCAAACCTAGATAGATTTGAGTATATCAATACAAATATAGGATCAATAGTTCAAAAGATGAGATTTAGATCATAAACTAGAAATGGTGAGCTATTCTCAACAGATGAAAATTGAGAGAAATCTTAAATCAGAGTTATAATCTTGTATGGTTTAAGCCAAGGAATGAAAGTTGAAACTTAGGCCAGATAAGAATTTAATTGGTTTAGTTGAAGGAACTTAAATTGTCGAAAGAAGGATCATAGGGAAATTGATTAAGCCAATAAACTGCTAAGTAAACTAAGTAGAAACTGATAGGTTGTGTATAACTATAGTTAGGAAAGACTAGCCGTTTGGATTATAGGCGGGCTGTGTGTGCCACCCTAGAAACAATCTAGTTAGTCTGTAACTAACTACTCTAGTTCACAAACTAGCCGATACGAAAGTAAGTGGGCAGTTTGAGAACGAAAGTTATGCAGAAAGTTGATCAATCATAATCTCTAATTTGTATATGTTTTAGTCACACTTCTCTCTAATTTGAACCGTTTTATTGTATTTATTTATTTTATTCAATCGCCAAAATCATATAATTCTTCACCACCCTCTTTAACCTGATCAATTGAGCAAGCTAAGGTTTAGGAAAATCGAATAACTGTTCCCGTGGATCGACCCCGAATACTCAGCGTAGGTTGTGCGCTTGCAACCGAAATCGAGCATATTTGGGTTATAAATTTAAAAGTCCTGATAGGTTATCTCAGCCCACATCATTTGGGTCTTGTGGTTTCGTTCATCGTTCAAGAAAAAAAACATGAATCGGATAACACACTCGATTTTTATGAAAAAAAAATTTTTTATCTTTAAAAATCTGAAAAAAAAATTAGAAATTTTAGTTAAAAAATATCAATGATTGGAAGAATTAAATTAACTATAATATAAAAATAAAACAACTACGGAAACATGCAGCCTTACTGTCAATTTTATATAAATAAAATTAAAAAAAATCAAAACAATTCTATACATTAACTAATATTTATTTACTTTTTATACAAATTAAATATTTGAAATCACCTTATCTTAACAAAATGAAAAATTTAAGAGACGTGATCTAGCATTATCTTTAATTCATTTTCATCTCTAATATTTTCATGAGGCGGGTTCCACTGCCTCACTTTTGGAGCAAGAAATACTATAACTTATATTTTTTTAATTTTTATTTATAAATTTCATATTGAAACATTTAATCTAGACTGTTTACCTTGTTTAACTTCACGAGCGACATATTCTACAAAATTTTATAATTATTATATTTTCTTGTAACATACACTACATTGAGCATGAAATACGCTCTTTTAGAAAAATACAAAGCCGTAAATTTTAGTCATCTGGTCAATCAGAGTGTGGCAAAAAAACAAAATTCACTCTCTTTTGGCTAAGTGCACATATGAATAAAAATATGAATCATCTAATATCAGAAAATTTCCCCACTAATTGTGTGAATGTTTTAACATCCACGAGAGTTTTCAATCTCCTCGTTAATTGATAGGTTAAAAGTATAACTAAAAAGTTATTAAGCTACAAATTAATTAAATCTCCAGTAATTTATGTATTGGAATTTGCCATTTATACGGATTAAATGTTTTGAAGAAATTATACCAAAACAAAATGTAACAATTTAAATACAAAGCGATGTTTGATCTAAAAATCGATCCAAGAATATTAAAAAAATACAAATTATTATTATGTGCTCTATGATCCAATCTGATGTATTATAGTGCTCTGAAAAAAACGTTCATTGCCAAAAAATTATTTTAGTATGATACAAGTTTTATGAATCATGAAATTTAATAAGTTTTTTTTTTTTTTTTTTTTCTGTTATACAGGTTCTAACCTTTTTAATGTGGTGATTGATAACTCACGTGGATGTTAAAATATGCAGACAATACTTAAGAAAGTTTGCTGATCTCAGATGCTGGATATTGTTTTATTCAAATTTGTACTTTAGCAAATAGAAAATGAGCGGACGTCACAGCTAAATGAAAATTTTGTTTTACCGCTGGTTGACCAAATGACTAGAACTGACGGCTTCATATGTATTCCGATTTCAATATATATATACTGTATATTATATATTATAAGAAGAAAGAATAATTAATAAAAAGTGAAAAACAGAAAACGATTAGAACCGTTTAAGCAACAGGGCGCAATACTCGCAGAAAAATATATCATATCGCTTGAGCATTTAAAAAAAAAAAATCGAAATGTTGATGTTTCAAGTTTTGAACTTGCTGAAGAAGTCAAGATAAATCAGTTCATCTATTAGTTAATTAATTGGACTAACTAATTATAAAATTTTATTTTTGTAATGACGAGGCGTCTGAATTAAGCAAATTCCTTCTTCGAGAATTTCAGCGTATAATTAAATTGCTATATACAATTAAAATAAGTTTACGCACCTGTTTGATTAGTAAGGACCATCTTGGTCTGATAATTTCTCCACAGAATGTGTAGTTGTGGCATTCATGAATTGTGCAACATTGCCATCTCGAGTAGTGACCAGTAATCTACTGCCACGAGCTCCACCAATCATGGCATCACGCAATAGTCCATCCCAAACATTTTGACTCTCAGGCCACACGTCATCCAAAACAAGAAAAAATTTCTTGCCTCGGACCAGCCTCTCAAGCATTGGCACCAATTCTGATCTCTCCTCAGTAGCATCGTGGTGGCCTCCAGCCTCCCGAATAATGCATTTGAGCAATTCAATCCCTTTAAGATCTTTTGACACACAAACCCAAAATTTTAGATAAAACTCCTCTTGAATCCTTTGATCATTAAAGATCTTTTTGGCAAGAGTGGTCTTTCCTATTCCAGGCATCCCCACAATAGCAACAGCGATAACATTTTCTGTCACACCCATCTCTTCCTTAGTTAGCCACTCCACCATTAGTTTTGTATCTTCTTCAATCTTCTCACCAACAATATCATCTAGCACAATTGACGGATCAGTTTTCAGGCTAATGTCAGAGTTCCTACGACGATGTTTAGATGGCCTAACATCTTCTTGCAACTCATTCAAACCCAAATCTGTTTTCTTCTTAGAAATCTCATCTAGCCTCGCGGATTAAGCTCCTTAATTTTTGTGCCGATCTCATGAGCAAATTTAGTGTTACTAAAGAAAGAAAGCAGGCTTACGCCCCAACTGGATTTGGAGTCCTCAGTCTTGATTTGCCAGGTGTCTATAAGGTCTTCAGCATCATACATGACATCCTTGAGCTCCATGAGCCATCGCTGGATAGCACTGCTCTCGATTTGCTTCCTCTCAACATCAGAGAGGACGCATTGGATGTCACGTACAGTGTTTACCAGCTTTTCAATCTCGCCAGGAATACCCAGCAACATGCCAACCTTATCGGCTGCTATCTTTGCTAGCCTGCTACTAACGTCATTGCCGGCAAAATCTTTCAGGATCATGGCCATTAATTTCTCAGCAACAGAGCTAAGCTGTATTTGTAAATTTTACGTGGAAATGACACACAGTGGGTTTGATGGTGAGAAATTATTTGCTTTAAGCAGTCCCAATTGACAGATATATGGGTACAGTGTCTCCAATTAGATGATAATAAATGATTGGTTGAGAATTTGTATTATATTTGCCATGATAATATCTCTGTTGGTGCGTCCTTGTTAGTATTTAGCAGCCGGCAAGACCCATCAAAGTCAATAGTGAAGTCATATTGGTAGCTGCCGTGCAAGTTCCTTCAGCTTACATCATAAATATAAATAAAACATTCATAGTTCACTGACCCAATCTACAGTAACTTGCACGCCAACACTAGCCGTCAGATTTCTGTTTGTTTGCGATGGATTTCATCGTGGGCGTCCATCTCCACTATCGATTTGTGCTGGTGATTTTATGTGAGTTGTCTGTTGTTGCCTTCCGCGTTGCGCAGAGTGCTTAGGTGTCTTTTAATTTGGATTCTTGCTAACGCGCGAGCGGCTACAACAACGTCTCCACTATCAATCTGTTCTGTCGATTTTCTGTGCATAATTTGTTGTTGTCTCCTGTATTCCGCTGGATTCCTTTGGTGGTTTTATATTTACGTTCTTGTAGACAGAAGGATGGCTACAGGGAATGCAGGTGCTTCTGGACCCTTCTTCCATCCTTCACTTCTCTGCACGAAGCCAAAAAGAAGAGCTGGACATCCGCTTCTCAACTTTGGTTGATTCGAAGGTTTCTCAGAGTTTGGAGGAGAAGACTGAGACATGCCAGCACTTCTACCGAGATTATCTATCTTCGATTCAGGTAACACGAATTCTTAATTCTTTAGTTCTCGCTCATCGGCCACCAGACCTCATCTACTTGCCTAACCTGCCAAATCCGGCTCTTAAAGGTACGGCCTTTCTCCCCTTTCTCGCTCTCTTTTTTCCCCTTTTCTTTCGTTGCAGAAATCCTAACTCGCAGCTCTCTTCGCTTTGGTTCGTTCTTTTTTTTTTGTTGGTTCTGCCAGATCAACCTTTATTTTGGTCAGGAGAAACATCGGATGAGAGAGTGGAAGCGACCGACAAGCGGCCATGCATGACGAGCTTTGATCAGGAGTCTAATCCTGCTCTGATTCGACCAAGCATTTTGTCCCGCTCTAATCCTACAAAGTCACCTAATCTTATGGCTCAGTTTATGATTTCTGCTAAATTAATGTACTTATCCAGCTTACAACATCTCTTTTTGTGTTTCAACAAAATGATGCCTAGATTCTTGTGTAGTAGTTACTTTAGTTTTAATTTGATACAACAACATGTATTCAATTTAAATAATCTAATTATTTATTCATCTCTGTTATTTTAGGGCCCATGCTATTTTGATAGTGGTGTTGCCAATGATCGTAGATTTGTAGACTACCGGTTGGATCTGAAGGATGGCACAACAATAAAGAAAGCAGCTATTGGGGCAGAAGCAAAACATGTTACTTCTTTAATATGTTCCTTTTTGCATTTATCTCAAAATGTTGCCGTGGACATTCCTTTTAGTGAAGTTTTTATTTGATCCCATCGCTAATGTGTGTATTCCATTTTAACTAATATTGTTCATTGTCCCTATTGTGCATATTGTGCGTATTGTGGTTTATTGTACACCCTAATTTTAAGTGTTGTGCATCCTACGGCGCTATGTTTGTGTGACCTTATTATAGATTTGGTCTCTATTTTTCAGGTGGAGGCTTTGAGTAAATAAAAAAAAAAATGATGTTGGTCTCTATTTTTCAGGTGGAGACTTTGAGTAAATAAAAAAAAAAAGAACATCATTTTGTGCACAAAAATAAGCTGTGGCACTACTACAGTACATTTATTTATATAGCATTCCTGGAATGTGTGTTCCTATTGTTAAGCTGTGATATTTTGTAAGTAGTTTTGTTCCTATTGGACGGAAATTGCATGTTTTTACTTCATATAATTTAAATCCATATGGAATTTGGATACTGTATGTATGTAGGTTTAATATAGTTTATATAACCAGTCCCGCTATCTCCATCACCAGCACACCCAGCAGGTACTATTATTCGAACAACACCCATACAAAAGACTTACTCCGACACAAACTGCAGACTAAACTTCATCGCGCGAAGCGCAATGAGATATATACTTTTCATATTTGAGTGACCCAATCTATAGCATCTCTCCCCTCATTGTTTGCCGTCCGATATCCGTCTACTCGCGATGGATTTGATCACAGCCAGTCTCCGCCAAAAATTTTTGTTGTAGATTTCTTGTGGACTATCTTTTGTTGACTTCCATATCGTGTGGGATTGTTAACAGACTTTGTGTTTAAATCTTCCAGACTCGCAGAAGGCTGCAGGGATGGCTCAACTATCGATCTGCGCTGTGGATTTTCTTTGAGTTTTTTGTTGTTTCCTTCTGTGCTGCCCATAATTCCTTAGTGTCTTTGTATACAAATCTTTCAGGTGCACGGACGGCTACAGGGATCGTTGAAATCACTTATCAACGCATGCTTCTGGATCCTTCTTCCTCCTCCACTTTTCCGCAGAGAGGCAAGAGAGAGAGAGAGATAGCTCCATCGTTCTCCTCTTCCACACAGGTGCTTCTCGACTAGAGAAAGAGAGAGAGATAGCTGGAATGGAGAGGCGGAGAAAGATAGAGCGGTAGGGAGATGAGGATCGCCGGTCAGTGGCTCCTCTTGGTTTCCATCGATGACTCTTTCACTTTCCCCAGCAAAGGAAGAAAAAAATCTCACCAGTTTCTTCTCAGCAGAGAAAAAAATCGATCTTCTCTCTTCAAAAGCTTTTCGAGTGGAGAAGCTCCCATTGTCTTTACGAGAAGTTTACATCGATTTAATTAAGGTATAAAAAATTTACTTTTTCGTTCTGTTTTTTTTACCCTTTTTTTGAAATGAGTTCGATGAATGCTGTAATCATGTGGAACCTGTTTGACCCTAATTTTTGGTGGCAAATGGTTGAGTTTTATTAATTCTAAATGTCAACTAAATCGGATAAGCCTTCGACCAACTGCGAAAAATACCAAAAAAATTCCAAAAAATCCCACAAAAATACCCAAAAATCCCCTGAGTTTTATAGAAAATTATGGAGGCTTCAAAACACCAGAAACATCAGCAGAAACCCCAATTTATGCAAAGAAGTCCAAGATTTTGGGAAAAATAAATAAAATGGAAGAAAGGGTATTTTTGAGAAATTATGGATTCCATGTGGTTCTACAGATTTTTATGAGGATGTGTGCAAAATCTCATGGAAAAATTCAATTTGGAGAGGGTTCAAATAATTAATTTTGGATTAGCAAACTTGAAAATCCAATTCAAACGGATAAATGGAGGCGTCTGGGCGTCAAGTGAATGGAGGGGGAGGATGTCGCTGGTTCAAACCTTCCCCCTTCGTAACCAGTCTTGAATAGACCTGGCACATACACCGAAAGGGAGGAGAGACTCAATCTCTTTGGTTGGCCCATGGTGGACCTAGAGCAAGAAAGAAAAAAAGAAGGGGAGCCTTCTCCCTCAACTAATTTTTTTTTTTTTGATTGAACTCAACTAATTCGGTTAAATAGAGAAAATGGAAACAGAAAAGCAGGAGCGAAAATTGAAAATGGGGAGGTTAGACAGTTCGTAGACAGTTCGGAGACAGTTCGAGAGAAAGAGGGGAAGAGACGAAATCGGAGCAGGAGCTTGGGAGAAGAGGCGATCAATCGGCGATTCTCCATTGAAGACCAGAGCTTAGAGAGAGAGAAATAGGAATTAGCCAAAATTGTAAAGAGAGAGAGAGAGATATCGGGTTCGACTTCTGATTTGACTCGAGTCTGAGAGAGGAAAAGGGAATTGTCAAGCGATTTGCTTAAAATAAAGGTAATTGTAAAAGATAACTGATCTTGACTGTATCAATTGCTGTACTGATTGCTTGTTGATTGATTGAATTTGATATTCTTGCGTGAATCCGATTTTCTTGATACGAATTACTCATTCTCTGATTGCATCCTGACTTTTCGTGTTTGATCCTTCTCTATTAGTTCAAATCTTGAATCATTTAAGTCCACAATTGAATGGATCTTTAGTTGTTTCAGGAACGTCATTAATTGAGAAAATCGGTATCAATTTCTGTGAATTAGATTGAATTGGTACATGGATTCACTGGGAAGTTCTAGTTTGTGTCATTGATATTTTAAGATTGATCAAGTCGTTTCCTTTCTTTGTGAATTTAAGTTTTGTTGATAATGTAGTTTTGATGATTTCATATTAGTTCTTGAATACACATAATTGGGGAATAATCAGCTGAAAACGCCGTTGAGGCTGATTGTTCTCAAATTCGAGTTAAATTGAAGTTAATCAAGAACTTTCACTATGGCCGATAGAACTTGCAATTAAGTTAAATCACTGTAATGCCTTGTCTGATTGGGTTAAATTAGGTCTCAAATGTATTGAATTTGATATTGCATTTCCATCTGTCAATTAAAGAACCTATATAGCTGGTACACATGAACTTTAAGTTTGGATTCCTTGCTAAGGTTGACCTCGATTTCTCTCTTTGTACTCCATCTCGAATGGCAGAACGCCGTTTCTGCCTCTGATTGCATTAATCCGATCGAGACGCCGTCTCACCTAGTCGGAATTTGATAAAATTGAGGTCAAAATTAGCAAGAAACAAGGGGAGGTGCTGTCGGGTTTTTACCCCTGAAACTGTGCATAGAAGATAAGTATTGGATAAGTTAGTTCTCTAGGGTCTGTTGTGTAAAGAAATGTGTGTAATTCTCTTGTTTGTTGCTGTTTATTCTTCTTATGATGTTCTTCTTGCTTGCTTTAAATCCAGGACATGACAATTTGTGAAATAATAAAAATGTGTCTTGCTGATAATAGAATGAGTCTTGCTGCCACTAAGTTAGCCTTAGTTCTTGAATTTAGGTTAACACAATGCATAACCAAGCTGCTCTGACATATTAGTTTAGTTATTTTGTGATAGTATGATTGAACTGTTACTCCCTGGAATATTGATGTAATGTTTGTTTACTTATTCTGGTTGTGTATATTCCTGCATGTCTGGTACTGAATTTTGGTTTTAAATTTGATTTCTTCCATTTAATCTAATCACTGTTCATCTCACATCACAAGGTAGAGCGCCGTCTCTACCTCTAAATATCACTAAAACACTGTGATTTGACTGAGACGCCGTCTCATTGAGTCAAATTATGGTGCAATTAAAATCGAAATTAACACAAAAACAAGGGGAGGTCATGCCCAATTTTGTCCAGAAATTAGGCATTATAAGTTTAGCACATAATAATAAGATTTTAAAGACTGCTGTGTTCAAATTAGTTTCATTTGCATAATTGCTTGAGTTTCATTTGTTGCCTCTCTGTAATGTTGATTGTATACACCATATGATTGCTCTCACTCAATGCTTGTGTGGTCTAATTTAAAATTGCAAAGTAATGTACTTAAACATAATTCTTTGAAGCTAACCTGCAATAATATTTATTGTATTGAATATTCATTGAATTTGATTCTAAACTCTCACTCTTCACTGCACGTCACAAGGTAGAACGCCATTCTACCTCCACATATCTTAAACCATCATGGTTTGACTGAGACGCCGTCTCATTAAGTCAAATTATGGTGCAATTAAAAATGAAAATTAAGACAAAATAAGGGGATACTCTGCCCAATTTTTGTCAGAAATTAAATGTTATAAAATCAGTGCTAAATAATAATGTTTCAGGAATTGTTGTGTATAAGTTAATTTTGCTATAATGCTTGCTCGAGTTTCACTTCATTTCTTCTTTTATGTGCCCAATGCTTTGTGTTTACAGTCCCTGTAGACTAAATTAATAAATGAAAATCTGAACCTGTTTAAAAAAAAAAAAGGATAGTGAAATATGCAAAGTGCAATGAATCTAGAAGCAGTAAAGGTTAGGTCCCCATTTCCTAGCAAAATAATAAAATCAGGAGCCTTAATATAAATATTCCTCATGAATTGCATGAATACCTTGTATACAACATGTGCGACTTGTTGAAGCCCTCTTCTCTCCCTTAATGAGTTTAGTCTTGTGCAAAACAGTAGATAAAAGGACATAGCAGGGGTATTTCGGGAAAGTTTTAGAAAATTCACTTTGGTCAGCCTGTGGCCTTGATGAAAAAAATATGATTTATTGATATTCTTGTATATGTGGTGCAGTGTATTTCTGTTAAATTTGATGATCTGTGAGTGAGTTTTCAATGTATCTTGCTATTAGCTTATTTCATGGCTGCTGTGTTATTTTGGCAGCTGATCCTAAGTATATGAAATCTTTCTATATCAGAATATTGACTTTAAGCTTGTTATGATAAAAGCCCAAATGGTTATATTTGAGATGGATGAAACTGTCATTACTGCAGCAGTGTTAATCATGTATTAAGTAACACAAGCCTTGACCTACTGTGCACAATTAATTGAACATTTCAAGTGACAAGTAAAAGACAGGTTGTATTATCATAAAGTCAAAATTAAGTACTAAGTGAAATTGTTTAAATATGTCATATCTTTCGTTAAGATACTAACCAATTCTTTTTCTTCTTTTTATAACAGGTACCAAAGAGGGGTTTGAAAAGTTTAAGATTTGTGTATGTAATGATAGTAGTTATGCTACCATTTGTAAATAATGACTCAAATTTAATGGGCTGTGTTTGGTCTTCTTATATTCATTTTCAAAATAGGCATGCTGTTCATTTTAATGCTAGTTCTGTATGCAAAGGTGAAAGAGAAAAGACAAGGTGTTAAGTCAACGAAAATGAAGAGTATTATATTTGCAAATTGAATGTGTGTATCATATAGCAATATCTGAGTCCTGCTAATATCTAGTATAATGCCAAGGCCTATTGTGTTGACACTGGCCATGTGTTGTGCGTCCAAATGAAGGATATCAAAGTAGGAAATTATAAATCTGTAAATAAAGAATCTATATAATAGTCTAAAAGCTTACCTGTTTATATTATATTTATATGTGATGGTCACCAAACGTGACTCAATTCTAGTAAAGTTGGTACCAACTATTTCACTGTGTCTATACCAAATTAAAACCCTTGTACTTGGAATTAATACCTGTACCAGCCCTGCTACTTCAAACTGAAATAAAAATAGCGGGTGACAGTTGATCCTTATGCCAAGCCTCACCTCAAATTCTGTACCGATTAGGTCATGCCTTGTATGAGCCCCTGATATATTGTGTAATTAGATAAGTCTAACATACTCAATCCTCAATATAACAACTGATCCTTATACCAAATTCTGTACCGACCCCATGTATCTTCCTGTACCGGCTTCTCGTTTGGCTTATAAAACTCTTTCAAGTTGAGCTCAATCAGCTCAGATGCCGCTCCCTTTGCTGTACCGGTGCCTAAACCCAAACTACTCCCTGAGTCTACACTGCACCTAATACCATTCCCTGTACCGATCCCTAAACCTATACCTACATCAACATGGAATCTGTACCAACCCCATACTCACCTGTTAACGCCAAAACTTGCACCTAAACCTGTCCATATGTTATCATCCTACGCCAACCAGATACTGCTACTGGGTCCCTGTACCAATTCCATTTCCACGGCTGTTCTGTCAAGCCTAATAAAATAACTAAAAGATTTGCAAAAAGGTTAAAAATCCAAAATCTGATAAAGCTCATTAAAAGAAGATGTAGAAAATTAACTAAGCTTATTTACTTTCATTAAAATAGAATTTAAATAAAACAGAATGAAATTTCTCAAAATATCCTCAAACATAGAAAATTTGTTAAAATAACCTCAAAACTTTAAAAACTCAAATAAAACAATTTTAAAGTTCTAAAGTTTAAACAAATCAAATATTTTGATACTTTAATAACTTGATATCTTGATATTTCGATATAAAAATTTGTCAAACTAGCAACCTCTTGAACTCTTGGAGTATTTTCATAAAACAAAAATGAACAAGTGAAAGTAATAAAAACATTAAACACAATAAACCTTTTTATAAAAGGAGTTTATAAAAGAATTTCAAAAGGAAAATAGATAAAGCATAAGTCAAAACAAAGTCAAAAACAATTTCCAAAAGACTATTTTCAAATAGCCTTTTCTCAAATGAGTATTTTCATAAATAGAAAAAGAAAAGAACTCAAAATTTCTCGAAAGACAAAATCAAAAGAACAAGATTGTAAAGAGCTATTTTGTAAAGAGCTATTTTCATTAAAACAAAGAAAAAGGAAAAAGAAGCCAGGGCTCAAACCAAAAGTCAAAAACCCTGAAATCAAAACCAAAAGTCAGAAACCTTGAAATCCAAACTCAAAAACCAAAAGACTTGAAACTCAAACCAGAAACCAGAAACCCTGAAATCCAAACTCAAAAGCCAGAAGCCAAGAAACCTAAACCAAAAGCCAAAGGCAAAGCAGCAAAACAGAGGGAGTCAAGCGCACCGAGAAGAGAACATCAAAAGACTACCGCTTTTCAAAAGTAAGTCCATTCGAGGGCTAGTGCTGCTTATTCACTGGATTTGAGGTGGTGTATTCGTAAGATTACATGCCGAAGTTACTCATGCCATAGTTTATTGCTCCTTCATGGCGCTTGCTCGCTCGCTCACTCTTACATTCTCCTGCTCACTCAATAAAGTTATTTGACTCATTTTTCTGGGGGGTGCTTTTATCAATTTCTCCTCGGACTCAGCCTCTTTCTGCTCCAAGTCTAAGGCGTAAAAGTCTAAAGCGCATACGAAGAAGCTTGAGGGCAGACTTTCTTTGTGAACAGATTTCCCTACTGAATCTCGTAGACTTCTGCAGAAAAAAGAGGATTTTGGTGGCAAGTATTCCTAAGCAGTTGGGAAGGATTTGGCGGGCGGACAACTAAACTTCCTAGGTAATCACAGTCTATACATGCCGTAATTTTCACTGTCCCGCCCCTGGCGCTCTTATTGGCTCTTACTAACGTCGGCTTTCTTTCTTCTTTTCCTCACTCGGCAGAAGTATTCCCGGCCTTCTTCAGACAGACAAAGAAGCTTTTGTTAACTTAGGCAGCAAGTGGCAAGAGACAAGCCAGAGATTTATAAGCCTGTGAAATTGAAAGATAGGCTAACTCTTTCTTGCTTTTTCACCGTAGGGCATACGAATGAATGCCCCGAGATGTATGACAAGGTAGCAGAGTTATTTAGGTCCGTTTTACCAGGACGCATAGGTAAGGGCAAGAGTAATGGCTTATATATATGTCAATTTCTATTTGACAGTCTTGTAATTAATTCTTTGACTTGACAGGACTGCTTACGAGCTTTCTAGGTACTTTCCTTTTTGACTGTAAATTCCATAATTGTGGGGGGTACCGCCTTTCTAATTGCTGATGTCTGCTTACTGGCTCCAATCCCTTCTTGGCCAAAAGATGCTTCTTCGCCACGAACTTTCAAGAGAAAACTAATACCACCAGATAATTTTTGACAAAAGTTGGTCCCAATCTACTAGCTTAGCCTACATATCCATTTGCCCAGCTCTTGTCTGTGAACAAACTCATAGCACCGCTCGGGGAAAGTTTTCAAGAAGAATTCGGGCTTTCGGAATTTCAGGTAAAAAGTAGTGAAAAAGTAGTCGATTGAACGAAAAACAGAAGACAACCTTTCAATACTTGACTTTGCTAGTATAATAAGAAATTGCTCATTCCCAACAGGACTAAAATATTGAATATAGGTTCGATCAGTAAAAGAAAAGAGTTAACAGGAGGTTTTTCCTCAAATAGAAAGATCTTTCCATCGGTTGTGATCTGGCTAAGAAAAAGAAGAAGGACAGTTCTATCAGCTACTGTAAAAGGCTGAAGTTATCCATGAATAATTCACTTACTCCGGCTTCCACCAAATCAAAGAAGAATTATTGCTTCATTTAATAATGCGAATATCACCGATCACTGGAAAGCCCTTACTTTACTCACTTAATCTCACTCGTAGGATAGTCCGGAACAAGCGACGGATTTAGCTCACTCCTTGCTAACATATCTGAGGTTGCTTTCTCACATATGAGGGGCTTTATTCTTGCCGGTTTTATCCTAGCCGTCTTTACTCTCTGTTGTTCGCTCGGGAATCCTATCTCGGGCAGTTCGTATTAGTTCAAGGGATCGTTGAGGTCAAAAGCTTAGGAAATTGCGTAGGCCAGTAAAGCTTTTTCTCGATCGGGACACAAAGCAAGTCAAAATTACACTTCATCCCTCTGGGTAACAAGCAACGGAAAGGAACTATTACTCTCACATCGACTCTCAGTTGAATTGTTTGAGGACTCCCTTTTTTGAGCTGTAAGGAAGATTGCACGAGAAAGGAGGGTACGTAGTCACGAAGCATGGTGTATGTTATTTTGTAAATGTTGTATGCTTTTCTGAGTATTTAGTAGCATGACATGAGGTTTTCTCAAATATTTGAACATTTTTTTGACTACATAAATACTGTAGTGTGAGCCTTCGGCATTAAATGATATTAAGCAATGGTCAGCTCTGCTACTATTGAAGGTCCTTGCATTTCCTTTTATTCGGCGATTCGCATCGCCCAATCACATTATACATGATTGACCCCTCATAAACGAGCAGGAATTTCTGGAAAAAATTGACTCATCAATTGGTAGGTCACGAGGTTCCTAAGGAAGAATTTCTGGCTTGCATGTAAAAAGATCCATTTTCGATTCAATCTGGGACTCAAAAGAGTTGAACGATCTACTTTTCTATCCTGTGCACCCCTCAACAACTATTAAAGCTTATATCACGAATGGAAATCGTGTTCTTCTTTCTATCCCCGTACTTTCTCGCTCTTATGGAGTTTTATTCCCTAGATTCTGCAGTTATCTCCCCTGGCCGGGAAAATCACTTGAGTTCGCCTTTGCTCCTTCTTTCCGGAGCGCACTAATGGAAAACCTGAGATTACGACGTCTACTTCTTAGCTGCTGTGAAAGAACGCGTCAACAAGAAAGAAAGTGCTTTTCACTTATGCCGGGCGGGCTGGCTGCTTATTCTAATGAGCAAATGGCACACACACAGACAGACCAATATCTAGTAGTAACTCTTTACGAGAAAAAAGAAACACACGATAAAGCAGACAGGGAATCAAAAGCTCTTTCTACAGTCAAAGCAGAAAGCCCTGTAAAGCGTATATCAAGTACTGTTTAATGAAAACCGTATATCAAGTGCTGCTTATTAGGTTTATGGTCACTGTGGGGTTTCTCGTAGATAGTGTAGTTTGTGTGCCTCAAAGCACTCAAGTGAAGCAAGGAAGCAAATGCACTTTTCAGCTTAATCTCTAGCTCAAATAGCAACTGTCAATGGAAAGGGTGAACTATGTTCACTCAACTGACAAACTTTTAGTGCTTCTTCTTTGTTTTATTGAAGGTGGGAAGCTGTAATTCCAAAATGCGTATTTCCTATTTCACTCCTGTCACTTAAAGCAAGGCATTCAAGTCAAGCAAAACGAGGTCGAAGAAAAGCCGTTGTAAAGTCGGTAGGCAAGGGAGGTATGAATGTATGCGAGCGAGCATGACTTTGCTCGACACGGACGGAATATAATACCGGATTGGACCTTACCTTAGACGCTCGGGAATCGAATCCTTCTCCACCAGCAAAGGCAGATCGGCTGGCCCTAGCCCTTTCATAATAGAACAGCTCGTGCTTTTGTTTAGTTCACTTTTCCTTTGGCCCGTCTTTCTTGCTTTATACCTGAGGTTCACCTATCAAATTGTCTTGTGCTTGACGAGAAAGCGTATTCAACTTCAACACACACTATATATGAGAAAATGTCAAAAAGAAAGAAGAGAAATTGGGCCATGTTTCGCGAGAGAGACTGCCTTCTCTCAGGCCAGAAGTCTGATACTTCTAGTTAGTCGACTGCTCTATGACGGTCTGACCTCTTTACTGGGCTCTGCTCGCTCATCTACGCTCCGACCAATTCAGCCAGTAACGATGTTTCCTTTCAAAAAGTCTAAGAAAATCAAGAAAGAGTCAAAAAGTGCACATTTTCCAGATATTTCTATTGTTGGGGATCCCTATCTGTATTTCTCTCCAAGGAGATATAATATAGATAGATCTCGATATCAATTTCTCTATACTCTCCTCCTCCATCCGGAGAGATATGCCCCTATGAGCGACTATGCCTTTCTTTTCTTATATGTTTTGACCACGTCCGTTTCCGCTCCAAAGAAGAAGGTTGAGATCTTTCAATCTTATGTCGTGAGGGATGTAACCTATGTTAGGTCCATAAGATACCACCGCTTTTAGTGTTCTATGATTCACCTCCGAATAATGAGTAGGTAGTTCGATCCTTTTTCTTCTGATCTTCCTAGTAAAAGGGGATCCGGCGCAATAGGTCGATTCTTGATAGAACAAAGACTTGTCAACAAAAGGACTTCTTTTTTGAGTCAAAATCTTTTTTTTTTCTCCTTCCTTTTCTTCAATAAGAAGTATTTGAAATGAAAAAAATGCCTCTTCATTCTGTTGTGCTCAGCGAAGGACCTTCCTAAGCAGACTTTTGCGGATCCAAACTTCTTTGTTCTTTTGTTGTCTTCTTCTTGCATAGAAGAACGCAACTCTTTCAAAAAGCAGGATTTGAGTAGTAGGCGGCACCCCCTCTTTGTTTTTAGTAAGCGGAATCATTCTTTTTTGGTTCTTCTCCAAATTCTGCCCGGAAAGCATTTTCCTATGATTTTTCCAACTAATATGTCGATATAGAAAGATCTCCTTATTTCTTCACTGCGGGTTTTCGCGTCATTTTCTGGAAAAGATATGAGATCACCATGGGAAACTTTCCAATGAGTAATGCTGACCAGTCCATTATTCACAAAAACCTTTCGATGACTTATCAACTGCCTTGCTTGAGGAAGAGTGTTACTAAAATGGAGACGAACCAGAATCACGTCCAATCGTGTTTCTTGATTGAGTAAAAAAGCGATATATGAAGTGTGTTCTCTTCCTCTGTGCATCTTCCTTCTGGGTAAACCCCCATAAAAAAGGGACAATTTTCGTGTAGTTTGTAATTTTATGTTACTGTTTCGATTTTCTCTCAGAGAAAGATTTCTTTGAATGGATTTCCTCTTTTTCCTCAATCTTCGGAGAATGCGGCGTTGTATTTTAGAAAGTTCTCTGTTCCAAACATTTCCTGGAAGTAGACGACACGTTTTAAATCTTAATGCCGGCATTCTTTATCTCTTCCAATCAGTCTTTTTTGCCACATCGCGTACGGGAATCAAAGCCAACTCTTCCACGAACCCCCCGCGAATGGTCCTCCCTTAACTCAATGAACTATGAGAATTCCTTTGCCTAGTTTTTGTTTCAGTTCTCATAAGTCCTTGATATACTAGCGGAAACTCAATACTTGACCGACTGCGTCACAGTGCTAAAAAATTTAACCGAATCCGATTTAAAAATTTAATCTTCGGCCATGTAGAAAATTTTTATGAAAATCATTTACTCAAATATCTAGTTTATATTATAGAAATTCAAATAACTATTTTACAAAATGATTATGAGCTGAATTTGTGTCAAAATCCGATTTTTACTGTTGATGAATTCATTTTCCTAAAATTCTGTTGATCTGGACCGTTGGATAGAGTTTAGAAATTCTGAATTTTTCTGAGCCGTTGGATTGATCACTGATCTCTCCTATATCTCTTCTCTCCATCTCCTTTTTCTCCGAAACGGGTCGTTTCTTCACCCGTCCCCCTCTTTTCCGCTATTCCTTTTTGTCTCGACCAATCCGCTGGGCTTCTCTCTCTCGCCCTTGGCAGAAGCTCTCGACCCCACCTTATTTACTCTGCCCCTGTCTCTCCCAATCCGATCACAACCTCCCGGGTTTTTCGCTTGGTTTCCTCTCGACGAATGGAGTGGTGCCACTTGTCCGCCTCTCGAGGGGCTCTCAAAACCCCTGATTTTTCTCTTCTGATTCCTCCCAAACCGAGTGAACCCATCTTGACCTAGACCCTACCACCGCCCCTCTTGGCCTCTCTCCCTCTGCCATCTCAGCAGCTCGACCCTTCCTCTCCATTTCCACCCCTATATGTCACCCCTCCCCTATCTCTCTCTCTATCTCTGTGAGACCCATCACAAATTGATAAGAACAGAAAAAGAGAAAGGAAGAGAAAGAGAGAGAAAGAGAGAGAGAGAGGAAGGTGGAGGCTGTTGGACTGGAGTGGAGACGGCGGCGATCGACAAGGCTAGGTGGTGGTGCTGTTAGGACCGATCCCAGGTGGTTACTCACTCTTCAGATTCTTCAGAGTTAGGATTTGTGATTTTTACACAACACATGCAACACACAAATGTATCAGTTGCAATGACAAAGAGTGATTTTAGCTTTGAGGAAACTTGTCTGGAAGGAAAGTGCAATCTCATATGCCAAGACTAAAATTGCTTTATTATCAAGAGAGAATAACAGAGTACAAGATACAATAAGTTTCACTAACCTATCATGGCTAACTAAAACTTACACATGCACTACTCAGTACTCATCCAGCGATTACATAGGAATGAAATATAAATAGACCAAAAGAGAAAAGAGACTTGTTCCTTCTCATGCAAGAGTCGTGTCAGGGAAGATTCACTTGTCTCACACATCTCTCGTGACCATCACGCCTTAACTGTGACCGAGAATGTAACAGGTGTCTCTATGCACACCATACTCGTTCCTTCACGAGAAAAGCCTCTCCGTCTTTGACCAGACACGTGTCAACATGCCACGTGTCAATATTGATCTCCACACTCCTAACAGGTGCTGGTTGAGCTTGCTTCCCTTTTTCCCTTCACTGTTGGTAACCCCTCTTTCCTGTGTTCCTTTGTTTCTATTGGCTTGAATGTGTTGTTGATTGAGGCAATATGATAGTTGAAATTGATATGTTGTGTTTATGAGATGCCCCAAATGGAATATGTGCTTGTTGATGCCTGATATGTTGGTCGTTAGGCATGCCAAATTAATTATGTGTTGTCTCTGATCTGTTAAGTGCTAATTGCCTCAAATTTGAAGTGTGAAACTAAGCCTTGTGGTTTGTTTGTGTGCTTGTGTTGGATCAGTGTATTCTGTTGAGAATGTTTGATGTTCGTCATTGATCTGTTTGGTAGTTTAGATACTTAAAATCTGTGTCTTACTTTTCCTCTCTGATCTGTGATGCTTAGGTGATGTTTAGAACACTTGAAAACCTGTTTAGATGTTAATATTAGTTGTTTAGACTGGTGTCTGTGTGGTGAGGCTTTTCTGAGGCTTGTGCTATGTTGTTTGATGCTCTAGTACACGGTACAGGGCTGGTTCAGGCCTTGTACCAGTCTGGTACGTTTTTAAATATGTCCAGGGACCTATATGTGAAGTATTTTGTTATCAAGGACCTTTTCATAAATATTTTTGAACTGTATTAGGACCTGTTTATTATAAAATCTGTTATTAGGGTCTGTTAAGTAAATTTTAAGCAAATAAAATTAATTCAAGGTCTTTAGTGTAAAAGTTCTGTTCTTTCGGGTCGGATGCTATTTTCTGATGTTGGGTTTCGGATTTGATCCCCGGAACCCTTTTTGTATCCGGATCCATTTGGTTCTTGTTTCTGTTCCGTGTGGGCTTGTGTAATTGCCTCTGGGCCGTCTGGCCTGTTTTCATTTTGGGTGTTCTGTTATGTTTTGTGCCGTGTGATCCTTTCTATTGGGCTCTGTTGGGTTGTTCCTTGCGTGGCCCAAATTCCAGATGCTGTATTTAAGCTTGATGATGGATTTAATTAAGTTTGGATTTTGAGAAATAAAACTAACACTTGGAAAATAAAACTAGAACTAATTGATTGCTTGAATAAATAGTTGGAATATCAAAGTATGAGATTTTGGCCGAGAAATAATTAAGTCGGATTTGAAAATAAATTTGTTGGCTTTTAAATGGAAGATGATTAAAATGTCCGCAAAACAAACTTTACAGATACTATGATGTATAATCAGACAATATATGATCCCAAAACCAAATCAATTAAACTGAGTTTATTTTCTTTATTATCTAGTCTAAATTTTATTAATATAGTCGGTTTAGTTAAGAAATTTCATTTAGAATAATTTCATACTTAATTAAAACACTGTTAGAAAATTTATTAAACAAATTAAATGTTTTTCCAAACCAAACTAATGTGACACGTCTATAATCGTTGTAGTTAAGACTTGTAGGATTTGTCATATATGTCTATCTACACACAGATTTTATAAATCAAATCTTAGTAAATTAATTCTAAAAATATTCATAACACTATTAAACCAAACATCTCTACACACTAATTTTATAAAACAAACTATAGTAAAATATTTCTAAAAATGTTTATTAAGTTAACATTTCTGCACAACTAGTTACAAGCATAATTCTGTAAAATTATTACTAGGAAGTTATTACTTAAATTAATATATTTTAAAACAGAATTCCTTTTTAGAAATCATGAGTCCAACTCTCCTTAAGTCAGAATCTGAGTTCCTTTGTAAATGTCTAGGATTTAAGTATGGTTTTGCACACAGTAACCAAAATTGGGTAGATCGTTATAATAGATTTTAACATGTGAGTTTCATTCGCCAGGTGAGCAACAAGACTTCTCAGGACCTGCAGACAACTACACCGAGTACGCGACAGTCGAGGCTAGTCAGGACTTCACCAACCTTCCAGCAGAGTAGTTACTTCTGTACTCAACTTTCCAGGTGTGGTAGTCTTTTTATGACCTGTGTGGATGTCTTTTGAGACTTTGTTATTCTTTAGAAAGGAACTATGAATTTCTTATGGATTTCTTTAAAATGATCCTTTTTTAAAATTGATAAATGTTTTCATAATCAGGCATCTGTTTTCAAAATAAGATTTAGCAGTAGTTAGTATGTAGTACTTTATTGTGGACTAGTTAGTACCTTTTTTCAGGCGTGTCAATAAAGGTACTACTCAACGGAACTCCATGGATATCGCGCGATTACAGGCCTCTTCCACTGATCATGGTTGAGGCCCGGAGCAATTAGGGCGAGTTATACTCGCGGGTAGATATCTTAGGCACATATTTAAATGAGACATGATTTTACTTAGATTGCATTACGGAAGACCTTAATAGGTCCGAGGTGATTCCCAACGGACGAATTTATTTTAGCAGACCCTCGTGGTCCAGGGATTATCCTCAACGGTACCCGAATGCAATCATCACTTACAATATAAATTGTTCTGAAAACTTACAATATTGCTAAACATTTATTGACACATGAATGACATTTATTAACATGGTTCTATATAAACACTTGTTCTAATCTTTTGAATAACTTAATCCCAAAAAGACTGGATGATTTTACCACCACTGAGTATTCGCATACTCAGCCCACATAATTGCTTGTGGAGCAGGTTCAGGTTTGGCAGACTTAGCAGAGGAGATCTTTTCAGAAGACCAAGCCGAGCTAAAATAGTCACTATCCGCTATGCATTATTATTTTTGTTTTGTTTATATGATGACTGGAAATTTTGATATGTGTATATTTTACCAGTCCTTTTGTTGTATGAACAAATAATGCATTTATTATGTGATATTCTATTTGTGATTATTTGTATCTGTGACACTGTTTTATAACCTTACGTGTGTACAGTAGAGTGTACATACGTGGCGGGACTGTCATTCCCAGATTGCGGCTTGGTTTGGGGTGTGACAGTCCAAGAGGTTCCTAGGGTTATAAAAGATCCAACTTTCACAAGAAGACCGCCCAAGAGGTCCCGAAGGTTGTAAAATCTCTTTGTTCTCACAAGAAGACCGTCTAAGAGGTCCCGAGAACCAACTCTTATTAAGAAGACCGCCCAAAAGGCCCCTAAGGTTGTAAAAGAACCAACTCTCATAAGAAGACCGCCCAAGAGGTCCCGAGGGTTGTAAAAGAACCAACTTTCACAAGAAGGCCGACCAAGAGGCCCCGAATGTTGTAAAACTCTTTTCACTCTCATAAGAAGGCTAGCCGTTGCCCCGAGAGCTATCAAACAACTTCAAGACCGTTTCAAACGAAAAATTCTTCTTTTCTAACGAAAACTCCCTCTTTTTTAGACGAAAACCAAAACTAGTCCTTATTTAAAGTCCTTAGAAGTTCAAGGGTACTTAATTGGGTCCCGTCAATTAAGTCTGGTACCATCAATTAAGTATAATTTAGAATAAAAAGAATAAGTCCTGCATGAACACAATAAACATTTCTGAAATAATCCTTCCTAGCCATTACGTATTTCTTAAACTCCTTAATCAGAGGTTTCCGTAGGCAACTACGGGGTAATTAACAATAGGGGCTTGCGCCTATTGGAAAGAAAAGACCCACAAAATTAATAAACCCTCATAAGAAGCGACTCTCATTATGGTTCTCTTGTTGTTAAGAGATACTCAGCGCAGAGATCGAACCTTAAGGGGGATGAATCTAAGGCTTATTCCAATTTCTCGAGGAAACCCTTTCACTTTTCGAGGGATGACAAAAAAGCCCACACAGAACCTTACAACAAAATTATTTATATAAAGTATTCATTGATTGATTCTTATGGACTCCGTCCCTGATTTAGTGACGAACTTCTTTAGAAATAAAAAATTCAATCAACAAACATAGGCGCTATTTTATATGTTGCAATAGAAAAATTTAAATTGAATTTAATTATGGAAAAAAAATTTCTGTACCCCTCAGAAACGAGAAAATGGAGGATTTGCCCCCCGAAAGTTCAAACTTCCGTTTTTGCCCCCTGAAATTTCGAACACCTTCTGTATTTGCCCTTCTGCCATATTTTATAATATAAATAATTATTAAATAATAAAATTGAAAATTTCAGACAATTATACCCCCATCTATTGGACTCGGTCGATTAAATTCAAACCAGAGTGATTCGATCGACTAAACCCAGTCGTGCGCGAGATCTGTCGACTCCTCCTTCTCTCGTGCACGATGAACCCTAGTCGCACCTCCATCCACCGCTTGCACCTCCGTCCACTCCCCTCTCTCAACCCTAATGCTGGAGCAAAGTATTAAGATTGATCGATGGATGAACCCTAAACCTTCTCTCCCTTCCGATCCACAAGTTTAGATCTGCAAAAAGCTTCTTCACGATCGCTGGTTCTTCTCTCACGCACGATCGCTGGTTGTCTCCTCCTGATCCTTCTCTCTCACACGATCGCTGGTTTTCTCCTCCTGGTTGGTCTTTTCTTTTCACTACGTTTTTTTATTGATCAATTTGTTTTGGTTTCGAGCAATTTTGTTTCCGCTCCTTTTTTTTATGCCATGGATTGGTTCTTGCAATGGTACATTTGAGAATGGTATAGTTTAGTAAATTACATACGGGTTTCTGGTTTCTGGTAATTTAGTAAATGCTTACTGTGGTATCACACATTCACGCTCTAATAATGGCCCAAGAACTTCCATCTTTCAGTCTACATTGAAATTCTTTTTTTCTTTTCTTGCAGTATGAAGAAACAATTGGTATTGCATGTTTGCTGGTTGTACAATTGGTGCTGCATTTTGCAAGGAATTTGGTGTAATTTTTTGAAACTATTAGCTGGTCAATTAATTATTCTGACCAAACTATTATGTAATAAGTTTGTAATAGCTAGATAGATAGATATGGATGAGAGATATGTACTGCATTTCCTACTGCATTTTGGTACTATGTAACAAGTATGTCGAGACAGGACAATTTAACGTTAATTTTCTCAATTTAGTTAATTAATTGTTAATTAGAACATTTTGCGTTTCCTACTGTATTTTAGTTAATTAATTGTTAATTATAACATTTTGCTATCAATAAGTTGTTATTTTGAGGACTGGTACGGACTGATTTTATTCTCTCTAGCTATTATGAAATGTGATGCTTACATGTGATGTGATAACTAACTAACTAACGTCATGCTTGATATAGCATTTATATATATGGTATTTGGTCGGACTTCACCCCGAAATCACAACCTAAACTCTTGAAATTGTGTGATTTTCAGCTTGTATTCGTTGGATTTGGTACTGCTTTTGGTTGGTCTTTGAATTTCAGGGATTTGGAGCAAAAACAATGCAAGAGGACACATTTCGGGCACTACAGATGATCTAGTGCGGCCTACATCGACCCTGTGCGGCATACACCTCATATCCCTCTTCTCTGGATGCCTCCAGTTCGGAGTACAACCCTCTTGTGCGGCCTACAATACATGTACCAAGCCCTGGACACCTCCAGTGCGGGGTACAATCAAGCTGTGCGGCCTACACTTGGGCTAGATGACTCATTCCCAGCCCAGCAAGCTATTGTACCCCGAACTAGACCCTGCTGTAGCGCGCACAACTCACATGTACCCCGCACAAAACCCTAAACCTAACCTATACCCTATATAAAGCATCTCTCACGCCAAAAAAAGAATCTTTCCTTCCATCTTCCACTCCCCAGACGGCTGCCTGGGGCACTGCCCACTTTCCACCATTTTCCTCCATCGTAGCCCGCATAGCACCACCGTAGCCCGCACAGTACCATCGTATCCCTCACAACACCACTCTGTACCCCGCACAATACCATTTTCCATTGCCGATCCACTCTCTGCCATGCCGATTCACCCCACACTGCCGCCATTGCACTTCGCACCGTGCCTCTGGAGCTTGGAATTCCATGTGACAGCAGCGATTCCAGTACCGATTTCGACTCTAGAAGCTTGCAATTAGATGCTGGGAATTCCAAGCTTGAATTGGCATATCAATTAAGTCAATAAGTACTTTGAACCGATAGTTAATTGGTGTTGTATCAATTGCCGGACTCCAGGGATAAATGACAAGACCGATTGATTCAAATTTCGGTTGACAAGAAGAAATGAAAGCTGACATGTCTTTGTCCTCCGGTAAGAGAAAGAGATAACGGTCAGCATTCATGTGCACCAAAGGGAAAGTTTCCTTAGAGGATGAAATCATCATGATTGCTGCTTGAATTGAGGAGGAATTGAACTTACCCGGCTTAAGCCGACCATCGATCACTACTCCTTTCAAAAGATATCGAAGATCGTGGATATTATTAGATGACTGTGGCAGGTAGACATCAAAGCATTTAGGTCGGTTAAGGGGCATTTTGTCCTGACCGATATTACCGCGAGGAAGGAGGTTAGGGACTCCATGTTGTTTGTTTAGCTTGGGGCATTCCTTAGCTCCATGACCAGGCTTAAGGCACCTAGCGCATGCACGAAATGGCGCCTTGCAGGAGGCAGAAGAATGACCTCTCACAAGACATTTGTAGCAACGATTAATCCAACAAGGTTTAGAGTAATTATCTGGGTCAAGGTAAAGTTTACCGGTGAGGCAAGGATCCGTCAGATAAGCCTTCCTTGTTGCTGGATCAGTTGAGTACCAAGACAGATTCGGATCTGTTGGTGCAGATGAATTGGCCATGGCCAAAGAGGAAGCAGGATTTGAAAGAGAGTTTTTAGAAGGAGAAGAAATTACGGAGGAGAAGGATGTAGGCTTAAAGAGGGGAGCTATGGTATTAGAGGAAGGAATAGGAATGGTAGTAAGAGGAGAAAAAGGAATCAAATCTGGGAAGGAGGTAGAGGAAGGGGCTGGCTTTGAGAATATACGGCTAATTGGACGGGAAAAAGGAAGCCTACCAGATTTGCGGGAGAGGTGCTGGTTTGACTGCCGAGGGATGGGGCGACGTGTGACAGTGCTCCATCCATTTTTGTCGGTGGTGAAGAAGAATCACCTAGCCATCGCCAGAGGAGCGCTCCGTCTCTTGGGGTCTCAACCTTATATTAAAATGGCAAAATTATTAAGAATGTGCTTATTATGAAATGTTTTGGTAAATTAAGGTGCCTATATTATGTTTTAAGAAATAAGGAATGCGCATGTGAAACCTTACAAATACTTTAACGTTTCATTTCAAGGCTGAGACTTAAGAGCTGAAATTGAAAATAAGGCTTAACACTTAACAGGTGTACGTGTACTTTAATCAAATTAGGACTATGATATAGAAATTAAGAGCACTAGACTTGGTCATAATGACGAGCTTGACCTCGTCATCCCATTAATTCTTTGATTTCATTGTATGTTCTACGATATTTTCTTCATATGTTATTAGACCCCGAAGAACTCACATTTTGATTATTACTAGCGGGTCCTCGTGCAATGCGCGATCAAATTTTTTTTTTTATTTGGACAATTCATTATTTATTGCCATATCATTGTAAAGAATAAAGGTGTTAAATATGGTTGAATTCACAATTTATATAATTGAAGGAAAAAAAACATTGGTTAAGATTTAAAGTATCCAAAAAAAAAAAAAAAAAGATCAGTGTTCAGTAAAACATAAGTATTACGTCTGCCGAGTACCTTCAGGAAAGAATATTTGATTAGGGAAAAGAAAACTCGCATCCTATTTAGGAAATAAAAAAAATGGTATTTCTTAAAAGTCCTGGTATGATTTGCCACATAATTCTATATAATATAATTGATAAAATACTCTATATATATATATATATATATATATATATATGTATAGAGTTTTGTTATGGTGAGTCGCGACTCACCATAGGGTCAGTGAGTCGGGCTCAAAATTTTTAGATCTGGTTCAAAATGACCCATCCAAACTGTCCAATACGATCTCCCTATTGAAATCTCCATGCAGACCAAATTTTACATTTTTTCGAAATTTTTAAGTATTTTTTTCGGATTTTTAAAAACTGCTGTTTTTTAACAGTTCAGAACTAATTAGATTAATGGTTCAAATAAATACTTAAAAATTTCGAAAAAATATAAAATCTGGCCTGCATGGAGATTTCAATAGGGAGATCGTATTTGACGGTTTGGATCGATCATTTTGAACCAGATCTAAGAGTTTTGAGCTCGACTCACAGACCCTTTGGTGAGTCGCAACTCACTATAGTGAAAAAAATAAGGTGCTAACAATAGATTGCCAAATTTCTGGAATATATGGAAAATAAGGTGAAAAAATTGCTGAAATTTTCTTTGTGGGTGGAGAAATATATTGATCATCATATAAGGCATAATTAATGGACTGATAACCTATTTTTCAGAGAATATAAAAACTGCGTCTTAAGAAAAGTACCTTCTTAGTTATGTTTTACTTTTATCAAGTAACAAATAATTAATTTGATTGATTAGTAAATCCACAATACATTTGTAGTTATCATGATCTCTGGTTATATTATATTTATATGCTCTTATTTAGTTATAAATATCCTTCAATTATTCCCAGTCATTTATTACTAATAGTAATGTCATCACTAGTGTTTACCAAACGGGGCGGGGCGGGGCGGGGCGGTCCAACCCGCGACGGTCCACGGGTTAGGACGGGGCGGGTTAGGGACGGTCCACGGGTTAAGACGGGGCGGGTTAGGACGGTCCATCCTAGAAACTTTGACCCTAACCCTTCCTAAACCCGCCCCTTCTAACCCGCACGGGTTATGACGGTCCGGTCCGGTCCGGTCCGCGGGTTTTTTTTTATTTTATTGCTGTTTTTTTTTTATTTTTCGTTTATTTTTTTGCTCTTTTTTTCCGTTTTTTTGTTTGTTCAATTTTTTTTTCTGTTTTTTATTTTTCGTTAATTATTTTTATTTTTTACTTTTATTTTTATTTCTCGTCCCGATTTTCTAATTCTAAAAAAAGAATAAATTAAAAATTATTTAATTTTAAAATACACAAATTAAAATAATGATACAAGTACTTTAAAAAACCGAATTAAAAATTGTTTAATTTAAAAAATACACGAATTAGCTTTTGGAATGTAAGAATAAAAAAAAATTGTAGGCATTTAAAAATAACGGCATTTAAAAAATGAACAAATTAAAAAGAAAAGAAATATTGAACAAAAAGAAAAAAAATAACAATGCATTTTTTTATTTTTTTTTGCTGTTTTTTTTTTTGCGTTTTTTTGTTTGTTCAATATTTTTTTCTGTTTTTTTATTTTTCGTTAATTATTTTTATTTTTTACTTTTGCTTTTTTCTTTTCTTTTTACTTATATTTTCTGTTTTTTATTTTATTTTTTTATTTTCTTATATTTGATTTGTAATTTTTTTTATTAAATGAAAAAATTCAAATATAATTATATAAAGTTACCCTCCTCCTTTTTTCCGGGCTTGGGACCGGCTATGCTATTAAATTATTTTATAAAATAATAACATAGGTGGAGTTCTAACTTTTTTTTTGTTAGTAATATTTTTTAATGAATATGTTAAAATTAATTTAGATGAAATTAAATTAAAAGAGTTTAGAATTTTATACCACCATTACCAAACTAGTAGTTGTTGCGCAAATACCATAGCTCGGTATCTTTCGGATCATATTCTTCATCGTCCGATTCCGCCTCAGTTGCAGTACCACTTCCTTGAGTTTCAACACAAGAACTAGTTTCTCCTGGAACAAAATGTTGTGCTCGGTTTTCAGCATCGATCCAATCCTTCATGCACACAAGTTTTTCGAAAATATTTGGGCCTAGCTTGCTCCGTTTATCAGTGAGAATCCTGTTCGTCGAACTAAAACATGATTCGGACGGGACAGTAGAGACGGGTACTGCAAATATATCTCTCGCCATCATCGCTAGCGTTGGAGAAGCACTTGAATGTCTCTTCCAATAGTCGAGGATGTCCACTGGATGTTTTTCCACCATTCCCAAATTGTAACTCTTTAATTCGTTCATGCTTGCATTTTCATCTAAGTCATCCTCGTCTCGTAAGTCGTCTAATAAACCATGGTGGCTACCGCTTCTATTAAATTTCAATAAAATATATATATATTAATCGATGAGAAAACTAATATATTCAAATGTGTAACAAGTTGAACAATTAGAAAAATTATATATATATATATATATATATATATAAAAGTCTAACCCCGCGCTACTCCTTGTTGAAGCCGGTCGGGCGACATTTATTCGTGAGTTGTATAAGTTGAACATGGTCTCCAATGCGTAGTTGACGCGTCCCTCCTCATTCTGGGCCGGTAAACCAAGATTTTCTTTGTACTTTTGCATCATCTTCACAGTGTATTTCACCTTCCAGTGAGGATCAAGGCAATTGGCGATGATAGTCACAAGAGGCACATCGTCCCAATATTTTAGAAATTTGGTTGTCATTGCTTTTACAATCGGCGCAAGAGTCTCGTCCCGATTTTCTACTTCTAAAAAATGAACAAATTAAAAATTATTTAATTTTAAAATACACAAATTAAAATAATGATACAAGTACTTTAAAAAACCGAATTAAAAATTGTTTAATTTAAAAAATACACGAATTAGCTTTTGGAATGTAAGAATAAAAAAAAATTGTAGGCATTTAAAAATAACGGCATTTAAAAAATGAACAAATTAAAAATAATTACTTTTACCTCTAATATCACGATACACCTTGGAAATAGCAAAAAGATGTTGAAGGAGTTCGTGGGCCGATGGAGTGTATGAGCATGAGAGCTTCACGGTTGCATCGAAAAAGGCTTTGAGGAAGTCTTTTACATGTTGGAGTTGTTGCCACTCGCCCGTAGAGAGCATTAGTTGAATGCTATCGCTATTGCTCTTCAACATGTTGTCTATGACATCTTTGTAAGGGAGGACTCGGTGGAACATTCTATAAGTTGAGTTCCAACGGGTGTCTACGTCCCATGGAACGGCTAATTTACTTAACCCTACTCGTTGGCATAATTGATAAAAATTTTGTTTCCTAACTTGGTTCGAGTAAATGTGGGTCAAAGCATTCTTAAATTTGGTAATCAATTTGTCAACACCCTCGGTATCAAGGCCGGCCTTTACGGTTAAGTTCAAAATGTGACAAGCACATTTTTGGTGAAACATGGCACCTTCCATAATTGGGTTTAGGGACCGGTTAAAATAATCTATTGACTTGACATTATTACTAGCATTGTCAAAAGATATCGAGAAAACCTTATTTTCTAAATCCCTAACCAAGTTGTACTCTTTCAAAACACCCATAATAGAATCGTAAATTACCTTTGCGGTGTGCGGAGAATCTAAAACACGAAAACTTAAAATTTTTTTCTGCAAAATCCAGTTGTCATCAACATAATGTGCAGTAATACAACTATAACCAAGGCCATGTTTACCAGCAGTCCAAATATCAGATGTTATGGACACCTTATAGGTAGCTAAAGCAAATTGGGCTACTAATTGATTTTTCCGTTCAAGAAATTGTTTCTTGAGTTCTTTGGTGATTTTCCTATGGTGAAATCTCCTATAAAGTGGTTCGCCTACACCACAAGTTATCAACCGTGCAAAACTCAAACAATTAGCCATACTTAATGGTTGTTCTTTGTGGGCAATGTAACGGGTAAACTCACTAAGCATTTTTTCCGGGTCATATTTTCGGTGAGTTCTAGTACCATCCGAGTTTATAAGTGTTTGGACCAACCCACGGTCTGGTTCATTTTGTGGTTCTTCATGGGCATTTTCATGTTTTTTGGCATGTTTCGATAAGGTACTCATACCATTTTTTGAAACATATTTGTAGCTAGTTTTACAACCTTTTACCTTACACGTTGCAAATTTTAAATTACCTTTCTCGTCGAACGTCTTCTCGAAATACCGCCACCAAGCCGCATTGTGACCGGGAGTTGACCGTTTCCTCTTCTCCGTTGCTTCAGTTTCCGTCTCCGATGCCGGCGGAACGGTAGGATTTGGAGTTGCATCATCACTTGAAGGTGTCATATTAATTTTGGGAACACTCGAACTTGAACCATACGCTCCACTAGAATAATTAGGATTTTGTGGATAAATTGGTGGTGTATAATTTGGATTTTGTGGATAAAGAGGTGGTATATAATTCGGATTTTGTTGATAAGGAGGTGGGGAAAATTCATTGAGGTTTGGATAATCATTACGATTAGGAGATGGATATGCCATTTTTTGGAATTATGGAAAATAAGATTGGAATAAAACTAAATAAGAAATTACGAAAATAATAATGGAAAAATACTATAAATATAAATAAGAATAGAATTATGGAATTATGAAAATGGAAATGGAATTATGGAAGTAGGATTGTAGGAATGTTTGTTGTAGAAATGTGAGAGTGAGAGAAGGAGGGTTTGCTGTTAGAATGGTGTGGGAATGAAGTGATATAGGGAGGTATTTATAGAGTTTTAAATTCTGTAATATTATTATCAAAAAAAATTTTGAAACTAGCCGTTAGGAATTATAACGGCTAAAATATCCATTGTAAATTTTTTTTCAGAAATAGCCGTTGTAAGAGAGAGAGAGCGGGACACGTGTCGTGATGGGATTGGGTGGGATTGGGTGGGATGGACACGTGTCGTCCATGGGTTGGGTACTTGGGTCGGTGGGATGGAGAGTTGGGGAGTGGGACCGACTGGGATGCGGAGTCCACGGGTGTCAGACGCGGACGGGAAAAAAGAGAGGGGGGGATGCTGGGGCCAATGGACGGGTGACACGTGGCAGGCACATGCTGGCGCGTGGCTGGCGTGTGTCCTGCCTGGGGCAGTGGGAAGGGGAAAACCGGACAGGTTTTGCTGGTTTTGGGCTGGTTTTCAGCGGGTCTGGTTCGGGTTTAGCGCGGGTTTTGGACGGGTTTAAGACGGATTGACGGGGCGGGGCGATCCGGTCCACGGGTTAAGACGGGGCGGGTTAGCACGGGTTGTTTTAGAAATGGCGGCCCAAACCCGCCGTAGACCCGCCCCGGTCTAACCCTTCGGTCCATGGCGGTCCATGGACGGTCCGGGGCGGTCCGGTCCATGGGGCGGGTTTGGGGCGGGGCGGGTCTGACCCGGCGGATTTTTGGTAAACACTAGTCATCACTTAATTTTTTTTCTCCCTAGGATTCTGCATATTATTGACCTGGGACCCAAAAGAAAGTGGTCGGGAAGCTATAACTTATCCGGTGGGATTTAATACTGAAATTGAGGGTTTCACTTATATATTTTAATTATATTGTATGTATGTTAGCTTTTTACTGTTTACATTGTCGGGTTATGCCATCATTTAGAAACCTTATTGATGTATAGAGTTTTGTAGCTTTGTCGAACTATATGGAATAGGGGGGATAGTGGTTTGGATTTGAGTTTAATTAGCTCGCTGATTTGTCAAAAATTGGAACAGATACCACGCAAAAATGCAGGTGAGATGTATCCTTAGTGATGGAATTGTTCTACCAGACAAATATATATATATAGAGTTTTGCTATGGTGAGTTGCAACTCACCAAACGGTCGGTGAGTTACGATCAAAACTCTTAAATCTAATTTAAAATGACCGATCCAAACCGTCTAATATGATATCTCTATTGAAATCTCCATGCAAACCAAATTTTATATTTTTTTGAAATATTTAAGTATTTTTTTTCGGATTTTTAAAAATTGCTATTTTTGAACGGTTCAGAACTAATTAGATTAACGATTTTCTAAAATTTCAAAAAAATACTTAAAAATTTCGAAAAAATGTAAAATCTGGCCTGCATAGAGATTTCAATAGGGAGATCGTATTGGACGGTTTGGATCGGTCATTTTTAACCAGATCTAGGAGTTTTAATCGCAACTCATCGACCGTTTGGTGAGTCAACATAGCAAAACTCTATATATATATATATATATATATATAGTTTTGCTATGGTGAGTCGCGACTCACTAGAGAGTCTATGAGTCAGGCTCAAAACTCCTAGATCTTGTCCAAAATGACCGATCCAAACCGTCCAATACGATCTCCCTATTGAAATCTCCATGCAGACCAAATTTTACATTTTTTCGAAATTTTTAAGTATTTTTTTGAAATTTTAGAAAATTGTTAATCTAATTAGTTCTGAACCGTTCAAAAACAGCAGTTTTTAAAAATTCGAAAAAAATATTTAAAAATTTTGAAAAAATGTAAAATTTGGTCTGCATGGAGATTTCAATAGGGAGATCGTATTATAAGGTTTGGATCGATCATTTTGAACCAGATCTAGGAGTTTTGAGCCCGACTCACTGACTCTTTGGTGAGTCGCGACTCACGAAAGGGTCTGTGAGTTGGGCTCAAAACTCTTAGATCTGGTTCGAAATAATCGATCCAAACCGTCAAATACGATCTCCCTATTGAAATCTCCATGCAGGCCAGATTTTATATTTTTCGAAATTTTTAAGTATTTATTTGAACTATTAATCTAATTAGTTCTGAACTGTTCAAAAACAGCAGTTTTTAAAAATCCGAAAAAAATATTTAAAAATTTCGAAAAAATGTAAAATTTGGTCTGTATGGAGATTTCAATAGGGAGATCGTATTGGACGGTTTGGATGAGTCATTTCGAACCAGATCTAAAAATTTTGAGCCCGACTCACTGACCTTATGGTGAGTCGTGACTCACCATAGCAAAACTCTCTCTCCATATATATATATATGTAGAGTATTTTACAATTATATTATATAGAATTATGTGGCAAATCATACCAGGACTTTTGAGAAATACCATTTTTTTATTTCCTAAATAGGATGCGAGTTTTCTTTTCCCTAATCAAATATTCTTTCCTGAAGGTACTCGGTAGACGTAATACTTATGTTTTACTGAACACTGATCTTTTTTTTTTATTTTTTCGATACTTTAAATCTTAACCAATGTTTTTTTTCCTTCAATTATATAAATTGTGAATTCAACCATATTTAACACCTTTATTCTTTACAATGATATGGCAATAAATAATGAATTGTCCAAATAAAAAAAAAATTTGATCGTGCATTGCACGAGGACCCGCTAGTAATAATCAAAATGTGAGTTCTTCGGGGTCTAATAACATATGAAGAAAATATCGTAGAACATACAATGAAATCAAAGAATTAATGGGATGACGAGGTCAAGCTCGTCATTATGACCAAGTCTAGTGCTCTTAATTTCTATATCATAGTCCTAATTTGATTAAAGTACACGTACACCTGTTAAGTGTTAAGCCTTATTTTCAATTTCAGCTCTTAAGTCTCAGCCTTGAAATGAAACGTTAAAGTATTTGTAAGGTTTCACATGCGCATTCCTTATTTCTTAAAACATAATATAGGCACCTTAATTTACCAAAACATTTCATAATAAGCACATTCTTAATAATTTTGCCATTTTAACATAAGGTTGAGACCCCAAGAGACGGAGCGCTCCTCTGGCGATGGCTAGGTGATTCTTCTTCACCACCGACAAAAATGGATGGAGCACCGTCACACGTCGCCCCATCCCTCGGCAGTCAAACCAGCACCTCTCCCGCAAATCTGGTAGGCTTCCTTTTTCCCGTCCAATTAGCCGTATATTCTCAAAGCCAGCCCCTTCCTCTACCTCCTTCCCAGATTTGATTCATTTTTCTCCTCTTACTACCATTCCTATTCCTTCCTCTAATACCATAGCTCCCCTCTTTAAGCCTACATCCTTCTCCTCCGTAATTTCTTCTCCTTCTAAAAACTCTCTTTCAAATCCTGCTTCCTCTTTGGCCATGGCCAATTCATCTGCACCAACAGATCCGAATCTGTCTTGGTACTCAACTGATCCAGCAACAAGGAAGGCTTATCTGACGGATCCTTGCCTCACCGGTAAACTTTACCTTGACCCAGATAATTACTCTAAACCTTGTTGGATTAATCGTTGCTACAAATGTCTTGTGAGAGGTCATTCTTCTGCCTCCTGCAAGGCGCCAGTTCGTGCATGCGCTAGGTGCCTTAAGCCTGATCATGGAGCTAAGGAATGCCCCAAGCTAAACAAACAACATGGAGTCCCTAACCTCCTTCCTCGCGGTAATATCGGTCAGGACAAAATGCCCCTTAACCGACCTAAATGCTTTGATGTCTACCTGCCACAGTCATCTAATAATATCCACGATCTTCGATATCTTTTGAAAGGAGTAGTGATCGATGGTCGGCTTAAGCCGGGTAAGTTCAATTCCTCCTCAATTCAAGCAGCAATCATGATGATTTCATCCTCTAAGGAAACTTTCCCTCTGGTACACATGAATGCTGATCGTTATCTCTTTCTCTTACCGGAGGACAAAGACATGTCGGCTTTCATTTCTTCTTGTCAACCGAAATTTGAATCAATCGGTCTTGTCATTTATCCCTGGAGTCCAGCAATTGATACAACACCAATTAACTATCGGTTCAAAGTACTTATTGACTTAATTGATATGCCAATTCAAGCTTGGAATTCCCAGCATCTAATACCCATGATTGGTTGGTTTGGCTTGCTGCTTGAACACTCTAAGTTTGAAGGTGTTTCAAGCCTTGAGAAATTGAGAGTTTTAGTGGCAGTTAGAAAACTGGAAGAGGTTCCTCATGCTGCTCGATTTGTGGACAGATGCCTCCTAAAACCAATTCTAATAGAAATTGTTAGTTGGATTGAAGAACCACTCTCGGTTACCACCTCTTTGGACCCAACTCCATCGCCTGCTTATTTTCGCGAGGTTGACCGTCGCATCAGAAATGTTCCACCTGTCTCGAAAGATGCTACAACCAATCCCCTTTTGGTTAACTCTGTTTCTGTAGAATTCGAACATGCATTCAATGCATGGGTCAACCTGCCTCCCTCTACTTACAAATCTGATTTCCAACGCTGCCTTGAGAAATCTCCTTACTGAGAATTAACCTTCAGAGCTCACTTGATTGCATCAAACCCTGCACCCCCTCTCTCTTTCAGCTCTCTGACAGCAAACGCTCATACAAAAACAGTAGACAATTCCTTCATCCTCCATGCAGCTCATGCCACAGCTAATCCTATGAGGTTGCACTCAGAAAATCCTGTTTCCAAAATTTCAAATTCAAAAGGAAAGGAAGTTAATGCGAGTTAGTTTCCTCCTCCTTCCTTGGCTTCAGTTTCTGTAGCCCCTGATTGCTCCTCTCCTGCACCTCCTCTTCTTGACTACTATTTGAACAGGCTGAAAGATAATACAAAAACAGCCAACGCATCAGATCCTGTTAAGATTAGCGCTGGTTTTAAAAAAGCCTCCCCTGTGATCTCGTGTGATGGCCCAATCCTTTCTTCAAATGGGCCTACTTCTAATAATTATTCTTTAAGCCCAATTCTTCCTCCTGATGAGTCTTCTTCGGATCCAACCTCTGTTTCTGTTCCGATAGTCATGTTAGATGAGGACATTCCTCATGCCTGTCTTACTCGACCCAACACTACTACCCGACCCGATCCACCGGCCCTCTCTTCAACTCGATCCGATATTATAGCAACAAAATCCGCTCCTGCTGCCCTATCTACCCGACCCATTGCTTTAATCCCCTCTCTCTCCCCTTCAGCCAATCTTCATCCCCTCTGCTACAATAGTCCCTCATCTCCTTCTAACCAAAACGCCATGGATTTAGAGGATTCTGCAGAAGACTTTTCCTACTCTCATTCTCCTCCTTCTAAAACTACCACGGCCACACAACTAGCTCGCCGTTTCATCTCACCGACTGACCGCCGGAACCCTCGAGGCACCCCATCTGATGCGAATCATTTATCAACCTCCTTTGTTAACTGCCCAAATTTGGATGCCCAAGAACCAACTCACAGCCTAGCTCTGACTATCTGGAAACCCCCAGAAACGGAAACCTCAGCATCACAGAAACCTCAGCAGTTACAGTCAGCTGAGCATCACAATGTTTTAGTGGTCCAACAGCATTTTGAGGTTCCTCTGAATGTCCGTTCTCCGTCTCCTGCCGCCAAAATCGACAGCCCTCCAACTGCGGTCTACAACCGTCAAAATGCGAGGCACAAAATTTTTATTTCTCCATCAGATCGTCGTAATCCTCGTAGCGCAAAGAAACAACTTTTCTCTGCTGAATCACCGGTTGCAACTTTTACTACCAATGTGGAACAATCTGAGGCAAAACCTGCAACCGCGCCGCAGTACTCGTCACCCAAAGCCAAGCATTTCTCTTCGTGGTTTTGAGCTTGGCGTCAAGAAAAGAGGTACAAAATTGTCAACTGGGCACTCCAAGAAAGCACTTCAAGAGGCTATTAAGGAAGCTGGTCTAAACCGTTCCCTTTCGTCCAAAGATGAGTTAACTTTTGATGAAAGGCAAGCCCTCAAAGGATATTATGGCCTCCTGCCGCAACATGATGCTGGGCCCTCCATCCAGGGAGATGCCCCAAGCTCGTCATCTTAGTCTTTTTTCTTTTTTTCTTTGTCTTGTTGTTTAGCTGGTTGTTAATCTAGCTTTTGCTCCCTATCTTTAATAATGACTTATCCTTTTATAAAAACTTTGTGTTGGAATGTAAGAGGAATTTCTGATTTGAAAAAGTGTGATGTTGTTAAAGATACTATTAAGGATTCCAATTGCAATATTCTTTGCTTACAGGAAACTAAATGGTCGTCTTGTGATTTTTTTAAGGCATGTACGGTTTGTCCTTTTCGTTTTAACTCTTTTTTGGCGCTTGATGCTAACGGCTCCAAAGGGGGTATCCTTCTAGTGTGGTTTGATCTTTTTACCTGTTCTTTCGAACGCAACCATACTTTCTCTTCTACAATTATTCTCTCTTCCGGAGCCTTCTCTTTTATGCTGACAGCGGTTTATGGCCCCACAGATGATAATCTAAAACCTATTTTCTTCAATGAACTTACGACCGTTAGATCGTTATCTTCTCACCCGTGGATTATTTTAGGCGATTTTAATATTCTTCGCGACCCACTGGAATCTACGGGTAGTTCTAGGAACCTCTCTTCTTTTCAGCTCTTCAACGCTTTTGTCTCCAATTCTAATCTGTTTGAGGTTCCGATGTCAGGCAAACAATTCACCTGGTCTAATAAAAGACCGATCCCTTGCTTCTCACGTATTGATAGAGCTTTTCTTTCTCCTGATTGGTTAACCCTGCCACTTCAACATTCTTTTGTTGATTTTCCTGCTACGACTTCAGATCATGCTCCTCTTTTGCTGACTATCCTTCCGCTTCCTACAAAGAAGAAGAGACTCTTTAAATTTGAAACTTTCTGGCTTAGAGCACCTGATATTTTAAATGTAGTTTCTGACGCTTGGCAAGCATTACCGGCCCATCGAAATCCGGCCAAAAATCTCCTTATTAAATTTAAGTCGGTTAGATTGGCACTTACTAAATGGGCAGGTGCAAAATATGCCAACAAAAATACCTTTCTCCGTCGAACAAAATTGATCATTCGTTTCCTTGATTAGCTGGAAGAATCTAGAAACCTCATTTCTGATGAACGTGCGCTTCGAATTTCTCTTCGAGAACATGCTTTCAATTTAATACAAGATCAAGAACACAAATGGAAACAAAGGAGTGCGGTGACATGGCTTAAACTTGGAGACAAAAATTCAAAAAATTTTCATGCTGTTGCTTCTTCAAGACGCCTATTCAATTCTATTGACTCTGTCTGTGTACATGGTTCTTCTGTGACCAACCATTCCGATTTACTATCTATTTTTTTCGACCATTTCAATTCTATCTTGGGAACTAGGCCCCAGCAACCCCCTCCTTTTGATTTGACTGGAAAACTAGGCACTCAATTTGATCTCTCGGCCCTGGCCCTTCCTTTCTCTGAGACAGAAGTTCTTCAAGCTATCAATCAACTCCCGTCTGGCAAGGCTTCAGACCCTGATGGCTTTCCAATTGATTTTTTTAAGCAATTTTGGGACATAATCAAAGCTGATGTGTTACTAGCCATCTCGGCCTTCCAAAATTGCACTCTCGATCTTTCTGAACTGAATAGAGCCACCATCTCCTTAATCCCGAAGAAACAAAATTGCTTGGAACTTTCAGATTACAGACCCATCAGTGTCATCAATACCTTTGTCAAAATTGTCACCAAGATTTTAGCGAATAGACTCTAGCCGTTCATGAACGATCTAGTAAGTCCTATGCAAACGGCTTTCACAAAGGGCAGGACAATCATGGAATCTTACATGGTTTCTAGAGAATTTCTCTCCTTCTACCACAAACATAAGATTCCAGCCATACTCTACAAAGTGGATTTTGCCAAAGCCTTCGACACATTTTCTTGGACTTTTCTCTCAAATCTCCTGATCGAAAGAGGCTTTCCTCCTGCATTTATTTCTTGGACCATTTTGATACTTCGCTCTTCCACTTCTGCTGTTAAAGTTAACGGAGACCTCTCATCATATTTCTCACATAAAAAGGGTTTAAGACAAGGGGACCCTCTTTCGCCCCTCCTTTTTATACTTGTTACAGACGTTCTCCGGTCTTTCTTTGCAAATTCTTCCTCCCTTATTTCTGGTCCTGTCATTCTACCTCCTCGTGCTCTTCAATATGCAGATGACACAATCATTCTCATAGAAGCAAATCAAAGATCCCTGCTTGTAGCATCAGAGATTCTTTCCAATTTTGCATTGTTGTCTGGACTCTGTGTCAACGATGCCAAGTGTCTTTTCGTTCCTATTTCTATCTCTGAGTCTGCCATTCCCCGCATCGCCTCCATTCTCCGTTGTGAATCCAAAGATCTGCCAATCACTTACTTAGGATTGCCTCTCTCCATTCGCAGACCTAAAAAGATTCAATTCCAGCCTTTAATCAACGCCTTCAATCGGAGACTGGATGGGTGGAAGGCCAGATATCTGTCCATGGGAGGGAGGCTTACCCTATTTAAGTCTGTCCTTACGGCTCTTCCACTCCACTACATGCATGTCCTCAAATTGCCATGGTGGGTTTTGAAAGAGCTTGAAGGAATCAGGCGAAGGTTCTTCTGGAAAGTAAAAGGAAAATGCTTAGGCGGACACTGCCTTGTCAACTGGAACACATGTTGTCTCCCCAAGTCAAATGGTGGTTTGGGAATTATTGATTTGTAACGACAAAACCAAGCTCTCCTACTGAAATGGCTTTGGAAACTCCGAAACGATCCTAACTCTATTTGGTCCTCCACGGTACAACTTTTGTACGGCACTTCTGACAACAACCTTTTGAATCCTTGTGCTGTTTCTTATGGTCTAGCAGATATCCTTAGCTTTGCCCCTTTTTTCAATGTCTCTTATGTCCTATCTGATGGTAATAACACCCCAATGTGGAAATGGTCTGCAAATGGACTCTTCTCGTCGTCCAGTGCGTATCTTGTTCTTTCAAATACTGGTGTTCTTTCTAGATTTTACCCTTCTTTATGGAATATCAAAATTCTGCCGAAAGTCAAAATTTTCCTCTGGCTTTTACTTTTAGATCGTTTGCTTACTCAACAGAATCTTCTAATTCGGGGCTGGCCCTCTTCTTCCACATGCCCCAGTTGCAGTCATGGCCCAGTTGAAACGACTGATCACCTATTTTTGCATTGTCAGTTCTCTATTAATGTTTGGTCTTCACTCCAGATTCGCTTCAGATCCTAGATCTAACACTTAATTGTTCAGACTTTTGGCTATCAAATAGGGGTCATGGAATACAAAATTGGGATATCATTTGGGCGGCAACCTCCTGGAACTTATGGAAGACGCGGAATAAACAGATCTTCGAAGGTGCTGACACTCCCGTTGGTTTGTTACTCAAGGCTATTTCGGATGATATCGACTTCTGGACAAATCATGTCTAGGACTCTCTAGTTTTTCTTTTCATTTTTTATTTTATTTTTAACTTTTTATTTTCTTTTTTTTCCTTTTTATTTGCTCTCTGTACAGCTTTTCTTTTTCTTTTATCTCAGTCCTTGTAAATACTTTTTATTAATATAAAATTTGTCGGTGTGGTGATTGCCACCTGACCATCAAAAAAAATAATTTTGCCATTTTTTTTAAGTACGAAACAAATCGCATGCTAATTATTTGCTGAAAACATTGTTGTAAGGTTCAAACTTTGTCAATAACTAATTTCCACATGAAAAGGTTGACCGTTACAATTTCGCTGAAAACTGCCCAAATCATTAATTGTTTTCTGCGAATCGGAGAGCAGAATAAAATTTGTAGGACCAGTATTTACAAATTAAGCACGTCAAAGTTAATTATACATACTGAACGTATCAATATTAGGATACAATCGGTATAATTTATGTTCCTTAATTTAATGAAAAACTATATAAAAACAACAATCACAAATTTATGCTAAACCAATTTGTCGTTGGTTTGCATTGAGGAGATTTGTGTTGCTCTCCCAAAAGTCGTGAATTCCATCTGTCGAATGAGTAACTAAATTGAATAACTTAACAATTAATTTTAATCAAACTGGTATATATAGTGCGTATGTAACTGACATGATATCTTTGTTCTAGTTTATTCAACAGAAATAAACATCAATATATGAATTTACAGAACCAGAACCACTCAGTATTCTTCATAATATTTTTCATAAAAAATAGGATATGATCAAATTCTAGTGATTGAGCAGATTACTGATTGCAAACTAAATCTTCAGCCCGGATCCTTTGAACTTTTCTTCAATAATGGCGTTGAGCCTTTCTGCCATTTCCTGAGTCAGGTGACTTTTCCAATCTCCAGCCTCGCCTTTCCTAAAAAAGTATGAGGGTGATATGTTATGAGCAGACATTGAAGGTAACTCGTTTTTGTTCACATCCATGTTCTTGAGCTTCTGAAAGCTGCACAGCTCTACAATCTGCTCCACCACCCCTTGGCTTTCTTCAGCCTCTGAGTATGGACAACCGATGAAGTGTGCCAATTACTTGGCATGTTTTACCGGTTCTTGCAAGATGTTCTCATACTTGAGAAATAGGATCTTCTCTGGCCTTCGTTTACTCTCTTCCCAGTACCCAAGAACATGGCTCCATATAGGGCCGAAAACATTCACTCCCTGACAAAAAGAATCATAAACCTGCTCAAATGTCGCTATCTTGTCAACTCCCATGATCTTTCCAAAAAAGTACCACATCGAGACTAAAACATCCTTTGGATCTCGCCAAACATAAACAATCCGGCAATCAGAGTTTGTGATTGTTTGCGGCAAGACAGAATAAGGGAAGTGGCTGCTGAACACTCTTGGGGAAGGAATGGCTTCAATTATCTGGCTTCGACCAGTGGCAAACATCCTTTCCAACTGAGTTACACATTGATGAGGATTGTGGGTGCGGAGTGGGTGTTGATCCAATGGGTAACTAGTGCGTGTCAACGTGGCAAAAATCATAGCTTTAAGCCATGTAGTACCCGATTTTGGGGAGGTAACTAAGAGAAGATCAGTGGGACGGGACTTGAAGTGTTGTTCCATAGCTAATGCTCCTCGAACAAAGAATTTGCCAATCCAGGCACCCTTGTACAATATAAAAGGTTGCCGGGGATGAAAATTGGGCGTGCTGGAAGGCAGGAGAGGAAGAGTTGCCAAATGAGCTTCATGCTCTTCTGGGGGCTTTTCAATTAGGTGGTTGTTGGCTTCTTCTATTATTTTGTAAGGAATTGGAAAATCAACAGGAGATACTGAGCCATAATTTGCCATTTTTGTAGTACCTAATGTTAGAATTGGGAAAATACAGTGAAAAGCAACGCATAATATACTTTCATTAAAAAAAACCCAATATATTGCCTTTGCAATTCAATATTTGAGATAATATAAAGAGATCATTGACATTTACGATGAGGTGATGACCATATATTCCTCCTCTTTATTGTCGGTCAAGATTTTTTGGAGGCTAAAAGAATTGCCTTTGTCTTTAAAATGTGTACTTAAATATATTGTCTCAGATATACAATTTATATGTGTAATTTCCATTTACTTCCCAATTCAAAAATATAGTTTCTCTTATTCAGTGTCCATTATATTTACTTCCAATACTTTTATATATAAATGACAAAAGGGCACAGTATGGACAGTCCTTAAGTTTCGTAATTAAATCTGAATTTAGTTGTGCTAACTGCAAATATATAATCAACACTTCAGTTATTGAGGCCCAATTCAGGATGATTATATGAAATTAAAAGTAAAATACTACTAACGTATCGTTTCATGTACTGCTCTATTAATTATTTTTAGAAATTTTTTGAACTCTACAAATTTTTGGGTCAAATAAATAATAAGTTCATGCTTTGTTGTAAACTGATGAACAAATGGCGTACCTGGATATTTTGTCAGAATCAAAACAACACCAGAAACCGAGGGATAGAAAGGAAGAAGAAGTTGGTTGATGGAAAGCTGAAAGATGTTTGGGGTTCTGATGTGGGATTGGATTTTTATAAGAGGAAGTCGAACCCAATCACTCCACCCAGATATCAGATCTGAGACGGGTGCGAGGTACTTATCATTGGTGTGGACTAGATAACATGCAAATGTACTAGCGGTCGGGACGGGAAATAATTCGAATTCTCTTTTATAGATGAAATTTTAACATGTCCAGATCTAGTAAAAAAACGATCCTACAGTAATAATCAGTACCTTCCTATATGAAAAAAAAGATCTAGTAAAAAAACGAAGGGAAATTTAAGAATTGAACATGGTTAAGGGCCCTACAGTAATAATCAGTACCTTCCTATATGTACGATCATAAGAAACAAAAGAAAAAAAAAATGCTGAAATTCTGGAACTAGTAACAACGGCACGACCGCACGAATCTTTATATCACTCACTTTATAATAATAAAATGTAATTAAAAAATCTAAATTTATAATCGTACACGTTTCGTTTTAATCTAAAACGTCAAAATTTGGTTGAATGAACTAGGATACTTTTGTGAAGGATTAATTTGACCATCGGCGTGGTTTTGTGAAGTTTACGACGTACGTATAACAAAGCCTAGAGAGAGGTATGTGGACATTTCTCACTTTGTGTCGACTCCTCCGTCCTCTTACCAATCAACAATATTTTTATTAATTAAAAAACTCGTGTGTTTCGTACTCCGCTGTTTAGTATTTTTTGCGACACGGCATGTAAGCTCTAAAAATTTTTTCGCAAAGGTATACAAACTAGGAATCGTATCGTCTGCCGACCTTTAAAAGATCAGCAAAGGGCAGACCTTTCTTTTGGAGCGTTGGATTATGATCCAACGAAGGGTGCACAGATGGGAGAAAATCGCTGAAATCCATCCCTGCCCGATTGCCCTCTTTCCCGATTTCTCTTTACAAAAAATTTACATCTCCGATTCCAATTCTTTGCACTCGAATTCCCGCTAAAATGTCGTCCTCATCCTTTCATTCCTCTTCCTTATTGAGGCGTTAGGTAGAGAAGGTGATCTCAGTACTATCTCTCCATCTTCGCTCGACTAGCTGACTGTATCATTGGACCTCCTCTCAATCTTTAGTTCAACTAGGGGGGCTAATCGAGCTTCGCTCGATATTTGACATAGTAATAAAAAGTAAATATGTTATTATTTATTAATTGTTGATTATAATTAGATTGTTATGATTGTAATTAATTTAAAGTGTAATATGCGGTAGTGTAGAAATAATAAATTATATCAATATGTTAAAATGTTTTTCATTGATGACCAAATTTTTGTGAAGTTATTTGACAATAAGAGAGTATTGCAATGAAAAAAAATTAGAAATTGAAATATTTATATAAAAATTTACGAACTTTCTATTATTAATTGCTTGCAACGAATCAAGTTTCACTCGATGAGAATTTCCTTGAAATTCATAACTGATATATAGTTTGCATAAAAAAATATTGGGGTTATTATAGTCACATAGAGTGGATTTAAAGCAACGATTGAAGAGGGCCAAAAACAATTAAGCATGATTTGTCCATCTAAGGTTTCCAAATACATTTAATCAAATGAAATAATAAAAAAACAATAAATGCTACGACTTTTGCGATCTTTTTCTCCATTAAATATTTTCTATACGTCGGAAGAAAGAGTAATTAATTGACAGATTTTCAGTTACAGAATGAGGACGTTGGAGACATTTTTATGCTGATCACCTCGCAGTTGAGTGACCTACATAATAACCACACCAACTTATTAAAACCAAATCATTTAATAGATACCAACTGGCAACCAAGCGTTAATATCATCATTAATAGTTAAACATAATAAAAAAATATGCTTATATAGAAGGAGAAAAGAGGTACAAAGGTAGATCAACTGTCTGTTTCAGAGTTCTCGACGACATTACCGTTGCAACAAAGCTTTTTCCTGATGTCTTTGAGAATTTTGTTGTAAGAAAATTCTTTCTACAGGCACTGCACTATAGTTAGGCTCTTGCGGCCATTCCCCCCGGTTGAATGCGTATGTGAACTAATCGCTTTTCCCGCCCCTGCTTCCTCAACATATGCCTCAGCAAACGGATCTACACCCATACATACCATGGTTTAGATCACGGAAACATAGAAAATTTTGCTATATATAGTTAGGAGCACGGTTCCGGTGCCTACATTTTTTCGCTGCCTCATCTGTCACGGATTGTCAGCCGTCCGATCGAAGTTTGATAAAGGGTCTAGATTGCAATTCAATTTAATGAGCTGCTCCGCAGGGAACAAAAGAAAAATGAACCAAAAAAAAACCCTCGTTTCTCCTCTCCGGCGGTCGCCATCGACCGCTCGTGATCTTCACCGTCGTCGCTCTCTCCTGCCGTCTCCGGCGACGAAGCTCGAGATCTCCTCTCCCTCTGCGTTTCTCGAGGCCTCCTTTTCCTCCGTGCACCGCTTGAGCTCTCTCCCCTCCTGTCGAGTTCTCATCTCCTTGATCGTCGCCCGAGTTGTCTCTCTCTTGCAATTCAAATTCCACATCGTAGCTCTACTGTCGACACACACAGACCTCGAGCGCTTCGTCATCTTCAGTTTCCTTTACCCAGAAGATAGCAATTGGACCTAAGCTTGCATCTACGCCTGTGTATCCTTTGACAATCGACTTCTTTGATTGGATTCGCACCCTGAATGCATACAATTTCTTGGTAAGTTACATCCCAACGTAACCCTTTTCATGTAAAATTGTTTCTACTTTCTGTCATTAAATTTAGATTTATTGCAAAGTGGTCCACTATACTTCTACTAAACATCCTGATCATATTTTCATTGGATGTGCTTTTTCTAAACAGGTTTAGTATTGGTTGAGTGAATGTCAGATCTATGTGCAACGATTTCAGTACCAGCAGCTGTTAGGAACTCTAGTCCTCGTACAATTTTAATTTTTTATTACTAATTAATAATTAATTAACCATGCACAACAAAAAGGATCTCGTATTAAGCATCAAGCACTCATGAGAAACGGGGAGGAGTTTCGTACCTCTTCCAAACTCGCAATTGAAAGGCTCGATCCATGGTATAGAAGTCGATGGCATGCCTCCAATCACCATAACCACGCTGGTCTCGAGTCCACCAAAAGCTCTAACCAAATTCTAGAGGTTTGTACTAGCAAACCTTAGAACGGGGTTAATTCCTTATTGCATTTTTTCACAAAATTAACTATTTAATTTGTGGCTAATCTTCAACACATGAATTCCTATGGAATGGCAATAATTTGAGAGAGCAATGGAAGAGAAAAATCTAATGTTTTTTCTGTAATTTTCGTCCATATTAATTAGGGAGAGAGGAAGAGGTTAACGCTAAATTTAGCGGTGCTGTTTCCTTAATTAACAGCCATATATTTAGGCATCCAAACCTAATATTTCTTTCACTCAATATGGACAAAATTGCCCCTATATGCTGGCCACGAAATGGCCTAATTTAGCCATTTCATTTTGTTATTTTGCTCTCATATTAACACATTAAATCAATCATTTAATGGTCTAATTAAATTGTTTTCTTATTAAGCTGAATTTTCAATTCAACCAATTAAAATATGTTGAATAAAATTAATTATCAACTCATTGATAATTATTTTGGAATTAGCAAATGCATTAATTTATTTCTATATGATTCTTTGATTTAATTAATTATAACGGTTCATAACGGTATATAATTAATTAATCAACTTATCATATTTTCATCGCACTTATTGCTGTGAATAAATAAATAATGCACTGTATGGTTAAAACTTTATTTGTGTGACCCTTTGAGGATTTATGTTATGTTGGCTATGAAAATAAATCGTTATTTATTTTCAATAATCATAAGCGGTATCTAGCAACACGTTATGATTTTCAATTAACATAAATATTGTACCGCTACAGTATTTTAATCCTGCATAAGAAATATAAGTATTTTCTTGTTTTGATTCTTATGTCACATGATATCATCGTATAATCCAACATAGGAATGTGTCAATCTTGCAGATTATATGTTTCTTGATCTAGAGTTGATCGCCTAGTTGCGCGCATACGATCCAACTCCATCAAGGAGCCCAAACAGATATTATCACTCACTAAGTATACTAATGAGAGACATACGATTTTCTTGATGAATAATTTTTTCCCGCACAATTCAAGAGAACATAAATAAAGTCCGTATAGCAGCCCTTATCAGGAATCAACGGTAGACGATATTTATTGAACCTATTCTCATGTGGAAAAGTTGAACAATCTCAAACTTAGAATCAAACTCATATGAAATAAACAATTACACATAACACAATCCATATGTTTATTTCATTGGGTCATGTCCTGTACTATGTTCTAATAACAAACACATATGTAATTAAGTTGGTAACTCCTTACTTATGATTTGTAAAACTTAATCATCACTTAACTTGCATACTAATCTTTTATGATAATTAATGTTCATTGTTAATTATCAAGATTACGGACGATTTAGATTTATTACTGTCATTCTAATGAATGATCCACAGAGATCTACAATTCAGATCCTCAACCTGAATGATCTGTCAGTAATAAACTCTAGGAATAAATGATTAAATATCATCAATAACATAAACTAAGAAATTAAGTCATTAAATATTGACTTCTAGGACACAACTCCAAAAGCAGCAGCATGGAGACACAAAAAAATAAATTGGATAGCTCGATAGCTTGGAGTACGATATAACATTTTTAATAGACTTCATTGTAAATGCACAATTTTATTTCATGTTTTCGAAATTCTATGTTGTTATCTCAATTTGTATGGATTTTGTTACTTTATTCCATGTTATCTCATTTGTTTCTAAGTGAAACATGTAGCACATGTTGTTTTACTAAAATTCCTTTATTCTTTCACTTTCTAATTTGTATTTTCCTTAGACTTTCTAATCTGTACGTGCCTTAACAAATCTCCATTGTCATATTTATAATTTTTAGTAGAATTAAAAATACTAACATGGAATCATGGATAAATAGTGCCTTAACAAATCTCCATTGTCATATTTATAATTTTTAGTAGAATTAAAAATACTAACATGGAATCATGGATAAATAGAATACTGATTTGTATAGAATACTAGTGACATTTCAATCAAAAAAAAAAAAATACTAGTGACATGGATAGATAGAACATGTAACAGCAAATACAAAGCAGCGACCAAAATATATAGAACATGTATAGAATATTGATTTGTAACATGGATAACTAGAACCATCTTTATATTATAGCGAAGTTAGCTACATTTACATCAACCAAAATATACATCCAGTGACCAAAATATAACAACAAATACAACCATCTGCAGCAACTAAGCAACCAAAATATAACAACAAATACAACCAGCAGCAACTAAGTAATGCCAGCAAACAAAATATTAAAGATTCTAGAGATCATTTTGATAAAAGTGTATACATAAACCAAAAAAATTGTAGCTAACAATGTCTAAGTAAAAAGCAGCAATAGATTGGTAACAAACAAGCACTTTACCCCTGAGCATATATTCTCAACCTTCGACTTGATATGCTTCCTCTCCAACCAGCACGAGTATTTCGTATCCGAACAGTGAATCCATTGGCCTTAGCAAAAGTTTTGTATAACTCCTCAGCTTCTTCAAGAGATGTGAATATCATGCCTTTAAAAAGTTTTGAACCGTCAGTATTTTGATCAATATGGTTTGTGTTACTTGCTTCATTTCTATTGCTTTCAGACTCCATCTCAATAGCAATATCTTCACTCAATTCCATGACATTCAAAGACTTCATTATCCATGGATGGCAATAGCTCCTAACATACAAAAAAAAAAAAAAATTTAAATAACATATGCTCTAACAAACATGCCTCTTAAATGGCGCAACATTAAAGCATACCTCATCACTGATTGAACTTGAAGACATTCTCAATTGCTAGCTTCTAGTTAAAAGAAATTGAAGATGGATACAGTGCCTCAGGGTGATGAGACTATGTCGACATTGAGGGAGATAACTCGATCAACACCGAGGAAGAGGAGAGCTTGATAAATGAACCAGCTACCTGGACAGCTCAAATAATTTACAGCACAATAGCAGAAGTTGATAAATTCGTGTAACTAAAAATATTAAAGTTTATGAAAGACTAAATTGACATTTTTATTGGATTTAAAAAAAAAATATTGACATACAAGTGCATTGATTAGGTAAGCTACTTGTATGGAGTTAACATGGTAATTTTGTAGAGTAGATGATGCACAATAATTAAAAAAAAAAATTCTAGGACAACTAATCGCATTCAACTTCCCAGTAAATATAATGTTCCTTTGACTAGAAACCAGGCACTCTGAAAAGCTGCTCTGAACCTGGTATTGGCAATGTATTTCAATACACACTTCCATATCCTTGGTGGATTGTGTACCAGCCTACATTTAAAGCCATGCCAGCTCGATACCAGTTGATCTAGAATTTCAAATTTAATTATGTTACTGCTCATTTTACATTTTTCTTTTGTAATTGCTTACTTGCAGCTATATGAGACCTTGGTTGAAGCTTAAACAGCTAAGATAAATTTTACCGATGACAAAAAAAAAAATGTAAATCTACAACTTTTCTCTCCCAACTTTCCAAAAAAACAAAATTTTATTTATCTCACAGTTAAAAAAAAATAGAAGGCAGAAAGAATAAATTACCATCTAAAGCTGTGTCTTGAGCTTTACTGGAGGGAGAGGAAAGCTCGACTGGAGGGGAGAGAACTCAATCGACGGGGAGGAGAGGAGGGCTCGATCAACGCCGAGGGAGAGGAGATCTCGAGCGATAGTCGGGGAGAGGGGAGCGAGACGGAGATGAAGAGGAGCGGTCGATGGTGAGCGCTAGAGAGGAGAGAGGTGATGAAGAGGTGCGCTCGATGGCGAGCGCCGGAGAGGAGACGAAGATTGAGGGGAGCGTATCCTCTGCAGAGTGCCAACCTTTAATCCGGACTGTTCGATCTAATCTGGACGGTTAAAGTTTTTCGGGCCTATCAATCTGGTATTATGCACGGGGCTCCCATAACCGTTGAGATTAGATCTAACGGTCAGGATCAAAAGTTGGCACTCTGCCGACCTTAAAAGGTCGGCAGAGGATGTGATTCCAAGATTGAGGGTTTTATTTTCTCTCTCTTTTGTTCCTGCAGAGCAGTCCATTAAATTGAATTACAATCTGGACCCTTTATCAAACTTCGATCGGACGGCTCACGATCCGTGACAGATGAGGCAGCGAAAATATGTAGGCACCGGAACCGCTCTCAGTTAGTTATGCGACAAAACAATTAGCTGCCTTTTTAGTTGTTAAGTCTTGATATTGATTTTCGAAGGATGGGCTATACCATTAGGTTGCCTATGCAATTACACCAACCCAAAATCAAAGCTTGAGACCAATGGTACTCTCTATTTAGCTTGATTAATTATATTCATTTTATTTATTAATTTAATTTATTATTATTAATTATTATTATTTTAAATTGAAGCAATTCATCATTGCAATTTTATTGCCCACTGATGCAATAATGGAATTTAATATTTTCAAAATAAATAATTGATTTCTTGTTAGGTGATTTTCTAGTATCTTTGATTCAACACAAATTTCACAATTAGGAATCCGATTCATATTTAATTTAGGAATAGAACTAAGATAGAATAGTACAATTGTCATAATTTTATCTTAATAAATCATTTACTATAGGGATTCGGACAATTATTATATAGTGTACGAATTTCATTTAATAAATAAGGATCAATATTCATTTTGAATAATCCTTCAATTATATATAAATAGGAGAAATTTATTCGAATCAAGAACTGATATACATCCTAACAGATTTGTTAGACTAATAATGATTCGTTAATTAAATCAAAATTATAATAATTATTTCACATATAGATATGAGAACTTTATTTGATTCAAGAACTGATATACATCCTAACAGATTTATTGGACTAATAATGAATCGTTAATTACATTCATTCTTAAATTACAAATGTTTGTACATCACAATAAATAAGATTTGATAAGTTAATTAATTTTATTTCCGGGGTGTTAATTTTAAATTGAAATATCCATTATTTAACACATTAAATCATTAATAGATATTTCATTTTTACCATGGTCACACTTCCTCCACTTATAACACGGTAAGAAGAAAAAAAATGATTTATTAATTATAGAATTTTATTTCATAATGATTTAGATAGCTTTCTTTTAATCAATATCAATAATTATTATAGGATTTGTTAAAACTACCATAAATAGTCTAAATAATTTGTTTACATCATATTCACTTGAAATTTATTTTGATTTGATTCTTGATTTATGCCGGGTATAAATTTCTCTTTTTTCAGTTACTTGAAACATATTTTGAATTTTAACAATTTTATTATAACTTTACTTATTATCTTCTTTTTCTAGAAAAATAATTCTACAATTACTTTAGTGGTTATATTAATAACTATATACCTTCCATATTATCTTATCAACATTGTAATTAATTAAATTTTATTGTCAATAGTTAAATCTCCTTATAGGTTCTCATATGAGATTTATATAATTAAAGTAATTCCTGCGACCAAATTTTATTCTGCTCAATTATATCATAACATAATTAAATAATACAATTAAACTAAGCAGTATATTCACAAACCTAACTTTATACGAAACCTAACATTAATATTCTATGATAACCGTAGTTATGAAATTTGGTATATTTTCATAACAATGGTCACAATTCAAACAATATTTCAATTTCACTTGCGATTTTAATTCAGACAAGCAACGATTAATTTCAGTTCAAAATTTGCCTGATGTAAAATAAATTTTTATACTTATTATTATCTGAATAAGAATACGCTTAAAATTGTTGGTGCAAATTGAATTTAAAAAATCGGATAATAGAAAAAACAAATAAAAGGAATAGAGTTACCCGAATCGCGCTAGTTTGGAATGAAAGCCCGTTTGCTTAGTTAATAAAGTTTGACTAGGACTGTTTTGGACGAATTAAAATAATCAAAGTTACATTACAGAATGTATTTGGATATTTTTTTCGTTTAGTTTGTTTTTTTTGAGAATATTAAAATAACAAGTTTCAAGATCTCTTTTTGTGAATACAAATATTTGGGACTAACCAATTGCCTTTTTTTTTTTGGCAAATATAATGATCGATCATTAAATTATTTGGAACTACATACATGAATAAACTTTTAATTGCATCAACTTTTATTTGCGACTAATAATATTAACCAGATTTTGAAGTACAATAATTTAACGGATTTGAGAAAATAAATAGATTATAAGAAAATTAATGATTTTAATGGAAAAGAATTAATTTTTAAAATGTTATTGTGGCATAACACCGATTTTAGTTATTTTATAGTGGCATAAAACTAATTATTTCTTTTGCGATGGAATATTTCTAATTTTAATGTTTTACAGTGGCATGCTTTAATTTTAATCTTTTTGAATGACATAGTTAAAAGGGTATAATTGTCACACCAATTGATCAATGGCATAAATCTTATTTTGTCATTTAACAATGACATAAAAATAATTCATTATTTAGTGATGACATGTTTCTAATTTTTAATTTTGCCGGTGGCATAAACCTAAATTACACATTATAGTTTTATGTTTCTTCATATCCAGTGGAAAAATTATACGTGGGTCCCACTTAATCAATCGTAATTAATACAACAGCACGTTCTAACTAACTCTATTCTGTTCCTTATTAATCTGACGATCACCTCCATTTCTCTCAGCGCTGGTCATCTCCGGTTAATGATGTTGACTGTCTTCTACAAAAATTACAAGGATAAGTAACATATAGCTTCTATTTCTTCATGTTTATACGAAAAAAAGCTAAACATTTAGGTCACACAGTAGCTGTACTATTCTTGTTCAGATAAAATATTAAAATAATAAAGTTATCAAATAAATACCACCCTGCTGCGTCGTTTCTCTCAAAAGGTAAAAAGAGCACACGAATAATTTATCAAAAATACTCCTTATGTGTTGTACCAATTTGTAGCACAATATACGTGTATAATGCAGTTCCACAACAATAATGTTATAAAAAATTGGCGGTATATAAGCTATCTTGGAATAAAGAAGAGAATTTGATACCATAAGATAACTAAAATGGATAACTTAACAATTGGCTTAATAAAAATGGAAGTTCATAATTGATATGGTATCTTGGTTCTAATTTATTCAACAAACATAAATCAATACATTTAAAAAAAAAACCAGTATTTTTAATAATTTAATTATTGAACAACATGGCATAATCAAGTTCTAGTGATAGACCGTATTACTTATTGCAAACTAAATCTGGAGCCCGGATCCTTTGAATTTCTCTTCAATAAGGGTGTCGAGCCTTTCTGCCATCTCTCGAGTCATGTGGCTTTTCCAATCTCCAGTCTCACCTTTTCTAAAGTAGTATGCATTTGAAATATGCACATTAAACTTCGACGTCGAAAGGTCACTGTCTTTGTTCACATCGAAATCTTTCAACTTCTTAATGCTACACAACTCCACAATTTGCTCCACAACACCTTGATTTTCTTCGGTCTCTGAAAAAGGACAGCCCATGAAATGTGCCAATTGCTTGGCACTTTTCACTGGTTCTTGCAAGATATGCTCGTATTTGAGAAATAAAATTTCTTCTGGCCTTCGTTTTCTCTCTTCCCAATACCCAAGGACATGGTTCCATATAGGTCCGAAGGAATTCTGCCCCTGATAGAAAAATTCATAGAAGCGATCAAATGTCACCATTTTGTCAGCTCCCCCCAATATCTTTTGGGCAAAGTACCACCGTGACACTAAAACATCTTTTGGGTCCCGCCAAACATAAACAATCCGGCAACCAGATTCTTTGATGGAATCTGGTAAGAGAGCGTATGGCAAGTGGGTGTTCATCACCCTTGGCGAAGAAATGACTTCAATTATCTTGCTTCTACCAGTGGCAAACTCCTCCTCCATATATGGTACACATTGGTGAGGATTGTGGGTACTTAGTGGGTGTTGATCTAGCGAGTAATTAGTGCGCGTCAACGTGAAAAAAATCATAGCTTTGAGCCATGTGGTGCCAGATTTGGGAAAGCTAGCTAGAAAAATATCAGTGGGACGGGATTTGAAGCACTGTTGCAGTTCTAATGTGCCTCGAATAATCTCTTCAGGTATCCAAACACCCTTGTACAATCTATGTAGAGGCCCGATACCGAAAGGCCGCTCAAAGACAGGCTGGAGAGGAAGAGTTGCAATTAGAGCATCATGCTTTTCAGGAGTCTTTTCAATCATATGACTGTTGGCTTCTTCTATAGTTTTGTAGGGAATGTGGAAATCGTCATTGGGTATATAGTCATAACTTGTCATTTTGGTAGTACCTGATTTGGAATTCCATTATAAAATATGGAACGCTATTAGATAGATTTAAACATGTGATAAACACGAACTAAATTTTATCCTTTTTCATTTTTTTTTCAGATTGTTAGAAAATATTGTTTTCAGATAATTTATATTTTTCCAAGTTGATAATTTTATAAAATTCTAAAATAGATAAGTTATTAGGAATATAAAACTACGTTCCTTTGTTAAATTTTCATATAAAGATTATATTCAATGATCATAATTGATCATTGTAATGTCAAAATCTTCATATTAAATTATGTGGGTTCATCGTTTGAATCTCAAAATCTGGGATATACACAATGGACAACCACATCCTTCATATATATTTGATTTTTTTCTTTTCTTAGAAATAAAATCTAAATAATATGAGGCTTAGGTGGCTTGTGATTGATAATGCAAATTTTCATTGAACATAAAATACCATCCTTTCTCCGTGTATGAAAATATGCAGCATATATACATTATTAGAGATGCAACGCATTAGTTGTCGAGGCCTGATTAATAAAAAAATGATTGTACAAAATCTTTAGTAAATTGCTAGCCGTTCCCTATTTATACTGCTCTATCAATCAATTATATGCAAATAAAAAAAAAACCTTTATTTTCGGTCGTATAAATGATAAGTTGAAGGCCTAATAAATAAATGAATGCTTAATTACTGCATTAATAGCGAACAAACTGTCATACCTGATTATTTTATCAGATTCAAACAACACTAGAGAGCGTGAGGTGGAGTGGAAGAAACAAAGTGGTCAAGAAAGAAGCAGAATGAGGTTTGGGAATCGGGAGCCTAGGTCTGAATCGTCTGATAGGGTTTTTATAAGAGAACCCAACCAGATCTCAGATCTGAGACGGGACCAACAAGCTTGGTGGCTTGGCGCTATAGTAATTAATAATGGAAGTGAACGTACGACCAACCAGTTTGTCGGCTTGGCGCTAGCTATAATAATTGTTAGTAATTTAACAATCTTGAACGCGGAATAAACCAAAATTAATTAATTACTTCCAACCATGCTTTCATTTGTGAATAGTAAAATATAATTCCTGTAGAGAACAACACCGAGAAGAACATTATAGAACCAAATTGCTTCCCTTGTCTTGATGGTGAACTCCGGATATCGATTCTGACCTCGTCTCCCTTCTCCTCTCTCTGTTCATCTCAAAAGATGCTTTCAGTTTTGAGACAGAGAGAAATGATACTCCAATTAGAATTATTGAGTATATAAAGGAATTTCTATCACTTGATAGATGCAAATCCAAAGGTTTATAATTAATGCTGAGATCACATGTGCAAATAAGGTTCATAGCATACGGTCGAAATACTAGATTGCGCCAATTTAATTTTCGAACAAATCGTTTAAAGCCGATATCCAATCGTTTATAAACGATTGGCTCGACAAAAATTTGTCCGATCCATGACCAGTCAATTAATTTCGGCTGCACATATGCGCTATTATTCAATTATCATTTCAATTGAACAAACCCATAACAATCACCTAATTGGTCCTTTATTTAAATGAATGTCAACCATTTCCATTGCACCTACGTTAGTCTCTCTTGAACAACATGTAATTAGATTAAATAATTTGCATTTCATTAATCTAATAACGTCATTCATTAGGAGATTCATTAAGGTTAAGAATGACATTGTTAAGTTGACCTGGAATAAATGTCAGGTTTATTCATTAAAGTTATTTTATCAATCACATAAGGGTTGAATTAAAGTTGCACAGGTGCATTGTAATGCATGGAAAGTAATATTCGCACAAAGATGAATTACAATGTTCCTGTGCAACTTTAATTCAACCCTTATGTGATTGATAAAATAACTTTAATGAATAAACCCGACATTTATTTCAGGTCAACTTAACAATGTCATTCTTAACCTTAATGATTAATCAAATATAAGTTGTGCACAATCAACAAGAATGACATTAACTTTATATGAAGAGTTTTATACATACAATCGTACGATTAATTTATTTCACAATAGGACCAACTCCTATATCCGCTACACGATCCTTGAATTTCCTTAATTGCAAGCATTTCTTCAAAGGATCAAACATCATTGATTTTGTGTGAATATACCGCAATGACCACTAAATTCTCCTTGATGCGTTCTTTCAAAGCCATACACTTAATGTCGATACACTTAACTCGACTTTTATATTACTACTCATGGCTAGAAAGTCTGCAATAAAATTATTACACAAAATCCTTAATGATTTAGATTTAGAATCCATAATTATAAGTCTTGAAATAAAACTCCCCAACCACCATGGGAAGTATCTCAAAACACACAATGAACTCCACTTTATAGTTGAGATAGCAATAAATGTCTATTTGACACTTCATGCACAGACCTACTGGCTAAGATATATCCAGAATTTGATTTACTAGAATCGACTAAACTGGTCTAAATACCTAAATATCTCAAACTAGTCAGTTCATTGATACATAAGCAAATTATCTTTAGTACCTTAAAGATGTTTCATTACTTTCTTAGCACTTTGCTAGTGGTCTATTTCCTGGATTACTTTTATAATGGTTTAGCATTCCATCGACACGAACTATGTTCTTAGGTCTATATAAACCTTAATAAACTTTATGCTTCAATTACCAAAGTTCATGGAATTTAAACCATTTATCCATTTCCAAGTTAATTTGAGGATACTGATTCAAACTGAATCGATTGTCTTTTAAATAGACACTTAAATCGATAAATATAATCTCCAACTGAAATCTTTCTAAAGCCATATTGATATATGCTTGTTGAGATAAATCAAGAATACATTGATTCCTATCTCTATGGATCTTGTATGCCTACAACAAACAAGACTTCAACCATATCTTTCATATCAATATTTTAGAAAAAAAAAATTATTTCACCATACATAAACGTCCTATGTCCTTAGTCACAACCAGAATATCATCCATATATAAAACAAGAAATAACTTGACTCCCACTGACCTTCTAGTATTTAAAACAGTTCATGATATTTTTCTTCAAAATCATATGAAGAAATGACCTCATAGAACTCAAAATACTACGTGTAGGATGCTTGTTTTAATCCTTATATGGATTTCTTTAGCTTGTACGCTAAATTCTCACTACCACTAGAGAAGAAACCTTATGGTTTTTCATACAACCATCTCCTCTAGAATATCGTTACAAATGCAACTTTATATCCATCTAATTTAACTCACAGCCAAAATGAGTTACCAATACCAAAATCATATGAAGTGAATCTTTTCTTTATACAAGAGATTATATTTCAATATAGTTGATTCCTCTTATCTAAGTCAATTCTTTTGACATTATACAAGAAAGTAGACTTGCTGCAATTAATAACTTGTAAAAATGTAACTTGACCATGCTCAATACTTATACCTTAATAAGAGTCATGTAGATAAACTACATGATCACTAGAAATATATGGCCTTATCACATGATTTGATCATTTTAACATTTGAATACAAATATTCAACTTGATCTATTATTGTATCATTGGCCGACGTGGAATATCAGTTATTGGATTGTCAATATTCATAGAACCTGAAAGAATATAATCCAATTATATATTAGAGGAAATACATGTATGATCATTAAATTGATCGCTCCCACTAATCTGATAATTTTTTTAGAAATGTAACATTTCTAGACTCTTTAGTTGAGCAACTACATTTTATATTTATCACGTACTTTCGCACAACCGTAACGGTAATAAGACTAAAGACTTTAACTTTATAATGAGTGTTATTGCAATTGCCTAATCCAAATAGACAAACTACTCATCTAATGTCTTAACTAAGACCTGCACATTGTTATGCTTCTCAACCAAACCACAAATTAATAGAGAGAGCTTAACCTTTATGAACGTTACCTATAAGCGGTTAAACCGCTCCTACTGTGCACAATAATCCACGTTCAAAAGCTCATCTTCAAAGTTGGTTCTCTTGGTTGATCATTCCGGATAGCAAGATCAATGTCTTTAATATGAATGAAGGAAATAGATATCCTCCCAGGTCTTATAAATGTTATCCTCAACTTAGGAATATTAGAATATAACAATTCTAAATGGAAATATGTTATTCCTTATGAAAGTAAAACTGATACATGCTTATACTTTATATTGAGACTTAGCCTTTATACTCAATTTACCAGATGTAAACTAAGTGCATAACCTTACGAATCAATTTCCTGCACAATAATGCCTATGGGCTAAATACCGTACTTTGATTCTAAATGTAATAAAACATTATCACTTCATGAATCAAGTTCCTACATAGCATTACTTGTGGGCTAAATACCATATTTTGATTCCTTATTCCTTTATGATAACTAGTTAACTATATGCCTAATCTTAATTCCTGTAGGTAGATTAAGATTTATAATTAACTATTATATCCTAATAAATTATACTAATTTCAGTCAATAGTACTGTGGGATGATATTAACTTCATTAATATACTTTATCACAATTTATGTCCTTTACTCCTAATGTGATTTATAGATACACTATATAATATATATACCTTAATACAATTGAAGATGTTGTGGCTACTCTCCAATTTTTACTCAATATATATTAATCACTGGACATAACTTAATATTATCTGAATTCAGATGAAACGGTTTATTGTAAACTTTACTATTCGTTAAGAACATATTACAGACCTCAACACAGATTGTATCCTTGTATAATGGTCCGTTATAACATGCATCGGTCCATTAACAATCTGTTACTGATCCAAATAATATTAATGCCAAACCTCACCATGATCATAGATCATCTAGTCATTACAATATAGAATAGTAATCATACACACAATTTCCTTCATATCCTTTATAAATATAATTTGTGTAATATATGCTACCATACCATATGTATAGTAAAACCAATTTGTCCATCTAATCAATACAATGTTTGTAAAAACGTACTAATACTAATAGAGTATCTTTGACAGTATGATGACCTGTGGGCTACATCAATACTTACTACTATAGTATTATACAAACATATAATTTATCCTTTATGTATTGACTATTCATTTTCAACGAAAAATGACAACTATTTTTCTACACAAATTTCATATTTTGACAAATTGCTAACTATCCCATAATACCTAGAGTGATCCTTAAAATTTTATTACAATTCAGAATACCTTATTTGTTAACATGGAAATAAACCTTACAATTCCATAACAATTTCTGATTGTATCATGTATGACTATCGTTAGATAATCAATACCATTATTTGGCTATGGAGTACCATCATTAGACTGGTCATGTCTCAAAATTTCGTGTAAACTTCATTTCTAGATAATACTCAATACATTATGGATCATAACATGACCATAACAAAAATGTTTCGGGTCATAACAAAACAAAATGTCAAATTCCAGAATTCCTGATAGTCTGAACACCCTCTGGTAAATCGGCCAAAACTTTCTCTATATTGATCTGTTTGGCAAGTTCTTGAACATTCTGGAAACTAGACTTAAAGCTCTTTCCAGAAAATTAAATCTCATCCAAAACAAGTTCATAAATAGAAATATACAGCCCTCGAAATTCAGACGTTCACTGGCAGTTCCTGACAAACTGTCAGACTAACCCATATTGCAAACATCATATCTCACTCATCCTTTATCGGATTCAAACAAATAAATACTTTCTGGAAAGATCTATGAAAGAACTATAACCCAATAAATTTCATATCAATCCAAGTTACAGAGTGAGAGAAATTCGACCAACATTCCAGAAGAGTCAGAATTTTCAGAAAACAGACAGATTGACAACTTTTGATTTCGACTTTAAATTCTCACTGTATATTTACTTGATTACCGAGATATTGGTCTCTATGGAAAGTAGACTCCATGATCTTTCCAATGCCGAAAATCTCACTCAAAACAAGTAAGCGAATCATGAGATATGCCTCAACGAAATCAGTCAATCAGAATAGTAACTGTTTCTGAACAGAACCTAGGGTTTCTCCATGTTCTTTTCCTTAATCACGAAATTAAGACTAAATGATCACAAATTAACAACCAGACCTAATCTACAAACATCCACAGGACTTGAATTTCGAAAACCTTTATGAAATTCAGTCTAAAACAAACAGACAGAGGCTAAACCGCTCTGATACCAACTGTTAGCAATTTAACGACCTTGAATGCGGAATAAACCAAGATCAATTGATTACCTCCAGCCATGCTTTCACTTGTGAATGGTAGAATAAAATTCCTGCAGAGAACAACACCGAGAAGAGCACTACAGAACCAAACTGCTTCCCTTGTCTTGATGGTGAACTCCGGGATATCGATCCTGACCTCGTCTCTCTTCTCATCTCTATGTTCCTCTCAAAAGGTGCTTTCAGTTTTGAGACAGAGAGAAATGATACTCCAATAATTTTCTATCAGAATTATTGAGTATATAAAGAGATTTTCATCACTTAATAGATGCAAATCCAAGAGTCTATAATTAATGCTGAGATCACATCTAAAGGGTGCAAATAAGGTTCACAGCATATGGTCCAAATACTGGATTGCGCCGATTTAATTTCCGAACAAATCATTTATAAACGATTGGCTCGACAAAAATTTGTCCGATCCATGACCAGTCAATTAATTTGGGTTGCACATATGCGCTATTATTCAATTATCATTTCAATTGAACAAACCCATATAACAATCATCTAATTGGTCCTTTATTTAAATGAATGTCAACCATTTCCATTGCACCTACGTTAGTCTCTCTTGAACAACATGTAATTAGATTAAATAATTTGTATTTCATTAATCTAATAACGCCATTCATTAGGAGATTCCTTTATAATGTAATTTGCACCATTTATATTACAATAATTGTAGGACCAACAAGCTTGGCGCTTTTGTTGGCAACTTCTGTCAACCATTTAGAAAACAAGCTTGGCGCTGTTCTATCAGTGATAATTAAATAACCATACACTACGGGAAAAAAGGCCTTCTGTAACGGCACTTCTATAACGGTTTTCCAAAAAACCGCTACAGAATAGTAGGAGATAGCGCGGAAAAAAAGGCGCCATTAATCTGTAATGGTTTTTATAGAAAAACCGTAAAAAATTTTCTGTCACAGATTAAAAAAAAAAAACGGTTAACTCTTGTGTAGTGTATGGTTTCAGAAATAATGCATTCAAATGAGTCACAGGGCCTTCTTTACCAGAAATAATGCATTCGAATAAGTCACAGGCCTGCTTTAACAGAAAATAGATGTGCTGAAATTAACCTGTATATTTATGGTAATCGAGCCAGAAAGAAAAATTAATCCCCAGTAATTATTTATTGAGATTTACATTTTCTTTTCCATTTTTTCCTTTCTCGTACTAAAACTTGGAAAGAATGATAATCTGAGTGAAAGCACTCTATAGATGAATAATAAATTGGGAATTGAGAAAAGGAAATATTTCAGTTGTCCATGATTGGTCTGGTTTTTCTTCTCTCCTCTATTTTTAATTTTTTATAGTTAAATATGTATTTAAAAAAAAAAACTAACCTGTACTGTATAAGAGGAGAGAGAGCCCTCGCTGGTATCGACTTTTGAAAGGGAGGAGAACAGAGTTTTTTTTTTGACCCAAGGGAGGAGAACAGAGTGAAATTGACACGCAGGAAAGAAAAGGAGAGGACCAGACTTGTATTTAAATGCGGAAGTGCTAGTATCGGCTTTTGAGAAGCCGATACAATATAGTATCGGTTTTTCAAAAACCGATATTGCGATCCCATTTAAAAATTTTCGATTTTTTTTATTTTCGAAATATTGGATTATTTTAATACAATTTTTTTTTTTTGGGGAGTTTAACCATGTAGCGCTAAACAGGCCGAGGCTACGGCGGTTTTCCAAAATGCATTAAGTTGTTTTTTTTTTTTTTTTTGACAAACTGAAAAGTAGGTAACATTCATCATTCATCTATTAAAGAATTAGACTGCAATCTTGTTCTTCGCTAAAAAAAAGAAAAGAAATATCCATTAAAGAATTCTATTATTTTTAAAAAAAATCAATTTGTAAAAAATATTTAATAAATCTAACGTACAAATTATTATATTTTTTATAATGCTCAAAGATTATATATGATTATAAATGTTGGTTTAAACAATTAACTCTCGATTTGCCGATTTGCAAAACAACACCAAACCTATTAACTAACGCCTCATTTTAGTGGATTTTTAGCGTTTTAATCAAAGAATGGCTTGAAGCAGTAGAGCACAAGTTTGGGAGCATCAAGAGACTTCATTAGACTAGTTAAAGTCAATAGATTAGGTATTTTTAATCCCTAAACTAATCTCAATCAGTTTGCTGTCATTTTGCTGGTTTTCAGTACCAGTGCGTTGTATAACGCGTCAATTGCGTTAGAAAACGCACCAGTACTGTGCTGAACTTCAATTTCGTTTTGATTTCAGAAGACAGTGCGTTACACAACGCTCCTATACGTTGTGCAACGCACTGGGAAAGTTATACAACGTACCACCTCCGTTGTGCAACGCAGTGCGTCACACAACGCTCTGTGCGTTGCACAACCCGCCTTTGATTCTTCTCTGGAACTTTTCGACTCATTTTTGAGCCAAAATTCCATGTATTTAATGTCATTTAATGAGGCGTTGTATAACGGACCAAGGCGTCGTATAACGCGTTTTTGCTTCTTAATCCTTTGTGCAGATTTTTACGCGTCATGTAACGCGTTGCCACGTTACATGACACGTCTGACATTTTTCTAGCCGTTGAGTTTGTTTTTGTTCATGCGTTTCATAACGGGTTCTTTGCGTTGTGTGACGCTCTGACAACTCAAACGGATACCTTATCCATTCCGTTGTATTATAACGGTCATCTGTGCGTTACAAAACGCTCTATTGCGTTGTGCAACGCACTGATAACGGGAAGTTCAGCTTTTTGGCCTGTTTATAACGGCTAGTTGTGCGTTGGACAACGCTCCTTTTACGTTGTGTAACGCACTGGATATTTCTGAGTTGATTTGGAGCTCTTGGCGCCCTCTATTTATATCAGCCCCCTTGGGACTGTTTAGACACTTTTGCAACCTTGCTAAATCACTCTTTCTGAGCTCCATTCAACCTGAATCAATAGCCTCTTGTCATTGAGCATTTGAATAGCAAAACCATTTGAGATTAGAGTGTTTCTATACCAAACCCTAATCGTAATTGCGAGATTTTTGAGTGTTTTGGTTAGAGCCTCAATTCAATTGAGTGTTTGAGTTGTATTTTGGAGTTAGGCCGATCCACCTTGAGTGTCATTGTGACAAGGTGATTCGGTTCGAAGTTGTAGACACGTTATTTGTGGAATTGAACGGAGCGCGCCCTTTCGTGGTTGCGAAACTCCCGGAGACGTACGACTAAGGCTAGCCTCTTCTAGCGGGTCGGAACTCCGTAATATATCGCGTGTCAACTCTTTATCTCTTCTCTTTACTTGCTTGTATTGTGTGATTAGACCAAACTTGAATTGAACCAAAAAAATTGACCATAGCGGTTTAGGAAATTGAATTTGTGCCTATTCACCCCCCTCTAGGCCTTTCGTTAGGGACAACAAAGTGGTATCAGAGCAGGGGTTATCTTTTTGACCTTTTTGTGAGTTAGATAACCTCGATTCATGGCCTCTAGGGTGATAGAAAAACCGGACAAGTTTGGTTCCACTTGCAAGAACTTCCGTTATTGGAAGAGGTGTATGGTTGTATACCTTAACTTGATTGACCTTTGGGATGTAGTGGATAAACCATATGCACCAAACCTAGATAGTGAAGGTAGGGAGATTCATGCCTCAAAATTGCTTAGGGCCAAAAATGACAATGCCGTAAATGTCCTTCTCAACTCGGTTCATGAGTCCATAGCGGCCATTTTTGGTAGTTCAACCAATGCACATGAAATGTGGGTTTCTCTCTTGAACCGTTATGAGGGAAATTCTCTAATCAAAAGCTCCCGTCAATTTGAGTTGGAGTCAAGATTAGATAATTTTCGCATAATGGATGGTGAATGCATCGAGGAAATGTATACTCGGTTTATACAATTGCTCGATGAATTCAACAACATTGGAGAAACCCTATCTAATAGCCGTGTGATAGGAAGATTGCTTAGGGCCTTGGTGGGAAGACCTCAATTCGACAATCTCATCTCGACTCTTGAGACACAACAAAGGTCTCACAACAAACTCACACCGGAGATCATCTACACTCACTACCGGTGTGTAGAAGAGAAGCTCAAGCAACTTGGGGAGTTGAGATATGAGCCTAAAACCGTGGCATTGTCGGCTAGTGACAACAAGGCGTCTCCCTCCAAGAACCGACACAATGACAACCAACAAGGAAGGCACCGTCACTCGAGTGACAAGACTAAGGGCATATTGGACCTTGATGAGGACAAACAAGGTGCCTTGCTCTCTAAAATGTTTCGGGCCGTCATGATCTTTGAGGGAAAGTTCAACAAAGAAAGGCTTGAGAATGATGAGAGGGCTCTTTGTTTTGTTTGCCAAAAGGAGGGCCACACAATGTACACTTGCTTCAAGCTCTTCCCACACTTAAAGAGAGATAAGGAAGATGGTGGTAAGAAGAGAAGTGATGGCCGGTACAAGTCAAAAAGGGGACATTACAAGGGCAAGAAAAAGGGTGAGAAAGCTATGCAAGCCACTTGGGACAATGATTCCGACTCAAGCTCATCCTCTCAATCCGATTCGGAGTCCGAGTGCGACTTTGACAACCTTGCTCTTGTGGCTCAAGTCAATGGTGTGATGATGCCGGTGGATGATAACCTAGATGATTTGGTGAAGGAAGCATTTAACGAGTTCAACCGAGGCAATATCTATGTGCATCCATTGAGCAAAGCTAGTATTGACGAGGCGTCAACCTCTACCTCAACCTCCACTCAAACTCCAATGGTGATCCAAGAGGAGATACCTAAGGTTGCTCTTGAAGTGCCTAAGGTCACCAATGAGGTACCACTAAACTCAATCTTTTGTAGTGATAGTGATAGTGATAGTGAAAATGACTTGTGCTTGAATGATGATACAAACTCTCAAATTGATAGGTTGAATGATTATCTTGATGAGTCCCTTAAGACTATTGCTAGTCAAAAAGGGAAAATTAGCCTTTTGACGGCTAAGTTGCATGATCTTGAAACTTTGGTGAGTAAGTATAAGGGTATGATTGAGAGTTTTGAAAAATCCAAAGATTGTGAAAAGTGTCAAACTCACTTGAGTGAGACAAATGTTTTGAAAAACAATGAAAGGGCATCAAGTTCATCTAGTGTTTCTTGTAGCACCAAGATGGATCTTGACAAAATGTATGTGGGCCAAAAACCAAATGACAAATCGGGACTTGGGTTCAAGAAGGGGAATCAATCCACTTTTAGACCAAGAAACTCGATTAGCCCGACACAAAATGAGAGGTATTATAACAAGGGCACCAATGATAGGAACACACACGGGAAAGGGCAAAAGAATTTCTTTGGTTCTCAAAATGGTGCTCAAAAGAATTTTGGTAGGAATAGAAATGGTTCCAAGGGTTCTCAAAGGAATTTACAAAACAATCGGGCCCCAAACAATATGTATTTCAAGGGTCCCGATGGGTGCTTTCATCTTTTCCAAAAGAATGGGGGAAATAGGAATAGCACACACACTAGACCTCAAAATAATGGGAAAAATAAGAATACCTCTAAACAAAACAAAACGAATTTCCAAAAACCCAATTTCAAAGGCTCTCAATCATACACCTTCTCTAAGGATCCAAAGATCAAGGCCATGGAGCTTAGGCGTCATTATGAGACCCATTTTGTTAGAGAAAGCTCACAAATGAACAAACCCACTAGTGCTTGTTGCAACTATTGTGGTAAGAATGGTCATCTCACATTAGAATGCAAGTTTAGGAAAGCAAACTATACATCCGGTTCAAAGAATATGGTTTGGCTTCCTAAAGTCGCTTCCACTTCCACCTCATCTAGTGGAAGCGGTTCTAATGTGGCTTGAAAAGCCATTCTATCTCCCCGGGCCTTATAGTCAAATTTTAAGGGGGAGAAAATACAAGAATTATGTTAGTTGTTTGTTTCTAACTAATATACATTCTTGTAGGTTTGTTTGTTATCATCATTCAAGAAGAGTGCTTGGATCATAGATAGTGGTTGTTCACATCACATGACCGGTGATGAAACGTGTTTCAAGGCACTCGAATCTTTTGATGGTGGTGAGGTTACTTTTGGAAATAATCTTAGAAAGAGCACTATTATTGGTATAGGCTCGGTTGGTAACCAAAACCTTACGGTATCCAATGTTTATCTCGTTGATGGTCTTAACTACAACCTTTTAAGTGTGAGCAAATTGTGTGATGCCGGGTATTATTTGAAGTTTGATTACTCTTCTTGTTATGTGCATCAAACTTCGGATAATTCTCTTGTTTATACCGGACAAAGAAAAAAGGATGTCTATTACTTGAACTTTGACCATTTTACCACCGGTGAACAATGCTTTAGTGCCATAGCTACCGGTTCATGGCTATGGCATAGAAGACTTGGTCACGTTTCAATAGACTCTCTTAAGAAACTAGTCAAATTCAATCTTGTCCGTGGCCTTCCATCACACAAACTTGACTTAAATGGGTTGTGTGAAGCTTGCATGAAAGGCAAACAAACCAAATCTAGTTTTAAGACCAAAGAAATTATCTCTACCTCTCAACCATTGCAATTACTCCATATGGACTTGTTTGGACCAATAAATGTTATGAGTTTGAGCAAAAAGAGGTATGTGTATGTGGTGGTAGATGACTATAGTCGCTTTACTTGGGTTTTCTTTCTTGCTCACAAGGAGGAAGCATTTGACTATTTTGTCAAATTTAGCAACCGGGTTGAAAATGAAAAAGGGTTGAAAATCTCTAGAATTCGTAGTGACCATGGAAGGGAATTTGAGAATGCTAAATTTGATGAATTATGCATAGAAAAAGGATATAAACAAGAGTTTTCCGCTCCACGCACTCCCCAACAAAATGGTGTAGTGGAGAGGAAGAACCGAACCCTACAAGAGCTAGCACGCACAATGCTACATGAATTTGCCGTACCCAAGTTCCTTTGGGCCGAAGCGGTAAATACGGCATGTCATGTAATAAATCGTGCATGCATTCGTTCCAAACTCAAGAAAACACCTTTTGAATTGTGGGTTGGTCGAACTCCAAATATATCCTATTTCCGTGTATTTGGGTCTAAGTGTTTTGTCCTTGATGAGTCTCCTAAAGTAACCAAATTTGATGCTAAATCTTTGACCGGAATTTTTGTTGGTTACTCAAACACAAGTAAAGCGTATAGAGTTTATTTGCCTACCTCAAGGGTTGTAATTGAGTCCATAAATGTCAAATTTAATGAAAATGCTAATGAGAAAACCGAGGAAGGTAACTCTATTGTAGGTATCCAAGATGGAGCAACAACTCAAGAGATTGAGTTTCAACCGAAGGATGAGCTTCCACCGGTGATAATTGAGGAGCCTTTGAACCGGATCGGTGACAATTTGATAGGGGGAGTGAATCATGAGGAAAACACAATTGACTCGACGCAAGATGAGACACCTCATGATGAACCTCAACCTATGCCTCAACCGGTTCATGAGCCTCCCGAAGTACTTAGAGAAGTGTCTTCTCATCCTCTATCTAATGTTATAGGTGACCCTAGGGAAGGTGTTAGGACTAGGTCGGGTTTAAACCAAATGGTAGGTCATTGTGCCTTTGTATCTCAACTAGAACCAAAATCTTTCAAGGAGGCCAATGTTGATCCAAATTGGATTGTTGCCATGCAAGAGGAATTGAACCAATTTGAAAGAAACCAAGTTTGGGAACTTGTATCCTTACCAAGTGGTAAGCAAGTTATCGGTACTAAATGGGTGTATAGGAACAAGTTAGATGAACTTGGTAATGTGGTTAGAAACAAGGCTCGTTTGGTTGCACAAGGTTTCAAGCAACAAGAAGGTATTGACTTTGAGGAAACCTTTGCACCCGTTGCTCGTCTTGAATCCATTAGAATGCTCTTGGCATATGCCTCTAACAAAGGTTTTACCTTATTCCAAATGGATGTCAAGAGTGCGTTTCTAAATGGATGGATAGATGAGGAAGTGTATGTCCAACAACCTCCCGGTTTTGTTGACCATTTTAACCCCGACCATGTGTTCAAGCTTCACAAAGCTTTGTATGGTTTGAAACAAGCTCCTAGAGCTTGGTATGGTAGACTTTGTACCTTCCTTCTTGAAAATGGTTTTATTAGGGGTAAAATGGACACGACTCTTTTCACCAAGAAAAGGGATGACCATTTGTTACTTGTGCAAATCTATGTGGATGATATTATTTTTGGCTCTACTAACGCAACTCTTGCACAAGAGTTTTCCTCTTTGATGAGTAGTGAATTTGAGATGAGCATGATGGGAGAACTCAACTTCTTTTTGGGACTACAAATCAAACAACTCCAAGATGGAATTTTTATTAGCCAAACCAAATATGCTAAGGAGTTAATCAAGAAATTTGGTGTTGAAGATAGCAAGAGTTTAGACACTCCAATGGGCAAGAGTGCTAATATTGATGCGGATGAAAAGGGCAAACCGATGGACATAACTCTCTATCGAGGCATCATTGGAAGCTTGCTCTATCTCACGGCGAGTAGGCCGGATATTATGTATGCCGTATGTCTATGTGCTAGGTACCAAGCCAATCCTAAGGAGTCTCACCATAAAGCGGTAAAAAGGATTTTGAGATATGTTAAGGGTACTCAAAACCTTGGTCTTTGGTATGGTAAACAAACCGAACTAGACTTGGTAGGGTATACTGATGCCGACTTTGCCGGTGACCGTATGGACCGAAAGAGTACTAGTGGGATTTGTCAATTTCTTGGTGGTTCATTAGTTTCTTGGTCAAGCCGCAAACAAACCTCGGTTGCCCTTTCAACCGCGGAAGCCGAGTATGTGGCGGCCGGTAGTTGTTGTACACAACTACTTTGGATGATGCAAACTCTTAGGGATTATGAGTTAGAATTCCAAAAAGTACCAATCTTGTGTGACAATACTAGTGCCATCCTTATATCCAAAAACCCGGTATTGCACTCTAGAACCAAGCACATAGAGATACGACATCATTTTATCCGTGATCATGTTGAGAAAGGTGACGTGGAGTTGGTTTACATTGACACAAAAGAGCAAATTGCCGATATCTTCACAAAACCCCTACCTACGCAACAACATCTTGAACTTAGGTTCAAGCTCGGTATGCTCGAACTCAAAGATTAATCTCAATTGCATAACTTAGTTGTCTGTGTCATTTGGAGCTTGATTGATTGATTTTTTATTCGAAAAACAGTTTTATTTGGATTTCTCTCAGTTTTCTGGGCAAAAATCAGTTTTTCTGCCCAGTGCGTTGTATAACGCTCATGGAACGTTGTGCAACGCACTGTCTGTTCAAATCAATTCTGTTTTCGTTTTTTTTAAATTTTTTTCTGTCACACGTTATACAACGCAATATAACGTTTTGTAACGTTCCTCAAACGTTACACAACGTGTTGTAGCGTTATAAAACGTTTCCTTCTGGATTTGAAATTGCGTTGTACAACGCCTTGTTGCGTTGCTTGACCCTTTTACACGTTGTACAACGCATCTTACACGTTACTCAACGCTTTGATCAGTAACAGTTTTTGAATTTGATTTTTGGATCTGTTTAGCAGTGCGTTGTGTAACGCTAATAGTGCGTCATATAACGCACTGTGGCTATGGAGTTTTGCTGAGCTAATCTTCTGTGCGTTATGTAACGCACCAGTTGCGGTGCTTAACGCTCTGTCGCCAAGAGGCGCCTTTTAATTCGAATTTCTGTCTCTTTCTCTTCCTTCTTCTCCAACCCGACAGAACTCTCTCTTTCCTCTCCAAAACTCCTCTCACTACTCTAACCAAATACTCTCTCTACTCTACACCTCTCCGGTAACCGAGACCACCTTTCTTCTCTCCTCTCTCTCCTCTACAACCTCATACTATTCACTTCCACTCTCTCTCTCTCTTTCACTCTCTTTGCCGAAACCCTAGCCTCAACCATCATCTCCAATTCCGACGATCCAACCGTCGGTTCTTCAATCGGCTTGGCACACGGCTTCAACAAGGGTCTCTCCTTCATCTCCAACCCTTCAATCAAGGTTATACTCGGTTTACTCTCTCTTCTCAATTCAATGGCACCACCCAAATCGGCAATTTCCAAAAGGGCAAAGAAAAATCCCAAAGGTTCCTCCTCCTCTAACCCGGACCAAACCGAACAAACCGAGACCATACCAATGGAAGTAACCCCGTCCAACTTGGTTGAAAATTGGACTATTGCTAGCAACAACGAGTTTCTCTTTACCCGGGATGCCTGTTTTCGCTACTTTAATAGTAGCATTCTTGGAAATAACCGCGGGCTAACCGATTGCTTTTACCTCAAACAACACCCGGAGGAAACCCCTATTTCTTTTGCCAACTATGAATGGGACCGCCTCCAACCTTACTTGGATTTTTGGTCCGTTACCGGTCTCTTGGGTTGCACCGAAGCATACCGTCCCGATCTTGTCAAACTCTTCTATGCAAACCTCTCTGTGGTGTTTAATGATGACAAACCCATTGCTCGCTCCTATGTGTGTGGCAAGTCTATCCACATCACAATGGAGCGCCTTTGTGAGGTGTTTGGGTTGAAAAATGAAGGGGCACACATCTACGTGCATCAAGATTGGCCATCCAACTACCATGCCAACATAGAACCGTTTGAGAAGTACCATGAGTGGTTCTATTGTTGGCAAGCCTATGATTTGGCTCACTTCTCGGCCACCGAACTCCCGGCATATCATCGATTCCTCTTCCTCATTATCAACAATGTCATAGCCCCAAAGAAAACCATTAAGACAAATGTTGAGAAGAGAGAGGTATTTCTCTTGCGCTCGGTACTCGAGCAAACACCGAAGGTGAACCTCCCCTATCTCATTCTTAGCCATATGCATAAAGTTCGCACCTCTACAACAATGTTTCTACCATATGGCCACCTCATTTCTCATCTCCTCTACCAAGATGGGATCAATCCAAACTTGCACATGTGGGGTCAACCTCCGACTCCGAATGATTTTGTGCGCCCCAAGAATCTCATTGATGTATTCAAGAGCACGGGATGGGTCATTACCGGCGACAACCATCTCATAGCCAATCCAAATGACAAGAAGAATTCTTGGATTGTGGCACCCGGGGCAAAACCGAATCAATATGCTCCACCCGGCCAAGAGCCAACCCTTACACCCGGCTCACGGGGTACCTCTTCCTCAAGCATGCCCTTCGACCTCAAGGAATATTTGGATGGTCAATTCAATGCCTTCAATGCCAATGTAAATGAGCAATTCGGCCAATTCACCAACACTTTGGACAACTATGGCGTCCGTTTGGACACTCTTGAACAAGGTATGAGTGTTTGGAAAGAAGAGGAGGAAGCACACCGCCAAAGCACCACCACCGCAATCACCAATCTTCAAAATGACTTTCAAAAATTCTGGGGTGATACGGAGAGGGATCTCAAGAAGATCTTGAAGTGGAGCAAGCAAGCGGCCTCATCGAGTGGTGGCGGAGACGTAGATTCCGAGGAAGATTGAGTTGTTTCCGTGCCAAGACCTTAGCCCAAGCCTTTCTTTTGATTTTCTTTCTCGCTTTTCATAGTTTCTTTTAGTTCCATCTCGTGGTATTTTGAATTTTATGTGCTAAATGGTTTGATGATTTCTTTTGTTGTGGACTTGAGATTAATGTGCTATGAACTTAATGGTTATTGTGTGATTTTCTTAGCTACTACTTGTGGTGTGACAAATGCCTTTTTATTTCCTTTTCTTACTCTTGGCATGCATGGTTATTTGCTTGTATAATTATGTGGTATTAGGTCTTGTTAAAGCTTCCCCTACATTCTATTTAATTGCTAAATTCTTTTTGAAAGGGGGAGCAAATACTTGTTGAGTCTATAACTCTAGTGGTTTAGGTTCGCACCGATAACCCTTTTCCCATAATTGCAAAAAGGGGGAGAAAATAGAGTTTAGAGTAAATTGTTGTTCTAAATTGCCATATTTATCTATCAATTTACTTAGGTGTTGTTTTGCAATTCGGCAAAAGGGGGAGATTGTTGGTTTAAACAATTAACTCTCGATTTGCCGATTTGCAAAACAACACCAAACCTATTAACTAACGCCTCATTTTAGTGGATTTTTAGCGTTTTAATCAAAGAATGGCTTGAAGCAGTAGAGCACAAGTTTGGGAGCATCAAGAGACTTCATTAGACTAGTTAAAGTCAATAGATTAGGTATTTTTAATCCCTAAACTAATCTCAATCAGTTTGCTGTCATTTTGCTGGTTTTCAGTACCAGTGCGTTGTATAACGCGTCAATTGCGTTAGAAAACGCACCAGTACTGTGCTGAACTTCAATTTCGTTTTGATTTCAGAAGACAGTGCGTTACACAACGCTCCTATACGTTGTGCAACGCGCTGGGAAAGTTATACAACGTACCACCTCCGTTGTGCAACGCAGTGCGTCACACAACGCTCTGTGCGTTGCACAACCCGCCTTTGATTCTTCTCTGGAACTTTTCGACTCATTTTTGAGCCAAAATTCCATGTATTTAATGTCATTTAATGAGGCGTTGTATAACGGACCAAGGCGTCGTATAACGCGTTTTTGCTTCTTAATCCTTTGTGCAGATTTTTACGCGTCATGTAACGCGTTGCCACGTTACATGACACGTCTGACATTTTTCTAGCCGTTGAGTTTGTTTTTGTTCATGCGTTTCATAACGGGTTCTTTGCGTTGTGTGACGCTCTGACAACTCAAACGGATACCTTATCCATTCCGTTGTATTATAACGGTCATCTGTGCGTTACAAAACGCTCTATTGCGTTGTGCAACGCACTGATAACGGGAAGTTCAGCTTTTTGGCCTGTTTATAACGGCTAGTTGTGCGTTGGACAACGCTCCTTTTACGTTGTGTAACGCACTGGATATTTCTGAGTTGATTTGGAGCTCTTGGCGCCCTCTATTTATATCAGCCCCCTTGGGACTGTTTAGACACTTTTGCAACCTTGCTAAATCACTCTTTCTGAGCTCCATTCAACCTGAATCAATAGCCTCTTGTCATTGAGCATTTGAATAGCAAAACCATTTGAGATTAGAGTGTTTCTATACCAAACCCTAATCGTAATTGCGAGATTTTTGAGTGTTTTGGTTAGAGCCTCAATTCAATTGAGTGTTTGAGTTGTATTTTGGAGTTAGGCCGATCCACCTTGAGTGTCATTGTGACAAGGTGATTCGGTTCGAAGTTGTAGACACGTTCTTTGTGGAATTGAACGGAGCGCGCCCTTTCGTGGTTGCGAAACTCCCGGAGACGTACGACTAAGGCTAGCCTCTTCTAGCGGGTCGGAACTCCGTAATATATCGCGTGTCAACTCTTTATCTCTTCTCTTTACTTGCTTGTATTGTGTGATTAGACCAAACTTGAATTGAACCAAAAAAATTGACCATAGCGGTTTAGGAAATTGAATTTGTGCCTATTCACCCCCCTCTAGGCCTTTCGTTAGGGACAACAATAAATAACACGATTAGTCGCACCATAATTAATACAGAAAAAACACAAAATTAATACATTATAATGTAAATTATGTGATCGCACATTACATAAATAGCACGATTGGACGGAGAAAAATATTGGTAATATGACAAAAATAAAAAATTTAAGCTTTAAAGTTATTTTATGTATTAATAATTTATTTATGAACAAAATATTTTAAGTGTGCATTATAGATACCAGCAAAAGACCCAAGATGTGGACAAATGAAGAAACAAAATAATATTAGACAATAAAGATAAGTGGTTCTATCTTTCAGCAATACATGTAGACATCTTTAAAAAAAAAAAAAAATTGTTTAAACACTATCTGACACTTTTATGTCAAAGAGTTTGAACTTTTATCTGAAATCAATATCTGGATCAGATCAAATCACACAAATAAATGGTCCATAATTGATACAACGATTTTTCACACTCCTAGTTGCAATTGTTACAACTTTTTTATGGATGCTTTTATAAGCAGTAGGATATATAACAACGATAAAAATGATTGTTACGGTGTTCTCAACGTTTAAGCCAAATCACGAACCGTTTGATCAGAATTAGATGAACGGCTCTGCTAGATATTGTTTCTAATCTTAAGATGGTGTCAGTTTGAGGTTTTAATGCATATTATTGATTCTATTTGTCACAGCTAAAATGAGGATTTTTTTTATTGAATTAGATGTACTGTAATCGTGAAAAAGGGATCCCACGGGAGTACGGGACCAGCTGAAGTTAGTGTTCTCTAATTGTGCATGTCGTGTCGTGTCGTGTCGTGTCAAACACGATCGTGTTAGAGTCTCGTGTCGTGTTGTGTTGACACAAACTACTTTTTTAATCATGTCGTGTCGTGTCGTGCTTAGTGGTGAGAAGAGGCAACACGACACGTATTCTGACACGACACGATAGTGTCGTGTCGTGTTGACACGTCGTGTTAGTCGTGTCAAATCGTGTCAGATTATTTTATTATTTTTTAAATTAAAAAATTATTAAAAAATTAAAAGTAAGGGAAAATTTACTGAACATCATAATTTATCATTTTATTAAGTATAAACTTTTTATTAATATTTTTTATAAAAAATAATAATTAGATTAGAATAATATTATGATTTAAATGATGGTAAATAATATGATGTAGTAATTTAGTATTATAAATTGAAATTAAAGTATTAATCTTGCTTAAATAATCAACATTAATAATTAAATTTGTGTTGAGGTGTCGTGTTAATTCGTGTTCGTGTCGTGTTCGTGTAGTGTTGAGTGTCGAATTGTGTCGTGTTGAATCGTGTCAAACTTTCTAAAATCCCAACACGACACGATTATGACACGGCACGATAACACGATCATGTCGTGCCAATTTTGTACTCGTGTCGTGTCGTGTCGTGTCATGTCAACACGTACATCGTGTCGTGCCAACACGATTGTGTCGTGTCAGTTTGGAGAACACTAGCTGAACTAATATTTTCGGGTAAGGGGCTCGAGGTTGGGACACTCTATAAGGTTGATGACTCCATTGCTAAGAAGTTAGTGTTGGGTTTGCTTTAAAGCTAAAGGGAATAAACAATTCTAACAAGTCTAATAAGCAACCCAGAAAACTTAAACTCGCAGAACCAGCAGTTGGAACGGACCGTTCTGGTCATAGACTGGACCGTTCCAAAACACCAGAAAACTAAATCGAGAGCGGAAGCTTACCTAATTCCATTGCTATGGTCTGAATCTTGATGTTAAGCACTTCTTGATGTGTCCTGATGTGTATGCACCTTCACCAAAACTGTTCCACGCACCTAAGTAGGGAGAAAGATCTTCCAAGAGAACAAGACGCGCCCTTTGATGCCTTTAGCCTGAACAAAAGCACTATCTCTCTCTAATCGATGGAATAATTAGGGAGAGGGGCAGAGATGCTGCTATCAACGCATGTATGCAGCAATACTCGTGTGTGTCCTGTCCCTTGGGGACCAACCCCTTTATTTATAGTGCCAAAGGCTTCTTGGCCACCACACAATACCATATTTTGTCCATCATAAAATAGGTAATGTTTCTAAATATAACCACCTATAAAAGGCAACACATCTATTGCACAAAATCTGCTATTTCTTTACAGCCATGTTTAGCTTATTACCATAATCAATAGAAACTTGGATACCAAACAATAATCAGCCCATACTTAATTTAGATTGTTTCCATATAGACTCGTCAGCCTATATGGAAATAATCTAACAATCTCCCACTTGGGCTATTATGTTTAGTGTTATCCAATGTCCTTAACTTAATGAGCTCATCTTTTATGGTAATAAAATTTTGTGTCCTTAATTCCGTCCATCATTTACAATAATAGAAGACCAAGGAAGCATTCGTTACATTATAGCATTTACAGGCCTCTAATCCTATAAAGCCGTCGTAACTAAACTCACAATGATCACAATATCATTATAAAGAACGACATTGAATTAAGATGTGTATAAGTGGTGTGGAAAATACACGTAAGTGTGACTGTCACGTGTCTATTTCCAACTTTATTGGTCACCCAAAAACTGAAGTGAGGTCAACTTAAATAAATTGAGAATGAAAACTGAAACTGAATCTGAAAACTGAAACTTTATTTATTTTTGCAGAAATATTCATTACATAATACACTGAATAAACTGAATAAACTAAAACTATCATCAAATCTAGCACTCCCACTGAACAAAACTCCCACTAAAGTCTAGAATCCTCAACTGAAATTACACCCATACTAGTTACATGTTTCAGAAACTGCTTGGGTATTAATGCTTTTGTTAGTGGATCTGCTATCATTGAGTTTGTTCCAATGTGCTTGATTGATAATTCGTCATTCTCAACTTTTTGCTTAACAGACAGAAACTTGATGTCGATGTGCTTCGAGTTGGCTGAGCTTCTGTTATTATTAGCATACATGACTGCTGAGTTATTGTCACAGAAAATTCTTAGTGGAGCTTGGATAGAGTCCACTACACGCAACCTAGTGACAAAATTTCGCAACCATGTTCCAAATAATGACGCCTCATAGCAAGCCACGCATTCTGCTGCCATGGTTGAAGATGCCACTAGGGATTGTTTGGCACTTTTCCATGAAACAGCTCCACCTGCCATCATGAAGATGAACCCTGTGGTTGACTTTAAACTATCTTGACATCCCGCAAAATCAGAATCAGAATATCCTATGACCTCCAGCCTATCTGATCTCCGATACGTTAGTGCAAAGTCTTTGGTTCTTTGAAGATATCTCAAAACTCGTTTAGCTGCCTTGATATGCTGAATTCCTGGGTTATGCAAATACCTGCCTAGCATACCTGTAATGAAAGCAATGTCTGGACGTGTACACACTTGGGCATACATTATGCTTCCAATTATGGAGGCATACTTATTGTCCTTTACTTGCTTCTTTTCCAACTGTGTTTTGGGACATTGTTCTAGACTAAACTTGTCCCCTTTAGCAACAGGGGTCTCTGTTGGTTTGCAGTTTTCCAAATCATACCGCTTGAGTACTTGATCGATATAGGCTTTTTGTGATAGACCCAAAATACCTTGAGAACGATCTCTAAGTATCTTAAGACCTAACACGTATGATGCATCACCAAAATCTTTTATTTCAAAATGTCTAGATAGAAATTTCTTAGTTTCATGCAACATATCCTTATCGTTTGTGGCAAGCAGTATATCATCCACATACAAAACCAAGAAAGAATATTTACTCCCACTGAACTTGTGATATATACAATCATCCGCCGGGTTACTCTCGAAACCAAATGAGAGAATCACTCGATGGAATTTGTAATACCATTGTCGAGACGCTTGTTTGAGCTATATATGGATTTCTTAAGTTTGCAAACCATTCTCTTTGGATCGTCCGATACAAAGTGGGGTGGTTGCACCATATAGATAGTTTCATCAATGTCACCATTGAGAAACGCAGTCTTAACATCCATTTGATGAAGCTCAAGATCTAAATGTGCCACAAGTGCCATGATTACCCTAAAAGAGTCTTTCGATGAAACTGGAGAGAAAGTCTCTTTGTAATCAATACCTTCTTTTTGAGTAAAGCCCTTAGCGACAAGATGTGCCTTATACCTTTCCACATTACCCTTAGAATCCTTTTTGGTCTTAAAAATCCATTTGCAACCAATAGGTTTCTTTCCTTCTGGTAATGGTACTAAGTTCCATACATCATTGTCATACATGGACTTCATTTCTTCATTCATGGCATCGATCCACTTTTGTGAGTTTGGACTGTCTAAAGCTTGACGAAGATCATGAGGATCTTCCATCATCCCAATGTCAAACTCATGTTCTTGGAGATAGACCACATAATCATTAGATATTGCTGGTCTTTTCTCTCTAGTGGATCTCCTAGGCACAAGTTCTTGAGGCGTTTGCAGTTGTTCAATGACATCATTATCTTCAACTTGATTATTTCCAAGATCCAAGTCCATAGGATCTGGAACATGATCCGTTTCTTGAATTAAACGGTCCGTTTCAATCCTGGACACTGCATCTATGATCAACCGTTCCGTTTCAGCCTCAGACCGGTCTGTTCCAATCCTGGAACGGTCCGTTTCAGCCCTGTCATGGTCCGTTTGAAGATCAGTGCTCATTTCCTCCTCGAAGATAATATCCTGATGTGTCATATCTCCCCCCACAACCAAAATATCCTCAAAGAACTTAGCTATAATCGTCTCAAAAATATTCCTATTAGTGGGATCGTAAAACTTGTAACCCCTAGAACGTTCGGCATATCCAATGAAATAACAACTAACTGTCCTTTCGTCCAATTTCTTCTCATTTGGCTTGTAAGGCCGAGCTTCAGCTGGACATCCCCAAATGCGACAATGTTGCAGACTTGGTTTCCTACCAGTCCACATTTCATAGGGGATTTTATTGTTATTTGCCTTAGTTGGTACACGATTGAGTAAATAGGCTGCCGTTTTAAGCGCTTCGCCCCAAAGAGATCTTGGCAAATTAGTATGACTGAGCATACTTCTAACCATGTCCTTCAATGTCCTGTTTCGCCTTTCAGCTACTCCATTCATGCTAGGCGATCCTGGCATGGTATATTGAGGGACAATGCCATTTTCCTCTAGGAACTTAGCAAAAGGCCCTGGACGTTGTTCACCTGAACCGTCATATCTACCATAGTATTCACCACCACGGTCAGATTTGACTTGCTTAATCCTTTTGTTGAGTTGTAACTCAACTTCAGCTTTAAATGATTTGAATACGTCCAAAGCTTGCGATTTTTCACTTAATAGATATAGATAACCAAATCTTGAATAATCGTCTATGAAACTGATAAAGTAAGTTTGACCATTCCTAGTAGGCATAGGAAATGGTCCACAAATGTCCGTATGAATCAGTTCTAAGACATCACTCGTTCTATTGGCATCATATCTCCTTTTATTGGTTTGTTTTCCTTTAACACAACTTTTACATGGGCCTAAATCAGTCATGTCTAAAGGATCGAGTATTTCACTTTGCACAAGCCTTTCAATTCTCTTTGGAGAAATGTGACCTAAATGCTTATGCCAAAGTGCACCTGAATTCTCATGAGTTAATTTACGCTTAACACTTCTAGTACTTGTATGCAAGTTTTCATTATATGAAGCAATAGTTTCCAAAGAATATAGATTGTCATAAACTGAAAGAAAACCAGATCCAACGCATTTAGAATTATGAGATAAACTGAATTTTCCATTTCCAAAAGAACAAGAGTAACCGAATTTGTCCAGTACAGAAATAGAAACTAAATTTCGTCTAAAAGACGGTACAACAAAAGTTTCATATAAATTCAAATACAATCCAGTCCTAAGTAACAATCTAAAATGCCCAATAGCTTCAACTTGTGCCTTCTTGCCATCGCCCACATAGATGTATCTTTCACCATCATTTGGCTTGCGGCAGCTCAGGCAAACCTGCATAGAGATACTTATGTGAGTTGTAGCACCCGAATCAATCCACCAAGTATCTTTTTTGTACTGAAGTTAAATTAACTTCTGAACAAACCAAAGAGAGAGACATACCTTTCTTCTTGCGCCAAGCTATGTAGCCTGCACAATCAGTCTTCTTGTGTCCCTCTTCGCCATAGAAGAAGCACCCATTTGGATTCTTTGGCTTCTTGCCAGTCTTCCCCTTATTGGGTTCCTTCTTTGGCTCTGAATTAGCAGCCTTTTTTTTATTTTGTTTCTTCTTTCCATTATTCTTGGAAGTGGAGGCAACGTTAGTACTGTGTGTCTTATCAAGCTTCAACCTTTCCTCTTCTTGAACTAGATGCGAAATCAGTTCATTCAGAGTCCACTTGTCCTTAGTGCAGTTATAAGTAACCTTGAAATGGTTATACTGACTAGGGAGAGAGTTAAGCACTAGACACACTTGAATTTCTTCAGATATGTCTAACTTAAGGGCTTGTAACTTTGAAGCAAGATTAGACACTTCCAAAACGTACTCACGAATGTTGCCTTTTCCATTATACTTTATAGAGGTGAGTCTTGCCATGAATGTACAAATCTCCGATTTCTCATTCTTGGCAAATCTCTTCTCAATTTCTTCCAAGCATGCCTTAGCCTCATCGGAATCAGAAATGGTACCCCTGAATGCCTCTGGAATTGTCTTCTTAATGATCATTATGCCCATGCGATTAGAGCGATTCCATTGAGCTACACTTTGAATGTGTTGTTGAGTGCTTTTAGCATCAATCTCAGTTGGTTTCTGCTCCCTGAATGCAAGGTCAATATCTAGACAACCGAGAACTATCATCAAGTTCTCTTTCCATTCTTTAAAGTTGGAACCAGTCAGCATGGGTATGCTGTTAATGCTAGCTGGAATGTTTGCTAAAATAAACCAAAGACAAAAAATACACTAATGTTAATAACCATAATGTATAAGTTAAATCATAAAATATAAAGGTCTAAATCCCATCTACTAGTCTTTATTCATTTGCAAGTGCTCTTTGGAGTCTCCAAGCAAACTTCAATTAACTAGGTGTAGCATCAAATGTAACGATTCATAACATATCAATTAATTAACCTTCCTTTGGGCCGATTAATTAATTGTATGTAAAACCTTATAATCATTACCCATTTGATTCTACCAAAACATTGTACATGTAGTCTTTTAAATTATGTCCTTCCTTTGGGCCGATTCATAGTTTAGAAGTTACATGTACCTTAATACACTTTGTACCTGAGTCTTTGAAACAACCATTAATATGAGAGCCCACTTTGGCGGGATGATATTAATATTGGTTCAATTCTCAAAATACAACTCAAATTACCTTTATATTAGACTTAAAATATATCTAATCCTAGACTTTTCATTATGCAAATCAATCCTAAGATGAAAAGCCTAACTAAATACTGACCTAGGATGATATAGACTTAGGACCCAGTTGCAAACCCTAAGGTATATACGCGTTGGATCGTACGAACCAACAAACCTGAAACGGACCGTTTTGGTGAGAGAACGGTCCGTCCTAAATAGACCAGAAGAGAACCAAAGAGAGATATGACCATACAAGCTAGTACGAGTCATATTGAGATAAGAAAAGAAAGCGGTGGTCTCCCGTTCAGCCAGCAGCCATTGAAATTACACCACATCCAGGCAAGATTCCCAGAAAAGGCCAGGGTCATATGGACACTTTAGGCGCCAACCTTATTTTCTGCGACAGAACTTGTCCTCATGACAACATGGTGTAACCCAACGCTTACAGCTCTTACTAATGAAAACCACGGCAAAGAAGAGAAGAGGATGGATGCATAAAGCGTCATTTGTACCTAACCAGTACAAACAACCTGAATTTTGGCTTAAAATCTAACAATCTGGTTCTGGAACGGACCGTTCTGGTTGTAGAACGGACCGTCCTAAACTCTGGTCAGTACCTAACAGTTTGTAACCAAAACTGAAGTGGAACGGACCGTCCCAGAATGGAACGGACCGCCTGAAAACCGCAGAGAAGAGTAGAAAATGTCGTCCTAATCTAGGTCGAGAAACCCTAAAGATTTCTCTCCTAACCTGACAATCTACTTTAAATCTAAATCATCCAATTAGGTCAGATTTTAAACGATTTTGAATTTTTAAAACTTTAACTTAATTTTCAAAATCTTTTCAAGCAATTGCAATTTCAAAATAATTTGAATCATAACAAAGAGCTAAATCAAAATAAACAATTCAATAACAGTTCAAGTTGTAGCCCTTTGGGTCCAATTTGCAATTACAAACAATAAGTCTGGCACAATACTCAATAAACAGATCATAAACAATCCAAAGTTAATGGAACGGTCCGTTCGAGCCATGAAACGGACCGTCCAAAAGCCAGATAAATCAGAAACAGTTCAGAAAACAGTCCAGAAAAAATTCCAGAACATACGTGCCAGAAATTTAAACAGTTCAGTTCAAATCAACAATCTCACCAAATCAATTCAAACACTTCAATTAGATCCAAAATTATGTGTCATGCTACTGGCTCACGACGAGTGTCTCTGATACCACTTGTTGGGTTTGCTTTAAAGCCAAAGGGAATAAACAATTCTAACAAGTCTAATAAGCAACCCAAAAAACTTAAACTCGCAGAACCAGCAGTTGGAACGGACCGTTCTGGTCATAGACCGGACCGTTCCAAAACACCAGAAAACTAAATCGAGAGCGGAAGCTTACCTAATTCCATTGCTATGGTCTGAATCTTGATGTTAAGCACTTCTTGATGTGTCCTGATGTGTATGCACCTTCACCAAAACTGTTCCACGCACCTAAGTAGGGAGAAAGATCTTCCAAGAGAACAAGACGCGCCCTTTGATGCCTTTAGCCTGAACAAAAGCACTATCTCTCTCTAATCGATGGAATAATTAGGGAGAGGGGCAGAGATGCTGCTATCAACGCATGTATGCAGCAATACTCGTGTGTGTCCTGTCCCTTGGGGACCAACCCCTTTATTTATAGTGCCAAGGGCTTCTTGGCCACCACACAATACCATATTTTGTCCATCATAAAATAGGTAATGTTTCTAAATATAACCACCTATAAAAGGCAACACATCTATTGCACAAAATCTGCTATTTCTTTACAGCCATGTTTAGCTTATTACCATAATCAATAGAAACTTGGATACCAAACAATAATCAGCCCATACTTAATTTAGATTGTTTCCATATAGACTCGTCAGCCTATATGGAAATAATCTAACAGTTAGAACACTCCCTCTTTTGCAAAACACTCTTATTTCTAAAGTGAAAAGATCAAAGTGTTTTGCAAAAGCAGGACTGCCCTGAGCAATTTCCATGACTCCACTTGCAAGGTAACTCACCTGCGCAAGGAGTGCGCTAATGCCAACTGTTGAGCCGGTACCTTCGTGGCCAACCATTTCGACTGCTACTGCCACTAGCTACTACACTAGCTACTACAACAAGTGCACCCTCACCTACTTCTACAACAAGCAGGCCGAACATATTAGCCCCATTAGAGTACCTATCTAATAGGATAATCAGGGGCGGAGACAGTAGGGGGCAAAGGGAGCCTTGGCCCCTTAAGATTTTAAATCTATGTGAAGAGCTTTCTTAATTATATGTTAAATTTTGTTAATATATAACAACTTCACATTTTAGATTTTTAAACTTGCATACTTTAGTTTGCTAAATCGAAATTTTGGTCCACTGAGTCGAAATCCTGGCTCCGCACCTGAGGGTAATGTTGCTAAAGGCCTTCATTTTTGCTTCTTTTCTGTTTAAAGCGCCGGAAGCCAGCCAAAGTGGTAAACTGCGAAAGAGCGGAAGCCATTTCACTATTGGACAAGTTGAGTTGAAGCTTACGAGTTTAGGCAAGAGATCTCGTTCAAAGAAAACTACTTCTGATAATAGTTAAAGAGAGAAGGGAGAAGTCAGTTTTCGTCCATTTTGACTGGCATGTTGAAAGCAAAGAAAAAAGCTCTTTCCATAGCGTTACGTCGGCAAGGCAAGGCCTCTTTCTCTTAGCCGCATATCGCATATAAAACTAATTTTTCATTTTTTTTATACATCACAGATGCAATAATTTTAATAAGGGTATTAAAGGGATTATTATAAATTCTGACATATAAAAATAATTTTTAATATGTTTTAATTAAAAATAATGGTATAAAACTAATTTTCGTTGTTTTGCAATGGCATATATCAAATTAGTTATTTTATGGTGGCATATTTAGAATTGAATGATTTTGTAGTGGCATATATCAAATTTTCTCTAAATATTATGTTTTGCACTAAATTATGGTAAAAAAATTATAAAGTTGTTGTTGAATTTCTCAAATTTGTATAGACTTAAAATATGAAAAATATACAAGTATTATGTTTGAAGAACATACAGGGACCTTTTTCAAAACAAGCTCCACTAATTCTTCTCTCTTTTCTCCCATTCTCCATCGTGCCAGTATATTTGGTCACGCCACGGAATAGGCTGTTCGAATAGAGATGGTGGGTTTCTCTCTCCTTAATCCCATGTGCGCTATTCATTTTCCTTGTTCTCCTAATTCTCCAAAAAGGAGGAACTAGAACAAGCCCGGGAATAGACTAATTCATTTCCTTATCACATGTTTGGTTTTATCTGGAATTGGGTTGTTCACGAATAAGGCTTATTTACGAGCATCCAAACACATCTATTATTTACGAGCATTCAAACCTTAGAGAACCCTCCATATAAAATAGCAAAAATCGTTCTAAAATCTGAAAAAAATTCATAATTGTAAAGAGAGAGTAAAGTAGAGTATATGCAACTTGGTTATTATTTTCAATTTGGAGCATTATTCGGTGAGTTTTTGAATTTTTCTCAATATTTAGAGGTATTTGGAGCAAATTTAATTATCTTTTTCTTTCATCTCTCTCTATTTCAAATAGATTGGCCTGACAAGTGACAATCCTGTATTTTCTGATGGTGATAATCGATTGAATTGATAAAAAAGAAAAAATTGTTTGATCCTTATTTCTTATATGCAGACACATTAAGGTATTTTTATGCCCCATCGTTCGGCATTATTGATGTCATGTGTACCAGAGGTGCGACGTCCTCGACTGACATCTTCATAGAAAGGTCATCCACTAGTGATTTCATTAGATTGTGCCTAATTAGAAAAAAAAAAAAAAGTGAAATTGGTGTATGGTTATATAGTTAGTAACAATATTCCCCTTCGGGAGTACATTTTGTTTTTTTTCTTTTTTAAGGAAAAAATATTAATAGGATCATCATGTAAAGGCAAACTGTTCTCATCTGATCTTGCGTTTACAGTCTGTTTAGTTTTCGAAAAAAGAAAGAAAAATCACCGAAGGGAAGGAAAATTCCATCTTTATCCCGTTTGGATATCAATTTTTCCGAAGAAAAAAAGTTAACCTACGGAACTTTATTTCCTTCGCCATATTTTCTTTCTGTACTAAAATCGTCCCCCCCCCCCAATCGGGGTGTAACACACGGAAGAAAAATCAGAGAGAATCGGAGCTTTTCTTCTTGGACCACGATGCCCTCGTGACTTGCTCTTTTTGCTCGCGATTTCCCTCGCTATTTTCTCAATTTGGCGCAATTTCTCTCTATGCCGGGAAATTTCATCTTCATCTTCAGGTACTATAAATAAGGCCTCAACCTTCTACTATTTGCAACATCTAGGATTTGCTCTGATCTTCAATTTACCGCTTGTAAATTTCTGTTCCTCTATTTTCTCCAATTTTAACTTTTAATTTTTGCATAGATTAAAACATGGAGAAAGATTTTGGCCTCGATTTTTAACTTTCAATTGTTTCTGATAATCATATTTCTGAGAGCCATGTTTAATTTTTCCCAATCGATTAAACCATGTTTAATTTTCAACAATCCATTTTTAACTTTCAGTCACAATTAAATTTTCAACAGACTCTTTTGTTACATGCAGTACTCTTTTACTTGGTTTCATTCCATTTGTAATAAGATTAGATGACTGTCTACTCGTTTGACTGCTGTTGTGAGATTGGATCAGTACTTTGTGCAATACGCACTACGCCATTTATTTCTTGTTTACCGGTTTTATATGTATTACTAGTACCGGTTTTGTAGTGGTACTAATAATAGGGGGTGTTAAAAATAATAAAAAACAGGTACTAAAAAACCGTACGGTCCTTGTAGAAAAATTCAGTGTGAGATAAACATAAGTAGATTATCAATGTTTACATTTAAACTGCAATACATTGAACTTGTAGCAGTATTTTCTGGCAATGCTTTCAAAATCGCCTCCCTCTTTGTAGTTGCTACGAGTACTAGCCATGACTGGTGTTTTTTTTTTTTTTTTAATCATATGCTGGCTTCCTTCTTTTTGACTTACTTTGAAAAGATGTTATTTTTCTCTAGATGTTATTTTATCATATACCACCGGTTTAGCTTTGTCTTATTAATTACTGTCAATATCTCATGAGCATGCACTAAACTTGCATCATATGTGAAAGCATTTAATTGGTTCTGTAGTGAAATGATCGTGTACAAATTAGAATAACACACAATCCTCCCTGATATCTTTCTTTTTTTGATCCAGTGCTGAATAAAAAATTAATGCAAATCATTTATCAATTCTGTTCTGCACCTTGGATTAACCTTGGATTCAGTTCTGCACAAGCCATATATAGTTTGAATTTCTAATTAACCTTGGATTTCTCGTAGGTCGGACAGTACAAAGAGGAGAAGTTGGAGAGCATCTTTGTCAAAATTTCAGTTCTGAACAATTAGGTATGTGTTTCACATATGATTGTTAAGATCTCTTAATTTGTTAAAATTAAAACTTATTGTCCATAGCTATTGCAATCAGTCATGATATGACCTTATATAAATACAATTATGAACATATGATTTTATATGGTTGTGAAAAAGAAGTGCTATTCAATAATCTGTTTTTTTTTTCTTTGTGTTGATTGTGTCTCTGTGCATTTCATATGTGCTAGTATTCTTTATCATTAATCTTCTTCCATCTTATAGTATATATCAATGTTAAAAATTTAAGATATTTAATCATACTGAATCATCTATATTGTTTTTTAAATTAATAAGAATAAGATATTTTTATTAATTTAATTAGTACTTGTATAATTTTTTGTCACTATAGATAATTTGAAATGAGGTCTTCAAAATCACTTGAAAAGAGACGATTGCACATCCTCATACATCATTTGCATTTAATGGCTCTAGTGCAAGTATAATGTTTATTAGTATATTGGTTAATGCTAGAACTAAGTACTGATAATCAACCTTCTCGAGAAGTAAGAAAAAAGAGAGCAGAAGTGGTCAAGAATTATTGTATCACATCTTGACTAGTCCTAGAACACGTGAAGTCATTAGGATGGGTCCTAGGGCTTTTCTAGATTTATGTAAGAAATTAGAAACTGAAGGGGGCCTTAGACCAACCCGACAAGCTTCAATTGAGGAACAAGTTGCTAAGTTCCTCTATATTTTGGGTCATAATGTTAGAAATCGCCCCATATGTTTTTTCTTTCGTCGCTCTGGAGAGACAAATTGCCAGCACTTTCACAAAGTTTTAAAATCAGTAATTATGTTGAGAGGATCTTACTTTCACCAACCCGATGGTTCTCGAGTTCCTTTCCAAGTTTCATCAAATCGCAAATATTTTCCTTATTTCAAGGTAATAGTCAAAATCTGAATTTAGTAGATTTACATAAGTTGTATAAAGTTCAATTAGATTGTGATTTTAAGCAAATATAACAATAGATTGTGATTTTAAGCAAATATAACAATATAATAGGATTGTCTTGGGGCTATTGATGAAACATATATACCAGCAAAAGTTTCGCCTTTAGATGCACCTAGATATCGTGGAAGGAAAGAACATCCAACGCAAAATGTGCTTGTACATAAGTTGGCGCAAAGGCATATCAAGGTAACGAATCAGAGGTTCTGTGTAGTACCCAGTGAAGTTGTTTGTCTGCGCCTAATAAGTACATAAAATATGACTTATATCAACAGTGCAAGGGTATAATGGTCATTTGTGTCCATTTCATTTATTTTGACCTTCTGTGTGGACTTTTTCGTCATCTCTCGAAAAATGAAAGGGTTTCCTCGAGAAATTAGAATAAGCCTTAGATTCACCCCCCTTAAGGTTCGATCTCTGCGCTGAATATCTCTTGACGACAAAAGAACCAGAACAAGAGTCGCTTCTTACGAGGGTTTATTAATTTAGCGGGTTCTTTCCTTCCAATAGGCGCAAGCCCCTATTGTTAATTACCCCGTAGTTGCCTACAGGAACCTCTGATTAAGGAATCTAAAGAATTATATGTAATAGGCTAGGAAAATCGTCTCTAAAATGATTTTGTGTTTATGTAGGGTTTATTTCTTTTGGCTTACACCGGACTCAATTGATGGTACCAGACCCAATTGACGGGATCTAATTGAGGACACTTGAATAATTCTAGATTTTTATTTGGAACAGATTTGGTTCCTTATGTCGGGGTGTGGTTTTTTAGTCCTGAGGCTATTTTGGGCCTTTGTAGGATTTGGATTTGGTTTGGGTTGTTTAAGGCTATTTTGGGCCTTTGTGGAATTTGAATTTGAATTTCTCGAGACTATTTTGGGTCACTTGTGAGAAAGGGTTTCCGGGACTATTTTGGATCACTTGTGGGAAACAAAGTTTTGAATTCTCGGGGCTATTTTGGGCCACTTGTAAGGATTGGTTTCCGGGACTATTTTGGGTCACTTGTGGAAGCAAAACTTGGGAGTTCTCGGGGTTATTTTGTGCCACTTGTGAGAACAAGGATTTGAGTTTCAGGGTTTCTGGCTATTGGACTCGCTTAAAGTTGATCTTGATATGCTGAAGAGCTTTCTTTTCTCTAATGAAGAGGTTTCGGCTTTGACTTTGGGATTCGTGTTTTGACTTTTAATTTTCTGAAATTTCTCTTTGGGTTTTACAGTTTTCACAGTTGGATTTTATTTCTATTTTTAATTCTAGACTTTTAAAATTTCTTTCTATATTTTTAATTATGTTTATTTTTGAAAATATTTGATATTTGACATATTTCTTTTTGGAATTATTTATATTTTATGATTATCTAATTTTTATGCTTGGAAGTTTATTGGGAGAGTTTAATAAATTTTGACTTCATTTTAGAATTTTACAAAATTTGTTTAATATCATTTTAGAGATTTTATATTTTTTTTGTTTAATAACGGAAATGCTTCAAAAATACAAAAGACCATTAATTTAGCAAATTTTTACATCAAAATATTAGTGAGTTTAGTTATTTGAATTTTTATAATTTTATGGACATTTTATTTTAATTTATCTGAATTTCTCATTATTATTTTTGAACTTTATGAAATTCATTTAATTTTTGAAAATACTTCAAAAATAGAAAAGACCAATAAATTGACAGATTTTTAAATCAAAATATAAGTGAATTTGGTTTATTTAGATTTTTAGAAATTTATGGATATTTTATTTGAAATTTTCTGAGTTTCCTACTATTTTTAACGAATTTTTAAAGTTTCTGCTAACTTGGCGAATTCTGATTGGCCCACGTTAACAGGATGGGTTGAAATGGCTGTTGCGTGGCTTTGTGCTGGCGCAGAGATGACGCTAACGTGGCAAAAGATGTGATTTTTGTATAACGAGTTTGGATAGTCTCACGGGTTTTACGCCACATTTCGTCACAGAGGATCTACAAGATTTCGGCGCTGAATCTATTTGGAGGAGAAGATTAGAAGAAAGGGGTTTTACAACCAGATCCCTCGTTTTCTTATGTTTTCTGTTCAAGTTTCTCTGACGGCATTCCGATGATCTGAGCCGCCATTTCCAGCTATGTTGGGTTCTTTGGAATTGTGATGCCAAGGAGAGTATGAAGGTGGTATTCGTTTAGGTCGCTTCGCCTTAATCTGACGGGAAACGAGGAGTTTATCTTGAAGACTTTATTCGATTTGATCCCTGCATTTTTCAATTTGCTTCTTCCCGGCGGTCGAAGTCATCACCGTCAATGGGACCCGGCTCCCTAGTCTCGCGGAAGTATTGAGAATACGAAGGCATGCACGACTTATCTTGCGTCTGCCTAATTCATTGAGTGGGCCAAAGGTTGGTACAGCAAGATAGGTATTGGTACCAACGGTATTGCCAAGTTTAATTGATATCAGGCAATGCTTAATTAGTGTCACGAGAAGGCAAGAGTGAAGTCAATTTCTGTTTTATTTCTTCTTCTGTTAAGACAGTGAGAGTCACAGTTTCACATGATTTGCAAGGGAAATGGTATTGTTTAATCGAGCTTGAGTAAGTTTCTGGGAATGCTTTTGACTTTTATCTATCTTGTATTACATATGCACATGAAAGGCTGGTTGGGATTTAACATACCTCTTATTCACATTTTTATTATATACATTTTTTTTATGCAAGAAAACGACTCAAATTGTTTCAAACTCATTATTCATCCATTCAAATGCAAAGTTTATATGGGAATTGACTAATCTTATGGAAATTTGGCAGCATAACATCTAAACCCCTATGATTATACATGGATTCCGTAATTTGAGCTTTTTACAACTCAAATTGCAGAATCTAAGCCTAAAGAAGAGGAAACCTCAACGAAAGCCATTACACGCCTAGTCTTGAGCATAGCATCAAGATAAGCAATCTCTCCTCAGTCTACTTCTGAGGAAACCTCAGTGTAAACCGTAATGAAGAGAGGTGATGAACTCAAGAGTGGATGATAGAAAAAGGAGAGAACAAAACAGCAAATTAAACAACCAAACTTTCTTTATTGATATGTAGGACAGAGTATTTACAAGATGGAATTACCTAGAACCTCTTTTTCTTCGTCCCTTTGGCTTAATTTCGATTGCCTACAAACTGTTTGTTGAAATGCCTTAACCAAGTTGTTTATATCCTATCACCAAACAGATCTATATCCTATAACTAGACCTAATTGGACATGGCCAAGCCTCAGGGACAGAGAGTGAAAGGGAGGCCGCCCCCATTTCCTTCGAGTTGAGTCCTTATATAGGCGTGGATTAAGACAACTTTCTTTGAGCCGTGAGCAATCTCCACCCTTCAAATTGATCCAGCGGCTGATAATGGGCTGCGCCTAGGGCATGGTTTCGCAAAACCGTGGGCGGGGGCTGCTGGTTTCTGGTTTCTGGGTTCAAACGAGGCCACGTCGCCGGTTTTGCGATTTTCACCCGGCTGCTACAGTAAAAATCGTGGCTGCCCTCTCTCTTCTTATTTTTACCAAGGAGGAAGAAGCCTCCTCACAAGGGCCCCACATGTAAGGTTTAATGAGAGAGTAAGAGATGGGTGGATCGGGTTCATGGTGCACCAATCAATTTCTTTTGAATTTCTGCGCATGGTTCGCATAGAATGAGTGCACCCGACCATACAAAAGGGATGGTAATTTTTCTGGGGGTGGCAGCGACATCTCTGGCCCCCCCTTCTGATTTTTCATTGATTTAACATATTTTTCCTTAATGCCAATCCTAAATAAATTATTCGGAGGCCTTCCCTTGGGTATTTCTGCATGAAATTTTATGGGTGAACTCACAAAAATATAAGGAATTTAATGGTTCAAAGGGTTTTGCGAAATTCCTTACAGATATTTTTCGGGAATTTTGTGGATTCTTAGGGTTTCTTTACAAATTTTGGAGTTTCTGTTGACCTTTTTGGGTTTTAAAAACTATGATAAATCATCATAATTCTTAGGGAATTTTTGGGTAAATTTTGGGAATTTTTGGAGTTTGTTTTGTATTTTTCACAATCTGAACTTGATTTTTCGCAGTTTGAATTTTAGTTTTCGCTATTTGAATTTGGTTTTAGTAATTTGGGTTTGGTTTTCAGGGTTAATTTTTAGGGTCAAACAAATGCCCCCCACCAAAGCATGTTGTGAGGATCTTGGACAGAACGACTTGCTTTGGTGGTCCCTTCTTGACCCCTTGTTCTTTGTCAGGGTTTGGTTTCTTTGACACTTGTCAATCTTGTGTTGGATTGGGCTTCTGTGCTCAAGAAACTTTTGTTTTGAAGTAAGGAATCATCTTAATTCCGTCTCGTTTCTCTTGTTTTGGAATGTGGGTATTTTGGCCCACCTTTGACTTCTTTTTTTTTTTTTTTTTTTCTTCATTTAGGACTAAAGCACCCATAAGTCCGCACCACAATTTAGGTCGGGGTATTTTGGCCCACACCTGTATTTTCTTGAGTTTGGATTTACACGGGCCTTGTTCCTGTTTTGATTTTCCCTTCTGAATGTCGACCTTGAAGCATTTCAGTTCCTTCAACACTTAACTTCACCTTGTATTCTTTCATATTGTCTCTTATCCCCTTAATTTGTATCAGGTTTGGTTAATCATCGGCTCTTGTCCCAGTTTGGTTGTTTATCAGCTCTTATTGTTTCTCTGCCCCGGTGTGGGCATTTGTTCTAATGTCGAAGCTCTTCGGTGTCTTATTTAGAGTTCAAGACACAGAACTTTTATTCATCCTTTTTATCGGTGGGATGAACAGGCACCTAGTACCTTGTTTAAAGCACAAAGCACAACGCTCAGGGTAAATTTCACCATTCCATGTATTCAGAAACCACACAGGCTTCCTCAACACTGCTATCTTTTTCTTGGTTGGTGTGATAGGTCACCGCCTTGTGTCTTAATTTATAGTTCAAGACACGGAACTTTTGTTCATCCTTTTGTTCGGTGAGATGAACAGACACCTAGTACCTTGTTCAAAGTTCAAAGTACAAAACTTAGGGACGTTTTTTTTTCTTAAATGTAGGCCTTTTGTAAAGGAGATGTCCTATGAATGTCCAAAAGGACAAAGACATTCCTTCGAATTTAGGCCCGGTGGGACAAGGTATGAATATGGTTTTATTTCTTTTGGGTTTTATCCTACTTGTTTTTTTTTATTCGGATTTTTTTTTTTAAGGATTTTTTTATTAGACATTTATTAATTTTTGTTTACCTTATTTCTTTAGGGCCTCGCAGAGGAATGTTCCATAATGTTCAAAAGAACGGAACATCCCCTTTCGAGCTTTAGCCCGGCGTGACATGAGACTTAATTCTAAGATTTTGAATTTTTTGGGTCTTGAGGGTCTTGTTCAGGACTTTATTGGATTTTCTACGTATATTATTTTTTGTTTAGTAGGTTTTTGGTTGTCATAGTTTTTATTGGAGTTTTGGGTTTTATTGGTTTTTATTGTTATGGTTTTTTATTTGAAGTTTTGGGTTTTGGATTTTTCAATAAGGATTTGGTTAAGGTTTTGGAGTTTTGTTTTATTTGGAGTCATTAAAGGTTTTGTTGGTTTTATTTGGGATTTTATTAAGGGTTTTATTGGCTTGATTTTCTATATGTTTTGGACTTAATAGGCTTAGTAGTTTTTGGCATAGTTTTTTTTTATTGAGGTTTTGGAAATTTTTAGACTTGGCTTTTTTATTTAAGAGTAGAAAGACATTTTGATTTTGGTTGTTGTTGTTTGTTTTTTTTTTTTGTTGGAAGATGTGGGTTTAGGTGTAATACTTCCTAAGGTGGCGGCCATTGATGGAAGGTATCGAAACTTCTTCTGGGGGCGACTTAAATCCCAATCCTTTTGTGCGCTTCCATTTTCCGTCTACACCCTTCACCCATCGAGATTCCTCGCTCCAAAGATCTTGGAAAACTTTAGCCTTCTGTTTAGAGATCGGGTCCAAACAATGAGTCTTTTCAAAGAGAGGTATTAACTTCTTATTGTAGTAACCCATTATTTCTATCCTTTCACATTCATTTTCTTCTTCTTTCAACCACTTCTCCCAATTGTTAGAATCTGGCACATTACCAGATGGGTCTATACTCTCCGCCTTGTAGAACAAGATTTCTTTATGAATCACCAATTTTCCTTGAACCCTTTCTGTTTTAGGTGGTATGTAGAAGGTTTCTAATTCTTTGACCTGGTTTACTTCTCTTGGTGTTAACTCTTTAAAGCAACCAATGGGAATTTGTTCAATAGCCATCGAGTCTTCCTTTTCATTGAACTCCTCTTTATCTGAGCCAATGTCATACACATGGATTACATTCCTTTGTTTTGGTTCTTGTTCACCGTCAACATATAACTTTTCTTTTTGACTTTCAGTTCCATCTTCTTCATCAGATGACTTTATGTAAAATGGAGTCTTCACGACACATGAGTCTTAGGCCTTTCTTTCAATCTTATTTTCTCATCACACTCTTTTTTATTTTCTACTCTTGGCCTCAAATCTGGAGAAGTATTCCTTTAAGAGGCTGGAGTATAAAATCGATCTATTTCTTCTAATTCCACTTCATGTGCTCCATAATGTTGTGCATCTCCTTTGATGATCTTTTGCTCGCCATCGTTTATGTATTTGATGCACTGGTGGAGGGTGGATGGCACAAGATGGTTTTCATGTAACCATGGTCTTCCTAGCAAAGCCCTGTAGGAGGTATCGGCATCAATTACATAAAATTTGATCGAAGTTTCAAATTCCCCAAATTTCATGGGAAGGGTAATTGCCCCCAATGCCCGCTCGGAATTCTGGTTGAACCCATGGATAAAGACATTCTCATCTGAGAGTCGCCTTCCTCCTAAGGCTAATTGGTTCAATGATTTAAGAGGCAAGATGTTAATGGAAGATCCAGGGTCCACTAACATTCGACTTATCTGGCTTCCATTGGTTTGGCCTGTAATGTAGAGTGGCTTGTTGTGGTGAGCCACCCCCATCATTAAGTCCCTATCTGTGAAGGTGATTTGGCTTTGTGGCTCTACACATAGGACCTCAGTCATGTGCTTTTCTGCTAAGTAAGCCTGAAATTTCTCGGGCTCTTGCAACACCTTCATCATTGTTTCTCTGAGCTCTTTTGACATCATCAACGCCTCGAATACACTGATCAGTGCGGGCGTGCGCCTTAACTGAGCCAAGATATTGTACTCTCCAACTGTTTCTTTTGCTTTTTGACTTGGTCCCGCTTCATCATCTACTTCTTGGCCTCTCCCTTTTCCTTTTTCTTTGTCAATTTCATTAGGTGCTTGCCTTTCAGGAATGTTTGTACCCGATCGCAAGTTCACATGACAGTCTTTCTCTTCAAACATGCCTTTAGCAAAGAGGCCTCCATATGGTGCCTCATCTTCATCTTCAGCGTCATAATAATAGGTATCAAATTTCTCTTCTTCTTTTTCCTCTTCTTTTTCTTTCTTTATTTGTTTCCTTTTTCCTTCTTCCTCTTTTGCATCTTTCTTCTCATTTTTCTCAACACTTTCCTTGTTTTCAATTTTCTTTTCACTTAATTTTGATACCTTCTGCACATAATATTCTTCTTGATCAGATTCTTCATCCACTATCACTATGACGTTGCACTCCACGTTGCGACTTGGATTGCCTCTTTGTGCTACTGCATTTGCTTGCGCATGTGGAGCTGGCTCTTGTTTAAAGCTCTCGGACAAGATCAAATTCCCTTCTTTAATCATCTTTTCTGCAATGTTCTTAAAGACATAACAATCACTTGTGGGGTGACCCAAGACTCGATGGAAAGCACAATACTTTGGGTCATTTGTCTTGTTTTGCTCATCGGGCCTTTTACAGTATGGTAACTCTATGGCTTTTCCATTCAACAATTGTTTGAGCAACGCTGTCGTTTTCTCTTTCTTAAATGAATACGGTTTGCTCAAGCGCTCCGCCAAAGTTACTTGGGGTTGGTTACTTCCATTGTTATTGTTATTGACATTCCCTTTATTGTTCTTATAGCCACCGCCTCCTTGGCTAGTTGACGTCTCGTTGGCTCCCACTATTTTAATAGGAACTTGCTCCTTAATCTTTTGTTCACCTTTGTTGTATGATGTTTGTGTCTCTTTAGGCGGGCCGATATGCACAACCCTTGCAACCCGAGTCACTAAATCCTCATAAGTATAGATATCGCTCCCTGAGAGCGGTCTACGGATCCAATCATCTAAATTTCTTATTAGAAACTCGACAGCCTCTCTTTCTGGCATTTGGTGAGTGCATCGTATATTCATATTTCTCCATCTGTTGATGTAGTCGAGAGGCGACTCCCCCGACCTTGGTCTTTCACAAGCCACATCAGCCATAGAAATTCTTTGAGTCACCATAGCGAACTTGGCGCGAAAGAGATCTTCCATTTCATCCAAAGTCTCGATCGAGTCATTTTCCAATGAAGAATACCACTCAAAAGCGGCACCTGTGAGACTTTGGGAGAACTGTTTCAGTAACAAAGCTTCATCATGGGCTGTATTGCCACATGCATTTCTGAATTGCACCAAATGTTGATCAGGCGTGATGCCTTCCCTTCCTGTGCCATCAAAGAGGTTGAATTTTGGGACTTGATATCCTGAAGGATAGGGAATATGCTCATACTCCCTTGGGTATGGCCTTCCACATCTCTTGCGAAAATTAACCAAATGGCCCGCTCCTGATGCTTGGAGTTGTTGATTTATCATTTCTTGGATGATTTGCTTCGTTGAATCTGACTTTCTTGTCCTTGTCCGAGACCTTGCTCTAGGGATTTCTTCTTCGCTTGACTCATATTTGACTCTATTTTTCTTTTCCTTAGGATACCTTCTATATTCTCTTTCTTCATCTTCTTCTGAAAACTCGTATTTGTGTCTATTCCTTCTCCCCTTGGAAGGCCTCCTTTTAGCCTTTTCTTCTTCTTCATCAGAAGATCCATATTTACTTTTACTCTTTCTTTCTTTCAAGGGTTTCCTTCTACTTTTCTCTTCTTCTTCTTCAGAGAGCTCATACCTACTTTTATTCTTCTTCTCTTTAGGTGCTCTTTTCTTGTGTTTGTCTTCTTCTTCAGAAGAGGAAGGGTATTCTCTTTCGAGTTCTTCAAGTAAATTCTTCTTTTCTAAAAATTTATACATTTTCTTAACTATTTCTCTTCCTTTTTCTCTTTCGTTCATTAATTCAGACATTTTCCTTTCATTTTTCTCTAGTATGCTCATCAGTCGAGCGTTTTCTCCTTCATCCCATCGATCTTTATCACCATCATCTTCTTGGTCGCTCTCAACTGGCTCCTCTTCAGGGCGGCCGTGACCACTTGATGATGGGATCTCTTGTTTCCCTTTGCCATCTTTTTTTACTAGAGGAATTTCCTCATCGCTAGCCATGTTCACGAATGCATGCATCTCATGTTCTTTGCTTATGCTAATCATGTTTACATAAGCATGCATCATAGGCTCCTTTTCCCGCCACACTAAGCGCCTTCGCTTGCTTTGTGTTTCTTGGTTGGCCACTTCAACCACAAATCGAGTCCTATCTTTTGGCACCCATATTTTCTCAACCCCTCTTCTATTTTGCAAAGGTCCCAGTCGCTCTTTGACCGGGATTGTTGCTCGTTCCTTTCCTTTCGGCCCCAGTCTTTCTTTTACTGGAGTTAATTTCCTCTTTCGCTCCTTCGGCCCCAATCTCTCATGGACCGGTGTTCGGGAAGAGGTAAGCCTTTCTTTCACGGACTGTCTAGTTTGAGGACTTCTGCCTTGGAACTGGACCTGGTATTCAAGAGGAAATTCCTCTATTGTTTTTAGTACAGCGACTGGAGAATTTTTCCGTACCAGTCGGAGTGGAGCAAACGGATTACTGACCGGGAGGTTGGGTCTTGTGTCCAATTCATTCTTGTAAGCCCTTTGAACTTTCCTAATAGCCCTTGTGCTTTGGGAGACTGGCCTATAGACTTTCCTCACTACCATTTTTTGTTGAGAGGAACGGCGTTGATGCCGGTGTTTCTTGTGACTTGGGATTAGATGAACTTTCGTTTGAGGAATAAGAGTCCATTTTTCTTCTTTGGTATAGGCTTCGGTAGGAGTTTCAAGGACTTTTGAAACCACTACTGGCACATCTTGCGGTTCTTCAATAACACGAGCGAGTTGGAAGCTTCCATCCTTTACTTGCACTATAGGCACATAGGAGTACCCATATGGCATATTGCCAATCATGAACTCATGTTGGTAGCAGATCGGAACTGCCCCAATCGTGAACACTCCTTCAGATTTGCTCATATCAATGGTTGTGGATGCCATTTCCTGCAAGAAAAGAACTCCACAAGTTATCATTAGAAATGTTTATTTGAAATTTTAAAATTTAAGAAACAAATTTTCTAGCCTTTACATTATAGTCTTTAAATCCCAAAGATGAGAGGAGAAAGAGGTCCCACCGGGCGTGCCAGAAAATCTGTGTGGACTTTTTCGTCATCTCTCGAAAAATGAAAGGGTTTCCTCGAGAAATTAGAATAAGCCTTAGATTCACCCCCCTTAAGGTTCGATCTCTGCGCTGAATATCTCTTGACGACAAAAAGAACCAGAACAAGAGTCGCTTCTTACGAGGGTTTATTAATTTAGCGGGTCCTTTCCTTCCAATAGGCGCAAGCCCCTATTGTTAATTACCCCGTAGTTGCCTACAGGAACCTCTGATTAAGGAATCTAAAGAATTATATGTAATAGGCTAGGAAAATCGTCTCTAAAATGATTTTGTGTTTATGTAGGGTTTATTTCTTTTGGCTTATACCGGACTCAATTGATGGTACCAGACCCAATTGACGGGATCTAATTGAGGACACTTGAATAATTCTAGATTTTTATTTGGAACAGATTTGGTTCCTTATGTCGGGGTGTGGTTTTTTAGTCCTGAGGCTATTTTGGGCCTTTGTAGGATTTGAATTTGGTTTGGGTTGTTTAAGGCTATTTTGGAACTTTGTGGAATTTGAATTTGAATTTCTCGAGACTATTTTGGGTCACTTGTGAGAAAGGGTTTCCGGGACTATTTTGGATCACTTGTGGGAAACAAAGTTTTGAATTCTCGGGGCTATTTTGGGCCACTTGTAAGGATTGGTTTCCGGGACTATTTTGGGTCACTTGTGGAAGCAAAACTTGGGAGTTCTCGGGGTTATTTTGTGCCACTTGTGAGAACAAGGATTTGAGTTTCAGGGTTTCTGGCTTTTGGACTCGCTTAAAGTTGATCTTGATATGCTGAAGAGCTTTCTTTTCTCTAATGAAGAGGTTTCGGCTTTGACTTTGGGATTCGTGTTTTGACTTTTAATTTTCTGAAATTTCTCTTTGGGTTTTACAGTTTTCACAGTTGGATTTTATTTCTATTTTTAATTCTAGACTTTTAAAATTTCTTTCTATATTTTTAATTATGTTTATTTTTGAAAATATTTGATATTTGACATATTTCTTTTTGGAATTATTTATATTTTATGATTATCTAATTTTTATGCTTGGAAGTTTATTGGGAGAGTTTTAATAAATTTTGACTTCATTTTAGAATTTTACAAAATTTGTTTAATATCATTTTAGAGATTTTATATTTTTTTTGTTTAATAACGGAAATGCTTCAAAAATACAAAAGACCATTAATTTAGCAAATTTTTACATCAAAATATTAGTGAGTTTAGTTATTTGAATTTTTATAATTTTATGGACATTTTATTTTAATTTATCTGAATTTCTCATTATTATTTTTGAACTTTATGAAATTCATTTAATTTTTTAAAATACTTCAAAAATAGAAAAGACCAATAAATTGACAGATTTTTAAATCAAAATATCAGTGAATTTGGTTTATTTAGATTTTTAGAAATTTATGGATATTTTATTTGAAATTTTCTGAGTTTCCTACTATTTTTAACGAATTTTTAAAGTTTCTGCTAACTTGGCGAATTCTGATTGGCCCACGTTAACAGGATGGGTTGAAATGGCTGTTGCGTGGCTTTGTGCTGGCGCAAAGATGACGCTAACGTGGCAAAAGATGTGATTTTTGTATAACGAGTTTGGATAGTCTCACGGGTTTTACGCCACATTTTGTCACAGAGGATCTACAAGATTTCGGCGCTGAATCTATTTGGAGGAGAAGATTAGAAGAAAGGGGTTTTACAACCAGATCCCTCGTTTTCTTATGTTTTCTGTTCAAGTTTCTCTGACGGCATTTCGATGATCTGAGCCGCCATTTCCAGCTATGTTGGGTTCTTTGGAATTGTGATGCCAAGGAGAGTATGAAGGTGGTATTCGTTTAGGTCGCTTCGCCTTAATCTGACGGGAAACGAGGAGTTTATCTTGAAGACTTTATTCGATTTGATCCCTGCATTTTTCAATTTGCTTCTTCCCGGCGGTCGAAGTCATCACCGTCAATGGGACCCGGCTCCCTAGTCTCGCGGAAGTATTGAGAATACGAAGGCATGCACGACTTATCTTGCGTCTGCCTAATTCATTGAGTGGGCCAAAGGTTGGTACAGCAAGATAGGTATTGGTACCAACGGTATTGCCAAGTTTAATTGATATCAGGCAATGCTTAATTAGTGTCACGAGAAGGCAAGAGTGAAGTCAATTTCTGTTTTATTTCTTCTTCTGTTAAGACAGTGAGAGTCACAGTTTCACATGATTTGCAAGGGAAATGGTATTGTTTAATCGAGCTTGAGTAAGTTTCTGGGAATGCTTTTGACTTTTATCTATCTTGTATTACATATGCACATGAAAGGCTGGTTGGGATTTAACATACCTCTTATTCACATTTTTATTATATACATTTTTTTTATGCAAGAAAACGACTCAAATTGTTTCAAACTCATTATTCATCCATTCAAATGCAAAGTTTATATGGGAATTGACTAATCTTATGGAAATTTGGCAGCATAACATCTAAACCCCTATGATTATACATGGATTCCGTAATTTGAGCTTTTTACAACTCAAATTGCAGAATCTAAGCCTAAAGAAGAGGAAACCTCAACGAAAGCCATTACACGCCTAGTCTTGAGCATAGCATCAAGATAAGCAATCTCTCCTCAGTCTACTTCTGAGGAAACCTCAGTGTAAACCGTAATGAAGAGAGGTGATGAACTCAAGAGTGGATGATAGAAAAAGGAGAGAACAAAACAGCAAATTAAACAACCAAACTTTCTTTATTGATATGTAGGACAGAGTATTTACAAGATGGAATTACCTAGAACCTCTTTTTCTTCGTCCCTTTGGCTTAATTTCGATTTCCTATAAACTGTTTGTTGAAATGCCTTAACCAAGTTGTTTCTATCCTATCACCAAACAGATCTCTATCCTATAACTAGACCTAATTGGACATGGCCAAGCCTCAGGGACAGAGAGTGAAAGGGAGGCCGCCCCCATTTCCTTCGAGTTGAGTCCTTATATAGGCGTGGATTAAGGCAACTTCCTTTGAGCCGTGAGCAATCTCCACCCTTCAAATTGATCCAGCGGCTGATAATGGGCTGCGCCTAGGGCATGGTTTCGCAAAACCGTGGGCGGGGGCTGCTGGTTTCTGGTTTCTGGGTTCAAACGAGGCCACGTCGCCGGTTTTGCGATTTTCACCCGGCTGCTACAGTAAAAATCGTGGCTGCCCTCTCTCTTCTTATTTTTACCAAGGAGGAAGAAGCCTCCTCACAAGGGCCCCACATGTAAGGTTTAATGAGAGAGTAAGAGATGGGTGGATCGGGTTCATGGTGCACCAATCAATTTCTTTTGAATTTCTGCGCATGGTTCACATAGAATGAGTGCACCCGACCATACAAAAGGGATGGTAATTTTTCTGGGGGTGGCAGCGACATCTCTGGCCCCCCCTTCTGATTTTTCATTGATTTAACATATTTTTCCTTAATGCCAATCCTAAATAAATTATTCGGAGGCCTTCCCTTGGGTATTTCTGCATGAAATTTTATGGGTGAACTCACAAAAATATAAGGAATTTAATGGTTCAAAGGTTTTTGCGAAATTCCTTACAGATATTTTTCGGGAATTTTGTGGATTCTTAGGGTTTCTTTACAAATTTTGGAGTTTCTGTTGACCTTTTTGGGTTTTAAAAACTATGATAAATCATCATAATTCTTAGGGAATTTTTGGGTAAATTTTGGGAATTTTTGGAGTTTGTTTTGTATTTTTCACAATCTGAACTTGATTTTTCGCAGTTTGAATTTTAGTTTTCGCTATTTGAATTTGGTTTTAGTAATTTGGGTTTGGTTTTCAGGGTTAATTTTTAGGGTCAAACACCTTCTTTATTATTGATCATCATAACAAACAAAATAATGGAAGGAAAAATTTTCCAGTCCTTTATTATTCATCCAAATTCGAAGAAAAAAAAATAGCCTTCCTTTTGCTTCCCCCTTTACACTTTTATCTCCACTAGTGCTATTATCGCGTGTTGCGCGATCTCATCTTATTCGTATTTGATGACATAAATTATTTTTTTTCTTTTTTCCCAAATATTTTAGGTGTGTTTTATAAAATTAGCTAGAATTATTACCGAGAGAAACTAAGTGGTATAATTATGCACGTTGCACGAAAACTTTATTTCTATTGATTTACGATGAATATAATTTTTTAATATTTTAAAAAATACAGAAATTTATAAAATGCACTAATAAAATATCGTGCGATTTAAAGAAATATATAAAATATTTTAATTTAAAGTAGCACGATAATTTGATGCTTGATCATGGATGAAATCGTGAATTTTCTTATCACTTCACTAATTTTTTTTTTTTTTTTGAAATTTAAACAGCTAGTAGGTACCAGTGCGAGAATGTTGGGTAATGTTGTTTTGCTGTATCTCGTTTACTTATGTTAAATAGAAGTGGTGGGCCTTTTGAGCCCACTTGTTTCAAAAAAAAAAAAAAAAAGAAAAACAGCCAGTAGGTTTTATCACTTCACTAATGAATGCTTGATCATGGACCAAATAAAATACCAGCGAGATTTCACCTCACAGCATGCGTGAATTTAGTTAGCGGTATATAGTATCTTTAAAATTAATTAGGCATATACTGTGTAGCCAACATAATAATATCTCTGTCCCTGAAAGTAATCTCAAGTACTCCCCATTTTGTTGTCCAATTTGAAGTACCGAATATGATGATGAGAATTCAAATAGACAGGTGAAATCAATGATACTATAACAGCTGAAGGATATGATTCTGATAATACGACAATACAATTCTCTTTTAGTTTACTGAGACTACATAGATTCACTTAGTACACTGTACCTTCAACAACAAATTTAATCATTTAATAATAGGTCATTTAGATGATGTAAATTTAAAAAGCACAAAGTTTTGCAAGGACACCGGATAGAATAATGAAATTTTCACCTCTAAAAAGACACGTGGCTAGTATATCTCAGACCAATGCCCATTATCCTATCATTAATCAATTGTTTTGAACAATGCTGCTGCTGTTAACTGTTCCATATCCACATGTCATTTAAGAGAAGATTTACATAATTGATAAGCAATGCAAATCGATTAAGTAGGATCTTTTTTTCAAAATAAAGTAAATCATTCATGATATCATCAGAAGAAATATGTCAAAATTTGTTGTTAATCAATGACATTGCCTTCGCATCAACTGCTTAACCAACCTTAAGAACTTTGGAGAGTATAGTAGCGGGCCGAGATTCATTCTTCTATTGCAGACAGTGAAAGTGGCCATTCCATTATCAAAACCTGTTGAACAGACCTATAGTCCCATAATAAAAATAAATAACACATGTAAGGAAAAATCTATTTACTCAGAAGGCTAATTATCTAAGCCAAACAATATAGTTTTCTTATTTTTTTGATAGGAAAAAAATTAGGGCTATCTTCTACTAAATTTGTTAGCTTGTGCAGCTACCAAGCGAACAACATATTGCCATGAAAGCTGAGTATAATTTGTAATTGATAAACCAAAAGTCTATAATGGAGTTAAGGAGGTTAGTCATCTAAACTTTAAACGCAGTTGATCCAAATACTGCCCAAACCATTTTGAACTAACGCCAGTAGAACTCAAATTCAATTAATTTGAAGAAATTAGCAACTCTAAACCACAGCTACATCGGTATATACTTGCAGCCAATAAAGCATCCACACAAACCAAATTGGATAGAAACCACAGAGCAAAAAGAGACTTTTATATTTAAAATTATCAGCATACCAGAATCTGAATCATGTGTGCTTGCCATGATGATTGCTTCCAGCTTCCTTTGATTTTTGCTTGATTTTCTTCTTCGTTTTCCTCAGGGAGCATCATTTGGTGCTTCCTCCCATAGACGAAACTGGTAACTCTTGAATTACCTTGGAAAACCGCATACAGCCTCAGCATCTTTCAACTGAAATCAAACGAAATAGAAGCAGGTTATGCTGATTATATAAATGAAAAAATAAACCAACGAAAAAAAAAAAAATAACGCATGACTCTTGTCCGAGATAGCTTCTCAATGGTATGTAAAGATGTAAAGGTTTTGGTAAATTTTACATCTTTCTTTTCTATCTCATCTGTTTGCATTACAGAAGGTACTATGCTTGCAATCTAGAAATTGGTCTACTTTTATTTTACTTGAAGGCTCTCGAGGTCCAACTTTAACAAATAGAAAGGATTTTTTCCCCATATGCTCGTCTGTTCTATCAGCTGACATCAAATTTACCCTTACAATAACTAATGCATTCCTTAAATACCATGATAGAGTGAAAATTTTGATGCTACCTGACCAAAATTTTGCAGTTATGAGTATGTTCTAACTCAAATATGTGTTTTTTTTTTATATATATCTCCTGATAGATAGGTTCAGCAGTTGAGATAGCTAGTGCATTCTATGGTTTTAATCATGGTACAGTAACCTTCAGTTCTAGCCATTTTTCCTAGCATATTGTCAATATATTTGATGCCTGATGGAGTAGATATTACCTTTTGGCTTTTGTAGATTCAAAAGCACATCTTCCTTTTTAATGTTGCAAATTGCCAGTTTCAGTTGGACATTCTGGTTACGACAAAGCCTGTTGCCAGATAATGTGATGACCTGTCATTATATTGAATGGATGCATATTGCGCAAGAATAATATAATCCTTAGTATTTCTTATAATAGGAGAAATCAGTGAACAAATTAATTGTGATATTTAACAGAAAGAACTATGTACCGACAAAATCAGGAAAAAAAAAAAAAGAATAGAAGGGACAGTACCGACCAGCAAAACAGAAAGAAAGCTGGAGGAGGAGGAGAATAAATGGCGCAAACAAAACTCAAAACCAGCGGAAAAAAGGTAGAGCTATACAGAATTCGAGGAGCCAAATAGCTACAGCAACTCTCGTGCGCTAAAAGCAATCGAAAGCCAAGTCTGTAGGTAACAAACAAATATTACCTTGGCACCAAGAGATACGGCTAATTCCCTTCATACCAAGAGCCTTATGCTCAGGCGAGCTAAGCAACCACATAGACCGTGCCTCGTCGGAGCCGAGAAAACGAACATACAAAAATGGTGACGAAGAAGCGGCTGAGAGAAATTGAAGAATAGAGAAGAAGGAGAGAAGAGATACGGTACTCGCATGAAAAAGAAAACCGATGTACTCATTCGGAAAATCAAAGTTTCGAGAGAAGAAAGCAAGAGAAAAGCAAAGGAAATGGCTGAGGGGAATTGCTCAGGGCACTCCCAATTACTCATCCACTCCCAATTTTTTTTAAAAAATGACCAAAATATCCTCCAGCACTAAAGTCTGAGAAAAACAAGATTAAAATAGAAGGGTATTTTGGTCATTTTAAAGAAAATGGGGGAGTGAATGAACAACTGAGACGTGACCTGAGCAATTCCTATGGCTGAGAAGGGAAGGGAGAAATTGATCAGACAAAATTGGACGGATTGGATCAAATGGAGCATAACGGACGGCTAGGATTAATTACTGTACCAACTATAGTAAAAAAAAAAAAAAAAAAAGCCTCCCACGCGCTGCGCACGCTGTCGGAGCTTTATATATTTCTAATTCTATAATTCCCTTTTACAACACGTGGACCAAATAAAAGAATGACAAGATATTCAAAATATAAAATAGAATAAAATAAAAGAATGACAAGTGAATGACAAAAACATGAGTGAGGTCATTTAAAAGAATGACGAGTGAGGTCATTTACTAAAAATTAGTCATCCAAAGGCGCGGTGAAGTTCTTGACATGCAAGAGCTATATGGCGATCGACATCGAGGAGGAAGCATAGAGGATCTGAAATTAACAGTTACTGTATGTCTATAGATTATGATTTTATGTTTCTTCTTGTTTAGTGGGAAAAAATAGGATAATCACGTACAGCTTCTATTTCATCATGTTTAGCTGGAAAAAAAAAAACTAAACGTTTTGGTCACATAGTAGTTTTATTCCTGTTCAGATAAAATATTACACTCTTAAAATAAATCTGATCGATCATATATAATTACTTCCCTGGTTTGTCGTCTCTCTCAAAAGGAGAAAAGTGCACACGAATAATTTATCAAAAATTCTGCACTAGCGTCATTATTTGTAAATATTGCACCAGTTTGCAGCACCTTATACGCTTGTAGTGTATAATGCAATTCCACAACAATAAAACCGGATAACTTAACAATTGGCTTTAATAAAACTGAAAGTCTATAATTGACATGATATCTTGATTCAAATTGATTCAAAAGACATAAATCAACACATTTTTTTTTTTAAAAAAAAAAAACCAAGCATTTTTATAATTTTTTTTATTGAACAACATGACATAATCAAGTTTTACTATTTTAGTAATAGACCATATATATTACTTATTACAAACTAAATCTGAAGGCGCCTGATCCTTTGAACTTCTCTTTGATAAGGGTGTTAAGCCTTCTTTCATGATCCATCAGCTTAGTCATGTAACTTTTCCAATCTCCAGCCTCACCTTTTCTAAAGAAATATGCCTTTGAAATACGCACATCAGTCGATGACGTCTCACGGCCGCCATCTTTATTCACATCGAAATCCTTCAACGTCTTAATGCTGCACAACTCCTCAATTTGCTCCACCACACGTTGGTTTTCTTTCGTCTCTGAATAAGGACACCCAATGAACTGTGTCAATTGCTTTGCATATTTCATCGGTTCTTGCAAGATATTCTCGTACTTCAGAAATAAAATCTTTTCCGGCCTTCGTTTAAAACCAGCATCCCTACCGGTTAGGTGGCCTAAATAGAAATTTTTGATATTTTTCGAAATTTTTCTGTATTTTCTCTCACAATATCGGATACTGCCGTTTCGGTCTATTTTGGTTCCTAGTATTACCGGAATTTTTCGACATTCGGTACGATTTTGAAAACACTGTTTGAGAGTACGTTTTTTTCAGAAAATCAGTCATATACGGAAATTACTTTCCGCACGCTTCAAATTAACAAAACAAGCTAAAATTTTACGAAATGACAGAAACACCCTCGTTTCATCATTTTTAAAATTTTACGAAATGACCGATCAAGAGTCAAGATAGGGAAGATGGAATTGCACGCTTCAATGGGAAAGAGATGAGGATATTTCCATCATTTTTAAAATTTTAGCTGTGAAAAATGCAGAGCTCGTCATATACTCCTCTAATTTTTATAATTGAAAATATATCCTTCTAATTTTTAATAATATTAGATATTTACCCCTTAAATCATTTTCATTAAATATATTTACCCCTATCAATACTTTTATTACTTTTTCAAATTATAAAAATAATTTACAAAAGTCAAGACCAATATACCCTTTTTTTTTTTTCTCTAGCGTCTCTCATTTTCTTTTTTCGCATGTCTGTGTGAGAAAGGAGAAACTCTTTCAACTTATTTGCCAGTCTCTTACTCTCTTTCGTTTCCTCTACAATCCTTCGTTGAACCACCTTGACACTCTCTCTAAATTTAGCTTCTTGCTTGAAGCCTAGCCATCGTGTAGGACGGAATCACATCCTCTGCCAACCTCTTAAGGTTGGTAGAGTGTCCATCTTTAATCTGAACCGTTAGATCTAATCTCAATGGTTAAGGGTGTCTCGTGCATAATACTAGATTGATAGGCCCGAAAATTTTAACCGTTGAGATTAGATCGAACGGTTCGGATCAAAAGTTGGCAGAGGATACTGATCCGTGTAGAACTAGGCTTCCTTATTGCAATTTTTTTTTTCTTATTTTGCTAATTTTGTCTCCATGCGTTAATTTTCTATCACATGTACAAAGTTTCATGTAATTTCACGGTGCCTAATTTCTGATTATGCAAGATACTTATTAGAGATATTAATCGTAGATGAAAAATCAGTAGTTGAGTTTTTTTTTTTAAGAAATGATAAGTGTCATCTGCAGTTTTGTCATCGCTTATCATCGTTTGAACAAAGTGAACACACAAAATAGACAAGATGAACATATAGATGATCAAAGTGCACACTTACAAATAAATAAGTTATCTCATCATTGTTCAGATTTTTATATGCATATTCAACTTATTTTTATTGAACTTATTTGTTTGTAAGTATTCACTTTGATCATTTATACGTTCATCTTGTTTGTTTTATGTGTTCAGTTTGTTCAAGCAATGACAAACGATAGCAAGTGATGGCAAAATTACAGATGACAGTAATCCTTTTGGAAGAAGCAAATGCTGCATGTAGTGTGAAAGACAGAAAGAGGTAAATCATATCGTGTTTTAAAAAATATATTTCTACACCCATAGAAAGAAGATAGGTTCATGCTTCATAGGCATCGATTCAGATTTTTTTTTTTTAGAATTATCATGTCTTATCTAAGCACATAGATTTCATGTACACTTTCAAAACCAGGACTTGTTTGGTCATGTGGATATCTCCAATTCGAATCTGAGCACGAGTAGTGCTCCTCGACGGGAGACCGAGTGCTTTGGTAGAAAAGGGTATTTTGGTAATGTTATTTGCAAATTGATTTTTATGATTTTAAAAAAATAAGTAAAAGTAGTATTGATAGGGGTATATATCTCTAAAGAACATGATTTTGAGGGGTAAATATCTAATATTTAAAATTAGAGGGGTATATTTTCAATTAGAAAAAAATTAGAAGGGGTATATGGCTGATTTTCCTTTTTTTTTTTTTAGCTTGCAATTTCTACATTTGATTTTTCCTCTGTTAATTTTGGTATTTACTTTGTGAAACAAACATTTTTGACTGCTTATTATGTTTAAAGGCAAAAACGAATTCGATAGCGAAATATTTCCATAATCAAAAGATATAGGATAAAATATAAAGACTAAAGGACTCTGTTTGAAAGTTGAAACTTTGAAAGGCTGTGTACGTACCGGTAGTACGGTAACTGCTTTAATTAAAGTGGCTGATAGAGAGCCCAAAGGTTGGAGTATCTCAAATTTCTTGTTGTCCAAACTCCAAACTCTTTATTCTTGGATGTGTTTGGTACCGCTTGGAATAAGAAGTTGAATAAGCTTTTCTCTCTCATCTCTCCTCTTATTCACTTTTGTTCCAACAATATGGTGGAATTAGAATAAGGAGTTGAATAAGTTCTTATTCGGAATAAGGTTTATTCAAAACGCGTTTGGTTTCATCCCGAATAAGCTTTATTCGGAATAAGGCTTATTCAACCCATAACAAACACACCCCTTATGTGTGGCCTCCACTGTGTGAGCGTGTGCAACATGCCTGCTGCAATGCTGAAAGAGAAACATGTAAGTAAACTTAACTTTTTTTAACGTGTAGAGTCAAGGCCGAATGTGAAGGTAGTCCTAGGGCTGTCAAACGTGCAGGACATGCACAGGAAACCCACCATTTTGTTTTCGTTCCGTTCCAGCCAACAAAACAGAAAAGCATTTTGTTTCCGTTCTGTTCCACCAACGAAACAGTTTTTCTGTTTCGTTTACTGTTCCGTCCTTCATTTACCATTGATTTTAGTCCATTTTCGTGTTCCGTTTCATTCCGTTTCAGTAACGTTAAGATATTTCAGTTTTGTTTCCGTTCCGTTTTCAGAAATGAAACAGATTTTCTATTTCGTTTAATGTTCCGTTCAGACGGAACGGAACGAAAACGTCCGAAACGGATGGTTTTTGACAGCCCTGTTATGACCCTTTTCGTTCCGACAATACAATTCAAATAATTTAACTTGTTTGGATAGCCTCAATAAAAAAAAAAAAAAAAAAAAAAAAAAACTTCTTTAGTTAGAACAGATACGAGGTTACACTTACACACACGTTAATTGCAAGAGCGTGCCTTGAAACTTTGATGAAATTAGTTCAGCAATCCTCTTTTGTGACAAAGGAGTGAAGTTCAATAGTTACATTACATGTTGATGTTGGTCCAGTGGGTGAGTGGTCACATTTAAATAATTGATTACCTACCATTTTTTCTTTTATGTCAGAGGGGTCGTTTGGATTAGGTCGGAATTTGGGGATTTTTCAATTCCGGGCATAAATTTTAATATAAACAATTCATCTCTCTCACAAAGTTACACACTTCCCAACGAAAATCCTTATTCCTTCCTAGAAATTGGCTATTCCTAACCCATCCAAACGACCCCAGATGTAATAATAATAGTAATACAGTGACAGACACAATGACCGATCACCGATTTATAAGTGAGGAGTCTCAGACAACCGGGTCATATAGATTATAGCATAGCCCTTACCCCTTAGTCAGTGGTAGCACAATAGAAAAGAACCGCCACATTTTCTTTGTTTTTTTTTTGAAACACAATTTTTGACTCCTTATATTAATTTTATATTGCTATCTGGATCTGGATCCCTATCAAAATAAGCTATTCCGTTCTAACCTCAAAATTCTTAACTCTCAATTATTATGGCCGCATTTTTCTATTCATCCGAAATACATGAAATATTATGAACACTCAGGCTATCATATAATTCTTTGTACCCATTGCTTTTAAAATTTTACCCATTTTAATTGAAGAACAAGCGTAATTTATTACAGATTGTCACTTCTCCCTTTAAATTGCGTAATAATGACAGCTTTCTAGAAACGAATTAACGCTTTGGTATGCAGTGGGACCAAAAATTGGTACTCTGAACCTGTCTCCTTCGTTGAAATTTTCTAGTTTTTATAGGCCATATATTACTCGCTCCCCTATACAATTTGCTGGAAACTAATCAAAATATACCTCTCAAATTATGCTGCTATCGCCATGGAAACTCAATCTTCCCCACTTCACATAGTCCTTTTTCCTTTCCTCGCCCATGGCCACCTCCTGCCATTGGCTGATGTGGCGAGACTTTTTTCCATACATGGTGTCAAGTGCACTATCCTTACAACTCCTGGAAATGTAACCTACATCGAGACAACAATCGAGCAGACTAATGAGTACCTCAAAAGCAAAAATGAGCCTGGCCTTGTGCCGATTTCAATTTCCTTGATCCCTTTCCCCTCTGCCGAGGTGGGCCTACCAGACGGCATAGAAAATGTCTCAGTTTCCAGCACCCCTGAAATTCGTCATAAATTCTTTCAAGCTGTCCTTCTCCTAGAGGAACCATTTGAACAAAATTTGAAACAGATAAATCCTGATGCTTTTGTGTCAGATACCTTCTATGCCTGGTCTGCTGATGTCTCGGCAAGAACCAGTATTCCAAGACTAGTTTTCAATGGTATGGGATTACTGGCACGTTGCGGACTTGATGTGGTTCATGAAATTTTGCAGTCTCTCCCTGATGATCAAGAAAAATTTGTCGTACCTGGCTTGCCCCACCAATTCGAGATGCACCGATCTCAGCATTTGTTTACGTTGAAGAACAAACAGATACTCTCTGTCTTCAAGCGCAACAATGAAATGGACACCAGAAGCTATGGTGAGATTGTTAATAGCTTTCTCGAACTGGAAGCCGATTATGCTGTACACTGGCGTGATGTTGTCCGGAGAAAGGCATGGCTGGTTGGGCCAGTTGCTCTATGCAATGAAAAAGGAATTGAGAAATCAAGTAGAGGTGGAGCAAACACATCAATTAGAACTGAGGAGCTTTTAGATTGGCTGGATAGTAAGCGTGCTGGTACTGTGGTGTACATTTGTTTTGGATCAATAGCAAGTTTAAATATCTCTAAAGAGCAAACAATGAAGATTGCAATTGCTCTTGAAGAGTCCGATCGAGATTTTATTTGGGTGGTTAAGAGTTCAAATGAAACGTGCTATGCTGACTGGCTGGATGAAATTGAGAAAAGAATGCGTAAAGAGAGAAAAGGTTTGATTATCAGAGGATGGGCTCCTCAGGTAGTTATACTAGATCATCCGGCTGTCGGGGGTTTTCTGACACAGTGTGGATGGAACTCAACTCTTGAAGCAATTACTGCTGGTGTACCTATGATTACCTGGCCGATGAATGGTGATCAATTCTTCAATGAAAAGCTCGTTGTGGATGTTCTGCAAGTAGGGGTTGCAGTTGGGGCAAAGGTGGGAGGACCATATTTCGAAAATCAGCAATTGATCGAAACAGAGACAATAAAAAATGTTATTGAAAGGGTTGTTGGTGAAGGCAGAGAAGGTGAGGCGATGAGGAAAAGAGCGAATGTTCTAAAGGAGAAAGCAAAGGCCGCTGTGCAAGAGGGAGGTTCGTCTTATTCTGACCTTAAAAGTTTGATAGAGGAATTGAAAGCTAGGAGATTATAGTGTCGATTTAAGCACATCTTATACATCTCTTGTGCTCTGGTGCACACTAGTAATGCAGATTTTGTTCAGCCAAACTGAAAAGATTTCTTGCCGATGTTCATTCAAAAAGAAAATTAAGTGCAAAAACTTTTTATTTCGACTTGCCAGCGGAGTACTCTATTATTGCATTTTTTCAGGAAATCACAAATAATGAATTTTTACTCCAATTCTCTGATGAAGCTTTAAAAATATATATTGGAGTTCAAATCCTGTCAAAGGACGATTTGGCTGTGAAACTCTAGAGTCTAGACCATAAATTTGCTAAGTCTCGAAATTTATATTGCATTATTACAAGATGAGTTGTACTTATTACACAAGTCGTGGAGAGACAGAACTAATGAATTCACATCAACTGCCGTGCGGCACCGACCCTAGTTTTCATCCCAACCGTCTGATCTATGATGGGTGCCACATGAATTATATCATTTTGATAGGTCCAAAAAATTTAATCGTTGAAATCTAATTTGACGGTTGGGATGAAAACTGCGGCCCATGCTGCATGATAGAGGATTTTTGATCGTATAGGTTCCGTTTGTTTGTGACTTAAAGGGTGCATAACTTATGCAACCTAAATAGGTTGCGTAAGTTATGCACCGGTCTCCTTTAATTTTTTTTTCCAACAATACCCCTTAAAATGAATTAACAATAATATTAATAATAATTAATAAATAATTATATTTAATAAGTAACAATAATTATTAAAAATTATAATTACTAACAAAGATTAATTATTAAAATAAATAATTAATAATATTTATAATATTTAATTAAAAGTAATTATTAATATTTCATAATAATAAAATGATTTATTATAATCATTAATAATTAATTTTTATAATATTTAATAATTAACTAATAATTAATAAATAATAACATTTAATAAGTAACAATAATTATTAAAAAAATCATAATTAATAATAAATATTTATTATTATAATTAATAATTAAATAATAATAATTAATAATATTTAACAAGCAATATTAATTATTAATAATTATGATTTAATAATAATTAATCAATTATAATTTTTTTATCATTAAATAATTAATAATATTTATAATATTTAATTAAAAGTAATTATTAATATTTTATAATAATAAAAATAATTTATTATCATCAATAATACTTAATTTTTATAATAATTAATAATTAACAATAATTAGGGCACAACGTATTATTAATACATAATACTAATTCAAATTTAAGGACATTTTAGTCTTTTGACATGAATATATGCATGCATTAAGTTACTCATCCTTACTACACAACCAAACATCCATTACATAACACTACATAAACACTTAGGCATCCTTAACTTATGCAACCCCTTACTACACAATCAAACGCCCCCATAACTAATAGCACACACAACTTGCATCGTCAAAGTCAAGAGAAAAAACCCAACATACTACAAAATTAAAATTTCTTTGCACAAAGAATATGAAAATGAAGAAACAAAATTAATTGATGCTATTTTCGAAAATGCAAAGTACTACAAATATAGGACCTGAACAAAAATTTTCCCAGAGGAAATTTGTCATAGTGTCATTCTCACAAAAATTTGTCCACACATTTGTATCTGCGTGTAAGGACGGAGGGAATGATTCTCCATTTCTCACTTTGCGTGCGCAACAAACTAAACTCACGGTTAGCAGGTTAGAGCTGTTCTGGTCTAACGCTTTTTCATTTGGTGCTCCCGGGTCAGAAGTATAGAGCACTATTATCTGGGTTAGCTAACACATGCCACAACCAAGCATACCTATAATCAAGCATCATTGATGGATGAACCTGAGGCGTTATTAATTGCTTTACCAATATAGCACTATTTCCTATGAGTGCCGAGTCACTGACAATAGGGCCACACAACACAATAGTCAACAGAGTCCTTTACCAATTTTTTCAAGTTGGGGATCAAGTTTCACATTATCTGGATTTAATCAAGGAGACACGTTCAGGGCGGAAGTTTAAATCACTCTATCATACCACTGAAAATTAAAAAAAAAAATGAAATTTTTTTTAATAGTCTTACATAATGTAACGATCTCATTTTTTTATTGATAATTTATAATTTATTTTTAAAACGTGGACCGAATCAAATATTTCTTATACTATAACAAGATATGTGACAAAGTGAAGATAGTGCAAATATACTCTAAAAAAATTAAATTTAAACAAGATCAACAATTTATACTCGGTATTTGAGTTACAATTTTAAAATTTGAATATGAAAAGTAAGATTGTGGCATGTGACAGTATTAAAAATTTGTGTATTAATGCCTTTGTTTCTTTATATGGTGTTATTTTTTTTCCCATGTGATCGTGCTCTCAAATTAACTATTTTAAAACACCATATCTTTAAAAACACACGTTTTTTGTAGCTTGCAATTTCTACAATTAATTTTTCCTCCGTTAATTCTGGTATTTATTTTGTGAAACAAACATTTTTGACTGCTTATTATATTTATTATTATATTTATAAAGGCAAATACGAATTCGATAGCGAAATATTTCCATATCAAAAGATTAATGTGGTAAATACTAGAACTGTGTTTGAAAGACTGTTTAGTGGTGTACTGCGTGTCTGCGTTTAAGCCGCTGGAGAATCTCAAATTTATTGTTGTCCAAACTCTGTATTCTTGTGTGTGGCCTCGACTGCGTGTGCGTTTGTAAAGCTGAAAGAGAAATTGAATACATATCAAATCAAATATAATCAAACACATGGAAGCAAACTTAGCTTTTATGAACGTACAGAGTCCAGGCCCAATGTGAAGGCTGTCCCTTCATCTCTTATTGCCTTGTTTCGTTCCAACAATGCAATTCAAAGATAATTCAATTTCTTTAGAAGTTACAACAGATCTGAGGTTACACGTTAATTGCAGGAGCGTTCCTTTAATGAAATTCGTTCAGGAATCCTCCTTTGTAGTAGAGGGGTGAAGTCCAATAATTACATGTTGGTCCTGTGGCAGTGGGTGAATGGTCACATTAAATTAAATGATTACCTACCCATTTCTTTTATGGCAGATGTAATGTCTAGTAGAGTAGTAGTATAGTGACACAATGACCGATACCAATTTTCTGTGGCAGCAGCCAGTTCTCATATAAGTGAGGAGTCGCTGACAAGAGACAACCGGGGCACATAGCGTTGCTTTTGCCAATTTATAGCCGGTGGTACCACAATACAATTTTTCCAGAAATCTTGGTATATCAATAAGGCCCAAATTCAAGTCGGATGCTTAAATCACGCTTCTCTATTTATGACTGAAAATGATAATGATTTGGTACGACAAGAACTTTGGTGCTTCGTAATATTCCAAAATGTAGATCAATTTTATTTTATGTTAGGTGTATTAATATAAATATTATGTTTTATATCTTCAAAAAAAAAATATTATGTTTTAGGAATTTATATTTTACATTTTTACTATATAAAGATACCAGAAATATTGTATAAAATAATTTGTCAGAAAAATTATAGTATAAAACAAACTCAAAAAAATATAAAATTTTATGTGGATGCATTCATGCAGTCATGCTCTATTAAAGAGTTGAATAATTCAACCGATTATACTTGATTTTTTTAGTTCAAATTAAGAAGTAAAATAAAAAAAATAGTAAGATTATGACATTGGAAGCATTAGAAATTGTTATATCAAAATTTTGCTTTATAATGTAGACTATACTGTGCTCTTAAATCTACTATTTTTGAATAACAAATCCTCGAAAGCCCATATTTGTTTAGTTTACAATTTCTACTATTTAATTTTCCTAGTTTAATTTTAATAATTTTGCTAATTTATTTTTTTGAAACACACTTTTTGACTGCCTTATACTACTTTCATAATGCTTTGTGGCTCTGTATCCCGATCCAAATAAGCTAACCCTTTTTAACATCAGAAGTCTAAATTCTCAATGATGTATTATGGCCACATTTTCCTATCCATCCGAAATACAAGAAATATTCATGAACACTCAGCCTGTTATACTTATATACATGGTTGTATTAATTGCTTTTTAATTTTTAGTTTTTTACCAATTTTGATTGAAGAATAGGCGGAATTTACTATGGTTAAGCAGTGGACCCAAAATTGATTCCCCGAAACTGTCTCCTTCATTGAAGTTTCCTAGTTTTTAAATTTTTATAGGCCATATATTATTCTCTCTCCTTATACAATTTGCTGGAAACTAATCAGAAAATACCTCTCGAAGTTGTGCAATTTATCGACATGGCAACTCAATCTTCCCGGCCACTTCACATAGTTCTTTTCCCTTTCTTCTCCCATGGCCACCTCCTTCCAATGGCTGATGTGGCGAGGCTTTTTTCCATACATGGTGTCAAGTGCACCATCCTTACCACTCCTGGAAATTTAACCTACATCGAGACAACAATCCAGCAGACTAATGAGTACCTCAAAAGCAAAAATGAACCCGGCCTTATGCCGATTTCCATTTCCTTGATCCCTTTCCCCTCTGCTGAGGTGGGCATACCAGACGGCATAGAAAATGTCTCAGCTTCCAGTTCCCCCGAAATCCAACACAAATTTTTAGAAGGTTTCTTTCTTCTAGAGAAACCATTTGAACAAAAGTTGAAAGAGATAAATCCTGATGCATTTGTTTCAGATACCTTCTATGCCTGGTCTGCTAATGCCTCGGCAAAAACCAGTATTCCTAGACTAGTTTTCAATGGTATGGGATTACTGGCACATTGCGTCCTGGATGTGGTTTGTGAAATTTTAGAGTCTCTCCCTGATGACGTAGACAAATTTGTCGTACCAGGCTTGCCCCACCAATTCGAGATGCACCGATCCCAGAATTTGTTTACTTTGAAGAACAAACAGATACTCTCTATCATCAAGCGCAACAGTGAAATGGATGCCAGAAGCTACGGTGAGATTGTTAATAGCTTTCTCGAACTGGAAGTCGATTATGCTGTACACTGGCGTGATGTTGTCCGAAGGAAGGCATGGCTGGTTGGGCCAGTTGCTCTATGCAATGAAAAAGGAATTGAGAAATCAAGTAGAGGTGGAGCAAACACATCAATTGGAACTGAGGAGCTTTTGCTTTGGCTGGATAGCAAGCATGTTGGTACTGTGGTGTACATCTGTTTTGGATCAGGAGCAATTTTAAATATCCCTAAAGAGCAAACAATGAAGATTGCAATTGCTCTTGAGGAGTCCGATCAAGATTTTATTTGGGTGGTTAAGAGTCCAAATGAAACGTGCTATGCTGACTGGCTGGATGAATTTGAGAAAAGAATGCGTAAAGAGAGAAAAGGTTTGATTATCAGAGGATGGGCTCCTCAGGTAGTTATACTAGATCATCCGGCTGTCGGGGGTTTTCTGACACAGTGTGGATGGAACTCAACTCTTGAAGCAATTACTGCTGGTGTACCTATGATCACCTGGCCGATGAATGGTGATCAACTCTTCAATGAAAAGCTCGTTGTGGATGTTCTGCATGTAGGGGCCGCAGTTGGGGCAAAGGTGGGATGGCCATATTTCGAAAATCAAGAATTGATCGAAGCAGAGACAATAAAAAGTGTGATTGAAAGGGTTGTTGGTGAAGGCATGGAAGGTGAGGCGATGAGGAAAAGAGCAGGAGTTCTAAAGGAGAAAGCAAAAGCAGCTGTGCAAGAGGGAGGTTCGTCTTATTCTGACCTTAAAAGTTTGATAGAGGAATTGAAAGCCAGGAGATTATAGTGTCGAGTTAAGCACATCTTATACATCTCTTGTACTATGGGGCACACCAGTTATGCAGTGCACGAATAGGTGTGTATATTATTTTGATTTTGTTAAGCCAAAGTGAAAAGATTTCTTGCCAATGTTGATTCAAAAAGAAAATTAAGTGCAAAAACTTTTTATTCCGACTAGTCTGCGGAATACTCTATTATTGCATTTTTGCAGGAAAGCACAAATAATTAAATTTTACTCTAATTCTGCAATGAAGCTTTAAATGAATATTGAAGCTTAAATTCTGTCAAAGGGACGATTTGTCTGTGAAACTCTATACCCAAAATAAAAAAGCTAAGTCTCAAAATTTATATTGCATTATTGCAAGATGTGTTTTACTTGTAACACAAGCCGTGGCATGACGCATAATTAATAGCATAGAAAACTTTCAACATCAGAGTCAAGAGAAAAAACCCAACAATCTACATAATTAAAATTTCTTTGCACAAAGAATATGAAAATGAAGAAACAAAATTAATTGAAAGCTATTTTCGAAAATGCAAAGAACTGCAAATATAGGACCTGAACAAAAATTCTCCAGAGGAAATGAAAAGCAGCTTGGATCTGAATAGTGGGCTAATACAATTTACAATAACCCTTCACCCTCTTAATCGTGCATTATTGCCCCTTTCTGGGTAGCCAAGCCATTTGAGATTTCAGATGGTTTGTAACTTTAGGTGGATAGACACTTCAACCAGCGTGATATAGAGCGCTTTATCGGAGGTTTCATGTAATTGTCGACTTCATAATCTGATCTTTCCATCCAACTGCAACACAGCGAAACAGAAATCATTTGAAGATAGCTAACAATTAATTAAGCTCTTTATAATGGTTAACGATTTTTTTTTAATTTCATGTATTCATGGAAGAATTTTCTAAATGCTGACATTGAAGGAGATGCGTTTCCACGGATCACCAAGCATGGCATGACACTTCAAAATTATCAACTTCTCTTCTGACAGTGGCCTCTTCATAATACATGGACTATTGGACTTAATTGGTGCGTCCACCTTGAACGACAACTCTTGCCACATTGTGCCAAACCGCTAAGTGTTTGCACTGAATTCCACTTGCAAGCGCCATACAGCCTTATGTGCTCATCTAAAATGGCATCCTCACCTGGGGTCCATGGACCTTTCTCAAAAATCCATTACCTTCACGTTTGATGCTAATATTATAGTCTCCACTTGTACCATAATTTGGTATCATCCCATGCTGCAGCAGTACTAGATATGTTTCTGCTATTCTGCTATCGGTACTAGTTGTCATTGATTGTCACAATTTGACAATTTTTGTTGTTGATAGATTTCTCTGTTTTCATCATTATAAAAGGATAATGTTATAGGGTTTTCATGCTCATTGCTAATTGCAGGGGGTTAATATTTTGGAGCTTCGATCAGCAAAGTCGTTTGAATCTAAATAGGGTTTTGCATGTTTCTAAATTGGGTTGTAAGTAAACTTATTTCAAGGGGAAAAAAACTTTCTTGTCGTAAGTCGTAGATATTTAATAATCATTTAGCAAATGTATGGACATGAAAATTGTTCATTGTGGGTGTAAAATTGTTTAATTGGATCCAGAGAATATGTACGCACAAATTTGATATTCCGTTAAAGAAAAATTTCAGATGGTAACATAACAAAGAAAGGAATTGCGGCGTTAGCATTCTTCTTGGAATCAAATATCACCTTGGAACCCATTTTAATTAGTGCGCCTTATACACGTTCATTTCCGTTCTATAATTGGGCCTAGATAAGACAATATCAATTTTGGGTTTTGAGGTCGCTTGCAATGTTATAGGCATGTTACTTTAGTATAATATAAAGACAATGGAGCCAATCTGGCCTGGTTCGGCTGCCCTTCAGTTGTAAGTTCAGGCTCTCGGTAGTCATAAGCAAATGCTGCTTCAGATGACAAAACTTGTACAAGTAAATAGTAATCCAACCTGCCTTTCATACAAAATAAATAAAATAGGTATCACACATGTGGGGTGCATATAATTTAATTTTTGTGAGATTATTGAGAGTTGAGAGGTAGTTTATTCCTTCAATTTCCCAATTGTTAACAAACTTAAGTTGTTAATTACGTATCACTGTCAAGGTAGCTGAAACCTTTTCTTATAAACAATTTGGGGGTAAAATATAATTGTTAATGATAACAGCGACATGTAAAACAATTTTTCTGTACATATTTACACCCCCCCTCGGTCACAATTATGTTATGAAGAAATCATCCCAATTATTTTATTTTAAGTCGTGTCCTTTATCTTATCTTACTCTATGAAGGCAAATACGTGATTACCATAAATTAATAATGGAGAGATCACTATAAAAAGATAGTGCATTTGACTTCGTACAGAGCAACTTGCCGTTTTTGTTGGAAATATATATAAATTAATAAGAAAACAAACAGGTGAAGTGAATCTACCAACACTACACCAGAAAACATTTTTAGCACCGCCACAATAAGACCGGTTTTTAAAAAATCCGGTTCTAAGAATATTCAGTGGCAATTTCGATATTGTCAGAATTTTTTTTTAAAAAAACCGGTCCTATAGAGTTCTCAAAATTCAACTGAAATTTCTATTTTTTTCGGACCGGTTTTTATAAAAAATCGGTCTTAAAAAGTATTGAGATCACAAAAAAAACTGAAAAATCAGTTTTTATTAAGACCGGTTTTTTATAAAAAACCGGTCCCATTGAAATCACAAAAAAAACGAAATTCAGTTTTTATTAAGATCGGTTTTTTATAAAAAGTATGGTTTTAAGACCGGTTTTTTATAAAAACCGGTCCGAAAAAAACTGAATTTTTTTTTTCCGATGACTTTTTAAGACCGATTTTTTATAAAAAAAACCGGTCTTAAAAATTGACAGATTTTCTTTTTATCTCCTCTCTTCTCTCTTCATTTTTCTTCTAAGTCCAAACTCCTCTTCGATACTAATCCAAACTCCTCTCCAAACCGAGCCCCTCATCTCCACCCCTCCTCTTCGATCCTTCCCCTCCTCTTCGAGCCCCTCTCTGCCGCCTCCTCTCTGCCTCCTCCCTTTCTCTCACTCTCTCTCTCTCGCCGACAGCCGCCTCTCTCACCGACAGCCGCCTCCCTCTCAATGTAAGTATCTCTCTCTTTCCCTCCCCCTTCAACAGCCCCTCTCTCTCTCTCTCTCTCTCTCTCACACACACTCACTCACTCCCTCTCACTCTCTCTTGACAGATCCGACAGCAAAGCCGCTGCCTCTCTCTGCCGCTCTCTGCCGTTGTCTCTCTGCCGACAGCCGACAGCAAAGCCGACAAGAAAGTACTCTTTCTCTCTCTCTCTCTACGAAAAATTGTATCTTGTTAGATAATTATAATTTTTATGAATTTTGATATATTTATAATTGTTGTTTTTTGTTTTGATTATTATGTGATATGTGATATAGAAATGCATGATTGCTGTGAATGTGAATATTGCATGAATATTATGGCTAGCAAAAATGAGGCTAGCCCAAAAATAATTTTTTTTAATATTTAATTTTTAAGACCTGTTTTTAAGGTTAAAAACCGGTCTTAATAATGAGAAAATTCGGAAAAAAAACAGAACCATATTTAGATCGGTTTTTTACAAAAAACCGGTCTTAATGTTGTTTTTTTAAGACCGGTTTTTTACAAAAACCGGTCTTAAAGATGCGTTTTCTTTTTAGATTAGATTTTGTCTGGTTTTTAGCACCGCCTTTTTAAGACCGGTTTCTTATATATTTTTAACACCACATAATATTAGCACCACCTCCAAACCGGTCTTAAAGACCATATATTAATTAACAGGTCTTAAAAATAAAAAGTGGCGTAGTGCAATATGAAATACTTTAAATTATTTCAACAATTAAGTTGCTCTTCAATGCCTCAGTCTGTGCACAATATACAATGGTATAAGCCTTAATATATACAACAAACCTTTACTCCTTTTTTAGTTCTTTATCTGATCTCATGTTACAGTAGTAATATTTTTGTGAAGTTCGACGCTATGACTCCAGCATGCCGGGTCTTGTAATTAAGAGCACGGAGCAATCGTTGAAACATAAGCTCGAAACAAAGAACGCCACTATCAGTTCTCCAAATATTTTCATTAAAAAAAAACATAACTATATTAATTTCGTGCGTTTTAATATTATACAATCACTGGATTAAAATATATAATTCACTATTCAATTTGTAGCAATCTTCATAAATTTGTAAATTTTTAGTTACTTGACAGTTGATAGTTTGTTATCTGATTTCTTAGATCAAGTCTGAATTCCTAATCAAAGTAAAATTTCTGAATTGAGAGAAGCAAATCTCAAGAGTCATACACGGAAAATATTGACCATTCATCGGAAAAAACATAAAACAATAATTAATAAAATAAGAGAAATGCATATACACACTGCTGAAAGTCTGATACATGGGAACTATGTCTAAGGAATTTTGATAGTTTTCCATTCAATATTAGAGTTACTAATATCAACCATATACGCTTTTCTAATCATACAATTTTCTGATATCACTTATCACATACCGCCATACCGGCTTCTGCTGCACCTCTTAACGCTTAATTTTATAAGCGCAAAACTTCCACGCAGTCCCAGAGTCCTACTTGTATATCTCTTCTTCCGCTTTGTTTTCAAACTAACTTCTCCTGTTCTTTCTTTAAATGGCAAAATCTCAAGAGTTGCATATCTTCTTCTTTCCTCTAATGGCGCCCGGCCACTTAATCCCCATGATAAACCTCGCAAATCTCTTCGCACTGCATGGTGCGAAAACCACCATACTCACGACTCCAAAATGCACTTCTCTCATCCAAAACCAAATTAACCGATTCCATCTCTCTGGACATAGCATAAACCTTCTTGTGTTGTCTTCTTCAGGAAAAGGTAACGAGTCTAATGAAAATTTAACTTCGCCGGAGCTATCAACATGCTTTCTGAAGGCAATGGACAACTTGCACAAGCCATTCAATCAAGCTCTGAAAGAGCATCAACCAAATTGTGTTGTTACCGACATGTATTTACCATGGACACAGGAGATAGCTTCTCAAAATAAAATACCAAGACTACTGTTTCACACAATGGGCTACTTCGCTCTCTGCGTTATTGAAACTTTAGATAATCATGCAACCAATGGGTGTGTCAATGTAGACCAAGATGAAATAGTAACGGTTCATGGACTTCCTCATCTATTGCAAATGAAAAAATCACAGTTGCACGACTCAGTCTTTACACGAAAAAAATTTAGCGAGTTTGTGGAAAGTGTGACAGAGTCTGAGCTCAGAAGCCATGGTGCAATCGTGAACACATTTTATGAGCTTGAATCACAATATGCCGATCATAGAAAAAAAATTGGGAGGAAGTCTTGGCATGTAGGCCCCCTCTCTCTCGTTAATTTGCCATCTCCTAGCCAAAGAAACTGCCATGAGAGAATGAGAATCATGACATGGCTAGATAGTAAACAATTGAATTCGGTTTTATACATATGCTTTGGTAGTCTATCTCATCCAACAAAGATCCAATTAGAAGAGATAGCACATGGTTTGGAAAATGCAAACCATCATTTCATATGGGTTATGAGAGCTACAGAAGAAGACGTGCAAGAAAAAGAGACCCTGACAGAGCAAGGGAAGGGATTGGTGATAAAAGGCTGGGCCCCACAAGCTGAAATACTGAGCCACTCCTCCATAGGTGGTTTCATGACACACTGTGGATGGAATTCGGTGTTAGAAAGCATAACCAGGGGTGTACCAATGCTGACATGGCCGATGTTTGCCGAGCAATTTTATAACGAAAAGCTAGTGATCGATGTGCTCGGTGTCGGGGTAAAAGTCGGGGTGCAAGAATGGGGGATGAGAGAGGAAGAGAAGGAGGTTATAGGTAGAGAGATGGTGGAGAGAGGTGTCAGAAGAGTCATGGATGAAGGGGAGGAAAAGCAGAGGCTTGGAGAAAGAGTGAACAGTATGAAGGAGAAAGCTAGGAGAGCAGTAGAAAAGGGAGGGTCTTCTTGTGTGGAAATGGAGAGATTGATGCAAGAAATTTGTGCTTGGAGAAGTTGAAGGGTGCTACAATTGAGTAGCGTGTATGGTTTCTATACATTATATATTGAATTATAATTTATAAATGTACTTCTTTCTTTGGTCAAAAGTCAAAACTAAATAAGAGAAATGAAAAAACGACTGATCCGAGTTCTTTAAGGTCTATCCTTATTCATTGGCTGTAGCTGAACTCAATGTCCAAGTGTCTCTCAGCAAAGCAATGTGTTCATAATTTCTCTCCATTATATTTCCCCGGTTTTCCTTTTGAGCGTTTTCAGCAAAGAAATGTTTATTTCTTTGGTCTTTGTGAAAACAATTTAATTGTTCATAGAATTTATCTATCTGATATTATTATAAAATAATGATTAATTTCATGTGTCTTTTTTTTTATTCAATTTCCTTTGGTCTGATTTATGCAGATTATTTCTATTCCATTTTTCTTCACTGTTTTTCCTTGCATGCAAATTCATGGGTGCGAATACAGAGGGTGATGCCTACCATTTCTCTCAGAGGATAAGGATTGACATATGACGTCATGGGAGGATCACGAGATCAGTCAGACTTGACGGACGGATAACACATTGGCATAATGGCAATTTTTTGGACTACGCATGTACAAATTACGTGCAATACTTTGATTAGGGTACAATAATATTTTAAGTGTTTCAGTACCTTGCATACTTGAAAGGGACCAAATTGAGGCCAATGGTGAAGCAGTGAAGGTTGTTCTTTATCCCTATTTTAATTTTCTCGGCTTACATTTCGTTTAACTTATTCTCTCTGTTCCGCATATCTTCTGGGAGTTTCACCGCCGTCATTGTGTGTTATTTTCTGTAGCGAGTCATTCAGTGTTGGACTAATTAACTCGACTGTTTTGGAAAGCCTGCAGCAAGTGTATGATCGTATCTACTCTATACAAAGTAAAAATAAAACAACAACAACATGTGTAGTGGGCCGAAAGAATTTGTCAAGTAAAGACGCTGGTCCGAAATTATTGAAATAACATAAGTTTACCAAGGAAAAAAGAAAAGGAAAGAAAGCCTAAATATCAAACTGCAGTCTATAATTTGCGCCAGGAAGTTTGACTAAAAGATCCACAATCCGATAAGCTAGCCGGTACCATTGATGAACCAGAAATAGTGATCATCTGATGAAAAATTAGCAAAAACAAAAAACTTACAATTGACCAAAAATCTAATCGGAAATTCAAGGAGTACCTCTCTGATTGGGTCTCTCTTTTAACCTCTAGCCCTTGCAAAACCTACAGATAGCATAAAGCGTAGATGCCAATTAGCAAATTGAACAGACCAAAATATGCATGCTAATGAATTTAAAAGGTGCCAGAACAGTAACCCTCAGTTAAGCTTTACTTTTAACCAAATTTGGCACAGCCTACATGTTTAATTGATCCCCAATCTCCATTATTTTCTCCACACTACTCACTCCTAAATACATTGGATAATGCAATCAAATAAAAGCACCAATATTAATTACTTTCTATTAATCCAAGTATGATCTCACTGGCAATGAGTCCTTTTTTTTTTTTTTTTTTTTTTTGCACAAAGTATTACATGATGAGACTTCAGATCTGTTTAAGTTCTTTGACAAATTGCAGAAGTTCATATGGTTCTGTCATTGGTTTGACTACAGGTTGATAAAATTATTTCAGTATTTGCTTTATGATCTGTTGTTTCTTATATCATTTATTCGTTTACTATTGGCTCAATTGTTAGTTGCTATTGACAAGCCGACACTGAAGCAAAACAAGGCTTATATTACAGTGATGTAATGGAGCCAGTTCCTTGAATACATTATCAGTAGATTAGAATAGAATGGAAATTATCATGAGAAGTGACCAGCAAACTCCAGCACTTTCTAGTGAAGCATAAGCTCCAGATGCACTGTAAAAAGATGCATAATTTTAATTAGGACTATAACAACGCAAATATTGCAAAAGCTTACTCAATTTATACTAGTAAAAGATGCAATAATGTTGACATGGCACTTTTATACACAAATTAGGATGGAAACCAAGGTTTTAGTCTCATGCAATTGGAAAAGAACAATTGACTAGGTTAGAAATTACTAAGTAATTAATTTAAGCTCAACCATACATTTCTAAGTTAGGTCAAAGCATGATATTACAAGACCTCAATCCCATAACTCAAACTCTGAGCAATTATTGGAAAAACTCACAACATTAATTGCCAGCAAATAAGAGAAAAGAGTGAGAGCAAATAACTTCAGAAAAAATAATCACAGCATGTAATTCCCCAGTATACACCAACCGCTAACCATAAAAGTTAAGGAAAGATTAGAGAAAATAAACCTCCAAGGCAAATAGAACTCGTGTTGGATGTCGAGAAGTCACTACTGCAAGTCGCGAAATTACGGCAAGATGAATGTTTATAGCTCCTCCTACCTCAGAAAGCACTAGAAGATAGTGATTTTGGACATTTTTCAACTCATCTGTGGAGATCTGAGCTAGACACAGTGCTGCTCAGTTTCCATTTGTTTCTCAAACTAGGAGGCAATGGCTTGGATGGAGTAGGAAGAAATTAAAAAAAAAAAAAAAAAAAGTACAAGGAACGTTTCTCCATTTCTTGCTTTGCATGCGCAACAGAAATGCTAATTCATGTTTTCACTGGGTTAGTAGGTTAGAGCTGTTCTGCGCTAACCCTCTTTCATTTTGGTGCTCCTGGGTCAGAAGAATAGGGCACTAGTGTCTGGGTTAGCTAACACATGCCGCCAACCAAACAGACCTATAATCAAGCTTCATTGATCGATGAACCTGAGGTGAAATTGCTTGGGCCACTGTTAGCAGGTACCAATAGTAAACAATCTTCTCACCTAAAATGGCCAATGTCAATCCATAAGAAAGAAGAAATTCTTATATTCGTTATAATAAGTGTAATAAAGAAATTTTAAAAAAAAACTAGTGGGTTAAAAACACATCAGCATAAGGGAACAAAAATAAATCTTATGATTAACGTTTCTTTCTGAAAAAGCCAGGGTCGAACAAAACTGTAAGCTATGATGTGATCATGGCCTCCCCCAAACAAAACAAGCAATTCATGCTCTTTATCTATTTTTCATTAACTTCCCCTTAATTTCTAGAATTACTATTTTTCTAAAATCTCCTTTCATCTTTATGAATATTATTAGGTAAATAGCAACAAAACTTTTAAAAAGAAAAGAGTACGCCTTAAGAGCCCCTCAATATATGGATCGAGCTTTAACTACTGGCCAAAAAAGATACATAAAAAAAGGTATAAGCAATCAATCTTTTATTTTTACATAAAGAAAAAACATATGGTTCGTCAAAGATGCAATTTTTATTGTTACATAAAGATAAATATATGGCTCATCAAAGATGCAATGTTTCTAAATGCGGAATCATTGGCAAGAGAGTGTGATATCTTTTTTATTTCTAACCAATCCATAATGGTAGAAGCCTTTACCAATCAAAATTTGCAAATTCTATACTCATATTAGCTAGTAAAGGTCCAGCGGATAAGTTCATTAAGTTCAAAGTCTTTGTCCCACACAAGTCGGGTAGGCTAGAAATGACACCCTAACCCTAGTCATTTCTTTCGTATATGGCTAGATTTCTACGTTGGCTCACCAAGCCTGTAACGAGCATACAAGGCTTGAACCCTTGACTCCTGAGACTTCTCAGCCCAGTGCTCTTACCACTTGAGCTACTAGGCCACATGCAAAAAAAAAAAAAAAAGTTAAACCATGCTACCTGATTAGATAGACCAATACATGGATTTGTATACCTTAAAGTGATCTTGACCAGATCGAGTTTTCAATAGATGCTGCATCTACTGAGCTACTGCTCTGCTTTTGCCAGGAATATTTGTGGTGAAGCTGAAAGGTTCCTTCTGATATGTGGCATAAAAAGATTCATCGTGTGAGTAGATCTTCACGACGGGAATGTGCTCGAATTTCTGCCACTCAGAACTGCCTGCTTCTAGGCTTATAATCTTCAGAAGCAGCCTCTTACTACACCAGACTGTTAGCTTCTCTGGCATTGCCATTATTAAGTATTTTGGGAGGGTTTCGATTTGGATATCCCATAATTCCATTCTATGAAAAGGTTTAAGGTGCTCTAGTATCTCCAGATTTGGGCAGTTACTGATTAAAATAAATGAGAGGTTTGGTAGATTTGATATCCTCTCCAAACTTGGGTTATTAGCAACATGAATTTGCTTGACTGATTGTAGGTCCTGTACAGATTTTATCTGTTCAGCAGCATCAATTTGCAAAACCTCCAAGGAAGTTGCATGGTGCAAAAGACCCTTTGGAAGTGAACTCAACTCAGGACAGTTTTTAATGAACAATTTTTTGAGTTTGGGCATTGCCAGTTGTTTCTCTTCCCACAACCACTCTTCCCAACACGACATCCTGTGAAAGTCTAGTTCATTTAGCAGGGAAAATGGAAGGATCGAAGAGTGGCTCACCTCTTTTCTTGTGCGGCCATTGCTATCATCCAATAAAAATTCTTGTCCGATACTTATAACTGATATTGCACCTTTTATTCGAAGTAAGTCCAAGTTGGGTAGTTGGCCAACTGGGGGGAGTTGGCTAATGCATTCACACTCAGTGAGCTCAAGAAATCTAAGAAATTTAAAATTTGATAGGTTTATTCCCACATGCAACCAATTAGGAAGCTGAAGACCAAAGTAACCAATAATCTGGAGAATTTCTAGGGATGGAGGAGGAGAAAGTGCATTTAAGACATCCTGAGCTACTTTCTTCTCCTCAAACGTTGTAGGATCTTCACGCCCCTGGTTCGGTGTGTAAGATAATATGAGGGTCTTGAGTTGACCCTTTTCCTTGAGGTTAGCCTCTTTTGCTACAGTGATATCTGATGCTTTCTCCAAGCTGCACAGTATAAGCTTTGAAAGTTGGGACAGATTTCCTATATCCTCTAGGCTACTGAGTCCTTTTGAATTGTTCGTGTCCGGTTTGAACCCATGAAGTTCAACAAGCTTCTCTAGTTTTCTCAAGCCCACTGGAAATACCTCAATAGTAGTATTGTGAAAGGACAGGAATCTCAGCTCTAGCAGATTAACAATGCTAGAAGGGAAATCGGATAACCACAAGCAACCCCCAAGACCCAAGAACACTAGATTTCTAAGTTTCCCTATAGAATTTGGAAGAGCTTTTAACAATGATCCAGTTAGATCCAAATATCTCAAGTGCACAAGGCCACAAAAAGAATCAGGAAGGCTTGATATATTGGACTTGTAAAGATCTACAATCCGCAAGTGAGAAAATGACACTAGAGCATTGGACAGGAACTCACCCATGGGATTATTTACAAGCAGTAAGGTTCTTAGATATTTTTCTTTGTTCAAGAAATCTAGATCTACCACAGTTCCTTCTATTGATAGTCGGCGTAGCTTCAACAAAGGTTCAGACCTACTGCACAATTCCCCTTCCCTCATTATAAAGTTATCACCTTTTCCCAAATATCCAGCAAATGATCTCCACAGATCATGCATTTTGCAACAAATTTGATCATAGTACCCTCCACTTACTTCCAAAAGGTTCCGCATAATAAGCTCCTTATAGTACTCTATTCCCAGCTCCAAAAACGACAGAGCCCCATCATCGCATAAAAACCCTTCTGCTAGCCACAAATAGACTAACTCTGATCTTTCAAACACAGTATCTTCAGGATAGAGGGAGCAAATGACAAAGCATTGCTTTAAATGCGATGGAAGATCCTCATAACTCAAGTAGAATGCATGAGGAAAATCACTTGACAAATCAGCCAAGGACCACAAAGTGCTTTTTATAATTTTTTGCCAATCAGCTCTATTTTTTCCCTTCATGCGAAGAACTCCACCTATCGCCTTTATAGCGAGTGGTACACCGTCACATTTTTTCACAAGTTCAAGCCCAATATCCTTCAGAATCTCACTCTCAGTTTCATCAAGTGACACCTAAAAAGTTGCATTTAAAAGAAATAACAAACTAGTGATGTATTCTAGAAATTGATAACAACATAGATAGAAATTAGTCAAAGATATTCTAGGTGCAGGTATTAATTAACAAAGCTATCAAGGGCTAATACAATGTTGAAATTAGTCAAAAATATCCTTGGTGCAGGTATTAAATTAATAAAACTATTTAGGGCTTAACACTTTGGTAAGTTCAAATTTCCCAATTTACAATAAAGCAACATTAGGGAAGAACAATAAGCTCAAGCAAGATATTTACTAATGCTACACATGTCCATATAATACAATTAGTGAGAAAACAGAGAAAGCTACTAATATTTTTGGGGGAAAAAAAATCAGCCCACACAGGGTCATTTTGAATCGCTGTATAACTGACCTCTAACAACTGAAGATCAATAATGTGCACATATAGAAGAATCTGTTGTTGCTGTTTGGAACATTGAAGGAACCAAGTAACAGTTTTCTAGGAAACATATGTGTGAACCTAAAAAATTTATATGAACATTTTAAGAAGATTCAGATCTATTATGTTTGCAAAATTGAGCATTAAATGTTTTTGCATGGCATAGTGGCCGATAAATAATTATATTGTTATGTTGGTTAAACTATTTTTTGTTCTAATTTTACATAGCACAAATTATTAATAACACGGTGCTAAATATAACATAACAAAACATCAATTCTAACATTTAACCACATCTCATTACCTAGCAACAAGACGAAGTTCCAAACTTTACTAGATTTCAACTTATCCAAAGTGGGGATGACAAAAAGTTCCTTGAACCCCTCCTCTGCCTAACCTTACCAGCCTGGGAAAGCTAGTCAAGACAGGAGGCAAAGGATGCTTTGCTACAGCGATTAGCTATTGATTTAGTAGAGAAGGGAGTAACCACACTGAAGGAAAGGAAACACAAGACAGATAAATGGTACATTGCCAATTGAAATTCATTTTTCAGATTTTATTCTCAATTTCTTCCATATTGTTGTGTTAACTTTTTGAGTTAAGAAGAAAATTTGCTGTTCCTGCAGAATTGGCTTTTGTGATTTTGCACATCTTGAAAAGTACAGTACTAAATATAGTGTTATAACTGAAATGAAAAAAATAACTCAGTGCTAAAATAATGCTGCTATTTATTTTATTTTATTTTATATGCTACTTATACTCATTTTATTTGTTTCGCAATTCAGATAGTTAGATCTAGCATTCTAGGTGCTTATGATGGAAGTTATTGTAGTTATGTTAGCAGTTCTAGACCTTATTCAAAATTTTGAACCAATTTGCAAATATAGCTCAGTGTTTGCATCTTTTTGTTAAGTTAAACGATATTCTTTTGTTAAAAAAACAGAAGATAAACTATCAATTTTAAAATAATAAAATATTTTTCATATGAGAGTAATTTTTTTTTATGGTTGCAGTGAGTAGCTAGTGTGTTTTACACCATTAGCAATTTGCACTATTACTGTAGCTAGTAGGTATCATATTATAATATACCATGCGAAATAGTGTTTGTACCTGTTTGATAAGTAAGCACCAGTCATCCTTTTCCAATAACTTCTCCACCTGATGTGATGCTGTTGCATGCATGAAACGAGCAACCCTGTCATCCCGAGTAGTGACGAGCAATCTACTGCCATGAGCTCCACCATTCATGGGAACACGCAATAGCTCATCCCAAACATTTTGACTCTCAGGCCACACGTCATCCAAAACAAGAATGAATTTCTTGCCTCGGACCAGCCTTTCAAGCATTGACACCAACTCTGATCTCTCCTCCGCAGCACCATGGTTGCCTCCAGCTTCCCGAATAATACATTTGAGCAACTCAACCCCTTTAAGATCTTTTGACACACAAACCCAAAATTTTAGATGGAACTCCTCCTGAATCCTTGGATCATTGAAGACCCTTTTTGCAAGAGTGGTCTTTCCTATTCCAGGCATCCCCGCAATGGCTACAGCACTGACATTTTCTTTCCCACTCATCTCTTCTAAAGTTAGCCACTTCACCAGCAGATCTGCATCTTCTTCAATCTTACCTCCAACAAGATCAGCTAGCGCAACTGATGGATCAGTTTGGCGGCTGATGTCTGAGTACTCATGACGGGTATTAAATGGCCTAACAACATCTTGCAACTCAACCAAACCCAAATCAGACTTCTTCTTAGAAATCTCATCCAACCTTGAATTAAGATCCTTAATTCTTTTACCAATCTCGTGAGCAAATAGAGGGTTATGAAAGCAGGAAAGGAAGCTGATGCCACAACTGACTTTTGAAGAGGAAAGAAAATCATAGCGGCCACGGCGGTCCTCGGCCTTGATCCGGCAGATGTCCATAAGGTCATCAGCATCATACATGACATCCTTGAGCTGCAAGAGCCAGCGCTTGATAGCACTGCTGTTGGTCTGCTTCTGCTCAGCATCAGAAAGGACACACTGGATGTCACGTACAGTCTCGCTGAGCTTTTCCATCTCGCCAGGAATTCCCAGCAACATGCCCACCTCATCTGCTGCCATCTTTGTAAGCAGCCTACTGAAGTTGCCAACAAAAGCGTGCAGGATCATCACCATTTCTCAGCAGCGGAAGGAAAAATTGTAAAATTTATATGTGGAAATGACACAACTGGCTTGTTGGTTAAAAGTTCTTTGCTCCAAGTACTCCCAATTGATCTAACATAGGTGTAAATGACATAATCAAATTGTATTATATATGTCAGTATAAATCAAATGAAAATGTTTAACGGGTAAGATCCATTGGGAAAAGATTAATTTCATGCTGTTAATAACGAACAAGAATCATTTCACAATTATTTACTTTTAATTATTTTGATATTCATCAAAAATAAAGTTTAAATTTGAACCAAAATTATACACATCATCTATATGGTATAAATACCACGCATATAAAAATTTGAAGATATTTAGTATATATTTTACCGTCAATCAAGTGATTAGAATTTGTTATGATATTAATGGCTAATGATGTATAATCAAATAACATTCAAAATGCAAGAACGTTGAGTAGCACTCAAACCATACATATCCAACAACATGCTTATAACATTATTTTAGTTTCAATGATATTTGAATTGATATAAGAATATAGTGTTAAAATTGTCGAAATAAAATATTGTCAAGTGAACCCTCTTTTTTTATTGTCAAAATAAACTATTGTCGACTGGAATAATACAAGGGATCATTCAGAACATTGAAACCAATATGGAATGAGGAATCACAACACACCCTAACAAATATTGAAACAGGTTAGTTGGAAATTAACCAAAGTACCAAACCACTATAAAAAATAAAAGTTCAGAGCCTTTATATGGCTAAATTTTTACGCTGGATTTGTACCTTAACTAAACCAATATGGAATGAGGAATCACAAAACACCTTAACTATTTTTTATTGGGGTAGGCTAGAAATGACACTCCTACCCTGGTCATTTCTTGTATATATGGCTAAATTTTTACGCTGGTTCGCCAAACCTATCACAAGCATGGGAGCTTGAACCCTGGATCTCTAAGAAGTCAGCCCAGTGCTCTAAACCACAATAAAAAAATAGTCATTCAAAAACACCATAAGTCCATAACCGATGTTGAATTGCAGCATCAATCAAAAAGTACCCTAAATGATGAATATAAAAGCAAGAAAATGAGGTCTTGATTATGACAGCAAACATTCAGTCATCAATATATGGTGGAGAAGCAATGTGAATAACCATAATCGCTCAATGACATAATGAGAATGGAATTACTAACACTCTGATATCAAGCTTGATAATCTTGAATATACAAAATTATACTCTGGAATTTTGGGCAAAATATTATTATTTTGAAAAAGAGAAGTAGCTTGACCATTTACTGAAGCAAAAGTCATGAATTCTTTCTTCCAAAAAATTCTCTCCAACTAGTATGTCTAAGACAGAAAAACCAACCTCTTGCTTGTTCCGGAGCTAGTATTGGTGGCAACTCCATTAAAAGGGACCAGTTAGTGACCCATCTCAAAAAGAACCAAGTTTCAGTGGCACTCACTGTATAATGATGCCTGTAAAGTTTATTTCTGTAATGATGCAAAAATCCATCAAATGTCAAATAAATAATATTCTTCTTACAAAAAAGCATGTGGAGTAATAAGTTATATTGGCACAAAGTATTACAATCATTGGAAATTATTGATGGATACTCAGTAAAAATAAATTAAAATCTAATAGATGGGACATTTACTAAGTTTTATTTTCACTTTTTGGACCTATCAGTTTCCTTTTCTTAATTAAGTAGTTACCAAGTAGATTTCAACAAATAATGAGAACCAACCAAGATATCTTTTACCCAATTAAATACTTCGTGTAGTGCTATTACTCAAAATATTGATATAAGCCTCTATCAAACAATGATTACAGAACAACAGGTATATTTATGGACAATAGCAAATAAAGTGCCATGACATTTGTATACTGTTATAGAAATTGAAGAAATTCTGACATTAAAATTCCATTAGAAACAATGAGGCATAATTAGGTTAAAATGCCACAGCCCCAATTCGAGATTTCCTTCGAATTGGCCTACTTGAATCAATCATAATCCCCTCCATTAGATAAACCTTTTTCACTAGTGTTAAGGTTAGGGATTTAACAATTAACATCCAACGAGATTGGAGAGGAAATAACAGTTGGTGGTGCTAGGGATTTACTGTACGAATAAATATCGGGAACGAGAGGAGAGATATGAGACAGCGTACCTTTTAAAATGCTTTGGTGCTTCTACCTCGACTAACCATTTGTTCCTGAGCGCATAGCGATTGTGTAGGTAAGAATTGACAATCCGGTTCAGAGTCACCAGTTTAAAGTGCGGTTCAATCGGTTTTTACCGATTTTCACTGGTTGAGCAGATCCACTTGTGGATGGATAGACTGACTGACCAATATATGTGTATTGGGCCGGCCCAAAGAATTTATCAAATATAATATTGGTCCGAAATTCCTGAAACACCTTCAAAGTTCAAACTATAGAAAGTTTCAAAACATAATATAGATTAGGGAGTTAGTTAATGAAAGATTATTCCATTCTCAGAAGAAATTATGTATTGAGGAAAATTTTAATATCACAATTTTTTGTACCACTCACGTGACGATTTTAGAGCGATTGGCTCATTTTATTGCCATTTTGTTTTTATTTTTGTATTTTGTTGTATGTGTAACTTCCTGTGGTATTTTTAGAATTATTAAGATTATCATTTGCTAATCAGAAATATATAAGGACTCTGACACAAAACCTCTGTTCAGTCATTTTTCTTTATTGAAATCACAGTTTTACGTTACACCAGATTATTTTTAAAAAAAATAAAAAACAAAGATAAAAGTCTTTAAGTTATTCAATTTTTTTTAATTCAAAAACATATATACCTTAAACCGTTGATCTTTGCAAATTAACATATTACTTCTACCTTTAAACTATTAGGCCATGCGCTTTGGCGCATTAGACTTTTGGAAGCTATTCTTTGAGGATTATAAAAGATGTATACATCATCCGCCGGACCAGCAAATACACAAAATTACCTTGCACTGTCCGATGCTAAACTTATTTTGTGTAGGCAAGCTGTGGTGAGTTATATCATGATTCATGAATTTATAAAAAAGTCTATTTGATTAACACATCTGATCCAACCAATCTGTCTAACTCTCCAAACAGAATTAATTTAATTTAATTTAATTAGGCATGGATTACATTTTTAACTATCTTTTTAAATAAAATATTAGTTACGCATTTTAGAATTTACATCGGTTAAAATATAACTATATCCATATGAACAATGTTAAATATATAAATAATGATACGACATATGTCAAATGTCATAAATATCAGTTGGATTATACATAAATAATGGTATACATAGGTAATTTGATATTAAGATTTTTTTTTTTTTTTTTTTTTTTGTGCAATCCATGGATCGTAAGTACCATGATATATACCTAATGTAAATTGGATTAAAGTAGACAAAATCCGACCGTGTGCACGGTGCTCCTTTTAAGTTTTATTATCAGGTTGTTCGTGTGTACTTTTGGCACAAAAGGCCTTTGCCAAGTGCCAACTCATACGGCCTTACGGAATATCTTAGGTTGTATGTCCAAATATTAAATTCGAAATAAGATACGGAGAGATTTTCGTGAGCGGCGAGCATATATATATATACAAAAGAAAAATATATACATATGAGTTGATGCTCCGATATCGATTATTAAAAACTGTCGCCTTCTTTCGTTCTTTGGTCAGAAGTCATTTCAAAGAACTCTCCTTATCAGAAAAAGAAAACAATAGGATAATTAATGTCAAGAAACCACAGCAGATAACTAAACAAACAAATAATAGAAAATTTATATAAGTAAAACCATCAACTAGATTTAGATCCACTCAGGCACAAGTGATAAACCTATTTCAGACGCTTCTCTACATTTTTCTATAATAAAAATGCAGGTATCGTAATGCTTAAATATTGGAATATTCTTATAATCTTATGCATCGGTTTGTGCAAATTAATCTTAGGATTAGTTATTCGGAGTAAAAAATATGAGTAAATTTATTGTGAACCATGATGCATAGAGGGTTCCGTGCACTATGACCGTTTGATCGGTGATTTTGCAAATCTAAATTAACCAATCCAATCTATTTATTGAAATCTCATAGCAAACAAAATTTTGCAATTTTTGAAATTTTTTTACTATTTTTTTCGAATTTTTAAAACTTGGCACTTTTTTGTTACAAATTAATATATTTATAGCAAAAAAATGGCAAGCTTTAAAAAATTAGAAAAAATAGTAAAAAAATTCAAAAGTTGTAAAATTTTGTTTGCTATGAGATTTCAATATATAGATTAGGTTGGTTAAACTAGATTTGACAATTTGTGAAACCACCGACCAAAACGGTCATGGTGCACGAAAGCTTATATGAACCATGGTTCACAATAGATTTACTCAAAAAATATTATTCCTAAATAATCAATAATAAGTTTTTTTGGAGATCTACGTACAGTGCTATTTCTAAGTAGTTTCATATCCGAAATAAATTTTATTTTCATGGTGTTTGGACCATCTTTTTAATCTAGATTAAAAAGTGACCCCAACAATTTCTTAATCCATATTAAGAAGATGATCCAAAACACACTAAGAATAAAAAATTATTTGAGATATTAGACGACTTAAATATAACACTCTAGATCCTCAAAAAAAATTATCCTTGATCGTTAGGAATAATAATTATTACTCTCAATAATTAATTCTAATTTTATTTTTAAACGATCCAAACGCACCAATAATTGGTGGCGAATGGGAATTTTCTTTTCAGTCATCAAATGATAACTGATAATTAAGGCTAATATATTTGTTCTATTTTCTCTCCTTTTCTATGAGAACTGCTATGTATATCTACTCATTTTATTTTCATAAAACATGACTTGATTAATGGGGCATTAGAAAATATAGTTCACAGTTTTACCTAATAAATATTTGAATTATAGAAAAGTTTTCATTTATAGCGTTCAGAAGTTTTTTTTTTTTTTTTTTGGATAAACTAGACAGAGACTGCCAAGTGATATAGCGTTCAGAAGTTGAAATAAATAAAAACATATTTCCGGTTCCTGATTTTTAATTTATTACTCAAGTTGGTATTATAAATGATATGCATTTATAGTTGTACTCTATCTACTTAATCTGAAATATATATATATATATACAGGTAAAGCAAGCATTATGATATTGTGGCATACTGATTTATTTATTTGTCTAAGATATAATGTCCTGGTTTAATTTGAAAAAAAAAATAATTCTTCAATATCCAAGTAAACTTTACAATAATACAGTTTAATCAAGCATGATGATGTGGAATTCAGATTTATTTAATTAATTAATTGTCTTAGATATAGTGTCCTGTTAAATATTAATATATGCAGCCAAACATTTCCCCGTCAACTCTACAATTATCTCCATCGTATACATGTCTAGGATTAAGAGAATACAATCAATTATATGATACTACAAAAATGCTTTTAGTTGGGATCATGTTTTATTAATTTAATTTTTCTAATCTACATATTTCATTTGTCAATTGTTCCATAGAGAAGACATTGTGTGCCACAATGTTTAATATAATACATGTTGGATGAATTGCTTTTGTATACATATTTTAACATATATCAAAAACAAAATTTTGTAAATACCAATTTGAAGTGAAAAACCAGTGGTATTGTGTGTGTTGTGGATCAACAAGATTTGAAGACCAATATATCTGGAATTCCTTTGTAGTTCATAGATGCTACCTGTTGAATCCCAAACACGACACAACAATTATGTTTATGCAACCAGAATAAAACATCCAGTAAATACAAATTTTCTGAATTTCTCGTTGGGAAAAATAACTTTCAATCTCCTTATTGATTTATTTTTCACGTTATGAAGAAGTTTCCATTAAATGCTATCATTTCAGAGTACTTCAAACACTTGAGTTCATATTTCGTAACGGTGCCGATTTTCTGTATGAGGTTAGTCTAACATGTAAGTTAATAAACATATTTAATTATTTATTAAACTATAATTATCTTAAAAATATTAATTTTAATTTTTAATCTCATTAATTAATCTATAGGATTTGCCAACCCTCTTAAAAAACTTATGATTTTGGACTCGTCTCATTTGGCCCTCTAATTTTTGTTTTTTGAGAAGCCTTTTAATGTTACCTGTCTTATTATTTTTTTTCTCTCTTTTTTTAAATTTTTTCTCGAGGAAACCATGCTACCTGTCAAATCATAACTCTTGATAGAACATGTCCAAATCTATTGTAACGAAATTATTTTGTCTGAGATTTGTTGTACACATGTACTTGTTCAGTAGCTGACATCTGCCACAGTGGTGGATCTCAGCTCGTTCAAATCCTCTCCATTTTTATATTGACGGGGAGACACTCCTCTTGTAAAAGTAGAGCAGTTTCAATTGCTAACATAAAAACAGAATCAATTTTGCTAACAACTCCAAATAGTATAAAAAATTACATTGATCTCAACCTGAAATGATTAAATTATGTTTTACATCTTTCTTTTTCTAATTTGTCATTATTTTGTCCCATTATATGCTCTTAAGGCAAAAATTATTAAGAAATACAGTTTAATCAAACTTGGTGATTATTTCTAATAAAAACTCAAATATTTAAGATGTTCGCGTAGATTTTGTATCATGAAACTTAAATCCGAGGCTGAGGGAATCAAGACATCATGGATTATTCTTTGTTATGAACTGGAGAAGATGTTTACAAAATTGGGACAGATGGACAACCCGCCGCTGGTTAAGCCGCTAACTCTGTTGTCCGTTTCCTCACTAATTAGCTGTTTGTCTTATTCTGGAGAAAACCAACAAGCACCTTTCTAACTATATCCGTGGTGAATACTGAATAGTCTTGAAAATGTTTCTCATTTTTTTTTTTTTTACGATGGATTAGTACTTATGTTATTCACATATGTGAAATTTATCAAATTAGTATTCTCAACTTTATAACCTGACTTAGAAAAAGCTCACTTACGATTTTTTAATTTTTTACTTAATTAGTGTAACGTTTCCTACTTTCCTGTAAATTTTTTTTGTTTTCCATCACTGATAAGGACAACTTTCTTATTTATGGTTCTATTAATTTTTTTTTCTAATTTTGCACCACCTAATAGATTAGTACGAGATGTAACCTAAAAAGGGGAAATAAAAATGTTAACAGAAGCATAAAGGTTAGTTTTTTGAACTGCAAAAGCTAGATTCTTAGGTTAGTAGTTATCTAAAGAAAAAAAAAAACCAAATTTTTTTTTCTTTGACAAAAAAAAAATACAAAAGAAGTCAGCCGTTCAAATTAAAATATCTAATAGTACAGCCCAATTACAATTATTTTTTGAAATAAAGAAGAATGTTCCAATTGATAATGTACAATAAATAATAGAATTATAGAAATGGCCAAATACAAAAGATGCATGAAACCTGGCGAGGAGAAATTGCTGATTTTATAACAAAAAAATATATATACATTTTGAGAATTGCCACGTAACACTGAAAGAGAAGTATGCTGTTCTTCTCTGGGGATTTACAAAAATAAACCCAACCCAAAATAAGCTGAGATTCTCTGATGCCGTAACAAAACCACTACACAATGTTATTGCCCCAGCAATTAGATTAATGACCCGCAACACAATATTCTATATTGTTATCACCACAGAAGAGTTCTACAAATTATATATATCATCAATCTATCCACGAGGACAAGACGACTCTGTAATTTACCAGTTTCTCTCTCTTAACTGTATCCATTTCCAGCTTATTAATCTCTCTCTCTCCTCTGTGTTGATATATATATATATTTATATAAAAAAAACAAAGCAAAGAGAATCAGGAGAAGAATCCCTCTTTTTCTTCGTTCGATCTTCTCGCATTCTTCTCTTCTTCTCCTTCGACCATGGCTTTGTAGCGTTCGAAATTGTATGGCAAAGTAGAAGGAGGTGGAGATTTGAGAAGGTCGGAACCGTGCCATCGATCAGAATTTCTTCTGACATTTCAATTGAGAGCTGGTTCTCCATTCAATCCGAGTAAGTTACACACATTTCTTTTTATTAATTGTTAGTCACAAGTTTTTATGGATATTTGCATTATAAATTTGTGATCATTTTATATGCTTCGCGAGCTAATTTTTTTTTTTTTTGAAACTCTCCTTTTGGCTCTTTTGTTTTAGGTTGCATTTTAGCCAAGTTACCTTTAAGATAGTAAACTTCTTTTGCATCAGATTAGTTTTATGATTTGGTTGGTTCAGATCGTGTTCTTCTCATTAAGAAAGAAAGAAAATAATAAAATAATCATTGGCTGATCTTTTATATAAAAATGCATCAATTACAATGAGAAATTATTCACCATTTTGCTTCTCAAATCATCTTCAAAAATTAATTTTCAACATAGTTTTTTTTTAAATTATTCTATAATAGAAACATTCATCAGACTTTATTTTTTATATAAAGTACACATTTGATGTAACTGCAATAATTTTAAAACTATCTTGATATTGTCTAACAATGAGGAAAGCAAAAGTCAAAACATAAAACAAATTCCACACGAAGTGCTTAGACCAATCAATGCGTGCGACTTTTTTTTTTTTTTGCTTATTGTATTTTAAAAACAATCATCCGGTTTTTTTTTTTTAAAAAAAAAAGTACAAAATTGATGTAACTGCATTAATTTAGAAACTAGCTTGATATTTCTGACCATAGGAAAGCTAAGTAAAAAATTTCAATAATTCAAGTTTCATGTATATAAAACTTCTTATGTGTTGATTTTTATATATATCTGGGCCTACTCCACAGATCATCATAGTGCCAAACTGCTGATGATAATTAACAGAAACATCGGTACGTACCTTAATTATGCTGTTTGGAAAACGGCTTGACACATTTTTTTGTTATAGAAAAATGCCACCGAAAATCAGAATTTTCGGAATGAATGGCTAAGCATTCTTCAGAGACAACGTTAAATATAGTTCAATGGCAGTACTAAAAGGAAAAAAGAGAAAGAAAAACCATATGATCCATGCCTATTTTTTGTAAAGAAATATTATCTATATGATAACCTTGAAACAATATTGTGTCCATCACCAGTCTCAAAACAAGTTCCAAAAACTATACTGGACTAATAAATAATATAGGCACAGTTGATTAACGATGAGTTATTTAGAATGATATAAGTGGTTTAATTTAAACAGGAGCATCTTTTTCACATTGTTTAGCATGAGGAGTATTACAAGTCTCTGATTCAAATTTTGAAGAATTTGCAATGAATTGAAGGAAAAGATAGATGTTATTTGTCTTAGTCAAAAGTTACAAAATTTTTTATCTTTATAACCCTTCTATGCTCGAATGCACAGACTTATCTTTGATATCCTAATGTTTAGTTTTCAGGAATTCTTTTTTCTGAGTTCTGTAAGGATCATTATGGGCATTTTGAAACTGTTAAAAGTTAAGCCTGTTTCGTTATTTGACTTAAAATTCTTATCAAGCATTACAAAGGTAGAATTTCCAAGCAAAGTCCACTGATCGAGACAAGATTTAAGTCACTTTTCTGATACTAGAATGAAATTTCATGCTCAATATATGCAATAATTCAAACGAGCTTACCAAAATTTTGGTTTCAAGTTTTACAAAAAATTATTTAATTTCCAAAAAGTCTTTACCTCTGACTCAGTTGGGTTGTATCTAGCCTGTTACTAAAAATATTCAGTTATGAATTGTTAGATAAGAGAATCTTTTGGTAAGCAATCAATTCAGCTGTTTTTATAATTTACTTATCTGCTCCAATTAAGAATTTAAGGCTCACATGTAAGATGTCGGCAGGTGTGGTAATTGAGTGATATGAATATAATTTCTAATCCATGTTACAAACATGATTAACAACTGTTCAAATTAGAAAAAAGTTAAATCTTTTTTATCGTATACATTTGATGTTCATATTACCTTAGATCATTATAAATGCGGCATTAAATGCCCTTGAGGGAGCATGGTCCTTGTCATGAATAAATGTACATAGCCTCATTAAAGTCACATTAATTGATCTTCTTTCTTAGGTTATTGTGAGGACTTTTTTTTTTCTAATTCGCAATTGGTTCGTTTTTGGTCCCCAAAATTTTCAAAAAACAAAACTGGACCTCACAAAGCATTTATTTTGCACAAGCATATACATGTAAACAGTAGACATCTCATAATAATGACAAGAACTTTAAGCAAGTTCTCTGGACATGCATGTAGTAAAAGAAATCACATGACACACACACATGGTAATGGAAATAAACCAGATAAGGGAGAATCTCTTCTACTATATATCCAAATAATAAAACTAATTAATGCTGCAATAATTGTCTGTTTGTCATGAAACATACACGCGTTAGACCATCATTTGTCAGCATTGTCCCATTCTCTCTTGCTAACTCCATGTCAACATGCAGAGGCTTTCCACTAACAGAAAGCTCAACAATAGGAGGCAATGGAAAGATCCAAAAGCGCTGACATGATGGCCCGGTACCGGTTCCCCGTCTCTGATACCGACTTCAGCGACCATGTTGAGTGCACTGAGTGTTCGACTCAAACGTGCCAGTCATGCTCTGCATTTGTCATGGGCGATTGCATTGCTCTTTGTTGTTGCCCCTGCTCGTTCGTCCACCTCTTAGCCTTCTCCTTGGTCAAAGCCCCGTATTTAGTCGGGAGGCGTTGTTACAGAATCCTGAGAAAGAAGAAGGGATTATTGCAAAAACGCATAAGTGATGCCGGGGAGAGCGACGGTGAGGTGGTGGTGGGGGTTGAATATAAGGGGTTTGATGATAAAAGTGGTGAATTGGGGATGGGTGTATGGGGGATAGGTTTGGGGGAATATAAGAATATTAGTAATGGGAGATTAAGCACGAAAATTGATGCAGACAAAGTCTGGATGGATTTGTACCAGGTTGGACATTGGGGTTTTGGAAGAATCTCATTTTCCACAAATCCCCTTGCGGGAACTAGTTTTGGAAAAGATGTTGTGGTTTATCAAAATCTGAAAGATTTGAAGGCCGAGTGAATGAACAATGAGGGCTTTCTTTTGTTTATATTTTGTGGGGATTTGATGAGGATTTTCTGTACAGTTTGAATTTTTACGTTTGGGGTTCGGGTGTTTATATTTTGGGAAATTGTCCCTGAAAGATTGGATTTGTTCTCTAAATTGGTTCTTGCCTTCTGGTTTGTGGAATTTCTTTGGAGCATCAATTGTTAAGAGATTGTGTTGACTCCCAAAACAATTTCTTTGGGTTCGTGTGTAAATCTCACGGCTAATTTTTTTTTTTTTTTTTTTTGGGTTTTTGATGAGGTCGTATCGTTGTACTTTAACATTTTTTTCTTTATTCTTTTAATATGAGTATTCTTTTTTTTTTTCCAAACCGAATTAGCTTATTCCAAGCAATGCTTTATGTACATGCCAAAACTAGAAGTTTTCCATTGAAGGATCCATCCTTGGGGAGTTGGGGTAGATATCTGTCATGCCAACAGGTTCAGACCCAAAAGCATTCGGAGCTCAAGTATGACCCCCTCTTTTAAAAATAATAATAAAATAATATTAAATATTAATAATAATATCTAAATAATCGAAATTATTTAAATAATAACGTAATTACGAAATCTGAAATTCCGACCGTAATTACGGAATGCTGAAAATCGTAACAAGTTAGTTACGTCGCTTGTTTACGGAATCCCAGTAGGGTGATACGTCTGGCCCAAATTGATGAAATTCTTTTTTTTTTTTTGAATAAAAGGCGCGTAGCCATAACATTAGAAAGATAGAGTTTACATAGGAAGGGGTGCAGAAACAACATATTAACATGCCCCTTCGCAAAACCTAAAAGCCAGTCAAAAGGAAAAGTAAAAGTTAACGAAAAGAAATTAAAGCTACCTCCTCATCTTCCCCAAACCCCCAATCCGCATCCTCGACAGTCCTTTAAAAGGACTGTGCCGAGCAGTCCTTTTATTTGGACTGTCCGATGGAGATCGAAGGCCGCGGAGGGAAAAAAGCAAAAATCTGCGAAATCGATCCTGCCCAATCTGCCCGTATCGCTCGAAAATAAAAAGGAACATTAAAAAAAAATTAAATTCATTTCTATTTCGAGACTCTTCGTCTCCTTCGTCTCTTTCCATTTCCATTCTCCCGATCTCCCCTCTCTTGCACGCCTGCTGAGACACGAAGCCATCATCCGTTCATGCAACGGATTTCTGACAAGCTATAGGACGGACGCAGGTGATTTTCCACTAAGGCCCCTCCGTTAATTTTATTTACACGCCAAGCTTCTCCGGTGGGTTTACAGTAGTTCCGGCCATCGCAAGACATGGGGATGGGCTCTATAGTTTCGTGAAGGAGAGGAGAGTACAATTATATTCTTTGTTTCGGTTGCGTTGACCTAGACCCGTGGGAAGACCACTTGGTTGGTACAGTGGCACAGTGAAGGAGGGGAAGTGAATTGAAGCCAGATGCCGCTTGCACACCTCAATTCATCTCTCCACCATGCCATCATGGAGATGGAGATGGCTCAATTCCGTGCTCTCTAGTGGATTCGAGATGGAGATGGCTCAATTGCATAGGCCTGTAAACTCAAGAATTGATAAATTGAGGAATACTGGAAGGACAAGGTTGATTAGCATCACACAAAGCTAGGAAGAGAAAAACGTGAAGAAGAGCTTTCAGGGCTTTGTTAAACTCTGAATTTGAACTTAGCATTTTTCTAAATATAAGATATGAACTTTGTACTGGGTTTATATGTCATTTTCAATTTCAGTAGATTAGGGAGGGGTCAGCGTATGTGCTGGGTTTGAACAAAGTGAGAATGAGGGGATCTTTTCATTTCTACTTTCTTGTTTGTATGAACTCAGTTTCTATAATGAAACAGGTTACTTTTTTTAAAAAAAAATTTTTAATTGGTACCATGTACCACTGGTACCAGTTGATGCGGCCAATGGTATTATACAATTGATGCGGCCAATGGTATTATACAGTTGATATAGTTGAAATGGGTAAAATGAAATGGTGTTAAACAGATCACCCATCACTTGTGTTACTGCTATATTTGGCAACTAATACTAGATTGAACATGCTTATGACTCAATTTTAATTTCTTCTCCTGACTTTCTTTATTGTTAACGCATGAGGTAAGAATTAATTGTGTTAAACAGATGCGCAATTGAAAGGGTTCAGGTATACATCCAGGATCATCACTGGAAATTAAGTCAAATTAGAGCTTTCATCACTGGAGCTAACTAGGCTTTCCAACCGAGTAAAATTAAAAGCTGGGGTTTTTACCAAAAAGCATAACAGATTCGTTGGTACCAAATCTAGAGCAAGCTGGAGTTTTTACCAACAAGCATATCAGATTCGTTGATCAAAGTATGTCAACCATTTAAAAAAAAAAGCATGTACCAACTGGTACGAAGGGTACCACCGCATAATTGCACTACCAGATTCAAAGAGATGCAAGCATATATGATTGAATAAGCATCTTTTCATAAAAAAGAAAAATCAACAACTGCACCTTTCTAAATTAACTACTGTACATGTGTAAGTTAGGTAACAATATGGTGCGTAAGTTAGTACAGTAACTTCAATTCTCCACACTAATCAGTACCAACAAAATTTTGGTTACTACAAGCTGGTACCTATAAAGAGGGAACCGAAATGAAGTCCAGGAACATCCCTGCCTAACTTATGAACTTCAGTCCCTACCCATAGCACAAATTTTACAAATAAACCCATTAAAGAAAAATATCCGACCCACTAGCACAAATTTTGCACATAAACCCATTAAAGTTGCTTAAATTCATATATACCAAATGTTACATAAACCCTATTTTTTTTCTTTACAAAATGTTGCCAACTAACTACTCCACTATTTCTTTCATCTACAAAATATTGCCAACTAACTATTCCACTATTTCTTTCATCTACAAAATGTGACCAAAATAAGAAATTCCTCTAAATCTTGTCTAGTCTTCTATAATTGACAAATGGCTGGAAAAAAAAAAAGCAAGGCAATTAGGATAATGAGATTAGGATAATTGACAAATTGCTGACCCTAAGGTCTGTACCAGGTCTATACCACCCAGGTCTATACCTAAGTAGCGATAAAGATGTCATCAGATTGCCATAATGGTGCTGACCCTTTTAACATTAATAATAAGATAACATGTCACTACAAAATGGTGCTGACTATATGGTCAGGGAGCAAAGGCAGAGCTGATACACCACAGCTGGACCGACTGTGCCATCTCCCATGCCTCTTATCGGTTCACTAGTGCTAAGTGATGACAAATGTTTTTCCCAAGTCATACTTGCCAAATATTATTGTTTATAAATTCTAAATTTATAATAGAATAAAACTCTTTATTGTTTAGATTTAAGATGGTTTAGAAAAGCATCAGTAAAAGAGATGAGACAAACAAAATTTATGAATTAGCTCCAGAATTTTTGTTCCCCGTCTTAAATAAAAAATTGAGATATTTTAATGCACTTACTATATGGTTTCAAGGTTATCATTGCAACCAAAGTTCTACTCCGATATATCTTGTGACGAATTAGCACTTGGCCTATAATTAAAATATAAACATTGGATAAAACATACATATCAATAAATTCAAAATTCATCCAAATGCCGAAATTAAGTCTCAAATAACTTACCTTATCAAAGGTTGGCTATTTGAGATACTTGGACCATTGCCCTTCTTTCTTCTCGACAAGTTCTCGTTCCAAGGTTTTCTTCGTTTTGAACGATTGTCTCCATCTTTCTTCTTTAGGTGGAGCGAATTTTCGAGTTGGCTAATTGAGTTGTCTTCACCACAATCATTGGTTCTTTTGGATGGATTTCCATATCTCTCTTCCACTTGCTCTCGAAGGGAACGCAATCCATTGAGTACAAATTGGGTTTTACCTTCATCATGGGTCACCATATCGGATATTGGTGCTAGCTCACGCATCAATTGTGCATGACGGTTTCTAACTTCCAACATGGCATCCTCAATGACAACTCTTCCTTCTCTATCCACAACAATCTCATCATTTGCATATTGTGTCCAACGTTTAAGAATGTACCTCGGGAGTATATTCTTAATGTCTTCCCTATCCAATACCTTTATTGCATGACAACACAAAATTCCCACTCTCTCAAACTTTTTGCAAGAACATGCAATGCTTTGGTCATCCCGATTCCAAACAACTTGTCTACTCTTGCGGAATTCTTCATCACTAATGTTATACATACCAACCGTGTATGTATTACCCTCTATGGATTCCATGTACGTCGAACCGGATAACTCACACTCCTTTTGAAATAACTCAAAGATGTTAGGTGTATACAACATTCCGGCTTCACAAAGAATTGGAATACTATACCTAACTCTAGGTTTTTTCCTTGTCATGTCATACTCTGATTTGATCTCTTTCTCACGCTTTGCATCAACAACCCTATCAAAGTGCTTCATAAACCGGTTTATATCCATCTTACAACTTAAATAGTCCTTCAAATCCGAGTTAATACTCTCACTAGATTGTGTGCTACGGATCCCTAGAGTGTAAGCATCCTTCATAAAACAATATGCCCACTTTTTTTTACAATCATAGATGAAATTTATCCATCTCTTGTCTTTCTCGTCCACCTTTTCCGCTAGTTCTTTAAAAGCTTTTTCAAACTCTTCTTCCACCTCGTACTTGAACAAACATTTACAAAACTCTCCCATTAAACCGGGATCATTCTTATCTTTCTTCTTGTTGTATTTAGACAACTTTTTTTGAGCATTTTTCATTATGTGCCAAACACATAACCCATGCTTTGTATCCGGCAATACTTGCCCTAAAGCCTTTCCTATTGCGTGATCTTGATCCGTAAACATGGTTATGGGTCTTTTGTCACCATTCGCCTCTAGAAACTTTGTGAATACCCATGCAAACGACTCGGTAGATTGGTCACACATGAGAGCCGCACCAAAAATCACAATTTCTCTGAAGTTATTAAATCCAACAAAAGTTCCTAGGGCCCATTTTTCATTATTGGTTCCAAAAGTTGTATCAAAGATAACTACCTCTCCAAACCGAGCATAAGCCGCTAGCATTCTACCATCCATCCAAAGAATGTTAGCTATCTCTTCATTTTCAGTGATATCCTCAAAGTGTTGAAAAAAAGAATTCTCCGAAGCCCGCTTTTCGAAATACTTTGTGATGGCAACGGCTGCCCCATATTCCATTGCTTCCTTTCTCATATCCCTTAAGCAATTACTAAGATCATCTTTGGTGTAACCAATGCTTCTAACTCCACCGGCTTGTCTACTTAGTAACTCATGGGATTCTTTTGGCCGGATTCCCGAAAGATCGGCTAGGTTGATGTCAATGAGGGCTATCTCAGAGACTTCACGTTGGGTAGGTATTAGATAACAAGCTTCGGGTTTTTGGAGAGTGTGGTTGTGATCGAGATGATATCTTTTAACTTTGTATTCTTGGGAGTTTTTATCAAATTTAATTGCCAAAAGAACTTTGCAACCAGTTCGGGTCTCAGCTCGGGGGTTCTTTGTGAGATGATCTCGCTTGTCCTTTCTTCTTTCCCCTTCACATGCGCACACAAAAGTGTATGAACAATATTTATTATCTTTTCCTTTTTTTCCATATAATTTTCTAACTCCATAACCATTTCTTCCACCAAAGTTTTTCCAATATGTCCATGCTTCGTCCACGGTTGCAAATGACATACCAACATGAGGCATGTTGTTCGAATTCTCCATATCCTTCATAAAGAAAAAGAAAAAAAAAATTTAACTATTGGACATGAGGCAGTAAGCTACTGGACATCTTTTACTTAAAAAAAAAAGATATTGTTTTTTTTTTGTCCTATTAATTGAAAGCTACTGGATGCATATTTCTATCTTTTACTTAAAAAAAAAAAGCTACTGGATGCATATTTCTATCTTTCCAGTGGATGCATAGATAGGTCTATTCACTGTCAACTGTTATGCTTATTAGTACTTACATGGATTTGACATCGCAAAGCCACTTTTATATATATTAATATCCATACAATCAAACTAATACAGATATGATTATGGTATTATACTCCATTTTCACCCATAACAGAACAACAAAAGAAAAGACTATAATGTTAGAAAGGGCAAGAAACACTAACCAATCGAGCGAGCTTCTCAATTGGCTTCTCAGTCTGAGGAACTTCAGTTGACAACTCTGTGCCCTGTCCTGCTTTAGGACTACTGAATTCAGCAAGCAATGGAGAGGCAGATATCCCCGGTGTACCAACAGCGATCGATCCTGCCAGCGGTTCACCCATTTGGCCAGTCTGCGCACTATTTGTAAGCATGACCTAACCTGTTTGTCCAGCAGCAATTATTATAGAAGTAATTTGAGGTTAATTTCGATATACTGTACAAGTAAGAAGCAGCATTGAGATGGTAATAAATCAGACAAGAGAGACCTCCATTCGAGAAGAAGAAGTTGAGGATTTACCTTCCGTTCGAGAGAGAAGAAGTCCCTCTCGTTCGAGAGAGAAGAAGACCGAGAGAGAAGGGGACTCGATGAGACAGGCGAGATCACAATTTTTGGCGGGAATTCGACTCTTTTGGCAGTCGAAATCGCTGGTTTTTTCAACCAGACTCGGGACGGGCAGGAGGGGTCAGGAGGAGAGACGAAAAAAACCAGGGATTTCCGTCCTTGTCGTTGGATCTCCATCGGACAGTCCAAATAAAAGGACTGCTCGGCACAGTCCTTTAAAAGGACTGTCGAGGATGCGGATTGACCAAACCCCTATCTACACCCAAAAAGACAAATTGATGAAATTCGGACGAATATATAATATTGATTTATAAATATATTATTTTATTTGTGTAAAATTATTCACGGTGTTCGCATGACATCAAATAAGCACCGATGTCAAATAAGCACCGATGAACAAAGTGCAATAGACCAAGTAGCAAAAATCAGAAAATAAAATCTAGAAAAAAAACTTTTACCCGCATGAACTAAGTATTGAATTAGGACAAAAAGTATTGAATAATTATGAGACAAAATATTTCCAAATAATAAAAGTATTTAATTTAATTTAATTTCCAAAAAGTATTTAATTTCCAAAATATTTAATTTAATCAGCATTTTACCATAATAAAAGTATTGAATAATTATGAGACAAAATATTTCCAAATAGAATTAGGACAAAGCAAGACAACTTTTTTTTTTGGTGAAGCTTATGTAGTAATTTATCCTTGGTACACATAATCAACCTATACTAAAGCAACTATAGCCTTCATTGTCCACCCACCCATTAAGCCCCAGTCCTTTTATTTTGTTTTACAACAACATTTTTATGCCTGAGAAAAGAAATTATATTAGGAAAAATTCATAAAAATAAAAATGTTATGTACAGCATCAAATTCGAACTAAATGATAGGTAATATATTCGTTTGAGAAAAAAAAATGTAACGCACCAACAATAGCACTAATCATGGATAATTGGCTAAAAGAGCAAGAGACTCACTGCTCTTTGACAACCAAAAGCCACTATATGAATTAGCAAATAACAATAGATTGAATTAATCATTTTCAAGAAAACAATGAGTTTGTTTATTCATCTATTACTTGTAGTTAATTTTCTTTTTATTGGAATTTTTTTTTACCTTAATGGAAGAGAAGTTTATAATGAATTAATGACAGAACACTAACCATCAAATAATGCAACCAGTACCAACACTTAAAGGTACAAATAAAGAATATCTATTTTCAAGAAGGGCATAATTTGTAAGTCGAAGAGTACTCTCTCTAGTTTGTGAATAACATCTGATGTTGCAATTATACAAATTCATCTAATAAAAGAAATTTGTCCCTTATTGTAATTATACAAATTCATCTAATAAAACTACCTATATGTGGAATATTCTTTGTTCTTTAAAGAGGGAGAAGAGTATTAACATGCCACTATGAACTCTTGCCCACCATGCACCTGCTAATAGCGAGAAAAGAAAATTAAAAAAAATATACAGCACTAGGAAGTATATAATTATTTGGTCTACCTTAATATAGAAATTTAAATATAGTTGTTCATCTCTTAAAGGTTGTATATTGTGTTAACTGATCAGAAGCTATATCAAATAATATATTGCGTTAAAAATAAATTACTAAAAACCTCCCCTATGAAAAAAAAACATGGTGCCTACAGATTTTATATATACTTTTCAAGGAGAAATACAAGTATACCAAGCATGTTAATATGTTGTTACGGAATCCCAGATATGTTGTTTCTGACTGGCTCTTACAAGTATACCAAGCATGTTAATTTTCCTTTTAACTGGCTCTTAGGTTTTGCGAAGGGGCATGTTAATATGTTGTTTCTGCACCTCTTCCTATGTAAAACTCTATCTTTCTAATGTTATGGCTACGCACCTTTTATTCAAAAAAAAAAAAAAGAATTTCATCAATTTGGGCCAGACGTATCACCCTAGTTATGGAATCTGGAATTCCGTAACTAGTTTGTTACGGTTTCCAGGATTCCGTAATTACGGTCGGAATCCCAGATTCCGTAATTACATTATTATTTAAATAATTTCAATTATTTAGATATTATTATTAATATTTAATATTATTTTATTATTATTTTTAAAAGATGGGGCAAATATAATGTAGGATTCCGTAATTACGGTTAGAATCTCAGATTCCGTAATTGTGTTATTATTTAAATAATTTCGATTATTTAGATATTATTATTAATATTTAATATTATTTTATTATTATTTTTAAAAGAGGGGGCAAGTATAATGTAGTTCTAGCTAATTTTTAATTGTTGGGCTTTAGAAAAATCTTGTTCAAAAGAACTAGCTAGGCTTGTGTGCTTGTGCTTGTGCTTGTGCTTGCGTAGGCCCAGATGTATAGTCTAATTATTATATTTTTTTTAGGGCCGGAGGCAATCACCACTCCACCAAATTTTTCATTGATAAAAACTAAACTATATAATCTAATTATTACAAAGTAATAAAATGTACTTTGTATTTCTTGCGGCTGATTCTAACAACTATAATATGTCATTTTTTTTGTAGTAACTGGCAAATTAATTGTCATAATTCTATATCCTAACATCTTTTCATATTTTAAACATTGCAAGTTTTTCATCAACTTAATGCATGTCGGCAATACATTTTTTTTTCCAAAGAAACAAAAACGAAAACAAAAGAAAATCATCTCCGTCAATGAGCATTTAGGGGGCGGTAGATAGAACCTCATATTAGTCTATAAAGAAAATCTTCCTTTCCCTAACTGGCCGATTAATGTTGTCATTAGACAAACTAAGGCTATGATCGAACCGGAAAATTTAACGCGAGAAACGGAAACATAAATCATTTTCTCCAAATCCGCTGGAGGTGCAAGAATTCCCTTCCGGTGAGAATTGACGAGAAAATTTTGGCTCTCTGAATTTCCGTCCAAAACCAAGAAATTTGTAGAGAACTCTTTTCTTTTCTTTTCTTTCCTTTTCCATGCCTTTCTCGCTTGTCTCTGGTTCCGATCAGAGCCTAAAGATTTTGCGGTACCAGGTAAGGTAGAAGCAAGTGAAGGAAAAGGAAAACAGGAACAGAAAAATCGAAACCAAAAGGAGAATTATCCTAACTGCCAGTATCACAGTATATCTCTGTTTCCAAAAACAGAAGCATAACTTGTAATTACTGTACTTTAATTAATTCGGAGTTGACTTGGCTGAACCTATTCCTTATCCTTACTAGTTTAAATGAGTTTAAATTTCACTGGTGCCTAATAAAAGATTATATTTTAGTAGAGTGGTTTTAAGTTTTTTAAAATATTTACCAGAGGGATAGTCGTCATTCTTTCATCTAAAAACCTCAGCAACGATCTATGTGCTAGATAGCACGTTTGTGAGACACTTCTCATTTCTTTTTGCATTTCTTCATGAAGATATATATGCATTACTAGTTTCATTGGATGAAGCAAACTATGTACATATGATTGCAAAACCTCAACAAAATTCTGTACAAAGTGTCACCTGAATTACTACCTAGCGAACCCTCTACTAATTCATTTCCATTTCGCCTCTTCTTAAAAGATAAAGAAGCAACTCTATCTAGTTCAATCAACCCGATATGAACAGTAGATATCATAGGTGCACCTCCGTCGAGCAGACAATAGCCGAGACAATTTTCGGTTGCATAATTCAAACCACGCTGGCCGGTCAGAAGAATTCTCAGAAAAAGTTCTACAGGGAATCCCAAGCTGCCTGTCCAGTTCTGCTGCCTCTTCGGCCCGTTGTATTTTGTGGTCGTAACAAATATATCTTCCACCTGCAGTGTTGTTCATTGCCTCATAAACAGCCACATGGGCCTCTGCCACTTTCTCGACGTTGACAGTTGCTAGTAAACCCTCTGAGAACATTTCATGAGCCCCTGTCAGTCAATTATGTACAACTGTTAGCACAAACTTATCCAAAATGATTTACCACTTTGAGGTGCCAATGTGGCAATCTTATGTTAACAACCACTCTTTTTGCATTTTAGGTTGGATTCTTTTCCTAAATTATCAAGGACAAATCCCTATAAACCCCACATATTGGAGGGAAAATTATTGAAAAGATAATCAGTTGGTAATAATAACCTTTTAAATAAGCAATGGACGAGGTAGAGTTACGGCGCCTAAACCCTGGCCCAGTGACCAAAGCAGGGCAAATAGTAACAAGCTTCAAATCCCTTCCTCGAGCTGCTCTCCACACAGCCTTCTCTGCCATCGTTTTTCCCAGCGCAAACCATAACTGCCAATTTTAAAAGAATCTCATTAATTACAGACAAACAATTAACACAAAGGAAATACACAACAGAATAATCAGGTTAATTTCAGTAAAACAAATATTCGGTTGCTAAACTTAATGCAGTTTTATAAGAACTTAACGATTTCATTATATTTAAAATTCTGAGCTATTAATAGAAGTTACCTTTTTATCACGGCAGAGGCTTTCATCGCTCCAGCAATTCTCGTCAAGTCTTGTTGGGAGGCGGCGGTCATGGGGGTAGTTCTGCCGCCACACACATGCTAGTAGTGAAGATGTAAACACACATTTTCTCACAGATTGGGTTTGCACACAGGCTTCTATCACGCGCTCAGCTGCCTTCGCTTCCAGATCAGCCATGTGCTTCTGTGGTTCACAATTACCCATTGAACATCTATGATTAGAACTCTTTATATTCGAGTTCAACAGAAAAAAAAAAAAAAAAAAGCTAGTTTCAAGTATTAATTATCACTTAATTATTTTGAACTTTGATATATAGATTCATACAACTTAGTGCAGATGCAAAATGCATTGGTTTTTGAGAATTTCTCTCTCTCTCACGAAAGGTATAACTTTCACTTCCAAGTATATTTTTATCTTGAAAATAGGGTACACTTTATATTGCTCTGTTTCATTTGGATTTCTTTTCTTAATGCTTACACACATATGGACTTATAATGCATCACCTTTCCTTTTGAATTATTTTGTAAAGAGAAATTTAATGCCATCGATCTTTTGGAAGTCGGTGTGCCTAAATTATATACAGAAAGAAACAGAATCAAAGTAGGGTAAGCCGTACCTCTAAATTACTGATCATATTAATAATTCACATGTCCCACGTTAGACATCATAATTAATAAAATAAAGGAATCACGTGAAACATGACAACTTGAAATTTTATGCCAAACTTTGTGATAATGGTATGTCTTTTATGGCTCATTTATTCACTAGATATGTGGTACTAACATCACGGCAACAAAACAGAACAGTTGGTGATAAATTGTCCTTGTAGCAAAGTTTCAATTAATGGAATTACCACTAAGTGCTAACAAGTACATACCAAAAGAGTATTTACTTTCATATTCTTATCTCTATTATCTTAATTAGGGTATAAAGTGGTTAAGACAAAGTTTTGTGTTTATAAATACAGCAATAGGTTTTTGGAACATATGTGAGCTCATTTTTTCTAGAAGGATAATATAGTATTGTTGTCCTATACCCAACCAATCAACTAACTGTGGAAAGCATAAAGATGTCAATTCTAATTAAGAAAGCACCATTGTTTGAAGAAACCCTAAAAGTATGAGATTCTTTGTATCAGAGTTTTCGTTGCTCAGATAGATATAATTAATTCCAGCATATTAGTTATCAACTGTATCTGGAAATGATTTTATAATGGTCACGACCTATCGGCTAATTGCTGGATGCAAGTGTTATAAGCAATATATGTCATATAAGCACTGATATATTGCAAACAAATATAAAACTACAAATATTACGGTCAAAGTTATCAAACAACCTAGAGCTCATACCTACCTCTTCCACAGTCAATAGAAGCATTCTGAATTTAAATCTAGCACAGGACTATTGACTTCCTATACCTTGGGCCTAATACTTTCGTGGAAGCTAAACATTTTTCTAATTGTTTTACACAAAAAAAAATATTAAAAAAAAGGAGAAGATTTTTAATAAACCAAGAATTTATAGATACTTACAAACAGAAAGTTGTCTGAACGGGACCTATGAAAATTCAGTTTCTTAATTACTAAGACCCCCGAACAGCTTATTATGACATAACATCAGTCATTACTTCCAAGCTAATTCACAAAATTGTTCTAATGAACATAAAAATGAAACAGTGTGCTTAAATGAGCTATCCCATCAATTATGTCACTCAACCCACAGAAGTAGAATATTTATGAAGTCTCAATTAGACCTACAGACATAGGAAATGCTACTAAAATACATTGTGTTAAAAAATGACATCAGTCTCTTTCACTTGTACGAAAAAAAGAGCACTTGGATCTCAAAAAAATTATTTGAAGAACTAAAATTAATAATATATTACATGTCACATTTTTTTTTTAAGATGTATACACGTGGAGTGTATAAGTACCAGAAACCGTACCTACCACGACTTTACCTGACCCCCTTACAAGCTCCTATTAAGTGTCCCTGGAGAATGGAGAGAAACTAACTAGACTACAGCCTACAGGTCCGGTTTTATTACTCTGGTTTTATGTTGCAGTTTGTGCTACAATTTCATAAGTAGATTGCTGGATTACATTAATTAAAAGCTATCCTAGTTGCCGTATGAACCAACTATCTACAGTGGTTTGTTCAGTGCATGCATATTAGTCAACTATATACAAAGGGGAGCCCTTTGAAATTAGAAAAAAAATTCATTAAAAAAAGAACATATATATCATTGAATAAATATTTAACCAAAATATATATGCTAGAGATTGTGTTGATGACCATTTTTAATGAGTCTGATTATTATTATTGTTAATATATTTTCAGCCAATCATATTAGTAATTGTTGTGACATCATCTAACTTTTTCTTATCATTACTATTAGATAGTCAACCTCCAACTCTAATTGTGAGAAATATACACAACTTTCTCCATGCAAGTTACAAACAATGGAATTGCAACTGCTGTCATGGAATTCTTTATTATAGTCAGATTCTAAAATATATATACAGTTTGCTTGATTGGTATTGTTGAACTCAAAAGGATTCTTAATGAACCTATAATCGTAGTTAAAATGTTATTTTCAATGCCACCATTGTGCTAATATAATACTTTTGTAAATTAAGAAGTGTGTTAATTGCATGAATTTGCTTTTGTTATGTCAAAAATGGTACAAAAGAATAATGTACGTAGATTTCTATGTTACAAGCACTGTAACATAATTCTTGTTAAAAAATCATTGATGTGTAGATCTGTCCATCGTCTAGAAACAAAGTTTGCTTGTTAGTGACTTTATATAATATCAGAGACTTATAGTAGGACTTTTGTGGGTTTAGCACCATTCCCAAGGAGGGAAGAAAGACTAAGCTAGACGTCTAGAAGTACGGTTTAAATCCGGGTTGCAAAAGAGGTATATAACAAGACGGAAAATATCGAGGACAGAATATGAAAATAGGAGAAAATAATGACACAAACAAAACCTATAAGAAACGTAAAACATAAAGCGTATTTTGTGCTTAAGACGGTGCTCTTTAATAAAAGTATTAAAGATACAAATCTTATTCTATTTTTTTTAATATTTTGATCTAGTTGCTTTACATAATCTATACTACTTATAAAAACAGCCATAGAAAGGTCATGAATTCCAACCACTAGGGGTGGAAACATGTGTTAACATCAATTATAAACCATTGATATGTGCAATTTGATATGATGTACGGTTCAGATTTGTATTTCTAACAAAGAGTCAGACTCTTTGACAGAAAGTGTCCGGTCGCTGAATTGAATTAAAGTTTTTATGGAGTTTGTCAATATTTCCTGAGTTCGATTCTTGACTCTAGCGATTTTATTATTTTTTTTCTTGCACTATTTTTTAAATTTCTCCTATTGCATGCACCATTTTAAGGACGTTCCAAATCTGTTTTTTTTTCAAATAATAACTTGACGCATATTTTTTATATTGCGTTTGCATATCATAATTTTCTTTGCATCTGGAACATAAATGATGCAAAATACTTATAGCTTCTATGTACATAACTATTATTTGCTTTTATATTTAAGCTCGACAATCCCACATAAATTTTTTAATAATTTTATTCGTTAAAAAATATCCATGTTCATCAATTTACCTTTTTCCATATTTATATGTTTATCTATTATCTATTTTATTTAAGTGTAACAAAATAATAAAAATTTCCCCCACACATTGGGTGGGCGTATCTGCTAGTGTAAGAAAATAAATCCAATTTCAGAAAAAATAAAATAGAAATTATGCATACCGTATAGCCTGATACGCCACTGGGGTCCACAAAGGCAGAAGTATGAAAGACACCAACGCACCCTTCGAAAGCTCGGCACAAACTATCTAAATCCATCACATTCGCCATCACGGTCCATACACCATCTCTACCCATCTCACCAAACATATCCATTTCCCTCAGCTTGTCCAAATCCTCTGCAATTCCCAAAAATGAAAATGAAACATATTTAATGAAAATTGACGAGGTAACCCAAGGTACAAATTAAGCCACAAAAATTCTCTAGAAGACCTTTCCTTCTTTGATTCCGAACTTTTGTTATCTTATCTTTTTCCCCTATTATAGAGCGCTACAGAATAATGAAAAACATTATATGGGAAGAATTTTTTTTCTGAAATTATGTAAACTAATAAAGAAAATAAAAGTATGGGTCATCATCACTCAAGCTACTTTTCAAGCCGTGACACAAGATGCACTACCTCACCAGAATATTTTTAATATTATACCAGCTCCAGTGGAACATACGTTGTCTATACGAAATCAAGTGTGAATTATGTATAAGTTCTGGATAATGTAAATCATACATTAATTTAAATTTTTACATGATTCGCATAACAAAAATAAATAAAATTGATACTTCAGCCTAGAATTAAATTGCTGATGAGAACAGTCAGCAATCATTTTTGTATTAGTTGTACCAAATAAACTCGTTATACCAAAAGTCCTTTGTACCTTTTCGCAAAGGACCAGCTAAATAAGGACATGCATGTGGTTGGGACTTGGGATTGCCCAAGTCTAGTTAAAAAATCTATTTTCAGTTCAGAAATCAAGATGACATTTCATCAAAAAAAAAAAAAAAAACAACAAAGAAATCAAGATGACAGGCTAACGTTGGATCTCTATTCCTCCTATAATTAAGGGTCCAATTGGTATTGTACAAACCAGATACATGACAATATACTTTTAGTATTCAAGAAGTTAATTATTTAAATTTTTGGATTAAGTTTACCGCATACGAACATAGATGGACATGATGCAGGAGATATTTCCCCCCTTGTTATCAGAAGATATTTGATTTGACCACAAAATATTTCAAGTTGTCAAGTAATTTCATCAACTAATAATGCGCAATCGTGCTGTACTGTTATAATAATTATACATGAACCAAGCTAGGCTTCTGCAATACAAAAATTTTAATGAAGTGAACCCTCACCAACCAGCAATAATTTCGCAATTGGATTCACAATTGACATCACAGTTCATGTGTGATTAAATCTAGTTATTACAGATGCCCCCACTAAGAAAATGCCAAACGTGATATTTGAAAAAAAAAAAATTTGAAGATAAGGATTATCTAGTGGACAAGTAAATACCAGAAAAGTATCTATCAAAATTATTTTTTTGGATAGCAGTAGTTTCTTTATAAGTCTGCATATGATCAGGTCAATACCAAAAGATGTGGTGCATGTTCGTAAAAGGTAAAATCCAGACCAAAGCTATAAAAGTTGAAAATTTAAGTAAACTAATATTTTTCGCCAAATAAGAAAAAAAAAAGGGCATAATTCTTTGTTTATCTCTTTCCTAACAGTGGTTTTTGACTCTGACTCTGCTTCCTACTGTGTAATGTCAAGTTTGAAAAAAAAAAAAACAAAAAGAAAAAACCCACTAAAACCTATACATGTTCAAGTCATAAAAACTGGAAACTAAGTAATAAAATTCTGTTCGGCTTTGTTAAGAGGGGGAGGGGGGGGGGGGGGGGGGGAGGGAATTTAAGAAATAATATTGATTATCTCTTTCCTAGTAGTGGTATTGACTCGTACTCTTATTCGTATTATCTGCTATTGAACTTTCAAAAAGGAAAAGAAAAACAAAGGAAAATGAGGAGACCACTGAAACCTGTGCAAATGCAAGTCAATCCTAAATGCTCAGAATCCACCAAACCCCTGCTTTTAGTCTGTTTTAGAGCCTTACCTTTTAGACCTAAAAATGCAAAAATACCCGCAAAATACCCTGTATCCGTTCCATCTAATAATAAACCCTAATCCCAAGATTTAAGCCATTGTGACAAAGTTCTAAGGAATAGTGGAGGAGTTCAAAGGATGAAGACATAGCACCAACCCATATATATTTTTATTATTATTATTTTAAGCAGCAACAACCCACAAAAAAATCATTTTAGAAATATCTCGTTTATAACGGCTATTGTTAAATGGTTCTTTTAAAATTTCCTGCTTTCTCCTAATTAATGCACACGGAACACGGTTCTTAATTAACTCTCGTATTATAATCAATACATTCAATTATTATACAAATAACTAAGTCAGAGTTAATTAAATAAGACCATGATACAATTTTATTCGGTCAACAATTGCCCCCATTGGTATTAATTTCTTTCCTCTTTTATAGCCACATTTGAGACAAGTAACTAAAAAAGTAAAAACAAATTCAAAATTACGAAACTAACCTTGCGTCTCAAGTGCCAATCTGACAGTGTACCCAACCTCCAGAAGTCGATTCACCACGGCGAATCCAACGAACGAGATCCCTCCAGTGACACACACAACCCTCTCATCTCCCTCCACTTCATCGCCTCCAGTCGATCTCTTCACTGAAGCGGGTTGCATCTTCAACCCGCCTCCACTGTTGCCTCCTCCCGCGCTGCCACGTAGCATCTCGCGCATCTCCTCCACCTCCGCCTGGAGCGATTGCATGCTCCGCAAGACTCCCATGGCGTGCGATTATCGATTTCGCGATGTCAATTTTGTGATTGATTTCGTGTTGATTGAATGGAGAGGTTTGGTAACTTGGTTTGGTTTGGGAGAGAGAAACTTGAAAATGAAAATAGGACCGTTTCAGAGTATATATAGTACAAGATCAAAACCATGGAGGTTGGGGAAGGTGCGATTATTTATGATCTATGTGGCAGATGTCATATAATATTACGTACAGCGAATCACTGACAAACATATAACACATTTTACCCAGTGTTAGGTATGTCGGACGGGTCTGAAGAACAGGAATTAATTATATGCGCTCGATCTGCGTTTAAGTTGCTTTTTAGATCCTATGAGGGAATGACACATGTCAGAGGTTGCAAGAAATCGGGTCATACGAAGCGGCAAGGTAGGTGTGGGGTCCACTTGGGCCCACTATGCTTTTATGTTTTTGTCCGCCTCATTATGGGCCGCCCAAGGAATCGGATATTTGACAAGTAAATAAGTAATTGAATTATTTGTCAAATAAGCCCTCAAATACATTGATTTCGTGAAATGCATGTATTGGAAAAGCCTCATTTAAAAAAAAAATAATAATAATAATCTATAAAATGCCGTTGTAATAATAATATTAATTTTTACAAAAATGAAGAAAAATATAATATCTTTCTTAATTTAAATGGCAATTTGTTATTCAGATTTAATCAAATTCAATAAATTAAGATAGTGGTCACAATTTAGTATTTTTTACTATTTTGAGGAATTAATTAAAATTTAAAATTTTACAGGGATCTTTTTGTAACTATTTGGATCCTACTGCAGACGGATTGTTGGATCCGCATGCATGCGCTGACCGTTGGATATTACACATGACAGATTATTAGATGGATATAATAAAAAATTAAAATGGGTCAAATTTGAGGCATTGAGAGGAGTGGAGGGGTAGTTAGGATTTAGAAGGTGATGAGAAAAAAAATACTAATAATAATCTATGAAATGCTGTTGAAATAATATTTTTTTTAAAAAATGAAAAAAATATATACTATCTTTCTTAATTAAATTGGCAATGAGTTATTTAGAATTAAACAAATTTAATGAAAGTGGTCTCAATGTAGTATTTTTTTTTACTAATTTAAGGATGATTAAATTAAATTTAAAATTTTACAGGGAACTGTTTACAAGTATTATAATCTAGATTGAATATTGTTTAAATTTTACCGTTGGATAGTACACATGACAGGTTATTAGATGGATAGAACCACTGTTTTAAAAAATCAAAATGGGACAAAATTGAGGCATTGAGAGGAGTGGAGGGGTAGTTAGGATTTGAGAAGGGGATGAGAAATTCCATTTAGACGGCTTTTCATCTTTGGCTTCGTCATGGTTGATTTTTCTATACTATAAAAATTTTATACTTTTTTTGTAGATGTCGATGTCAATATGCAAAAAGCAAACATGTTTCTTATGACGGATGTAAGCATTTGTTATGGTAAATATATGTTGATAATTATGCAATGAGTTATAATCACAGAAAAGTAAAAAGAACCATGTGATGTTTGTGATTATTATTTAACAATGCTAATAGCTTTAAGCATTTTTATGTAACTCAATTTTAAGTTTTAGAATTTAATACAGGCGATGTTTATCTTCCGAAGATAACGTTAAGCATCTTTCTATGGAAAAGCAAATGTTGACTGAATATTAAATTATTATTAATTAGTTTAGTTAGGTTACAATTTGAGCCTCAATAATTGTATGATAGAGTGCTATTTCAATTTCTTTAAGCATCTCAAACTTATTTATAAAAAGTTTTTTAAGTTTGATAGCAACAATTGAAAACAGCTTATATCATCCCAGTTGATTCAATTATAAAAAATGTCTGAACTTAGCTAATATATTATTGGTAGCAGATTAACTCAGATACTTCAAAACAATTAATTCCAGATAATTCTCATATATCATACCACTCGAGTCACTATTATTTTAAATTTTACTGAATATCACTCACATAATCAGTAGCAAATCAAGTCATCAACTCAAATATGTTTACATTATTTTAGATTAATTATCATTAGTAGCAGGCTCATTTTAAGTTGTGGCACTAGTGTCATTTCTGTGTTTTAATTATCCTTACTCTTTATAATAAATATGCAAAACCGACTTTTGTTTCTATCAAATTTGATCGTATGGTAACAAGTGTCATTTCTGTGTTTTTCTTTTTTTCCAATTCGGAAGAACTACTTTTAGCAATTGAAACACCAAAAATTATTCACCCATATTAGTGATGTCTATGAGGAAGATTCAATAGCTAAGAACACATCAAGGATTCCAACTAGTTGCATGGCTTTTGAAACTCAAATTGACCTGCCTGGGTCAAGGATTGCACAAGGCTTTAAAAGTCTACCAAACTTTCAACATATCGGTCCGTTGTAAATTAAGGTATTACGGAGTCGTCGTTTCCCGCGGGATTTATGACTGTACAAAGTTATGGAGATTTTATAGCACGATTTTTAATGCAATAGGAATCGTTGATATTCACACAGAAAAAATTTGTCAATAGGTGATAGAAATCGGAATTAGGGAAAAAATAAACAACAATACGATAATTGATAGTAACTATAATTTTTTTTATCGCAATTCGCTTTCTCATAATATCTAATATTTTCGAGTAAATTTAATTTGTACATCATATCTTCTTCGCTGAAAAATCTTCTAACCAGTACGTGTATTATACTGTTATCAGTGACGGAGCCAGAAAATTTTTCAAGGGGGTTCACCAAATTAATAATATTTAAATTATTGCATTAAATTTAGATAAAATTGAACTCTATATCATCAAACATCAATTACTTTAAAATTCAGATTATAATCAAAATAATTAAACAAAATATATGTCTCCAGTATACATCTATTACTTAAAAAGCTAAAAAAAAAAATGCAAAATACATTCTAATCAAGCAAGCTCTAGCTATCTTCTTCATCTAATTGTACTCGTCGAGATCTCATGCTTTGAAATCGGCGTAATATGGCACTGTTGGTGACCTTCTCAAGGATCTCATTCTCTACATAAGTCACCAAACAATCATTCATCCATTGATCACACATTTTGTTCCGCAAATCATTCTTAATATACTTCATTGCTGAAAAGACCCTCTCAACCGATGCCGTTGCAACCGGTAAAATTAATGCCAACTTCAACAACAAGTAAACTTGTGAATGCACTCTATATTTGCCGGTCTCAACCATTACTCTAGCTAAATGACCAAGTCCATTCAAGTTAGAGAACTCATTCATTGTACGCACATCGGCAATGTAATTTTCTAATTGATTTGGAAGAGCTAAAAGACTTGGATTAGAGAACTCACAAGGATAAAAAGAAGCCAATTTGAGTAACTTTTCTGTATTGAATGATTGAAATGAGTCTCTTGGATTTAGGCAAGACACACAAAGAAGCAATTCTGAATTTATTTCATCAAACCTATTGTTAAGCTCTTGCAATTGTGTGTCTATAATTGCACAAAAAATCTCTACACGATAATGATGAAAAAAAGTAATATGAGGAGCATTACGGGCTGATTTACCTTGCAATACATACCTCTCTTCCATATTAGGTATGTTTATTAAATGATTTTTGCAGAATGAAGTGGCATCACTTATAACAGATTCCCATCCTTTCTCTCTGAAGACTTGCAAGCGCTGTTTTGCTACCATTACAAGAGACATTGCATTTTCAATATCTTGATCCTTTTTTTGCAATGCCAAAGAAAGCTCATTTGTTATTCCCAAAACATTCTTCATTAAGTGCATCATTAGGACAAAATCAAAATCTTGCATAAATTTTTTCAAACGGTTTGCTTCAGCTTTTTGCTCTTGCTTAGTGCTATCTTTGCCAATTATCTCGAGTACATCAACAATACAAGAGAAATTTGCAATCAAGTTTAAAATGCATGAATAATGAGAACCCCAGCGTGTCTCAACTGGTCTTTGAAAGCCAAGTTCTTGATTTGATCCACTTCCAGTTTGCAAATCACCATGGCTTAATCCTTCTATGATCTTAATTGTTTGCTTTTCTCGAATTAACTCTCGCCGCTTTGCTGAACCTTTCATCACATTGGTGATTTTATTCACCAAAACAAAGAACCCATCAGCTTCATCATTTCTCCGTGCGACATAAACTAGTGCTAACTGAAGTTGGTGAGCAAAGCAATGAATGTAATAAGCAGAAGGATTTTCTCTTAATATCAAGCTCTTCAGACCATTAAACGGGCCATTCATATTGCTAGCACCATCATAACCTTGACCCCGTATCTTTGACAAACTCAAGTTGTGCTCACCAAGTAAAGATGTAATTGCTTCTTTTAAAGATGAGGCACAAGTATCTCGAACATGAACAATCCCAATAAATCGCTCCAAGACAATGCCTCTTTTGTTCACATAACGCAAAACAACCGCCATTTGTTCTTTTTCCGAACACATCACATGATTCATCAACCAAAATACCAAAAAAGTCATCTCCAATATCACTTATTATTATTTTCAAGATTTCTTTTGCTGCACAATTAGCTATATCCCTTTGGGTCTGTCTACATATCATTTGTAAATTTTTTGGAGCATTCTTTAAAACCACCCTACTCATCTCTTCCCTATCTTCAGAATAAACTTTTAAAAACTCTATAAAATTACCTCTATTATGGGATTCTTCTGATTCATCATTTCCACGAAAAGCAATGCCTTGATGGAGGAGTAATTTGGCAGTAGTAATTGATGCATTCAACCGAATCCGGTAATCACGCTTAGATTGCTTTGTTTGTCTATCAAGACAAGTTTCTATTGATTGTCTCTGGTTCATCAAAGCATCACATTTCTTCATTGCCTGATTATGAAAACTATTAGGCCCACCAACATGTCTATCCAATCTCTCCTTCTTATTCCAACCTTGAAAACCCTCTATTGTAAAAACATCACCTCCTCCTTTTTTATTATCCTTAAATAGATAACAATATAGACAGTACACCTTGTGACTTGATTCACTATATTCTAACTATCCCGCATAATCATCATACCATTTAGGATTGAATTTTCGCCACACACCGGCTATCTCAACTGGTTCAAACATGCATGCTTTAGGTTGATTTGGACCTCTATTTAAGTAAAATCTTCTAATTTCATCTCGCTTATTTGGATCATACTCCAAAATCTTCTGTCTTTTTGCAGGATCAATAGGATAATTTTTCAGGTTAATATGAACTCGTTTAGGAGCTTGAGAGATTGAAGTACCATCATGGGGTTGCTGTCTTTTTAAGAATTTCTCCATAGTCAATCTGGTAGAGAAATATCAAGGATAGAATTAGAATTATAAAATTAAAATATTACATTATTTGATATACAGAAATTGAGAAAAGTTTCAGACTTGTTTTAAGTTCGAATTTGACTTTCATATCAGACTTTAGGAATTCCATAAACAAAAAATAAATAAATAATTGATTTGACAAATAAAAGAGCCAATTGAAAGCCGCAGCACAAGGGGGATGGCCGGATGGGGTTGTTTCGCGCAGTACCTTTATCTAATTATCTCTGATTGTTCTTGCAAAAGAGCTTCTAAAGATGATTTTTTTTTCTGATCGTTCTCGCACTCGCAGGTCACCAAGAGGGCAAAACCATTTACCTAGTTTGATTTCAGTGTGTAAAGTGAGTAAAGTGAAATTGGGGAAAGGGAAAAGCCGAAAAGGTAAAGGAGGAAACTTGGAAAGGTTACGCAGCATATAACTTTTTTTTTTTTTTTTACTTCCATAATTTGTTTTCTATTCCATGTCATTGCTTGACTGGGCCATGAGACTAAACATTTTGGACCATCTTTTGGTGGCCCACAAAGCAAAATTGAAAAGAAGTAAAGAACAATTCTGTTTTTGAAATGAATTGTTTTATTGCTTATGGTAATAATAATGCTTGATAAACATAAATTTTTAATCTACCAAAAACGACCTTATAAAGAAAAATTGTATAAAATATTTATGGGGTTCACCAATGGAAACTCACCTAAAATTTTATGGGGTTCAAATATATGGTGCATGTAGCAAATTTATATTTTATAATTACAAATATACATATGTAACAATATTTTTTTAAAAAATAGGGGTGACATTGACACCCCTAGGCTTCACTTAGATCCGTCTCTGACTGTTATGTAGGCGTGGTGATATATCGACAATTGATAAAACTTTTTACAAGAATAAAAAGAATAAGATGATAAATATCTTCTTTGTGATTTAGATATGCTGTATAAAAAATTTGGTATAATTAATTGTTGACCATGAAAAAATGAGTTGTAATTATTAAACTGCTTGATAGACGGCCAACTAATTTTAAACTTACAATAAATTTGATATAAAATTTATCTGAACTATTAATAAAATACTTATAATTTTTATAATATTATTAATGACTACTTAGTTGTTGAATTTATGATCCTCTTTTTTTTTTAGCTGTTACCGCGCGCATCGGCGCATGCCTTCCGAGCTAGTAGTCAATAAAAGGGAGGTTTCTCCACTTTTTTTTTTTTCTTTTTCTTAATTTTTACTAAAACCGAGTGTTGGTGCTGATATTACTCGGTTTCCTATCTAGATATGAGCCAGAACGTAGATTTTTATAGCTAGAATTTTTTTATTTATGTTGGACATTGTTCTATTGTTAGATTTACTTTTCTATTGCTAGATTTAATTGATGCACTAAATCTAGAATTTTTTTAGCAAGATTCAATTTTCTATTAATATCTACTTAAAAATCTAGCAATTTATTTTTGATAGGCTTTTCTAAATCTTGTAATATCTAATGTAGCAATTTGGAAAGGTCTAGCAATTTATTTTTGCTACACTAGATATTATAAGATTCGGAAAAGTCTATCGAAAATAAATTGTTAGATTTTTAAGAGCTATTAATTGGAAATTGAGTTTTGCTAAAAAATTGCTAGATTTAGTATATCAAGTAAATCTAACAATAGAACAAGATCCAACATAAATTAAAAAAATCTAGCTACAAAAATCTATGTAAAGATCATCTTTCTTACAGTGAACCTGTAAATTAATTGGAAACAGTCAACTCTCTAATCCAAAGGCGAAAGGCAAGAGTTTCTCAAAGTTCTTCTGTGACGCTACTTTATAGCATGTCGTAAGGTAATCAAGTCGTAAATGCTGATTCAACAAACTTGCGCTATTAATTTCAATTTCTCTAAAAAAATGGTAACATAAAAGGTTTTTTTAATTAAAATACTAGTGGCTGAAAATATCTTTTCTAAAGAAAATATTTTTATTTGTTTTGAATAGTAACTGTAGACTTATCCGGATCAACAATATTGAGAATAAATTTTCTGTAGCGATAAACAATGAGGATTTTATTCTAATTTGATGATATCTGATGTTAGCTGATATAAGTGGATGGCTTCAAAGATCTTCTTTTAATATATATATTTATTTACGGTTGAAATATGATTTTGGACCCACTAGCTACATGAATGATAACTCCAGTCTCCAGTTAAGCGCAAACAGATTTATTTGGCTCCCTGTCAGTGGCGATTTTGTTTTCTATTAGATCAATTTGGATAACATCAAGAAAAGAACAAATATCATTGGTGGCAACACTCACTGTCAGCCTATATTTTAAATTCTCTAACAAAGTGGAGTTGGTGCTCTATATATCCGAATGTAATCATTATATATTAGATAAGCAATATGATAATTTAGCGACCATGTCATATAAATTGATAATAATGTGTAATTAAGTTATGTCTATCTAGTATAATCTAGATTGAATATTGTTTTATACTTCGATAGAGGAAAAAACTCTTCATTTTCTATTTCCTAGCACCTTGCTCGATTGCTTTAAATATGTGATTGTTGCTCTCAGAAGTTGAATTCCGATTGATGAGTGATTTATTTTTCATCGGAGAATTTTACCCATGAATCTCAAAGTATGAATTTATCAGTTCATTTTCAAAAGTATGAATCATGTTTACGAAAACAAAATAATTAATTATTATAATATTATAGATTGATAAATTATGAATCAATTGTTAACAAGAAATTGTCAAGTTCAAGACAATTGTTATTGTTATTACTATTATTATTATTATTTGAGATAATGAGATCAATCCTCTCAACTAATAGACATTGAAATATTTATCAGAAATCTTTAATTCGGGTTTCAAATCCATGACCTACAATTCAAGATATATTATTTTTTGTCACTGAATTAAGAGTTGATATTAAAAAAAATGGCTGCATCTATATTACGGATATATTTTAATTTTCCTTGTACACGATCGAAATTTACATTTTATTTTCAATTTCGTTTGCACTATGTCTTTATTATTTGGCGTATGTTTTTCTTCAGTTTCCTATTCTACGCTACTGGATTAGAAGGAAGTAAAAAAAATTTATTGGATTAAAATTGAGAACTTTACAATAAAGAAGGTTGAGTACAAATTCAACTTGTGACAATAAATTCACCTGTTCAATTAAAAAGAATACGAAAAATGGACTATTAATGAAAAATGTTGGTTACACATGTAGCCGGATAGCACCGAAGACCGAAGTCTATACCATAAATATGAAATTAGTTTTTTTTTTTTTTTTTTTTTTTTTTAGACAAGACTAGATAGGGACTATTTAGTTTTAAATATGAATGAAATTAGTTAAATGCTACTGTTGAGTACAACCTATAAATTGCAACAGTTGCCAACCGGTTAAATTGACCTATCAAATTATACGAATGTACTCTACTGAAACATACCCATTTCTAAATAGGACTAATGTTTCTTGTAGCGTACACATTTTTATTTCGGTTGGAAGTTGACGTTCGTGTATTACGACACAATTAATAATGAAAGTCTAATTTCATATAATTTGTAACCCATCAGGAAGTAGAGGTGGAATGTCTTGTAAAATTTTAGTGCCACTACGGTTGATTTTTTATGTGCTTCGATTTGGGAACATAAATATGTGTTGGAGGAAAGCAAGTTAAATCATTATTCATTGTTTACAAAAATATTATTATTTTTAGGGTAATCCTGTCATCAATATATTTTTAACATGAGCCTAAATCTAAATTATTAATTCAAAATGACGAATGGTTGTGATTGATTAGAGCTTGAATGAAGGGTCTAGATTCAAGCCCATGTTAAAAAAAAAAAAATCCATGGCAGAATTATCATTTTTTTTTATTGAATCTATTGACATGGGCGTGAAATCTATTTAATATATACTGGACTTAATTTTCTGTAAAAATTAGACAAACATTTTGAAAATTCAATTTAACTGATTTTAAATTTGAAAATAAACATATGTACATTAAAACAAATAAATCATATTATAGATTTTATAAATTTATAGGGGTCAATGCCAAAATTTAATAAATTATATTGTCCACAAGTTTGTCCTTTCTAATTTGTGCAATATTATGGTATTAATTGACAGGTAGAGTACGACAATGTTTGAGAAATTGGACCTAAACTATCTATGATGGTAGTAGTAAATGTGCGGACTTATAACATAATATGGTAATTATTTTTTTTACCACTAATGATTAATTAGTAATCGCATGGAAGGCTGCATAACTTTAGTAATTGATATTTTTATCAAGAAGAAAAATAATTTTACCATTCAATTAGTATGATGCATAGATCTTGATAGAGATCCAACTGCAGGGGATAATTATTGAAGAAAGTGCTAATAAACTTGGATACTTAACCCAAATTTGAAAATAATTGTAATGTTGTATTTTAAGAAAACATTATCTGGAATTAATTACTGGAGACTGTACTGTTGGTTTGGATTTGAATGGCATTACTTAAATAATGAAATAGTAAATCTGAAACACCTAGATTTAATCATTATTCGCAATAAAAGACCATGTCGACAGATTTATATATTGCTAATATCGATAAGATCAGATCTGAGATCTTATGGACCAAGCTGACAATGGTATGTCATATTGTTCCAGCAATTGGTGAATTGGTGATTTTTTAGTATATGTACTATTACTTTTTAAAGAAAAAACAAAAATGTTAGTATATATACTGTTAAAACTTAGGAACTAGTTGCATGATTTGACTGAAATACTTCTGAAACTTTGAAGAAGCATTTCCAAAGTCCAAACTAAACCAAACACCTCTAAAACTTCATTTAAAATAACTTTACTAATTCCCTATTTTATTTATAGAAATTAGAATCGGTTGACTATGACCAAGGACTAGAAGACAGAGCAAGAGGTCGCTTGGTCCCAGCCACATCAAGATCTTTTGTGACTAATACATAGACATCATTTTGTGCGGCGTTTCACTGTCCATACTTGTTACATTGCATCACAATTTCACTTGTGAGGGCTTCCACATAGGATCAATAGTACATAATTCATCTTTCATCGGTCAGTCTCAACTCTCAAGTGAGTCCGCGTCAAGTGTCAAAACGGGGTTTGGTAGCCGAAAGAGGCCACGTGACGCCCGCCAACTCGTCTGTTTTGAATTTTCATTTTTACCTGTCAGCTGAAAATGGCTTTGTTTTGCATTATTTTGGTATTAGGCTTGGTCAGGATTTTCCAATTTTGCTTCTCTTTGCTGGACGCCTGGCACTGATCAATCCTGATCCATGGTCTACTTATGATACTTCTTTAGAATTTGGTCCACGTTAATTTTATATAAAAAAGTTCGGAATTGATTGAAACATACGATTAATTAAGAATAATTTGATTATCGCTACTGCTCTGTTATAATTTTTAAGATATTAAATGGCACGCAACTGAAAAAATATTTTAACAAATAAAATTATGAGCGCTATAACCGCCATTAACTTCTGTCTCGCTATCGCTAGCGTCATTTATCTTTTGCTATACTTATACTACATAGTTTATGACATCTTTATTAATTTTTTTAATCTCTAATACATCCATTATACACGTTACTTATATATAATGCAATTTGAGCTTCTATAATAGTCATTATTATTTGCTATATTTTTTTAAGGACTTTGCGATGATGGACCGCGAGGAACTATTAAGTCCTTTATAATATAAAAAAAAAAAATATCCAGTTTAATTATTTTAGATAATAGAAATTTGTGTTTTCTTGTCATGTCGTCCATAATATTCTAACAATAATCTTACCAATCAAATTATAACCATTCAAAATCAATATGGAATACTCACTTTTTTTATAATGCATTGGAGCATGATCCTTTTTTTAATCTTTCTAATGTTCGGCTGACGTAGAAATGCGGATACTGTTTAATGTGCATTAATTATTTTCTTTAAAATAATTATTTTAAAAATTTATGAAGTTCTTGTATTGTTAGTTGAAGAGCTGTAAGGAAGAGGAGATCTAAATCAGAATATATTTTGGCAACTGTCAAGATAATATTTTGTTCTTCTAAACTTATTAATTTAAAAGAGAATCAAATACACTGTCGATTATTGTACTAATATACATCTAAATATTTGACGATTGTTGAAACAATACACCCTTAAATAATAAGACATTCCACACTTGAGTATTGTACCAATACACCTAATTAGTTTTACAATTTCTGTTAGAAAACCAAAAACAGATTAGAAGAGTTCAAGGGATATGAACTTAGAAGTTGGTGTTCATATCTTTTTAAAATAACTATGGAGTCAAGTCACTCGAATTTAAACATAGTCACAGAGAAATTTTAAACTTGATTTTAAATCCATAAAATTTACTTAAAATCTATTGAATTCACTCAATATGTATTGACCTTAGACCCTACAGATAGCAAAGTTACGCAATTAAGCACCGTGTAACGGCCATGATGCAATCTAATCAATAAATTCGGCTAGTTTGTTGGACCTAATGGTTGTACCTCTTGAAGAATCACTTGTGGTAATAAGCAACATCATAATCTTCTAGATCAGTTTTGATTCTTTTTTATGATCCATCTCCTTTCTCACTTGACATGAAATTGACATGCTGATAATTTCAAGCCGGTGAAAAGGTACTGAGATTATGCAAATAAATGGCGAAAAAAATCAAAACTACATTTACTGTTCATCAGAATTTTAAAAATCGAATAAAAATATACAGAATTTTAAAAATACATTTGCAAGATCGGATTCCTAGAATCCGATCAAACAAATCGCTTAAATCGGATTCCTGGAATCTGATCTAAGCTTTGATTGGATTCTGGGATGCCTATCAAAGCTTAGATAGGATTCCAGAAATCCGACCTAAGCCACGCACACCCTATATAAGCGAACTCTCTCCTCTCTCTCACCCCATTTCGTTCCTCTCGCGCGCGAAGGCCTCCAGCAGCACAAGAGAGATCAGGTATGGTTTTTTTTTTATATTTATTTTATTAATTTAATTTATTTTATTTAATTAGGTAATTAATGCAAAAATAGGATAAATATTGTAAAAATATTAAAAAAATTAGTAAAAAATCAGAATAAATATAAATAATTATAATATGTATATGAAAAATTTTTGCAATTGTTTTTGTACATTTTATAATTATGGATAAGTTAATTAGAAATTAGATAATTAATAGAAAAATAGGATAAATATTGTAAAAATATGTAAAAAATTAGTAAAAAATCAGAATAAATATAAATAATTATAATATGTATATGAAAAAATTTTACAATTATTTTTGTACATTTTATAATTATGGAGAAGTTAATTAGAAATTAGGTAATTAATAGAAAAATAGAATAAATATTGTAAAAATATGTAAAAAATTAGTAAAAAATCAGAATAAATATAAATAATTATAATATGTAATAGGAAAAAAATTTATAATTATTTTTTACATTTTATAATTATGGATAAGTTAATTAGAAATTAGAAAAAAGTAAATAAAATAATAAAAAATTGATATCATGATAGTGATATCATCCCGCAGTATCATGACATGATATCACTATCATGATATCACTAACATGATATCACTATTATTTTTTACATTTCACATTTTACATTTTGGGGCCCCTAACATGATATCACTATCATGATATCAATTTTTTATTATTTTATTTACATTTTCTAATTTCTAATTAACTTATCCATAATTATAAAATGTAAAAAATAATTATAAAAAATTTTCCTACTACATATTATAATTATTTACATTTATTCTGATTTTTTTACTAATTTTTTACATATTTTTACAATATTTATCCTATTTTTCTATTAATTACCTAATTTCTAATTAACTTCTCCATAATTATAAAATGTACAAAAATAATTGTAAAAATATTTCATATACATATTATAATTATTTATATTTATTCTGATTTTTTACTAATTTTTTACATATTTTTACAATATTTATCCTATTTTTCTATTAATTATCTAATTTCTAATTAACTTATCCATAATTATAAAATGTACAAAAACAATTGTAAAAATTTTTCGTATACATATTATAATTATTTATATTTATTCTGATTTTTTACTATTTTTTTTAATATTTTTACAATATTTATCCTATTTTTGCATTAATTACCTAATTAAATAAAATAAATTAAATTAATAAAATAAATATAAAAAAAAACCATACCTGATCTCTCTTGTGCTGCTGGAGGCCTTCGCGCGCGAGAGGAACGAAATGGGGTGAGAGAGAGGAGAGAGTTCGCTTATATAGGGTGTGCGTGGCTTAGGTCGGATTCCTGGAATCTTATCTAAGCTTTGATAGGCATCCCAGAGCTTAGATTGGATTCCAGGAATCCGATCTAAGCGATTTGTTTGATCGGATTCTATGAATCCGATCTTGCAAATGTATTTTTAAAATTCTGTATTTTTTTATTCGATTTTTAAAATTCTAATGAACAGTAAACGTAGTTTTGATTTTTTCGAAAAAATATGAGGCTACTTTTGGGCAATAATTAGGCCCATTCGTAGCCTGTTGCGCTAGTCCAATATTTTAGATTCTCAGTGGGCAGGGCCTAATCTCTAAACCTGTGAAACAAAACATAGATTATTTGCATTATTATTGTTGTTATATATATATTTGAGATTGGCTAAAATGCTTTGCAAAGCATAGAAGGTCTGTGCTTTGGAGTTTCTGTCCGTTAGATCGAGTTTAGATTTGTGCCTATATCGAATCTGATGGCTTAATCGGCAGCGCCTCATGCTGATCTTTCTTCGTTTCTCCGTTAATTTTGTTCTTCCCTTCTGTTTCTTTTAACTTTAACGCTGAAGCACAAACCCCATCTAACCTTCTGTCCAAAGAGAAAGAAAATCCTTTTTTTTTTTTTTTTGAATTACAGATTAAGGCCCATGGGCCGTCACAGTTTCCTTAAAAATAAAAAGAAAATAAAAAGAAAAAATAAAAAAAGGGGGGTCGCTAGATTGTTCCATCAGAAAAACTAATCCCCAAATCACTCCTTCGTCTTCTCCGGCTAGCATTCTCCATTTTTCCGACAGCTCAATATTTGAGAGTAAAATCGAGATATTCTTCATCAATGTGGCCTAGGTTAGCTTATTGCCGTGCATCTTTTAGTGCTTAGGCCAAGTTGAGCTCAGTGAGGATGAGTAGACGATGATGCTTCTTCCCCCGGTTGGTCGATTCGAAAAAAAACGACGGTCAAGAGATGATTGAATAGGCGGAGAGGTGTGAGGAAGGCTATTCGCATCGCCGTGTGAGTCGAGCTGAGTGGTACGGGCAATGTTAGCAAGAAGATGAGCCGGCCCCACAACCTGTCTTACGGCAAAAACGACGGTGAGGAAGTTGGTATGGTCGCGTAGGAGTTGACGTAGCTCATGAAGGGGTCGAGACGCATGCCAGCAGGGTAAGTTTTCCTCCCCAAAAACATTTAAAGATTCAACAAGTTGTTTGCAATCCGATATCAATAAGCATTTTGTGCAATTTGGAATGGGGTGTTCTAGCATCTGTTGTGCTGCTTGCAGGAGCGCTAGGGTTTCCACATGAAAAGGGGATTCGCCAATGCAGTGTATGGTCTGGTACTTGGTTAAAAGGCCTGTGTGATCATAAACCACATGTGCTAAGCCTGACCTCTTTTGTTGATCCCATGAAGCATCAACCAATGCTATGCAATCATTTGAAGATAAGTGTATTGTGCCCTGATGGTCTTTTCTATTAGGTTGCTAAGGTGTGATTGTAATATTTTGGAGGATATGCATATTCTGTATGATTTGGGTAGGGGATTGGGTTTGGCTATCGAATAAGTGTGTATTTCTAGCCTTCCATATGCACCATAAGAGATTACAAAATGTAGAGAATTGCTGCTCATTAAACATTGTTGAGAGGAAATGGAAATTTTCAATAAAATGAGGAGAGAGCATATCAGTCCTAAGAGAAAATTGTGAGGAAAACCATACCAGCCTTGGGATAGTGCATTGGAATAAAGTGTGAGTTGTTGTTTCTATGGCATTGTTGCAAAGCTGACATGTGGGGTCTATTTGAGGAATAATAGTATGCATTTTGTTGCTTGTTAATAGACCATCATGTAGTGTTCTCCAAATAAATGTTTTGACTCTTGGTTGCAGGTTCTTGGAGACCCAGAGGAGTTGCCAGAGTTGTTTGGGTATGATAGGTGGTTGTTGGGGTGGTCCTTCAATAGATTTAAGGTATTGGTATCCCTGTTTGGTACTGTAGTTTCCAGATTTTGCATAAGTCCAGATAAGCTTATCTTTCAAATTGGAATTAAAGACTGGCTTTTGTGCATGTTCTATAATGTTGGAACAATGGTTGGTACTTAGAAACTGGTTTAGAGCTTGTATATTCCATTGGTCAGTTTCTGAGTTGAAGACTTCAGAGATCATGGGGTTATGTAAGAATCTTTTACGATTTGGTCTGTCCCATCCAGGGTACCAGGGTTGAAATTTTGTAGCTATAGTAGTCCCATTATTAATTTGCCAAAAAGAGTCCTTTAAATGTGGCTTTAGGGACTGGATATCTTTCCAAAGCTTACTGGTACCTTTAACTTTTGTAGTTCCCCAAATTTCCCTATTTGAGCAGTATTTGGCCAACACCAATTGGATCCAGAGCTTGTGTTTGTTAGAAGCAACATCCCAAACTGCCTTGAGCATAAGTGCTTGATTGAAGGTATGAAGGTCTTTTAGAGCTAAACCTCCGTCATCCCAATCTTTTGTAATTTTATTCCATGCAATTGGTGTGAGAAATTTGGCTTGAGTCTTACCCCAGAAAAATCTTCTAAAAACTGAGTTAATAGAGTTAATTGTTTTCTTTGTAAGTAGGGAGACGGACAGAGAATAAACTGGAATGGAAGAGAGTGTAGCTTTAAGGAGAGTCAATCGACCTGCATGGGATAGAAGATGCATTTTCCAACAACCAATTTTGTTTGTAATTTTTTGTAATAAATTATGATGTGTAATGCTATTGTATTCAGGGGTTGTGAGATGCAGACACCAAGGTATAACTCTTTACTTTCTCCTCTATTTGCTTGCCATGTTGATGTGATTTGTTGTCGCAGCTTCTCTGTGCATGTGTTACTAAACCAGATAGTAGATTTTTGGGGGTTTATTTGTAGGCCGGAGAGGACTGAAAAAGTATTGAGAGTGTACCGTAGATGTAATGTTTCCAGCATGCAACAATTGACAAATAAAATGACGTCATCAGCATAAAGGGAATGAGTGAGGGTAGGGGCATTAGGTACCAACTGAAGTCCTTGAATAGTGTGTTGTTGGAGACGCCATTTTAGTAACCGAGATAGCCCTTCCATTGCCATAATAAACAGGTAAGGTGAGAGTGGGCATCCCTGCCTAAGACCACGAGTAAGGGTAATGAATCCCCCTCCTTTGAAATCTCCATTTATTTTAATGTAAATTTGTCCTTTATATAGGCAGTTTGTAATTAGGTCAATCATCGCTTGTGGTAATCCAAGTAGTTTCATGACTCTGTCAAGGTATGGCCAGCGGGGAACATCAAAAGCTTTCCTTGTGTCGGCTTTAAGTAGATAAGCTTCGATGTTGAAGGAAGCCGATGAAAAAGAGTGCATCACTTCCTTAATTAGGTGTATATTGTCCGTGATGCAGCGTCCTTTTAAGAAAGCAGACTGTGATATGTCAATTAGGTAGGTCATATGCGGTTGAAGTCTATTCACAATGATCTTCATTAGTAGTCGATAGAGTATTTTGCCAACACTAATGGGACGATAGTCTGCAGGGGTCTGGGCAGCTTCAGTTTTCTTAATTATGATGAGGCGACACTGGAGCCATTGTTGTGGGGCCTGTCTCGATGTGAAGCAATCTTGAATTTGTTGAGTCAGGTCGTCACCAATGGTTGGCCACATATGTTGTAGAAATCGGGTTGTTAGTCCATCAGGTCCAAGTGCACTATCCGGCTTCATTGAAAAAAGTATTTGTTTAACTTCAAGTTTGTCAGGTATGCGACATAGATTAAAAGCTTCAGATTCAGGAATACACCGGTCCGTAGAAGTAAAGATAGGTTGAAACCATTCATAATCAAAATTTATTTCATTAATATTAGTAAGAGATACATGGGGATCCAAGTACAAAGATTTAAAAAATAGAACAATTTCTTTTCTAATATGGTCTTCTTTAGTAACAAGGTCCCCTGATGGAGTGAGAATCTGAGAGATCAAGTTTGATTTGCGGCAGACAGTGGCTTTTAGATGAAAAAATTTAGTATTCTTGTCGCCTTCTTGGGCCCATTGCTGTCTAGAGCATTGTTTCCAATATTCAGTTTCCATCATCTCTATTTCTTGTCTTTTCTGGAATAAAAAATTTTCTCTGTTGTAGTCTTGTTGGGTCGGGTGTAAGCTTTGAATGTGCAAAAGTTCCGCATCTATGGCCGCCAGTTGTTTTTTAAAAGAGTGTTGTCCCTTGGCCCAAGCTTGAATTTGCTTTGTGAGATTCGTCATTCGATCTTGCCAGGTTGAGTTAGGCCTAGTTGTCCATGCATGTTCACATAATTGTTGAAACTCAGAGTTGATATACCACATATGTTCGATTCTGAACTTTGGACTCCTTTTCTTGAATTTTTCCATGCTGAGTAGGATAGGGTTATGGTCACTTTTAATCCGTGGTAGATGCTTGACTGTAGAGTCCGGATACAAAGCCAACCATGATGGAGTTACTAGGAACCGGTCTAAACGCTGATGAATTGGTTGTGGTATATGCTGTCGCCCTATCCATGTGTACGTCGGTCCATTGTAGCCCATGTCCAATAGTCCTGAGTCAAAGATAAAACGCTGAAAAGCTCTGTTATCCATACCTAGTTGGGGGTTTCCTCCAAATTTATCCCGGGTGGATGCGATGGCGTTGAAATCGCCAAGTAGACAGACCGGTTTGTTGAGGTTGATAATTTCTGCCAGAATTGCCCATAGTTGTTTGTTAGTCCTTCTACTCGGGTCCCCATACACTCCAAGTAAGTACCAGAATTGTGCATGGATGATGACTTTGGCCCATATGTAATGCTGTGTAACATCCAGTACCTGTAAATTGACATTATTGGACCATAATAGGGCCGTACCCCCTGATAGCCTATGTGCTGGGAAAAAAACATGGTTTGGTAATGGCATAGTGGGTAGTAATCTCTCCATTTTTCCACCGGACGATTTTGTCTCAGAAAGGAATGCAATTTCAGACTGGGTGGAGAGAAGGAGGTCTCGCAAGAACTGAACTTTCCGTGGCCCTCCGATACCACGGCAGTTCCAGCCGAAAATTCTCATATAGGCGGAGGAGGCGAAGTCCTATTCGCCTCCTTAGCTTGGTCAAGAAGATATGGAACAGCAATCTCTGGTAAAGAGTGTATGGAATCCATCAGTAGGGTATTGCAGGTGGGTGCTCGCTTAGCTGTTCGGGTCCTTGCAATAAGCGGTTTCGACCCGAGTATGTTCTTGGTTGTTCTAGGTGAGCGGGGTGGGAATTTAGTTTTATCAGTGGGGATTGGGTGGGAGTCGGCCTGAAATGTAGACTGGGTTTGTAAGAGTTCAGGTAATTCTATGGTAGGAAGGGGTATGTTTAGGTCTATAGTTGCAGAGGCAGCTATGTCAGGAATGTTGTTTGGGGAAGGGTAGGTGCTGTTCTGGGTTGAAGGGTTGGGTAGATTCAGACGGTTAGGCGATGAGAGTGGCAGTTCAGTATCTAGGTCCGAGTGAGCGGTCATTGAGAGTAACGGTATGGGTATGAGCGGTTGTACCTTGGAGGAAGGGAATTGTACAGGTTTGCTACGATCGCTTGCCGCCTGTCGGAGCTCGTTGGTACGAGTGGGGCAGTCAAAATTGTCATGTCCAATACGGCCATAATACCTGCAATATTTCCTAAGTTGTTCGTAGATTACCTGCACATACGTCTCACCATGGTCTGGGTCTTCAATGGGTATAGCCGTGTCAATACTTTCATCCACAGGCAGCCGAACACATCGACGAAAATAGGTGTTAGGCCCTTTGGTAATTTGCTTGATATCAGACAGTGGGTCACCTATGGATTGAAAAAGCATATCCAGACCTTCATCAGTGACCAGTTGCGGGGGTATGCCATGTAGTTGTACCCATACTTCCATAGTGCTAATGTCTGGCCTGTCAAGTTCTTGCTGGCTTTGGACGGGTTGAACAATGACCGGATTCCCATTAAGGTCCCAAAAGCATTTGTCTAAAGCCCTGTCGAGATCTTCTTTTCTAGCAAACTGAACTTGGAAAGTGTTGGTAGTAGCGGTTGGTTTAAAGACAGTATTCTCATGGGCACGCCAGGCACGCTTCATAGAATGTTCAATAGTAGAAACGTCGATAACTCGGTGAGAAACCACTCGTGTCAGAACAACAAGTGCCAGATCAAGAGGATAGGAAGGGCGGGTGGGCAGTTTAAGCACTGGCCGTTTCCGAGAGTGACCGGAAGAGAGAGCTGCAAATTGGTTTAGAAGGTCATCTGAGGGGTTCATTGTGTGAGGGCATTTTGAGAGAGATGCAGGATGTGGGCCTAGGATTGATGGGAGAGGCGATGAGAGGTCTGTTATGGCAGTGGTTTTGGGGTTATTATAGAAAACAGGAGAATAGATGATCGGGTTTGTAGTATGAAAAGGTAGGGGTGGAGAGTTATGACAACATTTATTCAGGGGAGTGGTATGTATGGTCATTGGGTGTGCTGATATGTTCTGGGGGGTGCCTTTAGAAGAGATATCGCTAAGAGATGTGTGTCATATGTGACATGCGCCTCTCCAGATTCCGTGTGACAATTATTGTTTTGTGGGAACAGAGGGAGAACGTCCTCATCAGAGAAAGAAAATCCTAGGCCAGCCTTCCTGGCTCTCTCTTTCTACCACCAGATTAGCACCTCACACTGTGCTTCTCCTCTTCTCGCGGCTCTATTCACCTCCTCTTCTCGTGACTCTTTTTCACTGGCTCGGCACCTCTCTCCGCCTCCTCTTCTTGCAAAAAGTTCCTAAACAATACTAGCTTCATCGACTTCCTTGCAATCAGTTGCGACAGATACTTTTGGCCCTTCGTTTCCCCCTACAACTATCAATTTTCTCATTTATCGGTACTATCTGTCTCAATTTCTTGGCAAATTATGCAATTTCTCAAAAAAAATTACAACACTAGCAATTTATGCAATAAGCACATGCCACTTATACTTGCCAAAATATGTAATTTCTTTGAATTATTATGCAATTTCTGATTGACTGGTACGAACTGTCAATATTTACATTTGTTTTTTTTTTCGAAAAAAGGAGACAATTTGAACTGACCAGATATGTTTGTAGAAATTACAGTAGCACGATAACAGTGCTACAAAAATATTGTCCTGTGAAGAAATATAATACACTTCAAATAATACTAGACCCATTATTTTTACATGAACTTGCACGTATGGAAAAGAACTTTTTTGAATGGAAGAACAAATCAATATTGGTAATATTCAGGACACCAGGTGGAACTCTTAACCTAGGTTGTTTCTAATTCTGTAGTCATTTTTATTAGAGACTGTGCAATGAGAAGAAGGAAAAGGACAGGGAAACAAGCCAGGGAAGGAGAGACTGGCGTAGAAGACTTGGTTGAAAAAAAAATGCTAGATGTGTGTATACTGGTATTGTTAATGTCATAAAGCCTGGATGTTATTTTGAATGTTAATATCAATGATTTTAAAATTTTTTGTGTTGTTGAAATGCTTGATTTTGTATATCCGAATTATATGATGTTATTTTGTTGATTCCATTTAGCTAGATGACTAGATGAGAATGTCATTTTGGTGGAAGGAAATGTGCAATAGATGAAAATGTCATTTTGTTATAGACTTCAACTATGTTTTTTTTTTTTTTTAAATGATGTTCAAATATGCCTTGTTAAAATGAACATAAAGTTCTTATTCTAACACAATTTGCAGGTATAAACGTGCCTATATTGCACTTAAGTGAGAATTTATAAATATGTCAAAAATATTAATTAATTTTGTATACAATCAAGCCATAACAATATTGCATGCAAGCAGTACTCCAAAGAAATTGAAAATAGAATTGTTGTTTAACAGACGACAGCTGCAAAGAACAAATTTATATAAAAAAAAAACACATTCATTTACAATATGCGTCACAGAACGACCATTAAATGAAACTAAAACTTTATTTTTCACTTGTAGCTTCTTAATTTACAACATTAACACTAGAAATTGAAGCAAGCTACATATCTCTTTCTCGTCCAATCAGATGTAAAAGTAAATTCTCCATTGTTTTAAGTATCCTTATTTCCTTGCCATCTTTGCATATCCTTGTTTTAATCTGTAGCAAATTGAAAATTAAAGTGCAAAATTGCAAATGACCCCAAAATTGCAGCTGAGTTGGCATTGTTCAAATGTCAAAATTTTCACATAATCAAAACATGTTGGTTCCTAAATTAAAGCAATAAATCACACAAATTTGTGATAGAAGTGAAGCATGTGTTACAACAATTTCAAAAGCAATTTTACCAGAAACTACTTGTCAGAGCCACTTGCCTTTGCAGAAAAAGAAGTAAAATAAACATAGCCATTAGTAAAACAACTCTAGCATTCAACTATATTTATACCATGTTCAAGTAACCCTAACAAAACAAGAGAACTTCTATATGATGAGATATTTAGCCAATTAGGATTAGTGACCATTAATTAAGAATTGATGAGATATTTTGGCGGCTGGTTTATATGCTTCACTGCTGTCTATATATACCAGTACACTCTCTTGTAACACATACAATTCATAATACAGTTGATTACTCTCAAACTATCTCTCTACACTGTCTCTCTGTCTCTCTAATCACAAACTCGTTCAAAAATAAAAAGAAGCAATTTCCTTGTCATCTAGGTATGGTAGCTTGGAGTTCGCCTGATTGACAAGTTAGGTTTAGGGTTTCTCTAACTAGTTAGAACTGAAAATGCAGTACAATATAAACAAAAATTTCCTAAATTCCTAAATATCCTTGAGCACAATTTGACAAGCTTTCTCTAACTAGCTAGGTTAAGGGTTCTACCTAATGCCTCAATCGGCATTGCACAAATGCCAAATTTTCTACACAATCAAAATATGTTCTTTGGAAATTCAAAGAATCAAACTTCTCAAGAATATTCTTTCAGACAAATTGACCGCGCCAAGGAAAAAAATTACACAAATTTGGAAAAAAAATTTGAAAAAATAGACCTAATTTAACACCATTATTAACATGAGAAGTTAAGATCCAGAGAGAGACAGACCAGATGGTCTTTTAGGCTCATTTGGACCGTGGGTTCATCAGGGGTTTCGAGGCAAGAGAGAGAGAAAGGGGTCCGTCTAGGCTTTCGATACTGGCGCGGGTTGGGAGAAAGGGTTAGTGGCGCTAGAGTGGTGGGGAAAGAGACGAGATGGGTGAGGAGAGACAAAGAGCCAGCAAGACTTCGCGTGCTCGAGAAAGACACAGCGCCACTAGACGTCGGGAGACTTGGTTTCCGAGAGGGAGGTTCTTTCTGCGTCGTGGTAAGAGAGAGATCGAGGGAGGAAATCCGCCGAAAGAAATTGGAAGGGGCGCATAGACAGCTAAGGTTAACGGGAGAAAGAAGGAGACGGAAGGATAAATTAAAAGAAACGGAAAAAAGCAGCGCTGAGGCTCTTAAAACATCAACGGCTCGAATTTTATCAAAGCACGAATCTAAACGTGATCGGACGGTTTTAGAACACTAAAGCATAGACCCTCTATGCTTTGCAAAGCATTTTAGCCAATCTCTATATATTTTGACTACAATAATTTTACTACTGCAACTACTTATACTTCTATGACTACCACCACCGCTATTTTTATTATGATCGTTGCCGTCATCATTTACTGTCATCGTCATCCTCGTTGTAGTCAACAACTTTTCGAGAAAAGCACGCATGCCCCGTACTAAAATTATCCAATTAATAGGGTAAGAAAAGCTTATTATGGCCCAATAATAACCTTAAAGTTGGAAATGAAAGGCAATGTGCTCAATAATAACTTTATTCTTAATTACGAGCAAAGATTTAGTCTTTGATAATAATGTCCTCTTATAATTTTTCTTTTATGACATACGGATACATCATCTTATAACATACAGAAACACCAGTAGAAGCTAATTTAAGGGTGTCCCTTTGTAAATTATGCAACTGGAACTATGATCTTAATGGAAACAAAATTTAATTGAAAAATCCTCTTTTGATGATTAAAGCAACAGGATAAGATTTAATCATTATTGCAAAAATTATTCCTACAATCTGGAGTCAAATAGTAGCTAACATCCCTGATCAACAAGAAATTTTGTTGAAACTGCTACGTGCAATACAGCACAATATGCTACACCTCTATTGCCCGATATACTGTAGATGTACATATGTACATATAAAATATGGCTGCTATGTACAATCGAACCCTCTTACAACTCAATTTAATTATGGAAGAATGCTCACGCCAGTATCCCGAGTTCTCTCCTTTTGAAATCCTCTACTTCCACATATTACTGTCTCGAATCAAAAGTTGTGCTTTTTCCAAACTGGAGCCCATTACAGAGGTCCGACAGGTTGCACCCACCCTTCAGCACCTTTAAAACCTGAAATTTGTGTGCATTATTAACAACTACAATAATAAACTCCAGGAGTAAACTTATACTTACAAAATTGGAAAAAATGATATGCACATCATCGTGACCCATCCTTTTTCATTTCACTTCTGATAGTATGATTCTTCAAATGATACTAAGATTTTGAGATGCTAATAATTTAGTAACTCCAGTGGTTGACAGACTAAAAGATCAGAAGCTAATATGCTTCCAAATACTTGAACAGGCATCATGGGTTTAAAACCCTTGCTTAAATTAAACTTATTAGTGAACTCCAGATTGTACCTGTTGCATACTGGGCCTATTAACAGAATACAGAAGCACACAAGCAATGGCCGAATTGATCATTTGATGTACTTCATTTTTTTTACATAGTTGCCCTTGAGTATTGGGTCCCCCAATTTTTCATAATTCCCACCATCAATAGCTTCGACAAGTAGAGGCCATGCCTACACTAAAATAAAACAAAACAAAAGCACTTCTCGTCAGTAATCTAATAACAACCATCGTTCAAATATGTCATCACTGCTTCCGCACTCCCCATTGGCTTAGAGAAATAAACATATTCAAACAATCTATCCAAAAATGAAACAAAAAAAGTTATATTACCCATTTTTTTTTTTGTCAACTAAGGCCAGATACCAATACAAATTATGAATCCAAGTAATTTTTCTTGTTGGATTTCTTTTCTAGCCTATCCCAACTTTTTTGGGATAAAAGGCTTAGTTGTTATTGTTGTTGTAAAGAGTTCCCAAAATGAACACATTTTGATTAATCAACCTTACTAAAATTAAAAGTCAATATTTTGGACCCATCCCGCTTAAATCTCTTCTGGATCTAATGAGTTGATTGCTTTGCAACCAGTTATGAGCTCCAATATCACAACACCAAAAAGAGAGCACATCAGATTTGTAAATTAATTTCCAGTCAATGGCCTATTCTGGTGCGAGATGCCTGCACATTCACATATAATCGTCCATTTCAGAAAAAATAACTTCTTTGTTCATACAATTTTCTGAAAAGAGAACATCACATACAAATTTTATGAAAGTAACCAAAAAAAATACAAAATAGAAGTTTTTGAACAACAAAATCATAGGGAATTATCAAGAATTTACCCATGTGTACCATAACACGGTTTGAGGCATATGAGTATTGCCATCATATCTTACCTTTGCAATTCCAAAATCTGCAAGAAGTATATTGTGATTAGATAAATTCTTTATTTAGGCTAATACAAGAACTAATATATACTAGATGGGGAAGCGCGGCTTCGCCGCGTCTTAGCTATCTTTTTTGTATTTCAATTTTAAGAACCACTAATAAATTTTAAGAACCACTATTTTTTTTATCTTTTTTTTTTGTATTTCAATTTTTAGCAAATAGGAGCTGCAGATTCCAAGTTTAAATTCACTTGAAACCTTTTTCCCCTTTAAACTTCTCTCAAGCCATATGGAGCTGCTTCTAGTGCTATTCCTTCTGTCTGTTTCATCTCTTCCTAATATTTAACTTGTATTGGCCGGTACTCATGTCTGTACCAAATGCCCTTTTAACTCAATGTTCAATTGGCAGTAGTTTAACTGGCTAAAGTGATACCAGCACAAAACACATGTTCAATTCAGGTCAATGAATTTAAGTTCATAGAGCAAACAATATTATATATCGATTATAAAACTTAAATAAGTCATCATCTTAGTATACATAACATCAATATTTCACTAAAAAGACTAAACAATTAATTTGAAACTTTGACAGAAACTCAATACATGTCATATCTGATGCATCTTGTCTTCAACTTCTAAGAAACTCAAAACACCTCTAAGAAATTCAAAACATGTCATCAGATATATCTTGTCTTCAACTTCAAAAGATCATGGAGAGACATCTTCTGAAGTACTGCATTTTTTTCAAAACAAAAAAGAAAATTAAAGTTATTACATATAATTTGTCGTTAGTAATTATTACATATAATTACATTTATCTTATGTTTATAGTAAACCTTACATATTTTCATGTTCAACAGATTGACTACCAAGAATGAGTCTTCTTCTTCTTGTATTTGGATGAGTGATTAATTGATAAACAGAAGCACATTTTGACCTATGAAATGATATTATGAGAAGGATGCATCATATTATATTCTTTCATGCACAAATAAGTAATAATAAGTAAAACAATGAACATAAGATTACCTCTTTTGTTTTTGATCATTTTCCCTCACAACAGATGTCACTGGAGTTTGACTTTACTGTGGACTGACAATTTTCTTTTTAGGAGTTTTTAATTCCTGCTTGATTTCTTTCAGCAAAGTTTTATTGGCTCCACTGCTATTATCCTTCAAATCGTTGCTGTTGTCAACATGTAGTATACAAATGTCAGATGAAAAATCTTAATAAATAAGTTGAAATAAAATAGAGTTATTGATAAACGTTAATAAATAAAAGTTTTGTTTCATACCTAGCTAATGTCAAAGCCTAATTAATCACTGTCAAAGCCTATATTACATTATTGAAGTCTAATGTCAAAGCCTGTCCTGTCAGCACTAATTAATCACTGGTTATAAACAATTTGAGTGTTGAAATATAGGGTGTTGAGTTCCTGAATGCCAAGCTGTTAGATTTGTGAATAAACGTAAATGTTGTTGTAGTGTCATAGTCCATTCTTAGCTTCCTAATACTTATGTCTGTACCTACTCCCTGTACCAACCTACTGCCATTTCCCTGTACCAGTGTAGTAGCCTTCTTCCTCTTCTGTACCAGTCTCATACTAATCCCTGGTACCATATCACATCCGGCTTGAAAAGTTACTAAATTGGTACACCCAAGATGTATAATGGTGCCCAGCAACCTCTGACTGATATCGGAACCAAAGATCTGTCCCCATGTTATCGTTCTGTACCAGCCTTACTACCGCTATGTATTCAATCATTAATAAAAACACATACCTGTTAAGTCAAGCCCAGTAAGCGCGACTAAAGAATTTGCAAATGCTTAAAAGCCCAAAGTTTAGTACTGCCTAGTAATAAAGAGAGATTTGAAAAATTAAAACTCATTAAAACAGAATTTAAGCAAAACAAAACAAAATTTGCAAAAGTAGCATCAAATGCAAGTAATTTACTAAAGTAGCTTCAAAATTCAAAAAATTTAAATAAACTAATTGTAAAATTTATGAAAATTGATCGAACTGAAAATAAATAGAATAGATCTGAGTTCAAAATATCAGAAATTTGTAATTAGTTCCCTTGATTTGACAAACCACTAATTGCCTCTAATTCAACTCTGTAGCATCCCTTCTTCCACAAAAATTATTGTAGTCAAAACCTTAGAAGAGAGAACAGGAAAATTAAAGGTGATTAATAAAAACATTCCAATCTGTTGAGGCTTATGAAGGATATTAGGAGAATGCAATTACAGTACTCAATGATCTAGTGGTGAATATAAATTAACTTAAGAGACAAAAAAGAATATAATTTACCCAAAATGAATTGCCAAATTCGAAACACGTAGAAATCAACTAATAGGAAGCAACAGAATCAAGTTGATTTAGTAATGTGGATTTTGATATTGAAGATAAAACAAAAAAAAAAAAAAATAGAGATTCCTTGAGTCAATCAGAGAACACATTTACTTTGTTGTATGGAAATCTCATCATAGGTAGATCCTTCATTCTGATCAGAGTCCGAAGGAGAAGAAGGAGATATTGTCTCCATTGATTCATTCTTCTCCATCTCCATTCTATAGAGAAACCAAAGAAGAATAAAAGAGTTTATAGGCTTAAAGAGAACTAATGATGTTTCCAAATCATATTTAAATGGATTGGTTGAGCAAATCTTAATTTATGAAGACCCTCGAGATTTGCAATCACATATCAATTGCAAGATGAAGCAATTGTCATCCATAGTTTTTTGGCATAAAAGTTGTATATCAAATAAAACATAATTAATTTAGATACTGGACATGTCTAAATAGATACATGTTTATGTGCCAGTACCACTAAAGAAAAACAACTAACTAAGGCTATCAATTGCTACTATGACATTGTTTAGACTGCATATAAGAGGCCTTGGCACTGGCACCTGCCCAGTTTTTTGCTTAATGTCGTCAATAATTACAGCACATGCATTCTTAAGATCACAAATAGCTTTGCCTTTTACCAGTTAAGTAATAATGCAATTAAAAATTATAACTGCCATGTCACCATAATATCAAATTGGCAGGCAACCTCACAGTTACTTGATTTTACGCAAATATCAAATTCCAGTAAGTTATGTGCAGTAAGTTTGCAAAATTAACACCAAAATATAAACCAAATATATGAACACCAAAATTTGACTGTAATTAATGGAGCAAAATTTTAACAAAAAAAAAAAAAATCAGCTTTAGTCGAAGAGAATAGAGAAAAATTAAAATCACACATTGTTGAAACAAATAGACTATTGAAGGAAACAACTTAATGAACCTGATAAATATATTTATGCCTGTCGGCATGGATTGTGCGAAGGATCTTTTCCGCCTTCGTATTCTATTAAGAGGTGATGGGGAGACATAAGAGGCGACGAAGAGAGGCGGGAGTCTGAAAAAGGGTCATCCTGGTCTCGTCTAGTCTTTTCTTCATCTTGTGCCATCTCTTTTAGAGCTAGCAGGAGAGGGAAGGAGTTGGAGGTGGACGAGCAGCCAACGACGAATCCAAGAAACGAAGAGGAGCGGTGACGGATCTTTGGGTGGGATCGATTTGGCGGAGGAAGAGGCCATGAAGAGAGGGAGCGAGGGCCGCGTAGAGGAGGGGAGACACGGTTGGGGTGGGATGCGGTTTGCGGAGGTGAAGATGAGGAGGCAGGTTCTAGCGAATGAGAGAGAAGGAGATGGAAGCCATGGACAAAGGGAAAGAGAAGTTACGGAGAATAAATTAATCAGATCTAGAACAAGTCGAAATGAACGAATAGCTCAGATTAATATCGCGAAGGAAATATCGGTCCCGGATAGCGGCCACGGGAATTAATATATATCTTAGATTTTGGCTTCTACATGAAGAACAAAATAAGAAATTGATCATCACACATTAGGCTATAGAAATTATCCAAGAGAACATTTGCTGATTTGATGTCCTGCTGAACTATCTTGGATTCACCACTTGTGTCCTACCAATTCAGATATAAAGCATCAGAATATGTACAACACGGAGTACATTTACGGATCGATGTAACTCAAGCGGTGGAGACTGGAGAGTTGAGACAAATTCTTCAAAACACGAGGTTGCAAATTTAAATCAAAATGGGAAAAGACTGTTGACTCACTTCAAAAGATATAAATCAGATGCACTTTTTACAAATCCGTTATATATCCATCACTGCAATTCATTGCCTTGGGACCCTGATATATTTGCAATTCTAAAGTGTTAAGTTCGTAATTTAACTATCAGAAAATAAATGACATTCTTGGCCAAATTTGCTTAAAGAGTAATGAAAATATGCATAACTGAAATTCCCTTTGAAAATTGTCTGATATTAATTTTCTAAGGTTTTAACTAGAGTAATTAATTGAGCAATCTAATAAGTAAATGAGGAGTAACAGGAAGGAAGTGGAAAAATATGAAGGAGGAAAGGGCGAACTCATTCTTTCCTGCTTGGATTATTTCCCATATAATAAAGTATAAATAAGTTACAAAACATATATATAGTCTGTTACCCAAAAAAAAAAAAAAATTCAATTTTTGAAAAGCAACGTCCTGCTGCTATAACTACAAGGATCAAGGAAAAAAAAAAAAAAGAGAACGAGTCAGAAACATTAAAAAGAAACAGAGGGAAGGCACATCCCTCAATTAATTTTTGTTGTTTAATTTTTGGAATGAAGACTGTAAAGTTTAAAACTGGATCATTCGTCACCAATGAAATGAGAGGGCCAAGAGTCTCTCCAAAAACTGCAATACATTTAATACTGGAAAATTTGGCTACATAAAACGATAACAGTAATAAAAATAATAAATAAAATGAAAAAAAAAGGAAAAGAAACGGAAAGAAGGAACCATGAAATATTAGTACCTAAGACGGGAATGGTGAATTTAACTTCCACGTATGCAGGGCCAGGGGAGGTTCTTCAAAAAGCTTTTCCCTTTAGGTTCGTCAGTGCCGATTCTTTTAATAGGAATGGGGGAGACCAAGTGGCAGTAATCTCCTCCACTCCTACATCGCCTCTCTAATGCAGGGCAATTAACGATCCCTAGATATTGAAGGGAAGGGAGGCGTTGTTGGAGACCTGGAGGGAGTGACTCTATTCCTGGGCACTTCTCAATATGGAGGTACTCGAGAGAGGGGAGGTGCTCCATGTTATCTGGCCATACTCTCCAGTGGGTTGGGCCACGAATAGTCAACTCTTTAAGCTCCGTGGGATTTGTTATCACGTGGGCCAGCATCTCCTCTATATTAAGTTTAGGACACCAGCTAATTGCTAGTAATTTGGAACAGACAACTGGGATTCGCACTAACTCTGGGCAATCTACAATGTATAAAAATTCCAAGTGAGGTAGTGATTGCGGTAGTGTTAGTGACGAGGAATCTCCCAAGGACGACACTTGCTGCTGCACTATTAATGCACCTGTCAAGTTTCTACAACTCCTGATAAGCAATTGTTTCAGGCATTCCAGGCTCCTCAACTCTTGCTCGGGCCAAAACACAAGACTATCGCACCACGCAATATACAAATACTCGACAGCTGTAAAGTACTTCCAAAATTCCAATGCCACTACTTTGTTCGGCCCAGGCCCACAAGAGAAAAAACAGTGGCTGTTCCATATTTCTAATGTACGAAGTACCGGTCTTGTTTGACAGCTGATTAATTGCTTCTCTTCATCTTCCAGTGGAAAAACATTTTCATATCCCTCAATGCTCATTTTTTCAAGGGTCTTGGGAGGTCTAAATGCATCACGCTCACGAAGAGGCATATTTTCTAAATGAATTGAAAGTCCAGAGAGCATCGGTAAATATGAGATTTGGCGCAATTTTATTTCGCTACAACCTTTTACAAATAAAGATGTAATCAAAGGCATATGCGCCGGAAGATATTTTAATTTTGGACAAGAGATGATGCACAAAGTTTTAAGCTCAGAAAAAGCTACCGACTCGGAACCTTCTTCATGCCAACTCTCCAAATTAGGCAAAAGCGATATGTTTAATTTCTTCAAAGCTTGAAATTTTATTAATGATTTGTTCCCTTCAACACGCTTACACATGCTTCCCACAATAGATTTTAAATTACCCATTTTTTCTATATGAAGGTCCTCAAGTAAAGGCAATAGCCACACGGGAGGAAGCTCTGCGCAATTGATGCACTGTTTTAACTTGAGTCGCTTTAGATTACTTATGATTGGAACTTCCATCATCCATTTCGAAAAACCAGAACCACTATAACCAGCAATGTGAAGATACTTGAGCTTGTCGTGAGGCATGAGAGCTTCAAGTATCGGCTTGCTATTTCCTGTCCCTCCTTCATTGCTTGTTTCATCCCACTTTAATTTTAACGAATAGAGGTTTGTTTTTTTAGCAAGGTTTATAGTTTGAGCGTCTTCTCTGTCTTTTATGCTCTCAAGCCCAGATAAGCTAATATACCCACTAAGAAGATTTAATTGGCTTAATTCTCTTATGCTACCTCCCTTACTAGAATTGAGTACATATTTTGTGAGAGTCTGCATGTACTTGAGTTGCCCAAGGCCAATCGGCATGCACTCTAACTTTGAACAACCATTAAGAAAGAGATGCTGTAGGTTAATCATGTACCTCATTTCTGATGGCAATTCTTGAATTTTAGAATTAGAAAGTTTGAGTGTTTGGAGATTGTATAATTTGCTTATGGTTTCTGGGAGAGTTGTAAGAGATCCTCCTGTAAGATCAAGATATCTTATGTGTTTCATGTATCCTATTTCCTTAGGGACGTTTTCACACCACCAATATTCCAATGCGCGTAATGAACATGACTTCAGTAAATAAAAATCCTTCTTCTTTGGTTTATAATAATATGTTTCTTTGATGAAGCAAGTGTGAATATTAGGAAATTGCTTCAAGATGTTATTGATGCCTCCAAATTTGACAGGATCCCCTACACTGAGATGATGAACCTCTTTTTGAACGGATCTAGAAGAGTTCGGTTCTAATATAGTGAAACATTTGTTGCCAACAATTTCTCTGGCTAAATCATGCATAAGATCATGCATCTGGCATGTAATCTTTGAAAATTTATATGTTTCCTTTTTCTCGACATTTTGAAAGAAAGATCTATGGAGGAGTTCATTAAAAATGGAACGACCTTTTTTTTCTAGATTTTCCATCGATCCATCAGTTGGGATAAAATCATTAGCCATCCATAATTGAATCAATGTTTCCGTCTCAATTTTATAATCTTGAGGGAAAATTGCACAGAAAGCAAAACATTGTTTCATATGTGAAGGTAAATGATCGTAGCTTAATTTAAGAATAGGTAAGACGGGTAAGACGTTCTCTATAGATTGTAGGCCATCCCATACTTTGTTTTCTGAGATGGCAAGCCAATCACGCAACTCTTTTTGGGTTCTCATCAAGCCTCCCATTGCTTTCACGACAAGAGGCAACCCACCACACTTGTGGGCAATAGTCTTACCAATTTTACGGTGTTCCTCTGTTGGTTTGTCAGCCCATGAATAGAAAGCCCTTTTTTCAAATAACCTCAAAGAATCTTCGTCGGATAATTTTTTCAAATCATGGTTAGAAAAAGCCTCCGTGATTGAAGCAACATCTTGATTGCGGGTTGTCACAATAATTACACTCCCTGCACCGACTGCAGAGCACAACAACGTTCTCAATTCGTTCCATTTCTCTTCATCTTTATTCCACACATCATCTAGCACCAGTAGATATCTCTTCTTATCAACACTTTTACGAAGTTCATGCTGCAGCATCTCCTTAGTGGTTTTGGAAGCGTCTCCAGAAGCACTTTCAATTATAGATTTAATGATTTTTATGACGTTAAAGTCAGTGGACACGCAAATCCACGAAGACAACTGGAAGTGCTCTTTAACCTTCTTATCATTAAAAACCAACTGAGCTAATGTGGTCTTACCCATTCCCCCTATTCCAACGATAGCAAGGACAGATATATTATCTCTCTCTTGTTGTGGATTTAGTAATTCGCATACAATCTGCTCTTTCTCACATTCTCTGCCAATGACCTCTGACTCCTCAACAAACGAATGTGTTTCTCGATCAATGGTTGGTGGAGGACCACGTGGAGTGAGATCAAATGTGTTCATTTCAGATACTATTTTACCAATCGTGCACAGTACTTTTGTAAGCTTGTCGCTCATTTTGTAACGAAATATGAAAGGATTTTCATGGCTAAACAAGCACTTTATGACCTGCAATATGAGCATTACTTTATTTATTAATCACAAGATGATCGATGCTGGTCTACTTCTATAATATTCGATAATTTCAATTCAAGTAAATTAAAGTTTAAAATTATGTTTTAACAAATTCCCTTCAATTGAATAGTCCTGGGCCTTTATACAAATTCATTTTATTTTTTGGATATTTTAAATTGAAACTGTCATGTATTCTTTTTTCGTTTTAGTTTATGCTTATTATAAGTTTCGATAACTTGATAAATAAAGGGTGATTTAGATTTATAACACAATAAAATTTTAGAAATTAAAGATATATCATCACTAAATTACAAAAATATTTTTTATGCCATCACTAAATGATGAAATTGGATTTATGTCATCGGTAAATTAATTTCACCTTTGTACCCTTTTAAATATGCCATATAATTTTATGCCACTTAAAATATTAAATTGAAAAATACATTATCTCAAAATAAATAAATAATTTTATGCCATCAAGAACATAAAAAAGTTTAAAATTTTGAATTCAAAGTTTTAGAATTTTAAGTTTTGAATTTTTAAATTTAAATTTTAAAATACTGAATTTATTAATTTGAAATTTTAAAATTGAAATTTAAAAAAAAATTGAAGCTTTTTTGCCGCCAATAAGTTTTATAATTCTTTTCATAGATTTTAATCTAATGAGGGTAATTGGACACTATGAAAAAGTTAGGATGATATTTTTCTAATTAGAGTACATGTATTTAATTTTGAGAAAAATAAGTGACATAAATCTAATTTTAATATTTTTATAATGACATAAAACTAAAATTTAATTAAGAGTGGAATAACTCTAATTAACAATTATTCATTAGTGACATATAAAAGAAAGATAGTTTCGTAATAAATGAGTAATTTGTAAAGTTGGATGTAAAATTATAAACATATAGAAAAAATTTTGTATGAAGTTAAAATCAATTTTACTGTAGTCCAAATTGCTAACATTTGAAATCTGTCATTAATAAATTATTTCATTTAGTGACGCGTTACCAATTCGGCTCTTTCTATCGGAGCCTCGTGGAATCCGCTTCGCCCCGCAAACTCAGAAATTGCTCCATACACTCCTGAAATTTAGAGATTCAATCCTATTTAGACGAAAATGCCCTCCTCAGTCACTCCTTCAATTTATGTCTCTCAATGCACTGCACTTGGAAATGTGAAGGGTTTTTCGTGTAATAGGAGCGGATCACTAAGTTTTGGGAGTGTATGAAGCAATTCCCAGCTAACTCCTCCCTAGATATCAGTTAAACTCACCTCTGTCACTCGCAGTCTCGCACCTCCTCTCGTCCCGTTGCCGATTGCCATCTCAGCACCGTGGACCCACTCCTCTCTCGTCCATCACATCTATTGTGCACACCCTTTGCTATCTTGTTTGATTTCCTGCTCTCTTATGGCCTGGTTCAACTAATTTCTTATATTACCTTAATTTCTCTTTCTGTTGTTGTGGTTTGAAACACTTGTGAGTTGTTTTGTTTATTTTACCTGATATTGAGCTACTATATATCGTACTTCAAATATTTTCTCTGTTATCTGTTTCTTGAATATGGTTAGTTGATTGGTTGTTTTTTGGTTATGCGTGACTTAACCAATGTCTATTGTTGCTGTTGATGTTAGCAAAACCTGTTACCATCTCGTACCAGCATCTTTCTCGTTACTGGTAAGAAATCCTATTTTTCAAGGGCTGGTTTCTAAAGTTTTATTGATTGCTAGTACTTGTATGTAAATCAGTAATTAGTCCTTGTTAGAGGGGTTTACTTTAAAAGATATGAAGTTGTCGGGTTGGATCTATGCGGCTAGTTGGGTTCGGACTTGTCCCCGAACCCATTACCCTTGTACCCAGAGTCCCAAACCCAATCTTTGATGGTGACTTATTTCCTTTGCTAGCTGAATTCCTTTGATGGCTAAGTCAATCTGAACCGAAATTTAATAAGTGGAGTTGCCTTTAGTTGACTTATTGGCAAAATAAATTTTTACATGAGTTCGAGGCCGAGATAATTCAATGTTGGGATTTTCAAATAAGTAATTGGTTTTCTAAAATGGAGATGATTATATTGTCTGCAAAATTAACTTTACAATGGATACATATGGTACAATCGGACATAATATGATCCCGGTAAATTAATTTAATAACATACTTGAGTCTCTTTTCTTTTAATTTTATTTAAAAGCATTAATTGAGTTAACTTTTATTATGAAATATATTAAAAGTGCATTACTTGAACCTTCAAAAAAAAAAGTGCATTACTTGAATAATACACTATTTAGGTTAGAATAAAATAACCAAATTTGTTTTTCAAAATATTTACAAATACCGCATTAATAATTAAATTAAGTTTAATAATAGGGAACTTAAATATATTAAAGCACCAGTAAATTTAAGATAGTTGCATTGAACTTAAGATATTACTTAATACTTATAAAATGACAACATATGTATCATTTTTTCAGAAATAAAGTTTTAATATAATTTACTAAAGTAAAATATTAATATTTGGGTTGTCACAATTCTTAATACAAATAATAAAAGTGACCTAATAGCATAAGTACTAATAAAATGATATTCTAAATCTAAATTAAACTACTTTTGTTACCTTGGAACAAGCTGAGGGCTGCTGGCCGATGGCCTCTGAGCGAAGGGCCTCATACTGGAACTCATCTAGCACATCCACCGCCTGATGTGCAGCAGCCTCCAACTCCTGCATCCACTCCTTCATTGCTGGGCTGCCTACTGCACGCTCTTGGGCATCTTCGATCTTCTCCTGGACAGCCAGAAGATATCGCCGAAGTGTCTTGCGATTCTCATCCATGCCCCACATCCTGCAGATCTTCTCAGTCAGTGCATCGTTAGACTTTTTGACAGCAAGGGAGATCAGGGGGGACAGGACTATTTCCAATGCCATGCTTGCTAGCTACTCTTGTTATGCTTCCACTCAATGCGATTCAATCAGCTTGGGTAGAGATGACGGGTTAAATCAGCTTCATACAGCTGCATATATAGCCATAGGATTCTTTTGCAGATCAATAATTGTAAGGATTGTTTCCGTTGTCTGGTTCTGATCTTGGAGTTTTCAATAATGCTCACACCGATTAGGATTGCCAAAAGGTCCTCCGGGTACTTCGTTTTCAAAATTCTAATTTGATACGGACTACACATTTAATGTGCTCATGATGTAGGCAGGCGTTACACTTGTAAATCAAGGACTGATTAGCAAATCTTGGTTCACAAAATAAATCGGAATGAAAAAGACTGAACATTCCGATTATTTTTCTCTTTTCTTGGAGAACTATATTCTATAGTAACTTGGTTGTGTAATTCGATGTGGAATCTAGCTAGTTCCCTTATTAGTTTGTACAAGTTTTCTTGGATTAAATTAATTGTTGCTTTGTTTATACAAAATCTAATGGAGGCATGCAGTAAAAAAATATATACAATATTCATCTCCATTTATATGCAGCAAATTTATACACAAATTTTCATTTTGATATCAATCCTACTGAATTCAAAAACTAGGTGATGTTTCTTAGTTATTGAGACAAATTTCGTGGTGTCTCTGACTAATATCTTATTTACCATATTCATAATAACAATAATAAATAAAAGGAAATTCTGACACCATTTTGTAGTAGTTATTGCTTCATGCAAATCAGATACTAGTAGATATTCCTACTGAGACATCATCTAGAAAACAATTTCCTCATTAACAAAGCACTTGATCCACACAAGCTCTTTTCAAGGAGAATTCTTTTTTTTTTTTTTTATATTAGAGCAATTCTTTTCAAGGGGAATAATTAAAGTGTTGGGCTCAGCACCTTGCACGGATGAGGTTGCACAGACAGGAGAAGTGGCAAACTTTTCTGGAATCGTTAGGTTCTTCCCCCCCCCCCCCCCCCCCCCCCCTGAAAAAGGAGTGGTTATGCTTGTACAGATATAGTTTGGTGGGAAGAGCTGTGCTTATCATCTTTCCTTACTTTTTTTGCGTCTTTTTTTTTTTTTAATGTTTTCTAGTGTTTTTCGGCTTCAATGAAGAGGTCCGCTGGTAGGTGGCGTGCGCATCCTCAGCAGTTTTTTTTTTTTACTGCTCCAAGCAGTCGTTTCCTCTTTTTTTAATATTTAAAAATTTTAAAATTCAAATTGAGAATCCAAACCGTTGATCTTGTTAAATTTTACCGGTGATGCGTTTTCATATAAGTTTTATAAAATTTGAAATTGATTTGATACTAGATCAAGTGATTAACAAATGAACGAATCTAATTAGATTAATTCTAATACGTTCATAATTTGGTCACTTAATCAAATATCAAATCGACTTCAAATTTTACAAAACTTATATGAAAACGCATCGCCGGTAAAATTTAATAAGTTCAACGGTTTGGATTCACCATTTGAATTTTTTAATTTTTAAATATTAAAAAAAGAAGAAAGTACTGCTCCAAGCAGTCCTTTTTCGACTGCTGAGGATGCGCGTCCCTGGTAGGTGGGATTTAACTCTTTTAATTGAAGAGAGCTGTTTGGTTTTTTTTTTTCTTTTTTTTTCTTTGAAGGGTCTCAGTTAATGTTTACCAAACGGGGCGGAGTGGTCCAACCTGCGACGGTCCACGGGTCATGACGGGGCGGTCCTCTACGGGTTGACGGATTATCGCGGGGCGGGTTATCGTGGTCCATCCTAGAAATCTTGATCCAAACCCGCACCATGCAGCCCACATTTTTCCATAACATTTTTTTCCTTTTTTTTTTTTTGGCTGTTGAGTTAGTATTGTTTTTTCGTTTCTTTTTTCTTTTGCTGTTTTATTTCTTTTTTTTTTTTGTTTGAGATTTATTTTTTTCCGTCACTTTTTTTTCTGTTTAGAGTTGAGTTGTATTTTTTTTTCGTTACATTTTTTACTTAAATTTGATTTGTAATTTTTTTTTATAAATGAACAATTCAAATATAATTATATAAAGTTATCCTTTTTCTTTTATTCAGGTTTAACGCGGATTTAAGATAGATTTTTGCACGGGTTTAAGACGGGTTCATGTGGCGGAGCGGTTCGGTCCACGGGTTAACGTGGGTTTTTTGAGGAAGGACGGCCCAAACCCACGACAAACCCGTCTCTCGTTAACCCTTCGGTCCATCGCGATCTATGGACGGTCAAGGACGGATTTAACGCGGGGCGGATTCGACCTGCCGGGTTAAATCAGCTTCATAAAGCTGCATAATAGAATTCTTTTGCGGATTAATAATTGAAGGGATTGTTTCCGTCGTATGGTTCTGATCTTGGAGTTTTCAATAATGCTCACACCGATTTGGATTGTCATGCAAGGGCCTACTAGTACAGACTACAGACTACAGAGTACGTTTCACAATTCTAATGTGATACCGACTACACATTTAATGTGCTCACGATGCAGTCAGGCGCTACACTTGTAAGTGAAGGACTATATTCTATAGCAACTTTGCTTGCCAATCAAGGACTGATCGGCGAATCTTGGTTCACAATAATAAATCGGAATGAAAACGACCGAACATTCCGATTCTTTCTCTCTTCTCAAGGAGAACTATATTCTATAGCAACTTTGCTTGTGCTATTCGTTGTGGAATCTAGCTGGTACCCTTTTTTAGTTTGTACAAGTTTTCTTGGAATAAATTAATGGTTGCTTTGTTTAATTAGGCTGGGGCGCTATGTGGGAATCACATTCTCGGGCCCTCTTACAAACAATGAATGTTATCTGAAATATAAGATCAGCCGAATAAAAAAAAAAGGTACAATCCCCACTCATTTTGGGTTTTCAATAAAAGATTAGTTCAAGCTTTCTAACCTTTTTTAGTCTAGTTAATTAAGGAATGAGAAATCAGGAGGCATTTCATCGAACATGGGAAAGGCGAGGATGTTAAGAGCAGTCTTAGGTGTAGAGAATCGTAAGCTACAAATTGAAATCTATGAAGAATTGTACTCTATTGAAATATACCCATTTCTAAATAGGACTAATGTTTCTTGTAGCGTAGACATTTTTATCTTTCTAATGTTCGGCTGACGTAGAAATGTGGATAAAGTTTAATGTGCGTTAATTATTTTCATTAAAATAATTATTTTAAAATTTTATGAAGTTCTCGTATTCGTAGTTGAAGAGCAGAGAAGATCGAAATTAGAATATATTTTGGCAACTGTCAAGATAATATTTTGATCTTCTATACTTATTAATTTAAAAGATAATAAAAAATAGGGAAAATCAGTCATATAACCTTGCAATCTTATCTAATTGGAAATATCCCCTCTAATCTTTAAAATTAGAAAGCTCCCCTCCAAATCAGTCATTTACCTTCTTGATTACTTTTAGTAATATTTTAAATCTGAAAAATCAAATTTTAGAAATGTGGACGAAAATGCCCCTACCCTATTTAACGATTAATCTTCCCTGATTTCTTGTCTGATTTATTTCTCTACAACAAGATACGATATTCTCTTTCTTCTGCACTCTTGCATCACAAAGGTTAGAATTTGTGCAAATGTCTTCAGTTCGAAAATGTCTCCATATTTTTCTCTAGTCACGGGATTATGCAAACTTTATGCCACTGCAAATATTTAAAATTAGAGATATGTCATCACTAAACAACAAATTATTTTTTTACCACTATAAAATAATAAAAATTAGTTTTTTGCCATCGGATATTTATATGACAATTTTACCCTTTTAAATATGCCACTATAAAACTCAAAAATTAGTGATATGCCATCACAAAAGATATAATTTATTTTATGCCATTGCAAAACAACAAAATTATTTTATGCCATTGGTGTATAAAAATCATGGCATAGATCTAATTAGTCATCTAACAATGGCATATTTCTAATTTTCAAATAAAAAAGATCAAGTTTTCAATATTTATTCGCAAAAATTTTTTGTGCCGATTTTTTTTTTGACGCAAGTAACTATGGAAAATTAAATTATAATGCTCTTTATAGACTTGATTATACTCCACGATGGCAACAAAATTAATTGTGAAATACATAAAATCAAACTATAATACTCTTCCATATATGTTATATGAGTACCGTTTTAATGAAAAGAAAACTGTGCCAATAATAAAATAAGAGAAAGTTTAATATGCACCATAGTGCATAGAGCGTTCTATGCACTACGGACTTTTTCGGGGGTATTTTTGGAAATTGACAAATCTAATTTAACCAATCTAATCTACATATTGAAATCTCATAGAAAACCAAATTTTACAATTTTTGAGATTTTATTACTATTTTTTTCGAATTTTTTAAAACCTGCCATTTTTGGAAACAAACTACTATTTACAAATTCCAAAAATAGCAGGTTTTAAAAAAATCGAAAAAAATAGTAATAAAATCTCAAAAATTGTAAAATTTGGTTTGCTATGAGATTTCAATATGTAGATTAGATTGGTTAAATTAGATTTGTCAATTTACAAAAATACCCCCGAAAAAGTCCGCGGTGCATAGAACGCTCTATGCACTATGGTGCATATTAAACTTTCTCATAAAATAATCTCGACATAAATTATTCCCAGACATACAATGAAATTATTAATCCCTAAGTATTTTTTCAAACAATTTAAATACTAATTTTTCAAATCTCATAAAATCATTCATGTAAGCATATCATGCTTCATTCTCTTCCCTCCTATGTGAAATGTTGCGTCCCTCATCCGATCTTGGAGGTCTTGATGTACTAGGAGTTTTCCTACAGTAATATATAATTATTTAATGAGAAGTTCATTCTATGAAACAAACACGTCAAAAATATGTCAATATAATAACCTTCTTTTCTTGCTGGAAGGTGCTTGATCACCATTTACGAATTCCTTGCAGCTCTTAGCACGATGGCCAAGACCACCACATGGTTTTGCATCTGTGTTGCCTTTTCGCTCCAATCTTATCAGACAGTGAAGGTTTCGTGCGTTAATTTTTCTTGAGCGTCGTCGTCTGTGGTTTTTCTTATTAGGTTTTATTTTTAGTCAGGTTAATTTGGTCATTAAAAAAAATAATGACAAATTTGGTAATGGTATTTTTATAATTTAGTATGTTTATGGAGAAATAGTGGCATAAAACTAATTTTAGCAATTATATAATGACATAAATTTAATTAGCAATTTAAGAATGACATTTTTCTAATTGACAAAATCCACAGTGGCATGAAATTAATTATCCCTTTAAATAATAAAATTAGTTTTTACTGACCATTATATCGTTGAACCCAACCCATTCGATTTTAACCCAAATCAAACCCAGATCCACCTGATCAAACCTAGACCCATTCGATCTTCCCCTCTCACTGATAAAAAACTCAGGCCTCTCTCCCCGCCATGCCGCCAATTCCAGGGCCAGTGCCTCCTTGCCGGAATCAGTGGCCTCTGAGCAGCTCGATTGCCTCCTTCGTCTCTATTCGTGTTCCCCAATCCCCATCCAAGCTCTCTCTCGCTCTGTCCTCGACCTCCGACCCTCCTCCTACCACCTCTCTTTGCCGTGCGCTCAAATCCCTTCCTCTCGATTTAGCACTCTCTCTCTTCTCCTCACTTACCCCTTCCCTCGTCTCTCCAGGGCTCGCTGTACCTCTCCTTCGCCGCATGGCTACACCGCGACTTTTATCCAAGGCCCTTCAACTGCTTGGTGAAATGCCTAGTGATGCCAATAACAGTGAGAATCAGATGGAAGAGATGCTTAGATGCTAGGTTGATGCCTTGTGCAAGAAGGGCAGTATGAAGGAGGTTGCAGATTTGTTTAAACTGTTTGGATGAATTCACTAGTGCTCTCTTTTTAATTATGGAGATTAGTTAGTTTGTTTACAATTTGATAGCTTGAGAGGAGATTTAACCTGTATTGAAATTTAGTCACGGTGTACAGGCATATAATTGAAAACTATGCGTTTTAACCATTGTTCAACATTCTTCACATATAATTTGGTCACTGCTTAGAGGGATGAGAGTGCAACATACCAAGGTACGAGATGGTAATTGAAAGATAAGTTTTGCGTTTTTAACAAAGGTTGTACAAGCATATAATTCATAAACCGAATTGCCAACTCTTTTGTAATCATTATGCATTCTAACCATTATTCACACCATCCATGGGACAAATTATATCACCTAAAAGTTCATGAAATTTAAACAAACATAAACCATAACTATAGACTAACTTGATATGTCAACTACGAGCTCAGTTTGAGATCTCTTAGCACCTTATTATTAGCACACAAGTGGGATAATGTACATACTTCCATTGGTTTATTATAAATACTAAATAAAAATGGGTAATGTACCAGCTTGGATAATAGCAATGTGTAATTGACAACATATAATAGTCACATAATTAAAATCAATAACTGTATCAAAATAAATGACAGCATCTAAGTTTCCACAAATAATTGACAGCACATAATAGTCACATAACAGCATCCTATTACAAAATAAAAAGGGAAATGCAGTAATCTGACATAATTCTTTACCAAAATGTTCCACAATTAATTGACCTAGTTTTCTATTACAGAAGTAGTTTCCATCACATAATAGAAACAGATATAATGCCTTGATAGAAACAACAAAAGATTGAAGCGATTTGCAGATCACTGCTGCAACACCTGGGCCCATCTTTTTCCGAGAGCTGCAATGCTAATCTATCTTTCTCAATCTCAACAATTCTGCTCCTAATCTCCTGGATTTGATTGAGCATGCCATCTGGCACCTGAAAGTTTATAATTACCTTTTACCATGTAATAGTTTTAAAATATACATATGATAGATGTAAAAGATCTAATGAGAGCCTATTACTGGTATGAGGCAGACTACCCTATTGTATTTTGACCTAAACAAAGGAAATAAAATAACAATGGAAACTCATCTTCAGAACTGACCGCCAACAACTTGTACGAAATAATGTTGAGTTTTCTGTTTCAACAAAAAAATAAAGATTACAAGCCAGGTAACATTAGCGGCAATCGTGCCTAACTAATCCTAAAATTGCAATTAGGCCTCAAATTTAACCAGCTAAACTGGTCCAATTATTTAAAGTTTCTTGATAATAACAGGTGTCAGAAGGAAGGCCCAAAATTGGCCAATCGTTACAAAAAATGTAAAGAATTACCTGAATTTGCTTCCTTTTATTTGAATTTCGAGAAGAAGCACTTTTTGCCTCCACTTGCGCTTTTAGGACTTGGTAGTGGTACAAGTCAAGCCAATCCTCTGCGGAGTAGGCAGCATCTCTGAGCTTTTGGAGCCAGAGCTTGACCGATTCGTCCCTGAACTCCCGCCTCTGATGGCTCAAACGAAAGGTGACGAAGGAGTGTACAAAGCTTGGGTTTAGTCGGGACTGGGTTCGATCGGTTTCAATTGACTGGGTTCTAATTCGACTAAGGGTAGAAAGGTCACAATTTTTTAATTTTATTATTTTAATGTTATTTATATTATTAAATATGTTAGAGTGGCAAATAGAGAACAAATTTGAACTTTCGGATGGTAAAAACAGAAGATTATAATTTTGGATGGCAAATTGCACAGAAATTTTTTTTCCATAATTTTATTACTGCTGCTACTAATACTACTATGACTACCACCACTTTATTGTTAATTATGACATCGCCGTCATCATTTATGTCTTCGTCATCATCGTTGTAGTCAACAACTTTTCGTCATCATAGGGTAAGAAGAGCTTATTATGGTCCAATAATAACCTTAAAGCTGAAAATGAAAGACAATGTGGTCCAATAATGAGCAATGTATTTTATAGCTTCTGTGAAATAAAAATAACTGTTTCTTTTAGTCTTTGATAATAATGTCCTCTTATAATTTTTCTTTTATGACATACGGATAAAACATCTTATAACATACAGAAACATCCGTAGAAGCTAATTTAAGGGTGTCCCTTTGTAAATTATAGAACTGGAACTATGATCTTAATGGAAACAAAATTTAATTGAAAAATCCTCTTTTGATGATTGAAGCAAAAGGGTAAAATTTAATCATTATTGCAAACATTATCCCTACAATCTGGAGACAAATTGTAGCTAACATCCCTGATCGACAAGAAATTTTGCTCAAACTGCTACGTGCAATTCAGCACAATATGCTACACCTCTATTGCCCGATAGACTGTAGATCTGCATATGTACATATAAATATGGCTGCTATGTACAATTGAACCCTCTTACAACTCAATTTAATTATGGAAGAATTCTCACGCCAGTATCCAGAGTTCTCTCCTTTTGAAATCCTCTACTTCCACATATTACTGTCTCGAATTAAAAGTTGTGCCTTTTCCAAACTGGAGCCCATTACAGAGGTCCGGCAGGTTGCACCCACCCTCCAGCACCTTTAAAACCTGAAATTTGTGTGCCTTATTAACAACTACAATAACAAACTCCAGGAGTAAATTTATACTTACAAAATTGGAAAAAATGATATGCACATCATCGTGACCCATCCTTTTTCATTTCACATCTGATAGTATGATTCTTCAAACGATACTATGATTTTGAGATGCTAATAATTTAGTAACTCCAGTGGTTGACAGACTAAAAGATCAGAAACTAATATGCTTCCAAATACTTGAACAGGCATCATGGGTTTAAAACCTTTGCTTAAATTATACTTATTAGTGAACTCCAGATTGTACCTGTTGCATACTGGGCCTATTAACAGATTACAGAAGCACACAAGCAATGGCCGAATTGATCAGTTGATGTACTTCATTTTTTTTTACATAGTTGCCCTTGAGTATTGGGTCCCCCAATTTTTCATAATTCCCACCATCAATAGCTTCGACAAGCAGAGGCCATGCCTACATTAAAATAAAACAAAGCAAAAGCACTTCTCGTCAGTAATCTAATAACAACCATCGTTCAAATATGTCATCACTGCTTCCGCACTCCCCATTGGCTTAGAGAAATAAACATATTCAAACAATCTATCCAAAAATGAAACAAAAAAAGTTATATTACCCATTTTTTTTTGTCAACTAAGGCCAGATACCAATACAAATTATGAATCCAAGTAATTTTTCTTGTTGGGTTTCTTTTCTAGCCTATCCCAACTTGTTTGGGACAAAAGGCTTTGTTGTTGTTGTTGTTGTAAAGAGTTTCCAAAATGAACACATTTTGATTAATGAACCTTACTAAAATTAAAAGTCAATATTTTGGACCCATCCCGCTTAAATCTCTTCTGGATCTAATGAGTTGATTGCTTTGCAACCAGTTATGAGCTCCAATATCACAACACCAAAAAGAGAGCACATCAGATTTGTAAATTAATTTCCAGTCAAAGGCCTATTCTGGTGCGAGATGCGTGCACATTCACATATAATCGTCCATTTCAGAAAAAATAACTTCTTTGTTCATACAATTTTCTGAAAAGAGAACATCACATACAAATTTTATGAAAGTAACCAAAAAAATACAAAATAGAAGTTTTTGAACAACAAAATCATAGGGAATTATCAAGAATTTACCCATGTGTACCATAACACGGTTTGAGGCATATGAGTATTGCCATCATATCTTACCTTTGCAATTCCAAAATCTGCAAGAAGTATATTGTGATTAGATAAATTCTTTATTTAGGCTAATACAAGAACTAATATATATTTTGGCTTCTACATGAAAAAAAAAATAAGAAATTGATCATCACACATTAGGCTATAGAAATTATCCAAGAGAACATTTGCTGATTTGATGTCCTGCTGAACTATCTTGGATTCACCACTTGTGTCCTACCAATTCAGATATAAAGCATCAGAATATGTACAACACGGAGTACATTTACAGATCGATGTAACTCAAGCGGTGGAGACTGGAGAGTTGAGACAAATTCTTCAAAACACGAGGTTGCAAATTTAAATCAAAATGGGAAAAGACTGTTGACTCACTTTAAAAGATATAAATCAGATGCCCTTTTTACAAATCCATTATATATCCATCACTGCAATTCATTGCCTTGGGACCCTAATATATTTGCAATTCTAAAGTGTTAAGTTCGTAATTTAACTTTCAGAAAATAAATGACATTCTTGGCCAAATTTGCTTAAAGAGTAATGAAAATATGCATAACTGAAATTCCCTTTGAAAATTGTCTGATATTAATTTTCTAAGGTTTTAACTAGAGTAATTAATTGAGCAATCTAATAAGTAAATGAGGAGTAACAGGAAGGAAGTGGAAAAATATGAAGGAGGAAAGGGCGAACTCATTCTTTCCTGCTTGGATTATTTCCCATATAATAAAGTATAAATAAGTTACAAAACATATATATAGTCTGTTACCCAAAAAAAAAAAATTCAACTTTTGAAAAGCAACGTCCTGCTGCTATAACTACAAGGATCAAGGAAAAAAAAAAAAAGAGAACGAGTCAGAAACATTAAAAAGAAACAGAGGGAAGGCACATCCCTCAATTAATTTTTGTTGTTTAATTTTTGGAATGAAGACTGTAAAGTTTAAAACTGGATCATTCGTCACCAATGAAATGAGAGGGCCAAGAGTCTCTCCAAAAACTGCAATACATTTAATACTGGAAAATTTGGCTACATAAAACGATAACAGTAATAAAAATAATAAATAAAATGAAAAAAAAGGAAAAGAAACGGAAAGAAGGAACCATGAAATATTAGTACCTGAGACGGGAATGGTGAATTTAACTTCCACGTATGCAGGGCCAGGGGAGGTTCTTCAAAAAGCTTTTCCCTTTAGGTTCGTCAGTGCCGATTCTTTTAATAGGAATGGGGGAGACCAAGTGGCAGTAATCTCCTCCACTCCTACATCGCCTCTCTAATGCAGGGCAATTAACGATCCCTAGATATTGAAGGGAAGGGAGACCTGGAGGGAATGACTCTATTCCTGGGCATTTCTCGATAGAGAGTCTCACGAGAGAGGGGAGGTGCTCCATGTTATCCGGCCATACTCTCCAGTGGGTTGGGCCACGAATAGTCAACTCTTTAAGCTCCGTGGGATTAGTTATCACGTGGGCCAGCATCTCATCTATATTAAGTTTAGGACACTCGCCAATGATTAGAGCCTCGAGTGATTTGGAACAGACAATTGGAATTTGCACTAACTCTGGGCAATTATAAATGTTTAACAATTTCAAGTGAGGTAGTGATTGCGGTAGTGTTAGTGACGAGGAATCTCCCAAGGACGACACTTGCTGCTGCACTATTAATGCACCTGTCAAGTTTCTACAACTCCCGATAAGCAATTGTTTCAGGCATTCCAGGCTCCTCAACTCTTGCTCGGGCCAAAACACAAGATTATCGCAGTTCCTAATCCCCAAACTCTCGACAGCTGTAAAGTACTTCCAAAATTCCAATGCCACTACTTTGCTCGGCCCAGGCCCACTCGATAAAAAACAGTTGCTATTTATTATTTCTAATATACGAAGAACTGGTCTTGTTTGACAGCTAATTAATTGCTTCTCTTCCTCTTCCAGTGGGTAAACATTTTCATATCCTGATATTCTCAATTTTTCAAGGGTCTTGGGAGGTCTAAATGCATCAGGCTCACGAAGAGGCATATTTTCTAAACGAATTGAAAGTTCAGAGAGCATCGGTAAATATGAGATTTGGCGCAATTTTATTTCGCTACAACCTGTTACAAATAAAGATGTAATCAAAGGCATATGCGCCGGAAGATATTTTAATTTTGGACAAGAGATTATGCTCAAAGTTTTAAGCTCAGGAAAAGCTACCGACTCGGAACCTTCTTCATGCCAACTCTCCAAATTAGGCAAATCCCATATAGTCAATTCCTTCAAAGCTTGAAATATTATTAATGATTTGTTCCCTTCAACACGCTTACACATGCTTCCCACAATAGATTTTAAATTACCCATTTTTTTTATACGAAGGTCCTCAAGTAAAGGCAATAGCCACACGGGAGGAAGCTCTGCGCAATTGATGCACTGTTCTAACTCGAGTCGCTTTAGATTACTTATGATTGGAACTTCCATCATCCATTTCGAAAAACCAGAACCACTATAACCAGCAATGTGAAGATACTTGAGCTTGTCGTGAGGCATGAGAGCTTCAAGTATCGGCTTGCTATTTCCTGTCCCTCCTTCATTGCTTGTTTCATCCCACTTTAATTTTAACGAATAGAGGTTTGTTTTTTTAGCAAGGTTTATAGTTTGAGCGTCTTCTCTGTCTTTTATGCTCTCAAGCCCAGATAAGCTAATATACCCACTAAGAAGATTTAATTGGCTTAATTCTCTTATGCTACCTCCCTTACTAGAATTGAGTACATATTTTGTGAGAGTCTGCATGTACTTGAGTTGCCCAAGGCCAATCGGCATGCACTCTAACTTTGAACAACCATTAAGAACGAGATGCCGTAGGTTAATCATGTACCTCATTTCTGATGGCAATTCTTGAATTTTAGACTTAGAAAGTTTGAGTGTTTGGAGATTGTATAATTTGCTTATGGTTTCTGGGAGAGTTGTAAGAGATCCTTGTGAAAGATCAAGATATCTTATGTGTTTCATGTATCCTATTTCCTTAGGGACGTTTTTACACCACTGATATTCCAATGCTCGTAATGAACATGACTTCAGTAAATAAAAATCCTTCTTCTTTGGTATATAACGGTATGTTTCATTGATCAAGCAAGTGTGAATATTAGGAAATTGCTTCAAGATGTTATTGATGCCTCCAAATTTGTCAAGATCCCCTACACTGAGATGATGAACCTCTTTTTGAATAGATCCAGAATAGTTTGGTTCTAATACAGTGAAACATTTGTTGGCGACAATTTCTGTTGCTAAATCATGCATAAGATCATGCATCTGGCATGTAACCTCTGAAAATTCAAATGTTTCCATTTTCTTGACATTTTGAAAGAAAGATCTATGGTGGAGTTCATTGAAAATGGTTCGACCTCTATTTTCAAGATTTTCGATTGATCCATCAGTTGGGATAAAATCATTAGCTATCCATAATTGAACCAATGTTTCCCTTTCAATTTTATAATCTTGTGGAAAAACTGCACAGAAAGCAAAACATTGCTTCATATGTGAAGGTAAATGATCATAGCTTAATTTAAGAATAGATAAGACGGGTAAGACGTTCTCTGTAGATTGTAGTCGTAGACCATCCCATACTTTGTTTTCTGAGATGGCATGCCAATCACGCAACTCTTTTTGGTATCTCATCAAGTCTCCCATTGCTTTTACGACAAGAGGCAACCCACCACACTTGTGGGCAATAGTCTTACCAATTTTACGGTGTTCCTCTGTTGGTTCGTCGACCCATGAACAGAAAGCCCTTTTTTCAAATAACCTCAAAGAATCTTCGTCGGATAATTTTTTCAAATCATGGTTAGAAAAAACCTCCATGATTGAAGCAACATCTTGATCGCGGGTTGTCACAATAATTACACTCCCTGCACCAGCTACAGAGCACAACAACGTTCTCAATTCATTCCATTTCTCTGTTTCTTTATTCCACACATCATCTAGCACCAGTAGATATCTCTTCTTATCAACAACTTTACCAAGTTCGTGCTGCAGCATCTCCTTACTAGTTTTGGACGTGGCTCCAAAAGCCCCTTCGATTATAGATTTAATGATTTTTATGACGTTAAACTCAGTGGACACGCAAACCCACAAAGACAACTGGAAGTGCACTTTAACCCTCTTATCATTAAAGACCAGCTGAGCTAATGTGGTCTTACCCGCTCCCCCTATTCCAACAATAGCAAGGACAGAGATATTCTCTCTCTCCCGCTGGGGATTTAGTAATTCGCTTACAATCTGCTCTTTCTCACATTCTCTGCCAATGACCTCTGACTCCATAACAACGGAATGTGTTTCTCGATCAATGGTAGGCGCAGGTGTAGGATCATGTCGAACGAGTTTAAATTTGTTCATATCGGATACTATTTTATCAATCTTGCACAATACTTTTGTCAGCTTGTTGCTCATTTTGTAACGAAATAAGACGGGATTTTCATGGGTACAGAATCCCTTTATGACCTGCAATATTAGCATTACTTTCTTTGATTAATTACAAAAATGTTTGATATTGGTCTACTTCTTTAATACCCGGTAATTTCAATTCAAGTAAATTAATGTTTAAAATTTTGTTTTAACTAATTATTAGACAATTGAAAATTTTAATTAAAATTTTCTTCAATTGAATAGTCTTGGTCTCTATACAAATTATTTTTTTAATATTGGTATACTTCCTTAATATCCGGTAATTTCAATTCAAGGTAAAATTTAAAATTATGTTTTAACAAATAATTGGACAATTAGAATTAAAATTCCCATCAATCGAATAGTTTTGGCCTCTATACAATTTTTTTTTAGAATATTTTAAATTGAAACGATCACTATTCTATTCCGTTTAAGTTTGCGGCTATTAACTACAAGTTTTTATAATTTGATAAAAAGAACAACAACAAAATTGAGAAAAATCTTGATATAACTAACAAAAGAAAGAATTTTTCGTAATAAATAATTAGTGAAGTTGGAAGTAAAACTACAAGCATGTAAATATATATTTTTTTTGTATGAAGTAAAAACCAAATTGCTACCATTTGAAATCTTTCATTTATAAATTTATCTCAGCCATTTTGTCTTAAATTTTAATCTCAAAATTTTCTAGATCGTTGGATTTGTCTCTCTCTCTTAATTTCCTTGTTTTCCTCTTATTTCCCTAATCGGGTTGATGACCCCATCCTTCATTTCCCTTTTCTTTCAGTGACTCGTTACCTTGTGGAGCCTCGTGGAATCAGATCAGCCCCGCAAACTCCTCCCTAGACCTCTGATATCTCTCTTCTCTCTTGGTACTGTGACGGTGGCGTGACCCTTAATCTCTCTTTCTCTTGGTATTGTGCAAACCCTTTTGCTATCTTGTTTATTTTCATGCTCTGTTGTGGGTTGGTGCAATTAATTGCTTATATTAACTTAATCTATGTTTGTGGCTCTGCGCATACATGATTTGTTGTTGTGGCTTGAAAAACTTGTGACTTAACTTAATCATTCAAAATATTGTCTCTGTTACCTGTTTCTCGAATATGGTAGTTGATTGGTTGTTCTCTGATTATTCATGACTTAACCAATGTCTATTGTTGCTCTGCGATGTTAGTAAAACCTGGTACCAGTCTCATACCAGCATCTCTCTCGTTACTGGTACGAAATCCTAGTTTCTAAGGGCTGGTTTGTAAAGTTTTGTTGATTTTAGTACTTGTTTGTAAATCAGTAATTAGTCCTTTTTAGAAAGGTTTATTTGAAAATTATGAAGTTGTCAGGTTGGATCTGTTTTGCTTGTTAGGTTCGGACTTGACCCCAAACCCATTACCCTTGTACCAGGACCTAATCTCTGTTTGGTTTCCTTCTCTATAAAGGGTTTTAAACCCGTGTACCAGTGGTTTATTTTTCTCTCTGTTGACCAGTGCGAACATAAGCCTTATTTATTTGATGTGTGTGGCCATGTTTCTTTTGATATGTTTTAATTTGTGTTGGCTGAGTTATTCCTGACCGATAATTAATAGTTGGCACTTATACATAAAAATAAAAAAAATAGATTAATCGATATTTTGTTGACTTAATTAAATGGTGGTTTATTTCCTTTACTAGCTGAATTTCTTTGATGGCTAAGTCAATTTGAACTGAAAGTTAATAAGTGGGGTTTTGACATAAAATTAGAACTTAAAGAGTGCTGAAAGTATATATATTCATCTAATGATGGCTTTAGTTGACTTGTCGGCTAAAAAAAGTTTTACATGAGTTTGAGGCCCAGATTATTTAATGTTGGGATTTTCAAATAAGTTGTTGGTTTTCTAAAAGGGAGATGATTATATTGTCTCCAAATTAATTTTAGAATGGATACATAAGATACAATCGGACATAATATGATCCCAGTAAATTTAAAATCATATTTGAGTCTCTTTTCTATTCATTTTATTGAAAAGCATTAATTGAGTTCAACTTTTATTATGAGATTTATTAAAAGTGCATTACTTGAACAAAACTCTAAAGCAAAATAAATAATATTTAAGTTGTCACAAATCACAATACTTAATACAAATAATAAAAGTGACCTAATAGTAAGTACTAATAAACTAGTTTTGTTACCTTGGAAGAAGCTGAGGGCTGCTGACTGATGGCCTCTGAGCGAAGGGCCTCATACTGGAACTCATCTAGCACATCCACCGCCTCGTGTGCAACAGCATCCAACTGCTGCAGCCACCCCTTCACTGCTGGACTCCTTACTGCACGCTCTTGGGCATCTGCGATCATCTCCTGGACAGCCAGAAGATGTTGCTGAAGTGTCTCGCGATTCTCATCCATGCCCCACATCCGGCAGATCTTCTCGACCAGTGCATCGTTAGACTTGTTGACAGCAAGGGAGATCAGGGGGGACAGGGCCATTTCCAATGCCATGTTAGTAATAGCTAGCTACTCTTGTTATGCTTCCACCCAATGAGATTCAATCAGCTTGGGAAGAGATGACGGGTTAAATCAGCTTCATACAGCTGCATATATAGGATTCTTTTGCGGATCAATAATTGTAAGGATTGTTTCCGTCGTATGGTTCTGATCTTGGAGTTTTCAATAATGCTCACACCGATTTGGATTGTTATGCAAGGGTCTACTAGTACAGAATACTTCGTTTCACAATTCTAATGTGATACCGACTACACATTTAATGTGCTCATGATGCAGGCAGGAGCCACACTTGTAATTTAACGACTGATTGGCAAATCTTAGTTCACAATAATAAATCGAAATGAAAACGACCGAACATTCCGATTCTTTCTCTCTTCTCAAGGAGAACTTTATTCTATAGCAACTTTGCTTGTCTTTCTCTCTTCTCAAGGAGAACTATATTCTATAGTAACTTTGCTTGTGTAATTGGATGTGGAATCTAGCTGGTTCCTTTTTTAGTTTGTACAAGTTTTCTTGGAATAAATTAATGGTTGCTTTGTTTAATGAGTACGTAAACCTCAATCCTGGGTGAGAAATGAATAGTGCACCGTGCACGCTACACTGTTGGGATAGGCTTGTGGGAATCACATTCTCGGGCCCTCTTACAAACAATGAATGTTAGCTGAAATATAAGATCAGCCGAAAAAAAAAAAGTACAATCTCCGCTCATCTCCTTAATACTTTACTGTACTAACACCTACAATCTTACAACTCAGCCTCTAGTACTTATTAATTCTGACGGTTCAGCCTCTATTAAGGAGATCCAACGGCTTAACATATAAATGGGACTGTGTGAAAACACAAGGGTATTTTAGTCTTCACATAACATTTTAGCGTGAGTTGCAAAATGAGACCGTGCGAAAAGCAACGCCCCAGATTGGTGGATCTGCATCCGCTGATCGTTGGACACAGAACAGAACACTTGACAAGTCAATAGATGGATAGAATCACTGTTTAGAAAAATAGAAACGACACAAAAATTGAGGCATTGAGAGTGGTCGGAAATTTAGAAGCTGTCGAGAAATTTCATCTTTGGCTTCGCTTCGGCATGGATTGATTTTTCTTTACTGTCAATGTCAAAATTTAATACTTCTAATGTAGCTGTCAATGTCAAGTTGCAAATAAAAAAAATGCCAGCATGCGTTATGACATTTATACTTATGATAGATCTAAGCATGCGTTATGGTAAATTTGTGCTAATTATTACGCAATAGATTATTATCACGGAAAAAAAAAACATTTGACATTTATTGTTAAGAGCTTTAAGCTTTTTTTTATGCAACCTGTTTTTATTACTGAATAAAATTTAGAGCAAGGTTCCGGCCTCCCACCTTGAGATTTACGCTGAAAAGTTTTGCCGACAGGTGATTACGTTTTGGTATAAGGAGATGATTTAATGGTTCAACTCTTGATATGAAAACCCACCTTTTGTGAAACAAAATATAACACGTGAATGGTTGTCATAGTGATACCGAAATTATAACAGAACTAGCCTACATATAGCAAAGTCACGCAATTAATAAACGTGTAACGGCAATGATGAAATCTAATTAATAATTTAGCAAGTTTGTTGATCTCATGGCTGTACCCTTTGGAGAATCACTTGTGGCAATAAGCAACACGTAATCTTCCAAATTATTTTTTATTCTTTTTTATGATCTGTCTCCGTTTTTACATTTTTTTTTTTTTTTTGAAAATTGTCTCCGTCTTTACATGACATGAAATTGTCACTAGTTCTGTTCTCACGCGTTGCGCGATGCATTTCTATCTTAATATGCGGCGAAACGATTTTCTAATGAGCGTTGTGCGATTCATTTTCACCAGAGAATTTTTGTTGCCAACATCGATAAACATGCCTGTATATTGATGGTTGTATTAGCTGGTTGGCACGTAATTCTGTATTTGTAAGAAATTGATTGTGACTGTTTACTAGCACGATGTTTCTTCATTTGTAGTGTGCTTCTTAGTCTGTAAGCATGACTATAGAATATATAGTGTGGCACTCGCGTTGAGCCAACTATCTTTTATATTTTTACTTCAAATTTCATGGTAGCTATTTATCAATTTTATTCGGAAGTTCTATTAATTGGCAACAATGTACACGCAATGCAATAAAAAAAAGTTTCAATTCACACGTGGTATTCAAATCATGAGCTGACAAATATATGCTCTTTCATAAAATAAATTTTGTATAGGATCGGTACTAACAGCGTACCAGTCAGTATCCTCATTATCACAACTACATCCTTTGCAAGACAACCAATGGACATGTAGCGTAATAGAATAACAAAAATAAAATCTAATATATAAGTAAACAAAGAAATATATATTGTTATATCAACGGAAGTGTGAGTTCTGATAATAAAAATATGAGATTATATGATAGCAAACTTTATGGGGTCATCTCTTGATTCCTGAAAAGAATATACGAAACATATCATAGTTTCTACCATTACAGTTTAATTTCGGATGTAAAAGAAAAAAGGCCTATTTTTTGCAAGGAGCACAAACAATTATAAAATGATAGATATTAGGTGTGGAGCTTGTCTGGAACCAAAATCAATAGGTATATTGTTAATTAGCAACACTAATAACCTTTTTTTTGAAGGATATATGAGCAGAAAAAACAATACACCTTTTTTCTACTAATGGAGCAGTCCAAATTGATTGCGAAAAGAATGCTGTTGGCCCTCAAGAAATCAAGAAGGTAGAGAACTCACAGGAATTGCTCAGCAACTACACTCTCCATCACTGATCTACGCGTAAGTCTAATCCCATAAGTTTCTGTTATAAAAGCTGCAATGTAATCAGAAAACTATTATTTTTAAACTAAAATACCAAAGACTTTATGAGGTTAGTGGAATTGCAAGCAAAAGCACCTCATTTGGTCTAGGAGGTTCCACTTGCATCTGATAGGTTATTGAAGCACACGAAGCAACCATCTGAACTTCAGAAAGTATAAAGCTATTAGAGAATATTGAAATCATGTCAAGCATTACCTCCAAATGAGATATTAAGGCAGCTTCATGTTGTAAACCTATTCTATCATTTGTTGCAACTTTTATAACAGATCAATAAACAATCCAGATATTGCACAAAGAATCAGTTAGCAAATAAAAGTGAAATAAGAAATAATTAGAGATACTTGAAAATCTGACCTAAATGCCACTCAAATCGACTTTTTACTCTGTGTGCGCTCTCTGTCATTCATTGAAATGAAGGAACCTGCAAAATAAAACAGAAACAATTTTGTTCGCTTCCTCAATTGCCATTCGAGAAATTAAAGAACAGAAACAAACTTGAGAAACAAAAAAAACAAAGAATCAATTAGTATAACGCCAGTTGAAAAATTAAAGAACAACAAAAGTTTCACCTTCTCTCCATCGCCACCTTAATTGCCCCAAAATCTGTCAAATCGTTGCTCAGCCCTACAAAAAAAAAGGTCACAACACAACCTGAGCATAAAAATGGCATAAAATGAATGATCAAAAGGCTAATAATATATCCATAATTTGGAGGTTGGAAATTTGTTAGAAAGAAAGAATGAAACTATAAATTTAATTGTATTGAAATAAACCATAAAGTGCTATGATCCCAAAACATAAAGTGCCTTCTATTTCATTTGTTCCAACATATATTATCAATGAAAGAGAAATTTTATAAATAAATCTAGCAACGCTTACAGAATTGTGAGCAACGTCCGCATTATTTTATATTTAATAGACATTCTATATCGATGGAAAACTCAAAACTGAAAAGCACGAATAGCTACTGATAACTATTTCCAAAGTAATTAATGAATAAAATGATTATTATTTCCTTGGTACCTATTTTGAAGACTGGCATGAAGCTTCATAGCAACTTTTCTTGTTCCCTACAAAAGGCACCTCTTTTATATCTATCAAAAAAATCACTATATTTATTTGTAAGAACTTTTGCTGCTTTGTCTTCACGGTAGCAATTATTGAGATATCTACCTTGCCTTCATTAAAATTGGAATAGCCAGAGTATTTCATGAATGAGGAAGTTACATATGTACTTTACATGCTATTTAATTTTGAAGTATGTTTCTATTAATCCTTAAAAACAGCCATGAAAGATCGCCGTTTTTACTGCACATTAGTTAAAACTTCACAGTACCTGATAAAGACATAATCCAAAACCGAGTAGAGATGGACGCATGCTTTTTTTTCACCTACAAATAGACATGACAAATTTTTAGAAAGGTCGAATTCATAGAAAAAGTAAAATTTACATTGTAGAAGACCCAAAAAAATTAGAAAGTAATTTAATGACATGTGAATGCCAGAGCAGAAGATAGCAAGAGGCGAAGAAAAAACCAAGCTAGTCAAATTTAGAGGCTATTAATTATTTTCAGACATTAGATACGCAAGTTCTTTTTGTCACATTAGATACGCAAGTGTAAAAACTAAAATTTAGAGCAAAATCCAAAATCTAAAATCTGATTTCTTCGTGACCTTGAAAAAAAATGGAGCAAATTCGGCAAGGGAGCTGGCAAGGAGGCCAAACAGCGAAGCAGAGGCGCGCCGTAAAAAAAACGGTACTCATCTGAAGGAGACGAAATCGATCTATTCATCTGAATCATCTAATTTGCAAGCAGAGATCGAATTTCACCATTAATGGAGGGCAAAGAGAGGCGGCCACTGTTTCTCTTTCACCTCGGGAGCCGCGTCAAAAGGAGAAGCCATCTGTCCTATTTAGACCCTAGATGGATGGGATGCGAAGAGAGAGCGGAGAAAAAACCGGAGGAAAACAGGTAGGATGTGCGTGGAAAAAGCGAATATGGTGACAGAAAGCTCGCAGTGACAAGGAGATGATCCGAACTGAAATGAACGAACCAGATCAAAATACTGTGCTATCTACAGTGTCTAAGACCCCTCACGTGCAACTCACGCCGGACAAAATGTATATATTTCTAATGGCAGAAATATTTCAAGGCTGTAAGTGTAAAGGGAATCTGAGATAATGCAATAATTCGGCCCATTATGATGGTAATGGCTAGGGCTGCAAAACGGTCATAACTATCACGCAAATGACTTCTTGCGTTGATCGTTGCGTGCAGAGATACGAAAATTTTTTTTGTTGCGCCTTGCGTTTCGTCTTATGAACGCAAGACATTTCTGTTGCGTTGATTGTTTCGTTTAATTGAACGGTTATAACGGTCAGAACGGTTTAACGATTTTTTTTTTATAGCACAACCAATACATAATTTGTTCATTTGAACAATTGTTTAATCTTGAAAAAAAAAACTCAATAAAACCAATTTACACTAAAGCCAGTACATAACTAATAACCTCAACAAATGTTGATAACAAAGTACATAACCAATAAATAAAGCCAGTTGCAGTACCGGTACATAAATAAAACCAGTACCAGTACTAGTACCAGCACATAACAAATTACAGTAAAGCCAAATAAAAATTACATAATCCTTAAGTCAAATAAAAATTACATAAAAATCACATAACCAGTACCAGTCCAGTTCTGTTGCCAGCGCCATCAAGCCACCACCAAGTGCCAATCGACATCCACCAGCTCCAACATCGGCCCACATCAGTAATAGAAAGAGGGAGAGTGGAGTGTGTGGGTGTGAGGGGAGAGGGGTCTCTGGTGGAGGCGATCGGAGAGGAGAAGGTCACGGCAGAGAGGAGGTCTGTGCGGAGAGAGAGAGAGAGATTGGGTCTGAGAGGATGTCACGGTGGAGAGAGAGAGAGAGAGAGATTAGGTCTGGGTGGAGAGAGAAACAGGGGTCTGTTAGTAAAGATCGGAGAAGGAGGGTACATGAGCTGAGCGGCGAGGGGGAGAAGTGAGGGGAGAGTATCCTCTGCCAACCTTTTAAGGTTGGCAGGGTGCCAACTTTTGATCCGAGCCGTTAGATCTAATCTGGACGGTTCAAATTTTTCGGGCCTATCAATCTGTATCATGCACGGGGCTCCCATTAACCGTTGAAATTAGATCTAACGGTTCAGATCAAAGGTTGGCACCCTGCCAACCTTTTTAGGTAGGCAGAGGATGTGATTCCGAGAAGTGAGTTGGAGCGGCGGAAAACTTTAGGTTTTCTTCGTTTTCTCCGCACCTGTTATCAGCTATACTTATAATAATAGCGATGTAGAATGTTGCGCGAAACAGACGATTGAAACGAAACGAAACAGGTAATTTCGCTAATCGTTTCGTTATCCAGACAAAAATGTCTCTATTTGCGCTTAATCGTTTCGCTCATGAGGCGAAACCAAAATTTCATTTCGTTTCGTTTCATTTTACACGAAACGAAACGAAAAAACAGTTTGAACGATTTCCGTTTTCACCCCTAGTAATGGCAATAAATTGACCCATTATAGGCAGTTACTCTGGTCGAAGATTTTTACACTAATATATCAGGGTGTGGGCCTAGTTTCTAAACCTGTGAAACAAAACATAGTTTATTTACATTATAATTGTTGTTGTTGTTATTTATTTGGATGGACTATTATTTCTGCTCCTTTTAGTACTAGGACTATCATTATCATTGTCACTACCATTATTGGCATTGTTATTGTTAAAATGATGATCGCCATCATCAACGGCTTTTTGAGAAACACCCGAAAACATAATATTAATTATTTTGTGATTAATAGGTTTATAGGACCTAATTATGGTCCAATAATAACCTTAAAGCTGAAAGTGAAAGACAATGTGGTCCAGCTTCATGAGTCCAGATTTGATCAGAGTGAGCTAGTGGTTCCTCAAGGTCCCAAGTGTACTCAAACAATGAGGTTTATGATTTCTACTTATGACATACGGACACATCATTCTTGCAACATACATACAGATACAACAGTAGAAGCAAAAATTAAGGTTGTCCCTTTGTAAATTATGAAAGTAATTAGCACTCTAGCAGAACTATGATCTTAATAGAAACAAAATTTAATTGAAAGTTCTCTGTCCATGCTTAAAGCATAACTTAAGGATGAAATTTAATCATCATTGCAAAAATTAGTCCTACATTCCTGGAGCCAAATAGTAGCTAACATCCCGGGTCAACAAGAAAAAATTGCTCGAACTTCTACATACAATTCAGCACAATATGCTATACCTCTATGCACAATATACTGTATGTACATATGTACAAATAAATATGGCTATATATACAATTGAACACTCATACAACTCAATCTAACAACTATGAAAGAATGCTCACACCAGTATCCCCAAATTCTCTCCTTTGGAAATTCTCTATTTCCACAGAATACTGTTTCGAATCAAAGGCTGTGCTTTCTCCAAACTGGACCCCATTACAGAGGTCTGGCAGGTTGCACCCGCTTTCCAGTGCCTTTAAAACCTGATATTTGTTTGTATTATTAACAACTATAATAACCAACTCCAGCAGACAAATCTATACTAAAATAAAAGTTTAAAAAATGCTATGCATCCCATCATGAACACTACATTTGATGACATACCAATTAGGTGGCTTTGTCATATACTAGGAAGTGATCCTTTTGTTTCGCTTGTGATAGTATGTTTCTTCAAATGATACTATAGTTTTGAGATACTATTAACTTAGCAAGCCCTAGTGGCTGACAGACTAAAATCAGAAGCTGATATGCCTCCAAATACTGGAACAGCCATCATGGGTATAAACTCTTTGCTAAAATTAAACTTAATAACAAACCCCAGATAGTACCTGCGCCATACTGGGCCTATTAGCAGAAGAATGACGCACACAAGCCGCAGCCAAATTGATCATCTGATGCACTTCATTTGCGACATAATAGCCCTTAAATTTTGGGTCCACCAAATTTTCAAAATTCCCATTATCAATAGCTTCGACAAGCAGAGGCCATGCCTATTAATTAAAAAAAAAAAAAAAACAAGAGAGCTCTTCTTGTCAGTAATCTAATTACAATAATCACTCATCATCACTACCCTCCCACCTGCCACACACATATTCTCGGTCAACTAAGGCCAGACACATGTTATGGACCCAAATAATTTTCTTCAATGATTTCCCAAAATGAACACATTTTGAATCAACCTTGCTGAAATTAAAAGTCAAAATTTTGTACCCATCCCACTAAACTTTCTTCTGGATCTAATGGGTTGATTGCTTTGCGACCAGTTATGAGCTCCAATAGCACAACACCAAAAGAGAACACATCAGACTTGTAAGTTAATTTTCCGGTAGTTGCATATTCTGGTGCTAGATACCTGCACATTCACATATAATCATTCATTTCAGAAGATAACATCTTTGTTTATACAATTTTTTAAAACAGAGTACATCACATAGAGATTTTCTGAAACTAACAAAGAGAAAAACAATTAAAGTTTTTGAACAACAAAGTCATAAGGAATTAATCAGATATGTACCCATGTGTGCCCATAACACGGGTTGAGACGTGGGTATTGCTATCATATCTCACCTTTGCAATTCCAAAATCTGCAAGCTACATTTTGTGCAATTAACAGATAAGTTTTTTAATTTAAAAATATTTAGGTTAATACAAGAACTAATATTTTGATTTCTACAGGAAAGAAGAATTAAGATATTGAACACTACACCTTAGGCTCAAAGTAATAATCCAAGAGAATATTTGCCGATTTGATGTCCCTATGAACTATCTTAGGTTCACCTACCAATTCAGAAATAAACATCAGTATATGTATAACACAGAGCAAGACATACAAATGTTTCAGGTGGTGGAGAGTTGAGAAAAGTTCTTCAAAATATGAGGCTGCAAATTTAAATCACAATGGGAAAAGACTGTTGATTGAGTTCAAAAGATATATGCTTGAAGCCTTCTTTTATAAATCCATTCTCATCACTACATTTCATTTCTCTAGTGTATTTGCAAATTGAAAGAGCAAGACTATCGATAACTATCAGAAAAAAAAAAATTGCCTGGACAAATATCCTAAATGATCCCAACATCAAGCTATCTATGTAAATCTAACAGTTCAGAATCAAGCTCAGCAAAAGAACAAAAAAAAAAAAAAAGTGTAAAAAGTCTGGATTTAAAGAGGCAATATTTTGACCGTTAAAAAAATAATCTCATAACAGGAGTAATGTTCTCAATAATTTAAAGAGTAACTGCTATTAGTGATTTCAAATAATATTGGATTTACTTGCAAGTAGAACAAATGCTGGATTTGTAAGCAATCACTCTAAAAAATTGGTCTTTTTCAATTAACTAGTATAGTTTTCTGGTATAAGTACCATCAAGTGATGCTAAAAACTGAACAATGAACATATATATTTTAATAATCAAATAAAAGAGCAGGCATACAGTCTTCATGTAGGTACTTCAGCCCACGAGCACAACTGATTGCTATTTTTACTCTCTTTTGCCAATCCAACACTGGTAGGCCTTCTTCTATTTATTATAATAATCAGCAAGGGATAATTAGAGAAAAAACAATGCATTATATCAGAAATGAAAATTTTCCCTAAATAGCAATTGCAACTTGAAAACGTAATCATCTCTTTATGTTAGTAAAACAAAAAATAAGATTGGAGTTTAACACCATAATTGCAAAATAATTCTGAAGTTGAGATTGAGTTTGAGAAACCAGTTCAACTTTATCCAAATAAAAAATAGTTCTATGGTTGATAAGAGATTATCTATCTTGTCAGTTTAGGAGTATAACTTAGCTCGCAGAATTTTCCTTACCAACTCATTTAGTGTGGTAATTGTTTTCAATATTAGTTTTGAAGTATAATTTGTTTTCCAAAAATTTGCTTTACCAAATTATAAAATGTGGTAACTATTTCAGTTGTCATGTTCAACAATTGATGCCTGTTTTGAGCTTTTCACTTCCAACAGAGAGGTTTGAATTCAAATTAAATTTCCAATACCAGCAGGAAATATTTTCTTCATTCAAACAGAGATGAGTTTTTCCCCCTTGAAGGTCATTGAAGTATAATTTTTGGCATCTCTTTAAAGGAAAAAACAATAATAATAAATAAATGAGCACAAATACACCCGACAGTTTTTGACATATGCAATAAAACCCAATATTTTTCCAAACATTTGGTAGCTCCTTTTTGCTCTCTCTCTCTCTCTCTCACACACACACACAATCTGATATATGCAATGAACAGCAATCTTTAGATTATAGTTTGGAAAGGGAAGTCAACTGTTGACAATATTGCCCTCATTACACTGAGACATATTTTCCTTATATTCATATAAAGCTAAATATTAAACAAAGATATTCTGGGATCAATTGAAAATAAAACGATCCGAAAGTAATTTAGTTGGTTGAGCAAGATAAAAAATAATAATAATAAATAATCGATACCTGAGTAATTGACTTTTGTAAACTTAACTTGTTTTAACAACAAATTATTGTTTGCTAACAGCCCACCAAATGCATGACGTGGTTAGCTTACATGGGACACAGTATTTGCAGTAAGAGGTTGGATGAATTATCAAAAATGTTTTGAGAAAGCTAACCATGTAAGTGGTGCGATAGTGTTCGGTTGGGGATGAACTCATAGACAAGTAGCTGGTATGGCTCTGTGAGGCAGTACCCAAGCAACTTAACAAGATGGCGGTGGTGGATTCGGCTTATAATTTCTACCTCTGACCGCAGTTCCATTTCTGCTGCTTTCTCTTGCTTTATTTGCTTCACTGCCACCTCAGTCCTATCTGGGAAAACCCCTTCAAAATTTTTTTTTGGCAAAGTCAATAACTCCTTTGTACGTCATTCGGTCATTGGGCATTTTTGTTTGTAAATGAGCTCAAATGATCCTAAGGATTTTCAATTTTGAAAATACATCATTCACTAATCTTTATAAATATTAAGTGAATGCTTCCATGCAGTTTTGACCATGTTTGCATTGCATTGTGTCACAGTTGTTTGGCATCATTAGTTACCTTTATGTCTTCATTCAATTTGTACTACAAATATTACAAATTGCTTTTACTTATAAACTTCAATCCTAATCCAATTTTCTAACTCCATAACAGATGTGAGCTTGTGTTTGTGTGCGCACACCCGCATGACTAAAACTCTACGGTGAGCCTGTGTCCATTACTTTAACATCCTGTATATCAGCTCACATGTCTAATGCTGGTCCACGCACCAGCCAGATGCTACGATTTCCATATGATAAATCATAACGGAATTCTTATATTCTGGATAGTGGTATCCTTATGGGCACTATTTGACAACCAGTTAACTACTAAGACTAAAAAAGTATGTAGATATCTATATATATCTAGCATTGAATACCTTTATATACACGAGCAAAGCCACCTTCACCAATTAGATTGGCACCTGAGAAACCAGCTGTCATGTCATATAACTGTTGGTATGGAATTCCTCCATTTGAACCAGTCTTAGAGTACGGTGAAGAGATTAGTTCTGTTTAAAGGCCATATGCAACAAAAGGTAAGTAGATGAATAAGTATACTATAAACAAATAAAAAACAGACAACTAGTTATAAAATATTCACATACAAAAGTCATCTGTCTAAAACTTGAATGTTTGGCAGTTGGCACTTAATTACTGCTATTACAAGGTAATGAAAGTGCCCAAAGTATATCAATTCTGTACTCAACAAATCTACAGAATAGAAAAAGGTAAAACATACACATGCCACACCAGTAAAATCTAGCAAACTGCCACCTGGTACGCATTGTCAATAGTTTTTTTTGGGGGCTTGTTGGCTGGTTGATAACAGCAGGATTAAATTAACTGTCAATAGTTTATAGTACTGTATCAAAAGTTTAATTAATTTCAATCTTTTTGGTCACAAGATACACAAAAGGTGATTTGTTTGCAATTGTAACATTTAGAACTGGTTGTGCAATCCTCTATAATCAGTAACAAGAAAGTAATAACATAGAATTTGTACCAAGAAATATAAGTTCCGTACCAGTATTATTTCCCTTGGTTTTATACAGGCCAAGTAATTTAGGTGCCCGGTTCCTTCTCAACCTCTTCACAGAAATAACAGAAAGAAAAATGAGGCAGACAAGCACAAAAGCAGACACAAAAGCAATTACAATGGCTGCTTGGGAGGAGTGCGAAGTATCAGCTTTTGGTGCCCCTACTGAAGAATCTTTTTTCTGTGAGGTATGAAGTGAATTGGTAGGAGGAGAAAGAGATGGGTTACGAAACCCTGCTGGAGGTAGAGAAAAAGATGGGGAAGGTGGGGTCTGTACTTGTGCTGGGACCGATGCAGCTGGACGAATAAATGAATGTGAGGGGTCCGATAGAGGTGAGTGTGGTGTTAGTGGCTGGATTGGTATGCTGCTTGGTGGTGGAGGTGATGGTATTGCTACTGGCGATTGTACAGGGTTTGTTGGTAAGGTTGGGGATGCTGAAACTGGAACTTGATTACCGATTAGATTGTTTAATAGTGGGTTTGATTCATTTCTGCTTTCCATAAGTTCAGAAGCAAATTGATCAGCATCGGAAGGTGGTGGAACTAATTGATTGACATCAGAAGTTGGTGGAGCTAATTGATAGATGTCAGGAGGTGGTGGTGGAGTTAACTGATTGATGTCAGGAGATGGCGGTAAAATAAACTGGTTGGTCTCGATAGGTGGCGGTGGAGTTAACTGATTGATGTCAGGAGATGGCGGTAAAATAAACTGGTTGGTTTCGATAGGTGGCGGTGGAGTTAATTGGTTGATGTCAGCTGGTGGTGGGGGGATCCATTGACTCGCATTGAGAGGTGGTGGACTTAATTGATTAACATCAGGAGGTGGTGAAATTAATTGGTTTACATCGGGAGGAGGTGCATTTAATTGTTCGATACTAGGAGATGGTGGTGTCAATTGATTGGTATCAGCAGGTGGTGGAGTTAGTTGATTAGCATCTGGAGGTGGTGGAGTAAATTGACTGGTTCCAGTTTGTGGTGACACGGGTGAAATTGCAGGATTTTCAATTGGAGTTGATGGGTTGGGAGATAAAAATAGAGAAGTCGAGTTCGACATTTTGGTTTTCAATTAAGATTAGCTCAAGCTTTCTATCCTTTTCAGTCTAGTTGATGAAGGAATGAGAACTCAACAGGCATTTTGTCGAACATGGGGAAGGCGAGGATGTTAAGAGCGCAAAAACATGCGCACAGTTGAAATCTAGAAATTGAAATCGATGAAGAATTGTAGAAATCAAAGACGAGTTTAAAAGACCCAAATTCACAAATTCAGAGCCAACTGTAGAGACACAAAATTAACAACAGGAAATGTACACAAATGGAAACAGGATCAAGAGAAAGCGGACAAAAAAAAAAATTTTCCTGATTCCCTTTGAGAAAGAAATGAGGAATGAGAAACAGAGAGAGAGAGAAAGAGAGAGAGATGAAGAGAGAGACAAAATTTGGCTGGTGCGTATGTTACTAATCTGGTTTTCGTTTTTTTCCCTAAAACCGCGCTTTTTCTCAACAGACTCAACCTCTTTCAAATGCTATCGATTCTGTGTCCAATGGCTGTTTCTTATGTTGTGACAGGGATGATTAATTAAAAACGAAATACTACTGTTCTGTATAACGAATCGATAAAATGTTTCGACGCCAAACTGGAACGATGGAGGTATTTAAAAATTAAAACCTATTAAGTCTCTAACTGTAAAATAAATTCATGGCTGATTTCATTTTGTTCGAAATTAACTCATTCAAGATTAATTTGACTCACTATAATTTAACTGAATTGTTATTTTTTAAGTTTAAATATTAACGTTTTAAATTTTTATATAAATTTGAAATATTAATTTATAAATAAAAATAATGTAGAAACTAATAAATATAAAATAATAGCACTTTTTCTTACTTAAAAATATTAAATAGATATAAAAATATAATAATTAAACTCACAAAGGACTTAATTACCGCTTGTATTTGATTAAGAACAATTCCACAAAATTTGATTAAATTTCAAACCAAACTCGACTCGTTGTCAATCGACTCTACTGCTACTCACCAACTCGGTATATGTATTACTATACAGATGACGTCTCATTATTGTCAGACAGTTCTCGATTACAATAGGATCTTCTCCAGCTTTGATTATTCTATATATAGTGAATAATGACCCTTAACATGATCACGCAATTTGATCCGCTATATATTAAATTGCATAAAAGAATTTACTGAAAGAAGATGGAACATATATTAGATTGCGTTAAGCGTTATCCGTTACAATCACACTTTTGGGCTCTAAATGGGGCCTCTTATTCATAAATAATATAAATTGGTCTGAAGGAAATTAACAATTAAAGTTTGAGTTCTCTCAAAATTGGTCCTTACGAGCCCAGCACATAATGTCAAAACCTCACTGCTTGAGCAACTAAATAAAAAAAATCTCACAGCTTGTACGAGCGAAAAAAAGAACTCCAAAAAAAAAACTAGTAAAGATTAATTGTTAAATATCTATTTTTTACATTTTAATTTAGCATCAAATAAGTAAAAAAATTAATACATTTTATGATAACGGATACCTCATGAAAATAAATTTAAATTTTTACAATATTAGTGAAAATGTAAAGTTATGGGCTTATGGCATTTGGGTTAAAAATTTGCAGCATTGCAATTTGCAAACTTACACAAATGCTATTTTGAAAAGTTTGAAGGTATACAAGAAATAATGCTTACTTACAAAAAAATAATGAAGATTTAAAGGAGAAATAAAAAAAAAACATAAATCAGTAAGAATTGAAGGACAATGACTATTGAGAAACTAAACCTATTTTTTTTCCTTTTTCAATTTTCAGAAATTAATTCTATTTTCAAATATCCACAAATCTCGGCTTTATCTGCGTGAGATTTTTTTCCAAAACTTTAATCATAGTCAACATAGAACCTAATAAAAAACTTTGTTAGGAATCAATAAACTTTGACCAAGAATAACAGTTGAATCCTTACCCTCTACAGCAGAGCACACATGCTACTCTTCCTTCAGCCATCCGGCCTTTTCAATATTCTACCTAGATCAAATCATAATCAATCGAACGGCTGGTGCCTAATGAAGCATGTCTATTGCATTGTAGTGGATCCCACATGATAAAAAACCAGTACAGCTTTCGGACTGGATTTTTAATTCAAAGTTCCAATTATATTCAAAAAAGTAAAACGGAAATTCTAGAATAGCATGCTTTCTTCAAGTACTTCGGTCTATTTGGATCCTTAGTATAGGTTGCTTAAAATAGAAAATAGAAAAAAAAAATAATTACGTCCCAATAAATTAGTTTTTTGTCAGTGGCAATTTCCAGCGTGATTGACTTGGATGAGATCATGGATGTATACGGTCAGGATTTGTTGACTTTGAAGCTGTTGTCTGTTTAATTAATTGTCAGGTAATTAGGTTGATATTGACCCAACCAATCCAGATTAAACTAATTATTAGGTTTCTAGAAGGATTGGGGGAGATTGTAATCTTAGTTAGCCAAAACAAAGTAATGAGCAACTTAGTGTTAATAAATAAAAAAATTCAAATTCAAACAAAACCGACTAAACATGACGATTTTTTTTTTTCCCTTGGCCTGCTAAGCCCCTATCAAACACTTCCTTTTTATACAGCATATCATTATTTTAATTGGATAATACTGTATGTTAGTATTTCAAAGTTCAATCAGGTGCTACTTATAGTGTCTGTTCATTAAGGTTTGATGATCCACAACTACTTAACACTGTTTATAATTTATAGAAGTATTTATTTTTTGCAATTCTAAAAATTTTGGTGAAAAAAAAAAAGAGCCAGACTTGGTAACATTTTCTCTGCTTGGAGAACAAGTGAGAAAATTTTCCTAACGGCTTAATTAATTGTTACATCGCTAACTTGACCTGCATGAGTTTAGGCTAACTTTTAGATTACTAGTCTACAATTACCAAACGAGTTTGAGATCAACGAGATTAGTATTCACGTTAAAACTAAAATTTACTAACTTCATCTCAAATACTAATCCTAAAAATATTAACTTTAATCTCTAATCCCACTAACTTATGGTGTTGCCAAACGCTCCATTAATAAGGTTTTATGAGATAATTATAGGGTAGCACAATGATATACATCCTTTTCAAGTCTAGTTATCTAGAAGGTCTTAGATATTTTAAATGCATATTTTACGACTTTGGACTACTACTAATTAGGACCGTCGACAGATTCGATTTTGAGTACGTCAAGGAAGAATCATCATATTTAGTATAGATATAGGATATTATTAAAAATGTATATTGATATCAGTTTAACTTTTACAGATTTTACGATATTAATGAATTATTTATAATTTGTAATTTAAGTCAAGCAATACAATTTTTTTTAATTGTTTATTTCTTCTCACAGTAAACATATTTTTTATATCTATATTAATTAAGGACTTACTTGTATATTATTCTTATTTGTTAAGAAAATAATTGAATAATTAATAATTATCAAGTAAAAAATAAATACCATCAATAGTATATTTCGAATAAATAATAAATAAAATACAAAAAACGTGCAACTAGTACATAATTGATAAATATAACGAAAATGTGCGTTTTCATATCTTATCATGTCAACATTTATTGATTGATGAATTATACAATATCGTCAATACTCAATAACGTCAGATAGATCATTGTTTCTCACTTGAAATAAAATTAATGGAAAATAAATCCTAAAGTTGATGGCCTGGCTGAAATACACACACAATCATTCGACGTAATGTAATTAAGACTTGTGATCGCCTACGCATCTGTCACTTCATTTAAGAAGAATTCAAATAATTTTGTCGTCCTCAATCAAAATTCAATGAACCATACATCACATTATCACATATTTTCCCACTTGTTCTATATGTCCTTTCTTCTTATTTCCTCGACGTATATTCAATGTTAGATTTTGAGTTAGAATTTCAAGGCAACAACGGTTTATCCTGGTAATTCTTTTCGGTAAGCCTGACATGACAAGCACTAGAACTTCTTAAATAAAGACAAAATTGATATAACCTCTAAAATCTTCTCCATACAAATTCCATAATAACCATTTGAAATCTTAAAATTGACAATAATTCATCGTAATCCTTTTAATTTAGGGTACAAATACTTATTATTATCATCATATTTTACATAAAAAAAATATTTTTTTTTTTACAATCATATTTCAATACTTCTCTTTTTTACTATTGTCAATAATTCAATCAGCAACTCCACCGAATTGCAATATGATTTTATAAAATGATGATTTTTTATTTAAAATATGATTGAAATTAATGAATAAATAGGAAGAATTTATATTCCGAAGCAAAAGTTTCTGAATCTCAAAAGCAGAATATCATATACTCTCATATAAATTACTCGTACGAATATATTAACTGTTACTATTCAATTTATACTAATTCCTAAGCAATTTTGTTAAAACTTTATGTAATAACTGTCTCTAACAAAACATTAATTAAAAAATAATATGCATAAAATCTGCCAAAGTAGCATGATTCTCAGAGGAACTCTGTCAAAAGATAAAGCAATTAACTAAAAAGAAAAAAGGATTAATGCAGCAAAGATGCCAAAAGCGAAAGGATCCAAAAATAAAAATAAAAAAATTGGAAGACAAACTTCATAAAGATCAAAGATGATTTCATATTAACTCAAAATGGGAACTTTAATATTAATTAATAATTATCAGACAACATCGACATCAAAATATGCATCATAAAAATCCATTTGATGAAACACAAGAACAGATACAGAAAAAGCGCCACTGAAAATCTCTTCATTTCTAGATGCCTGTACCGGTTTCCTCGGACATATCCATTGCATGATGGTCCTGGTCTTCCGTGTGGCGTCTACATTTCTCAATAGAATAATATAAAACCAATTAAGCGTGTCATGATTCATGGTTTCTCACTAAAAATACGTCTGAAAAGTGAAAACTCATGTGTAGAACTCGACACGACTTGAATACCAACTATGTGACATAAAAATCGACTCAAGTCAATTAACTCGCAAATCGATCCAACCTGAATAACTTGAAAAAAAAAAAAAAAAAATCTAAGTCTGTCAACCTAAAATCCAATCCTATCTTAAGATGAATAATTTAAAATATTAACTAAATCAATTTTACCTAAACAAGTAAAATTGAAATCCGGGACAACTCAAAGGTGAACTACTAAAATTTAACCCGATCCGTCATATCTGGACTCGTATAAGTATAACCAGTGTTTTTAATACCGTATCGAATATCGAAAAATTGAAGTAATATTACAAATTAGTATAGTGATCGAAACGGCAATATATGATATTATGAGATAAAATATCAAAAAATTTCAGAAAATATCATATTTCAGCCACTAGCCGGTACGAGTGCCTTTTATGGTATTAAAAGCACTTCGTATAACTGCTTTCGTAATCAGTTACAAGTAAATTATTTCCCGTCTCTCTATGCTCACATCTGGACCGTCCGATCAGAAACTGACGGTTGATCAAGTGATCAGTTATTTTTAGCGCAGCGCGCGGAACGAATGAACCTAAATTAAGCAGCCTCCATAAACCCCACTTCCGCAACGCCAACTAATTGTATCCCTTCTAGAAGCTGTTTCGCCACGCTTCTATTTGCCCCTTGACACGTATGCCTTCTCTCCCAAGTATCCGTATTAGCCGTCTTCGAACCTTCCTACCTTTTTGACCAACAAAATCTACTAACTTACTTTACTTGACACGTCAGCTCAATAATACTACGTAGATTGCTTCTTAAGACGCAACACGTCAGAAATTTGTAAGAATACGTAGAATATGATGCCTCGACAGGAAATGCGACTACAATGACGCGCTCTAATACACGGCTACGCTCAATGCTTACCTCAATCTCTTGTTTCAATTCTCCTCGTTTTAGACTGGACATCTCCGTTCCTAATCACAGCGCAATCGTCGCTTTAGTACTCGAGTACTGGATCTATACCATTATATCAAACTGGAGAGTATAGTGAAACCAATCGGGTTCCCACTTCGCATAATATAATAATCACTCCCTTTATTAACGCCGCAGTATCTCTCTCTTCTCTGGACTCCAAACCCAAACTCCAGCCTTTTCCACTTCCCAATAAAACTCAATTTAACCACCAAAAAACAAACAACAATTCCCCAAAACACAAACCAAAGAAATACGAAAAAAGAAACCAAATTTCAAAAACAAACAATGGCGAAAGAAGAAGACAGAGAGGCGCCAGCTCCGGCGCTGGATCCATCCACCACCTCCACCTCCACCTCCACCTCTTTCTCAGGCGAGGCGCAATTGGATGAAAGCTCGAATCAAGAAATCTTCTCGAACCTTCACGATTCGCCTGAGAGGATCTCAGCAATCGATTTCCCAACTCAAGATCAAGAAGAAGAAGATTCCGACGAGAACTCCGACGACGAATTCGAGTTCCAGTCCGTGATCAGAGATCCTTCGGTGGCAGTTCACCATCCAATCTACCCGGTGTTCGGTCGGTCGCTCATCTCGCCTCCCGAAACCCAGGAACTGGACTCTCCAGTCCGTCTCCCTCTCCGCAAGCTGTTGGTTGAGGAGCGCAATTCCTCTATTGGATCAACCTCTTCGTCTTCTTCAATGGCTGAGACTGTCGAATTGGAAGGTGTACCGACCGATAGCTACTGTCTGTGGACCCCGGCATCGGCTCCTCAATCCCCCGCCAGGTGTCACAAATCGGGATCGACTGGATCGTTGGTGAAGTGGAAGAAGATAAGTGATCTTGTGTTAGGAAGAAGCCAAAGCGATGGAAAGGAGAAATTCGTGTTCCTCTCAGCTAAAGGAAATGCAAAGGAAGAGAAGAAGGTGAAGGAGAAAGAGAAAGGGAAGAAGAAAGGGAAGGGAGGTAACGTTACCACAGAAGTGGATACGATCACGGCGCATCGGATCTTCTATGGCAACAAATCTGGTGCAGGAAACGGTGTGGCGGGTGGGAGGAAATCGTTCTTGCCGTACAAACAAGATTTGGTTGGATTGTTTGCTAGCGTTAATGGGCTTAGTAGGAGCCACCATCCGTTTTAATTAGGTCAGAATTTCTACTTTTGCAACTTGGAAATTCTTCTCTTTTAGTACTTAGTAGTGTTGTTATATTGAGTCAAATAGTGTTTTTGGTTCTTTTTTAGAGGTACAGAATGTGAGATATTGAGTGATTTACATTTTTACATAGATTGTTAGTATAGTAAGATTTGCCGATTTACCCTTTTTTTTTTTACTTCATTTAGTAAGTTGTATATAATGGTGTTAGTTCTGCTGACATATTAATAGTGGTATTATAATTGCTCTCTTTCTATTGGATAATGATTGATGAACAAATGAGAATGCCATTGTTTTCATAGTTTAGCATATTTTGTTTCATTCTCTTTTTAGCATTTACTTCCAAACAAAGAATCAAAGCAGTTATTATCAGTGAAAGTATGGTAACGTATAAAGTATGTCTACAAGTTCAAAACGACAGGGGCTATAAAAACAAAAAAAGTCAAACTTCAGGGTTTACACGGGTAATTTACCAAAAGGATTTCTTTTCATGTCATGTGCTGATGTGCATGCTTAGTCAAAAGATGTGGTGCAAAATAGGAGGATGTCGGTGTGAAAATGCAGTTATAATTAGGCCTAAAAGTATAGGTGTTCATTTTCTGTGTTCATATGAGAAGTGTGAGCACATGCTATTTGCCTACTTGATGTCATGACTCATGTCATGGGAAGTTTTCAGCGCGCATTTTTTTTTAAAAAAAATTAGTCCTTGTACAGTTGTACCTTTATATTGTGCTAAAAATGATTATAAAAGTTTTGACTTGAATTCAAAGTCTCCTCTGTTTAGCTTAGCTTTTAGCTGGCAGTTCACTATTTTGCAATATTTTTTTTTGTCTCTATTTGCATTCCTCGTTTTATTGGCTGGGTGGCAATTAAAAAAATACAATGTACCTTCTCTCCTCCATTAAATAATGTATACTGACCGGAGCGGCGGAGGGAGTATGATTTCATTGGATCAATTGTGTTATTTTAGGAAAAGAACATAAATCAATTATATCTTCATTAATTTTATAACAAGCATAATAACCATGTTTCAGAGATTCACCTCAAATAATCTTTATCAATTTTCTCTATGTTTAAATTTAACTAAGATACAATTGTTGATAGCTGTCACGACGATTTTGCTAAAAAATAAATAAATAAACTAACCTTCTTTTTTTTTTTAACGGAACTGAATCACACTTTATGAACTTACCACAAAAATCCCTCCCTCGTGAATGTTTCACGAATTATAATGTCGTTGCATATTCTGTTTAGTTGACAGGTGTCATGCCATTTTGATGAAGTCAAAATTCATTCAACTACTTTAAACTAACATTTTAAATCTTTTTGAACTTATTTACAAACAACTCAAAAGGTGCATGAATAAATATTTGTTTGAGATATATTTGCGTCTTGTGGCAATGTGTACAATGTTTATTTGCTTTTTCTAGAAAGTTAATTAAAAGCAGGTAGAAGATATTTAGTTAACGACATTAAAATAATTATAATATACATTTTACAATTATCAACCTTCAAAAAAGAGAAAAGAATTATGAATGTCAGCAGGTCAATTGACTGATCCACACCCTCAAAGTGGCTCCGCCACGGAAACATGTAAGAAAATGTTGATTTTTTTTTTTTTTCAAACATTATCTGAATTAATTTGACAGAAGTGAGTTTGGCGTGTTGCATCCTGTTTTCATATTTATATTTACATGGATTTCGTTTTTTCTTCAATAAATTGTTGACATTTTTAAAATAATATGCATCCTCTTTTCATATTATTTTTGCGTCAGAATAGAAAACCTATGATGTTTCTGATTACCATAATATACTACGAAAATCATGACTAAATTAAATTTCCTATTATTTCAGCTGTTATGCGAATTAGTAGTAATGGGAACTAAAATTAAATATTCATTTTATTTAAGACGTCAGCCATGACGGTTGTGCGGATATCAGAGTTGACAAAAAAAATAATAAAATATTGATTGCTAAAAATAAATACGATGGTCACTGCAATAATTTGCGTTTAATGATCACTTCAATAAATAGTTTCTACATACCTTTTTAGTCAGAACTACACCTGTCTTGCGTTTAATCTTAGACAACATTATTATATTATATAAATATCTCATATATATAGTTCGCATTTCGTAGAACTTCGATATGTATACTGTCGTTTTTGGTAAAGTGGGACCAAAAATTAGTGGCCTAAAATTTGACCCCGTTAGTTACGTTAATGAAATGTTAAAATACTCAAAAGAAAAAAAAAGAAAAATAAAATAAAATACAGAAGTCACAATCTAGAAGGCTTAACATGTTGTTTGGTGTCGGCTGCTATCGAATATCAAAAAGCATTATCTTGTTATCCAGATTTAAATTGCCGAAATTTGCCACCACAAAAAGTTTGCCGAAATTAAAGTATCATCGTCTCAATCGGCCACAAGAATTAAGGTATTTGTGTGTATGAAGTGTACATAGAATTGATACGAGCCGTGTACATATAAATCTTCCAGCTAGCATTTAATTTTTTTTTTCTAGAACATACTAAAAATGAAGTAAACCTAGGTTGTATTTCTTTCCATTTTTCTTTGTAAATAATTTGGCTATTTATTTATATTTTTCTAAAAAATATTCATGCCAACATTGTTAAAATCGGAGTCCTAAATATCAAACCATGTCGTAATAAAATGACGCTATTCAACTAATTAATTTTGTATTAAATAAAAAATAAAACAGAGTTAGTTACAATGTTAACTAAATTGATGGCTTCGTAGTCTAGTATTTATTATGAACCGAAACATTAGAAAATAATTATGCAATGCAGTAAATAACAATTTTCGTCGACTGATTTATGCTGAGACTTGAGAGACTTAATTTGCAATTTTTTTTTATGTTTAAAGATATTTACATACTTTCTTACTGTAATGCTTCTGCTCTTTCTGATCTATTTCTCTCTGGTTTCCCTGTTTTATTTTTTCACTTTTTCATGTTTTGATAATTACACCAACATAATAACATATGCTCAAACATAACACATGAAGAGGCCGCTGAATACGTTATTAATTTATTTACACAAATATCTAAGAAGATTTAAAATTAACAAATTGGGTTCGTATACGATCATGCATGTATATAATTCCTTCAGCATCACCTCATGATGACTTAAGCTTATTTTAATTACCACGTATAAAATCGGGACATTAAGGATCATGTCAAATCTGTACAGTTCTCGCTCAAACGAGGGGGTAGTTGCGCTGCATGTCTAGATCAAAGTAATATAGGATATTAACACTTAGAAGCATCTAAGATATACGAAACCACAAAATGACAAAAATATTGCCAACTATTAGCTCTACTCATTATTGTTTTAAAAGAGTCTTTGGCTGAATGTAGTGAAGTTCAAATCTAAAAAAAAAATTTCATCCAATCAAACATGTCTCAAATATCTTGTGCAACAAAAGATATGGGCTCCATTAAAGAAATAAAAAGAAAAAAAAAACGAAATGCAAACTAACTTGGTTTCTAATGCAGATTGTGGGCATTTTTTGTATGTCCATCAATTACGTTTGCAAACACTAAATTATACAAGCATGCGCGCATACATTTCAATGCATATAAAAAGGTCCCTTTTTGAAAATAAATAAATTTAAGAAAAGAACCTCCAATGATAACAACTGATGTTAACTATAAGTTGCCTTGGATCAGAATTAAATTTTAATTACGTCTCTTGATAACCACTTAACCAATGGAAGACGATTCATACGTCAGTAAGAACATTGTAAAACTAGTGTCACAGATGCAGCTTCCCATTTTGGTATTAAGTCCAAAATTTTGTTCTTGAAATGGGATTGTGTAATCTTCATGTTTAATTTATCTCTTTTGAATTAAATTAAACAAGAATGTACCATAACCACTAAAATACATCTCAATGTCTCACCATTTGTCACGCCTTTTGTGATACTAAGCAATCTGGGTTTATATTATCCGTTTCTTGTAATAATCTTTTTCTTTTCATTTGTAAGCTTAATGGGCCAAGTATCTCTTTCCAAAGGAGAGAACCGGAAGCCACGTATTAGCCACCTATGGTGCCACATCAACAAGTTAAAAAATTATGATCTAAGTATGATTTTGGGGGCCATGGATTGAGAGTGCGCACCAACTCAATTTCTCAATGGTACAAAATACCATTTTTTTTTTTACCGAATTGAATGGCATAAATTAGGATTATTAATACATACTAATTAATATCTTTAGCATCTAACGTTAATACATCGCTAGCAAGTACGAATGTTGATGCGCCATAAATGTGAAATTGGTACAAACTAAAGTTTGTATAATGTTAGTAATTACGATTAACAAACAACATTAATAAGTGATAAGTAGATCTGAACAAATCTTTAAATAGCGCAAAAATCACATTTAGTTTATATCATGTCAATATATATAGATCTTGGCACTTTTGTACAATATGCACATTAATTAAAATCGAAATAGCGCGCTAAAGTGCTTTTGTGTAAACCGTACTCACGACGAATAATGCTCGATATGTCAATATTAAAAATTATTTTCAAAATTTTTTATTTTAGATTTCATGGCACACTTTTCTATACATGTCATGAATAAATAAGTTTTATGAGCGCTCCAAGCAAATTCATGAACCCTATAATTGGGGCTGTACAAGAAAACAAGAAACCCGTCCGACTCGTTTAATCTGTCCAACCCGATTCGTATTTTAACGAGTTCAAGCATTATTCAGATCGGGTCGGGTTTTAATTTTATCAACCTGGTTGTATTGGGTCGAGTTCTACTTTTATTCTTGATAATCCGGTTTGTACCCGATCCGTTTAATTAATTAAATGTTAATCGGATTCCATCATCCAATATCACATATACTCTGTGAAGCGTGTACTGATCAATTGTGCTCCTCAGATCTATTACTATTATCTTATTTTGTCTAACACAATGTCTGAAATAGATTAAAATTGTATGAAGTTTAAATTAATTTGCCTATATTCTTTCTTGAAAACTGTGTATGGCTCTAATCTCTGTTAATTCTCAATCTGGATGTCTGAAATAGATTAAAATTGTATGAAGTTTAAATTAATTTGCCTATATTCTTTCTTGAAAACTGCGTGTATGGCTCTAATCTCTGTTAATTCTCAATCTGGATTGAAATAGATTAAAATTGTACGAAGTTTAAATTAATTTGCCTATATTCTTTCTTGAAAACTGCGTGTATGGCTCTACTCTCTGTTAATTCTCAGTCTGGATTGACTTTTGAAACTTAGTTGAATTTTAGTTACGCAAGGAAATATTTTTTTTTTTGAGAGCAAAAAATTTTGAATAACTCGTGATGCTACATCATTGTTCGAGGTAATAAATTACTGTAATTAAGCACCAAAGGTATTTTTATTAAATTAATATTTTCAGTGAGAGTGTAGTCACTTCTGTCCATCTTATTGTATCCAAACCAAAGGTGCTTATTTACCATCTTAATTTCCTTATTGTTAACATGTGGGTCCCCTTCTTGGGGAGCTTAGTCTAAAAAAAAAAAAAATTCCCTTATTGTTAGGCTAAACGGTGATTTATCAGAATTTCTTTAAATAAATAGAAGTATTATCCGTAAGAAATAAATTAGTACTACTCAGCCATTTTTAAGTTATTTTTATTAAATTAATATTTTCAATTTTTTTTATGTACCATATAAATTATAACCCGTTCAACCTGGAAATCCGTAAAAACCCGTAGATAAAAATTTATATGGGTTGGATTGAATTACAGGTGGGTCAACTATAGAAATTTTTTAATCCGGTACAATTGGATTGGGTTGAAATATTAATAAAAAAAGTGCAAACACGTCCGTTGTACAGCCCTACTTATATTGTTTTAAATTAAGTATTTAGAAATCCGTGCCTATTCATATTCTAAGGTTTTGTTAGAATATGAATAAGCACCCGAATAAGTCCAAATTCCTTATTCTTGTGTTGTTTGAGTTTCACGCGAATAAGGAATTTGAAGTTTATTCTTATTCACACCCTTATTCCTAAAAATCCAAACACTAATATTCATGAATAGACATTTCTTCTAATTCTAATTCTAATTCTTATTCATCCAAATTCCTTATTCACTCCACTTCCAAACACACCCTAACTTTTTTTTTCCCCAACAAAATGTGTTCTAGAATATGAAACAAAAGACATCAATCCCTAGAGCACCTTCGTCGATGTAAAATCAGTGTTTTCAATATCTTATCGGTTACCGAAAAATTCCGATAATACCGGATACCGGAACAGTGACCGAAACGAAAGTAGCCTGCTTTGTGAGAAAAAATATCAGAAATTTTAAGAAAATACTGGATTTCGGTCACCAGGCCAGTAGAGTTGCCGATATCGTATTGAAAATACTGTGTAAAATTGATTTAGACTGTTAGATATGGATCAGATCGTCACAATTCTAACCATGTCTGCGGAGGCAAAACACATGATGCCAATTAATCCCCACTTTGAAGGAAACATCATTTGTAAAATAGGATAAATCCATTTTGCAATAGGTACAACACGAAATCGAAATGAAAGGAATGGATGTTAATCAGGAACTGAATTTTGTCCTCCAGAAAAAAATAATAAAATAAAATTGCACATGTTTCCAGATAATCTAACCAAACAAAAATTATTTGTAATGTACCCACAAAACATCTCGGAAAAAAAAAATGTACCCTCAAAAAAATCGGACCTCTCATATTTTAAGCTCTAATTTCGCATCCGTATTGTACGTACATAACTTAAATAATCTTGTTGGTAGGTAACTAAACTAATAGCGATATTTATTTGTCAATCATAAGAATTTATTTAGATTACCGTATTCTCCCAACGCTTTGGAACCTCAATAAAAGCTTAGTTGGTTCCCAAGAAACCGTATAAAATATTAAAGAGTTGTTCAGCTAAGTAATACATATGTGAAGCAATATGATTTGTATAGGACAACGAACCCAATCATGGGTCCTTTTGAAACAAACAGGACAAACGAAAAAATGGAAAAGCAAAAAAGGGAAAAAAACATTGCCCCATCAATTAATCATTTTCCATTTTCTTCTCTTTGAATTGTCCTAATTCAAAAGTTGAATTGCCTTCTACCTCTATATAGAATGCAACAAAAAGGTAAAAAAAAAAGTAGATTACTATTCAAGTGCAAATAACATGCGCAAACTTTTCTTGTTGAGATTGATGTTTCTAGGCCAACTTGTATGCAAATGGGAGTCAAGTTCTTTCACAAAGGGGGACAGTAGAAAGCAGCGTTGTACCTAACATTTCTGGACCGGGTCTATGGTGATCAGTCAGTGTCTGATGTTATTTTCGCTTGAGAAAAATAATATCATGATATTTAATCCAGTCCGTTGGATTGGGATTTCTAGAATTCTAGTATATCCGAATATACAGGAGTTTAATCTGGAAAACTATTGCATATGAACATCAATTGTGGAATTCGGACAGTACAATTTAAAACCCTGGTATTTGTACTTATCCAATGAAGGAAAAGTACCGGAAACCAACCCCTATGGTGACATTTTACATGTTTCATATTATTATTATTATTTTAGAATTTAAAGGAGTTGACAATGGATCAGTTACAGACTAAATATGAAGCGTAACAATGAAACAGTGCAATTCAAAACTCCCTGATATTTGTACAATCCAATGAGAGGAAAGCAGCGGAAACCAAACCCTATGGTGACATTTTTACTTCTTACATAATATATATATTTTTTTGCTTTTATATTAATGAGTGAAAGGAAGGATTTCAATTCCCCTTATAATTATAAGATTATCCGTGTTAGACGTGGTTCTCCATGATAAATTAACTTCAATGTTGGTTTAATTGGCTCCCGTTTAATTGACTTTATAAGGCTCAGGCACCCAGTTATCATACAAATTATCAAACTATTTACTGGCTCAATTCATGATAAGGAACCATGATATTTACTGACGTTTGATTACTTGATCATTTTGTTTCTTCCAAAAAAAAAAAAAAGTCAACAAGCTGCGACAGCCCCGTTAATACATTTAATCTCTCTGGGTTTGAATTTATTAAGAATTTTAGACAAATGACAATGAAGGATTTATTTGAAATAATTGTCCCGTATATATAATAATATAAGATATATAACTTAAAAATCCTTCGAGGGCATGATTGATAATTTAACCTCAAATTCCTTTTCCTTTTATCGTGCCATATGTGTGTTCGTGTATCATAGAGCTGCTATTAACTTTCCAATTAGTAACAATGTATTTGAGAATTATGCATTTAATTTGCTAATTTGTAATAAAATGATCTTCTATGAACTTAGTAAATCGCATCCTACAATTTAAGTGAATGCAGCTTCTTCCAGTATTTGAATAGGGTTATTCCTTAATTAGTTAATCTGTTGGGTTCACAGTTTACATTATGTTGGTTTGTGTAGACATCTTTATTAAAGCAAAGTTGAGGGTCATAAAATTATTTTTGCTCATAAAAAGAAACACAAATGTCCTTAATATTATACTTCTTTATTTTACAAAATTAAAATTTTTAATAAAACGACCAAATCCAGCAGTGCCCGCAATCCGCATCCTAGAATATGTCCTTAACTATTTAAATTTGTATTTGTTTTTACACATTACTATTGATTACGACTAGATTATAAAATTATTATATATTTTATAATTTCAGATTATCTGGCCGTTAATTTTAATAGAAAGATAAAAATATGGATGGGGCTAACTTTCAGTTATATATTTTCCAATCAAGACTTTCATTTTTTAACTTTTACTATAGTATGACCGACTATAGATCCTTTTTTTTTCGTAACGCCAATCAATTACTTTTTTTTAACCAAAATGTACGTAATTGAAGCAAACTAGCGAACTTAGTAATTCCTTTATTTTCGTGTTCGGCTCACTTGCTATTAAACTGATGTGATCTCTTTCGCAAGAATATTTGGGTGTTTAAATTAAAGCAAACTTGATTATAGGTGTAAGGTGTGTAGATCAATCAGATCAACACAATCAACACTCACATGTACTGATCACAAAATCTTATTGCGTTTGTATTTTGAGAAGCAAACAATGGGAAGGGGTCGGCATGCAACACTGGTTTTGACGAGTCTCTCTCTCGTTCATCTGTTTGGTATGAATGAAAATGAGTAAGTTCAATTAAATTTTGTGCCATTTTGACGTAAAGAAGTCGAGTACAATTTTAATGGCAAATTGGTATGAGTGTTATTTTTCTAGCAAGTAACAAAACTCTTTAAACCTTGCAGTGAAGAACAAAAGAATTTGAAAAGAAGTGTTATAACTTTCTTTTGTGGTATACATAAATTTCAGATAGTCTTAAAGCACATCATATCTATTACAGCGAAAGCATACACAATATATTTTTTATATTAAAAATTTTTATTTTCCTAAAGAAAACTAAGACGTGAAAAGCAAAGAGTGTTACCTATATGGACAAATGGACACAATAAATGGCTAGCTAAATATATGCAAAAAATAAATAAATAAATAAAGAACATCCCAATTATATAGTTTTTGTAAATTCCAGTAAAAAATGATGTGGGGTTGTTTCGAAATGTTTTGACTGAATGGTCCGAATGGAATGTACGTAGTTCTATACGGTTACATCCATTTCGAAGTTAATGTATAATTTGTCATTCATTCGTATTTCAATTCGATAGCTATTGGTCAACCGATGTTTGAATCTAAAACTTTATAAAATTGTACTAATAGCTATCAATTGCACTACTACGCAAGTAAGAAAATTTTGAAACAAATTATTTTTATTTCATTCCATCTCATTTTATAGTGTAAAAAAATTGATACAAAATCAAATATGATTTCATTCCTTTGAAAGTAACGTATCAGATGTCTAGTTGTATTTATGTTTTTATTTCTTTTTGTTTGTCTTTTATACAAATTCATTATTGTATAGGCAGGAAATCCATTGTGACAGTGATAATACAGAGAACAAATTGTCGTCAATGCCATTCATAAAAAATGAGAATTATCACGTTTGGTTGCATGACCCCGTTCCTGTATCATATATTTTCTGTACAGCGATATACTATGTGATTTCATTACAAACATAAATCACTCCGGCAAAAATAAACAAAAGCTAGTAAACTTTCAAAAGTACCATATATTTATTTTCAACTAGTTCTTGATATTACAAAGGAATTTCTTATATCACTTCTCCCTATCTTCCACTAAATAAATTCTTCAATAAAATAACAACGAACATTTTCAAACGTCATAAGTCACCCCACTAAAACTTGTGTCTGAACCAGCTGGATTAGATACTTTCTCTAAATGATCTGAGACAGGTTGCAAAATATCACTATTATACTGCATGGGGCCAATGAGAGGCTGCGACTGAGGTACAGCTGGCATTTCCTGCTGTTGGTTATTTGCTTCCCAGGGCTGTTTAATGAAAAAAAAAATTATAGGCAAATATATATATTATTGGATATGAATATGATGCAAGCAATCAATTAAAATAGCTTCCAACTTTTGTGAGGATCCAATTTTTTTACAACTAGAGGTGGTACTTATAGCAGGTTTCTTTGGTCCCAGATCCGCAGAAAAAACTCAAACCAGATCAAAACAATCCCTTGGTTAGTGCATAATTCTAAAGACATACCCAATTAATTTTACTGGTCACACTTACAATTGTTGGGAGTATAAGACCTGGACAAGACCTGATAATGAGTCGGGTATGGTTTTCGGCTACACTACCCTACCCAGACAAGGAGCTAACCTGACACTCGTTATAATGTCTTCCAATAAGCATGTGACCTGGGAAAATCAAGAACCTGAACGCTCCTAAAAATTGCCAAAACTCAAAAAATAATTTTAAAGATGCAGCTTTTGACAGTTTTTTAAACTATACAATATTGTTTTGTTCAGGTTTTTCAACATCTCCAGTTAAAAATAGTTTTTTTGTTCTCACCTTGGGTCTTGGTGCCATGCGTGGTTTTGGAATTGGCTGGTTTGGGTCAGGTGGCATGTCATTAATATCCTGTAACAACAATAGTAATAATAAAATTAATCATATAAAGGAAACAACTATAGAAAGGAAATTAAGCTCAGACGTTCGTAGCCTCGTAACCAAACCAGCGAAATGTTAAACTCAATTTCAGTCTTGTAGTTGTTTTACTTAATTTCCAAAATAACAGCTTTAAAGCAGTAACAAGGGCTGATCAACCCTGTTACCTCAAAGCACTAAGCCAGTTGGGACAGTTCCAACATATTTTGGTTTACTGTTTGGTTTGCTAATCCATTACTAATTATAGTTATGACAAAGTCACTCTAGAGAAGACGTCTCTAAACTGAAACCAACCCTGCTTAGTCAGGTCGAATCAGGCAGCTTAAAAAAGGGTCAAGCAAAGAGTAATATACCTTGATATTTGGAGGTTTCTCTCCTCTTTGTACCATTTCCATTATCTGAAAAAGTATATAAAAACCTGTTATTATTCTATTCTTTAACATTGCTTTAGAAGATGATGTTTATACAAACAATCTAAAAAAATAGAAAATCATCACTAAAAGTTAGTGCCACTGGGAAACTCAAGTTTCTTTTGATTTTTATCTTCATATATATATTGCAAATTTCAAACACGAAGCCTTGAATTGGTATTTGCACAAGTAGCTAGTCAGTTACATTTTTAACATGAAGATCTCGCCAATTTTATCAACAACTATTCATCCTTAAAATAGTTAAATATATTGATTGCAACATTTATCGATATCAGTAGTAACAATGATGATGATAGTGACAGAACCTCCATAAATGACTTGGGGTGAGCTGGCAAAGTTGGTTCGGCAGATGTGGGCTTTGCAGGTTGCGGTACTGCATTAATCAAATGTCAAAATTATGATTTGTTTCAGAGATGCAGAGATTGGTAATGCATTAATCAAATATCAAATTTATGATTTGTTTCAGAGATGCAGAGGTTTCGTATGCCTCTATGTTTTGTGCCTCTATTGTGCCTTCTTCTTAAAAAGTTAATCCGTACTAATCAAAGATCCAAAACTTCAATTGCAAAAATAAAATTATAAATTTTCAGCCACAGAACCTTTCAATATGTACTATGTACACAAAAAAGGTACAGCATTCAGATTTTGTTTTGAGGTTTATAAAACTACCAATCTGGAATTTGAGGCCCATCACAATGGTAATGCCCCAATCTCTTATGGCATGTAGAGGAGGGGCTGCTAATCATACCAACAGTTCTATCCTGTTTTCTGAGTTCTAATTATATTTCATAATAATGCTAAAAGAGGTATAACGGAGGAACCAACTATTCTAGGATATTATGAATTGAAGTTCAGATATTCACCAGGTTGAGTTTCTCTGTTATTTGTGCCACTTATCCGCCGCTGAAAAAAAAAAGATAAAAAAAAAAAAAGCTTAGCACTAACTGAATGCGAGCCACATATATTATAAACATTAGACCACTCTGTTATCTTTACTAATTATTAAGAATCAAACATTGGTTCTTCGGAATTAATTACTATGCTAACCTTTCCATTTTAAACAATTTCAAAGATAACAAGCACATGGTTTGGAAGGTATAATTTGTGTTTATCGAGGCACTATAATTGCATACAGAATGACCAAGGGACCATGAAGTGAGTGCAGTTATGAAAAGGTACAAACAATGTACAATAATTGTATAACATAAGTTATGCAACAAAACAATTTGCCGAAAGCATGTCTCTTTATGAAATAAAAATATGTAACACCCACCCCCAACACACACAAAAAAAAAATAAATAAATAAATAATAGCACTCGTGTATGGGCAACACAGTTCTCCCTCAGTAGCATGATGGTACCTCAGACGGAAGTATAAGTTTACACTAAGAATAAAGAAATGAAAAGAATCAAAGAGAGGCACCCTACCCTGGTAGATTGGTAGCTTGAAGTTGGTATGTTTGTGCCTGCAGGCAAAAGAAACAAAGAAAAAAAAAAAAGGAGAGAGTAAGACGAGGATTAAGAACAGTAAAAAGCAGTAAAAAAAGGCCCCACTGCAGTAGTCACCCGTAAAGAGAAAATAGTCAACAGAGAGAAAAACAAAAGAATGAAAATAACCACAACCCATCTGTACCAGTCTATTACAGGCCTACTTGGTACAAAGGGTGCACCCAGTTGTTTGACAACATACCCCTTCCAGTCCTCGACCTCTCAACATGTCGTTGAACTTTTATCTTGCGAAGAGATTTTCCTATCAATTCCATCTCTTCAACCTTTGCATCAATCCTGTCAATCATTACCTCCATGTGCTTCTTATCTGCACTAAAATATAAGATTATATCAGCCTTAAAAGGTTAGCATTTATACCCAATATTACTCAATGTTGCACTGCCACTTGTAATATTCTGATAAATTTGCTAATGACACCCATGCATCCAATCTATTGAGCAAACAATAAAGTATGCCCAGACAATAAAACTGAATGAAAACCTTTAAATATTTAATTCACTTGGATAATGCTATTTCAAGTGACATAAAAGCTGGATGCTTTTTTCAAACAGCATGAAACCCATGGTGTTTTAACAGTAGAACAAATTCAATAAAAATATAAAAATAATTCAGAAACAATGACCTTCTCTTTTAGCATTTAGCAGTTCTTGGCTCACTCGGGCTGCCTCAACTGCAGCTAAGGCAGCAGTTTTGGCAGCCTCTGTCGCATCTTTAGCCGAATTTGATTTTCCTGCTTCTTTAGTTGAGTTTGATTTTGATTCATCGTTTGTATTTGAATCTCCATCTTCGTCTACAACCTTCCTAATCCAGGCTTTTAATCTCGGAATTATTGATTTCTGTAAAGTTGATAAACATGGTAAACACAATTACTCATTTAAATAGGAGAAATTTCTGAAAAATCTAGAATGGCCCCACTAAACATATATATTGCAGTCCTCCATTTCCAGTAGGCACACAGGTATTGATGATATTTTAACACAATATCTTAGTTTTGCACAATGCCCATGCCATTTGCCAACTTTCTGCCTTGATAATTTTAAACTTTCATGTAAGATGTCTACTTACCTAATGTATCTTCTTTTATTGTAGCTAAACAAAATGCATGAGAACCTTATATACTGCTATGATATGTAAACACTTTCTTTCCTTGGGAAAAATACATTCAATAGGGCTTGACTGGCATATACTTTCCTTGCTTTTTTTAATGGAAACTGCTCTTATTTACTTTAATTGATGAACTATCAACAAAATTTAATGACCTTCTCTGAGGTATAATTATAACCTTCAATACTTGACTGTTCAGTACCTTATAGAGTACAGCAGCTCCAGCTCCTGCAGAAGCAAGTAGACTAATAGCACCTAAAGCATGGTATATATTAAACCTAGGCTGCTGCAAGCTTGCTGATGTCGAAGTAATAGCCGTTGTGGCTTGAACATTGTGAGTAGCGGCTGGAGTATCCTGTCCTGGATAAAATCGACAGCATGCTATTAGGAAATCTTGAACATAATAAGAGGTAAAATTCATGGGGGTGGGGGGAAAAATAGTTCACCTTGGTTTGTATTAGTGGATGATGCAGGTGATGCATTTGGTGGTGGATCCTGCAAATTGAAATAACACCTTATTATAATGAACTGTAAAACTAAAGGGGCACATCTTCCTCTATGCCTTCGAAGACCCAAAATATCCTGTATGTGACTATAGAAAAATTACATAAATTCACTAAAAGGACGTGCAACATATATATATTTTTTTCCATGTTCTTCCGAAAATATTCAAAGTTTGGTGTTTTGCTCCCTGTCTTTCATCAAGGAATGAGGCAGGAGGTAGTGATAGGAAACTTTTACGAAAAGAAAAACGGAAAGGTGCAACAAACATTTCCAGGCTTTGAAGTTCAGAACACACAAATCCCCTAATTGTTCAATCAAGCCAGACTGAGCTTTGATTGTGCTTAAAGCCCAAAATCCATCAAATTTTCTCCAATAAGGCCTAAACTGTGCCAACTTCTGAAAAATAAAATCCTCAGTTCACTCTCCTTTCACTAATCCACCGCAATTCAACCAAGAAGAAAATTATAAAACAAAAAGTAAGAGTGAAAAAGGAAACCATAGAAAAACTTGCTGACTATAGAAAAACTACATAAATTCACTAAAAGGACATGCAACATATATTTTTTTTTCCATGTTCTTCCGAAAATATTCAAAGTTTGGTGTTTTGCTCCCTGTCTTTCATCAAGGAATAAGGCAGTAGGTAGTGATAGGAAACTTTTGAGAAAAGAAAAACGGCAAGATACAACAAACATTTCCAGGTTTTGAAGTTAAGAACGCACAAATCCCCTAATTGTGCAATCAAGCCAGACTGAGCTTTGATTGTGCTTAAAGCCCAAAATCCATCAAATTTGCTCCATAAGGCCTACAACTGTGCCAACTTTTGAAAAATAAAATCCTCAATTCACTCTCCTTTCACTAATCCACCACAATTCAACCCAGAAGAAAATTATAAAACAAAAAGTAAGAGTGAAAAAGGAAACCAGCAAAAGAAGCAACACCAAATACAGGACCACAATCCAGGTATACAGTTAGATCATATGATAATTCTTACAGGTACACGGCGAAAGGCTTCATCAATCTCTTCCTTGGTGAGACCTTTCTTCTCAAGGAAGGAACGCCTGTGTACAACTGGAGAACCTCTTACTCGAGGATGTTGCAAGAAATTAACAGCATTCTGTATCTGATCCTCTCTCATTGGCTGGATGGCTGTTGGCATATTCTCAGCTTCCCCTAGACCTGGCAGGAAGAAAGTAATTTCATATCAGATTAACTTAACAGAATTTACATTTCATAATAATCGTATGATAGAAAAAGCATCCTTCTATAATCAGACTTGTTTCTAAGTCAAAATTAAGTTCAATAGAGTTGAGCATATTCAGTTGGACCACCTATGAAGGAATTTGGTATGGAAATTTTGGTGGAGAATTGCTCAAAATTTTTTTCATCTATCGGGCTTGGTTTTGCCACTTAGGATCTCATTAGCAGATAAACCTGTAAATGTTACAAATTCTGGTAATATTTTTGGTATGCAAAATAATTTTTTTTCATTCCCTTCTCTAAAATTGTTTAATCCTTCTTAATTCTTCTTAGAAACATAGAGCTCATACAATCAAATATGCTCCGTCTGACATCAATCAGGTTGACCTAAGCTGAAATTTCAAACACCACATACACAAAATTCAACAAATTTAAACTTTCCTTCCAACACATACATGTGGAATCCAGAAAACACACCATAATATCACTTCAGCTTTCTCAGTCACAAGTAAGTTGTACATAAAGATCAATTTGATCATAACGAGATTACATCACTAAATTCGCAACTGGTATTAACGGCACAAAAACGATCAGCAAAAACAGCAAAAGGTATAAGAAAAACTAGAAAAAAGCAACTGATTAGTACCAATCAATACCTTTATTCTGAGAATCATCCATTGGATCCGCCATTGCAAGAGGTATAGAGAGAGATTTTGAGAGCGAATAATGGAAGTATCAATACAAAGAGATGAAGTATCAAAGGGTAAGAAAGTAAATTGGGCTAGTCAGAGACATGAGCAGTTTTGTGCTGTATATATTGGACTGGGCCAGGCCCAATTGGATTGAATTAAAAAAAGCGCAATAACTTAGAAATCTCTGAGAACCTCTGGTTAGTTGGTCTTGGATATATTAGTATATTCTGTAATCAACTGATTTGGTCTAATACAATGACAAATATAGCATAGGTTGAAGTGGGATCATGCTCATGCATGCACATTTTGATAGGTCGGCTCATATTTAGAAACCGCTTGGTGGTAAATAGCTTTGTTGTTGCAAAACAAGGGGCCTGGAAACTATAGTCAAATTCTAAGAAGATTAAAATAATTCTGAAATTATAAAATAGTCAAATGCTAAGAATGGAATAATTATGCTTAAATTATTTAATCAAATAAAATAGAAACATGAAAACAAAGATTCACCAATTGAGCCTATTGGCAGCTTAATAAAACATAATGTTGATGGTATTGTTAAAGACATTCCTGCCTAGATATATAAACACATATTTATATCACAATTTCACAATAATATATGCACCAAATTTCATTATAGTCAATATTTTTCTTACTTTCGTTTTGTTATCATTTTCTTTGTAAATTGTGTCCTCACATCATAATATCATATGCTGTTATAAAAAAATAAAAAATAAAAAAAAGTAAAAGGCTTCCCCAACTGAGCCTATTGGCAGCTCAACACGATGCTGGTATTATTGTCGAAGGCAATCCTGCCTAGATAAGCACATCTACTAGACAATAATGTATGCACCAAAGTTTCATTTACATTTAATTTTTGCTTGCTTATATTTATGATTATTTTATTTGTAAATTATGTATTGCTCGGTTTTTAAGTATACGTAGAATGATTGGAGTTTTACTGCACATGGATATGATATATTTTCAATTACCATATTGGAATGGTAATTACTATTTGAAAGCCAATTTAATTCGCATCATATTGTTTTTATTTTGAGTTTTTATGTCAAATAGCAAAAAGACAAAACAGCAATGGTACAGGAAAAGATGAAAATTTTAATTTATTGACAACCCAAAAAGGTGCACAGGCAGCACAGCCTTAGAATATTATGTGCTTTGATAAACTGAGGAACACCATACCAGTTTCAGATGCAAGGAGGAATACATGTTTCTACTTTCTACTGAATTTATAGTTGACACATTGACTGGAAAACAAGACAACGCTGAAGATTGATTCAAAGCTCGAAAATAAAAAATAATGTATCTTTCTTCTCATTCGAAAATTTCCATTGCAATCATCCCTAACATTGCTCCAGACAAATGGTGACAGGAAACTAGTTGGATTCCTTAAAAAGTAATCCTCAATTTACTCTTATCAAGCCCTCTCATCAGCTTAAATAATAAAAAATAGTAAATGAAAAGTGACCATCCTATAGAATTTACCTGTTGGATCAAATCAAGCCCTCTAATTTGCAATAAACTCCTATCTGATTGAAGATGACCCGAATAGCTCTGTTTTTAGTTTTTACTCTTTAGTTTTTTATCAGCACACATAGAATCAAGGGTATTTTAGCTAGGTATTTATTAAACAATGGGGGTGTATTGGGGGTGTATAGCAAAGTTAAGGAATGTAGGAAGTAATTCCCTGTTTAAGTACTAGAAATGCATCAATCTGTGATGATACTTTACTAGTTCAACCTTACTAATGCCTTACAATAAAATAAACTTATAACACTATAAAGAGGAGAATCTTTGCAGGCTCCTTAGTAATTTGGATAAGACGTATGATTGTTTGCATTTTGCTGATCAGACAAAGCAGGCTTTGGCGGGGAAAAGATAACAATAGCAATGTTAACAACAACATTGCACCTCTTTTATCATCTCATAGGGGAAAAAAAATCAATACTAAGTTGAAGGAAGATTTCAATGTATCAAGTCATGAAAAAATTTCTCCATGGTACCCGACACAAGTTAAATCGATAATAGTCAAGTAACTTTCATCACGTACCAACAATACCGCACATTAAGCAATATGATCATAGATTTATACGGCCGTTTCTGAGATATAGACAACACGAATGCTGATGCAGTATGAAAGATTTGTACTGCTGTTAGAATTTTTTCGAGCAGAAGGTGATTACAGTTATCCCCGCCTGTAATTACTGTACAGTCACCATCAAGGTTTATGAAAAGATATACCGGCATATAACATAACAGACCCACCTCACTGTAGCCTGCAGCGAAAATGGCACAGAGGGTGACGAATAGAAACAGAGCGCTGGGACAATTTAATCGTTGTACATACTGACATACATATCAAATGGGCCTTGTCAAAAAACAATTAAATGGTCTGGGCCTAATTTGGAAAGTTTAACGTCTGAAGGTTCTAAAGATTAAAAAAGGCCTAATTAGGCGAAGAACACATTTTTTTTTAATATATATTCGTTCTTAGGTTGGTAGGGTCAACATCTGGACAAAACAACAATGTGTTGCTAGAATGAGCACATTATATTGACATCTTCTAGTATTTAGAGAGCTCAATAACTCGTGTTACTAGTTTGGCGAGGTGCTCTGTTGATACCAATGAAGGTCTACCTTGATGGGAAACGGTGGTGGCAAATTGTTGCAGCATTTTCATGAACTAGCGAGGAACGCTTCAAGACATGGCATATGACGGTACTTATAACTTATTATTCCCTTTACACTTAATTTCTTTCTTTCGTAATTGTTATTACACGGTGTGCTATGTGGCATTTACATGCACTGCCAAGCCATTAGACAAATTGTGATAATAGTTATCTTGTCAATTCTGGCATTTCATATGTAAATCAACTTTAATAAAGTTAAAACTTAAAAAGTAAATTTATAAATATATTATTACAGATAGATAGACTAACAATTAATTTCACATGCTTTCATTATCGTCTGTTCATATTAAGAAAGCCATCGAAATTTCAAGTCATCACTTGATGAACTGTAAAACATACATTAAATCTCATTATAGTTTGAACATTCGGAAGATTACTTTGAACATTTAACCAAGAAAAAATTATTAGTTAAATTTAAATCTATGTCTATAATTAGAATATGAGTGTTTCCACAAGTCTTTACTTTCGTTATTCGTACTACATTTCATAGCTACTTAGGAATGCCATTAGTTTATAATCAAAGATATAATTAATTTGTAAAGTTATGTACTATACAGTAGTAAAGTTAATAAAGCAATGAGTGCTTCTGTTATGGATCGGAATTTTCAGCACTTGTTTGACTGAATCAAAACCGTCTGTTCTACTAAGTGGTCTAAGAATCTTAGCAACTGTGATATTATTTCTATGTCAAATTTTATAATTGCATTTAGTTCATTCATAAAACATATATAATTTTTTCTAACAAAAATGGATCAGTAAACTACCCTGGAATCTATTTACAGTGTTCAGTATTAGAAGTTTAGAACTTCTGGTGTAATGCCAAATTAATTTATACTCATCTTTCGTAAGAAATTAAAATTATCATAATTCTATTTAAGAATTTTCTTTTTAGATGTATACTAGATAGACGCTATCCAGTAAACTATTTAAGAATTTTGGATTAAAAATTTGATAGTAAATTAAGAGAGATTGTTACAAGTTGTCGCATTATACAATATCAAATGATGCTGGACAAAACAAGGTGTATTTTAGGATCTATTTCTAAAGATTGAAAGTTACATTGTAGGTGTACACGATTTTTTAACTAAGTGCAGGATCATGTTTCATTTTAAGAGCATCGCACATCAAATAAATTAGTAAATCAAAAGTATGATACATGGCTTTCAAATCGAGATTAATAGAACCATTGACTTAGCATCTAGTTAAATTCTCGTAACTGTACAGTTTAGTTTGTAGAAGTTAATTAAATTATTTATAACCTGACCGTTCTAATACATTATACAAATTTGAGATTGATATTCAACATGTGAATCTAACTGCAATTATTTCTACTTTGAACTCCAAATCATGTTGACGTATCTATTAGAGTATAATTAATGACTGGAAATGGTTTAATATATAATGCAGTTATTTTTAATAAGCTAAAATATATTAATTTAAGCATTTCTTGTTTCGAAATGCTTCTTTTTTAAAAGCTTATACATTATATTATCCACTTTTAGCTATTTCATTTGTGAGAATAAATTGTCATTTACAGATAGGGCTGCAAAACGGTCGAAACGGTGACGAAACTAGGGTGTTTCGTTAACCGTTTCATTTCGCTGATGAAACAGATTTTTAATTTCGTTAATCATTTCGTCCGGACGAAACAATTGAAATTAATGAAATTTTCGTGATTTACACATGGACGAAACCGTTTCATTATTTCGTTACCCATTTCTTCCAACCAAACGAAATCATTTTATTGTTTCGTTAACTATTTCGTCCAGACGAAACGAAACGAAAAACGGTTAAACGGAGGTTCCGTTTTCAGCCCTTACAAATGAAACTAGCTCTCAAAATAAACGAGTTAAAATAGTGGTGCTATACTGCTATATGTTGGCCCAATTTCATAGAGGAAATGGGCCTTCCGGTCGGTTTGACAAGCCTTTAATCTATTGCTTCCCTTAATTCAATTATGCATGACGTATCATGACAGGGATCATTAATTCACATTCATATTATGATAAAGCACCTTGATAGGTAGACCCACAAACTGCAACTGAGTCCATAAAACAGATCATATCTAAATATATACGATTCTTTCATTATTTTATTTATATTGACAATAGTGTATCTCTTATCAAATAATTGATAGCTAAGTAGTTGTGGAAGAAAAAAGAAGCCGTTTCAAAGCAATGTATGAACCTTATGGTCTTATCCACTTCAAGGGATAAGAATTCCCCACAAGCTGCTTTCTGTCTTTTCCCATTTTATGGTAATGTGGCCAAGGAGTATAAGAGAATATATAAAATAGTTCTGAACCTTATCATAATATTCCATCTTTCCTGGACACACTATTGCATACTGTATTTCTATCCTCTGATTTCAAATTTTTCCTCCTCCATTGATGCACTTACATTTTTTTAAATCACAATAACTAATTTCCCTCTTAAATCTTAATCATACAATTTTTAACATGTATCCTGAAATTCTTTATTGAGATATTGTTTGCACTGCAATGCCGCTAGAATAGAGTGGTCAATAATTTTCTATTTTAGATTTCAGAGCTCAATAACTTTGCAAAAGCTAAATATTAAGGTGAAATATCCTATACAGTCAATGACATTAAGCACCAAAAATTTGTTATTCCCTTATTTTCGATAAACACGAAGTTGTCGACCTTTCGATCCTCTTACTTGATCAATGATACCGATTGCATAAAGCTATAGAGCAAGTAACTTAGAAGAAAGGGAAGTAAGGGGAGTTATTGTGAGTTCTGACCAGAGGATGAGATGGATAGAAGAAGGATAAACATGTCTCAAGTCTTGGACATTACATCAGGCTAACAAAAGTTAAACACGCTAGGAGACTAATCCAAAGTAAACACCTACATAATGGGAATGACAAGGAAGACTATACAAGAAACTTCACATGATGCAAATCAAACAACACTGTTGTACACTTATTGGAGCTTATCCATCCAACTAAACCTCATCTGATGAAAAATAAAATGAAAGGGAAGAAAGGAAGAAAGAACAAAAGATATCTTCTTAGTCATTTTTCCTCCTCTCATCTGTGAAAAGAATTTTTAAACCCACACAAACTCTCCTACCACAATTAAATGCACCTTAAGTCCTCTCTCTCTCACCACCTTTCCTCAACCGTGTGGCTAATAACACACAATTCAAGCCTTTGGTCCGTGGCATCCTTTCTATCTGCAAATCTCATCCCAATTCTCTAGCTATTCACAAACCAAAATCAGAATGTATGGCCAAAGCTCACACCTCTAATCAAAACCAAACATTTCTCCATCACCCCTTCAAAATCTGATCAAACTTGATCCAATAATATAACTCCATCCCTGTCCGGACCCATTGGTCCATATAGGTGTCTCCTAGTGTTAGCCTCTCACTATAACTACCAACCCATTTCTCACATCCTCTGCACAATGTCGACCGCCGCAAGCCCTTCCTTCTGCATTGCCAAATCTGCTGCCGTTAGACGTGCCACTGCTGCTGTTGCCTCCAGCTTGAACCCAAGCTCTTCATACCGCCCCCGTCTTGTCAGGAACACCCCGGTTTACGCCGCACCAGCAGCCGCCACTCTGGTATGCCTATACATCCCTTTGTTTTTACACTGTTTATGCTACCATTCTTATGCTCAATTTAAGATAGTTACCATATTATTTCTGTGTCAATATTCACACTGCATTTCACTTTCTACTTAACTACCAGTATCCTCTTGAGTCTTCTCCATATCACAATGGAGTATCATTTTTCATTCTATGAGTTATAAGTATATTCCAAGAATTTAACTCGAAGATGATTGTATAAATTAAATATGTAAGATTTTAAACTGACAACATGAAACATTTTATCAATTTTAACATGCTTCACTACTCAAGAAAGAGTCATAAAAGAACTCTCTGGATAGTACTAGTAGCAGTACAAATCTCCCAAAATCTAGGAGAAGACATTCTTGCGTAGACCAGGTCTTGCAAGGCCTTCTGTCCATAGATCCATATTCCAATTCTGGTCCACATGCTTAGCTGTCGATACGGATGTGTGGCTGTAGGTAACAAACACTTTAACGTACCCAATTCCGTACCCGCTGAAATCTCCAATTGGAATTAGATATATTGTACTTTTTGGGCTTGGTTTCTTTCAAGCATGCCCCACTTAAAAGGTGGATTCCCTGGACCAGCCCAATTGAGTTCATCTTGCTTGGAAGCATACTTTACATAAGTATAGTCAATTTTTCAATAAATAGCATATAGCTAGAAATTAGAAAACAAGAATAATTTTGGGTGAAATTGTTGTCAAAAGTCAGATTATTCAAGGTAATCATGCTTGTGTTGAATGTATATACACAAAATTGTACATATTTTATACTTAACACAATGAAACTTGACAGTGGCCGAGCTCTAGCTATAAGAAAATCTTTCTTCAAGAATTAAATTTATGAAAAATAAAATATAATCATCCTTTGTATAAAATTAAATTTCTGAAAAAAAATTTTAGCTATGTTTGTTTAGTTCAGAACTTCAGATGCGAAACCCAAGGATAACACGAAGGTATCTTGAGTCAAATTGTATGAAATTATGAATTTTGAAATTTGGCATGAAAGTTCTAGTAAACGTTAGGAACTAGGGGCTCGTTTGGATCGGCTAGGAATAGCTTATTTCTAGAAATAACTTCTTTCTAGACATAAATCTCTCTCACAAAGTTACACACTTCCAACGTTTTCTTCCTAAAATCTTTATTCCTTTCTTATTCCCATACGATCCAAACGAGCCCTGGGAGAAAACATCCTTACCAGCCGCTTTTTGTGCATACGTGTTGTTATTGTGATGTTAAATCTTTATTTCACGGACTACGCTTTAAGTAAAGCGGGAACCTTCATTTTCATAGTCAGAGATTTCGTAGTCTGGATGAAGTTTACTTACTTTTAAAAAGTTATGAAAATAACAGTTTTTTAAGTCAGCAAGGCACTATATAAAATATATTATCAGGATATTGTATGTAAGGTGCATAAAAAAAAAAAAGTATAAAGGAGATATAATTAATTCAGATATTAGAGTTGAGAGCTGGCATATCTTTGGAAAATCAAACATCATTAAGGGACACGTTACACTTATGCATCCCAAAAGAAAAAAAAACAAAAACAAAAAAAAGGGCTTCTCGAAAGGTACCTGATATAAAATACAATTCTGGGAGAAAGTAAAATATAAAGAGATTATACAAAATTTGGATAGTTCCTGTTAAATTTGGATAAAAAATATAAATTCTTTTTGTCAAAGATACGACAATATCGAAGATATACGGTGTGGATATATTGATAAGTTTTTATCTGATATCAAAATTTTAAGAACAAATTATAGATATCTTTTTTCAGAATTTACATAAATTGTATTTATCGCAAAACAACAGTTATTTGATCATCGACCTAGTTTCGTAAAAAAATTATTTAATTTTACAACTGGTTGATGAATTATCAATGAATTTTTAAATTGCAAATCCGTCAACAATCAATCTATATTATGATCAAACATCTATAATTTTTTGTGTTTTAAAAATTTCATAATAATTTGGACAGGTTGTCGTGGCTGAGAAATATTTTTTTTGTCAATAGAACTCATTCCAAAATTAAAAAAAATAGTATAAATAACACAAGAGAATAGTAATGACATTTTTTTCAACGATATTTTAGCGGCCATAAAACATTCTCAAAAAGGATAACCAATAGATGGGTCGGCATCAATGAGGCATACAAATTTAGAAAAAAAATTTTAAAAAAAAAAGCACAAAAAATGGGGGGATTCTTTTCTGGCCTTAAAGTTTGTTGAGGGGACATGCATGGAAACGGCCTCGGCATGGATCTAAGCTTAAAAAGATTAAATTAAATTGGAATTTTGAGCTTATCATGGGCCAACTAATTCGGCGGTCAACTGCCCCCTTCTTTGCTACCATTCCATGTGCATGCAATTATGCAAATGATGACTATCCAATAAGGCCGCGCTGCTTTATGCCACCTGAAATAAATCTCCCAACAGTACGTACAGTGCATTGTCATGAATGTTTTCATAAATGACAATGGAGATTTGATATGTTTGTGTTTTAAATTAGATTTTAGAGTCATGAATCATGTTCTATTACTCAAATATAATCATTTTATCAGTGAAAATTCAATATGTGCAGTTAATATGGGATAAAATTAAATGCAGTAGTAGAGCAAATCTATTAATAAAAGTAAATATACCAAGGTGTCAAGATGTGTATGGAGGGCAAAATGTTGTAAAGTTGAAGGTTGATTTAGACAGATATAAAGAATAAGTTTATTTGTAAAAGATGCGAATAAATCTATCAAGAAAAACCAAAGCATCCTTTTCATATATAAAAGAACAGACAATTCATCCGATAAAGAACACTTAATTATAGAGTTCAACATGCCTATATTCAAATTTATTAAATAAAAGAAAAAAATAAAAATTAGGACTAGACTGTGATTAAAATTATTAAGCTGCCTTTCTGCAATATACCTGAATTTATGTAATCATCTTTGGAGATCGCGAACATAACAGACTGTTGTATAATTACACTAGAGGTCAAAAGGAGTGTATACTGTTCAAATATCACAGCTCAGTTGCAAAATTGTGGTGGATCTGGTCTTTTCTATCAAATCCAAATCCTGTGAAGCGCCACACAGCGTGTAGCGCGGTACAGGACCGTCCGATTAGATCTGGATGGATGAGGGAGCTCGTGCATGTAACCAGATTGTAAGGCCTGAAAAAAATGAACCGTCGAGATCTGATCGGACGGTCCGTGTCGCGCGCTACACGCTGTGTTGCGCGCCACAGGATTCGGATTCTTTTCTATCTCTCAAGGCCACGATTGCATTCTGACGTGAATATTGTTCCTCCATTTGTGGATATATGGGTCCCACTATCTGTCTCTGGCTTATCTCATCCGTTCAAGTTTTTTTATTATTAAATCCTGTCAGAATAAATTGTATATGTTGTATATATTTATACATTTTCGAGTATATCATAAAGAATTTAACATTACAAACGTACAATTTTCTTTCTAAAAGTATTTACTGATATTCAATGTCTCCATTGAAAATTTCAAAATATTTAATATTGGCGAGTCAATTTTGCCAATAAAAAATTGCATATGTATGTATAATTGTATATGTTATTATGTACAATTTGATGATGAGATATTACAAGTCATATAGACGTGAGTTACGATGTAATAATTTTATGGTTTCAATAGGTTATATTTTTTGGGAATTGAAAAGAGTACTAGCTAGTTTAGGATTAATTGATTACCAAAAACAGTAATTCCACTTGAAAAATATAGGAAACTTTCAACTTAATCCTCTGTTAACGTAAATCGAGCTCACATGAATTCATGATTAACTTCTCCCGGTTTGAAATCCCAAGATTAGAAAGTAATTCCATAATTTATACTACCAAGATCAAGAGAAAACGAGATCTACTTGATAGTTACACTCAAAGTTCCATTAATAATAATTTAGTCGTAATATTATATATTCGGCCTCGACAACTTCCACGAGAATGCTATTTAATTTTTCCCCATAAATTAAATCCATTATGCATTTTTAATATCATATTTTCTATTTGTGAACGGTAGATAACGGATTGCGACTAATTAAATAAGATATTCAGAAGATTGCAGAGTCAATGTTGCATTTTATTTATGTGTCCATCAGTTGAAAAATAAAAAATTTATTTCATCCGTCAATCAATTTAAATTTAACGCGTCGATATGTCTAATTATCAATACATCCAATGCTAGCTAATAAATATTTCGAGTCTTACACGGTCGACTGGTATATGTGGCGTGATTACAACAAAGCAACAACGAACAATTTTAATTTGAATTGAGCTGGGTGTGTTTTTTTTGGAATATTGTTATCTTGATAATATCAACACCTCAACAAATAAATTAATAACAGAGACTGAAAGAAAGTATGAATTCAATAAAAGAAATGAAAATATTTTTTTTTTAAAAAAAAAACTACACAGCTCTTTAGCTGGATTAATAAATTTGATAAGGTTCTGGCTTATGCCACGTAATCTATTAAAATAAACAAACATTATTTTTAAAAGACTCATAGAGGACCCAAAATAACTGGAACCATCTGAGAAAAGACAAATTAATTAAAGAAATAATAGTATTATTATAGTGGATATGATATAATAGAACAAAATTTTATTTGAAAGAGATTCACAAAGGAAAAAATGTTGAGGCCTCTTTGATTAATAGTGACCAGACATTGCAGCCAATTAAAAAAAAAAAAAAATCGAAGAAACAATATTCCAAGTTTCCAACTAGCTTTGTCAAGTTTGCCACTTGTCATTGAAGGCACCTACCAGTCCAAAAAGAGTGCATAAAGGTACATAAGACTCTAATATTCCACGTATCTAGTTTTGGTTCTTGAATTGATGTAATCTGATTAGCAAATAGAAAAAATAGCAAGCGTTGGTTTGCTTTCCGTTAACTGTATCAGTTCAACGGTTACAATTGGATTTTTAGTCTAATCATTGTCAATATCTAATATTAGTAAAAAAGAACAAGTAAACGAAAAACGGCAATACAAACTTCTTTCTTGTTTGAATTGGCTTAGAATATTCTTGTAGTTGTCGTTACCCAAAAAATACCTTACATTAGAAACATTGACCCAAAAAAAAAAAAAGAAAATCATAAAACTATCCAACCGCTGAACCACATAGAGACCTATAACAAAATCACCACAAGTGATCAGAGTATATTGGTTGTATCCTGATTTCCATGTATGTAAATGTAAATATTGGTTAATTCTCGATTGAAAACGCTGTACCTAAGGTACAAAAGGAAACTAATATTTTTCTAAAAAAATAAAGGAAATCATTATATTCCTTAAAAAAGGGGTCTCCAAACAGTGAAATTTGTTACCAGACTGGGCACTGAAAGCAATATTTCTGCTGCATACAGATACACAGATCCAGTTAAGAGGTTATTTGTTCTCTCCAAACACATTATCACGTAACGGGTTACAACAACTTAGTAACCTATAAAACGACCCGCTACAAGGTCGCCACATGAAATCATTTGACACAGTCAAATCTGTCTCCTTCAATCTAGACCGTGACTCCGTGTTTTCCATGACAATTCATGCGAACCCCTCAAAATAATGAAATTAAATGTTCAGTCCCTACCACTCGGAGCTTCCATTATTGCTTTATAAGTCAAGCAAACATATCATTATTATTATCAAACCCACAAGCTATAACGCACGCATAAAATGAGAGCCCTACAAAGAGACGACCTCACAATTTGACACATTATAAGGGGTCAATGTGCAAATGTTCCAATAAAAATTTGCAGACTCAGAGTCAGAGAGAAATTAAACAGATAGCATTCAGAAATTGTAAAGTAGTACTAAATCAGGAGGGATTCAGGGGAGAGAGTACATGCCACTTTTCGGCCTATAAATAAATACCTCTTCCTCTTCCTTCCAGCGAAGCAATTCAAACTCCACTTCAAACCCATTTTTCTCTTCTCACAAAGTAATTCATCAAGGATTCAATCTCTCTCTAATCAAGGTTGATTCAACTCGTTCGAATTCTCTTCAATTCCTTTTCGTCTTCTTCTTGTTCCAACTGTGCTATTGATATCATCAGTTTATTCAGATATGTTTTGTTGGATTGTGTTGAACTTGAATTTGATTCTAATTAATTTGTTTTGAAATTGATGTCAGGTAATGGACCCAGTCGAGAGATTGAAGAACGGATTCGAGCAGTTCAAGACCGAGGTTTACGAGTAAGCATCTCTCCATGCCTCACAATTTCATGAAACTGCTTATTTTCCCTCTTTGCTGAAGTTTGTTTTCAATTTCTGATTGGATGTAAAGTTTATAATAAACCTTTTAATTTGTGAAATTGTATAGGAAGAAGCCTGACTTGTTTGCACCGCTCAAGGAGGGACAATGGCCCAAGGTATGGTTTTCTCCTTTCTCTATTTGCTTCTTCGTTTTCAAGTCTTTTAGATTTTTTTCCTTTTTGTAAGATATTCCTTTTCTTGATTGGAAGATAGAGATACAAGCTGGTTTGGCATGTTCACATCACATGCATGGACTTGGTCAAACATTTTTTTATACTTGAACAAAAATTAATGTTTTCATGGAGCATTCAATGCATTTTCATTGTTTTATATAACCAAAAAAGATACAATTTACATCTCCAGAGTTCAATTTCTTGTGTTGCAAACATGTTCCTTCACCATAATCTCTCAAATTTAGGAAACAAATTTTAAGAAATTCAAAACCAAGATAAGCGCCGAAATAATTGTCTGTGTGGGGCCCACATTGAATTGGAAACTTGGAAAGAAACAGCCGTCCAAATCGGTGGCCACCCATTAAAACCCGCCACTATTTCCTTAGACTACTTCCTAGATACAAAGAAAACGATATACCATGAGTTTCATGGCGGATCCCCTGCAGTGTTTACTGTACAGTGCATAGTTTGGTGTAATACTAGCCGTTGGATTTAGAAAACACGGGTTTGATTTTGAGTGTGGTACAGTTTTTACTGCAGATAATCCGTTGTCCATGTGTTGAGGTTGGTCTTAACTAACTGACTCGTTGTCCTTTTTACATTTATCTTCTTTTGCTTTTCTCCCTTTTTTTGTTGTGAAACTTGTGACCTCATCACCACCTAAAGAGGCCTCTACATATCACCTGTTTTTTTTTTTTTTTTTTTTTTTTTTTTGAAAAAAATAATTAGGAATTATTCAAGGAAAGTGTAAGGTGAAGTCAAGCTATTTTATAATATATTTTTACGTGGATTGATGAATTAAAATATATTATGCGACTTGTTGCATCAAGTTGGTCAAACATGTTTTTTCTTTGCCATCTGGAAACATTTTAAAACTTTTTATGAAGTTAACTTCTTCTTTTTCTAAATATGAATTAATCAGTCATGATTTATTTATGTTTTGATAGTTGTGACTTCTATGTTACACTTATGCTTTCATAAATTGCACAGTATTTATATACAAAAAAAATCATGATATTTTCTAAGTGTAAAGTTGCTAGTTTATGAAAGATGATAGAAAAATAAACCATATAGTTGTATGCTTTCAATGTTTTTGACGGGGGCAAAAGTGGGTCTACTCCAACGGCTTCTAGTCAAATTATAGAATTATGGTACTTTGAATTGAAACTCTAAACCAGATTCCACCGTTTTCATTGGTTTTCACACCTAAAACAACGTTGTATGAACCCATAATTGGATCCAGTTGCTTATTATAACATATTTGGTAGTGTTTCCAATAGTTACTAATGCGTGAACCTAACCAATCCCTTGTCTTACTTGAAATAAATAATATTTTGTCCTTTGATGCTGCGAGGGACAAAGATCGCCCTTTACAAAGAGCAGTTTAGGAAATATGAGAACAATTTTTTTTTATTAATCTTGACAGTATCTATTTGTACGCGTTTCATTTATTATCCACATCAGATACGAGGCCACTGTTTCTATTGGTTTCTTCAAAGGACAACGTTACAAAAGATGAATAATAGTTGACTTCTACTTTACTCTAATTAGCTTAATTTTTGTAATATTTAATTGAAGCTAGCTTCAATTTTCTCTTTTACTTCAAAATAAATGGCTTGAATTTGCTCTTGTTCTATATATTTTTTTTGTCCCGCTTCTCATTTTTTTCCAGTCAAATGTGTTGCATAGTTTCGCTTTCTTTGTTTTTTATTTACTCTATAAATTTCAATGTTTTTTTCCTTACGCATGCAGAAGCTACAACTTGCATAGTTTGCTAAAAGAAATAATATGAAAAAGAAAACATGAGCTCATTAATAAAAAAAAATTATTTACATTTGTGCAATTTGTTTGGGTTTTCTGTGGCAGTTCATGGTATTCGCCTGTGCTGACTCACGCGTGTGCCCTTCAGTCACACTCGGTTTCGAGCCCGGTGAGGCCTTCACCATCCGCAACATCGCCAACATGGTCCCTCCCTATGACAAGGTAATCAATTCTGAAAAAAAAAAATAATAATCTGTGGAATTTTTTTCTCTAAATCAAATTCCATTCAACAAATTAATTCTATGATTTAATTATTTGCTTTACAATGCATTTTCAGACCAAGTACAGCGGTATTGGATCCGCAATTGAGTACGCTGTTATTCACCTCAAGGTTAGATTTTTGCAATCTTAATTTACTATTTTTGTTATACTTATCAAATTGGGTCGTTAGGCAGAATAGGGAAGAAAATTATAGCTTGGATTGCAATTATTGATAGGTTGATGAATTAATGCATGATATGTGATAAAGAGAGTGCAATTAAAGCATATACATCACTTGAAAAAGACGGTTATAAAGAAAAAAATGCAAGCCATCAATTTCTAGATGGTCCCAGTGGTCCAAATTCAATTAGCAGCTTGAAAGGATTAATCAAATCAATGCTGTTGATTATTACGTGTAAATGTAAAATATAAGAGAAGTCATAGAGATTATGAAAGTAATCATATATTTTTTTAGTCTGATGGTTTATGTATTATTTTATTTATTATTATTATTTTTTTGAATTGTTTAGGTGGAGAACATAGTGGTAATTGGACACAGCAAGTGCGGTGGCATTAAGGGGCTCATGACCTTCCCATATGATGGAAAGAACGCCACGTAAGTCTAGCCAAAAAACTATATATACATTCCAATCATCACTATTTACATATACATATTATACACATCACTTTCGTGTGCTTGCTTTATTGGATTGAAATATGGGCAGGCCTAACCAAAAGCTTCCATTATTGATCTGCTAGTAAAACAAAAACACATTTAAAATTGCTCTGTTACAGACTGATACAGTGGGGAAATAGAAAGATAGTTTCTTAGCTCTAGAAGATAAGTTTCGATGCAGAACATTATTTTGTGCATTAATTATATTACTATTTATGTACAATATACCACACTAGCAGATATAAAAGGCGCAAGCTCAGTTCAACCTCCACATAAGAACAACCATATAACTAGGACCTCTTATCTTATATAATCAAAAAATTAATATGAAGGAATCAAATCTAACAGAAAAAAAAAAAAGGGGCAGTTAATTAAATATTAATTACTAAGATCCCTTTATAGGTTCCCCAAAAGGTCGGAATTTAGTGTTCCAGCTTTCCAGGCTTCCAGCCCAATTAATGGACTGATTCCTGGTTAGTGGGGCCCACTGTTTTCTAGCTCAAGTCATGTGTGCAGGACCCACTTTGTTAGGCCAGAATGTTCTTTGGTTCAGAACTCTCCGGATCTTCTGTGACTGAAGTAACTGTGTAATGATTATTTTGGGGCGCCATTTCTTACCAACTTTTACTTTGGTTTTGACAAAATTCTCTGTGAAAATAAACAGTGACTTCATTGAGGACTGGGTGAAGATTGGTTTCCCGGCCAGAGAGAAGGTGCAAGCTGATCACGGATCCAAGTCCTTGGATGAGCAATGCGCCATCTGTGAAAAGGTAAATTTTGTACTCATATATATATATATATGCACTTTGCCTTTTTTTTTTTTTTCCCCCTTTTCGGGTTTAACCTACCCCATCCACTCCAAAAGTAAATAGATAAATCAATAAAGAAAAATAAAGTGTTCTTCTAAGTTGGGACTAGGCCGGATGTGTCAGTTTAAGACATTTTATTCTAGGTTATGGACTATAACTATCAATAATTTTTGTAGTAATTTTAATTAGGAGAAATAACGTGTTGTATGGAAAAACTATATAATCACGAAATAAAAAATTCAAAACCATGAAAAGTTAGAAAAAATGGATTAAGAAATGCAGTATACAAACAATAATTTGAAAATAATTAACAAACTATTGAAAAACATTTCAGGAAGCCGTTAAGGTATCACTGGAGAACCTCAAGACATACCCATTCGTGACAGAAGGGTTGGAGAAGGGAACCTTGAAGATAATTGGTGCCCACTACGACTTCGTCAATGGTGCATTCGAAATTGTCGCGTAATTTCATCGTCCGCCGCCCCGTCGAGTGTATTTACCTGATCAAATGAGATAGTAACTACAAGTAATAATATATATGTATGTATTTAATGGTGGTGCCGTTTTCTAATTCCGGCTTTGTAATGGTGCATTTTGATCGTTTTATGATCAAGGACATCAGTTATCTTCGTTAATGCAGTGCAAATTAATTCTCTTTCTAATTAATTTTTGCTTCAAAAAAAAAATTCTCTTTCTAATTTCTTCATTTCCTTGCTCTGCTCAAGCTAGTTTTTCATAAGTTTCCTTGCTTAAATGATTAATTTTAACGTACTATTAACTAGTTTGTCATGTATGTAAATATGTAATACAGGCACTGGTTAGTGAGTGCTTTGTATTAAATTTGGTCAAAAGAATAACACTTCCCCTCTATAATTTATATATACTCAATATTACTTTGGCTATCATCACCACACCACTATTACATCCTTTTGCAAGTCATAAAATTAATCACTGTTACCTGTGATAATATAAATCACTGCCGCTCTCCTCCTTGCTACTAACCTCAAGTTGAAAAAAGATATAGATTTGGTATTCTTATTTAGAAAGTACATTGACATTATCTGTTTTCATCCATATAAATCTTTGTAATAATTCTTCAATAAATTGACCAAAAAATTAATCAATTGGACCTAAATGGGAGGACTTCTGATTGTCAAAGCAACACTTCCTTCTGAATCAACTTGAAAGTATCCTTTGTATTTCACTTTACACTTGTAGCAACACTAAAATTATATATTAATACTGTTTTTACAATTAAATTATTAATAATAGCACACAATTGTGCAGATTAAAAGATAGTCTGTCAGTGAATTTTCTTCCTTAATTATTGACCTATACAATATATATGAATGTGAAGCTAAACAAAGATGGATCACTATCGGTGCAGCCAAGTGTCCAATTTTCAATTTATCATCACAACACAAACGAATCCCTATCCGGTGCCGCTCAGCAATCCGAGCCGTTCGATCTGATCTCGACGGTTAGACTTTTTCGGGCCTTACAATCTGGTTACATGTACGGGGCACCCATCATCATTGGATTTAATCTGGACGGCTCAGATTGCACGCTGCACGGTGCCGCGCTGCACTAGATTTGATTTCCAACACAAACATAAATTTGAAGAATTTTCACGCGCCAACGGTAACAGATACAATTTATACTTATTCTGACTAATGTTCGACTTGTATAGGTTCATAACCTAGTGCATAGTGCATACTGGCAAGTATGGCATCTCGCGCGCCCTTCTTAAGTTAATAAAATTCAGTAACAATTCTCTGATTGCAAAAGTACTAGTTGAGGGTGGTGGCATCAACACAAAACTCAAGTGCCATACCATGCTTTACAATGCACAGGCGAAGACTTAAACAGGAAACGTAACTACATAAGTTGAGTGTTTCGTGGAAAAAATGAATCGGGAAGGAGCCTCGTTGTTAACAAGCAGGCCTATGTCCGCCCAATTAAACCTATTATATTTATTTTGCAACCAGCCCAAAAGAAATTAAGAAAACATTATTCATGTGCAGCAAGTAATGAAGCCCAATGACAGAGTAAACAAAGTGAACATTAGTCATCGCTTAAACAAAATGAATACATAAAGAAAAAATCGGATATAAACCCCTCTAATTTTCAAAATTGGATATAAGCCCCTCTAATTCTATTTTGTTTGGATACAAATCATTTTCATTATTTTTAATCATATTTAAATTATAAAAAATCAGATGTTTAATATTATGACCAAAATATCCCAACATGTCTACACCTCCGCTCATTTTGTGCATTATCTGAAATTCAGACTTGCCCTCTTGTCTCCTCCTTATTCTAATTTCTCTAACCAACCAATTATTGCACTTTATATGCGTAATTACCATGTATAATCCAAACTTTTTAAATAAATACCATATGAAACATATTCTAGACAGTATAAAGAGTTTAAATGTACATTATTGTGATGAGATGACTTAGAATGAATCCAGAAAAAATTGAAATGCTCAAATAATACTCAGAATTGCACTATTTGCACTTTATATGCGTAATTACCATGTATAATCCAATCTTTCTGAATAAATAACATATGAATCATATTCTAGATAGTATAAAGAGTTTAAATGTAGATTGTTGTGATGAAAACAATTAGAAAGAATCCAGAAAGGATTCAAATGCTCAAATGATACTTAGAATTGCATTATTTGCACTTTATACGCGTAATTACCATTTATAATCCAATTTTTTTAATAAATAACACATGAATAATATTCTAGACAGTATAAAGAGTTTAAATGAAAATTGTTGTGATGAAATGACTTAGAATGAATCAAAAAACTATTGAAATGCTCAAATGATACTCAGAAATGCATTATTTGCACTATATATGCGTAATTACCATGTATAATCCAATCGTTCTGAATAAATAACTAAAAATCATATTCTAGATAGTATAAAGAGTTTAAATATAAATTATTGTGATGAAATAACTTAGAATGAATCCAGAAACGATTGAAATGCTCAAATGGTACTAAAAATTGCATTATTTGCACTTTATATGCGTAATTACCATGTATAATCCAATCTTTCTAAATAAATAACATATGAATCACATTCTAGACAGTATAAAAAGTTTAAATGTAGATTATTATGGTGAAATGATTTAGAATGAATCCAGAAACGACAGAAATGCTCAAATGATGTTCAGAATTGCATTATTTGCACTTTAGATGCGTAATTTCCATATATAATCCAATCTTTCTGACTAAATAACATATGAATCATATTTGAGACAGTATATAGAGTTTAAATATAGATTTTTGTGACAAAATAACTTGGAATGAATTCAGAAACGACTGAAATGCTCAAATAATGCTCAGAATTGCATTATTTGCACTTTATATGAGCAATTACTATGTATAATACAGTTGTGTGGACTTTTTCGTCATCCCTCGAAGAATGAAACTGTTTCATCGAGAAACTAGAATAAGTCTTAGATTCACCCCCTTTAAGGTTCGATCTCTGTGCCGAGTATCTCTTAACAACAAGAGAACCAGAACAAGAGTCGCTTCTTACGAGGGTTTCTTAATTTTGCGGGTCCTTTCTTTCCAATAGGCGCAAGCTCCTATTGTTAATTACCCCGTAGTTTCCTACGGGAACCTCTGATTAAGGGGTCTAAAGAAAATACGTAATGAGCTAGGAAGAATCGCTTCTTAAAGTGACTTAATTGATGGTACCAGACCTCATTGACGGGACTCAATTAAGGAACTTCTAAAATTCTAAAGACTCTAAGAGAAGGGTTAGTTTTGGTTTTCGCTCGACAGGAAGAGTTTCTTTAATTGGAGTCACCTTGAAGTCGTTTAGAGTTGTTTAAGGTTATTTAAGATCGATTAAAGTTATCGGATAGCTCTCGGGGCAACGGCTAGCCTTCTTGTGAGAATGGGTTCCTGGGGCAACGGCTGGCCTTCTTGTAGGAATGAAAGGAGTTTTACAACCTTCGGGGCCTCTTGGACGGCCTTCTTGTGAAAGTTGGTTCTTTTACAACCCTAGGGACCTCTTGGACGGTCTTCTTAATAAGAGTTGGTTCCCGGGGCTCTTGGGTAGCCTTCTTGTAAGAACAAAGGAGTTTTACAACCTTCGCGGCCACTCGGTCGGCCTTCTTGTGAAAGTTGGTTCTTTTACAACCCTCGGGACCTCTTGGGCGGTCTTCTTGTGAGAGTTGGTTCTTTTACAACCCTAGGGACCTCTTGGGCGGTCTTCTTAATGAGAGTTGGTTCTCGGGACCTCTTGGGCGGTCTTCTTGCGAAAGTTGAATCTTTTACAACCCTCGCGACCTCTTGGGCGGCCTTCTTAATAAGAGTTGATTCTCGGAATCTCTTAGGCGGTCTTCTTGTGAGAACTAGTTCTTTAGATATGGGGGTTATTTGATAACAATCCAATTTCAAGTCATATGATGTTGATCTCAACCCCAGTGAGAGACTTTTCCTCAAACGAAGAGGTTTTGGTTTTGTTTCTGGGTTTCGTGTTTGGATTAATTTTCTGACGTTTCTCTTTGGATTTTGGTAATTTTATAGCTTTTATTCACTTTGGCCTTTCATACTTTTGAATTTTAGAAATTCATTTTGATAGTTTGAAAAATACTTATTTTTGAAGATAGTTGATGTTTAAAAGTACTGGTTCTGAAATTATCTGCTATTTGAAGGTATTTAGGTTTTGGCTTTGAAAATTTTATTAAAAGGACACTTAGCAAGTATGTTATTTTCATTTCATTATAATTTTGAAAGTATTTATATTTGAAAATACTTATCTTTAAAAATATCATATTTGAAGTCTTTTTATTTTGGAAGTGTTTAGATTTAGTTCTAAGAAATTTGTTAAAAGGGAATACTAGATGATTTTATTATATTTTTAAGATTTATAAATTTCATTTTTATAATGAAAATACTTCAAAAATACAAAAGGCCACTGCTCTGATATAATTCATATCAAAGTATCAGTGAATTTGGTTTATTTAGATTTTTATAATTTTTTGAATATTTTATTTTTATTTTTATGAATTTTATACTATTTTTAACGAAGTTTTAAAGTTTCTGTTAATTTGGTGATTTCTAATTGGTCCATGTCATCTCAAGTTAGGCTGAGTCGGTAAGGAGGGTCAAGCTTCTGATATTGGGCCACTTTCTAATCTCCTCCTTCTGGGCCTTAAATAGCTGATGGGCCGAGATGTCTTCATTTTGTTTCTTCACGCCTGAGGTTGACAGGGTCAAGTACGTGGGTCTTATTGCCGCTTCGCCACAGAAGATCGACAAGGGTTCGGCGCTGAAGTACGATTGAAGGAGACGGGTTTTGTTTTTGTGTTAACGGGTCCGACTGGTAGCGGACGAGCGCTTCTGGCCGTCATAGCTGATATGGAGGAGATCATCGGAATCGCGTCACCGAGAGGATCATCATGGTCACTTTCATTTCCATCGCGTCGTTTTCAATAATTAGTAATCGACAGTTATTCATTTTGGTCCCTGAAAGTTTTATTTCTATACTTCCGACGATCGCCACCACCAAAATTAGCATAGCTAGTCTCGTTAGAATCGGGATTTAGAGGAGAGCACAGGGGTATAACTGTTGTTTCGCCACAAACGATCAAAAGGTTTCGGCGCTAAGGCTCAAACGAAGAAGACAAGCTCTATTAACGGGTTTGAATCCGTTAATCTCTCCGATCACTGCAGCCTGAGAAAAGAGGTGCTACAGAGTCGTGAGGGAGAAAGAAGATCGACGGTAGTCTCCATTTCTACCTCGTCGTCTTCATTAGAAAGTAATAGACGTTTCTTCAGTTTAGTCCCTATGGTTTTCGTTTTGCATTTCCCGGTAACTGGATCTACTGTAGTCGATGAAGTTATGTTCTTGAGGATCGTGTAGACAAGGAGAAGGCAGGGGCGTATTTGGCTTGTCTTGTGTTACTTTAATTTGGTAAGAGGACCGAGAGGTGGTACAGCAGTATTAAGTTTTGGTACCAATGAGTATTAATTGGTTTGGTTCATGTTCAAAAATGATTCTTTAATAAATGTAACTCCCGTACTTTGACAATCAACCAAGTGTATCTTCATTTCTATCTTTATTTTTATAATTTGAGCTAGTACCTACGAGAGTTACAAATTGGTATTGTCCAAAAGTATCAGTGTTACAATTTAACAACTCGGACTCTTATATACATATATCGTTTAAAAGGTTTCCCAAGTACTTGGATGCGTCTGTACTTGACCATGCAACTCTACAAATCAGCACCAGGTTAATAATTTTAATTGTACAACAAACATGCACACAACGAGAGTAAGAATGCAAAAAATGCAACCCTCTGACAATCTTCTGCTTACCTTTGCAGGCAGGTTCACATACTTCACATAATTATAAAATTTAACTTACAGAAACTATCAAATATCAAATTAACATTCTGGGGTTCGAATATTCAATCTGAATTTACTTGGCAGCATTACCTCTCATTTCAGTCCTCACTCTTTTAAAAAAATTACATCTGGCTTGCACATAAGCTATCTTCAAAGGTAGTACCAGGGAAAAGGAAATTGGTCTTGACATTTAGGTTATTTTCATTGTTCACTTCATGCCATTCTAACAGTCATCAATTAGTAAGTACACACCATCACGATTATACATGTTCAGTCCTTTTTATTTACCCATGACACTGTACAAACTACTCCTGCAACTTATTATTCATACAAGGTTCACACTATTCAATAGAAGCACCTCATTATCACACAGTACCTAGTAAAGGACAATTCAACACATTTGCAAAGAACACCATTATTTTCCTATTATTACCACTTCCCACAGCAAGAAAATGCAAGAATAGTATGAAATCAGATTTATGAAGTGATGAGAAAAACTATACAGATGCAAAATGATACAACAACAACTGCACCTTTATCTAAGCATGATTTTATTGAATCTAATAAGTCGCATATATGTGTCTACTGTTCATACAGGAACTGATTCTCACACTTTGAACCTATAAGGTCTGATTATACAATTATGCAGTACAGTCCCTATAACTAACTTGAATTAAAGATCAGCGTGAAGGAATTGCTACAACTAACTACACGGCAGATTGAGAATTTTTGCACACTGGTATGTGCTCTCATGGCTATAGGTCTAGTAAATTTCTTAACTAAACTCTCTTGTTCTGCCAAGAGCACCCTAACACATGCTAAATCACTGCTGTGCTGTGAATTGAGCAAGATTAGGTGAAAGCTCATACATAGGGACTGATGCCGCGCTTCAGACCCCTAGGTACTCACTATTGTATCGTTACCAGTGTACAAAGCTATCACTTGAGAACTGATGCTACGCTTCAGATCTTCATGAGATTGCTTTAATTGACTCCACTAAGACCATGATTGATGCTAGGCTTCAAACCATGGCATTAGGGATGTTATCATCAGCTTTTAGTCAGATCAAAGAAGGGGATAAGAGATGAGACATAAGAACAAATTTAGATATAGCAAATCAAAGGGAGATTTTAACTTAAAGCGATTTCTTCTAAAGAATCACATCACAGGAACAAGAACTAATAATCATATCCTAATCATGATCAGGAATTACTTTTATTACTCAAAAATTGAAGAGAGAAAGATCAAACCTATGGCAAAAAGGATCAAGATTAACAAATTACATTCCAGTTGATGCTACGCTTCATACAAGAATGCAATTGCATCACAAGGAAGAGGAATTAGTGAATAATTCCAGATCTTGACTAATGCTACGCTTTAGATCAAGATTGGGACTTGTACTTACCAATTGAGATTCAAAGAGAGAAGGCCAGAGCTGATTTCAAGAGGAATTAACTTAAACAAAGGGAAATTAGACTCCAGCTGATGCTACGCTTCAGACAGGAGTTCAATTATACTATACAAATGAAGATCGAGAGAAGAAATTAGGTCTTAGCTGATGCTGCGCTTCAGACTAAGATCTGATCTGTAAAGACTAATCAATAGTTGAGAAGGAGACGAATCAGGAAATGAAGTGAATAATTGAACTTATCAGCTGACAAACACACTATAACTGATGCTGCGCTTCAAATTAGAGTCAAGAATCGACACAAAATAAAGAAAGGGAAGAAGAAAGAAAATTCAGCCATGAATTTCAAACAAGAACTTCAAATTTCGTTCAGTACTTGCGAAATTCTTTACAAAATCAGATCCGTACTTCAGATCTTACCTTTCTAACCTCTTACCTTTACAAGAATCGCTGCTTAGCTGTCTCTCTCTTTCTCTATTCTCCTTCTTCTACCTATGCACAACAAGTGCTTGTATTAATGGCTAACCTAAAGCTTTATCCTAACAGTGTGTGTATGTGTGTGTTGCAGAATAAAGAAGGAGACCGAATGGGATCTGGAAGCTGTCCCCTTTCTCTCTCTTCGACCCCTCTTCTTATAGGCGTCGAGCCCGGCAGTTCGGCGTAACAAACTCCTCCAACGATTTTCTGTTGGAGAGCCTTTCTCTCTTTTCTTTCTTGATTTTGGGTGATCTTGGCGCGTCATGATCCGCCCCACTGATGACAGGACCCACCTATTCCCACCTCATTCGTTTCAACAGTTCCATGTGCATCTATCTCCCACTGGCGAAGGGGTCAGATTTCGCTCGAGCGCTCCTTCAGCGACACTCTCTCCTTCCTTCTTGCGTGCGCTTGTTTCTCTGTGAACAGCGCGTCTTCATTCAACCTGCTGGCTGTGGTTCATGGTATACCGAGTGCAGGCATCTTCTATGTTTGTACGGAGGGAATGATTTTGAATGCCGCTGATCTTTTCTCTGTTTCTGAAACACTGGAGGGATGCAGTTTGATGCTGATTTATGTTTTGTTCTTCTTTGTTATACATCATTTGACCACTTGTCCATCCTTATTCATTTTACATGCCTCTGTAGCTTGACATGTTTCATAGGCTACTTGAAGTTCTGTACGCATTGTACCTTTTCCACCTTTTTATTTAATCTTTATTATGAAGAATTCGTGCATTTCCTCATCACTCTTTATTTAGCCGTCTTTTCACTTCATGATCTTTTCATATTATCAATTTTTTTTATAGTTCAACAACAGTCTTCTGGAATAAATAACCTATGAATCATATTCTAGATAGTATAAAGAGTTTAAATATTGATTATTGTGATAAAATGACTTAGAATGAACCCATAAACAATTGAATTGCTCAAATGATGCTCCGAATTACATTATTTTCACTTTGTATGCGTAATTACTATGTATAATCCAAACTTCTTGAATAAATAACCTATGAATCATATTCTAGATAGTATAAAGAGTTTAAATATAGATTCTTGTGATGAAATGTCATAGAATGAATCCAGAAACGATTGAAATGCTCAAATGATGCTCAGAATTACATTATTTGCAATTTATATACACAATTACCATATATAATCCAATCTTCTTGAACAAATAACATATGAATAATATTCTGGACTGTATAAAGAATTTAAATATAGATTATTGAGATGAAATGATTTATAATAAATCCAGAAACGATTGAAATGCTCAAATGAAGCTCAGAATTGCATTATTTGCACTTTATATGAGTAATTACCTTGTTTAATCCAATCTTCATGAATAAATAACATATAAATCATATTATAGACAGTATAACAAGTTTAAATGTAGATTACTGTGATGAAAATACTTAGAATGAATCCCAAAACGATTGAAATGCTAAAATTATGTTCAAAATTGCATTAATTGCTATTTATATGCGTAATTACCACGAATAATTCAGTTTTCTTGAATAAATAACATATGAATCATATTCTACACAGTATAAATTGTTTAAATGTGGATTATAGTGATTAAATGACTTAGAATGAATTCAGAAACGATTGAATTGGTCAAATCTGAGAATTGCATTATTTGCACTTTGTATGCGCAATTACTATGTATAATCCAATCTTCTTGAATAAATAACCTATGAATCATATTCTAGACAGTATAAAGAGTTTATATGTAGATGATTGTGATGAAATGACTTAGAATGAATTCAGAAACGATAGAAATGCTCAGATTATTCTCAGAATTTCATTTTTTGTACTTTATATGCGTAATTACAATGTATAATTCAATCTTTTTGAATAAATAACATATAAATCATATTCAAGACAGTATAAAGAGTTCAAATTTAGATTCCTGTGATGAAATGACTTAGAATGAATCCAGAAACGATTATAATGCTTAAATTATGCTCATAATTGCATTATTTGCAATTTATATGCGTAATTACCTTGTATAATTCAATTTTCTTGAATAAATAACATATGAATCATATTCTAGACAGTATAAAGAGTTTAAATGTAGATTATTGTGATGAAATAACTTATAATGAAATCAGAAACGATAGAAATACTCAATTGATGCTCAGAATAACATTATTTGCACTTTATATGCGCAATTACCAAGTATCATCCAACCTTCTCGAATAAATAACTTATGAATCATATTCTACACAGTAAAAAGACATGAACTAGTGATTATTTCAATGAAATGACTTAGAATGAATCCAGAAACGATTGAAATGCTCAAATGATGCTCAGAATTGCATTATTTGCACTTTATATGCGCAATTACCATGTATAATCCAATCTTCTTGAATAAATAACATATGAATCAAATTCTAGACAGTATAAAGAGTTTAAATATATATTATTATGATGAAATGACTTAGAATGAATCCAGAAACGATTGAATTGCTCAAATGATGCTCAGAATTGCATTATTTGCACTTTATATGTGTAATTACCATGTATGTATCCAATCTTCTTGAATAAATAACATATGAATTATATTCTTGACAGTATAAAGAGTTTAAATATAGATTATTGTCATGAAATAACTTAGAATGAATCCAGAAACAATTGAAATGCTCAAATGATGCTCAGAATTGCATCATTTGCAATTTATATGCGTAATTACCATGTATAATCCAATTTTCTTGGAAAATAACATATGAATCATATTATAGACAGTATAAAGAGTTTAAATGTAGATTATTGTGATGAAATGACTTAGAATGAATCCAGAAATGATAGAAATACTCAATTGATGCTCAGAATTGCATTATTTGCACTTTATATGCACAATTACCAAGTATAATCCAACCTTTTTAAATAGATAACTTATGAATCATATTCAAGACAGTAAAAAGACTTGAAATAGTGATTATTGTGATGAAATGACTTAGAATGAATCCAGAAACGATTGAAATCCTCAAATTATGCTCAGAACTGCATTATTTGCACTTTATATGCGCAATAACCATGTATAATCCAATCTTCATGAATAAATAACATATGAATCATATTCTAGACGGTATAAAAAGTTTATATGTAGATTATTGTGATCAAATGACTTAGAATGAATCCAGAAACGATTGAAATCCTCAAATTATACTCTGAACAGCATTATATGCACTTTAGATGAGTAATTACCTTGTATAATTCATTTTTCTTGAATAAATAACCTATTAATCATATTCTACACAGTATAAAGCGTTTAAATTTAGATTCTTGTGATGAAATGTCTTAGAATGAATACAGAAACGATTGAAATACTCAAATGATGCTCATAATTGCATTATTTACAATTTATATGCGTATTTACCATGATCCAATCTTCCTGAAGAAATAACCTATGAATCAAATTTTAGACAGTATAAATAATTCAAATAATGATTATTGTGATGAAATGATTTATAATAAATCCAGAAACGATTAAAATGCTCAAATGATGCTCAGAATTGCATTATTTGCACTTTATATGCGTAATTACCATGTTTAATCCAATCTTCATTAATAAATAAAATATGAATCATATTATACACAGTATGAGAGTTTATATGTAGATTCCTGTGATGAAAATACTTATAATGAATCCAGAAACGATTGAAATGTTCAAATTATGCTCAAATTTGCATTATTTGCACTTTATATGCGTAATTACCTTGTATAATTCAATTTTCTTGAATAAGTAACATATGAATCATATTCTAGCGGTATAAAGAGTTTAAATATAGATTATTGTGATCAAATGACTTAGAATGAACCCTAAAACGATTGAATTGCTCAAATGATGCTCAGAATTGCATTATTTGAACTTTATATGCGCAATTACTATGTATAATACAGTCTTCTGGAATAAATAACATATGAATCATATTTTAGACAGTATAAAGAGTTTAAATGTAGATTATTGTGATGAAAATACTTATAATGAATCCAGAAACGATTGAAATGCTAAAATTATGTCCAGAATTGCATTAATTCCCATTTATATGCGTAATTATCATGTATAATTCAATTTTCATGAATAAAAAACATATGAATCATATTATACACAGAACTAAGAGTTTAAATATAGATTGTTGTGATGAAATGATTTATAATAAATCTAGAAACAATTGAAATGCCCAAATGATGCTCAGAATTGCATTATTTGCAATTTATATACATAATTACCATGTATAATCCAATCATCATGAATAAATAACATATGAATCATATTATAGACAGTATAAAGAGTTTAAATATAGATTCCTGTGATGAAAATACTTAGAATGAATCCAGAAACGATTGAAATGCTCAAATGATGCTCAGAATTAAATTATTTGCACTTTATATGAGTAATTACCATGTATAAACCAATATTTTAGAATAAATAACATATGAATCATATTCTAGACAGTATAATGAGTTTAAACTTAGATTCTTATGATGAAATGACTTACAATGAATCCAGAAACGATTGAAATGCTCAAATTATACTGAGAATTGCAATATTTGCATTTTATATGCGTAATAACCTTGTATAATTCTGTTTTCTTCAATAAATAACATATGATTCATATTCTAGGCAGTATAAAGAATTTGAATATAGATTATTGTGATTAAATGATTTAGAATGAATCCAGAAACGGTTGAATTGCTCAAATGGTGCTCGGAATTGCATTATTTGCACTTTATATGCACAACTACCATGTATAATACAATCTTCTTGAATAAATAACATTTGAATCATATTCTAGACAGTATAAAGAGATTATATGTAGATTATTGTTATGAAATAACTTAGAATGAATCCAGAAAGGATTCAAATGCTCATATTATGCTCAGAATTGCATTATTTGCACTTTATATGCGTAATTACCATGTATAATCAAATCTTCTTTAATAAATGACATATGAATCATATTCTAGATAGTATAAAGAATTTAAATATAGATTATCGTGTCGAAAGGATTTATAATAAATCCAAAAACGATTGAAATGCTTAAATGATGCTAAGAATTGCATTATTTACACTTTATATGCGTAATTACCATGTATAATCCAATCTTTTTGAATAAATAATATATGAATCATATTCTAGACAGTATAAATAATTTAAATTTAGATTCTTGTGATGAAATGGCTTAGAATGAATCAAGAAACGATTGAAATGCTCATGTTATGCTGAGAATTGCAATATTTGCAATTTATATGCGTAATTACCTTCCATAATTCAGTTTTCCTGAATAAATAACAAATGAATCATATTCTAGACAGTATAAAGAGTTTATATATAGATAATTGTGATGAAATGATATAAAATGAATCCATAAATGATTGAAATACTCAAATTATGCTCTAAATTGCATTATCTGCACTTTATATGCGTAATTATTTTGTATAATTCATTTTTCTTGAATAAATAACATATTATTCATATTCTAGACTGTATAAAGAGTTTAAATATAGATTATTGTGATGAAATGAATTAGAATGGACCCAGAGACGATTGAATTGCTCAAATGATGCTCAGAATTGCATTATTTGCACTTTATATGCGCATTTACGATGTATAATCCAATCTTCCTGAATAAATAACATATGAATAATATTCTAGACAGTATGAAGAATTTAAATATAGATTATTGTAATGAAATGATTTATAATAAATCCAGAAACGATTGAAATGCCCAAATGATGTTCAGAATTGCATTATTTGCTATTTATATGCGTAATTAACATGTAAAATCCAATCTTCTTAAATAAATAACTATGTATCATATTCTAGACAGTATAAAGAATTTAAATATAGATTATTGTGATGAAATGACTTAGAATGAACCCAGAAATGATTGAATTGCTCAAATGATGCACAGAATTGCATTATTTGCACTTTATATGTGCAATTACCATGTATAATCCAATCTTCTTGAATAAATAACATATGAATAACATTCTAGACAGTATAAAAAAGTTAAATATAGATTATTGTGATGAAATGATTTATCATAAATCCAGAAACGATTGAAATGCCCAAATGATGCTCAGAATTGCATTATTTGCACTTTTTATGCATAATTACCATGTATAATCCAATCTTCATGAATAAATAACATATGAATCATGTTAAAGACAATATAAAGAGTTTAAATATAGATTCTTGTGATGAAAATACTTAGAATGAATCCAGAAACGATTGAAATGCTCAAATGATGCTCAGAATTGCATTATTTGCACTTTATATGAGTAATTACCATGTATAATCCAATCTTTTTGAATAAATATCATACGAATCTTATTCTAGACAGTATAAAGAGTTTAAATGTTGATTAATGTGATGAAATGTCTTAGAATGAATCCAGAAACGATTGAAATGCTCAAATGATGCTCTGAATTGCATTATTTGCAATTTATATGCGTAATTATCATGTATAATCCAATCTTCTTGAATAAATAACATATTTATCATATTCTAGACGGTATAAAGAATTTAAATATAGATTATTGGGATGAAATGTTTTATAATAAAGCCAGAAACGATTGAAGTGCTCAAATGATTCTCGGAATCGCATTATTTGCACGTTATATGAGTAATTACCATGTTTAATCCAATATTCAACAATAAATAACGTATGAATCATATTATAAACAGTATAAAGAGTTTAAATGTAGATTCTTGTGATGAAAATACTTAGAATGTATCCAGAAAGGATTGACATTCTCAAATTATGTTCAGAATTGCATTAATTACCATTCATATGCGTTATTACCATATATAATTCAATTTTCTTGAATAAATAACATGTGATTCGTATTCTAGACAGTACAAACAGTTTAAATATAGAATATTGTGATTAAATGACTTAGAATGAATCCAGAAACGATTGAATTGCTCAAATGGTGCTCAGAATTGCATTATTTACACTTTATATGCGCAATTACCATGTATAATACAATCTTCTTGAATAAATAACATTTGAATCATAATCTAGACAGTATAAAACGTTTATATGTAGATTATTGTGATGAAATAACTTAGAATAAATCGAGAAACGATTGAAATGCTCAAATTATGCTCAGAATTGCATTATTTGCACTTTATATGCGTAATTACCATGTATAATCCAATCTTTCTGAATAAATAACATATGAATCATATTCTAGACTGTACAAAGATTTTAAATTTAGATTCTTGTGATGAAATGACATAGAATGAATCCAGAAAAGATTGAAATGCTCAAATTATGCTCAGAATTGCATTATTTTGCACTTTATATGCGTAATTACCTTGTATAATTCAATTTTCATAAATAAAATATGAATCATATTCTATACAGTATAAAGAGTTTAAATATATATTATTGTGATAAAATGATTAAAAATGAACCTCGAAACGATTGAATTGCTAAAATGATGTTCAGAATTGCATTATTTGCACTTTATATGCGCAATTACCATGTATAATCCAATCATCTTGAACAAATAACCTATGAATCATATTATAGACAGTATAAAGAGTTTAAATGGAGATTTTTGTGATGAAATGTCTTAGAATGAATCCAGAAACGATTGAATTTCTCAAATGATGCTCAGAATTGCATTATTTGTAATTTATTTGCGTAATTACCATGTATAGTCCAATCTTCTTTAATAAATAACATATGAATCCTATTCCAGACAGTATAAAGAATTTAAATATAGATTATTGTGATTAAATGATTTATAACAAATCCAGAAACGATTGAAATGCTCAAATGATACTCAGAATTGCATTATTTGCCCTTTATATGCGTAATTACCATGTTTAATCCAATCTTGATGATTAAATAACATGTGACTCATATTATAGACAGTATAAAGAGTTTAAATGTAGATTCATGTGATGAAAATACTTAGAATGAATCCAGAAACAATTGAAATGCTCAAATCATGTTCAGAATTGTATTAATTGCCATTTATATGCGTAATTACCATGTATAATTCAGTTTTCTTGAATAAATAATATATGAATAATATTCTAGATAGTACAAAGAGTTTAAATATAGATTATTGTGATGAAATGACTTAGAATGGACCCAGAAACGATTGAATTGCTCAAATGATGCTCAGAATTGCATTATTTTCACTTTATATGCGCAATTACCACGTATAATCCAATCTTCCTGAATAAATAACCTATGAATCATATTCTAGATAGTATAAAGATTTTAAATGTAGATTCTAGTAATGAAATGTCCTAGAATTAATCCAGAAATGATTGAAATACTCAAATGATGCTCTAAATTGCATTATTTACAATTTAAATGCGTAATTACCATGTATAATCCAATCTTCTTGTATAAATAACATATGAATCATATTCTAGACAGTATAAAGAATTTAAATATAGATTATTATGATGAAATGATTTATGATAAATCCAGCAACGATTGAAATGCTCAAATGATGCTCAGAATTGAATTATTTGCACTTTATATGCGAAATTACCATGTTTAGTCCAATCTTCATGAATAAATAACATATGAATCATATTATAGACAGTATAAAAATTTTAAATATAGATTCTTGTGATGAAAATACTTAAAATGAATCCAGAAATGATTGAAATGCTCAAATGATGCTCGGAATTGCATTATTTGCACTTTATATGCGTAATTACCAATTATAATCCAATCTTTTTGAATAAATAACATATGAATCAAATTCTAGACAGTATGAAGATTTTAAATTTAGATTCTTGTGATGAAATGACTTAGAATGAATCCAGAAATGATTGAAATGCTCTAATGATGCTCAGAATTGCATTATTTGCACTTTATATGAGTAATTATCTTGTTTAGTCCAATGTTTTTGAATAAATAACGTATGAATCATATTCTAGACAGTATAAAGAGTTTAAATTTAGATTCTGGTTATGAAATGACTTAGAATGAATCGAGAAACGATTGAAATGCTGAAATGATGCTCAGAATTGCATTATTTACAATTTATATGCGTAATTAGCATGTATAATCCAATCTTCTTCAATAGATAACATATGATTCATATTCTAGACTGTGTAAAGAGTTTAAAAATATATTATGGTGATGAAATGACTTAGAATGAACCCAGAGACGATTGAATTGCTCAAATGATGCTCAGAATTGCATTATTTGCACTTTATATGCGCAATTACCATGTATAATCCAATCTTCTTGAATAAATAACACATGAATAATATTCTAGACAGTATAATGAATTTAAATATAGATTATTGTGATGAAAATACTTAGAACGAATCCAGAAATGATTGAAATGCTCAAATGATGCTCAGAATTGCATTATCTGCACTTTATATGAGTAATTACCATGAATAATCCAATCTTCATGAAATAACATATGAATCATATTATAGACTATATAAAGAGTTTAAATATAGATTCTTGTGATGAAAATACTTAGAATTAATCCAGAAATGATTGAAATACTCAAATGATGCTCAGAATTCAATTATTTGCACTTTATATGAGTAATTACCTTGTATAAACCAATCTTTTTGAATAAATAACATATGAATCATATTCTAGACAGTATAAAGAGTTTAAATTTAGATTCTTGTGACGAAATGACTAAGAATGAATCCAGAAATGATTGAAATGCTAAAATGATGCTCAGAATTGCATTACTTGCAATTTATATGCATAATGACATTGTATAATTCAGTTTTCTTGCATAAATAACTTATGAATCATATTCTAGACAGTATAAAGAGTTTAAATATAGATTTTTGTGATGAAATGACTTAGAATGAACCCAGAAATGATTGAATTGCTTATATGATGCTCAGAATTGCATTATTTGCACTTTATATGCTCAATTACCATGTGTAATCCAATCTTCTCGAATAAATATCCTAGGAATCCTATTCTAGACATTATAAAGAGTTTAAATGTAGATTCTTGTGCTGAAATGTCTTAGAATGAATCAAAAAACGATTGAAATGCTCAGATGATGCTCACAATTGCATTATTTGCAATTTATATGCGTAATTACCATGTATAATCCAATCTTCTTGAATAAATAACATATGAATCATATTCTAGACAGTATAAAGAATTTAAATATAGATTATTGTGATGAAATGATTTATAATAAATCCAGAAACGATTGAAATACTCAAATGATTCTCAGAATTACATTGTTTGCACTTTATATGCGTAATTACCTTGTTTAATCCAATCTTCAAGAATAAATAACGTATGAATCATATGATAGACAGTATAAAGAGTTTAAATATAGAATCTTGTGATGAAAATACTTAGAATGAATCCAGAAAAGTTTGAAATGCTCAAATTATGTTCAGAATTTCAATAATTGTCATTTATATGCGTTATTACCTTGTATAAATCATTTTTCTTCAATAAATAACATATGATTGATATTCTAGACAGTATAAAGCGTTTAAATATAGATTATTGTGATTAAATGACTTAGACTGAATCCAGAAACTATTGAATTGCTCAAATGGTGCTCAGAATTGCATTATTTGCATTTTATATGCCCAATTACCATGTATAATCCAATCTTCTTGAATAAATAACTTTTGAATCATATTCTAGACAGTATAAAGATTTTATATGTAGATTATTTTGATGAAATAACTTAGAATGAATCCAGAAACGATTGAAATGCTCAAATTATGCTCAGAATTGCATTATTTGCACTTTAAATGCGTAATTACAATGTATAATCCAATCTTTTTGAATAAATAACATATGAATCATATTCTAGACAGTACAAAGAGTTTGAATTTAGATTCTTGTGATGAAATGACATAGAATTAATCCAGAAACGATTGAAATGCTCAAATTATGCTCAGAATTGCATTATTTGCACTTTATATGCGTAATTACAACGTATAATCCAATCTATTTTAATAAATAACATATGAATCATATTCTATACAGTATCAAGAGTATAAATTTAGATTCTTGTGATGAAATAACTTAGAATGAATCCAGAAACGATTGAAATGCTCAAATGATGCTTAGAATTGCATTATTTGCACTTTATATGTGTAATTACCTTGTATAATACAATCTTTTTGAATAAATAATTGCATGAATAATATTCTAGACAGTATAAAGAGTTTAAATTTAGATTCTTCTGATGAAATGACTTAGAACGAATCCAGAAACGATTGAAATGCTTAAATTATGCTCTGAATTGCATTATTTGCACTTTATATGAGTAATTACCTTGTATAATTCAATTTTCTTGAATAAATAACATATGAATCATAATCTAGACAGTATAAAGATTTTAAATATAGATAATTGAGATGAAATGACTTAGAATGAACCCAGAAACGATTGAAATACTCAAATGATGCTCAGAATTGCATTATTAGTACTTTATATGCGTAATTACCATATATAATCCAATCTTTTTTAATATATAACATATGAATCATATTCTAGACTGTATAAAGAGATTATATGTAGATTATTGTTATGAAATAACTTAGAATGAATCCAGAAAGGATTCAAATGCTCATATTATGCTTAGAATTGCAATATTTGCACTTTATATGCATAATTACCATGTATAATTCATTTTTCTTGAATAAATGACATATGAATCATATTCTAGATAGTATAAAGAATTTAAATATAGATTATCGTGTCGAAAGGATTTATAATAAATCCAAAAACGATTGAAATGCTCAAATTATGTCCTGAATTGCATTATTTGCACTTTATATGCGTAATTACCTTGTATAATTCAATTTTCTTGAATAAATAACATATAAATCATATTCTACACAGTATGAAGAGTTTAAATTTAGATTCTTGTGATGAAATGACTTAGAATTAATCCAGAAGAAATGATTGAAATGCTCAAATGATGCTCAGAATTGCATTATTTGCACTTTATATGAGTAATTGCCTTGTATAATACAATCTTTTTGAATAAATAACGTATGAATCACATTCTAGACAGTATAAAGAGTTTAAATTTAGATTATTGTGATGAAATGACTTAGAATGAATCTAGAAACGATTGAAATGCTCAAATTATGCTCTGAATTGAAATATTTGCACTTTATATGCGCAAATACCTTGTATAATTCTGTTTTCTTGAATAAATAACATATTATTCATATTCTATACAGTATAAAGAGTTTAAATATAGATTATTTTGATTAAATGACTTAGAATAAATCCAGAAACGATTGAATTGCTCAAATGGTGCTCAGAATTGCATTATTTGCACTTTATATGCGCAATTGCCATGTATAATCCAATCTTCTTGAATAAACAATATTTGAATCATATTCTAGACATTATAAAGAGTTTATATATATATTATTGCGATGAAATGATTAAAAATGAAGCCAGATTCTATTGAATTGCTTAAATGATGTTCAGAATTGCATTATTTGCACTTTATATGCGCAATTACCATGTATAATCCAATCATCTTGAATGAATAACCTATGAATCATATTCTAGACAGTATAAAGAGTTTAAATTTAGATTCTTGTGATGAAATGACGTAGAATGAATCGAGAAACGATTGAAATTCTCAAATGATGCTCAGAATTGCATTATTTGCACATTATATGAGTAATTACCTTGTATAATTCAATATTTTTGAATAAATAACGTATGAATCATATTCTAGACAGTACAAAGAGTTTAAATTTAGATTCTTGTGTTGAAATGACTTAGAATAAATCCAGAAACAATTGAAATGCTCAAATGATGCTCAGAATTGCATTATTTGCACTTTATATGAGTAATTACCTTGTTTAATCCAATGTTTTTGAATAAATAACGTCTAAAATCATATTCTAGACAGTATAAAGAGTTTAAATATAGATTATTGTGTTGAAATGACTTAGAATAAATCCTGAAACAATTGAAATGCTCAAATGATACTCAAAATTGAATTATTTGCATTTTATATGCGTAATTACCATATATAATCCAATCTTTTTGAAGAAATAACATACGAATCATATTACCGACAGTATAAAGAGTTTAAATGTAGATTGTTATGATGAAAATACTTAGAATGAATCCATAAACGATTGAAATGCTGAAATAATGTTCAGAATTGCATTAACTGCAATTTATATGCGTAATTACCATGTATAATTCATTTTTCTTGAATAAATAACATATGAATCATATTCTAGACAGTATAAAGAGTTTAAATATAGATTATTGTGTTTAAATGACTTAGAATGAATCCAGAAACGATTGAATTGCTCAAATGATATTCAGAATTACATTATTTGCACTTTATATACGCAATTACCTTGTATAATCCAATCTTCTTGAATAAATTCTATTTGAATCATAATCTAGACAGTATAAAGAGTTTATATGTAGATTATTGTGATGAAATAACTTAGATTAAATCCAGAAACGATTGAAATGCTCAAATGATGCTCAGAATTACATTATTTGCAATTTATATGTGTAATTACCATGAATAATCCAATCTTTTTAAATAAATAACATATGAATCATATTCTAGACAGTATAAAGAGTTTAAATTTAGATTCTTGTGATAAAATGATTTAGAATGAATCCAGGAACGATTGAAATGATCAAATTATGCTCCGAATTGCATTATTTGCACTTTATATGGGTAATTACCATGTATAATTCAATTTTCTGGAATCAATAACATATGAATCATATTCTAGATAGTATAAAGAGTTTAAATATAGATAATTGCGATGAAATGACCTAAAATGAACCCAGAAACGATTTAATTGCTCAAATGATGTTCAGAATTGCATTATTTGCATTTTTTGTGCGCAATTATCTTGTATAGTCCAATTATCTTGAATAAATAACCTATGAATCAAAATCTAGACCTTATAAGGAGTTTAAATGTAGATTTTTGTGATGAAATGTCTTAGAATGAATTCAGAAACGATTGAAAATCACAAATGATGCTCAGAATTGAATTTTTTTCAATTTATATGCGTAATTACCATGTATGATCCAATTTTCTTGAATAAATAACATATGAATCATATTCTAGACAGTATAAAGAATTTAAATATAGATTATTGGGATTAAATGATTTACAATAAATCCAGAAATGATTGCAATGCTCAAATGATGCTTAGAATTGCATTATTTGCACTTTATATGCGCAATTACCATGTCTAGTCCAATCTTCATGAATAAATAGCATACGAATCATATGATAGACAGTATAAAGAGTTTAAATATAGATTCTTGTGATGAAAATACTTAGAATGAATCCAGAAACGATTCAAATGTTCAAATGATGCTCAGAATTGCATTATTTTCACTTTATATGAGTAATTACCATATGTAATCCAATCTTTTTGAATAATTAACATATGAATCATATTCTAGACAGTGTAAAGAGTTTAAATTTAGATTCTTGTGAGGAAATGACTTCGAATGTCCAGAAACGATTGAAATGCACAAATAATGCTCAGAATTGCATTATTTGCACTTTATATGAGTAATTACCATGTATAATCCAATCTTATTGAATAAATAACATATGAATCATATTCTAGACAGTATAACGAGTTTAAATTTAGATTCTTGTGATTAAATGACTTAGAATGTCCAGAAACGATTGAAATGCTCAAATGATGCTCAGAATTGCATTATTTGCACTTTATATGAGTAATTACCATGTATAATCCAATCTTTTTGAATAATTAACATATAAATCATATTCTAGACAGTATAAAGAGTTTAAATTTAGATTCTTGTGATAAAATGACTTGGAATGAATCCGGAAACGATTGAAATGCTCAAATTATGCTTAGAATTGCAATATTTGCACTTTATATGCGTAATTACCTTGTATAATTCAGTTTTCTTGAATAAATAACATATGAATCTTTTTCTAGACAGTATAAAGAGTTTAAATATATATTATTGTGATGAAATGACTTAGAATGAACCCAGAAACGATTGAATTGCTCAAATGATGCTCAGAATTACATTATTTGCACTTTATATGCGCAATTACCATGTATAATTCTTGAATAAATAACCTATGAATCATATTTTAGACAGTATAAAGAGTTTAAATGTAGATTCTTGTGATGAAATGTTTTGGAATGAATCCAGAAACGATTGAACTGCACAAATTATGTTCAGAATTGCATTAATTGCCATTTATATGCGTAATTACCATGTATAATTCAATTTTCTTGAATAAATAACCTATGAATCATATTCTAGACAGTATAAAGAGTTTAAATATGGATTATTGTGATTAAATGACTTAGAATGAATCCAGAAACGATTGAATTGCTCAAATGATGCTCAGAATTGCATTATTTGAACTTTATATGCTCAATTACCATGTATAATCCAATCTTCTTGAATAAATAACATATACATTATATTCTGGACAGTATAAAGAGTTTGTATGTAGATTATTGTGATAAAATGACTTAAAATGAATCCAGAAACGATTTAAATGCTCAAAATTGCATTATATGTACTTTATATGCATAATTACCATGTATAATCTAATGTTTTTGAATAAATAACATATGAATCAAATTCTAGACAGTATAAAGAGTTTAAATATACATTATTGTGATGAAATGACTTAGAATGAATACAGAAATGATGGAAATGCTCTAATGATTCTCAGAATTGCATTCTTTGCATTTTATATGCGTAATTAACTCGTATAATCCAATTTTCTTGAATAAATAACATATGAATCATATTGTAGACAGTAAAAAGATTTTAAATGTAGATTATGGTGATGTATTAACTTAGAAAGAATCCAGAAACGATTGAAATGCAAAAATGATGATCAAAGTTTCATTATTTGCACTTTAAATGCGTAATTACCATTTATGTAACCAATCTTCTTGAATAAATAACATATGAATCATATTCTAGACAGTATAAAGAGTTTAAATATAGATTCTTGTGATGAAAAATACTTAGAATGAATCCAGAAATGATTGAAATGTACAAATGATGCTCAGAATTTCATTATTTGCATTTTATATGCGTAATTACCGTTTATAATCCTATCTTCTTGAAATAATATCATATAAATCATATTCTATACAGTATAAAGAGTTTAAATGTTGATTATTATGATAAAACGACTTAGAATGAATCCAGAAACGATTGACATGCTCGAATAATGCTCAGAATTGCATTATTTGCACTTTATATGCGTAATTACCATATATAATCAATCTTCTTGAATAAATAACATATAAATCATATTCTTGACAATATAAAGAGTTTAAATATATATTATTGTAATGAAATGACTTGAAATGAATCCGGAAACAATTGAAATGCTCAAATGACACTCAGAATAGCATTAGTTGCATTTTATATGCTTAATTACCATGTATGTAACTATTATTCTTGAATAAATAACATATGAATCATATTATATACAGTATAAAGAGTTTAAATGTAGATTATTGTGATGAAATAACTTAGAATGAATCTAGAAACGACTGAAATGCTCAAATGATGCTCAGAATTGCATTATTTACACTTTATATGCGTAATTACCATGTATAATCCAATCTTTTTGAATAAATAACATATGAATCATATTTGAGACAGTATAAAGAGTTTAAATTTAGATTCTTGTGATGAAATGACTTAGAATGAATCAAAAAACGATCGAAATTCACAAATGATGCTCAAAATTGCATTATTTGCACTTTATATGCGCAATTGCCATATATAATCCAATGTTCTTGAATAAATAAGCTATGTATCATATTCTAGACAGTATAAAGAGTTTAAATATAGACTCTTGTGATGAAATGTCTTAGAATGAATCCAGAAACGATTGAAATGCTCAAATGATGCTCAGAATTGCATTATTTGCATTTTATATGCGTAATTACCATGTTTAATCCAATCTTCATGAATGAGTAACATATGAATCATATTCTAGACAGTATAAAGAGTTTAAATGTAGATTCTTGTGATGAAAATACTTAGAATGAATCCAGAAACGATTGAAATGCTCAAATTATGTTCAGAATTGCATTATTTGCCATTTATATGCGTAATTACCATGTATAATTCAATTTTTTTGAATAAATAACATATGAATCATATTCTACACAGTATAAAGAGTTTAATCATTGCCTACCTAAGATTGACTGCCCTTCATTCAATTAATAGTCTAAAGTGGTGCTTCTTTTTTTTTTTTCTAGGGCAATCAAAGGGATCCTTTAATTGACATTTCAATTTGTAGGATGTACGACCTGTTTGTTAATATCATGATAGGAAGATTGTGGCAGCACGCTCAGGCATTCATCTTTGCTAATAAATATTTTATTCTCGATCGGTGTTAAGAGCAGCGGCAACATAGGGTTGACTAAGGCAACCAATTGTATGTTGGATTTAATTAATGTGTTTAAAGCAATCTGTTGTGGCATAAAAAATGTCTCGATGCAATTTAATTACAAAGGCTTCAAAATCCATTAGAAATAAGCAATTAATATAAAGAACAGAGTGACCAAGGCATGAAATATCAGATTATACGATCAAACTGCACCTCTCCAGTGATTCAAGAAACGGAGAAAAGGGCAGAGGCGTTCAAAACTTTCCCTCCGTACAAATACAAGAAATGGCTGCACCCGACTTACATACACCACTGCCGACAGAGTAAAGGAGTATGTGCGCACCAAAAACCGAGCGCATGCAAGAAGAAGAGGAGAGTATGTCGCTGGAGAAAGGAGCTCAAGTAAAATCCGACCCCTTCGCCAGGAAAAGATAGAGGCACATGGAGCTTGTGAAACAAATGAGACGAAGAATCAGTGGACCCTACCGTCAGAAGCTGGGTTCATGGCGTACCAAGACCATCCAAAATAAAGAAAGAAGAGAAAGAAGGGCTCTCCAACAGAAAATCGTTGGAGTAGTTTGTTATGTTGAAAGCCGCCGGGCTCGACGCCTATAAGAAGAAGAGTCGAAGAGAGAGAAAAGAGAGCTTCCGACCCCCGATCCAGAGCTCCCAGACCCCATTCGTCTCCCTTCTTCCACACACTTCCAAGAAACAGAAACCATTAGGAAACGCTAGAACCAACACACACTCACACGCACATCATTAGGAAGTAGAACTTTAGGCTAGACAAATTCACAAACAGTTAGCGTGCATAGGTAGAAGAAAGTAATAGAGGAAGAAAGAGACCTCTAGACAGCGATTTCTGTAAAGGTAAGAAGAGAGAAAGGTATGGTCTGAAGTCGAGATCTGGTTTTGTAAAGAATTTCGAAAGATTTGAATGAAATTTGAAATTTCTTGTTGAATTCCGTAAATTAGCTTTTCTTTTCTGTGTATTGAGTGGGTTCTTGCTCTAGTCTGAAGCATAGCACCAGTTAGAACGTGTTTGATGTCAGATAACTTCGATCTTTGATAAACTTGATTAAGTTTCTCTTTATTTTGATTTACAATCGATTAGAATGAGATCGATCTTAGTTTGAAGCGTAGCATCAAGTAAGATCGGATCTTGCTAAACGATTCTCCCTTCTATAGGTCTGATTGTGTTCTTGTTCTAAGCATAGCATTAATTAGAGCTTAATTCTTCTTGAGAGGCTTTTCTTAGTGAAGTCGTTTGATCTTTCTCTCTCTTTGATTGTTAATGACGGGTATAAGTCTTGATCTTGATCTAAAGCGTAGCATTAGTCAAGATCCGAAACTGTTTGTTAATTCCTTTCTTTTGTAGCATAATTACGTTCTTGTTTGAAGCATAGCATCAACTGGAATATAATTCACTGATCTTGATCCCTCTTACAGTAGGTTTGAGTTTTCTTCTTGATTGCAAAACGATGAATACAAGTCTCGATCTTGATCTGAAGCTTAGCATCAGTCAAGATCAAGTCTTTTCTGTTTGTTCTTGCTTCTCTAGTATAGTCTGATCCTTGCTCTAGTTGTAGCTTCAGTTAAAGCTTCTCCTTGTTGATTATATACAAATTGCTGGGCAAATTCCACTTATTAGCTGATTTCTTTATTGGTTCAATCAAGAATTGCTCCTTTCTCTCTCTTTTCCTTAGGGATGTTCATTTAGAATGATAAACTCTTCACTTACCTCTTTGAAACTGAGGTCTGAAGCATAGCATCAGCCACGGTTTCACAGGAGGTTTATTTAGAGCAACCTCATGAGAGTTTGAAGTATTGCATCAAGTCTCATGTGGTGGCTGCTTGCTGGTCACTCCAGAAGAGCAATTTCATGAAGGTCTGAAGCATGGCATCAGTCTTCATGGAAGAGCTATCAACTTAACCATGCTCAAGTCAAAGGCCAAGTCTTGACTTAGCTTGTATTGAGAAAATGATCAAATTCATGGTCATGAGAACATATCAGCAAGCCTTAATCTAAGCTTCATCTTTAAAATCTGGAATTCAGAACTTTCTCTTGAATATTCTGTTGAGGCCTAAGTGGTATTCTGCACAGATTTAATTCTAGGTGATTTAATTCTTTTTACTTCAGTAAGCATGAGTCATGGAGACTGTTTTATCTCCACTGTCCCTTTTCTTTTCCCTTCCTTTACCAAATAAAAAGGTAATAATGAAATCTAGGAGGACCTCCCTGTAAAATAGTAATGATTTCAGGACCTTAGCAGCACGGTAAAAACAAGTGTCATCTGATGAAATGTTCATGTTCAGCTTCATGAGAGGTTTTTCTCATTCATTTTGACCTTATGTTGACGAAGCAATAAATAATTGAGTGTAATTTGGTATATAACCTGAAAACTGTTAAAAAGGGATCGGCTCTTCTTGTTTGATAATGTCAGGCAAGTTATTAGTAGTTACTTGTACATATGTTCTTTCTATTACCGATGTGTAAATTGGTGCTTGTTATTTTTCTCATCCACCTTGCATAAACTTATCCTGATTGTGTTTGAGTCATAAATTGAAAGTTGCAGGGCTAAGTTGTAAAAAGGTAAGTAGAGAAGGTCAAAGTTTAAGAAGTTAAGAAGTTATACTCGGCTGACTTGCTAATTGATGTGAAAGTAATACTGTTTTGGTATGTTTATCACAGAAACCATCTTTCTTTATGTCCTGTAAAAAGAATGTCATGTGGAACGGCTAGCACAAAAATGAGGGTTAATTAATGGGTCATTGTATAAAATTTAGTCAGACCTCATTAGCTGTTTTAAAAAAAAATGTGTATGTATATGTGCTGACATGTGAAACTGAATCCCTTGAAATTGAGATACGTGAGGTAACCACTGAAATTTGGTAATAATTTTAAGGGTGTGTTTGGATAAGCAAGAATAAGGATTCGAATAAGAATAAGCTCTAAATTTCTTATTCTTGTGCAATCCAAACAACACAAAAATAAGAAATTTGGGCTTATCCGGCTCCTTATTCTTATACTAACAAAACTATGGAATTTGAATAAGAATAAGAATTGACACGAGATTCTAAATCCGGCCCTTTATTCCTTATTCTTATTCTTATTCTTTCTCCATCCAAACACACCTTTAGTATTGAAGGTAGTGTTACGTGTTGCCCAGTAACTGAATTTTGCAAGTTCGATTTATAATCAGTTGGGTCTTACTAATGAGTGCTATGTCAAATTCAATGTCAATTTCCTTGTATCGAACAGTGAGTGGTATGAAAGCAGTGTCAGTTAAATTTTTGTAGCAATCAATACATGCACGGAAGTGAATTAGAATAGATAGATCAAGGTTTGACCCTCTCAGTGTTCTTTCGTACCATCCCTATACTATGTCGTACCACTACTCAGTCCCTTACTAAATTGAAACGACGCGACCTCAATTGAATACGCCCTCGTGCTCTCCTCTGAATCAAGATTCCAATGAGACTAGCCTCGCCGGCTCTGGCGGCAGCGATCGCCGGAAAATAAAGAAATAAAGCTTTCAGGGACTAAATCGAATAAACGTCTGTTTCAATCTAACGAAGACGACGCGACGGAAATGGAGGCTACCATCGTCTTCCTCTCGACCCCACGGTGCCGTGGGTATCTTCTTCAGCAACAGCGACGGCCGGAGTCGTTAACGGATCTAAATCCGTTATCTGTCGAACCCGATTAGCGAAACGAAATCCCTTTTCTATTTCGAATCTCAGCGCCATGTTCTCTCTAAAGAAACGACAATTAAAAGCCCATTTGATGAAATTGATAAAGAAGAGAAGAAATAATACGGCGGCCCAAGACGGACAAGAAGCCGATGAAGCCCAACGCGAATTCTTCACTGCCATCTCATTTCCTGCTGCCGACGTGGACCAATGACGATATTCCAAGTAAACAGAAAGTTTAAAAATCGGTTAAAAATGATATACAACTCAGAAAAATATAAATAAAATATCCATAAAATTCTAAAAATCCAAATAAACCAAATTCGTTGATACTTCGATATAAAATTATGTCAAAGTAGAGGCCTTTTGTATTTTTGAAGTATTTTCACTATAAAAATAACTCTTGCAAACTTTAGAAATATAATAAAATCATCTAATATTCTCTTTCAATAAAATTTCTAAAAATCTAAAAGACTAAATACTTTCAAAATAAAGAGATTTCAAATATGTTACTTTCGAAGATAAATATTTCAGATAAGATACTTTCAAAATTATAAAGAAGTTGGGACTAGATGTCTTTTAATGAGATTTGCAAAACTAAAACCTAAATACCTCCAAATAGCAAATAATTTCATAGACGATACTTTCAAGAATTAAATATCTTCAACGATAAATATTTTCAAAAACTATAGGAAAAGAATTTCTAAAACCCAAAAGTACTAAAGGCCAAAGTGAATAAAAATTGTAAAAAGCACCAATATCCAAAGAGAAACGTCGGAAAACTAAAAGTCAAAACGCGAACCCAAAGTCAAAGCCGAAACCTCTTCGTTTGAGGAAAAGTCCCTCGCTGGGGTTGAGATCAACCTCAGATGACTGGAAATTGAATTTTTATCAAATGACCCCCCTGCCTAAAAGAATTCAATTTTGTTCTCAAAAGAAGCCGCTAAAGGGCCCGAGAACCAACTCTTATTAAGAAAGCCGCCCAAGAGGCCTCTAGGGTTGTAAAAGAACCAACTCTCATTTAAAAAGGTCACTGAAGGACCCCGAGGGTTGTAAAAGAACCAATTATTGTTAAGAAGGTCACCTAAGGACCTCTAAAATTGTATTGTTGTTCTTATAAGAAGCCGCTAACGGGCCCGAGAACCAACTCTTATTAAGAAGGCCGCCCAAGAGGCTCCTAGGATTGTAAAAGAACCAACTCTCTTTTAAGAAGGTCACTGAAGGACCCCGAGGGTTGTAAAAGAACCAATTCTTATTAAGAAGACCGCTGAAAGGTTTCTAGAATTGTATCATTTTGTTCTCGCAAGAAGTCGCTAACGGGCCTGAGAACCAACTCTTATTAAGAAGGCCGCCCAAGAGGCCCCTAGGGTTGTAAAAGAACCAACTTTCACAAGAAGGCCGCCTAAGAGGCCCTGAAGGTTGTAAAACTCATCTCATTCCTACAAGAAGGCCAGCCGTTGCCCCAGGAACGCACTCTCATAAGAAAGCCAGTCGTTGCCCCGAGAGCTATCAGTTAATTTCGATCGATTTTAAACAATCTTGACTGACTATAAAACAATTTTAAAGAACATAAAGAATCTTAAAAATTTTTAATCAACTTTAAAGAATTTTAATCAACGTTATTCAATTTTAAACAACTATAAACAGCTTTTGATAACTTTAGATTATCTTAAACGACCTTAAAACGACTGCAAGACGACCCCAAGTGAAGAAGCTCTCCTTTCAAGCGAATACCAAAACTAACCATCTTCTTAGAACCTTTAGAATTTTAGAAGTTCCTTAATTGAGTCCCGTCAATTAGGTCTGGTACTACCAATTAAGTCACTTTAAGAGATGATTCTTCCTATCCCATTACGTATTTTATTTAGACCCCTTAATCAGAGGTTCTCGTAGGCAACTACGATGTAATTAACAATAGGGGCTTGCGCCTATTGGAAAGAAATGACCTGCAAAATTAAGAAATCCTCGTAAGAAGCGACTCTTGTTCTGGTTCTCTTGTCTTCAAGAGATACTCGGCGCAGAGATCGAATCTTAAGGGGGGTGAATCTAAGGCTTATTCTAATTTTTCGAGGAAACCCTTTCATTCTTCGAGAGATGACGAAAAAATCCACACACAATCCCCATTTCAAGTGTAGGTTTGTCCCTAGAGAAATTAACTGTGATTCTCATTTATTAGCTAATTTCACTAAAATTAATCCTTATACTCACGGTGCATGCTTGCTACTAATCCTTGGTATTGCTATGGTGAGTCTGGTACCGTGACTGGTATGAATCTCGGATTACAAGGGCATATTGGCAATAAATCGAAAAAGTTTAGGGTTTCAAACCACATGGAACATATCATAATTTTACTTTACCGGTGCAGGTCTAATTCCTGAATGAATGGACTATATCAGTCAGATGCAATTAAGAAACAAAGTTTGTTTGTGATATATATTATCAGGTTGGTTTGAAAGAAAAATCTCTAGGAGATCATCAGTGGAACGGGGGGAAGCAACCATTGACATGGTACAAGAGATTCTATAGCACGCGAGATGGCAATTAGCCATTGGCTCTAGACATGAGTTTTATGGTCAAAGGTCAGGTTTGGATTAACAGGCAGAGCATACGGGGACTGACCAGTTTGTGAATAAACAGGAAATTATGATCAGAAAAAGTGCCAAGCTCAGTGAAGTGGTTCATCACAAAAAATGGTGCCATATCAAATTCATTTGCCACATTTCGTTAATATTGTGGTGCATATCATAGCACAATTACATTATTGATTTGAATTAATTCCCAATAATCTTAATTTTCAAATTTTTTTTATTTATCCAACTAAGCCGCAGTCAATACTCGGCTGTGTTAAAAGCCTTTTAAAACTAACAGTTTTTTTTTAGACAGAACTTTTAAAACTAACAGTTACAGATTTGATATCTCAATCATTCTTACCGATTAATTTCAAGTGCTCAATTCAATGTACCTTAAATTAAACTTTTGTTGTTATTAGTCACACTAATAACATAAGAACAAAACTCTATGTTAGGTACCATATCCATATGCCTCGATCCTAGCTAAACTCAACTGGGGACCTCATGGTTATATTCAAACAGTAAGGCGGTGAAGAAAGAGGACCCTTGATCAACCGGAACCGTATCCTCTGGATTTCTTTTAGAGAAATCCAGTGGACTTCCTCTCATCTGATCCGTCCGATTTAATCTCAACGGCTAAAATTTTTTCGGGCCTATCAATCTGGTACTATTCACGGGGCATCCATAATCGTTGAGATTAAATCGGACGGTTCAGATGCAAGGAAGTCCACTGGATTTCTCTAAAAGAAATCCAGAGGATCTCATTCCTTGATCAACCATGGTGCCAATGGGCCCACCAGTACATAACATACCTTCAGATGCGCGGTAGAGGTTACTTCAGTTAATTAAAAAAATTTAATTTTAGTTTATGTTGCTTCAGTTAAGTAAAGAATTTTAATTTTAGTTTATATGTTATTATTTATGTTGGTGTTTACTAACTGCTACTGAGGAGGTGTAGGGGTTCATAGTTTGGTTTATGTAATATAGTGGTTTATTGGTATCCTCCTCGAGGCATAGTAACTAAATTTGTCATTTGAGTTTAGCAATAGAAGACAAAAAAGACATCTTGATATGCATTTCATATGACTACTATAAAGCGATGAGGTGAACAAAATTAGGCCATTATCTCATTTAAAAAAAAATACATATAGCGACTAAAGAACGAATTTGAAGACATCATTAAAAATATCTCTCCTTCTTTAAATGAAAATAGATTTAGGAACAATATTAATTGAAAATTGATATAGTGGTTTATTGATATCCTCCTTGGTGACTGATTCGAAATCCAAATCCTGTGGCACGCGACACAGCGTGTAGCGCGGCACAGGACCGTCCGATCAGATCTGGATGGATGAGACAGCCCCGTGTATGTAACCAAATTGTAAAATCCGAAAAAAATGAACCGTCGAGATCTGATCAGACGGTCCGTGTCGCCCGCCGAGGGGATTCGGATTTACTGATTCGCCGTTTAAGAAAAAAATGAATTTTGTATATAACACTATTGACACAAACGACGGCGAAGCCACCTCCGCTCCTCTCTCTCCCTCGACTCCCACTTCTGCCTCAACACCTCCCACCTGAGCTCTCGACTTCCTTCAGAGGCTCTCTCGCAACTTCCTTCTCTCCCAAGCCAGAACGGGAAGCGCAAGTAATCTGTGGTAATCTAATTTTTGTGGGTTCGTGCTACTTTTTGGTATATCTCGGTCAAGTTTTTTCAAACGAGTTCCCAATAGATGTATCGACCTGCTGGTTGCTTAGATTAACTATTGGACTTAAGTCCTCAATCTGCCTTGAATTGGCTTTTTGTGTAGATGTGTTAAAAACTGTTGCTTTGTTTGTAAGTAGGAGATGTGTCACTAGTAGAAGCTAGACCTGGTTATATGCGTTTTCTATGGAATTTCATTTTTTATTCTCTCTGAGTGTTGAAAAAAGGGAACTTGTTTACCTCAGAACCCTGACTCAGATAATAAATTGTTGCATTATTGTTTCTGGGGAATAAGCTGTGACCATAGTTGAGGCACATCCTTTTGTTAATTTCTTATGCTTTTGTTTTTTCAGATAGAGGAAAATTAGAGTAAAAGTCGTTACCCTAATCCGAGTTGAAGGAAAGATTTTATTGGTTCTGAAAGATGCAGGTTAGTAGTATTCAAACGTTGTACTTAGGTTGATTTACTTTACAGAAAAAAGTAGCTCTAGTTTTCTTTCCCTTCATTTTTTTAATCTTCTTTTATCCATTATTTTTCAAACTCTCATCCAATTTTGATTGATTATGCCCAATTTGCTCATAACTTCACATAGGTATCAATTATACCCTAATAATCCAATTGACAAAATCTTGATTAATTTCTATACAAGTTAAACCATACATATTCTCTTTCCTTACAACTATTTTTATTATATTTATCGGGCTGGGTGTTAGTTCATACCTGGTATCTTAAGAACAGTAAGGGTGGTAAATAAGCAAATACTGTCCAGGCTAGTTAGCTTTTAACTATCAAAGGCAAAATTACAAGCATAGAATAGTGAAAAAACCACCAGCTTATTCCATGTTGTTTTATACTGCATATGGTCTTTGAATGAATTAAATTTTGCATTAATCTGTAAGGATTGATTCATTGAGATAGGCATAATGGAAAAAGTCTGGTACTGACCAAATCAGCTAACCCAACTAGACTATTTCCAAATAGACCAGAGCCTGTACCAGTCATTTTTCCTGTCATGCCTCAGCATTAACTCGATGCATTCTTTTGCCTCTTATGCCTTTTTAGTCCAGCAGCAGACATTTTTGCCTGTTTAGTCTATTACGTGATTCTACCTGTGTTTCGTTTGTAAATTGTCTAGGCCAGCGACAGGTTTAACATAAACTCACAGCTCGAGCATCTCCAAGCTAAATATGTCGGGACTGGCCATGCTGACCAGAATCGTTTGTATGCCTTCTTTCCTGATATACATTTAATTTTTCTTTTCCTTTTAAGCACTTACTTGAGGGCTTGCTGTTCTTTTGCAAACAACCCAATATTCCATCCTATATGTCAACAGAACCTAACATCCTTTCATGTGTTTAGAGCACAAAAGATAGTTCAATATAATTGTAATAAAATCACAGCAGCACATGACTGCGGTGATAAACTGTATGTTTCTTAAAAAAAAATTGATAGCTTTTCTCCCCTATCTCTAGTGAGCTCTAAGGCCAAACTGAAGTAGAATAACATAGAGCAATTTGATGGTTCTAAAAGTTCATGTGAACTGATTGTGGAGAGTGGAGCTACATAAAAAAGTTCACAACAATTAAATCAATTTATTAATATTTGACTCAATATTAGTTACAATTTGAGATGTTGAAGGGAAGTTGGAAAAAAGTTACGGAGTTTTTGTTTGATTGAAAAAAAGTGACCTGCCTTCTTTTCTTGCCAGTACAGTGAATATTGGGAATGATTTGCCAATTTACATAATCAATACCTCTACTTTAATTAAATCTAACTGAAATTACTTACTATACAGTGAATGGGCAGTGAACATCAATCGGGATAGCTATGCATCATACGTAGGTCGCCATCCTATGTTGGCTTATATAGCTATTGCTGAGAATGAATCCATTGGAAGAGAACGGTACAACTTTATGCAGGTAAGCTTATCTCATACAATTTTGTTAGTTTCGTTTTGTTTTGGCAGATACAATCATTGTTTTATTTTTTGTATAATTCCTTGTGTGTGCAAAATGGATGTAATTAGTGTGTTAGATTTAAACTATTTGATAATAAAGGGTTTAGTCGTTTAGATAATAAGGGGGACACTGGTAATAGAAGATAGTACTTCCGGTGCCGTTTTTTAACTTTTCTAGGGATTTTGAGATGTTATTGTGTAAAAGATACTTCTGTTTTATTTGAATGGAAGTGGCAGCTAAAGCTGCTTGTTTTTTTTTTTTTTAAAAAAAAAAGCACTCCATGAATGGTACCAGTATTTCTTCTGTTAGTACTAGTTTTCTAAGTTGGCCCCTGATAGTGTGGTTAGGATGCGTTTGTTCTATTCTGGCATAAGCTTGCTTTGCTCTTAAACAGCTCGTGGAACTGGACCCTTATTTTATTTTATTTTTTTGGTTATGAGAGTGGTTTAGTAGCTCAAGTGGTGAGAGTACTGGGCTTACTTCTAAAAGGTCAAGGGTTCAAGCCCCTATGCTTGTGATAGGGTTGGCCAAGCCAGCTTAAAAATCTAGCAATATACAAAATAAATGACCAGGGTCGGGATGCCATTTCTAGCCTACCCTAACTTGTTTGGGATGGAGGCTTTGAACTATATATATTTTTTGGTTATGAGAAGCTTGTACAGTAACAATTACTGCAACAATTGAACTAACATAGCTATAAAAGTGCTCTAGAAAGTATAGCCGAGAAAGAACAGGGTACTATAATTGTATAAATGATAAAATGGACTGAACATTATAGTAAATATGATTTGGTGTTAATCGGAAATGTCAGGCTTCACTTCTAATAAATAAGTTTTTATCTGATTAATTTTTGTAATTGCAGAAAATGCTACTTCCTTGTGGCCCACCTCCGGAGAGAGATGAAGATTGAAGCTGTCTTCTAGTTATCTTTCAACATGCTCTTAGCAGCAGTTGCTATGCATTGTGTTTGCAGAAGCAATTAGTATCAGTGGATGTATGTTAGAAGTTGTGTTTTTATTGCTTCTGTATTTATTTTAGTTTAACTGCTGTTTGCTTAGCACTGAAACTGGTTAGTTTATTGCTCAGTTTTAAACCTAACAGCAGTGACAAATGCTTTGTTTCCTTTCATTCCTAATATATATATATGAGCTTATTCCTGAGTAGTAGTATAATTTTGTGGAAATTTCACTGTATGCGATCATTTCTGTTTTCTCAGTTTGAAATATGATCTGTGCCTGAGTGGTACGTGGAGTACTGATAGATGCTTAGTTGCCTTATGGTTTCTCTTGTATCTTGTGTTTACAAAAACATTCTAGTGAAGTTCTGCTACCCCAACTTGGGTGAGTTTGCCATAGTGTTTCCATGTAACTGCTAGCAGCCTCAAGTTGTGTTATTGTGCATTCCCTTCTAGTGCCTGACTGTTTCCGAAAACATTTTATGATGATATTATTTTTAATATATGTCAAATTGTTACCTTCACAAATATATATTAAATTGTTACATAATTTTATTTTACTCTATGTAATATAAAAACTGCAATATTGTTTTTGACAGTACTGCTTGATTAGTCTAATTACTCTTATGTCAGTACCGCTTGATTAATTAATTACAAGGTGCTCACAATTGCGGACTGATTTTTCTTGATAATCAAAATAAATAAAATAGATAAAATTAAGAAAATGGGCAAATTAAGGATGCCTCTCATTAAATTAAGGATTCTTCTCTTGTCGCCAACTGAAAGGCTACTGACATTCTAACATTCTTATTTATTCTTCTTTTGTATATTTTCTTTCAGTCCAAGTTTTAAGACAACGTGTCTGCCTGTATGATGTATCGCACTATTGTATCGCATGTTGCTTGAGTGGCATTCAGGATCACTATCATTCCTTATCAGACCACTACGACAACTCTTAATTATGTAATAATTTAAAATCCATAATTTCAAATTTTCAATAGAAAAAACTACACATTCTAAATCTTCAATTTTATCAAATAGGCTTATAGTTATAGGCCATGAAACATGAAAAAAGATATCTAATTATAAAAGCTTCCATTCTTTTCAACATGCCTGAAAGCCTGAAACATTATAAAACCAGTATCTTTATCATAAGTTCGGGAAACCTCCGCTTCTACCGAACGGCTGTAAAACCTCCGTAGAGGAACTGCTCGGGGCACGCCTCACTTTAGCGATTCACACCAATTTTTATTAGAATTACTAAAGTAACCTTCCTCTGATCCCCTCTCTCTTTTGTTCTCCGAATTTCTGAAACCGCTTGAACTCGACGGATTTGCAGGGAATTGCTGAGGTCACGTCTGACTTTCTCAAACACTCAAATTTACTAAAATACCCTCATATTTCCTGTGCTGTTTTCTCAGATTTCAGCGCTAAATTGAGGGCATTAATGTCATTTAAAAAAAAATGAGGGAGTGTTTGAGCAAGTCAGGCGTGTCCTGAGCAATTCCCGGATCTGCATCCTCTGCGTGTCTGAAAAAAAACACGCACTGCGTGTTTCTGAACGCGAACCGTCCGATCTAAACAGACGATCAGAGATGGAGGCGCTAAGAAGATGCGATGGGTTACTCCGTTCCATCTGTTTAATCCCTCCGTTTCCTCTCCGTATGTCAAAAGAATCGAGCTCTCTCTCTCTCCTTTTTCCTTCGAAACCCTAGAAAATTCTCAGGTTCGCCTCTCCTCCTCAAATCGCCTCAGTCGTTGCTCTCTCTCAGTCTTCTCTCCTCGAATCGTGCCCTTCTCGGCTCGTCTTGAAAGTTCAAAACCCTAGACTTAAGAACTCAGCAAACTCTGCTCTGATTCAACAACTCCTCGCGACTCTCACTTCACTACCTCAGCACCTCGCTCTTCACCTCCTTCAAAACTCCCACTATGATGTGAGGGTTCCGTTACTCCCTATCAGGTACTTTTGCCTTTTCTTTTAATTTTTCTTTTGTGACAATAATGAGCATTAATAGATTGGCCAGTGCCAATCTGTTTTATTTCAATTGGACTGATGCTTGGGCCGGCAAAAGTACATATAAATGATGCCAATTTGTTTTATTTCAATTGGACTGATGTTTATTTCAATTATGAGCATTTGTTTTATCTTTATTTCTACCATAGCTTGTCTCTGGTTGGTTCCACGGCTCACTTGATGCCAAGTTATAATCAATTTCTTATCTTGTCACATCCCGCAGCTAGGCGTGACAGCTCTCGCCACGAAAGTACATATAAATGTATTCTCGTAAGGCTTAACTTAGCTTAACACCTATCACTCCCTAGATAATATAAAAGAATATTATCAAGCTATGGTAGAAATAAAGATAAAATGAAAAGAACAAAATATAAAACAAACCATAACACATACACGATCACACAACAACAACAACATACATATACACACTCTCCCTACTTCTAGATTTCTCATCTCCTTTCCTTTTCCTTTACTCTTCAGCTTCTGCAAAAGCATTCTTTCTGCACACGGGACCGGACGGGTGTGATGGAGGAGAGAAGCGGCGACCAAACTAAATCCAAGCGGAAGAAGCACAGAAAGGAGAAGGTGATAGAAGAGGTCGAATCTGCTCAAAATGATGGATTTGGAGAAAAATTAGATGGAAAGAAAGATAAGAAGAAGAAGAGAAAAGAGAAGAAGGGAGAATTTGGGTCAGATGCTGCGGATTTGACATATAGGGTTAGTGAAATAGATATGGAGGAGAAAAGCAGCGACCGAATTGAATCCAAGCGAAAGAAGCACAAGAAGGAGAAGGCGAAAAAAGTGGACGAATGTGCTGAAAATGGCCAATTGGAAGAAAAATTAGATGGAAGCAAAGAGAAAAAGAAGAAGAGAAAAGAGAAGAAAGGAGAGTTTGGATCAGATGGTGTGGATTTGACATCTAGGGTTAGTGAAATGGATATGGTTGAGAAGAATGAAGGTGATACAAGAGGCCGGATCCAAATTAAATCCAACCGAAAGAAGGAAAAGACTGAGAAGGTGATAGAAGAGGTAGAATCTGCTGAAAATGGCAAATTTGAAGGGAACTCAGAGAAAGAGGAGGAGGAGAAGAAGAAGAAGAAAAAGGAGAAGAAGGAGAAGATGGGTGAACTCGGATCAGACGGTGTGGATTCCACTTCTAGGGTTAGTGAATCAGATGTGGTTGAGAAGAAAGACAATAAAAGGAAGAGAGTTATTGAAGGAGGAGATTTGAGGAAGAAAGAGAAGAGGAGTAAGAAAATGAGCAAAGGGGATAATGCTGGTGATATTGGATTGGAGGAGAGTAATAAAGAGGGAAACGGAGATGACAAGTTGGAGATGAGAGAAGGAGAAAAATGTGAGGTTGAAAAGGAAAAGAAAAGGAAAAGGAAAAGGAATGAAGAGCAAGAGAAGACTGAGAATATGAGGAAGGGAGAAGAACTGAAAAACCCAAAAGAGAGGAGCAAAACAAATAAGAGGATTAAGAAGGCTTCCAAATCTGAAGAGAAAAGTAAGAATAACAAAAAGACTGGAAAAGAGACAGCAACTGAAAATGGTGAGGAGAAGAAAAATGAAAATGGAAAGGTAAGGAAGAAAGTGCATTTTGCAGATGAAGTGGAAGTATTTTCTGAACTAAATCGTAAAAAGGGAATAAGGAAAACGAAAAAGCAAAAACGTGACGACCGTGAGGGCTTAATATGGGGACAGAGATTTACACAAGAAGAGGATGACATCCTCCTGCAAGCTATTGACGACTATATAAAGGTTTCTATTTTCAACTTTAGTCTGTGCATTTCCTCAGTTATATTTCCTTATAGCTTAGTGTTGCGCTGATCTTCAGGGTGACTTGAGGCTAAATTAGATGTCTTGAGAAATGCAATACATTGCATCTGGCACTTGACGGAATGCATGTCTCTGTGCACATGTCTATGCATGTCCTGTGTGCCCCCAAAAGATTTGAAGTTCCACATCATCCTTCCAAACTTCAAATTCTTTGATATTTTACAAATCTGCTAGTCTAAGTGAATTTTGCCTCATCAAAATTGATTCAAACTGTCCTGTACCCTTGATTTAGTTACAATTTATTTTATATGGATGAATCCATTTAAATTTGGTGTCAATTGCAAAGTTAGTGAATATTTGATTGTACCTCTGATACCATACTGCTCAAGGTAAATACTGATACAAGATATGAAGAATATTATTGTCAAGTTTCAACTAACAGGATCAATTGGAGAAATTGTGGTTTCAAGTCCAGTCTTGTTTTTTTTTCTCCTATTTATTAAGTTTTCATTTTTTTTTTCATAATATACTGTAATAGCCCTTATGTTTTATAGGTGAAGCAATTGGGAGAAAAGGGAAGGGAGATGATTCTTGATTCAAAGAAGCACAAGCTGAAGGGTTGTTGGAAAGATATTGGTAAGTCTTGAAAAATTTATTTCTTACTCCTATTTTGTCATCAGTTCCTCAGGCCTCTAGTCAGTACATTGATTAATTATCTATGCAAGTGATGTTGTTTTCAAATAACCGTAATGAGCACAGGCTTCTTATCATTTGTGGGATGATAATTGTAGTGAATATAACAACTTTGTATCCCTATGAGGATCACAGCCAACTATGCCTAATCAGGAATTATAAAATTTGGGGATCTAATTTTTATCTTTTCCTTTTTTTTTTTCCTTATGGATGAAAAACTTAATATTTCTTAAATTACTGAACCTGCTTGCAGGTCAAATTAGGGCTGCCACTGCCTGTATTTGTTTTGTTTAAGTAAAGACAGAACTTCCAATTAGATCTTTAGAAATATGTTAAGATCTGTATAAGTTATAATGTAAAACTAATGCCAACAATATTTGACCATTGGACAATCTGATCTGTAGGATGTTGGATCTGATATGAAAGCTTCTTGACATGTTTGTATAGTCGAGTCATCTCTTTTGATTGTAATTTATGAATTAAAGATAAATAATAGTAACTGCACAGTTCTAACTGTTTCCCAACCTCACCATTCATCAACTTAGAAATTTATTTGATTGGTTTTACAGTTTTTTATTAATAATTTTGCAGCGGCTTCCTTGCCACACCGGCCTTATGAGGCAATATATTATAGGGCTCGAAATTTGATACAGGTCAAAACACCATGGACACCTGAAGACCGCGAAAGCCTCCTTCAGTGAGTATAATATTTATTGCACTTAATTTATTTCAAGTTATTTACATTTTGACGAGTCTTAAAGGTCTTACATCATTGGTGCTTACTTTTAGTTTTTTCTTGGTCCCACGGTACTTGGTGGTTGTTGTCCTTGTTGTCACCACAGGCCTTTTTTTTTTTTTTTTTATGTTGTAAGCTTTTATCCAACCACCTATACCACAAATTGGTTCTTGTTTCATAGACTGGTTGCAGTTTGTTCCATAATATCCAGTGATGTTTTGCAACTGAAACAACATACATGTTTGGAATTAAAATAGGCGGTACCATTATTTTTAAGAACTGGATTTCCTATTTGACCATAACCTGATGTGTAAGCTTTACATTGATTAGACAGGAAAGAGTAAACTAACGAGCTATATTAATTAGGTTGGAAAGAATTGATGCAACAGAACTGGAATTAGATTTGTTTGGTTTCAATTTTTGGTTTGTGGGATGGTAAATGCAACCTACTATACAGAAAGCTCGAATAATTTGAAACAGGTCAACACTAATAAAAGATCGAATAACAGATATTTGGCCTAAACATTCAATTAAGAAGATTTCTAGTAGATTTATAAATGATTACATGATGTTAACTTGTTTAATATTTTGATGTAAAACTATTTTTACTAATAATTTCTTTTATTTGGTTTCCAATTGATAAATCAAACAGAATTAACAAAAAAAAAAAAAGTAATCATGAACCAAATCATCATCAACAACAACAACAACAACAACAACTAAGCCTTTTGTCCCAAACAAGTTGGGGTAGGCTAGAAAAGAAACCCAACAAGAAAAAAGGATCCACGAAAAAAGTCAGAGCCTTTTGTCCCAAACAAGTATAAAGAAAAAAGGAACCAAATCATCATAATAATAAAATTCTGCTTTAAAGAAAAAAAAGACATAGAATGAACATTCCTACACCCTAGCATCATATGCTAATGAAATGGTACCGAAATCAAAACCCCCCATGCATTGATGTACTAATTGAAAGATTTAAGTATGCAAATGAAATAATGAATATACCACTAGCTGTTAGTTTAATGCTACATTAAATAATCATTTACCAGGCTTGACTCAAACAGCTGTAGCAAAATCTTTGATGAATTTTCTGTCGCTTCTGCCTCTTTCATCAATAACTTGTGTCCTTTCTGTACAGGTATCAAGCAGCACATGGTAATAAATGGAAAAATTTTGCATATATGCATATGAAGAGCCGTCGCGGCGTTAAAGATGCCTGGAGAATTCTTAAACATGCAAACAGGAAGAAGGGTCTGTGTCTATGTTCTTTTTCTGTTTCACTGTTGAGTGAACTTGCAATATGGATCATTTTTGGGCATATGTTGTGTGAAAAACAGAAGGTTCATGGAATTATTATTAATTAATTGTTTGCTGTTTACTTTTAGGGTGCCAGACAGGCATTCTGATAAGTAAAGAATGATGGAAAAGTCATTTTGCATAAGTGAAATGCTAGTTATTTGACATCTTAATTTGTTTAGTTCAATTTATGTGTTTGGTTAGGTCTTATCTAACCGTAGAATAACTAATTTTGCATCTATCATATGCTATAGGATCTTGGTGTCAAGAGGAGTACCAAGCTTTATTTAACCTGGTCAACACGGACTTGAAGCTGAAAGTGTTCACTAAGGAACCCGAAACACATCTAGTGGTTAGTGCTCTAATTTCATGTCTGTGGATATAAAATCATATTTATATGCTTGTGTAGGGGCATTTGTACGCTTATGTAATCTGTGCATGTGTTTCTTTACCAGTTTATATTTGTGTATGCATGAATGTCCATGCAATCATACATTCATGGACAATCAATGACACTCTATATGTTACCAAAATTATGATGTATCTATCTCTTTTGTATAGTTACGGGACAATATTTCTTGGGAGGCAATAAGTGAGACATTAGGAACGAGAACTCAATGTGCATGTTGCGATAAGTGGTATGTTTTAAATCTGATTTTCATCTTTATGAACTGGTATCAAGTATTGAAATTCACTCTATAAGATGACAATTATTTGTGGCATACTTTTTATTAATTCTAGTTGTTTTTATATTTCACTATTTTCTTTTTCCTTTACTTATGTATGATAGAGAAGTCTCAGTTCTATCATGCTAACAAGACCTGCAAAATTCATGAATGCACTGCTGCTGAGTAGATAGAGTTTTGTGAATAATTGTTTGTTTTGATTCATATATGTTAATATGAAGTAAGTCTGGCTTCCCTCCATTTGTACAGTGATGTGTACTATCTCTTATGGTACCACTTGTTAATTAAACTTAAATAATATAAATATCGGGTTGGGTTTTAGGTACCGTCAATTGACCTCGCCATTGGTGCATGATAATCTGTGGATGGACACTGATGATTATCGACTCATAATAGCGTGAGTTTCTCTCTCTCTCTATTTCTCTTTTTTCTTGATCTTTGCAAACACATGCACACATTGTCTTTCTGATGTATTATTAATTATGTAAATGTAGATTGCAGAATGCAGATGTCACTTGTATTGAAGAAGTTGACTGGGACAATCTCCTCCCACATAGGTAGAATTTTATTTATTATTTATTTGGCAGCTGTCTCTATTGTTCTCTCCCCCAGAGAGTTGCATAGAATTTGTGATTTTGGATGATATTTCGGGTGAGGCCTAAGTTTCTGAGACAATTATGTAATTATTGCTTTGTGCCTTTGTGCTGCTGTGCTGAAATTGGTGTTGAAATGGTTACGCGTCCAACCCTAATTCTTGTTTTGCAAAATGATAATTTTATAATAGAAAACGTCTTTTTCCTATTTAGATTAATCTATTTCTTATTTTCTTATTTGAAACCAAAATATTTTAATACTGTGTCCCCTCTTGACAGTGATATGTGTTGTATATATAATTCCTGGAGGTATAAAATAAGCATAATTTATCCACGATAGAGTATAAAAACATAAATTCAACTTATAATGGTTCGTACAGATGTAGGCTTGGGGTGTTAATAAATCCAACTTCAATGAGCTACCCTCAATTCTAGTTGCATTTGCTAGGTTCCTAGCTCGAGTTCAATGCATTAAAACTTTTGAGTAGCTCATTTAATTTTGTTAATAGCTTATTTTGGGTAAATTGGGTATTTTTGACAATTAGTCAGTTTTTTCAGGGAAGGAGAAATCTGCCAGAAAAGATGGCAACAGATGGTTCGTTACATAGGAGAGCACAAGGAGAGGCCTTTTGTTGAACAACTTGAGGTTCTGTCTCAGCGGTACTGTCCAGAAATGCTTGAATACAGAGCAAAAAAAGATGAACTTCTCTAGTATATTTCTTGATGGTCTTCCAAGTGTGTAATTCTCATGGCGCTTGCAAGGAACGAAATTAAGACAGGTGCTTGCACAAATGTAAGATGAGTTGGTCCTGGTGTTTGAGGGATGTGAGCATCTCATATGTTTATGTTTTTATTGCAGTTGTTGTACATGCTTTTAGAGACTCTCTAACTTGCTCTGTATCTATTTATGTGTTTACTGGACATTGGACTCTCGTGCAGTGTATTATTGGTGAGGATATTTGATCTCCTCTAAAGCTGACAAGGTTACTTTCTAGAGATTTTAGTAACAAATTGTTAGTGATATTTTCTAGCCTACCTGCTTAAGCTCACCAGTCACACCACAATTTGGTGAACTTTTTAAGTTCAAATGTTGCAGGAATCACTTGTAATAATGATTCAAATCACTTGTCTTCATATACAATAATAACTTCTATACCAGCGTTATAAAATTTGTGGATTGTCTGAATTAATTCTTTATACAAGTTTAGAAGTTTTTCTTATCAATAATTGTTTTGCATCTTTGCTTTTGTATCAATTATTATTATTATATTTTATCCTGAAATTTAGAATATAAAAACATCGTTCTACGTGATTAGAAATAGTGTTCGTGTGAGAAAATCTTTTATTTGGACAAGAAGATCATGTGAGTTGTCGAAATAAATGTGCTTTTGTGTTAGGCAACGAACTGGTGTCAGGACTTTCGTTTGTTACAACAACAACAACAACAACAACCAAGTCTTTTGTTCCAGACAAGTTGGAATAGGCTAGAAAAGAAACCCAATAAGAAAAAACATCCAAGACTTTCGTATGTTAGATACCAAAATTTTATTTTTTTTAAAAAAAGGACCGGCAACAAATTAAACAGCATAATTATAATTTTAATCATATAAATTTTTTCTTTTTACAGATATTCTTTCCATTTCAATGGAGAACTTTAGACTTTAATTTGAAATTAATATTTGTTCATTGATACAATCGAAGTGTAAAAGTTAATGATCCAAATCGTTTATAAAATGTCTGGATACACCCCTCAATTGAAATATTTAGAACCTTCGTTGCAGTTCGTGGGTCGACTTCTACACACATGCACGGACATCTAGTATATATTTCCAAATAATAACCTTCAAAGTTTGAAGGCATCTAAATAAAAATTAAAAATGCAAGAAGCAACAATATATATATATATAGGCTAAATTAGACTCCAGCATATAGGAGCCTTGTATACTCCAATTTTTTAGCCGTCCGATCTGAAATCCAAGGGTCCAAATTTAGTCGCTGGAGTAGAGATGGAAGTCCCGTTCTCTACTGATTTTTCCGTTAACCCTTCTCCATTTGCTAATAGATCGGAAATAAAAAAAAAAAAAAAACACCAAGAGTCTCCTGCTTCTCTTCGTCTCTCTCACGCAAAGAAAAACCCTAGCTCGCTTCTCCCCTTCTCGCTGCCTCTCTCTCTCTCTCTCTCTCAAACGACCAAACTCCAGCTCCCATTTTCATCCCCCTTTCTCTCCTCGACTCACGCTCCGCCTCCGGGCATCTCTTTCGAGCTCTAACGCTAGCTGCTTTCTGTCGCGCTCTTACACTCACCCCTTTCTCTCTCGAGAGAAGCCGGTCGCTTATCTCTATGAAGTTTCCATCGCAATACTCGAGCAACTCTTCTCGCATCTGATATCTCTGCTTAAAGGTACCAACTTGGAACTGTAAATTACTAAATTTTAGTTATCTAAGTCCGTGATTTGGGCAATGAATCAATTGATTTACTTTTCTGGAAATATTTGGTGTTTGCTAAAAATTATTAAATGTTCTAATTTGCTCAAATTCCTTGTCAGAAAAAAAGTGCATATATTTGTACTAGTTTTGCGGGTGTAGTTAAAGTTGTTTGTGTTTGTTGTGCAAAGATAAGTCACATTATCCAAAAAAGGTGGCTTCATTGGGTCAGGCCAGTCAGGTTTCATTTCAATGCATACTGGTTTATTAAATAAACTTCATCATTTTTAGAAGCAAGGAATACTGGTTTCATCAATACTGGTTTTGAGAAGTGAAGAATACTGGTTTTGAGAAGCAAGGAATACTGGTTTATTATAATTTGATTTTTTTTATTTTCAGCTGAAGAAGCAAGGAAATTTATCAGCTGAAGAAGCTAGGAAATTTGTAGTCTCAAATGCTCCACATTTGTTATACAGTTATCTTTTGAAATTTATATCAGCTATTAAGTTTTTTTTTTAAATTTTATTGGAGTAAGTTTCTTTGTAAAATTTCTAAAGTAAATGACATTCTCTCTTCTGTGCAGTAGTTAATATGGTCTAAGTCTTTAAACACGCAAACAGGAATATATAAATTAACTGTTGATCGAAACGCAAAGAATGTGATAAGAACTGAAACCTAAAACATAAGCATCTATCATTAGTTGACCTTCATCAATTGGTTTGAAGATCTTATCGGATAAATCAGTGAGAAATTCAGAATACTCAACTAAAAATGCTTGTACGTCAGGACATTAACATTACTAGTGGGTGCTCGTGCATTGCGCGATATAATTTTTTTTTATATAAGTTATTTGTGAAGAGATGAAATTATAATTTCATTCTGTGTAACAATACTGTTTTGGTAAATATCAAGCATGATTTTGGTAAATGTTTGCCATAAAGAGGAGTTTTTTATGTAGATTTTGGTAGATATTAGATTTGGTGGGCATAAGACATCGGGTTAGAATTCTGGTAGACATCATGATTTTGTGTTGGTTACTTCAATGCGTGGCTTATACAAGTTACATACTTGTCAACATCATCTGTCAATCTTGTTTGGCTTTTCTTTTATTCATATGCTATAATAATCACTGATGTTTAGGGTGTGTTTATAATGCGTGCAATAATAAGAGGAAAAACATAGCATTTAGGTGTGTTTATAATCCAGTCGTATTGTGCATTCAATTGATAAAAAAGAAAGGTAAAAGTTCAATTGCGTATTCAATCCAAGATCGTAAATAGATATCAGTCTTCTTGAGAACTTGAATTTTGGTAACTAAGATGTTAATACAGTACATGAAAGATTGCACAATTAGCAAACAACTATTTAAAGAAAATTATAACTTTTATAGTAATACAAGACATGAAGATTAGCAATAGCAATCCATACATTTCTGATAAAATAAATCGAAGTTCATCTCAAATCAAAATGCTGCTATACAAGTTCATCTCCATCAAAATGCTATACAAGTTCATCTTTTCTTCACCGCATGTCGTACTGCTTAGATATAACAAACCCTTATTTGAGAAATTGATTGAGGTCTGGTACCATTGTGTATCAAGGCTACCCACTCTGCATGTTCCTAAATATGTACCAAATTAGTTGTAAGTCAATTCATCATCTATTTAGCTAATTGCAAAGAAGGTAATACTAGCATTGCTAGAGAAGGTAAATTGAAATGAGAAACCTACTGGTAAGCCAAAGATGACCACTTCCTTTCCCTGAAAAAGCATCGAATTAAGGGGATAGATGCACATGAAGAAGTGAATTTCAGTAACAAACTAGTCAGGTGCTCAATTCAAAAAAATCAGTTTGTGATATTTCTCTATGTCCAACTTGAATTAGTTTCTGAGCACACATCGATGAACTCTTTAACATTCGATTGGCTACATGATATTGATGGTTGTTCTTTCTAAAATTAACCAAAGATGAGAAATTGAAGACCTGAGGGTTGGAAATCATATAAAATTATAAGAAATACCTTACATTAGGCTTTTAAAATTAATAGCAAAGTTGGAATAATAAGCCAAACGGTTAGGACTACACATCATCGTACCAGATTCATGAATTTTTATTCGAGAAAGAGCAGAAACTTACCAAATCAAATTAAATTTTCATAGTTTGAGATTGAACTTTTAAAAGAAGAGACGAGTGCTAGTGCCTTACCATGCCGGGTTCTCAGATCCGGATTGTTTTTTTTTTTTGACATGGTTGACAGAAGCTGTCAACATCTCAGATCCGGATTGTGCGAGAAGTAGTAACAGTATATAACCGAGAGGGACAATTAGTTACCACAGTTGACCACACCACAAACGCAAAAAGGAATGGTAGTTGAATTACCGAAGGATCCAGAGAGGGAGCGCTTGGCTTGAACGATCATGTGTTGGATCAAGTGCGAGGCCTCCTTCTCCTGATCTAGGAGCGCGCGCAACTCCGCCTCTGCCGTCACCCTGCGCTTCTCCTCGAAGAGCCGCCCGATCTCCTTATTCTACTCCGTCAGCATCAGTGTGTCTCCGGCGAACGTCCGCCACGTCGCCCGGAGCAGATCTCTGTATGCCGCCATCGTCTCTCCGCTCGCCATATATCAGTATCGTTGTGCAATTGATTGGAGGTTAGGGTTTTTTCTTCGAAGGAGAAAGAGGAAGGTAGGTTTTTCTTTCGGGAAAACGACGGCAAGAAGGAGAGATGAGTCTGACTGTTAGATATCCGAAATAAAAATTCGTGCGTTAACGGAGAGGAAACGGAGACGGAGCGAAATATTTTAAAGACAGCAGCTCCATCAGCGCCTAAATCTGGATCATTGGATTTCAAATCGGACGGTTAAAAAACTGGAGCACACAGACCCTCTATGTGCTGAAGTCTAATTTAGCCTATCTCTATATGTATATATATATATATATATGGAAGTCCTAAATCTATCCATAAAATGGTATCTCCATGTGTTAAAAAATTAGAGAGATGGACTTCAGAAAAAATAATAATAATTGGGAACGTTAAGTGAGAGTTTTGAGCTTTAAATAAGAAGAGAATGAACAAAATTTCAAAAGCAGGCAAAAGTGCAAAACAAGAGCGTCTAACAAAAAGGAAAAAAAAAAAGTAATAATACAGCTAGTAAATTCTCACATTCGTCCCAATTCTTTTTTTCAAAAAAATCACACACGTGGTGCACGTTGTTGATGAACAATCCAGAATAATGTAACCACTCCAGCAAAATTTTCCTAGTTTGTAATTTAAAAGTTACTCTCTCTATTTTTGTATGTATTATTTGCTTTTTAACCCAAGTCAGACATCACACTTAACTCACTCCCCCCATTCCAGTGTTCCAAACTGCTAGAACTCTCCTGATCCCCACAAATCTCACACAAAAGAAGACAAATCACAATTGAAGCAATTAAGCTCGCCACAAATTACAAAACAACCCAAAAATTCTCCCCAGGCACCAAACAAAAGCTGCTCAGTAGAGTAGACTAGACTAAACAAACCTTTCCACCAATGGCTTCTTCCTCTCCTTTTTCTCACCTCCTCTCTTCTCTCTCTTCCAAATCTCCTCTCTTCTCCTCTCGACCGCGCTCCTATCCATCTCCCAAACCTTCCCTCGCTCCCATCTCCCCTCTCTCGTTCCACTTCACATCCCCCAAATTGTCCCCAGTACTTCCCCTTCTCCCACAAAACACTCTTAATAGTCTCAATTCTCTCCTCTCTTCGGCATCTGGTTCTCTGTTCTTAGCTCTAGCTTCTCTATCTCTCTCCTTCTCTCTGTTTCTCGGTCAAGTGGACCCCGCATCGGCTTTCGTCGTGACCACTCCGAGAAAGCTCCAGACTGACGAGCTCGCGACAGTTCGACTATTCCAAGAGAACACTCCTTCTGTGGTGTATATAACTAACCTAGCTGCAAGGTGAGATGGTTTATCTTTTAGTTCAATGGCTTAGTTTGTGTTTCGATTCATTTCAAGTTCATGAGAGAGAAGTTGAATTGAGATAGGCAGGATTTGTTCACGTTGGATGTGTTGGAGGTGCCTCAAGGATCAGGATCAGGATTTGTTTGGGATAAGAAAGGCCATATCGTGACCAATTATCATGTCATTCGTGGTGCATCTGATTTGAGGTCAGACTTTTTATTGGTGTGCATTTACATTACTGGTACCGATACTATTGTTACAATTTAGTGTATTATCAATATTTGTGATATTTGGCCATTTAAAGCATTTTTACTGTCTTGACCCTTTATATATACTTATATAGGACTTATGTAGCATAGTTTACTGTTGCCAATATGCTTCTGGAACCACTTTCAATATAGTAAAATGCAATTCCCTGTACAACAATGTAGAAATTCAAAATACCACATGTACTCTTCATGCCTCTTCTAAAAGTAGGAAATTTCATGTAATAAAAAATTCCTCAGGGGTATTTTGGAGGCAAATTTTTGGTCACCAATTCACCATGTATCAGAAAGGCATACGAGGACTGCCTGTTGTGAGGTTTTTCAGGGTTGAAATCATACCTATGAAAACCAATGCTAGTATTGTACCTAATTGACTGGTTATAAGTAAATAGGGTAACACTTGGCGACCAATCGACTTATGAAGCAAGGGTTGTGGGATTTGATCAAGATAAAGATGTGGCTGTACTTAGAATTGATGCACCAAAGGACAAGCTTAGGCCGATACCTGTTGGAATCTCTGCTGACTTGTTAGTTGGCCAGAAAGTATTTGCCATTGGAAATCCTGTATGTACAATTTCTTAGTTTCTTATCTCTGCAGTCTTTTGTCTTTGACTTTGCCTCTCAAATCAGCTTTAACTGAAAATAAAAAAAGAACATTCTAATAATTTAGTTCTGGAATTCTTGATGTGCAATCTTAAATAGATTGGACTTTGTTGTTCATAACAATTTAGGGTTCTGAAAAAATTAGGTGTTAACCTTAGCTTTACCTAAAAAATGTAATTGGTCTTCAAACTTTTCAGATGTACCACTGATAGTTGATTACGTCTGTTACCTTGCATTGATGTTTTGATGTTCTTTGATACACTCTCTCTCTCTGTCTCTCTCTCTCTCACACACACACACACACTCATTTTCTCTCTATTAACTTCGTTTGTGAGTTGCAAGTTACAATGTTGTCTTCATGTACAATCTTTATCTCTGTAATCTATAGCGAGCAACTGTTAGTTTCACCTCTTCAACAACTCTATTCGCATCCAATTTGCTACCAAAGTTCACAGTAGTGTAGCCAGATTTTTTTTTTTCCTGTCAACACAAACTCGGCTTACCAAATTCTGAAACAAGGTTTCTCTCCACAATTTAGTGAATATAATTCCTTTGTGTCTCTTCCTTTGTCACAGACTTTACCACAGTTTATGTACACAGATGAGATAAATAGTAAAGGAGTTCTGCAGACAGTTATCTTCTTTTCTAATCATCAATTCCTATTTCATTGAAAGTTTGAACACAATCATGCCAAGGTAGCCGAGGTTTTCTTTTTTTCTAACCATTAATTCCATTGAAATTTTGAACCCATTACACTATTGGACTGAGTGTATTATTTTGTTCTTAGATCTTTTCTCTTGTTGGGTTTCTTTTCTAGCCTACCCCAACTTGTTCGGGACAAAAGGCTTAGTTCTTGTTTTTGTTGTTGTTGTACACTATTGGACTGAGTATCAGAGCTTACTAAAGGAACTCCTGTATGTTGGAGTTCAAAGTACTTTTCTCCCTCTTCTCCTGCGGCTTATGTAGTCAAGTAATGTTGAATGCTTGATGTGTACTTTTTTTTTGTCATACTGATTAAAGAACACACACATTTAGAGGGAGAAAGGGGCAAAAGAAGGGACAGAGGAAGAACCTAGTTGGTTCTTTTGGTAGAGTTCAAGAACTAACATTTGAGTTTTTCTTTTGAGCATCTACATTTCAAAAGATCAAATATGGCTTCTACTCAAATGATTTTCAATTATGGCTTTCCAAAAGCCCCTATTATTTGAATTTAAGGAAAGTAGCAGCTGTTGAGACCATAAAGTTGAGATGGTTTAAGTATGAATCTGCCATGTTGCAGAAAATTAAACATGATTTTTTCTTTCTCCTCGTTATGGGAGTAGAATCTGAAAAACTAAACTGATAATGCAAATTAATATCAGTAAATGCTGCATTTTATGAGAGAACAAACCATTTTTTTTTCTCATTTTAGTCATCAGTTTGCAGCCTTATTATGTGAATATCTGAGCATCTTATTATCCTTTATACAATTTTACTTCAGTATTGTAGCACTTATCAATTTAATGGTTCTTCATCATATTTTGCAGTTTGGTCTTGACCACACATTGACCACTGGTGTTATCAGGTTGGCCCATCTTACCTTTTCAATGATTCAATCTTATTTCTTCATATTTACCTATCATATTAGACTGATACAAATGGAACTGGTTACTATTGCAATTTGCTATTCTTTTTCTTTCCCAGTGGTCTAAGAAGAGAGATCAGTTCAGCAGCCACTGGGAGGCCCATACAAGATGTCATACAGACAGATGCTGCTATTAACCCTGGCAACAGTGGTGGCCCACTTTTAGATAGTTCTGGAAACTTGATTGGAATAAATACTGCCATTTATTCCCCTTCTGGTGCTTCCTCTGGTGTTGGCTTCTCCATTCCAGTTGATACTGTGAGCCACTTTTTTATACCTATTAATTTGCTCGTTTGTTGCTTTGACGCTTCTAGGGGTGTGGTATATAATGCTAGATGGATGTGGCAGTTATGGTAATTTTCATAATCTTAGGATAGAACTGGGTTATAATTATATAATTATTGCAAGACATATTTAATTTTTACTTTGATAGGTATTATTTTATATTGAATAAATACAACAATTTTGTCTTCCAAATATTATTAAAAAATAATAATAAAAAGAAAACAAATTTGATGCAGTAGGGAGAACTGCGAAAGAGATCAATCCTAGCAACTCAATTAGATCTACAAGAGCTGTGTAGAAAGATTAGGCCACTACCATATCTTCCTTTCCTAATCAGGGAGAGTTTCAAATTCACTTCCATAGTTGTCAATGGCACTGGGTGTTAGGGAACTACTGATAGATGGGCCCAAATCCCCCCCCCCCCCCCCCAATCCTGCCACCCACCTAAGCCACGGGCCTGAAATTATATTTAAGTGTTCATGAAAAAAAGAGATTTTTTGGAGCTAAAATACTCTTTTTTTTATTTATATTTTATTGATTTTTTTTTTTGGGGGGTGACAGGTTGGTGGCATAGTGGATCAGCTGGTGAGATTCGGTAAGGTAACAAGGCCTATATTGGGAATAAAATTTGCACCAGATCAGTCAGTAGAGCAGCTTGGCGTAGGTGGAGTTCTTGTTTTGGATGCTCCTCCAAATGGACCTGCTGGCAAAGCGGTACTGATGTTGTTAACTTATTACACAACATTACTGCTTTGCACATTTAGTTTCAAAACATTATCATGAAAATGCAAGGTACTGTAGTATGGTGGCATTGAACCTAACTGACAAATATCTGCACCAACAAGGAGCCTGAGCTGAGACAAAATATATAATACAAAAAGAGCAATAAGAGCCTATGTAAAATTGACGGTCTTTTAAGTGATCTAGTACCTTATGATAAAAGTTGAATAATAGATATTTTATGGAGTGATGTGCAATATCTATTTTAAGTAGTCTGATATAAAATATTCTTACATCTAGCATACTTATCTTTTGTTCTGTATACTTATTGTTGTCAGTTAATTTTTCAGACTATCAATACTTAAGAAAACTGTAATTTCTGATTTATCTATATGTTTTCTTTTTTACTTTGATTGTATATAAATTTTAGGGTCTACTACCAACAAAAAGAGATAGTTATGGCCGGTTAATATTGGGAGATATCATCACGGCAGTTAATGGTAAAAAAGTGACAAACGGAAGTGATTTGTACAGAATATTGGACCAGTGTAAAGTTGGTGATACGGTAAATACCCATCTTAATTTACCTTAAATCTACTTGATAATTTTAAATTTGTAGACAAATTTATATCTAAGCAATAAGTAAAGGCACCAAACCGTATGTAGTCATAGTTTCATGTCAGCCCCTGCAAATTTTTTAAATTATGAGTAATATCCATGTCAAAGTCAAATCATTATGAGAAAGAAGTGATACTCAAAATACCTTTGTCCTGTCTAAACTCTAAACTGTGTAATAAACTTTGGTAATTTAAACACATTAGATCTAGATAGTGGTTGATTTTTCATGAGTCCCATGCTGTATGTGATACTTCCTTTGCTAGTCTTTACAAGATATATTTGACCTTTGGAATTGTAGAGACTTGTAGATACAATTATATTTATTTTCCTGGCCTTTTCAGGTAACTGTTGAGGTTTTGAGGGGAGACCACAAGGAGAAAATCAATGTAGTTCTAGAGCCCAAACCTGATGAATCATGATCACGGGATGCATTGTTATAATGCAACTCATTGTTTTATTCTCTAATTCTTGTTATAGCAAAAAGTTTGTATGATATGAAATACTGGTGGAAATTTGGTTGCAACTTGCAACTCTTCATGACCACTTGTTCAAGGATCCGTTAGACTTGCCTTAAAAAAGTGCAATGCTTTTCCAGTTTGACTGTGATAAATTTAAATATATAGGTGGAGAGTAAGATTCAGATCAGTTACTCGTCCAAGCTATTGTAGTCCGCCTTCTCACACTAAATGACTGCATAAAAAATATGCAATGCGTTGAAATCTGCCATTTATTTGGAAAGTTATTTCAAAAGCGGAATTGCATACCATCATCCCATAGATTCTATCATCTCTATCATTTCCACGTTCTCATTAATTATCCAGCATTCTCATTAATAGAAAGCCTAAGAGATGAGATGATGAGCGCTGGGAGGGGAGACAGAGCGAAATAGAGAAAATTAGTGCTGGGATGATGGGGAGTAATTAATGAGGACAGAACGTTATTTAAAAAAAAAAGACAATTAATATTTTTTTCATTGGACATAATGTTATTTTCAAACAAAAAAAAAGGACAATTACTAGACATAATTAGAACAATTATGCTAATAAAACTAAAACAATTAATTTTACAGAACAATTATGTTCTAAAATAAAAAAAAAATTTCAGAACAATTATGTTATGAAACTAGAATAATTAGGTTGTGAAACTAAAACAATTAAAATTACAGAACAATTATGTTCTAAAACAAAAAAAAATAGAACAATTAAGTTATGAAACTAAAACCATTATGTTCTGAAATTTAAACAATTAGGTTCTGAAGCTAGAACAATTAAAATTACATAACAATTATGTTCTAAAATCAGGAAAAAAAATCCAAAACAATTATGTTATAAAACTAGAACAATTAGGTTTTGAAACTAGAACAATTAAAATTACAGAAGATTTAAATAGAATAGTTATTTATATTAATGAGGCGTTGTTGGGATGAGGGATGATTGATGACAATTAATGAAGCTTAATTAATCAAATTCCAAAAATAGAAATGCGTTTTCCAGGGAATGATGGGATGATCCTTATGAGCTCCGTTTCAAAAGCCTATATCATGATGAATTTTTTACATCTTGACCAAAGTTGTTTTCGTATTTTGCACTCAACAATGTCCGGTCAGTAATTATAACTTATTTAAAATCGTATTCATATTTTTTTCATCAGGTATGCATCAAAATAATTGTTATTAATATAATCCTGAGAGATGTCAAAATAAGACGTAACGGCAAGTAACCTATTTAAATCTTCAATTCAACCTGATCGATCTCTTGAAAGCTAATAATCCAAGACCCTCTTTATTAGAAAAAAGACCAAAACTCGAACATAATCCAACTAAAATTCATCATGGATTTTTTATTTTTCAGAATCATTGAATGAATAGCCAACTAATTTTTCAATTACATAATATTCAATGAACAATTTACTTAAATTATATAAAAAAAGATGTTTCTAAGAGCAATAAGAGCCTATGTTTCAATAAACAATTTACTTTAATTAACCTTCCTCACTAAACATTATTGATGCACAATTTATATACAAAGTAGTATTAAAAAATGTATTATTTATCATCAAATATACAATCTCGATAAAAATATCATCTCCTATGTACATATACACTCATATTTATATAAAATCAATCATGTCTCCACAATTACCATTAATCTGCTCTTTTGCATTCTGCTTTAATTAATATAATCTTCATTTATCCATTATTAACACGTAATTTTGTAGATTGTTCGTACAATAAGTTTGCTGTTCAAATATTTGCATAGTGTGATCTTTGTATTCTCTTTTAATTAATATAATCTTCATTTATTTATTATTGCTTGAGTTTAATCTTTCAAAAGAACTTAATTAGTGACATATACCAGTTCACTGTTGCTGATGATTCTACTACTATTGCTTGAGTGTGGATATGTTATGGAAATTTTTGCAAAAAGGAATGCAATATTTAGGATCATTATTAGAATAAAACGGAATTGCCAATCTTGTGGTTAACTAATTGCGAACAGAGTATATCCAAATAGATATAAATCCATGTGTATATTAAGATATGTCATCTTGACATTACCAACATAGTATTTTTTTTTTAAGTTAATGAACTATAGAAGATATATATTTTCTCCTCTTTAACATGCTAAATACCAACAGGAAGTAACTAAAGCTAAGTACATGTGGATCAAGGACATATGCTGAACTATACATCCATACTCACATGCACACTCTGAAGTTTATTAATCAAAATAATAAGGGAAAAAAACTCACACCAAAAACACACAAATATAAAAATAGGCTCGTGTGCTAAGATTGCTATAATGTACCATTGCCCTACATTCACAAAGCACAAATATAGAAAAAAAAATGAATGAGTTTAAAATAATAGAAATAAATAAACGAATGCATCCAAAATCATCACCAGGTGAAGTTCTAATTTATCCTCAACTGGTGTGCTACATGCATGCATCAATGCCAGTAGAAGTGCGAAGCTGCAATTGATTTTGTAAAAAAAAAAAAAAAAAAATCTTATTTACTTTCAAATAGATATAAACATTCATTTTGATTAAAATTTTTATCTGTGACAGCTGGATAGAGGTTCTTAACAGTTATATAAGCTTTTTACAGTTCAATCTGACTCGTGTAGATCTTCCCATAGATATCAACATATCATCATTTAATTAAAAAAGTGGTTATTTATTGACTTGTAACCTCAGCTAAATAACTGGCTCCTTAGAACAGCTACTTCTTCATGTCTTTGAATGGCTTCAATGTCTTGAAATCTGAGTTGTGCAATTTTTTTGTTTTCCTAAAATTTTATAGCACATATAATATGGTATGGCAGTAGCCACGTTATTATAGATAAATTGGTACTTATCTAGCAATATGGTGCCTTTTTTGTTTTCTTTTGAATGCCAGAACCTATTAGCAACAAATCAAGAACAACTGTATCTAATCTACACCTTGCATATGCCCAACACAATCAATTAATGAAAAGAAAAAGAAATCCAATGATCATATCAGATGAGAAAGAAATATGCACCCCTGCTTGAATAGAAGGACAATACCTGATGTCTTGTCATATATCTCTTACAGGCTCAAAAATATACACATTAAAAAATTTAGCTGAAAAACAAGCAAAATAAGGAAAAGAGTAAGTCAAATTGAGTTGTTCTCTTTGTTTGCAAGAAGAAAACAAAAAAAAAATAAAAAATTAAGCAATAATAGTAGAATCATCAACAACAGAGAACTAGTATATATCATTAAGTTCTTTTGAAAGATTAAACTCAAGCAATAATAAATGAATGAAGATTATATTAATTAAAAGAGAATACAAAGATCACACTATGTAAATATCTGAACAGCAAACTTATTGTACGAACAATCTACAAAATTACGTGTTAATAATGGATAAATGAAGATTATATTAATTAAAGCAGAATGCAAAAGAACAAATTAATGATAATTGTGGAGACATATGATTGATTTTATATAAATATGAGTGTATATGTACATAGGAGATGATATTTTTATCGAGATTGTATATTTGATGATAAAGAATACATTTTTTAATACTACTTTGTATATAAATTTTGCATCAATAATGTTTGGTGTGGAAGTTTAATTAAAGTAAATTGTTCACTGAAACATAGGCTCTTATTGCTCTTAGAAATAGCTATTGTACTTGTTAAACTATAGCTTACAATTTTTTTACAACGAGTATTAATTTATATCTTATCTGTATATTAAACCACATTGACCTTCTTTCAATTAAAAATTCCAAATTAACATATGCATTATTTGTATTAGCAATTTATCATGCATTTTAACTAAAAAAAATTGGTGAAAATATATATCATACATGTATATTCGCAGTTGAATCATACTGTGAAGTATATACACAAATTATTATAGATGTACCACATCAAATTTATTTAGAAAAAGCATAAGATTCTATTCAACAAAATTTTTATGATAGGTTCCGTCTCCGGATGATATGCTAAATATTATGACCTTTTTTTTCCTTAAATGTGATACCAAAAGACCTATATAGAGCAACTGATTCAAGATGGCAAGCATTATAAACACCTATATAAAAAAATTTATTCGATTTATATATTTGATAAATAAAAATATAAATTAATTAATTTATATAATCATACGAAAATTTACCAAGCTAGTCGTTTCGTATGTCGGGAATATGTATAATATATTGCAAACCATTTGGAGTATGCCTTCAACAATTCGAACGATATGTAATTTCATGAAGAATAGATCACAAATCTGACAATTAGAACTAAAATGGACACAAATTTTGAGGCAATGGTAACAATCCCAACTGTACCATTCTTTGAATGAATAAAACGTGACAAAATCACAAATATGACGACCTCTTCATGAAATGAAACGACGAATGCCAATAATATGATATAAATTGAATGAAATTATTAAGTAGCATATAAACCAACAGTTACTAATTATTGAATCACATATGACAAACATATGATTAAATTAATACTGCAGGATGATAGAAATGTTTTAAATAGCCCTATCTAGTATATACCAATGACACATACTACTCCATTTATTACCAAATTTGTCAACTCCCAGGTCGATTTTTGTTATTAGACTACGATATCGAAGAAAAACGAGGTCTAACTCAGCACATAATTCGTACTGTTGCAATTGTTGGAGTTATGTCCTAGAAGTCAATAGTTTAATGACTTAATTTAGTTTATGTTATTGATGATACTTGATCATTTGTTCCTAGAGTTTATTATTGACAGATCATTCAGGTTGAGGATCTGAATTGTAGATCTCTGTGGATCATTCGTTAGAATGACAATAATATTTCTAAAGAGTCCATAATCTTGATAATTAACAAGAAACATTAATTATCATATAAGATTAGTATGCAAGTTAAGTGATGATTAAGTTCTACAAATCATAGGTAAGGAGTTACCGACTTAATTGCATATGTGTATGTTACTGGAATATAGCACATGACATGACCCAATGAAATAAATATATGGATTGTGTTATGTGTCATTATTTATTTCATACGTGTTTGATTCCGAGTTTGAGATGATTCAGTTTTTCCACATGAGGATAGGTTCCATAAATATCGTCTAACGTTGATTCCTGATAAGGGCTGCTATACGGACTTTATTTATGTTCTCTTGAATTGTGCGGGGAAAAACTATTCATCAAGACAACCGTATGTCCCTCATTAGTTCACCTAGTGAGTGATGATATCTACTGGGCCCCTTGATGGAGTTGGATCGTATGCGCGCAACTAGACGATCAACTCTAAATCAAGAAATGTATAATATGCAAGAATGACACATTCCTATCTTGGATTATACAAGGATATCATGTGACATAGGAATCAAAACAATAAGATACTCTATTTCTTATGCAGGATTGAAATACTATAAAAGTATAGTATTTGTTTATGTTAATTGGGAATCATAACGTGTTGCTAGATACCGCTTATGATTATTGGAAATAAATAACGATTTATTTTCATGACCAATATAACATAAATCCTCCAAGGGTCACACGAAAAACAAAGCTCTTAACCAATGTACATTATATTTAGTTTATTTGTATTGGAGAATACAAAATATGATAAGTTGAATAATTAATCGTATACCGTTATGAACCGTTATGATTAATTACTTCAAAGGATCATATGAAACTAAATTAATGTAAAGTCTAAACCAAATAATAATGATCAAATAGTTGATAATTTATTTTGTTTCAACTCAATTGATATAGTTGTGTGAATTATATCAATTAATCGGGCTATCATTTTATATGTCGGTTTGGGCCCAACATCAAATGCAATTAAAAGAGGAATTAAAAATCCAACTTTATGGACTTCTAAGCCCACTTTATGGCTGCCTAAGGGTGTGGGAGTGGTTCTCCCAAAGGGTATAGTTGGGAGGCCTATATAAAGACCACTAATTGGTGAATTAGGATTGCCTTCTTCCACTTTCTCTCTCTTCCTCCATTTTGGACGAAATTTCAAGAGTAAAAAGAAGTTTTCAGATCTGAAATTTTGTACCTCTCATTTGCATTTGGTTAGGCGTTCATGAGTTGAACAATAGTTTCCATATTAAATAGTGATTTAATAGAAGAAGGGAAACTAAAGGTTTAGACGTTTCTATTGATTTGCTAGCACAAATCATATAGAAATTGGTTAAACTTTGTGTGGACCTAAGGTGCATGGAGAAGAAGAGGAGGAGCACGTCATTGACTCCAAGAAAAAGGATTCGAGTCTCGCGGATACGATTTCGCGAGAGGTAAACCTCCTACGCCCTCACGTTGTGTAAAATGATTCAAATAGCTAGATCCTTAATTTGCATGCTCTTTTAAGCGTTATTAATGAGTAATAAATTAAAATTGAGTATTGCATGACTTTCTAACAGTGGTATCAGAGCGTAGGCTGCTATTTGAGCATTTTACACTTAATTAAAGTGAGAAAATAGTAATTAATTAAGTTAATTAGTGATGTGCTTGCTTGCTGTTTCTGGAAAAAAGCTATTTTTCTTCTTTGTTGCTTGTTTTTCGTAGTGTAAAGATTTCTGGAACTTTTTTCTTTTTGATGGAAGTTGTAGATCTATGAGTTATTATTGTTTTTCCACTGGATTTACCTTGATTCGATTAAAAATGAATTTTTGGTGAATTAAACGGTAACGGTGCGTAGATCTGGAACTCTGCTGCACAGTCCTGTTGTTGTGGCTAGTGACAAATAAGTTTGTACATAAAGTATCTGTAACTTTTTACTAGGATTAATCTAGACTTGATGTTATTTCTGAATATATAAATTTTATTGCATGTTTCGGATTTTATGTGGATGTTCAAGTGTGAAAAGTGAAGATGTTGTTAGATCTGTTTTTTCAAACAAACTGATTGTTTTCAGAAACTGTGCTTATTGAGATACCTTTGTGCAAAAGTGTTTGCATAGAGATGTTATTCTTTGAGTTAGGAATCTGTGAAAATTAGTTTCAAAGTTTTTCATAAAGGTTTGATGCTTCAACTTGGTCAAAATGTTTTAGTCGTCAGTCTGTTTTAGAACAGGGCTAGTTGTTTGCATGGCATTTAACTTGATGATTTTGAATAGACCTTGTTAGTTTTCTTTTCATAGATTGATAGCCTAGTATATGTAGTATTTTTCTATGTAAATTTTTTACTAGAAAAATATCAAGGCGATGATCATGCAGGCCAAAAGGTCGAGACCAAAAACAGAGTTTTCTCTAACGGTGCTTCGCGCGCAATCTGAGAATTTGTCTATTTTGGTTCTCCCTGATGGTAACTGATCTCTCCTTGAAATTTTTACAGGTAGTTACACTCATAGTAAGGAGTTTTCTGGATTTATTTCGGATTTTTTGGAGACCGGAAAATTTTAGATTTTATCGGGTCCCGAATTTCGTATTTTAATTAGTTAAAATATTTTCTAATTAATCAATTAGTTGAAATATTAATTAGAACACTCCTTAAATATCTTCCTTTCAGTTTTATAATGTTGAATTAAATTTCAAAAGGTTTAAAAAAATTTGTTGTTAAAGTTAAACCTTCTTTGCATTTGAAAAAACGAGCAACGAGAATGCACAAAGACTCTAATTAATGAGGTTAATTATGAACAAGTGAAACATGTATATTGTATATGTGTTAATCTTATTTCGTAGGAGGATCGTGGATTTAGTATGACCTAACCTTATTTTGTAGGAGGATCGTGGGTTTAGTTTATGCAAATGGTAATTGGTTAAGTATTAAAGGAATACTTCGCTTAAGTATGAGTTGAGACTTCGAGACCCTCATTTGTAACCATGTGTCACATGAGATGTTTCATTTGCCGTTTTTAGAGGCATTTGAAAGGTTGTCCAAAGTACCATGATTATCGTATTAGAAATGTTCTAATCCTTTAATGAGTATTTGCCGTTCAAATTATCTCGTTATCTCTAATTCGCACTAGTAACTTGGTACTAGTTCATGTGCTCGCATTTAATAAAATGTGTAAGCAATGAAGAATAAGAGAATGATTGAGAGTAGTCAAGTAAACTCCGTATGAGGAAATAGCTTATCCGTCTAAGCCACTACCATTAGATACGTAGAGTTATCTTTACTAATAGCTTGTTTAGGAATTGGAGGTTGAATACCTCATTCCTTATATCATAAAACTTTATCTCAATTTCATATAAATGATGGATGATTATGTTTTGTGGATTTGTTTATATGATTTCATGCATATTGCTTGAATTTGCTTGAAATAGATAAATAATTTTTTTAATGATAAATAGGATGCGTAAGACTTCACATAAAGTGTTTGACTTTTATGTGAAATGACCGCTTAGTCATACATAAATAAGAATCGCATTATGAGAGTCTGCATAGCATAGAGCTCGTGGATCAATTCGATTGCGAATCAATTGAGATATGCGAATTATGTTTGTTAAATGACAAAAGCGTCTTTGACCTATAAAGGTTTAAGGACGAGTAACTTGATTAGGACTTATACATATCGATGTATGTAAACCTATAAGTACTTGTGTAATGAAAGGTTATTGACACTTTACCACTTAACCAACGATCATGATAGATATTAACGTATCTATTTGATAAGGTATAAGTGTGAACCGTTTGACAAGTTCAAAGGAGTTCAAGAGTGAAGTTGAAAGACCATTCAAGAAAGGTATAAGTCTTACAATTGATCATGGTAAATAGTTAAGTCATATGATTTGAAATATTATCTAAAGAATGTGAAAGTCGTTTCACAACTCACTCCATGAGGAACATTATGAGAATAGTGTGTCCAAGAATGGAGGCATCGAACACTATTTGATATTATTCGATCGGTAATAAATCAAATTGACTTTTTCGACTCATATTAGAATTTTATGTTTGAGGACAATATTGTTTACACTGAATAATGTTTCATCGAAGTTCATTGAGAAAGATATCTTACGAGATTTGATCTCTAAGTACATTATTTCTCAAGATTTAGTGTTAAGAAGCTTATTTCAAGGTTTGTTGATTGATAAGCTTTGACCCAAATATGACGCTTAATATTCTGTAGGGCACCTTGAACTGACCGAAAGGTACTACTTATACGAACATGATAAGAACAAGGTAGTTGTTGCTCATCATGACGTAATCTTGGAGCATAACTCTTTCAAGAAGAAGTAGTGGGAGTAAGGTGAGCATAAAGGAGTTTATGTGTCACTACAAGAAGTACTCTTTGTGGAAAATTTATTACTCCATACATGGTGCTTAGTGGCAGTTGAGCGGAACTTCATTCACAAGCCGTTGTGAAAGGAAGAAGTTCATGAGTGCGCTCGCTAGGGCTGTACAACGGACGGATTTGTAATTTTTTATCAATATTTCAACCCAACCCAATTGTAGCGGGTTAAAAAATTTCTTTAGTTAATCCACCCGTAACCCAACCCAACCCCGATGATTTTTTATGTACGGGTTATTACGGGTTATGCGGGTTACGTGGGTTTAACGGGTTATAATTTCAATAGTACAAAAATACAAATAATCACATGATTGAAATAAACATAACTAGCACATAACATACAAAAGTTCAAATAACAGCAGACATCAATAGCTTTAGGATACAAATGACTTAAGCAATACTTTTAAGTTCAAATGACTTCGCAAAAATAGCAACAACGCTAGGAGACTTTTACTTTTGAGTTCAAATTACATTCAAAAAACAAATCTAAAAAACATAACAAATAAATTCATAATAATAATTAAAATTCAAAGATTCGAGACTTCCGATCTTGATTCCTTTCACCTGCAATAAAAATGTAGTGCTATATTAGTTAATTGAACAATATTATTTACCTGTGTGTCATAAACTACACTCAACTTAAATATGGTGACAAGTGACAACCAACTTCAAAGATTATCATAACTATACTCAACTTAGATAATTTAATTCTTCAAAAATCAGAACATTGCAATTCAATTCAGAATATTACTATTCAGGTTCAGGCATTCACTGAAAAGTACAGTTGTTTTACTATTAAGGTGCCTTTTAGCAATCTAAGTCCATCCTGACGAAAAAATGAAAATTAACAAAGCAATTCAGTGCATCTGTTTTACATAGGATCTTGTCTACGTGTGTTTTATTGGTAATCACTAAAAATTACTTTTTTCCCAAGATATAAATAAGGCGGTATCAAAGAGAATGGATAAGTCTAAGACAAGGGGAAAAATTCATGTGTTTGCCATTTAATTCGATGAGTACAAAAATTATTAAAAGGAAGGAAATTATTTTTCTATGTCTACTTTTTGTTATTATGAAATCTGGCTATCGTACTATTAAAAGGAAAAATATTTTTCTTGATAATAACTCAATAATCCAAGTTTTAGATAGGAAGAAATAATTGCCTGGTACTTTCGGTGAAGCAAAAGTTTGAAAGTATTGCTCCTCTCTCATTCTCGTGTATCTCAATCTCAATATCTCTTTGTTGTTAACTCTCTCGTCTCAATACTCAATAGTTGAGTTGTCGAACTTCGTCTGAACTCCTGAGACCTTCACCGACCGATCCAACTTTCAGGCTCTAAGGTTCTATTTATAAATTGTAATGGAAAGATAAATATGCTATTAGACAATAGAATTAATCAACCATTTATAATGAAGATTTTGAAATAGATGTGTGGTAAATTAAAATCAAATTCGTACCATTTTTCGAGGTCTCATGAAGTCGTGTTAGGCAGGCTAATAGTCTGTGGTGTGGAGCAGAGGAGTCGAGGCATCGCCAGTGGAGGAGGCGAGGCGTCTGCTAGGGTTACCACTTACCAAGAAAAAGAGTAAATGATAAATGAGATATTGGAAATTTAGGATATCAACGCAGAAAGGCAATTTTATATTTTTATTAATTAACTAAACAGGTCGGGTCGGGTTACCAAGAATAAAAAGTATAACCCAACCCAGTACAACCGGGTTGATAAAATCCAAACCCGACCTAACCCGTGTTATGATCCAACTCGTTAAAATACGGGTCAGGTCGGACGGTTTAAACGGGTCGGACGGGTTTTTTGATTTCTTGTACAGCCCTAGCGCTCGCTTCTAATAAGAACTCAAACTTCTCACAAGTTGATGATGTGCGAGAAACTTATGAAACATACGAGGATCGAAAACTTATTCTACAAATCGTTGTGGAAGAAGTTCATGGACCTCGAGCACCAATCCTACAAAAGTCAACGAGAGTGAATTGCCTAACTAAAAGGTGCATAGGCTTCATGATATTCTCGTATTTGGCATATGAGAATCCGTTGATAAATAAATAAACGATTGAAGGATCCGATTCCACAAGTATGTTTTGAATTCATATGATCTTTAAATGCAATCCATGTGTAACAAGGTATAGACCTTGGTTGATGTTCATGAAGGAGTAATCCATCAAGAATATTTTGCTCTTTAAAAGAAAAATTGACATGGATGGCAAGTCGACTATGTACAAAGCACATCTTCACGCTTGTAGCTATGTCTAAGTCGATGGCGAGTTGACTATGTACAAAGCACGGTTTCTCGCTTGTAGCTATGTATAAGTCAGTCAATAAAGATCATTCTAGCAATAGTTGCATTTCATATATATTGATATATGGAAAGGTAAATCAAAAAATTATTTTCATTAATTGAATGAAGAAAGATGTTGTGTATATGACACAAATCGAGGTCTTGATTGATGTATTGCTAGAAACATACACATGCTTCAAGGATTGAAGCAAGTATTGTGAAAATTGGAATAAACATTTTGACAAGGAAGTCAAGGAGTTGAACTTCGTCAAAACTATCTTGTATAGACAAGATATTCAGTGGGAGCATAATTGTGTTATTTGTATTGTACAAGATAACTAGATATTAATTGGAAAATAATATTGATTAAATGATTATTGTCAAGATCTCATTCGAGAATATTTTCTCAATGGAGAACTTGGGCAAAATCACCTAAATCTTAAAAAATAAAATTTATGGAGATAGATTATGATGGATGTTAGGTTTGAGCAAATGTGCATATAATGACGAAGTATTCTAGAAACATGAAGGCTAGACTTTATGTCAAACCGCGTCATATGGCATATAACTTGAGTTTGACTCGGTTTATTGCAACTCAATTCAAAAAGAAGTGCATGAAACAGTTCAAGCATTCTTTCATTATGAGTTTCATTATGTACGCTATACTTATGCACATGTCCCAATGTGTAGTATCTAATGAGTATGACAAACAGTTGTCAAATGGATACAAGAAAAACACATTTGGACAATAATCAAAAGATATTCTCGAGTACCTTATGAGAAAGAAAGATATGTCTTTCATTTGTAATGAAAATAGCTCGTGTAAGTTGTTACACTTATGCCAGGTTTCGAAAGATTGATGTAATCACAATTGAGCTACATATTTTGCTTAAAAGTAGTGTTGTAAGTTTAGAAGGTGTTCTAAATGGGATATTACAACCGTTTACGTCACCAAAACAAAATAGATAGCAACTTGTGAAGCAACGAAAGAGGATAGTTTGGATGAAAAAGTTCTCAATCAAGCTGATATGGTTCTATACATCTCGAACCATAGCTTAGTCTTGAAGAACCCAATATCTGATTGGTGATCCAACTATGATCTATGACAGTATCACTTGATCTCATATGATGATGATCAAGATTATATTTATAGGATTATATATATATAGGGTCAAACAAAAGTGGATATTTTCGCGAACACAGCGAAGACTCTAACATAACCTTTATCTTAAGCAGTATACGAGATGCTATTGAGCATCCATACGTAATGGACGTATGAGTAACTGACTTTAAGCGTACTATTTCTCTTGAGATTCGAGACGTGTATATATATAGATATATGACATCGTTCTCAATTCTTCACTGGTTAGAAGTCACTGCTGATTGACTCTAGGTCAAGTGGGAGATTGTTGGAGTTATGTCCTAGAAGTCAATAGTTTAATGACTTAATTTAGTTTATGTTATTGATGATACTTGATCATTTGTTCCTAGAGTTTATTATTGACAGATCATTCAGGTTGAGGATCTGAATTGTAGATCTCTGTAGATCATTCGTTAGAATGACAATAATATCTCTAAAGAGTCCATAATCTTGATAATTAACAAGAAACATTAATTATCATATAAGATTAGTATGCAAGTTAAGTGATGATTAAGTTCTACAAATCATAGGTAAGGAGTTACCGACTTAATTGCATATGTGTATGTTACTGGAATATAGCACATGACATGACCCAATGAAATAAATATATGGATTGTGTTATGTGTCATTATTTATTTCATACGTGTTTGATTCCGAGTTTGAGATGATTCAGTTTTTCCACATGAGGATAGGTTCCATAAATATCGTCTAACGTTGATTCCTGATAAGGGCTGCTATACGGACTTTATTTATGTTCTCTTGAATTGTGCGGGGAAAAACTATTCATCAAGACAACCGTATGTCCCTCATTAGTTCACCTAGTGAGTGATGATATCTACTGGGCCCCTTGATGGAGTTGGATCGTATGCGCGCAACTAGACGATCAACTCTAAATCAAGAAATGTATAATATGCAAGAATGACACATTCCTATCTTGGATTATACAAGGATATCATGTGACATAGGAATCAAAACAATAAGATACTCTATTTCTTATGCAGGATTGAAATACTATAAAAGTATAGTATTTGTTTATGTTAATTGGGAATCATAACGTGTTGCTAGATACCGCTTATGATTATTGGAAATAAATAACGATTTATTTTCATGACCAATATAACATAAATCCTCCAAGGGTCACACGAAAAACAAAGCTCTTAACCAATGTACATTATATTTAGTTTATTTGTATTGGAGAATACAAAATATGATAAGTTGAATAATTAATCGTATACCGTTATGAACCGTTATGATTAATTACTTCAAAGGATCATATGAAACTAAATTAATGTAAAGTCTAAACCAAATAATAATGATCAAATAGTTGATAATTTATTTTGTTTCAACTCAATTGATATAGTTGTGTGAATTATATCAATTAATCGGGCTATCATTTTATATGTCGGTTTGGGCCCAACATCAAATGCAATTAAAAGAGGAATTAAAAATCCAACTTTATGGGCTTCTAAGCCCACTTTATGGCTGCCTAAGGGTGTGGGAGTGGTTCTCCCAAAGGGTATAGTTGGGAGGCCTATATAAAGATCACTAATTAGGAAATTAGGGTTGCCTTCTTCCACTTTCTCTCTCTTCCTTCATTTTGGACGAAATTTCAAGGGTGAAAAGAAGTTTTCAGATCTGAAATTTTGTGCCTCTCATTTGCATTTGGTTAGGCGTTCATGAGTTGAACAATAGTTTCCATATTAAATAGTGATTTAATAAAAGAAGGGAAACTAAAGGTTTAGGCGTTTCTATTGATTTGCTAGCACAAATCATATAGAAATTGGTTAAACTTTGTGTGGACCTAAGATGCATGGAGAAGAAGAGGAGGAGCACGTCATCGACTCCAAGAGAAAGGATTCGAGCCTCGCGGATACGATTTCGCGAGAGGTAAACCTCCTACGCCCTCACGTTGTGTAAAATGATTCAAATAGCTTGATCTTTAATTTGCATGCTCTTTTAAGCGTTATTAATGAGTAATAAAATTAAAATTGAGCGTTGCATGACTTCCTAACAGCAATAGCTTTGAGACATAAAATTCGAGACATAAAATACAACTAATATTTTTTAAGAGTTGAAAAAAATTTAAATGTGACAAAAAAATTTTGTAATAAAATGATAAATATTGTAGTAATATCATTTTTTAAATGTGACAAAAAATTTTGTAATAAAATGATAAATATTGTAGTAATATCATTGTTCTTATTAACTTCTGTCATAATACACATTTATTAGAGATTTTCATAATTTTTTAATTGAACTATCTATTTCTACGAATCTTATTAATTGGTATCAGAGCTTTTTCAAATCATTGGTATCAGAACTTTTCAAATTAATAATTAAAAATCTCTATTCAAAATTCATATACGGTAACAGAGATTTTCGACGAGCACATGCTCAAGTTTCTTTCATATTGATATAAAACTTCTCTCTAATGTCATATATGAAGAGAAGAACCCATAGTGACGGTAGCTGTTTTTGTATTTTTTTCTAAAAATGTTTTACTTTAATTTTTGTTTTGAGCAATCAACTCCTATATCTTTTGTTTTTTGTTTGATTTTTTATTCGACAGCATGCATGAACTACATAATAACATAACTCGTTTACTTATGGGGGTTGGTGTACTGGGGGTTGATAGGACGGGAGAAACCTACGGCGACGGCTGCGACATCGTCCCTCCATTGTAAATATTCCTAACGGATTGAGAGAATGAAACGTATTTTCAGTGGTCGGCGTGGTCTATCCTTGATGCCATGGTAAATATTGATATATCTTTTTGCTTTAAGTAGCATACCAAAAGAAAAACGTACATCAAGGCACAACATTTGGAAAGTATTGTAAGCACCTGTAAGAAAGATTGAATAAAATCAAATTTTATTTATACATTTGAAAACAATAGTTTTTAAAAAAAAAAAGTGCATACCTGTATACCTGAAATACTTACACTATGCTGAAACTTTTTTTTCGATCAGTTCAATAATAAATATCTTAATTTAAATAACTTTTTAATTTTAAATGTATTTTCTCTTAAATTTTTTATTTTTTACGGTACATTATTTATTTTTCAAAAACTTCAATTTATGAAATATGATAGTATTTTTGTTAGTATCTCTAACTTAATTTTTCTTATTACTTTTGTATTGTTTTTATCAAAAACAATATTAGAGATATGCATTATTCGTATTGTTGTTTTAAATTTTAGACGTACATGAGGCGCAGTGCCGCACGTGTGGTATACTCATTAGTTGTCCTCTACTGTGCAGCTGTCACTTCTCATAATGAAAACAACATTCTGACTAGAAAGACTAACTTTCTCGCTCCTAAGATAAAAAAATGAATAGAAAACTTCTCGCCCTTGTAATCACAGATTATAAAGTTACACACTATTTCTCTAATGACGATACCCATAAAGGGAGGCCACACTAAAGTGACGGGTGATGATCAACCACATGTTTTCGTCACTGACGAGTGATGATAGCCATGTGATTTCTTTTTTCTTTTGAATTGTGATTCTTTGTTACTTAATCGACCATATATTTCTCAATGGTATAATTATTAACTGATAATTTTGTTAATCTTATTTGTTAAATATATTTATACTCCATTTCAATTAATTTTCTTTTCTAGAAACTACAACATTCTCCCGCTAGTATACGTCTGTCACACTATTTATTTTCCTTGGTTCATATAATTCTCCCACTTTTAACAAATTTTTTTTTTGTTTTAGAGATTTTAAACTAGTTAATATAACCCTGAGAGATGTCAAAATAAGGCGTAACGGCAAGTAACCTATTTAAGTCTTCAATTCAACCCTCTGATCGATCTCTTGAAAGCTAATAATCCAAGACCCTCTTTATTAGAAAAATACCAAAACTCGAACATAATCCAACTAAAATTCATCATGAATTTTTTACTTTTTAGAATCACTGAATGAATAGCCAACTAATTTTTCAATTGCATAATATTCAATGAACAATTTACTTAAATTATATAAAAAAAAATGTTTCTAATTGTATTTTGATTATAATTTCATTAATTATCCTTGTTTAAAAAAACTGTTGTCAATGTAAGCTCTTTTTTTTTTCAATTCACTAAAGAATTTACACAGATTTTGTAAAAAAAATTAGTTTTACATACTAAAATTAGATCCGAAGTTCCGAACCCGATCACGGACAGCCTAGTGCTCTACTCATTTCTCAAATCGAACTTTCTTTTTTTTTTTTTTTTTTTGTCATTCTAAAGTAAATAAAACAATTTATTATTTTTTGACACTTTTCCTTGAATCGATGCTTCCTTTGTTAAATGGGGAATCTGTTAACAACCATTCTACTCCCGTCTCCCATCTCCCTCGGTCTCGCTCTGTGGAAAATGGGCAACTTCTTCATGAAATCGCACGAACCCCCTCCACCGCCTCCGCCATTAGTTCTCGTTCCTCCCCTCTTCGACTTCCCTCCACTCGCTGCTCGCACCAGGTTCGTTCAGTCAGTGACTAGTGAGGCTTAATTTAGTCTTGAAAACAATACTCATGATAGTCAGTCTTCAAGTGCTGGATTTGGTGATCATTGTCCTGTTTCACAAGGGAGTAATTATTCTGCAATTGTGCAGGATGGTGGCGCCGGCATATGATGTGCTTTTTGCGAAGCTCTCGTTGCGGTGTCTCTTTGATGATTATTTTGAACCAGAGAAGCATTTTATTACCAGGATAATGCTCAAGCCGCTCGAGGATCCTCATGTCGATTTGGTCGCTACTGTATCCTCATTTTTTTTTTTTGTGTTGATTTGAGTGTTTTTCCATTTATCTTCATCTACTTAAATTGGATATAGAAGTTTAAATTCCTTGACTTATGTAAGTTTCATGCTTCACCTAATGAAAAATCTGGGACTGATGTAGAAGGAAATGCTCTCTTTCGCTGGCAAAGGTAAGTTAATAGTAGTGTAGCCTTGTAGGAATCATTATTAAAATTGCTTTTAGCAACAGTATATATAGTATTTGTTGACTGGTATATACTATATAGTGTAGTTAAACTGTCTGTCTTGTTGTGAGTTCTGAACCCATTCTTGGGAAGAGCCGATTTTCCAGTCGGGAAAAAAATCGTTTATTTTGTATCAAAACTGAGGATATGTACCAGATTGCATGGCCATGGCTTGGTAATGGTTTTATTGAATATAATTTTTTTTTAGGGCCAGCAACTATTGAATATAATTAGAAAACAGTCTGCAAATGTCTCTTTAACTTTTCATTTCTCAAGTCATCTTAATTTTTAATTTTCTATTTGTCAATGGAGTCCTCTTTCAGTAAATTTTAATGCTGACATGGCTATGATAGACCCATAGTAAATGACGTCAGGTACCAGAATAAAACCTTTGGTAGCATTCCCTTATTACACGAGCATATCTTGAAGTTTCTGAAACAGGTTTCAACGCCCTTCTCAAGAAAAATGCAATTAACAACAGCATTGAGCCTAATAACATTACTAAACAAAATGAAATTAACAACAGCATCGAGCCTAATGGAATACATCACTAAACAAAAGAATCATGCTAGTTGGAGAAAATAAAATTGGAATTCTGTTGCTAATTGATTATCAGATTGGGGATAGTGGGGTCAAGATTTCAGGAGGCTGGTGTACCATTATTTTCTTTTCTTTTTTGTTTTTGTTTTGTGTATTTTGTGTTAAGAGCGAGAGGAAGGAGAAGGAATAAACATTTTTCTCTAACATACTTCTGAGTTCTGATGTATCTTAATAATTGGGGTTACCAGCCAACATCTGTACTCTTTAATGAGTGTTTAGTGTTTTGCCAGAAGGCCTCCAAGGAAAACGAAGCAAAAGTTCAGGATAACAATTGAACCCCCCCCCCCCCCCCCCCATTGAATGTTTGTTTTGATTAATTTTATTTCTTATATAGGGATTTGGATGACCCACATACCTTTGTTGATTTCTTAGTTTCCACTTCAGAACCGTAAGTTTAATTAAACTTCTCTATTGTTATTAAAATTAAACTTTTCTTATTGAAGCACATATATGGTAAAATTGTTTATCAATGTGATAAAAAAAAGTATATTATAAGCATGTGGTCTAGTAGCTCAAGTGGTAAGAGCACTGGGCTGACTTCTAAGAGGTCCTGGTTCAAGCCCCCATGCTTGAAATAGGCTTCCCCATGCTTGAAATAGGCTTAGCGAGCCAGCATAAAAGTTTACCCATATATACAAGAAATGACCAGGCTGGGGTGTCATTTCTAACCTACCCCAACTTGTTTGGGATAAATGCTCTGAACTTTACAGATTGTACTTTCTTTTATTTCTTGTAGGAAATGTCAGTTGAGGTCGTGCGCATATTATCCCAGATACCGACTAGGAGCTTTTGGTGTTTTTCCCTTGCTCATGCAGAAAAGGTTTTTTTTTTTTTTTTTTCCGATCCTCAACATTGTTTAGGCTAATTATTCATTTAGTTATCATAATGCAGAAGATCCAGTCCTTACTTTTCTTTTCTTTTTTTCTTTTTTTTTTTGCTGCTCATTTGTTTCTTGTTTTTTGTGGTAATTTTGAATTTTGGGTTCAATCTTTCTGAGACCAAACCACAATTCTGTAGGTACCATCATCCTAATTCCACTAAACTGGGTGATGTGCATGCAGAGTAAATGCTGAAGATTATGGTGTAATGGGTCTGAGATATGGTTCAGAGAATTTATCCTTTGGAACTTCCTTCATGCCTTTTTCTGGTAGGGAATATGTACCGTTTTTTAAAATAACACTTTTCAGATTGTTTTTAACCATTTCAACTCAACTATATACACCAGTACTTCAGCATCCAAAATTATGCCTAAGTAGTAATGGTCACTTAAAAGAATGTGAGCATCTCTCTCAATCAATATTGATATATGATCTGAATTTAATATGCATTTTATTCATTTTGATATATATATTACAGTATCTGGTGAGAGACCAATTTCTGGATGGATAGTTGCTAGGAGGGGAAACCTAACTGCAGGGGTGCAATACAAGCCTCCACGTGAGACTTACATAATTGTTCTTATGTGGTTCATTATTTAGTACTCTATTTTTTTTTTTATCTATTTACTTGTTACTTTTGCAACATGGCCCTCTGCTGTGCAAACATAGGGAAATTTGACTGTCCAACTAATTTCTTATTACATCTCAATTTTTTTCTCTTCTACTTTTTTCTGTTTTACCAATTATTAGTCGAGCAAAAGCAAGATGTTAGTGATTTGATGGACATGAAGAACTGGAGCTATGCAGTTGGCTATGGTGTGGGCTCCACCAGCCCCCTTTGTCCCTCTTTCAACTTTGCCCTTGAGCTTGCTCGCAACTCACAGGTTTATTTTTCTCTTTGACTTTTACAGTGCTTTCGCTATTCCAATGACACCTCTCAATACTCTTCCAATTATCATACTTACACCAAACTCTTCAAATTACCACTCTAGCACAGTTTGGGTTTTGCCTCACAACAGTTCAAATTGGGAGGCTGTAGAAGAAAAACCTGGACAACCTCGGTCTAATTGTAGTAGACGGTTGATTTCTATACTAACTGGAACAAGAGGCAAACCAGCATCTCTACCATTGAAAGCATTACTTATGCATCTCTGTTTTATATACCCATTCAATATTAGGTATGCTAATGCTTTACCCTTTTTTATGTTGTTGCAGTTGATTGCGTCGTTTTATCAGCACATAGTTGTCCAAAGAAGGGTAATTATGAATAGCTATTTCTTTCACGTTTTCACCTTTTTTGTTGTTTATTACTTTTCTTCCTTTACTTTTCATATAAAAAGGAATGGTTGAAATCCAACTGCATTTTAATTACTACACAGAGTAGAAAGTTGCCCTAAATGTTGATGTTGAAGAAGATAGAGCAGTTTCAGCATATCATTCTGAACATCCTTGTGTACTTGCAAATATCATTTAGAACTTTTAAACCTCATAGTGGTTCCTTTAATGGTCTGCATAATAAATTCAATGAAAATTTGACGTTATGTGCACCTCCAATAAATATTGAAATATTGTCTTCTTCTAATATTGAAACTAAATTCAAGAAAAAGTTCCAAATTAAATAATCGAAAAATTATTTAAATTGAAAGTATCTTGAAAACACAAACTTCTTTGGCATATGATATTGAAGTCAGAGGGAAAATTTTGGGAATTTGGTCATTTCTATAATTGTCTTCGCCCTTTAAAGGGTGGCTTTTCTTTCTAATTTATTGCAAAACTCAAAACTAGGATACTCATATTGAAAGGTGCATGGTGTTATTAATCCTTGCTTTGTTCCTTCCTTTTCTTAATTTCAGAGGTACTCATGTTTTGGAATTTGTTAATTTTAAGAAGCTCATTAACTTGGGATTCTTGTGCAAAAAGCAAGTGAACAACCCATTTGAAAGTAATCAAGTTGTGGGAATAACCAATTATATAGATGTTGGCTTGGAGCTGGCAACCAGGTATTTTTGAAGTAACTTCTTGGGCTTCATTTTTGTTATAGCACCCCATCTTTATCAGGTTAAGTCCTACTTTACTAGGACTGAGCAAAATTAAATTTATCGAGGCCATTGCAACTGTATATCTTGACGGAACTGAATACAATGAAAATCTCCATCAGCAACTTTTTCTGATGATAAAATAAGTAAAAGTCAAATTTCAGCTACCTCTTAAAAGTCTAGGTAAAAGTGAATGCCCGTTAGAGTATGTAGCCAAATTAAGATTGTCCCCTATCTCATTTTTAGCTGACATTAAGTTAAAATAAATTCAAGGGTTGACAAAGCATCACTGGACGAAAGGACGAACAAATCCATGTTCCAGCTAGCTGCAAGCTGGCAAGCTAATAAGAACTTCCTAATCAAGGTAAGATTTCTTGTGTGGGTTTTCTTACCGGCTTTCTAAGTAGTATATGTTTGTATTGATTTTCCCTGAAAACTGCAATTACATCTGAGTTAAGCCTAGTTAGCCTCAAACCATTACATGTTTAACTGAGGATACTAGTGGTTATTGGTTAACATTTAAGAAAACAGGTGCCAATGGCAAACTAGGCTGGTTCACAATTTCATGCATGATTCTATGGGACCTAATGAATTCTCTCTCTCTCTCTACCCCCTCTCTCTTCTCCCCCCACCCCGAACCCAATCATGTAGGGCAAACTGGGTGCTGCAAAGTCTTCTCTTTCGCTGGCATTTAAATCTTGGTGGAAACCTTCTTTTACTTTCAGTGTTACAGGTAATTTCTGACGTCATTACAGTCTTTTGATTCCTTCAACAGACTAGTCTATCTTAACTAATGTACAGACAAGTTAACTAATTTAACTTAATTTAAAGTTGAACCACTCAACTGAGCAATAGAATAAGCTGTTCTAGATCACCGATTGCAAATGGCTTAGTTGATCATGTGTGAGGAACTGGGATGTTTCCCAAGAAGTTGATGGCACAAGAGTGGGCTCTCTCAGTGTACTAAAAGTGGTGCATGAGTTCATATTGCATTATAAATTGTTACACCTCATATAGTTCTTTACTTATCCCAATTTTGGCTCTGCAGCTACAAATGACCATGCCACAAAGTCGACATCATTCGGATTTGGATTGCGCATCGAGGATCTTAGACAGCCCAGGTATTTTTCTCACCCGTTTCTTCATGCCTATATGTCTGTGCATATATGGTGGCTTTGGCTCAGGGATTTTGTTTGAGTTTTTACCATGTTGGTAGTGGCTTCAGTTCTATTTTCTCCCATTTGTTTGGAGAGTTTGCTGGATGTTTATTTGTGTAAGATTGGGTGTGGCCATGTGGGTTGATAGCTTCCTGGCTTTTTAAATATTGCCAAGGTTCTTTGGAAGTCATGAATAAAAAAGATCGTGCATCTGTAGCTCCACAGATTTTCATACAAAATCAACGACCTGAATTGAATCTAACATTGATATTTCTATATGTAAAATTTCAGTTACCAAAGAGCAGATCCAAATTATGTCATGCTGACACCAAGCAAAGAGCACCTCGCTGAGGGAGTTCTGAGGGATCTTGGAAAGAGACCAGTGTTCCAGTCTGAGGTCGACTCTGGTAACTATGACCGCTTGCCTCGTGAGCTCAAGCCTATAGGAAAGATCTTCTAACACAGCAAAACAAATAAAACCACAGGATGGCTTCTTTTCCTTTAATTTTTTCATGTGTTCTCATCTTAGTTTATCAGTAACTAAAGGCTTATATAAAGGTTTGTTAGAATTCTGGTTTTTTTTTTTTTTTTTTTTTTTTTTTTTTTTTTGGTTTAGTTATCCTTAGTCATATCAAATTTTGTAGTGCTTAGCGGCTGTGTGTCGCTAAGTGAAGTATGATAATCTGAATATGGAACTTGTTTGTTCAAATCTCGTTAGAGAATGCTTTAACTTATACTCCTTTTGTTGGTTTTTGAATGTTACAGTAATAAAATTTTGTGGAAATCTTAAAGCCTTTACGTTACGGTTAACTATGGCATCTGCTAAAAGTTAGTTTTCATCCTCGTCTGTTTTATTCCATTATTAATTATGTAATGCATCAACACCCTTTTATCCATTAAAGTTGATTGATAGCTGAAGAATAATTATCAACTAGATGATATGATAATTTGTATGATCCAGATACAATCTGATCTGAATAAATCACAAATAAATGTATTAATATGAAGTACAACATGTACGAAGTACCGTAAGATATAAGAAGAATATTTTAGTCTTCATGATTTTATCTAAAAAGACTAAAGTAATACTTAATTGATACTGCGCAAGTTTTTTTTTTTTTTTTTTTTTTGAAAAACTTGACAGCGGCTGGCTGCCAAGTAAAATACTGCGCTAGTTACTGAAGCAAATAAATGGATTTCGTAGACAACAATAACAATATGATGATTATAACTTGCGATGAGGAACAGTAATTTGTGCAATAACAACGGTTCGAATCTCTCTTTCTTTCTTTTTTTTGTTTTGAAGTTGATTCATATAATAACAACCGGTCTCTTTTGTATCAGCACACTTGGTCCGTTGTCTTTATATAATTTTTTTTTCTGCTCATTATATTATAAAAAAAATTAATACTTTCATCAAAATAATTTTTACGTAAAATTTCATTTCATTTGAATTAATTTTCGAGATTTCGTTGGATCTAATAACATAAAAATTCCCATCAAATGAAATGAAATCTGTTTATTATATAATAAAACTATAAAAGAATTTTTTAACAGTGTTTTGAAATCCGTACCGGATATCGGAAAATCCTGATAATATCGAAAACTGGAACAGTGATCGAAACGGTGGTTTCCGATATTGTGAGAGGAAATACCGGATAATTTCGGAAAATACCAGAAAATATCGGATTTCGGCCACTGGCCGGTAAGGATGCAGGTACGGTTTTAAAAACACTGCTTTTTAATGAAATGAAATCCGAGTGAAAAAAAAAAAAATTTAATCAGAGCCCAAGTATAGTTGATCAAGAGTAGTAGAAAGTCGTAAAAAATAACCGTGCTATCTATCAGCACAACCAAAAACGCCAGACAAAAACATTCCCAATCGTTATCGTCACGCTCATGATGCATGAAGGCAATCCTTTCTCTCTCTCTCTATCTACACTCTGTCATGTCTCTCCGCGCCACGCGTAATTCCCATTTTTGTCTTTTTCCTTTTTCTCTTCCCTTTTCATGAACTCCGGCGAACTACGACTCACTCCGACCAACGCCTCACGCCGCTTCCGCCGTGCGCGCGTCATGACCTCTTTCACGCAACGCGTAGTGTCGTTGGCGCTTCTCGCCACCGCAATCACCGCCTTTCTCACGCTTTACATTCCCTCTGTCTCGCGCGACTCCATCTCTACGAGCTCCAATTCTACAATCATGGGTTTTGTAACAACAAGGCCTGAGGCTTTGATTTTGGGTAACTCTTCGGTGAATGTCTCTTTGCCTCCTCCTCTGGTAGTACGGAGAGAAAGGTTCTTTGACAACAATGCGACTTCTGGTAGTGGTGAACCTGGCGGTGGTGTGGTCAAAAGAACAGAGCATTCACGAAGAAGAGAGGTATGTTTTTGTGCTTAATTCACTGTCCGATTTAGTTGTTAATTTTATTACTAATCAATCAAGTAAAGCATTTGTGGCAGTAATATATGTAATTTTTATGTGGTTTCTTCAAGTAATATGTATCACAAGATTTTAAAGAAATTTATTTTTAATGGATGGTTTACGGTAGTGGTACTATGCAAACTCATAAAAGCCCTGATAGTCAAGCAGTTGTAACACCCACAATCAAATTAAAAAGACTGAGTAACAGTATGGAAATTTGGTTTCGGCTAAGTAATTGTTATTTTGCATAGATAGCCAGCCTATTGGCGAATGTCCCCAGATGATGCATTGAAATATGCAAGAAAAGAGATTGAAAATGCACCTCAAATTGCAGAAGATCCTGATCTCTATTCTCCTTTGTTCAAAAATGTCTCTGCTTTCAAAAGGTATGGTTACAATAAAGCTTTTTAACATATTGCAGCTAAATTTAACTGGTTGGATTTGTATGAACGAAGATATACATTATATTAGATGTTATTGATGTTCCTTTTCTGCTGTTATCCAAAATAAAGTAATAAATTAAGTCTTGCCTCTGCTCTTAATGATACGTAGCACTTTCTTAACCAATGGAAAATACCGGTGTGACCATAGCATTAGATTGTTACTACTGAATTTGCTTCAAGAAGTTAACGTGACTTGGGTTCTATTTAATAGAGCAATCAAGCCCTTGCTTTTTTAGATTTTTCTGTTTTGTTTTCTTGTACATAGGGGCTAAACTTCGCTGTAAATTTAGGCATTTCATTAATGAAATTGCCGTTGGCACTTTGCCAATAGGCCTTCGAAGATATGAATCGGACCCATTATGTATAACTTTGGCTACAATCGTAACCTCAACTGTTGTTTGTAAATAGAGCAAATTATGGTTGATGTTAGTTCAAACTATGAGAACAATGGAGTTGTAGAATATATGTAAATAATAGATGTCTTTCCAGATTTATTGTTCAAGCTAGTGTTAGCTAATTTGACAGCATCTTAAGCACGGTTTATGTCACATCTATTCTAGACAACCACTGAGGAGATTTTGTGTTTTCCATGATGCAGGAGCTATGAGCTGATGGAAAGGATATTAAAAGTATACATATATCGGGATGGTAGGAGGCCGATTTTTCACACACCTGAGTTGAGTGGCATTTATGCTTCGGAAGGATGGTTTATGAAATTAATGGAAGAAAATAGGAGATTTGTCACACAAGAGCCGCAAAAGGCACATTTGTTCTACCTTCCTTATAGTTCACGCCGGCTCCAGACTGCACTTTATGTTCCAGATTCACATGATTTGAATCCGCTTTCAATTTATTTGAGGGATTATGTCAATTGGATAGCAGGAAAGTATCCCTTTTGGAACAGAACAAGAGGAACCGACCACTTCCTTGTTGCTTGCCATGATTGGGTAATATTCAAACTTCGTTTTGCAAGAAAGAGAATACTTTGCTTTTTCAAGTCTAAGTATGAAGAAATAAAACAGCTAAGAAGAAAGTAAAACAATAGATAATGAGTATTGGTGAGAACGTGATGAAGATAAAAGCAACCATGTTCCATTATAAATAAAATAATTTTAAAATAATAATAGTAATTAAAAAGGAAATGCCATAGTAAAGCTGATAATTTGAACACGTGAAGGAGGATGACACAATATTGACTCATAAAAACCTTTCCTTTCTCAGTTTCATGAGGTCTCATATTTCTTTTGTAATATTCAGGGCCCATACACAACAACAGCGCATGAAGAACTATGCAAGAACACAATAAAGGCTTTATGCAATGCTGATACATCAGAGGGCATTTTCATTAAAGGAAGAGACATTTCTTTGCCGGAGACAATAATACGCAACCCCAGAAAGCCCCTCAGGTACATTGGGTCAGGCCGGCTTGTCTCCCAGCGGTCCATCCTCGCCTTTTTTGCGGGAAACATTCATGGAAGAGTTCGACCTGTTCTGCTCAAGTATTGGGATGGCAAGGATCCTGACATGCACATCTATGGCCCACTCCCTGCCAGGTATGAATAATCTTGTACAGCAGAGTGGTTTCACTTTGGCACATCAATGCTAGTTATCAATGCTCATTTAAATGTCGCCAATAAGAATGGTATTTTCAGTGGCTGTTATTTTTTTTTACACGCTATGACCAGCTTTAATGCTTTATTGGCCTTGAGTATGACTTTTGTTTCGTTTGGTACCCTAATGCCCTAAACCAATTATCTAAAATCCTTGCTGGGTTTATTTGTTTTTAAAATTTGAACAGGGTTTCCAGAAGAATGACTTACATCCAACACATGAAAAGCAGCAAGTACTGTATCTGCCCAATGGGATACGAAGTGAATAGTCCGAGAATTGTTGAGGCCATATACTATGAGTGTGTGCCAGTAATAATTGCTGATAATTTTGTCCTTCCATTTGAGGAAGTGCTTGACTGGAGCGCTTTTTCAGTGGTAGTGCCAGAGAAGGATATACCAAACTTGAAAAGTATTTTACTAGGGATTCCTCTGAGAAGGTACTTGAAGATGCATACTTGTGTCAAGATGTTGCAGAAGCATTTTTTGTGGCACCCAAGGCCAGTTAAATATGATCTTTTTTACATGATTTTACACTCGATTTGGTTTAATCGGATCAACCAGGTTCAAATTGAGAAAGAACAGTGATCTGTTACTATTGTCATGTGGAGATTTTTTGTTAGAAGATGGCTGACTTGAGGTATGAACTGCAACTTCCCTGGATCATTAGTTTTTCAGAAAAATTGAGCACTTGTACATCTAATGGTAAAAATTTCAAACAAAATTCTTCTATTCCTCCAGCTTGCACTTATTGACCATGAAGGCATGAAACGTAAATTTAATAAGCTGAGGTTTGGTATTTTACACATGTACTGCTTCATCAAATGCTCCTCATTGTTTACAAAAAAATTATGTTTATTTTCCATATATGCTATCTTATTATTTATATCTTTTCATGGAAGGGACCAAACACAAAACTTTCTGTTCTTGCTGTTCTGTTAATTTAAATTAAAAGTGTACTTAAATTCACACTTACTATTTTACCAAATCTTATCCCATTCCATGCTTCTATTTGTCATGAGAAATATAGGAAAAATAAAAGGTTATTTTTTAATGGTACAGCTTGTTACGAAACCTGTACCGGATCTAGTTAATTTTTGCAATGTAATGATGTAATCCTTAACTTGATAAATGTCTTAGTTATTCAAATATTCATTTTGTTATGTTCATGTAGGTTTGAATTGTCTGTGCCAACTGTATAAATAGCTAGTCGGCAACAAGTATGGACAATCAATTCTTTGATAATTCGTTGGATAGTCCTATCTTTTAGATAGTTACTAATCATTTGTAAATTCTTTTTAATAGGAAAGAAACAGTATCAATTAACTGCTGTCGTGTGAAATATGTTTTTTTGTAAACTATGCAATAATATTTCGTAAAGGAAAGGGTATTTTTAGCCGTTGTGAAACTGGGTGCTAATGCTAATTTGGCTTTGTCTTGTACAACAATAAAATGCTTTTTAGTGACCATTGCGCAACGTCAAATGCTGTTTGGAAGGCCAATCGAAATGGTTGATCTCTAAGATAAAACAATGGTTAAAGCTATTTCTGGTTTGCTCCTTAAACTAATGAATGGTCAGATTGTATACAGCTCATTATCAGGACCCCTATAGAAAATGCTATTTTGGTCTAGGACTCGTAAAATTAACCGTCTTCATTAAACAGGTTGTAGAGGTACACCTCTGTTCCTACCAACCTAAGATCTAAGCTTGACAAATAGAGGTCTGCTGTTACAGAGTTGATGTATCTTTAGGGAGACATGATGTAGGTTCTTTCTTCGACCACTCAACACAATAAATTATAAAAATAAATCCAAAAATTAGTAAGTGAAATATTGAAAGGATGCACATTCATTACGTTTACATTACATTAATTTACTTAAACCATTGTTAGTTTATTTTAATATGTTTAATTCAGATACTGCCATCTATTTAAGAATCATATAATCAATACCAATTGTTCTCTCTTCCAAAGTGGCAGGACAGCAATGAATCAGTCATAAATATTATTCTGAACGATTATATTTAATTGAACAAAGTACCAGAAGAGAACACAAAGATAAAGATAGCGAGAATCAGTCATAATATGAAAGTATGAAACCGATAAACTTGTTGGAATCGAGGGAAATAAAAAATAGTATCATTTCTTTTTTTTTTTAAGGCAAAAGAAAGTTTTATTTCATCAACAGTATCCCGTCCACAATTTAAGGAGACTAGGACTTTTAATAGGCATGCAGATATCGTATTGCAAACTCAAAACCATGGATGCATAAATAAATAAAACGAAGGTTTATATGATTTATTTAATTATTCTTAGTTGTGATCACATAGGAGTGAGCCTGTACAGCTTCTTGAATTTAGACAAGTCATTTCAAGTTGTGTAACGAAGAAACCAAAGGCACGACACAGTTGACACAACCTCTTTCAAGTACATATCTGCCTAAATTAGAAAACTCAAGTTTCAGTTGGTGTATCACTCTTCCCATATAACAGGGTTTTCCAGAACAACCACGGTTTCTCATATGCTTTTTAAAAGCATTACCTCGAAGTAAAGTAGGGGTACCCAAATTCACCTAACATAATGGATTTCAGGAGATCATTGCTGCTCCTCTCTTTCTACACATATGTCCTTTTCTTCTTCGCTACCATTGCAGTAGCCAACAATGACAGAAGCAAACTCCAAAATTATATGGTTTTTGTTCGATCAGCAAGTCATACCACCAATTCTGAGCATAAAAGTTCTGACTCCTGGCACAGTTCCCTCTTGTTTTCAGTTTGCAAAGAGTCTGGTCCTTCTCGGCTTATCTACTCCTTTAACACAGTTGTGAATGGCTTTGCGGCTAGACTAACAGAGGGGGAAGTGCAAGAAATGTCGAAACATCTGTGGTTTGTACGTGCCATCTTAGCTAATGAGCGGTACCAGCTGATGACTACCCAAACTCCAGGCTTCCTTAAACTAAGTGGGCCTCACGGGTTGTGGGAAAAGACCAAAAATATGGGTGAAGGTGTAATTATTGGTGTGGTCGACACAGGTATTGCACCGGGACACCCTTCCTTCGATGACAGCGGCATGCCACCACCACCAGCCAAGTGGAAGGGGCACTGTGACTTCAACAGCACAATTTGCAACAACAAGCTTATAGGTGCGAAGTCATTCTTGAGGGCTGGTGCAGAAGCAGAAAATCATACAGCTCCTGTTGATGGCGTTGATCATGGGACCCACACAGCAAGCACTGCTGCGGGTGCATTTGTCGGGAACACGAGCATTTTTGGGATTCCCATGGGTTTGGCCTCTGGAGTGGCACCACGGGCTCATCTAGCAGCTTATAGGGTGTGTACCCCAGATGGTTGTGAACCACTGGATGTATTAAAAGGAATTGAGGAGGCTGTGAAAGATGGTTGTGATGTCATCTCCCTATCAGTTGGAGGATTTTCCATGCCTTTTCATAATGACTCAATTGCTGTTGGGACATTTGCAGCCATTCTTAAGGGGATATTTGTTAGCACTTCTGCTGGTAATCTTGGGCCGTCGACATCTTCACTTGCCAATGAGGCACCATGGCTCCTTACAGTTGCCGCAAGCTCTATAAACAGGCGGTTTGTTTCTACAGTTCAATTGGGCAATGGGCTTCGGCTTGATGGGGAATCATTGTACCAACCCAAAAATTGGACCGCAAAGAAATTTCCGATTGTGTATTTAGGCAAAAATAAAAATGACTCAGCTGGACTATGCGTTAATTTGGACAAGGGGCAAGCCAGCGGCAAGATTGTTGTATGCGATCGTGGCATCAATGGTAGACTCGAGAAAGGCCAGGTGGTTCACAATGCTGGAGGAGTTGGCATGATACTTGTGAATACGGAGGCGGAGAAGTACCAAACGCTACCCGATAGACATATCCTTCCAGCCTCTGATGTTACATATTCTGATGGTATGGAGATCAAGAAGTATATCCAAAAAAGTAAGAACCCTGTCGCGACATTTATCTTCAGAGGCATTGTGCTGGATGACAAATGGTCTCCTTATGTCGCAGACTTCTCATCTCGTGGTCCTAGTTTACAAAGCCCATTTGTACTGAAACCAGATATTGCTGGACCTGGAGTAAATATTTTTGCTGCAGTGCCACCTTTGCTTGAACATGGCACGACGAGACAATTCAGCCTCATGTCGGGCACCTCCATGGCTTGTCCACACCTAAGTGGAATAGCCGCTCTGATTAAACACGCACATCCTAACTGGTCTCCTGCTGCAATCAAGTCTGCAATTATAACAACTGCATACGGGAAAGCCCTCAACGGGGGGCCGATCACAAACGGGAGCTACACTCCGGCTAATGTGTTTGAAATGGGTGCTGGTCATGTCAACCCCAAGAAAGCCTTGGACCCCGGGTTGGTCTACGACATAACACCAGAAGGATATATTCCATTCTTTTGTGGATTAGGCTACACAGATGACGAGATTGAAACACTTATTCAACCTTTACCTCCTGTCAAATGTGCGGCGATAAAGGCAATCCCGCAAGAGCAATTGAACTACCCATCAATTGGTGTGCCTCTAATAAATCGTACTGCAGTAATTTACCGCACTGTGACCAATGTTGCAGAGGCTCCTGCCAGTTACTCTGCTTTGATCAATGTTCCAAAAGGTGTTTCTGTCACTGTCGAGCCTGATATTCTACATTTCAGTAGAGTAAATGAAAAGAAGAAATTTAAGATAGTCTTCAAATGGGATGGCATTAACAAGGACGATATATTTGGAGAATTGAAGTGGGTCTCGGGTAGTCATGTTGTTCGGAGCCCTATTGCTCTCCAACTTCAAAGTTCAACTGTTGCTTGATTTCAGTTATTGCATTCTTTTTTTTTTTTTTTTTTTTTTTTTTGCTTTTCAGAACTGTAACCTCACCTTAATAGATTTCTTATAATCAGGTTAAATTCTTGAGACACTGAGATCAATTTGGGAGACAATGGATTTCGTATAATCAATTTCTTATATTTAAATCTTGCTTTTTGCTTCCGTTACCACGTATTTAAATCAAAGGTAGCGGAAGAAATAGAAAGGAGGGAAAAAGATTTTCATAAATTAATCTTATTAAGTCATTCACATAAGCGCATTGGCTCCAGATTTTTTTTAACAATATGTACACACGTGATTCCATGTTATATGCCACGAAGAAATTTGTTAACTATATTCACTCAGGTGTGCCGACGAAGAAATTGGCCCCAGCAAAAATAAACAGTTGTATTTTACGTTAAGTTTTTAGAACATCCTTATTAGCTTATTTTTTATATTACTTGTATAGTTGTATTCCGTTTTGAATGCTGGACCGGCTCAAACCGGAAGAGCTATCGAATAACATCATATGAAAAATTAGTATATTTTTATTATAATATGTTTTTAGTACTTTCCGTCGATATATAATTTTTTTGCATAAATGAAATCATATATATTATATTATTTCTGTGGTGGATTATATCAGATTTTCCTTTGTTCCTCATTCCTTAATTTTCCAGTTTTCAAATTGTTTTGATTGCAAAGAAGGAATCTACAAAGCCAAATTAAAAATAGTAAAAATATCTTTTTCATGGAACTACAAGCACTGATTTCAATTTCAATTTTCAAAAGAAATTGAATCGGCTGGTTCAAAGATGAACCGAAAAGAGAAGTAATAGGAAACAGTCTGTTCTGGTTCACCGGTTAATTCCAAAACCGTACAGAACAGGTCATTTTTCAGGCAGGTTTGGGATCCATTTTGAATAAGATTGGCTGTCGCTTCACAATCGAACCGGTCGAACCAGCAAGTCCGGTCTAGTTTTCAAAATATTGAATCATGCATCAGAGGTATTTACCTTTGTTAATTGGCGCATTCAACTTAATTTCTTGGTTCGCTTTTTTAATTACATAAATATATACATAAATGTGATATCTTGTCACCACAAGATTCATTTATTTCCATTTATAAGCGCATCTCTTTGTTCTTCATTTTCAAAAAAAAAAAAAGGAAGTATGATCTCTATATCATTAATAACTCTGTGCACCCTCATTCTTTCTGACTTCACTTGTTCCGTACAGAACAAAGTTTTGAAGAGGGGTTCATCAATCAGCCTTCTCAATTTTCATAATTATTTAAATTAAACGATCTCCACAAACTCTGATTATTTTATTACATTTGACAAGCAAGAAATTGGACGTTGCACCATCAATTCATTTGAATGTGTTGTCATCCAATCGCTGACTGTATTATCACTCTATCAGAAAGAAGACAAGACGAGAAATGCAAGCTTAGAAAATGCACAATGATTTCTTTAAATTAACAGCCACTGTCAAGTTTATCTAAAAAAGAAAACGTACAATGATCTCTTAGCTAGGGCAGTCATAACTCAACACGATTCACCAAGATCAAGGCCAGTCTAAAACTTGCATCTTTTAATTTTGTATAAATTGTTTGACTAAACTTAATTTACAGAAACTTTGATTCGACAACCCTGCTGATTTAATTATCTCTTAAATTATTTTTTGAAATAAATTTTAGCCAAATAAATGGATCCCTTATTCAATCACCTAAGCAAGTAAGATATTTGCATATTAACTCATATAATTACCCATATTAACTTTATTTTAGGTACCAAACAATAGCAAGTATGTATTTTTGTCATTTATTATTGATGGGAAAGAACAAATGATAAGGCAAGGAGATTCTGTTACGAATTATGATGCATTCGCAAAAAGAAGTTCATCAAGAGCTCCTTTATATTAGTTGAAACGGTTAGAAATATTGTGACATATAGGCATTTATGCATCCTTTTTCCAGGAATAAAAAATGTAGTGAGGGTTTACTCGAATAATTTAATTAACCATTCTATCACAGGTGATACTGATTGTTATCTATTTTTGAAAAAGAGGCACTGACACCGTTAATTCCTCCGAGTTAGAAAAAACATCCCAAGTACATAGGTAGTATAACAACACTTTTGTTAGTGAGTTACCTAAATTTAGTGGCTTAGTTTAAGTTTTAATCAATCTTCCTATTTAGGGGATCCTGAAAACTATCACGGTTTCTCTACGAATGCACATTATTTAAACTCTGCCTTGGCACCAAAAATAATTAAGGCCACCAACAACAAGCTCTGTAGCAGTCTAAGCCTTGAAAAAAGCACCAAGCTCACACCAAGCTCTCTCTCCAAATGGATTCTAAGAGAGCGTCCCTTCTCCAGCACCTCTACATCCTGATCCTCATTTACTCTTTTGGCTTCAGTGCCGTGGCAGCCAATGATGACCACAACAAACTTCAAAACTACATAGTTTTCGTTCGACCAGCAACAGATATTAACACTTCTGTGCTTGAAAATACAGAAAAATGGCACAATTCCCTCCTGTCAACTGTCTTCAAGAATTCAAGTGCATCTCGACTAATCTACTCCTACAATACAGTTGTGAATGGTTTCGCAGCTAGACTGACTGAGGAGGAAGTGCAAGAATTATTGAAACATTCGTGGTGTGTACGTGCTATCTTAGCTAACAACCGCTACAAGCTCACGACGACCCAAACTCCAAAGTTCCTTAAATTACGTGGGCGCGGTGGCCTGTGGAGAAGAACAAAAAATATGGGAGATGGCATGATTATCGGTGTAATCGACTCAGGTATCTGGCCTGATCACCCTTCTTTTAGTGGAAGAGGCATGCCAAACCCTCCAGCCAAGTGGAAGGGTCACTGTGACTTCAAGAGTAAATTTTGCAACAACAAACTTATCGGTGCCAAATCATTCTTGCGGGCGGGTGCTGAAGAGCAGAAGCACATCCCTCCCTTTGATACTGGTAGTCATGGGACCCACACTGCAAGCACAGCAGCTGGAGCTTTTGTGAAGAATATAAGTGTTTTTGGGAATGCCATGGGTCTAGCATCGGGGATGGCACCACGGGCACACATAGCAGTTTACAGGGTTTGTAAAGACGAAGAAAGTTGTGAAGAGCCAGATATATTAAGAGCAATTGACGAGGCTGTCAAAGATGGTTGTGATGTGATCTCTATTTCTCTTGGAGGCGAGTCAAAGCCTTTCTACGATGATCCAATCTCTATTGGGGGATTCACGGCCAGCCTCAAGGGGGTCTTTGTTAGCACTGCTGCAGGTAACGAGGGGCCCTTACCCTTTACACTCTCCAATGATGCACCATGGCTCCTTACAGTGGCTGCAAGCACCATAAGTAAAAGATTTGTTTCCACGGTCAAACTTGGCAATGGACTTCAACTCGACGGGGAATCCGTATACCAACCCAATATAAATATTTGGATGCCCAAGATGTTTCCACTTGTGTACCTAGGTAAGGTAAGAGACATCAAGTCGGGCCAGTGCTTGAAACTAGATAGGAAGCAAGTCAGTGGCAAGATTGTCATCTGTGATCGTGGTGGCAGTGATAGAATCCAGAAAGGCCTAGAAGTTTCCAACGCTGGAGGAGTTGGCATGATACTTGTGAATTATAAGGAAGATGGGTATGATACAATACAGGATAAGTATGAAGTCCTTCCAGCCTCCAACATCAATTATTTTGATGGTGAGAAATTAAAGAAATACATCCGTTCTACTAAAGACCCTGTGGCAACACTGGTTTTTAAAGGTGTTGTGATGGATAACATTCGGTCGCCTTCGATTGCCAATTTCTCATCTCGAGGTCCAAGCAAGCAAAATTCATTCATCTTGAAGCCCGATATTACAGGCCCTGGAGTGAACATTCTAGCAGCAGTGCCGCCTGTAAAGGCAGGCAAGAAAATCTATTACTTTGATCTCATGTCAGGTACCTCCATGGCTTGCCCACACCTGAGTGGAATAGCTGCTTTAATTAAAAAAGCACACCCAACTTGGTCCCCAGCTGCAATTAAGTCGGCTATTATGACAACTGCATATTGGCAATCCCTTGATAGAAAACCGATGACAAATGGAAACCATCTTCGAGCTAATGCATACGACATGGGTGCTGGGCATGTGGACCCAAGTAAAGCCTTAAATCCTGGTTTGGTCTATGACATTCATATAAAAGAATATGTTCCCTATTTATGTGGATTGGGCTACAGTGATGACAAAATTGAAGTAATTACTCATCCTTTACCGCCTGTCAAATGTGCAAAGACTAAGGCAATCCCTCAAGAACAATTAAACTACCCGTCAATCGTTGTGCCTTTGTCAACTGGTAATGCAGTTATTTACCGAACTGTGACCAATGTTGGAGATGAGAAGGATTCTTACAAAGCTAAAATCAAAGTTCCAAGAGGAGTTTCTGCAACTGTCATACCAGACACTTTGAACTTTACTAGAGTATATGAAAAGAAGACATTCAAGATCGTCTTCAAATGGGTAGGAGGTAACAAAGTGAATAGTTTTGGTGATTTGACATGGATCTCAAAACGTCATGTTGTTCGCAGCCCCATTGCTCTCCAGCTTGCTGCCGAGACTCTTGCTTGATTTTAATTATTGACCTTTATTATTATTTCTTTTGTTAGGAGGACATTGTAACTTCTACAAATCATTTGTTTCATATTCAATTTGAACTCCCCCACCAAAGGAATGAATAAATGAGAAAGATTGTATTGTTTTACTCTTATTACTGGTTTGCTTTTTCAAGTGCGAAAAGAAGAAACCGACGGTGTGCTTACTTTTCCTTAGATATCCATGTCATAATAATTAACTTTTAAGTTTTAACTAACTAAAGGATTTGTAAAATAAATAGATATAAGACGTTGATATGTAATTCAGTTAAACGGCCCATAGCCCAATACCCACAATTTCTGAAATTGGCAATTTTGACGCTATAAATGTTGAAATTCACTGAAGTATGCGATGAACCGACCATGCACCACCTTTTTTTTAGAGATACTTGGTAGAGGCTACCAAGTTGTGATCACGCACCACTTGAATTTCGCATAGTACATTGATTTGATTCAAAATATACATTAAGCTAAATATTAAACAAGATCAGGTAGAAGCCCAAGACATGCAATATTTTACAAAATAAATTTAAGAATTCTTACTTCATTAAAAAAACTCAGGCCTGTTTTTTGTGGGCTTGTGGCCCTTCTATATATGTAATCATGTAACCCTATACTTAACAAGATCATAAAATTTCTAAAATGTGCTTTCCTCAAAAGATATTGCATGCAAATTACCTCAATTTACAAGAAGAAGACAAACATTTATACATACAAATAAATCATTACGTATCTTGTTAGTCTAGGCAAGCCACCTAAAGAGGACATATGTAGATATGACTGAACTGAGAGCAACGGCAATAAAAGCCACGAAAGATACAACCACCGAGCCGTTGATCTTTTTTGTGAATTCATCGCCTCCGAATCTCGAGGACCAAATATCATTATGTGATGCTGCTACTGATGATGCCGACATCAGAAGGTATGCCAGTATCTACAGTAGGTGGATGTATGATTAAATTAGCCGAGCCAATTAACTAGCCGATAATACATAATTTATCAGGTTCATATTTAAAAATTAAGGAATGTAGTAGGAAATGGATTGACTAACTTGATCCATGATGAGATCGATGTAGTACGACAACGGTCTGGGGATTGCATGTCTCATGGTGATAACACGGTGGATCTCTAAAAACAACTGTATACTGGAGTATACAAATGTTATGACGTTCACTGTCAGAACATACCTGTCATTCAGTCATTGCATCAACAAAATATCTTATTTAAAAATAAAAGTAAAATATATATTATATATACATATTGATTGTATCTAGAGGAAACAAATTTTAAAATTGGGAATAAAAATCAATCAGCACTTGAGAATTTAAAAATTGATAAAATTAAAAGAAAGCAATTTAGATTTTGAAAGTCAGACTATGCTAGGTGTTTTCAGTCGTTTACCTAGTTGACTATTCAAACTTCAAAGTGTGATTTTTCTTGTTCTTAAATTTTGTTAATTCCGATTCTCAATCTTTTCTAAGATTTTGTTCCTTGAAATTGTTCCAAAGAAAGCAATAATGCATGTTGATCCTAGGATGAAGCAATATCTCATACTTTTAATAACTTCAAAAAGTGCACTTTGAATTTTTAATTAGCACAGTTCCATCTCCAATGCATGATAGAGAAAATTTCCACATGGACTAAATAATTAAAAATATGATAGCAACAGCCATAAATAATTAATAATATGATAGTAACAGTGATTAATATCTAGTTCGCATGCGCCTTCACCAATTAATTCCTAATGGTGACCACATGTGTTATAGAATACCACGATTATAACTATTGAGCAATGAAGAAGGTTATTCTAGTCCTACAATTAACAAATTAACAATGAATTGGCGAGATCATCATTCAAAAAGAAAGAAAAAAAAAAACAGGGGCGATAAGAACAATCCTGCACTTTACCCGTATCATTCCAACTTAAAAATGAGAAGAGCGCTGGAGCACCTTTCCATTTTTGACGTCAGCGCATTCCTCCCCTCTAACATTCGCTTCCATCTCTCTCCTTTCTTCTTTTCTCCATTATTCCTGACATGTTTCTCTCTCTCTCTCTCTCCTCTCCTCTATCTCTTGACTTTCGTTTTCTTTCATCTGCACTCTACTTAATTTATACTTATAAAATAATTTCTTATTATATCTAATAGACTTACAAAATGATCCCTTATTAAAACGATCTGACCATCTATACTTAAAAGATAATACCTTAATGTATCTAATAAATTGAAAATAGGAAAGGAGGGAGGAAAAGAGGAAAAGAGGAAAATTTAGAGCGGTATGGAGCAATTCCAAAAAAAATGGTAAAGTCATTTTTTAGCATCAATTACAATGCCTTGTTGAAGAGGCTATGAAGTACTGTGGTGATCTAGGCTTTGATCTATAACTTCCACATTTGACAAATGCTTTCCGCTGTCGGCGGATTGGAATCGGATCACATCTAGACAAGTACCCACTTCAAATTTATTAAGAACTAAAATTTTAAAATGAGTATACCCATTTTGGTCACAAATAAAGAATCGAACTAGGATCTTGAACTAATGAAATACCTTTCAATATTGCATAAAATAAAACCCAACATTTTAATGTTCTACAAAATTATCTTCGAAATTTATAAATTTTGTACGTGCACATGTCACTTATGACTTAAGACTAAAACCAATTGTTTAAATATCAAATTATCTAGTAGTTGTGGCAACTCGGGGACCATGTAGCGGAATTCTCCTTATTTTTATGATTTTATCATGTTTTTATAGTAAATTAATAATACACTCCCCGCGCTAGTCCCTGTGCTGTAATTCATTATACGGTAATCCAAAAAAAAAAAAAAGTATCGTATTGTAAAAAATGCTTTCCAACCCCCAATCCTGATCAAAATCTTTCTCAAGGGGAATTAAAGTAGCTTATTCTACTTTATTGTGCAATTGCTCTGATTTGGAAGTAGCATCTTCACTAAAAAGAAGATATAATTTTCCTTATCGCTTAAGTATCACTAGCAAGTAGCAACGTCGCTATATTACCGGTGCAATACTAAATTAATGGTCAAAAGGAATCTTGCTATTGCGGTATTGCCTCATCTCCCACGTATTTTTGGAATAATAATAATAACATTATGTTATGTCTTTATGAATTTATTATTTCTTTACTACACCTGGAAATCATCCATTTCCACAATAAAAAAACAATCAACGTTAATTGAAAAAAATAAACATAAACTAATCTGACTTACTGGTACTCCTCATGTCGGCGGTATGAGTCCCCGTCCCACCCCTCCGTCCAGTCGGCAGCCATGACTGAAAACGAAACCATACACAGCACGGCAGCCAACACCCTAAGCGCAACTGCTGCCCGTCTCACCTCAGCTCTCCACACCGCCTCTGCTATGACATAATTGTCGCCTCCTCCACTTCCCGACACCCCCCTGGGCCCATCACTCCTATCCAAATTCACTGTCCTCAGCGGTGAATCGATGGCTTCCTCGTCATAATTCACTCGTTTGTTGGTCTCGTTTACCGGATTGGATATCACTGCTAGCGAGGACGGAGACGGCTCTGACTCTGATAACGAATGTAAAGAAGGAGGCTGGACTTGAAACGACTGCTTAGATGATCGTAGATGAAGGGGGTAGAGTCTTGGTGAGAGTATCGGTTTGTGGTTAAGTTGGGTTTCTTTGTGGTTCTCTTGTCTGTTGTTATTGGATGGCGAGAGGGAAATCGAGAGGTGATTCGGTGACGGTGACAGGAGAGGGGATTTATTGGAATTGTTATTGCCGAGAGGTGAAGATGGAGGAATTGAGTGGTTGCCCGACGACACGGGCCCATGAGACGGTGATGAGATAGGTGATTGGAAGTGATTTGGTGACTTTTGGATTGATGATGGAAGGCCTTTGCCGGTCGGTGATTGGAGAAGGGAATTGGTGTTGTTGGTGTTGGTGTTGGTGTTGGTGTTGTTGACGGGAGAAGATGGAGGGATGAAGTGGTTGCCTGACGATGCGGGCTCGTGAGACGGTGACTGGAGAGGTGAATGGAAGCTTTGAGGAGGTGAGCGTGGGGTTGGTGGTTGAGGGGTTTCACCGGTCGGTGACCGGAGCGGGGATGGCGCCATGGCTTGAGGAAGTTTGAAGAGTTTCAGTTTAGAATTGGAGTATGGTTTAGAATTGGTATTTGAATGGAAGGTTTATGTTCAGTTTAGCCCCCTAAAATTCTTGGAATCAGGAATCATATGGAGAAACCCCCATGAATGATTTGTTTCGTCTTCGACAGTTACGCACTTACGCTCGATACATTAATTTACACTGTTGGTCTGTTTCTCCTTTTTTTCCTCCCCAAAAGATTTACATTATATATAATGGAGACATCGCCCCAATTGTTCAACTAAATGTATATTTATATAATATTTTAAAAAAATTTCATAATACATTTAATTTTTTTAAGAACATACATATTTGAACTCCATTAAAAATATTATCATTGATGCATTAATCGATCCTATTGAGAATAATATATTCATTTTTTTATGTAACTATAACTATTATAATGACTCCCATCAAATTTTCTTACTCTACAATTCAGTTGGTAATTAATCAAATATCAAACATAGTATAAAGAACCGTGTCGGGCTATTTAATGTGTTCTAGCGACACACAGTTTCTTCCTTGGATTATGTTTTTGATATGTGATCTGATACATACATCAAGTTCTGGAAGATAATTTTTGAGGTATCCGTAGCATGCAAAATGCGAAGATAATGTTTTAAAGCAACCGTTGCAAAATAATGCTAAAAAATATTTGTATGTGTATCAGTGTATCGAGAGTTGGTGTTACATGATGAATATGCTTTTTATTTTTACTAGACACCCACTGTTAAGCTTTCTAAAAAGAATATGACTTTTTTATGTCAATGAAATTAAATTTCATATGTCAAGCATTTCATGAGAAAAAGAGATAATTAGCGAGTAGACTTTGAAATGATACATCATCATGCATACGGTTCCTGATTATTGACCTAGAGCAAATTTACGGAATGATACTAACTATGAACTTTCTTTCTAAAAAAATGCTTTAAAATTGTGGACGTCATTATTGATTTCTATTCAAAAATTAACGAAGTATGTCTCTAGAAGTTCTATCAAAAAATATTTATAGTTATTTTACTATTATAATAAGATGTTAGAGAAAATCAACGAGAGCCTACATAGCTAACACTTAAGAACTATATATAGTCGTCAATATATGTTTTTATGTTCTCAAAATATTTTTATCATTGTTTGGTTGTAAATTGGTCCATTATATTTATAGTTATCGCACTCATCTTTATAGTTAATATTTTGTAATTTCACATATGATTTTGATGGTGGTGCATGGTGGTAGTTTTATGACGCTCAGTCGCTCACTACTCTAGATTGTGGACAAACTTAATCCAAAAAAAATATGATGAGGCATTTTATTTGAGACAAAATTTAGATATTAGTTTGCTTCATCTATGAAGCTGCCAAAGCGTAAGCAAATATAGTAATTTAAAATTTTATTGAATTCTCTTCATTTGATAGTCAAACTATTGATTTTCTTTTAGTTTTAATTTGTTTTTCCATATTTGTTAAGTTCTTGTTTTGAGGTAATTATTTTTTTCTATAATATGTCAAGTATAAAAATAAAATATACCCTTATTGAAAATCTAGAGAGTTTAGGGAAGAGATTGCAAGATGGCAATACCTGCGTAAGTGTTATGTATCTTTCATTATACTTGGTTTAGAGTCTCAATAGTGGAGCTCTGGGACCACATGAAAAGAACCCGTTTAGCGCAATAAGGTGCTTATTTGATATATGAAGGAAAGAATTAAATTATAAACAAAAGAAAGCAACAAGGTGACAACTTTAATCCCTAAAAAGATTTCTCACGAACTTGCTAATGGTTTGTCTTTTGAAAGGTAGGGACTTTTGAGATGTTTAAATTAGAAATTTATTGGGATCTTTTTTTTTTCTTTTTTTTCTTCTGATCCCTCAAGATGAATCTTTTTGAGTTTCAAAAAGATCCCACTCATTCTATGTACCTAAATAACTAACTAAAGGCTTTGCTTTTATAATTTGAGATGGGCCAAACATGGTCACTCACTTATCAATCGTCCGAATAATTTATATTAATAATTTATTCAAGATTATATAACTAGAAGTTTTAAAAATATTTCTTAATTTTTAAAATATGTAGAACCTGCGCAATTTTCATACTCTACTGGTTAGTTCTCGAATTACAACTTAGAAGAACAGAAGGGCAACTCAATCCTGGAGATATACTGTTTCATTAGTTTGGTCCAACAACGAAGTTTTCTTTCTTAGTTTGCTCTAAAATAATTCTTTGTCCCTAGTAATAACTTAGGACAAATTCTTATTCTGATTAGGACATGAACAAATTCTTTATTTCTAGCTTGCATTCAAAAAACAATGTCCATCTCTAGCTTAGAAACAGAAATTTATTCTGGATCTATACTTGTCCTCTTATTAGTTTTTCCTAGAAAAATAGGTAGGAAATTTGACTCTGTTCTACCCATATTTTAAAATATAACATTTTAATTTCTACAAATTTAGAAGAAAGTTTATTAAAAAGCACGTCAATAGCATTACAAATGGGATGTACCTGGGGCACAGGAAAAGAAAAAGAAAAAAAAAAGAGCGACGTTGCAGCACAAATAGCAAAAAGTAGGGCGTCCAACAATGTGAAATAAAAGAATACATGATGGAACATACGATCACGCAATCGAACCAAAATAATTCAAATGGACAATTAAGATTGCTTATTTGTGTGGTGGCACGTCAGCAAGGCAAATACAGGAATTTCCGCCACATGTCTCTCTTGCTGACTCCAAAGTCAATGAGTCCTCTCCCAACGACCAAAAATATTTGACGACTTGCTGAAGTAATTAAAATTGTATGACGTAGTTTGATCCGAAATCAGGATTTGTTTTGTTGGATATATATTACCGAAAGAAATTTAGATCTTTCAGATTTGGTTGATCTTCCTTGTTAAAAACATGTCCAATATAAAATATAAATATTGGTTTAAGTTCAGCGGGAGCGGGACCACTGAAAAATTTTACAATGATTGTCACATTTCTAATGCCTAATGCACATCGTCAAGAGAAAAAAAAAATAAAAATAAATAATTCTTTCATTTTTGGTCAGATAAAGATTGTGTAAACAAACATTCAGTCAGTCAAAGTCTTTATTTTATCTCTCCTTGACCGAAAGCTACCTCCCAAGTTCCTAACCAGATTTGAGTTTTTCCTTTCAATCTTACCTCTGAAATATCCAAAAAAGATCACCCCTCTTTTCCTTCTTCCTTAAGAAAAAAAGAAAAGTCCCTCTTATCTGATGGAAACTGAGAGTCTTCATCCTCAGCCAGGTACCAGTGATGACGAGAGTGATGATGGGTCGGATTCCTTCGACACACGACAGCTCATAGGAGCCGAGGCTGAGAACATGGAGATGCTGCCGGAGGTGGAAGGGCTGAGCATCTCAGGCGAAGCACGGTTAGGCCATACCGTCAAGGTTGTCGGCTTCGGCACGAATGGAACGGTTCGCTGTGATTTCGCTGTATGCCGTCTTAAGTCTAATTTTCATAACTTATGCTTATAAATTAGTTTGAAACGCCAAGTTAATTAATAGTCAATACTTAAATTTCATATAAATATTATTAGTGGATATATCCTAATGATGGTTTAAGATGATGGAAACTAATTAATTAGTTGAAATTGAGCTCAAATGGTCAAAGTCAAACTTAAATCAGCTGCTGCTGCATGCTCTCAAACTTTAAGCTGGGGGAGGATCAGAGAAGAGCATTTATTTAGTTTTGCTAATTTGAGTACATTTCCTAGATATGTCAAAAGATTGATTCTGAGCTTTACAAACAGGCTATATGGCCAAGCTAGACAGACATCCTGAGTTATAGTACATTTTTCCTTTCAACTATTATTGTTCTAATTAAGAAGCTGTGGGCCCGCTTGTAATATTCCATACACCAATATCTATACGCAGATGTAGTCATAACAGAAGCTCGTGGTCGTGGGTGGACTGGACAATTATTCGAATCTAAAATTCGTGAAAACACAAACATAATTCTAAAATAATTTGCTATTTAATAATGAACAATACAAAAAATATATTGAAAATTTCTGTAACAAAAAATAAAAACTTTCGTAAATTTAATTAATATATATCGGATAAATGACATGTCAGTATTTGGGGAATATTTCTGAGAGTTGAAAAATATTAACAAGGATCTCTTCGGAAAAATTGTTAAAATGTCTGTTATTTAAGATGGTATTTTCTTCTGACAGTTTGAGGGTCTAAAATGGGGTTTTATACTGATTTATAGCATGTACTATGCCAATCTTTTGCAAATGAATTATATATGCATCACGATTTGAAGCAAGCAGTTTGTACCAATTATTCAGACCACTAATTTAAAAAAATTGAAGCTGTTACTGTGCTACATAAGTCAGAACAGTGTATTTTCATTCATTTATTCTCTCAATTGTTGGCAGTGGTTGAGGTTGTATGATAACGGGAGTCGAAGCTATATTCCTGGTAAATATCTAAATTAATTTACTTTATACCTTTTTTGAACTTTGGCCAGGAAACATGTTAATTTTTTTTTTTTTTAATATCAAGTTAAATCTTGTTCTAGACTTCTAGTTATTCTTTTGCACTTGCGTCAAACTTTACTAATGAAAAATGACATTCTCAACAGGAGAGGAAAAGGCAGAGCACCTTGTCACAGCTGATGATGTGGATTCGTACCTTGCTGTTGACGTTGTCCCCATTGGGAGAGAAGAACAGATGGTAAGGAAAAGGTTTTCCCTTTTTATGTTATTTCAGTTTTGTTAAAAATTTCACATATTTTATCCATATTTTTCCTTTCTAATGTAGGGTGATCTTGTGAGGATTTTTGCAAATGAACACAGAAAAATTACTTGTGGTAACTTTCTTAAAACAATTCTTGATCTTCACACCTTCGAAGAAGAAAATAAATAAATAAAAAAGAAACTTGTGATTATTGTATTAGTATCCTTGTTATGAGTGAAATTGATTTGATATCTAATAATAACTTATTTCAGGCAATCAAATGCAAGATGCAGTAGAACAAAGCTTCTTTAATGGTCATGAATCATTTGACGTCTACTTAGTGGTAACAAAGATCTTTTTCTTTTTCTTTTTGCAATATTTCAAATTCATGTTATTTTACTTAATATTTTATTTACAGGAACATGATAATAGTAGTGAGAGAGTTCAATTGAAACTTATGAAAGATAGATTTATCATCAAGGATAGGAAGTTCTATACAGTCGTCGAAAAGAAGTTTCTGCCTGACATGACGGTAGACTAAAATTGTATTTTTGGTTTTCCTTTCATTTTTTTCCCCTTGAGACCAGTATTTATCTTCCAAAGCAACTTCGTGTATTATATTCAAATTATATATGTCTGACCCTAGGTAAAGCGCAGGATGATGTTTTGTTTTCTCTCCACATAGCATCATGCTTCTAAAGCTAATATTCCTAACAAACTAACATGCAATTTCTAATCTGCTAGATAACTATACCAAGGGAGAGCACAACTGGATTTGAAATTCATTGCAGTGGAAAAATTCAGTCTCTTTTGCTACAAGCAGATACTAGCACGTAAGAATAGCATCATATTTTGATATTCAATCCACATTTTTTTCACAAGTTTGTGAGCAGAAATGAACTGTCGATGTACATTGTAGTTAACTTACATCTGATTTTGACTAGTTTTTATGACCTTATTTATTTGTTGTGGTTTTTAGCCATTGTATATTGATGGTATTATGCTAGAAAACATTTTTTCTGGACTGAAAAACTATGAATAATAGAACAGTAAAGGCTAAAGGGGGTTTGATAAGAGATCAGCCCTGATAACAGATTGCCAGTGAAAATTAGTGCGTCAAAACTGTTAAGAGATTATTCCTGTATAACCAGATTGCCAGTGAGAACCAGTGTGTCAAAATTTGCATACTAATTTTCAAATAAATTGGCAGGCTAAGGGATCTTATTGTACTAATCATGAGATCATTTCTCCTCAGGGTAATGTCTTCACTTTTCTTTCGCAAAGGAAAATTTATGTTCAAGGTTATTCAACTAATCTATGTAATGAAATGACATATTAGAATTATCTAACCTTATCTCATTTTTACTTTCTTGTGAAGGCAACACAGAAGCCAAAGAAGAACAAACGAACTAATAGATGTCGTTTCTTTTAATGTATATTGTAATATAGAAATACCTACATGTATATTATTTACAAAAAAAATAGCATGCAACATGATAGTCAATTGGTTTAGGCAGGCCTTGACAGAACTTAGGTACTGTCTGCTAATATTGTGACTCCATACATCAATTAGGACTCTGATTTCAATCAGATGTCTAAGTAATTTACACCCTTATTTGCCCAATCCAAACCATCCATTTTTAATTAGACCTCTCCCCACCACCTATGTGCTGTGCATGTGTTCTAGCTCTTTTTACTGATATACGGTAACTGAATGTATATTCCATGACCTTCATTACAAGGCAATATATCAAATTCACCTGTTCTCTTAAAAATAATGACTAACTAACATAATAATGAAGATATTAATATGACTTAGAAGTCTCTAAACCAAATTAAATTTAACAATTAATTAACAAAGTATGAAGCAAAACCTTCTAAGATTAGAGTGAGACACTACAAAAGAGCTGTTTGAAACTGCTGGGGGGCACGTAGCAAGGGAACCCGGTAATCACCAGGCTCCCCAAGTTGCCCACAGGCTGCCATCTGGTCATCACCTCGGCTGAGTCGCAAGAACACAACACAACCAGCCTCCACCAGAACATTGCGGAACTCTATCATTTTCTCTTCAGGTGTTGGCTTGAATAGAGATCCCTTATGTGGGTTGAAAGATATCAGGTTAATTTTGCATGGAATCCCTTGGACTAGTTGTATAAGCCTCTTGGCATCATCTAAGCTGTATAATTATTGCAAAACAGAAGAAACATTTTTGAGCATAGTGTTTCCCCCCTTAATTTTGGTTTGACCTTTACTAACAATTAACTAGAGGAGTAATTCTTTAATATCAATCAACCGTATAAAGAGCAGCTGGTTATACAATGGGTGGGGCTAACTACAAGAAAAGGGAAAATAGGGAGGGGAAAAAGGTTTAAGATTCTAGTTGTTGCTATGACCAGAGAAGAAAAGAAAGGGAGACAACTGGTTTCTTGCAAGGTTGTATCTTATCAATAAGCTATAAAAGCAAATTTGAAAGGGTATAGATAAGCTAGATATGCAAAAATCAGAAACCTTTTAGGGAAAGCATGTAATATTTGAGCCAACCAAGTAATTGAAAAGGCATATACACATAGAACTATTAGGTAAAATTCAATGCGCAATGAACATTACAAAAGTCGAGGAAAAAAGTTCTAAAAAACAAACCTGTCATTTACTCCAACAAGCATTACATATTCAAACAAAACTTTGTGCCTGTGTTTAAATTGCAACTCTTCCCTTAGGGTCTGTAGCAGAACACTAAGGTTGTACTTTCTATTTACCGGCATGATCCAGTTTCTCACCTACATTATGAAGTTTGTTGAATTAAATGATCAAAAAGAGATCAAAGAATAAGATTTTTAAACTGTAAGATGAGAAAATGTAACAAAAAAAAAGTATGGATGCATAATAATCACCTCATCAGTTGTGGCATTGAGACTGACAGCAAGCGCACAATTGGATTCCCGAAGGAACCGTTTCAACTGAGGTACAAGCCCGCTAGTAGAGATGGTAACTTTACGAGGACTAAAATGAAGACCTTTATCATCCACCATTATGGCTGCAGCTTTTATCACATTGTCAATGTTGTGCAAGGGTTCTCCCATTCCCTGTAAAGCACATATGATAGGAAGGAAATACAATTGGAAAGCCAAAATAAAACATGTACACAGAAAAGTAAGTATTATTTATTGGTACGTTAAATTAGATTGAAAACTTATAAGCTTACCATGAAAACAACATTTGTAATAGAGCCGAATTCACTGGTGAATAATCTGCGTGCATGTATGGCCTGTTCAACTATCTCAGCTGTTGATAAATGCTTTCTCAGTCCCATCCTATCAGTAAAATGAAATTTAGCCATTAAGAGCAATTGCGAAGAGATAACTATTTACAAATTTTAATAAGCAGAGAAAAATTTTCATGCACCAAATATTAAAGATGTTACTAATGAGTTATGTGGAAACTAGTTCTTTCCAACAAAAGATACACTGTTGACTGCATTTCTTCAGGAAAGGCTTTGTTATGGATGCCTAGATTATCATGGACTCCTTTCCATATTATCTAAAATGCACAATAAAATATAATATACCTCCCAGTGTAACAAAATTGGCAATTCATGGCACATCCAACTTGGCTTGACACACAGACAGTTGTACGGCCCCTGTCACAGGGGATAACAACTGTCTCAATCACCGAACCATCTTCCAATGAAAATAAGATCTGCAATATCCTGTGTATTTTGAATTAGTTAGAATATTCTAGATATGAAAAAGTATGTATGCACTGTCTGAAAGATTGGGTACAAGGCACCATGTACAAGGATTGTATTAGCCATGTCATGACCAGTATCTGGAAAGGAGTCTAATCTTAATGTGCCGGATCTAACAAAATTTCATTCACCTTTCCTAACTGGAGTTGGTGCTTTGTATTATTTTCTTCTGTTTTTGTTTTTTCCTCAGGGCATTACCTATTTGAATGAAATATTTATTTGCTTCTTTAAGCACTTAAAGGTCACAGCTGATATCATAATTTGGCATGCACGGGAGAGAGAGAGGGGGGGGGGGGGGGTGGGGGGCTTTGATGTTTCAGGCAGACCTTTCTTGTCCCATCTGATGCTTTTATAACATCTTTCACTGTTAGTGCTTTCAGAGAAGCATTTTCATCTATCATCTTTCTGAAGTCCTTGTTCAAACCTAAACCATCAAAAGATCATGAAATGGTAGTTGGTACAAAATCTCATTAAAATAGTAAGAATAATGGATAAACGGACAAGTAATAATTTTTACCAACATCTCAAATTTTCTGCAATAATTGACATCACAATTTTGTTATGGAACAAATTGTCAATTTGTTAGAAACTTCTTTTGTAATGGTCTGTTAAATTATTTCCAGTGCACTTGTGATGTTTACAGACAACTTTTTCTTGTATTTACACCAAATACAAAAATTTGTTTGTATCTATATTAGTGCATTATAGACAAATAGTATCCATCAGTGTATTATAGTGAGCTTGATATACTTCATGAATTAAGGAGGAGTTCATAAATATAAATATTATAGTGAAGAGTCATTAGTAGCAGGCCTAAATGTTGGTCATCAGTTGCAACATTAAAAACTAGGGATTGTAGAGAGAATGCGCAAATACTATGTGTATATGCAAAAAAGTTTAAAGAAACTTTATCACTGACAGACCACCTGTTATCCTAATTGAGAAGACTAAATCAGGCAATCAACAAGTTTGGACAGTTTAAAGCTAAATTATAGTAACCTTCCAATTCATCATTAGAGAGGGCCCATGTGTTATTCCCATAGAGGCACTTCCAAAGCATCATGGCCTGACCTGACCTAAACCCATGCGACAGAACCCATTTCTGTCTCAGAAAAATTTGAACAACAGACATAAGCAACCAAAGACTAGTGTTTGGTCTTGTAAATGATACAGACATTCATGCATGCTCAACCAAAAAATAGTCGATATTAGCATTCTTAATTTTACATTTCCATTGGTGTGCTGGGTAGGTATGGAATTTTCAGCAAATTGACTGCCAACTTGACTAGAACAAATTCAAAATAAGTTAACTAAATTATATTATTTAGTTTCTCATATGGCTAGCTGGGTTTTTAATTGCAGATTGTGGTTAATGGACACTGAATGGTGCCAAGTCGAGAGGAATTATAACTTAATTGGGGTTAACCTCCATGGCCAGTACTAGTTGAGAATAAATTAAATTGAATTTGATCTTACATTCATAACTTATAGCTCAATTTGATCCCAAAAAAAAAAACTTCTCCACAAAAATATAAAAAAAGTAAAAGCAAAATATATATAATATACTACAGGTGACATTATGATAAGAAGGAACTTACATCAAGCTCAGAGAAGTCCATTTCCTTCAACATAACCTTGGAATCAGCACAAACACCTGAAACTAGATGGATAAAACTCATCAGCTGAAAGTAAATGATACACCGAAACTAGGGATTTCAGAACACAAACTAACCAGGAGTCGAGGAGCGAAGCGGACGGCGGCACAAGCCAGAGAAGGAGCGTTGGAGGAAAGACAAATGAGAGGTGGAGGAATGAAGAGAGAGGGAGGTGAGACGGAAGGCGCCGCTTCTCATCAGAAATGTCGCCATGGGAGAAGCACTACTGTGGACTTTTTTCCAAAAGATTTTAGGGAGAGTATTCTCTTGCCCACTTTTTTAAGGTTAGTAGAGTGCCAATTTTTTATCCGAACTGTTCGATCTAATCTCGATGGTTAAAATTTTTCGGGCCTATCAATATGATATTATGCACGGGGCACCCATTAAGCTTTGAAATTAGATCTAAAGGTTCAAATAAAGGTGGGCACTCTACATATCATTTCCTAAAATTATAAGAGAAATGCTAGTGTCTAATATATTGGACGGATGGGTCCGTCCAATACGATCGTTTTCACATTTTTAAAATGCAAACGACCGATCCGAACTATTCAATATGTTCTTCATATTGACAACTTATGAGAAACCAATTTTTATATTTTTTTTTGAATTTTTTTACTTATTTTTTGGTATTTTGCAAAATTCATGATATAAAAGTTTTGGATCGTCCAATAATAACGATTTTCAAAAATATCAAAAAAATAGTAAAAAAAATTAAAAAATTGTAAAAATTAGTTTCTTATAATTTTTCAATATGAATAACATATTGAATGGTTCGGATCGATTGTATTAGACGAACCTCATCTGTTCAATATATTAGACTCTAGCATTTTGATAGAGATTTCAGAACCTAGGTACCAAATGAATTTATACCCCGTTTCTACCCTACTAGTCGTTGGGGTAAAACTAAGGGTCGAAACTAAGGGACGGTAAAAATGATTACCGGACTTAATCGTTTTTAAAAGCTAGACAAGATAATTTTTTATGGAGGTTTTGAATTAAAAAGACAATATTAAATAGCAATTTAAAATGAGAGAAATAAAGAATAAAATATTTTTAGATTTGTTTTTATATTTTTCTGGACTCAAACAGATGCAAGTAATGTCCTAGGGTTGCGTGTTCAATTAGTTTAGCTCTAAAGCACCTCTGCCTTCAGTTTTCACTTGGACAGAGGCATATTTTGGACCGAAATGCATGGATTTCGGACCGAAATCCATGCTCTTCGTGCCAAAACTTGCTTTAGACCTTTTCTTCCGACTTGATATTTTTACACAGTACTATGTGAAGGTTACTAAATGACCAGACCTAAGTTTTAACCTCAGCTGTCGCGATTTTGGTTCTAACTTGGTTTGAAACTCGGTTTTTACCACATGAACAACTAATCCTAAACTTTCGTGTCGGGTTTTAGTTATTCAAGTATGTTTGGTTGGATTTCTAGAGGTATTTAAAGTCCTGTCGGATCAGTAAAAGTTTTACCTTTCGGTCGTAAACTAACCTCCTCTTTCGAGCGATTGGCTTACCTCAAATACTTAACTAACCAATTGTTTGTTATAGTTTAATGCCTTACTGGTGCTGCAGTTCATCAATAGGTAAACGATCAAGCAAACAACTAAATTAACCAAGCAAGATATAATTCTCAACAAAACATATCACATAGAATAATATAAAGCAATCAAGTCATCACAAAATACTAAACTAATCTACTAACTACCCCTAAGACATCATAAAATCTAGCCTAACATGTTCAAACAGAAAATAACAAGTATAATGCGAATAATAAAGATACAAGCCATAAAATAATGAAATATGAGCATAAAAGAGTAAACCGAAGGATCCTTATGCTAATAATCTCTGTTCTAGGGCAGGGAATCGATGGAGAGTCACAAGATTGCTGCCGTCGCACGCTAACACTGCTGCTCCTCAAGGAAAATCCACGGAAAGAGCCAAAAACGAAGCAAAACGATGGAAAATAATGGTGTCGAAAAGTGGGAATAATGTCCGATCCTTTCTGGACGAAAATACGTGCCTAAATATCCCTATGGAAGGTCAGGGAGGCGGCTAGGGCAAGGAATTCCCTTTCCTTTCTCGAAACTTTCCAAAGTCCACTTTCCATATATGGATTTCGGACCGAAAATCAGGCACTGATTATGTGAATTGGGGTGGAACCAGGGCCTTCGCGCGATATTTGATCTGTGTCGGCCCATAGAAGTCTTTTCTGGTCCTCGGCACGTGTGTGTGAGCCGGGAATGAGTCGTCCGGCTGAGGATTAGGCTCCATTTTTCTTGTTTAGCGCGTTTTGTCTTCAATTTCTACGAGAATTCTACAAAATAAAGATAGAAACGGCGGCAGTACCAAAATCTTGGAAAACACAGTTAATCATGAGCAATTGTATTGGTTTGAGTGTCATTTTGATGCTAAGTATGGTTAAAATATGTATATAAATATGAGATATCACATTTGTCAAAATATAATCTTTCTGTGACCCCTTGAACAAGGAAGGAAGCATCATATCAAGGCCAATATAATATACAATAAAATAATGTATTAAATTAATATAATTCTGTAACTATATCAATTATGTTGAGACAAGAATATTATCAACAAACTTGATAATAATTAATGGATTAGACATAGCATTAATTTAGTTTCTTATTATCCCTTGAATAATCAATTGTAACGACATTTGTAATTTATCATTCAACATATCATATATGTATTCTCTAATACAATAAACTAAACGTAATGCTGTGTTGAGTAAGAGTTTCGTATTTTGTGACATTCGATCAACATCCGCTGCGGTATATTTAATTCTCTATGTTAAATTCATAGGTTAGACATGCATATAGGTTTGTACCTAGTCTAAACCTTCAACATTAAAATGAGACAAACTATTTTTTTATTACGATAAAACATAATTTTTTATTATTTTTAACTGCCAGCATTTTACTTTTTTTAAGTAAAAAATGAACATAATTAACTTGAGCTTTTTTTCTGTCAAGGTACCATGAGTGCAAGCATTATCCTATTTTCTTTCTAAATATTAATAGCTAAAAGAGTACACTTTTGTTATTTTTAAAGTCAAATAATGCTTTCTAGATTTAGACGAATCTTTTAGATTTGCGTATTTCTTGAGGATGATTGAGGTTGACTTTGTGCGTTCATTGGTAAATCCATTTCAAACAAAATTTTGTCATCTAATTAGAAATAGACATAATTAAATATTCTAGTTACTTTAGAAACACTCATCGGTCATCAGGAAAGTGTGCATGGTAAATTGGTAATGCATTAATTTTTTTGATGTAATAGTCTAAGATGCGCTCATATATAGACAAATAAAGAAACAAAATAATGTTATAGATAATAAAAATATGTTGCTTAATCTATACAAATAGATTTGTTATTCAATTTGTTTCTTTATTAGACGGAAAATCAAAATATATTATTGCTTCGTCTGGCGATTGATATCCAACCACAAATCAAATCGATCGAACGGCAGAAACATCTGTTTACATGCTAGACCTAGCGTGTAGTACCTCTACGGTCCGTGCGTTTATAAGTACTAGCTTAAGATGCCCTCATATGTGGGCAAATAAAAAAATAAAATAATATTAGATAATAAAAATATATTGCTTAATCTATCATCGATACAAACACATATGTTATTTAATTTGTTTCTTTATTAGACGGAAAATCAAAATATATTGTTACTTCGTATGGCGATTAATATCCGACCACAAATCAAATCGATCGAACGGCAGAAACACATATTTACATGCTAGACCTAGCGTGTAACATCTCTACGGTCCGTGCGTTTATAAGTATAGTAGAGAAGTAAATAAATACAGAGATGTTATAATAGTCCCTAGAAAGGGTCAACTTTTCTCACATTATTACTTTTGATAATAAAGGGTCAACTTTTTACAATACTCTAATATTTTTTTTATGATAGAGGTGTTAAGCCTTATTCTCATGATATTCTCGCGCATCAAATAATGTCAAACACGTTTTGACTTGGTCAAAATTCTAATATTAAATGGTACAGTCTAAACTGAAATCGACAAGCGTGTGCTTTATGTCATGATTAATGTGCCTCACTGTTTGACCCTAAAAACCAACCCTGAAAACCAAATCCAAATTGCTAAAACCAAATTCAAATAGCGAAAACCAAAATTCTAAGTTTCCAAAAATCAAATTCGAATTACGAAAAATACCAAACAAACTTCAAAAATTTCCAAAATTTACTCAAAAATTTCCTAAAAATTATGATGAATTATCATGATTTTAAAATCTCAAAAATGTCAACAGAAACTCCAAAATTTGCAAAGAAACCCTAAAAATCTACAAAATTCCCGAAAAATATCTGTGAGGAATTTTGCAAAACCCTTTGAACCATTAAATTCCTCACATTTTTCTGAGTTCACCCATAAAATTTTGTCCAAAAATACCCAAGGCAAGGCCTTCAAATAATTTATTTAGGATTGACATCAAGGAAATATATTAGAAACCATGGAAATTGGAAGAAAATCCCAGAAAAAAATCAAGGACCCTGTCGGGTACGTCCATTGGAGAGGATCCGGGCGGAAAAGAGAAGGCGCTGGGTATTAAAAAATTACCATCCCCTAGAAGTGTTGGCTGCACCTATTCCATGCACCGAATACACTAAATTTCATCTCTCTTCACTGGCTCACAAAAGAACGGGAGCACCCATCTCTCAGTCTCTCATTAAACCTTACAGGCAGGGCCCGCCTGTAAGGGTCTTCTTCTTCGTTGGTAAAAAAGAAATAGAAGGGAAGAGCTGCGTTTTTTACCGCACACGTCGGGTGAAATCACAAAACTCGGCAACGTGGCCTCCTCTCTGGCCACAGACGCAAAACCAGACTCGCCTGCCCATGGTTTTTCAATTCTAAACCCTAAGCGCAGCCCATTCTCCACCATTGATGGAAATTGGACGATGGCGATTGGCTCGGGCTCAAGAAATGTAACCCTAAAACCCAGCCTATTTAAACCCCGGAAAAAGCAAAAAAAAAGAGGAGGAGGCAGCCACGAGCTTATGCTAGGTTTAGACTACTGCTATTGTACTCAATTAAACTAATTAGGGTTGAGTTGTGAGAGGCATTTGATCAAACAGTTTTAGAAGGAGAGAAGAAGGTGAAATTGAGGAATCTTTGCTTGTAATCGTGCGAGTTTGAAATAAAGAAGTTAATTTGAATTGCCAATTTGCTGTTTTGACTGTTCTTTTCTTCAACTCAGCCACCAAATAATGGTGTGCTCGAGTATATGGGATGTAGCTCCTTTGAGCCATAGTCTGAAGCCTAGCATCAGCCATGGCCATAGGATGGTTCTAAAAAAGGTGTCCCATGAAGGTTTGGAGCCCAGCTCCTCGCTTCATGTGGCATTCTTATGTTCAAAATGAAATTAACTATGGCTGCCATTTAAGAGTTTGTAGCCTAGCTCAACTCTCTTGTAGAAGCTTTAACTTGAATTGATGTTGTGTCAGAGCCTAGCTCTGGCCTGGCCATGTTCAAGGCGTCAATAAATTTAATAATGATATAAAAAAAATGAATGAGAAAAGTCATGTTAATTCCCATCAGCTGCATGGATTTTAGTAAAACTTATTTCTTTTCTGGACTGTAGCGCACAATTGAGATGATAACAAGGACTGTCCAGTAAAGGAACAAAAAAAATTAAGAATTGTTGTTAGAAAAAATGGGTGTCACAGTAAATTTCATGTAGATGTCAAGGTGATAACTAAGTATTATGACCTTGTGTCCAGAAGCTAAATTGTTCAATTATGTTGAAAAGAATTAGTAAAGGATATTAATTCTGGGTGTATATAGTGATGTAAATAGCTTTTATTGTAACAAATAAGGACATGAGGAGTGGAAATTGGTGACCAAAAATGGTACTTGTACCAAGCATCTGCCGTACCAATGTGAACCGTGTTAAGTTTATGATATAAATATCCTTGTACCAGACCACATCTAGCACAAGGCATAAAACAAAAAGTAATATGCTGCCTAGAAATCTTCATTGGTGTAATTCGGTGAAGGAAGTGACAATTTACATACAAGCACGTTAACTAAGAAGAGTATAGCTCCTGGGACCCCTCCAAACTCAACCATTTATTTTAGTTTGACATCGGTACCAATTCACTTTTGAGCCGTATCAAACCAACGGTCCCTCCACTGATTCAAGCCAACGCAACACAAACCAAGCTCACCGTCGTACTCTCCTCACTCCCACGATTCTAACGAGCTATGTCTGTTCTGCTACGGTGGCTCCTGTCGCCGGAAAATAAAAAACTAGAAGTGCAGGGGTTGAACTGAATAATAACTTTATATTGACATGATAAAAACTCGAGTTTCCCACCAAACTGAGGCGACGTGACAGAAATGGAGTTCACCGTAGTGTTCATTATCTCATCACGGTTCTAAGGAGCTTAAGTTCGTCGGAGATGGTTGGCGGAGTTGTCGGAATCTCGCCGGAAGGGACTCGGCCAGAAAATAAAAAAAGCGAGGGGCTTATTCATGAAATTCCATCTCCTCAAATTGAGTTAGGCGCCAGCCTCTTTGCCACATCAGCACCAAATCAGACCCACGCAGCAGCCACCTCAGCTCCCTTTGCTTACGTGGACAAATCAAATAATTCCAAATAAACAGAAACTTTGAAAATTCATTAAAAATAGTAGAAAACTCAGAAAAATTCAAATAAAATATCCAAACATTTCTAAAAATCCAAACAAACTAAATTCACTGATATTTTGATATAAAAATCTATCAATTTATTGGTCTTTTCTATTTTTGAAGTATTTTCAAAAATTAAATGAATTTCATAAAATTCTAAAATAATAATGAGAAATTCAGATAAATTAAAATAAAATGTCCATAAAATTATAAAAATTCAAATAACTAAACCCACTGATATTTTGATGTAAAAATTTGCTAAATTAATGGTCTTTTGTATTTTTGAAGCATTTCCAATAATTAAACAAAAATATAAAATCTCTAAAATGATATCAAACAAATTTTGTAAAATTCTAAAATGAAGTCAAAATTTATTTAAACTCTCCCAATAAATTTCCAAGCATAAAAAATTAGATAATCACAAAATATAAATAATTTCAAAAAAAAAGAAATATGTCAAATGTCAAATATTTTCAAAAATAAACATAATTAAAAATATAAAAAGAAATTCCAAAAGTCTAAAATTAAAAATAAGGATAAAATGAAACTGTGACAATGGTAAATCCCAAAGCCAAAACCGAAACCTCTTCACTAGAGAAAAGACGAACTCTTCAACAAATCAAAATCAACTTCAAGCGAGTCCAAAAGCTAGAAACCCTGAAATTCAAACTCAAAATCCAAAAACCATGAAACTCAAAGCCAAATGACATAAACTATGAAATTCAAATTCAAAAGCCGAAAACCTCGAAACTCAAATCCTTATTCTCACAAATGTCTCAAAATAGTCCCGAGAACTCAAAACTTTGTTTCTACAAGAGACCCAAAATAGTCCCGGAAACCAATCATTACAAGCAACCCAAAATAGTCCCAAGGATTGTCAAAACTCAAATTTCCACAAGCGACCCAAAATAGTCCCGGAAATCTTTTATCACAAGTGACCCAAAATGGTCCCGAGAAATTCAAATCAAATAAAAAAAGGCCCAAAATAGTCTCAAGAAATCCAAACTCAAATCCAAATTTCACAAAGGCCCAAAACAGCCTTAAACAACTCAAAACTCAAATCAAATCCAAATGGCCCAAAATAGCCTTGATAAACTCAAAATCCAAATCCAAATTCTACAAAGGCCCAAAATAGCCTCAGAACCGAAAACCACACCCGACATCAAAACTAAAACCGAGTCTATTAAAATTCAAATTCAAAATTATTTAAGCGTCCTCAATTAGGTCCCGTCAATTAGATTTGGTGCATTCAATTGAGTCCGGTCTAAGCCAAAAGAAGTAAACCCCACATAAACACGAAATCATTTTAGAAACGATTTTCCTAGCCTATTACATATAATTCTTTAGATCCCTTAATCAGAGGTTTCCGTAGGCAACTACGGGGTAATTAACAATAGGGGCTTGCGCCTATTGGAAAGAAATGACCCGCTAAATTAATAAACCCTCGTAAAAAGCGACTCTTGTTCTGGTTCTCTTGTCGTCAAGAGACACTCAGTGCGGAGATCGAACCTTAAGGGGGGTGAATCTAAGACTTGTTCTAATTTCTCGAGTAAAACCTTTCATTCTTCGAGAGATGACGAAAAAGCCCACACACTCACAAAATGGAAACGAGTTCATTTATAAAGGCATAAAAGAATCATAAAAATATTTATGAAATGAATTGAGAAAAATAAGTATTAAACCTGAAAAAAAAATATTATTCATCTTCTTAAAAAAATGTTCTCAATAATAACAATATATATGTGTGTATAGAATTCGTAAAGGCTAGCTTACTAATAATTACTCATAACCGATTTCTTGGCATAGTTTATACTTTTAAGAAATACTAGAGTTCAATACATAGAATGGAAGGAGTCTGTTTAATATGATTACTTTCATGTTAAAATTTTGAATGACCGATTCAAATTTTTCGATTTGTTCACCATATTGAAAACTTATAAGAAATTGAATTTTATAATTTTCAAATTTTTTGCTATTTTCTCGATATCTTAAGAAATATATGACACGAATATTATGGAAGACAAACTAAACGATTTGAATTTAATTTTAAAAGTGAGAACGATAGGATCTAAACATTTCTCTTTCTCTTATATACTTTATTATACACACTTCTCGTGTATATTTTATACCAACTTGTGGTCCGACGTTATTCGAACGATTCGCACGGAGTTCATCCCGTTGGAGAAAGGGACCCACAAGCCAGTAACAGACGGTGCGGGGCTTTGTATTTGCAGCAATCGAAAAATTCAGGTTATCAGCTCCGTGCCACGCGTATCCATTTTTTTCTTTTGTTTTTGTTATCATCAGGGTCGAATTTCCATTTTTTTTTTTTAATAATTTCCCCCAAATGTTTCTTTTAGCGCAGTGACAAGCGTTGCCTTCATGGCAGCACCCCCATGTGCTCACATGGCACATAGACATTCAACTCCAGCCCTTCTTAAATTCTCCCGACTGCACCCCTTCTAAACCATTTACAACTACTTTCCACAAGTAGGACCCACATGTCATAACTCAAATATTCATACACCGGGTGTAGGGAAGCTCCTTTCCTCCTCCTCTCTAGAAAAGAAAAACCGCAGTCTTTCCCCTGGAGAAGCGAAACGACTAGTGAAAAAAGAAAACCAAAAACCAAACACAAAACCGAGAGACCTCCAACACAACACAACACTCTCGCTAGTTCACTCACACAAGAGAGAGAGAAGAAGAGAAAGAGAACTCGATTTCTTCCATCGATCGAGAGAGAGAGAGAGAGAGAGAGAGAGAGATGAAGGAAGGAGGAGGAGGAGGAGGGGATGGATTTGTACGGGCGGATCAAATCGACTTGAAGAGCTTAGACGAGCAACTGGAGAGGCACCTGAGTCGGGCATGGACGATGGAGAAGAAGAAAGAGGAGGAGAGGGAGAGAGAGAGAGGAAGGCAGAGGGAGGAGTGGGAGATCGACCCTGCCAGGCTGCTCATCAAGGGAGTCATTGCACGTGGCACCTTCGGCACCGTCCATCGCGGTCTCTACGACGGCCAGGATGTCGCTGGTAAACAAACCTACCTCCCACTGCAATCTTTGTTTCCATCTTTTTTTTTTTTTTTTACACTTTAGGAAACTGAAATTGCGAGCATTGTGTGTGTGTGTGTGGGTGGGTGCCGCTGTTTGGTGAAACGCTAAATTATATTAATATATCTCTCGGGTTTTCTTGAAAATATTCCACGAGGGACTATGTTATTATTATTATTTTTTTTTTGTAGGAAAAAAAATTGGTTGAATTGTTGATCAAATATTTGAACAAAAAAAAATTTGTTTATTTTATTTAATGACGGAGGAGTTCTGTTGGAATGATCCTCTTTGTTTGCATTCATTTTGGACGTAGCATCTTCTAGTGAAAGCTAAACTTAATTTTTGTACGGGCCCTTTGAAAATTTTAGCGAGGGCATTCCTTTCATTTTTAATCACATAATGGTCAATTTATTTCTTATCTTTCTGACAAGAAATTTTTTTAAATGATTTTGTAAAGGAAACAGCAATATGAGATAACTTAGCATCTCTCTTTACAGAAGTATTTCCTTAATTTAATCGTCAGTGGTATTGCTGGATTGTTCCATGAAATCATGTAATCCTGCGAGGTTTGGTTAATCTGCGTGTGTACAGATTGTAATTGATTAGGTCATGAAATAATCATCTGTTTGTCGTAATAGACCAGTGAATTGTTTTCTTATATTTTTAAGTTTCTCAAGGAATTATGCTCTAACAGTTTGAAACCAAGTCCTTGTCAAAAGTTTAGACTTTACTCTTGTTTCTGGCAGTTTCTTTCTACTTGTCATTGTCTTGCATTTAGTAACCCAACTTTGGCTTGGCTTACCAAAGCACTAAGGCCTAAAGTCTAAATCTTTAATGAGTATCATGGTCTTTTTGCTGGACTCTGGATTATCTCCATAAATAAGCAAACAATTGAACAATCAGAGCTGTTGAGGACCATCAGATTGAGGTCAGACAGTCCAGATTTTCCCTTACTTTGTTAATTTTTTCCTTACAATTGGAGAGAAGTCCAAATTCTCTTTCCATCTCCTTAGCCCCCTTTTTTTGTGCTATCCTTTTCTAACAAGACAGGACCTGTGAGCATAACTAGATAAGGATCACTTTTGTTGGTACTTTCATGTGACCCAAAATCAACAACTATTGGCCTTATTACGTGATGCTAGTTTTAGACTTGTGATACCTTGTGATCTTGTTAAGTTGGTGAGAGAGAGAGAGGGAGAGAGGAGTCAAAGGCAGGTGATAAGGAAAGGGCCCCCTATGGACTCTTTTGGGATTGTCCAGGATCTGTTTTTGTAGAATGTCGGTCACACAGTCTGGGCTTAATTTTGTTAAAAGATATTGGTCATTTATTTCTGAAGTCATTATTTTGAGTTATTAATTATTCATTAATTCTGAACCTGACTTGTTCTGACTTCTTGTAAGTACGAGAATACAACCAAGAAATGAAGCTTTAGATAGATGTTTTGCCTTGCCTTTGACCATTGTTTGCATATTAAATGCAGCAGTTTTAATTTATGTTGATGTCACATGTTCTTGAATTTTTTACATAATTATATACCGCCATTACTAGTTTAACTACATTAATTCCTCTGTGGTTCTACCTAATTCTAACCTTAAATATTAATATGAAATAATATAGTAGCAACATTTGTATCACACAGGATCTAATTGGAAAACATAGCATGTAGACCCACAAAAATTTAAAATCAGTATGCCACTGTAAAAGGACAAGTAACATGCATGGCTGTTTAGAGTTTAGAAAATATCACCTGAACCCCTTCTTTCTTAGTTTATTGAAGCAATATTCAAACTACTGCTGCTTCCCCATTGTGTCTAAATCTAATGTTTGACAAGTATAGGTGATGAACATACAGGTTCAATTTTGCTCCAGTTGGGGTTAGTTCAGGTTATTTTCTTGATATGCAGTGGGTTAGATCATTTGGGCGTTTCAATTTTATCAGGTTGGATTTGGGTTGGGGTATGGTTTGCCAGTTTTAGGATGGAGTAGCAATTTTGGAAATCTTTGGAACGAAACAAGGGAAGAAGGACAATGGGGTGCGTTTCAAAATTTAAAAGTTATAGACCCTGGTGATAATGCATAATATTCCTAGTGTGCATTATTGTATTATTTGTTGTTTTGCAGTTCATTCATGAAGTGGCCTATAGAGAAAATCTAAATTGAACAAAAGATATTGGAAATTAAACATCCATATATTCATCTGTAAGTTGATCTCATTGATTTAATTAAGGTGATCGCAAATGCTCCATTGCAATTTTGCAAAGGTATTCTAGGGAACAAAGATGCAAACCAAGGTTGACCAAATTCATTTACTCACTTTCATGTCCATCAGCATCTCTTTTTAATTTTTTATTTGTCTGAGACTTTATGCTAGAGAAAATTGTATTGCATCCGATGTATTGTTTTTACAACAATATGTATTGGTTGTTGTTCTCAGTTAAGTTGCTTGACTGGGGCGAAGAAGGCAATCGGTCAGAATCTGAGGTGGCAGCTTTAAGAGCTGCATTTTCTCAGGAGGTTTCTGTGTGGCATAAACTCGATCACCCTAATGTAACAAAGGTACTTTTACTTTATTTTCTGCATTATTATTTCTTTTTAGTGGATTAATATATATTTATGCAGGATACTTTCGCATATTCTGTGAGATAGGACATATATCTACAAGTGAGCCTTAGGAAAGTAACATAAGTTGCTCAAATGTAAATGGCTCGAACTGCAATTGGTTTTGAGACAACATTAATCAAGTTCTCTATTTACAGTAATAATGCAAAGTGGTTCAAGAATACTTGTTATGATACCTGTTACCCTAAGCTAATGAAAAGTACAGAAATAGGTCAACTTTTTTAGTGAACTGCGATGATACGGGCTCCTTTGTGTACTCATAATCTTAAAAACAAGCTGTTATTTTTAATATGAGACATGTTGATTGATTTCTGTAGATCCTAGAATATTCTCTTTTATTTGTGAAAATGGAGGAAAGTAAAGTGAAATTTTAAGATGCAAATTTGGCATTTTTATTGTTGCGGACGGCCTAAGCATGAAACAACTAAGTGAAACTTTTTAGTATTTAACCTTTCAGTTATAATTTTGCATTTGTTTGGTTATGACCCTAGGTAGGTGTTCAGTCTTGCTTATATTCTAGAAATTAGTGTTCCGTTTCCATTGGTCAGCTTGATGCCTTGTCCATTTTGTTGCTGGTTAGGGCAGAGTTGAGGCCTGGAGAAACATAAAAACTTTTTTCTTTCTGAATCAATTACATCTTGAGTTGGAAAACTAATGTACAATGATACTTTGGTTCCAGTTCATAGGAGCAGTAATGGGGGCTCGGGACCTGAACATTCAAACAGATAACGGGCAGCTGGTGATACCGAGTAGTGTATGCTGTGTGGTGGTTGAGTACCTTCCTGGTGGGGCCCTCAAAACTTTTCTCATCAAAAACCGCCGACGCAAACTGGCCTTCAAAGTTGTCGTCCAACTCTCTCTTGACCTCGCTAGAGGGTATTTGTTATGATTTGCACAATTGACTGATCTCTCTCTCTCTCTCTCTCTCTCTCACTGAGTCAATCTGATGATGACAGTCTAATTGATCTAGGCAATGGTATATTGAGATTGACTATAACGGTACTATATTGTGTGGTTAAACTATTTGAATCAACCTATGCACTAGATTGGTGTGGTCCAGGTCAACTATACTCCCAAATTTGTTCACAAGCACAATTGGATGAGCAAGTAATTAGTACCACTCATCTCCCTTTTCCTGCCAATGGTTAAATTAGAGCTACATTTTTCTTTAGTTGACATTTATTGTCTACCAAAGGAAAAATAATATTGAACAAGGATGGTGTTTTATACTGAGAACTTGTTCATGCATCAACCTTAGTACTAAATCAACTAACACATTCATGGAGCTAAGAAGGAAGAGAGGAATAAAAAGGGAAGAAAATGAAAACACACAGAGTAAGAGTTGGTATCCTAACTTCTCATAGAACTCCATTGGCATAATTTTTAATAGATTAAGCTATCTGCACTCGAAGAAGATTGTACACCGGGATGTTAAAACGGAGAATATGCTTCTTGACAAATCTAGAACTGTAAAAATTGCTGATTTTGGTGTCGCAAGAGTCGAGGCTTCCAATCCTAGTGACATGACTGGTGAAACTGGAACCCTGGGTTATATGGCTCCCGAGGTATCATTTGAATCTTTGTTTGTCTTAAGTTTACCATTTGGTTCCTTGTTTGTCTGAAGTGTGCCAGTACTTCTTGCAAAATATTTTGTGGAGTTTAAATAAGTAGAGTAATTATGTCGATAAACTGAACTGTAACAGTGATCACATATTCTTATTATATGAGTGAACTCCAGAACCCTACTGTTCTGAATGCAAATGGCTCAAACTAATGGTGCAAATCTCTGTCTCCATGGAAAATGCATAGGGCTCAAACAAATTATGGCATGATTGTTTTGAGGATCTTTTAAAATTTGGCCATTTCAAGTTTTTTGTAGTATTTATCGTGCCATTCTGTTTCTATAGTCTAAGTGTTTCCTTTTAACAGGTTCTCAATGGAAACCCTTACAATAGAAAATGTGATGTGTATAGCTTTGGAATTTGCCTCTGGGAGATATACTGTTGTGACATGCCTTATCCTGACCTCAGCTTTTCTGAGGTGACATCAGCAGTTGTGCGGCAGGTAGCTTACATTCATATTCATATGTTTATTATTTGAGTAACCAGTTTTGTGTCTACGTCTGTAAACTTCAAATATCACTGTATACCCCTAAATACAAGGATTGTCATGCATACCCTAGAAGCACTGGACTAACCTTCAAGCAACTTATATTATTACTCTATACAACTGACACTATCACTCTGGAAATGCCCCCTTTATTACTTAGTAGTTCTTTCTGGAATTTTTGTGGTGCGGTTGTGGGTGGCCATTTCTATATCATACAGGTGGTTAAAAAGCGTTAAAATTTGAATTACTTGCTTCATTAAGTTCGTCTATAATGAACAATTTTCCTTACAAATGCAATTTTTGATGAAAATTGTAGAATTTGAGGCCAGAGATACCAAGATGCTGCCCTAATGCATTTGCAAATGTGATGAGAAGGTGCTGGGATGCAAACCCTGACAGACGGCCCGAGATGGCAGAGGTAGTAACCATGATAGAGGCCATTGACACTAGTAAAGGAGGTGGCATGATCCCTCTTGACCAACCCCAGGGATGCTTCTCTTGCTTCCGCAAATACCGGGGCCCTTGACAAAATAAAATTGCTCTTAGTTAAGGATAGCTTAATTGTTGTTTTATCAAATTAAGTTCCTTCTGCTCTGTCTCTGGCTCGGGCTCGGTTCTGTAAAGATTTTGTTGTATCATTTGTCGGTGGCCGTGTCTATTTAAGTATCTAACAGGTATAATCTCCTGTAAGATCGTGTATCAAACTATCCATGTATAAACTAGTGTGTTACTTCTCTGTACATCCTTGCTCTTTCTTATTTCCTTTCTCTTTTCTTTTTTTTTAGCCGTTCACACTTTGATTTCTCAGTAATATGCACCAGTGCTGCTAGTTTATTAATTTTGGGGCATATTTTGTTACTTTTGAGATGGTTTCCAGCAGCTCATGAGGCGCTATTATAGGGGCATATCTTGTTTGTTACTATTGGTGTTTATGATTAAATCAGGGAAAGGGTAAATAATAGAATTTTAGTAGGAAACTGAAAATATGACGAGGTACTATTTATGCTTACTAGGGGAAATGATTATGGTCACGTATTATGCAGAAGTGCAATATAGAAAATTAAGTGACGCAACTAATGTTTTGACAATTGTTCAATCCAGGATTGACCAACATATAATTTTTAATCTGGACACGTGTAATTATCACCGGTCACTAGTAACTTCTAACTAGACATTAACATGTTTACAGAGTATAGGAAGTGCTATGGCTTCGAATTTTATATTTTCTGTAGTTGTGATGGTATCATGACAGATAGTATGTAATTTATGTCTTTAAATTCAAATTTAACTCAGATTTCACAAATGACCCTAAAATTTATAGTACATCAGATACTTTCGTCTAAATCGGAGAGATCAGATCACAAGTCACGATTGCGACACCTATTGGCTATTGCAATAGATTATACAATTTGTTTACAAGTACAATTCAGATTCAGGTTCTCAATTGCACAGTACGAGCTTTATTCAAACTGATTCTTATGCGGAATTTCATTTCATTTTATTAGAATTTATTTCTTGAGATTTTGTTGGGTCTAGTAACATGAAATTTCCGACCAAATAACATCAAATTTATCCATTTTGATCAAATTTTTTTTTAATGAAATGAAATGAAATCCTGTGTTAAAAATTGACATCTGTGTGTCTTGTTAACCATGCAATTGGCGAGCGAAGCATAGTTTAAAAAAAAAAAAAAACTATACACTATACTAAATTATTTTAAAGTAAAAATGAATTAAAGGAATGAAGCAATTATAAATAAAAATACAAAATTTAAACGTATTAAAATTACTCTTTAATCTTTTAAGACATCCTAAAATACAGATTTAATCTATCAAAAATATTAGATTTACTCCAAGATGACACTGTTCATTGTTCGAACTGCGACCAGAAGGCAGAAGCTCACATATTCTAAAGAGGGTAATTCTGTCATTTCGTAAGGTCGTCAAATAAAAAGGAAACACTAACAAGTGCACCTCGCTGCACTTTTATTAGGGTTTCTCTCTTCCATCTTCGAAACTCGTAAGCGGCGGCGCTGAGAAAGTGAAATGGTACAATCTCAGATCTCTAAAACCCTAATCCTAGCTACTACCATGAATGAACAACGCCTAACGATAGTTGGTATCTCTTTGTTGCTTCGATTTCTAGGGAAAAGGTACAGGAAGCTTTGGTAAGAGGAGGAACAAGACGCACACTCTGTGCGTGAGGTGTGGTCGGAGAAGCTTCCATCTCCAAAAGAGTAGATGCGGCTCGTGTGGCTACCCTTCCGCTCGCATTCGCAAGTGTATGTCGATTTTGTATTGTTTTTAATTGCGTATGATTGATTCTAGTGATTCGATGGTGTTTTATTTTTATGAAATTGGGTTTTTGGTGAGAGGTTTGCAATGGTCTATGGTTAGGTTTTTGGTTATAGATTTAGTTATATCTTTACACTGCATTGATTTGATTTTTTTTAATCTCAGAATCCTCAATTTACAGGATAAGGTATATAAATTGAGTTTATTAGAAATAAATTAGTTGTTGCACATCGAGTGAATCCTTTATTTCATTGCTTTAGTAATGAGCACTCCTGAATCAGTCTGCATTATTTATTTCTTGCAGTCCCGAGGTTTGTCCAACTGACCTGTAGTTAAAGCTAATTAAAATTAAACTCAACTCAACTGTAGGGGTATTTTTTGATGCTTTAGGCGGTTTAGATGCCAATATATCATGTTTTTAAGAAGCTTGGTTCAATTCTCAGGAGTCTAACTTTGTATGTCATACCCCTATGTGATATAAGCTAATACTTATTTTATGAAATATATGTCAGTTTAGTTGGTATTATGTTCTTACAAATCAAATAAATGCACACAAAGTCTCTTTTGGAATATATTATGCATTTTATATTGTATGGAATATGTATCTGTCCTCTTTATGCTGGAGGATGCGAATTGATTTTGTACATGACTGTTTTAATTTGTCTGGAAAATTTCAAAAAGAAAGCAGTTATGCTTGTTCTATGCTTACTGAATTGTAATTAATACCTTCCTTCTTATTATATGTAAAGTCTCTGTTTTGTTTTAAACGATTGAACATCAATTCATGTACATCAGTCCTTGAGAAACATAGCACCTTCAATTGATACAAAATGACATCTAGTGATACCATCTGTTGGTTTTTATATGATTGAATCAACTTCTTCCTTTTTTAAATTTTTTAATACGCCTGGGTTGGTTTTTTATATTTATTCCAAGAAAATTTGATTTATTGTGCAGATAACTGGAGTGTGAAGGCGATTAGGAGGAAGACCACAGGGACAGGAAGGATGAGATACCTTCGTCATTTACCTAGGAGGTTCAAGAGCAACTTCAGAGAAGGTAAAGTCTGTTTTTTTTGTGATGTTTTCCTTGCAAGTTGTATCTAGAATTTTATACATACTTGCAAAAGATTTAGGGGTGTTTGGCAACACCATAGATTAGTGAGATCAAGGGCTTTAGTATTTTTAAGAAAATTTGTTAACTTCTAGGTTAATTAATAAGCTTGCTAACCTAGAAGTTAGGCTAACCTCATGCATGCCAAACATCCCCTTAGTAGATTGAGAATTAACAAGTTTGCCCCTGTGTTAAGAGGTCTTTTCCTCTAAAGCCAAAAATTTGGAGTAAAGTAAATCTGAACTTATTTTGATGCTTTCTGAGTGTGTATAAGTCTGGGAGCAAATCATCATATCAATATCAAGTAAACTGTTGGTCATTGAGTTATTTGCTGTTCAACTCAACTCTTGTTTAATGTTGGGAGCAAGTCTAATGTTGCTCCAACACATCCTAATAAAGCACTTGGAATCATTACAATTGTCCCTTATATATGTCTTGAGGATTTTGTTGGGAGCTCTTTACTTAAACAGGTTTAAACAATACCTCCATATTATTAGATAGAATTCAGATTATGGGAGGATTAGAATGGGTTGCTTACACTTTTTGTTTTTCTGCTGTGCGTTTTCTAAAAGCTTGCCTTGCACTTAGACCATAGCTGTCAGCAGTTTTCCGAATAAAAAAAAAAAACTAAGCACCTTTTCACTGAAAACTGATACAGGAACTGAGGCTGCCCCAAAGAAGAGAGCTGCTGCGGCTGCTTCATCCTAAGTTACATTTTTGTAACTGTGGTGAACTAATCTCAGAAATAGTGTGGAGGATTTTGAATTTTATTAGTTTTATTAAAGGATAGCATCTCTTTTGTTTATTTTGTGCTCTGCTTGAAAAATTTTGGTAGGCATGATCAAAGTTTTGACTTGCATAATTTCCAGTGAATTTATGACATACAGATTGGTAGGTAATTTCCAGTGAATTTATTACATACAGATTGAACCTACCATTGTTTACTCTGGTAACTTTTGCGCCGTTGCTGTTTGCCCATGGCCGTTCCTTTGTTTTTTTTTCCTGCCAACTCAAACAAAATACTCTGCTTATTTTTTGCTTTTGGCTTGTCGACATCATCCGATGCAAAATGTTGTTTATACGTCTTTAATATGATATCATGATTGGTTTTCCTACCATCCATTTGTAATTTATAATGCCAATATGACATTTCTAATATCCAATGAATTGCATTTTTTGAGTGCGGCACAGAAGTTGCACAAGTATATAAATTTCTATTTCTGTTGAAACGTTGGTATACATGAGATAGCAAGTATCCCTTGTAGGCATGAAGAGCATGAAAAATTAGATCACTTTAATAAAGGTTTGGATTGTGAATGATACACCCAGCTTTGTTAAGCGATTAATATACTCTCTTAATATATTTACAAAAAGTTATCAACTTTTCATCCCATTATTTATTAAAAGTACTATCCCATAACCGAAACAATTTCAACTCATTATCTATTATTTATTTGCGACCCAAAATTTCAACTGATATTATTTCTAAAACAAATCTGTGGTGTCATTAAGTTAATAGACAAAGTTGAACCGATGATTGTAACACCACAGATAGCAATTCAATTTTTTTTGTCTCCATGTTAAACGTTATGTATGCAAGCATTAAGATCGTCGAAGACGAAATATAAATATTTACTTTAAATTGTCTCCGGTTTTCATAAGATAAAAATCAAGTTATTACATGCTAGAAAGTGAATGGCGGTTCAAAGTAGTCCTTGAAGCCTTGATAGACAAAGTTGAACCGATGATTGTAACATCACTAGTTAGTGCATGCGTCGAAAGACTCGCAAGAATTGGGACGATATTATTCTTAGTTTAATGTGAAACAAAATACTGAATTCTTCCATTTCTATATTATTTTGTCAGTTTTGTTGATAAAAATTTATAGTTCAATATTTCATAACACAATTACATTCGAAATATTGAGGTATGACAAAAATCTATCGTATATTGCCGCTTTATTCTGAAAATTTCCAACAACTTCATGTATTGTATTTTTTGGTGGTACATGGATAAACCAATCTTCTAATAAAACATTTCATTAAACACTTTAATGTGCAATTTCTTATTTATATATAGTTCGGTCCATCTAAACTTAGAAACAAGCCCAATATATTAGACTGTACGTTTTATAGGCCTTCAAATTAAAAGCTAACCATCTGCAGACTGCAGTGAACCGCTAGACAATGGGAATTCGTAATTAATGTAGGGTACCGTACGACTAGTTAATACTTAAAACCTGACAAAACAAATTTTGCTCTAAGCATGACAAGAAATCTTGTAACATCACAAACCTTAAATTGACATAACATAGACGGGTCGAGAGTTTTCAAATCCTTAAGCCAGTTTCCATAAGAATTAATTACAAACATCAAAACGTTAATTTTTTTTTTTTATATAAATGTTGCTACCATCTTCCTCCGTTCATAACAAAAACACTAATACTAATTCATTCAACAAATCCAACACTCCAGTAATAATAACCAAAAGCCATGGCAAGATCAGCTATGTTTGCCTTCATGCTTCTTCTCATAGCAGCATCAACTACTGCTACTACCATCACATCCACTTCAGCACCTTCGCTGGCTCCAGCTCCGGCCCACTCTTCAGTATCAGAACCATTTTTGTTAGTTTTTCCAAATGGACACAATATCAGCATCAAGCAATGTTTGAAGTCTATAATGAAGGTGCAAGGTTGCGCCTTGAGTCTTCTTGATTCGGTGACGAGCCAACAGTTGAATGTCAGCAAAAGCTGCTGCCGTGTAATCGTCAATGCCGGTGAAATGTGCTTCTCTGTCTTGAGCCCTTTCTTCCGTCCTCAACTCGAATCTCTCTGTGGTGTAGCACCTAAAACAAGAGGTCTGCTTAAGTTAAATTAGACAAAATTAGAAGGAAGGAAAGAATGAGAAATATGTTCAAATTTTATGAATAAATTTTTAAATTAAATGTATTAACAAATTAAATATTAGGTTAATTAAATATCTTCCATTGAGAAATATGTATCCGATTTGCCGTCTATTATTAAGTATATTTATTGCAAAACATATTATCTAATTTTAAAGAATGATCGGGTACACACTAGCACAACATCATGCGAACATGTTTTTCCTAAGGATATATACATGTTATCCATGTAAACAGGTTATTTTATTTATTTTCTTTTTTTGATGAAAATAAATGAGGTACTTTGAACGACTTGAAAACATTGCAAGGAAGAACGACGCAGTCACGCGTTAATAGTCAATGCATTTATAGTTCATATTTGTGTGACCACTAATTAATTAACGAAGTTTGTGGTGTCCCACTTTATATGTATGGGACGGTCGGACGGATCCAACACTTCTAATTTAATTTCCAAAAGGATGTCGAATACCAAATAATTCTTATATTTAAAAAAATTTGTGGTCTTTTAATTTGAGAATGGTTATGTTTAATTATTATATTATTTTGTATTGCAACAACTGATTTAGGGGAATGCATGCTTGTATCTCGAAATAATTGACCACAATGCCGTTCAATTTCTTTTTGAGAGAATTGCAAGAATGTTTGGGTTGACAAGATACATTACCAATTGAGACTAGCTCCTATTTGTAAATACTATTTTGCATTTGAATGAGCGGATAGTTTTTAAAAATTTCCACTAATCTCATTATTTTTTTAATACTGAACTAAGTTAGTGAATATTATGAAAATCCGAATTAACATCCGAACATACCTTGTATAAAGGCATTATCTCTATTTAGTGAAAAAAAAAATATATATATATCCCCATCATCAAAGAAATCTTAAAACTTGGCTGTGGAGTTGTTAGATGAAACAAGTAGGGTGACAAACTGACAACAAATGTCAAGCTGTTGATCTTTAATTTGAGAAGATCACCAGCTGTAAGATTCTCTCAGATCACACCGCACACCGCATAGGAAACTCACAGGAAGTCTTCTGTCTAGGTCTAGGTTTTCTAATTGGTCATTGTTTTGACCATCACGATCTTCTGTGGCAACTATAGACAGCCACATTTGTACGGCAAGTCACCAGCAAAATTTACCTATCCTCTGGAGTTTGGATTGATTTGATTTAAATTTTCAGAACTCTGATTTAGGTAAGGCGTCACAGTCAAGGCCAGAGAAAATCTGAAATATTTGTTGAAATAAATAATTAAGGATGCACAGACCGAATTTAAATAACACATCTATATCACAAAGATTCGGAGCCTCGTGCTTAATGGGTTTTTTTTGTCAATGATGCTTATGTGTTGCACGGTTTCTTAAAAGTCACAATATATGAATATATAGATTTTTAGACGATGATTGAATGAGCGTGAAGATGAGAGCATATCTTTCACTTTGCCTAGACGATATTTTCAAATAATTTGTGCAATGAAATGTGGTATGTCATGTTCACAATTATACTGAATGAGAAAGTCTTATTAGAAACGGCATCATTTTTTTTCCTCATTCGTGGCTTGCTTGTTACTGGGATAACAAAAATTTATGATACAATTAATTATTTAATTACCAAGTATCACTTAATAGTGATGCACTAAGACAATGGCTTGGCATTGGCATTCAGAGTGGTTAATGTAGAGCAAGGTTGGATGAAAGATGTGAATTCAACTCTTGAATAGCATTTTATATTTGCAATTTAAAAATGCTTATGTCGCTTGTTGAACAAGTAGAAAAGTGTTTATAATGAACAATAAAATTGTTTCTACATTTTGAAGAAATATATCAATATTAAAAAAAATAGACACAAATTAAAATACATAACAATTCGTATCATTATATTAAGTATAAACTGTTATGACAAAAATAATATTTAAATCAACTATTCAATATTATATATCTAACACTTTCATCGTTTAGTGTAAATATGTTTATACATAAACGTAGGCATTTTTTGATACAATAAGAGTGTACATAAATAAAATATGCAATTATATATCACACCTCAATAATTTTACTACCATCGTTATTATTTTTCTTTACACACTAGACAATTGACAAATTTATCAGCCGGCTTAGCTATTACTTTCCTAAAATTTATAAGTATCATTATAGCAAAAGCTTATATCCGAACCAATTAGTGCAGTCATTAATCTAGCATTATTGATTATTTCAACTATGACCATTTCAAGTTTTAAATGTGTATTATATAATTTAAGATTATTTTTAAGAATATATTAAGATAAAACATCACAACTCAAAGTACTTAAAGTACAACATCAGGCGGGTCAAAATCGCTAAAAAAGTACCAGACCGGTCCGCCTCAACACTTCGAGCATACCCAATTTTGACCAACTACAACCTTCAGATCCTAATTGAACACGAATCTCAAAGCCCCAACCTTGCCTTTTAAAAATGTATATTCAACACCGACCGTCCAGTTGCATTTCCCCTCACTCCACCCTCTTCAACGCGTCTTCTCCCCATAAAACAAACTAACTTTCAATCCCTCTTTCCTCCTCCCAATTTCCCAATTTCTCAATTCACAACATCCAAATCCCCATCTCCAACGCTTCAATCCGTCTAACATTAACATTCTTCAATTTACCAATCTTATACAATGAAGATGCAATCAATGCGTGGGGATCAACTAAAGCAGTTGCGTGACATCTTTCGGCGCTTCGACATGGATGGCGATGGAAGCCTGACACAGCTGGAGCTAGCTGCATTGCTCCGGTCCATAGGTCTCAAGCCGACCGGTGATGAGCTCCATTCGCTTCTCTCTGCCATGGATTCTAACAACAATGGTGCGATCGAGTTTGATGAGCTTGCGGCCGCCATTGCACCCATGATGACTCAGCAATCGCTTGTCGATCAGAAGCAGCTGTTGGAGGTGTTCAATGCTTTTGATAGGGATGGAAATGGGTATATATCGGCTGCTGAGCTGGCGAGGTCGATGGCGAAAATGGGCCAGCCTTTGACATTTGTTGAGTTGACGCAGATGATGAAAGAGGCCGACACAGATGGAGATGGAGTCATAAGCTTTTCAGAGTTTACGGCCGTGATGGCGAAATCTGCGCTTGATTTTCTCGGTGTTGCGACATAGTAGGGTTGGAGAGAGGGAGAGGCCGAGCGGGGTTAGGATGGTTGGTGCGTTAGAAACGGGTATAGGCGTGGTGCATGGCATGTTGTGGTTTGTGCTAACAAGTTGATTTGGTGCACTTTTAGGAAGGATAGGTTCTGAATTTCTTTCTTTCTTTTTGCCTCATTTTTTTTTGAAGTTATATGGGGAATGACAAGGAATGACAACACTGATGTACATATGAAACATGAAATTCATCTGCTGAGTTAATGGGGATTAAAGTTTTTGAAAATTTGAAAGGGAAGCAAGTGAAACTGGTGAAGTGGAATAGCTGCAGAAAGTTTGCAATTGTTTTTCTTGTTTTTTTAAATTAGTTTTTCACAAACTTTCTACTTTTTTTTCATCCCTCTCATGTAATGAAATGATTTGTTGGCAACTTTGATTTCTTCATTGGTTTTACTTATTGCTCCTTTCTATTTGAAATACATTTATACGTTAAGTTGTTACTGCAAAGTTATTATAAGATTTGGTACTGCTTTATTCGTGGTTTTAATGACCAATTAACCATAGTTGGAAGTAAAAAAAATATGTAGGTGCCTCCAGCTGGAGTGAATCAGAACGGAGGAAATAGAAAGGACCACAATTTGTCTTATTGTTTTGAAAAATTTTAACATCGGAAGATGTATGAAGATAACTGGCAAAAAAAGAAAAAGGGAAAAAATGAAGAGAATCATTCCGTTCGTTTGGTCAAAATTTATTCTCTCATTCTTTCCTTCAGTCTTCTCCTTTTCTCCTTCGAAATCCAGAGCATGTCCTAAACCAAACAGAAACTAGTAGCAAATATCAGTTCGAGACAATTATTATAGTACCACCTTATTAAATGTTTGGTATATGATTGAAAAATCTTGATAAGATAGTTAGATAACTGATTCTGTTCGGCCCAACAAAGAGTTCAATATTTTGGTTGTTGAAACCGTGTCAAACTTCTCTCTCTGGATAATACAAGGAATTACCAGTCGCGATGATTCCAGGACAGTTCCTACAATTTTATATTACGTATGCTAATACAAGACGAACTTTGAACCGGTACCTCGTCTCTGTATCTCCGTATGACACTTCAATTTTGCTAAAAATAACAAATTAGCGTGTGCATTGTCATCAGCAAACAATTGCTCAGAACTAACAATGCACGAAAGAAATAGCCGAAAACTTCAAGAAGTTTGTTGTAAGCAAGAAGGGGAAGTCCCATATATGCGAAATCTAAACATTTCTTACAAGCAACAGAACAGAGCATTTTTATCTTTTTTTCAGCTTATTCCAATGTTCATGGAATATATTAGTTTTTTTTTCAAAATTTTAGAAAATATTATTGCAGTCATTAATTATCACATAAAAAAATAATGAAGATAAAAAATCAAAACATTACATCAAACTCGTAGGATTACAATGTGCTAGTTTTTGAGAAAGAATTATCCCCAATTTATAACCTGACGTAAATTAGGTCACAATATTTTCTCAACTCTAATCAAACTCTCCTTCCTAACTACCTGAACCACCATCTCTGAACCGCTGAAACAGGTCTACTTAGGAAGGGGGCATACCGATTCAGGTATGGGTTGACAGTACGGCCAATCTTAGTCCATGCACTTTGGTGGTATCCAGCTGTAGCTGGTGAATGATACATGAGCTTCAACAACTGCACATATAAAGAAAGTGGAATATCAAATCAAGACTTCAATTGATCAAGCAAGAGTTTTTACAATACACAACTACTAAATTATTACTTGGTTGATCAAACAAGATACTTGACGCTGATTAACAGAAAAGAAACAAACACAAACAGAAATATATATTTAAGGTTCTACTGACACACTAACGCTTCCATGTAAGTAAAAAACTAACCTGCCAGTACATGAAAGTGTGAATTATGTTGCGGTGCCACCTGCAATACAGAACAAACAGGATATAAGTTTTACCGTCCAATGTGCTAAGCAAATGTATCATAAATCACCAAAAATATAGAACTACAAAAACTTGTCATGATCCACTCACGAGAGAAGAGACAAAATGAGAAGAAGACCAAGAGCTATCTCAGCATGGGAGGTCATGATTCCAAGTGTACTCGCATTGCTATCTATCCACAAACATGGGTCCTCCAGATATTTCCTAAAAATCATGCCAAATTTCAGGACAAGTTTACACTGTCTACTTTAAAATCAATGGTGTTTAATTGTTTATATTGATAATATTCACCTGTACAAGTTGGAACGACTGAAGTTGCGTCTAAGGTATTTGGCAACATGCTCTAGTGCCCAGATCAGCACAGGAATTATAGCAACTGCATAAACAAACAATCATTAGACACTAACAACCTTTTCCTCGAAAATTATTTTTGACATGATGGTAAACTTTTTTTTTTTGGACATAAATACATTGGCTGATTAAATCCAGTAACTCATACTTGCACACTACAATAAATAACCAAAAGTTTTCAGTGATTTTGGACAAGACTCCTCAATAGACTAGCCTCATGAAAAACAAGTTTTCTTTAGAAGGTGACGTGTTAGTTATGACCCCTAACAACTCTTTCTATTTATTAAGGCAGTTGCCAGCTTTATACAAGCTACTTTTGAACCAATTAACTGAAGTTAGATTATCAGGTTAAAAGACAATTCACACCACATAAGCTTAATCCAATGGTTACTCAGAATTTGCATATATTAGGTATTGTTTGCAAGACTGTCCATTACAAATTGTTCTTTTCACCCTCTTAGCATTTATCATTATTTACCACCCCAAATCAGATAAAATGGTATACTAATACCATAATTTTCACGCATATTTCTCTCAAGTGGGCCTCTCTCCCCTACTTCTTGCATTCTCTCTATTGAGTTCACAATCTCTTCCCTCTCTCAAACAATGCCATATCATTGGGAGTTCACAATCTCTTCCCTCTCTCAAACAATGCCATATCATTGGGAGTTCAGAGACAAATAGTGAAGAAAGTGAGTTCTCCAATTTGTTACATCATGCAGACAATCCTTTTTTCTCTCCTTTTTTTGAAGAACTCGAGCAGACAATCTCAAATATAAAATGATGGATAAACCAAAATATTTGTCGAATATAATATGAAATCTTAGTTCAAAGATACTTGACTTACACTTGATGTGTAGGTGAGATGTAATAAATGTAAGACAATAAACTAGGCGAATGAATTCCTTGGTTCCGAGTATGCCCTGAAACCATGGCTGAAGGGCTGCCAAGTTCCAAGCTCTTGGTTTCTGGCAAAAGATAGAAAGAAAACTTCATTAGAGAATCAATTTTTTATGTGCACGTTGCACAGAAGTTCTCATGTACTAGCATGCCTGAGATATTTGGATCAATTGCAAATGACTCTTGGACTAACTGATTAAAAGGCATGGTCAATTAAATAGAAAAGTTCTCCATTAACCTAAAAAATGATGCAATGTTATAAAAAGGCTATTTGTACGTTTAGTCAAGTCTGGCATTACAAGGAAACGGGTAGATAAATAATTATTTCAGGCCTACTTGTTGCCAAATATTAAGCTCAATGAATTAGACCATTGTCCAAGAGGTCAATTAGTCAAGTTTCTTTAGTAAAGTTATCTTATCGTTGTTAAATTTCTTTGATTTTTGTTATGAATAAGAAATTTTCTATTTATTATATCTCTTGGCCCAACCTCGCTTTCCTCCTCCAAAACCCTTACCCTAGCCGCCATCTAGAACCCTATTTGTATCAAAATATAATGCGAAACAGTGGAAGAAGTTCGGTCAATTTATGTTAGCCAATCACGGTTTTAACAGTTAAATGTCACTCACAAATAAGGTAAATATTGAGTGTGGTTACAAAAAGAGAGGACATTTATGGTCGATCAAGCAAAGATTTGTTGGTTAATTTTCTGCAATTCTAAAACCTAATTAAATCAACATAAGAAATGGCATAAAGGGTATATTTATTTCCTTTTGGTGCATCTTTTTATCTACTTATCATGCTTCCAGAGGACCATCTTGCCATAAAAAATATACACAAATTTGGAATATGTATTTAGTGCTTACCCCATGAACAGTGTACAAGGAATAAAAAGAGGAGCATATTGTGCCGAGTAAAGCCAACCGGTAGGCCTTATGGAAGATATGTGGCGGTACTATAGGAAGAATTGCGACTAAGCCGACAAGTATAACCTGTCAGTTAAACCATGTCTGTTAGTTGTTCGCTACTATACCATTAAATAGAGTGGTCTTCAAGCTTTTAGTTCAGACCTAACTTTAGGAATTAATGTAGAAATAAAAACATACATATATATCATATATAAGAATCAAGGATAGCATTATGTCATCTTACCCATGAATTAACAGAGAAATGAATGGATCTTTGATCAAATGGCCTTGAAGTCGCATTTCTGGCTGATTGAGTACTGGATCCTATACAACAATTGAAATTCTGAGTAAAAATGTATAATTATTACAGTAACAGTAATGAAGAAACTGTAACTGAACAAGAAATATATTAAAGAATAGTTCCAGAGTCAATTTCCTAATGGAATATCACTTGTTTGTTCTAATTGTTCGATTAACATTTTGAAAACAGTACAAGCGTTAACTAGAAAGCTTGCTGATTTATAGAAGAAGGATATCATTGTTATTATCATCGTCATAGAGGCAGTTCAATGTGTATCGTGGCATATCAAAATATCATACATGCCCATGCATGGTACAAATGCAAAGCATGCTGGCAAAAAAAAATAATGATAAATAAATAATATGAGATACCACAACATAAAGAAAACATTGAAAATATGGACCATACACCTTAGTTCCAAACTTCCTTATAAGAAGATGGCCAAAGTTATGCCATTAGTTATCTCTAGATACAGGAAGAAAAAATCGGATTGCTCTAGCGAAAATATTGAGAAATTAAGGCAAACTAGTTATGGCTGACATATGCTATATTATGCTGTCATTCCCGAGTACATTATAAATACACAGCCTACATGATAAACTGAAGTGGTAATGCTCCACAAAGCCAGGACATGAATCCTTGTTACCAATATGAAAATGATAATTAAACTCAGAAAATAACCTGTATCCCGTGGCCTGGAAGTGTTGTCAGATGAAGGAGGTGTAGATGACCTTCTAGTAGGCCCAGAAGACTGAGAAGAGGTGGCCCCACTCGAGCCAGTCGACATTGCCTCAACCACAAAATCAGGATCCTACAACATAATAAGACTCAAATAGTCAAAATCAAGGATCAAACACAATGCAACTGGATAGCTTAAAACTACTTGGACATATCTGAAATGCAATAAGCAACCTAAGCTTAAGCTTAACCTTGACTTCTATTGAAATTTAATTACTAGTGTTTCAATTCTAACACATGAGTTCAATTCGGAGTTCAAGTACATAAAAGCAACCTAAAAAAGAAACCAGACAGTTCCGAATCTGAGAAGCGAATCTAAACGCCTCATCAACAAATTCAAGCAGAGAATTAGGTCAAATTCGCTTACGATGTAGCGCTTGTAGAACTTGCGCTTGAAGTGGCCGATGAGGTCGGGATGGTTCGCCATGTGAGGAGGCACGAGCACGTTCTCCCAGTAACTGGCCCATCGGGAGTCGTTGTCGTAGTCGTACGCCGCCGCGGCGATTCTCTTTATCTTTTGTGGATCGTCGTCGCCTCCGCCGCCGCCGCCTTGTTCTCCCATCTCCGTTGATCTCTCTCTCTCTCTCTCTCTCTCTGTGGTTTAGATTGGACCTCTTGACTATTGGTTTGGTTGTTTCTCTCTTTTTTCTTTTTGATATTTTACTTTGTTTCTATTTTTTTTTTTTTCTAATTGCGAAAGTGCATTTTGGGCATGAGTTATTAATTGATTTATAATTATGGCAATTTAAGGGAATTTAATGGACGGAACTCTTAGAGTAGGCCCACTACTCTTTTGCTGGCCCAAAATTTATGTACAGGCTGAAAATGTACTACTCTTTATTGAAGGCCCAAAATTTGGTAAAAGGAGGTGGTACATTTAATCAATTTTCAAGCCTGTTTGGCTGTTTCTGTCTAATTTCGTTTCCATTTCTGAGCTAGTAATTATAACTGCCATCGGCAGAATAACCATCGCGCGCCATCGCTGAACAGTCAGGGCGGACATGAGTTTCTCTCTTAACTGGCACGTGTCTGTTACAAATGTTCGGTTTAATAATCAAATGTGTTCAGTTTAATATTCACAAGTGTTCAGTTAAATGCGTCAACTAATGGGCAGAGTCGTGGATAGCCGCATGGGTCAAAGTCGAGCGTCAGAGAGAGGTGTGCCAAGAGCAAAGTCGGAAAAAAAATTTAATTTGAACCGGATCGGTTCATGACCCCTTCTAATTTTTTCATGTGGTTTTTTTCCGGTTCGTGACCCCTTCGCTTGACATGCACCTATTTAAAAAAACTGAAAGTAATACTTAATAAACTGAACATTTATATGTAATAACCTGAACATTTGTACTTACGAAACTGAACATTTGTTTTTACTAAACTAAACACTTATACTTATCCAAATGAACATTTTTGCTGATAACATTTATATTTTTTATTGCAACTAACTGAACATTTATACTCAATTAACAGAACATTTGTACTTATCCAACTGAACATTTATGTACGAGGTAAAATGCGCTGGGTGAGAGGATCCCTGGCTTAGCGATGGCGCCGATGGTTTTTTTAGCGATTACACTAATCAATTTTCAAAACTAAGCCCAAAGGTTTTTTTTTTTTTTTTTTTTTTTTTTAGCCAACTTGCATTTGTAGACTGTAGTAGTTAACTGATTTTTCCATGCATCCACTTCACATGACATGACTTGAATAAGAATTCTTCTTCTTGGAACTTGAAATATAGTGAAACAATAAATATAAATATAATGAAGTCTAAGATTAGAGCTAGCTGATAGGCCTGAAAGCTAGAGATGTTATCCTTATGAAACAAATTTTTATTTTATTGCAATGATTGAAAGCTGGATGCCAAGCATTGTGGTCCTTCAAAGAAAATATTGTCAATGATATTATTCTTTTTTTTCTTTGTTTTGAACTTTGCTTGATATCAGTGAAATGTGCGGAGTGGCATTGATTTGGTTGTCTGACAATTGGAAATTTTGTATTGCTTTGGTTTGCTTGGATTTGATTTTAAGTGCTACATTTCGGTATAAGATCAATTAAAACTAGTATGCTTATTTGGATTCTATTGCGATGGCTAATTTCTGTTATAATATGAAACCAAGCTAGCTAGTTGACATGGGCTCATTATATGATGGTGGAACTAATGATCTTACATAGTTACATTTTAGTAGTGAATAAGATCAAAGATACTATTTGATTTCATTGTCTATTCTCAATAGTGACTTGGAACCTTGTTTAATAGAAATAATTTACTGGCATTATATTCAGCATTTTTATTACGTTCATCGTGATTATCGGATAGTTATATTACGTCGGTCTATATTTTGTTAAATAGCTCTATACTTGTTAACATTGTTCTTCAACATGCAAGTTAACAAAATGAAATAATGGATAGTAGCAGTATTTTATAGGCATCATGATTACAGTTAATTAACTTGTGAGTGCTGTTTGCTGTTAGAAGGAACGATGACAGTGACTGTTAAATTACCAACATGCGTTTCTATCTTGCTATCAAATTTGTTGTAGTTGATGATTAGTAGTTATATCGTCACTCGTAAAAAGAAGTGTTTTGAAAACCGTATCAGATACCGAAAAATTTTGGTAATACCAAGAACCGGAAAAGTGACCGAAACGTCGATATTCAGTATTGTAAGAGGAAATATCAGACAATTTCGGAAAATATCAGATTTCGGCCACTGGCCGGTAGGGGTGCCGGTACGGTTTTAAAAACACTAGAAAAAAGTAACTAAGTTTGGAGTTTAATTGTAACTAAGTAATTTAAATTATAAAGTAGGCAAATTTTGTCCAGACTCCCCCACCATTCGTTTGGACCACACATGACACATCCGGCATCCCACAAAAAAATAATAATATAATATTTTATGTGATAATCTTATTTTTGTAATATCATTCATTGTTAGATTGTTATTGCCATATATATTTACCAAAATACTCCTTATATGTTCACAGTGGGCGGAGCCAAAAACTATCCGAAGGGGACAAATTTGTTATTTCCATTTAATTAGTGGGGCAAATTACATAATCTTTCTAAAATGAAAACAAAATACACATGAAAATTAAACAATTTGTGTGGCATAAGGGGACAATTAATGACCCCTTCAATCCCCATGTAGATCCGCCCCGTCATTTCACATGATAACTAGCTAAGCAGGCAAGAACTTCGTCTAGGCTCGATATATAAAAGTTGTATACATTTTATACAAGTTTGCTTTCGATTTTGTAAATATATAATTCATGGTTTAGAAATTAAAAACTGAGTATGCTTATTTCCTAATGGTTGTTATTTATAACTTGATTAATTTAAGCGCTGATGTATATACGTTAATGGTTGAAGGTTGATATATGTAGACAATGACTTACATTTTTTTCTCTGAGTATCGGCTATATTATCGTTTTTTATTATTTATTTTAGTTTTTGTGCCATTGGCCATATATGTTAGTATTTCGCACTTTTCGATCTCTTGTGCACACGAGGCCGTCAGAACCACATCATATTTTCATAAAAGTGTTTAATTCTTTTTTTTTTTTTTACAACATGCCATGTTACATTTCAAAGTTTTTCGATGAATAATTATATCAAAATAAAAGAAAGTAATAATATGATACGATAGACATATATTGTTGGCACGAATCATTTTAGTCTGGCACTATGCAAATCGGACTCGAATACGCATTGTTAAGATGTACAGGTATAGCTAAGCGTATAACGAAGCGAATCTAATGAAAATAAATAATCACGTAGATAAAAATAATTTTATATTTTATCCTAGATCATTACATACATACATATATATATATATATAATAAATCTAACGGTAATAAAAACTAGTGTTCGGTACGTGGCACAGCTTCGGCGGCAGCATGGCAGGTGCAGCATTTCATTTGGAAACGGGCATATATATATATAATTAATAATGCGAACATCCGATTCCGATATTATTTAATGAAAATATTACAATATATACTCAGCTAATTAATTCGTACAACGTTGGATTTGGTAAAATGATTGATATTTATGAAATTGTATCTAGACAACTCATTTCGGCGCTAAAGGCGTACAGCTCACCAGCCAAATGCTCTCGGACTTTCTACAAATCTGAAATTCAATAATTTAAGATAGCTTAGTTCTAGTTCCCTCCAGTGAAATACAATTTTTTTTTTATAAAAAGTGAAAATATATGTTGCCAGAAATTTCAAAACGAACAGATCTATCGATATATTTGATGTAGGAAATTTTGTGTACGAGAAAAAAAAAAGTAAGTTTCTAAATATCAAACTATGCTAAGTAACATTCTGAGTAGGACTGGTACTGTGTGATCCGTGTAATCCTAATATTTATAAAAATACCAATTCAAGGATATAAAAAGTTTCAACCAAACGATGTATTCAATCCCTTAGATACGATCCACGATATTAATTTTTGTACTTTAGCTGAATATGTGGCATAGATGTGTTTTCAAATAAAAGCTCAAGACTTTGGTTTCCAATGAAAAAAGCAAAAGCGTTGGATCAAAATTGCAATACTTTTTCCTGCCATAATATTATTTAATTATTTTCACTTTGGTCATGTACAGAAGAAATTGGATCAATGTGATATGTTCTTTTTATCTTTGGAAGATCACTGATGAGATATGATTTCCTCAATTCCGATCGACTCAAGTTGTCAAATTACATATTGGGTGGACGAGATTGCTAGTATTGATTTAATAAGTTCTCATCTCATGAATATATTTGTTGAAATTTTAACAACTTTATATAAATATATTTGTTGAAATTTTAACAACTTTGTATGAATATATTTTGCCCAGCAGATTGTGCACTGTAGGTCTAAATAGATAGTTTGAATTCACCTGAAAAGATAAAAAAATCGAATACATATATGATTAAAAAGAGAAAATACTTTTTTCCTTTTTTTTATTTGCCGAAAGGAGAGTGATTTATACTATGCTTTTGAAGAGGAGTATTATTCCAATTAAACAACTTCTATTTGGTCCATCATCGACATAAATCAAAAAAAAAAAAAAGAGTAGAGATAACTTCATATATAGAAAAGAATATTTTTCTCAAGCATGTACTATCTACTATGTATAATTTTCTTTTTTAATTGTAACACAATACATATTTAAATTTATATAAGAGTTAAGAGACACATTTTGTTCATTTCTTGTATCACATGGTACCATCTAAGCTTATGAGCACACGCATCATAATTTACTCCAGCATCAAATAAACGTTGAGACACTGGATGGTTATTATTAGCAGGATACCTCAAAAATACTCTTGTAATGGAATGTTTGTACTCATTGGATCTGCTGTGGCAGCGCAATAGGGGAGATTTGTGTCGTTATCCTGGGAAAATATTTATGGCGCTGATCAGATTCGATTGATACTGCACGATGTTTTTGTTGAACCACTTTCAGAGTTCCTCTGAGAAATCAACGACATTAGATATGCTAGAAATATTTTATTTTGGGAGAAGAATAGAAATTTGTTCCTCAAGTAGCTAAAATCTCAATCTGTTCCGATTAGGTCAACTATTTCAATCGAATTTGGCAATGTGATGGTATATTGGTATGGATAACTTCTGCTCGTATTAATATTATTATCCTTTTCAAAAAACGTATACGCATTTCATATATTGCTGCTGATTTATTATAAATATTGGTACATACTTTTTAAACTGATGGTAAATCAATAACATGTTGTTAGCTCTTTTTTCTTTATTATGCCAACTTAAATATTAACAACTCATATATATTTTATAGTACATAATGAACTAAACATATCCAGGGACCGCCAGGGGCGAAGGCACATATTGATTGGTGGGTCCAGGGACCCACCTTAAAAAAAAATTTTACTTGGAGTAGGACTTATATGTAAATAAAAAAATTTACATGGACCCACCTAAAAAATACAGAGGACCCATCTTAGAAAATTGATTTGTTTCCTCCTTTCTCTGAGTCGCCTGTTTGCCTACCCCCATCTTTGTCGCGTAGGAACTAGCGAGTAGCAAACCCACCTTCGAGGCTTCGACCAATTGGCCTTCCCGCTTCTTCTTGCTTCTTCATTGTGAAGGGACCTAATTTTCATCCATCTACGGTCAGTCAGTATTCGGTAACACCTAATTTTCATCTATCTTCACTGCTTTGTTATTTGGGTACGAGAGAGGAGAGGAGAGGTGCGATCAATTTCGGCGCTTCAATTTTGCAAACGGAGAAGACAAGATGGAGGCGCAGAGGAAAGCAACGGAAATTTTAAAACTAACGGAGACATCAAAGCCATTAGCGCCTCAATCTGATCCCTCCATCTTAATCGCAGCATGAATTTTAAAGCGAATCCAACAACACAGAAATACTGTGCACAAGGCCAATATGCACATTAATGTTCTATATCCATTATATATATATATATATATAGAGTTTTGCTATGGTGAGTTGCAACTCACCAAAGGGTCCGTGAGTTGCGATCAAAACTACTATATCTAGATCAAAATGACCGATCCAAACCGTCTAATACGATCTCCCTATTGAAATCTCCATGCAGACCAAAATTTATATTTTTTTAAAATTTTTAAGTATTTTTTTCTGATTTTTAAAAACTGCTGTTTTTGAACGGTTTAGAACTAATTAGATTAATGATTTTCTAAAATTTCAAAAAAATACTTAAAAATTTCGAAAAAATAAAAAATTTGGTCTGCATGGAGATTTCAATAGGAAGATCGTATTAGACGGTTTGGATCGGTCATTTTGATCTAGATATAGCAGTTTTAATTGCAACTCACGAACTCTTTGGTGAGTTGCAACTCACCATAGCAAAACTCTATATATATATAAAATATGGACCCTGCTTACTTAAAATCCTAGCTACGCCCCTGGGGACCGCATAAGTTTGCTTTATGTGTCAGCGTGTTCTGTAGAACGTGTTATAGTAACATTTTTATATAAATTTTTGGTTTGATGAGTTTTGTGTTGCATTTCCTTATTATCAACGGTAAATTTATATCGCATAATTTCTAAGACATCTTGATGCATTTGGTTCGCTTTTTTGGATTCCCAAGACATAAAATTTAATTTATTTTTTTCATCTTTGATTTAGGGAACGTAATTTTTCAATTTAGTTGATATCAAGAGCATTAATTTAATTCAATCTGCTACAATAAATACACTTAATCGGAGAATATTGATACTATAAGACAGTCGATGTATATTACACGCATGGATGCGAGTCGGATATTCTCAAAAGAATAAAAACTAAAAAATGTTCTACTAGGTATGCTAGTCACTATCGTAACACAACAAAAGCAAAAACAAAATCAATGCACTATCAGCGTTCACAATTAAATTCATGGTTGTTACCATGGTGTCATGTGGATATTAAATGTAATGCGGACAAAACTGGCCCGTCTAGCTTACGATATATTGGATTGGACCCCATCCATACAAAATACATGACTCTGAGTCACTTCCATGTTCTCCTTTTCTGGAGAAAACAAGAGAAATCCTTTGAATAAATCCAATGAATGATGTTAATTGTGTAATATTGTGAATTTTTTAAATCAATTGATACGTGATAAAGGGGGCTGATTTTGTGAGTTAAGGTTGATTATATAGATGATGCACATAAATAACATAGATTATTTTGTAAATATCGAGTTAAATTTTTTTTTTTTTAGATAATGTATATCTGCTAACACCATTATTGACAGATCAACTATTTGATTTTATAGTTTTTAATCATGTAGTATGAATGTATGATTAATGTGAAATAAATAATATGAAAAACATTATAATTCTGAAATAAATAACTTTCTGTTTGAACTAGCTTTAAATTATTTTTTCATCAGGAAATGTACGTTATATTCACAATTAATCTCAAACATCTCTATTTTGTTTCATATGATTTTTAAAAAGTTTTAGGTGCCCAAAAGTAGAAGTGTTTAGAAAATTGTTTGGTTAGTCAAATTTCAATCAGATAAAAATATCTTGGATGAAATGGTTCGAATGTTTGGCTTGATTTACAAATTATGATAGTACGATTTGGCAATTGAAATGGTTCGAGATATTACTAAATTTATTACACATTATTGCATAAATTATCTGTTAATAAAAAAATTTCATACTAACTCGATTAAACCAAATTAATTGAATAAAAGTGCTGTTTATATGGTCCGGTTGAATTAATTTTTATTTTTATATATACAAACCAAATAAAATCTAGTTGGATCATCTTTAGTTCAATTATAACCGAACCGACTAATGAATATTCTTACATATATATAATTAAAGTGTGATTAAAAAAAAAGATGCGAGAGTCTACATTCAAATCTGAAGACATCTTTGTTTCGCAGCTCGTTATGACTGGAGAAGTCCGATTACAGCATTTCACACATAGATAGGTGCCCGGACAAACTGCCCAATCAATAGGTGCCTGAACAAGCTGCCCGAGCCTCCCGCCTTCCAAGAAACCCGAAAAATAAGGACATTTCCAAACAAAAAGGGTAACAATTTTTAAGGAAAAAAACAAAAAAGGCTAATAATTTGTAAATAACTAAATATATATAGATATATATATATATATTCTAGACCTCAAAAAAATTTGAAATTTCTCTAGTCATTGTAAAAAAAGGTAATCATTTGTAAAAAAAAATATTCTAGACCTCAAAAAAAAAAGAAAATTCTGAAATTTCTCTAATCAAACAAGTGTATGAAATGAGATGATCGCAAAATTGGTGTTAGATTTTGCTTTGTTTTTACAAGTTATTACAACTAAACATTTCTTTAACGCAAGTTACAATAGTTACTAAAGCAGAAAGTGGGAAGCAAACGGAAGTGGACAGTGACATTTTCGGATACAAACCCATAATCAATGGTAAATCCCTCGATTCTCGCGTTAGTTACTGTTTTATTATTATTTTCCAAATTAACTCCACAAACACCACGTGGCAATCCTTGATTCGCTATTTTTAAATCACCTCTCGGCTTTTAACTTTCCCTTTCTCGCCTTCTCTCCCACCTTCTTTCTTTCCCTCCACAAACAAAGATCCTCTTTCTCTCTCTCTCTCTCTCTCTTTCCCGATCAAAACTCGGGAAAAGAAATGGGAATTGAGATGGAATACAACACAATAGATGTGAATCTGGAGGGGTTGTATCTCAATCCGAGCCTCTCAGGCAGTCGCCGCCGCAAATCCTCCGGCGACGCTGCGGATTCCGACGGAGGAGGAGGTGGATGTGGAGGAGACGACGACACATGTCCCTCTTTCCGACGAGACATGGAGCACGCAGCCGCCGAAACTTATCTAATCACTCGATTGGCATTTACGCTTCTACAATACCTCGGGTACGTAATTTTGAATTTGCGCCGATAGATTCATAGATCTCGTTTTTCAACATTGTTTTGTTTCCCTTCCCTTTTTCAAATTGCTCGTAGAGGTGTTTAAAATTCGCTTTAGTTAATGTTAGTAATGCATGGTTTTATTAAGCTTACTGACAGTTTAAACAGCGCGTCGAATCATAGGAAGTTACGAACTTTGTGGAGAGGTGCTTGTGCGAAAATTTAGGTTTAAATTCCTTTTTTTTTTCTATTTATCGGATTGGTTATGCTCGTGTTTATTTTTTCTCTGTGTGTCTAATTTTGGAGTTGGTTATCGTTTCTGTTGGATAAGAACCCAATACAGCTGTTTTAAAACTGGATTGAGTTGTATTTGTATGGAATTATGGATTGTGGAGACAGAGTATGAGAAGTTTGTAATTCGGAAGCATCTAGGGACCAAAGTGCAATGGGACTTTACTTCTACATAAAGAATTTCCTTAAATTTGAATTTAAATTTCTTCTGATTTTGGTATCTGACGTGGAAAATATTCTTGGTCGTTCCCACTTCTTGACTGCTGCTTCCGTGGCCACAGTTCAGACTTCTGAGGAATGTCTTTTGTCATTAATCACAAAAAAAAAAAAAGGAATGTCTTTTGTACATTTTGATCTTCTGTGCGTACTTGTTTGTAGTGTGTTGTGTTGCCAATATCTACAATATATTGTTAACGCTTTTGTTCCACCGTGTCTACTAATTTATGGCGTTCGGTGTTGCAAGGAGTTTAATAAGTGCTGTTTGGCCACGTTAACCACGTTCATTAAGCACAGATAAACACAGCGGAGGTGTTTGGTTGTGTAGTAAGGAGTTGCATAAGTTGTTTATGTAGTGTTATGCAATGAATGTTTGTTTGTGTATTAAAGAAGAGTAACTTAATGCGTATATATATTCATGTCAAAAGACTAAAATGTCCTTGAATTTGAGTTATTTGATTTTGTAAAGGACAATACTTGTTTAGTATGTAATTTCATATCAGACGATTGAAATCTACCTAATTATTATTATTTAACACTAATAATAAGAATAATAAAATAAGTAATAATAAGAAGAATATTATAATAATATTATAAAATAATTAATATTATAATGTTATAATAAAATAATTAATAATAATAATATTATAAAAAGTAATTATTATTATTATGTAATACTAATAATCTGAATAATAAAATAAGTAATAAAAACAAATAATATTGTAATATTATAACATAATAATAATATTATTATTATTATTATTATTATTTAAAAATAATTATTATGAACTGCATTAACGCTGGACATTGAGAGTCCGTGAGAATCAATTGAAGGGTACAAATGTCAAATGAGATGAGAAGAATCCGGTGCTTAAGTTATGCAACCTCCTTACGTAAAGAGTGTTTGGTTGCATAAGTGTTGTATAACTTTTTATACAACCTTTATGCATGAAACAAACACCCCAGTGGATAAAGTAAGAAACCATGTTTGGTTTTTCTTTCTTTCACGTTTTTACCTTTTTAACGCAAGATTCAAGACTCTGGTTGGATCGACTTGGCTTGTAAAACACGGTTTTTCTCTTATTATCGGTTTGCTTGTCAATCTTCCTCTACATTACACGGATCAGTTTCTTCAAGATTAGTCCACACACTTGTCAGGGAGTGGGTCCTTTAAATTAGAGGATCGTCAATAAATTAATATACATGATTTCTACCCTAACATGTGGTGAGTGAAATTTATTCCCAGTAAGCCCTCATTTTTTTCTTAATTGGAGCTTCCAATCTTAAACTTTCTCATAGATGCATCTAAAAAAAAGTCAATCAACAAATTAATATATATTTGATACTAACCTAGTAAGTTTATTATACTCAGTTTAGGTTACAGATGGATTTCAAAGCTTCTTGCTCTTGGCGTCTATGCTGTCTTGCTTATGCCTGGCTTCTTACAAGGTCACTATTTCTCATGGAAACTCTATTGACATGTTCATGGCATAGTCAAACACAGAGTTCTCACTGAAGTTTATTCCCTTTCAGTTGGATATTACTATTTCTTCTCGAGTCAGGTGCGTAGAAGTGTAGTATACGGTGATCAACCAAGAAACAGGTACAAAATATTCTGTCTAAGAAACAACTATATGTTCCTGTGATTTCAGCCTAATCTTTCATTTGTTTCTTTTAATATGTTGCTATCTTCTTAATTGTTGATATACATTTTTTAGGTTGGATTTGTACCTACCAAAAACCTGTGACGGGTCCAATCCAGTTGTGGCATTTGTAACTGGTGGTGCTTGGATTATCGGGTAAGTCAACTTATAACAATATATCCAAAATCCAGGAATGCGAAAAAGCAGATTTGAACGTCTTTATGTTTAAAACATTAGTTATAAGGCATGGGGATCTCTTCTTGGGAGAAGGTTGGCTGAAAGAGGAGTCATAGTTGCTTGCATCGATTACCGGTAATCAACTGATAAACTAAAAGTATTTTAAAAAATGATTTAGAGATAAATATGAAAATATTGATATAGCTTTGGTATATTCTGGATTGTAGGAATTTCCCACAGGGGACAATAGGTGATATGGTGAAGGATGCTTCTCAGGGAATCTCTTTCATATGTAACAATGTTGCTATTTATGGAGGCGACCCTAAGCAGTATGTTACAATTATCTTTTTCTTGAAAAGTATTTGTTATTACCTATTATGAAATTTGCTTTCAAAGTATTTTAAACGTTTTGAAACTGACAGGTAAAATTTTATTAGTCAGCCACTGCAAGTAAACACATTATTTTGTACATGCAACTAAACCTATTTTTAGTCAGAGCACAAAAGATTGAATTTCTCTCAGTTACTCGTAAATTAACCTACTTGACCATGACTAGTTCAGTTCAGACAGGTTTACTGACAAATCCACTTGGGTTATTTATGTTACATTAACCTTTCAACAAGACCTATTTGGGGGAGTGCATAATTCTGAACATATAAAAGAAATTTTTGCTTTCTTCGATTAACTAAATATGAGGTGTTATGTTGAAGCGGCAGATGGCTTTTATGGTGTTGTTTAGAAATAAAGAAAAAGAATATTGAGTATTAAAATATTTAGACATCTTCAGAAGACCTTTCTTTGTTTCTATCCGTTAATATAAATATACCAAATTGTTGTTGTCTCAAGGATATATCTAATGGGGCAATCGGCTGGGGCTCACATATCTGCGTGTGCCTTAATGGATCAAGCAGTCAAGGAAGCCAATGGAGAGAGGATTTCCTGGAGTGTCTCACAAATAAAAGCATATTTTGGTCTATCTGGCGGGTATCTGATAATATAAATATACGTCCTTTTTTCCTTTCCATTTCTTGATTTTTCTGAAATGTTTAGCTAGGAGTGTTCTTTTTGTGAATGTACAGATATAACATGACGGAGTTGGTTGATCATTTTCACCAGCGGGGCCTTTACAAGAGGATTTTTTTAAGGTCCTCTTAAAAATTAGGCATTGTGACATTAAAAATATTCATTATTAAACCAACAGTCTTGACTTGCATCTAATTTGTATTTTAATGTTATTTTAGCATAATGGAAGGAGAGCCTGGCTTGCACCATTTTTCACCAGAAATAGTGGCAAAGGAGTCAAGTGCCAAAGCTTTATCCCTGTTGCCTCCTATTATACTTTTTCATGGAACTGAAGATTATTCTATACCATCATCAGCCAGGTTGATTCAAAATTAATACAGAAAAAGTACCCTTCAAAATTCAAGTATATCAGCAGTGTCCTTGATTACATAGGAAATGTTAAAGTAGGCTTGTCCTACTAAGGAAATTACGCACGAACTGTTCTGCATGACCTCCAAAATATTTTGTGTTTATATTTTCCTGTTTACTACAAAAGGATCGATTCCCAGATTACTGGTTATTTCATTAATGAGAAACACAAGAGCATAATTTGGGCTTTTTTTTATGTTTACGAGGGAGAGTGTAAATGATATTTGTTGTATTTCTGAGGGGCATATGAGAAATTTCTTGTTTTACAAGGCTAAACATGCTAATACATATTGCCCTATATCAAATTTTGTTCATCATTGACTCAGTTTCAACAAGGCCTTTCAATTTAATTTATTTTTTTGCATGCAGCGAGAACTTTGCCAAGGTACTGAAAAATGCTGGTGTTGAAGTCAGGGTAGTGCTATATGAAGGAAAAACACACACTGATCTGTTTCTCCAGGTACTTCATGTTAACTTCTGAATAGAATAAGGGTTTTCTTTGTTTACGCTTATTTTCTGGAAATTGCTCCCACTTTTTTTTATCTATGTGCCAATGAGATTCATATTTCCCATATTTGCAATTACACCCAACCCTCTTTGGGTCTTTTGCAAATGTAAACAGCCGAGAGGGTAAGTGAAATAGACAGAAAAAAAATATATAGTACATTTGACCTCCCTTATAACTTTTGCTGTAGTCTCAACTGAATCACTTCATAAATAGTCATACAAATTTGATAATTGAAATCTGTAGTATGCAACTTTCCATGCTTGATTTTGACCTGGGATAAGGGGTTGCATTTGGAAGTTGAAACGAAATTTTCTACAATTAATGGAATATGCCAAATTTATTGCAGAAGTGCCACAGTGAAACTTTAAGAGATGTGAGGCTGTCAGTTGAATTTATTATGAACGATTTTGTGTTTAGCCAGATCTCAATCGTCAGTTGTTTTTCTATTTTTCATTTCTCTAACTGAAGTTTCATCTAAAGTTCTAAACATAACTGGTATCAGGACCCTCTGAGAGGTGGCAGAGATGAATTGGTGGAAGATGTAATGGCTACAATCAATAACAATAATGCTGATGGAACCAATTTAGTGGGGCCCATTCCCAGGCGTCTAGTGCCAGAGTGGCAATTACAATTGGCTCGTCAAATAAGCCCATTTTAAGAAACTTTCTTGTTGCGAACGAGCAGTTTGGGAACCATCAGCGGGAGCAGGTTTCTGGTATAAATTGGAGTTGGTCATGCTCAACTAATAGTGCAAATTTAAGGGTTTCATCATGTATGCATATAATAAAGGACATCTAGGAATAGTCCTTTTTCGCGATGTTAGTTCCAGTTCAATGAACTGGTTACAATAGCTCCATCATGTATATTATTATATTATGGTATACAAGTTCTTTAATCTTTATCAATTTTGGCAATATGTCCTTCAGTCTGATTAATCACTTGTCCATCTTAATTGCAATTTGTTAGATTACTACTGTAATTTTTTTTTATTTCTTTGTCATGTTGATTTATTATTTCACCTAATCAAATTGGAGTGCTTTGTACTGTAGCATCTCCTGCAAAATTTAGTCTAAAGGAGCAAATATAAAAAAATACATATATATTTGATTATAGAGATGATTGTTGCTGATAATTTAAACTAGGAGATGTTTCCTCATCGTGGTGGGCAACTTCTGGTCTTCCAACACTAAGTAGGAATGAGCATATTATTGGATAAATTACTTTTTGTGAAATATTGATTCAAATTAGTATACCAACTTTTAGTTTGCTTAAATATCAGGATCTTTCGCAGAAGTATGTTCGTTCCATTGATCAGCTCATAATGCACTTATCAATTTATTTCATCTTCATATTGATAATAGTTTGTATACATGACACACCATAGTTCACACCGGTGGCGTCAAACAAGCTTTTATACAAACTACATAAGTGAAAAGAAAGGGAAAAAAAAAGATAAAAATGACAAGCCAAGCTGAAAATAGTTGTAGGTGTAATGCTTCAACCGAGCTACTAGTTCTTTGTTGATGGTTTTGCAGCCTTGGGAGTCTGTTAACACATAATAATAAAAATAATTATTGAAAATGTGAGACCAATAATTGGAATATAACTGTAATTACCAGCTGTACCGGTACCATCAAGATTTTTTAATATAAAACTAGTTATCAGGTTTCACATATTTAAGGGGCAGATCACTTATCTTTATAATTATTTTCCATCAATAGGGTAGCAGCAAGTCATGCACACAAATTTTTTGTTTCAAAAAAAAAAAAAAAAATGCACACAAAATTTAACTTCACAAATATAAAATACATATTTTACTCTTTCAGACCAAAACAATGATTTACAGGCTCATGAATTAATAATAACTGCTTAAAACAAGTAACTCTGGTATTAATTAAGCAAGGGTTTATAAGGAAATATACCCTCTTCTTGGGCTCGCGGGGCTTTTGTTCGGCCTTCTTAGGGGCCGGTTTTGATGCCAGCGGGGCCCTCGGTGCACCTTCACCGGGTTTGGAACTCATGAGCCCAGCAGGTTTCGCTGCCTTCAGTGATGCCATTAGTTGCTAATTAGCTTAAGGAGATGATGATTTGGAAACTAATTAGCTTGTCTTGAACTTGGTGCTGCAACCAGTGTGGTCTATTTATAGTGATGTTGCATAGGTTAGAATGCATGGAATGTAAATTTGATATTCTTGGAATAAAGGCAACCTGAATTATTGGAGCTTGTTGGATGGAATAACTAGTTGTAGCTGGAATAACCTTTTTTTTTTTCTAACACGGAACATGATGCTTGATTTCTTGTCATTTCTTGTATGGGTGTCTCTAGTCTCTACAAGTGTGTTTTACAAAAGTGCAATGAAAAAGCTTTGCAATTCACAATGCTACCTACTTACCTGGTTTGTTATCCAGAATCCAGTAATGTCAATGGAAATACAAACGACAACAATTTTGGGCCGAATTGACTGAAAGAGATTGGGCTAAATCATTAATTCTATCCGGGTTTGATTTTTAGCCTTTATTTACTGGAAATTACTATCTACCATCTCTTCGCGTATCATCCCGTGCCATCGCGTTTGTATTTGTTCATTTTATTTATTTATATGTCTGTTTATCTATGTGTTCACTTTACTCAAGTATGAGTTAAATCTTAATTTTTGTGTTATTGTTCAGATTTTTATATGTACATTTAATTTATTTTTATTGAACTTATTTGTTTGTATGTGTTCAACTTTTTCTATTTTATATTATCAGTTTGCTCAAACCATGGAATACAATACGATAACGAACTCACATCCTCTACAGCCGAACTAATCGACTGTACCGTCCAGCCAACATAATTTTTTTTAATATTTAAAAATTTTAAAATTTAAATGTTGAATCTAAACCGTTGATCTTGTTCAATTTTACGAGCGATGCATTTTGATATAAGTTTTATAAAATTTGGAGTCGATTTGATACTTGATTAAGTGACCAAATTATGAACGTATTAGAATTAATCAGTACTAGTTAACCATATTCGTTCATTTGTTAACCACTTGATCTACTATCAAATCAACTCTAAATTTTATAAAACTTATATGAAAATGTATCGCCCGTAAAATTGAACAAGATCAACAGTTTGGATTTAACATTTGAGTTTTAAAATTTTTAAATATTAACAAAATTTATGTTGGCTGGACGGTACAGCCGAGTAGTTCGACTGTAGAGGATGTGAATCCATACGATAACAAAATGTTATTTACTGCATTCCGACCCACCATCGGAAGCCACGTGCTTCAAGGGCAAATTAGTAAATTCATAAAAGCATATAAAATGGTATTCCTTCCGAAATTGACTGAATCATCGTCAAGCTCTCCGTAGGAGACCAACACCGTATCTCTCCTGTTTAGTTCCTAGATTTTGATCCTCGACTTTGAATTCCTCTCCTTTCTCTCCTATAAACTGCTCCTCCCAATTGAAATTCTACACAAGTTGCTGCTTTCGTGTACAGAGAAAGATACGTGCGTACGAGGCGCTAACGGTTTGGTACGCACTCAGCCCTTTTACTCCTTTTCTTTCTATTTATCTCTTCTCTTCTCTTCTAATATTTAGTTAATCTTTGGATTCTGAATTTAACCAGTAAATGCCGATTAAATTGGTTCCAACCAAGCTAACTTGTCCTTTTAATTAACGAAATACATTTCCGATTCCAATTTACATCCACCATTGAATAATTGGTGAGAAATCAAATTTGAAGAATGCGTTAGTCATAAAATTTCACAACAAACAAAGAATTGGTGTAACTAGGATGTTAAGTGTCCACTGATTCATGCATTTTTTATGCCCAAAATGCGGACCAGATTGTGAGTTTCCAAAGCTTTTCTATCCATAACACCAATAATGGACTGTTTCTCGCTGTCGGAGAAGGCATTCAATTTAAGTAAGATTGCTTATGAATAAGCAAGGGGAGTTGGGAGGGAACACCTTACTTCATCTCTGATAATACCTGAATTTACTAAATCTTAATGCAAACATCAAATTTCTACTTTAGGCTTTCTATCAGAATATTTCCCCTTGTCAGTTTAACGATGAAATAGAATGCCACTAAACAGACTAGCACCAATTTTCAGGTTGTTTCTCGGTCAAGAAACTTGGTGCGTTTTGAATTTTGATAAGAGGATACATTTGAAGAGATATGGCATCAGAAATAATGAATGCTACAGCAAATGCATTGGTTTGGATCTCTTCTGCTTTTGATGCTCCAACAAGAGCGGTTGTTTTTGGCGTACCTATTGATGGTAACTTCCTCTTACTGCTTTACCCTCTGTTGTCTTTTTGTCAGAGTAAAAGCTTTGTATTTTGTGAAAGCATTACCAGAGGGAATTAAGACAACCACTTGGCACTGATTTTTTTCTTAAAGAAGTAATAAACTTAATTTAAAAGATGAGTAAATGTTGGTTTGACTTTATGCTGTTTAATTTTTAAATATGAAGGGCATCTAGTGGGGAAAGCATTACTGGTGGTAGTAATACTGACTTAAACCAGCTTAATAAAATGAAATTATTTTTTTTTTCATATATGAAGGGCATTTAGTGGTAGAAGCATTACTGGTGGTGGTGATACTTTTTCAGCTTACGCGGAAGAGCTATAAGCCTCCTAAGAAGCCTTTGACTGAAAAGGTTATTTTATTATTTTTTTTGTTTTGGTGATTCAAAGGTGATATGTTATTTTAGTATGATAGTAAATAATTGTATTTTGATGGAAATAATACAGGAAATAGATGAGCTTTGTGATGATTGGGTACCTGAGCCCTTAACTCCACAAATTACTGAGGAAATGATGATTGAGCCACCTACATTGGAAAGGTTTTCTAATTGTTCTTTTCTTCCGTTTTTCTTTTGCTTCCATCATTTCAAATTGTACTGAACATTTCATGATTTCGCAATTAACACCTGATGTATCTCTTGTTATTGAAAATTCTGCACTTAACTGTGACAGACTTTTTATTTCATTATTAAGAATGAATATTACTAGAGTCAAATAAAATAAAACATATTGTTGGAATGAAGTTTGCATATGAAATTTGTTATCAATAGACTAGGATATAATTTAGTTCTTATTCTTGACCTAACATGGGTTTAGCAGCTAGTATTAGTCACAGATAACCCAAAAATGAGGGTTTGCAAATAGAAGAAACTTTGGTGGTGTTTGCAATACGACAACATATACTAGTTTGGAAAGGTAAAACTACATTATTTGATTAAGGAGTTCCCCCTCCCTCTCTCTTCTTAATATAAAAATACAGTGCTGCTGGACCCCATGCAATAGTTGATGGCAAGGAGGTGGTGAACTTTGCATCTGCAAATTATCTTGGTTTAATTGGAAACGATAAAGTCACTGTAAGAAAAGCATTCAGGATTCCTCTTTTTTAATTACTTTTTCCTTGAAGTAGCAAATAAAATGTTTAGCCTTTACCCATGTGAAATTTAGGATTCATGTGTTGGTGCGATGGAGAAGTATGGTGTTGGTTCTTGCGGGCCTCGTGGCTTCTATGGGACTATTGGTGAGTCTTCTTTTTTTTCTTTCTGTTTGTTATTATTATACTGTTCGTCATATGATGCTTTGTACCTAACTTATATCATTTGATGTTCAGATGTACATTTGGATTGTGAGGCAAGAATTTCTAAGTTTTTGGGGACACCAGATTCGATTCTCTATTCATATGGCGTTTCCACTATTTTCAGTGTTATTCCTGCCTTTTGTAAGAAAGGCGACATTATTGTGGCGTAAGAATTTCTTTCATGTATGAAAGTGAATCTATTCATGTTGGAGTAGATTTGGTAACTAACTGTTAAAAAGTGTAACATCACTTAACATCCTGCAAAAAAATGAATAAATTAGAGGATAAAAAAAATTGGATCATATTACATAAAATAACTAAATCCAAAATGTTGCCCCATCTACCTCAACTGTGCCAAAAGGTTCCCCTTACTTGCAACTTATCCCTTCAAATGAGGAATAACTTAGATGGTGCAAGTATTATGACTGATTTACGAGATAAGAGGTACATGTGAAAATTTTCATATTTTAAGAACCCAATATGAGGTATCCCTTTTTGCACGGGTATGCATTGTAGTATTAATGCCTTTTAGGAACATATGTGAAAATAGTTCTTTGTTATTAGTTTATAGACTTCTGTTTACCTTTTAGGGATGAGGGTGTGCACTGGGCAGTACAAAATGGGCTGTATCTATCAAGAAGCACAGTAGTTTATTTCAAGCATAATGATATGAAATCATTAGAGGCAACTCTGGAGAAGGTCACTGGTCGTAGTAAGCACCCTGAGAAAGTTCGCCGCTATATCGTTGCTGAAGCCATCTATCAGGTTCGGTTTATTTTGTCTTTTGTTGGAAAGGTGCATGCATCCCCCTCTCATAGCCCAGCAGGATTCTTAGCATTTTACACTGTGCTTAGAAGTAGCAGTGTTTAGAAATCAAAATATTTTCCTTAAAACAATATAATGAGCTGAAATCTGCCGCAAAAATGAACTTCATGTAGATGAGAATTAAATGAAAAGGTAAGTCAGCTCTTTGCTTTCATAGCATCACTGTTTTTTATTTATAAATTCTAGTAAGAAGGTAAACATTGAGAATACACAGGGACAAGGATCATTTCCATTTCTTAATCTCAGTTCATATTTTGAATCTCAGTGGTGATCTTCTTTTTCCTGACAATATACTCCTTAATTGATGCAGAATTCAGGACAGATAGCACCTTTGGATGAGATTGTGAGGTTGAAGGAGAAGTACCGCTTTCGTATTATATTGGATGAGAGCCATTCTTTTGGTGTGCTTGGAAATTCAGGCCGTGGTCTTGCTGAGTATTGTGGAGTCCCGGTAATTTATTTTCTACCCTTCTGTGTTTGGTTCTTAGGGAAAAATTCAGAAAGAAAGAGCAAAGTATCCCTTTAATTTGAAATTATCCTTTTCAAAACCTTGAATAGCAAATGAGAGGAATCAAATATTAGAGCAGAAAATAAGAAATTCAGTAGACTGGTGCACCACAGATAGAAGCAGACAAAACATCGTTTTGGCCTGTTATTGCATTAATATTTTCTTGGGTTACTTAAATAAGTATTTTAAGTGCAGATTGAGAAAATAGATATAATTACAGCTGGAATGGGAAATGCATTGGCAACTGATGGGGGTTTCTGTACCGGAAGTGTCAGAGTCGTTGATCACCAAGTAAGCAACTTTTAAAGACTTTATGGAAAAGACCCATGTACAAAAAAGTTGGATGCTGATTTTCAAAAATACTATTTTTATTTCGGTGCAGAGGTTGAGCAGCTCGGGTTACGTGTTCTCGGCATCTTTGCCTCCATATCTAGCAAGTGCTGCAATTTCAGCTGTTGATTATTTGGAAGCAAATCCATCTGTTCTTTCCAGTCTAAGGGCTAATGTTGCTACCCTTTTGAGTGGTAACTTTTTTTGCATTTTTTGTTTCTTTTTCTGTGTTTGCTTTGTTTAAACAACAATTCCACTCTTGTTCCTGATAATCCTTTCTCGTTTCTGGATTATGACCTTAATTTCTGAAAGTCAACATCTTATGCATCAACTAATAGCTTCAATTTAATTCTTTTCTTGCAATGCAGAGTTGTCAGATGTACCGGGGCTGGTCATAACAAGTCATACATTATCTCCCATTATTTTTCTCAAATTGAAGAAATCTACCGGCTCTGACAAGACTGATATGCATGTCCTTGATTCCATTGCCAATCAGGTACACTATCAAATTAATTTACTTATCATTTTTTTATTGTATGGGTGGCGAGCATTCATTGGGATCTGGGTCATTCTAGCGTCTAGTATGTTAATTCTAATTTGTCTCATGTTATTTTGGTGCTTGGCCTGCTCTAGTTTTTTTTTTTTTTTTTTTTTTTTTTGATGAACAAAAAAAAAGGGTAATGGACGGTCTAATCATAATGTGACCACATTTGGATCTAAGATCATCCCAGTCCATTTTGAGTTGTGTTTATCATCCTTTTTTGTTGGATTTTCGAATTGCAGTCATAGGTCTTCAAGTTTGGGGTTGTTTCAAGTCTGGATTCTGGTTAATTTGTAGTATTATTTTGACATATTTGATTTTGATTTGTCATTGAATGTTTGTAAGATTCTTGCTGTGCTTCATTTCTAGCCTACCCCAACTTGTTTGGGACAGTAGGCTTAATTGTTGTTGTGCTTCGGTTATGTTTCAAATTAGGCTGGTTTGGGTCATACTATTGGTTTCAAGGTTCCTTGGCTTTTGTTGCTTCGGTTGGATCAGGTTCAGGTAGGGTTGTCTATTTCCAACCAGTCTCGGGTCAGGTTATGTTACAGATCAAACTAATCCGACCCCAATAAGTGTGATTTGTTGGATTTACTTTGAAATTTAGTAATAATTAAATTTATTACAAACTAATTATGATTTAAACAAGATTCTTAATTAAGTTAGATAGGTAGGTCGGGTCAGACCTGAACTTTGAAAAAAAAGAAAAGAAAAGAATGCCGACATGATCCAAACCCAACCCAACTCACTGGCATCCTAGGTTTTGGTCCAACCTTATTACTGGGTCATCGTTTGTGGCTGCTCCTGTTCGGGGTGACAGTGCTTTGCTTTATGAAATTGCATAATTTATTTTGATTCTTTTTGTCCTTTTTTCCCTAGGTATTGAAGGACTCTGTATTAATTGTATCAACAAAGAGATCAACTCTGGACAAGTGTCACCTCCCACTTGGTTTGCGTCTTTTTGTCTCAGCAGCACACTCCAAATCTGACCTTCAAAAGGCTGCTGCTTCCTTGAAAAGGGTTGCTGGATCTGTTCTCTCTTAGTTTCCCCTTTAATCAAGGTTTTGATAATTCTCATCGAAAATGAGTGCCTTAATAGCTTTGGTCTAGTTATAATGTATAGGTTCTTTTTTTTTTCCTGCTAATTTTTAAATTTGTTTTATATGGTGTTACTTATATGTCAAATTTTGCATTTTCAAAAAATAAGCTTTGTGCGTGTATACTCTTTTCGGTTCATTAGCTAGAAATGTATGTCGGAAATGTAATCCAGCCTAATTTTGCCCGAGTGACAGCGACCTATTTATTCTTGTCTGGTGACCTGAAGAATTAGTCTATATTATAGGGACTTCATAAGTTCAGCTGGGAAATCTCTGCATTATTTTTTTTTGGGTATTAAAGTTTGGTCTCAGTGGTAAGTCTCTAAAAGGATTTCTTGAAAGGAGCTCACAATCATATCAGCTTACTAAAAGAATTTTCGGATTTTTTAATTAATAAATATAATTACATTTTTTATTTTAAAAATAAATATTATAATAAATAAATTTTATAAATAACGTTGTAACTTCGGGGTTCAAAACCCAGGAGTGACCCGGTGACCCATTTCGGGGTTTGAAACCCCAAAGTTATGACGTGGCAATTTTTTAATTATTTTTTAGTATTTTAATTTAATATATTATTAGATAAATAGAAAAAATATATAAATTATGCCAAAAAATTCAGAAAAATATAATAGAGATGTAAAAGAGTTTTGATTAATTTTTTTATTATTTAATTTATTTTTTTATATTAAAATTTAACTTATTATTATATAAATAAAAATAGATAAACTATGTTAAAAAAAATCTAGAAAAATACATAGAACTTTAATATACTTTCTGAATTTTTAATATGTTTTTATTATATTTTTTTCATAGTATATCTATTTTTTTCTCACCTAATAATAATAACTAAAATTAAATTATTTAAAATAATAATAATTAATTAAATTATTATCTAATAATAATCAATTTAATTTTCTGATTTTAATATATTTTTCTGAATTTTTCATGAAGTTTAACTATTTTTTTATTTATTTAATAATAAATTAAATTAAAATATTAAAAAAATTTAAAAAAATTGTCACGTCATAACTCCGGGGTTTCAAACCCCGAAATGGGTCACTGGGTCACTTCTGGATTTTGAACTCCGAAGTTACAACATTATTTATAAAATTTATTTATTATAATATTTATTTTTAAAATAAAAAATGTAATTATATTTATTAATTAAAAAAACGAAGGATTTTTCTATTTTAAAGAAAGGACTAACATTTATGCTCGAAGGAATTTAAAAGGAGCCCAATTTTGAGCTTTGTGGGCCTTCTTTCCTAAACGAAGAGAAGGGACTGACACGTGGCACCGGCAATTCGGTAAATTCGAGGAAGATAAGAAAAGTAGAAAAGTATTACCGTGTACTCTGACATTGACTAAAAAAAAAAAAAAATCAAGCTGACGAAAGCAGACCAACGCTTTCCATCACTCCCTTGTCTCATGTCTTTTCTTTCTATCGCCAATTTTGAATTTTCCCTTACGCGTCCCTGTAGCTCCCCAGTTTTACATTTAATGATTTAAGCAAATCTCGTATACAGAGAACAATGCGTACAAGAGTGTCGCTGGAAATTAGGTAGGCATTTAGCCCTTTGCCTCATTTTTTTTTTCTTTGTCTATTGCCTATTTAATTATTTGTATATTCTTTTATAATTGTTCCTAAATAGCCCTAAAAAGTCATGTCATTAGTTAAAAATTGTTATGGTTGACATCACTAAACTAGCGGGGTTGAAGAGCTCGTCCCTACCAAAAAATTGGTATGTTCAGTCGTAAGAGAAGCCTAAATTTTAATTGCAATTCAATCATTACATTCTACCAACATTTGTGCCAAAAAAAAAAAAAAATTTGTTGAGTTTTTTCAACCTGATATAGAATGCCACTGAAGTAGGGCAGCTAAAATTTTTCAGATTGTTCTCTGGATTGTAACACTTCATCAACTTCATCTTTGATACCGGATAGATTAACAGAGAGATGGCATCAGAAATAATGGGCGTAATAGCAAATGCACTAAATTTGATCACTTCTGCTTTTGATGCCCCCACTGGAGCCATTATTTTTGGCGTACCAATTGATGGTAAACTCCTTTTTGCCATTTCGATTGCAATTCTCAAATGGGAAAAAAAATTGCACATTAAGAATAAGAAAGGTTTATCAGTAGGACCAAGGATTGCAGTTGATACATTTTCCCTTAAGGAATTAAAATTAATTTTAGATTCTTGCTAAATTTTCTTCGAAATATAGGACATCTAATGTTGGAAGCTCTACTAGTGGTGGTGATAGTTTTCCAGCTAACAAAAAAGAGCCACAAACCTCCTAAGAAACCATTGACTGAAAAGGTGTGTTTGTTCATGTGTTTCCTTTATTTCTTTCTTCTTTTCTTCTTGGTATTAAGCAATTCTATTGTAATATGTCCTTTGCACTGTAAAAATATTGGTACTTTGGTAAAATACCACAGGAAATAGATGAGCTGTGTGATGAATGGGTGCCTGAGCCCCTAACTTCTGACAGTACCGAGGAAATGATGATCGAGCCCCCCACCTTGGAAAGGTTTTTCATTTCCCTGTTTTGTCCATATCATTTTACAATTGCACCAAATTTATAATCTTTTCAATGAACAACAAACATTCCTGGTGCTTGTAGTTGTAGACATCTTGAAGTAACTATCCAGTGTTATCCCAGCTTGAATTAAGACTGAATGCTGTGGTATTAAAAATATGTTTGTAAAAAAGATCATTTATAGAGAAATCATTTTACTATATAAATGTTATGAAAATTGTAAAAGTTGTACTCTGAGAATTTGCCAATGAGGCAAATGTGATTGATATCAAGTATGGAATTAGAAGTGAACTATTTCAAATCTCCTTGTCTGGATATACAGTGCAGCAGGACCCCATGTAATTGTTGATGGCAAGGATGTTGTGAACTTTGCATCAGCAAATTACCTTGGTTTAGTTGGAAACAAGAATGTCATTGTAAGTGGGAAATATTCACCATGCTTTTTTTTACCGTCTGACATTTTTGGTGTAAAATGACACACTTAGCTCTAACTCATATTAAAACTTTAGGATTCATGTGTTGGGTCATTGGAGAAATACGGAGTTGGTTCCTGTGGACCCCGCACCTTCTATGGGACAATGGGTGTGCCTTCTCTATGCTTACTGGATGGTTCTTATCAGTGCATTTCTTATGTAATAAGATGCCTTTATCTGACATATGTTATCTGATATACAGACGTGCACCTGGATTGCGAGGCAAGGATAGCAAAGTTCATTGGGATGCCAGATTGTGCTCTATTCCTATGGCTTTTGCACTATTTTCAGTGTCATTCCTGCCTTTTCTAAGAAAGGCGACATCATTGTGGCGTAAGTATGTTTTTCATGTAAAAACTGATTGCATTCATGAGCAACGGCTTCTATTGCTAGGCTCAATTTCCTTATAGTCCCTAAAAGGTGTATTATTTATGGTCCCACATTAAGGCTTTCACCAAAATGATTTTCACATGAGATTTCATTTTATTAGAATTGATTTCTCAGGAATGACATCAAATTCATTTGTTTTGATAACAAAATTTCTAATGAAATGAAATAAAATGAAGCCCTGCATTTAAAAAAAAAGAGAGATTTTTATCAGGGTCTAAGTAAACAAAGGAACAAACATCCTGGTTCCCCTTGCTTAAGGAGGATCTAGTAAGTCCCTCTAAACGCCTCCTTCCCCACTTCAAGATATACCCAAACTTACTGCCCCTATGTAATATTTCTTCAAGCTAGGAAAAATAAGTAGGCTACTTTGATGTTTTGATGAAGTTTGCAGATAAGATATAAATGCAAATTTCTCATAATTTGTAATGCTTTACATGAAAATAAACACCTGAATATTTGGCACAGATTACAGAATCTCTGTTTTCTTGTTCTTACAAGAAAAAAATTAAGTCTTGTATCTTTTGTTTTTCTTTTGATTAAGCAGTGACGAGGGGGTACACTGGGCAGTGCAAAATGGTCTGGATCTATCAAGAAGCACAGTGGTCTATTTCAAGCATAATGACATGAAATCTTTAGAGGCCACTTTGGAAAAGATCACCAGCCGCATTAAAAAGCCCGAGAAAGTTCGACGATATATTGTTGTCGAAGCCATTTACCAGGTTGGATTTGTTTCTCCTTATTTCCTTTTTCTTTATTGAGAGTTTATAACTGTCCCCACATTTTCTATTGGATATATAGCATTGTAGGGTTTCAAGAAGCAAAACTTCAGGTTTTTTGTAAAATAGAGTAAGTATAGTAATTTCGGGTTACGATCTAAGTGAATTCATTCTAAGGAAGGATATATTATAATTTCTTTCGGATAAGGGATTTTTCCTTCAATGGTTTAATGGATTGACAGTTCCAGAAATAAGAACTCTTTTTGAGTGATGTAAAAGATTATGTCCCTCACCATATTATCTTTTCAGGATTCAAATTCCAAGATCTCTTGGAAGTCATCCTAGTAGTTCCTCGATCTACTAGTTTGGTACAAACATAGCAAAGATGTAATATAAAATAAGGCAAGTTCTTAGAATGGATTTACTTATCCAAAAATTGTAATTGAAACAATGATTCTAGTAATGCCCAGCAATTAAAACAATGGATTTAGTAGTAATACGTACCCAACAATCAATAAGGCAACAAGTGTGAGGATACGTATGGACGAGTACCATTTCTCTTTCCTATTCTTAATTCTTATTTTAAACCACAGTACTGATCTTCTTTTATTTGACAATGGTCTTAATTGATGCAGAATTCTGGACAAATAGCACCACTAAATGAGATAGTGAGATTGAAGGAGAAGCACCAATTCCGTATTATACTGGATGAGAGCCATTCTTTTGGTGTGCTTGGTAATTCAGGCCGTGGTCTTGCTGAGTATTGTGGAGTCCCAGTATAGTTTTCCTTTTATCTTTTGTTCTTCAATTTTCAAGAAATAAATATAGAGAACGAAAAGGAAAAGAAGAAAACCTCAACGATTCCCCTAAGAATTTTGAACTTATCTATTTAAAAAAAGACTTACCTACTCAACCACAGGAACCCAAATAAAAGCTAGTTGAAACAAGCACATGAGAAAATGCATTCATATTATACTATAAGTTGAATACTTTCTTAAAAAGCCTTAAGTACTATATAAGCAGTTATACTGTTATAGTATATCTTATGGACCTCCCATTCAATTTATTTTATTTCCGTTGACCAAAATTTGTACAAAGGTTCTGCATGTTTCTAATATAGGAACACCAGTTTTACAACCTGAACTACTTTACAACACCTCAAATACAAATAAAAAAAAAATCAATATAAACTTGTAACCACTCTCCAAGTTACCTGAGTAGACCAATTCTATTTTTTAATGCCCTGCACTTACACATAATTGGAAGAAATAACAAAATTATCAAATGAAAGAAAGGTAAATCCGAGTCATCACCTCAATACTCACTGGTCTAAGAAATATGAAGTTTAGATTTATAATTTCTATGTATCTTTTGGAATCTATATATTTCAAACTAGAAACAATTAAAAACAGCTCTCAGCTAACATATCACAGAATATGATGGAATGTCTGACACATCAATAGGCATTCCAATTCTCACATATGCTACATTCTATTCAATTAATAATTTAATATATTTTTTGTCTACTTGAATAATTCTGTTAACTTCTACATGTAGAATGAGAAAATCGATATAATTACTGCTGGAATGGGAAATGCTCTGGCAACTGATGGTGGATTATGTACAGGAAGCGTCGGAGTTGTTAATCACCAAGTAAGCAATGTTTATAAAGTTATAGGAAAGGAAACTCATATAAGTACTCTATTTCTTTTTTCTTTCATTTTTTTTTCAAAAAGGGGTGAAGATTGCACCCGTTTCATTATTATGAGCAATTGCCTACAAGCATCCAAAAATTACAACAGCACAGTAGACTTTCTAGCTAGTAAGCTAAAATTTTATGCTTATTCAACCGACTTCTCTTTTGCTTGGTCCAGAGGTTGATGAGCTCTGCATATCTATTCACTGCCTCTTTGCCTCCATATCTGGCAAGTGCTGCAATTGGAGCTCTTGAGTACTTGGAAGCAAATCCCTCCGTTCTTACTAATCTAAGGGCTAATATTGCTTTTCTTTTAAAAGGTAGACTTGTACTGTTTTTCTTGGTTTCTCATATATAAAAATAAATTCCTGAATCCAATGTAAATATATCCTTTCTTCGTATGAAACCAAACAATTATTTAATCGTAGCTGCTGTTCTTCAAGTATCAGTATATAAGTTGTTGTTTGTAGTTGCAGAGTTGTCAGATGTGTCGGGGCTTGCAACAGTGAGCCATCCATTGTCTCCCATTATTTTTCTCAAACTGAAGAAATCGACTGGCTCTAACAAAACTGACATGCATCTCCTTGATTCCATCACTAATCAGGTAATTTGTGTCAAGTGATTGTCTTGTATTTCATTCACAAGCCTTTTTAGGCTTATTATAGGTGACAAATGGTTGTCAGGTTGTGTCTGGGTCCGATCAAATAGGATTTAGTCATTCATGTTATTAAAGGCTTGTCTGATCGTTTGAATATTGGTCGTGTTAATTTTCTCCATCAAAAAACTTCTTCTATACCTTCATATTGCGCCATTCTGATTGGCCTGGGACCTGGTTAGATGGGGTTCAAACCACTGTTATTTTATTCTTGGACCGATGGGTCATTGGGTGTCGGGTTCAGGTCAGACCCAATTGCAGATCGTTTGAGCATTCAATTTGTTCTTCAACAGTATGTAAAGCATTTCTAAAGTCTAGTTCCTTTTCTACAGGTTTTGAAAGAGCATTCTGTACTAATTGTAACAACCAAGAGATCATCTCTGGACAAGTGTCCCCTTCCACTTGGCTTGCGCCTTTTTGTCTCAGCATCTCACTCTGAATCTGATCTTGTTAAGGCAGCTGCTTCTTTGAAAAAGGTCGCTGCAGTGGCATTTTCTTAGCTTTTTTTAATATTCTTGTTTCAATTCTCATCTCAGTTATTAGCTTGGTTGTATTATGGCTTGAGCTTGTCTCGTTTTCAACATTGATTATGCTCTTTGTATATATCAGAATTTTGAATTTTGCATTCTGAAATAAGATTGAACATATATAGTTGATGAACTGAGTTGTTAAGTGTTATTTCACTATTACATAATACCTAATTTGCTTGACATTCATTCTCTATCTCTATATAATTGATTTAATTTGCAATTATCTGACTTTTGAAGCTTTTTCTGTATATTTTCTGTGTTGAGTCTTCTATTTCTGGGTGGATAAATTGCTGCATAGCAAGAAAATGATGCCTCATGTAAATTTGTGAAAAAAGCATAAATATTTTTTACCCAGAAACGTACAAACCAAGCGTCTATTTCATACAACTAGGCAAGAAGCTTCTCTATCTCAACCTTAAAGAAGCGATAACATCATTTACTTTTTAAGAAATCGATAATGACAAAAAAAATAAAATAGTTTGGCCATCAAGGATTCCTGAAATGTACCAAGATTGTATTGCCTGAGATAGTTGTGATTAGTCTACTGATTCTTGGGGGAGTCGCTGCTTAGTAGCAAAATAATGCCTAATGTAAAACTGAGAAAGGAAATGTACTCAGCTGTCAGTCTTTTACCACACTGCCACAGAACTACCTATGTGTGTCAGGTATTCAACCCTACTGCGGTGAATAATGCATTTGACGCCTGCAGAATCGATGCTAAATTTAGAAAAATTAGTGTCGGATACGAGATTCCGACAGAAAATGTGTAAAAAGGTGTTTGTTTTTGTAAAGAAACTGACGACTTAATGTGTGTGTCGGCCAACCAACAGATATATCGGTTCTTTATCCATGAATTATGGTGGTCTTTTCTTACCGATACTTGTTTAATGTTTATGTTAATCTTCAACAGCATAAAACTGGTATTAATTCTAGTAAAAGCTCTGTTAGTTTTACATTTAGGAGTAAGTATCGATATTGTTTTGATCTAGCGGCGATGGTTAATTTTACATACAGAAAAAAAAAAAAAAAAAAAACCCAATGTTAATTTCTTCTACTTACGTCGCTGCTATATATATACTCTACCGACATACATTTAGTCGATCTTTGGTGGCTTTTTAACAAGAAACTGATAATAATCTTAAATTATCGGGTTGAAACAAACTTTAAGGACTGACACGGAATTGTTGTAATTAATTCTTACTTGTTTCCCATGAAGAGTACGTCGAGTTATAACATCTTCCATTTTTTTTCACCTCATGTTACAAATTATGAAAACGAAATTTAGATACCAACTAAAATTCTTTAGATAATATATTACCCCTAAACAAATTAAAGATGGCATCGCATCCCTAAACATAATATGGTTCCACATAATATATTACCCAGAGTGATTTAAAACTTTTTTTTCCTCGAGCAAAAAATGGTTGACATTATTGTTTTTATTTACTATTATTTAACTACAAAATAAAAATATTATTTAGAAGATACACTTGCTTACAAATCTTTATTTGACCAACAAAAATCCTAAGAGAAATGAATCAGCCGGATTTTTTTATTAATAAATATAATTACATTTTTTTTAAATAAATATTATAATAATTAAGTTTTATAAATAGCGTTGTAACTTCGGGGTTCAAAACCCAAAAATGACCCGGTGACCCATTTCGGGGTTTGAAATCCCGATATTATGACGTGGAAAATTTTTAATTTTTTTAATATTTTAATTTAATTTATTATTAAATAAAAAAATAGATAAACTTTGTGAAAAATTCAGAAAAATATATTAAAATTAGAAAAATAAAATTTATTAAATTTATTATTATTAGATAAATAATTTTATTATTATTATTATTATAAATAATTTAATTTAATTATTATTATTAGATAATAAAAAAATAGATATACTATGAAAAAAATATAATAAAAGCATATTAAAAATTCAGAAAGTATATTAATGTTTTATGTATTTTTCTAGATTTTTTTTAACATAGTTTATCTATTTATATTTATATAATAATAAGTTAAATTTTAATATTAAAAAATAAATTAAATAATAAAAAAATTAATTAAAACTCTTTTACATCTTTATTATATTTTACTGAATTTTTTGGCATAATTTATATATTTTTCTATTTATCTAATAATAAATTAAATTTAAATACTAAAAAATAATAATAAATTACCACGTCATAATTTCGGGGTTTCAAACCTCGAAATGGGTCACCGGGTCACTTTGGGGTTTTGAACCCCGAAGTTACAATGTTATTTATAAAATTTTTTTAAATAATATTTGTTTTTAAAATAAAAATTCTGAAAGTAATTATCAATTAAAAAATCCGTGAATCATCACTATGGGAGGTCGATGCAGGGTAAGCTTGCGTTCACTCAGGCTGAAAAGCCTGACCCAAGTTGAGTCCACGTAGAGGACATCTGTGAGCTGGCCTTTGGGTTTGATGGCATGGATTAATTGCTCCAGTAACCATGGTATATGTTAAAGCTTCAAACAACTTCATTTAAAGTGTTTTTTTTTTTTTGAGGTAGATGAATAAACACATCTCGTAATAAAATATTTCATCAAATATTGTTATGTGTCAGGGCTGCATAACGTCTAAAACGACCACGAAAATAGTCAGTTTCGTTAACTGTTTCGTTTTGAAAACGAAATTGACTACCATTTGCGTTAACCGTTTTGTCCGTTTTGGACGAAACGGTCGAAATCACGAAAATACACATGGACAAAACCGTTTTAAGCTGAAAAGACGATCGAAACGGTCACCGTTTTCACCCCTATTATGTGTAATTTGGGATTCATCATATCTAGTGGATGTATACTCGGACGGTCCACATGTAACCTTAGAAACGAGCCCAATATATTGTAGTGTTTTGTATCATAGTCCTTCAAATTACTAATCATCGACTCATAGAGCTCATGGCCTCATGCCTTGTTAATGCATGAGCATCCAATAGGACTTTGTGTGTGAGAGATCTTGTGTGCATATAACAAAAATGAACAAAATAATTTACATTTATGTATAACAAACTTCAAAGCACTCTTTGATCTAATTTCTCTTCAAATAATTATTAGCTAGTTTTTTCATATACCAATTCAATTAAGATATTAGAGAAAATCATATTTGTTCAATCTTATTTGGTTTGTTGACAGATATGACTCTTTTATATCAACTGATTGCAAAATTATACACCAATTCGTTAAACACCATTTATTTTGTTTTTTTTAATAGAGCATAAATTTCTTGTGCATTGCCGACATACTAATAAGTTTTAAACTGCTTCTTTTTCTTGTTTTTTTTGTCTTGAAAATCATATATGAGCATAAATTTTGCTTTTATTTCGTTGTTTAACTTGTTGTATTATAACAATATGCTTTTATCTAATGCTTTGGTACATAAATCTGACTACGATTTGGCATTATTCAAATCTAATACTTCAGTACATGGTTTTTTTTTCTTTTAGCAAATTGTAAGGTGGTATGTTAGGCCACACGAGTTTCTTTAGATATGTCTATTGCATGTGTTGTATCAATTATGTGTCGAATGTAGTGCTGCAACATTAAATGTTAAAATTTTCAGAATTGAAGGTACAAATGGTTGTGCAGTATGAATAGAGAAATCGATAATACAGTTTTGTAGATAATAAAACGGAGCATTTCTCTAATCGAGCTCTTTCACTGCCCTTTATCTTTTGTTCACTACCTTTAGCTAGTTTACCCTTTTTCCTATAATCCTTCTCTACACATACAGGCTTCGGCTGATGTTTGTCCTTTTGACCAGCTTTTTGCTTAACTATTTCAGCATAAATTTCAGCCCTTCCCTGAATTTGGCTCCAGTCAGGTGAACTTCTTTCTGTCATAAGGATACATTTGACATTATTCAGTAAGTCAACCTCTTTGTAGTTTCGCATGCAAATAATCCTTGTCCTCCAATATCACTTTTGAGAAGGAATCAGCAATATTGTTGAAATCTCTAGGAATATAACTTACAAAAATCTTAGAGTTTATTTCAGGTTTGTTGTCAGAAGTATCTAACACTCTCTCTCTTTTCCACAAAGCTAACCCCAAATGCTATCTGCATTGGTTTATAAGAGCATTATTGATCTTGCATCCTCTATTCCCAAAGTAGTGGTTAAAGATACCATTTCTGTATGCTCTCACAGCAGCTAGAGAATCAAAAAAAATGAAGACAAATTGTTTATCTGAGCCGCCTTCATCCAACTCCAACAACTTCTTTGCTTTCAATACAGCTGCATAAAGGGCTCTGGTCTCAGCATCGTCACTGGTAGATGATTTTTCTAGGTAGAGTAGGGAGGTCGTAGAACCATCGACAAAGAAGAAGTCATTATCACGCGCCAGAACACCCCATGTCATTTTATCCTTCTCACTATTCAACGAACCATCGCAATTGAGAATATAAAATTTTCTACTCGATGTAGTCTGTAACACATTACAGATGAAAAAAAAAGTATAGAGTTGATAAACTGAGTTAAGTGTTATTTCACGATTTTGCATAATACCTAAATTGCTTGACATTCATTCTCTATCTATATATAATTGATTTGATTTGCAATTATCTGACTTTTGAAGCTTTTTCTGTATATTTTCTGTGTTGAGTCATCTATTTTTGGTTGGATAAATTGCTGCATAGCAAGAAAAAGATGCCTCATGTAAATTTGTGAAAAGAATATAAATATTTTTTTACCCAAAAACTTGCCGTAATTTTTTTAATATATAGATCTTAAATTGAAAATTTAATACTAAACATGATAAATAAATAATTTTATCAATAAACATGATAGAGTGCCACTGGCAGGGCGCACCGACAGCAGCGTCGCTTCCATTGGCGCACCTACCAATTCAGACCCATTTTAGCTCTCTCTGTTTGCTTTTCAATTTTGAAAAAATTCAAATTTCCTACCTGCATCAATCCAGTGGCGTTTACTATTTTTGAAAAATAAATTACTATTTTTAAAAATAAAATTTATCTGACAACGCCAATGATATTGGCATGTTAATATTTTAAAAATTATTTTTTATTTTTGATAAAATTATTATTATTTAAAAAAATATATTACTATTTAAAAAATGTGTGAGCACCAATAACAGTGATGTGTTAATATTTTTAAAAATAAAAAATAGTATTACTATTTTTAAAAAGTTAATTTCTCTTGAACCTATGAGTGTCATTTCCAGTGGCACCCTTATCAGTCGGGGCGCTCGATTACAAGGTTCCGGTGTTTATCAAAAAATGGGTTCAAGGACAGGTTTATGAAATCAAGGACTTTCCTTTCTCCCCTAAGACGGTGGTGAGACCAAGCCTTCACCACCAACCTTCTTCTTCTTCTAATAAATTGTCTGGTGGCCTAATCATGGATGATAGTGAGTGCATCGCCATTTCAAAGCCATGCGCCATTTCTAGTGGCGCAACCGCAGGGGCGTGGCGTCCTGATATGTTTATAATCAAAATTTTTGTTTATATATGTTTATTATTCAATTTTCAGTTTCAGTAATGTTTGTTAAAAAATTTACAAACCAAGCGCCTATTTCATCCAACTAGGCAAGACGCTTTTCTATCTCAACCTTCAAGAAGCGATAACATCATTTACTTTTTAAGAAATCGATAATGAGAAAAAAAAAGTTTTAGTTTGGCCATCAAGGATTCATGAAATGTACCAAGATCAAGATGTATTGCCTGAGATAGTTCATAGTTGTGATCGGTCTACTGATTCTTGGTGGAGTAGCTGCTTAGTAGCAAAATATAATGCCTAATGTAAAAGAATATGACACTTAGGTAGACGTCAAATGCATTATGTGTCAATGTGTGTCAGGTATTCAACCCTTACTAAGGTGAATAATGCATTTTACGTCTACAGAATCGATGCTAAATTTAGAAAAATTAGTGTTGGATACGAGATTCCGACAGAAATGGTGTAAAAAGTTGTTTGTTTTTGTAAAGAAACTGACAACTTAATGTGTGTGTCAGCTAACCAACAGATATATCGGTTCTTTATCCATGAATTATGGCGGTCTTTTCTTGCCGATACTTGTTTAATGTTTATGTTAAGAATTATATCAGTTCTTCGACAGCATAAAACTGGTATTAATTCTAGTAAAAGCTCTGTTAGTTTTACAATTAGGAATAAAATCGATATTGTTTCGTTCTAGCGGCGATGGTTAATTTTACATACAAAAAAAAAAAAAAAACCAATGTTAATTTCTTCTACTCACGTCGCTGCTATATACTCTACCGACATATATTTAGTCGATCTTTGGTGGCTTTTTAACAAGAAACTGATAATAATCTTAAATTATCGGGTTGAAAACAAACTTAAGGACTGACACGGAATTGTTGTAATTAATTCATACTTGTTTCCCATGAAGAGTACGTCGAGTTATGACATCTTCCATTTTTTTTATTTTTCACCTCATGTTACAAATTATGAAATCGAAATTTAGATACCAGCTAAAATTCTTTGGATAATGTATTACCCCTAAACAAATTGAAAATGGCGTCGCATCCCTAAACATAATATGGTTCCACATAATATATTACCCATAGTGCAAAAAATGTTTGGCATTATTGTTTTTATTTACTATTATTTAACTCCAAATAAGAATATTATTTAAAAGACACGCTTGCAAATTTTTATTTGACCAACAAATATCCTAAGAGAAATGAATCAGCACTAAGCCACTAATGCACTATGGGAGGTCGATGAAGGCCTTAGTGAGCTTCCGTTCACTCGGGCTGAAAAGCCTGACCCAAGTTGAGTCCACGTAGAGGCATCTGTGAGCTGGTCAGTAGGCCTTTGGGTTTGATGGCCTGGATTAATTGCTCCAGTCAGTCAGGGCTGCATAACGTCTAAAACGACAACGAAAACGGTCAGTTTCGTTAACCGTTTCGTTTTGAAAATGAAATTGACTATCATTTGCGTTAACCGTTTCATTTTGGACGAAACAGTCGAAATCACGAAAATACCACGAAAGTACACATGGACGAAACCGTTTCAAGCTTTCGTTAACCGTTTCGTTTTTGAAACGCAACCAAAATCTTTAACCGTTCGAAACGAAAGGACGGTCGAAACGGTCACCGTTTTCACCCCTAGCTCCAGTAACCATTGTATATGTTAAAGTTTCCAACAACTTCATTTAATTTTTTTTTTTTTTTGAGGTAGATGAATAAACCCATCTCGTAATAAAATATTTCATCAAATATTGTTATGTGTAATTTGGGTCGTCGTATCTAGTGGATGTATAACTCGGTCAATGTAACCTTAGAAACGAGCCCAATATATTGCAGTGTATGTATGAGAGGCCTTCGAATTACTAGTCATCGACTCATAGAGCTCGTGCCTTGTTAATGCATGAGCATCCAATAGACCTGTTTGTATGTGAGAGATCTTGTGTGCATATAACATAATGAACAAAATAATTTACATTTATGTATAACAAACTTCAAAGCACTCTTTGATCTAATTTCTCTTCATATAATTATTAGCTAGTTTTTTTATATACCAATCCAATTAAGATATTGGAGAAAATCATATTTGTTCAATCTTATTTGGTTTGGTGACAGATATGACTCCTTCATATCAACTGATTGCGAAATTATTCCCTTCTTTTCCTATACACCAATTCGTTAAACACCATTTATTTTGTCCTTTAGGAAATTAGAGCATAAAGTTCTTGTGTTGAAAGAAAAGCAATCAGTTGAGAACATAAATCATATATATGTACTCAAATATATACATACATACATACATACATACATACATACATACATAGAGAGAGAGAGAGAGAGAGTTTTGCTATGGTGAGTCGCGACTCACCATAGGGTCTGTGAGTCGGGCTCAAAACTCCTAGATCTGGTTCAAAATGATCGATCCAAACCATACAATATGATCTCCCTATTGAAATCTCCATGCAGACCAAATTTTACTTTTTTTCGAAATTTTTAAGTATTTTTTTCTGATTTTTAAAAACTGCTGTTTTTGAACGGTTCAGAACTGATTAGATTAACGATTTTCTAAAATTTCAAAAAAATACTTGAAAATTTCGAAAAAATGTAAAATTTGGTCTGCATGGAGATTTCAATAGGGAGATCGTATTGGACGGTTTGGATCGGTCATTTTAGACAAGATCTAGAAGTTTTGAGCCCGACTCACAGACCCTCTGGTGAGTCGTGACTCACCATAGCAAAACTCTATATATATATATGCTCATATATATATTTTTAAACTGCTTCTTTTTCCTTTTTTTGTATTGAAAATCATATATATATATATATATATATATATATATGAGCATAAATTTTGCTTTTATTTTGTTGTTTAACTTGTTGTATTATAACAATATGCTCTTATCTAATGCTTTGGTACATAACTCTGACTACGATTTGACTTTATCGAAATCTAATACTTCAGTACATGATTTTTTTTTTCTTTTAACAAATTGTAAGGTGATATACTGGTATGTTAGGCCACACAGGTATCTTGGTATCTTCAGACATGTCTATTGCATGTGTTGTATACTTGTATTAATTATGTGTCGAATGTAGTGCTGCAACATTAAATGTTAAAATTATCAAAATTGAAGGTACAAATGGTTGCGCAGTATGGATAGAGAAATTAATAATTCAGTTTTGTAGATAATAATAAAACGGAACATTTTTAAAACTTGCCTCAATCTAAGGATTTGATGAAAGCGATAACAATATCTAACCGTGTTCTTTTTCTCAAGAGGCCTCATATAGTAAATGAACAAAAAATAAACAGCAAGGTAGTTAATGAATTAGCAAGCACGCAGACAAGCGCCTTGACTATAAACAATTAAGCACATTTAGAAAAATCATAAAATAGATCGATCTGTTTCGTATTAATTAGCAAATCACACTACAAGTAAACAAAGCACATATTTCTTAATTCCTAACTAACAAAACACAAAAAGAAATATTGACAAAATCTTGACATCTCAGATTGGATTCTCGAATCTAGGCTGATCGGAGTTTTTTTTCCCCCTTTTTATTTTTAAGGGTCTGGGATTGAACGTCTGGTGACTTTTTAATTTCCGATTAAGACAATCTTTTTGTAGAAAATCAGCTTTGATCATTCTACATTTAAGGCAGTAGTTATTGCTTGTGCGAATTTGTAGTTGTGACTTGTGGGTTGTGAACGGAATATATGTTGCTAGAACTATTCATCCATTTCATAATTTTGTCAACTTAAAACAAGTTGTAGGTCGCTAGTCACAGCAGTTCACGAGTCTATTTAATTTATGCAAAACAGGTTACATGACATATCAATATCTAGATATCTTATACCTAACAAGAGTGCTGAAGCCACAAGCCCGTAGGATGCAAATTATTTAATTGGTAAACAGTCTTGCAATTTCGTAATCCTGATGCTCAAATACTAATTTGACACTTGTCACCACAGGCGCAAGCCACGGCGGTGTGTGCATTCAGCCCCTTGTTTTAGTCTATACAAATCCTAGTTGAATTCTCTCTCAAAAAATCCTAATTGAATTAAGATTTGAGCAAGTTTGGTGACCTAATATCCGGTCCAAGTTGGTTAATTGTTTTGGGCTAGTAATTGCAGCATGACCATGCAATATTAAAAGCCTACGTAGTTTTAGTATATCAAATTAATTATATGCACGTGTACGGAATCAAATACAACTCCAATAAACGTTCGTGGTATTGCCAAGTGTCCAGCTTGAAGATAAATTATAAATGAAAGTAATCAAATTAGGGACTCTGTTTGAAATCCAGGGGTCAGCACACAATATATATCGGTGGAGGAAGAACTAGAATGTTAGGAAATTTTAATAGTGCTATATATATATTCTCGTTTTATTTACCTCTTGATGTTAATTTGATGAGTTGGACGGGTTATTCTAGGCTTGCGATGTATTATTTGGGTATAATAGTTTGAAGGCATTATTTGGGTATAATATTTTGAAGTTTTAGAAGGGCAAATTTAATAGTTTGCCCTTTTCATTCGATGGGTTTGAGCTAAGGTGCTCCAAAGATGTGGTATTGTGGTGTAATGTGATATTTATCCATCGTGACATGTCATAATAAATGTGTGTTAAAAAAATTTATTTATTTATATATATTGTACATTTAAGTACAACACGCCATGTCATTGCATGAAAGTGCTTGAATTAATTTATTCATTCATTTAATATTATTTTGCTCACATAACAAATAAAAAAATATAGAAAATTAATGAAAATCTTGAAAACTATAAAAAGTTCAAAATAACATTATAAAGTAGGAAAATATTTTATAAAATTTTAAATCATAAAAATGATATAATAAAATTAAGAAAAGTAAAAATCGGTCTTTGTGTTATTATTCTGTATCGTATTATGTCATGATGCTACAGGCGATGTATCAACCCCAAATGCACACATAGTACTCATAATAATTCATAGACTCTTCCGTACCAAAATAAGAACACTAGTTAATTTGGATCTTGGAGTATTTAGGTAATATTGTGTACAACTACAAACATTTAAAAAGATGTTTTGAGCCAATAAATTTGTCCTCTTGATTTCCTTATCGCTTTCTATATATGTTTTGCTTTCTATGAAAATAGATAAACCCCTTCTATTTTCTAACTAAAATCTGAGTTAATTAAGTTGTACACCAGATGAATTTAAGATTTAATAAATCTATTAAATCCAAATATTTTGAGAGCGTGAGTTTGTAGATATCAAAGATTATCGGGACGTATGAATTTAACCTTTATGTACGTCTCTCAATTTTAAGTTCTACCTATCTTTTTTTTTTCTTTTGATAAAAGACAAATAGACATTAATTGAATAAGAGACAAATCTAATCTGCTTTGAAACCAAATCGATCGAATTTCAAAAAAAGCTACTGTTCTGGTGTGACAAATCAATGTGAACTGTGAAGTCACGTTTATTAATTGAGATTCTAACTATTTGCAACTTAAAAGAAAAACTTAAAAAAAAAAAGTTAAAATTTTGGAAACAAAATAGTTAATTATTTGTTTCTACAACTAAACTACCAAATACAAGTCGATACGTCATTAACTGCTTTAAGAGATAAGCTGCAACTCTGAATCCATGGTACGAATGAAAGCAACATTTTATGTCGGTGCAAAAAAAAAAAAAAAAACATTTGAAGGCTCGCAAAATATCATAATTTTTTCCCCTGAAGTTATCGCAATTGGAAACCTCTCCTATGCATTTGTATCTTAATTTTTTTAGCTTAAACGAAACATTATCTTAGAAAGTCTACTTAATTGTCATATTAGTGATTAAAATTTTTAACTTATTATTTTAGCTTTAATTTATACGAAAATGGAACTGTTCTTTTTTATCACTGGTCTAAAATTTAAAAAGAGATTAACAATGAGATCCATGTCACAGAAATATATATTGTAAAACCGATGTAAATACAATTTGTATATATATTTTATTTATGGACATGAATATCAATCCTAGATTACATTAATTGCGCTCTCTAACATTGTGAATAATTATATTAGCATTTATATTATTTTGTATTACTTGTGCCACTGTTAAAATGTTTCTGCAATGATTTATATTAAATGTAGGACTAATTTGATTTAATTAATTTTTAGGACTAAAACTAAAACGAAAATCGGATGATATCCTTCAAGAATCAATCGTGTAATGTACTATGAATTTTGTTTACAGCAATTAACCATCATTTCTAAAGAATTTTTTTTGCTTAAAAATGGAACTGAAACTCCATTTTCTTAGTCCTAATTACTTCTTTGTTTTTATTACAAAACCTCTAGATAGGAACCAAATTATTGGTAACACAAGAGAGATCTAGACAGAGAAAACAACCTAGTGAGGGACCCAGGAGAGAGGCTGAGCCGCTTTCAGATCAGAAAAACAGTGTAAGAGAGAGAGGTAGAAGGAGATGGCTAGACCTGTGGCATTTGTCTCCTCTATACCTAATAGCCAAATAGGCTTTGGTACGACCCTGCTGCTGCTTCCTCCTCTCCTCTCATCTCGTCTGCCTACTCTCTTCTCTTTTCTCTTTTCCTTACCCTGTTTCCCATGCAATGCATTTACGTACTGCATTTCTCCCCACATGTCCTGGTCAATGCAGCACCTGCCCCCGGATTCTATTTCTATTTCTATGCATATATACAAGTTTTGTTCGGATTCATGTGTTTGATTATTTTTTTCTATTTATCTCGAATAGTGTTAACTTATTTCTTGTCACAATGTTGTAGTTATTCTCCTGTCTTCATTATCAGAATTTTTAAGTTTTGACTGAGCCAGATCGGATGATGATTTTGTTGTGTCATATGGACCATAATAGATGTTATAAATGATATTTATTTAACATTCCATTTTTTTAAAAAACCATCCACATAATTAGTATTTTTTATGTTTTATATATAGGTACATTTTAAGAATGTTCAGGCTTAATTAATTGGTTCAGTTATTATGTTATATTTTTATCTAATCCATATTGTGTTGATATCAACATTTTGATCAGATACAAAATAAAGTTCTATGCTTAACGGACATGATAGTTTGATACTCACGTGCAACACTTCTCTAATTAAACGACAGAAAAAACAAATCCCTTATTGAGATCTCACTACTAAATATAGGGCTCGTTTGGATGCATTGGGAATAAGGGGAATAAGCAATTCCGGGCGGAAATTTTATTATAAACAATCCAAACTCTTCACAAAGTTACACACTTTCCAATACTTTCCGCCTAGGAATAGACTATTCCTCTTATTCCCAAGCGATCCAAACGACCCCATAGATAGCATCACATGCATCAAGTACTATTTGGAATTGATCCGACGTAGTCTACACCCCAACTTTTGTAAGAAATTGATTATCGTACCCTTTTCTTTTTAAGTTTTTATAGGAAAATTGATGCTTTTAGGCTAATTGATATTGTACTTGTTTCGCTCTTAATGATTTTATTTTTTTGGAACCTTCACAGACAGAGGTTACTAATTTAAGTTAAAACTTAAAAATATAGGCTAAAGTAGAAAACTTTAAGTTAAATAATAAAAAACAAGATAGACAAAAATACTAGGCTATGGGAAGAAAAAATAGGCTAAAGTAGAGAACTTCAACAATATTGATAGCTTCCTAAGTGGAGAAATTCAAAAAAAAAAAAAAAACAATATTGATGGCGAATTTATTGCTCTACAGTTGATCTATAGTTGGAGACAGTGCGAACCCAAAAAAATGCAACCTGGTTCAGTGATAATTGATCCAACCCAAAAAAATACAATGGGGGCAATGGGCGAAGTCATGTCTAAGATTTATGATCATTAATTGATGTTATACACGTGAAATGATTAACATACATGATGCATGTATTTATTGCATGTGTAGTTATGAACACTCGCATCTTTTGAGAATTATGAGGGCTTACTGCGTTAGCATCTTTGCTTTATATGGGTGGCTAGCTGCTTAAACTCGGAGTACCTGATTTAATGTAGTTTCATTTTTACAAGTTTTTTTTTTTTTTTTTTTTTGATAAAACGATTAATTTTCTTCAGAACAAATGTTTTGGCAAATCTGATATGTAAATATTCATTGTAGTCATGTTTAAGCATACATATCTACTCTTAAGTATTAGATAAAATATGAAATGTAAAGTGATACTTCGCTTAGCAACAAATTACTTACATAGGCAATTTAGAAGGCAACAACACTAAAAATCACTTTTCTTTATTTATTAAAAAATAAACATTAGTAAATGTGAAAGAAAAAATTTTGGACATAATAGGGTTCATCTCTAATTTTGGATATGGGTGAAAATAAAACAAAAAAATTAAGAAAAGAGGTTGTGATTAAAGTGAAGATGTCTTTTCTTTCCTTTTCCGAGAAATGGACCAGAATTAAATTTACTTGTATTATCAGAAAGAGACGGCGTTTCAATAATTTAGTTCTAATCAACCAGTGAACCAACCAGGTAGAATTAATAATTGATAATGGTGTTTCCTTTTCTACTGACTATTATGGCTATTAATTTTCCTCGAGTGGTTCAATTCCATTTCTGGCCGCACCAAATACTTCTTTCACTTCTGTCTTTTTCTTTCCTATACAAAAACAAATATCCCACCAATCCTAAAAAGCATTAATAAGGTAGCAAATGTACAATTCTATAGTTCTTCTATTTCGTTTAATCGTTATGCCGTCACGTTACCGGTAAGTGGAACAGTTAACAGTATTGAAATCTATTTCATTTTCTTAATGAAACAGCAACTGGCAGCGAAATTTGTTCCGTTAACGTGTTTTTTTACATGCTATCTAGCGAAATTGTCTCGTTAACGAAGTGGCACAGTTAATGGCACTGAAATGGGTTTCGTTTTCCTTACCGGCACAGCAAACGGAACAGGATGTTCCGTTGCCACTTACCACGTTTGACACCCCTAATTTAGGGCTATTAATTTTCCTCCAGTGGTTCAATTCCATTTCTGGCCGAACCAAATACTTCTTTCACTTTTGTCTTTTTTTTCCTATACAAAAACAAATATCCCACCAATCCTAAAAAGCATTAATAAGGTAGCAAATGTACAGTACTATAGTTCTTCTCATCCCTGCTCCTTTAAAATTAAAATATTTATTTACCTACGTGTTTTTGCTTTGTCAAAAAAAAAATTAAAATATTTACAGTTACCTCCGGTGAACTTACCAGAATTTTCTACCTCACTCAATCCCACAGGGCCCTACCACTAACCTCAATCCCTAGATTCAAACTTACAGCTGAATTATCTTTTTCACCCATAAAAACCTGAAATACCTTTCCAATCCTCCATACCAAGTTTCACCATCATATATTGTTTAGACTGTTTTCTTTTAAGCAAGCAATCGTAAATGAAAAATCGATTTTGGCAGTAGAAAAATAGTTAATCAATTTTCACAGTTTTGAAGTCAGAAATGCTCCTAGAAATAATATGACTATTTAATGACTATTCATTTCCTTTCTAATATCGATTTTGATATTTTTCATGTATAAAAATATTTTTAGTTGCTAGCCCGTGACATGTAAGAAATGAATTACTAATAGCAATAGAAGAAGCTATTTCATTTGTATATTTTAGTACTACGACCAAGATTAGAAATACATAAAATTTGTCTCAAAAACATACAATTCACATAAATTCATAAGTAGTAAAAAACAATATTCTTAACATCAAAGTAGAGATTTATTAATCAATAGTAGTTTTTTTTTCCTAAAAGACCTTTTGAATTATCATAACAACAAATTTTAAAATAGATCACTGGTTTTATAAGACGTTGCAATGCTTATTTACAATAATATTATATGGACAAATTGTAAATATTATGAATATCATATAACATTTAATTAAAAAAATTATTCGAATAATTTGCATTTTAATTCAAAAAAATATACAAATTCAACCATACTACCAACAAGTATAACAACCCTCCTCCCCTAATTCAAAGAAAACGGCGCTATGTCTTCATCAAAATCAAACTTGTATAATTTATTACAGATGGTGATATGTAATTAATATGTTTTACTGGAGGTACACACAAAGTTCCTTGAATGAGAAAACTAGAAAAGTAAAACCGACGGTCCCATCTTTCTCTTTCACCCTTCACTCCTCCTCAATCTATGTTTTGTCTCTCTTTGTTTCATTTCTTTCTCTCATTCTCCTCTAAAAAAAAGTTTGGTGGGTCAGCTCACCTCCCTCTCTTCTCCCCAGTACAAAAGGAACTGCACCTGACACAAAGGACTAGAAGCGTAGAATAAATCCACTCCCTGTCTCCATTTCTTTCTCTCCTCTCCATAACACCCCACTTCTCAAGAGATTCTCTTCTCTTCTCTCTCTCTTTTCTCCAGTGCAAAGATGAGAACTATCATGGCAAGAAGCCCCCATGAAGCTTCCTTCTCCTTCTCTCGGCGACATTTCAAGTGGATACTTGGTAGTAAATCCAGTACCGGAGATGACCTCTCCAATGGAGACCTCGACGACCTCGACATCTTCCCTTTCTCCGTTTCCAGTTCGACTCTTCCTTGCGAAGACAATACCACTTCTTGTACCGCTGAACCTAAACAACCCCACAAGAAAAGTGGTACCAATGGTTCTACTACAATGTCGCGCTTGCGATCCGTCTTTGCTGCTGCACTCGCTAGCAGTACCGGTCGACACCGTACTGGTTGGTCTTCTCTTGGGACCCGAGTGACCGGTACACTCTTCGGTCACCGGCGTGGGTATGTTCGATTCGCCATTCAATCTGACCCGCGTACCAGTCCTGCACTGGTAATTGAACTTGCAACACCTACATGCTCTCTAGTCAAGGAGATGGCTTCTGGGCTGGTACGCATTGCGCTGGAGTGTGAACGGAAGAAGGATGGTAGCAATTCTGTTACGAAGCTCGGTGATGAGCCGGTATGGAGAGCCTATTGCAACGGTAGAAAATGCGGCTATGCGGTGCGAAAAGAGGTCGGGGAGGAAGACTCGAAGGTGTTGAAAGCAGTTGAACCGGTATCAATGGGAGCTGGAGTGATACCGGGAAATGGAGAGAAGAATGGAGATGTGATGTACATGAGAGCGAGGTTTGAGAGAGTGGTGGGGTCCAGAGACTCAGAAGCCTTTTACATGATGAATCCAGATAGTAATAGTGGACCTGAGCTTAGTGTTTACTTCCTAAGGGTTTGATCTTTTGTTAGTTAATGGTATCTTGAGTTTTGTATTTGTCTTTAGTTTCCTCTTTTTTTTGTTTTTGCATATATGTCCTTTAGGCTTAATTATTCGCATAAGAATGTAAGCTTACTCTTTGCTTGCGTACTGCAAACCTTTGTGTCAATGCTTTCTTGCATCCAAGAATGGATACCATATAATTAATGGGAGCATTTATTTAGGTAAATGTGTGTCATGCTCATTGCACCTATATATGGTCCATTGACAGTTGACAGCGTACTCATTTCCTCCCGAATTGCAAAATTTAGTATCAATCTACATCTCTGTTTTTATTGTTATTATACCAATGTTCTTACAATGTGTCAGCAGGAATTTCAAAAATAGAACAACATAATAAAATGGGTTGAAATTTTCTTAGTAAGTGGATAAAATTAAGTGTTGACAATGCAAATATTATTGAATTAGGATGGGGGTCTATATGCAAAAACTATTTTTCTTAGTTAGTTGCTACTTGGTGTAGGGAGCTGTGTGACCTGGGTGTTACTGAAAGATTGCAATTGCACATGGTTAAAGTTGCTAATAATTTAATTCGTCGCTTGCTAATTAATGAATCCTCCTATTGTAGAGAAATTATTGTGGTGATTTTTTCGGAAACTATATTTATTGTGGTAATAATGGGCTTAGATAAGAATTGGTCAATTGGCATTTAATTTTTAATATTAGATGCTTCTCTTTTGTTTTTCTCCTGCAGCGGGGGATTACAGCTGATGATTGAGGCAGTGTTTTTCAATATCTATGATTCAATGTGGCGCTTGCAGTGTATGATAATATTTTGACAAGCAATTTTTCTACCATTCTGAAATGCTGAGCTGTAGGATAATGTTTTGCGCTACCACCTTGAAGCCTTGAAGTTGAATATATTGTGTAGTTAGTTAAGACTAGCTAGAGGCTAGCTAAGTAGCTAGAACACTTTTTAAGGAAAATAATAAGGGATGAACTTTTTTCCAGCATAAAAAATTTTACTAGGTTTTCGGTTTATTGGACTAAAATGTTTTATATTTAATCAAATTGAAATTATTTTTCCTTTTTTTATTGTTCACTTTTTCGTTATACATCAAGTTTCGTTTTTTTTTTTTTTGCGAGTATATAAATGTTGGTAGGCTTGAAGTTTCGTCTAATTAAATAACCAAGTATATGAAAAAATTGAAAGGAAATAAACTAAAAGTTGTTTCTTGGTTGGGAAAAGTTGGGGAGTCAAGATTTGAATCATTAAAGTTGGAACTTGGAACTGTGAAGTGTACCTCAAAGAGTCAAACCGCGAGAGGTGGGTGTTTTTGAGTTGTCGTTGTAAATTAGTCAAACTTTGCCACCCAATGAGGAAATGATGGCGCATGATCTTACCAATTTCATGTTTAAATCAATCTAAAAGTTCCAAATTACTAAAATGAAATGAAATGTGTGATGGGATGCACCACAACCTTTGAAGTGATGTCTGCATGCTAATAATAAATCCATGCAGGGACAAATGATGTCAGAAGATAGGTTTTGGTGCCTTGTTTCTCTCGGTGCGTGTTTCTGAAGCATGAATCTCTTCTCCAGTGAAAACAAGTTCCCATGAATCATATTCCATATTCCATAATTGCATTGGATCTATAATTATAGCATGCAGTGAACCGTGTGATTAGATTCTTACTTGCAATTCAAATTTCTTAAAAGGGTCATGACATAGCAGACATGGTGCAGTTTCAATTTGATGGATCAGATTGAATGCCATAATTATAGTATTATCCAAGGTATTTTTTATCACTATTCTAAAGTTAAAAATAATATAGTCGCATTTAGTTACAGAGTCCTCGCTTCAGCATATAACTATTGAATTATTCTTTAGGTAATTCTCGTTGTGACTTGTGAGAATTCAATAAAGTGACCTGAGCCGGCTTGTGAATTTTTAATTAATTTGAATGACTTTACTGTAAATTAACATCGACCATACTCAAATATATTTATTTTTCATATATTTTTATTTACAAAGAAAGATGAATACATTTGGACAAAACAAAATTATTTGTTGCAGTAAAGTGAAAAATAAAATTAAAACAAAGTGGAAACAAATTCATTTTGGAAGTATTAATGTTTTGTATAGTAGTGAAGCAGATAATATAGTCTAGAATAAAATGTTCAAAACAACTCTATATATTATGTTGGCAAGTGAAGTAGCGATGACAAAATGTGTCAGTGATTAACGAATTTTGTGAATTAATTTTAGTTCACACATGAAGTTGTTTTAACTTTATTTTAAAGAATCGTTAACTCATTTTCATTTTAGTAATGACAAAAAGCATCTTTAAGACACTTACCAAAGACTCTTAATTCTCTGCCGATGTAAATAGATAAATTTTTTTTTTGAAAAAAGGTGGGAGCGCCACCCAATTTCATTTTGTAAAAACAAAACAAAACAAATACAGACACGACCACAGCTACTAAAGTGCAAATTGCACAGACTACTACTACGTTTGTGACTCCTACTCTCAGTCACAAACACTCAGAACCCAAGCTATATTGATAGTTCTTACATCTGTGTTTCCTCATCACAACCTGCAAGAAACTCATCCATAGAAACAAGCTGAAATAGAAAATTCAAACTTACACAAACACTTAATGTAATAAACGATAGTCTAGGTGCACACAAATGGCTTCTTCATTTTGTGATCCAACTAGAAGATTGCAACCATCCACTGTTGGTAGGGTGCACTTCTTGAGGTACATCTGTGATTGGTGCTGGTCCATGTTCCTCTTGCAGTGGTATCATCTCCCACCTATTTGGCATCCATTGCTGCAACATTCTCTTACTAGTTGCATCCATGAGTCCTGACCAGTATTCTAACAAAGAGCATATTTGAATTAGTATACTTTTAGTTGACATTATATGCTTTTTATTGAAAATAACATTGTTTCTGTGTAACCAAACAGACCAACAAACTGCACTTACCATAGTCAAGAAAGTTTTCTTTTCTTTACAAGTCATTTGAACAGCAAAATCAATAATATTCTGGAAAGTGGACCACTGGTCAAAGATTTCTGCACAGTTCCCCATCCAAAACCAAATTTTTCTAACCCACTGACAAATGATTAATAAGTGGTCTCTACATTCCTCTAAATCACAAAAACAACAAGTTCTAGTTCCTACCCAGCCCCTCTTACTCAAGACATCTTTGGTTAAAATTTTGTTGAGACTTAGCAACCACATAAAAATACTATTTTTATAGGAGATTTTCAGATCCCACCACAAGTGAGGAAAGTCAATGGTAATACCTCTAAAATTTTAAAACTTATACATATCATGAGAGGAGTACAAACTAGTGTTATTTCACCTAAAACTCATTAAATCAATTTCATTAGTGTAATAAGAAGGGATAAAAGAAGATGTAATCTCCAAACACTCTTGGAGGAGGATACCTGTCAGAGCTCTGCAAAAAGTAATGTTGGTTCCCTTATGTAGAATCACTTCCTGAAGGCGTACCTTGGGAGTATCACATAAAGAAAAGAGCTGAGGAAACCTAGTAGCTAAACTACGCTCTCCCTTCCATATGTCAATCCAAAAGTCTTTTTTTTTTTTTTTGAAAATGTTTCATTCCCTTAGGAAACTGAGTTCATTACAGAGTATATTAAAGTTACACAAAATAATGTTCAGCAAATGTAAAGTGTCTAACATCCTAAAAAATAAAAAATGCTGTCAACCTCTGGCATAGGTCCAGCTCTCCCATGAGTTGTGTAGAAGGAAGACCTTGATAATAAACGCCCTTTGTCCGTGCATAGTTTGCCAGTTTATGCGGAACTTCATTGAAAAATCTGGGAATGTATTTCACCATGACATTGCCTTGCATTTCCTCAATTGTAACTTTGCATTGGTATGCTGTTTTAGATGCTCTCCAATCGTGGATATGACGATCTTCATTCTCTGTAAAAAAGAGCACTAGAAATTGGCAATCTGTGTAGATTATGATTGGCATTGGAGTTTGCATTTGTGTAATCAGCTGAAGAGCCATAGCCAACGCCAAAGTCTCTGCATGGAAGGGGCTTGAAGCTGTAACCGGTTTGCAATATGCATGTTGTAGCAAACCTTGTCTACAATAAATAGCAATCCCTATTCCTCCTCTGCCCATTACATCCCATGATGCATCCACCATACAAACTGCTCTAACTTGAGAAGGAACCATTGTACACTCAGCCTTCATATTCTTTACATTTGCTCCATTTAGTACCGGTGTCATGGTGATGGCCGTGTCTTCAGCTAATATGCTGTTTGGATTCTCCTCCTTGCCTTCAAAAATGAATCTATTTCTGGACTTCCATATTGTCCACATGATGTTGTAAAATAACACCATATTCATTTCTGATAAGACTCCTGACATATCTTGCAATAACTCTAGCATGTTAAGAGAGAGTTCTTCAGTTCTGATGGCCAGTGGGGATATGAACCAGGTTGCACGCGAAGCTGGGCACACGAACAACATATGTTGCTCAGTCTCATTTTCCATTGCACATCTAGGACACATTGCTGAGACTCTTCCAATTCTCTTATTTAACTGGTACATGGTCAGTAGAGCACCTTGCATAACCCTCCAAATGAAAGTTTTGACTTTTGGGATCAACCGTTTGAGGTACCAGAAAGTTTCCCATATTTGGTTTGTTTGTACTTGTGGTTGGGTATGGGTAAGTAACTGGTAAGCAATTTTTAAAGAAAATTTTCCATTTTTGGTTCTGGTCCAAATGAGCCTATCTGGTATTGAAATGTTACTGGAAGGGGTTAGTGTGATAGACATGATTTGCTTTATGGATGTTTGAGAGAAGAGATGTTGGTAGGTTTGAAGGTTTCATCTATTATTATCGAAATCGAAGAGGTTTCTGACTTTTAGGTTTGGGAGTTGCGAGATGCCATGTCTATCCTCGTACCAATTGTGATACCAAGGATGACCTATGGCAGGAATTTTGTCTCCCGCTCCAATAACCCACCATATGTCATCTTTGATATGTTGTTTAACTTTATGAAATGATTTCCAAATTTCACTATCCCCGTTGTTTGGATTAGATACCCAAAACCCACTATTTTTACAATATTTTGCCCAGCAAATTGTCGCCCACGGAGACTGAACTCCAGATAAGAAAGTATGGAGCATTTTCATGATCCATGTAACATTTAAAATTTGAAGGTCTTTTAAATTCAAACCTCCTTGCGAAAAGGTCTTGCAAATCTTTTCCCAACTAATATATGCTAAAAACCTAGCTTGATTGACCTTTCCCCAAAGGAATTTGCGAAAGATTGATGTGAGTTCATTTAATACCTTTGTCAGAAGTAAGTGAGTGGCCATAGTGTGCATAGGAATCGATTGCAAGACAGTTTTGATTAGCTCAGCGCGCCCAGCAAAAGAAAGAGTATGCATCTTCCAACCTGCCATCCTTCCCTGAATCTTTTCTAAAAGGTTTTGGTAACTTCTTTTGGTATATTGTTTAGTTGTGATAGGGTTGCCTAGGTATGTGGAACATTCTGGTGCAGGTTGAACTAATAAGGTTGTTTGACAGATTTGCCTCTCCCTTTGATTTACATATTTGTTGAACCAGATTTGTGACTTGTCAGGATTTTGTTTAAGCCCAATGATCATTCCAAATCGGCTTATGATATTCTTGACCATGCCAACCTCTTGCTGTTGTGTTTTTGCAAAGATCACAAGGTCATCGGCATATAAAGCATGGGTGAGTGGTTCTGTATCTTGTGTTAAGGAAATTCCTTGTACATCCCCATTTTTGATAGCCAGTTTAAACATTTTAGACAGCACCTCTGCAGCCAAAATGAAAAGATATGGCGACATTGGGCAGCCCTGACGGAGCCTTCTTGATGAATGAAAGAATCCATCGCCATTTCGCCCATTTAGTTTAATTGAGAATTTAGCTGTTGTCATGGCTGAGTATATGAGTTTTATTATATTTTCTGGCATTTCTATAGTCTTAAGAACTTCATGCACCCATCCCCACTCAACAGTGTCAAAAGCTTTCCTTAAATCTATTTTAATGCAAACGCTTTTTCTTTGAAATCTTTAGATTTAAAGGAATTGAGTATCTCTCTCAGCAAAATAACATTTTCATTGATACTTCTGCCTCGAACAAAAGCAGTTTGTGCAGGTGAAATGATTTCTGACACATATGGTGCAAGCCTACTGACAATTATCTTCATGGTTAATCTGTATAAAAATGAACAAACAGAGATGGGCCTAAACTGTTCTGGTTTTTGGGGATTTTCTACTTTCGGAATCAAAACAATTTTACACGGGGTCCACTCTTGTGGCATGGTCCCAACTGTAAAAGCCCATTTTATCCGATTGACAATATCCGGGCCAACTAAATCCCACATCTCCTTAAGAAATTGTACCGTCAGGCCATCCGGACCTAGAGCACGATCCTGTCCCATTGTCCATAATACTGTTTTGATCTCTTGTGCATTAGGTATTTTTCTAAGTTGGTCACGGGCTTGCACCGTCAACTTTTTAAATTCATTCTTGATATGTGAACTAAGTACAGATTCATTTAGCTGGGCTCGTGTAGAGGAATAAAGATTTTTAAAATATTCAACTAAAAGTCTTCTTACCTCCTCTTCTGTGCTGGTCCAGGAGCCATCAGGTTTTTGCAGAGTTGTGATATAGTTTTGTCTTCTCCTGATGGTCGCTGCATTGTGAAAAAATTTCGTGTTCCTATCCCCCATGGATGCCCACCTGACCCTCGAACGCTGCTGCCAGTAAGTTTCTATTTGTTGCATTGTTTCTTCATATTCCTTCCTCAAGTTGATTTCTTCATTGAGGTTTTGTAGGTGAGGTGGCATCAGCTGTTGCTTAAAAATTTTCTCCTCTAACTCTCTTAATTTGTCTTTTGGCGTTTTAATTTTCTTACGCCATGCTTTAATTCCTCTAACCAAGGTTTGGTACTTCTGTCCCCAACCAACATCAGGATCCTCCTGCCACAATCTCTTGCATTCATCCTTAAAGCTATTGACTTGTAGCCACCAGTGTTCAATCTGAAATTGTTTAGGTTGAGGGAAGGTCTTTGATGTATTGAGCAAAATAGTACAATGGTCACTGTGTAACCTGAGTAGGTGATTTACAAAGGCATCAGGGTACATGGCTGACCAAGATGGGGAGACGATTACTCGGTCCAATCTCTGGTGCATAGGGTTTGAGGTGTGTAAGTTAGTGGACCAAGTGTACGCCGGGCCTTTGTAGCCTAGGTCTATCAAATTTGCCTGCAAGAGTAAACTCCTAGAAATTGTTCCTAAATGGTGTAGTTTCAGAATTGCTGACCAAAAAGGTGAATAATCTCTACCATAATTATATTTTCGGTGGATAAGAGATTTCCAGATTCCTTAAAAATTAGGGTCATTATATTTCCACCACCATTTCATTAAAAGAGCTATATTCATACTATCTATATCTATTACACTCAATCCACCAAGTTCCTTTTTGAGACAAACTTTCTGCCAATTAACTAGAGAAAACTTCTTCCTAGGCCCACTATTTCCTTGCCATAAAAATCTATTTCTAGTCCTATCAATTGATTTCCTAACTATCTCTGGAATTCTGTACATAGAAAGAAAATACAAAGGAATTGTACTCAAAACAACATTAATCATTGTGACCCTCCCCCCAATCGACAACATGGCCCCTTTCCAAGATTGAATTCTCTTTTCTATTTTTTGAATTAAACATTCCCAGTCAATAGAATGAAGTTTTTTATAAGAGATAGGGATTCCTAAGTATTGTAATGGAAAGTTACCTTGTTTGCATCCAAAAAGAGCAGCTAGCCTCTCACCCCTCTCTATAGAGATGTTAATAGGGAGCAATTCAGTTTTGTTGAGGTTCATCTTTATCCCTGAAACAGCTTCAAATCCAAGCATAGTCCACATTGTAAATAGATAATGCGCATTTCTTAAAAAAAAAGGGGGGGGGGGGATAAGTTACTTTGCAATGTAGTCACTGTATTTATATTATTATATATCTGTTTACTAGAGTCCAGTATTCTCTATTTAAAAGAATTTCTCGATTCATAATGAGAAATCAACTTGATTCAAATGTAATACAACATTTCTATAAGTATTAGTCAAAGAACGATTGATGAATTTTATGTTATTATCATAAATGTTTACCTGATTGAAAAACATTTGCGGAACTATGAGGATTATTCACCAAAGTCTGTTTTACATATATAGCACAACATTCTTGTTCTTTCTGATTAATTAGGAGCGCTATGCAAACCAACTGCATCTAGTGAAATAGAACTGGACACCTCCTGCGATTTCTTTCCAGGAGAGAACAATTTTTTTTTTTTTTCTATTTACTTGTTTAGAAAGAGTGTGCATATTTTTAGTGAACCCAGAGTATTAAATTAACCCACCAATGCTGGTTGAAGCTTTGATAGTGTTGTATTATATCAGCCCGTGTGTCTTTATATTCCTTTAACCCTCATTTTCAGACCGCATGCATCGTTTTGTCCGAGTCATGGTTTTATGTGCCATGGGATTATATAACCATCGTGCTTTGAGCCTTCTGGCCAAATGCAATTGTGTTCTTTTTTTTAATGTTTTTGAGTTATCTCTCTGTTTTTTTTTTTTTTTCTTGTAGGTCGATCAAATATATTACGCAAATGGTGTATAAATTTCCTGATTGCTTATGATGCGAAAAATTATTATAGTTAACCATGGTATGAAATTATATGAAATATTTTCGTTGCTATTTGTTAATGATATTAAGCCTTTTGGAAAAAAAAAATCATTTATTTTTGAAAGGCATGCAGTCATCAATAAATCCATTGTACAATGTCATTTCTATCAGAAGCAGATATCAATATCTTTCCATTATAAATTGTACAGAAGTAGTTGGTGGATCTCTGATCTTTTTGTAATAAACACGCAAAATGATGCCATTTATATCTAACTTTAATATTATTTTATTTATGTTATTCAGAAACTTTAAACCAATCTTTATTGAGGTTCTGAATATCCATCCCATCGAAATCAAATCTAGTGCCGCGCGGCACCGTGCAGCGCGCAATCTGAGCCGTCTAGATTAAATCCAATGATGATGGGTGCCCCGTGCATGTAACCAGATTGTAAGACTCCAAAAAATCTAACCGTCGAGATCAGATCGAACGGCTCGGATTGCTGAGCGGCGGTGCCGCGCGGCACGGAATAAGGATCACATCCCATCTCTCTCTTTTTTTTCTCCTCGAAGCAACTATCCAATTATCCATCCCATCTGCATCGTTAACTCGTTATGCAATTTATCACTTTGCTTATACTATATTAATATATGTTGATCATTGTTGATTTCAAAAGAGCCGAATCTCCCTTTCTTTATGCAGTTCCACTTAGAAAGCCATATTATTGAATTCAAGACGTCAGTTAATAAAACTCAATTTCCTTCTTTTTAGGGAAAAAGACACCATGCATCGAAAATATATATGAATTTCAACCTCCAAAATCCACATTGGGATAAAATAGTATCTGCATTTCACAATGCACCTTTTTTTTGTTTATATTACTTTTTTTTAACTTTTCTTTTTTACAATGTATCGTGAGTTTATTTCCAAACCAAGGCTTACGCCACAAGTCTGATTTGCATTCGATATTAAGAATTTTTCATTTGTTTATTTTCATTCACAACTCAGTTTTCTCCTCCTTTTCATATCAATCGATTTTTTTTTTTTTTGCCAAATAATCCAAGTAGGAGCAAGTATAGACTAAAAAATATTACACGCATCGATTTTTTTTTGTTATTTTTTCTTTTGAAATCTAATAAAATAAGTATGATAATGTAAATATGTCCATGCTTGATTTTTATATAAGAAATGCTTATTGCTTAATTAATATCTGAATTCGCCACACGCCGAGTGTGAATGTAAAAAGTAAAAACCCAACTCATAATGCCCCGTAATACCTCAATAAGTTGGGCGTTAGAACTTCAAAGTTTTTTTTTTTTTATGTATATTCTAATAACTGATTTTAATTAAGTACTCGATATGCCTACATATCCAAATTACGCAGAACACTGATTGTCGTACTTTTCAAATTATTCTTACCATCTTTTTGATAGGCGAAAACTCATGAATTTAAAATTTTAAAACTTTCAAATAATTGTCCAATAATATATAATGACTTTATTTCTAACTAAAAATAAGTTGGGCGTTAGAACATCAAATTTCTTTATGTATATTGTATAGCTGGATTTTTTTTTTTTTTGTAAGTACTCGATGTGCCTAGATATCCAAATTATACAGGACACTGATTGTCATAGTTTTCAAATTATTCTTACCATCTTTTTGATAGGAGAAAACTCATGAATTTAAAAATTTACAAATTTACAAATTTTCGATTAATATATACAGAATTTATTTCTATCTTATAGTATCAATCTAAAATTTGAATTAGCTACTGCAAAATTATAATTTTTAGATGACACATCGAACTAGTCAAAAAATGAAAATTTAAATCTGTTATCCTAGCTAAAACCTGTCAAATGGAGCTATGCATTCTGACTGACTGACAAATATACGAAAACGGTTTAAATAAATCACAAAATAATTCATAACTCCAGTATAAATTTTCTTGGTTGTTGCCTTTTACTTGGAGAGATGCAAGTCACCGAGGTTTATAGTGAGTAGACAGTGTTTTAAAAAAAACTATATAGAAGTAACGCATTTGTCCATAAATAAAATTATAAAAGTCCAACCTAAATTCGAACAACACTATTAATAGCTCAATGATATAAGGACTAGATTGGAGTCAGGGACGGATAGACAAATTTTAAGCATGGACACCATAACAAAATTATTAAATCAATTCTATAATAATAAAATTAATATAAAAATAAAACATATAATAAATCAATTTTCATATATATTAATCAATAATAACACTATTAAAAATGTTAGAAAGTTTTGCTATGCTCAATTTTAATTTTATTACTAATTAACAACAATTAAAAGAACAAGTAACAAGAGGAACTAGTCATTTAAGCAATTTAACACAACGTGAGAGTAGGAGGAATATTTACCTCTTCTAATATTGCAATTGGAAGGCTCGAATTCTTTCTCGCAGAGTCGATAACGTTGTGTGGACTTTTTCGTCATCCCTCGAAGAATGAAACGGTTTCCTCGAAAAATTGGAATAAGCCTTAGATTCACTCCCCTTAAGGTTCGATCTCTGCGCCGAGTATCCCTTGACAACAAGAGAACCAGAACAAGAGTCGCTTCTTACGAGGGTTTATTAATTTCGCGGATCCTTTCTTTCCAATAGGCGCAAGCCTCTATTGTTAATTACCCCGTAGTTGCCTACGGGAACTTCTGATTAAGGGGTCTAAAGAAAATACGTAATGGGCTAGGAAGAATCGTCTCTTAAAGTGACTTAATTGATGGTACCAAACCTAATTGACGGGACTCAATTAAGAAACTTCTATATTTCTAAAGAATCTAAAGGTCTAAAAGAGAAGGGTAGTCTTGATTTTGTCTTGAAAAGAACATTCTTTCACATGGAGTCGTCTTGGAGTCGTTTGAAGTCATTTAAAGTTGTTTAGAGTTGTTTTAGAGTTGATTAAAGTTGATTAGAATTCCTAAGGTTGTTTTAGAGTCGTTTAGGGTTGTTTGGGATCGATTGAAGTTATTTAACGGTTCTCGGGCCCTTTAGCGGCTTCTTATGAGAACAAAATGAGTTTTACAACCTTCGGGGCTTCTTGGTCGGCCTTCTTGCGAAAGTTGGTTCTTTTACAACCCTAGGGACCTCTTGGACGGTCTTCTTAATAAGAGTTGGTTCTCGGGCCCGTTAGCGGCTTCTTATGAGAACAAAAGGAGTTTTACAACCTTCGGGACCTCTTGGTCGGCCTTTTTGTGAAAGTTGGTTCTTTTACAACCCTTGGGGCCTCTTGGGCGGCCTTCTTAATAAGAGTTGGTTCTCGGGCCCGTTAGCCACTACAGGAAAAGGCACTATCTGCATCGCCTTTCTACATCCGCAAAACCGATGAAGTAAGTGATCTGCATCGGCTTACGGATGCAACAAAGGTGATGCAGAAAGTGGCGATGGTGATGATATCAAACGCATCGACTCACTCAGTTTCATCGGATGACTGATGCTAAAATTAGATTCTCAAATGCATCAGTGTTTGGATGAAGAATAATTATCAACTGCATCATCATGCTGATGCAACTTCTTACCTTTTGCATTGGCAGTCCCGATGGATTTAATTACCATAGCATCGGCTTACACTTGCAGAATTAACAATAAACTGCATCAACAAGCCAATGAAACTTATACTCTTTTGCATGGATATTCCTGATGCATATATTTTTTTAGTTTCATCAACTTACGCATGCAAGATAAATGATAAACTGCATCCGCATGCTAATGCAACTTACGCTAGCGGCTTCTTATGAGAACAAAATTGAGTTCTTCAGATAGGAAGAGTCATTTGATAATAATCCAATTTGAAGTCATCTGAGGTTGATCTCAACCCCAGCGAGGGACTTTTCCTCCAGCGAAGAGGTTTCGGCTTTGTCTTTGGGTTTCGTGTCTTGATTTTTAATTTCCTGACGTTTCTCTTTGGATATTGGTGATTTTCATAAATTTTATTCACTTTGGCCTTTTATACTCTTGGGTTTTAGAAATCCCTTTTATAATTCGGAAAATACTTATTCTTGAAGATAGTTTTTTTTTCCTTGCAGATAGTTGACTTTTGAAAATATCATTTCTAAAATCATTTGCTATTTGAAAGTATTTGAGATGTAAATTTTTGAAAATTTTATTAAAAGATATTTAGTAGATTTTTATTATTTTGACTTTTTATAATTTTGCCAATATTTGTATTAAAATTACTTAGCTTTTGAAAATATCATAGTTGAAATCTTTTCATATCTGGAAAATACTTAGTTTTGCAAATTTCTACTAAAAGAAAATATCAAATGATTTTATCATATTTCTAAGATTTAAAAGGATTAAAATTTTTTATAGTGAAAATACTTCAAAAATATAAAAGGCCGCTACCTTAACATAATTTCATATCAAGTATCAGTGAATTAAGTTTATTTTTGTTTTTTTTAGAATTTTATGGATATTTTATTTATATTTTTCTGAGTTTCTTACTATCTTTTAATGAATTTTACAAGTTTCTGTCAATTTATTAATTTCTCTATTGGTCCACGTCATCAAGCTAAGCTGAGCTGGCGTGAAGAGCTGAATTTCCACTACTGGACTTCTTCTTAACTCCATTCTCTTGGGCCTTGATCTCTGTTGGGCCGAAACTTTTCTTTCTCTTATTCCATTTACGGGTGTTTCTCGTGCAGGAGAGGGATTTTTACATCGGGACCCTTGATTTTATTTTATTGTTGAGATGCTCCTCCGTCGGCGGGATTCCGGTGATTCAAGTGGCTACTGACAGTGGAGTTAGGCTTGTTGTGCTCGCGAGACAAAGAGGAATGCAGAGGTGATCTTCGTTTCTTTCGCGTCGCTCTATCTTCGATAGGAAATCGCAGATTCATATTGACTGTGATAAATTTTTCTTCAATTTAGTCCCTGCGTTTCTTGGAATTGGGTTTTCCGACGATCTAGGCCGTTACAACTCATGAAACGGAGTCCGATGGAATCGTAGCAGATAGGAGAGCACGGGGGTATACTTGGTTTGTTTTGCGTTGACTCCATTTAGTAGGGGTACCACTAGCTGGTATGGTGGTACAGACTCGGTACCGAGAGGGGTTCAGAGGAGTCGTATTGTACTGAGGACGCGTTATTTGGTATCAACATAACGTAGGGAAAGGGCTGTACAACATAAATTAACTTTCACATATTCAATTTGGTGGACGTTGCTTAATTTTGACGTTAATTCATCATACTACATTTGGTGCCTTCACAGGACAACACAATGTTCAAATGTACAATTAATTTATTAGAATCACATCTACATCTCCACTTTATATATCCATTACAGCCATGAAGCGTAAATTGCAATGGGTCAAACCTTCCTTGGTTACAAATTGAACATCACCATGTTACCATAAGTTCAGAACCTCAACTTTGATAAGTCTAATTATTAATTAAGTACCACTGGACTTTTATTTTATTTTTCTTGGGATTTACTAGTTATTTAACAGAATCAACAGGTAATCAAATAGTCACAAAAGAAACATCATAACGCAAGCAAGGAGGAGATACATAAGTACATTCAGAAATTATCCAATTTCCTATTTCATTATTTTAGGCAGAATTGTAGCTTTAATCTAATAAACCTAAACACATTTTTGCAAGAAGGTCCTTTATTATCTAAACCATGTAATTCAGGTGACCTAGTTTCTCAAATAGAAGTGTCAACTTGCAGCAATACGGCTTTATAACAGCAAGAAACGACTTTAATCACAACTTTACCAAACAATTGATCTTCAGTATATTCATTCTCTTAAAGACATTATGACCAGTAAAGATATACTTAACTAAAGTAATGTCAGACACTACATTCACGGGGAACCACACTTTTGCGTAATTACCTTAAAACCTAAACATATCACAGAAGCATTCAAATCTCACTAGAAACGAGTTCAATGCAGAGAGAGAAATTTATATCAAAGCACTTTCTTATCTAAAGAAGTCTCACAAGAAGCCTATGACTTTATGCAAAATGAACCTCACAGGAACTTTCATTTACATTTCAGATTATCAAACATGAATCAAAGAAGGAATTAATGCCTAAAATTTCTAAGTAAAAATGGGCAGCACCTCCCCTAGATTCTCTCTTGTTTTGAAGCTTAACAGATCCAATTAGGCTTAAATTAAGCTTAATTAGACCAATTAAGTTCGATCCACTATGGAGGCCGTGCCTCTTAGTAGACCACATGAGAGAATCTAGCGAAGGAGCCGTGCTCCTAGCTAGAAAGAAATCCGTCATGGGAGCCTTGCTCCCTGACAGAAGAAGATCGTATTCAAAAGGGAGAAAGGGATGCAACGAGAGAAGAGCAAAAGAATGATCGATTAAAGAAATCAATTACACAGTTTACTTCTACTGTTTTGAAATTCAAGATCCGCCATAGGAGCCTAGCTCCTTGGTGAAGCTTTCATCTCGATTTAAGAATCTAAATTAGACAGTTCAATTCAGTTTCAAGAAACTAAAGGCAAAGGCTTTCTTCTCGGAATTGAAGATTCGCCATGGGAGCCGTGCTCCCTGGTTAATCCTCTTCTCCGATTTGAAAGAGAAAATGCATACTAAATCTACTTAATTGATGTCAAGTATACTAAACCAGATCAAAGATACTCGCGATTAGAAGGGAAATCGAAAGAAAAAAGGCAGAACGACTATAGATTCACAGATATCAAACAAATTTCATTTTCTTGCACGAAATCAGTCAATAACAAGTTATGAGAGTTTCGATCACCATTCTGATCGTCTCTCCTTCATCTAAACACTTACTTTTACCTTTACAACTCGAATCTTTAGCTTTTCTTTCACTTCTCTCCTCTCTATTACAATATCTAACAACTGTTTGTGAAAATGCCTCGCTCTTTCTCACTCTAGACCTAGCTCTCTTGCGCACAATTCTCTCTCTGGAAGAAGCTCTCCAAGATCGTCCCGAAATCTTCTCTGGCTGGTCTATTTATAAGCGTCGGGGATCGGCTCTTCAGGCCTGTGGCCAGCTGGCTCCAGCTGTTCGCCCGGCGGTTTTGTGTAACTTCCCTCAACGGATTTCTGTTGAGCTCCCCTTCTTCCCTCATTTCTTCTCCTTGGCTACTCCTGGTGTATCATACGCCATGTCTCTTTTTATGTGGTCATGGAGTAAACTCTTCATTCAATTCTTTTGTTCCAAGCGCGTTCCCCTTTCTTTCTTCTTGACAGAGTCAACTCCAATCGAGAGAGGGGTTCCGGATCCGTATCCTCTGCCGCGCGGCACGGGCAGCGTTTTTATCCGAGCCGTCCGATCTGATCTGGACGGTTAATTTTTTTCGGGCCTATCAATCTGGTATAATTCACGGGGCACCCATCATAGATCGGACGGTTGAGATGAAAAGTGCGGCCCGTGCCGCGCGGCAGAGGATGTCATTCCGAGGGGTTCCAGCGCCATCTCTTCTCTTCCTCTTCGTGTGCTCTTGGTCCACGGTGAGCCGCGCAACGCAAGACGGGGGAATTTTGAAAATTCCCGCTGGCCTCTTCTCCGTTTCTTTTACTGCTTCGGTCCATTGAATGGACACCTCCATCTATTTCTCTACTATGTTTTCTATTGATGGCTGAATGGAAATTAATTGTTTGGGGGCTTTCCCAATTTGGTTTTCGCATGAAATTTGGTATGCAGACTCACAAAAATATGTAGAATCTAGTGGAATCAATAATCTTCCGAAAAGACCCTCTCATTTATTTTATTTATTTTCTCCAAATGTGGGGGTTTTCTTGCATAAAATCAGACTTCTATAATTCTTTCGACCATTCTGAAAATTCCATAATTTCTCTCACTTGCTTCTGGATTTTTGGGCAATTTTCCTTAATTTTTGGGCCTTATTTGATGTTTTTCACAAATTTCACAAGCTTCTTGCATTATTTCTCATGAAATTTGTTTAATTCCTTTGATGATTTTAACACCATATTTTTGGGTTAAACAAACGTGCTCGTCACAACCACCACCGCCTTGGCCTCGAGTCCACCAAGGAGTTAACCACAAACTCAAAGCTTATGCTAGTAAGCTTGAGTTTAAGGCTAATCCCTTCCTTCCAATTAATTAACAAGGTTAATTATATGGATCTATACTCGACACATGAGCTCCTATCAAATAAGAGTGGATGAGAGCAAGGAGGAGAGCACAAAAATTCTCTTCCCTTGAGAGAATTTCGGCCAAGGAAGAAGGAGGAGAGAAAATGGGGTGGAGGCTAGGGTTTCTCTCTCCAAAAATAGATTTTTTTATAGACTAACAACTCTACCAAAAAGTTGCAACTAATTTACAACTATGCCATCACTAGGGCAGCCATAAAATGGGCCTAAATGGGCTCCATCAATTATTTAATTGGTCTCTAATTTAATTAATTAGAAGCCCAATTAATTGCTCTCAAGTTGGACCTTTAATTTACCATTTAAACAAAGGCCCATTAGCTCAAATTAATTACTTTAATTAATTATCAACATCTTAATAATTATTTAAAGATTAGCACATACATTAATTATTTTATATATGATCTTTTTGAGTTAATTAATTATAACGGTTCGCAACGGTATATAATTAATTAATCAACATATCATATTATTGCATTCAATAATGCAACCAAATAAATAATGCACGTGTGGTCTCGTCCTATTTGTGTGAACCTTTGAGGATTTATGCTATGTTGGACATGGAAAATAAATTGTCATTTATTTCCAATAATCATAAGCGGTATCTAGCAACACATTATGATTTCCAATTCACATAAATAAATACTGTACTATTACAGTACTTCAATCCTACATAAGAAATAGATTATCTTATTATTTTGATTCCTATGTCACATGATATCCTTGTATAATCCAAGATAGGAGTGTGTCGTTCTTGCAGATTATACGTTTCTTGATCTAGAGTTGATTGTACAAGTTGCCGGCAAACAATCTAACTCCATCAAGGGACTCAGTAAATATCATCACTCACTAGGTGTACTAATGAGGGACATACGGTTGTCTTGATGAACAGTTTTTTCTCTCACAATTCAAGAGAACATGAAATAAAATCCGTATAGCAGCTCTTATCGGGAATCAGCGGTAGACGATATTCACAGAACCTATCATCATGTGAAAAAGCTGAACCATCTCAAACTCGGAATCAAACACGTATGAAATAAATAATGACACATAACACAATCCATATATTTATTTCACTGGGTCATGTCCTGTGCTATGTTCCAGTAACATACACATATGCAATTAAGTTGATAACTCTTTACCTATGATTTGTAGAACTTAATCATCACTTAACTCGCATACTAATCTTTTATGATAATTAATGTTCCTTGTTAATTATCAAGATTACGGACTCTTTAGAGATATTATTGTCATTCTAACGAATGATCCACAGAGATCTACAATTCAGATCCTCAACCTGAATGATCTGTCGATAATAAGCTCTAGGAACAAATGATCAAGTATCATCAATAACATAAACTAATTAAGTCATTAAACCATTGACTTCTAGGACATAACTCCAACAAAAAATCAATTAGAAAATTTTTTTATTAAATAACAAAATATATTAAATATAATTAATAAATAGTGAAATTTTATTATTGAACATATTAAAATATTACAAGTAAATGTAACGTAGAAAAATAAAATTGAATATTTGTTTGACTTTTAATATGTATGATAATATACCAGATTTTGAGATACTAAAGAATATCTCCAACTATCCATATAATCAATCTTAATCACATCGGTTATATTTTTTTCAAAAAAAAAAAAAAAAACTCAGCAAGACACTATATAAAAAAAAATTTACTATGATATATTTATATCTAGATCTAGCTAGAGCCTACAGGAATCATAGTATAAAGTTTTATTCTATCTTTTTTTTTAAAAAAAAAACTCAGCAAGACACTATATATAAAAAAAATTGCTGTAATATATTTATATCTAGATCTAGCTACATGAATCATAGTATAAAGTTTAATTCTACGAACAAAATGAGACAACACAAAATACTACATAATAAGAACAATAGATGTTAAAATACTAAGAAAATAACTCTCCAACTTGTGTAGGTTAAAAAAAAAAAATTTTGATAGATGTTCGATATATTTCATATTGTTTGTAGAAAATGCACAAAGTCATGATTAAAAAGATATAAATCATCTCAGAATGTCTCGTCTTCTTCTGAGGCACAAGAAAATTAAAAATCTAGACACTTCTGCTAAATTAAGCATGGGCACTTTAATTTTTATGTTCTAAACGAATAGTGAAATTAACATATGGTAGTTAATTTTTAAAAAATAAGGATAGGCAAGTGCCACCTCTTGCCCCTTAATAGCTCCGTCCCTTATTGGAGTTCAAGAATTCAAGAATTTCGCGTTTCTAAAAATTTAGCTCGGGTGAAATTAACCCTCAATTTTGCTGAAGAAAAAAAAAATTAAAGTCCGGATAATCACGAACAAATCATATGAGTCGCGCTTCTCACATTTATTGTCTGCTTTTAAGGTCCATATTTCATTAATTAGAAAATAGCTATTATACTTTGTGCTGTATACACCAATTCCATCCGAATAGAAGGAAAAACATCATTAAAAAAAAAACGGAAAAATGCATATATTTCAAATTTTCAAGACAACTAATCTCATGATTTTTTTTCCTTTGTTTTTTTTTTTTAGGGCATCTCATGAATTAATCGTGTATAAGACAACCTTACAGCCGGTCCATGTTAAATTCAACAATCAACACGTATGAGGCCCACTGAAAAAGAGGTAGAGATGATAAGACGAAAGAGAAATATTGAGATGAAATGTGCACAGTCTAAAGCTTGAACTGTTATTGTCAGATGTGCTTATCCCTAGGCATACAAAGTGCACTCAGGTCAGAGAGCGAGAGAAACAAAATAAAGTTACTGAGATGGTAACTACTAACTAATGGCAATATATGGCGCAGAGGCTTTGTTGGTCACAGGTTGGGCATGAAAACCTGGAGTTATTGCTTCTTCTTCGGTTACTGAGCCTTATCCTTGGCCAGTTTACATGGCGACATGGCGTTTATTTCTTCTCCAGTCAACATTACTAGTTGAGCATTCATGAGAGATGACATCTGATTTGATGGTTATTGTTGCTATTGTTGTATCAATTTGCTGCAGCAACAAGTATTTGTTCATTTTTTATGATAATTTGTGTTTTTGGTGCATGCAGTTTGCATATTGTCAGCGAGTTAATAGTAATAATAATTTACTATTTTTTATCATTTTATAATGTAAAAAAAAAAAACTAACCTACCAATTTTCACTGTACAAAGAAACAATTAGGCTTTCAATTTTAGTTTCAATAGCGATGAACAAAATGTATCATTCAATCTATATATGCAATTTAAAATGTGGAAGACTTTTTTTCTTTTGTTTTTAGGAAACTATATATAAGCAAGTTAACAAAATAATCCATATGAGTGCTAATTCAGTAAACTAAATGTGCAGTTTGTCAGAGAATGGAGACAATAGGAAACATCTTTGGCAGTGGTCCTTCCCGGAGGCCGGAGGTGGCAAAGCTGTGTGCAACTTCTGACTATATTTTTAATATTTCCTGCCCTTGCTGACCTTCTTGCCTCCTCCATCATTTTATTATTATGTCTTTGCTTTTTGTCTCTTACTCTTTCGAAATCTTTTTCTTGTGGTTTTAAAGCTTTTCGGCCGCCGAGGAACTATATATATGGTTTAATTCTAAGCTATTTAGTTTGGTAAGCGAGATTTACTGATAATTTGGTGATTCATAATTTTAATTAGATACCACGAGTTATTTCAAAAATATGCAGACAAATTATTAATTTTTTAAATCGATTGTGTATTAAATTTTATGTGATTGAAATGCCATTTATATTATTATTAAAGGATATACAATTTGCATCGTTGCAAAGATTGAGTTATTTGATGAATTATAAAACATGTATTGAACTTCACACTATTATAATAGTTTGTGTAAGATATTTATAGAATATAAAAGTATTTATATATTGTTAGATTTTAAATTTAATGTTATTTTTTACTATAGTCAAAATTATCAAATAAATCAATTGTTAAAGATTTCCCAATTTTTTAGTTTAATGTAATTATTTCATCCCACAGGCTATTAATTTGTTAGTACGTACGATGAACAATCTTACGCACCTCTGACGTTAGAATTAGCGACCGCCTAATTGTGATGTAATTTCGTTTCATTTATATATAATTCTATAGTACATATATTAGAAGATCACTAGTATATTGAAGTATGAAGAGACTGCGAGGTACCCGTGAGGGAAGCTAGAAAATAACTGTACCGAATCCGACAATCCGTATTGCCTTCTGTTAATTCCTGGAAGAACTCTATATATGCATGGCTTCATTTAAGTCTTCAACCTTATATTTTTTTTGAATAAGTTTTTTTAATAAACCGGCTAACTTTAATAAATAAATAAAACAACGCGAATAGAAAATAATAATAAAAATACAACGATCCGACAAAGTTTTTCTTCTATGGAAACTTTAACAAACAAGTAACATAGATCTCTAAAAGCAATTTCTTGTCATATTCGTTGAATGATTTTCAGTGTGATCATCCATACTTACAGAGATCTCCAATTAATTTTAGGAGCCATTAATTAACCAGCGTGACTACAGTAACAATAACGTATCCGCTATAGGAAATATCCATTCAACTGATATATCGACGCAAATTTCTCTTTTTCAGTAAAAATTATGCGCAACAAAAATGGCAGCCAGATCACCAAAATTCAATCAAACTTGTAAATTGGGTTGGGCCACCAGAACCTTGGACAACTCACCGTAGGATGTAGGCCTGTAATGAAAATTTTTGGGTTCTTTCGTTTAAAGCCGAGGAAATATAGAGATGGTAAATGGTTGAGAAATGATAACTGCCATCTCTAATTTTGCCATCCCTAATCACAAAATGAATACATTAAACAGACAAGATATACATCAAACTGCAGAGTAATCAATTTCATTTAGGATTGTTTAAATAGGATATCAACAAAATGGTTCCTGCTATAGCAATAGTAAGTTCTGATCTATTGATGGACTTAAAATAACATAGAGATAATATCGAGATTAAATTACTATATTCAATATTGAATTGTACAATGGACACAAGTTACAAATTTAATTCATGCTTTAATTAAAGAAATAATGGTCATTTGAGATAACAGAATATTAAATTTTTGCATTTTGAACTTATATTTTCTCAAATATTTTATTCTTATCTAATGGAACAAAATTGATGGATTTAGAACAAGTAGACTGTCAGAATAAGAGTTGGAAGGGGATGAAGAAATAAGATATAGATTTATTAACATTGTTCGAATGAATTTCCGTGGAACAAATTAACTGAAATTTTGAGTTTTCCAATCATATAATCAACAGTTAGTTTATAGTGCACCCGCATTACAGCTTAAAATACGATCTAAACTGTCTGACAGGAATAGGACTGTCATTCAGTCATCAGAGGAATCGGCTAATATTATCTTTTCATTCAATAAGGAAAAAAGAAGCATAATATTATCTAAACTGACTGATTGAAATCGGACAGTTAATTCCTCGCCACCATCACATCACAGTAATAGTGTAATATCATGTAAACTGTGCCTGATTGAAATCGGATGGTTTTCTTCCATCACCATAGCAATTTATTGTAAATTGAAATTGGTCGGCTTCCTAGTACGCTCACATTCAGGCTTGTTCCATCTCAATGGATGTATTCCATAATTTATTGTTTATTCACTTGCAGCCATAAATATAGTAAAATAGAATTTCATTATGTCTGAAATTGTTATGTTCTCCATTATCATAGATGCAAACTCATATTCATCATAGGTGAAATTAACAGACTCAGTACTTTGCACAGATAAATGAATTAATTTCAAAATAGAAAAGGAAGAAGCAATATTACACTTTCCAAAATGTAACCAGATGAAGAGAAGTGAAACAATAGATTGTAGGAAACTCTGTTAATTATGCCTATTCGATGGTGCTGAAGGTTCTACAGGACCATGCCAGTGAAATAAAGGACGTTGTGAGATCCTCCGACGCTCAGGAATAATGAAATGCTCTCCAAAATAATAAACCTCCTCATAGCCATTGAGCAGTCTAACATTGGATAAAATTCGATTGTTTTCATAGGCACAAGTAATGAACGCACATTGAAGTGACAAAAGCAAGAGAAAGAGGGTGAAATAGCTTGAAAGAGGAGAAGAAAGAGATGGCGTGTTTTGGAGTTTTGGGGTATCATTGCTCAGATCTAGGTGCTTTTTTAGATTTTTATACAAGTGTGTGCATTAATCAATGATAATTAATAGGAAATGGTGGTACTGCGGTGCTGTTAGAAATTTTCTGTCTTAAAACTATTTGTTTGTTAACCTTCAGTACCTCCGGTAGAGTACGCAAAAATGTCAATCCTACAAAAGAATCATTTGGAACAATAGTTGACACAGAAATTAAGAGGTTAATTAACAGGTAAAATAAAGTTTTTGTTTGAAAACATTCCTGTTTATTGAGTTAAAATCTTTTAGAGATTCACGGCATTATTTACCTGTACACCTCATGTAGTACGGAGCTAAAAAAAAAATGCAAATGATGTTTTGCAAGGTGAAAAATAGAGAAACAACGACCACGTCTTACATGGAAATCAACGAAGTGCATACTCTTGAGCTCAATCTATCCCTAAATTAACCAATTTTATCATTCAATCTAGCTATACAATGCCCACCATAACCAGTAATCGCAGCTATGAGGCCATGATACGAGTTTATTTGCGAAGCACTTCTATCTATTCTCTCACTTGAAAAACAGAGAAGAAAGCTAAACTTGATAACTTTAGGACCGAAAATTTTAAAAAATCAAAATATAAACTCTCGATAGTTATGATAAAACTGACGCACCAACGTACAAGGTGTATCACAGATTCAGATAAAAGAAATTGCAGGTCAGGATGAGTACAAATGGTTGTTGCTAATCTTAAAGTTTGAACATCAATGCGGTATCAAGATCCCAAGCAGGCGACTTCATATTTCAATTTAATGCAGAAAACAACAAACCAACAAGAGATTAAAGAGATTTAAAATTGAGATGAACTGTACTAAAAGTGTTTTCCTAATGGTTTCATCTCCTTGACCTTACAGAAAAAACCACGTGTATATAGTATATACATTAAAGCTTAGAAACTGTACCTCAGACAACACTAAACAGAAACAATTTAACCGAACAACTAATGGATTGTTTTACATAATTTTTGTTGATACTACATCCTTGAAATATCTAATCATCAAATATGCATGCCCTGAAACAGCAACTTCAAATTTCCAACATCAAACAGGCATATGCAGTACTATCAAGCATAGTGTTGATCCCAACCCCAACCCTAAATGAAATAACGTAAAATGAAAATAGAAAATAATTACGCGCACACAAAAACTACAATCAGTTTCTCCCCTAAAAGAACTGAAGTACCTGCCTACTTGAAATGGCACTCTTTTATTTGTTTATAAATTTCAAAAATAACCTACAGCTCTTGCCCTCTGTTCATCCAACTTTGGACCCTCTTCATCTGAACCAAGATACAGTAGGCGCCCACCTAATTCACAATAAGAAACATGTAAAATGTATAAATAAGTTGAAGACAAAATATATAATACCAGGAAAAACATATGCATCATAATGGCACATGCTTCAATAAACCATCAATCGCGTAGCATACATAACGAGGAACAGTCCGTCTCACATTATTTTGTTCATTATCAAAATGAGCAAATAGTTGATTGGCAAATCTGTCAAATTGTTTGAAGTTAATGACTTTGAAAGAAAATGGGCAATATACAAGAATTTACCATCTCTGCGAATGGCTATCTCTCTTATACGCCTGACAAGACCAGTAGCAGGGTCAGAAAAAACCTTGCTCTCTATATTTCCTTCCACATATATCACAGCTCTGCCATTAAAACAAACACAATAAATGGCCATTTGCTTGTATATATGCACCTTTTGTGGTCATTTTGTTCAAGAAGTAGAAATACTAGAAGTTCTAAGGTAATTATTGAGACATAAATCAATAGGAATGCTATAGATATTAGGCGTGTGCTAATACAATTCCTTTTCCTTTTGGTCATCTACCCTGCAAAAATTTTACTTGAAAACATCCAGACCTTATGAACTCCTTTTTATATTGCATGTTTCAAAGTTTTGAACATCAAGCAATTGGACCAATGCACCACTATCCTAAGCTTCTTACAGAAACAAAAGCAAGGAAATTTTTAAAAAAAATGAAGTTTCAAATGCATCCATTTCTCGTGACTCCCTTGCGCCCCAAATTTAGAAATTCAGCAAAGTGACATCCAAAACTTAAAAAGAAAATAAAACTGTTAGATATGATATGCTTCAAGTTTTCTACACACATAAGGGAAGAATAATGGCTTTACGGATTCAGAATTCATCTTAATAGACATCAAGATCATGAAAATAAAACACACAGAAACTCCGAATTACAGAATGGATATCAAAACAAAGCTGAAATAGGCATTTCATTCTACACTTACACAGTGTGAATAGATTATAGATTTATATTTAAAGTTCTAAAATAGAGGAATTTTAAACCTCTAATAATAAACAAGATTATTTTCCTGGACCATTTTAATGCTTCTAGAACAGACCCACTGCAATTTTGACAAATTCCAATGTACTTGGCAGTACATGATATTAGACAAAAATTAACACTCCGAGGAATATAGATAAATGTGAACAAACAAAATTCCAACTGTTCATTCAACAACAGGTCATGCTTTTAGCAAACGTGGATGATGCTAATTTGCACACGGAATTATTAAATTGTAAAGATAGTCTAATCAGAAAAACAAGATGCATCAAGGAATTTTCACAAACTTACTAGATGGAAATATAACTATCCAAATTTAGCTAAGTTTCTTAAGTTTCAGAACAGAATTTGTCCTGAGAATGAGATGAGTTAAGCATGTTACCCAGTTATCCTGAAATTTAACACTCCAAGATGTTCAAATGCACTATTTATAACTATTATACAAGTAATATTCACTTGGCATGGTTTTCCAAACCTCAGTTTAATGCTTATATCAACAATTCAATGTAAGCTTCATGCCATTGTACAATAAAACCAATCACCAGACTTGCAAAACCTAAACCTAATTAGCAATTTCAAGACATACCCTGGTTTGACAGTCTTCATTGCAATTGGTAGGAGCCTGTCCGGATAGACGCAAACCCGATGCCACTGCACTGCGCATCGATCAGCGTACTCCTCGGGCCGCTCGTGAGGAAGCGGCCGGCGGTTGTTGCGGATTCCCCCAGTTGCAAGGGAGAAGAGAACAATCTCCGTGCCACTCCTCAGGCGGCGCTGGATCGGCGCCTGCCCGACCTTTCCGACCAGGATCGCCTTGTAGACGCCCGGATCCATGCCTCCTTCGAGCTGGCGTGGCTCGTAGGGGCGCACCTTACTCATGAGAGGCCGATCGGAGGAGGAGGTGAAGGTGTCTGGATCGGGAGAGGTGGAGAAGAGGCGGAGCGACGGAGATGAGAGGCGGAGGCCGCCGGAGAAGAGGCGGCGCGAGAGAAGGGAGGTCGCCATCGTTGGAGGGTTTTGGTTTTGTGTTGGGTTTTTGGGTGTGAGGTGTGAGAAGTGTGAGGTCAAATAGTCAAAACCCTCTGAAAACCCCAGGACCAACTTACTTTACAATTACATCCTCTGAAGTCCTAAACTAGTATAAGGACTGGATTAATTTTGATATTTTTCCTCAATCACTTTATATAATTTTCATGGAACTTAAGTAAAGTCCTAAATTGATTACTGTCATCTGATATTTTGCCATCTTTTACCATCGCTAAATAGAAAGCGAACACATAAAATAGGCAAGATGAACATATATAGTGATCAAAGCGAACACATACAAGCAAATAGGTTCAATAAAAAATAAGTTAAATGTGCATATAAAAATCTGAACAAGAGATGATAACACTTATTTATTTATAAGTGTTCACTTTGATTGTTTATATATTTATCTTGTCTGTTTTATGTGTTCACTTTCTGTTTAGCGATGGCAAGGGATGGCAAAACTGTAGATGACAGTAATCAATTTTATTGAATTTATTTGTTTGTATGTGTTCACTTTGATCATTATATATGTTTCACTTTCTATTTAGCGATGGCAAAACTGTAGATGGCAGTAATCAATTTCCAAGTACATGTTAGAAAGTGCTCGTTTTTAATTTTTCTTGCTAATTACCATTAATTAACCCAATTAAACAACAAGCATCTCGAAGGATCTTGTTCAAGCATCAACACACAAAAGAGAGAAAGCGTAGGAAGTTATACCTCTCGCGAAATTGTATCAGCGAGGCGATTCCAATGCGTGGGAGTCGGTGGCGTGCTCATCTCCTCTTCTTCTTCTTCTCCTTTCTTAGGTCCACAAAAGATTAACCAACTTCACTCGATTTTGTGCTAGTGAAACGAGTGAAATCGTCTAATCTAAAGCTTCCCATTTCTCTTCTAAATCGATATTTAGTAGAGGTAGCTAATGCTCAACACGTGAGCCCTTAACTTGATACAAAAGAGCAACAAAATATGGCAGCTATGAAGGAATAGAAAGAAGTGGTTTGTGTGTAACCTTCTCTCATCCAAATGAGAGGTATATTTATAATAAAGCTATGACCCCTTCTACAAGTCATATTGACTAGTCAACTAACCCCTCTTCCAAGCAACTTTTGACATGAGAAAATGGACTAAATCCTTCTCAAAATTCGTCCAAAAATATGGACAAAAAATCTCAAGTGTCATATTTCATTTTTCTCTCTAGTTTATGCATCAAATAAGGCCCATATAATATATATATGTTAGGAAGTCTAAGTTTTCAAATTTTTGTGCTAATTAACCATTTAATAAGCAATCCAAACGACTTAGACCTCGAAGGATCTAGTCCAAGCATTCACACACAAGAGAGAGAGGTTAGGAAGGTTACCTCTCCTTGTATCGCAACAAGGAGGCTCGAATCCGGCGATGCCGAGGTTGTGCGCACCACCACGCGTGTCTCGGCCTCAAGTCCACCAAGGTATTAACCAAAACCTCGATCTATGCTAGTAGATGAGAGGTTAAGCCTAATTCCTTCCTTCCCTTTGCCTTAATTAACTATTTAATTGGATTGAGGCAAGAGGTGCTCAACACATGAGCTTAAGAGAGCAATGGTGGAGAGGAAAAATTCTGAAATTTTTCCTTTAATTTTCGTCCAAAATATTAGGGAGAGAGAAAAGGGCAAGGTGGCTAGGGTTTTGGCTCCTAAAGTGATCCTTTTATAGACCAACCACTCTCCCAAAAATTTATAATTAATTTACAACTATGCCATCACTAGGGCAGCCATAAAATGGGCCTAAATGGGCTCCATCAATTATTTAATTGGTCCTCTAATTCAATTAATTAGTGGCCCAATTAATTGCTCTCAAGTTGGACCTTTAATTTACCATTTAAATATAGGCCCGTTAGCTCAAATTAATTACTTTAATTAATTCATGTTGAACAAATTAATTATCAACACTTTGATAATTATTTAAGGATTAGAATATGCATTAATTTATTTCTATATAATCCGTTTGACTTAATTAATTAATAATAACGGTTCACAGCGGTATATAATTAATTAATCAACTTATCATATTTTGCATTCTCCAATGCAGATAAACTAATTATAATGCACTGTTGGTTAAGAGCTTTTATTCGTGTGACCCTCGAGGATTTATGCTATGTTGGCCATAATGTACTTCTAGCAATACGTTATGACTCTCAATTCGCATAAATAATGTACTTCTACAATATCTCAATCATGCATAAGAAATAATAGTATTTCCTTATTTGATTCTTATGTCACATGATATCACTCTATAATCTAAGATAGGAATGTGTCATTCTTGCAGATCATACATTTCTTGATCTAGAGTTGATTGTACAAGTTGGCCAAACAATCCAACTCCATTAAGAGGCCCAAACAGATATCATCACTCACCATGTATACTAATGAAGGACATACGATTTTCTTGATGAACAATTTTTCCCCGCACAATTTAAGAGAACATAAATAAAGTTCGTATAGCAGCCCTTATCAGGAATCAACGGTAGACGATATTTATTGAACCTATTCTCATGTGAAAAAGTTGAACCATCTCAAACTTAGAATCAAACTCATATGAAATAAACAATGACACACAACACAATCAATACGTTTATTTCATTGGGTCATGTCCTGTACTATGTTCTAATAGCATACACATATGCAATTAAGTTGGTAACACCTTACCTATGATTTGTAGAACTTAATCATCACTTAACTTGCATACTAATCTTTTATGATAATTAATGTTTCTTGTTAATTATCAAGATTACGGACGATTTAGATTTATTACTGTCATTCTAATGAATGATCCACAGAGATCTACAATTCAGATCCTCAACCTGAATGATCTGTCAGTAATAAACTCTAGGAACAAATGATCAAATATCATCAATAACATAAACTCAGAAATTAAGTCATTAAATATTGACTTCTAGGACACAACTCCAACAGTACAAATGTATTAAAAATTTGGGTTAATTAGGTTTATGCCACTGTAAAAATTAGAAATTAGAGAAATGCCATCACTAAATGACAAATTATTTTTATGCTATCACTAAATAATAAAATTAGATTTATACCATCAGATAATTAATTTGACCATTATACCCTTTTAAATAAGTCATTATAAAATAATAAAATTAGAAATATGCCACTGTATAATTTTAAAAATAGAAATATGTCACCGTTAGGTAAATAAGTGATTTTACACCATCAACAAAAGAAATAAAATTTCAAATTTCAAATTTTAAATTTAAAATTAGAAATATGCCACTGTATAATTTTAAAAATAGAAATATGTCACCGTTAGGTAAATAAGTGATTTTACACCATCAACAAAAGAAATAAAATTTCAAATTTCAAATTTTAAATTTAAAAATTTAAATATTTAAAATCTCAAAAGTTGAAATTTAAAATTTCAAATTTTGAAATTCGAAATTCAAATTTTAAAATAAAAAAATTTGAAATTCAAATTTTAAAATTCAAAATTTTGAAATTCAAAATTTAAAAAATTTCGAAAATTTTGAATTTGGAAGTTTGAAAATTTTTTATTTTTAAAATCCAAAATTTGAAAGATGAAAATTTGTAAATCTGAAATTTTAAAATTTGAAATTTAAAATTTAATTTATTTCAATAAATTTCTTTGTCATTTTCTAAATGAGAGGGCATTTTAGACATTTTTAAAATGCTAGAGTGGCATTTCTCTAATTTGAGTGGTATTTCTGTAATTTTCACTAAAAATAATGGAATAAAACTAATTTACAATTTAAGAGTGGCATATCTCTAATTATCAAATTTTCATAGTGGCATATATCTAATTATTCCTAAAAATTTATATAAGATTAGATGAAAACGAAAATTGATTACTGCCATCGCGCTTTGTGCCATCGTGCGTCAGTCAGCGCTCGCTGAGCAGCGCTCTCCCCCCTCTACTTACCCAGCGATTTTTTGTTCATTTCGTTATTATAAGTGTTCACTTTATTAGATACAAATGTTCACTTTGTATTATAAATGTCCACTGTTTTATAAGTGTTCGCTATGTTCACTATGTTAATTTTGTTTTTTTTTTTTTTATTTTTGTCCAAATGTTCAGTTGGGTCAATACAAATGTTCTGTTAATTGAGTATAAATGTTCAGTTAGTTGCAAAGTCGGCCAATCGTAACTCGTTTTTTCTAAACCAAGCGAAGGGGTCATGAACCGGACACAAAACACATGAAAAAAATAGAAGGGGTCATGAACCGATCCGGTTCAAATTAATTTTTTTCCGACTTTGCCCCTGGCGCGCCTCTCTCCAAGTCTGACGCGCGACTTTGCCCATTAGTTGACGCATTTAACTGAACACTTCTGATTATTAAACTGAACACTTCTTATTATTAAACTGAACATTTGTAACATATAGCAGCGATGGCAGCGATTGTTTATTTAGCGATAGCACTTATAATAGCTGGATGAAAACGTATAGTGTGGACGTTTATGTATCGGACGGTGCTTCGGATGCAGGCCTTTTAACGGGCCGGATCTGTCTATGGGCCGAAACAGCTTGACACGTCTCAATGGCCCAATACAGGCAAGGCCTCCTCTCTATTCTCTCTTTCTTTTTGTTTCAATGCTCCAATCTCCATTAGTCGAATAGTTAGTTCCCCTTGGATCCTTGCTTAAAGTGGCCTACTCTCCGACGACGGCGGTTCTCTTTCTCTCTAACTCTATACTTAGCTCGAAGGGGCTCTCGAAGGTGTCATCTTTCTAACACCGTGAATTGTCTCCCTTCGTCTTTGCTCCGTCTTCCACTGGTTAATTTTCTGTACTTATTTTCTTTGATTCTGGCCATTTTTCTGACTTTTGTCAAGTTCTGGAATTGCTGAACCATTTTTTCTGACATGTGTTTCAGTTGGGAGTTCTTTAAAGGATTAAATTAAATGGCATGTTTCTGTTAGTTTAATTTGGGAGTTATAGTTTAACTGGATGAACATCCTCTTTTCGGCTAAAGCTGGACAACCCAAATGTAATTCCATTTGTTTAAACTATTGTAGTATTGTGGCTGCTTAGTGGTACAGAAGGGAAAAGCTTAGTTGTAACATTTGAGATTTTTTTTTTTTTCAAGCCGAGCCTGGCATTGGGCATCAGTTGGGTGGCTACAAGATCTTGAGCTTTTCTTATGTTTGGGGAATCCGGTTTCGTCATGCATTTGGTCCCGCAATACTGAGCCAGCCAGGATTTGAAGAACAACCCATCCATTAGTAACCAAACCATAGGACCAACCAGCAATATACTATTGCTTTCTGTAGCAAGTCTAATTTTTTAAGGTAAGGTACTTCACAAACGAACAATTGTGGAGAGAGATTTGGAGTGGGTGGGAGAGCAGGATTTGCATTGTCATGTTCAGTTCAAGTCAATACCAGCATCATTGTGTTTGCTTAAACATTTGTTGTCGGTATATTCAGTTTTCAGTTGTTTTTTTTTTTTATTTTGGTTGATTTCTCTTATTATGTTTGCAGAAGAAATGTCAAATGTTCAAAACCAGCATTTACCAGCTTCAATTGAGGGATCTTCGTATTTGTCTGGTAAGATCAAATCAACTATCAGTTTCATAAGAAGAACCTGAGTACCATGAATTATGTGCTTACATCATGGTTTCAAATCAATAATTGGCTCCATGACTTATGTGCTTACATTATGTTTTCAATAGTTGGCTCGGTTGAAAATGTTGAGTCTGCTGTACAGCATGCCGTGCTTCATGAACAAGTATGTCAAGTCTGAAGTTTAATTTGTATTTTTGTTAAGGTTGCTATTATTCTTTGTAATAATACTATTGAGCACTTCTGTGGTGTAGGAAATTGAGACTCAGCAAGTAATTCAGAGCCAAAGGTCCACAAATACTCCCCATTTCATTCTTCTTTTATAGTATGAACTCACACTTGAAGTTAGCAATTATGCATAAAGTCCTTTGCAAGTACCTACTTTCTTGTACTGAAATGCAATAAAAAAAAAAGGTTCTTCTATATGGGGATAAGTTATATTGGCACCCCACACATTTGACAATGGCGACAACCGTTCAATCAGTTATTAAAATAAAAAAAGTAATAATCTGGAAATAATCTTTTTGATTCAGATAGGTTGTGTAACAAATTTGGTATAATTTGAAAATCAACTGTTTATCCATCTGGCAGTTTGAAAATTGAATTGTTCAGCTTTGATGGCGCTTGATCGATGGTCAAGTGATTTTCAAATTGCATCATATTTTATACACAACTAACCTTAACTTAAAAATTATTCCAAAAATTTTATTTTAATAACCTTTTTGTCTGTTGCCAAGGTTAAATAAAACTAGTCAATATATCCCTTATCGATTTTATATTACTATATTCATTCCTCGTTATGATTTATAGACAAGAAAAGGAAATTGGTCAACCTGTACAAGAGAGTGGAGATGTACTCTCAGGGCATTATGATCCAACTGCAATAAAGGTACAGCAGTCCTTAACTGATTAATTGATAGAACTATACACTAATCATCTACACATTGGTGCTATTAATTAGTTTTCCTTCATCTTGCAGGGGCATTTGTTGAAGATAACAGCCGACCATCGTGCAGAGGTGGCCAACAAAAGGGGCAAACTAACTCATAGTGATAATGGTACAACAGATTATACTATCAATTAAATTTTTATTTGCTAAATTTTAATTTGGATGATTGAATTCTGGCAGTTCCGTTGATTCAGACAGAATGCATAGTTTGTTATGCACTCTACACTCTGGCACGCCTGTTTGTAAATTCAATGAAATCATAAAGAAAGATGGTCTCAAGTGGCCAATTCCTGACCAGAAATATGTTGAATATTGATATACCTATGTCACTTCTGATTAACTCTTGCTGTTGACTAGCTTCTTTTGGCAACTCTTCTCTAATTTTCATGGTTGATAGGTAATGGTGAGATTGGAAATGGTTATGGCGTTCCAGGAGGCGGCGCCTATCTTTCTATTTCATCTGGCTTCCAATCAGGTACAACACGATCCAATGTATTACTTCCTTTTGTGTTATTTTACCCTTTTTTTGTTTTGGTTTTAACTTCTGTTCTTATAAATCTATATGCCATTTGAGAATAATTTAGGTCTTATATATAGCCAAGGAAGTGGAATAGTATGCAAGTCACAGTATATTTGTTCAGATTGCATTCCTGTCAGATTTTCCTTTTGATATTGTACAACAACTGATTTGAAGCTGAGGCTAAACTAATTTTAAGTAATAGCTAATTTAAACAACAAGAGAAACAAAGCCTTTAGTCCCAAGCATGTTGCGGTAGGCTAGAAATGAAATCCAACCAGACCAGAGTCACATAACCGAGGTAGATAGTAAAAAGAATAATGACAATAGTAATGCTACAACTACAAATAACGGTATAGCAATAAGTTGTAGCTAATTGATAACTTTTTTAACTTTTGAGATTGTGATCGGTGATCCTAATTCCCTTTTTATTTAATTCATTTTGTTTTGTTTAGGCCTTTGGTTTGTTCTCCCTTGCATGAAAACTGTTTGGTTAAATTTAAGGCTTATGACTAAGAAATCAGTCTACTTATGGCATATGAAAATTAGGATCAAGTGTTGCCAATTAACACCCAAAAAAGTGCAACTAACTGATGTTAACCCATAGAGAGATATAGAACTAGTGTTTTGACATTGTTTGGCTAATTTTTGATGTAAGGTAAATCAGAGGCCAAAACTGAAGGAGCAAATGCTGCTAAAGAGATACCAGAGTTTCTTAAGCAAAAATTAAAGGCAAGGGGGATAATAAAAGATGAAACAGGCAAAGCAGCTCATGGAAAAATAGAGAGTGTTAGTTGTACCTATCCTTTTCTTATTTTAACATTTGGGATTTAAAACACTTTTTTATTAGACTCAAGTTATACCAAGCAAAAGAATGACCCAAGTTTCCTGCTTTCTATTATGCAATGTAAACATTGAACCCAAGATCCAAGTCTCTCGGCTTGATAGTTTCAACCTTTTTGGTTGTATTAGAGTAGTCAAGGAGGATGTTGATCGTCGATTGGTTGATTTCTGGAATTTATCTATACAAACATTATAGTGCATAATTGATATTTGTTGTAAAAACAAGTAATTGTTAATTTGTTATATCATTTAAGGCTGCCAAAAGTAAATTTAATTATCTGTATGACTTTTACAGTACAAGAGTAGAGGTTTAAATTTTCATCTCCTTTTATTTTATTTATTTTCTGTGTTACATCTGAGCTCTAAGTTAAAACCCATTTATCAACGTGGTAACAAAAGCAAGTTGAGTTCTAGTTTGTGTTGCTTATTAACTCTAATTCTTTTCTCTTAGTTTCTGATTGAACCATAATGTTGCAATAAGGCTAATTTGGTCAAAAAGGATGAGTTTGAGCTATTATGGTTAAATTTCAGTTTGAATTATTTCTTCTTATTTTCCCTCTCTGAATTTTCGTGTGAAATGCAGAGTTCTGAAGTCAGAGAAAGCCCAATTGTCGGAGATTTGCCTCCTGGTTGGGTCAGTACATTTTAATTAACATCATTTTTTTAAGACTAGAAAGAGCAATTCGGTTTGTTTGTCCCTTTTTTTAATTCTTGTGGTAGTTTGTGTTTGTCAATATCCAAGTTCATAGTTTTTCTTTGGATTTAAAGAGTTACATTTGTAATAAATTCAATTAGATTGAAGCAAGGGACCCTTCAAATGGGGCTGTGTTCTACCACAACCAGAGTGCTGGAGTGAGCCAGTGGGACCCGCCTAGTTTGACCAAAAGCTCTGCACAAAGCAACAACGAATCAATTCTACCTCTTCCAGCTGATTGGGCAGAGGCTTCTGATAAATCAACAGGTATTAAAATATTAAAGCTTCGGGCTTCAATTAGTTCTCATGGTAGGGTTATGGTTTGCCAGATCTTAATTCAAATGACACCCAATATTTTTTAATTTTAATTATAACACAACATTTCTCATATTTGCAAATATCTCACAACATATTTTGAAGGAATTTGCAAATACGAACAAACTCTTACATAAAATGTGTTGGCAATAGCAATCTTTTTATTCAAACCTCATGTTATGAAGAGATTGTATGACTGGAAATTCAACTAGCATTACTTACTCTTTTCTTTTATTGAATTCCTTTTTTTGTAAGTTGTAACATTTATGCATGCTGTTGCATGTTGTACTTTACTTATATATACATGGAATTATTTTTTCTTCATATAGGTAAAAAGTACTACTACAACAAAAGAACACAGATATCACAATGGGAGCATCCTAACTCAACTCAAGAGTCTGCTTCAACACAAGTTGTAAGTGGAGTCATGGGAACTGGAGATGGTTTGCAAGCACAAATGCCAAGATGCTTAGGCTGTGGAGGCTGGGGCCTAGGCCTTGTACAGTCGTCGGGCTACTGCAATCATTGTACTAGGTATGATGCATTTTTTAGTGTATGTCTTTTATAATCATTTTTCTTACTGCTACTATCTCTGTTTTTACTTATTGTTCTGACAGTTTTGCCCCTTTTGTCTAATAAATATGGAGAAGGCCTCAAGTCGACTATAGAAATATTAAAGAGTGGTACTGCTAACCAATATGTAATGATCTTTAGGGATAAGGTGCCTGTGACTTGAAAGCTTAACTAATATTTAAGGACAATTGGGATATTTAGCTAATTAATACTTTAGTCTGATAGATATATTTAGAGTTTTATCACTAGAAGATAAAAAAGTACTTTTAAAGCTATGTGAAAAGGTAAACAAACTTGATCTCTAGCAATTCCTGAAATTTTGATGATAATTGTGATGATATTGGTGATGATAACTAGGGCCAAAGCTTACAAACTCAATTCAAAAGATGAAGTCTAAATGCACCACAAACCCAATTAATGTTGAATCTAGAAAGTTGACACTTGACAGTACCTCTAACTGAATCTTGACAAAAAGTGGCGGGTCCTTTTTGTAGGGTTAATAATCTTCCTTTTCAACAACATCAATATTTTGGTCAACAAAATCAAGATGAAGCTCAGAAGGTAGGTCCCATAAAAAGCCAAGGCAACACCACCGCTAAAAGCAGGTACTGTATCCTCCTTCACTAAGGGATTCAAATTGAAAAAATGACACTTTTGGAGTAAAGAAATTGATATTTATTTATTTATTTATTTTTTTTACTACAAATGATCATAAGAAGTACACTTGTTTCCATTATGGTTCATAAGGCATGACTCTGTTTGGGTCAATGAAGATTTTACTTTGTGTCATTATGGGTCCATAAAGCTCCAAATTTCTCACTTCGGACTTCTCTGTTATTTTGTTCTATTTTGGTCCAATATGATGACTGGAAGTTGTAATTGGCACCAGTGCTGAATAGATCACTTGTTTTATTGAGAGGTATCAAGACACTCCATGCCAACATTCCCTTGGGATTTGTGCATGTTTTCAATGATTAGTATGGTGAAGTTTGAACTGGTGCAAATTTATTCTTAAAGGGAACCACTGAAATTAAGACGCTTTATTTTGATCTATGATTACTGAAAATAGTGTTTTACGTGTTTTATTTAGTGGCACAGATTATCTTATTGATGTATCAAGTCTTGCCTTTAATTTTTTGTATGTTCGTAGGAAGTCTATGACATGAATTTGGCCAAATGACATAAACTAAAATTTATTTTCTTTTTTCTGTTGTTATTTGTTGTGCAGACCCAGCTCAAAACCTCCATTTGGCAAAGGTCAGAAGAAACGATCCTATGAAGAGGATGATGAATTAGATCCAATGGATCCCAGTTCTTACTCTGATGCTCCCCGGGGTGGTTGGTGGGTTCCGTTTTACTATGTTATGTCTTCATTTAAATATATATTTTGCATAGAATAAGGGTACACATGGGCCTGTCTCATTGACATCAACTATGTTTGTTGCATCACCTATTATTCAAGGAAACTAAATCATTCTTTGCTAAACATCTCCAAAGGCACCGCAATGAAGTTTGTGTTTAGTAATATTACTCGTTGGTTGTTTTTACTTTTATTTAAAGTTTTGTAATACTAATAGTTAACAGAAAATAGTACTTCGCTGTCTATAAGTATCACAGCTACAGGATAGTTGGGAGGTCTAATGAAATATTCAAGAAAAAAAAGAAAAACCAAATATAGTTTTTCCAGTTCATTCTTTTTACTTTGGTTTGTTGACCCAACGAGTGTTCTACATTAATAAAATTAGTGGGTATAAAGTTTAGAAAACCAATTAAATGTATTTGGGACTTAGGGTTGTAGTTGGAGGTAAACTTACAAATTTAATTATAGAAAGTTATCTTTACAGGGGAGTTGGCTTGAAAGGTGTGCAACCAAGAGCAGCTGACACCACTGCTTCAGTATGTTTCTCTTGCTTCTTTTTTAATTTTTTTTTTTTTTTGCAAGTGTGATGTTTTGATCTTTTGAAAGAAACCATCTTCACAGCTTCACAGCATTTATAACATAGAAACTGAAAATTTTGGTTATCATATGTCAAAGTTTCATCCAGACTGAATGAACCTTCATTGTACAATTAATTTATAGTTAGAGCGTAATCCGGCTGTTGTGTTTCTAATTAAACCTGCAGTAAGCTTACCTCAGATTCACAGTTTAATAATAGATGAAACATGTTGATCAATCAAGGAAACATGTCTGAAGGGTTAACTAATTGTCTTGTCACTTTCTAATTTTTCTATAAACCAAAAAAAATGCAGGGACCTCTGTTTCAGCAGAGGCCGTATCCATCGCCAGGTGCTGTTCTTAGAAGGAATGCAGAAATTGCCTCGCAGAGCAAGAGCCACGGAGGATCCCGTGGCCAGATGGCACCTATATCCAAAAGAGGTGATGGTAGCGATGGACTTGGTGATGCTGACTGATCACCAAGTAACTGTTCTTTAGAAGGAATGCTGGAGGGGTGTGAGTTCCATTTTTTATTTGTATATGTTCGTCATAAAAAATGTTTTTGTGTCCGGTCATTCTGGTTTAGGAAGTATGCCAATCTCAAATTCTATGATTTAGTGTATTTGCAAGTGCTTAGAACCTGGGTGGTTGGGGGAAATGCTGCTGTACAGACTGCTGTTATCATAACATTGTAAACAAAATATAATGCTTTTTTGTAGCATGGGTTCTTAAAATATCATGCGCTCGGCTAGCTAATGATAGATCTTTATTTCAGATCAGCGACATCAGCTTTAGAATGCACAAATAATCGATTTAATATTAAAATGACAGACAAGAAGTTCCCTGGGTACTATTTATCGTGTTGTGTTATTGCAAGTTGATGTAGGTTCTATGTAAAGGAGACGAATATGCGAATGAAATGTATTATGTATCGTATGGTTCATGTTTGAATAATCCTGTGATCGGAGTAAATCTCATTAGTTTTTCAATAGAGTTGATTAAGAATTGAACTGTTTTGTTTATCAAACTAAGCAGTAGATTGAGAAATTTTCATCGTTGCCATGTTTTTACAATCCTAAATCTTCTCTCAATTTGCCTAATGATGCCAAGCATAAACTGGAAGGACAAAAGTGTGAATCTGAACTCGTCAAACAAAAGTAACCGCGGTTTTGGCTCACCTCCTAAGCGGAGTCATGGTATGAAGAGAGAACGTAGGGGTGCTGTATTCCTTTACCCTCCATAGGATTATTATTATAGCTAAATTATCAATGAGATTCATCGGTTTTCAATGAGATAAACAGTAGTCCATGCTTGTAGATTAAATACCTGACAAATATCACAAATAATTTAGAGCAAAGCGTACTAAAATAAAAACTGTTTATTTGGGGATTCCTATTCATTATAAAATGGATCTTCATTGCTTTTGAGGCAATTTTAGGTATGAGGATTAATTTTCATAAGTGTGAGATGTTTGCTATAAATGTTGATGATGAAAAAGTTGATGCATTAGCACAAATTTTTGGTTGTGCTCAATTTCCAATTGTTTATTTGGGGATTCCTATTCATTATAAAAGATTGAACGTTTCTCATTGGCAAATGATCATAGATAAATTTCAATCAAAGTTGCAAAGTTGGCAAGGGAATTTCCTCTCCTATGGAGGGAAATTAACCCTGTTGAAGAGTGTATTATCTTCTTTAGCAATCTATATGCTGTCTTTTCATTATATACCTGCAGCAATTCATAAAAAATTAGATCGAATTATATGTAATTTTTTATGGAATGTTGGGGCTAAGAAGACATTTCATTTAGTAAATTGGAGTGTTACTTGTAGTGAACTTAGTCAGGGAGGTATTGGTCTTAGAAATCTGAGAACGATGAATATAGCTTTGTTATGTAAATGGATTTGGAGATTGAGAGATCATAGGGTTAAAGGTTGGTGGAAAATCATGATTCAGAATAAATATGGTGTGTTTGGTAGAGATAAAGTCAAATCAGTTTTTTGGAAGAAGATTATGGAGTTTGAGCATATCATTGATATTCACTGTAGATATAAAATAGGCAATGGTTCTACTCATTTTTGGTTAGATAGCTGGTGTGGTGATATTCCTTTTAAAATTCAATATGATTCTTTGTTCCAGATATGTCTTGATCCTAATATTTCTGTGTCTAAAGGTTTGTTGAATAATATGGTAAATATAACATTTAGAAGAAATTTGAATTTTAGACAAAAACAGGAGCTAGATGCTTTGCAGAAACAGATAAGTGAGGTTTTACCCTTGTCTGAACATGATGATGAGGTGGTTTGGCTTCTAAGTAAAAATGGTATTTTTTCAACAGGAGATATGTATAGATAGTTAATGGATGGGGGAATAAAAACTAATTATAAAGATAGATTGTGGATATTGAAAATTCCATTAAAAATAAAGATGTTTTTGTGGATTTTAAGTAAAAGGAAACTACTGACCAAAGATAATTTGATTTTAAGAGGATGGGATGGAGACCCTCAATGTATTTTTTGTTCCTCTTTAGAAACTAATGATCACATTATATTTAGATGTCCTCAGATTATTAAATTGTGGGAATGGTTTCACCACTTTAATGATATATCTACTATTCCCTACAAATTAGAAGATCTGGTGGTGTGTGGAAATAATTTTAGATTTACTGAAGCCTATAATCTTTGTTGTACAGCCATCATGTGGATAATTTGGATTCATAGGAATGATTGTTGTTTCAAGAATACTAATCATTTCTCACTTAGGAGATATATAAGTGAGATAACTTCTATATTGATATATTGGTCAGGATTATGAAAATGGAATATGAAGTAGGAAGTGTGGAGTATTTGGCCAATAGAGAACTCTATGCTGCTGCAGTTGGTGGACCCTGATGTGATGGAAGTTGGAGAAGCTGGTGAATAGAATGGAGATTGTATTGTGGGTCCTGATGGAGGTACTTGAAGTAGAGTAGTAGCTGTCAGAGGCAATATGGGGATTAGAGTCGTTTTTTCTATTTGTTAGTATGTTTTGTTGATGTAATAAGGGTGCTTTTGCAAACTATATTGGTGCTAATTTCTATGAAGGGTAGTTAGTGGGGTTCTATTTTTTTTTTCCATTTGTTGCGATTTGGTTGTAATCTGATTGAATTGTGTTTCTTTGAGGCTTTTCAGTAATGGAAAGTGGTGGGCATAAAAAGCCCACTCATTCCAAAAAAAAAAAAAAAAAAAAAAAACTCTATTTTAGAAATCAAATGCGAGAAAAAAAAAAAAAGCAAAAGTAAATTCAGGATTACTTCCGCACCAAAAGTACCCGCGTGAACAGTACAATCAGAGTTAGCTATCGTATTAGCAATTCTTGGCAGACACATCAACACCCTACATTTCTTTCGTAGAGATTCAACGAAAGTTACAATCATGCTAGTATTTATCCCCAAACACATCAACACCTAACATTTTTGTTCAAATTTTTTTTTGCAGTTTGCATTGTCAATGGTAATCCTATAATTAATGCAAACAATACAAACAAAATAATACTCGAACCTCCATTAATTGTTCCTTTCAAAGAACAGGAATAATACAAAGACAAGAAAAGGATTATATTTTCATAATATGTTGGTAAATCACCTTTCTGGAAATTGGTGCCATTTGGTCATGGGATCCTCCGTGGCTCATGCTCTGCTTTGCGAGGCAGTTTCCGCATTTTTTTGTAAGAACTACACCTGACAATATATTTCCGTTCCACTTCCACAGCGGTAGCTTCCCAAGTTCGCTTTGTCTGAGTACACCGAATGTAATTAGATCTAGAAAAAAATTGTTAAGTACTCTTGCCATTCACGAATGGTATTGGTAAACGTACCCCCATCATTTTCACGAGCTTTAAAAAAAAAAAAAAAAAAAAAAACCGTACCACCTCGAATTGCTGAATGAATTCAAAATGTAAACATTATTTACCTTAACAGTTAAAATTGTCAAATTAACTTTATTTATTTTCTTCAAATTCTTAACGGAAATGTAGACTTCACATATTTTGTTGCAGAGAAGAACCAAATTGTAGTTTGATTTGGGATCCGCTCATCTAATCTATTAAAAACCCGTATGTCCAACTCCATTATTTCAAAAAACCATTTTAAATTTTTTATTTTTATTTATCATTAATGAGCATGAGCATTAACTACATTTAGCATGTTCTATATATTTGCTTTTATTTACACATTAAAGATCTTCAATGAGAAAACGTGTCTAAATTTTGATGTAGCATTATTGAACATATTACGGAAAGAGCTCTTCAATTTTTCACCACACGAATTAGTAAAAAATTATCCTTAATGAAAAAACTATTTCTAAGCTTTTTCATCTCTACATTTTGATGATCAACTTTGTTAGTATTTTTCATTAATTTGCTTTATATATTGCATATTGGATATTTAGCATTAATTACATTCAATGAGAAAACCGTTTTTACATTATATTGAATTAGCATTCTATAAATATGTATTGTGAATATATATATATAGATTGGCTATTGTCCTTTGGATAGGACTTAGAGGTTTTCCTATCCAGTTTCGGACCATTGGATAGTGTTAGGATTCGTGCACAGATCTAAATCTGTGGCTCGAATTTAGGCGCTGTGGAGAGGGAATGAGTTAATTTCCTCCGTTAATCTCTTTAATTTTTTCCGTTGTCCCCTTCGTCGCTCCGTTGTTTACTTGTTTCATCCCTCCTCTCTCCAGAAGAAATTGCGCAGAGACAAATTAAACTCCGCTTCTCTCTCTTACTCGGAGGCTTCTCTCGAGCTCATACCTTAGAGCACAGAATCGAACTCGGAAGGTTTCTCTCTCAGACTCAAAGGGCTTCTCGCTGGAACTTATCCCTTCTTCTCCGTTAATCGAATGATACCTCTCTCAAGCTCATACCTTCATCTGCACCTAGAATCGAAAACATTGAAACCCTAGATTAATTAAAACATTCCGTGGGGGTTCTGCATATATACAATATTTTGAGGTTTCAATGGGTGAATCAGAAAAACTAAAACTCTTTTATGTAAGACACGCAAAGTGTTATACCTTCGGTCAGTGATGGTGGGATCCACCAACAAAAATCTTTTTGGTTTTGGCAATGTAATTGTGATGCTGCCCACCAGAGCGTTTCGATATAGTTCTTTTTTTGTTTCAACCTACTGTGTGAATTTAAGTTGTTTATTGTTTCAAGAAAATATTCAAGTATCTTAAAATTCAACCATGATGACTACCACGCATGTGTTCATTTCAACTTACTGACCATTAAATTTTTGGAAGCTGCTAATTTCACTAATCCTAATTTGCATCAAATTACATTGAATTGACTGAACTTACACTACGAGTGGTCAATTTGGTTGTTCGATTTTGTAGTAGAGCAATCATGGTGAGAATAAATGATGTTAACGAGGGTGCAACATCTGCAATTGGTGATGAAAATAGTAGCCGACAGGAAGATTCAGATGGCATCGATCCACATGAAAAGTATTCATCACAAATGATGATATGGATAGACAGGAATCTGAAGATTTGGATTCGGATGTTGCATTTGATTATGAAGACTTATCAGGATGAAGGCTGCTTTTAGTTAGCTCATTCGGTTTTTTTTTAAATGATGATATGCTAGTTTTAGATAGCTGATTCGGTTTTTTTTTAATATTTGTACATATTGGCTATTTTTTTTCTCTGATATTATTGAAATCTTCATTTCTACTTCAGTGTATGTGATAAAAAAAAAAAAAAGAATGGAATTTTAATGCTGGTACCATTTGTTACCACTGTGCTGTGTATGGGAATAATCGGTTCAGATGATTTCTAGTGTTTTTTTTTCTTACAACTAATAGAATAAAGTTGGAATAAAGTTGTTTTGTCTCTTGTAATTGTAATTAACAACATAGAGATAGCAAGAGTTGCTTCTGGTATGTCACTAGTACACAATTAGGCCATGATATGTGTTAGTTTAGATTGATTGTAATAAAGAACAAAGAGATAGCAATTATTAAACCAGATAAGTACCAGAGAATATGTAATTTACTAATAATCATATATACCCATTCTGATTTAAACCAGAGAAGTACTAGTAAATGAATATTCAATTTACTCTTAATCATGTATACCCATTCTCAGTGAATATGCAATTTAAGAAACGACAACTTGATTTAAACCCCATATACCCATTCTGATTTGTCATCATGCAATTTAGTTTGACATCACTCTTTATATTTAAGAAAATCATTCTGATTTGTCATCTAGGGTTACAAATTAAAAACAGATCTGAATTAAATCATGATGCTGGTTCATTTGTTTCTATATATTGGATAACAGCTTCGTTGTTAGAATGAAGAAAAAAAAAAAAATACAAATAGCTCATTCTCATAAACCATTATTAATTAGCAAAAATAAAACAAAAGTGTAACCTTGATGACTATAAATTGGGATGTCAAATCTCAAAAAAAAAAAAAAAAAAAAAGAACTGAGAAGCTTTATTCAATAGCAATCAACATGCAAGTAGCATGATGTTTATAAGAAGCATTAAACCAATAAAATATAAAGTACAGAAGCATAATACAATGAAATGTAAACCATATTAGCTAACTCAGAGGCTCTTATAGAACTATCATTTTAACTTGCTCAAAGTGGCAAACCAAAATGACCCAAGAAGTAACTTGATGCATCTCCGATTTCTTAAAAAATCTGAAATCAACTCTCATCACTCTCGACTATTCAGTCTGGTACCAGCTCTAATCCATCAAAAATCCAGAAAAGATTCACACCTAACCTAATATGAAAACCACTCTAACCTCAACATAAACAACCGAATAGAAACTGAAAGGATACAACTTTATGTAGACAAAGGAAATGGACTTACTGTGCGCTGGAGATGCCTGAGATGGATATATAAGGAGGAAGTGAGACCTGTGATGACAAACAAACTATTAGACACAAATAATGTTGGAGATTCCTTAAAAATATTTTAGGCCGAGCAACAATAGAAATAAGGCCAGTTATCTAAACAATAAAGAAATTAGAAAGACAAAATTGGGCAACATGACAAATCCTATCAAAAAATGGCATTGCTGCAAACAAAAAACACTGATAATTTTACAAAACAAAGCGTTGAGATATAAACCTCAATCTCCAACTACTGTTTTTGTCCATTCTTGATCTTTATGCAGTGATCGCAGGAAAAAGAAAGTAGTTGTTCAAACATCATATATGTTCATCATATCTGCACATTAGTATTAATCAATTATTAGTGGTGACTAAGATAAATTCAAATCAAAATCAGAAATCCCATCCATCCAACACAACTAAATAAAACGATGCAGAAATACCCAATTTTTCATAATTATTTATGGGCTATTAAAATAAAACTAAAGAGGAATAACAACTACTTACCTTCAATTTCACAAATGACAGTTCAATCTCAAGTGCACATCAAACAAATCGAGCTCAGTTAGCTCGGCAGAAAAGAAAGAGGGGGAGGGGGAGGATGCTCAGTTGGGGCTCGGTTTTGACTTTTCAGAGGAGAGGAGGGTGCTCGGGGGAATCACATCCTCTGCCGACCTTTTAAGGTTGGCAGAGTGCCCACCTTTAATCCTGACCATTAGATTTAATCTCAACGGTTATGGAAGCCCCGTGCATAATACCAGATTGATAGGCTCGAAAAACTTTAACCGTTCAGATTAGATCGAACGGTCCGGATCAAAGGTTGGCACTATACCCACCTTAAAAGGTTGGCAGAGGTACGCTCCCGGTGCTCGGGAAAGGCGAAATCATAGGGACCACAATCGCAGTTAGCCGAACAGTGAGTAAGGGATGGGGAGGGGATCGAAATCCTCTACAATCGTTTAGTGCTGTCCAGGCACATTTTTATCACTATTTAAAAGTTTTAAACTTCAAATGCTCAATCTAAACCATTGTTCTTGTTCAATTTAACGAGCGAAGTATTTTTATGTAAGTTTTATAAATTTTAGAGTTGATTTTATACTAGATTGAGTGGTCAACAAATGAACGAATCTGGTTAACAATCTCTGATTAATTCTAATGCGTTCATAGTTCGGTTATTTAATCGAGTATCAAATCAACTCCAAATTTTATGAAACTTATATAAAAACGCATCGCCCGTAAAATTTAACAAGATCAACGGTTTGGATTAAACATTTAAATTTTAAAATTTTTAAATATTAATTAAACTTTCATTGGACAGCACTCTACTGTCGTTTAAAGGACAGTAGAGGTTTTGATCCGATGGGGAGGAGTACGAAGATGACGACGGAGAAAAGGAGAGCAAAAAGGAGTTGTTCCCTTCATTTTTCTCGCAACGCAATGCAGGCTGAGCCATCGAACGGCTGGGATGAACCAAAGCAAAACGGACAGACAGGATGAAGGAACTGTGCTAACTACAGTGAAAAGAGGCTTTCACGTGCAGCTCACGCTTGTCAAGCCTTATATATTTCTAATTCTAATTCTAATTTCTAATAAATTAACTAAACAATCTTGATAAATTTGTGAAAACTAGTTTCCACTTTTAAAATTTAACTTTTAAAATCTGATTCTCTCTATGTATCACGAACAAAAATTTATGAAATTTGATGCAAGTTTTAAGCTTATTTGATAACTCTTAGTTTATTTTGTTCCATTTATTTACACAATGCTACAACCTCTTTATTTATTTATATCACGATTAGAAACAAATTCAACCAATTGACCTTATTCATTCACAAGAGATGAGTCCAGAAACAATTTATAATTTTTCGATGTTCATTTTAATGCCGTGTTAAATGCTAAAAAAAAATAAACAATTGGCCCCTGTATAGTTTTCTTTTAAAAAGATTGATTGGAACTTATATAATTCTCAAATAAATATCTTATATGAATCACCTCCATGATAAAAAATAAAAAATAAAAAATTCCGCCGTTACCCTAGCTACAGGACGTGAATTGTTAATAAGATCCGTGGGAAAAGCAACCGCCCTAGCTACAGTTGTGGTAACCAGTATATTTTCATTTACATATTGAATTTAAAGAATCTTAATCTTAACATATTGCAAAATACTTAAGTAAATCTAGACAAACGTGGCATGTGGAATTTCGAGCCTAACATGGATGGCGAGACTTAGAGAGAGTCTTTTTGTGGAGAGACCGTGTTCAACTTGCACTGGCCAAGATCGGGGGGGGGGGGGGGGGGGACCGCCAGATGTAAAAAGATGTGGTAATTAGGGTTTATCAAACGGGGCGGGGCGGTCCACGGGTTAGGACGGGGCGGGTTAGGGACGGTCCACGGGTTAAGACGGGGCGGGTTAGGACGGTCCATCCGAGAAATTTTGGCCCTAACCCTTCCTAAACCCGCCCCTTGTAACCCGCACGGGTTATGACGGTCCGGTCCGGTCCGGTCCGCGGGTTTTTTATTTATTTTATTGCTGTTTTTTTTTTTGATTTTTTGTTTATTTTTTTGCTGTTTTTTTTGTTTGTTCAATATTTTTTTTCTGTTTTTTTTTTTCGTTAATTATTTTTATTTTTTACTTTTGGGTTTTTTCTTTATTTTTTTATTTATATTTTCTGTTTTTTATTTAATTTTTTTGTTTTCTTATATTTAATTTGTAATTTTTTTATTAAATGAAAAAAATTCAAATATAATTATTGGATGGTTAAGATGGTTTAGCACGGGTTTAAGACGGGTTGACGGGGCGGTCCGGTCCGGTCCACGGGTTAAGACGGGGCGAGTTAACACAGGTTGTTTTAGAAATTGCGGCCCAAACCCGCCGTAGACCCGCCCCGGTCTAACCCTTCGGTCCAAGACGGTCCATGGACGGTCCGGGGCGGTCCGGTCCATGGGACGGGTTTGGGGCGGGGCGGGTCTAACCCGACGGGTTTTTGGTAAACACTAGTGGTAATTAACTATATACCTTATTTTATAAACAAAATTCTATCACTTGTGATGTACCAAAAAAATGTAGAAATTGGATGCATGCCACTTTAAAACTTTAAAATTAGAGAAATGCCACCTCAAAACTAATCCTTAGTTCTTTGCCATCCTAAATCTCTTTTATTTGGAAAATTGCCAATACAATTTTTATACCCTTTTAATATAAAAATAATATGAATGTACTGTATCTCAAAAATGTATTTTGGTATTTTCTAAAATACCCTTCTTCCTTTTTTCCCCGTTAATTTTCTTTTCCTTTCTCTGTTGTGACCCATCTAATTTTTTCTGAAGTTCTTAATTTTTTCTTTTCATTCTTTGTTGCGACCGAGCACCTCTTTGAAGAAGGGACAAATCAGAAAAAAGAAGAACAAAAAGACACATAAATCTTTGATTCAAATTGCCAAATCAGATTGAAATATTAAAATCCAGCACAAATCAAACTTTTTGAGTCCCAACAAGTGAAGCGGATGAGACTGACGATGTGGCCTCACCGAGAAACGAGCGCAACCTAGTCGCAGGTCGCAACCCCTCGTTGTTGATCAGGCCAGCGAGGTGAGAGATGGTGGAGCGGTCGATCATCTCCTGCCACGGCTTTGATCGGAGGTCGAACGACGCAGAATGTTGAGAGGCGTGAGATTGATTCTTTACCGGAGTGGCGACGGGAGCAGAATCTTCTATGATGGAGACAAAGGAATTAGGAATAACTGGCTGGACTTGCATCGCCTTCTTTTCTGAGTCCAAAAGGAAGTTTTTGAAGGGACAAGGGTATTTGAGGAAATACCAAAATATATTTTGAGAACAGTACAATCATATTATTTTTTATAATAAAAGAGTATAAAAATTGTATTGGAGTGGCAATTTTCTAAATAAAAGAGATTTAGGGTGGCAATAAACTAAGGATTTGTTTTGTGATGACATTTTTCAAATTTTAAAGTTTTGAGGTGGCATGTATCCAATTTCTCCAAAAAGGTAATACAAATTATTTACTTGCTCATTTCCTCATTAAAATAATATACCATGCATTACTTGGTAGACAATATATGTTAGTATTATTGCTAGGCAAAGTAATAAAACTAATATTGAAAAGAACATTGTATGCAGAGAGAGTGAAAAAGGTGAAAGTTTTGCATGAGTAATCATGCATGTGCTACTTCATTCATTTCAGTATTTTATCACTCATGCATGTGCTGCTTATTCACTGATTTAAGTATTTTTTAGAGAAGCGTGAAAGATAAAGATATTGCATACTAAAAAAAGTTAAAAGTGCTTGCAAATTAATATATTTCTACATTTTGAATTAAATCTTTGTACATGATTCTGAATCGTTAGATTAGATATCTGAGAAAATCAAAATTGAGATTATATATATTTTTGAAATTGAGATCATATATGAGGTTTTTTTACTTTTGTTGGATATATGTGGTTTCAAGATTGTGGGCTTTACTGGGTGGCCACTGGATCGAGGTATGTTGCTCGCAGTTACGTCTTTGTTTCGAGCTCATAACAATAAAAAGAATTTTCACAAAACTATTTGTTTTCTTCTTTTTTTCTCGTATAAATTGCTACATTTTTCATCTAGTCTTATCTTTGAGTAGGTTTTGTTTTTTTTTTTTACATTTTGTTTTCAACAATTAGTTATCAAGTATGAGAGTATCTATTTGCAGTACGGAGAGGATATGTAGGAGTTTATGCTTTAGTTTGCTATATGTATTTGGGAATTTTGAGCAGTTTTAGATTGTAGTTCAGTGTTTTGATCTTGATGGTTGCATATGACCAATTCTGATCTTGCTACTTTTGTGCTATAGTGAGTTGCAACTCACCAAAGGGTCGGTGAGTTACGATCAAAGCTGCTTGATATATTTTAAAATGACCGATTCAAACGTCCAATATGATCTACCTGTTGAAATCTCCATGCAGACCAAATTTTACAATTTTTCGAAATTTGTAAGTATTTTTTTGAAATTTTAGAAAATCGTTAATCTAATTAGTTCTGAATCGTTCAGAAACAGCAATTTTTAAAAATCCGAAAAAATACTTAAAAATCTAAAAAAAATATAAAATTTTGTCAGCATGGAGATTTTAATAGGTAGATCATATTGGACGGTTTGGATCGGTCATTTTGAACTATATCTAGCAGTTTTGATCGCAACTCACCGACCCTTATATGTGTGTTTGTTTATTTTTGTAGCCTATTTCATTTCATAAAGGTTTTTGTAGCCTTTATGTGAATGATGTAGCTTATTTATGTTAAGATGATGTAGCTTATTTATGTTAAGAATTTGGTTATTGCATTGTAAACTCCTTATTTTTCTGGTTAAATAACAAGAAAATCTGTTTATCTTGAAATACACCTGCAATCTTGATTTGTGACCACAGTTTCAGGTATGGTATTAGAAATTTTGGTAAAATTATAAAGCTTCGGTACCATTACAATTTTGCATGGCCTTCCAATGAGCTGAACATTAATGAGTATTTTTGAGATTTTGGTCTTTATTATATCTCATGATACGTTCCCGCCAGTTACATTTAACCAGTAAATGTTGCTACTTGAATGATATTTTAAATGTATGTTAATGTTCCCAGCACACTTAATAGCAATTTTGCGAAAAGAAATAATAGCAAGCAATGCATTCTTATTTATTTTATATTTTAGGAAATTTGGGATAATATTGGCATGTCCACTATTGAAAGACAAGAACTTAATGATTTAACTAACAAGGCTGTCGAGACGCACAACCAGAAAGTAAACAAGGCTGCGACAAGAGGAGTTGAGATGGGAGGTGCTTTGAGCAACATATTTCACTCGGAACGACATCAATTTTTTTAAAATATCTAATTTGCCCTTCCGAATTTTCGGACTCTACTCAGATTCCATTTTATTTTTGTCGCAAATTTGGGAAGCCTATGTACGAGTACGAGTTCTTCTCATGTTTTCTTCATAAATTTTGTTTATAAAACTTTCTGTGAAAAAAAGCATGACATGAGCATAATACATATAAGCATTATAGGTTATAAAAAATGAATTTATATAGCTAATTCAGTTCTTACAATTGAGCTTTATATTTATATTAATTTGTCTTAATTTTTCAATTAATGTTTATAGTACTAATGAACCATTAACTTCAAAAATAAAATTAGGCGCACTAATGTATTTATTTGAAGAATATAATAAAATTTTAGGAGACCGAATAAACTTAAATCAATTGGATTTAGCAGCTAGCGTTTGGATATATTCTATTAGAAAATTTATTAGGAAAGTTCATTGAGGGCATATTTGTCCATGTTATTTTCTGTAGGTTGCTTTAAGCGAAAAACTTGGTTGCCCAAAGCAGCTCCAAGTTGAGAAAGATGATTTTTATTCTCAAACAATTTCACGATCCTGAAATGAGAGAATCCGACATCCGAATGTAAATTTGATACAAATCTACCTAGATTAGTATAGAAATGAGAAAATCCGAGAGAAGCTCTAAAATAGAAAATAAGTAAAATGTGAAGGGGACTAAAGCGGGATTTTGAAATGTTTTTCAAAATAAAAATTGGATCGAATCTATATCCTCTAAGATCTACAGAGGCAGACCCTTAATCCGAACCGTCCGATCAATAGAATATGTATTGCATTGAGTGTCTAATGACTTCTTTTTATCTCTTATAAATTTATCAACAAACGAGTCTCAAACTCAAAAATGTTTCTGATTACCATTATTTTCTGATAAAAAAGATGACTTTTACGGAGAAAAAAAAAACATAAAGTGCTGTTACATTCTAGATAGCCACATTGTGACTTGTGACACAGTAATTCTAGGAAATTTGTAATACAATTTCCCATCCAAATGAAAAATTCAACTTGTCTTTTCATTTTTGGTTTATTCTAAATATGACAATGGGCCAAACTTTCAACGTGTCTTGATTAATGAAACAGGAAGTTTTTGTTGGCATGTAATTCTCAAATTTGTTCATAACTAATATGGTCTTTCTTTTTTACCAGGAATCAACGATATTCCAAATTCCGTACAATTAAATTTTGTACACCAACGTGTCAAACATTTTGATTTACAAGTGCGGTCCTAAAGTCTCTTTGAATCCAAAAGGAATGGCAACTTCTTCAGGATTCTTCGAACAACATTTGTGGACAAAATTGTCCCTCTAACCAAGTATATGCATTCCAATACTATTTTCTGTGATTCAAATGCAATCAATTAAAATAATATAAATAAGAGTTTGAAGAAAACTCAAGTTTAGTCTAACAAAGAAATATAATAAATTATTTTTGTCTAAAATTACTAGCGAAATTAATGTGATTTTTTTCATTGTAAACGAAGTTATCAAAATATATTTTTTAGCTGTGTTTACCTCTAAATATTTGTCACATAAGAAAATTACAATAATTCTCATGATGCTGAAAATGGGATCTATAAAAGCAGGCCAGATTCAAATTCTCAGAGGGGGCTCAACTTTGGAAATAAAGATAAGCCAAGGTCGATATATACCATGATATTGATATTATATTAATGCGACACTTTATAAGCTCGCATTAATGTAATACCTAATATTCAATATTGATAAAAGATTATGGTTTGACAAGAAAACTGATCTTGGCACGGTGGCAATGAATTTAAGGCATAAAAATGTGCATGAAGTATAATTGAGAATTTAATTGTGTAATGGTGGGTAGGATTGCACAATTTTATGCTCGAATATATCAATATGCGCTATCATGTGACCATCAATGCGCCTAGAAATGAACATATCCTTAATCAAAAGCCTCGATACAGTGGAAACAAAAATGTTGTGTTTTTTTTTTTTCTCTCTCTCTAAGAGAGAGGAGGAAATAATGTTTGATAAAAATACACGGTTGAAGCTCAACAGAAAGAAAATGGCACAAATTGGACTTAAGTTCGTAAATAATAATAATAATAATAATAAAAGAGAAAACATAATGGCGCTGATAAAGAAGGCCCAGTAGCAAAGTAGTCGGGACTCCTAACTGCAATCAAACATTCAAGAAATCAAATTATAAAACATTTTTTTTTAAATAAAGTGTGAGTCTACATGTTTTTTGAAGATTGCCTCGTAGGTACCGGTTAGGTTGAGGCTGGATTTGGAAGAGTTAGTATTATTTCTTTTTTTGGTTTTGTTCCAGTTTATACTGGTATAAGATATTTGGCTGGGTTGAGAGACTGGTATCGGTTTGGTACCAGTAGCGAGAAGCTTTGTTTAAAGCTTGGTCTTGATTTTTATTTTATTTGCAACTTTTGTAAACCTTTTTTTTATTATAATGGAAAATTGCCGGCACTTGTCGGCCCTCAAAAAAAAAAATAAGGCTTTTGTTACTTTCAGTAAATAAAAGAAAGAAGGAAAAGTAGTGCGTTTCTATTAAAAGGATTTCATTCATAAGTTAAAAATTCAGTAGTAAAGAAGAGTTTATATTTTACTAAAAATAATAACATTGCATCCAGTCATAGGAAACAAGTTGTAAAAATGGAGTTCTCATCTGTCTGAATGTTGAAAAGTTCTAAAAACAATTTTGATGCCTCTCTTTTGTGTTACAAAAAAAGATCCAGTAAGCATATTCATGAAATAAAACTGACATATCACTCAATCTCTAAGTTATGTTGCATAACTGCCCACATATAAATGTCAAAAAAAAAAAAAAAAAACTGCCCACATATAATGTATGGTCAGTATGCTAAATTTTCAAATAAAAGGTACAATCTGTGATTGGCATCGAGAGGTATATCATGTATAACAGAAATAGTACAATCGGTCAGGACTGTACTTCATTCATAGACTATGTTGAACCAATTTATGACTCAATAATGGACTCGCACAGCGGCTATCAATCCAACGATCACTTTAAAGAATCTTAGTTATGACTCATTTAAATAAATTCAGGAAGTTCATTTAACTAATTAACTTAAAAGGAATTGTTCATACACAATACTAGATCTTGTAAGACAAAATAAAAAATGCAGCATTGAAATAATTGCAACTCAACAGTACCTTATTTTCCCAATTAATCGTTTTGAACTGCTCCTCATGCTCCATTCATCGACCAAAGATGGAAACATTCACAAATTGAACGCACCACGAGAAAGAGGACGAAGAGATGATCCTGTGGAATCCAATATCGGTGGAAACGGCGACTCTCCCTTCAGTCGCTGTCGAGTCAAAGGAAACGGAAGAAGAAAGAGGAAGATGACCTCTGTTGACCAGGCGCGAATCTTGAAGAAACGAACGGATGGATTTCAGTTCTCAAAACAGAAAAGGGAAATCGGCTGAACTCGATGCACATAACGCATAGGCTCATAGGCTGATATATAGGACCCACCAACCGAACACAAGTTTGACTCGAATCCCCTCTAGCGCACCTCAAACCCAGCTCAAACGGCTAAGCCAACTCAAACCCAGCGCCATGATCTGATCTTCTGTGGTGACTGTTATGCAGTGGACTCCTGACAACGCCTCCATGTGACCATCCATGTGAACTGTCCTGCTGTTGACGTGGACCAATCAGAAATTACTAAAACTGCAGAAAATTTTAAAATACATTAAAAATAGTCATAAAATCCATAAAATTTCTAAAAAAAATACCAAAATATTTAGAAAATTACAAAAATCATTTCTAAGTTCTAACTAATATATTTTAATCAAAAACTTGATTTGAGAGATCATTTTGTCTAGAAGTCCATAAAATTTCTTGAAATATAATAGATACACATATGATAGGAATAAATTAATAAATAAACAAGTGAGGACAAAATATGTATATTAAAAATAACAATAAATATTAATGGACAACATGTACTATTGGACAACAGATACTATTGAGACGGCATGTATTACTAGACCTTTTAGAATGAAAACATCCTAAAACCAACCAAATCCAAAAATCCAAGAAACCAAAACTTAATTCCACAATCCAAATAAAAGCGTTCAAATCTCCTCCATTCAAAATTCTCAAATTCCAAAATCCAAATTAAAACCCCTGAGTTTTAGATCAGATTCCAAATGACAAAAAAGTCTGAAACCCTAAACTCTAAATCAAACCCAAAGATCCAAATTCAAAGCCAAGTTCAAAAATAGACTGAACTCATAACTCTAAATTCGAGCACCAAAAACCCAAAACTAACATGTCGCATGGTCCTCAAGTCTTTCATATAATAATACAAGATTAGTAATAGTAAAAGTCTTCATAATAAAATAATAATAGTATCACAGTCTCCATTCCATCTAGAGTCAAAGTCAGCATGACACGCATAAAAAAAAGTCTTCATACAAATCATATGCACTTCCCTCACATGAAAATAACAACCTTTGGAGTAATAAAAGTCATAATCATAAAATGATAACAACATCATAGTTTGCATTTCATCTGGAGTCAAAGTTAGCATGTCATTGCATAAGAATAGCTTTTCAAATGTATTCTTCATCATCATCACACCCCACTTCACACAAGTCACTTACTTAAATTGAGTCATTTTTAGTCTATCATATCTAATTCTTTGATTTTTCCAATCTAGAGGTGCTCTTGACTGGTTCAGAGGTAATTAACAGTAGGAGTTTGTGCCTGCCGGAAAGAAAAGATATGCACACAAACAATCAACTCTTATGAGATCCAGGACCACTCTAGTAACCCTTATTTATTTCAGATGGGTACCAGTGTCTAAGTCTTGAGACTCGCAAGGGATATCTGATCTGTATTCTTTTTCTCCCATCGAGAAATTATTCACCCTTTAAGGGTAGACAAAAAGTGCGATACAAGCGGCATGTCTGATGTGTATTTGATAACATATATAATCTAATTTAAATAATGTGGATTCATATAAGTCCTACCAATATATATTAATTGTAAATTTAAATTTAACGTTGAATTACATTTGTTTAGTAAGGGGGACAATTTTGTCCATTAATGTTCAGCGGAGAAAATTAGATGTTGCCCGCTGCCTAAGGGCGTCTTTCAAAAAAAAAAAAAATAGATGTTGCCCGCAGCCGTCAAAAAGACCATAAATTTTTTTAATAAACAAATCTGAAAAAGAAAATTTAACAGTAAACATAGGTTTTGCAGATTTTGAACAATAAACATGACAGAACGACCTGTCAGTGGCGCTCCGGCGGCGGCGCCGGTGCCACTGGCGCGCGTATGAGGACGCCGGATGGATTGGCGCGGTTGGAAGTTGTGCGCCAGGCCCTCTGGCGTGGAGAGTTTGTAGAGGCGTGATGGGAGAGAAAGTAGGCAAAGACTAAGAGAGAGACAATCAAGGATCCAAGGAGGAAGGAGACAGGGTGAGGCGGGGAGTTGGCCATGGAGAGTCTGACAAGTGGGGTCCAGCCGATCTTGTAAGCAAGGAACGCATCGCAACCCTTCGAAGCGGGAGGTTTCACGCCTTTCTCTTTCTCTCTGGAAGAGTTGGAGAATCTCACTTCAAGTGGTCCCAACCCGTGAGAATCCCTCCCCTTCATTTTTCTCTCCCGATCCCCCCTGTCTCCCTCTCTCTCCTCCGCCCCAGCAACCGTTGGCTCCGCCCTCCTACAACCGATTCTTCCATCTTCTTAACTCCAAGCTCGACCCACCTCTTTCCTATCTCTTCTTCTTGGCTCCTCCGCCCAGCAACTTCCCCACTGTCGAGCGCCAACGAGACCACCTCTAGTCCATCCATGACTCGTTTCATCCTCCAAAACCCCAGCTCCACCTCCCACCACTCAATTTCGACGCTCACCTCAAGAGCTCCACCTGCACCTCCTGACCTCCATCGGTGAGCCTTATGCCACCGACCGCACCAATTCATCCGGCGTCCTCATACCCGCGCCAGTGGCACCGGCGCCATCGCTGTAGCGCCATTGACAGGCGCTCTGCCATGTTTATTGTTCAAAATCTGCAAAACCGATGTTTATTGTTAAATTTTCGTTTTCAGATTTGTTTGTTAAAAAAATTTACGGTCAAAAAGATGGTCCCACAAGAAACGAAACGTGGCTATATTTAGTTGATTGAATTGGAAGTTGTCCAGACCGCAAGGAATCGTTATTTAGTTGACACCTCAATAAGACTCTTTAAGAATTCTCTCACTCAAAAAAAAAAAATTACATAAAACAAATTAGAACTCTTCAAAAAACAGGCTAAGTAGGAACTCGCAGATTTTAAATTCAGCATTGACTAGAAATTATAAAAAAAAAAAAACAAAGAAAACAGAATCCCTCCTTTACTGGACAAAAGAAAAAATAAAAATAGAATACTTCTATCCAAAAAGATAATCATTGAGAGATTTGCATTGCTATATTCATGCACTTGGATTGCATTACGTACAGTTAAAATATTTCCAAACTCAACATTAGCAATGTTTTGAGAATTTCCCGAATTAATTTTACAAAAAGACTTCAAGCTTGCTTCGCCAGATTGATAAAATTAGAAGTTTAGAGAACCAGCTCTTGGTCTAGTGGTAAAAAGTAATGCATCTCAAGTGAGAAGTCGCAAGTTCGAAACCCGGCTGGAGGGTCTTTATAGACATTTAATTTAAAAATAAGTTAGGAGGCTTGACCCCAATTTATCTTAAAAAAAAATTAGAAGTTTAGAACAAGGAAACAAGAACCTACAACTAGAGAGAAAAAGGGAAAAAAAAAAAAAAAAGCCAGGGAACATAATTTACATCTTGACAAACTTCCCTTACAACAGGTTAAAACTATCAAAATTGTCCCTTCGTCAAACTGCCTTCGTTAATTGCACTGGTGAACACCTCATCTTTTTCAGCTCTACTACAATTATACTGATGTTATCTTTGCTATCTTGCGGCGCCATGGCCAATTCGGCAAGTATTGCTAAAACAAGTAATTTTTTTTGGTTTTTTTTATCATTTTTTAGGTTCATTAGGATTCTTCGTGGTTGGAACTTCCAGTTATCTTGATAGAAATCTCATATCCATATTTCCATCTCAAGAAAATTTTTTCCCCAAGGAATCGTAATGTCTTTCTACGGGATCGCATGTCTATCTCAGAATGCGGCCCCGGAGACAGTTCCTCACCAACTTGCACCAAGTTTCATTGGAAATCACGTCCCACAGGTCGGGGTTTTTTTTCTTAAACGGCTATACTAAAGATATCTCGATCAAGCACCAAGCACATGATGATAATTACATAAGGGGCCAAGACGCATAGGGCCCGTGCGCCTAGCATTTGCATGAAAATAAGGTGTGGATGGCCTATGCGCATTTTCTTTTTATTAATACAGGACGTATTTGTATAAGTAAATTGCCATAAATGCTTATGATATCCTACGTCCATTACAAGTGACATCCGTACTAGTTAAAATTCTAGTCAAAAGATTAAAAGGTTTGGAAATAACACTCTTCTCACTCTTCCCAATGTTTCCGTTCGGAATAGTTCTTCCTTTCTTATTCCTAGCTAATTCAAACGAGCCCTAGATGTTACTATATTCTATGTTAACTTTAATCGTACATTATATTTTATTTTTAATATAATAATATCAAAATAGCACGATTATTAATGTTTCTGATCAGTCGTACATTAAATTTGACAATATTAGAAATATAGTATACAAATTGTGTCAATTTATATTAATTATTTTGTTTCATGTTTATGTGATTGGTTTTTCTTTAATAAATATGACACACACCCGTGGTGGTCAACAAAGTCTGGCAATGGCTCATACTTGTGGCTGACGGAATGATCGAAGCTAAGGCCAAAGTACTGAACGAGTGTACGAGAGTACATTATTGAACATGAATGTGAGGTGTGCATCAAGCCATGTCGGATTTTCCATAATGGCACAACACACTAATGGAATTAGCATGACGAACGTGTTGTGTGTTTTGCCAGAGTCGTGTCACACGTTGAACACCTTTGAGTAGTGACACTTTTTACACCACTGAGTTGACACATGACGTGACTAAACTTAAAATTTTTATCTTTTTTTGGTATATTTTATAATTCATTAAGTTAAAATAAGTTTGTATTATAAATTTAAATTAAAAATAATTGAAATAATTTCTGACATGTAAACATGTCGTTCCATAATATATGTCGTGTTAGTCAATTTCTTTACTCGACACGACACGACTTGTTCGAAAATATTAACTCGTATCAACACAACATGATATGAGTTCTAACACGAACATGTTCGACATGATTTAATACGACATGCATGCAATAACCTAGCTGCGCATATACTAAAGTAAGAATGAAATTTATTTTATAATCCTAAATTATAAATTAAAATGTAGATTTTCTTTAACTAATGCTAAAAAGACTTATTAAAATACATTTTTTTTTAAATTATAATATTTAAATCAACGTGGCATGGAGGCTCGCATCATTTTTTTGGGAAAATTAGATATAATCCCCTCGAAACATCTCTAATTAGAAATAATCCACTCGAAACTTCAAATTTAGATATAACTCCTTTTAATCATCTCAATAATAGATATAAACCCTTTTAGTCATTTTTATATATTCTAACAATATTTTTTAACAAAATAATGAACTGTACAATATTTGGATGAAAATGCCCCTCTCTTCTCTATCTCTCTTTCTCTCTGCGCCAAATTAGTTGTCCATCAAGTTATTTCCCAATAAAATTTACTGACCACAATAAAGAACCTCGTCAGATTTTTTTTTTTTTTTTTGAGATTATAATGCACTTAGGATGGCATTTTAATAAAACAAATAGTATTCGGTTATTAAGGATCCATGAACCAGGGGCTAAAGTTCGAAGGAAAAAAGTAAAAAACAAAGCTAAAAAGATAAAATTAATAAAAGAGAAAAGTACAAAAAAAAAAACAAAGAAAAATAGAAGGTAAACTGACGGAGCTTTATCAGGCTACATATGTTGTACCAGTAGATGGAAATCCAAATCTAGTGGCGCGCGCCACAGACCGTCCGATCAGATCTGAATGGATGAGGGAGCCCCGTGCATGTAACCAGATTGTAAGGCCCGAAAAAGATGAACCGTCCAGATCTGATCGGACGGTCTGTGTCGCGCGCCACATGATTCAGATTGAGTAGATGGACGGAGCTTCTGTCTTCATTGTTATTTGGCACAGAAGAGAGAGATAGAGAAGAGAGGGGGTATCTTTAGATAGATTTCAGAATCATAACTTTTAGAAAAATATAAATCGGGTCTAAATTTTCCTGTATAGTTCAAGCAAGAAGATGAAAGGTCTTGGACCGAGAGAGGGGCATTTTCGTCCAAATATTGTACAATTCATTATTTTGTTAAAAAATATCGTTAGAATATATTAAAATGATTAAAAAGGGTTTGTATCTATTATTGAGATGATTAAAAGGGGTTATATCTAAATTTGAAATTTCGAGGGGTATTTCTAATTGGAGATATTTTGAGGGGTTATATCTAATTTTGCCTTTTTTTTTTTTTTTACCGCTGGAATTAAATGGCAACAGCCAACGTCATGTCTGATGTGCACCAAAATAGGGGCGGAAAAAAAAAAAAAAAAAAGGCGCACGGGCCATCAGCGTATTATTGCACGAGAATTTTGGGGCCCTCAAGTGCTGGTAATGACAAGATATAATAAGAGGTTGGCAACGTGAGCTAGGTGCCTGCGTGTAATAAGCAAGCAAATTTTGCTAACCAGAGCAGTTCCAGACCCTATATATAACATCAAATAATATTCTACTTTCCATGTGGGACTAATAATCCTCACCAAACCGGACAACATCCACCTCTCCTCCTCTGTGGTGTTCTCAATTTCGTCCAAAAGGGACACCTCATTTTTATACGTTTCAGAAAATTGATATTACTTTTGAAATTATTTGAAACCCTTTAATAGTCTATTTCTCCCTGAAATTTTATACACATTCTCAAAATATTACACACAATTCAGTGCCATAAAATTTTTATATTATATATACTTACAATACAATTCAAATAATTTTTTATATTTAAAATTTTCAAAATAAAATATTTTAGATATTTGATTCTTTGGAGGCCATCCTAAATTCATTTTTCCCATCGCAATTATATATACATGCTAAGTTCTTAAAAAAAACAATTAATGGTATTAAACTTCTATTTTTCAACATTTAAAATATTTCATATGATTATAATTCTTTTAGAAAATTCACAATAAATTTTTTTCTTCCTAATTGTACCAGGCCTTTCTAAATTTTTTTTTATTTGCATCAGATTTTATTTAGATTCTCGAAATACTTACACTAAACTTTTTATCTTTCTATGATTTTAATATTTTAGAAAAAAATTTAAACAATATCTTTTTTCTTATGGAAATCATGAATTTATGCATTTTTTTTAAATTCGTAGTTGACAAAAACAAAAAATTGTTCGCGCAACGCTGTCAATATTGTGCTACAAGTAAATCAACCATTATATCTAATTAGTTGTGCTACAAGTAAATCAACCATTATATCTAATTATAATTACACCATCAATATAGCAACTATGCCTCCATTGTAATATGAATAAATTTTTTTCCTTCACATTCATGATGCGCAACACCAGTTTATTAATTTTTTTTTATCGATCTATAAACAACAACTAAAAAAATAGATCGAGCAACGCGCGAATGTCCACTAGTTATTATTATGCACTTGGCAGTGGTGAAGCCACATTATTTTTGGTGGGTCCAGGGACCCACCTGAAAATAAAAAATTGCTTGACACTTAGTATGTTTGTAAATTAAAAAAATATATATATGAAGTTAGGGACCCATCTCAAAAATTTGAAGGACCCAGCTGGACATGTCATGTTTGATTTAAATTACGTAACGACTCCTAAAATATCACACAGGGACCCATGTCATATTCGTCATAATTAATCGCTTTCTTCCTCCCTCTGCTTATTAAGATAAAACTTATAATAGAATAGAAGATTGTTGGATGGATGATTTCTTGATTGTTGAATTATTATTTTTGTATATTGGATATATTATTCTAGATCTTTAGTTGTTATTATAATGGATGTTTGATTTCTCATGTTTATTTATGTGACATTATTTTAGAGTTGTTTATTTAAAAATTATTATACTATGTTTATATTAGATGCAAGATTTTAAAATGTGATTTATGTGGTTTAATGGTTGGGTGATGATTTAGCGTGTACCAGTGATAAAACGACGATAAAACAGTTGTACAACGATAAAACAGTGATAAAACGGATAAAACAATTGTGCGATATAAACGAAAATCTAGATACATGGATAAAATAGAGTTTTTAAAAAGTTTGATTAGACATTATGTCATTATCGTACATATATTTTTTCAACAAAAAAACTATGGACCATGCTGATTTGAAATCCTAGCTTTGCCCCTGGCACTTGGTGCTTAGTTGAGATAACTTTTGGCATATAGCCATGGGCGAAACTATATAAAATTTGGTGGGTCCATGAAAAAAAATTTACTTGATATTGCATTTGTTTGTAATTAAAATAAAAGTCACAAGAAATTAGGGACCCATCTCAAAAATTTAAAGGACCCAGCTGGACATGTCGTGTTTGATTTGAATTGCATAACGACAACTAAAAAATCGCATAGGGATCCAGGTAGCATTTGTTCATGGCTAATCGTCTTCTTCCCTCCTACCTAATGAATCTTATTAAGACAAAACTTAAAATAGAATAAAATATTTGGATGAAAATTTTTTTGTAGCATATATTTACTAGCGCAAATCCCGTGCATTACGTGATTCGTCTATAAAATATTTTGTGAACTTTAGGATATTATAAATAAAAGCTACCACGAAAGATAAAAAATACAACTCGGATATTATATAAAAACTACCACTAAAAATAAAAAAAAATAAGTGTTCAATGAGATTTCTAAAGAACTTATTATGTAAAATTCTGAAAAAAATACAAATTCATAGTAAATTATTGTATTTTTTGTTGTCTTGATTTTTAAATTATTATTTTATATATTAAATATATTATTTTAGATTTTCTATTGTTATTATAATATATATTTGATTTCTCATGGACTCTTTTATCTAATATTATTTTTAAATTATTTATTTAAGAATTATTATTATACTATCTCTATATTAGACGTTACATTATACATATATTTTCAGTAAAATAAAAATAAAAATTTACGGACCCTGCTAACATGAAATCCTAGCTTCACCACTGCATATAGCCATTTAAGAAAAAAACCCACAGGCCGTCGCTAGCTAATATTAGAAACTCATATCGGGCAGTTCGGTCCACGACCGTCACCTCAGGCTCGGGTGTTACATAAGGCTTTAGGTAGTGATCTCTTGTTCAGTAAAAGTAGAATTGTTAGGTGCGGTAAATGATATTGGAATGAAAATATAAAATCAAACTTCGTTCTATGAAAAGCAGACATGTAGTAGAAGTTCAAGTGAGCCTAATTACCTGAACGACATTCCATCATATTCTAGCTAGACAACATGATATGCAACTAAGGTATCCAATAATGAAGAAATTAATGTTCCGATCATTTGTCTAGATACATTGTAATCCGTACTATGGTCAAGTTCCAAATCCGAGATGATGATCTTTAATATTCATTTATTGGCAACAAATTGTTTGTTTTTAGCATATCCCTAGAAAAAAAAGCCCCATAATGCATAATAACATATATGAGCTGTTTACATGATGATACAAAGTGCAGTCATAATTTTTGTATTTCTAAGGACAAACTATGATTACTCATTGTTGTACAAAACGACTCTTTAGTTTGATGATTACAAAACAATATCATTGACATTTAACAATCTTCTTTGAGTTCTCATTATATGTTATAATATGGTATGAAACCAGTATATGAACTCAAGAAATGAATTAGAATGAAGATGAGGATTGAAGAATAAGTCAAGCAAGATCAAGATCAAGTTTTCCTAATGCTTGGAATAAATTTAGACTAGGTTAATAGGTATTGAACCTCTATTATCTCTTATAACGACCTAGTTAGCTAGAAAAGCTCAATTCCAAGTGATAAATTAAGTAATGGTCTTTAACATTATTTAATGGTGGTAGTGGGTCACCTAAGGACTTTGTTTCGTATCAAAATGGCTCTAGCTAACGTTGCCATAACGCAACTTTGTGTTAGATAACACATCAACAGTAGTTTTTCTGCTGCATTGCTCTTTATACCCTGTTTTAACCGCTTTCTGTTCTGATTTTGAAGAAACTCAAAACATGGAAGTTGTAGATCTTTTTGTTCTTTTTTTTTACTGGTTTTTGAATCACCTCAATTGGAGTTCTAAGCAGAAAATTTTGGTCAAAATACTAAATACTGTCTGTTGAAACTGACAGTTGCGTTTTGTAACGCAAATATGAGTTGTGTAACGGAACTGCAGCAACAGAACCTTTACTACAGTTGTATTTATAGCCTGTTTTTACCATTTTATATTCTGAATTTGAAGAAACTCAAAACATGAAGGTTATCGATCTTTTTGTCTTCTTTCAAATGATTTTTTAATCACCTCAATCAGAGTTCGGAGGAGAAAATTTTGGTCAAAATACTAAACAGTATGCTGAAATTCAGTCTCCTCTTTTGATGATTTGCGAAACAATATCACTAGTAAAGCGATTAAATTTTGCCATTTCACAAGATTTATTACAATTCTCCTCCTTTTTGTAAATCGACAAAAAGAGAGAATTATAATACGTTTCCCTTAAATTTATGACTCCCCCTAAATATTCTCCCCCATTTCTACATTTTGTAGCCTCTACCAAAAATTTCTTTAAAAAAAATAAAAAAGACTTAGCAACAAATCTATTATCTTGTTTAGTCAAAGATACATTTGAAGGCATATGCTTTATGTATGTATAGATACAAGCTTCTATATTGAAAAAAACTTTGCATGTAGAAAGAGTGAAAAAAGTGAGGTTTTGCATGAGTGGTCATGCATCTGCTACTTCATTGATTTAAGTATTTTATCACTACTTATTCACTGATTTAAGCATTTTTCAGCATGAAAGATAAAAGATATTCCATGCTAAAAAAAATTAAAAGCGCTTGAAAATTAATATATTTCTACATTTTGAATAAAATCTTTATACAAGTTTTCGAATCGTTAGATTAGATATCTGAGAAAATCAAAATTGAGATCATATATATTTTTTTGTTTAAATTGAGATCATGTATCAACAAATTACTGAATAAAATTGATTTGTGTACTTAAAAGCCATATGAGCTCTGAATACAAGAAAACCCTCAATCAATCATATTTGCCATTTTTCTTTTTTTTTTTCAAGAGAAGTCAACGGAGGAGACTAAGTCATTTCCATTGATATTTTCTTTCCACCTCCAATCAAAGGCCGGTAGGAGCATAATTAGGTCAATTAGGGTTCATATAGTTCAATTACAACCATTCTTGCATCAGTTAGGATAAGTAGGACTCAAATGGCACTACCATTGCATTAGTTAGGGTTTAGATAACTTAATTGTATCAGCATATAAAAAGAAAGTGATTGTTTAAGTCAAACATGAGCTTTCATGCATACCCCTTATAAATTTTTTGCACGGACCAAAAGAATTCTTCCTTTTTGATGATAAGTTTTTGGCACAGACCTTCTTCTTTTCTTCTTTCTTTGATCCTCCACCCTTCTTCAGATATGCACCGTGGTATATCTGATCAATGATAGATATCGTAATCATATCAATATCAAATTATTATATATTATAAAAATATCAAGTATGCCAGATTGCATATCTAATATATATCATGTGGCATCTAATAAGGTGCAAAAGCTGGTTTGTGATATCTGGGCTGCTTGGATAATGAGGTAAGTTCATTATAAGATTCAGCAATGAATGTTTTTTCATTCACTACTAATTTTGAGTAATGTTTCTCAAGTAACCTTTTTTTTTAAAAAAAAAAAGAATCGAGGAATGAAATTTCCAAAACCAATGATGAATTTTTTAAAAGTAAATGAAAAGGTCCTATGCAACACATGACAGATTACTTTCTCATCTTTAGATCTGACTGTGTCAACCTTCTCATCAGGTTGTGAGGTCATAAGAGATTCCAAAATGAGATGAAGTTCTGAGCGTTCTCGCTTAACAATTGGACCTCCTTACCAGTCAAGTAGTCATACATCAAGCCCTTATCATATCTATCCATCAGCATCAGCATCGCAGATGGCAACTCACTCTGGGACTTCAAATCCAATAGCGAAGCCAAATTCACCCATTGGAGCAACTCCTCGATCGGATTGTCAGTGTTCGTAAATGCATCAAACTGGTTTTTCTTTTAGCAAATTTAGAGCAGCTCCTTCGTTAGGGCTGAGATAAGCGGCCATGTGAGGTCGGGTTGATTTGGTTTTAATTTTACTTAATTCGGTACGACTAGTCGGACTATATATATATTTTTAGAATAATTCGACAAATCTGGCCCATTTTAATTATGTATCGCATAAACATAATTGACATTTGTTTTTTTTTAAATTTCAATATCAGAGACGCCTCATCTCTTGACACAACACAATTGTCATAGACTGACGTCAATATCATAAAAAATGGTCAATCAACGAACGGTACCGTTAATATTAATTGAAACTACATATGTACAATTATGCTACATACGTACAGTTGGAATCACGTCCTCCATTATAGATAAGGCTATACAACATGTGGATTGATAATATTTTACCAAAATTTGAACCTAACCCGGTAATGTCGAGTTAAGAAAAAAATTTAATTAATCCACCCATAATCCAACTCAATCCATCAATTTTTTTTATAGATGTGTTTAACGGTTCAAAATTTTTATCAAACAAAAATACATACTTAAATAACATAAAAATAATTTAACATATCACACCATAGCAAATGTTTGAGATATGGTCGATAAAAAAAATTCTAACAAAATAAGCCATAATAGCTCGACAAAAAATTGGTAACATAATTAAAATTCAAATTAAAGAAGTTTAACTCTTGAAAGTATTTGAAATCTCAAATGTTGATTTAATTTATGAGCCCTTACAAACAATAAGGAAATACATTATCAAAAATAAAATTAGAGTTTGTATTAAATATGATAAAATCATATGAAATTTTAGCATATGGATCATACTTGGGATAAATTATTTTTAGACCATAATGAATCGGGTCTGAACTAATTACTAGTACAAAATTGGTAACCCAACCCAAATGAACTGATTCGTCGAATTTAAAATCGTACCCAACCCAACATCATCTAAACCTTGTTAAAAAAAAAAAAGGTAGAGTCGGATGAGTTGAACGGGCTGACGAATTTTTTTATAGCCATAGTTATACGTATGGTAATTCCACTTAATTGTCAATCAATGGACGGGTATAGTTAAAATTATACCATATTATTCCGCTAGGAAAAATATATTGTGGTTTTACTTCATTTTTCCTATTAAAGACTACCAGTGTTTTGATCGAGGTGAAAATCAAGTTCAAATAAAAATCTTGTTTACCTGACTAGTCGTTAGAGTAAAGCTAAAGTTCGAACCCACAGGGACGGTGATGAGTACTAATTCTATCCTTTGACATCCTTTATGATTTATCTGATATTTTGATGTCATGTACCCTTCAAATTATCCTAATAAATATCAGATACTTTGGAAATAAATTAAACTTGTCTAAACAATACAGAATTAGGATATTATTTGTTACATAGGGTAAAATAACTAAATATGCAATTCCTTTTGTGGTCTTGCATTGAAATATCATAAAACTAACAGTTCTATTGCAAAAAATCATAATATGATAGGGATTACTCGTGTGTTGTTGACAAAACTTTTATCCATAGCTGAGCATATCGCCTCTAGCTAACAAAATAAATAAGAATAAATTGCTTGCTATTATTTCTTTTGGCGGAATTACTTGCAATTATATATACATCTATCTAAACTATAAATAAAAAAACAACAGTTACTGGAAAAGCATAAAATTAAATGGAACCGGTGGAAACATATAATGAGATATAAATATCAAAATCTGACAAAATACTCATAAATTAAACTTAATTTACTTTCCATTCCCTCCCATTCCTTTCCTCTTTATATTTTACTTTCAATCCCATCCTCTACCACCCAACCAAACACAGTGTAAATTTTGAATAGACAATTTGGCAGGGCAAAAAATTAAGTATGCCACACCCTTCCTCTATTTAACATTTGCTTAGATAAAACATTATATGTTGCTACATAGATTGAGAGTAACTTTCAGATATTAAAATCTAGAAAATTAAATCCTTTGTAAAGATTTCAAAATCAAGAACTACATATGGTACTCTTACATTCTTTCAACAATCAACTCATTTGGCAAGGTAAAAAAGATGGATTATTTACTACAAAGTCAAAGTATAAGTGGCTGGATGATAGGGGGAATATACAATAACTTTATTAAAGATTTATAATACAATACCCTCAAGCTGCTAGATCGCAGGTTCGCATTTTGTAACGATTCGATCAAAATATTCCGGGTATTGCTCTTCTCACAACTCACTCTAGAGATTCACTCCCATTTTTTGTTTCTTTGACTAAAATATCCTTGCACTCCTAACTAAGATTCACCTATGTAACAATCGGTGAGGCTGTTTTGGTGAGAATAGGAGTGAATCTCTAAAATAGAGGCGTGAGAAGAGCAGTTCCCAAATGTTGCTTATGGAGTTCCTCCATATTTTTCTTAGACATGAAAAAAATTAGGTCAAAACAAGATGGAGGTTATATTTCAAGATGAACAGATTTTATCGTTAGTTCATAAAAAACAAGACGTTTATATTGCTTACTACTGTAGCAAAAAAAAAGAAAGAAAGGTATGATCATATTTTGTTATCTAAAAATAATTAAGATTATCAAAATAAACAATTAAAATCAACATAAAAAGAACAGCTTTAGCCGTTGAGACATAATACAAATAAAATAAAATGCAAAACAAATATTGAAGTCCTTCCTTATAATATTCGATTCAAATTAAACAAATGTTTCGTCGCAGAATATCCGAAAAAAGCAGATCCGAACACCCTTGACTTGATGAATAGGAGAAGCAATTTGTACACTCTCTTATTAGTCCAACAACCTTATAATTTTAAAATGACAAAATTAACCCTTTCATGCAAATTTTATGTTTAGTTTCTTTCATCTTTGATCCGACACTATGCTGCAGTTTGCTCCAAAATTTTCTCTCATCCTAGACATTACATATACGAATATCAAGCTTTGATTTTAACTTTTTACATAGTAACTCTTTAATTATTTCTAATTTTTGGAGAACTTGTTAGGTTTGAAAAATATACGGTCTGAAACTTATTCAATATTCTTAGCTTTCAGAGCTTCATACACAAACTTCACTTCAAAATTATTTATGTACATCTCTGACGGTGCTATTTTTTTATTGTTGTTAACTGGTGGTGCAATGCAATGGTTGATGGCCTTTTACATAAATTTTTTCAGAGATATTTAAATTCATTCTTAAATATATAGAGATAGGGATAATTTAGTACAAACTGAGGGGTGCGCATGAATAAACGTAAATGCTGTTTCAAGAATATCCGTATTGTACCCGATCCGAACACTTACACAGTAGAAGAACCTTACCACTACGCACTACCAGATAGCAAGAACAAACACAAAAACCATAACCCCTAACTCGAGAGCGCCACTGATGGAAGCCATGGCCACTACTAAGCTCTTCTCTTCTCCTCCTCTCCAGACATCGCACGAATTTCCCAATCGAACCCTAGTAAGGAGCACCCAGCGAATCTCCATCAAGGCAATGGCGAAGGCGACTAGCCACAGTAGTCGGAGAACTCTCTCGTCGAATTGGGACCTCTCTGAGAGACTCAGGAGGCCTACTTCTTTCCCAAGCCTCAACCAGCTTGACACCAACGATATGCTTCTCAAGCAAAGGATTGTCTTTTTGGGATCTCAGGTTTTCGTTTTTTTCTTTTTTTTTTTTGTTTCCTTTCGTAAATTTTGCTTCTTTTGGGTTTTACTTGGATAGTATGAACTTAAAGTACGCTGATTTTGGTTTTTTTGAGGTAAATAGGTGGTTGGGGTAATTGGGTTAGACTGAGGTTTATCTGAGTGAGTTTTATATTGGGTGACATTATGATGACTATTGGACATGGACAAACTACAGTATCGATTAGTTATAGAAGTGTTTTTAATTTTTATGGTTTCTCACATCTCTCTCTCGCTCTCTCTCTCATATTGTACGATAAATAGGTGGAGCCTGTGGCAGCTGACTTAATTGTTTCACAACTGTTACTTCTTGATGCAAATGATCCTTCAAAGGAGATCAAATTGTTCATAAATTCACCAGGAGGCTCCATCGCAGATGGTATGTTCAAATAGAGGGTCAATTGTGCTCTTATTTTGGGATTCCTGCTTAATTGACAGTTGATTTGGGTAAGTGGTTGGGAGATTCTTAATTGCCCGATAAAGTGCAGTCAAATTAAGTCTTAATTGCATAATTGAGATCATTTTGGAAAAGGCGGGTTAAATTGAGCTTTACTTGCATGACAGAGGGATCAGTTGGGAGAAAACTGGCTCCAAGCCTTCAACTGACCAAAGACCTGTTCACTATTTTCATAAGGAAAATGTTTACCACCAAACATTGTTTGTAACAAAACTATTTTTATGTCCTTGTTCACTTGTTGATGATTGGTTCATGAAAATTATCAAACAGCATTATAATCCATCTCTGTTATTTTTATCTAATTTGGTATTGGAAAATAGAAGTCTTCCTGGAATCACGACAGTAGGGATACATTGTCAGATTTTAACGGGATGCACCTTAATCTAACTATTTGCTTAATACAAATATCAAAAGTTGCTGGTATTGTTGCAAATATGTGAAACATGTTATTTACAACTTACAAACACAAACAAGGTTAAGTTTGGGATTTTCTTTTTCCCATTTTGCAAAGTATGTTGGTTTTAGTGACTGTGATTTGGCAGGGATGGCAATATATGACGGAATGAAGCTTTGCAGAGCTGACATATCAACTGTTTGTATGGGCCTAGCTGCAAATGTTGCTGCATTTCTTCTTGCATGTGGAACCCGTGGGAAGAGGTTTTGCATGCCCAATTCTAGGGTTATGATCCAGCAGCCTTTTGGAGCTGCTGGTGGTGCGGTGCGTAATGCTCCTTAAATTCTGTCTTAATTTGGTACAACTTTTCGAATTGTTTTCTCTGCTCTTAATATTTAAGGCCCAAATGAAGGTGAAACAAATGACATCATTCTTTGAGACAGGTGTGTTCTGGTACAAGTTGCCCCCCATCTATCAGTCTATACCAGCGTATCCCAACAATGGGATGAGAATCTCTTCTTAAGGAGTTGCATTAATATTCCTAAAGCAATTGGATTGTCTATTATGATCCCTAAACCATAGCTTTTTTTTTATTATTATTATTTTTTTGAGTTTTGTAACACTGTGATTTACACTATTTTTGTTCAAATCGAGTGGATCCAAAATATAGTGACTGTTAGCAAATTGTGGTAGAAAATAGTTGCAACAACAAAAAAATATTTATAAGAGAAGGCGTGATGGACAGGATGATAACTCCAGAGTTAAATTGGCATTGTTTAACAGAGAAAGCAGATCAAAATTAGTATTAGATACAGTGAATAAATCTTCTTGTACTGCATACTACAATAGGTTCCTCTGTAGTGCTTTTATTTCTGTGTCCTTATTTTCATTATTTTCTCAACAGATATCATATCTAGGAGTTCAGGTCAGAGAAACGATGTACCAAAGAACGAAAATGCTGAAGATCTATTCAATAGTTACAGGAAAACCCCAGGACCAGGTGACTTTGTGAATATCCCTTAGATATTTTTTCCCTTTTGGTTATTTCAGTGAAGTGAGCATCCTTTTTTGTACATAACAGCACAGATTGTATTTGTATTGAGCCTAGGAATTAATATGGTATGTATCTAAAATGGTTGCACCCGCACCCAGGGTCTCAGTGTGATGAGGGTTTTCTAATTATTATAACTAGTTAGTTTAACATCCAGCTACTCATCCAAATAATAAATTAATAATGTGATAATTGTTTATACCAGATAGATACATAGATGGATGATGTTTGATGCATATACGCTAGTTTTTTTTTTTTTTTTTTTTTTTTTTTTTTGAAATAAGTGAGTATTTTCTTCCCATGACATTTGTATGAACAGAACTGCAAAGTTCTTATACATAGAGACTAGGAATCAACTCAAAAGATAGAACTAATCAGTATGGCACCTGAAATGTCCGGTACCAATGCACCTATTTTACCTGTCCCCAGAATCTGCCTGACAGCATTTATACAACCAGCACGGAAGCTTACTCCTAGACATTTGTGTCATAAAAAACTTATTTTTCCGCAAAATGCACCCATATCTCACACAATTGGTATACAGTACTTGTACTACCATATTTTCAATTAAGATCCTCCATCTGCTGGATTATTGCAAACGTTGTACCAATGAAAAACCAGCTATCAGGTTAACTCAAGCTAGAAGTGACTAAACTTCACGACCTTTGAACATGTAACAAGTATGCATTTTTGGCAGACATATATTACTTATGGGAATGCAAAATATAATTTCATTTGCAGATTGATTTGGACACAGATCATGAGAATTTCATGGACCCTTGGCAAGCAAAAGATTACGGGTTGGTGGATGCAGTTATAGATGATGGTAAACCTGATCTAATTGCACCTACACCGGCCACCACTGGACCTCCTGAGACCAATCATTGGGCGTTTAAACACGGAGTCTCCACAACTTAAAAGAGGACAAGCTTTTTATCTTTGTTATTTCTGGTGTCATTTATTGTTCTAACCTCTGGTGATTGTTCATTTGAGAATTGTTTTTACAAAAAATTTTGAAGGAATTGATTCGTGGATGGGGCTTGCTCTTTAGTTTAATGTTACTGTCTTGGCCTCTACAGAACTTTTTTTTCCCTCTGAAACAGGCTTTGGATCTAGGAAAAAGGGAAATTTATTAATGGAACGGGGTATAAAGGGCTAGCTTGAGAATCAAGGATGCAATAGTTGCATCCCTCTGATGGATTAAATTCACAAATGTGACGATTTTCCTTCCTGTATCAATGAATATTTTGCAATAAAAGACAACTTGCCTTTGAAACTCAAATATGTGATGCTATGGCATGAACTAAAAGTATCACATAATCATCGTATACAAACTCGATGTAGATATGAAGAAAAAAATAATTAAATAATCGAGGCATCAGAAACAGAAAGTGTAGGACTCGAGATGGCTTTGTGTTATTGTGTCAAGAAATGAAACCTCGGGCAACTAGATCGTTTACTTTGGGCTACTACAAACCGATTATGCATCAAATCATCATCCATCTATGTATCAGATTGGCGGGGTATACCTTCTCCAATTTGTTCTTTAAATCTGTCAAGGGCGTCTGGATTGTAAGTGATTTAATTCAGATAGTATGGAAATGAATGCTACACATTCAGTCAGAGTAGTATAAATGATATTTTGGACTGAAAATATGATATATTTTAGTTTGAAAATTGATTACTGCTATCGCGCTTTGTGCCATCGCTGCCATCGTGCGTCAGTCAGCGCTCGCTGAGCAGCGCTCTCCCCCCTCTACTCACCCAGCGATTTTTTGTTCATTTCGTTATTATAAGTGTTCACTTTATTAGATACAAATGTTCACTTTGTATTATAATTGTCCACTGTTTTATAAGTGTTCGCTATGTTCACTATGTTCATTTTGTTTTTTGTTTTTTTTTTTTTTTTTGCCCAAATGTTTAGTTGGGTCAATACAAATGTTCTGTTAATTGAGTATAAATGTTCAGTTAGTTGCAAAGTCGGCCAATCGTAACTCGTTTTTACTAAACCAAGCGAAGGGGTCATGAACCGGACACAAAACACATTAAAAAAATAGAAGGGGTCATGAACCGATCCGGTTCAAATTAATTTTTTTCCGACTTTGCCCCTGGCGCGCCTCTCTCCAAGTCTGACGCGCCACTTTGACCCTGGCGAGACTTTGCCCATTAGTTGACGCATTTAACTGAACACTTCTGATTATTAAACTGAACACTTCTTATTATTAAACTGAACATTTGTAACATATAGCAGCGATGGTTTATTTAGCGATGACACTTATAATAGCTGTTTTAGTTTGCTATCGCAACAAGATATTAAGAATTGCAAAATAAAGCAGGCCCTGCTTTTCTTTTTTTTTTTAATCTCTAAACATTTGGTTTGCAAGTGATTTAGAACAGACTGAACAGTGATGCTATTTCGGAACTTTATCGCTAGTTCTGGATTATACATTCACAAGGCCTAAATTCACTTGTCATTCTGGCCTGAAATTCAGACTTATATGGGCCATGGCATGAGGATTGGGCCAGTATAGTAACTTAATCCCTCACCTGACAAAATTTTGGCAGCGCTTCTTTTAAACCAAGTCTAAGGTAGTATGTCGTTGTATTGATTAACTTCCCAAACGATCAAATAAAATGATTCAATTATTCAGAGAAGCAACCCGAAAGACATGATGACCGAAGCTTATCTCAATCAAGTCCGAACTTGTCAAATTTCCAATATTCTGATTTGGGGGAGATTGTCGAAGGAATTCAAATAACAGATGAACTGAAGGCAGATAAAGAGGGTCCTAATGAATTAACGGAATTGACTAAAGCGGCAGCTGGGATTAAAGAAGGGGAGGGTATGACAGCTATGCTAAGACCTCATGTAATGAAGTTATGATGAAATCCTCACTTCATTTGATCCGAAATTTCATATTATTAGATCCAACATTTATTTGATCTCGTGCCTGATGCAGTGTTTGACTTTACCAACATTTACTGTGGAGCAACAGGGCCCCATAATTATTTAATCACGTGCCTAATGCAGCGTTTGATTTATTTTTGAGGAGGTAATTTAGTGAGAATAATATAGTTGCTTCGTAATGAACACAATTTAACCAAGAAAAAGAAACTTAAGATGGATTTCCATATTATTAACAAATAATGTATTTTGAAAAAAACTAACATCCAATTCAAGGATACATATTACATTAGCAACTGTTTCTTTACTTCGACCTTGATTTTCCTATCTACTTTATCAAAAAAAAGCTGTGAAGGAAGGTTCCCTTCACCCCCATCTTATCTTAACAAATACAAGAAGCAATTGATTTGACAATTAGCGATACTATGAAATAACAAATGTATTTCAAGGATGACTTTCAATAAACAAAATAAGCTGTTTATGATATCCAAGCATAAAAATTATCAGGCACAATTTGCAAAGTTTAAGGGGAAAACAAAAGCATCCTCGCTAGAGAGCATGATCAAGATGTTTTAATTAATATTATTAATTATAATTAATGTGGCCTATATCATTAAATATAAATCAAGTTCATTTATGAAAATTACCTAAAGGGTGCATTGGATTTTGATGGAAAATCCAATGGACCAGATTCATTGAAAAATGCTGATCCCTTTAATTTGTTTTTCTCTCTACTGTCATATTGACATCCTTTCACAATTTTCACCCAAATTTTAAAGAAAGGCAGAAGAGAAAAAAATAGCGTCATTTTTGCCATCAATCAGACTAAGGGAAATTAAAGAAGATCATATATTCCGCCTTACGATATGTCTTCACTACAGAATTGTAAGTTCTAATTACGATTGGTTATTTTATATGAATTGTGTAATATTAATTAGACAATATTATTATGACATAAATATTTATGTCTAACACAAGAAACTTCAATTCATCGTACCAGCTTCAAAAGACAATCAGTTTCACTATTCTAAACTTCATTGCCATTACTAACCCTATCCAGACACATCAACACTGAAAATTTTGTTCAAAATTATCATTAAACAGATAATCTAACTTTTGGCAAACAGCAACATGTAGTCCGTAGCCAAGGGACCTCCTGAAATGTTTCATATGTTGGAAGGCCGTAGGTTTGATGTCAAGTGACAACTTACCTGTCGTTCCTGAGCCAATTCCATCCCAATTTGAAGACCCGTCAAATCTAAAACTGCCAGTGATCCTCTCCCGATCATGTCCAGTGATATACCACTCACCTGCAAAAACATAAACATATGATTCTATATAGTATATTTAAGAAACCAGAAGCTCCATAAGAAATTTTTTTTCTGATTGTCAGATAAACCCAAAAAAATTAAAAGGACAGAACTCGCACCAGAAAATTTCAAACCAAAACCAATATAAGCATAACTCCAAGCTGATTTGTTCTTCATCCTGCTGATAAGCACCTGCTCATTTTTTATGCAAACAGAAACTTGAGTTGAGTGTTGAAATGAAATTAAAGCAAGTCTTTACATCAGTATTTTTATGGTCAAATCAGCTTATTCTGTTTCTCACACTTAGTCCTACTTGCACATTCCTAAACGGCAAAATGTCGATAATGACTGAGTTTTCAATTAAAAATAAAAAAGAATAATGCAAAAGAGATTTGCATAAGCTACTCACTTTCCCAGGAAATCTTTCTTCTACAGTGAAAGAGCGTGTTATATGACCACGAAGAAGGTCAAAGCGGTGGAGAGAGGAAAGCGAATTCTAAAATTAATTAAATTGTTATCCATAAACAATAAGTACAAAGGAAGTATTGTAACCAAAGAATACAGAGAATTGAAATAGAAACTATTGAAAGCAACCATCTACATTACCTAGCAAAAAACTTGAACAAATTAAGCAGTAATGCATACCTTTATCTTATCAAATATGCCCGAAAAGACGTTACAAGTAATGCCAAATGTTTCCTACACAGAAGAAACATAAAGGTGGTCTAGGAAAAATCAAGGGTTCAAATAGCGACCATAGCAACTGCAATAGCAGTGCTATTTGGTACACCACTATACCGCTACAAATTTAGTGGTCCGTCTAATAGCGCGACCTATAGCATGCTATAGCGGCGAAATAACTATAAGTAGCGGTGTTTTAGCGCTAAATTAGAGGAAATAGCAGTATTACTTATAATTTGCTGATATAATATTAGTATTTTGGGCATATCTCTCACATACGAACTCCGATTGACGTGATTCAAAATTCTATGGAAAGCTTACAAAATAAGCTACAAATAAAAGAAATATATTGACTGCCAATTGACAAAAATTTACTGCCTTATAAATAAAAGAAATATATTTATAGGGGGTATGAAATATTTTATTGGTACGTTAATTTGAACCTCATAAAGAACTCTATGATACTCTATTGGTTGAATCCATTAAAATGTACATATGTAATCTTATAAAGTTATTTTTTGGATATAGTTAGTAATTTATTAAAAATATTAAAAGATATTGAATGGGATAAAAAAAAAAAAGCAGTAACTTACTAATTCCCATCACAATTACCATTCATAGTGAAACCCATTCCCTTTTTTTCTCCTTCTTTTCTCTCTTTCTGTCTTTCTGTCTTTGTGCGCATTTGGAAGAGAAAAATAAATGATGCTTGGATCTTTGCTAATTTGTCATTTATCATAACCTTTTAACTCTTTAGTTCTAGATATTCAGACAATAAAATAATTTTAATTTACAATTGCAATTTAGCATAGTAAAAAAATATTAATTATCTGATTCTTTATTCTTCAGCTTGTTTCTGTTATCTTCAAAGGATTAGGGTCTTGTAATAAACTTGGGCTTTTCGTTTTTAATAACATGAAAAGAGGTGGGGCTCATCCCTGTGGTTTCAAAAAAAAAAAAAAAAAAAAAAAATCTTACAGCTTGTCAGAACCATTTTTTTTTTTTTTCTTTTGGCACTCACGAACTTGCAATTCAAGAGCATAACCAAATACCTACATAACTTGTTATGTTTCTGTTTTTTTCTTGTTATGTAGTACTTATGTTAAATATTTTGTACTTTTCTATTTTTTTTTCAAATTTTGACTCAGTATGATTATTATTATAAATGTGAATTTATATGTTAATATAGATATGATTTTTTTAAATTTTTGCATGATAACGTTAGTATTATAAATTTATTGAACACCATTAGAAAATTTTCTTACTCCGCCACTGGATATGCCCTAATATGTAAATAATTGATATTATTTTTATTTTATATAAAATTGTAGTTGTTAGGCAATATAAAAATATGCGGCTCAATCTACCGGGCAATACCATTAGTTAACTTTCCAAAAAAATAAATTATTTACATGATCTGATTTTTGTATTTGAAATCAACATCTAGACCTCATATCGGATTACACAAATTAATAGTCCATATAGTTGATATAAATATTGTTTACATGCCCTAGTTACTATCAAATTGTTCACACAGATCACCCAAATCAATGGTAAATAGTTGATATTTTTAATCGGATGTTTGATCAACAATTATATTTTATAACATAGCTTGCTTACAAATCTGATTTATTTATTTACAATTAAGAAAACGATTTCAAGAGACGTTAGTCAAAGATTATATGTTCCAAGTTTAAATAACAAAATAAAACAATTTTTATTGTATTTTCAAATAACTCACTAGATATTTTGAAGGAATTTGCGTGAAACTAAATTGAAATCTTAATGAAAGCATCCTATATTATCTTACTGATGCAAAATTTGGTTAAACTGAAAATCATTAGGTGGCCTTTGCAACTTAATTGGGGCTGCTTTAGGCTAATAAGAAGACTGTAATTTTTTTGGTGTACTTTGTTGTTTTTATGTTCTAACATGGAGTCATGTTAACTTATAGTGAGCATAATGGCTAATATAGTTGGTCTCTTACTTACGTAATTTATGTGGCAATCTTTTTGTACGTATTTGCTAAATCAAATTCAGTTTGTTACATAAATACTCAAAAAATTTCTTGGGTTTTCTGCAAATTACAGTAATGAATGTTAAACAGTATTAGCTAGAAACCAGGTTATTTACTTGAGCGACAGTTGACCTTATAACTCGAGTAAGCTATGTGTCATTCCATGAGCAACAATTGACCTTATAACTCAAGTAAGCACTTTTTAATTTGGAACATATTTTTTTTCTTTGACAGAAATATCGATACTTATATTTGACAGCGGATAATGAAAATTGCAGCAATATGGTACTATCCTTCAACCCAAATTAAATTCAAGTCAGTTTTGAATTAAACCCAAATGTTCTAATTTATTACAAAATGTTATTTATTTCTTTTGCTCTCTTTTTTCTTTATGTTATGGACAGTTTTGTGTGCTTGGAAATTAATTAACAAATTTTATTTTTTGTGCATGCATATGATTGTCTTGATTAACGGTGTGTTCATATTTTTAATATGAGGTGATAAAATGGACTAGAGAAACTGGGACTGCGACACAAGGAACATGTAGCACGAACTATTTGGCTACATGTGTAAAGGTGGTAGTGAAAAAACAAAGTAAATGAGTGCCTTGGAGCTTTTCATAGAAAATTTGTGAGTTCAATATATAAGTTGCTTTCCATAAATATTTTGTAGCAGATGGATTAGTTACTTTCAAGAAATATTTTGTAATTTTTAGTAATTTAATTTAGTTATTATGTCTTGCTTTTATCAATTTCATTTATAGGCTTTATTTTATTTTATTTTTTGGGGTGAAATTTGATGAATTCCACGGGAAATATTGGTATGATACGCTACAAGTAGACAAAAGGTGCACCAAACAAATTGATCGAGCACCTATAGGAAGCTTTCACTTAATTATCATTATGGCGAAATTTAGCAAGTCAGAATTTCTAACAAAACAATTGTAAAATTAATGAGAGTTTTAAAATCGTAATTGTTTTATAATGGCGTATAGATTAGTCACAAGAAATTACTTCACATCTACCATATATTTATGGTGTGTGTATGTTGTTGAAAGAAATGGCAAGGCCATGATGAATGTTGTTGGTGGTGTAGAGGAGGAAGTAAAACCAATTATATATTTAAATGTAGTTGTTATATTGTTGGTGCCGGAATCTAAATGTACGTACTATTCATCATTGCTCTGACATGATGTTTTAATAATATTAAGCTAATTATATATTTAAAATAATTTTACACATTCAAATCATCTTAGCATTATTAAAACATCATTTCTTTGCCATCGTTTTACAACCATCCACAAATTTAACAAAAATTTTGTAGTACGTTCCAATTAAATAAAACTAAATTATACAACTAAACCATATATAAATTTGAATTATACGTAACTTAATTATAAGAATAAAATAAAAATTAATATAATAAAAGCTCATGTATCGGGCGAAGCTCGATTTGCCACCCTAGTAATACAATAAAATAGCAATGTCTTTTTCTACTTGTCAAGGAAATTAAATGAAAAATACAACTACACGATAATATATTATATCAGTTCATACAAATACTACGATATTGCAAGTTCTTATTTAATTAGATATATGTTGGTTTCAAAATAAACATAGAGATATAAGCAATTCTAAAAATCGACCTATGGCATAACATTACTAAAACAGACAATAAAAAAAAAAAGTTTTTCTTGTGGACAGAGAAAGTGACAATTTGCATGACCGGGATCATGCATATACTATTTGTTTATTGATATAAAGTATTGTATGATGAGAGAGACGGAAACTATATTTTATTGTGTACACAAAAAATACATTGATAAAATAAATATATATGTCTTAAAAATTTGGAATGTATATATAATTATAATTATATATATAAAATCCTCCAACGAGATATTCGAGAAAATTAACACGTAAAATTCAGAAAAATACCTTTTTTGTTTCAACAAGGCCTTCACCCATGCAAGCATAAATTGCATCTAGCTCTGCCACTATGCCAACAATTTGTTGATTTAACTCATTTTTACGCTGATTTGCATTTTTTCAATCTCATTTCCATAGTCTTTCTTTCACATATCCTTTTTGTAAGTTATCAAGCATAGCTGCTCTCTCTACAAGTGGCACACCAATTAAATCCACAATTTCTAAAAGAAAATTGCAGTAAAAGGATAGTTATGCATTTTATTTTTGAATTTTGCATGAATACTGACAATTTTTCACGAAATATTTCAATTACATGTAAATTATGGCGGAGTGAACACAATTCACGCCCATTTTAGAGTTTCTTTCTCAAATTGGAGCCTTCTTGAGTCAAAAGAAACTCAAATTGGATCGTTTCTTGAGTCAAAAGGAAAATTTGAGTAGGGAAGTTTGGGGAGAAAGAGAGAAGAGTGGGACATACAAGAATTCATGGAGTAAATAAAGTGGGCAAATTGGGAATTTTGTTCCAAATTGGGTCTTTCATATAAAAAAAAATGTAGAACTAATATAATATGATTTTCTATGATACACTAATATGAACCCATAAATAAATATATAAAAATTTGTATGATATTTTATTGATTGAATCCATTAAAATGTATAAAATAAATAATATTCTAACAAATTTAACTTTCTAGTGCGGCTAGCAATTTCGTAAGAAATACTGAAAAAATTAAATGGTGACAAAAATATCAAGCGAGATATCTTTTTCCCTTTCCATTTCCTGCAAGCACAATTATACAAACCAAAACCCATAGAATTATTTCATGTGTGAAGAATGTGCTCTATTGAATATTAATTTTTATGTGGTTTTATGAACAAACAAATTTTATGTGATTTTTCCTGATTGAATTTTTTTTTACTTTTCAATTTCTAGAATTATGAACATTTTTATTTTTTAGAAAATGACCAAATTGATGATAGTTACAAAATAAAATAGATATGGATTAGAAAATTACATAAATTATTTTAAAATTTCTAAATATAAAAATTAGATATCACTGAATTTTTTATAAAATTTTGAGCATCCATATAAATGTTGATATAAAAATAATTTAGAGAAGACCTGAAACAATTAAAAAGCTAAAATGCAATTTTTGCGGAATTTGTGAAATTTTAAAACCATGTAGAATATTTTAAATATTGAAACATAAAATGTTGATATCATTGAATTTTTTAAAATTATTTTATCATGATGTTTAACCCCAAAATATGATGAAGAATTGCATTGAAAAGGAGCAAGGGAATTTTTGAAAATTTCGGCAACACCTCCCCTATATCGGGAGATTTTTCGAAATTTTCAAACCATAAAGGACTTGACAAATGTGACGTAGTCTCCCCCATCAAGCCCACGATTAATCAGTCAAGCTAGGATGGAATCCCTGCCGGATAATCACAAACATCATGCACAAACAATTCATATCACCTAAGAGACAAGGGTACAAGTATAACACAGCATATCATGGAGGAATACAAGTGGATCATATCATAAATTACAATTACATGCCACACATTCGAGCAAACAAGGTACAACAATCACACACAAGTCCACTCAGCTTGCCTCAATTACCTTGGGATTGAATGGAGCTCAAAAGGATTCGAGAGGGGCAATCACAAGAAGAAAAGAGGTTAAGACTTAAAACTATAGAAATAAACATTAGATAGTGTATAAAAGGCATAAAATTAGATGCACGATGTCATGACGAGTCCAATGGTACAAGCCACGCAGATATCGGGCGTAAAATGAGCAAGATGCACAATTTTAAACACTGTCGGTCTATTGATGGTTTACAAGTCGGAACCAGACTCGACATAGGCACGCGGTACACGGTGAACCTGTGAGCCAGGCGGCTGAGATCGCATAATCAACACAGACCGTTTGATCAAGGACTGACGGATGGATCTAAGGAACTAGATTTCGGATCAGGACAAAAGAGGCAAGGACGGCTTAGCCTACGTGGCACGTCAGATGTAGATCAGACGGTCAAATGGGGACAGTCGCGCTCGTTCATCACAGCAGATCCCATACAGGCTCTAAGTCGCCTCTTACCCGGAAAAAATTAAAACTAACGTTACTGTTCACACGAATTTCGAGAATAACAGTTAAAAATTCGGAATTTTAAAAATAACGTTGTTGGATCGGCGTTTCAATCGCCGATCCAAGGGTCTGACCATTTTAGTTCGCTGAATTTGCTTTTTTAGTTCGCAATTTGATTTTTAAACACTCAAAGTTGGTTTGCAATAATTTGTTTTGTCGTTTTCCCGCTTAAAATTGTCTATATAAGCTCAATTGTCATCATTTATTCTTCACAAACTAAGTTTTTCTCGTTAGTCTGAAATTGATAAACTTTCTCCTCGTCATTTCATATTCGCAATACCACTTCTTCGCTTCTTCGTAGGTAATAATTGGCTTATTAATTATTAAATTTATTTTATTTATTTGATTTGCTAATAGAGTTTTAATTTTGAAATTTTAAGCAAATGGATCCTAAACCAAGCCGCGTTTCTTCTGGTGTTATTTTGATCGGAGATCAGCGGACTAGCGAACAACGATTATTTTCTGCATTGATGTTACAATATCATGGGAAAAAATTTGTAGTTAAGAAATTAGAAGGAAATCAATATCATGTTAGGGGCCCCAAATTTTTTACAGATTTGGTTGAGAGGAATGGAGGTTTTGATCTTAGAGGGTCGTGGTTGACTCACCTGCCAGCAGTTCCACCTGGTTTTGAAAATCATCCCGCAGCTTCAAATGTTGTCCATCTCCGCTAAATGGAATAGTATTATGTTTCTGTCATCGGTATCTTATTATGGTCATTATTAGTGAAATAAGTTTGTGTGACAGTCGTCACTTGTAATGTTTGCCTTATATTACTGAAATATGTTGTTTTGTCTATTTACTTTTATTAAATTTTTTTATGATATGTATTGAAAATTAATATGCAAAGAAATTCAGAATTAAAAAATGCACACCACAAGAAGAAGAGCTAAATTTTATAACCATAATATAAAGTAACACACCAAAATAAAAAAAATAAAAAACTACTTAAAAACAAACTACCTAAGAAAACAAAATATTTAGATATTTTGGGTGTCCGCATATTGTAGAATTTCATCCCACCATGGGTCTTCTTCTTCGTCTTCCTTTTGTTGTTGGTTGCTCACACCAGGATTATCAGCGAATTGAGCGGCTTCGTTCTAGAAAGCTGCATCGGCTTCTTGTTGTTTTATCTCTGTCATTCTAGCTGCTGCAATACTTTTTTGTTCATCTCTCTCCTTGTGCCATCTCAGGCGTTCCCTGATTTTTTTTCTAATTTCTTCTTCTTTCAATTTTTGTCTCTCTTCGGCTGCCTTTTGTGCAATTTTTCTCTTTTTTTCTGCCTCATCTCTGTCTTTCCATTTCTTTTCTTGTTGATCCCACCAAGCTTGTTTTTCGTGGTCATCGTAGTGATCACGCAAGATGGTCTCTTTGTAATTGAAAACCTGACCACACTTTGTACAGGTCACTGTGTGGTCTTCACGAAAGTTGTAAATTCTTTCATAAACGGTGCAGTGTGTTTTTGGTGCTGAATATGGTTTTTCTGTTGGTGTTTGTTGGGGAATTGGTTGCGGTTTTTTGTAGTAATCTTCATACCAGTCACAATTCTTATGTTTGGGTTTGCTCAGCATTCTTTGGAGGTGCTCCTTGCGATATCTTTCTTCCCCACCATTAATGTGCCACTGGTAGTGTATTTTTAAATCGAACTCTATCCCGTCATCTTCGTAGATATTGTATTTGAAAGTGCGAAAACATGTGCGACATGTTGCATGATAATCTCCTTTTTCAATTTCATTTGTATTGACAGGGAAATGTTGGTAATTTGGCCAGTATTCATCTCGGGTAGCTGTTCGCCAATTTGGGACATCACTATTGGAGTGAGAGCTATTTCCTTTGTCCATGACAGTGAATTTTTCAGGAAGAAGAATTGAGTGTGCGTTGCATAATCTGGTTGATGAAAAGATGGTTTTATAGACAATTTTAGACTTAGAATCACACAATAAAAAATTAATTTCACGTGATTCTTTTTCAGACCACGCCTGTCCTTTTGCAGGGGGCAGATGGGTATCAGTATACTTTTTCAGACTTTATCAGACCACGCCTGTCTTTTTGCGGGGGCAGATGGGTATCAGTATACTTTTTCAGACTTTATCAGACCACGCATGTCCTTTTGCAGGGGGCAGATAAGTATCAGTATACTTTTTCAGACTTTATCAGACCACGCCTGTCCTTTTGCGGGGGGCAGATGGGTATCAGTATACTTTTTCAGACTTTATCAGACCACGCATGTCCTTTTGCAGCTAATTATTAGGTTAAACAATAAATACTGCATTAACAAATTTATAATAATATTTAATAATAAAATTATAACTAATATAATAACTAACAACAAGTAACAAATTTATAATAATATTTAATAATAAAATTATTACTAATATAATAACTAACAACAAGTAACAAATTTATAATAATATTTAATAATAAAATTATTACTAATATAATAACTAATAACAAGTAACAAATTTATAATAATATTTAATAATAAAATTATTACTAATATAATAACTAACAACAAGTAACAAATTTATAATAATATTTAATAATAAAATTATTACTAATATAATAACTAACAACAAGTAACAAATTTATAATAATATTTAATAATAAAATTATTACTAATATAATAACTAACAACAATTAACAAATTTATAATAATAACAATACAATAATAATAGCAATTAATAATAATATTAATAAGTAAATATAATAATAGAAAATAATAATAAAGTATAAAAACAGTAAAAGCATTAAAAAAAGTGACTTTTGGCACCACCCCAATTGTACTGCACCGAGTTACTAGAATGAAGATCCTGCAAATAGAAATTATTTTCTTAAGGAATATCATCAACTCTTTCATATATTTAATTTCTTATTAAAGTGCAATAAATGTGAGATATTTATTTCTTGGCTAACCTCCAATAATTGCAAATAAAAACATGGAACCGAGTCACCCGTGCCGTCAGGAAATAACTCGCACCCAAAAATCTCCAACACGCAAGCGCGTGTGTATCTGTCGATCATCACTGCGTTATTCATGCCAGGCCCCCCAATCTGATTCCAAATCTTACGCAGTTCCTTTAACCGAACAGAATGAGATTTTCTGCATTACATTATTAATGTAATTTGATTGTAAGAACTATATATATTTAAAATTAACATAAAAATAATTTTTTTAAAACCTTCTTACTTCCGTTCTTTTTCCCTGAAGCACTTCTCAACTATCGCCGTGTCTGTATCGTCCGGCAACGCCAAATTCTGGAGTAACTGTATAGCGTCGTAATCGGTCCGTCCAGTAACGGTTCTGCCAGCCGTAGGTAAACCGTATAAGAAGGCCACATCTTGCAAATAGTTCAAATTTTATACATATATAGTTACAAAAAAAAAATATTACAAATAGGTATTGATCCTTACCTCTAGAGTGACCGTCATCTCGCCAACGTACGGAAAAAAGAAAGTGTGGGTCTCTGGCCTCCAGAACATGGCTAGACCCTGCAAAAGCGAATGATCGAGCTGCATATGACCTAACTGAACGAAATGTATCAGTCCAAGTCTCATCAAACGCTCATCCACCTCAGCAGTTCGTGACATCTTAGCCCTATGTAGTACTGCCCTCCAATGCTGTATATATATTTTTTTTAATTATTTTAAAAAATACTATCAAAATAGAAATATATAACTAAAAAAAAGTAAAAAAACAATAATAACTTACACCAGTGCCACGAACTTTCGACTCATCCAAATGCAAGAGACGATCTGCATTAACAGGACCGGGAGGAACAACAGGATCCGCTGATGTAGAAGCCTCGGCATCAACAGAAGCGGTAGATGTAGAAGCATCAGGATCTCCACGAAGGCTCGTAGATCTACGAGGTGGTGCCTCTGGTACTCTTCTTCTCGGTGGCATTTTTACTACACTATAATAAAAATTATCAATGTAAATAATCTAATAAAATTTCGGCAACATCTCCCCTGTACCTGGAGTGTTTCCGAAAAAAAAAACACTCAAATCTCATACAACAAAATTTCCAATCTCATACAATAACATTTCCAATCTCATACAACAACATTTTCAATTTTCTATTTTTTTACATATTTTAAAATTTTTTTAGAATAATTATTCTAATTTTTCATTTATTTACCTCAATAAAATAAATTAATTAAATGTATAAATATTAAAAAAAACTCACCTCGACTAGAAGCGCTGCTTGTCTCTTTTTAGAAAATTTTCCTACATTTAAAAAATTAATCTATCAATTTTTTATTATTTTATTTACTTTTTCTAATTTGTAATCAAGTTATCCACAATTATTAAATGTACAAAATAATTCAAAAAATTTTTGTAATTACATATTATAATTATTCTGATTTTTTATTAATTTTTTAATTATTTTTTCAATATTTATTCTATTTTTTCTATTAATTACCTAATTAAACTAATTAAATTGAATAAATAAACTAATTAAATTCAATAAAAAAATTTCAAATTACATATTAAAATTATTTATATTTATTCTGATTTTTTACTAATTTTTTCATTATTTTTTCAATATTTAATCTATTTTTTAATTACTTATCTAATTAAACTACTTAAATTAAATAAATAAACTAATTAAATTCAATAAAAAAATTCCCAAATTACATATTATAATTATTTATATTTATTCTGATTTTTACTTATTTTTTCATTATTTTTTCAATATTTAATTTATTTTTTTTATTACTTACCTAATTAAATTAATTAAATTAAATTAAATAAATAAAATAAATATTAAAAAAAAAACTAACCTGAGGAGATGTCTGTCCCGCGAGAGAGAGAGAGAGAGTGAAGGGGGTGGGGATGAGGGGTCGCTGTCTCGCTTATATAGGAGTGGTAATCCTTGGATCGGCGATTGAAACGCCGATCCAACAACGTTATTTTTAAATTCCGAATTTTTAACTGTTATTCTCGAAATTCGTGTGAAAAGTAACGTTAGTTTTAATTTTTTCCGCCTCTTACCTCTGTCTGCATCGCCACTCTCTCGACGAAGTCGACAGAAAGAGAGAAATGAAGAGAAAAGAGGCTCACCTGAGCAGAGAGAGAAGAAGGAGGAGAGTCGAGGTCTCAGCCACTGCCGTCGTTTCCGTCACTTCCACCAACCCAAATCGAAACCCTAGACTCCTCAGATCCTCCAATTTGAAATCAGAAGAGAGAGATGGAATGGAGAGTGAGGAGTAAGGTGTTGAGACGAGAGGCGACAAACAAATTCTAGGCCGTCAGATCATCGAGATAAAGGCGAGATGGATGGTTCAGATTGTCAGGGTTTACTGAAAACAGACAAAACCTTTTGAAGCTATCGGAACAGTGTTTCCGCCAGTAGACCCCACCTGCCCGAGAAATAAGAGGGCAGAAATCTGTGGCCCCACCAGTCAGAGACGAGAGATGGAGAGAAGAAGGCAGGCGAGTCAGAAAGAAGGACTGTGGCTCCCATCAATTAGAGACAAGAGGGGTCCCACAAGATAGTCACCAACCTGAACAATGAAGACGATTGGGCTGGACCGCCAGGAGCAGGCTGAGGAGACAAGCGCTGGGCCCATTGACTGAAGGCTGAAAAAGGTTGACTGGTCAACACCAGAGGAGGGGGATTGAGGTCAGCTGCTTCTCCATCGAGAGACACAGAGAAGACTTATGTTCACCTGAGGTAATTCGATTCAGATTTTCCTATAAATAGGAGGGGTAGTCGTAAGAGAAAGGGGTTAGAAAAATTGCAATTGATTTAGGGCATGTGATGCCTTTAGATTAGCTAGAAAAATTGAGAGAGAGAGAGAGAGAGAGAGAGAAGCAGTGGGCTAGCAATTGGAGAAGAGAAAGAGAGGAAGATCCAGCTGGGCATAGAGGATAACAATCAAGGTAGTTTCTTTGTAATTCTATTGGATTTAGTCAATGAATTGAGTTAATTTCATGCAATTTGGAGGTTTCGGATTGAGTTTGCTGGATTTGGAGATCTTTTGAGCATTCTTGATTGAGCTGAGCACAGCTCAATCAATGAATGTTGGTAGAAGCATTGAATCGGAGGTTTTCTTTAGATGAAGCGTTTCTTTTCTTCTCTTCATACTTGTCTGATCTCAAATTGCATAGGCAATTAATGGAACTGAGCACAGTTCTGTTAATTGAGATGCAATTGAGTTCTGTCTTGCCGCATCCTCTTTGTCTCCTCTTCCTCCTTGATTCTGGAGCTGAACACAGCTCTGGATTTACTCCTCTGGCCTTGAGCTGAACACAGCTTCTGGGCCCCATCATGGCTCCTCTTGCCTAGAGCTGAACAGAACTTAAGGCATAGAGTGAATAACAAGAGTTCTCTTTAAGTTCAAAACTGAACTAGAGGTAGCTTAGGTTATTAATCACTCTCCTTGTCCTTCAGATTTTAATTAAATAATAGGCTTTAGGTTAGTTTAGTTTAATTGAGTCAAGAACACAAAACTTGCATCTTGCATCTGCACCTTGCATTTTGCACCTTACATGCAGTAGCTCAACACCTTCACCTTACATCTTGCATTTAGTGTTTAAAGTAACATTTCTTGAATTAATAGCATTTCTTGAATGAGTTTAGTATTTTAGCACATTAGTTCAAAGGTGATATCTGAACTATGTGGTCTGCTCAATTAACATTTTCATTTGCAACTGGTTAGGAGAAGTGTTAGGTTACTGCATTAAATTTGTGCTCAAAGAATAGGCCAGAGGATAGAGGACCTTTCTTTCCTGCAAAATTACATCCTTAAGGCAGTCAATGATGTTGATAGAAGGAATATAAAGATGAAATGTAGTATAGTATTGAAATAAAAATGAAATGTAGTATAGTATTAATCAGAATATAGATAGGCATCTTTCAATATACATGTCTCTCATTGCATGTTCAGATGGGCAAATAAATAGAAATAACTTGACATACCCCTGACTAGTATGTGCATTAAGAAGCATGGTGAAAGCTTATGAAATTTTACAATAGTAATTTCTGACAATGTAGTTATGTTAATATAGGTCAAGTCTTGGTTATTCATTCAAGTAAATATGGTGTCTCATGCATCTTAGGACATAAACCTGTTATGGATATAGAACAGATATGATAAAATGTTGCACATGTCATTTTCAATGAGTAGCCCATAAGTTAATGCATAAAAATTTTCTTTGCTGCCTTGTTAATGGGCATGATATCATGGTTCATACATATATTTTATATCTTGATTCTGTTTACATAGAGGATGAATAGAAAGAAAAGGATATGGATAAATAAAACAAAGCTCTGGGGACTAATTAGTAAACTTTAAGGGGGGCCTAGGTCTGCATTAAGGACATCTCATGAATTTTATATTTCTGTTGGAATAGTGACATCATCAAATAATATAAGCCTTAAGTGCAATAATCAAGTATAGTGGGCAAGATTAATTAAAATAGCAGGAGGCGATATGCACAGTTGATATATTAAGTAGTCTCAGCTGTATTGATATCCATACTGACTTTTTTTTTTCTTTTTCTCTTCTAATACAGGTTCATTTGGAGGTTGTTTGAACATGTGCAAATTACTAACTGAGGTTGTTTGTTCATTTCAGGTTCCCTTCGAAAAGAGCTGTAAAAGGTTTTATTTTAATAACAATCATTTTGTAAATTCATTTGTGTAAATTCATTCATAAATATCGGTTTGTAATTAAACTAAACCTCTTGCTTGGTTAGGCTATGGTTGGGCTATTCAAAGGGGGTTATTTGTTGGTTATAGGCATTTGCCTTATGAATGTCTGTGCAGAATAGCTGCCCTTTTTAATGTCCAATAGATATGCTCCCACTCGACATTGACAAAATGTCCTCTGAGGTTAGATAGGAACATCTACATATTTGCTTGCTCGAGATGTCAATATGTAAATGAAAATAGTACATCCGCAAGGATAAGACACAATTGAAATCGAACTACATGCCCCTCAATAATTTAGTACATCAACCTTCAAGTTTGGTCTGAGACGTAACTCCTTTTATATTGCTAACATAAATATATTGGACAGTACATTTGTAAAACATTGAATCTTTAGATTTATCTTGAAAACCATCGCATTGGTACCAGACCACTCACTGATGCACTCTTCGTACCATTCAATTATGTATAGTCCAGTAACCAAATCAAAATGTAACTAAGGTTCATGTAAGTTGTCGTGCACTGGTATTTAATGCATAGAGGGTAAATCGTGATATAATTTGGTAAGCCAAGTTACCTTTAATGGTTTAACCCAAACTCCATCCTTCCTAATACTAACATATCAATTAATATCAGTATCTGACTCTCCCTTCCCAATATTTCATCGTAATGACCCAACCAAACCAAGTGAACGCACGATAAATTGATTCATGAGACACCCTCTCCTCACTTTCTTAACACTAAACAATTCCATTCTGCTACAAACAAATCTCTCTAAACCCTGCCGGTATCTACTCCCTTGTACCATCGAACAACTGTCGGGTGCATCCACCACTGGAGGCCGACGCATCCGAAACCAGACCCATACCCTTCTTCACGTTGCCACGAAGCCGTAGAATCTATTCCCATACCGATGGCTGATACCACAGGAAAAGTAAAATACAAAAAAGTAGGGGCCTATGTGGAAAACAACCTAATCTTCTCCTTCGAACTTCAGCGTCGAACCTAGTGGAGAGAGGCGATGGAGATCGTGCGGTGGAGGAAGAGATCGTGCGAGTGATTGAGAGGATGGAGGAAGAGCTTTTGGGTTTACGTTCACAGAGATCGAATGGGACTAGTTCGATTGGTCTAATCGACTGGGCTATTATAATGGTTCAAAAATTATAATTTTATTATTTTATTGTTAAATATAATATAAAAAGAGAGTGGCATGTTAAGAAAAAAGTTAAATTTTTGGGTTACAAAAACAGAAAATTTTTGTTTTTGGTGACAAATGCAAAATTTCCTCAAAACTGAATGGCATAGAAAAAATTTTCCCAACTTATAAACCAAGCCTATACGGATATAATAATTTGGAAAACTTGTGCACATATTTTTTTGGAAAAAACCTAGAGCGCAATATTCACTACACATCATATACATACAGTGATACAGACCATCTGCGGGGCCCACGCGCGGGTTGAGCCGAAGGATATTCATGCGTAGCTGATTGAAGTAAAAATCCAGCGGTCAATATAGCAACAATCATACTGTTACGTCTGGTCAGAGAGATGAGTGAACGAAGTGTTCTATAGTCTATAGAAAAGGAACAAAGGGGTCGGCTGTGATGAAATTAAGAACAGAAGATGTCGGCAGTGAAGAAACCCGAAAAAATTAAAATTAATTTTATATTAATATCGAATTTTAAAAAATAAATAAAAATATTCAAATTTTATAAATAGTGTTATCCGATACTAGAATCCGCTAATACCGGATTCCTAGAATCCGATACTAGAGAAAGCTCTGTATATAGGCGACCCCTTCCTCTCCCCACCCCATTTCTCTCTCGCGCGAGACTCCAGCTCCAGCAACTCTCTCCAGAGGTATGTTTTTTTTTTATTTTTTTCATATTTATTTTATTAATTTAATTTATTTAGTTTAATTAGGTAATTCATAGAAAAATAGGATAAGTATTGTAAAAATAATATAAAAATTAGTAAAGAAATCATAATAAATATAAATAATTATAATATGTAATATAAATTTTTTTTGGAATTATTTTTTATATTTTATAATTATGGATAAGTCAATTAAAAATAGAAAAATTTAAAAAATAATAAAAAATTGATAGAATAATTTTTTAAATGTAGGAAAATTTTCTAAAATGAGACAAGCAGCGCTTCCAGCTGAGGTGAGTTTTTTTAAATATTTATATATTTAATTTATTTAGTTTATTTAGATAAATAAATGAAAATTTAGAATAATTATTGTAAAAATAATTTAAAAATAGGAAATAGGAAATGTGATCGTATGCGAGATTGCTACTGTGTTTGTTATTGCAGTTGTGGGGATTTGGGTTTCTATTTAGGGGGATTTGGGTCTGTTTTTTTTCGAAAACACTCCCGGTACAGGGGAGATGCTGCCGAAACTTTCTTAGATTTCTGACATTGAAAATTTTTATTGCAGTATAGTCAAAATGCCATCGAGAAGAAGAGTACCAGAGACACCAGCCCGAAGATCTACGAGGCTTCGCTCCGATGCTGGGGCCGGTACATCTACTGGAGATGCCGGCGCCTCTACATCTACTGTAGATGTTGCTTCTACCTCAGCCGGCGTTGTTGTCCCCCAGGTCCTGGTGATGCGGATTGTCTCTTGCATTTGCATCAGTCCTAACTTCGTGGCATCGATGTAAGTTATTTTGCTTATTAATTTTTACTTATATATTTCCATTTTATCAATATCTTTCAAAATCATTAAAATAGAACAATATAAATTTAAATATATTTAGTAATAATATTTTTTTGAACATATTAAGGATTGGAAGCCAGTAGTGCATAAGTCGTTGATGGTACGGACCACTGAGGTGGACGAGTGTCTCAAGACACTTGGACTGATCCACTTCGTTCAGATAGGTCGTATGCGGCTCGATCATTTGCTCTTGCAAGGTCTGGCCATGTTCTGGAGGCCAGAGACCCACACGTTTCACTTTCCGCACATTGGCAAGATGACTGCCACTCTAGAAGTACAGATCAATAACTAAATTTCATTTTATTTTTTTTGATGATTTGTATGTATAAAATTTGAACTATCATGCAGGACGTGACCTTCTTGTACGATATTACGCGGGTGCTATAAATTTTTTTTAAGCAGGTATAGTTAGTTCCAATATTTTTTTACAACTAGCAGAATTTTCTTAAAAGGTTAACTAGCAAAATTGAACATGATCTCCCCATGAAAAGGCAACTTCTCTCGCCATCATGTGTTACAGTGTTACGTCCGAAATTCCACATGCCACGTTTGTCTAGATTTACTTACGCATTTGCATTTTATTTTTTTTAAGATAAATTGGAGTCTAAGCCATCCAACTTATTTTTAAATTAAATGTCTATGAAAGACCTCCAGCCGAATTTCGAACTTGCGACCTGCATTTGCATTTTATTAGGATTAAGATTTAACAAACTACATATGTTAAGCAATCTATACTGGTTACACGTTACCACATGGTAACAGCGGAATTTTGGATCACAAATGTGATTCATATAAAAGATTTATTTGATAATTATATGAGTTCCAATCAATCATTTTGCAAGAAAAAATTCAGGTGCAAATTTTAAAGTATTTATAGATATTAAAAGTTAAAAATACATATTTTACATGAGCAAAGTTCCGGTGCCACATGTTTAGGGTACCACAAAATGCCATAACATTACTTTTCAGTAATATTTTAAATTTTAAAATGTAAATTTCGAATCTAAACTGTTGATCTTCTCCATTTTAACGAGCGATGCATTTCTATATAAGGTTTATAAAATTTTGAGTTGATTTGATTCTTGATCCAAATGTCAAACCATGAACGTATTATAATCAATTTGTTATAGTCAACCAGATTCGTTCATTTTTTAACCTCTTGATCGAGTATCAAATCAATTTTAAATTTTATAAAACTTATATGAAAATACATCACTTGTTAAAACGAAGAAGATCAACGGTTTAAATTGGACATTTACATTTTAAAATTTAAAATATTAACGAAAAAGTAAAGTTGTGGCATTTCGTGGCACCGGAACCCTCCTCATTTTACATATAACGTTACTTATAATTATAGAACTTACATTGAAATAAGTTTTACATGCGGAGATAGTGTTAAAAAAAGAGATTTTGCATGAGTGATCATGCATGCCTTATCTATTGATTGATTTAAGTATTATTTTTGGAAAAACGTGAAAGATAAAAGCTATTCCACACTTAAAAATCTAAATTCCTTACCCAAAAATACATTTATATTTTTCAATAATGTTTACAAATATTTTAGGATTCTTCAATTAGATATCTAAGAAATCAATAATTTTAGGATAATTATTTTTAGGCCTTTATCAATAGCTAGAGTACCTATTTCTTTCCGTTTTACCAAATAAATTGCAACAAAAGACCACGCATTTAGTATATCCAATTCTTTTTAAACTTGTCTTCCAAATTCTTCCTAATAATTTCCCTCTATTCAAGAGAGTTCTTCTAATCAGTCTCATAAAAAGACTTCATCTTCGTCTCGATCATCCTCCGCAAAAAGTAATCAACAACTTTGTTATATTCCCGTGGAAGGATGATCTCTAAGGTTATTGGAGCTTTTCAAAACTTTTGCTCTCACATAGAGCAAGGTTAGCTATCTTTCTGCAATTATTGATTAAGTGCTTGTTGATAATGACCTTACTTATCTTGCCACGTCTCTTTCGATCTGGGAATAAATGAAAAAACATTCCACTATTGAAAGCTTCGACCACAAGTAGACCGTCACAATAAACTTGAACATAAGAAAACCCTTTGGCCTTTGTTTCCCTTTTTGGTTTTCAGCAACCTTGTGGCAACACCAAAGACATACCTCAACTCCTTTGTCTCAGCTTTGTGACTGCTTAGTCTTTGCTTATGCTTACAGCTAAAACCCTCGACAAATCTAAAATTCTCGTCCCTTGCCAAAATCGCCTAGGTACCTTTTACGTGTTTAGCATAACCATCATAATTCACAATAAACACACGTTTCGTCATCTTCCTCATCCTCATCTTCTACTATAACATAAAAAAATGGTACAAAAACTTAATCAAATTACGAAATTTGACCTAGAATAGATCTTGAAAATTTGCACAAAATGGTACAAAACTCAAACTACAACAACCTTGAAAAATAAGAATTTTGACCTAGACTAGAACTATGGTGAGATATGTGGTGAGATAAATGCAAAAGTATGAAAAAAATCAACATCAAGATAAGGAAAAACCAAATTTTTTACATCGTATGAGATCTACGAGATCTATGGCGAGATAAATGCAAAAGTATGAAAAAAATCAACATCAGGATAAAGAAAAACCAGATTTTTTCGGGTGCTGATCCGGACAACAATCAATTTAATATGTATTTATAACTTTAAAAAATCTCTTAGTCATAAAAATTTATTGCTTATAAACACATATCTTCATTTTTTTAACACTATATTTAATTTTGTCAGAGGCTATGCAATAAGTATTGTTTTATGGAAAGACTTTATTGATTCTTTAAACATTGAAGAGCTTGAAGCAAACTCTAATGGAATGCCAATCATTCTAGCATGCAGTTCCGTCATGTTGAAAGAATACGAAGGTACATGTTAAAAATCAAAACCATGTATACGACAACTTGATTGTTTCAATTTTTTTATTGACATGATTATGTTTCTTTTATAAAATTTTTATTATCAGAACATATAGCTTGAAGACTTTTACAGGGACACTATTCTATACAGATAAAAAAATTGAAGAAATTAAAAAATATTTGGCAAGGTTATTATCTCTGTATGATGATATATATATTCGAAATATTTCGAATTATATTCTAATTACTATTAACTTCTCATTTATATTTAACAATTAAACATAATAAAGATTTTTTTTATTAAACACTTAAATATACTAATGTATAAATTTTCTTAATGATTCATCCGATATTTCAATAAAAAAAAAACTTTTAGGGACGAACATAATAAAGATTTTAAAATACATTAAAAAGTGTTATGAATTATTAGTCTATATTCAATGAATGGGTCCCAAAGTATTCTTTACTTAACTATATAAATATCACATCTCTTTCTTAAAGTAATATATATAGTTGTAAATATAATAATATATCATTTTTATTTAAAATATATATTAAAAAATGATTGTTAGGTTACTTAAATGTTAACAAATAAAATGGTGCGATTATGTATTTTAAACCTTCCTTATTTTTAAATTATCATTAAGAAATCATAATTATCTAAATTAAATAAAAAATGAAAAGGTGTAATTATGTATGATAAAGTACACATTTTATTTTAAATTATTATTATTAACAAATCATAGATAGGTTAATCAAATATTAACAAATGAAAGAGTGTGAATGTGTTGTATATATTCAATGAATGGATGCCAATGAAAATGTGCCTATTTTAACATAAATTTCATAAGGTGTCATTTATGTGATATATCTCTAAAGGATGCAATCAAGTGGACGTGTTTAAAGGATGCGATTGAAAAGGTGTTATGTATGGTCCCAAAAGATGTGAACGAAAAGTTGCCTATTTTAACATATATTTCATAAGGTTTTATTTGAGAAAATCTTTCCAAAGGATGCAATCAATTGGATGCCTTAAAGGGTACGATTTAAAAGGAGTTTCGCCAAAGTATGCAATTGTGTACATTTTATTTTAAATTATTATTAAGAACAAATCATAGATAGGTTAATTAAATATTAACAAATAAAAGAGTGTGAGTATGTAGTATATATTCAATGAATGGGTGCCAATGAGAAAGTGCCTATTGTAACATAAATTTCATAAGGTATCATTTAAGTGATACATCTCCAAAAGATGCATTCAAGTAGATGCTTTAAAAGATGCAATTGAAAAGGTGTTGTGTATGGTCTAAAAAGATGCAAATGAAAAGGTGTAGATTTTAACATATATATTCCATAAGGTTTCATTTAAGATATATCTTTCCAAAGGATGCAATCAATTGAATGCCTTAAAGGGTGCGATTTAAAAGTTGCTTCGCCAAAGGATGCATTCGAGTGGATGCCTCCTTCACCAAAGAATGCCAACATTTTATCTATAAATAACTCCATTTTTCGAGTTTTTATCAAACATTTCACATTTACAAAAATATTAAATATATATTAAATTTTTATAAGAATATTTAATAATACTAAATTTTTCTATTTTTGTGTTTCTCTTGCAGCTAATTGGACACTTTGGTTAAGCATCATCGACCAACAAATTTATGGAACCTTTACCACATGTCTATATTAAAGATATATATATTGTGTGTAGTATTAAAGATTTGTGTGTAAATTTATCATATTGTATGCACTATTAAAGATGTATATTGTGTGTAAATTTATTATATTGTGTACAACTTTATGTGTGAAAATGATTATATTACTAGAATGCTTAAAGTATTATTATTGTTCTTTTTTGGTCAAATTAATTTTCTTATAGGAAATATACTTTAAAAAATTACTTTACATTAAAACCATTTATTAAGAATGATCTATATACTTACAAAAAAAAAAGTCATAACGTTTCATGTATTTTTTTACAATATATAAAAACCAATATCGTCGAGCGAAGCTCGACGCATAGAACTAGTTTGTATTAATTGGCTGTTTTGTTTGCCTTTGCTTTGGACTTTCTATTATTATTTGGTCCGCTCGCGTTCCAAAATATAAAAAAATGAAGGTCCCTTATGAGAGAAATAATAACATAAAAATAATCCGTTCATCTGTCTACCAGACGGATCATGTCATAAGAATGTCCTGTCTTGAAAGCGAAAAACCATGACATAATAATGTCTAGTCTTGAAAGCGAAAAACAAAATACATCACCAATTCACCATAGCGACAAATTCGTTATTTCAAATGGTTTCACGATTCTAAATTTATAATTCGGATATAATATAGATCGAAATTGGAAGAGTCTAAAAAAAAAAATAACACGAGATGAAGAGTCTAAAAAATCAGGACGAGAAATAACTCGAGATTTAAGGATAAAAAAAAAGATCCTTAAAAATTTACTATACAGATAACTTGAAATCAAGTAAAGAAAACTCAATAATAAAATCGAAATTTAAAAATATTTTTTATTTTTTCGGTGATGCAATTTCGGAAACACAACAAGTCAACAATTCTCCATTACTCGATGAAAACTTTATCGCCAGTTCTGGATTATACATTCACAAGGCCTAAATTCACTTGTTATTCTGGCCGGAAATTCAGACTTATATGGGCCGTGAGGATTGGCCTAGTATAGTAGCATAATCCTTGAAAGGAGAATTAAGGGGCACCCGGATCCTCAGCAGCAAAAAAAGGACTGCTCCAAGCAGTTCTTTTTCTTTTTTTTAATATTTAAAAAATTTAAAATTCAAATGGAGAATTCAAACCGTTGATCTTGTTAAATTTTACCGGCGATGCGTTTTCATATAAGTTTTATAAAATTTGAGGTCGATTTGATACTTGATTAAGTGACCAAATTATGAACGTATTAGAATTAATCTAACCAGATTCGTTCATTTGTTGACCACTTGATCTAGTATCAAATCAACTTCAAATTTTATAAAACTTATATGAAAACACATCGCCGATAAAATTTAACAAGATCAACGGTTTGGATTTTCCATTTAAATTTTAAAATTTTTAAATATTAAAAAAAAAAAAAATGATTGCTTGGAGCAGTCTTTTTTTCTGCTGCTGAGGATCCGGGTGCGAATTAAGGGGGTTCTCTAAATTGCTACCAATTGAAGGTTCTCACCAGTCACCTGACAAAATTTTGGCAGCGCTTCTTTTAGACCAAGTCTAAGGTAGTATGTCGTTGTATTGATCAACTCCCCAAACGATCAAATCAAATGATTCAATTATTCAGAGAAGCAACCTGAAAGACATGATGACCGACGCTTATCTCAATCAAGTCCGAACTTGTCAGATTTCCAATATTCTGATTTTGGGGAGATTGTCTAATGAATTCAAATAACAAATGAACTGAAGGCAGATAATTAAAGAGGGTTCCAATGAATTAACGGAACTGATTAAAGCGGCAGCTGGGATTAGAAATACGTACATATGTACCTATTATAGAACAACTAGCAAAAGATGCCCTCAATATGTGGGCAAATAAGAAAAATAAAATATTGATATTATTATTGTTTCATATAGAACTTTACATGTTCGACAATAAAGATATGATAAAATCAATAATTTAGTATTTTTTTTAAATAAATAGCTAATTTGGTAGTAACTTAATCTTTTCTAATAAAAAGTCTGACCTTGATCTAGACCATTGATCATATCAAATTACACAAATCAATGGTCCATAATTGATATAAGAATTGTTTACATCTTTTTATCTGACATGTTTACTCATTTAATCTGAAACGTTTAACCCTTTCTCTGTGTGCTTTTATAAGTAGTAATGATATTCAAGTTTTAGGCTTTTTTTTTAAAGTAGATTAATTACTTCTACCAATAAAAAAGAAATCCCAAATAACTAAACGACAATGCTCAAATAACAAAACAATTCTTGGCTATATAAAGTAAAAAAAAAATCGATTTGTACTAATGATTATTATATTTAATTAATTTGATGCTTTGGTTATCAAAATTGTCCATATTCATCCCATTAATTTTGATTAATGGCGCTATGGTTAACTGTTCGTTTTTATTTATCCCATTAATTTTGAGTATTAATGCTGCTGCGGATGTTATAGAAATTATAGGAGGTGGCGCTGGAATTGATAGAGGAAACTAAGGTAAATGAATGTTGAATGGAAATGTTCTAGATGACACTCGCGGAGGAGGCAGCAAGCTATAAATTATTAATAATTTTAGATACCTAATTTAAAAATCATACAATTTTTATAGAACATTCGCATATTGTCTATCCGAACCTATCCGCACCAATAAAGACCGTTATCGGCAAGAAGATCAAAGATTTTTAATTAGAATCCATGAACAGTCGGAGGTTGGAAATCCAAACCGGTACACAGGAAGGATTTATTTATACAATTTTTAATACACTGCCGATCGAATAAAAAGTTAGGGATAATTCACAAGAAATTACTTCCCATCTACCATATATTTTTGGTGTGTGTATGTGTGTACGCTGTTGAAAGAAATGGCAAGGCCATGATGAATGTTGTTGGTGGCGTAGACTGTAGAGGAGGAAGTAATAAAACCAATTATATATTTATAAATAAATGTAGTTGTTATGTTGTTGGTGCCGGAATCTGAATGTACATACTATCTATCGTTGTCCTGACATGATGTTCTAATAATATTAAGCTAATTATATATTTAAATAATTTTACAAATTCAAATTAGCTTAGCATTATTAAAACATCATGTCTTTTCCCATCGTTTTATAATCATCCACAAATTTAACAAAAATTTTGTCCGTTCCAATTAAATAAAACTAAATTATACGTTAAAACCATATATATAATTGAATTATAAGTAACTTAATTATAAGAGAACAAAATAAAAATTAATACAATAAAAGCTCGTGTATCGAGCGAGCTCGATTAGCCACCCTAGTACTACAATAAAAGTAGCAATGTCCCTTTCTACTTGTCAAGGAAATTAAATGGAGAATAGAACTACACGGTAATATATTATACCAGTTCATACAAATATTACGATATTGCAAGTTCATTTTTAATTAGATATATGTTGGTTTCAAAATGAACATAGAGATATAAGCAATTCTAAAAGTCGACCTAAGTGGCATAACATTACTAAAACAGACAATAAAAAAAAGTTTTCCTTGTGGACAGAGAAAGTGACAATTTGCATGACCGAGATCATGGATATGCTATTTATTTATTGATATAAAGTATTGTATGATGAGAGAGACAGAAACTATATTTTATTGCATATACAAAAAATACATTGAAAAAATAAATATAAATTTCTTAAAATTTTGGAATGTATATATATTTTTTTAATCCTCAAACGAGATATCTGAGAAAATCAACATATAAGTTTACTAGCCTTTCTACACTCATTACCCAAATCCTTGTTGACATAAACTGATCTTCTTGCCATTTCTTTTTCTATCTGGGAAAACATGGACAAATTTGCCACTATTGAATGCATGCACCACAGATTTTGATTTGAATAAATCTGAATATATGGAACCCGATTGTTTTTCTTCTTTGTTTTCAGCAACACAATCGCGGTACCAATAGCATCCCTTAATCCTTTAGTTTATGCTTAGTTTACGACGGTCCTGACAGCTAAACCCCTCAACGAATTGAAAATTTCCATCACGAACAAGATACATCCCATTGTTTCTTTTACATTTTTTGCAAATCCATCACAGTTGACAATAAAAACATTTTGACTCATCTTCGCTCAAGCAAGTAACAGTACCGTAACACACAAAAAATTGTATAAGATTGTAATTAGATGACAAAGAAACAATGATTTTTGAAAGTCCATGGATCCTGGAATCAAGGTAGAAATGAACAAGCTAAAAGCATATTGGAAATGGAGTTTTGCTATGGTGAGTTGCAACTCACCAAAGGGTCGGTGAGTCGAGCTCAAAACTCCTAAATTTAGTTTAAAATGACCGATCCAAACCGTCCAATATGATCTCTCTATTGAAATCTCCATGCAGACCAAATTTTATATTTTTTAAAAATTTTTAAGTATTTTTTTCGGATTTTTAAATACTGCTGTTTTTGAACGGTTCAAAACTAATTAGATTAACGATTTTCTAAAATTTCAAAAAAATACTTAAAAATTTCGAAAAAATATAAAATTTGGTCTGCATGGAGATTTCAATAGGGAGATCGTATTAGACGGTTTGGATCGGTCATTTTAAACTAGATTTAGGAGCTTTGAGCGCGACTCACCGACCCTTTGGTGAGTTGCAACTCACCATAGCAAAACTCTTGGAAATGAGAGTTATCCCATTTTATGACTTCAATAGAAGAAACTTTTATTTTTTTCGAATTTTGAATCAGTATGATTATTATTATTATAAATGTGAATTTATATGTTAATATAGATATGATTTTTTAAAAATTTTGGTATGATAATGTTAGTATTATAAATTTATTGAATCCCATTAGAAATTTTTCTGACTCGGCCTCTGGATATGCCCTAATATGTAAATAACTGATATTATTTTTATTTTATATAAAACTATACTTGTTAGGCAATATAAAAACATGTGGCTCAATCTACCGGGCCATACAATTAGATGACTTTTCAAAAAATAAATTGTTTAATGGTTCATAGTTGATATAAAGATTGTTTACACGACCTAGTTGCTATCATATTGTTCACACAAATCACACAAATCAAAGGTCAATAGTTGATTTATTTTTTATCCGATGTTTGATCAACAATTATATTTTATAACATAGCTTACTTACAAATCTGATTTAATTACAATTTAGAAAACGATTTCAAGCCACGTCAGTCAAAGATTATATGTCCAAGTTTAAATAACAAAATAAAACAATACCTCTTGTATTTTCAAATAACTCACAAGATATTTTGAAGGAATTTGCAGATGGGAACTAACTTTAAGGTAAATTCTGTGCGTTCAAGTAAATTATATATGTTGGATCAACCAGCATAACTTTATATGTTAGATTAGGCCAGTCTAGTTATGAAGACATTGCATGACATCCAAGACAACCAGTATTTATTTACCCATTTTTTTTAGGCAAAATTGGATATAACCTCCTCAAATCTTCTCTATTTGGATATAACCCCCTACAATCTTTATATTGGATATAACACCCTATAATCAAAACAATCATGGATATAAGCCCTTTTGATTAATTTTAACATTATTTTAACTAACAAAAGTCAGTTTTTTAAAATTAAGACAAAAATGCCCTTTGCATTTTCATCTTCCCGCTCTAATCAAATAAAACTATTAAGAGTATGATTTACTTTCTTCAAATTTGGTGATTCTCATTTCTTTTTAAATCGTCCCTTTCTGTTGCATTGATAAGTAAACTAGAATTATTCTCATCCTTGGTTCGTCATCAAATCTTCTTATGATAATTATTCACAATGTTTGTGATACTTTTCCCCTCTATCAAAGTGCTTTTGTATTGAGATAATATAGCACATGTTCTTTCATAGCTATGCACTTAATTGGTCGAATAACTCCAAATCAAATATGTTTTTCTCATGATAACTTAATAGATTGGGGGTACCATGCTGTAGCCCCTTGCGAACAAGCATTATTACGGACAAGAAATCATGTACAATGATAGGTGCTATTTTTTCTTCAAATAAAATAATTATATACTATTTCAGTTTCATCAAATAAATACATAATTGTATAAAATAATTAATGATAGATAGCTGCTACACCTCATGCTTAAACACTTTCAAGAAGCTATCATAGCGTATTATATCATAAAAGTACACACCTCTTCAGATTTCATATTGTTTACTAGTGTATAAAAAAAAAAAGGTACAATCATATTGATTATCTAAAAAAATTAAGATTATCAAAATAAAACAATGAAAATCAACATAAAAAGGACAGCGTTAGCCGTTAAGAAATAATACAAATAAAAAGCAAAATAAACAAGGAAGTCCTTCCTTACGATATTCGATTCAAACTAAACAAATGTTTCGTTGCAGAATATCCGAAAAAGCAGATACGATTATACGAACGCCCTTGAGTTGAGGCTTGACTTGATGAATAGGAGAAGTGATTGTACCCACTGTTTAGTATAAACTGAGGGGTGCGTATGAAGAGTAAGCGGTCTTCAATTCCATTCGTAGTCCGAAATCCGTATTGTACCCGATCCGAACACTTACACAGTACTGCTCGAGAGCGCCACTGATGGAAGCCATGGCCTCTCCAGACATCGCACGATTTTCCCAAGCCTCGACCAGCTTGACACCAACGATATGCTTCTCAAGCAAAGGATTGTCTTTTTGGGATCTTAGGTTTTCGTCTCTCTTATTTTTTTGTTTCGTAAATTTTGCTTCTTTTGGGTTTAACTTGGATTAAATGAGCTTAAAATACGTGAGTTTGGTGATCAGGTGGTTATATTGGGTAATTGGATTATATTGAGGTTTATAGGCGACCTCATTGGGCTATTTGTGCACAATTAAGGATGCTAATTAGCAGTATTGATTTTTTTACTAAACTAACACCTTCAGCCATAGAACTGTTTTTAATTTGTGTAGTTTCTCACAATTTTCTTTCTTTCTCAAATTGTAACATGAATAGGTGGAGCCTGTGGCAGCTGACCTAATTGTTTCACAACTGTTACTTCTTGATGCAAATGACCCTTCAAAGGAAATCAAATTGTTCATAAATTCACCGGGAGGCTCCATTACAGATGGTATGTTTAAATAGAGGGTAAATTGTGCTCTAATTTAGGGATTCCTGCTTAATTTACAGTTGCTTTGGGTAAGTTGTTGGTAGATTCTTAATTGCCCGATTAAGTACAGAAAAATTGAGTCTTAATTGCATGATGGAGATCATTTAGGAAAAGGCAGGTTAAATTGAGCTTTACTTGAATGACAGAGGGATCGGTTGGGAGAAACTCGGCTCCAAGCCTTCAACTGACCTAAGACCTGTTCATTATTTTCATAAGGAAAATGTTTACCACCAAACATTGTTTGTAACAAAATTATTTTATGTCCTCGTTCACTTGATGAAAATTATCTAACAGCATTATAATCCACCTCTGTTATTTTTATCTAATTTGGTATTGGAAAATAGAAGTCTTCCTGGAATCATGACACGACAGTAGGAGCACATTGTCAGCTTTTAATGGGATGCACCTTAATCTAACTATTTGCTTAATATAAATGTCAAAAGTTGCTGGTGTTGTTGCAAATATGTGAAACATGTTATTTACAACTTACAAACACAAACAAGGTTAAGTTTGGGATTTTTTTTTTCATTATGCAAAGTATGTTGGTTTTAGTGACAGTGATTTGGCAGGGATGGCATGACGGAATGAAGCTTTGCAGAGCTGAGATATCAACTGTTTGTATGGGCCTAGCTGCAAATGTTGCTGCATTTATTCTTGCATGTGGAACCCGTGGGAAGAGGTTTTGCATGCCCAATTCTAGGGTTATGATCCAGCAGCCTTTTGGAGCTGCTGGTGGTGCGGTGCGTAATGCTCCTTAAATTCTGTCTTAATTTGGTACAACTTTTCGAATTGTTTTCTCTGCTCTTAATATTTAAGGCCCAAATGAAGGTGAAACAAATGACATCATTCTTTGAGACAGGTGTGTTCTGGTACAAGTTGCCCCCCATCTATCAGTCTATACCAGCGTATCCCTACAATGGGATGAGAATCTCTTCTTAAGGAGTTGCATTAATATTCCTAAAGCAATTGAATTGTCTATTATGATCCCTAAAGCTTAGCGCCTTTTTTTTTTTTTTTATTGAGTTTTGTAACACTGTGATTTACACTATTTTTGTTCAAATCGAGTGGATCCAAAATATAGCGACTGTTAGCAAATTGTGGTAGAAAATAGTTGCAACAACACAAAAATATTTATAAGAGAAGGCATGATGGACAGGATGATAACTCCAGAGTTAAATTGGCATTGTTTAACAGAGAAAGCAGATAAAATTAGTATTAGTTACAGTGAATAAATCTTCTTGTACTGCATACTACAATAGGTTCCTCTGTAGTGCTTTTATTTCTGTGCCCTTATTTTCATTATTTTCTCAACAGATATCAAATCTAGGAGTTCAGGTCAGAGAAACGATGTACCAAAGAACGAAAATGCTGAAGATCTATTCAATAGTTACTGGAAAACCCAGGACCAGGTGACTTTGTGAATATCTATTAGATATTTTTTCCCTTTTGGTTTTTTCAGTGAAGTGAGCTTCCTTTTTTGTACATAACAGCACAGATTGTATTTGTACTGAGCCTAGGAATTAATATGGTATGTATCTAAAATGGTTCCACCCGCACCCAGGGTCTCAGTCTGATGAGGGTTTTCTAATTATTATAACCAGTTAGTTTAACATCCAGCTACTCATCCAAATAATAAAGTAATAATGTGATAATTGTTTATACCAGATTGATACATAATGGATGATGATTTGATGCACAATCAGCACTCCTGTGCGGCTTATGCTAGGCTTTTTTTTTTTTTTTTTTTTTGTCTTGAAATAAGTGAGTATTTTCTCCCCACCACATTTGTATGAACAGAACTGCAAAGTTCTTATACATAGAGACTAGGAGTCAACTCAAAAGATTGAACTAATCAGGATGGCACCTGAAATGTCCGGTACCAATGCACCTATTTTACCTGTCCCCAGAATCTGCCTGACAGCATTTGTACAACCAGCACGGAAGCTTACTCCTAGACATTTGTGTCATAAAAACTTATTTTTCTGCAAAATGCACCCATATCTAACACAATTGGTAAACAGTACTTGTACTACCATATTTTCAATTAAGATCCTCCATCTGCTGGATTATTGCAAACGTCGCACCAATGAAAAACCAGATAATCAGGTTAACTCAAGCTAGAAGTGACTAAACTTCATGACCTTTGAACAAATATGTAACAAGAGGTTAACTAAATTCAGAACATGACAACCATTATATTGGGTCCAAAGAGATTGCCTTGGACAGAATTGGTTTATTTAACCATAAAATGAATTGACGTGGCAGTTAGGCAATGCATTTTTGGCAGACATATTAACTTATGGGAATGCAAAATACAATTTCATTTGCAGCTTGATTTGGACACAGATCATGAGAATTTCATGGACCCTTGGCAAGCAAAGGATTACGGGTTGGTGGATGCAGTTCTAAAAAGAAGAGAATTAATTTGTCTAATATAGATGATGCCATAGCACCATATCCAAAATTTTAACTATTTGAAACTAAGTTATTAGTACTCGTCCTCTCCAGACACATCACCACTCTGCAATTTGTTGTTCAAATTCTCCTGAAGCTGATGTAACTTAGCAGAAACAGCACGTCTCAGTGAATTCTCAAAAAAACTCCTTGTAAATTTGGAGATCTTAGGTTTGATATGAAATGACACCTTACCAATCGATTCAAAGCCAGGTTTATCCCAATTAGATAACCCGTCAAATCTAACACTGCCACTAAATCTCTCCGTGTGATCTTCAGTGGTAAGCCACTCGCCTGAGAAAACAAAAACATATGAATACCTATGATAGTAAACTTAAGAAACCATAAGAACCATGAGAAATTATTTTCTGGTCGTGAGATAAACCAAAAAACTAAAATAAGCACGGAATTCGTACCACAAAATTTCAAATGAAGACCAATATAAGCGTAACACCAATGTGATTTGCTCTTCATCCTGCTTATAACCACCTGCTCATTTTTTTATCCAAACAGAAACTCGAGTTAACAGTTGAAATGAAATTAAACAATCATTAAACCAGTATTTTTTTTTTTGTTTGCTCAAATCAGTTGTTTTTATTCTAGCACTTAGGCATACGTGCTTCCTAAATGGCAAAATGTAGATCACAACAGACAAATAAATTTAAAAAACCAAAAAGTGTAAATGCATAAGAGGCCTGCATCAGGTACTCACTTTTCCAGGATATACTTCTTCTACATCGTAGTGTGTTACACCAAAATGGCCGAAGTAGCCAAGATTTGAAAGCAAATTCTGCAAATAATTAATTTGTAGTCCATGGAACAACAAATAAATCATCAGTACAAAAGTGTGTTCTAAGTTTGCAACTCAAAAATACAGAGAATGGGGTTAACGACCACTGTAAAAAACAATCTACATTAACAGGCAGAAAACTTGCAAAATTACCAGGAATCATGCATACCTGTATCTCATTGCATATGCTGGAGAAGAGGTTCCCATCTATGCCAAATTTTTCCTGCACAAAAGAAACTTAGTGGTGGGTTTCGAACATAGTTTTCACATGCAAGGCAGAGCCATCTAAATTATTAAATCAAGATTACATACATGTATGAATGATCTAACAGAAGGCAAAAATTTTGATCTATAGTCACAGACAGAAAGGTCAGAAAGACGGCGCCATGAGTTATCTTTTTGAACAATTAATTTCTTAATTTTCCGATCTAGCTCACAAAGCTGCAAAGAAAATGCCTAATCAGTGAGAAGGAAATGAGAGAGAGATGAGAGTCCGTGCAAGGGGTTAGCAATGTTTGTTTTGGCAGCTTGGGATAGTACAAAACCTTAGTGATAAGAAGATGCTGCATGTGTGCAAAAGCATGCTTAACAGTGTCATTGCCTAAAGGAGCTTGAGCTTGTTGAAGAACTCGACAGAGAAATAGTGACTGGAAAATGTGGCTGGTGCCAACATGTGATTTTCTGACAGACAGCTTGTGCAGCCAAGTTACAAGTAATTCCAGGGAGTGGTCTCCATTGAACAGTATTTCATGGAGGCAATGAACAACCTCCAAGCTCCTCAAGTGTTTACTCTTGGTACTTAGTAGACAGTTTATGTCACTAACTTGATCTTGTAGCCCCTTGAGTACATCCATGAATTGCTTTTGCTTTCTGAGATCGAGTTCCTCATTGTCATTCACTTTCAGTTCGTAGAACTTTGTGATATCCACGAGAAAGTAACTATAAGTACGATCAAGAGTGACAAAGCCCTCCATGTCTAAATCACCCTCTATACCAACTTGACTGAAATTAAATTCTTTCCCAGCAATTGGTACGAACCAAGACTTACCATAAGAAATTCCAAGTTGGTGCTCATGCTCCATATGCAACATATGGGACTCCCAATCTAGGAATGACTTGTTGCAATGATAGCAGTACATGAATTTCCAGGATTTATTATGCTTAAACTGTGTAATACCTTCCCACCAATCACCAGACCTGCCATCAAGGCGAGTCTGTTCAGAATGCACGAAGATATCAGATATTGGGATCCAAAAAAAGGTACCAGGGTCTTCATTGGCCCGCCCTAAGCCCTCCCTTAAGGTTAAATCAATGTTATCGAGGGTTGGATTCATCTTCCAGGCCGTATCTTCTGTATTTGATGAGGCTTCACAATCAGAATAAACTAAAATTCCTAGATCTTCACTGTCCTCGTCATTAGAATACTCTTCAAGCATGGTCCCTTCACTGTCCTCGTCATTAGAATACCCTTCAATTGTGGTCCCATCGCTTTCTTCATCACTGTCAGCCTCTTCTTCAGTAAACCCTTCCTCTGACGATATTTTTGTTAATATCTGCAGGAACAAACTACATGATCTATTATCTAAAGCATTATCCAAAACTACCTCAATTTACACATATGGTCATAGAAGTAAGGCATTCCTGGCCTACCCACTAAAGCAAACATAGCTCACAGCTTTAATTGAGTTCATCACATCTAAGTTCTAACTCAATAGTACTCCTTGGGGTCCATCCATTTGAGACAATTTTAAATAAACTCAAGCTTCAGACTTTAGAAGCTCACAGCATTTGTTTCTTTGTAGGAGCCCACTTCGAGCATTGCTCCCTATTTAAAAAATTTTACAGACTTTGGGCCGTCTGGCAATTAATATACCATAAGATGTTGACTATTTTGTACTGAAATGCATAACCACTCATGACTTTTATAATAAGACGAATTTAATACACGTAGTAATGACAATAAGATGTCACAAGGTCAGCTTGCTCAAAGTGGCTTTGCTTGCAGCTTTCTACCATCAAACCTACAAGAAGAAGAGGTACAGACAAGGTACCAGCTTTTTGTAATTCAGGATCCTCTTACCTCAGCAAAATGCTCTTCCAATTCTGACACCTCAAGCTTACAAGTTGTCGAGACCTTGTACAGTAACCTCATCTGCAATCAACAAGGAAGGACTTAGTGGCTTCATAAAGAAGCAGGGCTAAAAAATAACACATATGCACACACAAAGCATAGACATAATTTACTTACCCACATTAAAGATCTCATCAGAGGCAAAATATACATTCTCAGGTCGAGAGAGCAGACATAACGGATCTGTGGCTCCAAGCTCTCCAGCTCACACTCTCGTTGGAGTTGATCCAACTCCAATAGCTCCATCTGCAAAACCAGAAGTCAGACAACAGGAACAACAACACAACAAATAATAAGGAACAAAAAAGGGCCCTGAAATCCCAAACCTCAGTTTTGAAGTCCCTTTGAAGCCAGGGATAGCGAAAGGATGCCCCTTTTTTTTCAGTGATCAGTGCAGAAAAGCGAGATTTGACAGCCAAGAAACTATGCGTTACAGAGATTAGCTTGTCCTCCACTTTCTCAAAGGCCTTAGAGGCTTTAGCAGGGATTTGTGTGATAGAGCAACAACAAGGTGTATTGCACAACCATGAAGGGATGCTTCCCTGACCACAGCATGCATCTTTTGTCTTGGCAGGATCAAGAATAAAACAGTCATCATCAACAGAAAAGGAAACAACATCAATTTCACGATTATTCCAGTTAAAATTATTTTGGTTTGAATTCAATTTCCCATTTCCAGAACACACTGCTACTTGCATCACAAATTGGCCCATCTTACTGACTAAACCAACAAAGAAGGAGAGAGCTTTCTCCCCCAAGAAACAGAAGGAAAGAGGCGAGTGTGCAAGAATACATCCCAGAAAAAACACCCTGTCACTTGGGGCAAGGTGGGTAAGTATGTTTTCAAAAGCCAGGGCAGTCATTTTCCTCAAGTAACCTCTCGAAAGAAGGGAATAAGAAGCCTTCTTTTCTTTGTCTAACAAGCCCTGGAAGCTCTTTCCCAATTTTTTTAGAAGCTTGCTTCTCACCGGGTCCTTAGATAGCGGCCATTTTAAAGAGCAAAACTGATTACAGCCATCACAAACGCCAGCTTTACTGACACATGTGTGATCTAGATACATTCTGGAGAGCAGATCAAGTGCACTTTGAAGATGAATAGGCTTCCAGACCATCTTACGAAGGGCATCAACACACCTTTCCTCAGGTGAAATGTCTTCGGGGGATCGCCACATGTCAATTCCATGAAAGATTGGGAAGTGGTCGCTCTTCAAGTGATCGACGAGGGATTTGTCCTCTTTGAACCAACGAAAGCAACCAGGTTTGGGGCAGATGTGAATCTTCCATGAACCATGAAGTTTGTAAAACAGTGTCGCGTCTGATAGGAAATCTCTGAGCCATGAACTCCCAAGAAGTGCACAGTACTGGTCTAGTTTAGAGGCAGACACGACCAAGAAGCCCCGTCTTTCTATGGGTTGTAAACAAACAAAGGTAAATTACAGAATGATACCTATAGCACAAAATCATGTATTGGCTGTGGTGTAAACAGACAAGGAATGATAGTTGATGCAATATAATAGCTTCGTAAATGCTTCCAAAGGTACAAAAATCAGTGATCTATGTAGGTTTCTCCCAAACCAGAATGCAATTGATAAGTAGGTTTAGGCCGGTCAGATAAGAACTAACACCAATAACCACTCAAATGTATTTGAATTCATTCTCAAAAAAAAAAAAAAATATATGTATTTGAATGTGTAAACAGAACAAATAAACTGGATGTGATGAGAAGGGATCTACCTTAAATAAAATTATTACAAATTGTGAGAATTTACATTATTAAGTGAACCAACATTAGTATGGCTATGAAATTGCTTTTCTTTTCCAGTTCAACACTTAACAGAGCAAATTCGAAAAATCAATCAATATGAGGTCAGCCAGTCAGCCTCAAAGAAAAATAAAAATTATATCGATACCTGTGTGGTGAAGAGTATCCCAGTATTTTATAGCTTCATCCATCACCTGTGCGGATGTTCCTGATGGGCAAGGCTTCATGGCCCAACAGGAGAGACCAAAAGGACATGGTGATGGGGTTTTGGCACAGACATCCATCTTTTCTTCTCTCTTTGATCCTCCACCTTCTCTCTTTGAAGTTGATTCTGATACTAGATATGAGCCTAAAAATGAATACAGAATACAGAGGTATAAGCTATTATATAAAGTTGAACTTAATGGCACTGATTTAACTAAAACTGCAATCTTACACAAAAAAAAAAAGGGAAAAGGCCACTCACAAGTAGTAGTATCTGTAAGATAATCAATTTCATGTGCAGGTTGTGAGGTCACAAGAGAATCCAATAATGAGATGAACTTGTGATCATTCTCACTCAACAATTGGACCTCCATATGAGTCATGTAGTCATACATCAGGCACCCCTTGTCATATCTATGCATTAGCATAGCAGATGAGAACTGGGACTTCACATCCGATAGCATAGCCAAATTCACCAAGCGCAGAAACTTGTCAATCGGATTGTCAGTGTTCGTAAATGCATCAAACTGGTCTTTCTTTCCACAAATTTGGGGCAGCTCCTCCTCTAGTGCTTGGTGCAGCTCGTTTGCTAAGGCTGAGACAAGGGGCCATGAGAGCTCTCTTAACTCCTTCATCAGAGCCATCACGATTGGTTTGGATAGTAGAAGCTCCTCTTGCTCCTTCTTTGGTGTTTCTCCACTAGTGCCCGATTTCTCCACTTGAACAATGTGGTCGTGCTTCTTCTCATACTTTTTAATTCGTCTTCTCAAGGTTGTTAAAACAGAGGTCGCCATTGTCTGGTGCGGTTCCTCTGCTAGGGCTGAGGTAAGGTTTAATTTGAGCTCTTCTAACTCCTTAATTAGACCGTCCACGGTCGGCTTGGATAAAAGTAGTGAGTTATCTTGTTGCTTCTGTGACTGTGAGGTTTTCCTCGATTTGTTGGTACGGGATCTATGGCTGTATATGTTTTTATAATAACAAATCCGTCCAAGGACGACCCTCAGAATGGGGCGATCCGAAGAGCTCGGCATGGACGGTCGAGTCGCCATGGGGGAAGCTTTTTCACAGGATCGAAAGAACAGAGGATTAATCAGGATGATTAAGGCCAGGTCCCGAGGAAAGGGGAATTGATTCCGCTAATGTATCCCAACTGGTTCAAACATTGAGATGGCCAGATGATTATGAAATCCCATTCGTGCTAAATTCGCTGAAAAATGAAAAGAGAGAGAGAGACAGGAGAGAAAAAAATAGATGAGAGGAGGATTAATTACTAAGAAAAGAAGGCGGTTGACTGGGTCAATGCGAAGGGTTCACTTTTAGTGACCAACGGAGATTGGAGAAGAACATAATAATGTTAAAATTTGAGAGCGCTGCAGCTGGGACCCAGGAGATAAATGGGAAGGCGTAAGAGATCCATTAGGCGTTAGAAACTGAAAGAGAAAGAGGGGACCATCGAACAGCTTTTTAACACTGTATAAACAGGACTAAAGTAAATTTGAGGTTTTTACTAATGTGATTTCAGGTTTATATATTATATAATAAGAGAGGAGAGAAACGCATTGAGGTTTATGCGTTAAATAGATCTGAAAATTCCTTTTAACATTTTATCTTATTATTTCATCATTTTATTCCAGTTTTTTTTTCCAATCAATGTATATGTATCTTTGAATCCTAGTTAGGCTCAATAGCCGAATATTATCTCAATTTAGTCGTTTCTCATTCAATTTAAAGTTTCGCTTCCTTATTTAGCTTAATTTGTTGTATTTTGACTGAACTAAACCCTAGCGTTTGGTTTATTTGAGTTTGAATCAGTTCATCGATCAGTGTATGTTTCTAATTTTATCAGAGATCAGGAACGTGACAGCTAACCTTTAATTTTTCCCTAATTAAACAGATACCTTGTAAATAGCACCAAGGAAGCACATCTATCTATTGAATTTTAATTTACCAAGTCAGTAATTAACCGTTTTCTTTTTTTTTTTTTCAATTAGGGATGCAATTAAATCTTCTTCCTCCATTACCTGTTACATCTACGTGATTACGTGGGTAACGTGGCTCAATTCTTTAAAAAAAAAAAAAAAATTAAAGTGTGTATATTGCATAGTTCTTTTTTTTTTTGCATATAAATAATTATTATAGGAGTCTTTTTGTGACCAGTACTTGTCTTAAGAGCTTGGTTAATCTTACATCCAGCTCTATAATACACAAGTATACCCATCTAAATTATGGAGTAGTAACATGATAATTTTGTATACCAGATAGATACATAGATTAGATGGATGATGATTCAATGCATAATCAGCACTACACCTGTGATTACACTAGATTTTTTTTTTTTTTTATAAGAAGCATTGACCATCACATTGATGCGATAAGTCATCATTTGTGCTTGTCAGTACACACTATGTGCATGTTTGAGAAATCCCAAGCAACTTATCTTGATTGACTGGAGAAACCGCCATTCAATTGTCCAGCTTCAGTACACCTTATTGTATACACCTATATTAGAGCGAGTTCTTTTTATCAGTCACAAGTTTCCATAATACCAGACTTCATTTTTTTTCTATTCCTATTGCGACTTGGGATTGATGTTGATTCTGGAAACCATAGCAGGTACCAAATGGTACCAGTCATGAGTAATATTTTTTTTCTAAAAGTTATGCTGATTATGGATGTCAGATACCTTTTGAGGCTTATCCTCGGTACCAGTCCGGTACAAAGAGCTTTCTTTTACTGCTACAAAATATACCAATGACTTCTTCGTGAGGATTTTATGTTGGAATTACAACTTTAGACAGACAAAATAGAAGAATCTTTGTATCTCTTTCATATAGTGGCTATTGTAATTACGAACAATATATGCAATCAATTAATCAATGAATGAAAAATCAATCTGAGTTCTTATCTTCTTTATCTTTCTTTCTACTCTGATATTTCGTCACAATAATTATGCTTCTTATTTTGACTTTCGCAGAAATATTCACAACTTTGCACGAAAAACTTAATTGTAGGGGTAAATTTAATGTCACGTGTAAATTATATAATTTTATATATGGACTCATCTCTTGTGAAAAAATAATAAGATAAATAATTTAGATTTGTTTTTTAAAATTTTAAATATAAAAATTAAAAGTAAGGTTTTAGCTTTGTGTAGAGGTCGAAAAATAACAATTGTTGAATCATAGATTATTGTGCCTGATATATACATAGTGCCTGATATATTTTGTGCAAATCACTTTTTAAGAATTGAATTTATAGATTATTTTTGATAATTCATAGATTATTTTGTGCCTGATATATACATAGTGCAAATCACTTTTTAAGAGTTGAATTTAAAAAATGAAAATTATTTTTGATAATTCATCAATATTGTTTAGTTAATTTATTATAAAAGAATTCCAAATCAATCTTTAAGTTGGTCCTTCTTGCAGCAAAATATAACTATAAAGCTTTTATAATTTTATCACATTTAACTTAATAATTCGCATAAAATAAATAAATTTAATTTTGCAATTTTTTACTATTGAACATAAATAAAGTTTACATTTAAATTCAGCTATTGGAGGTGGTACTTTTCCACGTGAAAAATAACTAGTAATTTTACCATTCACAAACGACGAGAGTACTTTGAGTTTCTTTTATATCTAACTAGCAATAGCAAAAGAGGCCCTCATGTTAGGCAATAAAAATATCTACTGTAGGTGATATCTTTTCCAAAAATAAATTGTCTAAAAACACTTGCTCTTTTTTTGTCAAATGATCTTTTATGTCTAGACTATACATAGATATCACACAAATGGTCCATAATTATTATAACAATTATTTTCAAACTCTAGTTAAATTGTTCCAACCTTTTTATGTAGGTATTTTATAAGTAGTATAGATATAGAGATAGATTATATCTACTGATTTAGTCATTAATTTGTATGGATTCGATAACACAATGCAATTTATTTATTCGTTGTTGTCTTATTTGTAGCAATAATCTAGTAGTGAATATTTTGAGCTAACAGGATATAAATATAAATTTTCTTTAAAGAAATGTAACGTTATCTCTATCTTCATCTCATCTCATCTCATCTCACTCGTTATAAATGCATAGATTCTAAAAAAGTTACATACTAGATCTAGCACATAAACACTTGTTCACGTGGTTTGATAAATTTGATCTGTGGAATATGTTTTGGGAGGTGCTTTTGAGCAACGGTTTTTCCCTTAGAGCAACCTATATATTTTTTTTTAAATGATCAAACTGCCCTCCAACAAAATCTTCTCTTCAAACTTATGTCTCAGCAGCCCGGCATGATGACAAAAATAAGTTTGGAAAACAACACAATCTTCTCTTCAAAATAGAAGCCCGGCCGGCATGAGACATAATTGTCTCAGCAGTTCACAGTCGATTTATTTTCCTATACGTTTCTACCTTTGTTCACGCCTGTTATAGTACCTAGAAGAGGTGGAAAGTACAGTTAAGGCAATAAGGTAATAAATATTAATTGATATTGAGGGCAGTTTAGACATTTAGCAAAAAAAATATGTTTTTCAAGAAAAAAAATCGCAGCCCAAAGCAATTCTCATATGCTTTGGTTTTCTCTAATAAAGAAACAAATTGAGCAACATATCTAAAAGTAATAGATTGAGCAACATATTTTTATTGTCTAATATTATTTTATTTTTTTATTTGACCACATGCATCTTTTGCTAGGATAAAAAGCTAAACGTTAAATTTATACATGATACTTTTTTTTTTTACCCATTCTGCATGGTAGTTTCTTATTTTATGCGTTTAATTATAAAATAGTATACTTATCTGACTATATTATTCGTAAAAATTGTTTAAACCCTCAATAAACAATTTTAAAAGTTAAGTTCTTCAAACTCCAACATAGTATAATTTTTTATTCTAAAAAAATATTTTATTATAACTCAGTGCCAGAATATAAATTCTCCTGCATCTTTTAGGTAAATAACTGGATTAGTTTGCCTAGAATTGATATATTAACACTGTCAAGTAATGCATGGTACTTTTTCTGTTGCATACAATATTCACCCAAACAAGAATAAGAAGGGTGTGTTTGGATACGCAAGAATAAGGATTCGGATAAGAATAATTAAGCTCCAAATTCTTTATTCTTGTGCAACCCAAGCAATACTACAAGAATAAGGAATTTGGGCCATTATCCATATTCTAACAAAACCATGAAATTAGAATAAAAAATTTGGACAAGCACATATTTCGAGATTCTAATTCTTATTCCTTATTCAACGCCTCATCCAAACACAAACCAGCAGTAAATAATGTAAACTTTGCGAACTGAATCAAAATGCACCGACAGAAAAAAAAAAAAAACACAATAAAACTTATAAACCAGTCTATACGGATATAATAATTTGGAAAACTTGTGCACATATTTTTTTTTGGAAAAAAACCTAGAGCGCAATATTCACTGCACATCATTCACATACAGTGATACAGACCATCTGTGGGGCCCACGCGCCGGTTGAGCCGAAGGACATTCATGCACAGGTGAATTGAAGGAAAAACCCAGCGGTCAATATCGCAACAATCATCCTATCCAAAAAGAAAATGAAGAGGGGATTGTGAAAATTACTGTACAGTACAGTGTTTTCCGATCAAACATGAATATATTTTTAATTATTAAGAAATGCTATAGTGCAATATATCGGACGGATGAGCTCCGTCCATTACGAACTTTCTCATATTTTTTAATTTCAAATGATCGATCCAAACCGTTTAATATGTTCTTCATATTGAAAACTTATAAGAAACACATTTTTTTATTTTTTTTTCTGAAATTTTTTACAAGTTTTTTTGGTATTTTAAAAAAATCATTGTTATTGGAAGATCCATAATTTTTATATCATGAATTTTCTAAAATATCAAAAATAAATATAAAAATTGATTTCTTAAGTTTTTAATATGGAGAATATATTGGATGATTTGAATGGTTCATTTTAAATTTAAAATATGAGAATGATCATATTAGACATCCATCTACTAATTGTTAAAATCTCTAGCGATATAACCACCTACTTCCTAATGCGTAACTAACCATAGAATATGTTGTTATACTCAAATTGGTAATTGAGAAAGTATGTGGCCAAAACTATATAATGCAATGTGGGTTGGGGAATCACAGCTAACATTTATCGGGCAGACCTAAGTAGGTAGCCGCTACCTGGTCTGTCCAAAAAACATTTATCGGGCAGACCTGGGTTTTGCAACGATCCGATCAACATTCGTAAATTAGAAAACTTCACCATATCCAAATGTGCATTTTTGTGTGCTATTCTGCAGCGTGTGATTATGAAGGAACGCCATAATTTGTATTAGTCCCAGCCCCAATTATTCTCATAATTAGTTCTAGATCTTGCAAGTCTGAATGCATTGTACTCTCCCTCAAAAAAAAAAAAAATGCATTGTACTCTTTTCGATATAAAAAAAATAATTCAAACTTATGGAAAAGAAAAAAAAAAAGAATGAGTTTTCTTATCTATCTTATCTAAGAAGCTCCTAATCGCCAGTTAATTGAAACTTACACAAGTAATACGCACTTCAATTTAAATTTAAAATGTACAAAATTTTGCATAAATTCAAGTTATAATATTTACTTTAATCTGTATGATCTAAATGTATTTCAGATTTAAAATTGTATAAGCAATTTTCAGTCGGATAAGTTTGGAGTAGATATTTCAGCATGTCTAGAAGAATAAAAATAAATAAATAAAGTAGACGACATCTGATGAACACATTAAAGTGTGAGTACTTGTTAGGAAACGGATTCATGAAAGAACAACCTATGAGGTAATGCCGTGAGGGTCATGGCAGATATTTAAAGAGGAAACTACGAACTGAACCAAGTGTGCAGTATGGACGCGCCTCCGGTTTTCCAAACAACCGGGCCAGCCATGCGCCAACTGCCAACTCCACTGAGGAATCTCCGGAGAATTTATAAAGGGTAAGGATAATTGCCAAATGCCAATAGATTAATTTGGTAACTTTAATTTATATATTATATCTCTGAAAGTAAAGCCAACGGAAATTTCAACAAAGAAAGGAAAATATAAATGATATGTTGTAAGTGCATAGATTGATAGTTCTTGTATTTCAAATTAGAGGAAAGTTAAAATACCATGGTATACTAGGACACGTTTTTTGTATATTTTAAAGGTTAAATATCAAATCAACACTATTGGTCTTGTACTTGTAAGTTTTAAAGTTTTTATTTTTTATATTTAGAATAAGATGTCGAAAAATGAATGCATTAAATTTAATCTATCATAGATCACTAATTCTGCTTATTTTTTATTATTATCACTTGATATATCATAAAACTTTAATTACTTAAAAAATTATAACATTTTATCTGAACTATCTTTCATGAAATTGAATGAGATCAATGTTTGAATTTATTATTGAATTTTAAATTATAAATTATGGAAAAGATAAGTTTGTCGCATTGTGTAGCAAGAAAATTTTGTAGTAGAGCATTCCTCTTAAAATAATGTTCTGGCGAATGTAAACGACGTCTTCTGGCGAATGTAAAAAAATCACGAACCTATATCAAATGAGCTTGAAACTTACATCAAATTTCATAAATTATTTGTGCTTTATATGTACACAGTGCAAATCACTTTTTAAAAGTTGAATTTAAAAATTGACAATTATCGAGATTGTTTAGTTTATTTATTCCGAGCAGATTCCAAATCGAACTTTGATTTTGTTCTTCTTTGCACTAAAATTTGATCAAGTTTTTTTCTTTCAGCAATCCGCAACTCTAAAAAAGTTTCTATTTCCATTTAAAACCCGAAGAAAATAAATAAATGTAATTTGACGATTTAACTACTAAGGTAAGTAAAGTTTACATTTTAGATTCAGCGATTTTAGGTGGTACGTCTTGTTATAAAACTTGAAAAATTATGAGTACTTTTGCCATTCGCAAATGACGAGAGTACTTTGAGTTTTATATAACTAGCTTAAGATTCCCTCATATGTGGACAAATAAAGAAACAAAATAGTATTAGATAATAAAAATATATTGCTTAATCTCGTATCGATACAAATAGATATGTTATTTAATTTGTTTCTTTATTAGACGGAAAATCAAAATATATTGTTACTTCGTATGGCGATTAATATCTGACCACATATCAAATCGATCGAACGACAGAAACACATGTTTACATGCTAGACTAGCGTGTAACACCTCTACGGTCCGTGCGTTTATAAGTAGTAGAGATAGTAGAGATAGAGATATCTAATAATATTCGAAGTAATTAGATGAAACTGATTATATTTGGATCAAGCATGGGTACCATAATTAAGGTTTGTCGGGATAAGATTCAATTTCAAAAAGTTAGATATATCAGATTGGGCGTTAACACAACGGCGGTCTAAGAGTATTATTATTGTTTTTATTTTAGATACGTAGTGAAAGACAAAATAGTGGGTTGGATTTTAAAGGAGGGATGACAGAAGGGTTAGGTTAATTGAAAAAAGAGTTTAGATTAATCGGGTTAGACGGATTTACTTTTTAGAAGAGGATATCGGTCCTTTGAAAGCCCAAGTCTTCTAAGTCCTTAGTCCTTCTAAACTAATGCCGACATTTAATTTTTTAATACATTTTTTTAAATTTTTATCGTCTTATCCAGAAACAATTGAAATTCTCAAATGATACTCCAATCTTTTTTAATAAACGAGATATGAATCTTAATCTGGACAGTATAAAAAGTTTCAATGTAGATTATTGTAATGAAATGATTTAGAATGAATCCAGAAACAATTGAAATGCTCAAATGATACTCAGAATTGCATTACTAACAATTCATATGCGTAATTACCATGTATAATCTAATTTTTTTAATAAATAAGATATGAATCATATACTAAACAGTATAAAAAGTTTAAATGTAGATTATTATGATGAAATCACTTAGAATGAATCCAGAAATGATTGAAATACTCAAATTATACTCATAATTACATTATTTGCAATTTATATAGATAATTACCTTGTATAATCCAATCTTTTTAAATAAATAAGATTTGAATCAAATTCAAGATAGTATAAAGAGTATACATGTAGATTATTGTGATGAAATGACTTAGAATAAATCGAGAAACGATTGAAATGCTCAAATGATATTCAGAATTGCATTATTTGCACTTTATATGCATAATTACAGTGTATAATCTAATCTTTTTGAATAAACAAGATATGAATCATATTCTAGAAGGTATAAAGAGTTTAAATGTAGATTATTGTGTTTAAATTACTAAGAATGAATCCGAAAACGATTCAAATGCTCAAATGATACTCAGAATTGCATTATTTTCACTTTATATGCGTAATTACCATGTATAACCCAGATTTTTTGAATAAATAAGACATGAATCATATTCTAGACAGTATAAAGAGTTTAAATTTAGATTATTGTGATAAAATGACTTAGAATAAATCCAGAAACGATTGAAATGCTCAATTGATACTCAGAATTGCATTATTTGCACTTTATATTCGTAATTACCATATATAATCCAATATTTTGGAATAAATAAGATAAAAATTATATTCTAGATAGTATAAAGAGTTTAAATGTAGATTATTGTGATGAAATTACTTAGAATGAATCCAAAAACAAATTAAATGCTCAAATGATACTCTTAATTGCATTATTTGCACTTTATATGCGTAATTACCGGGTATAATCCAATTATTTTGAATAAATAAGATATGAATCATATTATAAACAGTATAAATAGTTTAAATGTCGATTATTATTTTGAAATCACTTAGAATGAATCCAGAAATGATTGAAATGCTCAAATTATACTCAGAATTGCATTATTTCCACTTTATATGCGTAATTACCATATATAATCCAATCTTTTGGAATAAATAAGATAAAAATCATATTCTAGATAGTATAAAGATTTTAAATGTAGATTATTGTGATGAAATTACTTAGAATGAATCGACAAACAAATGAAATGCTCAAATGATACTCAGAATTGTATTATTTGAACTTTATATGCGTAATTATCATGTAAAATCCAATCGTTTTGAATTTAAGAAGATATGAATTTTAGTCTGAACAGTATAAAGAGTTTAAATTTAGATTATTGTGATAGAATGACTTAGAATAAATTCAGAAACGATTGAAATGCTCAAATGATACTCAGATTTTCATTATTTGCACTTTATATGCGTAATTGTCAAGCATAATCCAATATTTTTAAATAAAAAAGATATGAATCATATTTTAGACAGTATAAAGAGTTTAAATGTAGATTATGATGATGAAATTACTTAGAATGAGCCAAGAAACGATTGAAATGCTCAAATGATACTCACAATTGCCTTATTTTCACTTTATATGCATAATTATCATGCATAATCCAATCTTTTTTAATAAATAAGATTTGAATCAAATTCTAGACAGTATAAAGAGTATTCATGTAGATTATTGTGATGAAATGACTTAGAATGAATTGAGAAACGATTGAAATGCTCAAATGAAAATTAGAATTGCATTATTTACAATTTATATGCATAATTACTGTGTATAATTCAATATTTTTGAATAAATAAGATATCAATCATATTCTAGAAAGTATAGAGAGTTTAAATGTAGATTATTTTGTTTAAATTACTAAGAATGAATGCAGAAACAATTCATATGCTCAATGGATACTCAGAATCGCATTATTTCTAATTTATTTGCGTAATTATCATGTATAATCTAAGTTTTTTCAATAAATAAGACATGAATCATATTCTAGACAGTATAAAGAGTTTAAATTTAGATTATTGTGATGAAACAGCTTAGAATAAGTCCAGAAACGATTGAAAGGCTCAATTAATAATCAAAATTGCATTATTTGCAGTTTATATGCGTAATTATCATATATAATCCAATCATTTTGAATAAATAAGATAAAAATCATATTCTAGACAGTATAAAGAGTTTAAATATAGATTATTGCTATGAAATTACTTAGAATGAATCCAAAAACAAATGAATTGCTCAAATGATACACAGAATTGCATTATTTACAATTTATATGCGAAATTACCGAGTATAATCCAATCATTTTGAATATGTAAGATATGAATCATATTCTAAACAGTATAAATAGTTTAAATATTTATTATTGTGTTGAAATCATTTTGAATGAAACCAGAAATTATTGAAATGCTCAAATTATACTCAGAATTGCATTATTTGCAATTTATATGCGTAATTACCATGTATAACTCAATCTCTTTTAAAAAACAAGATATGAATCTTAGTCAGGACAGTATAAAGAGTTGAAATGTAGATTATTTTGATGAAATGACTTAGAATGAATCCAGAAACGATTGAAATGGTCATATGGTACTCAGAATTGCATTATTTAAACTTTATATACGTAATTACCATGTATAATCCAATCGTTTTGAATTTAAGAAGATATGAATTTTAGTCTAAACAGAATAGAGTGTTTAAATGTAAATTATTGTGATAAAATAACTTAGAATGAATTAAAAAACGATTGAAATGCTCAAATGATACTCAGATTTGCATTATTTGCACTTTATATACGTAATTATCATGCATAATCCAATATTTTTGAATAAAAAAGATTTAAATCATATTCTAGAAAGTATAAAGAGTTTAAATATAGATTATTGTGATGAAATGACTTAGAATTAGTCAAGAAACGATTGAAATGCTCAAATGAAACTCAGAATTGCATTATTTTCACTTTATATGCATAATTATCATGCATAATCCAATCATTTTGAATAAATAATTTTTTAAACAAATTCTAGATAGTGTAAAGAGTATACATGTAGATTATTGTGATGAAATGACTTAGAATGAATTGACAAACGATTGAAATGCTCAAATGATAATCAGAATTGCATTATTTGCACTTTATATGCATAATTACAGTGTATAATCTAATCTTTTTGAATAAACAAGATATAAATCATATTCTAGAAAGTATAAAGAGTTTAAATGTAGGTTATTGTGTTTAAATTACAAAGAATGAATCCAAAAACGATTTAAATGCTCAAATGATACTCATAATTGTATTATTTTCACTTTATATGCATAATTACCATGTATAACCCAAATTTTTTTAATAAATAAGACATGAATCATATTCTGGACAGTATAAAGAGTTTAAATTTTGATTATTCTTATGAAATGACTTAGAATGAATCGAGAAACGATTAAAATTCTCAAATGATACTCAGAATTGCATTATTTGCACTTTATATGCATAATTACAGTGTATAATCTAATCTTTTTGAATAAACAAGATATGAATTATATTCTAGAAGGTATAAAGAGTTTAAATGTAGATTATTGTCTTTAAATTACTAAGAATGAATCCGAAAACGATTCAAATGCTCAAATGATACTCAGAATTGCATTATTTTCACTTTATATGCGTAATTACCATGTATAACCCAGATTTTTTGAATAAATAAGACATGAATCATATTCCAGACAATATAAAGAGTTCAAATTTAGATTATTGTGATAAAATGACTTAGAATAAATCCAGTAACGATTGAAATGCTCAATTGATACTCAGAATTGCATTATTTGCACTTTATATTTGTAATTACCATATATAATCCAATCTTTTGGAATAAAAAAGATAAAAATCATATTCTAGATAGTATAAAGAGTTTAAATGTAGATTATTGTGATGAAATTACTTAGAATGAATCTAAAAACCAATGAAATGCTCAAATGATACTCAGAATTGCATTATTTGCACTTTATATGCGTAATTTCCGGGTATAATCCAATCATTTTAAATAAATAAGATATGAATCATATTCTAAACAGTATAAATAGTTTAAATATTGATTATTATTTTGAAATCACTTAGAATGAATCGAGGAATGATTGAAATGCTCAAATTATACTCTGAATTGCATTATTTACATTTTATATGCGTAATTACCATGTATAAATCAATGCTTTTTAATAAACAAGATATGAATCTTAGTCAGGACAGTATAAAGAGTTTAAATGTAGATTATTGTGATGAAATGACATAGAATGAATCCAGAAACGATTGAAATGCTTATATAATACTCAGAATTGCATTATTTGCACTTTATATGCGTAATTACCATATATAATCCAATATTTTTCAATTTAAGAAGATATGAATTTTAGTCTGAACAGTATAAAGAGTTTAAATTTAGATTATGGTGATAGAATGACTTAGAATAAATTCAGAAATGATTGAAATGCTCAAATGATACTCAGATTTTCATTATTTGCACTTTATATGCGTAATTGTCAAGCATAATCCAGTATTTTTAAATAAAAACAGATATGAATCATATTCCAGACAATATAAATAATTTAATGTAGATTATTATGATGAAATTACTTAGAATGAGTCAAGAAACGATTGAAATGCTCAAATGATACTCAGAATTGCGTTATTTTCACTTTATATGCATAATTATCATGCATAATCCAATCTTTTTGAAAAAAAAAAGAATTGAATCTAATTCTAGACAGTATATAGAGCGTACATGTAGATTATTGTGATGAAATGACTTAGAATGAATTGAGAAACGATTGAAATGCTCAAATGATAATCAGTATTGCATTATTTACAATTTATATGCATAATTACAGTGTATAATCCAATATTTTTTAATAAATAAGATATCAATCATATTCTAGAAAGTATAGAGAGTTTAAATGTAGATTATTTTGTTTAAATTACTAAGAATGAATCCAGAAACGATTCAAATGCTCAATAGATACTCAGAATTGCATTATTTTCAATTTATATGCGTAATTACCATGTATAATCCAAGTTTTTTTAATAAATAAGACATGAATCATATTCTAGACAGTATAAAGAGTTTAAATTTAGATTATTGTGATGAAACGGCTTAGAATAAATCCAGAAACGATTGAAATTCTCAATTAATACTCAGAATTGCATTATTTGCAGTTTATATGCGTAATTACCATATATAATCCAAAATTTTTGAATAAATAAGATAAAAATCATATTCTAGACAGTATAAAGAGTTTAAATTTCGATTATTGTGATGAAATTACTTAGAATGAATCCAAAAATAAATGAATTGCTCAAATGATACTTAGAATTGCATTATTTACACTTTATATGCGAAATTACCGAGTATAATCCAATCATTTTGAATAAATAAGATATGAATCATATTCTAAACAGTATAAATAGTTTAAATGTTGATTATTATTTTGAAATCACCTAGAATGAATCCAGAAATGAATGAAATGCTCAAATTATACTCAGAATTGCATTATTTGCAACTTATATGCGTAATTAACATGTATAATTCAATCCTTTTTAATAAACAAGATATGAATCTTAGTCAGTACAGTATAAAGAGTTTAAATATAGATTATTGTGATGAAATGACATAGAATGAATCCAGAAACGATTGAAATGCTTATATAATACTCATAATTGCATTATTTACACTTTATATGCGTAATTACCATGTATATTCCAATCTTTTTCATTTTAAGAAGATATGAATTTTAGTCTGAACAGTATAAAGAGTTTAAATTTAGATTATTGTGATAGAATGACTTAGAATAAATTCAGAAACTATTGAAATGCTCAAATGATACTCAGATTTTCATTATTTGCACTTTATATGCGTAATTGTCAAGCATAATCCAATATTTTTAAATAAAAAAGATATGAATCATATTCCATACAATATAAATAGTTTAAATGTAGATTATTATGATGAAATTACTTAGAATGAGTCAAGAAATGATTGAAATGCTCAAATGATACTCAGAATTGCGTTATTTTCACTTCATATGCATAATTATCATGCATAATCCAATCTTTTTGAAAAAAAAAGATTTGAATCAAATTCTAGACAGTATATAGAGCATACATGTAGATTATTGTGATGAAATGACTTAGAATGAATTGAGAAACGATTGAAATGCTCAAATGATAATAAGTATTGCATTATTTGCAATTTATATGCATAATTACAGGGTATAATCCAATATTTTTGAATAAATAAGATATCAATCATATTCTAGAAAGTATAGAGAGTTTAAATGTAGATTATTGTTTTTAAATTACTAAGAATGATTCCAGAAACGATTCAAATGCTCAATGGATACTCAGAATTACATTATTTTCAATTTATATGCGCAATTACCATTTATAATCCAAGTTTTTTGAATAAATAAGACATGAATCATATTCTAGACAGTATAAAGAGTTTAAATTTAGATTATTGTTATGAAACGGCTTAGAATAAATCCAGAAACAATTGAAATTCTCAATTAATACTCAGAATTGCATTATTTGCAGTTTATATGCGTAATTACCATATATAATCCAAGCTTTTTGAATAAATAAGATAAAAATCATATTCTAGACAGTATAAAGAGTTTAAATGTAGATTATTGTGATGAAATTACATAGAATGATCCAAAAATAAATGAATTGCTCAAATGATACTTAGAATTGCATTATTTACACTTTATATGCGAAATTACCGAGTATAATCCAATCATTTTGAATAAGTAAGATATGTTTCATATTCTAAACAGTGTAAATAGTTTAAATGTTGATTATTGTGTTGAAATCACTTTGAATGAAACCAGAAATTATTGAAATGCTCAAATTATACTCAGAATTGCATTATTTGCAATTTATATGCGTAATTACCATGTATAAATCAATCTTTTTAAATACACAAGATATGAATCTTAGTCAAGACAGTATAAAGAGTTGAAAAGTAGATTATTTTGATGAAATGACTTAGAATGAATCCAGAAGCGATTGAAATGCTCATATGATACTCAGAATTGCATTATTTGAACTTTATATGCGTAATTACCATGTATAATCCAATCGTTTTGAATTTAAGAAGATATGAATTTTAGTCTGAACATAATAAAGTATTGAAATGCAGATTATTGTGATAAAATTAATTAGAATGAATTAAAAAACGATTGAAATGCTCAAATGCTACTCAGATTTGCAATATTTGTACTTTATATGCATAATTATCATGTATAATCTAATATTTTTGAATAAATAAGATACGAATCATACCCTAGACAGTATATAGAGTTTAAATGTAGACTATTGTAATGAAATGGCTTAGAATGAATCCAAAAACAAATGAAATACTCAAATGATACTCAGAATTGCATTATTTGCACTTTATATGCGTAATTACCATGTATAACCCAGTTTTTTTTTAATGAATAAGATATGAATCATATTCTAGACAGTATAAAGAGTTTAAATTTAGGTTATTGTGATAAAATGACTTAGAATAAATCCAGAAACGATTGAAATGCTCAATTGATACTCAGAATTGCATTATTTGAACTTTATATGCGTAATTACCATATATAATCCAATCTTTTGCAATATATAAGATAAAAATCATATTCTAGATAGTATAAAGAGTATAAATGTAGAGTATTGTGATGAAATTACTTAGAATGAATCCAAAAACAAATGAAATGCTCAAATGATACTCAGAATTGCATAATTTGCACTTTATATGCGTAATTACCAAGTATAATGCAATCATTTTGAATAAATAAGATATAAGTCATATTCTAAACAGTATAAATAGTTTAAATGTTGATTATTATTTTGAAACAACTTAGAATGAATCCAGAAATGATTGAAATGCTTAAATTATACTCAGAATTGCATTATTTGCATTTTATATGCGTAATTACCATGTATATTTCAATCCTTTTTAATAAAAAAGATATGAATCTTAGTCAGGAAAGTATAAAGAGTTTAAATGTAGATTATTGTGATGAAATAATTTAGAATGAATACAGAAACGATTGAAATGATTATATAATACTCAGAATTGCATTATTTGCACTTTATATGCGTAATTACCATGTATAATCCAATCTTTTTGAATTTAAGAAGATATGAATTTTAGTCTGAACAGTACAAAGAGTTTAAATTTATATTATTGTGATAGAATGACTTAGAATAAATTCAGAAACGATTGAATTGCTCAAATGATACTCAGGTTTTCATTATTTGCATTTTTTATGTGTAACTGTCAAGTATAATCCAATATTTTTAAATAAAAAAGATATGAATCATATTGTAGACAGTATAAAGACTTTAAATTTAGATTATTATGATAAAATTACTTAGAATGATTCAAGAAACGATTGAAATGGTCAAATGATACTCAGAATTGCGTTATTTTCACTTTATATGCATAATTATCATGCATAATCCAATCTTTTTGAATAAAAAAGATTTGAATCAAATTCTAGACAGTATAAAGAGTATACATGTAGATTATTGTGATGAAATGACTTAGAATGAATTGAGAAACGATTGAAATGCTCAAATGATAATCAGAATTGCATTATTTGCACTTTATATGCATAATTACAGTGTATAATCTAATCTTTTTGAATAAACAAGATATGAATCATATTCTAGAAAGTATAAAGAGTTTAAATGTAGATTATTGTGTTTAAATTACTAAGAATGAATCAAAAAACGATTCAAATGCTCAAATGATACTCAGAATTGCATTATTTTTATTTTATATGCGTAATTACCATGTATAACCCAAATTTTATGAATAAATAAGACATGAATCATATTCTAGACAGTATAAAGAGTTTAAATTTAGATTATTGTGATGAAATGACTTAGAATGAATCCAGAAACGATTCAAATGCTCAATTGATACTCCGAATTGCACTATTTGCATTTTATATGCGTAATTACCATATATAATCCAATCTTTTTGAAAATATAAGATTTTAATCAAATTCTAATAGTTTAAAGAGTATACATGTAGATTATTATAATGAAATGACTTAGAATTAATCGAGAAACGATTGAAATGCTCAAATAATAATCAGAATTGCATTATTTGCAATTGATATGCACAATTACAGTGTATAATCCAATCTTTTTGTGTAAACAAGATATGAATCATATTTTAGAAAGTATAAAGAGTTTAAATATAGATTATTGTGTTTAAATTATTAATAATGAATACAGAAACGATTCAAATGCTCAAATTATACTCAGAATTGCATTATTTTCACTTTATATGCATAATTACCATGTACAATCCAAGCTTTTTCAATAAATAAGACATGAATCAAATTCTAGACAGTATAAAGAGTTTAAATTGAGATTATTATGATGAAATGACTTAGAATTAATCCAGAAACGATTGAGATGCTCAGTTGATTCTCAAAATTGCATTATTTGCACTTTATATGCGTAATTACCATATATAATCAAATCTTTTTGAATAAATACAGTAAAAATCATATTCTAGATAGTACAAAGAGTTTAAATGTAGATTATTGTGATGAATTTACTTAGAATGAATCCAAAAACGATAGAAATGCTCAAATGATACTCTAAATTGCATTACTTGCACTTTATATGCGAAATTACCGCGTATAGTCCAATCATTTTCAATAAATAAGATATGAATCATATTCTAAACAGTATATATAGTTTAAATGTGGATTATTGTGTTGAAATCACTTAGAATTAATCCAGAAATGATTGAAATACTCAAATGATACACATAATTGCATTATTTTGATATTTATATGCATAATTACCATTTATAATCCAATCATTTTGAATAAATAAGATATGAATCATATTCCAAACAGTATAAAGAGTTTAAATGTGGATCATTGTGTTGAAATCACTTAGAATGAATCAAGAAATGATTGAAATGCTCAAATTATAATCAGAATAGCATTATTTGCACTTTATATGCATAATTACCATGTATAATCCAATCTTTTTTTTTATAAACAAGATATGAATCTTATTCTGGACAGTATAAAGAGTTTAAATTTAGATTATTGTGATGAAATGAATTTAGAATGATTCCAGAAACGATTGAAATGCTCATAGGATACTGAGAATTGCATTATTTGCTCTTTATATGCGTAATTACCATGTATAATCCAATCGTTTTGATTTTAAGAAGATATGAATTTTAGTCTGGACAGTATAATGAGTTTAAATGTAGATTATTGTGATAACATGACTTAGAATGAATCCAGAAACGATTGAAATGCTCAAATGATACTTAGATTTGCATTATTTGCACTTTATATGCATAATTACCGTGTGTTATCCAATCATTTTGAATAGATAAGATATTAATCGTATTATAAACAGTATAAAGAGTTTAAATATGGATTATTGTCATGAAATCACTTAGAATGAATCAAAAAATGATTGAAATGCTCAAATTATACTCAGAATTGCAATATTTGCACTTTATATGCGTACTTACCATGTATAATCCAATGTTTTTTAAAGAACAATATATGAGTCTTAGTCTGGACAACATAAAGAGTTTAAATTTAGATTATTGTGATGAAATGGCTTAGAATGAATCTAGAAACGATTGAAATGCTCATATGATACTCAGAATTGCATTATTTACACTTTATTTGCGTAATTACCATGTATAATCTAATCGTTTTGAATTTAAGATGATATGAATTTTAGTCTGGACAGTATAAAGAGTTTAAATGTAGATTATTGTGATCAAATGACTTCGAATGAATCCAGAAACGATTGAAATGCTCAAATGATACTCAGATTTGCATTATTTGCACTTTATATGCGTAATTACCTTGTTTAATCCAATCTTTTTGAATAAATAAGATTTGAATCAAATTTTAGATAGTATAAAGAGTATACTTGTAGATTATTATGATGAAATGACTTAGAATGAATCGAGAAATGATTGAAATGCTCAAATTATACTCAGAATTGCATTATTTGCACTTTATATGTATAATTACAGTGTATAATCCAATCTTCTTGAATAAACAAGATATGTATCATATTCTAGAAAGTATAAAAAGTTTAAATGTGGATTATTGTGTTGAAATCACTTAGAATGAATCAAGAAACGATTGAAATGCTCAATGGATACTCAGAATTGCATTATTTTCACTTTATATGCGTAATTACCATGTATAATCCAAGTTTTTTGAATAAATAAGACATGAATCATATTAAAAACAGTATAAAGAGTTTAAATTTAGATTATTGTGATGAAATGACTTAGAATCAATCCAGAAACGTTTGAAGTGCTCAATTGATACTCAGAATTGCATTAGTTGCACTTTATATGCGTAATTACCATATATAATCCAATTTTTTTAATAAATAAGATAAAAATCATATTTTAGACAGTTTAAAGAATTTAAATGTAGATTATTGTGATGAAATTACTTAGAATGAATCTAAAAACAAATGAAATGCTCAAATGATACTCAGAATTGCATTATTTGCACTTTATATGCGTAATTACTGTGTATAATCCAATCATTTTGAATAAATAAGATGTGAATCATATTCTAAACAGTATAAATAGTTTAAATGTTGATTATTGTGTTGAAATCACTTAAAATGAATCCAGAAATGATTGAAATGCTCAAATTATACTCAGAATGCATTATTTGCAATTTATATGAGTAATTATCATGTATAATTCAATCTTTTTTAATTAACAAGATATGAATCATAGTCAGGATAATATAAATAGTTTAAATGTAGATTATTGTGATGAAATGACTTAGAATAAATCCAGAAACGATTGAAATGCACATGCACATATGATAACTTAGAATTGCATTATTTGCACATTATATGCGTAGTTACCATGTATAATCTAATCGTTTTGAATTTAAGAAGATATGAATTTTTGTCTGAACAGTATAAAGAGTTTAAATGTAGATTATTGTGATAAAATGAGAAAAGAGAGAAGATGAATCGGACTAGACAGATTTATTTTTTTAAGAAGAGGAGATCGGCCCTTTGAAAACTCGAGCTTTCTAAGTCGTTAGTCCTTCTAAAGTAATGTCAATAATGGGCACTATGGTTAAAGAGTTAGGTCGGATCCGGTCCTTCAAAATCCGACCCTTCAACATTTGTCTTTGAAAAAAATTAGATCCAGTCCTTTTAAAATCAGACCCTTCTAGGCCCTTGTCTGTCGTAAACTCTTTGAAGGATCGGTCCAGTCCGAATTTTAGGACGGTCTTTAAAAAGACAGGCCAAGCGCCCAGAATTTTTAAGACTATCACTAGCTATCCGATGTGAGGAGAAGAGGGGATATGTAATTTCACGATAGAAATTTGTATCATTTTTGGAATTTATTAAATACTACTGCTACTTATTTAGTCATTTAATTCACATAAATTCGATAACACGATGTAATATTTTGTCACTGTTGTTCTTATTGTAGCAATAATCTAGTAATTATGAATACTATTAGCTAACAAACATGATATAAAAGGATATAAGTATAAAATTTTTTAAAAAAATATCACGTTACAGGATAAAAAACGAAACGTTAAATTATACATGGTACCTTTTCTTTCAACCGGGAATTGATCCGCACACTCCCCCAAATTTGATTTGGTCACCCCTAAATTTTTAACTTTGACCGAAATATGCACTGAAATTTGACTCCATTTTTCCTTGAACTCGTTCGCTATCCAACTTCACTTTTCACTTGCCAACCCATATTCATATGAAAAGTTTACTTTTTTTTTTTTTTTGATTGAAATGAAAAGTTTACTTTTGACTCTTTTCGTTTGCTGGAGGTAAAAAAAAGAAAAAGAATGGGAGATGACAGATTATGAAAAGTTGACCAAGAAAATAATAGATTAATAGGTAAAAAGTACAGAAAAAAAGAAAATGAATGGGAGAGAGTAATGACTTATGAGTGTCCTGCACAAATTTTAATAAAGTAATTTCGTCAAAATAAAAATTTAGGAGTGACCGCATCAAATTTAAGGATGTGCGGATCAATTCCCCTTTCAACCCATTCTGCATGGTTGTTTCTTATTGCATGCGTTGGTTATAACATAGTATACTTATATTATATATATATATGAAGGTTATAATATACTTATATGACTATATTCTTCGTAAAAATCGTTGAAACCCTCAAAATAATTTTAAAAATAAGTTTTCCAAATTTCAACATAGTATAATTTTTATCCTAAAATAATATTTTATTATAACTCTATGCCATAATATAGATTCCCTATTCACGTGAAACATAAGGAATAAGGAATAAGCTCCAAATTCCTTATTCACATGAAACCAAACAACACATGAATAGGAAATTTGGGTTAGGGATGAAAACGGATCGGATAGTGGTCAAATCATATCCGCATCCATATTTTTTTTTCCGAATACGAATACGAATACAGATATGTTCGAATACGAATATGGTTCGGCTGTTAAACAAATACGGATACGGTTCGGATATTATCGAATACGAAGTCGAATACGGATTTATTTTGGATATTAAAACAGCTATCTTTAAATTCACAAACTAATTGAAATAAAACTAAATAAACAAAATAATTATCTCGATATACGTTTTCATCAAAAATACTACTTAATATGTATAATAATAATAATAATTATTATTATTATTAATCATTTCATATAATCTCTATTAATTATACAATATAATTCACAATAACAATTGAATTTTTTTTCAAATAAATAAATACTAATATGTAGCATTTATAAACTATCGGCATGGATCCATTTAGAATTCTCAATAAAAATAAGAAATAAGAAAAATACAACAAAGAAAAAAAATTTAAGACAAAAAAGGAAAAAAAAATACTTCTGTAATAATACAATTATGAAATATTACATCATACAATTTGAATACTATTTCTTATTATAAATTTTAATTACCCATGATTATTCTTTTTTTTTTAATCTGTAATAATTTAGTTAATATAGAGTCTCGAAAATGGAGAAAATAATAAATAGAACACGTCTATCAACATTAATAAGTAGATATCATCGTCTAGTGGTGTGGTGTGTTGCTTCGTATATGACCCATCTTGGGTTCGTTTCTCAGCCCCAGGAAATATTATTTTACTCTGTTACACAACGCGAATGTATCCGTATCCGTTCGGATGTGGATATTAATGTCCGAATCTATAAATTTCCGTATTCGGATACGGATCAGAGCTAATAATATCCAATCTGTTTTTATCCCTAATTTGGGCTTATCCGAGTACTTATTCATATTCTAGCAAAATATTAGAATGTGAATAAGGAATATGAATAAGTCGTTCCTTATTCACTCAATGTCCAAACATCCTACGCATAACTGTTTGCCAAAAAATGATATTAACATCGTTTATAAGTAATGGATGGTATTGTTTTTAACAATGTTTTGAAAACTGACCCGGACATCGAACAATAAAAGTTATCGGTTCGATGGTTCAACTGGTTCGACCGGTCGAACCGGTGGATTGAACCAGAGAATGTCATCATTATTATATAGTTTATATAAATTAAATGTTCACTTATTCACATTAAAGTCCTTTGGCCCAGTGGTAGAGAATCTCTTTGCTATTCAAAACAACCTAGGTTCGATTCCTTCTTACCATAAATTTTTTAGAATTTCATTAAACCAAATGAAATAATATTAAAAACTATAAACCGGCCGATTTGGTTCACCGGTTTCACTGAAAAACGGACCGGACCGGCCGGTTCGTCGTGGTTTGGAAACAACATAAAAACTGGGTCAGTTTTATTAGGAACTCAAGTCCATGTGCAATTTTAATTTTTATTAACATTTAACAAACAATTAACACGCACGAAAAACGGATCTAGTTATTCAAGTCATTTAACATATAAAAGGAGAAGCGTAGGAGGTTACCTCTTCCGAAATCGTATTCGAAAGGCTCGAACCTATGCGTAGGAGTCGATGGGTAGCACACCACCACCACCTCGTCGCATCGAGTCCACCTAGAAAATTAACCAAGGTCTCAAGACAAGTGCTAGCTTGTCCGAGACGATAACTAATTCCCTTTGAATTCCTTCGCACGATTAACTATTTAACTGGAAAGAAAATCGCTCAACGCATGAGCTAGAGATGGAATTAAGAGCTTAAAATTGGAGAAACCAATTTTCTCCACTATGAACAGTACGCGAACAGTACATAAACAGTGCGGCCAAGGAGAGAAGAGAGAGAGAATTAGGTTTTTCTCCGACTTGTTCCCAAAGAAACAATCAATATATATATAGAACGTTTTCCATAATTAGGTTTCTCTCTTTTTATTTTCTCTTGGACACAAATGCCCCTCTATGGACGAAATTTTCAGAGATTAAGTGGGCCAAATCCATATGATATAGTGGCCCATTAATTCACTCTTTCAATTCGTCTCATATCGGACTTTCAGTTAACCGATTAACTAAAAGGCCAATTTGCTTAGTATAAAAATATGCGTTGAACTAACTTAATTATTAACATATTAATAATTAATTTGGGATTAGCATATACATTATATTATTTCTATATGATCCATTTGAGTTAATTAATTATAACGGTTCGCAACGGCATATAATTAATTAATCAACTTATAATATATTCGCAGTACTCGCTACTGCAAACAAATAAATAATGCACGTTTGGTTAAAGTCCTATTTGTGTGACCCTTTGAGGATTTATGCTATGTTGGCTATGAAAATAAATCATCATTTATTTCCATTAATCATAAGCGGTATCTAGCAACACGTTATGATTCCCAATTCGCATAAATTAAATACTGTACCAATACAGCACTTCAATCCTGCATAAGAAATGGTATCTTATTGTTTTGATTCTTATGTCACATGAGATCCTTGTATAATCCAAGATAGGAATGTGTCATTCTTGTAGATTATACGTTTCTTGATCTAGAGATGATTGCACAAGTTGCTAGCAAGCAATCCATCTCCATCAAGGGGCCCAGTGGATATCATCACTCGTTAGGTGAACTAACGAGGGACATACGGTTGTCTTGATGACCAGTTTCTCCCCGCACAATTCAAGAGAACATAAATAAAGTCCGTATAGCAGCCCTTATCAGGAATCAACGTTAGACGATATTTATAGAACCTATCCTCATGTGGAGAAACTGAACTATCTCAAACTCAGAATCAAACACGTATGAAATAAATAATGACACATAACACAATCCATATATTTATTTCATTGGGTCATGTCATGTACTATGTTCCAGTAACATATACATATGCAATTAAGTCGGTAACTCTTTACCTATGATTTGTAGAACTTAATCATCACTCAACTTGCATACTAATCTTATATGATAATTAATGTTCCCTGTTAATTATCAAGATTATGGACTCTTTAGAGATATTATTGTCATTCTAACGAATGATCCACAGAGATCTACAATTCAGGTCCTCAACCTGAATGATCTGTCAATAATAAACGCTATGAACAAATGATCAAGTATCATCAATAACATAAACTAATATAATAGCCACCAACTGATTGGCTTCTAGGACATATCTCTAACAAGTTTGGACCAGAGTTAGGTCCGCTTCGCGGTTGAACATGCCAGTCCGGTCCGGTTTTTAAAACATTGGTTTTTAATAATAAAATGGGCAAGAATATCTTTTGTATTACATTTTATGGTATTACGCGGGTGGTATAATTTTTTTAAGCAGGTATAGTTAATTCCAATATTTTTTACAACGAGAAGAATTTTCTTAAAAGGTTAACCAGCAATATCATGTGTTACAGCGTTAGTTCCGAAATTCCGCATGCCACATTTATCTAGATTTACTTGCGCATTTGCATTTATTAGGTTACACGTTACCACATGGTAACAGCGGAATTTTAAATCACAAAGGTGACTCATATAAAAAATTTATTTAAGAATTATATGAGTTCCAATCAATCTTTTTGTAAGAAAAATATTCAGGTGCAAATTTTAAAGTATTTATAGATATTTAAAATTAAAATACATATTTTACATATAATGTTACTTATAATTATAGAACTTACATTGAAATAAGTTTTACACGTGGAGAGTGAAAAAAAAAAAGAGATTTTGCATGGGTGATCATGCATGCCTTATTTATTGATTGATTTAAGTATTATTTTTGGAAAAATGTGAAAGATAAAAGCTATTGCACACTTAAAAGATCTAAATTCTTTACACAAAAAATACATTTATATTTTTCAATAATGTTTACACATATTTTAGGATTATTCAATTAGATATCTGAGAAATTCAATAATTTTAGGATAATTATTTTCAGGTAAGAAGCTAACTTCTCAGGTGTATATAGTGTTTGAAGAACAAGAAATTATACTTTCTATGATCGTTTGATTTCTCAGGTCTGGATCAAGTTATTTAATTTGGGAAAACTAAATTATTGTTATATTAATGTATAAATTTTCTGTAAGTTTTATTCTAACGTCTTCTTTAAATTATGTAATAACAAGAAATACTGTGCAAGCTAACATATCAAAAAAAGCCAATAAAGACTATGTTTGTGTTATGATAGATGATCTTTCACATTTTATAAAGTAGTGAATACCTAATTTTAAAATCAATAACAAATCTATTTCATCTCCTTTTCACATGCGAGCTTTGAGCCAATAATACCAATTGTAGTGGAAAGACATCTCCACCCATCGCACACGAGTTAGCCACCCTTCCATTTTCTCCTTCCTTTCAAACACCTGAAAAAAATGTGACCACATAAACATATTAGATGCAATTCTTACTTTCTGGATTAGACAAACATTCTATAATATAAAATTAGGGTGGATATATATCTTACTTGCTGGGCAACAGTCTTCTCATTCCAATTCTTCCTAATCTTGTCCTCCAAATTTTTCCTAATAATTTTCCGCCATTGAAGAGACTTCTTCTCTTTCTTAAAAACAGCCTTAATTTATTTTGGAAAATCAGTCCTTTCAAAGGGCTCCATCCTTTTCACGATCATCCTCCGCAAAAAGAAATCAACAATCTTATTATATTCTCGCGGAAGAAAATGCACAGAGATAAAAGGATGATCTCTAGGATTTTTGGAGCTTTCCAAAACCTTTGCTCTCTCCCATAAAGCAAGGTTAGATGTCTCTTTGCACCCATTAATTATATCTTTATTTACAATGATCTTATACATCTTGCCATTTCTCTTTCGATTTGGAAAAAAAAAATGTACAAACTTCCCACTATTGAAGGCTTCAACCACAGATAACGAATCGAAATAAATTTGAACATTAGTAACCTCATTGTTTCCGTTCTTTGTTTTCAATAACTTTGTGGCAGTACCAATGACAGCCCTCAACCCTTTTGCCTCAGCTTTGGAGTTGTTCAATTTCTGACGATCTTTCTAGTTATACCCCTCAACAAAATTAAAATTTTCATCCCGAACTAGAACTGCCCATGTACCTCTTACGTGTTTGTTAGAGCCATCAGAGTTCAGAATAAACACATGCTTTCTCATCTGCCCATGTACCTCTTAACGTTTAAATTTGGATTAAATTTCAAAGTTATGTACTTCTATTTTTGGATTAATTTGGATATTGATTATGCATCTATATCTATGGATTCAATATTCTTTTGAAATTTATGTAAAACTCTGATACCAAATGTAAGTAATTCAACGACTTTGAATATGAAATTTAAACCAAATTATGGGATGACATGTTTAGTGGACCATTAACGCATAGAGCATAAAATTTTATTCTAATATTTTTTTTTGTCGCACTTGAACAGTTAAATCAAAAGAACATTTAATTTACTAATCATGTACAGCCACATACCCAAAACTTATCTTTAGTTATTAAGCAATCCGATGAAAATAAAATCGAGTAAGTTCAATAAAATGTAATTCATATTTCATGATCATAATATGAACTTAATGATCACATAATTTCTCATGTTCACTCATTCATAAACTTAATGAAATTGATAAATTTCATAATGATCTCAAGTATGTCCAGACAAACGAAATATGATCATGAAAATTAATGAAGTTGACCGGAATTTTCCTTATGCCTAAATTACGAGAAAAACACAATATACTCATAAAAATAAAATTGTGATTAAATATGAATTTACGATTGGCTCTGATTCCAAATGATAGACGTAATCAGTAATTAATGTATTTAGAAATAAAAGCACAATTGTCAGCTCTCGACACATTTTTTTTCTTTGCTATTTCACAACTCAACTACCATTCTGATCAGGCCTTATGTTTTTGTACCATTTTTTTATGTTACAGTAGAACATGAGAATCAGAAAGATGAGGAAACGTTTGTTTGTTGTGAATTGTGATGGTTCTGCTAAAAATAAAAAAGGTACATGGACGATTCTGGCAAAGGATGAGATATTTAGATTTGTCGAGGGTTCTAACTTTAAAACTAACAAGAAACTAAATAGTGAGAAAGCTGAGACAATGGTGTTGTATCATGCTCTTGGTACTGCTACAAGATTCTTGGAAACCAAAAAGGAAAGAAAGGATATCTTTATGTTCAAGTTTATAGTGATTGTTTACAAGTGGTCGAAGCTTTTAATATGAAAATATTTTATCATAAATTTTCAGATGGAAAAAGTGGGAAGAGAAAGTTCAATATCAGTAAGCAGTTAATAAATAATCATATAAAAATCGCTAACCTAGCTCTAAGGGAGAGACAAAAAATTTTAGAAAACTCCAATGACCTTACAGATCATCCCTATATCTCAGTACACTTTCTTTCACGAAATTATAACAAGGTGGTAGATTACTTTTAACGGAGAATGTTTGAGACCAATGTGGAGGCCTTTAATAAGAGTGATTTTTCACCGGAAACTATGGCTGCCTTTGAGAATAAGAAAACTCAGTTGAATAGAGAGATATTATAAGGAAATATTTGAAAGACAAGCTTAAAAAAAATTGGAAGATAAAGACTCCCATCCAGCAAATAAGATATACAGTGATCCTAATTTTATTTTATTGGTTTTTTGTTTTATCCAAAATTGCATCTAATATTGTCGACCCTAATTTAAAATTACAATTTTTTATGAGACAGACAACCAATAAAATAAAATTAGAGTTACTGTATATCTTACTTGTTAGAGAGTCATAATCTTCTATTTTTTTAAGGTTGTCTTCCAAATTTTTCCTCATAATATCACTCCATTCAACTGAATTCTTCTCATTCTCAAAGACAGCCATAGTTTCCGATGTAAAATCACTCTCATTAAAACCTCAACATTCGTCACAATCATCCTCCGTAAAAAATAATTTATCACCTTGTTATAATTTTGTGGAAGAAAGAGTACTGAAATATAGAGTTGATCTGTAAGGTCATTTGAGCTTTCTAAAATTTTTTCTCTCCCATAGAGTTAAGTTAACGATCTTTTTACGATTATTGATTAACTGCTTGCTGATATTAATCTTTCTCTTCTCACCTTTTCCATTCGAAAATTTATGATAAAAAATTTCTTTATTAAAAATTTCCACCACTGGTAAACAATAACTATAAACTCGAACATAAAGATACCCTTTCTTTGCCTTTTTGGTTTCCGACAACCTTGTAGCAGTACCAAGGGCATGATACAACACCATTGTCTCAGCTTTCTCACTATTTTGTTTCTTGTTAGTTTTAAAACTAGAACTCTCTCGACAAATTTAAACATCTCATCCCTTACTAGAACCATCCAAATACCTTTTTTATTTTTAGCAGAACTATCACAATTCACAACAAACAAACATTTTCTCATCTTTCTGATCCTCATGTTCTACTGTAACATAAAAAAATGATACAAAAACATAAACCCTAATCAGAATGATAGTTAAGTTGTGAAATAGCAAAGAAAAATTATGTTGAGAGTTGATAATGAAATTGCAATTAAGAATTTTGACCTAAACCAGATCTTGAAAAATAGTACACAATGGTACAAATCTCAAACTACAGAAATTTTGAAAAACATGAATTAACCTAAACTAGAAGGTGAGATCTATGATAAAATATATGCAAAAGTACGAAAAAAAACATCAGAGAGAAAATCTAGATTTTTTACCAGATCTACAATTTCTGACAACCAAATGAAGAAGGTGAGCTACAGAAGTTTGGAGCAGGCGAATGGAGAAGGTGAATGGAAAAGTCGATTTGAAAAGATGATTTAAAAAGGATATTTGAAAACGACGGGATTTTGAAAATTTAACGAGTTTGAAAGACAGCTTCAATCAGGCTGACTGCACCAATCTTACGAAAGTTCGAGTTTGAAATATTTTTGGACCGACTGCGCCAATCAGGCCCAAAATTCAAGTTCGAAGGAAATTGAAGTAAGCCGTCTTCGTTACTTCGAACTGTGACAGAGAATTTCCTACCAGAGCCATCAGAGTTCAGAATAAACACATGCCTCCTCATCTGCCCATGTAACTCTTAACATTTAAATTTGGATTAAATTATAAAGTTATGTACTTCTATTTTTTGATTAATTTGGATATTGATTATGCACCTATATCTACGGATTCAATATTCTTTTGAAATTTATGTAAAGCTCTGATACCAAATGTAAGTAATTCAAAAACTTTGAATATGGAATTTAAACCAAATTATGGGATGACATGTTTAGTGGACCATTAACGCATAGAGTATAAAATTTTATTCCAATATTTTTTTTGTCGCACGTGACCAGTTAAATCAAAAGAACATTTAATTTACTAATCATATACAGCCACACACCCAAAACTTATCTTTAGTTATTAAGTAATCCGATCAAAATAAAATCGAGTAAGTTCAATTAAATGTAATTCATATTTCATGATCATAATATGAACTTATTGATATTCTGTTTATTAACTTTATTTCCTTTCATTAGTAATTTATTTGGTTCTTTATTGGCCAAAATTTCTTGAGGTTTCTACAAGCTAAATAATAAGTTGTATTATGTTCTCTTGTATTTTATTTATTGTCAAAAATTAGGATTGTGTTAAAGTAATAGTACAACCGGTCTTTATTATTTTGAACAACTTATATGAACTATGCTAATTAATTGTCAAATAAATTCTTACGTGACTAAATGATAGGTGGTAATTTATATAACTTGGAACTTACTCATTTGAGTCCAATTAGGTTAGTAGAAATACTGTTGGTTGTATAATTTTGTATATCATGGGACCAAGTTACTTTTTGTTGAAATCGATCTAATTAATTTGTATAAATATTTATCGATCTAATTAATTTGTATAAATATTTAAAGTATGGTGCATCTCCATTAAACTGACCACATGGCTAAACTATCTTATGGTATGTTTATTAAACATAATACTATAATTTATAATTTAGAATAAAAACTTAAGAGTATAGTATTATGTTGTTTAGAATTAAGTGGTCGCGTGTCAGGCTCTAGGATGGCCGATACGATCAAGCAGCCACTTGATTTGCATGTTTTTTGTGTGTTTTGCTTCTTGTTTTCAGTTGCGGATTTCACATGAGCTTTACTTGCCTGCTAGGAAATAACTATTTGCATTTCATGTCTAAATTAATTGTGTGCATATTTATCATTTTGTATATATATGCTTAAATTGTCATATTGAACTATTATGAGTATTCATTAAATGAATTGCATGTTGAATGGTTGCCAAGTTGATTAAATTGAGAATTTATATTTTTTTCTGATACACTTGTTCGGTTGAGAAAAAGCACTCCATCTGTTTGGAGTCAGAGTCATGACCCGTCTGGCCAAACACCTTAAGCGCTTATGATCCGGGTTCCGATATGGTACTAGTCTAGAATGGTCCAAGCGAGGAGAGGAGAATGTTCCCGACTTGTGGTATATTTGTTATCCGAATTGTTATAATAATATGATATGGAATTGTTTGAATTATAAATGGAATTGAATGGCCGTTGGCAACCCTCTTAGAAAGTGATTCATGGTCTCCGATATATGTGTAACCGTTGGCAGTCCTATGTGAAGGAGACTCGCGGTATATGACTGAAATGATTGACATGTGATATACCAGACCTGCATTAGATAACTGCCCAGATTGAGCCGGCTTTTGTTATTTATTTGATACTTGCATTACGATTTGAGATAACAGCCGTGCTCATATTGCATTCATGTCACTGTTTCTATTTAGTTTCTATTTTGTTATATAAATTGATTTTATATTGTATTACTTATTATTCTTATATCAGTATGGTAGTTAGTTCTTGAACATGTATAGTAGAAGTTTATGTGACTGGAACTAAAAAAGCGCACTGAGATAAATTATATTTATCTCACTCTTTGCTTTCGCATTGTTTCCACAATGGTTGTGGGTTCCAGGTTTCAGATCTTGTGCCGGACAGCGAGACGAGTAGTAGACCATTGGATTATGTGGTTAGCAACCTACATGAACCAGTCCGTTGTAGTATTTATCTTTATATTTAAATAAATATCTTTAAATTTAGATTTGATATGTATAATAATTGTATATAATTAACTTTAATCTATAAATTAGACTTAGTTAAGCCTTGCAAGTGTCGCAGGCATCCGCAGCGGGCACTCCGTCCTATGTCGTCCGGTCACGGGATGCGACAGGGTGTCACAAAATGATAGACGTAATCATTAATTAACGTGTTTAGAAATAATAACACAATTGTCAAGATCTGTAAATCATATAAAATAACAAATCCGAGTATAAAACTTACAAATTGAAGAGCAGAGATCGTTAGGCGTTAGGCGTAAGCATTAGTACTGATCTTCTTTGATTTTTTCTCAGCATTAAAATACTCTCTAATCTGAAAATTTAAGGCACCCTTTTCCATAATTCCGCCATTAAGAAAATTCAGAAAAGAAAAGAAAAAAACACTATTATTGACTATCATTATGGCTGAGGAAAACTCAAAGAAGATCAGTACTAATGCTTCCGCCTAACGTCTAATGATCTATGCTCTTCAATTTGTAAGTTTTATACTCGGATTCTTTATTTTATATGATTTATGGAAGTTGGCAATTGTGTTATTATTTCTAAACATGTTAATTAATGATTACGTCTATCAGTAAGTTTGTCACATTGTGTGGCAAGAAAATTTTGTAGTAGAGCATTCCTCTTAATATAATGTTCAATACAGATGTAAACGAGATCTTCTGGCAAAAAAAATCACAAACCTTTATCAAATGAGCTTGAAACTTACATCAAATTTCATAAATTATTTGTGCTGATATGTACACAGTGCAAATCACTTTTTAAAAGTTGAATTTTAAAATTTGACATTATTTTTGACAATTTATCGAGATTGTTTAGTTTATTTATTTCGAGCATATTCCAAATCGAACTTTAATTTGGTTCTTCTTTGCACTAAAATATGATCAAGTTTTTCTTTCTGCAACTCTCAAAAAAGTTTCTATTTCCATTCAAAATCCGTAAAAAATAAATAAATGTAATTTGACGATTTAATTACTAAGGTAAGTAAAGTTTACATCTTAGATTCAGGCATTCAGCGATTTTAGGTGGTACGTCTTGTTATAGGACATGAAAAATTACGAGTACTTTTGCCATTCGCAAATGACAAGAGTACTTTGATATTTATATATCTAATTATATTCGAAGTACTTAGACGGAAACTGTTTATATTTGGATCAAGCATGGGTACCGTAATTAAGGTTATGTCGGGAACTCGGGATAAGATTCAATTTTAAAAAGTTAGATATATCAGATTGGGCATTAACACAACGGCGGTCTAAAGAGTATTATTATTGTGGACATTTCACCAAAACCAGTGGTGTAAGTTGTACTATTGTTGTTTTGAGACATGCTATCCGTAGTGAAAGACAAAATGACGGATCGGATTTCAAAGGACCGGACTCAACGAATTTGATAGAAGAGTCAGGTCTAAATAGATTGGAAAAAGGATCAAGATGGATCGGGTTAGACGGATTTTTTTTTTTTTAACAAAAAAACTCCAAGAAGGGGTACCAAATTCAATTAAACTAAAAGGAGTTAAGAGTCACAACAAAATGACTCAGGGATACAAATCAATAACCAATAGCCAAATGGAATTATTTTTTAGAAGATGAGAACCCGGGCCTTCTTAATCCTTAGTCTTTCTAGTCCTTTTAGAGTAATGCCAATATTTATTTTTTTAAAATTTTTATCTTATCATGATATCATGATCAATGGGCACTACAATCGAAGTGTTATGTCAAACCGGGCTCTTCAAAACCTGACCTTTCAACACCCGTTTTTTAAAAAATAAAAATAATTAGATCAAAACCCTTTCAAAATCCAACTCTTGTAGGTCCTTGTCTGTCATAAGCCCTTCGAAAGACCTGTCTGATCCGAATTTTTGGACGGTCTTCCAAAGGACGGGTCAAGGGCTAAGAATTTTTAGACTATCACTATCTATCCGATGTGAGGAGAAGAGGGGTTATGTTGTGTATCATTTTTGGAATTTATTAAATACTACTTCTACTTATTTAGTCATTTAATACTAACATTGTCTAGTAAGTAATGCATGGTATTTGTTTAAATGATGAAATGTGCAAGTAATTACGTTTTATGGCATTATACACATGCTACGATATTTTAAATAAAATATGGTTACATTTTTCACAACTCGTGCAAATTGAACATGCGTCGGTCCGAAATTCCACATGCCACGTTTGCCAAGATTTACTTGGAGCTGCGATATAATATGATTTACATTCTACAAATTAAATATATAATAAAATAAGAAAAATATACTGGGTGCCACATCTGTAGCAAGGTAGCGTCGGAATTTTGGATCATGGATTGGAAGTGATTCATTCATATAAAAGGTTTATTTGTGAACATTACGAGTTCCAATCAATCTTTTCATCCCAAAAGAAAAATACCCACAGCCTAATTTTAAAGTTCTTGTAGTTTTTTTTTTTCTTCTTAAACTTCATATCTTACATATAATTACAAAATTTTACAAAAGAAACGGCACTCCATTGCTATATATTCTATACACAGAGCCCCCGAGATATCATCTCATGTTCCCATTTTGATTCACTGTTTTTGTAGAAAATGGTATGGTTGATATCCAGTGTTGCATTACTAGAGTTGATTCTTGAATTTTACTTCCAAATAAATATTTATTGAAACAAACTCCATATTTTAAAATAAAATAATTCATACAAGACCTTTTTGTATGAATTATCTTTTTTTTTTTTTGAAATGTGAGTTTGTTTCAAAAAGTCTTACATTAAGAAAAAATTGAACACAAATATATGGCACAAAAAATTTCACAGTGAAAATGTTAAAGAAGTTGAATTGCAATAGAATCTTGTTATACCTTAGACACATCAAATATCTTCTAAAAGAAGAAAGAATTGTTATATTATTATTATTATGATTATTATTATTATTATTATTATTATTATACAAATTAAGAACCGTCCAATTAAGATTATATAATCGAGGATAAGAACGGTGTGATGTGGCTAAAAACTTTAAAAAACTCAACCTTTTAATGTGCTTTTTGTTTGTTTTTAATTGTGTGTACTAGTGGTTTTAGTTTGCTTACAAGTTACAAGCATCCCGCCCAAAAGAAAATAAAAGACATGTATAATGTCTAATTAGCAAATATATACACATACAATTAATTTTCAATGATAAATAATCGAACCTCAATAAAAGAAAAATAAACGAAGTAGAATAAAGCATGTCTCAGACTCTCATGACATCATCTCATGGTACGACTTTGACACACAGAGGACCATAAAGTCCTGATCACGTGGAATGAAAACTATACGTGATGTCGGCTTTCGTGAACTCTTGTAGTTTTATATTATTTTTGGTCTCATACGGTCAGAACCCTATAGTTTTTCCTATTTTTTCTTTGTTCTCCCCATGGAAAACGAGCTGCACACTAGAACGCAGACGCGGAGTAAATATTTTTTCTTTTTCTTCTAATAATCTAATGAAGCCTTGGTCCGTCCGATTGTCGGAGCACAACTGTTTCATGCACTCGGTGCAGTTCAAGTTTCGGAAACCACCAGCTTATGGAGCCCACAAGACAGTTATGGATTACCTTCAAAGTCGTGCACTCGGTGTGGTCAATAATTCACCTGTCGGAGTTCCACTTTCTCTCTTCCCAATAGAATAAATAGAAAGGACAAAGACGGAAACACCTAGCGTTAACAATGCACCGACTCCAATACAGTGTTTAGTCACTGATTTGTGGGCCCACATACGAAGCCTGTAATTGGTTCAGTATATGTCTGATCCGATAATGTTAGACCAGGTTCAGACAGAATTGTCGGATTTATAATTCCAGAAATAAAAGAAAACAACACATGTTTCGTCCTAAAATTCGCATCATTTCATTTCAATAAAAAATCCCTTCTCTTTCTCTTTCTCTCTCTCATTCATCTCTCTCCTGGCTCTCACCAAACCCTTCTCTAATTTCTCTCCCAATCCCAATTTCATAAGAGATTCGCTTTGATTTTCCCTCCGATCTCCTCTCTAATTCGGGGAGATCGGAGTTCTGGAGAGGCGCGAGAAATCAATCCTTTTCTTTCTCGGTAGGCGAAATTTCTGATTTGGGGAAATTTATCCTTTGATTAAACTCTAGGCAATGATCTGTTGCGCAGCGTTTTGTAGTTGTTTTGTATATTTTGTTTCTTCCTTTTGAGTTGGAAACCTATGAATTTACTTTTGGCGGGTGAAAAGGTATCTTTACATGCGCATTTATAAATAGGAGAGGAAAGTTTGGTTGGGCGTTCTAGGTGGCATTGATGATATCACAAAAAAATTTGCCAGGACTGGTCTGATTATTGCTTGTTTTTGACTTTTGGGGCTTATATTGTTGAAAAGGTTGCGTTATTTGGGAATTGAGGTATATAGTCAAAATTATTTCTGAACTGTTCTTTTGAATTTAGGAAAGTTGTACAGTTGTGATGGTAAAGTAATTTTCTACCAAACTTTTATGTATTAGAGTAAATAAATCCAGTGGATGAAACCACTGTTTTCTTTTGTGAAGTTACAGATTGAATTGTATTATTGATTGAGAGTTGATTGGCTAGAATTTAGTTCATTTCTCCTAATGGGATACCAACCCAGCAACAATTTAAATTTATTTAGAAATCTAGTTTTTCATCTCTATTGACCCATGCCTAATATCTTTTATTTGTAGATAATCGGTGAACTCTTAAGCGAGAGAAAAGTTGGGATCTTTTTAGGTTGTGCATGCTTTTGTAAGCAAGATCAGGTTGAATAGGTAAACTACTTTAATTCTCTCTTCCATTGTTTACCTATTTGCCAATAAATGCATGTATAGGATTTGTGTACAGTTCATGGAGACATTTCACCCAAATGAATCCATCAACACTCCTGAGGCCCACTGTTACATCCCAGAACTCATTAACTATCAGCTTTTCATTTTTTTCAGGGTACTTTTCTACCATGTTTTATGCTAAAGCTCTGCACCAGAAAGAGTAAAAACAAGTCTAGTTTGGTTGAACCCAACCTTAATTAAGACTTTTTTTAGAAATTCTTGACAATGGCTGTCAAGGGAAACCTTAATTAAGACTTGAATACTTCAAAAGTGCTCATTTTGGGTTTGATTGCACAATTGAGGGCTAATCAATAATTAATGCATACCTGGATTTCCTAAAATCATCATGCTTAGCATGGTAATAAAAAATAAAATGCATATTACTTAAACGAGGAGAAATCCAATGCTAAAGAGTTTGCTGCCAAGTTGGTGCAAACAAAATGATTGATTAAATATAATAAATATTATGCAGACCAACAAAATCAACTATCCAAATTTTGAAAATTTAGTCCCCTTTTGATGCATGCAATAAATATTTTGAAAATGATTGATGGAATATAATAAATATTTTGAAAATCAACTATTCTACAAGTTTTTTTATGCGTGTAATTCAAATAATACAAAACCCATATAATGGTTCAAATTTGCAAATTTCAGCAAGGATATAAAGGCCGGCTCTGTTTGGCACCTGCGACCATTGGCATCGGATACCTCCTCTGTTTCAATTATAAGCGATACGTTAATCTTGAGGTCAGTATGGAAGTGTCTATAGCATTTTTAAATGGCATTTAGGATAAGGACTTTAATTGCTACAAAGTATTATTATGTAGGACTATTTATGGTAAAGCATGGAAATTTGGTTAAAATTTAAAGCCATAGAAAAAAATTGTTGAAACTGTAGAAATAGAATATACAATATGAACAAAATGCTGACTAACTAACGTAAAGAAATTGTTGTTCTTATTACTCCAAAGTTGCCACATGTAAATTCATAAAAGAAATATTACGGTTGCATTACAACAGTAGAATTGGCCCGTAAAAGTTGAAGAAGAAAAATATATAATTGTTTTTAAATAAGTTGAAAAAAAAATTAATGCAGATTGGAGTAAGTATGGTATGGTTCTTGGATATTTTAGGGAAATATTGCAAGAAGTAATATTCAACAAATTGATCTAGCATATCAATATTTACTGTCCAGGTGTACATAATCTATTGATGGATCATGTATTTTGAAAATTGTATGATGGGTGTTCCAAATTCAACTGTCTTACTGTAAAATGTAAATCGGATACAATGGGCGGCAAAAATTTTCTTTTCGTTTGGGTGGTGTGTCTTCATGTTTCCCTCTTTGTTCCCATTGAGGGTTGATCAGTTCAATTCAGTCAGTCTTTAAGTGGAGAAGCAAATTTGGCACATGACATCACTTAACATCATGATGGGAAATATAACTAAGTAAATGGGACTTGAAGTAAGCTAAAGACATTTTACTGAGTAGTTTGGGTTTGGTGTAGGGCGATTACACTTTGTGAATTTTTTTTGTTGTATTTTCTAATGGAACCAATTTTTATAAGCAACAGCTTCAGGTTCCTCAATGTAATCTGCTCTGACCTTGGCCAAGACTAAGTTAACCCCATTTTTTAAAAATTATGTTGTGCCATGTTGGTATCTGTAAGTGAGTGTATATTGAGCCATGACTAATTTGGCAAATCAGCACAAATAATTAACTCATAGTTGGATAAATTTATGTTGAATCTCTTGATGAGTTATTCTTACTTTTCATCCCTAGTCAGTTGTCAGACAAAGTATCATAAATTTCTAATTTACATTTTCTCATGTTCTGTAACAGGTTTTATAGTGTACGGTCTCCTAACAGGTCTGGCAAAATGACACACAGAAATATCGTTTGCATGCAACCCCAATTTGATAACCTCGAACCAGATCAAGGTCCTGTTCAATTTGGCTATGTTCCAACTTGTCAACAGCTTGTGAATGTCAACATGGGCCCTGCTGCAAGTTTCTACAGTCCTTGTTTGGCGCCTGTACCCAATTCGTGCAGGTTTATACCTGGATATGTCTACCCACCTTATGTCAGCCAGGCATACCGGCTACCTGGCACCCCTTGGGACTATGTCAATGCCATGCCTAGTGTGGGTAAGCAGTGTTCTCTCTTCTTGGTGCCAAATCTAAATTGTATGGCATATTAGTCACAGAAGCCTATTTAATTAAGAACAGAAAATATGAAGAGTGATCCAAAATATCATTGATGTTTAAATGCAAGCATTATAAATGCTGGGTGTTATTTGTCAATATGATAAAGTGTTGGGTGTAATGTGCAAAAAGTAGCAATTCTAAGAGTTCACCCCTCTAATAGTCAATTCAGGAGCATATCCCTACTTCCCTCAGCCAATGGTGCCAACACATCCTACGGCGCAAATGCAAGCACCTTACCCTCATCTGATGAACAATCCACATGGTGCTGTTCTTGGCCACCCGTCTGATGTTTTGCGTTTGGGGCCAAGGATCCCATCCTTCCAGCCCCCACCTCAGCACCCTCTGCTTTCAGGTGGTAACCGCCGAAGGGTCCGAATTGTACAATCTGAGGTAACATGTTAACTCATTGGTATATTTGAGGCTTTTGCAGATTACACCCAATGTTTCACCATATTTTCAGGTTGCACCTCATATCTAGTTTTGCATGAAATCATCTGATTTATGTGATGGAAAAAGAAGGCATTGGTTTAAATATTGATCCCTAATCTCAGCAAGCTGGAGTATGTCAATTTTGATTATGCATAACGAAGTCTGTAAGTGATCAATTGAGGCGATATGACAAATAGCAAGGACATTTAGTGGAATTTCTTTTTGTTTGATGTAACCTTGGTTTCGTTACATACTTACATGCTTTAGGCAAAAATGTTAAAATAGTAAGTGCATTTCCAGAGCACATGTTCATCTTTTTCACCCATGTGTTTTGATTGTTTAGTTACTTCTACTGGATAAGGTTGGGGACATTTTCAAAATTTAGTGGTCGTAGGAACATTGCTTTGCAGAAATTTCGCTTATGTCACTTAATGACAGCTGCACAAGTTCTTTTAGATATTTTGCATCTCCCTCCATTGATTTACAATGTTCTCAAATCTCTTTGTGCATCTTTTTTTTTCCATTCAACTTGGATATATTGTTGGGATTAGGGAAGTTATGAGAGGATCTATGTAATGGTCAAACTACCGATTTCCTATGTTTACTGCTGTTTCCAAAACAGGTTCATGTCTGCTTTGTTTCCTTTTCAGTAAAAGAAAAGTCTATTAACAAAGAGGGAATTTATGAACAGTAGGGATATAGTGACACCAAATTTATTTGAAATCCACAACATCCAATATAACTGTTATCTAAATAAAAATTTACATATCTTCTTTATATTTTAGATAGGATGCAATTTTTATCAAGTGCTACCAAAACTGACAGATTTAATTTGTCAAACTGCTTGATGGATGACCAATCAATTCTTAGATTGATCTAAATTTGTACACAATCTATCTAAACTATAAAGAAGGTATCTGTAATTTTTCTTTTATTTTGATAACAGCCAAATGTGGTTGATGTCCAATAAATTTGGTGTAATTCCATTTAGTGAACTTCCAATAGGCCTTGTCTTTGTGAAAGTTCCTCAAGTTTAGATGATACACTGGGCAAATTTATTTCATTGAGTATTTCTTGTCTTTCCAAAACAGATGAATAATACATTATGCACAAAGTTGGTGGTTCCATTTTTTTTTCAATGACTATAAATCTTCTGTTTTCTGAAAATACTTCATATCATTGAGAATTTGATTCCATACTATGATTAGATTTGCAATTAAACAGTTTACAATGTACAAAAACAGAATTGTAATATTTCTACTTGCATTTGTTCAGAATTGTTTTCTTTTAATGTATCTTAATTTATGTTGTAAGTCCTACCGCAAAAACTGAATGCGGAAATTTCTCAGGTTGAAATTGATTTTGTCTATGCTGCACAGTTAAAATAGGAACAAAGGCTATTCTTTATTTATGTTGTCACTTGTCAGTCATCTACCTCTGTTAGGCCATCTCCTAAAACAGATAATTTTATTCCATAATGATATAACACACGATTTGTTGAGAACTGGTTATTTTGAATGTAATTAAATTTTATTGGTAAGTATGAATTTTATTTTGCAAGTCTTACCGCAAAAATGACATGTGATAATTTCTCAGGGTACAATTGATTTTGTCCATCCTCATTGGTTAAAATAGGAACAAGAACTGTCCTTAATTTATGTTGTCAGTTATCTACCTGTGTTAATCCATCTAGCAAAACAGATACATTATTCTAATAATTGTATAACAAATTTGGGCTTGACAAAAGGCTTAGTTGTTGTTGTTGAGACCCTGTAGAAAGCAATTTGAAGGTACGAGTGATGGGTTGGTGGCATTTCCTGTCATAGTGGGTGATTTTGCTTTCCTCTTAGTTAGACAGCAAAGCAATTACAATTAAGAGTTAAAAATGTTTTTCTAGGTTTAAATAGCTTTTAGATTATGAAAGAATTGTTACCCAAGATATAAACTATGATCACTTAGGTGTGTCATAAATCAGGAAGAATTCAAGTACCATGGTGTAAAAATTGTGTTCAATATTTCACCATTTCGTTTTTTTAAGCGGGTATTGGTAAAGAGTATATAATTGAACTAGCATGCATATAAAGGAATAGCTCCTTAAGAGTTTGGTACTGTTTGGCTTCAGTTCTTGTCAATTTTTTTTTCCCACTTGGAGCTGTTTTAATTTATTAATAGCATGAATTGGTGAGTCTGGTTGAAAATTTCACTTGGGTTCCAGTCTCCTATCTTGATTCCACTTGTGTTGATTTCTATTTAATTATATAGTGAGAGCTTTTTCTTGCGAGGTTTTAAGAATCAATTAAGTAATTCTCAAAAACTCAAGTTATACCTGATTCAAATTTGATCTATTATTGAACAACAATGATAAATCATTCAAAGAAATTATATGAGTTTTTACAGAACTTTATTAACAGAAATTATATGAGTATATTCATATAATAATTACATAATATTAATTTTAAAAAGTAAAAAGACAAAATAACTTGTACTTTTTTAACCGATGATGAGGAAAAGAAAAATTTGGGTAAATTCAATTCTTGTTAATGGTAAAATAAAATAATTGGTTGAAAGGTTGCAATGAAGTGTCCTTGTGAGTTGTGACTCGGAATCTGAATAAATAAGTTTTGAGTTTGAAATGTGAAATAACTTCTATCCACATAATATCTGATGCTTTGTTGATGGTACAGAACTCTGCTTTTCTGGATATGTCAAGACTAAATGAAATGGAAAGCGCTGCTGATGAACTCAGGGATATGCGCTTGGACATTGATGGAATGAGCTACGAGGTAACTTTTTGTTTGTATTTTACTTCTTTGCATTTTGTTGGGTACATACACTATTTACATGGAGGAGTAGAGGAAAAGACCACATGGAAAGAAACTAGACTATATCGTATAGTATATACAAATGGATAGGATAGAGCGGTAAGTGTTTTCTTCTTTGTTTGTTATGAGGCATGTATGCTATTGACAAGCACCTTTTAGTATTTCATTTTAATAAGTATAGAGTTTATGTGATAAGTATTAATATGTCATATGTTATTAGTGAATTGAAATGTAGAATGCTTTAATTAATAGCCTGGTTTTGTTATAACTTGTGTTTCTTGTTACCATGTCTCATAGCTGAAAGAGGCTTACATAGGTGTATGGAAGGTAACAGCAATTGGATGGCATTTTAATCTTTTTGTCTGCCCTTGACCTCAGCAAATATTTGTGTTTGACTATTTCTGCAGTTTGAACATTAACTGTGTGATTTGACAGAGGAGAAAATGTAAATGAGGGTGGATTTGTCATCTTACTGGAAAATGTTAATTGCTATGTACAGAGTAAATGCTCTCTGTAAATAGCTTTCCCTCGCTTTGTAGGGATCTGGGGATTTTTGGGAACTGAGGAAGGTGAGGGGAGGGGAAGAGAGAGATCCGACTAGTAGAAGGATGAGATTGTTCTGGTTCCTGCATTGTATTGGTAGTGAACCAGATCATTGCAGTATTGAAATTGGTACTTGATATCCTTTCAATTTTGAAACCGGTAGGGTAACTAATTCTTGCAAAAGTTTCCAATCAAGTAACTAACCCTGTAATTTTTCTGTTTTAATACAGGAGCTTTTGGACTTGGAGGCGAGGATTGGTGATGTGAAAACCGGCTTGAGCAAAGATTTTATTGTAAATAATTTGAGAACTCACTTACATGAGGCTGATGGATTATCTTCAGATTCTGATGATTCACGGGACGACACTTGCATTATATGCCAGGTATATTTTATTTTAATGTTCATGTTTGGAATGTTTGTCCATATGGATATGCTTGTAAGTTTTCATACTGAAAGCCAACATGGTCTAACCAAAATTGTGATGCAAATCAAACTTAGTTATTGTAAATTTAGTCATTGTAGTGAGTAGTGACCCTCATCAGCTACATTTTACTTACCTGTAGTATGCTTTCATTTTCTTTTCTTATAGTATGCTTCCTTGTTATGCTTTTGTTGACACAAGGGGAAAAGATGAAGGCTATTGTCAGTTTCAGGGAGCTTGTTCAGATTGAAATTACATAATGTTACGTCCTTCCTTTGTGTGGCATTTCCATTTTGGCCCCTGCATGGAAAAATTTAGGAATGTTCGCATTGTTGTAGTTGGATAGAATTTAGTAACGTGTGTCAATGGCGATGCTAAATTAACATGTAAGGTTTGATTAGTACCTAAATTGTTTATTAGCTCATGCGTCTCTGATAAATCCTCTGAAGCATGAAATAGTCTCGACAAGTAGTTTATTGGAAACAGACTTTTAAGTAAAATGCCAGAGAAACGCACAATGGATAAGCTGTAGTTTATTCAGTGCTGGTACCCATTGCCTTCTTTTAACAAATCTAATTCAAGGCTGTCACTAGCCAATATTGCCAGAGAACTGCAGCTTAATTCCTGCTAAAGTGCAGCAATGTTTATTTTATTAACTATGTATTGTTTTGTAGGGGGAATATGATGTGAAAGAATGTATTGGAACCCTTGATTGTGGGCACATGTACCACTCTGATTGCATCAAGCAGTGGCTGGTGCTGAAGAACCTGTGTCCCATATGCAAAAAAGTGGCTCTATCGGATAGAAGAGATGGCTAGAGAGGGAGAGCGAGACTTTTTACTTTCTTTTTTAATTTATAAAAAACATCCTCCTAAATTTTGTAAATAACTATGGCGGATGTTGGCCTCCCTAACATTTTATTGGTTCTCTTTGTTGTTTAGTATGTCTAAGCAAAATATTGTACAGGTACAGTTTTTGTTATTTTTTCAATGTAGAGATGTTCATGACCTGTTGATATTTCTTATTTGTCTTTGTAGCTTTCTCTTATGTCTTAGAAAGTGGCATCACTTGATTATTTTGCTAATTGTGGATAGTTTGCTTTATAAAAAACTTTCAGCTGCAAAAATTGACCATAAGCGTCTTTTGTATGTTTTGTTTTCGATTTTTTTTTTCTGAACTTGTACCTTTGTGTTTAGCTCCTATGAATTCTTTTTTTTTTTTGAATTGGGCTCCTATGAATTCTTGAAATCTCTGTTCCTATTATTTTTTTTTTTCTTTTTTGACATGAATTGACCGGCTTTTGCAAAATTAAATGTTACCATTTTTTTAATAGTTGCTTTTTAATAGGATCCCGAAAAGTATTTTGTCTCCTCTTTTATACTGACTTCACAGTTATTCTAAACATAAGTTTTTCTAGAAACCCACTAAACAAAGGATTTAGTGATTTACACATGCCGCTAAAAGGTCTGAGTTGTTTATGGTTTTTCTTGTCAATGTGGTATTTCTGTGCCTTGATGGTCTGGGTTTCCTCTTGTTTTGTTTTACAAAAATGTCCGATTTGATTTGGATCCCTAGCATTGTCATAGAATTGTTAGATGCATGTTGACAATTGCATTGGGCCGGCTGATTATGGTCTCGCTAATCATTAGATTAGATAAGTGTAGATCATCTACAAAGAATTTTCCTGCTCAAAGAGCTGGCGTTTTCTTATTGATTGGTACGACTAAATAGTCATGATCTGATATCCCGAGTCCCGACCTCATACCTGTTGGGCTTTTCAGTGGAAAAAAATATAAGAGCGAATAATATTAGTTCTTCCTAAGAAATGTGGTGTTCATTTGAATGGATAAGAGGGTTTAAAGGCAGGATTACATACATTCATATATCAAATTATTATATATAAATTGTTTGTAATAGTTTTAATAATTCAATTTTTGTACATTTATTGATGAGCTGCTACTGACTTGATCTCAACAATTGTTACTAATTCTCACTTAAAGCATGTGTCATGGTAGTACACTCATATAATTACACCTAAGTGAGGCAACAATACATGTTCAGATGAGAGGAATAGTTATTAGTTCGGAATAGTGATTATTTTGAAGTCAACATAAAATTGCTCAGATGCGAATGACAGTCAACATAAAATTGCTTATTTAATTCATCTTAATTATTCGCATTAATGTAATTCTTCACGCAAATGCATCCACAATAGATATATACTAACGAGCAATAATCTCAGTCTGTATTTAAGCCCTTTTTGCCTTTGTATATTCAATGGTTTTAACCTAGTTGATCCGACCCAGCAACCCGTTTAGGATATCAATGAACCAAAATGTCAACATCTCCTGACTCCACTGCATCACTGTGCGCACAGTCTTACACAAAATTGCGCACAGACAATCCAGCATAAAAAACCCTAGCCAAGACCCGCTTATATATAAACCATCAGATCGAGCGCCTCCCTCTAAACCCAAACCCTAGCCGCTGTCTCTCTTTCGTTACCTCTCTCCACTCTTTTTTTTCTCAAACAACAACAATGGCGGAAACCCTTATCCTGCGCGGTGTGCTACGCGGCCACGACGACTCGGTGACGGCCATCGCCGTGCCGATCGACGGCCAGGCGAGGATCGTCTCCTCCTCCCGTGACAAGTCCGTTCTCGTTTGGAATCTCGAACCTAGTGCCTTGTCCGCCGTAGGATCGGTCGCAGAGGGAGAGACCGACCCCACGGCGCTCGGAAAGCCCTTCAAACGCCTCACTGGTCACTCCCATTTCGTTCAGGCATGATTTTACGTCTTATCTTATTAGATCTAGGTGATTTGTATTGAAATGTATCGTTGAATTATAGGAGTTGTTTCCTATTTAAGTCCGATTGGTTGAGAGTTTTACCTTGCGTTTTGTTTGATCAAATATGCCTATGCTGGAGATGGATAATTGTTTCCTCAACTTGAGCTGGTTGCCCTTTGAAAAGATATAATTATGTAATGAATTCTAAAAGTTTAAACGTTCTAAAATCTTCCTTTGGGAATAAATACAAAAATACTAGCTAAGAGAAGTGAATATTGGTATGTAAGGTTGGTAATGTAGGATATCCAGTATGAGGTACATGGTTTTGAAGGATTGAATTATCTGAGTAAGTTGAGTACAGTTAAACTACCTAATTAGTCACTGGTCTGAAATTATGCCAAGCTGTCCTCTGCTTTTATTTCACGATGTTTTTGCATGTTAGATGTTAAACTAAAATCATAGGATTATAGTGTTTAGTCCTAATTATGAATTAAACTAATTTTAATAGAAACAAATGTCATTATTATAATGAAAATTTTTACTTATGCAGGATGTTGTGCTTTCATCTGACTCTATGTTTGCATTGTCATGCTCGTGGGATGGTGAGTTGAGGCTGTGGGATCTGTCAACTGGGGCCACCACTCGGAGGTTTGTGGGCCATGGCAAGGATGTGCTTTCAGTAGCATTCTCCTTTGACAACCGTCAAATTGTCTCTGCCTCTAGGGACCGCACAATCAAGCTCTGGAACACCCTTGGAGAGTGCAAGTACACCATCCAGGTATGAAGAAATGGTATCATCAATATATTATTCGATTACACAATGATAAAAAGTAATTAATAAGTTACTTATCTGTGCATCTACAAACATCATCAAATGATTTTCACCTTAGAATATGTATGTTTACTTGCAATGAACCAATAAATGTCTTCACCTCCTAAATATTAGTCGAAGCAGAGCATGGGCTAATTTCCTTTTTTGTTGGGTTTATAATTGTACACATTTTGTAGGTATTCTGTACAATGTATTCTAAATCTAAAATTTGCATGTATTCCCTTTCAAATTTAAAATGTTTTGTCAGGTTATTAGTTGTGATCATTATTAATATAATGTAGAAGATATAAGTAGGCGTGGACACTTTGCATGCATTTCTCTATGTATGATGGATATAACAGTTGGCATTTTCATATGCAGGATGCTGATGGTCACACTGAGTGGGTTAGCTGTGTCCGCTTCTCCCCCAGTGCTGTGGCACCAGTTATCGTCTCTGGCTCATGGGACCGCACTGTCAAGGTGTGGAATTTGGCAAACTGCAAGCTTCGCTTCACTCTGACAGGCCACACTGGCTATGTCAATGCTGTTGCTGTCAGTCCTGATGGTTCTCTCTGTGCTAGTGGTGGTAAGGATGCTGTTACACTCCTGTGGGACCTTGCTGAGGGCAAGCGTCTTTACTCTCTTGATGCTGGTGCCATTATTCATTCTCTTTGCTTCAGCCCCAACAGGTATTCTTCTATCTTTCATTTTAATGATGATTTTGAAATTATTCGTGGGTTGTCAAGCTGAAGTCTTGTTGTTGTTCAGGTACTGGCTGTGTGCTGCGACAGAAAAGTGCGTGAAGATTTGGGACCTTGAGAGCAAGTCCATCGTGCAAGAGCTCAAGATTGAGCAAATAACCAAAAACAAGGTAATTTTATATAATTATTAAACTATCAAACACAATATGGAGGTTGATAACTCCATTAAGAATTTTGATTTTTTTTTTTTCTATTCAGGTTTGAGTTTCTAATCAAGTTTTGTAAAATTTATTGTAGAACACATACTGCACAAGTTTGAACTGGAGTGTGGATGGAAATACCCTTTTCACTGGCTATTCAGATGGTACCATTAGGGCTTGGGGTGTGATCGGCAACTACTACAGCCAATAGGCATTTTAAAAGAGTAGTTGTCTTATGAGATTCCTTTTTATCTTTTATTATTTATGTTGCTCCAGTTGTTTATTTTGTGTTGTCCTTGGCAAGACCTGTGAAATTTAGGCTTTAATGGATTAGTGTTTTGGCGTTAAGTTTTTATGTAAGCTGAAATTTTGTACCTCTTTTTGGTAGATACTTGAGCAAGTTCTTATACTGTCTTCTTTGGTATTTAAAGAAGTCAATCGGATTTTTTTTTTTTTTTTTTTTTGCTAAGATATGACTGATGTCTTCAAATTAATGTCTGTGGTGCCGTTGAGAGAAAGGTAATGTCATTCATTTTTATTTATGTGATGTGAAATCGAGTGAAAGGGCTGCACTTTGAGGAATCTCAAATGAGATCTTTCTGGTATTTTCAAATTCTAGGCTGACATTGATAAAGACTTGTTCAAGAACACTTTTCCCCTATGGGGGCGTTTGGATGGGTTAGGAATAAGGAAGAACTATTCCGAGCGGAAAATGTTGTTTGGATGATGTGTTAGGAATAAGGAATGTATGTGTGGTAAAACAAGGGATGTGTTAGGAAGAGTGCTATTTTGGGCAGAAATAGTTTCACCTTTGGCCTAATGCGTTTGGATGTTTAAGAATAACTCTTTCTAATTTTCCGTCTAGGAAGGGTTATTCCTAGCTCATCCATAATATATTTCTATAAATATATTGTCATTTGGTAATGTCATTGACGAAATGTTTTCAAGCACAGTTTGTCCTGTATATGTATTTCTAAAGGCTGAATTACGATAAATATAAGCGTATTATCACTTGTTCTTGACCTTTGATCCCACCTGTGACAAAACGGAAAAAAAAAATATTATCATTTGTTCTGAGGTACAAGAATTGGAAATGATTCTATTTTTATACTTAAATTATTCTACTGATATAAAACTTAAAAAAATGATACGTTGATGTGTTCTGCATATTGTCTGCCTTTCGGTCTTGTTTATTTCTATTTCTATTTAAATTAATATAAATAGAGGTAGACTAAAATCAGACACGACTGACGGATGGATCCGTCAGTCGCGATTATATCTTAACTTTTGAGGTTTTAATCGCTAATCCGAACCGTTTGATGTGTTATATATATTGGAATCTCATCGGAGACCAAAATTTATATTTTTTTGAATTTGTTTACTACTTTTTTAGATTTTTAAAAATTAGTGTTATTGAAGGTCCAGAATTGCTTAGATTAAAAATTTTGTAAAATACCAAAAAATTACATAAAATGTAAAATTTGATCCCAACGAAATTTTAATATGGAGAGCACATTGAACGGTTCAGATTGACCGTTAGAATCTCAAAAATTGAGATTTCATCGTAGCTGATGGTCTCATCTGTCAGTCGCAACTGATTTTAGTCCACCTCATATAAATATGAATTGTGAGAAAGTGCCTAAAGGCGTTATAAATAAGTGAAGTCCTACCGTCCGATGCTCCATTGTGCCAGTTTGAAGAAAAACGAAAGAATCATAGAATGGCTGTCCATGTTTATTCTATAATATATAGCTGAAATAAAACCGGAACCTAGATTTGTCGGTACTTTACAACGAAGAGTTCACCAACTGCAGTTTATATAGCGAGAAGGTATGTACTATGTAAAGATAATTTCTAATGATGTACCACAAGAGAGATGGCATGGAATCGTATCCTCTGGATGGCGGTCCAAAGGATCTTTTTGGACTTCTTTAATTTCTGTCCGTCCGATCACTAATGGATGCTCCGTGATTAATATCTGGCCTGTCGAGATTCATGTGGGCTGTATAATTCAGCCCGTTCAGATTAAATCAGACGGTTTAGATCAAAAGAAGTCCACTGGACGTTTTAAAAAAAAAAGTCAAGAGGATACTGGTCCGTATCTCCACAGGGTATGAACTTGATAAAATAAAAAGAAGTATATTTGAATGTGTGGAGGAAAAAATGATCTTAGAATGATGAACCTCTCCATCAGTACAGGCCTCTTTCTTAACGGTTTAAACGCTAAAATTCAATGGTAACGGATAGCGTTTTTCAGTAACTATCTAAATAAATGAGAGAGTTGTTATGAAATTAATAAATATGTGGATTGTTCATCTTCATATTCCCACTAATCATTTATCTCCACTACACATTTATTTTTCATGATCTCCACTAATTATTTATTGATCATTATGTAAGGTCTCATATTGTAGCCTATAAATAGAGGCATTGTACATTTGTATGGATGGTTGAAAGAGATAATGAAATTTTGAAATTTACTCTTGAGAATATTGCCTGACTTACTTTTAATACATTGTTTTTTGTTTATTTCTTCCACCTTATTTTACAACACGTTATCAGCACGAATTTGCTCGGAAGGAATCGCAAAATTATTTCCACAAATTGCTACGAAGAAGTTGCAAAAGTTTTGGGTAAGTAAGAATAAATTGCTCAAAGAAATTTTGAGGTAAGTAAAAGATTTGATTGATATCATATAATTTATTAATTTCAATTTTATTTGAACTTTTGATTGCTATAACTTTTTTGTTTGAAATTTTATAAAAATCATTCCCTGAAGTGAATGATGACAAAATAATAACTAGAAGATATTATTGAAACTTGAAAGTTTATCAAGAATCCGAAGTTCTTATTACATGAGAACCTGAAGTTCATATTTCGATTTAATGTTATTTAGAACCTGAAGTTCATAATCATTTAAATAATTTATTTAGAACCGGAAATTCTTGTTATTTGAAGTAATTTATTTAGAACTGGAAGTTCTCAATATTTGAATTATTTTTTTAGAACCAGAAGTTCTATTAGAAAATTAATATAACAAGAAGTTATGGAGCACCACTGAATATTATTAAATAAATAATCTAAAGTTATTATTCAAAGTTGAAATTTTTATCAAAGAACCAGAAGTTCTATTTATTAAATAACCAGAAGTTATTATAAGATACTGGATGAAAAATAATATGAAGTTATTCCCAATTTAATATATTAGCACTTATTATTAGTCATTGAATGAAATATAACCTGAAGTTATTTCAAGTAAATTATTTAAATTCCGCAGTCAAACGATTTAATAACCAGAAGTTATTAAATAAAATTTTTGCTATAACCTGAAGTTATAACGCTAAATTAGAATTATTATTATTATTATTCTTTCTCTCTTTATTTATTCATTTTATTTATTTATTTACTTATGTCTGTTTCATTTACCATAACCTGAAGTTATGACATTAGTAATCTAAAGTTATCATAGTAATAACCTGAAGTTATGATATTAATAACCTGAAGTTATGATGAAAGCATGTTAGTACTTTTGAAGAGTTTTCAAAGAAAAATATCACCATCATAATCTAAAGCTCGTTATAACATGTGAGATTATATGAATTTCAAATCTGACCGCGAGTATAATTCACCGTAATTTATATTTCAAATTTGCTCCTGTAGTAGCAAAAGATACTCAAAGTTAGTATCATATCTTCTAAATGCAAAGAAAATAACGAGTTCCCAATAAATTAATCAACAAGTATGATTCACGTGAAAATTCATTTCCTGAAGCGAATGTGATTATATATGAATATATGATATTGATATGGTCGCATTAATTTTTGCAATGAAAAAATATAAACGCCTTGAAGATGTTATGATATATGTGGTATAACAAAATATTGATAACGTAACAGCAGTACGTCCAAATAATATTATCAAGTTTCATCGTAGGAATTTTAAATTTATGTTTAATTTTTATATTATGAACATGTTAATAAATAAAAGTAAATTTATTTTTACTTTTCTTTTATTTCAAGAGAAAATGACTGACGCAATATTAAGTAAAGAAGATTCATTTTTGGTTGATAGCAGAACTACAAATACAATATTGAAAAGTAAGAAATATTTTTTGCAATTGCATTCTGGTATGACTAACATTCAAACTATATCTGGCTCAAGCAATATTATTGAAGGCTCCGGAAGAGCTTGTATTTTGTTACCTGAAGGAACAAAACTAATAATAGATGATGCATTATATTCGAGTAGATTCAAAAGAAATCTACTAAGTTTTAAAAATATTCGAAAGAATGGTTATCATATTGAAACTATGAATGAAAGAAATTGAGAATATCTTCATATCGTATCTATTATAAATGGCCAGAAAAAGATTATGAAAAAATTACAAGTATTGTCTAATAGACTATATGGTACTTATATAAGTACAATAGAATCAAATATGGTTACTAACCGGAAGTTAGTTGATCCAAAATTATTTACATTATGGCATGATAGATTGGGTCATCCAGGAAATATTATGATGAGGAGAATAATAGAAAGTGCAAATCGACATTCCCTAAAGGACCTGAAGATCCTGTTATCAAAAGAATTGACATGCCAAGCATGCTCTCTTGAAAAACTAATTACTAGGCCATCTCCAAATAAAATTGGATCTGAAGCTCTATCATTTTTAGAACGAATTCAATGAGATATATGTGGACCTATAACACCTCCATGTGAACCATCTAGATATTTTATGATTTTAATTGATGCATCAATGCGTTGGTCACATGTGTGTTTATTAGCAACAAGAAATGTTGCATTTGCTAGATTATTAGCATAAATTATCCAATTGAGAGCTAACTTTATTATTAGCATAAATTATCCAATTGAGAGCTAACTTTCCGGATTATCAAATTAAAATAATTCGACCTGATAATGCAGGAGAATTTACATCCCAAGCTTTTAATGATTATTGCATGTCTATTGGGATTACTATAGAATATTCAGTGGCACATGTTCATATACAAAATGGTCTAGCAGAATCGTTTATTAAAAGGTTACAATTAATAGCTAGATCATTACTTATGAAATCTAGTTTACCATCTTCTGCATGGGGACATGCTATATTACATGCTGCTGCACTAATTAGATTAATGCCAACTGTCGATCATAAGTATTTCCCGTTACAATTGGTCTCCGGAAGAGAACCAAATTTGTCCCATTTAAAAGTATTTGGTTGTGCAATATATGTTTCAATTTCTCCTCCACAACGCACAAAAATGGGACCTCAAAGAAGACTGGAAATTTATATTGGTTTTAACTCTCCTTCTATTGTCAAATATTTAGAACCATTAACAGGAGATGTTTTTACAGTAATATTTGCTGATTGTCATTTTGATGAATCAATATTCCCAAATTTAGGGGAATGAAAACAAAAACTGGATAAACAAGTGACATGAAATTCACCATTATCTTATCTTGACTCCCGAAGTGGTCAATGTGAACTTGAAGTTCAAAAGATTATAAATTTATAAAGAATTGAAAATGAATTGTCCGACGCATTCACAGATATAAATAGAGTCACTAAATCACATATTCCAGCTATAAATGCACCTGCTCGAATAGATATTACAAAGATATCAAATGAATTTCATGAACGTAGAAAACGTGGAAGACCAATTGGTTCTAAGGATATAAATCCACGTAAAAGAAAAAAATAGTATAAAGCAGCTGGTAAAACCCCAGAAGAGATTTATAAGGTTCCAGAAGAAACTAAATCTCCAGAAGAGATTAATAAAATTTCAGAAGAAATTAAATCTTTAAAAGAGATTAAGAAAGTTCTAGAAGAAACTAAAATCCCAGAAGAGGTTGATGAAGTTCCAGAAGAAACTGAAGTACCAAATGATTATGAGATTTCTATAAATTATGTAAAAACTAGTACAATATTGAACAGAAATGAAACTCATGTGGATGAAATTTTTATATTCACTATAGCTAGTGATGTTATAAGCGAAAATGATAATATGCCAAAAACTATAGAAGAATGTAGGCACGGAAATGATTGGCTTAAATGAAAAGATGCCATACAACCTGAATTAAATTTACTTAACAAACGACAAGTATTTGGACCAGTAGTCCAAACACCTAAAAAGGTTAATCCTGTAGGTTACAAATGAGTATTTATCATTAAAAGAAATGAAAAAAATAAAATTGTGAGATACAAAGCAAGACTAGTGGAACAAGATTTTACACAAATATATAGAGTATATTATGAAGAAACGTATTCACCTGTAGTGGATGCAATAATTCTCAGATTTTTAATAGGTCTCACAGTCACAGAAAATCTAAAAATGCAACTTATGGATGTTGTCATAACATATTTATATGGTTCACTTGATAGTGACATATATATGAAAATTCCCGAAGGATTAAAAATGCCAGAAGCATATAGATCAAAATCTAGAGAAATGTATTCCATAAAATTAATTTTTTTTTTATATGGACTAAAACAATCATGTTGAATGTGGTACAATCGACTTAGTGAGTATTTTTTAAAAGAAGGATATAAAAATAATTTAGTTAGTCCATGTGTTTTTATTAAAAAATCAAATTTAGGTTTTGCAATAGTTGCGGTTTATGTTGATGATTTAAATATTATTAGATCTCCTGAAGAAATTTGAAAATACTGCAAAATTGTTGAAAAGAGAGTTTGAAATGAAAGATTTTGGTATAACTAAATTTTGTCTCAGCCTGCAGATCGAGCATTTAAAGAATGAGATATTTATCCATCAATCAAATTATACAGAAAAAATATTAAAAAAATTTAATATGGATAAAGCTCATCCCTTGAGAACACCAATAGTCGTACGATCGTTAAATGCATAAAATGAACCTTTTCGTCCCCAAAAAAAATGATGAAAAAGTACTTGGTTCTGAATTACCATATTTAAGCGCAATTGGCGCGTTATTATATCTTGCAAATAATACAAGACCTGATATTACATAAGACGCGATCTCAGTCAGGATATGTATTTACTTATAGTGGAGCTGCAATTTCATGGTTGTCGATAAAGTAAACCCTAACTGCCACATCATCAAATCATGCTGAACTAATTACTTTATATGAAGCAAGTCGAGAATGTATTTCATTAAGGTCAATAATCCAAAATATTTAAGAAGAATGTGGACTTGAAAATATCAAGAAAAATCATACTCTATTATATAAAGATAATGCAGCTTGTATAGCGCAAATAAAAGAAAGATATATCAAAGGAGACCGAACTAAGCACATTGCACCAAAGTTCTTCTGGACAAATAATCTACAAAAGGATGGTATAATAGATGTTCAGAAAATCCAATCATATAACAATTTGGCCGAGCTATTCACAAAATCTTTGCCAACAAGTGTTCTTGAACAACTCAGAAAGAAGATAGGTCTACTGTTGGAGTTATGTCCTAGAAGTCAATGATTTAATGACTTAAATATTAGTTTATGTTATGGATGATATTTTATCATCTGTTCCTAGGTTTATTATTGACAGATCATTCAGGTTGAGGATCTGAATTGTGGATCTCTGTGGATCATTCTTTAGAATGACAATAATAAATCTAAATGGTCCATAATCTTGATAATTAACAAGGAACATTAATTATCTTATAAGATTAGTATGCAAGTTAAGTGATGATTAAGTTCTACAAATCATAGGTAAAGAGTTGCCAACTTAATTGCATATGTGTATGTTATGGAACATAGCACAGGACTTGACCCAACGAAATAAATGTATGGATTGTGTTATGTGTCATTATTTATTTCGTTATGATTTTGGTTCTAAGTTTGAGATGTTTATCTTTTCCACATGAGGATAGGTTCAATAAATATCGTCTACCGTTGATTCCTGATAAGGGCTGCTATACGGACTTTATTTATGTTCTCTTGAATTGTGCGGGGAAAAGCTAATCATCAAGAAAACCGTATGTCCCTCATTAATTCGCTTAGTGAGTGACGATATCTGTTTGGGCCCCTTGATGGAGATAGATTGTTTGCATGCAACTTTATACAATTATCTCTAGATCAAGAAACGTATAATCTGCAAGAATGACACGTTCCAATCTTGGATTATACAATGATATCGTGAGACATAAGAATCAAAATAGGGAAATACTTTTATTCTCTTATGCAGGATTTAAATACTGTAGCAGTACACTATTTATGCGAATTGGGAATCATAACGTGTTGCTAGATACCGCTTATGATTATTGGAATTAAATAACGATTTAATCCCATGTCCAACTTAGCATAAATCCTCAAAGGGTCACACAAAATAGAGTTTTGACCAAGACAGTGCATTATTTATTTATTTATTCGCAACAGTGCGTATTGCGGAAATATGATAAGTTGATTGATTAATTATATACCGTTATAATTAATTAAGTCAAATGGATCATATGGAAATAAATTAATGCATTAGCTAATCCTAGAATAATTATTAATTAGTTAATAATTAGTTTAGCTCAACACAATTTAATATAAATAGTTATATTAATTTATTGGGCCAATATGTATGTATTAAATATATAGCCCAATTGAAGAGCATTTGGAGTAGCATCTAATTATGTGAATTAGAGGCTTAATTAATAGAGTTGAGAGGCCCATTTGAGCCCATTAATGGCCAGCCACAAGAGGTAGGTGGGATGGCATTCTTGTAAATAGATGGTTGGTGGTAGGTAGGGATTGTGCACTATATATAGAGATGTATAGATACAAAATTGAGGCTTCTCTCTTCCCTAACCCTAGCCGCCACCCTTCCCCTCCCTCTTTGGCCGCCGGCCTCACCTCTCTCTCTCTCTCCATTTGCTCATGGGTTGAGCATATTCTCTCCACCTATTAAATAGTTAATTAAGGAAGAAGAGAGAATACCTTAGGATTAGCTTCGTTCTAATCGAATCGCTAGCACGAATCGATTTAGATATTGGTTAATCTCTAGGTGGACTCGAGGCGGCCGTCAACCATGGTGGAGGCGCAAGGAGAGCACTCCACCGACTCCTACGCCATTGGATCGAGCCCCGCGGATTCGATTTCGCGGGAGGTACAAATCCAAACCCTTTCTCTTGTGTTGATTGACTTTTGCACTAGATCCTCGCACTTGTTTGTGGTTAATTAAGTGTAATTAGCTTCAAAATTAAAATTTGTGCACTTTCTAACAGTGGTATCAGAGCCAGGTTGTGCTTAAGTTATTTTGACACTTAATTAAGAGAAATTGGTTAATTAATGGATTAGTAGAGTTGATGCTATTGCTTGCTGTCTGGAAACAGCAATTTCTGTGTTGTTTTGCGTTTTTCGCTATGAAATGTTCTCTGAAAATTTTTTCTGTCAACTAGAAAGTTGTAGATCTGTGGATTGTGATTCTTTTGGCGTTGGATTCACATTTTTTTGAAATTGTATGAATTTACTGTGAATAAAATGGCAACGGTGCGCAGAACCAGTTTCTGCTTGCACTGTTCTGTTTGAATGGCTTAAAAGATTTATATTTTGAATATAAGTACCAGTGTTCTTTGGCTAGATTTAAAGAGGACTTGAAACTCTTTCTGGACATGTATAGAATGTTGCATGGTTCAGATTAATTCGTGGGTTTTCAAGTATGAAAAGAAAGATCTCGTCAGATCTGATTTATTGAACAAACTGATTGTTCTAATAAACTGTACCAACTGAGAACTCTTTCTGGAAAATTGTTTGAATAGAGTTGTTTACTTTTAAGTTAGGATTCCAGGAAAATTAATTTCATAATTTTTCATGGAAGTTTGGTACCTCAACCAGGTCAAACTTTTTCGGTCGACAGTCTGTTCCAGTACAGGTCTAGTCGATTGTTAAGCTTGTAACTTGAATTTCTTAAACTGAACTTAGTGGTTTTCTTTTCATGAATAGTTAGCCAATAGATTAAACAAGTTTTTCTATGTATACTGTATATATAAAAACTGGATGGAAGGTGATCTTTCAGACCGGATGGTTGAGAAGAAAAACAGAATATCTCAAAACGGTGTTTTCGCGCACTTGTTTCAGATTTGTCTTTTTTTATTCTCTCAGATGGTTTATGATCTCTTCCTGAATTTTTGACTGGTAATTACAATCTAGACAAGAAGCTTATATAAATTATTTCATATTTTTTGGAGACCGAAAACTGTGGATTTTGTCGTGTCCCATTAGATACTTTTTTTTATCAAAGTATTATTTACTAATTATTCAAACTAGTTGAAAAAGTAATTAGGATACTCCTTGTGTGATCTCCTTTCAGTTTTTTGATGATTGAAAAGTTTTCAAAAGAAATTTAAACAAGTTTGGTTGTTTGAAATTTGAGCATTTACACACGGAAATTGCGAATGGCAAATAATACGCAAAGACACTTGAAAGTCATTAATTATAAACAAATTACACTAGTGGATAGACTTGTGCTAACTTTGTTTTGTAGGAGGATGTGGGTTTAGTATGGCTCATGATTCAATGCCTTGTGGTTTGTAAATTGAATGCATGTGTGATTGCGTGTAATAAGGCCTTTGGTGCCATTAATTAATTTTGATTAATTTTGTGTAACTTGTGTGGCTTGCATGCCCCTAAGGTTAGGATGGGAATAGAAATTTACACATGTAATTTTGTTCCTTTATTTTATATAGGATTTAGATCCATATATAATTTAGTGGGAGGGACAAAGATTAGATTAGTTTTGCTACATGGAGATGCGGCGAAAACTAATGCAAGCGGGAGCCATACAAACCCACAACAATGCTTGAGATGCTTTATTATGTGAAAGTTTGTGGATGCTATGAATGTCATAGGATAGGTATGGGTGTATGTTTACACGACCACCAAACAAGAGTCACATAATTGTTTGTCCCATTAATTTGATTAAGTCAACCGCCCTCCTTCTCTCTATCCCCTTCACGTCGTTCGGTGCCAAATGACGTTTTCTCGCCGACGCGGGACGTCTTTTGGTTAACCCTCGAAGTCGGGGTGTAAATCGGATTTACTAGGAGCAAATAGAGAGAGGTTACTTATCGATGGACCCTAATCGGATTGGACATCGGGGCGAAGTTTGTGGATGTACATGAGACATTTCACAAACCAAGAGTCATATGGTTAATATGATTGGTTGGAGAACCTACCTTATCTAGTTGTTTTGGTGTTATGCCGACGCTGGCCCCATCTCAACGAAAATAGAGATCTTGGATAACCAACTACATTTGGGACATTAAATAAATGTAGTGGAAGTTTTATTTGTTATAAATAAAACATTTGCATAAACTAAATGACCTTAAATTGATTTTGTTATAGATGTTAAAATTGTTAATTTTGTTGCGATCAATCTTTGAAAAAAAAACTTAAATATATCAATTCCCAAAACTTTACTCAAACTACCCGAACGTAATATCGCGATGATTGATTGACTTTTGACGAAAAGTTATTCAATAAAGCGTATGACTAATATCCTCATTTGAAATTTCTAGACCTTTGAATTAACGAATTCATATGGACTAGAATTTAACTCCTACGCTCTTATCCACTTACTCAAGAAGGCGTTCTTGGAGAAAGTAGATATTGACTCCATCATTTACGATCGAGTGTGAAGGGCATGAGTTGACCAAGAGATTCTTCTATAAGAAGATATATGAATGTTTCGTTAGCTTACAAATCGAAAGATTTAAGTAGCTAATTGACAACTAGAGATATTACGATCTCCAATGTCAAGGATTGTTGATATTGTCATACGATCTCTTTGGAATTATAAAGGATATAATGTTACCTTTTTCACACTTGTTGATGCAAATAGGTAATTGGTTAAGTATTCAAGAAATACTTCACCAAGGTATGAGTTGACATTTCGAGACCCTCAATTGTGACTATGTGTCACATGAGTTGTTTCATTTACTGTTTATGGGAGGTATTTGAAAGGTTGTTCGAAATACCATGATTGTAATGTTCTAATCCTAAAAGTGTATTTGTCGTTCAAATTATCTCATTATCTCTAATTCACACTAGTAACTTGATACTAGTTCATATGCTCGCATTTAACGAAATGTGTTGGCAATGAAGAATAAGAGACACTTCGAGAGACGTAAAGCAAACTCCGTATAGGAAATGACTTGTTCGTCTAAGTCATTACCATTGGATACGTAGAGTTATCTTTATTAAGAGTTTGTTTAAGAATTGAAGGTTACATACCTTAATCCTAACCTCTCAAAATATTATCTCCATTTCATATTCGATGATGGACGATTATGTTATTTTATTATGGATATGTTTATATGATTTCATGCATCTTGATCGAATTTGCTTGAAATAGATAAACATGTTTTTGAATGACAAACAGGATGCGTAAGACTTGACTTAAAGTGTTTGACTTTTATGTGTAATAGCCGCTTAGTCATAAATAAACGAGAATCGCATTATGAGAGTCTACGTAACGTAGAGCTCGTAGTTCAATTCGATTTCTCATCAATTGTTATATGCGAATCATGTTTGTTAATTGACAAAAGCGCCTTTGACCTACAAAGGTTTAAGGACAAGTGACTTGATTAGGACTTATACATATCGATGTATATAGATCTATAAGTACTTGTGAAATAAAAGGTTGTTTATACTTTATTACTTGACCAACGATCATTGTAGATATTAACATATCTATTTGATAAGGTATAAGTATGAATCTTTTGATTAGTTCAAAGGAGTTCAAGAGTGAAGTTAAAAGACCGTTCAAGGAAAAGAAAAAGTCTTACAATTAATCATGGTAAATAGTTAAGTCGTATGATTTGAAATATTATCTAAAGAGTATGAAAGTAGTTTCACAACTCGCTCCATGAGGAATAATATGTCCAAGAATGGAGGTATCGAACAATATTTAGTATAGTTCGATCGGTAATAAATCAAATTGACTTATTCGACTCATATTAGGAAGTTATGTTTGAGGACAATATTGTTTACACTGAATAATGTTCCATCGAAGTCTATTGAGAAAGATATTTTACGAGATTTTGATCTCTAACTATATTGGTTCTCAAGATTTGGTGTTAAGAAGCTTATTTCAAGGTTTGTTGACTTATAAGCTTGAACCAAATAAGACACTCTATATTTTGTAGGATACCTTAAGTCGAAAAGACACTACTTCCACGAACATGATAAGAACAAAATAGTTGTTGCTAATCATAACGTAGTCTTAGAGAATAAAATTCTCAAGAAGAAGTAGTGGGAGTAAAGTGAGCATTAAAATAGTTTGTGCGTCACTACAAGAAGTATTCTTATAGAAAACTTGTTACTCTATGCATGGTGCTTAGTGGGAGTTGATCGGAACTTCAATCACAAGCCGTAGTGAAAGGAAGAAGTTTAATAGTACGCTCCTTCCAATAAGGACTCAACCATCTCACGAGTTGATGATGTTCGAGACACTCATGGAATGTAAGGAGTCAAGAATTTATTCTACAAATCGTTGTAGAAATAGTTCATGAACCTTAAGTACCGATCCTACAAAAGTCAACGCGAGTTAATTTCCTGAGCCGTTTGATGCATAGGCTTCACGACATTCTCGTACTTGTCATATGAGAATCCGTTGAGAAATAAGGAAATGATGGAAAGATATGATTCCACATGTATGGTTTAAATCCATACGGTCTTTAAATGCAATCCATGTATAACAACAAGGTATAGACCTTGGTTGATGTTCAAGAATGACCAATCCATCAAGAACGTTTAGATCTTTAATGGAAAGATTGACATGGACGGCAAGTTGACTAAGTACAAAGTACAGCTTCGCGCTTGTAGCTATGTCTAAGTCGATGACGAGTTGACTATGTACTAAGCACGGCTTATTGCTTATAGCTATGTATAAGTCAATAAAGATCGTTCTAACAACAGTTATATTTCGTATATATTGATATATGAAAAAGAACATCAAAACCGCCTTATTCGAATGAATGAAAGAAGATGTTATGTATATGATGCAAACCAAGGTTTTGTTTTTGTGCTAGAAATATATACACACTTCAAGTATCCATTAATGGATTAAAGTAAGTATTGTGAAAAATGGAATAAACATTTTGACAAGGAAGTCAAGGAGTTGAACTTCGTCAAAAGCGTCTTGTATAGACAAGATATTCAGTGGGAGCATGATTGTGTTACTTGTATTGTACAAGGTAATAAGATATTAATTGGGAATAACATTAAGAAAATGAATGTTGTCAAGATCTCATTGGAGAATGTTTTCTCAATAGAGAACTAGGGAGAAATCGCCTAAATCCAAGGAAACAAAATCTATGGTGATAGATTATGATGGATGTTAGATTTGAGCTAATGTGCATATAACGACGAAGTGTTCGAGAAACACGAAAGTTACACTCCAAGATAGGATGTCTAACTACGTCACAAGGCATGACTTGAGTATTTAACTCGGTTTATTGTAACTCAATTCGAGAAAGTGCATGAAACAGTTCAAGCATTCTTTCGTTATGAGTTTCATTTTGTACGCCATATTTATGCATATGCCTCGATGTGTAGTATCCAAAGGATATGACAAACAGTTGTCAAATGGATACAAGAGAGACACATTTGGACAATAGTCAAGGATATCCTCGAGTACCTTATGAGAAAGAGTGATATAATGTTCCATCTCTTAAGATGAAAGATAGTTCGTGTAAATTGATTACATTGATACTAGTTTTTCAAAAGATTGATATAATCACAAGTGAGCTACATATTTAGCTCAAAGGTGGTGTTGTAAGTTTAGAAGGTGTTCTAAATGGAATATTACAACCGTTTCCGTCACCAAAGCAAAATTCATAGCAACTTGTGAAGCAATAAAAGAAGTTTATTTGAATCGAGTTCTTAGTCAAGCTAATATGGTTCTATTGCATCTCGAACCGTAGCTTAATACTAAAGAACCCTTTGTTGGAGATTCAAGTATGATCTATAACGATATCACTTGATATCATATGATGATGATCAAGAATATATATAGGAGTATACATATATAGGGTCAAACAAAAGTGGATAGGTTCGCGAACACAGCGAACACTCTAACATGACCTCTGCCTTAAGCGATATACGGGATGCAAAATGTGCATCCATACGTGGTGGACGTATGAGTAACTTGCTTTAAGTGTATTATTTCTTTTGAGGTCCGAGACAAGTATATATGCAGATATATAACATCGTTCTCAATTCTTCGTTGGCTAGAAGTCACTATTGATTGACTCTAGGCCAAGTGGGAGATTGTTGGAGTTATGTCCTAGAAGTCAATGATTTAATGACTTAAATATTAGTTTATGTTATGGATGATATTTTATCATCTGTTCCTAGGTTTATTATTGACAGATCATTCAGGTTGAGGATCTGAATTGTGGATCTCTGTGGATCATTCTTTAGAATGACAATAATAAATCTAAATGGTCCATAATCTTGATAATTAACAAGGAACATTAATTATCTTATAAGATTAGTATGCAAGTTAAGTGATGATTAAGTTCTACAAATCATAGGTAAAGAGTTGCCAACTTAATTGCATATGTGTATGTTATGGAACATAGCACAGGACTTGACCCAACGAAATAAATGTATGGATTGTGTTATGTGTCATTATTTATTTCGTTATGATTTTGGTTCTAAGTTTGAGATGTTTATCTTTTCCACATGAGGATAGGTTCAATAAATATCGTCTACCGTTGATTCCTGATAAGGGCTGCTATACGGACTTTATTTATGTTCTCTTGAATTGTGCGGGGAAAAGCTAATCATCAAGAAAACCGTATGTCCCTCATTAATTCGCTTAGTGAGTGACGATATCTGTTTGGGCCCCTTGATGGAGATAGATTGTTTGCATGCAACTTTATACAATTATCTCTAGATCAAGAAACGTATAATCTGCAAGAATGACACGTTCCAATCTTGGATTATACAATGATATCGTGAGACATAAGAATCAAAATAGGGAAATACTTTTATTCTCTTATGCAGGATTTAAATACTGTAGCAGTACACTATTTATGCGAATTGGGAATCATAACGTGTTGCTAGATACCGCTTATGATTATTGGAATTAAATAACGATTTAATCCCATGTCCAACTTAGCATAAATCCTCAAAGGGTCACACAAAATAGAGTTTTGACCAAGACAGTGCATTATTTATTTATTTATTCGCAACAGTGCGTATTGCGGAAATATGATAAGTTGATTGATTAATTATATACCGTTATAATTAATTAAGTCAAATGGATCATATGGAAATAAATTAATGCATTAGCTAATCCTAGAATAATTATTAATTAGTTAATAATTAGTTTAGCTCAACACAATTTAATATAAATAGTTATATTAATTTATTGGGCCAATATGTATGTATTAAATATATAGCCCAATTGAAGAGCATTTGGAGTAGCATCTAATTATGTGAATTAGAGGCTTAATTAATAGAGTTGAGAGGCCCATTTGAGCCCATTAATGGCCAGCCACAAGAGGTAGGTGGGATGGCATTCTTGTAAATAGATGGTTGGTGGTAGGTAGGGATTGTGCACTATATATAGAGATGTATAGATACAAAATTGAGGCTTCTCTCTTCCCTAACCCTAGCCGCCACCCTTCCCCTCCCTCTTTGGCCGCCGGCCTCACCTCTCTCTCTCTCTCCATTTGCTCATGGGTTGAGCATATTCTCTCCACCTATTAAATAGTTAATTAAGGAAGAAGAGAGAATACCTTAGGATTAGCTTCGTTCTAATCGAATCGCTAGCACGAATCGATTTAGATATTGGTTAATCTCTAGGTGGACTCGAGGCGGCCGTCAACCATGGTGGAGGCGCAAGGAGAGCACTCCACCGACTCCTACGCCATTGGATCGAGCCCCGCGGATGCGATTTCGCGGGAGGTACAAATCCAAACCCTTTCTCTTGTGTTGATTGACTTTTGCACTAGATCCTCGCACTTGTTTGTGGTTAATTAAGTGTAATTAGCTTCAAAATTAAAATTTGTGCACTTTCTAACATCTACATCGACTGAAGGATGTTCAATAATATCAAAATAAAGAAAAGTATTATACACACTGTACTCTTTTTCCCTTGTCTAAGTTTTTATCCCAAATGAATTTTTCTTGACGAGATTTTTAATGAGGCAGATAAATTGATCCAGAAGTACCATATTAATATTGATCATGAAGTATCATATTAATAGTGTATAATAAAAGATGAACATCCAAGGAGAAGTGTTATGAAATTAATAAATATGTGGATTGTTCATCTTCATATTCCCACTAATCATTTATCTCCACTACACATTTATTTTTCATGATCTCCACTAATTATTTATTGATCATTATGTAAGGTCTCATATTGTAGCCTATAAATAGAGGCATTGTATATTAGTATGGATGGTTGAAAGAGATAATGAAATTCTGAAATTTACTCTTGAGAATATTGTCTTACTTACTCTTGATACATTGTTCTTTGTTTATTTCTTCCACCTTATTTTACAACAAGAGTTGCTTTTATTGATTCGCTTGTAGGTTCATAGATTTTGTTGATCTTTTGAAAAAGAAAATAGCACAAAAGTTGATCAAGACACGAACAAAACATTAATTAGGTACGTAGACATAATTAATCTAGAATATTTTTCAACATGTTGATTTAATAATTAGTTTTGCTTAGGCATGAAAATGTCATGAGAAAATAATTTGAGTATTATTAAATTTTTTTGTTCATGCTTGTCTGGCCGCCTTGAAGGCTTGAACCCGCTACTGATCGAATTCTTCTCAATTCAAATGAAATAGCAAACTCAAAGTTTATACAAGGTCAATTTATAAACTTTCAAAACAAGGGTTCTAAAAGTAGGTACCGGAACTGAATAGAAGGACACTTCCGTCATTTAGAAAATAGAGGAGTGGTCGGAAGTAAATAGGAGGAGCGGTGGAAGGACAATTTCGTCATTGCGATAATATAGGAGTGGTCGGATAAAAATTTGGCGTGCCCAATATAATTTCCCGCTCAAAACAAATTCCAAATTCCCAAGAAACAAAATTCTCTCATTCAAGAATTCCAAACTAAAAAATCCAATACCATTTCCTTCTCTTCGATTCAACAGAAATGTTCACTGTCAGATCTGAGCAACCTATTCAGCTTTCATATCAAATCAATCCGGTGTTAACTCAAGACAATTACTTGATGTGGAAATCCCAAGTTCTTCCTTTGCTCAGAGGTCATGGCCTCACTGCCTTTGTCGATGGCTCTAAATCTCCACCACCTGAGCAAATTCAAGTTGGGAATGGTGAAAATCGCCCAAATCAAGCTTTCAATCAATGGCTTCAGCAAGATCAGCTGATCTTGGCTTGGATCTTTCGCTCAATCTCACCTCCGATCCTTGCACAAGTGGTAGATTGCGAGAGTTCTCACCAACTGTGGCAACGACTCCAGCAAATGTACTCAACTCAATCCGATCTATCAGGCCATGGTGGGTCTCATTCTGGCGCTTCGTTTCAGGCAGGAGCGACGTCCACTGCACCTTTAGCCACACAGAACACCTTCTCAAATGACCAGCCAGGTTCAAATTCAACTTCAAAGTTCAAACCAAGGGAGAGGCACTTTTCGTGGGAAAGGGAAAGGTCGTGGTTCAGGATCAAACACTGACAAATCAGTACAGTGTCAGATTTGTCTTAAGTGGGGGCACGATGCCGGTAAATGTTACCGCCGTTTTGACAACCTGTACATTGACGAGCCACCGCAACAGATCCAGGACACCCTTCAAGAATGCAAGTATGCTTTCCAGGTACAAAGAAACGGTTTTATCAATAGGTTGGTGCATTGTGTACAAATGCACAATAGTGAAAAATAATGTTTGTCGCTTGTATCTGCATCTGCAAACACCGTAATCTCATTTGCACTTTTCTTAAAATATGTATTTGTGCTTCCAAACAGACAAGAAATGTCTTCACGACAGAAGTATTTCATAGGATTATTTTTTTTTCCAACAATTAAATGTATAACTGTAAACATGGAGCAACTTTGCATGTATCTTTTTATTGTATGGTGGATATGAAAGACGGCATCTTTATATGCAGGAAGTTGATCCTGATGCTCACGCTGATTATGTTAGCTGTGTACGCTTCTCCTCTAGTGCCCGGCCACCAGTGTTTGTCTCTGGTTCCTGGGACCGCACTGTCAAGGTGTGGAACGCAGAAAACTTAAAGCTTCAGTACACTCTGAGGGGCCACAAGGGTCGTGTCAATGCTGTTGCCATCAGTCCTGATGGTTCGCTCTGTGCCAGTGGCGGTGATAGTTGTGTTATAATCCTGTGGGACCTTGCTGAGGGCAGACGCCTTTACTCTCTTGATGCTGGCGCCTACATTCATGCTCTTTGCTTCTGCCCCAACAGGTATCCATCTAAGTGTTTTTGATGATTTTACATGATAATTTATGGCATGTTGTTGGTGTTGTTAAGCTTAAATCTTGTTGTTTTTAGGTACTGGCTTTCTGTATGTGCAGAGACTAGTGTGCAGATTTGGGACCTTGAGAACAAGGTTATGCAGGACTTCAAGCCCGACAACCGTCCTAGGAAGTGGAAGGTAATTTTTATCTTTGATGAAACTGTCAGAGGCTTCATTAATAGAAGTTGATTACTACATAGTAGATTTAGGAGTTTTACAGTTTTACTCCCGAATTTTTCAGTATTCAGGCTTCAGATCTAATATATTTTTGGTAATTAATTGTAGAATCACTATTGCACAAGGTTGGACTGGAGTGCAGATGGAAATACACTATTCACTGGCTTCTCAGATGGCGCCATTAGGGTTTGGCGTGTGGCAGGTGGCAACTACTAGCTACTAATACCAATAGGCATTTTTAAAAATAGTTGTGTTTTGGATTTTTTATTTTTATTTTTATGTTTCTGCGGTTCTTTATTTTGTTGCCGTTGACAGGATTTGTGAAATTTAGGTTTCCATAATTTAGTGATTTTGGTCGAGAGTACGAAATCTTAAATTTTGTGCTCCTTTTTGGTAGATACTTGTGGAAGTTCTTACATTGTGTCCCGTAAATACTTTCTATAAAGGTTTAATGTGAAGATTTTTGTGAGATCAGGTTTGATTCCTCAATTTGTTTAGCTGTTGTTTAGAGAAAAATAACAGAAATGTCATTTATAATTAACTGTGATGTGATAAAGGCAACTCTGACAGTGGAGCATCAGTTCACAGTTGCAGAATATTTCAAGTTCATGTTAACATTTGCATCGTGGTTTGCTTTGAGATGCAATGGCACATGCAATTGTCTAAATTGATGTACATGAGGGAAGCCGTTTAAATGAATGCAATGGACACAATATAGAAATGTGGAAGCAAACAAAAGCTCTTGTTTAGAAAGATGTTTTGTATATGCAATATTGGGTTTGGAACTGGCATATTAGACTATCATGTTTTGTGCCATGATCAAAACTTTTCACTGCAGTAATTTATTAGTAAAGGGTCTGTCTTCTTGATATAAGATAAAGAGTATCTAATATGCATGGTGATTAATAAGTTTGTCCTTGTAATCAATTTGGTGTTGGCATTTTATCGACTCGCCATGCTGTTTATACTAGCGACTCTTCTTATTTTACCAACACTTCCTCTGACAAGAGGTATGGTTCACGGTGCAGGTGTTGAACCAAATATGCTGTTTCCAGAATCGCCTCCTCTCTGCTTTTTCATGGTCCCTCTCTCTTCCCTTATTTTATTTGTGATAACAATGCGCAGGAAGGGAACTAAGACTAGAACAGAGAACACAGCATGCGCTTTGGTTGGTATAGATAATTAAGCTGGAAATACAAAAAGGAGGCATCCATGCACCGCTTTCTATAGATTATGGTGGAAACAAAAATGGTTCTGATTTTGGTTCCTCAGCATTAATTGCAAACTGTGACAAAGATAAAAAAAAATTTCGCAACTTCAGAAGCGTAGTTTGGCATAAGGGTAATGTTAAAAACATTACAAAAACTGACCGTCTTCAACATATTCCTATCGTAGAGGATTTAAATTTTGATGCTTTTTTGAACTCTTTCAACTTTAAATATTGACGTTTACAAACATGTTTCAATGCTAAAGACGTTCATTTTACTGGGCTAAAGGCTCAAGACCGGTCCAGTTTCCTTCCCAGCCTGGGCTCCCAACGAATCAAAGTAGAATAGGACTTACAACAGGCCAGGAGGCCCAATTTTTGTGAATTGTGGAATAGGACCTGACCTGACAGGCTGACACACACAATGCATTTGATAATGATTCTATCATTTTCCAAATAAATTATGTCCTAATGACATTTACTTTACGAGGAAATGTATGTGAATTTTATTTTCAAATTATTTATGTCGCATTTACGTTGATACTTTATTTACACAATACACTGATGAATAAATTGACTACATGAACACATGTTTCAATGCAAAAAAAAAAAAAAGTACTCCAATAAATATAAATATTATTTGCACTATTTTATTATAAAAAAAAATACACAACACACAAAAACCAAATTCTCAGTCGGTTCAGTTTGACTAATTTAAAATAATAAAACCGAACCAAAAATGAACCAAAAAAACGAACAGGTCTGATGATCCGAATTCACAAAACCCTTTCGTTTGATCATTTCAAAAAACCCAAAAAAAGCTGACTCAGCAATTGAACACCTCCACTCTAGTCGTGGAGAGTAGACTTCGACTTACAATCTCAACTACAGTTGTTATTTGTTAATCACTCTCACAATTCACAAAAACCGCTTCACAAATCACAACACTTTCTATTCTAACCCTTTTGAATCTCCAATTCCTCCCTCCAGCTTCTTGTAAGAGAAGCCTCGAATAAAACCTCATTTCAAGATCGAATCTTCCCTCAATCTCTCAATACTTCCCTACAGATCTATGATTTCGCGAAATGGAGACATCTTTCTCTCTATCTGAAGCTTGTCTAGATCGATTGTATCTGTAGTTGCGGCGTTGTGGCGATGAAGTGCTTTAGGTGCTTCTGTTTCTTCGTACTGTTCGTGGTTTTCGCCATTGCCACTGAGGTGAGCTGAGACTTATATTCTAGTATTTTATGGGTATTTGTTTGTTTGCGCTGTTGTGTAAGGGCTTGGTTGAGAAATTGGGTTAGGAGAGAAGAGTGTTAGTAATATGAGCAATCGATTTTTAGCTGATTGTTTTATCTAGATGTAATTTGAACTCACATTAGTTCAGCAAAGCTTTTCCCTGATAAGCAAAAGCAAAATTTTACAGGTGATATGAGGAATTGAGAAACTATACCAGTACCTCATTAGATACGGTTTAGAGCTAGACAATTGTTGGTTATTCGAATAAAATTATCTGAAGCCAATTGATCTTCCTTGGTTTTACCTCATTAGATATGTTTGGTGGTAAATTTTCCCAAAAAAAAGGAAGTGTTTCAATACATATATGACTTGTGGATTTTGTTTGGAAATAGTGAGAAATGTTAGGTCTGTATGTCAACACAGTGTCATTTCTGAAAGAAGCATCCAATGGCCGATAAAGTAGAATTACATGTATGCTTGTTGAAATTGAAAAAATGGCATATATCCCCAGAATCATAAGATTTCTGATATGGCTGATAATATATGTTTCATAATGTCATAGTTCACCTCTCTTGTCTAATTTCTTCAAATTATGTTGGAACTGGGCCTGTTTTGCTTTGTAATTTAGTAATCATCTCGCCAGGGCAAGTTTCTAACGAATTTGGATTTTATGATTGAGATTTTTCAGGACTCCATAGAGTATCTTTAATAATTATTTATTTTTCACGGGTTCACAACTTATTTGAAGCTTTTTTGGTACTGCACTACAACAGGCTGACACATGGTGAAATTAATATAATTTTTTGTTTCAATTACCTTATCCACCTTTTTCAAGCTCTACATCTTAGTATCTTATGATTGTTTCATATTGTGATGACTTTCAGGCGACTTCTAGTAACAACACTACAAATGTAATACACATGTTTGCACCTATTATTGCCAATGCCACTAAAGAAACAGTCACAAAGCTAAATGAAACCAGAAAAAGCAATGAGAGTGGCGATTTGACTGAGATTCCTCTGAGGCAGGGTGAGCCACTTATAGCTCTAAACAACTCAAGGAGACAAGACCCCCAAAATGGGGAATGGGACTCCTTTTCTAACGTAGAAGAATGTGATCCGTTAAATAGATGTGTGGATCAGAAGGAAATGTTCATTGCTTGTTTGAGAGTGCCTGGAACAGGTACATAATTAATGTGAAAAATTCATTCAAATACCAATCTAGACCTGTAACATGGATCTTCACTGGAGTTAATTGTGGATTTTATACAAGGGAAAACAGAAACATTGCAAATGATCAATCACATAATGGTATCCACCATTATTGGTAAACCCCAATGACATGCATCAAGTTAACTAGCCACCCATTAAAGGTAAACTCCAATGACACACATCAAGTTTACTAGCCACCAATTACTGGTAAATTCCAGTGGCATGTATCAAGTTTACCAGATTTCGTATGTGTTGTATATTACCAATCATTATTGGTGATTAAACTAAAGTTGATAATATCAAGAGATAGGCTTTCTTGTTTTTGTGGACTATTACATAGTGGCCTAGTCTAAGAAGTCCAGGGTTCAAGCCCACATGCTTGCGATAGGCTTGGCGAGCTAGCCTAAAAACTTAGCCATATATACAAGAAATGACCAGGGTCAGAGTGTCATTTCTAGCCTACCGCAACTTGTATGTATTCAGAGTGTGGTTGAAAGACTATGAACTTTTTTTATTACATAGTAGTTTGTATGTATAGAACTCCTTTTGAAGCTTGGTGTCGAGATTAGACAATAGAAATCAATCTGTAACTGGCTTTAGATTTGTATACAGAGTGTGGTTAATCACTTTAGAGCTCCTTGATATTGATGATCTTTGATGGTAACGTCTAGTGCCAGTATTTGTAGTATTCCAGGGTTTGAGCATGATGGTATCATTTTTTATAGGATCTTTGGTATGCTGCTGGACCTCCTGTGTGTTTCATTTAATAATTATGTGTGCAGAGCACCAGAGAAAAGGTTTACTGAAACCTTTCAAATTTTTTCTGAAAGAAGGTTTAGTTCACAATATATTAATACCAAGTTATGTTTTTGTCATTTTGTACCAGATTCCCTTGCGCTTTCTCTTCTGATCGAGAACAATGGCACAGACTCTCTTTATATAGAGATTGTGGCACCAGCATTTGTCAACCTGGAACACTCGCAGGTCCAACTTAAAGCAAAGGAGCACAAGAAGGTGTGATATACCCCATATTTTTAGTTTTCAGTTGATACTTGCTTTACCCTTTATTTAGTTTGTTGAAAATTGCAACCTAGAGTTGCTCATCTCTATGATTTTGGCAGTCCCGTACCAAGTGGTCAAAGATATAAAATGCACCTAAACGGATTCTTTGCCACTGCAGTTGATGCTTGGAATCCTGATATCTTAATTGAATTTAAAATGAAGTGAAACCATCAGGGCAAATAGCAATATAGTGTATGTTTTGCACCAGTAAAGGTACTCAGGCCAATGAAAGGAAAAAAGGAGTTATAGTACAAGTATCTAAGTGAAAAGAACACTGCACAGATGAATAGGTAACTATACCAGTCATGACTGCTATTTTATCAAAATTTGATCCCCGCTCTCTTAATCTTATGTATTTAAAAAACTCAGGTCAAGGTTTATCTAACCGAGGGTGCAAAGGACACCACAATCCTTCTCAGATCACAAGAAAGCCACTGTAGCCTCAACCTTCGCAACACTCTCATTTTGGAGCCTCCTAGAACCCCTTCTCTGTACATTCACCTCCTCACACGCTTCACCTTAATTTGCATCCTACTGGCTGTTATGTCTCTCATAGTACTCGCATACTTATTTGTCAAATTTCGGAGAAGTCATTCTGAAGTGGGGATACCATATCAAAGACTGGATATGGAACTACCTGTATCAACTGGTGGGGGGACATTTTCTGAAAGAAGTCCTGAAAACTGGAATAACTGGGGAGATGTTTGGCTTGATGAAGAGGCACCATTAACCCCATCGAAGTCCTCATCGAAGCCATTGTCTAAAGGGCTTAATCCAAGAAAATTTAGCAAAGAAGGTTGGAAGACATAATCAGAAGTATCCCCCCCCCAATCCCCCCTCCCCTCTGTGTTTCTTTCCTTTTGCAAATGTCACCCAGCATTTTATTCATGTTGTAAAATCGGAAAATGCTGGGCGGTAGTTGCAAAGATGAAAGGTATAGCTGTTATTGCAAATTTGGTTAAACCTCTTTGCATTGTTGGTTGACAATTGAAATAGTGAATAGGATGTAGATGTCACGATACCATTTTTAGCCGAATTTTTCTTTAGATGGATTTTGCCAAATAGTCTATCTTGCTTGGTCGAATGCAATGTAAACTCATTACTTTCTTGCAATTTGAATGTACTTTCTTATGATTTGGATTTGATTCATTGTACGACAAAAGCAAAATTCATCTGAACAATGATTTCATGTCATAGTGTCAAATTGACACCTAGTTGCCTGCGGGCCTTGTTACCTCAAAACAAGAAAAAAACAATGACACCTAGTTCGTTTCATTTTTTTATTGAATGATAGAATACCATGTTTAAGTATAAGAGTTGCGTAATATTGATGGAATGTTTGGTTGTTCGCCAAAACAGGTTATTTTTCAAAATAATATGCCAAGTTAACTCCCGTTTGCTCCTTTTTTTTTTTTATATTGTTCACTGAAAAATATCTAAAGATAGATCTTGAATAACAGAAAAGTAAGTTCACTGTTGTTAGGAATAGTTTAAAATATTCTCAGTTGAAATGTTAGACTGAGGCACTGAGCAGAGCACGCATTGGGTCTCTTTTGTCATCACCCTCTCTGCTCTCTCTCTCTCTGTTCCCTCTTTTGTCTATAACCGGTGTGCTCAGCTTGTCTAGTAGTGAGAAACTGATAATAGCTTCAAATGTCTTATTTTTAGGTTCTTTTTCTGTGCGTGAAAAAAAGGGCCGTTTAACATAATATCTCCATTAAAATGAAGAAGAATAAATGTTACAAGAATAACATCCGAAGAAAGGCAATAAAATTGATAAGAAAATAATAGGTTGTGACACCTCTCAAATGCCATTGTAAGGGTACTATCTGCTGCATCAATATTGAAAATAGCCCTTTTTTTTTTTATCTGCGATCTGTCCGTTTAAAAGTTAAAAACGCCGAAAAATAAACAGAGACTCAGAGAGGCCGCTGTGATGCCAAATTAGACGCCTCTTCCTCTTACAAAAAAATAAAAATAATAAATAAATAAAAAAAAAAACGCCTGTAGAGGTGCTTGGTACAGGTGGATTATGCTGCACACGAGAAATCGGCAAAACCAAGTAAAACACGCAGCTATTCTTTTTAATTTAATTAATACCTCTAAAACCCATAAACGTAAACAGGTAAACTGATTTTAACTACAACCATATCTGATGTCGATTATGTACCAGCTCTTGAAACATCCCCTTCATAAGCAGTGCTGCCCGGTACTTTGCAGTATTGAAATCGAATGGCACGAATATCTTCAAAATTCATATTGAACAGTTCAGATTGATTACCAAAGTTAATGGAAACAATTTTTAAAAAGAAAACAACAAAACTCACTAAGACCATGTGTGTAAACTGTAAATAACTAAATACGCACTTAGTTTCTGAAAATTATGAAGCACTGCCAAGTGTTTAATTAATTCCTTCTTAAAACTTTAGTTAAGTCTTTTTGTTGCTGACTGTGAGAAAAGCATCAGAAGAGGCCAAGAGGGACCCATTTTACATAATTAGCATGATGTGTCTCTACTAACCAATATTAAAGAAGATTACATTATTTTATTTGTACTTCATCTTTCCTAAAAGGGCACCCCAAAAAATTAAAATATCTAGCAACAAGTGTTGAGGTGGCAACTTAGACCCATTAAATATGCGATATCTATCAATAGTTTTGATGACCATTGCAAAAGAAGTACCAGTACTTGTCCTACATACTTTATTATTTGTCTATTTGAAAAAAAAAGTACCATAAGTTAGGTGCTGAATAAGCAACGAATGATGCAAACAAGAAAAATTCAAATCCAGATAATTTTATAGATATCTCACAACTGTCATCTTTCCTCTCAAGTTTTGATACACGACTTGTATAGTTGTACGAACAATAATATCTTGAAATATCTCAACCCATATTTTAAAAAAAAAAAGTGAGTTCTTCACTTTTTCTAATGAAAGACCAGACTTTACACTTTCACAGAGTATCATAAAATATCTAGAATAAACTGTTGAGGTGGCACCTTAATGCCATTAAATTCTGAAACCACGACTCACGGGAAAATTGAACACGCCACGAAAGTACTACTAGTAGAAAGAACATGATTTCGCAAGGCTCGAGAATTCAAGCACTCTCGCCAAATTTGGAGAATTTGAAAATGCAAATAGCTTATGACTTGGCACCGTTTGGTGGCCTCTTGTTAATTGTTGTGTTTAGGGCTGTCAATACCGTGCCGTTTCGTAAGTTTTTGTTTCGTTTCGTTCAAAATAGAACAAAAACGGAAGGAAATCAGTTTCGTTTATGAGAACGGAACGAATACTGGTAAACGTTAGTATTCTGTTTTGAACGAAAAATAGACTGAAATCAATATAAATGAAGAACGGAATAGTAAACGAAATGAAAAACTGTTCCGTTCTACATAGGGGGGGGGGACCTAAGTGTACTCAAAAGTGGACAATTGTCCCCTATACTTCCAAAATAATTCCTTAAAAGTACAAAAATTACATGTTATTGAGTTAGACTTATTCAATTTGTCCCCCCTAAAAGTTCTAAAATTTCAACATGACTATATTTTGCCTCCTTTATTTTGAAACCCTAGCTCCGCCCCTTGGTTCTACAAAACGGAACGGAATGAAAACGAAACATACCAGTTCTGCTTCCGTTTCTCACGTTTGACACCCCTAGTCATGTTGTTGGTTTTTTTAGGATGGCTTTTTTTTCCTACATCTTTTTAGTATTTAATTTTTAAAGTTTTAATTAAAAAAATTCGCAAGATAGGATCTATATTGTTTTCCTTATATGCAAACAAATTTCTGGTATTTTAATATTGTTTTGATGGAATTCGAGAGCTTAAAAGAACCAAAATGCAGTTTTTTTCTATATTTCATGTCGTCGAACCAACTATTAAAGCCTAACAAAATAATATCATATTTTTTTTATTTGTCGATAAAGAAATCTATCGAAATAATTTTACATTTGAATTATAAGCTGAGTTATAATTTATAAAGTTTAAAAACGAATGCACGGTGAAGGCATAAAATAAATAAGATATTTGAGCACCTCTCTCTGCTTATTTGTGTGTATAATTTATGAGTCAAGTTTGCGTAAATTATTGTAAAAGTTCATTTCCATTTACTAGATCAGTTTTTGAACTAGAAACAATTAACAGTGAAATAAATAATTTGCAATGAAATTCTTGCGCTGACGCTTAACCGGATAAATAATAACAAGAAATAGCGATTCCAATAATCCAATTACATTCAGCACAGTAAACATTCATTTAAAAAAAATAACAAAAAATAAGATTCACCAGATTGGTACGATCTGTAACATCTGTTAGTTGCGGAGACAATTATAGAGAGTACTTTGGATCCTTCTGGAAGAGATAGTAGTAAAATAAACGCAACAAATTAAATTATTTTTTCAACATAATTACGTACTAGCTAAATAAATTATTGTTTTACGTACACTGATGCTCATAACACCATTAAAGATTAGAGAGAATATACATTTTTTAAAAACCCTTTTCTGACCTACACGCATGACATAAACACATATACTAGTTCAGGTATGATTCGATTAGAGAGATTAATGGCTTATGACCTGCCTCTTGTATATGAGGTAGACTAAAATCAGTCGCGACTGACGGATGAGACCATCAGCTACGATCAAATTTCAATTTTCGAGATTCTAATAGTCGATCCGAACCGTTCAATGTGTTCTCCATATTGAAATCTCATTGGAGACAAAATTTTATATTTTTCTGAAATTTTTTAGTATTTGTTTGGTATTTTACAAAATTCTTAATCTAAATAATTCTGGACCCTTCAATAACTATGAATTTTAAAAATCTCAAAAACATAGTAAATAAAATCAGAAAAATGTAAAATTTGGTCTCCAATTAGATTTCAATATGGAGAACACATTGAACGGTTCAGATTAGCCATTAGAACCTCAAAAGTTGAGATATAATCACAGCTAACTGGTCCATCCGTCAGTCGTGGCTGATTTTAGCCTATCTCCTTGTATATATTGTAAAATCTAATTCCTATTGGTGTTTGAATATAATAGATTTTGTGGCGGGATCGTATCAAGACAAACTGACGAATTTACACGACAACATGCCACGTCCCAAAAACATTGACAAATTAAAACGAAGGGAAATTAATGAAAAGAGAAAGTCACCATGAAAAGCGAAATCTCGCTCCCTTAGTCCCTTATCAAATCAATGTTTTTGTTGTGAACAACGAAAAGTATAAGTAGGTATCTTTATCAACAAGCCACTTAGGGAAGTCTTAGTGGAAAGTGCTAACACGTCACCAACCTCATCATAGAAGTTAAAAATTAAAAAAACAAAAAGATTTCTTTCAAAAGCTAAAATAAAGATTATGCAGTATTTTATTTATCCATGATGATTTCATTTTGATGTGCTGCTTTTCATCTCATATTTGCGAATTAACTTTAAGAATTTAGAAACATACTTTATGTTGTTCTATGATTAGTAAAAATTTAGGCTCCCGTTAAAGTTTTTTTTCTTTTTTTTTTTTTTGAACCCCGTAGGAATTATTTTTAAGGGTATTTTGTACAACCATTTATTAAGAATCAATTGTTATTTATCACTGTGCCAGTCAGATTTAAATATAATATATAGTGTGCAACATTTTTGCAATTTTTTTCTTCATGAATATTTTCTAAATATTTTTATGTTTATGTAGAAAATTTAGCAAAAAATTTACGTTTAACATACATAAAAATGTGGTTACGATTACATTGTTGACCCCTGTAGTTGGTTTTTTTTTTTTTCAATTCGATTCGAGTCCTATTTTAGTTCAAATTAATTCCAAAGTTCCTAGTTTCGAAGGAACCATTCTTTTACTAAGAAAAAAAAAATCCATTTAAAAAATTATTTTTATATATTTCTATTAATATTACAAAATTAATTAGTTAATTTTTTATTATTTTAATAACTCTGTCAAAAAATTTTGTAGTTTTCTCTAATGGTGTTTGTCTGATTGTCTTATGTTGTGATTGACGTGTGACCATAATATATGTAAAACATTTTTTTTTTTGTTGCGAAATTTCCTAAATACAAACAGAGGCACGTGTCCATCTAACACAAACTTTTGTTGGTCATAGTTCTTACTGTCCCAATTCCCCTATATACAAATTAAGTCCAAATCATTTCGCAGTGCAATTAAAATAGACAAACGTTGAGAGCCTTGCCTAGTTGTCTTCTTGCATAGTTGGCCACATCAAGTGCCAGATTCATGGTATCTCTTCTTGCATACCTTATCTCTGTCCTTCACTCCTTCCGCATACAAAATATACAGCTAAAATAATGTAACATTTTTTTTTTTGAATAATACAAATGTTACATTTAGAGAACAAGTTAATGATATGTGACGTTTTGTATGGAAGTCTGTGTACGCAGAGCCTAAAAACAGGACCTTGTTTACTGCCTTATTAGATATGAACAGGCGAACAGCTAGCTGCAAGTATTGCTAGCCTAGACAGTACAGTGAACTTGGAGAGAGGCCAGCAACAGCAAGTTATTTATATATGTTTCTAAAAAAAAAAAAAAACAGCAAGTTATTTATATTACTCATTTCCCCATAAATATTATTTTACCTTTCCAAAAAGAAGATATTTTCATTACTAGCTTCTTAAATGAAACCAACCCAATTATAATATCTTTACATATTACATAGAAATATCCGAACCTATACCCCAAAAAGGGATCAAAATTAAAACTAAAATACCCATCTTGTGATATGCAGACACGCTGAGAAACACTAAGAGCATGGTCAGATTTATATTACAGCCACAGATATGTGCTCATTCTTAATTTTTAATATATAATAAGTAATTATATCATTTTTAGATTTAATGAATTTAATGCATTAACAGACAGTTTATGTAGTCTTGAAATTACTAGCAAAAAATTTCCTTATATATGTGGGCAAATACAAAAATAAAATAATATTAGAAAATAAAAATATGTTACTCAATTAGTCAACAATACAGGTCGATATGTTGCGCAATTTGTTTCCTTATTAGACGAAAAATCAAATATATTGCTATTTCGTCTAGTAATTGATATCCGATCATAGATTAAATCGATTGAACGATACAAACAGATTAATACACATTAGATCTAGTATGTAACTCCTCTTTGATATATATGTGCGTTTATAAAAAGAGCAGAGATAGAGATAGAGATAACAAGAAAATATGCAATTTCTTTCAATGTTGTGTTTATAGTTATATATCCCGCTTTCTAGATTCACTTGCTACTGAATGAGAAAATAGTATAACATCAGGAGTACTTTTTATTTGCAAAATAAGCATCATCAACCATAAAGCATCCTTTTTATAGCTTACAAACCCTTAGAAATTCAGCTTTTATTTTTTACATAAGGGACCGGTAAAAATAACAAAATTCTCGTCATAATGCCATGTCATCAAAACCATCCATCTTTTCCTGTGCCAGAACCGAAATTGGTGCCTTGTCCCAATTCCTTCTTAATGGATTCTACCATGCTTTCGGCATTGTTTGGTATAAATTGGTACATGAAGTCACAAACTGCGTCCAAGATTCTTCTAACTAGGGAGTCAATAGTTGATTAGTGAATCAGTGATTTTTGTCATTCTAGCCAGTGTTTGTCACTTTTAGGAGGAGAAAAGCTTAAAGCATGATGTTTTAATTTCTCTAACCATGAATGTGATGTTTGGTAGCCCTCATTTTCTAAACTGTGTTTGTACGAGTCGCTGAACACATACACTCAGTCATACAACCTCTCACCCTTTTTCAAATTAAAAATTTAATTCAAATTCTGGGTCTTAAGAGACCGTTTAATATTATTAATTAGTTCTTAATTCTTATAGCCTTCTCAATAGGATCCACATCCTCAGCAGCCAAGGTTTGGTTGTTCCAAACTGCCATATTTTTTTTTTTTATATTTCAACATTTTAAAATTCAAATGTTGAATCCAAACCGTTGATCTTGTTTAATTTTATGGGGGATGCATTTTCATATAAGTTTTATGAAATTTGGAGTTGATTTGATACTAGATCAAGTGGTCAACAAATGAACGAATCTGGTTATCACTGATTAATTCTAATACGTTCATAATTTGGTCACTTAATCAAGTATCAAATCGACTCCAAATTTTATGAAATTATGAAAATGCATCTCCCATAAAATTGAACAAGATCGACGGTTTGGATTCAACATTTGAATTTTAAAATGTTCAAATATTAAAAAAAAATAAGAATTTGACTGTTTGGAACAGCCAAATCTCGACTGCTGAGGATGTGGATCCCTTCACAATAAGCTTCTATTCACTCTGTCGACCTATATTTTGAACAAAAATGTCATAGCTGATAGCCCATTGTATACAGACTTTATTATTGTTATTATTATTATTTTTTTGTATCACTTTCAATGAAATTTCAACATGTTTTGTTTTTCACCAACCATCTACATTGAACGCTAAAATTTTTTTTATTGCCGTAGATTGGGGCTTTATTAATTATTTTGTTGAGAAATAGTAAAGAGGACAGAATATTGGGCGTTCATGTGTACTGATTTAGAGTGGTACATGGCCTATGTAAAACAAAAAATTGTGATGGTCAGTTTTCTGCTTTGATTGGATAAAAATTATAATTAGCCTCGCTATGTGCTTTGCTGTTATTGGATGTTGGTTTTAATTTATTTTTAAGTGTACTCCACTTTCTGGGAGAGTGAAACTTCTCTTTTATTCAAAAGGGAAAGACAGGATTAAAGTTATCTTTTTTTTTAGAGCTAATCAATGTTATCGCCCTACTATATTTTGTGCAGATACCATGACCATCTGGAACTCGATTTTAAATTAGAAAAAATTATTCCACTATAGTGGGAAAGCTCTCTCTCTCCCCTGGTAACATGGAAACGAGTAATTAATTTGCAACTGGAGCATAAGAAAAGAATTTATTTTAATATCAATTAACAACCATCATGAGACGGAGAGAAGACAAGGTGTAGTTTAATCAGGTTGTACAGGATGTAGAGCTTTAGCGTACGATTAAGAATATTCCACAAATTTACAACTAATTTCATGTCATAGGGGGAGAAAAGATTTACCTCAGCTAGTTAAAAAGAGCAATTTAGTAGGCTTAGGCTTGTACTTTTCAATTAATATACAAATGTCAAATGTGCACATATGTGCCACGTCCACGAAATGGTAAGGGAGATCATTAGTTACAGAGAAAAGGAGAACACGTACCAACCTGCCTAGACCTATGTGTTATTAATAAAAGTTAATTTGTCAAGAACATTGAAGTTTACGTTTCTTAGCAATTAAATATATATTTGAATTCAAATTTAAACTTCACGCCTTATTAGGTCCATTATATTCATTCTTATCGTTTTTTCTTCATAGATGGATAGAATAAATCAAGAGACTGAACTAATTAATGAACATTAAAACTTCGCACCTTATTAGGTCCATTATTATTCATTGTAGTACGTTTGACAGATGAGTCCGTGACATGTGATTAGATGTTAATTTTCAAGTTGGAAATAACCGATTCGAATCGCTGATTGTGTTTTGCACATTAAAATAAACTAGGTGGAGAGAGACGGCGAAGATGGCTAAATATGTTTCATTTATATGTGCGAATAGGTTAATTATTATTGGTTTGCTAAAAAGTATGTCTTTTATTATTGGGTTGGGGTGTGTTATTATTGGTTTGCTAAAAAGTATGTCTTTTATTATTGGATTATATAAATAACAGTGTAAGATATATTTGATCTTATTTTTGACTGCATTAAAACTAATCTAATGCGGCCACGAGTTTTAATATATAATATTGATTGATTATTGGAGACCAAATTTATATTTTAAGATATTTAGAAAATCATTGTTATGGGACGAATCATAATATTTTGATCACTTGATTTTATAAAAATCTAAAATAACAATAAAAATTGAAAAATATATTATAATTTGATCTCAAACAAGATTACAATGCGACACATATAATAAACTATTCGAATTGGTCATATGTAACTCGGATTTTGCGATTGCGTTTTAAGGACACAGTGTCAAACGACTCTAGCGTTACACAAATTATTTACTTCGTTAACGTTTCAAAATGTTGAAGTAAAACACTCAATAGAACTCATATAATTGCCTGGATTTCAATGGGGTCTTAATTTGGACATCTCGTAAAGTCATAGACCTACTGGCCTAGTCTAGGCGCAAACTAGGAAGACCCCTGTTGTTCCACCATTTAAAATTTTTCGCTCACGACAACACATTATTACAGCCCAAAAACCACGATGAAGGTAACAAAATAGAGTTTTGTTTTTTTTATATATGAAACCGTCGGCATTTTATTTCAGTTGTAAGCTTATTTCTCAATAGCTGTCGGATACCGAAAATTTTCGATAATGTCAGAAACAGAAACTAATTTCGCAACTACAGTATCTGATAAAAAGAGACAAAAATACTGAAAATTTCGGAAAATATCATATTTCGGTCAGATTTCGGCCAGTGCCCGGTAAATATGTCAGTAGGATATTAAAACCGCTGCTCTGCTTTGTATACGTGGGATATGACAAATTGACAATAACGCTGGTGTGGTCGTGTTTCACAACAAGGGATTAAGGGAATAAACAGATAAATTTGATTTACATATCTTTGTTATAGTCATGTTTGAGGAGTGCTGATAATACTCTAACATGTTCTATATTTATTTTCCAACTATTTTTACTCTAATTAATAAAAAAAAAAATTTTTTGCAAAAACCAAAAAATGAAAAAGGTGATGGCAACACCACCTAAATTGCAATATTTGATAATCAAACTTGTGTTGCTTTTAGTTCATAGTGAGTACCAACTGTGTCATGGTTTTAATTTTGTTTGACTTTATATCACATAAAAATTTAAAAGTTATACTATAAAAGTGTTTAAATTTATATAACCGGATATTAATATTTTAGTATCATAAATCATAATATCTATATTTAACATCATAATTATTCCAAATTATACTTTCAAGGTTTTTTATATTTGCATTCTAATTTTTTTATTGATTAGTGTCTTGCTACTATGTTAACACACAAAGATTAGTCATAGTCTTAGTTCTTACTACAACCGTTAATTAGTTCCAGACGTATCAAAGACCGTCAAAGAAGGATCCTATGGTGTGTGTGTGTGTATATAATGAAAATTATATTTTTTGTTTTGATTTCTACTTTCTTTTAAGGAATTTTCATTTTTTTTTTTTTTTTTTTTGTAGGATCAGTGGCTCTACTACTTACGTGTCGAGTGTCCCCATTCCTTTAATCCGGAGCTCCTCTTTGCAATTATAATTTTTCTTTTTTTGAAATTTTTTTTGTTTTGAAACATTTTTTAAAATTTTTCTTATTGCAAGTTTGCATACATTCGTAGGATTCAAACCTTCTAGCCCACTGTTCAGTGACAAACAGACAACACATAATTCAGATCCTCTGTGACAACTTATCCCAATCAAAAACTCTCCATGACCCTGACATCTAAAATTACGAATATGCAACATTCTGACTACACTATCTTAACCACAGATAATCAGAAGAAAGAGATGTGTGCATCTTAGATGCTCCGTCTCCGGACCATGGTCGGGTTCACGCGAGTACCGATGTGATCGACACGTGTCCCAGAGAGACATCCAGCCGAAGTCACTTGATTGGATGCACGCGTTCCTACATAGACTAAGCCCACCTTCTTTTTGCTTTTTTCTCTCTCTCCCCTCCACGTACCCCTTCCCTATCTCCCGTTTCTAGGGTTTGTGGGATCCACACCTCTGACCTAATGATAACATGACATATTTCGGTTTTGAAATTTAATTTTTATTTTTAATTTAAATATTTTCTTTCTGTTCAGTGTTCAGTGTCTCAACTCAGCGGTTCAGATAGTGTTTTAAATATCCTACCGGTTATCGAAAAATTTCGATAATATCGGATACCAAAATAGTGATCGAAACGGTAGTATATGATTTTGTGAGAGAAAATATCAGAAAATTTCGAAAAATACCGGAAAATATCGGATTTCGATCATCAGGGCGGTAAAGGTGCCAGTATGGTATTGAAAACGTTGGATTAGATTTCAATGTGAATAGTGAATTACAATTTGTGACATGTTAGGTGTGTTGACACAATATAGATACGTATTACCACGACACGGCACATCACATGTACGGACTCAACACGACACATGTGTGTTGGTGTGTCGTGTTAAAATTGTGTTGTGTTGGTATTTTCATAAAAATGATAAGGTTTAACTCGGCACGGTTCAATACGTTACGATTTGACATAATAAGACACAGTACGATTCTATATATTTTTAAAATTTTAAATTTAAAGAAATATATTATAAAAATGTTAATATATCATAAAAAACTAAGAATGATTTGAAATTTTAAGAAAAAAACATATCTTAAAGAAAGTATAACTAAAAATTTCTAATTAATATTATGCTATGTAATTCGTATTTTATTATCTTATTATTATATTGTATCATCATGAAATATTAACAAAAATTATTTTTTGTCAACTATATAATCGATTTTAAAGAAATATAATAAACTCTTGACACGGTTCGACACAATGACACATGTGTGTTGTGTCGTATCAACACGATGTGTCAACCGTGACGTGTCAATTTTCGTATTGTGTTGACCTTCTCCTCTACTTAGCACAACATGACACGACATAGTTTCAAATCCAATCCGTGTCAACACGACACGATACAATGTCAAATACAACCGTATTTGCCACGACACACATCATGATACGGCAAGATTGCAATTCACTAAGTGCGCGTGGTCTTCATAAATGTTTTTTTTTCCCCTTTTTTTTGTTCGTTTTTTCTCTGCTAGCTGTTCTCATTATCTCATAGACAATTAGTTAATTAATTCTTTGTTGAATTTTTCTCTACTAATGAACCTAGTAAAATGAAATATAATTTTGTTGGTTTTTCCCTGCTGTTCTCATTATATCATAGACAGTTAGTTAATTGGTTCTTTGTTGAATTTGTCTCTATTAATTTTTTTTAAGATAAATTGGGGGTCTAAGCCACCCAACTTATATATTTAAATTAAATGTCTATAAAAGACCCCCTAGCCGGGTTTCGAACCTGCGACCTTTTACTCAAGGTGTATTGCTTTTTGTCACTAGACCTAGAGTTGGTTCTTAATTTTTCTCTACTAATGAACCTAGTAAAATGAAATATAATTTAGTAGTGGTATCAGGTATGGGACTGTCATGACTGTGCTATCCGGATTGTTGTTTTTCGCTTTTTTTTTTTTTGTTATTTCAATCCTTGGAGACTAGGTTATTTTTAAGTTTCAGGTTAATTTAAATCCGGAGTTTCAAATATCAACAAATATATTTCATTATTATTAGCTCGTAAGTTTGGTGACTATTATTTTACAAAACTAAGATAGTGACGATATTAGCTTTTGTCATTGCAACTTAATTTCATATATTTTGCTATATTAGTCTATAGTATTAAAATTTTAAAATAAAACTATTAATCAATTAACTGGCAATATATTAGCAACTGATTCAATGTTGTTAAAATGGTATATATACAGTATAGCATTGAAATTGTGACACCAGTATATAGCATTGAGTACGTAAATGAGTCTGCATTAAACATACCATAGATATATCATTATTGACCTTGCAGGTCATTTTAACGAGGCGGCATGAAATAAAATTATTTTGTTACAAAATCAATATAGCGTCTTTGTATAAATACTATGGAAAGCATTATTGATGCCATAAACATATTGTAAGTCCATCTAAATAGTATTGATTATGAATCTCACATGTGTTTGATGAGATGAATATGATAGATATGCAAATTCAGTCTAAATGGAGTTTTGCATCATAAGGTGTTATTAATTATTTGAAAGTTGTAAAGCAGAAAATAATGGCAATTTTATAGGAAGCATGTAAAAGTGTAAGGAATAAATGTTAATTAGGATTATCGATCTGAAATACATATTTATTAACCAAGCCCAAAAGAACAGTTAAAGTAGTGTTGTTTGGGGCAACTTTATTTTCGACTGTTCTAATTTTTCATCCAGACACACCTATAATTTCTCTAAGTGTAACATAACAATAGTAGCTTAATATTTTGCTGAATATGTATGAAATTTGATTAAAGAAAAAAAACTATTGAATTAAGCTCCTCAAATATGTTCAATTTAAGTCGATTTTTTTATTTAGAGTAATTTTCATTAAGTCAACTCTTTCTCAACTTAGAACTTCTTTGACCTAAATAAGATTGCAAACAGAGAATAAAATTATGTTGACTTAAAAATTAAATTTAATTTTGTTGGTGCCTTTTTGACCTAACCTGCTATTTTACTCTATTTTTTCTTCTTTTTTACTTAACATATCTAACTAACTTATACCAGAAGTCAAATGGCTATAGAAAATGGGGGTACGCTATATATATAGAAGAAAAATATTAATAACCATATTAATAACCTTGTCAAAAAGTGCATATATGTAAGATTTTTTGTCCTTGTTGTCCGTGAAAGATACTTTTGTGACATTATTGAAGGAATTTAGAACTTATAAATTTTTCTTGGGGATATATAATATTTATCATTGGAAGTACCGTCCTTGAATGGGATCAAATAATTAAATTGAGGAATGCGAGAAATGTTTAGGGATCAGTCTTGTGTAAGGTGTTAGCTAATTATACTCGCTTAATTGAAAAGTTTCTCTAAAAGAAAATTTAATGAAAGTTAATCAGGTCACATGTTTGCTCGATCTGAATAAACTAAAAAAAAAAAGAAACAAAAAGAAAATATAAAAAAAAGGAAAATAGAGCATGGGGAAATATTTGGACGTTGCTAAAGATCGGATCGAATCATAATCTCACAATAATGTTTTTTGTTTGTATACAATTGTCCTTAACAAGCTATTATTTTATGTCAATAAAACCCAGAATAGTATGAGAGAACCTTGGATAGCAGAACGATTTCGATTTGCAAATGTCATCTGAAACTACTAAAATTTAAATTGATCCCATTTGTAGCCTATCTATTGTGCCAAAGTAGCAAGGTTGCTAGTTTAGAAAAAGAAGAGTTTGAAAATGACATTGCTTCGGTTCAATTGGGACCCCAAGTTAGAACTATTTGTCTGAGTCATACACATGGGATGAGATTCAGGTTAATCACTTTATGCTTGAATTAATTTCGTTTTGTTTTGATAGTTTTGAGTTTTCTAGAGTAATTTCTAAAGTCAAACTAGGTTGGGGTAATTGGGTTGGTTGGCATAGAATCTTGGATTAGTCAAGATTGAATCCGATCGCTTTTTAATTTTTTTATTAAACTAACTTGGATTTTTTTAGTTAAATTTTACTTTATTAATTATACGACATAAGGATTAATAAAGTCCTCAAAGAACCTTCAGTATGTTGTATTGAATTTTGAACTTGCATTTTTCGCTAAAAATATTTGAGTTTTTAGATTGTTAAGTTAGAGTATAATGTTAGGTTATATAATTAATGTAAAACTATGAGTTAATTTTGGAAAGACGTATGCTTTATTGGTCATTTAGATTATACTTCACATCATTGGATTGGGATGATCAAATTTAGATCTAGATAGAATTAATTCGTTTTTAAGTTGTAATAAAAGAACTCATATTCGAGTGCAGATTGTTTAAAAAATTATAGTTGTATCGAGTTCCAGTTCGGCAATTGAAACAGATTTTTATTGATTAGAATTTAAATGTTAAATATTTAAAATTATTAGATTGGAATATAATTTAATAATAATAATAAATTAAGAAAGTCCCTTAACAATTTAAATATATTTTTCCATTTCAAATCCTAATGCCTTCTATTAAATTATTAATATTTGTGATAAATTGATTCCGTCAAAAGAAAAGGAAAACAACTCCACGTTGTTTACACCAGGCAAAAGCATAGCTGCCAATTTCCAAAAATATCCCCAAAATCAAAATCAAACTTTATCCAAAGACCCGCAAGATTCAATTCATCGCGCCACGTGGATGACGCGGCTCGATCTCCACCCTCCACGTCCCTAGCGTACTACTTCCACGTCTTGTTCACGACATATATTTCTTACACCCGGTGCACTCTATCTCTTAAGAAAACAATCCATTCCCTTCACTCTCCTCACAATAGATCACATTTATTCTATACACCAAGTTCATTTATAAAGTTCCATACCTTACGCTTCCATCGACCCCACCGACTCCTGAGATCTTCTCCCTTGCTGGCGCGCATCGGCCACACGCTCTTCTAATCCAACGGCTGTCGTTAACCTTCTCTTGCAACACTCTTCTATTAATAGCGCCTCGTCAGTCGTCTCCTTGCGTCTGTATTTCCTCATTTCTGTTTCGCTGTACCAAGTACTATCAGCTCCATTGGGAACAACAAAACCCACCAAAATTTTTGAAAATTCACAAGTTAAAAATACAAAAATGGAGGGAGGTTCTAGTAAGAAGACCTCCGCGTCATCATGTCGGAGGCGGAGACTCGAGCTCCGGCGTCTGAGATCCGCTGGTGATGGTGGAAATGGGTTGGGATCCGGACCCACTAAGAGGACGAGAGATTCAGGTTCGACGAATTCGGGTCATGAATCCGTTAACATCTCTTCTTCTCCTGCTTCTTGTCATGAGGAAAAGGTGCAAGCTAAGAGTCGTGTACCTTGTCTTGGCCATGGCGCAGTTTCAGTGATAGGTACATTCTGAGACTATAAGTTTCTCTAGAAAGATAAATTGCAAGGATGTATACACTTGAGAGAGATTATTTTTACATGACTAAGTGAAAATTGTATAATACCTTTTTGTTGGTCCTAATTATGAACCTTGTTTAAAGTTTCCTGATGTTTGAGATAGTCTTTTTACTAGTCATTATCAACACTGGGAAATTTTGAACTATTTTTATTAATAGGTAGGAGGAGAGAGATGGAGGATGCGGTGGCAGTTGTTCCCGGCTTCTCCGGGGAGGTATCGGGTGGTTGTGGAGCATATGATTTTTATGGGGTCTATGATGGGCATGGTGGGGCCCGGGTGGCTAACACTTGCCGGGACCGCATGCATCTGGTGTTGGCTGAGGAGGTGGCGAAGCGGAAATTGGGAGGTTGTGACGTTTCGAGTTGGGAGTCGGCGATGGTGGAGAGTTTCAGGAGAGTTGATGCTGAGGTGGCGATGGGTAGTGGGGTCGCGCAGCTTGCGGATGGTACAGTTGGGTCCACTGCTGTGGTGGCAGTCGTGGAGCCGAGTAGGATTGTCGTGGCAAATTGCGGTGACTCAAGGGCCATGCTTTCACGTGGCGGCAAAGCCGTGGCTCTTTCCTGCGATCATAAGGTAAAGATCTAATTAATTTGTAATTAGTTTTGTAATTTTGTTTGGTTTAGCAGTAGCCAATGTGAGTTTGTACTTTTCCTCGTGATAAGAGTACAAGTGGGAAATTGAGAATTAGAAGAACATTTTTCAAAATTTGTTCTGTGTACTTTTGGAAATAAATGTAGGTGTTCAGAAGGACATTCAATGCTATTTGTTTAATTTGGTTCTTGTTACAAATGCTTTAAAGCAGTAAAGCATTTTATCTGTAAAAGGTGTGATATTTAGTTTTTAACTTACCTTGCCGTTTCCTACTTGGTTTCTTCATCATAGAGGTTTCATACTTGATATAGTGATCTCTGATGTAATTTTATTGTCCTGTTAAATCTATGATGTTTTTTCATAGAAGTGTTGATATATTTATTTAAGTCAATTTTGTTGTTGTTTATAGCCTGACAGGCCTGATGAATTGGCACGAGTCGAAGAAGCAGGAGGAAAGGTCATCAACTGGAATGGATACCGGGTTTTGGGTGTTCTTGCCACGTCTCGATCCATTGGTAATTTTCTTTTTATTCATGTATAGTATTGACCTTTTATTTGTTTGAATTGTAAGCTGTTAGTTCATTTTTGTTGTATTAGAATAGTGATTTCATTGATAGGCCTTCTGTTAAAGAGTACTTAAATGAAGAGGCTGTTGCAAACCTACCACTTAATTTGTTAATCTGACTGTTTATGAGCTATATAATTGCTCTTATGCTTATCCAAACCTAATCTTCATACCTAATTAAAACCTAAAAAAAACCCCTAAACCTTAGTCTTTGTGAATATTAATTTAGTATTTTTACTTTTCATTTGTGTTGGATCTACTTTACATATACCTCCAATTGTAGTTAAACAACCTATAGACCAAACAAATAATTTTGAAATGAATCCTTAATATGAGTAATCATGCTTTGTACTTAGAAATACAAAACTTATGGTTGCACACTTGCACTTTGTATCATCATGTACACAGCTCATATATGTTAATAATAATAATAATATACATTATGGAGCTTTTTTTTTTCTAGGGATATGCCAAAAACAAAGAATTTTCTGCCAATAAATGAATATTAAAGATCATCATTCCAGATTTGGAACTTGACCATCGTAGTATAGTACGGATTACGATGTATCTAGACAAATGAATGGAACATTAATTTCTTCATTATTGGATACCTTAGTTGCATATCATGTTGTCTAGAATATGTTGGAATGTCGTTTAGGTAATTTGGTTCACTTGAAGTTCTACTGCATCTCCTTTTCATTGAACAAAGTTTGATTTGATATTTTCATTCCACCATTTACCACACCTAACAATTCTACTTTTACTGAACAGGAGATCACTACCTAAAGCCTTATGTAACACCTGAGCCTGAGGTGACGGTCGTGGACCGAACTGCCCGAGATGAGTTCCTAATATTAGCTAGCGACGGCCTGTGGGATGTGATTTCCAATGAAATTGCGTGCAAGTTGGTGAGGAACTGTCTTCGGGGCCGCATTCCGAGACAGCTCCCCTGCTCAGTTACCGGCACATCAGCTGCCGATGCAGCAGCAATACTTGCCGAAGTGGCCGTGGCGCAAGGTAGCAAAGATAACATTAGTATAGTTGTAGTAGAACTGAAAAAAATGAGGTGTTTGCCGGTGCAATCAACAAAGGCAGTTTGATGAAAGGACAATTTTGATAGTTTAACCTGTTGTAAGGGAAGTTTGCCAAGGTGTAAATAATGTTCACTGGCTTTCTTTTCCCCCCTTTTTCTCTCTAGTTGTAGGTTCTTGTTTCCTTTGTTCTGTTTTTTTTTTTATCAATCTAGCTAAGCAAGCTTGAAGGTTTTTTGTAAAATTAATCCGGGAAATCCTTAAACATTGCTAATGTAGAGTTTGTAAATATTTTAAATGTCATGCAATCTTAGTGCATGAACGTAGAACGATTCTATTTTTATTTTTTCTTTTGTCAGTTAAGGAGGGGCTATGTTTTCTTTGTTTGTTTGTTTTTCTTCGTTTTCTTATATAAATTCTAGTCGATGCTGAATTTTAAAATCTGCGACTTCCCACTTATATAATCACTTATGGTTTTTTTTTTAAGAGTTCTAATATGTTTTATTTATTTATTTTTCAAGCGAAGAGAATTCTTAGAGAGTCCTATTGTCTATTGAGGTGTCGATTAAATATCGATTCCTTGCGGTCTCGACAACTTCCCACTTATATAATCACTTATGGGTTTTTTTTTTTTTTTTTTTTTTAAGAGTTCTAATATGTTTTATTTATTTATTTTTCAAGCGAAGAGAATTCTTAGGGAGTCCTATAATCCTATTGTCTATTGAGGTGTCGATTAAATATCGATTCCTTGCGGTCTCGACAACTTCCGATTCAATCAACTAGGCTACGAGAAATAGCCACGTTTCGTTTCTTGTGGGACCATCCTTTTTGGATTCAAAGAGACAAGTTAAGGACCGCACTTGTAATTTGTAAATCAAATGTTTGACACGTTGGTGTACAAAATTTATATGCACGGAATTTCGGAATATTGTTGAGTCCTCGTCAAAAAGAAAGACCATATTAGTTATTATGAACAAATGTGAGAATTACATGCCAGCAAAAACTTTCTGTTTCATTAATTAAGACACGTTGAAAGTTTGGCCCATTGTCATATTTAGAATAAACCAAAAATGAAAAGACAAGTTGAAATTTTCATTTGGAAGGGGAAATTGTATTACAAATTTCCTAGAATTACCGTGTCACAAGTCTCAATGTGGCTATCTAGAATGTAACAGTACTTTATGTTTTTTCTTCAGCAAAGGAAAGGTCATCTTTTTTATCAGCACTTTTGAGTTTGAGACTCGTTTGTTTATAAATTTATAAGAAGATAAAAATAAGTCATTAGAGACTTAATGCAATACATATTCTATTTTGCTTTCTTCTTAGATAAACAATATTTAAAAAAAAAAGAGCCCTGATCCATTTCTCCGTTTTGTATATAGATAATTGGGAATATAAGCCCCAAACCCAATAACATTCCAACCCATTTCTTCTAGAATTACATGTTTCTATATTTCAACCTGTAAGTTTTTCATTTGTTTACTACACATCTTAAAATAAAAAGAAAGGTCAGACAGATATAATGAAATTGAAGAGACAATTTGGGCTCGAGGAATGTTACACACTGAAGAACTACAAAAATAAAAAAAGGTTAGTTATTTTTTAATCATCATCATCATCACTCAATAAACGTAGACATAAAGTGGCCTTGGGATAGAGGTAAAGGTTTGGTGACATGAGAGAAAAAAAATGCTGAAATTAAACGGCAATTGTCTAATTCATTCAAAATATAACCTACGTAATTAGAAGGTATAATATAATAGGACATTTTTTTAATTTTAACTGACAGGGTCTGTCAAGTCTAGGCAAACTAGGAACTCCAGCCCATTTATGAAAACAGCACTTTGGGCCTCAGATTTGTAGGCTTAAGCAAGGAAGCTGTAAAATTTTCACTTGTGCTTGTGCAGTTATGCAGCCTCTCATGCTTTCACTTATGCAGCCTCTCAATCTCATATTTCGATGGTTGGTAGTAGGGCTGCAAAACGGTGGAAAACGAAACTAGAGTGTTTCTTTAACCGTTTCGTTTCGTTGATGAAACAGATTTCTAATTTCGTTAATCGTTTCGTTCGGACGAAACGATCGAAATTAACGAAATTTTCGTGATTTACACATGGACGAAACCGTTTCATTGTTTCGTTGACTGTTTCGTCTAGACGAAATGAAACGAAACGAAACGAAAAACGGTTAAACGGGCTTCTGTTTGCAGGCCTAGTTGGTAGTTTAGTAACTTCTCAATATAGAAAAACTAATTCCATAAATCCATGGACATAAAAAGATTGTATTAAATATGAGGGTTTTTCAAATCGCAAGGGATTTCTGTTAGTCAATATCACGTTAAATCAGCATATAATACCTTTTTTTTTTTATTTCCACAGTCATGGTATTGTTTTTATTTCCATTTTTATCATCATCATTTTTTAGCATTAATTGAAATCAATGGGTAATTGAGCCGTGTCAGAAAATTTTGGAAGAGTCACGGAAGAGAATTAATTCTTTTCAATTTCTAATCTATCTTTATTTTAGATTTAAAAAATTGTTGTGTATATATTGTATAGTAAAATATTCACTAATAGTAATATCAGAAAGATAATTATCTTTCCTTGATTTCAAGTAATCCGTATAGTAAGATATTAAGGACACTTTTGTTTTCCTCTTAAATCTCCAGTTATTTCTCGTCCGGATTTTTTAAACTCTTCATCTTAGCCCTTCGTCTCTACATTCCTAAATTTTTCAGGCCTTTTGGGCAACAAATAGATCATTATTTGTTAAATTTGATCATATATAATTTGCGATGTAATTAAATCACTAAAAAAAGCACAAGAAAAAATAAAAATAAAAATTTCGGTAGAAGCATTATATATTTGGAAGAACACTTTTTTTTTTTAGAAGGGTAGCGGCATTGATTATTCCGTCCTAATTACAAAAAAAAAAAAAAAAAAAAACAACAGAGAAAAGATTAAAGGATGATCCAGTTCCTATCCCTTCATCGGACCATGAATTCATAAAAGAAAATAAAAAATAATCTGAATCTTGCCTCTTTGTATGGAACCCGTAAGCCGCTCGAAATAAATTTAAACCATCACATCCATGGCGAGCGGCGAGTTGTCTCCTGATCGCCTTCGCCCCGTCCTTCGCGTCGTCCACGAGCGCATTTGCCACTATGAAGCGATGCGCAACCCTATATCCCATACAGGCACATCGATCGCTAATAGAAAAACCTCACAGAAGCAAAAGCAAAAGAACAAGTCCAAATCCTTACAGAAGCAAAAGAAGTCGAAAACCTTACAGAAGCAACAGAAGCCGCCTTTATCCAAACCGATCGTTGAGGCTGTAATTGAGGAGTTAGGGGAGCTCAGATCGAAGCTTATCTCAGCCCTTGCAGAGGAACTGAACCAGACATTGGCGACCGCTGTTCTAAGAACCCTCGTTAGGCGAATTAGAAAGTACCAGAAGAAGCACGACCATATAAACAAATTGCTCACGAGTGGAGAAACGCGAAAGGAGGAGCAAGAGGAGGTTCTAAGCTCGGAACCAATAGTCACGGCTCTGCTAAAGGAGTTAAGAGATCTTGCCTGGCCTCTAATCTCAGCCCTGATAGTGGAGCTGCGCCAAATTTTCCAAAATTCCGTCTTTCAGTTTGAAGCAGGCATGAAAAATTACAGTCCGATTGAGGAGTTGCTGCGCTTGGTGAATTTGGCTTCTCTATTGGATGCGAAATCCCAGAGCGAGTTCTCACCTTTGATTCTGATGCACAGATTTGACAAGCGGTGCCTGATGTACGACTATATGATTGATAAGGAGGTGCAGTTTTTGACTGAGAATGATCACAAGTTCATCTCTTTATTGCAATTTCTTGTGACCTCACAACCTGCTAATGAAATTGATCCGCATAAAAGTCATCCTGCCGATACAACTGCTTGTGAGTGGCCTTAATTTTCGTTTTGTAAGGTTGCAGTTTTAGTTACATGAGTGCATAAAAGTGTCCAACTTTGCTCCGGAAGAGGTGAATGAAGGGGGAAAGAATGCCAAGGGGAGTTGACTCCCGCTCCTTCCCTCTCCTTTTCCTTCTCCAAACTCGAGCAAATTAAGCCTTCAACTTTTTAGAATTGGTTATATATCTCTGTATTCATTTTCAGACTTATATGTGATATCAGGATCTACTTCAGATAGTCGTCTTGTTTGTTTAAATCTTGATGCATCATATTTATATAAAAATAAATCTCCTGTATCCTATAACCTCTCTTCAATTTTGAACTAAATAATTTTTCAATGTGTTATTTGGTTCAATTAATTGGAGCTTCCAGATCCTCTTGAAATTCAATTTGATAACTGCCCAAGAATGCAACTTCGTAATTATTATTATTTTCTTAGGATGAGGATTTCAATTGATTCAAGAAATTGGAAGCACATTGTCTACTTTTTGTGTTGAAAAAAAAGAATAGTGCATCAGACATTCTTCACGGATTAATATGTTTTAATATTTGCAGATGCTGACTATGGCACCTTTCCATCAGACTCTACTAAGGTTGAGATAGTCAGATGTATAGATAAGAAGGTAATCTGTCATATGTCACAGGGGAACATTCCATGTTCTTTTCCTTTTTTTTAAAAAAAAATTTGGAATGTTATTGCTTGAATCTTACAATGAAAAACATGCTTGACCTAAGCTGACCAGGTATCACAAACCAGCATGTGCATCCTTATTAGATGGGCATATGATACAGACATCAGATATGCGATATGGACATATGGTGTACCTAATATTTAAATAGTGATTATTTGATTCTGATATACCTATTGCACATATTAGATATGCCATGCAAAAACCCCATCAACCAAAATGAAGAGTCTGTTTGGTCCCTCCTGTTGTCCCATGAATTCTTGTCGGTCAGGAAAATCGGTATTGGAGATCGATGAGGCCAGGGCTACTTTGTACTGGGATTCCCTTCAGCAAACAGGCATGGATATAATTTTCATTTTTCTTTAAGGCTCACCTCATATTGATTGAGTTTATTAATTTGCTCCCTGCAAAAGAAACACAATTCCATAGCCATAGTTATGCTGGTCTCCCAAAAAGTGTAAATTTTCAAAAATTTTAATAATTTATTAAATGTTAAACCCCATTCCAGGTCATTTCTTCTGTTTTCTTAAGCAACACTGGAATAGCACTTTTGAGCAAGTGCAGAAGTTCTAGTGCCTTCATTTTTTATAAATATTCAAATAGCTTTTGAGTGAATATTGGTATTAGATCTTATCTGAACAGCCTGAACCTACTAATCACAGCATTCTGATCCGTGGCTTGACCTGCATAAATAAATGACTTCATGTTTGTACCTTTGGAAGCATTAATGAGGCTACTATAGTGTATAAGCATTCCTTTAATATAGCGCCTGTTTATACCCCAAGGCCAACACACTATTTTGTGCTATAGGTATCGTTCTGTAATTTTCTTTTGTTTGTTTCCAACCCACAGAAAGACAAAAATTGTTGGTCGTGCCTGCCTCTAAACTTGACAAGCACTGTGCTCTTCTCGGGAGTTCATGTCTGAGAGATCTCTTGTCAGAAACAGTACTATTTTACAAACTTCATGGTACATGGGAGATCTACATCTGCCCCAAACCCGGTTGCTTTCGTTGGTTCAAAGAGGACAAATCCCTCATCTGTCACTTGAAGAGTGACCACTTCCCAATCTTTCATGGGATTGACATATGGCCATCCCCCGAAGACATTCCATCTGAACAAAGGTGTGTTGATGCTCTCTGTAAGATGGTCTGGAAGCCTATTCATCTTCAAGGTGCGATCGATCTTCTCTCCAGAATGTATCTGGATCACACATGTGTCAGTAAAGCTGACGTTTGTGGTGGCTGTGATCGGTTTTTATCTTTGAAATGGCCACTATCTAAGGACCCCGTGAGGTGCGAACTTCTAGAAAAATTGGGAAAGAGTTTCCAGGTCTTAGTAGCCAAAGAAAAGGAGGCTTCTTATAAGCTGCTTTCGAGAGGTTACTTGATGAAAATGAATGTCCTTGCTTTTGAGAACATCCTTACCCACCTTGCCCCAAGTGACAGAGTTCTTTTTTTGGGATGTACTCTAGCACACTCACCTCTTTCCTTTTGTTTATTGGGAAAGGAAGCTCTTTCCTGTTTTATTGTTTTAGTGGATAAGATGTGCCAACTAGTGACTCAAGCTGCAGAGTGTTCTCGAAATGAAAAATTGGATCCAAACAAATGCGACGTCAACTGGAATAATAGCGAAATATTGCATCTTGTTTCCTTCTCTGTTGACAAGGACTCTTTTGTTCTGGATCCTGTCATGACAAAATCTCTGAGCTGTGGTGAGTGGAGCATCCCCTCATGGTTGTGCAGTGCACCTTGCTGTACTTCTATCATGCAAGTCCCCGCTGAAGCCTCTGAGGTCTTTGATAAAGTGGAGGACAAGGTGGTATCGTTAATGCATTGTGTTTTGGCTGTCAAATCTCGATTTTCTGCACTTATCTCTGAAAAACGATGGGCATCCTTTCGCTATCCCTGGCTTCGAATTGGCTTTAAATTTGAGGTTTGGGATTTCAGAACCGTTGTTTTTCCTCATTATTTGTTTTATCGTTGATTCCGTTGTCTGAAATTTAATTTTGCTGATGAAGCCAGTGGAGCTGGATCACCTCCAATTACAGTGCGAGCTAGAGAGCTTGGAGCCTCAGATCCGCCATCTCTGTACCCTCGACCTGAGATTGTATATTTTGCCTCTGATGAGATCTTTCTTGCAGGTAAGAAATAATATATATGCTTATTGTGTGAGTGCTTGTAATTTTTTCTCAGTCAGGAGCAACTAAGACCAATCTTCATTTTGTCAATTGGAAGATGAAGTTCTACAACTCCATGAGAGGTCATGAGCTGGAGGTGGCAAAATTAGAAGAGCATCATGAGGTAAGAGAACTTCTTTGTTAGCATCTGACAGAAAGATGCTGTTTCTTATGCTAGTCTTGTCGGTGTCAATAGCTGCTTGTTTAATTTTGCTCGCATGCCTGTGAAGTCCTGCTTGTTACCTGGTGACAGACAGGAGTGGAGCTGGAAATTAGATTATGGATTTATTTATTTATTTATTTTTTGTGTGTGTGTGTGTGTGTGTGTGTTGGGGGGGGGGGGGGTAATTTGCAATGTTTATTTTTAGGGGGGGACAAATTACTATTTTAATTAATGAGGTTCATTTACAATAGGGATGCAAAACTCTTTTCTCCACACCCTGTACCTCCGCCCCTGGTGGCAGAAGTATATCACATGGTGCCCTGGTCTATACCTGCCAGCCATCATGTTAGTACTAGAATGAAAACATCAAAATATTCTTTTTGGTTTGAGGCTAGAAAGCTTCAAGCAAGTCCAGCTTTAGTAAGCCAAGTCGATTAGAAGTTGAGCTGGAAAGATTTTGAACCTAGTACTACCTGAGCTGAAAATTTTACTAGTCTCCTTTATAATTTATAGAATTCTAAGTTTCTAACTAATAAAATTTAAATTATATTGCCCTTAGTAGGTGAATACATTGAGTTACAAGGTTGATTAGGTTTAACTTATTATAAAGTCATGAGTGGTTATGCATGTCGATCCAAAGTAGTCAGCGTCTTATGTTAGATTAATGGCCAGATGAAAGTAATATATTTGCATAGAGAGCAATGCTCGGTTTGAGCTCCTGCAAAGAAACAAATGCTATGAGATTTTAAAGGCCGAAACTTGACCCTGAAAATTTCTCGAATGGATTGATCCCTAGGGGTTAATTTGAGTGAATTGCGATGAACTTAAACCTGTGAGCTATGCTTGATGTACTCAAACCTCAATTTTATAACTATTTGTGTAACTGGAGGTAGTTAGAAAGATTCTTGACATCAAGTATCTTGTCTCTACAGATATTTACAAAAGGAACATCAGAAGAAGTCTATAGTGATGAATACAGTGAAGGGACCGGGGACAGTGAAGGGATCAGACCTGAAGAGTATTCTGACGACTGGGACAGTGAAGGGACCACACCTGAAGAGTATCCTGATGACGGGGACAGTGAAGGGACCACACCTGAAGAGTATCCTGATGATGGGGACAGTGAAGTGGCCACATCTGATTCTGAAGAGTATTTTGATTACGGGCACATTGAAATGGCCACATCTGAAGAGTATTCTGATTGTGAATCCCAATCAAGTACAGAAGAATCATCTTGGATGGCGCCTTCGTTCCTCGGTAACATTGATTCAACCTTCAGGGAGAACTTTGGGCTGGCTGAAAATGATCCTTGTACCTTTTTTCTGATTCCAGTCTCTGACATAGTAGAGCATTCTGAACAAGCTTGCTTTGATAGCAGGTATGGTGGTAGGTGGGAAGGGATTACCTGGTTTAATCTTAATAAGTCATGGAAATATATGTGCTGCTACAGCTGCAACAAGTCATTCCTAGATTTGAAGTCCTATATGGTACATATGGTGCATGAACACCAGCTTGGCCTGTCCAATGATAAGTCCTGGTTGGTTCCCTTTGATGGGAAAAAGGTTAATTTAAGTCAAGTTAGTATAGATGGTGATGCTGTTGTGGAGGACTGTATCACTCTTGATAGTACTTGTTGTTATGTTCTTGTGGATGCCACAAAGTTCTACCATCTGAAAGTAAATGAAAGCGAGGAACTTGGTCCCATAAAGCACAAGCAGTTTTCGGATGCATTTAAGGGTCTACAGGATCAACTCAGCGACTTAAAGGGTCTACTAAGTACCAAGAGCAAACACTTGAGGAGCTTGGAGGTAGTACATTGCCTCCATGAAATGTTGGTGAACGGAAACCACTCCCTGGCATTACTTGTGACTTGGCTCCACAAGTTGTCTTTCAACAAATCGCATGTTGGAACCTGCCATCTCTTCCAGTTACTTTTCCTTTGTCGAGTTCTTGAACAAGCTGAATCTCCTTTAAGCAACGACACTGTTAAGAATGCTTTTGCAAAAATGCGATCCCATCTCATCACTACGGTTTGCTACTATTTTTAAGCCCTCCACAGCCCCCCCCCCCCCCCAACCACACACACACACATGCAGACACACATAACCACATCAAAAAAACACACCCCCCACCTCCTCCCACAAACCCTCTTCTCTATATTTCATTTCCTTCGCACTGATTTGGCATTTTCTTTGCAGCTGTATGAGCTAGATCAAAAAATTAAAGAATTAATTATTCGAAAAAATAACTCATGGCGACATCTTTCTGACCTCTGTGTCTGCGACTATAGATCAAATATTGTGCCTTCTGTCAGATCATTCATACATGTATGCGACCTTGATTTTAAATTTTGGATGGCCATGCCTTACATGTACTTGTATATTAAAAATATGTCCTAAACACACCATTATGTTTTGTTTTTACAGGAAACATTTGGAATTTATGGTAACCTCTTCTCAGGCACATGCGATAAGATAAAGGTATGCATTAATGCTGTTGGCTTTTTTATGTTTCCTGGTAGGTAATGTAGATGGTTTTTATTTCAGCGGTGGCTATCTCATTCTCCGTATTCTTTCAGTAACACCATTAGTTGTATTAATATTCCATGGACTATGAATTTTTTAATTTCAGAATGTGCTTTCATCTATTGGCTCCATTGGCCTTCCTGATAAGGCACACAATTTCAGTGTAGAAGTACTCCCTGGGAAAGTGAGTAGCTCATGAAGACCTCTTACATATCTATTGTTTTTTTTATATTTTTTAAATCAATTTACTTTATGGCATCTTATTTTTCATTCATTTTTGGAACATGCAAATAGGTCCAAGTTCAAGAAATGAAATAAACTGATTTGACAAAAAAAATAAAAAAAGAAAAGATAACTGATGTAAGGATTTCTTCATTTCAACAATTAACTCAAAGTTTCTGTTTGAATAATAAAAAAAAAAAAACTGAGCAGGTTCTTATTCGCAAGATGAAGAGAAAACCAGCTTGGAGTTATGCTTATGTGGGATTTGTTTTGAAATTTGGTGGTGCGATTTATGTTCATGGTTTATTTTTTGTTCAATTTCCCTGATGATAAGAAAAGGAATTTTATGGTGCCTATGGTTTCTTGAATTTGTTATTGTATTTTTATATGATTTTGTTTTCTCAGGAGAGTGGTTTATTGAAGATCATAGAAAGAGAATCAGCGGCAGCTTTACATTTAAAGGCTCATCGAATTGGCATAATCCTGGCTTGGTATTGAATGGTGATTTGTCACTTGATAACGAATCTCAGACATCTGAACATATAAAAGGATTCAAGCGGCATCTTGAATATTCACTGTATCGTGCTGTTACTCAAAGGTTGAGACTGTTTCAAGAGGAATTTGAACAAAAAGTTGAAGGGCGTTGATGTGTCTGGAGTGTAAGTACCAATAATGAATTTCTAACAAAAAGTGATTTTGAGACTTTAGATGCTGTTATTTCCAATCGAAGATTTCCTTTTTTTTTTTTTTTTTTTTTGAAAAAATTGGATATAACTCCCTACAATCTTCCCTATCTGGATGCAACCCCTACAATCTTTAAAACTGGAAATAACCCTTCAATTGCATATTATTTTCATTTTCAAATTACTTGAGCACTTTATTTGAAAACAAGGACGAGCCATCTACGTTAATTTCTTTATTCATGATGAAAACTATATTATATTCACTGCACTAACTTCTCAAAAATGAAGATATAGAAGCCTGCATCAGCCAAGAGTATCTCAGCCATTAGTCATCGACGTATTAGTTTCGCAATACTGCAATTTTCAATTAGTTGATGTTAGGCGCAAAATCTTCCAACCAGAAAAAAATCAGTTCTCTTGTTTTCTTTTTTGGAAATCAGTGGAGAGCGCCCACCACTCTTCATTGAACAGAAGAGCTTCCGTTACAAAACTAAGAAGTAAAAGTTACAATCAATATCTCAACACATCTAACAGCAGCGCCTAGCAATTTTGGTGCCACATCTCCTGTCACCTATCTATAAGCTTCTCACTAAAAAACAAAAAACCCAAATTCTAATGACACTTTTCCAACGAAAATCAACCCTCCATGACCCAGTACCATCTATACTGTTGCATTATTTAACATCAAAACAAGTACTTGTTACTAAATCTCAAAAAAGAAAGAAGAAAGAACAGAGGCACCAAACCAACTAGTACAATATCTAGCATAAGGAACCAAACACCGTAAATTTTTTTAACAAACAAATCTTAAAATGAAAATTTAATAGTAAACATCGGATATTCAAAATTCGAGCAATGAACATAGCAGAGCGCTCTGTCAATGACGCTCCAGCGACGGCGCCGGTGGCATTGGCGCGGTGGTGAAGACGCCAGGCCCACTGGCGTTGGGATTTTGTTGATGCGCCTTTCCCATTGGCGCTGGTACATTTTTTTCCTATCCTATAAATACATCCATTTTGTTGCACAAAATGCAGTATCCCACAATAAACGTCGGGGCAAAAAAATGTATACTCGAAAATTAGAGATAAATAAAATTGTGTGGTCAATTCGCATCAACAAATAGTGGTAGTGGCGCGGGTCCATTGGCTTCAATTTTAACTCCTGCTATGTCGAGACTCGAGAACTTTTTCTCTAAATTGGGTGCAAAAAAGTAGGTAATAGTAGTTGAGATTAGTATAATTGTATTCTCCTCTTCATAAGCTTTTCATTGATAACCTGGAACTGCTATATGCGTACTGCAAATCATTGTATTTGGTGATAAGTTTGAAGCTGGAATAAGGAGATAACAAAGGAGACGGACGCTTCGTGCAAACAACTTTGGAATTTGGATGGTCTGCTGACTGGAGATGTCCATTCCTTTTTTTTTTTTTGTGCAAAAGCCGCAAATCAATCGGATGTCAATCAGATGGTCCGAAATAATCAAATTAGGCCTACTAAAGTCTAGTTATGTTTGCATAATAACCAAATTGTGCTACACAATTTTAGTGAGATATATTCGATTATCGTCGGAAACAAATTTGCTCTGCATCTATCCACTAATCAAACCTCATAATCTTGCTTATATTTCATATTTTCAAAATATGAACCATATAAAATTCAAATTAATTTAAATTGACCAAATCATTTCAAATAAGAAAAACAATACAATAGAGTATGTCGCATGGACATGGATATGACACGCATAGCACAACATTAATAAATTAGATTATATAATTATCTGATCAAAATATTAAAATTCGGCTGAAATATAAAAAATTAACGTAAAAATCATCACACATCAGGAAAAAATAATGAAATATCTGCAGTTATTAAAATTAGTATTTATAGTACATTTTGCTGTTTCAGGTGGATTAAACGTAATTAAATAAAATCAATTATGCTTTAATTAGCCGCGCTTAAATGCTTTTATTATTTCCTTTATTGTCCGCAAATAAATTTAGCACCTTGTATTTTAGATGGGAAAAAAGGAACATAATATCAATAGAAGGAAATAAAAATAACTCTAAATATTATACGCATATAATATATTTAAGCAAGTGCCATAATACCTTATTAGGGAAAAACAAAATATATATATCATTCTAGCCGCAGCATATTAAATAAATCTATCATCTACCCTAATTATGTAATTCATGATTTGTAGAAAATAATATTTGATTAAAAATCCACTAGATAAAATAGTTTAATACATCTGATAGGATTGTAGTGCACAAATTTTTTTTTTTTTATGTCTTTTGTTCAATTTCGACTTGATGAAAAGAGGACAAGAAATGGAAGCCACTAGACCCGCGTCCTGACATTTCATAGTTACAATAATATTTCATATTATTATAAAAAAATAATATTTGATAATGATACTGGAATTATACTCGTTTATTTTTTTTTTCCAGCGCATGTATGAATATGACATACGGGCACACAGGCAGTGCGTCGTTTATTCGACATTGTAAATATATATATTTTAATATTTTTATATGATTTTCATTACAGATGAGTAAGGAACGAACTATATCCAAATTCGATCCATATTATTGCCAGAAAAAAGTTCTTTTGCTCCGTTTCTTAAAATGAATTAGCACCGGTTTTTCAAGTGGTGCGTGGTTCTAATCTATAACCCGTGAAAAAAGGTAAACTTTTGCACTGATTTTTAGACACTTCATCTAAGCCTTGGTCTCTACATTCCTAAAATTTTCGAGCCTTTTTGGGCAACAAATAGATCATGATTTGTTATACTTGATCATATACAATTTGAGATATATTAATAAATCACTAAAAAGAGCACAAGAAAAAAAAAATATATTAATTTCGGTAGTAGCATTATATATTTGGAAGAATACTTTTTTTTTTGGAAGGGTAGCGCCATTAATTATTCCGTCCTTAATTACCAAAAAAAAAAAAAAAGAGAAAAAATTAGATCGGAATCTCGCCAGTTGCCTCCTCTGTTTGGAACCCGTAAGCCGCTCCCCGCTCGAAGCCTCGAAATAAATTTAAATCTTCCCAGTCCCTCGCAACTTACGAGCTCATATATCATCATCGGACATCACATCCATGGCATGCCACGAGTCGTCTCCAGATCGCCTTCGCCCCGTCCTACGCGTCGTCCACGAGCGCATTTGTCACCATGAAGCGATGCGCGACCGTATATCCCATACGGGCACATCGATCACTAATAGAAAAACCTTACAGAAGCAAAAGAACAAGTCCAAATCCTTACAGAAGCAAAACAAGTCCAAATCCTTACAGAAGCAAAAGAATCCGTCTTTATCTCAATCGATCGTTGAGGCTATAATTGAGGAGTTAGGGGAGCTCAGATTGAAGTTTATCTCAGCCCTAGCAGAGGAACTGAACCAGACAATGACGATCTCCGTTCTAAGAACCCTCGTTAGACGAATTAAAAAGTACCAGAAGAAACACGACCATATAAACAAATTGCTCGTGAGTGGAGAAACACGAAAGGAGGAGCAAGAGGAGGTTCTAAGCTCCGAACCAATAGTCACGGCTCTGCTAAAGGAATTAAGGGATCTCGCATGGCCGCTTATCTCAGCACTAACAGAGGAGCTGCGCCAAATTTTCCAAAATTCCGTCTTTCAGTTTGAAGCAGGCACGAAAAATTACAGTCTGATTGAGGAGTTGATGCGATTGGTGAATTTGGCTTCTTTATTGGATGCGAAATCCCAGAACGAGTTCTCAACTTTGATGCCGATGCACAGATTTGACAAGCGGTGCCTGATGTACGACTACATGATTGATAAGGAGGTGCAGTTGTTGACTGAGAATGATCACAAGTTCATCTCTTTATTGCGATTTCTTGTGACCTCACAACCTGCTAATGAAATTGATCCACATAAAAGTCATCCTGCTGATTCTACTGCTCGTGAGTGGCCTTTTCTTTTCCTTTTTGTAAGATTGCAGTTTTAGTTACATGAGTGCATAAAAGTGTCAAACTTTGCTCCAGAAGAGGTGAAAGAAGGGGAAAAGAATGCCAAGGGGAATTGACCCACTCCTTCCCTTTCCTTTCCCTCTCAAAACTCGAGCAAAGCCTTCAACTTTTTAGAATTGCTTATACATCTCTGAATTCATTTTCAGGCTCATATCTGATATCAGGGTCTACTTCAGATAGACATCTTGTTTGTTTAAATCTTGATGCATCATATTTGTATAAAAATAAATCTCCTGTATCCTATAACCTCTCTTCAATTTTGAACTAAATAATTTTTCAATGTGTTATTTGGTTCAATTAATTGGAGCTTCCTGATCCTCTTGAAATTCATTTTGATAACCGCCCAAGAATGCAACGTCGTAATTATTATTATTTTCTTAGGATGAGGATTTCAATTGATTAAAGAAATTGGAAGCACACTGTTTACTTTTTGTGCGGAAAAAAAAAGAATAGTGCAACAGACATTCTTCACGGATTAATATTCTTTTAATATTTGCAGATGCTGACTATGGCACCATTCCATCAGACTCTACTAAGGTTGAGGTAGTCAGATCTATAGATAAGAAGGTAATCTGACATATGTCACAGGGGAACATTCCATTTTCTTTTCCCTTTTTCTTAAAAAAAATCCTGCTTGGTTTTGGAATGTTATTGCTTGAATCTTACAATGAAAAACATGCTTGACCTAATCGGATATGCGATATAGTGTACGTATTATTTAAATAGTGATTATTTGATTCTGATATACCTATTGCACATATCAGATATGCCATGCAAAAGCCCCATTACCCAAAATGAAGAGTCTGTTTGGTCCCTCCTGTTGTCCCATGAATTCTTGCCGGTCAGGAAAATCAGTATTGGAGATGGATGAGGCCCGGGCTACTTCATACTGGGATTCCCTTCAGCAAACAGGCATTCATATAATTTTCATTTTTCTTTGAGGCTCACCTCATATTGTTGAGTTTTTTAATTTGCTCTTAAAGTGTTGAGCTGGAAAAGAAACACAATTCCTTAGCCATAGTTATGCTGGTTTACCAAAAAGTGTAATTTCTCAAAAATTTTAATAATTTATTAAATGGTAGACCCCATTCCAGGTCATTTCTTCTGTTTTCTTAAGCAACACTGGAATAGCACATTTGAGCAAGTGCTGAAGTTCTAGTGCCTTCGTTTTTTAAAATATTCAAATAGCTTTTGAGTGAATATTGGTATTAGATCATATATGAACAGCCTGAACCTACTAATCAACAGCATTCTGGTCCGTGGCTTGACCTGCATAAATAAATGACTTCATGTTTGTACCTTTGGAAGCATTAATGAGGCTACTATAGTGTATAAACATTCCTTTAATATGGCGCCCTGTTTATACCCCAAGGCCAACACACTATTTTGTGCTATAGGTATCGTTCTGTAATTTTCTTTTGTTTGTTTCCAACCCACAGAAAGACAGAAATTCTTGGTCGTGCCTGCCTCTAAACTTGAAAAGCACTGTGCTCTTCTCGGGAGTTCATGTCTGAGAGATCTCCTGTCAGAAACAGTACAGTTTTACAAACTCCATGGTACATGGGAGATCTACATCTGCCCCAAACCCGGTTGCTTTCGTTGGTTCAAAGAGGACAAATCCCTCATCGGACACTTGAAGAGTGACCACTTCCCAATCTTTCATGGAATTGACATATGGCCATCCCCCGAAGACATTCCAACTGACCAAAGGTGTGTTGATGCTCTCTGTAAGATGGTCTGGAAGCCTATTCATCTTCAAGGTGCGATCGATCTTCTCTCCAGAATGTATCTAGATCACACATGTGTCAGTAAAGCTGACGTTTGTGGTGGCTGTGATCGGTTTTTATCTTTGAAATGGCCACTATCTAAGGACCCCGTGAGGTGCGAACTTCTAGAAAAATTGGGAAAGAGTTTCCAGGTCTTAGTAGCCAAAGAAAAGGAGGCTTCTTATAAGCTGCTTTCGAGAGGTTACTTGATGAAAATGAATGTCCTTGCTTTTGAGAACATCCTTACCCACCTTGCCCCAAGTGACAGAGTTCTTTTTTTGGGATGTACTCTAGCACACTCACCTCTTTCCTTTTGTTTATTGGGAAAGGAAGCTCTTTCCTGTTTTATTGTTTTAGTGGATAAGATGTGCCAACTAGTGACTCAAGCTGCAGAGTGTTCTCGAAATGAAAAATTGGATCCAAACAAATGCGACGTCAACTGGAATAATAGCGAAATATTGCATCTTGTTTCCTTCTCTGTTGACAAGGATTCTTTTGTTCTGGATCCTGCCATGACAAAATCTCTGTGCTGTGATGAGCGGAGCATCCCCTCATGGTTGTGCAGTGCACCTTGCTGTACTTCTATCACGCAAGTTCCTGCTGAAGCTTCTGAGGTCTTTGAGAAAGTGGAGGACAAGGTGGTATCTTTAATGCATTGCATTTTGGCTGTCAAATCTCGATTTTCTGCACTTATCTCTGAAAAACGATGGGCATCCTTTCGCTATCCCTGGCTTCAAAGTGGCTTTAAATTTGAGGTTTGGGATTTCAGAACCCTTGTTTTTTTCCTCATTTTTTGTTTTGTTGTTGATTCCTTTGTCTGAAATTTAATTTTGCTGATGAAGCCATTGGAGCTGGATCACCTCCAATTACAGTGCGAGCTAGAGAGCTTGGAGCCTCAGATCCGCCATCTCTGTACCCTCGACCTGAGATTGTATATTTTGCCTCTGATGAGATCTTTCTTGCAGGTAAGAAATTATATATATGCCTATTGTGTGAGTGCATGTTATTTTTTCTCACTCAGGAGCAACTAAGACCAATCTTCATTTCGTCAATTGGCAGATGAAGTTCTACAACTCCATGAGAGGTCATGAGATTGAGGTGGCAAAATTGGAAGAGCATCATGAGGTAAGAGAACTTCCTTGTTAGCATCTAACAGAAAGATGCTGTTTGTTATGAAAGTCTTGTGGGTGTAAATAGCTGCTTGTTTAATTTTACTCGCATGTCTGTGAAGTCCTGCTTGTTACCTGGTGACAGACAGGAGTGCAGCTGGAAATTAGATTAGGGTTTTTTTTTTTTTTTGGGGTGGGGGGGGACGGTGGTCTAATTTGCAATGTATATTTTTAGGGTGACAAATTACTATTTTTATTCATGAGGTTCAATTTCAATCATAGGGGTTGCAAAGCTCTCTTCTCCACACCCTGTACCTCTGCCCTGGTGGCAGAAGTATATCATATGGTACCCTGGTTTATACCTTCCAGCCAGCATTGTTAGTACTAGAATGAAAACATCAAAACCTTCTTTTTGGTTTGAGGCTAGAAAGCTGCAAGCAAGTCCAGCTTGAGTAAGCCAAGTTGATTAGAAGTTGAGCTGGAAAAATTTTGAACCAAGTACCACCTGAGCTGAAAATTTTACTAGTCACATTTATAATTTATAGGATTCTAAGTTTCTGACTAATAAAATGTAAAATATATTGCACTTAGTAGGTGAATACATTGAGTTACAAGGTTGATTAGGTTTAACTTAATTACAAAGTCATGAGTGGTTATGCATGTCAATCCAAAGTAGTCAGCATCTTATGTTAGATTAATGGCCAGATGAAATTAATATATTTGCATAGAGAGCAATGCTCGGCTTGAGCTCCTGAAAAGAAACAAAACTATGAGCTTTTAAAGGCCAAAACTTGACTCCGAAAATTTGTCGAATGGATTGATCCCTAGGGGGTAATTTGAGTGAAATGTGATGAACTTGAACCTGTAAGCTATGCTTGATGTACTCAAACCTCAATTTTATAACCATTTGTGTAGTTTAGAATGATTCTTGACATCATATATCTTGTCTCTACAGATATTTACAAAAGGGTCATCAGAAGAAGTTGATAGTGATGAATACAGTGAAGGGACCGGGGACAGTGAAGGGATCAGACCTGAAGAGCACTCTGATGACTGCGACAGTGAAGGGACCACACGTGAAGAGTATCCTGATGACGGGGACAGTGAAAGGACCACACTTGAAGAGTATCCTGATGACGGGGACAGTGAAGTGGCCACATCTGAAGAGTATTCTGATGACGGGGACAGTGAAGTGGCCACATTTGAAGAGTATTCTGATTATGAATCCCAATCAACTACAGAAGATTCATGTTGGATGGCACATTCATTCCTTGATAACATTGATTCCACCTTAAGGGAGAACTTTGGGCGGGCTAATAATGATCCTTGTACCTTTTTTCTGATTCCAGTCTCCGACATAGTAGAGCATTCTGAGCAAGCTTGCTTTGATAGCAGGTATGGTGGTAGGTGGGAAGGGATTACCTGGTTTAATCTTAATAAGTCATGGAAATATATGTGCTGCTACAGCTGCAACAAGTCATTCCTAGATCTGAAGTCCCATATGGTACATATGGAGCATGAACACCAGCTTGGCCTGTCCAATGATAAGTCCTGGTTGGTTCCCTTTGATGGGAAAAAGGTTAATTTAAGTCAAGTTAGTATAGATGGTGAAGCAGTTGTGAAGGACTATATAACTCTTGATAGTACTTGTTGTTATGTTCTTGTGGATGCCACAAAGTTCTACCAACTGAAAGTATATGAAAGTGAGGAACTTGGTCCCATAAAGCACAAGCAGTTCATGGATGTATTTAAGGGTCTACAGGATCAACTCAGCGAATTAAGGGGTCTACTAAGTACCAAGAGCAAACACTTGAGGAGCTTGGAGATAGTACATTACCTCCATGAAATGTTGTTCAATGGAAACCACTCCTTGGCATTACTTGTGACTTGGCTCCACAAGTTGTCTTTCAGCAAATTGCATGTTGGCACCCGCCATCTCTTTCAGTTACTTTTCCTTTGTCGAGTTCTTGAACAAGCTGAATCTCCTTTAAGCAACGATACTGTTAAACATGCTTTTGCAAATATGCGATCCCATCTCATCACTATGGTTTTCTGCTATTTTTAAGCCCTCCACCCCTCACAAAACCCTCTTCTCTATTTCATTTCCTTTTCACTGATTTGGCATTTTCCTTGCAGCTTTATGAGCTAGATCAGAAAATTGAGGAATTAATTGTTCGAAAAAATAACTCATGGCGACATCTTTCTGACCTTTGCGTCTGCGACTATAGATCAAAAATTGCTCCTTCTGTCAGATCATTCATACATGTATGCTACCTTGATTTATCGTTTTGGATGGCCATGCCTTACATGTACTTATGTATTAAAAATGTTTTAAACACACAATTATGTTTTGTTTGTGCAGGAAACATTTGGAATTTATGGTAACCTCTTCTCAGGAACATGCGATAAGATAAAGGTATGCACTAGTGCTGTGTTTGTTTTCTGGTAATATATTGTAGATGAGTTTTTTTAGTAGTCACCATCTCATTCTCTGTTTTATTCCAGTCACACCATTTTGTTGTACTAATATTCCATGGACTATGAATTAATTAATTTCAGAATGTGCTTTCATCTATTGGCTCCATTGACTTTATTGTTCCAGTACACAATTTCAGTCTAGAAGTATTTCCTGGGAAAGTGAGTAGCTCATGAAGACCTCATATATATCTTATTTTTTTTTTTACATTAATTTACTTTTTGGCATCTTATTTCCCTTGTTGGGACATCCAAATTAGGTCTACGTGCTAGAACTGAAATAAACTGATTTGACAAAAAGGGGAAAAAAGAAAAAAAAACTGATGTATATAGACTTTTTCATCTCAACAATTGACTAAAAGTTTCTGTTTGAATAAAAAAATGAGCAGGTTCTTATTCGCAAGATGAAGAGAAAACCAGATTGGAGTTATGCTTATATGGGATTTGTTTTGAAATTTGATGGTGCGATTTATGTTCCTGGTTTTTGTTCTATTTCCCTGATGATAATAAATTTATTGAATTTATTATTGTATTTTTATAATTTTGTTTTCTCAGGAGATTGGTTAATTGAAGATCATAGAGAGAGAATAAGTGGCAGCTTTTCATTTAGCGGCTCATCGGATTGGTATCATCCTGGCTTGGGATTGAAAGTCGATTTCTCACTTCAAATAGAACCTGAGACTTCTGAACGTATAAGAGAATTCGAGATGCTTCTTCGAGACTCTCTGTATTATGCTGTTGAGGATAAGTTGCTTCTGTTTCAAAAGGAATTTAGACAAAAAGTTGAAGGATTGATGTGTCTGGAGAGTGCAAGTACCAATAATGAAGTTTCTAAGAAATTTAAGTGATATTGTGTTTTAGTTGCTGGTACAACCAATTGAAGATTTTCTTTTGGATTGGGCTCTTTGGCAAGTTCTTATTTCATATTGTTTGTGCCCGGTAATTTGTATGTCACTTCATATACAGCATCTTTGATTCAGTCGAATCATATACAGATCTTCTTATTTCATATTGTTTCTTAACTACAGTCGAAGTCATCCTTGAACTGCTTTCGTTATTTCAAATTTGTTCTGATAATTGTCCAAAACCTATAACTAAACGCGCTCAACAGTCTATGAAATGGCGTAAATAAATTCCCTTTTTCTAATTAACTATCATGTACAATATATTTCAAAATAGATAAGGAAATCAAATGATACTTTGAATCTATGAAGGAGAAAGAATGAATTAATCTTATAGGTGTTTTGGAGCCTTTTTGAACAGATGGAGAAGGAACGTGTAGCCACTGCTTAACAGAGAGAGTAACGAAGACAATGATATACCGATTTTGCCCCTCAATCAATATACGGCTGTGATTTATTGGAATTAAACCGCTAAGATTTTTTCATGTCCACCATAGCATGACCCTATAATTAATACATACGAACTATAATATATACAAAGCACATTAATAATTATAAACTAGATATCTCACTTAATATCATTGCATAGAATTGAAAAGCACATTAATAATTATAAACTAAATATTGAGACGATATCAATCAGAAATAAATAACTTTATTATCTCTAAAAACAAAACATGAATGAAAATATGATCCCAGGAATTACATATCTTCCAAAATTTTGTGGAGATAAGACAATTAATATATTTTATTTTTTATTCCTTTCTAGCAAATGTGCCTTCGTACAAAATATCAAAAATAAAAAAAATGACAAGAAAATATTTTTTTTACAAATGTCAATATCTGACTATGAAAATTAAGCTCAGACGGTGGATTAATGAATGTACATACAGTAACTTCATGTATCCTGCCGTATCTTTTAATTTTTGATATAATAATTACCTTTCCTTGCACTCTAATTTAAGCTTTATGCTGTCAATAACAAACTGACTTATCACCAGTGTTTTTAATCTAAAACAACAACATATCCTACTAATCATGAAAATATAAACCTTGATCAGATATCGTGAATTTATATTGTGAATTCAAGCGAAATACAAAAATGACTCTATAACTAATTTTAATCAACATATAGAGATGAATTGGCTGAAAAAGAAACGTATTATAATAATAAAATGATCACAGCATGCATTTACCATCTCATATTACAAATAATATCCGCACAAATCATCTCGAGTATTAAAGCTGTGAAGTACCTCTTATTGAGAAACATATTTATTTTCATTAAATTATCTTTTTTACTATTCACATGTAATACTTTTATTGATTCTATTTGTTTAAATCAATGAATATTGTTGCTATTTTTGGCACCGATCAAAACAACATTGACATTGAATATTAAAAATAGGCAACATATCCATGTTAAATAACATTTTTCACATATTGAAGTCCGCCCACATATTTAAGTTAGTCCACACGTTTGCGGTCGGGCACTGCTGCTAGTCTATAAGTAATATAGCGACCAGCCGTTTCACTGGTCCTGGTAATCTTCGCGACTTGACCCGGCTTCAGCCCATAATATCTTGCAACTGGATCTGTAACTTGAATTCTAGGAAGCTGAAATAAAATTATTTGCAACAGACATTAAATAAAATTCAAATTAACTAACGGGGTCTCAACGCTCGGGAATTAGTGGTTTTACTACAGGTATAATAACTATCATACGATCAAAGGTTGATGCACCTTGTTACAACAAAAAAGTTATAGGCTCATAAGTCATAACAGTGATTCGAATACCTGAACTGCCCGGTTCAACTGGTAAAACTGGGAATCGACCCTGGTTCCATCTATTTTGACTCTAAAACCAGAATGGTAGATTCAAGAACCGGACTATTAAATTGTGTATTGTTAGCGAACTGTGCTGAACCAACCATGAATCGGTCCAACGGTTCAAGAACCGGACTATTAATCAAATAAAATAGGGAACCAGCCCAACAATTCAAGAACTGGACTTTAATCACGCAAAATATGGAACCAGCCCAAAAATTCAAGAACAGGACTTAAATTACGTAAAATATAGTCTTCTCCACGAATCCAGCTGAGGAGCACCACAGTAAAATCCGTGCTCTCCCACTAGCCAAAGAGGCTCTTTTGTGTTACCTAGGCCACTAAATGTTCTAAATGCTTATATTAATATTATCATCCTTTTTTTGAAATCCATTAAACCTCGTACCGATAGCTTCACTAGTTCAATGACCATTATGATATGGGACTCAAAACAATGTTCATTAACAACATGAGTTTATAACATACAATGAAATGAAATATAAATTCATCTGTATGAATGTACCTGTGTTTCTTTCAGAGTGTACCGCTCAAGCAAAGTTTTCTTCTCTTCAGTGGTCAATAACTGGTGCTCTGGAACAAGCACATGATTCGTTACATTAAACAAAAGCTCCCCCTCCTGAAAATGATATTAGAATGTTCAAAACCAAGCAATCAATCTCTGACACACCTGACCCATTGGGTTAATCAAGTCAAGAGTTTTCTGAACCTGAAGGTGAGTCAAGACTAACTGTTTTCGATGGTTTATGATTTTGTTAATAAAAGAAGTTGAACATTTAAATAGCCCCAAAAATTTCAAGACATTGCATTTTTATTTTTATTTTTATAACAAAAAGGACTTTCAAAATCAACCAAATTTGGAAATTTGGTAAAAACCAACACTACAAGACAAACCGACTATTCCTAGTAGGCATGTTAATTAGAACCCAGTCTATATTCCTCCATTGATTTCATAGGTTCGATAATCCCCCACAAATAATATCTCTATATATTACATTGCCAAACTAATTAAACCTGACAATTTACAACAGGCAATTCTGTACATGTTTATTCCATCCATTTTTTAATCGATATTAAAAGCAGTTCAAGAGTTCAATTTTTCACTTCCTTGCCTAACAATATTTCTGGCCCACTATCCCCACAATACCCAAAGTCCAAACACATAGTGTCACAATTCATGTGAAGAATCCAGCAGTCGCACAAATTTTAACAAGATTTATATATATAAAACATCAGAAATTGTTTAATATCTCAAAAAGCCTGCACTGCAGCATGCTAAAACCAGAATTAGTTTGCATGGTTTAATATAGTTTGGCAAGATAAAAAGTATTCTTCGAAAAACTAGTCTGTTGTATACATTGTGATTTAAAATACAAAGTGCGACAATGTGAATAAAATGGAAGTTGAATACAGGAGGTGCAAATTAAAGTTCCTGAGCAACATAAACATTGGACATATAACAGATTGACAAATGAAATCAACTATAACTGACTAGGAGGATCAAATTAATTGAGACGGTAAGTACCATGGGGGCCGTTTGGATCGCTTAGGAATTTGAGGAATAGCCTATTCCTAGACGGAAATTTATTCCTAACCATCCAAACTCTTCACAAAGTTACACACTTCCCAATATTTTTCGCCTAGGAATAGGCTATTCCTCAAATTCCTAAGGGTGTGTTTGGAAGTGTGGTGAATAAAAATAAAATAGCTTGTTTAAGAACAAGGATGGCGAATAAGAAATGATGGAGAATTGCTAATTCATGTGATTCTCGATGTTGTTTGGAATGGTTAGCTAAGAATAAGAACAAGGGAAAAATATAAAATAATAATTTGTTGTTTATATTTTTCAACTAACTTTTGCATTATATTGCCTACTATCTTTTGTTTGGCACCATCTAACAAAGAAACATTTTTGATGCATAATGTATCTCTGTACCGGTCTCAAGTTTTTTTTTTTTTTGATAAAACCAGAAAAAACCAGCAGAAAAAAATATAAAAAATAAAACCAGCCGAATAGAAAAAAAAAATAGCTGAGGGGGACGCAGGGGGGAGGAGGTCGGCGAGGTGGTTGCGGGCGTAGTTGAGGGGGGAGTCGAGGGCAGGGTGGACGGAGGAGGAGATGAGGTTGAGGTGGGGGCGGAGGAGGTAGAGGCGGAAGCGGATGGAGGGGAAGGAGGCGGCGAGAGTGAGGCGGAGGAGGGGGCGGAGGAGTGGTGGAGGAGGAAGTGGAAGAAGAGGGAGTCGGGGCAGGAGGCGTGTTTGACGAGGGAGAGGACGGCGGCCATGGAGCCGCGGAGGTAGTGGAAGTCGAGGGTCATGGCGATGTGCACTAGCCCCGGGTGGCAGATGCCGTCGGCAATCGGGATCAGGGGAAGGGTCGCTGTTGCGGAACTGGGTCCGTTCAGGAAAGTTAGAGAAGTGGTGGAGAAGGTTTTGAGAGGAGAAGAAGGGGTGTGGCAACGAAAGAGAAAGCAAAATGATTCTCTCTCCTCAGATCTGTTATTGAAGAAATACTTTTTTAATATTTTTTTACTCACCGTGGCCTTATTCCAGCCCAGTTCTGACTTTTTTTTTGGAACTAGAATAAGGGGACTGAATAGCTTATTCACCTTGTTCTAAATTGTGTTTGGCATGCTTCAAAATAAGCAATTTTGAAATAAGACTTATTCTGAGCGTTCCAAACATGCCCTAAGCAATCCAAACGCCCCGAAGATTTCAAAGTGGACCTTTTGGGAAGCCACCAAAGTTCTCCCAGCCATTTTGGTCAGATTTGTCTTCAAAACAAAAATTACTCTGCTGACATTTTCTGCTTCAATTTTCTTTATATATTGCCTAATTTGGTTCACTCCGAACTTGGCGTCAGGGAAGAACACATATATCTGCTCCAATTCAGAAAGCAAAAAAAAATTTAAAAACAAACAGCTAGTACTACTACTAGAACTGTTTAATTGAACCAAGCGATTCTTGTACAATAGGCGATAGTGGTAATAGACACTAAATTTGAATAAACTACCAACACGTACGGGTTTAAGAAATAATCTAGAAATTACCAATTAGGAGAAATTGTATCTCATAGACGTGAAAAGTCAAGAACAAAGAAAAGAAAGAAAAATGAAAGGAAAATAAAAGAAAAATAAAGAACCTGCTGAGACAAATCGTTCTTGAGAGCCTTGTTGATAGTGAGATCTTCGCATCGAACAGGGTCTCCGAATTTCTGCACGAATTCGTCTTTTGTCATGGAGACCTCGTGATCGACGACAAGGTATCCCCTGTCACGAAGCATCTGCATCACCGTCCGTCGGATCCTGAACAGACGGCTTGTGTCGTCAACTGATGCCATCTCTCTCTCTCTTTCTCTATCGAGATAGATGTTGATGAAGGTAGCGCGCAGGAAATGGAATGGAATTATGGAAGGAAAGATAGAATTTTCTGGCTTTAGAAAGAATGGAAAGAAATGGAAGACAAAGGCTGGAAAAGGAAGGATATGTCAAGGAAGGAAAGAAATCTACTCATTTACTTGCTCCAGGCTGTACACGATGGAAAAGAATGGAAAGAACCTCTATTCACAATAGAAATCCTTAGTTTCTTTCCGCAAGTTGATTACATGGCGCAGTTAATTCATTGCCTAATTAACTTTCAATAAATGGCCAATTAATTTTGTGCGTTCCCCAATTAATTTAGTGAAACTGAAGAAGCAAATTCTCATTTAAACTTTACCTGCTTTCATCAAACCCCTCAAGGCAACAAATCTACCATTTTTTTGCTGATGGCGCCAATAAACATCCACCACCTTAAGACCTGGAATCAACCCAAACAAAATTAAATCTGTTTAAGACTTCCGATAAACAAAATAAAAACCCAGCATCCAGCGCCGCCTCTCCCAACTCCACCATCGCCAAACTCCACATGCATTGGGTCACTGTATTAGACCAATCCTACATGAGTTTTAGCTAACTTCTTCCAATGCAGAACAAAAAACAAACAGTACAGTAAAGCAAGTTTTTAATTACTGAAACTGCATTTCTTTGTCCCTTAGTGTTAGCCTGAGATTAAAATCAAAACCAAATCTCTTATTATAGCAAACAGTTTAATTGGATTTCCAGATTCCAGCATTCTCCAATTAGGATCGTGAATCTTCAAATTAACAAGAGATTATAACAATACAAGAATTTGCACTGATTAAGAACTGTATTGGCTGCGTTTATGTCGACCTATCATCTAGCATACTTCGCTTAGCATCTTAATTAAATCTTTCCAACATCCAAACCAACACTCAAATTAGAAAAAAACACACACACACAAAAATCTAACAAATAGTCTAAACTGAGAAAGAGAAATTAAAAGCCTTACAGCTGAAGTGCTTCTATCATGCTCCTGCTCAGTCCAGCTCTCTCTCAATTTCATGATCTTATAAGGGTTTCACACCTTCTTACTCGGATCCTCCGCCGCTACTCCATGATTCGATAGGCCGATGTCCGACACACAGTGCTTGCCAAGTTTAGAGGCATGAACTCCCGAGAAGAGCACAGTGCTTGTCAAGTTTAGAGGCAGGCACGACTAACAATTTCTGTCTTTCTGTGGGTTGGAAACAACAAAAGAAAATTACAGAATGATACCTATAGCACAAAATTACACAATTTCTGTCTTTTCAAACTTTGATGTTGTAATTTCCTTTTGTAATTATTTTTTCTGATTTTTAAAGACATTAAAAGTGTTTTTTTTTTTAAATGCGAGTTTCCGATCTGAGTCACTCGAGTTTTTTCAAGTCACCCGAGTTGACTCCTATGACCAACCGTCCAAGTCCGAGTTTCAGAACCTTGATACCAACACTAAAAAGCTGATTCAGGTACATAAGAGGAAAAAATAATGAAAACAACCAAGTAAAATCACTGCCTTAGAAGATTACAATTCATACTGAAATTTGGTTTAGTGAAGTCAAACCAGTGACAATTTGGACCAATTTTTACTTAATTTCGCTTCATACACAAAACAGACCGTGTCTATCTATCCAGAACAACCATTCCATATTGAAGGCTAGTAAAAGTATAAGCATTTCTTTATATAGAGACTAAAAGAAAACCAAGAATTTATGCAGGTATCGAAATATTAAGGAACTAAAAAAGAATTACTAAAGGTAACATAAACTATAAAGATTGAAAGAGAAAATATCACAACTGTAGAGGAGGATAGAAAGAGCCCAACTGATCTCAAATCTGCAAACAAAACATACTACAAGACTCTATTGTTTGTTTCTATACATGTATTCTTGACCATAACACAGTACAGACTTTCGACACTGCAATACTGAAAATAATAAATAAAAGTGAACATTTGACAAAAAAAACATTGAAGAACTAGTAGTTAAAATGAAAAGCAAGAGTACCGTCAGAAGATGGTGACAAGGAGAGGGGAGTGAGTAGAGACCCAACAGCCAAAATGGTCCCTTAATGCGTCTTTTGATCAGATATAGCTCAAGAGCACTGAAATGACAAACAGGAAAATGTTCAAGTTCTTTCTATATTAATTTTGTCAGTAAAGTGAACCTTCAAAGACAATCTTGGGCATACAGATTTTTCAACAGAAACTAAATTGACAGAGTTGCAAGGTAATACATATCATTTATCAAGGAACTTTTGTAATCTCATTAAATTAAGGGAACGCATTTGTAGATTTCATCTCAAGTGCTAGAATGAAAAAGTAACTTGACCAGAGTGTTAAACAGTCCCATTTGGGTACTTCCACAAATAATATTCCCATGAAACTCAATTTTTTAACTTGAGTTAAAATAACAATACTGAAAAAGCATATAGTCAATTGGGTTGCAACAATAACGGTGATCACATTAACTGGAACGTGTCCCCATCAATGCACGGTAATTTTCTCCTTTGAGATCTGCATCAAGTGGTGGATCCTGCAAAAAATCAATAGTAAAAGGTTTTAAAATCATAAGTTCATAACCCTTCAAATTCTGACATTATTGCATTGCAGACAGGGGCGGATCTAGCACTGGGGCGGCTGGGGTTAGAGCCCCACCTACCACTAGGGGTAATGTATGGCATATACTCATAAGAGGGCAACATGTCATTGTCATCTACTTCATTTGCTATGAACAAATTCAAATTGCAATTTTTCTTCTGATGTATTTTGAGTGGTTCATCTATTTTTTTTTATAATATGGCTTTAAACTATATTTTTAGTATTGTATGAGATGGATATATGATGAACTTATGTTGGTCCAATGTTCTTATAAACTCAGCCCCACCTAAATATTTTTTCTAGATCCGCCACTGATTGCAGAGGAGGATGGATGCCAAGAACTCCAAATTCGTGCAGTATCACAAGTAAGACATCATGTCTCTTCTGTTTATCTTTTCGTTTTATTTTTTTCTACCCTGCATAGCTATTTATTTATGTTTTAAAAGTTGTTTTAAAAATGAACATGTCATTTTTGCTTTGCTAAACTTGCTTAGGCGTTATCGGGAAACAATCAAATTACATGGATCAGGAAAAAGACTAGTTCCTTTAGAAATGGTGGTTACTTGTAAAAAGTTTTGAATAATAGTCACCAATTTACTTTTAAGAAGTTTAAAATAATAGTCGGCAATTTGCATGCGCTGACCAGGCACAAGGCAACAATCGTATCCTCTCGAAACCCTGGATGATGGTGGTGTCGCTACTCGTGAGGCCGAGAGGGCACATGAGGAACGCGAGCAGCGAGTTGTGTAACGTTCCAGAACTCAATTTCAGCTCAAGAACATTGATTCTCAGTTTTTACCAGCAAATCAGTAAAGTCACACAAGTGTTTGTCAGACCAGCTCATTGAATTTGCTCAAATTGGACACAAAGACAGCAATAGATCCAAATTGCTGTTAGAAACTAAATTGATAAACGAAAACGATAATAATGAGATATAATTCGGCTATTGAGCCTTGCAAGAAAGTAAGATAAACTAGGGAAATAAGCATAAGTCATAAAATGAGATATTTTGTGTTCTCAGATTCAACGATAAGCCATAATCTCTCTCTCTCTCCTCCCTTATATAGAGTAGAAATTGTTGGGTTTGCTTTAAAGGCCAAAGGATTAACAGTTCTAACATGTCAAATAAGCAACCCAGAAACTTAAACATAACTCGCTGAACCAGCAGTTGGAACGGACCGTTCTGGTCATAGACCGGACCGTTCCAAAACACCAGAAACTAAATCTTTGAGCGGAAGCTTACCTAATTCCATCGCTATGGCCTGAATCTTGGATCTCCTCGAGTTCTTGATATCTTGTGATGTGTATGCACCTTACACCTTCTGTTCCACGTGCCAAAGTCGGGAGAGAAGTCTTCCAAGAGAACAAGACACGCCTTGGTACCCTTATGCCTGAACTAGGGCACCTTCTCTAACTATGTGATGGAAGAATAGAGAGAGAGGCAGAGGATGGCTGTTATCAACACATGTATACAGCCAGCAACGTGATTATCTTGTCCCTTGGGGACCAACCCCTTTATATACAGAGAGCCAAAGGCTTCTTGGCCTCCAAACAATACCTATTTTACCCATCAGAAAATAGCTATTGTTTCTAAATATAACCACCTATAAAAGGCAACACACCCCTGCACAAAACCTTGCTTTTCTTCACAGCCACGTTTAGCCTATTACCATATAACTTAATGACTTGGAAACCAAGCAGAATCAGCTCACCAAAAAATAGATTATTTCCTAATATGGCGCAGAGTCTGGAACGGGCCGTCCCAGAATTGGACCGGACCGCCCCAGAGCATTGGACCGGGCCGCCCCAGGATTGGGACGGGCCGTTCCAACACCAAATAATCTAACAATCTCCCACTTGGGCTATTATGCTTAGTGTTATCCAATGTCCTTAACTTAATGAGCTCATATTTTTTATGGTAATAGATTTTGTGCCTTTAATTCCGTCCATCATTTACAATAATAGAAGACCAAGGAAGCATTCGTTACATTATAGCATTTACAGGCCTCTAATCCTATAAAGCCGTCGCAACTAAACTCACAATGATCACAATATCATTATAAAGAACGACATTGAATTAAGATGTGTATAAGTGGTATGGAAAATACACGTAAGTGTGACTGTCACGTGTCTATTTCCAACTTTATTGGTCACCCAAAACTGAAGTGAGGTCAACTTAAATAAATTGAGAATGAAAACTGAAACTGAATCTGAAAACTGAAACTTTATTCATTTCTGCAGAAATATTCATTACATAATACACTGAATAACTGAATAAACTAAATCCATCATTTAATCTAGCACTCCCACTGAACAAAACTCCCACTAAAGTCTAGAATCCTCAACTGAAATTACACCCATACTAGTTACATGTTTCAGAAACTGCTTGGGTATTAATGCTTTAGTGAGTGGATCCGCTATCATTGAGTTTGTTCCAATGTGCTTGATTGATAATTCGTCATTCTCAACCTTTTGCTTAACAGACAGAAACTTGATGTCGATGTGCTTCGAGTTGGCTGAGCTTCTGTTGTTGTTAGCATACATGACTGCCGAGTTATTGTCACAGAAAATTCTTAGTGGAGTCTGGATAGAGTCCACTACACGCAGCCCAGTGACAAAATTTCGCAACCATGTTCCAAATAATGATGCCTCATAGCAAGCCACGCATTCTGCTGCCATGGTAGAAGATGCCACTAGGGATTGTTTGGCACTTTTCCATGAAACAGCTCCACCTGCCATCATGAAGATGAACCCTGTGGTTGATTTTAAGCTATCTTGACACCCCGCAAAATCAGAATCAGAATATCCTATGACCTCCAGCCTATCTGATCTCCGATATGTTAGTGCATAGTCTTTGGTTTTCTGAAGATATCTCAAAACTCGTTTGGCTGCCTTGATATGCTGAATTCCTGGATTGTGCAAATACCTGCCTAGCATGCCTGTAATAAAAGCAATGTCTGGACGTGTACACACTTGGGCATACATTATGCTTCCAACTATGGAGGCATACTTATTGTCCTTTACTTGCTTCTTTTCCAACTGTGTTTTGGGACATTGTTCAAGACTGAACTTATCCCCTTTAGCAACAGGGGTCTCTGTTGGTTTGCAGTTTTCCAAATCATACCGCTTGAGTACTTGATCGATATAGGCCTTTTGTGATAGACCCAAAATACCTTGAGAACGATCTCTAAGTATCTTAAGACCTAACACGTATGATGCATCACCAAGATCTTTCATTTCAAAATGTCTAGATAGAAATTTCTTAGTTTCATGCAACATATCATTATCGTTTGTGGCAAGCAGTATATCATCCACATACAAAATCAAGAAAGAATATTTACTCCCACTAAACTTGTGATATATACAATCATCCGCCGGATTACTCTCGAAACCAAATGAGAGAATCTCTCGATGGAATTTGTAATACCATTGTCGAGACGCTTGTTTGAGCCCATAAATGGATTTCTTAAGTTTGCAAACCATTTTCTTTGGATCGTCCGATACAAAGTGAGGTGGTTGCACCATATAGATGGTTTCATCAATGTCTCCATTGAGAAACGCAGTCTTAACATCCATTTGATGAAGTTCAAGATCTAAATGTGCCACAAGTGCCATGATTACCCTAAAAGAGTCTTTCGATGAAACTGGAGAGAAAGTCTCTTTGTAATCAATACCTTCTTTTTGAGTAAAGCCCTTAGCGACAAGACGTGCTTTATACCTTTCCACATTACCCTTAGAATCCTTTTTGGTCTTAAAAATCCATTTGCAACCAATAGGTTTCTTTCCTTCTGGTAATGGTACTAAGTTTCATACATCATTGTCATACATGGACTTCATTTCTTCATTCATGGCATCGATCCACTTTTGTGAGTTTGGACTGTCCAAAGCTTGACGAAGATCATGAGGATCTTTCATCATCCCAATGTCAAACTCATGTTCTTGGAGATAGACCACATAATCATTAGGTATTGCTGGTCTTTTCTCTCTAGTGGATCTCCTAGGCACAAGTTCTTGAGGTGTCTGCAGTTGTTCAATGACATTATTATCTTCAACTTGATTATTTCCAAGATCCAAGTCCATAGGATCTGGAACAGGATCCGTTCCAGCATTGGAACGGTCCGTTCCAGCATTGGAACGGTCCGTTTCAATCCTGGGCACTGTATCTATGATCAACCGTTCCGTTTCAGCTTCAGACCGGTCCGTTCCAATCCTGGAACGGTCCGTTTCAGCCATGTCACGGTCCGTTTGAAGATCAGTGCTTGTTTCCTCCTCGAAGATAATATCCTGATATGTCATATCTCCCCCCCACAACCAAAACATCCTCAAAGAACTTAGCTATAATCGTCTCAAATATATTCCTATTAGTGGGATCGTAAAACTTGTAACCCCTAGAACGTTCGGCATATCCAATGAAATAACAACTAACTGTCCTTTCGTCCAACTTCTTCTCATTTGGCTTGTAAGGCCGAGCTTCAGCTGGACATCCCCAAATACGACAATGTTGTAAACTTGGTTTCCTACCAGTCCACATTTCATAGGGAGTTTTGTTGTTATTTGCCTTAGTTGGTACACGATTGAGTAAATAGGCTGCCGTTTTAAGCGCTTCGCCCCAAAGAGATCTTGGCAAATTAGTATGACTGAGCATACTCCTAACCATGTCCTTCAATGTTCTGTTTCGCCTTTCAGCTACTCCATTCATGCTAGGCGATCCTGGCATGGTATATTGAGGGACAATGCCATTTTCCTCTAGGAACTTAGCAAAAGGCCCTGGACGTTGTTCACCTGAACCGTCATATCTACCATAGTATTCACCACCACGGTCAGATTTGACTTGCTTAATCCTTTTGTTGAGTTGTAACTCAACTTCAGCCTTAAATGATTTGAACACGTCCAAAGCTTGCGCTTTTTCACTTAATAGATATAGATAACCAAATCTTGAATAATCGTCTATGAAACTGATAAAGTAAGTTTGACCATTCCTTGTAGGTGTAGGAAATGGTCCACAAATATCCGTATGAATCAGTTCTAAGACATCACTCGTTCTATTGGCATCATATCTCCTTTTATTGGTTTGTTTTCCTTTAACACAACTTTTACATGGGCCTAAATCAGTCATGTCTAAAGGATCGAGTATTTCACTTTGCACAAGTCTTTCAATTCTCTTTGGAGAAATGTGACCTAAACGCTTATGCCAAAGTGCACCTGAATTCTCATGAGTTAATTTACGCTTAACACTTCTAGTACTTGTATGCAAAGATTCATTATATGAAGCAATAGTTTCCAAAGAATATAGATTGTCATAAACTGAAAGAAAACCAGATCCAACGCATTTAGAATTATGAGATAAACTGAATTTTCCATTTCCAAAAAAACAATAGTAACCGAATTTGTCCAGTACAGAAATAGAAACTAAATTTCGTCTAAAAGACGGTACAACAAAAGTCTCATATAAATCCAAATACAATCCAGTCCTAAGTAACAATCTAAAATGCCCAATAGCTTCAACTTGTGCCTTCTTGCCATCGCCCACATAGATGTATCTTTCACCATCATTTGGCTTGCGGCAGCTCAGGCAACCCTGCATAGAGATACTTATGTGAGTTGTAGCACCCGAATCAATCCACCAAGTATCCTTTTGTATTGAAGTTAAATTAACTTCTGAACAAACCAAAGAGAGAGACATACCTTTCTTCTTGCGCCAAGCTATGTAGCCTGCACAATCAGTCTTCTTGTGTCCCTCTTCGCCACAGAAGAAACACCCATTTGGATTCTTTGGCTTCTTGCCAGTCTTCTCCTTATTGGGTTCCTTCTTTGGCTCTGAATTAGCAGCCTTTTTCTTATTTTGTTTCTTCTTCCCATTATTTTTGGAAGTGAAAGCAACGTTAGCATTATGTGTCTTATCAAGCTTCAACCTTTCCTCTTCTTGAACTAGATGTGAAATCAGTTCATTCAGAGTCCACTTGTCCTTAGTGCAGTTATAAGTAACCTTGAAATGGTTATACTGACTAGGGAGAGAGTTAAGCACTAGACACACCTGAATTTCTTCAGATATGTCTAACTTAAGGGCTTGTAACTTTGAAGCAAGATTAGACACTTCCAAAACGTACTCACGAATGTTGCCTTTTCCATTATACTTTATAGAGGTGAGTCTTGCCATGAATGTACAAATCTCCGATTTCTCATTCTTGGCAAATCTCTTCTCAATTTCTTCCAAGCATGCCTTAGCCTCATCGGAATCAGAAATGGTACCCCTGAATGCCTCTGGGATTGTCTTCTTTATGATCATAATGCCCATGCGATTGGAGCGATTCCACTGAGCCACACTTTGAATGTGTTGTTGATTACTCTTAGCAGTAATCTCAGGTGGTTTATCCTCCCTAAATGCAAGGTCAAGATCTAGACAACCGAGAACTATCATCAAGTTCTCTTTCCATTCCTTAAAGTTGGAACCAGTCAGCATGGGTATGCTGTTAATGCTAGCTGGAATATTTGCTAAAATAAACCAAAGACAAAATACACTAATATTAATAACCATAATGTATAAGTTAAATCATAAAATATAAAGGTCTAAATCCCATCAACTAGTCTTTATTCATTTGCAAGTGCTCTTTGGAGTCTCCAAGCAAACTTCAATCAACTAGATGTAGTATCAAATGTAACGATTCATAACATATTAATTAATTAACCTTCCTTTGGGCCGATTAATTAATTATATGCAAAGCCTTATAATCATTACCCATTTGATTCTACCAAAACATTGTACATGTAGTCTTTTAAATTATGTCCTTCCTTTGGGCCGATCCATAATTTAGAAGTTACATGTACCTTAATACACTTTGTACTTGAGCCTTTGAAACAACCATTAATATGAGAGCCCACTTTGGCGAGATGATATTAATATTGGTTCAATTCTCAAAATACAACTCAAATTACCTTTATATTAGACTTAAAATATACCTAATCCTAGACTTTTCACTATGCACATTTATCCTAATATGAAAAGCCTAACTAAATACTGACCTAGGATGATATAGACTTAGGACCCAGTTGCAAACCCTAAGGTATACACATTGAATCGTATGAAATACATACGAACCAACAAACATGGAACGGACCGTTTTGGTGAGAGAACGGTCCGCCCTAAATAGACCAGAAGAGAACCAAAGAGAGATATGACCATACAAGCCAGTACGAGTCATATTGAGGTAAGAAAAGAAAGCGGTGGTCTCCCGTTCAGCCAGCAGCCATTGAAATTACACCACATCCAGGCAAGATTCCCAGAAAAGGCCAGGGTCATATGGACACTTTAGGCGCCGACCTTATTTTCTGCGACAGAACTTGTCCTCGTGACAACATGGTGTAACCCAACGCTTACAGCTCTTACTAATGAAAACCACGGCAAAGAAGAGAAGAGGAGGGATGCATAAAGTGTCATATGTACCTTACCAGTACAAACAACTTGAATTTTGGCTTAAAACCTAACAATCTGGTTCTGGAACGGACCGTTCTGGTTGTAGAACGGACCGTCCTATACTCTGGTCAATACCTAACAGTTTGTAACCAAAACTGAAGTGGAACGGACCGTCCCGGAGTGGAACGGACCGCCTGAAAACCGCAGAGAAGAGTAGAATTTGTCGTCCTAATCTAGGTCGAGAAACCCTAAAGATTTCTCTCCTAACCTGACAATAGATCTACTCTAAATCTAATTCATCCAATTAGGTCAGATTTTAACCGATTTTGAATTTTCAAAACCTTTTCAAGCAATTACAATTTCACAATCAATAATTCTGGCACAATACTCAATAAACATATCATTAATCAATCCAAAAATAATGGAACGATCCGTTCGAGCCATGAAATGGACCGTCCAAATGCCAGATAATGCAGAAACAGTTCAGAAAACAGTCCAGGAAAAATTCCAGAAAAGGTCTGGAACGGGCAGTCCCAGTCCTGGGACGGGCCGTCCCAGTCCAGGAAAGGACAGTCCCAGTCCTGGGACGGGCCGTCCCAGTCCAAGGAAGGGCAGTCCCAGTCCTGGGACGGGCCGTTCCAGACCTGGGACATGCCGTTCCAGAACATATGTGCCAGAAACTTAAACAGTTCAGTTCAAATCAACAATCTCACCAAATCAATTCAAATAGATCCAAACTTATGTGTCATGCTACTGGCTCACGACGAGTGGCTCTGATACCACTTGTTGGGTTTGCTTTAAAGGCCAAAGGATTAACAGTTCTAACATGTCAAATAAGCAACCCAGAAACTTAAACATAACTCGCTGAACCAGCAGTTGGAACGGACCGTTCTGGTCATAGACCGGACCGTTCCAAAACACCAGAAACTAAATCTTTGAGCGGAAGCTTACCTAATTCCATCGCTATGGCCTGAATCTTGGATCTCCTCGAGTTCTTGATATCTTGTGATGTGTATGCACCTTACACCTTCTGTTCCACGTGCCAAAGTCGGGAGAGAAGTCTTCCAAGAGAACAAGACACGCCTTGGTACCCTTATGCCTGAACTAGGGCACCTTCTCTAACTATGTGATGGAAGAATAGAGAGAGAGGCAGAGGATGGCTGTTATCAACACATGTATACAGCCAGCAACGTGATTATCTTGTCCCTTGGGGACCAACCCCTTTATATACAGAGAGCCAAAGGCTTCTTGGCCTCCAAACAATACCTATTTTACCCATCAGAAAATAGCTATTGTTTCTAAATATAACCACCTATAAAAGGCAACACACCCCTGCACAAAATCTTGCTTTTCTTCACAGCCACGTTTAGCCTATTACCATATAACTTAATGACTTGGAAACCAAGCAGAATCAGCCCACCAAAAAATAGATTATTTCCTAATATGGCGCAGAGTCTGGAACGGGCCGTCCCAGAATTGGACCGGACCGCCCCAGAGCATTGGACCGGGCCGCCCCAGGATTGGGACGGGCCGTTCCAACACCAAATAATCTAACAGAAATTACAAAAGGAAAAACAGGAATTACTAAATCTACGAATTACAGAGATGAAAACGGAATATTTCTTGAGCTGCTGCAGTGATGCATCGAGAAATTCCTTCACTAACGTTCTCTCCTTCTGTTCTCTCTTTAACGGAAAGCAACATGGACCCTCTTTCTTCAAAGAACCAACTCTTAACGGAGTTACGGAACTAGCTGAACTATTCTTTCCTTTATTCTTATTGGGCCCACCTATCAGCCACCTCATTCCCTCTCTATACCTGCCATCACATTTTCAATTCTATCTCCTTCTCTGGTTTGACCGAGTCAAATACTTTGCATCCCATGGTTACCATCCTAAAACTGAGTTTGACCAGCACTCTCAACTGTTGAACCATTTGGGATTGTGGCAAGTTGTCAACTGCCGAAGGCTGTCGGCTGAGGTCTCGTCGCCATGGCCACCTCCTCGGCTCCACCGAACTGGAGTTCACTCTGAAACAAAGAGCTAGCTCTTCTGGCTCGAAACCCTAGCTCAAAGATCACCGAATTGAACTATTCAACCTAATTTTACCGATGTAGGGTCTCCCTGATTAATAATGGTTGGATTAAAATCCAGTAGTGGTAAATTATTGTTGTAGAATTTCTATTCTAGATACTAATGAGACCCACTGCATGGGAACTGCTCTGATGGACGAGCGCGACAGTCCCACGTAGGTTGACCGTCTGATCTACATCTGACGTGCCACGTAGGTTGAGCTGTCCTTTCCTCTACATCGGCGTCTTTACAAAAATATCATTGACGGTTCCTTCCAGCATAACGATTGGAGTGAAATATTAATTAATATGGAGGGCACTATGCTATATTTGATAAATGGTCTACGAACTCGTACGTAATCGCCTGGGACTTAAAAGGGATTTCTTCATGCCTTATCAGGAAAGGAAGTATATATTAAGTCAGTTAAGTATACGCGTACAGTGGATTGTTGCATTATGATGCATCCATTAATTCTACTATGAAGGCACAATTTAATTGTCTTATCAATGCATTTTTATAGGGTTACAATTTAGATTTTTCTTTAATTAGTTATATATTTTGTTTACTTCCTTTCTAGGAATAGGCGATTGAGTTCAATAGACAATAGTATAGTTATGTGTGCTCTCTAATTGCGATGTATTTTTAACTAACGTTAAATGAAATTGTCTATGGCTTGGATTGCCAAAAAAAAAAAAAAATGAACACTCTGATCGAAAACCTTTTTTTTTTAACGAAGGGAATTGAAATCAGAATTCTCTTTTATCACCTTTTCTGATCGGAACAAGGGACGAAAAGAATCGGAATTGGAGTCGAAGGGAGTTCAGCGCCCTCAAATTCCATTTCCAAATTCCCGCAAAACCTAAAAAAATTGGTGGGATTCTTTCTGCTGTCGTTTGATCAAGCGATGAAGAGGAGAGATTGAGACTCCGCTCAAATCAAATCACTTCTTTCGTCCTCTTTCCGATCGGTGAAGGAAATTAACGAAATCTTTTCTTCTCCGCTGAACTCCTTTCGACTCCTTTCTTTTCTGATTTGTTAGGCTTCCGATCATGGTGGAAGTGTGAACTTTTTTCTTTTTTTCCTTTTCTTTTCTTTGGTGGTATTTGAAGGGTCTTGATCTCTGTACCAGATTCACGTGTCGTTAGTGATATGGGCTATGTTTGGCAACGATGCGAACTGGCTACGATGCGAACTAGCTAGTTCGCAAACAAGGCTAGTTCGACGTTACCAAACATGATCGCAAACTAGAACAAGGTTTAGTTTCTATCATTGTTCTAGTTCTACCAAAATCATGAAACTAAAACTAGAATTAGAACAAGTCTTATTCTAGTTCTTGTTCTAGTTCACACATTTTGCCAACACATAGCCATATGGAGTTTGACGGGATCTCTTCTTAGAGCCGTAAATGGAGAAATTCGAAGTACATTAAAAAAAAAAAAAGTTCAGATAAATTTTTTCTCTTGTAAAAACAAAATTCTTTTCTTTTCAAACTTTTGGTCGATTGTCTGTGTGAGCCAAAAAAATAGTATTTTTTTCCACCGCCACCCTCTCTTCTTTGATCGAGTTTACTTTTCACAACTTAGAAATTTACAATTAATTATTAAAAATTTGTAGCAGACTCACGTTACTTTCTCTTCATTCTATATGTAGAATATTACTATTATTCTTGTTATATATTGCAGCCATTGCAAAACTTGCAAACTTGAAATTCTATTATGATTATTAATTTTTGCAGCCATTGCAAATCTGGCAAAACTTGAAAATTTTTGCCTTAGTCGACCACATGTTTTCTAGCTGCTAGTTGAAAGCTTGAAATTCTACTCAAATTGCAAACTTTTTAATTAAAAACAAAAGCTGTTATTAAAAAAAAAAATGAAATGATCATTTTTAGGATTTTTTTTTTTTTACTTTTCAATAATCTAGATAGTCTCTATTTAAGTTAGAAATGATCGTTTTTAGTAAAATGATAATCATTTTCGAAAGAAAAAAAAAAAGAAATCGGTTCTAGTAAAAAAAAAAAAAAAAGCGACTACGCGAAGCGAAATTGCATCGGAGTTTTGAAATTGGGAACATGATCGAAAAATAGAGAAGGGTTTGGAGAAAGCCAGGGGAAAGATGAATGATGCGAATTTTAGGAGGAAATATGTGTTGTTTTCTTTTATTTTTGGAATTAGAATTCCAACAATTTCGTCTGAAAATGGTCTAATATTATAGGATAAAGCTATATTGTACCAAGGAAATGCTTCGTGAGCGGGACCCATAAATCAGTAAATGATCTCTGCACTCGAGTCGGCGTGTTGTTAAAACTAGGTGTTCAGATTTTTTTTATTAAAGACCATACAACATTAAACAATTTTAATCCAGACCACGAAATATTTTGTAATTTCTAGTAAAATCCATGGAATAACGCAAACTAACAGAGTGTTATTGCTGCTGGCTATAGACCGTGTTGATAGATTTTAACATTTCCCATCCAATACTTTTAGAAAATTCACATTTATTTTTTCATCAAAATTTATTTAGATGCTCGAAATACTTATACTGAACTTTTTATTTTTTCTATACTTTAGATATTTTACAAAAATTTTGAAACAATATCCTTTTTTCCTGATGGAAATAATGAATTTATGCAATTTTCAAAAAATATATATACATTATTGTCAACGAATAAAATTGTTCGCGCAACGAGCGAATTTCCGCTATCATCAGTTGAAACCTTGTCATTTATAGAGGTAACAATTTTCATTGTTTTTCTAGATTGAAATTAAATTTGGAAACTCAAATTTTACCTTGGTCAAGAGAAATTGTGGATGAAGAGGCAGCGAGTGAAGCATTTTATAGGCCTGGTCGAATCGTGAAACAAAGTGGAGGTGATTATGATAATGTTTTTGTTTAAATAATTTTCTAACACTATTACACAACTTGGCATTGGCACCAGACAGTGTTAATTAGTGTACTCTACCGGAAATGTGAGACCATGGCTGCATAAATTCTCTTCATGCATAATACAAGTTTTAAAAATTTCTGAATATAAAAATTATGTAAAATATTATGTATTCCAAAATTAAAAAATTAATATCTTAAATTGGTAATAAGTTTTTATGCATGCATATTAATTTAAAGTCACAATAAATTTGGGAAGACCTTTAAACAATTAAAAATTGTATACTTTTTCGAAACAATTAATATCTTAAATTGGTTATTGATTATTAATTTATAATAAATATTGTTATTTTTACCTCAGATACATTGACAATCAAGTAAAGGAATATGCGTGTAACTATAAACATCTTTCTAATTCTATATATAAGGATATCTAATCATATCATCATGGTAGTTCATATATAGTTAAAATTTCATTTTTATTAATTTTTGAATGTCAATAGTTAATCTACATTGTATACATCAATATATTTGTGGTTATTGAATCAATAATCGAGAGAAACATCATGTAATTTTAGAATATCATTATGAAATAGTATATATAATATGAATATATTTTATTACATTATCGACTTCTAACAATAAGTACTAATGTCGTATTGAATTTTACAAATTAGTACTTTATTATTTATAATATATTGGTTATCATCGTACTTGACATTTTATAAATTTTTTCTCATATTCATGGTTCTATATCCTTTGATTAAATTAATTAACAGAAAGGAAAAGAACACGAGACTCCCTCAAATTCCCTCCCTCCCTTTCTTTATTTCATCAAAAGATTTCTGTTACACAATCATTCTCTTCGAAGACTCAATACATCCTCCTTTTTATCCTTGACAATTACAGAATCAGTAAAACACCTTCTATGTTTAGAAACAATCTTCCTAATCTAAGCAAATAAGAAAATACAGCAAAATAATATTAAGGAGATATGTTCCCATATACACGCATAGCCTCTGATGCATTCTTCCTTTTTTCCAGCGATATTGCTATCTTGCCAATTTCCGTGTCAGCTTGTAACTTGAACATCCTTTGTGCTATTTTTTTTTTTAGCGTGCCTGTTTGATATATTGACGCTAAGTATTGGGCTTATGCACGGATTCTAGTAGCGAGTCAATATGTTAATACTAGAAAGAAAACATCAAAATCTTCTTTTAGGTTCGAGGCTTGAAAATTGCAAGCATACCCAGCTTGAGTAAGCCAAGTCGATTAGAAGTTGAGCTGGAAAGATTTTGAACCAAGTACTACCTAAGCCTGAAAACTTTACTAGTTTCATTTATAATTTATAGAATTCTAAGTTTCTAACTAATATTCTGTGTGGGAAGTAAAAATGTAACGAATTTTGCTAGTGACCCAATGTAAAATCTGTAAATTGGTTGCCGACTATGTTACTCGGGTGCGGGTGCGGGTATCGCATCGGATACGATGCGGGTGCGGGGATACGTTATTTTTTAAAAAACTAGAATACGACAGTATATATAAAATAATTAAAATAATATATTTTATAATTAAAAAACTACTTTATATATTTTATGAATATAATATTATTAACATTATATTATAATCTTTCAAAGTTATAATCCAATATTATAAGAGACGTCATTGGCCCAACGTTATGTGTCCAATATTACAGTCCAATATTCAGTCGGTCCAACAATCATTGTTCTTTATCCGGTTTTGAGGTGACATTATTAGTCCCACAAATTGTTTTGAAGCTATATGCAGAGGTTATATAAAGCATTGTTGTTTGAATGAGTCGCACATGACCAGCACGCGTGGGCAGCGTGGCACATGCCTTCTTTAGGCTAGATGTTGGTCCCACCTTTACCTATATATTTATATTTTTATATTTATAGTGCATGTCAAATAAATTCAATCTATCTGGATCAGATACGACTACCCAATTGCTCCGGATACGCGTATCGACGACCGTATCCAACGGTCAAATTGAATAAAATATTCAGATACCGGTGCGTATCGCACACGAATCGCATACGTATCCGATACGGGATACGGCATGAAATTGGCGTGTCCGTGTACGTAGGTTGCCGACAATATAAAATGATATCTCAGGGTTTGAGTGAGGTTAAACGGTCAAAAAATAAACAGTCAAAACTCAAAACACGCCCACGCCCTATTTTCTTATTACACCAGTTTATTTGACTGGACTTCTGAGTTAAAAAACAGTTGAATATTGCACAATAAACAAGACAGACCTTGTCTTTTATTAATTCAAACCTTCTTATTTGAAGTGATTATAAGAGAAAGTTTAATATGCACTATAGTGCGGAGTTCTATGCACCACGGATTTTTTCGAGAGTATTTTTGTAAATTGACAAATCTAATTTAACCAATCTAATTTACATATTGAAATCTCACAGCAAATCAAATTTTATAATTTTTGAGATTTTATTACTATTTTTTTCGATTTTTTTAAAACCTACTATTTTTGGAATGTTGTAAATAGTAGTTTGTTTCCAAAAATGGCAGATTTTAAAAAATTCGAAAAAAATAGTAATAAAATCTCAAAAATTGTAAAATTTGATTTGCTGTGAGATTTCAATATGTAGATTAGATTGGTTAAATTAGATTTGTCAATTTACAAAAATACCTCCGAAAAAATCCGCGGTGCATAGAACTCCCTATGCACTATGGTGCATATTAAACTTTCTCGTGATTATAATAATAATAGTAATAATTTTATCATTTTTTTGTTGTTTTGACTCTGAAATGTTATTGTTGATGACTCGTTACACCGTGGGAAACAGAAGAGCTGGACTTAGAATATGAAGCACAGTGCGAGAACGGAGGAGTTAATCTTGCCATCATGGCCTCTTGGGTCTGGACTACGTGATTAATCCGTCCATAGTACCGCACACATCAGTCCGCAGTTTGCTCATTAAATATTGGTCACGACCTCATAGGTATAGTACTTTATTTCATGAATCCGTTTCCTGCCAAGTACTACCCTACTCGCACAATGTGTTCATAAATTGTCTTCTTCTCTATTTTTTTATTCTTCTAGACTGAATATCTACTCCACACTTATCCGACTGAAAATTGCTTACAATTTTAAATTTGAAATATTTTTAGATTGTTCAGATGAAGTAAATATTATAATTTGATTTTTTGCAAAATTTGTACATTTTAACTTAAAATGCGCATTATTCGTGTAAAGTTTCAATTAGCCAGCAATTAAGAGCCAAATCCTCAGATAAGAAAACTCATTCTCTTTTTTTTCTTCTTCTTCTTCTTCGTTTCCATAAGTTTGAATTTTTTTGTATCGATAAAATTTCATTGCATTAAAATTTTTTTTTTTTGAAAAATACCACAACACATTCAAACTTGCAGTATCTAGAAAAAAATACGAGAATAATCGGGCCAGGGAGTATTACAAATTATCGCATTCTATCGTAAGGACGCGCTGCAGAATAACACAGGTGAAATTTTATAATTTACAAATGTCAAGGATTGTTGTTATATAGTTTTGACTATATACTTTGCCAATTGCTAATTTGAACAAGACAACATATTTCACGGTTAGTCCATTTTTATAAGTTGAAATTATTTATCATTACAAAAATTGAATGTACGTGCATATATTTTGCCCATTAGACATTATTAATACATGATAATTTGCTTTTTGAACTACATATATATAACACATAACGATCGTATCCTTAAATTGTTCGATCCTTGATCAGACGACTCCTTGTCGTCGTAATCCGTTCTTCATATAAAAGGAACTAGGGGGTATGCGCGCGTTGTGTGATTTATTTTTTTTCTGTAGAAAAGAATATAATTAGATATTTTATTTTTCATTGTAGCTTTAGTAAAACAAAGATAGCAGTAGACTTCCAATTCTGGATAGTAAAATTCAACAAAATAAGAACAAATGAAAATCAATATTTCTCATAGATCGCTAAACTCAAAAAAAAAAAAGGTGGCATAATGGCATTATAGGTATTTGAAACAAAGATGTGAACGAAAACCAAAATCAAAACATTGGACTTTGGCCCATCAAAATTGCCTGTTCTGAACAACTAAATTTTAACTCAAACTCGACTCGTCGATTGACCGAGTTGATTCAACTCGAGTTCTTTTAGCTCGAGTTATAACTGAGTTTTTCTCGAATCGAGTTCGAGTAACTCACGAGTTACGAGCTTTTTGCTCACCCACTCACCCCGTGTCCTCTCTCTAGGATTCTTTTATTTTTTGGAGAATCATACCGTAGGATTTTGTTGCATCTGTCCAGTGTTGTAACATCACATAGACCGTCCTCTCTCACCCATATATATATATATATATATAATTAAATTTAGAAGGAATTTAAAGTACTCTTTTCATTTGCAAATGTTAAACATACTCATAATTTTTCACGTTCAATACCAAAACAATCTAGAAACTCTGTATTAAAAGAAAAGATGTAAACTCTATTTACCTCAGTATCTAAATTGTCAAATTAAATTTATTTATTTTCTATGAAATTTTAAAGGAAATAAAATCTTTTTGAGGTCGTAGAAACATAAACTTGACAATATTTCAATACCAAGAACAACCAGATTAATTTTTTATTTAGAATCCGCTCGCAAGAAATTTACTAAACAACCATGATAAATAGTAAAAAAATAATTTCAAGTTTCAAAAGTTAAAATAAAAAAAGTGATTTGCACTATGTATATATCACGCAGAAATAATTCATGAAATTTTGATGCAAGTTTCAAGATCATTTGACATTTGATAACACAGTGTGTAATTTATTTACATTTGCCAAAAGATTCCATTACATTTATCCTGACACCTTTCCTCTCTCTGTGCCATTTAATTGCCTTTTAATTTAATATTCTGTCTAAAGCGTTTTAATTTTGAATGGACTCGAGAGAACACAGCGAGGGGTGCATGTGAACACGGTTCAGATTCTGCAAAGCCAACAAGAACAGAGCCAGTCTTTTGCAATGTTCCCAGATGGAGAAATTGAAATCAGGTGTCGCGCGACATCTTGTGTAGAGCAGCTCCTGGCCGTCTGATCAAGATCGGATGGATGATGGGAGTCCCGTGCATGTAACCAGATTGTAAGGCCCGAAAAAAATGAACCGTCCGGATCAGATCGGACGGCTTGTAGGTGCACTACACGTTGGTGTCGCGCGACACGGGATTGGGATTGACCAGACCGCTTAGATTTATTTTTAACCAAAGATGATGCACAGAGAAATGTGTTGCATTCTACTCCGTCAGATTATTTATTATTCATTATCATGAAAAATGGAAATGGACGTTTATTTATATATATATTGCCCGTCCGACATCATGCATTTTTTATTTTATTGTATTTTTAAAGATATGTTTGTAACAGCAAACTAGAAGATGAAGCGTTGGAGACTTTAGTTCAAAACGGTCTACTGTATTATTAATAATGAAATAAATAAATGGTGGAAGTTCCCAAAAAAAAAATAATAAAGCACATAAGCTGTTCGGCTTCAAAACGGTCAAATATACTGTTTATTAATTATATTATAAAAATACAAATCGGCGCAGATACGCAACGAGATTTACGGAGCAATTGTTGGCGTTGGAACTTAAATAGGCGGGTGGAGAAATTAAATATCCCCTAGGTAACAGGCTAGCAGCCACCTCAATCCGATTCCCGTGTCGCGCGACACCCATGTGTAGCGCACCTACGAGCCGTCCGATCTGATCCTGACGGTTCATTTTTTTCGGACCTTACAATCTGTTACATGCACGGGGCTCCCATCATCCATCCGATCTTGATCAGACGGCCAGGAGCTGCGCGACACCAGACGTCGCGCGACACCTGATTTCAATTCCAGCCACCTAGCTATCCGGGAAAAAAGAAATTAATAAATATCCCGGTCTGACTAACACAAGGACCGTTTCTTTCGAAATGACCGGTCGTGATCCGAATCTGGCACTACTACATTTTTCCATCTATTTAAGAAGGGTTCCAGTGCTCCACCCAGTAACCCTTCTTCCCAAGAATCCACTTCCTTTTTCTGCAATAATAAACATATTCTCCAAATTTTGTAACCACTTCTGTTCAATTGAAATTTTGAGTAATTCAATTTTTGTGTAAGGCGAAAACGTGGATTCACGTCTCCACCTTTCTCAAAAATTTTTACTTTGTTTTTAGCCTTCCATCCCATTATTTCAATTTTGCAATCAAACCAGCATGAGCTCACAGGCCAGAATGTCAACAATCAAAGAAGCTTATATTCATGCAGTCGAGATAGTGCCGATATATGGAAGCTGCTTTGCTCAGGTTTAGAGTTCTATCACAGATCTACTTATTTTTGTCATGCAAGAAAAAAATAAGAGTTAATTTGAAAAATTAGTAGTGAATTTGTATCGTGTTTTTAATCTAAGCCCATCTTGATTATGGGTTTGAATATTCTGTTGGGCCGTAATATTTTGTTTTTGGATGTTAGCGGCCCAATTTCGTTCAGTTTCAGTTTGTTCGAAAACAATTCGAAAATACCACATTAACCCACCAATTAAATTGATCTGTTCCGATGCTTCCTTGGTATTATTTCTCCATCCCTCCCAAATTCAAACTTGAATACTCCCACTTTACTAAATTCGAACTCGCAAAACCTCTCGAAGTTTCGATCTAAGTAAAGAAGCCATGTTGTCTTCCAAGTAAGATCCGTCGCTTCTATCAATTGAGAAAATTGTTGATTTGTGATTTGAATTTCGTAGTAACCTTTACATTTACCTGGTTCTTGATCCAGAAATGAAGATCTGGGACAACTTCAGCTGAAGGATGAGTTTGACGCAGTCGAAGATGATGATTGCTTTGAATCAGTTGATAAATGTACGATTTCTTCTTTTCTCTCCCTACTTGATCTGAAATTTAAGTTATTAGTGATACATTTAGGCCCCGATCAAAATGATTTTTACGTGGGATTTCATTTCATTTCATTTCAATTGAATTGATTTCATAGGATTTCGTTAGATCTAATTACATGGGAATTCCAACCAAATGACACCAAATCCCTTCATTTTGATTAAGAATTTTCTAACGAAATGAAATCCCACATTAAAAAAATGGGATTTTGATCAGGGCCTTAGTGTTCATTTCAACCAGGCCATTGGATCTGCTTCAATCTCAGGATGTTAAGATTATTGTTTTTAGTAAAAGTTGTCATTTATATCTTGTTTGATTCACTGTGCGACATGAAGTCTTGATCTGATTTTCTTTTTTTATCTGCTTCTCTTGACGTCAGTTTCTCATTATTCTATATGTACCTGATTTTTAATTTTACGATGAAGTTTTGATTGTATCACCTGTTTTCTTTGACTGTTACACTCGAGATTGCCACTCTTAAGTGAAACAAGATTGATTTTCTTTAAGGAGTTATTGAAAACTACTGTATAGATTTTCAAATATTTCAATTTCTTTAAAGATGTGATATGCAAATCTTTAATCTTATGTCATAATATCTCTGTTGTTCAGTGATCTCACACGGGATAAGTGCTGGAGATGTGAAAAAGCTTCGGGATGCAGGGATCAAGACTTGCTATGGCCTCATGAAGCACATGAAGGTGGATACATTAGTTCAATAATTTTTGATAGCTATTTATCTTTTTTCTGTTTGTCTTCATCTGTTTTTCTCTTAATTAGAGTACGAAGGGTATAAAGGGTCTGTCAGATGCCAAAGTCGATAAGATCTGTAAAATTGCTGATAAAGTTGTGGTATGAACATTGTTGTCCCTAAAGGAGGCGGCTTAACCAAGGTTTAGCGGAAGCAATTAAGATTTTAGACCGGTTTGGTATGAACTACCCTAACACAATTCAATTGGTACCCAACACAAGCAAGCACACAAGCAATTCAAGTATAGCAAGATAATAAAGAGAGAGAGAGAGAGAGAGAGAGAAATTGAACACTTGGTATGATTACGGAGTTCTGACCCGCTAGAAAAGGCTAGCCTTAGTCGTACGTCTCCGGGAGTTTCGCTACCACGAAAGGGCGCGCTCCGTTCAATTCCAATAAGAACGGGTCTACAACTTCGAACCTAATCACCTCGTCACAAGGACACTCGAGGTGGATCGGCCTAACTCAAATGGCACAACGGCCTCAAAGGAGAAGAGCTCTCAACCTATTCCAACCTACACCTAGCGACAATGTCGGGGCGGTGGTGTTTGAGGCTACTAAATCTCTCAAAATGGTCTAGCTATGAAAAGCTCAAGTAGGAGAGTATCCCTGTGCTCAAAAGGCTCTATTCTGGTCAATTTTTGCAAAGCAAAGCTCTCTATGGAGAGAGAACAAGGGGTGGATATAAATAGAGCTCATCAAAAGCTGTAAAACAACTCAGTTTACTGTTGTGCGTTACACAACGCAATATTGCGTTACACGACCCACAGATAGCCGTTATAATAAAATAAACAAAACGAGCTATCCGTTGCTAGTGCGTTACACGACCCAATATTGCGTTGTATGACGCACTGGACGACCGTTATAATAAAACAAAACGGATAAACTATCCGTTGAGTTGTCAGGTGCGTTATAGGACGCGGACCATCCGTTGTGCAACGCAACATTAATTGACATTAAATGATCAGGAAAAGTGAGTGAAAAAGGCCAGGGTAAAACCAAAGAAAGGTTGTACAACGTTTCAGTGCGTTATACAACGTTCTGGCTTGACTTGAGGATATTGCGTTGCACGACGCGTAAATTGCGTTGTATGATGCAGCTAGTGCGTTACACGACCTTCTGTTGCGTTGTGTAACGCACTGTTTCTGTTAAAGGAAAAATTCTGCACAAACAGGTGCGTTATATAACCCAATATTGCGTTACACAACTCACTGGTGCGTTGTGTAACCCAATATTGCGTTACACGACGCACTGGGTCTGAAACTGAGAAAGATGCTGAGTTCTTGAGCTTTTCTGCTATCTAGACCATTTCAAGGATAAAAGAACTAAAGTAAACCTTCTATTAAAGTCTAAACTAGCCTATAAGCTCTCTAAATACTTGATCTTGATCTTGCACATAGTTTTTATCCAAGTCTTCAAACTTTGCATCTTCTTCCTATAAAACTCAAAGAAGATCGTTAAATGCCAAATGATATTGTTTTGTAATCGACAAACTTAGAGACGTTTAGTACAACAAACATATTATCTTTGGTTTCTATTAGCAACATAACTGATTGTGTGGTATATGCCAGTTGATATCATTCTCTTTTTTTTTTTTTACTTTTGCAAGGGTATGAGACTTGTACCTGGAAGCGACCTTAAGAAGGTAAGCTCTATATGCCATAGAACTGTTGTTATTATGTGTTTTAATTTCTTTGCCATACTCATTCATTTCATTGGATTCTTTCATGTTATTATTGTGTTAATTTCTTTCATGCCATGTACTCTATAAATTGATGTCTATATGCTTCATATAATCCATTTTTAAGCTATTTTATTTCAAATTCTTGCAGAAGATACAGAGGAAATTTCAAGAATCATTGTTTCTACTACTTCAGAATGATTCAGCATCCCTTCTACGTAATATAATGGTATAATGTTTTTGTGATATAAATCTCTTGTTTTGTTGCTATTGTACAAGCATTGACTGTTCTATATTCTTTACAATTTGTAGGAAAAATGGAAGCATGTTGGCCTCTCCTCTTCTGAAATGGAGGGAAATCTTTTTGACCAGAATAAGATTTTTGTGGAATCTTGTGAAGGATTATTCTTCCAAGCATGTAAGATGGAAGAACAGTTGGCTTCTGAAATTGAGAAGTGCAAGGCTGAAATGAAGGAAATTTGGACTTCTATGGGGAAAGATTTTTGCTTATAAAGAATAGGTATGAATTTGAATTGCATTTATACAATATAATAAAAATAACAAAGAGAGTAAATGTGGAATAGTATTTAACTGTTTAATGCATAATTTCAAGAATGTTGTCTTAGGGATGAGCTAGCATCGATCATGTTAAATCTGTCTCAGCTGAGGTTTAGGAAGGAGTGAACGATGAATAGTTTTATAGAAATTGTATGCAAAATTAATAATCTGAAAAATGAATTGGTCTTATCTGGGATTTTTGTTACGATGTTTCATTTCAATCTAGCGAATCTTACTAATGACGAACTCGAGAAGTTACAATACATATACGATTCCTATGATAAAGTAAAGATATGTTTCTTTACTGTTGTTTAGGTATTATTGTTGTTTATTGAAGTTACTTTTTGATTGCCTGATGTTAAATGTGGTTGTCTTTTGATTTTCTCTAATCTCTCATTCAATGATTTAAAAATATGTATAAAATATAAATATATATTTATAGAAATATTGGAGGCAAGTTTTATATATTTTCAATTTAAAAAGTATGATGTTTTTTCTTTTAATTTGAATACATAAATTGATAGATGATAACATTCAATTTATAAGATCGTTGAAACAAGAATCATGCAAGTAACTTATGTATGATAAATCACGCAAAACTTTCCATGTTTTCTTTTTCCTGCTCATGCAAAAATAGAGGCCTTAGGAAATGAAATTGTGATGAGAAATTTTGTAGCTAAATGTTGAAACCAAACTAAACTGTGATGAGAAATTAAGATTCAAAGTCTATTTGAGTTGCTGCGTGGAAGGCCGCTAAGTTAATTCACACGAAATCCTAGGGACCAAGGGATAAGCATTTCTTCCACGCTTATTCATTCTTCTGTTCTTATCGCCTCCATCTCCAATCTCCCTCTAAAGAGAAATATCTCTCTCTAGATCAATTGTGCCGCTCCAATCGGAAGCAAACACGACGAAGCTCGCTCTCCTTTGTTCTTATCCCGCCTAACCGACCTGACAAAGGGTCCCACTTGACTTGGGTGAGTTTATCTTCTCTGCTGCCTTGACTTAGTGGTATCTCGAGTTAGCTCCACGTAACGCCTTCCTTACCTATAAATAGACTAGCCTCTTTCTTCTCTTTCTCGTTTGATACAGTCCCTCAAATTTTGCTCCTTTTATTTCGGATTTTGAGTGAATTTGGTAAGCAAGGAAGACACGAGTAGGAATTTTGCTCCTTTTATCTCGTTTGAGGTATTATTCTTGGCATGGCCCCGATTTCTCCTTCCATCTCTAAACCCGTTAGCTTTCATGATGAGTTCCGGCCTTGTACAGATGTAATGTTATACATAGTATGAGGGTTATGAGCTGTGTTAAATTAATTACCTTCATGACCTTGGTACGGAACCTGTACCGGTCTGGTACGACCTCAATTGGATTCTGGTACAGAAAACCTAAGTTACAGGGACCGTTGTGCAAATTATTTCTTTTGCAACCACCAACCAGGGACTCTTATGAAGTTTCAGGGGCCGCTTTATAGTGCCAGTAAAAATCGAGGGCTGAACTGAAACTATTAAATATCATAGTGGGGTCCGTTCGGGAATGTTTCCTCTTGGGTTCAGACTTGATTCCTAAAAAGCAGCTTTTAACCAAAACCGTTTTCTTATCGGATCCGGAGCATTTATTGGATTTTGAATCTAAACCCAATACCCTTACGGTAGTATACTGTATACCTGACCTTTTATCTGAACTGAACGCAACCCACAAGCATTAAAATAGAAACTGTTACCTTGGATCCGATAATTAAATCAATCAATTAGTGAATGATTAAGTAGATGACTTCCATATATATGATGCTTGCTTGCTTAGTGTACTAATTAATTAAAGAATAAAGTACATGATTATGTTTATATATAAAACAATTTGGTATTTTTTGTGCCTTATGCCTTGAGAATAATTCCTGAGAATTTTTAGACTAGTCCAGAATCATGTGATTTTCTAGATGTTTTCTGAGCATTCCATGCTATTTTGACCGCAAATAATTAGGGTTCAACATTCTTGTTGGAAAAATTTGGTCCTAACATCAACTAATTGGAAAATTGCAAAAAAAAACTCGATGGCTAATGGCTGAGATACTCTTGGCTAATGCAGGGTTTGATATTTTTATTTTTGAGAAGTTTGTGTAGTGAACATAATACAGTTTTCGTCATGAAAGACAGGTTGATGGTTTGTCCTTGTTTGCAAACAAAGTGATGAAGTAATTTGAAAAAGAAAATAATATGCACTTCAAGTGCCACGATCCTCAATTGGTCAAGGTTTGAATATTAGCCTTAAGGAGCTTAATCCAGTCAAGGAACAAAAGGGGACAGGATGTAACGTCGTATTAAATTGGGACCCAACTCAATATGGAAGGCAACTGAAGAAAGATATAGTGTCAACTAACCGAAAAAATTAAAACTAACGTTACTGTTCACACGAATTTCGAAAAAAACGCTTAAAAATTCGAAATTTTAAAACTAACGTTGTTAGATCGGCAATCGGAATGCCGATACTGGAAATGGCTTAGATCGGCAATTGGAATGCCGATCCAAGCTTAGATCGGCATTCCAATTACCGATCTAAGCTTAGATCGGCAAATGAAATTCCGATCAAAACAAAAAAAATGTCTGACACATTTTCTGACACATTTTTGGACGGCAAATGTTAAAACATTTGTTTAATTTACACTTTTTCATTTTAGCCCTCAAAATTTTTATTATTGCAAAATATATAATTTGTGATTACAAATTAAACAAAATTTAAACATCTATTATAAAAATATAAGTATATATTAAATTATGCATGTTAAATATATAATATTGTATATGTGTATAATACTTATTTTATACATATATATTATGTATCATATATTTTATATATTAAATATATTATTATTGTATATAATTAAATTATGAATATTGAATAGTTATACATATTATTGTATATAATTAAATACAAATAAAAGTATTAAACATGTCATATTATAAATTCTATTTAATTTTACACATATATTATATTTATAATTATATATATTTGTATGTATATTTAATGTATATATAAGTTTTTATATATTTATATTTACATTTAATGTATAACAAAAAAAAATATTGGACTATATTGTAAAAATAATAATTTTAGGGTCATCGGCGAAAAAATTGAATATATTTTTATTGAATTTATTCGCCGATGACCCTAAAATTATTATTTTTACAATATAGTCTAATAAAATAATAATTTTAGGGTCATCGGCGAATAATTATTTTTATATATTTATACATTAAAAATATTTTATATATTTATATTTATATTTAATTTATAACAAAAAATTTTATTAGAATATAGTCCGATATTTTTAAATAAATTATTGCAAAGTATATAAAAATAAATTTCACTAAATTAAAATATTCATTACAAATATTCAGCAACTTTTTTTGAATAGTCAAAAGTCAAAATTCAGCAATTTTTTTTAATAGTCAAAAGTCATGATTAAACCTTGTATTTTAATACCACTTTTTTTGAATAGTCAAAAGTTGCGCATATATTTTTTGGTTTGGATCGGCATTCCAATTGCCGATCCAAACACAAAAATTCAGCAACTTTTGACTTATTTTTTTAATGTAAAATTTACTTTTTAGCCCCCAAAATTTTTGTTATTACAAAATATATAATTTGTGATTAGAAATTAAACATAATTAAAACATCTATTATAAAAATATAAGTATATAATTAAATTATGCATGTTAAATACATAATATTTTATATGTTTATAATACTTATTTACACATATATTATATATTAAATACATATTATTGTATATAATTAAAATATATGATACATAATATATATGTATAAAGCTATTCAACATGCATAATTTAAGATATAAAAGAATTTTTATATATTTAATGTATGTATATTCAACATGTATGTATATTTAATGTATATAAAAAATCTTTTATATATTTATATTTACATGTAATGTGGTGCCTTATAGACATTGAGCAATAATTCCACAAGATGGCTTGAGAAATGAATTTTCCTGGAATAATGAGGTGCCTTATATACTCAACGTCAAGAACAGATATAAGATATATTTTTAACATGCATAATTTAATATATACTTATATTTTTATAATAGATGTTTAAATTATGTTTAATTTGTAATCACAAATTATATATTTTGGAATAATAAAAATTTTGAGGGCTAAAATGCAAAATTGTAAATTAAACAAATATTAAAATATCCAAGAAATGTGTCAGAAATGTGTCAGAGATTCATTTTTGTTTAGATCGTCATTTCATTTGCCGATCCAAGCTTGGATCGCGATTGGAATACTGATCCAAGCTTGGATCGGCGTTCCAATCGCGAACGCCGATCCAAGCGTTGTTGGATCGGCGTTTGGTATTTTTAAAATTTCGAATTTTTAACCGTTTTTATCGTAATACTTTTATTTGTATTTAATTATATACAATAATATGTATAACTATTCAATATGCATAATTTAATTATATACAATAATAATATATTTAATATATAAAATATATGATACATAATATATATGTATAAAATAAGTATTATACACATATACAATATTATATATTTAACATGCATAATTTAATATATACTTATATTTTTATAATAGATGTTTAAATTTTGTTTAATTTGTAATCACAAATTATATATTTTGCAATAATAAAAATTTTGAGGGCTAAAATGAAAAAGTGTAAATTAAACAAATGTTTTAACATTTGCCGTCCAAAAATGTGTCAAAAAATGTGTCAGACATTTTTTTTGTTTTGATCGGAATTTCATTTGCCGATCTAAGCTTAGATCGGTAATTGGAATGCCGATCTAAGCTTGGATCGGCATTCCAATTGCCGATCTAAGCCATTTCCAGTATCGGCATTCCGATTGCCGATCTAACAACGTTAGTTTTAAAATTTCGAATTTTTAAGCGTTTTTTTCGAAATTCGTGTGAACAGTAACGTTAGTTTTAATTTTTTCCGGTCAACTAAGAAGTGGTCATGTACAGAAAGGCCCATTAGGCCTAATGAAGGGAATATGTTTCTTGCAAAGCCCATATTCGGAAGCCCAAGGATGAAAGCATTTTTGGAGACGCTAGCTAAAACACTCATGGAGCTGAGTCAGCACAGGGACCACAGAGGTGAAAATGAAGAGCGTCAAGAATCCAATGTTGCAGTTAATCTTGCTTTTACTTGCTATTATTTCTGTTACCTATATAAGCTATAGACTCAGAGGAATTAGGTTTTCATGCGAATTCTTATCTGAAATCAACTCTTATCCACTTATATCTTATTTTCTCATTTTATTCCAATTTTATTCAATCAATTGTACCTTCCATTTCTTGTAAGGCTCAATAGCCGAATTTTATCTTAATTACATCGTTTATCAATCTATTCAGTTTCCGTTTATCAATTTAGTTCAATTACCTGTATTTCGTTTCAATTTGAGCATTCTCTATCTGCTGGTCTGACAAGCATCAGTGTGGGCTTGCTGAATTGCTGGCTTTTCTGAAATCAGTGCGTTTCTGAGCTTCAATCGAGTTTAGGGACGTAACATCAAGGGTATATTGCAAGAGCTTCTGACCTTGATTTTTCCCATCTGCTACAATTCTTTATCAGAAAGCAGTAGCAACGGAAGGTTCCTATTTTCCCCATGTTAACAATGCTTCTCAGCAATAGATTTGGACAATTATCAGAACCAATTTGAAATAACAAAAGCAGAGTCCAACTGAACTAAAGAAGCTGTCTATGATTTGACTGAACTAAAGATGCTTTGCATGATTGGACTGAACTAATAATGCTGTATATGAAGTGACATACAAATTACTGGGCACAAACAATATGAAATAAAAAAGAACTTGCCAAAGAGTCCAATCCAAAAAAAAAAAAAAAAAAAAAAATCTTCAATTGGTTGTACCAGCATCTGAAGACACAATATCACTTAATTTCTTAGAAACTTCATTATTGGTACTTGTACTCTCGAGAAACATCAATGCCCTTTAACTTTTTGTTCAAATTCCTCTTGAAACAGATCCAACCTATCCTCAACAGCATGAAACAGTGATTTTCGAAGAAGCAACTTGAATAGTCTTATACGTTCAGAAGTCTCATGTTCGATATGAAGTGACAAATCGCCTTGCAAACCCAAGCCAGGATCATGCCAATTTGATGAGCCGCTAAATGTAAAGCTGCCGCTGATTCTCTCTCTATGTTCTTCGATAAACCACTCTCCTGAAAAAACAAAATTAACAAAATACAATAATATATTCAAGAAACCATAGGCACCGTGATAAATTCTTTTCTTATCATCAGGGAAATAGAACAAAAACAAGGAACAGAAATCGCACCATCAAATTTCAAAACAAATCCCATATAAGCATAACTCCAAGCTGGTTTTCTCTTCATCTTGCGAATAAGAACCTGCTCATTTTTTTTAGACAAACAGAAACTTGAGTCAAATTGTTGAGATGAACAAGTCTATACATCAGTTTTCTTTTTTTCTTTTTTTTCCCCTTTTTGTAAAATCAGTTTATTTCATTTCTTGCACTTAGACCGATTTGCATGTTCAAAAAATGGAATGCCAAAAAGTAAATTAATTTAAAAAAAATAATAGATATATAAGAGGTCTTCATGAGCTACTCACTTTCCCAGGAAATACTTCTAGACTGAAATCATGTACTTCAACAATAAAGTCAATGGAGCCGATAGATGAAAGCACATTCTGAAATTAATTAATTCGTAATCCATGGAATATTAGTACAACAGAATGGTGTGACTGAAAGAATACAGAGAATGAGATAGTGACTACTGAAAAAACTCACCTACAATACCTTACCAGAAAACTTAAACTAACCAACAGCACTAATGCATACCTTTATCTTATCACATGTTCCTGAGAAGAGGTTACCATAAATTCCAAATGTTTCCTGCACAAACAAAACATAATGGCGTGTTTAGGACATTTTTAATGTACAAGTACATGTAAGGCTTGGCCGTCCAAAACATAAAATCAAGGTTGCATACATGTATGAATGATCTGACAGAAGGCGAAAAATTTGATCTATAGTCGCAGACACAGAGGTCAGAAAGATGTTGCCATGAGTTATTTTTTCGAACAATTAATTCCTTGATTTTCTGATCTAGCTCATAAAGCTGCAAAGAAAATACAAAATCAGTGAAAAGGAAATGAAATAGAGAAGAGGGTTTCTGGGAGGAGGTGGGGTGGGTGTTTTTGATGTGGTTGTGTGTGTGTGTGTGAGAGAGAGGGGTGGAGGGCTTAAAAATAGTACAAACCGTAGTGATCAGATGATGTCGCATATTTGCAAAAGCATGCTTAACAGTGTCGTTGCTCAAAGAAGATTGAGCTTGTTCAAGAACTCGACAAAGGAAAAGTAACTGAAAGAGATGGCAGGTTCCAACATGCGATTTGCTAAAAGACAACTTGTGGAGCCAAGTCACAAGTAATGCCAGGGAGTGGTTTCCATTGAACAACATTTCATGGAGGCAATGTACTACCTCCAAGCTCCTCAACAGTTTGCTCTTGGTACTTAGTAGACCCCTTAAGTCGCTGAGTTGATCCTGTAGACCCTTAAATACATCCATGAACTGCTTGTGCTTTATGGGACCAAATTCCTCATTTTCATATACTTTCAGTTGGTAGAACTTTGTAGCATCCACAAGAACATAACAACAAGTACTATCAAGAGTGATACAGTCCTCCACAACTGCTTCACCATCTATTCTAGCTTGACTTAAATTAACCGTTTTCCCATCAAAGGGAACCAACCAAGACTTATCATTAGACGGGCCAAGCTGGTGTTCATGCTCCATATGTACCATATGTGACTTCAGATCTAGGAATGACTTGTTGCAGCTGTAGCAACACATATATTTCCACGACTTATTAAGCCTAAACCAGGTAATCCCTTCCCACCTAATACCATACCTGCTACCCAAGCAAGCTTGTTCAGAATGCTCTACTATATCAGAGACTGGAATCAAAAAATAGGTACAAGGATCTTTGTTAGCCCGCCCAAAGTTCTCCCTTGAGGTTGAATCAAAGTTATCAAGGAATGAAGGCACCATCCAAGATGATTCTTCTGTACTTGTTTGGAATTCACAATCAGAATACTCTTCAGATGTGGCCACTTCACTGTCCCCGTCATCAGAATACTCTTCAGGTCCGGTCCCTTCACTGTCCCTGTCATCAGAATACTCTTCAGGTCCGATCCCTTCACTGTCCCCGTCATCGGAAAACTCTTCAGGTCCGATCCCTTCACTGTCCCCATCATCGAAATACTCTTCAGGTCTGGTCCCTTCACTGTACTCATTATTATCGACCTTTTCTTCAGAAAACCCTTCTTCTGATGATCCTTTTGTAAATATCTGCAGAGACAAGATACTTGATGTAAAGAATCATCCTAAACTACCTCCAATTACACAAATGGTTAAAAAATTGAGGTTTGCCCGACCTACTTAGTACATCAAGCATAGCTCACAGCTTCAAGTTCATCACATTTCACTCAAAATACCCCCTATCGATCAATGTAAGTCAGAGCCTTTTGTCCCAAACAAGTTAGGGTAGGCTAGAAATGACACCCCAACCCTGGTCATTTCTTGTATGTATGGCTGAGTTTTTACGCTGGCTCGCCAAGCCTATCGCAAGCATGCAGGCATATGGTCTAGTAGCTCAGGTGGTAAGAGCACTGGGGTCTCTTCTAAGAGGTCAAGATTGGGACAAAAGGCTCATAGCATTTGTTTCTTTGCAGGAGCTTATGCCGAGCATTGCTCTCTATGCAAATATATTACTTTCATCCGGCCATTAATCTAACATAAGATGCTGACTATTATGGATTGACATGCGTAACCACTCATTACTTTATAATAAGTTAAACCTAATAAACCTTGTAACTCAATATATTTCACCTAGTAAGGGCTATATATTCTACAATTTATTAGTTAGAATTCTATAAAATTATAAATGAGACTAGTTAAATTTTCAGCTCAGGTAGTACTTTATTCAAAATCTTTCCAGCTCAACATCTAATCAACTTGACTGATAAAAAACCCAAATATGTCGCAAGGATGGCTTAGTCAAGATGGGCTTGCTTGCAGATTTCTAGCCTCAAACCTACGAGAAGATTTTGATGTTTCCATTCTAGTACTAACATACTGGCTGGCAGGTATAAACCAGGGTACCACGTGATATACTTCTGCCACCAGGGGCAGAGGTACAGGGGGTGGAGCTCCGCTCCTGTCTGCCAACAGGCAACAAGCAGGACTTGACAGACAAGAGAGTAAAATTAGAACAAGCAGCTATTGACACCGACAAGACTTGGCATAAGAAACAGCATCAGATGCTCACAAGGAAATTCTCTTACCTGAACAGGATGCTCTTCCAATTTTGCCACCTCAAGCTCATGACCTCTCAAAAAGTTGTACAACTTCATCTGCCAATTGACAAAAGCAAGATTGATCTTAGTTGTTCCTGAGCGAGAACAAATAACATGCACTCACACAATAAGCATATATATGATTTATTACCTGCAAGAAAGATCTCATCAGAGGCAAAATGTACATTCGCAGGTCGAGGGCACAGAGATGGCGGATCTGAGGCTCCAAGCTCTCTAGCTCGCACTGTAATTGGAGCTGATCCAGCTCCAATGGCTCCATCTAAAAAATTAAATATCAGACAAAGGAATCAACAACAAGACGGATAATGAGGAAAAACAAGACTTCTCAAATCCCAAACCTCAAATTTAAAGCCACTTTGAAGCCAGGGATAGCGAAAGGATGCCCATCGTTTTTCAGAGATAAGTGCAGAAAATCGAGATTTGACAGCCAAAACACAATGCATTAAAGAGACCACCTTGTTCTCCAATTTCTCAAAGACCTCAGAGGCTTCAGTGGGAACTTGTGTTATAGAAGTACAGCAAGGTGCAATGCACAACCATGAGGGGATGCTCCACTCACCACAGCACAGAGATTTTGTCATGGCAGGATCCAGAACAAAACAGTCCTCATCAACAGAGAAAGAAACAAGATGCAAAATTTCACTATTATTCCAGTTGACGTCGCATTTGTTTGGATCCAATTTTTCATTTCGAGAACACACTGCAGCTTGCGTCACTAGCTGGCACATCTTATCCACTAAAACAATAAAAACGGAAAGAGCTTCCTTCCCCAAAAAACAGAAGGAAAGAGGCGAGTGTGCTAGAGTACATCCCAAAAAAAGCACCCTGTCACTTGGGGCAACGTGGGTAAGGATATTCTCAAAAGCCAGCACAGTCATTTTCATCAAGTAACCTCTTGAAAGCAGCGAATAAGAAGCCATCTTTTCTTTGGCTATCAATACCTGGAAGCTCATTCCCAATTTTTCTAGAAGTTTGCTCCTCAGAGGGTCCTTAGATAGTGGCCATTTCAAAGAGAAAAACCGATCACAGCCACCACAAACATCAGCTTTACTGACACATGTGTGATCTAGATACATTCTGGAGAGAAGATCAATCGCACCTTGAAGATGAATAGGCTTCCAGACCATCTTACAAAGAGCATCAATACACCTTTGCTCAGTTGGAATGTCTTCGGTGGATGGCCATATGTCAATTCCATGAAAGATTGGGAAGTGGTCACTCTTCAAGTGACCGATGAGGGATTTGCCCTCTTTGAACCAACGAAAGCAACCGGGTTTGGGGCAGATGTAGATCTCCCATGAACCATGAAGTTTGTAAAACAGTACTGTTTCTGACAGGAGATCTCTCAGACATGAACTCCCGAGAAGAGCACAGTGCCTGTCAAGTATAGAGGCAGGCACGACCAACAATTTATGTTTTTCTGTGGGTTGGAAACAAACAAAAGAAAATTACAGAACGATACCTATAGCACAAAATCGTGTATTCACCTTGTGAAATAAACAGACGCTATATTAATGGATGGTTTATACACTATAATAGCCTCATTAATGCTTCCACGGGTACAAACGTGAAGTCATTTATTTATGCAGGTCAAGCCACGGACCAGAATGCCATTGATTAGTAGGTTCAAGCTATTCAGATAAGAATTAATACAAATATTCACTCAAAAGCTATTTGAATATTTAAAAAACTAAGGGGGCGTTTGGTTGTGTAGTAAGGAGTTGCATAAGTTAAGGATGCTTAAGTATTTATGTAGTGTTATGTGATGGATGTTTGGTTGTGTAGTAAGGATGAGTAATTTAATACATGCATAACTTCATGTGAAAAGACTACAATACCCTTGCTTTTTTCTTTTTTTTAAATTCAATGGAGGTTTTAGTTTTATATTGAGATAAATCCTGCATGAATGAAAAACATTTTAGAGTCATTATGGGCCTATGGCTTACCTGCCAGTATACGCGGATTGAATTGAAATGGAGAAAACGACAAAAAACGAAAGGACAGAAGAGAATTGGTGAGAGGAATTAATTAGGGGTATCGTCGGAAAAAAAAGTCAGGAGATTCGATGCGTAACTTATGCAGCCTGAAGAGGTGCAATAAGTTAGCGCACTTAAGGACTCTTACGCATCAGGTGTTTGGATGCTTAAAGGCTGCATAACTAGTTACGCAGCCTCTTATGTATGAAACAAATGGGCCCTAAGGCACTAGAACTTCAGCACTTGCTCAAAAGTTCTATTCGAGTGTTGCCTAAGAAAACAGAAGAAATGAACTGGAATGGGGTCTACCATTTAATAATATTATTAAAAATTTTTGAGAAATTACACTTTTTGGTAGACCAGCATAACTATGGATATGGAATTGTGTTTCCAGCTCAACACTTAAGGGAGCAAATTAAAAAGCTCAATCAATATGAGGTGAGCCTCAAAGAAAAATGAAAATTATATGAATGCCTGTTTGCTGAAGGGAATCCCAGTATGAAGTAGCCCGGGCCTCATCCATCTCCAATACTGATTTTCCTGACCGGCAAGAATTCATGGGACAACAGGAGGGACCAAACAGACTCTTCATTTTGGGTAATGGGGCTTTTGCATGGCATATCTGATATGTGCAATAGGTATATCAGAATCAAATAATCACTATTTAAATAATACGTACACTATATCGCATATCCGATTAGGTCAAGCATGTTTTTCATTGTAAGATTCAAGCAATAACATTCCAAAACCAAGCAGGATTTTTTTTAAGAAAAAGGGAAAAGAAAATGGAATGTTCCCCTGTGACATATGTCAGATTACCTTCTTATCTATAGATCTGACTACCTCAACCTTAGTAGAGTCTGATGGAATGGTGCCATAGTCAGCATCTGCAAATATTAAAAGAATATTAATCCGTGAAGAATGTCTGTTGCACTATTCTTTTTTTTTCCGCACAAAAAGTAAACAGTGTGCTTCCAATTTCTTTAATCAATTGAAATCCTCATCCTAAGAAAATAATAATAATTATGACGTTGCATTCTTGGGCGGTTATCAAAATGAATTTCAAGAGGATCAGGAAGCTCCAATTAATTGAACCAAATAACACATTGAAAAATTATTTAGTTCAAAATTGAAGAGAGGTTATAGGATACAGGAGATTTATTTTTATACAAATATGATGCATCAAGATTTAAACAAACAAGATGTCTATCTGAAGTAGACCCTGATATCAGATATGAGCCTGAAAATGAATTCAGAGATGTATAAGCAATTCTAAAAAGTTGAAGGCTTTGCTCGAGTTTTGAGAGGGAAAGGAAAGGGAAGGAGTGGGTCAATTCACCTTGGCATTCTTTTCCCCTTCTTTCACCTCTTCTGGAGCAAAGTTTGACACTTTTATGCACTCATGTAACTAAAACTGCAATCTTACAAAAAGGAAAAGAAAAGGCCACTCACGAGCAGTAGAATCAGCAGGATGACTTTTATGTGGATCAATTTCATTAGCAGGTTGTGAGGTCACAAGAAATCGCAATAAAGAGATGAACTTGTGATCATTCTCAGTCAACAACTGCACCTCCTTCTCAGTCATGTAGTCGTACATGAGGCACCCCTTGTCAAATCTGTGCATAGGCATCGCAGGTGAGAACACTTTCTGGGATTTCACATCCAATAGAGAAGCCAAATTCACCAAGCGCATCAACTCCTCAATCGGACTGCAATTTTTCATGCCTGCTTCAAATTGAAAGACGGAACTTTGGCAAATTTGGCGCAGCTCCTCCTTTAAGGCTGAGATAAGCGGCCATACAAAATTTCTTAACTCCTTTAGCAGAGCCGTGACTATTGGCTCCGAGCTTAGAACCTCCTCTAGCTCCTCCTTTCGTGTTTCTCCACTCGCGAGCGATTCCTGCACTCGGTTTATGTGGTCGCGCTTCTTCTGATACTTTTTAATTCGCCTAACGAGGGTTCTTAGAACGGAGATCGCCATTGTCTGGTTCAGTTCCTCTTCTAGGGCTGAGATAAGCTTCGATCTGAGCTCCCCTAACTCCTCTATTACAGCCTCGACTATTGGTTTCGATAAAGGTCGCTTCTTTTGCTTCTGTAATGATTTGGACTTCTTTTGCTTCTGTAAGGTTTTTCTATTAGCGAACGATTTGCCCGCACGGGACATACGGTTGTGTATCGCTTCAGAGTGACAAATACGCTCATGGACGACGCGTAGGACGGGGCGAAGGCGGCGATCAGGAGACAACTCGCCGCTCGCCATGGACGGTGGAATCCTTGGTTGGATTCCGGTGGGATACTGGGATTGGGAAGATTATTTCGAGCGGCTTACGGTTACGGGATCGTAACAACAGAGGAGAGATTCAGATTATATTATTTTATTATAACTAATAATAACATGGTTCCGGGGAAGGAGTCGTCCATTTATCTTCTCTCTTTTCTTTTTTTTTTTTTAAATTTTTTATTAATTAATTAATTAATATTAATATTAATATATATCCTTCCAAATATGCTACTACGGAAATTTATATTTTTCTTTTCCTCTTTTTAGTGATGATGATTTAATTAATTCTTTTTCTATTCCTACTTTTATGTAAACAAAATCAAGGATGTAAACAATTTGTTTACTATATGCATTCTTAATCATTGATCGTTTAACTTTGATTTAATTAATGACTAGATGTTAATATATTTATTTCCTTTTTCTGTTCCTACTTTTTTTGGTATTATGCAAAAAAAAACGTAATGTATTGAAAATATATTTTGTTTGCAATCGTCGATACTATAAACGAAACATACCAATTAAAAAAATTACATGAATGTTGAGACAATTCAAAAGTGACAGAATAGATGTGAATAAAGTTTGTAACTTTTGAAAACGATTTTTTTATTAAACAATAATATAAAATAAATTTTTGTTATGTTGAAATTTGATGTTTTAAGTGAGAAATGAGATATCCAATAATTCAATAATTTTTTTGTATGAAAACTAAATTTCAACATGTTATTAAAATATTGTTAGGTAAGTAATTGTCGTTATACATTTACAAATTTTTTTTTAAATCATCGACTTGTTCTTTTACAAACAGTTCCATACCAAAATTATTGAACATGAATCTCTTGGAAATTAACATTTTTCTTCAGGAAAATTGAATCCTTGCCACCTCAAAAGAGCAAAATTAGAAAAATGTCACTCCAAAGTTTGCTCTTAGTTAAATATCATCCTAAAACAAATCTATTCAGATTTTTTCACACAACTGTGTTGTATAAATCTATTCCAAATACAATATTTTTTCATTTTGACTAAAATGCCCTTATCAGATTTTTATACTGTTCTTGAGCTATGTAGGTAGTAAAAATCAATAATAAGTAGCAGCAGTGCCCACTCAATATGTGGGCGGACTTTAATATATAAATATATATATTATTTGACATGGATATATTGTCCATTTTCAATATTTAAGGTCAATATTGTAATGATCAGTGATAAAAGTAGCGACAATATTCATATTTGATCCCTTTATACTCTGATAAACTACGTAATCTTACAAGATACTCCCTTGCAAAAAAAATAAATACTCTGTTGTGATAATTAAAAAACTCCCTTATAGTTCTTAGCTACTCTCTTAAATTAAACATGTATAATAAGTACCAATAAAGCTTTGCTCCTCATGTGTTTCTGATATGTATAAGTTTGTTAGCTTTTACTTGCAATGACCTTCATCATGCCAGATATTCCGGCAAGACTAAAGTTCGTGATTTGTTACCGTCAGAGTTTCCTTTGTCATGTAAGATATTTATGTGGTCACTCAACTCATTTACGTTCACGCATTACACAAAGTATGACCTAAAAGCCTTGTCAAATAGAGAGGCGCAACATAAGTGGAAATGGTTACACGACCATCCATTTGCCATGAAATTGGATTAATTTTTGTCAAGCATAGCACATATAATTGCTAAATATCATGAGGACTTTCCATTAATTTATTTCAGACACAAATTGAGTTCAGGAAAAAAAGTATCTACTAAGTTATAATTATTTTGAATAACAAATCGCAGTTATATATTTTCACACAAATTGAAATTTTCACCATCTATAGATCTTCCCCTCTTGTTTCACAGGCGCTTGTATCAATCAGTTTCATCAGCAGATTCGGCTGCTGTTAGAAAAGCCCACACCTCTGTATTTTGATCTTCCAGCTCAACAGGCGTCTAGTTCTGTATACAAAAGCAATACTTTCATTAGAAAAATAGCGCTGAACAGAACAGAACCAAAAAGCACACAGAATGATTTAAGCTTGATAACGTTAATGCCATCCATTTCATACGATTTACAATAAAAATTATGTCCTAATTGACCTCAAAAGATGCCACTAAATCCTAAATTAAACTGAAAATTGATCCTAGGTTCAACAGTAGTCAAATAAATGATATATCAAATCCCTTATTGTCAGGTGGCATTAAACATAAAGACTCCACAAAAATCATTTAAATTCAACCTAACAGTTTGATCAACAAATCAACAAATACTATACATCTTGAACTGAATCATATACAAAAAGAATTTACAAAAAGGCGTACCAAGAGCGGTACGAAGAGCGTCAAGCGCCGGACTAAGCGGCGTTAGCGAGCAGGCACACCTCATGGTCAAGATCAATGACTTTAATCTAACACTTAAAATACAAAGAAAGATCTTGTATACACTTATCCAACAAAGGAAATACCACCTAATAACTACCTAAGCTCTTTCCTCATTTATGTTGAAAGAAAAGGAGAAAAAGATCTCCATCGGTTTTGTAAGTAAGCTAAAAGGCTAAAGTTCTAAAGTGATAATAGTATACAATACTAATTTTATCAAGGGAAAAGAACTAACCAAACTGGACAGGATCCCGAAAGATGTTCATGGAAGCACCATAAAAATCAGCATAAATTATGGTCACATTAGGATAGCTCTCTTTCAAGCTATTTATCTTGTTAATAATCATTTTGTTATGATACTCAGCGAATTCATTCAGCCAATTTATACATCTTGTTTTTAGATGATAATCTTCTTCTTTCTCGCTCTGATAAACTCTGAGGTACAGCGGCACACGACCAATCGGAAAGTTTCCCGGTACGACCAATGTCTTAGCACCTAGTTGGATCAACTCCTACAAGTTTAAGAAATAACAATAACAATCAGAAGAAAATAGTGGCACAGCAGCAGTTGCATTTAAAGTGCTGCTCAAATTGGTTAAGTTTTATAAAACTCAGATATGTAACATAAGAATGAAAAGACACCCTGCTTTGGTATCACTAAAAATTAAGATTAAGGTAATAAGTCAAATCTAATTTTGTTCCTTGCATTGGCTAACAAATAAGGGTACCAGGGGGAAAACAAAATCAAATACACCTGATCTATAATCAGTTTCTATAGGTCTAATATTCATTAAAGTGTTGAGGATAACCTTAACAGCAGCACCAATGGTATCAGCAACGTCAGGCACAATTGCACGAACCTCGTCTAGGGTTTTGCTTCGGATGAATAGGTGGTTGTAGTCATTCCCACCGATCTCTCCCACAAAGAACAGTGAGTTCTTCATCAATTCATCCCACACTATAAACATATATTTCAAAAGAGAAGGGGGGAGAGAGTTAGGAATTTTTGTAGTGTAATAGTATTGTCTGTTACAAATATAAATATGTACACTACAGTACTATCCCTGCTTGATGTCATAATTCAGATTGTATCACATTTGAATTTTTGTTGCCATTGGGCCGTCTTCACATTTTTGTATTCAGTTCAGATTATGGAAAAAGACAATTTTTTTCTTTGATTGCCCTAAAATCTTATCTCGATGAATAGTAATCAAGCTAGTATGGTCTAAGAAAGGATAAACATGTGCACTTTTGCTTCTTCTATTCACCTTGACCTAATTTTCCACTATTTTCCCACAATGGTTAAGAAAGCAAAATATCCACTGATTAGTAGCAGTGCACAGAACAATAATTCAGGATTTTGGCTGTCTTCATTGAAGGTCTGTATCAGCACATACAAAATGGTACCAATTAATCCTGTATCGGTGAGCCTGAGTGCATACCTGACTGGCTTGCCAGCATATTAAGCAATTGCTTGAACCACCTAATTTGCTCATCTAAGGAGTGCTCAGTCCAGTTGGCTCTACATCCCTCTTCCTGAAGTAGTCATTGTTTAGAGCAGTGGCTCCACCAACCGCAAAATTAGCACCATACTTGAAATCATCTGCAGTGCGACCAACCAGATATGGCAGCGTGAATGGCAACCCAAATGCCTTAGCTACAAAATGCAAGAGAATTATCTTAGATATTGAACTCAGAAGAACAATAATGAATAACAAGTAGCATTTGCTAAATTTATTGATATTAAACAATTAGGTTAATACATTCCAGCATTTGTTAAATTCATCGATTTATCCTAGATAATGAACTCAGAAGTTAGATAACCCATTGAACATTCAGTATTATAAATGCTAATCATTCACTATTATTATTAAATTATATTCCAGCAAGTCTACTAAAAATTCCATTAATTGGTGCAGATATTAAATTATATTCCGGCAAGTCTACTAAAAATTCCATCAATATTTTATAGCTTCACCCTCATTTTTAAGGATGCTGATAATATAACTTCCATAATGAAGGGGTTCAGTGTGTAAGAAAAACATTTCAGTAACACAACAAACGAAACTGAACGGACAGAATCGAAACAATAGAGCTCAAATTAAACTAAAAATATCAAAATTTTCAAGAAGATTAAAAAGAGAAATAGCAAAAAGGACCTCAGTAATCATCAATGACGGCACCTAAGCAATGGATGACTATGTTTACCTAATTGAAATAATATAACTTTTTATAATATTTCATCTTGTATCAAGACAAACATTGTTATATCTGAAAGTCAAGATCTGACCTGAACCAATGCATGGCCTGACAACTATGTTACGTTTTTTTCCCTCTAGCTAGAAAGCTGGTACATTCACATCCTTCTCCGACAGTTTTGGATGATTTCCTATGAAATTCCAAACATTTTCTTGCATAAAATGTCTTGAGAAAAATAGAAAATGGAAATTCCATTTGGCAGAACAAAGAAAGATAAAGCATAACTTGAAAGAAAATCAATCAAGCCAAACATTGTTACATTTGAAAGTCAAGATTTGACTTGAACCAATGGATGACCTACTTAAGTGTTAGGAACTAAGTCCATGTGCAATTTTAATTTTTGTTACTAATTAACAATTAATTAACACTTGCAACAAACCGATCTAGTTATTTAAGCCATTTAACACATAAATGAGAGCGTAGGAGGTTTACATCTCGCGAAATCGTATCCGCGAGGCTCGAATCATTTCTCTTGGAGTCTATGACAAGTTCACCAGCACCACCATCGCCTTGGCCTCGAGTCCACCAAGGAGTTAACCAAAATCTCAAGGCATATTCTAGTAAGCAAGAGGTTAAGGCTAATCCCTTTCATCTTCCACTTAATTAACTATTTAATTAATAGAACTAATGCTCAACACATGAGCTCCTACCATTTAGGAGTGGATGAGATCATGGAAGGAAGAAGAAGAGAAGAAAAATCTCCTCTAATTTTCGACCTAAGGAAGAGAGGAACAGAGATGGAGGCTAGGGTTTCTCTCTCCAAAATTGGTTCTTTTATAGACCAACCACTCTTTCAAAAAGTTACAACAAATTACAACCATGCCACCCATATGGCTGGCCATAAAAGAGGCCTAAATGGGCTTCTTCATTTATTTAATTGGTCCCTTAATTCTTGATATCTCTTATTTATATATACATTTTTACCGTACTTAGCACTGAAATAACACTCAAACTAGTGATATTTACTGTGCTTTTGAATTATATTTGTCAAAATTGGGTACTGCCGTGGAATTTGACTTGTCTTGTAGGAATTTAGTGGATTAGACACAATAATCGCACAAAAGGGAGAATTATTGGGAAGAAAATGACTAAATGGAATTCATAGTACTGTAGAGCTCATCCCAAGCTTTCCGATGATTTTTGAATCACCTCAATCGAAGTTCGGATGAAGAAATTATGGTCAAAATACTATCAGTGCTCAATTCTGGAATTTTGGACCGAAATTTTCAGATTTCGGTCTGAAATCCATGTATGGAAAGTGGAATTTGGCAAGTTTCAAAGAAGGAAAGAGCATTCCTTGCCCTAGCCGCCTTCCTGACCTTCCATGGGTGTATTTAGGCACGAATTTTGACCAGAAAAGGGGCCAACTTTCTCCACTATTAAATCCCACCTTCCATAGCATAATTTTCACCTTTTTCACCATTGTTCTCGTGCCGAAAGGCGTGAGATTCCACCTCTCGCAGCGGAGCACGACCATGGCAGCAATCTTGAAGCGATTCTGGATGCGACAGCGGTAGAACCAATCCAACCACGATTCCAGAGCCTTGCAAACAGGAGTTTAGCAGAATTACTTGGTTGTATCTCTTCTTCTCTCTTTACTTGTATTGAATATGGAGTTTGTATCTTATTTTTCTTGCATGTTAGGCTAATTTCTTATGTCTTAGGGCTAAGTAGTAGTTTAGTTTAGTATTTGTGATGACTTGATGGATTTATTTATGCTATGTGATTTGTTTAGTTGTGAATTAATTGTTATGCTTAATTTGATTAATTGATTGCTTAATGTTTACCTATGGATGAACCGCGGCATTTGTAGGACTTTAAACTAGAACAACCATTTAATTTATTAAGTATTTGGGGTAAGCCAAACACTCGAAAGAAAATGTTAGTTCACGACTGAAAGGTATAGCTTCTAAACGATCCGAAAGGACTTAGATACCCTTAGAAATCCAAGTTAACAAACTTAAGTGACAAAATTCCAACACGAAAGTCTAGGACTAATTTACTTACGTGGTGAAAACCGAGTTCCAAATCAAGTCCAAATCAAAATTGCGACGGTTGAGGGTAGGACTTAGGTCTGGTCGACAAGTAACCTTCACACAACATTGTATAAAAATATCAAGTCAAAACAGAGAGTCTAGAGCACTTTTTGGCACGAAATATATATAAATTTCGGTCCGAAATTTATATATTTTGGTCTGAAATTTTTGGTATCACGTGTGAAAACACGTGATAACAGCGCTTAAGAACTAAACTAAATGAACCCAAAACCTTAGGATATTCATTTGCATCTCTTTGAGTCCAGAAAACCTTGAAAATCAACCAAAAATAATTTAGTTACTTGCATCTTTAGATTTAATCATCCAAAATCCCATAAAAATTAATTGTCTAGCTTTCTTGAGAAATTAAATCTAGTAATCAATTGTACCGTCTCTTGAGTTCGACTCTTAGCTTTACCAGAACGACTAGTGAGGTAAAACAATGTATAAATTTATTTGATATCGGGTTTAAAGCCTTCATCAAATTGGCGTTTGATGAAGGCTTTAAACCCGATATCAAATAAATTTATACCTTGTTTTATCTCACTAGTCGTTCTAGTAAAACTCGATATCAAGTAGGAACGCGTACATTTAATCAAAGTGACTTCGGCTAGATGTCTCTCAGCGACACGTGTCGACCGCATCGCTATTCGCGTGAACCCGACCATGGTCCGGAGAATATGTTCTTAATTGACACATTGATTCATGCGAAATGATGGCACAAGTAACATTTTATGTTGTGTTACTTCAAAAAAAAAAAAAAAAAAATTTATGTTGTGAATATGTAGTTATGAGCACGAAATTAAAAAAAAATGTTTCCTAACGCTCGCTAAGGTTTGGCCCCCATCCAAAGCGCATTGCTCATCGCCTATTATACGGATTATTATATTGAAGAAAAGTCACATGGATCTAGGAATTTTATTTCTGGTGAAACTGTTAAGATAAACTTCGATTGTAAAATTACTTTTTTATTTGTCTGTTTCGACCATTTATTAATATAAAATTATATTTGATAATCAGAAAGGTCGGAATATGCTTTGGAATTTTCTAATGAAATCAAAACAACTGAAGAAAAATCCAATCCGTCAAAAAATAGCCGCTATATTTATTTTAAACCTTAATAGATAGTGGAGGAGTTGTAGACAATGTGGAGATTCTGATTTATCACTTAAATACCTGTTGAAACCAGAACTTTTCTTGGCCAGCTCAACTGCTCATGCGCCATACATAATTCACGACAGTATGTAGATTGACATCAAACAATGCCAAAATGACAACAGAAACGTGATGCTTTACAATCACAGATACTGGGAAAGGTTGAAGGGTGCTAAACTGCTAATAGCAAGTGAACCTCATACTTTGAAGAAAAAGTGTTAAGGCTACACCTACACTAGAACTCATGATATAATAGCCTAGAACTAAAAAGGGATAATTTAAAGAAACAGAAACAAAACACATCTGTTATTAACTTTACATAGAGCCCCCAAATTAAAGAACAAATCAGCAACGCAAATTCATGGAAGAAGATGTCTACAAATTCATAAGAAAGGAGGGCCTGATGCACATACCAGCAAATGCTCCAATGCTGGAGTCAAATATCGGCCCAAGTAGCCCACTTCTGCCAAGTTGGTGGAATAATGACCCGAAAAAATAAAAAAACAATATTAAAATATATACGAATTTCGAAAATAATCCAAAAATAATCCGAATTTTTTAACAAGTATGGCGATAGCGGTTTAGCATTTTTTATTTTTAACAATTTTTAAAATAAAATATTGATTATTATTATTATTTTATTAATTTTAAATAAATATTAATATATTTTATTGATGAAAAATATAATGCATATTGTTTTTATCATATTTGTAACAAAGATAATATATATTATTTATGATCATGATTATTTTTTATGTTTTTATTTAAATGAACAGTTTATTGGAATTGATTTGTTAGGTACTTTTGGCGATTTTTTATTTTTTTTCCCTGTTTGGAGTTAGGTTATAAAAATTGCAAGTATGAAAATAAAATCGCTCATTTACACAACGTGATTTTTTATGGATTTTTTGGAACAATTTTCGCATAGTTTTTTTCAATCTCAAAAATTGAAGAAATTACGACGTCTTTTTGAACGTTAGAACTTCAAACAAACATAACTTTTGATAGGAACGTTCGTTTGAGGCAATGAACACGATCCGGAAAGCTTGCGACGAGAACTACATGGTTTATGGGGTCAAAAAAAACACTATCTAAACCTTCGAAATTCAATATGAAAATTTTTGAATCTCAAAATAATATTAAAATTACTATAATTAGTTTTTAATCATCACAAAAATAGTTATTAGATAAGAGAATGGAGTAGAGTAGAGATGTAGAGGTGACATGTAGAAAACAAGGTTTGACTAACCAAACAAAATGGACTCGAGAAACAGTTAAGGAATGAGACGAAGAGAAGAGGAAGTAAAAAATAAAGCCCAGAGGTTTAATGATTCACTTGATTCGTACTAGTACGACTCTCAGTGGAGGATTTATAAAAAATTTAAGCCCAAAATGCGAGGCAGATTAAAAAAAGTCACGAAAAGTAGATTTAATACCACTATTATAAGTGTCATCGGCAAATTTGCCATCGCGTACTATTGCTGAACAGAGGGCGCTCCATCACATGTCATTAGCGCTAAACCATATTTCCTGTCTCGTTTATACATAATAAACTGAACATTTATACTTAATAAACTACACATATATACTTAACAAACTGAACATTTATACTTACTAAATTGAAAATTTTTGAGACAAAGGAGAGAGGCGTGCTTGAGGCAAAGTCGGAAAATTTTTTAGTTGAACCGGATAGGTTCATGACCCCTTTAAATTTTTTTCATGTATTTTTTGTCCGGTTCATGGTCTTCTGTTTCCATGCGTACCTATTAAAAACTGAAAATGAATACTTAATTAACTGAACATTTGTATTTACGAAACTAAATATTTATACTTAATAAAAATAATATTTTTGCTTATAATATTTATATTTTTTATTACAATTAACTGAATATTTATACTTAATTAACACAACATTTTTACTACCTAACTGAACATTTGTGTAAGAAATTAAAAAAAAATAAAATAAACATATTGAACACAACGAAACACTTATGACACAATGAACAGTTATAACAGAAAATGAACACTTATGTTACCTATATATGTTAGAAAGTGTTTGTTTTTAATTTTTCTTGCTAATTACCATTAATTAACTCAATTAAACAACAAGCATCTCGATGGATCTTGTTCAAGCATCAACACATCACATGAGAAGGGAAGGAATCGATTACCTCTCGCGGAATCGTATCTGCGAGGCTCGACCACGGCATGGGAGGCGGTGGCGTGCTCGTCTCATTTCCTTCTTCTTCTTTCTTAGGTCCACTAAAGGATTAATCAACTTCATAAGATTTCATGCTAGCGAAACGTGTGAAATCGGCTAATCCAATAGTTCGCATTTCTCTTCTAAATCGATATCTAGGAGAGGTGGCTATTGCTCAACTCATGTAACACCCCTGATTTTGACAGTTCCTTAGAATTATAATTATTTTTTTATATATATAAATGTCTTAAATTTCAATAATTAAGTCAAATCATATTTTATGAACATTTTTACTATTTCGTATAAAAAAAATGTCAAAGTTCTCATATGCTTAAACCATTTTATTTCTTAATCATTTCCGAATTTATTTAGAATTTCCATTAATGGATCTTTTTAACTGGTCATCTTTAGTCAAAAGAATATTTAAATTTTGCCATTATCTCTGATTTTAGTGTGACATAACTTTTAATTTCATTTATAATTGCTATTTCCAAAAGTAATCATACTAAATAAAACTTTTTCTTGTCCATAACCGTGACCCCATTAGTATGCCTTTGTTTTATTACCATTAAATTCAAAAAAATGTTTCTTGCGGCACAAATAAACGGTTATTTCTTTATTTCCTTGTGAAACCTTGCATTCATTCTTTAAACCTAGCTTTTTTATGCATTCGATTATTATAAAATTAATTAATCTTGGAGCCCACGCATCCTTAGCCTATAAGAATTCCTTAATTATTTTTATTCCCCATCCGAGAAATGAAATTCAACACTTCCCACTCCAAAGAAATTTTCATAATTTCTTGTCGTTTGATATGGTGTGTCCGACTTGAAGATCCGAAGTGTATCTATTGCAATTTGATTAGACTATTTTGAGATTCTGACACTCGTCGTAATCGGATTTGACTATTCTCGTATTCCATTCATAATCTAACAAGGTAACCGGACTTCTCTATAATTTAATTTTCGCATTGATTGATTTAAAAGTCATTTGTTTATTTGAATGAATTGATATATGAGAATTCTGACTGCTGTATTTTATGAGTCAACGGGTCTCTGATGTGACTTGATTTGAAATGGAAAAGTGATATGGAATGTGAAGCGGAATCGTCTAGAGAGGGATTCACGCTAATGTGAAAGTGATATAAGAAACTGATTTGAGAAAACCTAGATCCGTTGATCTTATGAAATACATTTAATTTTATTGTTATTGATGTGTGGATTAATCCGATCGGTTGATATTTGTTATATAAATTAGTTATAGAGAAGCTGTGTCGTTAAATAACCGGTTACTCGATTTTGTAGCTGACTCCGTTTTCATTGTATTTTGTTGTAACGTAGGTTCACGGACCGTCGGATGGATGCGAAAGATACCGTGTCACCTCACGCCTCATATCTCGGATACGGGGTGTGACAACTCATGAGCACCTACAAAATGCAATTAAAAGAGCTCTCCATGGCAGCAACTAATTGCTCCATGGGAGAGGAGAATGTGGTGGCTAGAGAGGAGAAAGAGAGAGAAGAAAAATTAGGTTTTGTTTCTTCCAAATTGTGGTCCTTATATAGCCATCCAAACCTAACCCTTGGGGACCACTCTATATTAGAACGTGGTGGGCCTTATTATGGGCTTTCAAGGCCATATTAGTTGGTCTTTAATTCCCTTTAATACTCTTCTTTAATTGCATTTAAGTTGGGCTCATATCGGGTAATAAAAAGATAGCTCATTTATTTAATATAATTTCTATAATCATATTAAATGTGTTGAACAAAATTAATTATCAACTATTTGATAATTATTATAGAATTAGACTTTGCATTAATTAGTTTCATATGATCCATTTGAAATAATTAATTATAACAGTTCGCAACGGTATATAATTAATTAATCAACATATCATATATTGTATTCTCCAATGCAAGTAAACTAATATTAATGCACTGTTGATTAAGAGCCTTTAATTCGTGTGACCCTCGAGGATTTATGCCATGTTGGCCATGGAAATGAAATCACTATTTATTTCCAATAATCATAAACAGTATCTAGCAACACATTATGATTTCCAATTAACATAAATAAACACTGTACAACTACATATTTCAATCCTGCATAAGAAATAAAGTATTTTCATGTTTTGATTCTTATGTCATATGATATCATTATATAATCCAAGATAGGAATGTGTCATTCTTGTAGATTATACATTTCTTGATCTAAAGTTGATTGTACAAATTAGCCAAACAATCCAACTCCATCAAGGGGCCCAAACAGATATCATCACTCACGAGGTATACTAATGAGGGACATACGGTTTTCTTGATGAACAACTTTTTCCCCCACAATTCAAGAGAACATAAATAAAGTCCGTATAGCAGCCCTTATCAGGAATCAACGGTAGACGATATTTATTGAATATATCCTCATGTGGAAAAGTTGAACCATCTCAAACTTAGAATCAAACTCATATGAAATAAAAAATGACACATAACACAATCTATATGTTTATTTCATTGGATCATGTCATCTACTATGTTCTAATAATATACACATATGTAATTAAGTTGGTAACTCCTTACCCATGATTTGTAAAACTTAATCATCACTTAACTTGCATACTAATCTTTTATGATAATTAATGTTCCTTGTTAATTATCAAGATTACGGACGATTTAAATTTATTACTGTCATTCTAATGAATGATCCACAGAGATCTACAATTCAGATCCTCAACCTGAATAATCTGTCGGTAATAAACTCTAGGAACAAATGATCAAAATATCATCAATAACATAAACTAAGAAATTAAGTCATTAAATATTGACTTCTATGACACAACTCCAACAATATAAGCTATAGACTCAGATGAACTAGGTTTTCATGCGAATTCTTATCTGAAATCAACTCTTATCCACTTATATATCTTATTTTCTCATTTTATTCTAGTTTTATTCAATCAATTGTATCTTCCATTTCTTGTAAGGCTCAATAGCCGAATTTTATCTTAATTACATCGTTTATCAATCCATTCAGTTTCCGTTTATCAATTTAGTTCAATTACTTGTATTTCGTTTCAATTTGAGCATTCTCTATCTGCTGGTCTGACATGCATCAGTGTGGGCTTGCTGAATTGCTGGCTTTTCTGAAATCAGTGCGTTTCTGAGCTTCAATCGAGTTTAGAGACGTTACATCAAGGGTATATATATAGCAAGAGCTTCTTACCTTGATTTTTCCCATCCGCTTATTCCTCCTACCAAACATGCATAGGGAGAGTTATCGAAGAAAGAAATAAAAAAAAAAAAAAAACTTAATTGACTTCCTTTGAAATATGTACCAAATCGGTTGCTTAATCTAACTAATTCATCCGAAAAAATTCATATGATTAGACAAATAGTTTTATTTTAGCGTTATCTATCTAGAAATGGAACCGCATCCTCTACTGTTGTTATAACGACAGTAGGAGAGCTGTCCATCCATATTTTAATTAATATTTAAAAATTTTAAAATTAGAATGTTTAATCCAAATCATTGATCTTGTTCAATTTTACGGGCGATGCGCTTTTATATAAGTTTTATATAATTTAGAGTCGATTTGATACTCGATTAAGTGACCAAACTATGAACGTATTAAAATTAATCAGAGATAGTTAACCAGATTCGTTCATTTGTTGACCACTCGATCTAGTATCAAATCAACTCCAAAATTTATAAAACTTATATAAAAATGCATCGGTCGTTAAATTAAACAAGATCAACGATTTACATTGAGCATTTAAATTTTTAAATTTTTAAATATTGATAAAAATTTGAACGGACAGCTCTCTACTGTCGTTATAATGACAATAGAGGATTTCAATCCATCTAGAAATAGCCATATAGGTTGAGTTTATATTTAAAACACCAAACATATATTAGTTATATATTTTAAACAATATCCAAAAAAAAAAGTGAACCCAACCCACTTAATACAATTTAATTTGAATCTTTTTAATTTTTTTAAATAGTTCTAAAATAACGCCTTCCATCCATATTTATTTTTAATATAATATAAGTTATATAAAAGCATCGTCTACGTTATTCATTTTTTACTTAGAATTATTTACTTGTTTCTCATTATATTAACAATAATATCTATAAATAATGTTTACATTTAATTAGGAAATGCCATCTTGGATTATGTCTTTGGGTGTGTTTGGATAAGCAAGAATAAGGATTCGGATAAGAATAAGCTCTAAATTCCTTATTTTTGTGCAACCCAAACAACACAAGAATAAGGAATTTAGACTTATCCGGCCCCTTATTCTTATACTAACAAAACTATGGAATTTGAATAAAAATAAGGATTGGCACGAGATTCTAAATCCGACCCTTTATTTCTTATTCTTATTCTTATTCTTTCTCCATCCAAACACACCCAAAATGTTATGCGCGAATAACGGTATTCATGATCTTAAGTAAAAACTTTGCTTATGTTACTGTTTGCGGGATTATATTTTATAAGTATTTATTGATTTATTATAGAAATATAAATACATTGTGAAGTCGTAGTGCACACGAATTTTCTTCTAAAGTTGCAATTTTGGTTTTACATATGGATTTCCTATGCTTGGCTCTCTCTCGGCCAATTTCTAGCTATAGTTTGATATACAAAATAAACTGAAAAAAATTACAATAAAGTTGGTTCGTTAAATTCAAATTCGTTTGAAGCCAAGTTTACTATGGTCTAAGTTAAACACACAAATTATCTTAGAGAAATTAAATTCGTATTAATTTCAATCGTATTGGATGCTAATTATAACTGAATAATGTAAATTAGCCGTTGAAAGGTTGTTGTCTAATTAAATTTGTGAAACTCGTTTAAGAAAAAAAAAGCACGATACGTTGGAAAAAGATGTCTGGTCATAAAAAATTAGAAAATTATCTCATTCTTTAGGAAGTATAAGAAATGATACCGGATCATTTCGATATTATTAGTTAATCCATGAGTAAATTTACTCATCAAGGGTAAGGATTAAAGGATGTGACATTTGCAACAAACACTCATTAGCAGTTTGCAATTCATAAAGCCCTCAATTTTACAAGTGCTCTACAATTTAGCTAATTTTTAGCTTAGTGATTCATTACAGTCAAAGCAGCACTTCTATTAAGCTTCAACATTGACAAAGTTGTGTAATAAAATGACAAAATTGTAGTCTCAGAAAGTACAATCTGTAATACTTTACCAAAATATAGCCCGCACATGTAATTTCAATAAGCAGGTAAGCTCACAATTAAAAATTGATGTGGTTTACCCTACGGGGTGTTTTACTGATCAAAAAAAAAAAAAAAAAAAAAAAAAAATTGATGTGGTTTAAGGAACATTTTATTTTCTTTCAACAGGGTTGCATCTCTTATATTGAACATCATGTAGAGAATTTAGGATCAACTTGTTATCATTGGATGGTTCAGAATTTTAATTTATCAAATTGAACAGAACATTTATTTTTCAACTTTTCATGTTGCTCGGATATATAACAAATTGAACATAATATTCATTTAATTCTATAGAAGAAAATGCGAAATCAATAGGTACTGGGATGCTGTTTCACAAAGCATATTACTGGTTTAATTTGATAGAGTTGAGCATGTGAGGTCAGAAAGTGTGGGTCCCACAAACCCTAGAACCGGGAGATAGGAAAGGGGTACTTAGAGTTGGAGGAGACAGAACCAATGTTTTGAAAACCGACCCGGACATCGAACCGGCGAGGCTACTGGGTCAAGGGTCGGACTGGTCGGACCGGTCGAACCGGTGGATCGAACCGGATGACGTCATCCACTCAAATCTTAGTTAAATATATTAGTTGTTCAGTTTTTTCACAAAATGACTTGTGGCCCAGTGGCAAGGCTCTTGTTTGTTCGGCCCAATGACATGGGTTCGAATCCCATAAACAGCAAATTTTGTTAGAATTTTATGTCATCTAAAAAATCAAACCAAAATTGTTAACAAATATAAAACCGGACGGTTTGGTTCGACGGTTTAGCAAAAAACCGGACCGGACCGGCCGGTTCGTTGTGGTTCAGAAACACCCAAAAAACCGGCTCAGTTTGGACCGGACTAGGGTCCGGTTCGCGGTTGAACCGGTCGAACCGGCCGGTCCGGTCCGGTTTTCAAAACATTGGACAGAACGATAAAAAAGCAAAAAGGTAGTGGGCTCAGTCAAAGTAGGAAACGCGTGCATTTAATGATCTGACTTCGGCCTAGATGTCTCTCAGGGACACGTGTCGACAGCATCGGTACTCGCGTGGACCGGATCATGGTCCGGATAATATGTTCTTTTTTTGTTTTTTTTTTTTCAAACTTCAAACCCGTAGGTGGATAATATGTTCTTAATTGATACATTGATTCATGTGAAATGATTATTGCGGCAGGAGTAACATTTTATGTTGTGATTGTGAAATGTGAATACATAGTTATGAGCACGAAATAAAAAAAAAAAAAATCTTTTCTAATGCTCACTAAGGTTTGGCCGGTTGCCCCCATGATCCATCGAAAGCGCATTGCTCGTCGCCTATTATACGGATTATTTTATGACATATGAGGCTCAGAACGAATATTTTGAATTTGACGATTGGTCAAACAAGAAAGGATGCATTGTATATTGACATTAGAACACAAATACAGTGTTTGATTTCTTGGATTAATATATTTAGTTTGTTGTCCTTTATTTTGTATATAATTAAGTTTCCTAGATTGATTTTTATTTTTTTTTTGTTACCCTTCATTAAAATGAATAAAATGATACAAGTTGAGAATGAACAAACTTCGCGTTCTGACGCTTGGAGCTAATGCATGATCTTAACACAAGTTCATTATTTGAAAATACAATTTATGTATAAAATTGGTACCTTAAATTAACACCAATAACAACTCGATCCTTTGAGATTATGGTCTGTATTAATTCAAATTCTCATTTAATAGTGAAGGGAAGCAGTGTGACGAATCGTTGTTATTCAAAGCAATTTTTCAAAGGGCATTCATTCTATGAGCTCAAAACCCAACTAGGTGTATGCATTAATGCATATTAAAAGACCAAACGGTCAACCTAGCTATGGCTTACAAATTGACATTTTCGTTTGATTTGTTGAAGGTAAAATTTCTAGCATACATATAAAAAAGTCACTATCTCCCCATCTCGAAAGCGCATTGCTCGTCGCCTTTGGAATTAGCTCAAACCAATGGAAGTTGGAAAAACTTCACATGCTGTTTGACCATGCCAGGTCTTGCAAATACAAGGAGTGCATCCTATGCCGAGCCAAAGGAATGGGGTTGCAGATAAGTTGATCTGGGGACATTCAAAGAAGGGTACATACACAGTGAAGGAAGGGTACCAGATCCTAAGTAAACAGCACAGGTTGCAAGGTGCTTCTCAAAGAGATATACTGTGGCAGAAAATACAGAAATGGAAAGGGGTGATACCAAAGGTTCAAATCTTCCTCTGGAGGCTTATCTCAGGGGCATTGATGGTATCACAAAATGTGCACAGGAGACTCTCTACTGTATCCCCAATGTGTCAGAGATGTGGGGAAGAAAATGAATTTGAGATGCACTGTTTCTTTTTCTGTCATGGGTCCAGAGTGATATGGTTTGGGAGCCCATTGGGACTGAGAACACAAGATCTTTCATTGAATATCACTACTGCAGTTGAGCAATGCACCAGGAATCTGAATGGAGAACAAATTAGGGTTTTCTGCTATACCCTATGGAAAATCTGGAAAAGTAGAAATGATGCTGTCTTACAGAATATGAGGTTTGACCCAGTACAAGTTCAAAAGAGAGTGCAATACTGGCTTTACTCAGAAGGAGAAAATGAAGCTTTGACCACTGAGAGTTGGGGTGGGAGCCAGAAAAACACTAAATGCTACTGGTACAACAGCACACACTGTCAATTCATAGTTGATGGTTCTTGGGATCAGGCCAACAAAGCAGGGACAGCTTACTTGCTTTTTCAAGGTGGGAGATTGCAGGAGATAGGCTACAAGGATCACACAGTGCTGGATGCCTTTCATGTGGAGGTCATTGCAATCAAACAGGCCTTAGCGAGGTGGATGGAAGGGAATTGGCAAAATGAACATTTAATTGGAGGTTTACTCTGATTGCTCCATCTTGGTGGACGCTTTGATTGAGAAAGATGTGGAAAATTTACCAAGCTGGAGGGCAATTCAGGATGTTATGGAAATAATGCAGATGATGAACCAGCTAAGGCCAAGGATACATGTCTTTTATGTGAGGAGGGAGGCAGTAAAAGGGGCCCATGTGCTGGCAAACTTGGCTAGAAGGAATGGAGTGCAGTTTACTGGTTATCCAAGGCTCTGGCATGAGAGTGAAAGTCAGATTGAAGAGAGGATAGATGTTAGATACTTCCAAAGAGTTCTGCAAGCTCCACCTTAGTTATGTTTTTCTTTCAGTTACACACCTGGTGTTTTACTTTCTGTTTAGTTCGGTAGCTGTTCCTTTTTTTCTTTTTAGGGGTCTTTTAGTAGTTGGTTTGTTTTCTTTTCTTGCGTCTTATGCTTTTCTTTTTTGGCTTTTACTTTTCTGTTTACTGGAACCAGGTGTGGTTTCTGTTATGTTGTTGTAAGCTTTGCAGTCTTTTTCGGCTAGCATTTTATTTAATGAAAGCCTACGGCCATTACAAACCTTCAAAAAAAAAAGAATATGCAACAAAGAGGTGACAGTCTACTACAGTAATTGTGTGTAGTGTATCTATTTGTTTAGAGTTATCTGACGCCTTTCGCAGTTGTGATAAAAAAAAATAATAATAATAACAAAGTCATTCATATTTTTTTTATTGGAAAATTATAGTCTTTGTTGTCTTAATTAGGACTTATTATGATTCGGAGCCTTTGAACCAATTAAGGAAACAAACATAATTTTTAGTAACGAGAATATTTCTTCAACTTCTATACCTAGCATAATATATAGACTTAGCTTTAGCTATACTTTAACCTGTTTTTAAGGGAAGTTTACCAAGGTGTAAGTAATGTTCCCTGGCCTGCGCGGCTGCGCCCCCTTCAACAATCTCCTTTCTATTTGTAGATTTTCGTTTCCTTTGTTCTAATTTTAATCAATGTAGCGAAGCAAGCTTGAAGTTGTTTTGTAAAATTAATGCGGGAAATCCTCAAAACATTGCTAATGTAGAGTTTGAAAATATTTAAACTGTAATGAAATCCTAGTGTATGAATGTAGAAATGTAAATCTCTGAATGATTATGTTCCTGGATAGAAGGATCTATATGTTTTTTTTTTTCTTTTCTTTTCTCGACTAATGGACGGGCTCAGTTTTCTCGACTAATCCTGGATAGCATGATTAAGTTCGACTAGGCCTTGTTATAGTTCGAATCATGTTTGATAACACCGAACTAGTCTAGTTCGCGAACTAGTTAGTTCGGCTCCTTGCCAAACATAGCCGAGAGAATGGCTATACTACTATTTACATGTAAACTGGTTTTGTAGGCTGGATTTCTAGATTGTTGGATTTTTTTAAGATCCGTGCAAAGATCTGAGGGAACGGTTCAGATTGAGGCGCTGCTCCCTCCTCCAGTTTAATTTTTTCCGTTCTCTTCCTGTTAAACTCTCCGTCTCTCTTCTTCTCCACTGGCGGATCGATTTATATTCGCTGTTGTCTTCTCTCTCCGAGCTCCCTTCTCGTCGAATTTACTTGTAAACCCTAGACTCGCTTTCTGTCCGCCTCCGCCTCCGCTTTTCTTAGAGCAAGTAAATCAACGCCATAATCAGCTTTTCTCCTTTGAAATCCTAGTCTCAGTACCGTAAGGACAAAGGATTAGAGACCTCCCTCTCCTAGGCCTAGTCTCAGCACCTTGAGCTATCTCTCGGACAGAAGGTAACTAGACCTCATTCCCTCTCCTAGCAGGCTCTCTTTTTTTTCTCTTCTTCTACCAAAAATTAAAGGTAACCAGATCTCATTTTGAACTATTTTGGGGGGCAGCAGGGACCTAATTTGGCCTATTTTGAACTGATTTCGGTTTGCATGAACTGATTTTGAAATGATTTTGGTCTGATTTTGAACTGATTTTGGGATAAGAGAAATTCTAGTTGGATCTAATTTGACCAAATTTTTTTGATCTGGGACCTATTCGTGTGAACCTGGGACCTATTAGCTTAAATACTGTGCAGTATCATTGAAAGCAATTTTCTAGCCAAATTACTAGTCGTAGGCAAGCACAGAGGAAGTTGCATACTATAATTTTGCACATATAGAAAGAGAAAGGGCGACTTTCTCTCTTCAAAACCCAAGCGAAGGTTTCAGCCTTTGAATTATCTCGTTTTTTTTTTTCTTTTTTTTTTCCAACTAACAAATACAACTAAGAGGAGGTTCAGCTGTCTAGCTTTTTGAACATGATAGAAAAAAAGGTCATCCATATCTGATCTGGTGATTCTCACCGACCATCGTTAATATATGACCAAATTGAGTGATTTCTTGTTACAATATCTGGTTTTTATCTTAGAATTTCTAATTGTTAATATATGATCGAGTGATTTCTTGTCACAATTGAAGGTCAAACCAGTTATATTAGGCATTGAAATTGCTATTTGTTCTTACTTTTCGTACTTTACTTTGCCAATTAGAAATGAAGTGCCAATTAAAGGTCAAACCAGTTAATATATGACCAAATTGAGTGATTATATTTTAATTCTGTTATCAATGTTATTATAGTTTATTTTTCTGTGCCAATTAGTTTACTTTTTTGGGTGATTTTGTAAAAATGGCTATTGTACATATCAAATGCTGTAAATGAAGCAACCTTGAATTAAGCTTCAAATGAAGCAATCTTGAATTAAACTGATTTTAATTAAATTAAGCGCTTACACATTCCTATTTGTGAATTTTCAGATGAAGCAGCTCAATTTTTGTACCAAGCAAAAAGACTAGCTTGCTTGAGGGAAACTAGCTTAAAATTACACTGAAATGTAGAATTGAGATGTAAAATAGTGTTGGATGTAACATTTAGCCTTTAGGGTGCGTGCTGTTGTGATTGGCTTCCATATAACTTCATTGCCGTTCCATTGAAATGTTAAAGTCTGAATGTTATGTGAAATTCTTTATGTTTTTTTTTTTTACTCTGGAAATGTAAACATGCATGCATATTTTATGTTTCCGATCTTAATGTCAAAGCTATAACTATATTGATTGCACACATCTATACGCAACAAAATTATGTAGCAGTAGATTTAGTAGCCTATGCACTATAGGCATATACAGGCATATATGACACAGCAGTAGCAAAATGTTAATTCATAAAAGTGACATTTATTGTGTAGCACCTACGAAGTTAATTAGCACCTCATTCCCCCCAATTTCAGTAACTGAAATGGCAATCTGTTTCATATTCTTCATGTGTTAGTTCAAATATGCAAAATCGAAACAAATAGGTTCACCAATTTTGTTTCTTAAGGCAAATTGACAGTACTCCTTAAATTCAGTTGTTTCCACTTCAAATTCATTTTGGTACGATTGTCATTGAAAAAGTACGAATTTATTGAACTTAGTTTTATTCGAAGGCCTCCTTTAGGATGCAATATTCCATGTTATTTGCATTGAAATATCACAATAGTTTGCTGTCCTCTTTAATTTGGCAGACCGAAGACCAATGTTGTAATAAATTATGAAGTTCAAGAAACTAACCATATGCTATTTCAGATCGTGCTAGTTACTAGAAGGAAAAATGCAAATGGAAGCATAAAAAAAGCCATGGACCAAACTGATGGAGAAGATTTGGACTATGTGAAGAATCTTTTGCGAAAAATTAATTGTAATCATGAACTTACAAATTTAACTGTTTTCATAAACTTCTATAATAACACGTCATGAATTTTACACATAGATAAACGCACATACACATGGCGCCAGCCTATAAAAGGTACCAATAAAAAAAATTTGTTTGATATAGGTGCAAACTTGCCAATAAACTTGAATCCCAGCAAGAAAACATGAAATGACAATACAAATCAATAAATTATTCATTATAGTTAAAAAAAAATACAGCTTGTAATTACAAGTAAAAAATACGGCTCACTCATATTTCTAAACTCATTGGCATTCTGTTTGACGCACATCATCAAATTATTCAAGTTAACATGAAGGACCTTAACATACAACTTGCACAATTTAGTAAAGAAACATAAAATTCACAATTCCAACACTACCAGAACAAAAAAATATAAAAATCAAAAGCACAATCGCATCGTAAGCTCCACGACGCATCAATAGAATTGACTACTTCATCAATGCATTTGATCTATAGAAATGAAACAAATAAAGTGAAACTAAACAAAAATATACAATAGAATCTTCAGATAATTAGTTGAACAAAACATATCTTTAGTTTTAAAAATACTTGGAATATGTGTATAAACTTGGAAACCCTTGAAATTGTCTCAAAGAAAACCCTACTGGTACCATATCAGATGTGCAAATTTGGTAAAAATAAATCTAAATTAGATTACACCAATCGAAGGTGAGAACTCAATTAGACCTTAAAATAATTTTCTCAACTAAGTATGAATAAATAAAGCCTAGATGATGAAATTAAAAACATCTTACCAGTATTGGCGAAATCAAAGGTGAGGCCTAGTTCAACCATGCCTTGGGCAGTGTTGCCCCCTGCCTCTTCAGAAGCTCAATGTAATAGTCATGTAAAATGAAAAAAAAAACAATCACAGAGAGAGTACCAAGCAGCGTCATGGTTAAGATAACTACTAGTACATAAGAATAGATTTTAGTAAATCTCCTAAAATAACTACTAGTATCAAACGATCCCAGTTGCAACAAAACAAAAAAATCAACTTCAAAATTGAGAGAGAGGAGGAGACGGAGAGGATCATGTACCTGAGAGAGCTCGTGGGACCTTCTGTTGGAACAAATGTTAAATCGCTCATCTAAAGCAACGGAGAAGAGAGAGAAAGCAAAAGACAGTCAAGAGGCGATAAAGAGGGTTCAGTGTTGCTAATTTAGAGCAAAATCGAGAGAGAGAAACAAAGAAGGGTAAGTTACCTCGACTTTGATGGGTGGGGCGAAACCTAGGTCGCAAAGAGAGGTGAGAAAAGAGGAATTACTGCCGCATCTTACTGGTCGCTGGAGTTGAGAGCTTCGACGAGATGTGACAGGGGAGGAGCGATCGTGAGTGAGAAAGCTTAGTGTACTGATCGAGAGAGAGAGAGAGAGAGAGACAGAGAATCGGAGCTAGACGAGAGAGGAGAAAGGAGCGGAACAAAATAAGGTTGAGGAACTCTAAACTTCAATTCATCCAGCGACATCTACAACTCGAATCTTAATGTAGATCTAGCGGTTAAGATTGCAGTGCACAGATTAGCCAATACACTACAGTGCATAATAAACTTTCTCTCTCTCTCTCTCTATATATATATATAGAGTTTTGCTATGGTGAATTGCAACTCACGAGAGGGTCCGTGAGTTACGAGAAAAATTTCCAGATCTAGTTCAAAATGACCGATCCAAACCGTTTAATATGATCTCCCTATTGAAATCTCTATGCAGACCAAATTTTATATATTTTTAAAATTTTTAAGTATTTTTTTCGGATTTTTAAAAACTGTTGTTTTTGAACGGTTCAGAACTAATTAGATTAATGATTTTCTAAAATTTCAAAAAAATATTTAAAAATTTCGAAAAAAATGTAAAATTTGGTCTGCATGGAGATTTCAAAAGGGAGATCATATTGGACGGTTTGGATATGTAATTTTGAATTAGATCTAAGAGTTTTGATTGCAACTCACGGACACTCTCGTGAGTTGCAACTCACCATAGCAAAACTCTATATATATATATATATATATATATATATATATGGTGAGTTGCAACTCACCAAAGAGTCGATGAGTTGCGATCAAAACTCCTAGATCTTATTTAAAATAACCGATCCAAATCGTCCAATATGATCACTCTATAGAAATCTCCATGTAGACCAAATTTTATATTTTTTTGAGATTTTTAAGTATTTTTTTCAGATTTTTAAAAACTGCTGTTTTTTAACGGTTTAGAACTAATTAGATTAACGATTTTCTAAAATTTCAAAAAAATACTTAAAAATTTCGAAAAATTGTAAAATTTGGTCTACATGGAGATTTCAATAGGGAGATCATATTGGACTATTTGGATCAGTCATTTTGAACTATATTTAGGAGTTTTCATCGCAACTCATCGACCCTTTGGTAAGTTGCAACTCACCATAGCAAAACTATATATATATATATAATACTTGTCGAACTTAAAATATGCAACTTCCACTTAGCCAATTACTAGGGATGCTTTTTTGAAGAGTTCTAATTTATTGTAGTTCAATTTTTATTATTTTTTTTAGTGAAGAGAATTCTTAAAGAGTCCTATTGAGGCGTCAATCAAATGTTATTTCCTTGCGGTCTCGACAACTTCCAATTTTTTTTTTTTTGAAACTTTGACATAGGCTGTCAAAGGTAAACAGAACAAAAGAAAAAAAAAACAGAAAGAAAATCCCATGTCTGCACCAGTATCAACAATATTTCATGTAGAGCCTTGCTTCATTGAGAACCCACCTGCACACCAGATCCTCATTACCCTCTGAAAACTCTACTGTTCCGTTCCGTCCATGTAGCCCAGAAGAAAGCTGCAAGAAGGGTCTGGAAAGATTTGTCTGTGCTCCTCGACTGTAAGGTCAGTAGGATGCCCTCTCGAATTGAATAAGATCCAACTAGATGAGACAAGCTGAAGGAAGTTCTTAGCTTGTGCTAGACTAGTGTAGAGAACTGGAAGGAAAAGAATAGGTGGAGGTTGTCCTCAAGAATATTCTGGTTGCATAGTACACACTGTGGTTGTAGTGACAGGAGGTTTCTTCTCAATATCTGCTGCTGTGTCAACAGTTTGTTGTTGGAAACCAAAAACAAAAAAAAATTCAGAGGTGGGATCTTAAAGCTCCAGAGGCCAAAGAGGTTGTTGGATATCTTCCTTGCTTTAGAGATGGCATTGTAGAAAGAAGAAATTGAGAAGTTGCCATCAGAAGTCCAGCGCCAAATTATGTCATCTCCCTCATCAGTCTGTGTCAAGGCTTGCTGGTCTTGTAAAAGCAACATAGTCGACAGGTCCCAAGGACTTGGTAAAAGAGAGTTCAGTGCAGCTAATCCCTGTCTGTAGTTGATTTTCTATCTCGGTGGATTGGTTATGCCTTTGAGAAAGGGTACAAACAGTCTCCCAGCCCAATTGTCATGCCAGAAGGAGGTAGTGAGACCATATTTGATGATTGAGCGTGTTGAGGTGGAACAAGTAGCTCAAGGAACGAATGTCTTTCCAGAAGAATGACCCACTTTTGTTCCAAGTCAAAGGAGGCGCATTCCTTCTGGCTAGAGAGTAAATTTTAGATATTCTCTTGAACCAAAGTGGATTGTGATTGTTATTCAAAAACCATAACCAACCCAGCAGAAAAGCCTGATTTTGTAGTATGATGTTTTTGAGCCCTAATCCTCCCACAGCTCTCGGAAGGCAAAGCTTCTCCCTGTTAGGAAAGACCTCCTTGTGCAATTTTAATTTTTAATTACATTCAATTAGCAATTAATAAGCAACAAAGGAGATGAACTAGTTATTTGAGTCATTCAACGCACAAAAGAGAGAATAGGAGGCTACCTCTTTTAGGCTTGTAACTAGAAGCCTCGAATCCGTCGATGTCGAGGTTGCACGCACCACCACCGCCTCATTGGCTTCGAATCACCAAGGTATTAACCAAAACCTCAAATCTATGCTAGTAGATAAGATGTTAAGCCTAATTCCTTCATTTCTTGCCTTTAATTAACTATTTAATTGAATGGAAGCAAGAGATGCTCAACACATGAGCTTAATTAGCAAGAGAGAAAGCTAAACAATGGCGCAAATCAAATTTTGCTCCTTTGTTGTGGCCGACCTCAAGAGGGGAGGAGGAGAAGAGAGAAAGAAAAGAAGGTGGCTAGGGTTTCTCCCTCCAAATGATCTCCTTTTATAGACCAACCGCTCTTCCAAAAAGTTACAACAATTTACAAGTTTGCCATGGTGAGGCCGGCCACCTATTGGGCTCAAAGTGGGCTTTGCACTTTGGTTAAATGGTCCTCGAATTCAATTAATTAATGGCCTATTTAATTGCTCTCAAATTAGACCTTTAATTTACCATTTAAATAAAGGCCTACTAGCTCAAATTAATTACCTTAATTAATTCATGTTGAATAAAATTAATTATCAACATCTTGATAATTATTTAAGGATTAGGATATGTATTAATTTATTTCTATATGATTCGTTTGACTTAATTAATTATGACGATTCACAACGGTACATAATTAATCAATCAACACATCATATTATTGCATTCAATAATGCAACCAAATAAATAATGCACGTATGGTCAAAATCAATTTGTGTGACCCTTTGAGGATTTATGCTATATGGGCCATGGAAAATGAATCGCTATTTATTTCCAATAATCATAAGTAGTATCTAGCAACACGTTATGATTCCCAATTAGCATAAATAAATACTGTACCAATACAGTACTTCAATCATGCATAAGAAATGAGTATCTTATTGTTTTGATTCTTATGTCACATGATATCCTTGTAAAATTCAAGATAGGAGTGTGTCATTCTTGCAGATTATACATTTTTTGATCTAGAGATGATTGCGTAAATTGCTAGCAAGCAATCCATCTCCATCAAGGGGCCCAATAGATATCATCACTCACTAGGTGAACTAATTGTTGGAGTTGTGTCCTAGAAGTCAATATTTAATGACTTAATTTCTTAGTTTATGTTATTGATGATATTTAATCATTTGTTCCTAGAGTTTATTACTGACAGATCATTCAGGTTGAGGATCTGAATTGTAGATCTCTGTGGATCATTCATTAGAATGACAGTAATAAATCTAAATCGTCCGTAATCTTGATAATTAACAAGGAACATTAATTATCATAAAATATTAGTATGCAAGTTAAGTGATGATTAAGTTCTACAAATCATAGGTAAGGAGTTACCAACTTAATTGCATATGTGTATGTTATTAGAACATAGTACAGGACATGACCCAATGAAATAAACATATGGATTGTGTTATGTGTCATTGTTTATTTCATTTGAGTTTGATTCTAAGTTTGAGATGGTTCAACTTTTCCACATGAGGATAGGTTCAATAAATATCGTCTACCGTTGATTCCTGATAAGGGCTGCTATACGGACTTTATTTATGTTCTCTTGAATTGTGCGGGAAAAAGTTGTTCATCAAGAAAACCGTATGTCCCTCATTAATTCACTTAGTGAGTGATGATATCTGTTTGGGCCCCTTGATGGAGTTAGATTGTTTGGCCAACTTGTACAATCAACTCTAGATCAAGAAATGTATAATCTGCAAGAATGACACATTCCTATCTTAGATTATACAGTGATATTATGTGACATAAGAATCAGACAAGAAGATACTTTTATTTCTTATGCAGGATTGAGATATTGTAGCAGTACATTATTTATGCGAATTGGGAATCATAACGTGTTGCTAGATACCGCTTATGATTATTGGAATTAAATAGCGATTTAATTTCATGGCCAACATAGCGTAAATCCTCAAAGGGTCACACAAATATGACTTTAATCACACAGTGCATTATTTATTTATTCGTAGCAGTGTATTGCGAAAATATGATAAGTTGATTAATTAATTATATACCGTTGCGAACCGTTATAATTAATTAAGTCAAGGAGATCATATAAAAATAAATTAATACATTAACTAATCCCAAAATAATTATTAATAAGTTAATAATTAATTTTGTTCAACACAATTTAATTATAGGAATTAAATAGAGCTTATGGACCTTTATTTAATTAGTAAATTAAAGGCCCGGTTTGAGTATAAGAGAAAGGTCCATTAATTAATTGAATTAGTGGACATTTAACACACCACAAAATGGGCTTGATAGCCCATATAGTGGCTGCCCTAATAGGGGTAAAAATGTCCCTAAAGTTTGTGGAGTGGTTGGTCTATAAAAGGAGGTCATTTGGAGAGAGAAACCCTAGCCACCATAGCCTTTTCTCTCCCTCTTCCTCCTAGAACGAAAATTAGAGAGAAAATTTCAGAATTTTTATCTCTTTCTCTTGCTCTTTTCCACCTCATCTAGCTCATGTGTTGAGATTTCTCCCTTCTCCATTAATTAAACTAGTTAATTGACAAAGGTAGAAGAGAGAAAACCTTGGGGATTAGTTGCTCTACTCTTCCTTGCTAGCACAAGTTGAAAGAGGAGGTGATTAAACTTCTTGGTGGACTCGAGGCGGTCGTCGACGGAGGAGAAGGCGAAGGAGAGCACGCCATCAACTCCCATGCATTGGTCGAGCCTCGCGGATACGATTCCGCGAGAGGTAATCGATTCCTTCCCTTTTCTCATGTGTGTGTTGATTGCTTAGCAAGACCCTTTGTGCTTGATGTTTAATTAAGTTAATTAGTAACTAAAATTGAAAATTGAGCACTTTCTAACACTAATGAGGGACATACGGTTGTCTTGATGAACAGTTTTTCCCCGCACAATTCAAGAGAACATAAATAAAAGTCCGTATAGCAGCCCTTATCAGGAATCAACGTTAGACGATATTTATAGAGCCTATCTTCATGTGTAAAAACTGAACCATCTCAAACTCAGAATCAAACACGTATGAAATAAATAATGACACATAACACAATCCATATATTTATTTCATTGGGTCATGTCCTGTACTATGTTCCAGTAACATATACATATGCAATTAAATTAGTAACTCCTTACTTATGATTTGTAGAACTTAATTATTGTCATTTATTATTGCATTCGATTTATTATTGTCATTTAACAAAAAATGAAACACAACGATGCACAATTCAGATCCTCAACCTGAATGAACTGTCAATAATAAAATCCAGGAACAAATGATCAAATATCATCAATAACATAAACCATAGAAGCAGCCAAAACTGATTGGTTTCTAGGACATCTCTCTAACAATCTCCCACTTGGCCTAGAGTCAGTCAAAGTGACTTCTAGCCAGTGCATAGTATTCAATGCAATATTAAAATATATACATGTCTCATGCTAAAGCCTCAAAAGTAAAAGATACAACTCAAAGTCACTCATGCATGCGTCTAATTCCCAGGGATGCAACATGCAACTCGTGTGCGGCTCAAGATAAAGGCTTTGTCAAAGGGTCCACTGTGTTCGCGGCACCATCGACCTTCTTGATCTTGACCCAACCGTCGTTCACTAACTGTCGGATAAGATGAAATCGACGTTGAATGTGCCTAGTCTTCTGGTGAGACTTAGGCTCCTTGGACTGAGATTTGGCTCCCGTATTGTCGCAGTAGAGATCCATTGGACCTAAGATGCTTGGAACCACCTCCAGCTCGGTCAAGAATTCCTTGATCCAAACTCCTTCCTTCACTGCTTCACCAGCCGCTAAGTATTCTGTTTCGGTGACGGAATCAGTTGTGGTATTCTGTTTGGAACTCTTCCAACTCACAGCACCATCATTGAGCAAGAATACAAAGCCGGACTGTGACTTTGAGTCATCTCGGTCGGTCTGGAAACTAGCATCGGTGTAAGCACTTACAACGAGCTCTTGGTCTCCGCCATATAATAGATTGCTATCATTTGTTCTCTTTAGATACTTGAGGATATTCTTGACTACGGTCCAGTGTGACATGTCGAGGGTGGCTTGGAATCGACTAGTCACACTAATCGGATATGTCACATCGGGACGAGTGCGTAGCATGACGTACATGATCGAACCGACTACAAAAAGGTACTTGAATTGATCCATGTACTTCCTATCTGCTTCAGTAGAGAAACACTGAGTCTTACTCAAGTATATGCCAATTGACATAGGCAAGTAATCCTTCTTGGAACTAGCCATATTGTGTTTTACCAACACTTTGTCAATATATGCATCTTGGCTCATACCCAACATCATTCTAGACCTATCTCGATAGATCTTGATTCCTAAGATGTAGGCGACCTCGCCCAAGTCCTTCATTGAGAACACCTTCTTTAATAAAGTCTTGATTGCATTTAACTCGAGAACATCATTCCCGATCAAGAGTATATCGTTAACGTATAGAACAAGAAACACAACCACGCTCCCACTAATCTTCTTGTAAACACAATGTTCCTTTTCATTTTGAATGAAGTTCAATTTCTTGACCTCTTTATCAAAGCACTTGTTCCAACTCCTTCATGCTTACTTCAATCCATAAATGGACCTTTGAAACTTGCATACCTCGTTAACATTCTTTGGATCCACAAATACTCGGGTTGTGTCATGTACACATTCTCTTCCAAATTGTCATTTAGGAAGGCGGTTTTGATATCCATTTGTCATATCTCATAATCATGAAATACGGCAATTGCTAACAAGTTCCGAATCGACTTAAACATGAAAATGAACGAGAAAGTTTCTTCATAGTCAATTCCATGAACTTGTCGATAACCTTTCGCAAGAAGCCGTGCCTTGTAAATGGTCAAGTTACCATCCATGTCGACCTTTCTCTTAAAAATCCATTTGTTCTCAACAGGTTTTATCCCGTCGGAAAGGTCAACCAAGGTCCATACCTTATTGTCATACATGGATTATATTTCGGATTCCATGGCTTTAAACCATTCCTTGGAGTCTGATTCTTTCATCATATCCTTAGTGGTCAAAGATTTCCCATTCGAAATATCGAGGACGTCGTGCAAACCCAAGTATCTTTTGGGTGAACGACTTTCTCTCGTTGACCTTCGCGGGATTGGTGCATGAGGTTCCTGAACTTGTTCCACAACGGCTTGTGGACTTTGTTCTTGAGTCTTGAATGTGGGAGTAATTTGAACACTATCGACTCGCGATATGTTCGAGTCCTCATTTGATGGAGCATACTCTTGAACTTCTTTTACAACGGATTGTGGAACGAGTTCGGCTACAATCTTATTTGGCATCATATTAGGAATCGCTAGATTGCTTACATGAGGCACATTTTCCGGTGGTTCATGAATTTCTTTAATGACCACAATACTCCCACTCCAAGAACACACCATGACGAGCAACAACTATCTTGTTCTCGTTGCGGTTGTAGAAGTAGTAACTATTTGTTTTCTTAGGATATCCCACGAAAAGACACTTATCCGATTTGAGTCCAAGTTTATCGCTTATTAGTCTTTTCACATAAGCTTCGCAACCTCAAATTTTGAGAAACGACATGCTTCGTTTCCAACCAAACCAAAGCTCATAAGGCGTCTTCTCTACGGATTTTGACGGAACACCGTTCAGTGTAAAACCTGCGATTTCTAGTGCATAATCCCAAAACGATTTAGGCAAATCGGTTTGGCTCATCATCGATCGAACCATGTCTAGCAAAGTTCGATTCCTCCTTTCGGATACACCATTCCATTGTGGTGTTTCTGGTGGAGTGAGTTGTAGAACGATTCCACACTCCTTTATATAATTACCAAACTCATGACGCAAGTACTCACCACCTCGATCGGAATGCAAGACCTTGATCTTTCGACCAAGTTGGTTCTCAACTTCATTCTTGAATTCCTTGAACTTTTCAAAGGATTTGGACTTGTGCCGCATCAAGTAGATATACCCGTATCTACTATGATCATCGGTGAAAGTAATGAAGTACGAGTAATCTCCACGTGCGCAAATGCTCGTAGGTCCACATACATTAAAGTCACTTGCCCTTGTACCTTTGTTTGTAAAAGACGCTTTGGTCACCTTTCTCATCAAACAAGATTCGCAAGTGTCAATTGGCTCGAAAGCGAGTTGATCCAAGAGACCAATGGTTTATAATCTCTTGATGCGTTTCTCGTTGATGTGACCTAAACGGCAATGCCACATCAAAGTTGCATTCTCATGTGAAATCTTACGTTTTCTATTGTCACGTTCAACACTCAAAACATTTTCACTAGTATCAAGCACATAAAAACCATTCAATAAATGCGCAACACCATAACAAACATCATCACGAAATAAAGTACAATATTTGTTCTTTATTACTACATCAAAACCATCCATGTCCAAACAAGAAATATAAATGATGTTTCGAGTAATACAAGTAACTAAATAAACATCTGTAAGCTTCAAAACAATACCGGAAGGCAAAGTAATCTCTACGTTCCCAACGACCATAGCGGAGACGCACGTGCCGTTACCGACGCGGAGTTGAACTTCGCCTTTCTTGAGCCGCCTCCTACTCTTTAGTGCCTGTACATTTCGACAAATGTGAGCACACGAACCAGTATCAAATATCCAGTCAGTGTTTGAGGTAGCAAAAAGGGTTTCAATGACAAATATACCTTAAGTGGAAGGCTGGACAGTTCCCGCCTTCTTGTCAGCGAAGTACTTGGGGCAGTTTCTCTTCCAATGGTCTTTGCTGTTACAGTAGTAGCACACGGTCTCGGAAGTGACCGGATTCTTCTTCTTTTTAGAACCTACGGGAGCTTTCTTGGCCGAACCTTGGGGCGTCAGCCTTTGCCCTTCTTTGTTCAATGGGTCTTTTTCTTGCTCTTATCACTCACCGCAACAACATCCCTCAGCCCTTTCTCATTCTTGAGACTCTCCTCAGTTTTGACAAACATGTTTTGGATGTCGTCCAAACTCTTATCAATGTCATTCATGCGGTAGTTCATAATGAACCCCGTGAAACTGTGAGGAAGGGAGTTGGAAATGAAGTCTTGAATCGCCCTGACGGGAAGGGCATGTCAAGCCTATCAAACTGCCGAAACAACCCCGCCATCTTCATGACGTGTGGCCCGACTTCATGACCTTCGACCAATCGAGTATTGGCGACGGCCTTGATGAAACGAGCCTTTTCGTTGCGGGCCTTGGTTTGGAACATGTTCGAGAGGCGAGAGATCATGTCAAACACTCCATAGCTACTATCTATGAACTCTTTTTGGAGTTCGGACTCCATGACAACGACAATCAAGACAGACATCTCCATGTCGTCCGAGATGTGCTTCTCGTTAGGCGTCCTTGTCCTCTTTGGTGGCATCCATCTTGGGAGTCGAGGGCAATGGAGTGGAAAAGAGATACTCCTTCTTCTCAAATCGAAGGGCTAGCATAAGATTGCGGCGTCAATCCAAGAAATTGAGACATCTCCATGTCGTCCGAGATGTGCTTCTCGTAGGCGTCCTTGTCCTCTTTGGTGGCATCCATCTTGGGAGCCGAGGGCAATGGAGTGGAAAAGAGATACTCCTTCTTCTCAAATCGAAGGGCTAGCCTAAGATTGCGGCGTCAATCCAAGAAATTGGCACCATTGAAGGCGACTTTCTCCTTCTCTAAGAGAGAACGTAACGAGAAAGAAGAATGAGAAGACATCTACAAGAATTCCAAATTTAAGGTCAATTAGTTTATGTATTTGTTTTATTTTCTAGCAAAGTAAAATTTTCACTACATTAATTTATGTCCCTAAATGTAATGAATTTTCAAGATCCCCATTTTCGTAAAATTGAACATGCTATGGCACATCACCCAAAATGACTAGATAGGATATGTTTTATTACCAATCATACAACTATAATTTTTGGTTCGCGACGCGAACTTCGTCCCGATGTCCAAACTCTAGTTGGGTTTATCGATAAGTAACTTCTCTCTATTTGCTCCTTACAAATCCCTTTATTTGTACCCCGACTATCGCATGACAACCATGACGTCCGCTTGGACGGACCACGCCATGAGAAGACAAGCGACGTGAAGGGGATAGAGAGAAGGACGTCGGTCGGCTTAATCAAATTAATTGAGACATACATTATGTGACTTTGTTTGGTGGTCGTGTCAACATACACCCATACCTATCCTATGACATTTCATGGCATACAAACAAACACATAATAATAAACATCTCAAATACAAGCATTATTGTGGGTTTGTATGGCCCCCGCTTGCATATTAGTCTTCTCCGCATTTTCATGTAGCAAAACTAATCTAATCAAGCCATTGCCTCCCACTAATTATAGTAATCTAATCCTATAATTAAATGGAAGAAAATACAAGTGAAATTTCCTAATTTCCTCCTAGGCCTTAGGGGCATGCAAGCTTTACAAGTTACATTAAAATTAACCAAATTAATTTATGGCATCAAAGGCCGCATTACAATCATTCACACATGCATACATTTACAAACCACAAGGAATTGAAATCATGAGCCTTAGGAAACCCACGATCCTCCTACAAAAACAAGTTAGCACATATACAATATACATGTTTCACTTGTTCCTAATTAACCTCATAAATTAAAGTCTTTGTGCATGCTTGTTGCTCATTTTTTCAAATGTAAAGAAGACTTAAGTTTTTCAACTAATTGTTTAAACCTTTTGAAATTTAATCAATAATCTAAAACTGAAAAGAGGATATTTAAGGAGTGTTCTAATTAATATTTCAACTAGTTTGATTAATTAGAAATAATATTTTAACCATTTAAAATATCAAATAAGACCCGATAAAATCCGAAAATTTTCGGTCTTCAAAAATTATGAAATAAATCATGAAAACTCCTTATCATGAGTGTAACTACCGGTAAAAAGTTCAAGAAGAGATCACTTACCTTCAGGGAGAATCAAAAAAGACAAATCCTCATATTGTGCGCAAAACACCATTATCGGATTTTCAGTTTTTCATCTCAATCTTTTGGTCTGTAGGATTACCTTCCATACAGTTTTTATGCAAATAATTTACATATAAAATCTAGTATATGCAATGGGCTACCTATCCATGAAAAGAAAACAACAAGGTCTAATCAAAATCATCAAGTTAAATGTCATACAAGCAACTAGTCCTGTTCTAAAACAGACTGACGACCAAACAATTTTGACCCAGTTAAAGTACAAATCTTAATGAAAAATCATGAAAATAATTTTCACAGATTTCTAACTTAAATTAGAACAACTCTATATGAACACTTTTCTACAAAAGTTGCTCAATAAGTATAGTTTATCAAAACAATCAGTTTGTTTGAAAAATCAGATCTGATGACTTCTTCTATTTTCACACTTGAACATCCACATAAAATCCGAACCATGCAACAAAATTTACATATTCAGAAAGAGAATCAAGTCTAGATTATTTCTAGCTAAAAGTTATAGGTAGCTATTTTCAAAAAATAAGTCCTACAAGACAAAAATACAGAACTGTGCAGACAGAAATCGATTTTGCGCACTGTTACTGTTTAATTCACTAAAAATTCATAACAGCTTACCAAAATGTAGAACCAGTTCCAAAAGGATCACAACTCATAGATCTACAATCTTCAATGAAAGAAAAAATTTTCCAGAAAGCTTTACACCACGAAAAACAAGTAAAAAGGCAGAAAACAGCTTTTTCCAGAACAGCAAATACACACATCACTAATTAACTTAGTTAATTACTAATTTCTCACTTAATTAAGTGTAAAATACTCAAATAACAACCAAGACTCTGATACCACTGTTAGGAAAGACCTCCTTGTGCAATTTTAATTTTTAATTACATTTAATTAGCAATTAACAAGCAACAAAGGAGAGGAACTAGTTATTTGAGTCATTCAACACACAAAAGAGAGAATAGGAGACTACCTCTTCTAGGCTTGTAACTAGACGGCTCGAATCCGTCGATGTCGAGATTTCAAGCACCACCACCGTCTCCTTATCCTCGAATCCACAAAGATATTAACCATAACCTCAAATCTATGCTAGTAGATGAGAGGTTAAGCCTAATCCCTTCCTTCCTTGCCTTTAATTAACTATTTAATTGAATAGAAGCAAGAGATGCTCAACATATGAGCTTAATTAGTAAGAGAGCAAGCTAAACAATGGTGCAAAACCAAATTTTGCTCCTTTGTTGTGGCCGGCCTCAAGAGGGAAGGAGGAGAAGAGAGAAAAAAAAGAAAGTGGCTAGGGTTTCTCTCTCTAAACGACATACTTTTATAGACCAACCACTCTCCCAAAAAATTGCAACAATTTATAAGTTTATCATGGTGAGGCCGGCCTCCTATTGGGCTCACAATGAGCTTTGCACTTTGGTTAAATGGCCCTCTAATTCAATTAATTAATGGCCCATTTAATTGCTCTCAAGTTGGACCTTTAATTTACCATTTAAATAAAGGCCCACTAGCTCAAATTAATTACTTTAATTAATTAATGTTGAACAAAATTAATTATCAACACCTTGATAATTATTTAAGAATTAGGATATGCATTAATTTATTTCTATATGATCCGTTTGACTTAATTAATTATGACGGTTCACGACAGTACATAATTAATCAATCAACACATCATATTATTGTATTCAATAATGCAACCAAATAAATAATGTATGTATGGTCAAAACTTATTTGTGTGACCCTTTGAGGATTTATGCTACATTGGACATGGAAAAGAAATCGCTATTTATTTCCAATAATCATAAGCGGTATCTAGCAACATATTTTGATTCCCAATTCGTATAAATAAATACTGTACCAATACAGTATTTCAATGCTGCTTAAGAAATGAGTATCTTATTGTTTTGATTCTTATGTCACATGATATCCTTGGATAATCCAAGATAGGAGTGTATCATTCTTGCAGATTATATGTTTCTTGATCTATAGATGATTGCGCAAATTGCTAGCAAGCAATCCATCTCCATCAAGAAGCCCAGTAGATATCATCACTCACTAGGTGAACTAATGAGGGACATACGGTTGTCTTGATGAACGGTTTTTCCCCGCACAATTCAAGAGAAGATAAATAAAATCCATATAGCAGCCCTTATCAGGAATCAACGTTAAACGATATTTATAGAGCCTATCCTCATGTGGAAAAACTGAACCATCTCAAACTCAGAATCAAACACGTATAAAATAAATAATGACACATAACACAATCCATATATTTATTTCATTAGGTCATGTCCTGTACTATGTTCCAGTAACATATACATATGCAATTAAGTTAGTAATTTCTTACTTATGATTTGTAGAACTTAATCATCACTTAACTTGCATACTAGTCTTATCTGATAGTTAATGTTCCTTGTTAATTATCAAGACTATGGACAGTTTCGATTTATTATTATCATTTAACCATAAATGAAACACAACGATCCACAATTCAGATCCTCAACCTGAATGAACTGTCAATAATAAAATTCAAGAACAAATGATCAAATATCATCAATAACATAAACTATAGAAACAACCAAAGCTGATTGGCTTCTAGGACATATCTCTAACACTCCCAAGCTACAAGATGTACTCTTTGTTTTCCTTCCTGGTTGGTACCCCAAATGAAACGCTTTCTTGCTCTGTCAATAGCATCAACCAACCATTTAGGCAGTAAAAAAAACTGACATGAAGTTGTAGGGTATTGCTGTTAGGACTGAGGAAGCAAGAGTAACTCTACCTGCTTTTCAAAGGAAGCAATCTTTCCAGCCTTGTAATCGTTTTTCAATTCTGTGCAGCAAAGGCATGAAGCAAGATTTATCCGGTTTTCCAAAAGTCAAAGAAAGTCCCAGGTAATCCATTGAAAGGGCTAAAGTAACAAAGCCAAAAAGGTGGTCAACCACATTCGTTTGGGCAGGAGTCATATTCAGAGGGATGAAAGCTGAAATCTGAGTATTGATGTGCAAACCAGAAGCCAACTGAAAATAAGCGTAGAACCAATTGTAGAATATGCAACGCATTTCCTTGGACTATATCGTCGGCATATTGCAAGATGATAAAGGTAACCGTGAAATGATGGGAAATGGAGCAGTATAATGCAGCGGAGGTCGCCTGCAGCATTTGAGTGAGCACATCCGCAACCAATATGAATAAAAATGTGGAGAGTGGATCGTCTTTCCGGAGACTTCTTTTGTGTTTGAAAGAAGCAAGTTGATCCAAGAGATGTAAAGAGGTGGGAAGCCTCTTACTGTAAGTATCTGGTTGAGGAAGTCCCAATCAACCGTGTCGAAAGCCTTGTAAAAATCAAGTTTCATCATGATTGAAGGGAAGTTCCCAGAATTAAGGTGATTAAGTAGCTCTCTTGCAACTAAATTTTTTTTAGAGATTAGCCTCCCCATGATGAAACCAGTTTGCGAAGAAGATATGAGTTTGGGTAGGAAAGGTTGTAATCTCATAGCCAAGACTTTTGAAATAAGTTTGGGGACGAAGTTGATCAACTAAGGAAAGGTTGTAATCTCATAGCTCTCTTGACAACTTCCAATTTGATCAACTAAATTTCGATAAATAGTAATGTTTCGTTTCTTGCGGGACCATCTATTTTCGATTCAAAGAGACACGTTAGGACCGCACTTGTAAATCAAAATGTTCGACACGTTGGTGTACAATAGGGGCAGATCTACATTGGGAATTCATTTATTCAATCAAGACTTGCGCAATCAAGCAATCAACAGGGAGCGCGCTCACCCTCATCCTGATCTGGCGCGACTTTAATCCCTTCCCTCCTCACGTGCTCACGCTCACCTTTTCCCTTACCCTCACATGGGCGACTTTCTTTCCTTCCTTCGCGCAGAGACTAGCGCCTCTGATTGGTTCACAACGGAACCATCTCCTCTCTCGCTCCACTTCTTCTCTCTCTCACCCTAATGGTTCTCTCCTTCCTCTTCTCCTTTCTTCTCTTTTCTCCTTTCCCCTTTATCCTTCCTCTGAACATTTATTCTCCTTTCATCTTAAACATTTCCTCTCCTTCCTCTCCATCTTCCTTCTTCTTGTGAGTAGAGAGGGAGATGGAAAGCTATCAGATCTGGAATAGGAAGAAAGAAGTGGAGATCGAGAAGAATGAGAAGAGAAAAGACGTTTAGATTTGGTTCTAATACGGTTTAAGAGTAACTAAATTACTATAAGGAAGTAAATTGTGAGTACATGGGAGTAACAATATTGATTTTAAGAATTTAAGGGTGTAAATAATAAGGGAGTAACTAATAATTATTTAGGGAGTATCTAATAAGCTTAAATTCCTAGTTGACTAAAGAAAGTAACTAACAATTATAAGGGAGTAAATAAATATATATAAGGGAGTAAATAGTGAGAAAAAAAAAGATGTTCAGATCTGGTTCTACTGCGGTATGGGAGTAACAAAATTACTATAAGGGAGTAAATTGTGAGTATAAGGGAGTAACAATAGTGCATTTAAGAATTTAAGGGTGTAAATAATAAGGGAGTAACTAATAATTATTTAGGGAGTAAATAAGAAGAACAAGGGAGTACCTAATAAGTTTTAAATTCGTAGATGATTAAAGGAAGTAACTAATAATTATAAGAGAGTAAATAAATATATATAAGGGAGTAAATAAGTATCCGAGATGGGAGTCTGTGATAAGTATAAATATGTAGTTTTATTTAATGGAATAACTATATCGAAAAATGAGTAAATAATGTCCACAAGGAAGTACATAATATGCATAAGGGAGTAAATAATGTGCACAACGAAGTTATAGAGGAGAGAAGATGGGCGAGAGAAGAAAAAATGAGAGAGATGATGCGGGGTGAGGGGTGCGCGGACAGAGAAGAGCGAACGCGTTCCGTGAAAACGCATTTTCCATTTTCGGAAAGTGGAGATTAGCGAATTTGCCAAAAATAACTCTGGTTGCTTGATTGCCTTAGAGTTTGATTGCACTTATCAGCTCCGTTCTACATTAGGACAAGCCTAGTCCAGTGTCTGGAATTGTTTTTCAAAAAGTTAAGGTCTAGTGATGGAATTAAGGACTGTACCTGAGCTTAAATATCAGCGGTGCCTGGGTTTAGTCGCCCCATATTTAAAAATAATAATATAAAATATTAATAATAATATCTAAATAATTCAAATTATTTAAATAGTATCACAATTACGGAATTCGGGATTCCGAACTTGATTATGGAATCCCAGATAACGTAACAGGCTTGTTACGGAATTCTAGATTTCGTAACTGACTTGTTACGGAATCTGAGATTCCGTAACTAGGGGTGAGCAAAAATCTGGATTCCGTAATTAAATCAAAGCCCAATTTGGTGCATTTTGCTTTGACCCATCTTAGTTTTAATTGAGTTATATGGTTGCAGTGAATTAATTTTTCTCTTTTTGGAAGATAATTTTGCATTGGTTTAATACTGTTCATATGTTCCCTTTGATTAAAATAAAGTTCAATAATATTTGAAATTCTCCAATTCTGGAAAACTTTGTCTTTTATCTCATGTGGAAAATTGGAATTATTATGGCCTGTAATGGTTGCACAGATGTGTATCTTCTTTAACACAAAAGACTATCACTTCCAATTGTTTTGGTTGCAATGGCGTATGCCATTTTTTATATAAATATAGATAGTGAAGAGAAAAAAAATTCTACTTCATACCTAGACGAATCAATGAAAAGCTCCACTTTTGTTGCTGATAACCATGGCCAGACAGGGGTATGTAAATCTGCATAAATCAATGACACGACACGACACGAATACGGAATTAGCACGATAGGATCGTGTTATCGTGTCGTGTCATACTCGTGTCGTGTTGGCAATCTTGAAAAAATAACACGATTTGACACGACACTACTAGCACGCAACACAACACGAACACGACACAAACACGAACTAACACGACACGATCATGACACGACAACACGAATTTAATTTTTAACATTACAAAAAATAGCATCATAAACATACTTCATCTTTTAAATTGTTTTCGTAAATAATTATTTAAATTGATTTTATATTAAAATTCAAAGTATAACTATACTTTCTTTTTTAACGTCTATTTAAATTGATTTTGACACGACTAACACGACGTGTCAACACGACACGATACGATCGTGTCAGTCGTGTCGTGTCAGAATGCGTGTCGTGTTGCCTCTTCTCACCACTCAGCACGACACGATTAAAAAAGTAGTTCGTGTCAACACGACACAACACAAGACTCTAACATAATCGTGTTTGACACGACACGACACGACACGCATGATTGGAGAACACCAACTACAACCATATAACTCAATTAAAACTAGGATGGGTCAAAGAAAAATTGGTCAAAGCAAAATGCACCAATTTGATTTAATTACGGAATCCAGACTTTGCTCACCCCTAGTTACGGAATCTCAGATTCCGTAACAAGTTAGTTACGAATTTCAGGATTCCATAACAGGCCAGATACGTTATCTGGGATTCCGTAATCAAGTTCGAAATCTCGGATTCCGTAATTATGGTACTATTTAAATAAGTTGCATTATTTGGATATTATTATTAATATTTTATATTATTTTTAAATTTTTCGGGTTTACTCGCTCTGAATTTATTTGTGCCTGGGCCCGACTTAAATTTCCCTCTGCGCTCCGTGTGGACTCACCTGGGCTTTTCGGCGCTCTGTATTTTTTCGAGATTGGATCCGTTTTTTTTTTCTTCTGAATCCGATACGCTTTAGCTCAGCAGCCGATTGGTTCTAGTTTGCCATCGTTGACTCGTACCCCTAATCCCAACCGACGCATGCAAATTCGCCCAAATTTCTAAACTTTTTCTTCGTATATTTATATGCTTCTGAGGGCACATACACTACGCATTTCATTTTGTGTGGTCGTGTTTGGGAGCAACTGATTTGTGACCCCATAAAAAATTGGTTTCTTAATAATATGATTGCACAAACGATTAATTATAAATAGCTATGACATAATTGATTTGATGTTACTAAAATTAATTTAGAAACTTAATATTAATTTTGATTTAGAAATTATCTATCGAATAATGTTGCTAAAATTAGTACCATCAATTGCAGTAATTTTGCGAAATTTATTGAAAAGATGTAAAAGTTAGCGTGACAAAATTTTAAATTTAAATAAGTTTAAGATGATTTAAATAATAGAATTAAATTAATATTTACTTATGAATTGTTAAAGTGAATTAGATGGTGTGTCACATCTTAAGTATTTGTGTATCGATCGTGGTAGTGAAATAATGAAGCAGAATAAAATAAATCTATCGAATTAATTTAATATGTATCATATTATGAATAAAAGTAGTAATTATAATACAAGTAAATTGAAAGAATTTTTTATGGAATAATATTTGTCTTTAAGACTTAGCAAAACAATATTAATTTTAAATATTTTTAATTAAAATATATTATTTATTTTTAAAAATTTTATATTAAATTTAGTAAATTATTTATTGTGCCCGGGCTTAAAAAATTCTAAATCCGCCACTTGTGTACAAACACAGTTAATTGTACGGAATTCCAAATATCGTTGATTTCTGGACAAAAAGAAAGACCATATTAGTAATGAACAAATGTGAGAATTACATGTGTCAACAAAAACTTCCTGTTTCATCAATTAAGACATGTTGAAGTTTGCCCATTGTCATATCTAGAAATTAGAATAAACTAAAAAAAATGAAAAGACAAGTTGAAATTTTCATTTGATGGGAAATTGTTGAACAAATTTCCTAGAATTACCTTGTCACAAGTCACACCGTAGCTATCTAAAACGCAATACTACTTTATATTCTTTTTCTTCCGTAAAGGTCATCTTTTTTATCTGAAAATAATGGTAATCAGAAACATTCTGAGTTTGAGACGTTTGTTTATAAATTTATAAGCAGATAAAAAGAACTCATTTAGACACTTAATGCAACACATATTCTATTTTTCTTTCTTCTTAGATATACAAATATTTTAAAAAAAAAGCCACGTACATTTCTCTCTTTTGTACCCAGATAATAAGGAATATAAGGCCCAAACCCAATAACATTCCAACCCATTTCTTCTAGAATTACGTTTCCTATATTTCAACCTGTAAGTTTTTTATTTGTTTACTATACATCTTAAATTTATCTAGCAATCTACTTCTTGCTTCCATATCTTCTCCTTTCAATCAGAGGTTAAAAGGTAAAAGTAAGGTCAGATATAATGAATTTGAAGAGACAATTTGGGCTATAGGAATGCTACACATGAAGTAGCCTTGGGATAAACTAAAAGTTTCGTGACATGAGAGATGAAAAATGCTCAAATTAAACGGCAGTTGACAAATTTATCCAAAATATAATCTACATAATTAGAAGGTATAATAGGACATTTTTTATTTAAATTGAACAATCCAGTTGTGCACCACAGCAATGTTTCTCGTGTTGGCATGAAATACTCTGTTATTTCTCTCAAGCCATAGCCCCCAAATTGCTGTCACATACAAGGAGGTTGTCGAGGTGTTTGCCTGATGAATCGAACTAAGATGATGCAGCAAAGTTTTAACGTCCACCAGTTGAGTATGTGTAACTCCCAGGCGTATAAAAACATCTGTACAGAACGGAAATTGACAGAAAATGTGATCAGCTGTTTCCAAAAGATTTTTCTGGCAAAGATGGCAGTGGTTCTGTACATGTCACTAACTGATCTTGCGTGAATATTCGGCCAGGGTTCCTTGCCTCTCATATGTGAGTCCATCAGATCTCAGGGTTTTGATATTACATTCTCATTTATAGGTGTATAAATTCGATTGATACGGTTACTATCCATACTAAATGGTTCCTTGCCTCTCATATGTGAGTCCATCATATCTCAGGGTTTTGATATTACATTCTCATTTATAGATGTATAAATTCGATTGATACGGTTACTGTCCATACTAAATGGTTCCTTTTGTATTTCAAAGTTTAAATTGTTTAGTGAGATAAATTAAATTCACAGATGTTTGCATTTGTTTTGTTTTTGTCTGTCTGAATCGTGTAGAGTATGCAATTTATCAGATTAAACTCAAATTAATCAAATCAAATTATTTAACTATAAAAAAGATAAGTTCTTTTGTGCTTAATGTTCATGATTCACACAGCTATGATTAATTACCATATATTTTTCGTACGGAAATTACATAAAAGACAGTATGATTAATTACTTGATTATAAAATAAAATTTATATCAACATTTCATTTGGAAAATAATGTAATCGTTGTTATGGTGCCTCCACACGAATATTCCTATTCCCTACACTCCGATTTTGCCCTGATCTGTTGGTCTTATGGTCAGAGCAAATTCTAGAAGAAGGGAGCAAATAATGTAATCGTTTCTAGTTGGATTTACAGCATTAATTATCCATTTGGATTGATAAAAAAGGGCACAAAACTTGCTTCTTATGTTTTATGATTGAACCGTACGTACCAGCCGTATAAAAAACATAGGATGCCTACACTTGGTAGCCTCTACCAAGTTTTCTAAAAAAAATAAAAAAAATAGGATGCCTATGCTAATCACTTCTAAATAAATGCCCCAGACCTACCCTAAATCATGTTTAATTAGAGTGCATAGCCGTATATAGCCTTCAATGAAGTCTTACAATATGATATCTTTTCGGGTCACTATATCTATCTAATCAATCTGACTCTAATTTTGATATTTTCTATTCTAGAACAGCAATCTATGTTTTTATCCGAAATTCAAACGAATATATATTTCGTTTTCAGTAATTTTCAATATACCACGTGGAGGAAGTTGACTGTTTGACAGTACCGCATCTATGGCCACAAATTAAAATCGTATGAAACCGTACGTGGCTATGTAGCTAGTTCCTGTTCCTTCCCTCTCAACCGGACAAAATGAACCAATAAAAATCCGTGATTTTTTTTTTTATATATTGCATATATGTTCTTAATTGGCACGATGATTCATTTGAAATGATTAGTTGTGGATCTAAGGGACTTACACGAGTAACTTTTTTTGTTGTGAATAAGTAGTTATATTTATATAGTACCCCCCCCCCCCCCCACACACACACACCCAAAAAAAAGGGTTTCGTAATGGTTACTAAGCTTTGGTCCCCATGCCAGAAATGGCCAGAATATGCTAAATATAGTAACACTTTTGACCAATTTCATTAATATAAAAATTAGATTTGATCTCGACAGTTGAAATTTTTACAATTAAAGCAAAATTCAATCCGTCAAAAAACAACCGTTAAATTATTTTTTTTTAGAAAACTTGGTAGTGGCTACCAAGTGATAACCTTAACGGAGGACTTGTAGTCGAAGTGGAGATTCTGATTGATCACTTAAATACCTCTCAAAATAATAAATTTTCTTTAGTTAGCTTTTCATAATAAAAAATCCTTACTCAAGACAACCTTCGCAGAAGTTATTGGAATGACCCCAACAAATGCTCTATTGTTCTATCAAGTCTTTTAAAAAGGGAAAAAAAAATGCTCCATTGTTGGGACATTCCATTGAAATTATTATATTTGGTAGGACTAAACTAAAGAAATTTGGTGGATTACTATGGTATCATTACCTACCCAGGGGAAAAACATGAACCAATTCTTTTGTGTTGAATGAAAACGAACCAATTATAACTAGCAGCTGTCCATGAAAACTAACAATCAGAGTACCTACACATAACACCGCAGCGCTACTGCCACATAACAAGAAACGAAGCAAACAAAAAGCCATTTATTGGCATTATGCGGCGGAAGCAGCCAAAGACCTTCACGTCTTATTCAAATAAACTCACAAGGTCCGAGGCGGTTGAACAGAACCAATGAGCTCTCTACACCTGCCGACGCAGCTTTTAACTCATCTTTTACTCGCATTTTTTTTTCTTTTGGGCCCAGCATGTCTCCTGGCCAGCTCGACTGGTCATGCGCACAATTCATGAGATTGTGATGACATATAAGGCTCATGATGAATGTTTTGAATTTGATCAATGGTCAAACAAGAAAGGATGCATCAGATATTGACATTAGAAAACAAAATGCAGTGTTGGGTTTTTAGGATTAATAATTAGTTTGTTATCCTTTATTTTTGATACATCAAGTCTCTTATATTAATTTTTTGTTTGTTCTTTTTGTTACCCTTAATTAAAATTAATGCACTGATACAAGTTTAGAATGAACAATTTTCATGTTTAAGTTTGTACCCACAAAAAATGACTGACGTTTTTTGGAGCTATACGATTGATCTTAACATAATTTCATTATTTAAACAATTTATTTGTAATATTGGGACATTAAATTAACACCAATAACAACTCGATCCGTTGAGATTATAGTCTGTATTAATTCAAACTCTCATTTAATAGTGAAGGGAAGCAGTGTCAATCGTTGTTATTCAAAGCAATTTTTCAAAGGCTGTCATTCTATGAGCTCAAAACCCAACCAGGTGTATGCATTTTAAAAGGCCGAAAGGTCAACCTAGCTACGGGTTACAAATTGACATTTCGTTTGATATGTTGTAGTGAAGTAAATTTTCTACGATGCATATAAGAAAGTCACTATCTCGACATCCGTCTGTCTAGAAGGTGCAACAAATAGTTGACAGTCTACTAAAATAATTCTGTATAGAGAGTGTCAATTTGTTTATGGTTATCTGAACCTTTTGCACTTTTGTAAAAAAGAATAAAGACATTCATACTTTTTTTTATTGGGAAAGCATAGTTTTTGATGTCTTCGGACCTATTATGACTCGGAGTCTTAAACCATATTAAGGAAACAATCAGAATTTTTAGTAACGAGAATGTTTCTTTCAGCGCAAATTTCCAAAACAGTGTTCAAATTGGGATCAACATTTCAACTTCTATTACCTAGCATAATTGACCTATAGTGGTCCAATTTGGAACAGAGCACCTCAAACTTTAGTACTTTACTATTGGAGTTTTAGTTGAGATAAATTGTAAAACTCATTAGTATGATGGCATAATTGGATTATTCGACATTTTTTTTTTGTTCGAGGGTGGTTTGCATAGTAAGAAAATTTCGTAATAATACTCGAACTATGCTCATTTATAATTTTCCAGAACATGCATTAATATGACATAGGGATAGGGGAAATACGTCTTTAAATGAGAGTTTGAATTAATATAGACTATAATCTCATTTTAAGTTTGAATTTTATATTTTGAAAAAGTAATCAAAAAGTGAGTTTTGGGGCATTTGGAGGCATTCAAATTGTGGGTACTAGAACTCTCCTCATATATATATATAGAGATTGGCTAAAGTAGACTCCAGCACACGGATCGTCCGTGTATGCTGGAGTTGTTTTCAAAATCTAAAATTCATACAGTCGATCAGAACCGTTCAAATTGTTCTCCATATTAAAATCTCCTAGGAAACCAAAATTTATATTTTTTTTCGAATTTTTTTTCTATATATTATGCTATTTTTAAAAAATACACTATAAAGAAGTATTTCAGACCATCCAATTTAAAAATAGCATAATATATAGCAAAAAAATTCGAAAAAAATATATAATTTGGTCTCCAAGGATATTTTAATATGGAGAATAACTTGAACGGTTTGGATCGATTGTTTAAATTTTAGATTTTGAAAAACAACTCAAGCATACGAGTTCGATCCGTGTGTTGGAGTCTACTTTAGCCAATCTCTCTATATATAGATAGATAGATAGATAGATACTTAGTTTGGCTATGGCGAGATGCATCACAAAAAACCCTCCGTGCGTCGTTATCAATACTCCAGGATTTGGTTCAAAATGACCGATCGAAACCGTTCAATATGATTTCTCTATTGAAATGTATTTGCAGACCAAATTTGACATTTTTTCTAGAATTTTTAAGTATTTTTTTTTCAAATTTTTTAAAACTGTTTTTTTTAACAGTTTAGAACTAATTAGATTAATGTTTTCTAAACTTTTAAAAAAAATTAAAAATTTTGAAAAAATATAAAATTTTTTCTCCGTCGAGATTTCAATAGAGATCATATTGGACGGTTTGAATCGATTATTTTGAACCAAATCCATGAGTTTTGATCGCGACTCATGAAGGACTTTTTGTGATGCATCTCACCATAGCTAAACTCTATACATAAATATAGTCGTCGAACTTAAAATATGCGACTTCCCACTTAGCTAATTACTAGGGATGCTTTTCTGAAGAGTTCTAATTTATTGTAGTTAAATTTTTATTTTCTATTTTTTATTATTATTATTATTTTTTTGAGTAAAGAGAATTCTTAAAGAGTCCTACTGAGGCGTCAATTAAATATTGATTCCTTGCGGTCTGGACAACTTCCAATCGATGAACTAAATTTCGATAAATGGTCACGTTTCATTTCTTGCGGGACCGCATATGTTCGATTCAATGAGACACGTTAGGACTGTACATGTAAATTAAAATGTTTGACACGTTGGTGTACAAAAAAAGTTAAATGTACGGAATTTGGAATATCGTTGATTTCTGGTCAAATAGAAAGACCATATTAGTAATGTACAAATGTGAGAATTAAATGTGTCAACAAAAACTTCCTGTTTCATCAATTAAGACGTGTTGAAGTTTGTCCCATTGTCATATTTAGAAATTAGAAAAAAAAAACTACAAATGAAAAGACAAGTTGAAATTTTCATTTGATTGGAAATTGTAGAACAAATTTCCTAGAATTACCTTGTCACGAAGTCACAATGTAGCTATCTACAATGTAACACTACTTTATATTTTTTTCTTTGTAAAGGTCATCTTTTTTATCTGAAAATAATGGTAATCAGAAACATTGTGAGTTTGAAACTTTCGTTTATAAATTTATAAGCAGATAAAAAGAACTCCTTTAGACACTTAATGCAACAGATATGACATATTCTATTTTTCTTTCTTCTTAGATAAACAAATATTAGAAAAAAAAAAGCCTGGACCATTTCTCCTTTTGTACCCAGATAATAAGGAATATAAGGCCCAAACCCAATAACATTCCAACCCATTTCTTCTAGAATTACGTTTCCTATATTTCAACCTGTAAGTTTTTTATTTGTTTACTATACATCTTAAATTTATCTAGAAATGTACTTCTTGCTAGGCCTGTCAAACGTGTTAAAAAAACAAGGAACACCATCAAACAGTTTGTGTTTCGTTAAGAAAAACGGTTTAAGAAACCATTCCGTTAACCGTTTCATTTTCGAAACGACACAGAATTTTGTTTCGTTAACCGTGTCACTTATGGAACGGTTGAAATGGTACATTTTGGTGTTTCGTTTGCTGTTTCGTTATTGAAACGAAATAAAAAACTTTTTCATTAACAGTTCCGTTTCAGCTATACGGAATGGCATAACGATTAAACAGCCGTTGACAGCCCTACTTCTCGCTTACATATCTTCTCCTTTCAATCAGAGGTTAAAAGGTAAAAGAAATATCAGATATAATGAAATTGAAGAGACAATTTGGGCTAGAGGAATGTTACACATGAAGTAGCCTTGGAATAAACTAAAAGTTTCGTGACATGAGAGATGAAAAATGCTCAAATTAAACGGCAATGTTTTAAATTGAACAATCCAGTTGTGCACCACAGCAATGTTTCTCATGTTGGCATGAAATACTCTGTTATTTCTCTCGAGCCATAGCCCCCAAATTACTGTCACATACAAGGAGGTCGTTGAGGTGTTTGCCTGATGCATCGAGCTAAGATAGTAAGATGATGCAGCAAAGTTTTAACGTCCACCAGTTGATCAGTATGTGTAACTCCCAGGCGTATACAGACATCTGTAGAGAACGGACATTGACAGAAAATGTGATCAGCTGTTTCCAAAAGATTTTTTCTGGCAAGTGGCAAAGATGGCAGTCTGTACTTGTATGTTTCTTCTCAGTAACTGATCTTGTGTGAATACTCGGCCAGGGTTCCTTGCCTTATATGTGAGTCCATCAGATCTCAGGGTTTTGATATTACATTCTCATTTATAGATGTATAAATTCGATTGATACGGTTACCGTCCATACTAAATGGTTCCTTTTGTATTTCAACGTTTAAATTGTTTGGTGAGATAAATTAAATTCACAGATGTTTGCATTTGTTTTGTTTTTGTCTGTCTGAATCGTGTAGAGTATGCAATTTATCAGATTAAACTCATATTAATCAAATCAAATTATTTAACTATAAAAAAGATAAGTTCTTTTGTGCTTAATGTTCATGATTCACACAGCTATGTTTCTTTGAATTTGTTAAGAATAAAAATTCGCATATGTACACTCGTATTATCAATATAATCTGATGCATTTTCTTTTATGCGTTACTTATAAAAAGAAATATAATAACCGTACCTTTAATTGACAATCATAGTGACATGTTGCGAAAATCAAGTACTTCCCCTTTTAATATAATAACCAGCTTTACTTTGATAGATAACCAAGCAATTTTTTAAATTAATGCAAATATCAGTATTGTCCCCTTTGAATTGGTCTAGTAGATGTTTTACTAAGGAAATAATATCCTTTGAGGAGAAATTAAAGGAGAGACAGCAGTAAATAATAATTAAAAGAAAGGGGGTATTTTGGTCAATATGGGAATTTAGTGTATTAGGGAGGTATATGTGGCATTTTTCTAAACAAAATAAATTATGTTGCATTTTTCAAAAGTTAGTTTTAAGCTGGCAATCTTCTAAGTTTCTAATCTTGAGGTGGAAAAAATCTTAATTTGCCAATGGAATAACTTTCTAGTTAGTTTAAACAACCAGCAAGCTCATTACTCCTATTTACTGTTTTATCAACAAAATTACCGCAACAATAAAAAAAAATGTTCCTCACAAATATTAAAGGAGCATATAGAGACTAAACACCTTTACATTGCTCGAGTAAGCGCGTGCGTGTACTCTTTTTATTTTACCTTTAATTAATACCGAATCCCCTACTTGGGTTCTTTTGTTCAAAAAAAAAAAAATAAAAAAAAATAAAAATAAAAATAGAGTTAATTTGTCTTAATTGAATCTTTAGGAAATACTGGCATGACTCCCATTTTCAACCAACCAGTCGTAATGTCTTATACACTAAAAGAAAGATTAATACTTAAAATAAATCATTATTAAAAAATGTAAATATATTCTCTACAGTTTAGATATGATTTGTAATCAAATTTGGAGTAATAAAAAAAATTATATCTGCTTAAGTATTGATAAAAATCAAATTATTAATATTTTCAAATTAACTGTTCAATGAACAATTAATGGAATTATGAATTTGTGATAACTTGTTACCATATATTTTTCATACGGAAATTACATAAAAGACTGTATGATTAATTACTCGATTATAAAATAAAATTTATATCAACATTTCATTTGGAAAATAATGTAATCGTTGTTATGGTGCATTGTGCCTCCACACGAGTATTCCTATTCCCTACTGGCCTACTCTCCGAATTTGCCCTGATCTGTTGGTCTTATGGTCAGAGCAAATTCTAGAAGAAGGGAGATTTATTGTCAGTATCGGTGGTGCTACCATCCATGGGGTCCCTGTTGCTAGAACCCCACAGGTCGCATGGCGGTTGGGTTCTACCAGTGGATGCGCGCTATGTGTCTACACCTTTTAACCTTTAGCATGCGCTTCATGCTCCGTAGTTGTTCGCATTTGACAGTTTTGATAGAGATTATGAGATGTAGAGATCAGGAAAAAAATTTTAAATGAGTCAATAGTCAAAAGAAGAGGTGTGTTCATTATTAAGGCGGGATTGAGTTTTCTTTGGCGTCGACATAAATATATGTTTTTGGTTTTCTTCGGATGGAGTCCAGTTTAAATTCTATGTGATGTTAATTCAATTGATAATTCTATCTGATGTATTTCTTTTTATTCATCAACTAGATGAGACTTTACTATAGCGAATATAGTTTATGAAATGTTATAATGTTTTTAGGTACTTTGTTACAAGTGAAAGTTAATAGTAATGGGTTGAGAAGTTTATAAACTTAAGTTAATTGGTTTCAAATTATGGTATATTATTCTAAAAAAAATGCATATTTTTGTAGGATTTGCATCTAGCATTTTTTTTTTTTTGCATTATTTACACTTTATATGTCTAATTACCATGTATAATCTAATTTTTTTGAATAAATAAAATATGAATCATATTCTAGACAGTATAAATAGTTCAAATATAGATTATTGAGATGAAATGACTTAGAATGAATCCAAAAAACAATTGAAATGCTCAAATGGTACTCAGAATTGCATTATCTGAACTTTATATGTGTAATTACCATATATAATCCAATCTTTTTGAAAAAATAAGATATGAATCTTAGTTTGGACAGTATAAAGAGTTTAAATGTAGATTATTGTGATGAAATGACTTAGAATGAATTCAGAAATGATTGAAATGCTAAAAAATATACTCAGAATTGCATTATTTGCAATTTATATCCGTAATTAACTAATTACTATATATAATCCAATTTTTTTGAATAAATAAGATATAAATCATATTCTAGACAGTTTGAAGAGTTTAAATATAGATTATTGTAATGAAATGACTTAGAATGAATCCATAAACAATTGAAATGCTCAAATGATACTCAAAATTGTATTATTTGCATATTATATGCGTAATTACCATGTATAATTCTATATTTTTTAATAAATAAGTTATGAATTTTTGTCTGGTACGTATAAAGTATTTAAATGTAGATTATTGTGATGAAATAACTTAGAATGAATCCAGAAACGATTGAAATGCTCAAATGATACTCAAAATTGTATTATTTACAATTTTTATGCATAATTACCAAGTATAATCCAATCTTTTTGAATAAACAAGATATGAATCTTATTTCGGACAATATAAAGAGTTTAAATGTACATTATTGTGTTGAAATGACTTAGAATGAATCCAGAAACGACCGAAATGTTCAAATGATACTCTAAATTGCATTATTTGCACTTTATATGCGTAATTACCTTTTATAATCTAATTTTTTTGAATAAACAAGATATGATTCTTAGTCTGGACAGCATAAAGAATTTAAATATAGATCATTGTGATGAAATGACTTAGAATGAATCCAGAAACTATTGAAATGCTCAAATGATACTCAGAATTGCATTATTTGCACTTTATATGCATAATTATCTTGTATAATCCAATCTTTTGGATTAAACAAGATATGAATTTTAGTGAGGACTGTACAAAGAGTTTATATGTAGATCATTGTGATGCAAAGAATTAGAATGAAACCAGAAACGGTTGAAATACTCAAATGATACTCAGAATTGCATTATTTGCACTTTATATGCGTAATTACCATTTATATTCTAATATTTTTTATTAAATAAGATATGAATCTTAGTCTGGTCGGTATAAAGAATTTAAATTTAGATTATTGATATGAATCCAGAAACGACTGAAATGCTCAAATGATAATCATAATTGCATTATTTGCAATTTATATGCGTAATTACCATGTATAATCCAATTTTTTTGAATAAACAAGATATTAATCTTAATTTGGATAGTATCAAGAGTTTAAATGTAGATCATTGTGATGAAATGACTTAGAAGGAATCCAGAAACGATTGAAATTCTCAAATGATACACAAAATTGCACTATTTGCACTTTATATACGTAATTACCATGTATAATATAATATTTTTGAATAAACAAAATATGAATCTTAGTCTGAAAAGTATAAAGTGTTTAAATATTGATTATTGTGATTAAATGACTTAGAATGAATCCAGAAACGATTGAAATGCTCAAATGATACTCAGAATTGCATTATTTGCACTTTATTTGCATAAATATCATGTATAATCCAATCTTTTAGAATAAACAAGATACGAATCTTAGCCTGGAAAGTATAAAGCGTTTAAATATAGATTATTTTAATGAAATTATTTAGAATGAATCCAGAAACGATTGAAATGGTCCAATGATATTCATAATTGTATTATTTATAATTTTTATTTGTAATTACCATTTATAATCCAATCTTTTTGAATAAACATGATATTAATCTTAATCTGGACAGTAAAAAAAATTTAAATGTAGATTATTGTGGTGAAATGACTTAGAATGAATCCAGAAACGACTGCAATGCTCAAATGATACTCAGAATTGCATTATTTGCACTTTATATGCGTAATTATCATATATAATCCAATATTTTTGAATAAACAAAATATGAATCTTAGTCTAGAATTATAAAGTGTTTAAATATAGATTATTGTGATGAAATGATTTAGAATCAATCCATAAACAATTGAAATGCTCAAATGATACTCAGAATTGGATTATTTACACTTTATCTGCGTCATTACCATGTAAAACCGGTACTAAAGATAAACCGTTTTTATTTATTTTTTTCGCTAACCTTTTAGCACCGTTTTTTTAAAAGCCGGTACTAAAGATAAAGACTGACAATTACGTTATTGCCATCGACTATTTTTTATACCGGTTTTCTTAAAAACAGATGTTAATGAAGCGGTACTAATGTTTTTTTTTGGTGTAGTGCGGATTGGATAAACACCGAGCAAAATGGTGTAATTTTTTTTTTATCGAAAAATTATTCACTTTTACGAGATGTATAACTCTTATGCGAACACATTAAATTTCTTTTATGATGTTACAAGATTTGAAACTGCTCACCCTAGAAAAACGATGAAATCAATAACCATCCGTACTAACTTCACACTACAGTATAATTGACCATAAAGTACCAAATTGTCCACTTTCATCATATTTTTTTGATAACTTAAAAAAGAACGGCAACATAGCATTTTTGAAATTAAATAGTTGTATTAATTTTCAAGTCTTTGATCATATAGAATGCATTGCAAAATTGAAAGGAGCTGCATTACCGTGTACAGCAAAAAAATGGTTTCTGCTCGCGACTTCAGAGTGAGGTGCTCTTGATAATATCCTAGCAAGGTTTTCATTCGTTAATGATATACATTTTTTTTTTTTTTGACAGTCTCATTTTCAGTTCAACAAAAAAATTCTCATATCTATATTTATCAATTTACGCTTGCAGGTCAAATATCCAAGGGGGCGTTTGGATTGCTTAGGAATAGCTTTTTCCTAGGAATATCTTATTCCTAAACAATATTTTCTTCACAAAGTTACACACTTCCCAATGTTTTATTTCTAAAATTCTTATTCCTTACTTATTCCCATACGATCCAAACAAGTGTTAGAGATATGTCCTAGAAGCCAATCAGTTGGTGGCTATTATATTAGTTTATGTTATTAATGATGCTTGATCATTTGTTCCTAGAGTTTATTGTTGACAGATCATTCAGGTTGAGGATCTGAATTGTAGATCTCTGTGGATCATTCGTCAGAATGACAATAATATCTCTAAAGAGTCCATAATCTTGATAATTAACAAGGAACATTAATTATCATATAAGATTAGTATGCAAGTTAAGTGATGATTAAGTTCTACAAATCATGGGTAATGAGTTACCGACTTAATTGCATATGTATATGTTACTGGAACATAGTACAGGACATGACCCAATGAAATAAATATATGGATTGTGTTATGTGTCATTATTTATTTCATACGTGTTTGATTCCGAGTTTGAGATGGTTCAGTTTTTCCACATGAGGATAGGTTCTATAAATATCGTCTAACGCTGATTCCTGATAAGGGCTGCTATACGGACTTTATTTATGTTCTCTTGAATTGTGCGGGGAGAAACTGGTCATCAAGACAACCGTATGTCCCTCATTAGTTCACCTAGTGAGTGATGATATCTACTGGGCCCCTTGATGGAGTTGGATCGTATGCGCGCAACTAGACGATCAACTCTAGATCAAGAAACGTATAATCTGCAAGAATGACACATTCCTATCTTGGATTATACAAGGATATCATGTGACATAGGAATCAAAACAATAAGATACTTTTTCTTATGCAGGATTGAAGTACTGTATTGATACAGTATTTATTTATGCGAATTGGGAATCATAACGTGTTGCTAGATACCGCTTATGATTAATGGAAATAAATGGTGATTTATTTTCCATGGCCAACATAGCATAAATCCTCAAAGGGTCACACAAATAGGACTTTAACCATACGTGCATTATTTGTTTATTTGCAGTAGCGAGTACTGCGAATATATGATAAGTTGATTAATTAATTATATACCGTTATGAACCGTTATAATTAATTAACTCAAATGGATCATATAGAAATAATATAATGCATATGCTAATTCTAAATTAATTATTAATATGTTAATAATTAAGTTAGTTCAATGCATATTTATTATACTGAGCTAATTGGCCTTTTAGTTAATCAGTTAACTGAAAGTCCGATATGAGACGAATTAAAGGAGTGATTTAATGGGCCATTATATCATGTGGCCTGGCCCACATGAGGGCTGAAAATTTCAGCCATGATAGGGACAATTTCGTCCAGGAGAAAATAGGAAGAGAGAAATCTAATTATAGAAACGTTCTATATATATATTGATTGTTTCTTTGGGAACAAGTCAAGGAAAAACCCTAATTTCCTCTCTCCTCTCTCTTGGCCGCACTGTTCACTATTCACGGTTACTGTTCATAGTGGAAAAAATCGGTTTCTCCATTTTCTAACCTCTTAATTCCATCTCTAGTTCAAGCGTTAAGCGATTCTCCTTCCAGTTAAACAGTTAATCGTACGAAGGAAATCAAAAGGGAATTAACTATCGTCTCGGACAAGCTAGCACTTGTCTTGAGACTTTGGTTAATCTTCTAGGTGGACTCGAGGCAACCGGAGGCAGTCAAGAGGGTGACGAGCACGCCATCGACTCCAAGAGATTGGATTCGAGCCTTCCGAATACGATTTCGGAAGAGGTAACCTCCTACGCTTCTCCTTTTATATGTTAAATGACTTGAATAACTAGATCCGTTTTTCGTGCGTGTTAATTACTTGTTAAATGTTAATAAAAATTAAAATTGCACATGGACTTGAGTTCCTAACAGTGGTATCAGAGCGCTGGTCGTTATTCAAGTTTTTAACATTTTAAATCGAGAAATTAGTAATTAACAAAGTTAATTAGTGATGTGTGTGCTTGCTGTTCTGGAAAAAGCTGTTTTTCTGTATTGTTGCTTGTTTTTCGTAATGTAAATTTCTCTGGAATTTTTTCTCTCTTATTGGAGGTTGTAGATCTTTGAGTCTTGGTTCTTTTGGCGCTAGTTTCACTATTTTATAAGTAGTTATGAATTTTTAGTGAATTAAACGGTAACGGTGTGCAGATCTGCCGTTCTGCTGCACAGTTCTGTTTGTATAGAAAAAAGGACGTATTTTTGAAAAATAGCTACCTGTAATCTTTGACTAGGGTTAATCTAGACTTGATACTCTTTCTGTATATGTGTAATTTGTTACCTTTTTCGGATTTTATATGGATGTTCAAGTATGGAAAGAATCGAAGTCGTCAGATCTATTTTTCTGAACAAGCTGGTTGTTTTGAAAAACTAAATTTATTGAAGGACTTTTATAGAAAAGTGTTTGAATAGAGTTGTTCAACTTCGAATTAGAATTCTGTGAAAATTAGTTTCATAATTTTTCTTTAAGGTTTGATGCTTCAACTAGGTCAAATGGTTTCAGTCGTCAGTCTGTTTCAGAACAGGGCTTCTTGTTTGTTTGCCGTTTAACTCGATGATTTTGAATAGACCTTGATATTTTTCTTTTTATGGAATGATAACGTAGTATGTAAAGTATTTTTCTATGTAAATTGTTTGCTTGAAAAATATCAAGGGGGTGATCACACAGACCGAAAGGTTGAAGCCAAAACAGAATTTTCTCTAACAGCGCTTCGCGCGTTGTCTGGGATTTTGTCTTTTTTGTTTCTCTCTGATGGTAGCCGATCTCTCCTTGAAATTTTTATTGGTAGTTACACTCATTGTAAGGAGCTCTCTGGATTTATTTCGGAATTTTTGGTGACCGAAAAATATCGGATTTTATCGGGTCCCAAATTGCTTATTTTAATTAGTTAAAATATATTCTAATTAATCAAATTAGTTGAAATGTTAATTAGAACGCTCCTTAAATACCCTCCTTTCTGTTTTTGATTTGTTGATTAAATTTCAAAGGTTTAAACAAGTCGTTGTAATGTTAAACCTATTTGCATTTGGAAAAACGAGCGACAAGCATACACAAAGATTCTAATTAATGAAGTTAATTAAAAATTAGTGGAACATGTATATTGTATATGTGCTAACTCGTTTTTGTAGGAGGATCGTGGGTTTAGTATGGCACAAGATTCCAAAGCCTTGTGGTTTGTAAATGAATGCATGTGTGAATGTGTGTAATGCGGCCTTTTGTGCCATTAATTAATTTTGATTAATTTTAATGTAACTTGTGAGGCTTGCATGCCCCTAAGGCCTAGGAGGGAATTAGGATTTTTTTTCACATGTATTTATTTCCATTAATTATAGGATATGATCATTATAATTAGTGGGAGGGCTTGAATTAGATTAGTCTTGCTACATGGAGATGCAGCGAAAATTAATATGCAAGCTGGAGCCATACAAACCCACAACAATGGTTGTGCCTTGAGATGCTTATTATGTGATTGTTTGCATACTATGAAATGTCATAGGATAGGTATGGGTGTATGCTGACACGACCACCAAACAAAGTCGCATAATGATTGTCCCAATTAATTTGATTAAGTCGACCGCCCTCCTTCTCTCTATCCCCTTCACGTCGCTTGCCCTCTCATGGCGCGGTCCGCCCAAGCGGACGTCATGGTTGTCATGCGGAAGTCGGGGTACAAATAAATGGATTTGTTAGGAGCAAATAGAGAGATGTTGCTTATCGATGGACCCAACTAGAGTTTGGACATCGGGGCGAAGTTTGTAAATATATAGATATTCACAAACCAAGAGTCATATGGTAGATATGATTGGTTGGAGAACCTACCTTGTCTAGTTAAGTAGGGTGACGTGCCATAGCAGGCTTTACTTGATGAAAACGGGGATCTTGGAAAACCAACTACATTTGGGACATTAAATAAATGTAGTGGGAGTTTTGTTTATTGTTATAAATAAAACATTGCATAAACTAAATGACCTTAAATTGAAATTGTTATAGATACTAAATGTATTAATTTCGTTGCGATCAATCTTTGAATTTAAACTATCTCGTTTCTAAAGGTATTTACTTGGAGAAGTAATATCGATTCCTAAGACATGTTCTTGGCGAAAAGAAACTTGAGCATGTTTATTCCCAAAAATATTCCTCAACTTCCCAAACGTAGAATCGCGATGATTGATTAACTTTTACGAAAAGTTATTCAATAAAGCGGATACCGATATTCTCATTTTAGGATCTCTAGACCTTTGGATTATAGAATTCATACGGACTAGATATGACTCCTACGCTCGCATTCACTTACTCAAGAAGGAATTCTTAGAGAAAGTAGATGTTGAGCCAATCATTTATGATCGAGTAATGGAGCATGAATAAAGTAAGAGAGACTTCTTTTGAGAAGGTACATGAAGGTTCCAATGGCTTACGAACCGAAAGGTTTGAGTAGCTATTTGGCAACTAGAGATATTAGATCTCCGATATCAAGGACTGTTAATATTGTCATGCTATCTCTTCCTAATTAAATGAAGGAAATGATGTTACATTTCTCAAACTTGTTTGTGCAAATGGTAATTAGCTAAGTATTTAAGAGATACTTCGCTTAAGTTTGAGTTGAGACTTCGAGACCCTCAATTGTGACCATGTGTCACATGAGATGTTTCATTTGCCATTTATAGAGGCATTTGAAAGGTTGTCCGAAATATCATGATTATTGTGTTGGAAATGTTCTAACCTTTCGAAAGTATTTGTCGTTCAAATTATCTCGCTATCTCTAAATTCATACCAGTAACTTAGTACTAGTTCATATGCTCGCATTTAATGAAATGTGTAGGCAATGAAGAGTGAGAGAAAGCTCGAGATTAGTAAAGTAAACTCCGTATAAGGATATGGCTTATTCGTTTAAGCCACTACCATTGGATACGTAGAGTTGTCTTTACTAATAGGAACTGTAGGTCGAGTACCTCGTTCCTTACATCCTAAAACTTTATCTCCATTTCATATAGATGATGGATGATTACGTTTTGTAAAAGACAAGCGATGTTCTTTTATTATGGATTTGTTTATATGATTTCATGCCTATTGCTTGAATATGCTTGAAATAGATAAATGAGTTTTGAATGACAAATAGGATGCGTAAGACTTCACATAAAGTGTTCGACTTTCATGTGAAATGACCGCTTAGTCATACATAAACGAGAATCGCATTATGAGAGTCTACATAGCGTGGAACTCGTGGCTCAATTCGATTTCGAATCAATAGAGATATGCGAATCATGTTTGTTAGATGACAAAAGCGCCTTTGACCTATAAAGGTTCAAGGACAAATAACTTGATTAGGACTTATACATGTCGATGTATGTAGACCTATAAGTACTTGTGTACTGAAAGGTTATTGAGACTTTACCATTTAGCCAACGATCAAAGTAGATATTAACGTATCTATTTGATAAGGTATGAGTGTGAAATTTTTTACTAGTTCAAAGGAGTTCAAGTGTGAAGTTAAGAGACCGTTCAAGAAAAGAAAAGTCTTACAATTGATCATGGTGAATAGTTAAGTCATATGATTTGAGATATTATCTAAAGAGTGTGAAAGTCGTTTCATAACTCACTCCATGAGAAACATTGTGAAAATAGTGTGTCCAAGAATGAAGGTATCGAACACTATTTGATATCGTTCGATCGATAATAAATCAAATTGACTTATTTGACTCATATTAGGGACTTATGTTTGAGGACAATATTGTTTACACTGAATAATGTTCCATCGAAGTCTATTGAGAAAGATATCTTATGAGATTTGATCTCTAAGTACATTATTTCTCAAGATTTGGTGTTAAGAAGCTTATTTCAAGGTTTGTTGATTAATAAGCTTTGACCCAAATATGACGCTTAATATTTTTGTAGGATGCATAAACTAACCGAAAGGTACTACTTCTACGAACATGGTAAGAACAATCTAGTTGTTGCTCATCATGACATAGTCTTGGAGAATAACGTTCTCAAGATAAAGTAGTGGGAGTAAGGTGAGCATAAAGGAGTTTATGTGTCACTACAAGAAGTATCCTTTATGGAAAACTTGTTACTCCATACATGGTGCTTAGTGGGAGTTGAGCGAAACTTCATTCACAAGCCGTTGTGAAAGGAAGAAGTTCTTTAGCACGCTCGCTTCTAATGATGACTTAAACATCTCACGAGCTGATGATGTTTGAGAAACTCAGTACATACGAGGATCGAGAACTTATTCTACAAATCGTTGTGGAAGAGGTTCATGAACCTCGAGCACTAATCCTACAAAAGGTCAACGAAAGTGATTGTCTAACCGAAAGGTGCATAGACATCACGACATCCTCGTACCTGGCATATGAGGATCCGTTGATAATTAAAGAACCGATGGAAGAACCCGATTCCACAAGTATGGTTTGAACTCATGTGATCTTTAAGTGCAATCCATGTGTAACAATAAGGTATGGACCTTTGTTGATGTTCATGAAGGAGCAATCCGTCAAGAACATTCAGATCTTTAAAGGAAAGATTGACATGGATGGCAAGTCGACTATGTACAAAGCACAGCTTCACGCTTGTGGCTATGTCTAAGTCGATGACGAATTGACTATGTACAAAACATGGCTTCTCACTTGTAGCTATTTATAAGTCAGTCAATAAAGATCATTCTAGCAATAGTTGCATTTCATATATATTGATATATGGAAAGGTATATCAAAACCGCCTTAATTGATTGAATGAAAAATGATGTGTATTTGACACAAATCGAGGTCTTAATTGATGTATTGCTATAAACATATGCGTACTTCAAGGATCCATTAGTGAATCGAAGAGAGTACTGTGGAATAAATATTTTGACAAGGAAGTCAAGGAGTTGATCTTCGTCAAAAGTATCTTGTATAGACAAGATATTCAGTGGGAGCATAATTGTGTTATCTGTATTGTACAAGATAACTGGATATTAATTGAGAAATAACATTGATTAAATGAATATTGTCAAGATCTCATTGAAGAATGATTTCTTGGGCAAGATCACCTAAATCCTAGGAAACAAAATCTATGGAGATAGATTATGATGGATGTTAGGTTTCGGCGAATGTGCATATAATGACGAAAAGTTCTAGAAACATGAAAGCTGGACTTTATGTCGAACCGCGTCATATGGCATATAACTTGAGTTTAACTCGGTTTATTGCAACTCAATTCGAGAAGAAGTGCGTGAAACAGTTCAAGCATTCTTTCATTATGAGTTTTATAATATACGCCATACTTATGCACATGCCCCAATGTGTAGTATCCAAGAAGTATGACAAACAGTTGTCAAATGGATACAAGAGACACGCATTTGGACAATAATCAAAGGATATTCTCGAGTACCTTATGAGAAAGAGAGATATATTTTTCATCTATGATGAAAAAGAGCTCGTGTAAGTTGTTACACTAATGCCAGATTTCGAAAGATTGATGTAATCACAATTGAGCTACATATTTTGCTTAAAGGTGGTGTTGTAAGTTTAGAAGGTGTTCTAAATGGAATATTACAACCGTTTCCGTCACCAAAGCAAAATAGATAGCAACTTGTGAAGCAACGAAAGAGAATAGTTTGGATCAACATGTTCTCAGTCAAGCTGATATGATTCTATGCATCTCGAACCATAGCTTAGTCTTGAAGAACCCAATATCTGATTGGTGATCCAACTATGATCTATGACAGTATCACTTGATCTCATATGATGATGATCAAGACTATATATATAGGAGTATATATATGTGTAGGTTCAACCAAAAGTGGATAGTTTCGCAAACACAGCGAAGACTCTGACATAACCTTTACCTTAAGCAGTATACGAGATGATATTGAGCATCCATGCGTAATGGACGTGTGAGTAACTGGCTATAAGCGTATTATTTCTTTTGAGGTTCGAGACATGTATATATGTAGATATATGACATCGTTCTCAATTATTCACTGGCTAGAAGTCACTATTGATTGACTCTAGGCCAAGTGGGAGATTGTTAGAGATATGTCCTAGAAGCCAATCAGTTGGTGGCTATTATATTAGTTTATGTTATTAATGATGCTTGATCATTTGTTCCTAGAGTTTATTGTTGACAGATCATTCAGGTTGAGGATCTGAATTGTAGATCTCTGTGGATCATTCGTCAGAATGACAATAATATCTCTAAAGAGTCCATAATCTTGATAATTAACAAGGAACATTAATTATCATATAAGATTAGTATGCAAGTTAAGTGATGATTAAGTTCTACAAATCATGGGTAATGAGTTACCGACTTAATTGCATATGTATATGTTACTGGAACATAGTACAGGACATGACCCAATGAAATAAATATATGGATTGTGTTATGTGTCATTATTTATTTCATACGTGTTTGATTCCGAGTTTGAGATGGTTCAGTTTTTCCACATGAGGATAGGTTCTATAAATATCGTCTAACGCTGATTCCTGATAAGGGCTGCTATACGGACTTTATTTATGTTCTCTTGAATTGTGCGGGGAGAAACTGGTCATCAAGACAACCGTATGTCCCTCATTAGTTCACCTAGTGAGTGATGATATCTACTGGGCCCCTTGATGGAGTTGGATCGTATGCGCGCAACTAGACGATCAACTCTAGATCAAGAAACGTATAATCTGCAAGAATGACACATTCCTATCTTGGATTATACAAGGATATCATGTGACATAGGAATCAAAACAATAAGATACTTTTTCTTATGCAGGATTGAAGTACTGTATTGATACAGTATTTATTTATGCGAATTGGGAATCATAACGTGTTGCTAGATACCGCTTATGATTAATGGAAATAAATGGTGATTTATTTTCCATGGCCAACATAGCATAAATCCACAAAGGGTCACACAAATAGGACTTTAACCATACGTGCATTATTTGTTTATTTGCAGTAGCGAGTACTGCGAATATATGATAAGTTGATTAATTAATTATATACCGTTATGAACCGTTATAATTAATTAACTCAAATGGATCATATAGAAATAATATAATGCATATGCTAATTCCAAATTAATTATTAATATGTTAATAATTAAGTTAGTTCAATGCATATTTATTATACTGAGCTAATTGGCCTTTTAGTTAATCAGTTAACTGAAAGTCCGATATGAGACGAATTAAAGGAGTGATTTAATGGGCCATTATATCATGTGGCCTGGCCCACATGAGGGCTGAAAATTTCAGCCATGATAGGGACAATTTCGTCCAGGAGAAAATAGAAAGAGAGAAATCTAATTATAGAAACGTTCTATATATATATTGATTGTTTCTTTGGGAACAAGTCAAGGAAAAACCCTAATTTCCTCTCTCCTCTCTCTTGGCCGCACTGTTCACTATTCACGGTTACTGTTCATAGTGGAAAAAATCGGTTTCTCCATTTTCTAACCTCTTAATTCCATCTCTAGTTCAAGCGTTGAGCGATTCTCCTTCCAGTTAAACAGTTAATCGTACGAAGGAAATCAAAAGGGAATTAACTATCGTCTCGGACAAGCTAGCACTTGTCTTGAGACTTTGGTTAATCTTCTAGGTGGACTCGAGGCAACCGGAGGCAGTCAAGAGGGTGACGAGCACGCCATCGACTCCAAGAGATTGGATTCGAGCCTTCCGAATACGATTTCGGAAGAGGTAACCTCCTACGCTTCTCCTTTTATATGTTAAATGACTTGAATAACTAGATCCGTTTTTCGTGCGTGTTAATTACTTGTTAAATGTTAATAAAAATTAAAATTGCACATGGACTTGAGTTCCTAACAACAAGCCCCAAAATGCCGCTTGTAGTGAAAAGCAAAAGAGTTGGGCCGGATTTCAAAGGACCGGACTTGACGGATTTGATAGAAGGGCCGGGTTGGACCGGGTTGATAAAAAAGGTTGAGATAGGCCAGATTAGACGGATTTGTTTTTTGAAATATGAGACCAGCCCTTCGAAAATCCGGCCCTTCTAAGTCCTTGGCCCTTTTAGTCCTTCTAAAATAATACTAACATTTAATTTTTTTAATAGTATTTCAATCTCTACTGTGTCATTATGATCAAATAGTCGCTATGATTGAAGGGCTAGGTCGGATCCGGCCCTTCAAAACCCGGTCCTTCAATATCCGTCTTTGAAAAAAATTAAATCCAGCCCTTTCAAAATCCGGTCCTTCTAAATCCTTGTCCGTTGTGAGCCCTTCGAAGGGCCGGTCCGATCCGAATTTTAGAACGGTCTTCCAAAGAACGGGCCAAGGGCCAATGACTTTTAGACTATCACTAGCCGCTTGTTATTTCCATATAATTGTAAAATTCCACCGTATTATTTTTTAGATAAAATTAAATATTAAATCTTCAAATTTGAAATATCCAAAAAAAAAAAAAAACTTTCAAATCAAATTTCGAATCGAGCCTTAATATAAAAATCTCAAATCACAAAAATTCAAAACTAATTTTCTATGGTCCTATAATTCCTATATATCCAGACTATAAATAATACATTATATATATGAAACAAAAAAAAAACTTTGAAGCTAATTAATAAAGAATAGTTCGGTTTCTAGTTGGGTTTGCAGAGTTATAATTATCCATTTGAATTGAGAAAAAAGTAGTGATAGTCTAAAAGTTTTTGGCTCTTGGCCCGTCCTTGGGAAGACCGTTCCAAAATTCGAACCGGACCGGCCCTTTGAAGGGCTTACAATGAACAAGGATTTAGAAGGGCCTGATTTTGAAAGGGCTGTGTTTAATTTTTTTCAAAGACGGATGTTGAAGGGCCGGGTTTTGAAGGGCCGGATCTGACCTAGTCCTTCAATCATAGTGACTATTTGATCATAATGACACAGTAGAGATTGAAATACTATTAAAAAAAATTAAATGTTAGTATTATTTTAGAAGGACTAGAAGGGCCAAGGACCTAGAAAGGCCGGATTTTCGAAGGGCTGGTCTCATATTTCAAAAAACAAATCCGTCTAATCCGGCCTATCTCAACCCTTTTTATCAACCCGGTCCAACCCGGCCCTTCTATCAAACCCGTCAAGTCTGGTCCTTTGAAATCCGGCCCGACTCTTTTGCCTTTCACTAGAAAAAAGGGCACAAAAACTTGCTCTTTTGTTTTATGATTGAACCGTACCAGCCGTATAAAAAACATAGGATGCCAATGCTAATCACTTCTAAATAAATGCCCCAGACCTAGCCTAAATCATGCTTAATTAGAGTACATAGCCGTATATAGCCTTCAATGAAGTCTTACAATATGATATCTTTTCGGGTCACTATATCTATCTAATCAATCTGACTCTAATTTTGATATTTTCTATTCTAGAACAGCAATCTATGTTTTTATCCGAAATTCAAACGAATATATATTTCGTTTTCAGTAATTTTCAATATAGCACGTGGAGGAAGTTGACTATTTGACAGTACCGCATCTATGGCCACAAATTAAAATCGAATGAAACCGTACGTGGCTATATAGCTAGTTCCTGTTCCTTCCCTCTCAACCGGACAAAATGAACCAATAAAAATCCGTGATTTTTTTTTTTTTTATATATTGCATATATGTTCTTAATTGGCACGATGATTCATTTGAAATGATTAGTGGTGGATCTAAGGGACGTAAACGAGTAACTTTTTTTGTAGTGAATAAGTAGTTATATTTATATAGTACCCCCCCCCCCCACACACACACACACACACCCAAAAAAAAAAAAAAAGGGTTTCGTAATGGTTACTAAGCTTTGGTCCCCATGCCAGAAATGGCCAGAATATGCTAAATATAGTAACATTTTTGACCAATTTCATTAATATAAAAATTAGATTTGATCTCGACTGTTGAAATTTTTACAATTAAAGCAAAATTCAATTCGTCAAAAAAGAACCGTTAAATTATTATTTTTTTTAGAAAACTTGGTAGTGGCTACCAAGTGATAACCTTAACGGAGGACTTGTAGTCGAAGTGGAGATTCTGATTGATCACTTAAATACCTCTCAAAATAATAAATTTTCTTTAGTTAGCTTTTCATAATAAAATATCCTTACTCAAGACAATCTTCGCAGAAGTTATTGGAATGACCCCAACAAATGCTCCATTGTTCTATCAAGTCTTTTAAAAAGGAAAAAAAAATTGCTCCATTATTGGGACATTCCATTGAAATTATTATATTTGGTAGGACTAAACTAAGAAGTTTGGTGGATTACTATGGTATTATTGCCTACCGAGGGAAAAAACATGAACCAATTATAACTAGCAGCTGTCCGTGAAAATTAACAATCAGTACACATAACACCGCAGCGCTACTGCCACATAACAAGAAACGAAGCGAACAAAAAAGTTATTTATTGGCATTATACGGCCGAAGCAGCCGAAAACCTTTACGTCTTATTCAAATGAACTCGCAAGGTCAAAGAGGCGGTTGAACAGAACCAATGAGCTCTCTACACCTGTCCACGCAGCTTTTACCTCATCTTTTACTCGCATTTTTTTTCTTTTGGGCCCCACATGTCTCCTGGCCAGCTCGACTGGTCATGACTCATGCGCGCACAATTCATGAGATTGTGATGACATATGAGGCTCATGATGATGAATGTTTTGAATTTGATCAATGGTCAAACAAGACAGGATGCATCAGATATTGACATTAGAAAAACAAAATGCAGTGTTGGGTTTTTTGGATTAATAATTAGTTTGTTATCCTTTATTTTTGATACAATCAAGTCTATTAGATTAATTTTTAGTTGGTTTTTTTTGTTACCCTTAATTAAAATGAATGCAATGATATATAGTATGATACAAGTTTAGAATGAACAATCTTCATGTTTAAGTTTGTACCCACAAAAAATGGCTGACGTTTGGAGCTACATGAATGATCTTAACATAATTTCATTATTTAAACAATTTATGTGTAATATTGGGACATTAAATTAACAACAATAACAACTCGATCCTTTGAGATTATTGTCTGTATTAATTCAAACTCTCATTTAATACTGAAGGGAAGCAGTGTCAATCGTTGTTATTCAAAGCAATTTTTCAAAGGGCTGTCATTCAATGAGCTCAAAACCCAACCAGGTGTATGCATTTTAAAAGGCCGAAAGGTCAACCTAGCTATGGGTTACAAATTGACATTTCGTTTGATTTGTTGTAGTGAAGTAAATTTTAGGATGCATTATGCGCTGTCAAACGTGCGAACCCGCTGCCGTTTTCATTCTGTTTCGGCAACAAAACACAAGATTTATTTCATTTTCGTTCCGTCTCGTTAAACGAAATGATTTTCTATTCCGTTTGCAATTTTTCATTGATTTCATCCCATTTTCTATTAATTTCAGCTGTTTTCGGTAAAACGAAACAGTAACGTGTAACACTCCATATTTCATTTCCGTTCCGTTCCGTTCTCAGAAACGAAACCAGTTTATCCATCCTTTTCTGTTCCGTTTTGGACGGAACGGAACGTAAACGTTCCAAACGGATTTCGTTTGAGAGCCATATATATGGACATGCATATATAAGAAAGTCACTATCTCGACATCCGTCTGTCTAGAAGGTGAAACAAATAGTTGACAGTCTACTAAAATAATTCTGTATAGAGAGTGTCAATTTGTTTATGGTTATCTGAGCTTTTGCACTTTTGTAAAACAGAATAAAGACATTCATACTTTTTCTATTGGGAAAGCATAGTTTTTGTTGTCTTAGGACCTATTATGACTCGGAGTCTTAATAAACCATATTAAGGAAACAATCAGAATTTTTAGTAACGAGAATGTTTCTTTCAGCGCAAATTTCCAAAACAGTGTTCAAATTGGGATCAACATTTCAACTTCTATTACCTATATAATTGACCTATAGTGGTCCAATTTGGAACAGAGCACCTCAAACTTTAGTACTTTACTATATTGGAGTTTTAGTTGAGATAAATTGTTAAACTCATTAGTATGATGGCATAATTGGATTATTCAACATTTTTTTTTTGTTCGAGAGCTGTTTTGCATAGTAAGAAAATTTCGCAATAATACTCGAACTATGCTCATTTATAATTTTCCAGAACATGCATAATATGACATAGGGGAAATACGTCTTTATCGATCCGACACTATTAATAAACTTTATGAACATTTTTACATATGATTTTCACGACTAATTAACAAACTATTTCTGGATTATGTCCATCCAAATTATGAAATTAATATCGAAATAAAAAATTTGTCAGCGGTCACTATGGTGGTATGTATCTTGCCCCCCACCACCCCAAACACCCCCCCTGAAGACCGGACATCTTTCTTTTTATTTTTCTGTTTTTTACTTTGGTAGCTCCAGCCAAATATGTCTGACAAACACAGACCGGAGTCCGGACATCATAATGATATGTTCTGTCTGGTATGAGATGAGGGAAGTGCTTTGGGCAGTAGACTTTTCTCTGCGAGCAACATATTTTTTTTCTAAAAAGACTAATCTGCCCTTATCTTTTCTCCGAACAACTTAGATCTCCCTGCCTTTCATTTACGCAAGGCAGTTAAGTCATTTTGATGAAAATAATATTGCTCCTAATCTCAGAAGAAAATATGTTGTTCGAAGAAAAAAACCTACTGGCCAAAGCACTTCCCATGAAATGAACGGATTACATTTGCACCTTGTATTTTGAACGGTTTCTTTTCTTTACTTTTTGGGTGATATTTCAAGGGTCTGATACTCCGATCTCTGTTTCAGATTCACATGTTGTTGGAGACATAAAGTTTGACGGCCGGGATCCCTTCTGAGAACCGTAAATGGAAAAATTTAATGAAATACTCCCTGTTTTGAATGGTTCAGATAAAATTCTTCTCTTTAAAAACTTTTTATAGTTGATCCATATTATTTTCTCGTCTTTGTATATATAGAAAAAAAAATACTATTATTCTTGTTAAAACAAGTCTCCCTTCCCTTATTACTTTTTCCTTTAACACATGTTTTCTAGTTATTAGTTGAAAACTTGAAATTGCACTTAAATTGCATAAAAAGTAGAAATCAGTTTAGCAATCAGGTGTTTAAAATTGCATGGGACTTTTGAATAACATATTAATTAATGTATTAGGAATCAGGTGTTTAACATCTTACATTTTACAATATATTAAATTATGCATGGGAGGGAATATGATGGAGGAAATAGAGGGAACTACAGAATAATTTTGGGTTTTACAAGGGCAATCTAGCAAAATATTTTTAAGAAGGAATATTTTTGTTTAAATTTATGAAAGAAGGTGGGCATTTCATAAAAAATTCCTGGTGAAATCTATTTTTGAATGATTTATTGAAAAAAGAATGTATTAGATAACTAATATGGAGGATAAGAGGATTTGATTTCTCGTTTGCAGGTTACGAAATTACGATATTATCGCTAACAAATTTGTTTAACAAAATCTTAAATGTTAGCGGAACGCCACAAAAAAAAAAAAAAAAAAAAAAAAAAAAAAAAAAAAAAAAAAAAAAAAAACTTGAAGAATTTTGTAAGAACTGGATCAAATTAATTACAACTCCTTTCACAGCCCCTGTGTCTGTATTTGACTATGGTGCCTTGTCTTTTTGCTTTAATTGTTGAAAGCAGCAGCTAACCCACTCTGATTTATTTCAATTAATTTTGCCCCTTTATAGAAAGAATCAATTGATCGTTAATGATGGATTGCTGGGAAGGACAACAATGAGAGGTGTGAACAGATTAGGTTGGTCGATCGAATTGATTTAAGATGTCATTTTTATTTGTAATAGTTGACTTACAATTATTTAATTTGAATTTACTTGTAAAAGATAAAAATTATACAATCTTTACTTTCTTTAGTGGATCAGATTTTATTAATTTCATTAAAAGAAATTAATTTCATAATTAGAAATTACAAATAAAAGACATAGTATATATATTCGAACTAATAGTAGAATTCATTAACAAAAAATTAAAAATTAACATAATAAGCAATGGAACGTGGAAGTCCAGCACGGATGGTCAGTGGCTCCGCCGTTATCCTAGAGGTAACGGCTGCGGAAGAAGGATAAACTTTGTTCATAGAGTGGACTATGCTTCTATAACTAAATAACATTGTTTCAAAAAGAATATAATAAAAGCAATGTTATATAGGTTAGAATTTGCTCTAATTAGTTTTTTTTAATAATATTTATATTCGTAATTAGTTAATCAAAATTTAATCCGTATGTAACAAATAAAAATTTAGTGTCACATTTTTTTTCCCATGGAATGAACTGCTTGGTCTGTAAAATTGATTGCATTTTATCAAATCAATGGACACCTCTAACAATAATAGCATAAAATAGAACATACTTGATGCTATTTAGAGTCAAAATGGACTATTTTTTTATAACTTAGAAAAGTTAATTTTTATTTGCAACGTTATGAGGTTTAAATTTTGAATTAATTAAACCGAAAACGTTAATGTTACATCTCCTACTACTCCATTGCGAATGAATTTTACATCTTGATATATTTAATTTTCTAAAGTATCACAATTATTTTATAGTTGGAATAATAATTTGCGCCGTCAAATTAAGAGAGAGATGTAAAATAACAACACAATAGTATTTTGACTATTTTCTACTCGTCATATCCGTTTTAGAATCCCAGTGAGACTTGTTTACTGAATAAAATATATATTTTAAGTGTGTTTTAGTTACACTCTCATTTTCCAAACATAGATTACATTAGTTCCATTTTTCCGAGTGTTGGATGAGATGATGAGAACTGGCATTGAATAAACTGACCACTTGAGAATGGGATCAATAAATAGTATTCTGGATCTTTTTTTTTTTTTTTTTCAAAAGTTACTTATTAGTGAAAATTAAAGTTGAAAACTGTCTAAAAAATAATAATGATGTCACTTTACATTTTTTAGATAAAAAATAATATTTAAGCTCTCCTCATTAAATATAATTTTATAATCGGATACATAAATTCTCAATCGACGAGTGTAGTCTTTAGCTTTATATACACGTTTGTTATATATCTGAATATGCAATGACACTGTAACTCCCTTATTAATAGTCAACTTGGGGACGTTTTAAATTGGACTCAAATCTAATCAAAACTCCAATTTCTTTCTCCTGCTAGAATTTTATTTTAAGCATAAAAAATAATAGTTTAACATAATTAAGAAAATATTCAAGACTACAACATCAATAGAGGATATATAAATTTCATAGAAGATCACTCAATAATTTATTCTTGCTCAATTAATTAATTCGATTTTAGCCATTAAAATTTAAAAATTTATTCAAATTAGATAACTTAGCTTATTAATGTTTAAATAAGAATTGCAAAATGTTTATGAGCGGGCTTATGAAATAATTGAGCCTATTAGGCTATATTTAAATCAATTTTTTTTTGTAAAAATAACTTTAAAAATTATTTTCTTCTAATAATGATAATATGATATAATCCTGATCATAGTATAAGTTCATAAACCAATATGATATAAAATAACTGTAGAACATGTCTCTACTGTAAAGTTTATGACTATATGTATTTTAGCTAACTTTTTGAAAAAGTAAATCACGTTACAATTTGGATGCAAATTGAATTCAAATGGAGATAATGATTAAATTTTAATAAAAGTGAACTTTGATGCCTTAAAAAGATTAGAGAAATTAAAATTAAATGTCCTTTTTAGAAAGAAAAAAAGCATAGGAAAAATTTTATGTTCTTTAGATATACTAAATAGTGGCTAAAAAATAAAGAAAAAAAATATTGTTGGGATATAAATTTGAAAAAAAAAAAATATTTGCTGCGTATCTCTAATAAAGGACTACGTCAGAACTCACAACTCTTTTTATTCGAACACTTTCTATATGATGAGATATTTTAAATGAGTTTCTGAACATCGTTTAAGTTATGAGGCCAAATACTTCCTGAATCGAGATTGTAGATTCGAGATTCGTAATTTGATTGGAGGAGACTTAGAGAAACTTGACCATTTTTATTTTTTTTTAAAATATTTTGGCTGAATGTGATCTCTTTCCTTTTTGGGTTGATTGAACTGGAATGTGATTTAATGCGGTGAAAAGTTATCATTTGGAAGCTTATACCTATGTCTATGTGGTAGCAAGGCATGCTATGGTCGGTCCAAATTAATGTCATTAGAATTATTAGCTTTGGCACATTTAATTTGACTTGTACCTGTTATACGTGTAAATATGGAAATAAGATCTGACAATTTTATTTCATTTTTTTCTTTGTAAAATTTATTGCTCTCTTTGTGATTCTAGATGAAATACAAAGTTGTGATCTGCCTAGGCTTTCTAGTTTCTAGTTAAGTAGCTAATCAAGATTTTCTGTCACAATCATCGAGCAGTATTAATCCGTAGGCAGTTCACTAGTTCACATTTCATGAACTTTTTATTGTACGCTTTAATAATATATATAAGTTTATTTTTCCAAACAAATTTGAATACGATGACCACAAAATAAAAATTAGAATGCTATATATATATATATATATATATATATATATATTGATCACATGAAACAGTTGATATTTTTTAGGAGTAACCAGATTCATGTGCGGAAATGGGGTGCTACATGCATAAGGATGAAGTTACATCCATATAAAATCTGATATGGTTGATGAGTGTGGTGGAGATTCATGATATCACAAGTGATGGTTATGATTTCCATGTGAAACTCCGTAAAGCCAGTAGACGTATTAAGAGGGTATTGATTGAGATGTTTGATAATTTCTCCAAAACGAGACCTCTAGTCAAGGTATATAGCTCGGTACTCTTACGGGCAATATTATTTTAAATATTAATGCTATAATAGCGTTAGTGTCATGCGCAATATTTCAGGCTATAAATTTAGGAAAAATGAGATCCAATTTCCATACTCACATTTGGTAAGCATGAAATTATTTGAACTGAATAAAAGTTTGTTGGAAACTGAATGCAAAATAGAAAGTAATATTATCTACCAACTTGATTATAAAGGATAAAACCTTCATTGTTAATGGATATCAATTCAACCTTTTATGGCTTCATATATTCCGCGCAACTTTTACGACAGGTCATGTGGAAGTTTTTTTTGAGGGTTGGGTAGCAAAACACCACACTGGCAATATTTTATTAAAAAAAAATATTTACAGGAAAAGAAAAGAAAAAGAAAACAACACCTACCGACTATACAGAATCTAAAAAAGAGAAAACAAGCATTTAACTGATCCCGTCAACACACCTTATCAAGATAAGAGGTACTAAATCAGATGTACTCTTGTCCCAACTATGTTTATTATATTTTAGAATTGGCATTAACTTTTAATAATAAATTTAAACAACAAGAATTACATCTATTTTAGTTGGTCTGACAATAATCTTCGAATAAAAGTCGATATTCAAAACCGATTAAAAAATAGTTCTAACCAGACATTAAAAACAAATTTCAAAGTCGTTTCTTTAAGTTATTTTTTTAAAAAAAATTAGAGTGTGAACACGTAAAATGTCAATTACTCCTAAGTTTTTGCACAAGGTTCGTTCATATCCAGTTGCATGTTACTCCTGTATGATTTAACATATGCCTAAATGTTATGTTGAACTTATATATTGTAGGTGTCTATAATAGTGATAAAATTGAAGAATGATCACTCACAATCGCCAGTAAATGAAGAACCATACGTAGTGCAATTAATTTAGATATTATTTCCATAGAAAAAATATATACAAACTTATTAATGGAACTAGCGGCGATTTGAAAGCTCCAATATTCATCTCATGCTAAATAATTGCCTTTACATGGTTCTGAAATTGTCCAGTTTTGGACGAAATGGAGACAGAATTTGAAAACTCAAAGTTCCAGTTGCGAGAAACGTGGCAAGACGATGACGCGCTGTCGTCCCAGCTAATCCTATTAAATTCCAAAAGTTACCTTTTGTCCTTAAATGCCTGATTTGTTTGTAGTTAAGATCCTATGTGGCAACTCTTAGTAAGAGATAAGGCACCGGCTCAAGGTCATAAAATGATTAAGGGTTCATTTGGGATTACCATGAGGTAGGTAGAAGCAACAATTAGTGCTATTGTTTTAATCATCGCAACCGGAAAAAAATTATTGTAGTTTGGCTTACGATTAATTTTAATTACAACTTGAGTTAGAATGTTCAATCTACTATTTAAGTTTATTTTTTTTCTCATAGTTGCTTTGTAAATAAAAGATCCACATGATGCTTTTTAATTATATTTTATTCACTAGAAACCCGGGCTGGGGCTTTTTATAGACATTTAATTTTAAAAAATTAAGTTGGAAGGCTTCATCCCCAATTTATCTTAAAAAAATTATATTTTATTGACTAGATTCTTATATCGAAGCTTTAATTTACATCTGTTAAATCGACATTGATTAGAAAAACTTATAAATACAAGACTTTGATGGAATCACTAAAATTGGGATGTGAAAACACAAAACATATATGCAACAAATAATTTTTTTATAGGTATTCCTAAAAGACATCGGAAGAAATTTAAAACTTCTAATACAATTATGAAAATAATAACTCATGATGTGCCCCGTAGAGATTAAAAAAATACTACCTCATAGGTAAATTCTTATTTGAAATCAGAAATTATTTCTTTTAAAATAGGATGAGACCTTGCCTAGAAATTTTAGTTGAAAAAATAGGAGTAATTAATTACAAGAGTAATTTTTTTTTTTTTTTTTTGATGAACCAAGAGTAGGTAATCACTAACATAAAAAAGAAGATACGAAACATAGAAATGAACAAGTAAAAGGAAAATAAAAGTCCTTTAGTTGGAAAACCCAAGAAGACCTTTTGGTCTAATTCAAAAGAGAACCTAATATAATGTTGATCACTCTTCTAAAATTTTGCTCTCACCCATAAATAAAAAGTATCTCTCTTGCTTGCTCAATCAAAAGCACTAGGAATTATGATCATTACGCTCATTTTATATTTACAAATTAACTATTTAAATTATACATTGTATTTTGATTCAAATCACTTAGATAATATATGTAACAAATTATTGAACTTAGCCACACAGATTCTCAGTCTGTGTTCACAAGTCCAAGACTTGCAAAGAGCATCGTCCTAATCAGTTCCAGAAGTAGACCACGTGTCCTGCTTGTCAATTTATCCTCTTCAAAACTTCAACCATTAAAAGTTTAAAACCCCAAAATAACCTTACAATTTCCTTACTTATCTCACGAAGAAGCCAACACACCTGAGGTTAGAATAGTAAACCTACCAAATCAAACTGCCTACTTTCTTCTTGCATAAATGCTACCCCAATCCCATAATTCTGGAGCCCAAACAGTGAGAACTCGTTCAATTCCCATTTCTCCCCTGAAAAGAAAATTCTCATTTTCAATCATCAACTGGAGATTGATATGGAAGATACCATAACACTAGACCCTTCACAACCTCTTCTATCACCTTCTCTTCCTGATGGCATAGCCTTTGCTGTGTCAGACCTTCTCCTCTCCGGTTCAAATGCTCTTGACACGATTTTCTCCCACGTACCACCGGCTTTACCACCGCATCCTTCAGAGGCAACACTCGGATCCTCAGTGTATCTTCGCCACACCGAGCTTCTTCGCAGCTTTGCCGGTACCACCTCGAAATTCTCAAATAGCCAATTGTACCACCACCTCCCCTCTACCAGCAGCAGTAGCATTAGTAGTAGTTATGGTACCCACAGCGGTAATGGGCCTAATGGTACCGGCAAGACCAAATTGTACCGTGGAGTGAGGCAACGGCACTGGGGCAAGTGGGTGGCCGAGATCCGTTTGCCTCAAAATCGAATCCGGGTTTGGCTCGGGACGTACGATTCACCTGAGGCAGCTGCTTTCGCATACGACCGTGCAGCATACAGGCTACGTGGTGAATATGCCAGGTTAAATTTTCCCGGTTTGGCAGATGGGCCTGAGTGTCCCGGCCCCCTCCAGGCGCTTCGATTGGCTGTAGATTCTAAGATTCAGACAATCTGTCAACGCCTTGCACGACAAAGACGTGCGAGGAATAAGGCAAAGAAGGAGATAGCCAAAAAGGCTGAAGTGGAGGTTTCACGGTCTGACACATCATCGGCCGGTTGTTCCAGCCTGGGTAGCGATGTGGCAGGAGGAAGCATCGAGGTAATGAACGACGGATGCTCGTTTGAGATCATGAATGACGGATGCTCACTTGAGCACATGCCATCGTTTGATATGGATTTCATTTGGGAATGGTTAGAGTAATAATTTTTCCAGATGCAAAATAGAGATAAGATCTAGTAGTATAAGTGGAAATAAGAGAGTCGATATTAAATAATAGATAGGGATACATTCTGATCTTAGCCAAGTAAAGGCTTGGAATTAAAAGCTTTTACGTGAGCAAGTAGGTTGGGTTCATTACTACCAAGTACCTTTCCTGATGTAACCTTTGGTGAGTTTTTGCAAGTCAATATAGATAAATTATACTACTAATTTATGATTATATTATTATTTGTTTGTTGTTATTTTTGTTATTGTTGTTGTTGTTGTTGTTATATAGCACAGATTCGTGTTTCCATTTCCTACATTTTCTACAAATAAATTCAGAGCAATAAAAGAACAAAAAAGATGATAAAAGCATATTTTTCCAAATAGCTGCATCCTTTTGTCATAGATTGGCTCATACGAATGGTAACCCAATTATGGTTAATGTACCGATGGTACATGTATGGTTCATAAGAGGAATGAAAAGGAAAGGAAAATATAAAGAGGGAAGCGATGTGATGGAATGGAAAGAAATTTATTTTACTTTCTCTTGTTTGGATAAATAATGAAGGGAAAAAAAATAGTTTTCTTTCTATTTGTTCTCTTGTTTGGATGAACTAATTGAATGAAGAAAAAATAATAGCATTGACAAATTTATCCCTGAACCCTTTATCATCTCATAAATCAAATTTCATGTGTGAGTATCAGATTCTAATAAAACTAATTTGTGGCATCAGTAAATTTCAATTGTAGTATCAATTCAAACAATTAACAAAATTCTAATAGTACTTTATTAACTAAACTGTTTTCCTACCTTTGAGTTAAAACAAAAATTTTAAGCTTAAGGGAAAAAACATTACGCTCAGATAGTCATAGTGGTGCCAATATTAACAGTAACTTTGATTGGGGAATCCATTTCATACTCTTATGCTTGTATAAAATATAATGTTATAATGAAATAACATACGAGAATGAAAACAAACCATATGCTGTAACTGTAAGAAATTTCAAAAAGGAAGTTGAAGGCCAATATTGTCAGAAATTCCGAAATTTCTTTCCCGTCGATTCTCCTCCGGATCGGAGGAGAAAATAATTGCATAGAAAGGGAATTTGAGAAGGAAATTGATTTCCCTTCCAATTCACTCCCATCCAAATAAAATAATTTTTCAAAGAATAAACTTGTACCGGATATGACTCAGGATAGGTCGAAGTAAACAGACAGGAATGGACTTGTACCGGTCAGAAGGAAGAAAAAAAACTACCTTGATTTGTAATAATAATTAAGTACGAAATTCCAGTAACCATCCCTAAACTTTTGAATTTTAATAACTATCAGCTCCCATTGCCAAAAAAATTGTCGAAAAAAGCTGTTATAACCTAAATAAACGGCGATGGCGGCCTTTAATTCGATCTCGCACATTTTTTTAGGGCGTTGATTCATTACATATTTCCAATAATTAACTAATCAAATGAAATAAATTACATTGAAGAGAGGTAGGATTTCCTTGAACATCAATCCGAGTGGTGTAAATTCAGAAATTAGAGAAAAAGAGTTGCTCTGTAGGACAGCAACAAGATTTCTCCATATGGAATTGTGATTTGAGATCCAGCGCCAAGGCCATTTTGAAATTAGAGCTTTATTCATGGCTCTGATCTCTGAAATACTTTTTGAAAGTAAAAATTATGCAAGATGAGCTTTTGGCAAGTAGAAATGGTTGGCTTTTTACATAATTTTCTGTTATTTCTTAATCATATAGCCTGTTTTATACATTAGTGCACACAAACACACATAGTTACCTCACTTTCAGGAGACTGGAGTTCCAAACGGCGACTCCTTTTCCTCTTTACACCCGCCTAACCTCCAGATTATACGAAAATTTAAAACTAGTCATTGGCGGCTGTTCGAATTCTATCTTGCTATTTGGTTAAAATAGTTTTAAATATACTATTACTATTTTGATTATTTAATCTATACATGTATTGTTAAATATCCCCCACCAAAAAAAAAAAAAAAACTAAAGCTCACGAGATTGACGCGTCATGAGTTGCTTGCTGGCTCAACTCACATTACTTTTTTCCTTCACTACTCCCATACCCAACTGAAAATCATCCACTTTCGGTTGAAAAACCAGAAAAAATTATAATCGATTCGTTGAAAACAATCAGAGTTCAAAATTGAATCAAAGCTGAAACATAGTTTTCTATTTCTCCAACTAAAGAAAACTTTTTTAATTTTTTTATTATAATGCCTGTATTATTTATAAAATATTCTATAATTAACACACAACTAAATATCTTTTGCATCCTTAATACTTTTTCTAAGCTACAAACAAGAACCTATAGTCACGAAAGCAAAGAATGTCACAGATCACAGAATAATAATAAAAAAATAAATAAAAAAGCAAAAGCTCTGAACCAGGTAAACTATATTAAGTTTATATAAATAGCCACACACACACTGTTCCCTTCCCTCTTTTTCTATCTGCTACCCTAATTTAGGTTAGCAAAGCAAATTAAGCTAGCTCAAAATCTCTCAGGATGAAAAGTCTTGATTCAGACATGCTTTACCAGTTAGACTTCGCTTTATAATATGATTTAACCTGCGATAAGCAAATACTGCTTAAAGATATTGAGAGGCATCAAATGGAGGAATAGAAGTACTGTGAAATAAAAACAGATTCCCTTACCTAAGCAAAATTTAATATGAACAAAAGAAACTCATGGTTGGTTCACATCCATCGGATAACTCCCAAGCACTCTCAACAAGGTTGCGAATTCCTATCATACATCCAAACAAATATATATAATTTAATCCCTCCTTTTCTGAGTGCGTATCAAGTAGCAGAGAGATGCATTTGATCGGTTAAGCAAGTGTACTAGTAAAACTACCTTCAAATGATTAAGTGCATTGCTGGAATTGGGATCAGCCATTGAGGCCTCAAAATCAACATAAAAGAGATAATCAAAGTACCTATCGTACCATAACAAAACAAAGATGTTAATACCATCAGCAATGCTTTTTTTTATGTTTAAGACCCGATTCTTTTCATTCTAACATAGTACAGCTGGTATAGCCTTTAGATGTGCTCACTTTGATCGCATTCCATTGCCATCATCACAGATACGCAATGGCCTCTTCTTGCTTGGCCGACTTTCTATCTGTATACAAAAAAGCAAACAAATTAAACAACATCAAAATTTCCTTCCACTACATCTTGAATACAATAAGAAAATGACATGTTATCTACCTTAGTGAGGTTGATATCCCTCATAGCGAATACAGCTAGTGCTTTAAAAAGCACACCAGGACCCTCTTCTAGAGAAAAGACTATGCTAGTCTATAACAAAAGCAAGAAAAAAAAGGAAATAAGAATAACATAGATGGTAGCACCAGAATTAGGCCGACAAAATGACACAAAAATTTAAGAATATCATATATTGAAAAGTAGAAAAGGACAAGGAAGAGAATAAGACCTTGAATGGTTTACCACTACGAGGAATTATTGGCTCTCTTGCAAGCATCAGAAAACGGGTGACATTATCTTGGTCATCCTACATTATAATACAATAATACAAGTGTGTATTTTTACATATAAGTGGAAAAAAAGAACACAGGGCGGAATCATGTGTGTTGGGGTGGGGAGTGGGGAGAGGTGTTGATACAAACATTACCTGAATATCAGATGCCAGAATATTCATTCCGTACAGGTCTGCTGCACGCAAGCTGGCAATGGCGGCAGCATCTTGCAATTTGTTAATAGCAATATACTACTAAACAGTTATTTATTATTCAAGAATCAAATTCAATTACTAAGATATGGAACAGCATTTTTTTTAAGTAATCCAATTGAAAACATGATAACTGTGCTAGGTTCAGTATGAATACATAATACATAATAAATGTAAATTCTGAGAACAGAGGGCTGATTGAACCAGTAAGGCAACTATTAATACCTGACCAAAACCAGCAAATTCTGAAAAAAGAGAGGGCTGATTGGACCAGTCAGTCAACTACTAATACCGGACCAAAACCAGCATGTAAGAGTCACCCTCCATATGAAACGGGTACAGAGAGGGTTGCAGCCAGCATGTAGATCCTCCCTTATACAGACTTGAAAACAACATCAATGGTGGTAATAAACAGTAAGAGAAAATTAATACCTGTGCAGCCCCAGCAGTATCGTCAACAGCTTCTCTAACCGGAACTTTGTTTGTGAACAGTTTTGTCAGAGTGTGTTCACACTGTGCCAGAGCCTAAAATGAAATGATTTCCAGATAAAGAGGAAGTTTCGTTTAATCAAAATGGAACATTGACTTTACTTATGAAGATACAAAAGAAAGAAAATCAACCTACATTTCCATATATAAAAGAGCTCAAGTGCAAAGACCTTTAAAGAAGTCAGTACCCCTGTAAACTGAAACCCCAGCAACATGACAGAGTACCAAAAATTGAAATCATGAAATAACTTTGTTTATCTTGGAGGAAAGATCTTAGAGGTGTGCTCGAATGTAGGTTGAAGCAAGGTTGGTGGAAAGGAGGGAAAATGGGAGAAATGTCTCACTTAACCTTGCTAAAGAATTTGAATTTGAGGAGATCAAAGGAGGTTAATAGATGAGGGCAAAAACTGTCCCTACCCCTCACACTTGATGTGTGACCAGGTGACTTGATTTCCCATTTCCATTTCCCTTCTCTTCTCTCCCTCTGAACTCAAGAGCACAGAATTGAATCAAAGGTCATAAAGTGGGAAAGGATGTGGGTGTGAAGCGAGTTCACCTGTGTATGCCAAGAACCATATTTATAAATCAAATGAAAGGCCAAGGTCAATAAAATCATTTTTATTACTTATGTTTAACTGGTGGATATGTATGTGAGGAAAAAAACTATTGTTTTGAGCCATAGAAGATAAAAGCATATTTTGAAGAAAAGCACATAGTACCACATGAGTACAGTCGAAAATTAATTTTGTGGGACTCTTCTAAAGGTAAAAAAAAAGAAGAAGAATATAAAAGAAAGTTCTCCACTATATTATTAACATGTACGGCGAGGGGGAAACAATCTGTTCTTTTAACCCATAGAAGAAAAAAGCAGGAATATATTTTGAAGAAAAGCACATAGCACCACATGAGTACAGTCGAAAATTAATTTTGTGGGCTCCTCTAAAGTAAAAATACAAGATGAATATAAAAGTTCTCCCTTATATAATTAACCTACACATTGAGAGAATGTAGACTAATTTTCCTTTATTAGCTATACTATTAAAACAGAACAAGTTAATAATGGAATTTTATTTATTAAATTTACTGAACCCCCAAAAAAAGGAAAAAGAAAATATAAAATCACTCTACAATAATATTATCACACCAGTCTGTAATAGATAGAGATTGACTTCTCAACCATGATTTCTGTAAGTTCAAAATAAACAACACGTAAACTGCATATAACACACAGATGTGCATATCAACACAGTATGCACAGACATACCTGAGGGTGGCTGAGAACCCTGTTGATCTCCTCAAAATTGACACCTGGAAGAGCCAAGAGACAGTGGCGAACAGCATGCTGCACCTCTCCTACGATGTGCAAATTATGGCGCAGCAACAAATCATAATTACGATGAATGCTACCCCCCAGTGAATTCTCAATTGGTAAAACTGCACAATCAACTACCCGAGCTTCCACCGCCTGACACATATGCAACAAACCACAAGAATAAAATTGGGTCTAGTTGGGTATGCAACAAATCATAAAAGGGTAACATTAGTTGATCTCCTGAAATGCCAAAATTATCTTCTTCTGTAATTTGTCAATGTAAAATAAGCATCAATGCCTGGTAGATTTTACAGAAATGTAATTATTCCAGATTTCCACTTTTATCTCATCAGTATGACATATTTACTAACTATATGACAAAACAAGTAAACCCTCCACTGTATACCAAAGTATAATTAATTTCCTATTTTTAGTAAATTAACAAACCTACATAATATTAAATAAAAGTCATTACCAAAACACTTTCTAATTTTCTGATTTAAAAAAAATGAAAAATCAGAAAAAAAAAAAATATACTGACTTCAAATGCAGTCTCAAAGAATTCACAAGGAACAGCCTCGCAATTCAGATATGCCTTTCCAGCAGCAGCTTCACTATGTGCCCCAGGTACCCCCTAAATCACCAAATATAATCAGAGGAAAGTGATTAGACCTTTCAGGTATATAAATCAATTGTCATAAGGAAAATAATAATATTTATTAAAACCCACAAACCTGATAAGCGACTTTTAACTTGGGACAATTTGCAGACTTGTTGACATCAGAGCTTGTGAGGGGCCCTAAAATTATTTTAAAAAAATTAAAAAGGAATGAAAGAGATATCAATCAAATAAAATTCTGGAAAAATAAAAGAAAAAGGAAACAAGTAGATTCGGATTCAGTCATATAATTGGGCCCACTTGTCAGAGATGCGTTGATCTTGAACGCTCTGGCACTGTGACCACTGCCTCCAAAGAGAGAGTTGGAGGCGGCGTTTGTTCTCTGACGCAGCCTCTCAATGGAGGGAACGGTGATCAGCCTAAGCCTTCTGAACATCCTTTGAGATTCGTGCGAGGTGGTTGTTTGACGGATTGGATGCTGGAGGGAGTGAGCGAGGTACATGCTGGAAATTTAACCAATTGATTAATACCAAATTAAGGAGGTAATAGAGAGAGGAGGAGAGGTCAACACAAATTAATTAATATCGAATTATATCGATGCTGGAAATTTTATTTATCATGGCATTCCGGGAGAGGGAAATGGGGAAAAGGAGGAAACAGAGGGAGAGAAGAGGACAAAACCCTTTGGGATTGGAGCGGAAGGCCCATAAAAGGGTTTAGTGTAATGGGCCGGCCTGTTTGGGAGGAGCTTATCTCCTCCTGACCAGAGAAAGTTTATGGATTAGCTTCTCAAATTTGTGATCTATTTGTAAACTTTGAAGGATGTTCTGTAGCCATGATGTTTTTGCCTTATTGGTTTGTTTAGACTTTGATGATGGGGGTTATCTTGTTGGTTATTTTAGTATGTGTTTTAACTGATTCAATATTGCTATTTGTTTTTTTGAATGATAATATTGGGGTCTCCCAATGCTTAAATTAGTATGACTTTTTTTTTCCGGCTTTCATAGGCACTGCTTTTGTTGGTTTTGGGTATTCAGCGAGGGACTGGTTCTTGAACAAGTCGATTTCACCTTGTAAAATTTAGTACAAAACTGGGCTATTATAAGGTCATTGGAACTTTTGGCAAATTCTGAAATGGATGAGTTTTTTCAAGGCTGCTCTCCAAGTAACTAAAGCAAATTACATTCTTACAGCACCTCATATTTGTGATTAACCACTTTTCTATTCACAATGATCAAACACTACAGTCTTACGGTCTTCATTTTACTGTGCTGTACGATTTAGGCTGCCAGTTTCATATCTATGAGTATTTTCTTTCTAATAATATTTTGCCTGAGTAAATGTAAAAGTACTTACAGCTGTAATCAAGTATCGACTAATATTGGTACTGACAGGCAACAACAGCAAAAGGGCCAATTCAAAATCTCTGAATTTTATGCATCTGGTAATTTATGTGAATAATGGAACTGGATCTAAATGCCATTGTACCTGGCCAATCTCATACCAGCATACAAAAAATGAAATCCTTTGTATTCGGATCAAGTATAAATGTATAATGATTTATTTTTTTTCAGTTATTTGAATTAGTTTGGTGTTCAGTCTCAATTGATTCTCATCTGAACACACCATGATTCACACAAAAAAGAAGGTTTCAAATTTCAATCATGGAGGTGCTATTATAACAATAATTTGTGATTTGGGCTAGAAAGTCCAAAAACAAAATAAAAACCACAATTTAGCATAACAACTAACTTTGAGTATTCATAAACCGTTTCCTAGTAATTTTTTTTTTGGCAATACGCCCGTAGGCAAAATTAAAAAAGTAGCGGCAGTTTACAGATTACAGGAAACCTCTCAAACAGCTAGATGAAAGAAAAAAGAAAATGAAAATGAAAAAAAAAAACGGTACCACAATACCCTTAATCATAAATAGCAAGAGAGGCAAGTAAAACAAATTACTAAAAACTGCAAGCAACTACCACTAAAAACAACAAAAGCTCAAGGTGGTTTGAAAGAAGGGAATTGGAATCCTCTGATGTGCTCGTCCAGCATTCTACCATGAGCCGCTAGAGTATGTGCTTCTTTGTTAAACTCCCTCGAGATGTGAGAGAAAGTGATATTGGGGAAGTTTCTGAGCTCATGTAAAATTTGAAAAAATACTCTTTCTGCTCTCCAGTCGAAGTTTTGAGGTGTTTGGGTACTGTCATGTAGAGCATCAATGAGATTTTTGCAGTCCGACAGAAAGGAAACTTGAAAGGAGGTGGTATTTGTTTGGCTGCAATAATCCTTGACAGCTCGAGCTGCCTGTAAAAGTGCAAAAGCCTCCGCATGCATAGGTGGAGGTGAGATCATGCTACCACATTCATAGAAGAGCAAGTTAGTTTCATGGAAAAAAGTAAAACCCCAACCTCCTGAGTTTAGGTTCCAAGCTCCATCCGAATGAACTGTCAAAAGATTAGCTTTTTCATCATGTAGGGATTGAACACCTGGTGTTGTGTGAGGTGGCACTTCAATTATATTTGAATCCAACTGAACTTGCATTTGTGCTCTGGAAAGGATATGATCAGGTGTTGGCTTCTTCTTTGAAAAGACCCAGTTATTCCTCTGCTCCCAAATAGCCCACATGATCGTTCCCAAATATGTAAAATCAACATGAGAAAGGTTATGGTAGGAATTAAAAATAAAGTCAGGGACTAACTCTGTGATCCTATCGGAGCAGATATTAAGAACTGAAGCGAACCATGTTGCTCTGGAGATAGGGCAGGTGAAGAAAATGTGCTAATCTGATTCAATTGCAGAGTGACATCTCTGGCAAGTGGGGTCAATAGATAAAATTCGATGAGCCAGTCGGGGAGCTGTAGGAAGTGCCTCTGAGCACAACTTCCATAAGAAGATCTTAACTCTTGGTTGCAAGGACTTGATTTTCCATATGGGGTCTTTGCTGCTGCAGTGCAGGAGATTGAGAGTGTTGTTGAAAGGTTTTATAAGCAGATTTGACAGAGTATAACCCATTTGAAGCCGGCTTCCAAATTAATCTATCCTTCTGCCCTGTATTAATCGGTCTAATAGATGGATCTGAGATAATGGAAAGAGTGGACTGGAGACTGAAATTTTGCATAAGGCTCTGTATGTTCCAGGTGCCAGCAGGCCAAGAAACAAGATCAGCTACCTTCAGGTTTTGAGAACCTAAAGTTGTTGGGTTATATAGTACCCATCCCTGGAACCATGGTGCTCCTATAGCTGGGCAACTCCGTCCATCTCCTATGGACCAGGAACTTTCTTTAATGAAGTCATGTTTTATCTTGCAAATTGCAGCCCAAGTTGAGGAAGTTGAGCCGTGTTGATTGGCATGCCAAAATTGCCGTCTCGGATAATATTTGGCCTTTAGAATCTTACACCACAGCCTTTCTGGATTAACTTGTGTTTTCCAAGCCAGCTTAGAGAGCAGAGCTCTATTGAAGAGTTCCATATCACGTATTGCTAATCCCCCTTGCGCATAAGGTTTAGAGACTCATTTCCAAGAAATGAGGGGAAAGTAACTTCCTTGCTTCTTACCCCAGAAAAAACGTCTTATTGTTGCTATTATCCTGTTGACAATCCTTTTAGTTAGCAGTTGAGAACTTATTTGATATACTGATATAGATTGTAGCACTGATTTGATAAGGATTAACCGCCCAGCTTGCGAAAGAGAGTTCATCTTCCAAGAACTCAATTGTGAGTTAATCTTGGCTACCAGGTTGTCACAGGATGCTGCTCTTTTTGCATTTGTTGGTAAACCCAAGTACAACTCATCTTGACTTGCTAGTGAACCCCCAAAAAGTTGTATTGCCATGTCCCTTGAAGTATCCGTAACAGAAACAGAAAACCAGAATTTTGTCTTCAAGGGATTAACAATCTGACCTGACATCAATGCAAAGGTGGCAATGATATGGCTGTAGCATATGAGTTCCTGAGGATTGGTTTGTCCCATAATCATCAAATCATCAGCATAGAGAGAGCTTGTCAGTGGGGGGGGGGGGGGGGGGGGGGCAGAGTGTGCCAATTTAACTCCTGAGATAGTACCCATTTGAAGATTGTGTTTAAAGAGAATGTTGAGGGGTTCCATTGCAAGTATAAAAAGGTATGGCGATAAAGGACAGCCCTGACGCAACGCTCTTTCTGGTATGATAAATCCTGACCCTGAACCGTTTATCATGATTGTATATGTTGGGGAAGTAACACAAGCAAGTAGTAGATCCACAAATAGTTCTGGAATTGCATAAGCTTTTAAAACCCGCTTGATGTAAGCCCAGTCCATGAGGTCAAAAGCTTTTGTGAGATCGGTTTTCATCAAAAAACATTCTTCTTTGAAGTTAGATTTAGTAAAAGAGTGCAAAACTTCTCTTACTAAGATCACATTTTCTGTTATTTCACGCCCTTGAAGGAAAGCAGTCTGTTCTTGAGAAATATTGTGGACAAATTTTGGATAAAACCTAAATTACCAATTTACCATAGCACGTAACACGTCTCTCTTCTCCAGTAGAGTACTTGCGACTCTCTCATTGAATTCCGTCATTGTCACGCGTCCTCAAGCTCTGTCGAGTCGCCACTGTCGCACCTCTCTCTCCCTCGAATACCTTCTCCCCTTCCTTCGTCTTGACCCTCCTCCCCCTCCATCGCCTCCCCTGGACTCCTCCTCCTCCTCCTCCTCCTCCGCTCGGTCTCCTCGACATCAACAATGCCAAGACAATTTCGAAGCTTTATAATAATAATAATTCTTTAAACAAACCTTTGATGAGAATATTCAATTTCGCAAAGAGGATCCGAGATCGCTATATCTATCGACTTGACAAAAGGATAATCAGTTTCGGAGCTTTCTTATCCAATTTAAATCCAATAAGCTTCTTGTAAATCCTTTAATTGAAAATCTTCCTCACTTTCAGGCTTGAACTGACAAAATTGTTTCTTGTTATTTATTGTTACTAATTACTGTTTTTTTAATATATATATAGAGAAATGCTATGGTGCATCACGATGGATTGAGGCTTTTGAACATCGAGACCATATCTGTTGATAGTTTTATAGATCGACAAATCTAACTAAACCAATCCAATTTATATATTGAAATCTCATTACAAATCAAATTTTATATTTTTTGAAATATTTTTACTATTTTTTTCGAATTTTTTAAAACCTGCCATTTTTTTAATTTCCTTATTATTAATTGGTATAAAAAAAAAAGGAAAGTTTTAGAAAATTAGAAAAAAAAGTAAAAAAAATTAAAAAAATATAAAATTTGGTTTGTAATGAGATTTTAATATGTAGATTGGATTGGTTGAATTAGATTTGTCAATTTGTAAAACGGTTGACGGATAATAATCACGATGTACAAAAGCCTTAATACATCACGATGCACCATAGCATATCTCTCTTTCTCTCTATATATATATATTGAGAGTTTTTTCAGAAAAAAGAAAGAATTTTTTAGTAAAATGTCGAATCAAATAATTTAAGTCCAAATCGTCTTCGTTTTGTCGGTATAATTGGATAATACTATCCGATCTGGACTGTGAATTTAAGATTGGACGATCATAATTTAAGCCTACTCCCTAGTAATTTTTTAAGCTATATCTGATAGTAAAGTTGAGTTGACCGCTCGTACCAGTAAAGTTGTACTGTATGGCTGGTAGTTCAAGAAGAAAGGCTATTGTATACAATTTGAATACCAGATAACATAATCAATTATCCATTACTTAAAATTATACACAAAAAGAACAAAAGTTGATCACTAGGTGAATTAGTCCAAACCTTGGTCTACATGGATAATACATGGATAAACGTTGGACATTAATTGGATAGTAAATGAACTGGACATGGATGGATTATTAATACATATTGTGGACGTGGTGTGGATGTGGACTTTTAACTCTTTATGATTGGATGGAGTTGGACTTCAATTGGAACCGGTCTAGTAGCAACTCTACATATAATGGGGCCTACTTGTCAGAGACGCGTTGATCTTGAGCGCTCTAGCACTATGACCACTGCCTCCAAAGAGAGAGTTGGAGGTGGCGTTTGATCTCCGACGCAGCCTCTCAATAGAGGGAACGGTGATCGGCCTGAGCCTTCTGGCCATGCTTTGAGATTCATGCGAGGTGGTTGTTTGACAAATTGGATGCTGGAGGGAGTGAGCGAGGTACATGCTGGAAATTTAATCAATTGATTAATACCAAATTAAGAAGGTGATAGAGAGAGGAGGAGATGTCAACACAAATTGATTAATATCGAATTATATCAATGCTGGAAATTTTATTTATCATGGCATTTGGGGGAGAGAGAAATGAGGAAAACAAATGGAGGGGAAAAGGAGGAAACGGCGGGAGTGAAGAGGACAAAACCCATCGGGATTAGAGCGGAAGGCCCATAAACTTTGACCAGAGAAAGTTTATGGACTAGCTTCTCAAATTTGTGATTTATTTATAAACTTTGACCAGAGAAAGTTTATTGGTTTGTTTAGACTTTTGATGATGGGGGTTATCTTGTTGGTTATTTTAGTATGGCCCTTATCACAATGGCAATTTTTTTAACACGGTAGTTCATTTCGTTTCATTTCATTAGAATATTTTTTATCAAAATGGATGGATTTGACATCATTTGATTAGAATTTCTATGGGGTCGTTTGGATGTGTCCGGAATTTGGGGATTTTCCAATTCCGGGCATAAATTTTAATATAAACAATTCATCTCTCTCACAAAGTTACACACTTCCCAACGAAAATCCTTATTCCTTCCTAGAAATTGGCTATTCCTAACCCATCCAAACGACCCCTATGTTATTAGACCCAATGAATTCTTGAGAAATCAATGAAATGAAATCTCATGTAAAAATCATTTTGATCGGGGCATGTGTTTTTACTTTTGATTGATTGAATATTGCTTTTTGTTTTTTTTATGCTAATATTGGGCTCTCTGAATGCTTAAATTAGTATAACTTCTATTTTTTTTGGGCCTTCATAGGCACTGCTTTTGTTGGTTTTGGGCATCTAGCTAGGGACAGGTTCCTGAACAAGTCAATTTCGCCTATTTATTTATTTTTTCTTTCTTTCTTTCTTTCTAAAGCTTTGACATGTTGAACTGACTCTAGCCCGTCAATTTAGAGATGTCAACATAATGCCGTTTCGGACGTTTCCGTTCTATTCTGTTCAAAACAGAACATAAACGAAAGAAAAAATGGTTTCGTTTTTAGAAACGGAATGGAATGAAACTGAATAAATGAAACTGAATATTATATCGTTTAACTGAAACAGAATGCGAAAATAAGAAATTGGATCATTGAAAAAGGAATAGAAACGGAATAGAATTTTCGTTTAACGAAATGAAACAAAGACCATTTTTGTTTCGTTACCTAGAACAGAATGATAATGGAACATGTATGTTCCAAGTTTGACACCCCCGCTTCTATTACCCTAAAAATGAAAAATTGCAACCATTTTCGAAGGTTTAATCGATAAGATGTTAAATGGATATGGTCTTTCCTCACCTACCTTCAAGTGAAAAATATAATTGGAGAAATTTGAAAAATAATAGCACGTAGAGCTGTTGTACTTGAACAACCAATGTCGTGATGAGTACATATGCATGGTATATATTTGGAATAAATTACTCTTCGTGAAAGATCTTTTAATTTGACATAAAAAGGCACACATTTCATGCGAACTCAACAAATTTATGTCCAGTGGCCCGCATGTTCTAAGAACATTACAAAATTATAGTAGACGTCAGATATAAACTCCAGATATGGAAAACATTATATATATAAATAAAAAAAAAAATCTGCTATTAAGCCATAGTAGAGATGAGATGGAGGAAACTTACCAACCGACCACTGCCTATTATCCCACCGCTTTTTTCTCGTTCCACAGAAATTTTCATTTGTATAATTTCCTATATCGATAATTTTTTTCACGTGTGTATTTTTTAAAAAAATATTTTATCGATGAGAAATAAATTTTGAATACCAAATCATATTATTATACTTCATATCGATAATGAACTATTTTAATAAATAATAATACAATTATTAAGGGTAGGAACCTATTAATGATGAACTAAGTTATCAATTTGGGTAAGTCGGTAAGACTAGCCTGTGTCTATATCTACATTAACCCCCCCCCCCCCCCCCCCCCCAAAAAAAAAAAATAGTGAGTTCATCACTTTCGTATTTCAATTCAGCTGATGATCAGGAAGCATTCTAAATCTCAAAACCTTCACCTTTTAGTTGCATAGATACCCTTTTGTCAAATTCTGACAAACTCATACAAAGAAAATCATCCGACAATTATGAATGACGTCGCAGCCCACTGTTTCTCTTAAAGATGCCAAAATTTGTAAATAGGGCGCCGGACAATAGGAATTACATTGGTGCACTTTTTACCTTCCAATGCAAATTATCCCTTCAAACCAACATTTTAAAGAAAACTATTTGTTGTCTAGAATACACTCTTAAGATTGATTAAAATAGGCTACACTCGTGCAAGGATTTTCCTGATGAGATAAAAATATAGTAACTCTATATTGTAAAATTATTATCATACGCCAATGAGTGATAATTAAAGTTTCAAGTGCCAATAAACTTCTAATTACAAGCAGTACACAACTTCGTACGTGTTCCATACCAGTTCATACATTTTTTATAGACAAATATAGAGCACGAAGGAATAAAAAGTGGAGATCAAAGTATATTTACAAAATCCAACTAGCTAGTACTATAAATCAACCCTACTACTCTTTTGTTCCAGATTGGCTGATATGAACCAGTTACGGTGAATGCACCTATGGTACCGATACTGGTACTGGTTCTGGCTTATGACCTACAGGAGGAAACAAAGTTCCTGAACTTTCCTCCACAGGGAGCGGGTTTCGGCCTTCTCTGAGATGACTCAATCTCTCCTGGGCCCCACCACGCAGCTTTTCCAGTCTAAGACCAGCTCCTCTTTGCATTTTATGCACCTTTAGTATGTTGAACAATCCTCCTACAAAGAATAAGAGGCTTCCAAACATACATAACCAAGCCCAGCTCTTTGCCTACATACAAATTTGTCCTGTTAAGCCTAATAAGATTAGTCAAAACCAAGGAACAAAGTAACCGAATTTCCTCAAGTTACTGGGTGGGCCTTCTGGTGGTATCTATGTCCATTACTAAATTTCACAAGTCATAAACAACAAAAATAAATTTACATAATTTGTCCAGCATTTAATTTTAAGGCATTAGTCACAGCGAACAAAGAAAAGTTACTGAAGTTTGGTAACTATTTTGGGATCTCGTATTGTATATAAACAGTATTCTATTCTGCCTTCAATTCTGACCTATTCTACCTTTTCTCTTAACTGCCTTTAGATGAAAATGTATGTCGGGACTTGAATTGAGGTTAATTAGACAGAATTGAACTCTGTTTACACATAAATTGACAGTTTAGCAAACAGAGATATTCTTTTGTGAACACAGAAGATTAATTTGACAGGGAAAATAAAGTTTGTGCGCAACCCTGGGAAAACTTGATTGCATATAAGGTTGCAACTTGCAACGACTAATTAAAGATGGATTACCCTGAATCACTGAAGGTTACTACAGGTTTATCGAACTGATATTTCTTTATAAATAGAAAATTGAGGAATCCAATAAGCTGCACACCAGTATTGCTGTTCCACCATCGCAAACGTGATTCTGAATTTGCGACTACCTTACCAGAACTATAGTAACTAATTTTCTCAGTTTGTCCCAATCTTTTCAACATCTGTCAAGTTATGGTGCTTGGGGATGAGCTCTTTCAGGATGAAATTATGAAGACGCAATATGATTAACACATCTCTAATTACAGAAATTTACATGTAAATTATACATAACAGGAGGTGCATTTAAAAGGTAATGATTATTTTTAGCAAAGCCCTGATATTAACTGATCCATCCACTTGATCGAATATAATCAATCCAGAATGACATAATGCAATTACAAGTTCTTTTCAATGCTCATAATGCAATTACAAGTTTTTCATAATGCTCATAATAGAATATTGCAATTACAAGTTGGATAAGAATTCACTAGCTTTTTCTTATTACAGCGTATTTGCAAACACAAAGTTTGATCGTACAACCCTTTATGCTCTGGTTCTGGTAAAAATTGGTCGTTGTTTGACAATTCCAAAATTGAACTTCCAAAAGACGTGAAACCATGATGAAAATTTAGTAATTTACACACGATATTCGAGGCTCACATTAATGGTTGCCTAATTAAACCATATGCTGAATTAATACCACTACTACGCTTATCTATAAGTAATATAACTTCAACTAACTAAATTGATACTCACCACTATGCTTGAGCCCCATTGGTCGACATCAGCATATGCATGTCGTCTATTGAAGAAACCACCCACAAAGAAGAGAAGGCTACCCATGAGGAATGGCACATGCACACTAGTTTGTAGAATTTGGGTTTGGCTATCAGCCCTCTCATAGATTTGGCAGCCATTATGGACGGAACCAAAAACCCACAAAAGTGGGCCTGCAATCAAGCAGTTTGTGGCATGTCGTCTCAGTTTGTCATCATAACCTGTGTCTAGCTGAAATTTTTTTATGCTTAGTCAAGATAGATCTAAGTAATAATTCAGATAAAACACATAATTTAGTTGCTCATTCAAAACCGTTTCAAAGCCTCCTAATGTCAGAAAAGCTTTCAAAACAAATGTGCAAATCAAAGAGACACGAGATTATTTTGTGGTGCAAAAACAACAGCACCGTTTTCTGGTTTTCTTCTCACATTTATTCAAAGCATACATTACAAAATATAGTAATCTATTACCCTAATACAAATTTAACTAAAATGACAAGTAGTTTCCTATTTTCTACTTGTCTAATAAAGAAACAGAAATAACAAATTGATCTCTTAAACAAATAATCTAAATTCAGCAATCAGATACCAAAAACAATTAAAGTGTCCATATACTAACATAACAGCCTCAATTCTGTCTGGATACCGACACAACAGCTTACATCTTACATTCTCCCCCCTAAGCTTGTTGTGTCTTCTTGATGATCTGCACACCTATCTTTTCCCTTAGCTCTAAGAATCTGACTCTCCCTAGTGGCTTGGTTAGTATATCAGCGAGCTGATTATTTGTCCCAATATGTTCAACCTCTACTTTCCCTTCCTCTACACATTCTCTTATGAAATGGAACCGAGTGTCAATATGTTTACTTCGATCATGAAACACAGGATTTTTACATAGTGAAATTGCAGATTTGTTATCAATTTTGAGCTTTATCTTCTGAGGTAAATGATTCAAGAAATCTGCACGCAGTGACTCTAACCATACTCCTTGACACGCTGCTGATGCAGCAGCTATGTATTCAGCTTCACATGATGATAAAGCAACCACCTTTTGCTTTCTTGAGAACCAGCTGATTAAGTTGTCTCCGAGGAAATAAACCACTCCTGTAGTACTCTTTCTGTCGTCCAAATCACCGGCCATATCGCTATCAGAGTAGCCTACCAAATGCTGATTTTCCTTGAAATTCTTCACATAACAGCATCCCAAATTGATAGTCCCTTTTATGTATCTCAAGATGTGCTTTACTGCAGTCATATGCTCAATCTTAGGTGACTCCATGAACCGACTGACAATTCCCACCGAGTATGCTAAGTCAGGCCTTGTGTGTAGCAAATATCGAAGACTTCCCACTATGCTTCTATACTTCCTTTGATCCACTGGTTCCGATTTACTATTCTTACTCAGTTTCAATTTAGCTTCCATGGGAACAAGTACTGGATTGCATTCCTCCATTCCACATTCCTTCAAAATTTTCTGAGCAAAATTTTCTTGGCACAAAGTTATCATACCAGCAGTTTGGGTCACTTCTATGCCGAGATAGTAAGTTAATAGACCCAAATCACTCATTTTGAATTTTGCCATCATATCCAGCTTAAACTTTGCAATCTCTATCTCACTGGTGCCTGTAATCAACAAATCATCCACGTATATTCCCACCAAAATGATTTCCTCCCCTCTCTTTCTTCTGTACACTGCATGTTCTAGCTGCCTTCTTTTAAAATTCATAGACTTCAAGGTATTATCAAGTTTTGAATTCCAAGCTCGTGGAGCCTGTTTCAAACCGTATAATGCCTTGTGTAGTTTCAGCACTTGATGCTCTTTGCCACTTTCTTCAAATCCTGGCGGCTGTGATACATACACATCTTCACTCAATTCTCCATTTAGAAATGCTGATTTCACGTCCATGTGATGCATTAGCCACCCTTGCTGCACTGCAACTGCTGCAATCAACCGCACAGTTTCCATTCTTGCTACTGGAGCAAAAACTTCTTCAAAATCAATTCCTTGCTGTTGTACATACCCCTTTGCTACAAGTCGTGCTTTGTATTTTACTAATTTACCCTCAGCATCTTTCTTTAGCTTGAAAACCCACTTCAGTCCTATAACCTTTTGACCAAAAACTGGTTCAACTAAGCTCCAGGTTTTGTTTTCTTGAATTGCTTTAATTTCATCCACCATTGCTCTCTTCCAATTCTCATCTTCAATTGCATCAACAAAACTTCTTGGTTCTTCCATTCCAATCATACAAACATCCATGTAATTCAACTCAATTGGTTCTGTTTCATTGTATATGTCTTCTAAGCTTCTTAATCTCACTGGTGTTCCGTGTGATTCTTCATCAAAATCCTCAAACTCATTGTGAAGTCTATTTTCACCAAGATCTGATCCTGCAGTTGATGACTCAAAACCTATCTGCTCTTCTTCATCGCCTCCAAAATGGTATTCAGGTTCCAGCTCACTTTGTGTGTTATACTTTTCTTGATTCACACTAAAACTGGTACCATTAGGAACACTGTGTTCACCTTCTTCTTTCTTCCAGTCCCATTTTTTATCTTCCTCAAAAATCACATCTCTAGTTATGTGAATTTTCCTTGTGTTAGGATTATACACCCGATAAGCCTTAGTCCCCTTTTCATATCCAAACAATACCATTTGTGCACTCCTATCTTCAAGTTTTGATTTCTGAGGATTTCCTACTTTCACATGCACCAAACTTCCAAATACTCTAAAATGATCAACTTTAGGCTTTCGATTATTCCATGCCTCATATGGTGTAACTCCCTCCAAGCTCTTTGTTGGTGCACGATTCAATATGTAAACTGCAGTGGTCACTGCCTCTCCCCAAAATTTTGAAGGAATTTCCTTACTTTTCATCATACTTCGGGCCATTCCCAAAATTGTCTGATTTCTTCTTTCAACCACCCCATTTTGCTGTGGAGAGTATGGTGCAGTCAAATACCTCTTAATTCCTTTTAATTTGCAGTATGCATCAAACTCAGCTGATCTAAACTCCCCTCCCCGATCAGTTCTAAAAGCCTTTACCTTTGCATTTTTCTCAATTTCAATAACCTCTTTTACTTCCTTAAATGCAGGAAAAGCTTTGTCTTTAGTTTTGATCAGCTGAACCCACATATATCTACTAAAATCATCCACCAAAAGAAGAAAATAGTTGTTACCTCCTGGAGTTGAAGGAATGATAGGCCCACACAAGTCTCCATGGATCAGTTCCAACACTTCATTTGCCCTGAAAGTTGCTTCTCCAGGGAATGATAACCTTCGTTGCTTACCCACCATGCACCCTCTGCACACACCTTCTTTGCATTCAATTTCTGGTAATCCTTCCACCATATTTTCTTGACTCAGCTTTCTTAAAGACTGGAAGTTGATATGACCATATCTTGCATGCCACCTCTGTGAAGTAGTCTCAACACTTGTTTTTAAACAAATTGATTTTACCAAATCAAACCTGAGAGTGTATAATCTATTTTTTGTTCTTTGAACTTTAATGATCAGCCTTCCATTCTTGTCAAACACCTTTAGATTTCCATCCTCGATTTTCACTTTGCAACCTCTCTCTTCGAGTTGACCCAAGCTGATAATATTACTAGTCAGTTTTGGAATGTAGTACACGTCGGGTATTGCCCTCTGCTCCCCGGTACGTCCCTTTATGACAATTGTGCCACGTCCTCCTATCGGCACCTCTGACCCATCTCCAAGCTTCACCTTTCCTTGAACAGTTGTGTCAAGATTCATGAGATGTTCTCTACAGCCAGTCATATGGTTACTCGCTCCAGAATCCAAATACCAAATTTTTTCTCCTGTTTCTGCAATGGTTCCCATGTATAGATTTTCAGTCTTCTTAATGTCATTAACCCTTGCACCGTATGTTCTTTGAATTTTAATCACCTCATGCATCAATAGTGCTGGCTCTTCTTCCTCTTTCTCTACTAAATTTATCTTTTCTTTCTTTGGTTTCCTGCACTCTGATGCAAAATGACCATAGATTGAACAATTGAAACACTTGATTTTTGATTTATCAAACTTTCTGAATGGTTTCTTTTCTGATTCTTTTTTCTTGTCAGAAAATTCACCACTTCCTTTCTCTTTAAGTGATAGTGCCTCCCATTGTGATCTTGTTAGTAAAACATTCTCACCTTCACGAGCCTCCCACTGTGATCTTGTTAGCATCAGTTTTTCATTCTCTTCCTTTTGAGGTTGCCTACCCTTCAAGCTTTCTTCAAATACTCTCAATCTTCCAACCGCTTCTGCTACAGGCATCACAGATGTATCACCCCATTGTTCTATGGTTCCGATGATTGGCAAAAATTTATCTGGTACAGCACTAAAAAGCCTTTCCACAACAACACTCTCCTTCAACTCCACACCCAGAGACCTAATTTCACCTACTATGCTCATCAGGTCTTGAGAAAAATCACCAATACTTGTCATCTCTGACATACTTAATCTATCAAATTGCCTTTTTAATACCTGCGCCCTTGCTTTTCTGACGCGATCTTCTCCTATACTCATCTGCTTGATGGTCTCCCAGGCCTCTTTTGCTGTTTCCTTTTCAGCAATCGCCATGATCACAGCGTCTGGTATTGACTGGGAAATTGCAGCCAAAGCAGCCTGGTCCTTTTCTTTTGCAGCCTGCTCCTTGCTATCCACTGCATCCCATACACCAAGATTTCCCAGGATGATTTTCATCTTTACTGCCCACAAACCGTAGTTCGCATCGTTCAGCATTGGATACTGAATTGGTACGATTATTCTCGTAGGTGGGTTAGGTAGTGTTTTATCTCCATCTTTAGTGTCGTTTGCCATGCTTCAAACCTCAGGGCTCTGATACCAAATGTCAGAAAAGCTTTCAAAACAAATGTGCAAATCAAAGAGACACGAGATTATTTTGTGGTGCAAAAACAACAGCACCGTTTTCTGGTTTTCTTCTCACATTTATTCAAAGCATACATTACAAAATATAGTAATCTATTACCCTAATACAAATTTAACTAAAATGACAAGTAGTTTCCTATTTTCTACTTGTCTAATAAAGAAACAGAAATAACAAATTGATCTCTTAAACAAATAATCTAAATTCAGCAATCAGATACCAAAAACAATTAAAGTGTCCATATACTAACATAACAGCCTCAATTCTGTCTGGATACCGACACAACAGCTTACATCTTACACCTAACACGTACCACATTTCAATAAATTTATTGGACATACATACTATTATCACCCCATTTAGCTTACGCACATCTAACACTAACAATATCAAGGCATCAGGAGAAAAATAAAAATAGAGGCAAGGTGCTCAGACTTAGGTATCAACTTGGCTTATAATGAAATGGTGTACTTGTGGGTTCATTTATTAATTTGTTTCTCACGTTATTAATAGTCACAGTAATTTTATTGCAATCTCTACGAGCATCAATATTGGTATATCATTGTCATCGTTTGTTGAACCTTACAAAATATACGGAACTTTCAGCCTGTTCTGATTCACAACAAAAGCAATGACAATATCTCAATAAGAAACAAAAAGGGACTAGAGAGAAAAAATGAAAAATTAATATAAATAAATTAGCCCACAATCTTTTGATTACCATACCTGACTGAGTAGAAGTACCACTCCTACAAAACTCACAACTGACCCAACAGCCTGGAGAAATGGCACGAGAAGCTCCACAAGCCCAAGTTGTATATCATACCGAACCATCCCGATTCGATAACCTATACCGGCCATATGTGCAAATAGGTCGTGCAAATTTGTCGCTCCGACAAGAGCCAGGCCGATCAGCACAACGACCAGACCGCCTTTGCTAACACCGGGTAACTGTGCCGTGAAACCGGCAAAGAGGAGGAAAACTGCTAAGAGATAGAGACCCGAGTTAACGTACTCCCATCGGATGCGGTTGTTGTGGGGTCCATACAGGCGGCTCTCCCTGGCTGAAGCGAGCTTCACCATTATCAATTACTGAAAGAGAAGATGAGAAGGTTGGGAAGTTTGAAAGTTTTGTATGGTTATATATTGAGGGTTGTATTTGAAAAAGTGCACGGTAACTAAAGCGGCTGGTGGAGGGAGAAGATGAAGGTTACGTGGCAACATGCATGGAGGGAGGGGAGCAATCGAGGAGCTGCGGCTTGAGTCTGAAAAGATAGAAACAAATTACCAAAAAAAAAAAAAGGAAGAAAAGAAAAATAAGGATCAAACAAATTAAGAATCTACAATAAAATATTCAAATGTATCAGCAATTCAGCATTTATATCCTTCAGTTTTTAAGGTAATTCTAAGATATCGAAATTAACAATTTCATGAAATAAAGAAATAAAAATACAGGAATAAAGTTAAAAATGTACATAAAATTAGATCGTTCAACTTTGAAAAACGTGATGTTTAATTAAAATTATTTCCATATCTTATTAATTTTGGCTATTTTTTTAAGGAAAATATTTATGAAGCTTCAAATTTTGTAATTTTATTGATCGTAAAATTTTCATTGATTAATTGAACTTTATTTCAGCTTAGGTTTTGATCAACTTAGCAGAAAAAAATTAATATTTTAAAATGCTTATAATATATAATTTAATTTTAAATAAGTCTTACAATCATTACAAAAGAAATCCGTTTAACTTCAGTGACAGAAATTTATAATTCATAATAAATGAAGTCTATAATGAAGCGGATAAACAACTAATGAACATCTATCTTATCGCATGTGTTAGTCGACTGTAATGTCACTGATAGTAATATAGGATCAGTATTAATTTATATAATTTCTGTGATTACATTGACGTATATATTGTTATGTTAGAATTAACGACGACTGAAGAGCATATTTTTGTGGATCATTGATGAAGGGAATAGGGACCTTTTTGACATGAGTCGACTGCAAATCTGTAATGTCACATGACAGTGACACTGACCCGAAAAAATCAAATATACGTTTACTGTTCATTCAAATTTCAAAAATCAAATAAAAAAATTCTAAATTTTAAAAATAACGTTGCAAGATCAGATTCCTGAAATCCGATCCTACAAATCGCTTTCATCGGATTCTCGGATACTGATCAAAGCTTAGATCGGATTCCAGGAATCCGATCTAATATTTTTCCATTAAATCACTCTTTCCTTCCTTTTTTGACTTTCTTTTTTCTCTCTCCAATTAAAATCGGGACCCACAAAAACTTTAGCCCAGAAAGTATGCGCAGGGAATATTTAGAGGACAACACTTTGTTAAATTTTTTTATTTGCATTTTTGCTTTTTAGCCCTCAATTTGTTTTATTACAAAATATATCATTAGTGATTAGAAATTAAACATAATTTAAACATCTATTATAAAAATATGTGTATAATTAAATTATGCATGTTAAATACATAATATATGTGTATAATACTTACTTTATACATATATATTATATATAATTAAATTAGGCATGTTGAAGAGTTATACATATTATTGTATATAATTAAAATATATGATACATAATATATATGTATAAAGCTATTCAACATGCATAATTTAAGATATAAAAGATTTTTAATGTATAAATATATATATAAGATTTTTTATATACATTAAATATACATACAAATATATATGTGTAAAATTAAATACGAATGAAAGTATTACACATGTCATGATATAAATTATATTTAATTTTATACATATATTATATTTATAATTATACATATTTGTATGTATATAAAAAGTATTTTCTATATTTATATGTAGATTTATTTATACATTAAATTTTTTTATATATTATAATATCTACATTTAATGTATAACAAAAAAATTTTATTGGACTATTTTGTAAAAATAATAATTTTAGGGTCATCGGCGAATAAATTCAATAAAAATATATTCAATTTTTTCGCCGATGACCCTAAAATTATTATTTTCACAATATAGTCCAATAATTTTTTTTTTGTTATTATTTTTATATACATTAAATATACATACAAATATATATAATTATAAATATAATATATGTATAAAATTAAATATAACTTATATTATGACATGTGTAATATTTTCATTCGTATTTAATTTTGCACATACATATTTGTATGTATATTTAATGTCTAGAAAAAATCTTATATATATGTATATTTATTTATACATCAAAAATCATTTACATCTTAAATTATGCATGTTGAATAGCTTTATACATATATATTATGTATCACATATTTTGTTAGAGATATGTCCTAGAAGCCAATCAATTTATGGCTGCTTCTATAGTTTATGTTATTGATGATGTTTGATCATTTGTTCTTCGATTTATTTATTGACAGTTTATTCAGGTTGAGGATCTGAATTGTGGATCACTGTAGTTCATTTATAATTAAATGACAATAATAAATCGAAATTGTCCATAGTCTTGATAATTAACAAGGAACATTAATTATCAGATAAGACTAGTATACAAGTTAAGTGATGATTAAGTTCTACAAATCATAAGTAAGGAGTTACTAACTTAATTGTATATGTATATGTTACTGGAACATAGTACAGGACATGACCCAATGAAATAAATATATGGATTGTGTTATGTGTCATTATTTATTTCATACGTGTTTGATTCTGAGTTGGAGATAGTTCAGTTTCTCCACATGAGGATAGGTTCTATAAATATCGTCTAACGCTGATTCCTGATAAGGGCTGCTATACGGACTTTATTTATGTTCTCTTGAATTGTGCGGGGAGAAACTGGTCATCAAAACAACCGTATGTCCCTCGTTAGTTCACCTAACGAGTGATGATATCCACTGGGCCCCTTGATGGAGATGGATTGCTTACTAGCAACTTATGCAATCATCTCTAGATCAAGAAACGTATAATCTGCAAGAATGACACATTCCTATCTTGGATTATACAAGGATATCATGTGACATAAGAATCAAAACAATAAGATATCATTTCTTATGCAGGATTAAAGCAGTGTATTGGTACAGTGTTTATTTATGCGAATTAGGAATCATAACGTGTTGCTAGATACCGCTTATGATTATTGGAAATAAATAACGATTTATTTTCATGGCCAACATAACATAAATCCACAAAGGGTCATACAAATAAAGTTTTAACCAACAGTGCATTATTTATTTATTTGCAGCAGTGAATGCAATAAAAAATATGATAGTTTGATTAATTAATTATATACCGTTGCGAACCGTTATAATTAATTAAATAAAAAAAGAATCATATAAAAATAAATTAATGCATATGCTAATCCCAAAATAATTATCAATAGGTTGATAATGAATTTTATTCAACATACTTTAATTTAATTGGTTGAATTAAATTAAAGGTATGGACTTTAATTTATTGAGTCTAATTAAATCTAAATAAAAAGCAATTGAGGTGGGCTATTAATAATTGATTAATATACAAATTAAGATTTGTATAATGGACCCAAAGCCCATTTAAATGGCCGGCCAAATTGGAGACGTTTTTGTCAAATTTGATTAGGGCAAAAAGGTGATATATAAGGACATAATTATGAGATAATTTAGGAACTTAATTTTTCCATTTTTCCCAATTCTTGGCCGCCATTCTCCATCAAAAGAGAAAATTTTCAGATCTGAAATTTTTCTTCTCTCTATTGCTTTTCATTAGGGTATTCATGTGTTGAATATTAGCCACTAATTAAATAGTTAATTTAGTAAAGAAAGGCAACAAGGGATTAGCCTTGTTCTTGTTCTTGCTAGCACAAGAGCCTAGAACTTGGTTAAGACTTTAGGTGGACTCGAGGCAACTAGAGGCAGTCGCAAGGTGACGAGCACCCCACCGACTTCTAAGCAAAGGTCAAGCCTTCTAGTTACGAGACTAGAAGAGGTAAATCCTTCTACCGTTCTTTTAAAGTGTCAACTTGCATAATTATCTAGATCCGTATAATAGCAATTGTAAATTGTTTGTTAATAAGTAATAAAAAAATTTAAATTGTATATGGAATGAGTTTCTAACATATTTTAATTATATACAATAATATGTATAACTATTCAACATGCATAATTTAATTATATACAATAATATATATTTATAATATAAAATATATGATACATGATATATATGTATAAAATAAGTATTATACACATATACAATATTATGTATTTAACATGCATAATTTAATTATATGCTTATATTTTTATAATAGATGTTTAAATTATATTTAATTTCTAATCACTAATTATATATTTTGTAATAACAAAAAAATCGAGGGCTAAAATGTTAGGAACTCAAGTCCATATGCAATTTTAATTTTTATTAACATTTAACAAGCAACTTTCAAGTCATTTAACATATAAAAGGAGAAGCGTAGGGGGTTACCTCTTCCGAAATCATATTCGGAAGGCTTGAATCCAATCTCTTGGAGTCGGTGGCGTGCTCGTCACCCTCTTGACTGCCTCCGTTTGCCTCGAGTCCACAAAGAAGATTAACCAAAGTCTCAAGACAAGTGCTAGCTTATCCGAAACGATAGCTAATTCCCTTTTGATTTCCTTCGCACGATTAACTGTTTAACTGGAAGGAGAATCGCTCAACGCATGAGCTAAGAGAGCAATTAAAAGAGAGCTATCAATGAGAGAAAATAATTTTTTTCTCTTGATGAACAGTAACCGTGAATAGTATTGCGGCCTAGAGAGGAAGAGAGAGAATGTTGGTAGGGTTTGTGCTGACTTATTCCCAAAGAAACAATCAATATATATATGGAACGTTTCCATAATTAGATTTCTCTCTTCCTATTTTCTCCTGGACGAAATTGCCCCTATCATGGCTGAAATTTTCAGCCCTCATGTGGGCCAGGCCACATGATATAATGGCCCATTAAATCACTCCTTTAATTCGTCTCATATCGGACTTTCAGTTCACTGATTAACTAAAAGTCCAATTAACTCAGTATAATAAATATGCATTGAACTAACTTAATTATTAACATATTAATAATTAATTTGGAATTAGCATATGCATTATATTATTTCTATATGATCCATTTGAGTTAATTAATTATAACGGTTCATAACGGTATATAATTAATTAATCAACTTATCATATATTCGCAGTACTCGCTACTGCAAATAAACAAATAATACACGTATGGTTAAAGTCCTATTTGTGTGACCCTTTGAGGATTTATGCTATGTTGGCCATGGAAAATAAATCACCATTTATTTCCATTAATCATAAGCGGTATCTAGCAACACGTTATGATTCCCAATTCGCATAAATAAATACTGTACCAATACAGTACTTCAATCCTGCATAAGAAAAAGTATCTTATTGTTTTGATTCCTATGTCACATGATATCCTTGTATAATCCAAGATAGGAATGTGTCATTCTTGCAGATTATACGTTTCTTGATCTAGAGTTGATCGCCTAGTTGCGCGCATACGATCCAACTCCATCAAGGGGCCCAGTAGATATCATCACTCACTAGATGAACTAATGAGGGACATACGGTTGTCTTGATGACCAGTTTCTCCCCGCACAATTCAAGAGAACATAAATAAAGTCCGTATAGCAGCCCTTATCAGGAATCAACGTTAGACGATATTTATAGAACCTATCCTCATGTGGAAAAATTGAACCATCTCAAACTCGGAATCAAACACGTATGAAATAAATAATGACACATAACACAATTCATATATTTATTTCATTGGGTCATGTCATGTACTATGTACCAGTAACATATACATATGCAATTAAGTCGGTAACTCCTTACCCATGATTTGTAGAACTTAATCATCACTTAACTTGCATACTAATCTTATATGATAATTAATGTTCCTTGTTAATTATCAAGATTATGGACTCTTTAGAGATATTATTGTCATTCTGACGAATGATCCACAGAGATCTACAATTCAGATCCTTAACCTGAATGATCTGTCAACAATAAACTCTAGGAACAAATGATCAAGCATCATCAATAACATGAACTAATATAATAGCCACCAACTGATTGGCTTCTAGGACATATCTCTAACAATCTCCCACTTGGCCTAGAGTCAATCAGAAGTGATTTCTAGCCAATGAAGAATTGAGAACGATGTCATATATCTATATAAATACATGTCTCGAACCTCAAAAGAAATAATACGCTTAAAGCCAGTTACTCATACGTCCATTATGTATGGATGTTCGATAGCATCTCGTATACTGCTTAAGGTAGAGGTTATGTCAGGGTCTTCGCTGTGTTCACGAAACTATCCACTTTTGTTTGAACCTACACATATATATACTCCTATATATATAGTCTTGATCATCATCATATGAGATCAAGTGATACTGTTATAGATCATAGTTGGATCACCAATCAGATATTGGGTTCTTCAAGACTAAGCTATGGTTCGAGATGCATAGAACCATATTAGCTTGACTGAGAACTTCTTGATCTAAACTATTCTCTTTCGTTGCTTCACAAGTTGTTATCTATTTTGCTTTGGTGACGGAAACGGTTGTAATATTCCATTTAGAATACATTCTAAACTTACAACACCACCTTTAAGCAAAATATGTAGCTCAATTGTGATTACATCAATCTTTCGAAATATGGCATTAGTGTAACAACTTACACGAGCTCTTTTTCATCATAGATGAAAAATATATCTCTCTTTCTCATAAGGTACTCGAGAATATCTTTTGATTATTGTCCAAATGCGTGTCTCTTGTATCCATCTGACAACTGTTTGTCATACTTCTTGGATACTACACATTGGGGCATGTGCATAAGTATGGCGTATATTATGAAACTCATAATGAAAGAATGCTTGAACTGTTTCATGCACTTCTTCTCGAATTGAGTTGCAATAAACCGAATTAAACTCAAGTTATATGCCATATGACGCGGTTCGACATAAAGTCTAGCTTTCATGTTTCTAGAACTCTTCGTCATTATATGCACATTCGCCGAAACCTAACATCCATCATAATCTATCTCCATAGATTTTGTTTCCTAGGATTTAGGTGATCTTGCCCAAGAAATCATTCTTCAATGAGATCTTGACAATATTCATTTAATCAATGTTATTTTCCAATTAATATCCAGTTATCTTGTACAATACAGATAACACAATTATGCTCCCACTGAATATCTTGTCTATACAAGATACTTTTGACGAAGATCAACTCCTTGACTTCCTTGTCAAAATATTTATTCCCCAGTACTCTCTTCGATCCACTAATGGATCCTTGAAGTACGCATATGTTTCTAGCAATACATCAATCAAGACCTCGATTTGTATCAAATACATATTTTTTTTCATTCAATCAATAAAGACGGTTTTGATGTATCTTTCCATATATCAATATATATGAAATGCAACTATTGCTAGAATGATCTTTATTGACTGACTTATAAATAGCTACAAGTGAAAAGCCATGCTTTGTACATAGTCAACTCGTCATCGACTTAGACATAGCCACAAGCGTGAAGCTGTGCTTTGTACATAGTCGACTTGCCATCCATGTCAATCTTTCCTTTAAAGATCTGAATGTTTTTGATGGATTGCTCCTTCATGAACATCAACAACGGTCCATACCTTATTGTTACACATGGATTGCACTTAAAGATCACATGGGTTCAAACCATACTTGTGGAATCGGGTTCTTCCATCGGTTCTTTAATTATCAACGGATCCTCATATGCCAGGTACGAGGATGTCGTGATGTCTATGCACCTTTCGGTTAGACAATCACTTTCGTTGACCTTTTGTAGGATTAGTGCTCGATGTTCATGAACCTCTTCCACAACGATTTGTAAAATAAGTTCTCGATCCTCGTATGTACTGAGTTTCTCAAACATCATCAGCTCGTGAGATGTTTAAGTCATCATTAGAAGCGAGCGTGCTAAAGAACTTCTTCCTTTCACAACGGCTTGTGAATGAAGTTTCGCTCAACTCTCACTAAGCACTATGTATGGAGTAACAAGTTTTCCATAAAGGATACTTCTTTTAGTGACACATAAACTCCTTTATGCTCACCTTACTCCCACTACTTTATCTTAAGAACGTTATTCTCCATGACTATGTCATGATGATCAACAACTAGATTGTTCTTACCATGTTCGTAGAAGTAGTACCTTTCGGTTAGTTTAGGCATCCTGCAAAATATTAAGCGTCATATTTGGGTCAAAGCTTATTAATCAACAAACCTTGAAATAAGCTTCTTAACACAAAATTTGAGAAATAATGTACTTAGATATCAAATCTCGTAAGATATATTTCTCAATAGACTTCGATGGAACATTATTCAGTGTAAACAATATTGTCTTCAAACATAAGTCCCTAATATGAGTCAAATAAGTCAATTTGATTTATTATCGATCGAACGATATCAAATAGTGTTCGATACCTTCATTTTTGGACACACTATTTTCACAATGTTCCTCATGGAGTGAGTTATGAAACGACTTTCACACTCTTTAGATAATATCTCAAATCATATGACTTAACTATTCACCATGATCAATTGTAAGACTTTTCTTTTCTTGAACGGTCTCTTAACTTCACACTTGAACTCCTTTGAACTAGTCAAAAAGTTCACACTCATACCTTATCAAATAGATACGTTAATATCTACTTTGATCGTTGGCTAAGTGGTAAAGTCTCAATAACCTTTCAGTACACAAGTACTTATAGGTCTACATACATCGACATGTATAAGTCATAATCAAGTTACTTGTCCTTGAACCTTTATAGGTCAAATGCGCTTTTGTCATCTAACAAACATGATTGGCATATCTCTATTGATTCGAAATCGAATTGAACCACGAGTTCCACGCTATGTAGACTCTCATAATACGATTCTCGTTTATGTATGACTAAGCGGTCATTTCACATGAAAGTCGAACACTTTATGTGAAATCTTACGCATCCTATTTGTCATTCAAAACTCGTTTATCTATTTCAAGCATATTCAAGGAATACGCATGAAATCATATAAACAAATCCATAATAAAAGAACATCGCTTATCTTTTACAAAACGTAATCATCCATCATCTATATGAAATGGAGATAAAGTTTTAGAATGTAAGGAACGAGGTACTCGACCTACAGTTCCTATTAGTAAAGACAACTCTACGTAACCAATGGTAGTGGCTTAAACGAATAAGCCATATCCTTATACGGAGTTTACTTTACTAATCTCGAGCTTTCTCTCACTCTTCATTGCCTACACATTTCATTAAATGCGAGCATACGAACTAGTACTAACTTACTGGTATGAATTTAGAGATATCGAGATAATTTGAACGACAAATACTTTCGAAAGTTTAGAACATTTCCAACACAATAATCATGGTACTTCGGACAACCTTTCAAATGCCTCCATAAATGGCAAATGAAACATCTCATGTGACACATGTTCACAATTGAGAGTCTCGAAGTCTCAACTCAAACTTAAGCGAAGTATTTCTTAAATACTTAGCTAATTACCATTTGCACAAACAAGTTTGCGAAATGTAACATCATTTCCTTCATTTAATTAGGAATAGATAGCATGACAATATCAACAGTCCTTGATATCGGAGATCTAATATCTCTAGTTGCCAAATAGCTACTCAAACCTTTCGGTTCGTAAGCCATTGAAACCTTCATGTACCTTCTCAAAAGAAGTCTCTCTTACTTAATTCATGCTCCATTACTCGATTATAAATGATTGACTCAACATCTACTTTCTCTAAGAACTCCTTCTTGAGTAAGTGAATGCGAGCGTAGGAATCATATCTAGTCCGTATGAATTCTCCAATTCAAAGATTTAGAGATCCTAAAATGAGGATATCGGCATCCGCTTTATTGAACAACTTTTCGTAAAAGTCAATCAATCATTGCGATGCTACGTTCGGAAAGTTGAGAAAAGTTTTGGAAATTAACATGCTCAAGTTTCTTTTCACAAGAACATATCTTAGGAATCGGTATTACTTCTCTAAGTAAATACCTTTAGAAACGAGTTAGTTCAAATTCAAAGATTGATCGCAACGAAATTAACACATTTAGTATCTATCACAATTTCAATTTAAGGTCATTTAGTTTATGCAATGTTTTATTTATAATGATAAACAAAACTCCCGCTACATTTATTTAATGTCCCAAATGTAGTTGGTTTTCCAAGATCTTCGTTTTCATCAAGCAGAACCTGCTATGGCACGTCACCCTACTCAACTAAACAAGGTAGGTTCTCCAACCAATCATATCAACCATATGACTCTTGGTTTGTGAATATCTATATATTTACAAACTTCGCCCCGATGTCCAAACTTTAGTTGGGTCAATCGATAAGCAACCTCTCTCTATTTGCTTCTAACAAATCTATTTATATGTACCCCGACTTCCGCATGACAACCATGACGTCCGCTTGGGCGGACCGCGCCATGAGAGGACAAGCGACGTGAAGGGGATAGAGAGAAGGAGGGCGGTCGACTTAATCAAATTAATTGGGACATTATGCGACTTTGTTTGATGGTCGTGTCAACATACACCCATACCTATCCTATGACATTTCATAGCATGCAAAAAATCACATAACAATAAGCATCTCAAATACAAACATTGTTGTGGGTTTGTATGGCTCCAGCTTGCATATTAGTCTTCGCCGCATCTCCATGTAGCAAGACTAATCTAATTCAAGCCCTCCCACTAATTATATTGATCATATCCTATAATTAATGGAAATAGATACATGTGAAAAAATTCTAATTCCCTCCTAGGCCTTAGGGGCATGCAAGCCTCACAAGTTACATTAAAATTAATCAAAATTAATTAATGGCACCAAAGGCCGCATTACACACATTCACACATGCATACATTTACAAACCACAAGGCATTGAAATCTTGAGCCATACTAAACCCACGATCCTCCTACAAAACAGAGTTAGCACATATACAATATATATGTTCACTTGTTCTTAATTAACTTCATTAATTAGAGTCTTTGTGTATGCTTGCGCCCGTTTTTCAAATGCAAAAAGGCTTAACATTACAACTACTTGTTTAAACCTTTGAAATTTAATCAACAATCCAAAAACAGAAAGGAAGATATTTAAGGAGTGTTCTAATTAACATTTCAATTAATTTGATTAATTAGAATATATTTTAACTAATTAAAATAAGCAATTTGAGACCCGATAAAATCCGATATTTTTCGATCACCAAAAAATCCGAAATAAATCCAGAGAGCTCCTTGCAATGAGTGTAACTACCAGTAAAATTTTCAAGGAGATATCAGCTACCATCAGGGAGAATAAAAAAAGACAAAATCCCAGACAACGCGCGAAGCGCCGTTAGAGAAAATTATGTTTTTGGCCTCAACCTTTCGGTCTGTGTGATCACCCCCTTGATATTTTTCAAGCAAAAAATTTATATAGAAAAATACTTTATATACTAGGCTATCAATCCATGAAAAGAAAAATACCAAGGTCTATTCAAAATCATCGAGTTAAAAGTCATACTAGCGACTTGTCCTGTTCTGAAACAGACTGACGACTGAAAAATTTTGACCCAGTTGAATTATCAAACCTTAAACAAAAATTATGAAACTAATTTTCACAGAATGCTAATTCGATGTTGAACAACTCTATTTAAACACTTTTCTATAAAAATCCTTCAATAAATTTAGTTTTTCAAAAGAACCAGCTTGTTCAGAAAAACAGATCTGATGACTTCGATCCTTTCCATACTTGAACATCCATATAAAATCCGAAACAGATAATAAATTACACATATCCAGAAAGAGTATCAAGCCTACATTAATCCTATCCAAAGATTACAGATAGCTATTTTCGAAAAATACATCCTTTTTGCCATACAAACAGAACTGTGCAGCAGAACAGCAGATCTGCGCACCGTTACCGTTTAATTCACTAAAAATTCATAACTATTTATAAAATAGTGAAACTAGCGCCAAAAGAACCAAGACTCAAAGATCTACAACCTCCAGTAAGAGAGAAAAAATTTCAGAGAAATTTACATCACGAAAAACAAGCAACAAAACAGAAAAACAGCTTTTTCGAGAACAACAAGCACACACATCACTAATTAACTTTGTTAATTACTAATTTCTCGATTTAAAATGTTAAAAACTTGAATAACGACCAGCGCTCTGATACCACTGTTAGGAACTCAAGTCCATGTGCAATTTTAATTTTTATTAACATTTAACAAGCAACTAAAACGCACGAAAAAACGGATCTAGTTATTCAAGTCATTTAACATATAAAAGGAGAAGCGTAGGAGGTTACCTCTTCCGAAATCGTATTCGGAAGGCTTGAATCCAATCTCTTGGAGTCGGTGACGTGCTCGTCACCCTCTTGACTGCCTCCGGTTGTCTCGAGTCCACCTAGAAGATTAACCAAAGTCTCAAGACAAGTGCTAGCTTGTCCGAGACGATAGCTAATTCCCTTTTGATTTCCTTCGCACGATTAACTGTTTAACTGGAAGGAAAATCGCTCAACGCATGAGCTAAGAGAGCAATTAAAAGAGAGCTATCAATGAGAGAAAACAATTTTTTTCTCTTGATGAACAGTAACCGTGAATAGTATTGCGGCCTAGAGAGGAAAAGAGAGAATGTTACTAGGGTTTGTGCTGACTTGTTCCCAAAGAAACAATCAATATATATATGGAACGTTTCCATAATTAGATTTCTCTCTTCCTATTTTCTCCTGGACGAAATTGCCCCTATCATGGCTGAAATTTTCAGCCCTCATGTGGGCCAGGCCACATGATATAATGGCCCATTTAATCACTCCTTTAATTCGTCTCATATCGGGCTTTCAGTTAACTGATTAACTAAAAGGCCAATTAACTCAGTATAATAAATATGCATTGAACTAACTTAATTATTAACATATTAATAATTAATTTGGAATTAGCATATGCATTATATTATTTCTATATGATCCATTTGAGTTAATTAATTATAACGGTTCATAACAGTATATAATTAATTAATCAACTTATCATATATTCGCAGTACTCGCTACTGCAAATAAACAAATAATACACGTATGGTTAAAGTCCTATTTGTGTGACCCTTTGAGGATTTATGCTATGTTGGCCATGGAAAACAAATCACCATTTATTTCCATTAATCATAAGCGGTATCTAGCAACACGTTATGATTCTTAATTCGCATAAATAAATACTGTACCAATACAGTACTTCAATCCTGCATAAGAAAAAGTCTCTTATTGTTTTGATTCCTATGTCACATGATATCCTTGTATAATCCAAGGTAGGAATATGTCATTCTTGCAGATTATACGTTTCTTGATCTAGAGTTGATCGCCTAGTTGCGCGCATATGATCCAACTCCATCAAGGGGCCTAGTAGATATCATCACTCACTAGGTGAACTAATGAGGAACATACGGTTGTCTTGATGACCAATTTCTCCCCGCACAATTCAAGAGAACATAAATAAAGTCCGTATAGCAGCCCTTATCAGGAATCAACGTTAGACGATATTTATAGAACCTATCCTCATGTGGAAAAACTGAACCATCTCAAACTCGGAATCAAACACGTATGAAATAAATAATGACACATAACACAATCCATATATTTATTTCATTGGGTCATGTCATGTACTATGTTCCAGTAACATATACATATGCAATTAAGTCGGTAACTCCTTACCCATGATTTGTAGAACTTAATCATCACTTAACTTGCATACTAATCTTATATGATAATTAATGTTCCTTGTTAATTATCAAGATTATGGACTCTTTAGAGATATTATTGTCATTCTGACGAATGATCCACAGAGATCTACAATTCAGATCCTCAACCTGAATGATCTGTCAACAATAAACTCTAGGAACAAATGATCAAGCATCATCAATAACATAAACTAATATAATAGCCACCAACTGATTGGCTTCTAGGACATATCTCTAACATAAAAAGCAAAATTGCAAATAAAAAATTTAACAAAGTGTTGTCCTCTAAATATTTCCAAGCGCATACTTTTTGGGCTAAAGTTTTTGTGGGTCCTGATTGTAATTGGCGAGAGAAAAAAGAAAGTCAAAAAAGGAAGGAAAGAAAATAATAATCAATCAAACATGATTTAATGGAAAAATGTTAGATCGGATTTCAGGAATCCGATCTTGCAACGTTATTTTTAAAATTTGAAATTTTTTTATTTTGATTTTTGAAATTTGAGAAATCTTGGGTGCAAATTTTGGGCCGTTATTTTATTAATTTGTTCAGCCATGTAAGTCTGTAACAATTTATAAAATACCATTTCTTATTCCAGGAATGATAAGCGTCATCCAACGATTTGTCATCCAGCGTCATCCAACTTTTACTTTCCCCTCCCTCTGGTGTTTTCTCCGAATTTTTTCCGTCTCCCTTTTTTTTTGCCTCTCTCTCTCTTCGCTTCTCTCTTCCTCACCTACGTTTCTCTCCTCTTTTACCTCACCTCTGTCATTTTTTCTACCTCGCCTCCTCCTTTCTTTTCAATTTCCGCTCCTTCTTCTTCCCAGCCTCCCCTCCTCTCCTCTCAATTCCCCCTTCCTTCCTCCTAGCCCCCTCTCCTCTCCTACGATTCCTCCATCTCCTCTCCTTCATTCCATCACGTTTCTTTTTCTTTGCCTCATCTCCTTTCCTCCTTTCCGTCAGATTTTTTTTTCTCATGAACTCCAGCTCTGTTCCATGAACTACGCCTTTTAAATGACCATATAAAACAATAAATTGAACAGAATCGAAGATAATATGAACATATAATCAAAGTGTATATATACATGGACAAAAATGAACATGCATAATAAATAAACTGAACAGATATAACAACTAATTGAACATAAATAGCAAATAAATTGAACAGATGTAACAAACAATGTGGACACAAAAAAAAGTAAAAGTGAGCAAATAAACTGAACAGAAATGATAAATAAACTGAACAGTTATAACACATAAACTGAACGGATGTAAGAAATAATGTGGACTCATACAAAAAGTAAAAGTGAGTAAATAAATTGAACATAAATGACAAATAAATTGAACATTTATAACAAATAAATTGAACAAATGTAACAAACATGTTAACTCGTAAAAATGAACATGCATAATAAATAAACTGAACAGTTATAACAACTAATTGAACATAAATAGCAAATAAACTGAACAGATGTAACAAACAATGTGGATTGATGCAAAAAATAAAAGTGAGCAAATAAACTGAACATAAATAACAAATAAATTGAACAGTTATAACAATACATGGAACATATATATAACAAACAAGATTATTTATCATTCCTTAGTATAACTCACTGTAAAAAAAACAAGATTATTTACTAGAAAGCAAAACGAAAAAAAGAAAAAAAAAACGAGAAAAGAAACAGAAACAAGAAAGAGTGAGAGGAGAGGAGAGGAGAGGAGAGGGGGGAGAGAGGTCAGAGAAGGAAGGGAGGCGTGGAAGGGAAGGAGGGGAGGATGCTGAAGGGAGGGAGCAGAGGTAGACGCGGAAATGCGAAAAAAAGGAAGGGGGGAGGGGAGGGGAGGGGTAGATGCGGAAGAAAAGAAGAGAGAAAGAGGGAGCGCGCTCTTGTGGATGACTTGGATGGCGTTGGGTTGGATGATAAGTAGCAATTACCTTTCTTATTCGGCTTTAAATTTGTTAATAGGAATTTTGTAACAATTCTTATTGGGCCGTTATTTTATTAATTTGTTCAGCCCTGTAACAATTCTGTTCAAAGGCCATTAACCGAGTCCATGTGAGCTCGTTCTAAGAAATAACAATTCACTAAAATCCAATATAATAAGAAAAATTCAAATGAGACAAAATTGAAATAAATTCATATTTTATTAGGCGTTACTAAAACTACGAAAATTTCTTGTAAGAATACTTCAAAGATTAAATATGGGGTGCCAAAAAGAGGTTTGAGTGTCTAACACGGTTAAACTCAACTATTTATTCTCAAGAATTAAGGAAAAAACTGAAATTGTTTTAAACCCTTTGCGATAATAACCTCAAATAACTCAAAATATGAAATAAGAAAAGACCAAAAAGAAAAAAAAAAAAAAAAGGAAAAAGAGAACCGAACTATCCACTACCAGAGAAGATTTTTTTCATCCTAAAACCTCTCCACCTCAATCGGACAAACCCTCGCCACTACACTACACTCGCATTGTTTTTCTTCCCACTTCACGGTATGCTTCTCTCTTTACCTATCTAATCTCCTTCTGACCCAATCGCCATGGATTCGAACCTTCTCTTTTCATCCTCCAAAGCTTTCCCTTTCCCTCTCCTCATCTCTTCCTCTCCTTCCTCTTCTCTCTTCTCAAAAACCCACGTCTCAATTCCAAAAATACCCGCTCCAATTCCTTCCTTTTTCGGAAAGACGCTTCCTTTCCAGCACAACCAACCTTATCTCCTTCAAAAGAAGAAAACCCACTTCCCCGTTATTACAGCTGCGGTGAAACGAAGAAAGGAGATGTCTCTAGACAAGGTAATTCAGAGAGACAAGAAATTAAAGCTTGTAATGAAAATTAGGAGTATATTAGTAAGCCAACCTGATAGAATTATGAGTGTTAGGGAGCTTGGTAAGTTCAGAAAACACCTTGGCCTGACAAAGAAGCGTCGGTTTATCGCCTTGTTGAAGCGATTTCCAGCTGTTTTTGAAATTTTAGAAGAAGGGGTATATTCTTTGAAATTTAGGCTTACACCAGAGGCCGAGAGGATTTATTTAGAAGAATTACGGGTCAAGAATGAAATGGAGACTTCTGTTATTACCAATCTTAGAAAGCTTCTCATGATGTCTCTTAACAAGAGAATCCTTCTAGAGAAAATTGCTCATTTAAAGGCTGATTTGGGGCTCCCACTCGAATTTAAAAACACAATTTGTGAGCGGTACCCTCAATATTTCAAAGTGGTACGCACTGACCGTGGGCCTGCATTGGAATTGACCCACTGGGACCCGGCACTGGCTGTTTCAGCTGCTGAGTTAGCAGCTGAAGAAAACAAACTTAGAGAAATTGAAGAAAGAAATCTGATAATAGACCGGCCACCAAAATTTAATAGAGTTAAACTCCCAAAGGGGCTTAGTCTCTCAAAAGGAGAACTCAGGCGGCTGACCCGTTTCAATGAGATGCCTTACATATCACCTTATTCAGATTTCTCAGAGCTTAAACCTGGTACAGCTGAGAAGGAACGGCATGCATGTGGAGTGGTACATGAAATCCTTAGCCTAACCCTAGAGAAGAAAACACTTGTGGATCATCTGACCCACTTCAGGGAGGAGTTTAGGTTCTCACAACAGCTCAGAGGGATGCTGATTCGGCATCCTGATATGTTCTATGTTTCGTTTAAAGGGGACCGCGACTCAGTTTTTCTCAGAGAGGCATATAGAGATTCTCAGCTTGTGGAGAAGAATAAGTTGTTGTTGTTGAAGGAGAAGATGAGGGCTTTGGTGGATGTCCCTCGTTTTGGCCGTCGTGGGGCCCGCCCAATAAATGGAGGTGTGGTACATGAAGATGAGGTAAATGGAGTTGTTAATGGTCAAGATTTAAGGGAAGAAGAGGAGGAGGATGATTTTTCAGATATAGAGAACTTTTTGGAAGGTGACGACTCTGAAGAAGAACTCGAGGGAGATGAGGAAGATGGTTGGAGTGATGAAGACGAGATTGAAGAACAGAAAGGAAGTAATGGAAGTTTAAATTTTGATGAACGCAAAATGGGAAGTTTGAAGCAGCAAAGTTTGAACGACAAAGATCGTGTTCCTGTGTTTCCAGATGGGAGGCCGAGAGAAAGATGGTGATGGAGAGGTGCCAATGAGCAGAGTTTCTTGAAGTTTTCGTCCCCTTGCACCCATGTGAGTTTTAATAATGCTTGAAACAATTGGCACTGGTGTGCATCAGTTGTACTGTTAAGTCTGTTATTATTGATCATGGTTTTTATGTTCCTGTTGGTGCCGTTAATGTAATTTTTTTCTTGACCACTTTTATGTTTAACTGAACAATTGGACCCTATAAAATAAATTCTTAGGACGTTGAATTTGGCCGGTTGCAGAAATAAGATTGAGTAAGGAAATTTGAGCTAAAATTTGATTCTGGCAAATTGCATAAGCGAGGGTTCATTTTCAAATTTGGTTCAGTTATCGAACATTCAATTTGGCACAGTAGCAGAAACAAGATCGAGTCAGGATATTTGAGCTAAGATTTGTTGAGTTTTATTCTGGCAAATTGCTTAATTGGTTGAATTAGCACTTACTGTGTTTGATTACCAATTTACCATTACCATTCTACCAGTATGTACTGATCAAAATTTTGTTTGGGATATATCACATTAATCACAATAGATACCTATGTTTTCAAGGATCCTTTAACACACACCTGTTTTTAATTATCTATATCCTAAAACACTCCATAAATTACAAAAGCTAACTGTGACTTGGAAGAAAATAAAAAAAAAAATGATTAATATGCCCTAACATTGGCAATTCTAACATAGTGAGCCCCTGTGAAGACCTTTAAAAAGAATATCTCGTGTTAATTAAATTGCTTTCTGTACTTCATTTCTTCTTTTCCATTATGTTTTGGTTATAGATAATGAAAGAGCTGAATTGCATAGTAGAAACTAATTCTAGAGATTAATATATATATATTCAAACAGGTGTTTTCTCTTTCCAACACCAGAATGTATACTTTTAAGGGAATACGATGGGTCATTGTCAAAAAGTATAGGTAATAAGTACTTGATAATGAATTTGTCAACTGATACCTTTTAATTCATATTTTTCCTTTTTCTCAGACTGTATTACTCCAGCGAGAAGAAATGAGGAGCCACTAAATTGCATGGTGTTGTAGAAACTTGATATTTTGTCACAGCAATTTTGAAACAGTTCTTTTTTTCCAATTTTACTTAGCTTGAAATAGTTCTTTAGGCTGATGTAATATTTGGTTTGTAATATGTTCTAGTGTACACTTGCCCGAAATGAATAATTAGGCTGGAAAATGCAGTTCATTTTTTTTTTTAACACTTGGATCGTTTAGATTGCTTCCAGCACGTTTATAGAATGCTTCATAAAATTACAAATACGGTATATGTACAGTACTTCTATCATTCAAGCGAACGTGAGCAATGAGCTTTTAGACCTGGTAGTAGCTAGGCCTGTCAAAACGGAGTAAAAAAACGTGTTGCCGTTCCGTTTTCAGAAATTAAACGGAATGTGGCATGATTTTCAGAGCCGTTTCAAAAAACGGAATGAAAATGAAATGGAAATTTATACCGTTTTATCGAAATGGAATACGGGAATAAAAAATTATAATGGAAAACAGAAACGAAACAGAATGTGGCACCAAATTTTCTTGCCGTTTAAAAAACGGAACGGAAACGAAACAATTATTTTGGTTCCGTTTCTGAAACAGAACGAAAACGGAATAGACTTTTCCGTGAGTGTTTGGCACGTTTGCCAGGCCTAGTAGTAGCCCCAAATTTACAGGTCCAGCCTAAGCAGAGAGATTTAGGCTATTGTAACAACCCAATTCTCTTATTTCGGCCCATCCAGGCATGAATTTCTCGCAAGATTGAAAAGGTGAATTTAGGCCTTTGAATGTACAATTTATAACTAGAAATAAAACTTTTTTGAGTTACGGTTACGGATAGGCGGATAGCCCTGTTTCTGAAGTAGAATCACTATTCTAAATCACTTGCAATCCAAATATTTCATGATATGTTTAAAAATAATAATAGAATTGGTTCAGTTTAAGTTCACAAATTCAATATCTTGTTGGTAGCGAACTAACAGTTAGCATAGACATAGTTTCAATCCCAACAATATTTATACTATATTAGCATTATATTTTGTATTTTCTGGATTACCACTATTCTTGCACCATTCTAAATCACTTACAAGTTACAAGCCAGACGCTTCATGACAAATTAAGAACAAACAGAGATTAGGTTTACCCCACTACTCTAATATCTCGTTGGAATTAAAAATCAAGGGCTACTTAAATATATTGAATTAGCACATTTATAATTTAATTTTAACAATATCTAAATTATTTTGGGTTGCATTGTGTTATCACTCTTTTCGTATTTTTTGAATTTTGAATTAGTTTCTTCTCATATTAAAATTATGCATCCTTCTTTTATTAGGAAAAAAATATGTATCTGGCTGATATTAAGAAAAATTATGTATCAATTTCTTATCCGAGAAATTTCCTGACAATTTTCAAACGTCAGGCAAGTTCAATGAATAGTATGACAGATCGAAGTCGAACCGGGGGTGGTGATCCGAACAGCAGCGAAAGTCATCTGAGCAACACCATTTTTCAAAAAATGACGCTACTACCCTTCTCTGAACAACATTTTTCCAGAATAAACTTTATCCCATCTTTGTCCTTTTTTGAATCGTTTGCTAAATTCTAAACTATATATCTGATGTTGGTTTCGATTAAATCAATTATTCTATACCAAAATATTGACAACTTCAAGCATGATTTAATTTTTGTTTATTTCTGTGAAATTCAATTCAAATAAAGAGTATTCAGATCTGAAGAAAATAATGATCATGTAGTAAACCTAAAAATTTATATTTTTAAATGAACAATAAAAGTGACGTTTTCTCTTTGCAATATAGATGGAAAGAAAATATAATGAAACCTTAAAAAGAAATATAATAAAATCATAATTAATAAGGGCATTTTTGTCAACAAATGTTGTGCGGACAAATTTATTGTTGTCCGGATCATCTCCCTCGAACCGGTCTCTTTCTTTCTAGAATTGTAGTTAGACACAGTGATACATGGTCCCACCTTCTGAAATAAAAGCACCATTGAACGGGTCTTATCTTGTCTGGATTCCCTTAGTTGAATATAGTATATCGTTTGTCTCTTTCCTAGATACAAAATGACTGGGTCGCATCCTAGGTTTTAATCTTGATCTTTTAATGGATTCAATCCCGACTTGATTATTATGTTCCTCACATAAGATAAGAAGTAAAAAAAGAAGATTGAACTCGTCAAGACAAACCCAAAAAATGACAAAAATGAATAATGACACACATAGGATGATTTGAAATAGAATACAAGACATTACTTTCGATCAAGAATATGTAGATGTAGATTACGACATCTAACTAATGGAATTAAAATATAAAAAAGAAAAGATAATCCCAACCATGTTTGTTTGTACACAAGAAAAAAAAGATTAATTAACAAAATATATATGCATTTATATCTATTATTACAAGCCAAATAACGAACGAAGGTTCCTTAATAGCCAGCCAATTACAAAGACGCATTAATGGGAAATTGGCACCTAAAAATATACGGTCTTTTGCGCATAAATTAGGGAAATATGTCACATTTAACTTTAACCATAATAACGGATAGGAAAAAAAAAAGTATAGTAAATGAATATAGTTTCACCTCAAATATGCTTTAATCATTTATCGTTGAAGGTAAAATTTCGTTGTCTAGTTAATAATATAAAATCATGTGTATATCATGTCTTCAGCAAACATATGTATAGAGTATTCAGCGACAGAGAGCTACAAACACTTTTAGAGAGAGAGTGATCAGTGATGCAACTATAAATTATCATAGCGAATTCATGATTCTTTCATGGAGTGCAGTTCGTGATTAGAAAAAATATCTGATTTTAAAGTATGGTTGAATTAATTCAGTTCAGTCTATTTAACTCCACATAACAATCTTCAAAATTGTAATTCGATTACAATTTTTTTAAATATTTAAAGTTGAAAGACTTAATTTTATTTTTATCTCAAAAAATTCCTGTCAAACGTCACAATTTACTTAAGAGTACTTTGTAAAAAACAACCCGCTGATTTTTGTTGGATAGTTAAAGGTAGAAAACTTCATATTTTTTTTTTATCTAAATGAAAAAAACTCCGCATTAGACATGTACAATTTACCTTAGAGTAGTGTTGTAGAAAATGACGAACTAAACTAATTCGTCGTGACCGTCACGAATAATACATGCGGTGGTATTTTAAACATCAAATTAATGTCATATTTAAATATTCGGGTTTCAAATTCGATTATTCAGCCAATAATTCTGATTACTCATTTTTTTTTGAAGCGATAAGACCTGTGAAGTTAATTAAAACTGTTAAGTATAATATGTTAACCAAATAATTGAATTTTGTGGTGGTATTTTTTACATGAATTATCATTTTCTATATTGTTATTATTTCTGTATAAATATTATAATTTTTTTAAATATGTATAAAAATTAACGTAACTATCCACAGTATTTATTTAATAGTTTGCATTATTAATTATTAACTATATAAAGGGGCGCTGGTGTGCAATGCACGTGGAGCCTGCTCAAACCACTGTGGTTTAGACGGTGCACCAGATCTTCTATAGCACATGATCTTTTGTGACAAAAACAATATTTAGAAATTTTTTGGCAGCTTCCATATAATATTTGAATAGTTTTTTCAAATTTTTTATGTCATTTTTTTATATAATTTTATAAAAAAATTATATCAATAATCGCGTAACGCAGATTTGGTCTAGTTGCAATTAGTCGTGTAATATCTCTGAATTTACGCGAGGCGCGCATTCTATTATTGCAAGTTCTTACTAAATTGTCTCGCTAGTGTAAAATCTCTTAGAATCTTACCTGACTGTTAGGCAGGAACAGAATCTTCGATACTGTAGCACACTTTTTTAGGGTTCAATGAATCACGCATGACATGAAAAAAAATAACGCATTTACCAGTAACTAAAGCATCGTTTTGTTTGGATACTCATACTTTGGTCATTATATGTAAGTGTCAATCATCTAATACCACTTTATTGACTTCATTTTCGCCACCTCGGTCTACACGTTTGCAAACAAAAGTGCAAAGAGTTTTACTTTTAAAATGATGAAAAATGCCAACACATATGCAGCGAATCCAAATGTATGCACGGAAATCATTGATCTAAGAACTCGGTTGCGTGTAAATTGGAACAACAATCCTAGAAACCATTGGTTGTTTGTTTAAAGTATATATTGATACCCACCTAATTGGGATGATTACTGAAAGCTGTAAATAGTTTCTTAAGATTGTAAAGTGTAGATTATAAAAAGATCTGAAATTTGTCAAGTTAATCAAATTTTCGAAGTAAAAATTGTAGAATAAAAAAACGAAATCTTTTTTTTTTTAAACGCATTTTTCGCGAGATGGACCGCCGGATGATATATATCAAATTGAGTGGATAGAGAAATTGCCCTTCAATAAAATGTGAAAATTGTAATTTAAATGAGAGCAAAGGAATGGAAAGATTAATTGTGTGTGTGTGTGTTTTCCTTTTTTTTGGGGGGGGGGGGGGCTGGTTAAGAATGTGATTATGAGATCATAAAGCTATTTTTTAAAAAAGGTAAAAAAAAATTATTTGAACTTTTCAGAAAGAAAGATGTTTGTTAAATTTCCAATGAGGAAGGTTCCACTACCAACATTTTGGTTGCCCCAAAATGCCAATATTTTGCTATTAAGTTATTTTTCAAATTTTAAAATTCAAACGTTAAATCCAAACCGTTGATCTTATTTAGTTTAACGAGCGATGCATTTTCATATAAGTTTTGTAAATTTTAGAATTTATTTGATACTCCATCAATAGATAGAAGAACAAACGAACCTTGTTAACTGTGATAGATTCATTCTAATACGTTCATATTTTAGCCTTTGATCGAGTATCAAATAAAGTCTAAAATTTACAAAATTTATATGAAAACACATCGCTCATTAAATTAAATAATATCGACGGTTTGGATTTAACATTTGAATTTTAAAAATTTAAAAACTAACTAAATAACAAAATGTTGGCATTTAGGGCAACCAAAATGTTGTTAGCGGAACCTTCCTCATTTCCAATTCCTGTTGCTTTCATAGATCTGGTAATTGGTTACAGTTCTGCATATTTTGCATATGGAGGTGTTATGATATTTTAGTCTTGGAAGAAACATATTCACAGTTATATGTATATTTTTTAAACAACTATGACAATTAATAATGAAAATTGATTACCGCCGTCTGCAATTTTTCCATCCCTTGAACATAGTAAACACATAAAACAAATAAGACAAACATATAAATGATCAAAGTGAACACATACAAACAAATAAGTTCAATAAAAATGAGTTGAATATGTTAGGAACTCAAGTCCATGTGTAATTTTAATTTTTATTAACATTTAACAAGCAACTAAAACGCACGAAAAAAACGGATCTAGTTATTCAAGTCATTTATAACATATAAAAGGAGAAGCGTAGGAGATTACCTCTTCCGAAATCGTATTCGGAAGGCTTGAATCCAATCTCTTGGAGTCGGTGGCGTGCTCGTCACCCTCTTGACTGCCTCCGTTTGCCTCGAGTCTACAAAGAAGATTAACCAAAGTCTCAAGACAAGTGCTAGCTTATCCGAAACGATAGCTAATTCCCTTTTGATTTCCTTCGCACGATTAACTGTTTAACTGGAAGGAGAATCGCTCAACGCATGAGCTAAGAGAGCAATTAAAAGAGAGCTATCAATGAGAGAAAATAATTTTTTTCTCTTGATGAACAGTAATCGTGAATAGTATTGCGGCCTAGAGAGGAAGAGAGAGAATGTTGGTAGGGTTTGTGCTGACTTGTTCCCAAAGAAACAATCAATATATATATGGAACGTTTCCATAATTAGATTTCTCTCTTCCTATTTTCTCCTGGACGAAATTGCCCCTATCATGGCTGAAATTTTCAGCCCTCATGTGGGCCAGGCCACATGATATAATGGCCCATTAAATCACTCCTTTAATTCGTCTCATATCGGACTTTCAGTTAACTGATTAACTAAAAGGCCAATTAACTCAGTATAATAAATATGCATTGAACTAACTTAATTATTAACATATTAATAATTAATTTGGAATTAGCATATGCATTATATTATTTCTATATGATCCATTTGAGTTAATTAATTATAACGGTTCATAACGGTATATAATTAATTAATCAACTTATCATATATTTGCAGTACTCGCTACTACAAATAAACAAATAATGCACGTATGGTTAAAGTCCTATTTGTGTGACCCTTTGAGGATTTATGCTATGTTGGCCATAGAAAATAAATCACCATTTATTTCCATTAATCATAAGCGGTATCTAGCAACACGTTATGATTTCCAATTCGCATAAATAAATACTGTACCAATACAGTACTTCAATCCTGCATAAGAAAAAGTATCTTCTTGTTTTGATTCTTATGTCACATGATATCCTTGTATAATCCAAGATAGGAATGTGTCATTCTTGCAGATTATACGTTTCTTGATCTAGAGTTGATCGCCTAGTTGCGCGCATACGATCTAACTCCATCAAGGGGCCCAGTAGATATCATCACTCACTAGGTGAAATAATGAGGGACATACGGTTGTCTTGATGACCAGTTTCTCCCCGCACAATTCAAGAGAACATAAATAAAGTCCGTATAGCAGCCCTTATCAGGAATCAGCATCAGACGATATTTATAAAACCTATCCTCATGTGGAAAAACTGAACCATCTCAAACTCGGAATCAAACACGTATGAAATAAATAATGACACATAACACAATCCATATATTTATTTCATTGGGTCATGTCCTGTACTATGTTCCAGTAACATATACATATGCAATTAAGTCGGTAACTCCTTACCCATGATTTGTAGAACTTAATCATCACTTAACTTGCATACTAATCTTATATGATAATTAATGTTCCTTGTTAATTATCAAAATTATGGACTCTTTAGAGATATTATTGTCATTCTGACAAATGATCCACAGAGATCTACAATTCAGATCCTCAATCTGAATGATCTGTCAACAATAAACTCTAGGAACAAATGATCAAGCATCATTAATAACATAAACTAATATAATAGCCACCAACTGATTGGCTTCTAGGACATATCTCTAACAATCTCCCACTTGGCCTAGAGTCAATCAGTAGTGACTTCTAGCTAGTGAAGAATTGAGAACGATGTCATATATCTATATATATACATAGTCAACTCGTCATCGACTTAGACATAGCCACAAGCGTGAAGCTGTGCTTTGTACATAGTCGACTTGCCATCCATGTCAATCTTTCATTTAAAGATCTGAATGTTATTGACGGATTGCTCCTTCATGAACATCAACAAAGGTCCATACCTTATTGTTACACATGGATTGCACTTAAAGATCACATGGATTCAAACCATACTTGTGGAATCGGGTTCTTCCATCGGTTCTTTAATTATCAACGGATCCTTATATGCCAGGTACGAGGATGTCATGATGTCTATGCACTTTTCGGTTAGAAAATCACTTTCGTTGACCTTTTGTAGGATTAGTGCTCGAGGTTCATGAACCTCTTCCACAACGATTTGTAGAATAAGTTCTCGATCCTCGTATGTACTGAGTTTCTCAAACATCATTAGCTCGTGAGATGTTTAAGGCATCATTAGAAGCGAGCGTGCTAAAGAACTTCTTCCTTTCACAACGGCTTGTGAATGAAGTTTCGCTCAACTCCCACTAAGCACCATGTATGGAGTAACAAGTTTTCCATAAATGATACTTCTTGTAGTGACACATAAACTCCTTTATGCTCACCTTACTCCCACTACTTTATTTTGAGAACGTTATTCTCCAAAACTATGTCATGATGAGCAATAACTAGATTGTTCTTACCATGTTCGTAGAAGTAGTACCTTTCGGTTAGTTTAGACATCCTACAAAATATTAAGCGTCCTGATGTGAGATAAGCTAATACCCAAAAGTGTCCTAAATTAACCGCAAGCGTACGGTAAATCGTTGGTTCAATTGGGGTCGAATCCACAAGGACGGATACACAAGTACCGGACTCACAAGTTCACAAAGTCTAGATCTAGCAATTTTCAAGAGGTAAACAAACAAATTTAACTTAACAATTACTAAAAATAAAGGCTAACAACAAACAAGATGAAAACAAGATATTTTTGTTGGTAATTTGGTTGCAATTTAGTATAAAAATGTCCTAGGGGTTCAGTTTCAACCTTGGTTAGGCCATGGGCCGTCAGCGATTGTCACTCTCGTGCCAAGTCACTGACCAGTGCGGGCCAGAGAGCCCTGTGCGACCGCACAGGACCTCTGTGCGACCGCACAGCCCATGGTTAGTGCCGGATTGATGCAATACCTTGATTCCTAGCTTGTATGGGACAGGTCTAGCCGGACCTAAACTCTTGAACCTCAGCTCTCGCGTGTTGGTCACAATATTTGGTGCGGAACCTAGCCTAAAGCCCCCATTAGGTCAATCAAACCTCAACTCTCGTAATGTCGGCTTAATTATCCTAAGTCTATTTGTTGGTTCACTAAGGTATCCACTAGACTCTCGCCTAAGTAGAAACTTGTCCCTTTTGAGGCTTAAGTTGGTCACCTCTCGGCTCCTAACCTACCTTGGTTACCTATTTGGTCAAATCAAACAACCTACACCTTTTGCCCAAGTTAAGTGTGGCCATTCACCTAAAGGGAGGTTCAATTGAGCAATTCAACACAAACAAGCATAATCATTCAATAACCAAGCAAATAGTATACAAGAGAAACCAAATATCACATCAATTCAACAAACCTAACCTTAGTCTCCACAATTCCCTAGAACATATCTAAATCTAGCCTAACATAGTGGTAAAACAAGCAAACAAGGTAAATAAATGCAAAGATACAATCTCCATGCTAAACCAAGTCAAAAGGGAAGGCAAAATGCCCCTTCTCAAGCCCGATCGACTTCTGGACCAGCAAAGGAGGTGCTTGGATGGAATGATGACGTGTAGGAGGTCGAGACGGCAAGATCCGAGGCGGCAGAGGGGCTGTGCGGTCGCACGAGTTGGCTGTGCGGCCGCACGGGAGGTCGAATGGTGGGAAAATGGAAGGGAAAGGGTTGGTTTCTGCTGCGGCGCCGACTTGGATCGAGGTGGAAAAAGAGATGCCCTAGATGAGGCGATTGGGCGCCTTATATAGGGGGTTTGGTAGGGTTTGGAGGTTGGTGCGGTCGGATAGAAGTCCTGTGCGGTCGCACCAGAGTCGCTGGACCATGCATGAGTCGGATTCGGCCGAAATGAGCCCGAAATGAGTCTGTGCGGTCGCACCACTTCTCTGTGCGGTCGCACCAAGGTAACAGAACCAGGATGGAGCCAGAGTAGTGTCGTGTGAGCCAGGATGGTCTGTGCGGGCGCACTGGATGGCTGTGCGGCCGCACAGGGCCTTCTGGAACTCGGTTCGTGCGCCGTTTCGTGCCGAAATGCATTGTTTTTGCTGCGACTTGGCTCCAAATTCCTACAAAACCAAAATGAAACCCAAGCAGTACCAAATTTCTACAAAACACACTAAAATCAAATAAAACTAACTAAAATCAAGGGTTTTGAGTTATGATTTGGGTAAAAGTCCGGCCTAAAACTATATATAAATATGTGACATCAAATCCCCCCAAGCTAAAATCTTGCTTGTCCTCAAGCGAAAAATATAAACCAAGGGGTTGGACAATACCTAAACCTTAACTTAAAATCCTTGATGGCCTACAAGTTGCAATGTCAATTCAATCAATTTGGTTCAAGTTTCACACATGTCTTAAAGGAAAATGGTTGTGAATTTTACCACAAAAATTTACACCTAAGTTCTCCAAACAATTGGCTTATGATGCACTTGGTCCTCAAAGATTCAATTTCAAAGTTCAATGACCCTAGCTTCTCTATGTTAAACAACATGCAAGACCAAGGTTATTTGCCCGTTCTTTTCCATACACTCCAAAGATTTGTAAGAAATATCCCTAGCATGTCAAGACGTGTTGAGTCTTTCAAGAAAAAGAAAAGTAGAAAAAGAGAAGATAAGAATTTACATTGAGCTTGACAAGGTTTTGCTTTTTTTTGTTTTTTGTTTTCTTTTTTTCTTTTTTCTTTTTTTTTTTTTTGTTTTTTTTTGTTTTTTTTTGTTTTTTTTACATGGATACAATTTGCCATTGTGGCTTTGAGAAGAATTTACATAAAAAGAGATAAAAAGAAGAGAAGGAAAAGAAGGTGGGAAGACTCAAAAATACATGCTAAGGATACCCTTTTAAACAAATCCATGTAGGGCACAAATCCGTTCACTCGGCAAATTGTTGTGGTTTTGTCTAATAGCGTTTACCATTATAAAAGCAACCAATTTTTGGGTTCTATCAATTCAATTTCAAATTTCTTTGGGCCGGTGGCTTCAAAAACCAATCAAAAGAATGCCTTAAGTTTAAATTTTTGCATTAAATCTCACAACCAATTTTCAATTCAAAACAGTGTCAAAACTTGAACCAAATCAGCCAAACAACATCACAACTCATTTATATGCAAATTATATGAGATTATATGCAACTAAATGATGCAAACCATGTACCAGAGTGGTCTGTGCGGTCGCACAGGGGTCGGTGCGGTCGCACAGGGGTCGGTGCGGTCGCACAGGGCTGGTTCGGACCGAACAGGGACTGGTTCGGACCGAACAGAGAATGGTCTGGCACTGAGGTTGACCTGTGCGACCGCACAGGGGTCTGGTGCGACCGCACAGGGCCTCTGACAAGCACAAATTATGCAATGATGCAGTCCTAGATACAAGTTTCACAAATTTCTTCAATTCTCCCCCCCCAAGCTAAGTATTGCAGTGTCCCCAATGCAAAAACACAGCAAAGAAAAGAAAAGGAGAAGGAATTTGGAAACATACCGTTGCGGCCGGTAGCGGATAAACCGCAACCGGCCATCTAAAAATGACGACGGCGGGATGGAGGGCGAGACATCTCCTCCACGATGTACTCCACATTGTCAAAACGCGTGTCGGTGGTTTGGCGGTGGGCACGAATGTCCTCTTGGTTGGAGAGAGATAGGTCGGTGAGGTTGCGCAAGGAGCGGTCAACATTTGAGTACCATTCTTGAGGCGGGTGGTATGGCATGTTGCTTGGCCCGGCATGGTGCGGCGGTTGTGCGGGTTGATACGGCGGTGGAGCGGGGCCTAAGTAGGCGGCATACTCGACGGGGATCAACCATGATTCGGGGTCGTCCTTCTCAAGGGGCACAACATAAGGAAATGTGATTGTTGCCCGCCCCTCAAGATTCCAAATGATCGTGTTGTGGTCGGGTAGCCGAATGAACTTGGCACGCTTGAGATAGTCGAGGTCGATGCGCTTCGTGCCCTCACAAATGTCATCCATGCGCTCGAAAGAATAGCCAAGATGCTCGCAAAGGTGCGTGACATAGGATCCGATGGTGACTTCACCACGCGATTTTGGTTGGTCGCGCACGTCCTCCCAATGAAGTGCCATGAGAAGGGCAAGGTCGAGCTTGGGTGGGCGGTCTTGGAGCATCATGTCCATCAATTGTAGCTCGAGATCGGTGGCATGAGTCGCGGTTTCGCCCTTGGCAAAGATTGTGCTTGCGAGGATGCGGTGCAAAATTCGGAGTTGCGGCGTTTGAATAAACCGCACCTTGTTCCCTCGTGGTTCATTAAGACCTGTAATGGCATGCCAAAAATCTTGTTTTGACCACCCCTCACGATGGAAGGGCAACTCAAAATCGGGTGAAGTGTGAAACCCAAAAATTTCTCTCAATTCTTCAATTAGAACGGTGTGCAACCTTCTACCCATGCGAAATGAAATGTATGGCTTATGGGTAACCTTGCAAATTTTCAATTTATAAGACGACAAGAATTGAATTGTTGGGTTGTAGTATGAGGGCCGGTCAATTTTCCAAAATTTTTGTCTAAAACCAATTCCACGAGTGAGTTCACGAAAATCATAACCAATCTCAAGGTGGTCAAGAGTGTCCCAATCAACAAGTCTAGTGTGCTCAATTTTTCTATCCAACAACCTAGTGATTTTCATGAACATGCGGTGGGTTGGGATAGGAATACCAAGCTCTTCTTCGAGGGGTTTGGCATTTGGGTCGTATTGGTTGTCTTCATCCTCGGGATCGGTATCGGGGTCAACGGGGTAAGGGGGTGGTGGTTGGTTGCGGTGGCGTGGGCGGTCATCATGGGATGTGGATCTACGCCTTTGGGATGACTCGCCATGGTGGGTTGTGTAGCGTTGGGAGGTGGAATGGCGGGCGGGTTCACGATTTTGGGTTTGGAGGCGGCGGGATGATTCGGGTTGGTCATTTCGGTGTTGGCGAGTGAAACTACGGGTTATGCGTTGGAGGATGTTAGGCATTTTGGATGGTGGTAAATGAATTTGGCTAAGTTCTTGAGGAACGGGTAAGCGGTGTAGCCAAATGTTCAAGAAAAATCACAAACCAAGTCCAAACCAATACAAAAACCAATGCACAAAATGTAAATGAGAGAGATAGAGTGTTACAACCTTGTTTCGTGGGAGTTCGTGGCAGTTCGACTGTGATTCGTGGTCGAATTCGCTGCTGGATCGGTCGGAATCGTGGCTGGATCGGCCGGAATCGTGCTGAACTTGCGGAGGCCTTCGTCAGGGGCTACGGTTGTCCGATCGACCTCAAATTTGGACAGTAGGTGCACGGGTTGATGCTTGACAAACGTTGCGGAGCGGTATTGGTTTCGGCCGGCAAGTTTTTGAAGTTGCGTGGGACAGCGGTGGTTTGAGCGTGGGAGATGGCTAAGTAGAGTAGTTCTTTGAGTTTTGAGGAGATGGTGTGGTGAAATGAGGCAGTGGGAGGGGGTATTTATAGGGGGAATGGCTGGGAGGGAGGGAATTTGAATTTGGAGTAGTGGGAAGCATGTGGGGGCCAAGAGGAGCCTCTGTCGGGAGCGTGCGGTCGCACAGTGCATGGGTGCGGTCGCACAGGGAGGCGTGGGCAGCAGGCGGGGCACCACAGGCGTGGCAGACCACATGGCCGACAGCCCTGGTGCGGTCGCACGGGCTTCGGTGCGGTCGCACGCGTGGCCGACAGCTTGCTGCAGGGGTCCAGGCGTGGCCGACATGCTGGTGCGGTCGCACCCTATACTGTGCGGTCGCACAGTGGCCGACAGCTCGTGGAGGGTGGCAGACAAGGTGGGGCCGGCGTGGTATGGGCGCACATGGGAGCGTCGGAGACGCGCGGGACCCCCGAGGGGTGGCAGACAAGGTGGCCGACATCCTGTGCGGTCGCACAGGGATGGGTGCGGTCGCACGGGGGCCCACAGGTTGATTCCAGCGGGTCCAGGCGTGGCCGACATGGTGCCGTGCGGTCGCACAGTGCCCTGGGACCCTCAAACAGTGATTTCCAGCAATGATTACCCCTTCCCAAGCATGGTTCAACAGTGTTTTGGTTGGATTTGTCGTGGCAGACAGCACGTGGAGTTTGCGGCTCACGGTGCGGATCGAACGGCTTGCATGAGGTCGTGCGGGGCCAAGTGTCCCATTTCCTTGACCCATGGTGCTCTTGCGCAAGTCGATCGGGGGAAATCCGCAGCCTAAAAATCTGAAATACCACAACAAACAACAACCAATTGACATTAAATTTTCACCACATTTTATTTTTTTGGATTTTCACTTTTTGCAATTTTTATTTGCTTTTCGAATTTCCAAAAATTAGAAAATAACTCCTAAAAATTCTAAATTAACCTACATATTTTATCATTTTCTCATTTTTTCAATTTTTATGTGTTTTTCGAATTTTCTAAAAATAACAAAATAAAAGGAGAAGGGTTAGAAATCCTTGGGTTGCCTCCCAAGAAGCGCTTGTTTAAGGTCACTAGCTTGACCGAATGCCGCTAATCTTCAATCGGCGGTGGATCGACAAGGGTATATGCCATGATTTGCCCCTCGTCGTGGTTGGCGACATAGTGCTTGAGCCGTTGACCATTGACTTTGAATGGCTCCTCATCCTTGCTACAAATGTCGACGGCACCAAAAGGATACACTTTGACTACGCGGAATGGGCCCGACCATCTAGAGCGCAACTTGCCCGGAAAAAGTCGAAACCGAGAGTTGAACAAAAGGACCAAGTCTCCCTCCTTGAACTCTCTCCTAGAGATGTGCTTGTCATGAAACAACTTGGTCTTCTCCTTGTAGAGCCTTGCATTCTCATAGGAGTTGAGTCTCAACTCTTCCAACTCATGTAAGTCCAAGATCCTTTTCTCACCCGCTTCTTTCATGTCCATGTTGAGAACCCTTGTTGCCCAATAAGCCTTATGCTCAATCTCCACGGGGAGATGGCAAGGCTTTCCATACACAAGCTTGAAAGGGCTCATTCCAATGGGCGTCTTGTATGCGGTGCGATAGGCCCAAAGTGCATCATCCAACTTTTGAGACCAATCCTTCCTTGAGCGGGCCACCGTTTTCTCCAAGATAGACTTTATTTCTCTATTGGAGACCTCAACTTGGCCACTTGTTTGAGGATGGTAAGCGGTGGCGACTTTGTGGGTCACACCATGCTTCCTCAAGAGACCATCAAATTGGCGGTTTATAAAGTGTTTTCCTCCATCACTAATCACCGCCCTTGGTACTCCAAACCTTGGGAAAATCACCTTAGAAAACAATCTAATCACCGCCTTAGCATCGGCGGCCTTGCATGCCACCGCTTCAACCCACTTTGAGACATAATCCACGGCCACTAAGATGTACTCAAATCCATTTGAATTGGGAAAAGGCCCCATGAAATCAACTCCCCACACATCAAAAATCTCAACTTCCAAAATTGGGTTCAATGGCATTTCATTTCTCCTTGAAATATTGCCGGTCCTTTGACATTGATCACAAGACAACACAAAGGATCTCGCATCCTTGAAAAGAGAAGGCCAAAAGAAACCGGATTGAAGTACCTTAGCCGCTGTTTTTGAGAATGAAGCATGGCCGCCATATGAGGAGGAGTGGCAATGAGCAAGTATGGACCGAACCTCTTCATAAGGCACACAACGGCGGAAGATATCATCAATCCCCAACTTGAACAAGAAAGGTTCCTCCCAATAGTAGTGCTTGGCATCGGTTTTGAGCTTTTTCCTCTGCTGGATTGACATGTCATGGGGCAAGACTCCGCTGGCCAGAAAATTCGCCAAGTCGGCATACCAAGGTAAGACATACATGGGTGCCTGGGACCTCTGTGCGGTCGCACAAGAGGTCTGTGCGGTCGCACAGCATGGGTTCGGACCGAGTTGCGGTTGGGTCGGACCGAGCAGAGACTGGTCGGAGCTGGATTGCACTGGTTCGGACCGAGCAGGCACTGGTTCGGACCGAACAGAGGCTGGTTTGGAGCTGGGGCTGACCTGTGCGACCGCACAGGAGTGTGGTGCGACCGCACAGGGTCCTCTGGTGTCTCCTGGCGCTGTGTTGCTTGCTGTCTGGGACCCTGCCTTGGCCTGGGTCGATCCTGCCTGAGCTGGCCCTGCCTGGACTGGCCCTGGATGCTGCACTGGCACTGCCTGAGAGGACTCTGGGTGCTGTGCGACCGCACAGAATTGTGGTGCGACCGCACAGAGGGCTCTGACCAGTACCGACATGAGTTGTTCGTCGGGAAATGAGTCATCTATTGGCAGGTCTGACCCGGCTTGCTGCCGTAGCCTTGAGAGGTGGTCTGCAACTGAATTTTCCGTGCCTTTCTTGTCCCGAATTTCTAAGTCAAACTCTTGCAACAAAAGAACCCACCGAATCAACCTTGGCTTGGCATCCTTCTTGCTCATGAGATAGCGGACCGCGGCATGATCGGTGTAGACTATCACTTTAGACCCGACAAGATAGGACCTAAACTTGTCGAGTGCAAACACAACGGCCAAGAGTTCTTTTTCGGTGGTGGTGTAGTTGACTTGTGCCGGGTCAAGGACCTTACTTGCATAGTAGATAGCAACCGGTTTCTTGTCCTTTCGCTGCCCAAGAACGGCCCCAACCGCATAGTCACTTGCATCACACATGAGTTCAAAAGGTTGGCTCCAATTGGGCGGTTGCAAGATAGGAGCCGACACAAGAGTATTTTTTAGCCTTTGGAATGATTGAATGCACTCTTCATTTATGAGAAACTCATGGTCCTTTATCAAGAGGTTGGTGAGCGGCTTGGCGATTTTTGAGAAATCCTTGATGAAGCGGCGGTAGAACCCGGCGTGCCCCAAGAAACTACGCACATCTTTGACACTTGTGGGCACCCCAAGTTTCTCAATCACCTCCACTTTGGCTTTGTCAACCTCGATTCCATTAGCCGTGATAACATGACCAAGCACCACGCCTCGTTGCACCATGAAGTGGCATTTCTCCCAATTCAACACCAAATTGACCTCTTCACAACGCTTCAAAACTCGAGAAAGGTTAGTTAGACAAGAATCAAAGGAGGTACCATAAACCGAAAAATCATCCATAAAAACCTCCATTTCTTTCTCAAGAAAATCCGAAAAAATTGCCATCATGGCCCTTTGAAATGTGGCGGGTGCATTGCATAAACCAAACGGCATCCTACGGTACGCGTACGTACCATAGGGACAAGTAAATGTGGTCTTTTCTTGGTCAAGTGGGTGGATGGGTATTTGGAAAAAACCGGAAAAACCATCTAAATAACAAAAGAAAGAGTGATTTGCAAGCCTTTCAAGTAGTTGGTCGACAAATGGCAATGGAAAGTGGTCCTTGCGCGTGGCCGCATTGAGCTTGCGGTAGTCGATGCACATGCGCCAACCGGTTGCCATTCGGGTTTGGATCTCCTCTTCCTTGTCATTCTTCACCACGGTGGTTCCTCCCTTCTTGGGCACAACATGAACCGGGCTCACCCACTTGCTATCCGAAATCGGATAGATTATACCCGCATCAAGCAACTTGAGAATCTCTTTCTTGACTACCTCCTTTAAGTTTGGGTTGAGCCTTCGTTGCCCCTCAACGGTTGGCTTGTGGCCATCTTCTAGGAGGATGCGGTGTGTGCAAATGGATGGGTGGAGCCCCTTCAAGTCTCCAATCGAATACCCAATCGCCTTACGGCGGGCCCTCAACTCGGCCAATAACCTATCGGTTTGTTCGGGTCCCAAATCGGCATTCACAATCACGGGGCATGTCTCATTTGGGCCAAGGAACTCATACCTCAAGCTGTCAGGTAAGGGTTTGAGCTCCACTGCTTGCTGTGCCGGATCGGCGGTGTTTCGTGCGATTTCGGCCATGAAAATCTCACCCTGGGAGTGCTGTGCGACCGCACAGGGGTCTGGTGCGACCGCACAGGGCTCCAGTTCCTCAGTCTGGCCCTCTGTTTCATCATCTGTCAGATCCAGAGAGTCTTGTGCGACCGCACAGGGGTCTGGTGCGACCGCACAGAGGTCTCTGTGCACGATTTGGCCCCGAATCGCATCAAGCATCAAGTCTTTTTCTTCTATACCCTCTTGCATCTCAGATAGAAAGGTTTTGAGGTACCTGAGAGTCTCATTATATTGATCTCCAAGCATTTCATCACCGGGTTGGTCTATTCCCTCAATCATGCAACATGTGTCGAGTTGGTTTGGATATTTCATGGCCTTGTCAATGGGAAACTCAATTGTCTCTCCACCAATCCTTAGAATTAGCTTTCCATCTCTAGCATCCATCAAGGCACCGGCCGTTCTAAGGAAAGGTCTCCCCAAAATGATGGGCACTTCTTTGTCCTCCTCCATCTCCATAACAACAAAATCACCGGGCACATAGAACTTGCCCACTTGGACCGGTACGTCCTCAATCACACCAAGTGGGAGCCGCACGGATGAGTCGGCAAGTTGCAAGGTCATGCGTGTGTTCTTCAACTCTCCAACCCCAATTTTCTCAAAGACCGTTCTTGGCATGAGGCTCACACTAGCACCCATGTCACAAAGAGCCTTCTTTATTGTAGCCTTCCCAATAGTGCAAGGAATGGTGTATTTACCCGGGTCATCCATCTTAGCCAGCATCTCGCTTCGAAGGACGGCACTACATTGCTCGGTCAATCTCACGGTTTTGAGGTCCTCCAAAGGTCTCTTGTTGGAAATGATATCCTTGAGGTACTTGGCATAAGTGGGGATTTGGGTAATGGCATCGGTGAAAGGTATGGTGATTTGTAGTTGCTTGAGCATTTGTAGGAAGCTCTTGAAGCCTCGGTCTGCTTTGTTTTGGGCTAGCCTCTGAGGAAATGGCACTGGAGGTATGAATCTCGGGTCAGGCTCAACCGGACCACGCTTTTCGGCCTTTTTCTGGCCCTGTGCGGTCGCACGGGAGTCTGTGCGGTCGCACGGGACTGGTTCGGACCGAACTGGGGTTGGCTCGGACCGAGCAGAGACTGGCTTCTCTGGACTGGTTTGGCTGGGACCCTTTGTGCGGTCGCACGGGGGCTCTGTGCGGTCGCACAGGGGTGTCTCCTGAGCCGAATCGGCCGCCGGTTGCGGTCCCTCATATCTTGTCCCGCTCCTCAATGATATAGCCTTGATTTCTCCTCTGGGATTGGCTTCGGGCTGACTTGGGAGTTGCCCGGGGGCCCTTTGGCTTGGCCCGGGTTGAGAGAAATGAGCCTCCATCATTTGCTCGAGCCTTGTCAAAGACTTGAGTCCATCTTCAAATTTGTCTAGCTTCTCGGCCACGGATTGATTCCACTTGCCGGTCTCATGCATGAAGTTCTCAACAACGGGGGGAACATAAGGCACAAATGGCTTCCTTTGGTAGTTCGGGTTCCGATTGTTGTCAAATGTGGCATTGCGGAAGGTGGTGGCATTGTTGTTGGGTTGCCGGTTTTGCACGGGTTGTTGGGGCCTTCTTGGAAAGTAGGGCCGCGGCATGGTTTGGTTTTGAGCATTTTCCTTGAAGTTGGGGTTGTTCATGTGTTGCCATTCTTGCTTCTCCTTCTCATCCATGGAATAACTCGCGGTGAAAGGCGGGTTGGGAAAATAGGATGGCTCATTGTTGATGGAGTTGACTTGCTCGAACTCATCATCCATTTGAGGTCCCGGGCAATTGAGAGAAGTGTGCCCTTCTTCACCGCACGCACCGCACGGGTTGGGTTGATGGTGGTGGACCGCCTTGTCGGTGCTCTTCTTGGCCGCTTCGGCCTCAAGTTGGGCGATTCTTGCATGAAGAGCGGTGATCTCACTCACTTCATACTTGCCTCCACCCTTGGCATTGTCCCGCACCGACCATTGTTGGTTGCGCGCCAAATCATCAATCAAATCAAAAGCGGCTTGCGCATCGCGGTCCATGAGACTTCCACCTGAAACGGCATCAACATTCATGCGAGTACTATCGGTTAATCCATCATAGAAAGATTGAATAACAACCCAAATAGGCAAACCATGGTGTGGACACGAAAATTCCAAGTCCCTAAACCTTTCCCAAGCTTCACTAAGTGTTTCATCGGACCTTTGCCTAAAACTAGAGATTTGGGTCCTAATTTTGGCCGTCCTCTTGTGAGGAAAGTACTTGGTCAAGAAGGTTTGGGCCATTTCCTCCCATGTCCTTATGGACCCCTTTTTCAAGGTACCATACCATTTTCTAGCCCTATCCTTGAGAGAGAAAGGAAAAAGCAACAATCTAATTGCGGATGGTGTAACCCCATTCAATTTAATAGTCAAGCAAACTTCCTCAAACATAAGCAAATGCTCATGTGGGTCCTCATTCTCGCCACCATGAAAGGTGTTTTGTTGCACAAGGCTTATGTGGTTGGGAGTAATGTTGAGGTTGTTCGCCGCAACACCCGGCACTCGAATGGCGGCTCCAATGTTGCTTGACTTGGGAGCGGCCAATTGCCTCAAGGTACGTTGTGGCGGTGTTGGGTCTTCCTCATCCGAGTCGCCATGTGTGCTTGCTCCTCCTTCGTCATTGCGTGGGCCTCCATTCCTCAATCTTTGCATCTCCAAGTCGAACTGGGCACGCTCAGCTTCCATCTGCAGCCGCTGGGCCTCCAACTGTCGCCTCAATTCCTCGAGTTCGGCCATGTTTTCACCACCAGAGGGCTCTGTGCGGTCGCACAGGGGGTCTGTGCGGTCGCACAGGGGTTGCAGGGACTGAGTTGGTCCGCCGAATGAGGTTTTTGTGGGGATAATTGGTGTTGGCTCTGGACTTAGGTCTGAAAGTGTGTTGGTTTCACAGAGAATGCACTGATCGGATTGGACTTTCTTGATTGGGTTTGGTAGGTCGGTCGGTGGTCGATCAAGAGAGCTCAAGGCTTCGGTGGACCTACTCCTCAAGAGATACTCTCGGATTGGGCCCCGTTGAGTCTTGTGTCTCTTTCCGGCCAGCGCTTGTCACTACAAACACCAAAAATAAACAAACAAACAAAATGTGAGAACAAAAAGAAATAATCTAGGCCCTTGTTACTAAAGCAAGGATCCGATATTGTCACCGTCCCCGGCAACGGCGCCAAAAAGCTTGATGTGAGATAAGCTAATACCCAAAAGTGTCCTAAATTAACCGCAAGCGTACGGTAAATCGTTGGTTCAATTGGGGTCGAATCCACAAGGACGGATACACAAGTACCGGACTCACAAGTTCACAAAGTCTAGATCTAGCAATTTTCAAGAGGTAAACAAACAAATTTAACTTAACAATTACTAAAAATAAAGGCTAACAACAAACAAGATGAAAACAAGATATTTTTGTTGGTAATTTGGTTGCAATTTAGTATAAAAATGTCCTAGGGGTTCAGTTTCAACCTTGGTTAGGCCATGGGCCGTCAGCGATTGTCACTCTCGTGCCAAGTCACTGACCAGTGCGGGCCAGAGAGCCCTGTGCGACCGCACAGGACCTCTGTGCGACCGCACAGCCCATGGTTAGTGCCGGATTGATGCAATACCTTGATTCCTAGCTTGTATGGGACAGGTCTAGCCGGACCTAAACTCTTGAACCTCAGCTCTCGCGTGTTGGTCACAATATTTGGTGCGGAACCTAGCCTAAAGCCCCCATTAGGTCAATCAAACCTCAACTCTCGTAATGTCGGCTTAATTATCCTAAGTCTATTTGTTGGTTCACTAAGGTATCCACTAGACTCTCGCCTAAGTAGAAACTTGTCCCTTTTGAGGCTTAAGTTGGTCACCTCTCGGCTCCTAACCTACCTTGGTTACCTATTTGGTCAAATCAAACAACCTACACCTTTTGCCCAAGTTAAGTGTGGCCATTCACCTAAAGGGAGGTTCAATTGAGCAATTCAACACAAACAAGCATAATCATTCAATAACCAAGCAAATAGTATACAAGAGAAACCAAATATCACATCAATTCAACAAACCTAACCTTAGTCTCCACAATTCCCTAGAACATATCTAAATCTAGCCTAACATAGTGGTAAAACAAGCAAACAAGGTAAATAAATGCAAAGATACAATCTCCATGCTAAACCAAGTCAAAAGGGAAGGCAAAATGCCCCTTCTCAAGCCCGATCGACTTCTGGACCAGCAAAGGAGGTGCTTGGATGGAATGATGACGTGTAGGAGGTCGAGACGGCAAGATCCGAGGCGGCAGAGGGGCTGTGCGGTCGCACGAGTTGGCTGTGCGGCCGCACGGGAGGTCGAATGGTGGGAAAATGGAAGGGAAAGGGTTGGTTTCTGCTGCGGCGCCGACTTGGATCGAGGTGGAAAAAGAGATGCCCTAGATGAGGCGATTGGGCGCCTTATATAGGGGGTTTGGTAGGGTTTGGAGGTTGGTGCGGTCGGATAGAAGTCCTGTGCGGTCGCACCAGAGTCGCTGGACCATGCATGAGTCGGATTCGGCCGAAATGAGCCCGAAATGAGTCTGTGCGGTCGCACCACTTCTCTGTGCGGTCGCACCAAGGTAACAGAACCAGGATGGAGCCAGAGTAGTGTCGTGTGAGCCAGGATGGTCTGTGCGGGCGCACTGGATGGCTGTGCGGCCGCACAGGGCCTTCTGGAACTCGGTTCGTGCGCCGTTTCGTGCCGAAATGCATTGTTTTTGCTGCGACTTGGCTCCAAATTCCTACAAAACCAAAATGAAACCCAAGCAGTACCAAATTTCTACAAAACACACTAAAATCAAATAAAACTAACTAAAATCAAGGGTTTTGAGTTATGATTTGGGTAAAAGTCCGGCCTAAAACTATATATAAATATGTGACATCACGTCCTATTTGGGTCAAAGTTTATTAATCAACAAACCTTGAAATAAGCTTCTTAACACCAAATCTTGAGAAATAATGTACTTAGAGATCAAATCTCGTAAGATATCTTTCTCAATAGACTTCGATGGAACATTATTCAGTGTAAACAATATTGTCCTCAAACATAAGTCCCTAATATGAGTCAAATAAGTCAATTTGATTTATTATCGATCGAACGATATCAAATAGTGTTCGATACCTTCATTCTTGGACACACTATTTTCATAATGTTCCTCATGGAGTGAGTTATGAAACGACTTTCACACTCTTTAGATAATATCTCAAATCATATGACTTAACTATTCACCATGATCAATTGTAAGACTTTTCTTTTCTTGAACGGTCTCTTAACTTCACACTTGAACTCCTTTGAACTAGTCAAAAAGTTCACACTCATACCTTATCAAATAGATACGTTAATATCTACTTTGATGGTTGGCTAAGTGGTAAAGTTTCAAAAACCTTTCAATACACAAGTACTTATAGGTCTACATACATCGACATGTATAAGTCCTAATCAAGTTACTTGTCCTTGAACCTTTATAGGTCAAAGGCGCTTTTGTCATCTAACAAACATGATTCGCATATCTCTATTGATTCGAAATCGAATTGAGCCACGAGTTCCACGCTATGTAGACTCTCATAATGCGATTCCCGTTTATGTATGACTAAGCGGTCATTTCACATGAAAGTCAAACACTTTATGTGAAGTCTTACGCATCCTATTTGTCATTCAAAACTCGTTTATCTATTTCAAGCATATTCAAGCAATAGGCATGAAATCATATAAACAAATCCATAATAAAAGAACATCGCTTGTCTTTTACAAAACGTAATCATCTATCATCTATATGAAATGGAGATAAAATTTTAGGATGTAACGAACGAGGTACTCGACCTACAATTCCTATTAGTAAAGACAACTCTACGTATCCAATGGTAGTGGCTTAAACAAATAAGCCATATCCTTATACGGAGTTTACTTTACTAATCTCGAGCTTTCTCTCACTCTTCATTGCCTACACATTTCATTAAATGCGAGCATATGAACTAGTACTAAGTTACTGGTATGAATTTAGAGATAGCGAGATAATTTGAACGACCAATACTTTCGAAAGTTTAGAACATTTCCAACACAATAATCATGATACTTCGGACAACCTTTCAAATGCCTCCATAAATGACAAATGAAACATCTCATGTGACACATGGTCACAATTGAGAGTCTCGAAGTCTCAACTCAAACTTAAGCGAAGTATTTCTTAAATACTTAGCTAATTACCATTTGCACAAATAAGTTTGCGAAATGTAACATCATTTCCTTCATTTAATTAGGAAGAGATAGCATGACAATATCAACAGTCCTTGATATCGGAGATCTAATATCTCTAGTTGCCAAATAGCTACTCAAACCTTTCGGTTCGTAAGCCATTGGAACCTTCATGTACCTTCTCAAAAGAAGTCTCTCTTACTTAATTCATGCTCCATTACTCGATCATAAATGATTGACTCAACATCTACTTTCTCTAAAAACTCCTTCTTCAGTAAGTGAATGCGAGCGTAGGAGTCATATCTAGTCCGTATGAATTCTATAATCCAAAGGTCTAGAGATCCTAAAATGAGAATATCGGCATCCGCTTTATTGAATAACTTTTCGTAAAAGTTAATCAATCATCGCGATGCTACGTTTGGGAAGTTGAGGATTATTTTTGGGAATAAACACGCTCAAGTTTCTTTTCGCCAAGAACATGTCTTAGGAATCGATATTACTTCTCCAAGTAAATACCTTTAGAAACGAGATAGTTCAAATTCAAAGATTGATCACAATGAAATTAATACATTTAGTATCTATAACAATTTCAATTTAAGGTCATTTAGTTTATGCAATGTTTTATTTATAACAATAAACAAAACTCCCACTACATTTATTTAATGTCCCAAATGTAGTTGGTTTTCCAAGATCTCCGTTTTCATGAAGTAAAGCCTGCTATGACACGTCATCCTACTTAACTAGACAAGGTAGGTTCTCCAACCAATCATATCAACCATATGACTCTTGGTTTGTGAATATCTATATATTTACAAACTTCGCCCCGATGTCCAAACTCTAGTTGGGTCCATCGATAAGCAAAATCTCTCTATTTGCTCCTAACAAATCCATTTATTTGTACCCCGACTTCCGCATGACAACCATGACGTCCGGTTGGGCGGACCGCACCATGAGAGGGCAAGCGACGTGAAGGGGATAGAGAGAAGGAGGGCGGTCGACTTAATCAAATTAATTGGGACAATCATTATGCGACTTTGTTTGGTGGTCGTGTCAGCATACACCCATACCTATCCTATGACATTTCATAGTATGCAAACAATCACATAATAAGCATCTCAAGGCACAACCATTGTTGTGGATTTGTATGGCTCCAGCTTGCATATTAATCTTCGCTGCATCTCCATGTAGCAAGACTAATCTAATTCAAGCCCTCCCACTAATTATAATGATCATATCCTATAATTAATGAAAATAAATACATGTGAAAAAATTCTAATTCCCTCCTAGGCCTTAGGGGCATGCAAGCCTCACAAGTTATATTAAAATTAATCAAAATTAATTAATGGCACCAAAGGCCGCATTACACACATTCACACATGCATTCATTTACAAACCACAAGGCATTGGAATCTTGAGCCATACTAAACCCACGATCCTCCTACAAAAACGAGTTAGCACATATGCAATATACATGTTTCACTAGTTTTTAATTAACTTCATTAATTAGAATCTTTGTGTATGCTTGTCGCTCGTTTTTCCAAATGCAAATAGGTTTAACATTACAACTACTTGTTTAAACCTTTGAAATTTAATCAACAAATCAAAAACAGAAAGGAGGGTATTTAAGGAGCGTTCTAATTAACATTTCAACTAATTTGATTAATTAGAATATATTTTAACTAATTAAAATAAGCAATTTGGGACCCGAGAAAATCCGATATTTTTCGGTCACTAAAAATTCCGAAATAAATCCAGAGATCTCCTTACAATGAGTGTAACTACAAGTTAAAATTTCAAGGAGAGATCAGCTACCATCAGGGAGAACCCAAAAAGACAAAATCCCAGACAGCGCGCGTAGCGCCGTTAGAGAAAATTCTGTTTTGGCCTCAACCTTTCGGTCTGTGTGATCATCCCCTTGATATTTTTTCAAGCAAACAATTTATATAGAAAAATACTTTACATACTAGGCTATCATTCCATGAAAAGAAAAATACCAAGGTCTATTCAAAATCATCGAGTTAAATGGCAAACAAACAAGAAGCCCTGTTCTGAAACAGACTGACGACTGAAACCATTTGACCTAGTTGAAGCATCAAACCTTAATGGAAAATTATGAAACTAGTTTTCATAGATTTCTAACTCCAAATAGAACAATTACATTTAAACAATTTTCTATAAAAGTTTTTCAATAATTACAGTTTATCAAAACAAACAGTATGTTTGGAAAAACAGATCTGACGACATCGTTTCTTTTCATACTTGAACATCTACATAAAATCCGAAATATGCAACAATTTACACATATCCAGAAAGAGCATCAAGTTTAGAATAATCCTAGCTAAAAGTTACAGGTAGCTATTTTCCAAAAATACGTCCCTTTTTCCATAAAAACAGAACTGTGCAGCAGAACGGTAGATCTGCGCACCGTTACCTTTTAATTCACTAAAAATTCATAACTATTTATAAAATAGTGAAACCAGCGCCAAAAGAACCATGGCTCAAAGATCTACAATCTCCAATAAGAAACAAAAAATTCCAGAAAGATTTACATCACGAAAAACAAGCAAAAAAGCAGAAAAACAGATTTTTTTCCAGACAGCAAGCAAACACATCACTAATTAACTTTGTTAATTACTAATTTCTCGATTTAAAAATGTTAAACACTTGAATAACGACCAGCGCTCTGATACCACTGTTAGGAACTCAAGTCCATATGTAATTTTATTTTTTATTAAGATTTAACAAGCAACTAAAACGCACGAAAACAACGGATCTAGTTATTCAAGTCATTTAACATATAAAAGGAGAAGCGTAGGAGGTTACCTCTTCCGAAATCGTATTCGGAAGCCTTGAATCCAATCTCTTGGAGTCGGTGGCGTGCTCGTCACCCTCTTGACTGCCTCCGGTTGCCTCGAGTCCACCTAGAAGATTAACCAAAGTCTCAAGACAAGTGCTAACTTGTCCGAGTCGATAGATAATTCTCTTTTGATTTTCTTCGCACGATTAACTGTTTAACTGGAAGGAGAATCGCTCAACGCATGAGCTAAGAGAGCAATTAAAAGAGAGCAATCAATGAGAGAAAAAAAAACAATTTTTTTTCTCTTGATGAACAGTAACCGTGAAAAGTATTGCGGCCTAGAGAGGAAGAGAGAGAATGTTGCTAGGGTTTGTGCTGACTTGTTCCTAAAGAAACAATCAATATATATATGGAATGTTTCCATAATTAGATTTCTCTCTTCCTATTTTCTCCTGGACGAAATTGCCCCTATCATGGCTGAAATTTTCAGCCCTCATGTGGGTCAGGCCACATGATATAATGGCCCATTAAATCACTCCTTTAATTCGTCTCATATCGGACTTTCAGTTAACTGATTAACTAAAAGGCCAATTAGCTCAGTATAATAAATATGCATTGAACTAACTTAATTATTAACATATTAATAATTAATTTAGAATTAGCATATGCATTATATTATTTCTATATGATCCATTTGAGTTAATTAATTATAACGGTTCATAACGGTATATAATTAATTAATCAACTTATCATATATTCGCAGTACTCGCTACTGCAAATAAACAAATAATGCACGTATGGTTAAAGTCCTATTTGTGTGACCCTTTGAGGATTTATGCTATGTTGGCCATGGAAAATAAATCACCATTTATTTCCATTAATCATAAGCGGTATCTAGCAACACGTTATGATTCTTAATTCGCATAAATAAATACTGTACCAATACAGTACTTCAATCCTGCATAAGAAAAAGTATCTTATTGTTTTGATTCCTGTGTCACATGATATCCTTGTATAATCCAAGATAGGAATGTATCATTCTTGCAGATTATACGTTTTTTGATCTAGAGTTGATCGCCTAGTTGCGCGCATACGATCTAACTCCATCAAGGGGCCCAGTAGATATCATCACTCACTAGGTGAAATAATGAGGGACATACGGTTGTCTTGATGACCAGTTTCTCCCCGCACAATTCAAGAGAACATAAATAAAGTCCGTATAGCAGCCCTTATCAGGAATCAGCATCAGACGATATTTATAGAACCTATCCTCATGTGGAAAAACTGAACCATCTCAAACTCGGAATCAAACACGTATGAAATAAATAATGACACATAACACAATCCATATATTTATTTCATTGGGTCATGTCCTGTACTATGTTCCAGTAACATATACATATGCAATTAAGTCGGTAACTCCTTACCCATGATTTGTAGAACTTAATCATCACTTAACTTGCATACTAATCTTATATGATAATTAATGTTCCTTGTTAATTATCAAGATTATGGACTCTTTAGAGATATTATTGTCATTCTGACAAATGATCCACAGAGATCTACAATTCAGATCCTCAACCTGAATGATCTGTCAACAATAAACTCTAGAAACAAATGATCAAGCATCATCAATAACATAAACTAATATAATAGCCACCAACTGATTGGCTTCTTGGACATATCTCTAACAGAATATTCATATAAAAATCTGAATAAGGGATGACGAAACTTATTTTTTTGTATGTGTTCACTTTGATTATCTATATGTTCTTCTTGTTTATTTTATGTGTTCATTTTGTTCAAGCTATGACAAGTAATGACAAAACTGCAGATGACATTTATCGTTTCTCATTAATAATTACCGTCCAAATTGGAGGAGGGGGATGGGGCATTTAAATAGGTTGTGCAAACCGTTAATTTTCAACTTGCACTGGATACGCTACACATCTAAATTATAAAAAAAGATACATGCAATTTTTATTCATTATTTTTAAAATTGTTTGATTCGTTCTCGAGGCTTGTCAAATAAATTTGTTTTAAATAGAATCAATTTTATGAAATTTTTTTACTATTTTTTATGAATTTTTTAAACATTGCCATTTTTGGATAGAAATTAGTAGGAAGAATATTCCAAAAATGGCAAGTTTTAAAAAATTCATAAAAAATAGTAAAAAAATTTTAAAAAATGTAAAATTTTGTTTACCATGAGATTTCAATATATAGATAAGATTGGTTGAATTAGATTTGTCGATTTGCGAAACGACCGACCAAAACGGTCACGATGCACAGAATGCTATATGCATCATGGTGCACAATAGATATTCTCTATATATATATATATATAGAGAGTTGATATAGAACACTGATGTGTACGGATCGTCCCCGTACACATGAGTCGTTTTTTAAGGTCCGAAATTCAAACGGTCAATCCGAACCGTTCAAGTTGTTCGCTATATTGAAAAACCTAGATAGACCAAATTTTACATTTTTTCGAATTTTTTTGCTATTTATTATGATATTTTAAAAAAACACTATAATTGGAGTATTTCAGGCCCTCCAATTTGAAAATATCATAATATATAGCAAAAAAATTCGAAAAAATGTAAAATTTGGTCTGCAAGAGTTTTTCAATATAAAGAACAAGTTGAACGGCTCGGATTGACCGTTTGAATTTCGGATCTTGAAAAACGACTGATGTGTACGGGGACGATCCGTACACATCAGTGTATTTTATCCATTCTCTATATATATATATATATATATATATATATATATATATATATATATTAATTTAAACAATTTTTTTCACGAGTCTTAGGCTCTTTGTTGGTATAAACATTAGATTTTGCGAATTATAGTTGAGCATCTCAAATTATATGATTTTGTGTGTTTGAAGAAGTTAGCAGACATATTTATAGCAAGGGTTCCCAAAATAGGAGCCAAACATATTGTTATAGGTCTTAAACTAACCAAATGACTGTATTAATGTAAAAAGTAGCTGTGCAATTAATTTGGGTTTGTGCTGCCTTCCGAATTCTGATAGGAATCTTCAAATTTTTTTTTTCCTTAGAAATTCTTGGTAGCGGCTATCTAGTGAAGGAATTTTCAATTTTAGATTTTAGTAAGTAATTTTTGTAGGCTTCAAAACAAATATATATCAATTACATTGATTTCAAGTTTTCAACTGTCCATCCGTATTGTTTTGAACTTTTGATTTACCAATGAAAACAATACGGATGGTTCGTGAGATGCACTGAGTTACGAGCATATAATATTATTAAATTGAGTCTGGCAGTCTGATGACATTACGTAATACGTACTAAAATAAACATTTTCTTATCTTGTTATTGCGACGTGTATACGCGGACAGATGCCCGTTGATGTGGCATTGATTGACATACTGTTAACCAATAATATATTAAGTTTTAAATTTTTTTGACAACCTAATTTAATTATAATTTTACTATCACATGACTACGTCAAAGTGTTTGACCAATCACAAACAAATGATTGTCATTACAAAGGGGAAAAAAAAAATCAATACTTCAAACTAAGCATTACACGTTTCATATTTCGTATATTAGGGCGTTTGGATCGTATAAGAATAAAAATAGGATTAGTTATTCAGAATAAAAGATATTACTCTAAACGGTCAAGAATAAGATTTTTGGGTCTAGAGAGTTATTTTTAAGTGATCCAAATTATGGGATAAATCTTTATTTCCTAATGTGTTTGGATCATCTTCTTAGTTGGAATTAAAATGTGGTTCCAACGATTTCTTAATCCGGATTAAGAAGATGATCCAAACACATTCGGAATAAAAATTTATTTCAAAATTTGCATGGAACACTTAGAAATAACTTTCTAGACCATCAAAAATCTTATTCTTGATCGTTTAGGATTAATGGGGTGTTTGGATCATCTAAAATTAAAATTAAGATTAGTTATTTAGAGTAAAAAATATTATTCCTAAATGATCAAGAATAATTTTATTGGGATCTAGAGTGTTATTTTAAGTGGTCTAATATCTTAATTAAATTTTTATTTCTAGGGTGTTTGAATCATTTTTTTTAATCCGGATTAAAGTGGTCCGATCTACTTCTTAATCCACGTTAAGAAGATGATTCCAATACTCTATGAATAAAAATTTAATCTAGATGTTGGACCGCTTAAAAATAACACTTTAGATCCAAAAAAACTTATTCTTGATCGTTTAGGAATAATATTTTTTACTTTGACTAACTAATCCTAATTTTATTCTTATACAATCCAAACGCAATTAACCAGACTTGCGCCTAGTAATTAGGCTTTGAAATAATTATTCTCCCTTCATTTCCTATTTTTTATTTAGTTTAGGAAAACTGTGAGCTTCTTCAAGTGATGATGAGTTTTTCGTTTGAGTTAATTATAGAAATCGTTATAGCACTTAAGATGTCGATCCATAGGGAGAATGAAAAAGATACTAATTTGTGCAGCTTTTTTCTATTATTATATCTATACGGAAATATGAAATTAACAGTATAACAACTAATCTTAAAATTACTCTAACTAAGAAGACCCAAATAATTTGGAGAAAAATAATTGAAGAGAATAAAAATTCCCGAAGGCTTTAGACAACTTTGTAATGAAAATAATTACTTGCAATGTTACTGCATCATTTTTTTTTAACGTCAATTGCACTGGCTCTAGACATTAAACCCATACAAAATGGAAAAAAAGATATTTTGCACGTTTTGCGATCAAACTATATGAAAAATTGGAATTATTGATGGTTTCACTTTTACTATCTAAATTCATTATTGAATTATAGTCATGTTGCGTTAAAATCAAATGGGCATGTAAATGTCTAACAATAGATCAAGTTATGTTTTGATATTAAAGTATTTTTAACTGGAATTTTTTGATAAATATAGTTAAAATTGTCCACTAAATATTCTAAAGAATTCTATATTTTCCTTTTGATGAAAAATGCTACATTTTGTACCACCTGTTTCCTAGAAATTTAGATGGTTTGTGAAGCAAGTGTATAATGCAACTCCAACTGATGGAATATTGCGTATTTAAAACCCATACACGATATATCTCTTTTTTTTCCCCCGTTAATATACAAATCTTATCTTTTTAATTAATAAAGTAAATTATCTGCATCACAAAAGGATTAAATAAAATATTCCTCTTGTCACCTCAATAAGAAATGACAAGAACAGTGATCCCATATAATTTAATCAATAATATCCAAGCATTTGTCTAAAAGAACATCTTGTATTATCTTTGATTAAAATAGTAAAACTTGGACAAGGACCTTAAACAGAAGCAAAGCTCTATTGCAATGACAATTGACAAAGATCTTATCAAAGCAAAAAAGGAAATAAAAGGTAAACTGAAAACTCATAAAAGTAAAACACGTGGATTAAAAAGAAACCGCGTCACGAAATTCCAATTCAATCATACAAGAGTAGAACTTTGCAGTTTGCACACTTAATCATACATCTTAACCTACTCCAGTTTACGGTTTCGAATTGAAACTGGAGACGCTCCTTTGTTTGACTATATCGGGAATTCTCATTTATATGCACTAAAAAAAAATGTCCTTATTGATTAATGTCGATTAATACGATCGAGATATTGATTTGAATATGAAATTCAAGAGGCATTCGAACAGGACCGGATTTATGAAGGACCCGAGGTACACAAATTTTGTTACTTCTATGTGCATTCTTCCTTCAAATTTAAAAAAGTTATATGAAGGATTCTTATTGAAGAATAAGCTTATTTTATGTAACAGTAAATATACTCTTTTATAGATGAATATTTCAAATTAAAAATTTTAAAAATAAATATGATTGCTCATGTTTTAGAAAGATACATATAATTTTTTTTTTGTGAAAAAATATATAATTTTGATATTTTAGAAAATAATTATTGACATTTATATGTTTTAAAATGATAAAATTTTTATATATTTAAGGGAAAAATCAGAATATGCATTCTTGGAAAGATATCTTGAACTTTTCTTCCAAATTGAGAAGGTTTAGTGAATATTGTGAGCAACAATTTTATTAGTGAATTATTTAAATGTTTTCTTGAAAGCAAAACTACGATAAATATTCTAAATAACAATTAGTGAATAAATTAAAAAAAAGAAATATCATTCTTACACAAGCTTTTATATCTAAACAATCTCAGCTAATTTTGATAAACTTTCTAAGAAATCTAAATATCATATGTGCATCAGCTCAATGCTCAAGTAATTATTGATAAAATAGTGAAGTTTGCATTTCAGAGAGATTGAAAAATGAGTTCAGAAGATCGGGTAGCTGTTTGACAACTATATCCAAATATATATTTTTAATTTGGTATAGAAACGATAAGTTTATTTGAAAACAACTCACAAGTGTGTATATGCTTAATATGTGCATCAGAAAAATAGATAACTATGCGTTTTAAAATATGTAAACAAATTATATAATATAATTAAACTTATATTTTGATGATAATATCCTATTGAAGATGGTTATAAAGCTAGAAAAATGAAATCAGAAAGCAACGACTCCCATGTCACAAACTCGAGCCCACCTACTCACCTAGGATTACAAAAACATTAAAATTAGCTGAATTGCCTATTGGCTACGTTTCTTAGAAGTAGACGGGAATTATAGGATGAAGCGAGAAGCCGAGAACATCGTTCTTTCCCCCCCATAAAGCGTGGTATTCAATCTCAGTCGTTAGATCTATCTTTCCATTCACATTCAGCATATAAGAAAGAGTTCAACGGTTGATATTGTTTGTACCCTGTCTCTGTACATTGCATAGTGAGGTCAGCATCAATTGGAGCATTTCAATTGAACAGCCAGAAAAATTGGGGCAAATACTAAAGGACAAAATGTGTTGAAAAAGTCATTATGTCTCTTAAGAATAGTTTAATGATGGTTTAGAAATGAGATCCTCTCAAGACTGCATGTAGCAGTGTGCATGTGCCTGTTGGGAGTGTTGGAGATTGTTTATATATACTAACGCTCTATAGAGCAAGGTTGTAGTGCCACCACTTTTGATTGCCACAAGTTACAACAACTTCATATTTTATTAATATTTCAAAATTTTAAAATTCAAATGCTGAATCCAAGCCGTTGATGTATATGTTTTGAATGAAATGAGCAGATTCCTTCTGATTCTTTTTAAGAAAATTTTGAAACCTAAACTTAATTTAAAATGAACAGTTTAAATTGTGTTTCCTATTTTTTATAAATGAATGAAAATATAAAATTGGATGTAACTTTATTGATTCCCATCGTTCTGAGAGAGGCATGCACATATAAAATTATAATTTTATAAAGTAGCTTTGTGGGAATTTAATTTAAAAGTGTTTTTCGTTTTTTTTATTTATTTAATCGAACTTTTGTCAGAATCTAGTAACAAAAAGTTTAGCCAAAACATGAAATCTAAACTTTGAATTTGATAATGTATAAATCCGGGTTATATTGTTAGACAAAAAAAAATAACATTTCTGTTTGTTTATTACTTGATCCATCGGTTTTTTTAGTTTTCAATATTTAAACAGTAAATAGTACTAAAAATAAAAGAATATAATAGCTGTGATTGTTTAGCCACAATTACTTAACAAAACGTTTCAACATGAATAATTTTGATCTTGTTAAAATCCAATTGGAGTTAAATTATAAATATGCGTACATGTGTGTGCCTTTTTCATTTAATGATGGAGAATTTTCACCCACCTTTAGAATTTTCATCAAAAAAAAAGAAAAGAAAAAGCTACTCATCTAATAGAGTTAAGTTGGAGAAAAAAAATTAAAAAGGAACGTCATATCTTTCTTTTTAAGTATCAACTCTAATTTGTTACAGTTATACCTATAATCAGATATGTACTAACTACAGCGTCAATTACTCTTAAATAAAAATAAAGATTTATCAATCATTACAATATCTAGAGAAACCAAATATATATAAAATTAATGTACTCTACTTAAACATCCGACATCCATAAAATTACTTTTTTGTTATTTCTAACATAATTCGATTTTAATTTTATAATATATCGTCAAAACCAAATTTTTTGGATTATTTCTTTTCAGAAACTTAAGAAAATATATAAAACGATGTTATATATATATACCACAATCAGCAAGTTTGTTCCCATAAAATTCGAAATGACCAAAGCAAATGAACAGTCCGAGATATGTAACACGTTATAATTTACGGCCAAAATCACATTCATCGATCTACGTGGTCCAGCAAAATTCCTTCTGAACAAATTCCACATAATAACGGATTAGTACTTGTAATTGGGCACTCAGAACCTCTGTCATGTCACTCACTCTCTCTCTCTCTCTCAAGCGCGTGACGACTAAGTTGCTTTGAAGATTCGTAGGGGTCAGTTTCGAAGATTCTTCACCACTATAATTAACTCGATTTTATAATTCCCACTTGCGTTATTATATTTTTCTAACAAACTTCTATTAGGAAAACAAGAGAAAATTTTCTTAATTCCATGACGCGCGTAGTCCAGGAATTGGTCAGCACTCTCCCTCCTCTCTCTCTCTCTCTCTCTCTCCACTTATCTTGTTTCTATGCGTCTCTCTCTACTTTTTGTCACTTATCAACAGACCAAATACTAGTCTAATATTTGAAAGATGAAGAGATATTGCCAAAAAAAACTACTTAGACCAATTGTTTGTTTGATTGTTTCGCTATTAAGTTGTTAACTGTCAATTTGCATGGCATTTAATTAAATTTGAGGCAGTGGTTTGGTATGAATTAATAATTATAAAATTATCATATATTACTATATTAGTCATAAAAGTTTCTGATAAGAATGACATTATTATCACTAGTAGTATATATGAAAGAGGAAACTGACATATATGGCACCCCTTGTACAAATGTGTCTTGTCATATGATACGTTCATATTTTGTCACTGCCTCACTTTTAGTTTTGTCACTTAATAATTGTATTAGCTTCTTTATATATTATTTTTTTAATCTGCTTGCAAAACATAGAACACATATTTGTTCAATTCTGCAGCTTTTACCCATACCAACACTGCAACACATCAAAACGACTGAAGGACTAATTAAATAACTGATAAGATTTAGATTTTAATATTGGAAAAAAAAAATGAAATCATACCTATGTGAAAAAACAACTCTTTGCATAAATATATCACTGTTTGGGCAATGGTGTTTTCTATTTTAAAGGTAATAATTAGTTCTTATTAATCACAGAAGAAATTAACTTTTAGGGCTGATAACCACAATCGTTAAAATTAATTGAGCAGCCTAAAGGTAAAAATTTCTTTTACATTTACTAAATTGGGACGTCATTCTCTCACTGAAGTAAACTTAATTATTACAAAATAACTACACAACAATTGGCATCAAGAAAATTATCAAACTTCATACAATATTATTCGATGCACAAACTCTAGGAATTTTCTAATTATCACTACATGGATTCCATTATTCTCGCGCACACAAATTATAACATAAAAAGCACTTATACTATTCTAAGCTAGTCACCTCACCTCACCTGTGTCGGAATTTATCACACAATACTTCTGGTTGAAAACTTGAAATACAACACAACTGAAGACTTAAAAAATATAACTTTTATTTTCTTACATCACATCTAGCCCCTGTCCCCAGTCCCCAGGTCCCTCTCCTAGCACTTTATGCTTTTAAGCAGACGCGCTCGATTTGGGAATTGGGACTAAACCACTCCTATAAGAGGCCCCCTTTCCTTTGTTGATTTCCACATCCATTCCATAACTATCCTAACAACCATTCTCATCTCTCTCTCTTGCACACACACTGAACATTTGCCCCCTTTCATGCATTCAAGTCCTACTTATTTCACTGAACAATACGCTTCTTAACTAATCTAAAGATGGAGGCGTGCTTTCTGGTGAAGGAGCTCAACCAAATGAAGGATTTAGTAAGGCAGTTTGAGGCATACTTGGAACAGCCTTCGTCTTCGATCGAGCCATACAAAAACTTAGCATCAAAGATGCATGTGTCAATTGAGAAATCCCTAAACATTGCTAAGGATTTTGGCCTAATTGAAACCAAAGTGTCCGCGCCGGAGTCGCCTCGTTCGGCTAATGGTTACCCGAGTAGTGAGAGTTTTGACCAGGCTTATAAGAACCAAGATGGGAAGGAAACTATATCCAAGAAAAGGTACTTTCCTTATAATATAAGATGTGACAAATGTTCTATATACAAATTCTTAAATTATATGTTTAATTGATTTTTGTAATTGAATGATGTATAGGAAAACAATGCCCAAGTGGAGAAATCAAGTGACGGTACACACTGATTGCGGTGTTGTTGGTCCTTTAGAAGACGGATATAGTTGGAGAAAATATGGTCAAAAAGATATACTTGGTGCCAAACATCCAAGGTGAGCAATCTATTCAAATTTCCTATTTTAAAAATTCAAATCTATAATTATGTTAAAAGTATCAATATCTAAACTACAGATTTATGAACCATTTCAGGGGCTACTACAGATGCACACACCGAAACACTCAAGGATGCCTTGCAACTAAGCAAGTTCAACGAACTGACGAAAACGCAATGGTGTTTGATGTAACATACCACGGGACCCATACATGCCAACAAAAGAATACTAAACCGAACTCGAACCTGCAGATTGCGAAGAAAGAGCCCGACCAACTAGGGGCCGACCAAGACTCGAAGCTGATCAAACCATTTCAACCTGAGCTTAAGTTCAAGACTGAGGAAGCATTAGACTCTTCTTTAATGCAGCTTCCGATTCCATCCTTGCTCAGTGGTTTTGGTGAAACAGGCCTTTTTTCGTTTTCTGATGTTGGCGAGTATGGAGATTTTAATGAGTGGGCTCCCATGGCTAGTTCTGGTACAAATTCACCCGTGCCTGACATGGATTTCATGATCGAAAAACTCGAATTTGACCCGAATTTCACAATGGATGCTTCTAGCTTCTTCGCATGAGGTGCTAATTAGGAATTGCTCACAGATAGATAGTGTGATTTTTAGAGAGAAGGGATAGTGGTTTTATAACTTTGTTCCTATTAAAGCCACAAGGAACGATGGCTTAAGGGAATTTTGATCATGTTTGATAAGTAACTAATTAATTAGGTAGATAAGGCTTAAGTGGGTTTAGCTTTATTATTTCCAGCTTCAATAAGGCTTGTCTTTTGTGAAAAAACAATGCAGTATTGTAGTACCTAATAGAAATGGTACGGACGGGTGTACCTGACTAACTTTCCAAAAATTCTTGGCTTATCAACTTTTTCTGATTTTGTAACTGTTTAAATTATAATAACAGGGCATTTCCCATCTACATGCTCTGTTTTTCCCAAAAAGACAAAAAGTAGAATATGACCATTCTTGTTGCTTGACAGTAGAATAATAAAAAATAAATCAAATCTAACCTCTGACTCCGAGATAGAGAGGCTCGTTGAAATATGCATTGTGTGTGGTAATGTTGAATCGTTGATCATTTTTTGATTCAATGTAATTTGATCCGATGATTCAAATCTATATATTGTTGTAGATTTTTTTTTCAGCATTTACAAATTCAAATCCATATTAATATGGAAAGGTATTTTCATCATTTGGATCACATGCGAAATAATTGTTAATTTGATTTGTGATTATTAATGCTGCTATTTAGATAATATAACTAAAAGACTGTTCTTCAAAAATATAACTAAAAGACTGAAAAACTGAAAAAGAAGTGAAAATAAATGCAGGAAGTGTAGCCCCTTGATGTGCTAGGAGAAGCATTTCAAATTGAATCTCCAGCGGCAATGTATTTTTGATATTTGAGGGCTAAAATGGAAAAAGTTTGTCACCTTGATTCGCTAAAATATTGTTGCAAAAATTGTTCCTAGATCACAAGCATACTGCGTTCATTAGTCATTACACGAGGGTCCCTCCTCTAGTGACGTTAATTAGATAACTTTAAAAAAAAATTGATATTATTATTTGATATTATAATTGATATTATAATTGTAATTTAAGTACCAATCGAAGGAATTTAAGTATCAATTTTAGTGTATTTAAAGTTACGAACTGATGTGTTAATTTACACGTAATGTTTGGTACCTCATATATAAATGTCAAGTTGGTATAATTAATTAATTAGAAATGTCAACTTGGTACAATATTATGTGCGCAAAACAGCATACATGTTATTTTTTTTTATATAGCACATTTCAATTGAAGGACCAAGTCAACCATTTGGCATTATAATACAATGGGCCCTGAAGTAAATTAATATCATCCTTAAGTTACGAAAGTTACTACAGTGATCAGTATTGAAAAAAATATATACCGTTAACTTAATGTTGTTTTAAAATCATTTTTTTTGAAGTATGTATATGATCTGCCGTTAATACATGATTACTGAATAATGCTTAGAGATTGCATTCTGGATCTAAGAAAAATTCGGAAATTGATTTAATATTAACTGCAAATGTATGTATGGGATTATTTATAACTATTATGGTTTCTATATTTATTATAAATATGCTGACTTTATGAAAATCAAAAGAAATACTCATCAGTTATCTATGCAGAAAAGAGTTAATTTTATTTTAATTTCACTAAAAAGAATAAATATAGGATCAACTTCTGCATTCCCGGTGGCACTGTGCTAATTAAGCAGGAACGAGTTATATTTTTACCCTTTGTTGTTGAGGGAATGTTTGGTGGAAGACTAAATATCTTTGTGGTCTTCATGTAATTGAGTTTTTACAAAGACATGAATACTATTAAATATTTTTCATAACTCAATAATCTAATGGTAGAAACATTAGAATGTTTCTTAGAAGCTAAGGATTCAAACAAAAAAAAAAATTGTATGACATTTTTTCTTTGTGATAAATTAATCCTGTTGGAACCGCAGACATTTGATATAGGAAAACAAAATTATACTATTTTCATTGAAGTGCACTCTATAGGTAATTTAATCAGTATTTAGTTCCCGGAATGGTTTTAGCTGTAGCCTGTAGGCGTGATAACAGTATTGTTCAATTATTATTATTATTATTATTGAATACCATTGACCATCAATTGTTGAATTATTTAATAGCGATAAGGCACATGCACCTTTCTGCTATTAAATTTGGCGCACGGCCTAGTTGCGAAAAGGTAATCGTAATTAAAAAAAAATAGTGAGACGGCACTTAAAATTGCATGCTTTATGCTTATCAGCTTCCATGAATCCCTGTCCCACAAAAATTTCAACTGAACAAAGTGGTTGGTAATTGAATTGTATTATTTTTACTTGTGTATTGGTAGAAAATTCTCCTACTTGGAGGGATAAAACTATGCTTATTTAATTCGTTTCTTTATTTTTTAAATTCCACCTTAATTATTTCATTACTCAATAATTATATATTGATTATTGATTGTAATCAGTTTGTGCACAGATCTACTATCAGCTAGTTTTTCATGCACGTCATGAGTTTGCAATCAAAAATCGTGGTACCATTATGTGTCGCTGCTGTTGATAAAACTTTGTACTTATGAAAGCAAAAATAATTAAAGTAACATTATTAATCAGAAATATGTAAAACACCAATTTAAAAAATGCATGCGTACGTAGTAATTATCGTAGATTATTTCACAGTTTTATATGATTGTTTTAAAAAAACTTTATGCATAATTTATGTCTTTTGTGCAATAAAAAATATTTTTTAAATAAGATGGTAGTCAGGTCCTCTCTAACGTATTTTTAAAATTTAAATTCCAACAAAATTCCGAACTCGCAACCTGCGCATAAAAAAAAAAAATTTGATTATGGAATTACGTCTTGAACGATAGTTAGCAGGACCATTTGCTGAATAAATTTTTTTGCTGCAAGTGTTTTTAATACCACACCGGCATCCCACTGGCCAGTGGTCGAAATATGGTATTTTATGGTATTTCATGAAATTTTTCAGTATTTTTGTCTCAGGATACTGAAATACTGTCATTTCAGTTATTGTTCGGTTTTGGTATTATTGAAATTTTTCGATATCTCGTACGGTATTAAAAGCAGCTGAAAGCTTTTTTCCGCCTCAAACAATTATATTAGTGTAACTATTATCGCATTCGCTTACGGTCGTTTACAACATTGGCCTGACATAGCAATACACCAAAATATATTTTCATTTTTAATATACTGGTGTCCGGTACATCAATTTTTTGTCAAAGAGATCAAAGTTAGAGCTTTCTATCCCAAACAAGTTGGATATGCTAGAAATGATATCCTGACTCTAGTCATTTCTTGTATATATCACTGAGTTTTTAGAAGTCTTAGAAGTCAGTCCAGTGCTCTTATCACCTGAGCTACTAGACCACATGCTACATCAATTTTTTGTAAACAAAATTTAAAATTTAATGAGAAAAATGAATGGTTCATATACGTGTAGCCATCATTGATTCTTGCTCAATATCATGAGATGTATAAATGTAACAATATCTTGTTTTTCAAAAAAAAAAAAACAATATCTTTGATAAAAGAACTTTCTCAACAAATAATAACTATCTGCCAAATCAATAATGAGAGTATATACATGTATTTTTATTGACATACCAAGGATTCACTCTTTAACATTTCCCTGAAATAATATCCGAAAGTTCATCCGCAAAAACCAAAAGTAACAATACACAATAATAAATTTTTTTTTTTTAATCAAACATCCCACCAATTATTTTTGGCTAGAAATTCAACGGTCATTATGTCATAAAGATATTTATAACTATTTAAACAATCAAGAATCCCAATATCTATTATAACTTGTATGTTATCGTTCGTGTCACTAGCAACCCATAACTCTTGTCAGTAACTTATTACATAGTTTATACAGATAATTATGTGACAAATCAAGGAAGCCCAAATCATCTCTATATCATTGGCGCCACATGTGGTTATGTTGTTATTTCCTATGCAAAAACACGGCAACTTCTTTGCAATGCCCAAACAGGTTCATGATTTATTGCAATTGAATTCCAAAGGCACTTTTCTAGCTGGCGATTCAAGTATACTTTTGTTTTTTGAATTGTTGACTTGGATGAGAATCGCATGAAGTCAACTTTTGATCCTGGTTTACAATTGTGTAATTTACACTGATACTGTTGCTTACATTGGTTCCTGTGTGATAAAAAAGTATTAAAAAAAACACATTGATTGACCATTTCTCTTAAGTGACTATTAGATTGTGATTCCAATTTGTAAAACACTTGAGTTGGATATATAAGCATACAGACAAATGGTTTAGATGCAAAACAGTTATGAATTAGTCATTTACTACTTCATTATACGACGTTGAATAATGTAGTTAGCAAGTTTTATCTTTTTATTCTTTTCCTGGTTACACTGCTTGTTAGTTAATTCCAGGTTTACTGGCAGATTCATGTTTACGCAATCACTCAGAACCAAAACTAAAAGAAATATGTTGGACAGCTTATTGGCATGACAATCAGTATTGACTGACAGCAGATGTTCCCTAGTCACCAAACTAGGAATTAGTGATTTCTCAGACAAATCATTTGTAACAATCATAGCTCAAATGATTATAAAGTTCTCGTTAAAAGTAATTTTTGTATTATTCACTGAAAAGTAATGATGATCTAATTTTTAGGCGCTTTATTATTCAATCCATAAGGTACTGGATCTTAATTCGTAACATACAAGTCATTTGCCTGAATCTTCAGAGAATAAAGTGCAGATAAGAGATTTTTACACTAAGTATTTAGATGTTTAAGACAATTTGATATGCTGCCTTGTGGAGTTCATGAATTGTAAGAAATTAAAGTTTCTTTCCAAATTAATTTAATACTTAATTTACATCTTTTGGGTACCCGGGGTACATATTATTTCTCTAGTACACTATCAGACAAGGAATTTGAAGGCTGAGATGAAGAATAGGGTGACCTAGGTGATGCCAACTGGGGTACACACCCTTCCTTTTACAGCTTGGTCTTCCTATTGCTGGCCGGGAGCTTAACTGGTTTTAGTTTTGCAATTTGAGAGAGAAAATGGTCCATGTGTTGACAAACATAAATTGGTTGCGTTTATACAAGATTGTACTGCGTTAGTGCGCTATGCCTAATTATTGTAGACTGATTCTCAAATAGGTTGCTTTTCTTTTAATTGGAAAATGATCTAGTGGAGAGCAGCTATTATAAGTGCCATCGCTAAATAAACCATCGCTGCCATCGCTGCTATATGTTACAAATGTTCAGTTTAATAATAAGAAGTGTTCAGTTTAATAATCAGAAGTGTTCAGTTAAATGCGTCAACTAATGGGCAAAGTCGCGCCAGGGTCAAAGTCGCGCGTCAGACTTGGAGAGAGGCGCGCCAGGGGCAAAGTCGGAAAAAAATTAATTTGAACCGGATCGGTTCATGACCCCTTCTATTTTTTTCATGTGTTTTGTGTCCGGTTCATGACCCCTTCGCTTGGTTTAGTAAAAACGAGTTACGATTTGCCGACTTTGCAACTAACTGAACATTTATACTCAATTAACAGAACATTTGTATTGACCCAACTGAACATTTGGGAAAAAATAAAAAATAAAAAACAAAATGAACATAGTGAACATAGCGAACACTTATAAAACAGTGGACAATTATAATACAAAGTGAACATTTGTATCTAATAAAGTGAACACTTATAATAACGAAATGAACAAAAAATCACTGGGTGAGTAGAGAGGGGAGAGCGCTGCTCAGCGAGCGCTGACTGACGCACGATGGCAGCGATGGCACAAAGCGCGATGGCAGTAATCAATTTTGAGTGGAGAGAGTATACTGTATACGTGCTTAGTGGGCTTCTGGGTTTTACTTTGACCAAGTATGCTTCTTTAGTGGGCTTCTTGTTGCAGAAAACAATTTAGAAGATATTTGGACTTTTGGAGATTGGTTGCTTTCCTTCCTATGGGCAGCTTGAGGTACTCAAATGAATTAATTTTTCAGTAACAAAGGGATTCCGGAGAGTATAATACTACAAGTATGTATAGTGTGCAGTTTTAAGTCTTTATCGCTATTGGACAGGTAGTCAGACAGGTCTGAAACAGCATTTCCAGCATGGAAATGCGCAGTCTGAGGAGGTGGATGAAGATCTACTGGGTTGATTCAGCTTGCCACTACTGTTTTGGTGGATAGCAAGACTTTTGAGGCACTTCTCCAGCACTTCAGCTCAACATTTGCAGGGGTCACAGTTTTAGTTTTCTCTGTGAACCCTATAAAATTTTACTATTTGTAAAGTTGAATGTTCCGTAAACTTCCTCTCGGGCAATAGACCAGAAATTCGTAACAAGCCCTGTACAATATACACCTACGCATAGATCACCCTATAATGTATGCAATCTTCGTTTATTCACATTGCTTCCCACATCTATTTTATTCAAACACTTCAATAGTTAAAAGATTGCCGTAACATTGCTGGGGCACCCCGGGCAGCTGAAACCATCCCTTTCCACTCCATGAAGCCAAACAATTGCTTGGATCAATCACACCAGCCTTGAATTTCAGGCTTTCAGCAATGCTTCTGTCTTGCTTGATGCAGCTTTGCAACACTCATAGTGCGTAAATGGTTTTTTTTTTTTTTTTTTTTTTTTTTTTTTTTTTTAAAAAGAGCACAAATTTAGGCAAAGGATGCATTTTCTTCTTTCTCAGCGCTGTAGAGATGAAGTGTAAGAAGTCTAAACATCCCCACTCTCTCAACATACGTAGCTGATATTGCTTCAGTCGGGTGGGTGCGTGTGCGTGTTATATAGTAAAAAGCTTTTTGTGACAATATTTTTACATTTTTACCTTAGTTGCCAGCTACGAGTGGTACCCATATAAAGAAGCTATCAAATAAAAGCTGATGTTTATATTAATTGTAGTATTGTACCAAACTTCCAAATTTTCCTTTTTGAAGTCAGGTTCGTACTGGAGTCGGAAGATATGGCCAGCCTACATAAGATACATTGTAGTCTCCTATTTGTGAGACCAATAAAGAACTTGTCCTTGAAATAATGTCCAACTCATTAACTCTCTACTTAAATATATACAAAAAATAATAACAAAAGAAAAAGAACTTGTCCTTCTGATTTCTATATATTCCTCCTATCCGTCAATATCCTTGAGAGAAACAGAGAGTATGACTTTCAAGAGAGAAAGAGAGAGAGAGAGAGAGAGAGATCAGATCAGATCATATATTCTTTCAAGAGAGAGAGAGAGATCAGATCATATATGGCTTGTTTGAGACAATTAGAGTGCTTTTTCTTCTTAATGCTGATATATTAGAGTACCGGTGGACTCACACAAGCCATATATGGATCTGATCTCTCTCTCTCTCTTCCATCGCTAGCATTAGTTGACCCGACTAAGCAAAATCTACTTCTGAGTTCAAATGAGAAAAGCATGGCTTCTCTACCCAAAAAGGAAAATTCACTAACCTCTTATCTTTTACGGATCGAATTGTAAAAAGAAGCTACACAAAAGTTAATCGAGGAAGCAACTGTTTCAAAATCGTAAAATAATATTTACAATTACCTAGACAGACTATTTTCTTTTATCTCTGAATCAATTTCATCAGTAGTAGTTTTCTTTGAACCATCCTTCAATTTTCTCAAGGCCTTTCTCAGGCCAAGCACAATAAACAAATTTGTGAGTGTGAGCAAGGATTCAGCACTTCCATGAAGCCAATCCACATTAGATAGTGAGGTCCCGTAGTGTAACTTAGCTGTCATTGCCAATATTTGATAAGATTGTGTTTAGGAAACGAATTGTCAGGCGAAAAATAATTAAGGGTTTCATTCCTATCAAATTTGCCGGGTTTCCTCAGTGTGGTAGGTTTAATTGCACCAAATTTGTAATTAAGGTTCAATAAGTATCACAAAATATCCTTGGTTGTGAAATTGGACTTTAGTTCAACCCCAACAGATTCTAGCTATGCAATTAGCCCTCAATTAGTCAGTAACCCCAATTGTATGTTCAATTGAAAATAAAAAAGAATAAGAATGCATAAAACAAAATACAGCATAGAAGGACCTGTGCCAGTTCCTACTGGTACTGCATCATGCAAAAATGGTACCAAAATCTAAAATTTAATTTACTGGAACCAATGGAGGTTAGAAGATAGCCTTACCATATATACCCGCTGGAACTTTATATAGAACAGGAAGCCATGAATTAGCAGCATGGAAAGAAAAGAAATGAGTCAGTTGATAGAAATTGAAATAGACTAGCAGATAAAAGAACACAGTTTAGTTTATGCATATTACCACAACATATCATTTACTTCTCACATATATAGTTTTTTTAAAATACAAAAATTTCACAGCAATTACAGTAACATATCTTGATACAAGCTTTTCTCCCAGTTATGGCACTGAGCCAATCTCAATTTTTTTTTTCATGTACCAAGGGTAGAAATTAATCCTGGACAGAAGAGCACCAGAGACCTTGTGAAAGAGCCATGTCAGCTTGGTACAGAACAAGTACAAACCAAAACCAAAACCAAAATGGCAATTCAAGTTGCAAAATGGACACTAATTGAAGGTAAAATTTTTTACATTGTATATTATAAAACTCAATTTAATTTCCAGGGAGCTTGAGCTTATAAGGTATGAGAGAGCTTTCTATTTGTCAAACAAGTTGCCAACCCAAAATTTGAAGCATAATTTCACTGTTCCACAAAAAAAAAAAATTAAATTAGCATAAACATGCACATACTCGTGGCCCCCACAAACGCAAGGAGGAAATAAAACCCAAAAAGGGTGAGCTTTGGTGCAGTCTTGGACTTAGAGAGGAAGTACAAGAAACCCAGATATGGAAACAGAGACACAGCGAACAGCTGAGAAGCGATGCTTTGAGAGTCTATGGTAGGTGCCCATGGATCCACTGGCAAAATCCCACACCTAATTCTGCCAATGGAGAAAGACCTACCTCCTCTCGTGTGTATGGGTAAAAAAGCTTCTCTCTTTAGATTTCTGGGTTTGGGTTGGAGAAGAGGAGGAAGAAAGGCGGTGCGCCATGGACAGTGGAGACAGAGCATTGCGTACAACTGAACTGAGAGAGAAGTGGCGAGCCTCCACTGAAAAGTTATCTGGGACGATTCATGTAATCATGTCTGGTACTTTAGTTTTGTTAAATGTCTGAATGGGTCTTAAAGACTCGGCCCATTTACTGCTATAAGGCTATTTTGTACTGAAATGGGTTTTGTGCCAAGAAAGAATGGACCGAAAAAATTAAAACTAACGTTACTGTTCACACGAATTTCGAAAAAAACGCTTAAAAATTCGAAATTTTAAAACTAACGTTGTTAGATCGGCAATCGGAATGCCGATACTGGAAATGGCTTAGATCGGCAATTGGAATGCCGATCCAAGCTTAGATCGGCATTCCAATTACCGATCTAAGCTTAGATCGGCAAATGAAATTCCGATCAAAACAAAAAAAATGTCTGACACATTTTCTGACACATTTTTGGACGGCAAATGTTAAAACATTTGTTTAATTTACACTTTTTCATTTTAGCCCTCAAAATTTTTGTTATTGCAAAATATATAATTTGTGATTACAAATTAAACAAAATTTAAACATCTATTATAAAAATATAAGTATATATTAAATTATGCATGTTAAATATATAATATTGTATATGTGTATAATACTTATTTTATACATATATATTATGTATCATATATTTTATATATTAAATATATTATTATTGTATATAATTAAATTATGCATATTGAATAGTTATACATATTATTGTATATAATTAAATACAAATAAAAGTATTAAACATGTCATATTATAAATTCTATTTAATTTTACACATATATTATATTTATAATTATATATATTTGTATGTATATTTAATGTATATACAATTTTTTATATATTTATATTTACATTTAATGTATAACAAAAAAAAATATTGGACTATATTGTAAAAATAATAATTTTAGGGTCATCGGCGAAAAAATTGAATATATTTTTATTGAATTTATTCGCCGATGACCCTAAAATTATTATTTTTACAATATAGTCCAATAAAATATTATTTTTACAATATAGTCCTAAAATATTCTATTTACATTTTTTCGAAATTTGTAAGTATTTTTAAACAAATAAGTTTTTTTTTGTATATGTGAAATCATGATTCTATTTGTCTTAATAATCTATCCAAAGTGTCCGATATTTTTAAATAAATTATTGCAAAGTATATAAAAATAAATTTCACTAAATTAAAATATTCAGTACAAATATTCTAGATATATTAAAAAATAGTTTGGTAACCAGAGTGAATGAAAAGACAGGACGACAGCCCGATTTACTACTTGCCTTGTATATGGACCTCATTAATTAAGTATAATAGTTTCTAATCATTTGGATAAAAAAAAAAATACAACTCTAAAATATGTTTGGTCATTTTTAGAAACGGAGGCAAATTTACACAAATGAAGGAACAAAATAAAAAAAAAACCTTAAAAGAAAAAGATGGAACGTCGTTTCTATATTGTCCGCCTAAATACGCTGACATAGTTATGACACACTCAACAGAACTTGTAGATAAAAGTAACAAAATGATACCGTACAGAAGTACACTTTGTTTTTAGTTGATAATATAAAAAAAGAAGAATAAAAAAAAACAAGATTGAAATTGAAAAATTAATTACACGTTTTTTATATATTTATATTTACATTTAATGTATAACAAAAAAAAATATTGGACTATATTGTAAAAATAATAATTTTAGGGTCATCGGCGAATAAATTCAATAAAAATATATTCAATTTTTTCGCCGATGTTCCTAAAATTATTATTTTTACAATATAGTCCAATATTTTTTTTTGTTATACATTAAATGTAAATATAAATATATAAAAAATTGTATATACATTAAATATACATACAAATATATATAATTATAAATATAATATATGTGTAAAATTAAATAGAATTTATAATATGACATGTTTAATACTTTTATTTGTATTTAATTATATACAATAATATGTATAACTATTCAATATGCATAATTTAATTATATACAATAATAATATATTTAATATATAAAATATATGATACATAATATATATGTATAAAATAAGTATTATACACATATACAATATTATATATTTAACATGCATAATTTAATATATACTTATATTTTTATAATAGATGTTTAAATTTTGTTTAATTTGTAATCACAAATTATATATTTTGCAATAACAAAAATTTTGAGGGCTAAAATGAAAAAGTGTAAATTAAACAAATGTTTTAACATTTGCCGTCCAAAAATGTGTCAGAAAATGTGTCAGACATTTTTTTTGTTTTGATCGGAATTTCATTTGCCGATCTAAGCTTAGATCGGTAATTGGAATGCCGATCTAAGCTTGGATCGGCATTCCAATTGCCGATCTAAGCCATTTCCAGTATCGGCATTCCGATTGCCGATCTAACAACGTTAGTTTTAAAATTTCGAATTTTTAAGCGTTTTTTTCGAAATTCGTGTGAACAGTAACGTTAGTTTTAATTTTTTCGGAAGAATGGACTCATGGATTTTCAGCACAAACTGGGTCGCTCTTTTCTTGTTATTATAAGTTTATTATAACACTATTGTGTAGATTGTAGTTTTATCAGCTATTATAACTGCCATCGCTAAATAAACCATCGCTGCCATCGTTGCTGTATGTTACAAATGTTCAGTTTAATAATAAGAAGTGTTCAGTTAAATGCATCAGAGTCGCACCAGAGTCAGAGTCGCACCAGAGTCAAGAGGTGCGCTAGGAGGCAGGGGTAGAGTCGGAAAAAATTTAATTTGAACCGGATCAGTTCATGACCCCTTCTAATTTTTTCATGTGTTTTTTGTTCGGTTCGTGACCCCTTCGCTTGGTTTTTTTTCTTATAACAATTATATTTCCTGTTGCTACTAAATGAACATTTATATTTAAATAACAGAACATTTGTACTTACTAAACTGAACATTTGTATTGACCCAACTGAAATTTTTGGCAAAAAAAAAAAAAAAACAAAATGAACATAATGAACATAGCGAACACTTATAAACAGTGAACAATTCTACTACAAAATGAACATTTGTATCTAATAAAGTGAACACATATAATAATGAAATGAAGAAAAAATACACATTGGGTGAGTAGAGGGGATAGAGCACTGCTCAGCGAACGCTGGCCGCGATGGCACAGAGTGCGATGGCATTAATCAATTTTCTAGTTTTATGTTTTTGTTATGTAGATCTATTCTATCCATGTATGTGTTTGATTGTTTGGTGTTTGAATATTATTGTTGGTAGCAACATAAACTGAAACTGAAAGATGAAGTTGTCCCTTAAAATTAAAGTATATCATCTGTTTGAATGGTTATTATTACTAAATATTCTGTAAGTGGATTGGTATAAATTATAGAACATGAATTATCTGCCAAATTGATGCTAGCTAAACCATTCTTAAAACCAAGTTTAATACATAATTCACAGAAGCTGATTCAACCTAATAGATTAAACATTAATATTTGTTTAGATGACAATTGAACTTTTCCATTTAGTATAATCCTTAAGGTGTTGTTTGGATGCGTTGAGAAGAAGGGCTCTTCCGGAAGAGCCTTAATCCCGGAAGAAAAGTTCATCCAAACGCGATGGAATAAGTCAGGAAGATGTCTATCTTCCGCGAATACCTTCTTCCGACTCGGAGGTGGAATTAGCGAACTGGGAAGATCGATAGGTTTAAAAATTATTTTCCGTACTCCCTCTCTCCTCCAAAAAATAATATCCTGGAGTCCCTCTCTCCTCAATTATTGAAGGCCAATTATTACCCCAACGAACTCCCTCTTCCTCCTCCATCGCATTGATCGCTTTCTCCTCTTTTTTCCTCTTCTGTCTTCCTTTTCGACTGTCGGCGATCGATCGCTCTTGCCTTGCTCCGCCGGATCAGCAACCCTCTTCTCCCTTCAGTCCTCTTTCTTCTCTTCAGAGTTTCTGTAGCCAATCTCACTTCATCGACGACATTGGTTAGTTCCTCTTTCTCTATTTCTTCATTTTTTTCAATTGCTTTTTTTTAAGGCTGGATGGTATGAATTGAAAGTGTTTTTAAGTAATTTTTTTAATATTTGGATCGAAATTTGTAGGACTTGTACTCTGCCTTCATTCTCTCCTCACCTCATAGATCTCCTTTCTTCTCGAGCTAGTACATCAGCACAGGTACATCTCTGGTTTTGATTGTGCTCATTTTCAGTTAAGTAAGTGACAATTATTGCTCAATTAAATACATCTCTGGTTTTATTTCGGCTATTGGCAACGCTGAGAGGATATTTCGCATTTAGTTGTGTTAAACTGAGTTTATCTGCTGAAGGATTATTTGGTTCAAATGTGATATCATTGATCTGATGTATAGTTGACACCAATTAGAGTATTGGAGGTTCCATTTCACAGCTAATGATTAATTGATTGCCAGTTCATCGTGGGGGTGTTGGTGTGACTGGACCCAATTAGATTAGAATTAGGTTTAGTTGCCAAGAGTCTAAATATAGCTGTAGTAGCTTTTTTTCTATTCTTTTTTCTTTTGTAAGGGATTTGCTTAAACTTTTGCTCTTTGTTGGGACTTCTATGTTAATTTTAAATAAAAATGGAATGGTACAGTTACCTGTTTCTGATATGGGTAGCCGTACAGTTGGTTAAACAATATCAGTTTCCTAATTGTTGCCGTCATTTGTTTAGTGTTCTTGCTATTTCTCACAGCTTTTGCGTGTAGTACATTTCTAAAATTTGATTTGTTGCTATGACTTATAGTTGGACAAAGATAAACTATCCTTTGCATTATTTTTTTTTTCTGATGTCATTTATATTTACCCCAAAAGATTAGTACAGTAATGTAGGTGTGATTTTCCTATTAAAAATTGACTCTTTGATTTCACAAAGAAAGATCATGATGCATTGCTACTTTGATTAATGTAACCTATTTGATAAAAAAACAAAGATAAATGCTATTTGAATCTTGAAAATTTAGCTTTAAAGCTAAATTATTTAACTGGCTTGTGGTTTGAAAAGCATCATGGTATATCATTTATATCTATGAAGCATTCAAGATAGTCTTGGCAATCTGTACTGGTAATGATATCTATACAAATTTCACATTGAATGTAAAGGCTTGGTGCTGTATTGCATCAGAGTCAGAATTCTGAAACTTTAAAGGATAGTTGCATAAGTTAGCATGTCATTCATGAGTTCTGTTTTGCATACACCTTTTATGAACTCTGCATATATCTTTTCAGTTTCATTGCCAACTTTACTATGTTGCCTTGTTTGAATTTTATTATTATTATGTTCTGGTCTTGTGTAATTAAATTAGTATGTATACATAGGCTGAGTTGCATTAAACTTTAGGACTTGCATTTAAATTACTATGTCTTGGTCTTGCATTGAACTGTTGTGCATTTAAATTTCCATAGCACAATGAAACCAAGTTGTTCGAAGGCACGAAAGAAGAACAAAAATGGAGCATCTTGTAGTGCAGACCGTGGTGAACGACCTGCTGCTAATGGTGGTAGGGTTGCAAACTGGACCGACGAAGAGACGAACGTTCTACTTCATGTAGTTGGAGAGGTTAAGCTCAATCATGGCAAGAATGACCTCAATTTCAAAGACCCTCACCTCACTGAAATCCATACTCTTTTCGCAGCAAGGCTGCCGAATTCCCTTCGTACTAAAGAAAATTGCAAAATTAGGATTAAACATTTGAAAGGCCAGTACAGTAATGCTAGGCACTACGTTCGCCTTTCTGGTGGTTGGCAATGGAATTATACTACACACATGTTGACCGCACCGGCTGAAATTCTTGATGAAATAGTTCAGGTATGCCAACAGTTAGAGTACTATGCAACCCTTATATGGTTAATTTATTTATGGGTATATGTATGTCTTACATACTTTTACTGTCTTTTCAATGCAGTCGAATCCCAAAAATCTGAGTTTCTTAAAGCGACCTTTTCCTTGGTACGGAATATTAGAAAAGTTGGTTGGAAATGTAAAACCTAAAGGAAAGGACCGTGCGGGATTTGGCGAAAGAACTGATACACGAAATAGTGGAACTGGTAGCTCATCGGGTAGTTCTGATCCTGAAGTTGTTGCTTCGAGACGGAGTCGTATAGAGGTTGATGTGGATTCTGAACCATACCCTAATGCACCCGATAATTCCAGTCCTAATGTTACGGTTGGGCAAGACTCCGATGGCACCAACCCATCTGGTAGGAGCTCTGGATCAAACAAGAGAAAGAGTGTTGATGAGGCTGAACCTTCAACTAGGGGAAAACAGATACGTCAAACATTGAACATCAGAACCAAGTTTTTCAAGAGTGCGGCCGATGCTAATGCAGAAAGCACCGTCTTTCAAAAAAATATGGCACAGTACTTACAAGATCAACTTGCTGTTTCAAGAGAAAAAATGGAGAAACAACTTGCTGTTTCAAGAGAAAGAACGCAAAAAATGGATATTGAAGGAAATGAGAAGCAGCTTTGTATAGCCAGGCTAAATAAATTAAGTGTAGTTCGGGGTCCACTACGTGTTGACATCATACAAAGGTTCACCGATCCTTCGGTCAGAATAGTTTGGCTTCATGGCGTAGATGAAGATGTGTTCGTTTGGATAGCCAAAACATTTCCAGACCAATACAGTCAACTTTTCCAAAACCGACCAGAATCAGCCCCTTTCCCAAATCAACAGAACCCTCGAGCTTATGATAGTAATGATGAGTACCTTATGAATTTTGTCAATGGCTTCCGACCACCACCTCCTCAATGAGACTTGTACTGTGTGGGTTAATTTGTGAGAGATGTAGTATTAAGTTTAATTAATCAGACTTGTAGCAATTAGTAATGCTATGTAGTTTATTTCTATGTTATGTAATGCTATGTAGTTGAGACATGTAGTTTAATTCGTAGTCTATGTTATGTAATGCTATGTAGTTGAGACATGTAGTTTAATTCGTAGTTTATGTTATGTAATTCCATGTAGTTTATTTGGTAGTTTATGTTATGTAATTCTATGTACTTTGAGATATGTACTGAACAGCTGAGTTATGTAATGTAATGTATTGCTATGTACTGAACAGCTTTGTAATGGTTGTTTAATGCTCGTTTAATGTTAGGCTAATTTAGAGATAATTTTGAGACTAGTTTAATGCTGTGAATATTGAACAACTATTTCATGTGAATTCCATACTAAAAACCTGCATTTGTTCTATGCAGAGAGGTGGATTGAAGAATTGAGAGGTGGTGCTGGCTACCAACATGGATTCTGACGAGGAATTCTGTGCCATGGATTCTGACGATGAATTGGAACAACAAACTGTATTGGCTGCCATGTTGATGATGGATGATATTAATCGAAGGCGTCAGAACTTAAATATGTGCATGATGGAGTGGAAAGAAGTGAAGAATGATAGACCAATGAGTGGATCTGAATGGATTTTGCATCAACTACAAGGTCACTCCGATCGTTGCTATGAGAACTATCGCATGAGCACAGATAACTTCAACATTCTATGTAAGGAGTTGGAACAACAAGGATTGCAGTGTAATGGTGAGGTCATACTTGAAGAGCAAGTGGGGATGTTCTTGCAATTGCTGGGGCAGGCACACACAATGCGTAAAATTGGAGAGGATTTCCAACATTCAATTGAGACGGTATGGAGATGTTTCCGCAATGTGCTCCACTGTGTAGGCAAATTAACTCCCAAATATATAAAACAACCAAACTCAAATACCCCAAGACACTCTACCCTTGTTGAAGGAACACAATATGCTCTATTCAAGGTAATTTTTTTTTTAATTTACTGCTCGAAATGTAATTCAGATTGGAGTCTGAATTATACCAGAATAGGAATTCAAAATAGGAATCTGAATTACCAACCTGAATTACATTTTTATTATGTGAATGTAGTTAGTCCATCCAATGACTTGGTTACAGTTGTAGTTAGTCATTCTGTTAGAACAGTGGTAAAATAAACATTTACCACATAAGTAAGAGTAGAAGATGTCATAGGATCTTTCTCAGCATCTCCATTTGAATTAGCAGTGAATTGAAGCATTTTTCTCCTTTTAACCATAGAAGGTGGTTCTAAAATTTCCTCTTGCAACCCCTTATTGGTATAATCTGTCATCAAAGATTACCCCTTCAGCCCAGAACAAATCGAAAATAGATTGATAATAGCTACCCTCTCACTTCATATGCATACACAGAGGAATAAATAAGTGTACACAGTACAGTTTGGTATAGTTCTGTGTCCCTATCAAATTTTTTTACTGAAGTGGTAATGTCAACTGCGAACCCAAATGTATAAATTGTAGAACAAGGGCCATGTTGCAGTTCTAAACAAAAAGTTTTTACTCTATGAATGAAGGTCTAAGCCAGTCCAGTACCATGGAAATTGATTCCTTAGATTGCAAACCTCCATTTTGAAACCCAAAACAGTAATCATTCTGTTAAAAATAATAATTTTGTGTTAATTACTTATACAAATTCCAATACAATGCACTTCCAAGTTTCATTGGTTTGTGCAAGACAGGCAGACAGCAAAGTCAAAGAGTTCTCCAAACTGAAAACGACCTCAGGGAATCCATCATCACTACTGAAAGGGTTATTAATTACAGACTTAGTTTGAGTCAACATTTCTGCAAGTTTTGAAAAATAAAAAAAAAAGAATAAAAAAGTATGTGCATGTAGAATGTAGGTATATACAGTCCTTCAATTAGGAAGATGACAAACTAGATAGGAATCTGAATGTAATTCAAAATGTAATTCAGATAGGAATCTATGCACCAACCTGAATTACATTTTTATTTTAATTGAAGATAATATGATTTGTAGGATGCTCTGGGTGCAATTGATGGAACACACGTACCGGCATTTCCAAACAAAAAGGACCCCTGCAAGGATAGATTTATAAATAGAAAGGGGGACTTCACGCAAAATGTTATGGCAGCCGTCGACTTCGATGGTAATTTTCTAGCTGTAGTTGCTGGGTGGGAGGGGTCTGCGCATGATAATATGATATTGCGTTCTGCACTTGAAGAGGGTTTTTTATTTGTTCCTCCTGGAAAATATTATTTAGTTGATGCAGGTTATGCGAACACACCGCAATTCCTCGCACCATATCGTAAGATATCCTATCATTTGGGAACGTTTCGTGATCGAGCTCGTAGTCGAGGCGAGTATCGATATGACAAACCAGAAGAGTTATTTAATCATCGACATGCTCAATTGAGAAATGTTGTTGAAAGAACCTTCGGCGTTCTCAAGGGTCGGTTTCATATTTTGAAAGATATGGCACCGTTTGAGTTCGACATCCAAGTCAAAATTGTGGGTGCATGTTGCACTCTTCATAATTTTATTAACCATCATAATAGACTTCAAAACGTATCAGATGAGAGTTTTTTTCAGGTCCCAGAAATGAATCCAGGTTCACAAGTTGGACAAAATGGTGAGGAGTCAGATTCGCAAGATGGAGATGCTGGAATTAGTGATTTACAAAACGCAGCCAACTTACGTGAGCGTATTAAGAATTCTCTTTGGCAAATGCTGCAACATGCACAAGAGAATTAAAAGGATAATTAATGCTAGTTTAAATTATGTTGGTTAAGATTTGTGTTAGTTTGAATTGTGGTAGTTTATTTAATGACTGTTCAAAGAACCGTTTAATATGTGCTACTCTGTGTTAGTTTCAATTAAGGTCAATCCTTTGCTTTGTTTGTTTTTTGTGAATGACAGTACTAATATGCGTGTTATTTTAACTTGTGCTAGTTTGTTAATTAGTGAATTAAATTGGTAATTTGTGTCAGTACTTTAGTACTTAGATATACAATTTGTTCAAATTTGCTGGAAATTACTGGAACTTTTGGGCTTAAATATGGGGGAGAGATGAAGCATTAGTTGTGTAAGGAGTTTTAGGAGGTAGTTAAAGTGCAGGTGCTATGTTCAGTCTCGAGGAGAGAAAGAAAGGTGGGCTGATCAGTAGAGCTCAGGCGACAATAGGCAGTTGATGGACTGAGCACCTCCTCCTCTTCCATGTGCATCACTTCTCGGTTTGGTACCATCCCTCTCTTTCTTTTCCCTTTTGATTTGTGCTGTGATTGAATGGGAACAATGAGGCATGCAACTTGATTTTCTTCATATGTTCAATGCTTGTGTGTTGTGCATGGTCTCTATTGATCTATGTGCTTGTCTTTGTTTTGATTGAATTGTGCATGTCGTTTGTACTGTGTTAGGAATAGATGTGCTTGATAATTCTCAAATCTGTGTTGTTGGTTGCTTGAGAGTGCTTGTTTGTGTATTAAACTTAGGTCTATGAACTAAAAATCACCTCTGTTAGTACTTGTCCTTGACTGTTCTGTGTGTAAAGCTTATGTTATGTAATTAATATGAAGTAGGCTATTAATAGGACTGAAAACACTTTTGTTGATGGTCTTGTCGATTGGTACCAACTGGTGCAGGCATGCTACCAGCCTTATGTGCTTATTTTAGCACGGTCAATGGCGTATACCATTGTCAATCTGGCAGCACCTACACAATCCAATACATGGACGGTCTAGGAATGATATAACCTTCAGTTTTAGTTATTTTATTATGCTTTATTTATTCAAGTATAATAATTTGACTATACTCGTACTAGTACTCCTCTTTCTGGCTTGGTATCTAGGCTGGTACATGCCAGGTACCAGGTTGGTACCTCTCTGTTGGTGAATTGGTACGAGTTCCGTCGACTCCAGGGACTTGTTTGTAAAGTTCTCTGAATTTTTGGACCATTCTGTAAATAATATTGAACTGTTTTAGGACTTCTTTATAATTCATTCTATTATTAGGGACCATCGTGAAAAAAATGTGTAATAATTTCTGAGTATGGGGTTTTTTGGAAAAACATGAGTTCTATCAGTTTCGGATCTAATTTCTGAGTATTGGGTTCGGATTTCATTACTGAAACCCGCTTTCCTGTCTCAACCGTGTGGGTACCACAAATACAACGTATGTAATATATAAAATATGAATTAAAAAAAATGAGAGTGCCAACGTTTAACTGTAATGTACAAATAATCTTCTCTACTAAAGTTCATAAAACGGTTACATAGTACAAAGGTTGGTTGAAAAAAAAATAAAAAGACAAATTATTATTTAATTCAATTCTTCCATTCCCTTCTTCCTAACTCACCATCCAAACAACATTTCTTCTTCCCGGAATAGCACTCTTCCCACTCTTCTCTTCTTCCCACTCTTCCTAAATTTTCTTCCTAAAATCCTTCTTCCTTCCTTATTCCTAACTCATCCAAACGAGGCCTAAAGGAAGATCCATCATTAGACAAAGCCTTGCCACTGGCTGCCTTCAGCTCCAGCACTTTCTTTCGAGCATCTCTATCGCCTTTTCCCAGCATTAATTAGTCCCTTCACAACCGTTGCTATCACATTTCTTGGCACAACACTTCCATCTTGTACGTCTAGCCTAAGAGCTACTCCAATCCCATTTACTAGCATCTTTGCATTTACTCTTTGCTCAGCAAATAGTGGCCAAGCAATCATAGGTACACCGTTCATGATGCTTTCCAGCACCGAATTCCATCCGCAATGTGTCAGGAACCCACCAGAGGATTTGTGACCTAGAATTTCTGTTTGTGGTGCCCAAGATTAAAAACTACACAGAAGTTAATATATCGAGGCAACAAGTACTGTACTAAAATGGTATAATAATTTATAATTACCTAGAAAGACTCTTTTCTTTTATCTCTGAACCAATTTCATCAGTAGTAGTTTTCTTTGAACCATCCTTCAATTTTCTGAAGGCCTCTCTCAGGCGAAGAACAATAATTAAACAAATTTGCGAGTGTGACCAAAGATTCAGCCCTTCCATGTAGTTAATCCACAATAAATAATGAGGTTTCGTAGTGTAACTTAGCTGTGATTACCAATATTTGATAAGGTTGTGTTTAGGAAACATATTGTAAGGTGTAAAATAATTAAGCTTTCATTCCTATCATATTTTCCAGGTTTCTCAGTACTCTAGTGTGGTAGATTGAATTGCACCAATTTTGTAATTAAGGTTCATTAAGATCACGAAATAACCTTGGTTGTGCAATTAAGATTTAGTTCAACCCCAACGGATCCTAGTTATGCAATTAATCCTCAGTTAGTAGTCCATAACCCTAATTATATGTTCAATTGAAAACAAAAAGGAATAAACCAGCAGAAAACAAAATACCGCTTAGAAGCACCTGTGCCAGTTCCTACTGGTACTGCATCATGCTAAAACGGTACCAAAATTTGAAATTTAATTTACTGGAACCAATAGAGGTAAGAAGATAGCCTTACCAATTGAGAGGTCAGACCGAGCCTATATTAATGTATAAATAGGCCTTATGAGACAGAGCCCATAATAATGCTAAGGCTATTTTTGTTGTACTGAAATGGGTTTTGTGACAAGGAAGTATGGACAAATGGATTTTAAGCACAAACTAGGTCGCTCTTTTCTTGTTATTATAACACTATTGTGTATTGTATTGCATTTTTATGTTTTTTTTTTTTTGGAAATGTATTTTTTTATGTATTTTTATGTTTTTGTATGCAGATGTATCATGTTCATGTATTTGTTTGATTGTTTGGTGTTTGAATATTAGAGTTAGTAGCAACATTAACAGAATTGCCTGAATTAAATTATATAATCTTTTTGAATGGTTCCACATGCACTTCCACACTTCCAGTTGAATTGCCTGATATGAAATTCATTTGTCGCACAGTTTGTTCGAGTTAAGAGAAAGCCTTCATTAGTTCGTTTTAGAGAGAAGCCTTGCTTCCCTAAAAAATGCCAACCATGTCGGCGGTGTTTTTTTTTCTTAAAAAAAAAAAAATCTTTGTATGCTTTCATGAACTATTTATTTATTGTCAAAATCAACTCTTTTATGGCCCTGATCAGAATGATAATTTTTTAACATGGGATTTCATTTTGTTTCATTTCATTAGATAATTTTTTTTATCGAAATGGATAGATTTGATGTCATTTGGTCGGAATTTCTATGTTATTAAACTCAATGAAATCTCGAGAAATCAATTCCAATGAAATAAAATGAAATCCCACGTAAAAATTAATTTTGATCAAAGCATATATAAATTTTCCTTTCATAATTTTTTTTTTGAAAATAATAACTACAAAAAAACTGATCAATGAAAAAAAAAAACCTCCTATTTTTTATGAAGGAAAGCTTTTATCATTAATATAGCTAATTCTGATAACACTGGCAGCAAAAAGAATGTAGCCAAGGGCCTTTGCCCGAGGAACATAACATGATAACAGTAGGGAAGGAATAGCCGAAAAGAAAAATCAGAACGGAAGTAAGATCAAACGTCCAAATCTTTTCTAAATTCATGAAGCGAGCAGAAAATAAACTTGTAAAGGCTTTAATACGAAAGTGACTGAAACGGCTGTATCCGGTTCTGTGAGAGAAAATACCAGAAAATTTTGGAAAATACTGGATTTCAATCACCAGGCCGGTAGAGGTGCCGGTATAGTATTGAAAACACTGTCATGGACTCCATTTAATAGAAACCAATCCTGTGTCACCGAAGCTAATGATACGAGGACCCACACAGCACTGCAGGTGATCATGACGCTGAGGCTTATGGAACAATTTTAACGGACCTTGTCCAGGCAAAAAGAAGGAAGGTTAGGAAAAGTAATGGAATTTGAGGGGATACTAACCGTCAGATTCAGATCTAACGCACATCATAGATGGGCACTGTTCATTCCCTTTATGTCAGTCGTAAGTGTATAACCAGCGTTCAATGTATCAAACACTTGGTATCATTGACTTGATTTTGTGTTGCAATTTAATTGCAAGAAAAATAATTTTAACTTTTGAGATAAAGGGAGCAATCTTTTCTTGATTTTGTTGAGGGGAATATATTTTGTATTTTTGTTTAAGATGTATCGCTCCAGAAATATCAGCCAATAAGAGGCTATCTGAATTCATTATAAAAACCAAGTTCATTACATAATTCACAGAAGCTGATACAAAGTAATATGAAAATATGTACTTAGATGACAATTGATTTTTTCCATTCAGAAAGATTTTTAAAGGAAGATCCATCTTCAGACAAAGCCTTGCCACCGGCTGCCTTCAGCTCGAGCGCTGTCTTTCGAGCATCTCTACTGCCTTTCCCCTGCATCAGTTCCCTCACAACCGTTGCTATGGCATCTCTAGGCACAATGCTTCCATCCTGCACTCCTGGCCTTAGAGCCACTCCAATCCCGTTTACTAGCATCTTTGCATTTATACTTTGCTCCGCAAATAACGGCCAAGCAATCATAGGTACACCGTTCATGATGCTTTCCAGCACCGAGTTCCATCCACAGTGTGTCAGGAATCCCCCAGTAGATTTGTGACCTAGAATTTCTGTTTGTGATACCCAAGATTGTACAACTAATCCTCCTTTGTTTCTCTCAATGAATCCTTCAGGTAGTAATTTGGTCCCGCTCGATCCGTTGGGACATCTAACGACCCATAAGAAATGTTGCTGGCTTAGCTCCAAGCCCCAGGCAAGCTCGGTTATTTGCTCTGACGAGAGGGTCCCTTCACTCCCGAAAGAGACAAATAACACAGAATCATTTGGTCGATGATTCAACCAATCTATGCAACCTGATGAGTCTAATTGTTGGTTCGGTATGCTCCGAACAAGTGGTCCAATCGTATAAACGAGTGGATGGTTAGGTTCCTTGTCCTTCAAGATGCTAGCCAAACCTGGTTCTAATTCGTAAAAGCTATTGCAAAGAATGCCATCGGCCTTCAGAATTTGATTTGCCATGTGCAATGCCATCCTGTAAGACTCACTTTTCCTATCTTGGTATGCTGCACCAAGATCAATACCATGAATTTCTGTGCACCAGCCCGGAAATTTAATTACAGGCATATCGCAAAACTCCATTGTGGTCTCACGGTCTATCACAGGGCTATTCAAAAGGAAGGACAAAGCCATGAGACTCAAAGGACCGAAAACAAAGAACGGCAAATCAAGCTCCCTTGCAACGTCAATAGTATCAACACTCAAGAAATCGACGATCAGTGCGACAACTTTGGTTGAAGATTTCAGCGACCTTATGGTTTCTCGTAAAGCCGGTAGAGAGCTCGATGCAGAGAGGAATACTTCTGTGAATGAATTGTCACAAGGATCAGTTTTAGGAAGGAAAACTACATTCACCGAAGAGGGGAGAGAGGAGCAGAAAGATTCTTTATCGTTTTCAGAAGATGAAAGGGTTGGGGCTTTGGTGATTATGGTGACGGCGAGATTAAGGAGCGGCGATGCTAACATTCTGGCAAGCTCGGTCATGGGGATAAGGTGGCCCATGCCGGGGCTTGCAAACAATACAACATGAGGTCGCATGGCTTCATGTGCTGGTTGTGTTTCAGCACTACTTGTCATTTTCCTTGATCAATGATTCAATTAGAAGCTTTATCTCATAGAAAAATAGAGATTGATTATTAATGAATGAGGTTGATTGCTTGTTTTCTCTGCGTCATTGTCATGAGGAAGAAGATATCTATTTATAGGCCAGAAACCGTGACCATTGCTCTTCTATTTATTTATTTATTTTTATGTTTTTCCAAATTACCGTGGGCCAAAACCATTGAACATGTAAAGAGGAGGTTACAAATAATGATTCAGGGACTCCGAATAGAAAACGTAAATCCAACTACCGATACACTAAACATGTTGTTTCCCGGGAAAAAAAGAAGAGAAAGATATACGAAACATGTGAACAATTTTTTTATATTTAAACAAATCATGTGCACTAAATTATTAATGCATCAACCGATGAACTAAACATGCGATTAATTATGCGAACAAAGTTTACTACATATTCTCCTTTCACACCAACGCATCTTACCGTGAGTCGAGGCCCAAATTTGGTTACATCACATTTTCCTCGCAAGATTTACTGGATTTTACTATTTTAGACTTTAAACTTCCGTTATCGGTTTTTTTATTTTGTGAGAGCATTCCCAATTTGAAACGACAAACGGCTGCATCTCCCACCATTTTATGTGCGCCGGTTACCTCCTTTAGCACTAATTCCATTAACCGTTATAATTCTTCATGTTATATGTGAATACCAATCTTCGGACGACCTTGATGACTGCAGTTTAATCGTATCAAGCTTATTACATGCTTGATGAAATGGTATTTAGTATCTAGTTCTAACCATGGTATTTTAGCGACTATAATTAGCCATGGTATTTACTATTGGACAATATTACCATTACATTACAATTAGCCATGATGTACTGAATGGTTTTATCGAATAACGTATACTTATTTTATTATTTGACGACCATTTCCAGTTCCAACTATAAAAGAATACCATAACTGGGTGTCCTCCAATATCAATGCGATATGTTATGGTGTTTATTAATTTTGCTCAGTAAGGTAAGCCATCCAAATCCAAATGAAATCATTTGTCCAAGATTAACTATTTTTTCAAACTTGATAAAATTTAATATACATGCAACCTACATAAAATGCATAGATAGTACTACGGATGAGATCATGAGATACAAGTCTAAAAAATGACCTTATATTTCTGGATTTGCAGGTGTATTTGGTGCGTTAGGAATTTTGGCAGGTGTGCTGGCCGGGTAGATTGGACCCTCTCTACCATCAAATAATTTGTCTAAATGTTAGAGCAGTTAAGATGAAAAATAAAATTTTATTAAACAACTAGGATAATCAATTAAACTGTTGTCAAAATCAAGAAACAAAAAAAATTATAATTACATGTATTATTTTATAACTTAAGATGAATTGTGTATCAAATTTGGAGCAATTTGAAAATTGGTTTCTCCTCCATCATATGACTTTAAAAATTGATAATTCTCTTCGGCTGCTCTAGGACAAGGACTGTCAAATAATTCTCATATTAATATATTATATCGAGTTTGTACACAAATTATCTAAACTACAAAAAAAAAAAAACAAATCTACAAATCATTTTCTTTATTTTTATAACCTGTTGTCACTCGCGTCAGTTATGCAAGTAAACTTTGTTATCAATATATCACTTCACAGCCATCTTACGTGTGCTACAAAACAATTAATACTTCTCACTAGTCTAATAATGAAGTCCTCGGGAAAATGAGCCTTTCTTGAAGATTCAGAATTCAAAAGTTATAATTACAAAAAATTAATATAGGAACATTTTTGTTGCTATAGTTCTCCTCTCGAATTGTACGGATTTAATTAGAGAGTCCCATACTCGCATACAAACCCACCAGGGAACATGTGCATAGCCACGCACTATCCGAAAGGATGTGAAGACTTTAAAAGTTAACCTGCAAGGCTGCAACATATTTTTTTTTGTCTTAGTTCCTTTTAAGTTAAGAATCATATGAAAGAAATGTGAACATTAAAAATTAAGAAATATCAATTGTTGGCTACAAATGTTAGTACATTTACATCATATAAATAAGCAAACAGTTACTAAAGTTTTACAATTGACAAAGACAATATTTAATCACAAAATAATTACAACTTCTAAAATCAAAACAGAATAGTTTCCTCTACAATGACACATACTATATTTAATTGCAGAATCATTAAATCTCAAATAAAATAAAATAAACTCGTAACGTCTGATCCTTTCTTGGCACTCACAACATGAAAGAAAATACTAAAATGTAAAGAACTTACAATACAGTTATCGATGAGCACTTGCAAGCCTCGGGTAGGCCCATAATTTGGGAAGCTGGTATTGACTGCATGATGGTTCATCTGAATCACTATCATCACTATCAAAACAAATCTCCACCCATAAAGCCTCCCCCAAGGTATACTTGGCAACCTGATCATTACAAAATACTCAGGAATCAAGATGCAGATTACAAAGGAAAAATGGTTTATGTTATTGGCTCTTTCTATCGACTGTTAACAAGATCTCAGCTGGTGCAAGTTCTGGCATAGTCCAGTGGCTTTGTTACAAACTTCGGAGATTGTGGCTTGGTTTGTCTTGTGCAAGTTGCTTGTATCAGAGTATTATGTTGCTGTGTGGTAGGCTTGTAATTTTGTCAATCAGTTTCTGATAAATCCTAGCTTGAGGGTTGTGTTTTGTTATTGGGAATGGCTGATGGTGGCGAGGTAATAAAACTGGACCTTGTTTCCTCTTTTTTCAGCTGCCTTTGACTGGTACACAATATTGGTACAACCATTACCAGTTTGAAGTGGAGAAAAAGGAGAGACATTTCCAGTATAAAAATCACTGGGACCTCATGCCTTGCCTTTCAATTTGGGTTTCTTGACGTGTTTTTACTGTTTATTTACAGTTGGCTCCTATTTCAATGAAATTGGTGGCTTTCAAGCCTCATTTTATCAAAAAATATATTAATAAAAATAATAAACTGTGAACAAGTGTGTACTAAACATCTCCTAAGTTAATAGACATAGAACTCCGAGTACCTTGCTAGGTGATATTAGTCCTAATTTTGGTTTGCATTTTCCCAACTTGGCACAACAATGAGGTGCTCTGCATGACAATGTGCTGAGCCAAACTATTGAACAACAGTTCCTGCAAACTGCTCTATTTGTTGGTGCTTCAATTGACAACTCGCCTGTGAAAAAAATTCAATTTCAAATTTCAGCATTATAACGAAACAACCACTGTGTTTCAAACTATCATTTTAGCCTCTTTTGGTTTTTTCTTTGTCTGGATAGCCATTAAGGTAAACCATTGCTGTAGAACTAGGAACATCTATTTGATTACAATAAAGTATCAACCTATGGAAAGAAACCAGTGCTGTAGAACTAAGAATGACTTTTTTAAGAATTAACTAGGCATCATTGCTTTAATCCAGAATATATTTTTGGTATTTCCCATTTTAGTCTACATGACAGTTATTCATCAGTGGAACATAGTGACAAGGCTAAGATAATGCTTGTTCCAAACTCTTGCTTCATTCCCATTATGGTCCTACACTAGTAGTCTAGTACAATACCAAGCCAAAAATAACTAATACAAAAGCCAAAGGGTATAAATCCAAACTAAGCTACAGTAGCCAGCAACCATTTAGCAAACAATATGCCATTGCAAATAACTGCACCATTGCTATAGAAAATGGCAACACAAAACTTATAACAGGTGAACTTCCCTAGTCACTCAACATTAATTGAACCCCACATCCCAATCAAACACTCATTTATAACTGCCCACTAAAGAAAGACAAATTAAACAACCTTACAGAAATAAAGAAAGATGTCAACCTTATGGACCAAAATGGGAGTTCTAAAAAAAAAAAAAATTCAAATGCCAGACCAAACTTGGAAATTTCCTAGAACATTCTACTTTTTCAAAATAATAGAAAGAAATGTCGCATGGACCCCAATCCATGTTAGCATTATGATGTGAATTTTTCAGTATCAATCTCCATGCAGTAGCGAGCCATAGTCAACCATTTCATCAATTTGGTATTAATTTGGAATTTTCCAAGTTTTGAACCAGAGATATGATCGTCTACTATTGAACATTAACTGACATTACTAATTCTTGGGACAAAAGTACCTCACCTTTATATTTATGTTGAAAAGCTTTCTTCCAATCCAATCTGTTGGCAGTTTCAATATCCTTTATACAGGAAGCACCAAAGAAAATGGAATATTCTAACTGCCAAAGGGTATTTTCATTGGCAGCAGAGTTCCATGACCTTTCTACATGGAAGTAAAACAAATATTAATAGTAGATCTTTTTTTTCTCCTTCTCTTGAAAATAAGCAGCCAAAACAACTGGCTATCATATCCAACTCAAAAACTTAATTTTACAATATCCGTCATACCAACAGCCCAAATAAAACACTAGTCAGATGTGAGATCAGAATTATGGAACAGACAAAGAAGGAAGTAAAACACAAGCCTCGCCGATATTTCCTTAGCTAGGGCGTGCTTGGTTGTGCAAGTATAATAAGGAATAAGGAAGAGGCCACATTCAAACATGAGATAAATGGGGGTATAAGCTAACTTATACCCTATGCCTTATACCATGTGTTTGTGGGAAGAGGGAATAGGGGATAATTGGCTTATACCTAGGGATGAAAACGGACCGGATACGGATCGGATAGTGGTCAAATCATATCCGCATCCGCATTTTTTTTTCGGATACGAATACGAATACGGATATGCTCGGATACGGATACGGTTCGGATGTTAAGCGGATACGAATACGAATCGGATATCGTCGAATACGAATACGAATACGGATATATTTCGGATAATTAAGCAAATATATATAAATTAACAAACAAATAGAAATAAAACTAAAGTAGCAAGATAATAATCTCGTTATAAAATTTTATTAAAAGCAATATGAAATATGTATAAATTAATAATATTATTATTAACATTAATCACTATTTATCGTCTCTATTAATTCTACCATATAATCCATAATAACAATTGACTAATTTTCTTAAAAAATAAATAACAATTATTATCCTACCGTTTATTTTTTATATAATTTAGATAAGTTAAATCTAGAAACTCAAACCAATATATATATATACATAAAATAACTATATCACAAAGGGGGAATTCGGATATCCGCTTTGCAAATTTTTTCGGATCCGGATAAATATCCGGATCCGCAACCGTATCCGCATCCATTTGCATTCTCATATTCGCATCCGTATCCGTTTAAAAAGATCCGGATTCGCATCCGGATCCGAACGGATCCGGATATTAATATCCGGATTCGCTATTTTTCGGATACGGATGCGGATCGGATCGGAGTTTATCCGATCCGTTTTCAACCCTACTTATACCCCCATTTATCCCATGTTTGAATGTGGGCTCTTCCCTATTCCCTATTCGCTATTCCTTATTCTTGTGCAAAGGATGCAATATAACCTGTTCCTGGTACCAGGAACACCAGAATGAACTACAATTAACATGTCACACATCATTACTTCGTTAGTAAAATACTTACATTAGAATTTAATCTAAATTAAATCCAACAACTACAAATTTTCATAATTTTTCTACAGTTGCAACCAAATCTGCTTCCACATCCAAACTGGTACTAAAGGCATCCTAATTTAAATAGTATTATAGAATAGTTGTTGACATGACCTCAATATGGAGTATCTATTCAGAATTTCTGATAAGCTGGCGCCTATAATGGATTTCAACAAAATCTACCCTTTATTTTACTTCTCTATTAAAGTACAGGAACTAGGCTCTCAACTTTCTCATAAGAATGCATGGAGGAGGATTATGTACTATGACAACATGTTAACTGCCAATTCTGCGCAAACATCTTGGCAATGTTGCAGATTGGGTCAGACCCATATAACTTTAGTTCTAAATAAGACTGCATATCTAAGAAAGGAGCACCCCTTATCCTAACAATGCCGCCTACAAAGTTATCTGAAACAAACCCACCCTGAGTTGATGGCTCCTTCACATACAAGCAAAAGCGCCACCAAATTAACAAGTTGAACCCACTAACATGTTTGTAAAACAAGCCATAGAAAAGACATACCAGCAAACTAAGCTAGCAGCCACCAAGGATCGCATATCAAGGAAACTGAAAACATGAACAAGCACATCTAGCGGCAACTGCAAGGTACCTGACATATGCAAAACCAATTACCAGACAGCAAAAACAAAAGAGCAAAACATTCACCTATTCTTGTATATAAACTGTAAAGTTTTTATGCTGTAGCAAAATTCTGGTGAGCAGAAGACTTCTTGGGTACCACTAAGGATTTTCCTTCTTTAAGGAAATTCCAACAAAAAGATAGTATCTCTAATTGATTATTTAATTTGTATATTATCAGAAAAATAAGCTAGCCCTGCAGAGGCAATTTACATAAAATTGATCACATTGATACAACTATTGGTAAAATCATGTCTTGGTATGAGAACATAACCGACAGGTTGTTCATTTTCATATTAATATGTGTCAGGTATTATCTCATTAACACCCATACCAGCTCCAGTACAACATTAGCATCAGTAACATACAACAATTTACCATAAAGAAATAAACAGATGAGAACATTTTAACTAAGCTCAACTATTTCCCATCATTTATCTATCTTATCTTTCTTGGCCAAACTATCCGCACCACAATTGAACCTTAACTACTAGATAATAACCAAAATTAGAATCACCAAACCTCCATCATAGCAAGACTTAGAACGCCTCGAATGCGTGACAACAGAACGCTTAAACTCCGAAACAGCAGCAGCCTTCTTCTGTTTTGACAACACAGCTTCAACCGCTCTCAAAAGTGACTTGGCAGCTGAAACTCCATATCCCGTCTGTATACTGAAAATATTCATCTTTCAGTTCCAGTCAGCATAAATTCTGATGTAAATGTTTTAATAATTTTAGGAGTTGAGGGAGTTGAGGAGTTTACTCGGGAAGAGTGCGAAAGGCGAGAAGCGTGTCTTGGAAAACGAGAGCTTGGAGGGTTTTGGGAAGACTGGAATAGCAGAGGCGAAGGATGGCGCTGAGTTCGTAGCAAGCTGTTGGGTAGTCCCACGGTCGTGATAGCGCCGCTGCTATTCCCAGCTCTTCGTATCTGTTAGTTCCCATTTCCTTCCTCTAACTTGCCTTCTTTCTCTCTTTTTTTTTTAAATTTTATTTTCCTCTCTCAATTACGGGTTACAGGCTTACAGCGACCCGGTGAGTCGGTGAATGTTGGAAAGTTTTGGACGATCGATGCGGAATTCGCCCTACCCGGAAACCGGATTATGATTCAGATCCGAAATCTGAGTCGGCCCCAAGTCCCCAACCCCAAAAAGATCTGAAAACCGGGACGTTTCGGGTTGGGTCGTTGGGAATGGTTGGAATGAGAATAATACAATCCATACGGAAACTGCTCTCTCTGCATGCAGAGATTCTTTCATCACGACCGTCCAATCTAATTTCGACGGTTTAGATTGTGATATTGTAATAATTTGTAAGAGACCTTGTTTAATTTTTAATGAAACGGATAGACATGAGCCATTTTTTTAAAAAAAAATAAAATTTTATCAAAAAAATTAATAATTAGTTTAATTTATCAAAATTTATTTTAAAAATTGGGAAAAGCTATATATATTTGTTTTTTTGAAGTCATATGAGACATTAGCACTCAATCATATGTACTAAACTACTAATTAAATAGAATTTTTGTAGATAATTATGCATTCGTATTAATTTTTAAGACAAATTTCTGTAAAACTTTATTATATTCTGTAATTTTAAGACAATTAATTAGTTATATATTATTTACTTTATTCTATTTTGTACGAATTTGTGAAAAAACTACATTAAGTGAAATGTTTCGAAGCTTACAAAATCTAGAATCATATAAATTAGAGAATGTGGTCGAGGTTGAAACCAAATAAATAAATAAATAACAATATTTCCATATTCGACATTACGAAAATTATACTACTCCGTATTTTCATTTTTCTGAAGCACTTTTTATAATAAGCTAGTTAATGTGACGACAGAGATTTCTTTCTCATTTCTCATTCTTTCGTGTGATATTCACGTGCTAATTTTGGTCATTTGTTAGAAAACCAATGCTCGCACCTGACTAAGGCGATGGACGCTGGTGGTCGTATCACATGTATCGCTATCAGGTCTAGCGATCGGATAAAAATTGTGTGATATTGTCGAGTGCCTTCAACCTGTAAATAGTGTTGTTAATTGGATGTGGTTGCACCATGTGACCATGACAACAAATTGTATTCGATGATTGCCAATGTGGTACAAAACATGCGTACGGATCATATCTCTAGAACCGTAGGAGGGGTTTCAATTATGGTCGGATTCTAGAAAAAGTTTGATGGAATATGTGACACAAACCCAATCTTTTGACTTCTAGTATCGGTTTTATGATTCGGATATTCTTTCTGGCCTTGTAGTAACTAGTAATAAGGCCAGCAATTACATCACAGCAATTCTGTTCCTGGCCTAGTGCCCAATTAGGATGAAATATATGAAAAATTTTAGGGGCTGGAGGCTGGAGCTATCGATGTAAGCAGCAATTACATTTCTAATCCTTGGCCTTTCTTGGGTTTGTGTCACATATTCCATCAATTTTCTGATCAAAGTCTTAATAATCTCCTTATTACCAGTTTACATTTCTAATCCCTGGCCTTTCTTCTTGATGTTTGTCATCTTTTATATTTTGAACAGAAATAAATTGTTAACTCGGACTGTTAGATTTTTTTTTTTTTTAATAGTCTCTGAACTGCACGCACCTGTAAAAATTTGCTTGAACAAATAATACATTTGTACTTTGATTTGATCACAAAACGATATCTCGGAAGAAAAGGAAGGTAGTGGGTGAAAGGAAGAGAAGACGAAGTTAAAAATTAGAGTGATTTTGTGAAGTAATCTAAGTTCTACACTTCCAATTTGGACGGTACAAAAATTTGTACTGTCCCTCGCTTACCGGCCCTTTTGATCTATTAATGAAGGAGTTCTAGAGCAGATCTGTGGAAGCGAATTGTGACCACAGGCAAATTAATTGCCAAAAAAAAAAAAAAACAATTAAGAAACCAAATTGTGGGACATTGTCAGTAAGAGAAAAAATGAGTTCTAAAATCTTTAGATTCTAATTTATCTTGGAATTTAGAAGATAAAATCACAAAACGTAGCATTTTTGTCTTGAAATTTCGAAGATAAAATAAAATTAAGTAAATAACCACTAGCTAGCTAGTAATTTGTAAGCTTGGAGAAGATGTGAGATTTCACAGATTGGACATTTGGACAATTGTAAAACTCAATAGAAAAGATAGTAAAATACTTGGCTAACCTTTTTCTTACATGCGTATCAGAAAATAGGTATCAATGTATGTTTATATATAGTTGTTATTTACAGCAGCCACTGAGAAATTGACCAGTTTGTGAAATTTAACTAACTGTATACAGATAGTGAAACAATGCCATTTTGTGAAACGAAACCAATTCAAATATAAAATAAAAATAAAGTTTAGCTATGTTTAGCTTGATAAGAAACAACAATAACTTGAAGTAACGACTATACATAGATTTAGTTTCTCTATTATTACATGAAGGAGCAAAATTTTGGATGCTATGTGACAGCCTTCCATACAAATGAAAAGAAAATAAAAAGTAATAAGACCATATATCTAGCTACAATATTAAGCTAAAGTGTACCCAATTTCTCAGATCGGCATGATTTTGTGAAGCTATTTATCTTAATTTCTCCATCTCCGGATCTCAGCTACTTTCCTGTTCAACATTTAACCAAAACTCAACTTCTAATTTTCAAACGAGCTGCTGGTGCATAAAATATATGATGACCGTTTCAAATAGTGAGGCCATGTTTAGCCAGATGATATATCACTCCAAATTCAAACTAGCATCATATAAATTTCCTTGCAAAAGTAGATAATTGTTTGAAAAACATCCATATACTTGATGCAATTTGTAGCAAATTCTTATGTGTAAAATTTCTAAGGCAAAGAACAAATATAAATCCATCATATGAGAATTAATATGTTTCTACCAAAGAACTGATTAATACACGTACTTGATACCTATTACTCTTTTTTCAAACATGAATCTTGAGGCAAGTAATAAGCTATATATATGCAAAATCTCAAATGAAAAAGAAAATCTTTTGTCTACTTTTCAGAAAAATTCAATATATACCACAAAATATTTCAACTTGGCGTTATTATTATTAATTGTTTTGTGTGAATTAAGATAGTGTATTAGAGATTTACCATGTGCTTCCTTGAGGAGCTCTTGCAGTATGTAATTGCTTCACTAATAGCTTTTTCTCTGACAGCATCATGCAGGGGGCTGCTGCAACCTGATTTTGTGCTATCATCATTCATTCTAGGGGACACTCGTCTAACCTCCAACCGAAACCCCTTCACCTTCTTACAAAAATGTACCAAAGATTTGAAGCACTTTGATATAATTTTCTTCGAAGGCTTCTGGGATCCTTCAGATGAAGATACCTTATGTTTACTGTCTCTTAAGTCGACCTTGCCCTCTATTGAGGATAGTGACCGCTTCACCGGGCTGCGTGTAGATTTTGGTAAAATAGGATGGTCTCGGTATACATGGTGGGACAGGGTCCTACGCATTTTCGATGCATCAACTGAGCATGAATGCATCAAAACTGGGCTTGGTAAGCTGGCATACTTTTCTTCCTCGTTATTTTGTTGCTGTATGATGTTGAGAGGAATAAGTAAGCCATTGCAGATCAGCCGATCAGCAATAGATACATCTATGGGCGCAGAGCATGGTACATCAAAGTTGAACTCTTGAGAAATTTTGTTGGCGCCTTGCATGAATGCCTTTGAGCGACCTACTTCAAGGTCAAGGGAGAAGCGAAAGCTTTCACGAGGAGAATCGAGAAATTTTATCGGTTTTTTCATGTTCATCATTAGCCAATTATAGAAAAAGATTTCATTTACTGGGAGGGATTGGGTTTCCTTTATGTGAGTTTGTGTGTATTGTGAATTTTTGATGGTGAGAAAGCGTGTGAAGAGTGAAGAGCCCTGACAGGGAAGACAAACGAATGAACAATAAATAGTAAATTGAGAGCCAGTAAGGTACAAATTTCGTTAAATTAAAGCAAAAAAAAAAAAAAATGTATTGGATACTTCTCCGTGACCATGATGTGTGTAAGGTGGTACTGACCGTAAAGACAGAGGTCCCTTTTAGGAGATTTTCTATTGTAAGAGGTTGCTCCATCACTTTTAATTTTATTTTTTCTTTTTGCCAACTTTCAGAAAATAATTACCAACAATGTTCATTACTTCACATGTGCGCCATAAAATGTTGATTATGTTATCTATCAAGAAAATAGGTAGCCTTTTGTTAGAAAATTTATCTTTTTTGGCTAATTATGTCATAAGAATCTATTAATAGGCTTAGTACTAGGTAAATGTTTACTAGTGTTCATTTTGTACATGATTAATTCATCTAGATCGATTTATTTAGTAGATTATTATTAATCTCCGTGCGTGTAATTATTATGCATCAATCTGACAATCTATAATCACTGAAAACTACAAATGGGTCATATCGCAATAATTTTCTTTAAACATTTTCAGATAATGTTGCTTGTTTGACCAGAATTCATCATTTGGTATTATTAACAAGTCAAAAAAGTTCATTATTTTGTCACAACTAATGTCTAATCAGCATTTAATTTAATCACCACTCATGCAAAGTTGCTAGCAATGTTCTGTCTTGGCCTTGCACTACAAAACAACCAAGAGAATTTGACGAGCAATATATTGTACTTCTTTATAAACCCATGTATTAAGGAATTATTAAAGAAATCCTACTTTTTCCTTGACAAGATTCTCTGAAATACGCTCATACTAAAAGTACCAAGAGTTAGAGTTTATTATATGGAACAAATTTTGGCATTTATATCCATTGGTACTGTTGGATGGTAATGTCCTAACAGCCTCAAAAAGTAAAGAAGAAAACCGATCTTCCATTGAATATTTTAATTCCGATAAAAAATACCGGAGCTGATATACACCATCCAAATCTAAAGCATCCAAAGCATCCAACCTCATTCCAATGGATGAGTCCAGTTTTCGCTTGATGACGTCATCAATCCGCCGCTGATGTCATCAATTTTCGTGCTGACGTCATCAAAAACAATTTCAACATTTTTTTTTTGCCCGCTGACGTCATCAAATGGACGGAATTTTTTGTTCGGTTAGATGAGTCAAGGGATGGGTTAATTTGCGTTAAGTGTTCAGTTTGATGCAGTCATAATATGAAGTTTTAAGTTTTTGTGTTCAGTTAAACATATTAAGAAATAAATTTAAAGTGTTTATGTGTTCAGTTAGTTGCAGCAGAAACTTGATTTCATAGTTTTTTTTATTCAATTAAACTAGTTATGGGATAATTTAAAAAGTAACAAGCCATTCAAAAATCAATTCAAAACAATCCAAATTTTACATCACACAACAATAAAAGTATTGTCGACTACGACAATACCAGCACAAATCAAAATTATAAACTACAACAAACATGTTCACTTTGGAACAAATCAGAATGTCGGTGGAGAACGAACAAACATAAAGACACCAACTCGATCAAACCGCAGCCAAAACCTGTGTAATATGAATAAAAATACAGATATAAGATGTTAACAACATGATTCCTTAATGTGACAAATAGATCACATTTTAATACTAAATAATCTTTTCAAACAACTTTATGCAGAAACTTGTTTTTAATAATTGAACATAAGATGATCTCTTAAGTCATTTAACATAACATATACAATATCTAACACATCCTTTCTGGAAATTTTAAAGTAAGTTAACATTTGCACAAGTAAATTGTTTACACATCATATATTATAATCTAATTCCTAGATGCACGTAATATAACATATAAAGCAACTAACTGAACAATTGACAAGCACAATTTAATACTAAATAATCATTTCAGGCAACTTTATGCAGAAACAGTTTCTGACAATGGAACATAAGATGATCCCTTATGTCATTTAACTTAACATTTGCAGTATCTAATACATCATTTGTGCAATTGCATAGACAGTTTCTGACAATGGAACATAAGATGATCCCTTATATCATTTAACTTAATATTTCCAGTATCTAATACATCCTTTGTATAATTTTTTGAAGTGAGTAAACAACATAAACTCTTAATCTAACAAATAGATCACTCTGTACCTGTGTGGAAACAAGATTGTTCATGAAATACTTACGGATCTCATGAAACACGACAGTACCAGGTCTGTACCTGTGTGGCTTCTTGCGATTTGACCTTTTTAAAATTGCATGCTATATGCGCAAATAGAAGGGATCCTATTTGAAAAACCTAAATGAAAGAAACTTTGTCACAATCACTGTATAAAAATGAAAGAAATGAAAGAAAAAAAATGAAATAGTAAAAAATAAAATTCGAAATAATCTCAAACTTTGGTTAAAATCTGGGGTTCACTTTTTACATGCTCAAAACCAGTGAAATGCAAAATAAGAAACGAAATTAAATAAATTCAAACTCAAACTGAACAAATCAAAACCGAATTGGAAGAAAATGAAGTAGATCGGATTACCTTGGGTTTTTTGACTGAAAAAAGAGACGATGAGGTGAAGCAGAAGTGGAGCCGGAGGCATATGTATTGATCCAGGTGATTAGAGAGGAGGAAGGGGTTAGGTCCTTCGATTTAAAAGAACAGCTTCGGAGGGGAGGAGAAAGAGTGACTCCTCCGGTGGTCGGAGTCGGCGTAGAGGAGAAGGAGGTGAGATGCCTCACGCGATTTTGCGCGTTGGACCGGCGGTCGGCCTGGAGATGGTAAGGCGGAGATGGTCGGAGATGGTCGCGCGCTTGATCGTAAGGCGGTGCTCTGGTGGTGGCGCCATTTGAGCATAGAGAAAAGATGGATTGGAGATCTGAAGGAGAAGGGAGATCTCCTTCTAGGGTTTCGGATAAGAGGGTTCGGAAATCCTAGATCTGAAAAGAGGTGAGACGCAACTGTTTGGAGACGGGAGAGAAGAGGAGAGATTATTTAGGTGCGATTTTTTAAAAGGACTAAATTACCCCTACTTCGAATGGATGAGTCCAGTGGATGCTCTGGATGTTAAAAGAGGGGATGCTGTATAGTAATTACCAAAAAATACTTTCTTTTCCCTCTAATAAAGCCCATGTAAGGCCCAACGTGGTCCATTAAGACCAATACAAAAGCCTTTACAGAAGCCCAGAATGGAAAACAAGGCCTTTGAGCCCATAACAGATCAAAGTAGGTTACTTCTCACTTGTTCTTCTCTAATGGCGCTTCCCCTCATCTGACCTCTCCTCTCTTCCCGCCTTTCCCAAAATCCCTCATAAATTAGAGAAATTAACAAAAGTCCAAACCTTTTACTTCTCGCCACGTTCATAAATTGATTGTTTCCTGCTTTCAATGCTAGTGACTCTTTCAATTTTCCCCAAAAACCCTAGAAATATCTCTATCTTTCGTTTCCTTTCCTCCAATGGCGCCGACAAAGGTTGTGGCGGAGTACGCCAAATCGGGTCGATCCACGTGCAAAGACTGTGGAAAGGCCATCTGTTCGGGATCACTTCGAGTTGGAACATCTGTGAAGGATCCGAGAGGGTACGATATGACAAAGTGGTACCATTTGGATTGCTTTCCGACCAAGTCGAACCCGATTGGTTCAGTGGAGGATATAAAAGGGGTTGCTTCTCTAAAGGTGTGTATTGATTTGTTTCTTTTTTGGTGGTGATTTTCGGTGTTCTTAATTGAGATAATGGATTTTGGGTTTTTGTTTAGAGTGCAGATAAGGAGGCTTTAAGGAGTCTAGAAGCTGGTGCATCTTCTAGTGAGAATAAAAAGGTTATATTGTTGGGTGCAATGTGATAAATTGCAGTACTTTTCAGTAAAGAACAAGTTCATTTAATAATCTATTCATGGATTTTTTATTACTAATTACATGCAAGCTAAAATTTCTACGTTCGAAGCAATCCTGTAGTTTCAAAAACAGAATTCAGTGTATTACATTGTTATAGATTAGCTTGGCTGATTCAAGTTCATTTGTTTTCTAATTATTTTAGGTTATAGTTTGACATAAGATTTTCTAATGCAATTCTTTTTCCTTATTAAGAGAGATCGTGGTAGTGCCAGCCCGTCAAATGATTCCCAGATGAAGAAGCTGAAAGTGAGTTTATGTTTCATTTCTGGTTATTTTGTTTATTAAGAAAAAAGAATTTGCCTTCTTGATCCATCCTATAGTAGACAGATTCTATTTCCAAGTTTTTATACTTTATTGATATGCAATTACTGGGCATGCTTTTTCTCTTTTCACCAGTTAGTTATGCATATTTTGTGCCATAAATGTTTTGTGGAAACATTTTTCAATAAAAAAAATCTAATCCCAAATTTGTTTTGATTCTCGAACCAACAGTAATTCCCATTCAATCATTTTTTTTGGGGTATTCAGTGTGGGTTGACTAACTAAATTAAATGATGGGTTTATCTGTTGTTTTTTTAGAGTGCAGATAAGGAGGCTTTAGGGAATCTAGATGCTGGTGCATCTTCTAATAAAGATAAAAAGGTAATTTTTATCTTGATATATCTAAGGCTTGGACAAAATGTTATAAATTCACGTTAAATTTTAAGTGACCCGTTAATAATGCATATTTTGTGTCATAGATTAGCTTGGCTGATTCAAGTTCATTCGTTTTGTGATTATTTTAGGTTATAGTTTGACATAAGATTTTCTAATGCAATTCTTTTTTCCTTATTAAGAGAGATTGTGGTAGTGCCAGCCCGTCAACTGATTCCCAGATGAAGAAGCTGAAAGTGAGTTTATGTTTCATTTCTGGTTATTTTGTTTATTAAGAAAAAAGAATTTGCCTTCTTGATCCATCCTATAGTGGACAGATTCTATTTCCAAGTTTTTATACATTATTGATATGCAATTACTGAGCATGCTTTTTGTCTTTTCACCAGTTAGTTATGCATATTTTGTGCCATAAATGTTTTGTGGAAATATTTTTCAATAAAAAATCTAATACCCAAATTTGTTTTGATTCCCAAACCAACAGTAATTCCCATTCAATCATTTTTTGTGGTAAATTTCAATGTGGGTTGACTAACTTAATTAAATGATGGGTTTATCTGTTGTGTTTTTAGAGTGCAGATAAGGAGGCTTTAGGGAATCTAGATCCTGGTGCATCTTCTAGTAAAGATAAAAAGGTAATTTTTTTCTTGATATATCTGAGGCTTGGGCGAAATGTTATATATTCACGTTAAATTTTAAATGACCAGTTAGTAATGCATATTTTGTGTCATAGATTAGCTTGGCTGATTCAAGTTCATTCGTTTTGTGATTAATTTAGGATATAGTTTGACATAAGATTTTCTAATGCAATTCTTTTTCCTTATTAAGAGAGATTGTGGTAGCGCCAGCCCGTCAAATGATTTCCAGAGGAAGAAGCGGAAAGTGAGTTTATGTTTCATTTCTGGTTATTTTGTTTATGAAGAAAAAATAATTTGCCCTTCTTGTTCCATCCTATAGTGGACAGATTCTATTTCCAAGATTTTATACATTATTGATATGCAATTACTGAAAGCATGCTTTTTCTGTTTTCACCAGTTAGTAATGCATATTTTGTGCCATAAATGTTTTGTGGAAACATTTTTCAATAAAAACTCTAATACCCAAATTTGTTTTGATTCCTGAACCAACAATAATTCCCATGCAATTATTTTTTTTGGGTAAATTTTCAGTGTGGGTTGACTAACTTGATTAAATGATGGGTTTAACTTTTTTAGAGTGCAGATAAGGAGGCTTTAGGGAATCTAGATGCTGGTGCATCTTCTAATAATAATAAAGATAAAAGGGTAATTTTTTTCTTGATATATGTCAGGCTTGGGGGAAATGTGATAAATTCACGTTAAATTTTAAGTGACCAAAACCTCTATTAAATACCATGCACTTAATATAATTGGTGTGTTTGGATGCTGATTGAATAAGGAATATGAATAAGGATTTAGAAATTTGTGTCTATTCATATTCCTTATTGATATTCAAGGGTTTTGTTAGACCGGCGTGTTTGGATGTTGATTGAATAAGGATTTAGAAATTTGTGCCTATTCATATTCCTTATTCATATTGAAGGGTTTTGTTAGAATATGAATAAACACCCGAATAAGCCCAAATTTCTTATTCATGTGTTGTTTGGTTTCATGCGAATAAGGAATTTGGAGCTTATTTCTTATCTATTTGTAGGTATCTGCAGAAACTAAAGATGGTCAGGTCAAATTCTCTGTTTCTGAGATCGAAGATAACTACAAGGTATCATACAAACTATATATGCCTGATTAGTGGTTTTTGAGGATCTTTCAACTGAACTTAAAATGGTTTTCTATTTGTTTGTTTACTTGAATTTTGAACTGCATTGAGTCTTTGGGATGATTTTAATAAATTTTTCTATGATTGAGCAGATTCGTATGTATTTACTTATATTGTTTTCTTGTCCTGTTATTTTCTTTTCTTGTGTGTAGGATGCCTCACTAGCACCGAATTGGAAAACATTCCAGACTGTGATTTTCAATGTGAAGGTCAATATTATAAAACTTATCGGAATTAAATTTACCTTCTTTGGTTATACTGGTTTTTGTGCAAAACCAAAGACAAATAACATATGCAATCATCTTTGCAAGTTGAAATGTGCTTCATTTCTGCCTTTTGGGTTACTTGAAAATAGTAACCAACTGAAAGCAAAATTAAGGGAAGCCAAAATTACTAGATTGCCCTCTACTTTTCAGGTCACACCAATCAAATATTTGTTATTAGTTAACATTTTCTCAGATAGATTTGGAACTGAAATTGTAATTGTGTAAAGCTAATATTAGTCCACTTTTGGCTTAGAACTTGAAATTTCTGTGTTAGACGGATACATGTTTCGGATTGTAGTTGTCTGATTGTTTGGTTTGTATTTATCTGATTGTTTGGTTTGTATTAGAAAATATCACATACTAAGGGGCATTTGTTGCAAACAATGACATGTATCTAGTTGCAGAAAGAAAAGAAACTTTTGCATATGGATTAAGACTAGCTTCTCACGTTTCTAAATCCTAATATTTTATGACAGAGAGATGGGCTCCATGATTCAGCCAAAATAGCAGCATTTGATTTTGATGGGTGTCTTGCAAAAACCAGCGTGAAAAGGTTTTGCTCTTTTAAGTTGTCAGTATTTTTATTACAATGTGCCAGAAAATATTATGGTTTTCATAATTCTTTACATCTGTCTGCTACGATTCCTTTATCTTTGAAGTTCTAATTATTGAGAAGTAATTATTTTGCAACTTCTAGAAATTAGTTTTGAGTGAGCAAAGCCCTGTGCTAACCTTTGTGTACAATTTCAGTACCAAATATTTTTGCTTATTTATTTTATTATTTTTTGCTATAACAAAAAATATATATCTATTATTAATTGTCAGTGTATGTTCTATGTAGAATTGGTGCTGATGCATGGTCTCTAATGTATCCCAGTATCCCTAAGAAGTTACAAGGATTGTACAATGATGGCTACAAGCTGGTTAGTTTTTAGCTTTTTTATTGGATTGTCCTGATGGGTTTACTGAATTTGTAAGTAAGAGCCCAACATTTCTCATGTTTGCGATCAAGACCAATCAAGTTTTGGTAGTAAGAAAATACCAACTGAGCAAAGATGACTAAGGTGCCCTGGTTTTTGCTTAATTTTGCTTTACTGAAAAGAAAAGCTAATGAAAAGCATGATACCTTTATTTACTGATACATAACTTTTCCATTGAATTAATGGCAAAGGCTTGATGTTGTTTGCAAATGTATTTAAAATTGTGTCTCAAGTGCTGGTACAATAAAAAGAAAAGGTGCTGGTATAATAACTACTTGGTCTAATTTGCAAATGATCCTGTTAAATGAAGCACCTGTTCATTTTTTATTCCGCTTCATTGTTACAACTGCTTTGTCCATGTTAGGTCATCTTTACAAATGAATCAAACATAGATAGGTGGAAAAATAAGAGACAAGTAGCAGTCGACTCCAAAATAGGTCGGCTAGAGAACTTTATCAAGCGTGTTGAAGTTCCAATTCAGGTCTGTATTACCTTTCGCGAATATTTTAACTACCTGTTTAATCACCAATTTAGTATATATATGATTTAACAAAAAACAGTACTTAACAAATGTTTTGGGGGTTCTTATTCTAGGTTTTCATAGCTTGTGGTATTAGAGACCTGTTCCGCAAACCAAGTACAGGAATGTGGACATTATTGAAAGAACACTTCAATTCTGGAGTCGCCATTGACATGCATCAGTTATTTTTCTGACCCCTTTTTTCTAGATACAAGTTCTTAAAGTATTCTGGAGTATATTCCTATTATTTGTGTGCAATGATAATTTATCCTGTATAAACTTCATAAGAAGTTATTCTTATACTTGAAAATATGTTGAATTTCAGTTTTTTTATGCTGTATCTTCAATTTAAAATGAAAATTGATACAACCTATGTTAACTTTTGTAGATCCTTTTATGTGGGAGATGCTGCAGGGAGAGAGAAAGATCATAGTGATGCAGACATTGAATTTGCAAAGGTGATTTTTCTCCTTTTTGTTTCTTATTTACATATTATTTTTCTCCAGGTTTCTATAGGGTTAGTGGCTGTTTAAATTGCAAAGTACCTTGGCGTGAGGTGATAAGCAGGTCTGATATAGCTTGTGTTAACTTTCTTTCTTGTTCAATGGAAGTGGTGGGGGTTTTATCCCCTACTTGTTTTCTTTTTAGGGTCTGAAAATTGTGGAATTTTTAGTTACAAATGTCGTTTTCACATTCTATAGGTATGAATGTGATGGCATTTTATCTCCAAAGGTGTATATGCAGAAATAAGATATTGCAGAAGTCGATGGAGATAAAATATGATGGATGGCTCATCTTAATTTCTGTCAATTTCTGTTTCATACTTTCATTTCATTTTTATATTCTTCTTTTGGATCTAATTCTTATTTTTCTGCTACCTTGTAGGCCATTGGTTTGAAATTTTATGTCCCTGAAGAATATTTTGATGTCGAGTGAAATTCACCAACTAGCTACTTTTATATGTCAAATACTAAGTCGATGAACTGATCGCGTTTTCTGTAATTAGGCATGATAGTCGAGTGATGCTCAGTTATTTAATCTGTGTTTAATATCTCCAGGTGAGAATATCTAGCTTTTGCAAATGTGTGCTTAGTTATCTATACTATTCTATCCTAGGGGTTTTTTTTATGCCGTTCTTCATCAAAGCCATTAAATATCTCGTGGAATTTACCCTAATTTTGATTGAGAGTATACTATACAACCCAATTAAATTAGTGAGGCAAAACCATAGTAAAATCCGCTAAATTACGTAAGGATAAAGCTTTCTACAGGAGATTGATATGACACGTTTTGCAGTATTTCGTAGCATAAACGATCGAAGATTAAATTTCGACTCTTTTACTATCAGACGAATCAGAACATATGCAACCATTTGAATTATGAGATTTAGCCAAAGCTACCACCTTATGTCGGTTCATGTCTAAGATCTCCTCTCTTTTTGTTTGTTCTTCTTCCCACATGCTTGAAGAATTAGATGATGCTCCTATGGTGTGTTTTTATATTCGCTCAAGACGCTGGCATATCTCCACAATTATTGGCGCCTTGTTAACGTCACCTACTGTATATCCAAAAATTGAGGCATTAGGTCCTTAATTTTCTTTATTAATCAGAAGCTTCCATAATTTTTATTGACATTTCAAAACCCAAGTTGGAAATAAATAAACAAATTCTATATGAGTGATGCTTTTCGTGAAATTTTTGTAATTTTATTAGTTCATATTATCAAAGTCCAGAATGTCAAGGGGGGAGGGGTGGGCGCTATGGAACTAAAAAACTCGTTGAAGTTATCTTCCTTATTGATTAATTTGTATTTATCGTCTTTGGTTTTAAACAGGCAGGAAATCTTTCACAGTAGAGTTGTTTTGGTAAAATATGTTATAAGTGTAAAAAAAATGTTTTGTTACTTTCTTGCTTACTAACACTTCACCTTGTTTTTGATAAAAAGATGGTATAAAAAAATGTTAGGACAAAAATGAAAACTTTTAAATTAGACATGCTTCAATGGAAAGCAACGGCTCTTTCTTGGAAATTATTCGCGTTGGATGGCAACCAGAGTTAGCTGAAGCACAATTCAATCCCCGGACATTATCTTTATGCGTTATCCTTGGAGGAATTTTGGTTTGTTCTTTCATAATTGTTCTCCTGACGCAGGGGAATAAGGATTCAGAAATATAGCGTAACTCAATGTCCATTCTCTGTATTTTGTCATCTCAACTTTCCTAGTGATGTTAGTGAGTTCAATTTACCAAGTCAAATTACCATCTTAAAAAGTGAAGATATGTTGTAGCAATTATAGCTATAGTATAGGTCGATTTTAGCTTAGTTTTAAGATTTCTTTCGACCTGACTTCAGGACATTCTCAGTTATACAATACAACTCTCATCCAATAGTGAAAGCAAACTCAATGAGGAATATCGAACAAAAAAAATGACAAAATTTAATAAGCATGTTTAATGTTTTGGTTTACAGTTTAACATTGTAGTTGGCATGTTTCATCAAAATTTTGCGAAGGAAAAGGATTGTTGTAAGTTCATTTCAACATTTCCAATAAGTAGGATCGAATATTCCATATATGAGTAAACCAAAGGAGCAATTCTTTTTCATGTTTTGCAAGCTGCATCTGATATTTGGAAAATGGGAGGTCTACAAGGTACCTAATAAATGCCACCTAATTGTAATAACTTAAACATTTAAATTAGAGGCCACAATAATGCGGGTCCCATCTGACTTAGTTCAGTCATTGTGGTTCCATATTTGGATTTCTTCAATGTTGGGTCATTAATGTTTCAGTAATGTCAAGTTCAATTGCTTCAATCTTAGGTCATTAAGTTTTGAATTAGGTCATGTTCGGATTGCTTCATTTATAGGTCACTGAGGTTTAAATTGTGGATAGCAGGGTTCCGGGTCGAGATTGATTTCTGTGTTTTAAGGCGTTATGCTTGATTACTGATTTGAGATGTAATAATCCTTGGCTGTAAACTCCTTTGCTTGATATGATTTTGTTTTTTCTTAACAAAATATTTCCTTACTGCTGGTACTTGGCCAACTGGCGCCTTCAGAAAAAAATGATTTAGGGGTCAAGATCTAAGCAGCAGAAGCTATCTGCAGCCACTTGTATGGCTACTTGCACATCATGCCCTCCGCCGAGCTCTCTTGGTGACACATTGCCAGGTCGAGAAGCTTCTTTGCCACATTGCATATTCACTGTATCTAGTCATCGTTTTGAGCTATATAGTTCTCGCCACAGTGTTCGATGTGACTCTACAAACAAACATAAATATTTGCATGTTATTAGGTATCTAAATGGACGACAAATAAAAAGGGAGAATAAAACGGTACAATAAAACACTGGAGCATCTTATATAATTATTAACTTAGGAATACTATATTCATAAATATTGTTGAATTGTGCCAAGCTCTAATTGTCTCAATCTTGTTACATTTGGTCATTAAGGTTCAGTGGTCTCGATCTGTGGTTTCAGGGTAGATTGTTTCTAGTCTGGATTCTCAAGCCATTGAGGTCCTGCATTTACCGTTAAATGCAATATCATTTAACATAATAAATTTACAATTTATAATAGCAATTACCATCAGAACATTTCATGATTGGATCCAAACTGGTCCGATAGATTAGTCGGCCTTACTTATTCTTAAAATTGAATATTGTAATAATTAATTTAATTCAATTTATTTCTATTAGTTTCGTTACTTTCCATTAAATCTAATGATTGGACGTGAGAGGTGGGATTTGTTCCGCATCACTCTAACCCCCACCTAGTTATACTTCGTATAAAATTTATGACAAATTAAGTGTATCTTGTCACCTGTCAAGTCTAATGGCATGGACATACCAAGCTAGTTTTCTATAAATTCTTTCCCTCATGTGCACCACCAGTCTAATAGCACAAAGGCCATCAACCCATCAACCCTTATAAATCAGAAGCATCTCCTATACCATCAATTTCATACAACAACTATCAAGGTTTCAATAGTCTAGTCACGCCTTTTAATCCCCATTCCTTCTCATCAATTTTATAGGAAAATGTACAGCGACAAAGGCAGTGTCAGGATTGACGTGATCCTGTCGCCGAGTGCTGTTGTGCCAGAATTCATTCATAAACCAAGAAAGAAAGAGCATTTTGTAATATCTACATACTTCAGAGATTTCTGGGAGTTTGTAAAAGAAGATAAACACAGAGTTGCATTCTCACTAAAATCAGGCCTCGCAGTGATGATAGTGTCGCTCCTCCTACTTATCAGCCAGCCATATGAAGTTTTTAGTGCAAACATTATCTATGCTGTTCTTACAGTCATTGTCATGTTTGAGTACACAGTCGGTTCGTACAGTATATATTGACATGATAATAATTCAAATAAATTCGTTTAATTTATTCAACTGATAACTAGAAATTTGTTCTTTTTGTGTTGTTTAGGTGCCACACATATTAGAGGGTTTAACCGAGCATCAGGATCCTTGTTGGCTGGAATTTGTGCTCTTATAGTGATCCAAATAATTCTTGTTACTTCACATGCCGCAGAGCCGTATATCATTGGTGTTAGCATTTTTCTCATTGGTACGTAAATGGCCATTTTAAGCTTTGCATATTTTGTCTCTCATAAACTAAAAGGAAACATAATTATCCAAAACATAAAAGCGAAAAAATGAAAAACACACAGCATGCTTCAAAATTGTGTTCAGTGCTTTTTTGTTTTTGACTTCCTTAATGGTATCAATTGTTACTGGTACTGCCTGGAACCAGAGAAAGTATTCCTTGGGCTTAGGTACAGGTTCCTTTAATGTAAGATTCATAGGTTCTATCACAAAAGAAGGAAAAAAAAAAAAAAAAAAAAGAACTCATTAGGTGCCTGCTCTGGTATCGTTAAATAATACAGAAGTGCACAATCTCTGAAAGTAAAATATTTAATACTGATTCAATATGTATAAACACTCTAACCTTTCCTAAATTATGTGTGTGCAAGTAGCTGTTGTGACATCCCTTGTGAAGCTGTGGCCACCTCTGGTTCCGTATGAACACTGCTTTAGAGTCATCCTTTTTACCTACTGTCTTCTCATTGACTCCGCTTATCGCAATACTAACCCCGTTTTCAGTGCACTTTCACGTTTGTACTGCATTGGAATCGGTGCTGTCGTTGCTGTCCTGGTGAATGTGCTTGTTTTCCCTATATGGGCTGGTGAGCAACTCCACAGAGAGCTCATTGCTAGCTTTCATGCTGTCGCCGACTCACTTCAAGGTATTTTATATAATGTTTAAAGTTCAATTACAGGATCATATTTTAATGTCCTTGCAAACTTACATATCATCTTATCTTTGAATTGTCATAGTGGTTTCTCTCATTAAGCAATCACTCTTTCCATTATCATGCAGTCATGCCTTTTCTAATCTGTAAAATAAATTTGCTAATGAATATTCCTAACAATCCATGTCTTACTAACGTAAGAATCAGGCCTATTTTGACAGTCGCTGGTCAACAAAACCATGTAGGTCTAATATGAACAGATTAACTTCATTTAACGAGATGAAACATTCACTGGCATGCCAAATCCAACTAATGTTATTCAAGTGACCAAAATTCCCAGAATTACTGTACTCCCTGAAATGTTTATTCATAAACCTAGGTTTTTATTGTTCTGTAGGATGCGTGAAGAAATATCTAAACAGCGATGGATCGGAAAATATTGTGTTTTCACAATCGATGACTGACAACTTCCCTTATGAGCCTTCATTTCAGAATTGCAGAGCAATCTTGGACTCATCAGCCAGAATTGATTTCCTTGTGAGCCATAAGAACCACAGATTCAATATATTGTTTCTGTTACTCAACATCTTTAATTGTTCATAAATGTTGTTTCCAATATTATAGGCAAATTCTGCAAAATGGGAACCGCCACATGGGAGGTTTCAACTATTCTACCCATGGTCGCAATATGTTAAAGTTGTCTCCATACTACGTCATTGTGCCTATGAGGTTATGGCACTTCATGGATGTCTGCAGTCAGAGATTCAGGTTCTTGTTACATTAAAACTGATCTAACTAATTTACCAAACAACAGTAATAGAAACTCTGCTTCACTAAACTAGAAAATTAATGATGTTTATCTCTCCATTTCTAGGCAATGTATTGTATGAAATTGGTTGCAGAACCAGAAATTCACGAGGCAGCACGTCGAGCCACCGAGTTGTTACGACAATTGGCAAATAACCTAAGCAATATGAGGCATAATCATGTTGAAACAATAATTTTATTAAAATCTGTTCACAACTCTATGTATCAGTTGCAAGAATCTGTTGAGTTCAACTCAATTCTATTTGCAACCTTGAGAAACTTCCCCGGAAACCTCACAGATTGTTACAACATGCCCAAAACTGATGCTTACGCAAATGATGTATTGAAATCAGAGGAAAATATTGAGAGTCTGAGAGGAGAAGAGGGACCACAATTGCATCAGTTGCCATCAACTGAAGATCAGGAAACAGAAGCTGGAGTGAAAATTGATTCTCATGAGATTTTCAAAAGGGCAAAATATCTAGGGAGCATGGAAGCATTGTCATTCAGCACGTTTGTTTCATTACTGATCAAATTTGTTTCGAGGCTTGATCACTTGGTTGATTCAGTTGATGAGCTCTCGAATCTGGCAAATTTCAAGGATAACTCCATTGTTTAGGTAGGGAAAAAGAGGATATTGGTTTCTTATATATAATAGAAAACGATCAACTTCTCAAAAAAAAAAATAAAAAAATAAAAAAAAAGAAAAGAAAACCTGATCAAGCAAAACATTGTAATTTTTTAATTGTTCTGTTTCGCTCTTTTCTTTGTTGATGATTAAAGATAGGGATATAGTAAGATTTTCCTTCTTTTTTTTTTTCTTTTGCAAAGTTTCTTGCTTTCAAATCCAGGACCTTAATTAAGGCCTGTAATTAATACCGCAACAATATTTTTCCCTGTCAAAATAAAGCAATTATATTTAACCTATATTTTGCAATATATTTGTTTTTGAGTACAGTGTATAATCTTCTAGTTTACCATGAAAGAGATAGAGGTATATCAAGAGTTATCTCCATTTTATTTTGGAACTTAAGTTTCTTTTTCATGACGATACAGATAATCATCAAGACCTGTAATTGATACCTCTACTAGATTATTTTTCTTATTTTCTGTAAGCATAAATAATAATATTTCTGGTTCTGAAACCAATTTTATGCAATACATTGCAATTGTCGTTTTACTAATTTACATATTTCGTAAAATCATGTTATGACTTATGACCTCTTACTTGTCCTATCCTATATATTTGCCATGGGATAGCGTTAAACTCAATCTCTTGAGCAATGGAGTAACAGGAGGTTTTGATGGGACTGGCTAATAATTGTGAGAAAATGAGAATCTCAACAAAATTTCACTTGCTCAATTCTTTACAGAGGAGATCCAACACTGGATTTATTATTTTTTTTTTCTTTTTGTGAAAAAAAGGTGACCACTCGCCTCCTGCTTAATTATAGAAAAGAAAAAAAAACATAAAGCAACACAAGGCTAAATCACAGCAGTTGATATCAGATCCAACGACTGAATTCATTACAGAAACAACAACGAAAACCAACACAAGACTAAATCACAACAGTGCAATTCAAGTCGATTTGATTCAACTATGATGTAATCTTTGTTGATAGTTTGTGAGTCAGGTTTAGATCGACTCCTATTTTAATTTAGGGGAACTAAACAAACTCATTTTCTATTTTAATTTTAAATTTAAATGTAGCAAATTGTACTGATCGAAATAGAAATGAGCTCTACACGCAAAATAATAATAACTAGGTGGGGAAGCGCGGCTTCGCCGCGCCTTAGCGGATTTTTTGTATTTCAATTTTAAGAACCACTAATAATTTGTCATTAAGTCTAAATTGTGTGCGATAGACATATAAGTGCAAAGGCAAGATGCCATAATTTTTCTTTTCACATAAGCTATAAAAAATTAAGTGCATAATACTTAAAATGCTAGGTTGATAATATATAAATTTTGGATTTCATGTCATTTCATTTCAATTGAATTGATTTTATAGGATTTCGTTGGATCTGATTACATAGGAATTCCAACCAAATGACACCAAATTCCTTCATTTTGATCAAGAATTTTCCAATGAAATGAAATCCCACGTTAAAAAAATGAAATTTTGATCAGGGCCATAAGCAATTGAAGAGACCCAAATAGAGGCATCATACATTTGATCGGTATTCATAAACCTAGCAATTTGTTCAGGCAATAAGCGAGGAAAAATTTTCAATAACTTTTTAACTTCTAGTGGTGGGAAAGTGAAATATGCTCAAACTTAGGTGAAAGTAAAAATACCTCACAAAAAATCCAAATCTATATGTGGTTATTAGAACACAATAAAATTCTGACTAAAACTAATGTCACTAAGAAAGGTTGGACAGGAGATACTCAGTGTTGTTTCTGTAATGAACTTGGTGTCAACCATTTATTTTTAAGTTGTGACCATGAAAAAATTATGTGGTACTGGATGGGGGTCGCTAGAAAATTATATATAGGTTGGCACAATATATGAAGCTTTACATTTTGCTCGTACTTTGCCCACTGTTGATAAACATGGTTTCCTGAAGATTCATTTCTTTTGAATTGTAAGGCTATGGAACTGGTACAAAATGCTCAACAGTAGTACAATCAAGACAAAAAAGTTACTTCAATAATAATAGGCCTTGATGACAGTAGAACAAAAAATATATACTCTTTCTCATCCCCAAATAGAAAGCAATTAATTAATATTGGCAGAAACAATACCAATTTCTCTCAATTTTCCAATAAATAAAATAACAATTAGGTTCATCAGGTGTTAACCTAATTCCTATTTTTTTCTTCGGTTTAAAACAATTGTTGAAAACTTACACAAACAAACTTCCAAACAATAGATAATTCTAAACCTGAAATGTCAGTAATTGGAGAAAAAATTGTGCGGAAAATGAACCCAAAAAAAAAGAACACTGTCATTAAATTTTTGGTTAAAAATGGGTCATAGTACAATTTCACTTTTTTTTTTTCAGACGCCTTCTGTTTGGTTAAAAAATCTATCTAGGTTTTCTTTTAGCTGGCTTTGTTCGTACCCTCCATTACCAAATCAAGAGAAATGCCAAAAAGAATAATTTCTTTCAAGTAGACACGCTGGGCTTACTGAGACTCCATCCTGTAAAGAAGGGCATATAAATTAAAATTAATGTTAGTATATTGATCAACATTCCTTTATTTTGTTCTATACTCAAAGTTGTAACCATCAGATTACATGTAACATATTCAGCTTAGTCCTCCCATCTCTTGCAAATCACATAAAGGAGCATGCAACAATCAGATATGAGTTTAGAAAAGGAATAACCAAATGTCTGGCATAATACAACCATGAACATAGTAGAATTATGTTGTGTTCAGTTTAAAGTTAAGCATGACAGATGAAACAATGAATCATTAGTTTAATAAAGCAAAAATATTAAAGATTGAGAAAATCGCTCGTTACTTGATAAGGAACCTTATTCTTAACAGCATCTCTGCAATTTATCCATAAAAATATATCAATTTCTGAAAATGACTGAGACACATGAGCTTGCAAATCAGAACCAACAATTATATCAAGAATATCTAGGACAATCTCTATTTACAAATATGACTTGCTCGAACAAAATTAACCAGAAACCATGATGATTATTATCAGCCAATGAAAGGAGAAAGTATAACTTAAATACTATGAGCGAACTAAACAAAACCATGTTTGTGCTTTGGAAGAAAGAATAACTGCATTTATAAAACCCTATTTTTGTAATAAGTTAATAACCAACCTCCTTTATGATTGGACTGCACATTGAGAGGTGGAGATAGATGCAAAGGAATTTTTCCAAGAAAATCAATGCTGGCATGAAAACAATGGATTTTCTATACTTAACTTCTATTCCTTCTAGACACTTGTTCCCAACACACACAGTTGTTCTATAATATTAACAAAAAAAATGAAAGTGTAAAACTACCTCTTTGTTGGCTCTGTATAATTGCTAATACGTTATCATACTTGAAATGATCAATAGATCCTGCATTTAAATTCGATAAAAAAATAATTATGTTATATTGGAAAATTTGCATATTGAAAAATTCCAAAAACACCCACAATGCGAAAGTATCAGCACCTTCTTGTTTAAAAATCATATTGCTTTTTGCCATTTGGGTTCTTTCCTTTACAAAAATAGGCCAAATGTATCAGCTAAATCAGATTTAAAGATAGATCACAACTCTGTCATTTTATTCTGTGAATTAAGGGTGGTATATTGGCTAATTTTCCAATAAAATTGCTTCTCTATTAATACCAGAAGTGCTTATTGTACTGGTACCTATTTTTAATGATTGGTTTGGTCACTGTGGCTCATACCATACATGTGTGCACCTATTTTTGATTCATTGTTACAGGTAATTCCTTCCCGGTTAATGGTGCCAATCATGATCTTCACGCACATGCCCTAAATCAAAAAGCTAGTTATTTGGAACTATTAAACGAAAAATTGAGACATCGTATCTTTAATAAGAAATAAAATTAAAAACATATATATATAGAATTGATAAAAGCTCATTAATAATAGGAGAAACAAAACTAAAATTTTCATACCTGAAATAGTTTGGACTTCTTCCTTAGTAAATGTGCTCTTAGTTGGAACAAAAATGTTAAATCTGGTAAGAGCTGCTGGAACTGTCTTGCTGACCTAATAATATGAAAAAAAAATATTTATTTGCGAATTTAACAAATTTCAACAATTATCTGTCGAAACAAATGCTATATTATTAACAATATCAGTGATAAGCAAGTTCTCAAAATCAAACATTGATGGCAAAAATTTAAAAAATAGAAAAGATGAGGTGTACTTGCGCTCAAGAATTGCTAAGAAGAGGCTTCTTCCAATTAAAGGAGGGTCATGGAAAGCAGCTGTTGCTGTGTCATCTTGTACCAGCTTGATTTCTGATTTTCTTAAACAATGTCAATACTGTTAAGCTCAAGGATTAGATCAAAGAGGTCCTATAATAATACAAAAAATTGATGTTTATTCTAAGAGATTAACAAAATCAAAGGCCCAGGTCCAAAATCAAGCAGAAAAATTTTCAAATACACAAATTATTAAAAAAATCATAAACTTGTCTTGTTAGAATAACTCAAATGGAGTTATGCATATGGAGATGGATCGCAAGTTAGGGGTCTGGCTCGCCTTAATAAGACAAAGAGGGAAGTCAACGGAGGAGGAGGGCCTGGTGATGAGACATGGAGTTAGCGGAGGGGAGCCTGGTGATGAGGCCAGGAGTTACACTATGTTTGGATACAAGGAGGAGAATGGGAAGGGAGGAGAAATATTGAAGGGGGTGGAATGGAATGAATTGGGAAAGGAAAATTTTTAACCTTTGCTTGTTTGGATGTTTAATGAAAGGGAATGAGAATTTTTTTCCTTTCCTTCAATTTTCCTGTTTGGATGATTCAATTTAACAAAGTAAAATTATATTAAGACGAAACAATTGACAATTATACCCTTAAAATTAAATAAATGCAGATTTCTAATTTATACAGCGCATTGACTCAAACCTCAACGGAAACCACAAGTACTGGTACGGTCCCTGTACCAATATCCTTTTATTATCTCCCAAACCATAGGGGAAAAAAATAGAAAAAAAATAAAATAAAAACCCATGCAACTCATGGACCTTTTATTACATGTAAATACCAGAACGCTAAACTATCTAACAAAATCTAAATTCTCAGAAGGCAACAAGCTTGAAGTAAAATAAGGAAATAAGACATTGTTTATAATTTATTACAATAAAGCAAAACTACGAAGACTCTTGATAAAACAACAAAACTTGAACAATAGCGTTCACAGCACTTGAAATTCTTGATCACCCATCAATAGACACCTTTCCAATTGGTCCAATGATAATTGCTCCTGCGTAAGATGCCATAATAAACTAAGATTAGCACAACTTTAACCCATGCACTCTTTTTGTTGCATATATACACTCTTTTTTGTTACATGTATAAACCAAGTTTAAAATTAAACGACAGAAAGTCTATACCAAAGATATATGCAAGATATATCAGTGCGCAAGTCTTGTAAAATGTAATTCATTCTATCCTTTTTACTAAACCACAAACTTAAAAATGCATAATTACCTATATCATCTCCATTAGATACTCCTTTCGTTCTTCCAAAGGAAGGCTGAGTACTGCTTCAAGCATGTCAGGATTTTTAACCGAAGAAGCTATACGCAAGCTTTTCCTCTGATTGATCAAGGTCTAACTCAACAATGTGAGTACATATTTCAGGTACTGTCCTTGGTAATTGTTTCTTCTATCTCCAACCGGTACTGTCCTTGGTAACAGTATAACAATTAAGCATGTATCAGATTCTAATTAAGCTAAGATCGTATCATAGTAATAAACTAAATCACAACAAAAATTGAAACAAATTTATTATTCTAAAACTAACTTGTATGACTCAGGTTTGTAAAATAAATAAAATCAAAGAAAGCAACAGATAGTGGACCAGTTTGTTCATATATTAATAATGAAGAGTTACTTTCCAGAGTTTTAAAAGAAAGTTCAGTTTTTCACATGAAAAGTTATTTGTATTTTTTGAGATTATTTTTGCATTATATCCTTCTTCTGTTACCAGACAGACAGTGGGTCTATTTTGTTCATGCAATTATTATTATTTTTTTTTTGGAGATAAGTGGGGAGCGCCCACCACTCTTCAATTCATTGAAGATCACCCAGCAAAATTAAACCAACAAAAGTCACTATTACAAATACAACATTTGTTCATGCAATTATCGGATTATTTTTATTTCGAAATTGGAGAAAGTAAGATAGCACTTGAAGTGTTTGAAAAGTTTGATGATTTTGTGTACCTCTTGTGATTGATTGGGATGACCGGATTAAGAAAGGCTGGGAGATGAAGCCGAATAAGTATGGCGTATCCTAATTAAACCAAATAAAAAATTACACATTCAAATCAAGGAAGATGGATCGAATCAAATCGAAATCGAAATTAGAATAAAAAATCAAGTGAAAGAAATAAATCGGAAATTAGGGTACTGAGCGATACATGAGCAATGAAGAAAGAGCAAGCTTGAATCGTGCTTAAATAATGGAAGATCACGCGGCAAGAGGGAAAATCGCACGCCAGGAAGGGTATTGCTGTACTCGCTGCCAATCCGCATCTCGTCGATTTCTCTTTCCCTTCATTCTCCGCCGATTCGAAGGGAAAATATTTTGTGCAGGAGGTGAATTTTGGAAGGGAATCGTTCCCCTCGCAATTGATTTTCCTTTCCGATTCGCTTCCATCCAAACACGAAAAAGTTTTGATTTTTTGCTTCGTTTCCGTCCCTTCCCATCCGATGCCAACCAACCAAACACAGTGTAGCGTGCAGAGGAGGGTTAGCGGTGTGAGTGACGTGGTCGGCGAAGGAGGCGGAAGCGGAGAGGCGAGGTATGTGAGTAAGGGTAGAGAGAGAGAGAGACGCTGCTGAGGGAAAAAACGACGATCATATTTCAGCGAAAACAAATAACGGCTCGGATTTGCCGTGTCGGAATTGAAAAAAAAACGGTATCAGACACTCACGGGATTTAATTAATACTATAGATTTGTGTTTATCGCAAACTGCCGTTTACATTTGATAAATAAAAAAAAGAGAAAGTTTATTATGCACCATAGTGCATAGAGCATTCCGTGCACCACGGACTTTTTCGGGGGTATTTTTGTAAATTGACAAATCTAATTTAACCAATCTAATCTACATATTGAAATCTCATAGCAAACCAAATTTTACAATTTTTGAGATTTTATTACTATTTTTTTCAAATTTTTTAAAACATGCCATTTTTGGAATGTTATACTATTTTTAACATTCTAAAAATGGCATGTTTTAAAAAATTCGAAAAAAATAGTAATAAAATCTCAAAAATTGTAAAATTTGGTTTGCTATGAGATTTCAATATGTAGATTAGATTGGTTAAATTAGATTTATCAATTTACAAAAAAACCTCCGAAAAAGTCCGTGGTGCACGGAATGCCCTATGCACTATGGTGCATAATAAACTTCCTCTAAAAAAAATGGATAGGGAGACTGCACAATAATTTGTCCTAGTGATTCAGAACTCTATAATAATAATAATAATAATAATAATAAATTACTAAATATATTTTTTTCGGGACCGTCTCGCTCGCTGCCTCTCTCTCTCTCTCTCTCTCATAAATATCGAGGAAAAGTGGAGAAGCCGAGAAGGGGAAAAATTTTATATACGGAAAATATAACATAAACAATTTTAATATGAACAGAGGACGTTATTTTTTTTTTAAGTATAGCATAGTTCGAGCGGCAATAGAATTGCCGCTATAGCTCAACCTTCGAGCGGCAATAGCATTGCCGCTAGAAGGGCTATAGATTTGCTTTTTTCGAAAATATAACGTTTTTTTTTTTTTTTTTGGGCTGACAGATTTGTTTTTTTCGAAAATTTCTGTTTTTTGAGCCAAGTAAATAGGGTAGGTGGTTAAATAATATATTTTTGTGTTTAATGCATGGTTTTTTGTATTATATAAAAAGTATTATATATTTTTATATAATACAATATATATTATAGTTTCCGTTTTAATTATTTTTATATAATATAAAATATAAAAATATAGAAAATATAATACAAAATATAAAAATCTAATTTTATATAATATAGTTTTTATATTTTGTAAACTATAATACAAAAATATATAGAAATATAAAATTTTTCTATTTAAATTTGATGCACCTCATTATAGTTTTAAATTTATCATTTTGTATTGTGCGGTTATTTAAATAAAATTTAATTTTATTTATGTAATTTATCATTATGAATGGCTTGGAACATATAAAAGTTAATAAATCGCAAAGTAAAAATTACAAATTTTTAAAATATTAAATGTTGGTAATTGAAACTTATATATTTTTTAAATTTTTTTAATATAAAAATTTATATAACTTGATATAAAATATAAATCAATTTTCTGAGCGAAATTAATAAGTTCTAAATTTTCTACACTTATGAGCGAGATTTATAGGCACAATAATTCATAATAAAAAATCGCATAATTAAAAATATTAATGGACTCACTGAATCCATACATTCAATCCATAATTAAAAATATTAATACACTCAATCCATACATTCATTACATAATAAAAAATATTAATACACTCACTCAATCCATACAAAATAAAAATATTAATACAATTACACTATCTCAATCCGTAGAACATATACGAAATATTCTTTACTTTCTTGATAAAAATTTACGGATTGTCGATGTAAATCATTTTCCTTGTCCTTTGTGTTGCCCGGAAATACTAGCTGTGCTTGTTTGTCCAATCGAAAACCTAGCAGCCTCGGATCACATACTCCCGGATGAGACAGTCATGCTCCGCGGATGGGTATTGATTGAATTTCGACGTGGTTGGACTAACCCAATGTCGTCATGTCTGTTCATGTTTCGTGGATCAACATGAAATGACTTTCGTGCAGGTTGAAACGTTGATTGAAAGTTTGGTTAGGGTTCTCTCGTTGGACTTGGTGGTATGCTATCGTGGCGACCAAATTGCAATGCCTCCATTGGATATGGTGGTTGTGGTTGGCGTTCTTGACTGGTGGAAGCTTCATTGGTTGAAGACTGACCTTTCTTCTTTGTTGGCTTTCTCGTTTTAGGATCCTTATTCTTTTTTCGTTCCATTTTGTCCATCCACATCTCCTTACGAACAATCTTTCGCCTACCACGATTGATCAAACTATTGTCAGGTATGATTGTTGGCCCATCATAAACTGGCCATTGGTCATCATCTCTATAACAATGGAATTGACACGCAGACCAAATCATATGTTGGTTCTACAGGCTGTAGCGAGTGTCCACGAATTGATTAACATCGTAATTACAATTCATGCAAATCGCAATAACATGTGCACAAGCTATACCAGTTAGTTGAGGCTTCTGGCAACTACATGTTGTACCTATAAAAGGTAGTTGAGGCTCGGTTTGTTGCATCCCTCGTGTGATCTCGACTTGAAACTTTGGATATTGAAAGTCGTGACCCTCCCTGTATTCGCCTGGGACTTTAACACTAAATGTTCCAAAGTCAAGTCTCAACACGGTTGTGTTCATCGAAGCTGTGATTTTTAATATAATTAATATGAGAAATATATTCGAAAGAAACAAACATATGAAATAAATATATTTGAAATATTTACCTGCTTTGGTACCGTACTTGTGTAATTTTTCATGGATTATTTTTTGCCATCTTTCACCCAAATTTAGCCTCTGTAATGCTTCTTGTGTTCCGACGTTCATCCAGTTGGCACATTTATAAAATGTGCCTTCCACTATTGCTATCACCGGCAATCTTCTTTCCACCCTGAAAACACTATTAAGACTCTCAGATCCATTACTTGTTATTATTCCCCATCGATGCCCTTTGTCTTCGAATTGAGCCCACATAAATGGTTTCGGTCTCTCTTTCGGATCTCTTTCATTATGTTTTCCACAATTTTTCAGATATTCATAAGCCTTGCGATTTGATTCCTTCAATTCCAACCATTTCTCTCTGAAATGATCCGAATTTTTTTTATTCGCAAGTCTACACTTAAAAATATCTTTCAATTCCTTTTGTTTTGGCCCGCTTGGCTCTTTCCATAGGTTTTCAGCAACGTGTTGCATGCAATATCGATGAATTGCTACCTTATGTGGACCTTGTGCCTTCCAACCATATTCTGTTGAAGCAAATACATGTTTAATCGACTTATGACGATCAGATATGACACAATATTTTGTGGTCATGTCGCCTATAACCTCAAATCTAACCCAAGACATGAACCAACTCCAAGAAATATTTTTCTCTTTCTCTTCCAATCCGAATGCAACCAGGATTAAACGATTTTCTGGATCATAACCGCATACCGTAAACAACTTCCCCTGATATCGGCCTGATAGAAAACTAGCATCAATTGATATCACAGGCCGTGCGTATTTCAGTGCTTCTATGCACGGCCCGAAAGCCCAAGCCGCCATTTTGAAAACTCTAACTTTCGGGTTGTTCGTCTCCTAGGAAATGATAGTGTACTTCTGTGTGGACTTTTCCGTCATCCCTCGAAGAATGAAAGGTTTTCCTCGAGAAATTAGAACAAGCCTTAGATTCACCCCCCTTAAGGTTTGATCTCTGTGCTGAGTATCTCTTGACAACAAGAGAACCTGAACAAGAGTCGCTTCTTACGAGGGTTTATTAATTTCGCGGGCCCTTTCTTTCCAGCAGGCGCAAGCCCCTACTGTTAATTACCCCGTAGTTGCCTACGGGAACCTCTGATTAAGGAATCTAAAGAATTATATGCAATAGGCTAGGAAAATCGTCTCTAAAATGATTTTTGTGTTTAGATGGGGCCTCTATTATTTTTAGTTTAAATCGGACTCAATTGATGGTACCAAACCTAATTGACGGGACCTAATTGAGGACGCTTGATTAATTCTAGATTTTCATTTGGAACAGATTTGGTTTCTTATGTCGGAGTGTGGTTTTCAGTCCTGAGGCTATTTTGGGCCTTTTTAGGATTTGGATTTTGATTTTATCAAGGCTATTTTGGGCCATTTGGATCTGGATTTGGTTTGGGTTGTTTAAGGCTATTTTGGGCCTTTGTGAAATTTGAAATTGATTTTGGTTTCGTATGGCTATTTTGGGCCTTTTGGGATTTGATTTGAGTTTGGGTTGTTTAAGGCTATTTTGGGCCTTTGTGGAATTTGGAATTGATTTTGGTTTCGTATGGCTATTTTGGGCCTTTTTGGATTTGATTTGAGTTTCTCGGGACTATTTTGGGTCACTTGTGAGAAAGGGTTTCCGGGACTATTTTGGGTCGCTTGTGGAAACAAAACTTGGGAGTTCTTAGGGCTATTTTGGACCACTTGTGAGAATAAGGATTTGAGTTTCAGAGTTTTGGGCTTTTGAGTTTGAATTTCAAAGTTTATGCCTTTTGGGTTTGGGTTTCATGGTTTTTGGATTTGAGTTTGAGTTTCAGGGTTTCTGGCTTTTGGACTCGCTTGAAGTTGATCTTGATCTGCTAGAGAGCTTTCTTTTCTCTAGTGAAGAGGTTTCGGCTTTCGCTTTGGGATTCGTATTTTGACTTTTAAATTTCTGAAGTTCATCTTTGGGTTTTAACATTTTCACAATTTTGGTTTTATTTCTATTTTTAATTCTAGACTTTTAGAATTTCTTTCTATATTTTTAATTATGTTTATTTTTGAGAATATTTGATATTTGACATATTCCTTTTTGAAATTATTTCTATTTTTAAATTACTTAGATTTTTAGTTTTGGAAATTTATTAGAAGAGTTTTTATTGGTTCTGACATAATTTTATAATTTTACAAAATTTATTTAATATCATTTTATAATTTTCTAAAATTCATTTAATATTGAAAATATTTCAAAAATACAAAAGACCAATACTTTGACAGAATTTTATATCAAAGTATCAGTAAATTTGGTTTATTTAGATCTTTAGAATTTTATGGATATTTTATTTAGATTTTCTGAAATTTCTATTATCATTTTGTAGTTTTATGAAATTTTATTTAAACTTGAAAATAATTCAAAAAATAGAAAATACCATTTATTCGGCATATTTTTATGTCAAAACATCAGTGAATTTTATTTGTTCATATTTTTAGGAATTTTTGGATATTTTATTTGAATTTTTCTGAGTTTTCTTCTATTTTTAATGAATTTTTGAAGTTTTCTGATTATTTGTAATTTTCTGATTGGTCCACGTCAGCAGAAGAGCTGAAATGGCGCCGACTGGGCGCTGACTGAACTTGCTGACATGGCAGAGCGCGAAGTTAAGTTTGACCGAGCGCTGACCATCCTTAATTGATTTGTGTAACGGGCTGTTGTCGTGTGAACGACTCGCCACATGAGGTTTGGGTACAGAAGGTCAATACGCACACGGGTTTAAACCCGTCTTCTCCGACAAATCCTGGCCTTTATGCAGAACGACCCCTGGCTTTTCTCCGGCGGAATTGCGGCGACTCTGGCCGTCATTTTGATCGATGTTAGATTTTTCGGATCCGTGAGTTCAAGGAGAACACGCCGATGCAATTATTTGGAGTTGTAGAGGCGTGGTTTGCTACGTGGCACCTGAGAAGCTTCGAACGGCCATTAACGGCGTTTGAAGTGTTCTGGTCATCTTCTTCTGCCAGGGAGAGGTTCAATACACTCGTGAGCATGTATAGAAACCCATTTTGAGGTCAGCTTTGTAATGAGAAGCTTGTAGAGAGGTGAACTGGACTGAGACATCTCGGCTTAATGTTAGTCCGATTTGAATTTTCTTCGTGGGGCCCACGGAGAGCTCCATTGATGCTAGAAATGTCTTGGTTAGATGAAGGAGCTCAAACTTGGCTAGTCTAAGCGTCTAATTCGATTTGAGGTGTCATGGTTTGATGTGAGGAGCATTGAAGCAGGATATGACAATTTGTACATTTTTGCTCAACTTCAAATTTACATGTAACTGGACTTACAGCAGTAAAGTTGGATCTTACTCTTCATTTGGGTCCAGTTGAATTTGTTTTAAGTGTTTTGATCAGTGCAGAGAGTAAGAACAAGTCTTTTAGCATTTGCCACAATTTTCAATTTTTCATTTTTGAGCCATTCTTCACTGTTTTGGAGCAATTTTTATTTTACTTGTCTAACTGCAATGAAAACCACTTACACAGGTCCAAGCATGTATGAGAAGTGCAATCCAAAGCTGTAGAGATCCATTTTTTATTCTTTTGCAAAATAATTGTCTATTTACTCCCTTTCAGTCACTTTTGAAAATAAATTGGAAAACTCTTTTACATTCAGCCAAAAACTTTGTGAATTTGCAGGAATATTCATTAATATACTTATAATCTTTCTGTGTAATTACTTTTGCAGAAAAGTCCAAGACTTGGAAGAAAATAATTTATTTAGAAAAATACCCCTGCTGTCCTTTATTAATTCATATAAAATAGTGCAAAATTCCAAAAAATAGAAAAAAGTATCCTCTGATGTCCAGTAGACATGGCACCTGCAGTCCATGCATATTTTTATGTTTTTATACAAATAAAACCCCATATTTTTATTTATTTCCACTGCTGGCCAGATTTGAGCATTTGTGTATATATTTTTATTTGATGACAATATAAAGTATGCCTGTGGAAACACAGACTCCATACTATTTTATGCATTTTGGTCCTATATTTTGAGAAAATTACAATCATGGGGCTGGTTAAGGTTAACCTACCATTTATTCATTACTTTTTGAACTTTTGCTAACATATTGAACATGGCTAGGCCAGAGCTAGGCTCTGGACCCATACCAGGTCAATTTAAAGCTTTCACAAGAGGATTGAGCTAGGCTACAAATCCTCAAGTAATAGCCATGGAAGATTTTACATTTAACACGAGAACACCTCATGAAGCAAGGAGCTATGCTCCAAACCTCCATGGGTGTTTTTAGTAGGACCTTTCTCATGGCCATGGCTGATGCTACGCTTCAGACCATGGCTAAAAGGAGCTATGTTTGTATGGCTCAAGCACACCATTGTTTGGTGGCCGAGCTAGGAAGAGAGGAGGCAGCAAAACGATGAATTGCACTTCAAATTAACTTCTTTATTTCACCCACGAACAGTTACAAGCAAGAAAACCCTTAATTTACCTTTCTCTCTCTCTTTTCTCAAGTGTTTGATCAATTGCCTCTCACAATTACCCTCTAACTATCCTAATTCCACGAAATAGCAATAGCCTAAACCTAGCCTCAATCTGTAGCCGCCCTCCCTTTTTTTTTCTTCAGATCCAATTTTGGGGTTTTTATAGGCTTAGGGTTAGGGTTACACTTCCATGGCCGAGACATGCTCCATCTTCTGATTTTGATCCCGTGGCTGATGATAGGCTGCGCTAGGGTTTAGGTTTTGGCAAAACCATGTGCTAACCTCAACGTTTTACCACGGTTTCCATTCCCTGGCGCATAGGAGGCCACGTCGTCGACTTTTCCGATTTTACCCGGCTTCTGCACAGTAAAACCACGGCTCCCTCTTCCGCTCTCTTCTTTTTACCGAGGTAGAAGACGACTCTGCATCTGGGCTCAAGATAGGTGTGTCGGGTTTCCCGTGAGCCAATTAAACTTTTCAAATTTCGACAGTTTTCGGTGTATGAGCCAAGTGCATCCAGCTTTTTAATGGGAATAGTGAATTTTAATGGGGCAGCGACATTCCTGGCCTCCCCTGGATCCGCTGCAGTGGATGCACCCGACAGAGGGTTTTGATTTTTCTGAGAATTTCTTTCAATTTCCATTGATTTTCCATATATTCTTTGATGTCAAAATAAAATAAATTATTTGGAGGCCTTCCCTTGGGTATTTTTGGACAAAATTTTATGGGTGAACTCAGAAAAATGTGAGGCATTTAATGGTTCAAAGGGTTTTGCAAAATTCTTTGCAGATATTTCTCGGGAATTTTGTAGAATTTTGGGGTTTCTTTGCAAAATTTGGAGTTTCTGTTGACATTTTTGAAATTGTAAAATCATGATAATTCATCATAATTCTTAGGAGATTTTTGGGTAATTTTTGGGAATTTTTGGAGTTTGTTTTGTATTTTTCGCAATTTGAACTTGATTTTTCGCAATTTGCAATTTGAATTTGGTTTTAGCAATTTGGATTTAGCAGTTTGGATTTGGTTTTCAGGGTTATTTTTTTAGGGTCAAACAACTTCGTCCCGGGACTCGTCTTCTTAATTGCCTCCAGTAGTCGTGGAAGCTTATTGTACGCTCATTCCCAAGACCCGAATAATTGCTCTAATGCTCGCTCTCTCCCGCGCCACATTTTATTGTAAGTTGGTTTAATAAGCGAATATCTTGCCCTTATGAGCCCTTCTACCATTTGAACCGTGAGAGCAAAATTTTTTTCTTAATTCATCTCGCACATGTTCAGCAATAAGGTCGGCAGTAAAGTTATCGTGCAATGTCTCGCCTGGCGGTCTATTACAAGTAAGGTTGGTTGGATTGGTAAAAATCTTTCAATTAGAGTTAAAACCATCTGATATGGTATACAATCGCCACTTACATGTTGGTCTCTGTAAACAAATCATTATAATTCTTGATTTGTTGCTTGCTTGGGTTCTAACTTCAACATTATTTTTGCAAGAATAATCACCAACTGCTAAAGTTAATTGTTTCTTAGACCGAAAAATTCTACCCGGAGCGAGTTGCCCTTTATTAGTCAAATTTGGTTGCGACATACCAACTTTCTCAAAATCCGAAATATCACATAATTCATTTACAGGATGTTGTATAGATGTTCTTCCCGAGACATATGCCTCGTCACAATTGGCATAAAATGGCACTTCAGTTGTGGTTTGGTCCTCGTCATCAATAAACTCTTCTCCGGTGGAAAAGTCAGAGTGACTCAACGGACCTTCTTCGTCGCCTTCATCCCGAACATCAACATTTTTGTCTGAATCATCATTATTCTACATAGGCGACATTGTCGAATTATCGACACCATAATTTTCACATGGAACATCACCGCCACTGTTACCGGGTTGGCCAGATCCATCACCGCCACTACTACCTCCACCGACATGACTCTAATATGGTACATTCAGGTCTGGGCCTGTGCCGTAAACTGAAATGAAATCGACGTACAACTCAACTATTGGCAAACCCCTCGTCCCGAATGTTTGGTGGTAAAATAAACGTCATTCATCTTCAGAATTGATAGGGAAAAATAAAGATTCATATCTCCCCTGTACTATATCATTATAACGGCCTCGGATATCTATATTGTATTGGGTTTCAAAAATTTGGAGTCGATAATATAGTTCGTTTCTAATATCTGAATAGGTTGTTTGCGGAGTGCAACCAACACTGAAAAAATAAGGTCCGGTAGTAGGAGATTAGTTGACATATAAGTTGATCGAATACATTTTTTTCGTGAAGGGTGGAATTAGAGAAAACGTTTGTGAGTTTTGTAAGAAGAGAGATTTGATTTGGTTCGTTTCCGAGAGTTCGTCTATGTTCTTGTTGTTCCTAATAATAAGCCTAGAGGGGATGAATAGGCACAATTTCAAGTTTACAAATCGGTTTGGACAATTCTTGGTTCAATTCAACAATTTGTTCACCCAATGCACAAATAAATAAACACAAATAATGTAAATAGATAAAATAGAGAGAGAAAAATGACACGCGATGTAATTACGGAGTTCCGACCCGCTAGGAAATGGCTAGCCTTAGTCGTACGTCTCCGGAAGTATCGCAACCACCAATTCGGATGTGCTCCGTTCTATTCCACAAGGAACATGTCTACAACTTTGAACCAAATCACCTTGTCACAAAACACTCAAGGTGGATTGGTCTAACCACTAACCTAATCAAACAACACTCAAGTAATGATGCTCACAATCAAAACACTCTAAGATATGGCTAAATGCACTAGGGTTTGATTTGTGGCAAATGACCCATTGTGTAACGCTCAGCACTGACAACTCAACGGCTATGAAGGTGTTAGACGCGTTGTACAACGCAAAGGACCCGTTGTACAACATATCGACTTTCAGGTCAAACGGTCAAGGCTTGTCAGATGCGTTATGTAATGCTATTGAACCGTTGTGCAACGCGCATTAAATGTCATTAAATGATCAGAATTTTGCGTCAAAAACGAGCGAAAAATTCCAGAGAAAATACAAAGGAAGGTTGTACGACGCTTCTTGCGTTATACAACGTTCTGGTAAAATCTGAAAAATTCGCGTTGTTTAACGGAACTATAGCGTTGTATAACTTACACCTTTACGTCACACAACGTGATAAGACGTTATGCAACGTGCAGGAAAAGTTCAAGAAGAAGTTCAGAAAACCTGTACAGTTCTGGTGCGTTGTGTAACCTAATATTGCGTTACACAACGCACTGGCCCTGAGACTGTGTATTTTATCAGCAAACTCACAAGAACTGAGTTTAAAAAGACAAAAACCTACTTTAAAAACTTACAGCCAGTCTAATCTAATTCTTGACAAACTTCATGACTTGTCTGGCTCTTGTTCTTAGTAAATCTTGAGAGTTTGCCTAAGAGAACACTTGAAATAGAGAAGTTAGAGAAGAAGGGTATTGTTTTGCAAATCGACAAACTTAAAATTTAATTGTTTAGAACAATAATCTCCCCATTTTGTCGATTTGCAAAACAACACAAATGTAAAGCGAGCGAAGAAAAAAAAACTTGAAGCTTTACTCGTTTACATTTAATTCTCCCCCTTTTTGCAAAGAGAGAGAATGGGCAAATGATAGATCATGGTGAATCCTAAACCATTAGGTTATGACAATTCTAATAGTACCTCCCCCTTACTAAAAGAGTATGACAATTCAATGATAATGGTAAAGAGGGAGTGAGGGCCACAAATCATATAAACTAACGAGAATTAGATGAAGGCAATGAGAGCCAAGAAGCAAAGAAGATATAACACACAAACCATAAAAAGTCATACACACAAAATAGTTAAATGACATCGCCCTACACATCAAATCCATCAAACATCAAATAACTAAACCATTTAGTTCATGAGATAACACTTAAATCACACAATAGTCGTTTAGCTCAAAAACCACAAACTAGAGGATCCAACAACCAAATAAAAAAAACCAAAGAAAAGAAAAAAATAGAAGGATAAATAGGCTAAGGTCTCGGCATGAATAACTCAATCTTCTTCCTCCGAATCCTCATCCCCGGCTCCACTTGAAGATGCCGCTTTCTTGCTCCATTTTAATATCTTCTTGAAGTCCCTCTCCGAATCACCCCAAATTTTTTGGAAATCGTTGTTCACCTTTGTAATCAAAGCATTGGTGTGTTGGCGATGTGCCACTTCCTCTTTCTTCCAATCTTCAAACCCTTGTTCAACCTTTCCAATACGAGTGCCATACTCGTCTAAGGTCTTGTTGACGGCCCCAAACTTGTCATTGATATTGGTGTTGAAAGCACCAAATTGAGCCTCAAGATATTCTTTTAGTTCGAGACTCAAACCCAATAAAGAAGAGGAAGATTGACCCCGTGATTGGGGTGGATGAGAGAAGGTTGGTTCTTGGCCAATCGGAGCGTATTGGTTAGGTTTTGCCTCGGGAGCAACAATCCAAGTATTCTTCTTGTCCACGGGGTTGGCTATGAGATGGTTATCGGCCGTGAGACACCATCCCGTAGATTTGAGATGATTGATGAGATTTTTGGGCCGAAGAAAGTCATTGGCCGTAGGTGGTTCGCCCCACATATGCAAATTTGAATCAACCCCATCCTTGTAGAGCAATTGAGAGATTAGATAGCCATAGGGAAGGAACATGAAAATGAATTGACAGACCCTATGCATGTGACTCAAGATGAGATAGGGTATGTTCACCTTTGGTTTCATTTCAAGAGCCGATCTCAACATAAAAACCTCCCGCTTCTCCACATTTGTCTTGATAGTTTTCTTTGGAGCCAAAATATTGTTTATCACCAAGAAGAAAAATCGGTGATATGCCGGAAGTTCCGTGGCCGAGAATTGAGCAAGATCATATGCTTGCCAACAATAGAACCATTCGTGGTATTTGTCAAAAGTCTCTATTTGATGATCATAAGAGGAAGGCCAATCTTGATGCACGTAAATGTGTTTCCCTTCATTTTTCAACCCAAACTCCTCACAAAGACACTCCATGGTGATCATGATAGGACGGCCACACATATAAGAGCGAGCCACCGGATTGTCATTCACAAATTGCACCGAGAGATTGGCATAAAAGAGCTTGATTAGGTCGGGGCGATAGGTCTCGGTGCAACCCAATAATCCGGGTATGGACAAAAACTCCAAGTATGGAGTAAGGCGATCCCACTCATAGTTGGCAAAAGCTAGGGTTCCTTCTTCGGGACGTTTTTTGAAGTAAAAACAATCGGTTAAATCGCGGTTGTTACCCAAGATGCTACCATTGAAATAGCGGTAAATGAAATCCGTAGAGAAGAGAAAATGATTGTCACTTTGGATATTCCAATTCACATTTATTTGAGTGGGGACAATTTCCATTGGTATTGGTTCAATTTGTTCCGATTAGGAGGAGGATGCATCTTTGTTACTATTTTGCCTTTTGGTATATTGCCTTGGAGGTGCCATTGAGAAGAGAGAGAAATAACCTTTTCAATTGAGAAGTGGAGAAGTGGAGAAAAAGTCCTTGCAATTGACACCAAGTAAATCCAAAGCCGATCGAGAAACTGACGGTCGGATTGTCGAAGAAGAAGTTGAAGAGGAGGGTTAGGGTTTAGGTAAAGAGGAAGAGAGAGGAAGAGAGAGAGAAAATAGAGGGTAAGGAATTGTAGAGGAGTGAGAGGAGAGTGTAATTTCGGTTTTTGTTTAGTGAGAGAGGGTTTGGAGAGGTTGTAATGAGAGGATGTGAGGAGGGGGTGTGAGTAGAAGAGAGAAAGAGAGAAAAGGAAGGGTGCTGTCGGTTTGAGAAGAAAGAGAGAAAGAGAGAAGAGGAAACGACTCAAATAATAAGTCCCTGCGACAGTGCGTTAAGTGACGTAACAGGTGCGTTACACAACGCACTGTCAAACGGAAACAAAACTGATTTTTTAAAATTTCGTTAGGTGACGTAAAAGATGAACTGTACAACGCAAAAAGTTGAGGCAAGTAACGCAAAAGAGCGTTGTACAATGCAAGAAAAGGCGGAGAAAAAGAATTTTCATAGAACACGCAAAAAGATCTGCGTTATACAACGCTCTAACCCGTTATGCAACGTGTAAAGAACATTACATAACGCTTTATAACGTTGTATAACGCGAGCCAGAAAAAAAACAGAATTAAAGCGAATTAAATTCGTTTTGAGGGCCATTGCGTTATATAACGCCTCTGGTGCGTCATATAACGCACTGATCAGACAACAGAAAGATCGAAATTAAATTCACTTTGTGAGCCTATGCATTACACAACGCCTCTGGTGCGTTGTATAACGCACTGCCTAGAAAACAGTTTTTCAGACCAGAAAACTGAATTGAATTCAAGAAAGAATGAATTTTGACTGAAATTCAAACTAAAATAGATCAAACAGTGATAACCAAGCAGACAGCAACATGAGATGCAGAGAATTTAATCTTTGAGTTCAAGCATACAAAGCTTGAATCTAAGGTCAAGATGTTGTTGCGTAGGTAATGGCTTGGTGAAGATATCGGTAATTTGCTCCTTCGTGTCAACATGCACCAATTCCACATCACCTTTTTCAACATGATCTCGGATAAAATAATGTCGTATCTCTATGTGCTTGGTTCTAGAGTGCAATACCGGGTTTTTGGAAATAAGGATGGCACTAGTATTGTCACACAAGATTGGTACCTTTTGGAACTCTAACTCATAATTCCTAAGAGTTTTTATTATCCAAAGTAATTGTGTACAACAACTACCGACCGCTACATACTCGGCTTCCGCGGTTGAGAGAGCAACCGAGGTTTGTTTGCGGCTTGATCAAGAGACTAGTGAACCACCAAGAAATTGACACGTTCCACTAGTACTCTTTCGGTCCATACGGTAACCGGCAAAGTCGGCATCGGTATACCCTACCAAGTCAAGTTCGATTTGTTTACCATACCAAGGGCCTAGATTTTGGGTACCCTTAACATATCTCAAAATCTTTTTTACCGTTTTGTGGTGAGATTCCTTAGGATTGGCTTGGTACCTAGCACATAGACATACGGCATACATAATATCCGGTCTACTTGCCGTGAGATAGAGCAAACTTCCAATAATGCCTCGATAGAGTGTTATGTCCATTGGTTTGTCCTTTTCATCCGCATCAATGTTTGCATTCTTGCCCATTGGTGTGTCCAAACTCTTACTTTTCTCAACACCAAATTTCTTGATCAACTCCTTCGCATACTTGGTTTGGCTAATGTAAATGTTATCTTGGAGTTGCTTGATTTGTAGTTCCAAGAAGAAATTGAGTTCTCTCATCATGCTTATCTCAAACTCACTACTCATCAAAGAAGAAAATTTTTGTGCAAGGGTTGCATTAGTAGAGCCAAAAATAATATCATCCACATAAATTTGCACAAGTAACAAATGGTCATCTCTTTTCTTGGTGAAAAGAGTTGTGTCCATTTTACCCCTATTAAAACCATTATCAAGTAGGAAGGTACAAAGTCTACCATACCAAGCTCTAGGTGCTTGTTTCAAACCATACAAAACTTTATGAAGCTTGAACACATGGTCGGGGTTATGATGGTCAACAAAACCGGAAGGTTGTTGGACATATATAATAAAAGTATATTAAAGTTTTATGTATTTTTCTAGATTTTTTTAACATAGTTTATCTATTTTTATTTATATAATAATAAGTTGAATTTTAATATTAAAAAATAAATTAAATACTAAAAAAATTAATCAAAACTCTTTTACATCTTTATTATATTTTTCTGAATTTTTTGGCATAATTTATATATTTTTTCTGTTTATCTAATAATAAATTAAATTTAAATACTAAAAAATATTAAAAAATGGCCACATCATAATTTCGGGGTTTCAAACCTCGAAATTGGTCACCAGGTCACTTCGGGTTTTGAATTCCGAAGTTACAATATTATTTATAAAATTTATTTAATATAATATTTATTTTTAAAATAAAAATTCAGAAAGTAATTATTAATTAAAAAGCCTGTTATAGGTTACTAGGAAGAGCCTGTTGTTTATCATCTGGTTTGGGTCTTTTTTAAAGTTCCAATACAAAAGTTGTTTTTGCAGTAAAATTTTTTTTTTTTTTTTTGTGAGTGAAAGTTCCAAAGCAAACACTTAAGACACGACTAATGAGAAGGAGAATAACATCATGACACTGACATGAAATGGAATCTGTCGGTGCTGCAGGTACGCTCTCACAAGTCAATTCAGTTCTACCATCCCGAGCAGACAATTCATTAAATCTTCCTATCTCCTTCTCAGTTTCTCTGCTAGCTTTCCCTCCAATATTTATTGAGAAAAAAGGAGCGAGCCTGAGCTTGAGCCTGAGCTAAAGAGCAAGACAGATTTGGAGAGACACACAGAAATGGGGATACCACATAGAAATAACTCCTTAGACCCTCAAGAACTTTATTTATTTATTTATTTTTTTTGGATAGAATAGGTAGTGACTATGTAATAAGGAAAAAAATAAAAAAAATAAAAAGAACAGTAAAAGAAAAAAACAGTAAACAACAGTACAAAAGTGTCGGTCATTAACAGTACTCAGACCTCAACAGTTTTGGAAGAAAAACGTAGATTCAGCCACAATCCAATCTTGTATTGCACCTAAGATTCTTTCCTGACCCTGAAAGTTCTGTTATTTCACTCAAGCCAAATTCCCCACAAGCCAGTAGCAATGACAATATTGTTGAAGTGGCTTTGAGAGTTGAGACGAGCCAACAAATAGTGTAAATAGGGTTGCTTTGATCGAATTACTGGTTCCAGGATGTTTTCCTAGAGAGCTCCATAAATGTGTCGAGAAAGAACAATTGAAAAACAAGTGTTCTGATGTTTCCAAAACAGGCTGCTGGCACAAAACTCATCCCACTTGAAACTGTATTTTCCTCTTAGGAGTTGATCTTTGAGTTAGTATCCGACCATGCACCAGTAACAACTAACAAGAGGAACAACTTCAGGGAAGGTGGGACTTTTTGAACAAAGGAAAAGCAATTTTCCCTGTCGTAACAAGTTTATTGTAAACTGATGAAGCCGTATAGCTGTTGTTATTCGTCCACTTCCAAATTAGTTGGTCAGGTGTGGAACTGAAGTTGAGTTGTCTTGTCGCATCAAACCAAGAAGACTGATTCTGTGTTAACGGTGCAGGCATGAAGCTATACCAGTTATGAACCATCTTTTTTAAGGAAATGAAGCGATTTGCAGGAATGGGCTTATCGTATCCAAAGAAAAGAATTGAATTGTCTCCCGAATTATTATACCAAAACAAGGTGTTGGCTCCATTGCCAACCTTTGAAACTGTGGAGAGTTGGAAAAGGAATATCAGGGAAAGCAAATCCTTCCAAAAATAAAAATGAACCAAGCTGATTCCAACCGATTGGAGGAATGGCTTGATCTGCTTTACTGTAAAGGACCTTTTTTATTTTAATCGTTTAAGATTAAAAATTTTTTTACTTCCAATAACTAATTCTATTTTTTTTTTTCTTATACGATCCGAACACCCCTTAGTAATTAATTTTCCTTCTCATTCCGATGAAGTTCCTAAATGCGTCCAGTGCTTTGCTTTTTTTTTTTTTTGTCTATAACAACGAATGAGGATCAACTTTCGAAAAATATTTCATATATAACATGGCATGACTCGATATTTAAAGATTAGAGTAACACAGTCAATCTTACGGTTGATCGGATCCAAGGAATCAATTTTATTCGATTCAATTTCAAAATTCAAATGTGATGCGATCTTGGCTGATAGTTTTCAAGTCAGGTTTGAATCGACTCGGTCCTCGTTTGGATCGAGTTGAATGATGATCTATTTAAGATGATCAAACTCATTTTTTTATCTAATTAACTTCTATTGACTAACGATATACACAAACACACTTATATTAGCACTAAACTATACTAATGCAATATACATATCCTACAATTACACATACACTTAACCTTTATTCTATTTGATGCGCACACCTATGGCATATGCACAAAGGCCTATTTATAAGGTTGCAATATTGGTTACAAGGAAATATCCAGAATATTCATGCCTTGTTATATACATGATTAAGCTAAACATATCTAGAAACTTCTCCAATAGTTAATCTCTTAATATTCCTAAAATGTTCCAGTAGTGAATTTTGGGCCTCACGCAATCCTCCATTATATTTTGGGCCTCTTTATCGGTGCTGACTTCAACAACTTTAAATTGAAATGTAGCAATTTCACACGGGTGTATCACCGATCGAATTAAAAACGAGTGTTATTGCAAATAATACTAGTTAATAATAATATTATTAATTTGAACTTTAACAAAAATAATATTATTAATTTGTATTTGGTAAAAGAAGAAATGACAGAGTTTGGTTTGAATGTGAGACACAGTTTGGTTTGAATGTGAAATGGGCCAATGGGGTAGTCCCACGGATGTTATTATAAGATACTACGATCTTCTAATTCGGGCCTTTTTCCAAGTTCCGAAGCAAATATATTTAAGTTTCAAAGCAAAGATTAACTGCAATGACACGATTAATGAGAAGGACAATAAGTCAATAACATCATAACAGTACTGACATTGAGTAACTCGGTGCAGGCACAGCCGCCGTTGAGCTCTCAAGAGTCAGATTAGTTCTCCCTTCCCGAGCAGACAATTCATTTAAACCACAACCATTTGCCTTCTCGGCTTTCTCCGCTTTCCCTTCAATATATATGAGATAAAAAAAGAGATACCTGAGCCATAAAGTGAGACAGGTTGAAGGAAATTAACACATACAAATGGTGATACAACAACTAAGTGAGTGGACTTACACCATCAAGGCCTTCGGTAACATGTACACCATTGAGGCCACTGTTACTAAGTCCGGCTACGTGGCTTCCAAATGGATTGACAAAATCCTCCGCAGCTGCAGTCCGCCGGTCGTCGGCTTGGGTATAGAGTGGCGTCCCAAATCCCAATGGGTATGGCAACAGAGAAGGGAACCCTGTCGCCGTGCTCCAACTCTGTGTAGACCGCAGCTGTCTCATCTTTCAACTTCTCCACTGTGATTTTATCCCTGATAAGTTGTGCAGTTTTCTCAGAGGCGATCGTTATCGATTTGTTGGAGTTGGTATTAGAGAAGATGCACAGATGCTTCTGAGATGGTAAAGAAATATTGATTCAATTCTACTTCTAGACTAGTTGATGGTGGCTTCTGTTAAATTCGTGGTGGTGTTGACTGTTAAAAACTTAAAATGTTTATTTCTCTTTCAAACTTGAAATTCTTTTCATTTGAACTAATTAATGTTAATAATTGCATGCACCGCAATCATTTGTTGGGCGAAACAAATTGAATTTTCCTAATTTTAGTATATATTTTAATTTGTCAGGTCCATTATGTTATGGTTATCCAAATATTTTCAATAATTTTAATTGTGGTGAAACAGGTATGATCTTGATGTGAGATCATGTGCGGATGATTTGCGGAACCTTGCAGCAAAGAAAACTGGCCGGCTTGACATGAAGCTGTGGGGGTTGCAGAGATTGGTGAGAGTATTCATGGGGGTGCACTTGGAGATGCCGATGCGGGCTCATCTCTGCGACTGGGGTAGGCGTGTACTGGAACCAGAGCAGATTGAGTATGCTGCTCTTGATGCATTCGCATCTTTTGAAGTTGGCCGGAAGCTGGTTGATTGCAAGGCCTTGAATGACATACTGCAAGCGTATGATGGATATGAATACAAATTAACATTTTACTCGATTAGTCGTTTATAGCAAAGTAAAGATGTTGATCCCATATAGATAGATATGAATATTATTCTTATTGGTTCGCTAAATCTAGATAATAAAATTTTAGAAAAGTTCTCGAATCTCGAATTAAATAAATAAAGGAGAAATAAAGAATGCAAGTGCTAATGTAAAATAATGCAAGAACAATTCAAATAAATATTTTTGGGAGTTTTTAACAGTTTAATATATAATGAGAAATATGCCTTAGGGTTCGATTTCACTTAGGATTGGTCGCAAGGTTACGAAACATAGCGCTGTAGCGTTTCTGTTCCACTAATTCGGTCCGAATTATAGCCAATTCGGTCCGAATTATAGCCAATTCGGTTCGAATTCCACTGTGTAAATGTCGTAATCTACTCATTTGCTGATTTGTTCAAGCCAAAGGTCCATCTAGCCATACCTAAACTCTCTAACTCTCTGCTTTCGCCTATTGGGTACGGTATTTGGTATGGGAACTAGTGTTAATCTTCATCGAATGCATTGCATCTCAACTTTCGTTTGTCGGTGGACTTAATTCAAGTTTACCAATTGGTTTTCTACGAGACATCTAACTTAGACCGTCGCCTAATTAGAAGTGTTTACTTTTGATTACTAACTGGTCGACTTTCGTCCTTGACCTACCTCGAATCCTTGTGCAAGACTTGGTTACTATGTTGGATTGTAAGAGGATGACCTTCTCCTGCTTCTTGTCCTAGCTGTAATTCTGGTCTCATAGAAACCACGGATCATCTATTCTTACATTGTCAGTATGCAACCTTAGTGTGGTCTCTGGTACAAAATCGCTTCAGACTCCCTTTGCTCAATTTCACCTTCGACATTAGTGATTTCTGGCTCTCTCTCAGACTTCCAGGACTATAGCTGTGGGACATCATCTGGGCTGCAACGACTTGAAATATTTAGAAGGCACGCAATAGACGCATCTTTTTGAATTGTTATACTGCCCCTGAGTTGGTACTCAAGGAAATTTCAGCAAGCGTACAATCTTGGAGAAAATATGCTTAATTATTTTTTTTTATTTCTTTTACTTTCGCTGTATAGGTTTTAGTTCTTAGTTTCTTTTTCTTTTCTTTTCTTTTTTCTTTTTGTAAATATTTTTATTATTAATAAAATTTGTCGGTGTGGCGCTTTGCCATCCGTCCCTCAAAAAAAGACATACTGCAAGCGTTTGAAGGCTTGCTATGGCTCCTTTTTGTAATTATAGTGATATGTATGATGATCTTATTAACTGTGATCTACATTTTCAGTCCTGTGAACTGATTAGGTTTTGTTTGTTCTTAAAGTTGTGTTCTATGAAGATGAAAAGCCTGGATATATATGAATATCTGGTAGGGATGAGAAATTGAGAATGACAAAGTATTGATGGTAGTTGTTCATTTTGAGATAATAAATTTTTTAGTGGTTCACTGTTATTATTGGTATGGATGTTTTTGATGATGTGGATTTTATATGGTCTAATACATTTTCCCTTCTTGTTACTATTCCAGTCTTTCATTTCTATTTTTCAGGAGTACATACGAACGCAAGTTGGTACTTGCAAATTTTAGAAATAATATATTAAGTTTCTCTTGTCGATCATTAAAGAAATATGTATATTATTAAGAATTTCCTTTTCTGAACTTCTTTTTTTTTTTCCGGACTCGCTTTGAAACGTCAGAAATTAAAAGATACATTTTGGTTTTTGACTGTAAGAATGAATGTGGATCAATTTTCTAAAAATATTTCATAAATAACGAATTCGCGACTTCTTTCGATAATGTCTTTTTTATTTGTCTCCTTTTTATCTCTTCTTTTAGAAATTAATGTTGCTTCTCATTCCGACCGAAATTTATAATAGAAAGAATTAAATATTAAAGAATTTTAATAAGAACAAAGATTTATTTGTTATTTTAATAAAAACTAAGGAAGCGCAGTTTAGTATTTAATGCTTTATATTAAAATTTTCGGTCATTCCAATGAAGTCATTTAAATGATACATCTACTGGTTTTTGTCCATAAGAATGAGGATCACTTTTCGAAAAATATTTCATAAATAGCATCGCATGACTCAATAGTTGAAGACATCCTTTCATTTGCCTCCTTTTCCAAACATTGTTCATTCATTTGCAATCTGCCTTTTTTTTTATTTCTTTAATGTTGATGATTTAGATTCGCCAATCCAACAATTTTTTTATAAAGAAGTTTGAAAAATATACCCTCTTCGTAATTTGAAACCTAATACTTCTTTGACGGAAAACAGTTAAATAACCAGACCGAACAATCCAATTTATCCTTTTGTAATCATCAAATAACTATTTTTTGTAGGAGGACATTATGAAAGATCCTCGTTTTAAGTATTTGTTTAAATGGTTACCTGTCCTCTTTGCAACGGGGTTGCATAAAACGCATTCGTAATCGTAGCCGTTGAATTTATTGAAGATTTTCACGGGCCTAATGATAAGTGTCATCTCTAATTTTATCATTCCTTACCATCGCTAAACACAAAGTGAACACATAAATTGACAAGATAATAATATAGATGATCAAGATGAACACTTACAAACAAATAAGTGTTGTCATCTCTTGTTCAGATTTTTATATGCATATTCAACTTATTTTTATCGAACTTATTTGTTTATATGTGTTCACTTTGATCGCTATATATGTTCATCTTATCTATTTTATGTGTTCATTTTCTGTTTAACGATGGTAAAAGATGACAGAACTACAGATGATAGTAATCAATTTCCACAAACCAATTGCGTCAATCTCAATGGAATCACACTTGTCAAATTCTTACAAGAAACTAGATGACGATCACTGGGCGTTCCCAAATTAATTAAAAAAGAATGGCAATAGTCGATCAGAATTTGACGAATCAATTGAATTTGATTAGATTTTGATATGATTCATTCAACCTGACAGTACAGTTCAGTGAGTTAGATTCGGATCTCAACTCTTAGATCCAATACATGATTCATTGTCATTTTTTTAAAAATTTTAATTGAAATGTGGTAATTTCAGATTGGTGGAGTATTGATCAAAACTATTACATGCTAGACTATCAGACCTATATAGGGGTGCAAAAAAAAACGTGAACCCGTTCAATCCATTCAACCCCGAATCGTATCGTTTTTTACCGGGTTAGCATTGTATTGGGTCGGGTATGGATTTTAATTTTGACAAACCCGTTATTTCGATTTGGGTTACGGATTTTATATTATTAACCCGTGTATACTTCAACCCACCCGTTTATCACTATTTACTCTTCTCCGCCTCACATTTTCTCATGTCTTTACTCAAAGATCTCTTCTTTCACAAAATTCCGATCTCCTCCATAGTCATACACGCTATGCCTCTCACGAGGCTTCGAAAGTTGAAAAATATTTCAAATGTGTTTCTAATTTGCCTCGAACTAAATTGTAATGGTCACAAAATGATTTTTATGTGTATTTTTATTTGATCAAAATTTTAATCCATTATACTCGTTTAACCCGCTTAACCCGTAAAAACTCGTACATAAACAAATTGATGAGTTGGGTTGGATTATGGATGAGTTAACTAAATTTATTTTCTAACCCGATATTATCGGATTTGGTTCAATATTTTGCTAAAATATCATCAACCCACCCGTTGTAGAACTCTAGACCTATATATAAACAGATCAAAACGAAATACTGTACTGTAGAAACACGACCGGAAAGAAAAATTAATTTTCTCTAGCGAATTCTTAAAAAAATAATAATTTGAGTATCTCTAGAAAAAAATGCCAGAGTTGGGTGCGATCTAGTTTGGGCTTTTTTAAATTCCAGTGAGATGAGAAGATAAATAACATTATGACACGCGAGTTTTGGGTGCATGCACTGTCTTAATTAATTAAGTACTCCTAGTTCCGAGCAGACAATGCATTTACCTTTTCCATTAGCATTTTCGGCTTCTCTGCTTTCGCTCCAATTTATATATATGAGATAGAGAGCATGCCAATATTACATAGACAGACCGAAAGGGAGAAACAGGGTCTGAAGAGAAATGGGGATACACTACAACAGAAACGACTCGACTTACACAATCACAGCCATTGATAATGTTATTGATGCCACTGTCACCAAGTCTAGTAAAGTAGCTGCCAACTGGGTCGACGAAATACTCCTTGCTCACGACTCTCGCCTTCGCTACCAGATTGTTGGCCTAGATTTAGAGTGGTGTCCCGACACCTTATACGGCACCAGAGGAGAGAATCCAGTTGCCTTGATTCAACTCTGCATAGGCCGTCGTTGCCTCATCTTTCAACTCCTCTTCTGTGATTTTATCCCTGATAAGTTGCGTAATTTTCTCAAAGATGCCCGTTTTCGATTTGCTGGAGTTGGCATTAAAGATGATGCAGACAAACTTGTGCGGGGGTATTTTTTTATTTACTTTTGCTAATTCAGGAACATAAACAAAAAAGTATCTTGACTAAATATTAGTTCTACTAGTTTTTTCTTTTTTCTTTTTTATTTTAGGATCAGGTGGCAATTACCGACAGATTTTATATTAGTTCTACTAGTTGAAGCTGGCGTTCTGTCAATTTAATTAGTGCATTTCTGATAGCATGATAGCTGTCTATAATCTATATTGTAGAAATAATTTCTGTGCGCACTAATAAATCATTCATAGCTTTATTTATTTATTTATTTTCACTAATTCTTACTCGAACATTTTTTTTTATGAGCTGATTAATCATAATAGATATACTCATGCACCACTCCCTAATAATTTGGAAATTGGGAGAAACTTTCACCTCAGTCAAGAATAATGTTCATTTTATTAATATTATATATCTTGATGTTACGACTTAATAGCCAACTGTGGTGACACACTGAAACAGGTATGGTATTGAGATAGAAAACCTTGTAGATCTGCGGGACCTTGCGGTGGAGCAATTGGAGAGACGTGAGATGAGGCAATGGGGATTGAAGAATCTAGTCAAGGAGGTAATTGGGGTACAGATGGAGAAGCCTAGGAGTGTCACACTTAGCCACTGGGGAAAGCGCAAGCTGTCTACTGAGCAGATTGAGTATGCGGCTGTCGATGCATTTGCGTCATTCGAAGTTGGCCGGAGGCTTTATGCCAGAGATTTCTGAGGCCTTGCGGGAAGCATGGGGCTGTTGTTTACACTTATGTGTTTTTCATTGCATGATGGACATGGGATCTTTTGTTTCCTGTTTTACGAAAATGAAAAATACATATGCCAGATGTGGGTAGTATAAATAGTAGCTTTTTAATCAGTATATTCAGTAATCTAGTATTATGGTTATGGAGGCCGTGAAAGTTTCTGAATGCTTATGTTGTTAGTTGTCCGTTCATAAAATATGAGAATGTTACTAATTGGTAATTAGTTTCCAATATTAATTATTTCGGCCCATCGGACCCACAAATGTTCACAACTATTAATTCTGTCTGTTGAAAGTTAACTATTAATTATGTCAATCACATTTATTGGGCTTAAGTAATTGTCAAAATTGAATATCTTTTACTTTAGGAATAATTTGATTTATTTATTATGTTACTAAAAAAAGGAAAATTAATTACTGCCATCTTCAGTTTTACCATCCCTGCCATCGCTAAATATAAAGTGAACACATAGAATAGACAAGGTGAACATATATAGTGATCAAAGTGAGCACATACAAACAAGTAAGTTTAATAAAAATAAGTTCAATATACATATAAAAATCTGAACAAAAGATGACAATACTTATTTGTTTGTAAATGTTCACTTTGTTAGCCTATATGTTTATCTTGTTTGTTGTATGTGTTCACTTTGTGTTTAGCAATGGCTTGCGATGGTTTATTTGCCGATGGTGGTTATAATTCCTGTAAAAAAAGTATTCAATTGAAACTATGTTATTGTTAGATTTATGTCATAATAAATTGTTGAAATATGTCATTATTTTATTATTTTCCCAAAAAAAAAACAAAATTCTAATAACCTTTAATTGTAGGGTTAATTAGGTTTATGCCACTGTAAAAACTAAAAATTAGATAAATGCCATCACTAAATGACAAATTATTTTTATGCCATCACTAAATGATAAAAATTAGATTTATGCCACCGGATAATTAATTTGACCATTATAACCTTTTAAAAATAACAAAATTAGAAATATGCCACCGTAAAACATTAAAATTTTAAATATGTCACCGTTAAATAAATAAATGATTTTACTCCATCAACAAAAGAAATAAAATTTCAAAAGTTGAAATTTAAAAATTTTAAATTTCAAATTTTAAATTTTAAAATTCGAAAATTTAAAAATTTTGAAAATTTTGAATTTGAAAGTTCGAAATTTTAAAAATTTTAAATTTGAAAGTTGAAAATTTATAAATCTGAAATTTCAAAATTTTAAATTTAGAATTTAATTCATGTCAAAAAATTTCTTTGTCATTTCTTAGTGAGAAGGTATTTTGGACATTTTTAAAAAATTAGAGTGGCATTTCTCTAATTTAAGTGGCATATCTCTAATTTTGATTGAAAATAATGGCATAAAACTAATTTTAACAATTCTATGGTGGCAAAAAACTAATTTACAATTTAAGAGTTGCATATCTGTAATTATTAATTTTTCATGGTGGCATATATCTAATTATTCCTTAATTTGTACGTAACGTATTAAGAGTAGTAGTACAATTGTAGGATAGCTGGTAAAACCGTAAAACAATGCAAGCTAGAGGTTAGTTTTTTTGCCAACGTGGAGACACGATGGTAGTGTAATTAGAACGCACTTAGGCTTTGCTCCAGAAAAAGAAACTTAGAGCTAAGGAATGGAACGGAAAGATAGTGAAAGCTAAGGAAGTTCACAGAAATGCAGTTTACTTGCTCCACATTAAAAAGAACATACATTAAAGTAAACGATTGTAATCTTGTTTTTAACATGTAAAAAGACAATATTGTCCTTTAATTTGAATTGAAAAAGAATGATGCAATTAAAGGGTAAGGACATTGTTGGTAAAAAAAATTGGGTTTCTTTCGTTACACTCCAATTTCGGGGGTAACCAGTCTTTTCCTTAAAACTAAGTTTTGGGACTCCTAGATTTATTCCGTCTCCCTTCGTTCATCCAGCAATGATGGCTGGAGCAAGGTAACATAGTTCATCTACCTTACCTTAGCTCCGATTTACCTCTTCTGGAGCAAGCCTTAGAGGGGGGAAAAACAAAGAATGTTATTGTTTCTTCAATTCTTCTGGTTTCTTTTTCCAATTAGACTCGAGGCCCCACCACTTGCCAATCACCATTCACCACTCAACAGGTTAAACGGTTGCAGCGTTAATGCAAAATCAAAAAAAGGAATCCCTCAGTTAGGTAGTCTATCCCGCTTGTAAAAAGGATCTAAACATGCTCCAGTAAAATTTACAATTCTATACCTAATTAATTCGTTTAATACGAAATCCGTGCTTCCGATTTCTACCTGATATTTTGATCGTACGACTTCATCCAGCACCCGATTGTAAATTCTACTTTAAATCCTCTCGTGATCCATGGGAGCTCCTTCGGGCAACGCCCAATTTTATTTGAACAACATTAGTGGACAAATTTACCCCTCTAACTATGTAGATGCATTCCAATAGAATCTTTTTATATTTTTTTAATAAAATGCAATCAATTAAAATAATATTTAATAATAATTTTCACGAAGAATTAAGTTTAGTCTAATAGTGAAAATAATGAATTAGTTTCTCTTTAAAATACCTAGTGAAATTAATGGAAATATTTTTTTTTTGGTGTAACCAAATTCATTGAATATATTTGCTAGTGACACGCCTTATAAGTGTATCAGAGAATATACATAATATTATCAAAATAATGTGGATTTATTTAAGGCCTATATTTTACTTGTGGATTTAAACATAATGTTGAATTGCATGTAAGTATGTAACTAGTAAGAGGAGCAATTTTGTCCATTAATATTGTTCGAAGAAAATTGGATTCTGCCCGAAACAACTGCCGTGATCGATAGACAGTATAAATAGGCAATAAATATTCTCAAGGAAAGACCTTTCAAACAATTTCATCAGAAAGGCAACAAGTTTCAGAATCATAATCCTTTACGCCTCTCCTTCCAAGAGATTTGCAGATACCATATAAATATCTCTCCTTTTCTGAAAGAGAGAGCGAGAGGGATGGGGTTCTTCTACTACCACCCTACTGACTCGACCTTCATTGTCACCTCCCGCTACAAAACGATCAAGACCACCGTCACCTCCTCTGGCCATGTGGTCTCCAAATGGATTAATGACATACTCCACTTTCGCCGCCCCTTCAACAACGTAATTGACCTAGTCATCGGTCTTCACACTACTGAGTGCTGCTCAGATGGCTTATATGGAACGTCTGAAGAGAATCCTCTTGCCTTGCTTCAACTCTGTGTAGGCCACCGTTGCCTTATCTTTCAACTAAATCATAGCCACTCCATCCCCAGAGAGTTGACTGAGCTTTTCTCGAACAAGCGGGTTAATTAATTTCGTTGGCGATCGTATTTATTTTGCTATTAGAAAGCTTGGTAAAGAGTAATTGTTCTATTTTATTTAATTTATCTAGTAGTTTTAATTTTAAAAAATTATTTTGGGTTTCCGAATGGCTTTGTTTAATTTAAATTTGTGATGATTATCAATTTATCATGCATAGGGCTTTACTAAATTGTTGTTGTACTTTATCTATTTTCATTTATCTGTTTAATTGGATCTGTTTTTGTAGATCAATTGTTTTCTTGCATCATCTAACTGTCATTAAAATAATTTGCACTGTCCAAATAATCTCTGTTTCGCCCTTTTCACTAATAGAAAATCTTATCGCAAGTGGTCACTTCTTTCTATGTTGATATATTACTCTGCCTCTTTACGTTGTTGCCTTCTTCTCTCTTTAGGTCGAGGGATTGTTGTTGGCCTTCTCTTTAAATTTTGGTTTGTAATTTGTTTGTTACCTTTTTTAATTAATGAAATTTCCGGTGTGATAATCCCACCTAGCTTTCCACCAAAAAAAAAAAAAAAACTTATGTAATTATACTTTGAAATCTGATTTTTGTAAGCACGTCAAAATTTGGTTTAATTCTCTTTCAAACATAAAATTATTTTGAAACGCATAAATAATTGCATAATACAACTCAATTATTTCTGTTGCTTTTCATCCGATTTGGGCCTTATAGATACTTACCAGGTTCGTTACATTAAGTTTATCCTAATTACTTCGAATATTTTTTAATGTGGTGAAGCAGATATGGTTTGAAGATGGAATCTTATGGGGATGATTTGAGCGACCTTACCTCACGGAGAGTGGGCCGGCCAGGTATGACGCGCTTGGATAAGCAGGAGGTGCTGTGGGAGGCCATGGAAATAATGCGCGTGGAGAAACCGAGTAGTGCCATCCGCAGTGACTGGGGCAGCCCTGTACTGACACCCGAGCAGATTGAGTATACTGCTCTTGATGTCTTCACATCATATGAACTTGGCCGGTGGCTGCTTGAAGGTGACATCTGAGGCATGTGTGATGTGAGGAATGGTGTCGCCAAGGTTCTGTATTTTGGGTGTCAAACACTGTGTTTGGTTTTGCTTTTTTAAACTTTTGTACTGTGAAAATGAAAGGTAGATGGGTTAAGCCTCTGTTTGGTGTATAACCAATTAGTGTGGATGCAAATGAAAATCTTGATGCTTTTAGTTCTTCATTCGGAGGTACAAATTTTTATTTTTTGTTGTTCATTGTTGTTATTGTTATGGATACTTTTTTTTTTTTAAGAAAGATGTGTGATCTTAAATGCAACGCCATAATGCATTGTCCGTTCTCAATGTGTGTTCAATGTTTTCTTAAAAAAATCGATTTAAAGTTTGGAAAAGATGTTTTGAACCTTAACGGTCTGTGTTCTATTCAGTATTCAGGGGCGGCATCTTTTTTTTTTTTTTTTTACTATTTTTCCTATTTAAAAATAAACTAGTGGGAACGCGCGCCAACTATCTTTGGTTATTATTTTTTCTTAAAAAATAAGCTATGTTTATTTATTTTATTTTTTTGAAGATATTATAGATAGACAAATTAATATGTATATAATGAGTTGAGCAAACTACATAACAGAATTTTAAGACAAATATATACATAATGTCAACTGTAAATAATGTACGCATAAAAAAAAAGAAAAAAATGTAATCGTAAACTCCTGAATGCAAGCAAACATATATGCAAAATTTTCGTCTATGTTGCCAAATGCTTAGCTGAATTTTTTATGGTAACATATAACCAAAACAGCCAATCACTTAAAAAAGAAAATCGTAAAAAAATTATAGGAAAAATCATCTAATATACATCTAGCATTTCTAGAGGCTAATTCTAAACAACAGTAAATTAAACTGACAAATTAATCAAATTATTTATTAATTAATTGAACCCTAACCAAAACAGAAATAGTATGATGATGGACCAATTCGATACTGAATGAAAATCAACTTAGAAAATATATAAAAAAAAATACACTAATAAAGTATAAGCTGACGATTTATCAGACAAATTAGGTACACTTTTTTTTAAAAAAAAAATTAGGTTGCATGGCTACAATTTCATCCAAAATTAGATTGTTTGAACAAAATTTAAACTGACAACTATAATGAATTAGCAATATTCACGTAAGTAACATCAATAATTACTCTTAATTAATATCGGCACAAAAGCGAAATTTATAGATGTGGAAATCAGCCATATGGTATTATTAGGTGAGCACACAATTACCTTGAATGAGTCCTCCATTCAATTCAGAAGAAATTGCAATGCTTTATTAACTCCTTTATCTCAAAATTATTCTTATTCACACATGCACTTGAGTTTTTTACCAAGAGCCTTATCTGAATAGGAAAAAAAAAAAAAAAAAAGTAAACAGTAAAATCATAAAGGCACAACCAAATCAACTACAATTTAAATGTAAAAAAAATGCCAATCAATCTATAAGAAATCATGCATTTGAATCCCATAAAAATATAAATATAATTTAATTGTTGAACCCCATAATGAAAAAATTCATATTTTTGTATGTATTTTGTGGTTAAATAAACCTTATTCATAAGAAATCATGCATTTGAATCCCATAAAAATATAAATATAATTTAATTGTTGAACCCCATAAAAATATAAATATTATTTAATTGTTGAACCCCTTAATGAAAAAATTCATATTTTTTTAGTGTTCAATTTCTATTAATATTATTAAGAAATTACTTATTTAAATTTTAATGACACCCATTAAATGTTTTTTTAGCTCCGTCGCTGGTAGCAGATCCGTATATACTTTCTTTTGTGTTGCAGGTTACAAGAAAGATTTGTTTTACGCACTTTATACAGAAGAGTATTTAAATCCGTCATAAAAAAACTGATAATGACACTGTAGAAAATGCCCCTCAATTTGAATGCTTTCTTGATTCTTGATTATTATCAATAATCAATAATAATAGTTTATTTTCGGGGAAAAAATAACAGAGTTCGTCGGCTATAAATGTGAAAGGAGTTGGCCCACAAATGCGTACCATGCAGCACCGAGTGATTCCCTGTCAGTGTCAATGTGTAGGCCGACTCCTTTCGCATTTATATGAGAAATCCCGAGCAGATTCCTTTCGCATTTGTAGGCCGACTCCTTTCGCATTTATATGAGAAATCCCGAGCAGACTCCTTTAATTCGCAGCCTGCAGGCCGACTCCTTTCGCATTTGTGAAATCCCGAGCAGACAATTCATTTAAATCATTCCCATTCGTCTTCTCGATCGGCTTCTCCGCTTTCCCTCCAATATATATGAGAAAAAAGAGAGAGCCTGAGCCAAGAGAGTGAGACAGGTTTTAAAAAACACAGATACAAATGGTGATACAACAACGAAGTGAGTCGACTTACACCATCAAGGCCATTGATAACATGTACACCATTGAGGCCACCGTTACTAAGTCTGGCCATGTGGTTGCCAAATGGATTGACAAAATTCTCCGCAGCTGCACTAGTCCCCCGGTCGTCGGCTTAGATATAGAGTGGCGTCCCAATGGGTTATATGGCGACAGAGAAGAGAACCCTGTTGCTGTGCTCCAACTCTGCGTAGGCCGCAGCTGTCTCATCTTTCAACTTCTCCACTGTGATTTTATCCCTGATAAGTTGCACAATTTTCTCAGAAACAATCATTATCGTTTTGTCGGAGTTGGTGTTAGAGAAGATGCACAGAAGCTTCTGAGGTGGTAAGGAAATATTGATTCAATTCTAGTTCTAGACTAGTTGACGATGGTGACTTGTCTGTTAAATTTGTGGTGTTGTTGATTGTTAAAATGATTTATTTCTCTTTCAAACTTGAAATTCTTTTCATATTTTCCCAAATTTTAGTATTTATTTTTGTCAGGTCCATTATGTTATGGTTAACCAAATATTTTCAATATTTTTTACTGTGGTGAAACAGGTATGGTCTTGATGTGAGTTCATGTGCGGATGATTTGCGGGACCTTGCAGCAAAGAAAACTGGCCAGCTTGATATGAAGCAGTGGGGGTTGCAGAGATTGGTGAGAAAATTCATGGGGGTGGACATGGAGAAGCCGAGGTCGGTTCAAGTCAGTGATTGGGGTAGGCGCGTACTGGAACCAGAGCAGATTGAGTATGCTGTTCTTGATGCATTCGCTTCTTTTGAAGTTGGCCGGAAGCTGGTTGATGGCAAGGCCTTGAATGTCATACTGGAAGCGTTTCAAGCCTTGCTGCGGCTCCTTTTTGTTTTAGTGATATGTATGGTGATCTGGGTGAGTATCCTCAGCCATCCTTAAAAGATTAACAGAGTGTCAACTTTTGATTCTGACCTATCAATCTGGTATTATGCACGGGTTCCTATTAACCATTGAGATTAGATCTAACGGTCCATATCAAAGATAGGCACTATGCCAACCATTTTAGGATGGAAGAGGATGTGATTCCGATCTTATTAACTGTGTTCTGCATTTTCAGTCCTATGAATTAATTAGGTTTTGTTCGTTTTTAAACTTGTGTTCTACTATGGAGATGAAAAGCTGGATATGGATATCTGGTAGTTGCTCAAGTAGTAGGGATGAGAATGAAAAAATCTTGATGTTGTTGGTTCATTTTGAGATAATAATTGTTGAGCAAGTTTTCGGTGCCATATTTTTTTGTCCCACAAATGCCACATTTTATTTTTTTATTTTAAATTTGAAAATTTAAAATATAATCGTCTAATCCAAATCGTTGATCTTGTTCATTTTAACGACGGATGCGTTGTCATAAAATTTTATAATTTTTCAAGTTTAGTTGATGCTTGATCAAAAGATAAAAAAAATGAACGAATCAAAATAACTAAAATAGATTAATTCTAATATGTCTATTTTTCAACTTCTTGATCAAGTATCAAATAAACTTTAAAAATTATGAAATTTTAGGACAACGCATCTGTCATTAAAATGAACAAGATCAACGGTTTGGATCGGACGATTATATTTTAAATTTAAAAAGTAAAATGTGCCATTTGTAGTACCAAAAAAATGTAACACCGTAACCTTGCTTATAATTATTTAAGTGGTTCACTATTATTATTGATATAGACGTTTTTGATGATGTGGATTTTATAGAGTCTAATACATTTTCCCTTCTTGTTACCTTTCCGGTCTTTCATTTTTATTTTCCCCATATATATGAACACTTTTTAAAGTTGATACTTGCAAATTTAGAAATAATATAGTCTCTCTTGTCGATCATTATAGAGAGATATGCATATTATTAAGAATTTCCTTTTCTAAACTTCTCTTTTTCGAACTCCCTTTCAAACGTCAGAAATTAATTTCTCAAAAAGAACTCGCTTTAAATGATACATTTTGGTTTTTGACTGTAAGAATGAACGAGGATTAATCATCTAAAAACATTTCATAAATAACGAATCACGACTTTTTTTATAATGTCTTTTCATTTGTCTCCTTTTTATCTCTTCTTTTAGACATTAATGTTTTTTTTTAGCAAAAAATAGAGGTCAAAGCCTCCACCTTTTCACTAATATTAAATAAAGTTATTGCAATTGCTAAATAAAAAGTCAAAACAAACATGCAAATAAAAATAGTAACTGATACCCAAATTACTATAAAGAAAGTAAACAACAAAAATGAAAAGTGAAACCTATAGCTAGATCAGATTGGCTATAATATCAAAGAATGCATTAGATTGAGATTCTCATTCAAGAACCACCTGGCGCATAAGATTATTTGGGAACATGTAAACTTCCTGAAAAGTTTTGGAGCATCTCTCTCTCCAAATAACAAAACACAGAATGGCCATCAGCTCTCTATGTGCCTTTAGCTTTGTAGAATCCAACATGTACTGGGAATTTAGAAGTGAAATCCAAAGAAGATATAAGCGTGTATTGTGATTTCAGCCTGAACAACAACTCTTTGAAAAAGGAGCAAGTATTAAATAAGTGTTGAACAGACTCTTCTTCAGTTTGACACAATATACACCGATTAGGAATAAACCTGCCCCGACATTAATGTTGCTTCTCATTCTGATGAAGTCCTTTAAATTATACATCTTCTACTTGTTGTTTATAAGAATGAATGAGATCTTTCATAAAAAAAAAAAAATAAAAAAAAATGATTGAGGATATCAATTTTCGAAAAATATTTTATAAATAGCATCGCAGGACTCAATATTTGAAGATGTCTTTTCATTTGCCCCCTTGGAATCGAAACATTGTTCATACAATTGCAATCTGCTTTTTTTTTTTATATATAAAGGTTGATGATTTAGATTCATCAATCCAACAATTTCTTTTAAAGAAGTTTGAAAAATTTACTCTCTTCCTAATTCGAACCAAATACCTCTTTGACGGTTAATCACCAGACCGAACAATCCAATTTATCCTTTTGTAATCATCATCATCACATTACGAAAGATCGTTGTTTTGTATTTGTTTAAATGTTTAATAATCCCCATCGTTGTAAAATCCAGCCGTGACCACTTGATCGCTGTCCTCTTTCCCAAGGGATTGCATCAAACGCATTTGTAACGGACCTAACGGTTGAATTTATTGGAGGTTTTGGTGGGACATGGCAAACAATTGTGTGAATCCCAATGGATCACACTGTCAAATTCTTTCCGTTGGGTGAGGTCCATTGGTCGAACGAGAAACTACATGACGAACAGAAAAAAGTCCCCAAAAACAAGCATGGCAATAGTTTATCAGACCTAACGGATCAATTTAGTATCATTACATTTTTTATATGATTCAATCTGGGCGAACAGTTTAGTGAGTTAGATTCCAATCTCACCTCCTCTTAATTACATCCAACTTGTTCGATGGAGCTAGTTGGGCCGAGTTGGATGATGATTCATTATTTTTTTTAAACCGATCAAACTTATGGTTTCGTTTTCAATTTTTATTAAAATGTTGTAATTTCAGGCCAGTGTAGTAATGATCGAGGTATAAACCGCCGGACTAGCACAACTTCAAAAATATATTTAGAACGAAATATTGTATTTCAGAAGCACGACCGGAAATTTTTTTTTTTTTTTTAGTAAATTTTCAAGGTAATAAGAAATAACTAATAACTTGAGTTTTGGGGAAAGTGGGAAACGAATGGCAGAGTTGGGTTTGAATGTGACCCACGGGCCTTATACAATTCTAAAAAAATTTATGATTTATGACACGGAGTTTTGGGATTTTGGGTCTTAGGCCCAAAATTGTTTTCCTTCAAGTAGCCTCTTTGCGTGATCCGGTTTGGGTTTTTTTAAATTCCAAAGCAAAGATTAATTGCTGCGAGATCAGAAGATGAATAACATTATGACACGGAATGAAATCTTCGACAGCTCTTTTTTTTACTGCTCCAAGCAGTCTTTTTTTTTCTAATATTTCAAAATTTAAAAACTCAAATGGAGAATCCAAACCGTTGATCTTGTTAAATTTTACGGGCGATACGTTTTCATATAAATAAATGTTATAAAATTTGAAGTCAATTTGACAAGTGACATAATTATGAACGTATTAGAATTAATCTAATCAGATTCGTTCATTTGTTGACCTCTTGATCTAGTATCAAATCGACTTTAAATTTTATAAAATTTATATGAAAACAAATCGCCGGTAAAATTTAACAAGATCAACGGTTTGAATTCTCCATTTGAATTTTTAAATTTTGAAATATTAAAAAAAAAGAGAATGACTGTTTGGAGCAGTCAAAAAAAGAGCTATCAAGGATTTCATTCCATTATGACACAGAGTTTTGGGTGCATGCACTGTCTCAATTAATTAAGTTCTCCACATTCCGAGAAAATGCATTTACATTTTCCATTAGACTTCTCGGCTTCTCTGCTTTCCCTCCAATATATATGAGATGAGAGCGCAACAGATTTACACAGACAGAAAAAAAGTGAGAAACAGGGTTTGGAGAGAAATGGGGATACACTACAACAGAAACGACTCGACTTATACCATCACGGCCATTGACAATGTTATCGAGGCAACTTTCACTAAGTCTGGCAAAGTGGCCGCCAACTGGGTCGACGAAATACTCCTTGCTCACGACTCTCGCCTTCGCTACCAGATTGTTGGCCTAGATTTAGAGTGGTGTCCCGACACCTTATACGGCACCAGAGGAGAGAATCCAGTTGCCTTGATTCAACTCTGCATAGGCCGTCGTTGCCTCATCTTTCAACTCCTCTTCTGTGATTTTATCCCTGATAAGTTGCGTCATTTACTCAAAGACGCCCGTTTTCGATTTGCTGGAGTTGGCATTAAAGAAGATGCAGACAAACTTGTGCGGGGGTAATTTTTTTTTTTTTTTTTGTTATTTACTTTCGCTAATTCAGGTATGTAAAGTATAAACAAAAAAATCGACTCAAGTCTAGTTCTGCTAGTTGATGCTGGCATTATGATAAACTTGTCGATTTCGTTAGCAACTTAAATAGTGCGTTTCTAGTAGCATGATAGCTGTCGATTTTGTGGAAATTTTCTTTTCACTAAATTCTTACTCAGCATTTTCTGACGAGGTGATTAATTGTAGTAGAAATAAGCATGCGCCATTATCTGATCATTTGGGAGAAACTTTTACCTCAGTAAAAAATGATGCTCTTGATCTATGACTTTAGTCAACTGTGGTGAAACAGGTATGGAATTGAGATAGGAAACCTAGTAGATCTGCAGGACCTCGCAGCAGAGCGATTGGAGAAACGTGCGATGAGGCAATGAGGCTTGAAGAATCTAGTCAAGGAGGTTATGGGAGTACAGATGGAGAAGCCTAGGAAGGTCACACTTAGCAACTGGGGAATGCGCAAGCTGTCTAATGAACAGATTGAGTATGCGGCTGTCGATGCATTTGCGTCATTCGAAGTTGGCCGGAGGCTTTATGCCAGGGATTTCTGAGGCGTTGTGGGAAGCATGGGGATGTTGTTTGCACTTGTGGGTTTTCCATTGTACTGGACATGGTTATTTGTCTCCTATTTTGTTAAAATGAAATAATACATATGGATGTTGGTACCACTAGTAGCTTTTAATTAGAATTATGCAGGCCATGAAAGTTACTGAAAATTTATGCTATTAGTTGTTTGCTTATACAATATAAGAATTTATTAATTGGTAATTTTCTGATATTATCGACATTAATTTTGCCCTTTTTTTTAAATCTAATTTCCGGTTTTTGCTGCATATCCAATGCTTTATTCAGTTCTTTCATCTGTTTTTATACTCGTTAATATGTATTTGTTAAATTATACATACTGTTGACTTCAGCAAATCTTCAACAGTATTTAATTTAATTAGAAAAAATTAGTCGCACAACTTGTGACTAGCTACTTGTGTGACTAAAGCATTGGATATGCATTGATTTAGAAAAAAAATTTATATCCTCCGTAACAAAACCGTTAGTTTGATTTAGTCGCACAACTTGTGTGACTACTCAGTTTCTAAATCAAACTAACTTATGTTATGCTCCACTCACAAATAAATTCAGTTACGTAAATAAAAGAGTCCAAATAAAGAATGGTTCCTGTAGTACTAGTATGCTGAAGTATTTGCACGTACGGTAGATATTAGTTTCATCAAACGGTTATAATTTTTTTTTTTTTTGGAAGAACTGCTTTTTGGGATACATCAAAAAGTATCTATACAAACATCTAATCTGTGTGTGAAGATTTAAAACCACGCAATGAAGAGCAAGTAGACTGCTGGGCACATCGGACCCACACATATTCACAACTATTATTTATGTCTGTTGGAAATTAATTATTAGTTACGTTAATTAGTCAAATCTGTTTGCCAACAAAAAAAAAAAGTTTCATGTATTACAATAATAATCAAAATTGAATCTATTTAACTTTAAAAATAATTAAATTTGTTTATTATATCACTACAAAAGTAGTCAATTTAAACTATATTACTGTTTGATTGCTTATAATTAATCTGATTTATGTCATAATAAAATTATTGAAATGTGTCATTATTTTCTGATTTTCTAAAAAAAACTAAATTCTAGAAACATTTAATTAATTGTTCATATATAATATAATGTATACGAGTAATAGTAATTTACTAATTTGTAGCATAGTTGGTATAACCGTAAAACAAAGCAACTATGCAAGCTAGAGGTTAGTTTTTTGCAAACGTGGATACACGATGGTAGTGTAATTGGAACACAGTTTACAGTTGCAGCATTAATACAAAATAAAAAAAGGAATCCCTCAATTAGGCAGTCTATCCCGCCTCTGTAATAAAAAATAAAAAGGATCTAAACATGTACCGTCCAGTAAATTTTACAATTCTATACCAAACTCGTTTAATACAAAATCCGTGTTTCCGATTTCAACCTGATATTTTGATCGTACGATTTCATCCAGCACCCGATTGCAAATTCTACTTTTAATCCTCTCGTGATCGATAGGCAGTATAAATAGGCAACAAGTACAATTCAACAAATAAATATTCTCTAGGAAAGACCTTTCAGACAATTTCATCACAAAGCATGTATAAAATAGGCAACAAGTTTCAGAATCAGAAATTCAGAATCCTTTTCGTCTCTCCTTCCAAGAGATCCGCAGATACCATATATATATCTTTCCTTTGCGTCGCCTACTTCACAATTCACATCCTCTCCTTTTCTGAAAGTCCATAGAGAAAGAGAGAGAGCGAGAGGGATGGGGTTCTTCTATGACCCTACCGACTCGACCTTCATTGTCACCTCCCGCAACAAAACGATCAAGACCACGGTCACCTCCTCCGGCCGTGTGGTCTCCAAATGGATTAATGACATACTCCACTTCCGCCGCCCCTTCAACGACGTAATCGACCTAGTCATTGGTCTTCACACTACTGAGTGCTGCTCAGATGGCTTACATGGAACATCTGAAGAGAATCCCCTTGCCTTGCTTCAACTCTGTGTAGGCCACCGTTGCCTCATCTTTCAACTAAATCATTGCGACTCCATCCCCAGAGAGTTGACTGAGCTTTTCTTGAACAAACGGGTTAATTTCGTTGGCGATCGTATTTATTTTGCTATTAGAAAGCTTGATAAAGAGTAATTGTTCTATTTATTTTATCTAGTAATTTTACTTTACAAAAAATTATTTAGTGTTTCCGAATGGTTTTGTTTAATTTAAACTTGTGATTATTATCAATTTATCATGCATAGGGCTTTACTAAATTGATGTAGAACTTTTTTCTATTTATTTATCTGTTTAATTGGATCTGTTTTTATAGATCAATTGTTTTCTTGCATCATCTAACTGTCATTAAAATAATTTGCACTGTCCAAATAATCTCTGTTTCTCCCTTTTCAGTAATAGAAAATCTTATCGCAAGTGGTCACTTCTATATTGATATATTACTTTTCTGCCTCTTTACATTGTTGCCTTCTTCTCTCTTTAGGTCGAGGGATTGTTGTTGGCCTTCTCTTTAAATTTTGGTTTGTAATTTGTTTGTTACCTTTTTTTAATTAATGAAATGAAATTTCCGGTGTGATAATCCCACCTAGCTTTCCACAAAAAAAAAAAAAAAACTTATCTCAAGTTACTTTAGGTAATTATACTTTGAAATCTGATTTTTGTAAGCACGCCAAAAATTGGTTTAATTCTCTTTCAAACATAAAATTATTTTGAAACGCATAAATAATTGCATAATACAACTCAATTATTTCTGTTGCTTTTCATCCTATTTGGGCCTTATAGATACTTACCAGGTTCGTTACATTAAGTCTATCCTAATTACTTCGAATATTTTTGAATGTGGTGAAGCAGATATGGTTTGAAGATGGAATCTTATGGGGGTGATTTGAGCGACCTTACCTCACGGAGAGTGGGCCGGCCAGGTATGACGTGCTTGGATAAGCAGGAGGTGCTGTGGGAGGCCATGGAAATAATGCGCGTGGAGAAACCGAGTAGTGCCATCTGCAGTGACTGGGGCAGCCCTGTATTGACACCCGACCAGATTGAGTATGCTGCTCTTGATGCCTTCACATCATATGAACTTGGCCAGAGGCTGCTTGAAGGTGACATCTGAGGCATGTGTGATGTATGGAATGGTGTCGCCATGGTTCTGTATTTTGGGTGTCAAACAATGTGTTTGGTTTTGCTTTTTTAAACTGTTGTACTGTGAAAATGAAAGGTAGATTGGTTAAGCCTCTGTTTGTTGTATTAGGGCTGTCAACGGTGACCATTTACCATTGTGCCGTTTTGTTTAATCAAAATGGAATGGTTAGTGGCATAAAAAATTTTATGTTTTCTAAACGAAACCGGTATGTGGCACAGTTGGTTATACCGTTATCAGAAAATAGAACACTGAAATTGGTTATTTTAATAGAAAATGGTAAGTGGAACGGGTGATAATGCATTGTCCGTTCTCAATTTGTGTTCAATGTTTTCTTAAAAAAGTCGAATTAAAGTTTAGAAAAAATGTTTTGAACCTTATGGTCTGTGTTCTATTCAGTATTCAGGGGCGGCATCTTTTTTTCCACCCCTATTTACAAGTACATATGAATTACTGTTTTAAGTCGAACTACAGGGGTTCTAATATGTAAGACCGTGGAAGTACAATTTAAATCATCAAATAAATTTAACTGGCTGTTTAAGTTCTATTTTATTGCTTTGCATGATTTGAATTTGTACATCGTAGCATCTTATATTTTATCAACTGTTAAGGTTAAGGTTACTGTCTTACTGATCACTAATGCTAGGATATCATATCACAGGCTAGCAAGTCTTTAACGCCATCCCGTTTGCATAGCTTTTGTCAGAATTTCTTATTTATTTTCTGAGTTATAATTAACTTCTTGTTATAGTGTAGATAATAATAAATGTAGTAATGGATAGATTGTACTATTGGAAACGGGTAACCCTTAGAACCGTTACTTCTATAGGAAGAACAAGAAAAAGGATTTATTTGACAGCAGTGAGCAAATAATTTTTCTTTTAATAAGACCAGACAGAGGTTACATTATTTTTTCAGATAGGAAATAACTGCATGCACCTCAATTACCTCTGCAAGTTACACATTATCTTTTTTAAAATAAGTAATGTAAAAAAAAAATCATTTTTAGGAATGCCATGCTTTTTTTTTTTTTTTTTTTTTTTGAAGAAGGAAGGTCATGCTTAGCAACTGGATAAAGCGCACGCTCATTTATAAATACTAGCAAACGAGCCCACCCGACTATGTGGAAATAAGAAAGAAAGTTTGAGGCAATTTTGTTAGATGGCGATTTTTGTATGGTGAGAGAGGGTTGATTTGTTTTTCTCTTTCTTTTAATATGCGCACAAATTAAGAAAAAATAAGAAAGGAAACAACCATCTGCTAGATGTTAACATTTGCTAACACGGTCTAAACAAAAGGTTTAAACCTTTTATCTTATTATTAAATCTACACCACTTATCTGATCAAATCATAAAAATGGACGGTCCATATTACATTGGGTAAACATTTGTTTGCTTCTTTCGGTTCAAATTTTGGATAGACCTTTCTCTACGTGCTTTTATATGTAGTAAAGATATTGGACGATTCTGGTGCAGCCGTGCAGCTACATGTTAGTGATGTTAGTGGGGTTAGTGGGGTTAGTGGGTCGGTGATTGAATTTAGTAATTCTCTAGAATTAACGATTGAGAATAGTGAAGTAAAGTTAGAAGTTAAGAAAGAGTAAAACTATTTTGAGGTTAAAAATAACAAATAAATAAATGGAATTGTTAATTTTGAGACGGAAATCAGCAAGCTTTACAAGTATGACTTACATGTCTTATAGAGGTATTTCTCAATAAAAAAGAAGTCCCATTTAATGACAACTGGAGAAGCAACGGATAATAAAAAAAAAGTAAAACATTAAATATTCTATTTTTTACTGAAATATTGATTAATTGTTTTTTAAACTGAATTATATCATTTTTTTTTCTTATGCTGCAGGTCATTATTGCATCTGATCCTATCATTGGGACGGTTATCAGGTTCCTAATTAAAGGTTCATAAATTTGACACCAAAATTATGCGGGAGAACGGTTGGTGGGATATGTATTATTAAAATATAGATATTCAATAAATAGAAAGGCATATTGTCAAAACATTAAGTTGCATTGTACAAGAGTAATAAACTAATAATTAAATTGAAAACTGTAGGATCATTGGTAAAGTAATGGAACTATGAAGCAGAGGCATATTTAGGGCTGTCAAAAGTGTGCCGTTTCGCACGTTTCCGTTCCGTTCCGTCCGAACGGAACAGCTAACGGAAGAGGTTTTCAGTTTCGTTTCTGAAAACGGAACGGAAACGGAACAGGTGCTGGTAAACGTAAGTGTTCCGTTTACCAAAAACTGTGTTGAAATCAATGGAAAATGGCTGAAATCAGTGGAAAAATGGAGAACGGAACAGCTAACGAAACGGAAAACTGTTCCGTTTTACGAAACGGAAAGGAAACGGAATGAAATTCTCTTACGTTACCAGAAACGGAACAGAAACGGAACACCCCTGTTCCGCTTCCGTTTCGCACGTTTGACAGCCCTAGGCATATTGTCAAAAGTCAAAACTTCCTCAAATTAGATTCGGAGCTCCACCAGGTTTATGGCGGTTGCAGCATAAATACAAATTAAGAAATTAATCCCTCAATTTGGCAGTCTATCATGTTTCTATAAAAATCATCAAACATGTGTCGTCCAGAAAATTTCACAATACTATACCTACATCCAATACAAACTGCGTGTTTTTCTTTCCGATTTCAACTAGAGATTTTGATTGTAGTCTGTTCGGAAAGTCAAAATAGGCTAGATTTTGCAGGCATAATTCTACAAATATTCTAAAGAAAAGACCAATTAAACATTTTTTCCATCGGAAACATCTATAAATACTAATCAGGCAGAAAGTTTTAGAGCCCCTCTCCACTTCCTTTCTTCAAACAAATCCCTATATTCTCCTCTCTCCCTTGTGCGCTGCGAGAGAACCAGAGAGATGGGGATCGTCTACAACCCTGCCGACTCGACCTTCAACATCAGCTTCGGCAACAACACGATCAAGACAACTGTAACCGCCTGCAGCAGCGTGGCCTCCAACTGGATTAACGACATCCTCCGCATCCACAGCCACCAAAATCACATAGTAGTCGGTCTCGACATTGAATGGTGTCCTAATGGCTTCTACGGAACAACTGGAGAGAATCCGGCTGCTTTGCTTCAACTCTGTGTAGGTGACCGCTGCCTTATCTTTCAACTCATCCACTGTGACTACATCCCTTTTGAGTTCATTTATTTTTTCTCGAACGATCGGCTTAATTTCGTCGGGGTGGATGTTACAAGTGATTTCAAGAAGCTTGAGAAAGAGTAATTGTTCTCTCTATCAATTTTACTTTATATCAAAAAAGAAAAAAATTATATAGTGTTTTTTAATAGCTTTTGTTAATTTTAAAGCTATGAGTTTTGTCTAATTATGTATTTTCTTTTAAATAAGTAGAGCAATTTTCATTTATTATTTATTAAAGAATGAAATTATTTCTAATTATCACGCAGAAAACTATACTAAAATGATGTAGTATTTATTTATTTACTTATTTTGGAAACGAGGTACTTTTCTTGTATTGATTTAACTGTTTAATTTGATTTCCTTTTGTAGATCAATTGTTTCCTAGCATCATCTAACTGTTACAAAAGTAATATGATGCCTCTTATAAGCCCTGTTTCTCCTTTCACATTTAATCTCAGATTATTGTAAGTCTTATCATAAGCGATTTGACTATACTTGATAGTTAACATATATTATACTTAGGTGACTCCGGAAAGATCTGATTTTTGTCGGCACCCTAAAAAATGTCTTATTTCTGCTCAAAACTCATTTTTTCTCATAAAAAGGACAAGGGCCAAACTCAGACCCCTATTTTCATTAAAAGAAAAAACTCAAATTTCTTTTTTAACTAAGAAATATATTTTTTTTTGGGCCTTAATATATATTTATCAAGTTCATTATATTGAGTTAACCAAAATTGTTTTGAATATTAATTGTAACTGTTGTCAAGCAGTTATGGAATCAAGGTGAGATCTTGTGTGAATGAATTGGGGGACCTTGCAGCAGAGAGAACAGGTTGGGAACCTATGAGGAAGTGGGGTTTGCAAACACTACTGTTGAAATTCAGGGGGATGCAGCTGGAGAAGCCGAAGTGGATCCGCATTAGCAACTGGAGTAATCCTCTACTGACGCCAGAGCAGATTGAGTATGCTGCTCTTGATGCGTTTGCATCATTTGATCTTGGTTGGCACCTGATTTTTGAAGACTTTTAGTTTTTTTTGTAGTTAGGGTGTCAAACATTGAGTTAGAATGTTAGTGGCATAACTAATTAGAATAGATGCTAATGGAATTTGTTGTTACTTATTGTTCATCCGGAGAATATGCATGTTTTCTTTTTGTTTTTTGTGGTAAAATGGATGTCAAGTTGATTTTTAAATTAAATATTACTTGCAAAAAGATTTTCAGATCACCAAATTTCACTCTCGCAACTTCACTTAAAGGGTGTTATTTTCGGTCATTAGACAATAGTTCGGTTACATTCGTTGTTGTTATTGTTATATGATATGAAATATTTTCGTTAATGTAGTTTTATATGTACGTAGTCCGTTATCCAATGCATTTTCCTTTCCTATTTGTGTCATACGGTACTTACGAATATTTCATTCTAGTCATTCTAGTCATGCATCTTTTTTGTTTCTATACAAGTACTTACGAATACTCTGTTTACTTTAATCTAAGTTTTTTTTTTTTTTTTTTTTTTGTGAATAAGTACTTTAATCTAAGTTGAACTGCTGTGCTCTGCATCGACATGTAGTTTTTTAAATATTTTTTAATCATTATTATTAAAATTGCATTTCATTTGATTTAAAATGTTATTTTTTAAATTCACGGTACTTAATCAGTTAATTGGGTAAACTCCCGTAATGGAAACGTGTAACCTTGGAACCGCAACTACTCAAAATAAGAAAAAGAGAGGATTCATTCGACAAGCTGTCCGACAAACATCTTATTAAATCAAACCAAAATCAGGGATAGAAGTTACAATTTTTTTTTAAGTTAACACGTTAAATGATTTTTAACATAATGCCATTACTGTTAATGCCAATTTGGAGGAAACATTATAATGTCACATAGACCTCAGCAAATTTACATTGGATTAGACTTTCCTTATATTATTTAAAAGATCTCCTTAGGAATATAGTAATAAGTAAAGATCTCACCTCCTCAATGCAATACATGTTGGATTGATCGAGTTAGTCATCTCCATTTGGATGATGATCCGATTAATCAGACAATTTTTTTTAGGGTTGGCTTTCGCCAACAAAAAATTGATAAATTAATTAGATCAGAGAACCTCATATTCTATTATTAAACAATAAACAATATCAAACGAATGTCTTTTATATATTATATTAAACATCATTTTTAACAATCATATGACAATTATTGTTAAGGATATCGTGTGCAGCGTTTATCATGTGCTTGACTAATTTTGTTGGTCTCGTCAATTTAATCATGCAAAATCATTTGAAATCGATATAATCTTTTATATATTTCCCTGCTATTGGCATGAGCATATGATACTCTTTAACTTTGTACTGAGCCTAATTTATTTAGTTATTACTCGACAGCTTTCAGTTTGAATATGAAAGGGTGGGTCCACAATTGTTTAATACGAAGAGAATTCCAAAAGATATGACAGCAAGTTAATTTACTGCCCCCTTAATTCAGTCTCCCTATCAAACTGACTATTCATCAATAGATAAGAACGATGATGAAATCACAATGGTATATTGATATTACAACTAAAATTATACTAATAAATACATAGATTAATAGAAAATAAAGGCATATTGTAAAACCTTTAAATAATGATGTATATAAAAGGTAATAATAAGGTTAACGAAATACTGTTATTTTAGAAGCACGACAGGTGTAAAGCAAAAAAAAAAAAAAATAGAGATGGCAGAGTTTGGTTTTAATTTGAATGTGAAAGAGGCCCACCATGCTTATAAAATGACACTCGGACCTTTTAAAATTCCAAAAAGCAAAGATTAACTGCAGTGAAACGAGAAGAAAAATGACATTATGATAGGAAGTTTTGGTGCATGCACTTTCTCACTTAATTCAGTCTCGCCTCCCAAGCATACTACGAATTCACCTTTCCAATAGTCTTCTCAGCTTCTCAACTTGCCCTCAAATATTTATGAGAAAGAACGCAAAACAGACTTACACGGACAGTTAGAAAGAAAGAAGCAGGGAGTGGCAGATAAATTGTGATATACATTTTTTAGACAAACTAGTTAGGGGATTCCTAGTACTTATAAATGGGGATATACTACAATGAAGATGACTCGACTTACACCGTCACCATTCGTGATGATGTCATCACGGCCACCTTCACTGCCTCAGGCGAAGTAGCTGCCGACTGGGTAGACGACATTCTCTATGTCCACAGGTGGCGCCTTGATCGCCTGATAGTTGGCCTTGATCTAAAGTGGTATCCCCGTGAATTCTGTGCCACCAAAGGAGAGAACTCTGTTGCATTGCTCCAACTCTGCGTAGGCCGCTGCAGCCTCCTGTTTCAACTCTTCTCCTGTGACTTTATTCCTGATAAGTTGCGTAATTTTCTGGAAGATGACCGTTTTCTATTTGTTGGAGTTGGTGTTAAAAAAGATGCAGAGAAGCTTCAGCTGGGGTAATTTTTTTTCCTAATTTAGTTTTGATAATTCAAATATATTTTTATTTTGAGAGAAAGCTTCCCAAGCAGGGGAACCAAATATCCAATAAATTAACGAAAAAAAGGTTGATAATTCAAATTATTATATAAATAAAAACATCTTGAATCAGTTCTAGTTTTTATAGTTGATGGTGGCTTTTTGTTTAACTTTGGATTTATACGTAGTAACTAGCAGTGATATTTGAGTGGAAATAATTTATGTCAGCATCTTAAAATCATTCATATAGCCCCTTTAACTTTTTTGTCATCCACTGAATTCTTATTCTTACTCAAACATGGCTAATTTTGAACTTATTAAATATAAGTAGATGTACACATGCACCACACCTTAATCCAACAATCTCTTCTAGATGTTCATTTGGGAGAACTTTTAATCTCAATTATTTACCCTGAATTGTTATAGTGGTAAGAATCAACTGTGGTGAAACAGGTACGGTATAAAGGTCAGAAAACCAGTGGACCTCCGAGAACTTGCGGCAGTGCAAATGGAGAGACCAGAGATGAGTAACTGGAGGTTGAAAAATGTTGTCTATGAGGTTATGGGGGTACAAATAGAGAAGCCAAAGAAGGTCAAGCTTAGCAACTGGGTAAAGCGCCTACTGTCACATAAACAGATTATGTATGCGGCTATCGATGTATTCGTGTCATTTGAAGTTGCCGGAGGCTTTATGCCGGGGAATTCTGAGGGATTGTGCAAAGAAAGGTGCTCATGTTGTTGACAGTTAGAATTTCTGATCATTGTGCGATGGACATGGTTTTTTGTTTTCTGTTTGTTAAAATGATCAAATATATATGGATATTGGTAGTAGTTTATTAATTAGTATTATGATGAAGAGCATGAAACTTAATTATATAGAATACTTTTATCCTGTTAGTTGTTCGTTTATAAAATATAAGATTGATATTAGTATTTTTTTTCAATATTATAGACATTAATTTTCCGGTTATCGTTGCATATATATATCCAATACTAAATGTTTGTCTAGTACTAAAACGCGGATAAGAATAGGCCCATCAACGAGTCGTTCGTCGTTTTTGCATTGCGTTTTGATAAAAGGAATGGCAACGAAACGGGAGTGGAACGAAATAACACATGTCGTTTACTGAAATCACATATTTTGTACATGTCGTTTATCGTTTCGTTAAACGAAACAGTTAACGAAATAGTAAATTCGTACCGTTAACTTAACATATTTGCCACAAAGAAACATATTTTTGTATTCAAATCGCAAAACACTCGATATTTGAGTTTATAAAAACATAGAGTATTTGTAGTTCAAATTTGTCGGATAGCTTTCTCATTCATATTTTGCAAATACGCCATTCTACTTTCTCAAGATTTATGCTTTTCATTTGTCCCAATGCGTTCTTCACTAAAACCAAATTGGCTTGCTTCTGTCTTGATGGTGGAACGGCCCAAGGGCATCCTGATATAATCAAAATTTTTGTTGTAGCAATCCTTTCAAACTTATATTTAAAACTAAAAATATGCATCATAGAAAGTGAACTGACCTGAAGAGAACAATGCAAGCTAAAGATAAGGAATCAAGCACAATTCAAGTAATTATGACGAAGGAATCAGAGTTTGAAACAAGTATAACTGATATTAACAGCCGATAAACAAATATCTGCAAATAAGACAATAGAATTTGCCACAATTTAATATATTGGTACATATTGTTTGTGGTTCGAACAAAATAACAACAACAACTTGTAAGATGGTCAATACATAAGAAAAGCTATCAAATTAGATGTCTAGTGGCATAACCAACTATACAGGTTATGCTATAAATATTGAATAGAAAGTGTTAAAGATGATCAGGGTAAAATTGGAAATTGATTCACTTTCTTATGCTGATTAGTCGATAATATTGACATTTGTTGGCTATCATAGCATTTGGTTCTTATTTTCAGTTATCTAATATAAAATTTAATTTAATTACATTTCCATGAAACATTGTGGCACTTATTTCTTAATAAAAATTGCATTACGAATAGAGGTTGAAGTTTTAATTGGACTCATACAGTAATTTTTACTAAAAATATATTAACTTACTTGTGACTGATGCATAGGATACTTACAAATTGCTTGTCTCTACATTAGCTTTTATCAAAACTTCCATAAAGTTCCTCCTATCTGGATGTAAAACCTAAAAAGTATATTGTTGAGAAAATAATAAAATTGATATCTGAATCAATTTAAAATTTTGTCATGATGGTTAACACGTTAAAAGTGACAATTTAAATAGTATCAATTGCTAATTACATTGACTCAATGAGGAAGATGTTACAAAAAAAAAAAAAACATGTAGTCTAATATGGCCAGGAGCATTGCACAACTGTCTAGTACAACCATGTACTCCAATATACTAAGAAAAAGTTACCTTGCATCTCTGAAAGTAGAAGAGGCTAGAAGCATTGCACAACTATCGAGTTCAAATTCCCAATGAATCCTCTTCCTTTGGTACTTGACTTTCACAAATTGAATTTATAATTACATAAATTGATTAAGTTTGAAAAAAATAAAAAAGAAACTAAGGAAATAGTGTTAATGGTAAAATATTGGTCTCAAAATGATAAATAGCATCCAAGATGGAAGTAAGATGAGAATTTTCAAATTAACCTCAAGTATGCTTAATAAGTTCAAGAATTTAAAAACCGACATTCCCAACTCTTACAAATAATGATAAACCAAAGCATAATAATAACTTATCTAATAAAGAAAATTGAAAATTCCTCTATTTCTTATCCTAAGTCAGATGTTGTACCAGAGGAATAGAATTGTTCCATTTTGTTTGGTTCCTACAACATTTGATAATATTATTCCTATAGAATATGGCAAAAAAAACCCAGAATTGAGATCGAACTACAAAAAAAAAATTAAAAATAGAAGTTCAAGGGTTTAACATCCGTGAATACACTTTGTATAAATTGAGATTTGAAGAACTTATTACAAACTAAAAACATGTTTAGCCACAATAATTTTTAGGTTGGTTATGACATTTTCCTCATATTCCCTATTCTATCGCAACCTCATATTCAATAAAGGATTCTAAATAATTGGTGTTTGTGAAGTAAATCTTACCCGAAAGGGACAAAATTGGAGGGAGAGGAGCAGCCAGCGCGTTGTTAAAGTTGAGACATTGAAGATATAAAGTGGAGTGCAGAGAAGAGGTTGAAGGTGGGACGAAATTGGCGCCTGGAGGAGGAGGAAGTGAAGACAAAGAAAAACGGAGGAACTAGCGAGGAAACAGAGAGGAAGGATGAGGGTGCAGGGAATGAGGCAAGTTTGGTAGAAGAGACATGAGAAGGAGTGGCGACAGAGAGGAGGGATGAGGGGCATGGGGTGAGGCCGTGAGGTGGGTTTGGCAAAGACACCAAGAGAAGAAGAGTCGGAGAGGAAGGAGGGGCGCTGCAAAGGAGAGGCGTGGAAAGAGAGAAGGGAAAAACATAGATCTAGCTAGCATCTAGATAAGAAAGAGGGAAGTTTGGTTAATGGATCAAATCGATCGCCAAAAAGGAGGGGCAGATGGTGGCGTGGTGTTGGCCGAGGAGGACATGGAGGGGGCAACAAAAAAGAAAAATCTAGACTTCGATAGAGGAAGCCAGGAAGTGGGAAGTTAGGGGAGAAGGGGACCGGATTTCAGTGAAAAAAACAACAGCTTGAATTGCCGTGTTGAAATTGAAAAAAAAAAACGAAATCGGACACTCATAGGATTTAATTAATACTATAGATTGCCAAAAATCTCTTTTTGTCAAAAATGTTGAACTAAAACAAAAAATCGACAAATATTAATTAAAAGCCTCTTTTCAAGGTGTAATTAAGCGGGTTATTTTAAGTTTGTAACTAGACTTTTCAAAAATAAATCTTTGTGAGTGTTTTCTGCAGCTAACCATTTTTTAAATTAATCAAACTGAAAGATGGTCTTTAGAGTAGAGGTAATTAATAGGCAAGAATGATCGATGATGATAATCATAATAACAACAACTAACAATATAAGTTAAAGAAAATAGATAGTCAATAAATAATAAGCCGTATTGTAAAACCTTTAAATGTAAAAAAGTAAAAACAAAAAAAAACAAAAAAAAAAAGAACAGAAGGTTTACTTGCATGCAGCATAAATACAAATTAAAAAAAGGAATCCCTCAATTAGCCAAGTCTATCATCCCTTTTCTGTAAAAAGCATCAAACCATGTACCGTCCAGTAAATTTCACAATTCTATACCTAACTCGTTTAATACAAAATCCGTGTTTCCGATGGCAACCATTCGGGAAATCAAGAATAAACTAGATCTACAGGCATAATTATACAAATATTTTTATAAAAAAACCTTTCAGAGATTTTCATCAAAAAGAACATGCATAACTAGGCAAAAAAGCTTTAGAACCCTCTTTGTCTCTCCATGAAATCCCTATATATACTAAAAATTTATCTTCAATCAGGAAAGAAAACTTCTCATCCCCTTCGTTTCTTGGAGAAATTTTAGAGAGAGAGATAGAGAGAGAACGGGAGAGATGGGAATCTACTACAACTCTGCAGACTCAACCTTCTCTGTCACCTTGGGCTGCAACAGGATCAAGACCACTGTCTCCGCCTCCAGCGATGTGGCCTCCTCCTGGATTGATGACATCCTCCGCATCCGCAGCCCCTTCAACCATCTATTCGTTGGTCTCGACATTGAATCGTGTTCCCATGACAATCATGGCGCGTCCGGAGAGAATCCTCCTGCGCTGCTTCAACTCTGTGTAGGCGACCGTTGCCTCATCGATCTTTCAACTCCTCTACTGTGACCGCATCCCTGACAAATTGTCTAACTTTCTTTTGGACTATAAGATTTCTTTCGTCGGAGCTGCGGGGACATTTTCTGAACATGTCTACCCCGCATTTAAGGTAAACATCTAAACATGTCTTGTCCAGAAAGTTTCGCAACACTATACCTAACATTGTTCAACACAATCTGTTTCATTCAGTCAATCTGAAATTTTGACCTTACGAACCACTATTTTTTTAATTAAGTATTTTCAGGGCTGTCAACGGTACTTTTAACCGTTTATCCTAACCGTATCGTATTCGATAAGACGGGTATGGATAAGGTTTTATTTTCGTTAAGTTATCAGGTATAGGTATGGGTAAAAAAAAATTGCGTTAATTTATTGGATAAGGGTAAGGGTAACGCTATTTCGTAACCGTTATTTACCCATACCGTTATATATATAATATATAATTTATAATATTTAATGGAGAAAGATATGATTATAATATCCAATTAATATGTTAATAACTAATAAGGCAATTGGATTGGTAGATTTAACTGAGACAATATACTACATTAATAATTTCTAATTCATGATGATGAGTAAGTATTGATTTTTCAATTTAAAATTTTCAATTATTAATTAGTTGTATATATTTTTGTGATAATTTACATGAGAAGATATTATATGATTTTATTATATTTAAAGTATTATTCAATGTTGCACTTTATTAATATATTTATTTGATATTATTTATTTATCCATATTGTACATTTTTTTATTGAATTATTATTATCATTATTATTCGTTTTCTACCGTTACCCTACCTTATCGTTAATTCATAACGTGTAAGGGTAGGGTACGGGTAAGTCAATTTTTAACGGGTACGAGTAAGGTATGGGTAAAGAAAACTTTAACCGATACGGATAACGAAAATGTCTCTACCGTATCCTATCCTACCCATTGACAGCCCTAAGTATTTTTTTTAATTAATCCAACATCTGGAGTAATTTTTTTATTCCTAATATGTTTGGATCATTTTTTTAATCCATATTAAGGAGTTGTTAGGACCACTTTTTAATCTAAGTTAAGAAGATGATCCATACATATTAAGAATAAAATTGTATTTCAAATCTTGGACCACTTAAAAAATAGCTCTCTAAGGTGGTGTTTGGATTGTCTAAGAATAAAGATTACTTATTAGGAGTAAAAATATTATTCTTAAAATTAGGAGTAAAAATATTATTCTTAAAATCAATAATAAGTTTTTTTTAGGGTCAGGTGGCAAATAATAATTTTTAGTTAGTTTCTGCTGTATAGGCTTTTATTTTTTTTCCTCTTTATAATCAATTTTTTATTAATAATAAGTTTTTTGAAGATTTGGAATGTTATTTAAGTGTTTTAATCTGGATTAAAAGTTGTTTGGGACAATACGACTTTGAGGGGGTTGACTTTGACCAATAATGGTATTCCGTAAAGAAGAGAGGTCAAGGGGCATGGAGAACATTGCACGAGGTGGCTAATAACGAGGGAGGCGCATGAGAGGTCGAAGAAGGATCACGAGATAGTTGGTGCCACCTAGTCGGGATGGTTCGGACACCTTTTGCTCCATGGCTCAAACCATGGAGTGTTGATAGTACGTATAAGTGAAAAAAAAAAAAGAAAAAAAAAAGGGGAGAGCAGTTCGAAATGGAGATGCCTATTTTTCCATAAATAAAATCTAACTGAATGATCCGAAATTTCTCAGTAATGAATTTAAATTACAAAAATAAAGTAATTCTTGATCTCAAATTCACTAAGGACATCAAAAATTACAAACTTTTGTATTTTACTATCCTATCTAATACATTAAGTATTTAACAAAAGTATCTTTCTCAAAACTTTATTTTTGTATGAAATATGTTTTATTATCATGAAAAGTCAATTTAATTTCTTTCAAAATTTTATTTTCTGAAATATTTAAATTAGTATGGCCACTTTGACAATTGTATTGTTTTATAAAACGATCTGATTTTTTCGATTCTTCTGATTCTATATTATAAGACCAAATGCTCGATTCCAAATTCGATTACGATTTTCAGAATTATTGATTTCATCAATAATCGCTTTAAAATCATATTGCTTAAAAAAATGTGTCTAAAGCAATGTATTGAAACTATTTTTGTGAGTTCATGCAAAAAATATGTCACATGACTACTAACTAAATCATGTAAATTGAATGTATAATAGTGCAAGAGGTTGTCTATAAAAATGAATATTCTTAAGATCATTTTTTATGTATTTGGTACGAGAGAAAAAAAAATTAAAGTTGAGATATTGGTGGGTAACCAAATTATCTTGAGGATTTACTTTGGTTAGTTTTTATAGAGAATCATTTAATTATCTAGAATCATATAATTAATTGTTAGAAAAATGATATATCTAGTGTCTCCTTATAATGCATGTTTTTATGTTTTACTAAATTTTGATTATTGAAAATCTTATCACCACTTCACTAGTGATTTGGTCAGCCAAAGATGAGGCTGTGAGTCGGGTAAACTGTCAGTCGGCGTGGTTGTCCGTGATGAAAATTTTGACTATGTGGAGGGTTATACTGTCATTATGGACAGCGAGGAAGGGTGTTCAACTAATATTGATGCCGAGACGCAAGCACTCTTTGCTGCCCTTTCTACTGGTGTGGAGATTTGTGAATTGAGTGAAGGAAGGAAAGGAAGGAAAGGAAGGAAGAAATCAAGGTTGGGTTTGGATTTTGTGCAGATTTATTCAGACTGCCTCCCTGTAGTGCTAGCCTACAATTTGGGTTTATTTGAGCATGGATTTAGTGAAGGGAAGGGCTGTAAGGTTAAACTAGAGCTTATAAACAAGTGTAGAAAGGTGGCAGGTCTTCTAGAGTGGAAGTCTGAGTGTTGCTTGGATGAGTGTTCTAAGGTTGGTGCCCTAAAATACTGCATGCAAGTTCATTATTTACCTCGGAATTACAACTTTATTGCCGATGCCTTTTAAAAGAATCATTTGGTAAAAGGCAAATCAAAGAAGTATGAGCAATTTGACCTAGATGACCATGTGAATAGCTTACTGCATATGGAAAAGAACTCCACTGCATGGAGTAGTTGCAAAATCAGAAGTGAGTAGTGATAACGAATTCTCCTTCCCTAAGAATAAGGTGAGGTTAATGTTCTTTTATGTTCTCATGTTCACTTGTTCTTATGTTGTAACTTTCTGAGATAAGGTATTAAATTTTACCTTTTTTTCAGGGTAAAAACAAAAAAAGTGGAGTTCAAGGAAGACACAAGAAATAGGTATACAGTAACCTCCTTTTGTTTGATTTATTTAACTTTCAATTTGTCTCAGTTGCTGAAAATAAAGGAAAAAAAGGTAGTAATTTGAGCTAAATTTTTTATGAGTTCAGTTCTGAAAATGTGCAGAATCAGCGCTTGTTGTGCTTGCCATTACCATGGTACTATAAGTATGTTACTGTAAATGGGTTAATACACTAATGTTTTGGGAACCTGGACTGTATATTGAGTCGGGAAATTTAAGATTTTTTAGATTTTGTGGCAAAATAGGGGTTAGATGTGTGATTTTGGTGGAGTAGCTCCAGACTTTTACTCCAGCAGAAGTGTTAAATTCACCTTTAAAATTCGTTTTTTGTCTCATTCTCACCAGACTATTACTCCAGCAAAAGTAGAAATGCCCTTGCCATTAAATGGGCAAAATTTGCTGGAGTAAATAGAAACGGTACAAGTTTGTACCAATCAAATTGGTTTGGTTTTTTGTCCCACCTGTTGCTATTCTAAATTGCTTTTTTGCCCTTAATTCAGTCTCGCCATCAAACAGACTATTCATCAATAGGCAAGAATGATGATGAAATCACAATCGTATTAACTAAAATTAGACTAAGTAATACATAAATTAATAAAAAAGAAAGGCATATTGTAAAACCTTAATTTAAATATTCATGTATAATAAAAAATAAGGTTAATGAAATATTGTTACTTTAGAAGCACGTCAAGCATAAAAAAAAATAGAAATTGATTACTGCAGTTTTGGCATCGCTTGTCATCGCTTGAATAAAATGAACATATAAAACATACAAGGTGAACATATATATCATTAAAGTGAACACATACAAACAAATAAGTTCAATAAAAATAAGTTGAATATGCATATAAAAATCTAAAGAAGGGATAACAAAACTTATTTGTTTGTGTGTGTTCTCTTTGATCGCCTATATATTCATCTATTTTATGTATTCACTTCGTGACTATTGCTAGGAAAAAAAAAACGATGAAAGAGTTTGGTTTAATTTGAATGTGAAAGAGGCCCACTATGTTTATACAAAGAGCTTTTTAAGTGTGATTTCACTTGGGCCTTTTAAAAATTCCAAAGCAAAGATTTAACTGCAGTGAGATGAGAAGAGAAATATCATTATGAATTTATGATAGGGAGTTTTGGTGCATGCACCGTCTCAATTCCAAAGCAAAGATTCAATTGAATATATTTTACTTTAATTTTAATTGCCAAAAGTCTCTTTTGGCCGAAAATAATGGACTAAAGAAAAAATTCACAAATATTAACTAAAAAGTCTCTTTGGAGATGTAAAAAAGCGAGGTACTGTAAGTTTGTAACTAGACTTTGTTTTTTAATCTTTGTGAATGTTCAGTGGAGTTAACCATTTTTAAAAATTAATCAAACTGAAAGATGGCCGTTTATAGTAGAGGTAATTAATAGGGAAGAATGATGATGATAACCATATAGAAAAAACTAATAATTTGTGTTAAACAAAATAGATAGTCATCAATAAATAACAAGACATATTGTGAAACCTTTAGTAATTAAGAACCCCATCATTGTTTAAAATTAATCAAACTAGAAGATGGCCTTTAAAAGTAGATGTAATTAATAGACAAGAATGATGATGGTAGTCATAATAATAACAACTAACAATATATGTTAAAGAAAATGGATAGTCAATAAATAACAAGCCATATTGTATAAAACCGTTAATTGTAAAAACCCCATCATTTTTTTAAAATTAATCAAACTAGGTAATTAATAGGCAAGAATGATGATAATAATCATAATAGTAGCAACTAATGATATATGTTAAAGAAAATAGGTAGTCAACAAAAAAAAAAAAAAACCATATTGTAAAACCTTTAATTGTAAAAAACCCCCCAGGTTTGCGGTTGCAGCATAAAAATACAAACCAAGAAAGTAATCCCTCAATTAGCCAGTCTACTATTCCCGTTTCTGTAAAAAGGAATCCCTCACCTCAATTAGCCAGTCTATATAATGTTTTAGAAATCCTTATATACTTTGCAGCGCTTATTTTACATCTCTCTTCAATCAGAAAAGAAATCTTCCCATCCTCTTCGTTTCTTGGAGAAATCTAGATAGAGAGAGAGAGAGATGGGAATCTACTACAACTCTGCAGACTTGACCTTCTCCGTCACCTTGGGATGCAAGAGGATCAAGACCACCATCACTGACTCCAGCGACAAGGCCTCCTCCTGGATTGATGAGATCCTCCGCATCCACAGCCCCTTCAACAAACTAATCGTGGGTCTCGACATTGAATCGTGTTTGCATAGGAAACATGGCGAGTCCAGAGAGAATCTGGCTGCCCTGCTTCAACTCTGTGTAGGCGACCGTTGCCTCATCTTTCGACTCATCCACTGTGACTGCATCCCTGAAAAATTGTTTAACTTTCTCTTTAACGATAAGATTTATTTCGTCGGAGCAGGGATATTTGATGATGTAAAGAAGCTTGAGCTCGAGTATGCTTCTATTTAGTAATTTTACTTCAGAAATATTTAATTTCTTGATTAATGATTATTGCATGTAGGAGTAAGGCTTTTCATAAACTGACATGTTACGTTCGTCTATAATCTTAAACATTTAATTTAGATTTGTTTTTTGTAGAATAACTGAATTCTAGCATTATCTTTTTGTTTTTCTTTGAATAAATTTATTCTAACATTATCTAATTAACAATTACGAAAATGATATATTGTCTGGCTCCTAATAATCCATGTTTCACCCTTTTCATTAGATCTTGATTATTGAAATTTTATCATAAGTGATATCTTGTTAGCATTCTTATAAATGCCTATGTTATTTCTCTTTCAAACTCAAATTCTTTTAAATAATGGCATTCAGTTCAACGATATCTGTTCATTTTTTCCTCTTTATTTGCGCAAAAACTTCTGAATTCCCCTAATATTAATATATATTTATCGCGTTCATTAATCATTATATATTCTTTTTACACTAATTATTGTTTATTTTTTGCTACTGTGGTGATGAAACAGCTATGGTCTGAAGGTGGGAACTTATTTTGATTTGTCGAGCGTTGCAGCAGCGAAAACGGGCCGGCCATATATTGAGCAGTGGGGCTTGCAGGAACTGCTGTTGGAGTTCACGGAGCATCGCTTGGAGAAGCCGATGAGGATTGTCCACAGCGACTGGGGTAAACAATATTTGGAATTAGAGCAGATTGAGTATGCTGCTATCGATGCGATCGCATCATTAGCTGTTGGCCGAAAGTTGCTCGTGGAATTAAGCATATGTGGAAATGTGAGGCGATGTTTCAACTTCTATTTAATTAGGATATTAAATACTAAATTCGGTTCTTGTTTTTATTGATCTTACTTATGTGCTCTACTGCTGTGAAAGTGAAAGACTAGATGTGTGATCTTCATCCTAATTAAAAACTAGATTTTAGTACCTACCCCCAAGTCTTCATCGTTCTAGTTAGTTAGATCTTCATCCTAATTAGCTTTGGATGATTTCTCTTGTTGGGTTTCATTTCTAGCCTACCTCAACTTATTTGGGACAAAAGATTTAGTTGTTGTTGTTGTTGTTGCTGCATTATTTGACATTAGCCAAGTGTGCATTGGATATTGGTTTTGTCCATTTTAAGGATTGCTTGGAACTTAAACCATACTTTCTACAACATATAGAAGCATCCACATCAGGTTATCAGCACAGGATAAAAACATTCAACCACAATAAAGGACCAAGAGGAAAACATATTTACCCTCCACGAACTCAGAGTTACATTCTTTCCTCCAACTACATATCAATACTTCACTAAAATAAACTACTATTAACACCAATACCATTTTCTTCTTTCCTCCAACTTCATGTCACTTCTCTACTACAAACTAGTATCAACATTAACAACTACCATTAAATTTCATCATAGAAAAGCCTCCTACCAATTTCAAAGGAGGCAAATGCATCTGCACATGCATACTTGATCTGGTGAAGGGTGAGTCTCTCACGGTCCCACTCACTCGCTCTAATGTGCCTTGGCTTGGTCATGCGTAGCCCCATTATCTCCTTGACAAGTGTTGCGAGCCCTGCAGTCCTCAACTCAGGCCGATCCATCTTCTCTGCAGCCAGCTGTCAGTACAAAGTACACAAATAAAATCGACCTTTTTAATGTGTGACTATCCAAAATTTTTTGCATTGAAAAATAGTGCCTTTGACAGTCAAGCAAATCCTGTTGATTCGATCATATTCTTTTATCAGTAAAGTATAATTACTTGGACCAATATACTTGTCAATTTAAAAAAAATGCCACTGCCAAACTCAAAGGACTCAACAACAACCCTCCTAAAATGAGGATACCACAGAGAAAATTTAAGGGAAGATATCCACTAACCTCAGCAACTTTGAAAATTTGTGAAATTTCCATCCCTGAAGAATTCAAACTACACTTCCAAATCAATGTTGAGAAACTACAGCATCAAATTGCAAGGCAAAGTTTTTTATTCTATGCAGAGAGATATCAGATATGCATACTTGCATAGCAATTCTGCAATTTGCAAGGTAAGAATGGGCATTTCTATAATTTGTAGGGGTATACGCAAAAAACATGCAGATTTCTATAATTTAAAGGAATATGAATGGTATTTCTTTATAACTTTTCATGATATTCATTGGCCCTTACCAAATGTAGATATTTTATTTAACTTAAATTAACTATTACGGATTTGAAACTTATCAGTTAAATAGTGTTATCATTTTTATCTAGTTTCTGAGAAAACTAGAAATTGTATCAACAAACAAGCTCAAACAGTATTTGTTAAACTTCTCCCAAAGGAACAGCGCTATTACACTTCTTAAAAAGGTTATTAGGCAACATTAACACAATAATTACACATAAATACCAGATCATAAGTTCAAAACCGGTTCGCGGTTGCAAAACCTCTATTTCGAGAGCAACCAGTGGATGAACTTACCACTCTGAGATCAACAGGGTTAGCAACTGTCAGTTCATAATCCTCTTCCAGTTTTGCCACGTCAGCATCGATCCCCACGCCGACGAATCTGAACCGCTCATCGGAGAGAAACTCCGACAGCTCGTCGGGGATGACGTCAGCGTGGATGATCTGGAAGATGAGGCACCTCTGGTCGACGCAGAGCTGGATCAAGGCCGTGAAATTGGCATCGGCGCCGCGCTGGAAGGTGGGGCGCCACTCGAGGTCGAGGCCGACGACGAGGTGGTCGAGGCGGTGCTGGTTCAGTTGGCGCGTGGTGGCGATCCAGTTGGCTGCGGCGGCGCCGGAGGAGGTGACGGTGGTGAGAATGTCGTCGGCGGGAAAGGTGACAGTGTAGGTTTCTTCGTCGTCGTTTTGGTAGATTCCTGTCGCCATGGCTTTTGGTAGAGAGAGAGAAGTGGGGTTTTTAGTTTTTATGTTTTTCTGACAAGGAGGGTTTTTATTTGGTAAAGCGAGAGAGAGAGTAGTGGGTTTTTTTTTCTGAAGTGGATAGTGAGTTTGGAGTCTTGGAGAGTGTTTTTTTTCTTTCTTTATTCGAAAAAACAGAAAGAATATTTTCTCTTATGCGAAAATAATACACCTGATGTAATACAATATTCACGAATTAAGCTATGAATTATTTAATTCCGCAAATCTGATACATTTCCACCCGCAGAAGTTTACTTTTTTTTAAATATTTTCCATCTAAATTTTAAATTTGAATGTTTATTCATTGATATATCGATATCTTTGATTTTATTCATGATATTGTTGGTCTCAATTAATCACAAATAAAATTCAATAGAAGACAATGCCCTCCCTTCAATGAAATATTTTTTGCAATAGCAATGCTATTGCAAATAAAGTGCTTATTTATTTTCTTCAGAACTACATCGGACCTTTTAACCCTCTTCGAACTGCAGTCATTTATTAATCTAGTGGGCCATTAAGATGGAACTTCTTAAGAACCAGCTCTTGGTCCAGTGGCAAAGAACAATGCATCTCAAGTGAGAGGTCGCAGGATTTTTGTAGACATTTAATTATTAATTTAAAAAAATAAGTTAGGAGGTTTGACCCTAATTTATCTTCAAAAAAAAAAAAAAAGATGAAACTTCTTGAAAAAAAAATTCTTTGTTGAAAATTTTATAGAGCACGCAAGAGGGAAAATAACGAGGACGCTACATTCAATTAAATATCATTTAATATTATTCATAAAATGTCGTTATTTTTGGACATTTGATGACGATAGAAGTTACATCAAATTTTATCAAGTCTTATATATACTAATATACATAATATAAACAGGTTTAAATCATGTTTAACTTGTCTGATTTCAAATTTTGAATTAATTTAGAGTCAAAAAAATGCCAGGAAATTCAGTTGCGCAAATAAAGAGTTGAAAAAGTTAAATATAGAATTCCTATAGTATACTAGTATTCTGAGCTATCCTATTAGTTTCACCAAACGGTTATAATTAATTAAATTAAAATAATTTCTATTTTGGGATATTGAAATCGCTTAATTTATATATATGGGAAGTATCTACAAATATGTTAATCCACGCAATAAAATGGAAAGCATGGAGTGGGCCCTCGGACCCACACTTGTTCACAGCAATTAATTATGGCAATCAAATCTATTTGGTTTAACTTGCCAAAATAATATATCTATATTGGTTTACTACCAAAATAATCAAAATTGAAACTATCTATATAACAGGGAGCCGCAGTACTCGACCAAACATCATCAGAAAATTCCCAGGTTATCACCAACCTTTTTTGCTTCGCCTACATCGCATCAAAAGAAAGAAAAAGAGAGAGATGGGGATCTTCTATGACAATACTGACAACACCTTCGTCGTCAGTATCGGCAACTATAGGATCAAGACCACTGTCACTGCCTCGTATATTACTGCCTCCTACTGGATCGATGAAATCCTCCGCTTCACCGGACAGTGGTGCAAACCCGTAATTGTCGGTTTGGACATTGAGTGGTGTCCTCCTGGTCGGCATGGCACGTCTGGAGAGAATCCCGTGGCCTTGCTTCAACTTTGTGTAGGCAGTCGCTGCCTCCTCTTTCAACTCCTACACTGTGAACGCATCCCTGACAAGTTATATGAATTTTTCTTGGACAGCCGGTATCGCTTCGTTGGATCGGATATTAAGAAAGATCTTGAGAAGCTTGAGGACCAGTAAGTTATTTATCTAGTAATTTTGTTTAAAAATTATTATTTAGTGCTTCTAAATTGACTTCTTTTAAACTTGAAAAAGTTTTCTTAATTATCACGCATAAAACTTTACTGAACTGATGTTGTACTGTCCCCTTTTTATCTTTTAGTTTGCTATGTTTTTATACATTAATTATTTTAAGCATCATCGAATTAATTGTTACGAAATTGATATTGTTCCTCCTAATAACGCATGTTTCTCCCTTTTTATTCTATCTTTACTATTGAATTTTTTATCGCGATGATCTGATTGTTGTGCATAGTTGCAGTCCATTAAACTTGGATGGTTTTAATTAAACAATCAGTTTTGAAGGACTAATTCTTGTTGGCGCCATTTTTTCTTACTATTTTGGCAAAAGCCACAATACCTTCAAATTCCCACAACATTAATATATATATTTACCAGGATCAATATTATATTAAGCTTGATTACCTGATTGTTTTGATTTTTTTTTTTTTTTATACTGTGGTGAAACAGGTATGGTTTGATGGCAGGATCTTGTTGGGATGATTTGAGGAAACTTGCAGAAAATATGGGCAGGCCAGACTTGAAGGGGGCGAGTTTGAAGAAGCTGATGGAAGAGTTTGTGGGGCTTCAGCTGGAGAAGTCGTTCTGGATCCGCACGAGCGACTGGAGTAGGCAAGTCCTTGATCTACAACAGATTGAGTATGGTGCTCTCGATGCATTTGCATCGTATCAGGTTGGCCTTCAGCTGGTTAGTAGAAATTTTTGAGGGATACGTAGAATGGTGAACTATATATATAGTTCTGTGTTTATGGTTTCAAACACTATGCCTTGGGGTTTTACTTCTTGAACTTGAGCTTTGTCAAAATGGAAATTAAAGCTTGATATGGAGGTCTGATAGTGACTTAACTAATTAGTATGGATTTTGTTAGTTCTTTATTCGGAGAGAAAATTTCTTTGGTGGTTTGTTGTTATGATTGTTCGTGGATTTTATTATTTTTATTTTTATTATAAGTTGTTTAATGCATTGTCCCTTATTATATGTGTTATATTGTTTTTGAAAGCAAATGAAAACATTTTGAGGGCCTCCATTTTGCACTTCACGCTAAAGTGTTAACTGAAATCGCAGCCGTTCGCAAATAAATATTTAACATAAAGAAAAAACAGAGATAGAAGTTTGTTTTCAGTTTAGAAGTTAATGATTCTAACATAATGTCATTAATGTTTACTCCATTCAGGAGGAATTACAATTTGTACGGCGTATGATTACATAGGATTTGAATTTCCTTATTCCTTGCATTTTAAAAAAAAAATTCCTTGCAAAAAGCGATAAGACACACGTGGGTTGCAGATTTTGCTAGAATCTTGAAGACATTTATTTTAGATATATATATAATATAAAATAATCTTATCAAACTCGAATCCCCTACTCTTATATCCTTTGTTAACACACTAGATACGTATGCAAATGCAATATTGAAAGCAGAAGTACACATGCATTGAGAGTTTGAGAGGAAAAGAGGCATGGAGAATATAATTGTTGTCATCAATCTAGGCTCACAAAATGAAAGATGAAGGAAGAACTTATTCGTACATAATTTCAGTGAACAAAATATCAAAAGAGCTAAAAGCTTAGGGAGGAACGGAAGAAAGTTCGAAACTGATCTGCCCATAAGGTTTACTCACTCCACGCAGAAGAGAAGACGATGGAAGGGAAGAGACACATTGAAATTTCGGAAAATTTAGAGTAAACTTCTTCATCCGATTTGGAGGGTAATAAAAACTGGATAACATTTCTCTCCTCTACTCTCCCTTTCTTTAATAAAGGTGTTCTGGAGCATACCCTTAGAGCATTCGGCACATTTTTTTATATTTATTGCAGATCAAATTTGTTGATGAGCTCTTTAAATTAAGCTGACAAAGATTAAAGACTACCATGCATATATGTTGTGTAATATGACAATGGAGGAAATCAAATTCTCAATATATGTATGATATTTTGATCAAAAGCAGAACAATATTTCTTTTTTAATTGTTCTGTTTGGATTTTTCTATTTTGATGATGATTCAAGAGGTAGAAATACATTATTAAGATTTTTCTTTTTACTTTCTTTTGCAAAGTCTTGATTTCCAAAGTTAAAAATTTACTTAAGCCAGCCAGTCTATCCGCATTTATTTTAAGGAAAACATCTAAACATGTCTCGTCCAGAAAGTTTCACAACACTGTACCTGACATTGTTCAACACAATCTGTTTCAGACAGTCAATCTGAAATTTTGGCCGTATAAATTCACCTAACATTGCATCTTGTTGTCTCCCTTATTTACAAGTATTTATGATTTAATGAAAACTTTAAAATCCTGGAATTTGCACATCTTAAAACTTTTTATTTCATGAGCTATCGTTTATGTGTCATTTTAATGGCCACTCTTAAGATAAAGGGTACAATTCTTCCACACCAGTGGGTTTCCTGTTTTCGGAGTTCAAATCTTTTCCTCAAGATTTTTGTCACAAATTCTTGATACATAGTATATATATATAAATGAATGTAATCTAGTGGATAGTTATTTTCCTATTACCTGCAAAACTATATTTATCTCTCTTTTTTTATAGTTCTAGAATTTGAAATGGAATAGGTATATTGCTTAACTAATTAAGATTAGTCATTGACTAGGCAACTGCCACAAATAAAAAATTATAAATTGATATATATAATGCAGTACATGATAAGGAGCAGAGTACAGAATGTATATATAAAAAATTTGAAATAAATAGGCAAGAATAATAATGATAATCACAATGGTACAACTAAAACTATATTAATAAATAGATAAATAATAAAAGAAAGTCATATATTAAATAATTTAAATCAATATTGTACAAGAGCAGCAATAAAGTTGTCGGGTAAAAACTTAATCGACAATTTTTTTTTTTTTTCTTGGTAGTAGTTTCTTTCTCCAACAAGACTTGGAGTTCCGTAGGTTAGCAGTTGCAGCTAGCAATTCTATCCCGCTTTTTAAGAAAAACATCTAAACATGTACCTTCCAAAAATTATCATAATAATATACCTAACTTTTGTCGTAACATAATTCTGTCTATAAGCCTATTTGATCAGATATTTTAACGGTATGATTTCACCCGGCAGTCGTGAATCTACTGTATCCAGACGAGAAATCAAGAAAAAGGCTAGCTACTCTTCAAGCATAACTCTACGAATACTTTTATCTAAAGAACAATTAGAAACTTCATCAGAAAACATGTATAAAAAGGCAAAAGTTTTCAATCCGTTACCCCTTCTCTGTTTTCAAGAAATCGATACACTCTTATATAAATCCAAGAAATCCACTTATTACTTCGCCTAGCTCACATTTTCACCATTTCTGAGAGAGATCCAGCTACATAGAGAGAGAGTGAGAGAGAGAGAGAGAGACAGAGAGAATGGGGATCTTCTTGCACCCTACCGACGGGACCCACGTCGTCAGCGGCTGGAATGGCGAATTCAGGTTCAGGGTCAAGACAACAGTCACTGCCGAACCCTTTGTCGCTTCCTGCTGGATCGACGATATTCTCCGCATCCACGGACACAGAATCGACGGCCTAATCGTCAGTCTCGGCATTGAATGCCGTCCCTTTATCGCGCATGGCAGGCCTGGAGTGGTTCCCGCTTCCTTGCTTCATGTCTGTGTAGACGACCGCTGCCTCGTCTTTCAACTCCTCTACTGCTCCTACATCCCTGATAAGTTGTCTGATTTTCTCTCAGACGATCGGATTCGTTTGGTTGGAGTGGAGATAAACAATCATGTACAGAAGCTTGAGGAAGAGTAATTTATATATCTATCTATCTAGTCATTTTACTTTAGAATAATTACATGCAGTATTTCTGAATGGCTTTCTTTTAACTCGTGAATTTTCTTGATTATCAATCATTGAGGTTTACTTATAAAGTGATGTAGTTTTTTTTAATGAATTTGTTTTATAGATCAATTATTTTCTATGGCATCATCTATAATTGCTACAAAAAATGATATGCTGCTTCTTAGTCTTAAATTCTTAACAATGCATGTTCCGTCTTTTTTATTGAATCTTGATCAGTAAAAATCTTATGGCCAGCGATCTTGTTCTGCAAAGTTAACAAAAATTATATATCCTTAAGATGATTTGTTTGAATTATTTTAAAGGATATATATGATCTTTGTCGGAGTTGTTAAAAATGCTTTATTTCTCTTTCAAACTCAGATTCTTTTGAACTAATTATTGTAGTTAATTGCATGCACCTCAAGTACTTGTGTACATTTTTCTGTCTGTTTGGTTCAAATCTTTAGAATTCCTCCCATTTTAACATTTATTTATCAGGTTCATTATGTTAAGTGTACTCTGATTATTTTGAAACAGGTATCCTCTTATGGTGAGAGGTCCTACGGTTGATTTGCGGGAACTTGCGGCAGAGAAATGGGATCTGCGGCTAGCGAGGCTGTCTACATTGTACGATCTGGTGGCAGTGTACTGGCCAGAGATGAACCTTTCTAACTCGACCCTCAGATACAGTGACTGGGGTAGACTTGAACTAGAATTGGAGCAGATTGAGTATGTTACTATCAAATCGTTCTCACAATATCAAGTTGGTCGTCGGCTGCTTTCTGATAATTTCTGAGGCGCACATGTGAGCATTGCTGGTGCTATGTTCTGCATCCATAGCAGAGCGTCTGATTAGTGAAGTTGTAAACGTTTTATGGTGTCAAAAGCTAGACTTAGGTTTTGTTTCTGAACTTGTGTTCTATGAAAAGAAACGCTGGATGTGGAGGTCTCTGTTACTGTTAGTGGTTTAACCAACAGTACAAATTAGTAGCAATCTTGATGTAGTTAGTTTTTCGTGGGTATGTAAAAAAATATTTTTGGTGGCTCATTGCTTATTTTTGTAGTGAATGTTTTTTTGTGAATGTGGATTTTTTACTTAGTCTAATGCTTTTTCCCTTTTTGTTTGTCTTATTGTTTTTTGCTTTTTTTTGAAAAGTAAAAAAATAATATGAGAATGTTGTATTAGTTTTTTGTTTCTTTTGTCTTCCCTCTTTACAATTACTCGTAACAGGGCACTCTGTTTTGTTTTAAGTCAAAACTTGTAGGTTTAGAAAGATCGACAAGGATATGATGTGCTATGTACGATTGCATCAGAGTCGATCATTACATTTATTTAACTGGCTGTCAGTTTTTTTCTTTTTTTTTTTCCTGTTGCTTTGCAAGATGGACTTGCACATCTCTAACATCTTATAATTTTATCAGCTGTTCAGCTTAGTGATTAGTGATGCTAGGATGTGGTTTGATTTTGTGCTATTTTTATCAGCACATGCAATAATGTCAAAAGGCTAACAAGTTTCCAACCCACTAGATTTTGTTATAATTACCCTCTAGATGTTTGCAAATGAAAGAATTTAACGCATGGATTCTTGTAATGGGAACGGGTAAACTTGCAAATGCTTTTTTTTTTTTTTTTTTGAGGAAAAAATGGAGATCAGGTCAATCTTGCAAATGCTGTACCTTAAGAAGAAAGACATAGAAAGAGAGATCAAAAGCTATTTCTTTGCTTTATGAAATTAATTTTCTTTTCATTTATATATGTAAGAATTACTTAGCATCAATTATCTTTTATTAAAGTAATTTGAAAGTAAATTACAATTTTAGCAAGTAGCTAAAAGTATATGAAGTTCAAAAAAAAAACAGCAAAAAGAAAATAAAAGACAGTTCTATAAAGGACGGCTCTAGAAAATTTTAAACTAATGATGAGTGAGTAGACCTTAAAGCTGTCATTCAAGCGCAACATCCGTAATCAAGTCAGCAGGTGATTTTGCAAAATCTCTAAAAACTTTGACACATCTTTCTCTCAACAAGGACTTAGCATCAATTATCTTAAATTAAAAAGCACACTCAATTTTTTAACATTTTTTTATTCTCCTCTTTTTCCCACATTGTTCGTCCTCATCATATTGTCAGAGATCGTTATTTTTGAATATCTGTTTAATTAATAATTCACAACTTTGCGAAATCTGGCAGTGATCAATAGTTCCCCTGGAATTCAGTGATCAAATATATAAATGAATAAATCTCAACACAATTTGTGGCCGATCCAAAATTTAAAAAAAATGTTAAAATAATTAATCAGATCCAACAAATTAATTCGATTTTGATTCATTTTTAATTGCGGTATGATATAAGCTGACCTGATAGTGTAGTACGGATTCACCTCCTCTTATATCCAATGCATGTTGGATCGAATTATATAATGATCGATTTAATCCGACCAAACTTATTTCTTACTTTATTTTATTTTTTCATTGAAATGTAGTAATTTTACACTGGTGTATTACTGGTCTATTTTGGAGAAAAGGAGAGCACGATTTTGGAGCAAGATCACAAGTTATAAAACTACTCCACTGGCATAGCTTTTCTAATAAGTAATATTATTCCAAAACAAAATATTGTACTGCACTAACGCGAGAGGAAAAAAAAAATACGAGTATTTGGTAAAATAATAAAATACAAGAATGGCAGTTTTGGGTTTGAATGTGAGAAAGGTAGCAGATTTGGGCTTGAAGGAAAAAAAAAGAAAAACTTAATTCGTTGTTAAATGAATCATTAAAAAAAGATAAGCCTACAATAGCAGATTTTGGCTTTTAGTTAAACACAAAAAAAAAGGATAGTAAACCGGTTGGTACTTGGTAAATAAATATTTCATTTCTGTTTCATAACTAGATTCGAATACAAACTTTTTTTTTACGTTGTGATCAAATCTTATCCGTCTTTTAAATTAAACTAGCTGAGTCATAATATTAACTGTCTCTTTAAGCACCAGGCCCATGAACTTTTGTAGCCGTTCCGTTTTATTCCTGTTTAAGAAAAATGCATGTAAAGATGTCTTATATATAAAATTAATTTTACACTGGGTAAAAAGCAGGACTAAACTATATAATTAAAGGTGAATATTGCAAATTTTTCTTATATCAAGTACATGTTAAAATTTTCATAAAAAATAATAACATTGAATTTGAAAATTATACTGATTCATTCTTGTGTACATTTCAATCGTAAATTACATGTTTATGTAGACGAAACTTCTCCTAATCTAACCATGATTAAGCTAATCCAACGAGGGTTGAGTTAGCTGTTAGCTAGCAATAACAGAGTTCGTTGGAGGGAAAACTGAATTTGGTTGAGAGCAATTTGTCCTATAGTTGCCAGTATTGACAAGGTATCCAGTATTGATAACTGGAGTTCTCCAGTGCTTTAAACACCAGTACTGGTCAAAGTAAGACTATTCATTCATCTCCTCCATTCGCCACCTCAGCTTTTCCATTTTCCCTTCATAAATGAGAAAAAGCGATGAAAAATTGAATTGGATGAGCAAATGGTTTTTGTTGTTTGGAAGAATGTGGAAATATAATAACGGAAGTTGATACTATTACAGAGACTATTGTTTTTCGTTAGCTATTTTTCCTGTTGCCATACAAAAGTATATTATGTCTATCTTTAATTTATAGATAAAAAATTCTGAATTGTAATGGGCCTATTATTTGGTTGGTTTAAATCATTCATTAATTAGGCAAAGGTAGCAAATCCAATATTATAGATGTGTGACATATATCTTCAGTATAGTTAATAAATAATTTCATGAGAAGGAGAAGTTAGTAAAGTATATAAATACAAACTTCAAAGATAGACGTATAGCTAATAGGCAAAAACAATGACGATAGTAATAAGACTTACCACTAACTAAGTATTAATAATAGATAAATAAATTAAAAAAAAAACTTGAACGGCATATTGTAAAAAATTGTAATAATAATGTGCAAGAGTAATAATAAAAATTGTACGATTCTTTAATTGTAAAAAAAATAATTTCAAGTAACATAGCAAGACGGATCATTTTTTGTTCTAATTTCCTTCTTCAACTAGACTTGGAGCACCAGGCTTGCAGTGTAATACAAATCAACGAAAGAATCCATCCGGCCCTTGAAAAAAAATAAATCAAAATATGTCCCGTCCAGAAAATTACACAACACTATACTCAACTCTGTCTCTCTGCAATGCCGTTGCATATTGTATGTTTCAAATTCGGTTGACCAGAGATTTTGACCGTATGATTTCACCTGCCCAGCCATTGCAAAAAATACCGTATGTCCGTATCCTCACATCCTAAAAAATAATTAAAAAATAAAATACTAGGTTAAATAGTCATAATTTTACCAATATGTTTAAAAAAAAAGTATATTTGTATATTTTAATTGGAAAACCTGCATAAACAGGCAAATACTTCTTGCACCTTTTCCAATTCCCTCCTCTCCTCTGTCCTCTCAAGAGTATATTTGTATATTTCCCATATTTCTATATCCATAATCCATACTCTCACTTGAGTTCTGAAAATCCACTTTCCCTTTTCTCCTTCACAATTTCACGTTCTCTCCAATTCTGAGAAAAATCTCGCTAGAGAAAGAGAGAGAGAGAGACATGGGGATCTTCTACGACCACACCGACTCGACCTACGTCATCGACTATCGACGAAGTGGTCAAGACCACCGTCACCGCCTCCGGCGAAGTGGCGGCCGACTGGATCGACGAGATTCTCCGCATTCACTGGCGCCGCCTCAACCACCTCATCGTCGGCTTCGACATCGAGTGGTGTCCCCATGGTTGGCATGGCACGACTGGAGAGAACCCCGCTGCCTTGCTTCAACTCTGTGTAGGCCGTCGCTGCCTCGTGTTTCAACTCATCCACTGCAACTACATCCCTGACGATGATCGGTTTCGTTTCGTCGGAGTTGGGGTTCATGCTGATTTACAAAAGCTTGACAATGAGTATATATATATAATTATTTTTTTTCCTATCTATGTAGTAGTTTTATAATCTTACAATTTTACTTCAGAAAGAAATTATGTAGTGTTTTTGAATGGCTAATTTCATATTTAAATTCCATTGGGCAAATAATGTTAGTAATTGCTGGAACCTTAATTTACTCTGTACATAATTCTTTCTATTTGGGCTAAAATCTTTTGAATTCGGAATTCCCATAGTTTTGATACCTATTTGTCAGGTTGATTATATTAAGTTTACCTTAACTACATTGGTTATTTTTGAAATAGTTATGATCTGGAGGTGGAAAATGCAGTTGATTTGAGGTACCTTGCGGCAGATAAAACGGGCCGGCCGGTAATGAGGCAGTGGGGGTTGCAGAATCTGGTGAGGGAGTTCATGGGAGCACACATGGTCAAGCCGAGGAATGTCCGCCTCAGCGACTGGAGTAGGCGTGCACTGACACAGGAGCAGATTGAGTATGCAGCACTCGATGCATTCACTTCATTTGAAATTGGCCGTCGGTTGGTTGTTGGAGAATACTGAGGTGTGTGTGGAATGCTGGTGGTGCTGTGGTTATGCATTTGTTAGGGTTTCAACTTTCAAATTCAGACACTGTGACTTCGGTTTTGTATATTGCATGTGCTCTGTAAAGATGAATGTGCTCTTATTAACTAATTAGTATGGATGACAATGAAAATCTCTATGCTGTTGATTGTTCACTTTATAATCTAGATTTCTTTAATTGGTGTGTCATTATTATGGATGTTTTTTTGTGGTAACAATTTTTGCATTACTTAGTTCAAAAGAGAAATAAAACATTTTTAAGCATGCCACTGCCAACAAACACAGTAACGCAAATAGAAATTGCATGCACCTCAATTCTTTTTGGTAGTTTCTTGCAAAAGCAAAATAATTTTTGCAAGAACATTTTGTGTTAGCTTTTCTAATCTTCATCTTTGATGGCAATGGAACGGGATTGAGAAACCCAAGGACTAGCAAAATCGAAATAGCGAAATTCTTGGGTTTGAGTAGAATTCTGTTGCATATGCAATAGTGACCTCTCACAGCATAAACCTAGACTTTTCACATTTTTTCTTTTCTTTTTTCTTTTTGGATTAGCCTTACTTTTTGCGTTTTTCATCTCTATAAAGAAAACACTCAGGATATGAGTTTTTTCAAAGTCCATATAAATTTCTTCTTATTTTTTACTTTAGATAAAATAATTGTTGCAATTCATCCCTTGATAACTAGGTTTCGGAGCTGATATACGTATCCTTTTGAATTATATTTTCTATATTTTATAGTGTCATCTGTACAATCAAATTTGTTAAACATGACATGTCCTCTAGGGAAAAATGTATGGATGTCTTGAGATTAGACGAATAACCAAAGCTTTAATCTAGGGTGCAGGAGCAATTCAATTAATCAACTCGTCTAGCTTCTCTAATTTGGCTCTAGAAAGTTATATATTTAAAGTCTATATGATTAGATAAAGATATTGAATTTAATCGGATAGATAGAACTTGAAACGAATTGTGAAAAAGGTTGAATAAAACATAATATGATCTAGATATTATTTCTTTTAAACGGAACCTATTCACAAGTCACAACTGTTAGTGGTATTACAATGTGTCATCCTTACATTATTTCTTTTTGTTCGTTTGCATAAGATCATAAGAATTTGAATTTTGTTACTACTAGTACTAGTCAATGTAACCTAAAATTTTTTATTTGTAATGTTTTCAATTGTGAATTACTATACATTATTTCTTATATCATCATTTTACCATTACAAAAATATGCAAAATTCAACGGCCTGAAGAGAAAAATCAATTTCATGATTTTGAACTTACTGATTAACCGTGAACTTAACTATTGTGGGTATCAGATTGAAAGGTTGTTAGTTTGTTACTAGTTAGACTGTTTGATACAAGGGTAAAGTGCAAGGATAAGACCAAAAAAAAATTTCTTTTAATCTTTTCTGAATGGTTTTTTTTTTTCCTTTTAATAATCTACCGTAGAAGATGACGCCAAAAGATAGACCGACTCGTTCAGAAAAAATTACATCAAAACATGTCCCCTTCGGAAAATTACACAACAGTTTGTCCTCTATTCACCCACCTATTGAAAAATTGCACCGCATCCTAGTGATCCGAAAATTCCCAAAAATAAACAGACTGGATTTAAGTAGGCATACTTCTACTAATACTTGTTAGTACAAAGAATATTATAATACATTTTCATTTGAAACATGTATAATCTGGAAAAAACTTCTTCTCTTCGCTCCTCACAAGAAAACATACATACACTCTCTCAGTCTCTCTCTCTCTCTCTCACTCCAGAAAATATCTCTTTCTTTTGCTTCTTCTTCTTCTTCTTCTTCACAATCTCTCCATTTTTGAGAGAGAGAGAGAGAGAGAGAGAGTGGGGATCTACTACGACAGCACGGAGTCGATCTACATCGTCAGCACCGTCGAGGATGTGATCAACACCACCGTCACTCACTCCGGCGATGTGGTGGCCACCTGGATCAACAACATCGTCCAGATCTACGGGCGCCGCCTCATCGTCGGTCTGGACATCGAGTGGTGTGTTAGCAATTAAACGACCTTGAATGCGGAATAAACCAAGATCAATTTTGTTACCTCCAGCCATGCTTGCAGTTGTGAACGATAGACTGAAAATTCTGTAGAGAACAACACCGAGAAGAGCACTACAAGACCGAAACTGCTTCCCTTGCCTTGATGGTGAACTCCGAGATATCGGTCCTGACCTCGTCTCCCTTCTCCTTTCTCTATTCCTCTCAAAAGGTGCCTTAAGTTTGAGACAGAGAGAAATAATAATACTCCAATAATTCTCCATCAGAATTACAGGGTATAAATAAGAAGTCCTCAATCACATAATAGATGTTAATCCAAGGGTCCACAATTAATTGCTGAGATCATATCTAAAAGGTGCAAATTAAGTTCATTGTATTTGGCCGAATCATTTAATCTGATTTTTACCGACTTAATACAAGTCGCGTCCGACTCGTTTACAAAATCAAAATCAAATTCCGTCCGAATCGTTTATAAACGATTATCCAATCGTTTATTAACGGTCTCCTCGCAAAAACCAAATGTAACTGATTTTCTTTGGTTTTGCGCCGGCCATCTCATTTAATTAAGCCATAACATATGCACTATGGTCCTTTCAATTAAATGAAATTCAAACATTATCTTGTACCAACCATAGTCTCTCTTGAACAACATGTAATTAGATTAATTAATTTGCATTTCATTAATCTAATAATCATTCATTAGGAGATTCCTTTATAATGTAATTTGCACAATTTATATTACATGGTGTCCCCATGGCTGGCATGGCACGCGCGGACAGAATCCCCCTGCCTTGCTTCAACTCTGCGTCGGCCACCATTGCCTCGTCTTTCAACTCATCCACTGCGATTACATCCCTGAAGCGTTGCGTTATTTCTTCTCAGACAATCGGTTTCGTTTCGTCGGAGTCGGGATTGAAGATGATTTACAGAAGCTTTGGGCTAAGTATATATATATTTTTTCCTATCTAGTAATTTTAGTTTGAGAACAGTATTCAGTATTGTGTTGTTTATGAATGAATTTCTTGTTTATAACGCGAGAACTTTACTAAACTTGTGAATTTTCAGATTTAATACTAATATTCTATTTAGTGAACTAATTGGTGTAGTGTGTTGCTAATTGCTTAAACCTCAATTTCCTCTGTAAGGTGCCCCAACTATATTGAATACCTTATCAGGTTTATTATACACTTAACTGTGGTGAATGGGTTTTAATATACATTTATCAGGTTCATTATTATATTGAGTTTACCCCAAGTATATTGAATTCTTTTAACTGTGGTGAAATAGTTATGATCTGGAGGTGGACAATTGGGATGATTTGAGGTACCTTGCGGCAGAGGCAACGGGCCGGCAGGAAATGAGACAGTGGGGATTGCAGAGTCTCGTGGCCGAGTTTATGGGTGTGAACATGGACAAGCCGAGGAGGGTACGCCTGAGCGACTGGAGTAGGCATTCACTGACCGAAGAGCAGATTGAATATGCTGCTCTCGATGCATTCGCATCATTTGAAGTTGGCCTCCGGCTTGTTTGATTATTGATGATGTTGTGAATGGTGGTGCCATGGTTCTGCATTTTGGGTTTCAAGCACTGTGAGTTTAATTTTGTTAAGAGGTTTTTTACTTGTGGTATGTGAAGATGAATAGCTGGATTATGGGCTACCTTTACTAATTAGTATGGATGACAATGAAAATCTTGATGATTTTAGTTGTTTAATGGGAGATCTCCTTGTGGATTTTATGCCTAGTCTAATGCATTTTCCCTTATATTTTGTGTTAGTATTGTTTTCTGAAAAGAAAAATAAATCTTGAAAGATTGTTTGGTGCTTTTGTAAGCATTCTAGACTGTCATCTTTCATCCCTCTCTACAAGTATTAATGAACACATGTTGAAAGTCACTCAAGGTCTGCTGCATGCAATGGTGAGCCTCCAACAGCATAAAACTACTAGAAGAATTTTATCACATTTTTTCCATAGATAGTGGAAATATCATTTTTTTTTCAATGGTGAAAATATCAGATTGAAAGGTTAGACTCTGTTTGATAGAGGGTAAAAGTAGATAACACCGCATGATAGTTCTATCTTTTTATCAAATATGATTTTATAATTGAGAAGAAACCATCCTTTGTGGTGCATAAATCCCCTGATAAAGTCTTTTGTCTAGATTTTACAATACACTTTTGTGTTGCAATATACTGAAGCACTTGGAAGACTTTTTGGTCAGCGACTTGTTCAAATACCTCTGTAAAGAAAATCTGGAACAAATTAAGGATCTCAGGTGTCAAAATAAATTACTTGCCTATGACCATTCTTTACTTCCGCTTTTGTCAATAGTTGAAGAGAGAGATTTGCTGAACTTTTCGCGCTATTCTAATTTTTTGGAAAATATATTTGCTATTTTAGAAAAAAATACTTGGATAACTTTTGGAATAAATTAAAAGCATCTTTTGCATTCGTTCTTTTTAGAAATATTATGGTGGTGATTTTTATTATATATTGAATGACAACAACGGGACTAACGACAACAATAACGATAATGCATTTGTAGTAAAAACATTAGGGAATACATGAATTATGCATAGCAATTTTCAGCAATAAGAATAAGAATCTTATTAAATATACGTACTGTAATGATATAGCTACTAGAAAAGAAAATGAATAATGTTTTTCTGTAACAAAGGTGAACAATTCGGCTTTCTAAGAAAATTTTTCTTCTATCCGAGAGAGTTAGAAAGTTTTTTTTTTTATTTTACTGTCCACCTTTTGTCTCTATTTCTTTTCTTTTATGTTTTTTTTACGAAATTTTCGAAGATTAACTTTTTGCTGACTAATGACTAACGAAATTGGGGATTATAAAATTTTGATTAAATAATATATAAGAAGCTTCTCTCCAGTTGTCAATAACGTGTAAAGCAAGAAGCTTTCTGCACTCTCTGAAGTCTGAACAATCATAGCATCGTACTGTCCCGTCTGTCAGCTTTATATGCGCGCGCATATTCACTCTATAACGCATTGGTTTTGTCTCCATTCTGGTCAAATTTGAATCTTAGCCTTTTAACCAATCAAGCTTATTTCGTTGTATATACATACATATACTTGCACTATACCACATCAAGAAGTAAATTAAACTTTTGTACACCGCAAATTAGAACACATACTGGAGTTGAAGACTTGTTAGCCATGTAATCTTAATTACCATGGCTAATAAAAGATAGCATATAAACGATATCCTAGCATCAGTGATCTCTGAATTTAATAGTTGATATAATATAATATAAGATGCAATAGTAGATGTACAGAATTCCAATCTTGCCCAGCAAACAAGATAGAACTGACAGCCGCCTAAATGTCATGGTCTTCCACAGAGCACTATAAATAATGCAAGTTATATTGCAATTTGCAAACAACAAGAGAAAACATCTTTTCAAATACCTATTTCTTTACAACAATAAAATATATAGATACCTTCAAAATAAGGCTAATTTTCCCTTAAATACTTCTCGCATGACATTTTTTAAGATAACTACCCACATAAATTAATTATACTCGCTATTATATTTAATTTATTTTGTGATATTTAATTAATCAAACTAACGTGTCAATTAACGTGTGATTAGTCATTTATTCTTTTCTTGAAACGTCACATTTTAACTATATTAATTCGCACAAATATATATTTCTCGATTTGCATCGACAAAAATGTAGACAATTCGTAAAATTATTTGAGTTTCGGATCCAAATTTGCTCAATTCAATTCACCAAGCTAATAAGCAATATACTTTTTGCAGGATAAGTAAAGCCAAGAAAAATACAAAATTTCTCGCGTATCCTTGCACGTAGCTCACAGCACTCTGCCGCTCCTTTGGTGTTGAATTTTTAAATCTTCAACAATATGTGTTAAATTGTAATTAATTACTAAATATATTCGAAAGCGTGTAAAAATGGATGGAAGAACTAATATGTATTGGATATCCAATATAAAACCCGGAAATGCGATTAAACAAAGGGAAAATTAATGTCTATATATTCGAAAACTACTAAGTAATAACATTCTCATATTTTATAAACGAACAACTAACAGCATATGTTTTAAGTAACTTTCGCGGCCTGCATAATACAAATTTAAAAAGCTATTAGTATATACTACCAACGTCCAGATATGGAACTTTTCATTTTCGCAACATAGGATACAAAGAATGTCCATCACACATCAAGATAAATAATTAACGAAATGATAATGATCCTTACAGTTAATGGGATGGAAAATTCTCCCAAATAAATGTCTAGATAGAAATTGTTGGATTAAGATGTGTTGCATGCGCATGTCTACTTAAATAAATCAGCTCAAATGTGGTTTTTGATTAAAAATGAAGCAGGAGAAAAAAAATTAAAGGAGATCAAATTTGCGAGATCTACAAGATGAATCGAGCACATGACCTGATAGTAGGTTAACTATTTATTCCTCCTTAAATTATTCCACGGTTTATTCATCTACCAAATATGACATACTGAGGACTTAAGGTTCTTATTAACTAATTAGTATGGATGAGAACGAAAATCACTATGCTGTTCATTTTCCACTTGGAGATTTCTTTAATTGGTGTTTCATTATTATAAATGTTTTTGTGGTAACAATTTTTGCATTATTTAGTTCAAAAGAGAAATAAAGCATTTTTAAACATGCCAACAAAACTGTAAAGCAAATAGGAATTGCATGCACCTCAATTACCCCCTGTTCATTCTTTAATATGAACCAATTATTTTTTGTATTATTTCTTGAAAAGCAACATAGTTTTTGCACTTGCATCTTTTTTCTAAGTATTTATGAACACTATGTTCATATACTTGAAATCACTTGGTTCTGTTGTTGCAATGGTGAGCCTCTCACAGCATAGAACTAGAATTTTCACATTTTTCTTATTTATCTTGGATCAGTCTAACTTTTTACGTTTTTAATTTCCATAAAGAAAATACTCAGGGTATGAGTTTTCTCATAGTCCGTATAAATTTCTTGTTTTTTTTAAAAAAATTTAAATAGAATAATTGCTGCAATACATTCCCTCTATAGCTTAGGTTTCGGAGTTGATAACAGGTCTTCTTAGCACAATCAAATTTGTTAACATAACAGATCTTCTAGGGAAAAAAGTATGGGCCGGGTGTCTTGAAATTAGACGAAATAACCAATTTATTTATTTATTTATTATTATTATTTTAAATGGGACGAAATAACCAAGCCAAAGTTGTAATCTAGGGTGCAGGAGTAATTCAGTTAACAATTCTACTAGCTTTCCTAATTTGACCATAGAAAATATATATTTAAATTCTACATGATTTAGATATAGTTATTAAATTTTCTAATTAATCGGATTGATAGAATTTGATACGAATCGTGAAAAAAGTTTGCATAAAACATGACCTGATCTAGAGATTATTTCTTTCAAGGGCAACCTATCCACTACTGTTAGTGGTGTTACCGTGTTATCACTTATCAAAGACAGATAAATTTGTCATCTCTTCTATTCTTTTTGTTGGCTTAATATTTAATAAGATCATAATAATTTGAATTTTGTTACTACTAGTTAATGTAACTTAAGATTATTTATTTGTAATGTTTTCAATTGTAAATTACTATTAATTATTTCTTATATCATCATTTTATACCATTACAAAAATATGCAAAATTCAGCGGCCTGAAGAGAAAAATCAATTTCATGATTTTCAACTTACTGATTAGCCGTGAACATAGCTATCGTGGGTATCAGATTGAATAGGTTGTTACTTCTTAGACTGTTTGATAACTGATACAAGGGAAAAGTGCAAGGATAAGGCCAAAAGTTTTTTTCTTTTAATTTTTTTTAATGGTCTTTTTTTTTTATAATCTACTGTAGAAGATAAGACCAAAAGGTAGACCGACTCTTTCAGGAAAAAAAAAATCACATCAAAACATCAAACATGCCACCTTCGGAAAATTACACAACATTATACTCCAATCTGTTCTACTCTAATACACAAAATTACACAACATTATACTCGGATACTCCAATCTGTTCTACTCTATTCACCCGCCTATTTAAAAAATTGCACCGCATCCTCGTGATAGGAAAATTCGCAAAAAAAAAAAAAAAAAGAATGGCTCTAAATAGGCATACTTCTACTAATACTCATCTGTGCAAAGAACATAATACATTTTCATCATGTATAATCTGGAAAAAAGTTTTCTCTTCGCTCCGCACAAGAACTCAGTCTATATCCATACACTCTCTCACTTCACTTCAGAAAATATCTCTTTTATTCTTTTGCTTCTTCTTCTTCACAATCTCTCCATTTCTCAGAGAACTAGATACTTAGAGAGAGAGAGAGAGAGGGATGGGGATCTACTACGACCACACCAACTCTATCTACATCGTCAGCACCATGGACGATGACATCAAGACCACCGTCACCGACTCCGGCGAAGTGGCCGCCGAGTGGATCGAAGACATCCTCTGGATCCACAGGCGCCGCCTCAACCATCTCATCGTCGGCTTCGACATCGAGTGGTGTCCCCATGGCTGGCATGGCACGTACGGACAGAACCCACCTGCCTTGCTTCAACTCTGTGTCGGCCGTCGCTGCCTGGTCTTTCAACTCATCCACTGCGATACATCCCTGAAGCGTTGCATGAGTTTCTCTCGGACGATGGGTTTCGTTTCCTCGGAGTAGGGATTGAAGATGATTTGTTGAAGCTTCGGGCTAAGTACTTTGTTTTTCTAGCTATCTAGTAATTTTACTTTCAGAAAGGTATTAATTAATGTTACTGAAAAAATGGATTTCTTTTGAACTTGGGATTAAGAACTTAATTTACTGAACTTGTGAATCTTTTAGTTAATATATTGGACTAATTAATGCTTACTAATTGCTTGAACCTCAACTTCCTCTGTAAGGTACTCCAAGTCCCCAACTATATTGAATGCTTTATCAGGTTTCATATACATTTAATTTTGGTGAAATAGTTCTAAATTTTTAATATACATTTATGATTTATCAGGTTCGTTATATTTAATTTACCCCAAGTATATTGAATTCTTTTAAATGTGATGAAATAGTTATAATCTGGAGGTGGACAATTGGGACGACTTGAGGTACTGGCAGAGGCAACGGGCCGGGGGGAAATGCGGCAGTGGGGATTGCAGAGTCTCGTGGGGGAGTTTATGGGTGTGAACATGGACAAGCCGAGGAGGGTCCGCCTGAGCGACTGGGGTAAGCATTCACTGACCGAGGAGCAGATTGAGTATGCTGCTCTTGATGCATTCACATCTTTTGAAGTTGGCCGCCGGCTGGTTACTGGAGATTATTGACGGATGTTTAGAATGGTGGTGCATGCTATGGTTCTGCATCTAGGGTTTCAATGAAACACTGTGAGTTCGGTTTTGTTTTTTGAACTTGTGGTATGTGAATATGAATGATGGTTATGAACATCTGTTTGTGTTAGCAAATTCGTATGGATGAGTACGAAAATCTTGATGTTGTTACCTGTTAGTTGTTTAATGCGAGTGGTAGTTAATTTCTGTCGATGCTATATTAACCCAGTCTGATGCATTTCCCCTGTTAATTACTTGTGTTATTGTTTTCTGAAAAGCAAACTAATTTTTCAATAATTGTTTGGTGAGTTGTGACGTTGTTAGCACTTTAGTCCATCTTCATCCCTTGTTACAAGTATTAGAGTTTTGAGCACATTTTTTCTTATTTTCCTTGTCTCAGACTTAATTTTAATTTTTATGAAGAAAATAACTAAATTAGGATATGAGGAATCTAACAAGGTCTGTATGAATGTCTTGTTATGTTTCATTTAGGTATAATGCTGTAAGTCACCTCCTCAAGAGCTTAGGTTTTGAAATTGATATATCTTTCCTTTTGAATTATATTTTCTATATTTATAATCTCATGTTAGTAAATCAAATTTGTTGAACTTAACATGTTTTCAAGGGATGAAAAATCTAAAGCTGTTAATCTAGGGTGCAAGAGTAGTTCACCTTACTGAATCCATTCGACTTATTTCTCTCTTGTGACTCTAAGAATTACAAATGTAGATTCTGTACGAGTAGATGTATAAATTAAATGCTAATTAATCTAATATCTAATAGATAGAATTTGATAGGAATTGTGAAAAATATGTTGAATATAATTTGATAAGATCTAAGACTATATCTTTCAGGGCAATTTACTCACAAAAGTTGCTTGTGTTGTCAAAGACAGATATAATGCATTATCCTTCCATGTTTTGTTTGTTCAATAGAATTTAAGATTTTGAGTTAATGCCATTGCTAGTTGATGCATCTCAAGATTCTTTATTTGTAGTTTTTTGAATTGTTAATTACTATCAGTTATTTCTTATATCAACATTGTACCAATAAAACAAAAGAAATGCAGAATTCAATTGCCTCGGCAGAGTGTTAATTTCATATATTTTTTTTAACCTTATAGTTGATTAGCCATGAACTTTAAAGCCAATGATTAGTGGAAACGTCAGATTGAAAGGTTAGACTCTATTGATGGAGGGCCATATTGGATAACACCATTTGGTAGATCTGCTTTTCTTTTTACGAAACATGGTTTTATCATTTAGAAGGAACCATCCTTTGATTCCTTCCGGTGCATATATCCCTGATAAATTATTTTGTCTAGATTTACACTTTTATGCTGCAATATATTATTATACTGTGGCACTCGAGACTTGTTGGTCAGACTTGTTTAAAAACCTCCATAAAGAAAAACAGGAATAAAGGATCTCAAGTAGCAAAAGTTAAATACTTGCGCTTTCTCAATATCTGAAGAGAGTTTCAGACGTACTTTTTACGCTATTTTAATTTTTTGGAAATTAGGTTTGCTATTTTAGAAAAAGATATGAATTATTCTTTGAATAAAAATTTTCCTCCATTTCTTTTAAATTATTATGGTGGTGATTGTTATTATATATGAATGTTAGTAACGGACTAACGGCAACAATAGCAATAATGCATTTGGAGTAAAAATAGTATTAATTAAGAATGTCATTAAAACTACTGTTATGTTATTAATTTATTATATTTGTATTGAATTAAGAAGATAACTACTAGAAAAAAAAAATGAATGATGTTTTTATAATTAAGGATTAAATTTGTTCTTCTATCCACGAGTTAGAAAGTTCTTTTGAACTTTTCTGTACGCATTGTCTCTATTAATTTTTTTTTTACAAAATTTTTAGAAAATTCTCTTTACAAATTTTTTTACAAAATTGTCTCTCTCTCTTTTTATAAAGTATTTATTTAATAATAATAAAAAAATAAATACGAAGCTTCTCTCCGGACTCTGGTTGTCAATAACTTGTAATGCAAGAAACTTTCTGCACTCTCTGAACAAGCATAGCATCGTACTGTCCCATCTGTCACCTTTATAGGCGCGCAGAACTCTATAAGGCACAGGTTTTGTCTCCATTCTGGTCAAACTTTGAATCTTAGCCTTTTAACTAATTAAACCGGATATAATCCCTGTTATCTTCTATTGCCAAAATTTTCTCGTCAAAAGTACTATCATGTTCTAAGAAAAAAAAAAACCTGTCTTATATACTACAATGTATATATATTCCTACGAACTGTATAAATTGATTATCTTACAGTTAGCGGTTCAAAGTTGACACATTTCCATTATTGCTTTATTAGCCAGCTACCTTTTGCTAACTAACCCCAGCTAGTAGTACCCAGGAAAACAATATACGAACATGAATAAGTATCTTTTTTATTACAGTATTTACCCAACTGAAAATGAGAAATCTGATAGAAACTGTTAACTTCTTCTCAAACTCAAGCATCTAATATGTGTTAACAAAGGACATATGACTATATGAGTAGGGGACTCGAATTTGATGAGTTTATATGTATCTGAAAAATATCTTCAATATTCTAGCAAAATCTACAACCCATTTAAGGAAATTCTAATCCAATGTAAAGTTGCTGAGATCCTTAAGCCTTACAAACTGTATTTCCTGCTTCAAAATTGGAGTTCACATTGATGGCCTTAGGTTAAAAAAAAAATCATTTCTCTTCTTACATATCTAAGAAAATATTTCTATTTCTTATATATATTATTTAAATGATTCACCGACGGACAGTCAAATCAAACATATTTCTTGTTTTCAGAAATAATATATATAATAGCGATTCCAAGGTTTACACATTTCCATTGTTAGATACTATCGGGGCCGTTTGGATGGGGCTAGGAATAACCTCTTCCTAGGAATAGGCTATTCCTAGCCCCATCCAAACGGCCCATCATAGATATACCTTACACTATACTATCAAGAAGTAAATTATAAGAAGGCTTGAGAAAAACTTTTATACACGGAAAATTACAAATATGCTTGCGTTGAAGACTGTTAATTAGCCTTGTGATCTTAACTAGCAAGGTTGATGCAAGATGGCATATAAACAATATATACCAAGCATCAGTGGTCACTAAACTAAACAGATCATACAATATTAATAAGATGGAACAGATGTACAAATTCCAATCTTGCATAGCAACACAGCCTTCAAAAAAAAAAAAAAACAAGTAGTGGCGGATTAAGAGTTTGTTTAAGCCCGGACACAATAATAAAATAAAAAAATTAAATATTGAAAAAGTATAATAAATAATAAGTTTAACATAAAAGGTCATTTTGACCCACTTAATTGTATTATTACAAAATAATTATTTTCATAATGCTAACTTTTTGTCTGTCTCTGTATTGAACACCAAAAATACAAAAAGGTAAATTATTTTAAAGTTTATATTATAATAAATATATCATTGAATTTAACTCTATCAATCAAACAATAGAAATTAAAGGATGATTAATTGAATCATTGTGTCTGCAACTATATAAATTGACTCATCGAATTAACAGATTCAATTTAAACCTTTGTATATCAGTATATGAATTAGCTGAATTAATTAAAATGCGTGAATTTACCTAGTATATATAAAACATAATAGAACAGTAAAAACAATATTACTTCTATTAATTATAAATTTATATCCATACTAGATTTAGTGCATCCAGTAAATCTAACAATAAAACAAGGTCCAACATAAATAAAAAAAAGTCTATCTATAAAAATCTATGTAAATATGTAAAGACCATCTTTCTTATAGCGTCTCTTGCTCTGGGCTGAAAATTGAACTCCGCCTCTTGACAACTTTGCCACCAGCATCATCAGCTAAACCAGGGGTACTGCAAGGAAATAGAAAATCAGTCAGTCTACCAAAGAAAAATATTGAAGATGCTATATTACAAGATAGTTCTGGTTGTAACAAACCTGTCATTATCATGTCTGTCTTCATCAGAGAGAGATCTTGCCCCCCTCCTTTTCTTTGTAATTAGGTTTGTCTGCGGTGAGTTGTTTTCATGAACTGTATCAGAGAAATCTTCCCTGTAAAACAGAAGGTACAATAATTTATTCACAGAAAGGTATAAAAGGTATGTACATCAATTCTTAGTATAGGTTTAATACAAGCCACATAATTGTGTATTCTAGCAGCTTGCAGAGCCTTGTTAAAGTAATACAAAAGCCAATTGCAAGTGCATGAAACCTTTTGCACTTTTGCTGCATTGGGGCCTTTTCACATTTTGCTTTGGCTCATCAAATATCCACCAAATATGCTCATTATGTTTATTAATACTGTAGTTATAGTCAATACAAGCATCTGACAAATCACAAATACCCTATTGCTTACCTCTGGCTCTCAGTATAACGGGGTACCACCAAATCAGCCTCGTCATCTCCAAGCGAATCTGCAATGCTTCGACGCAAGCCCTTCACAGTACCATTAAGGGCATTTATATCCATTTTCAGACTAGCCATGTCAGACGTGAAGGCATCAGCACTGATGCAATGGCACTCTTTTTTTGTCTTCCAAAAGATAATGTCAACAAAAAGCAGAGGCTGTTTCTTTATTAATTTTAACATCTCTGACAAGCTTGGTGAGGAAATCTGTTATGGTTGAGTGCTCTCTAGATTGAGATGACTTCTGATCAGAAAGAATTGTATAGAATATGGTGAGGAGAGAGAGCTGAAAGCATTCAAAAACAGTTGGAAAAGAAATTCAAGTTACATGGTGCATTTGTAAAACTTTAAAGATTATAAATGCTAATACAATTTAAAGAATCTCCTCATATGCTCTATAGCACCAGGAACCATCACTATGTTGGTCACCATTCTTTTTTCAAATTAACCCATAACACCCATCCTGATTCCACTATTTTTTAAAGCAAATGGAGCAAACTAGAGGCATAGTGTACTTTTTTTGCAGGAATATGCATATGATTACTTCCTTTAAGGACATTATAGCTTTAGATTGGATGCACAAGAAAGTCCCTTCTTTTCTGCTACTTTGGTGGGCCTTCGAGGTCTTTTTTAATGCATGTTTATGCAATCATACTGTTATCCTAATAATTTGTACTTTCAGAAAAGGCCGACTTTCCTAGATGACAGATAAAAAATATACCTGATAAAGCATTGGAGCCATCCCTAGGTCGTCACATATTCTCCTTAGCATGCACAAGATATAGTGATTCGTTCTAGCTGAGTTGGTTCTATAGTGCTTTAACAACCAACACAGGTTATGGACAACAGTATTGTTCAAAAAACTACCCACCAAACGTGATACATTAAAATCGACCTCACTAGTGGCTGGCAGCTCATCATCATCATCACTTGAAGATCCTGGTGTTCCCTGATCTATGCCGACCAACGGATCAGAATTGGTTTGCTCGTGAGGATCCACGGGTCTCTGAGTTGCATCCCAATGAATTTGGGGATCCTCAGCTGGTTGGTTAGAAGTTGTTTTAGAAGGTTCAGTAGGGATCTCAGATGTATCAGGTATAGCAGTGCTATCTGTTTCTGTGCTTTGCTTTGCCTCAGGGTGATCGTTTGTTGCCTTCTTTTTTCGAATTCTTCTGGTTTTTTTGGCTACCTGAATACAATAAATAAGAACATTTTTATACAACACTTATCTCAGCTTCTTTAGGAATAGTAGATACACGTCACTTTGGCCATACATAATTGTGCTCATCCTGACAGGTAGATGTTGATACAGAACCATAGAGAATTAAGTAGTCATTGGACCCTTAGTTCATGAAGCAAAATCAAGGTTGATTCCTTCCGCCACATAAACCTCACTACATCACACGGTAACGACAGATACATATCAACCCCAATAAATCAGACCAAGATTTGTAGGACAGGCAAGTGTAAAAATGAGCATTTATCATTCCAAATGATCCAAAGGATCTTCAAGAAGAGAGACAATAACAGCTATGGCTTTAAATTGCTTGAAATGACATCTGGCCACAAATAATTCAAATATAAATCCTAAAAGTATTTTAAGACTTTACAATTATATTTCCAAAATTTATTAATCAATTTATATATATAGTAGACAAATACAATGTGTAACATGCAGTATTCACTTCAGCCTAATATTTAATACAGTCACGTCCTTCACTGGCCTTCAGATAAGGCTTGGCAGCAGTAAGAGATTATAAGGATGTTCCACTTCTCAATGGAAATAGATACACTAGTCATTCCATACCTGGATGATTCCTGGCTATTTATGCTATCAGATAATTTCGAGTCATTGGATTCTCTGTTTTTCCGGGCTACGACTGGTCTTTCTCGAGCATAACCTTTTCTTAGTAGAGCTGCTCTTGCCTGAAAATAATTAAAAAAACATTATATTGTGTAGATAATTCCTTGACATGGATATGGATTCTTACAAAATATAAGTTCACACACTGCAGCTAACTTTAAGTCATTCTGTGCACCAAATAACACGACCTGATTACTGGACTTTTGATACATCTTTTCTGTCCTTTTCTTCAACAATACAATTGACTATGGTCAGTGCTAATTATCAATGCTCAATTACTTGCGTCTTTTCAGCGCCCAAATGGAGTCTGCTGCATCAAAAGATGGCCGAAAACAACATAAAAAATGTTTACTCAAAACCAGGCCATAATATTCAAAAATCATCAGTGGAAGGTACTTGGTTTGTACCATTCAAAACAGTCATCCTTGTAGAAATCTTTTTACATAACAAATCAACACATACTTTTCTGAAACATATATGTCAATATTGATGATTGAGGTGGCTATGAAGGAGTGCTTTTGACAGTCCCAGTGCCCTCCACATTTTGATTCCATGTAGAGTCCCTGGGAATGTTTCACGCACTGAAACAGAAACAGATCAAAGATAAGATTTCATTGACTTTTTATAGAGAATTATTCAGTACCATAATAAAGATTCCAGTGTTCCAGGTTAAGTTACTCCGCTTTAAATCAGAGCCTCAACTATAATTAGCTTCCAATAAACCGGATTAAGTAAAGGAAAATTCTGCCATGAGAACCAATTTCTAAATCGGGATTTAATCTCAATCTCACATTTCCAAGAAAGATTAATTTATTAGCACTCATGAGCGGTTACGATTAAAGCCTGATTTAAAATTGGTTCTCATGGTAGAATTTCCCTTAAATAAATGTTTACCAGGAGAAATTATCCAAATTAGGTAACCATGTTTATGTAGAACTTACAATAATGATGAGAGCTAATTTGTCAAATGATTAAATCACATCAGCTACAATAAGGGGAAAAAAACCTATATACAGGCAATATGATGTCTGTAAAACTCATTTTATATTAGTCCCATTGGCATTTAAAGTTCTAGAATTAGACATTTTACAATTAGCTTCATGACTTTATATGTGCTTTTCAAGTCTGATAATTTTGTAAAATGAGTCTAGTGTTCAAGGTACTTTGAAGTTAAGGTAAACTGAGTAATACAATTTGGAAAAGAGAAGAGTCCCAATGCCAACATTTTGGATGCCCCTGAATGCCAAATCACTATATAGATACTTTTTAAAATTTTAAAAATTAAACGTCAAATCTAAACCATTGATCTTCATCAATATAACGACTGATGCGTTTTCACATAGGTTTTATACATTATGGAGTTCATTTAATACTCCATCAAAGGTTAAAACATGAACATATTAGAATGAATCTATCGTAGATTCGTAGTTAAATGGACAAATCAAGAGAGACCAATTGCATGTCACAAAAGAATCAAAATGCTAAATTGCATGTCAGGAAGTAACAAAAGGTCTCTTTAGATCGTAAAACATATAGTTCATAAACTGCATGTACCCCTTTTTCTCTTCAGGGAAATTTCTCAAAGGAAAGACACAAAGAGTAAAGCAGATAGTAAACTGAGTTAATGTAAGAAGAAAGTAAGAAGAAATTAAGTTAGTTTCACTCACTTGAGATATCCAAGTCCTTTTGGAGTTGAACTGGGAACTCAAAAGAAGGTGTCTCCTCTCTTGATAATTCAGCCATAACACTATTTATTTATTTATTTAAAGAAAGTTGTTAAAATTAGATCTTAGGAGATTGAATTATAAAAGAATGTAACATTTCGGGGAATATTAATTATACCTCATTGGTTTGTTAGGTTCCTTGCTACAAGTCCCACATGTATCTCCACATGATGTAGGAACCTAAAATAATGCCCAAAAAGTAGATAACAAGATATATGTACATGTACTGTATTATAACAAGCGTGTCTTATATGCCTTATTATTAGCAAAACCTCAAAAGTCACAAAGTGATTCATGCTGGGTCTATCGATTGTGTATAATTTTTGCTGGTTAAAATGATTCATGCCTAATAGCAAAACCTCTAAAGCCACAAAGTACTTGACACCTAGTTTTTCAGTTTAAATGAGTGATTCCCAACTTTCAAATGAAATTGTGTTATTTTTTAACTGCTGGTTTGGTATCAACTAGATCAACCTAGAAAAATGCTGCCCAAGTCTCCTGTCAATTCCAAGTAAGGGATTTGGTACTTACACGGTCAAAGGAAATTGACTTTCGGCTTTCTATTTCTTCTCTCAAATCTTGATCTCTGGTCTCTTGAATTGCATTTCCTTGGCAAGCTCTATACAGATTAATAGTAAAAATATCAACAGAGAAGTTATAGACATAAGTTAATTAATTATAGAAATAAAATAAATTAATGTCCAAAAATAGAATCAACTCACCCAATTCTGCCATTTTGTTGCATATTCTGATCTTTAAGTTCTGCATCCTGCCATTAATGGTAATTGAAGAAGAATTAAAAAGGAAGATCGATATTAGAAATGAACCAAGATAAGAATTGAAATATTGCAACTAGAAAAGTAAAATCAAACATTATTATGATTGAAACCTTTTCGAGTTTCATCTCCACTTCATCGAAATTGCATAACGTCTCAATTTCAACAGAACGCTCCTTCTAAAATGTAAATTTCAACAAGGTAAGCATAACTTTCGCATATTGAAGAGAGAAATGAAAGGAACATAGAAATTTCAACTAAATAAGCTAAGAAATCGCAACAAATCTCCACCAAATTTTAACCAAAATCAGAGGAAGAGAACAAACTTACCTAGACGAACTTGATTTTACGAAATCGAAGGTGGCTAGGGTTTCGAGGCGAACATGTCGGAGAGTCGTGCTTCTAGGGTTAGAATCGTCGGATTTTCTCTGTCGCTTCCTCTTTCTCTCTCGATCTAGGGTTAGAATCGCCTATCGCTTTCTCTTTCTCTCTCTCTCTCTCTCTCTCTCTCTCTCTCTCGATCCTCTTTCGCTCTCGATCTAGGGTTAGAATCGCCTGTCTTTCTTTCTCTCTCTTTTTCTTTCGGCTGTACGGACGAGACGAAGCACGCGGAGATTCTGACCCAGACGCCATGTCTCAATCTGTTGATCTTTCTCTCACTTCACTCTCTCTCTCTCTCATCGCTCGCTCGCTTTCTTTCTTTCTTTCTATCGAACTATTCAATGGAGGAAATGGTTAATGCCTTAATGGTGAGTTGGTTTATTGGGGTCATTAATTAGTAGACGAAAGGAATGTTTGAAACCTCTAACGGTCGGATTAACGATTAAGAAATTACCAAGAAAGGTTAACACCGACCTTTGGGCGTTGCTTTCATCACACGCCTTAATTAATGGACAAAATTAACCCTGCTTTTATACTCCAAGTCCAAGCGCCTCCCCTCTTCGTACCGAAAATATGACCAGTCTTAATTTTGTATTTAGACTGTTAAACCTTGCATATGACATTTCCGACCTTTCTCACATGTTTTCAACTTTTCTTTTCCTGCTGAAGTCTTAATACAATAGTAATAATTAAAGCACCGCTAAAAAAATGATTCGATAGTAAAATCAAATATAATTCAGAGACCCGTTTGAAAAAATAATATATTTTCAACAATGAAATTTTTACATATCATACGTTCTCTAATGACATAATGAATATTATATTTTTTTACACTTATTATAAATTTGAAGATTTGTTGCACCAAAATTAATAATAATTAAGAAAAAAAAAGTAATGAAACATTTAAAAGCATCAAATTGAATGAACCGTTTTGCAATATTTTGCTACTTTACATACAACCACAAAAATATCACAATTAGTAAAAACTCAACATTTTTTTTATCTATTTGATTACAAATATTCTACTGACATAATGAATATTATATTTTTTAAACTTATTATAAATTTGAAGATTTGTTGCACCAAAATTAATAATAATTAAGAAAAAAAAAAGTAATGAAACATTTAAAAGCATCAAATTGAATGAACCGTTTTGCAATATTTTGCTACATTACATACAACCGCAAAAATATCACAATTAGTAAAAACTCAACATTTTTTTTTATCTATTTGATTACAAATATGCTAGCGTTGAAGACTTGTAATTAGCCTTGTGATCTTAACTAGCAAGGCTGATGCAAGATGGCATATAAACGATAAATATCTAGCATCACTGCATCAGTGGTCACTAAACTAAACAGATCATACAATATTAATAAGACGGAACAGATGTACAAATTCCAATCTTGCATAGCAACCCAGCCTTAAAAAAAAAAAAACAAGCTAGTAGTGGCGGATTTAGAGTATGTTTAAGCCCGGACACAATAAAAAAAATTTTAATATTGAAGAAGTATAATAAATAATAAGTTTATAACATAAAAGGTCATTTTGACCCACTTAATTGTATTATTACAAAATAATTATTTTCATAATGCTAACTTTTTGTCTTTGTTTCTCTATTGAACACCAAAAATACAAAAAGGTAAATTATTTTCAAGTTTATATTATAATAAATATATCATTGGATTGATCTCTATCAATCAAACAATAGAAATTAAAGGATGATTAATTGAATCATTGTCTGCAACTAAATAAATTGAATTGAGCGTTGGAAAGTTAATTAAAGTTCAAACACATATAAATGGCTGACATTACACAGATTTTCCTAAAACCAGTAACCAAAAAATAGGCCGCGACTGCCTGACTGGTATATAAACAAACCTAAATTTCTCCTGCCCTTCTCCTGCTCTTCTTCAACGTAAATCCAAAGTTTCCTCTATTCGTGTGGTAAAAGATTCCCTCTCTCATCCTCTTCTGCTCTTTTTTTCATGCTTCATACAGTGAAACATGGAGGCTTATCTGATTCAGAACGAAACACATACACGCATAGGCTTATACAAAATACGACAGGAAAATTTATTCAGATCAACCCAAAATGAAATAAGAGAAATTGAAATGCTGGAATGATGAACTATGAACCAGACATGTAACAAATAAATAATAGAAGGGAGGGCATTTTCTTCTGTTGAATTTTATTTGTCATTAATTGATCACCTACAACATCGTGAATAAAATGAAAAAAAAAAATGTCGAAATTTTAATGAATAATCATTCAAATTTAAATTTTAGATGCAAAAATATTAAAGAAAAACAAAGTTCTGATGGATGTATATCAAATTTTCCAATTAAATAATTCATATCTTAATTCGTGAATATTGTAATACATCAGGTGTAAGGTGTTGTCATTCGCAAAAGAGAGAACATTCTTTCTGTTTATTCGAATAAAGATAGAAAAAAAAACACTCTCCGACTCACTATCCACTTCAGAAAAATTAAAGACCCACCTTATCAGAAAAAAAATAAAAAATAAAAAACCCACTAGCACTAGTCTCTCTCTCTCTCTAGGAAAGCCATGGCGACAGGAATCTACCAAAATGACGACGAAGAAACCTACACTGTCACCTTTCCCGCCGACGACATTCTCACCACCGTCACCTCCTCCGGCGCCGCCGCCGCCAACTGGATCGCCACCACGCGCCAACTGAACCAGCACCGCCTCGACCACCTCATCGTCGGCCTCGACCTCGAGTGGCGCACCACCTTCCAGCGCGGCGGCGATGCCAATTTCACGGCCTTGATCCAGCTCTGCGTCGATCACAGGTGCCTCATCTTCCAGATCATCCACGCTGACGTCATTCCCGACGAGTTGTCGGAGTTTCTCTCCGATGAGCGGTTCAGGTTCGTCGGCGTGGGGATCGATGCTGACGTGGCAAAGCTGGAAGAGGATTATGAACTGACAGTTGCTAACCCTGTCGATCTCAGAGTGGTAAGTTCATCAACTGCAACTGGTTGCGCTCGTAATAGTATGCGCTTTTTTAGTAATTATAATCTGTAATGTTGCCTAATTGCCTTTGTCAGAAGTGTAATAGTGCTGTTCCTTTGGGAGACGTTTAGGGCCCGTTTGGTAGCGTCAAGTTTAGCTTGATTTCTGGGCCGTGATTTTTTTAAACCAAAATAACATAAAATGTTATTTTAATAAAAAACCTGCGACTGAGACAATTTGAGAAACAAACATGTCAGTGCGCAGGTGGGCTGCGCGGGCTCTGACGGCGCCAATGCCAGTGGCGCGGGTATGGTGGCGCCACTGCCAGTGGAGCGGGCAGTACTTTCTCCTGAAGGCCATGTTTAAAAAATTGTATTCAGCTGGCCTCACCTCTCTGTCAGGACTTGCCCGCGCCACTGGTAGTGGCGCCGCCATGCCCGCGCCACTGGCACTGGCGCCGTCAGAGCCCGCGCAGCCCACCTGCGCACTGACATGTTTATTCCTCTAAATGTCTCCATCGTAGGTTTTTTATTAAAATATCATTTTGGATTTTTTCTGTTTAAAAAAATCACAGACTTCTGGGCCAACGAGCTAACCTACGGGCCTTTGCATGCCAAACAACTCTGGGTCAAACGGGATCAGCGCTACCTCTCTCCGTATCTGAGCGTTCCCCAAACACAAAAAAAAACAAAGGATCGTACCTGAAGAGAAAAATCTAGAGAAGAAATCGTTGCACGGGAAGAAGATTGTACCTCTCTTCCGATCTCATTTTTGTTAGATCTAGTTTTAAATCGAAATCGAAAGGAGCGAAACCCTAGCCGGAGAGGAAGGAGAAGCGAAGGTTTGGTTGCACGGGAAGGAGATTCGAAAGCTTTTGGTACGATGCTCTCTTCTCTCTTCTTTTTACATGTTGTCACGATCTCTCTTTTCTCCATTAATTTCTCCTCTTGTTTTGATCTGCTCGTAAGATTTGAGTAGATTAAGTAGTGGTAGGATTGAAAATGATGCATATTTCTCATCTTATTTTTCTTTTTCTTTTTTAAATTCTGGTATATTGTGGTGCTTGCGCTAGTATGATTATATATGCTTTGTTTTCTCATCTTGCATAACTCAATTTGGAGATCTTTTTTTGCCTTGGATTCAAGTAATTCAATCTGAGCATCACTCATATATATCTCAGATCAAAAACGGCATCCCACTGTAGCATTTCATTTACGTTGTGTGCACATTTTTGATCAATTAACTTGTTTAAGGTTTTAAAATCTTTTAAACTCGAATGAATATTAAACAATTATATATACTTGAAAAATTTAATTTCTGGCATATACCACTTTCTTTGTCCAAGTCAGAATAGATCTATCTTCTTGAAAATCTAATTACTGCTATGTGCACATCTATAGATGTCATTAACCCCTTTCAGGCTTTCTGGCCTAGTTGGAAGTCATTAAAAAAAAAAAAAATCAAACCAGATTCAATCCATGTTCAATCCACATTATTCTGTAATTTTTTATTTTCAGAATTTCCATTTTTATTTTCTTCGCCAATGTGATTTTATTAAAATTGTACTTGCATTTGAATGTTATGAGACTATGCTTACTGCTTTTATTTGGCCAATACTCCTTTATTTGTTTCATGTCTTTTTTTTGTTGATTTTTAATATAAACATTGGTACAAGTATATTGATCAATTCCATATTCTAATACCATCCGATAGTTACATGGACCAAACTAATGAGATGGCACTACAAGTAACCAGAAAAAGGGGTAAGAGTTCTGGTTCATCACGTGAAAGAGAAAGATCTGTCAATTGGGATGAAGATGAATCTAAAGTGTTATTGGATGTGGCACAAGAGATCCAGCTTTTGAAAGCTAGAAGTGATTTAAACTTCACTGCAACTGATATGGGTGAAATCTATAGAATGTTTTGCCAAAAGAAACCAGGTACTACTCGACAGGAGTACCAACTAAGCAACAGGCTTAGGACTCTAAAGAAAGAGTTTGCTTTTCTTCGACGAATGTCTATAAGGAGTGGATGGTCTTGGATCTATAGCTTGGGTATGCTGAGAGCCCCGTCGCTTGAAATTTATAAACAAGTCTTTGAGGTATAAACCATATTTCTTCCTAAGTATATTCACTTATAAATATTAGTTACTATGTGCATAGTTTCTAATATGATTGGTTTCTTTTGGTTGCAGACAGTGGGGCAGCGTTTTAAGTACTTTGAAACCAAGAAATTTCCTTATTTTGTCAAAATGTTATGGCGGTCGTCGATTTTGATGGTAACTTTCTAGCTGTTGTTACTGGTTGGGAGGGGTCGGCTCATGACAATTTGATACTTCAAACAGCAGTTCAAGATGGGTTTGTTGTTCCACCAGGCAAGTATTATCTTGTAGATGGTGGTTACGCAAATACTAGACAATTCCTGAGTCCATATCGCAACACAACTTATCATTTGGCACAATTTCGTGCTTATCACCAAGGCCAACGACAATATGATCCAGAAGAGTTATTCAATTATCGCCATGCTCAACTGCGGAATATTGTAGAGAAAACATTTGGTGTTCTTAAATCTCGCTTTAAAATATGTGTGCTCATGCGCAAGTACAAGTTCAGAACCCAAAAAAATGTTATCAAGGCATGCTGTATTCTTCATAACTTCATCAAGCGCCAAAATCGTCTTCAAAATGTTTCTGATGAATGTTTGTTTGATCAAGGGATAGTGAATGATACCTCTCGCAATGACCAGTTAGTTAGAGATACAGGAACCGTCAATACGCAGGTAGATGATTTAAGAGGCTATAAAAAATATTTTATGGAATAGTAGATGATTTCATGCATTCATCTTGAAAGAAGCAAAATAATTACAAAAATACTTGTTTTCCTTCTTTCTTTTGTTTGAATTTTGAAGGCAAGCTTACTGCATGTAATACTTGTCAGTAAGGAGATCATAGAGAAATCAAGAACTTGCTGTCTGTAGTTAAACTTCTATGTACTCGTCTGTAATAAAAGGATGTTGGAATATTGGTAATAGTTCATTTGTATTGAAATGTTTTTGTTCACTGGAACTTGCTAGAGTAGTAAAAATGCTAGAAATAATTTAATACTTCAAATTAGATTTGGTGACAAAATTCGGTCTCAGGGGCTATTATGCAAGTTTGATCAGCTCCTTATGTCCATATTGCAAATTGCACTGGTAATAGTCCATATTCCAAGTTTGATCAGCTCCTTATGTTCATTGATTAGTGTTTCAATTTGCTTTTTGTTGAACTATTTTAATTTACAATTAGACTATTTATGAGGCCATCTGAAAAAGCGTGCTTGGTATATGGAATTTTGCATTTGTCCTTAGTACATGCTTGGTATAATAATACGTTTTCCATCCAATTGTTTCACAAACTTCATGATTTCAGGCAATGTCTCCAAAGTACAGAAAATAAGAAAAAGGAAAGGCACAGACAACTGGGATCGTACTAACGCTTCTTCTGGGTTTTTGTATTAATGCACTGTGAAATGGTAAAATATGCTTGGTTTTTCTCTTTCGAATCCATAATCAATGGTAGAATGTTAGCAAGCACTATCAGATATATTATTTGCCATCGCTTCATATTTTCAATTTTCAAATTTCAAATTTCAAAATTTCAAAATTTCAAATTTCAAATTTCAAATTTTAAATGTTCCAATTTCATATTTTCAAATTTTTAAATTTTTTAAATTTCAACTTTTTAAAATTTCAAAATTTTAAATTTCAAGATTTGATATTTTCGAACTCTATGGCTAGATTAAAATGAATATTATAAGTAAATACATTCACTTTGATCACTAATTTTAACTTATCATGCCAAACAACAATTACTAATTTTAAGTTTAGTACTAACCTTTATTAACTTTAACCTCAAACACTAACCCAAAAATGCTAACTTTAACTCTTGATCCCACTAAACTTTGTTGTTGCCAAACGAGCCCTTACAGAGAAGGATAGAAACTAGATAAAAATGATAACACTATTTAACTGATAAGTTTCAAATCTGTAATAGTTAATTTAAGTCTAATAATTCATCTACGTTTGGGAAGACCATAGATTATCATGAAAAGCTCTAAAATATATACCATTCATGTCCCTTTAAATTGCAGAAAACTGCATGCATTCGCATATGCCCCTGCAAATTATAGAAATACACATTCTTACCTTGCAAATTACAGGATTACTATGCAAGTATGCATATCTCTGTGCACATAATAAAAAAATTTGCCTCGCAATTTGATGCTGTAGTATCTCAACTTTGATCTGGAAGTGTAGTTTGAATTCTCCAGGGACGGCAATTTCACAAATTTTCAAATTTGCAGAGGTTAGTGGATTTCTTCCCTTAAATTTTCTCTGTGGTATCCTCATTTTAGTAGGGTTGCTGTTGACTCCTTTTGAGTTTGGCAGGGGCATTTTTTAAAAATGACCAGTATATTGGTCCAAGTAATTATACTTTACTGATAAAAGAATATGATCGAATCAACAGGATTTGCATGACTGTCAAAGGCACTATTTTACAATGTAAAAAATTTTGGATAGTCACACATTAAAAAGGAAGATTTTTATTGGTGTATTTTGTATTGACAGCTGGCTGCAGAGAAGATGGATCGGCCTAAGTTGAGCACTGCGGGGCTCGCAACACTTGTCAAGGAGATAATGGGGCTACGCATGAGCAAACCAAGGCACATTAGAGCGAGCGAGTGGGATCGTGAGAGAGACACCCTCCACCAGATCAAGTATGCATGTGCAGATGCATTTGCCTCCTTTGAAATTGGTAGGACGCTTTTCTATGATGAAATTTAATGGTTCTAAGTTCTAACTATTCAAAATTTAATGGCACGTAGTTGTGTATTCTGATGCAGTTTGTAGTAGTGAGGTGACATGAAGTTGGAGGAAAGAAGACACCGGTATTGGTGTTAGTGTTAGTAGTTAATCATAGTTAATTTTAGTGGAGTATTGATATGTAGTTGGAGGAAAGAATGTGGCTCTGAGTTAGTAGATAGTCTGGTTTAAGTTCCAAACAATTCTTATAAGAATGTGGCCCTAATAGGGTGTGTTTGGATGGAGGCCGAATAAGAATAAGAATAAGAAATTTTTAAAATCTCGTGCCAATCTTTATTCTTATTCTAATACCATAGTTTTGTTAGTATAAGAATAAGGGTCCAAATTCTTTATTCTTGTGTTGTTTGGGTTGCACAGGAATAAGAAATTTGGAGCTTATTCTACTCCATCCAAACACACCCTACTGGACACAACCAATATCCAGTGCACACCTTGGCAAATGTCAAATAATGCAAACTTGATCATTTATTTCTTTGAAGTATTAGACTAAAATAACTAGAAGCAGAAGATTTAGGGGTACATACAATTCTCCATTCTAGTAATATAGGACATGCTTTGTCTGTTTAGATGTTTGTTCATGTTATTTTTTCCAAATGCTAAAATAATGTCTTCAGTTGCAGATAAGAATTAAGATGACACTAGATTGGGTGTACATAATCAATTTGGACTTAATTTTATGCTTTTTCCTTCGGGAAGGTACATTGGTTGCCCTGTTTTCACGTTAAGGACGTAATGCAAACAGACATTCATATAATTGTGAAAATTGAGTGTGTTTCCGTATTGTACTATTATTCCATCGTTATAGTATGTGATGTAGTATACAGATAGGCATAGCGCATGTTCAAGCCATATTTTTAAATTACATGGTTGAGACAGTACACCTGAAATAGAGGTAGTTTGATAATTTACATTCTAGGTCATCATGCAAATTGTAAAATATGCTAAGAATTTTTTACAATTCATGATCAAAATATGCCTTTAATGTATCTCTATGGACATTATACGTACGCTCAAAATAAACGTTCTTAATTGTGTATGCTGCTCAAATCTTCTTATCATCATCAAAAACCAACTTAAGGCTTCTCCAGTTCTCCTTGACCCAATATTATACGTCGCTAAAAATGTTTTCACCTGTCTATCAAATTATATGGAATATCATTCTGATTGCCTAATTTCAGTTTTCCACCCAATATGGTGATCACCACCAGGAATATGTACATAAAATAAAAAGGGTAGAAATGTTTTACATTAAATCTTTTCTGACATTCTCTGCAAAATGCAAATCGAACAATTATCTACAACCTATCTTTATGTAAATGCCGAGGCTCGAAGAACCAAATTGGAAATTTGGTGAAGCATATCTAACAAGTACAAAAGCTGCCGACCAGATCATTTATTCATTTTACATAGGAAACACCAATTTGATATCCAAATTATTAAAAAAAACATATATCAACCTTTTTCCTATGTTCTTTTAAAAAGTATTAAAATCTTTACTTATTCGAGTAATTTTACTGATTATTTTATTTAGTTTAAAAACTGCTATAATAATATTTCAATTGATATGCGGTGTCAAGTTCAATTTATTACAGAAGTTTGAACAACCTAGGAAAAAGCAAGAAGGGAAGAATATTCAAAACCTTAAATTCGGGTGGCTGATGAGTGCTCTTGTTCACTACTGGAGGAAGAGGGGGAGCCTCAAGAATCGCATAAGGAAACATAAGGTTAAATTATTAGTACTTCATTCAGTATTAAAAGAGGGACTCATGAGGTGTCAAAACTTGACATAATATAGATTGCTTAGTTCATGGGGTGTCAAGCCTGAGTTGAACTAAAAATTTCCAAATTGAATATAAACAATACAAAAAAAATAGAGAAAAGTAAAATCAGTTGTGAAATACCGTTCTGTTGAGTGGACGGGCTTTGAATTTAGGCATTTTAGCTAGCATTTCAGCCAGTAGCTCTTCTGAGCTCTTGACTCAAACTGCCCGGACCCTCTGAGAGGTCTATAGCTCAGGTTCCTTGGGCCTTGTCAGAACAAGCCTTGGTCTCTGAATTGTCTGGGAAGAATCATCCTGAAGTGCAAATTCAACACTCAATAGTCTACTAAACTAAATTCAGATCAAAATGAAACTACCAATTTTTAATGACAGGTTACTAGCACAAACTGGAACTTCCTTGGTTTGTTTCATATTCTTAAATCTTTTGGAAATTTTTAATCAGCACACTTGAACCACCAGATTCCACATTTTAGCAGCAAACAAAGAAACCAACCAATTCAAAATTCTGAACTCTCAGGAGTGATAAACTTACAAGAGGCAATAATTTATAATTTTAAGAAATTCCTGGCTCCCTTGTTCCTCATTCAAACCGCTTTATCACCTCAGCTGCAGAAACAAATTTGTTTCCCTGCTTAAAATGTATTGTTCAAACCAATTTGTATACCAAGAGAGCTAATTAAAATTTAAGATACAATATCATTGTTTTCTAGGATTTTACACACCTTAAAGTGAAGATGACAAATCCTGAGTCCTCTTTGGAGCAGTATATTTGCGGGCCAATTCAACTGGTTTGACATTAAATATCGACAATAAAAAGGAAAACCATAACTTTTTTAAAGTGGTGATAGAAGACAACCAAAAAAAAAAAAAAAAATTTGTAATAAGATAATATATTAACCTATCTTGTCCTCCCGCTCTATCAAGTTTTTGCCTTTTGACTGCTTGATTCTCCGGTGCCATATCATGGACCCAGGGTTCTTCAGCTTCGCATTTTATGATCTATCAAAGAATATCTATCAGACATCAAATGAAAATAAAAAAGACAATAATAATATAAAAAAAGGTAAATCGACAGACATTAAAGAGTAGTATAAAATTTTGGAATACCTCTCTCTTAAATGAGGATAGAGCAGATCTTCTAGTGATTTTAACGGTAGTTCCTGTTTTAATCCATGGTGCTGTTTTTTTGTCTTATTGGTGTATGATCTAGATTAAAAAGGATCCTTAATTATGTTATGCCTGTGCAGAACTAGATTTTTATTACTTTTATTTTTTAAGAACTAGGCTAGATTTTGTTCAATAATTTAGCTGGTGTTATCTGCTTCTTCTGAGGTCACCTCAAGGGTCCGGGACCAGTATGTACCCGATATTCAAAATACACATAGTGGCATCAGTCAATGACTGTTCAAATTTGACTTGAACAACAAGTTAAGGTTAACAAGTTGTGTCAGTCAAGCCGGTTACCGAATAAAGGTGTGCGTCTTTCGTCTCCTTATCTGAACCCTTGCGTCTACCCATGCAAGTGTCGCGACTTGGGTTTTGTACCTTCCTTGGTAGACCTGCCACAGATATATTCAATCAATTTCTTAGTACAAACACTAAAGTTTGGTTTAAATTTCTGTTCCTTTTTGAACAGTAACTATTGTGCCATGAAATAAGCATGCAATTGTCAACCAATATTGTAATTAAGCCTGATTATTTTGAACATTTGTAATTTACTCCCAAAATTTATAAAATATTGGCAGATAAGAACCAATCTATTAGGTAATGCTGGAAATGATTTACCCTCACAGGTAATTAACCCTTCTCTTTTTCACAAAGCCGTTGAGTAAAAAACATTGGCTTTTTAGTGACAAAGCTTGGTGTAATTTGCCAATAACTAAAAAATATGCTGGGTATTAGTTTCCAATGGGAGAAACATCCAATAACAAGCAAATTCTACAAACGGCTACTCGCAGCATGCACTTAAGCTACCAATAAGATTTTTACCAGACTGAATCATAAAAGAAACAAATATGCAACTTTGAGGGACAAAAGGTTTTTCAAACTTGGGAAGAGGCCTCGCACGAGGAACCATAGTCCGTCTTAGGTGCTTCAGTGCCTTCTCTTCCTCCATCTTAAGATAATATAGAAATTTTGAAAGAAATTAGTTATTAATAAAGAGAATATGTATCTTGGTGACCAAACCCAAGTTAAAAATAAGAACGTACATCTATAATTTCAAACACAAAAATAAATACTAGTTTGGCAGACTCGACCTCCTCCCTGAGCCTTTTGTACATAACTTCTTTTTCCTTGATCTGAAAATTGGAAAAAAAAATTCTTGTTAAACCATACTGCATAATTTGATGGATTCCTGATTGTTCAGACTTAAGGTTTTTTCCTGTGGTAATTTAAATTAAAAACAGATTTCTGATCGTTCATCAAGGTTTTTCCTCAGTAATTTAAATTAATAACAGATTTTATATTGTTCATCAAGGCTTTTCCTCAATATTTTAAAATACTAATGGATTCATGTTTATCAACGTTTTTTTTTCAGTATTTTGAACCTGCCAGACTACTTGCTAAATAAGTTCTTCTGGACATTTCAGTGTGTCAGGTCACCAACTGTCGATACAGACTTTCTTGTTACCAAATGTTCAACACATACTTCATCAATTATTATGATACACACGTTATTTTAGTTCTCCGCCTTGTACTCGCCAATTTACAAGTACTGCCATAAGTGAATATATAGAGAAATGATACCTTATTATCAAATTCTTGTCCCAAAATAGATCTTTGGTCTACCTGCAAGGTAAATGTTTGCACTTCTGTCAGTAGCTTTCACTCCTTTGCTGGAACTGGCTAAAGAGTCCCTATTCAAAACTCAAAAAGTAATATATCACGAGTGCAAGTAATTACCCCCATAAGAGTTCAGAAAAACTGACAATGCTAAATAACAAGATAAAGAAAGCTGAAACTTACTCTGTAAAGACGAGTTGGCTCTGGTTTTGGGGGTACCTGGATGTTACACACAGAATTACAAATCAGTATGTATTTTGAATAACTGAATGGTCAAAGTTTGAAGTAATTTCCAAACACTGTGTAATCAGTGTGTGTGGGTTCGGGGTAGCCTTTGGAATTCTAGCCTTCTCTTCCTCCTCTTGCTTACGTGTGAGAGATGTGTCTGTAACAAAGCCTCTTTTTGAAGGCCTCTCTCCTGAAATATCATAGTACAGCTCGTTCACATGTAGATAAAACCAAAATAAGTTACATTGTAATTTACTTTAGCTAATAATTTACCTCAGTATGAAGATGGAACTGGTTGGGTATGGTAAGGCCAGGAACAGTACTGCTAAGCTTTTGACTGTGGAATGAAGTATTGGAATTTTAGAGAAAGCTACAGAAAAACAAAAGAAAAATATACATCAGGCAAGGAAATAAAAGCAGCTATGATTAATTCTAATTAAAAACATATAATCAACAAGATCTTTTCAAACTGATCAAGAAGCTGGACCCAGGCATTCATCTGTGGCAAAGTGGAACTCTTTTGGTCTAGTCAAAGGAGGCTTGGACACTGAAGTTGAAATGGTTTCAACTTTATGAAGAATCTGCAGTTATTTTAAAAATGGTCAAAAAATGAATAAGTTCTTTTTTTAAAGGTTTTCAGATAGTCAGATGGCTACCTTTCTATTCAGAGGCCTCGCCTTAAACTCGGGTGCTTTTTCTAGTTCTTCCAACTCCAACTCCTGAGAACTCTTTACCCTTTGGGAATTTCCATCCATGACATTACAAATAAGACAATTAGTATCTTCAGAGCTATCTGGACAGATATCATCAACAAGTCAACAAGAAATATAACACAATTTAAATTAGCAGCACCCTTTGCCAGATTTGCACCGACTAATCATTCAGATGAGCTATTGTAGATAATAATGATACCTTATTCACTTGATTGTTTGAAGCTGCACTAAGTATCTCTCTTGGTGTACGGAGTACAACTGTCCAACTGTACCTGACCCACTTACCAGCTCATCCTGTCAATGATATCACATAGCTTTGAGTGATATAGGTCTCAGAAACAATGATTTGTCTGGAAAGCCAATAAGGTTAATGTGCACACCGAATAACGTTAGTACTGAAACACGTGCAACAGTTGTGAAACATGTAACACTTCTATTGTTTATTATCAAATAAATACAAGACCTGGTTCCAGTCGAAGACTGATCAGATACCCCACTACATGTTACCTAAAAACACTAGTTGCTGTCTAAGATTATTCAAACCAAACCATTTATAGCTCAAAAGCAAAAGCAAAAATATCACTTGACCATTGGAAACTTGTAAATCACATAGGACATTATGGAACATTATGCCTACTTAAATATTATATTATTTACTCTAAAGCTACCTTTTATTACCCATCCCATCTTCATGCACATCAGGATAGACATAATGAAAAGGGCATAAATGAGGCATCTCTAAAGAAACAATGGAGGGTGGTACAAAAAATTACTTTCTGTGATCCATAGACAATGGACCAATATTTGTAATGGTAAATTTTAAGGCATTATGTTTCTTGTACGTAATCGTACATGAAAACAAAAACCAAAAACAGGGACCAAGTTAGAAGCATATACATCTTCTAAAGAGCTGTCAGATCCTGCATCATCAGGCTCATTTTTAGCTCCTTGGTGCGAGAAAATAGCATTGACCTGTTCTTGAGGAGTAATAGAGCTGTCAGAAAGGTCTGGTTTCTTCTCTCAGTATTGATGATTGAGGTGGCTATGAAGGAGTGCTTCCGACAGTCCCAGTGCCCTCCACATTTTGATTCCATGTAGAGTCCCTGGGAATGTTTCACGCAATGAAACAGAAACAGATCAAAGATATGATTTAATTGTCTTTTTATAGAGAATTATTCAGTACCATAATAAAGATTCCAGTGTTCCAGGTTAAGTTAAACCGCTTTAAATCAGACCCTCAACTATAATTTGCTTCCAATAAACCGGATTAAGTGAAGGAAAATTCTGCCATGAGAACCAATTTCTAAATCGGGCTTGAATCTCAATCTCACATTTCCAAGAAAGATTCATTTATTAGCACTCATGAGCGGTTACGATTAAAGCCTGATTTAAAATTGGTTCTCATGGTAAAATTTCACTTAAATAAATGTTTACCAGAAGAAATTATCCAAATTAGGTAACCATGTTTATGTAGAACTTACAATAATGATGAGAGCTAATTTGTCAAATGATACAATCACATGAGCTACAATAAGGGGAAAAAACCTATATACAGGCAATATGATGTCTGTAAACTCATTTTATATAGTCCCATTGGCATTTAAAGTTCTAACATTAGACATTTTACAAGTAGCTTCATGACTTTTATATGTGGTTTTCAAGTCTGATAATTTTGTAAAATGAATCTAGTGTTATAGGTACTTTGAAGTTAAGGTAAACTGAGTAATCCAATTTGGAAAAGAGAAGAGTCCCAATGCCAAACATTTTGGAGGCCCCTGAACGCCAAATCACTATTTAGATACTTTTTAAAATTTTTAAATTCAAACGTCAAATCTAAACCATTGATCTTCTTCAATATAACGACTGATGTGTTTTCACATAAGTTTTATACATTTTGGAGTTCATTTAATACTCCATCAAAGGTTAAAACATGAACATATTAGAATGAATCTATTGTAGATTCGTAGTTAACAGAGTTTGTATATTTTCTACCTCTTGATCAATTATTAAATAAACTCTAAAATTTACATGTATGAAAACAAATCCCTCTTTAAATTTAATAAAATCAACAATTTGAATTTTAAATTTGAATTTGAAATTTTGAAAAAGTATTAGATAGTGAAATGTTGGCATTTTGGGGCATCCAAAATGTAGGCATTGGAACCTTCCTCGTTGGAAAAATAGGTTGAAATTCACTAGCTAAATGGAAAAATCAAGAGAGACCAATTTGCAACAAGGCTTTTCTAAGCTTACTAATTTTGCAACCAGGTTTACTACAAATGGAGAGGTTAGATAAGTATCTCGTGGGTCTCCGACAACCTTAAGAGTGCTTGTACCTGATACTACATCTTGACGAGGTAAGGTACCTTCAATTGCTTCCTTCACTGGAAATTTAGGTAGTTCTCTGACATGCACAGAAATACAACATTAGCAAAATAGAAAAGCTATAAAATTCAATTACAAGCAAGGGTTTACAATACAAGTAGGTCATATATACCAGTTTTATAGGCCAAAATCAATTTAGTTTGCTAATGTTCTTGCTCTGCTGATATTGTTTAATGAGGTTAATCAGTGTTCAAAGGTATTGAACACTACATGCATCACATAAATTACCCATATGGTAGTGTACTTGGGAAATTTGTCCATCATCAATGAAACCGATGTGAATCCTCATGTGTGCAAGAAAGAGGGTAGAGAGAGAAAGTGAAATAACCTTATTCTTTCCAGTAACCTGGGACTTTTTCGGGCATTTTTGACGAAATGATGATTAAGAAGGTCCTTAGCACTGGGCCTCTGAAATAAAACAGATAATAATATTACATGGATACTAAGAAAGTCCCATACTATATATTTTCTTTCCAGTCAACTCATTTTTTTTAATTAGAAGTCAAAAGATATCACAACTTGTAATGGTAAATAAGCCAGAATAAAAAATATAATTAGTTCAAATCACAGGAAAACTCTAATATTGGCATATTGAATAAAAGGAAAGTATGAAAAAAAAATTTGTTGTACCACAGCCGGAGTCTTCTTCAAGCACAAAGAAACAAATTCTTTCACAGGTTTGGAGAAATGCTCATCGAGGTGTTAAACATGCGAAGTAAGAATTTTATAATTTATGACTACGAGATATATATTTAGTACAAAGTCCAACTTGTAGAACAGATGTAAAAAAGAGAGACCAGATGAAAATTGCAACTGTTTCTAGCAGATTTTTTCCTGTGGTAATTTAAATTAAAAATACATTTCTGATCGTTCATCAAGGTTTTTCCTAGGTAATTTAAATTAATAACAGATTTTTTATTGTTCATCAAGGCTTTTCCTCGGTATTTTAAATTACTATTGGATTCCTGATTATCAACGTTTTTTTCCAGTATTTTGAACCTGCCAGACAACTTGCCAAATAAGTTCTGGACATTTCAGTGTGTCAGGTCACCAACTGTTCAATACAGACTTTATTGTTGCCAAATGTTGAACACATCATCAATTTTTATGATACACACCATATTTTAATTCTTCGCCTTGTACTGGCCAATTTAGAAGTACTGCCTTGAGTGAATATATAGAGAAATGTTACCTTATTATCAAATTCTTGTCTTTGAATAGATCTTTGGTCTACATGCAAGGTAAATGTTTGCACTTCTGTCAGTGGCTTTCATTCCTTTGCTGGAACTGGCAAAAGAGTCCCTTTACAAAACACAAAAAATAATATTTCAGGAGGGCAAGTAATTACCCCGATAAATAGTTTTGAAAAACTGACAATGTTAAATAACAAGATAAAGAAAGTTGATACTTACTCTGTAAGAACGGGTTGTGCCCTATAAATCCTCCGCTGAGCCTCTTCCCCCTCCATCCTTTCTCGCTCTTCCATCTTTCTTCGCATTTCTTCTTCATGTCTGACAAAACTCTTTGAGTTGAAAACCCTCAGGCTTGGTACAAGGCCTTGGCTCTGGTTTTAGGGATATCGGGATGTTACACACAGAATTACAAATCAGTATGTATTTTCAATAACTGATTTGTCAAAGTTTGAAGTAATTTCCAAACACTGTGTAATCAGTGTGTATGGATATGGGGTAGCCTTTGGAATTCTAGCCTTCTCTTCTTCCTCTTGTTGACGTGTGAGCTGGGTCTGTCAAAGAGCCTCTTTTGGAAAGCCACTCTCCTGAAATATCATAGCACAGCCCGTTCACATGTAGATAAAACCAACACAAGTTAAATTGTAATTTACTTATACTAATAATATACCTCAGTACGAAGATGGAACAGGTTGGGTATGGTAATGCCAGAAACAGTACTGCTAAGCTTTTGACTGTGGAATGAAGTATTTGAATGTGGAGAAATGTTCATTGAGCTGTCAAACATATGAAGGAAGAATTTTATAATTTATGACTACAAGATATATATTTAGTACAAAGTCCAACTTGTAGAACAGATGTAAAAAAGAGAGACCACATGAAATTTGCAACTGTTTCTAGCATGAAAGTTAACAGTTCCTGTGAGAGGCAGACCCTCATGATTAACATTTGGAAGCACGAATGAAATTTTATATGCAAAAAGTAAATAAAAATGAACTAGAGTTTGCAAACCTGTGGAGGATTTTCTCTTTGTATCATAAAAAAGAACCTTCTTAGTATCGCCTTTTGCCATTTCAATAGCAGTGATACCTAGAGACCATATATCTGCATGCATATAAGATCAAGAGTTTTATTAATCGTAAAGCAAACAGAAAAAATATATAGCTTAAATTGTGGAAAAACACTCTTCTTATTCAACAGAGATTTGTTATTCAACAGAATTTTTTTAGGGCATTCATACCTTCTCATTGTATCCTTCACAATTATGAATAACCTCAGAAGACATCCAAAATGGTGTCCCAAAAAATGTCTGAAATGAACAACAGTGCAGTTAGCTAGTGTTCACAACTCAACAAGAATTTTTGAACAACAATAATGCAGCTAATCATATCACAAAAGAGTTAGTGTTACAACTTAATATCAACAATAATGAATGAACCAATCAAATCACAAACATTAGTCATAAGTACCCACTGAAACATTCAAAGACAAGGTATGAATGTTTCCTTTCCAGTAATACATAATACATTGCAAAATGAGTTGAAATTGACAGGCCACTACAGCATACTACATTAAAATTAGTCAATTACTCACCATGATATGTAATTTATATTTTATACACGATACAATCACTGTTATGTGGTGCCAATTTAGCATTTTAACTTGGTGTGGTGTGCATTGACAAAACAGAGTTCAGGTAAAATCAGATATCAAGCCATTAGGAAAATTTCTTCACAGCACAAACATAGAAGAAAAGGAAAATTACAACTAATACTAGCACATCTGAAATAAATAACATTAAGGCTGTGCTCCAATTTGGAGTGATGGAGATAAGGGGAGGTTAGGTGAAAGAGGAGAACAGAGAGAAGTTTGCCCCCAATTTGGGGATTACAAGTGTTGAGTAAACTTCATTCAAATTTCCCATTTAGTTTACCTCATCACCCCTCCCTTCATTTCCTCCTCTTGCTCCTGTTCTGGAGCAGGTGACAACCCACTGTCAAGCACGGGCAGTTTCATTTTACCTCACCACCCCTTGTCTCCCCCCAGTACTATCGATTCTGGAGCAGAGCCTAAGAGAATTCATTACCTTTCTTTGAGACATAGTTTTTGTGAGCTGAGCTGAAACACTAAAATCTGCAACTTACAGTGCAATGTTCCATGACAGCTTTAGTACCAAGTAGTAAAAAATGACATATTTTTATTACAGTCTTGCAACATAAAGTGCAACTACAAACTAACCTTAACATCTCCATTTTCTGTGAGTAATATGTTAGAAGTTGAAATCAATTGCAAAACAAATGCAATATATTAGATTAACAGGCATATATACACAATATTTTAACAGAAATGTGCATTAAGGTCCTTAACTGAACACAGACCGTTAATATCTCGATGAATTTTTCTTCTGAGTGGAGATATTCAATGGCATGCAATAGGTCCCATAAGATACATGATATATACATTTCATCTAGTGGAGGTCCTGATTGAAGCTACAACAAGAAATAAATTCTGAGAAAAAAAAACAATTGTATATATTGGTGTGGCATGCAATAGGTGCCCTTAAAATACATGATATAGACATTTTATCTAGTAGAGCTTAAGGTCACTAGAAACTTAATGAGCTTAACCTAAGAAATCATTGGATCATCTTGAAACCAACTTTGTAGTCATGTTATTATTGTTTATATTTGTTGAATTTTCTCCTTTTAGGAAATGATCTAAAACATAAATTTTGTTGACAAACTAGAAAGAAAAAGAAGTATATTTTGCCACAAGTGCTGCCCGTAGCACCAATTGAGTGGCAAGAGGCCGGTAAAAAGATACTATTTAGAAGGATTTCATGCTCTACTTTCCAAATATGCACAAATTCTTACAGCTGTGAGTTCAAAGTATGCTTTTGATTATTTATGTCAAGCATTAGTCAGAAAGCTAATCAATATTTATTTGAAAGGAAATAATACAAACAAATTTCCTAAGCTGCACTAAAATGATTTCATGTGTGGCAAAGTGGAACTCTTTTGGTGTAGTCAAAGAAGGTTTGGGCACAGCAGTTGAAATGGTTTTAACTTTTTTATGAAGAATCTGCAGTTATTATAGAAAAGGTCAAAAAGAAATGAATTCTTTTTTGAACGTTTTCAGATAGTCAGATGGCTACCTTTCTATTCAGAGGCCTCGCCTTAAACTTGGGTGCTTTTTCTAGTTCTTCCAAATCCAACTCCTGAGAACTCTTTACCCAATGGAAATTTCCATGCATGACATTATAAATAAACAATTAGTATCTTCAGAGCTTTCTGCAAAGAAATCATCAAGAAGAAATATAACAAAATATGAAAATTTAAATTACCTTGGTGCCCAGGCTCGAACTAATGTTCCAAGTTCAGGTGGTCTAGGCTCAGTTTAGGGGCATGCTTTGACTCTGTCCAAAATAGAACTATTAGTTTTATATAATTTTATTATAGAAGTTTGAACAACCTAGGAAAAAGCAAGAAGGGAAGAATATTCAAAACCTTAAATTCTAGTGGCTGATGAGTGCTCTAATTCACTACAGGAGGAAGAGATAGAGCCTCAAGAATCTCATAAGGAAACAGAAGTTTTCATTATTCATACTTCATTCAGTATTAAAAGAGGGAATCATGAGGTGTCAAAACTTGACATAATATAGATTGCTTAGTTCATGGCGGCGTGTCAATCCAGAGTTGAACTAAAAATTTCCAAATTGAATATAAACAATACAAAAAAAAAAAAAGAAAAACAAAATCAGTTGTGAAATACCTTTCTGTTGAGTGGACGGGCTTTGAATTTAGGCATTTTAGCTAGCATTTCAGCCTCTAGCTCTTCTGAGCTCTTGACTCCAACTGCCCTGACCCTCTGAAAGGTCTATAGCTCAGGCTCCTTAAGCCTTGTCAGAACAAGCCTTGGTCTCTGAATTGTCTGGAAAGAATCATCCTGAAGTGCAAATTCAACAATCAACAGTCTACTAAACTAAATTCAGATCAAAATGAAACGACCAATTTTTAATGACTGGTTAGTGGCATAAACTGGAACTTCCTTGGTTTCTTTCATATTTTTAAATCTTTTTGAAATTTTTAATGAGCACACTTCAACCACAAGATTCCACATTTCAGCAGCAAACAAAGAAACCAACCAATTCAAAATTCTGCAGTCTCAGGAATGATAAACTTACAAGAGGCAACAATTTCTAATTTTGACAAATTCCCAGGTCCCTTTTTCCAGATTCAAACCGCTTTATCACCTCAGCCACAGAAACAAATTTGTTTCCTGCTTAAAATGTATTGTTCAAAACAATTTGTATACCAAGAAAGCTAATTAAAATTTCAGATACAATATCATTGTATTCTAGGATTTTACACACCTTAAAGTGAAGATGACACATCCTGAGTCCTCTTTAGAGCAGTACATTTGCGGGCCAAGTCAACTGGTTTGACATTAAATATCGACAATAAAAAGGAAAACCATAAATTTTTTAAAGCGGTGACAGAACACGTAACCAAAAAAAAAAAAGCAAATTTGTATTGAGATAATATATTAACCTATCTTGTCCTCCCCCTCCATCAAGTTTTTGCCTTTTGAATGCTTGATTCTCCAGCGCCATATCATGGGCCACAGGGTTCTGTAGCTTCCAATTTTATGATCTATCAAAGAATATCTATCAGACATCAAATGAAAAAAAAAGACAATAATAATATAAAAAAAGGTAAATCAACAGACATTAAAGAGTAGTATAAAATTATGGAATACCTCTCACTCTTAAATGAGGATAGAGCAGATCTTCTAGTGATTTTAACGGTAGTTCCTGTTTTAATCCATGGTGCTGTTTTTTTGTCTTATTGGTGTATGATCTAGATTAAAAAGGATCCTTAATTATGTTATGCCTGTGCAGAACTAGATTTTTATTACTTTTATTTTTTAAGAACTAGGCTAGATTTTGTTCAATAATTTAGCTGGTGTTATCTGCTTCTTCTGAGGTCACCTCAAGGGTCCGGGACCAGTATGTACCCGATATTCAAAATACACATAGTGGCATCAGTCAATGACTGTTCAAATTTGACTTGAACAACAAGTTAAGGTTAACAAGTTGTGTCAGTCAAGCCGGTTACCGAATAAAGGTGTGCGTCTTTCGTCTCCTTATCTGAACCCTTGCGTCTACCCATGCAAGTGTCGCGACTTGGGTTTTGTACCTTCCTTGGTAGACCTGCCACAGATATATTCAATCAATTTCTTAGTACAAACACTAAAGTTTGGTTTAAATTTCTGTTCCTTTTTGGACAGTAACTATTGTGCCTTGAAGTAAGCATGCAATTGTCAACCAATATTGTAATTAAGCCTGATTATTTTGAACATTTGTAATTTACTCCCAAAATTTATAAAATATTGGCAGATAATAACCAATCTATTAGGTAATGCTGGAAATGATTTACCCTCACAGGTAATTAACCCTTCTCTTTTTCACAAAGCCGTTGAGTAAAAAACATTGGCTTTTTAGTGACAAAGCATGGTGTAATTTGCCGGTAACTAAAATATGCTGGGTATTAGTTTCCAATGGGAGAAACATCCAATAACAATTAAATTCTACAAACGGCTACTCGCAGCATGCTCTAAAGCTACCAATAAGATTTTTACAAGACTGAATCATAAAAGAAAAAAATATGCAACTTTGAGGGACAAAGGTTTTTTCAAACTTGGGAAGAGGCCTTTCTTGTTGCCAAATGTTCAACACATACTTCATCAATTATTATGATACACACGTTATTTTAGTTCTCCGCCTTGTACTCGCCAATTTACAAGTACTGCCTTAAGTGAATATATAGAGAAATGATACCTTATTATCAAATTCTTGTCTCAAAATAGATCTTTGGTCTACATGCAAGGTAAATGTTTGCACTTCTGTCAGTAGCTTTCACTCCTTTGTTGGAATTGGCAAAAGAGTCCCTATTCAAAACACAAAAAGTAATATATCACGAGTGCAAGTAATTACCCCCATAAGAGTTCAGAAAAGCTGACAATGTTAAATAACAAGATAAAGCAAGCAGAAACATACTCTGTAACGACGAGTTGGCTCTGGTTTTGGGGGTGCCTGGATGTTACACACAGAATTACAAAGCAGTATGTATTTTGAATAACTGACTGGTCAAAGTGTGAAGTAACCAAACATTGGTAATCAGTGTGTATGGGTATGGTGTAGCCTTTCGAATTCTAGCCTTCTCTTCCTCCTTGAGAGAGCTGGGTCTGTAACAAAGCCTCTTTTTGAAGGCCCCTCTCCTGAAATATCATAGTACAGCTCGTTCACATGTAGATAAAACCAAAACAAGTGACATTGTAACTTACTTTTACTAATAATATACCTCAGTATGAAGATAGAACTGGTTGGGTATGGTAAGGCCAGGAACAGTACTGCTAAGCATTTGACTGTGGAATGAAGTATTGGAATGTAGAAAAATCTGTAAAAAACAAAAGAAAAATATACATCAGGCAAGGAAATAAAAGCAATTATGATTAATTCTAATTAAAAACATTAAATCAAACAAGATCTTTTCAAACTGATCAAGAACCAATGAAGAAGCTGGACCCAGGCGTTCATCTGTGGCAAAGTGGAACTCTTTTGGTGTAGTGAAAGGAGGCTTGGACACAGAAGTTGAAATGGTTTCAACTTTTTTATGAAGAATCTGCTGTTATTATAAAAATGGTCAAAAAGGAATGAGTTCCTTTTTTATGGGTTTCAGATAGTCAGATGGCTACCTTTCTATTCAAAGGCCTCGCCTTAAACTTGGGTGAATTTTCTAGTTCTTCCAACTCCAACTCCTGAGAACTCTTTACCCTATGGGAATTTCCATCCATGACATTACAAATAAGACAATTAGTATCTTCAGAGCTTTCTGGACAGTTGATATCATCAACAAGAAATATAACAAAATATAAAATTCAAATTATTTTGAAGGCCGGGCTCGAAGTGATGTTTCAAGTTGAGGTGGTCTAGCCTCAGCTAGTTTTAGGGGCTTGCTTTGAATCTATCAAAAATAGAACTATTAGTTTTATATAATTTTATAACAGAAGTTTGAACAACCTAGGAAAAAGCTAGTAAATTTCTTACTTAAAAAGTGAAGCCCGCCACAGAGGAAGTCTCAGAGAATGTGTCTGCAGGCCGGCTTGCCTTTCAGAAGTTTTAAAATTGAATTCCTAAATCCAGTAAAAGAGAAATTTTATGTCTACTTGCTGTACATTGTATTCTTATATATGTTTGATTTGGTACAAGAAGGGAAGAATATTCCAAACCTTAAAATCTTATATGAGTTTATTATTAGTACTTGATTCATTACTAAAAGAGGAAATCATGAGGTGTCAAAAAAAAAAAAACTTGACATAATATTGATTGCTCAGTTAATGAGGTGACAATACAAAAAAAATAGATAAAAACAAAATCAGTTGTGAAATACCTTTCTGTTGAGTGGGCGGGCTTTGAATTAGGCATTTTAGGTAGCATTTCAGCATCTAGATCTTCTGAGCTCTTGACTCAAACTGCCCTGACCCTCTGAGAGGTCTATAGCTCAGGCTCCTTGGGCCTTGTCAGAACATGCCTTGGTGACTGAATTGTCTGGGAACAATCATCCTGAAGTGAAAATTCAACAATCAACAGTCTACTAAACTAAGTAAAGATCAAAATGAAACTAACCAATTTTTATATTGAAACTTCCTTGGTTTCTTTCATATTCTTAAATCTTTTGGAAATTTTTAATGAGCACACTTGAACCACAAGATGTGCCAGCAACAAACAAAGAAACCAACTAATTCAAAATTCTGAAGTCCAAGGAGCGATAAACTTACATGAGGCAGTAAGTTTACAGTAGCTTTCACACCTTTGCTGGAACTGGCAAAAGAGTCCCTTTTCAAAACACAAAAAGTAGTATATCACAAGTGGAAGTAATTACCCCCATAAGAGTTTAGAAAAACTGACAATGTTAAATAACAAGATAAAGCAAGCTAAAACATACTCTGTAAGGACGGGTTGGCTCTGGTTTTGGGGGTACCTGGATGTTACACACAGAATACAAATCAGTATGTATTTTGAATAACTGACAGGTCAAAGTTTGAAGTAATTTCCAAATACTGTGTAATCAGTGTGTGTGGGTTCGGGGTAGCCTTTGGAATTCTAGCCTTCTCTTCCTCCTCTTGCTTACGTGTGAGAGCTGTGTCTGTAACAAAGCCTCTTTGTGAAGGCCTCTCTCCTGAAATATCATAGTACAGCTCATTCAAATGTAGATAATACCAAAACAAGTTACATTGTAATTTACTTTTACTAATAATATACTTCAGTACGAAGATGGAACTGGTTGGGTATGGTAAGGCCAGGAACAGTACTGCTAAGCTTTTGACAGTGGAATGAAGTATTGGAATTTTAGAGAAAGCTGTAAAAAAACAAAAGAAAAATATATATCAGGCAAGGAAATAAAAGCAATTATGATTAATTCTAATTAAAAACATATAATCAACAAGATCTTTTCAAACTAATCAAGAACCGATGAAGAAGCTGGACCCAGGCATTCATCTGTGGCAAAGTGGAACTCTTTTGGTCTAGCCAAAGGAGGCTTGGACACTGAAGTTGAAATGGTTTCACTTTTTGATGAAGAATCTACAGTTATTTTAAAAATGGTCAAAAAAGGAATAAGTTCTCTTTTTAAGGTTTTCAGATAGTCAACTGGCTACCTTTCTATTCAGAGGCCTCGCCTTAAACTTGGGTGCTTTTTCTAGTTCTTCCAAATCCAACTCCTGAGAACTCTTTACCCAATGGAAATTTCCATGCATGACATTATAAATAAACAATTAGTATCTTCAGAGCTTTCTGCAAAGAAATCATCAACATGAAATATAACAAAATATGAAAATTTCAATTACTTTGGTGGCCAGGCTCGAAGTGAGGTTTCAAGTACAGGTGGTCTAGGCTCAGATTAGGGGCATGCTTTGACTCTGTCAAAAATAGAACTATTAGTCCTGTAAAATTTTACAACAGAACTTAGAATAACCTAGGAAAAAGAAAGAAGGGAAGAATATTCAAAACCTTAAATTATGGTGGCTGACGAGTGCTCTTGTTCACTACCGGAGGAACAGGGGGAGCCTCAAGAATCTCATAAGGAAACAGAAGGTTTTATTATTAGTACTTCATTCAGTATTAAAAGAGAGAATCATAAGGTGTCAAAACTTGACATAATATTGATTGCTCAGTTCATGGGGTGTCAACAATGAGTGGAACTAAAAATTTCCAAATTGAATATAAACAATACAAAAAAATAGAAAAAAAACAAAATCAGTTGTGAAATACCTTTCTGTTGAGTGGACGGGCTTTGAATTTCGGCATTTTAGCTAGCATTTCAGCCTCTAGCTCTTCGGAGCTCTTGAAACAAATTCAGCCGCAAAAACAAATTTGTTTCCCTGCTTAAAATGTATTGTTCAAAACAATTTGTATACCAAGAAAGCTAATTAAAATTTAAGAAACAATATCATTGTTTTCTAGGATTTTACACACCTTAAAGTGAAGATGACACATCCTGAGTCCACTTTGGAGCAGTACATTTGCGGGCCAAGTCAACTGCTTTGACATTTAATATCGACAATAAAAAGGAAAACCATAACTTTTTTAAAGTGGTGACAAAACACATAACCAAATAAAAGCAAATTTGTAATAAGATAATATATTATCCTATCTTGTCCTCCCCCTCCATCAAGTTTTTGCCTTTTGACTGCTTGATTCTCCTGTGCCATATCATGGACCCAGGGTTTTCAGCTTCCCATTTTGTGATCCATCCAAGAATATCTATCAGACATCAAAGGAAAATAAAAAAGACAATAATAATATAAAAAAAGGTAAATCGACAGACATTAAAGAGTACTATAAAATTTTGGAATACCTCTCTCTTAAAAGAGGATAGAGCAGATCTTCTTTTGATTTTAACGGTAGTTCCTGTTTTAATCCATGGTGCTGTTTTTTGTCTTATTGTATGATCAAGATTAAAAAGGACCCTTTATTATGTTATGCCTGTGCAGAACTAGATTTTTATTACTTTTATTTTTTTAAGAATTAGGCAAGATTTTTGTTCAATAATTTAGTTGGTGTTATCCGCTTCTTCTGAGGTCACCTCAAGGGTCCTGGACCAGTATGTACCGGATATTCAAAATACATAGTGGCATCAGTCAATGACTGTTCAAATTTGACTTGAACAACAAGTTAAGGTTAACAAGCTGTCTCAGTCAAGGCGGTTACTGAAGGAAGGTGTGCGTCTTTTGTCTCCTTATCTGAACCCTTGCGTCTACCCATGCAAGTGTCGCGACTTGGGTTTTGTACCTTCCTTGGTAGACCTGCCACAGATATATTCAATCAATTTCTTAGTACAAACACTAAAGTTTTGTTTAAATTTCCGTTCCATTTTGGACAGTAACTATTGTGCCTTGAAATAAGCATGCAATTGTCAACCAATATTGTAATTAAGCCTCATTATTTTGAACAATTGTAATTTACTCCCAAAATTTATAAAATATTGGCAGATAATAACCAATCTATTAGGTAATGCTGGAAATGATTTACCCTCACAGGTAATTAACTCTTCTCTTTTTCACAAAGCCGTTGAGTAAAAAACATTGGCTTTTTAGTGACAAAGCTTGGTGTAATTTGCCGGTAACTAAAAAATATACTGGGTATTAGTTTCCAATGGGAGAAACATCCAATAACAAGTAAATTCTACAAACGGCTACTCGCAGCATGCACTAAAGCTACCAATAAGATTTTTACCAGACTGAATCATAGAAGAAAAAAATATGCAACTTTGAGGGACAAAGGTTTTTTCAAACTTGGGAAAAGGCCTTTCTTGTTGCCAAATGTTCAACACATACTTCATCAATTATTATGATACACACGTTATTTTAGTTCTCCGCCTTGTACTCGCCAATTTACAAGTACTGCCATAAGTGAATATATAGAGACCTTCAATTGCTTCCTTCACTGGAGTTTGTAAATAAAAATGCAAAAAGTAAATAAAAATGAAGTAGAGTTTGTAAACCTGTGGAGGATTTTTCTCTTGGTATCATAAAAAAGAACCTTCCTAGTATCGCCTTTTGCCATTTCAATAGCAGTGATACCTAGAGACCATATATCTGCATGCATATAAGATCAACAGTTTTATTAATCATAAAGCAAACAGAGAAAATATATGGCTTAAATTGTGGAAAAACACTCTTCTTATTCAACAGAGAATTGTTATTCAACAGAATTTTTTTAGGGCATTCATACCTTTTCATTGTATCCTTCACAATTATGAATAACCTCAGAAGACATCCAAAATGGTGTCCCAAAAAATGTCTGAAATGAACAACAGTGCAGTTAGCTAGTGTTCACAACTCAACAAGAATTTTTGAACAACAATAATGCCGCTAATTATATCACAAAAGAGTTAGTGTTACAACTTAATATCAACAATTATGATTGAACCAATCAAATCACAAATATTAGTCATAAGAACCCACTGAAACATTCAAAGACAAGGTATGAATGTTTCCTTTCTAGTAATACACAATACATTGCAAAATGAGTTGAAATTGACAGGCAACTACAGCATACCACATTAAAATTAGTCAATTACTCACAGTGATATGTAATTTGTATTTTATAAATGAAATAATCACTGTTATGTGGTGCCAATTTAGCATTTTAACTTGGTGTGGTGTGCATTGACAAAACAGAGTTCAGATAAAATCAGATATCAAGCCATTAGGAAAATTTCTTCACAGCACAAACATAGAAGAAAAGGAAACTTACAACTAATACTAGCACATCTGAAATAAATAACATTAAGGCTGTGCTCCAATTCGGAGTGATGGAGATAAGGGGAGATTAGGTGAAAGAGGAGCACAGAGAGAAGTTCGCCCCCAATTAGGAGATTACAAGTGTTGAGTAAACTTCATTCAAATTTCCCATTTAGTTTACCTCATCACCCCTCCCTTCATTTCCTCCTCTTGCTCCTGTTCTGGAGCAGGTGACACCCACGGTCAAGCACGGCCAGTTTCATTTTACCAAACCCCCCCTCGTCTCCCCCAGCACTATCGATTCTGGATCAGAGCCTAAGAGAATTCATTACCTTTCTTCGAGACATAGTTTTTGTGAGCTGAGCTGAGCTGAAACACAAAAATCTGCAACCTACAATGCATTGTTCCATGACACCTTTAGTACCATGTAGTAAAAAATGACATTTTTATTACATTCTTGCTACATAAAGTGCAACTACAAACTAACCTTAACATCTCCATTTTCTGTGAGTAATATGTTAGCAGTTGAAAACAATTGAAAGATAAATGCAATATATAAGATTAACAGGCATATATACACAAAATATTTTAACAGAAATGTGCATTAAGGTCTTTAACTGAACACAGACCGTTAATATCTCGATGAATTTTTCCTTTGAGTGGAGATATTTAATGGCATGCAATAGGTCCCATAAGATACATGATATAGACATTTCATCTAGTGGAGGTCCTGATTGAAGGTACAACAAGAAATAAATTCTGAGAAAAAAGAAACAATTGTATATATTGGTGTGGCATGCAATAGGTGCCCTTAAAATACATGATATAGACATTTTATCTAGTAGAGCTTAAGGTCACTAGAAACTTAATGAGCTTAACCTAAGAAATCATTGGATCATCTTCAAACCAACTTTGTAGTCATGGTATTATTGTTTATATTTGTTGAATTTTCTCCTTTTAGGAAATGATCTAAAACTTAAATTTTGTTGACTAACTAGAAAGAAAAAGAAGTATATTTTGCCACAAGTGCTGCCAGTAGCACCAATTCAGTGGCAAGAGGCCGATAAAAAGATACTATTTAGAAGGATTTCCTGCTCTACTTTCCAAATAAGCACAAATTCTTACAGCTGTGTGTTCAAAGTTTGCTTTTGATTATTTATGTCAAGCATTAGTCAGAAAGCTAATCAATATTTATTTGAAAGGAAATAATACAAACAAATTTCCTGAGCTGCAATAAAATGATTTCATGTGTGGCAAAGTGGAACTCTTTTGGTGTAGTCAAAGTAGGTATGGAAAGAGCAGTTGAAATGGTCTAAAATCAGCAGTTATTATAAAAAAGGTCAAAAAGAAATGAATTCTTTTTTTAAAGTTTTCAGATAGTCACATGGCTACCTTTCTATTCAGAGGCCTCGCCTTAAACTTGGGTGCTATTTCTAGTTCTTCCAAATCCAACTCCTGAGAATTCTTTACCCAATGGAAATTTCCATGCATGACATTATAAATAAACAATTAGTATCTTCAGAGCTTTCTGCAAAGAAATCATCAACAAGAAATATAACAAAATATGAAAATTTAAATTACCTTGGTGCCCAGGCTCGAAGTGATGTTTCAAGTTCAGGTGGTCTAGGCTCAGATTAAGGGCATGCTTTGACTCTGTCAAAAATAGAACTATTAGTTTTATATAATTTTATTACAGAAGTTTGAACAACCTAGGAAAAAGCAAGGGAAGAATATTCAAAACCTTAAATTCTAGTGGCTGAAGAGTGCTCTTGTTCACTACTGGAGGAAGAGGGGGGGGGGGGGGGGGCCTCAAGAATCTCATAAGGAAACAGAAGGTTTTATTATTAGTACTTCATTCAGTAATAAAGGAGGGAATCATGAGGTGTCAAAACTTGACATAATATACATTGCTTAGTTCATGGGGTGTCAAGCAAGAGTTGAAATAAAAATTTCCAAATTGAATATAAACAATACAAAAAAAATAGAGAAAAACAAAATCAGTTGTGAAATACCTTTCTGTTGAGTGGACGGGCTTTGAATTTAGGCATTTTAGCTAGCATTTCAGCCTGTAGCTCTTCTGAGCTCTTGACTCGAACTGCCCTGACCCTCTGAGAGGTCTATAGCCCAGGCTCCTTGGGCCTCGTCAGAACAAGCCTTGGTCTCTGAATTGTCTGGGAAGAATCATCCTGAAGTGCAAAATTCAACAATAAACAGTCTACTAAACTAAATTCAGATCAAAATGAACCTACCAATTTTTAATGACTGGTTACTGGCATAAACTGGAATTTCCTTGGTTTCTTTCATATTCTTAAATCTTTTGGAAATTTTTAATGAGCACACTTGAACCACAATATTCCACATTTCAGCAGTAAACAAAGAAACCAACCAATTCAAAATTCTGAAGTCTCAGGAGTGATAAACTTACAAGAGGCAATAATTTCTAATTTTGAGCACTTCCCAGCTCCCTTGTTCCTGATTCAAACCGCTTTATCACCTCAGCTGCAGAAACAAATTTGTTTCCCTGCTTAAAATGTATTGTTCAAAACAATTTGTATACCAAGAGAGTTAATTAAAATTTAAGATACGATATCATTGTTTTCTAGGATTTTACACACCTTAAAGTGAAGATGACACATCCTGAGTCCTCTTTGGAGCAGTACATTTGCGGGCCAAGTCAACAGGTTTGACATTTAATATCGACAATGAAAAGGAAAACCATAAATTTTTTAAATTGGTGATAGAACACATAACCAAAAAAAAAAAAGCAAATTTGTAATAAGATAATATATTAACCTATGTTGTCCTGCCCCTCCATTAAGTTTTTGCCTTTTGATTGCTTGATTCTGCTGTGCCATATCAAGGACCCAGGGATCTTCAGCTTCGCATTTTATGATCTATCAAAGAATATCTATCAGAGATCAAATGAAAATAAAAAATACAATAATAATATAAAAAAGGTAAGTCGACAGACATTAAAGAGTAGTATAAAATTTTGGAATACCTCTCTCTTAAATGAGGATAGAGCAGATCTTCTTGTGATTTTAACGGTAGTTTTTGTTTTAATGCATGGTGTTGTATTTTTGTCTTATTAGTGTATGATCTAGATTAAAAAGGATCCTTAATTATGTTATGCCTGTGCGGAACTAGATTTTTATTACTTTTATTATTTTAAGAATTAGGCTAGATTTTTGTTCAATAATTTAGCTGGTGTTATCTGCTTCTTCTGAGGTCACCTCAAGGGTCCTGGACCAGTATGTACCGGATATTCAAAATACATAGTGGCATCAGTCAATGACTGTTCAAATTTGACTTGAACAACAAGTTAAGGTTAACAAGTTGTGTCAGTCAAGCTGGTTACCGAATGAAGGTCAGCGTCTTTCGTCTCCTCTTCTGAGCTCTTGACTCGAACTGCCCTGACCCTCTGAAATGTCTATAGCTCAGGCTCCTTAGGCCTTGTCAGAACAAGCCTTGGTCTCTGAATTGTCTGGGAAGAATCATCCTGAAGTGCAAATTCAACAATCAACAGTCTACTAAACTAAGTTCAGAGCAAAATGAAACTACCAATTTTTAATGACTGGTTAGTGGCATAAACTGGAACTTCCTTGGTTTCTTTCATATTTTTAAATCTTTTTTAAATTTTTAATGAGCACACTTGAACCACAAGATTCCACATTTCAGCAGCAAACAAAGAAACCAACCAATTCAAAATTCTGCAGTCTCAGGAATGATAAAATTACAAGAGGCAACAATTTCTAATTTTGACAAATTCCCAGGTCCCTTTTTCCTGATTCAAACCGCTTTATCACCTCAGCCACAGAAACAAATTTGTTTCCTGCTTAAAATGTATTGTTCAAAACAATTTGTATACCAAGAAAGCTAATTAAAATTTCAGATACAATATCATTGTTTTCTAAGATTTTACACACCTTAAAGTGAAGATGACACATCCTGAGTCCTCTTTGGAGCAGTACATTTGCGGGCCAAGTCAACTGGTTTGACATTTAATATTGTATTGACAATAAAAAGGAAAAGCATAACTTTTTAATAAGATAATATTAAAGTGGTGAATGAACACATAACCAAAAAAAAAAGCAAATTTGTAATACGATTATATATTAACCTATTTTGTCCTCCCTCTCCATCAAGTTTTTATCTTTTGACTGTTTGATTCTCCTGAGCCATATCATGGACCCAGGGTTCTTCAGCTTCCCACTTGATGATCTATCAAAGAATATCTATCAGACACCAAATGAAAATAAAAAAGATAATAATAATAATATAAAAAAAGGTAAATCGACAGACATTAAAGAGTAGTATAAAATTTTGGAATACCTCTCTCTTAAATGAGGATAGAGCAGATCTTCTTGTGATTTTAACGATAGTTCCTGTTTTAATCCATGGTGCTGTTTTTTCGTCTTATTGGTTTATGATCTAGATTAAAAAGGATCCTTAATTATGTTATGCCTGTGCAGAACTAGATTTTTTTTTAAAAAAAAAAAAATTCAATAATTAGGCTAGATTTTTATTCAATAATTTAGCTGGTGTTATGCGCTTCTTCTGAGGTCATCTCAAGGGTCCTGGACCAGTATGTACCGGATATTCGAAATACAATGGTGGCATCAGTCAATGATGATTCAAATTTGACTTGAACAAGAAGTTAAGGTTAACAAGTTAAGTCAGTCAAGCCGGTTACCGAATGAAGGTGTGCGTTTTTCGTCTCCTTATCTGAACCCTTGTGTCTACCCATGCAAGTGTCGCGACTTGGGTTTTGTACCTTCCTTGGTAGACCTGCTACAGACATACTCAATCAATTTCTTAGTACAAACACTAAAGTTTGGTTTAAGTTTCTGTTCCTTTTTGGACAGTAACTATTGTTCCTTGAAATAAGCAAACAATTGTCAACCAATATTGTAATTAAGATTTTGATTATTTTGAACAATTGTAATTTACTCCCAGCATTTACAAAATATTGGCAGATAACAACCAATCTATTAGGTAATGCTGGAAATGATTTACGCTCACAGGTAATTAACCCTTTCTCTTTTTCACAAAACCGTTGAGTAAAAAACATTGGCTTTTTAGTGACAAAGCTTGGTGTAATTTTCCGGTAACTAAAAAATATGCTGGGTATTAGTTTCCAATGGGAGAAACATCCAATAACAAGCAAATTCTACAAACGGCTACTCGCAGCATGCACTAAAGCTACCAATAAGATTTTTACCAGACTGAATCATAAAAGAAAAAAATATGCAACTTTGAGGGACAAAGGGATTTTCAAACATGGGAAGAGGCCGTGCACGAGGAACCATAGTTCATCTTAGCTGCTTCAGTGCCTTCCCTTCCTCCATCTTAAGATAATATAGAAATTTTGAAAGAAATTAGTTATTAATAAAGAGAATATGTATCTTGGTGACCAAACCCAAGTTCAAAATAAGAACGTACATATATAATTTCAAACACAAAAATAAATACCAGTTTGGCAGACTCGGCCTCCTCTCTGAGCCTTTTGTACATGACTTCTTTTTCCTTGATCTGAAAATTGGAAATAAAAATTCTTGTTAAACCATACTGTCAAAGGAAAGACACAAAGAGTAAAGCAGATAGTAAACTGAGTTAATGTAAGAAGAAAGTAAGAAGAAATTAAGTTAGTTTCGCTCACTTGAGAAGTCCTTTTGGAGTTGAACTGGGAACTCAAAAGAAGGTGTCTCCTCTCTTGATAATTCAGCCATAACACTATTTATTTATTTATTTAAAGAAAGTTGTTAAAATTAGATCTTAGGAGATTGAATTATAAAAGAATGTAACATTTCGGGGAATATTAATTATACCTCATTGGTTTGTTAGGTTCCTTGCTACAAGTCCCACATGTATCTCCACATGATGTAGGAACCTAAAATAATGCCCAAAAAGTAGATAACAAGATATATGTACATGTACTGTATTATAACAAGCGTGTCTTATATGCCTTATTATTAGCAAAACCTCAAAAGTCACAAAGTGATTCATGCTGGGTCTATCGATTGTGTATAATTTTTGCTGGTTAAAATGATTCATGCCTAATAGCAAAACCTCTAAAGCCACAAAGTACTTGACACCTAGTTTTTCAGTTTAAATGAGTGATTCCCAACTTTCAAATGAAATTGTGTTATTTTTTAACTGCTGGTTTGGTATCAACTAGATCAACCTGGAAAAATGCTGCCCAAGTCTCCTGTCAATTCCAAGTAAGGGATTTGGTACTTACACGGTCAAAGGAAATTGACTTTCGGCTTTCTATTTCTTCTCTCAAATCTTGATCTCTGGTCTCTTGAATTGCATTTCCTTGGCAAGCTCTATACAGATTAATAGTAAAAATATCAACAGAGAAGTTATAGACATAAGTTAATTAATTATAGAAATAAAATAAATTAATGTCCAAAAATAGAATCAACTCACCCAATTCTGCCATTTTGTTGCATATTCTGATCTTTAAGTTCTGCATCCTGCCATTAATGGTAATTGAAGAAGAATTAAAAAGGAAGATCGATATTAGAAATGAACCAAGATAAGAATTGAAATATTGCAACTAGAAAAGTAAAATCAAACATTATTATGATTGAAACCTTTTCGAGTTTCATCTCCACTTCATCGAAATTGCATAACGTCTCAATTTCAACAGAACGCTCCTTCTAAAATGTAAATTTCAACAAGGTAAGCATAACTTTCGCATATTGAAGAGAGAAATGAAAGGAACATAGAAATTTCAACTAAATAAGCTAAGAAATCGCAACAAATCTCCACCAAATTTTAACCAAAATCAGAGGAAGAGAACAAACTTACCTAGACGAACTTGATTTTACGAAATCGAAGGTGGCTAGGGTTTCGAGGCGAACATGTCGGAGAGTCGTGCTTCTAGGGTTAGAATCGTCGGATTTTCTCTGTCGCTTCCTCTTTCTCTCTCGATCTAGGGTTAGAATCGCCTATCGCTTTCTCTTTCTCTCTCTCTCTCTCTCTCTCTCTCTCTCTCTCTCGATCCTCTTTCGCTCTCGATCTAGGGTTAGAATCGCCTGTCTTTCTTTCTCTCTCTTTTTCTTTCGGCTGTACGGACGAGACGAAGCACGCGGAGATTCTGACCCAGACGCCATGTCTCAATCTGTTGATCTTTCTCTCACTTCACTCTCTCTCTCTCTCATCGCTCGCTCGCTTTCTTTCTTTCTTTCTATCGAACTATTCAATGGAGGAAATGGTTAATGCCTTAATGGTGAGTTGGTTTATTGGGGTCATTAATTAGTAGACGAAAGGAATGTTTGAAACCTCTAACGGTCGGATTAACGATTAAGAAATTACCAAGAAAGGTTAACACCGACCTTTGGGCGTTGCTTTCATCACACGCCTTAATTAATGGACAAAATTAACCCTGCTTTTATACTCCAAGTCCAAGCGCCTCCCCTCTTCGTACCGAAAATATGACCAGTCTTAATTTTGTATTTAGACTGTTAAACCTTGCATATGACATTTCCGACCTTTCTCACATGTTTTCAACTTTTCTTTTCCTGCTGAAGTCTTAATACAATAGTAATAATTAAAGCACCGCTAAAAAAATGATTCGATAGTAAAATCAAATATAATTCAGAGACCCGTTTGAAAAAATAATATATTTTCAACAATGAAATTTTTACATATCATACGTTCTCTAATGACATAATGAATATTATATTTTTTTACACTTATTATAAATTTGAAGATTTGTTGCACCAAAATTAATAATAATTAAGAAAAAAAAAGTAATGAAACATTTAAAAGCATCAAATTGAATGAACCGTTTTGCAATATTTTGCTACTTTACATACAACCACAAAAATATCACAATTAGTAAAAACTCAACATTTTTATTTATTTTTTTTATCTATTTAATTACAAATATGTTTGCGTTGAAGACTTGTTAATTAGCCTTGTGATCTTAACTAGCAAGGCTGATGCAAGATGGCATATAAACGATATATACCTAGCATCAGTGGTCACTAAACTAAACAGATCATACAATATTAATAAGATGGAACAGATGTACAAATTCCAATCTTGCATAGCAACCCAGCCTTCAAAAAAAAAAAACAAGTAGTGGCGGATTTAGAGTATGTTTAAGCCCTGACACAATAATAAAATAAAAATAATTAATTTTGAAAAAGTATAATAAATAATAAGTTTAACATAAAAGGTCATTTTGACCCACTTAATTGTATTATTACAAAATAATTATTTTCATAATGCTAACTTTTTGTCTCTGTCTCTATATTGAACACCAAAAATACAAAAAGGTAAATTATTTTAAAGTTTATATTATAATAAATATATCATTGAATTTAACTCTATTAATCAAACAATAGAAATTAAAGGATGATTAATTGAATCATTGTGTCTGCAACTATATAAATTGAATTGAGCGTTGGAAAGTTAATAAAAGTTCAAACACATATAAATGGCTGACATTACACAGATTTTCCTAGAACCAGTAACCAAAAAATAGGCCTCGACTGCCTGACTGGTAGGTATATAAACAACCTAAATTTCTCCTGCTCTTCTTCAACGTAAATCCAGAGTCAGTTACCTCTATTCGTCTGGTAAAAGATTCCCTCTCTCATCCTCTTCTGCTCTTTTTTTCATGCTTCATACAGTGAAACATGGAGGCTTATCTGATTCAGAACGAAACACATACACGCACAGGCTTATACAAAATACAACAGGAAAATATATTCAGATCAACCCAAATTGAAATAAGAGAAATTGAAATGCGGGACTGATGAACTATGAACCAGACATGTAACAGATAAATAATAGAAGGGAGGGCATTTTCTTCTGTTGAATTTTATTTGTCATTAATTGATCACCTACAACATCATAAATACAATAAAAAAAAATGTCGAAATTTTAATGAATAAACATTCAATTTTAAATTTTATATTAAAAATTTTTTTAAAAACAAAGTTATGATGGATAAATATCAAATTTCACCAATTAAATAATTCATTTCTTAATTCGTGAATATTGTAATGCATCAGTTGTAATTCGCAAAAGAAAAAACATTCTTTCTGACTTTCTGCTTTTTCGAATATAGAAAGGAAAAAAAAAAAAAAAAAAACAGTCTCTCCGACTCACTATCCACTTCAGAAAACTAAAAACCCCACTTCTCTCTCTCTCTCTACCAAAACCCATGGCAACAGGAATGTACCAAAACGACGACGAAAAAACCTACACCTTTCCCGCCGACGACATTATCACCACCGTCACCTCCTCCGGCGCCGCCGTCGCCAACTGGATCGCCACCACGCGCCAACTCAACCAGCACCGCCTCGAGTGGCGCCCCACCTTCCAGCGTGGCGGTGATGTCAATTTCAACATTGTACCAATAAAACAAAAGAAATGCAGAATTCAATTGCCTGAGCAGAGTGTTAATTTCATATATTTTTTTTAATTTAACCTTATAGTTGATTAGCCATGATCTTTAAAGCCAATGATTAGTGGAAATATCAGATTGAAAGGTTAGACTCTGTTGAGTGTTGATAGAGGGCCAAAGTGGATAACACCACATGGTAGATTTACTTTTCTTTTTACTAAACATGGTTTTATCATTTAGAAGAAACCATCCTTTCCGGTGCATAAATCCCTGCTAAATTATTGTCTAGATTTACACTTTTATGTTGCAATATATTATATACGGAAGCACTTCGGACTTGTTGGTCAGACTTGTTTAAATAAAGGATCTCAAGTAGCAAAAGTTAATTACTTGCCTATCGGGAATTTCTATTGGCAACATTATTTTTACTTCATGAATCTAAAAAGAAAACATTATTTTTACTTGCTACGACATATCTTTGACAAAATTAACTTTGAGATGAATTACGAAAATCTAATGTTCAATCACTAGACCAGCGTATATGAGGATAATTTAGTTATTGGGACATGAAAATATGTTATGAGGATAATTTAGTTATTTGGACATGAAATATGTCACAGGAAGTAAAATTGTCAATAGCAATTCCATTCTGTACTTTCGCTTTCTCAATATCTGAAGAGAGATATTTGCAGACGAATTTTTTTCGCTATTCTTAATTTTTTTGGAAATTATGTTTGCTATTTTAGAAAAGATATAAATTATTCTTTGAATAAATTAAAATTTTCCTTCATTCTTTTAAATTATTATGGTGGTGATTGTTATTATATATTGAATGTTAGTAACGGACTAACGGCAACAATAGCAATAATGCATTTGGAGTAAAAATAGTATTAAGAATGTCATTAAAATTACTGTTATGTTATTAATTTATTATATTTATATTGAATTAAGATGATAACTACTAGAAAACAAAATGAATGATGTTTATAATAAGGATTAAAATTAAAATTTTTGTTCTATCCACGAGTTAGAAAGTTCTTTTGAACTTTTCTGTACACATTGTCTCTATTTCTTTTTTCTTTTCTACAAAATTTACGAAAGATTCTCTTTGCTAACTATAATGACTAAAAGAAATTGGAGATTATAAAGTATTTATTAAATAATAATAAAAAATAAATGCGAAGCGTCTCTCCGGTTGTCAATAACTTGTAATGCAAAATTTTGGGGATGTCTAGGGTCTTCTTATCAATCCAGCCAAATCAAAACTTTGGTTCTCAAAAAGCTGCACCCAGGGCGAAGTTCGAATGGTGCGCAACACACTCAAAGCGGGCAGAGCAGGAACTGATGAGAAGTACCTGGGAGCACTACTTTCACATAAAAACTGTGCCAAGCAGACTGGACTCATGCTACTCAACAAACTGAAGACAAAGCTCACTGGCTGGAGATCTAATATGCTATCGCATGCGGGGAGACTTGTCCTGCTTAAATCTGTGCTAATGAGCATCCCGGTGTACTTCATGAGCCTTGAAGTTATACCGGTTGGACTGATAAGGCAAATGGAGAGCATCATAGCGAAGTCCTTTTGGGGGAAAACTGATAAAACAAGGTACCTAGCTTTTGTTTCTTATGGTAAAATATGTCAGCCTTTAGAAAAAGGAGGCCTGGGGGTGAGGCAATTAAAATAGATCTTTTGGGGAAGCTCTCTTTATGAAGATAGTTTGGGATATGATGAGTAATAAAGATAAAATCTGGGTGAAAGTGTGTAGGGGAAAATATTATCAGCACTTGGGTTTTTGGAGGGCTATAAATGTTAATGGAACAAGTTAAGTTTGGCGCCAAACTGTTAAACTGAGGGATTTTTTCAAACAAAATGTGAAATGGCGAATTGTGGATGGCCGGTCAGTTGAGGCACTATCACAACCGTGGTACTCAGGATGGGAGATAGCAGACCATACTTCAAGGGCGAATAGGAGGGTTACAGTAGGGGATTTATTTGATTTTGAGGGTGACCAGTGGAAATATGAAGAGCTAACATCCTTAATGGGTCAGGATACTGCACAGCACATAGTGCAAACTGTGGAGAAGCCAAGAAAAGTGCCAGGGCTGAAGGATCACCTAATTTGGGACTGCACAAAGTCAGGCCAGTATTTAGTGAAGGAGGGGTACAATTGTCTTATTCAAGAATGGGCATGCAGGGTGCTGATATTTCATGGAAGCATGTGTGGACCTGGAAAAAGGTGGTGCCAAAAGTAAGAATGTTTATGTGGAGATTACTCAGCAATGCCTTACCTTTGGCACAAAATTTACATTGCCGCATAAACAACATCTCTCCTATGTGTCAAAGATGTAATCAGGAAAATGAGTTTGCTACTCATTGCTTCTTCTTTTGTCAAGGGTCAAGAATGGTGTGGTTTGCAGGAGAATTGGGAATAAGAACAGATGATTTACCACTAAACATAGTTGAGGCAGTGCTACACATAACCCAAGGAATGAGAGTGAAGATCAGATCAGCACTGTATGCTATACCCTGTGGGAAATTTGGTTGGCCAGGAATGATGCATTATTCCAACATGCACCTTTTCAGCCTATAGCGGTCTGCAAGAAGGTGAATGTTTGGAAAATGGGAGAAAGTCAAGACACACACAGGCTAACACAAGATAACCTTCTCATACCTTATGATATTCGAATAGAGGGTTGGCAAATTGTAATTGATGCGTCGTGGGATGCAACACACAAAGCAGGCATAGCATTCCTTGCCTATCATGCAGGAAGATTAAAATGGATACAGTTGGAGTGTATAGAGGCGGATGACCCGTTTCAAGCAGAAGCAATAGCTATGAAGAGAAGTGTGGAGTGGTTAAGGCAATTACCCCAGGAAGATGGTGCACAGATTATACAAATTTTCTCCGATTGCATTAATCTGATTAGTGCAGTCCAGGAAAAAAACTTGCATGAATTGCCATCCTGGAAGGCCTTACAAACAGTTGCAGAGATAATAGATGAGATATGTAGGTCTAACACAAACATTGACTTGATGCACGTGAGGAGAGAAGCTGTTAAGCCGGCTCATGTTTTGGCAAACAAGGCTAGAAGGATGAGAGTGAATTATCAAGGGCGACCATCAATGGCAATTATGCAAGAGAATGGAATCGGAATGAATTTAGATGGAAGGTTTTTTCAGCAGGTTCAGGAGGCACCGCCTTGATTTTTTATTTTTCTCTAGATACACTCACCCCTTTTTGCTTAGTTGGTTTTTCTTTTTGTTTAGTAGTTGGTAGTGTAGTTTTCAATTATGATCAGCTGTCTTAGTTTTTTCTTTTATCTACGTTTCTATTTGTTTGTTCAGGGGTGAGGTTTTACTGTTGTTAGGCTGGCTCCAGGAGGAGTTGTATTTGATTTCCTTTTGTATCGAATGCTTTATTTAATGGCAAGCCCATGGGCATTTCATCAAAAAAAAAAAAAAAAAACTTGTAATGCAAGAAACTTTCTGCACTCTCTGAACAAGCCTAGCATCGTACTGTCCCATCTGTCATAGGCGCGCTGAACTCTATGGGGCCGTTTGGATGGGGCTAGGAATAGCCAATTCCTAGGAATTTGCTATTCCTAGACATAAATCTCTCTCACAAAGTTACACACTTCCCAATATTTTCCGCCTAGGAATAGACTACTCCTCTTATTCCTATTCCTAGGCGGAAAATATTGGGAAGTGTGTAACTTTGTGAGAGAGATTTATGTCTAGGGATAGCAAATTCCTAGGAATTGGCTATTCCTAGCCCCATCCAAACGGCCCCTATAAGGCATAGCCGCACAGGTTTTGTCTCCACTCTGGTCAAACTTTGAATTTTAGCCTTTTTTAACTAATAATTAAACCGGATAATCCCTGTTATCTTATACTATTGCCAAAATTTTCTCCTCAAAAGTACTGTCATGTTGTAAGAAAAAAAAATACCTGTCTTATATACTACAATGTGTCAATGTATGTATATTCGTACGCACTGTATAAATTGATTATCTTACAGATAGCGGTTCCAAGGTGCCACATTTCCATTATTAGCCAGCTACCTTTTGCTAACTAACCCCGGCTAGTTGTACCCAGGAAAACAATATACGAACATGAATAAGCATCTTTTTTTATTACAGTATTTACCCAAATGAAAATAAAGAAGATACAATAGAAAAATAGAAACTGTTAACTTCCTCTCAAACTTCAGCATCTAATATGTACCAACAAAGGATATAAGAGTAGGGGATTCGAATTTGATAAGTTTTTTATATATATCTGAAAAATATCTTCAATATTCTAGCAAGATCTACGACCCATATAAGGAAATTAGAATCCAATGTAAACTTACCAACTGTATTTCCTGCTTCGAAATTGGAGTTCACATTGATGGAATTATGTTAAAAAAAAAAATCATTTCTCTTCTTACATATCTAAGAAAATATTTCTATTTCTTATATGTATTATTTAAATGATTCACTAACGGACAGTCAAATCAAACCTATTTCTTGTTTTCAGAAATAATAAATATAATAGCGGTTCCAAGGTTAATTTACACATTTCCGTTGTTTGATACTATCATAGATATACCTACACTATACTATATTACTACATCAAGAAGTAAATTATAAGAAGGCTTGAGAAAAACTTTTATACATCGAAAATTACAAATATGCTTGCGTTGAAGACTTGTTAATTAGCCTTGTGATCTTAACTAGCAAGGCTGATGCAAGATGGCATATAAAAGATATATACCTAGCATCAGTGATCACTAAACTAAACAGATAATCCAATATTAATAAGATGGAACAGGATGTACAAATTCCAATCTTGCATAGCAACAAGTAGTGGCGGATTTGGATGTGTCGTGAATAAGCATGAATAGATCTATTCATGAATAAGAGTGTGAATATAATTCGGTGAAGAATAGACCTATTCATGAATAGAAAAATGTTGTTTGGATGGTATGTTTAGAACAAGAATAGAAAAAAAGAATATAATTATGATTTATTTTGTTTTTTTTTAACAACAATTTTAATGAAATGCACTTTGTTTTAACATTGCGTCCATTGTTTGTAATAATAATGATGATGATGATGATGATGATAACAATAGTATTAACGTTATAATAATAACATAATATTTGAATAAATACAAAGTATTTATTTTTTGCAAAAAAATAAATAATATTAAATAATAATAATATTCAAATTCAAAATAATAGTGGATAAGCAAAAAGTTATAACAGTACAGATCATCTTACTTAATATAATATTAACACTAACAATAAGATAGGCAACGATTAGAATCAGTAAAATAACTTTCTCTCTCTTCGGACCATTAAAAAACTAATAAGAGATATTCCAGAAGAGGAGGAAGAAGGTGGGAAGAAGCCCCTCTTCCGAGAATATCTTCTTCCGACAAATAGTTGGAAGAGGAGGAAGAAACACTCGGAAGAAGCAAAACTGAATAAACAACAATTTTTTCTCTCTCCGTGATCAATGTGGTGAATGAATTAAAAAATAACTTTTTCTCTCTCTCCAGCGAGGTGGCGACCCATGTATAATTAATGTATTAAATGGACACTCACCTACCTAATATTGCATTCCTCAATTCAACCCATCTGATTTCTTCTCAATATTACATTTTCTTATTGAATTTATAATTTTAATACATATGCATATTAAAAAGGTAATAATTTTGTTATTTCTTACTGTAATATTTAAACTGATATTGTTTTCTTAATTCATAAAATAAATATATTAATTAAAGATGAAATCTTTGCGAACATATAACGAAAATGATTATCGAAACCTAGAAGCAGTGAACTTTGTTGGCGAGTGAAGTAACGTGCAATTAATTAATTATTAACATAAAGAAATAATAACTTTATTTTTATAATATTACTATTAGTAGTAATTAATATTTAATTATTTAGTAATTAATATCTAATTATTTTTATAATCAGTAGAAATAACATTATAATCTTTATTATGCAATAACAAATATTAAAATGAATAAATACACAATAATAAATTAGAAATTAGTTGGATAGTATAAACAAATGATTTTTTATTATAATAATATTATTATTTATTAAAATTTTAATTATTTTTTAAAATATTATAATAATAATAATATTATTATTATTATTATTAATAGTATTATTATTATTAGTGTTAAATAATAATATATTTTCTCCCATGACCCATGACAATTATTTATATTTATTTTATTATAAATATTTTAATTGCTTTATTATATGTATATTAATATTATAATATTATAATAATTACAATATTGATTATTTTATAATATTCTTATTATTACTTATTTTATTATTATAATTATTAATATTAAATAATAATAATTAATTATTCCATTTAAAAGTACAAAAGTTAGTTGAAAAAAATAAAAAGACAAATGATTATTTTAATTCAACTCTTCCATTCCTTATTCCTAACTCATCATCCAAACAACATTTTTTCTTTCTGGAATAACACTATTCCCACTCTTTCTAATTTTTCTTTCCGGAATCCTTCTTCCTTCTTTATTCTTAGCTCATCCAAACACACCCAGTAGTTGCAGAGATAGGCGGCAGGCTATCCTTAGGATCTTCCCTTTTACATCTCCAATCTATACCTTTCTAAATATAAGACTTTATTCTTTTTCTCACATCCTTTAAAAAAAAAGAAGCATTTTTCTTAACCAACATCTGCTGCATATGATGTGACTGATAAAAAAAAAAGAAAAGTATCCAAATCTGAAACAATCACCCCTAAATCAATTCAATAAAAGTATAAAACAAGTCTTGTTTTGACATATGCTCAAAGATTTTCTTACCAGGTTCTTTTCTGGATTCATTCTAAGTAATTTCATCACAATAATCTACATTTAAACTCATTATACTAACTAGAATATGATTCATATCTTGTTTATTAAAAAGGAATGGATTATACATGGTAATAATGCATATAAAGTGCAAATAATGCAATTATGAGTATCATTTGAACATTTCAATCATTTCTGGATTCATTCTAAATAATTTCATCACAATAATCTACATTTAAACTCATTATACGGTCTAGAATATGATTTATATCTTGTTTATTCAAAAATATTGGAATATAAATGGTAATTACGCATATAAAGTGCAAATAATGCAATTCTGAGTATAATTTTCAGCATTTCAATCGTTTTTGGATGCATTCTAAGTCATTTCATAACAATAATCTACATTTAAACTCATTATACTGTCTAGAATAAGATTCATATCTTGTTTATTCAAAAAGATTGAATTATTCATGGTAATTACGTATATAAAGTACAAATAATGCAATTCTGAGTATCATTTTGAGCAGTATATTCGTTTCTGGATTCATTCTAAGTCATTTTATCATAATAATATACATTTAAACTCATTATACTGTCTAGAATATGATTCATATCTTGTTTATTAAAAAAGATTGGATTATACACGTTAATTACTCATATAGAGTGCAAATAATGCAATTCTGAGTATCATTTTGAGCATTTCAATCGTTTCTGGATTCATTCTAACTCATTTAATCACAATAATCTACATTTAAACTCATTATATTGTCTATAATATGATTCATATCTTGTTTATAAAAAAGATTGGATTATATACTGTAATTACGCATATAAAATGCAAATAATGTAATTCTTTGTATCATTTGAGCATTTCAATCGTTTCTGGATTTATTCTAAGTCATTTCATCACAATAATCCACATTTAAACTCATTTTACCATCTATAATATGATTAATATCTTATTTATTCAAAAGATTGGATTATACATGGTAATTACACATATAAAATGTAAATAATACAATTCTGAGTGTCATTTGAGCATTTCAATAATTTCTGGATTCATTCTAAGTCATTTCATCACAATAATCTACATTTAAAATCACTATACTGTCTATAATGAGATTCATATCTCGTTTATTAAAAAAGATTGGATTATGTATGTTAATTACGCATATAAAGTGCAAATAATGCAATTCCGAGTATCATTTAAACATTTCAACCATTTCTGGATTTATTCTAATTCATTTCATCACAATAATCTATATTTAAACTAATTATATTGTCTAGAATATGATTCAAATCCTGTTTATTTAAAAAGATTGGATTATACATGGTAATTACGCATATAAAGTGCAAATAATGCAATTCTGAGTGTAATTTGAGCATTTCAATTGTTTCTGGATTCATTCTAAGTCATTTCTCCAGAATAATGTACATTTAAACTCATTATACTGTCTAGAATATGATTCATATCTTGTTTATTAAAAAGATTGGATTATACATGGTAATTATGCATATAAAGTGCAAATAATGCAATTATGTGTGTCATTTGAGCATTTCAATTGTTTCTGGATTCTTTCTAAGTCATTTAATCACAATAATCTATATTTAAACTCATTATACTATCTAGAATATGAATCATATCTTGTTTATTCAAAAAGATTGAATTATACATGGTAATTACGTATATAAAGTGCAAATAATGCAATTCTGAGTGTCATTCGAGCATTTCAATCATTTCTGGATTCATTCTAAGTCATTTTAGCACAATAATATACATTTAAACTAATTATACTGTCTTCAATATGATTCATGTCTTGTTTTATAAAAAAGATTGGATTTTACATGGTAATTATGCATATAAAGTGCAAATAATGCAATTATGTGTGTCATTTGAGCATTTCAATTGTTTCTGGATTCTTTCTAAGTCATTTAATCACAATAATCTATATTTAAACTCATTATACTATCTAGAATATGAATCATATCTTGTTTATTCAAAAAGATTGAATTATACATGGTAATTACGTATATAAAGTGCAAATAATGCAATTCTGAGTGTCATTCGAGCATTTCAATCATTTCTGGATTCATTCTAAGTCATTTTAGCACAATAATATACATTTAAACTAATTATACTGTCTTCAATATGATTCATGTCTTGTTTTATAAAAAGATTGGATTTTACATGGTAATTACGCATATAAAGTGCAAATATTGCAATTCTGAGTGTCATTTGAGCATTTCAATCATTTCTGAATTAATTCTAAGTCATTTCATCACAATAATCTACATTTAAACTCAGTATACTGTCTAGAATATGATTCATGTCTTTTTTATTAAAAAAGATTGGATTTTACATGGTAATTACGGATATAAAGTGCAAATATTGCAATTCTGAGTGTCATTTGAGCATTTCAATCATTTCTGAATTAATTCTAAGTCATTTCATCACAATAATCTACATTTAAACTCAGTATACTGTCTAGAATATGATTCATATCTTATTTTTTCAAAAAGAATGGATTATATATGGTAATTACGCATATAAAATGCAAATAATGCAATTCTGAGTGTCATTTGGGCATTTCAATCGTTTCTAGATTCATTCTAAGTCATTTCATCACAATAATCTACATTTAAACTCATTATACTCTCTAGAATATGATTCATATCTTTTTTTTTTTAAAAAAAAGAATGGATTATACATGGTAATTACGAAAATAAAGTGCAAATAATGCAATTCTGAGTGTTATTTGAGCATTTTAATCGTTAATGGATTAATTCTAAGTCATTTTCACACAATAATCAACATTTGAACTCACTATACTGTCTAAAATATGATTAATATCTTGTTTTTTCAAAAAGAACGGATTTTACACTATTATTACGCATATAATGCGCAAATAATGCAAATTCTGAGTATCATTTGATAATTTCAATCGTTTCTGGATTCATTCTAAGTTATTTCATCACACTAATTTACATTTCAAATCATTATACTGTCTAGAATATGATTCATATCTTGTTTTTTCAAAAAGAATGGATTAGACATTGTAATTACGCATATGAAATGCAAATAATGCAATTCTGAGTGTCAATTAAGCATTTTAATCGTTTCTGGATTCATTCTATATCATTTGCTCACAATAATCTACATTTAAACTCATTATACTGTCTAGAATATGATTCATATCTTGTTTTTTTCAAAAAGAATGGATTATACATGGTAATTACGCATATAAAATGCAAATAATACAATTCTGAGTGTCATTTGAGCATTTCAATCGTTTATGGATTCATTCTAAGTAATTTCATCTCAATAATGTACATTCAAACTCATTATATTGTCTAGAATATGATTCATATCTTGTTTATTCAAAAGGATTGGAATATACATGGTAATTACGCATATAAAGTGCAAATAATGCAATTCTGAGTATCATTTTGAGCATTTCAATCGTTTCTGGATTAATTCTAATTCATTTCATCACAATAATCTATATTTAAACTCATTATACTATCTAGAATATGATTCTTATCTTGTTTATTGAAGGAGAGTAGATTATACATGGTAGTTACACATATAAAGTGCAAATAATGCAATTCTGAGTATCATTTGTGCATTTCAGTCGTTTATGGATTCATTCTAAGTCATTTTATCTCAATAATGTACATTTAAACACATTATACTGTCTAGAATATGATTCATATTTTGTTTATTCAAAAAGATTGGATTGTACATGATAATTACGCATATAATGAGCAAATAATGCAATTCTTAGCATCATTATAGCATTTCAATCCTTTCTGGATTCATTCTAATTCATTTCAACAAAATAATCTACATTTAAAATCATTATATTGTTTAGAATATGATTCATATCATGTTTATTCAAAAAGATTGGATTATACATGGTAATTACGCATATAAAGTGCAAATAATGCAATTCAGAGTATCGTTTGAGCATTTCAATCGTTTCTGGATTAATTCTAAGTCATTTCCATACAATAATCTACATTTAAACTCATTATACTGTCTAGAATATGATTCATATTTTGTTTATTGAAAAAGATTTGATTATACACTGTAATTACGCATATAACGAGCAAATAATGCAATTCTTAGTATCATTATAGCATTTCAATCCTTTCTGGATTCATTCTAATTTATTTCATCAAAATAATCTACATTTAAAATTATTATATTGTCTAGACTATGATTCATATCATGTTTATTCAAAAAGATTGGATTATACATGGTAATTACGCATATAAAATGCAAATAATGCAATTCTGAGTATCATTTGAGCATTTCAATCGTTTCTGGATTAATTCTAAATCATTTCCACACAATAATCTACATCTAAACTTATTATACTGTCTAGTATATCATTCATATCATGTTTTTTCAAAAAGATTGGATTATACATGATTATTACGCATATAATGTGCAAATAATGCAATTCTGAGTATAATTTGAGCATTTCAATAGTTTCTGGATTCATTCTAAGTTATTTGATCACAATAATCTACATTTAAAATCATTATACTGTTTAGAATATGATTCATATCTTGTTTTTTAAAAAAGAATGGATTAGGCATGGTAATTATGCATATGAAATGCAAATAATGCAATTTTGAGTTTAATTGAGCATTTCAATCGTTTCTGGATTCATTCTAAGTCAATTACTCACAATAATCTACATTTAAACTCATTATACTCTCTAGAATATGATTCATATCTTTTTTTTCAAAAAGATTGGATTATACATAGTAATTACGCATATAATGAGCAAATAATGCAATTCTGAGTATCAATTTGAGCATTTCAATCGTTTCTGGATTAATTCTAAGTCATTTCATCAATATAATTTACATTTATACTCATTATTCTCTCTAGAATATGATTTATATCTTGTTTATTCAAAAAGATTGGAATATGCATGGTAATTATGCATAAAAATGGCAAACAATGCATATCTGAGTATCATTTTGAGCATTTCAATCGTTTCTGGATTCATTCTATGTCATTTCAACACAATAATCTACATTTAAACTCATTATACTGTCTAGAATATGATTCGAGTCTTCTTTATTAAAAAAAGATTGTATCTTGCTTGGTAATTACGCATATAAATTGCAAATAATGCAATTCTAAGTGTTATTTGAGCATTTCAATCATTTCTGGATTCATTATAAGTCATTTCATCACAATAATCTACATTTAAACTCATTATATTATTTATAATATGATTCATATCTTATTTATTGAAAAATATTGGATTATACGTGGTAATTACGCATAAAAAATACAAATAATTCAATTCTGAGAATCATTTGAGCATTTCAATCGTTTATGGATTAATCCTAATTCATTTCATCAATATAATCTACATTTAAAATCATTGTACTGTCTAGAATATGATTCAAATCTGGTTTATTAAAAAAGATTGGATTATAAATGTTAATTACGAATATAAAGTGCAAATAATGCAATTCTGAGTGTCATTTGAGCATTTCAATCGCTTCTGGATTCATTCTAAGTCATTTCATCACAATAATCTACTTTTAAACTCATTATACTGTTTGTAATATGATTCAAATCTTGTTTCTTCAAAAAGATTTTGTTATACACGTTAATTACGCATATAATGTGCTAATAATGCAATTTTGAGAATCATTTGAGAATTTCAATCATTACTGGATTCATTCTAAGTCATTTACTCACAATAATCTGCATTTAAACTCATTATACTATCTAGAATATGATTCATATCTTGTTTATTCAAAAAGATTGAATATACATGGTATAATTACACATACAAAGTGCAAATAATACAATTCTTAGTATCATTTTTAGCATTTCAATCGTTGCTGGATTCATTCAAAATTATTTCGTCACTATAATCTCCATTTAAACTCAATATACTGTCTAGAATATGATTCATATCTTGTTTACTCGAAAAGATTGGATTATACATGATAATTACGCATATAAAGTGCAAATAATGCAATTCTGAGTGTCATTTGAGAATTTCAATCGTTTCTGGATTCATTCTAAGTCATTTCATTTCAATAATCTACATTTAAACTCATTATACTGTTTTGAATATGATTGATATCTTGTTTTTTCAAAAAGGATGGATTATACACGGCAATTACGCATATAAAATGTAAATAATGCAATTCTGAGTGTCATTTGGACATTTCAATCGTTTCTAGATTAATTCTAAGTCATTTTGTCAAAATAATCTACATTTAAACTCATTGTACTGTCTAGAATATGGTTCATAAATTTTTTTAATAAAAAAGAATGGATTATACATGGTAATTACGTATATAAAGCTCAAATAAGGCAATTCTGATTGTTATATGAGCATTTTAATCGTTTCTGGATTCATTCTATGTTATTTCATCAAAATAATCTACATTTAAAATCATTATATTGTCTAGAATATGATTCATATCTTGTTTATTCAAAAATATTGGATTATAAATGGTAATTACACATATAAATTGCAAATAATCCAATTCTGAGTGTTAATAGAGTATTTCAATCGTTTCTGGATTCATTCTAAGTTATTTCATCACAATAATCTACATTTAAAATCATTATACTATCTAGAATTTGATTCATATCTTGTTTTTTCAAAAAGAATGGATTAGACATGGTAATTACGCGTATGAAATGCAAATAATGCAATTCTGAGTGTCAATTAAGTATTTTAATCGTTTCTGGATTCGTTCTATATCATTTACTCACAATAATCTACATTTAAACTCATTATATTGTCTAGAATATGATCCATATCTTGTTTTTAGAAAAAAATGGATTAGACATGGTAATTACGCATATGAAATGCAATTAATGTAATTTTTAGTGTCAATTAAGAATTCTAATCGTTTCTGGATTCATTCAATGTCATTTACTCACAATAATCTATCTTTAAACTCTTTATACTGTCTCGAATATGATTCATATCTTGTTTTTTTCAAAAAGAATGGATTGGATTAGGTAATTAAGCATATGAAATGCAAACAATGCAATTCTGACTGACAAATAAGCATTTCAATCGTTTCTGGATTCATTCTAAATCATTTACTCACAAGAATCTACATTTAAACTCATTATACTGTCTGGAATATAATTCATTTCTTGTTTATTTAAAAAGATTGGATTATACATGGTAATTATGGATATAAAATCCATATATTGCAATTCTGAGTATCTTTTGAGCATTTCAATCATTTCTGAATTCATTCTAAATCTTTTCATCAATATAATCTACATTTAAAATCATTATACCGTCTAGAATATGATTCAAATCTTGTTTATTTAAAAAGATTGGATTTTACATGGCAATTACGCATATAAAGTGCAAATATTACAATTCTGAGTGTCATTTGAGCATTTCATTCATTTCTGGATTAATTCTAAGTCCTTCCAACACAATAATCTACATTTAAACTAATTATACTGTCTAGAATATGATTCATATATTTTATATTCAAAAATATTTTATTGTACGTAGTAATTATGCATATAAAGTGTAAATAATGCAATTCTGAGTGTCATTTGAGCATTTCAATCGTTTCTGAATTAATTCTAATTCATTTCATCACAATAATCTATATTTAAACTCATTATACTGTCTAGAATATGATTCTTATGTTGTTTATTCAAAAAGAGTAGATTACACATTGTATTTACGCATATAAAGTGCAAATAATTCAATTCTGAGTGTCATTCGAGTATTTGAATCATTTCTGAATTCATTCTAAGTCATTTTATCTCAATAATTTACATTTGCACTTATTATACTGTCTCTAATATGATTCATATCTTGTTTGTTCAAAAAGATAGGAATATACAAGGTAATTACACATATAAACTGCAAATATTGCAATTTCGAGTATCATTTTAAGCATTTCAATCGTTGCTGGATTCATTCTAAGTCATTTCAACACAATAATCTACATTTAAACTCATTATACTGTCTAGAATATGATTCATATCTTCTTTATTGAAAACGATTTGATTATACAAGGTAATTACACATAAAAAGTGCAAATAATGCAATTCTGAGTATCATTTGAGCATTTCAATCGTTTCTGGATAAATTCTATTTCATTTCATCACAATAATCTATATTTAAACTCATTATACTCTCTACAATATGATTCATATCTTGTTTATTCAAAAAGAGAGTATTAAACATGGTAATTACACATATAAAATGCAAATAATTCAATTCTGAGTGTCATTTGAGCATTTCAATCGTTTATGGATTCATTCTAAGTAATTTCATCTCAATAATGTACATTTAAAATCATTATACTGACTAGAATATGATTCATATCTTGTTTATTCAAAAAGATTAGAATATACATGGTAATTACGCGTATAAAATGCAAATAATGCAATTCTGAGTATCATTTTGAGCATTTCAATCGTTTCTGGATTAATTCTAATTAATTTCATCACAATAATATATATTTAAACTCATTATACTGTCTATAATATGATTCTTATCTTGTTTATTAAAGGAGAGTAGATTATACATGGTATTTACACATATAAAGTGCAAATAATGCTATTCTGAGTATCATTTGAGCATTTCAATTATTTATGGATTCATTCTAAGTCATTTCATCTCAATAATATACATTTAAACTCATTATACTGTCTAGAATATGATTCATATCTTGTTCATTCAAAAAGATTGGATTATACATGGTAATTACACATATAGCGAGCAAATAATGCAATTCTTAGTATCATTATAGCATTTCAATCCTTTCTGGATTCATTATAATTCATTTCGACAAAATAATCTACATTTAAAATCATTATATTGTCTAAAATATGATTCATATCATGTTTATTCAAAAAGATTGGATTATACATGGTAATTACGCATATAAAGTGCAAATAATGCAATTTTGAGTGGCATTTCAGCATTTCAATCTTTTCTGGATTCATTCTAAGTTATTTCATCACAATAATCTACATTTAAAAACATTATACTATCTAGAATATGATTTAAATCTTGTTATTTTAAAAAAGAATGGATTGGACATGGTAATTACGCATATGAAATGCAAATAATGCAATTCTGAGTGTCATTTGAGCATTTCAATGATTTCTAGATTAGTTCTATGTCACTTCCACACAATAATATACATTTAAACTCATTATACTGTCTAGAATATGATTCATATATTTTTTTTTCAAAAAGGTTTTGTTATACATGGTAATTACGCATATAAATTGCAAATAATACAATTCTGAGTATCAATTGGGCATTTCAATCATTTCTGGATTCTTTTTAAGTAATTTCACCAATATAATCTAAATTTAAATTCATTATCCTGTCTAGAATATAATTCATATGTTGTTTATTCAAAAAGATTGGAATATACATGGTAATTACGCATATAAAGTGCGAATAATGCAATTCTGACTATCATTTTAAGCATTTCAATCGTTTATGGATTCATTCTAAGTCATTTCAACATAATAATCTACATTGAAACTCATTATACTGTCTAGAATATTATTCATATCTTCTTTATTCAAAAAGATTTGATTATACATGGTAATTACAAATAAAAAGTGCAAATAATGCAATTCTGAGTATCTTTTGAAAATTTAAATCGTTTCTGGATTCATTCTATATCATTTCATCACAATAATCTACATTTAAACTCATTATACTGACTAGAATATGATTCATATCTTTTTTATTAAAAAAGTTCGTATCACGCATGGTAATTACGCTTATAAAGTGCAAATAATGCAATTTTGAGTGTCATTTGAGCATTTCAATCTTTTCTGGATTCATTGTAAGTCATTTCATCACAATAATCTACATCTAAACTCATTATACTGTCTATAACATGATTCATATATTGTTTGTTCAAAAAGATTGGGTTATAAACGGTAATTTTGCATATAAAGTGCAAATACTGATATTCTGAGTATCATTTGAGGATTTCAATCGTTTCTGGATTCATTCTAAGTCATTTTATCACAATAATCTACATTTCAACTCATTATACTGTCTAGAATATGATTCATATCTTATTTATTCAAAAAGATTGGATTACAAATGGTAATTACGCATTTAAAGTGCAAATAACGCAATTCTGAGTATCATTTGAGCATTTAAATCCTTTCTGGATTAATTCTAAGTCATTTCATCACAATAATCTACATTTAAACTCATTATACTGTCTAGAATATGATTCATATCTTCTTTATTCAAAAAGATTGGATTATACAAGGTAATTACACATAAAAAGAGTAAATAATGCAATTCTGAGTATCATTTTAGAATTTCAATTGTTTCTGGATTAATTCTAATTCATTTCATCACAACAATCTTTATATAAACACATTATACTATCTAGAATATAATTCCAATCTTGTTTATTCAAATATATTGGATTATGCATGGTAATTACGCATATAAAGTGCAAATAATGCAATTCTGAGTGTCATTTGAGCATTTCAATCGTTTCTGGATTAATTTTAATTCATTTCATCACAATAATTTATATTTAAACTCATTATACTGTCTAGAATATGATTCATATCTTGTTTAATCAAAAAGAGAGGATTATGCATGGTAATTACGCATATAAAGTACAAATAATGTAATTCTGAGTATCATTTGAGCATTTCAATCGTTTCTGGATTTATTATAAGTCATTTTATTTCAAAAATCTACAATTAACTCATTATACTGTCTAGAATATGATTCATATCTTCTTTCTTCAAAAAGATTGGATTATACATGGTAATTACGCGTACAAAGTGCAGATAATGCAATTCTGAGAATCATTTGAGCATTTCAATCCTTTCTGGATTAATGTTAAGTAATTTCATCAATATAATTTACATTTACTCTCATTATACTGTCTATAATATGATTCATATCTTTTTTATTCAGAAAGATTTGATTATACATGGTAATTACGCATATAAAGTGCAAATAATGCAATTCTGAGTATCATTTGAGCATTTTAATTATTTCTGGATTCATTCTTTGTCATTTCACCAATATAATCTACATTTAAAATCATTATACGGTCTAGAATATAATTCAAATCTTGTTTATTAAAAAATATTGGATTATACATGTTAATTACGCATATAAAATGTAAATAATGCAATTCTGAGTGACATTTGAGCATTTCAATCATTTCTGGATTCATTCAAAGTCATTTCATCACAATAATCTACATTTAAACACATTATACTGTTTATATTATGATTCATATCTTGTTTGTTAAAAAAGATTGGGTTATACATGGTAATTACGCATATAAAGTGCAAATAATGCAATTCTGAGTATCATTTGAGGATTTCAATCGGTTCTGGATTAATTCTAAGTCATTTTATTACAATAATCTACATTTAAACTCATTATACTGTCTAGAATATGATTCATATCTTGTTTATTCAAAAAAATTGGATTATACATGGTAATTACGCATATAAATTGCAAATAATGTAATTCTGAGTATCATTTGGGCATTTCAATCATATCTGGATTCATTTTAAGTCATTTCATCACAATAATCTACATTTAAACTCATTATACTATCTATAATATGATTCATATCTTCTTTATTCAAAATGATTGTATTATGCATGGTAATTACGCATATGAGTTGGAAATAATGCAATTCTGAGTGTCATTTGAGCATTTCAATAGTTTTTGTATTCATTCTAAGTCATTTCATCACAATAATATACATTTAAACTTATTATATTGTCTAGAATATGATTCATATCTTATTTATTCAAAAAGATTGGATTATACATAATAATTACGCATATAAAGCGCAAATAATGCAATTCTGAGTATCATTTGTTGATTTTCATCGTTTCTGGATTCATTCTATGTCATTTCATCACAATAATCTACATTTAAACTCTTTATACTCTTTAGAATATGATTCATATGTTATTTTTTCAAAAAGATAGGATTATACATAGTAATTACGTATATAAACTCCAAATAATGTAATTCTGAGAATCATTTGAGCATTTCAAGCGTTTCTGGATTCATTCTAAGTTATTTCATCACAATAATCTACATTTATACTCTTTATAATATCTAGAATATGATTCATGTCTTATTTATTTAAAAAGATTGGATTATACGAAGTAATTACGCATAAAAAATGCAAATAATGTCATTCTGAGTGTCAATTAAGTATTTCAATCATTTCTGGATTCATTTTAAGTCATTTACTCACAATAATATACATTTAAACTTATTATATTGTCTAGAATATGATTCATATCTTATTTATTCAAAAAAGATTGTATTACACATGGTAAGTGCAAATACTGCAATTCTGAGTATCATTTGAACATTTCAATCGTTTCTGGATTAATTCTAAATCATTTCCACACAATAATCTACATTTAAACATATTATACTGTCTAGTATATAATTTATATCATGTTTTTTAAAAAAATTTGGATTATACAGGGTTATTACGCATTTAATGTGCAAATAATGCAATTCTGAGTATAGTTTTAGCATTTCAATAGTTTCTGGATTCATTCTGAGTTATTTGATCACAATAATCTACATTTAAAATCATTATACTGTCTAGAATATGATTCATATCTTGTTTTTCAAAAAAGAATGGATTAGACATGGTAATTACGGATATGAAATGCAAATAATGTAATTTTGAGTATTAATTGAGCATTTCAATCGTTTCTGAATTCATTCTAAGTCATTTCCTCAAAATAATCTACATTTAAACTCATTATACTCTCTAGAATTTGATTCATATCTTTTTTTTCAAAAAGATTTGATTATACACAGTAATTACAAATATAATGCGCAAATAATGCAATTCTGAGTATCAATTCGAGCATTTCAATCGTTTCCGGATCCATTCTAAGTCATTTCATCAATATAATCTACATTTAAAATCATTATACTGTCTAGGATATGATCCAAATATTGTTTATTCAAAATGATTGAATTATATATGGTAATTACCCATATAAAGTGCAAATAATGCAATTCTGAGTATCATTTCAGCATTTCAATCGTTTCTGGATTAATACTAATTCATTTCATCACAATAATCTATATTTAAGCTCATTATACTGTCTAGAATATGATTCATATCTTGTTTCTTCAAAAAGATTGGAATATACATGGTAGATATGCATATAAAGTGCAAATAATTCAATTCTGAGATTCATTTGAGCATTTCTATCGTTTCTGGATTAATTCTAAGTCATTTTATCACAATAATCTACATTTAAACTCATTTTACTGTCTACAATATGATTCATATCTCGTTTATTCTAAAAGATTGGATTATACACTATAATTATGCATATAAAGTGAAAATAATGCAATTCTGAGTATAATTTTCAGCATTTCAATCGTTTTTGAATTCATTCTAAGTCATTTCATTATAATAATCTACATTTAAATTTTTTATAATATCTAGAATATGATTCATATCTTGTTTATTCTAATAGTTTGGATTATAAATGGTAATTACGCATATAAATTGCAAATAATACAATTCTGAGTATAATTTTGAGCATTTCAATCGTTTCTAGATTCATTCTAAGTTATTTCAACACAATAATCTACATTTAAACTTATTATACTGTCTAGAATATGGTTCATATCTTGTTTATTCAAAAAGAGTGGATTATACATGGTAATTACGCATATAAAGTGCAAATAATGCAATTCTAAGTGTCATTTGAGTATTTCAATCATTTCTGGATTTATTCTAAGTTATTTCATCATAATAATCTACATTTAAACTCATTATACTGTCTAGAATATGATTCATATCTTGTTTTTTCAAAACGATTGGATTATACATGGTAATTACGCATATAAATTGCAAATAATGCAATTCTGAGTGTCATTTGAGCATTTCAATCTTTTCTTGATTCATTCTAAGTCATTTCATCACAATAATCTACATTTAAACTCATTATACTGTCTAGAATATGATTCACATCTTGTTTATTCAAAAAGATTGGATTATACATGGTAATTACGCATATAAATTGCAAATAATGCAATTCTGAGTGTCATTTGAGCATTTCAATCTTTTCTTGATTCATTCTAAGTCATTTCATCACAATAATCTACATTTAAACTCATTATACTGTCTAGAATATGATTCACATCTTGTTTATTCAAAAAGATTGGATTATACATGGTAATTACGCATAAAGTGCAAATAATTCAATTCTGAGTATAATTTGAGCATTTCAATTGTTTCTGGATTCATTCTAAGTCATTTTATCACAATAATCTACAATTAACTCATTATGTTGTCTACAATATGATTCATATCTTCTTTATTCAAAAAGATTGGTTTATACATGGTAATTACGCATATAAAGTGCAAATAATGCAATTCTATGTATCTTTTGAGCATTTCAATCGTTTTTGGATTCATTCTAAGTCATTTCATCACAATAATCTACATTTAGACTCATTATACTGACTAGAATATGATTCATATGTTGTTAATTCATAAAGCTTGGATTATACACGGTAATTACGCCTATAAAGTGCAAATTATACCATTCTGACTGTCATTTTGATCATTTCAATCGTTTGTGGATTCATTCTAATTCATTTCATCAATATAATGTACATTTTTACTTAGTATACTGTCTGAAATTTGATTAATATCTTGTTTGTTGAAAAAGATTGGATATTACACGGTAATTACGCTTATAAAGTGCAAATAATGCAATTCTGAGTATAATTTGAGTATTTCAATCAGTTCTGGTTTCATTCTAAGTCATTTCCTCTCAGTAATCTACATTCAAACTCATTATACTGTCTTGAATATGATTCATATCTTGTTTATTCAAAAAGATTGGATTATACATGGTATTTACACATATAAAGTGTAAATAATGCAATTCTGAGTATTATTTGAGTATTTTAGTCGTTTCTGGATTCATTCTAAGTCATTTCATCATAATAATCTACATTTATACTCATTATATTGTCTAGAATATGATTCATATCTTGTTTATTCAAAAAGATTAGATTATACATGGCAATTATGCTTATAAAGTGCAAATAATGCATTTCTGAGTGTCATTTGAGAATTTCAATCGTTTGTGGATTCATTTCTAAGTCATTTCATCACAATAATCTACGTTTAAACTTATTATACTGGCTAGAATATGATTCATATATTGTTTATTCAAAAAAATTAGATTATACATGGTAATTACGCATATAAAGTGCAAATAATGAAATTCTGAGTATCATTTGAGCATTTCAATCGTTTCTGGATTCATTCTAAGTCATTTTATCACAATAATCTACATTTAAACTCATTATACTGTCGAGAATATGATTCATATCTTCTTTATTCAAAAAGATTGGATTATACATGGTAATTACGCATATAAAGTGCAAATAATTCAAATCTGAGGATCATTTTGATCATTTCAGTCGTTTCTGAATTCATTCTAAGTTATTTCATCACAATAATCTAATTTAAACTCGTTATACTGTGTATAATATGATTCATATATTGTTATTAAAAAAGATTGGATTATACATGGTAATTAAGCATATAAAGTGCAAATAATGCAATTCTGAGTATCATTAGTATTTCAATCGTTTCTGGATTCATTTTAAGTCATTTCATCATAATAATCTACATTATACTCATTATATTGTCTATAATATAATTCATATGTTGTTTATTCAAAAAAATTAAATTATACATGGTAATTACGCATATAAATTGCAAATAATGCAATTCTGAGTATCATTTTGAGCATTTCAATCATTTCTGGATTCATTCTAATTTCTATCGTTTCTAAATCCTTTCTGTTTTTTCGTACATCGAAACAAAAAAAATCATTCTCTCTAACTCTTTTGAATGTACCGCCCTCATTATCTTCCCTCTTGCGCGCTCTATAAAATTTTCAACAAAGAAAATTTATTTTTTTCAAGAAGTGCCATTAAGCAAAGAATATTTCATTGAAGGGAGGGCATTGTTATTTAATACAGATTTTTTCGATAATAGCATGGTTGGAGGGCATTGTTATTTAATACAGAATTTTTCAATCATAGCATGGTTGCGCCTTACAAAGAATATTTCATGGAAGGGAAGGCATTGTCTTCTATATTGAATTTTATTTGTGGGGCTAATAAGGATCATCTCCAAGATCCATCATCCCATCTTCCTCCAGCATCTCCATAGATGTGTTTTCCATTTTTAAAAATGCGTTAATAATTGTTTTATTTCGAAAAAATTTTCCCATCATCCCCTAGGACCAAGATTTTAAAAAACTTCGTTTTTTTCTGTTTTATCGTCGTTTTATTTTAGTTTTGGTTCATATCGCATTATCGTTTTATCCGTTTTATCGTCGTTTATACCGTTTTATCACCACCTAACCGTCAAACCGCACAAATCACCTTTTAAAACCTTGTCTGGGATTCATCCCCTCTCTCCCCCTCTCTCTCCCTCCTCTCTGATTCAAAATAATATTAACTATAACAGTTAGTATTTTTCTTCGAGCACAATTATTTTTTCCAGAATAACTAGAACAATTAGTTATTTTTCGAGAGCAGTTAGTAACATTAACTATAACAGATTACTAACTGTTCTAGTTAATATCGTAATTGTTCTAGTTAATATCGTAACTGTTCTAGTTAATATATATATAACTGTTTTAGTTAATATATATTAACTAGAACAGTTACGATATTAACTAAAACAGTTATATATTAACTCTCTGTTTCATTCCCTCCCCCCTCCCCCTCCCCTTCCCCCTCCTTCCCCTCTAATTCGCTCTCTCCCTTTGATTCAGTGGCGAATCCAGCCCAATTTTAAGCATGGGCACATTGGCTACACACAATTTCAAGAGGAATAGATGATTGGACCAGTCAAACGCAAAACCAAAAAAATGCACACGGGCCACGCACAATTTAATGTTCAATTTTGAAGTTAACTTGTTAAGTGTGGGCACTGTTAATTTTTAAGTCTAGGCACCTCAATTAACAACCATATATGGGTCATTTATTTTTGAAAAATAAGACTGGGCAATAAATGAAAAATAAGGCTAGGCAAGTGTCCAGCCTTGCCCATTACTGGCCTCGCCCCTGCTCTGATTCGCTCTGTCCTCGTCCCATCATCCTCTCATCCTCTATGGACTTCCAAAAATGGAATTAACGCGTTTTCTAAAAATGAAAAATATTAAACGCGTCTTTAGGAGGATGACGGGATGATCTTAAGCAATTCCGATTTTATTTGTGATCAATTGAGACCAACAATATTATGAATAAAACCAAAGATCGAAATTTCAATGAATAAACATTCAAATTTAAAATTTAGGTGGAAAAAGATTTTTTTTTAAAAAAAAGTAAAGTTCTGGGGTGGAAATGTATCAAATTTGCCGAATTAAATAACTCATAGCTTAATTCGTGAACATTGTATTACCGGGTGTATTTCGCAAAAGAGATTCTTTCTGTTTTTTTTCGAATAAGGAAAGAAACAAAAAACAATCTTTCAGTTTTTTCGAATAAAGAAAGAAAAAAACACTCTCCAAGACTCCAACTCACTATCCACTTCAGAAAAACTAAAAAACCCACCGGTCTCTCTCTCTCTCGCTTTACCAAATAAAAACCCTCCTTGTCAGAAAAACGTAAAAAATAAAAACCCCACTTCTCTCTCTCGCTCTCTCTCTAGGAAAGCCATGGCGACAGGAATCTACCAAAACGACGACGAAGAAACCTACACTGTCACCTTTCCCGCCGACGACATTCTCACCACCGTCACCTCCTCCGGCGCCGCCGCAGCCAACTGGATCGCCACCACGCGCCAACTGAACCAGCACCGCCTCGACCACCTCATCGTCGGCCTCGACCTGGAGTGGCGCCCCACCTTCCAGCGCGGCGCTGATGCCAATTTCACGGCCTTGATCCAGCTCTGCGTCGACCAGAGGTGCCTCATCTTCCAGATCATCCACGCTGACGTCATCCCCGACGAGCTGTCGGAGTTTCTCTCCGATGAGCGGTTCAGATTCGTCGGTGTGGGGATCGATGCTGACGTGGCAAAGCTGGAAGAGGATTATGAACTGACAGTTGCTAACCCTGTTGATCTCAGAGTGGTAAGTTCATCAACTAACTGGTTGCTCTCGAAATAGAGGTTTTGATCTGGTATTTATGTGCTTTTTTTAGTAACTAATTTGGTAATGTCGCCTAATTGCCTTTGTTAGAAGTGTAACGGCGCTGATGCTTTGGGAGAAGTTTAGCAAATACTGTTTGAGCTTGTTTGTTGATACAATTTGTAGTTTTGCAGAGAAGGATAGAAACTAGATAAAAATGATAACACTATTTAACTGATAAGTTTCAAATCTGTAATAGTTAATTTAAGTCTAATAATTCATCTATGTTTGGGAAGACTAGAATATCATGAAAACCTCAAAATATATACCATTCATATCTCTTTAAATTACAGAAAACTGCATGCATTCGCGTATACCCCTGCAAATTATAGAAATACACATTCTTACCTTGCAAATTACAGGATTACTATGCAAGTATGCATATCTGATATCTCTGCATAGAATAAAAAACGTTGCTTTGCAATTTGATGCTGTAGTATCTCAATATTGATCCAAAATAATTAAGTGCAGATTGAATTTTTCTGGGATGGCAATTTCACAGATTTTCAAATTTACACTGGTTAGTGGATGTCTTTCCTTAAATATTTCTCTGTGGTATCATCATTTTTAGCAGCGTTTTGAATACCGTACCGGCCACCTTACCGGTGAGGTTGCAGGTATGCAGTATTACCTGTTCTTTTATGCCGGTTGTTACCGGTTTTACCACCTTTAAGAATTTAACTAAATATTTAATGAGTTGCACTTATAAACAACGACCATTGGCCTAGGTGGAGCGCGCGTCACAGTGCTGGGGCATTGATTTTTATGCTATTTCACGTCTTTCATACTGATAGAAAAAATCTAAAAAGACCACACGGTTCAGTACGAAAAATTTCCGGTTTATCGGAAATTATACCTGTTTTTCCCGGTTTACTAACGGGCCGATATTTGGGCCATTTCGTACCGGATCCAGATCCAGTAGCTGGTATTTCCTGTACCCGGTCCGGTATTAAAAACACTGTATTTTAGTAGGGTTAGTGTTGTCTTTTGAGTTTGGCAGCGGCATTTTTGTAAATTGTTTGGTATATTGGTCCATGTAGTTATACTTCACTGATAAAGAATATGATCAAATCGACAGGATTTGCTTGACTACTGAGGGCACTATTTTTCAGTGCAAAAGATTTTCTGTTAGAGACATGTCAAAAAGGTAGATTTTTATTGGTGTATTTTGTTTTGACAGCTGGCTGCAGAGAAGATGGATCGGCCTGAGTTGAGCACTGCAGGGCTCGCAACACTTGTCAAGGAGATAATGGGGCTACGCATGAGCAAGCCCAGGCACATTAGAGCGAGCGAGTGGGACCGTGAGAGACTCACCCTCCACCAGATCAAGTATGCATGTGCAGATGCATTTGCCTCCTTTGAGATTGGTAGGAGGCTTTTCTATGATGAAATTTAATGGTTCTAACTATTCAAAATTTAATGGCACGTAGTTGTGTATTTTGATGCTAGTTTGTAGTAGTGAGGTGACATGAAGTTGGAGGAAAGAAGACAATGGTATTGGTGTTAGTGTTAGTAGTTGATCATAGTTAATTTTAGTGGAGTATTGATATGTAGTTGGAGGAAAGAATGTGGCTCTGAGTTAGTGGATGGTAAATATGTTTTCCTCTAGGTGACTAGGTCCTTTCTTGTGGTTTAGTGTTTTTAGCTTGTGCTGATAACCTGATGTGGACGTTTCTATATGTTGTGTCTAGTCTGGTAAGTTCCAAACAATTCTTATAATGGACACAACCAATATCCAATGAACACCTTGGCAAATGCCAAATAATGCAAATTTGATCACTTATTTCTTCAAAGTATTATACTAAAATAACTAGAAGCTGAAGATTCAGGGGTACATACAATTCTCCATTCTAGTAATATAGGACATGCTTTGTCTGTTTAGATATTTGTTCATGTTATTTTTTTCCAAATGCTGAAATAATGTCTTCAGTTGTAGATAAGAATTAGGATGACACTAGATTAGGTGTACATAATCAATTTGGACTTAATTTTATGCTTTTTCTTTCGGGAAGGAACATTGGCTGCGTTGTTTTCACGTTTAGGACGTAATGCAAACGGACATGCATATAATTGTGAAAATTGAGTGTGTTTCAATCCGTATTATACTATTATTCCATCGTTATAGTATGTGATGTAGTATACTGATAGGCATAGCGTACGTTCAAGCGATATTGTTAAACTACATGGTTGAGACTGTATAAAGTACACCTGAAATAGAGGTAGTTTGATAATTTACATTCTAGGTCATCAGGCAATTTGTAAAATATGCTAAGAATATACGCTTGCTAAGAATTTTTTACAATTCATGATCAAAACATGCCTTTAATGTATCTTTATGGACATTTTACGTACGCTCAAAGTAAACGTTCTTAATTGTGTATGCCGCTCAATCTTCTTATCATCATCAAAAACCAACTTAAGGCTTCTCTTTGACCCAATATTATACGTCGCTAAAAATGTTTTCACCTGTCTATCAATTATATGGAATATCATTCTGATTGCCTAATTTCCAGTTTTCCACCCAATATGGTGATCACCACCAGGAATATGTACATAAAATAAAAAGCGTTGAAATGTTTTATATTAAATCTTTGCTGACATTCTCTGCAAAATGCAAATCGAACAATTGTCTACAACCTATCTTGATGTAAATGCCGAGGCTCGAAGAACCAAATTGGAAATTTGGTGAAGCATATCTAATAAGTACAAAAGCTGCCGACCAGATCATTTATTCATTTTACATAGGAAACACCAATTTGATATCCAAATTATTAAAAAAAAAATTCAAGCTTTTTTCCTTTGTTCTTTTAAAAAGTATTAAAATCTTTACTTATTCGAGTAATTTTACTGATTATTTTATTTAGTTTCAAAACTGCTATAATAATATTTCAATTGATATGCGGTGCCAGTCAAGGTCAATGAGTACAGTCGACGTCATCGTAAGTACTGCCCCATTAGTTTTTATTTTAATATATATAATCAGTGACTCCAAAAGTCCAAGTAAGTTCAATTTACCGAGCCCTCCAAAAAAAAAAAAAAACCAAAAATATTCAATTTGCCGAGAAAAAAGGGGAAAAAAAAAAAAGTCAAGTTCAATTAATGCAGTTCCGAACCAATCGTACTCGTGACTCGTGTGTCCATGCATCAAACATTGAAAGCGCAAATAAATAAGAATATCAGATTTTAGGGAAATAAATAACAGAATATATAAAGGCATCCCTATTATTTTTAAGGACAGTAGCATTGAAATTGTTAAATGATATTATCTTTTTATGCATTAACCGGTATTTTATATATACATTTGGTTTCTGGATTCTTAATGATATTTTTTTTTACCATATGCTACAATGCATGCTTGTTAGATCTAGAAAAAAGTCATTTTGAAAACCACGGATGGAATAAAAAAACTTTCGTATCTTACTAGTTACAAGAAATCTGTGTATTTCACTTATTAACCAGCAAACCTTTAAATAAGGTTTCCCGGTCACCAAAAATACATAAATATATTATATTACACAGATAGGTAGATTAGATTTACGTGCTTTATTGACATAATAAATTTGAAAACGCAATTTTTACTGGAGGAATGCACATGAGTTGCTAAAATCGATCTATATCCGAAACGGATAGCTTGTGTGTAGTACAATAATACATCAGATCAGAAACTTTTCATTAATTATATCAATGAAGTGTAAGCATAACAGATGAAGTATCTAAAATATTTAACTTTTTTGTGGAGTAATCTTACAGATTTTTTTTTTTCGCTTTAAGAACAGTTTCTAATACTTTTTTTTTTGTTACAGTTCAAGTCAAGGTCAATGAGTATACAGTCCTAGGACTCATCCCAAGTACCGCCCGGTCTTTACTCTGTAATAATGAGTTGACAAAGCAACCAATAATGGTGATCAATTTGTGTCATTTATTAATGAGGACAAAGCAACCAATAATGCACCACTCATCATATAGTACGTACAACAATTATCGATCTGCATCCTTATGTTTTTTTATATATATATAGATCCCTTGTCATTGCTTTACAAGTCAGTAAGGCTAGGCTTGTTGTGACGAAGCAAAAAGTAATCGACTCTTGAGAGTAGTATACATAATATATATCACGAGAGAAATGATACAAATAATTATCCAACTTGTTCTACTCATCTCACTGTCCAAAACGAAAGCTGCAAGCATATCTCTGCCTAATTACCCAGACAGTTGCGGTGGAGTTCCCATCCCTTACCCTTTCGGCATCGGCCCCAATTGCTCCCTGTCTGAAACCTTCGAACTCAGTTGCAAATCAATTAATGGCACATCTCCTCCTTACCGACGTGATTACCTGTTTCTGAATATAAACATTTCGTCAGGCCAAGCACTTGTTAACATGCCTATATCTTCCCAGTGCTACAACAGTACGACAAATAGCGACGATTACAAAAATTGGGAGGTGGACCTCCTACATATCACTGATTTTAGGTTTAACCATGAGAAAAATATGATTGTGGTCATTCGTTGTGATACACTTGCCTATACCAGATGCTTCTCCGACAATAATAATTCCTATTTGGGAGGATGTGTTTCAGGGTGCGATAGTCTAGAGAGTTTGAGTGATGGATCATGCTCTGGAATTGGCTGTTGCCAGACATCTATTCCCAAAGGAATAAACTACATTGAATTATGGTTTGATGAGAATTTCAACAATTCCAAGGTATACAACTTTAATCCTTGCAGCTATGCTATGTTAACGGAAGCTGGGTTCATGTTCAACACCAGCCACATCACCACTGATCAGCTGTTACGCCAAAACACGTCAGCTGTGATTGATTGGGCCATAGGAAATACAACGTGCAATACTGCACAGACCAACAAATCCACCTACGCATGCAGAAGCATATACAGCAACTGTTCAGACTCGAGCAGTGGTCCGGGTTATCTCTGCAACTGCATGGATGGTTATCAAGGCAATCCATATCTCGACGAAGGCTGCCAAGGTCTCTCTCTCTCTCTTCTTTATGTCTGTCTATCTTTTAGTTAAGATTCAAAATCATATGCTGTTCTTGTTGTACCAAAGAAAAGTAACATCATAAATTTTCAAAATGACAAAATTAGCCTTTTTCATGTGAACACTCCTCCCCCCTCTGAATTAAAGCGCGCAATGATGCCCTTCCTCTTTCGTTGCGGACACCCCACTCCGTTTCCCTCTATAATTCTTTTCTCGTTTTCTTTTGTACCCTTCAATTCTCTATCAAATTCATTTATCAAACTTTTTATTTTAGAAAAATCTCATACATTGGAAAGAAAAATTTGAAAACTATCAGATTATAGAATCAATGAATCATTGATAGACCTTGTTTATCATTCTTTTTAATGGTGGTGGTGGATGGTAAGCTATGTAATTATATTTAAACATATAGGGATGATTTTGTCTTAAGGGGTGTTAGGACTAAGTTATGGGGTGTTCACATAAATTCCCATAAATTTGTTTGTCACTTGATGTAAATAATTGTCATTTGGTGCTAAGTATCCGGCACGGTTTTGTAGATATTGATGAATGTGCAAACCAAAATCAATGCTCCGAGCCAGCGAAGTGTCATAATTTGTCAGGGAGCTACAAGTGCTCTTGTCCTTTTGGCTGGCGCAAGAAGCATAACAATTTGCGAGATTGCGAACTCAACTTAACACTAGTTATAGGTAAGTAATTTTATTTTGGGGTGAAAAGAATTTTCTTGAATTTTCTATTGTTATTAGAATAATTGGAATTGAGAGCAAGAATTACTTTCCGATTACAAAATAATCTGAAAAAAAAAACTATAGCATCATACTGTTAGTCGATGTTTTTACGGTGTTTATTGTCTAATGACACCGAATGGAAACCTTCTAAACTGGTCTGTTGTTTTCCTTACGAAAAAACTAAGGATTAAGCAAATGAAAAAAAATTCAGCTTGTTGAAATTAAATTTTTGTTGAAAAAGATAGTTAGAGCTCCTTAAAACATGACAATGCTTAATGTCGAAATATCATCCTGTCACACTCCATCCGACGGCCCATCAACCTAGAAATAAAAAACAAAACAGAATCAACTACAAAGCCACTCAATCGATTATTTAATGACGTAGCTTCTCCATAATCAATTTGTATATAAAAAATTTAAACGATTTGGATTAGTCCACACAACAATTCAATAATTAAAATATATATTACAGAGATCAACGGGTTTGGTTTTCTCAAATCAATTTCTCATATCACTTTCACCTCTGCGTAAATTCCTCTCTAGATGATTCCGCTTTACATTTCATATCACTTTTTCATTTCAAATCAAATCACATTAGAGACCCATTGACTCGTAAATAAATCTGTCAAAATTCTCATATATCAATTCAATCAAATAAACCAAACAACTTTTAAATCAAGCAATGCGAAAATTAAATTATATAAAAGTTCGGTTACCTGACAAGTAATTATGAATGAGACTACAATGATAATTTGATACGACTTTGCGATGGAGCGTCGGAATTCCAACATGATGACTGATCGCAGTCGGTATTTCAAAACAAATTTTGGATTTTGAATTTTAATAACTCACGGACAGGAAATGAATTTTGCTTGGTTTTTCGTATATGAAACAGATCATTGGAGTTTCTATTTTCATAACTGACATTGGAAGGGAGGGATACATAGCTATATAGAAATATACAGGTCGGTTATGTCACGATGCAAAGAAGTGCAATTAGACAGGAATAAATTTAAAGGGTTGCCGCACTAATAGAACAGAATTAGAAACACCATAATTGGATTTCTAATTTCATGCGTAACAGGAAATTATTTCGAATAGGAGAAACACAAGGAATTCAAACTTGATAACTGTGACACCCCGTCGAATACTGTAACTGGACAACACACGACGGAGTGCCCGCCGCGGATGCCTGCTGCACCCGCAAGGCTTACTAATGCTTATTTTACAAATTACTGTTGATTAAACACAATTAATATACATATTAAATATAAATTTACAATTAATTACTTAATATATGATAAATCATACAATAATTTGGTTCATAAAGATGGTTAACCACAGTACCCAATGGCTCGCTACTCGTCCTGCTGTCCAGCACTTGATCTGAAATCTGGAACCCACAACCAATTGTGGAAAACATACAAAAAGTACGGAATGAGATAAATAAAATTTATCTCAGTACGGTATTCAGTTCCAGCCACTTGAGTTTTGATTATCATGCGTTGGAACTAAATACACAACTGAGCCAAACAATTTTTCAAATCAAATCCATATTGATTTCAAATAAACAGTAATATAAGATTTCGATCAAACAATGCAATTATGAAATAAACTCAATACTATTTAAAATCATTTAAAATTCAAAGTATGACAACTGTCATTTCAATTCTTTGGAAAAACAATTAACCGTATGCAACAACTAACATATAAAAACATTCACATCTCATTTCAAACTGACATGACAATGTCAAATTAATTAAATCAATATAATATGCAATGTGAGCTCGGCAATCACTTCCATAACAATTCGAATTTCAAAATATAACAAATGCCGACTCATTTGATTGGACAATTATCTAATATGCAAGTCTGGTTTCTTTTCTCATCATCAAAGTCAAAAATGTCGCGAGACGCCTTCTGTGAGGCCTACCAACGACCAATTCAATTCATATACTATTCGATCAATAAACATCCAAATGTACAAGCAAGCTGGGAACACTCACACTCCGGACCATTCTAGACTGGACCTACTGAGTCCCGGTACATAAGCGCTTATTACACGGTGCTTGGTAGGATGGGTCATGACTCCACCTCCAAACATTACGAGTGTCTATCTCAACCACACAAGCTGTACTTACCTCAATCAAATCACATTTCAATCGGATACCATTCAATATGCCACTGTACAATCATGCATCATTTACATTTCACAAAATATTCTCATGAATGAAGATCAATTTATGAATTCAAAATACATAATAATAATAACATATCACATATAATTAAAACTCAAGTGGAATCCGTACCTTATACCGCAAGCAAAATCCAAACAAAAGCAAGCATGAAATCAACTGATTCTACAGAGCCTCCAAAATGTAAGTTGCTCCTAATTTCCAACTCGTAACAACCTGACTCTAAAACAAATGTAAATTCCCTTTTAATTTTTATAACACCCAATGTATGCTACTTAAAATCCTTATAACTTAGAAACCATACTACCATGCATCTATGTCATGATTATGCCAAGCATTTACTAGACTCAATAATCATAAGGTTATGCAATCATTTATAGATCCTGCAACTCATATAATATCCTTACCTAACATTTATCAAATGATTATGTATCCTAATCCTAATTCAATTGATTTATGCAAGTCTACCATGCCATGTATTAGTATCTATACCAACATATAAACTATACTTTTTAAAAGCTAAGTCAATAGCATGCAAACTTGTTTTATTAAATTTCTCTTTATCATTTAAATTATGCAATACAACACTTAACTAATGCAGATACTTTTATCTTTTTGTTATCTTCTAAACCTAGAACATTTAACCACTATGATATGCCATGCAACTTAATTGGTACGATTCGAGTACCAATTACACATCTAACCTCACATGCATTACTTATGCAAATGCTAGTGCAATATTTAGTAAAAATCATTATATTTAGTTTTCCAATCAATTATAATAACTACAACTAATTCTCATATGCAAGATGCATGCATGATACGACCATAAATTAGGGTTTAATGCCAAATTCTAATCCAATCCCAATATAATCTCCTTTTTACAAAATAATCCTTAAACCCATAAAAGTCAATATTGCAACATAATCAATAATTACCCAATACAATGCATGACATGCAAAAATCTTATCTTTACCCTTTATATACATTCAACCATTTATACCAAAAATAAATGAAATACTTAAATCGATGCCATACCATATACTGAATAATTCTAACAATGCATGAAAGCCCCAAATATCAATTATCACAACATAAGTATTCTATCAATCGCTAATTCACAATACTCAGATTACACAGATCAATCAAATTTCATGAAATTTCCGAGAAACCCTAAAAATCCCATACACATTCAATTTGCAAGAAAATTATAATTAACTCAAGGAAATTACAAAATATAGCTATATATCACAAATTCACAGAGATACTTACTCAATTTCGGCCAAAGACCGATGACGTGAGAAAGGAGTCGAATTCGCTACTTCTCGATTCTCGCCACTCAATTCCCGAAAAAACCTTGCAAGACCACTTGAAAATCGATGGAGAGGACCCCAGAGTGCTCCAGGTCGAAGGGCGGCCAAAACCGACGAGTTTGCTTCGATTTTCGAAAAACTTCCGTCGAAGAATACGACGAGGAGAGGCCTCCAATCGACGATCCGAAGGTAGATAATGAGAGAGGGTGGTGAGGTGAACGCGTGGGTACTTTGATCCGGTGAAACGGTGGAGGAATGGGGGAGGTTGGGTTTGAGAGGTGGGGTTTCGGTTTTGAAGAAAGGAGAGACGATTTGTCTCTGTTGGAGCCGAAGGAAAAAGAGAGAGAGAAAGAAAGGTCTGGCCCTCTTTATTTCCGAATTTTTTTTTTTTTTTTTAACTAAACTAATGTCTCATCCATTAAATCAAAATCCATACTTCCTTGTATAAAACAATTATACAATATAAGAAATACAATTATACTTTTTACCATGCATCTAGAAATATAAAAATTTTTATATTTCTATTTCAGAATAACAGTAGGTTTGACATTTTAATTTCATGCAAGAAATTACTCAAAATAAAACCAATAAAGTACACCCAATTTTATAAAAAAATAAATTCAGAAACAGTAAGAATTCGGGGTATCACATTCCTCCCTCCTTAAAAAAAACATTTCGACCTCGAAATTTATCTAAATACATAGCAATCATACAATCAATAATACAATCAAATGGTACGAACATATTATGCAACAATTATCAAGCAATTTCAAATTCATGCAATGCAAGTGAGCCTGACATTTTATTCAATCCAAAATTCACATACAAATGATAATACAAGAATGTCGGCTCAATTTTTTTTGTAACTTTCAATGCAAGTCTGGTAATCATAAGTTGCCATCACAGATCAGTCAGTTCAGAGTCAGATACCACGAGTCTACTTCTTAAAGGGCTGCCAACGATTACAAAATTCAGAGACCATGAATCACCTTCGAAGAGGGTTGCCAACGGTCATTCTATTCCATTTACAATTCAGACAATTCTATATCATATCGTTATAACAATTTGAATAACAAATACACTACAAGCAGAGAACACTACCACTCCTTATGTGGTCATTTTAAAAGTCTTTCAATTCTTGTAACTAGTAACATTTTGAAAAGTCTCGTTCATTTCTTATCTTTTAGGAAGCACGATAATATCAAAATTATTCTTGGCTACCTTGGTGATCAGTCAAGGAAGTAAGATAATTCTGACATTATTGAGATTCGATTAACAAGTCAGATGATCAGTCAGCTTGTTTGATCCTTGTGCCAACAAAAGATAAGAAGATCTTTACTATTCAAGTACAAAAGTTTTAAAATAACTCAAATTCTTGCTTTCTGTAGAAGATGTGACCTGAAAACCTCATGCAAAAAGTATCTTTACATCTTTCTCAATAGCAAAAGTATATATATATTTTTTTTTTCAAAACATCAACAGGTATTTTATGAAACCATATCATGAAAACTAAAATCTAAACAAACTCCGAATTTTCCATACTAGATCCTTAAGTTATCTTAATTCAAACTATGCACGATAAAACAATTTATGAAAGTTTAATTTATGCTTCCTTTAACTCATAAGAGTCACACTCGACAAACAATGTGCATGAAAGAGTATATTTAAATATATAATAGAAAATATCATCTTGAGTTGCGACTTTAACTTGAAATTATAACATATCATAACAATTTTTTTAACAAACATATACAGTCAAACTATCAAAGAGTTTCGAACTATCTCATATGAAATATTAAACTATGAATTCATATATATTACAGCTTAAAACTATGCAATACAAGCATCAAACTTAATTTAACTATTAAACATGCAAAAAGAACAATTCTCAAAGAAAATTTTTAAGAATCCAATTTAGTTGCTAAAGTAAGCACTAGTTAAAGCACTAGAGCAACCTAGTAATCAAACATAAAATAATCAATCAATATATATATATTAGTATATACAAATACAAAGCATCATTAGTATATATCATAGTTATAAATAAATTAAACAAATACAAAGAATTCTCACATGAGCAATCTTATCAATAAGTTAAATAAATTTTAAATCTACTGTCACAAATATTATAAGATAAAATCTACTTAAACGAACAACCCATTAGACCTACCCCACTCACGTGTCCTATTGGTCTGGTTCAGTTGCTAAACCATTCTCTGATACCACCTGTGACACCCCGTCGAATACTGTAACTGGACAACACACGACGGAGTGCCCGCCGCGGATGCCTGCTGCACCCGCAAGGCTTACTAATGCTTATTTTACAAATTAATGTTGATTAAACACAATTAATATACATATTAAATATAAATTTACAATTAATTACTTAATATAAGATAAATCATACAATAATTTGGTTCATAAAGATGGTTAACCACAGTACCCAATGGCTCGCTACTCGTCCTGCTGTCCAGCACTTGATCTGAAATCTGGAACCCACAACCAATTGTGGAAAACATACAAAAAGTACGGAATGAGATAAATAAAATTTATCTCAGTACGGTATTCAGTTCCAGCCACTTGAGTTTTGATTATCATGCGTTGGAACTAAATACACAACTGAGCCAAACAATTTTTCAAATCAAATCCATATTGATTTCAAATAAACAGTAATATAAGATTTCGATCAAACAATGCAATTATGAAATAAACTCAATACTATTTAAAATCATTTAAAATTCAAAGTATGACAACTGTCATTTCAATTCTTTGGAAAAACAATTAACCGTATGCAACAACTAACATATAAAAACATTCACATCTCATTTCAAACTGACATGACAATGTCAAATTAATTAAATCAATATAATATGCAATGTGAGCTCGGCAATCACTTCCATAACAATTCGAATTTCAAAATATAACAAATACCGACTCATTTGATTGGACAATTATCTAATATGCAAGTCTGGTTTCTTTTCTCATCATCAAAGTCAAAAATGTCGCGAGACGCCTTCTGTGAGGCCTACCAACGACCAATTCAATTCATATACCATTCGATCAATAAACATCCAAATGTACAAGCAAGCTGGGAACACTCACACTCCGGACCATTCTAGACTGGACCTACTGAGTCCCGGTACATAAGCGCTTATTACACGGTGCTTGGTAGGATGGGTCATGACTCCACCTCCAAACATTACGAGTGTCTATCTCAACCACACAAGCTGTACTTACCTCAATCAAATCACATTTCAATCGGATACCATTCAATATGCCACTGTACAATCATGCATCATTTACATTTCACAAAATATTCTCATGAATGAAGATCAATTTATGAATTCAAAATACATAATAATAATAACATATCACATATAATTAAAACTCAAGTGGAATCCGTACCTTATACCGCAAGCAAAATCCAAACAAAAGCAAGCATGAAATCAACTGATTCTACAGAGCCTCCAAAATGTAAGTTGCTCCTAATTTCCAACTCGTAACAACCTGACTCTAAAACAAATGTAAATTCCCTTTTAATTTTTATAACACCCAATGTATGCTACTTAAAATCCTTATAACTTAGAAACCATACTACCATGCATCTATGTCATGATTATGCCAAGCATTTACTAGACTCAATAATCATAAGGTTATGCAATCATTTATAGATCCTGCAACTCATATAATATCCTTACCTAACATTTATCAAATGATTATGTATCCTAATCCTAATTCAATTGATTTATGCAAGTCTACCATGCCATGTATTAGTATCTATACCAACATATAAACTATACTTTTTAAAAGCTAAGTCAATAGCATGCAAACTTGTTTTATTAAATTTCTCTTTATCATTTAAATTATGCAATACAACACTTAACTAATGCAGATACTTTTATCTTTTTGTTATCTTCTAAACCTAGAACATTTAACCACTATGATATGCCATGCAACTTAATTGGTACGATTCGAGTACCAATTACACATCTAACCTCACATGCATTACTTATGCAAATGCTAGTGCAATATTTAGTAAAAATCATTATATTTAGTTTTCCAATCAATTATAATAACTACAACTAATTCTCATATGCAAGATGCATGCATGATACGACCATAAATTAGGGTTTAATGTCAAATTCTAATCCAATCCCAATATAATCTCCTTTTTACAAAATAATCCTTAAACCCATAAAAGTCAATATTGCAACATAATCAATAATTACCCAATACAATGCATGACATGCAAAAATCTTATCTTTACCCTTTATATACATTCAACCATTTATACCAAAAATAAATGAAATACTTAAATCGATGCCATACCATATACTGAATAATTCTAACAATGCATGAAATCCCCAAATATCAATTATCACAACATAAGTATTCTATCAATCGCTAATTCACAATACTCAGATTACACAGATCAATCAAATTTCATGAAATTTCCGAGAAACCCTAAAAATCCCATACACATTCAATTTGCAAGAAAATTATAATTAACTCAAGGAAATTACAAAATATAGCTATATATCACAAATTCACAGAGATACTTACTCAATTTCGGCCAAAGACCGATGACGTGAGAAAGGAGTCGAATTCGCTACTTCTCGATTCTCGCCACTCAATTCCCGAAAAAACCTTGCAAGACCACTTGAAAATCGATGGAGAGGACCCCAGAGTGCTCCAGGTCGAAGGGCGGCCAAAACCGACGAGTTTGCTTCGATTTTCGAAAAACTTCCGTCGAAGAATACGACGAGGAGAGGCCTCCAATCGACGATCCGAAGGTAGATAATGAGAGAGGGTGGTGAGGTGAACGCGTGGGTACTTTGATCCGGTGAAACGGTGGAGGAATGGGGGAGGTTGGGTTTGAGAGGTGGGGTTTCGGTTTTGAAGAAAGGAGAGACGATTTGTCTCTGTTGGAGCCGAAGGAAAAAGAGAGAGAGAAAGAAAGGTCTGGCCCTCTTTATTTCCGAATTTTTTTTTTTTTTTTTTTTTTTAACTAAACTAATGTCTCATCCATTAAATCAAAATCCATACTTCCTTGTATAAAACAATTATACAATATAAGAAATACAATTATACTTTTTACCATGCATCTAGAAATATAAAAATTTTTATATTTCTATTTCAGAATAACAGTAGGTTTGAAATTTTAATTTCATGCAAGAAATTACTCAAAATAAAACCAATAAAGTACACCCAATTTTATAAAAAAATAAATTCAGAAACAGTAAGAATTCGGGGTATCACAATAACCATACTTATTATGATTTAGGGAGAGTAATTTATGCTTGATAAAACGCAAGCAAATTTACCATATAACTAAAAAAATATTTATGAGATGGAGTAAAAGGAAATTGAATGAAGAAGTACAGCAATTCTCGCACGAGCACAATAAGTTAGAGACAGCAAATATATTGTCAATACTTACCATTAACTTTATTCGGTAATTTATCATTTAACAATAGATAATTTACCAAATGAGTACTGCAAATAAATACATAAGGTTAAGGTCAAAGTTAGGAATATAAAATATGCGCACAACTTCCTAGATATATTATATGGGTTCGAAAAGAATATGGTCTATCGAAATTATGTGTCCTCAAAAAGCAACAAATATATTAATATTTCGGAAACTAAATATCTGAATAATAAAAAAATATTTTTATGGGAATATAGCAGAATCAAATTTAGAAAGCAAAAGTAATGAAATTAGCTAGTACGCATATCAATGAACAAACAAAATAGAAAAATCGGATATAAACCCCTCTAATCTCCTCTATTCAGACATAAACCTCTCTAATCTTTGAAATCGGATATAAACCGCTCTAATTTGATTTTGTTTGAACTTAACCCCTTTTTATTATTTTTAATCATATTTTAAACAATAAAATTTAAAATATCATTACTATGACTATTATACCCCTAACTGACCAGCCCCACATGCCCGCATTTTTTTCTCACCCTTTCTTGGCACGACTTGCTTCATTTCATCTCTGGTGAGCACGTAAGTTTCACATTTGTTTTTGCAAAAAGCCATATGCCTTGCATATAAATGGTTCATAATTTCTATTGAAATTATACTTATATGACAATTGCTCATATGTGGACACAAATATCAAAGTAAGTGGCATATAAATAAGTTCTTAATTTGACAAAAATTAACCTCAAGCAACTCTGCTATCAATATACCAGTATAAAATTGGACGCCCTTTCATTAAATTTTTGCATTAAAATCTGATAGTTGTTAGAATGAATTTACTCTCCAGTCTCCAATATGGAGATAGCTTATGCTCCGAAGCTAGCTTGCTGAATTTATTTTAGGCAACAAATTGAAAACCAGAAATAACATGAATCCAAGTCTCAGAAATCAAACTAGTACTGTGTTATATTTAGAACCCGGCATTAATTAACACATCTACCATCCATGCTCGATGTTTCTCCCTGACACAGTGAATAGTTTGATAAAACAAAAATATTACAAGCTTCTCCCTCACATGAATATTTTTCATTGCCTTTCTTCTTATCTTCAATTTCTGATGGAGTTCTTCACCTATCAATGAAACCTTGTTTTGAGAATCTTTTAGCAAAATTACATAAGAGAAACCTTTCCTTATAGATTCAGAAAAAATAAAGGCAAAGTCACGAATTTGGAAGATGAATCGCTGGAGGAGACAAAGCGGGAAAATGAATCGTCGTGCCCGGAATGTGTAGGTTAGGGGTATAATAGTCATAGCAGTGATATTTTAATTTTTTTATTTAAAATATGATTAAAAATAATGAAAAGGGGTTAAGTCCAAACAAAATCGAATTAGAGGGGTTTATATCCGATTTCAAAGATTAGAGGGGTTTATGTCAGAATGGAGGAGATTAGAGGGGTTTATATCTGATTTTCCCTAATAAGAGATGGAATCGATAGGAAATTTGTGAAATAAATATATGCTCAATATGTCTCACGATTTTTATGAAAGCTAAAAGAAATCTTTTTTTATTAATAAGTTAAATTAAATTAATATAAGGCTATATAAAAATCATGGGTGTTACACACCCGAGTTCAACATTTTCACTATATATTCTAGGAATTTGTGGTGGCATTTTCGCACTACTTTTTCTTGGTGTTGGTATATATGTGGCCCATGAAAGAAGAGTACTTTCTAAAGTAGAAGAGAAGTACTTTCAAAAACATGGAGGATGAATTCTGTTGGAAAAGATTCAATCAGATCAAGGATTTGGTTTCACTATCTTCACAAAGCAACAGCTCGAACAAGCAACAAATAATTTTGACAGTGCAAATATAATTGGTCATGGAGGTCAGGGCACTGTATACAAAGGAGCTCTAAGAGATCAAATTGTGGCCATAAAAAAATGTAAGATAATTGATGAGAGAAAAAAGAAAGAATTTGGTAAAGAAATGCTTATTCTCTCTCAAATTAACCATAAAAACATTGTAAAAGTTCTAGGTTGTTGTCTAGAGATTGAGGTTCATATGTTAGTATATGAGTTTATCCCAAATGACACTCTATTTCATCATATCCATGGCAAAAATCAAGGAACCCACATTTCCCTTTCAATCCGTCTAAGAATTGCTCATGAATCAGCAGAAGCACTTGCCTACTTGCATTTTTCAGCATCTCCTCCAATTTTCCATGGTGATGTGAAGTCTTCAAATATTCTCTTTGACCAAAATTATACTGCAAAGGTTTCTGATTTTGGAGCCTCGATACTATCTCCAACAAATGAGGCACAATTCGTCACACTTGTACAAGGAACATGTGGATACCTTGACCCAGAATATATACAAACATCTCAACTGACAGACAAAAGTGATGTATACAGTTTTGGTGTGGTTCTTCTGGAGCTTCTAACTAGCAAGCCCGTAATTGATTTTGATGCTCAAGAAGAAGGGAGGAGTCTTTCATCTAGTTTCCTTTTTGCTATGAAAGAGAAGACAATGCAAGGGCTTCTAGATGATAATATTAAGCATGAAAATGATATGGAAATTATCATGGAAGTTGCCAAGCTGGCTAAGAAATGCCTAAATATGAAGGGAGAAGAACGACCTACGATGAAAGAAGTTGCTGAAGAACTTGACGGAATCAGGAAACTTAAGCAGCATTTGTGGGGACAAGAGCACCATCCCGAAGAAGTTGAAAGTTTGCTCAGGGAAGCATCCCATGGTTTAGAGATTGAGCATACTGGTTATTTCAGTCTAGAGAATAGAGCTTAGAAAAGCATCGCAGCTGGTCGTTAACATTGCAACATGTCTTTATGTATAATATTTCTCTTTCAGATGGCATGTAATTGTGCTTTAAGATTTCTATTTTCATTCGTATAGAAACTTTTGTACGGTTTTTTGTGCATGCATTACTTGCCTCGTGAAATTTGAGTGTGATTAAATCTGTATCATTATAGCGTTGTAGTATGTGATGTATTACGCTATTTTTGTAGTATACTCGTACGAGCAAGCGATATCGTTAAATGACATGGTTCGAACTGCACAACGTACATCTCAAATAGGGGTGGTTTAATAATATACATTCCATTATAGCTCATCAGGCGATTTGCACAAATAGACGCTTGCTAAGCAGTTTTACAATAATCAAAATATGCGTTAGTCATCTTCATCCTAAAAGTGCATCTCTGTAGGTATTATACAAAATAGATGCTCTTAATTATGTATGCCCCTCAATCTTCTTCATCATCATCAAAAACCAACCTAAGGTTTCTTTTTGGCCCAATATTGCTTAGCGCCACAGTGTCGGCACCATTGTCAGAATCTTCTAATGATTCTATATTGGAATATTTACTCCTTTGTGTACTGCCAGCATTATCTGGTTCTGACTCCATATCATCATCCAAGAGCTCTGGACTGTCAAAGTCCCTACAAATAAGGAGACTAGTGAATAGCAATTTATATAGAGGCTATTTGAAAATATCTACTCAGCTTGATGCATTGGATAAATTTTAAGCTGAGATTCACTGATAAAATTTTATAGTTTCGTTTAAATAAATTTTGATGACCAAGTTTGACTTGAATCGAAGTAATCATTTTTGCCCTACAAAATCAGATGCCTAATGGGATGTGAGCTTTCTCTAGTATCACCTTGATGTGAACATGCACTGTATTTTGTTCTTTCAGAGGGACGTCTAAGAATAAATTATACAATTAAAAGATCCGCATCAGATTAATATATACTTACTCATGAACAGTGCCTTGCACAGTGTAAGATTCTTTCTCAGCAGATGAATGCTCAATAGTAGATTTCTTTGTCACCTCCATATTCCGCTTCTTTTTTAGCCTTCAAAATACACAAAAAAAAAAAAACATACATATGGCGATCAATAGAAGTATGTAAGTATGTAACACATAATTCACTTGATGCATCAGCATCAAAGTAACAACTCAAGTATAATTTTTAGAATAAATTAGCTTAATACATTCTTGCAAATCTGGATTGAACTAGAATCCACCGAAACTAATTTATTTATAAAGCTCATAAAGACAAAAAGGAGACTCATTTCTCTACTTAGCTATGACATGGGTTAAGGAACAATAACATGTCCTCTTTGATAAGAGATAACCATGTACAGAAAGAACTTTTACATAGACTTGCATGACACCTAATGATACATTAAACTATTAGTTTTCTGACATGCATAAAGGCATTATATGAAAAAATGGCATACCTTGGAAGGGAAGCCAATGTGTCATTGTCAGAACCAAACCATTCTTTTGCTTCCTCTTCTTGAGACTTCTCAGATGAAACATCCTTTCCTAATGAGCTGCCCTTCAATCTTTCATGTATGAAAATAAATAAATGAATGGTTTAGATTAAACAAACAAAAAAGTTCTAGTTTTCTGTAAAGACAACAAAAACAACCATGGAAATTAGTAAATGGCATGCCAGAAGACATGGATTTGCACATCCATTAGATCTATATATCTTTAGACCCTTTATATTACTATTAGTACAGGCGGGTCAGCTATAACTATTTTTTCTAACAAAGAAACAAGAATGTGCACAAAATTCAAGGAAAACCTGAAAATAGGAATACGAATGAGTACCTGTTGACAAGTGTTTGTAAAGTTTCTTCATCATCAGTAGATGAAAGCTGAGGATCTGTTTTCTCTGCTGTTTTCCTCTTTCTGACATTGTTTCTCAGACCAAGTTGTTTAAGCTTGCGAGACACTTGAGCTGGAGATATTTTGTTATCGGGATCTAATGCACCAGCAATCAGGCGGCAACATGCTCGATCGTCCTTGTGCCTAAAATGGACAATAAAATTTAAAAATCAGAATAAGGTAAACAGATCCAGCATTTCACTGTTTCGTCTGATTTTCGAATAAACTATATCTTTAGAATATCTCATGCATTTTCCTTCTTGGATCTGAAGTTAAGTTCTCAGTTTAGTACTAAAAAAGCTCTCTCTCTCCCCCCCCCCCCTTCTCTATCTGTCTCTAAAATACCCTGTTTTAATAATTTTAACCTAAAATAAGCTTTTTGCACTCATCAGTTCTTTTCTTTTAAACAAATTCAACTCAATTTGTGAGCTCCCAAAATTGCACAAATTGTTCAGATCCTTTTTACATGAGACGGTCTGAATTGGTCAAATCATATTGTTGAAGCATAGGAATGCCATGTCAAAAGTGGGAATGTGAACTTTCACTACCAACACAGTAAACATGTCGTATAATAAAAACACTTTTGTTAATATAATTTTCTTTATATGTTAGACTTAACAAAAAAAAAGGTTGAATTAGCTTACTTCTCATATAAATCTTTTAACATATTCTCTTGCTCTGGGCTGAAAATTGAACTTCGCCTCTTGACAACTTTGCCACCAACATCATCTGCTAAACCAGGGGTACTGCAAGGAAATAGAAAATCAGTCAGTCTACCAAAGACAAAAATTGAAGATGTTATATTACAAGATAGTTCTGGTTGTAAAAAACCTGTCATTATCATGTCTGTCTTCATCAGAGAGAGATCTTGGCCCCCTCCTTTTCTTTGTAATTAGGTTTGTCTGCGGTGAGTTGTTTTCATGAACTGTATCAGAGAAATCTTCCCTGTAGAACAGAAGGTACAATAATTTATTATTCACAGAAAGGTATAAAACATATGTACATAAATCCTTAGTATAGGTTTAATACAAGCCACATACTGGTGTATTTTAGCAGCTTGAAGAACCTTGTTAAAGTAATACAAAAGCCAATTGCAAGGGCGTGAAACCTTTTGCACTTTTGCTGCATTAGGGCCTTTTCACATTTTCCTTTGGTTCATCAAATATCCACCATATATGCTCATTATGTTTTTTTAATACTGTAGTTATAGTCAATACAAGCACATCTGACAAATCACAAATACTGTATTGCTTACCTCTGGCTCTCAGTATAATGTGGTACCACTAAGTCAGCCTCGTCATCTCCAAGCGAATCTGCAATGCTTCGAGGGAAGCCCTTTGCAGTACCATTAAGGGCATTTATATCCTTTTTCAGACTAGCCATGTCAGACATGATGGCATCAGCACTGATGCAGTGGCACTCTTTTTTTGTCTTCCAAAAGAGAATGTCAACAAAAAGCAGAGGCTGTTTCTTTATTAACTTTAACATGTCTCTGACAAGCTTGGTGAGAAAATTTGTTATGCTTGAGTGCTCTCTAGATCGAGATGACTTCTGATCGGCAAGAATTGTATAGAATATGGTGAGGAGAGAGAGCTGAAAGCATTCAAAAACAGTTGGAAAAGAAATTCAAGTTACATGGTGCATTTGTGAAACTTTAATCTTATAAATACTAATACAATTTAAAGAATCTTCTCGTATGCTCTATAGCACCAGGAACTATTCACTATGTTGGTCGCCATTGTTTTTTCAAATTAACCCATAACAACTATCCTGATTCCACTATTTTTTAAAGAAAATGGAGCAAACTAAAGGCATAGTATATTTCTTTTGCAGGATTATACATGATATTTTGGTAGGAACATGCATAAGATTACTTCCTTTAAGGACATTTATAGCTTCAGATTGAATGCACAAAAAAGTCCCTTCTTTTCTGCTACTTTGGTGGCTTTCGAGGTCTTTTTGAATGCATGTTTATGCAATCATACTGTTATCCTAATAATTTGTACTTTCAGAAAAGGCCGACTTTCCTAGATGACAGATGAAAAATATACCTGATAAAGCATTGGAGCCATCCCTAGGTCATCACATATTCTCCTTAGCATGCACAAGATATAGTGATTCGTTCTAGCTGAGTTGGTTTTATAGTGCTTTAGCAACCAACACAGGTTATGGACAACAGTATTGTTCAAAAAACTACCCACCAAACGTGATACATTAAAGTCAACCTCACTGGTGGCTGCCAGTTCATCATCATCATCACTTGAAGATCCTGATGTTCCCTGATCTATGCCGACCAACGGATCGGAATTGGTTTGCTCATGAGGATCCACGGGTCTCTGAGTTGCATCACTTTGAATTTGGGGATCTTCAGCTGGTTGGTCAGAAGATGTTTTAGAAGGTTCAGTAGGGATCTCAGATGTATCAGGTATAGCAGTGCTATCTGTTTCTGTTCTTTGCTTCGTCTCAGGGTGATCGTTTGTTGCCTTCTTTCTTCGGATTCTTCTGGTTTTTTTGGCTACCTGAATACAATCAACAAGAACCTTTTTATACAACTTCATGCCACACTTTGATTATAGAAACCTTTATTCAGGTAATAATCAACTTATCCATATTGTATGCTTTGCAACTTGAAAAAATTATAAATAAAGCTTAGAATCTCGTACCCTTAATGAACCACGTGCTTGAAGCCTCTCCATTAGCCTAAAGATTACATGTATGATTTCCAGCAGATCAGAAAGATCACTGAAATATGAGGAAATTAAGAACGTCAGAGTAGCAGGCTAGAATACCAAATTTAGGTAGAGCATTAGCTAATTTATGGTACACTATTGGACCCTGTCACAAAAGCAAAACAGTTCGAAACACAGAACCCAAACAGGATCAACTTTAAATGTAATGTATTTATCCAGGAAATGTAAGAAGTAACTGTAAAGAAACCTTTTAGGTTGCTTGTCCATTTTGAAGGACCGAAAGAGGTTTAAGAGTAACTGAGTGAACCCTTGATCTGTTTGGTCGTAAAATAACTTGTATAGAAGTACTCGAGCTGTGTGCGTATCACCAGAACTTTCCGGAATCAACTTCAAGACCAAATCTATCATGAAGATCTGCACAGCATAAACAGTGATACTAAGCTATGTTTGGATTGACAAGGAATAGTGGTAATCAGGATTAGCAACTATTCCTAAAGCCTAATTGGTTGGATAGGTGGATTGCATTTCAGAATAGGGGATAACTTGCTGTTCCAGTATTCCTACCAAAAGTTGGGTAGCTACTATTCCAAAAAAATAGATTAGCAAACAGTTCTAGCTATTATGACCATTCATCCAAACATACCCAAACACAATCATTATGAATGTCCAACAAATAAGGTTGGTGTAAGCAATGAACATTGTTGCCTTAGAAGTTTTGATTATCCTTGCATAAGAGTTGAAAAAAGAAAAAACAAAAAGCAACCAAACTGATCCACAAACCTAAACAAGGAACAAATATACAAGCAAAACATGATTTACTTTTAATTTAAATCAGAAAACCATTATGTTCTGAACCACTTAATAAGGCTTGATATCAGTTTGGTCAGCATCCATTTTTCAAATATTTATTAGGTCAGCATATTGAACTCATTGATCAGGAGTGAACATAAAGTTGGGTTGTAGACCACATCTAAGAGTATGGTTAAATGGTACCTTACTTTTTGTCAGTGTTTCCATTGTATGCATTGAAAATTTGAACAATACAACATGGGAATTTAGGTGATTTTGTTTTAACAAAAATAAAATCCAATACTAATGCATACAAGGTTCATAGCCACCCTTGTACTAACCATGTTTTTCATTAGGGATCCAGCTGCTGATAGAGATTTATAATCATTAGTTTGTTTTAACCCTTCAAAAGTCTCACGCCACCTGTTAAGCACCAGGTTAAACATCTCCTCATTTATTGTTTCTGCCACAGGCCCACATATATCCCCTTTGAAATTTGCACTGGCATGTTGGTTATTCAAGGTTTCTGACAAAGGATCCTCATCGCCAGCTTTCTGACAGATTAATTCTGGTTTAGCCAAATTAAAAGAGGACTTTGGATATATTGCAGTCCCAAAAAGGAAAATAAATAGTGTTGAATTACAGTTCATTATATATGGATATTGGACAAATCATACTCAGTAACAAAATTTTGTTCTGGGACTTACAATGTGCTGAAATTTTTATAGTCTATACCACTAAATAGATGTTTAACCCGGGACTTACAATGTCCTCAACAAGGTCCTGTTTAGCTCTATCAATTATTAAAGAGATCAAAACAAACTATCCATAAAGGAAAAGGAACGAGAAACAAATACAGCTTGATTTATATCAGTCTGTTCTTCACCTTGGAAATGGAGACATGATGGTATTGAAAAGCCAGTACAAACTGAACAACTTGAAAAAATGTTATGATGTCAGAATTCTGAATAGAGGGATGCTCCTTCTTTATATCTTGGCGTATCGACTGCATCAGAACTGTTTGGGAAAAAGTGTAAATTAAATATCAGGCCAGAGCAAGTGCAATGGAATCTGCAAAGGGTACACCATCATAGCAAGTGCTATTTTCTAGCAATTATATGGTATACGCATGAGTTGCAGCTACTACTGGTACTGAACTTGACCAGTACATTTAGGTAACTGTACCGATGTATATCTATGTAATGTAGAATTATACTAATTGAAGCAGATTATGATGGGTATCAGGATAGCATTTGTACCATTATATCCTCCTGACAAGAACTGCTCGAGAAAATTTCTTAGAAGTTCTTGAAGGTTTTCCTTTAGTGGTGCAAGAGTCGGATGGTCCCATGCAATCCTCTTTTGTGGACCCCTTTGAACTTTGTGCACTTCCAACGACATGCCTCCAGGCCCACAAGCAGGGTAGGATTTATGCAGTGTTTTTGATCCATCCTGATGGAAAATAAGGTGAACATTTAAAGAGCCCTAGGTTCTGGATCATTATGTGTTAGGTAAATGTGAACATTAACAAAGAAAAACAAAGCTAGCCTTACATAGTAGTACCATTTTGATTTGTTCAATGCTTCACAGGTTTATTGATTAGTAAGCATTAGGTTCCCAGAAATACATCAGCCATAAACCAATTATAAATGGGTAGGCTAATTTCTGTATATAGGTACTTTTTCGAATTGAGGTGACAAATGTTTACATGTTTAATTTCTCTAATTGGTTTGTTCCTTTTGCCACTCTTTTTCCCAAATCAGATACAAAACAAATTTGAATTGACAAATCTGAACAAACCACATCAAAGGATTCATCATCATGTATTTTGCAAAAGATAACAGCTAATGTTTTTGTATTAGAAAATACCCTCTTTTATCACATTTAGTATTTTGCCTTCTTTTCTAAGAGAAATACCATAAAAAAGCGAGAAAATGTGCCACTATGGTCCAAGCTTCTTTGAACAACAGCCTTTCTTTTTCGGGATTCTTCTTCGATAATTGAAATCAATGAATCGACAGATGAACTTAGTTCTCCATCCTGAAAACATTTATTGGCGTAAGCAATTGCCCAGAAGTAGTTGCTACAGAGAAAAAAACTATGTTTCAATTAGGACATGCTTTTGGAATTTCAGAAAAATGCAGATGCTTTCAATTTCAATAGTGAAAGGAATATCTGAATTGCGTCTCAGATATTAACAGTCCTGTTGGGTGCCTTGTGCAAACTCATCACAACTGCTAGGTGCCTTTATTCAAACTACCACAAAATTGTAGTTTTATCTTGAAGAAAGAAAAATCAAGACCTGGGATCCTTTTTTGCAAGATCTGGCAACTAATTCTGGGTCCCTGCCAAGAAAGATGTAATGAAAGATTTCCAAAAGTAGATGTTTATCCTGCTTTATAAAACCACAGTCCTCCTCAACATGCTGAGTCAGCACTAAAATAACATCCATAACATTTTCTCGGAACATAAGCTCCAAAAATGTATCGTCAAGTTGAAGCAATTGGGCAGCTGAGCCACGGGCCTTTTGTTGTGATGTTATCTCTCTTATAGCCAGAAGGTTACGGAACAGAGTAATAACCAACTGGACCAGCTTCCAGTCTTCTTCTGTGAATGCATCGCTGCATAGATATGACCAAAACAAGGTAACTAAGAAACATGTTCTTTTGTCAAATTAAATTTCTTGCTAGGGGTGCTTGATGATTGGCTTCAATGCAAGATTGTTCCTTTTTTTTTGAAAAAAAGGCCATTGGGCCCATTTCTATTGCATAGAAAGTAGTTAATTACACAATCCAATGAAAATAGAAAACAGCACAGCCTAAACCCAAAATAATGCCCACTACAGCAGATTTGCAACACATCAGCTTCTCAAAATAACAAAACCCAAACCCACTTATAACACAAGCGAAAAAACATTTACCATCCACCAAACACTTATCTCAGTTTCTTTAGGAATAGTAGATACACCTCACTTTGGCTCTATTTAGACCATGTGTAACTATCACACTCTCTTGTTGTGCATAAACAAATGTAAAAAAGTACAACAGATTGACCCGGTCGACATCCGCTACACACATACAAAAGTTATTAGGGTAGCATTTTTGGCCATACATAATTGTGCTCATCCTGACAGGTAGATGTTGATACAGAACCATAGAGAATTAAAAGGTGAATTAAGTAGTCATTGGACCCTTAGTTCGTGAAGCAAAATCAAGGCTGATTCCTTCCGCCACATAAACCTCACTACATCACACGGTAACGATAGATGCATATCAACCCAAATAAATAAGACTAAGATTTGTAGGACAGGAAAGTGTAAAAATGAGCATTTACCTTTCCAAATGATCCAAAGGATCTTCAAGAAGAGAGACAATAACAGCTATTGTTACATTCCTTGCCATGGCAGCTTTCAGGGCCCAAAGATATTCAATCTGCTGTGCTATTCCATAAGAAGTGGGATCCACTGGTAGTGTAAGGAACACCAAGATCTTGACTGTTATAAACAAAAGGTTTAAATTTAGTATAAAATCATCAACACTTCTTATCTAATAACTCAAAGAAGCCACGAAAAGCTTGCAGGTAGTTAACTCACAGGTACAAAATCACAAACCCAAATTTAGCCCAAGAACAATGTTGTATAAACTGAGCTTCACCTAAAGAGTTGAAATCCATTTACAATAGATTATCGAGTTAACTCATTGTCAATGGATCCCTCTCCCCAATGACATCACAACTTTTTACTAACTCAATGAAACAACTACTGAGATTAAACTGTCTGTTGAACCCTAGTTCAGTCCAAATGCTACATCAATGAATCTTGCAACTGTGTTTAAGGTGTACTCAATTTTGTCTAAATTCACCCAACCTAAGGTAAACCTATACTTATTTTCCAGTTAGAGAAAAATAAAATGCAGGTATATGCAAAACAACTAAAAAAATAAAAGATGGTTAGGTCAGAAATTACTTATTTCCAGAAGTACAAGTAGCAAGGAAGAATCTTATAAAAAAAAATAAAAAAAAAAAGACGAGGGAATGTACCAGTGGCTATAACCAAATTGCGGTCATTTTGATAGGACTCAATAATTGGTATTAAATCGCGAGAAACAGTGTTCCATTTACAGATCTGCTTGAACACATCTCTCTTCTGGGGGTTATCTCGCCTCAGATACCTCTGTAGATCCTTCAAATTATCTGACATAAACAGTACTACTGTTAGAATTAGGGTCAAAGAATCAATTACCACAAAAAAAAATTGTAAAAGGGAGAACAAGAAAGCTTCAAAATCTGACCTAAACAGTACTCCCCTTTGGTGTATCCTATGACGGCGCCGTTCTCGTCTTCCTCAGCGGTACCAAGCCCAGCGCAAATGCTGGAAAGCCTATCGGAATCCATTCTATGGCTAGGGTTTTGCGAGTATAGGTTGATTCGAGTATTTTTGGATTAGAAACTAGAAAAGAGAGAAAAGAGAGGAGAGGAGGGAATGAATTGAAAGAGGTTTGGTTGAGATCTGGAATTGCCTTTCGTCTTTCCCGCCGTTGTGTGGTTTCCCTGGTCTCTTTTCCCGCCACTCTGCGTGTACAAGGGAATTGCTACGGGTATTTGGTATTGGGCTCGGATTATAAGTGAAGGGATGTATAATGGGCTTTAGAAGTTGGAATGGGCCGGAGTTTACTAGATTCTAGTCAGTCGTAGTAATGGCCCGGTCAACTTGGGGTTTGATTTGAGTTCGTTAGTCCTGACAAGGAGAGTTTATGCCTTATGGAGAAGGGGAAATGAGAACAAAGTCAAACGCACGTCGCTGCATGGGCAATACTTTAACAAATTTTTTTTTTAAAATGTAATTCAGTGTCAATTTGTGTCCTTGGTAGTTGGTATTTTAGTTAATCAAAGTCTAAATTGGACCTGGTGACTTTATTAACATTTGCATTTTCAACGTGCTGGACAAACCAAATGGTCAGCAAAACATCTATTTCAAATAGAATATACAACTTGCTCCAATTACAGTTAGCAATATTTATTTCACCAAATTTGAGAGTATTTTTGCACTTTTGCAACATTTGAACGTGTATTAAACCGTGTGATAATGAAAATTAGGAATTAACATTTGAACATTTATACTCAATTAACAGAACATTTGTACTGACCCAACTAAACATTTGGATAAAAAATATAAAAAATAAAAATAAACATACTCAACACAACGAGCACTTATAACACAGTAAACAATTATAATAGAAAGTGAACATTTATATCTAATAAAGTGAACACTTATAAGAACAAAATGAACAAAAAATAATATGTGCGCTGGGTGAGTACAGGTGAGGGGAGAGAGCGCTGCTCGGCGAGCGCTAACGTGCAATGGTATATTGATGGATGGCAGTAATCAATTTTCCTCAAAAATATATGGCCGGTGATCTGTTTGTGTTGGCTGGACTGATAACAACGTTGTTTAAATTTGAAAGTAATCAGGTTGTTTTCACGACCAGAGAATAAATATAATTGTACGACAGGTCTGACTTCTTTGTGTTGTTAGACTTTAATCAAGACCAAGTAAAATTTAAAACTATAATTTGTATATTTTGCTGGCTGTAATGCAAGTACACAACATTTTGGCGTAAGATTTTTTCTAAGTAGATTTCAATTTGAACAATTCACCTTATAGTTAATTTTTTTTTTTAAAGTATGCCAGTGAAATATAAATTACAATTTATAAATATAAAGGTATTAAATTTCGAACTTCTTAAGCATTAATGCTTACGTAGATCCTCACCCGTTTAAAAAAGTGAAGAGCTTGTAAACTTTTATCCATAAAATAAATTATTCCTATTAAAAGTGAAGAGCTTGTAAACTTTTATCCATCGCTAACATCCAGTCATTGGTTAAATGATCAATGACTAAGATTGCATAGAGTAAACAATTATTTAAACCCTTCGCCCAATTATTTGAGAGAGAGAGAGAGAGCCTATGGTGCATACTAATATACCGAAGATTCGGTGCATGCTGATCCAAACTCTTTGATCTGCTTCAAAACGACCGATCCAAACCGTCAAATATGATCTCCTTATTGAAATCTCCTTGCCGACCAAATTTTATATTTTTTCAAAATTTTTAAGTATTTTTTTGAATTTTTAAAAACTGTTATTTTTAACTGTTCAGAAAAAATTAGATTAGCTATTTTCTAAAATTTCAAAAAAATAGTAAAAAAATATAAAATTTGGTCGGCAAGGAGATTATAATATGGATATCATATTAAATGGTTTGGATCGATCATTTTGAAACAGATAAAAGAATTTTGATCCATATACACCGAAACTCCAGTACATTAGTATGCACCATAGGTTCTTCCTCTCTCTTTATATATATATATATATAAATAAAGAGAGAGAGAGAGAGAGAGAGATTGGCTAAAGTAGACTCCAGTACACGGATCGTCTCATATGCCAGAGTCGTTTTTCGAAATTTAAAATTCAAACAGTCGATCCAAACTGTTTAAATTGTTCTCCATATTGAAATCAAACCAAATTTTATGTTTATTTTCAAAATTTTTTTTGCTATATATTATGTTATTTTAAAAAAAAACACTATAAAGGAGTATTTTAGACCCTCCAATTTGAAAATAGCATAATATATAGCAAAAAAATTTGAAAAAATGTAAAATTTGGTCTCCAAGGATATTTTAATATGGAAAATATATTGAACGGTTTGGATCGACTGTTTGAATTTTAGTTTTCGAAAACAACTAAGGCATATGGGTTCGATCAGTGTGCTGGAGTCTATTTTAGCTAATCTCTCTCTCTCTCTCTCTCTATATATATATAATGTAATATATTATACATGATTAATTATGTTTATGCCACTGTCAAAATTAGATAATTAGGAACATGCCATTGTTAGATTGCTAATTAGATTTATGTCATTATCAAATTGTTTAAATTAGATATATGCCATTGTCTTATTCCAAAAATAGATTAAATTCTAAAAATGCCATCATGAAATCTCTCATTATTTATAAAAATTCCCAAATTGTCATCGTTAATAAATTCTAAAACCAAATGCACTGAACAACCAAGTGACATTTAGCGTAGTAATTTAGAGAAAGCTTCGCATAGATTTTGGCCCATATACATGTTACTTCCGCATATGTTAATTCAGGAAAAATACAAACAAAGGTATTAATTTGGGGAAAATACGAACATATTTCAGTCCATCTTTTACCTTTGCATTTGGACAAAACTACCATGGTAATTTAGTGAAAAATGAATTACGCAAAGAATTAATTATACTTTTTTTCAGCGTGAAATAGATGTACTAATTGTTACCCATTATATTTCATTACCAATGATAATAATTTGGGTTTATTATTTTTTTGGTGATGGTATTTTTCTAATTTTAAATTTTTGCGGTGGCCTTTCATTTTGTTGATGGCAAAAAACTAATTTTTACTATTTTATAATGGCATCAAACTAATTTGTCAGTTAGCGATGGCATTTTACTAATTTCAAATTTTCACAGTAGCATAAATCTCATTAACCATATTATATAATGAGCAAAGTTCCGGTGCCACACTTTTTTGGTGCCACAAATGCCACACTTTACTTTTTTTATTTTAAATTTCAAAATTTAAAATATAATCGTCCGATCAAAACCGTTGATCTTGTTTATTTTAACGACGGATGCGTTGTCATAAAATTTTATAATTTTCGAAGTTTATGTGATGTTTGATTAAAAGATAAAAAATGAACGGATCAAAACAACAAAAATAGATTAATTCTAATATGTCCATTTTTCAACCTCTTAATCAAGTATCAAATAAATTTTAAAAATTATGAAATTTTAGGACAACACATCCGTTGTTAAAATGAACAAGATCAATGGTTTGGATCGGACGATTATATTTTAAAAATTTTGAAATTTAAAATAAAAGGATAAAGTGTGATATTTGTGGCACCAAAAAAGTGTGGCACCGAAACCTTGCTCTTATATACTATATAATATACAGTAGAGACAAAGATAAATGGACGCCTCACCGCTCAAATATTTTCATAATCCTTCCTCATTTAAATGAAATACGTCCAATGTTTTTTCTAAGGCGCGACAAAACTAAATACTTTTCCCCCTTAATATAGCTATAGCACGTCAAATAGAACACATGCTACACATGGATAGCGAGATGAAAGAGATGTACAACGAATTGGGATCCAATTTCAGCCTCAATAAAAAAACACAATTTTCGAATTGATTCTGCATAAAATGCTACAACTTGTTAATAATTTAAGAATAAATATATCACAATATTGATAACAAGACTAATATTAATCCATTAACGGATTATTATTTGTGATATCAGGCCATTATTCAATCGAGTTGGTGCGTGCCTCTCAACGTTGTCCGTTTATTTTTAATTTAATATTTTTTTTATTTTTTACAAAATCAATTTTCGATTTAGCGACTAAAAGTAAAAATTTTCGTGTACGGTTGAATGTTCGAAATTCGATTAAAGAGATCTTTATAGATTGTTGATTTTCTTAGTTTTTTAACAATTTATTTTGCAATTTCTTCATGATAATTGTATTCATCCTGTAAATCTTTATGTTCAAATAAAATCCAATTTCTCTCCCAAAATCCGCCAACCGACCCTACTTTTTTTTTTTTTTTTTTTCAAAATCTAAACCTGTGAACAAACAAAAGGTCAAAATTCAAACATCAAACGTACTTTGTTTACAAGAGAGGGACCGATGGGGAGAGAAGGGGAAGTGGAGACGACTTACCAATTCTCTTTTTTTCTCAAGGTCAAAACAATGAGAACATGAATTCTTGTTGGAAACTTGGAATGACATAGTTTTACTTTTTGGTGCAAGGAGAAACGAAAATAGAAATTTTAGAAGCGTCTCCACGCCGTTTCTTCAAATCTAATTTATTTTTTCTCCTCCTATACCGAGTAAATTGAAATCAACGCCGTCTTCCCAAATGCATTTAATTTTCCTTTTTTTAAAAAAACTAAACAAAATAACTCGAAACAACAATGGTACCAAATGTAATCTTAATTCAGTTAAAAAAAAATGTAATCTTAACAATTGATTTATATCCTTACAAAATGTTATATCATGTTATAAATTAGTTTACAATTGAAATGAAATAATTTTTATATATTATCTGCCCAATTTTAACACTTTGTCCGTGACAGTTGGGGAAGCATACACTCAGGATATTCCTTGACAGCCGTTAAAAAGTACGATGGATTTTAGACGGTCTTGATTGCAGAGATCCGATCAACTCTTCGTACGGAGCGGTTCAGACCTCTCCAATAAAAGCTAATTACACATGGTGTAAACCGTACAACTCCTAAACAGCTTCATCGCAACCCATTTTCGGGCTGATAAGAGATCTACGTCATGCTCCCGGCGCATGTAAAATTCTTTTTGGATGAACTTTTGTACATGTTAGACTTAGACCCGCCAGCGGTCCCGTTGGCGCTGCATACAGATCTTGAATATTTTGTCGTTAACCAGTGGCAATTTCGTGATTATAAATAAACACCAACCTAATTACGTAACTTGTCAGGTGTCATAGGTTTAAGCAGCGGAGTCTCCAAAGAGGCAGTGAAACAGCGAGAGGGAGAGAGAGAGAGAAACCAAACCAAAACAAAAACCTCTCTCGTTCGATACAAACGAGGAACACAACACAACACTCAAACCTCGCCGCTAAACCCACACTTCTTCAATCTCTACTTCTTTCTTCTCTAATCTCTCTTTCTCAAGAGGTACAAGCAATGGCGCAGGTGGCGGGAGCGACGCGTGCCATGGCGAACACGCCGTTTCTCTCTGGTCAGAGCACCGCATCTGTTGCTCAGAGAAGAGAGATCGGTGCATTGAAGGGGCTTCCAGCGAGATCTTACGCGGAGAAGGAGTGGCGGAGGTGTAGAGCCAATGGCCGTGCTTTGCGTGTTCAGGCGGTTATCAGCAAGCCGCCTCCGGCTGAAGCTGAGGTTGTTCCTGTGTCGCCTGAGGATTCGATGAAGGTTGATTTGTTTTTCTATATTTCTGTTTGTTTGATTAGAAATTGGTGTTAATTTGTTTATTCAGGTAGCTCGAATTGGTGCATGCTTTATATATTGTAAATTGGTAGTTAAGAAGTTAAAATTTCAAATTGATTGAGTGATGGTTGTCAGTTGTCACACTAGTTTGAATATTTAGTGCCTTCTGATGATAGTTACAAGAGATCTAGAATTTTTATTTTCCAAAATTTGTCAGCATTTTTATTCCATTTGGAATAAATTTTGGGAGTAAACCGTAACTTTTTCAATCTTTCAATTTTTTAAGTAAACTAATTACTGGGTTTTAATTTTATAATGCTGCACCTGCAAGAAATTGGAACTGGGTCCGATATTACTTGTGTACTTATGTGTTAACTTATTGCCATGTGATATCTAATTTCATAACTGCAATTTACTACAATCAGAATTGTTAGATTTAGTTCAGAGGTTTTGTTGTATCCAAAATTTTCTGGTCTGAATCTCAGGCAACTATATACATAAAGGAGAAAGAAGAACCAAAAGGAAAAGAGATCCACATCAGTTGGGTTCAAGGCCAGTAGGTCGGGATCCATCTATATTTAAGTGACTACAGAGCATAAACAAGGAATCTTTTGTTTTGAAGATTTTATATTCTTCCTAATTATTGTCAGATGGGGTTTGCAAATTAACTTGCAATTGACTAGGGTTCTCATCAGTACAAAACAATGAATTTTAGCGAATTTTCAGAAATTTCTATTTTTTTTTAAACTAGGTGGAGGAGAGTTTCCAACACCTGAAAACAATTCAACAGATGGGGACAACTTCAAATGGCAGTCTCTGGTCAAAGCCAAATGTGAGGCGCAAGACAAAGATTGTTTGCACCATTGGCCCCTCAACTAATACTAAGGAGATGATCTGGCAGCTTGCTGAGGCTGGCATGAACGTGGCCCGACTCAACATGTCGCATGGAGACCATGCCTCCCACCAGAAGGTCATTGACCTGGTTAAGGAATATAATGCCCAATCAAAAGATAATGTCATCGCAATTATGCTTGATACCAAGGTTATTTTTTATGCCTTCTGTTTTTATCGTATTTTGGTACATATCTGTTTGTCCTGGTTGGGTTTCATTTCTAGTAACCCAACTTGTTTGGGAGTAAAGGCTTTGTTATTGTTCGTGGTACATATATATTTCTTGTTCAGTGAGCTGATGTAAGAGAGAGAGAGAGAGATTGCCAAAGCACTGCCAATGCATAAATCATGTCAAAGAGCTATTCGAATAGAAAGTTTACCAGACTATAAGAAAGAGATATAATTCTGGGACCAAAAGGTGTATTTAGGACAGCTTGTCTATGTTTTTTGGTGGCAAAGTTCTGAGGTTAACTCCTAGGGTTAGGAACTTAGGATAGCTATAGTTCCAAGTAAAACTAACACACAAACTAATAGAAACGGAAAAACATAGAACAATGTTGTCTGCTTCTACCAATTACCTATCAGAATGCTAGGGGTACATCCATGACAAGTTTATAATGTGTTTCATTATTTTTTCTATTATACAACTTAGATCACAGTACACAAATATTACCTTTCCGGCATCCCTGGCGGAAGGAAATCTCATTGGATTCTGTTTTGTGCTATTTTGTTAACTTCAGGGTCCAGAGGTGAGAAGTGGTGACTTGCCAGAGCCGATACATCTCACAACTGGCCAAGAGTTCACCTTTACAATAAAGAGAGGAGTTGGAACTGACACATGCGTGAGTGTCAATTATGACGATTTCGTCAATGATGTGGAAGTTGGAGACATGCTCCTTGTTGACGGTAAATGGAAAATAATAGAAAAATTAATGCCATCTTCCTGATTTGTTCTCTGGCGTGTTGATTTTCTTGATCGAATACATCAGAATTCAGAACTCAACTTGCCTTAGATCTTTTAGCAAGGCAATCGAGGTTTAATTTAAGTCTTGCTGTCTTGGGTCTTGGGTTTTGGTTGAACAATTCCAGTTCATTGGGGTTTCTAGTTCCACTTCCAGTTAGGTTTTCAAAGTCATTTACCTGGCTTTTTGGTAATTTTTATTATACTATAGCAAACTTATTCATAGTGCATTTGGGTGTTTATTATTATTTTTTATTTATTAGTTCCTGTTAAAAATAGGTTGTCCATTCTCATCCAACTGTCAAATTTGGGTCTTGGTCTGATTTTGGTCGCTGGGTTTATAATATGTCTTCATGCATGAGAAAACATTAGTTTCGCAAATGTTCTGAAAGAATCATGTACATTCTTTGACCGTAATTCAACAACTGCTATTTTGGTACTTCAGGAGGAATGATGTCCCTTGTGGTCAAGTCAAAGAATGCTGATTCAGTGAAGTGTGAGGTTGTTGATGGAGGCGAGCTTAAGTCTAGACGCCATTTGAATGTGCGTGGAAAGAGTGCAACACTGCCATCTATCACTGGTAAATTTGCAATCATTAGATTTTTTTGAGCTGCCCTTTCTAGAGTTATCTAATAATCATCGCATTTATAGTGAATGTTGATATCTTGCCTTTTCACTTAATTGAAAGCAAGAGTTAATTTTGGAAGTTGAACTGTTACCTTGATATTGTGTTTTGTTAATCAATTATTATCATGTAAGGTTAGGTGAGCTTAAGCTCTCGAGGTTTTTTTTTGTGAGCTTAACCTCAAAAACTGTGGGATCAGCTTCACGATGGATTCCAACCTTTGATCTACTTAATGGGCCATTCTAATGTTTCAAACTTGTAGGTTGTCTATTTATAAGATCAAGAGGTTGTAAACTGTTAAAAAATGCACACATTACAATTAACATCTTAACCTTCAATTTTTGAACTCTTGATAATGTACAAAACAAATAAAAAGAGTACAATTTTAAAATGTAAGTTCATTGCCTGTAAAGTACATCAAGATCAGCTGGTCGAGTTTGTTGTTTGGAAATGCTCCAGCAAATTTTGAGGTCAAGCTTACAGATGAAGATCCCTTTTGGTGAGCTTGACTAATTCATTGTTGGTCTTTAAAGTTTGATCCCGTTTCGATAATCTAATTCATTTTATTGTGTGGCTCCTGATTTGAATATATGGATCTGACAATAAAATGATCATAACAATAATGATCAGTAACTTGCTTTAAATTTAAAAACAGTTGCTGTTTCTGAGAGCAAAAACAGTGATTCATTGGAAGCTGCCATATTTGCAGTTTATTTGTATTTTAGTAGATAGGACATGCTTTTTCTTGTAAGTTTTTTTTTCCATGTTACCATTTCCAAATGGTAAATTAAATTATCAATTGCAGATAAGGATTGGGACGACATTAAATTTGGAGTAGATAATCAAGTAGACTTTTACGCTGTTTCATTTGTGAAGGATGCAAATGTTGTACATGAATTGAAGGACTACCTCAAAAGTAAGTGGACAGATATTCAATAACATGTTTTTTTTTCCTAATTAAATTTGTTTGAGAAGAATCTTGCACAGCCCCTGTTTAGTTTTATTTTGAGCCTTTTTTGTGATGGGTTAATTTTATTGTAGGCCTTCTTGTTTCATTTTAACTTCAATTTTTTTTAGGGTAGGTTCTTAAATTAGATTTTACAATAATAACAGTATTGGTATTTCCTATTTATGAATTTTCAAATTTGTCCCGCTTCTTTATCTCCCTGATCGTCTTACAAATTATTTTCTATGTTTTCTCCTTCAGGTCAAAATGCAGACATTCATGTAATTGTGAAAATTGAAAGTGCTGATTCAATCCCCAACTTAGATTCCATTATTACTGCATCAGATGGGGTAAGAATTTTACACTAGAGGCACACTTGCATGCATTGCTCAAACAATATTGACAAATGACATGGCAGTTTACACACAATAACGGCATAACCTACATTTGGAAAAGGGTAGTTTGGTGATTTTCTCAGATCAGATGCATTAGTTTCTTTACTTCATCCTATTATTGGACATCAGGCAACACTTTGCTGCTTGTTTTCTTAACCAACCATTAAATCTGTCATCATATAGGTTTCTTTCTGTTGCTTGTTTTCTCTAATCAAGAAATAATAATTATTATTATTTACAACTCTACTGCAACAATGTGTAGGCTATGGTAGCTAGAGGTGACCTTGGTGCTGAGCTCCCTATTGAGGAAGTGCCCCTCCTTCAGGTAATTTCTAGCCTCTTAATCCTTAAGTCGTATGCAATCACTAAGCAACTCTGGGTATTAAAATGAAAAATCACAATACCGTAAAACTTTCATGTATGTTGAAGATAAAATGATGAACCTGGTGGGGTGGGCCCTGGGCTAGTAGGCTTGTGAAGAAGCACTGTTTTCAGTGATAATCATGGAATATTATGGGTTTCTTATTTTAACTCGTTAATAATCAGTCTTAGTTTTATTTGCTACGCATATAAGTGCATACATACATGTGCAGGAGGAGATAATAAATAAGTGCAGAAGCATGGGAAAAGCTGTGATTGTAGCTACGAACATGTTAGAAAGCATGATAGTGCACCCTACCCCAACACGAGCTGAGGTGTCAGATATAGCTATTGCTGTACGTGAAGGTGCTGATGCTGTTATGCTTTCTGGTGAGACTGCTCATGGAAAGTAAGTGCAACTTGTTTTATTGAATTTAGATTAGACAGTACAGTATACAATGGTCGATAAAATATCTCGACCTTACTGTTTATGTTGAAAAATTTCCCATTTTGTCCTACCTTTAGTGTCTTCAGAAGAAGAATGTTGGGTCTTTGAAGGGACCATGTAAAACTGAGAAGTGAAAGACATTTGTGTGATTTTTTGATGTAGAATGCTGTCTCAATTTTAAACTCTTTTAAAAATGATGCTGTGGAACCAAAATGGCAGGAATTGCACTGTGAAAGACTGTCTTCAGCTTGTGTAATAGATAATGCATCATCCATGGACTATTGATAATATGCTAAACTTTTCTATTATGTTGACTTTCAGAATAACTGGTTAATTACCAGAGGTTTTGAATATCTGGCTAGATTCAAGTTATAGCTGTGATGCTAATTACCAGTTAATATACATACCTTGATTCGACCCTATCAAGTTTCAACATGAACTAGCTGAAATTAATAAAAGTATGATTCAGCTTTAGTAGTCTTCTGTTTAATGTTAATTTCAACCTCAGCTGTATCCAAATGAGCAATATGAGCTGATCAAGAAAGAATTCAAGTTATAGCTGTGATGCTAATTACCAGTTAATATACATACCTTGATTCGACCCTATCAAGTTTCAACATGAACTAGCTGAAATTAATAAAAGTATGATTCAGCTTTAGTAGTCTTCTGTTTAATGTTAATTTCAACCTCAGCTGTATCCAAATGAGCAATATGAGCTGATCAAGAAAGAATAACATAAATTGCAACCTATTCAGTATCTTTTGTCTGGTATATTACAGATACCCATTGAAAGCTGTGAAGGTGATGCATACTGTAGCTTTGCGTACTGAGGCAACCATCGTTGGTGAAGAGAAACCTGAAAACCTCGGCCAGGCTTTCAAGGTAAAAAATTTTAAGATCCCTTTATAACCTTGCCTTTGTTGTTCCATTTTTTTTTTAAATCCAAGAGATAGAAAAATATTCTCAGGGACCATGTTACAAAGTGAAAACAATGAGAAAAGTAATCCCACATGCAAACAACAGTTGTGTCAATTTTTTGGTCAGCTTTATAGTGCTATCCTAAAATTTTACTCTTAGATTTGTTTCTCAACTCTTTTTTCTTTTTAGATTCATATGATTCTAACTCTTTTTCTTTTTAGATGCATATGAGTGAGATGTTTGCTTACCATGCCACTATGATGGCAAACACTCTTGGAACATCAATTGTGGTATTCACTCGTACTGGTTTCATGGCCATTCTACTCAGCCACTACCGTCCATCTGGTACCATTTTTGCCTTCACCAATGAGTAAGCTATTATTACTATGGACTTTTAATGTATTTCTTTTGTGGAGACAAGCTGTACAATTTAATTTTAATGTATTTCTTGATTGCTTAATATTTGTTTCTGTAGTGAGAGAGTGAGACAGAGACTGGCATTATACCAAGGCGTGTGCCCAATCTATACGAACTTCTTTAATGATGCCGAAAAAAGCTTTTCTGAGGCCTTATCATACCTTCTGGTAACTTGACTTTACCTTCATCAACAGTTCAATAGACCCATAGTTATGCAATTTAGCTACTGTCAACACTTGCTTATGGAAACTAAGCCTCAAGTATGCAACTGAGCCTTAGTACGAAAATCAACCTTTAATGGTGCATGAAAACCCTAATTTTCTTTGATTTAATTGCAGTTAGAAGTTGAGCCTAATCAACTAAAACCCTAGTTTCTCCATTTGACTGCACTTTAGTTGCATTTATGTAATTCAGCTCTCAGAAAAACAAGGAATCAAAATGAATTGGAATCCACTGTGTTAAGTTGTAGCATAACTAAACCAACCAGCACATACTTATAATGGAATTGTCCTCTATGTTAAATGATTATGGGTCTGTATAGAATTTAAAATATTATTCTGTTACACTGTGATTCAGAAAAATGGTATGGTTAAAGAAGGAGAGGAAGTGGCTCTTCTGCAAAGTGGCAGACAGCCTATTTGGAGGTCACAATCAACTCATAATATTCAGGTCAGAAAGATTTGAATAAACCATGGTTATGTACAATGCTATTATCTAAAGTGTGCAAGGCAAGTGACTTTCTGACAAAATGGGGTTAAGCCTGTTGTTCTCTTTGTCCAGTGTGGTCATCTAAGAACAGGTGGGGTTTTAGTAGTGTTGCTGTTTGTTGTTTCCTTTTTGGTTTATTTTTTTTCCCTATAATTTGGCAACTCTTAACATTCTAGTTATAATTGAAATAATTATTTTGTCACTTCGTTGTTGTGTTGATAACTTTTAATTAACTTTCTTTATGTTTCTATGTTCGCAAGATGCCACATTTTATCACCTGTGTTACTTAGGTGCTTTTATCCGCTGTAAAATGGCTTTGTAATTTTCTTAATAAAAGAGCTGAAGTTCTCTTTATTGGAAGGAAAAATGTATACCAGTACAGTATTCTCCGTAACACATGTTGGCAATCATAGAGACAGGCAGACAGCTGGAACGTGTTATAATGATACTGGTTTTGCTGGAGCCCCACAACTTCATGTTATTTATCTTTCAAACACGTTCAAGTTTGTGAGGATAATATTAACCCCTGTGGCATGGTATATTGGCATCATGGCATGTGAAAGGAAAAGGCTGAATTGGTGCCAAGGATGCAAAGAGTCTAACAGCCGTCATAACACTTACGGAAACCATGTGGGATTATTTTTGGTGTACTATTTTCATGGTTCATTCGTTTCATATCATTTACAATGTTGTTTAAATAAGAGAACTGAACTTGTAAATGTGTCATCCATACTTTAGATAAGGCAAAGATGGTACCAAAATCGAATATAGTGTTGCCCATGCATTAAAGGATGACAGATTTAATAGTTAGAATCACTCTAATTTGAATTATTTATTTTAATAGCTCATCTTTATTGTGCAAAAATAGATCGACGTTCATTTAAAATTCAGAGTACATGTTAAATATGGCTGCTTCAAATTGCGCATAATAAGCTGTATGTTAATGTTTGAAGGATTTCTCTCAGCAATTTTGCGAAGCTCAATTGTCTCGTGAGAAGACGCAACTCGCAAAAAAAGATCTGACCAGCTTCAATTTGCGTTGTCATGTTTTCTCCTGGCCCACAGAATAATTGGGTTGGTACAAAATGGCTATTATTTGTACATAGGTTTCAATTTCTTCATTGAAAGAAAAAGTGAATCATAAACAATATGATGAAGCAAAGGATTGTTTAAAGAGTTCTATAGCACACGTTGGCATCAACTGAATACAGCTACTCCATAGTACCAGATCCAATTTATTATACCCTATGAAAGGTGAGTCGCTTTTAGAATCGTGCTATGAACAGTAGAATTTTTCTTTTTCCAGGGAATTTATCTGGGGCGTTGGTTTGGGTTGGACGGCTGGATGCGTTTGTAAGAGATCGCTGATTTTGATCGCACAGTGGGACCATTTGCTCAATTAAGCTATTTCTTGAATGAGCTTGGTACATTTAATTTTTATTCTTTAATTTGCACTTCCTCCTTTTTCAACGTTAGGATCGTATTTATGGGAACATGGAAACTTACTATTTATAGTACCTTTCTTCTATTTTTCTAGCCACACATAATTTCATTAACTAAGTTGCCTAATTGTGATTTGTGAGAAGTAGCTAGCTAACCGGGCATGTTGTGTACGTACCTTTAAACACGGTCCCGGTACTTCTTTTCCTTTCTGTCAGAAGCACGTGAAATATCCAGCTACATTTGTCCCACAATGGAAAAATAAGGTAAAAAAGAATGACCAAGAAAGTAAAAAATAGATATAGAAAACAATTTTTTTTTTAAAAAAAAATCCGTCTCATTGTTTGGAATATATCATCATCATTTGCAAACCTAGGAAAGCAGAATTACATTGCATGGCTACATCATCCTCTTGGTACTTTACAATGAAGTCCATTTATATGTTTAATTTATCAGTCTCATAAATTTGACTTGAAATCGCATGCTTAATGCATGTTGAATTAGACCTTATTTTATTAAGAAAAACCCAGCAGATCAAACCTCCATGTAGAAAAACCGGAATGACAACAGAAAACAAACTAGCCTCTAAAATGATTCCAACCACCAAGTCCTTTCAATTACAATGCCAACTGTAACAAACAAAACCCCAGGAAAAACTCATGCAACAGTAGATCTATTACACACAGCATTTTCTATAATTACAAAAGGAATTAGATATCAGGCATGACCATAACCTATTATCATTAAAGCAAGTATCATATACAAAGCATTCTCAACATAGTCTGATCAATGATCACAAAAGCATCCAACTGTGTATTCAATCTCTTGCATTAACCATTCTTATGACATTTAAAACATTGCCCCACAATACCAACACAAAAGAAAAACAGCAAAAATTTTACCAACCTCTAATTCCTAAATCCATCATGACCACCACTGCCAGCAAGCAAAGCCAACAAGTTCCCCCCATGAACCCTTCCTTCAGTTCCAGAGACTGAAACTGAAACCAAACTAGCCTCTAATGGGTTCGGATCATACACACACCCGTCTGCACCAAACAAACCCTCCTTCTCAGCCTTCAATGCAGCCTCCAACAAGGAGACACCTCCATGAACTCGACCCTCTTTCGTAGTTTCGGGCTTAAATGCTGCCCCACCACGAACACAAGCATCTTCTAGGAGCTCTTTGCAATAGTACATTGTTCTTCCTTTGCAAGGTCTAGAGTTGCCTTTTGAAACCTTCAGTTTGTTGCTAGAATTATGCTTCTGCCGATTCGTCAGCCCAGAAGAACATGAAATTGATTTCTCCAGAGATTTATTCATGGTCAAAGAGAGGCGAGTTACCAAAGAGAGTAATTTCTAAATTAGTGGAGGAAGCTTTATCCATTCAATGGGCACTGCACTGTTAAAAGAAACAAATTAGTAGTGCTATGTTAGGTTCAGTTGTTGAGAGAGGCGCCTCCACTGACAAATCCAGATGTATCATGCCGATCCATTTGATTTACCTTCAAATTTATGAAAAAGAAAACTGATTCTCAGAAACAAGTTATAAAATGTGTTATTTTCTTTGCTGGATGTCAGAACACATTTTGCATTTGAAATGGAACTAAAAATGTTGGCTTGCAGACTAACTTTTACCCCAAGTAACTATTTATTTATTGCCAACTATCTAAACTTCTATAGAATATGTCATTCAGGTTTCGTATTTGATGAAATGCGTATTATATGGTGAAATTTACTGAATCCAATTAACTAGAAAATGTACTATATAAAGCAAAAGGAGAAAAAAGTCAAAACCAAGGCACACTATATTTGCTCAAAATCAGCTAGTCCGTATCTGTTTTATACACCAATTAATATCGTTGAAATTAGACAAATACAGAAATAAAATTCTACCACATAATTTAAGGCAGGCTAAATACAACAATTATAGCATTAAAATCAGTAGCCTTATCTTTGATTGATAAAAGGGTAGATGAAGGATTACTTTGGCCCCTAATTAATCCAATTCTTTCACCAACCAACTTTTCTTTGTACAACATCTCCCTTTAACTAGATCAAAGTTAATATTTGATGTATCAATAGTGCAAAGTAAGGAAAAATATATATATAAAGACCAAATTTTGACCAGTACTAACAAACCTACAAATCACAATAAAATAGAATTCAGTAGCTAACCCAAAATTCATTCATCAAATAAAACATAGATCAGATTAAGATCTACGGCCAATAAGATAAACCTGACAGTGGATTGAGGAATGAAACCAAACCCTCAATTGGGCTTTACAATCTGGTTTTCAGAGTTAAACCAAAAGAACTAATAACGCTTTAATTAAGCAGAGTTGGCAAGTGTAAGTAAGAACAACCAAGAGAAAGAACTAACGCACGCTAAGAGACAGGAAATACATACAAATCCAAGTCCAAGCTGAGAAAACGAGAAAACAATAAATAAAACCAACAAATTTAAATCAGAAGAAAAGTCACCTTGAATCTCCACTTTTACAATTGATAGAAACGAGATCTTGTGAAAACTTCCACTCGGGGTTTCGAAAAAGTATACTATTTAGAGAGGTTGAGAAGAGAGGAGGCGAAAACGAGAGAGAGAGAGAGAGAGAGAGATGGAGGCGGAGGTATGGGAGGTGAAAAATGGGGGATGTGAACGAGCAAATAAGGGAGGTTATAAGAAGGTGTAGATAGATATTTTGTCAAGTAGTAGGGAGTATCTAGTAAAAAGATTTTTTGGAGAGAAAAATTAAGACACGGTAGCACGTTGGTTGATCGTTGGTCTTCTGTGGCTCATTTTTTGCGTCCTATGTGTAGTGTTGTAAGGTTCCGTGGCTGAACTGGAGTCTAAGATCCCAATTGTAATTTTGCTGTATATTTCTTTTTGACTAATTTTAAAAGGGATCAGAAAAATACGTACATGTTTTGCCAACTGTTACTACATAAGAGAAAAATTATCCAGTTTCCTATTTATTTGAAAAATGTTAATTTATGTGCATCTCATTTTTGTAGTAAGAAAGTTCCATTATAATTTCAAAACATCGTTTTCTATTTTATTACACTGATTAAAGTTTGCATTATGTGCTAACTCTTTTATCATTTTATATAATGATATTATACATGCTAAAACTTTGTTTTGCCAAAATTAGCTTCATAAACTTCTTTATTAGCAGCAATTTGGCATAATCGAATCCAAAAGAATACATAAAGTTTGTTACCGATTCCATTACTAACTCACACATGAATGATGCAAAAAAGAAAAAAATAATGTATACATAGTAAAACCCAAGAAAACATATACACCTAGAGGAAAGAACGAAAATGAATTTATGACATAAGCATATGGGCCAGTATTAATCTCCATGCCTATATTTTTAGTTTCATGTTGTTTTCTTTGTTTAGGATTTTTATCTTTTGACATACAAAATTATTAACAATTTAATTATTTTTAAGATTCAAAATTTTGCTTTACTTCAAAAAAGTTTGCTTATTAATTTTCTAAATTTATAATTTATATTTTTCAACAATGATCCTTATTCTATTATTGGAAGCACAATTTATGACAACATGAAAATGATAATCATTATCAATTATCATTTTAAAATATAGCAAATGACGAAAAAAACCACAAGCATACTAATATTGTCATATGCTTATTGGCTCTCTTCTTATAAATAGTTAATATAATAATACTTGAACATCTTTTATCACATTTAAAAATTATCACAGGCTGCAAGTGTGCTCATTGATAACAAACATTATTTTTCATTTGGACATTATACATAGGAATAAAAATTTTATAAGGTTGTTTACGGCAACCAGCTCATTGAAACATAGATGCACTAAGTTTTGTTTTATCTTGTCATCATAATTCAAGCGAGTGCTACTAATTTATACGAAATGCAACATATATTTATTCTTTGGCAGTGCAATTAGCGGTATGCTTGTATTATGTGTACAAAGAGTAAAACCACAGAAGATCCGAAGGAGATGCCGACCCGGCGACCCGCCATCGTCTGGGCTGTTTGCTTACGACGTGGGTCCCAACGACGCGGCAACTGTGAGGCGAAACAAAAGCAGCGTCTACAAACATTTTCAAGGAAAAAAAAAGGCGTTTACAGTCTTACAGACGAGAAGAATCAATCGTAAAGCGACACGTGTCCTAAGCCATGTGTTACGTCAGACCCCCACTCGGCATCTTCTCGCTGGTAGCCGCCATGCGTTGAGTAGCCTGCCTGTGGGTCCCACCTCAGCAACAGTCCTTACCTACCTCTCTAATGATGTTTTCATTGTTTATTTATTTTCTCTCAATAAAAATAATAAATAAATGGGAATTTATTTCGACTTTTTGGTTGTTTTTTCATTGCTTCCTTTTTCTTTGCGTTTCGCTCTAATTTCTGCGTTTACGCACGTTCCGTTTTTATTGGTTAAATAATTTTTTTCCCTCGTAATTGGAAGGTTATGGAACCGTTTGTAAAAACACATAATAATGATAAATATGTTATAAAAATGATGAATTAGATACTAATGTTTAAAATAGAACATATTGTTTTTAATATTAGATGGATGAAATTATATTTAGAATAGTATTTTTTTTCTCTCTTTTTCATAATTTTATTATTTACACGAAATAGTAAAAAGTGTAATATTACTATTATTCTAAGTAATACAATTATATTTTACAGCAACTTGCATGTGAACTGACATCGCTATTCAATAGAGAGGGTTCTCAAATTATTTCACGTATGTTAAAATTTATTTCGGCACGTTTTTAGCAATTCATGTCCCATCTCATATAAAATCACAACTTGACCTATGACTAAACACTAAACAGTAATTTTTTGAAACCTTTCCACTTAAGAAATGAGTTATCTCCGACATTAATTGAACTGGAGATATCCGTTATTCTTCATATTGGAAGGCTCTCAGTTCAAGGCGCTCTATTAAGTAGCTGACAATAATAATAACTATATACCAATTTCACTCAAGAAAAAAAAAAAACTATATAGCAATCGCTTCACAATTGAAAATTGAATAATAAAACTAGAGGGAAATGAATTGGAGGAGTTAAAACTTTTCCCTAGGCAATTTCCAATTAAAATTTGTTTTGTAGTGCTTGATTAGCGACAATGCGTGTCCTGTATCCAACAGTTAAGGAGCAAAGCGCCACATGCACGAATCATTTAACTAATGTCAAGTTTTAGGAGACCTTTCAATTTATGAAAGGCCATATTAGCTATATGTTAGAATAGTTGGTAAATTATCTTCAACAGCATTTTGAAAATGATCTTTACTTTACTTTTTCCCTCCTTCAATGACTCTCAGGTATTCTCATTATTTAATATTGAAATTTGAGAAAAAAATCATTTTGAAAAATTCAAGCATGTCTGCATCAAATGGTCAAGTCTTGGCATTTTCCTTTTATTTTAGTGATATTCAAAAGGCAAATTGTACTTTTGTTAGATAAGGTACTAAATTTGATATATTCTATATAATTGACTCGTACAAATAATTTTTTGTATAATTGCTAAATTCTTATACCTTGCAAGAAACTATAGAGTTTTTAAGATAAGAGATGATAAGAGACTATTGTTAGGGAAAAGTTGCTTCTAAAATTATACAACTCTTTGAATATCATTTGTTGCATCGGTGATACATAAACATAGTTGAACATATTGTTAGCGGTTTGAAATGATATTTACTTGATTTGTTTTCCCTCATTTCAATGAACCAGGTATTTTGTATTATTTACCATTGAATTTTGAGACAAAATTGATATCAGAAGCAACTGTTAATCCCATTTTGAAATTTTCAAGCATGTCTGCATCGAATAGTCAGGCATTAATACTTTTCATTTTTATTTTAGTAATATTCAAAGCAAAATTGATGTTTTGTTGGATAAGGTACTAAATTCGGAAATTCTTTAAAATATAATTGACTCGTACAAATAATTCTTATATATGCTTATACTTCTCAAAAAATGTATAGAGTTTTTAGGATAAGGGATAATAAGTTGATAAGAATTTCTCTTATAATGGAAAAGTTGCTTCCAGAATTATACAACTCTCTAAATCTAAATCTGCTGCACTGATGATGCATAAAAAATAGTTAATGGATATATTGCTACATTTTAATTATAACCATGGTTGGTGTAAAAAATTCCAGCGCAAAGATGCTTTTGCCAATAATTGAAAAATCTAATGAAAAGGAATGTTCATAGTGGACACGACCAAATCTAGTTCTTAGAAAGGTATTTATCTATTTGAAGATAATACATTTCAATTTCAGAATACCTATCAAATGCAAACAATCTTCAAAAGTTTAACCAGCGTACATATGGAAAGAATTTTCAAGGAATATACTCTAAAGATGCCTCAGGTTAAATATTTAAACTTATCTCATCAGCTACTTTATATCCGAATTAATGTGATTTAGGCCCCGATCAAAATCCCATTTTTTTAACGTGGGATTTAATTTCATTTCGTTGGAAAATTCTTGATCAAAATGAAGGGATTTGGTGTCATTTGGTTGGAATTCCCATGTAATTAGATCCAACGAAATCCTATAAAATCAATTCAATTGAAATGAAATCCCACGTAAACTTCATTTTGATCAGGGCTAGTTGTGGCTTGGAAAAAGACAAAACATGACAGGAAAAAAAGGTAAATAAATTGCATGAGAACATAAAATAGATAAGTATATTCGCCTTGAATATTTTTGAATTAAAATAAGCACCGTGTTCTTAGAAAGTTTTTGTATATTTGTTGTTGTCATTAGGATTATGCATTCAATGACACGTTCCTCTTGCAAACAAAAAAAATCTTTTTTTTTTTTTTTTGAGAGAGAGAAACAATAAATCATTTGTCCAGAAACAAACCGCTTGGAAAAGACAGTGAATTTACGAGAGCGCAACTTTGGTAAAAGTCCAACAAATATACGTGTTTATTAACAGAACATGACCTGACCATAAATCTATTAGGACAAAAACGCAGTCATTAATTGCAAAAAAAAAAAAAAAAGTCTTTTTTTTTTTGTTTGGTTGATAATGATCCCACCTAGTTTAAAGTCAAGTTACTTGTCAAGATTGCATAAGATTAGCTGGATTCTCACACAATCTAGAGACAGAGACTAGCTCTAGCTCAGTGCAAGGCCAATGGTTCTATGATCCAATGGCATCAATAAAGTTTAGAGTGTCTTTTCGGTTAACTAAAGCATATACCATGCCAACGTGGGACCTATTAGTTTGTAGATGAAGGGACGCCGCGTCGGTTCCGTTGCATATCTGAGTGATATCTCATATCTCAACCCCTTTGTGGTAACTTAGCAAGCAGGAATATTTTTATTGTTGATGGCCATGACTCGGACATATCTTATTACCATCCCTTTCAATTGAGTTTACTCCCAATTAAATTAAGTTCTCTCTCATCGTTGGATTACATGATTACATTCAGCTGTATCCTAAAAAAAAAATAAAAAAGAAAATCTGATGCCGACAATTGCAGTAAATATTTTTTTTCATCTTCTTTCTTTTTCTTTTTTAATGTAACCTAGAAAAGTAGTTTTTCTTTTTCTTTTGACCATCCAACTTTAAAATAAACATAGTAAATACATATAGTTTTGGGTTTTTGGGTAAAAAAAAAAATTCTTCAGAATACAACTAAACAACAACAACTACGTCTTTTATCCCAAACAAGTTGGGGTAGGCTAGAAAAGAAACCCAACAAGAAAAAAGGATCAACGAAAAAAGTCAGATCCTTTTGTCCCAAACAAGTTGGATAGGCCAGAAAAGATTGAGTTTTTACGTTGGCTCGCCAAGCCTATCGCAAGCATGCGGTCTTGAACCCTGGACCTCCTAGAAGAGAGCCCAGTGCTCTACCCTCACGCGTTCCCCTCCTCTCTAAGACCCAATCAACCCTGGCTTTCGCTGAAGCCGCCTGGGTCAGCTGCCCAACTTGGAATGGGCGGGCCGACTAATAGCCGAACTAGACCCGACCTCAGGTTGCGATCCGATCGTCCGTGTCACCCTGCCCCCACTCAGGTTACAAGCCCTCGTTACTGAGCTCGGCAGAATAAGTAAATAAAAATAAAATATTAGTATAGTTGGTCTAAATTAAATGAAGTATCTTTGATTTCTATTTCGTGGTATTTTTTTAAGATAATTTGGAAATCATGGCTTCCAACTTATTTTTAAATTAAATATCTATAAAAAATATTCAATTGGATTTGGATTCTACGACCTTTCACTTAAGATACATTGTTCTTTGTCACTAGATCAAGAGTTTGATTCTTATATTCAGTGATATATATATATATATTGAAGAAAGTAAGGGGTCAAGTCCCTTAACTTTTTATATTAAAATAAAGAGAATTACAAAGCGGGATATTCGGTGATACTTGTGTCATACAACATCTTGTTTTGCTGTGTAGGGTTTTTAATAGGTTTTAATCAATGGTTCTAATATATAATTGACACTTGTGAGATCTTTTTTTATTTTTTGTTTTTTTTAAAAAAACTAACACTTGTTTTTTTTTTTTTTTAATTCAAACGCCCATATAGGCAACTTGTTTTTTTTTTTTTTTTTAATTCAAACTAACACTTGTGACTTGTGAGCGATATGGTGCATGTCTATTGGATATCAAGATGGGACAAAAATCCCCCCAGTAAAAGTAGCACGTCTCTTTTTAAATATCTGCTGAGCTTATTGATTTAATTATAACCTAGTATTCATGAATCATGAGATGTAATCAAAAGAGTTTGTATGAGGCGTGAGTTTCTTCGATTGATAATTTTATTTTCAGTTCAAATATAGCAAACTGAATAAATTATATCCTTTGATCGCACTGCTTTCTGTTGTTTATTTCCTTTTTTTCTGTATAATAACTCTATCTTACATAAGTTCCCTATTTTTTTTTTCATTTTGTTGAGCACAGTAGTATGCCACGCAAAATTAAACTTCAAAATATTAGTTTTATATTTATCTGTAAAAACTAATGCTCTGCATTATTTCGAATTTTAAAATTTAGAGAAGTTCGAATATGTATGATTTTATATCATAGGAAGTTGCAGCCTGTGGCTCAATATTCCATATCAAATAATCTAAAGACAATTCGTTAAAAACTTCAATAAAATTTATCTAGAAAAAATGGATGTGTCCTGTGTTCGGAGACTGGAGATAATGGTAACTTAGACAAACGTGGACGAATCTCGTGCACTGATGCCTTTTGTCTTCAAAATGAGGTGAAGCACAATTGTATATTTTTCTTGAGTGGGTTCAAAGAACAAGAGAAAAAAAATATACACAACTTATAATCGATTGACAAGTGGTTTGGACGGTTGTTAGAGGTCTCTAGTGCTAAACAAATTATAGCCGTTGATTCAGTCAAAGGATCTCCTGTTGGTATCTTGTGCCTAAAAGATTGGCTTATTTATTTATTTATTTTTGTGAAATATATACCCCAACATGCATTTGTTTTTAGTCTCCTTCGTTGCCTTATTTCATTTTGATTTCTCCTTATAGCAAGTGGTGACGAGCATTATTCAGGTCAAAATTGTCAATAGCTTGCGTTTGACCAATTTTATATTGTTTTCTCATTCTATAAACTACCCAAAGTTATATATTACCAAAAAGATTCGAACAATTATTTAAAATATGATAATTTAGAGAGGCGTGTTTGAAATATTCATAGGAAGAACGGAATCACAATGGCTTGTATGGCAAAGGCAAGAATATTAGAATTGAAATAATGTAAGTAGAATAGTGTCAATATCGCTATTGAATAATGCAAAGAAGAGTACTATTCTGAAAGTATAAATTTTATTTGATGCTCATTAATTTCATTATGACGCAAACAATTTAATCTTCTTTATGTTATTCCGTCAAAATGATGGAATTTAGAAGAAATTATTCTTGTACTATTTTCTCTTTCAGCCGGAATAAATTCTGGCTGTGAAATATGAAGTTAACAATTTTACATTGCTGGGTCTTAAATAGGCCCAATATTAAAAATTATTGGATCTCTATTTTCACTGCGGGCCTTAGTCATTGTCAATTAATAGGTCCATGCTGCATGCTGCATGCTGCATGCATGAGGTAGTTTAAATTAAAATGAATAGTTTCTTTCTTTTCATGCTATTTATTCGTGGAATCCCAAAATATTTGAGTCTTATAAACCACATCCTACAGGCAGGTTATGATATATGAATCTAAGATTGATAATTCCTTTCGATCGGCAGATGAATCTGATAATTTTGATTAAACTCTATGAGACGCATAAAAGAATTCTCTGCGCTGGGGCCTGGGGGTATGAATTGAAAATGACTTGGAGCTTCTTATCCAGTAAAACATTGAAATTTTAACCAAAGGTTACAAAACAAATGACACAAGCATGTGCACTGACAGTTAATAGATCACCAGACTATCTGCTAGCAAATTAATTCCAAGTCGTTGGACCCATTTATTAGTAAATGTCTGAATGAAATATCTTCTTTAGGTAAAGTTGTGGTGGTGCACGAACCAAACATGGAACAGCAGTTCACGAACTGACGAACAGGGGTAGTTTCTAGTTCTCAGTTTTTCGCGAACTAGAAGATGTTCGTGGGCCGACCTCAACTTGTTCGTGGGCCGCTGTTCGTCTGCTGTTTGTGGAGGTGCCAAACACACCTTAAGAGGATCCGGCCCGAGAAGATACATGTTCAACTTGCGAGTCCAAGGCCTAGTTATATTAAAAAGAATGTGTTTTATCTTTTCTTCTTTGTGCTTGTACTACCCATTTTATATCATGAATTCGTCCAAAACTAGTAAAATTTTGACACAATATTTGGTTAACCTAAATGTTCAGGAACACAGACATTTATTCCTTCTCAGCTGCACATCTAGCTAGTCAACATACTATTTCTCATTTTTAAGAAACGAATAGATTTGTAATTATTAAATTGTACTTGGTCAACTCTCTAAGCTTTCCGACAGTATTAAACGTCAACTATCAATATTGTTTTAGTGTTAGCATTTTGTCCCAAAAAAGATTTAATCATATCTGGGGGATTCGTTAATAAGTTTGTTCATCAATCAGAATTCGTTGCTACTGCTTTTTCCTTTTGTTTTCGGCCATATTAGTGCAGCGCATTGATGAAAGAAGCTTGCTGAATTTTGCATCCGTTTTCTTCCTTTTATCTTTGATATTTATTTCAAGTTTTCTGTTCTCCTCCTCCGTATATGCGTTAGCATCGCTTAATTTCCAACTTTTCATCGTGCATTAAGCCTCCTCATGCGCTAGCTGACTAGCTTATAGAGTCAAGAATATCATGCTTTTTTCTTTCCATCATCAAATGATTCAAATTGGCATCTTTGATTTTGATATACTATTTATTCAAGTAATTTTAATCACCTTTTCTCATAAAGAATTAGACAAATGTACATATAATTGGAAACTTCTGTTAGTATTTCAAAACAGTCAAGTCGCATCAAAGTCTCCATTACAATTTTCTGGAAATTATCTTACCTCATTTAGTTTACTTAAGAAAGAAGGATGGACTTGGTCTCCAAACCCTGCAAGTCTTTGTCAAAAATAAATAACTACCTTATGCCAATTCAAATATGCAACGACCTAAAGTATTCAGTCAAACTGAGAAGTCTCCGGTCCAAGAGGAAACATCCAACTAAAACCCAAGTTGAAATTACACGCCAACTTTTCCTATACTATATAAATACATACTCTGACCTCACTAGGATAAACCATCTATCTCAACAATGGCATCTCAAACCAGGACTACTCTGTCTGTTCTCCTCATTCCTCTCTTGCTCTCTCTCCTCGCGGCTTCTGCCCAGGCCGGCAGCATTGCTGTGTACTGGGGCCAGAATGGCGGCGAGGGAACCCTGGCTGACACATGTGCCACAGGAAACTATCAGTATGTCATGTTGGCTTTCCTAACCACCTTCGGCAATGGCCAAACCCCCGTTCTCAATCTTGCTGGGCATTGCGACCCCCCCTCAGGTACTTGCACCAGCCTCACCTCTGACATCCAATCATGCCAGTCCAGGGGCATCAAGGTACTATGAGTACCATTCAATTTTTCTCTTAACAAAAATTAATTAATTATTATCAACTAATTTGATTCTGTTTTTTTTTTTTTTTTCATGTTCTTACTATGTACATTCAAAAGGTGGTTTACTTTTGACCAACCGAATAAAAAGAGCAAATTCATCATTCTCTCATGCTCATGTCAACTAAAAGACAAATTAAAACTGAAATTAATTAATTAGCTAGTAGCTAACAATGCATTTATATTAATCTTATAATTATACATAGGTTATTCTTTCCCTTGGTGGAGCAACAGGCAGTTACCAGCTCACCTCCACCTCAGATGCGCAGAGTGTGGCCGACTATCTTTGGAATAACTACCTCGGAGGAAACTCCTCTTCCCGTCCCCTCGGCTCCGCCGTTCTCGACGGCATTGACTTTGACATAGAAGGCGGAAGTTCTGACTACTACGGTGACCTGGCAAACTACCTCTCCCAGTACAGCAGCCAGGGCAATAAGGTCTACCTCACAGCTGCTCCCCAGTGTCCTTTCCCTGACACGTATGTGGGGCCCGCATTACAGACTGGGTTGTTTGACTATGTATGGATTCAATTCTACAACAATGGACAATGCCAGTACTCATCTGGCGACACAACCAACCTTGTGAACTCCTGGAACACTTGGACGAGCAGTATTAAAGCGACAAACATGTTTTTGGGGATACCGGCATCCCCTAGCACTCCTGGGTACATTCCACCAAACGACCTGACATCTCAGGTTCTGCCGGCTATTCAGGGGTCGTCATTGTATGGCGGGATAATGATCTGGGATAGATACGCTGATGTGCAAAACAATTATAGTGGTCAAGTAGTGGGCAGTGTGTGAGATTGAGTGTTTGTTTGATCAGAAATAGAATTAAGTTATTAGTTATTGTTGGATTGGAGAATATATAAATAAAAAAAGAATGTTGCTTGTGGACTGTTAAAGGAAATAATCATTGTAATTATGCGATATTAGGAAATACTTGATATTAAGAATGTAATTAGGAAATAGCCTACACGGCTTTCTATTTCTAGATATTCTCTTCTATGTATATGTATAGGATGACTCTCGGAAGAAATACAGATTGAATAAAATTGTTTCTCAAGTTTTCGTATTTTCCTTTCATGGTATCAAGAGCCCTGTTCCTAGGGTTTCGCTGCCTCTGATTTCGGTGCTGCCCCACCGCCCATCGATTCCAGTTCTGCTCCGCTGCATCTGATTTTAGTTCTGCTCCGCAGCCTTTGATTCTGATTATGGTTCTTCCGACAATACTTTGCATCACCAACAAAATCTCTGATTTGCTTAGGGATTGGTTATTTCTCTTTTGTCTCTCTTATAATTATAGTTAGAACAAAATGAGTCAAACAACACAATAGTTTGAGAATGGCTGAAAGTGCCTGTGAATTTATCTAATTCCAATCGGGAACAATGGTCTGTATTTGTTCAAATTGGTTTAGAGGCAATAGACAAGGCAAAATATTTGACTAATAATGCACTAGAAAAACCTGAGGATGAAGTAAACAAATGGAAAATTGAAGACAGTACCATTCGTATGATTTTGTGGAATGCAATGGAACCTGAAATTTTATCAATGGTACATATATTTAAAAGTACAAAAGGGATGTAGGACCACCTCCAGGCCACCTACTCGGGAAAGGCAAGCATGGCCCACACATATGCTGTCTCTCAAGCATATGCACGGTGTGAACAAGGTGATTCAAGCCTTATTGAGTACTTTGCATCTTTCAAGAAATTATCTGATAAAATGAGAGAATTGTTTCCATACTCTCCAGACCGTACTACTTATGAGAAACTCTGGAATCAGCTTGATACTCTCACATTTCTTGGAGGTATGTCCTCAAAGTACTCTACAGCACGGCCAATTTTTTTAGGTCAAAACCACTGCACCGACCTTAGCAACCACATATCATCTTCTACTTGATATGTTCCCATCTGAGAGTAGTGTCCCGACACATCAGGTAGAAAACTCGGTGCTTGTTGCTGGGTCCTTCAAGGGTAAAGATACAAAGACAAATATCTAGAAAAGAAGGTAGAGGATACAGAGGATCTTCCAATAACACTAATAAGAATGTGCAATGCCACTATTGCAAGGAGTGGGGGCACATGAAGTGGGACTGCCCAAAGCACCCAAAAGGCTCACCTCGTCCTCCTCCCCATGCTCAAGTAGCAACCACTGATCAGGTACTTGGGGGCAAATGAAATCTGAAGAAGATGCAACACTGATTCAGCGACTTGAGCAACTGGGGTTCTCTCGTGCCAGTATGACCTCTCAATCTCAAACTCCGAGTGCTACTTTAGCCCACTCAGGTATGACTTCTAACTATTTTATAGCATCAAAATCATCGTGGATTGTCGATTCAGGTGCGACTGATCACATGACTGGGAACAAGAGTATATTGTCCGGACTTACCAACACTTCACAACCACCTGTTCAAATAGCTAATGGCTCAACTTGTCATATAGAAGGGACCGGATCCACCCAAATTTCACAAGATATGCCCTTATCATCTGTTTTATATGTCCCTTCTTTTCCTGAAAACCTCACGTCCGTAAGCAAAATAACAGAACAATTATATTGCTTAGTTACCTTTACTCCATCTAAATGCATATTTCAGGAGTTAGGGACGAACAGGTTGATTGGCACTGCATATAAGGACAAGGGATTGTATTGCATGGAAAGCTCACCTCAGCGAGTGGCATACTTGAGTACTGTTAGTGCTAAGGAGGCTCATTCTCAGTTTGGACATCCTTCTCTCCAAGTGTTGAAGAAGATTCGACCTAAATTTCAATCTATTTCAGAATTAGTTTGTGAGTCATGTATTCAGGGAAAGCATGTTCGTGCTTCCCACCCACCTAGAGTCGTTAGTCGATCTGATGGTCCTTTTACTTTAATACATTTTGATGTATGGGGTCCATGTCCTGTTGAATCTATGTCTGGTTTGCGATATTTTGTTACATTTGTGGATGATTTTTCTTGTGAAACTTGGATATTTATTATTAAATCTCGACAAGAAATTTTTGCAAAATTTTTAGCCTTTTGTTATCTTGTACAAACTCAATTTAACACCACCATTAAAACTCTTCGTAGTGATAATGCAAAAGAATATTTTTCAAATGAATTTGTGCAATGCACAACGAATAATGGTATTGTCCATGAATCATCATGTGCTTATACACCTCAACAAAATAGAGTGGCTGAACGAAAGAACAGACACATCCTTGAGGTTGCCTGTACCATGATGATTCATGGACGTGTCCATCACCGCTTTTGGGCAGATGCAGTTCTAACTGCATGCTATTTGATAAATCACATGCCTTCCTCTGTACTTGATGGTGCCATACCTTATAATGTCTTGTATCCATCTGCACCTTTATGTCATGTTCCACCCAAAATTTTTGGTGGTGTCTGTTATGTGTATGACCCTAGACTGGGTCGTACAAAACTTGATCCAAAGTCATTGCGATGTGTTTTTTAGGGTATTCGGGTACACAAAAAGGTTATCGGTGTTAATGTCCTACTATCAAGAGGTATTTTATATCTTCTGATGTTATCTTTTTGGAATCTATACCATACTTTGAGTCCAATACATCCTTTGCTCCTGAGCGAGTTTTGTCTATTCTGAACTATCCTGAAATTCAGATTGGTTCCTCTTCACTACCTGAGAATGAGTTACCACTGACCCCTCTTGCGCCTACTCAAGTATACACTCGGCGAAGTAAGAACCTCCCTGTTGATGTTAACTCTGTCCAAACTATGCAGGTCCATGACAACGGTAAGTCTCCTGAGTCATTACATCTACCACCTACAACTGATGTTGTTAGTCCTGTATCGGCCAGTGAACCAAGTCCTACAAACCCTCTGCCTCCTATATCTAACCTTGACCTCCCTATTGCCCTTCGCAAAGAACCACGCCATTGCCCTAGCACTAGATATCCTTTAGACCACTTCTGTACATATGCTGCCTTATCCACAAATCAACGTGCCTTTACTACTTGTCTTGATAATTACTCTGTTCCTAAGAATGTGACAGAAGCTCTGAAACATCCGGGTTGGCTTAGAGCTATGCAGGAGGAAATGTCAGCTTTATGGAAAAATGAGACTTGGGATTTGTGTCATCTTCCTCCTGGTAAACATGCAGTCAGTTGCAAGTGGGTGTTCATAGTTAAACTTCATCCTGATGGGTCACTTAACCAACTTAAAGCTCGTTTAGTTGCCAAAGGTTACTCCCAGTCCTATGGCATTGACTATGATGAGACATTTTCTCCTGTTGCTAAGATGGCGTCTATTCGCATTTGTCTTGCTCTCGCTGCTACTCGCCATTGGCACCTGCACCAACTTGATGTCAAGAATGCATTTCTTAATGGCATTCTTGAGGAGGAGGTATATATGACTCAACCATCTGGGTTCGTGGTTCAGGAGGAGGCATCCAAAGTCTGCCGCTTACGAAGATCTTTGTATGGTCTTAAGCAATCTCCTCGAGCCTGGTTTGGTCGTCTATCTCAAGTTCTTAGTCATTTCGGCATGACTAGGAGTGCTAATGATCATTCAGTTTTTTACAGGCACTTAAAAGGAAAGACGATTATTATGGTTGCGTATGTGGATGATCTCATCATTACTGATGACGATGATGATGGAATACGTGCATTGAAGAAGTTCTTAGGTGAACATTTTCAGATTACTGACCTTGGCAACCTCAAGTACTTTTTGGGCATTGAGGTATTACGATATGATGGCAAGATTCTCATATGTCAGCGAAAGTACGTGCTTGATATGCTCACAGAAAGCGGGTTGCTCGGATACAAACCTGTTGATTCACCAATGGTCCCTGATAGCAAACTTATGCCAGAGAATGGAGAATTGTTACATGATCCTGAGAAATATAGTAGATTGGTTGGCAAATTGAATTATTTGACAGTCACTCGACCCGATATTTCTTACCTAGTAAGTGTTGTGACTCAATTCATGTCAGCTCCACACACTACTCACTGGGATGCTGCTATTCGGATCCTTAGATACCTGAAGGGATCACCGGGGAAAAGACTTGTATATTTGGACCAAGGACATGACATGATAACTGGCTTTATTCGACATGAACTATTTATGCAATTATGTGGATATCTCATCATTCCTTAGACATGAACTATTTATGCAATTCATAATAAATGAGAACCATTATTCAACTCTAGTTGCATTTTTTTCCTATTTTTTTGAGTCAAAATCCCTCTTCTTGTTACACTTGATATCGTTGTCGAACTTTATGCTTCTTCAAACTCAAAATGGTGAAAACATATATAGAGATCTTACGGCCAAAAAAATAGTCAAATGCCGTTCGATAACTCAATTGTCAGCAAATCAATTTTAAACATTTTTTTTTTAAATCAATTTTAACCATATGTCTATTCCTTTAAAACACACCAGCAGTCCCAAAAGCCTGTGCGAGCAGCTCTATTCCTTTCAAACTTCTGAGCCCATTACTCAGAGAGAGTATTATTCCAATTTCCAAACTCTTCTTCCACTATGTATTACATGTTTTAATTTCCCAGCAGAAATCAAATTTAGATCTAACAACCCAATATCTCTGCTTATCTTCAATCACAGCCACCACTGAAGACTGACTCGATACAAAATCAAATCTGAATAATTTCTCAGTCCAAGCTAAACTATAAAGGGGAGTTCAGAGAGTTAATTTGACAATCTTATTATATACTTAAAGTAAGATCAGTAGAGTTTATATGGTTTTAGAAAATCGGCTCTGCTCTCTAGCCTTTCAAAATGAAGCAACATTATAATTTGTAACCAGCAAATTTTGCGTATTATATTATGTAACTGGGATGCAATCATGGGAATGAATTGCTACTTGGACAATAATACCTTTATTTATTCTTCTAAAAACAAAAGAGAAAATATTTAAGGCTGAACAAGCGAACAATAAAGAAAAGGTCACTTAAAGAACACAATAAAAGAAAAAGCTCAGCTGACAGAAATTTCAGGCTTTTCTAAAACATAACAAAGAGCCTGAAAAAGGAAATATTTGGACTTGGCCCAATTAATCTCGTCAATTCATGCTCCTGGTGTCGGGCGATACTGGTATCCCATTTGACTTAATTTGAGAAACTGGACAAGAGCTCCGAACTGCGCCAGTGGTTAAATTACCCCTTAGTTTAATTTTGACGTAGATGGCTAAAACCTTGACAGATTTCGTAGGAGCCAAGGCTGCTCTGCAGAAATATCATCAACTGACATGGACTGGTAAACTGCATGAATTTTTTTTTAACAAAGCTGAATTAATATTTCTCAAATTAAATGTTCAGAGTTAAATACTGCTTTTTTCATTCTAATGAAAAGAGTGGTGAGCGATTAATGCTCACTTTGTTTCAAAAAAAAAAAAATGTTCAAAGGAAATTTCCAGATATTAAATTTGCATTTTCACGGAGAAAATGATCCTTAATTAAATACCAGATTGAAGGTTGGTTATCCAAATTATACAATTTTCCATTGAATATTTTGAAAACTTAAAAAATTTTCTGATAAAACATTTCTAGAGATGCAAGTATAATTTATAAAGTTGCAATTTGGCTCTTCAGCTCTTAATTTCGTGTTTCCAAAATTGAATGGAGATCAACTGAACATGAGAGTACATAAGAGTGATAAAATATATTTTATATTCTCTAAATATATAAATAGTTTGTTTTTTTTAAAAAAAAAAAGAATGGAGGATCTACGTTGTCCATATTATTTTTCGCTAAATTTAGTATTACTACATTTTTAGATGGAAATGACATTTCAACGGAAAAATCTCGAGTTATCTGTACGTAGTCCTATGTTGAGCTAATGAGCTGACAGCCTGACATTACAATCTCACAACCGTTTCAAATTCAGAGTCATTTTAACGTATAATAATCATGTTTAATTGATCGGACCAATCAACCGAATTTAGCTCTTTTTAAATATTAATTAGAATCTAAATCACAATCGTTCATTAATACGATGAACACTTCTGCAAGTTCTACCTCATCTTCGGGAAAGATTTTGACGCTACAAATTGGGCTCGGATGTTCCACTCAGATGCTGTAATTTTTCTTCAGTTTAAGTACGTTAGCGTCAATAAAAAAAAAATAAACAAAAAAAAAAATCAATTGGATTCAGTTTGAGGCACATATTACCGTATGTAACAGAATACTCCGATAATAATTAGTTGAAGCATTATTTTAGAGCGCAAGCAGTGCAAATGAAAATCATGTGTCCATATTACCGTCTGTAATAGGATACTCCGATAATAATTAGTTGCATTCAGTTTGAGGCACATATTACCGTATGTAACAGGATACTCCGATAATAATTAGTTGAAGCATTATTTTAGAGCGCAAGCAGTGCAAACGAAAATCATGTGTCCATCATCCTTTTACTATCTCAATTTCCAAAAATGACAATAAAAGAAAAATAAAAAGGTAAGGAAAAAAAAGGCAACATCATTAAGAATAAGTCCAACCAATATTGACTTTGAAGAAAATATAGTGCAATGCAATATTTTTTGTTAAAGGAAACCGAACGTAATGAGATAGTTGTGTATAAGAAAAGTGTGAAGGCCAATTAATAATTTCATAAAAAAATAAATAAATTACAAATTCAAATTACGAAATTATAAATATAATATTGACGCATGTTTTATTATTCATTAATATAGAAATTAGCATCAAATTATTAAAACTATTCAATTATTCGCATAAAATTTAACAAACTATCCATGTATCCATCAACATATTTATAAACTTAATTATATTTTGTTAATTTTATACTTTCTAAGATATAATTATTAATTTAGGATAAGATGAGACAATTTAAGAGAATTGTTTTATAACAAAGACGCACAATTTCCTCGCTTCATTTTGGATTGTTCTTTTGAATTTGTTTATCTTAGTTTTATAGAAATAACACCCAATGAAGCAACTTTACTTGGTAGCCGCTAGGCCCGGTACCAAGCCTTATTCTAAAAAAACACCCAATGAAGCAAGTATTAGGCCAGCTCTGTTTATTTGTGAAATCTCTCTGTTTAATAGTCAGAATTAAAAAATATATATATAGCAAATTAGCAATTAATATTGATGTGTATAGATATCTGTTTCATGGAATCACGGTCTCTTATTCATTGCAATTATAGAAAGTGTCTAAGAATTGGTTATATCAGATTTCAATATCAGTACCGTACATACATTTGACCAACGCCTTTACTTTTGTCCATTACGTCTGAATAAGGCTGTCAACGGAAACCGTTGGACCGTTTCGCCGTGACGTGAAACGGTAACGAAATGGTTCGTGGCAGCGAAATTGTGAGCGTTACCTAAGTGGAACGGCAGACGGAACGACCTGGTAAACCGTTAACTTAAGTGGAACGGTACGCGAAATGGATCGTAGCGTTACCGTTATTGCGTGAAATCGTTATTGCAGGCGGCTGCAATTATATATTGCAGAGGGATTGATTTCGAACCCTCTAGAAACCACTGGACAACTCCAGCAAACGACAGATGTTATATACGAAATTAGAAATTGTTTGTACTCTTCGCCTCTCTGTCTTCTTTTCCGTAAACCCTAGATCTATGTCGACATTGTCGCCTCTCTCTCTCTCTCTGTGCCTCTGCCTGTTCCCCCACGTTGTCGGCCATGGAGATAGCGATTGCGATGGCGATTGCGATGGCGCTGGCGACTATCTGACTATTTGTGCCTTTGTCTCTACTTTTCTGTGTTTCCCTCTCCGATCGATGTGACGGAGATCATGACTCGTACATCTCAACTTCTCAAGGTACACCTCCATTTGTGTCTCTCTCTCATTCTCTCTCCTCCGTTTGATGGCTTGCCTCTATAAATCTCTGATGTGTATATGTAATCTTTTTTTTTTTTGTCTCTTGTGGTTGATGGCTTGACCTCTGGATAGCTGGAAGAGGTACGAAGGCTGGTTTCAAGAGATCTAGTAGGCGTGGCGTGTGCTAGGTTTTAATAGGCGTGGCACCACCTGGGCTTTCTTGTAGACTGCTGACGATACCTCATCAGAGGGTTGAGCCAACAACAGCAATGATGACTGATGAGTTGTGGCCCATTTATAAGGAAGAGAACAGAGAGGCACATAAAAAAAAAAGAAGAAGAAAAGGTAAGAAAAAGAGAGGCGAAAAAAAGAGGTAAGTTCTTCATGCTGAGTTTTGTAGTTGTTAACTTGATATGTTGAGTTCAGCTTGATCTGATTTGTTAAGTTGTTGATTGATTAGGCTGATTTGATCTTGTGAGTTGTCAATTGTTCTGTTTGTTTGTTGCCATGAGTTCACCTAGAAGAGAAGATGAGGTCTCAGAGCCAGATTTGGTTTCTGATGATGAGTATGCTTATTTTCCCTTAATATGAACTGTAGAACTGATATGTTGAGTTCAGCTTGATCTGATTTGTACAACTGATATGTAGAACTGATATGAACTGTAGAACTGATATTACACTTGTCTTTGATTGATATTGCACTTGTACTTGAACTTTTCTGATATGAACTGTAGAACTGATACTACACTTGTCTTTGATTGATATTGCACTTGTACTTCTACATTTGCTGATATGAACTGTAGAACTAATACTACACTTGTCTTTGATTGATACTGCACTTGTACTTGTACATTTGCTGATATGAACTGTAAAACTAATACTACACTTATTTTTGATTGATACTGCACTTGCACTTGTACATTTGCTGATATGAACTGTAGAACTTATACTAGACTTGCATTTGATTGATACTGCACTTGCACTTGAACTTTTCTGATGAGTTTGCTGTGTGCACTAGCATGGGGAGACAAGAGAGGATTTGGAGAGGATAGAGTTAGAAGCTGATCCCACCTATCAGCCAGAGGATGAGGCAGCTGGTGGTGAGGCTGAGGTAGCTGGTGGTGAGCCAACTAAGAAGAGAATAAGGAAGACCACCAGTGATGTTTGGCAACACTTTACAAGGGCCCCCTGCACCTGATGGAAGCTACTATGGCATTTGCAACTACTGCCATCAGAAATAATTGTTTATTAATTGTTTTTAACTTTTTTTATGTTTAAGTATCCTCAATTTACAATTTTTTTTTCAATTGTCTATGTCAGGTATTTGCAAAGTCAACAAAGAGGGACAAGCTCTATGAGAAACCACATAGATAAGAAGTGTAAGAAGTTCCCAAGGAACAAGCCAGAAGCTCTGCAGAAGTTATTGCAAGCAAAAGCAACAGGTAAATAATTTAATTATCTGTTTTATTAATTCATATTTTATTAATTAATATATTTTATTTACTTATCTGTTTTGATTGATTGCAGGAAAAGAAGTACTTGTGGTATGGGCATTTGATCAGATGAAGTCTAGGAAATGTTTGGCAAAGATGGTGATAGCCCATGAATACCCCTTCAATTGTGTGAACCATCATTTCTTTAGGAAATTTCTAAGTGAGTTGCAACCCTCTTTTAAGGTTCCATCAAGGAACACACTTAGACAAGATTGCATGAAAATTTATGAAGAGGAACAGGTAAATTTGTATGAATTGTTTGGTCAAGTTAATTGTAGGTTTAGCTTTACAAGTGACTTGTGGTCCAACAAGGATAGGGATAGGGGGTTTATGGCTATAACCTGCCATTACATAGATGAAGGTTGGATTTTGAGAAAAAGAATTTTAACATTTGTTCCTTTGCCAAGCCCACATACTGGTAGACACATAGCTAGTGCTATTTATGATAAGTTGTGCTTGTGGAATTTGGATAAGAGAGTTTTCTGTCTTGTTCTTGACAATGCATCTTCCAATGATGCATGCATATCTGAGTTTATCTATTCAACACCCCTCAAGGATGACTTACCAGTTGAAGGTAAGATCTTCCACCAGAGATGTGGTTGCCACATCTTGAACCTCATTGTACAAGATGGACTCAACTGTGTGCATAAGGAGATTGAATGTATAAGGGAAACAATGAAATGGATCAAACATTCTCAAGGAAGGATAGAGAAGTTCCAGCTGGCCTGTTGCCAGGTCAAATTTATTTTATTTTATTTTATTTTACTTTATATAAGTAATTTATTTTACTTATATTTACTTATATTTGTTTGTATATGTAATTGAAGGTCAATATCCCATACAAGAAGCCACAGTGGGATGTTCCAACAAGATGGAACTCCACTTACTTGATGCTGGAGCTGGCTTTGGAACTCAAACCAGCAATTGTTAGGTATTCTACTCTAGATAAGAAGTTCTCCAAAACACTTACTGATTCTCAGTGGGCTATTATGAAAGAATTAGTGAAACATTTGAAGCCATTCTATGAGGCCACACTCAAATTGAGTGGCACTAAGTACCCAACTCTTAACCTTTTCTTCTCTGAGTTTTGTGAGGTATATCTTACTATTAAAAGAATGGGTTCTAATGAGTACCCATTTATTATGAATATTGGTACTCAAATGCATGCCAAGTTTGACAAATACTGGAGCATGGGGAATTCTCTCTTGGCCATTGCATGTGTATTTGATCCTAGATGCAAGTTAGATGTGGTGCAGTACTACACGGAAGAGATGTGCCCTGATCAGTGTGATGATTCCATTTCAAACTTAAAGGAGTGCATGTCTGAGTTGTATAATGAGTATGTACAAGCCAATGCAGAAGAACCAAGCATGTCCAACAGGTTCTGTTTTGAATTTTCATAATTTTTCAAACTTATTTGTTATTAATTTGACTAATCCATCTACTTTGTTAATTTACAGGTAAAAGGCTGATGTTGGTGCCTCTAGCAGGACAACATTGACAGATAGGAAGGCTGGACTTAAAGATTATCTAAAAGGAAAGAAGGGAAATACAACACCTAAGTCAGAATTAGAAGACTATCTAAGTAATTAAATTATTTATTTCTTATTTATGTAATTACTATTTATTTATTTAGGTAATTATTAATTAACACTTTTATTTGTTGTTTTGTAGGCTCTGACAGAGATGATGCCAGTTTGGATGATGACTTTGATATCCTTGGTTGGTGGAAGATGAAGGCACCTAGATATCCATTATTGGCTAAGCTTGTTAGGGATATCTTGGCTGTTCCAATATCAACTGTGGCCTCTGAATCTGCCTTCAGCACAAGTGATAGAGTGATTAGCCAAGTGAGAAGCTCCTTGTCTGATGAGACCATTGAAGCTCTACTTTGTGTTCAGGACTGGTTGAGGGAATCAATTGCAGGTATACAATTTTTTTTTGCTCTTTTTATTTTTAATTCTTAAGTGGTACAGTGCTTAACTGCTTTAAATTTGTTTCATCTATTTTGCAGAGACTGAAAATATCATTGGTGCTCCTCTAGGGACCATTGAGGAAGAAGATATCAATGTGGAAGGGCAGTGAGTTTTTATTTTTATAATCCATGATTGAAGTATAGTAACAAGTTCAACTGTTCAAGTGTACTATCAAGTTCAAGTGTAGTATCAAATTGTATTCCCCTAACACACAGTTGAAGCCTGGATTGCTGGTTCTTCCAGCAAGTCTTTGGCTCCTTTGATGTCACACAGTGATCTTCAATGAGGATGTAGTCTACTTGTGTTTTTTGTTTTTTTTAATGAATGGCTGAGATTGGTATAATTTGAGGCTGAGAAGGGAGTCTGTCATCTGGGTTGAGTTGGTGACAAATTTAGGCTTCAGGGGTGTATTAGGGACATACAAAATGAGTATGCTTGGACTTGGTTGTTTCAGAAAATTTTTGTTGTAATTGAATGGATATTTGTTCAAGTAGTTGGGGCATCATATTTTGTAACTTGAAACAGATTGTATTGTATGTTTGGTAACTTGATTTTATCAGTGATTATGTGATTTTATATGCATGTATGTTTGTGTAACTTGATTTTATCAGTGATTATGTGATTTTATATGCATGTATGTTTGTTAATTTTACTGCATTTAACTTGTTTTCAATCTGCTTGATTATGTGGCTAACGGTTTAACGCTAATTCGTTAAGATCGTTAAGCTAAACGGAACGAATAACGCATACAATTTCTCTTCCGTTAGCTTAACGATACGATAAACGGCTCAACATTTCATTTCGTTAGTAAAACGATAACGCAAACGATTTTAACTCATTCCGTGCCATTTATCAACGTTAGACAGGTCTACGTCTGAATGGGGATCAGCAAAAAAGACAAAAATTCCTCTCACATGTTTCAGCAGCAACACAAAGTACAAAAATTCCTCACACATGTTTCAGCATAAAATAACCCAAAGCAAACTATAAGGAAATACTGCTATGCTAGTAAAGAGAGAAGAAGGTGGAGATGGAATGAGCAAACTATAAGTGGCATTTCCACCTGCCGCCACAGTGAAAATACGTTCCTTCTAACACCCTGAAGAAATCGACTTCCACCACGTTTGACGGACCGCTAATTCTGAAAGAATCGCCAATCAGGTATCGGTCATATATAATCAATTCTCCTTGCGTGTAATTTAATCAACAATTCTATTGACTTCCCCGTAAAACATAATTTCACCATCATAAATTTCACAAATCACCAATTTATAATTATACCAATAATACTATAGAGTTTTTAATAAAATGTCATACTAGCTATATAATCTTTAAATATTTAACAAAATAGACCATATTAATTTTACATCATTTTATAAATATAAGTAATATGGTTGAATTCAATTCTGAAAATTTATAATGTATAAGTTTCACTCAAAATAAATTTCTAATGAAAAGATTGAATATTCAAACTTGAATTACACATCATTATATCCTTTGGTTTTCAAAATTAAAATGACATACATTGAAAATATACTGAGTCATAAAATTATAATAAAGTTGTAGAACTTTTTGTAATCTTTTCAACGAGCTAAAGTTTGTAAAAATCGGAGTTAAATTGAAGGAATTATGATGTTTTGAAGTGAGCTTGGAAATCAAATGGAATTTCGGAATATTCACAAAAAAATTGGGAGAGGTGGGATTCGAACTGGTGTATGGACCATGGTTTTAAAACTCGGCGATTCAACTCGGAATCGGCCCGAGTTGACTCGGACTCGGCGGCCGACGATCCGATTTTTGGCGAGTTGGAGCGGATTTGGGTTGAAAGACTTGAGATCACCATTAATGGTGGTGTTCTTCAATGGAGAAAGGTGAAGGAGCACGGAAAAACACTTGATGAGGTTGCTATAGTGGAGAAATCGCCTCAGGAGGCCGGAAAAAGCACCATGGCAGCTCCTCACGAGAGAATTTAAGCCCTCACTTGTGTTCTATCGGAAAGGAAGAAGGGAACGAGTGGGATCGGGAAAGGAAAGAAGAAGGGAAAGGGTTCAGTACTCGACACGTCCACTTTCTCATTTTTTTTCAATTTTCCCTTTTAAATCATATCAAACGGTCCAGATAATTCAATAAGTGATATAATTTTCAAACAAAGTGATTCTTGACCAAAAAATTAATCCAAGAACATAGAAAAATTGAAAATTTTATTCTCTACAATTCTAATTGATGAAATCGCGACGTATCTTATCAATTGCCTGTATAACCCACACCGGCAAGGTGAAAGCCGACATAAAATAAATTGGCATTGAAGAAAGGACCGACTTTGCAAGAACGACCCGACCTGCCCTAGATATCAGCCGTCCTTTCCACCCCGCCAGTCTTTTATCGATCCTCTCCACAAGTCGTTGGAAGGCTAATCTGTCCGGCTTATGTAAGGTCAGAGGCAACCCCAAATAATTCACTGGTAATTGAGAGGATGCACAGTCAAAGATTCCTTCGATGATTGAAATAGAGGAGCTTCGCAGATTAAAGGGGACAAAGGATGTTTTGTTGAGATTTAGCTTCATGCCTGAAACTTTTGAGAAAATCCGAAGGACAAGCTGCAGAGAGCGTAGAGCCTTGCCTTTAATTGTTGAAAAAATCATCGTGTCGTCCGCATATTGAAGGATATGATACGGTTCATGAAATTTGGAAGAGAGGCCATGACTGATCGAAAGAGAAGCTGACTGAACCATTTTCGTGAGAACATCGGCTGCCAGTAGAAAGAGGAAAGGTGATAGAGGATCTCCTTGGCGTAGTCCCCTCTTATGGTAAAAAACAGTGCCTTTTCTACCGTTCAAAAGGATCGAGGAACAAGAGGAAGAGAGGAGGAGCGTTATCCAAGAAATGAACTTGTCGGTAAAGCCACGTGCATGGAGTACATGTAAGAGGAAGTCCCATGACACCGAATCAAAGGCCTTGTAGAAGTCGAGTTTCAGCATAACTGCCTTTTCCTTTGACCTAGAGAGGTGTGAAATAAGTTCCCTAGCTGTGATAAAATTCTCAGTAATCAAGCGCCCCCTCACGAAGCCAGTTTGTGAACCAGAGATCAGCTCAGGAATGTGTCTTGCCAACCGATTTGCCAAAACCTTAGAAATTAATTTCGGAACATAATTTATTATGCTGATTGGACGAAAATGATGCAGTTCTATTGAGGCCTCCTCCTTAGGAATGAGAACGATATGAGCCAAGTTATGATTGGATAAGTTCAGCGTCCCGTTATAAAGATTTTCAAAAATCCTCATCAAATCATGTTTAACGACCTCCCACTGAAGCTTGACGAATTCATTTGGTAGACCATCAGGTCCACTAGCCTTATTGCTAGCTAGACCCTTGACTGCTTTGCTTACCTCCCCCTCCGTAAAAGGAGCATCAAATTCTGGATCGAAACAGTGGGTGTCATAAAGGGTACTAGCATTAAAAGGCCACACTTCAACCTGGGAGCCAAGGAGGCCGGTATAAAAAGAAGTGAAGGCTTGAAGAATTTCCTCTAAATTAGTTAACCGATTCCCCTCCACCATTAATTCCTTGATGCTCTTTCTCTGTAGCTTACCAGTGGCTATTGCGTGAAAATACGCGGTGTTTCGGTCGCCACTTTTTAACCAGTTCATGCGTGCCCTCTGATGCCACATGTCCTCAACAATGGTTGCAAGTACGTATGCCTTTTCACGCAGCAACATTCTAAGTTTAAACTCAAGGGCGGTTAAAGGTCTATGCTCTTCAAGCCTATCGAAACAGAGAATAAAAGTTTTTGCATTCAACAGACTAAGAGATGGAGAGCTGAAATTATCTCGATGCCATTCTCTTAAAGCCGAATGCAAAGATGAGGTTTTGTCTGCAAAAAGTTTCATTTGGTCAAGGTCTTGCTGCACATTAAAAGCCCTGCCATTATTTGCACTTGTGTTTTCTTTTTGCCAAACAGATTGTACAATTCCATTGAAATCCTTACATCTGAGCCAAAATCTTTCAATCCGAAATGGTTTTGTAAAAGTTTGCAAGTTGCGGCAGTGAAGAAGTAGGGGACAGTGATCAGAAACTATTGCTGGTAAGGCCGAAAGTGTGATTCTGGGAAATAACCCTTGGCAATCAACGGAAAGGAAAACTCGATCAAGCCTTGACATGGTAGGGACCGGCTGTTTGTTAGACCATGTAAAACTCCTATTAGTTAAAGGGATGTCAACAAGCTGCATGTTTCTAATGAAGGAATTGAAGGAATCCATAATCGGGAAGTCCAAGGAAACAGTCGAACGCTCATTTGCCCATCGGACCATGTTGAAGTCTCCTGCTAAGATCCAAGGGTGAGATAGGCCAGAGTGAATTTTCTGAAGAGATTCGAGGAAAATGCGACGTTCAACATTATTATGCGGCCCATACACATTAGTAAACAAAAAGGTTGCGCTAGTTCTTGTATCTTGCAGTAACGCAGAACAAGAAAAATGAGTCACCCAAGAGTTCAAAAGCGTAAAGAACTTCTTCCATCCAATAACACAACCACCTCTCGAATGGACAGAATCTAACTCAACCACTTGTTTACAAAAGAAAGTAGGGAGAAACAAGGAGACATCTAGAACATTTAGATTAGCAATCTTAGTTTCTTGTAGACAAAAAACATCACATCTTGAAGATCGAATTAAATCTGACACAGCTTTTTTCTTAGCTGAGTCCCCCATCCCTCGCACATTCCAAGTGATAAATTTAAGGGGCTTACAATTCATTAGTACAAAAAATACTCAGCTCAAACACAACAAAAGTCACAAACTAGCTGTTTTCACAAACAAAACTTCAAGAAGCGGAAGAGAGGCATCAGCCTAATCTAAGTCTGAATCCAGCTCGTCACCAGAGCTGGCGTCTAGTTGAATACACGGCCCATAAGAGCTTGGTGATTTTTCTCCTGCCTCCCAATTCGAAGGACCCGCCTCATCCCAGTTAGAAGGCCCCGCTTCACCCCAATTTGATGGGCCTGCCTGGAACCGAGTTGTAGGATCCGGCCCATCAAGGTGAGATGCATTGCTAACTCGATCTTCACCAGTATTACTGCCACCTTCTCTATCCCACTGATTCGAAGGGTTACCAGAACCCATTCTATAATTTGCCTGGAAAGCCTTTAGACAGTCAACCACGTTAGCAGGTCTAGTTTTAATTCTTGGCACAATAGGTAACTGATCCTCAGCAATAAACTCATTAATCAGAATTTGTGCCTGGTCATTGGCAAAACCCGATAACATTGCAACATCTAAACTCTCAGCAAATTGCAAAGGTACATCAATGAAATCCTCAAAATTAACTTCCGCAATTAAGTGGTCATCTAAACTTTTAGGAGTTCCTTTAAAAGAACCTTTAACAGATCGGTCTGCCGTACTAGGGAGATTTGAAACTTTTGTCTTGCATGCCCTGGGTAAAGACTTCCTAGTCTTAAACTTTTTTGTCTTAGTGACCCTTTTGGTGACCACTTGTGGTAGTACGTGTGATTTGGAATTTTTTGAGTTAGGGACCACTATGGCAAGTGCATTGTGTACCTCAAAAGTTGTAGGTTGGGAACAATACAAGAGTTGGTCCTGGTTACCCTCCTCAAGTACAGCTTTTCCGTACTCCAATTCAGGAAAGAGTGTACTAGCATTAAATGATATTGTACCGTTACCTACAAACTGAGGAGATGAGGTGGGAAAAAGAACCTGAGAAGAGTAATCCGTGCAGAGTCTTTTTTCCCTCTCCAACTGCTTCTCTGGATGTACAGACGCATGCAATTCTCTAATGTCGATACTCGCCAACCTTTTGTTGCTTTGTCGGATCAATTGTGGCCTCTTGCCAAGGTCTTTTCGTGTATCATTTCTGTGATCATCAGCTGGCAGTGGTGTTGAAGAATCAATATCAAGAGATCTCCGGCGGAATACCACCCCCTCCTTCCCACGTAGTACCCTTACAATGTCCTCCGGAAGCTCTGACGGATCCACATTTCTGAAGATCTCCCGCAAAGCCTTTACATTGAAGACGATCGTCTCGTCTTGCACCTTCCAATCAACAATTTCAGGAGATGAAGGGTCGGCGGCCTGTGGCGGTGAGGATCGATGGCTGGGCGGTACAATTGATGGAGGTGGGGAGGGGAAGTCAGAGGTTGTGTAAGCCGGCGAACAGCGCCAGCTCTGAATAATTAAATTCCCTTTGTATGCCAAACCGCCAACCTCAAAGGTTGCAAACCGCGGGATAACTCTCAAATCAGGCACTGCCACCACCATTTCCCAGTAAGCTAAATTGCCAGGATCGTTGTTTTGTATAGTCCCCAAAAAAATACCAAATCGACCAGCCATCTGTACCATGTATTCTTCTCTCAGCACCTCAGGGGTTGGAACCACCACCTTCAGCCAGACCTTGAAACGTGGTATTGACACTTCACCATCCATGAAAGGAGACCAAATGCTTGCAGTGAAACCCAACCGCCACCACGACTCAGGGAAAGCCATTGCAACGTTGTAGGCATTCACTGTAGTTGGTAGCTCCACTAAATAGCGGCCCCTAGTGAGGGCACCAACAGTAAGCTGATTACTAGAGACTAAACCAGTGGAGGCTACGTAGTCAGCTATGTCATCAAGTGGAAGGTCAACCTCGTAATTTGCAGGAAGAGTTATGACTAAGGCTCTGGAGAGCCTCGAAACTTCTCTAAAATGTGCTGCATCCCTAGTAATGTAACATGTCACATTTTCCGGTCGCTCCGATTCTGGAGGCATAGCGGTTTGTGCATCTGTAGCCTCAAGGAGGTCTTGGAAATCAGCTTCTTCTCGATGTGCAGGAGGGGAGACGGGAGCAGGCTCGTTTCTGGCACAACCCATGGGTGGCTGCTGCTCCCTGACATTGGAGAAGCTGCGCTGCGTCCCACGTGGGCACTCAAAGTGATCATGACCCTGACCCCAACAAGAGGCACAACGGCGGGCGTCTTTGCAGTCTGCAGAGACATGACCTTTACGGAAGCATCGGAAGCATCTTTGCTTCCACTCATGAAAGGACGGGGATGGAGGGTACCTCAACGTGGTGGTGCTGTCTGGGGAAACAATTCTCTGTGGTGGTGGGCGAAAGACCCGGCGTTGCGCTGGTGGTTGGGGCTGGGGCTGGGGTTGGGGACCTGGATGAGTGCCCTGACGAGCGGCACCCCCTTGTTGTGCACCTTGAGGAGGAGCAGACGCACCAACTCTCACAACTTGAGCATATGAGGGTCTGGAGGAGAACACCGTGAGCTGAGAGGCTTGCCTGGGTGGAGGAAGAGTGCCCGGTCTTGAGGGTGCCCGGCGGCTGCGGTGCCTTGTGACGGTTTGCCACCCATCCTGCGCCATGACGTCACCTCCTAGTCGCCTTGAGAATCGCCTTGAGAGAGCTCTCCGTACAATGCTCTCTTTAAACTCTTTTAATAATAATACGCCTTTATAAGCGTAGTTACTATGTATAATCCAATCTTTTTAAAAAAATAAAATATGAATCATATTTTAGACAGGATAAAGAGTTTAAATGTAGATTATAGTGATGAAATGGCTTAGTATGAATCCAGAAACGATTAAAAAGCTCATATGATACTGAGAATTGCATTATTTCTACTTTATATGCTTAATTATTATGTATAATCTAATCTTTATGAATAAATGAGATATGAATCAAATTCTAGACCTTATAAAGAGTTTAAATTTAGATTATTGTGTTGAAATGACTTAGAATTAATCCAGAAACAATTGAAATGCTCGAATGATACTCAGAAATTGCATTATAGGCACTTTATATGAGTAATCACTATGGATAATCCAATCTTTTCGAAAAAATAAGATATGAAACATATTATAGACAGTATAAAGAGTTTAAATGTGGATTATAGCGATTAAATGACTTAGAATGAATTCAGAAATGATTGAAATGCTTAAATGATACTAAGAATTGCATAATTTGCAATTTATATGCGTAATTACTATGTATAATGCAGTCTTTTTGAATAAATAAGATATAAATTATATTCTAGTCTGTATAAAGAGTTTAAATGTAGATTATTGTGATGAAATGACTTAGAATGAATCCAGAAACGATTGAAATACTCATGGGAATCTACATTTAAAATCGGAATCTACATTCTAAAATCATTATATAGTCTAGAATAAGATTCATAACTATATAATGATTTTAAACTCGGAATCTTATTGCAGACAAAACCTCCTCTTTGCATTCGGCTTTAAGAGAATGGCATCGAGATAATTTCAGTTGTAATTTGTCTTTTAGCTGACATGAGCCCTTTTGAGAGAATGATGAATTTGCTTTTTTTATTTGGGTTGGTCAAAAGTAAACCACCTTTTGGATGTACTCATGTACATAGTAAGAACATGAAAAAAAAAAAAGAAACAGAATCAAAGTACTCATAGTACCTTGATGCCCCTGGACTGGCATGATTGAATGTCAGAGGTGAGGCCAGTGCAAGTACCTGAGGGGGGGTTGCAATGCCCAGCAAGATTGAGAACGGGGGTTTGGCCATTGCCGAAGGTGGTTAGGAAACCCAACATGACATACTGATAGTTTCTTGTGGCACATGCGTCAGCCAGGGTTCCCTCGCCGCGATTCTGGCCCCAGTACACAGCAATGCCGCCGGCCCGGGCAGAAGCCAAGAGGAGAGAGAGCAAGAGAGGAATGAGGAGAACAGAGAGAGTAATCCTGGTTTGAGATGCCATTGTTGAGATAGAGATAGTTTATCCTAGTGAGGTCAGAGTATGTATTTATAGTATAGGAGTTGGCGTGTAAAGTCGACTTGGGTTTTAGGTCGTTGCATAATTGAATTGGCATAAGGTAGTTATTTATTTTTGACAAAGACTTGCAGGGTTTGGAAACCAAGTCCATCCTTCTTTCATAAGTAAACTAAATGAGGTTAGATAATTTCCAAAAAATTGTAATGGAGACTTTGATGCGACTCGACTCTTTTGAAATACTAACAAAATTTTCCAATTATATGTACATTTGTCTAATTCTTTTGAGAAAAGGTGATTAAAATTACTTGAGGGGCCGTTTGGATCGGTTAGGAATAAGAGGAATAGCTTATTCCTAGGCGAAAAGTATTGGAAAGTGTGTAATTTTGTGAAGAGTTTGGATTGTTTATAATAAATTTATGTCTAGGAATATGAAATTCCTCCTATTCCCATGTGATCCAAACAGCCCCTGAATAAATGGTATATCAAAATCAAAGATGTCAATTTGATGATGAAAAGGAAAAAGCATGATATTCTTGACTCTGAGAAGCTAGTCAGCTAGCGCATGAGGCTTAATGCACGATGAAAAGTTCCGTGATTTAAGTTGGAAATTAAGCGATGCTAACGCATAAACAGAGGAAACAAACAGAAAAATTGAAATAAACATCAAATTAAAAAGAAAGAAAACGAATACAAAATTCAGCAAGCTTCTTTCAGCAATGTGCTGCACTATCTGCAATTATATGGCCGAAAACAAAAGGAAAAAGCAATAGCAACGAATTCTGATTGATGAGCAAACTTATTAACGAAGATATGATTGAATCCTTTTGGGACAAAATGCTAACATTAAAACAATATTGATAGTTGAAGGGTGCTGATCCGGACAACAAAACATTTGATCTGAGCAACAAAATATTTTATAAATGACCATATTGCCCTTCTCTTATGCGAACAACTCTCTCCTTGATTTCTCCGTACAATCCTTCCTCTTTTGGCTTCCAACTACATTCTTTTTCAAAACCAAGCACAGAACTCATCAAAATCGCAGTTGATATTACCACTGTTCTCTCTGACGATGAGAATTTTAAAGTGTATTCAGAAGAAAACCTAGAAACAAATAGCCTCAATCCAGGTTCGACATCTCACACAATTAATTTTTTCTTTTTTTTTTTTTAGGGCCAGCAAAAAGCTGAATTTTCTATTCATAAGGAAAAAAAAAGTTCACAAAGTAAAACAAAGCCTCAAAACATAATTCCGGTATCAACTCTGGTATCAGCTATCCCAAAACTAGCACAAGAATCAAACCAACCAACTAGGACACAAATTATTTTTTTTTAATTAATTTTTGTGGTCTAAATCAAGGCATGCTTGAGATTTAGTAATTAAATTAAGATAATTTTTTTAGGGTTGGCGATTGTTAACAATAATTGTATTAAAAAAAGGTATCATATTTATAAATGACTGTGAAAGCACCGTCAGAGAAAACCAACGACTAATCGAGCCAAAAGTAAATTGCTTGTTTTAAACATTCCTCCAATGCCTAATTGTCTGTTCAATTAAGACATTTAAAAGCTTTTCTAATTGTCTATTTTAAATATTCCTCCACAACCAGAAGTAAATTGCTTGTTCTAGATGACTCTGCGTCAACTAAACTTTTCTTTTTTTTTTGAGGGCAATCAACTAAACTTTTCGAGTTTTGTTGTCATAGCTTTATATAAAACAATGGCAGGTGATTGTTCTCTTCTTCATATTGTCTTTTAAATTGAAACTGTCATTCTGAATTCATACATGAAATTAACACACGTATGCATAATTTTTTGTTTGAAGATATATTTGCAAGCAAGTATTGTATTGTTAGAGTTTATACGGAACCTATAGAAGAAAGTAACATACAGATCATTTTGTATATGATATTGGTACTTCACTGCTTCAAAAGATTATTGAAACTAAAATTAATCTAGTAAATTATTATAAAAGATGTCTGAAATTTTAAAAAAAAATGAAATTATTATAAAGCACGTTTCGCGTTTCGCACGATGTGTGAACTTTTTTTTTTTTGAAGATAAATTGGGGGTCAAGCCTCCCAACTTATTTTTAAATTAAATGTCTATAAAGACCCTCTAGCCGGGTTTCGAACCTGCGACATCCCACTTGAGATGCAATGCTCTTTGCCACTAGACCAAGAGCTGGTTCTCGCATGACTTGTGAACTTTTAGAAGACGAAACCAGCTAGGCATAACTATTTTATGTCTTTATCACGTTTCGTCTTCTAAAGGACGTTTCACCTAATGCTAGTTGCTCACGTAGGTTTGCAACTATTTTGTCTTTATATCATGTGCATAGGATGGTTTACACGTGTCGTACCGGCCACCAACTATTCAATAAAATGTCTTAATGAGTTCCAAATATTAATTATTTGTTTGTATTATCACAAGTGACTTTTCTGATATCACTTTTGAGTATATCAGTATAAATCTCAGTTATAACATACTCTCCACCTTAAGAAAGCACGTTTCACCTGCCGCTTCGCACGTCTTCTAGTAAAACTTTGCAACTTCCTTGTGTGAACTTTAGAAGACGAAATCAGCTGTAAATAACATGTGTAGAATATGGAAATATGTTAGCTGAGCATTTTTGCTATAAATAGAAGTGCATGGATTCACCAAGTCCTCAAACCAAATCAAAACTATAACTAAACAAGTTATGAGAGTTTGAGAGCACGAGGAGTAGCTTAGGCAGGAGCGGGCTAGAGCGGGAATGGTGTACGGTGTCTCCCTGAAGAGTTCGTCGTTAAGGTTAGGACCATCCCGACCTTTGCTTTTCCATCCTCTTACTTTTGAATTTCAAGTCAAATTTGTTGTTTTAATCCAAATAACCATTAGCAGTTAAATTTTTGAGGTTAGAACGGCTTTCTGAACAAAGCTGCACATGATGTGCGTTTAAAATAAAAAACTTGTTTTAACTGTTAAAAACACGTCCTTCTGTGTGGAGAAGAAGGTTTAACGCTGTAAACTATGTTAAATATGTATTATTCGATCTTATTTCATGAAATCGAAATAGTACAGTTGATCTCCTCCCGTAGGCTTTGAGTCCATACCATGGTTCTAAAACTCGGAATCGGACTCGGACTCGGACCGTTGATCACAGGAGTCGAATCGGATGACTCGGGTGACTCGGATCGGAAACTCGGATTTTCTTAAATAATCATTTTAAATGTCTTAAAAATCAGAAAAAAATATTGAATAATAAGAAAATATTTTTTAATAATGATACTTTCATTAAAACATATTAATATATCAATTAGAATTGTTTTTTTTTTAGAGAGCTTGGCAGCGACTGCCAAAAAAAAAAAAAAAAAAAAAAAAAAAAAAAGGTAATCAAAAGCTAATTCTACAGTACAATCTACTCTCAACCACTATCCAGTGAGAAAGCTCCTCAGGAGTTCTTCTCGAGCCCCTGAAAATCCTCTGATTTCGCTCCAACCAGAATGCATATAAACTTACTGCCCTCAAAGTAGACCAGTAGCGCCTGTTAGCTATTGTTTGAAAGGAACATAACAAAGAGTCGATCACTGTGGGCCCTGCAGAAAAGGGTGGCCAAGCTGTGCTCACTGTTAGAATAGCGTTGACTCTGTTAGCGTAAGCACAATCAAAGAAAAGATGAGATGCCGTCTCTAAGCAATTCGATCCACATAAAGAGCAACCAACAGGAACTATAAGGTTTCTTCTTAGAAGTTGCTCCTGCGTCGAAAGTCGATTGTGTGCCAGCAGTACCAGAAACAACCTGATAGTCGGTGGCACCCGTAGTTTCCACAGAAAAGAAAGAGGAAAGGAAGTCTTGCCAGCCATGATGAACGCCTTGTATGCAGAAGCAACAGAAAAAACTCCATTTGAGGTCCATCTCCACGACGCTTCATCTCGAACTGTTGTAAGCACAATTCTATCCAGTAACCCCTTGCAATACGCTAGGCGTTCAGTGTTGGGAGCCGGGAAAAGACTGTACCAGTTGCGCACTGCAGTGGCAACAGTGAGATTTTTCCTGACAATTTTGGGGCTGTTCGGAAGCATGAAAGCTAGTCTAGAGGTTGACCAGTCATCATACCAGAAGAGAGTGCTTCTTCCATCTCCCAAAGTCGTTGTTTTTGAGAGTTGAAAGAAATGCCGAAGCTTCTGTAATTCCTTCCAAAAAAAAGAACCGTCCAAGTTCCATGAGAAAGGTGAATTTGATGTGTCTCTTTTTGAGTAGAGGAGCTTAGCAATTGAACTCCAAAGTGAAGCTTGTTGATCATGAAGTTTCCAAAGCCATCTGAGAAGCAGAGCAGTATTCTGAATTCTAAGATTGAAGAGGCCAAGACCCCCTACATTCGTTGGTAAACAGACCCGATCCCAGGCCAGCAAATGCATACCCCCGCCGTCGCCGCTGTTGTTACCCCAGATGAAATCGCGACGTATCTTATCAATTGCCTGTATAACCCACACCGGCAAGGTGAAAGCCGACATAAAATAAATTGGCATTGAAGAAAGGACCGACTTTGCAAGAACGACCCGACCTGCCCTAGATATCAGCCGTCCTTTCCACCCCGCCAGTCTTTTATCGATCCTCTCCACAAGTCGTTGGAAGGCTAATCTGTCCGGCTTATGTAAGGTCAGAGGCAACCCCAAATAATTCACTGGTAATTGAGAGGATGCACAGTCAAAGATTCCTTCGATGATTGAAATAGAGGAGCTTCGCAGATTAAAGGGGACAAAGGATGTTTTGTTGAGATTTAGCTTCATGCCTGAAACTTTTGAGAAAATCCGAAGGACAAGCTGCAGAGAGCGTAGAGCCTTGCCTTTAATTGTTGAAAAAATCATCGTGTCGTCCGCATATTGAAGGATATGATACGGTTCATGAAATTTGGAAGAGAGGCCATGACTGATCGAAAGAGAAGCTGACTGAACCATTTTCGTGAGAACATCGGCTGCCAGTAGAAAGAGGAAAGGTGATAGAGGATCTCCTTGGCGTAGTCCCCTCTTATGGTAAAAAACAGTGCCTTTTCTACCGTTCAAAAGGATCGAGGAACAAGAGGAAGAGAGGAGGAGCGTTATCCAAGAAATGAACTTGTCGGTAAAGCCACGTGCATGGAGTACATGTAAGAGGAAGTCCCATGACACCGAATCAAAGGCCTTGTAGAAGTCGAGTTTCAGCATAACTGCCTTTTCCTTTGACCTAGAGAGGTGTGAAATAAGTTCCCTAGCTGTGATAAAATTCTCAGTAATCAAGCGCCCCCTCACGAAGCCAGTTTGTGAACCAGAGATCAGCTCAGGAATGTGTCTTGCCAACCGATTTGCCAAAACCTTAGAAATTAATTTCGGAACATAATTTATTATGCTGATTGGACGAAAATGATGCAGTTCTATTGAGGCCTCCTCCTTAGGAATGAGAACGATATGAGCCAAGTTATGATTGGATAAGTTCAGCGTCCCGTTATAAAGATTTTCAAAAATCCTCATCAAATCATGTTTAACGACCTCCCACTGAAGCTTGACGAATTCATTTGGTAGACCATCAGGTCCACTAGCCTTATTGCTAGCTAGACCCTTGACTGCTTTGCTTACCTCCCCCTCCGTAAAAGGAGCATCAAATTCTGGATCGAAACAGTGGGTGTCATAAAGGGTACTAGCATTAAAAGGCCACACTTCAACCTGGGAGCCAAGGAGGCCGGTATAAAAAGAAGTGAAGGCTTGAAGAATTTCCTCTAAATTAGTTAACCGATTCCCCTCCACCATTAATTCCTTGATGCTCTTTCTCTGTAGCTTACCAGTGGCTATTGCGTGAAAATACGCGGTGTTTCGGTCGCCACTTTTTAACCAGTTCATGCGTGCCCTCTGATGCCACATGTCCTCAACAATGGTTGCAAGTACGTATGCCTTTTCACGCAGCAACATTCTAAGTTTAAACTCAAGGGCGGTTAAAGGTCTATGCTCTTCAAGCCTATCGAAACAGAGAATAAAAGTTTTTGCATTCAACAGACTAAGAGATGGAGAGCTGAAATTATCTCGATGCCATTCTCTTAAAGCCGAATGCAAAGAGGAGGTTTTGTCTGCAAAAAGTTTCATTTGGTCAAGGTCTTGCTGCACATTAAAAGCCCTGCCATTATTTGCACTTGTGTTTTCTTTTTGCCAAACAGATTGTACAATTCCATTGAAATCCTTACATCTGAGCCAAAATCTTTCAATCCGAAACGGTTTTGTAAAAGTTTGCAAGTTGCGGCAGTGAAGAAGTAGGGGACAGTGATCAGAAACTATTGCTGGTAAGGCCGAAAGTGTGATTCTGGGAAATAACCCTTGGCAATCAACGGAAAGGAAAACTCGATCAAGCCTTGACATGGTAGGGACCGGCTGTTTGTTAGACCATGTAAAACTCCTATTAGTTAAAGGGATGTCAACAAGCTGCATGTTTCTAATGAAGGAATTGAAGGAATCCATAATCGGGAAGTCCAAGGAAACAGTCGAACGCTCATTTGCCCATCGGACCATGTTGAAGTCTCCTGCTAAGATCCAAGGGTGAGATAGGCCAGAGTGAATTTTCTGAAGAGATTCGAGGAAAATGCGACGTTCAACATTATTATGCGGCCCATACACATTAGTAAACAAAAAGGTTGCGCTAGTTCTTGTATCTTGCAGTAACGCAGAACAAGAAAAATGAGTCACCCAAGAGTTCAAAAGCGTAAAGAACTTCTTCCATCCAATAACACAACCACCTCTCGAATGGACAGAATCTAACTCAACCACTTGTTTACAAAAGAAAGTAGGGAGAAACAAGGAGACATCTAGAACATTTAGATTAGCAATCTTAGTTTCTTGTAGACAAAAAACATCACATCTTGAAGATCGAATTAAATCTGACACAGCTTTTTTCTTAGCTGAGTCCCCCATCCCTCGCACATTCCAAGTGATAAATTTAAGGGGCTTACAATTCATTAGTACAAAAAATACTCAGCTCAAACACAACAAAAGTCACAAACTAGCTGTTTTCACAAACAAAACTTCAAGAAGCGGAAGAGAGGCATCAGCCTAATCTAAGTCTGAATCCAGCTCGTCACCAGAGCTGGCGTCTAGTTGAATACACGGCCCATAAGAGCTTGGTGATTTTTCTCCTGCCTCCCAATTCGAAGGACCCGCCTCATCCCAGTTAGAAGGCCCCGCTTCACCCCAATTTGATGGGCCTGCCTGGAACCGAGTTGTAGGATCCGGCCCATCAAGGTGAGATGCATTGCTAACTCGATCTTCACCAGTATTACTGCCACCTTCTCTATCCCACTGATTCGAAGGGTTACCAGAACCCATTCTATAATTTGCCTGGAAAGCCTTTAGACAGTCAACCACGTTAGCAGGTCTAGTTTTAATTCTTGGCACAATAGGTAACTGATCCTCAGCAATAAACTCATTAATCAGAATTTGTGCCTGGTCATTGGCAAAACCCGATAACATTGCAACATCTAAACTCTCAGCAAATTGCAAAGGTACATCAATGAAATCCTCAAAATTAACTTCCGCAATTAAGTGGTCATCTAAACTTTTAGGAGTTCCTTTAAAAGAACCTTTAACAGATCGGTCTGCCGTACTAGGGAGATTTGAAACTTTTGTCTTGCATGCCCTGGGTAAAGACTTCCTAGTCTTAAACTTTTTTGTCTTAGTGACCCTTTTGGTGACCACTTGTGGCAGTACGTGTGATTTGGAATTTTTTGAGTTAGGGACCACTATGGCAAGTGCATTGTGTACCTCAAAAGTTGTAGGTTGGGAACAATACAAGAGTTGGTCCTGGTTACCCTCCTCAAGTACAGCTTTTCCGTACTCCAATTCAGGAAAGAGTGTACTAGCATTAAATGATATTGTACCGTTACCTACAAACTGAGGAGATGAGGTGGGAAAAAGAACCTGAGAAGAGTAATCCGTGCAGAGTCTTTTTTCCCTCTCCAACTGCTTCTCTGGATGTACAGACGCATACAATTCTCTAATGTCGATACTCGCCAACCTTTTGTTGCTTTGTCGGATCAATTGTGGCCTCTTGCCAAGGTCTTTTCGTGTATCATTTCTGTGATCATCAGCTGGCAGTGGTGTTGAAGAATCAATATCAAGAGATCTCCGGCGGAATACCACCCCCTCCTTCCCACGTAGTACCCTTACAATGTCCTCCGGAAGCTCTGACGGATCCACATTTCTGAAGATCTCCCGCAAAGCCTTTACATTGAAGATGATCGTCTCGTCTTGCACCTTCCAATCAACAATTTCAGGAGATGAAGGGTCGGCGGCCTGTGGCGGTGAGGATCGATGGCTGGGCGGTACAATTGATGGAGGTGGGGAGGGGAAGTCAGAGGTTGTGTAAGCCGACGAACAGCGCCAGCTCTGAATAATTAAATTCCCTTTGTATGCCAAACCGCCAACCTCAAAGGTTGCAAACCGCGGGATAACTCTCAAATCAGGCACTGCCACCACCATTTCCCAGTAAGCTAAATTGCCAGGATCGTTGTTTTGTATAGTCCCCAAAAAAATACCAAATCGACCAGCCATCTGTACCATGTATTCTTCTCTCAGCACCTCAGGGGTTGGAACCACCACCTTCAGCCAGACCTTGAAACGTGGTATTGACACTTCACCATCCATGAAAGGAGACCAAATGCTTGCAGTGAAACCCAACCGCCACCACGACTCAGGGAAAGCCATTGCAACGTTGTAGGCATTCACTGTAGTTGGTAGCTCCACTAAATAGCGGCCCCTAGTGAGGGCACCAACAGTAAGCTGATTACTAGAGACTAAACCAGTGGAGGCTACGTAGTCAGCTATGTCATCAAGTGGAAGGTCAACCTCGTAATTCGCAGGAAGAGTTATGACTAAGGCTCTGGAGAGCCTCGAAACTTCTCTAAAATGTGCTGCATCCCTAGTAATGTAACATGTCACATTTTCCGGTCGCTCCGATTCTGGAGGCATAGCGGTTTGTGCATCTGTAGCCTCAAGGAGGTCTTGGAAATCAGCTTCTTCTCGATGTGCAGGAGGGGAGACGGGAGCAGGCTCGTTTCTGGCACAACCCATGGGTGGCTGCTGCTCCCTGACATTGGAGAAGCTGCGCTGCGTCCCACGTGGGCACTCAAAGTGATCATGACCCTGACCCCAACAAGAGGCACAACGGCGGGCGTCTTTGCAGTCTGCAGAGACATGACCTTTACGGAAGCATCGGAAGCATCTTTGCTTCCACTCATGAAAGGACGGGGATGGAGGGTACCTCAACGTGGTGGTGCTGTCTGGGGAAACAATTCTCTGTGGTGGTGGGCGAAAGACCCGGCGTTGCGCTGGTGGTTGGGGCTGGGGCTGGGGTTGGGGAACTGGATGAGTGCCCTGACGAGCGGCACCCCCTTGTTGTGCACCTTGAGGAGGAGCAGACGCACCAACTCTCACAACTTGAGCATATGAGGGTCTGGAGGAGAACACCGTGAGCTGAGAGGCTTGCCTGGGTGGAGGAAGAGTGCCCGGTCTTGAGGGTGCCCGGCGGCTGCGGTGCCTTGTGACGGTTTGCCACCCATCCTGCGCCATGACGTCACCTCCTAGTCGCCTTGAGAATCGCCTTGAGAGAGCTCTCCGTACAATGCTCTCTTTAAACTCTTTTAATAATAATACGCCTTTATAAGCGTAGTTACTATGTATAATCCAATCTTTTTAAAAAAATAAAATATGAATCATATTTTAGACAGGATAAAGAGTTTAAATGTAGATTATAGTGATGAAATGGCTTAGTATGAATCCAGAAACGATTAAAAAGCTCATATGATACTGAGAATTGCATTATTTCTACTTTATATGCTTAATTATTATGTATAATCTAATCTTTATGAATAAATGAGATATGAATCAAATTCTAGACCTTATAAAGAGTTTAAATTTAGATTATTGTGTTGAAATGACTTAGAATTAATCCAGAAACAATTGAAATGCTCGAATGATACTCAGAAATTGCATTATAGGCACTTTATATGAGTAATTACTATGGATAATCCAATCTTTTCGAAAAAATAAGATATGAAACATATTATAGACAGTATAAAGAGTTTAAATGTGGATTATAGCGATTAAATGACTTAGAATGAATTCAGAAATGATTGAAATGCTTAAATGATACTAAGAATTGCATAATTTGCAATTTATATGCGTAATTACTATGTATAATGCAGTCTTTTTGAATAAATAAGATATAAATTATATTCTAGTCTGTATAAAGAGTTTAAATGTAGATTATTGTGATGAAATGACTTAGAATGAATCCAGAAACGATTGAAATACTCACAAGATACTCAGAATTGCATTGTTTGCAATTTATATACGTAATTACTATGTATAATCCAATTTTTTTAAAAAAAATAAGATATGAATCATATGTTAGACAGTATAAAGAGTTTAAATGTAGATTATTGTGATGAAATGACTTAGAATGAATTCAGAAACGATTAAAATGCTCAAATAATACTCAGAGTTGTATTTGCACTTTATATGCGTAATTGCTATGTATAATCCAGTTTTTTTGGATAAATAAATTATGAATCATATTCTTGACGGTATAAAGAATTCAAATATCGATTATTGTGATTAAATGACTTAGAGTGAATCCGGAAGCGATTGAAATGCTCAAATGATACTCAGAATTACATTATTTGCACTTTATATGCGTAATTACTATGTATAATCCAATCTTTTTAAATTAATAAGATTTGAATCATATTTTAGACAGTATAAATAGTTTAAATGTTCATTATTGTGTTGAAATGACTTAGATGAATCCAGAAACGATTGAAAAACTCAAATGATACTCAGAATTGCATTATTTGCACTTTATAAGCGTAATTGCTATGTATAATCCTGTATTTTTTAATAAATAAGTTTTGAATCATATTCTAGACAGTATAAAGAGTTTAAATGTAGATTATTGTTATGAAATGACTTAGACTGAATCCAGAAACGACTGAAATACTCAAATGATACTCAGAATTGAATTATTTGCATTTTATATTCTTAATTTCTATGTATAATCCATTCGTTTTGAATAAATAAGTTATGAATCTTATTCTAGACTATATAATGATTTTAGAATGAATCCGATTCCGAGTTTTAGAACCATGGTATGGACTCAAAGCCTACGGGAGGAGATCAACTGTACTATTTCGATTTCATGAAATAAGATCGAATAATACATATTTAACATAGTTTACAGCGTTAAACCTTCTTCTCCACACAGAAGGACGTGTTTTTAACAGTTAAAACAAGTTTTTTATTTTAAACGCACATCATGTGCAGCTTTGTTCAGAAAGCCGTTCTAACCTCAAAAATTTAACTGCTAATGGTTATTTGGATTAAAACAACAAATTTGACTTGAAATTCAAAAGTAAGAGGATGGAAAAGCAAAGGTCGGGATGGTCCTAACCTTAACGACGAACTCTTCAGGGAGACACCGTACACCATTCCCGCTCTAGCCCGCTCCTGCCTAAGCTACTCCTCGTGCTCTCAAACTCTCATAACTTGTTTAGTTATAGTTTTGATTTGGTTTGAGGACTTGGTGAATCCATGCACTTCTATTTATAGCAAAAATGCTCAGCTAACATATTTCCATATTCTACACATGTTATTTACAGCTGATTTCGTCTTCTAAAGTTCACACAAGGAAGTTGCAAAGTTTTACTAGAAGACGTGCGAAGCGGCAGGTGAAACGTGCTTTCTTAAGGTGGAGAGTATGTTATAACTGAGATTTATACTGATATACTCAAAAGTGATATCAGAAAAGTCACTTGTGATAATACAAACAAATAATTAATATTTGGAACTCATTAAGACATTTTATTGAATAGTTGGTGGCCGGTACGACACGTGTAAACCATCCTATGCACATGATATAAAGACAAAATAGTTGCAAACCTACGTGAGCAACTAGCATTAGGTGAAACGTCCTTTAGAAGACGAAACGTGATAAAGACATAAAATAGTTATGCCTAGCTGGTTTCGTCTTCTAAAAGTTCACAAGTCATGCGAGAACCAGCTCTTGATCTAGTGGCAAAGAGCATTGCATCTCAAGTGGGAGGTCGCAGGTTCGAAATCCGGCTGGAGGGTCTTTATAGACATTTAATTTAAAAATAAGTTGGGAGGCTTGACCCCCAATTTATCTTCAAAAAAAAAAAAGTTCACACATCGTGCGAAACGCGAAACGTGCTTTATAATAATTTCATTTTTTTTAAAATTTCAGACATCTTTTATAATAATTTACTAGATTAATTTTAGTTTCAATAATCTTTTGAAGCAGTGAAGTACCAATATCATATACAAAATGATCTGTATGTTACTTTCTTCTATAGGTTCCGTATAAACTCTAACAATACAATACTTGCTTGCAAATATATCTTCAAACAAAAAATTATGCATACGTGTGTTAATTTCATGTATGAATTCAGAATGACAGTTTCAATTTAAAAGACAATATGAAGAAGAGAACAATCACCTGCCATTGTTTTATATAAAGCTATGACAACAAAACTCGAAAAGTTTAGTTGATTGCCCTCAAAAAAAAAAGAAAAGTTTAGTTGACGCAGAGTCATCTAGAACAAGCAATTTACTTCTGGTTGTGGAGGAATATTTAAAATAGACAATTAGAAAAGCTTTTAAATGTCTTAATTGAACAGACAATTAGGCATTGGAGGAATGTTTAAAACAAGCAATTTACTTTTGGCTCGATTAGTCGTTGGTTTTCTCTGATGGTGCTTTCACAGTCATTTATAAATATGATACCTTTTTTTAATACAATTATTGTTAACAATCGCCAACCCTAAAAAAATTATCTTAATTTAATTACTAAATCTCAAGCATGCCTTGATTTAGACCACAAAAATTAATTAAAAAAAAATAATTTGTGTCCTAGTTGGTTGGTTTGATTCTTGTGCTAGTTTTGGGATAGCTGATACCAGAGTTGATACCGGAATTATGTTTTGAGGCTTTGTTTTACTTTGTGAACTTTTTTTTTCCTTATGAATAGAAAATTCAGCTTTTTGCTGGCCCTAAAAAAAAAAAAAGAAAAAATTAATTGTGTGAGATGTCGAACCTGGATTGAGGCTATTTGTTTCTAGGTTTTCTTCTGAATACACTTTAAAATTCTCATCGTCAGAGAGAACAGTGGTAATATCAACTGCGATTTTGATGAGTTCTGTGCTTGGTTTTGAAAAAGAATGTAGTTGGAAGCCAAAAGAGGAAGGATTGTACGGAGAAATCAAGGAGAGAGTTGTTCGCATAAGAGAAGGGCAATATGGTCATTTATAAAATATTTTGTTGCTCAGATCAAATATTTTGTTGTCCGGATCAGCACCCTTCAACTATCAATATTGTTTTAATGTTAGCATTTTGTCCCAAAAGGATTCAATCATATCTTCGTTAATAAGTTTGCTCATCAATCAGAATTCGTTGCTATTGCTTTTTCCTTTTGTTTTCGGCCATATAATTGCAGATAGTGCAGCACATTGCTGAAAGAAGCTTGCTGAATTTTGTATTCGTTTTCTTTCTTTTTAATTTGATGTTTATTTCAATTTTTCTGTTTGTTTCCTCTGTTTATGCGTTAGCATCGCTTAATTTCCAACTTAAATCACGGAACTTTTCATCGTGCATTAAGCCTCATGCGCTAGCTGACTAGCTTCTCAGAGTCAAGAATATCATGCTTTTTCCTTTTCATCATCAAATTGACATCTTTGATTTTGATATACCATTTATTCAGGGGCTGTTTGGATCACATGGGAATAGGAGGAATTTCATATTCCTAGACATAAATTTATTATAAACAATCCAAACTCTTCACAAAATTACACACTTTCCAATACTTTTCGCCTAGGAATAAGCTATTCCTCTTATTCCTAAGCGATCCAAACGGCCCCTCAAGTAATTTTAATCACCTTTTCTCAAAAGAATTAGACAAATGTACATATAATTGGAAAATTTTGTTAGTATTTCAAAAGAGTCGAGTCGCATCAAAGTCTCCATTACAATTTTTTGGAAATTATCTAACCTCATTTAGTTTACTTATGAAAGAAGGATGGACTTGGTTTCCAAACCCTGCAAGTCTTTGTCAAAAATAAATAACTACCTTATGCCAATTCAATTATGCAACGACCTAAAACCCAAGTCGACTTTACACGCCAACTCCTATACTATAAATACATACTCTGACCTCACTAGGATAAACCATCTCTATCTCAACAATGGCATCTCAAACCAGGATTACTCTCTCTGTTCTCCTCATTCCTCTCTTGCTCTCTCTCCTCTTGGCTTCTGCCCGGGCCGGCGGCATTGCTGTGTACTGGGGCCAGAATCGCGGCGAGGGAACCCTGGCTGACGCATGTGCCACAAGAAACTATCAGTATGTCATGTTGGGTTTCCTAACCACCTTCGGCAATGGCCAAACCCCCGTTCTCAATCTTGCTGGGCATTGCAACCCCCCCTCAGGTACTTGCACTGGCCTCACCTCTGACATTCAATCATGCCAGTCCAGGGGCATCAAGGTACTATGAGTACTTTGATTCTGTTTCTTTTTTTTTTTTTCATGTTCTTACTATGTACATGAGTACATCCAAAAGGTGGTTTACTTTTGACCAACCCAAATAAAAAAAGCAAATTCATCATTCTCTCAAAAGGGCTCATGTCAGCTAAAAGACAAATTACAACTGAAATTAATTAATTAGTAGCTAACAATGCATTTTATATTAATCTTATACATAGGTTATTCTTTCCCTTGGTGGAGCAAAAGGCAGTTACCAGCTCAACTCCACCTCAGATGCACAGAGTGTGGCCGAATATCTTTGGAATAACTACCTCGGAGGAAGCTCCCCTTCCCGTCCCCTTGGCTCCGCCATTCTCGACGGCATTGACTTTGACATAGAAGGCGGAAGTTCTGACTACTACGGTGACCTGGCAAACTTCCTCTCGCAGTACAGCGGCCAGGGCAATAAGGTCTACCTCACAGCTGCTCCCCAGTGTCCTTTCCCTGACAAGTATGTGGGGCCCGCATTGCAGACTGGGTTGTTTGACTATGTATGGATACAATTCTACAACAATGAACAAGCACAATGCCAATACTCATCTGGCGACGCAACCAACCTTGTGAACTCCTGGAACACTTGGACGAGCAGTATTAAAGCGACAAACATATTTTTGGGGATACCGGCATCCCCTAGCATTTCTGGGTACATTCCACCAAATGACCTGACATCTCAGGTTCTGCCGGCTATTCAGGGGTCGTCACTGTATGGCGGGATAATGATCTGGGATAGATATGCTGATGTGCAAAACAATTACAGTGGTCAAGTAGTGGGCAGTGTGTGAGATTGAGTGTTTGTTTGATCAGAAATAGAATTGAGTTATTACTTATTAGTTATTGTTGGATTGGAGAATATATAAATAAAAAAAGAATGTTGCTTGTGGACCTTGGAGAGACATGAACTATTTATGCAATTCATAGTAAATGAGAACCATTATTCAACTCTAGTTGCATTTTTTTCCTATTTTTTTGATCAAAATCCCTCTTCTTGTTACACTTGATACCGTTGTCGAACTTTATGCTTCTCCAAACTCAAAATGGTGAAAATATATATAGAGATCTCACGGCCAAGAAAATAGTCAAATGCCGTTCGATAACTCAATTGTCAGCAAATTAATTTTAAACATTTTTTTTAAATCAATTTTAACCATATGTCTATTCCTTTTAAACACACCAGCAGGCCCAAAAGCCTGTGCGAGTAGCTCTATTCCTTTCAAACTTCTGAGCCCATTACTCAGAGAGTATTATTCCAATTTCCAAACTCTTCTTCCACTATGTATTACTACATGTCTTAATTTCCCAGCAGAAATCAAATTTAGATCTAACAACCCAATATCTCTGCTTATCTTCAATCACAGCCACCACTGAAGACTGACTCGATACAAAATCAAATCTGAATAATTTCGAGTCCAAGCTAAACTATAAAGGGGAGTTCAGAGAGTTAATTCGACAAACTTATTATATACTTAAAGTAAGATCAATAGAGTTAATATGATTTTAAAAAATCGGCTGTGCTCTCTTGGCCAATCCCCCAAAGATCTAGCCTTCCAAAATGAAGCAACATTACTTATAAGTTTGCAACCAGCAAATTTTGTGTATTATATTATGTAACTGGAATGCAATCATGGGAATGAATTGCTCCTTGGACAATAATGCCTTTCTGAACTCTTGTAAAAACAAAAGAGAAAATATTTAAGGCTGAACAAGCGAACAATAAAGAAAAGGTCACTCAAAGAACACAATAAAAGAAAAAGCCAGATGACAGAAATGACAGGTTTTTCTAAAACATAACAAAGAGCCTGAAAAAGGAAATATTTGGACTTGGTTCAATTGATTACTCCTCAATTCATGCTCCTGGTGTCTGGTGATACTGATATCCCATTTGACTTAATTTGAGAAACTGGATAAGAGCTCCAAACTGCGCCAGTAAATCATTGAAATCACAATCAGGTTTTAGTTGAATTATTCAATGGTTAAATTACCCCCTAGTTTAATTTTGAAGTAGATTGCTTCAACCTTGACAGATTTCGTAAGAGCTAAGGCTGTCCTGCAGTCTGCAGAAATATCTTCAACTGACATGGACTAGTAAACTGAACGACTTTTTCTTTTATAACAGAGCTGAATTAATATTTCTCAAATTAAAATGTTCAAACGAAATTTCCAGATATTAAATTTGCATTTTCACGGAGAAAATGATCCTTAATTAAACACCAGATTGAAGGTTGGTTATCCAAATCATACAATTTTTCATTGAATATTTTGAAAATAAAAAAATTTTCTGATAAAACATTTCTAGAGATGTAAGTATAATTTATAAAGTTGGAATTTGGCTCTACAGTTCTTAATTTCGTGTTTCCAAAAATTGAATGGAGATCAACAGAACGTGAGAGTACATAAGAGTGATAAAATATATTTTATATTCTCTAAATATATAAATAGTTTGTTTTAAAAAAATAATGGAGGATCTACTTTGTCAATATTACTTTTCGCTAAATTTAGTATTACTACATTTTTAGATGGAAAATGACATTTCAACGGAAAAATCTGAGTTATCTGTGCGTAGTCCTATGTTGAGCTGACAGCCTGACATCACAATCTCAAAACCGTCTCAAATTCATGAGTCATTTTAACGTATAATAATCATGTTTAATCGATCGGACCAATCAACAGATTTTAGCTCTTTTTAATATTAATTAGCATCTAAATCACAATCGTTCATTAATACGATAAACACTTCTGCAAGTCGTACCTCATCTTCCCAAAAGATTTTGACGCTACAAACTGGCAAGTCATTGCTCACTCGGATGTTCCATTCAGATGCTGTAATTAATCTTTAGTTTAAGTACGTATGCGTCCTTCAAAAAAAAAAAAAAAAAATCAGTTGTTGATTGGTTGAAACATTATTTTAAGGCGCATGCAGTGCAAACGAAAATCATGTGTCCATCATCCTTTTACTATCTCAATTTCCAAAAATGACAATAAAAGAAAAATAAAAAGGTAAGGGAAAAAATGCAACATCATTAAGAATAAGTCCAACCAACATTGGCTTTGGAGAAAATATAGTGCAACGCAATATTTTTTGTTAAAGGAAAACGAACGTAGTGAGATAATTGTGTTTAGAAAAGTGTGAAGGCCTATTAATAATTTCATAAAAAAATTACAAATTCAAATTACGAAATTATAAATATAATATCGACGCATGTTTTATCATTCATTAATATAGCAATTAGCATCAAAATATTTGATAAATTATTAAAACTATTCAATCATTCGCATGAAATTTAACAAACTATCCATGTGTCCATCAACATATTTGTACACTTAATTATATTTTGTTAATTTTATACTTTCTAAGATATAATTATTAATTTATGAGACAATTTAAGAGAATTGTTTTATAACAAAGACGCCCATTTTACTCGCATCATTTAGGATTGTTATTTTGAATATGTTTATCCAAGTTTTATAGAAATAACACCCAATGAAGCAAGTATTAGGCCAGCTCTGTGTATTTGTGAAATCGCTCTGTTTAATAGTCAGAATTAAAAAAATATATATAGCAAATTAGCAATTAATATTGATGTGTATAGACATCTGTTTCATGGACATGGTCTCTTATTCATTGCAATTATAGAAAGTGTCTATGTATAAACGAGTGTTATGCCAGTAAAGAGAGAAGAAGCGTCCTTCAAAAATTCCTCACACAAAGTACAAATTGTTCAAAAATAACCCATCAGAATTATTTGCTCCAGCAACAACACAAAATAAAAAAATTCCTCACACATGTTTCAGCAAAAATGAGTCATGTACATCCAATACGTAAAAAGAATTCTCTATACATTGTCTAATCTTGGTTCCTTCTAGAGCCGTAACAGAATATATGGAATTGTATAAATGCCTGTGTTCTTGAAGACAGGAGCTATCCAGTTAGCTCCTTAATACAAACATATATACTCATAGTTTACATGTTTACGGAAGCAACAACACAAAGTGTACAAATTCCTCTCATATATGTATCGTTTCAATAAAGGGGGCTGGATGAATTGGTGCTGCTGCTCTGGCTCCACAAACCCAAATCCACAATTGGTACCATTAAATGCTGGAAGGGGTTCATTGGTGGTGAGATATTCATCTCCCCTTCAAGCATCTTCAAAACTTTACTCATTGGCGGCCTCGCATCGGCCTGGTATTGCACACACCACAACGCCACCTTGCACATCCTCTCTGCCTTCTCTCTTTCCTCCTCATCCATGAGGCCATGTACTGCTGCTACCAACTCCGTTAATTGGCTGCTGTTGTATCTCTCCCATACGATTCTTGGCAGCCACTGTTGGCTGTCAGAACTGTTACCATTACTTGCTTCCACATAATTTCTTCTTCTCCCGACTATTTCAAACAGCAACATCCCAAAACTATACACGTCACATGCTTCGGTCACGCCTGTGCCCATCCACATCTCTGGCGCGGCATAGCCTGGCGTCCCTCTGATCCCAGTCATGCTGACATGGGTATTATCTCTGCTCAGCAGCTTTGCCAACCCAAAATCGGCAACTTTAGCATTGAACTTGTTGTCTAGGAGTATGTTTCCCGGCTTTATGTCATAGTGAATTATTTTCTGCTGGCATTCCTCATGGAGGTACCTGATCCCTTTTGCAGTACCAACCGCAATATTATGCAAAATCGTGAAACTAACGTTGCCTCCAGCCATACCTGTTTTCAACAAGAGATTATCGAGTGCACCATTCTCCATGTACTCGTACACCAATGCCCGAATGACAGTATCAAAGCAAAAGCCAAAGAGCCGAACAAGATTGATGTGGTACGTCCTTCCAATCGTACCAACCTCGGCCATGAACTGTTCCTCCACTCTCTTATCCAAATTTTCATGTAGAACTTTTACCGCAACTGGCATACCATTTGGTAATGTTCCCTTGTAGACAGCCCCGAAGCCTCCCGACCCGAGTTTGGTCGAATAGTTCTGGGTAAAACCAGCCAGCTGCTCTGGGAAAAACCGAATTGGTTTCTCCCTGGCTATTTCATTCAGGAAGTTCTCTATCGTCGCCATTTGTAGCTGGGAATCAGCTACTGTGGTGTAGAGCGGTGTAACTGCTGGTGGGACAATATGCGGGTTGTACGTGCTTATGTTGATTGCTGGTAACCCGTGCTTCTTGAAATATTTGTAAATAAAGAATGCTATAATTACTGTCGCGATAATACCTATAACTGAAAGCACTGCAGAACATACAAGAAAAAGTAAAAACTATTTATCAGTTAATGCAACGATAAAGGCAGATAATTTAGACATACAAGGAGTTGAGATGCTTACCAATCACAGCAATCAACCAAGTGTTGAAGGAGGACATTTCGCAAATAATAAAGATATGCTTAAATAAATTAATAAGAGAGTTTTCAAAAAGAAGCGCAAGTAAATGGCCGTGAGAAGACGTATATCAAATACGCACACGGGGATATATAGGTAGATATAGTCAGAAAATTTCATGCAACATTTTGGTTTGAACGAGTTAGCGATGGAGACTTTTCATGCTCGATCTTTTCAATGTCATGAATATTTCTTTGTCTAACAAGTTAGCTATGAAGACCTTTCACAACATTAAAGAATTTTTCTTGTTCTTTATGTATATTTCGAGTATGACATAACACAATAATTAATGTTAGGAAAAGGGTTAAAATACCGAATTGTGATAAGCAATAAATTAAAGTACATAAAGCAATATTCAACAAATATTTTAATAAATAAAATAAAAATAAGTTCGAAATCTGTTTAACCACAGGAGTGAACTTTATCTTAACGTGTTCTTTACTCATGTTTAAAATATTCTGAATCATTCAAATACAACGTGTTGTGATTCTCTTTAGGATCAAGTCTATGAGTGACGTCGATGAAAAACTCGACTTCAATATTGTTGAAAATAAAAATAAATAGGGGTAGAAATGTAATTAATCATAAATACATAACGTTCACTTGAACGTTAGTGTAGCCGTTAGAGATGTAACGGTACAATGAGTACCAATATAAATAGCCATGTACCCCAAATGAGAAATAATAAGAAAAATCAATAAATAGAAAATCATTCAATAATTTTCGTTCCAAATACAGAATCTAACATGGTATCAGAGCGGACTGATTAAAGCTTCCGCAATCAAGTTTGTAAAGAATCGATGGCTGAAAATCAAATAGAGATGAACTCAGCCGTGACTGAGACCTCTTACCCAAAAGTCACTGCTAACCAAATCGAGCCAATAGCGAAAATCGATTACCTCGATTCAAGTTCTAACCAAATCTACCGTCTCAGCCTCTCGAGCAAAAATCGACCGGAAATGGTCTGTCAAGGCATCGACATCGGCGACCAGTCGAACCCTAGACCCGGTCATGGAAAAGGGGAAGTGGGGGAAACATCTAACAGCACCAACTCGTGTAGCCATTGCAAGAAGAGCAATCACCCGAGGGAAAGATGTTGGTTCCTCTATCCCCACCTCAGGCCGAGCAAGAAGAAAGGGGGAGGCGGCGCAATCGAGAGCAAGAGAGGCGATGTTATTGGAGACAGGAAGGGAAGAAATGCTTTGCGCAAGGGTGAGAAGAAATTTCCGATTGAAACAAGTTCTGCTTCAGTGACAGACAGGCTTGATCGTATCGAAGCCCAATCAGCACAATTTCTCTCTTCTCTGATTATTAAAGGTCCAAATAATTTATTATCTTCTGATGGGCTTGGTAAAACCCATGAGACCAAACTTTCTTTTTTAAATTCAGGAAATAGAAATTGTGAAGACCTCACCTGGTTTGAGTCGGAGAAAAATAAAAAATTTGATTGTCATTTAAATAAGCCTAGAAATTTTATCAATGGTAACCAATCAAATGGCCCGTACAAATGCACCAATCTAGGGATAAAACTGGTTAGCCTTACCGAAAGAAACAATGATGACAACTCAAAAAATATAAATACCAAAGGAATTTTGTATCCAAACAACCAAATAAGGTGCACAAATTTAGGATCGTTTAGAAATGAATTGTCTGAAAACTATTGGATCTTAGATTCTAGTGCAACCGACCATATGACCGGAAATAAAAGTTTGTTACATGACTTCCAAAAAAGTAAAACAAAAGATTTTGTGTTTGTTGCAAATGGTGAGAAAATAAAAATTTGTGGATATGGCTCTATCAAGCTTTTTTCTAAAGAAATTAAAAATGTTTTGTACGTAAAAGATTGCACCTCGAATTTATTATCTATAGGAAAACTTTCAAAAGAAATAGATTGTGAAATTAAATTTTCTTCTCAAAATGTTTTGTTTCGAGAATTGAAAACTAAGAAGATTATTGGTGAAGGTTTTTTAGAAAATGGTCTTTATATTTTAAATTATCAAAAAACTAATTTTCATATTAAGAAAGATGATTTAAGCAATCTTTGGCATAAAAGAATTGGGCATCCTTCCGATAAAATTTTAAAATGTCTCTTTGATTTTAAAAATTTAGATTGTAGTAATTGCGAAGTGTGCCAATATTCTAAACACTCAAAACTTCCATTTTATTCTTCAAAAAGTAAAAGTAATAAACCTTTTGATTTAATCCACTCCGATGTTTGGGGACCTGCTCCCGTCGACTCTTTTAATTGTTTTAAGTATTTTGTCATTTTTATAGATGATTTTACTCGAATGACTTGGTTATATTTACTAAAACAAAAAAGTGAAGTTTTTTCAAAATTTGAAGAGTTTTCGAATATGGTTGAAAATCAATATAACACTAGAATAAAAATTTTTAGAACCGATAATGGATCGGAATATGTAAATCAAAATTTTTATAATTTTTTCAAACAAAATGGAATTTTGCATCAAACTACTTGTGTTTATACACCGCAACAAAATGGAGTTTCCGAAAGAAAAAATCGTCATTTACTTGAAATAACTAGAGCTCTTCTTTTTCAAAATAATATTCCTAAAATTTATTGGTCGGATGCCGTTCTTACTGCCACTTATTTGATAAATAGATTACCTAGTGTTATTTTGAATTATAAAAGTCCGTTAGAAGTTCTTTACCAAAGAAAAATTAATATTGGTCATCTAAGAGTTTTTGGGTGCACATGTTATGTTCATATAAATAAATTAGATAAATTAGACTATATTTCTATTAAAGCTATTTTTTTAGGATATTCTTCTCAAAAGAAAGGTTATAAATGTTATGATTCGAAAGCACACAAGTTTTATATTTCTAGAGATGTTACTTTTTTAGAAAATCAACTTTATTTTCAAAAAAATAATAATGAGCTTGGTAACCATAATTCCACAAATGATTTTGTACTTCCCATAATTCCTAACCAAATTGGTGAGAAAGAATTTTTAGAACATCAAGAAGAACATGAAGAACATGAAGAAGAAATTGGCAACATTACACAAAGTGAAGCCGAAGAAGAAGAAAATACATCCATACAAGAAGAAGTGCCATTGCGAAGGTTTACTCGCTCCACTCAACCACCGGCAAGGTTACAAGATTTTGTAACCTATGAGGTTCAATATCCAATTCAAAATTATGTTTCGTATGATAAAATAACCAATAATCATCGCACATTTTTAAGTGCAATATCCCAAAATGAAGAACCAAAAAATTTCGAAGAAGCCATGAGCCAACCGGTATGGTGTAAGGCTATGAAGGAAGAACTTCAAGCCTTAGAAAAAAATAATACTTGGACAATAGTACCATTATCCAAAAATAAAAAACCCGTTGGATGCAAATGGGTTTATAAAATAAAATACAATTGTGATGGTACCATAGAGCGGTATAAGGCTAGATTGGTCGCCAAAGGGTATACCCAAACATATGGAATTGACTACCAAGAGACTTTTGCTCCCGTAGCAAAAATGAATACCGTGAGAATTTTACTTTCCATCGCGATAAATAACGGTTGGAAATTATACCAAATGGATGTAAAAAACGCTTTTCTTCAAAGAACACTTGAAGAGGAGGTGTACATGACTCTTCCACCGGGTTATGTAGAAGAGAAAAATAATAACCTTGTTTGTAGATTAAAAAAGTCAATTTATGGACTTAAGCAATCTCCGCGGGCATGGTATGGAAAATTGTCTCACTATTTAATTTCTTGTGGTTTTAAAGTAAGCCAATCCGATTTATCATTATTCTCAAAGCATGAAAAGAATGATACTACCGTTGTTCTTGTTTATGTTGATGATATAATTGTCACCGGTAATAACAATGAGAAAATTAATATTGTCAAAAAACAATTAAAAGAAAAATTTGAAATTAAAGACCTTGGTTTCTTAAAATATTTTTTAGGAATTGAAATAGCACATTCGACCACTAAAGGGTTATTTATTTCACAAAGAAAGTATACTTTAGATCTCCTAAAAGAAACCGGTAAATTAGGATCTAAACCGGCCTCTACCCCAATTGATAGCAATATCAAATTAAATCCCGAAGATGGTGACCCGTTGGAAAATATTAACCAATTCCAACGACTTGTAGGAAAATTGATATACTTAACGGTAACTAGGCCGGACATATCCTATGCGGTGAGTCAAATTAGTAAATTTATGCATGCACCAAGAAAACCACACTTAGATGCCATTGATAGAATTTTGAGATACCTTAAGAAATCACCCGGGAAGGGTATATGGATGAAAAATAATAAATCTAATGATGTATGTGGCTATTCCGATGCAGATTGGGCCGGGAGTTTCGATAGAAAGTCGACGACCGGCTATTGCACGTTTGTAGGCGGAAATTTAGTCACGTGGAAAAGCAAGAAACAAAATATTGTGGCGCGATCAAGTGCGGAAGTGGAGTATCGAGCCATGGCATCCACCGCAAGCGAGCTCACTTGGATCAAACAAGTGCTCAAAGACTTGCACATTCCAATACGAGAGCCGATGAAGATGTTTTGTGATAACAACTCGGCACGACATATCGCTTCAAATCCGGTGTTTCATGAGAGAACTAAACACATTGAAGTCGATTGTCATTATATAAGAGAAAAGGTTCAAGCAAAGGAAATCGAGACTCCATATGTGAAGAGTCAAGACCAATTGGCCGACATCTTCACGAAGGGACTCATACTGAAGACTTTCGAAAGTATAGTTAACAAGCTAGGATTAATAGATATCTATAATCCTAGCTTAAGGGGGAGTGTTGAAAATAAAAATAAATAGGGGTAGAAATGTAATTAATCATAAATACATAACGTTCACTTGAACGTTAGTGTAGCCGTTAGAGATGTAACGGTACAATGAGTACCAATATAAATAGCCATGTACCCCAAATGAGAAATAATAAGAAAAATCAATAAATAGAAAATCATTCAATAATTTCCGTTCCAAATACAAAATCTAACAAATATCCAGCAAAGATTAGTAAATATAGAAATATGGAAGATAGCATGCATATATATCCGAGAAAGATTGATAAGAAATTGTAATTAATTTATTCTCTGATAGACGCGTGGAAGAAATGTTTGGATTAGCAGAGCATATTGTTATTAATCTTCTGTCCTGTCTCACTTCATCTCCGAACAAATAGAAGAGTATTCTACAGATGATAAATGGAATTAAATTGATAGAAAAATGGGAAGGATTTATTTGTTTCGTGCTCTTGCAAAAACGGCGGGAAATGCCACTGGTCTGGTAAATTAGCTTTTCCAGATCCCTTTTCTAAACATCACAAATCAAAATTGTGCGTTTGTCACAGATTTCTTTATTCAATTAACTCAAGATTTTATTTTTTTTATTGTTGTTTAGATTTTTATATGCATATTTTAATTTATTTTTATTGAACTTATTTATTTGTATGTGTTTATTTTAATCATTTATATATTCATTTTGTCTATTCTATGTGTTCATTTTGTTTAAGCGATGACAAAATTGCATATTATAATTATCATTTCTAATTCTTTAATCTACCATCTTGAATCTTTGTTATGCTCAAGTTGGGAAAGGTGGCGCTACCCTTGAATGCTCGGTGAAATATAGAAGGAACCATATCGTATATGAGATCACATTATTATCCAATAAAATAGGAATATGTCAGAAGCAATTTTGCGCCGCATCTGTCCACTGTCCACCATTCTTACGCTGCATCTTGTCATGTTTCTTCTATTTTGTGTTTAAAAGTATGAATCGTATGTAAATTGAAATTAATTTAGACTGACCAAATCATTTAAAAATAAAAATACAATATATCGAGCATGTAGCATGGACAGTGTTATGAGTCGGAGTCGCACAACTCGACACTTCCAAACATTATGAACAATTGAACACTGTACTGTTCTAACGGCTATTTATAACTCAGATTATATAAGTATCTGTTAAAAAGATTTCTACCGAAATTTAGTCTATAATATTAAATATTCATAATTTGGCGGATACCTCAAAATACACTTAAATTCTGCTTCAATTCTTTAATTAAGCAAATGCGCTTAGCCCTACCCCCGAAGGAAACAAAATATATATCATTCTAGCCAGCATATTTACTACTATTACTCTGTTTTATTTTATGCACGGAACAATAGTTGCGTTGACTTTACATAATTTCTGACTTGACTGAATAGAATTTACTGATTAATCAATATTGTACGGATAAATCAACCATGTGCACATGCATTAATGCATAGTGTACTCTCTCTAATATATCCGACCGTCAGCCTAGAATTCCAGGAGCTTTTAATGAAGATCCACGAATCTAATAAATTATTTATATGTAGCATTTTTAAGTACTTGTAAATATTGGCAATACGGTAAAGATGGCAGTCTTTTCTATAGGAGACATTTTGCCATCTACCCGTATCTAGATAATTGCGGGATCAACTTCTAGATAGTTGTACCTGGTCAAAATGATAGTCATACAGTTTGGCCAATTCGAATATGTAAGAGACATTTTCCTAGATAGTCGCTGTTTAGTATGTCTAAAAAAAAAAAATTTCTCTATCTGAAACCTTTCATCACAAATCTCACCGTAAATTTAAATTGAGATTTCTGCTAGTTCAAATTAAAAGACCCTGTTATAAATCATATTATAGTGAAGAGTTAATTTATTATTATTATTATTATTTTTTACAAAATCGACCAGAGGCTCTAGGCTGATCACCCAAGCTCTTGTAGAAATGCGAAACTAATAATTATTGTAACCAGCAAATTTGTGTAACATACTTTTAACCTGGATGGCTGGATTCAACCATATAAAATTAATTGCTTCTTAGACAATATATAGTAGGTCTTAATTTTTCAAAATAAAAAAAATGAATGCCGAGCAAACAAAAAAGTAAACAACAAAGAAAAGGAAGGAAAAAAAAAACAGAGATTTTTTTTTTTTTTGAGATAAAAAAAAAACAGAGAAATATTTGGACTTGGCCAAACTGCTTACTCGCGAGTTATGATAAACTCATGCTCACATAATATAATTAATCTCATTTTAAAACTGAATAAGAGATTCGAATTGCCATTTGCGCACAGTGCGCGTCGTTGAATTCACAGTTAGCTTTTAATGGAACTATTATTCAATGGTTAATTCATTATTCATTGCATAATAACCTCTTACCTAATCAATTGGCTTAAAACTCATCTTATGATGGCTTTAAATAATCATATGTACGAACTGAGATTATATTCCTTCTTTTATATCTATTTTTATTTTTAAATATTGGGTAAATAATTTATGACGACGCTTTACTAGTAACTCCATAAAATACAAATGCCCACTTATCTAGTTTTGACGTATTTTTGCTAAAGTCTTCACATAATCCCTAAAGTACTAAGGGTGCGTTTGGTTGTGTAGTAAGGGGTTGCATAAGTTAAGGATGCCTAAGTGTTTACGTAGTGTTATGTAATTGATGTTTGGTTGTGTAGTAAGGATGAGTAACTTAATGCATGCATATATTCATGTCAAAAGACTAAAATGCCCTTAAATTTGAATTAGTATTATGTATTAATAATAAGTTATGACCTAATTATTGTTAATTATTAATTATAATAAAAATTAATTATTAATGATGATAATAAATTATTTGTATTATTATGAAATATTAATAATTACTTTTAATTAAATATTATAAATATTATTAATTATTTAATGATAAAAATTATAATTAATTAATTATTATTAAAACATAATTATTAATAATTAATATTACTTGTTAAATATTATAAATTATTATTTTTAATAATTATTGTTACTTATTAAATATTATTATTTATTAATTACTTTTAATTAAATATTACAAATATTACTAATTATTATTATTTATTTGTTTTAATAATTAATCTTTATTATTAATGATTTTTTAATAATTATTGTTAATTATTAAATATTATTCTTTATTAATTATTAATTATTAAATATTATTGTTAATTATTTTTATGGGGTATTATTGGAAAAAATTAAAAGGGACCGGTGCATAACTTATGCGACCTATTTAGGTTGCATAAGTTATGCACCCTTAAAGCGTCTTATGTAAGAGGTGTTTGGTGACTTAAGAATACATAACTTAAGTTATGCACCCTTTAAGTCGCAAACAAACGGCCCCTAAGGCTGCCCAGAAATATATTCAAGTTTTTTTTTTTTTAATTCAAGTTGATACGAATGATAAATTGTATATCTTTACTACTTATAAAAGCACCTTACAAAGGTCGTAAGAAAAATTAGATAAAAGTTGTAACATATCCTTAACATCAATTATGGGTCATTGATTTTATTGATCTAATATGATCTGTGGTCTGAATTTGTATATGAGATGAAACGGGTGAGGCACAGGGACGGTAAGTTTCGCTGATTCGTCCCCTTCAGCGCAACAGATCGATACCTCCAGCTCGCAATATTTTCTCACGCACCTTTTTTTTATTTTCACCCACCTACAGAGTCCTTTTCCATTCTTACTCTCTGCTCTCTAAGAATTTCTTAGAAAAGGAAATAACAAAATAGTCTGACGTGTCTTACGACCTCCTTACAACGACCTTGCTCCTCTCAGCGGCTGCTTGAAAGTCGAAACACAATTTGCGCCTCTCAGCGCCATCACGATTCACGAGCCGTTTGATCCCGTCGCCCGAGCCACTCGCGTTGCACCTCTCCTTTGTATGTTAAGCATTAGAGTTTTCCTTTGCTTTTTCTTCACATGTTTACCCCGATTTTTGCGAACTCAGACCTTGCATGGTCTGAATTTAATTTTGATTTACAGTTTGTGAGTCAACATTGATCCGATTGTTCCTTCTGGGATTCTGTTATTGTTAAATTATTACTAGAAAAAGTTGGAATTTTAGGATCTAAAATGTGTAAAATAAGGCTTTTGCAATCTAGAGTTTGCAAAAGATACTTTGACCACAAGAGATTTGATGCCGCTATTCTTGGTGAATCGCTTGCGCACTCTATTCAATCAGTTTTATTTTCACATTTGTTCGTATTGGTCACTCTATTCAATCATTCATTTATGTTATTCCCTTTGTTTGTTTTTTGGTTCCAGCAAATTGTAAGAGGGAATAACTGCTCCACGTAAGACACGTATTCAGGTATGCTTTTATCTATTTCCATAATTAATTCAATTAGGAACTTAAAATTTGATGAATAATTCAACTTTCCATGTCTCAAATTCTTTTTTTATTTAAATGTCTGATATTCTTATTGAGATTTTTTTTATTTTCAGTTCATGTTTTGATGCTTGCGACATAATGTTTTATTCTAAATCATTCTTTTATTTTTGTCGTTTCATCAAGAAATTGTTGGAGGAATATTGCTAATTTGTTCTAACTATATCGATTATATTAAAATTAGTGGATTTTAATTCCTTTTTAAAGTTGAATTACAAATTATTGCTCAAGAGATAAAGCAAATTCCTGAAACAAAGCAATAGAGATATTCCATTATTTTTTATTTGCCTTCTTTCTATCGAGGTTCTAAAATTCAATTTCACCTATACTTTAAGTTATGCTTTAAGTTATGCTACTATTGTAGGAGTATTGAAGAAAAGTGCAAATGCAAGATGTAGATCATTTCAGATACAAATAGGATACAATGACTAGCATAATGTAGATCGTTTCAGATTCAGTCGTGTAGCGAAAGCCTAACAGCCTATCAGGGATTTGTATGACCTCTTTAAGGTATTGTAGTACTTTTGTTTAAATATCAGGGAATGAATCTTTAATTAATATACAATTTCTACTCATGTTTCTACTTGTTCTTATTCTTTCAAACCTCATCTACCAAATCTGAGATATGCTACCATCCACTTTCTAAGATCTCTTCTTTATTAGGTTTTGAATGTCATATTTTTTGCGCACTGATGTGATGAATTTATTACACAATTAATTGATTGCCTGATTAGGGATATGATTAATGTAATGGAGCAATAAATGGCATTGATAATATTCAGGGATTTTATGAATTTAGTGTTTTTTTAATAAATGTACACAAATTTATGGCAGTATCATGCTTTAAATGTACATATTTAACTTGTTATATATAGGGAAAGTAATCTCAAATTCAATTACTAGATATAAAAAAGCGAATAATCAATTAAGGAGCAAATAATCAGACATTCCGATTCTCAACAATTATTGAATTCTAAATTTCAGCTGGTAGACAAGTATCCGAATAGAGCAATAGTGTTATTTTGGACATCAATAAGCGAAGGAGATAAACTGTATTTTCACAGAGTGGACTATAGCCTTTTTCAAACAAAAAAAAAAAAAAAAAGATATGGCCATAGTGATAGTGACAAAGCAGAAGAATCGGGCTGACTAAGCGAGCAAGACCATCAAATCCCTGAGAATGCACTGCTCTTATCAGGCCCAAGTTTCCCTGGACATCATCTATTGGATCTGTACAAGGTAATTCCTTTTCAACAGTAATATGAATTCTTATCGACCTCTATTGGATCTTTCAATCTTTGCTATGTTCTTTCCAATTATAGTAATACATCCTTTTGTTTTAAAAAAAACACGAAAACACGATTCTGAAAATAAGCAAGGAGCAAATAATCCCAGTTTGGTCCAGAGATATGGTGGTACAGATGAGACATAAGCTAATGGGATTTTTTTGTTCAGAGATGTGGTAGAATAATAGATGATCAGATAGCATTGCTAAAACATAAATTAAGGCTGATTGAGAGAGGAATATCATTTGATGGGAAGCGCACCAAGACCAGGGGTATTTCTGGAATTCTAAACCTCAGTCAGATAAATAGATACAAATTTCATTTTATGCATCTTCACTCTTCCATGGAATTTGAACACGTCTTATACATATGAGTTTTGTACACAAGTAATTATTTTTTCGATTTAGTATAGGCCTGATGGACATGCAGCTTAGATTCGAAATACACATTTTGATGACTTAATTTTTTTTCTTGTTTTTACATTCATGCATACTTAAAGATGTACAAATTAACTGAGCTTTTTAGGAGAGAGAAAGTTGTTGTTATCAAATGTGATCTTCTATTAACAACTTTTTCACATTTGGTTGTTTGATAGCAATTGCTTGGCTTTGTATATCATGGGATGATATTTGGACCAGTGGAATACACATTTGGTGCTGGCATGTTTGAAATAGAGAAAGTCAAAGGAGGCTCGCTCCCTTTTAAGGTGCTGGTACCTTTGCTAGAGACGGATCCCACCAACCTTCAGAACTTTGTCTGAAACATGGTTTATTTATTGTATGATGATACGTTGCAAGAACTTTATCCGACCAGATTAAATGATTATATTAAGATTGTACCTAACAAGAACTTATATCCAACATGATTTAATAAATATATGATAAAAGAAGATCTATTGTACACAAGTTCCATTATTTTGTTTGATGATTGTTAATTAATTTACAACTTCATCCCAATCTTTGATTGGACGAATAAAATTTGCATGAGTCTGGAGGCAATTGAGCATTACATGTTTCTATATCCCACTTATTTTGCCTTGATTACTATCTTCCATTTTTACCTTAATTTCAAATATTTTTCTCTTATTTCCAATTCGCTAAATAGAAACGCATGATCATTAACAGCATTATATTTCGGATTCTTTTCCTGTGCGCATATATTGCTTTCTCTCTCACTTAATTGTTTTGTTTGATAGAAATGAAAAACATATTAATGTCAAAAGTAATTGTTTTGGTTGATAAAAAAAATGTAAAACATATTTAATGAGAAAAAAAATAGAAAATTCGGATCAATAGACCAACTGAATATTAACTGGTTAATTGTGTGTTTCTAGACTTATAAGCCGTACAAATGCTTCATTAACCACCAATTTGTGTTTGTGTTTGATCGATCCAGATTATTTAGATGTCAAATTATCTCTATGCATCCGACAAAAGATAAAGCATTTTGGAATTAATTGATAATTTGAATTTTTTTTAGAGATGCAACTAAATCTCAGTAACAGTTAAAAAAAAGAAAAAATATTATATTTCTCCCATATATTAACAAATCTTTCTTAATATTTTCTTATTCTTTAAATTTCATCAAATTGTTTCTCCGGGTGGACGAATTAATAGCAGAATTAACAATATCGTATTTCATCTTATTTGATTATGTTCTTATTCATACTGATTGGATATACAATAATTGTTATCAGATTATTCTAAAAAAACATAGAGATCAATAAATTATTGTCATAAATTTTGTTTTGATGATTCTTTAGTTTGTTAAAATTTTGCCCACACATTGCGGAGAGGTCTTATAATTTTTAAAAAGGGAAAATTTTGTTCTTTGAGCTCAATTTATATGTTATTTTACAAGTCTCTTTCATATTATTTTTTTTTAAAAGAAACTTATATAGGTAGAATTACTATATAATTATTTCGAATTTACGATGCTAAAAATTAAAATATTTTTTCATTTAAAAATTTGTCCAATGTAATTATTTTTATTATAATTTGATTTATATTTTATTTTTCACATTATGACACCAATGTGTTCATTGTTTTATGTTGTATTATGAATGAAGTAAATTTTTTCTTCTTTTATTTTTTACTAATAGGTCTGAAGATATCTCACGAAAAATTAAGATTTCATTTGATAATAAAAGTCCTTATTAGATCATGTGTAGCGCAAATTCTTTAACAACAAAAAAAGTTCACATAAAAATATATACTAAAAGTTTTTTAAACTTTTTGAAATATATCAAATAAAAAATTGCCCGAATATTGAGCGGGCACTGCTGCTAGTTTTTAAAATAAAGATGAATTTTAATTTCTCAAAATTAATTTAAATATCGAAAGGAAAATTTATATATATAGTTAGATTTTTAAATCTGTATTTTTATAGGAAACCATTGAACTTTTAATGAATCACAAGATTAAAGGCTAGTTATTCCAAATACTATGCTTTTTTTTTTGTTGGAATATTTCGGTATGTTTGAAAGAGTTTCCTGATTAAAAAGTTGTAGGTGTAAATGTAATTTATAAAGTTGCAATCTAGTGCTTCAGCTCTTATTCGTGTTTCCAGAATTGAATGTGTGATAAGTTTTAAGATTACTTTATGTGGAAAATGACATGTGGATAGAGAGAAATTTTGTTATGTATTTTTATGGGACTCTAAAATTATAGTTGTTTTGTTTTCTTATAATAATTGATTTAACATTTGTTGAGCAAGGGATTTTGTAATTGGATATTTGAAGCAAAAGCATCTAATGGTATATGCCTTCAGATTGAACTTAGCACGACTAGATTATATTATATATAACTATATATACACGTTCTAAGCAGAATCTTATCCATTTTGTAGAAATAATGTTAATCATAAATATAAATAAAGTAATGCAGCTGTTTGGATTACTTATTTACTTATGACTCGGGCGGAACCAGTGGTGGGTTTGTCCTCCTCCTAACTAGTTTTACTTTTATTTGTAAGATTAATTTGAATAGATATACAGACGGACTCCTCAAAAAGTAAAAATTGCACATGAACCCCTTTGAATTATCCTTTTAGCTCCGCCCCTAATTCGACTGTAAATCATACGATATGCCATCAATTACATAAAAATTAACAAACCATCCATAAAAAATTGTCGCCAATTTGCATGCTTATAAACCTAATTTTAGTCTCTTTTTCTTTTGTATTTGATCTCTGGTATAATTACTACTAATATTATCCTAAAAGGGTTTAATCTGAACTGAAGTAAACTTGTTCCTTTTTTTCATTAACAATTGTTCTTTTCAATTTGTTTCTGCTAGTTTTAGATATAACACAAAACCATGGGCCATACATATGATGAAGCAAATATTGGCTACCTATCAAAATTTGTGGGATCGGTCATCGGTGACATGCCATCGCATATATAGTAGACATCCTCTACAGCCGATTTAAACGGCTGTACTGTCCGGCCGTCATAATTTTTTTTTAGGAATAATTAGATTTACGCCACTGTGAAATTTAGCTAATTAAGAATTTGCCATTGTTATATTGCAAATTAGATTTATGCCATCATCAAATTATGTAAATTAGAAATATGCCATTATCTCATTCCAAAAAAGATTCAATTCCAAAAATACCATCCTGATTTCTCTCAATATTTTTAAAGGCCTTCAAGATCGATCGGTCAAGGAGCGCACGGTCTAAGTTCTAGTGATCGTCTTATGATAACATAAAAAATGGAGCAATGTTTTAATATTTACTTGGAATTTTTTGAATCGAAGTCACAGTACTTCCGAAGTTCTTATTTGTTTTACTTGCTTTAATTTTTATTTTTTTCCCCCTTTCCTTCCATTTACTTGCTGAATGCATAACGGTAAGTCGGTAAGATGTTTGTATTAGATGTGCTATCCTTTTTAATGATGCTCAGTTGTTTAGATTTTGTGATTTTTTTTTTCACATATAAGCTATATCTTATTTTAATTAGATGTGCTGTCCTTTTTATTTAGTTGTGCCATCCTTTTTTCAGCAAGCCTTGTGCCTCCTTTTTATTTAGTTGTGCCATCTTTTTTCAGCAAGTCTTATTTCATGCACAAGCAAGTCTAAAAATTAAAAGGAAATGCACATACATAAATTTTTCATGCGAGTGACGTGAATACTAGTAAATACTGGTATATATGCCTAAGGTTGGCAATTGTTGACCCAGCCACACCCATGCCATATTTAAGGATGGTCTGGCTGGGTTAATATGCCACAAAATCATCAGGATTGTATATGAATATTGTATTGAAATTAAATTCTACAAGTAAGGATCAAGTACATGTGTTATGTCTGTTTGATCAGATATGTCAGAGAGATTAACAAAAGACGACCCTAGTTCCTTCTCAAACCATGAGACTTCTAATATGTACCAAACAAGAGTATTCAATCAGTAATAATGTTTTTTTTTTATTGGAATCAGTAATGACGTGAGTCTTAAAGTACAATATAATTTGAGAATATTTCCAATTTCCAAGTTTTGTAGTGGCAAAAATCTAATTTGTCATTTAATGATGGCATTTTTCTAATTTCTAACTTTTGCAGTGGCATATTTAAAAGGGTAAAATTGACAAATTAATTTTCCGGTGGTAAAAAACTAATTTTTTCTTTTTCACAGTGGCATAAAACTAATTTGTCATTTAGTGATGGTATTTTACTAATTTCAAATTTTCACAGTGGCATAAATCTAATTAACCCTTTTTTTTAATATTTAAAAAATTTTAAATTTAAATATTGAATTCAAATCTTTGATCTTGTTTAACATTTTCATATAAGTTTTATAAAATTTGAAGTCGATTTGATACTTGATTAAGTGACCAAATTATGAACGTATTAGAATTAATCAGTGATAGTCAATCATATTCGTTCATTCGTTGACCACTTAATTAAGCATCAAATCAACTCCAAATTTTATAAAACTTATATGAAAACGCATCGCTCGTAAAATTGAACAAGATCAACGGTTTGGATTCAGTATTTGAATTTTAAATATTAAAAAAAAAATTGACGGGCTGGACGTTACAGCCGTTTAAATCGGCTCGTTGCATATAGGCTTGTCAACGGAAAAAAAAAATAACGTTATTCCATTCCATTAAGGAATGACAGAATGAATAACGGCACCGAAATGTGTTTCGTTAATGAAACGAAATAGATCGGTATATAAGACACATAAATTTAGCGGTAAACGAAATAGGGTGTACCATTTTTGTTATTTCCTTTTCGCATATAGTATTCTACGGGTTTAGAATGTTAGAATAATAGAGGAAGAATGAAATCCTAAGGGTCTGCTCCAGAAGGGGGTCACAGGAGGTGATGGAATGGAGTGGAAACTGACCGCACCCTGCCCAGTGGAGTAACATGCTCCAGAATGAAATTTTATAATGGAAAAGAGGGTGAATGGATGGAAAAGAAGGGTGAACTCTACATGTAATTGCTGTCATTTTTGTCACCTCAAATTTGGGGGTTAAAATTTTATTCTCCACCTCTCTCCCATTCCATCCCATTCCATTCCATTATGGTTTGTGGAGCAGACCCTAACGCTCTGCTCCAGAACCCTCCTATTAATGGAGAGGAACGGAAAGGGAGGGAAGGAGTGACCGGATTTTGTTACTCCCAAATCGGGGGTAGGCTTCGAGAGTAAACTCTTCACAAATTTACTTTATTTCTTACTCTTCTCTTCCCTTCCATCCTCAAACTTTCCATCTGGAGCAAGTAACTCTTTGGGCAGAGTAAAGTCCTCCTTACTCTCCTTTCCTCTCCTTCCGATTTGGATTTCTAGAGCAGAGCGTAAGTCTCCATGCGCCTCACTCTCCTCCAGTCCTCTTTTTCTCATCTTTCTGAAGGAAGAAAAAAAAATGGAGAGGTACAGATAGGAAGTGGCGTTGTCACAGAGAGAGAGAGAGAGAGAGAGAGAGGAGGAAAGAGAGATCTATTCTTTGAATTAGATCGGATCTGATGGGAGACCTCGAAGATTGGAATTGGACATCTGTTTAGGAGATGAGAAAGGAACTTGGAGAGCTATCATTGGTTCTTTTCGCTGGGAATTTCTCCCTCTACTTCATCCCTTTCTTTGAGCATCTCAGATAAGTAACCAGGTTAGAGTTTTAAAGTGATTTTTCCACGAGATCCACTGCAGAGCACGCAAACACGTTAAATCGTTTATTACTTAAGGTCCCGTTTGGATAGGTTGGGAATAAGGGGGAATAAGGTATTCCGGGCGGAAAAGTGGAAAATTTTATTATAAACAATCCAAACTCATGGTTCTGAAAATCGGAATCGGAATCGGAATCGGACTATTGGTCCAAGGAGTCGAATCGGACGACTCGGGAAAAATCGGATGAATCGGATCGGAAACTCGGATTTTCATAAAAAATCATTTTTAATTTCAAAAAAATCAGAAAAAATTAGAAAAAATTAGAAAAATATTTTTTTAATGAAGATACTTTAATTATAATGCCTTAATATATCAGTTAAAATTGTAGAAAATAAAATTTTCAGTTTTTCTATGTGCTTTGATTGATTTATGGATGAAGAATTGATTTTTTTTTAATTATTTATCCTCCTGAATAATTTAGACCGTTTGATCTGATTAAAGTAAAAAAAAAACTGTCGAAATGGAGGTGTCCAGTTCAGTCCCTTCCTCTTATTTCTTCTTTCCCGTTCCCAGTCGCCTCCCCCCTCTCTTTTGCGATGGAGCACAAGAAAGGAACAAATAACCCCCACGAGAAGACATCGCAAAGCTTCTCCGGACCTTCTGACGCAATTTATCGGTCCTACCTACCCCTTCCAGCGTTCTCCGGCTCACCTTCGCCCCTCTCGATAGATGAAAACAGCCATTAATGGTGATCTCACCCGAATCCGCTCCAAATAGCCAAAATTCGGATCGTCGGCGGCCGATTCCGAGTCAAATCGGCCCGATTCCGAGTTGAATCGCCGATTTTTTGAACCATGTCCAAACTCTTCACAAAGTTACACACTTTCCAATACTTTCCGCCTAGGAATAAGCTATTCCCCTTATTCCCAAGCGATCCAAACGACCCCTAAACGAAAAGATTAACGTTTAATTAACGATTTGGTTAACAGAAAATGAACCTGAGCTGTTTAATTAAACAAACCTATAACAAACAATCACAGCTATTTTCGTGATCCTTAACCACGTTTGACAGCACTAGTCGCATATTCCAAGTTTCCAACGGACACTGTCAATAAATAAAAGAAAAAGAACGATCACTGCAACTTCCCCACATCAATAAAAAAAAAAACATACAAACCCTTAATTTGTCCCTTACCCTTTAATTAATACTAAATTATTAATCATAGTATAAATAGTGCAAGCACACCTCCATCACTCCTCAAGCAATACTCACTAGTTACTTCCCACCATGGCCTCTCAAACCATGAAACTCTCTCTGATTTTCATCCCTCTCTTGCTCTGTTTCCTTGCTGCCTCGGTCCAGTCCGGCGGTATTGCCATTTACTGGGGCCAGGATGGCAGAGAAGGGACCCTCAAATCAACCTGTGACTCAGGAAATTATGTCATTGTCATATTGGCTTTTATCACCCCCTTCGGCAATGGCCAGACACCGGTTCTAAACCTTGCTGGTCACTGCAACCCCTCCGCCGGCGGGTGCAAAAGCCTCACTCCTGATATCAATGCCTGCCAGGCCAAGGGAATTAAGGTTTATTCTCCTTTAATTCGCTAATTAATCATTCAAGTATTTTGAATTGATGAGAGGTTTATTTTTGCTTATAAAAACAATATACTGGAATTTTAATTTTTGTAATTTTTCTTTTCTTTTTCTTTCGGCAATTTAGCGGCTAGCTAAATGCCAGACATTTGTCATTACTGTAACTCAAAATTCTTCCATTTATATTATTAAGATGAGGGCCTGACCCTTATTTTAAGTCAAATTTTTTTTTTTTAATCATATGCATCTTGGATTGATACGGTGACAGACCATGACATTTTTTTTGTTTTGTAAAATGTAAAGTCTACATCATTACCAGGGCAACATAAATTTGTCTAGTACTATCACATGAACTTTAATTATACAATTGGATTGAGCCTGAACCCTTATAATTGAGTGCTATAGGTTTTGCTTTCACTCGGTGGTGGCAGCGGCAGCTACACACTGACTTCCCTGTCAGATGCCCAGAATGTGGCAAAATACCTCTGGGACAACTATCTCGGCGGCACCTCTACCGACCGTCCCCTTGGAAGTGCAGTTCTTGACGGGATTGACCTCGATATAGAGCTGGGAGGTACAAGCTACTACGATGTCTTGGCTAAGACCCTCTCATCATATAGCAGCAAGGGGAAGAAGGTCTATATCTCCGCCGCTCCTCAGTGCCCCTACCCCGATGCACACCTGGGACAAGCACTTTCCACCAGAATATTCGACTATGTCTGGGTGCAATTTTACAACAACCCGCCATGCCAGTACCAGTCCGGCGACATTACTAAATTGACAAACTCATGGAACACTTGGACAAGCAACGTTAAGGCAACAAAAATTTTTATGGGGCTACCAGCTTCAACAGGTGCAGCAGGCAGCGGGTACATTCCACCGAGCACACTCACGGGCCAAGTATTGCCCATGGCAAAGAAGTCGTCCAAGTATGGTGGGATCATGCTGTGGAGTAGGTACTTTGATGTGCAGAATAAGTACAGTGATCAAGTGAAGAGCTTTGTGGCAAATCTTGCTGATGATGGTGACGCCAATGGCACCAGCACCACTGCAACTGCCTAATATTACCAGAATTAAAGCACGGGTCATCCAAGAAGACCCGGGATATATCTAGAACTTTCTGTTGGGTATGAGTGATTTAATAAATTTGGAAGTTCTTGGTTACGGTGTGTTTTACGTAGTATATAATACTAAATGAGTTTGTACCATGGTGTTTTTTTTATAATATATATAATATAATAAATTGTTATATTGCGTGTCCTTATGCTTTATATAGCATATTAATTTAATTTAATGCCTTTAATTTTTAAGATCCAATATTAATTCCACTCCTTCAGACCTGAACCATCAAATGCGATAACAATATAACAATTTTGAAACTTAATAATTGACCACCGCATCTTAATAAAAATGAACAACTTATTTCAACAAATTTAGTTATGCAAATAATTAATAAATTGAGTACCACATCTTTGTTAAAAGAGGGAAAAGTCCGGTGTTTTCGCACCAACTCATATATACGTGTAATTTTAATTATACATGTATTTAATGTTTAAATAAAAAGATAATTATTTCCTGCTTAAATTTTGCTGAATGAAAAACTTATTTATAAATTATCTACCATGAAAATTTTAGTTTTCTTAATAAATAGTTAAATACCTGTTAAACCCCAAAAACAATTACAGAAGCAAACGGAATTCAATAAATATAAATATTTGTTTTAAAACACATTTTAATGTCTGTGTTAGATGGCTCTTGGCTCTTGGCTCTTGGACGACAACAACAACAACAACTAAGTCTTTTGTCCCAAACAAGTTGGGGTAGGCTAGAAAAGAAACCCAACAAGAAAAAGTATCCCCGAAGGAAAGTCAGAGCCTTTTGTCCCAAACAAGTTGGGTAGGCTAGAAAAAGCTGAATTTTTACGCTGGCTTGCCACGCCTATCGCAAGCATGCGGTCTAGAACTTGGGATCTTCTAGAAGAGAGCCCAGTGTTCTAGACCACATGCAAGAATAATAATAGTAATAGCAATAATATCAATACTAGCAATACTACTAATAATATATATAACAATATAGTAATAGTAAAAACCTACCCTCAACTAAACTAATAAAGTGATCTACAACCAATGGCATCGCTCCACCCCTAGGATCCTATGTCATGTTTCCGGTACATGAATTGCTAACTTCCAAGCGCTCCTGTCAGTCGCCAACTCCTTGGAGATGTTCCATTCTTTAAGGTCTCGTTTCACAGCTTCATCCCATGTCAATCTTGGTCTCCCTCTGCCTCTCCGTGTGTTTTCGAAATGATTTAGAATTCCGCTACGCACTGGTGCCTCCGGAGGTCTGCGTTGGATATGTCCAAACCATCTCAAACGATGTTGGGTCAGCTTCTCCTCTATCGGTGCAACTCCAACCATATCTCGTATGTCATCATTTCTAATCCGGTCTCTCCTCGTGTGACCGCAGATCCACCGCAACATACGCATCTCAGCTACACTCATCTTCTGGACATGTCGTCTTTTAGTAGCCCAACATTCTGCACCATACAGCATCGCAGGTCTAATCGCTGTCCTATAGAACTTGCCTTTTAGCTTCTGTGGAACTTTCCTATCGCATAAGATGCCTGATGCTTGCCGCCATTTGACCCACCCTGCTCTTATCCTATGACTAACATCTTCATCTATCTCGCCATCGCTCTGCAGCATCGACTCCAAATATCTAAAGGTGTTTTTCATAGGTACTACCTGTCCGTCTAAACAAACATCTCCATTTCCTGATAGTACCCCGCTAAACTCACACCTCATATATTTCGTCTTAGTTCTACTAAGTCTAAAACCTTTGGATTCTAGAGTTTGTCTCCACAACTCTAGTTTGCTATCGACCCCTGTCCTACTCTCATCTACTAGCACCACATCATCAGCAAAGAGCATACAGTAAGGAATTTCTTCCTGTATATCCTTCGTGATCTCATCCATCACTAAGGCAAAAATATATGGACTCAATGCTGATCCCTGATGTAGTTCTATTTTAATAGGAAAGTCACTAGTCACACTATCGCATGTCCTGATGCAAGTAACAGCACCATCGTACATGTCTTGGATGAGAGTAACATACTTGGTGGGAACTTTCTTCTTTTCCAGTGCCCACCACATGACTTTCCTTGGTACTTTGTCGTATGCTTTCTCCAGATCGATGAAAACCATATGTAGATCCTTCTTCTGCTCTCAATATCTCTCCATCAGCTGCCTTATAAAAAAGATAGCTTCCATAGTCGACCTCCCAGGCATAAAACTAAATTGATTTTTTGAAACGTTCGTCATTCGTCGCAAGCGATGCTCGATCACTCTCTCCCATAGCTTCATTGTATGGCTCATAAGCTTAATCTCTCTATAGTTTGTACAGCTTTGAGCATCTCCTTTATTTTTGAAGATTGGTACTAGAGTGCTTCTCCTCCACGCATCTGGCATCCTATTTGATCGAAAAATAGTATTGAATAGCTTGGTTAACCAAACTACAGCCACATCTCCGAGGCATCTCCATACTTCGATCGGTATGTTATCAAGTCCCAAAGCCTTGCCTACTTTCATTCTTTTTAAGGCTTCTTTCACCTCGGACTCTTGAATTCTCCTAACGAAACGTTTATTGGAGTCATCAAAGACGTCGTTCAGCTCAATTCCTAGGTCATCATCTTCTCCATTGAATAACTTGTCGAAGTATTCCCTCCACCTATTCTTGATCTCATCGTCCTTCACTAAAAGCCTATCAGCGTCGTCCTTGATGCACTTCACTTGGTTTAAATCTCTCGTCTTCCTATCTCGCAACTTGGCTATCTTATAGATGTCCTTCTCGCCCTCATTCGTACTTAGCTTCAGGTATAGATCCTCATAAGCCTTACCTCTTGCTTCGCTCACAGCCTTCTTTGCATTTTTTTTGGCTAATTTGTACTTCTGCGCATTGTCTTCGGTCTTGTCCCGATGCAAGCATTTATAGCATTCCTTCTTTTCTTTAATAGCCTTCTGTACTCCGTCGTTCCACCACCAAGTGTCTTTAGGTTCACGGTTGCTTCCTCTAGTAACTCCAAGCACTTCTGTAGCTATCTTCTGTCGTTCCACCACCTGCGCATTGTCTTCGGTCTTTAGGTTCACGGTTGCTTCCTCTATTTTTTACGTTGACAAATATCTTACAATTTTGAATTGCAAGTCGTGCTATCGTTTATCAACACATTAAAATGTTTACTTTGAAGTGTTCATACTAAACAACAAATTTAAACACGAAGTTGGGACACCGAAAAGTCAAGAAGTTGTCTATATAAACTTCTCAAATTAACTTGGACTTTGGAGGCGCAGGACAAAAACGGATTAGATCAAATTATATTTAATTGTACTTTTTTAAATTACCGTACATTTAATTCTATTTACAACGGGCCTGTTGTTGTTTTGAAATGGTTCAAAGGATAGAGAATATTGTAAGAACATCGTTAATTAATTCAGCTGGCTACATTACTTGTATATTTTTACCTAATTAACCATGCAACCGGGGAAAATTCATATAGGGTCAAGTCAAGATTTTGTTTTAAGAATTAAATATACTAAATTTATATTATTATTATTATTAAATTTGTCTAGACTAAGACTAAGTATCTTAAATGCATAAATTTGTCTTTATTAAATTTTTTTTTTGATATAAGGCCGTAGCCAACCCACACACCATTTTTTTCCGTCCCACCCATTGGAACTCGAACCCCTGCCCTCCCGTAGGAGGGGCTATGCCTCATACCACTAAACTACGCAGTGGTTGGCAATTTGTCTTTATTAATCTGCCACTTGGTTACAGGTAGCGCTGTCAAACGAAATTTGTTTCGCATATTTTCGTTCCGTTCCGTCCAAAACGGAACGAAAATGGATGGGTAAACTGGTTTTGTTTCTGATAACGAAACAAAAATGAAACAGGGAGTGTACAGTTACTGTTTCGTTTTACGAAAACTGGCTGAAATCAATTGAAAATAGGATGAAATCAATGGAAAATTGAAAACGGAACAGAAACGGAATGAAAAAATCGTTTTGTTTAACGTAACAGAACGAAAACGAAATAAATCTTGTGTTTTGTTGCCGAAACGGTACGAAAACGGCAGAGGGTATTTCCGTTGCCGTTTTCCACATTTGACACCTCCAGTTACAGGTGATAAGACAGATCAGACTGGCTTCTGAATCTGCCGCTTGGTTAGAATCTCGCTATAAAACAAACGGAATATTTTTTTTTTAAGTTCTAGTTTTCATATTATTTTTCTTCTTAATAATTTGGAAGGAATCAAAACGTTAAATTAAACCTATTATGTTTTTGGTTTCCCTTCCAGACTCATGCCCATCTAATGCTTCACATTGAGTAAGTCCATCCACTACGCCACAAATGATTTTTAGAACCACCACATTAACACCGGTTTTTTCAAAATTCAGTTCTAAAAACACCCAGTGGCATTTTTGATATTGTCAGATATTTTTTTAGAATCGGTTTTTTAATAAAAACCGGTCTTAAAGAGTTGCAAAAAAAAATAGTTTTTCTTTAAGACCGGTTTACCGGTTCTAAAAATCTGTCGATTTTTAAGAAGAAAAAATCTGTTGATTTTTAAGACCGGTTTTTTATAAAAAAATCGGTCCTAAAGAAAACTGAATTTTAGATTTTTTTGGAACTCTTTAGGACCGGTTTTTTTATAAAAAACCGATCTTAAAAATCAATAGATTTTTTTTTCTTATCTCTTATCTCATTTAATACTACTTTCATTTCTTCTCTCTTCTCTAAAAATGTCTAAGTCCGAAACCCCTCTCTAAACCCTTCTCTCTGCGCCTCCTCTCTTCACCTCTACTCTACTCTACGCTACTCCACTGCCTCCTCTCTCCGCCTCTACTCTCCTCTGCGCCAACCTTCGAGCCTGCCACCATTGCCTCTCTCTCTCACCTCTACTCTTCCCCTTTGAGCAATACTGCCCCTCTCTCCAAGCGCCTCACCACAGTCCCTCGACTGCACCTCCGACAGCTAGCACCTTTGAGGTAATTTCGCCTTCTCTTATCTCGGAAGTAGATTTTCCTTGCCAAGGTAAAATCCTAAACCCAACTTAAAAATTTCTCAACTTTATCATCTTAATTACTATAAAATTCTATTTTGCTTTTCCTTGCTATTTCTTTTCTCTTTAGAAACACACTAATTTTTCATCTTTTGAGTCTAATTTGTTATGTGGTGCATTTTTGATAATTGTGAATTTATGTGATGATTATATATTGTCTTGAATGAGTTTTGATATATTTATAATTGTTGATTTTGTTTTGATGATTAATTATGTGATATATAATATTGTGATACTTGATATATGATTGCTATGCAATATTGTATAAATATTATGGCTAGCAAAAATGGACTAGCAATAAAATATATTTTTTAAAAAAAACCGATTTTTAAGACCGATTTTTAGCTAAAAACAGGTCTTAAAGATTGAATCTTTAGAACCGGGTATTAGTAGAAAATCGGTTCTAAAGATTTCGTTTTTTTTTCCAACGCGAATCTGGCTTGTTCTTAGCACCAGATTTTTAGCACCGGTTTTCAATGATTTTTAACACCACTCATCTTTAACACCTATGCCCAACCGGTGCTAAATCCCTCTGTTTAACCGGTTTTAAAAAACAAATATGGCGTAGTGATCTAAGAATAACAATCAAACATCAGCTCCTTATCCGGTGAGACGAGGACGGACGGTCAGGATGGAGGAAACCACATAAATTAAAAGTTAAAACAGACTTGGTGATTGCACAGAGAAGTTTCCATATCGAAAAAATTAAATTAAATATGGTTTTAATGTTCACTCGAATTTCAAGAATAATTATAAAAAATTCAAAATTTTAAAAATGGTAGTGTAGGATCGGTATCCCGGATGCCGATCTTACAAATTGCTTGGATCGGGATTCGAGAATCCGATCCAAGCTTGGATCAGGATCCGAGTACTCAATCCAAGCTTGGATCGGTATCCCGGATACCGACCGCTCAATTTGGTTTTTACACCACTGAATTTTGTTTCCACTAATTTTTTTGTTGTTTTCTGTTTAAATTCTCTATATAACCTCACTAACCTCACTTGTCATCATTTATTCTTCACAATTAGTAATAATATTAATAACTAATAACAATAATAAATAATAAATAATAATATTTAATAATTAAATTAGTACTAATATAATAACTAATAACACTTACTATTAATGTAATAATAAGATTTAATAAATAATTACTACTAATATAATATTTTCTAAAATACTAATATAATACAAAATCACTTTACAGCGGTTAGAGTTTTATGTGTTTTAACGTGATTTTTTATGAATTTTTTCAAATTTTTTTTGCGTAGTTTTGCAATCCAGAAAACTAAAGAAATTATAAGTATAGTTTCTCGGGAATGATTTCTTAGGTACTTTGGCGATTTTCTGTTTTTTGTGCGTTCCGAGTTAGGTTATGAAACTTACAAGTATGAGAGTCGAGTGTCTTGTTTACATAACGTGATTTTTTATGAATTTTTTTAAATTTTTTTTGCGTAGTTTTGCAATCTAGAAAACTGAAAAAATTAAAGACAAAATAGAAAATATAAATATCGCAATACAAGTCCTAAATAGAAATATAATAGGAGACAAATCCCATGCAGTACAAATCCTAAATAGAAATATCATATGAAATATAAATATCGCAATACACTATCCTATTGCCGTCTATCACGACGGTACCATCCAACAGTAGAAGACATGGGATGCAGCACCGGGCGGGTGTCGGGGCTCTCGGCTAGGAGCAAGTCCTGGGAGGGGGGGGAGGAACTAAAGTGGGATGGCGAGGCGGTTTGCTAGATGATGCCCCAGAATGGCCGAATGGATGGTGAGAGATAGGTGTGAATGGATCAGATAGTGGGGTACAGTATGCCTGAAAATAAGCATCACCCTGAGAGATATGTGTGGGGTAGGCGTAAAGGGCTGGCAGTAACCCTTTACATACTGTATCATAATTTGAGACTGGCTGTACCCCGCCACGTATGGAGTAGGAGTCTGAGGCTGTATGTACCCTCTTTCGTACTGAGTATGAGTCTGGAATGGAGGATAAGGACTCTCGTAAGTGGGGTACTGTATGTTGTGGAGCTGGAAATGAGGTGGAGGCTGCGGCTCTGTGGTCTGGGGCTGGAAATGGAATGGAGGCTGCAGCTCTGTGGTTTGAGGCTCCGAACTCTCGTGAGCCGCTCGTCCACCTCAGCGCTCCGTGACATCATCGCCTTGTGCAAGAATGGCTTTTGATCCTTTATATTTCTATATTTTTATTATTTTGAAAAATACATACATAATGAAAATATATAATTAAAAATTAAACGAGGAATAATAACTTACGCTAGTGTCACGAAATTGCTCTCCATGCAAATACAACAGACGATCTGCATCAACAGGATCGGGGGGACAACTGTTAGGAACTCAAGTCCTTATGCAATTTTAATTTTTATTACTAATTAATACTTAATTAAACATGCACAATAAAGATCTAGTATTTAAGCATCAAGAACTCATGAGAAACGCGGAGGAATTTCGTACCTCTTCTAAACTCGCAATTGAAAGGCTCGATCCATGATATAGAAGTCGATGGAGTGCCTCCAATCACCACAACCACGCTGGCCTCGAGTCCACCAAAAGTTCTAACCAAATTCTAGAAGTTTGTGCTAGCAAACTCTAGAACAAGGCTAATTCCTTGTTGTCTTTCTTCACAAAATTAACTCTTTAATTTGTGGCTAATATTCAACAAATGAATTCCTATAGAAGAGTAATAATATGAGAGCTTTTTGGAAGAGAAAAATCTGATATTTTTTCTGTAATTTTCGTCCATAATATAATAGGAAGAGAGGAAGAGGTTAACGCTAAATTTAGCATTGCTGTTTCCTAATTAACAGCCCTATATTTAGGCATCCAAACCTCATCTTTCTTTCACCCAATATGGACAAAATTGCCCCTATATGCTGGCCACGAAATGGTCTAATTTAGCCATTTCATTTTGTTATTTTGCTCTCATATTAACACATTAAATCATTTATTTAATGGTCCAATTAAATTGCCTTTTTAATTAAGCTGAAATATTAATTTAACCAATTATAATATGTTGAATAAAAATTAATTATCAACTCATTGATAATTATTTTGGAATTAGTAATTTGCATTAATTTATTTCTATATGATCCCTTTAATTTAATTAATTATAACGATATCTAATTAATTAATCAACTTATCATATTTTCATTGCACTTACTGCTATGAATAAATAAATAATGCACTGTATGGTTAAAACTTTATTTGTGTGACCCTTTGAGGATTTATGTTATATTGGCCATGAAAATAAATCGTTATTTATTTTCAATAATCATAAGCGGTATCTAGCAATACGTTATGATTCCCAATTAACATAAATATTGTACTGCTACAGTATTTTAATCTTGCATAAGAAATATAAGTATTTCCTTATTTTGATTTTTATGTCACATAACATCATTGTATAATCCAAGATAGGAATGTGTCATTCTTGCAGATTATACATTTCTTGATCTTAGAGTTGATTGTACAAGTTGCTAGCAAACAATCCAGCTCCATCAAGGAGTGCCCAAAAGATATCATCACTCATTAAGTAAGTTAATAAGGGACATACAGTTTTCTTGATGAACACCTTTTCCCCGCACAATTCAAGAGAACATAAATAAAGTCCGTATAGCAGCCCATATGTAAGATAAGTAATCATTAGTTGGTATTCAAGTCCTAATTATGTCTGATTAATCATGATTAGTATTAATCATGAATTATATGATCAAGAAATTAAATAAATTAATTTAGTAACAATAAAATTTGTTGGGATCAGTAATTTGAGAACATAAAAATGTTCTATAAAAATCAAGAATATGTTATGTATATTTGCCACGACAATCTGACTTCTGGAAGGGTCCAATCAATTAAAATTAATGAAATAGCTAATTTATAAAATCTGTTATCAGATTTGTGCATTACAATTAGCCACTTAGACTTGGCCACAGAAAATCCGAGAGAATTTTAATAAAAAAAAAGAGAGAGAGGAGGCGAGTCTCCTTCTCCTTCTGCCTCGTCTCTCTTTCTGATCTGGCTCGAGCTCCTCCGTGATTCTCTCTGTATCTTGAGCCCACATGAGTGTGGCGCTCTCCTCTGTGTTGCGATGTGAGTGACTGAGTTTGCGGTTGCCTCTGAGTAGCCCACTCAGAGGTTGGCACCTCACCTCTGGCCTTGAGCTCTGTCACGAGGAAGCTCCTCCTCCTCCTTGAGCATGTTGCGGCTGTTAATGCCATTAATGCAGAGACGACGTGGCTCTCTCCTTTCTTGGCACCTGCTCTCTCTCTGTCTTCTCTTCCTTTTGTCAATATCTCGAGGTAATTTCTATTAAACAGAAACTGAATTGGGATTTTTGTTGTGCTTGCTTTCGATTTGAAATTGGAGGTAGAGAGAGAATTAAGGCGCCAGAAAGGTATTCTCTGTCTATACTTTGAATTGTTTCCATCAATTGTTACTTGAGCCTGTCGGATTTGTATTAACCTTGTCTGATTTTTTAAGTGTTAGGTGTATGGTCTTGTTCTTGTTCCTGATTGGTTTAGCTTTGATCTTAGTCCTGGTTTTACTTGAAAGCTTGAAAAAACTAACCGAGCTCAGCCTAGGGTTTCTCTCCGTCGATGCAACTCTAGGGTTTACCAGATCGCTTCGCCTCCACGACGTCTAGCCTCGATGCTGATCGCTTCTCGTATCTCCTTTCTTGCTTGATCGGAAGGAGTACTCTCTCCTTCCTTTCTTGATTTCTCTCTCTCTCTCTCGCTTTCTCTTTTTCTTCTCTAAAACGGCTCTGTACGAAGGAAAGGAAGGGACGATACGAACTGTATATGCGATTTTCATTTTTTCTTTTTGGACGGAAGAAGCAATTGAGATCGAACGGTTCAGATAAAAAATGAGCACCTGATCGTTTTTAAGGCGCCGACCAGAGGATCCGGATTGGGTTTTAAAAGTTAGAACCCAATATAGAAAGAACCAAACAAATGATGGGTTTGGGTACGACGGTAAGGGGCTCGGATCTCAAGTTCGAAACCAACAGCAACCAGATCCGATCCGATTGTCTTTTATTTTTGACTTTTGAGTTAGAGATCCGATCCGATTAGATTAGGGAGTCGCCCCAAAGCCTCAGAATTAATTTGTTTACCAAACTTTTAACTTTAGCTCTTGATACCAGCAATTTTGGCAGAGAAACCCTCAAATCTTATCTAGTCAAATGGTTTTACATATAAGTCCCTGAAGTGGTACTGGGTTCTAAATGCTTCACAAGGTAAGCCTAGCACTGTCAACCGTGCAGAACGGGCACAAAAATTGAAAATATGGTTATTTTCATTTTCGTCCGTTTCAGTCTACGAAACAGACCACGTGTTTCGTTTCCATTCCGTTTCGATAAACTAAGCAGTTTTCGGTTTCGTTTTTTGTTTCGTCCTTCATTTCCCACTGATTTCAGCCCATTTCGTATTCCGTTTCAAGTAACGTTTATAAATCGGCGTTTTGTTTTCGTTCCGTTCTCAGAAACAAAACACCATTTTCTCTTTTGTTTTCTGTTCCGTTTGGACGAAACGAAATGAAAACGCCCGAAACAAAATAATTTTGACAGCGCTACTAATAGTGTTACTGTTACATCGGTCCAACAACTCAACCTGAAGCACTGATACAACACCCACACTAGATTCATCAAAAAATCAGTACAAAGTTGTCGTAACATTATCAATCAAGCACCCGGACATCCCAACAGATCCACCAAGACTGACTCAGTACAAAAATCAAACTAGAGCGCTTGTGAAGGAAAACATGGTGTTTACTTATTTGGGGAAGCTCAGAGAATTAATTCGACAGTTAATCTCATCATTTACTGGTGAAGGAAAACTTGGTGTTTACTTGGTTGGGGAAGATCAGAGAATTAATTCGACAGTTAATCTCATCATTTACTTCAAGTTTGATCAGTAAAGTTAATTGATTTTACAAAATCGGCTGGGCTTTTTACCTAGGCCAATCCCCAAGCTCTTGCCTTGCAAAATAAAGCAACAACAAGTATTTTAAGCAGCAAATTTTGTGTAGTATATTATTTAACCGGGGTGTAATCATGTAAAATGAATTGCTTCTTGGACAATATTGGGTTTCTCAATTCTTCAAAACAAAAATGAAAAGAAAATATTTGGCCGAACATAGCAAACAAGAAGTCACCAGCACAAACAACAAAAGAAAAAAATCAGCTGACGTACAGCTTCTCAAGTTTTTCTAAAAAAATAACACAGAAAAAAGAAAAATAAATACTTGGACTTGGCTCAGTCGATTACTCGCCAACTCATGCTAGCTCACTGTACGGGCTTTTTCGTCGTCCCTCGAAGAATGAAAGTGTTTCCTCGAAAAATTAGAATAAGCCTTAGATTCACCCTCCTTAAGGTTTGATCTCTGCGCCGGGTATCTCTTGACAACAGGAGAACCAGAACAAGAGTCGCTTCTTACGAGGGTTTATTAATTTTGCGGGTCCTTTCTTTCCAATAGGCGCAAGCCCCTATTGTTAATTACCCCGTAGTTGCTTACAGGAACCTCTGATTAAGGGGTCTAAAGAATACTTAGTCTAAAGAATACGTAATGGCTAGGAAGGATTATGTTGGAAATGCTTATTGTGTTTGTGCAAGACTTACTCTTTTTGGCTTAAACTGGACTCAATCGATGGTACCAGACCTAATTGACGAGACCCAATTAAGGACATCTAAACTTTGATGACTCTTGACTGGGTCTGGTTTCAGTTTTCGTGTTGGGACCTTTAATTTCCTAATGTTTTGCTTTGGGCTTTGGTGGTTTTTATAATAATTTTTTATTTTAAAAGAGTTATAAGAGTTGAGAATCTTTTTCTTATTTTTGAAAGTACTTATTTGGGGATACTTGATTGAAAATCATCATTTTTAGAAATCGTTTTGCTTTGATTTTATTTAGTTTTTCCTAAAATGTTATTATAAGGGATTTCATTGTGTTTATCACTTTATGCAATTCAATTTGAAAAGGTTACTAATTTGACCAATTTTTATCTCAAGATATCAAAATATTTGATTTATTTAGATTTTGAAATTTTATAATTGTTTTGTTTGAGTTTCCTAAATTTTGAGGTTATTTTAACAAATTTTCTGTGTTTGAGGCTGTTTTTAGAGATTTTACTTTGTTTTGCCTAAATTATGTTTAATGAGTTTAAATGAGCTCAACTAAGTACATTTTATATTTTTCTGTATTTTATTTGTATTTTATTTATATTTATATTTTTATTGTTGCTTTGGACATTTAATTCGACAGACATAAGTTTCAATTAACAATTGGGTATGCAATAATGAGGTTGGTACACAGTGAGTAAGGCGCCTATTTGGTTTGGTATAGAGAGATTATGTACTGGTACCATTTATATGCTGAGGGGATTAGATTCAGTCGACATCCATTTACACATGACGAGTTCGTTTAATTAATTTATCTACCGGCTTGGGATGTCGCCCATATTTCAAGGGGATGAGGTTTACTTGGTATGGGTACGAAGCCAGGTATAAGGCCGGTACAGTGAGATGGAAATGCATCGAGTACAAACACAAGGCTGGCATTAGGGGTCTTAGGACTGGTTTCATGAGGCTAATCACCGGTACCAGGCTGGTATGGGTTATGAGTACTAAGGTAAAGGTCATCTGGTACCAGTACAGGGAGGTAACCAGTATAGGGAATTTGGTACGATAGGGGGTATGAGATTGGTACAATGAGATGGAGTGAACTTGTAACCAGGGCAAGGCCGGTATGGGTATAAGGCTGGTACAGAAGTAAAAGAAATAGGCGGCTTTATACCTTTCATTCTTTAAACATATCACTTATATTGTTAATCCATACTGACCATCCATATTAGCTTACTCATTTAACGAAGATTTACCATTTTTTCATACTGGGAGATACCGGTTACTCGCTATGCACTAAGACTCTCAATGCAAGGCATTTGAATAAAGTCATTTTTATACAAGAAAAAAAAGAATGTTGGTTATTTAGCAGAGATTCTGACATGGTACTCTACTGGGCTCACATACACAACCATACAATATCATCACTTAGTCGCAAGCTTTAAATTTCACATATTAGCACACCACAAATGACCATGAGTCATCATAATATATATACATCATTATTATACATAATTCAAGCATTCTCCTGCATATTCAATTTGAGAAAGGATAATTCTAATTTCAAGTCAAACTTAACAGCTCGTTTATAGGTTTCACCATCAACATTACTGAAAGAAAACTTATACAAAACATGTTATTATGCACAATAAAGTAGGAGCTCTTAAAGTTTCTCTTTAATACCTTATTCCACTAGATTAGCACACAATTTGACTCTCTTCTTCTCCTCCTGACAATCAACAGTTCGCTTAATCTAGGTCCTGTACTCGATTCCTCTCTTTTTCTCTACCTATTACAAGTGGCTAGCCTACTACTCTCACTCTCTTCTCGAACTTTCTGGCGATGGCACCTCGATCAATCGCCTGAGCTCCGTCGCGCCTAGCTTCAGCTCCGATCCTCTCTCCTCTTCTACAATTTCTCTCTTTTTTTTTTTGTTGTTTCATTTTCCCTTTTTATTTTAACCGAAATCCGTTTGGAGGAGAAGGCTCTTCCATTTTCTTCTCCTGCTATTGGTTCACAGTGGACCATGGAGCGAAGTCAACCCATTCAAGCCCCTCGGTGCATACTCCAGGCTCACCCAGAACTATCTACAGAGAGGGGAATTTGAACCCAGCGATAATTCTTCTCTCCATTTCATTTTGACCCGGACATCTCCATTTGTTCCATTTAATTGGATTTTCAAGGCTGTTGATCCAAAATTAATTATTTGAACCCTCTCCGAATTGAATTTTTCCATGATATTTTGTATACATCCTTGTAAAAATATGTAGAACTCCATGGAATCCAGTATTTCTCAAAAATATCCTTCTTTCCATTTTATTTATTTTTTTCCAAAATCTTGGACCTCTTTGCATAAATTGGGGGTTCTGCTGATGTTTCTGGTATTTTAAAGCCTCCATAATTCTCTGTAAAATCTCAGGGGATTTTTGGGTATTTTTGTGGGATTTTTGGAGTTTGTTTGCTATTTTTTGCAGTCGGTTGAAAGTTTATCAGATTTATCTGGTATTTGTGTAATTGTTAAAATCCCTCAATTGGAATAAAAATTTAGGGTCAAACACTCACCTGGTGTTTGTAATCCCATTAGACTATTTTTGGTGTTAACCCCATTTGACTTTGGGAAACTAAATAAGACTATAAGAGTTCCGAACTGCACCAGTACGCCATTAAAATCACAATTTGTTTATCTCAAAAAAGAAAAAAATCGTAATTTGATTTTAATGGAATTATTGAATGGTTAATTAATAGTTCCTTTCTCTCAATCAATTGGCTTAAGCTAGAGTCATCTTAAGATAGCTTGAAATAATCAAATACGAACTTACATTCCCCTTTTTATTTCTACTTTTATTTTTCAATATAGTTATTTTGGGTAATGAATTGATTACGCTTACTAATACAAGAAACCCAAAGAAATACCTGCTAGTTTAATTTTGACTTACGTAGTTTGTTAAACCTTTATAGATTCCCTAAGAATTTTTTGCAGCCCTGTACAAAATATCTTAAATTAAGTTGATAAATCCTAGTGCTTTCGCTCCTCGTTTGAGTAGAGACAGGAGGTCCCCTTGAAGCTTGTTGCTCTCGGTATGGTAAATTATATATGACTTTTTAAAAAAAAAAAAAAAGATTCATATTTCTCAAATTAAAATATTCAAAAGAATTTTACAGATATTATATTTGCATTTCCACGGAGAAAATTATCCTTAATTAACTACTAGACTATAGGTTAATTATTCAAAGTATACAATTTTTTATTGAAGATTTTGCCAATTTTCTGATAAAACACTTCTAGAGATGTGACTGTAATTAATAAAGTTGTAATTTGTTAGTATTACTACATTTTATTGACACTTTTCATCCTTCATCGAATGCTAAAAAAATTAGAGCAATATGCATTTATTTTCTTTGATAATTATTAAAAGCTATTCAACCCAATGACATGAAATTGAACAAACTATCTCTGCTTTTTAAACTTAATTCTATGGTTTGTTAACTTTATATTTCATCTAAGATATAAGTATTAGTTAAGATAAAATGAGCCAATAACGCAATTGTTAATGGATGTTAATCCTAGAACATTTATAACAGGATGCAGAATTTCCTTGTTTCATCAACAATTGTTCTTTTGAATATGTCAATTTAGTTCTAGAGATAACACCCAGTGGAGCAAGTATTGGGCCAGCTCTTTTTATTTCTAAGAGCGCTGACATGTCGGCACATATTCCAACTGTAACTGTCATTTAAATAAGACAAAATGAATGAATAGAATGATCACCAAACTTCCATACATCGATAGAAAAACTCACCCTTATCCTTCATAAGAGAACTATATTATATAAATAATGCAAGCTCGGATCTCCAGTCCGCAAGCAATACTTGCTTCCTACAATGGTCTCTCAAACCAATAAAATCTCTCTGATTCTCATCCCTCTCTTACTCAGTTTTCTCGTTGCATCGGTCCAGTCTGGTGGCATTGCTGTCTACTGGGGCCAGAACAAAAATGAAGGGACCCTCCAATCAGCTTGTGACTCAGGAAATTATGTCATTGTCATAATTGCTTTTCTCACCACCTTTGGCAATGGCCAGACTCCGGTTCTTAACCTCGCTGGCCACTGCAAACCCTCAACTGGTGCATGCCAAAGCCTCAGTACTGACATCCAAGCCTGCCAGGCCGAGGGAATTAAGGTTAATTCTTCTTTTTTTACTAACTAATCACTAAACTACTTCAACAAATGAAAATTGGTTTGCTTATTCAGAGCAATTATGTACCTAAACTCATACTCAAATTTGCAATTTTGGGTGCCAAATAAATTGCAACTAGAAATTAATATAGTCACACAAACTGTCAGGACATTTTTGGGGTTTGTACTTTGTACTTGCTTTCTCTCGTCTGATTTTGTGTCTACCAGAAATTGAACTTTTTAACTCTTTAATTAAAGCGAGTCGCTAGAGCTCCATAGTATAACTCATTAGTCATGTCCCATAATTCCAATGTGGGTTGAGTTGTACAATATTTACTGATATAAAATGCTGCTCTTCTAGACAGTAGACATATCTGTACTATGAAAGTCAGACAGTACAGTCTAGATCATCATCAAGTCTAAATAAGTAATTAACATTTAAAAACAAACATTGGGCAACTGATCAATCACATCCAATCTAGGTTGTCCGATTTGAAATAGACAAAATAAATTTGTATAGTACCTTCCCACATGAACTTTAGTTATACAATTGGACGAAGCCTGAACCCTTCTAATTAGTTACTATATTTTAGATCAGAATTACTCCATCTTTTCAATGATGAATAAGGGAGAAATGTTTTAATAATTCATTTTAGGTTTTGCTTTCTCTCGGTGGCGCCATAGGCAATTACACCCTGACTTCCCCATCGGATGCCCAGGATATGGCACAGTACCTATGGAACAACTTCCTCGGTGGAACCTCTAGCAACCGTCCCCTAGGGAGCACAGTCCTCGACGGTATCGACCTGGACATAGAGCTAGGAGGCACAAGCTACTATGACGTCTTGGTACAAACCCTCTCATCATATAGCAGCCAAGGTAGAAAGGTCTATCTCTCTGCTGCTCCCCCGTGCCCTTACCCTGATGCGCACCTGGGACAGGCAATTTCTGCTGGACTATTCGACTATGTCTGGGTACAATTCTACAACAACAAGCCATGCGAGTACCAGTCAGGTGGTGACATTACTAAATTGACAAACTCATGGAATACTTGGACTACCAATGTTAATGCTACATATATTTTTATGGGTCTGCCAGCATCAACTAATAAAACTGGCAGCGGGTATATTCCACCGAGCTTACTTGTGAGTCAAGTACTGCCAATGGCAAAGAATTCATTGAAGTATGGCGGGATCATGCTCTGGAATAGATACTATGATTTGCAAAGTAATTACAGTGATCAAGTGCTGGACAGTGTGTGAGATTGATGGTTTGTTGGGTCATAAATAGAATTGAGTGATCAGTGATCAATGTTGGATTGGATAATAAAATATGAGATTTGGTAGTATAAATATTGTTTATGTAGACCAAGGAGGCACGATCTATTTATGCAATTTATAACAAATGTCCATGATTAATTAACTCTTGTTAACAATTTTTGCATTTTTTTCAAGTTACAAATCATGTTCTTGTTTCGTTTGATAGCATTGTTGAACTCTATGCAAAGAGGATGGAAATTATAGACGTCACGGATCAAGAAATAGCCAAACACCATCGGATAACCATCAAGATTTGCTCGAGACGTGAATCAAAATAATCTGATCAGCTTCAATTTTTGGTTAATTAACATTTTCAGCCTCATTAATCCAGCATCCAATTGTGTATTGAGTTGATTTTGAGAAGGAATCAGGTCTACAATAATGTAACACAGTTATGTTAGTTCCGCAAGATTTTTTATTTTTTATTTTTTTTAAAAAAAGGCTCAGTCCGACATCCTTGGCGCTGAATCCTGATGCGGCAGGCCCGGACATCTAGAATGCTCTTGCCATTGAAGCATCCACATTCGTGAAGGACGGGAGATCATCAAATCGATTTTAAACATGGTTGACTCAAATTGGGTTAAAGACTTACCGGACTAATTTGACGTTTACCTAAATGTTATTAATATACTGGTTACAATAATGAGTATGTCTTTGGGAACAAGATTAAGGGTAAATATTTAAACTCTTTGAATAACTTATATTTTTTTAAATCAAGAATTATGCTCTGTTAGTACTAACCACAGCTTGTTTTATTTTCACAAATGAAATGTCATATATAGTGTAAATGATCTTTTGCTATAATATGTCAACATTCTTAGTTATATAGAATTTTGAAGAAAGAACTCATCTAGGTGCCACTGCGTTGGTTTCTTCGCTTTAGATGCTTCTTCAAATAGAAATGAGATCTGGTCCATCTCAACCGTCCAATTTATGATGGGTGTCCCGTAAATAATACTAGATTGATAGGCTAGAAAAAATTTAACCGTCGAGATCAGATTAGACGGTTGGAATGAGAGCGCTGCACCGTGCTGCACGGCACGAGATTTGGATTCTCTTCAAATATTATTGGAAGATATAGTCCAGAACAAATTTAGGTTAGTCTGTGCCGAGCCCAATTACTAATACAAAAATGGAAACAAAAAAGGCAGTAGGGCTGCAAAACGGTCGAAATGGTGACGAAACTAGAGTGTTTCATTAACTGTTTCATTTCGTAGACGAAACAGTTTTCTAATTTCGTTAATCGTTTCGTCCGGACGAAACGATCGAAATTAACGAAATTTTCGTGATTTACACATGGACGGAACCGTTTCATTGTTTCGTTAATCATTTCATCCAACCAAACGAAATCGTTTTATTGTTTCGTTAACCGTTTTGTCCGGACGAAACGAAACAAAAAACAATTAAACGGACTTGCGTTTTCAGCTCTAAAAGGCAGCATCAGCAGGCCCAAAAGCCTGTCCGGTACGAAAATCAGTGTTACTAGGCCGGCAATGGGTGTTCACAGAGTTAATTTGTCAATCTCGTCATTTACAAAATTTTAGAAAATCGCCCAGCCTCTCTTGGCCAATCCCCCAATTTGTAGCCTTGCAAAAATGAATGTAATAATTTTTTTAGCCGAAAAAAAAAGTTTCATATATATTATTTAACAGGGATTCTTTCATGGGATTCTTTCATATATCATCTGACACATTCTGTCAGGTTTCTCTAAAACATAACAAAGAAAAAATAAAAATGAAATATTTGACTTGGCTAATTGATGATGAAATCCCATTTGACTTTGGGAAACTGGATAAGAGCTCCAAACTGCGACATCGCGTCATTTAAATTCAATTAGACTAATTTTAATAGAATTAGTCAATGGTTAATTAATCAAATACGAACTCAGATTACCCACTTGTATAATTCTGACATAGTAACTAAAATTTTGGAATGTCTGTGACGTAGTTTAAAAATTTTGGCAGATTACCCATTGTATGACTTTTTTTTTTTAAGAAAAAAACAATGATGAATTTGTATTAGTCAAATTAAAATATTCAAAGGAAATTTTCAGATATTAAATTTGAATTTTCTCGCAGCAATGATCCTTCTCCAAATTATACAATTTATCATAGAATATTTTAAATTGCTGAAAATGTTTCTCTTAAAACATTCCTAGAGATCGAAAATAAATGTATTAAGTTTTAATTTGGCGCTTCAGCTTTTAATTTAATCTTTAAAATTGAACGGAGGATCAACTAAATTAACATATAAGATAGTCTAGTATGGATGGTTGCTTCAGTCTTTTTTAGAGAAAATGGGTTCAAATCCTATTAAGATCAGAAGAGAAAATATATGTCAAACACTAAACTACGTTTCTCTATATATATGTGGTTTTGTTCGCAAAAAAAAATAATAATAAAAAATAAAAAATGGAGGATCAGCGCTATAAATGTTATTTTTATTTTTGCTAAGTTTAGCATTACTACATTTTTATGTGGAAAATGACATTTCCACGGAAAAATCTAGAATGAATATCGGTATGTAATCTTATGTTGAGCCGACATTACAATCTCAAAACCATTTGAAATTCAATATACTAGTGGGGTTCGTGCGTTGCGCGATCTATTTTTGTTCTTAAAGCTTATGTTATATATTTTTAAATATTTTTTTGACATGCTGTCAATAGAGGAAATTCTATTTTGTTTTAATATTTATACATCCATAATTAAAAAATTTGACATGACAAAATTCTTCATATATATTTAAATAAGCACATAAATTTAAATAGAGAAACAAATTTTCAAAAGGCTTCAAACAATCAAAGAATGAAACTATAATAGAGATTAAATTTTATGAGGTTTAGAAAATAATTTTAAAAACTTTATAGCTCTATAATTAGAATGAAACTATAATTTAGAGATTAAATTTTATGTGTTTCCCATGCACATGGGATGGCAGTGAAGAAAGAGAGAGAGAGGGGGGCCCGGATCTTCTACACCATCTTCATTTATTTGTGCTTGACTACATGGCCATATACTCAGACGCTGCAACAAACGATCCGGCCGCTGCAACACAAGGGATGGCAGTGGAGAGAGAGAGAGATGCTCGGATCTTCTGTGACCATCTTCATTTATTTGTGCTTGACTATATGGCCATATACTCAGCCGCTGCAACAAACGATCCGGCCGCTGCAATACATGGGATGGCAGTGAAGAGAGAGAGAGAGAGAGGCGTCCAGATCATCTGTGACCATCTTCATTTATTTGTGCTTGACAACATGACCACATACTCAGTCGCTGCAACAAAGGATCTAGTCCAAATCACTGTCTGTCTCACCGGGCTTTAATATATGTTTTTGATTTTTGATTTGATAGCGAGTCGCCTTGACGTATCATAATCATATTTAATTTAATTGATTGGATCACTCTTGACCGAAAATTTTCTTCTGTATTTTGATCAGGATATGAAATCACAACCGTTCATTAACAAGACGACCAATTTTGAAGTTTTAGATTTCATCTTGCTAAAAGATTAATTATGACGGGACAAATTGAACAAGTCGTTTCTAAATTCTTTAGTTTAAGTATGCATGCGACCTTAAATATCTGTTTATAAATTAATTGGTTGCTAGTTGAAGTTTGATGATTTTATATTACACTATATAATAGAAACTTCGACAATACTTAACTGAAGTGGTCAACAGACAGTTAGTACCTACCTTTAATTGCTTAATAAATCTATTTTCATTTTGGACAGGAATTAATTTTGTGTGCTTTGTGGTATTTATATTTCGGTGTAATAACTTTGCTTCTTTGAAATGGAAGTGGTAGACCGTTGAGACCCTACTTGTTTCACAAAAAAAAAAAAAAAAGGACAGGAATTTCTACAGGGTTGAACGTCTGCAGTGGACGAAGACAAGGATATCTTGCTGCTTTGTCACACCCGAAGCGAGCATTTTTTTTTTTTTTTCGGAATGTACACAACTTAACAGCAATCATAAAATGAGCATCATTAAAATAATAAAGTCTCAAAATACTAATACAAAGTCTCAAATACAAAATTGGATCTATCCGATCCTAAACGAGTATCTCGCAGTGGAAGACATACTAAAATAACAAATTTCTCAAAACATCTAATAAACATTCTTAAACTACTTATAACTAAAAACTAAATAACTCCTAGAATAACTTCACTCCACGGCTCCAGCTATTAGCAATATTCTTACTCCAAAACTGTCTCTATGGATTAAAAATGGAGGTGAGTATAATTTTCAACTCAGTAGGAACAATCTCAACTTTCAATCTCTAGAAGTCAATCGGAGGTACTATTCAAAAAATTATAAAATTGAATAAATTAACTTAACGAAATATATCAAAATCTTACCAATTATCAACATAGTAAAATATATACCTCCTCTAGAATATATCAAAATCCAACTAATAATCATCATAAAAAGCATTTTCTTTTGGGAAACCAATGCCATCAACATATTTTGGCCACACTTCAGAATGGAACAATACTAGTCAACTGTTAGTTTGGACTATTTCACACTCCCAACAGCGGATGGAGTGGCATTTTCACCTGCCACAGTTAAAATACGTTCCTTCTAACACCACTAAGGAACCGACTTCTGTCACGTCTGACGGACCACTAATCTTGAAGGAATCGCCAACCAAGTACCGGTCAAATATAATCAATTCTCTTCATGTGTAATTTAATCATCAATTCTATTGACTTCCCCATAAAACATACTTTCACCATAATAAATTTCATAAATCAGCAATTTTGTAATCATACCATAAATAGTATAAAGTTTTTAAATAAAATGACATAGTAGCTATATAATCTTTAAATGTTTAATGAAATATGACATATTAGTTTCACATTATGTTATAACTTATAAATGTAAGTAATCAATTCCGAAAAATTTCTACTTATAAGGTTAACTCAAAATACTAACGGAAAGATTGAATATTTAAAGTAAGAAACATTATTAGTCTAAATATAACATCATTATATCCTTTTGATTTTTAAAATCAAAATGACACATACTAACTAGAATGCCAACTAGAATGCCAATTGTACTGGTAAATGCAATTGGCATTCTAGTTAAATGCAGATCATCCTTCTTGGACGTCTATTAAAAAAAAAGGGAAAAAACTGTAATATATATATATGCTTTTTAAAGCGCATGCAGTGCAAAAAAAAAAAAAGAAAATGTCCCTCATCTCCTACTATCCCAATTTCAAGAAAAGGTAATTAAGTTCAAATGTTGATTGGTGAATGATGCTAGCGTTTGCAGTAAGACAGTTGCGTATAAATAAAATGCGAGAACTAGTTAACAATCTCACAAAAAACAAAAAAAAAAAAATAATGAATATAAAATCTCAAACTTCAAATAGATTGATTCCATGCATAATAATAAATCATTCATTTAAAATTATAAACAGAGATGAATGATCTACGACTCTTATTTCATCATTATTCAAACGATAAAACATGAAATTAAAAAAAATTATCCATACGTCCATCATCATGTTTATAAACTTAATTCTATTTTTTTAATCATATATCTAATCGAAGATATAATTATTAATTTAAGGTAATTGAATATTTTGAAAATAAAAAAAATTTCTGATAAAACATTTCTAGAGATCTAAGTATAATTTATAAAGTTGCAATTTGGCTCTACAGCTCTTAATTTCGTGTTTCCAAAAATTGAATGGAGATCACAGAACGTGAGAGTACATAAGAGTGATAAAATATATTTTATATTCTCTAAATATATAAATAGTTTGTTTAAAAAAAAGAATGGAGGATCTACTTTGTCAATATTATTTTTCGCTAAATTTAGTATTACTACATTTTTAGATGGAAAATGACATTTCAACGGAAAAATCTGAGTTATCTGTGCGTAGTCCTATGTTGAGCTGACAGCCTGACATTATAATCTCAAAACCGTCTCAAATTCATGAGTCATTTTAACGTATAATAATCATGTTTAATCGATCGGACCAATCAACAGATTTTAGCTCTTTTTTAATATTAATTAGCATCTAAATCACAATCGTTCATTAATACGATAAACACTTCTGCAAGTCTTACCTCATCTTCCCAAAAGATTTTGACGCTACAAATTGGACAAGTCATTGCTCACTCGGATGTTCCATTCAGATGCTGTAATTTTTCTTTAGTTTAAGTACGTATGCGTCCTTCAAAAAAAAAAAAAAAAATCAGTTGTTTTTATTTTTGAATTGGAAAAAAAAAAAAATCAGTTGCTGATTGGTTGAATTCAGTCTGAGGCACATATTACAGTATATAACAGGAAACTCCGATAGTAATTAGTTGAAACATTATTTTAAGGCGCATGCAGTGCAAACGAAAATCATGTGTCCATCATCCTTTTACTTTTGCAATTTCCAAACATGACAATAAAAGAAAAATAAAAAGGTAAGGGAAAAAAAAATGCAACATCATTAAGAATAAGTCCAACCAATATTGGCTTTGAAGAAAATATAGTGCAACGCAATATTTTTTTGGTAGTGAGATAATTGTGTATTAGAAAAGTGTGAAGGCCTATTAATAATTTCATAAAAAAATTACAAATTCAAATTACGAAATTATAAATATAGTATTGACGGATGTTTTATCATTCATTAATATAGCAATTAGCATTAAAATATTTGATAAATTATTAAAACTATTGAATCATTCGCGTGAAATTTAACAAACTATCCATGTATCCATCAACATATTTGTACACTTAATTATATTTTGTTAATTTTATACTTTCTAAGATATAATTATTAATTTATGAGACAATTTAAGAGAATCGTTTTATAACAAAGACGCCCATTTTACTCGCTTCATTTAGGATTGTTCTTTTGAATATGTTTATCCAAGTTTTATAGAAATAAGACCCAATGAAGCAAGTATTAGGCCAGCTCTGCTTATTTGTGAAATCACTCTGTTTAATAGTCAGAATTAAAAAATATATATAGCAAATTAGCAATTAATATTGATGTGTATAGACATCTGTTTCATGGACATGGTCTCTTATTCATTGCAATTATAGAAAGTGTCTACAACAAGCGGAATAATTATCAGTACTGTAAATACATTTGACACTTAATCCTTGAACATTTGACCAGCGGCCCAGCGCGAATGGAGATCAGCATTATTTGCTCCAGCAACAACACAAAGTACAAACATTCGTCACACATGTTTCAGCAAAAAATAACCCAAAGCAAACTATATGGAAATACTGATATGCTAGTAAAGAGAGAAGAAGCATCCTTCAAAAATTCCTCACACGAAGTACAAAAATAACCCATCAGCATTATTTGCTCCAGCAACAACACAAAGTACAAAAATTCCTCACACATGTTTCAGCAAAAATGACTCATGACTCATGTACATCCAATACGTAAAGAATTGTCTCTATACATTGTCTAATCTTGGTTGCTTCTAGAGCCGTAACAGAATGGAATTGTATAAATGCCTGTGTTCTTGAAACTGGAACGGTCCTCTGAGTCATGAGCCTTGTGTTGACAGGAGCTATCCAGTTAGCTCCATAATACAAACATACTCATAGTATACATGTTTACGGAAGCAACAACACAAAGTGTACAAATTCCTCTCATATTTGTATCGTTCAATAAAGGGGACTGGATGAATTGGCGCTGCTGCTCTGTCTCCACAAACCCAAATCCACAATTGGTACCATCAAATGCTGGAATGGGTTCATTGGTGGTGAGATATTCATCTCCCCTTCAAGCATCTTCACAACTTTACTCATTGGTGGCCTCGCATCGGCCTGGTATTGCACACACCACAACGCCACCTTGCACATCCTCTCTGCCTTCTCTCTTTCCTCCTCATCCATGAGGCCATGTACGGCTGCTACCAACTCCGTTAATTGGCCGCTGTTGTATCTCTCCCATACGAGTCTTGGCAGCCACTGTTGGCTGTCAGAACTGTTACCATTATTTGCTTCCACATAATTTCTTCTCCTCCCGACTATTTCAAACAGCAACATCCCAAAACTATACACGTCGCATGCTTCGGTCACGCCTGTGCCCATCCACATCTCTGGTGCGGCATAGCCTGGTGTCCCTCTGATCCCAGTCATGCTGACATGGGTATTGTCTCTGCTCAGCAGCTTTGCCAATCCAAAATCGGCAACTTTAGCATTGAACTTGTCATCTAGGAGTATGTTCCCCGGCTTTATGTCATAGTGAATTATTTTCTGCTGGCACTCCTCATGGAGGTACCTGATCCCTTTTGCAGTACCAACTGCAATATTATGCAAAATAGTGAAACTGGCGTTGCCTCCAGCCATACCACTTTTCAACAAGAGATCATCGAGTGCACCATTCTCCATATACTCATATACTAATGCCCGAATGGCAGTATCAAAGCAAAAGCCAAAGAGCCGAACAAGATTGATGTGGTACGTCCTTCCAATCGTACCGACCTCTGCCATGAACTGTTCCTCCACTCTCTTATCCAAATTTCCGTGTAGAACTTTTACTGCCACTGGCATACCATTTGGTAATGTTCCCTTGTAGACAGCCCCGAAGCCTCCCGATCCGAGTTTGGTCAAATAGTTCTGTGTAAAACCAGCCAGCTGCTCTGGGAAAAACCGAATTGGTTTCTCCCTGGCTATTTCATTCAGGAAGTTCTCTATTGTCGCCATTTGTAGCTGGGAATCTGCTACTGTGGTGTAGAGCGGTGTAACTGACGGTGAGACAGTATGCGGGTTGTACGTGCTTATGTTGATTGCTGGTAACCCGTGCTTCTTGAAATATTTGTAAATAAAGAATGCTATAACTACTGTCGCAATAATACCTATAACAAAAATCACTGCAGAACATACAAGAAAAAGTTAAAAACTAATGAACTATATATCAATTAATGCAACGATGAAGGCAGCTATATAATTTTGACATATATGGAGTTGGAGATGCCTACCAATCACAGCAATCAACCCAGCGTTGAAACTTGAAAGTTTCTGAAGCCGTTTGGAAATTAGTGTTATCGGAGGACATTTCGCAAATAATAAAGAGATGCTAAAATAAATGAGAGAGTCTTCAAAAAGAAGCGCAAGTAAATGGCCGTGAGAAGACGTATATATAATACACACGCACACGGGGATAGTATAGGTAGATATAGTCAGAATTTGAAGTTTCGTCACTTTCGCGCAACATTTTGGTTGAACGAGTTAGCGATGAAGACTTTTCATGCTCTTTTCAATGTCATGAATATTTCTTTGTCTAACGAGTTAGCTATGAAGACCTTTTGCAACATTAATTTTCTGGAGTGAATGTCTAAGGATTTTTCTTGACCTTTATCTTTATGTTATGTATATATATTTGGAATGCGTAGTATGACGTAACACAATAATGTTAGGAAAAAGGGTTAAAATACCGAATTGTGATTAACAATAAATTAATTAAATAAATTAAAGTACGTACATAAAGCAATATTCAACAAATATTTTAAAAAATAAAATAAAAATGAGCTCGAAATATGTTTACCCACACGAGTGAACTTTATCTTAACGTGTTCTTTACTCATGTTTAAAATATTCGGAATCATTCAAATACAACGTGTTGTGATTCTCTTTAGGATCAGCCGATCAGGTCTATGAGCGACGTTGATGAAGAACCCGACTTCAATATCCAGCAAAGATTATTAAAAATAGAAATATGGAAGATAGCATATCCGAGAAAGATTGATAGGAAATGGGAATTAATTTATTTTCTGAGAGGTGGAAGAGAAGTTTGGATTAGCAGAGTATATGGTTTTTCATCTTCTGTTCTATCTCACTTCATCTCCGAACAAATAGAAGAGCATTCTCTACAGATGATAAATGGAATTAAATTGATAGATATAAAAATGGGAAGGATTTATTTGACTTGCAAAAACGGCGTATCAAGAAATTGAATGGAAATAAATATAGCTTGGCTTTTATTTCTATCTCATATATTTGCGAAATCACAGGCCGTTTATGTATAAGAATAACTAGCTTCTTTATCGCGCTTCGCGCGATATATGTTGGACTCGAGTTGACTATCATTATATTTTGAGTACAATTTAAAAAAAAGTTGTAAAAGCATAACTTCGATGAGCGATCATTTAAAAACATAACTTCGACACAAAATTAGAAATAAACTCACTATCAACGATCAGTTATACCAGGGACATGAGAAATAAGTTATCTGAAACTATTTTGACCCTAAACCCTAAAACAGCTACATCTAGAACTATTTCGGATGAACAATTCATATTCTCTACTAATCTGGTTTTTTTTATGTAACTTTTTTATCAGAAAACTGCAGTGCATACTTGCAGAACCAAAAACAAATAAATAAACAAATAAAATCAAAAGAAATGACGCACTTCTAAAACCTTCTTCAGTAAATTCCGTAGCTGTCCGATTTTTCTGGCAAACAAATAAGAAAAATAAAAGAAAACAAAGGTTATTTCAGTATCAAAGTTATCTTAGTAGTACACTAAATATATGGTAATAGATGAACAAAGTAACCTTAGTATACATGCCAAATTAACAACGCCCATAATTTGCTATGGTATATACTATGACACAACAAATTTTACTATGACATAGTTACTTCAAAAGTTCCAATTAGATATACACATATAAAAAACAATTTATATTTCTCTCTCTATTATCTGGTTGGTGCCTATGCATTCACCTGTTACTCAAAACTATGTTTGAGCACTTTCCTCGATATCAATAATATTCAGGTTATTCAGATAGATCTAACACTCCTTGTTGACTCACCGCCAAATTATTCCTAGCACAATTATCTCCATCAAAACTGTCATCTGATGTGCATCACCTCTACTTAAATTTAAAAAAATGTTTTAACATTAATTGCAATAAAACGAATTTTCATTCTGAAACTAATCATATCAGATGTTTGATTTTATTTACAGATTAATAATGATTATTATCTGCATATTAATTATCAGTATTAAGCTAAAATATTAGGAAATGTTGATTATAAATCGAGCACATTGTAATACTTATTGATAAAAAAAAATTATTCAGTAGTAATGGCAGATTGCACAAAACCGTGCAAAAGAAGGGAGGGGAAAAAAGGTGAGACCATTGTTGCAAGCTAGCATTCGGTAAATAATACTAAATACTATTTTGTTTAGCCCAAGCAACTTGACCATTGAGTGCATTTTATCCCCCGCTTTATATATGCATTGTAATATCTCCTTTATGCAGACGCTATATAATTTGTACCTTTCGATAAAAAAAAATATGAAAGCAGCCATCATATCTCAGCTGTGAATATCTACCCATCCACAAACCATGCAATGCCAATAAAAAAAAAAAGAAAAAAAATACCTCTAAAGTGAAACTGACCGAACCAAGAGAATCGAGCTACACTTGTTTCTTACATGTCTTTGTTAATCGAAGCATATCAAAGCACTGCAACCAATCTGAAATTTATGCAAAGGGATTTTCAAGAACATCATTTTAAAGGAACTCTTTCAGCAAAGTAAGCCCTAAACAGGTAGCATACCGAATTTAGACCTGATAATAGGAAATAATCAAAAGCAAGCATAGATTTAAATGCACTTCTAAAGATAATTTGATGTGTCTAGGATCCAGGACTCCAGGCAACTAAAAAAAGTAAAGGCAAAAATATGTTCACTTTGATTTCACCAAAAACATTTCCATGCTGTAATCATGGTACCAAGGAAAACTTAACCCAAACCTGTTAGTAGTCCCCTTGTAAAATTGAAACAAAATTCCCAAAAGAAATTGTTTCTTTTCAGTAAAAGACCAAGTACAATAAATTGTTCATCCAATATCAATTTCTCTCAACAAAAGAGCATTTTACAAAAAGTAATACCTTCAAATTATATATCTGATTCTTAATAGTGGCCTTGGTAGTCTTTGGTCCTTTTTATCCTCAGCACAAAGCATGCCAACTATTTTCTGGCTTCTCTATTCATATGGTTGAATCTAAAAAGAAATAATTGAAAACCACAAAAACAAATGCTACTTTAACTTTGCTGGCTCTTGGAAACAATATTTTCATTAGAATTGGACTTAATATATATATATCCGGATTCAATTGCACCTGCATTTGGAGAACATGAACAGTTTCTTTGTAAATTGGAAATCAAGTATTAAAAGGCCAATGTCATTTTTATCGTTTTCAAAAGAAAGATGCTCTGAAATCATGCATCTTCAATCTAATTTTAGATAATGCCTTTGATAGAACTAAAAATTTTATTAAATAGAATACCTTCTGGGATCACAATAAGAATGAACTGTCATAGCAGTATAGTTTGCTGCTCTATACATGGATGGAGGCCCCCCTTGGTCGATGCCATCCTTGATGTCCGACAGCGGCTCTTTCCTGGCTTTTTTTGCTATATTGAGCGGTGCAAGCTGCTGGCCAATATCCTGAGCCTTTCCAGGACCACTACCAAAGAAAGCCACTATCGATGTCAAACATTTTTTGGGTGTTATATTTCTTGTAAAAATGCATGAGAGCGCGAGATCGCACAGAATGCAGACAGCCATACCTTTTCTGATTTGCTTCATCCGGATCCGAAAAGTCTTTTTTTTTGCAGTGCCACTTGCTTGTGAACCTTCTCCACACTGAACAGGTTGCTTGCTGCATAGAAATTTAGCAAGTTCAATAATATCGATAGCATAGAGAGAATTGTTACCAATTTTATTTAGGAATAATCTAATTTTAAAAATATTTTTTGTAATGTGGTATGTGCAAATAGCATGCAAAAAAAAAAAATTTGAGTTGAGGAAGAGAAAGTACCCTTTTTGGTCTGCACAGGTTGCTTGCTTGTCAGAGGCTGGAGTAGCATCTTGCAAGGGCGGCAGTGTTGTAGAAAGACCCGATGGTGGCTTGGACTGTCCGGCCCGATCTTGATTTGGAGAGGTTGGTTCTGTCATGTACAATCAGGAAAGAGATATTTTTGGAAATTGAACATAATTGAAAAGGGGGCAAAAAAAGACCTGCCACGAAGCAGGAGGAAGTCAAGAAGCCACAGGAAACAAAGAACAGAAAGGAAAAACGGAGGGGGAAGAATACCTGGCAGGGAGATCGGAGGGGAAGAACACAGAGAAGAGAACAACGAAGGCAGAGAGAACCAAAGGAATGCAGAACTCTCTGGCAGCAGGACTGGTGCAAAGAGGTTTTTGGAGGATCCATAAGGGACACCTAAGCAGCCGCACGCCTCCGAATGACCGGTAGGTACGGCAGAGACGTGGGTCGTGGGTAGGCCTGTCAAACGTGGTCTTCACGTGGCGAAAAAGACATTTCGTTAACTGTGCCACTAATGAAACGGCACCATTTCAACGTTTCGTTAACCGTTCCGTTTACCGTTTCGTTAAACGGCATGCACAAACTATACGATTTCAGTAAACGGCATGTGCTATTTTGTTCCACTCCCCATTTCGTTTGCCGTTCCACTACTGAAACGCCACGATTCGTACTGCTACTAACCGTTCCGTTACCGTTTCACGTCACGGCATAACGGTGAAACGGTTTCCGTTGACAGGCCTAGTCGTGGGATCCGCATCCTCGACAGCCAACTCATCTGGCTGTTTCGAGCAGCCAGCTAAAACTGACCATCCGATCTCGATCCAAGGGCGAAAGAAACCAAGCAGCGAAAAGCAGCAATGCCAGCCTACCCGACCTGCCCGACCGCTTCAAAATAAAATGCAACAAATTAAAAAAATCATTTTCCTGTCTCTTTCTTCGTCTCTTTCGTTTCGCTCCTCCCGTGCGATACCTCCGCCTGAAGAAAAGCTTGAAAACCCTAGATCGATCGAGCGAGGGATCACAGTAGAATCGTTGAAGCGAGTCAGTAGATCAAGCGATAGACCACTTAGCACTCTCCAATCGGGACCTCTCCAAGTACCTCCGCCTCCTCTCGAAACCCTAGACAGGTTCAGTGAATTTAAACACTCCAATCTGCTTGCTTTGTTTTGAATTGTTGTTTAGCAGTGTTTTTGTAAGTTGGATTTTAATTCAGTGCAAATCCTCCAAATGACTGTGTAAGAAAAATTGTATTTTCCCTTTGAAAAAGCAATTTTCCTTCAATCGGAACTTCATAATTCCACTGAAATCCATGAATCCCATGTCGTGCAATTGCATTCCCGTCACCGAATTGATATGTTCTGAAAAGGGTGTCTCCATTGGGATGATTCACTCGAACCTAAAATGATGACATATTGTAGGTGAGATTTTGTGGCATGGGTCATCAAGATGTTTAATCAATTAATGTTTCTCCATTTTATATCTAAAGATAAATTATGCAGGCCTATGATTTATAATACCTTGTTACTTGGGCAAAGAACCAATCCTTTTTGTAATCACTGGTACCAACTTTATAAACTAGGTCATCTTTTGGGTACAAGTCTGTGTACGTCTCCCAGAGGCCATACTGTCTGTACCTGAGATTTGTGAAAAGAAATAAGGAAAAGCATATTGGCAAAGGGGATAAAAATAAACAGAGAAATTTATTGACAACATATTTCAGAAAGGGGGAAAAAATTATGGTTATTGAACTGATTTATTTTGTCAGTGCTATTGAACTGATTTATTTTGTCAGCGTTTATTGAACTGATTTATTTTGTCAGCGTTTATTAGAAATGCAAGCGGATGAAGGTAAAAAACAATTAGATGAGAAATTTAAGGAACTTGAAGAGAGAGGTTCAAGCATCATTTGGAACAACTAAGGAGCCAAATAATTCAATACCTTATATTATTTGGTATTTTTCTTTTGGTTATTGTAGTTTGTAAGTTGTAATGTATTAGAAATTAGCAAATGTATTAGGTGCATGCCATGTAATATGACTTTGAGTTGTTGCTGAATGTGAAATTTGGTATTAGCAAATGTTTCTGTGTTCCTATGATTTTGTTCCTTTTATATCTGTGCATTTCATGCTTTGTGACAAAGAAAAGGTATTAGCAAATGTATTAGCATTCTATGCTTTGTGACAAAGCAAATGTTTCTGTATCTGTGCATTCTATGCTTTGTTGAGATGGATTGCAATGTAAATATTTTCAATGCCAATCAGCCAGGATGGATCATTACTAGGTGGGTCTCTGATGGAGATTAAGGGCCCACATGAGCAGAATCAGAATGGAACCAATGCCGAACTGAAGGGCTGTGACGGTCATGGGGAAAGGGTATACTTTCAACACCTGGAAGGCAGAATTTAAAAAATGTTTTAATTTGAGACCTGGTAAGGAAATAGAATTATAGAAGAGAATGAAGATTGACAGACCTGTTTGTTGAAAATGTTAAAGTAGATATTGAAGAGGTTCCAGGAGGCGAACATCAATTCAAAAGGAAAAACTAATACTATTGATAAAGTTTAAAGTCACTAACATTTTGCAAAAATCAGCTCAAAGTTTATATTATTTAGACTAATCTAGATATATAGAATTAACAATTTGTGCAATGCTCCAATGGTAACTTTCATATAACTTACAAAATACAATTTGACCGACAAAAGCATGCGTTTATCACAACGTACCAGCATATGTACAGTGCGTACCGGCATATGTACAGTGCGCAACTGAATTTGGGATGCATCTTCTACAGAAGCTAAACTCGGTGCAACCCAAACCTCTTCACTTGGGTTTAATTTGGGAGCTCAAGAGATTTCTCTTGCATCTGCCTTATCGTTAACTGGGATATAGAAACAAAATAAAATTAATTCAAATTTTCATCTTTTAATTTGGTAAAATTATAACTTGGAATATTATCTGTATTTGCTAATGAAATGTCTGTTTCTCCAACAAAAACCCCATTCAAACTATTTACCCAGAATCCCAGATTGCTAGATACATATTAGAGAGAAATATATTTCGCGGAGCAACATATGGTCATCTTCTAACTTTTCCTTCTATACCAGCATATGTACAGTGCGTACCTGGAAAATAACCATCCATACACTTTATATGAAATAACTACAATTTATATAGAACCCAAGTGCACTCGTATAAAATAATTACAAATTCCAAATATATGAATGAAGTGACCATGAGCAATCCAGAGAGAAAAATGAATGAAGTGACCATGCGCAATTCAAATATATGATATAGAATCTGAAACCCATTTACAATGTCATTTTTGCTTCAGCCCTCTAGTAATTAGAAATTGCTATATTTCAACACACAAAAGCTATAACTATTTTGATTTACAAAATATTGCCAAAAACTATACTTGACCACTATCAATTACAAAATGTTGCCAACAAAAGGAAATTGATGTTAAGTTAGCCTAATCTTGACAAATTTCCAAATTGCTGCAAAAAAAAAAGGGAAAAAAATTAGTTAAGCTAAGGGGAAACAACATAACAAGACACGTAGAGGAAATACACACTCATGGCAAGATGCATTATTTCTGATCCTATTATATAACAACTGCTTTCCATAATAATTATCATCATATTTGAAAATATGCCTCAATTTAAGCCAATGTGTGTTCAGCACCAGGAGTCACTTTGTTTTGTATCAGTTTCACACAGCACTCAAGTACAGACCCCAAGAGATCTCAGCAAGAACCAACAATGTGCACTAGTCAAACAACCAATAATCAAACTTAACAGAAACAAGGCAGGCCTTAATTTTTAATCCAACTGGTAGCCGCATCCTTGGTTTAAATATAATGTACTAGTTTCGATACTACATTAGTTGGTCTAGTTGACATTAATCTCAACTAACCACATTTCCAACAGCACACCAAGCCGAAACAAAGATGCCATCATAATGCAGAAGTTTAATTAAACGTAGCAGTTCCTACAAAACCACTCACATCTAGATTTATACTGTACAGTTTTCAGGACCTATCTATTATTAAGATCAGCTCTAATAGCGTGTTGCACAGAATTGCAAGTTTATTTTTATTTCTCATCTTATGCACCTATCTAGCTAGTTACAGGAATGACAAAAATTCCTACTACATATTACAGAAAGCTCACTGACAGCACACTTTATTCTTATGCAAACGTGGCATTAATTATCCCTAGTGCTTAATCATACAAACCACCCTTTTTCCTTTGCATATAATCAAACTGTCATCCTGTCATTATACCTTAAAACTTGTTCAGGAGCTCTAGATATGCGCTCTTCGAATGATGCCCAGCGTTTCTTATCAACATCAGCCTATAGACATAAATGAAAAAGCAACAATTATGGCTAGGTAGATAATAAAAGTCTGATTAGAAACATAATTTAGAGGAGACAGAATTTACCTTGAGAGCCAGGCGAAAAGATTGAGAGGCGACAGGATGAGAGGCGAAAAAATTGAGAGGGATGAGAGGCGACAGGATGAGAGGCGAAAAGATTGAGAGGGAATACAAGCGAAATCGCTGTGCTAGAAGAACAGAAGCGAAATATCTGTTTTTGGCGGGAAGTCGACGGACTGGCCATCGCAGTTTTTCAACTTAATCGAAGACGAGACGGGCAGGTCGGGTACTGGGGAGAGAGGCGAAATCGCAGCTATTTTTCTGCGCGCCGTTGGATCAGATCGGATGGTCGGTTTTAGCTGGCTGCTCGGGACAGCCAAATGAATTGGCTGTCGAGGATGCGGATCCGTGGGTCGTGGGAGAAAAGAGGAGCACCGGATCGGCTGCGCCTGCGAAAGACGAACCACGGACGAAATAGCCAAACTGGCGGCAGAGAGAAGAACTGAGAAAAGAGGACAACACACAGAACGACAAGAAGAGGAACGGCAAGAGAAAATCAAGAGAGCGCCCAAGTCAAAAGGTAAGAGGATACAGAAGGAAAGATGGACGAAGGAGATCAGACCCAGGCTCCCAGCATGAGAAATGAACGGCCAAGATAATTGAACAGTAAATCCCCGACTCAGAATTGAAGTATTTACTTACTAGCTTCCGCATCGCGCGAAGCGCGATGTATGATTACTCGAAGGTGATTGTATTATCCATTTAGGTGTGTTTCTTGTTTATTTATTAGATATTTGGTGATTGTTTTTTTTTATATATATTTTTAAGGTGGATTGCGACGGTCTTGTAAGTTGTGAGATGAATTTTTTTTGTGTGGTAATTAGATTTCTTTTGTTACTGAGCATGCATCAATAGATCTTGCAGATATATTTTTTGTACTGGTTTTGTTTGATGGATAGATATTAAAACAGTTGTTTCACTTTCGCATACAAATTCTTGTACGATCCATTTTCATTTTATGTTTTTTGTCGCAAAACCTTATTGAATTCTATAATAAAGCAATTAAGAAATAGCAAAATAAAACAATTACATGACATTATATTATACATGAATGCCTGAACAAAATTAAATTAACCAATCAATATTTTGAAATGCTAAACCAATATAATGCCAAACACAAACATAAGGGCAAATTTTTACAATAGCTGGAACTATAATTTCAGCAATTAAATCCAGCTGATATATTCACTAATATGTCAACATTGAAGCTTGCAACATTCTCTCCTTCAGTCTGATCTGAATCATCCAGTCACACACCAAAATGATGAAATCATTATCTGTATGTTTGCCTAACAGTATTCTGGCATTAAAAATATGCAATTAAAATGAGAACAAAATTAAATATTTAAGATTGTATACTCTGATGAAATTATTGTCTCTTTGTTTTCACCAAACACCTTTTTGAAAAGGGTACGATACAAGTGTTCATTCGAATTAAAACTATCATTTTTAGCCTTTGACATTCAGTTTTGTACTCTTATCTAAAAATATCTAAAATTTTATAAAAAAACTATCAAGTAAATCATGAACAAAAATTAACCAAAATGATGCAACATTTTGAATTGAAGTTGGTTCAACGACATGACATTGTAATTTGTAAAAATCGACATGCATGATTAAATTTAAAAAAAAAAAAATACCTCACGTAATCTATTTCTGAGACTACCTTAAAATTACATAGAGCTATTTCTCTATCGAGCAGATTGTTCCTAGGAAATCACCTACAAAACATGGAATGCAATTAGGAGCAAATTACACTAACCATTGTACTTTATCATCGTATATCCTACACACATACAATACATATACTGATATACCAGTGTGGCAAACTAAAGACGATAACAGCTCCCTTAAAAAATGAAAAATGTAGCAAAGTAAAGTTTTGCTAATCACCTTAGTTAATAAAATAGGCCAGATAGGTCTGAACCTGTCCTCATACCACTGTCTAAAAAGGGATGCATACTATCACAATGCAACTGCAACTCCATTTCTATTCAGATTATTCTATCATGATGCAGAGTACATAAAAAGGAAAATACAACAACCATGTTTATAAAATAACCCCAAAACTTTAAAAATACAATTATTCAGACATGAAGTTATTAGATCTTGCCTTTAACTATTGCATTCCTTTCATTTATCTTTATAAAGCTTGCGGCTGATTGATCTGCAGGTGGTCTTGTAAAGTGCTACCAGGCCAGAGCTTGATTGAAACCAAGATCATAAAAATAACCACTCTGGAAAAAAAAATTGGAATATCAATAAGATTCATGATAGGTTGCTGATCCTTACTGGTAAGTCATCTGACAAAGCCCCAATCATCACGAGTTAGCTTTACATGCTTGCTTACTTTCACTCAATATGGCTAGAAATGCAGCCACGATAACTACATGCTCTAATATTTCAACTAAGTATTACCATGTTGCCGCACCAGACCTGGTATGGACCGAACACCTTGTTAGATTGTAAAATTCTTGTAATGTCATTCATCATTAAGATCATGATGTACAGTTCCTTCATGCCATTATCAATTAAGATCCATAGCAGTAAGCGTACCATCATTTTTTTTATTAGTTTTACATGGGGTACAAAGATTAAAAAAAGATTTAGAGATGGTACTAAAAATCATTTCTTCAAGAGCAATAAAAGCAACAGATAATAACCAAGCTGACAAAATGCTTTAGCAATTTTGTTATTCCTAAGATCATCAAAACAGAAATGAATTTTCTGATGGTATTTTTCTTTGATGTACAAAATTTACTTCTACATGTAGTGACCTGATATTTTGGCATGCTAAATAGTCCTAATGGTAGTTTTTTTGAACTTTACTTACATGAGCAGAGAAATGAGAGCCCTGACACTCTATTTAGTTTTCTTTAATTAGTATCTAAAATAATTTCTAGTACCTAACATCGAATCCCTCCACCTATATAACTGCAACAAAATAAAAATACAAAGAAATGATCAAGAGATGCAGGATATTTGCACACTCACTAAAACACATCCATAATACCAAATGGCAGGGTTGTCAGAACCTGTTGCTGCCCAGGTTTTTAAAATTCTGACTTTGATCCTAATTGAGCGAGGCCTGTTGGCGAGATCCTATATACGCACCAGATCCTACATGTTGAGCTGTTGAGAATGGAAAAAATGAAGGATTAGGCAGTGGTAGTAAATGTAAATAGGTAAAAGTATAAGACAGATCATGCATGACAGAAATGATAGGGTCAGTGCATAATTTAGCTAATTGGTCATTAATGTATAATTCCAGGAGCATGCAACCAACATTATTTCAAATAAGTCATGCAGTCCAGGAGATTGTAATTTATACACCAAAAGTACAATCAGTAGAAAAGAGTAGATGAAAAATTAAATATCAGATGGCAATCTAGCAAAGGCCAGGACACTAAAAGAAATTAAGCAACAGAAGACAACAAAAGATACAACATGTTTGCACAGGCGGCAACAGACCTAATGAGAGCACCCGATCGATTATACTATGTGGACCATCCTATGCCTCGACCCGAGAACACACTGCAATGCATGTTAGTGCCAATGACTGAACAACGCAAGATGCGACACACCAGAAAAAAGAGGTAGCCAAATCCCAAACAATGAACATTTCAAGACAGAAACCAACCAAAGAATAAGGGAAAAAGAGATTCAAACCTCAGAGCAGGAACTAAGACCCCGGGACCTGCGAAGTACAAAAAAAAAGGAAAAATTTTAGCTAGTTTTCAAAGTGTGGTGGAACACTACTATGCTGCACAGGCCACAACTCTCATATATAACTTGGAAAATTGCCTAGCATGTACTGAAAAAGAAAAAAAAAAAAGCACTAACCTCTTGCTTCTTGATCATTTAAGGTTAGATTAGTTAAATGGCACCACAAGAAACTATCCTGCTAAATGAAATAGTTTGATTTCATCAGAGGATATCAAAGAAAATTCAATATATGTAATAAAAATAAAAAACAAATGTTGCCCTCCAGTATTATTTTAATTTGATATGCAATGCAGTCTTAAACCAGTATGAAGAAATAAATAAACAAAGCAGCAAAATGCTTACTCGGATTTAAACCCTGATTCACTACAATAACTAACTTGCATATCACTTACAGTGTAATTAGTAAACATTAAATAACTTGCATTTATGGCAGAATAACATCCAAACTCATAAAGCATGCGCAGAAAAAAACCAAACCAAAGAAGATAAAAAAACCAAGGATGAGTACTAATAGAAAAAAAACCAAACAAAACCAAAGAAAATAAAATCACCAAGGATCAGACCTGCCAAATCTACCAGTATGTTTTGCTGATCCCCAAGCAATCTCTCAGTCTCATTGACGCACAAAACATATTTGCTACATTTTTTTTAAAATTAAGGGAAAAGACAAAAAAAATCAAACAGCATGACTGCACAAAAGAAAAACAACCAAACTAAAATCCAAGAGGATATTCTGTTGATCCCAAGTAATTTGTCACTCTCATCCATGCACAAAACATACTCGGCAAATTTTTTTTTTTTGAGGGAAAATCCAAAAAAAAAAATCAAACAGCATCAGAAAAGAAAAAAAACAACCACAGAATTTTTTTCCCACTCAGGGAAAATAGAGTAATGTGACTGTTACCCAACAGCAAAACAACCCCTGGATGCAGCAGATCTGACCATGAGTGCAGAGAAGGAAATCAACAACCGCATAATTTTTTTTTCCATGCAGGAAACACAGAGCACTATGACTGTTATCCGACAGCAAAACAACCCATGGATCAAGCAGCATTTTTTTTGCTGATCCGAAACAACCAACAACTCCCATTGCTGCATAAAAGAGCACAAAGACATCAAGGATTCCTAAGAACTGAAAACCAAAAAAAAAGAGAGAGCGAAAGAAATCATACCGTAGGAAATGCTGTCCTCCAACCAAAGAGAGCAGGCCTGCAAAGCAAAAGGAAACACATCAGCAGCAAATAGAGCGAATCTGCAGAGGAAAAATTCTGACATTTTGAAGGCCAATAAGAACAATGACGGGCAAAAAAAAAAGGGAAAAAAGTCTGCTACGAAGCAAGAGCAAGATAAGAACCCAGAGCAAACCAAGAGGGGAAAATGAGAGGAAAACAAGCACCTGCAAGGAAAAGGCGAGAGGAAGAGCGCAGAGAAGAGAAGAGCGGAGCAAGAAAGAAAGAAAGAAAGGCAGAAGCTTCTCGCGGTAACAGTGGCGCCGAGCAATCCTTATCTGGTCCCGCGCGGGACGGTCCAGCGCAGCCATCCAACCGTCCAATCTGATCTGGACGGTTCGGGCCTATGAATCTGTTACTAGCACGGGGCTCCCTTAATCATTGAGATGAAATCAGACGGTTGAGATTTCTGCGCTGGACTGTCCCGCGCGGGACTAGATCTCATTTGGGCGCCGAGAGGCTTCTGGAGAATCCATAAGTCACACCTAACCACCCGTACAAATTCAGATCCGCTGCCGCGCGACACATGGTGTAGCGCGGCATGCTGGCCGTCTGATCAAGATCCAATGGACAAGGGAGCCCCGTGCATGTAACCTAGATTGATAGGCCCGTAAAAAATTAACCGTCCGATCAAGATCAGACGGCTCGTACGTGCGCTACACCATTTGTCGCGCAACAGCAAATTCGGATTCCGTACGTACACCTTTGAATGACCGCAAGTTACAACAGGGGCGTGGCTCAGCGGACAAAAGAGGAGATCTGGATCCGCTGCGCCGACGAAAGGCAAACTGCGCAGGAATCACTCACACAGGAGGCGCAAAGAAGAAATGAGATGGACATGAACACACACAATGAGGCAGAGAGAAACGGGAAGAGAAAATCAAGTAACTACCCAGCGCAAATTGTAAGTGGAGATGGACAAAGGAGATGAGGTCAATCCACACAGAGGGAAAAATGGACGGTCTAGATAATTGAACAGTAAAACTATGAATTGGAATTGAAGTATTTTAGATTTTAGATAATATAATAGAATGATTGTCCGATCAGGTCAATTGTAATAATTGAGTACCGAAAAGATGCAATGATATTTTTGAATTAGAAAGATGCCTCAAAATGGAAACATATAAGGGACTTTACCAATCCCTCAATTAGAAAACATGGTATAACAATTCCGCTGCGAATACCATCTTGTGTGTACCTACAACTAGGGATGAAAACGGATCGGATTTTATCCTCTCCGATCCGCATCCGAGATATTAGAGCGGATATGGCCATGATTGGTAAACGGATATCCGAAATTGTAGACCTGAATCCGACCAGCTCTATTACTAAATGCAAAATTAATATTCAAAACTGGAAATCGAACCCAAGATATGCCATTTTTTATTGATATGTATTGTCTTTATATATTTCAATTAACGCCTCTAGATATTCCGATTAGGTTTCAAGGGTTTTAAGCAGCCTCATTTAGAAATTTTAGTACAGATTAAATTTAATATTGAGCCTTGAATTTGGTATTATGGTTAAACTAAATTCACATGAACTATAGAGAATCCAAATAAGAAAAATATATATATGATTTCCAGTTAATAAATTTAGATAATGTTCTTAATTATGTAATATCTGATAGATGGATTTCACATTGAAATATTCAATCCTTTTAGGCCTTAATTTCAATTAAATGTTTGTGTTTTAGTTAGATTTTGATATATTTAGGTTAGTTTTAATTAAGTTTGAGTCAAAGAATGAGTTACTACAATAATCTCTATTTTTATGCAGATTCTGGATAAAAACATGACATATATGAATCCATAAAGATGTAGAGCTTCTCACAAGCTTTCCAACGGTTCTTGAATCACCTTAAACGGAGTCCGGATGAAAAAGATATGGGCAAAATACGAACAAGGCGCAGTGCTGAAATTTCCAAACGATCTGTTCTCGGCTAGATTTCAGACGGGTCCGCCCGAATTCAAGCGGGTCCGCCCGAAACCTGTCAGAATTAGCAGAAAGTGCCCGTTTTAGAGGTTTATCTTGGAAAGGTGGTTATTTCCTATTCCCATCACGTCCAGGAGTATCTCTCTGTTATTATGAGCGCCCCTCATCAATACTAAAGCCTATATAAACATGGTTTGAGGAGATTTCAAGGAGAGTCAAATTTTAGGGCAAATTTTGAGAGGAAGTTGCAGCAAACCATTGCAGCTAGGATCCAGTCGACCCCGCCTGAATCCAAGCTGAGAGGAGAAATCATTGCCTATTGTTGTATTCTTCCTTTTATTTATTTGCTTTGATGTTTGATTCGATAAAACCTGAGTTTTGTATGTTTAATATGTTTAGTAGTGAGTAGTTTAGTTTAGGGGCAATTGTAGGGAACCTTTTATTTGGTAGTTAATATAAGTTTAATTAGGATTATATCTTCTTCTATTTGCTTTGCCTTTCTTGATCTCTATTGTTGAAGTTTGTGATTTTGAATTGCTTGACTTGAAGGTTTACCCGTTAGATTAAGGCCTTGTCTAATAGTTTGGTAACAAAACCCTAAATTCGAGATAGTTCAAAGGTTGCACAACATAGGATAGGGAGTAAACCGAGAGTTGAAACCAGGACTTAGCTGAGAAGTATGTCCTTACCTAGTATCGAGAGATATAGGATATCTTACCGAATAGAAAGGTAAACTTAGAAACCCCTAAGCCAAGGAACGAGAGTTGAAACTTAGGATTTTTAGGAGGTTTGAAGGTTAAAACTTAGTTATCCAAATAGAGAACGAGAGTTTATATTTGACCCTGAGGTTTGACCAACAACCTGCACTTAGAGATGATATAAAACTAATTAAACTGAGTTAGCGACCTGTTCTGGCGACCCCGCCAGGAAGCTGGCGGATCCGCCTGGATAGGGCCAGGTAGAGGAACCCGATCAATTGACCCTAGTTTAAGCCCTTAAATTCGAGTTATTTAATTTCTTTTAAGTCTTAGGTTAATTTAGAGAGTATTTAAGTAATTTAGATTTAATTTCTTTAGTTAAATTCTTAGTTTTAAATTAAACAAACTTGAATTGATTGATTCTGACCATTATACCCCTAGGTTAAATAGAATTGAATTGTTAGAAACCAAAGATTTAGAAAATCCGTCCCTGTGGATTCGACCCTCAAGCTATACTGCATTAGATTAGATTTGAGGTTTAATTTGACTTAGGTTTTACCTCCGATTAAATTTGGCACCGTTGCCGGGGACGGTGACTAAATTAGGGTTTTTAGTAATTCTATTTTGTTTGATCTATTATCTTTTCACTCTTTAATCTTTGTTTTGTAGGAGTACACGCTGGCCGGGAAGAAGAAGTCTAAGCAACAACAACCCGTTAGCGAGTACAAGTACTTTACATGGAGTCAAGCAAAGAGCGACGAGACACCCCGACCTTCCGCTTCATTTGCTTCCCAAACTGTTCGTTTTCCGGGAGAGCAAATAGAAGCCAATGAGGCCACAACATCAACTTGAGCACACCTAGACTACACTTGGAGAAAATCAATGTGATGGAAAGTAACAAAACTTCATTCAAATATCACATCCAAATCGAGCCAAGGAAGATGACATCCAAAAAAGAACACACCAAGCATGTTTTAAGGCGTCCTTTCGAGCACATTTGGAAAGACTATGATGCGTTGAGAGGGAGAAAAGCGAAGATAAGATGAGCAAACACAAGGGGTCGAGCTAATGACCTAAAACAAGCGCTTCTTGGAAGGCAACCCAAGACCAAAACTTTCAATTTCTTGCATTTAGTTTAAGTTTTATTTAATTTAGTTTAGTATAATTAAGTTAGATAGAATTTATTGATCTTTGTTGATTGGTTTCAGATTTTAAATGAGAATACAAGCTTTTTAGAAGCACAACCGTTCGAGTCATGCAAGTGTCAAAAGGTCAAATAAACTTCAACGCAACATCACAACACATAGAAGAAGGATGTAGGAAGTTGAAAATTCGCACCATATGAAAGAACTCAAGTTTCGGGAACACACCATGAAGGAGCATATGAGTCGACTCAACCCATCAAGTCTTAAGATAGCGGAGAAAACTATCCCGTACCATACATGAACCATTTCAGACTACCCCGCCTGAATTCAGACGACCCCGCCTGAATTCTGGCGACCCTGCCAGAAACTATCCCGAGACTACCCAAACCCAGACCTGTTCCAGACGAGGCCGCCAGAAACCAGACGACCCCGCCTGAAACCAACCTGAGACCAAAACCTAGACCTAAACCCAACCTAAACTAATCCATATCAATGGCTAGATTTTTGAGTTTTCGACGAGCCAAATTTTTGCTCAATCTTACTATTGATCAAGTCCTCACCAAACCCTAACCCAAGGGTAGAATTGTACCAACCCCTAAACAATTTCTATCCTTAACCAAAACCAACCATCTCCACTATTTGCAAGACACGCATTCTCTAACGAGATGAACCTAGAGACAACTTGAAGTACAATGATTTATGAAAGCAAGCAAGGCTCATGTTCCGTGACTCGACCTTTCATAGCCTCTACAAAGATCCGATAAGTTTCTCTATTCCTTTCTCTCTTTTAAATTTTGTTTTCTTTACATCAAAGATGATGCAAAGTTTTAAGTTTGGGGAGAGAATAGGAATTTATATCTAGGATTTGCATCATGGCATTCAAGTTATCGATTTGCATTCATGTAAGATTTGCATTATAATTTCATATAATTTGCATTTAGGAAGTTTAGGAAGATAATTGGCATTAATTAGTATTGAGATTTGAGCAAATTAAGGTTTGAATGTGTCATGAAAATAAAATTTTGAGAAAATTGAATTTGAATTTGACCAACCTTAACACAATTAGGTTTTTAAAGTGAAAGAAAGCATTTGCATGAGTTATCTCGTAGATCTTTAGGTTCAATTGAGTTTTTGAGTTAACTATTTGCTTTGACAACTTGAGGTTTCGATTTTTTAGGCATCCACCCCAAAATGAATACCAAAAATGCCCTTAGAACAATTCTCGCGACACAAAATCGAGATTCAACAAAGGAATGAGCTGTAAGAGTTAACTAATTTCACTGCTGTTTTCAAGTTTAATTAAAAGTCAAAGAAAAAAAAACACAAAAAAATGGAAAAAAAACAAAAATAAAAAACAAAAAAAAGGGGAACTAAAAAGCTGTGCTCTGAAGTGGACATTGCGAGAGGCTATAGGTAATTGAAGGTAAAAAAAAAAATTTTCCACCAAGTCTAAAGGACGAGGAAAACCTCAAAAAGTCCAAACCTTCTCTAATCTGGCTGATCCTCCCGCAGCGAGGAAAACCTCCTAGCCCCGGGAGAAAAATTAAAAGTTCCAATCCAAAAACTTTGGAGACGATGGGTGGGGAGTTGTACCCTTTTTTCCGCCCCACTTTAGTCGTTTTCCAATGCGTTTTCAAAAATTCGTGGTGATAACTCTTGACTCTTGCGTGTGATTAAATTTGTTGAGCTAACGTTTGTGATGGAAGGGTTAGATCCCGTGCCTTGATTGTCAATGTAAATTGGAAATTCGAAAACCGATTGGAGTTGGAGAAAAACGAGATAGGTCATGAACAATGAAATACAATTGCTTTAAAAACTCATTTGTGCGAAGTCATTGGTCACTTGAACTTAAATTGATTTGAAATTGGATTTGAAAATTGTTTTGATGTGTTCAAAGTCGAAGTTGCTCAAGTTTAAATGTTAATTGTTGTCAAGAACCTTTCCTAGATTTGTAGAAAATCAACCATTGAATTGCAATTAAGTCATAAACTATCTTTCTAAGTTTGAATTGTTGCTTAGGAACAAGCAAGTTTAAGTTTGGGGAGATTTGATAGACGGATTTCACATTGAAATATTCAATCCTTTTAGGTCTTAATTTCAATTAAATGTTTGTGTTTTAGTTAGATTTTGATATATTTAGGTTAGTTTTAATTAAGTTTGAGTCAAAGAAGGAGTTACTACAATAATCTCTATTTTTATGCAGATTCTGGATAAAAACATGACATATATGAACCATAAAGACGTAGAGCTTCTCACAAGCTTTCCAACGGTTCTTGAATCACCTCAAACGGAGTCCGGATGAAAAAGATATGGACAAAATACGAACAAGGCGCAGTGCTGAAATTTTCAAACGATTTGTTCTCGGCTAGATTTCAGACGGGTCCGCCCGAATTCAAGCGGGTCCGCCCGAAACCTGCCAGAATTAGCAGAAAGTGCCCGTTTTAGAGGTTTTATCTTGGAAAGGTGGTTATTTCCTATTCCCATCACGTCCAGGAGTATCTCTCTGTTATTATGAGCGCCCCTCATCAATACTAAAGCCTATATAAACATGGTTTGAGGAGATTTCAAGGAGAGTCAAATTTTAGGGCAAATTTTGAGAGGAAGTTGCAGCAAACCATTGCAGCTAGGATCCAGTTGACCCCGCCAGGATTCTGTCGACCCCGCCTGAATCCAAGCTGAGAGGAGAAATCATTGTCTATTGTTGTATTCTTCCTTTTATTTATTTGCTTTGATGTTTGATTCGATAAAACCTGAGTTTTGTATGTTTAATATGTTTAGTAGTGAGTAGTTTAGTTTAGGGGCAATTATAGGGAACCTTTTATTTGGTAGTTAATATAAGTTTAATTAGGATTATATCTTCTTCTATTTGCTTTGCCTTTCTTGATCTCTATTGTTGAAGTTTGTGATTTTGAATTGCTTGACTTGAAGGTTTACCCGTTAGATTAAGGCCTTGTCTAATAGTTTGGTAACAAAAATTCTAAATTCGAGATAATTCAAAGGTTGCACAACATAGGATAGGGAGTAAACCGAGAGGTGAAACTAGGACTTAGCTGAGAAGTATGTCCTTACCTAGTATCGAGAGATATAGGATATCCTACCGAATAGAAAGGTAAACTTAGAAACCCCTAAGCCAAGGAACGAGAGTTGAAACTTAGGATTTTTAGGAGGTTTGAAGGTTAAAACTTAGTTATCCAAATAGAGAACGAGAGTTTATATTTGACCCTGAGGTTTGACCAACAACCTGCACTTAGAGATGATATAAAACTAATTAAACTGAGTTAGCGACCTGTTCTGGCGACCCCGCCGGGAAGCTGGCGGATCCGCCTGGATAGGGTCAGGTAGAGGAACCCGATCAATTGACTCTAGTTTAAGCCCTTAAATTCGAGTTATTTAATTTCTTTTAAGTCTTAGGTTAATTTGGAGAGTATTTAAGTAATTTAGATTTAATTTCTTTAGTTAAATTCTTAGTTTTGAATTAAACAAACTTGAATTGATTGATTCTGACCATTATACCCCTAGGTTAAATAGAATTAAATTGTTAGAAACCAAAGATTTAGAAAATCCGTCCCTGTGGATTCGACCCTCAAGCTATACTGCATTAGATTAGATTTGAGGTTTAATTTGACTTAGGTTTTACCTCCGATCAATATCCCAAAATTGTAATATTTTTATAAAAGATTTAGTTGGAAAGAAATGAGTTAAAGTGGATTTTTTTTTCCGTTCCTCCTTGTAGTCTTCTTTTTATTTCTCATTTTTACTGAAAATTCTAAATGTATCACTACCTAAGTTCATAAATGTTACGTTTGAACATTTATTTTATTTAAGAAAACATTCAATTGTTATTACCGGTTATATGGTATATTGGTATAATATAATTATCAAAGATTATATAGTATTCTGATGCAATCTTGGATTTGATTGATTGAATGAATAAAGCCTGAGCAATACTTAATTAGCGTGTAATTTATATTGACATAATATAATTTATTGCATGATGTGAATGCTTTTTTTATGTTTCGGCTACTCTCATATGCGACAAATTTTTATATTAACCGTGAAATTTACAAGAAGTTTTAAAGAAATGAATAAATAAATAATCGATCGAAATGTGATCTGTATCCGACAAAATATATTCGTATTCGAATCTGTATCTGATAATATCCGAATCGTATTCGTATCCGCTTAACATCCGAACCGTATCAGTATTCGAACACATCCGTATTTGTATCCGTATCCGAAAAAATATGGATGTGGATATGGAAGACCAACATTCGCTCAGTATCCGATCCGTTTTCACCCCTACCTACAACGCATTTTCCTACCAAATCCCAATTATAAAAGTCCTGTGTAGGATTTAGGGTCTAGGAAATCCAACGCAATGCCGATAAATCTAATTAGAATTTCTTAGGAGTGTCAAGCGTCAGGCAGACCTTACATCTGATGGTTCTCGAGTTTGATAATCTTTGCATCTGTTAGACCTTGTGTTTGATAGTCTTTCACTCCGAAGCTGGATTGTTTGGTCTAGTGATTTCGTTCTATTCCGCCAATCAATTGGTCCTTGAGTATTTATTTTCGAATTTCTTATAACAAAATCGTTAGTTTCAAACCAACCTTAAAAAAAAAAAAAAATAGTCTACCACTCCAACGATCTTTGATTAGGTTCCAGATTCTTTATCTTACCGTTAAAATCAGTCATTTAATGGTTCTTGAGACTGAAATAGCATAATATTCCTACATTATCTTAGGTTGACAGATTAATTGACAGGATTCTAGTTATCCAGACTCATTTAAGTTTGGATCGTAAGATTCTAATCGGATTCTATTTTGAATTATATTATTTAGATATCTAAATTTAGTTCATCAATAATTGATTTTGATTTTCCTATCAGATTAATTTTCAGAATATTTCAGCAAGGTTTTGTTCGTTTTAGATGTATAGAAATTACTTTATATTTTCAAACATTTTGTAAAATAATTCATGATTTATTTAGAAAGAAAATTAAGTTCTTTTAATATTATTAATATGGAAAAATCGAATTCAATGAAGTCAGATTTTGAAATTCAAGTTTTGTTTTATTTTATATTTAGTATCAAATTGTACAGATTAATATCACAGGATCCGTTCGTATAATCTATTGAACAAATTTTCGTCATCTCCCGAAACTGGAAATTGAGCTAAAAGAATGCCTAATAACTAGCTTAGCTTTTGCTTTATTAATTAAGACAACTTTATTTTATTTGTTAAACTAAGTTCATTAATAAATCATTGCTTAGTTTAATTAAGTTCTTTAATAATCTAATATTCTAATTAATTATTAGGCAGTCCAATTAAAAGCCCATTCTAAATGGCCCATTAATTTTTGTTCCCTTTAAATAAAACCCACCTTTAATTTCGAACAAGCCCAAAAATCATGTAACGGACAAAATTCGAACATGGCCCTAAGTTCCGAAAAATCTTGTAACAGAAATATTCCCGAAAAAATTAAAACTAACGTTACTGTTCATACGAATATCGAAAAAAACGTTTAAAAATTCAAAATTTTAAAACTAACGTTGTTAGATCGGCAATCGGAATGCCGATATTGGAAATTGCTTAGATCGGTAATTAGAATGCCGATCTAAGCTTAGATCGGCATTCCAATTGCCGATCTACGCTTAGATCGGCATTCCAATTGCCGATCTAAGACTCCCCCTCCTATATAAGGCGACAGCGACCCCTTCCCACCCCTCTCACTTTCTCTCGCGCGAGACCACTCTCCTCTCCACAGGTATGGTTTTTTTTTTCTTTTTTATATTTAATTTATTTATTTAATTTAATTAGTTTAATTAGGTAATTAATAGAAAAAATAGAATTAATATTGAAAAAATAATTAAAAAATTACTAAAAAATCAGAATAAATATAAATAATTATAATATGTAATTTAAAAATTTTTTATATAATTTAATTAGTTTATTTATTTAATTTAATTAGGTAATTAAGATAAAAAAATAGAATAAATATTGAAAAATTGATAGAATAATTTTTTAAATGTAGAAAAAATTTTTAAAAAGAGACAAGCAGCGCTTCTAGTCGAGGTGAGTTTTTTTTAATATTTATACATTTAATTAATTTATTTTATTGAGAAAATAGGAAATGTTGTTGTATGAGAAAATACAAAATGTTGTTGTATGAGATTGAAAATGTTATTGTATGAGATTGGATTGAAAATGTTGTTGTATGAGATTTGGGTTTGTAATTAGGGGGGATTTGGGTGTTTTTTTTTCGGAAACACTCTAGGTATAGGGGAGATGCTGTCGAAATTTTATTAGATTTTTTACATTTTTAATTTTTATTGCAGTGTAATAAAAATGCCACCGAGAAGAAGAGTACCAGAGACATCAGAGGCACCACCTCGTAGATCTACGAGGCTTCGTGGAGATGTGGGCGCTTCTACATCTACCGATGCCGAGGCTTCTACATCAGCCGGTCCTGTTGTTCCCCCCGGTCCTGTTGTTCCTCCCGGTCCTGTTAATGCAGATCGTCTTTTGCATTTAGATGGGTTCAAAGTTCGTGGCACTGGTGTAAGTTATTATTGTTCTTTTATTTTTTTACTTATATATTTCTATGTTGGTATTATTTTTTAAAATAATGAAAAAATAAATATATACAGAATTGGAGGGCAGTAGTACATAAGGCTCAGGTGTCACGTACTGCTGAGGTGGACGAGCGTCTGATGAGACTTGGACTGATACATTTTGTTCAGTTGGGTCATATGCAGCTCGATCATTCGCTTTTGCAGGGTCTGGCCATGTTCTGGAGGCCAGAGACCCACACTTTCTTTTTTCCGCACGTTGGCGAGATGACGGTCACTCTAGAGGTTCGTATCAATACCTATTTGTAATTTTATTTTTTTGGAACTATATATATGTATAAAATTTGAACTATTTGCAGGATGTGGCCTTTTTGTACGGTTTACCTACGAGTGGTAGAACCGTTACTGGACGGACCGATTATGACGCCATACAGTTACTTCAGGATTTTGCGTTGCCGGAGGATACAGACACGGAGATAATTCAGAAATGTTTCAGAGAAAAAGAACAGACGTAAGAAGGTTTTTTTAAAAAAAAATTTATGTTAATTTTAAATATATATAATTCTTACAATCAAATTACATTATAATGTAATGCAGGAAATCTTATTCCGTTAGATTCACGAAGCTGCGTAAGGTTTGGGATCAGATTGGGGGACCTGGCACAAATGATGCAGCGAGAATCGATAGATACACACGCGCTTGCGTGCTGGAGATTTTTGGGTGCGAGTTATTTCCTGACGGCACGGGTGACTCGGTTCCATGTTTCTATCTGCAATTATTGCAGGTTAGCCAACAAATAATGAAAAAAAATCACGCTTATGATATTCGTAAATATCTCACATTTATTCGTAAAAAAAAATTAATATTTGCAGGATCTTCATTCTAGTAACTCGGTGCAGTACAATTGGGGTGGGGCCACTCTTGCCATGCTATACCGAGGCTTGGACACTGCCTTCATTAATAATAATATACATGTTGCTGCTCCTTGGGTGCTCTTGCAATTGTGGTCGTATGCAAGACTGCTACTTAGTCGGCCGAAGATCATTCAGGATTTTGATGGTTGGGGTCTACCCAATATTGACTCGTGTCCGCCTTATGGGAGGTATGTTAATTTCATTTTAATTGAAATTTTAAAAATATGTTTTACTTGATTTTAACAAACAACAAAATGGAAATGCAGGAAGTGGACGACGAGACAGAAATCGAAGAAGGTGACCGGCCCTACTCGCGGTGGGATAGAGTATGCAAGGGATGTCTGCATGAAAATGAAGCCTGAGCACGTCGTGTGGAGGCCTTATGATCACATCAGGGCCCGCATGCCTCGTTGTGCCCAGGTTGAGCAGAGGATGTTCCTTCTACGCATCCCATGCATTCATTATTGGGCTGTGATGTGGCACCACGTAGATCGTGTTATGCATCAGTTTGAGCTCTATCAGACAGTTCCCCCACCGCCACCTCAGGTATATTTAACTCTTCATATACTATTTCATTATTTAATTCTCGCAATTACATTTTGTTGATTAACTGTCATTTGAATAAAACAGGCTTGGTCGAGAATGGAGCAATTGATGGGATATCACCATAATACCTATCGAGGCATTGATTGGCAAGAACTCTTTCGGTCTGAGGTCAACATGTGGACGAACACTAATGAGGCTAGGGTGGTAGAGGAGCGGCCGTGGAGCGAGGATATTTGGACCGACTACCGACGCTGGTTGAGGGTACATGGAGGTGCGCATCTTGTGCAGATTCCTGAAGGGGCAGCGTCTGGTCCGGCTCACGACCTGTCGTACCTTCGCGAGACGCCTGGTCACATGAATTTGGTAAGTTATATTAAGCAAAATTTTGTGCCTAACAAATAATTCAGTAGCTAACAAAAATTGAACAGGTCAAGCATACTTTGCGGGAGGCGTTGCGAGGATGTGCATGGGCTGTCACGAAGGGATTTCGTCGCGCTGGGAAGAAATTGCTGAGGGGGTGCAGCACGTCTTTGGATATTGTTGGCGAGCCTCATCGATTGCCTCGACTCTTAGAGTCGAAGGGTCTTCATTCAGACATCGAGTCTATCCCTGATACAGATGATGAGGATTATGCACCAGAGCCGGGATCTGTTGAGGAGCAGCAGTTTATGCAGGTATAATACATTTTTTAATCACTTTTATTAATATTATTGTTATTTTTATGCTTAATATTCTATAATTATTTTTTATTATTATTATCTGTAACAGCATGATTTCAGTCTGCATGATTGGGATACATTTTTCGATGTTCCACGACCCAGTCAGCCTCTTATTCGGAGCAGACGGTCACATTCCCAGTCTCAGACCACAGAGCCGCACCCTCCACCCCATTCCCAGCCGCAGACCACAGAGCCGCAGCCTCCATCCCATTCCCAGCCCCAGACCACAGAGCCGCAGTTTACTCAGACTCAGTATCCTCCACCTCCACCATATACTCAGTCTCAGTATCCTCCACCTCCACCATATACTCAGGCTCAGTATCCTCCACCTCCACCATATACTCAGACTCAGTACGGAGGAGGGTACAGTCAGCCATTTACGTCTAGCCCCACACCTATCTCTCAGGCGGATGCTTATTACCAGGCATACGGTACTCCACTACAGGACCCATTCACACCTATGTCTCACCATCCAGTCGGCGATTCTGGAGCCTCATCTAGCAGACCGCCTCGTCATCGCACTCCATTGCCTCCCCCCCCTCCTCCCCCAGGACTTGCTCCAGGCCGAGAGCCTCGAAACTTGCCTGGTGCTCCATGGGATTTATCTCCTTCTCAGGGATGGTACCGTCGTGATGGACGTCAGTAGGATAGTGTGATATTTATTGTGATATTTATATTTTTGTATGAGAGTCTTATGATTTTATTTCGGACTTCTATTGCTATATTTCTATTTTGTGTTATGATATTTCGGACTTCTTGAGTTTTTATTTCTATTTTGCATAAAAAAGTTCAAGAAAATTCATAAAAAATCATATGATCTATTGATTGAGTATTAAATAAAATTCCAGAAAAGTATTTCTCATATTGGAAATTAAGGCTGAATATCGTATTAAATATAATTTCGCCTCTAAATTTATCCTTTAACGATGTAACTTTTTCGCACTTTCAGAAAGACTTTTCAACGAAACATTTAAAAAAACGACAAAAATAATCAATTAATAACTATCAATTAATAATTAATTAGATTAATATAAATTAATAACTATCAATTAATAATTAATAATTAATTGTATAAATTTACATTAATATAATCAATGATAACTATCAATTAATAATTAATTAGTAATTAAAATTAATTATATAAAAAAATTTCAAATTACATATTATAATTATTTATATTTATTCTGATTTTTTAGTAATTTTTTAATTATTTTTTAATATTTATTCTATTTTTTCTATTAATTACCTAATTAAACTAATTAAATAAAATAAATAAACTAATTAAATTATATAAAAAATTTCAAATTACATATTATAATTATTTATATTTATTCTGATTTTTTAGTAATTTTTTAATTATTTTTTCTATTAATTACCTAATTAAACTAATTAAATTAAATAAATAAACTAATTAAATTATATAAAAAAAACACACACCTGGAGCGTGAGGGGGGGAGGAGGGTCGCTGGCGGCTTTTGGCTTAGATCGGCAATTGGAATGCCGATCTAAGCTTAGATCGGCATTCCAATTGCCGATCTAAGCAATTTCCAACATCGGCATTCCGATTGCCGATCTAACAACGTTAGTTTTAAAATTTCGAATTTTTAAACGTTTTTTTCGATATTCGTATGAACAGTAACGTTAGTTTTAATTTTTTCGGGAAATATTCTTCAGGTGTAATATGTCATATAGACAGGGCTGCAAAATGATCGAGACGATGGCGCAAATGAGCTGTTGCGTCGATCGTTTCGTCCAGACGAAACGATCAAAATTGACGAAATTTTCGTGATTTACACATGGACGAAACTGTTTCGCCGTTTCGTTAATCGTTTCGTCCAACCAAACGAATCGTTTCGTCGTTTCGTCCGGACGAAACGAAAAACGGTTAAAACGATTTCCGTTTTCAGCCCTACATATAGTCATATGCACCATCTAATAAAAAAACATCCAAAACATCCAACTAGACCAGGGCTGAAATAGGACCATTCTGGACTGTTTGGGCCTGCTGACGTCATCATTTTCGCGTGATAACATCATCAAATTTTTTTCGAAAAAAATAAAATTTTTTTGGCGCGCTGACGTCATCAAATGGACGGATTTTTGTGTTCAGTTAGATGTGTCAAGGGATGAGTTAAACTAATTATGTGTTCAAAATATCAAATAGATGCAGTGATAATATGAAATTTTAGATTTTTGTGTTCAGTTAAACTTCTCAAGGGATTAATTACATGAATTATGTGTTCAATTAGATGCATCTCAAAATTGAATTTTCGTATTTTTGTGTTATGTTAAACAAGTTAAGAGATGAATTTAAAGTGTTTATGTGTTCAGTTAGTTGCAGCAGAAATTTGATTTTGTAGTTTTTTGTGCTCAGTTTAATACATTAAGGGATTAATTTAATGTGTTTATGTGTTCAGTTAGTTACAGCAGAAATTTGATTTCGAAATTTTTGTGTTCAATTAAACAAGTTAAGGGATCAATTAAAATCGTTTATGTGTTCAGTTTGATGCACTCGTAATATGACGTTTTAATAACCATGCAATGAAGTGAACATTGTTCATTTATTAAAAATAATATCCATTATTTTAACAAATGAAACAATTCTATTAATAATAACACAAATCCTACAAGCTAACACAATTCATAACTCCTTCGATTCCTTCCCCACAACTCTTCTCACTCAATCGTATAACTCCTACACAAACAAAACAAATACAATTAATCATCGACAAGTGAACTATTACATAAAAAAACTGGAAAGAAAGCAAATTACAAGAAGAATGAGGCAAAAAGGGCTACCATGTTTTTGAACAAATTGTGCCTATCACTACTAAAAAAAATATAATTACGACCATAATTTCAATAATAAAGCAATAATTACGAGATTAATAAAAGTAGTCAATAAGTCGCAAAATAGTGGAGAAAAAGGGCTTAATTTGACAAAACCCTAGGTCGCAATTTTCCAAATTACTTCAGCAGTTTAAAATTCTCCGAATTTCTTAACTAAAATCAATTCAGCAAGTACAAAAAGTTCAGTTTACTACTTGAAATCAATGAAATTATAAAACGCAATACCTTTCTCCTTCCACTAGTTTTATTTTAACTGAGGTTTCAAGATCAGATGGACTTTCTCACAAATCGATCGAAGAATCCTTGAGACTAGAGTCGTGGAAGTTTTAATCGGTCTCAGATCTACCGGGTATTTTTAATCGCGGTTGAACAATTGGATACGGTCAGCAGTACGGGTGGGTACGCGATTCGGAACACAGATCGGCCATAGCGGATCCAAATCCACATCCACATCCACAGTTCATTAAACAACGCACGTGAATATTGTCGGCGAGAGGTTCAATGCTACAAGCCTACAACCGCTGATAGACGACGGGCAACTTGTATATATATGTCTCAGAGAAACATCGAACAATACTATAATCCTGGCAAATAGATCCGGATCCATTAATACTATAATCCTGGCAAATAGATCCGGATCCATTACTGTTCATAAGCACTGTTGGTTAACAGTATGGCTGACAGGTGGGGCCCACTTGACAGGTCCATTTAGTAATAATTTTCGTTTGTGGCGGCTGAATGTGTGGCGGATCATTGTGCGTGCAGTTTGTATTACTTCTGCACCACTATATGTTCATTTGCCGCAGAGAATCCCAAAAAAAATCACATGGAATGTGAAGACTTGGAAGTCACGGGTGCCAGGTAGCCTTTAATGGCTTCGTTTCATTTTTTTTTTTTTTAAGCCGGCCCATTAGCATTTATCACCACATGTTTTGCTCTCCATTTATTTTAAATGGTCGTCTCCATGTCCAGTGTTTGAAGAGAATATATGTTGCTTTTTTCAATTATTTGGAGCCCTTAGAATTTTGTTTTCTCCATCAAACTCTGTATGCATGCTCAAATAATATATGTAATTAATAGATGTGATGATTTTCCATTATATACTTTTAAAATAATTAAAATAAATTTCCATGTCTCATCATATTTTATTTGTATGGTTTGATCTTTACTTTTTTTTTATTTTGGACATTCCAAAATATATTTCTATTCAGAAAAATAATAATACTTCCATTTTTATTCTCTTCAGAAAAATAATAATACTTCCAAAATTATTTGAAGCCCTTGCAACATTTATATCGCTATGAAATTTTGTAAGCTTACTCACAAAAATATGCACAGTTAAGCATAACATATTTCAATTATGGACTTCTAAAATAATTTAAATAATTTTTCAACCTCATGATATTTTATATTTGTGATTCAAAAAATTATATTAAATTTTATGATATTTTTAGAACCTTCTAAAATATATTTCTACAATAATTATTATGCGCATTACTTGCAAAATTATAGAAAATTTAACGGTTTCAAAAAAAAAAATTTCGACTTCCAAAATACTAATGGATATTTTTTTAAAAGTTTTCTATTCATGGGGACTTTTGTTGGATATATTTTTTTCATCAAATTAGAATTCAGCTCAATCAATTTTTTTATTTTTTAGCTTTTGAAATATTTATGATGGCTTAATTTTATTCACATAAAAATATTACCTTTTCAACTGTTTCAATCACTTCCCATGTTTCTTTTTGCTTCAAAAAATTAATTATTTTATAGAAAGCTGTAAAAAAAATCTAAATTAAAAGGATAAAAGATATTTTTAGTTTTCTAAACAGCAATTTTATAGTTCTCTAAAAATGAATTTTATTTTTAGCCCAATACCTTTTATCCTTTCATTAGTTTTCTTTTAACCCATTATTATTATTTTATAATGATCATATATTGCCATAAATATTTTGCGCACACAAATAGTTGATTAAAAAATATAGATCGCGCAACGCGCGAAACCCCGCTAGTTGAAAATTATCGTGGGACTAAGGAGACTGCTGCAAAACCAAAGTATATGATGATTTGTTATTTAAAAACGTAGCGGCCCAATAAGATTAGCAGTCCAATACTATTAAATTATTTATTATATACTTTGAATATTTGACTTAAGTCTTCACGGGAATGTTTGAATTTTTAAATAAAGAAAAAAACAACCATTAATCTTAAGATTTATACTAACGAAAAAGTCTTAATAACGCAACAAAATTTATTTAAAAATATTTTTTATATATACAAACTCTTATCATAGTTAAAAAAAATTTATATATATATATAGTTTAGCTATGGTGAGATGCATCACAAAAAATCTTCCGTGAGATGCGATCAAAACTCATGAATCTGGTTCAAAATAATCGATCCAAACCGTTCAATATGATCTCGCTATTGAAATCTTCTTGCAGACCAAATTTTATATTTTTTCAGAGTTTTTAAGTATTTTTTTTGGATTTTTAAAAATGACAATTTTTGAACGGTTCAAAACTAATTAGATTAACGATTTTCTAAATATTCAAAAAAATACTTAAAAAATTTGAAAAAATGTAAAATTTAGTCTGCATGGAGATTTCAATGGAGAGATCATATTAGACAGTTTGGATCAGTCATTTTGAACCAGATTCATGAGTTTTGATCGCATCTCACGGAAGGTTTTTTGTGATGCATCTCACCATATATATATATATATAACCGTAGTCGTATCGGAGATTTTTGAAAGTTTTTGTACCACCATACCCGTATCATACCGGGTACGGTACTCGTACCTGAACCCATGCAACATAGGTATATACTTATTTCTATCAACTCACATCCTCTGCCGACCTTCAAAGGTTGGCAGAGTGCCAACTTTTGATCTGGACCGTTAGATCTAATTTCAACAGTTATGGGAGTCCCGTGCATAATACCAGATTGATAGGCCTGAAAAATTTTAACCGTCGAGATTAGATCGAACCAAATTGATACGGTCCCAATTTCTATTGGGTTTTAAAAGTTGGAACCCAATATAGAAAGAACCAAACAAAGGACGGGTTTGGGTACGACGGTAAGGGGTTCGGATCTCAAGTTCGAAACCAACAGCAACCAGATCCGATCCGATTGTATTTTATTTTTGACTTTTGAGTTAGAGATCCGATCCGATTAGATTAGGGAGTCGCCCCAAAACCTCAGAATTAATTTGTGTACCTAACTTTTAACTTTAGCCCTTAATACCAGCAATTTTGGCAGAGAAACCCTCAAATCTTTTCTAGTCCAATGCTTTTACATATAAGACCCTGAACTCGAAATAATCACAAATAGAGCCTTGGAGCTACAGAGCTTGTACCAGTAACCGAAATAAAGCACTGAAGTGGTACTGGGTTCTAAATGCTTCACAAGGTAAGCCTAGCACTGTCAACCGTTCAGAACGGGCACGAAAATGGTTATTTTCATTTTCGTCCGTTTCAGTCAACGAAACAGACCACGTGTTTTGTTTCCGTTCCGTTTCGGTAAACTAAACAGTTTTCGGTTTCGTTTTTTGTTCCGTCCTTCATTTTCCACTTATTTCAGCCCATTTCGTGTTCCGTTTCAAGTAACATTTATAAATCGGTGTTTCGTTTTCGTTCCGTTCTCAGAAACAAGACACATTTTCTCTTTTGTTTTCTATACGGTTTGGACGAAACGAAATGAAGATGTCCGAAACAAAAGAATATTGACAGCGCTACTAATAGTGTTACTGTTACATCGGTCCAACAACTCAACCTCAAGCACCGATACAACACCCACACTAGATTCATCAAAAAATCAGTACAAAGTTGTCGTAACATTATCAATCAAGCACCCGGACATCCCAACAGATCCACCAAGACTGACCCAGTACAAAAATCAAACCAGAGCGCTGGTGAAGGAAAACTTGGTGTTTACTTATTTGGGGAAGCTCAGAGAATTAATTCGACAGTTAATCTCATCATTTACTGGTGAAGGAAAACTTGGTGTTTACTTGGTTGGGGAATCTCAGAGAATTAATTCGACAGTTAATCTCATCATTTACTTCAAGTTTGATCAGTAAAGTTAATTGATTTTACAAAATCGGCTGGGCTCTTTACCTAGGCCAATCCCCAAGCTCTTGCCTTGCAAAATAAAGCAACAACAAGTATTTTAACCAGCAAATTTTGTGTAGTATATTATTTAACCGGGGTGTAATCATGGAAAATGAATTGCTTCTTGGACAATATTGGGTTTCTCAATTCTTCAAAACAAAAATGAAAAGAAAATATTTGGCCGAACATAGCAAACAAGAAGTCACCCGCACAAACAAGAGAAAAAAAATCAGCTGACGTACAGCTTCTCAAGTTTTTCTAAAAAAATAACACAGAAAAGAGAAAAATAAATATTTGGACTTGGCACAGTCGATTACTCGCCAACTCATCCTAGCTCACCTGGTGTTTGTAATCCCATTTGACTATTTTTGGTGTTAACCCCATTTGACTTTGGGAAACTAAATAAGACTATAAGAGTTCCGAACTGCACCAGTACGCCATTAAAATCACAATTTGTTTATCTCAAAAAAGAAAAAAATCGCAATTTGGTTTTAATGGAATTATTGAATGGTTAATTAATCGTTCCTTTCTCTCAATCAATTGGCTTAAGAGTCATCTTAAGATAGCTTGAAATAATCAAATACGAACTCACATTCCCCTTTTTATTTCTACTTTTATTTTTCAATATAGTTATTTTGGGTAATGAATTGATTACGCTTACTAATACAAGAAACCCAAAGAAATACCTGCTAGTTTAATTTTGACTTACGTAGTTTGTTAAACCTTTATAGATTCCCTAAGAATTTTTTTCAGCCCTGTACAAATATCTTAAATTAAGTTGATAAATCCTAGTGCTTTCGCTCCTCATTTGAGTAGAGACAGGAGGTCCCCTTGAAGCTTGTTGCTCTCGGTATGGTAAATTATATATGACTTTTTTAAAAAAAAAAAAAGATTCATATTTCTCAAATTAAAATATTCAAAAGAATTTTACAGATATTAAATTTGCATTTCCACCGAGAAAATTATCCTTAATTAACTACTAGACTATAGGTTGATTATACAAAGTATACAATTTTTTATTGAAGATTTTGAAATGATTGGAAAATTTTCTGATAAAACACTTCTAGAGATGTGACTGTAATTAATAAAGTTGTAATTTGTTAGTATTACTACATTTTATTGACACTTTTCATCCTTCATCGAATACAACAAAATTTAGAGCAATATGCATTTATTTTCTTTTTGATAATTATTAAAAGCTATTCAACTCAATGACATGAAATTGAACAAACTATCTCTGCTTTTTAAACTTAATTCTATGTTTTATTAACTTTATATTTCTTCTAAGATATAAGTATTAGTTAAGATAAAATGAGCCAATAACGCAATTGTTAATGGATGTTAATCCTAGAACATTTATAACAGGATGCAGAATTTCCTTGTTTCATCAACAATTGTTCTTTTAAATATGTCTATTTAATTCTAGAGATAACACCCAGTAGAGCAAGTATTGGGCCAGCTCTTTTTATTTGTAAGAGCGCTGACATGTCGGCACATATTCCAACTGTAACTGTCATTTAAATAAGACAAAATGAATGAATAGAATGATCACCAAACTTCCATACATCGATAGAAAAACTCACCCTTATCCTTCATAAGAGAACTATATATAAATAATGCAAGCTCGGATCTCCAGTCCGCAAGCAATACTTGCTTCCTACAATGGTCTCTCAAACCAATAAAATCTCTCTGATTCTCATCCCTCTCTTACTCAGTTTTCTCGTTGCATCGGTCCAGTCTGGTGGCATTGCTGTCTACTGGGGCTAGAACAAAAATGAAGGGACCCTCCAATCAGCTTGTGACTCAGGAAATTATGTCATTGTCATAATTGCTTTTCTCACCACCTTTGGCAATGGCCAGACTCTGGTTCTTAACCTCGCTGGCCACTGCAAACCCTCAACTGGTGCATGCCAAAGCCTCAGTACTGACATCCAAGCCTGCCAGGCCGAGGGAATTAAGGTTAATTCTTCTTTTTTTACTAACTAATCACTAAACTACTTCAACAAATGAAAATTGGTTTGCTTATTCAGAGCAATTATGTACCTAATCTCATACTCAAATTTGCAATTTTGGGTGCCAAATAAATTGCAACTAGAAATTAATATAGTCACACAAACTGTCGGGACATTTTTGGGGTTTGTATTTTGTACTTGCTTTCTCTCGTTTGATTTTGTGTCTACCAGAAATTAAACTTTTTAACTCTTTAATTAAAGCGAGTCGCTAGAGCTCCATAGTATAACTCATTAGTCATGTCCCATAATTCCAATGTGGGTTGAGTTGTACAATATTTACTGATATAAAATGCTGCTCTTCTAGACAGTAGACATATCTGTACTATGAACGTCAGACAGTACAGTCTAGATCATCATCAAGTCTAAATAAGTAATTAACATTTAAAAACAAACATTGGGCAACTGATCAATCACATCCAATCTAGGTTGTCCGATTTGAAATAGACAAAATAAATTTGTCTAGTACCTTCCCACATGAACTTTAGTTATACAATTGGACGAAGCCTGAACCCTTCTAATTAGTTACTATATTTTAGATCAGAATTACTCCATCTTTTCAATGATGAATAAGGGAGAAATGTTTTAATAATTCATTTTAGGTTTTGCTTTCTCTCGGTGGCGCCATAGGCAATTACACCCTGACTTCCCCATCGGATGCCCAGGATATGGCACAGTACCTATGGAACAACTTCCTCGGTGGAACCTCTAGCAACCGTCCCCTAGGGAGCACAGTCCTCGACGGTATCGACCTGGACATAGAGCTAGGAGGCACAAGCTACTATGACGTCTTGGTACAAACCCTCTCATCATACAGCAGCCAAGGTAGAAATTAAGGTCTATCTCTCTGCTGCTCCCCAGTGCATGCCCTTACCCTGATGCGCACCTGGGACAGGCAATTTCTACTGGACTATTCGACTATGTCTGGGTACAATTCTACAACAACAAGCCATGCGAGTACCAGTCAGGTGGTGACATTACTAAATTGACAAACTCATGGAATACTTGGACTACCAATGTCAATGCTACATATATTTTTATGGGTCTGCCGGCATCAACTAATAAAACTGGCAGCGGGTATATTCCACCGAGCTTACTTGTGAGTCAAGTACTGCCAATGGCAACGAATTCATTGAAGTATGGCGGGATCATGCTCTGGAATAGATACTATGATTTGCAAAGTAATTACAGTAATCAAGTTCTGGACAGTGTGTGAGATTGATGGTTTGTTGGGTCATAAATAGAATTGAGTGATCAGTGATCAATGTTGGATTGGATAATAAAAATATGAGATTGGGTAGTATAAATATTGTATATGTAGACCAAGGAGGCACGATCTATTTATGCAATTTATAACAAATGTCCATGATTAATTAACTCTTGTAAACAATTTTTGCATTTTTTTCGAGTTACAAATCATGTTCTTGTTTCGTTTGATAGCATTGTTGAACTTTATGCAAAGAGGATGAAAATTATAGACGTCACGGATCAAGAAATAGCCAAACACCATCGGATAACCATCAAGATTTGCTCGAGACGTGAATCAAAATAATCTGATCAGCTTCAAGTTTTGGTTAATTAACATTTTCAGCCTCATTAATCCAGCATCCAATTGTGTATTGAGTTGATTTTGAGAAGGAATCAGGTCTACAATAATGTAACGCAGTTATGTTAGTTCCGCAAGATTTTTTTTTTTTTTTTATTTTTTTTTTATTTTTTTTATAAAAAGGCTCAGTCCGACATCCTTGGCGCTGAATCCTGATGCGGCAGGCCCGGCCATCTAGAGTGCTCTTGCCATTGAAGCATCCACATTCGTGAAGGACGGGAGATCATCAAATCGATTTTAAACATGGTTGACTCAAATTGGGTTAAGACTTACGGGACTAATTTGACGTTTACCTAAATGTTATTAATATACTGGTTACAATAATGAGTATGTCTTTGGGAACAAGATTAAGGGTAAATATTTAAACTCTTTGAATAACTTATATTTTTTTAAATCAAGAATTATGCTCTGTTAGTACTAACCACAGCTTGTTTTATTTTCACAAATGAAATGTCATATATAGTGTAAATGATCTTTTGCTATAATATGTCAACATTCTTAGTTATATAGAATTTTGAAGAAAGAACTCATCTAGGTGCCACTGCGTTGGTTTCTTCGCTTTAGATGCTTCTTCAAATAGAAATGAGATCTGGTCCATCTCAACCGTCCAATTTATGATGGGTGTCCCGTAAATAATACTAGATTGATAGGCTAGAAAAAATTTAACCATCGAGATCAGATTGGACGGTTGGAATGAGAGCTCTGCACCGTGCTGCACGGCACGAGATTTGGATTCTCTTCAAATATTATTGGAAGATATAGTCCAGAACAAATTTAGGTTAGTCTGTGCCGAGCCCAATTACTAATACAAAAATGGAAACAAAAAAGGCAGTAGGGCTGCAAAATGGTCGAAATGGTGACGAAACTAGAGTGTTTCATTAACTGTTTCGTTTCGTCGATGAAACAGTTTTCTAATTTCATTAATCGTTTCGTCTGGACGAAACGATCGAAATTAACGAAATTTTCGTGATTTACACATGGACGGAACCGTTTCATTATTTCATTAATCATTTCATCCAATCAAACGAAATTATTTTATTGTTTCGTTAACCGTTTTGTCCGGACGAAACGAAACGAAAAACAGTTAAACGGGCTTGCATTTTCAGCTCTAAAAGGCAGCATCAGCAGGCCCAAAAGCCTGTCCGGTACGAAAATCAGTGTTACTAGGCCGGCAATGGGTGTTCACAGAGTTAATTTGTCAATCTCGTCATTTACAAAATTTTAGAAAATCGCCCGGCCTCTCTTGGCCAATCCCCCAATTTGTAGCCTTGCAAAAATGAATGTAATAATTTTTTTAGAAAATTGATTACTGCCATCTTCAGTTTTACCATCCTGCCATCGCTAAATATAAAGTGAACACATAGAATAGACAAGGTGAACATATATAGTGATTAAAGTGAGCACATACAAACAAGTAAGTTTAATAAAAATAAGTTCAATATACATATAAAAATCTGAACAAAAGATGACAATACTTATTTGTTTGTAAGTGTTCACTTTGTTAGCCTATATGTTTATCTTGTTTGTTGTATGTGTTCACTTTGTGTTTAGCGATGGCTTGCGATGGTTTATTTGCCGATGGTGGTTATAATTCCTGATTTTTTTAGCCGAAAAAAAAAGTTTCAGATATATTATTTAACAGGGATTCTTTCATGGGAAATTATAAATTGCTTAGGCAATGTTAATCGAGTCTCAATTCTTCAAAAGACAAAAAAGAAAACGAAAATTAAAGGCAGAACAAACAAACAACAAAAGAAAAAAAAAAAAAAATCATCTGACACATTCTGTCAGGTTTCTCTAAAACATAACAAAGAAAAAATAAAAATGAAATATTTGACTTGGCTAATTGATGATGAAATCCCATTTGACTTTGGGAAACTGGATAAGAGCTCCAAACTGCGACATCGCGTCATTTAAATTCAATTAGACTAATTTTAATAGAATTAGTCAATGGTTAATTAATCAAATACGAACTCAGATTACCCACTTGTATAATTCTGACATAGTAACTAAAATTTTGGAGGGTCTGTGACGTAGTTTAAAAAATTTGGCAGATTACCCATTGTATGACTTTTTTTTTTTAAGAAAAAAACAATGATGAATTTGTATTAGTCAAATTAAAATATTCAAAGGAAATTTTCAGATATTAAATTTGAATTTTCTCGCAGCAATGATCCTTATCCAAATTATACAATTTATCATAGAATATTTTAAATTGCTGAAAATGTTTCTCTTAAAACATTTCTAGAGAGATCGAAAATAAATATATTAAGTTTTAATTTGGCGCTTCAGCTTTTAATTTAATCTTTAAAATTGAACGGAGGATCAACTAAATTAACATATAAGATAGTCTAGTATGGATGGTTGCTGCAGTCTTTTTTAGAGAAAATGGGTTCAAATCCCATTAAGATCAGAAGAGAAAATATATGTCAAACACTAAACTATATATGTTTCTCTATATATATGTGGTTTTGTTCGCAAAAATAAATAAATAAATAAATAATAAAAAAAATGGAGGATCAGCGCTATAAATGTTATTTTTATTTTTGCTAAGTTTAGCATTACTACATTTTTATGTGGAAAATGGCATTTCCACGGAAAAATCTAGAATGAATATCGGTATGTAATCTTATGTTGAGCCGACATTACAATCTCAAAACCATTTGAAATTCAACATACTAGTGGGGTTCGCGCGTTGCGCGATCTATTTTTGTTCTTAAAGTTTATGTTATATGTTATTAAATATTTTTTTGACATGCTGTCAATAGAGGAAATTCTATTTTGTTTTAAATATTTATACGTCCATAATTGAAAATTTTGACATGACAAAATTCTTCATATATTTTTAAATAAGCACATAAATTTAAATAGAGAAACAAATTTTCAAAAGGCTTCAAACAATCAAAGAATTAAACTATAATAGAGATTAAATTTTATGAGGTTTAGAAAATAATTTTAAAAAATTTATAGCTCTATAATTAGAAAATATAATATGACGGGATTCTTCATATATCTGTGAGCAAGCATATAAATTTTCACAGGCAAACAATTTTTTAAGCCCTCCAAACAATTAAAAAACAAAACATATTTTTTCTCAAATCGAAAAATGGAGCCGTCCATTATTTAATGGAACGGAGAGAGAGAGAGAGGCGCGTCCCAATGAAGGCCCATGCACATGGGAGCGTATCCTTTGATCCGGACCTTTGATCCAGACCGTTCGATTTAATCTCGATGGTTAAAATTTTTCGAGCCTATCAATATGGTATTATGCACGAGGCTTCCATATCCATTAAGATTAGATCTAACGGTCCACATAAGTTGGCACTCTACCAACCTTTTAAGGTTAGCAGAGGATGTGATTCCCATGCACATTATAAGTTGGCACTCTACGACCATCTTCATTTATTTGTGCTTGACTACATGGCCATATACTCAGACGCTGCAACAAACGATCCGGCCGCTGCAACACAAGGGATGACAGTGGAGAGAGAGGCGCCCGGATCTTCTGTGACCATCTTCATTTATTTGTGCTTGACTATATGGCCATATACTCAGTCACTGCAACAAACGATCCGGCCGCTGCAACACATGGGATGGCTGTGAAGAGAGAGAGAGAGAGAGAGGCGTCCAGATCATCTGCGACCATCTTCATTTATTTGTGCTTGACAACATGACCACATCCTCAGTCGCTGCAACAAAGGATCTAGCCCAAATCACTGTCTGGAGCACTGTTGACCAACAGTGTCGGATCCGGATCCTCACTGGGCTTTAATATATGTTTTTGATTTTTTGATTTTTTATTTTTGATTTGATTTTTGATTTGATAGCGATTCGCCTTGACGTATCATAATCATATTTAATTTAATTGATTGGATCACTCTTGACCGAAATTTTCTTCTGTATTTTGATCAGGATATGAAATCACAACCGTTCATTAACAAGACGACCAATTTCGAAGTTTTAGATTTCATCTTGCTAAAAGATTAATTATGACGGGACAAATTGAACAAGTCGTTTCTAAATTCTTTAGTTTAAGTATGCATGCGACCTTAAATATCTGTTTATAAATTAATTGGTTGCTAGCTAGTTGAAGTTTGATGATTTTATATTACACTATATAATAGAAACTTCGACAATACTTAACTGAAGTGGTCAACAGACAGTTAGTACCTACCTTTAATTGCTTAACAAATCTATTTTCATTTTGGACAGGAATTAATTTTGTGTGCTTTGTGGTATTTGTAATTCGGTGTAATAACTTTGCTTCTTTGAAATGGAAGTGGTAGACCGTTGGGACCCTACTTGTTTCAAAAAAAAAAAAAAAAAAATGGACAGGAATTTCTACAGGGTTGAACGTCTGCAGTGGACGAAGACAAGGATATCTTGCTGCTTTGTCACACCCGAAGCGAGCATTTTTCTTTCGAAATGTACACAACTTAACAGCAATCATAAAATGAGCATCATTAAAATAATAAAGTCTCAAAATACTGATACAAAGTCTCAAATACAAAATTGGATCTATCCGATCCTAAACGAGTATCTCGCAGTGGAAGACATACTAAAATAACAAATTTCTCAAAACATCTAATAAACATTCTTAAACTACTTATAAATAAAAACTAAATAACTTCTAGAATAACTTCAAGCCACAGCTCCAGCTATTAGCAATATTCTTACTCCAAAACTGTCTCTATGGATTAAAAATGGAGGTGAGTATAATTTTCAACTCAGTAGGAACAATCTCAACTTTCAATCTCTAGAAGTCAATCGGAGGTACTATTCAAAAAATTATAAAATTGAATAAATTAACTTAACGAAATATATCAAAATCTTACCAATTATCAACATAGTAAAATATATACCTCCTCTAGAATATATCAAAATCCGACTAATAATCATCATAAAAAACATTTTCTTTTGGGAAATCAATGCCATCAACATACTTTGGCCACACTTCAGAATGGAACAATACTAGTCAACAGTTAGTTTGGACCATTTCACACTCCCAATAGCGGATGGAGTGGCATTTTCACCTGCCACAGTTAAAATACGTTTCTTCTAACACCACTAAGGAACGACTTCTGTCACGTCTGACGGACCACTAATCTTGAAGGAATCGCCAACCAAGTACCGGTCAAATATAATCAATTCTCTTGATGTGTAATTTAATCATCAATTCTATTGACTTCCCCATAAAACATACTTTCACCATAATAAATTTCATAAATCAGCAATTTTGTAATCATAGCATAAATAGTATAAAGTTTTTAAATAAAATGACATAGTAGCTATATAATCTTTTAAATGTTTAATGAAATATGACATATTAGTTTCACATTATGTTATAAATGTAAGTAATCAATTCCGAAAAATTTCTACTCATAAGGTTAACTCAAAATACTAACGGAAAGATTGAATATTTAAAGTAAGAAACATTATTAGTCTAAATATAACATCATTATATCCTTTTGATTTTTAAAATCAAAATGACACATATTAACTAGAATGCCAATTGCATTTAACGGAAAGATTGAATACTAACTAGAATGCCAATTGTACTGGTAAATGCAATTGGCATTCTAGTTAAATGCAGATCATCCTTCTTGGACGTCTATTAAAAAAAAGGGAAAAAACTGAAATATATATATATGCTTTTTAAAGCGCATGCAGTGCAAACAAAAAAAAAAATGTCCCTCATCTCCTACTATCCCAATTTCAAGAAAAGGTAAGTTCAAATGTTGATTGGTGAATGATGCTAGCGTTTGCAGTAAGACAGTTGCGTATAAATAAAATGTGAGAACTAGTTAACAATCTCACAAAATAATAATAATAATAATAATAATAATAATAATAATAATAATAATAATAATAATAATAATAATGAATATAAAATCTCAAACTTCAAATAGATTGATTCCATGCATAATAATAAATCATTCATTTAAAATTATAAACAGAGATGAATTCTCTACGACTACTTATTGCATCATTATTCAAACGATAAAACATGAAATTAAAAAAAAATTATCCATACGTCCATCATCATTTTTATAAACTTAATTCTATTTTTTTAATCATATATCTAATCGAAGATATAATTATTAATTTAAGATGGGATGAGCCAATATAAGCCTTAGTAGTTAGTTCATATATATGTTAAGAATCCTAAGTAAATTTATGACATGATACATTTTATATATGCCCATTTGAACGATCCTAGTTCTAGAGATAACACACCCAGTGAAGCATCGGGCAAGCTTTGTAAATTTGTGGGGTCGCGGACATGCTGTCGCATATTCCTTCATAAATAAAACAAAAGGAATGATCAGCGCAAGTTCCATTCATTAATAAAAAAGACACCCCATATCTTTCATAAGAGTGCTACGTCCGCTATAAATAATGCACTTGCAAGCACACCTCCATTCACTCAAGCAACACTACATCTCACAATGGCCTCTCAAACCAAGAAACTCTCTCTGATTCTCATCCCTCTCTTACTTTCGTTTCTTACTTCCTCGGTCCAGTCAGGCGGCATTGCTGTTTACTGGGGCCAGGATGGCAGAGAAGGGACCCTCAAATCAACCTGTGACTCAGGAAATTATGTCATTGTCATACTTGCTTTTCTCACCACCTTTGGTAATGGCGAGACTCCGGTTCTTAACTTAGCCGGTCACTGCGACCCCTCCACTGGTGGGTGCAAGAGCCTCAGTACTGACATCCAAGCCTGCCAGGCCAAGGGAATTAAGGTCGACTCTCCTTAGTTCACTAATTAATCATTCAAGTATTTTCACTATTTTGATCTATTGAGGTTCATTTATCTTATTGGAAACAATTTATTCACTCAAACTCAAATTTGAAATTTTGGGTGCATAATTGCATATTGCATAATAAATGCCACTAGAAACCAACAAAATAATACAAGCAGGTCATTTTTTAAGTTTGTACTTTGTAGTTTGTAATCATTTTCTCGTCTGGATTTGTGTCTTTTCTTTTCTGAATTAGGTTGGTTGGCGATATATAGCCATCATTAATCAACCAGCAATTAAACTTTTGAACCATTCAAATCAATTCAGTAGAGCTTCAAAATTTTACTCCTAGACACTTGGCATATATTAACAAGAACAATACATAGATCAATTAAAGAACTATATTAAGGATGAATATATTCAAGTATATACAGCCCGCACCGCCACATAATTATTAAATTGTTTAAGAAACCAAATACATGACAATCTATTATTGGAACATCAAAGGATAAATGATCGATCTAAGTTCAAGTTCATCACAAATAAATGATCGAACTAATTACTAACGTTCAAGTTCATCACAAATAAATGCATGAAGAACTACCAACCCGCCCAACAAATATGCAAGATTAACTATAATTAGTTCCTTTATATATATACTAGCTACACAGCACACACAAATTATAATCTTCAATGGTATCTTTACATAATTCTTCTTATAATTCATTTTAGGTTTTGCTTTCTCTTGGTGGTGGTGTCGGAAGCTACACCCTGTCTTCTGCATCAGATGCCCAAAGCGTGGCACAGTACCTCTGGAACAACTACCTTGGTGGCACCTCCAGCAACCGTCCCCTTGGAAACACGGTCCTTGATGGTATTGACCTCGACATAGAGCTCGGAGGCACAAACTACTATGATGTCTTGTCAAAGTCCCTTTCATCATATAGCAGCAAGGGGAGGAAGGTCTATCTCTCTGCTGCTCCCCAGTGCCCCTACCCCGACGCGCACCTGGGACAGGCACTTTCTACCGGACTATTCGACTATGTCTGGGTGCAGTTCTACAACAACCAGCCATGCGAGTACCAGTCTGGCGATATTACTAAATTAACAAACTCATGGAATACTTATTGGACTAGCAAAGTTGATGCTGCTAAGATTTTTATAGGGCTGCCGGCTTCAACTGCTGCAGCAGGCAGCGGGTATATTCCACCGAGCACACTAGAAAGTCAAGTATTGCCAATGGCAAAGAAGTCATCAAAGTATGGCGGGATCATGCTCTGGAATAGGTACTATGATGTGCTGAATAATTACAGCGGTCAAGTACTGAAGAGCGTGTAGATCCTGGTGATAATGATGATACTAATAAATTAAGGCACCAAGGCGAGGTAGTCTTGTGAAAATAGTTATTTACTTCTGTTTGATGTGAGTGAGGCAGTGAGCTAAATAAGTTTCGCATGTTGTTTTTGGTGCTTGTGGTTATAAATTTATAATGAGTTTGTACTATGGTGCTTTATGTAGTAATTGTTGGTGCTGTATAATTTCATACATTGATAAGTATTTATTACATGTTGTCGTGCTTTATAAAAGCATATGCCATTTATCTACCTATTAATCCTCTGATATCTGATCCGCCAAATGCCCAAATATGATAATTTTTTTGAAACATTTAAAAAAAAACGTCTATCACTTTCATTAAATTAACTAAAATGAAGAAGTTATTCCATTAAATTTTAAGTAATTAACAAAAATAAACGATTCAAAAACTATTGTTATGAGATGAAACTTTCTAATGAGATATCTAATTTATTAGACATAGTTGCCATGCTCCAAAAGCTGGTGCATGGAATGACAGGGTGAAAGTTATGGAAGGTTAGAATTTACAGTGAGGACGCTGGCAGAAGGGTCCCAGGAGGCTGACGCCTGACGGTGTTAAGGAGCAGTTAGAACATAGAAGCAATTAAGTTTATCATACTGGAGTCCGGGACCCAAGTACCCAATCATTGATTAATTGAAGATGCTGTTGACACCGTTAAATGACGGAATCCCGGAGAGAGGAAATCAGGACAGCCAGGGTTATATTTGTATTATAAATCTGAGAGTATAGGGAATCAAAGAGGGAGAGATGTTTTCTTTTCCTTTTTATGTGTTGTACTTAGATAAAAGAACCCTCAGCTCTTATATTGTATTATTATTTTCCAGTTTTATCAGAAATCTCATGTATTACTTAATCTGATTGAGTCCCTTTGCAAAATTTTATTCAGTCCTTATCATTAATTTATCTGTCTTAATCCAATACTTGCTTCAATTATATCTTCAGCTGTTCAATTTACATGTCATAATCCTGTATATTTCACCACTGGTCTGGCAGCTTTTCCAGATCCCTTTTCTAAACATCACAAATCAAAATTGTGCGTTTGTCACAGATTTCTTTATTCAATACTCCTGAGTTCCTGGCCTACGGCCGTCTTTTCGTTTTCAAAAAAAAAAAAATTTCCGAGTTCCGAGTTTACTAGTTTGAGCGCTTTGGCGTGGGCTTTAGAGTAGATCACATTGCCTTTGATTTAATTATCACTTTGGGCCCATTACAATAACCAAATTGGGCTAAACAATTTTAGTGAGATATACAAGCTAGTTCTTTAAAGAAAATAAAAAATGATAATCACAATATGAAGTTTTGCCATCACTTGTCATCGCTAAACACAAAGTGAACATATAAGACAGACAAGATAAATATATAGGCGATCAAAATGAACACTTATAAACAAATAAGTGTTATCATCTTTTATTCAGATTTTTATATGCATATTCAACTTATATTTATTGAACTTATTTGTTTGTATGTGTTCACTTTGATCCTTATATATGTTCATCTTGTATATTTTATGTGTTCACTTTCTGTGTAGCGATGACAAAACTGTAGATGACAATAATCAATTTCCAAAGAATATTGCTTATTGCCTTCATCTTCGACACCATCCCGTGATATCGTTTTCTTTTTTCAAATGTCTTCCTCATCCAGCGCTTCCCTCACTCCCCTCATCCCAACGTTCCCTCTTTTCATTCTCACTCACGCTCCCTCATCTTTCTCCTTGCTCTTTTCTATCTTTCGTCCCTTTTTTTTTTTGCTATGATCTCCTTCTGCAGCCGTTGTATTTGTTCACTTCATTAATTTATATGTTCAATTTATTTATCTCTGTGTTCACTTTATTCAATTATGATTGAGCTTTTATTTTTTTGTATTGTCGTTCAAATTTTTATATGCATGCATATTAAAATAATTGAACTTATTTATTTGTATGTGTCCATTTTGATCATTTATATATTCACTTTGTTTGTTTTGTATGTTCACTTTATTTTAGCAACGGCAAAACTGAAGATCGTAGTAACCATTTCTGGTTTTTTTAATCTACCATCTTGAATCTTTGTTACGCTCAAGCTGGGAAAGGTGGCGCTGCCCTTGAATGCTTGATAAAATATAGAAGGAACCATATATGAGATCACATCATCCCATAAAATAGGAATATAGATATATATAAGCATTTTTGCTCTGCATCTGTCCACTGTCCACTGTCCACCAATCTTACCTCGACATGTTTTTTTCTATTTTATCTTTAAAAATATGAATCATATGTAAATTTAAATTAATTTAAACTGACCTACTCATTTTTGAAAAAAAGACAAAATTGGATATAACCCTTATAAACTTTAGCAATTGGATTAACCCCTAAAAAAAATAAAATTAGATATAACACCTTGTAATCTTTATAGTAAAGGAAATAACCCCTTTTGATTGAATTTAAAATATTTTTTACATCAAGGACAAAAGTACCCTATGTTCTTCCCTTTCCGCATGTTGTTTCGTTTTCTTTTTTCTCCAACGCCATTCATCAAAACAACAAATACGTGATATCCAATTTGTTGTTGCTTAAACTAGTGATTTTCTTTCTATATCATTATCTAGGTTTCATCTCTCTCGCACAAATACTTAATTAATATAAATGGCAAAAAAAAAAAATTTACTAGTGAGCATTTTATTATATTTACACAAAAAATATCATAAATGATAAACTCATGGCGCTAAACTCACAGAGCATCGCTACAAACTTTTGATAAGTACTTGAATTCTATTTTTTCTTATAATTTTCACATTTATTCTGTGAAAATTATGAATACTAGAAAGCTTGTTATGCCAAAAAAAAAAAAAAAAGGCAAGTCTTCCTTTTATTGCAAAAATAAATATGAAGACAAGAAGTGTATAAATTAAATATGTAATGTCAAGTTGCATCTTATCCTTATTCCCGTCCATGTTTTGCACTCTTTTTAGACCTTGCTAAGGTATGGTATAAAGAGAGAGGAGAATATTAAATTGGATATTACTTTTGGTTTTGTATAGATGCACGGGAGCCGCGTTGAACTCTTGAGGATCGTTCGTGAGGGAAAACAAAACGCCATGATGGAAGGGGAAGAGAGAAAGGGTATTTATGTCTTATGATGTGAAAAGTAATTTTTTAAATTAAGAAAAGGTTGCATTTAATCAAAAAGGGTTTATTTCCTTTACTATGAAGATTACAGGGTGTTATATCCAATTTTAATGTTTGTAGGGGGTTATATTCAATTATCAAAGTTTATAGGGGTTATATCCAATTACCAAAGTTTAGAGGGAGTTATATCCAATTTTCCGTAAAAAAAAACATGCAATTGAGCATGTAGCATGGACAGTGTTATGACGCGCACAACTCGACACTTTCAAAGAATATGAAAACTGTACCGTTCTAAACGGCTTTTGATAACTCAGATTATATAAGTATCTGTTAAAAAAATTTTATACCGAAATTTAATCTATAATCTTAAATTATACATATATAAAGATTGGGAGGAGTGAGTTGCACGTGGGGAGTGCTTTACACTGTGGTTAGTACAGTAATTAATCGAAACCGTCCATTCTCTATTGTTTGATCTGGTCCGTTAGCTTCATCCAGCCATAAATTGACTTTCATTGGTTGGTGCTCTTGGAAGCACGTGAGCCATACATTTTTCACTTTCTGTTTGCTTTTTTTTTCTCTGGCCATTTGTCCACCGTCTCTCTCCCTCTGAGCTACACAGTTCCCGAGGTGAAAGATAACCAGAGTTTACAACTCTTTTGTATCAATATCAAATATCAAATTATGCTTTCGGAAAAAAAAAATGAGGTGTTTAGTCAATTGGTTTTATTGAATGCCTACAGATTTTTAAGCAAAAAATAATGGATTTAAATCAATACGTTTCCAAAAAAATTTACTATTAAATTTATCATATTAGAAGGATGGGTTCGATAATTGTCAGAGTAATTTCAGACTTCAAATAATTTAAATTTTATTATTCTAGATTTTTACTATAATAATTATTGAAACTGTTTTAATTCATAAGCAAGTTTGTGTAGTTTTTTACATATGATACCAAATATTTACTATATTTAAAAAATCACTCAAAATTTTCTGGGATACACTATGCATCATTACTTTTGTTTTGTAGTGTTTCTGTATTGTTGGTTTGATGGTTTCTATATCTATTTCTATTAGCACCGATCAAAAAGAAGATATTTTTAAGAAGAAAATAGCTCGCGCAACGCGCGAAATTTGCACTAGTATTCGTAAATTGGCGGATACCTCAAAATACACTTAAATTCTGCTTCAATCTCTCGTAAGTTCCTTTAAACCTTACCCCTGAAGAAAACAAAATATGTATCATCCTAGAAGCATATTTACTACAATTACTCTGTTTTATTTTATGCACGGAACATAGTTACGTTCACTTTAGCTAATTTCTGATTTGACTGAATAGAGTTTTTTGATTAATCAATATTGGATGGATAAATCAACCATGTGCACATAGTGTACTCTCTCTAATATATCCGACCGTCAGCCTAGAATTCTCTTTTAATTAAGATCCACGAGTGTAATAAATTATTCATATGTAGCATTTTTAAGTATTTGTAAATATTGAAAGCACGGCAGTAAACAAATATTGGTCGGCCTAATTGACTCGATTGACGGTCTTTTCTCAAGAAGACATTTTGCCATATCTAGTCTAGCTATATAATTGCGGTATCAAGTATCAACTTCTCTCTCTGAAACATTTCATCACAAATTATCTCACCGAAAATATCAATTGAGATTCCTGCTAGTTCAAATTAAAAAGGCCCTGTTATAAATCAAGTTATCAATAATGTTTAAGGATAAAATAAAAAAAATAACACGACATCAATACCGGTATCAAAATTGTCACAGAAAAATTATAACTTAGTCGTACGTAATAGTGGTTGAATTAATTTTATTGTTTTTACAAAATCGACCAGAGGCTCTAGGCTGATCACCTAAGCTCTTCTAGAATTGCAAAACGAAGGAATAATAATTATTGTAGCCAGCAAATTTGTGTAACATACTTTTAACCTGGATTCAATCATATAAAATTAATTGCTTGTTAGACAATATATAGTAGTAGGTCTTAATTTTTCAAAATAAAAAAAAATGAACGCCGAGCAAATAAAAAAGTAAACAACAAAGAAAAGGAGGGAAGCCAAAAAAAAAAAAAAAAAAACAGAGAAATATTTCGACTTGGCCCAACTGCTTACTCGCGAGTTATGATCAACTCATGCTCACATGGTGTAATTAATCTCATTTTAAAACTGAATAAGAGATCCGAATTGCCATTTGCGCACAGTACGCGTCGTTGAATTCACAGTTAGGTTTTAATGGAACTATTATTCAATGGTTAATTCATTATTCATTGGACAATAACCTCTTACCTAATCAATTGGCTTAAAAGTCATCTTATGATGGCTTTAAATAATCATATATACGAACTGAGATTATATTCCTTTTTTTATTTTTAAATATTGGGTAAATAATTTATGACGCTTTACTAGTAACTCGATGAAATACAAATACCCACTTATTTAGTTTTGACGTACTTTGCTAAAGTCTTCACGTAATCCCTACGAAGTACTAAGGCTGCCCAGAAATATATTCAAGTTAATATGAACGGTAAATTGTATACTTTTAAAATAAAGATGATTTTATTTTCTCAAAATTAATTTAAATATCGAAAGGAAAATTCATAGTTAGATTTTAAATCTGTATTTTTATAGGAAACCGTTGCACTATTAATGAATCACAAGATTAAAGGCTAGTTATTCAAAATACTATAGTTTTTTTTTTTTTGGGGAATATTTTGGTATGTTTGAAAGAGTTTTCTGATTAAAAAGTCGTAGGTGTAAATGTAATTTATAAAGTTGCAATCTAGTGCTTCAGCTCATTCGTGTTTCAAGAATTGAATGTGTGATAAGTTTTAACATTACTTTATTTGGAAAATGACATGTGGATAGAGAGAAATTCTAGAATTAATATCTGTATATTTATGTTGTTGAGATAACACTTACAACATTAATATAATTTCAAATTCTTTACAGAGTTGTTTTACCGTTTGATGATAAATTCATCGGAAATTTTGTTATGTATTTTTATGGGACTCTAAAATCATAGTTGCTTTGTTTTCTTATAATAATTGGACTAACATTTTTTTTTTTTTTTTTTGAAAACTAGTTGGGGAGCGCCCTACCCTAATTTTCTCATAAACTAAGAAAAGAATAATTGGACTAACATACTAAACAGTTTTGCAAGTTTTAGACTTATTAGTTTTCCGGCCCAATAGATTTTGACGTTACAAATTAAACAACTTGGTAACTCGGGTTGTTCATCAAGGTTATTGTGTGTTTGTTGAGCAAGGGATGCAATTTGATATTTGAAGCAAAAGCATCTAATGGTATATGCCTTCAGATTGAACTTAGCACGACTAGATTTAACTATATTATATATAACTATATATACACGTTCTAAGCAGAATCTTATCCATTTTGTAGAAATAATGTCAATCATAAATAAAGTAATGCAGCTGTTTGGATTAGCTATGACTCGGGCGGAACCACTGGTGGGTTTGACCTCCTCTAACTAGTTTTACTTTTATTTGTAAGATTGATTTGAATAAATATATATACGGACCCCTCAAAAAGTAAAAATTGCACATTAAACCCTTTGAATTATCTTTTCAGCTCCGTCCCTAACTTGACTGTAAATCATACGATATGTCATCAATTACATAAAATTTAAATCAATCGAAAAAAAAAAAATTACATAAAATTTAACAAACCATCCATAAATATGTGCCGTCAATTTGCATGCTTACAAACCATCCATAAATTCTATAATTATCAAATACAGATAAAATTTTTTATTATTTTTTTCGAATTTTTTAAAATTTGCCATTTTTGGCTATAAATATACTAATTTGTAGCAAAAAATGGCAAGCTTCAAAAAATTCGAAAAAATATTAAAAAAAATTTCAATTACAATTTTGTTTGTCATGAGATTTCAATATATAGATTTGATTGGTTAATTTCGATTTGTCAATTTTCAAAATAACCAATCAAACGATCATGGTGCACGGAGCCCTCTATGCATCATGGTTCACAATAGATATTCTCTTTGTATTTGATCTCTGGTATAATTACTACTAATATTATCCTAAAAAGGTCTAATTTGAACTGAAGTAAAGTTGTTCTCTTTTTCATTAACAATTGTTCTTTTCAATTTGTTCCTCCTAGTTTTAGATATAACACACACTCATAGGGCCCAAAATAGGTGATAGGATTAGGGGTGCATAGCGTCTAAAACGATCACGAAAATGGAGTGTTGCGTTAACCGTTTCATTTTGGACACGAAACTGACTACGCGCGTGTTTGCGTTAACCGTTTCGTTTTGAATGAAATGATCAAAATCACAAAAATACCACGAAAATACACATGGACGAAATTGACTACGTGTTGCGTTAACCGTTTCATTTTTGTAACACAACCAAAATATTTAACAGTTTCGTTGCGTTTTGAACGAAACGAAATGAAAGAACAATTAAAACAGTCGCTGTTTTCACCTGTCTAGGGTGAAGCAAATATCGGCTACCTCTCAAAATTTGTGGGATCGGTCAGCGGTGACATGGCGTCGCATATTCCAACCGACGCTGTCAATAAATAAAAGAAAACGAATGATCACAGCAACTTCCCCGCATATCAATAAAAAATACAAATACTTTGTCCCTTACCCTTTAATTAATATTAAATTATTAATCGTTGTATAAATAGTGCAAGCACACCTCCATCACTCCTCAAGCAATACTCAGTAGGCACTTCCCACCATGGCCTCTCAAACCATGAAACACTCTCTGATTCTCATCCCTCTCTTGCTCTGTTTCCTTGTTGCCTCGGTCCAGTCCGGTGGCATTGCCGTTTACTGGGGCCAGGATGGCAGAGAAGGGACCCTCAAATCAACCTGTGACTCAGGAAATTATGTCATTGTCATATTGGCTTTTATCACCACCTTCGGCAATGGCCGGACTCTGGTTCTGAACCTTGCCGGTCACTGCGACCCCTCCACCGGCGGTTGCAAAAGCCTCACTACTGATATAAAAGCCTGCCAGGCCAAGGGAATTAAGGTTTATTCTCCTTTAATTCACTAATTAATCATTCAAATTTTGAACTGATGAGAGGCTACTGTTAACTTAATCATATGCATCTTGGATTTTAATTTTCAAAGCAAAATACTGGAGTTTTAATTTTTGGGGTGCATAATCATATGCATCTTGGATTGACACGGTGACAGAGACCAGGGCATTTTTTTTATATGTAAATTGTAAAGTGTACATCATTATGAGGACAACATAAATTTGTCTAGTACTATCACATGAACTTTAATTATACAATTGGATTGAGCCTGAACCCTTGTAATTGAGTGCTATATGTTAGACCTGACTTCACAGTTACTCCATCTTTTCAATAATGAATAAAGGGGAAAAAATATATAATTATTTATAACTTAATTTAGGTTTTGCTTTCACTCGGTGGTGGAAGCGGCAGCTACACACTGTCTTCCCCGTCAGATGCCCAGAATGTGGCAAAATACCTCTGGGACAACTATCTCGGCGGCACCTCTACCGACCGTCCCCTTGGAAGAGCAGTTCTTGACGGGATTGACCTCGATATAGAGTTGGGAGGCACAAGCTACTACGATGTTTTGGCTAAGACCCTCTCATCATATAGCAGCAAGGGGAAGAAGGTCTATATCTCCGCCGCTCCTCAGTGCCCCTACCCCGATGCACACCTGGGACAAGCACTTTCTACCGGAATATTCGACTATGTCTGGGTGCAATTCTACAACAACCCGCCATGCCAGTACCAGTCCGGCGACATTACTAAATTGACAAAGTCATGGAACACTTGGACAAGCAACGTTAAGGTAACAAAAATTTTTATGGGGCTACCAGCTTCAACAGGTGCAGCAGGCAGCGGGTACATTCCACCGAGCACGCTCACGGGTCAAGTATTGCCCATGGCAAAGAAGTCGTCAAAGTATGGTGGGGTCATGCTGTGGAGTAGGTACTTTGATGTGCAGAATAAGTACAGTGATCAAGTGAAGAGCTTTGTGGCAAATCTTGCTGATGATGGTGACGCCAATGGCACCACTGCAACTGCCTAAATACCAGAATTAAAGCACGGGTCATCCAAGAAGACCAGGCATATATCTATAACTTTCTGTTGGGTATGAGTGATTTAATAAATTTGGAAGTTCTTGGTTACGGTGTGTTTTACGTAGTATATAATACTAAATGAGTTTGTACGATGGTGCTTTTTTATAATACATATAATATAATAAATTGTTATATTGCGTGTTCTTATGCTTTATATAGCATATTAATTTAATACCTTTAATTTTTAAGATCCAATATTAATTCCACTCCTTCAGACCTGAACCATCAAATGCGATAACAATATAACAATTTTGAAACTTAATAATTGACCACCGCGTCTTAATAAAAATGAACAACTTATATCAACAAATTTAGTTATGCAAATAATTAATAATATTGAGTACCACATCTTTGTTAAAAGAGGGAAAAGTTCGGTGTTTTCGCACCAACTCATACGTTTAATTTTAATTATACATGTTTTTAATGTTTAAAGAAAAAGATAATTATTTCCTGGTTAAATTTTGCTGAATGAAAAACTTATTTAAAAATTATCTACCGTGAACATTTTAGTTTTCTTAATAAATACCTGTTAAACCCCAAAAACAATTACAGAAGCAAACGAAATTCAATAAATATAAATATTTAAGTTTTAAAACACATTTTAATGTCTGTGTTAGATAGCTCTTGGGATCTCAAAAAGAAAAAAAAAATAATTTGAAGATCAAATATTGTTTTTCAGTTGGATTATGTTAAGAATTAAGGGCGTGTCCGTAATTTTGATAAATATCTTACAATTTTGAATTGCAAGTCGTGCTATTGTTTACCAACACATTAACATTTTTTACTTTGAAGTGTTCATACTAAACAACAAATTTAAACACGAAGTTGGGACTGGGACACCGAAAAGTCAAGAAGTTGTCTATATAAACTCCTCAAATGGACTTTGGAGGCGCAGGACAAAAACGTATTAGATCAAATTATATTTAATTGTACTTTTTTAATTACCGTACATTTAACTCTATTTACAACGGGTCTGTTGTTGTTTTGAAATGGTTCAAAGGATAGAGAATATTGTAAGAACATCGTTAATTAATTCAGCTGGCTAAATTACTTGTATATATATACCTAATTAACCATGCAACTGGGGAAAATTCATATAGGTGTCAAGTCAAGATTTTGTTTTAAGAATTCAATATACTAAATTTCTATTATTATTATTATTAAATTTGTCTAGACTAAGACTAAGTATCTTATCTTAAATGCTTAAATTTGTCTTTATTAATCTCTCTCTTTTTTTTTGATATAAGGCTGTAGCTAACCCACATACTCTTTTTTTCCGTCCCACCGAGACTCGAACCCCTACCCTCCATAGGAGGGGCTATGCCTCATACCACTGAACTACGCAGTGGTTGGCAATTTGTCTTTATTAATCTGCTACTTGGTTACAGGTAGCGCTGTCAAACGAAATCCATTTCGCACGTTTTCGTTCCGTTCCGCCCAAAACGGAACAAAAATGGATGGGTAAACTGGTTTCGTTTCTAATAACGGAACAGAAACGAAATAGGGAGAGGTACACGTTACTGTTTAGTTTTATCGAAAACTGGCTAAAATCAATAAAAAAATGGGATGAAATCAATGGAAAATTGAAAACGAAACAGAAACGGAATGAAAACGAAAACGAAATAAGTCTTGTGTTTCGTTGCCGAAACGGAACGAAAACGATAGAGGGTATTTCCGCTGCCGTTTCCCACGTTTGACACCCAGTTACAGGAGAAAAGACAGATCAGACTGCCTTTTGAATCTGCCGCTTGGTTAGAATCTCGCTCTAAAACAAACGGAATTTTTTCTTTTGCAGTTCTAGTTTTCATATTATTTTTCTTCTTAATAATTTGGAAGGAATCAAAACGTTAAATTAAACATATTATGTTTTTGGTTTCCCTTTCAGACTCATGCCCATCTAATGCTTCACATTGAGTAAGTCCTTCATCTAAGAATAACAATCAAACATCAGCTCGTTATCCGGTGAGACGAGGACGGACGGTCAGGATGGAGGAAACCACATAAATTAAAACAGACTTGGTGATTGCAGAGAGAAGTTTCCATACTCACCCTGGACGGGCCCAAGAGGCCCAATCGAAAACATGGACACTTAATTGTAAATTTGTAATTGAAGAGAGGGGAGTACAGGGTTTTGACATGTAGCATCTCTATTGATCTGTTCGTGAAACACAACTTGGAAAATTGCATGGTTGAGAAACCCAAAGGACCAGCGTAACAGTAAAATCAGTAAGCAGTCCCTTAATAAAAATTATATATTAGAGAGAATTATCAGTCTAACTTTCAAATTTTCCAATTACTGTTTAAAAAAAAAAACATAGTATTTGTCAGTAACCGACCATCATTTCTCTATAACTTCTCAAAGCTTGGTAAATAGCAACGTCCAACCTAGATGGTTTGTGATGGGGACAGCTCCAGGTAATCTATTAAGCACATTAAGCACAAACAACACGAAGGTAAATATAGTACAACTTAATTTGAATTTGCATTATGGACATTAAGCATAAACAGCATGGATGACTCACTTGTGTTCTCGCAGTTCAGGGCAGAGCGTCGCAGGTGCGAAAGTTTGTGCTTAATGTGTTTTCTATTGTTTCAGGCTTAAAGTTTGCACAAATATTTGTACAAGGTCAGATTAATTTGCAGATACCACAGTTCAAAAGATTCATTTGTTCAAATTGATTGAGATCAGGTCCAATTTGAGATGTCCTTCAGATCAATTAACAGAAAAAGTAGAGAAATATTGTGTATGCTTAATGCAAACAAGATCAGATCAATTAATCTTGAAGCCCCCATATTAACCATAAAATGTTTTCAAGCCCCCATATTTTCATTAATTTAAAAAGGTTTACATTGGCTGCTAACAAAATTAATAAATAAAAATAAAATGGTGCTTCACCAGCCAACAAGGCATATCCCAGCATCGAAAGTACCCATCCAGTTGTGAGCCGTTATTTCTTAGATTCAAAATCCTAGTAGAGACCTACAGTCAAAGCAATTCCAAAAATAAAAACCAAGTTAGTTCCAATAAAAAAAATACTTTAATAATTAAAAAACTATAAGCATTAAGGTAATAAGGTCATTAATTAATTTGATGAATATTGTGTCAGCAAGAGATAGATCTTGTGTTTCTTGACTGTTTTAACTTTTAAACATTTGTAGCCTAGGAGATGGATAATTGTGTGAATTTCCTAAATTACCAACTAGATTATGCAAGCACCACCATTATTGCGTCAGTAGATCAATGAGACAACGAGTCATTTTTCAATACTGCACTTAATAGGAATCAAGCTTTCGGAAAACATTGGGAAATTTTAAGGAGTATCCGGCACGAAACTGTAAAGAGATAAAATTATATCTGCTTTGGCACCTGTCTGACCTAACCTTCCAAGAAGATCAGGTGAAAAACTTTAACAACCTAACATTATTTATCAACTTCCACGTTAGCAGTGAAATATTGTAATGAAAGTCGAAAATTTTTTTACACGCCACAAAATAAAAAAGAAAATTGGAATTTGCATCCTTACATTGCTTTCATGATTGGTAAGTACTTGATTGCTAGCATAAACTGGGCAAGAACCAATTATGGCTCAAATTTGCTGGTCCAGGAAGCTCTTCAATTGTTTTCTCTTTTATGTTGTACGAAAAGAGTTGAAAGGTTTTTCCCATAAAATTACTTTTGGAGAAGTAAATGCTATTTCCTGCAAATTCTGGGAAATCCTCAGCTCTAAAAGCACATCCAAGTCTATCGTGCAGAAAAAGGAATTGATTGTTGATGTTATCAATCTCGGTCCAACAAGGTTCCATCTGGTTTCCATCTCTATTACCGATCTCCAATCGATATATACGAAACAAACAGTTTTTTTTACTTGAGTACTTTCCATACTGGCACACTCTTAGAATCCGTCGAAGTGACACGACCAAATAGACAAAAAACCCTGTTAAGCTTGGCTCTGGCCGTGGTACAACATGGAGCACGGTGCCCGTAGCAAGATCGATAACCTTTGTTGACCGTGTTTTCAGATCGCTAGCATAGAACCTCCCATCATAAAAAGTGAAGCCTGAATTATAAAAGTCACCGTGCCTACTACGAGAATGAGTATCTCGATCTCTTATTTCAGTCCATTTGTGATCGCCAGGACGACAAAAATACAAGGGGGTGAAATCTGATAATGGACTGTAAGAGATAACGACATACATTGAGCTCGGATCAGGAGATGGACCAGATGGCACACAGGAAGGAATCATAATATCTGGTGGAGTAGGCGGGAGTGAAATCTCTTCCTTTGTCAAAGGATTGAAGAGAGAACACTCACGAGTTCGCCAATTACAAGTGAGCAAGTAATTGTACGCTGATCCAATTACTAATGTGTCACGGGAGTGTGGGATATTAACCGTGCAGGTTTTTCGGGTAAGTAGAGAGTAGAAACGCAGGTAATTACCTTCTTGGAATTTATCAAATTCGTGTATCATCCAAGGAAGCTGAGGAGAGAGGTCAGAGGCCAGGACAGCACACCGCCATCTCTTGCAAACAACGCGAAAGCGCACGAAATCAGAAATGTCAGCGATTTTCTGGGAGATGAGACAAACAAGTTCCAGTGGGAGATCTGACCAATCTGTGTCTGGCAAAGTTGCGTTGTTCGAGCAGGGAATACTCGGCCCCAGTGCCATAAATCGATGTAGATGGATGGAAAGCGGCGTCTTCTATTAGTTGGGGGAGTAGATCACTTCGCGCCCGCGCGGCGATGAATTGGTAATTAATTAGGAATAGAATTAGGCAAGGGGAGGTTTTCTTTGGAAAATATAAGGAACAACGATTCGCTTCCTTCGATTCAGAGAACGAATCCTACTAATGTGTAGTGTTCTTTTATTTCCTTTTTTTTTTTTTTTTTTGTTGTTGTTGTTGAAGATGTTTAGTGCAGGCGTGCAGCCTTGCTGCCCAAGTGGCCATACGTATATATATCTAATCTAAGATTATTTATAAATTAAAACCCGTGGCCGCATTTTAAAGTTTATAAAATGCTGTGCATTTTAAAGTTTAAAATGCAGTAAAAAATAGAGTCAATTTTTTTACATTGTTATTTATATAAATAAAAAATAGTTTAAAAATTAATTATATTTGGAAATCTAAGGTAGATATATTTGGAAGTCTAAGGTAGTTCATGTCTAATCTCTAGAAAAAATAGGCATGAACTACCTTAGACTTCCAAATATATCTATCCCCTCATACGACATGCAATCTGAGCCCTCCAATTTTCGTTGATCGATCAATCTGAATATATTCTTGAAGTTTACCCTTCTTAATTAAAAGCCATGACTGCATTGGCTTTTAATTAAAAATATTTTTTTGGTTAAATATATTAAAAATAGTTGTACCAATCATCTAAGATAGTTCTTTTTATATAAAGTAGATATAAAATAAATATTTTATATTGAAAATATATATTTCTTTATATATTGATAGATTTAGCCATCAAAGTTTATCAAATGGCGGCGGCGCCTGCCCCTCATCTAGTATAAATGTAATACCGTAATTTGCTCTTTCATTTTTGGGTTTTTTTTTTATATAATAATTCACTTTCTCCACAAATAGAAGATGACATTTTATTTTTCATTTTTTCTTTTTTAAAAAATGGTCTTTTTTTTTTTTTGCTTCCTATGAGTAATTAGAAACGGTTCATGTTTTATGACCGCTTTTGTTTTTATTATATATGCCTATCACAAAGGTTAAGATGTAATAATTTATTATTAATTAAATTTAAAAATAAATTATTATTATTATAATATAAACGTAGGACAATTGACTCGGTAAATGAATGAGAATAATCATTGTAATAATTTGAGAATATATACGGTCGACTCTAGTAGAAAATAACAGCTCCATATAAATGTTGGACCAGTACCTATATTTGGTAAACATGAAGGTTTGAGGTCTTAGTAAGGAGGCTATCAAGTGATATATATATTGTCTAAATTTTGTAATACAATGTAGGTGATATAAAAAGTCATTTTGTTTTCAATTTTATCAACCTGCATTAATAGTATTGAAAGTAATAGCCGTGGTAAATTGAAGAAATCAAATTATAGACTATTCATTTTTAGTGATATAATAACCATATCACAAGTACTAAAATGAAGACATCATTTTTAAGATGCATCGCAAGTCTGCAACTTCATTCTTCTTTGATGGCATACTTGGTAGGAGGAAAAAACTATCAATGGATATAGTATGGTACGGTGGAAGATATTTTCGTACACGTACCTATTAAATTTTTTTTTTATCCATACTCTATCTGTACCCATTAAAAAATGGCTTTACCTGTACCCTACCTGTACCCGTTAAGAATTAACAGTAAAGGTAGGATAACAATATATAATGGATAATAATAATATTATTAATTTAACAAAATATATATAATGTGCTAAATAAATAATACCAAATAAATATACAGATAACGTACAACATTTAGATAATGCTTTACATATGACAAAAATCATGAAATTTATTCTCATGTCAATTGACATTCAAAAAATCTATATAACTAATTATAAATTATAATATAATAGAGTGCAAATTAATTTTTCCATCAACATGAACAAATTTCGATGAAGATTAAAACTAATACCATATTTTCATTTAATTTATTTAATAATATTAAAATTAAGCCATCGGTAAAACTTTTTATAATCATTTATCAATTAAATTAAAAATGGGGTCGTGACTCTAATCTTTTCTTCAAAGAAATTTGTAGATATTTTTGGATCCAAAAGAGAGGAACAACAGTTATTACAACATCAAGTACAAACTGGAGACCTCTCGAGCTCTCCTCCAGTGTACCGCACGCTTTACGGGGGAAAGATGCTACGTTGCAGAATCCAGATCCTATGTCGCGCGGCACGCGTATAGCGCACGGGATCTGGACTGCTCGTCAAATCTGACGGCTATAATTTTTTTCCTCTCCGTTTCCACACGAGCGTGTCCTTATCGGATTTTATTTGGTTTTATTCGTAACCGTTCCTCCGGATCCACATCCGCGTCCTTCTCATTTCTTAAGCAAATGAAAAGCCATCAAAATAAAAATAAAAAAGAATTGGAGGGACAATTGGAGAGAGTCAGGAGAAATCGCGAGAGAGGGCCAGGAGATTCAGAAATCACAAGAGGGCCAGGAGAAATTCTCTTCCAAATATATCAGTCCGTTACTCGATTTACTGTGTATTGAAGCTCTGCCTTCCTGCGAGCACTTCTCTACTAAATGGCAAGAGTGTCTAGTAGTAGATTAGCTACAATTACGATTCGGGAGTTCTCGTATGGAAATTGCATATGAGTTGTTTTACTCGCAAGTGAAAATTGAAGATGAATTAGTTATAGCTTGCTTGGTTCATGAGGAGGAAGTGCAGAAAGTTGCAACTGTTGAATTCCGATATATAAAAAAAAAAAAAAAAAAAATCTAGAAGCACATGTACCTTTAAGTTGACCCATTCTAGAATTTTTCTGATTACATGTGTTTCCCAAAAAATAATTTCTTCCTTTCCACCTTTATTCGTAAACCTCTATTTCAAAACATTTTTACCAGAAAGGCATCTGAACCACAAATAGAAGCAGAAACAGACCAACAAAATAGACAAATCAAGCGTCACAATTGTAGAAGGTGTCACACATAGTTTTTCAACAGACCAGCAGAAGAACTTTCTGCTAATTTGCTATATATTTTTCTAAACTAGTTGCACATTGAACCCTAATCAAGCAGTAAAAGAGAAATAGGTATAGAATATGCCAGGGGTATTCTTGGAACACATGTGCCAGGGTTATAGATAAAGCAATTGCCACATTGCCACTGTTGCCAACTATTTGCTGATATACACATTTTTTTGCACAATTGCGTACTGTTTTACTAAATCTATCATCCCATTACTAAATCTGTCATCCCATTATTTCAGGAGATTTGCGAGGACATTTTAACTCCAACATTAATATAGAATTCTCAAGTGGATAAGTATGGTAGTTATGCACAATTGTTAATGGTTAGTACTTTTAGAGAAAATATATAACGTTTTGAGATCAATAGTAGCATCCCTATTGATCTGTTCATGAAACACTCAATTTGGAAAATTGCATGGTTGAGAAACCCAAAGGTCCAGCGTCACAGTAAAATCAGTAAGCAGTCCCTTAATAGAAATTATATATCAGGGAGAATTATTAGTCTAACTTTCAAATTTTGCAATTACTGTTTAAAAATAAAAATATGGTATTTGTCAGTAACCGAGCATCATTTCTCTAGTAACTTCTCAAAGCTTGGTAAGTTAATAGCAACATCCAACCTAGATGGTTTGTGATGGGGACAAGCGCTCCAGGTACTCACTTGTGTTCTGCGCAGTTCAGGGCAGAGTGGCGCAGGTGCGAAAGTTTGTGCTTAATGTGTTTTCTATTGTTTCAGACTTTCACGCATAAAGTTTGCACAAATATTTGTACAAGGTCAGATTAATTTGCAGATACCTCAGTTCAAAAGATGATTTGTTCAAATTGATGGAGATCAGATCCAATTTGAGATGTCCTTCAAATCAATTAACAGCAAAAGTAGAGAATATTGTGTATTGTTAATGCAAAGAGGATCAGTTTCAATTAGAACAAATAATGAATTTACCTCGCACTAATCTTGAAGCCCCCATATTAATCATAAAAATGTTTTCAAGCCCCCATATTTTCATTAATTTAAAAAGGTTTACATTGGCTACTAACAAACTTAATAAATAATAATAAAAAAAATTATATGTCGATGTTCAAACTTCAAGGATCAAAATACAAAATTAAGCGATCCTTAGGTTGAATTTACGGGTAGAAATTCATTGGCCCAGTGTAACTTATGAAAAGAGAGAAAATTATCGATAAGACCAGTAAAAAAAAATGGTGCTTGACCAGCCAACAAGGCATATCCCAGCATCGAGGACACCCATCCAGTTGTGAGCCGTTATTTCTTAGATTCAAAATCCTAGTAGAGACCTACAGTCAAGCAATTCCAAAAATAAAAACCAAGTTAGTTCCAATAAAAAAAATACTGTACTAATTAAAAAACTATAAGCATTAAGGTAATATGGTCATTAATTTGTATAGAATATTGCGCCAGCAAGAGATAGATCTTGTGTTTCTTGACTGTTTTAAACATTTGCATCCTATGAGAGGGATAATTGTGTGAATTTCCTAAATTACCAACTAGATTATGCAAGCACCACCATTTATTGCGTCAGCAGATCAATGAGACAATGAGACAATGAGTCATTTTTCAATAGTGCACTTAATAGGAATCAAGCTTTGGGAAAACATTTGAAATTTTAAGAGTATCCGGCACCAAACTGTAAAGAGATAAAATTATATCAGCTATGGCACCTCACTAACCTCAGGACCTAACCCTCCAAGAAGATCAGGCGAAAAACTTTTACAACCTAACATTATTTATCAACTTCCACGTTAACAGTGACATACTAACATATTGTAATGAAAGTTGAAAATTTTTTTACACGCCACAAAATAAAAAAGAAAATTGGAATTTGCATCCTTACATTGCTTTCATGATTGGTAAGTGCTTGATTGCTAGCATAAACTGGGCAAGAACCAATGATGGCTCAAATTTACTGGTCCAGGAAGCTCTTCAATTTTTTTCTCTTTTATGTCATACCAAAAGAGTTGAAAGGTTTTTCCCATGAAATTCCTTTTGGAGAAGTAGATGCTATTTCCTACAAACCCTGGGAAAACCTCAGCTCTAAAAGCACATCCATGTCTATCGTGCAGAAAAAGGAATTGATTGTTGATGTTATCAATCTCGGTCCAACAAGGTTCCATCTGGTTTCCATCTCTATTAACGGTCTCCAATTGATATATACGAAATGAACAGTTTTTTTTTCTTGAGTACTTTCTATACTGGCACACTCTTAGGATCTGTCCAAAGGACTCGACCAAATAGACAGTAAACCCTATTAAGCCGGGCTCTGGCCGTGGTACAACATGGAGCACAGTGCCCGTAGCAAGATCAATAACCTTTGTTGACTGAGTTTCATGATCGCTGGCATAGCACTTTCCATCATAAAAAGTGTAGCCTGAATTTTTAAATTCGCCTTGAAAACGAGGAGGAGTGTCTGGGTCTCTTATTTTAATCCACTCGTGATCGCCAGGTCGGCAAAAATACAAGGGGGTGAGATCAAAGTCTAGAGAGTGAGAAATAACGACATACATTGATCTCGGATCAGGAGATGGACCAGATGGCACCCAGGAAGGAAACATAATCTCAGGCGGAGTAGGCGGGAGTGAAAGCTCTTCCTTTGTCAAAGGATTGAAGAGAGAACACTGACGAGTTCGCCAATTACAGGTGAGCAAGTAATTGTTTGTTGATCCACGTAATAATGTGTCACGGGAGTGCGGGATATTAACCGTGCAGGTTTTCCGGGTAAGTAGAGAGTAGAAACGCCGGTAATAACCTTCTTGGAATTTATCATATTCGTGCATTATCCAAGGAAGCTGAGGAGAGAGGTCAGAGGCCAGGACAGCACACCGCCATCTCTTGCAAACAACACGAAAGCGCACGAAATCAGAGATGTCAGCGATTTTCTGGGAGATGAGACAAACAAGTTCGAGTGGGAGATCAGACCAATCAGGCGCCTCTGCACCATCTGTGTCTGGCAAAGTTGCGTTGTTCGAGCAGGGAAGACTCGGCTGCAGTGCCATAAATCGATGTAGATGGATGGAAAAGCAGCGTCTTCTATTAGTTGGGGGAGTAGATCACTTCGCGCCCGCGCGGCGATGAATTGGTAATTAATTAGGAATAGAATTAGGCAAGGGGAGGTTTTCTTTGGAAAATATAAGGAACAACGATCCGCTTCCTTCGATTCAGAGAACGAATCCGACTGATGAGTAGTGTTCTTTTATTTCCTTTTTATTTTTTTATTTTTATTTTTTTTGTTGTTTGTTGAAGATGTGTAGTGCAGGAGTGCAGCCTTGCTGCCCAAGTAGCCATACGTATATATATAAATGTAATACCGTAATTTGCTCTTTCTTTTTTGGGTTTTTTTATATAATAATTCACTTTCTCCACAAATAGAAGAGGACATTTTATTTTTCTTTTTTCTTTTTTAAAAAATGGTCTTTTTTTTTTCTTTTTTTGCTTCCTATGAGTAATGAGAAACGGTTCATGTTTTATGACCGTTTTTGTTTTTATTATATATGCCTATCACAAAGGTTAAGATGTAATAATTTATTATTAATTTAATTTAAAAATAAATTATTATTATTATAATATAAACGTAGGACAATTGACTCGGTAAAAGAATGAGAATAATCATTGTAATAATTTGAGAATATATACGGTCGACTCTAGTAGAAAATAACAGCTCCATATAAATGTTGGACCAGTACCTATATTTGGTAAACATAGAAGATTTGAGGTCTTAGTAAGGAGGCTATCAAGTGATATATATATTGTCTAAATTTTGTAATACAATGTAGGTGATATAAAAAGTCATTTTGTTTTCAATTTTATCAACCTGCATTAATAGTATTGCAAGTAATAGCCGTGGTAAATTGAAGAAATCAAATTATAGACATTCATTTTTAGTGATATAATAATTAACCATATCACAAGTACTAAAATGAAGACATCATTTCTAAGATGCATCGCAAGTCTGCAACTTCATTCTTCTTTGATGGCATACTTGGTAGGAGGAAAAAACTATCAATGGATATAGTATGGTACGGTGGAAGATATTTACATACACATACCTGTTAAAATTTTTTTTTACCCATACTCTATCTGTACCCGTTAAAAAATGGCTTTACCTGTACTCTATCTGTACCCGTTAAGAGGTAACAGTAAGGGTAAGATAACGGTATATAATGGATAATAATAATATTATTAATTTAACAAAATATATATAATGTGCTAAATAAATAATACCAAATAAATATACAGGTAAAGTACAACGATAAGCGGATAGAAATAAGGCTAAGAGAGCAACCTTTGTGTTCTTTATTCACCAAAAAGACACAGTTATAACTTGTCATGATGACAAACAAGGTGTAAATGTTTCTTTTTTCTCAGATTTATGTGTTGATCAGTTATTTTAGAACTGATTGAGCTGTTTTTTTCTTATACACAGATTTGAGAATTTTGTTATTAAAATGTCTATGATGTAAGAGAAGTTCTTTTTAGAGAAACATATTTGCTGCATAACTGGATTTCAGAAGGTCTAATCATTGCCAACCTAAGATTGGCTGCCCTTCCTTCAATTTATAGTCTAAAGTGGTGCTTCTTTCTTTTATAGGGCAATCAAGGTACAGGCTCAGAATGGATGTTCCGATTTCAGCTTTGGTTCCTTTCTCTTTTGCTGATGCTGCCTTATATTTTTCTATTCCTGCCATCCCTCCACATAACACTGGCCAGTCCCTTCCTTCTTCTTAAACTTTTAATGTTTGCTATTCTTACAACACAACTCAATTTATATTTATTAACATTAATTGATTTTGTTTGATAAAGGATATGTGAGATGGACTTACAGGGGAAGAGCAGGACGTGTAAGTAACAATAATATGCGTATGTTTTTCCCCCTTAGTTGCAAGATTAAAGTGAAATTATTGTTCTTGAACTATACTACTTTCCAAAAAAAAAAAAAAAGGTTGAAATCCCTAGATCTTATAAACTAATGAGCACTGGCTATATCCCACCTGGTGAATTTTTAACATTTTTTAGTAAATCATAGCAATTTTTTTTTTTAAGTTTTTGTTCAATCAAATGAGATAAGATCACGGCAGATTTTATAAGGATGTAGAAGATGGTGGGTGTACTGCCACTTAAGAATGAAAGAATTTGCTGCTTTTGGCACCAAATCTTTGTGATATATCTAAATTAGAACTCCAATACTTGCATACTGTGTCTATTATATTAATAAAAGCATATGTGATGTAAGCTTCTCAATTAGGCTACCAGTACGATTTTAAATATGATGGTATTAGTTTTGTAACATTTTATGCACATTTATATTGTTGTATTGTTTCTGTTTATTTAAATTTTCTAGAAGTACAAAAAAGGAGGCTGATAAGTCGTCTTAATTTTTTTTAGCTTTATTTTAGTCACAGCAAGGAGCTGAAGGTTTTTTTTCCAATTTCCACAATTTGTCAGTAGAGTTGGGACTAATATCTGGTAATACTGTGTTGAGGTAAAAAAAATAATAGTAAAAAAAAATGAATGATGATAATATAGAAACATTAGTAAAAATATCCAAATCCATGAGGAATAAAGGATTAAGGAAAAGAATGAAAGAGAGTATGAAATAGACACAGAATTTCCCAGTATGTGCATAGAAATGTCTCCAAGAGCGTACAGGCCAAGCAAGAAGAAACATAGAGCCAAAATAGAAGAGGAGGAAGAATGGAACAGAATTCCTGCATCAACTGGACACCTTCAGCAATACAGAAACAGAGAGCAGCCGCAACAGCTTCAAAATTTCCCTCCGTACAGTATTCAGGGGGTTGGTTGCATCCGTTCCACGAAAACCACAATTGATGTGTTTGAAAAGCCATGTATGGCTCACAGATACCAGGCGCATATAGAGGAAATGAAGAGAGTGTCGCTGGGCGCTCAGTTGCGATCGAAAATTGACTCTTTCGTGAATGATAGCTGGATGATCGTGGAGTCGGTGAAACAAAAGGAATGGAAACAAAAGGGACCACAATCTACCACTCGGCTCATCATACTCCAAGCTCAACGAAAAATAAAAAAGAAGAGAAGAGAGAACTCCTAACAGAAATGGTTGGAGACGGGTTTGTTATGATAACCGCCAGGCTTCTGCTTGAGCCCTGGACCAATCAGAGGAGAGGAGCAATGCCTATATAAGGAGGATCGAAGGAGAAAGAAGGGACGTTTCCAAGAGGGGACTCTGGCTTAACAATTAGATCTAGAACTCACCCACACACACACACACGCTAGGTTAGCATTTACACAAATACTTAGCAGGCGTTGTAAAAGAGAGAAAGAGAAGCTCTAAGAAAGGATCTCTGTGAAGAAGAAAGGTAAGATTGTCCAATTAGATGAGGTTTGAAGCGTAAGATGTAAGCAATTTGTTGAATTGAAGTGAAATTTCGTTGAAATTTGATTTGATTGCAATTCTTTCGGTTCTTCTTGATTTCTTTTTGAAGATCTTGAAATCAGATTGTTAATCTGCTTCTTTTTTCTTTCTTGACTCAATTTGAAGCCATGGTCTGATGCATAGCTCAGTCATGGCGGAAATGGAGTTGATCCCTCTCCTCTCTCTCTTTTCTCTTGGTTCTCTTTAGCCTTTTCTATGAAATTCGTGAAAATTAGAGCATTTAATCTGTTTCTTTTCTCTTTCTTGACTCAATTTGAAGCCATGGTCTGATGCATAGCTCAGTCATGGTGGAAATAGAGTTAATTCACTTCTTCTCCTTCATTCCTCTCGATTCTCTTTAGCTTTTCTCCAAAATTCTTGAAAATTAGCTCCATCAGTCTGCTTATTTCTCTTTCTTGATTCGATTTGAAGCCATAGTCAGGTGCATAGCTCAGCCATGTCAGAAATGAAGTTTAATTACTGTTTTCTTCCTCCTTATCTCAATTTCTTAGGTCAATCTAATTGAACCTTACCTCCTTGCATCTTTCTTGTTTCTTCTTTAATTAGGATCTGATGAATAGCTTAGTCGTGACAAGGATTAAACTAGTCCTTCTTATTTCAGATTATTACTGCCCCTTTTATGTAGGTTTCGTATAATCCCTTTCTTTTCTATAAGTTTCTCGAATTAGCATCCCTTAATCTGTTTATGATAAGTGTTCTTTTCATAATTCCTACTATGGTCTGACGCATAGCTCAGCCATGGTGAGGTTAAGATCGACTCTTTTCAAAGATTAAACTTTCATTTACTGTCTTTAAAACTCATTTTTGTTCTTCCTTTGAAAACGATTTGGCTGATCCTTTGATCTCGGTCTGATGCATAGCTCAGCCTTGACATAGAGAAGCTTCATTAACTCTCTCATGGATGTCTTGAGCCTAGCTCAGTATCCATTGGGAAGAGTAACATCCCTCACTTCTCATGTGATCTCAAACGTAGCTGAGTCACTTTGAAGCTGAGTTTGAACATAAACTCAAGCCTACATCATACGTGGATCTGATGCATAGCTCGATCTATGTTAGATGTGAAACAGTTTGTGTTTATTCCCATTTTGGAATTAGAGTAATTATTAGGGTCTTCTTGGTAAAATCCGTAATTAACTATCCCCTTTTGTGTTAATACCGTTTCTTAAAACTATTAAGTTAATTCTTTGAAGTTCTGTGAGATCAAGTAATAACCTAAAATAATGAGGGGTTTTATTGTAAGTTTCAGCAACCATTTCATATCTTGTTAGATCAGGAATTGCTTGCATTAGGTGATAAACAGTAAGCCAAAGATAAAAAAATACAGCTTCTGGTTGTTTACAATTGTGATCTGCCTCTTTGTAATAAAGTGACTTTAATTGCTGGCCTTGTGAGATTCTCCAACAGAAGTAATAGGAAGATCAATGTGTATTTATAATTGTCATGACAGAGTTTGCCAACTGCTAGAAAGGCTTAAAGTAAATATATTTAGGTATGGTTTAGTTTATCACTGCTTAGTACTCTCGCATGCAGCCCATGAGTGAGTCAAGTATAATCCTTGAAAAGATGAGGACTAATGTGAAAAGTAATGCCGCAAAGTGATTTAGATTGGATAGTCAGATTTCAGAATGTTAATTTGATACTTGATAATCCCTATAAGTGAAATTTTATAATTACGCAAAGTGTGGGGATCTCTTTGCTAAAGTAAGCTACTGCCACAGTCTCAGAACAGTGAGATGACATTTTCGATGTACAATGGCACTATAACTCGACTATCGGTTTAATTGTATTAACATAAATGCTTATTTCTCGGGCTTTGTTTTGCCTTCCTGGTACAAATGTGTTTGACCCTAAAAAAATAACCCTGAAAACCAAATCCAAACTGCTAAATCCAAATTGCTAAAACCAAATTCAAATAGCGAAAACCAAAATTCAAATTGCAAATTGCGAAAAATCAAGTTCAAATTGCGAAAAATACAAAACAAACTCCAAAAATTCCCAAAAATTACCCAAAAATTTCCTAAGAATTATGATGAATTATCATGATTTTTAAATCCCAAAAATGTCAACAGAAACCCTAAAATCTACAAAGAAACCTCAAAAATCCACAAAATTACCAAAATAAATCTGTGAGGAATTTTGCAAAACCCATTTGAACCATTAAATTCCTTATATTTTTGTGAGTATCCTCATAAAATTTTACGCAAAAATACTCAAGGGAAGGCCTTGAAACAATTTATTTTGGTTTGGCATTAAGGAATATATGAGAAATCACTGGAAATTGAATGAAAAATCACAGAAAATTCGAAGGAGGCTGTCGGGTGCATCCGTTGGAGACAATCCAGAGCGGATTTAAAGAGGGCGCTGCTTATAAAAATTACCATCCACATTTGACTCTGAATACGCTTGGTTCATACACCGAAAGGCTTTGTAATGTATGAATTTTCACTGGCTCACAAAGAACCCAGCGCACCCAGATGAAGGGCTCGTCTTCCTCCTTGGTAAAAAGAAGAGAGCGGAAGAGGGAGCCGTGGTTTTACTGTGCAGAAGCCGGGTAAAATCGGAAAAGTCGACGACGTGGCCTCCTATGCGCCAGGGAGTGGAAACCGTGGTAAAACGTTGAGGTTAGCACATGGTTTTGCCAAAACCGAAACCCTAGCGCAGCCTATCATCAGCCACGGGATCAAAATCAGAAGATGGAGCATGTCTCGGCCATGGAAGTGTAACCCTAACCCTAAGCCTATAAAAACCCCAAAATTGGATCTGAAGAGGAGGGGAGGCGGCCACCAGACTAGGCTAGGGTTAGGCCATTCTAATTAGTGTCAATTTAGCATAAGCAAAGGGTAATTGTGTGAGGCAATTGAGCGAACACTCGAAAAAAAAGAGAGAGAAATAGAGTTGAAGGATCCTTGTTTGTAAGTTTCTGTTATGAATCAAATTAAATCGATTTGAAATGTCAATTTGAGGTCTTGCTTTCTCCTCTCTCTCAATTCAACCATCAAGTAATGATGTGTTTGAACCATAGCTGCACAGCCCCTATGAGCCATGGACTGAAGCACAGCATCAGTCATGGCCATAATGAGGGTCCCAGTAAAGATTCCCATGGAGGTTTGGAGCCTAGCTCCTCGCTTCATGAGGTGTTCTTATGTTCGACATGAAATCGGCCATGGCTGTCATGTGAGGGTTTGTAGCCTAGCTCAATTCTCTCGTGACAGTCCTAACTTGACTTGGTATGGGTCCAGAGCCTGGCTCTGGCCTAGCCATGTTCAAGGTGTTAACAAAATTCAAAAATAATGAAAATAAAGAATAAAATGGTATGCTAATCTCTACCAGCCCTATGTCTGCAATTTGTTTAAAATTTAGGACTTCAATGCATAGGTTAGTATAAGCACTGCTTTCCCTAAGCCAACTTCACATTTTCATAAAATAAAAATATACATGTATATGTTTAAATCTGACCAGAGAAGAAATAAATGAAAAATTGGGGTTTTATTTGCATAAAAATACAAAAATATGCATGGACTGCAGGTGCCATGTCTACTGGACATCAGAGGATACTCTTTTCTATTTTTGGAATTTTGCATGAATTAATAAAGGACAGCAGGGGTATTTCTCTAAATAAGTTATTTTCTTTCAAGTCTTGGACTTTTCTGCAAAACTTCTCACACAGAAAAGTCACAAGCATATTAAAGGATGAACTTGCAAATTATTAGGATTTTTTGACAAGCATGATTGATCTTTTCCATTTATTCTTAAAAGGAGACAGAAATTATATAAATAATTAAATGTGTTTTGCAGAACAAGAAATAAGTATGTATGTCAAAGTTGCCTTCAGCAACTTCAAGTGTTCTTCTTATAATCTCTGCAACTGGTTTTACAGCATTCAAGTAACTAAAACTCAAATCCTCCCAAAACAGCACCATTTGATTGAAAATGAGAAAATTAAAAATAGGAAAAGGTGCTAAATACTTTGCTCTTGTTCTTTGTGATGATTTGGACGCATGAAACAAGTTGAATTGATCAAAATTGGGCATTAAAGCAAACTCATCTGCTGTAAGTCCACTTACATGCAAAACCAAAATTCTCAAAAGTTCACTCTTCTGCCTCAATGTCTCTCGCAACCAACCATGCAACTTCAAGCTGAAAAAAAGACACGAACAAGTCAAATCTGACCTCCCGAATCTATCCCACTCATTTCTGGCACAAAAGAATGGCTCCGCGGGCCCCACGAAGAAAACTCAAATCGGACTAACATTAAGCCGAGATGTCTCAGTCCAGTTCACCTCGCTACAAGCTTATACTTACAAAAATGTCCTCAAAATGGGTTTCTATACATGCTCAAGAGTGTACTGAACCTCTCCCTGGCAGAAGAAGATGACCAGAACACTTCAAACGCCATTAATGGCCATTCGAAGCTTCTCAGGTGCCACGTGGTAAACCACGCTTCTACAGCTCCAAATAATTGCATTGGCGTGTTATCCTTGAACTGGCGAATCCAACGAACCTAACCTCGACTGAAATGGTGGCCGGAGTCGCCGTAATTTCGCCGGAGAAGAACCGGGGACCCTTTTGCAAAAAGACCAATTTCCGTCGGAGAAGAAAGATTCAAACCCGTGGATCATTTGATTTTCTGTGACAAATTATGGCGCGACACTTCGTTAAGCTGTTATATACCCGTTACAGGAAACCCGTCATCCTGTTGAATGAAATTCAAATAAAATAAAAATAATTGGAGGCCTACCAGCAGACGAAGCCCATATTTGAAATAGGCCCAAAAGGAAGAGTTATTAAGAAGGCCCAGTCAGCTGCCAACTCAGCCTCCCTTGCGCACGTGGACCAATCAGAAAATTCCAAATAATCAGAAAACTTCAAAAATTCACTAAAAATAGTATGAAACTCAGAAAAATTCAAATAAAATATCCAAAAATTTCTCAAAATCTAAACAAACCAAATTTACTGATACTTTGATATAAAATTTTGTCAAAATATTGGTCTTTTGTATTTTCGAAGTATTTTCAATGTTAAACAAATTTTATAAAATCCAAAAATGATATTAATTAAATAAAATTATAAAATGATGTACAAACTCATTTCAAATTACCAATAATAAAGATAAAAATAAATTTAAGTAATTTCAAAATAGAAATAATTTCAAAGGGATATGTTAAATATCAAATATTTTCAAAAATAAGCATGATTAAAAATATAAAAAGAAATTCTAAAAGTCTTAAATTAAAAATAAAAATAAAATGAAACTGTGACAATGGTAAAACCCAAAGATGAACTTCAGAAATTTAAAAGTCAAAACACGAATCCCAAAACCAAAGCCGAAACCTCTTCACTAGAGAAAAGACGAACTCCTCAGCAAATCAAGATCAACTTCAAGCAAGTTCAAAATTCAGAAACCATGAAACTCAAACCCAAAAGGCATAAACTTTGAAATTCAAACTCAAAAGCCGAAAACTCTGAAACTCAAATCCTTATTCTCACAAGTGGTCCAAAATAGCCATGAGAACTCCCAAGTTTTGTTTCCACAAGCGACCCAAAATAGTCCCGGAAACCCTTTCTCACAAGTGACTCAAAATAGTCCCGAGAAACTCAAATCAAATCCAAAAAGGCCCAAAATAGCCATACGAAACCAAAATCAATTCCAAATTCCACAAAGGCCCAAAATAGCCTTAAACAACCCAAACTCAAATCAAATCCAAAAAGGCCCAAAGTAGCCATACGAAACCAAAATCAATTTCAAATTTCACAAAGGCCCAAAATAGCCTTAAATAACCCAAACCAAATCCAGATCCAAATGGCCCAAAATAGCCTTGATAAAATCAAAATCCAAATCCTAAAAAGGCCCAAAATAGCCTCAGGACTGAAAACCACACTCCGACATAAGAAACCAAATCTGTTCCAAACGAAAATCTAGAATTAATCAAGCGTCCTCAATTAGGTCCCGTCAATTAGGTTTGGTACCATCAATTAAGTCTGATTTAAACTAAAAATAATAGAGGCCCCATCTAAACACAAAAATCATTTTAAAGACGATTTTCCTAGCCTATTGCATATAATTCTTTAGATCCCTTAATCAGAGGTTCCCGTAGGCAACTACGGGGTAATTAACAGTAGGGGCTTGCGCCTGCTGGAAAGAAAAGACCCGCGAAATTAATAAACCCTCGTAAGAAGCGACTATTGTTCAGGTTCTCTTGTTGTCAAGAGATACTCAGCATAGAGATCGAACCTTAAGGGGGGTGAATCTAAGGCTTGTTCTAATTTCTCGAGGAAAACCTTTCATTCTTCGAGGAATGACGAAAAAGACCACACAAAATGTTAACATAGTTGTTGATTAGGGAATATTACATTTGATCAAATACGGATATTTGTAACTTCTGAAATTTTGATTGATAGTACAAGGGATGTATGTGCATGAGAAAGTATGTTGTGATTAGCAACACTGATGACTCCCTTTTCACCAGCCCATGAATATCATCAATTTAGCTTGGGTTATAAAGAAGTAAGATGGGATTAGACACACACTAAGCCGTATTCTCAATATACAAAACTAAATGAAAAATAGGTCGAATGTCTCGAATATCTTCTTATGTGTCTCCAGTACCGGATTTCTGTACCACCGTCCCACTCATTGGCTTACCTACCTAATCAGATCAACGCAACAAAAATTGAATGTGCCCTTGTACCCTTCTTTGCGTGGCGATTCGGATAGAGTCAGCCTCGTCAGTTGCACCGACGGCCATTGCCGGAAACTCGAATTAGAAAACTGCAGGGACTAAACCGAAGAAGTATCTGTTACTAATTGCCGAAGGCGACGCGACAAAAACGGGAACCATCATCGTCTTTCTCTCGGCCTCACGATGTCATGGGTGTCCACCTTAATAATTGCGATGGCCGGAAGCGATGTCGGATCCAAACCCGCTATCACGCGAACCCGTCTCCGTTACCTTTCGAAGCTCAGCGCGCAAGGATCTTTCTGATCTTTTGTGGCATTATAATCATGAAACCCATGTGTTCGACTCCTGCTGACTGATGGAATGTCAAAATGATATAAGTGGAGAAACTTCGACTGCAGCAACAAAATCCCATCTCTAAGAATAGGCCCAAGAAGAATAATCGAGGGAGGCCCAGCGAATTGTTCATATTCACACAGCCCATTGATATGGACCAATAGGAAAATTAATAAATCAAAAGAAACTTCAAAAATCCATTAAAAATAGAAAGAAACTCAGAAAAATATAAATAAATTATTCATAAAATTCTAAAAATCTAAATAAATCAAATTCACTGATACTTTGATATGAAGCTGTGTCAAAGTAGTGGTCTTTTGTACTTTAGAAGTATTTTCGCTGTAAAAATAAATTTGGTAAATCTTAGAAACATAATAAAATCATTTAATATTCTCTTTTAACAAAATCCCTAAAACAAAAGCTAAGTATTTTACAAAATATAAAAGATCTCAAAGATGATATTTTCAAGAGCTAAGTATTTTCTAAATACAAATATTCTCAAAGTTACAAAAATCAAAATAATAAACTCACTGAAACGTCTTTTAATAAAATTTTCAAAACTGAAACCTATCTTCGAATAGTAAATGATTTCATGACTAGTATTTTCAAACTAAAAAAGGAATTTCTAAAAAATCAAAAGTATGAAAGGACAAAGTGAATAAAAATATAAAATCACCAATATCCAAAGAGAAACGTCAGGAAATTAAAAAAGTCAAAACGCGAACCCAAAGTTAAAGCCGAAATCTCTTCGTTTGAGGAAAAGTCCCTCGCTGGGGTTGAGAGCAACCTCAGATGACTTGAAATTGGATTTTTATCGAATGACCCCCTTGTCTGAAAAACTCAAATTTTGTTCTCATAAGAAGCCGCTAAAGGGCCCAAGAACCAACTCTTATCAAGAAGGCCGCCCAAGAGGCCCCTAGGGTTGTAAAAGAACCAACTCTCCTTTAAGAAGGTCACATAAAGACCTCGAGGGTTGTAAAAGAACCAATTCTTGTTAAGAAGACCGCTGAAAGGTCTCTAGAATTGTATCCTTTTGTTCTCGCAAGAAGCCGCTAACGGACCTGAGAACCAACTCTTATTAAGAAGACCGCCCAAGAGGTCCCTAGGGTTGTAAAAGAACCAACTTTCACAAGAAAGCCGCCCAAGAGGCCCCGAAGGTTGTAAAACTCCTTTCACTCTCACAAGAAGGCCAGCCGTTGCCCCGAGAGCTATCCGATAACTTTAATCGATATTGAATAACCTTAAATGACTCTAAGACAACTTTGAACAAATATAAAGAATCTTAATCAACTTAAATCAACCTTAAGCAACTTTCACCAATTTCAGATAATTCTAAATGACTTTTAACAACTTTAAACAATCCTAAACGACTCCAAGACGACTCCAAATGAAGAGCTCTTCTCTCCAAGCGAAAACTAAAACTAATCCCTCCTTTAGAATCTTTAGAATTTTAGGAGTTCCTTAATTGAGTCCCGTCAATTAGGTTTGGTACCGTCAAGAAACGATTCTTCCTAGCCTATTACGTGTTTTCTTTAGACCCCTTAATCAGAGGTTCCCGTAGAAAACTACGGGGTAATTAACAATAGGGGCTTGCGCCTATTGGAAAGAAATGACTCGCAAAATTAAGAAACCCTCGTAAGAAGCGACTCTTGTTCTTGTTCTCTTGTTGTTAAGAGATACTCGGCACAGAGATCGAACCTTAAGGGGGGTGAATCTAAGGCTTATTTCAATTTCTCGAGAAAACCCGTTCATTCTTCGAGGGATGACGAAAAAGTCCACACATACTGTAATAGGTATAATAAATAAATTAATGCACACTGCCAATAGCCGCTATGAATTCACCAAAACTAAGAAGCATTCTCTACTGGTGATACTGGGCTGGGTTTTTCTTTTTCCAATTGGTGCAATGGTCACGATGTACTTCAAGAGCCATGACCATCCACAGTGGTTCTATGGCCACGTTTCAATCCAGATGGTTGGATTTGCACTGGACCTTGCCAAAATTGTCATCAGGTTCGACTTGGATAGATCAGGAGTTGACCACTATGACACACACACTCGGGATTGTCGTATTAGTCTTAGATTGTTTCCAGGTCAGCACTTTGTTTGATTCTAAATTGCAATTTGCAAAAGGGATTAAATTTTCCACATATCTTAATCCAATAATTTGAAAAAAAAAATGGTACTTGCACTCTCCATTTTGTATTGGTTTGGTACCCAAATACTTCAACTTCAAGTCATAAAATGTAGAAAAAAAAACCAACGGCAGTGATGAATTTTATTAAAAATTTCAAAATTAACATTATTTTAGGAACTATTGGTGGTTCTTCTAAAATCATCAAACATTATTTTCTTTGATTGTGCAATTATGATTCAGTCAGTTATTCATGCAATATTGAATCAACTCCAAAAGTAACTAACTTTATTATAAACCATTTTTTATTTGTGTTTTGATTTAACTTTTGTCTCAATTAGCAGCTATCAAGTTCGTTCAAATGTAATTGGAGACTAATCATGATAATTGAAAAGAGGTTTTAAATGTTGTAATTTCTGCCTTTTTATTCAGGAATTGTGTTGAATCAAAGATGTAATTTGATTCCACAAGGTAACATAGGAATAATCGGTATTGAATGTGTTTCTGATTAGGTCTCTCTAATTGGTCTATGTGTAACCAGAATGAAATCATAATTCATTGATTCCTAAACTACCCCTACACTCATATGATTTGGTATTGGCTAATAAGACCTCAAAACATGTTAATCGGTTTGATATTCAAGATATGGATAATTTTTGCTCTAGCTTGGAATAAACACAAGATAAACATACTTTCTACCAGTATTTAGTTCCTTATGTTGGGTGATATGGAATATCAGAAAAAGTACATTTTTCAATAATACTTATGTTAAATCCGGATAGTAATCATGTTAGAACAAGTGAAGAATAAGGTAATAGCTTGGATCCTAGGGAATGGAACTTAATGCCCCGGATGAGATGTCCTGTTGCAACATTAGAAGACCCAACTAAAACATGGTACTGAATTTTTCCGCCAATATGACTGGAACAATGCATTTCTTTTGGGACAGAAGCTTTGAATCTTTCTTTGCTTGGATCTACATATGATTCATTTTGAATTATGATTTCAAAATCTTAGGAATCAATGAATTATGATTTCATTCTGGTTTTTGCATTAGTTTGTTCTATGATTTTTGTATTAGTTTGTTTCTGCGATGTTTAGAGATATTTCCAAAATCTGGTATACCGGTATGAGACTGGCCCATTTGAGATGAGATGAGGTTTATCTGGTTGTCTTTAGGTTTATAAAGTTTGTTTCATGAATGAGACAAGGTGATCATGTAACCTTTTTGTAAAATGTAACTTTTCTTCTTTTTCTTTCTTTATTTATTTCTTTCAAGCTAATTGGAAGTAGGTAATTGACGTTTTACAAATTTGATTTTAATTCATTATGACTAAGATTTATAATTCATTCCTTCTGTATTTTGTACAGCGAAAGGGAACATCTCAAAAGAATATGATTTTTCTTATGTTTCTTTTTATTCAGAATTTGTATGTTTTCTTTACTCTTATTGAACTAAATCAAATCCCATACATAGCATTTTATGAAATATGAGATTTGAAAATTTTATCAGTGGTCTTTTAGTAAATAAAGAAAGTTCTTTTATTTTTTTGCTGCACTCCAGTACCCCACTATCTACTTTTATGGGCAGCATTGTGAACTTTGTAGCAATCCTCCATAGCTCTTTATATTTGTAACTCTAAGGGGCAGCTTATTTAACTACAAGTACACGCAGTTGTAGGGCTGTATGAAAATTGAAAAAATGAATTGATAGAAATATGTCAACAAGTATGCAGAAGATAACCTTTTTTTTTTTTTTTGGAGATATTCCAAGTTCATATGTAGTGCTAATGCTTTTTTTTTCCTATCAATTTTTGTTTTCTATTTTATGCTTAATGGAACAATTATTATATTTCTACCTTTGTGTTAACATTGACTTGCACCACATGAATATTTAATGCCCGTACAAAAAGGGTCAAATCTGCGTAATATAAAACATTAGTCGAAAAAAGAATTTTTAAGTTCATTCTTTTTGTCTAAAAACCTAAAATAAAAGACGTAGGTTTTGCAAACCAATAATATATATACGGCGAAGCCGCTACTATACACCTAGTATATATAAATGTATAATACCGTAATTTGCTCTTATTTTTTTGGGTTTTTTTTTATATAATAATTCACTTTCTCCACAAATAGAAGAGGACATTTTATTTTTCAGTTTTTCTTTTTTAAAAAATGGTCTTTTTTTTTTTGGCTGCCTATGAGTAATTAGAAGCGGTTCATGTTTTATGACCGCTTTTGTTTTTATTTATATATATGCCTATCACAAAGGTTAAGATGTAATAACTTATTATTAATTAAATTTAAAAATAAATTATTATTTTTATAATATAAATATAGGACAATTGACTCGGTAAATGAATGAGAATAATCATTGTAATAATTTGAGAATATATACGGTCGACTCGTAGAAAATAACAGCACCATATAAATGTTGGACTAGTATCTATATTTGGTAAACATGAAGGTTTGGGGTCTTAGTAAGGAGGCTATCAAGTGATATATATATTGTGTCTAAATTTTGTAATACAACGTAGGTGATATAAAAATTCATTTTGTTTTCAATTTTATCAACCTGCATTAATAGTATTGCAAGTAATAGCCGTGGTAAATTGAAGTAATTAAAATTTATACTATTCATTTTTAGTGATATAATAACCATATCACAAGTACTAAAATGAAGACATCATTTTTAGATGCACTGCAAGTCTGCAACTTCATTTTTCTTTGATGGCATACTTCGTAGGAGGAAAAAACTGTCAATGGATATAGTACGGTATGGTAGAAGATATTTTCATACCCGCACCGTGCCTGTTAAAATATTTTTTTATCCATACTCTAACTATATCCGTTAAAAAAATAACTTTACTAGTACCCTACCTGTACCTGTTAAGAATTAACGATAAGGCTAGTATGACGGTATATAATGGATAATAATAATATTATTAATTTAACAAAAAAAAATATAATGTGCTAAATAAATAATACCAAATAAATATACAGATAAAGTACAACATTTAGATAATACTTTACATATGAAAAAAAATCATAAAATTTATTCTCGTATCAATTGACATTCAAAAACGGGAAAATTGGACGTATACCCCTCTAATCTTCTCTAATTGGAAATATACCCCTCTAATCTTTGAATTTAGATATTTACCCCTCAAATCATGTTGGTTATGGATATTTACCCTTACCAATATTTTTTTCTAATTTTAAAATACGAAAAATCATTTTTTAAAAAATTCAGACAAAAATGCCCTTATCTCTCTTCCCAACCTTTCATGTTCTAGCGTACATCCTTTTTCTTTTCCACTGTCCAATAACAACTGTCAAATTCCTACTGATCTATGGATCGGAGGAAAGAATGGATTAAAAGAAATCAAGTCTTGTGACGAGCAATGGATGCATAGGCGCGAGTTTGATCACTTTTTAATACTTCATTGCGAGTTTAATTTAAAGTATAACTTATTCCTTTGTGTTAGGAGGTATTGATTGGAACTTCACGAAGATCTTGGGCTCTGAGATATAAGCTTGACAATTTTGCGGTATCATATCTAGCAAAAGAAAAGACCATCTAAATTAATGGACTTGGGCACATGGTGGTGATTTATTTTTTGTTTCACTCAAATAAATCAGTTCTATTCGGTCAATTTTTAATTAGACAATGTCTATTGGAAAATAGAGGAAAATAAAGGCACACACGCTAGAACACGAAAGGTCGGAGAGAAATAAAGGGAATTTTTGTCCGAATTTTAAAAAATTGAATTTTCGTATATAAAAAATTAGAGAAAATATTGGTAAGGGTAAATATCATAATCAACAAGATTTGAGGGGTAAATATTCAAATTCAAAGATTAGAGGGACATATTTTCAATTAGAGAAGATTAGAGGGGTATACGTCCAATTTTTTTTAACTAATTATAAATTATAATATAATAGAGTGCAAATTCATTTTTTCCATCAACATGAACAAATTTCGATGAAGATCAAAACTAATACCATATATGTTTGTAAAATTTTATCCGTTAGATAATAGGTACGAAATAGTCCTTGTCCGTACTCGTACTCGTTAAGTTAACAAAAATTTTTCTTTGCCCATACCTATACCGTTACTCTAGCGAAAATAAAACCTTACCCATACCCGCCTTATCGAATACAATACGGATAGGGTAAATGAGTAAACAGGTTTTATTGACAGCCCTAGAAGAAACTTTCTTAAGCTCTTTAATGAGGAATAGCTTAACAGACAAGGGAGGAATAAGCTTCCCTTAGGAGAAGAGCTTATATCAGCAAAATTGATGGAATAATTTATTTCACGGTGGGCCCTATTGCGTATTGGTCTCAATTTTTAAAAAAATGTCACTAATTTTGATTATTAATTATAATTAATATATTATAATATTTGAGTTAGACTAAAATCAGTCGCGACTGACGGATGAGACCGTCAACTATGGTGAAATCTCAATTTTCGAGATTCTAGCAGTCGATCCGAACCGTTCAATGTGTTCTCCATATTGAAATCTAGTTGGATACCAAAATTCACATTTTTCTGAAATTTTTTAGTATTTTTTTGGTATTTTACAAAATACTTAATCTAAACAATTCTAGACCCTTCAATAACAATGATTTTTAAAAATCTCAAAAAAATAGTAAAAAAAAAAATAGAAAAATGTAAAATTTGGTCTCCAATGAGATTTCAATATGGAGAACACATTGAACGGTACGGATTAGCCATTAGAATCTCAAAAGTTAAGATATAATGACGGCTGACGGGTTCATCCGTCAGTCGTGGCTGATTTTAGTCTACTTCATAATATTTTAGATTACAAAATAAATTAATAAATTATTAAAAAGATTATTATTTTTTTATTGTAATTATAATTCTCATTAAGATTATAATTACTGCAGCAAAAAAAATAATAAAATATTAATTCATACGATGATGATAATAATAATAAAAATAATAACAATATCAATTATTATTATTAGTAGTATTATCACAACCTCTATCATTAAGAATAACAATTATAATTATTATTATGATATTTATTTATTTATATTATATTCCCTTATTGTGATTTATAAGTCATCGGAAAAACTTTTAATAATCATTTATCAATTAAAAATGGGATCGTCACCCTAATCTTTCATTCAAGGAAATTTGTAGATATTTTTGGATCCAAAAGAGAGGAATAACAGTTACAACACCAAGCACAATCGTATCCTTTAGTTACTGTTTTTACGTTACCAGAAACGGAACAGAAATGAAACTGGTGTGTTTCGTTCCGTTTCAGCACGTTTGACACCTCTAACCGTAAGCTTTGCGGGGAAAGATGCTATGTTTGCAGTCTTGCAGACTTGCAGTATAAAACTAGACAAACAAATCGTCATTTCGCAGTGTAATTTCTCTCCAGCAAATTGATTCTTGTGTTGTGTGCAGCACAGAGATTGCCAAAAGAAGAGATGTGCAGAACCAAACCCACTTTATATTTCCACCGTTTTTCGACGGTGGTTCGTTTCTAGAATTAAAACATGTTTTCATTTTTTACGTTGATTAGACATTTGTAAAGTTCTTTGCAATTGTATGGAAAATGATATTTATTGACAATTAAAAAATAACAAATTCGTTATGAATATTTTTAGTCAACCAAAGTGCAATAATTATTTCGGAATTACCAGCTCAAATAATCACAAACAATATAAAGTTCTACTTGGGAACAGCTCGTATTGCGTATATATAATAAAAAATTTGCCTCCTAACTTGCAACTCTTGTGATCTTGTCAACCACTTTGGGGAAAAAAAAAGTTTACGATACCTTCTAGATATTCTACGAATTAAAACAGTAACTAAAGGATACGATTCTTCGTATTCAATACCGCGATCCTACCAACGTGATTAAATCACGGTTAGAATAGGCAAAAATGTCCGTAAATGATAATTGTCGTATATAATTTTGTCATGGCTTCAACAAAATTAACACATTAAATAAACAAAGTAAACATATATATATGATCAAAGTAAAGGCATACAAAAAAATAAATTTTGTCATCACTTATTTAGATTTTTATATGTATATTGAACTTATTTATTTGTATATGTTCGCTTTGATCATTTATGTGTTTATCTTGTGTATTTTACGTGTTCATTCTATTCACATGATGACAAGCGATGACAAAATTGCATGTGACAATAAGCAATTTCTATTTTGATGATGTCTGAGTTAAGAGATTGTTCATAAAATTTTTCAAAGCCCATTTATCCACATTGATATTTGATATCGACCCATGCTATGCTTTAAGCCCATTTACCTGCTAAGTCCTTCAATGGGTTGTCATACTAAGACTGTGCTCCAAAATGTCATGAAGAGAATAAGGGGAGGGGAGATGAGGGAAGGATAGATTAGAATCCGAATTTGCTGTTGCGCGACAAATGGTGTAGCGCACGTACGAGCCGTCTGATCTTGATCGGACGGTTAATTTTTTACGGGCCTATCAATCTAGGTTACATGCACGGGGCTCCCTTGTCCATTGGATCTTGATCAGACGGCCAGCATGCCGCGCTACACCATGTGTCGCGCGGCAGCGGATCTGAATTTGATAGATTAAGGGAGATGGGATTAATTGTTTATTTGCTCAAAGTCTAGGCCAACGAAAAGAAAAAGAGAGATACATAATTGGACTATTTTGCCCTTATATTTTGTAGAACCATTTAAGATATAAGATATAATGGACATTTTCGTCAATTGATCAATTAATCCAAGCTCACCCCAAAATCGGGTGACTTAAATTGGGCTGTTGGAGATGTGAATCTCACCCAGGCTCATCTAACCTCCCTCTCCATAAAAATTCTGGAGCGTGTGAATGCCTCCCCTTAGCCAGTTTAATCCCCTCAAATTGGATTGTGGAGCACAGCCTCAGTGTTCAACACTTCAAGCCTGTCGGACAAAATTTTTTTTTTATTTTTTTATACAACAGGTAGCGACTACCAGTTAATTGTCGGTCAATTTTTACAGGAACGATTGAAAGTTAGTGGCGTAGTATTATAATGTTCGATGCGGGACATTAAAATAATTAAAAGTTAAAATGATAATAATTTTATATTATTATTGTTAATATAATGATGGCATCAAAAAGTTGAAACTTTTAATTATTCACACTTTTATGGACATCATCAAATATATAATTTCTCATGACAAATGTCCATATTAATATGAAAGTACATACAAAAATATTGGATGGAAACAAATGCGGGACATTACACCCAAATAGGTGCACTTAATTAGATCCTCCTATAATTGAAAGCATTATATCAAATTTTTATTGAGTAATTTCTGTGTATTATAACTTGCCCTTTTTGTGATGTATATTGGGCGAAGAGCTCAAATGAAAAATCAGACTCTTTTCCTAGACAAAGCAAAATCACATCCCTAATTCCAATTGAAGTTTCTGTGCAAACCTATAACTTGGGGAGCCACGATGAGATACCCATGAGAGAGTTTTCTTTTTTTTTTTTTAAATATTGACTCATGAGAGTTTTTTTTTTTTTTTTAATGTTGACTCATGAGAGTTTTTTTTTTTTTTTTTTTTTATAACCGCCCGTAGGCTGACTCATGAGAGTTGAAAGCTAGCTAGGTCCTAGAGCATGAATAGGAATTATTAGGAAGAAGACAGGAAGCATGTATTTAAGGAGCCTGATACGAGCTATCAGCTATGCATGCTGTAGTTGTCCCTTTTCTTTCTCTCTGTAGCTAGATATGTCATTCAATGCACAAATCTGATCTTCACTTTCTTCTCTAAAGACCTAGCCTGTTCAGTTTGTCAATTTACGATCATTAATAAAAGAAGAATGTTAAGTAAAATGACCTGTAAAGCGTGCAAGTGAGCAAACTCCAACTGTAGGTGTGTTTGGCAACACATCCGAATAGCTTATTCAAGATTTGGAATAAGCTTTTCTCTCTTCTCTCTCCTCACTCCTCTCTCCTCTTATTCGGAATAAGGACTAATTCCATCTATGGGGTCGAATAAGAATAAGATTTTGAATAAGTCCTTATTCGGAATAAGGCTTATTCAAAACACGTTTGTTATCATCCCGAATAAGTCTTATTCGGAATAAGACTTATTCAAAAGCAAACAAACACACCCAATTGAATGCCTCTCTCTCTCTCTCTCCCACGGCCTGAAAGTACTGTGCACTGTAGCACCAGCATGTAGAAATTGTTCTCACACACAACATATGTTCGAGGCACAATTAAGGATTTATATGATGAATATAGAGATGGATGTCTTTATAGTTTAAACAGAATTACAGGCCTTACCACGTACAACAGAAGCCTATATGAGGATACCACTGAAGGGACGTTTGCCTTTTCAGAGAGAAAAAGCTGTTGTGAGAGAGAGAGAGAGAGAGTTTGTGATCATTCTGGGTTTAATTACTGATGTGCACATGGACATCTGATTGGACACAACCTGGGTAAATAGTTTTTGACTTCCACTGCGTGCCACTAGGCCAAAACTGTGTTTAATTTCATTCATTTAAGCCACATATGGTTAAAGTCAAAACAGAAAATGTTTTACTACATGTTTTAGTTTGTGTAGAATGAGAAGTAGATTAAAAAGAAAACTAGAACTGTAAAGTACGGAAAGAGCTTTAATTTGTCAATGTTTGAACAAGTTTTGTTTAATGTCCTTATTCTTTTTTGGTTTTTGGAAGAAGTAGTCCTTTTTCTGATCCTTCAGACCTTCACATTGATTTCCCTATCTTTTTTTTTTCTTTGTTTTCGGCTTCTTTTTTTCTGTGTTGGTAGATGTATTTAAGGATGTGGTTCATGAATCATGATTGATGGCTCACAGGCTCAGTCATAATTGTTCATGATTTCATATGCTTTTTCTTTGACTTCATCTTTAAATGCGCCAATCTTTTACTTCCAAATTTGTGTACATATACACAGAGAGAGAAAAAAAGGCGCATTTGATTCATGTAATATATTAGTAACTGTCCCTCATATTTATGCTCCCTTTTGCAGTTTTGCCTCAGGATATTGGTTTGGCTTTTGATGCGAAGCGGATGAGTGGAAGGGGATAGATGAGAGAATAAATGCAGGGGCTTCTTTCCCTCTCCGTTATGTAATGACCATGATCTCCATTTATAAATTATAATGGCCATTATTTGTATTACGAAAACCTTAATGGGCTAAATTGCGTTTTCAATAAATGGACGAATGTAGCAAACAGTGGCTTACACCAAGAAAAGTAACGAATATTAAAACTTGAGAAATAATATATGCCAGTGATCCTGCATTGATATATATACACAAATTAATGCAGTGGGTTTGTTTCTTGATTCTTCCAGAATCTATTAATTAGCATTAATTTAGCAAGATTCATTGTGTTCTCAGCAAAGACTACAGGACGGTGCAAAACAGCAATATGAAGGTAACACAGTTGAGTTGACCACCGTTGAGTGGCATTTTGGGGCAACGTACTGTACAGTTATAATGTGTTCTGCCCTGAACTGTAAAAAAAATATTATAACATATATTTTCACTTACAAAAAGATAATATTATTTTTTTCAGTCAGTTATAATGTGTTCACTCTAGCGCTTGCCTGTATTTGTTTTATCTTCTGCCAAACACTGCAAAATATATATATATTGCTGCCCCCTCAAACCGGCCCATCAATTAATTAATTAATAACCATTTATCTTTATGACGACGAACAAATAAATTTTTGTGGGAAATAAATAGGGGGAGGAGAGAGCGCGCATTACAAGGGGTATATTTAATTATATATTCATATATGCAGTAAAGAGTTCCTCAAGTTGAAATGATGATTGATGTGACTTGGTCAACCACAAACTTTTAGAAACTACAAAGGATCGTTTCATCGATCAATCAGGCGGCCTGTCAACGGCAGTCCGTCATTTGTTATGCCGTATAGCTGAAACGAAACAATTTTGTTTCGTTTCAATAACGAAACAGAAAATGAAATATCAAATTGTACCGTTTCAATCGTTTCAGCCTCATTTCAAACTGTTATATGTGTAATTTTTGAAGTGGGACGAATAATGAAACGAAATTTTGTGCCATTTCAAAAACGAAACAGTTAACAAAATGGATTATTATACCGTTTTCCTTAACGAAACGCAAACGGTTTGGAGGTGTTCCGTGTTTTTTTTAAGACGTTTGACAGGCATATCGATAATCTTGAGTTTTTAGTAAAAGATTCACATTCTTTCTTCTTGGTTTCTACAACTGTCACAAAAGGCTTTTATTATCATATATTATATCGTCTGTATATTGGATACCTCAATAACTTCGAAATCTATTTGACTTCTAGATTGATTTTCCATGTAAGTTGTGGTATGATAGTCCGTGAGGCATGCATGTTGAGGAATAATTAACAAAAAGTCAGTGATCCAGAAGAAAATAATACCCATGCTGTAGCAAACATAATGAAACTTTTTATATGCATTTTCGAGCTGTCAATGTTAGGTCAATCTATAAATATATAATTTTATGTGTTCTAAAATTCATTAATTTTGGGGCAATTGGAACTTTCATTATTTGGAAAATTAATTTTATAATGGATAAAATCTGTTAACTACAGAAGAATAAAAGCGACCAATGGAGGAAAAAATATCATGAAATAACATATGAAATTATAATTAATTTTTAACTAATTTAAACAATTCACAAAGTTCCTGAAAAGATTTGGTATACCATATGTTCAAGGGATATATTGACAGATTGTCAAGTATCATCAAAGAATCGCAAACATATATATCGTTCTCGCGTTATTAAGGGGGAAACAAAATTGAGAAGTCTAATGCTGTATTCGGGATGCGCATACAAAGAAACTAAATACTAGAGAATTAGGGCCTCAAAGAGAAACAGTATATATCGCTGGATCCAAGGTTAAAGAATAAAGAATAGATCCAATCTACTATAAATGTAAACTAAGTGCTAGCTTGTATATATATACACCATGAGAAAAAGAGCATGCATGAATGAATAGCATCAAAAGCTTGACTAGCTAACTCTTTTAGTAAAAATTAATCCCAAGGAAATTTCATAGTTTAATTACTTGCATAACAAAGTTCGCTTTTCATGAAACGCACGTAACGGGTATATCCGTACATATCCAGAAATGATAAGTGTCATCTGTTGCCATCGCTGAACACAAAATGAACACATAAAACAGACAAGATAAACATATAAATGATCACAGTGAACACTTATAAACAAACAAATAAGTGTTGTCATCTTTTGTTTAGATTTTTATATGCGCATTCAATTTATTTTTATTGAACTTATTAATTTTTATGCGTTCACTTTGATCAATGTATATGTTCATCTTGTCTATTTTATGTGTTCACTTTCTATTTAACGATGGTATGGGATGGCAAAACTGCAAATGGCAGTAATCAATTTCCATATCTGATGATTATACAAAATGCATGGATGATACATGCATGTGCTAATGAAATATTCCGGGAACAATGTTTTTGCAACAACATTAAGCAACTTATAATATTTTTTTTATTTAACGGCGCTGAGTAATAAAAAAACTGCTAATGGAAGTAATATGTTATAATTAATAATGAAAAAGCAGTAGCTTTACCAAATTGAACAAAAGAACTAGATCATACATACACTACTGTTCAACTTTTAAGTCAACAAAATAAATAAGAAATACTCATCAGAAAAATGTTCTTTTTTTTGTGGGAAAAATGGTGATATTGGCAACACAATATCTTACTTTTTTATCTGTTCAGAACTTCTACCCTTTTCCAGTTTCTTGTCTAGTTCTTTTAGCACTTTCATGTTAGACCTGCATATATGAGCAAAAAGTCTCCAACTTAATTAGAAAGGTAACCAAAAAGTCTCCAGCTTTCAGACCTACAATCTGAAAGCTGCTTCATATATAAAGTTTCGAAATGTAACAAATTAAGATGTCCAACTATTTTAGAAAGGGGTACATGAAATTTTTTACCATATGATCTTGGCTATATATTCTCCACAAGCCTTGTGATTGAAATACAATATTCTTAATGTCTACTTCTAGAAAAACACTATTTTTGGATTTTTCAAGTCAACAATGCATGGCTAAATATAATGCGATTTTTTTTCAACTGTTATCACATTGCATTAGGCCATAGCCGTTCAAAATTTGACAAATCCAAATTAAATATTGAGCTTAATTCAATGACTAAACTATATAAAGGTATTATTCATCTATTATACGATAACAAAAAAATTGTGTTGGTAACAATTGTAATACAAAATATTATTGTAGCATTTACACCACGAACTGTTGATTTTTTTAACGTTGTAACGGAATAGAATTGAGATCTTACAAATATTTCTTCTCTTTTCTCTTTAGTTTAATTGCACTTGAATTGCTTGTGTTTTGTGATTGGTAAATTTTTTTACTTGACCAAAAATTGACCAAACCGGTTTAGAAACTTGAAATTGTGCCTATTCACCCCGCCCCCCCTCCGGCCATTAATCAGGGACAACAATAATAATTATCGGTTTATTTGTATTTCAATTATTATTTGTTATAACTAGACATGACAGTTGAAGCTTTGCTGCGCTATATTTTTTAGATTGAAGAACAATCCAATCTATTTCGTCAAACTTGCTAAAACTTCTGATGCACAATATAAAAAATCTGCCGTAAAAAAACTTACCAAAATTTATAGACAAAAATTTGTAAGTTCAAAATTAGTAATTTCTGCCATTGAAAGTCTTTATATAAACTTGGCATAAATTTTCTGCCAAAAAAAAACTTGCTAAAAGTAACTTATGGCATAAATTCAGATCGATCGGTCAGTGAAAATTGGAGGGCTCAAATCGCATGTCGTAGGAGAGAATAATTTTTTTTTCTATAGATTAGGCATGAATTACCATGGATTTCCAAATATATTTAATTTTAATGATTGGTACGACTATTTTTAATTTACTAGCAAAGATGCTCTCATACATGGACAAATAAAAAAAATAAAATAATGTTAGAAAATTAAGAAATAAAGATATGTTGCTCAATCTATCAAAAATACAGGTAATTATGTTCCTCAATTTGTTTCCTTGTTAGTCGGGGAACCAAAATGTATTGTTGCTTCATCTGGCGATTGATATCCAACCACAGATCAAATTGATTGAACGGAAGAAACTCGTGTTAGTACGCTAACACCTCTTGGATCCATACATTTATAAGTATATATAATAGTAGAGATAGAGATTTAACCAAAAACAACTAGTTTTAATTGAAAGCCAATAGCGGCCACGGCTTTTAATTAATAATATAGATATAGATGCCTTGAAAAGAGATATTAATTACCTGATAAAAAAAACATTGAAAAAAGTATATCAAAAAAAACTTTTTCCTTTGTATAAAAATAAAGGAAGCTTTTACCTTTCAAATTATAAAAAAAAAACTTTGAAAAAAATATATCAAAAAAAACTTGATTCTCAAACCTGTGATATATACATATATCAATATTATAATTGCTATCGCTAGTTTGGAGTACTAAAACTAAACTAGTTAATTCTTGTTAATTATTCGTCTGGAAGATCCGCGCAACTGTAACTTGTATTGAACTTATTTTTTGCCAATTATGATTACTTGGAACTTGACAATAGTTTGTGATTTGCTATAGTAAACAATTAACATTTATATATATATATATATGATCCGACTTGAGACCATGAAATGCAACTAAACACTTAACTCCAACAAAGATGCTGAATAATTAATGTAAGGACAACTAGCCACATATCATGAATATATTTACTAAAAAAAAAAGATGTTAATTGGAAAGGCATTAAAACCTGAGAAGGTCGCTCATCACCACCAACCGTGCTGGGTTTCAGGAAATGCAAGCCACCACTCGTTAGAGATCCAAATCCAATAGCAGCTGCAAGACCGGAATCGTTGTAAGCTACATTAATTCCTCCTGTCTCGAGTCCACGAAACATCGTTTGATGGTTGGTCCCGTTCTGCTGTTGGAAGAACTGTTCATGACCAAATCCCGTACCTGCATGCAGTGCTGAGCTTGGACCAATGTTTCCTATTAGGTTTGCAGCTGCTTGATACCTGGCAATGGTGTGGTATAACTGGTAAACATGCAATTGGTAGGTGTTGGTTAATAGCACCTGGTTTGCTTTGTAATTGAAGCACTGTAGTTTTATTTGTAAATAAAAGGAACGATAATGCTTCAAATATATATAATAGACAATTTCAAAAATTGTGCCAAGGAACAAAATTGCTTCAAATACAAAGAATGGTTCAATGGTTTAAAATAGAAAAAAAAAAAGCCAAAACTATTGAGAACTCCAAATAAAAAACCAGTACCATGTACCAAGTACCAAGTACCAACCTTGCTAATTCAACACGGGCATGGTTCAGGTCAAGCTGGAGCTGGCGCAACTGATGATGAAGGACAGAGATGACCCCTACACAACCGTAAACTGGATCGCGCAACCTCATGTCAGCCTCATAGGCAAGTGAGTTTACGGCATCTTCCCGTTGGTATGGTTGCAATTCATTGAGTAACTTGGTGACATTACTTGCACCAAAAACTTTGTGCACATTCTGAAACTTAGTTGGATTATCAGGAGGAAAATAAGGGGCAAAAACACAGTCAGGTTGGCACTTGCGACGAAGGAACTTGCATGCGGCACATGGTGAGCTTGTGGTGTTCGATCCAGATAAAGACCCAGCACCTGTGATGGTCGAGTTGCATAAATTTGAAGAGGTAGATGATATCAAAAGGGAAGGGTTATGAGAGGTCGCCATGAACTGGAGATTTGACCTACGGAAAAATAATAGAGAAACATATAAATAAGATTGGCTAATTTCTTAATATGGAAAGTATCTTTTTGCATATCATGGATGAATTTAGTAATGGATGACAAAAATATGAAATTTGATTGGTGGATGATTGTTTTATCAAGGAAAAAGATGTACTTATTCTTTGTTCAGATGGTGCAAACGGACACGTAAAGAAAAAAGAGATTTATTTTCCTAAAAATAATTAAAAACTAACTTATGGCAGATAAGTGGTGAGATTTAAAAGGAAAAACTGTTAACAGTGTAAGTTATTGATATCAGAACACGAAGATAATGTCCTAATTTATGGGATCCGAATTTGCTGTTGCGCGACAAATGCTGTAGCGCACGTACGAGCCGTCTGATCTGGATCGGACGGTTAATTTTTTACGGGCCTATCAATCTAGGTTACATGCACGGGGCTCCCTTGTCCATTGGATCTTGATCAGACGGCCAGGAGCTGCGCGACAGCATTTGTCGCGCGACAGCTGATTTCGATTCTAATTTATGCATGCTAAAAGAGAAGGAAACAAAATGTGCAACTGGCCAGGATTGTTTCCCGAATTTTAAAATTTGGTTTGGATTGATCCCCAATATTGGGGATAGTTTTTTAAGAGTTTATTAGAAGAAACGAAAGATCATTTGTTTTAAATGAGATTTTCTTTTTCTCTAGTGAAACAAATTAAAGATTATAGAAGAGATTAAAGCGAAAAAAAAAAAAAAAAAAACAAGGAAAGGTAAGAGAATGTATGCTAGAAGGAAAACCTTTTTTCTTGTATTGGCGTGCTACTTCCTTCCTATTGCGCGCACTTGTTTCTGCCTCTAAAGAACCAGCGCGCTGCACACAAAGATAAACAAGAGAACTCGGAGCCGGTGACGTCCGTGCTCTTAATACGCTAGTATTGCTCACCTTATGTGAAAATTTGGATTATTTAAAACTAATCATTTCTATGAAAGACAAAATGCTCAGGTTAATTTTCTCGCCTCTCACATATACAGTCCCAAGCGTATGATATATATATAAATATAATTTATTATTATTGTTTTTGGGTATTCAATATATCTGTATATTTATTGTTACTAGCAGCAGTGCCCGCTCAATGTGCGGACAATTTTGTTTTGATATTTTTTTAAAAAGTTAGTCTTTTAGTACATATTCTTTTTATGTGAATTTTTTTGGTTCTTAAAGAATTGCCTACACATAATCAAATAAGAATTTTTATTATAAAAAATGAAATTTTAATTTTTTGTGAGATACCTTCATGCCTATCAGTAAATTCGAAACAATTATACAGTAAATTCGACCTATATAAGTTTCTTTAAACAAAAAATAATATAAAAGCGGCTTGTAAAATAACAAATAAAATTGAAGTCAAAGAACAAAATTTTTCCTTTTTTAAAATTACAAGACCTCTCCGCAATTTCATGTTTAATTCATTATTTATTCCATATATATATTTATGTATTCTGGTTATGTCAGTTTCCTTGAGAGGAAATATCACATATCTTCATTAAAAAATAAAAAATAAAAACAAGATTTATAATAAAACTGAATAGAAACTACAGATACAAGATTGTAAATTGCACGAAAACAAAACAATAGTTATTTAATACAAATTATCATCTTGATAAGAAGGGAAGCATGCTTAGGAAAGTACTCCATCAATTCATCCTTGGTAACCCATGCCATGTCATAACCAGACCTGACATGCAATGAGATGCAACGAATGCTTTCTTCACAAACATGTACAATTAAGACATAACTACAATCCCTCAAACATTTTTCTTTTTTTTTGTGATATGATAAATGTAAACGAAGAAGATGTACTGATCTACAAAGCATAAGGTTATGTATAATACCTTATCCCACTGGAGCGCACAGCCGGAGCCATTCTAACTCCATTGGAATGTGGAGTCTGAGAACCACCTTGTCCATGTATCGGGTTAACAGCATGGAAGCGGTCAATGGGTTGAACCTAAACGATTAACAACAAATATAAGAGTCCAGTTGAACACTAAACAATACCAAGATACTGTTATTTTTTAGAATATTTGAGAAATCAAATTTTATTTTTATATAAACATTAAATATAGAATGGTAATTACCATGAAAATCATAGCATCATTTGTGTCAGTAATGGCATGTGCATCTTTTATAGCTACTGTGCGGCGAATATGGTTGGATGACGCCATATTGTATATTAGCCCCAACACCTAAATTCAAAAAAAGCATTGATATAATTGTGTCAATGAATAAACAATCAGATCAGAATCTGATATGAAACTATCATTTACATGTGTCATAATTGAGGCCATATAAACTTTTTTTTTTTTATTAAAGAGATGCTCATAAACCACACAAGAGAACTAAACCTTCACACTGGTGCCATTATCTATTGGGTGCCAATAAAGGTGAGCATGTACAGAATTTTACAGTGAGTTATTTTTATGCCATCAACATAAAAAGAATATAGAAATTTACATCCAATAATTATAATATTGCTCATACAACACAAAGTCATCGCATCAACTAATCAGTATGATGTTTAGCACTATATCCTAACTTCAAAAAAATCCATAAATTAGTAAATGATCACAGAAACCAGTGTTGGGTTCACTTTTTTTTTCAACCGCAACAAGAATATAGTGCTTCTAAAGAAGCACCATAAATTACCTTCTAATTATATCTTTCAAGATTGTTTGATGTATATCTGGCGATATTACTTCAACTTTTCGAAAGAAGAGTTGTCTAACAAGAAAGAAAGGCAATCATACATAAGAGAAACTTATTATATTAGTTATAAGTCACTACCTTTCAAACTTCTTGTTCTTTTCTTTAACTAATACACTGTTATTTTGTACCATTCGATCTTACCCAAATGTCTATGCAAAGAAAATACACCTAAATATTGAGTCCGTTAAGGAAAACAAGAAGCTGAGTATAGGTTTCAGTCCATGTGAGGAATCAAAACAGAAACTTAGAAATGAAAACCAATAACACTTGGATATTGTGTTCACACAAAATGAGATAATAAAATTAAATTAGATTCTTAGATTAATAGGTGGTTGGTGTAAATTTGGGCCAAATATTGACTAAGGCCTGGTTCTTCTAAATTTTTTCTTGTATTCAGAACCTAAGAACCATAGAGATAAACGGAAAAAAGATTAATTGCAGAAATCGAATTGTGTATACAATTGCTCACCTGAAGAGAGAGACAGGTGCCTTTGTTGCAATCGGTTTGTTTAAATAGGATATCTGCAATACAAAGAATGATATGAGAAAAAAAGAAATATGTGTAAAACAAACAATTACGTTTCAATTGTTTCAATACAGGAAAGTAGTTTGACCAGAATTTTTATCAAAAAAAAATAGCACCCAGAAACAAACAAATAACGAAGAAATAAAGGCACCTTGAGTTTTTTCATTAATCAAGTACAAATTCAACTTTGATTGTACTGAATGTAAAATACTATATAGGTAGGAAACCATGCATTAATAAGCACATTAACTTTAAGGGGAAAGAATATTTAAAAAGGTGGATTGAAATTATTTCAATTTTCAGAAACCTGAATCGAAAAGCTGACCAAATTTACAGTGTTGGTCCTTGAAAAGACAAAGGTTTTAACTTCCGTGAAACTTATATCAGTGTATATGTACCAGTTAGTAAAATCAAGCAAATTATAAACTACAACAGAAGAATGAAACAAACCAAATCCAATTTATAAAACCAATCAACAAATCGATCTGAATTATTGTGTATTCAGATCTATGACAGAAGACAAACAAATAACCCTAGAATCGAGAACGAAGAAAAATGAGAATATTGGTGGCTCGAAGATTGCTAACCTGAAATCCAAAATGCATTGTGATTGATCTCCATCGGATCGCTGGTTTAAATAGGGAGAAGAACAGAGAGCGGCAAACGAAAATTCAATCCTACCAAATCAGAGATTTTGAGCGTGGTTGAGAGCGCCAAATGAAAAATTGAACTAAAATTTTGAAATTTAGAGAAAGGAATAAACCTAGATCCGATTTGACGGCGATCCTAGGGCACACGCGAAGAGGGGAAACGGGGGTAGGGGGAGGGTACACATCGGCTTTCCTTTTCCGAGAATTTTTCAGAGAATTGCGATAGATTTGGTGATGAGATTTTCTTTTCTGAGAATTGTTGAGATATGCGATAGAATAGAAGAGGGGGAGAGGGGTACGGAAATTTGAGGAGCGGCGGAAAGAATAGAAGAGAGGGGTACGAAAATTTTAGAGGGAGGGTACCACATCGGCTTTCCTTTTTCTGAGAACTTGTCTGAGAATTGCGATAATTTGTGAGAAATCATTTGCGATAAGAAGAGGGGAGAGAGGGGTAGCGAATTTGTGAAGAGCGGCGGAAAGTGACTCATGTGAAGGAGCGGACTGGAGATGACCTTGAAACACTGTGCGTGGGCCTTCTTATGTGAAATAATGAAACGCACAGCCGAACAAAACAAACGCCAAAAAAAAAAATGCAGGGAACGCACAGCCGAACAAAACAAACGCCAAAAAAAAAAGAATGCAGGGAATCGAACGCGCGTCGTCTGGATACGCAAACTTGTGTAATACCATCCAGCGACCAGACAATTTCTGTCAAATAGCATGACTCTTTATTAGAAATACAAATCTAAACTGCACATCATATCAAATTGCACAGATCAATGGTTTATAATTGATGTTAACACATGTTTCCACCCCTAGTGGTTGGAATTCATGACCTTTCTATGGCTGCTTTTATAAGTAGTATAGATATGATGATGGATGGGCAACGCAAACAAGATCAGGTGCCACGCGGGACGATGCAGCGCACTTGATTCCACCGTCTGATCTAATGTGGACGGTCTCTAGAAAATACCGTATTGTAAGGCCCGAAAAAAGATAACCATCCAGATCAGATCGGACAATGGATCAGGTGCGCTGCACAGCCCCGCGCGGGAGGGGATAACGGATTAGGATACATGGGCAACGAACACAATAAATTCTCTTGTCCCAAACCCCACACCAACCCCTGCTTCCTCCAATTTGTCTCCCTGGATCGTACACAATTTCCGGCCCATCACCACCATCCACTTGGTAAAATGAAATAAAAACTAGCTCCAAACGGTTCTCGCAAATTTCAGGAAACACTATTTAATCCCTTCTTTGGTTAAGCTTTAATGCTAACATTGAGGCAGGCAACAGTACTAATTGGTTGTCAGATAATGACCCATATTAATGTAGCTTCAATCAAGTACTACTTTGACGATGATTGAGATTTTAATGCACATTTAACTTTTTGTTTATTTCAATCTCCCCTAGTCATTTTTCATCATTTACATTTATATTTGTTCTGAGATGAAAAAGGGCAGCACCAATCATGTTTCGATTGTTCGTTGCATTCAATTATTTTAGTGCATTTTTCTGTAATAATAACATGAAGCAAATAAAAAAAAATTGCAGAAGAAGCAAACAAAAAGAAGAGATGAAAATTAAAGGGGTCAATCGGTCAATCCCAACTCCCAATAGAGCAAAGATAGAGAAAAGAATAAAAGATGAATGAAGGCGGAAATTTTCGGAAAAAATGACTTTCCGAAATCCAAGGAGAGAGAATGAAGGATGAACTATGACGTGTGTATTCCTTGAAAGTTGAAACCGAGTCGCTGAAAAGTGAAAACTCTGTCCACATTATTCTTGACTTTTCATTTTTTATGTTTTTAATTTTATAATTTTTTTTTACTCGCATGTACACTCACAATTTTGATACTTCTCGCCAGCTTATTATTACTTTTTGTGGTAATTCAATTTTTTTAGATAAATACTAAAATGCTTTTGATTTTATTTTTTAATGATATAAAGGAATCACGGTATTGTTACAATTTATAAAAACTTTTTATCTTTTGAAAAGCTGCATGTTGTTCTTTCAAGTCTTTGTGCAGCATATTGTATTTTGAAAAACAAAAATTAAAATTTTGAAAGAACTCAGACAATGTAGCATTAGTAACTCATTCGATATCATATGAATTCTTTTTCTAGAATTTCATGTAAAAATAATAGATCAGATCATTTTTCAATTTTTTGAATAACAAAAAAAAAGGTGTCTATACACACTCCCACTCTTTTCTTTTTTGATTATTCACTCTAGAAAATAAGTAATAATTTTTATTTAATTTCTATAGGATACTTTTTTGTATTTTTTAAAATAATATAGGTTTTTTTTTTTTTACGCGGCATAGTCATCTTAAGGATCAGTCACCTCAATGGGACTATTGACGAAAAATAAAGGGAAAAAGAACCCAATGGGACGCAAACAATTGGTTCCCTCTGTCTCTCTCACTCTCTCTCTGTTCACTCCTGTTGTATTGACCTGTCTTGAGAAGAAACCTACTTTTTTTGTTCTAAAAGGGAAAACCAAAATTAAACTTCATTAGTTCATGCACCTAAATTAATTAAAACTTTATTAATTCTCTCTCTCTCTCTCTCTCTCTCTCTCTCTCTCTCTCTCTCTCTCTCCTTTTTCTTTTTTTTCCTTTTCTTTTCTTTTTTTTTGGTGGGGGGGCACAATAGGCTTCGCTGATTATTTAAACTTGATGCATATATGCCTAGCTAATTAATTACTTTTTCTGATTCATTATATCGCGGTAATTAATCTGGGAATTTTATCAAAAACATGTATTTATATATTTCGTGGTTGCTAAACGCTGGCTAATCGGTCGTCCTATTCTACAAGATTATTTTTTTAAAATATTTCTTTTTTAAATTTCAGAATCAAACTTTGATTTAATACCGAAGGATAGTATTCTTCAAATAAAACTCACGTTCAAAATTCAACCGAGTCTGAAAGATATTTAAAGTTAGAACATTCTTTTATCTTAAATATATAATTTTCATTATATTATACTGTTTTATACATATACTTCCCGAGATTCGTTCTTTATTTTTTTTAATAATTTCATGTAAACTATTCTTGGTCGGTGAGCATGAATTTGAAAAGAATGATTATTTTTGTCATTAGACTTTATGGAGGAAATCTTGTTTGTATTATGACGTCTACACTATATATTGTTTGACTCTCGAGTAGATTATGAATACTAATCTGATTTCAACAGAGCAAATCTTCAGACTGAAGATAGACGGTCTAGATTGACACAAATTCAGAAGCAATGTTTTCTCTGGTGCCATCAGTAAACATTATACCTGCGTTTGCAACTAAAAACAAAACAAGTGAAAGAACTAAGTTCTTTTTAATAATTTAACACAGAAAAGTGACGTTTGTTTAGTAAGGAAAATTAATCATAAGGAGAGAAAAATCAATTATTAATTTAGTGGTTAAAATAAATGCAAATTAAGTAGATGTTATGTGTTTCAAATCTAACTAACTAACATATTCTTGTTGATATTCAAAGTTGAAAACATGAATACATCTTAATCTCAAAAACAAATTATAATTCAACAAGAAAGAGCCCATATTGAGGCAGGCTTAGCCCACAGGTTGAATCTCGCACAAAATGATCTTTGTTCAACAAAATAAATTGGACTTAATGTCCCCATTGTAAAACTCACGGTTAAGTCCTCATGGGCCTTCAAACTCGTCATTTGCACAACTTTATAAGATATAACCTTACATATAACATATTTGGTTTTTAATTGAAATAATAAAATACAGATTTTTAATAATTTTAAGTTGGATTTTTAATATATTCAATTAGGCCCTGATCAAAATCTCATTTTTGTAACATGGGATTTCATTTCATTTCATTTCTTTGGAAAATTCTTGATCAAAATGAATGGATTTGGTGTCATTTGATTCGAATTCTCATATAATTAGATACAACGAAATCCTATGAAATCAATTGAATTGAAATAAAATAAAATGAAATCCCACGTAAAAAAAAAAAATTTTTGATCAGGGCCTTAGTCATCCCGTGACCTGGTGCGACCGGACTTACGACCGTATACATACATATTGCAACCATGTAATTAACTCGCAATTTGCTACTTGATTTCTTATTCTAATTTCGAAGTATTTTTTTCTTATTCCACTTGTTTAATGTTTCAACAAATAAATTTCAAAATGCTCCGCCTCAGATGGAATAATGGAGATGGGCCAGATGGCCTAGTGGCCCTAGTCAGTGGTATTTTTTGAAAAAAAAAATTAGAGGTCAAGCCCATAATTTTATATTAAAAATTAAAAGTTATGTACAAGAGAAGTCCTAGTCAGTAGTTTTGTTTGGGGGAGAGTCTGATCTGATTTTAATTTGTTCCTCCAAAAAAATAACTGGATAATTAATGTACAACTGTACATCCCAGTAAAACTCATTTGTTAATTAGAATGTTTATGGAGGTACATCTGCAATAATGGAACCAAATTAGCACGACTTGTGTGTCCAAATGACCAAAATTACATTCACCTATAACATAATATAGACCGTATAAATTGAACAATCTGTTTTTATTATTTTATATAAGATTTTACGCAAAATATTTAATTTGTGCTGTCCCGAAAAATAAGCTTATATTTTGTACAGTAGTAAGTCCGAGCCTCTGTATCAATTTGATATGTCGTAACGCTGTCAACTCACTATTCTCATTTAATCATACGGCTTCATGTCAATAACACAAATTAAATAGTTAGGTGTCGTGTCTTCATGGCATTGCTAGGCTAGTTAATTTTACTGACGCACTGAACTTGTGATTTAATTTCTTCTTCAGTAATTGTTGGGCTCCACAAAATTAGAGGCGAGTGTGACAACACTAGGATGGTTTCAGGATGATTTTACTGTAAAAATCAATGGGTCGCTCAAAAGAATAACAGTTTGTATATATATTTTTTATTTTATCTTCAACACAATTTCGTCTCGGACCTAGTTCTTTATATTTTTTTATTTTATGTTTGTATATTTACCCGTACTCCATATATGGAATAGTACCGGTACGGGTGGGAATATTTTAATCTGGTCAAACCAACCGGTACGGGCCGGTACGCGTACTGGGTCACTTGTGTGAAGTCTGTCATGTTTATGAAAATCTGTGGACGAAGTTCCGACCACACAAAATGAATGCATATGCTATTGTAATTCCAACCATACCACGTGCTGTACGGCCCAAAGGTGCCACTGCCACGCACTCTGCCTTTTCAGACACTTTGCTATATATAAACTTTCTTAGAAGAGTATTCAAACCCATTGTGGGACTTAGGAAGCGAAGCAAACCGGACAAAATTTCATCCACTCATAGCTTTGCTCTCCATTCCTCATTCTATGGATGTGTCCATTTCATTAATTTCAGAAAAATACATATTACGTTTTTAATTGTTTAAAGGCTTTTAAATAATCATTTGGCTATGAAAATTTATACACTTGCTCACAGATATATGACAAATTCAGTAATATAAAAATTTTCTAATTATAGACTTATAAAATATTTTTGAATTTTTTTTGAATCCCATAAAATCTAATCTATATAATAGTTTAGTTTTTTAATTGTTTTAAGACTTTTAAAAAATTCATTTGGCTATGAAAATTTATGCTCTAAATCACAGATATATGAAAATTTTAGTAATATAAAATTTTATAATCATACACTCATAAAAAATTTATTACATAAGTGAATTCATATTTAAAATTTTTAAATATATAATATATATCGTCGTACCCGTACCGGAGATATTTGAAAATATTTGTACCCCCGTACCCGTACTGTATCCGGTACGGTATTCGTACCCGTACCCATGCAACATAGAATATGCACTGGTTAAAATACGAACGAAATTTTCTAAGTAATAATTAGCAATATTCAAATAAAATAAAATAAAAAGGAACTTTGCATCTGGTAGCAATATTTTAGGCAATAGTTAGTAATATTTATTTTTACCTTTTTTTGTCTGATAAACTGAAGATTTGTAATTGATATTCCTTTCTAGGGATCAGATCTTATATAACATGGTCAGGGTTTCATTAGAAAACGATTTCGTTAAGCTTTTATTGATCAACAAAATATATTTTATAGATTGCAATCCCTTATAAATGTAGGTCATCGAGCTTCTATTATTTCACTCTAAAAAAATCTGGGAAAAATTCTAACAAAGGCATTGACTACAAGATTTTTTTTGTCGACTTCAACTCTGCTTTCATCCATCAAGCTAGTGATCTCTGACTCCCTTTTCGTGCGCAAATGATGCATTTATAAATTACAGCCATAAAACTCAGTACAAGTACATAAATTTATTTGGTACACAAAATTTAATTGTTGTTGGTAGAATTACACACGTAAATTTATTTGTTATTGGTACTTGACTCAAACTGCATTGTTTGGGTAGTTGCTCAAAATTTTACTTCGGTGCAATATATTTTTTCCCCTTGTTTTACAAAATTCTAATTAATAAATTAAAGCATATGACCTGCTTTCATTAACATATTCTTGGTACAACAATTATCAGTGTAAAGAAACAAAAACAAACCTCACTCTATATATCTGGCTAGTTTTTATAAGAGAAGAGTAATCCTGATCGATGACCCGACACTACCAATTATCAAAGCAAACATTACAGCTTTAACATATAAGTTTCACATAACACATTAACATCTCAAAAGAGACCTAGCTAGCTTATGAAAGAAGTAAAAAAAAACAAAACAAAACAAAATCACAGCAAACACCATCAACTCAATCACTGAGAAGATCTTCATCCCCCAGTCCATTCCTCTCCATCAGATACTGTCACAACTTCTTTCTTGTTTGAACTTTGAACTGAATCTCTATAACCTGTCCATAAATAATTTCTTTTTAAAAGAAAAGGACTTCAACCAAAATCGTTTGCGTAAAAATTCTATCCTTTTTGGTAAAAGCAAAGAATTTTTTCAAAAAGCCTGCATATCAGTATAGTGTCCACTTCAATTCTCAGTAGAGTTAATTAGCTGTTAACCAAAATTCTTTGATATATGAGCAATATTACAATAATTGATTGCCGCTCTCTTCTTGACCACCTAGACCCTCTAATAGTCAAATTATCCTTCGGAAAAATAATAGTTTGGCTAGAACTAGAATAATTAATACATACATATATAGGATGGAAAAAAATAATGTGTCCGCTAGTACAGTACAGGCTGGCTAGAAATGTGTATGAAAATAGATTAGAGTGACCTATTACTAATAGCAATTCAAAGTATTGCTATTTGCTAATATTGTCATGACGGTCAGTGGCTTAGTGATCAACGGTTTATCACTTTATTTACAATTGAAGCGGGACAAGAAAGAAAAAGTGTGTGACCAAATCATGCAATATTGACTTCTCCCCTCAAATCCTTGGAAAACATAGGCTACGTGGGTTTACAAAAATCTAACATTCATTGTCATGAAATTGTTTAAAACAAATAAAAAAGGAAAAACTAATTAATATTCTTCTAATATTACGGACAACAATAGATAAGACCGCTCCTCTCTGTATATGAAAAGTGCAAGCACAAGTAGGGGCTGTTAGAGTTATGTCCTAGAAGCCAATTATTAAATGGCCACTTCTATGGTTTATGTGATTGATGATATTTTATCATTTATTCCTTGATTTATTAATTGACAGATCATTCAGGTTGAGGATCTGAATTGTGGATCTCTGTAGTTCATTTATAATTAAATGACAATAATAAATCTAAAAGGTCCGTAATCTTGATAATTAACAAGGAATATTAATTATCGGATAAGATTAGTATGCAAGTTAAGTGATGATTAAGTTCTACAGATCATAGGTAAGGAGTTGCCAACTTAATTGCATATGTATATGTTATAGAACATAGTACAGGACGCGACCCAGTGAAATAAATATATGGATTGTGTTATGTGTCATTATTTATTTCATTTGAGTTTGATTCTAAATTTGAGATGGTTCAGCTTTTCCACATGAGGATAGGTTCAATAAATATCGTCTACCGTTGATTCCTGATAAGGGCTGCTATACGGACTTTATTTATGTTCTCTTGAATTGTGCGGGGAAAAGTTGTTCATCAAGAAAACCGTATGTCCCTCATTAATTAACTTAGTGAGCGATGATATCTGTTTGGGCCCCTTGATGGAGATGGATTGTTTGCTAGCAACTGATACAGTCATCTCTAGATCAAGAAACGTATAATCTGCAAGAATGACACATTCCTATCTTGGATTATACGATGATATCATGTGACATAAGAATCAGACAAGGAAATACTATTATTTCTTATGCAGGATTAAAAATATTGTAGCAGTACACTATTTATGCGAATTGGGAATCATAACGTGTTGCTAGATACCGCTTATGATTATTGGAAATAAATAGCGATTTATTTTCCATGTCCAACAGAGCATAAATCCTCAAAGGGTTACACAAATAGGTTTTGACCATGCGTGCATTATTTATTTGGTTGTATTAAGGAATGCAACAATATGATATGTTGACTGATTAATTATGTACTGTTGCGAACCGTCATAATTAATTAATTAAGTCAAACGGATTATATAGAAATAAATTAATGCATATTCTAATCCTTAAATAATTATCAAATTGTTGATAATTAATTTGTTCAACATGAATTAATTAAAGTAATTAATTTGAGCTAACGGGCCTATATTTAAATTGTAAATTAAAGGTCCAACTTGAGAGCAATTAATTGGGCCACTAATTAATTGAATTAGAGGACCAATTAAATAATTAATGGAGCCCATTTAGGCCCATTTTATGGCTGCCCTAGTGATGGCATAGTTGTAAATTAGTTACAACTTTTTGGGAGAGTGGTTGGTCTATAAAAGGACCACTTTGGGAGCCAAAACCCTAGCCACCTTGCCTTTTTCTCTCTCCCTAATATTTTGGACGAAAATTAAAGGAAAAATTTCAGAATTTTTCCTCTCCACCATTGCTCTCTTAAGCTCATGTGTTGAGCACCTCTTGCCTCCATCCAATTAAATAGTTAATTAAGGCAAAGGGAAGGAAGGGATTAGGCTTAACCTCTCATCTACTAGCATAGATCGAGGTTTTGGTTAATACCTTGGTGGACTTGAGGCCGAGACACGCGTGGTGGTGCGCACAACCTCGACTCGACGGATTCGAGCCTTGCGATTACAAGTTCGCAAGAGGTAGCCCTTTTTCCCTCTTTCTCTTGTGTGTTTGGATGGCTTTTGCACTAGATCTCCTTTGCACTTAGTTTAATTAGGATTAATTAAGAGTAATTAGTCTAAAAATTAAATTTGTGCACTTCCTAACAGGGGCCATAACGGAGCGGATACGGATCGGATAGTGGTGAAATCATATTCGTGTTTATATTTTTTATCGAATACAGATATTAATATGTTTGGATACGGATACGGATACGGTTCGTATATTAAACAGATACTAATACGGATCAGATATTGTCAGATACGGGTACAAATGTGGATATATTTCGGATATTAAAATAGATATATTTATAAATTAACGAACTAATAAAAATAAAAAAATAAACAAGATATAATATCTATATCAAATGTCATCATACATCAAAATAGCATATTAATCATATATAATCATCATGATTAGAGAAAAAAATTAATTTTAGTGTTGTTATCATATATAATCATCTCGATAATAGAAAATAAAATTAATTTTATGTTACTAGTCCAGATCAAAATATTATTGTAAGAGAATTTATCTACTAAAACTATAAAAGTGAAGTATTATCTAATTAAAAGTCTTCTCTAATGTAGAGAAGTAATTATATTAATCATCTTGTGCCGTTAAAGATACAGATTAATATCTATCGGATATAGATAATATCCGTATTTTTTTTGTCGGATACATATACTACCTGATAGTGTCAAAATCATATATGTATCCATATTTTTTTTTATCGGATATAGATACGGTTTGAATATCACGCGCATTTTTCTGATTCAGAGACGAATCGAAGAGAAGCTTATCTGCTCTGTTTTCATCCCTAAGCTGCACACGTCTATCATCCTCAATTCTCAAACAATTATTGCTCCTTAGAAAACAATGGCCCCTCAACCAAATCATTTCTCCGTTATTCTCATTGCGCTCATACTCTCTTTTCTCACCGCATCAACCCATCCCAGCAAAGAATCAGCTCTTAGTCTAGTAGCAAAGAGCAATGCATCTTGAGTGAAAGATCACAGGTTCAAAGCTTGACTGGGAGATCTTTTATAGACATTTAATTTAAAAATAAGTTGGAAAACTTGATTCCCAATTTATCTTAAAAAAAAAAAAAAAAAAAAAAACCCATCCCGGAAGAATTGCCGTTTACTGGGTCAGTGTGGCCCGAACGGCAATGAAGGAACGCTCAAAGCAACCTGTGACACCGGAAACTATGCCTTTCTCGCAACCTTCGGTGATGACCAAGTCCAGTTCTTAATCTAGCTGACCACTATAAAAGCCTCACCTCTGACATTCAGTCCTGTCAGGCCCAAGATATTAGGTTTATATATTTATTTTCTGCTGAATGCTGAGTTCATTAATAAATTGAAAATTCTAGCTTTCACTAATTAGGTAGCTTTTTTTAATAAAAACTAAGGTGCATTGTCTCAAAAAGTGGCTTGTGTATACTCGAATTTGTGAATTTGGTAAATATTGGATCAAAATGGAACTTTTGACAAAGCTATTCAAAAGTAGTAGTACAATAACCTGCAACCTGCAGATGATATATTATGCTAGTAGTTGATTATCAGATAATATTGTTGAAACCATAAACACAAGGTAAATGGACACTTGGCAATTTTTACTCCTTTGTGGCATGTATGATTCAATGCGAACAAATTAACCCTTCCGAGTGGGACAAGTAACAACTTAACATGTCTTCAAGCCACTAGCTTCGACAAGAATCTTTTACCTTTCCCTTTAGTTCAACCTCTCCAAATATATTGCATTGATAATTGATCCAGACAGACAAAATTTAAAATTATTTCTATTTATCAAAAATGAATAATGAATATAATAGCTCCTTACAATTTATTTAGGTTTTGCTTTCTCTTGGTGGTGGCGATGGCAACATCACTGGAAAGCAAGCACTCAGAAATATAATATAAAGGGCACTGTCAAAGAAATTTAGACCTAATGAATGAAAACTAATGAGCATTCCACAACTTCCATGTGAAAGGTACTCAGGCACACTAAACTAGTAAACTCATCTGAATATCTGATTAATTAAAAAGGCACGCCACATGCCAGTTGACAACATACACCACAATTATAAATCACATATTACATCTGCATGTGCTCAAGTAAATAAAACCAAATAATGGTCAAAACAAGCCGGAAGTGTCCAGTCAAATGGAAGACTCTAAGTCTTCATGAAAAGCATCTTGCAAAGAACTACAGCACAACGCCAGAACCCATTGCCAACAATAAAATACCTACCGAAAATCACAAATCATAGAAGGCGCAGAGATACTTAGCAAGAATTACCCTCCAGATACCCCTTGAACCAGTCACTACCAAACTGAAGCAGAATCAGGAGGCATCACTTCCCCATGAAAAATGAAACCCTAAAGAGCAAACTGGACATCTGCAGTCAACAGGATACCTCCAGTCTTGGCTCAAAACAGAAACCAGTAAACAACTGGAGAGGAAAACGCTTACTGACAGGACACCTGGCCGACCACCTCCATTCCTTCTTCTCCATATCAAACACCAATAGAGCTGTGGACCCATAACTCTGAATGTATACCGACTCATGGGACCCACTACTAGCAAAAACATCATCAAGCTCACCAAACCCCTGAAAAAATTTGTGGGGCATCTTTGCAACCTCTCTCCATGCCTTATTCTCACGCAACTCCCATATTCCTATTCCCTTTATTATATCAGGCCGGTCATTCTTAGCAATTCCACCGACCATTACAAGTTTATCTTTCAGGTTCATTAATCGGCCACATGTCAATGCACAAGGTACAGGTATTGATGAGCCCATGAGAGAACCAGAAGAAGAGCATAAATGACCATGCACCGAGGCCATAAGTATGTCGTACATTATTAGCCTATGCCGAGGTACAGTGTTTGCTATTACACCAGTGGACTGGATCAAGCAGTATAGCAAACCATTACATATTACGCTGTCATCACCACCTCTCCAGCCACTGAAAACCTCCATAATAGGTGTGACCCACTTGCCAAAATCTGATCTGTACAGATGCACCATAAACTCCCATTGATGGAAGTCATCTGAGACCTGTTTCGACCTCGCCAATGAAACAATATAATCTAAAGATCTCTTATCAACAGAAATAGCAACGGTGCTGTAGTCAGGCTGAGTGTTCCCAGAAGGTTCTGGAAGCTGCCTCCATTCGCGGGTTATCGGGTTTGAAACAAAAACCCGGCTCCATGAATCTGAATCCATGCAACAGACAAGGCCAGAGGAAGTGGAAACAAACCAGTTTGACTTCTCAATGCAAGGGAGGTGGAAAGAGAACCACTTGCGAGTTAATGGGTCAAATGCAAATCCACCCGGGGAGGCCTCATTGGTGCAGGTGAACATAAAGTACCATGGCTTAGATTGACTGAAGGGGCAGAACAGAGAACGGCGGCGTGAATGAATGATTTCATGCCATCGCTTGCATGTCAAGGAGGCTCGAATCACACTAGCGATGGGAAGGAAGGAGAAGATACGCTCAAACACATCATCAGGTAAAGCTGAGTCAATAGAGAGATCAGAGAGAGGGGGGATATCAGGTGCATCAACATCTGTACTGCAGTCAGTGGGGTCTATAGTCAATGGGAGTTTGAAGTGGTCCAATGGGAGAGAATCCCAGGACAGCTCATCAACCTCCATTCTGTGATGCCGCAGATCAGATATCATTCAAGTGAAGTAACTGCAATCAGGAACAAATGAATGCATAGAAAAAGGATGTTATCATATGTAATCCCACAATTTCCAGGTATGGCACCAGTGGTAATGATGAGCAAAACAGTACAGGTTCTGGGACAGTGGTACTGAATAACTTAGAGGCCTGTACCAGTAGGCAAAAGGTTTCCTGATCCACATTTCAATACAGGTAGAATCGTAGAATATAGTAAAAATGTCTTTCTATCATTCTGGTTTGTTTTGCAGGAAAGTAAAAATCCTTCAAAGTGCCTTTTGATGTTGATATGCTAGAATCTAGATATAATTGAGAAGGAAAATTTGTACTTTTAGACTGAATTATTTTAAATGTTATGATCCGTTTCTTTTGTAAAAAAATATTATCTTAGTCATTTTCAAATTAACTTTTTTTTTTCATTGTCATCGTATCAAACAGGCAACCCCATATCGATATAAGCCATAACAAATTCGAAAAATAAAGAAAATTCAGCATTGTAGTTAACACAAGCTATCAGAAATGTTTTATATTTACAGAAATTATAACCATGTGATAAATGCTAATAAATTCTGGACAGCCCTTGAAATAAACCAAAAATTCGAGGACTTGTTACTATAAGTTGATGCAATGAACCAAAAATGCTTTCTTTCGTGTTATCACTTTCTCTGGTACACAAGAGACATTAATTAGAACATGTATGTAGCTATGAGAAAAGAAAACAACAGAGGAAATAAAACTTTTAAGAAAAGAAGATACATTAATTTCTCAGTTTTATCCTCAAGTGCAGTCTAGTTTTGTTCGCAGATGCACATTGTATCATGGCATCAATTAAAAAATGATGTAGCATCGCTGCTTCAGTCACCCTCCTTGTGGGTACACAAAAAGTATCTTCCATTGTACCATAACAAAAGAAAATTTTGAAAGAAGTATATGAAATAATTTAGTAATTACGAACAATTACTGAGAAAGACCATTCAGAATACTGTGCATCATTTATATAGCATACCTAGTCTAACTTTGCTTTTAGAAAGATATTTGGTTACCTATACCATTAACTTCTTCAAGAAAATTCGTTCATTTCCTCATTTTCCAAGTAGTCTATCATCCCCCTATTCTATGAAACAAAAGAACCATACAGCATCCGCATGTGTGCTCCTAAGTAAATCACATATATGCCTTAAACATGGAAAGTTTACTATAAAGAAAGTTGCTGCGCAAAGCATCCAATAAGGAAGCCATTCTGAGATACCTGTTTGATTCCATGATTTCCTAACCAAATTAACTAGCGATAAAGAAGTCTAAGGAAATTTAAAACTGAATTCCAACAGGGCAAAGAACCATATTAACTCAAAATTCAAAATTGACAAAACCCTACTGAAGCTAAACTAATTTTAACTGAAACCCCTAATAACCCAATTTCAGTTACAGGTACCCAAAATGAACTTGACCCAAATCTAGTACAATCCACTGATGAACATCAAAAACAGATGAAACTGAGAAAACAACTTAATTTATACCCCACCTGAGTTGGCCTATGGACCTCGATGAAAACTTAGAACCAACTCAGTACCTAGGAAATGTGACCCAACATAATTTGACCTGATATCAACCAAAACCAGGACATGACCTGAACCAAATTAAAATATAACAGGCACATCCTATCCTGCCAGTTGACCCCATCTAGGTTGAGCATCTATTGAAGGGAAATACTGAAACAAGGGTACAGAAGATTAGCCATTTATTGTAACGATATGCACAACCAGTTTGGACTTTGTCAAATGATGTTTTGGCATAAAAGGGCCACACATGAAATTATACCTAAAGAAAAGAACCAGTAGCATTTGACAACCTAATATATGCGCTGTGTCGATTAACATTATCATACTGGCACTAACTTTTTTCCATGTTGGATTAATTTTGTACTAGGAAATATTTGGGAAATATGAATTGACCAGCCAAAGGATGAGAAACTAGAGCCTGAGTCTATGAAGAAACAGTTTGAAAGCTAATTAGATTTACTTAAATTGAAAAGATATACATTTTAGATGATACCTTAGTAATAATGCATGAACAGCTTTTTCCTAAGACAGTAACAAAATAAGGTACGTCTTTCACTCAGACATAATTCAAAAGATAACAAATTTGACATCACTCATATCAGAAATTGTTCACCATACCAAGGTTACACAACCTAGCTAGCGTCTAACTGCTTAATCAAATTTGTAAAGGCAATCTCGAAATAAATGGGCAATAAATAAACCACTGAAACAAAGAAAAGAGCATTTATTACCTCCCAGGACTAAATACATCAATATCTTCTATTTATCCGAAAATACCCTACAAAGAAAAAATATATATATATATTCAGCAATTGGTACCAATGTCAGTACAAGGACAACTAGATAATCTGAAAAATTATTAGAAAGTTAGAAGGGAAACATGTCAGAGAAAGTCTCATTGGTCCCCTTTCTTACCTCAATTTTAGTTTTATATACAACTAAAATAGAACACATAAAAAAAAACAACTGAAATGAGGCAATTAGATGGTTAAATAAATAAATGGTGTTTCTCAAAACTACCTCCAGAGAAGCTAAAATCTCAGACAACGACCCACCAAAAACCGAGCTTTTTCCTCTCCGCCTATACTTCTAGCTCCTTTCGTGATGGGTCAAGCGAAATTTTGCCCAAAACGCATATACTTTGGGGAGAAATCGCATTTGAGGGTAACCAAGAAAGAGATTTCTCCCTCTACGCGCTAACAAAGAGAAAGAGAGGAGAGAAAGGGATTGGAAATCCCTCTCTTTCTTTTTCTTCTCGGGATCAGAGAAGGAGAAACGCCAAAAGAGAGAAGAGATGAAACAGGGGATGGCTTGAAGAGAGAGCAGAGGAGAGAGAAAGCGAGAAGAAAACGACAAGCTCTAAAAGCCAACGAGTGTAGTTCTGGTTTTGGTTGTTTTCTGCTCTCTTGGTTCAGCGAAGGAAGAGGAGAGAGAGAAAGAGGAGCCCTTTAAAACAAAATAAAAATAAAAAAATGAGAGAGAGAGAGAGAGAGAGAGGGGGAAGTAAATGTGCAATGGAGTAAGAGGGTATTTATAGAAGAAACAAATGTGGACACAACATAACCTAAGAAAGGGTTCAATGCCTCTTTGCTTGACTATTTGGACTGATGTTTTGTCGAACTGTACAATTTCAAATTGAATTAACTTGGAATTATTAGAGGTAACGGTACTACAACTGGTCAAAGAATTATTCAAACATATATTACTTGTATTGATAATTTACAAATTACTAATGAGAAACTTGCATGGCCGAAATTATTAAACCCGCTCCACATGAAAAAATCTGCATATAAGAAGCTGGATATGAAAGATAGTTTGTAGAAATTAATTATTGCAAATATGGGAAATATATTTACAAGGACCCAAAACATTATTTGACAAAAAAATATTTTCTGTACTAGTTTCTTAAATATTTTTAATCCATATTTTTATTTTCAAATTATCGTAAAATTATTCAATTTGCAACATAAATCAGCGTGGTAATCCAAAATAATTGAATAAAAATTGGCACATTACGTCTTGCAGAAGTTTAATTTATCTCACACGCATCTCAATAGAAGTCAAAAGGACTAAATTACAATTTTGCACTTATGAATGATGCTCATTTTTCTTCTTTTGGAAATTCAATGATGCTGATTTGGATTTGCCAAGCAGGATTAAAATTGACACGTCATACTTACTCATAACTAAACCCAATATAATAAAGTGAATACATTTTTTCAATTAAGTTCCGTATACCTTCACGTTCATATTTATTTTATTTATTATTTTTCCCCTCTTGAGCCCCATGCTGTTCCATCAATAAGAGCTTCAAAAACATCCACATGGCATTAATCCAATGAACCAAAATCCTCCGATTTTTTTTTTTTTTTTTTGATATTCAAATCCTCCGATTAAAAGTTTAAAAGTCCCCCACTCACTTTTGCGAAGCACACGTGAAGCCTCAATTTAATCGCCACCGTACTCCTTATTGCATCAAAATAAGAGAAAGAAATAAACCCCTTACCTATCCAACAGTGTTTGGGATGCTTAAATTAAACAAGATCAGACGGATGACAGTACATTGGGACCATGCTACATATTCATTGGTTCATTAAGTCTTCATGGGTGATCCAACGGAGGTCCTGTTTCTGCTGTAATTTTTACAGGGTAGATGAGAAAGAGCATTTATCCACCATTATTAATTAATGTATTAAATTTCGTAAGGAGTTTATTGGTACCCACGGTTCAAACGGGGTGTAGCTAATCCGACTAGCACATGATCATTATTCCAAAAAATAAATAAAACACACATGATATACGTGGAATTTTTTATAATTAATAATTTGAAAACTAATTTTTTAAGTTTGAAAATCTGACATGTAACACATAATTTAACTATCTATATATTATGTATTAAATAAAGATGAGATTTTTTAAGTTTTATCGTTTATTAGAAATTATAAAATTTTATAACGCTTAGATTTAATTGTCTTTGATGATTTATTGAATAAAATTTTGATACACATTCAATATTTAATAAAAATATGTCCTTAATGAGTTGTTCAAAAATATTATTATTAATGAAAACAAGGAATTGTGTATATATGTAGAATTTTGTTGAACACTATTCTCTTATATTTTGTGTGTAATATGCCATGATATAAAGTCGTCGACACTTATCTAAGGCCAAATTGCCAACTAGTCGATCTCTCATTCTCATTCTTGGTCGTGCCAAACAAATTAACACACACATGTTTGCTAGCTTGAAATTTGGCATTGTACGTCCACAAAAAAAATTCAGCTATAACCTCATAGTAGAAGCATTTTTAAGCCTGTATTTTAATTAAAAGAAACAATGACAGGACAAGTGGGTATAATAGACAGAAATCTCAACATATCATTATTTACAACTTCAAATAAAAGTTTCAATGCCAATTTTTTAACAAAAGAATCAGACATTATATGCTAATTTCATACCTAACATGCTCGTCGATACATAAAAAACTATATGAATCAGCACAAATTTTATAGGTATGTTGAACTAAGGAAGAACCTTACTTGGTTTGCAAAGACCAATGGTCGGGTACCGGTAAAAAATAAAAGATTGATAGTAAACAATTTGAAATTTAGCATCAAAACACAAATATATGTAAGAGTCGTTCAGTTAGCAATTCATAGTTTCCATCTAAAAATTATATTTTGTATTCGTTTTGCAAGTAGATGTTGAGTGAGATGCATGACATTGTGAAAAAATGTATACTTCCTGCTAGACTAATGGGTTCATACCAAATTTTTTTTCTTAAAACCACAAAATCATGCCTTGGACCAGCAGTTTTGTGTGCCACATAAGATGCTAGAATTACGAAATTTGATGAATCAGTCAGACCGACAAGAGGTTATTGAAATATGTCTTTTTGACCCGATATATTTCGTTGAGAACAATCTCTACAGGGCATTTTTTTTGACATATTGTTCAAGTATTTCATCTCTAGAAAGTGGTCAGTTTCAGTATGCGACATTTGTTGAAGATGTTCTTTTCAATAGCGAGGATCTGAGATATCATTTTTTCAACTCGCATGCGAAGGCACTAATCAAATTTTCTGGTCTACCAACTGGTTGGGCAGCTGAAGATATTGAGAAAATTTGAGAATATACCCCCCAAGGATAAAAGGTGTTCGGTATTTGACCTTCAATTGTATAAAAATAGTTTTCTTGATGTTTTTGAGTTAGACATAGATGCCAATGACATATTACGATGGGTTTATAGTTCTCATTCGCAACTTAATGATCATTCTTTCATGATTATAAAAAACAACTTGTTTTTGCCATTAAGGTTTCTAACTATTATCCAATTTGGTTGCTAATTCATGAAAATTTTAAACAATCGTGTCAGTCTTGCTAAGGTTTGTTGTATAAAAATGAGATTTTTTACTAATGCCTCTCAAACAAACTTGGTAATAACTTCTTTGCATTTGATTAGACATGACTTATTTTTTTATATACACTTATTGAAATTTTTACTAGATTATTTTAATTTTGTTGATAAAACTCTAACCAATTCAAGATAACTGCAGCATTCTTCTTGATTTTCTTTTGTAAGTTTATGATTTTCTCTAGTATCATAATTAAGTTCTATAAGTAATGTATATTCAATTAGATAATTGTTGAAGAGAAATTTCATCAATATAGGAGTTTGAAGTCCGTTATATATATAGATGAAAATTTTTGTTCGTTTATGTGTTGTGAATAATATGTTCTCTCTCTCATCTCTCTATCTAGCACAGGAACACACCAATTGTGTGCTCGTGCATTTACAAAGCACGAGCTCTATGAGAAATTTGAATTTTTTTTTGGGCCATTCCTCCAAGTTATGTTTATCGAGTTATACATCAACCAGACACTTACAAATAAGGAAATTGCATACTAAATAATAAGAATAGCGCATTGTAAGAAGCTTTCAAAAATATTTAGAATAAAAAGGAAGTAATGACAAATTAATTTATCCCTATGGGCACATCGAGCTTCTCTCAATATATGAGTTTTCTTGAAATTAATTTTTATTATGTTTTTATAATTAATTTATGTACATCTTTAGTTGTATAATTCAATTATACAAAAACAATCACCCAAGTACTCCTGGTTACTCTTGGTTGCAACATAATGAATTTAGCTTTAAACTATTAGCTTAAATAAAATTTATAAGTAGCATCTATATCAATATGAATAGTTCATTTTGTAAACCAATTGCGTATAAAATTTAGATGTAGCATCTTTGTTTGGTATCTATAAGGAAGCAAATATATATTGGAGATTTTTCTGACCATCTTTGTTAGGCCACGTTAGCATGATCTACATCACCATATTTACATGAAACATCATAATTACTGCCCAATTATTACACAAACGAAAAAGAAAAAATTGAATCGAATGTTCAAACTAAAAAGAATCAAACCCTGTTAGCATTTTTTTTTTTTTTTTTTTGGGACCGACGTACAAACTTCAGTACATTAGCCTAAAACTTATTATTGAATCCGAAATTTCAATTTTAATTGTTTAGATCGTATAAAGATAAGACTTAATTTAATAATTCAATATTAAGAACGTTATTTTTCAATGGTTAAAAATAAACTTGTTTAGATTAAGAATGTTATTTCTAAGTGATCTTCAATTCAGAATTTTTTTTAATTTGAATCTTTTTTTTTTTTTTGTGCATCCGAATGCACCTAGCTATATGATCGTTGAACATATTAATTCTAATCAGATTTGTCAATAAGACAAATAGAATATTAGAGCAGAATTGTAAGAAATTTTAAATCGCTGTAGCTTGTAAAAGTATTATCTTACTTCTGGTTCAATTCTTCACTGACCAATGCTCTAGCAGAAGATAGTTATGTCCCCTCGACCCACATATTGTGGCTTTATTTTCCTAGTTGAAATATTTTAGTTAAGATATATAATATATGACATGAATTTGCTCTGAATTTCTCTAGGAAAATGAATATAGAGTCCACATTTCATGTTCAAGATTTATAACATGCAAGTGTAACGGTTGTGGAGAAGGTTAAAGATATACTAATTATCTCAATTCGAAGCTTGTGCTTTGCTCATCAACCAAATACACTCTGAACAAATTCCAAATATAGAGCAATTTGAAGTTTTTTTGTTTAATGTAGATATTGAGTTTCCAAACCCCCCCCCCCCCCATTTTATACAAAGCTCGTACATTCCGGTTTGTTTGATTTGCATTTGAATAAGATGAATAAGAAAAAAACTCTATTCGCGTGAAACCGCACAACACATAAATAAAGAATTTGTACTTATTTGATTGCTTATTCATATTTCTAATCAAAATTTAGAATATGAATAAGTCTAAATTTCTTATTTCTTATTCACTCCACATCCAAACATGTAGGTATATATACTAGACTGTCAACTAGACTTGACAGTATTTTTTTTTTTAATTCTTACAGAAGTACTCTCATTCATTTACCCAGGCATGTTGCTTATAACTTTGTAGCTATTATTATCTTAAATTAGTTACCATAATATATATATTTTATTGTTAGTACAATTCTTCTGCTTTCTGATATTTCGTCGAAGGTCTTGTATAAAATAAAATAATTCAGTCATAATTTATTAAAATTATTAAAATCACGTGTATTTGCAAATGATTTTGTTCCCCCTTTTTCTGTGCCAAATACGGCGAGAAGAGACAAAAAAAAAAAGGTTCCCTTTAGTTTTGTAGGTGAGATTTTCTCACCAAATATTTTTTTAAGATAAATCGGAGTCAAGCCTCCCAACTTATTTTTAAATTAAATGTCTATAAAAGATTCCCGGCCGGATTTCAAACCTACGACCTTCCATTCAAGATGCATTGCTCTTTACCACTAGACCAAGAACTGATTCTCTTCTCACCAAATATTTGACGAGAGACTCCCGGCAAAAGTTGGTCTCTCTCTTGTTTTAGCTAGTAATTATTATTTTTTTCCCATTTCAAGTGAGATAAAAGATGGCCTCTATCTATTCAAGGTTAAGTCAAAGAGCGATTAAAATCGTGAAGAACACATTCGTGATCATAATATTTTAAAGTTTGAGAAAATTCTGAAATTATTATTATAAAGAATGTAACAATAAAAAATTTTAAAAGGAAACAAGAATTATTTTTTATTTTAATAAGAACTAAGTAATTAGCCGTTTCATAAACGTATTAATCTCTCTCCTAACTATCCGTTTATAAAACGTGTTAAAAGGAATTGCGTGTTTTATGAAGGGGTAATTAGGGGAGTAACGCGTTAATAAAACGGGTAATTGACTGAACTTTGGCAGCATGTGTTTCATAGATGTTCTGACTTGATCGATATAGTAGCGCTTTTTATAAACGGGTAATTATGCCAAAAATTTAGATATATATATATATATATATATATATATATATATATGTGCGGTGTGTCTTTCTTTCTCGCACCGCATAAAGCAGAAAACAGAAAAAAGAAGAAGAGAGATGAAAATAATGGGTCGCACAACTAAAAATATTAGTTGGTGTGAAATTAATAGCCATAAAGGTTGTGTGTGGCAAAACTATTTAGCGATACAGGGTCGCACACAATCCTTATGGCTATTAATATTCCACCAACTATAAATAAAAAATTTTGTCGTGGAATCCGTTATAATGCGAAGAGGACAAAAATAGTTGTGCCGCACACAACCCTTATAGCTATTAATTTTGCACCAACTAACATTTTTAGTGAATTCTATTTTCTAATGTGTTTGAGAGAGAGAGAGGGGAGGTGTGAGTCCTGCGAGGATGCAGGGGTGTTTTATAGCTTTTAACAACGCGTTTATAAATTCACAAATTGATTGAAGAGGACAAAAATTTGATTGAAACGACGTAAATTTTCTAATTACTCGTTTATAAAACACGTTACTAAGCTAATAATCCATTTTTTAAACGCGTTAATACATGTTTTACTGTAAAAGTTCTGACTGCTTTGGGAATGTCAAAGTTCAGCCTAATTATCCGTTTTATAAACGTGTTACTCCCCTAATTATACGTTCATAAAACGCGCAATTTCTTTTAACGCGTTTTATAAACGGGTAGTTACGAGAGAGAGATTAACGCATTTATGAAACGGGTAATTACTCGGTTCTTATTAAAATAAAAAATAATTCTTGGTTCCTTTTAAATTTTTTTATTATTATATTCTTTATAATAATAATTTCGGGAGAAAATTAGACATATACCCCTCTGATCATAGCCAATTGAAAATATCCCCTCTAATCTTTAAATTTCGATATATCCCTCTCTAATCATGATTACTTCAGATATTTATCCTTTTCAATAACTATAATGATTTTTTTTAATCTGAAAAATTGTTTTTATATTTTTTGGACAAAAATGCCCTTAGACGATTGATCTTCCCGCTATTTTCTCCTGTGTAAAATGTAAATAAAATAGAAAAGAAATATGCCATATCTACTGTCTACATCTCGTCCCTTTCTTCTTCCTAACATCTCATTTCCTAATCTATTGTTAAAGGAGAAAGTTTTATTTCTATTGAAAATCTGTAGAGAAAGCTGAACTCGAGCAAGTGCCACGAAGAAGAGATCTCTTCTGCTCCCGTCACTGATGAACTAGGTATGACTTTTAAATTTTCATTTTGTTTCTAATACGTTGATCTGAATTAATCAAGATTTTATTTGCCTGAGAACCATAGATTAGAAGTACCTACTTTGCCAAACAATTATGTGTGGATGAGTATCCATAACCTGAAATTTAAAGTACATAAAAATTGGGTATTCAAATGACAAGACAAATCTAATATCCTATATTGGGTTAAAATTGCCAAAGGTAAAAAAAAATGAGAAAGTTTAAAGTACATAAAAATTATCCCTTTTTTAGTTTTTTTAACCCCACGCTTCACATGCTAGATTGACCTTTTTACCTCTTTTTACTTTGCCTTTTGAGTTTAGTTGCGGCACGCCTGCTCTAGCCTCTAAGCCCGCAAGGCCACAACGTTTTCCATGTTTTGCTAAATTTGTCATATTCAAGCCTATAGGTTAGGATGTGTCTTATTCCATTTTTCAAACATATTATTACAATTTACAAATGATGAAAGGTAGGAGTTCAGGTTGCAAATTATAACAGGCAGCGTATAAGTCGTAAATAATAATTTAATCATTTTTCGGATGAAATTTTAATATTATATAAATTTTGTAAATTCAACCGTTTAATCAATTTAATCACATCATTCAGCATAGGCGAAACTTTTGTTAATTTTTGTTCACAACTTAAACTGATTGGTGGCATGACACCACTCAAATTGAAAAGAAAAAATGATAAATAACCACATTAAAATAGTATATTTTGTGATAATTTCACTTTACATTAACCTAGAAGTTAATTCATGCATTCTCCCCATCGAACAAAGTTCAAGCCACGCACTAAATTTTGAATTTTTCTTCGGAAACCACCATTATAAACTTAATCTCATACTAAACTCTGAGGGTGTGTTTGGATGCGCAAGAATAAGGAATCGGATAAGAATAAGTTCCAAATTCTTTATTCTTGTGAAATCCAAATAATACAGGAATAAAGAATTTGGGCCCTTATCCATATTCTAGCAAAATCATGAAATTAGAATAAAAAATTTGAACAAGCACGCATTTCAAAATTTTTATTTTTATTCCTAATTCAACCCCTCATCCAAACAACCCCAATGATATTCTAGCACCCTTTTGTTTTTCTATTTTGTTTGTTTATTTCTTCCGACCAAACTAAATGCTGCTTTTGAGATCCTAGTGTATCTTCAAAAGAATGAAAGAAATAAATAGTATCTCTGTGCATAATCCACTTGATAATGCCTGTTGATGCACAGTGGATTAGTGGAAGCTCGATGCTTGAAATTTGGATTAGTCTTCTTTTCAACTGTTGAGATCTTGGATATTCTGTCCGAAATACCCCTATAACACCATTACAAAGCCATGTCCCGAGTGAATTGCAAACCCATTATTCGTGTAGCGAGTCACTAGCAAAGTGGTCTAAAAAAAAAAGATCAAACAATGCTAATTCGAAAAAGCCTATCAGAGAATATATGTGATGTAAGATCTACATTCTAATAATTTTGTACTTGAAAATTTAAAATACTAAATGTCGGGACCTTGGTAATTAATTTACGTCCATACTTTCAATATCGATTACTATTACTTTTAGATTTTAATTGAATATATATGCAGTATAACGACATAACATAATGGTATTTGAAAATAACTTGTGATTTTAGAACGAAACCATATACAGATAGTTCAAATTTTATAACATTTGCAATTTCAATTTAAAAAGTTAATTCAATCAATTTGTACTTTTGAATACGACAAATCTTCCGTAGATTTATGTCAATGACTTACAATTAATACCGTTGTTTTAATTCAGCAAAATTATCGTTTTTTAGAAACCAAAAATATTTCCTGGATTCATGGCAGTAACTTGTGATATGAGATGTTGGGTTTTATTTACCACAGACGAGTTGGACTTAAAAGCCATTGGCCGACATTCCGACGTGTTGCCAATTGGAAAAGGCCTACAACTTTGTCACTCTTCCAAACTTCTTTTTATGAGTGTGTGCATCAATTTTTCTTTGTTGGTACTTCATTTCTTTTTTTCCTGTTGGGTAACATCGAGAACACCATTTTGCAAATCTTTTTGTCTGATTTCAGGTTTCTCTCCTCTGTTATTTTCCCTTTTTCTTTGATATATAATTGTCCTTAGGCTAATTATCTTTTCTCGCTACGAGGACTGATTAAATGTCCTGTTTTAGCTCCTCTACTGCACTCAAATTTCTCGTAATATAGCTCTCTTTTTTTTTTAATAAAAAAACAAACATTTCTAAAAAAAACTTGATGAAGGGTTTCCAAACTTTGCATTCTTAATGAATTGGTCATAGAGAAAGGTTCCAATGTAATATGAATAGGTTGCCCTATTAAGAAGTAAAAAAAAAAAAATGTTAAGATGATTGATATGAATAATTTTTTACTGACGTTGATATATTTTTTACTGTATGAAGGATGACATTATTACTCTTTCATTTTTTGGACGAAAATAATATAATGAAATATTGTACTAAAATAAGTTAAAATTTTAGTGAATTACGAGGAACAAATTAATTCTTGAATGATCTAATTGATTTGTTGTATTGGACAAAAGTTTAATGACCTCAAAATTTTTCATTAAGAAATTCAATGAAATAACTTATAATTTCAATTTCGACTATTTGAGAACTGATTTTTGATCTCGTGGTAAAGACAACACTTCGTAGATTTTAAAATCTAATTAAGAGTTGTGAATATTTAAAGCTGAAAAAATTATATCTTATCTTTATCTCAAAAAAGAAAAAGAAGATTTTAACTCTATATAACATGAAATACCAACTGCCTGTACAGGACGCTCCGACATTTTCGAAATTAGAAGTATTTGGTAGATAAGATCATCTCCTTACAACTTCCACCATACATTAAAAAAAAAAAAATTTAACGGAATTGCTTTCCATTATCCCCACAGATCCATCATCTCTATCATTCCCTACAAACGCGTTAATTTTTTTTCTATTTTTAGAAAACGCGTTAATAACTTCTCTTCCATTTTCGAAAGTCCAGGGGATGAGAGAATGAAAGCTGGGGAGGATGAGCGCTAGGGGATGAGGACAGAGCGCGCCAGAGGGAGAGAGCGAATCAGAGGGGAGGGGGAGGGGGAGGAGGAGGAGGGGGGAGGGAGGGATGTATATTAACTAGAACAATTACTATATTAAACAAAACAATTATTATATTAAATAGAACAATTATATATATTAACTAGAACAGTTATATGTTTAAATAGAACAATTATATATATTAACTAGAACAGCTATATATATTAAGTAGAACAGTTAAATATATATTAACTAGAACATTTATATATATTAACTAGAACAGTTATATATATTAACTAGAACATTTACTATATTAACTATAATATTTGTTCTTAGAACTAGAACAATTAGGGAGAGAGGGGTGGGACAGGGATAAGGGGGGAGGAGCGAAACAGAAGGGATAGGAGGGAACGAAACAGAGGGGAGGAGGGATGATCGCTGGATGGAAATGGGGGTATAAGCGCTGGATTAAATTTCAGAAATGGAAATGTGAGGATGAGTTACGCTGGATTTTCCAGAAATGAAAAAAAAAAAGAAAAGAAAATACGTCTCTGGGGGATGATGGGGATGATGGATCTTGGAGAGATCCTCATCAGTCCCGAATAAATAAGGACGTCTGAGAGCACTTGATATAATCTTTGACCGTCCCAAACTCATTGTTAATATAATCATTCATTTAATTATGGCATCCAAACATTACATGACTATAATAATTTGTTTTGGTAATTGAAAATGCACTATTTCCTGGACACGCAGGCTGGTTTGAAAACCCACTTCCAAAAGTTGTTCATGAACAAAGATGATGCTAATTATTATACCAAATCTAAATCCTGGGACTCAATGCCTCTTGAAAAAGAAAGTGTACTTTAGCCTAACTATTCCCACTTAGGATTGGGACAAGGTTCAAATTAGGTGTTGATGTGAAGCATTTGCTGATATGGACAATTGGACCCAAATAATTTGGTGGATTATTCAGTTTCCCTTGCTAAGCAGCCTCCACTAGCATCATTATTGTTAGTATTAATATTATTTGCTTCTCTCATTATAAGCATTTTATATATGAAATCTCTCTTTCCCACCATAGTATCCTTGCACCAACTTAATTTTTTTCTTTTTTTTGAAGCACAGGGAGATATTGTTTAATAAATTAATGGATTCTATGTGGATTGGTATAATACTATTACATACCCCAGAAGGCTCGCAGTGACAGTGATTACTGATTAGTGAGGTTGTATTTTAGTTAATGTACACTTTGTGGGTCACTCTCTTCTTGTTATTTGATGTGACATGTGACCCTGCAACGACACTAATGCGGATTTACCCCCATAGTTTTTTGAATTTAACATGGAACGGGATCACAATTTTATTTAACTTTTTTTTCCTTTACTTCTACATTAGATGTATAAATTGCAAACAGTTTCGCTTCAATTATTTTAAGTTTAGAGGCAATTTTTGCTCAAATGAATATCTCGGAAATAAAGTTTGTTCTTACGAACTATCTATCGCACAGGTCTATTTTTAGAATACTACTTTTAATATTTCTTACGATTATTCTACTGGGTACACTTTACCATTATTAGCCAAACTACCGCTAGTTAAGTCAATGGTACTTTTATTTTATTTCAGTGAGATGCTTCTATTAAATTTTTTGCATTCTTTAGTAGGCGAATCAGAAAAATATATATATCTTAATGTTTTTCTTTTCTTTTTATGATATCGTTGTTCATGTCAAATTAATTGTGTCCATCCAATGTGAGATTTTTTTATTTTTAACTCCGTCGACGTTTTTGCACTGAGTAAATACACAATTGGCGACACCATAAAATCCAAGAAAAGCTTAAAAATACTGATCTTACTTAGCATTGTCAAAGTCCTTTTGTTTATTAGCAAATCTGCAAAAGTGAAAGAAGTTAATGGAAACCAAAAAAAAAAAAAAAAAAGGTGAAATAAGTGTTCCTTTCTTATCAAATGAAAGATCATGGTCAATATTTCTCTTCACTTTTTCCACTAGGCCATTTCAACAGCTACGGAGTGCGAATAATTTTTTTCTAAAGTGGGATTTGAAGGGTAAAATTAATAAACAATTAAAGAAGAGAGATTTGGAGTGGACTTTGTAGAATCTACAAATGGGTGTCAAACGTAGGAACAACGATGGTAAATAAGCCCTTTCGGCGTGTACATGATCGGTTATAATAAATCAAAAGCTAACATAGCGCCTAATAAATTAAAAGCTAACATAGAGCCTAATCATTGGTAAAGTTATAGCCTATAGCTTGCAGGTTCTTATCCATTTCATGCTATGCCAATATTAAAATTCACAAATGCATAAAAGAAAATCAGGGAATGGGCCTACGTATGTGAAAATGATAGATATAAATCAACAAACAAGCTTTGGGCCTTGTTATTTCCCAACAAAAGATCATACAAGAAACTTGGGTAAGATGGTAAGAATCTGTTTACTTCTTATAAGCAAATTTTTGCTAAGGTAAACCTGCTTCTCTGGACTTGATCAGTTTTCACAGCATTTGCAAAGAGAATTAAAAGGCCATGTGATTCTTCTATTTGATGTCAAATCAAATAAATATTAACACCTCACTAGGGTGTTATGTCCCAATATAGAGCCGAAAAATCCTAACAAATATAAATATTAAGGCCACAAACAAAATGAAAAACATAGAGAGATTTACAAAAAGATAGCTTCTTCGTTTGTAAAGTTTACCAAAGAGCAAAAGTAAAACAAAAGAATTCTTATGAACGGTTGAAATTTACAAGGTGTAAACATACCAAGTTCTTCCTAGTAAAATACAATTTATCTATTTCTTATGGTTATGAGTTCCACTATTTATTGGCACATCAGCCAACATTATAAATCTCCCCATTTGATCGTTCATCAAAGCGGAAAATCCAGACCTAAATGTGTCTCATACCTACATGAGAACAATGTTACCAAAGCTTGGCAATTGAAGAAAGCATTTCTGAGGCAGCTATAAACTCCACATATGAATAAGATACTCCAACACTGCAATTACCCAAAAAAAAAATGTAACAAGAACTATCATCATGTTATGAATTTTACCATATTCTAATCAAAATTTAGACCAGCCTAATTTAAGAGTTTTAGGTACTATTCTAATGTTATGTGTACTTCAGAGTGCACAAGCCAATCTGTATCAATCATTTTAGCAATTTAACTTTTCAATGCAACAAAACCCTGATATAAAGCATTGGAAAAATGATCAAAGATTTTTGTACTGGTGTGTTACGCTCATATCCAGCTCAGTACCGACCAAATCAATCTTGTTTGGGGCTCAATGTTTTAATATACTGAATGCTACTGTTAAAGTACAGCTGCAAAATGTTGAAGATAATCATGCTACAAAGCAAGGATTTGTACCAGTGTTATAACCTTATCCTGATATAATCTACAAAAAAGGGATTCGAGTAGCAGTGAGACAATAATATCGAGTTTTCCACCAGGTGTTCAAGTTTAGTCTCCGATGTATGTTTTACAGTACGCATCTACTGTTACAAAGGTCTATACCAACTTGCCTGGTACATTGGTTTAGTACTTACTGGGCGGCAATTGAGAAGGTGCAGCAAAATGCTTGGGCAGTACCATAATGGTACTCTGCATTACAGGTTCTTATATTTCTACTTCAATAATAAATCTTATATTTAAAACTTCTCAAATACCATGGAATCACCGCTTCGGGCTGCCATGGCGGGACTTTGGACTGCCATGGCGAGACTTTGGGCTGCCATGGTGAGACTTTGGGCTGCCGTGGCGAGAGCGTGAGAAAACAGGCATTGGCAGAGTGAACTTCTCACCATATGGGGTTGTGTAAACCTTGCGGGGAACCCGCAAGAGGCAGGATCCACAGAACAAAGCACCGCCCCCCTGTCGGTCTATCTCCTCCTCCTCGTCTTCTTCAACCACATCCATTTGTTTCTCTCTCCTCTCTCCAACTCCCTTTTCCTTGTCATCGGTGGCTGTGTTTGTGCGGTCTCGCAGCGCAGGCCGCCGCATCAGATCCCGGTACCCCACTGCTGATCCATGGTTCAGTGCCTCGGCGACTGTCAAAGGGATCTTCTCAAGGAGAACAGCACCTATGTTTAGTACCCCGGTAATCCTCCCAGATGGCCGTCTGATTCCTACATGTCAAATTTATAACTAGGCATTGTTATTATTGAACCCATTAGAAAATTAGAATCTAAACTTATCTGCACAATGTCAGGGTTCAACAGATTTGCTCATATAGAGAATTGGAGCTGAGATTGTGTAATCCATAATAAGGGCATTAAATATACTTAATTAATAGAGAAAATGCAAGTGATCAAGAAATCTCAAGATTAGAGTTTACTAACTGATTAGTTCAAAGTACAGCAATCAGGGGTCAGAAAACAATGGTGATCAACTCGTATTTAACAAAAAAGCTCAAGATTTGGTTATCACGGCACAGGTAAACACAAAGACGAGCTCTTTTGACTGATTTCTAACACAAAGATGAGCTCTTTTCACTAAATTCAGAAAGAAAAACACACACATTGCATCTAATCATTACCTAAAGCTGCGAAAGAAGGAGAATTGGGGGGTTTGGAGAGAAGCCTCTCGCCTCCAATGAGAAACCTGACCGAGCCGACTAGTGAATCATTGTTGTACCAGCCTCCAGTACAGTAGATCTCGAAACAAACAGCGGAGGAGGAGTCAGGCAAGAGGGAGGAGGTAGGCACACGGAAGACGAAGCGGTCGTTCCAGGCCGGGTCGGGCCCACCAGTACGGTCGATCCTCGTACGGAGCTTGTGCGCCGGGTCCACCCAGGTCATGGCGTAGGTCTGGATCCGATGGAGACGAGGCGGGATCTTGATGCCTTGCGCCGAGATTAGGGTTATCTCCACTAATTGCGTCTCCATTGTTGGAACTTGGAAATGGAAGGAGAGAGAGATGGAGACGAAGAGGAAGTGTTGAGAGAAGAGAAGTGTGTGGAGGTTTTAAGTGAGAGATGGGGAGTGGGAGGTAAGGAGAGATTTTGTATATATATATATGGAAGTTTAACGTTAGAGGCTTAGAGTTAGAGCTTGATGGATTGATCGGACGGTGCGGATTGGTTCTAAAGATACATCTGTGATCTTTCCAAGATTGGATTTCAAGAAAGTGGCGCGGATTTATGTCTTATAAATAAAATAATAAATTAATGATTATGGGTGTGTTTGGATGGTCCTTGAATAAGGAATTAGAATAAGAATAGAGAATTACCCAATTCATGAGCAGCCTTATTCGTGAGCTTATTCAATGACGTTTGGTTTCGTTGGATAAGAATACGGAAATTAAAGTATTGTTTTGTCATTGATTTACAGTGTATTTTAATGCAGCAACAATGATTGCTATTTTTTGGCGCAATCCCCACTTTGGCGCCATCTCACAGAGAGTGTTGTAAACACAATCACAAGCAAGTATGAAAAAAAAAAAATACACAACCCCTTATTTGTAGTTAATTAAACAAATTAATATCTCAATCATTTCAACAGAGCCTACCTAATTGTAACAAAATCCAAGCAAGCATGAAAAACTGTATTGCATAAAATAGAGATTGGATATTTCAATAATTTATTCAACAACAAGTATTGCACTCAAATAAGCAACCAATTAAGCAATACTGATATTGAAAATTAAGCAGCAATATTGAACACCAAGCATTAATATTCAATAAAGAACAATAACAACAATATTGAAATTAACAACTACAATTGAGACTACATAATTGAACAACATTCAACACTCTCCTACAGGAAGTTTTAAACCAAGAACAGCAAGAATAAAACACATCAATTTTTAAAGAACACTCTGCCAAATTTATTAAAATAGAACAGTACATAAAACAACAATAGCCTGAAAGTTAACAAACACTCTCCTACATTCACTCAATTAAGAGTCACTAATTATTAAAAAGGAAAAATAATACCATAACAAGGGATCCATTAAAAAAGCATTGAAGAACCATCAAAGAGTTGCCCAACTGACCTACAAATGTGCCAGTACCAGTTAGTTACTTTTTTTTTTCATTTTGGTCTTTCACTTTTGTGTGACAACCAGTTTCTTTGGAACTTTTGCTTAATATGTGGCAATTTGGTTACAAGTTAAGCATAATAACATCTCAACAGGTACCAATGGTTGCAATTTTGCTACCTTTCTTTCCTACGATTTTGGTGTCTTTCATTGACCAAAACCAGCCAACTCTGACAATGTGCCAGCAGCCCAGCACCAGTTAGTTACCTTTTTCGTTTAGGGCATTCGATGTTTGTGTGTCAATCAAGTTTCTTTTCAACTTCTGCTTAGTACATGATATTTTGGTTATAAATGGAAGGCATTTGTAACATCACATCATGTACTGATGTTGCAATTTCGGTGCCAGCTATTTTGACACTGCAATTCATAATTATTTTGGTGAAAAATTCTGAATTTGCAAAACCGTAACGAGATTTATGTTAAGTTCATTTATTTCTCTTTTTTGCGATGAGCTAGTTTGTCCTCTTATCTTTTTTCCATTTTTATATGCAAAATGAATAAAAGAATAAATGTGCTTAATCGAATCGGATCCTCTAGCAGGCCATGTGGGATCCAACCCAAATTTTATACTGTTCTAAAAAGTCTGATCTAGATCCAACCCACTAAATTAAGTTGCTTTTGTAAAGTCGATCAATAAGAAATTAAATGACAGCTAAATTAAATGACAAGGCATAGATGGTTTTTAAAGGACTGACTGGTTAATTAAAGGCCAGACTGGTTATAATTTTGGATAAACATGAGTACTTAAGCCATAAAAGAGATAGAAATCTTACTACATCACTTATGCCGAACACAGCTCGTTGCCACACTTCATTCAGGTTTGACCATCACTGCACCTTGAATTCCACAGCAAATCTCTGATTTTATCTCTCAGCTCACTCCCTCTTTCACCATCACTGCGCCTCGAACTTCCCGCCATGGATTCAATACCCGAGGTACGGGGATTGTCATCATCATCATCACTAGAGGCATCTTCTGGAAATTGTTCTGTATCATGATCAAGGTTTGGATGTCGAATGAGGAAATTGTGAAGTACACAACATGCAATGACGATGTCTGTCTGGAAATCATACTTGTACGCACGCATATCTTTCAGAAGATGGAAGCGGCCTTTAAGAATGCCAAATGCTTTCTCAACCATATTGCGCAGCTGAGCGTGTCGGTGATTGAACAATTCCTCACCATTTTCATAGCGATCCTCAATCCTACGTTGCCGAAACTTTGCCAAGTGGTATGTTATACCACGATATGGGCTTAGGAATTGGTGGGTATTTGCATATCCGCTGTCTACGAGGTAATACCGTCCTTCTGGGACCGTAAATCCTTGCTCCACGGCTCTACGCAATATGAGACTATCGTGACCGGATCCCTCCCAACCAGCAAGAACAGCCACAAACCTCCCATCAAAGTCAACTGCCGCCATGACATTTTGTGTCATATTACCCTTCCTGTTCCTCCATCGCTCCTTGAAATCTTCATGGCTATCAGGAAATGCAGCGATATGCGTTCCATCTATAGCACCTAATGCATCCTACAGTAGCCAAATGATTTTGATTCAAGTCAAAGAGCTAATATCCAGAAATTTTCAAGAGATGTTTCTATATATGTTTAGTAACTACTACTAATAGAAGTTCAATTGTGCATGATTAGGCCAAGGCAACACTCATGTGAAATGAATAAATGAATTGACAAATCATAAATCACATATTCTGCATTTTATCATTAGGGTCCAAACCCAATTAGTTCTGACTTTCCACAAAATTTGGGTCTGGTCAGATAGGTTTCTTAATACAAGTCAGATACTTTCACCTCTAATGTGGTAATCGAGCAGGTCAGATACATTAAAAATACCATGCAAGTTATTTGTTAGGTTGCCTTATAAGTGTTAAACTCTGGTTACTGATGCCAAACTTTTGGTTCCTGTAACTTTGCTTCTTTTTCAACGAAAGAGGAGGGGTTCTCCTCACTATTTCAGGAAAAAAATAATGAAAGATTAAACATTGAAACATATTATCCAGTATACTACAAAAATCCATGAAACAGACTTTCACAGTTGTTAACATTTTGGTTGCATGTCTATCATTTTGTGTAGGTTTATCCTGTCCACAGAGGTAGAAGAAGAGCTAATGAACCTAGTAGTTAGTTTGTCTATATCTTGCTACATAAAGTCTAATCTAATCATTAATAAGTTACTGGTATCATATACAGACTGGACATGCACAAGAGGTCTCTGACCGAAATCATGAAACGCATGACCAGGTGTGATACGAGGTTGACTCATGCATTTACTCTATTATATATTATTATAGCCCAATCACAAACCCAGTGGAATGTACCTATGTAAAAATCTTCAAACAGAACAGATCAATTAAGGAGAGGGAGAGAGGGGGGGGGATGAAATTGAAACCCTTAAATTGAATATCTAGAATACAAAATTATAAACTTTCAGCTAAATTATGTAAACCTTAGTAATTATGCAATCTGTTGGTGGCATATAAAAAGAGGGAAGGATCAAACGTAAAACACATAATGTACTATTTAAAGTTTAAACTAATCACTAGAAAGGGAATATAAAAAAGACAGCCATGAAATCAATCTTTCTATTGTACCTTGAATGCATAGTAATCTGTTCCTTCTCGCAATTTGGGATGTATTGGTGCATCAGGACCCGGTAGCTTGATATAATCACGCTGCATTCGCAATATGGCAGACATTACTCGTCTTATATATCTCCAGACCGTTTCTTCGGAGTGCTGGAAATTCTCCGCCAATATTCGCATGGTATGTGCTTGCCCAACCATCTGAAGAAACATCCCCACACACTCCTCAATGGTCACATCACCCGTGCATTCTAACCCCCGAGCCTTAAGTTCATCACACAGAATTCTGAAGTTTGATGGATTAAGACGGTAATGGTTATGAAATACTGCGGGGTGGCCTCTCAAGTGTCGTCTTATACGTTTAGCGCCCGATTCTTTTCCGTCGCGCCTCAAATCTGTCCATTCAAGAGCAACCTTCACTGCCGCATTATACCACCAAAGAGCGGCTTCAAATTTGCGTTGACGCTTCCTCTGCCATTGTTCATCAAACATCCGAGACATTGCTGGACCACCCTGATATAAGAAGCAATCAACATAAGTTAGTAATTTTCTTTAAAGAATAAATGAATTCATAATCTTACAACAGTTCACAATCTAGCACCATACGCTGAACTAGAAGTAAGTTGACATAAATAGGGAATTAGAAATACATTAAATAAATTACACAAATTGTCTTATACAAAGTACTCAATCACAAAGTACTCAACAACACTAACATTCAACTTTCTTAACTGTTAGCCCAATCGTACTTAGGACTACATAACATAAAATGAACCTAGTCAAAGCTACAGAGGACTTAAACTCAAACAACCTAGAGAAATCCTAACACCCCAGAGGACAACAACATAACAGCAACTTAAACTTAAACTAAATAACACCCTAGAACAACAACAGACAATACAATATTGTCGCAGTCGAGTCATCCATCAGTAGTTTGGATGGTGCGGAGGTGGAGGATAACCATAATTGTTTCCACCATACTCGGGATAGTTGGGATATGCTGGCATTCCTTGGTTTCGGGTCAGCATGGCACTATATCCAGTGGGGTTGCGTTGTGCATGTTCCTTGTTGCCGAAAACATCCAGCCCATTCAAGTAGTCAATAACAGACTGCTTTGTAGTTGTATCCTTGAGAAACCAGGCTCGTATGATGGGTCTTTCGATCTCTGCCATTAGGAAGTGGAGTGATGGACCGGAAATTTTAAATTCATGGAGCTTGGCAAGGCACCGATCTATCACATTCTGACCTTCCTGCACCTGCTCCCTAACCTGCGCGGTATCTGCTTTGATGCTGTCAGCAATTTCAAACCCGGCTTTGAACAGTTTTTCCAGTTCCTTAGCCTTCCTGTTATGCCTTTCCCTGTAAATCGTTCCCTTCTTCTTCTTTTTAGAGTTGCCTTCACCTGCTGAGTTATCAGTACTCTTCCTTTTAGACCCAGAGCTCTGGGACGTAGGATAGGTGGACTCAGAGAATGATCCGCGTAGAGGTGAACTTAAGTCCTCATTGTCGTCAGGAAACTCCTCAGGATCATCTGAACTTCCTTGTTCGCTGGCCTGGGTGATCCTATGAGTTAGTGGCAGCTGCTGAGAAGATCCTTCTCCTCCTGAATTCCATGTAGACTTGCTGACATTCCCCCTAGATGTTTGACCCCCAACAATTGGGAGCATCTCAGGGTACCATTCAAATGTGCCTTCTAAGAGAAAATTGGCTTTCGGACCTTTGGTCTGTAAATAACCAACAAGTAGGAATTATGTTAAAGGCCAGTAGAAAGAAAATTCATATGAAATGAGCCAAAAATTAATGTACTCAAATATAAATTTCGCACCTTCACCATCTCTTTATAATCCTCCTCAGATGGTGCTGCTGGTCGTTTTTTGTCAGCATCCCATCCTCCACCACTCCTATCTACTAGTTCGTGGCAAACTTTAAAACGTTCCTGCAACACTTTGATTCTGTTTTGTAGTTTGGACTTTTCACGTGTGGTGCCCGGTATTTTGGTCTTGAATAGTTTGTAAATTCTTGACCAATCTGTAGCCTTAAAGGAGAACCCGTTCTGACCATTTTCAGATTGTACTTGTCGGACAACCTCAAGAAAGGTGTCGGTTTCCTTTACAGACCAATTGCCTTGTCGCCTGGTGTCAACCTTAACAGGAGGATTGTCATTGGAGGGACCTTTCCCATTCTTCTTTGATGAACTTGAAACGCAGACAAGTGCCATTGATGACTTGACTGCGGCAATATGTCAGAAAACGTTTTATGTAAAGTATTTATACTTACATATCATGCATATGCCTATATAAAAGTGTTTATAATTACAAATATGCTTTACTGGTAAAGTTTGTACCAAGTAAAATGCAAACAATTAATTAGACTAGCAGCATATATGTTTATCCGTGGTATTGAAAATGAAGATGGTATCCCAATGAAATTAATATCGATTTATTACTTCTAGGTTCATATCAATGCAGTAGTAAAGATGTTGACTTCAAATAAAAATTACGCAATAGTAAAGATGTTGACTTCAAATGTACTAGTAAATTACTTTATAAAAAAGAAGTAGGATTTGATCAATATACCTTACTACAGGTATAACCCCTTCTTCTCGAACTTGGAGTTGATTTCACAGATCTGTGACAAAAACAACAAACAATTAGAAATTCAGGGATAAGAAATAAATATAGCGGTTACAGGATATCACATTGCAGATAAGAAATAAATTCACAAGCATTAACCCTTTGTTACTGTTCCAATGCTTCTCCATCTTTATTGTTGGAAGCACTAACCAGTAACCACCAACCAGATGATAGACATAGTGGCTAAGAGGTTTTGTTTTGCTAAAAGAAGCTAAGAGGTTTTATAACAAGATTATTTTTCAAGCATCATGAAGAAATTATGTTGGTAATTGCTGAACAGATCCAAAATTTCCTTTTTATACTGAAAAGTTTCTTATTTCAGACGACACAACGTGACATTAATTACAACAAATTAAGGTGAGGAATTCCATCTAAAAACTAAAATTTTAAAACAATCTATTGCAGCTAAAGGAAAAATTTTTAACATAAGTCAACAAATTTTCTTTTATTTGATTTCGTTTCTTTAACTTATATTCTCTTATGATTTTAAAATGAGACACAATATTGTCCTCTTTTATTCTCTTGCTGCATGAACAGAATTAGAAATGATGATTACTTGTGATGTTGATGCAGATACTGAGAAGCATCAAAATAAATAGGCACTCCGCACTATAGATATTAGGAAACAGAGTAGACTGGTGTCACGTGCTGTGCATGACCACTGATAATAGGTCATATGTAGTACCACTGTATACCTCCTTTGAGAACAGAACAGTGCGTTACTGAAGAGTGAAGAATTTATAACTAAACTTAAAAGAGAGGCTACAATTCTGTTATAATTAATACGGGTGGTCTCTGACAGTTAGACATGCCTGAATAACTACAAGAATCCAAGGCTACAATTCTGTCTGGGTAGAGTGTTACCGTGACAGACGTCCTAGAGTATGATAGAGATGAACAAGAATCTGTTAAGATTGAACACATATATCATTTTATCTAACGGAATTAAACATAGTTGTGATTCTCAAACATCATAATAAAAAAGTAGCATAGCCATTTTCTTTTTCCCTAGAGTGATCTGAGTTTGTACAATATCATAATCAAAACTTCCTGCTTTATTACTTTCTAACTTTGGTTGGCTGACAAATTTCACAGATGATTGTCCATGATGCATTTTTAAAACTAGAAAACCTGAAAATAAAAATTGTAGACAATTTTTTAGATTTTAACAAAATTTTGATTCACTTCGATCAGTGTTAATGTATGAAAGACATGGTCTTAACTGTCGAATTTGTCACAAATCAGAGAATGTTGAATGGTACAACTTTCTTAATACTAACACAGTCTCACATACAAACTTGAGATGAAGAAATCATATGCTCATTTGGATTTTGTTTCTATATAGGCTATCAAGTTTTCAGATTGTAGATTTCAACATTAGCTCAGAGGGCTTGATTCTGATTTCTGAGTACTAAGATAGTCTCGCGTACAAACTTGTGTTAATGAAATCATATGCTCACTATCTTAAACAAAATTAAATTAAGTTGATAAATACTATACTGTATTACTAAAATCAAATCAAATAAAATTAATGTTGAGTTTGATGTCATAGTGCTTAACCTAAGCTTCCTTACTTCGGGTGTCTATTGAAGGGTATAAAGGTTCAGAGATCAGACTTGGTGGGGCTTGTGATGCGCAGAAATGAAATATTGAAAGCTTCAACTGCACAGAGTTTTACTTGGGATTATAGTTGCAATGGATTCACCACAATTGTTTAGTAAATTAGTAATCTATACTAGTTAAAGTTGTTCATTGGCTGCATCTTGATTTAAGTCCCTAATAACCTTAATTATTCTCAAATACCTGTTAAAATCATTGACTAGAATTATGAAAAAAATAGTTTGTTGACTGGTATTTGTCCATTAATGTATATTACTGGCCTGGTCTGGGACATAATCAGATGTCTGACGCTATGAACACCATTTTAAAGAGTATTGGTGAAAAAAAATAACTGAAAAGTGTGCTCATATTATTGACGATCGTTTGTCCCTCATTTACATTTGCTGTTTTGACATTATTGATAGATATGGGCTATGGTTTCCAATTCTCATATTCAGATATGAATTATGGGTTCACTACCCTGAAACCAAATGCTTCGGTTACCAATAAAGAAGGAAGCAAAATTATAGAGAGAAAGAGAAGAAAACAGTTGAAAGGTAATTAGGGGCGATAATTTCAGAGACTCACCAACAAATCAGACGTCTTCCTTCTCAGCTTTCGGTGTAGAAGTCGATGGTGCCAACGATTTCGTCGATTACACCTCCGATCAAAGTAGATCTGTCGGACTTTTAGCGGCTAGAAAGCTTCTTCGGAGAGACAGAAGAACAGGGAAGAGATAAGCCTGGGAGGTGTGGTTGGAGAGTAATCAATACTCTCTCTCCTCGAGGAGGTTATTAAAAAAATAGACCGCGATTATAAAATTCATTTCCTGAGGCTTTTTTTATTCGTTCCTTCACCCACCGTATACTAATTCCAACATTTCGCTAGAATTAGAATATGGGCCTGAATAAGCCGGTATTCTTTATTCCATAGCTGTTTGGATCACCTCAGAATTGTCTTATTCTAGAATTGGGCTTATTCTGCCTCATCCAAACACACCCTATATGAAATTAAATATTGGATTAATAATTAAATGAAGCTAATTACGATATGTTATCTTGGGAAATTGCCTTTTGGATTAGGTAAAAATATATCGAATTTTTCCTATGTAAAAATATATTTTAGTGTGCGAATAATTAAGAAAATCAAAAGTATATGTAATTAAACAATTTTTTTCCGTAATGTAATAAAACTAAACTAATTATGCATAATGCATTTATGCGGAGCCAATTTGGGGCTTGCAAAATATATAGACCAGGATTAATGTTGCAAAACTTCCAGTCATGGGCCTCGTAAAGTTTCCACAGTATCAAAATAAGAAGCCCAAAAAATGGTGGTGAATTGGGCTTAATTACAATAGATAAAGCAAATTATTGTTGTAAATGAAACATTGAACGGTGAGTTTAGGCCTTTTCCAAGACCCAAATAAACCCAAATAATTATTTCTCATATTATAAGCCTACAAAAATTTTCGTTTTAAATTTTTAATAATGTTTAAACGTTATCACGTCGGAAAGCCTAAACTCGGTGCTCTTGGCTGTCAATAGGTAGAAGGTATTTTAATACCTGCTTGTTTAAATTTTTTTAATCCATATTCGTATCCGTACCAGTTAGGAATTAACTGTAAAGTTAGAATAACGGTACATAATTGATAATAGTAATATTATTAATTTAATAAAAAAATATATAATATGCTAAATAAATAATATCAAATAAATATATAGATAAAGTAAAATATTTAGATAATATTTTAGATATTAAAAAAATTATGAAATTTATTCTCATATCAATTGAATTCAAAAAATCTATATAACTAATTATAAATTATAATATAATATAGAGTGTAAATTAATTTTTTTCATCGTCATAAATAAATTTGGATGAAGATCGAAATTAATAACATATCATACGAAATAAGCTAAAAACATGATTATATATACATGTATGTTTGTAAAATATTACTCATTAGATAATGGATATGAAATAACCCTTATCCGTACCCGTACCTGATAAGTTAACAAAAAAAATTTTTTACCCGTACCCATACCCATTAGTTTAACGAACATAAAATCTTATCCATAGCTGCCTTATCGAATACGATACGAATAGGGTAAAAGAGTAAATGGGTTTTATTAACAGTCCTAGCTCTTACCTCTTCGTTTAGAGTGTGTTTGGCAAAATCATGAACTAGGGACAAGAACTAGAACAAGTCTTGTTCTAGTTTTTGTTTCTAATTTCATGATTTTGTGAGAACTAAGAACAAGGACATATTCCTTGTTCTTCCTATGTTTGGATTTGTGAGAACTAGAAAGAAGGTCCTTGTTCCTAGTTCTTGAGCATGCCAAACACACCTAGCAGTTCGTCCATGGGCCCTAATGCAAGAGTTGATTTTTTGTTTTGTTTTGTTTTTTTTTTTTTGGAAGGCTGGTTTAAAACAAAGAAACTCATTCTTACCGATGTAGCTTAATAAATTACTAGAAACTCATTTGCTGTTAAGGCTTATTAATTAAAAAGAGGCAATCAGGTACCATAAACTACTTTAGAAACAAACTGACTTCTTCAGCTTAATTGCAACAGATCCAGTACGGCATCATTACCAACTTGCACCTTAATTATCAATAATGACATAACAAACAATGGATGCCACCATTAGGAAAGTTGCATATAGTGCATTCATAATAATCAAAGTGTGGCCAGCCTTTGCTAGGATCAACTTGGAATTGAATAATCAACCGAACTAATAAATTGGATGCAGATATTATAGGTAATTTATGCAAAGGGTGTGCATGAGAACAGCCTATCCTCAGATTAATTAATGCTATTCATTTTTCAAATTAATTAGTGAAACAACAATACCGGCGTAACAATTAACTTGGGTTAGCAACTAATCCAAACGCATCTAAATATATTCACTATGTTTTGTTGTTTTGGATAATGCTTAGACTGTCATTGTGAGTGTGACGTTTCCTTTACCTTTTTTAAATATAAAGTATTGTATTTTTATTTTCATTTTTCCTACTATTTCCTTATCCTTTTGAGTTACTGTTCCATAGCGTTCTCCATGCTTAATTCCTTCAATTCCTATCGTCTTTGAAGCTCGTTGGTGTCACTCTTGCAAGTTGTAATGTTAGAAACACAAAAAGTGTGCTAAAAAGTGGGATCTTAAGAGACAATAAAGTTATTAATTATCTTTTGTTTAATTACTTGAGCATATCTGGCTTTTCAGAGGGATCGGCATCCTCTACAGCCGGCCTCTACAGCCATCACCTACAGCCGGCCTTTTTTTTTTTTTTTTTAAAATTTTAAAGTTCAAATGTTGAATCCAAACCGTTGATCTTGTTCAATTTTACGAGCGCTGCGTTTTCATATAAGTTTTATAAAATTTGGAGTTGATTTGATACTAGATCAAGTGGTCAACAAATGAACGAATATGGTTAACTATCACTGATTAATTCTAATACGTTCATTTGTTGACCACTTGATCTAGTACCAAATCAACTCCAAATTTTATAAAACTTATATGAAAACGCAGCGCTCGTAAAATTGAATAAGATCAACGGTTTGGATTCAACATTTGAACTTTAAAATTTAAAAAAAAAAAAAAAAAAAAAGGCCGGCTGTAGGTGATGGCTGTAGAGGCCGGCTGTAGAGGATGCCGATCCCTTTTCAGAGGCTTCAAGTGCTAGCTGAGTAGCTGTAAGTGGAAAAAAGCATCTGAGTTGCAACTTGCACGCACCTAGAATAAAAGCTTTATCTGTCAAAAATGCAAAGGAATAAAAAGCTAAAAACTTTTCTCAAACTAAACAGAAAACAAATAATATTTTGCATCTCCCCCATCTGTTTGCTTTCTGAAAGATTCTATTTGGTGGCTTCGTGAATCCAACTTTTATTTTTCAGCAAAATAACAACTAGGGAAGTGACACGTGTGTCAAAGTTCTTATACACACCGTGTTAGTATCAAGCAGCACCTGCGCGCGCCCAGACAGCAAAATCAGGGTTTTTTTTAAAGCCAGATCTTCTTGTTGCTAAAAAAAGAAATTAGTTGGCCTCTTGGGAACCTCTTTTATTTTTAATTTTTACTGAAATCCGATGCAAGAAGATGCATGTATATATATATATATGCTGAGTATTTCTGATTGTGTTGGTTCGACTTTTTTTTTTTTTTTTTTTGATGAAAGCCAGTAGGCATTAATTCCATTAAAAAGAAGATTCAAATACATGATTGCCTGCAAATTAAGAGCGTACACCTGGTGTCTGACACTCTGACTAACCCACCCCATTACATCCTGAACTACTCCCTACCAGTAAAAAAACGCTAGAGAAAACATAAAAGAAAAGAAGAACAAAGAAAAACCTGATTACAAAAGCTACCCGAAAAAACATAAAGTAAATAACAGTTTACTACAATTACCTACCCCAAAAAACATTGTGTTGGTTTGACTGAGTAGCATGCCAGCATCCCAAAAAACATTTCTGTAATATGAACTGTTTATTTATTAAAATCCTTTATTTTACCAGTTTAAATTTTCTTGCAAATCATGCTTTCTGATCTTTATGTTTCTCTCTCCATGTGAGTGATGCTTGCAAAATATATATGTGCGCAGAAGTACCATTATTTGTACGTTAGATACTAAGAAAATTAAATTAATTGAACTTTATAAAGAGGGGAAACACTTGAATGAATAATTAATTTATTATTAACTCGAAATCGTGGGAGGAGATCTATATATCCTTTGGAAACTTATAGGATATATTTGGCTGCACGAGAATAAAGAAAACAATAAAAAAATAAAACATAAATTACAAACCAAACATGATATCAACAAAAAAAATAAGACTATTTATACTCTATCCTTTTCCTATAAATGTAGGATATAAATTGTCTTATATTTTGATTTATGTCATGTTTGATTGTGCTTTCTATTCTATTTTTTTTATTTCTTATTACTTTTACTTGTGCAATAAACACATCCATGAGTAACATCATTAACAAATTTATCAACGTTGCATGTTACAGCATCCAAACTTTGGAGCGTAGTTTCTAACAAAAAACAAGCAACTCTTTGCCAAATTTCACTTTCTAGCCGTTTCACAAATAAAACATCAAGGAGACGCAGACAATCCGAGTAACTTGAGAAAAGGCGATTCTTAATATCTTGCAAGTTGCAACTATGGTGTGATACATTTCTACAAGAAGGCAAGTTGTACTTTTTTTTAGTGCTGATGATAAGTAGATGAGCTGGTCGTTTCCTTAATTGCTTCAGCAATTTGAACCTCCCAATAATGATCTATTTAATGCCAGATTAAAAACTATTGTAATCATTAATGAATCCAATGTGACGTTGAACTTTCTCCCAGTCTCTTGCTACTTGATTACATATATTGATATTTATTGGAAACGGTTAGCTTCGACGTATTTTTGCTCGAGGGTCCTACTATAATATGAAATTGTATAAGCACAGCTCTGCACTAATCATTTTATGTTTTTAATACCAGAATTTTATTCAAGAAAAATTAAAGATACCCATATACATATACAGATAGACAAACCGTACGTACTCAAACCATAGTCAAAAAGTTGCAAATATAACAGTAAAACTCGCTCCATATATAAGAATTAATTAAGGTGAAAACTCGGAATTGCAGACCCTCAAAAAAAAGAGAAAACTCGGAATTGCTAAGGACAACGGCTTTTTGCTATTGCAACAGAATTTTCACTAAATTACCCTTCGAATCTATCTTTTAATTAAATTATTCACAAATTTTACAAGTTGATTGAAGAGTATTTTAGTCAAAAATTTGGTGCAATAGCAAAAAGGCTTGTATTTAGCAATTCCCGAGTTTTCACCTACTCCAGCGATTTTTTCCGAGGTGGACGTTAAGAAAGGGGGGTATATTTCCATATCTGGTGCGTCAATAATATATTAACTAAAGGAAACTATTTCATTCAGATTTATTCTTCACGATTTTTGTTCAATATAGTGCGGTGAGGGAAGAGAGTAGGGGGTTTTAAAGCGACCATTGATCCTAGAAAGAGAAAAACTTGCGACAGAAAAAAAAATCTGTTCCTTTGTTGATAAACTTCTTTTCCCGTTTCTCATATCTATATATATTCATAGCTTTTGAGATAGGCGACTTACATCTATGTTCCTATGCATAATTCCGATATTATTTAACAAAAATGCCTCTCCAACAAACTCAGAAAATTTTCTTGTAAAACATTGATGTTCAACCTTTTCTTATCTTACAATGTCAAATTGTTAATTTTTCCCCGGTAAATACGAGATTCAAATCTCTCAAATTTTAAATATCCAAAAATATATATTCAGTTGGATTTCGAATTCATATCTTTGAACTTAAAAGACGCTGTTATTAAATAATAAATAATTAAATATTAATCACCAGACTAAAAACAGCTGGATCATGTGAGAGTACCAATTAAGTTCAAAGATATATACAGTTTGTTAAAACAATTTGTCAATTTGAAATTCAAATGAAATTAGATCCATTTCAGAGGCCCTTTGTGATATTTACTCAAATTACATTGTTATTACAAGTTGGTGGACAGGAGCTTACAAAATCGAAATAGCTGCTCCCCAAAACAGAAAGATGCTAATAACTTCTTGACTCGCTTTCGCTTAGGAATGCCAAGACTAAAGTTTAAGGCATTGCCGGATGGGAAACAATAAACAAAATTTATTGGGGCATCATATTAAATTTGTACTTAATTAATCGTTTAATTAAGCCTGGATAGATTCTCCACTCTATTAATTGTAGGGATTCGGAATGCTATGTTTTCAAGTGGCACGTGTGCTAAAACCCTAATATTTGGATTCTCCAACTACCAGTTTGCTTTGGAAATTTTTTTTTTTTGGGAGTATTTTTATATAAATTTTACATTTTACATAAACCCCGACCACAAACATGCATGTGGTAAGTAAACTATGCGTGCATTAAAAAACTGTTGCCGCAAATTAATATTTCTATATTTATAGTATTTGACCACATCTGTAATTTCCATAAGTTAACCTTGCTTAAAAAAAATAAATTATAGGGTAAAAAATTCAACAGATCACACAACTACTTCCATGAAACCTCATCAGATAAACGTATATTCTTGATATATATTTTACGGTTTAAATAGCGGTCATATCTACCGGCTACCGCTATAGGCCTATAGTTATGCTATTCGGTACACCACGACACATCTATTTAGCATGTATGTTTGATAGTGCAACGTATAGCGAGCTATAGTGGTGAACAATGGCAAAATAGCGAAAAATCGCGGTGCAGCTTATAATTTGATGATATTGTATTACTTTTGGGCTTATTTTTTTTTCGTATGAACTCTGATTGACGTAATTCAAAATTCTATAGAAAGTTCATAAATAAGGTACAACTTTTATATTTTAAACTTTTCAAATTCTAAAAATTTTATGGTGTAACATGCATAGGAAATGAACATGAATTTAGTTGGCATTAATTAGTTGAAATGAAAATATTCTACTATTTTGAAGAAAATATAATTTTTTTTTATTTTAGACTAGACCAAACATTCAAAATATAATTATATGCGTCAATCCGCTACGGTCCCATAGTAACAGCTAAATAGCCATTATCTGCTATCTCATATGATATAAGCATTTTCACTATGAATCTGCTATTGTTGTTTAAACCATAATTTGCTTAATACTCACTTAATTACGTACTAAATAATACCTATTTAGTAATTGCAGTAGATAGAACTATATTTGTGGAAGCACTTTAAGAATTTATATTTTAAGAGAATTTCGAAGTACAAGAAAGAGATCACATATATATGGGGAACATGTGTAATACATATATTTCATCATAAAAGAAACCTTCTACTCAACATGCGAGTCTCAATCTTATAGGAATTGTCTAATTTTTCTCATTACAATTTTTGAATGAATATTGGAAAACATTATAGAGAAACAATTAAATGAATAGACACAACACAAGGGATATATATAAAGAAAAAAACAACCGACCTGTAAAAAGTGACCATAATACACTCTTACGGACGTTATAAATTCAAAAGAGAGTACAAGCAGAGTATATTGATATTATAGGAATTGTCTAATTTTTATCTTTTCAATTTTTGAATGAATATTGGAAAACATTATAGAGAAACAATTAAATGAATACACACAACACAAGGGGTATATATAAAGAAAAAACAACCGACCAGTAAGTGACCACAATACACTTTTACGGATGCTATAAATACAAAATTAAGAGAGTATAAGCAGAGTACATATTGATATAATTAGGTAAAAAGGATGTTTTTGTGTATAAACGAGATCTATGACTAAACATATAGTACGTATTAGACTTAGAATATTATTTCTAACATCACTATATATGTGTTAACCTTATATTCAATGATATTCTGATGACAATGAACGGATGTCATTAACGTGCCGACTTCCTTTGACTTGTCTTGATCAATTCTCGTGGAGCATTGATATACCATTCGTTGGACAAATTGCGACAGAACCAATGACATAATTTTGGCATAATAAAGTTATAATGTAATAATTAATTTCAACAATAAATGAACGCAACGGTCAAGTAAAACTAGACTGCGATCCTTGAAGACAACGGTCTTGTGGCCTCCATCAGCTCTTTTAATTGGTAATTCTCGTCTCCTTACACATTTTAGAACTTCGTTTTGCCGGATCCGTCTGGTCTACGAATTCAATACTCAAGCCTCCCCATGAGAATAGTTGGAGGTAATATTCATGATGCGATTCTTTATATTCCATGATATATATAGAAGTTATTCTTATGTAAATTGTCATATCCTATTATTATTATTTTATATAAGTTTTTCTATCCTATGTAACATGTATGTTGTGATTATGCAACTGAAAACAACCGAAATTGTACCATTTCCGGTTATTGATTAGTTAATTCCATCCCTTTATTTGTAGTAATTATTCTTTGCCAACACCAAATACTTAAATATTATCTTTTTTTTTTAACCTAGCTAAAACAACAACAACAACAAGCTACTGCCTTCCAAACTTGTTGATAACAAACGGTAGTTTTATCCCCATCTAGTGTTCCTTTTCTCGCAGTAAAACTCAAATCGTCTTCTTTAAAACCCTCAAAAAAAGTAACAAATTAAGCTCATCTGGCAGAACAAAATTTAACTGCCACCATCAAATCTTTCAAATGCCGACCAGACATCATGAAACCCCACAACTTTATAACCATCTCATATACCAGGAGCACTCTTATTTGCAGCAAAACACCAACTAAAAGTCATCCAAAACAAACCAACAAATGCTCCCTGCTGCCTAGGCGACGAGGGACACTGGGACATTCGTTATTGCAAATGTTTTTAACTTTTAATTAAGACCAGAAACAAGGTGGAGGTCTGGTGGACATATACCTTGATATATAGATCGGAATACATTCAATGCGTATAAAAGATACAAATGCAAAAAATCATGTGAAACCTGCATTGTTCCTCACCTATATAAGACTGAGGCCCAACACCCCCTTTGATATGTAGTACTGTACCAACAAACCCAAAATACAAGTCTAGAAGTCACAGAATCTTGCGTCGAAGATGGAAATTATTTGCTTCCTAGAAGATTTACAACTACATCGCAAGACCAATTGTAATGAGGCCGAAATACCTCTGATGATTTAACGTAATGCCCGTAATAATATTATCTGAGATTCTCCCCCACACAACAGATAATCTAATTAAGAACTTCGATATACAAAATATGGCTTAATGATAGATAATCCAAAACGCATACATAACATTGTTCATTCAATTATCATTAGTTATTTCTTATTTAGTATTTAAATTTCTTTCTGCTAGTATTAGCTTGCATCGGGTGGAAACTAGATATGGCTTGATAATTCAATTAATATGTATCAAATAACCTAGGCATGATTCCAAAGTTGAAATTTACTAATTACAAAACAGTACTCCGATTTAACTTAAAAAAAACATAAAATATATATGCAAAGTGCATGAGACAAATCACTTCATACTTTCCATGGCGATTTTCCTCTTGTTGCGTTGAATGGACTACACTTTTTATCAGAGAATCTACGTCGTGTCCAATTGAAAGAGACACTTCAACTTTCAAGCGCATTGTAAGGCACATAATATATTTATCAAAGACCGCTCAAACCAGGCAAAATATCAGAAACCACCAACACATAGCCATTGCATTACTTGCAGATTAAAAGAAAACAATAACTATAGCATTGATTTATCATTACTAGTATCTTTAACAAAGAGCAAGGCACCATATGTAATTTAATTAAGAGTAGTTAAACTACAGCTCTGTTAAACAAGATATTTAGCTAAATAAATTGTATTAACGCCTATATCTATATAGTACCAAAGAGCAAAAAAATTCTAGCTCAAAACATCCTTATCCAGCGGGTATGCATTAGAAGATAGGAGCAACCACATGGTGGATCTGCTTAGCTCACAGAATTAGGAAGCAATTAGCGAAAGAAGCTATCAATTAACAAAAAAAAAAAAACTCTTTGCCTAACGAACTCGTTCCCTAATTTGGCCACTGTCAATTAAGAAATGAACTCGTTGCCTAATTTGTCCATAAAAGAAGCTATCAATTAACCAAAAAAAAGTACTCTTAAACCCATAAATCAAACCGAAGCAACTAAAATCAAAGAAATATCTTGTTATTGGCGTTATAAGAAACTAAGCTTGTGCTCGTTAAATCAATGTTAAACTTTATCTAAAATCCAACACTTCCCCTTCAAAAAAAGAAAAATGTATGAGTTGAAATAACAAGGGAGCTCCCTTCAGTCCAAGCAAAGCTAGCCCGGGATCGAACATTAGCTCCCGCTTCATTCACTCAGTCACCAAGAAAAAAAAGAGGCCGTGAACTCATTCTTGGCACTTGAATGAATGACTCGGCAGCTAATCTAACCCTGTTGCCACCTATGAGTGGGCTGAAGAGAGCTCTCTTTGAGTTTCAGATTAACCCCTTCTAATACCAAACCCTAGCTAGGTGTTAATAACAAACACTAATGATTTCAAAATACCTAATTTTTAAAAGAAATAAAAGGAAAAAGGATCAACTTCATATCACTTGACTAAGCATGAACCCATCTGCGCCTGAATCTTTTCTATAACTTCTTTTAAAAATTTTCTAGTTGATAGCTGGTCGGTAGAAACTATCTACCTTTTGTAAGACTGAGATTTGTTACTGAACAAAGGAGATAAAGAGATAACCTTGGTAGCACTACCGCATAAAAGAGAAGGAGACCTTCGATCTCTATTTACACTCCCACTTCGTACCATTTTCTTTTTGGTTTCGATTTTTGGATTGTTTGGAGGGGCTTCCGAATTTCTACTAATTTTGAGAGAAATGGGTGTGAAAAGGAGAGGAGAGAGGGAGGGTTTAAATAGGGATAGAAAGCATGACATCATGGGATAGTGTACTATAAAAACAGTAAAATATAGGGCTTGCAGCACTATCGATCAGAGTGAAGTATATAAATAATATAGTATCCACCAGTTTCTGTTTTTGCTTCTCGTATTTCTAAGCACACAAGACTCATCTTAAGAGTTAACCGTTAGTGTGATTAATTAAACCCTGTTCTTTTTTGTAGCTTACTATATAGCTTAGTTGGATTAGCCAATCTTCACCATTTTTTGGGTTAAGCTCTCTCAGGTTGATTAGCAAAATTAGTTGGAATTGCAAATATTAAACCATGTTCTTTGGATCCCAGCAAAGATTTGGAGAGTTCGAGTATATATACTTCGAAAAAAAAACTGCGTATAAAATAAATAGCAGATATATATAACAAAAATGTTCTCTGTTAATACCTCCTTCGAATTAAAGATATTTCCAAGCAGTTAATATTTACGCAAGAGAACTTTCAAAGACTTACAGAATGTAACAGAAGAATTAGTTGAAAAATATCATAAACGTAGTATAGAAATACTAACAAACAAATAATATACTACATTTAGATTTGTACATAAAGGTGATCAACAATGGAACAAAAATCATAATTTTACAGGATTTATATATATGCATGAATTTTCTTAAAGAATTACATGTATAATACTACAAATATCATACAAATATATTTTTGTTCTTTATATAAAAAATGGGGAATTACGTCCCTCATTTTTCATGAATTTAAATTTGCTTGTGACTGAGAGGAAAAATGCGCACATAATCAGTGCCCAAGCCGGCCGCCACTAATTAGACCAACAACCGGCTACAATTCGACAACCTAGATTGCTCTTTGTTCAGAAATATATCACACCAAAATTGTCTTGCGAAAGACAGGTGAATCTCGTTTGGATTGTTTGAGAATAAAATTACAAATAGTTATTCGGAGTATAATAGATATTATTTTTAAACGTTTAAGAATAAGCTTTTTGGATCTAAAGTGCTTTATTTAAGTGATCCAACATTCGAATTAAATTTTTATTTTCAAGGTGTTTGAATTATTTTCTTAATGTGGATTAAGAAGTTGTTGGGAATAAAAATTTAATCTGGATGTTGGACTACTTAAAAATAACATTCTAGAATCTAGATCACAAAAATCATATTATAGTTCGTTTAGGAATAATATTTTTTTACTCTGAATAACTAATCCTAATTTTATTCTTAGATGATTCAAAAAGTGCAACCTAATAGTTTTTTTTTTTCATTTGAACCTTTATCCACAAGTCGTATGATCTTACCCCCGCTAAATTTATTTGGATGTGTACTATAACTATTTTTTTTTAGAGGGGCTGGTTGGCGATTAATTGCCAACTAGCTAAATTTTATTAATTAAAAAATTATACATAAGTTACAAAAAATAAACATGCTAATCATGCATTCTAAATCCCAAATAGAATAAATAATAATTATGCATGAAGCTTCCAAAGTTTAAAGTTTGCCAAAATATCCCGCAGTGGCGCAGTGTACAATAACTATTTTGATCATTGCTCTATTTCATGCATATGATCGACCTATGGCGTCCATTTGAATATGTCCATCCAGGGTATTATATCTTGGCACCGGCCGTGTCTGTGTTGGTGGCTTACTTGGGCAATTAATGTGCTGTCAAGGCTGTCATTTGGTCGATCGAGTTAAAGGAGCACGTTTTATTGGAGCGAAGTATACAAAACTATTACGAATCATCTGACCAGGCAAATAAGAATAGATGAGAATCCAAGTTCTTGCTATTCTACCGTGCGCCATTAATTTACGAACTACTAGCAATTATTTCCTCGAAGAAAAGACAATGTAAGCCATTAGTTGACTTAAGTAAAACCATCGAAATTAATTAGTGGGTTAAGCAAATTTTGTCATCATCTTTTTTATTTAATGAAGATAGGTCCAAATTATTATTTTGACTCGGTATAGCATTTTTTCACTTTTCCGAAAAAAAGTATATTCTCATTAAAGTTCGGGATTCTCTGTTCTCAAAGCGTGCAACAAGTTCCAACCAAGACCTACATAAAGTAGGCCGTATACACCCATAAGCCTAATATTAACCATTATTTTACTGTGCTCTCTCTAAATCTAACAACATATTCCATAATATATAGTCTGGCATCAGACATTAACACGCAGCACATCCATTACTTTCTGAGTTGAACGTAAACAAAGGGACTGGTTAATTGCTGTTAAAAAGAAAAAGAACGTTGTATAGTGTTCCTAATTGGTCAGCATTCCAAAACTGGAAAAAGATTTTCATTGCTTTTCTAAATTTAAACTGGGTGTAAATGGTAGGTAAAGTTTTTTAATTGCCTATGTAATAGTGGGGAATTGAATCTTACCTCTTAAGCCGTAAACTCAATTTCCGGTTTCCGGAATGCTGTTCAAATAATTTATTAGCCATGCGAACTTACTCGTTGTCAACACCATGCTAATTCTAAGGATATAATATATGAAGCCAAAAATGTTAGGATCTCTAATCTCTTTGATATAAGAGGACACTTTGATGCACATTAACTAGTTTTGAAAATTATAATTTTATAATTTATTTTCCTCTTTTACGTAAATGACACTTAAAACAAATATTATAAATCTAATTATTTTCTAACAACTCGGCACGAGCTCTCTATAATAGTTAAATCACTGTTTTTTCAATGCTACGGAATTACTAAAAATTTTCTCGAATTTCTATACTAAAAAACCTTTTCAAACACCCTACAAAATTTAACTCTTTTGACCAAGCCAACAATTTTAAGTTCAAATTCTTACTTATTTATCTTGAGAGATTACAAAATAAGCTATCTGATCGAGTTACTGGCTACATAGTCGACAATCTCACGAAATCTTCTGCAAATAGAAATTGAGGACCCGACTTTTTTAAAAAATCTAATTAAGCTATCATTAAATGATATAATTGTATGAGATTAAAATTAGGCATGTATACGATGCGACTCTACTATTGAACCTCACCCATGATTTGAGTAAAAGGAAAGATCGAAGAAAAAACACCAATAAATTCAATCGCATCCAAGTTCAGTACAAATGGTTAGAATTTAAGAGGGTTGAAAACTAGAAAAATAAGATCCTGTATTTGAACTCCAAAATAATTTAAAACCTTGGAATTTAGTCACTTTCAAGGAAAATGAACTTACAAATATGGACAGTATATAAAAATGGCCGAGGCCCGCAATTTATGTCTGATCATTTTTTAACCTATTTGCCTTATAATTTAATTGCTCAAATTTACAACCTCTTTTTGTAACGGGCATTGCTTAGGATCATCTCTAAGATTCTATCATCCTCATCATCCCCATGTGAACGCATTAATAACAGACGCGCTAATTCTATCTTTAAAAAACGCGTTAATTCTATTTTTGGAAGTCCAGAGGATGAGAGGATGATCGCTGGGGAGGATGAGCGCCAGGGATGATGGAGCGAAACCGAAAGAGCGAATCAGAGGGGAGGGAGGGAGTGAAACAGAGAGATTTTCTTCACTGGACATAACATTATTTCCAAACAAAATTTATAGAACAATTACTATATTAAATAGAATAATTATATATATTAACTAGAACAGTTATAACAGTTATATACATTAATTAGAACAGTTGCTATATTAAATATAACAGTTATATATATTAACTAGAACGGTTATATATATTAACAGAACAGTTGCTATATTAACCATTTAATATGAGTAATTGTTCTAGCTCTGAAACTAACTGTTCTAGTTAATATTATTAACTGTTCTCCTTCTAACTGTTCTAGTTGTTCTGGAAAAAAAATTGTGCTGGAAAAAAATAATTGCGCTGGAAAAAAATGCTAACTATTCTAGTTAATGTTACTAACTGTTCTCGAAAAAAAAATTATTGTTCTAGTTAATGTTACTAACTGTTCTAGTTATTTTGAAAAAAATAATTGTGTTGTTCTAGTTAATGTTAACTATAACAGTTAGTAACATTAACTCGAACAGTTAAGTGTTCTAACTGTTCTAGTTGAATCAGAGAAGAGGGAAGGAGGGGGGAGGAAGCGAAACAGAGAGGAAGAGAAGGGATGAGTTCACAGTTAGAACAGTTAGTATTCACAATTTGAACAGATACTAATTTAATTAGAACAGTTAGTATTCAGAAAAAAAAATGCATGTCAGGGAAGGAGAGAAGAAGCGAAACAGAGAGAGGAAGGGAATGGATTAAATTACGCGTCAGGGGATGATGGGATGAGAAGCAAAAAAGAAAAACACGTTAATAACTACCAGGGGAATCATCCCCATCATCTTCATCCCCTCTTTTTTTTCGGAATGCAATTAATCTAACTGCTGGGGATGATGAATATAGGAGATGATCCTTATCAGCCCCGTTATGTAACCTTTTCGGTTTATAATTTGCGTTTGGTTAATTAATTACTTCTTGGATAGTCGAGGTACCAATAATTAATATGTTGGTCGCATTTGAAATTACTATTGCTTGAACAATTATGGGAGGGAACAGTAGCTTGTCCGTTTGCATGTTTGTTTTTAAACATAAATAAATTGAAAATAAAACCTCCGATGTATGACTTCATTGATAAATTCATCAAGTCTCTTAACAGGGAGGCTAAAGAAGATGCAGCGAAACACAATGAAAAACGTGGCCTACCGCGCCTCTCAGAAAAAGGGATTACTGTGCATAGTTTGAAAAATAGGATGTGAACTTGATTGGATTTGGTTTGAACTAATAATTACCTCCTTTTGCACTAGTTAAATTAATCCGACAAAATTACGTGGACGATACAGACCATGGTTTGCTTGTCTAAGCCTTAAGTACATGTTGATTTAATATCTTACTTTCCTTTGTTAGCTCAATTTTTGAAAGTTGAAACCGTTTATTATGTAAAGTGAATTTTGTGAATAACTTGTAACAGTGATCCGCACTCACCAAAAAAAAAAAAAACCTTCTCAGTAAAAAGTCTCTACAGTTTCTGGTTTCATTCTTTTGTCGACACTATTGCATGGGAAAAAGAGATTGAGATGCAGAGTTTCCAGTTAAACCTGACTTCAAAAGAAATAAAACGCTGATATGATATGATATCATGATTTTTTTTTTTTTTTTGATGATTTATGATATCATGATCGTATGCATATATATATGTACATGTATGACATATATGATCATGAGTTGACCTTTCAGAACTGAACAAGGATAGGTGTTACTGTACCTCAAAAAGGCCACCGACGGGACAACTCGATCGGTTTGGGACCATGGTACATGACTACATGGTGCTTTCCTTCTTCCTCTTGTAAATTGGTAATTTTCATTTCTGTATTAGTTTCTGTTTTCTCTTTCTTGCTCTGGGTCTGTTCTGTATTTACTTACTGCACCGCAAGTTTCTCCCCTCTGAATTGTACAGATCAGCTTGTGGCGGGTCTCTGGCATCCGATTCACATATCACAAATCAAGAAATCATCATTGCTCTTGCAGAGAGTTTTTAGACAAAATTTAAAAACATTTTCTGAACGAATGTTTTAACAATAATAAATCATCATACTTTTAGCTTTTGGTGAGGATATAGATTTTCTATTATTATTATTCTTTGGTGACTTTCCTTTTGCTGGGTTTCATATTTCTAATCTATTCCAATTTATTTGGGGGGAAAAGCTTAATTGTTGTTGTTACTGTATTTAAACACTATATTTATTTTTCTAATCTACTAATAATTCATAATTTATTTTTAGTTAAAACTGAAAGGCATGCATTTATTGAAAGATTTTGAATTTCACAAGAAAATATTGAGATATTTGATGTGCAACAGAATGTAACATTATATTAGATCTTATCGTGGAAATGTTCATTTAAGTTTTTAAATTATTTTAAATTATTTTAACTTTCCACATTAGGTTCTTCACCATCAAATTTTACTTCTTATAATTTATAACGATTGGACTATTTAAGAACTTTTTTTGAAATAGGTTTGAATCTAAGATAACTTTTTATTAAGAAAGAATTTAAAGAAATGCTCTTAATGATTCTAATCAAGGACCATTTCATTAGTGGAAAAGAGCCTAACCATTAAATAGAACAATCCAACTTAAAGTATTCATCTACTTCAATGCTTCTCTCGTCTTTTATCAAATATTTATCAGGTTTTTAAGGTTCAACAAATTTCTCAAAGTAATGCAATAAATTGTGCTTCTCTTCGTCTGCATAACTATTAAGGTTATAATGCCACCATTTTTTGGTGTTGTCAAATGCCACATCTTCATATTTCGTTATATTTAAAAAATTTAAAATTCAAACGTCGAATCTAAACAATTTATCTTGTTCAACGTAACTAACGATGCATTTCCATATAAATTTTATAAAATTTGAAGTCGATTTGATACTCGATCAAGATGTTAAATCATAAATATATTAGAATTAATATGTTATAGTTAACTAGATTTGTTCATAGTTTGACCTCTTGATCGAGTATCACATAGACTCAAATTTTTATAAGGAAATGCATCGCTTATTAAATTTAATAAGATCAATGGTTTAGATTCGACATTTAAATTTTAAATTTTTTAAACAATCATGATGTAATATAAATTTGTAGTATTTGGTGACATCCAAAAATAATGGTACTAAACCCTTCTTTAACTTCTAATATTTCATGACTCCATATCACATAATTCATTAAAAGCAACTTTTAATTCAAATTATATTTAAATGTGGGAGTAATTAAAATTGCTATCAAAATTATGTCAAACGGATTTTTCTTTCGAAGTTACGAGTGCAAAAAGATAATTAGGTGAAGGGATAATATAAATTCAACAACAAATGACTAAATAAGACTATATATATAGCTAGAGTATAAAAAGAAAAAAAGGGGTCACTGAAGTTTTGTCTTTTAACTCTTAGCCAGACCCCTAGCCACTCTAGGAAGAGATGGGGAATTGGAAATGCCTTTTTACCTTTCGGCAGACTAACAGTATGCTTCCATGATCACATTTGTTTTCTTCTAGTTCCATTAATTTGTGGTGTGAATAAGCGAATTGATCATCATGCAATTGTAGACAATTAGACATGAAAAGAAAAAATGGCATGGGAACCTTCCATGATTATATTGCAATGCAGCGTTAGAGGTTTTGTGTAACAGAAAGTAATTCCCTTGTGTTACACACTTTTACTGGAATGAAATGTAAATTAACAAAATTATTTTTTTGAATACTGTTCATTGCCAATACAAAAACAGTGCAATTGAAAAATTGACCAACTAAACTGTAAATTTTAGCATGAAGTGAGAACTACAATTCAAGCATTATTCAGTATATTAATCTATAAAGTAATCGGTGCATATATATATAGATGCCCTATCTATCATCGGTATGGCAGACGCTAGCTACAGATAAAAAAAAAAAAAACTGAACAGTCCTCAACGTGGTTAAAATTTATACAATTACCAATTGTTGTCAAATATCATCCAGCTTTTTAGTCAGAAAAACTTTTTCATACTTAATGATTTAACATGCAAGTACAAAGTTTCAAACTAATGTGAAGGACTTAAGGCAGTTATTAGCGATTCTTAAATTGCACAATGCTGAGATATTGTTAAGGAATATGTATGTAAAAGTATGTTCTTTAGTTCAAAGTTTCAAACAAATGTTAAGGACTATAGGCAGTTATATATTGGTAATTTTCAAAATTGCACAGCGCCGAGATCTTACCTTGTAGGGGGTATTTAAAACATATACCAATTAGAGAATTGAGGACCATGTTTGTCACACCCCCGCACCCTAAGACTGTTTAGGGCTGCTGGGGCGCGATCTGTACTAATTAACTAGGCCATTTTTTTTATTTACAAACAGAACTCCACAGATCCCAAAAACATTTGTGCACAAGATACAAAGCCAAAACATATTTCACATTATTTATTTTACAACTACAAGGCTGAGATTACTAACTCAGTTAGTATCTCGCTCTAACACAGTTATTACCATATTATACATATTATACAAATATATTGTTTGTTTTCAAGCCAAACCAAGCACAGACACAAAAACATCATACAACCCAACACCCTAATAGAAGTCTTCTCGCTTACGCTTGCGAGGAAGGCTCATACTCTGGCACCATGCCATCGCTAGGGCTCGACGGACCAAGAGTTTCAAAATACAGATACACATACACTTCGGGCATGGCTTCAAGACTAATGAGGAGTATGGCATCAGCATCTACACTAGAGACTCGAATTTAAAACTTCATAAACGTGCACTCGATCGTGGCAACCGCTGTCCTGGACAGGCTACGCGTCTCCTGGAATCCCCAAATTAATGAGGCACAAGTAAAACAAACAGATGAGAAATAATTCTCAGTGTGGGTTTTAGTTCCAGTTACACGGTTCTTTATACGGATCCGAGAACATGAATTAACCCCCAAATAACTGAATATATATGTAAATCAAGTTTATTCAAACAAATCAAATTCATACCGAAGGCACCAAACGGAATGGGCCTATCACTGGCATGCTGCAAATATGCAACATGCAACAGAACAGAATCAAACATAACCAAGCATATTATTCAACATAATAACATACACTCCAGTTCTCAAGGCCTACAGAATCAAGGAGAACCATTCCCAAACCATTGGTTCCAAACCATATGGTACAAAGCAGGCAGAGAAAAATATTCAAAAGCAATAGTGCTAGTACCCTGGCCGGGTCGGTGGCCAAACCGATTGTCACCGGATGAGCGAGTTATACATATAAAATATTATGCTGACTAAGTTTCATATGGTTTCATTTTCAAGTCAAGTCCGTCTATCATTAGATAGAATAATATAATAAATTCCTTGAAACCGTTCCAGTCCTTTTTTAAGTCTGAATTATTCAAAGTTATTATTCAAGCGGATTATTCAAAATCAGACTTATTTGATTACAGCTGAACAAACGATATATAGTATCAACAGCAGTTTAATTCTTTTGGGGCAACTATTTGCTAAATGCGTAATAGAATGCATTTTCAAATGAATTCTCAACATGCTATGCATGAAATTTAAAGTTACCGACTATTCAGATTCTAATAAAGAGTCCGTGTAAATCCACACCTTCAAAGTCAAGCTAGGACGAAGCTCCGTTGGCGGGTCCTGTTCATAATTATAGATCAAGGTCCGTTAATATCCGTTTAACGGTGTTTTATAATCCATTAAGTGGACTAACGCTAAGCAAGTGCTGATTCTTAACTAATTAACCGTTTAGTTGATTTCAAGTCCAAAACTTAATTATTTTAGTTACTTGCCCGATCGTTTTAATTATCATTAATACTGCAATTAGTTGCTTGTCTAGAATAACAGAATTATAATTATTATCCAATGATAATTATATCGAAATCAGAATCAGTCTCGTAATACAGGATTATATATTTTCAAGCAACAATTAACAGTAAATCAGGAATCAAGAAATAAATAAGTAAACTCAAAAATATAAATTAAGTATAATTTGCGAGATCAGAATAGTCTGTATTATTTTATTTGCCACAGTATCCGTTCAATTAGCTGACTTAATCTCATCGTATCCCTAAAATCCGACTATCGAAATTAGACTAATATTAATGGGTCCAAGTCTTTTAGTCTAATGTTAATCAGCCTCAACAGATTTGCAGTTAATTAGACTTTAATTAATCCGAAAGTCTAATTATTCAAAAGCCTAATCAAAATCCGAAAATTAATTTCAGCCCACAAAATTTCCAATTAATCTCGGCCTATACAGAAAGCCCAACAGAAAATAAAGAGAGCTCAAAGGATAAAATCTGGCCCAACTTTAATTATTTCATTTATTCATCCCAAATCCTTAAAAATTTTCTCGGCCCAACTTCTCAGCCCAATTCGAAAATCCAGCGCACAACTCGGCTGAACCCAGTCAGCCTGACCTAGCTGACTGAGTCAGTCCGTAACAGGTCCGAAAGGGTCTAATGGATCCAGATCCGATCCAATGGGTCTCAAGTAATATCCAATCCAATAACTCAGCCGCAATTTTTTTCGCTAAGGCCCAAAAATCAATCCCAAGCCTCAAAATTTTACACGACAACCCGAAATTAATCATAAATCCATCCTATGTCACAATTAGGCCCTCAAAATTTTACACAAAAGCCCTTAAGACATATTTTTCATTCGAAAATAATCCTCAAGCCAGCGATATTGTACCAGAGGAGTACCAAACATTTAACGAGTGTACCAGTGACTGGTACCAAGACTTAATTAGTCTATCCTCATATGCATATGCATCCTAGACACAAAATATAACTTAAGTAAGTCATATTTTCCACAGAAATGAAACGTATACACTAAATATGCTTGGAATCTTAGCTGATAAGTATAAAAATGCAACAGAATCAAGCTATGAGCATCTTCATGCAATTTAAATCTCAATTATCCTCTGACCAGTATGCTTCTACTCCATAAATGCACAGACCATGCATAACAAGTTCTAACTCCACTGGATATGCATAGTACAATGCACAACAAATTTCAGATGCATAATATAGCTTAAACCTGTCAAATATGAGGGTATCAACTAACTTTATTTCTCAAATCCAATGCACATTTCTAAAATGCTTTAATTGCACAATTAGTTACTAAAATCAAAGAAGACACCAAGACTGTTATTTAAAAATCAGTTCACACTAATTTCAATCAATAATTTCATGCAGAAACTGAAATATCTCAAGCAACAAAACCCTAATTACCACTGAGCTGATTTAATCATACTATTGCCAGCAATTATTAACCTTCATGCTTACTGTTACACCAAAGCTCATGCATAAAAAGTTTTATCTAACTTTAAAACTATTGATAGTTTACTAAATTCAAACATATGTCCTCAACAGGTTTGAATGCATAAAAAAATGCAGAATTGATCTGTCACTACCTCAAAACAGCATTTAACAAACTCATAAATGCAAATTCAGTTTCAAAATAGCTCCATGCATGTTTGAAATTCACACAAATCACTAGTATGCATATATATCTTAGCAAATACTCAACTTCAATAAAGCTGACATGCAACAGACTAAACTAATAGCAATAACTAACTACACAAGCATAATTAATCAAGTTTTTCTTCAACAGTGCCTAACTCAAGTCCTTGACAGTCCACATAAGGCCATTAACACTATCAATTTGCAAAGCATAATTCCATAGCACCATTCTATTTCAGATATTTAAAATGCAATGAATTTCAAACTCACAAACCATTATATAAAGATATACACAAGTATATCTTTAACACAAGTTAGAATCTAGTTAGCACAAGTATAAGTAGATGTATACGATATGTGCATCTATATTATAAATGAATCCTACAATCTCAATTAACATCTCAGAACCTAATTATCAATAATCATCATGAAATTAAACTCAATCCTCAAATGAATTTACACACAGTGAGATATACCTTGCTCTCGAGAGGGAGTTAGTTTCCTCAAGCTTTCAAGTAAAACCAGGGCCAAGATCAAAGCTAGACTAATCAGGAACAAGAACAAATCCATACACCTAACACTCAAGAAATCAAACAAGATTAATACAAATCCGACAGGCTCAAGTCACAATTGATAGAAACATAATTCAAAGTATAGACAAAGAATACCCTCCTGGCGCCTTAATTCTCTCTCTCTACCTCCAATTTCAAATCGAAAGCAAGCACAACAAAAATCCCTATTCAATTTCGGTTTAATAGAAATTACCTCGAGATACTGACAAAAAGAAGAGAAGACAGAGAGAGAGCATGTGCCAAGAAAGGAGAGAGCCACGTCGTCTCTGCATTAATGTCATTAACAGCCGCAAAACACACAAGGAGGAGGAGAGGTCTCCTCGTGACAGAGCTCAAGGGAATGGATGAGGTGCCATCCTCTGAGTGAGCGACTCAAAGGCAGCCGCAAACTCACCCAACCATATTGCAACACAGAAGAAGAGGAGCGCCACACTCTCGTGGGCTCAAGCACAGAGAAGAAACGGAGGAGAAAGAATCAGATCAGAAAGAGAGACGAGGCAGAGGGAGAAGGAGATGCGTCTTCTCTCTCTCCTCTTATTTTATTAAAATCCTCAAGATCTTATGTGGCCAAATCTAAGTGGCTTTTTGTGTTGCATGAAGACAATAGATTTTGTAAATTAGCTATTTCACTAATTTAATTAATTGAACCCTTTTCAGAAGTCAGATTGCCGTGACAATTATACAGAATATATCCTTGATTTTTATAGAACATTTCTATGTTTTCAGATTACTGATCCCAACAAATTTTACTGTTACTAAATTAATATATTTAATTTCTTGATCATATAATTCATGATTAATACTAATCATGATTAATCAGACATAATTAGGACTTGAATACCAACTAACGATTACTTATCTTACAATGTTTCTGAATTTGATTTTGAACATATATATTTATGTATTTTTAGGGTCCAAACACACAGAAGCCGTATCGTTAGTTAGATATTAGAATTGGTGAAGGACAGTTATCCGACAGAAATATATATAAAAAAAGGGAAGAAAAATTGAAGGACAGTGAGGGCACAGGAACATATACTTTCTTTTAATTTAATATTGCATCTGTATGTATAGTTTGTTTCCTGGTTTTGAATTGAAGTTGGTTCCTGTGTGAAATTTTACTGATTAAACGTGAGATTCCCTCTGCTTCCTTTCCTTTCATTCCATCTTTTCAAAACAAATGCCCGTATCAAAACGACGGATAACAACTCACCTGTCTGATCCTACCCTTTGTTAGCTCTCACATGAAAGCACCTTACCCACTTTTGTATGTTTTCTTAATTTGGAATTTGGTTTATCTTATTTCTGTATATTTATGTATGAGAATTTTTATTGTGAATCATGATACATAAAGGGTTCCGTGTAACATGACCGTTTTGATTGGTAATTTTGCAAATTGACAAATCTAAATTAGCCAACCCAATCTATATATTGAAATCTCATAGCAAACAAAATTTTGCAATTTTTGAAATTTTTTTACTATTTTTTTCAATTTTTTTAAAGCTTGTCATTTTTTGCCACAAAATACACTAATTTGTAGTAAAAAATGGCAAGTTTTAAAAAATTCGAAAAAAATAGTAAAAAAATTTAAAAAATTGTAAAAATTGTAAAATTTTATTTTCTATGAGATTTCGATATATAGATTGGATTGGTTGAATTAGATTGACAATTTATGGAACCACTGACCAAAACGGTCATGGTGCACGGAACCTTCTATGCATCATGGTTCACAATAAATTTACTCCGTGTTACTAGATTACGGATGGAAGTGGGCTTGAAATTTAATAAATTTCAAGTTTTCGAGGTGTTTGATGAAAAATTAAACTATCGCAAGCATAATTTGCCATATAAGTTGTCTCATGTGAAGACATTTTTGTTTGATTGTATGTAAAATAGAGAATAACGAGAAGATTATATTTATATCGCGGTATTAGAGGTTATAATAATAAATATAATTATCACGATTATATATAATAATAGTAATATTATTTACATCACCAATAATTATGATCATGATAATACAAGTCGAATAACAGTTTTAAAAATATAATGAATCTAACTATTAACCATAAAAACTAGAATTATTGCTGTCATAACTAAATATTAATTGATAATAATTATTATATAATAAAGAAACAAGTAATTTCATTATACGGTCAGAGCAAAACTTATTTTACCTCAACGGTGAGGTTTAGAGGTTAGCTAGTTGACGTCTTAAATTTGACTGATGTCAAGTTATACTCTAATTTACCCACGTTTAACCATTTATAAATGGGGAATAGAGAGTTTATTCTGCATGCAGTTAAGCATCCTCCTATAAAATTTAAATAGAAATGAATCTTTAAAACTCAGATCTGCCACCTGCTGTCTGATCGATGTAATATTAGCTGCGCTTATGTTGGTTGTCAGAATCATTTCCTCATGCGAGATTATATTAATTAGCAGCTCCGGAGACAAACCCAGCTGTAACTTGTGGAACCAAAGCGTCTTTTCCTCGGGACAAGCTTATCTCCCGTGGCACTCGAGTTGCACTGGAACTCAACATGCTCTTACATCGGTACTTGCATCTCGCCTTTTCTTTGTCCATCTACAAACAAAACAAAGCAATTAAGCCTCCTTGCCAGCAACTACGTAAACCTTTATTACCACTTAAATGCACCATTCCATGCATAACAATTATCAAATTGTGTTGTGTAAAAGCTTTGTTGACCCTTGGAAACGGCCAAATTAAGTAACTAGTGACCGGATGATGGCAGCCATCACAGCATCGTACACCATAGCCTCGTATTTTTTTACTTCACGTCAACTGTATATATTATCTCTATTTATTTTTTAAGGCTTAAAAAAATATGTATATTTTGTAAAAGACAGTACAGTCAAATTGATTTTACACCGGTCAAACCAATTTTCCTTAAATTATTTATTTATTTTAATTATAGAAAATATTCGATCTAATTAATTATGGGGCCTTTGATATACAGCATTTAAAAAATCGACAAAAATAATTCGACATCTCAAAAAAATATAAATTTGATCACTAAGTAGATTTCAATATTAATATCATATTGAACGGTTTCGGATTGATTAATTGAAATTTTTAAATTAAAATCTGATCGGAAATTACGGGGCAGCCTATCAAACTATTTTGACCGTAACATTTTTTTTTTATATATACGGGTTTGATAAGTACAATCACCACTATAGCAATCATCGTCAATCACCTTCTATTTTATGTCAGTTGGTCCAGATGAATGTTAACCACCTTCCATTTTTTCGCTCGGTCGACACCCCCCTCCTGCATCATTTCTCCTGACATAGTCGTCTCCCATTCCGGATGAAATAAATTGTAAATTTTATCAAGACAATCAATGGAATTATCAAGGCAGATAACAAAAGTAATGAGATAATACAACCATATAGACAAACCTACGTTGTATGTTTGTCCACCTATATTGTATTTTTGTCATACTAATTGTTTTATTTGTCCTCATATTTATATCGCATGTTTGTCTCAGTTGTTCACCTATATTATATATTTTTCTTACTATTTGTTATATTTGTCCACAAATATTGTATATTTGTCTTACTATGTTTTATTTATTAATACTTGCAAACGTACCCACCGAAATGAGTGGTTGAATTACAGATAAGAAATTTTTACATATGTATTCTATTTTCAAAATAAAAAATTATTATTATTTTAATGAAGCTTTCTATGTGTTGTGCTCTCTTTTCAAGCACAGTGCACGATCAATTCAGCGATAATTTTTTTTTTTCTGTTTTGATGAGTGCACATCCAATCTAGCAAAAAAACTTTTTCTATTAAAAGTGAAGAGCTTGAAAACTTCTATTCATTACTGACGTCCAGCCATTGGTTTAAATGATCGATGACTAAGATTGCATAGAGTAAACAATTATTTATATTTTTGTCTAATTATTTTAGCCTTTGTATATGTACTTTAATAAGTTGTAGGGACAGTGATTTTTTGTTAACTCGAGAGGCGACGGTGGACATACGGTATGGGCGGGAGTAGGGGAGGAAGAAGGGGGACCACTACAAGAAAGTTGGTCTTTACATAGATTTTTTTTACTAAACTTTTCACATACTATTGCAGTCTAACATATTGCAAGATTTTCTTACTATTGTAGTTAGATAAACTATCAATTTACTAGACTTTATTTAAGCTGCGCCAACATAAGAAAAAAAATCTATGAATAGCACATTGCTACATTAAATATTAATAGATTAGGGTAAGTCTATCAAAAAAAAATTGCTAAATTTTTAAGGACATATTGAAAGAAAATTAAATCTTGCTAAAGAGCATCTTTTGTCCCTTTCTTGTATAGTGGGGTGGATAGGGAGCGAGGATTGTAGGGTGTGTTCGATGAAAGGGAGGCTTAGACTTGGTAGGAAGGATGGAGGTAGAGACGGTGACGGAGGCAGTAGGAGTGTAGGGGTGGGCTGTTGTACTCCTGTGATTTCAATTTTTTCTAATTATTAGTACTAATTTTGATAATATTATATATATATTAACTAATTATTTGTCTCCTTAAACATTGAAAATTGTAATTTTGATCTCAAAATATTAATTCCCGGCTCCGCCACTAGTAGAGATAAAAGATAAATGATGGAAAGTAAATTGGTGACTGTAGTGATTGCACTAAACAATTCTGTTGGTTTATATTTTGCACTTTGCGGTGTCGTCCCATATGTACGTATTTGATTCGGTAATTCTGTAAATATTTCTATTGCTATAAATACTAGAAGTACCTCGGAGTGAAGTGCAATTTCCATTCTTTTTTTTTAAATAAAGGTTGTAATTGCAAAGTATAAGTATTCAAAGTATCAATCCGACCAAATCATAAAAAGCTTTTCCTTATTAGGGAAAAGTTGCAGATTTTTTTTTTCGGGGGAAGTGGTAAGTGGGAACAATGTGAAACAGTTTTTAGATTGGGTAGGAATAGGGCTCTAAATGAAATCCGTTTATTCATTTACCGTATCCTTACCGCATTCAATAAGACGGATATGGATAATATTTTATTTTCGCTAGACTAACGGATATGGATATGGATAAAAAAAAATTTTCGTTAAGTTAACGGGTACGGGTACAGATAAGGGCTATTATGTACCCATTATCTAAAGGGTAAAATTTTACAAACATATATGTAATATATAATCATGTAATTAGCATATTTCATAAGATATGGTGTTGGTTTTGATCTTCATCGAAATTTGTTTATATTGATGAAAAAATTAATTTACACTATTTATAATTATTTATATAGATTTTTTTTAGTGAGAATAAATTTTATGATTTTTATTATATTTAAAATATTATCTAAATATTGTACTTTATTTGTATATTTATTTGATGTTATTCATTTAGCACGTTATATAATTTTTATTAAATTAGTAATATTATTATTACCCATTATGTACCGTTACCCTACCCTTACCGTTAATTTTTAACAGGTACGGGTAGGGTGCGAGTAAAGTTATTTTTTAACGGGTACGGGTAGGGTATGGATAAAAAAAAAATTTAACAGATGCGGGTATGAAAATACCTTCTACTGTACCGTACCGTACCCATTGACAGATCCTCGTGCGTAAAAGATTTGAGATCTAATTAATATTTAATAACAGTGAAGCATAATTAAATAAAGTTCAGTAGTTAGTAGACAACTAAATCGTCGTTCCTGGTTTGTGATTAAAGTTTCCCTGCCCAACTTAGTCCCCTGCTTGGCTGTATTTGGAACTTTTTAAGGTGCATTCATCCTTAAATACCTGAAGTTTTACTTTCAGAAATATGACGTCTATATATTTTTATGATATACATGATAAAATACGGAAAGAAATTGCCTATAGTGAAAAAAAATATTGATTTTGAAGGTTAAACTAATTAATAGAATTGCGGATATGTGTTCTTATATCAAAGTTTTGAAAATTGTCATTATTATTGGAAACAATTTTTATCATTAAAATAATAGGAAGTTTAATGTGTACTATGATGCATAGGCCTTTCTATGAATCACGGCCTTTTTTTTGTCGGTGTCAGTTTTAATGTATAATCTAAAATAGAGTTTAGACATACCACAGCGGAATTGCGAAAGAACGTCTAGCCTGGACTTCTATCACACAAAACGATTCCTTCAAGCCTTCATTTTTTCTCCAATATGCACTAGTGGAATACTACCACATATAGGATAGTAGACACACTATCCAAAGTGCAGTCTACCCTGACTCAACTTTTCTCTCTCTCTCTTTCTAACTAAAGAGAACTCACACTTAATGAAGAACAAGTGTGAAAGTGGAAGACTCCCTCTATCTAGATCTTCTCTCTATGAGAATGATGAAGAGAGTCTCTCTCTTATTGAGAGACATATATATATAACGTATATCTATTTAATTAAGCGTCCACAGGCAAAACGTTGCCTCTCTAGATTATTACGCAAACGGTCCATTTGAATAAGTCTCCATTTAATTCTAATAGTCGTTATTTTTTTAAATTGACAAATCTAATTTAACCAATAACCTATCTATTGAAATCTCCTAGCAAAATTAGATATTAGAATTTTTGAAATTTTATCACTATTTTTTTTGAAAGTTTTAAAAACTGTTATTTTTAGAATGTTCTAAATCAATTTTATAATTTGTTAACTATAAAATTTCAATCTGTACACAATTTACCAAGGCTATGTTTGGCAAACCACGAACTAGCCTAGTTCGCGAACTAGCTAGTTCGCGCGCAACCAAACATGGGCCGAACTAGAACAAGGCCTAGTTCGCCTCCTTGTTCTAGTTCTACCAAAACCATGGAATTAGAACTAGAACAAGACTTGTTCTAGTTCTTGTTCTAGTTCGCCCATTTGCCAAACATACCCCAAATGTATAATGCATATGGCAGCCATGAACTCAACAAATAATAATGGGATTATGTCCCACTTCATTTCTATTCTTCTAAATCTAGTCGTCGTTCGTTGTACTTATTGTAACTTTAGGTATTTGAGAATAAAGCACACTTTATTAGATTTCTCTTCCTAGGCAGCTAGGTAGGCTTATTCATGATGTCGCTCTAAAAAGACACTACGTACATACACCGGTACCTAGTCAAAGTCCTAGGCTCCAAATTGCAGGTGAGGAATATAGTGTTGATGCGTCGATTAATTGGTCTGTTCATCATCGTATTTCATGCTTCTTATTTGTTCGAACGAGGAATTAAGGAAATTAAGCTAGAAAGAGGTGACATTCCAGTCTTCGAGAGGTGCCTCACAAATTTTAAAGCTATATATGTTGTGTTAATTTTGGATAAACTTCTTTTTACAAGTTGGCCCTATTAATATATAATTTAAAATGACATGATCGATTTGATGTATGTTTATATAGAATTTTTCTTTTGCGTCTAACGAGGTTGGAATATGTTTCCTATTAATAAAAATGACGAATTAATTTATCATCCATGTTGGACCATGTTCTCCAATTTCCAATCTGATGTGCTTAAATTACAACGAGCCCTCTAAATACAATTTAACAATAGTTTTCCCATATCAGCTATATTAATTGTGACCATTTTCTTATGATAACTCACCACTTATGTTTTCAAATTCATTCGAGTGAAATATTACTTTAGCTCTAGATGTCTACAATTCTCATAAATTAATGTTTGCTATGTACATTCTGATACGCTCATGCTGACACAGGTTGTATTGTACACATTGTTACACTTGAGTATTATCTAGCAGTTTTACTTGACTCGTGTATCACAAATCACCTCCATAAGATGGACAAACTTAATTAGATTACTCCATGAGACGAATAATACTATACTGTATTACTGTCTAATACAATAAAAATATATTAGATAACGAAATTTTCCCGATAATGAAATAATGAAATCTGAATAAGTATATACACGACGGAAATGTTGAAAACCGTTGGTAAATAAAATGAATCATCTATCTAACTATGATCCAACAATGTATGGTTTCGATCAAAGAGCTAGCGCTAATAAAAATTGTCTGATCTTTTATTTAATAATAATAAAGTAGTTTACTAATCTCAAATACAACCTGAACCATCAGATCAATCCACCAACCGCTCCAGTCGCAAACAACTTGAGCAGTTTCAAAGCTGTTACAGAACCTGAATTTTCACTTCTCTATTACACATTTACTCCTACCCCTGGAGACATATATAGGAATAGCATAGGATAGGAAGAGGTTTAGTATTTCATACTCCACGCAAACTGGTACGAGTTCTCTATGTTATATATATATATTTATTGGTGTCGTAGTAGTAGTAGCTCTGCAACGGTGGCAGACTGATCAACAGGTTCTATCCTGGTATGAATTGCGTACGTAGAGGCACAGAACGTACTACAACTAGTAGTACTTGAAACACAGACCTACATTGCATCGCCTGACTCGTCTTTTCCTTGCTGGTGACGTGGCCCTCCTGCATTTATTGTAGCCTCTCACGTTAGATGGCTATGGCTTGTCACTCAATTTCACACGTCCCTCAAGAATCTGCTATGGATATTTTAATCCTGATTTTCCTGACAAGAATATTAAATGTTGAAGAATATGACTATGGCAAGTTGTAATTACTTGGATGGGAATAGTAATATTTCTCTTTTAATCAATCTCTTGTGGCGTGCGCCTACATGCTATTGTATTTTTAAAGGAGAGATTTTGATAACATTATAATTATTCTTTTTTGTGTTGTTGGGACATTCATGGTGGCATTCTGGCATGGCAATTTATTGTCTCTATAATTGTTCGAACTACAAAATGGGGATATTGTTTAGATTGAGATGCAATATAGAGTATTGATATGTTTTTTTGTCAAGTCAAAAGATTGAAGATGTGCCAGAAACTATTACCTTTACACAACGATTGGAAAAAATATATATATGAACTTTTTGCACTTATTATGAATGATTTTATGCTATTTTGTTTTTATTTTAAAATCTAATTTGCTTCAAACACACTGCAAGTTATAATAAACTGAATTGATTAGTTTCTTTATTTATTTTTGGGCTGTAGACATCTGAGTCTAGCTGATGGGCCCGTGGGTTCAAATTGTAAATTCAACCTTCACAAAAAAAAAGTGGTAAATTCAGCCCAATGCTTTTTCTTTTTTCAATAATAGTTCCAACTTCCAACGAATGTTCATTCCCATGAAAAATACGTGCCAGGCCCCTCTCTCGAACAAATTAGTAAACAGAAAGCCCAATTTATATGAAGCCCATTAAATTAATGAGAAAAGCCCAATTACTCATTTAACTGTTATCTTAGACTACAACCTTTCCAAAAGGAAAGAAGAAAAGAAACGAAACGAAAATGTCATCCATTACAACTTCACCACTTATCTCCCTTCATCGCTTCAAACCCTCATCTCCATTCTCCATTACTCAAAAAACTAGGGTTACACACTTCAACTGGAGAGGAGAGAGAAGGTTGACCCCACTATGCTCCGCCTCTCCTTCTCAGGCTCCAAAGGAGGCGGAGGGATGGGAGGAATGGCTGAAGAAGCTTCCAGAGAAGAAGAAGCCGATCTATTCGCATAGTTTGCCTTGTATAGAGGCTTGGCTGAAAAGCTTAGGGTTTTATCAGAGCCTCGATGATCGATCTGTTTGGTTTGTTGAGAAACCAAATTGGCATGCCAAGCTTTCTCTTGATATCACTGATTTATATATAAGGTAATTGCTTTTTAATTGATTGTTGTTGTTTGAATTGATTGGGTATTTTAAAGTTAGCTGTAATTACTATATGGTGAAATTCGACATGAAATCAACCCCCTAAATTTATGGTTTTTGTTTGGAACATTCGATTGTGCCAAATCATTGGTTGAATTGGTCTGAGAATGTGGCATTGGGCGATAAGGTTTAAATCAGTATTACTTAGTTGCCAATGTTTTGGTGCATTATAAATGTACTGCACGTCGTCAATACTGGCATCCTTCTCTAATGCTTAGCTATGTAATCTATCTATATGTGCTGCTTGATGAATGAATAGCAGTTTTAATTGAAACATTCAATGAAAATTATCTAGTTCTTCACAATTTTAGGGTCATTTATGTACTCTCATTGTCCTTTGTGACATGCTAAAAATTCGCAATACAGTCATGTTTGTGACCTCACAAAAGTTGTACTTGTCAAATGGTGTCATAACTGCAAAAACTGCTTCTCTTCAATAATCTTATTCAGCTAAAACACCAATGTGGATGTATTTTATTACTTATGAACAACCTGCAGCTCTAGCATGACTGAACAGTATGTACTTATATTTTAAAATGCATTTGATTTCTCACTACTAGTGGTTGAGAACTTGGGATATTGATTAACAAAAGTTTTTTACCTGAACTCGTATAGTAGATACTAGATAGACTACGGATTCATATAAATTGTAGGTGTTACAGACTTATCTAGTGCACCTCATGCAGCTTCAGCAGGGGCGCAGCTTCAGCTTGGAAAGTTAGCTAGAAATTAATCTAACATGACATGACAAAATATTATTATTAATATTATTGCTTTAAAAAATGTTCCATAGAAATACTAATGCATGCATTTTTGTATAGTCCAGTACAATTTTCAATTTGCCAACTTTTTATGATTATTTCATTATTTTTTATTAATTATTTGATTTGTTAAAAAAATTAACAAAAAATTTTTGTGCTTAGAAGTTCATAAATAGTTTAGCATGATGTACAATTGTGAATATGGTGTATAATATTTAGAAAAATCTTGAGAGTCATAAATTTAAGAGAAGTTGTCACTAGTGAGTGAGTGAAAAGTGGAAATGAGATACTACTGTTATCCTTTATGATCTTGAAAACTATATTTGTATTTCTTTTAATGTAGCAAGAAAGACTATTGTATTGGCATGATCCTTTACACAAAATTGTCAAATGCAAGTTCTCAACGAGTTTGGGCAAACTTTGGGGTGGGGCTAAAGTATCCATTTACATCCATGTTAACCAAATATTGGCTCCCCAAGCTCCCCTTGGCACCCCTATTGGCTCCGCCGCTGAGCTTCAGAGGTCTAGATGGGAACAAGTTCACAGTATAGTATATGCAGTGTATATAGGCTCTTATTTACATGGTAGTTCGGCCCAACTGGCAACTGACCCTACTCCCTACTTGTTTATAAACTGCAAAGCTATTCTCTATGGATTGTGGGTCTAAAGTAGAATTGCCTCGACTTGTTCTAGACATTGAATGTAATTCGTTGCCTCTAACATATGAGCTGATTATCAGTTTGCTTTGTATCAATTATTACTGAAGCAAAACAGAAGCGCATTTGACAATTACAATTAAACTAGAGAAGGCTCAAATTACAAAGTCATAGTGTAAGAATACATTAGTTGAAAGTAATATGAAATTTCTAGCTTTCGAACAGATATACATCTCATCTTGTACTTTTGCCAAAGCAGGTATTTAAAAAGTGGGCCTGGAAATTTAGAGAAGGATATAGAGAGGAGGTTCAGTTATGCACTAAGCAGAGAGGATATCGAGAATGCCATACTTGGTGGGCCATAATTTCTGATTAGGGTAAGCAGCGATCTTCTACAACACCATGTGTACCAGTATTTCTTATGTTCTAGCTAGATTCTGCTGTATATCAATCTAGAGCATTGTTGCTTTTTGCCGCTTTGTATATGAACTTGAAAGTAAAATTGAACAAAGAAACAAAATTTAGATTGTTAGCGGACACCATATTTCTACTAACTGTAGTATAAGTTATTGAAAAAGAAAATTCATACTAGGCATCTCTATTTTAACCAACTATTATTGGTTTGTACTAAACCTTTTGTCATTTGTGCGAACATATAATTAGAATATAAACAGTCGCCTCTTGTTAATTGAAGGGGAAAGTCGGTTTGCGACAGGTCCTGACCTTTATCATGTATTTTTTTTGTTAATATGCGATATGAATCATACTATAAGTGGGGCAAGTTATTAGTGAATCATGGCACTGGCATTGCCTCTGTATACTATATTGAACAGGTGTAAAGTCGATGTTTTTTTATGAATGGTACGCACAGTTCATTTTATTCACATCCAGCGGTCCGATATACTATATTAACATAGCTTCCGTGCTTTAATTGGAACCATACGTATTACGTGCATTGGATAGTCAGCAAATGGTTACTGTATGTTATAACCAAAACAACTCTACCACATTTCTGACTGGGTAGTGAACTTTGGTATGATTCTAAAATTTCTTCGAACTTATTCCAAGAGGGCAGCCTAAACAGCTGAATGAGTCAATGACTGAATACATAACATTATTTTTCCGAAAAGACTGATGCATTACATATTAAAATAAAAAAAAAAGATTACTCACTCAAATAAGAATACAAAGTCTGCTCTTTTATTGCTACTCAAATAACTTACTCCGGCTGACATGATATAATAATTTAACATAAAGAGATACTTGGAGGAAATATGTTCAGAAATCACTCGACAGGGCAAAACAAAGAATGTTTACAGGTACGAGTAACTACGAACAATTTTTACGTACAATAAATAAATGCCATACGCTGCACTGCACCAAATTACACAGCTGATCACGCAGCGACCTGGCTAAAGAGCAGCTTCCGAATCTACAGTAGAAGAAATAATTAGATCTCAACAACTGCATTACATCTTTTTCAAAATAAGAAAAATGCAATATATGCTCCAAATGAGTGGATATCGGACATGTCACATGCGAGCCTTCTCCATTAAACAAATAATGAATAATAAGATGACAAACGGATTATCCTTTTTAAGTGTAGGAAAAGAGCCTTTAAAATTGTTAAGAGCATTCACAACAGAACTCCATGTTGGTGAAAAACTAAGAAAAATAGAAACAAAGTTAGCTGAAAATATATAGCCGACATTCTTATTCATTGGTAAAGTCGTCAAGAGCAAAGGTAAATCACAAAGGAAATGACGCATTGATTTGTAGCTTCAAATGCAGTCGAATAATTTTAAATTTAATCTAGTACATGTAATAATATCTAAACTGTTGCATCAAGGAATCCTAAAATAACTGAAAGAAAGTTTTGATTTCTGTAAAGATTAATCAAACTAATATAATTAACATAATTGCCGAACTACAACACTAAATTAAAGGTACAGCCTAGCATTTTTTGTTGCTAAATTATTAATGCATGGTGTTTTTTGCGCATATCAATAGCAGGAATTTTTTTTGCAAATTGTAGGTTTTGCGAGTAGGTGTTCGCTGTTATTAAATGCAATGGATTATGGATATCAGCAATACAGGATCTTATTTAGTTCAGATTAAAATCAGAGGATCAGTTTGGATAATTTCCAAGCTGGATGGCAGGTCATGCAATCAGGGTTTGGATCGAACTCAAATGCAGACGTGGATTTGAAGTATCCCCCATTTATAATGAAGAATTTGAAAACAACTAAACAAAGTGAGAAATTAAATCAATAAAAGAAAGACAACAAAGTACCTCAGGTAGCTTCTTGCGGAAGACAACCTCAAGTCGTGCATCAAGCGTATTCTCGCATACTATCTTTCCATCTTTGGAAGCCAACACCACACCACCAGAGCTTCAATTATACAAAATGCGGACAATTGGAAAAATAAGTATCACACAGACAAAATTAGCTGGGTTACAAAAAATTTTATTGCACGCAATTTATGTGAGAAGTCAAGACATCATCAGTCTGATCAAAATATCTATTTGTTGGTTGAGTGGTAGTAGCATCAAAAATAAAATAAGTGATTTCGCTATCTACAAGGCTAATTTAAGACTCAACTGTACAAGTAACAGTTAAAATCAAACAAACAAGGAAGAAAAGCAAATACAAACAACACCAAAGAAAATAATCCAGACACAGTCAAATTTAATATTCGACTTATATCTTTGCTTTAGTTGAGGCCAGTTTTGAGCTCCATTGCTGATACACATCAATTACCACCAAAAAATCAAAATAACAACCAAAACTAAAAGCTGAGAGAACCTACCAGAAGAGGGCATGGGAGTGATGGTGCTCTGGGCCAGGTGGAAGATAGACATTTTCATCAACAAAAATCTCGGGAGGAGCAACATTGGCCTTTCCAGCATATTCATTCTTGGCTGACTCTAGTACCTCTTCCAAATGGTGTTTGTCTTCCTTCCGGCACCGTAGCAATACAGCTGGTTCCTTCAACCTCAGCAGGCTCTGCATTAAGCAATCACAGAATGAGATATGATTGATTAACAAAAGCTTATGTTGATAAGAAAAGGAACAATGAAAAATTTTGTTCTCCAAGTTTAGAGCTTACAGCAGACCTCTAAAAATAATAATGAAGGTGCTCAAAAAAAGAGGGGGAAAAAAACAAAGAGAGACTCTACCCTTGAAACTAACCTTAAACCAAGACTTGAAAACTTGAAATATTACCTGAACAATGAGTTCCTTGAGGAGATGTTCATAAAAGTTCTTGTGGTGACCAATGTGGAGGAACCCGAGCAAGTGATGGTGGCCTTTGCTCACATTCTGGAGAGACTTCACTGCTTCCTCTCTCATTTCATTCACCAAGTCATCCTGTGCTTGGAGCACCTTTATTCTTGATGCATTCAATTGCATTGAGTACTCACTAAAAAGTAAAGAAAAAGAATTAAGTACGGGACGCAAAAATTGAGGTAAATTGGCTTCTGATTGAAATATAAAGCAAAAGAAGGACGACAACACAAGGTAAATTAAGAGTAAGAAAATTGTCTAATTGAGCCAACAGTAAAAGTTCAAAAAATAGCAAGCGCACCTAATTGCAACTGTCCACAAGTATCAAAGAAAAAACTAATAAATAAATTAAGGAATTTATGGTGCTCATATACCAATGAGAATAAGTTCGGTTAATTGGTTTGATCACAATTATTAAGGTATACCAGGGTCATCATTATTGTTCGCAACTTGCTTGGAGCTGAGACATTTCAGTAATTGGTAACAGATAAAACAGTCAAAGAAACATAAGAGCATGGATAGGGTAAATACATTTTTTTGCGAATTTCAACTTGCTTCTCCTTTTTCTCATATTCTTGCCTGATCTTTTTCTTCTCAGCCTCCACCAGTTGCAATTTCTCTATATTAAATTCCTACAAAGTTCCCAAGCAAACAAAAGGAAAACAAAGAAGACCGATCAATGTCCCGCAACACTGCATCAATTGAGTAGCTATTAATTCCAAACCAATCAGAACTTTTTCTCATGCTTAGTTCTGATTGGCTATTTCAAAGCTCAATTGGGTGCTCTTAAACTAAAAAAAATATAGCAAACTGAATACTATAACTATACTAATACGAACTAAGAACTCTTGCTACAAGTGAGATCATTTCAGCAATTGATGTACTAAATAAAGAAAAGAAGAGATCCAGAAGTTTAAATTCAATTTCACATTAAGATCAGGTGAACTGATCATCTCCAAGGACAAAGCAAGAGCATAACAACATGGATTTCTGAAGAGAGAGAGAGAGAGAGAACCTCTTCAGCGGAGACAGAGATCTCGTTGGCCTTTTCCTCGGCCTCTTGGCGGATGAACCGCACCATCTGCAGAATCTGCTTGGAGACATCTGCGTCGTTCATCTTCGCTCCTCCGGATCCGACGGCTGAGATGGATCGATCTAATTCTCCGACGATCGACGGAGAAGGAGGTTTTTTATATGTGGATGCTTGTGATTGGAAGAGACTGTGACTACTGATAAGGTATCAAAGACCAAAGAGCCAAGAGAAGGAAGCTGGAAAAGGAAGGTGCGATGGCGTTGCTGAATAAGTGACGGTGTACATTAAATATTAAAGACCATGTGCAGGCGAGGATTTAGGAGATGGCAATTGGCACATCAATGATCTGGTCCCATCTGGACCGATATAATTGTTTGTTATTATTTATTGCAAGATTGATAATTATCTCCATCTGATAATTATAGTCGAAAAGTGAACTTTCTAATAGATTTTTTTTTACTTTTAATTGGCTACAATATTTTTATTGCGTAATCGTGGAACATGTGTTGGCTGTCAATGTATTTGACTTGCACTCCCTTAAGGACAACTGGACAAATAAATTATTATTTCTTTTGTAAGTAAGATGGGATCACAGTATTAAAAATAATCAAGAGAAAGATCACTTTGACCTTGACTTATATTTACAATTTTGATAGCATTATCTACTTAATTCAAATAAATTAAAATAAATTTATAGATATATTATTGAATACGTAGGTAGAGCATGAATCACATCTCATGCAATTTGAGTAAATTTTAATGATGCATGCATCCAGTGCTTAATAATTTCAAACAATAAAAAAATTAAAACCACTTAACGAAATATAAACAATCAAACATACATCAAATAGTATTTATTTTCATAAGTACAATATTTCCGATAATGAAGATAATGTCTATAATTTTGAATTACAAATGTAACATTAATTTTTATTTTTAAAGATTCTTGCGATTCTCAAAATAAATAATTGTCGATGACTTTCTTACCAACAGCGAATTACAAAGATGATGTGTTGCGACAATCATATGCGTGATCGGAACAAGCGACGTGACCTGATGTGTCAAAAAATTTGTAGGAACACATGTCAGGAGTGTTATACTTCTTTTACATGACTTACCTATGCTTTTCATTTTTAAAAAAAGTTTTCATCCCAATTTGTACAAGTTAGACTGAATAAAATGTCAAAAAATTGTGGAAAGAAATAAAAAATATATATATTAAAAAAAGAAGAAAAATGTTGAAAAATATTATTACCTATTTACCTTTCTTCTTCGAACTTTGAAGTAATGATGATCCAATACCTTTCTTCTGCCGTCACCACAGATGATCGATCACCCATGCCACACAACTAAATGTCTACTGTTTAGTGGTGTATAGTAATGTGATGCATAGTTTAATGTGCTGTGGCATGTGAAGGTAGATTTACGAAACGTGACATGTTGCCCACTTGTCATAACCATGGAAAAATAATCAAAACATAACCTTAGAAACATTTATTTATTTGGGCTAAACAAACTAATAAGCCCACGAAGCTTCCTGGGCTAATATATATTCAATAAATGGGCCGGACTATTTGGATCCGGATCTATTTCTCCCATGAAAACCTTCACCCGCTGTCGTCATAACTCATAACCCATATCACCGTCCCTTTCGCGGTTTCGCCTATCACATTCTCCGTGCACTGAGCGCCACGTCAACTTGTCGTCTACTCGTCTCTCTCATCTGATTAGCAACGTGGCCGAAACAGCAAACAGAAAACCCAACAATCGACCCCAAACATTACAAGTAGGAAGTCTGCATCGGTGGAAGACCAGGTATGTATATCCATCCGTATATGGGATTGAATGAGCGCATTATCGTCCGTTCATTCAAAAATCAAAACCATGAACGGCTGTGATTAAGAGGCCTAGTTGTTGGGAATGGTCCAATTACTGATTGACATGTTTCAGGCACTTACAGGCCCCTTGCGTGTCACCTTTTGTCAAGGTGGACACTAATTAATTAGACCCATGCGGCCATGCCATGTCTTCTTCAATTTGCAAATTTTCACAAACAAGAGACAAGGGTTTCTTACTTGTTGTTTACGTGTTATTATTATTATTATTATTACGGCAAACTTTTTTATGGATATAAATTTTGAATTGGATTTTGATCATGATACAACCTAGTATGGTTGAGTGATTAAGAGAGTAAATTAGATATAGATTGATACGTCTAGATTTAGTAGAGAGATCAACTAGAGTGAATAAAGGAGAGAATTGTATTTTATTGCTCTTAATCTCATGTACAAAATGCGTGTGTTCTATTACAGAATGTCTAACCCTCCTTTCTCTGTCCTTCCCTCTATATTTATAGGCGTCTGAAATAGATTCCTTTGCTGACGTCATCAGACAGCCGTTATGCCACTTGCTCACTAGGCTCCCTATCTCTGCCCGAGGGTCTTACGGGTTCCTTTCCGAAATGGGCTCACAGATGGCAAGATCCTTCCCGAGGGCCTTCGCGCTCTTCCAGGAGACCAGGTTGTTAAGCTGACTGGTCCCCCTCCTTTTCGTTTCCCGCCTCAGTCACTGTTCAAAGGATTGTCCGAAATTGCCTCTATCTATTTGTTATTCTGGGCCAGGCCATTATAATCTGGCCCTATCATTAGCCCTTGAACTTGCGGTGAGTATTCACCGTAAGTTGGAAAAAGCAAAAGAAAAAACGGAAAAAACTCAATCTCCGAAACCGCTTGAGCCTGTCTAGGGGACTCGAGGCGAGGGCTGCGGAGGCGAAACGGCTCCAGAGCCCTTGAGTTCCGAAGCCCTTGAGCCTGGTCAAGAGGCTCGAGGCCAAGATTTTGGGCGAACTGGCTTTCGAGCCCTTGAGTTCCAAAGCCCTTGAGCCCGACCAAGAGGCTTAAGGCCAAGATTTTGGGCGAACTGGCTTCGGAGCCCTTGAGCCCGGCCAAGAGGCTTAAGGCCAAGATTTTGGGCGAAATGGCTTCGGAGCCCTTGAGTTCTGAAGCCCTTGAATCTACGGAGAGTTTCTCTGTGAAGTCAGATGAGTTGTCGCTTCATTTTTTGTCTTCTAGCCTGCTTCAAGAGTACTGTTTGGACACGTGTCATCATAAAAACGCCTGGGTTACTGAACCGTCTCTTTGCCTTCTCCTTGGGATCAGTAACTCTCTTTTTTCCGCCTTTTCTTCTCTAGGCGACGCTTCGCTTCTTCAAAACCCTTATATCTTTCCTCTGCTCTTGTCTTTCTTCTCCGTCTCATTTCCTACACTCTTCTCTTCAGATTCTTCTTCCAAGCTCTTCTCTCTTCATCAGCACCGGTGTAGCCGTCCTCCTTCAAGCTTTTCATTTTCTTCTGTCTAGATAGCCGTCGGAAAATTCCATTATCCAGGTATTCTTTCTTGTGTTAGGCTGCTATACCGTCATCCAGTGTCAGTATAATACCGACCATCCTAATTAAAACCATCTTTCCGGTAACCAGCCTTTCGGCCATCCTTGATAGGCCTAATCTTTGTTGCCCTGGCTTTCTATACCATATGGTTTGTTGTATGCTTTCCTTTAAGAACGCTTCTTGTCATACCAGCCGTTCCTTTTATTGGGAGCTGCTATTCCGGAATCGGTTGGTACAAATCCTTTTTCTTGTTAGTTTTGTATCCATGTATAAGCGATAAGGGTTAAGGAGCTAACTCCTCTTGCTTGTAGGATGAATCCCGAAACCAGTTCCGCTCAACCACAGAACGAAAACATTCCGGAAGAAGCTCAATAGCGAACCAGGACAACCTCGGGAAAAGCCATTATGGTACAATCTAGCTCTTCCAATCCCGAGAGTGCCGATGTTCCAGAAAAGCCTCTGAAAGGTCGCGTTGCCCCCAGAAAGGAGATTTTTCGTCGTTCCTCTCGTCCTTTGGACATGGTTTTTAAGACTGCCCCCACTTTTCAATCCGAACTGTGGAAAGCTGCTTACCCCCTCAAGACTTTCTCTCGAGAGATTGGGTTTGATGAAGATGACGCTCTCGAAGAGGCGACTCCCGAGGATCGTCCCTATGACGAAGAAAAAGGGGCAGTGCTCTTTTGGTCAAGTGCTAAATGTAGATATCACATCCCCTACTCGGAATTCGTGCTAGAAGTTCTTAGGACGCTCGAGATACCAGCTGGGCAGCTTCATCCGAAGGCCTGGTGTATTGTCAGGTCCTTTGAAACTATCTTCTCTTTGTTTGCCACAGCTTTAGGTATGCCCGCCATGCAACCTAATCTCAGGATGTTCGGGTTTTATTTTGCCTTTTTCCAAGCAACGGACTTGTGCACCGTTCGCTACAAACCTTCTATTTGTTTGTTTGGAGAGAAGATAAAGAAGATTGAGGATTGGGAGAAACATTTCTGTTTCATCCGTCAGCCCTACGTGGGCGCTTATGCCCTTACCAAGAAGTGGCGTAAAGATACTACTTTCTTCTACAAAGTCTCTATTGATCCTCCTACTCCCGCGGAGTATGCTTTCATCCATCGTTTGAATTCCGTTATCCAAGAGCATGGTCCCCTTCATTTAATCTACAATGGTACTTCTGCCGTAGGTGCAAAATTTGGTCACTTACTTCTTATTGCTGATGCTCCTCCTCCTCCTCCTAAATCTCGTAAGAGGACTGCGGGTTCCACCGCGGCCAGTGAACGCCGTAAAAAGAAGGCGACCACTCTTCCCCCCATTGGGGAGAATATTTCGGAAAAGTCTTCCGATGCTGACTCAGAGAAAACCACTACAGTTTCTCCATATCATCCGGCCCATGGAGAAAATGTTGGGGAGGGTTCGGCTTCTCATACCGGTACCATGGAGGGGGACTCATCACTGAAGGCGATAGATGCCAGTTCTCGTCGGGACCTCGGGAAGGAGAAAGACCTTTTCGAAGACGATGACGAGAATCTGTTCGTGGTACCCCTTCGTGCTTCCAAATCTCGTCTATCCCGAACCCATACTGCTACAACTTCCGCGAACATCATCGTCCCCATTCCCGAACCTAGTGAACGTGTTTATCCAGATACTCCTGTTCGGGAGCCATCTCTAGGTGAAGACGACGATATGATGTGTCAGAACCCCTTGCTTCTGGAGCCGCCGAGCACACCTCCTTCAGCTGGCATTGATGCAGCTACAACTGTCTTGCAGTCAGGTTCGCCTAGCTCGGTCCGTCTGGCCCACAGTTTAGCCGAGCTTCACTCGATATTTGCTGCTAAGGATGCCAAAATAGCTTTGTTGGAGGCTGAATTGGCCAGAGAAAAGTCCAAGGTACAAACTTTACAGGTCGAACATGACCAACAATATAAGGTTTGGCATTCAATGACTGATAATTATGTTTTTGCTAATCAACTTGCTATCATGCTGGCTCAGAATTTGGTTAAGGAGAACGCTGAACAAGCTCGGAAGCTTGAGGACTTTGACCGCCTTCGGCATATACTCTTGTTAAAGCTTGGCTCTGCCCTTCGCCAACGCAATAATGCCATATGCCAACTTTCTATGGCTCGTGACACTGTCACCGAGGAGAGAGCTAAAAAAGAAAAGGCCGAGGCTATATCTGCCATTCTTCAGGAAGAAGTAACCAAGCTTTCGGTGGAAAATTCTCTCCTTATCAGTGCGTCAAGCTTGGGCGAAGAGGAGAGAGGTAGGATTTGTCAAGACTTTCTTTCTAACTTCTTCTGTTCGCGTGCCTTCAGGTTAGCTGCCAGTATGCAGGCTACACCTTTGATGAGAGCGGCCTTACTTCGGGTTTGTCGGGGGTTGCAATTCTCGTATCCTTTCACGGATAAGGAGTTTGGGATTTTAACTCCTGAAGAGATACCCCCACTTCCTTCGCTTCCCGAGTGTAGCTGGCGACGCTCGGATGATCGTCTTCTAGGTCCAGACGGAAGTGTTCTTAAGGGTACAATGGCTATTCTAGGTGAGATGATTGCACCTCAATATCCTTGGCCTGAGGAAAAAGTGCCCTGGCCTTCGGACATTCCCAAACCCGAGGAGGAAGATGAGGAAACTGACAAACAGTCTTAGGTGATGAAGCTGACCAACAGTCTTTTTTTTTTTTTTTTGAGGTAAAAGACAAAGTTGTCATATTTTGGTTCTGACTGTTAATGAAGTTTAAATTTCTCCATGTTCCTTTCTTTTATGATTATTGCTGCTTACTATGTCTTTCGTAACGCGAAGCGTAAGTTATTACACAACGTCTCTTGCCCGTTCGCGTTGCGAACTGCATTGTAAATGTTATAACAATTCAAGAGAATATAAATAAATGTAATAAATCTTTATTAACTCCAACTCACGAGAAGTGTTCGCTAAGAGAACTATATTATATCTGATGCTATAATAATTTACTGGATTTGCAATTCTTAATTAGACCTCTACATTATCATATCGGGGTTATTACAAGTACAAAGATCCGAATATTTCTCGGATTGTTTCTTTTGTCTTGCGTTCTTTTGTTTCATTCGTGCTCGTTTATCTTGCACATTTGGATGTAGCCCTCGGGTTGGGTGTCGTTTTGCTTCTAATACTAATAACCCCGGGCTATCTTTGTAGATGCCTTCCTTTCTTCGGAACGAATGCACCCTCGGTGCATACGTTTTAGGTCGGGCAGACCTCCATCATCTGAAGGCGGAGTGTTCAATGGATTGATGCTGAGAGTCTACCACACCACATCTGCTATCCTAATGAGTTCTCTGCCCCTTCTGCTATCCTACTAAATTCTCTCTAGATCGGCGTTTGTTTATACATTTTTTCGTCTTTTTCTTTGCCATGGCTTCCTTTTGTTTTGAGTTTTGTTTAGGAGAGAGGGAAGTTCTGCCTTTGGAGACGGAAGACTTGTGTAGTATTTATAGATTCAAGGCCTCACCTTTAACGTTTTTCTGACAATTGCTCTTTTTTAGTACCACCCTGACATGCCAGTTGCTTTTAATGCTTTTCTGACTAGTTTGTTAGTGTCGTTTTGTCTTTTCTAGTTGTTTGGAAAACTTGAAGCAGATTAGCTCGGACGACTTTTTCTTTTTGATGCGCTTACTCCGAAATTAGCTCTCGAGGAGGGTCACGACTTTTCTTTTGATGTGCTTACTCCGAGATTAGCTCCCGATGAGGGTCATGACTTTTCTTTTTGATGCGCTTACTCCGATATTAGCTCTCGAGGAGGGTCACGACTTTTCTTTTCATGCGCTTACTCCGAGATTAGCTCTCGAGAAGGGTCACGACATTTCTTTTCATGCGCTTACTCCGAGATTAGCTCTCGAGGAGGGTCACGACTTTTCTTTTTCATGCGCTTACTCCGAGATTAGCTCTCGAGGAGGGTCACGACTTTTCTTTTCATGCGCTTACTCCGAGATTAGCTCTCGAGGAGGGTCACGACTTTTCTTTTTATCTCGTACAATTCATTTTGTGGGAACATTTTATTATTCAGACAAAACAGATACAATCCCTGTTCCGGGACCTTACATTTTCCTACAAATAAACAACATAATCAAAACAACAAGAAAAAAAATTGCACTGCTTAAAGAAAAGACAAAACTACGGTACAAGTCCTTTCTTCTGCTCCTGGCTTTATTCCCTACACATAGAATTTTCTCAGATGAGCTGCGTTCCAGGCATTCAGAATATTTTTTCCTTTCATATCCTTCAGGTGGTATGCCATTCCTTCTATGGATTTAATCACCTCGAACGGTCCCTCCCATACGGGGTCCAATTTTCCTACTTGCTTGCCTGTTGCCTCTACCTTCCTTAAGACCCAGTCTCCTAGCTGAAAATGCTTGGGAGCCACCTTCCTGTCAAAATTTCTTCTCATCTTTCTCTGGTATTCTTCGAGTCTAGCTCGGGCTTTCTCTCTTAGCTCGAAGATGGTGTCCAGTTCTTCCTCTTGACGAGTGCCATTCTTCTCCCAACTGTATGAAGCAGTGCGTAGAGAAGGGTGCACTATTTCCATTGGAGTCACAGCTTCCATCCCGTATACCACGGCAAAAGGAGATCTCCCCGTGGCTGTACGAGGGATGGTACGATAGGCCGATAGGATCTCATCTAAGTATTCGGGCCAAGTATTCTTACTCCCTTCTATTTTTCTCTTCAAACCTTCCAGGATGGTTCGGTTAGAGACCTCGGCTAAACCATTTGATTGAGGGTGGGATACAGAGGAAGTGCGCGATCTGATTCCGAGGCCTTTGCAGAAATCCTGGAATGATGCTCCAGTGAACTGCGTTCCATTGTCAGATATGATTGTGTGGGGTAGACCATACCTGTACACGATCTGATGTCGAACAAAATCCACAATCTTTTGCGAGGCGATGGTTGCCAGAGGTTTAGCTTCAATCCATTTGATGAAATACTCCACTGTTACCACCAAGAACTTCACATTTCCTTGCCCCTGGGGAAATGGTCCCAACAAGTCTATCCCCCAGACATCAAAGGGCCATGGGCTTGAAATGGATTGCATGGGGTGAGGTGGCTGCCTGGGTATCCGAGCATGAAATTGGCACTTTTCACACCTTCGAACGTATTCCTCTACGTGTTAGGAAGTGCACAAAATTAATTTTTAGACTAATTACTCTTAATTAATCCTAATTAAACTAAGTGCAAAGGAGATCTAGTGCAAAAGCCATCCAAACACACAAGAGAAAGAGGGAAAAAGGGCTACCTCTTGCGAACTTGTAATCGCAAGGCTCGAATCCGTCGAGTCGAGGTTGTGCGCACCACCACGTGTGTCTCGGCCTCAAGTCCACCAAGGTATTAACCAAAACCTCGATCTATGCTAGTAGATGAGAGGTTAAGCCTAATCCCTTCCTTCCCTTTGCCTTAATTAACTATTTAATTGGATGGAGGCAAGAGGTGCTCAACACATGAGCTTAAGAGAGCAATGGTGGAGAGGAAAAATTCTGAAATTTTTCCTTTAATTTTCGTCCAAAATATTAGGGAGAGAGAAAAAGGCAAGGTGGCTAGGGTTTTGGCTCCCAAAGTGGTCCTTTTATAGACCAACCACTCTCCCAAAAAGTTGTAACTAATTTACAACTATGCCATCACTAGGGCAGCCATAAAATGGGCCTAAATGGGCTCCATTAATTATTTAATTGGTCCTCTAATTCAATTAATTAGTGGCCCAATTAATTGCTCTCAAGTTGGACCTTTAATTTACAATTTAAATATAGGCCCGTTAGCTCAAATTAATTACTTTAATTAATTCATGTTGAACAAATTAATTATCAACACTTTGATAATTATTTAAGGATTAGAATATGCATTAATTTATTTCTATATAATCCGTTTGACTTAATTAATTAATTATGACGGTTCGCAACAGTACATAATTAATCAGTCAACATATCATATTGTTGCATTCCTTAATACAACCAAATAAATAATGCACGCATGGTCAAAACCTATTTGTGTGACCCTTTGAGGATTTATGCTCTGTTGGACATGGAAAATAAATCGCTATTTATTTCCAATAATCATAAGCGGTATCTAGCAACACGTTATGATTCCCAATTCGCATAAATAGTGTACTGCTACAATATTTTTAATCCTGCATAAGAAATAATAGTATTTCCTTGTCTGATTCTTATGTCACATGATATCATCGTATAATCCAAGATAGGAATGTGTCATTCTTGCAGATTATACGTTTCTTGATCTAGAGATGACTGTATCAGTTGCTAGCAAACAATCCATCTCCATCAAGGGGCCCAAACAGATATCATCGCTCACTAAGTTAATTAATGAGGGACATACGGTTTTCTTGATGAACAACTTTTCCCCGCACAATTCAAGAGAACATAAATAAAGTCCGTATAGCAGCCCTTATCAGGAATCAACGGTAGACGATATTTATTGAACCTATCCTCATGTGGAAAAGCTGAACCATCTCAAACTTAGAATCAAACTCAAATGAAATAAATAATGACACATAACACAATCCATATATTTATTTCACTGGGTCGCGTCCTGTACTATGTTCTATAACATATACATATGCAATTAAGTTGGCAACTCCTTACCTATGATCTGTAGAACTTAATCATCACTTAACTTGCATACTAATCTTATCCGATAATTAATATTCCTTGTTAATTATCAAGATTACGGACCTTTTAGATTTATTATTGTCATTTAATTATAAATGAACTACAGAGATCCACAATTCAGATCCTCAACCTGAATGATCTGTCAATTAATAAATCAAGGAATAAATGATAAAATATCATCAATCACATAAACCATAGAAGTGGCCATTTAATAATTGGCTCCTAGGACATAACTCTAACAATCTCCCACTTGGCCTAGAGTCAATCAACAGCGACTTCTAGCCAGTGCATAGTACTCAATGTAATATCCAAAATATACATGTCTCATACTAAAACCTCAAAAGATAAAAGATACAACTCAAAGCCACTCAGGCATACGCCTAATCCCCATGGATGCAACGTGCAACTCATGTGCGGCTCGAGATAGAGGCTTTGTCAGAGGGTCCGCTGTGTTCGCGGCACCGTCCACCTTCTTGACCTTGATCCACCCGTCATTCACAAACTGACGGATGAGATGGAATCGTCGTAGAATGTGCTTGGTCTTTTGGTGAGACCTAGGCTCCTTGGACTGAGCTATGGCTCCCGTGTTGTCGCAGTAGAGATCCACTGGACCTGAGATGCTTGGAACCACCTCCAGCTCGGTCAAGAATTCCTTGATCCAAACGCCTTCTTTCGCTGCTTCACCCGCCGCTAAGTATTCTGCTTCGGTGACGGAATCGGCCGTGGTATCCTGTTTGGAACTCTTCCAACTCACGGCCCCACCATTGAGCAGATATACGAAGCCGGACTGTGACTTCGCATCATCTCGATCGGTTTGGAAACTAGCATCGGTGTAACCACTTACAACGAGCTCTTGGTCTCCACCATACACGAGGATGCTATCCTTTGTTCTCTTGAGATACTTGAGGATATTCTTGACTGCGGTCCAGTGTGGCATACCAGGGTTAGCTTGGTATCGACTAGTCACACTAATCGGATGCGCCACATCGGGGCGAGTGCATAGCATGGCATACATAATCGAACCGACCACAGATGGATACTTGAACTGATTCATGTACTTTCTATCTGTATCAGTCGTCGGACATTGAGTCTTGCTCAAGAATATGCCATGTGACATAGGCAAGTAACCCTTCTTGGAACTAGCCATGTTGTGTTTTTCCAACACTTTGTCAATATATGCATCTTGGCTCAAGCCTAACAACCTTCTTGATCTATCTCGATAGATCTTGATTCCTAGGATGTAGGCGGCTTCGCCCAAGTCTTTCATTGAGAACACCTTCTTCAATGAATCCTTGACTGCATTCAATTCGGGGATATCATTCCCGATCAAGAGTATATCATCAACATATAGAACAAGAAACACAACCACGCTCCCACTAATCCTCTTGTAAACACAAGGTTCCTTCTCGCTTTGAATGAAGTTCAACTTCTTGACCTCTTCATCAAAGCGCTTGTTCCAACTCCTTGATGCTTGCTTCAATCCATAAATGGACCTTTGAAGCTTGCACACCTTGTTAGCATTCTTTGGATCCACAAAACACTCGGGTTGTGTCATATACACATCCTCTTCCAAGTTGCCATTTAGGAAGGCAGTTTTGACATCCATTTGCCATATCTCATAGTCGTAGAATGCGGCAATTGCTAACAAGATCCGAATTGACTTGAACATGACGACTGGCGAGAAGGTTTCTTCATAGTCAATACCATGAACTTGCTTGTAACCTTTCGCAACTAGTCGTGCTTTGTAAATGGTCAAGTTGCCATCCATGTCGACCTTTCTCTTAAAGATCCATTTGTTCTCAACGGGTTTTACTCCGTCGGGAAGGTCAACTAAGGTCCATACCTTGTTCTCATACATGGATTGCATTTCGGATTCCATGGCTTTAAGCCATTCCTTTGAGTCGGATTTTTCCTTCATGTCCTTTATGGTCAAGGGTTCGTCATTCGCAATGACGAGAACGTCGTGCAAACCTAAGTATCTTATAGGTGGACGACTTGGCCTTGCCGATCTTCGTAGGGTAGACGCTTGAGGTTCTTGAACTTGTTCCACAACGATTTGCGGACTTAGTTCTTGAACTTCAAGTGTGGGTGCAACTTCAACATCATCGACTCGCGATATGTTTGAGTCTTCAATTGAGGGAGCTTGCTCTTGAACCTCTTCTTCTACAACTACTTGTGGAATGGGTTCGACTACCACCTCATTTGGCACCACATTGGGAACAACTAGATTGCCTACTTGAGGCATCTCTTGTTGCTGCGGTTCTTGAATTTCTTCAATCACCACGTTGCTCCCACTACTTCTTCTTGAGAGAAACTCCTTCTCCAAGAACTCCGCATGTCGTGCAACAACTATCTTGTTCTCGACACGGTTGTAGAAGTAGTAACCCTTTGTTTCCTTAGGGTATCCTACGAAATAACATTTGTCCGATTTGGGTCCAAGCTTATCGCTCATTAGCCTTTTCACATAAGCTTCACAACCCCAAATCTTGAGAAAAAGCATGCTTGGTTTCCTACCAAACCAAAGCTCATAAGGCGTCTTCTCAACGGACTTTGACGGAACACGGTTTAAAGTAAAAGCTGCGGTTTCTAATGCAAAACCCCAAAACGATTTAGGCAAGTCGGTTTGGCTCATCATCGATCGAACCATGTCTAGCAAAGTTCGATTCCTCCTCTCGGATACACCATTCCATTGTGGTGTTCCCGGTGGAGTGAGTTGTGGAACGATTCCACACTCCTTTAGATAATCACCAAATTCGTGGCTCAAGTACTCTCCACCTCGATCGGAACGCAAGACCTTAATCTTTCGATTGAGTTGGTTCTCAACTTCATTCTTGAACTCCTTGAACTTTTCAAAGGATTCAGACTTGTGCCGCATCAAGTAGATATACCCGTATCTACTATGATCATCGGTGAAAGTGATGAAGTATGAATAACCTCCTCGTGCACAAATGCTCATAGGTCCACACACATCGGTATGTATGAGATCTAACAAGTCGTTTGTCCTAATCCCTTTGTTAGGAAAAGGCGCTTTGGTCATCTTTCCCATCAAACATGATTCGCATGTGTCAATTGGCTCGAAAGCGAATTGATCTAAGAGACCAACGGTTTGCAATCTCTTAATGCGTTTCTCGTTGATATGACCTAAGCGGCAATGCCACATTAGAGTCGTACTTTCATGTGAAATCTTACGTTTCCTACTGTCACGTTCAACACTCAAAACATGTTCGCTAGAATCAAGCACATAAAGACCATTCAATAAATGCGCAACACCATAACAAACATCATCACGCAACAAAGTACAACTTTTGTTCTTTATTACAACACCAAATCCATCCAAGTCTAAACAAGAAATAGAGATAATGTTCCGAGTGATACAAGGAACTACATAGACATCTTTGAGTTCCAAAATGAAACCAGAAGGCAAAGTTACATCCACATTCCCAACGGCCATAGCGGAGACACACGTGCCGTTACCGACGCGGAGTTGTACTTCGCCTTTCTCGAGCCGCCTCCTACTCTTTAGTGCCTGCACATTTCGACAAATGTGAGCACAAGAACCGGTGTCAAAAATCCAGTCTGTGTTAGAGGTAGCGAGAAGGGTTTCAATGACAAATATACCTGAGGTAGAAGGCTGGACGGTTCCCGCCTTCTTGTCAGCGAGGTACTTGGGGCAGTTCCTCTTCCAATGGCCCGTCTTGCTACAGTAATAGCATACGGTCTCGGAAGTGGCCGGGTTCTTCTTTCTCTTGGAACCCTCGGGAGCTCCCTTGGCCGGACCTTGGGGCGTCACCGGGCCTTTGCCCTTTCTAGTTCGGCGGGTCTTTCTTTTCTTGCTCTTCTTGCTCTTGTCACTCACCGCAAGAACATCTTTGGGGCCCTTCTCTTTCTTGAGACTCTCCTCCGTCTCGACAAGCATGTTTTGGAGATCATCCATGCTCTTGTCCATGCCATTCATCCGGTAGTTCACAACAAAACCGGTGAAGCTGTGAGGGAGAGAGTTGAGAATAAAGTCTTGAATCGCCCCTGACGGGAAGGGCGTATCAAGCCTTTCAAGCTGCCGAAACAACCCCGCCATCTTCATGACGTGTGGCCCGACTTCATGACCCTCCGCCAATCGAGTATTGGCGACGGCCTTGATGAGACGAGCCCTTTCGGTGCGGGCCTTGGTTTGGAACATGTTCGAGAGACGAGAGACCATTTCAAACACTCCTAGACCACTATCCATGAACTCCTTTTGGAGTTCTGACTCCATGACAGCGACAATCAAGACGGACATCTCCATGTCGTCCGTGACGTGCTTGTCATGTTTGTCCTGATCCGCTTTAGGGGCATCCGACTTGGGAGCCGCGGGGACGGGAGTGGTCAAGAGATATTCCTTCTTTTCAAACCTATGGACAAGCCTAAGGTTCCGGTGCCAATCCAGAAAGTTGGCACCGTTGAAGGCGAGCTTCTCTTTCTCTAAAAGAGAACGTAGCGAAAAAGACGAGGAAGACATCTACAACAATTTTCAAATTAAAGGTCAATTAGTTTATGTTTTGTTTTAATTTCCAATAAAGTAAAACTTTCACTACTTTAATATAAGTCCCTAAAAGTAATGAATTTCCAAGACCCCCACTTTCGTTGAGATGATGCCGGCGTCGGCACAACATCAAAGCAACTAATAATGAGGTAGGTTCTCCTTAACCAATCATACAACTTTATGACTCTTGGTTCGCGTCGCGAACTTCACTCCAATGTCCAATCCGATTAGGGTCCATTGTTAAGTAACTCCTCTCTATTTGCTCCTTGCAAATCCGATTTACACCCCGACTACCTATGGTGGACCACGATGTCCGCGTCGGCGGAATGCATCAATGGCCGAACATAAGGCGTGAAGGGGATAGAGAGAAGGAGAGTGATTTGGCTCAATCGTTTGGGACAAACAATTATGTGACTCTTGTTTGGTGGTCGTGTAAGCATACACCCATACCTATCCTATGACATTCATAGCATTCACAAACATTCACATAATAAGCATCTCAAGCATTGTTGTGGGTTTGTATGGCTCCCGCTTGCATTAGTTTTCGCCGCATCTCCATGTAGCAAAACTAATCTAACCTTTGTCCCTCCCACTAAATTCTATATGGATCTAAATCCTATATAAAATAAAGGAACAAAATTACATGTGTAAATTTTTATTCCCATCCTAACCTTAGGGGCATGCAAGCCACACAAGTTACACAAAAATTAATCAAAATTAATTAATGGCACCAAAGGCCTAATTACACACAATCACACATGCATTCAATTTACAAACCACAAGGCATTGAATCATGAGCCATACTAAACCCACATCCTCCTACAAAACAAAGTTAGCACAAGTCTATCCACTAGTGTACTTTGTTTATAATTAATGACTTTCAAGTGTCTTTGCGTATTATTTGCCATTCGCAATTTCCGTGTATAAATGCTCAAATTTCAAACAACCAAACTTGTTTAAATTCCTTTTGAAAACTTTTCAATCATCAAAAAACTGAAAGGAGATCGCACAAGGAGTATCCTAATTACTTTTTCAACTAGTTTGAATAATTAGATAAATAATACTTTGAAAAAAAGTATCTAATGGGACACGACAAAATCCACAGTTTTCGGTCTCCAAAAATTATGAAATAATTTATATAAGCTCCTTGTCTAGATTGTAAATACCAGTCAAAATTTCAGGAAGAGATCATATACCATCTGAGAGAATCAAAAAAGACAAATCTGAAACAAGTGCGCGAACGCACCGTTTTGAGATATTCTGTTTTTCTTCTCAACCATCCGGTCTGAAAGATCACCTTCCATCCAGTTTTTATACATACAATATACATAGAAAAACTTGTTTAATCTATTGGCTAACTATTCATGAAAAGAAAACCACTAAGTTCTGTTTAAGAAATTCAAGTTACAAGCTTAACAATCGACTAGACCTGTACAGGAACAGACTATCGACCGAAAAGGTTTGACCTGGTTGAGGTACCAAACTTCCATGAAAAATTATGAAATTAATTTTCCTGGAATCCTAACTTAAAAATAAACAACTCTATTCAAACAATTTTCCAGAAAGAGTTCTCAGTTGGTACAGTTTATTAGAACAATCAGTTTGCTCAATAAACCAGATCTGACGAGATCTTTTTTTTCATACTTGAAAAACCACGAATTAATCTGAACCATGCAACATTCTATACATGTCCAGAAAGTGTTTCAAGTCCTCTTTAAATCTAGCCAAAGAACACTGGTACTTATATTCAAAATATAAATCTTTTAAGCCATTCAAACAGAACAGTGCAAGCAGAAACTGGTTCTGCGCACCGTTGCCATTTTATTCACAGTAAATCCATACAATTTCAGAAAAATGTGAATCCAACGCCAAAAGAACCACAATCCACAGATCTACAACTTTCTAGTTGACAGAAAAAATTTCCAGAGAACATTTCATAGCGAAAAACGCATAACAACACAGAAATTGCTGTTTCCAGACAGCAAGCAATAGCATCAACTCTACTAATCCATTAATTAACCAATTTCTCTTAATTAAGTGTCAAAATAACTTAAGCACGACCATGTGCTCTGATACCACTGTTAGGAAGTGCACAAAATTAATTTTTAGACTAATTACTCTTAATTAATTCTAATTAAACTAAGTGCAAAGGAGATCTAGTGCAAAAGCCATCCAAACACACAAGAGAAAGAGGGAAAAAGGGCTACCTCTTGCGAACTTGTAATCGCAAGGCTCGAATCCGTCGAGTCGAGGTTGTGCGCACCATCACGTGTGTCTCGGCCTCAAGTCCACCAAGGTATTAACCAAAACCTCGATCTATGCTAGTAGATGAGAGGTTAAGCCTAATCCCTTCCTTCCCTTTGCCTTAATTAACTATTTAATTGGATGGAGGCAAGAGGTGCTCAACACATGAGCTTAAGAGAGCAATGGTGGAGAGGAAAAATTCTGAAATTTTTCCTTTAATTTTCGTCCAAAATATTAGGGAGAGAGAAAAAGGCAAGGTGGCTAGGGTTTTGGCTCCCAAAGTGGTCCTTTTATAGACCAACCACTCTCCCAAAAAGTTGTAACTAATTTACAACTATGCCATCACTAGGGCAGCCATAAAATGGGCCTAAATGGGCTCCATTAATTATTTAATTGGTCCTCTAATTCAATTAATTAGTGGCCCAATTAATTGCTCTCAAGTTGGACCTTTAATTTACAATTTAAATATAGGCCCGTTAGCTCAAATTAATTACTTTAATTAATTCATGTTGAACAAATTAATTATCAACACTTTGATAATTATTTAAGGATTAGAATATGCATTAATTTATTTCTATATAATCCGTTTGACTTAATTAATTAATTATGACGGTTCGCAACAGTACATAATTAATTAGTCAACATATCATATTGTTGCATTCCTTAATACAACCAAATAAATAATGCACGCATGGTCAAAACCTATTTGTGTGACCCTTTGAGGATTTATGCTCTGTTGGACATGGAAAATAAATCGCTATTTATTTCCAATAATCATAAGCGGTATCTAGCAACACGTTATGATTCCCAATTCGCATAAATAGTGTACTGCTACAATATTTTTAATCCTGCATAAGAAATAATAGTATTTCCTTGTCTGATTCTTATGTCACATGATATCATCGTATAATCCAAGATAGGAATGTGTCATTCTTGCAGATTATACATTTCTTGATCTAGAGATGACTGTATCAGTTGCTAGCAAACAATCCATCTCCATCAAGGGGCCCAAACAGATATCATCGCTCACTAAGTTAATTAATGAGGGACATACGGTTTTCTTGATGAACAACTTTTCCCCGCACAATTCAAGAGAACATAAATAAAGTCCGTATAGCAGCCCTTATCAGGAATCAACGGTAGACGATATTTATTGAACCTATCCTCATGTGGAAAAGCTGAACCATCTCAAACTTAGAATCAAACTCAAATGAAATAAATAATGACACATAACACAATCCATATATTTATTTCACTGGGTCGCGTCCTGTACTATGTTCTATAACATATACATATGCAATTAAGTTGGCAACTCCTTACCTATGATCTGTAGAACTTAATCATCACTTAACTTGCATACTAATCTTATCCGATAATTAATATTCCTTGTTAATTATCAAGATTACGGACCTTTTAGATTTATTATTGTCATTTAATTATAAATGAACTACAGAGATCCACAATTCAGATCCTCAACCTGAATGATCTGTCAATTAATAAATCAAGGAATAAATGATAAAATATCATCAATCACATAAACCATAGAAGTGGCCATTTAATAATTGGCTCCTAGGACATAACTCTAACACTACGTCCTTTCTTAATGAAGGCCAGTAAAAACCCGCGCGCACTATCCGGCCGCTTAAAGAAACCATTCCTTGGTGACTGCCACAAATCCCTTCGTGTACCTCCCCAATTATCTCATCGGCTTTGGTTCTTCCAACTCAGGTGAGCCATGGAATACCATATCCTTTCTTCAACAGTAAGTTATCCATAATTGTGAACTCCAAAGCCCACATTTTCACCTTCCTCGCTATCTTGTCATTCTCGGGTAATTTTCCTTCTTTTAGATAGTTCCATATCAAGGCATACCATTCGGTTCCCGCGTCGATAATGTAGACTTTGATGGCCACGATATCGATGCTTGGTTGTGGTACTTCCAACATCACAATTGGCTTCTCTCTATCGAGATCACTTTCCTTGGCCAATTTTGAGAGAGCATCCGCGGTTTCGTTCTGAGTTCTCGGTACGTATTCTGCCGAAATAGCCTTGAAAGTGGCCATGACAGCTTTCACTCTCTCCAAGTATAAAGCTAACCTTTCATTCAATGTGGCATATTCCCCTTTGATCTGATTGACCACCAACTGAGAATCCATGTAAAAGCGGACTCTCTTCGCCCCAATTGCTTCGATCAGCCGTATGCCTACCAAGAGAGCTTCATACTCCGCTACATTGTCCGACACTTAGAAAGTTAAATAGACTGTGTAATGAAATTTCTCACCTTTTGGGCCTTTTATCTCTACTCCCACACCCGATCCTTTCTCGGAAGACGCTCCGTCCACAAATACTTCCCATATGGCTTTCTCGGGGGGTCCTGGAGGTCTTGCTGTGGATTCTTCTACGAAGTCTGCCAACACTTGACCCTTGTAAGCCGTTCTTGGTTCAAAAGAAACGTCATATTCGGATAGCTCTACTGCCCATTTTAACAACCTCCCCGCTACATCCAGTTGTCCTAATATCCTTCGCAAAGGTAAGTCAGTCAGCACTTTAATTGGATGTGTTTGGAAGTATGGCTTCAGTTTTCTTGATGCGATCATGACGGCGAAAGCCGCCTTTTCCACTGGAGGGTATCGAATTTCAGCATCTCGTAAAACCCGAGACACGAAGTACACTGGCTTCTGTTTTCCTTCTTCTACCCTTATCAAGACCGCACTAACGGTGGTGTCTGAAGCAGCCACATAAGTATAGGACCTCGCCGCTCACCGGCCTGCTGATAATGGGTGGGCTGGCTAAGTATTCTTTTATTTTCTCAAAAGTTTGCTGGCATTCCGTTGTCCACTGGAATTTCTTATTTTTCCGAATGGTTTGGAAAAAAGGCTGGCACGCCTTAGTTGATTTCGAAATGAATCTACTCAAGGCTGCAATTCGGCCTGTCAATTCTTGTACTCCTTTCACAGTCTTGGGAGCTTTCATTCCCATAATTGCTTGGCACTTGCTAGGGTGCACCTCTATTCCCCTCTCCGACACGATAAAACCTAGAAATTTTCCACTTCCGAGATAGAAAAAACTCTTTTTTGGATTGAGGCGCATTCCGACCGCCTTCATCTTTGCGAAGACCCTCTCCAAATGTTCGACATGTTCTGTCCCCGAGCAACTTTTTACGACCATGTCGTCTATGTAAGCCTCCATTACTTTTCCCAATTCTTCCTGTAACAACTTGTTCACAATTCTTTGATATTCCGCCCCAGCATTCTTAAATCCGAATGGCATCACTTTATAACAGTAAATTCCCCTCTCGGTGAGAAAGCTGGTCTTCTCCTCATCTTCGGGATGCATCTTGATCTGATGATATCCCGCATTTGCGTCAACGATGCTGAGATGAGTAAAACCTGCTGTGGAATCTACTAGAGCATCGATGCTCGGTAAAGGGAAAGGATCTTTCGGGCAAGCTTTGTTTAGGTCAGTAAAATCTATGCACATTTTCCATTTGTTATTTGGTTTCGGGACTACCACTGGATTTGCAAGCTAAGCGGGGCATTTGACTTCGCGGATGAAATCCGCTTCCAGTAACTTTTGCACTTCGGCTTCCACTAATGCTTTTCTTTCTGACCCAAATTTCCTCTTCTTCTGATGCACTGGCTTAGCATTCGCGAACAACTTAATTCTATGTTCTGCCACTTTTCTGTCGATGCCAGGCATCAGCCCGCCCTCTTCAACGAAAACCTCTTTGTTCCTGATTAGGCATACTCTCACTAGTTGCCTATCCACCGCTTCCAAGGCTGTCCCTATCTTCTTGGTTATGCCTGGCCCAAGCTCCACCTCTTCCACTTCCTCGACCGGTCCTCCCAAATTAGGCATCCTCTTTTTCTTGCCTTGTGGTCCCTTTTCCTCCGCGATTTGCGCCACCTGTGTAGCCATGGCTACTTGATAACACTCTCTGGCTTTCTGTTGATCTCCCTTTACTACACCAACTCCTAATCTTGTGGGGAATTTAATCATCAGATGCTTAGTGGATGCTACTGCTCCTACATCGTTTAATGATTTCCTCCCCAGAATGGCATTGTATGCTGAAGGAGCGTTGACCGCTATGAATTTTACCATTTTTGCCACACTATTCGGGCTCTCCCCAAATTCTACTTCCAACTCTAGGGTTCCCAGAGGTATCACTCTGTCTCCCGCGAAACCCACCAAGGGAGTATCAGATAGAGTACATCTGCGGAACTACCTGTGTCTACTAAGATTCTTCTAACCCTTGTACCATGGATTCTCAGCATCAAGACAATTGCGTCATCGTGTGGGTATCGGACACCCGCACAATCTTCGGGTCCAAAAGATATACGGGTATTGGATAAGGAACCCTCAGCATGAAGTTGAAAGATTTCATACCTCGATGGATTAGCCAAGGTCCTCGGGTCAGCATAATTTGCTCGTTGATGTGGCTTGTCTCCACCCGAGGCATCTCCACCTGCAATGAACATAATTACGGGAGATGAATTACCTTTTCCTTCTATGTTCTTGGCTGGGCTATCCGACCGATGAGTGGGTCCTCTGTTTGGTGCTGTTTGCGCGTCTATCCTCTTCCAATGGCCATTGTAAGGTTTCTTTTGCCATTGATTATGGAAATGTCCCTTTCCTTTTGGTCCCTTTGATTCTTTTTCTAAATACCCTTCCAGCAGACGTGTTTGCCGTATTAACCTTTCTAGTTCGTCTTTCAACTTCAAACAGTCTCGGGTGCGATGGCCTGTGCTTCGATGATATTCGCAATACACTGACTTATCGAACTTCTCTTCCTCCGACAATGGTTCAGGCTTTTCCAATTCTTTGCTCTCCCTTATTGCATAGAACATGATGTCCCGCGGGGCTGTACAGATGTGATAAGTGGAATATAGCGGAGCATACGCTTTCCCTGTCTTGCGGTAACTGGTCAGCTTGTACGTGGCTCCTTTTATGACCTTCTGGTTACATCTCCTGTTGCGAGGTGAAGAGCTGCTTCTCTTTGGTGGAGAATAACTTACTCTCGATGGTAAAGGGATGTGTTTCTCATTTGCTTGATGTTCATGCCATCCTATGCTCTGTGCGTCTTCTTCAGCTTGAATCACTTGCTGCGCACACTCCCTGAACTTTTGGAATGTTTCACAACCTTGTTTTATTAGCTCATACCTCAGGTTTTTGCTTCGGATACCTTGCAACACCGCTGCTAGGACCAGTTTTTCGTCAAAATCTACCACCTTGTTGACTTCGGACGAAAACCTTACTAAATATTCCTCGAAGTTTCATATGGCTCTTGTTTCATGGCCATAAGGCTTATACATTTCACCGTAGGTGCTCGTAATCCGTCGAACCTTTCCAAAAATTTTGTCGCCAGATCGTTGTATCCATCAATCGATCCTCTTGGCAACTGGGAATACCAATCCCACGCTGGCCCTGCTAACCGTGTTGGGAAAACCAAACATTTTACTCTATCCGACGCATGTGAGAGAGCCATCATTTCCCGAAAGCTATCCACGAAAGCATGAGCATCTCTCGATTTTCCCCCAGGATATTTATCCAAATGGGGATAATCCTTCATATCTACTTTCTCACCTCTATAAAGGTGTTTCGCCAAGGCTCCATGAGGCGGGGACTGGGTGTCTCGGAGTGCGAACTATTGCTCCGACTGCGAACGTGTTATTGGCGAATCCGAGGGTGACCCCTCGGAGAATTTTTTTCCTCTCTCCCCCTGCGGTCGACTCTCTGGACCCCCGACATCACCTCTCCTTCCTCATTTTTCTCTCGATGTTCCTCAGGGGCCGCTGACCTCGAGTGATGCTCTCCTGCCGAGAATATCTTGGACCCATAAATGGAGTGCCATTTGGAGGCATTGGGTTGTGCCCTTGTAAACCTTGACAAACCTGCTGTTGTGGGTTGGTACGTGTCCACTAATAGGGGTTTTGGTAAGGCCATTGTGCTTGGTAACCCCATGGTTGTTGGTAGGGAATCCACGGGTAGTATCCATACTGATGTTCGTATCATGTAGTTTGTGGATTGTGGTTTTGTAGACCTAGATGGTGCACTTGAGGGTCCAACATACCTGGATACATCTGTGGAGCAAGGTGAGTCTGCGAGGATCCATTTCCCCATGTAGTATGCCCCATCGGAGGTGGTCTCCAGTTATGTGCCAGGTTATGTCAACCGTCCACACGTCCTGTTGGGATGACCCTTGGTTCGGCCTGGTCCCGGTTGGCTCGAGGTATTTCGGGAAGGATATTCTCTTGGTTCCATCCCACCTTTGCCCGGGCACCTAGATCTGGCTAAAAGTTCTTTATTTGTTCGTTCGAGGGATCTGTCCCTTGCTTGGATGATCCTGAGATTTGTCCTGTCTGATCGGTTCCTTGCCCCTTCGGGTTACCCTGTCTCGAGTTTTGCTGAGGAGGCGTTTGGATCGGTTTCCTCTGGGAGGTGGAGATCTTTCGTGTCGAGGGATCCGCTGTCAGGATCTGATCTATCTGTGAGAGCAGAGGCTCAAGTTGATGCGTAGTTGTCTGAACCATACGCGTTCCTTGTTCAGGTTGAACCTGTTGTGACATTGGTTCGAGTGGCACTCCAAGCGTTGTCTGCATCAAATCCGATGTTTGACCATCTGTTTTTTGCATTGATGTTTTAGTTGGCTACTCGTATCTGATGCTGGATGGGGAGAGATTAATCTGAATCTGAGGTTTGGGTGTCATTCCTATCGAGGCGATCTATTTGTCGCTCGTTGAATTCACTGTTGAAAATTCCAGATCTAGTCTCCTTGGATGAACGATTCCTCTGATTTCACTCATTTTGGTTTTGAATTTCTGAAGAAACTAGATGTAATCAAGAGATCTGCTCTTAACTACTACTCTAGCTCATTTTCAGGTGGGCGCCAGTTGATACGTCTAGATTTAGTAGAGAGATCAACTAGAGTGAATAGAGGAGAGAATTGTATTTTATTGCTCTTAATCTCATGTACAAAGTGCGTGTGTTCTATTACAGAATGTCTAACCCCCCTTTTTCTGCCCTTCCCTCTATATTTATAGGCGTCTGAAATAGATTCCTTTGCTGACGTCATCAGACAGCCATTATGCCACTTGCTCACTAGGCTCCCTATCTCTGCCGAAATGGGCTCACAGATGGCAAGATCCTTCCCAAGGGCCTTCGCGCTCTTCCAGGAGACCGGGTTGTTAAGCTGACTGGTCCCCCTCCTTTTTGTTTCCCGCCTCAGTCACTGTTCAAAGGATTGCTGACGTCATCCTTGTGGGCTTTGCCTCTGTTTATTTGTTATTCTGGGCCAGGCCATTATAATCTGGCCCTATCATAGATAAACACAAGGAAAAACCAATCCAAAGCAAGATACCTCCGGTCGTACAAAAACTAATCCAACATGACACGACACCTCAGCCTCGGAGGAAAGATCCACCCAGGCGAAAGGAAAAATACCGTCACGAGGTGTTATCACTCGAACCCCAAAGGGAAATGGTCAAGGGGGAGGGACAAAAGTGGTATTCGAGGAACTCTCGCCGACATAACAGAGGGGAAGAGAAGAGAACAGATCCCCAAGAGGCAAACTACTTACACGTCGCGAAGGGTGTACAGTACAGACAGCAGTTAGGGATCCAACAATTCCAAATCTCCTCCTCCGGGAGCTTTGGCTGATCTTAGATATGAAGGATTACCCTCACTTGACCATCGGGACAAAGCCATCATCTCGCGGAAGCTGTCAACGAATGCATGAGCATCTCAAGACTTGCCACTGGGAAATCTATCCACTAGCAAATAATCCAGCAAATGCCAAGCTATAATAAACATGGAGCCCCCTAAAACATTGAAGGGTGTACAAGAGTGGACAGGCTGCATAGTAGCTCTAAACAAGTTCATTTCTAAATCGGTCGAATTATGCCAGCCTTTTTTCCAGACCATTCGGAAGAACAAAAAATTCCAATGGACAGAAGAATGCCAACAAGCTTTTGAGAAAATCAAGGAATATTTGGCCGTGCCTCCAGTGATCAACATACTAGTGAAAGATGAGGTATTATACCTATACGTGGCAACCTCGGATACAGCAGTGAGCGCTGTTCTTAAGAGTGTTGAAAAGGGAAAACAGAAGCCAGTGTATTTTGTGTCTCAGGTTTTGCGAGATGCAGAAGTAATTACGCTAATAAAGTGCAAATAATGCAATTCTAACAATCATTTGAACATTTAAATTGTTTCTGGATTCATTCTAAGTCATTTCATCACAATAATCCACATTTAAACTCCTTATACTGTCTAGAATATGATTCATTTCTTATTTATTCAAAAAGATTGGATTATACACATTAATTTTTCATATAAAGCGCAAATAATACAATTATGAGTATCATTTGAGAATTCCAATCGTTTCTGGATTCACCCTAAGTCATTTCATCACAATAATTAACATATAAACTCTTTATACTGTCTAGAATATGATTCATATCTTATTTATTCAAAAAGATTGGGTTATATAAAATAATTACGCATATAAAGAGCAAATAATGCAATTCTGAGTATCATTTGTGGATTCCCATCGTTTCTGGATTCATTCTATGTCATTTCATCACAATAATCTATATTTAAACTCTTTATACTCTTTAGAATATGATTCATATCTTATTTTTTCAAAAATATAGGATTATACATAGTAATTACGTATATAAAGTTAAAATAATGTAATTCTGAGTATCATTTGAGCATTTCAAACGTTTCTGGATTCATTCAAAGTTATTTCATCACAATAATCTGCATTTAAACTCTTTATAATATCTAGAATATGATTCATGTCTTATTTATTTAAAAAGATTGGATTATACGTAGTAATTACGCATATAAAGAACAAATGATGCAATTCTGAGTATCATTAGAGCATTTCAATCGTTTCTGGATTCATTCTAAGTCATTTCATCACAATAATCTACATTTAAACTCTTTATACTGTCTAAAATATGATTCATATTATATTTATTAAAAAAGATTGTATTATATATTGTAATTACGCAAATAAAATGCAAATAATGCAATTGTAAGTATCATTTGAGCATTTCAATCATTTCTGGATTCATTCTAAGTCATTTCATCACAATAATCTACATTTAAACTCTTTATACTGTCTAGAATATGATTCAAATCTTATTTATAGAAAAAGATTGGATTATACATAATAATTACGCATATAAAATGTAAATAATGCAATTCTGAGTATCATTTGAGCATTTCAATCGTTTCGGGATTCATTCTAAATCATTTCATCACAATAATCCACATTTAACTCTTTATACTGTCTATAATATGTTTCATACCTTATTTATTCAAAAAGATTGGATTATACATATTAATTACGCATATAAAGATCAAATAATGTAATTCTGAGTATCATTTCAGCATTAAAATCGTTTCTGGATTAATTGTATGTCATTTCATCACAATAATCCATATTTATACTATTTATACTATCTAGATTATGATTCACATCTTATTTATTCAAAAAAAATTAGATTATACATAGTAATTAAGCATATAAAATTTAAATAATGTAATTCTGAATATTATTTGTGAATTTCAATTGTTTCTGGATTCATTCTAAGTCAATTCATCAAATAATCTACATGTAAACTCTTTATAATTTTTAAAATTTGATTCCTATCTTATTTATTCAAAAAGATTGGATTATAAATTGTAATTACGTATATAAAATGCAAATAATTTAATTCTAAGTATCATTTGAGCATTTAAAGCTTTTCTTGATTCATTCTAAGTTATTTCATCACAATAATATAGATTTAAACTCTCTATACTGTCTAGAATATGATTCATGTCTTATTTATTCTAAAAGATTAGATTATATGTAGTAATTACACATATAAAGCGCAAATAATACAATCCTGAGTATCATTTGAGCATTTCAACCTTTTCTGGATTCATTCTAAGTCATTTCAGCTCAATAATCTACATTTAAACTCTTTATACTGTCTAGAATATGATTCATATTATATTTATTCAGCAAGATTGTATTATACATAGTAATTACACAAATAAAGTGAAAATAATGCAATTTTGAGTATCATTTGAGTATTTCAATCGTTTCTGGATTCATTCTAAGTCATTTTATCACAATAATCAACATTTAAACTCTTTATACTGTCTACAATATGATTCATATTTTATTTATTCAAAAATATAGGATTATATATTGTAATTACGCATATAAAGTGCAAATAATGCAATTCTAAGTATCATTTGATCATTTCAATCGTTTTTGGATCCATTCAGAGTCAGTTCATCACAATATTCCACTTTTAAACTCTTTATACAATCTAGAATATGATTCATTTCTTATTTATTCAAAAAATAGTATTATACACATTAATTAAGCACATAAAGAGCAAATAATGCAATTATGAGTATAATTTCAGCATTGCAATCGTTTTTGGATTTGTTCTTTGTCATTTCATCACAATAATCTATATTTCAACTCTTTATACTGTCTAGAATATGATTCATATCTTATTTATTCAGCAAGGTTGCATTATACATAGTAATTACGCATATAAAGTGCAAATAATACAATTCTGAGTATCATTTGAGCATTTCAATAATTTCTGAAATCATTCGAAGTCATTTCATCACAATAATCTACATTATTCTCTCTATACTGTCTAGAATATGATACATATCTTATTTATTTAAAAAGATTAGATTATACATAGCAATTATGAATATAAAGTGCAAATAATGCAAAATTCGGTATCATTTGAGCATTCTCATCGTTTCTGGATTCATTCTAAGTCAATTCATCACAATAACATACAATTAAACTTCTTATATTGTCTATAATATAATTCATATTTTATTTATTCAAAAAGATTGAATTATACAGGGTAATTATGCACATAAAGTGCAAATAATGCAATTCTGAATATGATTTGAGCATTTTAATCGTTTCTGTATTCATTCTTAGTTATTTCATCACAATAATCTAGATTCAAACTATTTATACTATCTAGGATATGATTTATATCTTATTTATTCAGAAAGATTGCATTATACATAGTAATTACGCATATAAATACCAAATAATGCAATTCTGGGTATTATTTGAGCATTTCAAGCGTTTCTGGATTCATTTTTAGTCATGTTATAACAATAATCTACATTTTAACTCTTTATACTGTCTAGAATATAATTCATATCTTATTTATTCAAAAAGATTATATTGTACATAGTAATTGCACAAATAAATTGCAAATAATGCAATTCTGAGTAACATGTGTCCATTTCAATCGTTTCTAGATTCATTTTAAATCATTTTATCACAATAATCTACATTTAAACTCTTTATACTGTCTAGAATATGATTCATATCTTATTTATTGAAAAAAATTGAATTATACATAGTAATTATGCATATAAATAGCAAATAATGTATTTCTGAGTATCATTTGAGCATTTCAAGCGTTTCTGGATTCATTCTAAGTCGTGTTATCACAATAATCTACATTTAAACTCTTTATATTGTATATCTTATTTATTCAAAAAGATTGTATTGTACATAGTAATTACACAAATAAATTGCAAATAATGCAATTCTGAGTATCATTTGAGCATTTCTATCATTTCTGGATTCATTCTAAGTCATGTAAGCACAATAATCTACATTTAAACTCTTTATACTGTCTATAATATTATTCATGTTGTATTTATTTAAAATGATTGTATTATACATAGTAACTACACAAATAAAGTGCAAATAATGCAATTCTGAGTATAATTTGAGCATTTCAATCGTTTTAGAATTCATTGTAAGTCATTTCATCACAATAATTTACATTTAAACTCTTTATAATGTTTAGAATAGGATTCATATTTTATTTATTCAAATAGATTGGATTATACAAAGTAATATCGCATATAATATGCAAATAATGCAATTCTGAGTATCATTTGAGCATTTCAATCGTTTATGAAATCATTCGAAGTCATTTCATCACAATAATCTACATTTAAAATCTCTATACTGTCTAGAATATGATTCATATTTTATTTATTCAAAAAGATTGGATTATATACAGTAATTACTGCATATAAAGGGCAAATAATGCAATTCTGAGTATCATTTGAGCATTTCAATCATTTCTGGATTCATTCTAAGTCAGTTCATCACAATAATCCAAATTGAAACCCTTTATACAGTCTAGAATATGTTTCGTTTGTTATTTATTCAAAAAGATAGGATTATACACATTAATTACGTATATAAAGCGCAAATATTGTAATTCTGAGTATAATTTCAGCATTTCAATCGTTTCTTGATATGTCTACGTCATTTCGTCACAATAATCTACATTTCAACTCTTTATGCTGTCTAGAATATGATTTATATCTTATTTATTCAGCAAGATTGATACATAGTAATTACGCATATAAAAGTGCAAATAATGCAATACTGAGTATCATTTGAACATTTCAATCGTTTTTGGATTCATTCTAAGTCTTTTCATCACTATAATCTACAATTAAACTCCCTATAATGTCTATAATATAATTCATATTTTATTTATTAAAAAAAATTAAATATACAGGGTAATTATGCACATAAAGTGCAAATAATGCAATTCTGATTATCATTTGAGCATTTTAATCATTTCTGGATTCATTCTAAGTTATTTCATCACAATAATCTACATTCAAACTATTTATACTGTCTAGGATATGATTTATATCTTATTTATTCAAAAAGATTGCATTATACATAATAATTACGCATATAAATAGCAAATAATGTAATTCTGAGTAACATTATAGCATTTCAAGCGTTTCTGGATTCATTCTAAGTCATGTTATCACAATAATCTACATTCAAACTCTTTATACGGTCTAGAATACGATTCATATCTTATTTATTCAAAAAGATTGTATTGTACATAGTAATTACACAAATAAATTGCAAATAATGAAATTCTGAGTATCATTTGAGCATTTTAATTTTTTCTGGATTCATTCTAAGTCAAGTCATAACAATAATCTAAATTTAAACACTTTATACTCTCTAGAATATGATTCATATATTATTTATTCAAAAAGATTGGATTATACATAGTAATTACGTATATAAAGTGCAAATAATGGAATTCTTAGTATCATTTGAGCATTTCAATCGTTTCTAAATTCATTCTAAGTCAATTCAACACAATAATCCTCATTTAAACTCTTTATACAGTCTAGCATTTGATTCATTTCTTATTTATTCAAAAAGATAGGATTATACACATTCATTATGCATATAAAGCACAAATAAAGCAATTCTGAGTATAATTTCAGCATTTCAATCATTTCTGGATTCATTATAAGTCATTTAATTCCAATAATCCAAATTTAAACTCTATATATTGTCTAGAATATGATTCATTTGTTATTTATTCAAAAATATTAGATTATAAACTTTAATTACGCATATAAAGAGCAAATATTGCAATTTTGATTATCATTTGAGCATTTCAATCGTTTCTAGATTCATTCTAAGTTATCTCAATGCAATAATCTACATTTAAACTCTTAATACTGTCTAGAATATGATTCAAAGCTTTTTTTTTCAAAGGTTTATACATAGTAATTACGCATATAAAATGCAAATAATGCAATTATGAGTATCATTTGTGCATTTCAATCGTTTCTGGATTTATTCTAAGTCATTTCATCGCAATAATCCAGATTTAAACTATTTATAATGCCTACGATTTGATTCATTTCTTATTTATTCAAAAAGAGCGGATTATACACATTAATTACACATATAAATCGCAAATAATGCAATTCTGAGTATCATTTCAGCATTTCAATCGTTTTTAGATTCATTCTATATCATTTCATCACAATAATCCACATTTATATTATTTATACTGTATAGAAAATGATTTGTATCTTATTTATTCAAAAAGATTAGATTATACATCGTAATTATGCATATAAAGTGCAAATAATGCAATTCTGAATATCATTTGAGCATTTCAATCGTTTCTCGATTCATTCTAAGTCAATTCATCATAAGAATCTGAATTTAAACTCTTTATACTGTCTTGAATATGATTCATATCTTATTTATTCAAAAATATTGAATTATACACTGTAATTACGCATATAAAGTGCAAATAATGCAATTCTAAGTATCATTTGAGCATTTCCATCGTTTCTGGATTCATTCTAAGTCATTTCATCACAATAATCTACATTTAAACTATTTTTACTGTCTAGAATATGATTTATATCTTATTTATTAAAAAAGATTGCAATATACATAGTAATTATGCATATAAAGTGCAAATAATGCAATCTGAGTATCATTTGAGTATTTCAATCGTTTTCGGATTCATTCTAAGTTATTTCATCACAATAATCCACATTTAAACTCTTTATACTGTCTAATATATGATTCATTTTTTATTTATTAAAACATATTGGATTTGCACATTAATTAGGAATATAAAGTGCAAATGTTGCAATTCTGATTATCAGTGAGCATTTCAATTATTTGTAGATTCATTCTAAGTCATCTCGTTGCAATAATCTGCATATAAACTCTTTATACTGTATAGAAGATGATTCATAGCTTATTTATTCAAAAAGATTGGTTTATAAATAATTATTACGCATATAAAGTGCAAATAATGCAATTCTTAGTATTATTTGTGCATTTCAATTGTTTCTAGATTCATTCTAAGTCATTTCAATACAATAATCGACATTTAAACTCTTTATACTATCTAGAATTTGATTCATTTCTTATTTATTAAAAAGGATTAGATTATGCACATTATTTACGCATATAAAGCGCAAATAAAGCGATTCTTAGTATCTATTGAGCACTTCAATCGTTTCTGGATTCATTTTAAGTTATTTCATCACAATAATCCACATTTAAACTCTTTATACTGTCTAGAATTTGATTCACATCTTATTTATTCAAAAAGATTGGATTATACATGATAATTACGCATATTAAGTGCAAATAATGCAATTCTAAGTATCATTTGAGAATTCCATCATTTCTGGATTCATTCTAAGTCATTTCACCACAATAACCTACGTTTAAACTCTATATACTGTATAAAATATGATTCATATACTATTTATTTAAAAAAATTAGATTATGCATAGTAATTACGCATATAAAGTGTAAATAATGCAATTCTGAGTATCATTTGAGCAATTCAATCGTTTTTGGATTCATTCTATATTATTTCATCGTAATAATCTACATTCAAACTATTTATAGTGTCTAGAATATGATTCGTATCTTATTTATTCAAAAAGATATCATCATATATAGTAATTACGCTTATAAAATCTAAAATATGAAATTCTGAGTATCATTTGAGCATTTGAATCGTTTCTAAATTCATTCCAAGTCATTTCATCATATAAATATACATTTAAACTCTTTATACTGTCTAGATTATTATTTGTATCTAATTTATTCAAAAAGATTGGATTATGCATAGTAATTACGCATATAAAGACTAAATAATGCGATTCTGAGTATCATTTGACCATTTCAATCATTTCTGGATTCATTTTAAGTTATTTCATCACAATAATCAACATTCAAACTAATTATACTGTCAAGAATATGATTTGTATCTTATTTATTCAAAAAGATTGCATTATACATAGTAATTACGTATATAAATTGCAAATAATACAATTCAGAGTTTAATTTGAGCATTCCAATTGTTTCTGGATTCATTCTAAGTCATTTCATCATAATAATCTACATTTAAACTCTTTATACTGTCTAGAATATGATTCATATTATATTTATTCAAAAAGATTGTATTATACAAAGTAATTACGCAAATAAATTGCAAATAATGCAATTCTGAGTATCATTTGAGCATTTCAATCGTTTCTAGATTCATTCTAAGTCATTTGATAACCATAATCAACATTTAAATTCTTTATACTGTCTAGAATATGATTCATATCTTATTTATTAAAAAAGATTGGATTATACAAAGTAATTACGCATATAAATTGCAAATAATGCAATTCTGAGTATCATTTGATCATTTCAATCGTTTCGGGATTCATTTTGTGTCATTTCATCACAATAATATACATTTAAACTCTCTATACTATCTTGAATATGATTCATATATTATTTATTCAAAAAGATTGGATTACAGACAGTAATTACGCATATAAAGGGCAAATAATGCAATTCTGAGTATCATTTGAGCATTTCAATCATTTTGGGATTCATTTTGTATCATTTCATCACAATAATCTACATTTAAACTCTCTATACTATCTAGAATATGATTCATATCTTATTTATACAAAAAGATTGTAATTATAAAAAGTAATTACGCATAGAAAGTGCAAATAATGCAATTCTGAGTTTAATTTGAGCATTTCAATCATTTCTGGATTCTTTCTAAGTTAATTTATCACAATAATCTACCTTTAAACTTTTTATACTGTCTAGAGTATGATTCTTATCATATTTATTTAAAAAGATTGGATTATATACAGTAATTATGCATAGAAAGTGCAAATAATGCAATTCTGAGTATCATTTGAAAATTTCATGCGTTTCTGAATTCATTCTAAATCATTTCATCACATTAATCCACATTTAAACTATTTATATATCTAGAATATGATTCATATCTTATTTATTCAAAAAATTACATTATACATTGTAATAACGTCGATGAAGCGCAAATAATGGAATTTTGAGTATCATTTGAGAATTTCAATCGTTTATGGATTCAATCTAAGTAATATTATCATAATAGTCCGCATTTAAACTCTTGATACCGTCTAGAATATGATTCATTTGTTATTTATTAAAAAAGATTGGATTATACACATTAATTATGTATATAAAGTACAAATATTACAATTCTGAGTATCATTTGAGCATTTCAATCGTTTGTAGATTCATTCTAATTCATCTCATCGCAATAATCTACATTTAAACTCTTTATACTATCTAGAATATGATTCATAGCTCATTTATTCAAAAAGATCGGTTTATACATAGTAATTATGCATATAAAGTGCAGATAATGCAATTCTGAGTATAATTTATGTATTTCAATCATTTCTGGATTCATTCTAAGTCATTTCAATGCAATAATCGACATTTAAATCCTTTATACTGTCTAGAATATGATTCATTTCTTATTTATTCAAAAAGATTAGATTATTCACATTATTTACGCATATAAAACGCAAATAATGCAATTCTGAGTATCATTTGATAATTTCAATCGTTTCTAGATTCATTCTAAGTTGTTTCAACACAATAATCCATATTTAAACTCTTTATACTGTCTAAAATATATAATTCACATCTTATTTATTCAAAAAGATTGGATGATACATATTAATTAAGCATAAAAAATGCAAATAATGCAATTCTGAGTATTATTTGAGCATTCCCATTGTTTCTGGATTTATTTAAGTCATTTTATCACAATTCTCTACATTTAAACTCTCTATACTGTCTAGAATATGATTGATATATTAATTATTTAAAAAGATTATATTATACAGGGTAATTATGCATATAAAGTGCAAATAATACAATTCTGAGTATCATTTGAGAATTTTAATCGTTTCTGGATTCATTTAAAGTCATTTCATCACAAAAATCTACATTTAAACTCTTTATACTGTCTATAATATGATATATATCTAATTTATTTCAAAAGATTGGATTATGCATAGTAATTACGTATATAAAGTGTAAATAATGCAATTATGAGTATCATTTGAGCATTTCAATCATTTCTGGATTCATTCTAAGTCAATTCATCACAATAATCTACATTTAAACTCTTTATACTGTCTAGAATATAATTCATATCTTATTTATTAAAAAAAGATTGGATTATTTACAGTAATTACGCATAGAAAGTGCAAATAATGCAATTCTGGAGTATCATTTGAGCATTTCACGTGTTTCTGAATTCTTTCTAAGTTATTTCATCACAATAATCTACATTTAAACTATTTATATTGTCTAGAATATGATTCATATCTTATTTATTCCAAAAGATTGCATTATACATAGTAATAATGCATATAAAGCGCAAATAATGCAATTCTGAGTATCATTTGAGCATTTCAATCCTTTCTGGATTCATTGTAAGTTATTTCATCATAATAATCTATATTTAAACTCTCTATACTGTCTTGAATATGATTCTTATATTATTTATTCAAAAAGATTGGATTATATACATTAATTACGCATATAAAGTGCAAATATTGCAATTCTGAGTTTCATTTGAGCATTTCAATCGTATGTAGATTCATTCTAAGTTATCTCTTCACGATAATCTACATTTAAACTCTTTATAGTTTTTGGAATATCATTCATAGCTTATGTATTCAAAAAGATTGTTTTATACATAGTAATTACGCATATAAAGTGCAAATAATGCAATTCTGAATATTATTTGTGCATTTCAATCGTTTCTGGATTCATTCTAAGTCATTTCATCGCAATAATCCATATTTAAACTCTTTATACTATCTAGAATACGATTTATTTCTTATTTATTAAAAAAGATCAGATTATACACATTAATTACGCATATAAAGAGTAAATAATGCAATTCTAAGTATCATTTCTGCATTCCAATTATTTTTTGATTCATTCTAAGTCATTTATTTACAATAATCTACATTTAAGCTCTTTATACTGTCTAGAATATGATTTATATCTTATTTATTTAAAAAGATTGGATTATACATAGTAATTATGTATATAAAGTGCAAATAATGCAATTCTCAGTATTATTTGAGCATTTCAATCGTTTATGGATTCACTTTAAGTCATCACAATAATCCACATTTAAACTTTTTTATACTGTGTAGAATATGATTCATATCTTATTTATTCAAAAAGATTTGATTATACTGGATAATTACGCATATAATGCTCAAATAATGCAAATCTGAGTATCATCTGAGCATTTCAATCGTTTCTGGATTAATTCTAAATCATTTCATCACAATAATCTACATTTAAACTCTTTATATTGTCTAAAATATGATTCATATTGACAACACATGCTTCTGTGTTTATAGAATGACTCTCTTTTTCACTAGTAGCATGTGTTGTCAATGCATCGAGCACAAATAGTATGACAAGCAATGCTTTTTATGCTTTTTAGCATTTATAGTATGATAACTAGAAATCCTAACATATCTTGGTTAGGATGTATGTTGACACACTCATTCAAGCATTTCCAAAGCAGAATGTGCAATAAAAATATTGGAGAAAACTAACATATACATTGTCTATCCATAGTAGAAACATATACCAATAATGACTCTTCATAAAAAGTAATTTCTTTTGCTAATTAATGTATTCCTTATATATATATAGATAACAAAAAGAGAAACGAATAAATATTATGGAAAATTTGGATCCATACAATTAAAAAATTACAAAATTAGAAGAGTATACTTTAAAGTTAATCATTTAAAAAAAAGGTCATCTCAAAACCAACTAAATTAGAAATTTTACTTTTTTAGTCTTGAATAATTAATACGATTATATAGATGTCAATCATACATTAAAAATTCAGTTTCAATAATAAGTTTTCCTTCCGAATTACAAAAATTATTTTTCTATTTCGGATATTTAAAAGAACAACCCGAAATTATTTGTGTATTTTAAATATTTAACATCAATATACCTAAACTAAATGGCTAGGTGCCAGTGCATTACAGAGGTTACGAGGTTTACTTTTTTACTTTTTAGGGATGAAAATAAAGCAACTAGAATATAACTAACCTGATGTGTAGCCATGGCGTATCTCTCCAGCTTCCCATTTCTATGGCCGCGGCATATGCACATAAGGATCAACATATTCTATTATAGGCATTGCTGGTGACCTCTCACAATAATCAGTTGCCCTTGCATAGAACTCAAGGTATTTTGATGCACACAAATTTGCCAGGAAATAAGAAAATTCGACGGAGCTTGGCAAATCATTAGAGGCTTGCGAAGCCATATGGTATTCTGTCAGCAAATAATCCCATTTTTTTTTCTTTCATCTACCTCCTGCCTACTGAAGGCCACCATAACCTCAGCCTTTGCTCTGAGCAACAGAGGTGTTTCTCTAATCATTTGAAGTGCATCTTCAACCAATTCCTTCGCTTTCGCCAAGTCACCCCTCTTGAGAGACAAAATGACTTTTTTCGCGGCTTTGATGTCCATTAGGGTGAAGCTCGGGCTAGGATGCAAGGCGAATCAGTCGGATCAGTGTCGAGAGAGACAGCGAAGAAAGATCTAGAATTTGGGGTTTTGTGAGGGAAGAAGGGGGAGAGGAGGATTTGGAATGTCGGATAAAAAAAAGTGTAATATTAATATGCTCGAGAATAGAATGTAATGGATATGAGGTGATGTATTGTACACCCCAATTTTGAGGGTACCATTTTGTCACCTAAAATCAGCGTTTCTTACCCTTTGTATCCATCCATTCACCTCAAAACTATTTGGTGGAGCAAGGTAGTTTCTTTTCCTCCCTTTCATTTCCATTGTGTCACTCTTTCTGGAGCGAGACCTAAGGGACAAAAAATCAGAACCGAGCTATTTTTAAGAGTGTGAAAATAAAATAAAAATAAAAAATGCAGCAAATATTAGAATTTAATAAAAGTTTGGCTCCAGCCAATCACAACAAAATTTCAACAAATAAACCAAAAAAAAAATAATAAGCTGTAGTTTTTATATGTAATCAAGAGGAAGATCACTTGACCTTGACTTATATTTACGATTTTAATAACATTATCTACTTTGTTAAAAAAATGAAAATAAAAATAAATTTCTAGATATATTATTGAATATCTAGGTAGAGCATGAATCACATTTCATGCAATTTGAGTAAAATTTAATGATACTTCAACTTCTTAATAATTTTGAAGCAATAAAAGTTTAAAATCGCTTGACGAAATATAAACAAGCACCAAAACTTTGATTTCCATAAGAATGATATATACAATATATAATCATGTCTATAATCTTGGATTTCAAAGGTAACATTAATTTTTTTTTTTAATATCATTGAGATTCTCAAAACAGATAAGGCAAATTCTGTTGTGGAATAATTTTTTTTTTACTTTTCACCCAATTTGTAATACTTAATGAATGAATAAAATGTCTAAAATTGTGAAAAGAATTAAAAATAAAGAAAAATAATGAACAATATTTTTATTACATTTTTCTTGGAAACAAATTTATTGAATTTTTTTCTCCGAACTTTGAAGTAATGATGATCCAACAAATCGAATAGATGACTAAAATTGTGGAAAAAAATTTCAAAAGGATCCAGACCACACATAATCACACAACTAAATGTCTCCTATGGTGGTGTATCGCAATGTGATGCATGATATAATGCTCCGTGACATGTCAAGATAGATTTACGTCATGTGAAAAGAAAAATTATGGCATTTTTCCTTTGCACTTATATGCATGTTGCACACAATTTAGACTTAGCGATAAATTATTAGTAGTTCTTAAAATTAAAATACGAAAAATCCGCTAAGGCGCGGCAAAGCCGCGCTTCCCCACCTAGTGTCTCCTATGGTGGTGTATCGCAATGTGATGCATGATATAATGCTCCGTGACATGTCAAGATAGATTTACGAAACATGACATGTTGTCATAACAGTAGAAAAATGAATTCAAAAGGTCAGCAGAGGGCAGATCTTTGATTTGAACCGTCTGATCGATGATGGGGTGTTTCGTGATTAATATCAGATCAGTCAAAATTAGTGCGGCCTATGACAATCTGTCCATCGAGATTAAATTAGACAGTTCAGGATCAAAATCTACAGAGGACAGACCTCAAAAAGTCTGCAGAGATGCTGATCCGTAGAAAACTAATCAAAACATAAGTTACATAACTTTATAGAAGAATTATTTACTTGGGCTAAGTAAAGGAATAAGCCCATGAGGCTTCTTGAGCTCATATAAGTCAATAAACGGTCCGGGGTTATTCGAATCCGGATCTATTTCTCCCTTAAAAACGTCATCTGCTGTCGTCATAACCCCATATTGTTGTCCCTTTCCCCTATCAGGCTATCACATTCTCCTTGCACTGAGCGCCACGATCGACCCCACCGATTAAAAATAAAGAACCAAACGTTACAAGTAGGAAGTCTAGATCGTGGAAGATCCGAAGACCAGGTATAGGCGTATAGCCGTATAGGGGATTGAATGAGCAGCTTATCGTCCGTTCAGCTAAGCGTGAGCGGTTGTGATTATGCGGCAGAGTTGTTGGTACTGGTCCAATTACTGAGTGACACGTTTCAATCAGTGTTTTTAATATCATACCGACACTTCTACTGGCCTGGTGACCGAAATCTGATATTTTTTTTCACAAAATGGATATCACGTTTCAGCTATTGTTCCGGTATTTGATATTATCAGAATTTTCAATTTTGCGATAACCGGTAGGGTATTGAAAACACTACTTTCAGGCACTTACAGACCCTCACGTGTCACCACTTTTCAAGGTGGATAGAACGAACGGAACTGGTTGATCCGGTTCAACCAATCAGATCTCATTGGAGCTAGGAGTTTGCGTCTATATACTAAACAAGGGATCATATAGGTAAGACAATTTGGATCATTTGAAATAATTTATGAGGTAAATATACATTTTACTGGGGTCTGGGGTAATATGTCCACTCCGGTATATAGTACTAAAAAGCGAATATTAAAGATGTTTAGTAAAGATGACTTCAGCGGTTGTTCTAGAAGACCATTTTTAGTATTTATTTTTTATTGCTACTAATACTTCTATTTTTTTATTATTCTTATTCTTACTTTCTTATTGTTTTTTTTATTATGGTTATTAGCCATCAACATACATACTCCATTCAAATCTCCTCAATTTAAAGTTTCAATCTAGTATCAACTATCAACTATAATTTAATTGAAAAAAATAGTTTTATGCCAATACAAAAATTTATAAAATTTTAAAAATATCAATTTTAGATTGCTAATTAGAACATAACCACTGGTCCACTGTAAAATCACTAAAACTAATTTTCATGTCATAAGTTTCAAGCAAAATATAGCTAATTAGAGATATATCAATATGTTGTATTTTTTTAAAATACCCAAAATATCCTCAAAGAAAAAGAAAAAAAAATGCACCTATGATGCCACGTATGCATTGCGATGTAGTTTATCTGTTGCATATATCCAATATTTATTTTGGTAGTATATATCCAACATTATTCTTTTTGGTAATATATATCCCATTATGCAGGATGAGAAGTCCCTTCTCAAAAATGGGATTTGGTCCCTTGGACATTCATGAAGTATAGCTCACGTGATAAATGAAGATCACAGCAATGAACGCGTTGTTTTTCTTTTCTTTTCTTTGGTTTTTATTTTTAATTGCTACTCATTAGATTGGAATGAGAGAATTTGGTTTTTCATCATTGTCAGACTATTAATTCGACATACGTAACTATAAAATTGCAAAAATAGATTTATATTTTTATTTTTTGCACTAACGGCATAAAAATTGATTTTCATTGTTTTGTAGAGGCATAAAATCAATCTTTTATTGATTTGTAATGACACAAAACTAATTATTTCTATTGCGACGATATATTTTCAAAATTTTATATTTTATAGTGGTATATTCAAATGGGCAAAATACATAATTGACCGATCACATTAAAGTATTAAACTAATTATTTTGTTTAGTGATGACGCATCTTAAATTTCGAATATTTTACAATGGTGTACCTAAATCACCCAATTTGATTCTTACATGTCTGTCGTAGAAAACTGCATTACTATTATTAGCTGAAGATATCTTCATTGCCTCTTGAAGAACGAGTTTGAGATAATACTAAAAGTTTTCAAGTTTCAACCTTCTAATATTTTCATTTTAAAACTTTTAAATTCATAATGACAATAAATAATATTGAGAATGACAACAACTTGTTTGAAAGCAATAAGCCAATAAGGAAACATTACGAACACTATTAAAAAATCATTTTCATTGATTGTAGTCTCTTCAATCTAGTTAATCAATTATTCTTATATTTAGTTCGACATCTAATTTAATTTATCTCATGCACACTGACTAAAATGTTAAATTGTCATATAGTACTACACCTCGGAAATCTTTTTCATTGATGCAAGCAAGAAAGGCTAAATTTACATATAGTAATTCATCGATTGGTTGCTAGAATATCGTTATTGATTTCATTTATCACGATTATCAATGATGCATCCAAAATTTAAATAAAGTCTGAACACAAAAAAAGGTCAACTATCACAGTTAAATAAGTCTATATACAAATAAAATTCGGACTAATATTTTGTCAAATTTAGAAAATAAATCATAATGTTTGAACCACATTTTTGAAATTAAGTTTCAAAAATTAAGTTCGGACACTTGTGGGGTGTGGATCAGCTTCTATTCGTTATTTCGCACCAGCAATACTATTTACAGTGTGCCAACGTTATCTGAAGTCAAAATTGAAGAACTAGGAGAGATCTTATTTGCACATTTGTAGGAGACACCAATCAGCCCTTGGTGGATGATACTTCAAGCGCAAAAATTTCAAATGTTGGCGTGTTCACACATTTGGCGAGTTCTAGGGGTTATTCCAGAAAATCAACTATAAATAAATAAAATAAAAAAGAAGAACAATATTTAAACGGTGTTTTAATCCGGATAGCACGCGGGATCTATAGATCCGCTTCGCCACGTCATCGACCGGACTTGAACTTCAATTCCAATGGGCTTGAGCCTATCTAAAAAATTTATCCGCACCGATTAATTTTACTATTTAATTCACATTAACGGCGCCATAGAAGGAAAACCAATCAGATCGCGGGATGGAAAGATAGGTGTCAGTTGCGTGCTTAACTGATGGTGAGAGTAATTTTCAAAAAATCTTTTGTAAAATACGCAACATGGTCCCCACTGGCCAAAGCTAACACGTCAGCCACATGACAGGGAGACCAGCTGGCCCTTGGGTTATGTGAGAGACCATACTCTCTACAATTATTCCCCAACTTTAAAAGATATGGCTATGGACCTTCCAGATGGTGCCACGTGGATTTCAAACACCAAAAGGACATCTCTAAAGTAATATCTTGTTTAATTTAATTTATTTTGTATACTTGGGTATTATGTTTTAACTTGACCTGAAATTCAATTTAATCTCTATTGAACTCAATCATTTGAACCATTGCAAAAAACTTGTTTATTTTAATTGATTTTTGTATAAAATCGAGGTATCTCACCAAATATTTCTATTGCTATAGGTTTATAAATATGAATCAAAATCATAAAATAAATTATCTCCGAATTTTTTTCAATTTTATATTTTAAATTGGAAAATTTATTTATAAAAAATGAAGATCCCTCTTTATCCATATAAAAAGTTATCATCTCTTTTTTCTATTTCTTGATTCCAGATAGATACAAGGGAAACAAATATTGCAGAGAATTTGAGCCTAGGAGAGAGACAACTGGACGCGTAGCTGAATGAGCTGATCGACACGTGTATCCCAGCGGTGACGAGGAATAAACAATTGGCCCCCACAAGTTCACCGACCGCCAGCTCAACCACCACTCTCCCCTTTTCCTCCTCGCTTCACCACAATATAACCAATCCACACATAACCCCATCTACGACTTTCTACTCTCACCAATTAATCGCCCACCAGGGTCCCAATTAAAACGCTGTCTATTTGTAGAGCGTTGGTGCATTTCGAAAGTGGAATCTTTCTCGTGAGAAAAGAAAGGTTAATTTGACACCGTTTACCCCGTCCCTATCGTAGACACGTGTATACTGACGTGGCGTTTGCCCCGCCTTGGCGCCTCCTCTTCTTTCCTTTTCTCACCTCTCCTCATCATCTCCTCTCTCTCTCTCTTCTCGTATAGAGCTTCCCTCGTGAAAAGGTGCATCTTTTGAAAGTGCTGGAAAACTAAACTCACCTCAGCTCGAGAGATTCTTTCGTCGAAGAATTTTGTAATTCAGGTATTTTGAATTCCTCATTTCTCTTCCGTTTCCTATTATATTGTTGGGTTTCTACATTTGAGAAGATATTGAATAGATCAAGAACTCTCAGGCTTGTGTAATGTTTCTAATAGCAAGTTGTTTCAATTTCTCTTTGTGCACTGATGATTAGAGAAAAATAAAAATTGGTGCACTCATGGCGAAAAGGAACAGTGTTTTCTCTTTGTTTCCCTAAACATGAAAATTGAGGTTAAGGTTTTTCCGAAGTTTCAGTTGAGGAGGTGTTGAATTCCATGAATATCTTTTAAACTGGTCAATTTCAAAGAGAATTTAACTTCTACATCAGTAAAGTTATGAAAAGAAAGAACAAAAGATAAATTTCCGATCTGAAAATTCACGGAAATCCAGTTTGATTTTTGGTCAAATTGAGATTTTTTTGTCTTCCTTTTTATTTGGTTGAGGGGTGTTTTGTCATTTCATAGTTCGGAAACTTTTCTTTCAATGGTGGGGGCATGTTTGTAATTCACAAAAAGTAGTAGATGTTTTTTGTACTTTAGAAGACTGTTTAACTTTTAATTAGGACAATCCGGTGCGCCGTTTGTAGTTGGAAAAGACAAAGGTGCCCCTCCAATGGTAACAAAGTAACGGTAGTGGAAGTACCTGCAAAGAAAAAAAATTAAAAAGATAAAAGAAAAGCAACAAACAGAGAAGAGCAGCTTTCTTATCCTTTAAATTTAAAATGGATGTGGCCATTTGCTCCATGGTGAGATGAATTTGTGCACATGTCATTTGTGGTTATCTAGTTTAGTGGGTATAACCCGAGACTAATTACCCAGTAGATGCGCTTCTTCCTTTGCCGAGAAAAAAATTGTTTTGTGGCACCATATTTATGTTCACGTGCAAATATGTGTAGACAGAATGTAAGGTTTTGTTTATATTTACTCTCTTATAGGTACCAATAAGTAGCTATGGGAAACGAAACTACGTCAACAACTTCGAAGTCTGAAAAATCATCAACCCCGCCTCCTAAGGTACTATTTTATTACTGCTGTTCAAGTTCAGTAAGCTACTTGATAATTGTTTTTGGAATAGCAAGTATTCTAAGCTATTCTCTTTACACTCTGTTTTCAGGAACAAGCACCAATTTATCCTTATCCTGATTGGTCTGCTATGCAGGTTTGTAGAAATATTCATATTTGACATCATATGGTAGCCACATATTTATGAAGTTCCCTAATCTAACAAACCCATAATTTTTTTTTAATCTTTTTCAAGGCTTATTATGGACCTGGTATGATGCCACCACCTTATTACAGCGCACCTGGTCATGCTCCTCAACATTACATGTGGGCCCCCCAGGTAGTTTATTTCATAAGCAGATAGTAAAAAAAGGGTTGTTGTTCTTTATTCGGATAATGCTACTTAATCAATAACAATATACTTTCTGTAATATGTCAGCCTATGATGCCGCCGTATGGTGCGCCATTTATGTATCCGCATGGAGGTGCTTACTCACATCACGCAGCTATGCCCTTTGTAAGTACTATGATAAAGTTTGTCTTTGTTTCATTTTGGCCCTGATCAAAATCCATTTTTCTTTTTAACATGGGATTTCATTTCATTAGAAATTTCCTGACCAAAATGAACAGATTTAGTATCATTTGGTTGGAATTTCTATGTTATTAGATCCAACGAAATCATGACAACTCAATTAAAATGAAATGAAATCCCATGTAAAAAACATTTTGATCAAGGCCTTTTTCTTCTGGAATTGATAAATTATGTGATATTTTTACTAAATTTTTTATCTGTTTTTGTCCACTTGGACTAAGGTTCCACAACCTATGAGCGCAGACTCGCCAGCCAAGTCAGCAACTGAAAAGGAGAACAAAAGTACAGTGAAAAAGCAGAAGGTGGTCAACTGTTTTGCCACCTCTCCTGCTGATGTAATTACTGAAAAGGCGAGGTTAGTCAAATCACCGTTTCTTTAAATGGATGCAAACCTTTGAAATTTCTTTCATTTGTCACTTATATGATTCTTATCTTCCATTTCTCTGTTTCTATCTTACCATAACAGTTCAGAAGGGTCGGATGATAGAAAGTATGAAACAGGGGTATGTGTTTTGTAATCTATTGTTTTTGCATATAAAGTTATTTATCTAATATTTCCTCAATTTTAATGATCAATACTTTACTTTTTTCAGGTTAGTGTAGCACAGAAAAGAAAGCAAAGCTCAGCAGAGCTAATGTCAGGTACTCTATTCTGTACCAGTTTTTGTTACTTCCAGTATAGCAATTGTAAAGTGAGGTCCAAATGTTTTTGCAAATACATTGTACTTCTATAATCATGTGATACTTCTCTTTATTCACAAGTAGCTCCAAAAATAATTAAGTGCAAGGAAAAAGCACAAAGGCCTTTTAAACAATGCCACCTGCATCAGGAATAATACTGTTGTTGACTAGTGCGTGCAAGCACTTATTTTATACCTTAACAGGTTGAATGAGGATCCTATACTGCTTTCAATTTGTGTAATTTTGATCTGAATTATAAGTTGCTATTTTATGTTCAATTAGATCAATTAGTAATTGTGTGCTAAAACATTTCAATAAAAATGATTAGAGTTAATAGGAATGCAGATAGTGTTAACAATTGAACTTCTTCAGATCCCAAGTTCAGCAAAAAGGCTAGCTCTTGGAAGGATGGGGAAGAAAGTGGTCCTTCGAAACTATTGTCCGAAGCTGGAGAAATGACGGTGAAGCCCCTGGCTGCTCTGCCTCCATACTGCTCTGCTTCTGGGGTAAATCCAACTGCTGCTGCTGTCAATAACGGGACAGTGCCTCCATCTCGCAATGCAGCTGATTTATGGTACAAGGTAATTCCTTTTCCTTTAGCAATATATTTTGGTTGTAATTCACTCCTAGATTCTTTAATCTAATGACATATAATTGTAGCTGGGTGACAAGTTAGACAAGAAGCAAACTGTAAGAGTAGTGTAGTTGCTTTGAAATGCATAATGAGACCTGATTGAAAAGATAAAAGAGAGGCAATATGAGGATTAAAGCAATGAATGTTCAAATCATTAAGGCAATATTCATTAGCTTGTTTCAAAATATTTGATTGTTGATGACTGCATCTGTTGTTCCAATATCATTAACTTCTTTCTCTTGTTTACAAAAGGATGAAAGGGAGATGAAAAGGGAAAAGAGGAAGCAGTCGAACAGAGAATCTGCTAGAAGGTCAAGGCTAAGAAAACAGGTATTGGGAAATTCCTGAACTGATGAAATTGTAATTTATTACCTGAAATTTTGCAAACCTGTATGAAAGATTTCTAAGAATTTTTTTTCAAAGGCCGAGACTGAGGAGCTAGCAATGAAAGTCGAATCACTGACTGCTGAAAATAATACTCTAAGATCAGAAATAGGCCGACTTTCTCAGGATTCTGAGAAACTCAAATCAGAAAACTCTATTCTCCAGGTAATTTGGAACTTCATACATCATCCCCCAACTTTGATTTATGGTTTTATTTTAGCAATTTTGCCTCATGGCCTTCTTTCTAGTTGATATTGAGCTGAGATATGCATAGAAAATTAGAAATTAAACCTAATGTTTGCTTGTCAAACATTGTAACTGAAAATTTTGTTTGACAATATTGATTTGACAGCAATTGAACTCTCACTTGGTTTAACATACGTTCTTTTAGTTGAACTATCACTAAAACATAATATGGAATCATAATATGTTAATAATTGTTATGCTTATTATAACTAACAAAATTTCTGTTTCATTGTGTAGGAGAAACTAAAGAAAGCAGAGGCGGGTCAGGTTGTGGCATCATCTGTTGTTGTAGAAAACTTTCTATCTATGATAGACAAAAACACCAACTCATCTGCTAATAGAGAAGCTCAAGACACCAACAATACGGGTGCAAATGGAAAGCTCCACCAGCTCTTAGACCCGGCACGCAGGACTGATGCGGTCGCTGCCAGCTAATTACAGATAATAATTTAGATCAGCGACCAGCTAATTACAGACAATAATTTAGATGCTAACTTTGACCATCATGAAGTGGAGTCTGAGGAAATCACTGAACTTAGATTTTCTGGTAGTTTTGTTCTTTTGTAATGTAGAAGTTATTTTTCCTTTTGTGTAATGTAGAGGTTTGATGATCTCTCTTCATGGTGGTGGAGACTTTTTGATCCCTGTCGTGGGAATTAGTTTAAGAGAAGAACTAATTGTAATTCACCTTTTTCTTCTTGTATTTTGTATCGTTTAGTTGCGTTATGTTATTAATTTTCAAGGGCTTTGTAAGGGCCTTCTGAAGATAACTTTAAAGGGCTTTGTAAGGGCCTTCTGGAGTGAATGTTCATGTTGTATAAATAATTAACTGATTTAGCCTTCCTGCTTTACAACATTTGTCTGTGAGCCTGTCTATCTATTCTCTTTTTGAGTTTTTGAACAATTATCTAGACTATTACGAAATTCGCATTCAGAATTGGATATTTTCTTTCGTATCATGGCAGTTCTTTTGTAACCGTTTACTTTTTTTTTTATTATTATTTTTTAGCAACTTGCTAAAGTTTGTACGTACTCTTTTTATTTAATGGGAGCTCGACCACCATTTTGTTTCAAAAAAAAAAAAAAACAAATTGGATATTTTCATCAAAATATGCTGAAATTATCTGTAGCGAGACGTAACGGGAGTGATATACTATAACAAGTTAATAACAAACAGGGGATAAAAGCCCCACCACTTTCCATTGAACAAGATATTGGAGCTTATGTTTTCTCAATTCGTATCTGATGCTAATCTGTGTGGCCTTTTTAGTGGGATTGTAGTTTCTTTTAAATTGGCATAGACTGTTCAGGTGTAGCGGTTCGCTCATAAATATCAGATAATAATGGTGCTTTGTAGGCCTTAGTTGTGGAATAACGGGTATTGTTATTGAGGTCAGGGTTCATAGATATTAAGCCTCAGGTAGGAGGCTGATGCTCTTTCGATTATTTTTGTAGTATGTACAACATGTTTTCTTGTTCAATGGAAAGTGGTTGGGGTTTTATCCCCTGCTTGTTTTCAAAAAAAAAAAAAAAGGAAAAAAGTTAATAACACAGTCTTCCTTTCTTTACATACTTCATTTATAAAACCATCAAAAGAAATGGTATTGGAAATTCTCGTATATGTGCATAGAAGTTGTGTAAAGAGCCACATGAGTTGAGGGGATTATAAGGATTCTTCTGAGGTTTAGAAGTTCATATCAGGAAAGTTGCATATGTTCAATGACAAATTTATTGGGATTTACATGCGACCCAACTAAATGTTGAGAAATTACTACATGAATTTCTTCACGAAGGGCTCATTTGGATCGTATGGAAATAAGGAAGGAATAAGAATTTTAAAAAAAAAATATTAGAAAGTATGTAACTTTATGAAGAGTTTTATGTCTAGGATGAAGCTATTCCTAAAAAGAAGCTATTCCTAGCCCCATCCAAACGAGCCCGAAATAAATTTCTAACATATATAGGTGATGATATATTGATATGCTAATTGAATATTAGTTCAGTTAGTTGGTTTACATTTCCCTGTTTGTTTAGGTTCGGTTTCTTTTTGTTTTCTCGCAGTCTCTGTGTTGACTGAGCTGTTGGCTCTGACTTTGTAATTATTTACGTTATAAGTTAAATTTATCTAAGAAATAACAGAGCCTAAATTAGAAATTTAAATTGACAATCACTTAGAATCTCGAGAAAGAATATTTGCAAACTTGTTATTTTTAATTCTCTTTATCCATGTCCCCTTTTTGAAATCCTTCATTCGCTAAAAGAGAATCAGAAAATAACAAGCTAATTGTCCGTCAAAGTGTATTATTGCGAGGCATTTACAATGCATAGAAATTAACTATTTTTCAAAAAAATAGATATAGATGAGCAAGGTTCCGCTACCAACATTTTAGTTGCTCTCAAATGCCAACATTTTACTATTTAGTTAGTTTTTTAAATTTTAAAATTCAAATGTTACATCTAAACCGTTGATCTTATTTAATTTAATGAGCGATGTGTTTTCGACTTTTCGTATAAGTTTTGTAAATTTTAGAGTTTATTTGATACTTAATCAAAGGTTAAAATTTGAACGTATAACAACGAATCTATCATAGTTAACAAGGTTCGTTTATTTTTCTATCTATTGATCGAGTATCAAATAAATTCCAAAATTTACAAAACTTATATGAAAACGCATTGCTCGTTAAACTAAACAAGATCAACGATCTGAATTTAATGTTTGAATTTTAAAATTTTAATAAATAACTTAATAGCAAAATGTTGGCATTTGGGGGCAACCAAAATGTTGGTAGCGGAACCTTCCTCATAGAAAAAATATATAGAAAAGATTAAATTATATTGGTTTTAAAATATTTATTAGATTTCTAAATTTAAATACACTAACATCTTAAACAAGAAGACGAGGCGAGCTTTCAGAAGAGAGACAAGAAATGAAGTCAACAGGCTCAGCGAAGCATAATATAAAAAAAAAAAATTGATGGGCCAAGATTTAAACTATTGTATTTCAGTATAGCATACTAATCACAATACTATTACAAAAGTTCTTGGCCCTATCCAGATAACTAAATTTATTGTAGATTAAATTATAGGAGTTTTGCTATGGTGAGTTGTAACTCATCAAAGGGTCGGTGAGTCGCGCTCAAAGCTTCTAAATCTAGTTTGAAATGACCGATTCAAACCGTCCAATATGATCTCTCTATTAAAATCTCCATGCAGACCAAATTTTATATTTTTTTTGAAATTTTTAAGTATTTTTTTCGGATTTTTAAAAACTGTTGTTTTTGAACGGTTCAGAACTAATTAGATTAACAATTTTCTAAAATTTCAAAAAAATACTTAAAAATTTCAAAAAAATGTAAAATTTAGTCTGCATGGAGATTTCAATAGAGAAATCGTATTGGACGGTTTGGATCGGTCATTTCGAACTAGATTTAGGAGCTTTGAGCGCGACTCACCGATCCTTTGGTGAGTTGCAACTCACCATAGCAAAACTCTAAATTATAGTATCCAAACATTAAAAAAGTTCTATCCAGATAATTATAATATCCATGTCTGATTATCAGTGTGACTATTCTTAATATTTAAATACGAGTAAGGATTATACCAATCCGTCTACATATATACGTACCTATCATACGGAGCCAAGCTTTTATTGAATTCTAATATTTTCTACATTTTTTTATTTTTAATTTTATTTTCATACTAATAAGGACAGCTCGGTACTGATTTTTGTATATGAGTTGTATCAAACGTTTCTGATTTAAGTTGGTCAAACCAGGATTCAGGTTCGGAGTTCAGATCAAACGGGTCTGATTTAAGTCAATCAAACCAGGATTCCGAATTCAGACTCCAGACACTGTGGCTTTTATGATCGGTCAACATTTATTTTGCTGTAAGTCTAGTGTTCTCCAAAATGACACGATCGTGTTGGCACGACACGATGTGCGTGTTAACACGACACGAATACAAAATTGGCACGACACGATCGTGTTATCGTGTCGTGTTGGGACATTAGAAAGTTTGACACGATTCAACACGACACGATTCGACACGCAACACGATACGAACACGACACAAACACGAATTAACACGATACCTCAACACAAATTTAATTATTAATGTTGATTATTTAAGCAAAATTAATAATTTAATTTCAATTTATAATACATCATATTATTTACCATCATTTAAATCATAATATTATTCTAATCTAATTATTATTATTTTTAAAATATATTAATAAAAAGTTTAAACTTAATCAAATAATAAATTATGAAGTTTAGTAATTTTTCCCTTACTTTTAATTTTTTAATAATTTTTTAATTTAAAAAATAATAAAATAATCTGACACGACTAACACGACACGACACGATCGTGTCAATCGTGTCGTGTCAGAATGCGTGTCGTGTTGCCTCTTCTCACCACTAAGTACGACACGACACGACATGATTAAAAAAGTAGTTCGTGTCAACACGATACGACACGAGACTTTCACACGATCGTGTTTGACACGACACGACACGCACGATTGGAGAACACTATGTAAGCCTGTGACACACATAACTAAAGCTTCATAGGTACGTTGTACACCGAGTTCACGCAAGATTTTTGAACTCTGAAAATCCACGTGATTGGAAACTACCTCAATTGCCACGCCACGCTCTTCTTCCTGCCAACCTGTAAACCTCTTTTTCATTTGAAAATATAAAAGGTTTGAACTTTGGATACTTTGTAACTGAGCTGAGTAGAGAATATTGTGTTTCGGGTCGCTAATAAACGTCAAAGGAGGATCTCATGAACTCTGCTAAGGGTTTTGGCTACATGGTGATTTCTAAAAAAAAAATGTTTTTTTTTTATTGAAAAAAAAAAGTGTAAGATTTATATAAAGAAGTAGAGAAGTCAAATTAAAAATTACACATCACATTTAATTCTTGCAAATCCCTGCTTGCTTATAAAAGCAACTCTAGAAAGGTGGCAACAATTTCGACGGAGGGTCGAAACAATTGTTATGTTAATTATATTATATTAATTATTAACTATTAATTTGTATGATCTGTGTGGTTTAGATATTGATTTCAAATAAAAAATCAAATCTTTTGACATAAAAGAGTTAGATGGTATTTAAACAATTTATATTATTCAAAAAGATATCCACCTGTAAAATTCAATCAAATATTTTTATTGTCGAACATTATTTTATTTTTTTATTTGCCCACATATTGGAACATCTTTTGCTAGTTTTAATAAGAATGTTGACTTTGCGAAACAAATCTGGAAAATAACATTTCTTACTTGCTATTTAACTTCTCTTCTAAATATCTCTAATTATATTTAAGGGGATGTTTGGAATTGTGTGTGAAATAAGAACAAAAACAAGACCTGTTCTAGTTCCATATTTTTGTTGTAATAAGAACAAAGTTCATTTTGTTCTTATTTTTTTTGTTCTAAAAGGTACCAAACAAGAAATAGCTTGTTCTTATCCCATGAAAATTTTGAACAAATATACCGGAATTGGAATATAACCAAAGTTTAAATACGAGACGCTCAGACGCATGATAAAAAAAAAATATTTTGAATAAAAAAAATCGTAACGATTTGTTTTAGAAGACTTTGGCGGACTCATAACTAACAATAAGTGATTCCATAAAATGTATACAATATATGTAACAATATATATGATTTGATGAAGAATCAGTTTCGCTTCAATTCAAGACGAGAAGAATCTGTTTATACTAGAATCTGCCAAAAAGGATAAAAACAGGCAATGGGAAGGAAAGAAAATCAAGCGTTAATGTAAGTTACACGAAATTCGATTCGAAAACCCCAAAGTCAAATAATAAATTGCCATCAGAAGAGAAGGTACAGAAATGTATTTATTTCATTGCTTCCAGTATGAAGCTGCTCAAATCCCTTGCGCAATTATCTCAACATCATCTGGCATACCATATTTCACAGCCAAATCAAAAATGCAAAATTGTGTACTTATGGGCACATGCATGCAAGCATGTAAATGAGAGGTGAAAAAAAAAATAAAAAAAATCATAACTTATCTTTTTTTTTTTTTGAGATAAATCATAACTTATCAGATACAAGTACTTCAATTTTTTCAATAACTAAAACGAGCCATCAGTATTACATAAAAATTTTCTCATAGCAGCTTGATAGAAAAAGTTCTACAAGTGCTCAAACTTGCGTCCTCACAGCATCACTTGGCAAATACAAACTCAACAGTCGTTAATAACTTTGAATAAAGTGCAAAAAATCGGAAAGAAAATTTAGCATTTTGACGAGTTGATTGTAACCTGGCATACCATATTTCATAGCCAAATAAAAAATTCAAAATCGTGTACTTATGGGTACGTGCATGCAAGCGTGTAGAAGAGAGGTGAAAAAAAAAAATCATAACTTTATCAGATACAAGTACTTCAATTTTTTTAATAATTAAAACAAGCCATCAGAAGGAAACATTACATAAAATTTATCTCATAGCAACTTGATAGAAAAAACTCTACAAGTGCTCAAAGCCCTTGCGCAATCCCATCATCACTTGGCAAATACAAATTAAACACAAGTCACCAAAGAACTTTGAACTAAGTGTAAGAAATCGGAAAGATAATTTAGCATTTTGACGAGTGATTATAAACTGATGCGAGTCCGATTAAGCTACAAAAATACAATAAACATTTAAGAAAAACAAAACGAAGCAACTTAAAAAAAATATCAGATCTCAAGTACCAGCAAACTTGATCTGGTGCGTGCCAGTACCGATAATTACCAAGACGGTACTGAAATGACTTCATAAACTATTACTTAGGAGGTAGGGTTTAGGAACTTAGCAATCAAATCACAACTGTTAGAAACCCAGTTAACCAAAAAAGCGAAAATGAAACCCCACAAACCATTTCACAACTAATCAGTCGCAAAGAATTAATCAAGCAAGACAACCTTTAGAAAAAGGAAAAGAAATTTAAAAAGAGTACTAGTGATAGAGAACAATTGTGGCTATGAAAATGAAATCGGTTGTTTCGGAAAGGATTCGTTTATGAAGAAACTAAACTAGGTGAGAGAGAGAGGGATTTCGGCGGATCTGTGAAAAGAGGCGAAAATGAAACCCTAGAAGAAAATTTTCGGAACGAGAGAGGTTTTGTGGGAACTGGGAAACCAGCGGCAGCCCAATAAAGTATTTGGGCCGTTGTGTCAAAAGAAGTAAACTAAAACACACATGACATGACATATGTAATATGTTATTTCGATAATTTTACGGAAAATTTATTTATACTAGGAAACGCGCTTGGACATTTATGAGAATTTAAAAGTTAAAACCCATTGCTTAGTATATAGTAATTTAAAATCTAAAAATTTTGATACTATTGATACTTGATCAGTATAATATCAAATTCAAGTTACTGAATTCGGTTAAAAGTAAAACTTTTATCTAAAATTATTAGAAGTACATATATAATTCAAAACTATTATTATGATAATATTTAATATTTGTGAATATATCCTTCTTTTATTTTCAAACATCAAGGATTAGCTCGGCAAAAGCATTAACCCATTTGAATGATCAGTGTTACAGTTTGATGGTCTGCATCTACTTTTTCCGTCTTGAAGTAAAAGTAAGAAATTAGAATTTCGATACAATGATATTTAACCTAAAATGGCAGCATCTAATTAGTTGCACTCTTGAACTGCCTAATACCACAATAACTTATTAGTTTTTAATAAAAAAATATTAATATTATTATTCTATAAAATAATATCGGATCAACAATAAAAAAAATACATGACAATTAGTCAAATTATAACAACAACTTACATGGCATATATACGATAAAAAAATTAAATGCATCCTTAACCATAATTTAATGTTGGTCAAGCGGCAGAAGAGGAGAAATGTGCAAAGACACGAGCGTGCAGCCAGACTTTGAATTTTGACCGTTGTAACGATCAGTCTACGGTCTAAAAAACTAAATAATAAAAAAAAAACCCAACTGACACCACACAAAAAACATTTTAGAAAAATAACCCGCTTTCTGTTTTCGGTCCGTTTCTTTTTCTTTCCTTTCTTTTTTTTTCTCTTCGTCTCTATCTCTTCTAAACTCGAAAACCTTTTATATTTCTAAGCCACCTTTCCCTTTTAAAACCTTCTCTTCTCATCTCTTCTCTTCGACATTTCCAAATATTTACCAAGCGGTGGCGCAAATTGTAAAGCGATGCACGTGTCTATACTGGTGGATCTCACTCTACACGTGGGCGATTCTCGCTTGAGATCTTTAATGGGGTTTGAGCTGGATATTCCTGGGATTTAACGAGGTCTTTTGGAAGTTTATTGGAGAGATTTGAGGATCCGTGTTTCCTTTTATCCATGAAAATGTTTAGGATTTTGGGCTGATTTTGTCTTGGAGTGCGAATCCAGCTGTGAATTTGTGTGTTTTCGTGAAATCAAAGGGATATTTTTACTCGAGGTTTGAGTCCTCTTGGGTTTAAACTACCTCCATTTTTCATTAGTTTGTGTGTGCGTGTGAGAGAGACAGAGAAAGAGAGAAAGAGAGAGGTAGCGAGTTGACGAAGGGTAAAAGTGTTTTTTTTTTTTTTTAAAGTCACGGGAAATAGACTTGGTCACAAGAAAAGAGTGTGTGTTGGGAGTGTTTTATTCAAATCTCAACTGCTTGATTGGGACAGATTCGAGTGTGTTGATAATTAGTACATGTGATTTCCCTATTTGAGGTAGTTTATTACAAAGAGAGGTGATATTCTTGTTTCTCTTTTTTTGGGTTTTGGTGAAAATGGGTCATCCGGCTATAAACTTGGATAGAAATTCAGAGTTTGAGGTGGTGAAAGATTGGAATGGGATTGATCAAATTGTGCTTAAAGTTCCCTCTGGTGCTTCTGCTAGAGTGAGTTCAAGTTATTTATTTTAGTTGATTGTGTAGTGTTGGTATATCTGCTTGAAATTAGGTGAATTTATTTTGATTATGGATATCAGGTTAGTTTGCATGGAGGTCAATTGATTTCGTGGAGAAATGAGAAGGGAGAAGAGCTTCTCTTTACTAGTAGCAAGGTACCAGTGACATAATTGTACTTCTTTCATTTCACCTATTTGTTGACACAAGATTGGTACTGTGGAAATATTTATTCTGCAAAATATTAAGCAATTTAATCCAAATACTGACGAGACATGTTTTTCAACAAATGTTCAAGGTTAAAAGTATAATTAAGCTAAATTTTTTCATACCTTCTCAATATTAGATTCTGGAATGGTTTATTCTGTAGAATGTTAACCAGCTTAATAAAACATTGATGGGACATTCTTTCAACAAAAGTTTCGCATGACTCTGTAATTATGCAAAAGATGTCGTGTTATATGCTTATTTGTATTGATCATGGAACAATGTGGTCCAGCCAATAAGAATGCTCTTACGTTTGATCCCTCGCCTCCGGGGAAAGTTTTTCGGTTTAGGGATTTTGTTGATGAACGTGAACAATTGTTTTAGCCTCGAATAACCCAAAAATAGTGTTAATTAAAATAAGTAAAATTGGTCTTGTCTGCAATTGTAGCAAGTGCCATGCAAATTACTGAAGTTATATTACTGGAATTCCTAATTTTCTCTAAATTTTATTGAGAGATGTTACTAATTTATATTTAGATTAGTTATGCAAAGTACATTTCCTCTCTTCCTGTTTCTTCTATCTATGAATTTTGTTTTCTCAAAACTCTTTTAACATAATGAAGGCAATTTTCAAGCCACCAAAGGCGATGCGTGGTGGGATTCCCATATGCTTTCCTCAGGTTTGTTATATTTGCTTTTTTTTAATCCTTCTTCACTAGCATGTTTTGGTTGTTTGGTGGAAATGCAATTTTCGTTCACTTGTTTCTATTAAAGTGAGTTTTGTTTATTGCATATCTAAAAGTAGGTCCTGTCACTGAAATACAACTACATGAATCACTATTGTTGATTGCTCATCTAAAGTAGGTCTGTCATCGGCACATGGAAGCACCATTTAGGGTTAATTTGTGCAAGTTTTATTCATATTAAGACTTTGCAAGGATGGAGTAAGACAAGATTGGATAGAAGTAGGGCTTAATTCAATTGTTTATAATCACTGAAGGGATAATTGGATTTTCTATCATAAGTGCACGTCCCAAGGTTAATTGAGATTTAATCAGACTTGAGTTCCAATTGTTTGCATATATCTTGCTACATTCAGGGAGAGGTACCAGTAAGTACTTGGTGCATTATATCTAAGTTGACTCTCATACATATGTAGTTTGGTAATTGTGGTACTTTGGAACAACATGGATTTGCGAGGAACAGAATTTGGAGCATAGATAAAGATCTACTACCTCTAAATACAAATTCAAAAGTTGAGTGTGGCATGGCTGCAGTCAACCTTATTCTTAAACCAACTGATGATGACCTCAGAAGCTGGCCCCACTGGTATGCACCTGAATGTTGAATTTTCTAATTTTCTATGATATTGTAAGGGGTCCACTAAAGGGTGCATCTCAGAATTTAAAGCAAACCCTATTGGTAGTTTTCTGACTTAACTTGCACTTCCTCAGCCGCGATCAACTATTTTTTTAAGGGCAGCTGGTGCAAGGCCATAAATCAATAAGAAAAGTACATGAATAATGATAAAGAAAAGAAGAAATTACATCCTAAGCTATTCACAGTTTACTATGTACAATAACCCAGTATAATTAACAGGTGTAATTCACAGTGCTCTGTATCAGAGCAGCCTCTAGCACCTAGTTGTCCAGATGTAGTCCATATGTGATGATTGAGGGTCTATAACCTTCTAATGGTTCTGTCATAGACCAAACTATGCATGTTGGCATGTTGGTAGACCAAGTTGTTTAACCTTGATGCAGATATAATTGCATTTTATTTAACTTTTTAAATTAAAGTTTGGTTGTTGCTATGGAAGCAGCTTTGAGTTTCGGCTTAGAATTACCCTTTCCATGGAAGGTCACCTCAGCATCACATCACGGGTCAGAAATGTTGATGGGAAGGCATTCAGCTTCTCTTTCGCATACCACACATACCTCTCAGTTTCTGACATCAGGTATGAAATTAACTCAACACAATTTCCTATTTCCAAATTCCTCTTAACAATTCATTTTATGTACATATAAGATTCAACATTTTAAACAGTCAACAGTTTCAGGTCATTCCAAAATATTCTTGGATTATCAAGTGTCATATCAAGCAAACTATGAATCAACCATCAAAAGAATTTCTGTATTACTACCAACCTTCTTGTAGTGAGCCAAATTACATGAGAAGTTCAAACCTAAAAAAGGGAAAAAAAAATTGGCTCCGATATTTTACATGGCATGCAAGTTTCATCAAAATACCTTTTGGCAGGCAGGTGGGTATTTTACATGTATTTCCAAATTCTTGGGTCCAGTTGAGAATATGAGAGTCATCTAGTAGGTGGATGAACTGTGTCAAACCATGATGACTTTTACTTTTCTTGAAGGAAAATTAATTGGTCAAAAGAACAAAATCAAGCCCTCATCTAAAGAAAACCCAGTTAGTATGTGTGCATCAGTTAACTAAAAACTATCACTTGTGTTTATGGGGACTACTATGGCCCTGAGTCTAACCCAGCTCCATCCTTCTTCTTCTTATTATTTTTTTGATTGAAATCAATAAAATTTGGTCAGTGTAACTATATGTGCTGAGCTGTAGGGTTCTGTTTGCAAAACTAAGCCATGAAATACCAGATACTGTTTTGGATTTTGAGGGATCCTCTGATGTTAATTAAAGCCCAAGGGCCAAACTTTTTCTTTTATTCCTTTTTCTTCTTTTTGAAAGGTTAGGAAGTGCTGCCTAAACCAAATGCTTTCTTTTCTTAGCCAAATGCTTATTAATGTAAAGATTGTTAAGAAACCAAATACTTCATTAATATGAAGATTGTTGACAAATTTAAATGATTTTGGAGCAGTGAGGTAAGAATAGAGGGCCTGGAAACCCTAGATTATCTCGACAATCTCTCCCAAAAGGAGCGTTTCACCGAGCAAGGGGACGCCATCACATTTGAATCTGAGGTAGATATTAGAGAATACCTTTCCTTTTTTTTTTAAGAAAACAAAATACCATTCTAAAGTTTTAGATATGGAATGTACAACATTTATATTTTTTTTGCATATTCTTTTTTCCTGAATAGGTTGACAGAGTTTATGTTCGCTCTCCCAATGTAATAGCTGTTCTTGACCATGAAAAGAAGCGGACTTTCCTTATCAGGAAAGATGGCCTCCCTGACACTGGTACACATTTATGCACCTGATCATACAATAGACATCAATCGCAACAAACTTAAAGTGGTATTTAACTCTTGATATACTTTATGAAGTTGTATGGAATCCATGGGAGAAGAAATCGAGATTGATGGCAGACTTGGGAGATGAAGAATACAAACAGATGCTCTGTGTAGATGCGGCCGCAATAGAGAAGCCAATCACTTTAAAACCAAACGAGGAATGGACAGGCAGGCTGGAGCTCTCTAGCGTCCCTTCCACTTGTTGCCATGACCATCTTGATTGAGAGAGACATCCTGTAGATTACAATGTGTTTTTTCTTTCTCTCTCTTATTGTACTTATTTTATGCGAGTGAGAGAGAGAGAGAGAGAGAGAGAGAGGTGGTAGAATTCTAAGTCGTTTGTTTTATTTTGTTCCGGTGTGAATTCAATCCTTGTGTTAAAAGTTAAAACTTAGCTTTTATTTTGTCAGAGAAGCAAATGACCAACCATACTGTAATATAAGTTCCAAAAATAAAAATGTGCTGAAATGAAATAGAATTTAAAGATTGAGGTAAAAAAGACCATAAATAAATTATAACTCTAAAAGCTATACAAACATTTCGGTCGAAGCCTCGAAGGTTATCTAACATCAATTTATTTTATATTTTTCTATTCGAATTAAAGCTTTTGGGCTTTGATCAAAATGATTTTCATGTAAAATTGGATTTCATTTTATTAGAGCTGATTTCACAGGGATTTGTTGGGTTTGATAACAAGAAAATTTCGATCAGATGAAATATAGTTCGGTTCATGCGACGCTTGGATACTATTTTCAATTCTTTGACAAAACCTTTGTTCCTTCTTGTGTAAGAAATTACAGCACTGGTGGGGCCTTGGAAGACTCTGGTTTAGTTAGCTCAACTTTTGTATAGGATTTTTTTTTTCTCTTTTCTTTTCTTTTCTTTTACTTTTGTATAGGTTTGCGTTTTTTTTTCTTTCTTACTTTGTAAATATGTTATTTTTTTAATAAAATTTGTCGGCGTGGTGCTTTACCACCTAACCCTCAAGAAATATAGTTCGATTATCTTGATTAAAAATTTCTAATAAAATGATGATTAAAAACTTCTAATAAAATGAAATTCGGTGTGAAAAAAAATTAATCGTGACCTAAATCAAAATAACTGAACAACTCAATGTGTGAACAGATGTTTGATTCTTGCTCTAGCATTTCGCTAGAATAAGAACAAGTAGCTGAAGAGCTTGTTGTTCAGCTTGTTCCCTACGCGTTTGGGTGCCGAAGGAATTAGATATTTGGGCGAATAACTTATTCATATGACTGCCAAACACACATACTTTAATCTATGTTAAACGAAAATCACGTAAGGACCTTAACTGCCGAAATAAAAAAGGTTCTATATACAGTGATGTTTGTGAATGATGAGACTTTTGTGCAGTGTAGAAAAAGAATCTTATCAAGACATTATACATTTTAAAATTTTAAAATTTTTCTATTTAAGAAATTAGAAAAATTATATTTAGATTTTAATAAATGTGAATTAGAAACAACTATTGTGCATAATGTAAATTGTATCATCTTACAACATAATTCAAAATTTATTTTCGCTAGTAGCAAAATGTGATCTTTGGACAACGACTGATAATGGAACCCATTCGATTGGTTTCATCTAGACTCAATCATCAGTTGATCGAATGGTTTGGCTCAAACAAGTTCAATTTTAAACAAGACATATGGCGGTCCCTGATTGGGTAATATGGTGGGCCTTTATTTACCGTTAATAAAGAAGAAAAGAAAAAGAGAAAAAGATAGAGTATTTACTAGAAGAAGAAGCGCAAAACGCTGCTAAAGCATCGCCCTTTACTGGAGTTTCTCACCACCACAACCTTGCTAATATTTATTATAATATTTATTTGTAATATAAACTGTGGTTGTATATTGTTAAGACATTCATGTATATTAATAGTATCTGTTATGAAGCATTAGTTGCTATATAAATAAATAAGCATTAATAATGAACGTTAAATATAAAAAATAGCAATAAAAATTTTAATTATTACAGAAAGGTTCATCATTCTACAAAATTAGAGGAACAATAAAGTTTTGTGAATATAAAAATCATAATCAGCCCGTCGAGATTAGATCAGACGGTTCAGAATAAAAATATTTGTACAGGATTTCGGATCTGCGAATAAGAACCTAACAGAACCCACAAGCCGCTCCTATTGATCAATATTTAAATATTTGACTGTTCCCGATGGAAATATAATTGATGAATAGACTTCACTCGGCGAGCGACGATCAATTATTTCATATTTCCGATGTGACACAAATAGGAAAAAAAGATACAAACGGAGCCCGAGGTCGAGGTGAAACCGGATAACTATTCAACACTGTCGTCAATTGTACTCTCCATTCCATCAATAGATATCTCCATATTTTTAATGAACATTGTTTGAATCGATTTAACATAAAAAAAACTTGTTTGAGTACGGTCAGAATTCCTCATCCACGAGACTGAGCAATTTAATATTTTTACTGTTAAAATTATATATATGCATTATGCAAAAATTTATTTAATATAAATGAATTTCTATCGAAAAAATTCAACTATCAGAGGCTGAAACACTAAATACCGCACCAAATTAAACCACAGCTGATCCTTGTGATGTCGACGTCCAAATAACACCGTTTCCTTTCCAACCATTACTTTTCCGCAGTCCTCCGCCGAGTCGCTACCGATTTCGTCGGCGCTGTCTCTCTCTCTCTCTCCTCGCCTTACTCCTCCAACTCGCCTCTTGTCTAATCTGATCTGATCTGATCCGTTACGGTTCGATTTTGTATGTGCTCTTCTTCCCCTTTGCAACTCAAGTCTTATCAATTTCATTTCCCTTTACTTTACTAAGCTTATAATAAATTGAATTTGAAGAAGTGGTATTTGGAAGTCTTCTTCTTTTCTTAATTTCTCAATTGTATGGTTATTTTTCGACGTATTTATTCTGGGGTTTATCTAAACCCTTAGAAACGATGCTCTATTTCTTGTAATTTTACTTTTGTTTTAAATAGAATTTACAGAAGAGATCATATAAAAATGGCTAATGATGTTTGCACTGATCGACCTTTATTTGGTGGTGCGATTTCTTGCTCTTTCCCTGCTAGATTTCAGGTAATTTATTTGTTTTTTTTTTCCTTTATTTCCCATTTAATCTGTATGTTTAGGCCAAGTTTTTCAACTTAAACCCTGCTTTTTATTTAATTCGTAGTTAATTTATACACTAATTTAAAAGAAGATCGAATTTGTATGCTAATTTTGATGTGCTTTGAATTGTATATGTTTTCTCTTGATGCAGGATGTGAGCAATATTCGTGAAGTTCCCGACCATCAGGTGCTTTATTTATTTATTTATTTTTTGAGTTTGGTACCAGCAGCTTTAGATAACATTTATAAACTGCACCACGTTGCTTACTATTACTGATCTTGGCTGGTGCTTCTGCTGTTTCTTTATTTTTTTTTTCTCTCGTCGCCAATTATTTTTGTAATGACATTTTTATTTGTATTAGAAGTACTTTAATTCTTCAAAATAAGAACTTTGGATAAATGTTATATTAGTACTGTTCTGGTATATTCATATTTTACTGAAACCCTAAACTGTTAAACAGGAGGTGTTTGTGGACCCCACAAGAGATGAGAGTCTCATAATTGAGCTGCTGGATTTGAAGACTGAGGTGGCGGATCATGAGAGTGCCACCTGGTTCTTGCGTGATCTCGCCATTGAGCAAGATGCATCAGATAATGTGGTAAATTAATTTTCCAATGTCTATATTTTGTTTGTTCATTTATTTGTTTCTGGATTTGGGTATGAAAACTAAAGAACACTTTAATATGTTGGTATTTGAAAACATGGAAAGATTATTTTTGTAGTTCATGTCCAGACTAAGTATGTTTCAGCTGCAGAAGATGTATAAATTTGTTTGTTTGAGAAGTGTATCATTTTTCCCATTGTGAAGGTGGTTGAGCATTCTGGGATTATGGAACTTGCTGGATTGCAATATGGAAACGAAGCTGTACCAGCTATGACTGCAGTGGGCCAACTGGTACTTCTCCCCCTCTCTCCACCTCTCTCTCTCTAGCTCTAACAGGTTTACTTTGGCGCTGACCGTGACTGATCTGTTAACATGATATGAGATTGAAGTTCCTTGCTTGAGGGATCAAACTTATTATACTTAACTAAGTGCCATTAAATCCCTATTTTAGGCTGTTTCAAAGGGAAGGCAAGGAAGAGGGACAGAAAATATCGTGCGGGTAAGTCGGTGATGTAGCTATTAATTCTCTTTTTACCTCTTCAGAAATTCAAGAAAATGGAAGGAACTAATGTTATGAAAAATATCTAGGTGTATCTTGCAAATGTTCGGTTGAAGAATGTTTCGACAGATGTGCTCATTACTGCTTATGAACCATTGATAATTAAGTGAGTAATTGTCCATAGTTCAGAAATCTAATCCAGTACAAATTTCTGATAAACACAAAGTGAAATCATAGAAACATGAATTCTATTCCACTATGATTTAGAAAATTTTGAAGAATACTTCCGTGTAGTTAGTTACTATTTCTCCTTTTTGCTCTTTGGAAATGATTTGGAGTTCTAAATATTCACCTTACCAAAATGCCCCTAATGTAAAACTTTTGCTGTAATTTTACCTTTTTTCTTTTTGGTCCAATATACACTCTCTGAAATATTACACCTGGAGCAGGGTGGGTCCACTCTTGGGTGGACTATTTAGATTCTAACCACTAGAATTAATTACTAGTTTGAGATTCTCACATGTAAATAGATGGTAACTGCTCCACTTAAGTACGACTTTTACCTTTTATGAGAAACAATCAAATGTTTCTTGAGGTTGTACTGTCCTTTTGTTATGTTTATTTTATTTTACTATTATATAAATGCTATTTATGTCTGTTATGTCAGCCCATTGAGTGAGAGCGCAAGAACAGTGGGATCCGGCGTAGCGGTACCTGCTGAGCAATCTGGATGCTTACCGGTACAGGAGGTTTTCAGACTTGCAGTTTCGAGCTTTAAGATCCATGATTGGAACCTCTTTGGTGGCGGTGCAGGGGCATAATTGGTTTATAAGAAATTCAATTAGACGTGTTAGTAGGACTCTAATCTGCAGCTTTTAACTATTCGTAGAATTTAACTTGTCAGTCGCTGACCAGTTTATCTAAAAAAAAACTATTCGTAGAATTTGGGACTTGGAAACAGGTTTTATTGTTCTTTAACTGCTGTTCTGGCAACTATAGGCTTGATAGCCTATATATATAATATACATCTAAAGCAAAGAAAATTACACCAAACAAAAAATATTACTAACAGACAAAAATGTAAATAGACAGACAAATCTAATCTTGTGCAGAGTGACCTGTATTTTAACGGGTTCAAATGTTAATTGGGTTGGGTTGGGTTTCAATTTTAATAACCTGGTTTTACTAGATTGGATCGTAATTTTACTCTTGATAATCCGTACCCGACCCATTTAGTTTATTAAATCAATATGGATTCATCCAATATACTCTCGTTAGCACACGCGACAATCCTTTTTTTTTTTTTTTTTTTTTTGAAAGAAAGCACCCAAAGCAGGGCCCAATATTATAAAAGAAAAACCGAAACAAGAGTTAAGAGTCTGACTCCAAGATACAAACCAAAACCTAACACAGGCACAAGTCAGCAAGACAAATCAGAGCAAGCTTACGAAGCACAAGCACAGCCCTACTACAAAATCTGACTAGACGCGACAATCCTAGCAGCAATAAAATCTTTGACATATCCAATAGGCAATTAATATCAAGAATAAAAACGTTGGAGATTGTTTCAATAAAATCGTTGACCATCCAACAAGCAATTAATATCAATATTAAAATAATAAGGGAAAATTAGGCTCATACCACCCCAAAAGTGGGAAATTGGCAAATTGCCACCACAAACTATTTTCTTCTGAAAATACCACCCACACCATATAAGACAAATCAATTAAAATATTTAAAATGCTGCAGATCCCCAAGAACTATCCCAAGGAAAAACTAGATGTGTAACTTAGGAATTTGGATAAAACATTAACTGATGGTATAATTGAACCCGAAATGCTGAGCCTAGGATATATAAAATTAAAAAGGTCATTTAAAAATTAAGAATAAACCCCGTAATTATACTTACAGAACTTATTTCTTCTTTATGAGCGATTGGCGCCTCAGTGCAAACAGTACAATTTACAAGGAAGCACTTAAGGCAACCGAAACAATCTAGCCACCGGCAACCGGTTTTGTCAGACCACAAGACATCACCGGAAGAGTAACAGAAGTTCAATTTAAGCAAAACAACACAATTATACAATTGTTGCTTAAGTTGACAGAAGAAGTTGAAGATCTGAAGGTAGCAGTTAAAAGGCTCGAGACTATAAAGGGGAAGGAAGTCACTCAGCCTGACGACCTATCTGACTCCCTTGATCAGATCCAACAACAACTTCAGAAGCTGAGCTTAGGTGAATCTAGTAAGCCAGCAGTGCCTAAATTGAAAGGCAAATTTTTTGTGTTCAAAAATCCAAAAGAAATATTTGAAGCCGAGAAAAAGAAGGCGGCATGAGCAGAACACAAACAACAACAGAGGAGGCAAGGCCATCGGTGTCTGAGAGAGACACAAACCGAACTCCTACTGTTGAAGATCAGATCCGTGGTTATCGCCTAGGATCTAGACTCAGATTTGAGGCTCAAAGGAGGCTCCCTGGTCAATCCAGACGATACCAACGAAGCCTTGAGTCCCAAATGAATCCTGATGCTGAGCTCAACATATCTCAATACAGACGAGCACAACAGGTTCCAGCAGAGACTCTGTATCAAGCTGGATGGACAGAAAACAGACACCGGGTATACCAACATTACTCGGATGAAAGAACATTGGTCACAGACGGCCAACAAGTGGAGTTACCATTTATCTCTAAAGAAAGTTTTAACAGACTTTTACAAGAAGGACTCCAACATTTGCATATCGGACTAATTATGGTTCGGTTATACACGCTGCACAGACGGAACGCAGGTGTGAATGCGCTAGTGTTAATCAGAGACACTAGATGGCGAGATGATAGGGCTGTTATCAGCTCTATGGAAATGGATCTTACATCTGGAACGCAGTTGGCATACACTGCTCCAGATATGACATTAAGTATTCGTGATTTTAGGGATCACATTCAACTGGTGATTCAAACTCACGGGTATGAAGGATGGCAAGGTGGTGAGAGTAATCTCTTACTCTCGAGATCACTCATTGGGCGATTGTCCAATACCAGCCACACAAATTTTCGTTATAATGTGCAAAACGTGGCAGACCACCTAGCAAGCCGAGGAGTTCGGGCCATCCCTGGCTCGCAAAGAACAACCGCAGAACTTCAAGGAAGGCAGTGGCTTGTGAGACCAGCCGTTATCTCACAAATCCGGAATCCTCAAGCAGCACGAATCCGAGCAAGGACAGACGGCTCATTGTCTGTCAGGTTCTCAGGATATACAACAACAATTCCTGAGCAAGAAGTCATTCGAGGAGAAAATGATGAGGAAGAACTCGAACAAGAATTTATCAATCTACTTACAATAGATGATGATTTGCCGTTCGTATTCACAATAAATGATGATTGGTCTTTCGATAATGATTCAGAATTCCCAGAAATCTATACGGATCCTGAGGAATTCAGTGAAAATGATGATGAGGCTGAACAAGATGATGACTTTTTATTGGGAAAATGGTTCCTGGCAATTCTAAAAGCCGAGCAAACTGAGCCAACAGTTGAAATGATGGAACCAATAAACCCGTATCAATGGTTTGCTATAGAGCAGTTGGATAACGAGGATGAACTTGTGCAAATGACATTTGCAGAGTTTAATTGGCTAGAGACCGTAGAGACAGAGGCTGAATGGTCTGAAGAGCAAGCCTTGATGATGACTTGTCTATATGATGAGTCTGACGATGAAATAGAAGATGATCTACTCTCTGCAGTACAATTCCTGTCTCAACTGGATGCACCTGCAGATCAAGACGAAGACTTGCTAAGTCTTCTGTTGCAAGGTGGTGGGGATACTAGTTTCCCGAATTCTAAAAATTCTGAGATAAAGTGGGATGAACATCCATCAGAAACAATTTACATGCTTGGAGAAATGGAGTACCCGCAATTCAAAAATCTCAGAGAAAAAGTGGAGACGGTACTCTCGTCAGCAGAATCTTCCATCACAAGAATACCACCAGAACCAATTATGGGTCCTGCTATGTACCCACCTGGTTCAAGGCAGCCACAGAATCTCCAAGTCCCGGAGATCAGAGCACGATTGGACAACATCCGTGGTGGCTATGCGAGACAAATGAATGAAAGGTTTAACCTGCCAACAGCCCAAGCCAGTCAAGGCGCAATCCTGGTCCTACCAGAAGACATTGGGCTATATTCAGAAGTTATCTCCCGCTGGGAATCCATTACCCTTAATCTCATCAATGAAAGAAACTGGGCGGATAATAAATCAAAGGTTAATTATATTGAAAATCTCCTAGGAGAAACGGAGAAAAAGACCTGGATTCAGTGGAGAATGACATACCCCATTGAATATGAAGAATTGGTAAACATCGCTGATGATCCACAGAATGTTATATCTCAGATCAGGCGAATGTTTCTGTTGGAGGATCCGACAACCGGGTCCACAGAAGAGCAAAATCGAGCATACAATGATTTGGAAAGACTTTCATGCCAAAATGTGAAAGATCTTTTCGATTACATCAATGACTACAAGATTTTGACCGCAAAATCGGGAAGGATGTTTATATCTCCCGAGCTTTCGACAAAATTTTTTAGGAAAATGCCTCCCATCATTGGCGGAGAAATTGAAAAGGCATTTGCTGAGAAATACCCAGGCAATACTATAGGTGTTATTCCAAGAATACACTTCACCTATCAGTATTTGGCGGAACAGTGCAAAAGAGTGGCACTCCAGAGAAGTCTCAAAGATTTATCATTCTGTAACCGCATACCAGTGCCAGGCTACTATCAAAAGAATAAAAAGTATGGTCTTCGGAAGGCAAAGACATACCGAGGCAAACCACATGATACTCATATTAGAGTATTCAAAAGGAAGCATGCCGATAAAATAAGAAAATGCAAATGCTTCATATGTGGTGAAGAAGGACATTTTGCCCGAAATTGTACAAGGCAGAAGGGCAACATTGCAAGAGCAGCAATAGTCGAAAATCTAGATTTAGTTGACGACTGGGATGTGCTCTCGGTTGATCAAAATGAACCAGATAGCGATGTAATCTGTTCATTTTCTGAGGGAGAAGGAAGTAATAGTTATTCTCTAATGGCTGGTATAAGTGAGGTACCATACGAAACCGCATTGATGATGACAAATGAAGAAGTTTCATGGCGAGTAGCGGTCTCACTACCTCAGGAAGTTAAAAATTGTGCGCACCAATGGGAAGACAATGGCCCTGTAGCGCAAGAGTTCATAAGATGTCTGTTTTGCAAAGAGCAGACCAATCCACGGATGCGAGCGCATTGCAGTCTGTGTCACTTGACAGTCTGTCCAATGTGTTCAAGATTCAATCTGGGGAGGAAAATAATAATTCAAAGGTCAAAACCCCAGTATGACAGTAAGGATACCCTAATCAACGAATTGATTGGGTATACAAACTTCCTGTTAGCCGAAAATCAAAGGCTAAAGGAAAGGATTGAAGAATTGGAGATGGGCAAGAATCTAGGCGAGATGCGAGATCCAACAAAAGGAAAAGCTCCCGTAAGACCAATTTTTGAGGAAATAAATTCGGATGATGAAGCAATTGAAAATCACATCCAAAAACAAAAGGGAGTGATTATCAAAATGATGACAGAGGAAAATGAGTACATCAGTACTCAAGTCCCAGATCCAAGGAATGGAAGAAGGGTCTTAAACAGACTCTACAACATTGAGCTGACAATGGAGATACCAGGGGTTGAGAAATTCAAAATTCAAGCAATCCTGGATACTGGTGCAACAGTCTGTTGCATAGACCAAAGTGCAGTTCCGAAAGAAGCACTAGAACCAAGTGCTTACCCCATCCAAATTAACGGGATAAATTCTTCTCAGATAGCTAACCAGAAACTAAAAGGCGGAATGATGGCTATTGAGGAAAATCGGTTCAGAATCCCATTCACTTATGCGTTCCCAATGGAACAAAGGGACGGGATTCAAATGTTGATTGGTTGCAATTTCATTCGAGCCATGCAAGGAGGGCTCAGAATAGAAGGACAAATGGTGACGTTCTACAAAAATGTCACAACAATTGCAACAAAGGTCGATGCTGAGGTGGCAGCCTCTGCAGCAATCGAGGAACTGGATCTGTCCGAGCTCGAGTATTTTGAGATCCAGAGAATTACAGCATACTCTTGTGGTGAAGAATCACAAAAGTTCCGGGAAAAGTTTCGACCTATCCTAGAAAGACTAAAAGAACAAGGGTATATTGGAGAAAATCCTCTTCAACACTGGGAGAAAAATCGGGTAAAATGCAAACTTGATATTATTAACCCGGATATCACAATCCAAGATAAGCCGCTAAAACATGTAACACCAGCAATGAAGGAGCAGTTTGACAAGCATGTTCAGGCGCTGCTAAAAATTAGAGTGATACGACCCAGTAAGAGCCGACACAGAACAATGACAATGATGGTAAATTCGGGTACATCTATTGATCCAAAAACTGGCGCTGAAATTAAAGGAAAAGAGCGTATGGTATTCAACTATCGTACTCTCAATGATAACACTCATAAGGATCAGTACAGCCTGCCAGGAATCAACACCATCCTCAAGAAGGTCGGAAATAGTCGAATTTACTCAAAATTTGACTTGAAAAGTGGATTCCATCAGGTGGCAATGGATCCTGAATCAATTGAGTGGACGGCTTTCGTCGTTCCAAATGGCTTGTATGAATGGCTGGTCATGCCATTCGGTTTGAAGAATGCACCAGCAATTTTTCAGAGAAAAATGGATAACTGCTTCCGAGGAACAGAGAGTTTCATAGAAGTCTACATTGATGATATACTGGTATTCTCTGAAAACGAAGAACAGCATGCCAAGCACTTGGAGGCCATGTTATCAATCTGTGAAAAGTGGGGACTTGTTCTCTCCCCAACAAAAATGAAAATAACTGTGCAGGAAATCGAATTCCTAGGTGCAGTTATTGGAAACAGAAAGATCAAACTTCAGCCGCACATAATCAAGAAAATAATCTCATTTGATGAAGAGAAGCTAAAGGAAAAGGCAGGAATGAGATCATGGCTTGGCATCCTCAACTACGCTAGGTCATATATTCCAAAATTGGATACACTACTTGGGCCACTGTACTAAAAAACAAGTGAACATGGTGACAAGAGGCTCAAGAGTTCGGATTATGAAATTATCCGAAAAGTCAAGCAAGCTGTACAACAGCTCCCAGATCTCGAGATACCTCCAGAAGGATCCTACATCATCCTGGAAACTGATGGATGTATGGAAGGATGGGGTGGCGTATGTAAATGGAAGAAACTCAAACATGACCCCAGAAGCACGGAGAAGGTGTGTGCATATGCAAGTGGGAAATTCCCAGTGATTAAGTCAACAATCGATGCTGAGATACATACATGCATGGAAACAATGAAGGCACTCAAAATTCATTACCTGGATCAGAAGGAGATCACTCTCAGAACTGATTGCCAGGCTATAATCAGTTTCTATAACAAATCAACACAAAACAAACCGTCAAGGGTTCGGTGGATTAATTTTGTTGACTTTGTTACAGGAACATGAGTGCAAGTTAATTTTGAGCACATAGATGGAAAAATGAACGTGCTAGCTGATTCACTGTCACGATTAACAGCAAAAATGGTGAAAACCGGTAACTGTTATTTTGTTGATGAGCAGTTGGCAGATTTAGAAAATGTGCTTGAAGAAACTAGAGGCGCACCAGATGATATTCTAGCTCATCTAGCAACAACTGTCGGTCACATCGGCAACATGTTAGATTTTGGACCATACTAAAACCTCTAGATGGAAGCAAGCGGGCATGGTGGACCGCTGGAAAAACCCACTATACTTGTATCTTAGGAACTGTCTGGTAGTAATCTACGGAAAACTACTGACAATTTTAGTTTTCTAATAATTTGTTTGTGTGAACTTTTATCTTTTTACAGAAAATGGTGCTTGATCATTTGCGAAGATTAATAAGGATTCATGAAGGAAGTCCAACCACTGGTTTTACGCCAGGAGGACGGCAAGCTTTTCAGCAAGCTGAAAGATGGACGACCTTAGGAGGAGAGCCAGACTCTCTTCAAGATTATGAAGTCATTACTGGAGACTTACTAACAATGTATCCAAGGTCTTTTCATTGGGAAGGACCCATGCAACTCAGGCTCGGTGAAATTCATAATGAACAAATACAAAAGACCATAGGAGAAGTAAAGAGGCTCATAGCATTAAGCTATCTGCAAAAGATACGACTTGAGCAATGGGCATCTAAAGACAACTAGGCCAGCAGCGTGTTAGGAAGTGCACAAATTTAATTTTTAGACTAATTACTCTTAATTAATCCTAATTAAACTAAGTGCAAAGGAGATCTAGTGCAAAAGCCATCCAAACACACAAGAGAAAGAGGGAAAAAGGGCTACCTCTTGCGAACTTGTAATCGCAAGGCTCGAATCCGTCGAGTCGAGGTTGTGCGCACCACCACGCGTGTCTCGGCCTCAAGTCCACCAAGGTATTAACCAAAACCTCGATCTATGCTAGTAGATGAGAGGTTAAGCCTAATCCCTTCCTTCCCTTTGCCTTAATTAACTATTTAATTGGATGGAGGCAAGAGGTGCTCAACACATGAGCTTAAGAGAGCAATGGTGGAGAGGAAAAATTCTGAAATTTTTCCTTTAATTTTCGTCCAAAATATTAGGGAGAGAGAAAAAGGCAAGGTGGCTAGGGTTTTGGCTCCCAAAGTGGTCCTTTTATAGACCAACCACTCTCCCAAAAAGTTGTAACTAATTTACAACTATGCCATCACTAGGGCAGCCATAAAATGGGCCTAAATGGGCTCCATTAATTATTTAATTGGTCCTCTAATTCAATTAATTAGTGGCCCAATTAATTGCTCTCAAGTTGGACCTTTAATTTACAATTTAAATATAGGCCCGTTAGCTCAAATTAATTACTTTAATTAATTCATGTTGAACAAATTAATTATCAACAATTTGATAATTATTTAAGGATTAGAATATGCATTAATTTATTTCTATATAATCCGTTTGACTTAATTAATTAATTATGACGGTTCGCAACAGTACATAATTAATCAGTCAACATATCATATTGTTGCATTCCTTAATACAACCAAATAAATAATGCACGCATGGTCAAAACCTATTTGTGTGACCCTTTGAGGATTTATGCTCTGTTGGACATGAAAAATAAATCGCTATTTATTTCCAATAATCATAAGCGGTATCTAGCAACACGTTATGATTCCCAATTCGCATAAATAGTGTACTGCTACAATATTTTTAATCCTGCATAAGAAATAATAGTATTTCCTTGTCTGATTCTTATGTCACATGATATCATCGTATAATCCAAGATAGGAATGTGTCATTCTTGCAGATTATACGTTTCTTGATCTAGAGATGACTGTATCAGTTGCTAGCAAACAATCCATCTCCATCAAGGGGCCCAAACAGATATCATCGCTCACTAAGTTAATTAATGAGGGACATACGGTTTTCTTGATGAACAACTTTTCCCCGCACAATTCAAGAGAACATAAATAAAGTCCGTATAGCAGCCCTTATCAGGAATCAACGGTAGACGATATTTATTGAACCTATCCTCATGTGGAAAAGCTGAACCATCTCAAACTTAGAATCAAACTCAAATGAAATAAATAATGACACATAACACAATCCATATATTTATTTCACTGGGTCGCGTCCTGTACTATGTTCTATAACATATACATATGCAATTAAGTTGGCAACTCCTTACCTATGATCTGTAGAACTTAATCATCACTTAACTTGCATACTAATCTTATCCGATAATTAATATTCCTTGTTAATTATCAAGATTACGGACCTTTTAGATTTATTATTGTCATTTAATTATAAATGAACTACAGAGATCCACAATTCAGATCCTCAACCTGAATGATCTGTCAATTAATAAATCAAGGAATAAATGATAAAATATCATCAATCACATAAACCATAGAAGTGGCCATTTAATAATTGGCTCCTAAGACATAACTCTAACAATCTCCCACTTGGCCTAGAGTCAATCAACAGCGACTTCTAGCCAGTGCATAGTACTCAATGTAATATCCAAAATATACATGTCTCATACTAAAACCTCAAAAGATAAAAGATACAACTCAAAGCCACTCAGGCATACGCCTAATCCCCATGGATGCAACGTGCAACTCATGTGCGGCTCGAGATAGAGGCTTTGTCAGAGGGTCCGCTGTGTTCGCGGCACCGTCCACCTTCTTGACCTTGATCCACCCGTCATTCACAAACTGACGGATGAGATGGAATCGTCGTAGAATGTGCTTGGTCTTTTGGTGAGACCTAGGCTCCTTGGACTGAGCTATGGCTCCCGTGTTGTCGCAGTAGAGATCCACTGGACCTGAGATGCTTGGAACCACCTCCAGCTCGGTCAAGAATTCCTTGATCCAAACGCCTTCTTTCGCTGCTTCACCCGCCGCTAAGTATTCTGCTTCGGTGACGGAATCGGCCGTGGTATCCTGTTTGGAACTCTTCCAACTCACGGCCCCACCATTGAGCAGATATACGAAGCCGGACTGTGACTTCGCATCATCTCGATCGGTTTGGAAACTAGCATCGGTGTAACCACTTACAACGAGCTCTTGGTCTCCACCATACACGAGGATGCTATCCTTTGTTCTCTTGAGATACTTGAGGATATTCTTGACTGCGGTCCAGTGTGGCATACCAGGGTTAGCTTGGTATCGACTAGTCACACTAATCGGATGCGCCACATCGGGGCGAGTGCATAGCATGGCATACATAATCGAACCGACCACAGATGGATACTTGAACTGATTCATGTACTTTCTATCTGTATCAGTCGTCGGACATTGAGTCTTGCTCAAGAATATGCCATGTGACATAGGCAAGTAACCCTTCTTGGAACTAGCCATGTTGTGTTTTTCCAACACTTTGTCAATATATGCATCTTGGCTCAAGCCTAACAACCTTCTTGATCTATCTCGATAGATCTTGATTCCTAGGATGTAGGCGGCTTCGCCCAAGTCTTTCATTGAGAACACCTTCTTCAATGAATCCTTGACTGCATTCAATTCGGGGATATCATTCCCGATCAAGAGTATATCATCAACATATAGAACAAGAAACACAACCACGCTCCCACTAATCCTCTTGTAAACACAAGGTTCCTTCTCGCTTTGAATGAAGTTCAACTTCTTGACCTCTTCATCAAAGCGCTTGTTCCAACTCCTTGATGCTTGCTTCAATCCATAAATGGACCTTTGAAGCTTGCATACCTTGTTAGCATTCTTTGGATCCACAAAACACTCGGGTTGTGTCATATACACATCCTCCTCCAAGTTGCCATTTAGGAAGGCAGTTTTGACATCCATTTGCCATATCTCATAGTCATAGAATGCGGCAATTGCTAATAAGATCCGAATTGACTTGAACATGACGACTGGCGAGAAGGTTTCTTCATAGTCAATACCATGAACTTGCTTGTAACCTTTCGCAACTAGTCGTGCTTTGTAAATGGTCAAGTTGCCATCCATGTCGACCTTTCTCTTAAAGATACATTTGTTCTCAACGGGTTTTACTCCGTCGGGAAGGTCAACTAAGGTCCATACCTTGTTTTCATACATGGATTGCATTTCGGATTCCATGGCTTTGAGCCATTCCTTTGAGTCGGATTTTTCCTTCATGTCCTTTATGGTCAAGGGTTCGTCATTCGCAATGACGAGAACGTCGTGCAAACCTAAGTATCTTATAGGTGGACGACTTGGCCTTGCCGATCTTCGTAGGGTAGACGCTTGAGGTTCTTGAACTTGTTCCACAACGGTTTGCGGACTTAGTTCTTGAACTTCAAGTGTGGGTGCAACTTCAACATCATCGACTCGCGAAATGTTTGAGTCTTCAATTGAGGGAGCTTGCTCTTGAACCTCTTCTTCCACAACAACTTGTGGAATGGGTTCGGCTACCACCTCATTTGGCACCACATTGGGAACAACTAGATTTCCTACTTGAGGCATCTCTTGTTGTTGCGGTTCTTGAATTTCTTCAATCACCACGTTGCTCCCACTACTTCTTCTTGTGAGAAACTCCTTCTCCAAGAACTCCGCATGTCGTGCAACAACTATCTTGTTCTCGACACGGTTGTAGAAGTAGTAACCCTTTGTTTCCTTAGGGTATCCCACGAAATAACATTTGTCCGATTTGGGTCCAAGCTTATCGCTCATTAGCCTTTTTACATAAGCTTCACAACCCCAAATCTTGAGAAAAAGCATGCTTGGTTTCCTACCAAACCAAAGCTCATAAGGCGTCTTCTCAACGGACTTTGACGGAACACGGTTTAAAGTAAAAGCTGCGGTTTCTAATGCAAAACCCCAAAACGATTTAGGCAAGTCGGTTTGGCTCATCATCGATCGAACCATGTCTAGCAAAGTTCGATTTCTCCTCTCGGATACACCATTCCATTGTGGTGTTCCCGGTGGAGTGAGTTGTGGAACGATTCCACACTCCTTTAGATAATCACCAAATTCGTGGCTCAAGTACTCTCCACCTCGATCGGAACGCAAGACTTTGATCTTTCGATTGAGTTGGTTCTCAACTTCATTCTTGAACTCCTTGAACTTTTCAAAGGATTCGGACTTGTGCCGCATCAAGTAGATATACCCGTATCTACTATGATCATCGGTGAAAGTGATGAAGTATGAATAACCTCCTCGTGCACAAATGCTCATAGGTCCACACACATCGGTATGTATGAGATCTAACAAGTCATTTGTCCTAATCCCTTTATTAGGAAAAGGCGCTTTGGTCATCTTTCCAATCAAACATGATTCGCATGTGTCAATTGGCTCGAAAGCGAATTGATCTAAGAGACCAACGGCTTGCAATCTCTTAATGCGTTTCTCGTTGATATGACCTAAGCGGCAATGCCACATTAGAGTCGTACTTTCATGTGAAATCTTACGCTTCCTACTGTCACGTTCAACACTCAAAACATGTTCGCTAGAATCAAGCACATAAAGACCATTCAATAAATGCGCAACACCATAACAAACATCATCACGCAACAAAGTACAACTTTTGTTCTTTATTACAACACCAAATCCATCCAAGTCTAAACAAGAAATAGAGATAATGTTTCGAGTGATACAAGGAACTACATAGACATCTTTGAGTTCCAAAATGAAACCAGAAGGCAAAGTTACATCCACATTCCCAACGGCCATAGCGGAGACGCACGTGCCGTTACCGACGCGGAGTTGTACTTCGCCTTTCTCGAGCCGCCTCCTACTCTTTAGTGCCTGCACATTTCGACAAATGTGAGCACAAGAACCGGTGTCAAAAATCCAGTCTGTGTTAGAGGTAGCGAGAAGGGTTTCAATGACAAATATACCTGAGGTAGAAGGCTGGACGGTTCCCGCTTTCTTGTCAGCGAGGTACTTGGGGCAGTTTCTCTTCCAATGACCCGTCTTGCTACAGTAATAGCATACGGTCTCGGAAGTGGCCGGGTTCTTCTTTCTCTTGGAACCCTCGGGAGCTCCCTTGGCCGGACCTTGGGGCGTCACCGGGCCTTTGCCCTTTCTAGTTCGGCGGGTCTTTCTTTTCTTGCTCTTCTTGCTCTTGTCACTCACCGCAAGAACATCTTTGGGGCCCTTCTCTTTCTTGAGACTCTCCTCCGTCTCGACAAGCATGTTTTGGAGATCATCCATGCTCTTGTCCATGCCATTCATCCGGTAGTTCACAACAAAACCGGTGAAGCTGTGAGGGAGAGAGTTGAGAATAAAGTCTTGAATCGCCCCTGACGGGAAGGGCGTATCAAGCCTTTCAAGCTGCCGAAACAACCCCGCCATCTTCATGACGTGTGGCCCGACTTCATTACCCTCCGCCAATCGAGTATTGGCGACGGCCTTGATGAGACGAGCCCTTTCGGTGCGGGCCTTGGTTTGGAACATGTTCGAGAGACGAGAGACCATTTCAAACACTCCTAGACCACTATCCATGAACTCCTTTTGGAGTTCTGACTCCATGACAGCGACAATCAAGACGGACATCTCCATGTCGTCCGTGACGTGCTTGTCATGTTTGTCCTGATCCGCTTTAGGGGCATCCGACTTGGGAGCCGCGGGGACGGGAGTGGTCAAGAGGTACTCCTTCTTTTCAAACCTAAGGACAAGCCTAAGGTTCCGGTGCCAATCCAGAAAGTTGGCACCGTTGAAGGCGAGCTTCTCTTTCTCTAAAAGAGAACGTAGCGAAAAAGACGAGGAAGACATCTACAACAATTTTCAAATTAAAGGTCAATTAGTTTATGTTTTGTTTTAATTTCCAACAAAGTAAAACTTTCACTACTTTAATATAAGTCCCTAAAAGTAATGAATTTCCAAGACCCCCACTTTCGTTGAGATGATGCCGGCGTCGGCACAACATCAAAGCAACTAATAATGAGGTAGGTTCTCCTTAACCAATCATACAACTTTATGACTCTTGGTTCGCGTCGCGAACTTCACTCCAATGTCCAATCCGATTAGGGTCCATTGTTAAGTAACTCCTCTCTATTTGCTCCTTGCAAATCCGATTTACACCCCGACTACCTATGGTGGACCACGATGTCCGCGTCGGCGGAATGCATCAATGGCCGAACATAAGGCGTGAAGGGGATAGAGAGAAGGAGAGTGATTTGGCTCAATCGTTTGGGACAAACAATTATGTGACTCTTGTTTGGTGGTCGTGTAAGCATACACCCATACCTATCCTATGACATTCATAGCATTCACAAACATTCACATAATAAGCATCTCAAGCATTGTTGTGGGTTTGTATGGCTCCCGCTTGCATTAGTTTTCGCCGCATCTCCATGTAGCAAAACTAATCTAACCTTTGTCCCTCCCACTAAATTCTATATGGATCTAAATCCTATATAAAATAAAGGAACAAAATTACATGTGTAAATTTCTATTCCCATCCTAACCTTAGGGGCATGCAAGCCACACAAGTTACACAAAAATTAATCAAAATTAATTAATGGCACCAAAGGCCTAATTACACACAATCACACATGCATTCAATTTACAAACCACAAGGCATTGAATCATGAGCCATACTAAACCCACATCCTCCTACAAAACAAAGTTAGCACAAGTCTATCCACTAGGGTACTTTGTTTATAATTAATGACTTTCAAGTGTCTTTGCGTATTATTTGCCATTCGCAATTTCCGTGTATAAATGCTCAAATTTCAAACAACCAAACTTGTTTAAATTCCTTTTGAAAACTTTTCAATCATCAAAAAACTGAAAGGAGATCGCACAAGGAGTATCCTAATTACTTTTTCAACTAGTTTGAATAATTAGATAAATAATACTTTGATAAAAAAGTATCTAATGGGACACGACAAAAACCACAGTTTTCGGTCTCCAAAAATTATGAAATAATTTATATAAGCTCCTTGTCTAGATTGTAAATACCAGTCAAAATTTCAGGAAGAGATCATATACCATCTGAGAGAATCAAAAAAGACAAATCTGAAACAAGTGCGCGAACGCACCGTTTTGAGATATTCTGTTTTTCTTCTCAACCATCCGGTCTGAAAGATCACCTTCCATCCAGTTTTTTATACATACAATATACATAGAAAAACTTGTTTAATCTATTGGCTAACTATTCATGAAAAGAAAACCACTAAGTTCTGTTTAAGAAATTCAAGTTACAAGCTTAACAATCGACTAGACCTGTACTGGAATAGACTGTCGACCGAAAAGGTTTGACCTGGTTGAGGTACCAAACTTCCATGAAAAATTATGAAATTAATTTTCCTGGAATCCTAACTTAAAAGTAAACAACTCTATTCAAACAATTTTCCAGAAAGAGTTCTCAGTTGGTACAGTTTATTAGAACAATCAGTTTGTTCAATAAACCAGATCTGACGAGATCTTTCTGTTCATACTTGAAAAACCACGAATTAATCTGAGCCATGCAACATTCTATACATGTCCAGAAAGAGTTTCAAGTCCTCTTTAAATCTAGCCAAAGAACACTGGTACTTATATTCAAAATATAAATCTTTTAAGCCATTCAAACAGAACAGTGCAAGCAGAAACTGGTTCTGCGCACCGTTGCCATTTTATTCACAGTAAATCCATACAATTTCAGAAAAATGTGAATCCAACGCCAAAAGAACCACAATCCACAGATCTACAACTTTCTAGTTGACAGAAAAAATTTCCAGAGAACATTTCATAGCGAAAAACGCATAACAACACAGAAATTGCTGTTTCCAGACAGCAAGCAATAGCATCAACTCTACTAATCCATTAATTAACCAATTTCTCTTAATTAAGTGTCAAAATAACTTAAGCACAACCTGTCTCTGATACCACTGTTAGGAAGTGCACAAATTTAATTTTTAGACTAATTACTCTTAATTAATCCTAATTAAACTAAGTGCAAAGGAGATCTAGTGCAAAAGCCATCCAAACACACAAGAGAAAGAGGGAAAAAGGGCTACCTCTTGCGAACTTGTAATCGCAAGGCTCGAATCCGTCGAGTCGAGGTTGTGCGCACCACCACGTGTGTCTCGGCCTCAAGTCCACCAAGGTATTAACCAAAACCTCGATCTATGCTAGTAGATGAGAGGTTAAGCCTAATCCCTTCCTTCCCTTTGCCTTAATTAACTATTTAATTGGATGGAGGCAAGAGGTGCTCAACACATGAGCTTAAGAGAGCAATGGTGGAGAGGAAAAATTCTGAAATTTTTCCTTTAATTTTCGTCCAAAATATTAGGGAGAGAGAAAAAGGCAAGGTGGCTAGGGTTTTGGCTCCCAAAGTGGTCCTTTTATAGACCAACCACTCTCCCAAAAAGTTGTAACTAATTTACAACTATGCCATCACTAGGGCAGCCATAAAATGGGCCTAAATGGGCTCCATTAATTATTTAATTGGTCCTCTAATTCAATTAATTAGTGGCCCAATTAATTGCTCTCAAGTTGGACCTTTAATTTACAATTTAAATATAGGCCCGTTAGCTCAAATTAATTACTTTAATTAATTCATGTTGAACAAATTAATTATCAACAATTTGATAATTATTTAAGGATTAGAATATGCATTAATTTATTTCTATATAATCCGTTTGACTTAATTAATTAATTATGACGGTTCGCAACAGTACATAATTAATCAGTCAACATATCATATTGTTGCATTCCTTAATACAACCAAATAAATAATGCACGCATGGTCAAAACCTATTTGTGTGACCCTTTGAGGATTTATGCTCTGTTGGACATGAAAAATAAATCGCTATTTATTTCCAATAATCATAAGCGGTATCTAGCAACACGTTATGATTCCCAATTCGCATAAATAGTGTACTGCTACAATATTTTTAATCCTGCATAAGAAATAATAGTATTTCCTTGTCTGATTCTTATGTCACATGATATCATCGTATAATCCAAGATAGGAATGTGTCATTCTTGCAGATTATACGTTTCTTGATCTAGAGATGACTGTATCAGTTGCTAGCAAACAATCCATCTCCATCAAGGGGCCCAAACAGATATCATCGCTCACTAAGTTAATTAATGAGGGACATACGGTTTTCTTGATGAACAACTTTTCCCCGCACAATTCAAGAGAACATAAATAAAGTCCGTATAGCAGCCCTTATCAGGAATCAACGGTAGACGATATTTATTGAACCTATCCTCATGTGGAAAAGCTGAACCATCTCAAACTTAGAATCAAACTCAAATGAAATAAATAATGACACATAACACAATCCATATATTTATTTCACTGGGTCGCGTCCTGTACTATGTTCTATAACATATACATATGCAATTAAGTTGGCAACTCCTTACCTATGATCTGTAGAACTTAATCATCACTTAACTTGCATACTAATCTTATCCGATAATTAATATTCCTTGTTAATTATCAAGATTACGGACCTTTTAGATTTATTATTGTCATTTAATTATAAATGAACTACAGAGATCCACAATTCAGATCCTCAACCTGAATGATCTGTCAATTAATAAATCAAGGAATAAATGATAAAATATCATCAATCACATAAACCATAGAAGTGGCCATTTAATAATTGGCTCCTAGGACATAACTCTAACACAGCGCATTGGGACCAGTTAATCATAACATTGATGAGCTGTTAGCAATCCACCAGAAACTTTGCATTATTCAACAAGGCCATTACTATTAGAGAGACCCACCATCATATGGGAATCTCAATAATGTGTTTACTTTCGGTGTCACTATGGTAGTGGGCATCTATCTTTTTATTCTTTTATCTTTTCTTAGTTGGCTGCCATATGAAATGACATCAGTTTATTTTTCTTTATGGGCAATTATTGTACCAAATATGCCCACTAATAGCTTGATAAGGACATACCAACTGTGGTAGACGAATAATTGAAATGGACGATGGGGTCCAAGGAGCACCCGCATTCAATTATCGAGCTCACCAACCGGTAGCGTTCCTGCTATATAAGAACTCTGATGGTTCACTAGTAGGGGCATCTTCTCACAACTAGAAATCATCCTCTCTTCTCTTGTACAATAAATCAGTAATAAAATTTCCTTCTAGCAATAAAATTTTCTTCTAGCCAGTACTTGTTCTAAGTCAGAGTTAGTAGCGAAATCTCCTGGGAAGTGGCCTGACCCACTCTTGGTATCAGAGCAAGGTTTGTTTCTTAATAATTCATGGCTTTCTAAATTTTACTTATATTCTAGGTGAGGCAAATTAGGGAGAGATTATATCAGATCAATAAATTGTTCAAATTCTAGAATATAAAACTATCCATAAAATAATTAGTCAACCTAAAAACATTAATTTAAAGGCTGGAATTTACAAATAACCAAAAGAATTATCCTGCTGTACAGTACCAAAGAAAAATGGAAGATTGCGGATAACACGATAGTGTGAGGTTATAGTAGATACGTTCTTTATAATTAATGCTTAAAGGAAGATTAATTATTAATCTGGGTACACAATTGGGGTGCACATATTAGGAAATATTAAATATAATAACCTTAGGGTGGCAAAATCAGAAGGTTGAACTTTCGAGTGGCAATTGCTGAAATTCACATATTTTGGATGGCACAAAAAGATTTCTCCCAAATAATAACGATTGAAGATTGTTCCCTACTGGTGTTCTTTTTGTCTTGATGTTCTTCCCTGTTTGGTTGTTGTAATATGTATGATGAAATAAGATCTTATTTCATCATTATGATAATACCGGTGCTTTATTGGAGACAAAATGTCCAGATATAAAAATGGAAGATTTTGTCAAGAATACTATATGTTAAGTTATTTTTATTCATATACCATATATATCATAATCTGTTTAATCTGCAAACCGTAAAAATTCGTAGATAAATGTTCATTGTGGGTTGTGTCGGTTAGTAATCTAAAAGAAAAATTTTAATTGGGTCGAAATATTGATAAATAATTGCGAAGCCGTTGTACAACCCTTATCTAATCTGATCTGTTCTGTTCCGATTCGGATTTTGTATGTGCTCTTTCCTCCCCTTTGCAACTCTCAAGTCTTATAAAAAATGGCTAATGATGTTTCCACTAAGCGACATTTGTTCGGCGGTGCGATTTCTTGCTTTTTCCCTGCTAGATTTCAGGTAATTTATTTGTTTTTTTTTTCCATTTAATCTGTATATTTAGGTCAAGTTTTTCAAATTAGACCCCGCTTTTAATTTAATTCGTAGTTAATTTGTACACTAATTTAAAAGAATATCGAATTTGTATGCTAATTTTGATGTGCTTTGAATTGTATTTATTTTCTCTTGATGCAGGATGTGAGCAATATTAATGAAGCTCCTGACTATCAGGTGCTTTTTTATCTGAGTTTGGTACCTGCAGCTTTAGATAACACTTACCAACTGTGTTTTGCGTTCGGTTACATAGGATTATAGGAATGATATCTCTGCCCGTCGCGCAGAGTGCCCATTGGCGTCACAACCGTCTGATCAATTATGGGTGTCCCGTGATTAATACCAGATTGATAGGCCCGAAAAAACTTAACCGTCGAGATTAGATTAGACGGTCGTGATGAGATGGGCAGAGGATACTGATCCCGGTTACATAGCTTTAGATAACAGTTACGAACTGTACCATGCCGCTTACCGTTACTGATCTTGGCTGGTGCTTCTGCTGTTTCTTTATTCTTTTTTTATCGCATCGCTAAATATTTTTGTAATGACATTTTTATTTGTATTAGAAGTACTTTAATTCTACAAAAAAGGAACTTTGGATAAGTGTTATATGAGTAATGTTTTGGTATATTCATATTTTACTGAAACCCTAAACTGTTTAATAGGAGGTTTTTGCGGACCCCACAACAGAAGAGAGTCTCATAATTGAGCTGCTGGATTTGAAGAGTGAGGTGTCGGATCAATGGAGTGCCGCCTGGTTCTTGCGTGATCTAGCCATCGAGAATGATGCATCAGTGGTGAATTAAATTTCCAATATCTATATTTTGTTTGTTCATTTATTTGTTTCTGGATTTGGGTATGAAAACTACTCATTCAACCAGTGTATTGATTTGTGGAAAAGTAATTACAAATTGTAATCTGCCCAGTTGTGGTTCTAAAATCTTCACTATCATTTATGTTTCCAGCTTATATAAATATTTGATATAACCAATATCGTCTCATATTTCAACCTTGCTTCTACAATAAAGCACCATTTTGCACAGGTTTGCCTCAGTTTTGCCCATGAGTGCTACCAAGATTGGGGATTGTTTGCAAATAGAACTGTAAATGGCCAGGAAATAAAAAACACTTTAATATGTTGGTATATGAAACATAGAAAGATTATTTTTGTACTTCACGTCTATACTAAGTATGTTTCAGCTGTAGAAGATCTATAAAATTTGTTTGTTTGAAAAGTATATCATTTTTCCCATTGTGAAGGTGATTGAGGATGAGTTTTCTGGGAAGACTGCAGTGGGACAAATGGTACTTCTCCCCTCCCCACCTCTCTCTCTCTCTCTCTCGCTCTAACAAGTTTACTTTGGTGCTCATAGTGACTGATCGGTTAGCATGATATGAGATTGAAGTTCCTTGCTTGAGGATCAAACTTATTTACTTAACTAAGTGCTATTCTATTCCTATTTTAGACTTTTTCAAAGGGGAGGCAAGGAAGAGGGGCAGCAAATATAGTGCGGGTAAGTCAGTGATGTAGTTATAAATTCTCTTTTTTTCCTTTTTGTAGAAATTCAAGAAATGATGGAATGAACTAATGTTGCTTAAAATATCTAGGTGTATCTTGCAAATATTCGTTTGAAGAATGTTTCGACAGATGTGCTCATCCATGCTTATGAACCATTGAAAATTAAGTGAGTAATTGTCCTTAGTTCAGAAATCTAATCCAGTAGAAATTTCTGATAAACACAAAGTAAAAGCATAGAAACATGAATTCTATTCCCCCTGTAATTCAGATGATTTGGAAGAAAACTCCTGTGTAGTATACTGTTTCTCCTTTTTGTTCTTTGGAAATGATTTTGAGTGCTAAAAATTCACCTTACCAAAATGCACCTAATGTAAAACCTTTGCTGTAATTTTACCTTTTTCTTTCTGGTCCAATATACATTTTCTGAAATAATATACCTGGAGCAGGTGGGTCCACTCATGGGTGGACTATTTAGATTCTTAACCAATAAATTAAATTACTAGTTTGAGATTCTCACATGTAGATTGATGGATACCGCTCCACTTAATTACAGCTTTTACCTTTTCATGTGAAACAATCAAATGTTTCTTGGGGTTGTTACTGTCTTTTTGTTATGTTTATTTTATTTTATTATCGTGTAAATGTTATTTATGTCTGTTATGTCAGCCCAATGAGTGAGAGCGCAAAGAACAGGAGTTTTTAGTTCTTTGCTGGCATAGCTGTACCTGCCGAGCGATCTGGATGCTTACCGGTACAGGAGATTTTTGGACTGGCACTTTCAAGCTTTAAGATCCATGATTGGAACCTCTTAGGTGGCGGTGCAGGGGCATAATTGGGATTATAAGAAAGTCAATTAGACATGTTAGTAGGACTCTAATCTGCAGTTTTTAACTTCCGATAGAATTTGGGACTTGGGAGCAGGTTTTATTGTCTGATAATAAGTATAGGCTTTGGTAGCCCAATTCATATACATCTAAAGCAAAAGAAAACACCAAACAAAAAATATTACCGACCAACAAAAATGTAAATAAAGTAATAAACAGATAAATTTTTTCGCATATAGAGGGGTACTCTACATAACAGTATAGCATTGTCCACCAGAGCTTATTAATCATAATGTAGAAACTATAGAATAGAAGCAAATCACACCCTGCACCACAGTGACATGTCACCTTTTGTTTGTGTGATATCGTCAAAAAATAGAGACAGACTCAATTTCAGCACCTCTTAAAATATCAAATTGAATGATGAGGACCAACTTAAATAGAAAAAATGAACAACTAGACCAAAAACTGGTACTAGTACCACGCTAACAATTTTATTAAAAACATACGAAATATTCTTATTTTTAGTTTTTTTTTTTCAAAACGCCAGCTAGCCCGTACATCTCTGATACACTAGTAAATGCAAATGATTAAAGCCAATATTCCTCTTTCTACATAGCTCACAAGCCGATCTATCACCACATGAATGAATCTAAATTCTATATATGTTCACAAATTTTTTTTTTTTTTTTTTTTTTTCTATTCGTGCTTGAAGGCCACCATCATCTCTTTTCTCAACTGTAAATGGTGCGTATGTTCCCAGTAGCTTATCCCAATGAACAAAAAATGGCTGAGAAAAATTGTACTTGTCACCCTTTACTTGATGGTGGATGTCATGGTAAGCTGTGTTATTATCAAAGAGTACATGAAAGGGGTTCCAAGGAAGCATGAATCCGCAGTGATCATCTACCCCTTTGATTGTTGCGAAAACGAAGAACATGACAGAGGTCCCTGGACTCATTCCTGAGATGAAGAATGCAACTACACCAGAGAGGGTCTCAGACTCTCAGTCACAATACTGTCAATTGGATTGTTGTATTGTGCGGAGAAGGCATAAGGAGCTACAACACGGTGGTGCCATGAGTGCACATGCTGGTAGAGGTAGCGGTTGGAGTGCATGGAGCGGTGTACAAAGTACTGCCATGTGTCGAAGACGAACATGGCAACCAAGAACCTGGCTGAGCAAATGAGGAATGGCGTATCTGGGAGCTTGTTAATGTGGCTACTGTTGCCATTAATCTGCTCAATATACGCAAAATTTTTTTAAAAAATAATGACAGTAGAGTTATGCATTAGTATATACTTTAGAGGCAATGCATGTTACCGACAAAAATGCATATTGCCGAGCTATATACCAAACGATCGAAATAAGAATACTGGTGTCAAACTGTCAACCATGATATGCAATGTATACAAATTAAATGCATATATACTAACAGATAGCGCATACAAAACGTGGGAGTCCAGCACAGTTGGTCAGTGGCTCTGTAGTCATTCTAGAGGTAACGGGTTCAATTCCCGCTGAATGTGGAAGATGGATAAATTCTATTTCGTAGAGTGGACTATGCCTCTATAAATAAATGGCCCTCTTATATAAAAAAACAGATAGCGTATACAGATGCTAATTTGGAGACTATACTTATAAATCCCTCATAAATCCCTGAGTACATCCAATAAGCTGCTATAGGTGCGAACATTACCAATAATTCATCGGACCCTATCAACTTCATTGTGTTCTCTGAATGTGTTTGTGTGTGTGAGAGAGAGAGAGTGATCAAGTCGTGGATTTGTTGATTTAAATGGAGAACCTATATGTCATCTAAATATATTACATTTAGTGACCGTACGTATATAACACTCGAAGACTGAAGCAATTAATAAATAGTAGAAAGACTTGATCCATATTTGCGGCAAAATAACTGAAATAGAAGGAAAAAATACATATAATAGAAATATGCATAGAACAAAATATAAATGGTTATTGAGGTAAAACAGAGAGAGTTTTTCTTTTTTGCATTTATACTTCTTTTAAATAGATAAATTTATTGATTGATAAGTCTTATATCATTTTATTTATACGTATAAAAATCTTTAAGATTTTGATCTTATTTTGACAACCCATTAAAAGTCTTATATCATTTTATTTATACGTACAAAAATCTATAAGATTTTGATCTTATTTTGACAACCCATTAAAAATGTTAAGAGTTTTTAAATAATAGAGCCTATTAATTTTTATTTTGCTCTTGTTGCATACCGAAGTTAAACTTCTATTTACTGGAACATGAATATCATGTGAACGTAGATTGATATGTGAGTAACTTGTTCACTTTAATTGAAAAGGGGGTTCTCTCAAAAAAAAAAAAAAAAATTGTTTATTAGAAAAATTTATCCCGAATTTTTATTCTTACTTTTTTTTTTGTCTCAAAAAAACCCTTAGACTTGTATTTAATCGAGTTTCTTGATTTTAAATATATTGCTTTAGCAAAGCAACGGACAGATCACATATAAATATGCAATGATGCCACACTTCTAACTAGCTAGGTTATCTGGTATTGATTGACATATATATAACTTGCACACTCAGAATATGACCACAAAAGAAAAAAAAAAGCAAAAAACAAAAAACAAAAATTGTTGCAAGTAGTTAGAAAGATTACTGACCAGACCTGACTGCCTTCGTAGAAGCATAAAAAGTCGACTTTGGCGCTGGTACAGTTCCAAGCCTTGATGCTTTTGGATTTTTCAGAAGAAACGTCTATGAGACTCGGTCTGAATTTTGACATAATATATTTTATAATTTGATGAATGCAGTTTTTCTAGTGCAATGACCAAGGGGATGTATGGATGACAAAAGGAGTGAATGTGCTTGATTTAATTATTGGGAACATTTTGGTTATTTTTTGTTGACGTCTTAAATTTGGAGCCATTTTTTTAAGCCTGATTTTGTTTCCTCTGTTGTTATCAAACAAAGGAGTGATGTGTAACGTAACTGAAGTTTATCTGACAGTCGTCATATGTTGCAACCCATTGTATAATTTATCAACGTAAAAACCTAAAATATAGATATGTTTTTAAATTTATTTAAATAGATTAACGGAATGCATGTAAAAATTAAATTGTTACATATTCAAAGTATTAAAGGAATAATTAATTGATTTTCAATTATGTCAAACCTTTGATTAGAAACATATCTGAAATGTACATTTTGTTGTACTTAATGTTTTTTTTATTTAAATTGCCAAATAAATTCATTGTCGAAATATCAAATCTAATTAATTAATTAATTAGCGGTGTGAATAGTGTAAGGGTTCGAACCAATATATAGTCCGAATTCGATTATAATTTAAATTGTATTTCAATAAACGGTACAGATTTATATACCTGTGTCAATCGCATTAATGGGAAAGGGGTATTTAAATAGTCGTAGACCAAAATTTCACTCAATTTAAGTATGTTTGATGATGTATCAGTAATTTCAGAACCGTAAATGAAATCAATTATCATTTTTTATAGGCTCCCCATGTATATATATACGATGTCGGATTTAAAATTTAAACATTATATTATAAAATTTATTACCCCTTTAAATTTATATATGAACATTTTGCCAACTGTTACCAGAGTATACATAAAAAAAAAAAAAAAAAAAAAAAAAAAAAAAAAAAAAAAAAAAAAAAAAAAAACTGTTATCAAAGTTGCTTCCCAGGCTATGCTGATGCAATACGATGCTGCGAGTCTGTGACTAGCCAGAAATTCTTTTGACCTGCCCTTTAATGCATGAACAACAGAAATTGAATCCTTATTTGACACACACAGAAAGATGATGCTTCGAGGGACCTGGTCTTTTGGTAGCATTCGGAAATCACATGGTTCCGTTAGAAAATTGAATAGGAAGTTAAGCACATCTTCTAACACGAGTGTTCAGGATTGACCATTTCACTCATATAAGATCTTGATTAGAATTATTCCTCTAAAAAAAAAAAAAGATCATGATTGGAATCACTTTTTTTTTTTTTTTTTTTCACATGAGATTTCATTTGATTAGAAATTTCTTGAACAAAATAAACGGATTTATTTTCATTTGATTGGAATTCTTATATTATTAGACCCAACAAAATCCTAAAAAAATCAATTCTAATCAAAATAAACTCTCGCATGATTATCATTTTGAAGAAAACCTAAATCTTTTCTTCCATCGGAAACAAAGATATCTCTCATAGTCATAGCTTGTAAAACTCACACAGCCCAAAATAAAAAAAATCAAAACAAAACACAGCCCATAAATACAAATTATCTCAGCCCAAGCTTTTCCTTCGGTCCCACATTTCAGACTCTTCTTTTTTCTTTTCATTTCAGTTAGAGCACTACCTCTCTCCCTCCAGATCTCGGCATTAACCCCGATCTCTCTTCAGATCCCCAATCACCTCCACCTTTACAAGGAACAATCGGTGTACTCCAACGGTAAGTTTTCTCCAATTCAAGGTTTTTCTCTCGCAAATCGTAGCCATTAGGTTTGGAGAATCGCGAAATAATCGGATCATGGTCTTCCGATTGATTTTTCTAAACCATTGTAGCAGAAATGCACTGTTTCTTGCTATTAGCAGTTACCAGAGTTTGATTGGATGAAAAACTCATTTCCGTTGAGAAATAGTGAAAGAGGGAAGGGAAGGGTTATGGTTGGTGTGATCTGATTCGCACTTCAATGTGTATCGGACACAATTTAACATTTTGTTATCTGAAAGGGTAATTTTGACATCTATAACTATTTTATAACTGTGTTTTATGTTTTTGTTTGTTTATGTTTCAGGTTGTTGATTTCTGAACTTTTGCTGGAGATCCTTGCATTTATATACTTTTCATTTCATAATGGTATGCAAATGGGATCCTACATTTTTCTTATGAAACTAGTTACTAAGTTAATATGAGATTGCAAGGGTTGTAAATCAATTGGATTTGGTTTGTTGTGTCCTAGGGTAATACAAAATTATACCAATAACCTTGAATCATTTATTATTGCTTCTTACATAACATTATTTGCTAGAACTCTTAAATTGGTTTTGCTAAAAATTGGTTGACTAGTTAATTGTGCTATGACATGCTGCGACTTTAAGACTCGCAGTTTTAACTCATAATAACTTTGTATGTGTGTTGTGCTTACAGGTGGTCCTTGCTGCTTCTGTTTTAACAAAAACTGGCAAAGGTAAGATTCTATGCTATATAAGCTCTTCGTGATTTTGTTCTTTCCTTTGGGATTGCTATAATCCATTTGTAGAGAATAGCTTTGCATTATATGTTAGGCCTATTATGTAAGTATTACCTGCTCAAAAGAGTTTTTTTTTTTTTTTTTTCCTTGGCGCTTCTAAAGCTAAGTACATCTACTACAGTAATATTTTTTATTCATAGTGATTGTGTGGTCATTTATAATGTTACTATCAAGGAATTGTGCGGTCTTTATGTACAAGGTTTAATCATGATGTGTACTTTTTGGTAGTGGTTAAAGAGATTGCATCTAATTATTAATCATACAAGGATCTCTTAGTCCTTGTATGATTTGTTTCTCCCTAGCAATTGAGAAAATGTTTTTTCTTATATTTTTGGTTGTTCTTTCTATTCAATTGCAGTGCTTGTTTCAAGGCAGTTTGTTGATATGCCCCGAATAAGAATTGAAGGACTCTTAGCAGCTTTTCCAAAACTGGTTGGCACTGGAAAGCAACATACTTATGTGGAGACTGAAAATGTGCGCTATGTATACCAACCTATAGAGGCCCTTTATCTTATACTTGTCACAAACAAACAAAGCAACATCCTAGAAGATCTTGACACACTCAGACTCCTCGCCAAAGTTGTATCCTTTCTTTTCACATTCCATGAAATTAGATTTGGCTTTGTTGAGAATACTTTGTCAATGAATATATGGTATTGACTGGCAAAGTTTCCTTTGATTTTGGCTTTTTTCAGAATCATTTGAAAAATACAATATGCTATAGCTGTGAACTATAATACTTTAGAAGCATATATGGTGCTGGCCTGACTGATCTTGTCCTTGTAGTCTATTAATTCTTCAATTAAGAAACATTATCTCCACTAGAACGCTCAGCTTACTACTTGATCTAGACAAGAAAATCTTGAAATGGTTGATTTGTTTTAATTCATGGCAATACCAATGGTTTACTTAACATCCATAAAGGTACCAGAATATGCTCCCTCATTGGATGAAGAGGGAATTGGTGAGATGGCTTTTGAGATCATTTTTGCATTTGATGAGTGCTTATCTCTTGGCAACAAAGAAAACCTCACTGTTGCCCAAGTTAGGCAGTACTGTGAGATGGAGAGCCATGAAGAGAAACTGCACAAGCTTGTTCTGCAAAGCAAGATGAACGAGGCTAAGGATGTCATGAAGAGGAAGGCTACTGAGATTGAGAAAAGCAAGGTAATCTCTCCACCCTGTCCTAAAAGAAGTTGTTTCTTATTTCTCTGTTTAGCTATGCAAACTCAGTTAGTTGAGATTTCTTGTACTTTCCAGATGCCTATAAGACCACATCAGTGACAGTTGGACTAAGTATTTGGTTGGGAAAATTTAGTTGCCTGTGTGCTCTTGTTTTCCTTAAGCTGTTTCTTGGTTTCTGTAATTCAGTATTTGTAGGGTCTGAAAAGATTAGTACTTAACATAATGTTGGGGATTGAACTTGAGCTTTTGGTGAAGTCTTGAGACACTATATCCTTCTGATACCCATAAAAATTAAATTTTACTGTATTCAGTTTTGACATACTGGTAGTGTTAAATCAATTTTTTTTTTCATTCCATGATTTTCTGCCTGATTTCATCTCTCCTTAGGCAGATCCTTTTCTCTCTATTTTTTGACTTCTTTTTTGGTTGTAAACTTATTTTCAGATAGAGAAAGGCAAATTTCAAACAGGTGCATATTCATCAATTTCTGGTCCTAGAAGAAGTGAAAGTGGATTTGGTGACATTAATATTTCGAGTGGTGGAAGTGGCTTTGGCAGTGGCTCTGGATTTGGATTGAACACTGAGAGTATTGACTCTTTCTCTACTATGTCCAAAGGTATGCACCATCTATAAATTTGTTTTTTTTTTTCCTTAAGTTCTTTTTGTGCATGTTTAATCTAACTTTCATCATAGAAAAGAGTAACACAAATTAGCAGAAAAAGCAAAAGAGCAAAAAAAAATTGAAGGTTGTTAGGCTTCGTTGGTCTTATTTGAACTCAAAGATATAAGATCATCAAGCTAAAAATTAATTAAGAGATGCTACTGTTTTCAGTAGACTTGCTGTTCCCTTCATTTCTTTCGTGTAATCGGATTTTGATCAATGTTCTTTCAGGCACTCTTTGTAAATCAGCTTTACACGTTCGAAACAATATATGAATAATCACATTAGACACGGATCTTACTAAAATAGTCACAATACCATCACTATACTTGTTCCCAGCCAATCATAACATCACAAATTACAATTTGTCTACAGATCGTCCTGCTGCCTCAGCTAAAGCACCACCAAAAGGTCTTGGAATGCAACTTGGCAAAAAGACACAGAAAACAAACCAATTTTTGGAATCACTCAAAGCTGAAGGAGAAGTCATTATTGAAGATGTGCAGCCAAGCGCTGTCCAGTCAAAATCAGTTCTTCCACCAACAGATCCCATCACTATAACAATTGAAGAGAAGCTGAATATTATTGTTGAGAAGAATGGAGGTCTCCGTAACTTTGACTTGCAGGGAACTCTCTCTCTTCAGATTCTCAACCAGGATGATGGTTTCATCCAGCTTCAGGTTTGTTGATTCTTGTGATAAAGTTTGGTTGATGTAAAGCTGATATATTTGCCAAGAATTGTGATTTCAATTGCAGAGGTTGATTACAAATTTGGGTGGCATTCACAGCTCCAAATTTGCGATTTCATTTTGTAGCTTTGAGTTCTTGTACTTACATTGGATATGTATGGAACTTGCCATAGTTCAGCTCCAACCCATTTTCAGGATTTTTTACAACCTTTTTAAGTACAGTTCTGTGTTTTGTTAATGCATGTTTTACTGAACTGGTTGTCAGAGCTCCCGTCCTCTTGCCATGATCCATTTTAACCAGCTGTTGGCACTAGCATGCAGGAAATATTAAATACTGTGTGTGTCTGTATTTGGAAAAGAAATGCTCACAGAAGTCTAAAGCAAGGATGTTTATGAACTAATTAACAGATTGAGAATAGAGACATGCCTGGACTGAGCTTCAAAACACATCCTAACATAAACAAGGACTTGTTCAACAGAGAACAAATTATAGGGTTGAAAGACCCGAACCGACCTTTCCCCACAGGCCAAAATGATGTGGGCCTGATGAAATGGCGGGTTCAGAAAATGGACGAATCCTCTCTCCCACTTACAGGTCCTTTCTTTTCCTTTTGTGTTTTTTTTTTTTCTTTTATTTATCTTATTCACTCTCTTGGTAGGACATAATATTTGCATCATAACTTTTCCACATTCAAAAACACATTTTTTTTTTGAAGTAAAATTTATGAATCCTTTCTCCCATTCTCAAATCCTCTTTTATTTGTTTTTAAATCAATAATGCACTAACTTTTTAGCAATGTTATAGGACTTCCAGCAAATGAGTTTTGCATTAGTTGCATACTTACTGAGCGTATATACTGTTTTGCGTTATTTTGTATCAAGCCCTTAGCCTTAGAGGATTGTGGTCCCCATGGTCAGCTCTAGTAACTTTTTTTCCTCTGGATATTTACAACATGGCCTGTAGTGACCCCTAGATGAATATTTGATACGACAGACGATAAACTGTGATTCCTTCCATGAGTTTGTTTTAAACAAAACTTCATACAAGATGATTGGAATGATTGTAGAGAGCTTAAAATTATTTAGTCAATTATTATCTTAGGTACCAATTATTCATGTTTTAGCTAATATAAATGGGAAAAAAATGATGCCTTTTCAGTTAACTGCTGGCCGTCAGTGTCTGGAAATGAGACCTATGTCAATATTGAATACGAGGCTTCAGATTTGTTTGACTTACAAAATGTGGTTATTTTGGTGCCCCTTCCTGCTCTTAGAGATGCACCTGCTGTAAATCAGATAGATGGAGAGTGGAGGTAATTATTTAAAGCAAGCCATTTTAACAAAATTTTCCTTGATTAATTCCAGTTGCATCAACTGTTGCATTCTAAAAGTGGCCTGGATGGTTAGAAGTAGAACAAACTTGATATGTGAAAATAGTTCCATTATATTTCATTCTTCTGCTTTTATCTCTTAACTCTGATTCTTTTTGCTTTTTATTTTTCCCTCTTCTGACTCAACTTTTAGGTATGATGCAAGAAACTCCTCACTGGAGTGGTCTATTCTTCTCATTGATCATTCCAACCGCAGGTAATATAGCAGGATTAGTATAATTAATACCTGCATCATCATTCTTTTTTTAACACTTTGGCATCTTGGCAGTGGTTCAATGGAGTTTGTTGTGCCTCCAGCTGATCAATCAGCATTCTTCCCTATTTCTATCAAGTTTGCTGCTTCAAGCACTTATAGTGATGTGAAGGTTAGCTTATACATTTAATCATTAAAAAATCATTCCAATATTTCTTTTTATTTAGGTTTTGATTATAAATTTGTTGGTGAACAACTTTCAGGTTGCTGGTATCAACTCACTAAAAGGAGCGAATGTTCCAAAGTACTCACAAAGGGTTCAGTTGACGACAGAGTCCTATCAGGTTGTCTAATTGTCAGATGAAGCACCAACAGAATTTTTAGGCGTTTCCATAGTCATCGAGCCCAAACAGGCAGACCCTTTTGCTTGTTATGAGTTTTGTTTAAAAGAGTTTATGTACTACATTGAGTTATGAATCAAAATTTTCTGTTCTGTTATCATAAGTATTTGGTTGCTAGTCTTGACTTCGAAATGTGTTAATATTGATTTTAGACGATGTGTTTAGTTAAAAGGTAAAAGAGGATCATTTTATCATATGATCAATCATATTTGCTTTGCAGCCATCAACCTTTTGTACATTTAGTACATGATGAATTGCTGTCGCCAGGCGACGGGAGTAGTTACAACTATATCGTAGTTTATTTATAGGCGAATTTTTGTATAAATTAGTTCTCCGACCAAAATTGCATTTATTTGCTCCACAGATGTGGGTTGGTTGATGTCCTGGCCCGTTAAAGGTAACCGTTTATTTTGTCCTGACGGATGCCCACGGGTCTTCCTTCTTTTTTTTTTTTTGTGTCACGAATAGTCCTATGAACATTATCCTATTTCTATATTTTTTTGAAGATTGTACAATACGACATTTTTTGAATGCGTTTCCGTCTTTAAAAGATTAAGTATTCTCTTGCAAATTGGTCAGTGAAAGGTATCTGTGAAAAATAATTTACGTCACATTGTGCCGCTATGGCTATATATTTTTTGCCTTTCCCTTTCTGTTGCTGTAAAATAAACAAGTTTATAGTTTTATATACATGAAAAATCATGGTTGTATGGATTCATTCGGAAACTTTGGATAATGAATTTCAAGAGTAAATTAATGACCTGCTTTGCTCGATTCATAACAGTATAGGTACTTGTATTGTCATTGAAATAGGACAACTGTTGGTGTTGGCATTGGTTTCATTCACACAGTTCGTATGGAGTTTGTCTGGGTTGACTAGCACAGTACCAAATTCGAAATATGCAATGCTTTAATTTATAGTTCATGAAAGAAGTGAGCTGACTCACAGTGTTTGGGAGATTTTTTAAAATTTGTGATAATCAATTAAGCATCATATTTTATTTTAGCTTCTTGGTGTTACTCTTTATTCTACTGGGGCTCAAATCATTTGTATGACAAACTCATGACAGTGAGGAGAGAAGCAAAGAGATTTCGATCAGTAAAGCTCTTTTACTTGTTAGCATCTGACTTCTTGGCAAGAATAATTTATGCGATTTATGCTAAGTATCTAACAAAAGGATATCGTTTCTGCCAAATCACTAATTGAAAAACAGAAAACATCTAATGCTTGTTTCTTCTTCGTGCTAACCTAATTTAATTCCTAGTTCAGATCCAAATGATTCTTCAAATTTTCAAGATAAATGTAATAAACATATCCATCTAACAAGACCTTGATACTTTCTTTTCTTTTCTATTTAAGTAATTAAGAATTGCCGTACTTTTGTCTTTTTGTTTGTTTTATTTTTTTATTTATTATTTTTTTTTGGGAGGCCGAGCGTTTGGAAACTTTTACTCCATGCAAGAAGCAAAAGCTCCAACGACTTATATTCAGAAAAGTAAGAACTAAAATCAGAAAAACATAATTACAATTCAAATTTCTTTATCTAACACAATTACCTATCATAATTATATTACAATTAAAGTTCCTTCAATTAATGAAAATAACACACAACTAAAATATCTCCTTTGTAGCACAATGGTCATGTATTACTGCTACTAACTATTAGCTACAGGCCGGGTGAAAGCCTTTGTTATGGTAGTCGTGTTTGAAGTATCATAAAGAACATCTATAAATGTTATGGCTAGCTATCTACAACACTGAGCATAAATGATCTTTACTACATGATCTCCTTTATTTTTCCAATCCTGTTTTTTAATTTCGAAAAGTTTAGTAAAAATTCGGTCACAAACTGGCAGCACGCCTGCTGGATCTTGCGTAGAAGTAATGCTCTGCAGGTGGTAAATTATATATGGTTTGTTAGGTGAGGCTTTAATAGTCATTAGTTCAAATGCCCGAATCATGCCTTAAATATATTAAATCTCTTAATTCATATATATATGCTTGACTTTATATTATGTCGATGAAGTATATCATATTGAATTTATAACTTTTTTTTTTTTCATTATGATTGTCAAAAGAATTAAAGTAAATAATTATGATGTGATCCTCCGTTGCAACAACACTAAAGTAATTTAATCCCATTAGATCCAAGTATCCAACCCATTAAAACATTCTCAGTTGATCGATAATGGCGAATATAATACAAACTCTTCCTGATAATTAAGTCATTTTTATTATCATATTGGTCATATAGCACCTATATCAGATCAATCGGTCTCCTTGGAGACTAATAATTGTGTCAATTCCACCTAAACAACTAAGAAATTCTTCTGAGTTAAGCTGCTGAGTGAAGGCAATGACCCTGCAAGCTGAGAATGTGGAGAAGTTATCAGACAAGGATGCTTAGTCCCTACTTAAAACAATTTTGCATGGTATACATTTGATATATTTTACTACCTCGAAGAATGAACTTAGTCTGAGATGCGACGTCATAAAAAAAACAATATAATTAGTAATGGACCACCCAATTAAAAGAATAAAAATATAACAACTCATGTTATTAAAATACAATTTATAAATACTTTAATGTCGCCGTATCATAACTTATAAGAGCCAATATAGTCCTTAAAAAATTCACTTGGCTAAATTCTTCATTGTTCCAATTTTAATCTCGTTAATTCAAACACTAATATTGTTATCAAACTTCTTATCTCACTTCAAGCACGTTAATGTAGTGAAGATCTACTCATATTAAGGCTGCTAATGGACTAGACCGTCCATGGACAATTTTGAATTGGACAGTGTTGGATATTTTTTGGTTTGGACATTTCAAATATTGAAATTTCAAAATTTCAAATTTTGAAATTTCGAAATTAAAAAAACTAGTGTACTTCATAACATGACATTTCATAAAAGAAAAACACCACAAAAGAGAGTCGTACAATATAAAATTTATTCAACACGCCTATGCATCCAAAAGACAATAATATAATGTGCAATCGGATATCATATATGTATATTGCAATTAATGACTCTTTCTGGACATCCGACCCGATCGAAATGAGATTTACTGTATATTATAAATATTGGTCACTGAAGTACTTGCAACCAACTTAGTCAGTAGCAAACCTACAAGCCAGCCTATCACAAAGTTTATAAATAAGATGATAATATAGAACCATGTGGGCCCTAACTTGCGCTTAGCCGAAGTTAAAAACGGATAATATTCTCCCACTGTTGCAAGAGAAACGGGGTGTCCAATTAGCGCTGCAATTGCAGAAGTGAAGAGAATATTCCAAACAATGTCTACCTCCGCAAACCAGTTGAATTTATCATAGTTCTGTTGAGTGTAAAATATTATCTTCAAAGCAGAGATGAACGCAGTCACCATAAAGAAGATCGAGAACCACAAGACTAATACCATAAACTTTCCCGCCAATGTATACCGAGCTATGCCAGAAAGGCAAAGAAGCATAACAGTAACTGATGTTAACAATGCAAGAGAATCGTAAAGGTAGAAGTCTTTCAGTTTCCACAGATAAACAGGACTTCCCGCAGGATAGAGGGTGCTCATATTTTTCCAATTATTCAAATAGGTGGCATTCATACGATCTTTTTCCTCAAATGGCAATTCGATAGATCCCCCAGGAGGGGTTAAAGCTGCTGCAAACGTGATAGTTGCCATGCACCAGTGTGGCTACCACCATCAAGTTACTAATACTATCATATTTTTCGTTGGTCTTTCCTGAAATTGAGAACTTTCTTACTGAAGTCGGGGGGCCGTCAGTTGATGTAGAGTGGATCTTGATGGTTTCAGAATCCCCAAGTTCATTTGCGGTTTTCCCCCCAGCAGCTCTTAATATCTCTCCAAGGTAAACATCTCCGATCTCGTTGTTAGTCACCAGAAGTAGATCAAGTGGAGTAAGACCCGCTGAATTTATTGAGTTGACCTCAATATCACTGCTTAATAGATGCTTGATTACCTAATTAATTAATATGGAATGTTAGAAATTTAATTAACAACGCTTATTTTGCATCATTATGTAGGATAATAGCATAAAAAGGGAATTCTATTTACTATGTACATGAATACCATGAATTTAAATTTAAACTCTTGTTCGTTAAACTAACAAAGGACTAAATTAAGTGCTGATTACCTTCTGTTGCCTCCCTAGAACAGCGAGATGCAAGCTGGTGTTTCCATTTCCATCTTTTGCATTTAGCACAGGTTTTGTAATATATCGTGCCGTCAAAAGTTCGACTATTTCTGAGTGCTTAGCTTTTACCGCAAGATGAAGAAGAGTCTCTGAATTATAAGTAACCACGTTCACAAGTTCCTCACATTTTTGGATCAGCAGAGTAACAAGATCGTGTCTTCCTTTCATCACTGCTATGTGAATTGGCAGATAGCCACCTTTATTCTCTCGAAGAGAGCACAAGTCAGCATCAACCTAAGAATTGTACAAAACAAAATTTGTCATGAATACTTTTTAAAATCGATTTGGCAATGAGAAACTGTCTTCTTTTTTTTTTTTTTAAGGGTCGGTGGCAAAGTACCACTCCGGCAAATTTTATTAAATGAGAAACTGTCTTCAAAGATACTTTTTGTGCAATTTAATTATAGAATAATCCACTATAATAAAACAAGTTTTAACAGCATCCCATGAACAATATATTTTAGAAAACTACTATTAAAAATGTTGAATGGTATATAAGTAAATATGGGGAAGATTTTTTAGCAACGTTAATAAGAAAAAGAAATGTCGTTAAAAGCGAAGAAAAGAAATTTGAAATTTTAACAGCGGTTATCCGTAGAACTACGGCTAAAATATTTTTTAATGATGGTTATCACCGCCAATATAAATGAAATTGAAATTTTTGTATTTCCAGATCTCTCTTCTCTCATCCTACGGATCTGAAAATTTTCGTAGAAGTTTTCTATGTTTATCTCCCCTCTTTTTCTTCTTCTCCTTTTTCCATCGTATGTACTAGCTTCTCTTCCAACATCATATCCTCTCTTGGATTAGTCTCTCTCCTTCTCTCTCTTTGATTCCATCTCTTTCTCTTGCTTTACGATTAATTTGTACCGATTAAGATTAATTATAGAAACTTTCTTATAATTTTTACGTTCGAAAATTTTCAAAGTGGATTTTAGAACATCGATTTTTTGGTCTCGAAAATTGTCGTTATAAGATAAATGCCGATATATCCAAAATCTTATAGATCTTGTCATGAGTTTTTTGGATTAGGGTCATATGCCTCAAATGGATACTATTATGAAAAGTTTGATCAATTTGAAGTTTTCAAGTTCAAAAGATTTTTTTTGTTATTTTTTCTGATGTATATATCTATGTGTGTGTATTTGTACTTGATAATTTTAAACGGCGGTTGTTAATTAGTAGCCGCTGTTAATATATAGTCTGTTTTCTGAAAAAAAAAGTCTTTCGAGTTTCTAGCGACACGTTCTGATCGAATGACTGATTTTAATTAATATATTTTAACGGCCCTTCCATTAACAACTCCTAACCAACCACGGCTATTTAGCCCAAACAAACCACCGTAAAAAGCCTACTATGTAGTAGTGATATGATACAGCCAGTGGTGGAAACAAACAGTCAGCCAGCAAGAGTTCTAAACATATGCCTTAAAATAGAAAAGAAGGAAAAAAAAAAAAGAGAAATAATAACCTGGAGCAGCTAGCTCTTCTGCTACCCGGAGGTGACCCTCAGCTGCAGCCAAATGTAGGGGAGACATACCCTGGGCATTGAACTCACGAGCGAGTGTTGGTTTCCGTAGAAGTATGTTCCTAGCGAAACTGTCATGACCAAGATATGCAGCAATGTGGAGAGGATTATCAGTCACCTCAGTTGTGGCGACTACCCTATTCAACAGCAGCTTATCTTCCTCAAGTAACTCGCCTAGGGAATTAACATCTCCGGCATATGCTGCTTCATACAGACGTTTGAGTCTAGTATCCATATCGCTTTATTTAGTTGGGGAAGTTCACTTTTAATTGTCTCAAACTCTCAAAATGAAATAGTACATTTTCATCCTTGGCATGTGTTGTAATTTATTGGCGAGTATTCTACGGGGAACTCGGCCGGATTGATGTACGATGTTAACTGATGAAATGGGTAAACAATAAAGTAAATAACCTTGATGGGGACGACTTGGCATTGCAAATTGAGCGTTTCGTAATTATTAGATGGAGATTCTTTTGTTAATTAATTAATTGAATAAAATTAAGTGCAACAATCTGCAATAAGTAGACGGCAAAGCAGTAAAAATGTAGTCAAGCTGACTACACACACACACACACAAATCCAAAAATAGGTCCGGACAAGATTTCTCTAATTCTGATCTCTGGTACTATAACGGAATAAAAATTAGGTCACCGTGAATCCTTGTTGTGGACTAGTGGTTGTGGGATCAAGAAATGCTGGTCATTCGTCCTCTCTAATAATTGAGATTATATTTACATATGATATTGAAAGAAATAAATATCGGGGACGTCAATTTCAAAGAGCAACGTCGAAAGCTGGATATATGTGAACAGTCCTCCTGGCAAAACATTCTTGATTCTTCCAATGCTCACCATTTGATGATAATGAGAGACACAAAGGTGAAGAATGTTGCTTCTAATTGCAATTATTTTTCTTTTCGGAGTGGAAGGAAGGACTCACTTTCTTTTTTTATTTATACTAGATATGAAAGTCGCAGCTTTGCTGCGCTATGTTTTTTTAGATTGAGAATAATCCAATCTATTTCGTCAATATAAACTTGAAGTAACTTCTAAAATAATAATTTTCTATAATTAAAAGCCGTGTTCTATAATTTAAAATAGTTTTTTCTTTTTTTGAGAAGGGTAATTATAAGAATTATATAAGAAGTTTACTTTTTGCATAAATTCAAATCGATCGATCAGCAAAAATTGGAGGGCTCAAATTGCATGTCGTAGGAGGGGATAATCTTTTTTCAATAGATTAGGCACGAAACTACCTTAGATTTTCAAATATATCTACTTTAGATTTTCAAATATACTTAATTTTTAAATTAAATAATAACTGGTAAAACTATTTTTAATAGATTTAACAAAAAAAACTATTTTAATTAAAAGCCAATGCGGTCACAACTTCTAATTAAGAATGATATACTTCTAGCATATATTCAGATTGATCGATCAACGAAAAATGGAGGACTTAGATCGCATGTCGTATGAGGGGATAATTTTTTTATTTTTATAGATTAGACATGAACTACCTTAAACTTCCAAATATATCTACCTTAGATTTTCAAATACATTTAATTTTTAAATTAAATTATGATTGGTATAATCATTTTTAATATATTTTAAAAAACTATTTTTAATTTATATAAATAACAGTAAGGGATTTGATCTATTTTGGACCGCATTAAAGCTAATGCAATGCGGCCACGGGTTTTAATATATAAGTATAGATTTGTAACTAGCTAGGTCCTGTACGGGTTTGAAACCCGCTTTCAAAAAAAAATTATATATGAGTATTTAAAAATTAAAAGCTTTTTTACCCAAAAAATTGATCGGATTTTGAAATGCATGTTGTAGAAAATCATCAATTTGGAACCGTCGTTAAATCATATATATATATGTTAGTTTTGGCGGAATGAGTCATTGTTCCAGATAGATTTTTTTGGTGGTAAAGTGAACAAGAATTAGTAGTTTTTGTCTCAAAATTTGTTAATAATAATAAGGATCAATAGTTCGTTCATGAACGATCGATGAGGTATTGTTTGGATGGTTTGTTGAGAAAAAATATATATAATAATCATAATCATTTATCATAATCATGATAATAATCAGAATCGTAAATAATAAAAAAATTAATAACAACGGCGACGATGATTATCATCATAATAATAATGATAATTTTAATAATAATGATAATAATAATGGTAATGATGATGATGTAATAAGATATTTACTATTTACCATCCGGAACAATTTTCAATACCGAAGCATGAATTTCTTATAATCTAGAGAATTTCATGGATTTTTGTGCTTCTTGTTCCAACATTTCATACGAACAAGAATATCTCTAAAAAAAAAAAAAAAAAAATAAGAAATCAAATAGCTTGTTTCGTTATATTCTAAAATGTATTTGGTTGAGACCTTGTTCAACTGTTGATATAGGGCAAACTAAAAAAATTCAAGGTATCTTGAAATGAGCAATCTAATTTAACTATATATAGATCTACGTATCGAAATCTCACAAGAATCAAGTTAATATTTCATAAAATATTTTATTTTTCAAATAATTTCAAAGACATATGGAATTTTTTTACTAGCTTTTATAAAAATAAATTGATCATCTCTCATAATTAAAAAAAAATAAGATTGGTACAATAACATTTGAATATATGTGTAGATCAAATTATTATTATTTGCTTGTTGAAAGGTAGGATGAGAGCCATACGTACCGATGAATCAGTTACAGACTTACAGGGGAAAATTACAAAAGGAAGAAAATAAGTTAACCAACCAAAACCAAAACTTAAATTTGGTGATACATTTTAAAGCATCAATAACTACTTTAAATTTTTTATGTGATCGTTTACCGAATAAATCTGAAATTTTATAAATGTAAATTTTGATTGAGTTATAATCAGGCAGTTAAATTATTATTTAGGTTTAGTTAATTATTACGTTAATTTTAATAAAGATGACTTCAAATCAAATAAAATTTCTTTATTATATAAAGTTGATGTGGATAATTAACTGTTAAGAATTATATGAAAATAAGCAAAATATTCTTCTCGTTGTCCCGATCCTTAGTTTTAAAGTATATGATTGGATTAAATTAATATGCTGAAGAGAACTCATAATAAATTGACAGCTTTATCTAAATTATTAAACTGAGAAAATTAGCACGTTGAGATAATTAAAAGAATTATAATTATTTATTTTTATCAAAGAAAAAAAAAAACTTGAAAGTGAGGCGTTTTTTGAGGGGTAAAAACTAACCCGTTTCTCGTCGCGGTCAGGCCGTATAAAAGTGGTAGCGTGCCACAGACTAACACTCAAGGTCGGACATTTTTTCATTACATTTACAGTTCATTATTTTTGTATATAGGTCAGTTGAATACTTGAATCCAAATTAATTGGGTCAATGATTGAAATCTTTTTTGGTTATTATTAGTGTTGTATGTGGGGGCAGTGTGGACAATTGATGTCATTGACTCATTGTTTCAGTCAAGAAAAAAGAACTGTGAATCTCATTAGAATATGATTATGCTAGATAAGGACAAACAAAGAAAAAATGGATGCCTGTTGTTGAAATTTGTGTTAGAGCACTGTTTTAATACCGTTTCCTAGGAAAACGACAGTATTTTTGTTTTTTTATAGGTAGTCTTAGCAGTGCCAACCAAGTTTACATCGATAGAAAAGGCAAAAAATACAACAATCTCCACGCTGAATTTTGTGATAGGGCATTGTTGTAATCAGTGTTTCATAGAAAAGGACAGTAATCGGACTGACTACAAGAATAATATATGGCCTTTAATTAGCCAGGTTTTTTAGCCAGATTTTTTCATTTATGTAGTATCTTGTTTCTATTGTTAGATTTGTTTGATAGACTTTTCTTGTGTAATTGTAATAAAATGATATTTGTTCTATTGTTAGATATTTCTTGATAAATTTTTTCTCTTGTGTAATTGTAATAAGAGCAAATTTCCACCGCCATCATTTTTTGATACCACAAGTTGTCACAACTTTATATTTTATTAATGTTTAAAATTCAAACGCTGAATCTAAACCATTGATCTTGTTCAATTTAACAAGCGATGTGTTTCTATATAAGTTTTATAAAATTTAGAGTCAGTTTGATATTCAATCAAATGGTCAACAAATAAACGAATCTAGTTAATTATGACAGATTAATTCTAATACGTTCATCATTTGGTCACTTGATTGAGTATCAAACTGGCTTCAAATCTTATAAAACTTATATAGAAACACATCACTCGTTTAATTGAACAAGATCAACGATTTAGATTCAGCATTTGAATTTTAAAAATTTTAAACATTGATAAAATATAAAGTTGTGGTAACTTGTGGCAACAAAAAATAATAGCAGCGGAACCTTGATTTTGTAATAAAATAACTTTAGTGTTATGGCTAGATCATCTTTTTACTCCAGCAAAGAAAGGTATTTAAATTTAATTTTAATTTTTTAATCTCCCTTTAAAACTTTTAGTGTAAAAAATTTTATATACTCTATTATATGTTCTAGATACATATTGTAGGAACTCAAGTCCTTGTGCAATTCTAATTTTTATTACTAATTAATACTTAATTAAGCAAGCACAACATAAGATCTAGTAATCAAAACACATAGCACAATTGAGAAGGGAGGAGAATCGTGTACCTCTTCTATTTTCGTAAATAGAAGGCTCGACCATCGGCATGAGAGTCGGTGGCGTGCCTCCAATCGTCTCCTTCAAGTCGGCCTCGAGTCTACCTAAAGTCCTAACCAAGTTCTTGAAGTTTGTGCTAGTAAACTCAAGAACAAGGCTAATCCCTTGTGTTCTTCCAATCAATTAGCCATTTAATTAATGGTAGAACTAATCTTAACACATGAGACCTATAGATAAGCAAGAGATGAGAGCAAATAGAAGAGAGAACCAATTCTCTCCCTAGGGGTGGGTGGCAATTTAGAGATGAGGAGAGAGAAAGAGAGAGGTAAGGGTTGAGAGCCTCCAACCAAAGGTCTTTATATAGAGCTCAAACCCTAGAGACTCAACTTGCATATTTACAATTATGCCATCCCTTTCCTAGGCCGGCCCCAATGGTGAGTTTTAGTGGGCTACATTACATATTAATCAAGCCCATTAAACATTCACTAATTGCTCTCTCAAGTAGCTTTCTATTTGGGCTCAAATAGACTAATTAAAATAAGTATATACTTTTAATTTAATTCAACCAATCAAATTAAAGTCTGTTGAATAAAATTAATTATCAACCTTTTAATTATTATTTTGGGATTAGCAAATGTATTAATTTATTTCTATATGTTCATTTTGATTTAATTAATTATAACAGTACGCAACAGTATATAATTAATTAATCAACTTATCATATTTTCATTCCATTCACTGCTGCAAATAAATAAATAATGCACTGTATGGTTAAAATTTTATTTGTGTACCCTTTGAGGATTTATGTTATGTTAGCCATGGAAATTAAATCTCTATTTATTTCCAATAGTCATAAGCGGTATCTAGCAACACGTTATGATTTCCAATTAACATAAATAAATACTGTATTGTTACAATATTTCAATCCTGCATAAGAAATAAAATATTTTCTTGTTTTGATTCTTATGTCACATGATATCACTATATAATCTAAGATAGGAATGTGTCATTCTTGCATATTATACATTTCTTGATCTTAGAGATGATCATCTAGTTTGCATGCATATGATCTAACTCCATCAAGGGACGCCCAAAAGATATCATCACTCACTAGGTATACTAATTAATGAGAGACATACGGTTTTCTTGATAAACAACTTTTTTCCGCACTATTTAAGAGAACATAAATAAAGTCTGTATAGCAGCCCTTATCAGTAATCAACGTTAGACGATATTTATTGAACCTATCCTTATATGGAAAAGTTGAACTATCTCAAACTTAGAATCAAACTCATATGAAATAAATAATAATACATAACACAATTCATATATTTATTTCATTGGATCAAGTGCATTGCTATGTTCCAGTAACATACACATATGCAATTAAGTTGGTAACTCCTTACCTATGATTTGTAGAACTTAATCATCACTTAACATACATACTAATCTTTATGATAATTAATGTTTCTTGTTAATTATCACAATTACGGACTATTCAGATTTATTATTGTCATTTAATTAAAATGAAACACAGAGATTCACAATTCAGATCCTCAACCTGAATGATCTGTCAATAATAAATCCTAGAAACAAATGATCAAATATCATCAATAACATAAACTAAAATTGAGTCATTAAATATTGACTTCTAAAATATAACTGCAAAACATATATGCCAAAAATCTAGCAAAAAATTTGTTTTACGCATATTATAGATATGGTCCGAAAAAGAAAGTTATTAAATTTTGAAAATATTGCTAAAATAATTAGAATTTTAACAATAGATTAATAATATCAGACTTTCAAAGTCCGATACTAATATCAGACTTTCAAAATCCGATATAAACTACTATTTTTCAGTAAAACAAAGATACCGGCTCATGTTAGATTTTGAAAGTCCGACGTTAGCCCCACAACTTTTTGCGTTGTTAGGACTGCTTTTGTTCTCTCCTTCACGATACAAGAAAAAAAAATTATTTAAAACCAGTCACCGCTCTTTAATATAATCCAAAAAAAAAAAATGTGCATGTACTTATTCTCTCTCTCTAATACAATCCAAAAAAATTATTTAATACCTTGTCACACTTCAAACCAAGCCGTAATCTAGGAAGGACAGTACTGCCATGTATGCACACTCTGCTGCGCACACGTAAGACTATAAAACAATGTCACAAAACATATAATCAAATAATAAATGCATTGTTTGTTCATACAACAAAAGACTGATAAAATATATACATATCAAAATCTTCAGTCATCATACAAGCAAAACATAAAAATAATAATGCACAGCAGAAATTGACTATTCCAGCTCGGCTTGGTCTTCTGGTGAAATCTCCTCTACTAAGTCTGCCAAACTTGAACTTGCTCCACAAGCAACTATGTGGGTTGAGTACATGAATACTCAGTGCGGTAAAGAATAAACCAGAGGTCTTGGTTAATATCCAGTTAGGAATTAAGCCATACTTAAGTTGGATCATTTTTAATTCCTATACTACCTTTTCTACATGTAAGTATAATTTAATGGTGTGACTAATCTACAAGTCATGCCAAATAAAATATGAAAAGTATGCGGAGAAGCGGATATTAATATCAGTATTAATATCAGTATAATAATATAGGGAGTCTATATAATAATATGAGAATGAAGCACCCACACTCAATGATCAAATCATAAGTCACATAAAATCTAGAATCAACTCACAAGTCCCAATATGTATGACAAGAACCGTGCCTATAGATCTACCTAACCCATATGTGCTCGACAACTCGTAGGTGCCCCGTTCCCACATCCCCGCTAAAGGAGTATGTAGTAATACTCGGTACCGGTAAATGGAACGCATGGGGGTCGAGAGGTAGTCTGGTATAATGGCACAAGCATCCATAGTCCAAGCCAAGCCAAGCCAAAGGAATATAATAATAACACAAGTCAACGGAATATAGTAGTAACACAAATAACCATCAAGTGACCGCAGCACCGCCTGACGGTCGGCTTGCTGAGTGATCATCAGAAACACGTTATTCGTGATCGCTATCATAAGGAAACCACCGGCATTCAGCTTGGGTGCCATCTCCCGATAATGGAAACCGTAGGCAAAACGCTCTCATCTCACTCGGTCTCGCTATCCTGATCCGCACGAGATGCAAGTGTTGATTAAAGACACTTTTAAGTTCATTAATCACTTTATTAATATGCAATGAATATCCTATAAGTATATTATAGTTTTGAATTAATGACATGCAATTGTATGTTCATGCAGTGCTTATGACATGTTATGCATACAGTTAATTATGATCTTTATGACATGTTATGCATACAGTTAATTATGATCTAATTGTAAACTAAGGATTAAACAAAACCTAAGGTATCCACAAGTCAAAAAAGACAATCTACACCTGGAAAAGTCAGAGGCAGAGCAACTACTCCTCATAATGGTCGATGAAGTCCTAACCAGCTCCTGCAGTCTTGTGCTCGGGATAGAAGTCGTCCACCTATCCGGAGAAGTCCTGTCGTGCACCTGGCGAACAAAACTCACACATTACAATCTACTCTAACGGTCTACCCCATTCTGATTATTGGTGTACTAAACCATACTTAGAAACTAGACATTTACTGAGAAACTCAGAGTCTGATCTAAGGAAATTTGGGCTTAGAATTTTTGAAAAACGGATTATGTTTTAAAATAAATTATATTATTTTTATTTTAAGAAATACTTTATAAAATTTTGGCAGAGTTTCGTTTAGAAAACAGTGTGAAGGAAGACGTTCTGACGTGTTCCTACAGACCAATCTACGCGTTAAAGTCGTATAACCTTTAGTTTTATTAGAAAACCTTAATCAATTAATTTGTGAGTTAATACTTTTATTTTATTAATAAAAGATACTCAATGAAAATATAATTTAGAAGTTAAAGAAGTTATACCCAAATGTTTTAATTGATGTGCTAATTATAATTAGTACTAGTGATAGTAATAATAATGTAATCTACTTAATAATGTTTTCGTGTTGTAACGTGTTGGTGTTTTAATGTGTTTATTTAAGAAATCAGTAAATAAGTTTATTAGTGTATTTAATGTATTAATATTATTTGTAGCATAATGATATGTGAAGATTTATATTTCTATTCTATTAGCACTTGTCTTATCTGATAATAGTATATCACAATCAATATCCTATAGAAGTAGGAATAACTTATCTATTACAACTGATTTGCTTTAAGAAATTATCTAATGAATTTATTCGCATAGTCATTTTATTTGTTAGTTTTTATGATACACTTGTTTAGTAAAAGGATATGTTAACTTGTTTTAGTTATGTCAAAAACATAGTTAACTTATTTATTATTATCTACTTTAAAGTGGAAATTATTTATCAATGTTATTTAGAAATGATATTTTACCATACATGTATATTGTGTATAATACTATAACTACATATAAGTTAGGATCTATTGTTTTTATGTCATGTTTAGTTATTATACTCGTGTTTATAGAAGTATATATGTACGTAGTTTAATATAATTACTTATAATTAGTCATTACTTGTAATCAAGTAGCTTAGACTTTTATTAAGCGTAGACTACTTAAAATTATTTGTGCTAAGTATATAGCTAGCCTACATTGCTTATTTCTCTTTAAAGATTTGTTTAGTAGAATTAGTATATGAAAGCTTAATAAGTTATGTTATGCATGTTGTTAATAAATATTGAATTGGTGGTTTAATTCATGGTATATCTAAACAAGTATTATTTCCTACAATTAACTTATCATTAAACAAACTATACTTTAATTATTGGCTTGGATAATTAAATCATGTCCTCATGTATTATGTTGTAAATTACTAGAACTTTGGTCTTTGCCATTTAATTAGTTTCTTCTTCAGGCAGAACTTGAGCATGAAATTGATGTGGTATATTTATGAAATTGACAACTCCTACAATAGTAGATTCAATGATTTCATTATAAAGTTGAGGATTCATGAAACAAACCAAATCCTGTCCCGCGCGGGACGGTGCAGCGTATCATCCTGCACCGTCCGATCTAATTTTGATGGCCCCTAGAAAATACCGGATTGTAGGGCCCGAAAAAAGATAACCGTCCAAATCAAATCGGACGGTGCGGGATGGTGCGCTGCACCATCCCCTGCGGGACAGGATACGGATTCTTCATGAAAGATCCATTTTGTTGATATCTTTGATTTACTTGATTAGTATTTTCTTTGCGTCCCCTTCATCTCTTTCAGTTTTAGTCTTTCTAATTTCTAATGGAATGATGAAGCATTTTATTTGGCACATCTCAAAATTCACATAGGATGGATGTGAAGCATAGGGGTCAAAAAAAGATATGGAGCAGGAGATTTTCTACTATCCCACTGCATTTGTCGAAATTCGAATGTTTTGTATTTCTTTTCTTAAAGCTATGTATTCATTTTATATTATTACAATAATGATTGATCATTATTTTTTTTCTGTTCTACACATTAAATTTCAGCTTCTGTTTATGTGGTAGAGTGCAGTTCGATCATGATATCTCTGAAGTTCCCTATCCGTGTAGTTGTGCTTTTATTTGCAAAGATGGGTAAAAATTTATCGAGATAGCAGAGATCGATAGGAGAGAACACAAACAACGCAACAATACAAAAATTTATCGTGGGTGCTAATATGGGACTTTGAAAGTCCGATATTAGCTAATATCGTTGTTATTTCAAAAACGATACTAGTTTATATCGGATTTTAAAAGTCCGATATTGGTTTCGGGCTTTCAAAATCCGATATTGGTATCGGACTTTCAAAGTCTGATATTACAAATCTATTGTTAACATTTTAATTATTTTAGTAATATTTTTTTAATTTAATATTATTTTGATAATATTTTTAATTTTTCAATACACGATAGATATGATATTCATTTATACTACTTATAAAAGCACCTTACAAAGGTTGTAAGAAAAATCAGATAAAAGTTGTATTATATCTCTAACATCAGATATGGATCATTGATTTTATTGATCTAATATGATCTATGGTCTGAATTTGTATATCAGATAAAAGAATAGTCATTTGTCTGAAGCTGGCGAGGAGCTGGGATGGTTTTTAAGCGAAACGCTACGCTGCACTTTAGCAGTTCGATCCCTGCATCCTTTTTTTTATTTTGACATTTCGTTATTTTATTTTATGCGCTCCACCAAAAAAAAAAAAAACCCTTCGCTCCCTTTCCTCTTCCCCTCCTCCGTTCTCTCGGTTCTCTCCGTTCCCATTGAATCGAAATTCTCATAAAAGGAAAACCACGGTGGCGATAAAAGGAAGTTTGCACAACAGGGAAACCAATTAACTTAGGCTAATCTTCTTCCCTCTGCTTGACTGCTTCGACCCTAAGCGCCTTCACCGAAATCAACATTCAAGCTAGCAACAATGGCGGAGCACAAGGAGGAATCGGAACCGGTGGTAGAGTCGATGGTAGAGAAGGTACCTAATAAGATCCATGGCCACGACGATTTATCGGGCAACCTTCACCGCCATCCCTACCTACCGCCGTGCCGTGTGGTGTCTCCGCCTCCTCCGCCAAAGCCACCCTCCCTCCGCCTCCACCCCCGCTTCCATCTACCGCCAGATCAGATCCAAGAATATGTGACACTTCATGCAGCGCGTTTGATCCCTACTACTTAGCCACTGCCACTCCACCTCCTTATCCTAAGCCCTCACCAGAGCAACTGAAGCAGTGGACGGAAGCGCTCCGATTTTTAAGAAGTCAAGGATATGTGACGACAATTGCACAAGAGTTCGATCAACTTTAGGTAATCTTTTAGGGGTCGTTTGGATGGGCTAGGAATAGCCAATTCCTAGGAAGGAATAAAGATTTTCGTTGGGAAGTGTGTAACTTTGTGAGAGAGATGAAATTCCTAGGAATATGAAATTCCTAGGAATTGGCTATTCCTAGCCCATCCAAACGACCCCTTAAGGGTCGTTTGGATGGGTTAGGAATAGCCAATTCCTAGGAAGGAATAAGGATTTTCGTTGGAAAGTGTGTAACTTTGTGAGAGAGATGAATTGTTTATATTAAAATTTATGCCCGGAATTGGAAAATCCCCAAATTCCGGACACATCCAAACGACCCCTAAGTTAATTAGTTTTACATCCCATTTGAGAAAACTCTTACTTCGGCTCTAATCGGAATGAAAGGGTAATCTATTTGATTATTTCCGTATTTTCTATTTGATTTTTTTTCCTCATATGAAGTAAAAGAAATGAAAAGAGAATAGAAGAAAGCATGTCTCTACTGAGGGTAGGGATAATCAGTGAAATAGGATCCGGAGAGCACGCAGCTCTCTCAGATTTTGCACCGCTACAGCCATTCTGACAAGGGGATCATCGCTGAAACCCAGCCGCCCCATGTAGCGGCCATCTCTGTCTCTAGGTATGCTCGTTCATGCTTTCTATTTCTTTTGTATGTTTTTAACTTTTCCTCAAATTCTATTGAAGGTTGACCATGAAGAATTGGCTGAAAGTAGAATCACCAGTGTGCTGCTCTTGACATCCAACAAGAGTTTTTTTTTCTATTTTTTTTTAATTTGACAAACGAATGACATTTCTGGTGCGAGTGGGGACGAGAAATTTGATTGCGCTTATTGGCTAGAAAAATTTCTGGTGCCCTTTAACAATATTTAATGCGAACAATTCATCTTTATTTTGGTCCTTTTGCATTTTTTTATTCTATTTACTCCTTTGAACCAATGGGATAGCAAATGTTTCCAAAACTCGCTGCATACCAGTGAATGTTGTAAAGGAGAACGTAATTGAATATTCTAATATTTGGCTCTCATTTCTTGTTCCACATTAAAAACAAACTTGGTTCACTTTACTACTTTTGTATTCACATTAGTTCAAGGCTGATTATTTGTCCTTGCATTGCAAGAGAGCAGCTTTCAAGTTAATTGTTGATTATTTGTCAGATGCTGCAACAACTGACAATTGCAGCTATATTGAAAAAAGTGAAATCCAATTGCTGATCTGATCATCAGGTAATATTGTTTATCCCTATACCTTGATTTAGAATTTTACGAAATCAATTGTTGCATCATATACTATTTTTACTATTTCCATTTTCAAGTTTCTACTGATTCTAATTGGTCAAATGAAAATTTTAAGGAAGCTTTTGTGGGAAAAAAAATCAGTAATGGGATCAATTAGGCGTCAAAGAGGGGAAGATTGACACTTCATAAAATCTTGATTTTAGTATTTGCAAAGGAATGTACAGTGGGGATATTTCTAGAATAGAATGAAGATCTTGAATGTCATAAAATGACATAATGAATAGAGATTAATTAATGTGAACGTGAATGTGATCTTTTAGTAGTAATATAGACTCCAATTGAAGATTTTTTAATTAATTGATGGATCAGTAGCTTTTTTTTCATGTTTGGATGGCATTTAGTAGAAGTCTAAATGATAATAAAAGGAGGGTCTTGCTGGTAAAACATCACAAATGACTTTGTCCAACATGGAGATTATAGCATATCTGGTCAGTTTAGTCCTGACAAAGTTCCAAGAATAAAGTTTAGGAAAATTTTAATAATATCAAGTGCAAGGGCATTTTTGGAAAAGAAAACATAAATGCTTATGTCAAGGTTACTGATTTTTTTTTTATCTTTTTTGGCTTACTGATTTTGAATCACACTTATGTCAGGGTGAAAAATAATAAGAAGTTTTTTAGTAATTCAGCTTATAAAGAGAGTTCGGTTTATCACCGCAATGTAAAAAGAAAAGGAAAATGTCGAGGTCACTTATCAAGAAAGCTGGAATTTCAAGAACTTTTGGTCTATGATTGCTATGACTTGGTTTTATTGCACTCAGGTTGGCTCGGTTCAATGTATAATATGCTGAGAGTCCTTGTGAAGAAAAACTGCAATTATTTATAATTAGGACAAGCTTTTATGATTAGAAACATCCTTACATTATTTTGAATTGGTTCCAGTAATTGTGAAATCTCAGTCAGTTTGGCCTTATTGTTTGATAGGTTTTCCTTTCCAATCTCCATATCAAGAGGAAACCAGTTTGACGTACGCAGTGAGGTTGATGTGGACATGACAACCATATTTAAAGAACTTGTCAAAGTATCCACTCTCATGAAGATATTTGCTGGTACAATTTTATAAGAGATGTAGTCCTGTGTGTTCGTGGTATCACTAATTTGATGTTAGGTTTGATTAATATTATCCCTTTTATATATTGAGCTTGATTGGTTGTAGCTTATTGTTTGTGCAGGTGGCAACAAACAATGAGGATGTCGATTAACAAGTTTATTTTTACATTCGGGTAACTGGAGAAGGGCATAGGATCGATTTTTGGATTGTTTTAAATGCAATAACTTCAAAGCAGGGTAATTTTGTCATTTATTAAAATTTGGCGCGAGATGTAAATCGGTGCCGTGAGAAAAGCAATGCTCGGCTAGGGAAGGGTTCTAATGACACATTCTTTGAAGGCAGTCATTCATCTGGTGGACAGCTTCTAAGCTACATAGTATACATTTAAGTTTTGTGCAATTAGTCCCTGCACCTTTTAGGCTACCCAGGCTCTTTGTTGTTTCTTTTTTATTGATTATATTATTTGTGTCAAATTTCAGGGACATGGAAATGATGTAGATTATTTCAAGCCTACAATGGTGAATCTTGATGCAAATGTAAAGGCTTTTCGTGTATCTTGTGGCTTTAATTACAGTGCAATATTCGAGTACATTGAAACATGACAGCACCTTGAACATTTCCACGAGAACTTCTTGTTAGGAGCGGGATTCTTTAACGATGGTTTAACTTGATAAAAAATAAAAAAAAATAGAAAAAGTAAAACATTATATAGAGATGTTGCGATCTCATAGATTTGTTATTTATATCATATTTTATGTAATTTAAGTGTAATTTTATGTGCGTGATATGAGTATGCTTGTACACCCTATGAAAATAATAATGCCTATTGCCAGGACACCATCATTAATCACTTACAATGGGCTCAGCCGCTCTCAAGTGAAGACTCACATTTATTTCCTTATTCCAAAGAAAAATCAGTTGGCTATATTATAAATTTATAATACTTAAAAGTTTTTCATGATAGCTAATTTGAGATTGTGGTTATTATCTTTTTATTTGTGTATTTAATACTAATCATAGCAAAAGAGACGAGAAGTTCCCACATATTGGATGGGCTCAGCTGCTAGTATATACTAATGAAAAAAGGCCCAAATTTAATAACTCATGGGCCTAAAGTCCAAATGTATGCATATTCATGGTCTCTATCTACTTATCTCTTCCGAAAAAATAAAATAATATTAAAATATTATTAAATTTCAGAAATATTACTAATTTAATCGGAATTTGAATGATAGGTTCGCAATATTTATCGGACATTCAAAATCCGATATAAAGTAGTATCGTGCTTTCAAAGAATGATACTAGCTAGCATCGTTCTTTGAAAGAATGATACTAGCCATTCCCCATTTTTTACGTACTTTGAATATTTTATTTATATTTTTAATATTTTAAATGGTTTTTCTATATAATTTTGATATTTGTATGATTTTATATTGTTGATTGTATTTTTCATATTATTTTGTATTATTTTGAAATTTTAGTATTTTTTTGTGATTAAGAAATAACATTCATAAAAATAATAAATTTTTTTAATAAATATAAATAATATTTAAACATAATAAACATATTAAATTATAAATAATGATTAGAAAAAAATAAATTAAAAATGTAAGTATATTAAAATATTTATGTGTAACATATTTTATACATATAAATATGTTATACATATTTTTTTTATATTTTTTCTTTTTAATATTTATAATTATTAAATTTAGATTATTATATAAAAATATTAAATATCTTCCTCTCAGCTCAGCTCCTTTCGTCTCCTCTTCTCTCCTTTCATCTCATCTCCTATCATCTCCTCCCATCTCATCTCCTATCGATTAAACTATATTGAGCCTAGTGCGAACCATAGTCCAATACTAGTTTTGAGAGGTGATACGCAAGCAATACAAGACAGCTAAACAACATAATAATTCATCCAAGTAAAATCTCTAGACTCGGCATTCCCACTATTTTTAAATAGAGGGTTACAAACACAGGACTTGTTCTCATCGACTCTGTCGGTTACACATAAATAAGATGTAGCGAGAAGGAACAAAGTACCACAAATAAAAAATGGAAGAAGTTTTGTTCTGATATTGCTCCTCTCTCGTAATTTGCTCTCTTTTCTGTTAGTTTGTGACAAGTGAAAAGTTAAAATAAATACAAGAGCGCTTCGCTTGTATAAAAATTTGAAGGTAATTGATATCTACCATTCAAGCAAATAGCATCTAAGCATCCACAGGCTCCAAACATGTTCTTTATGGGCCCAGCGACTGGCCCAGTCTATTTATATTGCGCTAAACCTTTCTCTAACTCCAAACCCTAGCCGAATCACTGTCACCCTTTCGTGTTCACTCTGAACCCTCTCTCTCTTTCGTTTTCTTTCGCTTTCCTTGTTTCTCTTCCTTGCCTGATCAGTAATAGCGTCGGATCTGGTGAAGAAGGCTAAAGAGGCGTTTGTTGACGATGATTTCTTTCCTTGTTTCTCTCCCTTTCTCTCTGTCGCTACAAAACCTAAGAAGCACCGCAGCTCTTTGCATTTCCTTGCCAGGTATTCTCCCTCAACACCTTGTTTCTCAAATTCGACTTGGCGATCTCTTCTTCAATAGTAGGATCTCGTTTCTTGTTATTTCAGTTAGGGAAAAATTGATTGATCAGAGATGTTCACTTCTTTTATGAAAATTAATATTGGAAGCAGATGAAAATGCTTGTATCTGTTGTTATCTTCGCTTTCATCTGAGATTATAGTCGGATATATCATGTTTCTTCCGATTAATTGTGATTAGATCCGCATAAATGAAGTGTTGTTTGCAATATGGAACATGATTAAGTCATTTTTTTAGCTATGGAATATCAGCAAGTCTAATGTGTAATGTGTTGCTTTATCTTCTCTTTTACAGAATCTTCAGAGCAGGTAAGTGAAAATGTACACGGCATCTAATTGAACATATAATTCATGTAAGTAATCCCTTGAGAAGTTTAACTGAACACAAAAATCTAAAGCTTCATATTATCACAGCATCTAATTGAACACATAATTAGTTTAACTCATCCCTTGACGCATCTAACTGAACACAAAAATCCGTCCATCTGATGACGTTAGTGAGCAAAAAAAAAAAATTTAGAAATTTTTTTTTTCGAAAAAATTTGATTACGTCATCACGCGAAAATGATGACGTCACCGAGCGAAAAATCAGGGTCTGAGCGTCCAAAAAGTCCATTTTGTTGTCTCTGATGATGGTGGATGTTTTGGATGCTATTTTGTTGGGTGGTGTATATCACACCCGAAATTCGAATTATTCATATGGTAACTTCCTCTTGCTCTCCTCTCCTCCAAAACTTTAAATCGCAAATTGACCCGAAAACGGCCCATGTCAACTAGGATGACATGGGCCGAATGATGGTAAAACCCAATATTTATCTAAGCAAAAATTCCTTGCAGTTGCAGTAAAGATTTGTTTTATTTTTATTTTTATTTTGAAGATTGATTTCAATCCAACCTTGCAGAAAAGATATCAGCTTTAATTTACCGTGACAAGTGAATATCAGATAATCAATAGAAACTACTAGTATTTGTTAATTCTTCCTGCAAATTGCGCTTTCCTTCCTAGTTCAAATAAGAGTACATACGTACAAATAGAGTACCAATTGTGGAACTTGCAATTCACCAATCAAGCGTTCCAGACTATAGGAAGATTAGAGCTGTCAATGAAATTCATTTACCCTATCCGTACCGTATTCAATAAGGCGGATGTTGGTGAGATTTTATTTTCGTTAGACTAACGGGTATGGATATGGATAAAGAAAAATTTTCATTAACTTAACGGGTACGGGCACAAATAAGAGCTATTCCGCACCAATTATCTAACGGGTAAAATTTTACAAACGTATATGTATATATAATCATGTTATGATCATATTCCGTAAGATATGGTATTAGTTTCAATTTTCATAAAAAAATATTTTATAAATGTTGATGAAAAAATTAATTGGCACTCTATTATATTATAAGGGCACAGATAAGGGCTATTCCGCACCAATTAGTTATGTAGATTTTTTGAATGTCAATTGACATGAGAATAAATTTCATGATTTTTGTTATATCTAAAGTATTATCTATATGTTGTAATTTATCTGTATATTTATTTGATGTAATATATTTAGCACGATATATATTTTTATTAAATTAATAATATTATTATTATCCATTATGTAGCGTTATCCTACCCTTACCATTAATTCTTAACGGGTACGGGTAGGGTATGAGTAAATATATTTTTTAACGGGTTCAGGTAAGGTACGGGTAAAGAAAAATTTTAACGGATACGGGTATGAAAATACCTTCTACCGTACCGTACCGTACCGTACCGTACCCATTGACAGCCTAAGGAAGATGATTTTCGAAATTTCACAATAAATGAAATAAACATGACCATAGAACTGAACATTTAAATTGGCATTTTCTTTTGTTTAACTAATTAAGCATCGCCATCGACAGTTAATATATTGACAACATGTAGCAATCAATGCTAACAACTTAATTTGACTTCTTTTCTATCCTTGCTTCAAGCCCACCATCTTCTCTTCTATCAACCGTGTAGGGTGCATATGTTCCAAGTAGCTTATCCCAATGAACAAAAAATGGCTGAGAAAAATTGTATTTGCTACCCTTCAGTTGGTGATGGATATCATGATAAGCCGTGTTATTACCAAAAAGTACATGAAAGGGGTTCCAAGAAAGCATGATTCCACAGTGATCATCTATCCCTTTAATTGTGGAGAATATGAAAAAAATGACAGCGGTTCCCGGAGTCATCCCTGAGATGAAGAATGCAACTGCACCTGAGAGTGTCTCAATCAGGATTCCGTCAATCGGGTGGTTGTATTGTGCTGCAAAGGCATAAGGAGCCACGACTCGGTGGTGCCACGAGTGCACATGGCGGTAGAGGTACCGGTTGGAGTGCATGTACCGGTGCACAAAGTACTGCCACGTGTCAAATACGAGCATGGCGATGAAGAACCTGGCAGAGCATATGAGGAATGGTTGGTTGGTAACCTCGTTTGTAAGGCTAGTCTTTCTATTTATCTGTCAACACACAGTATAAGTTCTGCTTTAATAATATAGTTCTACACAATTAAAACCCCACAAACATGTCATATGATGCTTTTTGTTTATGGAGCTATAGCTTGCAGATTTTTTCGAAAAATGCCAATTTGTCCAAGCAAAATTTGAACATATATAACACAAAAAAAAAAGAAAATGAAAAAGAAAACACACGTTTCTAAAAAGGTACAAGAGTGAGGCGGAGCTATATTCATCATATGGGGGTCAATTGACCCCACTTCTTTTTACAAAAATGCTACTTGTATGTTAAAAATATATACTTACCACATGAAATTTTATATAGATACACTAAATTGAACCCCATAAATAACCACATGATATTTATTGTTGAACCCCATTTTTTACTTATTATTCATTTTGGTATGATAATATTAGTATTATGAATTTTTTGAATCCCATAAGAGAAATTTCTAGCTCCGCTAAACAAGACTAGCAATTAATATATTGTTTCACATGTTGAGAATGGACATACTAGCAAACAATTTAAAACTCACAAACATCAGAATTAATTTAAAAATAATTTTATTATTTTTATAGGTTGTGCATAAAACTTACCAAACTTACCAAACTTACCAATCGGCATTCAAATTTTGTGAAAACTTACCAATCGTCTATTGCTCATGTATCTCATAATTAGAAAAAACGTGTCTTATAACCATGAACATAATTTTTTTTCCGTTTTAAAATGCATGTGTTGCTGGGTTTGTAAAAATACATACAAAAATTATAAATCGTATGGTCCCATACAATAAATACAAATAATATATGGTCTTAGGCTACTCACATAAAAATTTGTGAAACCGAATTTAACGTATTTGGATAATTCTTTGCAAAGGAGAGAAGAGTAAAACAAAAAGAATTAATAATGTAGCATTTATGTATGATCCAGTAAAAATATACTAGGGATCATAAACGAACAAAATAGTGATATATTACGTACAATGGAAAATGAATAAACATATGATGCCAAAATTTCTGTATGGTGCCCTCATAAAAACGAAGGCCCATGTATGAACAGAGAATTAGGGATAAAGAACTGGGAATGAAGTTCCAGGCGTAGACTTAATTATTGCAAATCGCAACTCCGTAATGCCCTGGCTAACAACACCCTAAGCCCTTTGAACTCGTCGGTAATTGTCCTTATACAGAAAAAAGATAATCCAATCAATCCGAAAGACTACCGACCCATCAGTGTTGTCCATCCATACAAAAAATTCTTTCTAAAATCTTAACCAACCGCCTTACCCCTCACTTGCCGAAAATTCTTCACACCTCACAAACAGGTTTTCTAAAAGGAAGAAGCATCACAGAAAATTTTGCTTATGCACAGTAGCTCATATCTTTTGCCACAACAAATAACATGCCTCTGGGTATTTTTAAGGCTGATATTTATAAAGCCTTCGACACAATTTCATGGAAATTCTTATTACAGGTCCTTAAAGCAATAGGATTTCCAGAAAAATGGATTGGCTGGATAGAAAATTGTGTTCTGCATGGTGCTTCAAGAATCATGGTAAATGGACTTGCTGGGAAAAAAATTGTTCTCAAATGAGGGGTCATGCAAGGCGACTCGTTATCTCCTTATCTCTTCATTTTAGAAATTGATTTCCTAGCGAGATGGATGATATCTTTGGTGCAATTGGGAGCTATTCAGCTACCTTTTCGAGATATCTCACCATGTCTCTTTTATGCAGATGACTCCATCTTTTTCTTCAAACCCGACATTCAATAAGCGGGTATGTTAAAGGTGATTCTTTTTTCCTTCCAAATGATTTCAGGTTTACATGTAAACAATGCTAAGTCAGAGTTGATTGTGCTAGGGGTCAATGAGCAAATGACAAATGAATTAGTTTCATACATCGGTTGTGTACCCGGATCTTTCCCGATCAAATATTGAGGCCTACCTTTATCCAACAAATGCCTTAAGAGAAATGATTATGATGATTTGCTTGACAGATTTCATAGGAAGTTGTCAGGATGGACATCATCTCTATTGTCAATAGGAGGTAGGCTGGTCCTATTGAATTCAAGCCTTTCATATTTGCCAATTTACTTTATGTCATGTTTCAAGCTGCCAAATTGGTTAATTAAAGAAATAGACTCCATTCGAAGAAAGTTTTTTTGGCATGGTATTGGCAACAACAATTCTAAAATGGTATTGATTTCGTGGGACACGGTTTGTAGCCCCAGGGCTATAGGTGGAGTAGGTGTTTTAGACCTAACTGTCATGAATGATGCACTGCTTGCAAAAACCTTGTGGAAGTGGTATGATACAAGACCATCTTTACTTAAAACAGCTCTATCATGCACTTGATCAGCGCTACCCAGCTATATACCCACAGGTTAGTCCCATAACTAACACCTTCCGTAACTTGTCCAGTGTGCTCTTAATTAACATTGAGATGGAGATAGGCAATGGTGCTTCTATTCTCTTCTGGCACCACAACTGGGGATATGGCATTCTGAGTAATTCAATGAGTGATCTTTATTCCTTTGCACTGGATTCAAATATCACCTTGAATGGTTTCATAAATGCGCTACAAGATGGTCAGCAAATTTTCAATCCTCTGATGCACACCTCTGACTCTGCTTCGAGCCAATTGAATTCTCTTCTTTCACCATTGGATGAGACCAAACAAGGCCTCTCACAAAGAAGGCATGACTCAGCAAGATGGCGTTTGAATAGCCAACATGGATCGTTCTCTACAAACTCTCTTTACAAATTCATCAAGGTCCATCCAAAACACATTTCAGATATTTCAAAAATCTAGAAATTGAGAATAGTGCCAAGAATCAAAATCTTTATTTGACAAATGTTACATGATAAGAATGCAACCCTAGATAATCTTCAAAAAAGAGGTTGGCAACTCCCCAATAGATGTTACTTTTGCAAATCAGAACAAGAGTCTACAAGCCACCTTTTCAGAGATTGCTCCTTTTTCGTGAAGGGAGTTGACAATTTGCTTTGACATGAAAATAAACCATTATAAAGCAATTGTGCAGTCCAATTTGGCAGTCCATCAGAGGGAAATTTTCTCCATTATTTATTTTCTGGCATGGAGGGAACGATGTTCTAGGTTTTCACAAATAAAGAGTTACTTCCAGAGGACCTGTTTGATCAAATAGCAATAGAATGGATGGTTCCAGAAAACAAACTATCTCCTTTGTTGTTCTCAAGAACCACGAATTCCAACTGAAGGAAGTGCAATGGGAGTTGCTTATTTCTATTCGTTTTCTTCTGTATTTTATTTATTTTTTTATTATTTTTTTTGTAATTTTAACTTCAGATTTAGCTGCTGGCTAAATTCTATACTTTTTATTATTAATACATAAAGGTAGGGACTTGACCCCTATTTTCATTCAAAAAAAAAAAAAAAAAAACATCGTATCTGGGTTTCACTTGGACAGGATATATATTGATAAACGTGGATAGGAGTAGACTATACCAATTAAAATAACACATCATATAAGGGTCAATGAAGCTAGATAGATATGGTTGATTAGTCATTCAAAAACAAAGTTTTAACGCCTGATATATACAAGAAGAAAATTAATTGAACCAACAATATAAACTATATACGAATCAAATCGAATCAAAACGATTGTGACCAGCAAACCAAATTCATTATCTTCATTTTTATATGATCACAATTTAGGAAAACAAATAATAGCATGCGCATTCTGTACGTAGATATTTTTAATCAATACCAATTTTTTTTCAACCAATATTTTGTTATTTGATATCAGCTAATCAAACATATTAATTTCAGCAGCTCTGGTCGGATATGTGAGGCTGCAAACTAACAGCTCAATCAAAATCACTGTGAGTGGTCATAAACTGAAACTCACATGCAAACCAGATGATATAAGCAAACTAAGCAGTAAACACATACACATACTACTAATAATAATGTACCAAGTGCTTCAGCAGATTAAATGAGGTCGTTCGATGATTTAACTTTTTTAATTAAGTGTTTTTTTTTAACAGTTCATATTACTTTCTTCTTCAAAAATGAAAAAGAATGAAAAAAAAAAACAGAGAAGTCCGTATCTTCCCATGGGATTTTTTATCCAAAAAACTAAAATAAAAATACTGAAACGAAATATGTGTCCTACGTTGGTTTCGCAAATTAATATTGAAACGATGTATATAAATGAGTGAAGCAAAAATGTGCTTTTCCAAGCTATATATATATATATCCAAATGAACAAATTAAGCATACTATGTACAAAAATGCAATATGTATATAAAACGCATAACGTACGAACAAATAAATTGGATGCTAGTCAAGAAGGTTACTTAATTTAATTTTTTTTTAAAATAACATTGGTTACTGACCTGAGCAAAAAGAAAAGTTATGCTTGCTTGAATAGCCTGCTGGAAAAGAACACCTCTGATTACATCCTTTTTTGTGACTAAATTCTTGGTGTCTTCTTCTTTCTTTGAATGCAACCTATACTTGTCCATATAACCAAACCACTCATAAATCCCTGAGTATATCCAATAAATGGCTATCGGTCCGAACATTGCCAACAATTCGATGGATCCAATCAACTCCATTAATTTTTTGTGCTACTTAGAGAGGGAGAGAGAATTAGCAGCGATGTTAAGATTTCCAAGTCAAAGAAGGGGAGGGGAGAGAGAGACCGATGATTTGTTGTTGATTGTAGTTGTATTTGTAGGTCCCCATGTATATTGATATTATTGTATAATTGGGTTATATATGTAGGTAGTTAGATCACCTGAAGTTTCATAACTATTAACGAACTTAAAATAATAATAATAATCACAATAATAATAATTTTCTTTAACGACCAGCAATAACAGAAAGTGGTCAACAAAATAGTTACTGTAAAATATGTTTACAAGTTTTAAGATACTGAGTACAAAATCTGATGTATAAGTTGCAAATTGACGAGTTATTCATTGTGTATGAATTCCCTAAAGGTGCATATATTATGTCCATAAAAAATTTATTTGGTACTTGTTTTAATGTTCATCAAATGATTTGAATGTTTAAAGGTGTAAAACAAACGATCCTTGAGGCATCATTAATTAAACCATACTCAAATCATATAAATATGATTGTAAGGATATCTATACTTTCAATAATAAATTTATATATTTAATTATTAGTTTTCAGAAAGATTGTCATCGTGACTATTATCAAGTGAACACTCTGATCCTTTTATAAAAAAAAAGTGTTTAAAGGTTCGTGGTAAAACATCCCTAAATTTAAAGGATTAAACATACTGATCTTTAATTACGTTCTATCAATGCCTACATATTTTCAAATTTATATATTACACGAGAAGTTGCCAAAGATAAGCACAAAGGACTGATATATGTATGTGTGTGTGTGTGTAGGCTAACGTGCCATCGAGTCATTTTTCGAGATCCAAAATTAAAACGGTTAATTCAAACCGTTCAAGTTGATAATCATATTGAAATATCCTTAGCATGTTAACCATTCTCTCTCTTATATATATGTGTGTAGTGTGTAAACACATATGTATATTAATATTTCAATGAGATACGTTTGTATTACAAATTATATACTAAGGTCTAGTAACGTTCAAGGAGAGCGACACCTAAAGACTAAAGAGTAAAGAATACTTGTTTTTGTGTAGAACTGAGCTACTTAAGGACGTATGGATTTGAGGGAGTTGTAGTCAAGCATTTTGGTAGTTAGTCAGAGGGTGGGGGGGGGGGGGGATCCTGCTTTGTTAAACGACTTCACACCAGTTGGATCGGTTAATAAGACGACCAAAATATAAGAGTGTACTGAGTGTTGTCATAGGGGTTTTTTCTTTTTCAGCATCGTATTTTAATTTCTTGTAGTTATACTGTCACTAAATATCTCTAAAATTTCAAGTATGAAATGATTCATGTCAAACAAAGCAAGTAAAATAGTTCATTTCATCCAACCTGAAGTAATCGACAGTTGATTAGCACTATGTTGAAAATTAATTGACATTTATTAAAATATATTATGTAATTTTTATGTTACTTAAAGATCGTTAATTAGAACAAATTTGTTTCTAAATCTATACTAAAGAAACTTATCTTTAGGAAGAAAGTACTAGTGCTTAATTTATTAACAATTGATACTTAAACAGTACAGTATTAATTATTCTAAGACAGTTTGGAAAATCAAACTAGCTCTTTTCAATCAAGCCTCAACTAAGCCAAGTCTTCACCACCAAACAACTCAAAAGAAAATCTCGGCTTGTTCAGCTAGAAAATTTTTATTTTAAGCAAAAATAAAAATCTTTAACAAAATGGAATCATATATAGCTGTACATGGCTGGTTCAGGGGGAGGAAGAAGAATTTATTTTAACAAAAAAAAAAGGACTAACAATTGCTAATAATAATTAAAGTGCATTAGCTGTTTGTTAGCATATCCTGATATCCTATTAAAAAAAAAAAAAAAAAACCTAGACAGTGTTCAAGGAGGGTAGAAGTAGGGTGGGTAGCAACCGGCCGGGATAATTTGCATATGAAGTAATTAAGGTGTACGCGTGATCTGTCATGTAGACAAGTCAACCATCTATATATTCTTAGGAATGTTCTGTCAGCAACATTAATTATTTTAGACACTTGATTGGAAATAAGCAAATCGCAAAAGTTTGTTGTTAAGATTGTTCCTTGGAAAAACTGATATCTTTGAATTAACTTTGAATTATATATATATATATATATATATATATATATATATATATAGAGTTTTGCTATGGTGAGTTGCAACTCACCAAAGGGTCGGTGAGTCGCGCTCAAAGCTCCTAAATCTAGTTCAAAATGACCGATCCAAACCGTCCAATATGATCTGTCTATTGAAATCTCCATGCAGACCAAATTTTATATTTTTTTGAAAATTTTAAGTATTTTTTTCGAATTTTTAAAAACTGCTGTTTTTGAACGGTTCAGAACTAATTAGATTAACGATTTTCTAAAATTTCAAAAAAATACTTAAAAATTTCGAAAAAATATAAAATTTGGTCTGCATAGAGATTTCAATAGAGAGATCGTATTAGACGGTTTGGCGGTCATTTTGAACTAGATTTAGCAGTTTTGAACGCGACTCACCAACCCTTTGGTGAGTTACAATTAACTCACCATAGCAAAACTATATATATATATATATATATAGAGTTTTGCTATGGTGAGTTGCAACTCACCAAAGGGTCGGTGAGTCGCGCTTAAAACTCCTAAATCTAGTTCAAAATGACCGATCCAAACCGTCCAATATGATCTCTATATTGAAATCTCCATGCAGACCAAATTTTATATTTTTTTGAAATTTTTAAGTATTTTTTTCGGATTTTTAAAAACTGTTGTTTTTTAACGGTTCAGAACTAATTAGATTAACGATTTTCTAAAATTTCAGAAAAATACTTAAAAATTTTGAAAAAATGTAAAATTTGGTCTGCATGGAGATTTCAATAGGGAGATCATATTGGACGGTTTGGATCGGTCATTTTGGACAAGATCTATGAGTTTTGAGCCCGACTCACAGACCCTCTGGTGCGTCGCGACCCACCATAGCAAAACTCTATATATATATATCCATGCAGACTAAATTTTATATTTTTTCGAAATTTTTAAGTATTTTTTTGAAATTTTAGAAAATCGTTAATCTAATTAGTTCTGAACCGTTCAACAACAGCAGTTTTTAAAAAATCCGACAAAAATACTTAAAAATTTTGAAAAAATGTAAAATTTGGTATGCATGGAGATTTTAATAGGGAGATCGTATTGGACGGTTTGGATCGGTCATTTTGAACTAGATCTAGCAGTTTTGAGCGCGACTCACCAACCCTCTAGTGAGTCACGACTCACCATAGCAAAACTCTCTCTATATATATAGAGTTTTGCTATGATGAGTTGCACCAGAGGGTCGGTGAGTCGCGCTCAAAACTCTTAAATTTAGTTCAAAATGATCGATCCAAACCGTCCAATATGATCTCTCTATTGAAATCTCCATGCAGACCAAATTTTATATTTTTTTGAAATTTGTAAGTATTTTTTTCAGATTTTTAAAAACTGCTGTTTCTGAACGGTTCAGAACTAATTAGATTAACGATTTTCTAAAATTTCAAAAAATACTTAAAAATTTCGAAAAAATGTAAAATTTCGTCTGCATGGAGATTTCGATAGGGGGATCGTATTAGACGGTTTGGATCGGTCATTTTGAACTAGATTTAGGAGCTTTGAGCGCGACGCACCGACCCTTTGGTGAGTTGCAACTCACCATAGGAAAACTCTATATATATATATATATATATATAGAGTTTTGCTATGGTGAGTTGCAACTCACCAAATGGTCGGTGGGTCGCGCTCAAAACTCCTAAATTTAGTTCAAAATGACCGATCAAAACCGTCCAATAGGATCTCTCTATTGAAATCTCCATGCAAACCAAATTTTATATTTTTTTGAAATTTTTAAGTATTTTTTCGGATTTTTAAAAACTGCTGTTTTTGAACGGTTCAGAATTAATTAGATTAACGATTTTCTAAAATTTAAAAAAAATACTTAAAAATTTCGAAAAAATGTAAAATTTGGTCTGCATGGAGATTTCAATAGGGAGATCGTATTAGACAATTTAGAACGGTCATTTTGAACTAGATTTAGGAGTTTTGAGCGCGACTCACCGACCCTTTGGTGAGTTGGAACTCACCATAGCAAAACTCTATATATATATATATATATAGAGTTTTGCTATGGTGAATCGCGACTCACAAAGCTTTTGGTGAGTCGCAATTCAGGTCGTCCGATCCGCTTCAATATTCGTGCGATGGATTGGCGCTGGATCGATTAAATTTTTCCGTTACGTCTCTTTTCTTCTCCGGTCCCTTTGCTTTCTCTTTATCCCCCACCCTCTCTCTCTCTCACTCAGAACCTCTTCTATCCTCCTCGCCGTTTCTGCCTCAGCGCGAAGAGCATCAGCCCCTCAGAGACTTCCGCAGTCCGCACGCCTTGCCTCCTCAGTACGAAATAGGTTCTCAGCTCCTCAGCGCCTCAGCTAGCTCCGTAGTCCGAAACCCTAGAAAATTTGTGAGGGGATCGGAGAGCACCAGCGCCTCAGCGTGAACAGGTTCTCAGCTCCTCCACCTGCCTGTCATCCTCTGATCTGTTCTGTCTCTCTCTCTCTCCTCTGCACGCCTTCCCTCCTCTCTCCTCCTCTCAGAGACAGCGCATTTGATTTTTATGCTTCCTGAACAATACTTCTTTCCTGAACAATACTTTCTTTGCGAGAAACTAACAATACTCTCAGAGACAGCGCATTTGTCAAATCAAAGAGGAAATCCAATAGATAATAATTTTGATGTTGTACAATACTTTCTTTGCGAGAAACTAATTTGGCTGGTTTCGTCATTTTTTTAATTGGCGCTGTGGCTTGTTTCAATGTTAAATTATTTTTAATGTGAAGTCTACTGATTAATAAAGGAAGAAAAAGGCGCTTTTTTCAAACACTTTTAGTTCATGGAAACCTTGAATAGGTCGTGGAATTTATTTATTTATTCTTCTTATTTGTGACAGTTGAATTGGTATTGTTTTTCATGTTTGAATCCACATCTGAAATAAAATTAGTCAGCCAATGCATTTTCCTGTTTGGGACTTCACCATTTTAAATCTGATTGATATTTCATAAGGGGTTTCAATCTCAAAATTTTTGACGTTATGCAACATCGTGATGGCTAGAACTTCTAGGGCATTAGATATTAAAAATAATCATAAATGCAGGATCAGAACAGAAAGAACAATTGGTACCCCTTGCCAACCCTTTGTGAGAGGTGAAAATGCTAAGTACTGAAGTACGATGTGGATTGAAACTGATGTTAACTTCTAATGGATTGTAATGGATGAATGGATGTTAGTTTGTAATAGATGCTTATTTTAAGTACTATGTATTAGTTTGTAATTGATGTTAGCTTGCAAGTAACATATCTTGAAGCTCAATCGTGCATATTTTCTATGTGAACATTTTTATGCTATAAAAATAGTTCTTCAGAAATTTGTTTTGATCAAATTTAGTTGCTATAAAAACAGTGCTATAAAGCAACTTTAACATGGCTTCAAAAAGTATCTGTAACTATCAACTATCAATATTAACAATTGATCAGTACAGTATCTGTACCAGTTATCACAGATCCATTCAAAAAGTGAACTGCTATTATTGATTTGAGCAAAATTATCACAGATCCATTCAAAAAGTAAATAACAAATTAACAATCTCTTAACATAACATGGTATAGACAAATTATCACATACTACAAAAAAAAAAAACTTAAAAAGCTATTGAAATACCAACTTTTTCTATTTTCCTTGACATAAACTGTTGCCTATATTCCCCTAGATACTACCAATCTACATTTATTACAACTAATTATCTAAAATCAACTAAAACACAAGAACTGGTACCGTTGCTCCTTGGCAAACTGTCCATCTTTCCTAACACAGGTTTATTGAGAATTATTACAACCAGTAAAGATCCACACATAACAAAAGAATTTAGTTTCATGTTTTCCACAAGGTGCTCCTGAAACATCTTCTAGTAGGCAGCAATCATTCCTCGGAAGTGAGTGACATCTTTTTCTCCAAATGCAATGGTGAACCCTCCAACTAGTACCACTGCTTGTAGAGGAATGATGTCCCAATCTTGCAAGATCCAATTAGTGATGCAATCTTTGATCTCAGCTGTAGCTAAACATGCCCAATTAGGCCTGAATTACATATTGAAGCAAAATTCTCCGCTGTTGAAAATCAGAATTTATTTTTTTTAAAGGTAGGGAGATGAAAATCTATCCTTCAATTGAAAATAAAAAAAATTAACCAGCAACTACTCAATCAATGAACCAACAGAAATAAGCAACCTTTACCTAGATTGTGCTAATATATTTTCACACATCTAATTTGAGACAATATGGAAAATAACTGATGACAAATTAACGAAAAATGTAAAGTAATCAACACACAAATAATTAGTTCAGAGAGAGAGAACATGTTCATCAGTAATAAATTGTTTGATAAATCAACACACCAGATCGGGAAGGAGAGATAATCGTGCATCTAGAGAGAGAACCTGTTGAAGGAGTGTAAAAAATAAAGGTAAGGTGTGCGGTAGGAGAGAGGAGGAAGCAACAGTTTGAGCAGATGCACTCAGAGAGGTGACCTGAGGCTCCGATCTACTCGTTGATTTTCTAGGGTTTTGAGGAGAAGAGGAGGCGCCAGATCTGTGAATCAATTTCAAAGAGAGGAAGAGACCCGAAATAAAAGAGAGAAGGTAACGGAGAGAGACGTAACGGAAAAATTTAATCGATCCAGCGCCACTCCATCGCACAGATCTGCATGAATATTGAAGCGGATCGGACGGCCTGGATTGCAACTCACCAAAGGCTCTGTGAGTCGCGACTCACCATAGGAAAACTCTATATATATATATATAATTGAATTAGTATTTATCTCCTCTTGGTTTACACATGATATAGTCACATATAGTGTATTGCAAATGTGTCGTGTCGTGTCAAACACGCGAGTGTTAGAGCTCGTGTCGTGTCGTGTCGTGTTGACACGAGTTAATATTTTCAACATGTCGTGTCAAATGAAGGAATTGGTTAACATGGCACGCGTAATGACACGACACATCTAACACGACGTGTCGTGTTGACACGACGTGTTAAACGTGTCAAGCCATATTATAATTTATTCACTAAAAAGTCATTAACAAAATGTTTAAATAATTTTTAAAATAGAAAAATATAATAAATTAATGAAATTTCATATATTAAAATAAAAATTAATGATTGAGTCAAAAGATTATGAATAAAAAGTTATTAAATTTATAATATAAACTCAATATAATTTAATAAATTCTAAATAATAATATTTTTTATCGTGTCAACTCGTGTCACGTGCCGTGTCATGCCGTGTCACGTGCCAACTCGTGTCATGTTAAGACGTGTCAATGTCTGAAAATCTCCAACACGACACGACTTTGACACAACACGCTGACATGCATGTGTCTTGCTAATTCCATAGACGTGTCGTGTCGTGTCGTGTCGTTTCGTGTCAACACGCGTGCGTGTCGTGTCATTTTGAAAAACACTAGTCACATATGCATGCGCGATATGCTTGTGCTCAACTCAAAATCTTCCCTCTTTAGATAATTTGAAATGCAGAAAAGTCTTAAAATCAGTTCATTGAAATGTATCAACTTTTTATCTTCCGGACAAGTGTTTTTTCTTACTTCTAAATAATCCCTCGAGTGATTCAAATGAATTTTTATTTGAGATCATTAAATTTTGGCTGCTTGATGCTTGATATTTAACGATAAATTGATACTGGTTTTGTCCCTTCCCTATGTAAAATTAAGGTGTTTGTAATTTCTATTATTTAAAAAAAAAAGAATATAGGGGGCGTTTGGATGGGCTAGGAATAGCCTCTTTCTAGGAATAATTTCTTCCTAAACATAAATCTCTCTCACAAAGTTACACACTTTCCAACGTTTTAGTCCTAAAATCCTTATTCTTTCCTTATTCCCATACGATCCAAACGAGCCCTATACATAATTGCTGAATGCCCATACATAATTGCTGAATTTTGCTAAGTACAAATGTCAGCTTCATCGGACAAACAAGAGTATCCGCTTTTTCCAGATCTGCTACGCCCCCTCCATGTATCCATTTGTGTAAAATACTGTCAGTTACTGGATAATTTCTTATTTAATCTTCATAATGCTTCTTAATAGATCAAAATTCAAAACAAATATCAAAATAAAACCAAAAGATGTAATCTACATCATATTTTACATACACTCGTAAACTTTTATAACGCTTTAACTTTGTTAAACGAGCATTAATTAAGAACTTTTAAAGTGCACTGATATGAAAGATTTTTGAATGTTGATATTAAATGCTACAAATTCATGATAACATATATAGCCTGGGACCCAGAAAATGAAAGCAATAAGGCATTAATGAACAGATGATAGCATGTCTGGTTTGTCATTGTTATTGAAACAATAGTGTAGTTTGCAAGCTACAAAATCTAGTCCACAACACATTCATTCCATAGGTCCTATTTTCTTGTAAAATGCAAGAAACGCCTCACCCTGACATATGAAACCGAAAGAACATGTCAAATAAATTAATTAAAGTTCTTATGTTTGGGTCCAACCAATGGTCTTTTTTGAAGTTAATAATCCCTTGTGATTTTTATTTCATTTTGACATACGCTTCTGCGTTGGATCAAGTCCATGAATGTGAATAGAAAACTGACCCAATACCCATACCCATGAGGTCCAAAATAGACTCTCTCTCTCTCTCTCTCTCTCATAGATGGGTTGAAATGAACCATGATATTGCATTTTGTACATTTCGTTTAGGTTGTGTGTATTTAATGATGGTTTTTGGTAAAATTGAATTTTCTTTTATTGTTTTTATTTTATTTAGTTTACTGAAATTATTGGCTATACTCATTGGTTAATTTCACAAAAGAGGATGCGATCTTCCATAAATTTTGTAAGCGTTAAGAAAGTTACGTCGAAGAGATAATATTTCTTAAAATAAAAAATCAAAATCAAAATTGTGCTTCCTAATTTACGTTCTTAGAGGAGGTGAATTTTTTAACTCTGCATTATCTGATGTTTCAATTATCCTTTCCTCTCCTACATTTTGCTCCCCTCATCTTCCCTCTAATAAATGTTGTAAAACACAACCTAAAATGTATAGAAGAAAAAAAATGCGAGGTAATAAAACACGTACGTAGATGACACACACACACACACACACACACACTGACACACTGACCAACCTAAAGAAACAAAGAAAAGCCAGTAAATTACATCATTCGCATAATGAAATTTGTATTTTGTAGGTTCATGATTTCATATGTCACTTATGTTAGTTAATTTTCCTTTGTAGGTTAAAGTTCATCTTTCTTATTTAAGAAAGAAAAAGGTGTTCATGTTCTTTTGTTTTAGGGGGTTTGGTTGGTCAAAGAACTGCTCTCTGGCAGGTTTTCTGCTGGTCTGCTCTTTGATCCGATACTTAAATGCTCTTTATCTTTTTATCAGTGTCTTTTTATATTTGAACCCTCTTTTTTCACAAAACATATACATCCCACACCAACATATCTGTAGGATCCATATATCCTCTGCAGCCGTAAAAAGGCTGCAGAGTGCAGTTGTTAAATCCGGTATGTCCCTTCGCAATCCAACGGTTAAGATTAATGATTCGTACAAATCTCAACATTGGACTCGTTTGGATCGTATGGGAATAAGGAAGGAATAAGGATTTTAGGAAGAAAATATTGGAAAGTGTGTAACTTTGGAAAGAATTTGAATGTTTAGGAAGAAGCTATTTTTCTTTATTCTCAAAACATCCAAACACAACCATTAATCACATAATATTCATCATTAATCGGACGAATTGAGAGCTGGAGAGGATATTGTTCTCATATCTGTATAGCAAAAATCTGTTGTAAAAGAATCATCCAAATTGCTATTCGACTATCCGTCAATATCTTTCAGTTTAGTTTTTCAATGTCATTATATTTTTACTTAGTTCTATTTTATCCCTATTGATAATTTGATAATGAATAAATATATTATCCGATGTACTGTTTGTTTTCCTTATTCTACAACAATGTAATCTGATAGTGATATGATATATGCTGTGTTTTCCGTGCAGTCATTTTCTAACCTTTTTTCAACAAAACGTATACAAAAAAGAAATAATCGGATAATAAACGAAACAGGAAAAAATTAGATAGTGATTTTCTTAATTTTCATCCGTGCAAATACGAAGTGGGAAAAAGGAACCTTTATCTGCAGAAATTTGAAGAATAAAAAGGGCATGCTGTAAGTAGTAAAACATAGGTCAGTTAGTAAAGTTTATTCACAGCTAGTAAAGGTTCATTCCTCCCCCTAGCTTTTCCTGAAGTAGCATTATGTTGATTTAATATTGTCTAAAGTGAAATATTAGGTAACTTTCCTTATTCCAGATAGAATGTATAACCGAAAGACAAAGATAAATATTTCCAGAGGGTCAAGCTACATGTCAACGCACTTTCTTATATTTATATATTTTTTATACTTATTAATTATTATGAACAATATTTGTTAAGTCCATGTTCGTACAAAGTTGCAACCAGTGCTAAGTTAGGAAAAATTTTAATGAGGGTCGATAAAATTTACATTATTTTTTAGTTCTCGCTTGTCGACATTTTTTTTTTAAAGATAAATTGGGGGTCTAAGACATTCAACTTATTTTTTTTAATTTAATGTCTATGAAAGACCTCCCAACCGGGTTTCGAACCTGCGACCTTTTACTCAAGGTGCATTGCTCTTTGCCACTAGACAAAGAGCTGGTTCTTTAGTTAATTAATCGTACATTTAGTTAATTAATTTGTCGACATTTAGTTAATTTATTTGTTTGTTGTCATGTAATTTGGTAATCGTACTAAATAACTTTTGACATTTTATTTTATTAATCTTCTCTGCAATTGGCAACTTGCCAATAAACCTTTGAAAAAACAAAACTCTGTAATAATAATTATATAAAAGGGGATGATTTATAGCTAATGGCCGGTCGGCAATTAATAAATGACCACATTGTTATGGGCTCAAATATGTTTTCTTACAAAATTACATCTATATATATAATACTAAAAATAATAGAAAAATATATGTAATTTGAAAATATATATATATATATGAAATATCCCCCATTTTAACTACTAAATCCACCTATGCCTACAACATATTCTTATTTTTTAGTTCTATATAATATTAATTTGCTGCCATGCGCATCATTTTTACGACATGTTCGTGCAACAGGGACAACCACCCCAACTTTTGCAGCATCCCCCAGCATAATTTTTATAACATAACAATTCACAAAACCTTCACTTAGCAGCCGCTGCTAAGGTCTCTAAAAAAAAAACAATTCACAAAACCAACACACAGAAGATTTAGAAAAGAACAACAATGAATTAATCATCACACTCGCCAAGGTTACCACTAATCCGAGTTTTCTGCTAATAAAAAAATGCCGTGTTCTGTGTTCTATTTTTTTTTTCTTTAACTAATCTCGACAATAATTTAAACAGCCGAAAAAATTGTAAAAATTCCTTTAAAAGCACGTTTGGTTATTTTTTTTTTTTCTTATAAGGACCAAGATTTGATGCAAGCACAGAAACAACACACGCTTAAATCAGTTAAAATAACGTTGCTCTGTTCATTTTTGCCTCGACTTTTTCAATCAAAATACATTGCGCAGCACATTTATTAAGAGTAAATATTATTTGTTGTATTTACTTTTAGCTCAATTTGAAATTTTGACTCATAATTCGTGCACCAAACTCCAAACATCATCGAATGAAAAACAGATCAGTGATAGAAATTTCACATAATGGCACAAAGCATTAGTCCTGAGTACATTACACATCAAAAGGGTTATTAATGCAAAATAAAATATAAAAACAAAGTTACATTTCACCACACAAACTACCAACAAAATCGTCACTAATACTACAATAAAACACAAAGCCGATTTGTATCTCTTTCCTCTCCTAAATATTAACTAATAACAAGAATTACTTTCCATTCTACTAACAAGAAAATAATATAACTAACTTTTTCAAAACTAAAACAACACTTTAAAACACAGCAGGAAGGGGATTTAGAGGAAACAAATCATGCAACTCCTCAAAATAATCATTATCCTGCCATGTCTCCGGTCCCGGTCCAAAATCCAATCCCCACGACCAATCAGAAGCTGCCGCTTCACCCGTGGATGTTTCTTCAAATAGCAACCTCGGCTCCGACATGTCGAAATCCAAGAAGTCACCATACATTGGCAGGTCAAATTCCGGAAGTAGCTCTTTCGGTAACTCCATCCCCGTACTTGAAGCAGCCTTGATTTCTTCTGTTGGTTCCAATTTTTCTTCAGCAAGAGAGCATGATGATTCAACCTGAAAGTGAACAAGTTTAGCACACTATTTCACTGATTAAAGCCTTGTAGTTGCAATACTAAACATTGGTTATGTACAAATGAATTTCAGTATTGTGTCAGACTGCCAGTTGATCCCAAAAATATTCCCTATCAAGTAATTTCTGATTTGGGGCTAAATCAGAGGTTAATCATGGTCAAACTTGAAAAGATGACAACCTAACCCCACAAGGAAACCCTACCATAACGTCTACTTTGACTGTACCACCTCCACCAAAAAATCACAAGCTGACATATTCAGAAACCAAAAGTTGGTACGGAGAATTTTATTTGGTACCATACTCAAACACACTAATATTAACAGAAGATACTACAACATAGAAAGCAATCATACTGGTACCAACAAAATATTTTGAACCACAATACCTTTCTAAGCACTGATTTAGGAGAAGAGAGACCGAAATCCTTTGGAGAGTCCTCATCTCCTGACCCTGTCTCACACTCCACTGTCTGCACAGGCACCGCCACAGAAGACCCGGTCGACCCAGCTGGGAAATTAGTCTGCGCTGTGGGTCCCCTCAGCTGAATTGCAGCCGAATCATACACCAAAGCCGCCTCCTCAGCCGTGTCGAATGTACCAAGCCAAACCCTGACACCGCGAGATGGGTCGCGTATCTCAGCCGCAAACTTTCCCCACGGCCGTCGCCTCACTCCTCTGTACTTGGTACTTCCCACATGCTTAGTTTTGTTCTTGGTTCTCTGAATTGGTTTCTTTTTGGAGGTTTTTGAACTGGAAGTGGTGGTTTGGAGCCCGGAGGTAATTGGAATGTGCCGCACCGCCTCACCGACACGACGGCGACTGGACACGCCCGGTGACTCTGTGTCGGACGTGTCGGTAGCATCCGGGTCACTCCAAAAGATGCGCAAGGTGCGAGCTTTCGCCATTGGAGATGTCAGAGACGGTGAGATTACCGCCCCTGAGTGTTTTTAATAAAAGGTGAGATCAGATGGTGGTAGCAGAGGAATAAAGGAAGAAGCTTTAATGGAAAGAGGTAGAAAATATGCAATAGTGAAAGTGGTTGAAAGTAACTACACAAGCTAAGCTAAGAAAGAATCTGGGGAGGTGTATTAATGGAAGCAATAAAGAGAGAAAACCAAGAGAATGAGATCAACTAACGGTTTTGGGAATGAGAATAAGAAGAAACACAGAACAGAGCAGAAGCTCTTGCTGGTGAGAAGAATTTCTTTTGGGTTTTTTTGTAGTATTTCAAAGAGAAATGGAAGGTTTTGGTGGGGTTTTAGAGAGGTTTCTATGGGGATTGAGAGTAGTGCTAGTAGTAGATAGAGAACAGAGGAGATTAAAGATGAGAGAGGAGAGAGAGATGAGGCGAAACGGTCGGTATTACTTTATAGAAATTCACCCGACAGAGTAAATGGGAACCCACGCCCGATAAGGATTTTAATATTTACTGCTGACTGCTCTGTGTTCAGTCGCTCACGATCTGTTTTACTTTACCTCTCCTCTCTGTCCTCTGTCTCGCATTTACTAATCCGCAGAGCGGTTCACGTTTTAGATTGGGTTAGATCTGAGGAGGTTTACGTGAGGCGGGTTGGAATAAACGTGCATTGACTCGCCACGTGTAGATGTACACGAGGAGGGTAATGTCGCTGGATATAGCCAACTGTTTTCTGATCCGCTCTGTGGTCCGCACAGTAAACAGCATTTTACGCTGAGCAGACCAATAGACAATAGTAGAAGATCGAAAGGCGGGAACGCTCCGCTTTGGAATCATCCTTCTCCTCCGTTCTATTTTTAAACGGACACATCCATTTAATATGTACTAGGTTATGAAGTGCAGATTTAATTAATGGATATGTCCTTTGAATATGTTCATGGAGGGGTTTGTTACGAGAAAGAAAAGAAACAGAGGAGAAGAGGAACAGAGTACGGAGGCGAGTTGCAGCTGAGGATGCACAAAACCCGAAGGGAGGTGCCGTGCCGTGGTTGGACGCTTCCGGATCGTATGCAATCTCTTGCTTTATCGTCTTTCGTGTAAAAAATTGAATTTTGAGATAATTTCTGTACGGTTGCCGCGTTTTAAACGTAATTATTATTCAAATTTATTAGAGATGGCCATCCTCAGTGTATGTATGTTAGTGAACAACTGAACAACTTGACGGAATTTTGTTCGTAAACTTTAGGCAAAAAGTTGTTATCATATCATTAAAATGATATTCAAATTATTGCTTTGTTTCAATTGACGAAAAAGGGGTATGAAATTGTTACGTGCAATTATAATTTTTTTCGAAACGTTTAAAATATTTAAGTCCTGATCAAAATATTTTTTATGTGAGATTTCATTTCATTTTATTTCAATGGAATTGATTTCGAGGGATTTCGTTAGATCTAATCATATAGAAATTCCGATCAAATGATGTCAAAGTCGTTCATTTTGATCAAAAAATTTCTAATGAAATGAAATCCCACTTTAAAAAAGCAGGATTTTGATCGAGGCCTTAATGGTATATCTAAAAAAATTACGATAAGTATATATTTTTAACTCAATAGCATAGAAAAACAAAAATGTTTTTAGTTTTAAATGAGAACAAGGGGAACTGTAAACATGTATTTGCATTACTCCATGACTTAGTATATTTAAAATATTCAAATTTAATGTTTTTTTTGTTGGAGTCGTCATGTATTACAAAAGAACAAACATAACGTGCACAAATAATGCTCGTTTGAAGTGCGCAAAGAAGACTGATGTACTTCTTGTGTGTGGTTAGGATGCTAGCCGGTTTTTGTTGGGAAAGTAAAAAATTATTAAATAGTGTGCACAGAAGTGGTATTAGTCAAACTAGACTCTTAACTTTACTTTTATGGAACTAGCTATGTTATGTAATTTAATGTTTCAGTAGTATATCTTTTGCACTGATTAATGTAATTTTGACGCTTGAAAAATTGAGAGTTCCATTTTAATAGTTTTAGTGACTCGAAATCTAAAACTCCAATATATTAAACTAAAATTGTTACATTCGCCCAATCATAAAATTTGCAGCCATTTTGGTTCTGTTTCAATGAATAACAAGAGCTTATAAAATGCACTAATATGAACATGTTCTCGACTATAATATTTTAGTTTATATATCTTATTAAAATGCCGAAATATCGTGATTTTTATGTGTTAGTATGAAAATATATAGCTCACATCTAGTGATTTATATATAGGCATTTGATTATGATACGTAACATTATAAATTTCTCGAATTAATTAGACGATATTTTGTTTAATAGATATGATATTAATTTTTATTTCTATTAAGATACGAGATTCAGACTTATTGTATTTACAGTCACTCAAATTTATATATTTTTTTTAAAACAAACTATTATAATTTAATTAAGATGTTTACACCGATCAAATTCATATTTTTACTCTAATAAAATTTTTTGACTTGTAATGAACGTGATTTTAAAATAATTTTAGTATAAACTCAAACAATAGTTCATTTTAAATTATTCACCTTTTGATAATTTATCTTAGGACGATGCGGAAATAAGTACTGCATTATTAACTCATAGTTGGACTTTACTTCTTAAATCATACATATTTTGGGAAAAGAGTCCAAGAATATAAATAAATTTGATCCTTCACGATATGAAAATCAAAGACAGATATACTACTTTAGTTTATCTGAATTCCAATCTAAAATCAACAATCCATATTTACTTGATTTTTACTAGATCCGACAATTGGAGTCTGGACACGAGGCCAAGTGACCAACCGTTCCTAGTCTTCTACACACCAATAGATAGATAAAGCCACACCAAAGATGCAAAGAAAAATGCAACAGAGGATCAAGACATTCCTCGTGGAGTGGAGCCCGGTCACGTGAGATAACTCGACCGGTCGTCAGTTAAACCGGGTCAAAAATATCCGGTCAAATCCTTGGGTTAAGCACCTTGTCAGAAAGGTAGTGCCTGGATAATAAATTCTATTTGGACCAAGTCTATTATATTAAACGTGAACCATCCAGTACTAAAACGTCAATCTTCCTCTCATGTATCATTTAATTGTATTTAATGCAGAATTTGAAGTCCATTTAATTTTCTTAATCAGTCTGAAAGTTAATCAACTTGATGTACCAACCATAGATTAGCATAAAGTGGTTCACTCGGTGCACAACCTTTAGAAAAAAAAACCTCTGACAAGTGATGACGTGGCGGACATTTATTGGGTATTTGTTCTTTAGGTATGTAGCCCTGCACGAGGTTGTGAAATGGAGTAAAAGGTGAAAGTAGGAGAATGTTAAGCAAATAAAGCGTACTGGGTCGGATCTTTTTTAGGAATATATAAAACAAAACAGACCACACGGTAAAAAAGGGTCCATGAACAAACGGTCACTGACAGAAAGGCTCCATGACATACAAAGCTTTGTCTTGGAATTACTATTGCTTTTTTTGAACTTTCTTTTTAGGCTTTTTAACCTAAGTTTCTAATTTTGTAAATTTGAAAATTTTTGAAAGAAAGATGGGTTAAACCTTCTTTTAGTGATGTAATATAATTAATTACTCTAACTGTCTAACTGTGTTGTACAGTAATTTTGAATGATATAAAGACAATAAGTATTATTGAAAAGAGAGATGAAGGTAATACATGATTCAAGAAAAAGTTGAATTAGATTTCAGTATTTAATCGGTGTGATTTTATGCAACCTACTTGTCGTTTTCTTGTTGTCACAATCTATTGTTAGCTTCCGAGACTCTTGTTGTCATAATCAATTTTGAGCTTCCAAGACTTCAATTATTTGTGTTTTCATTAATTAACTCGTTTCATTCTTTTTTTTGACAAAAACAAGTTCATAGAGCCATCGCTTTCATTTCTATAAAGGGCTAGAAATTTATTCATATTTGTGCTTGTACTTTGTGTTCTAATTACCTAAGCATTGTATTCTTTTCTTTTTAGTTCTTGAGTGAAGATGTTAGATGGCATCATGGCACATATCCTCGACTGACCATAAATAAAGTTTGATCATAAATTCAAAACACGAAAAGTTTACAAAATCTCTACGATTTATTTTTTTATATGTATCAATGAAAATGTTATGCTCGTGCACTAATCTAATTTTGCTTGTGCACACAACTCCTTGCAAATTGCAGATGGAAAACTTTGCAAATTTTTTTATGCTTTTCTTAATGATGGTTTCTTACAGTAATTCAATGACAAAATGAAATAAATTTGTCTCCTGGATCAGATTCAATCTGTCGCAAACTCCATATATTTGATTCATATCAGCAACTCAAAACACAGGTTGCTCACTTGGATTGAATCCAAAATACAAATATTTTCAGACTTTACATGAACAATAAGTATGCCAAGTATGTGAAAAGACCGAAAAGGCCGATGAGTTTCGGGGTGGTTACATGGGCCCCACTAGCAGCCATAGCATGGTCACCTACTGTGACATTGATTTTTAGCTTCTGGCCCGCTTCGCAGTGTAAACCAATGCTGTCATAGTAGTAATGCATCCCGGGCTGCGTTAGGTTTATAAAGGCGGGGCCGATAATCCAGCGGTTCATGACATGGCGATCATCACAATTGTCGAAATCTTCCTTCGTCACTTGCATGATGTTGTAAACAGAGGAGTGGAAGAGGAACACTGCCAATCAATGTAAGCAAAAAAGTTTAGAGTGCTTATTACATCGCACTTTTGTTGCATTGCTGGTAATCATCCAACGAAGCAATAGTAATGATAACATGAATAATGACAACAATGAAATATTGTTTAAAAAGAAAATTGTTCGTTGGTTTTCCTGTCACATTTTCTTTACCAGAAACCAGAATAAGATGTTCAAAAAACATTGTCATATGCGGTATGCACCAAAATAAATAAATAAATAAACAGTAGGTAAATAATTTTCAAAAATTCAATGAAGCATGAGGTTTCATTTCCTCAAGTACAACTCACTCAATTTGTCACCAACTGTGAATTTCTTTTTGGCGGCCCACTCGTCGTAGAAGGTAGTGTTCGGGGGAGTAAACCATCCCTTGGCTCCTCCAACAATGTGAACGACATGCGACGGCTGAGCTGTGGAAGCCACCAACAGGCAGCTAATGGATGCTAAGACAAGTAAAATTTCTTTTGCCATTTTTCTCTTTTTTGTCAATTTCCTTTGTTCATCCAAGGCAAAGGATGTTGAGTTGGAGGAGACCAGAACAAAAGATATTAAATGACGTATAAAAGAAAAGAGAAGACATCCATCAATTGTGTTGGTTTTTTCTGTTCCACTGATCTATTTCATGTTTACTAAATATAGCATCGGTTACTGTCAGGAATTTATGCGCTAATTGGCACATCAAGCTAGCCTATTTGTGGTTAATATTAGATGTAGTTTTACCCCTTTAAGCTTGGATGATCTGCACCTTGTGGTTTTCATTACTGTATCGTTTATTCCCTAGTGACTGCAACTTTCTGTTGATTTCTTTTCTTCAAAATGAATAAAAGCATTCAAATTAATTGAGTCTTTTACCTTTTCATATTTCAATTTATTTTTTATGATATACTGCTTGATTTCTTTGTGCAATGGTACGTGTAAGATTAAGATATATACACATGTTAAAACTTAAAAACTCTATGTATTTTAATGTATTTCCTAATTCAAATTGCACATTAATTGAAAATTTTGTGAGCATATCAACCATCGTTAATTGAAGATTAGTTGAAATTAAGAATGCTTGCAATTTTGAATTTTCTAAATTTATTTGCTATGTGCATGCCGTGACAATGTTAGGAGAGTGGCCAAATGTTTGAGAAAAGTTTCATGTACTGCTACCCGACAAATGGAAATTGTTAGGCGTAACTCGTAAGAAATAGAGCACACTAATCAGAGGGAATATTTCCTTTAATTTCTTTTTTCGAAGGCCTGTTGGCTAGCTGCCAACGGCAAAATTAATTAAATAAATAAAAGTTCAGAGTACAAAGTCAAAACAGACCAGAGAAGAGAAATCAAAACAAACAATCGTAGCCTAGAGCTTTACAAAGTAACGACTTTAACGGCCAGTAGCGTTGCCAGTCAATCACCCAACTCCTGTTCTAATTCCTTTGGGGCCGTTTGGATGAGTTGGGAATTGGAGGAATTTCCAATTCCAAGCATAAATTTTATTATAAACAATTCAACCTCTTCACAAAGTTACACACTTCCCAATAAATTTATGCCTAGGAATAGACTATTCCCCAAATTTCTAACCCATCCAAACGGCCTTATTAATTTCTTACTTCATCCTTTTCCCCCTTACTACCTAGCACCCTCAAATTCATGACAAACATGATTTAGCGACAAGCGGTTTGATGCTTAAATTTGACGCACTTATATTTTTTTAGCAACAAGTTTTGATATATATATACTTTGAGGCACTTATATTTTTTATTTAGCAACTAGCGTTGTACTTTAACTCGCTTATATTTTTCTTATACCACTGGGTTTTCACTTTGAGCAGCACGATAAATTACCCCAAAAAAAAAAAAAAAAAAAAAAAAAAAGAACAAGGTTCAGCATGTACTCTCAGAATGTCAACGACTTAATATATGTTCATTGAATATATCAGAAAATCAGCGTTTTAACGTTGGCCATTATATAAAAATACCAATTGCGTTATTGGCAACATACACTCATACACTGCTTGAATTGCAGGACCAGATTAAGTTGACAAATTTGATCTATATTTTTAATGCCGATTGCCTTTTTCTTTTTATTTTGAAATGTTATATGCGAAATAAGCTAAAAGTCATTGTTAGTATAGCCTGTGGTATGAAGGACTACTATTTTTGACATCATCTTTTATAAGAAGGCACTGGTCTATAGGGGGTTAGAATCTATTGACGACGTTTTATTTGGACTACTTTGACAACGTTTTCTTAAATCAAGAAAGAAAATTACAAAAGAAACTATAGACATATTGTAAGCCTTATAGATTGGTAATGCATTAAGTTCTATGTGTTTAAGCGTCATTTGATATTTCAGCAAATATTGTAAAATTTGAATCGTTGTAATTTTAAGCTCGTTTCATGATCAATAAAGTTTATAGTATGTTTCGTCATATTTTATAATTATTTACTATTTTTAATGATCATCAAAGTTACAAAGAAAATGAAACATATTAATGAGTCTCCAACCAATATTTATGTGGAGTTCATGTTTTAATTCCTCTAAACCTTGAGTCCTTGACGCAAAAATGTGACTAAACAGGAGGAACGATTCATTAGAATAGGCCCAATTTAATAAGGATTTAGGGTCCAACGAACCAAATAACAATGGGCTATTTAAACCTGATCCATTAGCCCTAATGAGGTTTTCCTTTTTAATAACTGATTAATTAAGAATTTAAGATGCTCTAATTCTTTGTGAAAATCACCACCAGTAATGAGACTTGAACAACTTTGGCCCTGATCAAAATCCCATTTTTTTAACGTGGGATTTCATTTCATTTCATTTCGTTAGAAAATTCTTAATCAAAATGAAGGGATTTGGTGTCATTTGGTTGGAATTCCCATCTAATTAGATCCAACGAAATTCTATAAAATCAATTCAAATGAAATGAAATCCCACGTAAAGATCATTTTGATCAGGGCCTTTGTGCGATCAGCTCTTTCGGGCTATTTCGATGTTGTAAGACGTCTTAAATTGTTCTTTTTTTTCCCGCCTTGAAAAATTTTATGAAAAATGGCATATAGTTTCAACGTGATGTTTTGACAGAAAAAATTTTACTTTTTAGCTCACAGGACCTCCATTCGAAAAGTTGAAAGTTGAGAGACGGAATCATTGAAATTGGTTTGGAACCCTCAAAATTTTAACACCAGGTTTTGATTTTAGACATTAATTGCCAAGCAGAATTGAGGCGTAGAAAATAATTTGAAAGCAGTATATTAACTTTTGCAGAAATAAATTGCAGAAACTTAATTTGTGAAGCCCTTTTGTGCAAACCAAATCAGACTGCATGATCTGTAGATGCAGATACGAACTTGCAAAGTTGGATAGAAAAAATTAATGTACAGGCGTACACACGCAACAAACTATAATCATGCACCAATTAATATATATATTGCATTAAACGATTGATGATGTTTATCAACCCATTCTTCTCTCTTTTCATAAATGTAGCAAATTAATTAATTAAATGCAAAACTGCTTAAATTATATGAAAAGTAAGCACACAAAAGTTTAGCGAATCCTCATAAAAAAGGCAACTGAATTATAACAAAATTTGTACATTAAGATGTGATTCATACGTATTTCAAACAAGCGAAAAAAAGGGGGACAAACAATCCACACGCTGAAGATACGACCATGTACAGAGAGCAAACTGATCAACCCGTAATACTCCAACTGTACTTAAATTAGCTGTTGATTAAATATAAAAATCTAGAAGAGGCTTGTAGAAGAGGAGGTGCCGAGAGGGTGGATGAGATACGTCAAGACCAACGCCACCAACATCAGCACGTATGCAATTCCCTGATCAACCGCTGTTCCTATATTCATTCATTGACCCGAAGATTTCGACATGAGAAATAATTAATCAAGGATTGGTATCAAACCTTAATATAATTAATCAAGCCTTTCTATACTAAATACAGAAACGAAATAAACAACATGATAATCAACATCTAGATATACAATAATAATATCGCATGTTGAATATTCGAATTAATTTACTCTGTTTTGGCTGTTGATAACTGAAATCTGGCATATTGTTAGGAAATACCTTCTAAATATGGCACCCTCAGCTACCTTTACCAGCTGACAAATATCAATGTCAATTATCGTTTCAAGATTTCTCAAAATAAAATAGAATTGCTTAATTATGTTGACTGCCATATGAAGATTAAGGATGGACCAACTTACTGCAATCATATCAAATTGCTTTAGTTATAATTGCTTTCTCCAATTCCATCAGCAAGGTTGTCAGTTATTTTTTTCCACATAACAAGACCAGTGATCAGAAATATAAGCCCAACATTTCGAACACATGGTTGTGGAATATTTCTTACTATATATATATATATTGAAAATTGAAGCCTAAAATCTTTTTTATGCCTCCTATAAAGATAGTGGAAAATGCCTCCTTACCAATTTTGTTTATGGATTCTTTTTTTTTTTTCGATAGAACTAGATAGCGGCTATCTAGGATTGTTTATGGATTCTTTTTGGGTGGCATTTCTGGATTTTAGTTAGCATCCCTCTAATAAATTATTAGAATTGGAAAAATGTGAAACCAAAAAAAAAATGGAAATGGAAGTTACCATCACTTGTAGCGGCTGGTGCAGGAGCCGGCGCCTGAGCCTGCACAGCCGGCAATACCAACCCGAGTATCAAGGCCAAGACGGCCATGGTACGCAAGGATGACACTCTCTTCATTGCCATTTCTCTCTCTACCTTCACCTTCACTAAGAGCCGAAGATAGAGAGAGGGAGAGAGCTTCTATGTTTTTGTCCCCCTTTTATTTAATTTCCTCTTGAATTTGAGAGGAAACATTAATTTTCATTTTATAAGTTGATGGCAATATAGCGAGAGAGAGGCCAGATAATACGGAAGGTTTGTTATGGGGCCAACCTTACTTTACGGGGCCCACCCATGTGTACCGCCGACCAGGCCCGGTACACTAACCAGCCTGTTAGCAAAATGTCAGTAGACATGGTCTATGTACTTTAATAAACCATAGTCACTGACATATGGTTAAATATTTGGGACCAGATTTATTGCTTTCTGTGAACTTAATTAAACCATGTCTATTAATCAAACATGCATGTTCATGTTCTATATTAAGCCATAATATTAATACAATAGTAGGCTGGAACTCTCAATGGTTGACAAGTGTGCAGTGTCTATCTGGGTCCTTGATTTTGCTTTAAGGTTTTGACTTGACAGGTTGGAATCTTGTGGTATCTTCTCTGGTTGTTTGATCAAATTACTGTTTCAATATAGGGTTGGTATTGCTCTGATAATTTTGCTAGCTGGAGGCTGATGTGGCATGAATCTAAAATTTTAGATTTTACAAGCACACAGCGAAGATTATGTATCATTGATGGTTGGTTTAGCATTACCATAAAAAACAGAGCGATGCTATTCATGAGTTAACAATTTCTGTTTCAACATATGTAAGAAAAAAAATATTTTGTCAGTAATTTCCCTCAATTTATTTTGAAAATTTTCTTTTCTTTCTTTTTTTTTATATTATTTTTTTCCGTCCATGTGGATTCGAATACTTTTCTGAACAACTCTTAATGCAGTCAAGTGAAGAAGGTATTCCTATTTTTGTTTTTAAGCTCCTGATGTCTGGTTAGTTGCATGATATTATGTTAAACACAACAACCGTAATAAGGAACCATGTGCACAACATCAAATCAGTATCATTACCTCAACCACCAAATTCATTGTTAGTTTGTTACCTTTTGGTTAGTCAAACTATAACTATAAGCGGTGTCAAATTCCATGGAAAATTAAAGTATTTAGACAAAAAAAATGTCAAATATATGGCTAATTTTGGGCCTAGTCTGATTGGCCCATTATTTGTAAAATCCAGCCTATTGGACAAAGGCTTTTTGAAGCTGAGTGTCATCTTGATTTCAAACTTACAAAATACTTTCCTGGGTTGAACTAGAATCTCAATGACATCTAATTGTAATTCAGGATATTTTTCACCGCAAATTAACTTCGTTCCTATTGGATCTAGCCTCCCTTTGGTAGGTACAATCAATATGCAAATGCATGATCTAGTGGTTCTTGAATAATATTCAACTTTCTTTTCTTTACATTGTTGGAGTTATCACTTATCAACTCATTATTTCAAATAGATTCAAATTGCATATATTTGTGTGATCATCTCTGATATTGCTTTGAAGAGTTTTTTAGTCTCAACTTCCATAAATAATATAAGAGACAGCAAAAGTAAACAAAACCAAAAGGAAAAAACAGTAAATATCAGACGACATTAATACTCAAAACTAGCAAAAGCTGATCTATATTCAAGTCTAGTAGTTAGGTTATTTGTTACAGTTAACAGGTACATATGCTCAGCCTCTCCTCTAGCACTATCTCTAGAATTCAATTATTACTATTTTTTTTTTAATTTTAACATATTATCAAGAATGTGTGTATTTCATGTGCACCAAGTCGTCCATGCATCACAATTAATAGATTGGCAAATATCTATACTGCTAACAAACCAGAGAAAAGAGTAATGGGTGATTATTTGTAACATAACATTATCAAGTTTAACTTTGTAAGATTGAAAATAAAAGGGGGTAATTGCAAGTTAGAGTGAGATCAAATAATGGAGAGTTTATGTAGTTAGACAAGATTAATTTGGATGAAACTGCATAGCTTAATTTTCCTTGGTTGAACTCTAACAAAATGGACAACAAATAGCAATAACTAGTTCTCACAATTCTCAGAAAAGGTGTAATTGTGTATTAGTAATTCCTGGTTATCAAATTTTAATTACAAAGACGTTCCATAACTACAGGGGTTAACCTGCGCATCTCATCTCTAACCAAATCTCTGAGGACATAATTCTGAAAATTCCCGAACTTGAAGCCTAGATAAGAGCTAAATGATGTGTAAATGAGTAAATCTCTTCAGTTGTTGAATAACTGAATATATAATGAAAAATGTTAATGTCGAACTAGTTTTGCAAAATTTTATATAATTATCAAAACGACAAAAAAGCTGATGCAAAGCATTGAACAACAAAAATGCTAAAAAGACATTAGTATAAGCCTCTTAATACTTGGAAGTTATCTAAACGGCTCGTCAATATCTACTATCTAGGTATATGAGATATGAGCATCTTCATAATCATACCAAGCAAGCACCAGTACTAACAAGTAACAACTTAAATAATACTCATGACAAAACTTTATAGGAACAAATTGAGATTGACATGTAACTTATTATCACTTATATAAATGGATGTGTACGACGATAGGAAAACCGAATCAATTATATATCTATCATCTATGTTTGTTTGGGTATTGCATTGCATTGTTTTTTGACTCTGAATTGCTATGTTTGGACAATATCCCCTGTCATCAAACTGACAAAAAAAAGGGTCAAATCATCAATTCATAACCCCATAAATCCAAAGACAGCACCTCAGATCCAAACACAATGCTGCAAAAAAAGGCCCAAACAAACATCTCTCAAATTAATATTCAAAGTTTAGAGCTGCAGATTGATCCGTTGCTTACTTTAACGACTGTTGGGGTCGTCCAGCAGAAGGCACCAATGGCGAATCGTCGCTTCTCCTCGATATTCCCATTCGTTGGCAATCCGTACTGAATGAGCAAGCAGTCGAGCTTCCACTCGGGCATGTTCTCATACTCTTCCCTCGTGTATCGGGGATAGTGCAACGGCATCTGGAAGTGTTCATAGCACCTCTCGGGCACACCATTGTGAGCCAAAGGTCGGATCTGGGTTGGCTTTGCAGGCTTGACAGGTGGGAAGATGGTTTCTACTGATTCCATTAGTTGATTTCTGGGTTGGTTTGTTTTGCTTGTTTTACTTTTTGGGTTCTAGATCTTTGATCAGAGAAAACTAGACAGGTTGAGCTAATTAGCTAGGGTATTTGTGTTGAGATCATGGTATGTTAGTGGCATTATATATACGAGAGGAGGAATCTGGAAAGGACAGGTAGGCACTCCGGCCTGAAAGGATTGTTTGGTTAAAGAAATGGTCAACCATATTTACAGATTTATCACTTTGTTAGCAAGAATTGGCGCAGGGTAGATTTGTCTCTCTTACAAGAGAATTTTAAGTTCTGGGCCCACCTGTCAGGTACATGGAGTAGCCTGTGCAAATGTAGATATTCCTTTTGTTGGCATGTTTGTCGATTGCTTGGATTGAAGAAACCAGGTGGAGAATACGTGGAATTCATAAATTAATGCTGGTAAGAAAAGCTAAGGGCATGCATTCATTTTGTTGGCGATATGCGGTGCACTAAGTATATATATTGAGATTTTTTTTTTTTTCTCATTGCCACAGAAAATTATTGGCTTATTGCTGATTTGAAGAAATGCCCAGATGAAACAGTTCCACGTTCTACAATTGTTTTTGTACATTTTGGTGATGTGAATCCAACGGTTCCTGTTTTGATGCAGAATGTTTAAAGTTCATATATAACAAATCAAGTTGCATAATATTCAACAATTGCAACAAATTGTGCAGACTCTCTGTGCCTTGTCATCTTAATTGCTTTTAAGCGATTGGAAGAACATTACAATAAAATAAAGTTTTGAGGGTACGATAGAAATATCTAATTTTCAAGGATAGGAATCCAATCCAAACTTCATTGCATATCATTTTAATAAAAAATATTAATAAATAGGAACAAGGATAAGGAATGCAATATAATATTAGAACATTTGCATTATAAATCACAAAAAAATAATAAAAAGTGGAAATAAAATAGTGAAAGTCGGCGGGTATTACATCAAGAAACAAAATTTTAAAGGGTAGTGACTTGTTCAAGAGGAATCAGAAAAATGGTAACGAACAAATCAGCTAAAAGAGCAAGAAAGAAAGATAAGTACAAGAACTAAAATAAAACAAAAAAAATTTGACATTGAAAAAATAAAATAAAAGCTCGATGTCAGAAGAAATTTAAAGTCAAAGGCAAATATATACAAAGCTTGCATTTTCAATCAGATAAGTTTTGAACAATGCATCTTGATTGATTGATTTCCGCGAAGGAATATTTAACTCATTTTTAATATGTTTGTAAGGTTCGTTTCTTTCTTGTGTTTCTAGTCCCACCTTTGTAAAAAGGACCGCCGCAAAGAATCAATGGATTTTCTTTTTAAAAAAAATTTGCTTCTTTGCATGATAATTATTAGCATGTTCATCAATTCTTTTTTCCAATATCCTTCGTTTCATCGACTTAATTTTATTTTGAGATCTTCAATAATTATTTGATCTTTTGTTATAACACAAATGAACTTTTTACACTTATTTTCAAGCTTTTTTCCTTTTTAGTGGGGAACAGTGTGAAAAAAGAACGAAGAGATGCTTAAAAGGCAAACCTTTGTGCATCACCTCTGTTTGGTAGCATTATTTTTTTTTTTTCTCCTTTCTTTTTGGTGTTTTGGCAGATATTTCAATGGTGATTTAAACATTTTAACGTGTTATAAAATACGAATCCAAATGTTTTAAGGTAAAGTTTTAAAAAAAAACTCTATAGTGCGTGTTTTAAAATTAAAGAATTAATTTCCGCAATTAACTTCAAAGTAGCACATTAGTAGAAATTTATACTTTACAAGCTTTATGGCATATTATTTGTAACAAGTTTTATCTGATTGATTAATACAAAAACTCATCAGTACTTTCATTGTATTGTAATAAGTGTGATCTTCGAAACTTGAACACCTTATTTTTTAGTTAAGATTGTTGAGAATAAAAATAATTAGGGATGGTAGTAGCCTCAGAAAAATATCATCATAGGCTCATTAATTAGTTTGCCGTCCAACCTTTTCAGGAAAAAGGGGTTACAAACTTTTTGACATTTATTGTAATTAGACCGTTGGGTACTTAGAACGGTAACTTTTTTTTACCGTTTGCTTCTCTGTCTATAAATAGACATATATGTACATTGTATTATTTTTTTCTTAAGAATAATAAAATAATTATTCATATTTCTCAAAATTATCATGGTATCAGAGCAGTAATAGAATTCTTTCTCAAATCCACGGAAAAAAAAACCTTCCAAAAGTCACCATGTCTGGTACAGACGATTCATCCTCAAATCAAAACGATTCCACAAATCAACAAATTAACCAGCAAATAACAACCTTTCACAGACCCCATACTGACTTCAACTCCTCTCAAAAACTCACAAATGTTCCGTTAAATGGAAAAAATTATATCCAATGGACCAGAGCAGCCAAGATTACCCTCAAAGGGAAGAGATTGCTTGGGTTTGCAAATGGCACTAAAGAAAGACCTAAAGAAGAGTGAGACATGGTGGATAGTCAAGCGATGACACTAATCCACAACTCTCTCGAGCCAAAACTCTCTGACAGCTTCTGTTACTGTGAAACAGCAGCCGAGTTGTGGAAATTCATTAAGAAAGAGTTTAGCAATCAAAACAACCACTCCCAAGTGTATCACCTCAAACAAGAAATTGCAAAACTTTCTCAAGAAAATCAAGAAATGCCAGAGTACGTGGGACTCGTGAGATCAAAATACGAAGAACTCAAAATCTATAGACCACCAACCACTGACCTGGAAGTAATCAGAGAAAGGGAGGAGACTGACATGGTATACACCTTCTTAGCTGGCCTTGACTCGAGTTATGACTCTATCCGAGCACAGATTCTCCTCTCAACCGAGAGATTGATCTTTGATGATGTCACCGCTAGCATCAGGCAAGAAGCGACGAGGCAAGTTGCCATGAGCGCCGCTGACTCGAACCCAAAGCCAGAAGCTCAGGCCTTCTCAGCTCGTCGCTCCAACTCTGACAGAGGCAGGCCTAAGGGGGAGAAAACCGAGAAGTGTTCTTACTGCCAGAAAGAAGGGCATAGTCAGGATCGGTGTTGGGATCTCCATCCCCATCTCCGCCCTCAGAGAGGTGATCGGAAACAGGGTGAGGCGGCAAAGAAGAAGTTTTTTTCAAAAACCCTAGATCCGAAAGAGGAGGAGAAGAAGGGATTTGTTTCTGCGCGAAATGAGGCGAATGAAGAAGAAAGGTTCAAGGGGTCGAGTGGTATGTGTGGTGCGTCAAGTAGCATGTCTGGTTCGACTCGGAACGAGTCAGATAGACTCGACCGACTGGAGTCTATGCTAGCTGCTCTAATGGGCCAGAAATCAATGGGCCAAGGTTTATTCACCTCCTGTCTAAATTCTGTAGGCCCAGAACACAATAATTCTGATATAATAATTAACAGACAGAGTTTGAATTTAGTATTAGGAAACCGATGTTTAACCATAGGCCAATCAACCAATTGTGCTTACCCAAATCATAATAAATGGGTACTTGACTCCGGTGCCACGGATCATATGACGGGTAATCTTGAATTATTAAAAAATTATCGTCCAATTAATGGTAACCAATATTTTACGGTGGCCAACAATGAAAAAATCAAAATCAAAGGTTGGGGTATGATTATTGTCTTGTCAAAATTTTTTTTACAAGACGTTTTTTATGTTGAAAATTGTTCTATAAATTTACTCTCCATTAGTAAGCTTGTCAAGGATTTGAATTGCGAAATTATTTTTAAAGGAAAAATTGCTATTTTTCAGGATCTTCTCACCAAGGAGAAGATTGGTGAAGGGTATTTAGAAAATTGGCTATATTATTTTGATAGTAACAAGACTATTTTCAATACAAAAAGGAGCGAAGATTTGAGCAAGCTTTGGCACAAGCGTATGGGACATCCTTCCGATCGGATTTTAAAGACTATGTTTAGTTTTGAAAATTTTGATTGTAGTAATTGTGAAATTTGTAAGCTTGCAAAACATACCAAACTTCCTTTTTGTAACTCTAATTCCAAAAGTAGTGAATTATTTGAACTTGTTCATTCCGATGTTTGGGGACCCGCTCCCTTGAATTCTTATGATGGTTTTAGATATTATGTTATTTTCATTGATGATTTTTCAAAAACTACTTGGATGTATTTAATGAAAAATAAAAGTGAAGTGTTCATTCATTTTCAAACCTTTGTGAATTTTGTTGAAACTCAATTTGGAAAAAAAGTTAAGATTTTTAGATCTGACAATGGAACGGAATATGTAAATCAAAAGTTTGCATCTTTTACAAAACAAAAGGGTATTTTACACCAAACTTCTTGTGTTTATACTCCTCAACAAAATGGTGTTGCCGAAAGGAAAAATCGCCATATTTTTTATGTTACTAGAGCTCTTTTATTTCAAAATAGTGTTCCAAAATTTTTTCTGATCCGAAACCGTCCTTACCGCAACCTATTTAATCAATAGGTTACCAAGTGCCAATCTTAGTCTTAAAAGCCCTTTAGAGATTCTTTATGATAGAAAAATTAATGTTGATCATTTAAAAGTATTTGGTTGCACTTGTTTTGTATACAAAAACAAACTAGATAAATTTAATTTTACTTCTATAAAAACTATTTTCTTAGGTTACTCTTCTTTAAAAAAGGGATATAAATGTTTTGATCCAAAAACAAAAAAACTTTTTATTTCTAGACATGTAACTTTTCTTGAAAATGAACCGTTTTATAAAAGTTTTGAACTAGGCGGTTGTGACCAACTTTTTCAAAATGAATTTGTCTTACCGTGTGCTACTAACATAGAAGGAAAAGAAGTTCTTGTAGAAAGTAATATTAATATAGGTAATCGAGATAATGAAGAAATTGAAGCCTTAGAGCGTGCATCCGAGGAAGATGGAGAAGGTTATCAAGATGACAGAGAAAATGAAAATGAGGAAGGTGAAGAAGGTCAAAACAATCAAGAAGTAGTGGTATTGAGAAGGTCAACCCGACAAACTCAACCATCTTCAAAGTTAAAGGACTTCATCACATATTTGGTACAATATCCAATACAAGATTACATTTCATATGATAATGTTTCAAAAGATCATTATGCTTTTATTAATTCCTTGTCAAAGATTGAAGAACCAACTAATTATGAAATAGTAAAAAATGATCCAAAATAGTGTAAGGCAATGGAAGATGAACTTCATGCCTTAGAAAAAAATTAAACTTGGAAATTGTGTGAACTATCAAAAAAGAAAAAAGAAAAAATCGGTTGGTTGTAAATGGGTATACAAAATTAAATATCATAGTGATGGTACCATAGAACGGTACAAAGCTAGATTAGTTACCAAAGGATATACCCAAACATATGGTATCGATTACCATGAAACCTTCGCACCGGTAGCTAAAATGAATACCGTTAGGATACTTTTGTCCATAGCGGTAATTAACAATTGGACCGTTCATCAAATGGATGTCAAAAACGCTTTTCTTCAAGGAACACTTGAAGAAGAAGTGTATATGACTTTGCCCCCGGGTCACAGAAAAGAAAAGATCTCTATCCTTGTATGTAGGTTAAAGAAATCAATTTATGGATTAAAGCAATCTCCAAGGGCATGGTATGGCAAACTCTCTCAATTTTTATTATTTTATGATTTTAAAAAAAGTGGAGCCAATCATTCATTATTTGTTAGGCATCATACCAATGGTACCACCACGGTTTTAGTTTATGTCGATGACATAATCATAACGGGTAATAACCTAATTGAAATTGACAACATAAAAAAGAACGTAAAATAAAAATTTGACATTAAAGATTTAGGAAAATTAAAATATTTTCTTGGAATAGAAATAGCTCATTCTCCAAAAGGACTATTTATATCTCAAAGAAAATATATTCTTAATTTGCTTAAAGAAACCAGAAAGCTAGGGTGTAAGCCGGCCAAAACCCCAATAGATGTAAACGAAAAACTTGATAGTGAAAAAGGTGAACCATTAAAGGACATAAGCCATTTTCAAAGACTTGTAGGTAAATTAATTTACCTAACCGTTACAAGACCGGACCTATCTTTTGCCATAAGCCAAATTAGTAAATTCATGCATGCACCAAGAACACCCCATTTAGATGCCATTAATAGAATATTACGGTATCTAAAAGGTTCTCCCGGAAAGGGAATTTGGATGAGAAAAAATAGTACTAATGCTATATGTGGCTATTCCGATGCAGATTGGGCCGGAAGTTTCGATAGAAAATCGACAACCGGTTTTTGCACATTTGTAGACGGTAATATAGTCACATGGAAAAGCAAGAAACAAAATGTTGTGGCACGATCAAGCGCGGAAGCGGAGTATCGAGCCATGGCATCTACCGCAAGTGAGTTGACGTGGGTTAAGCAATTGTTGGCCGACTTAAAGATCACTCATGTAGAACCAATGAAGATGTTTTGTGACAATCAAGCAGCAAGACATATTGTGGCGAATTCCGTCTTTCACGAACGGACCAAACACATAGAAGTAGATTGCCACTTTATTAGAGAAAGGATACAAGCCAAGGAGATCGAGACTCCATATGTCAAGAGCAAAGATCAATTGGCGGATATTTTCACGAAGGGACTAAGTATCAAGGCCTTCGACAATATTTCTTGCAAGCTAGGCTTGTACGATATCTACATGACTAGCTTGAGTGAGAGTGTTGAGAATAAAAATAATTAGGAATGGTAGTAGCCTCAGAAAAATATCATCATAGGCTCATTAATTAGTTTGCCGTCCAACTTTTTCAGGAAAAAGGGGTTACAAACTTTTTGACATTTATTGTAATTAGACCGTTGGGTACTTAGAACGGTAACTTTTTTTTACCGTTTGCTTCTCTGTCTATAAATAGACATGTATGTACATTGCATTATTTTTTTCTTAAGAATAATAAAATAATTATTCATATTTCTCAAAATTATCAAAGATTTACAACTTGTACTATTAGTTGGATTTCACTTTTTACAAGTTTGGCGATCAAGTATTCTGAACTTTTCTCATTAAGGAGGCCCACTTAAAGCGTTGAATGGATTTAGTTAGTCTAGACGTTAAAGACGAATATAAGAGATTGTTTCAAGAATGTTTGACACAAAAACAATTGGATATGAAAATGGGTAACGTGAGAGTGAAAGAGACTAGTAAAGAAATGTTCGGAAATCGGAATGGAGGGAATGTGTTATGTGTAATCAGTTATTGGGAGATACTTTAAGCACTCTGAAAATTTCTTCAAACATGTAAATAAATTTTTTTAGATAAAATATCCGTGTTTGTAACAAAAAAATTAACACCTAACCAAATAGAGATATTTCATATTTGTGACAAAAAATAAGTTTCAAACATATACGTACATTCGGTAATTAAATTGGTAATGGTAATAATAATAGCATTAGTATTAATTCTTGATACCGAAACTCATAATGATAATATTGTCCATAAAAATTACCGATACTAGGTACTGATCACGAGAACATCAACCGATCAGAGAGAAGATCAGCTTTGTTGAAACTTGAAAGGAAAGGAAACGAAGAACTTTGCAAAGTGCAATTTGGGGGAGAAAAGAGGCAAGTTAAACAATTAACTTCTATTTTTAATTAATTTTAGCTGGAAAATTGCCTATCAACCATAAAACAAAAACCAAAAATATTCTTTTTTTTTAGGTCGAAAGAGAGTGACAGTGCACATGTTAGTCGTTAGTAATGACTTCTGATACATAAATGAGATAAAATTCAAATTATTAAATGAAGAAAAGGAGTAAAAATAATTTTTGTCTATTCTACATAAATATGAAACTTGAAACTTGATTGCAAATTAGAAAGTTTTAGTGGCGCCAAAAATAATTATCGGAACCAATTCCTCTCGAAGAAAGTTAGACAAGTACTGCTTCCTGATTGATCTAGGATAATAGAAATATTCAAAATATTTTTTAAAAAAAATTAAGTTACGTGTTTTAGACTTTTAGATGAAGTTGCTTTCATTATGCAAACGAAAAAGACAACATATATGACAAAATTAACGGTTTGCATTTTTTTTTATTGCGCCTATAAATTTCATTGGTTCATATTAATCCTGTACACCTCAATGACAACGCAGCCATTGTGATTAAAAAAAAAAAGAAAGAAAGAAAGAAAAGTATTTACCGTGCCAATAGTACGAGTAAAATTACCACTGGAGTCGACCAGCAGAACAATGCCCACATTTTCAGATTAGCTGTTAACATTTAGGGGGGGGGGGGGGGTTAGCTGTCCAACAATATTTGCTAATTATTTAAAACTATAAAAACTATTCTATAATAATGATCTCAGTTTTTCTATAATTAAATTTGTACCTCGAATTTTGCTCCCAAAAATATATATTGAAAAAATAATTTTTGAAAAGTAATTATTTAAAATATTACATTCCATAGAACAAATAGTTATTATTTTTGGAGAGCTTAAGAAATAGCAAGTAACATGATATGCTATGTGGTAAATCATAAAAAAGAAAATACATAAAAGTTGCATTGCTATGATTATATTGCATCTTAAATTAGTTGAATACTTTTCTTTTAAATGAAGATAAGCATGATACATTAACAGTCTGATCAAAACATGATACAAGAGACAGTTATACCAAAAAAAAAAAAAAGAAAAGAAAAACATTATGGATGTCGCATAAGTAAAAAAACTTAGAAAATTTACCTCGTTATGTATATAAATTTTTATTATAAGTTCGCAATAATTGGCACCAAGGCCCTAGCTCCTCAATTCTACTTTTTGTTTCTCTTTTTTCCATAATCGGAAAACTACTGTTCTAACCAAAAATATTTAAACGATCTGCTAATGTATTCATCTTCCTCGACTATCATGATTAATGAAATAGTGAAGAGGCTTCTCAGCCCCAAAAAAGTTTCAGCTGAAAAATTAGTTACATCAACTGGATCAACCTAGAGAGCCTGTACAAAAGAAAGGAAGGAAAGAAAATTTTCAGTCTCGGTCTGTACAGAGTCTAATATCACATTCACATCTGGCGGACACGGAGAAACAAAACACCTGTTTTCAAGTGCCAAAAAAATCCGGTCCATAAGGTCACTATGCTCCAATACTCTCATCCATTTTTCTCAGTCAGAAGAAATAGCAAATAACCCCATTTACTTACCAAAATTCCTATGTTGCCTCTAATTCTTAGACAAGTTGTAAGACCTTTATGCTGCCAGTGGAGTTAGCTGAAATTACCATGTTTGACCTTCCTCTCCAGCAGACACTAGAGACAAACAGCGAGTTCTCCTCGCTAGTCTCTTGGCCGGTAATTGGGTCAATTGACCCAAATTTGTGAGAGGTTATTGGCATGGGAAATGATCTATAGTAAGCATAAACCTACACAAAGAGGGAAAAAAGAGTACAACATAAATGACACAAGAAGTATAATTGAAGCATTGGGGTTGCATCAGAAAAAAACAGCAGTAACAAGAGAGAGAACTGTATCGAAACAAGTCTACTTACATCATTGGTTTCAGATCCACATGTGATGTATCCATCATGGACAGATAAACCTACAAAATTCTGGCAGAAAAAAATCATTAGGTAAAAATATAAGAAAAGAAAAATAGAGAGACAGAATTCCTAGCAAACTCCTATTGATTTAACTTGATAGATATCGATTGAATATTCATCCTTTTGCACTGGCCATCAATCACGACTACCACATGTCCATTGGCAATGTGCCCACCAGCATAAAAAATATGCACACAGGAAATGACTTATATTTTGCTTTCTATTTTTAGTTCCATTTTTTTGTATTTATAAATAGTCCCAATCAAATAATTTATACCTCAGTTACAAAACCACAGGAACAATACTCGACTCACACTCAGTAAAACCTTATACAGAAAAGGCAAAGGGCAAAATACCTTCTCGTTAGTATGACCATTAAGAGTAAGCTGGCAGGCATCTGTGGACAGCCCCGTGCTGGAGGTGCATGTTAGGTCCCAAATCTTAAGAGTGTTGTCAGTGGATGCGGAGACCATGGTATGTGGATCAAGAAAGCGGACATAGCTGACAGCCTTGGAGTGGCCGGAAAGGGTGCACCAGGGGAGGCGGGTGTTGCGCAAGTCATAGCAGTACACCTTGTAGTCAGCAGACCCAAATGCGAGCATTCGGGAAGAGTATGGCGAGTACTGCACACAGCACACATTCGCCACGTTCTTTATTGAGTCAATGCTGTTCCTCTGCATCCAGTGAACCAAAAATCTAGATCAGAGGTGGTTTTAACTTCATAAATTTTACCAAGGGTACACTATGGTACTGGTATTCATGCTGCAATAGAAGTATGAGCCATACCTCATTGATGTTCCATATTTTAACAGAACAGTCATCACTTCCACTGGCCAGCTTGGTTGGGTCAACCTGTGAAAAATTTACCGACCAAGCCCTTTTACGGTGCTCTATAAATTGCGTCAAGCCATGGCCTGTTGTTGCATCCCAAAGCTGCATAGTTTCCATTTATTCAGTATAAGTTGTACAATCTTTCAAAGAACCAAATCAATAATATTCTGGCTACATGCATCCATTGGACTCATCTGTCAAGTACTAAGCATCTGTGTACCATACAATGATTTCAGTCTAACAAAACCAAACTGGGGATTTTATAGTTATTTTTTTCCAAATCAATGCTTAACTATGTATGAAAAAGCTAAATAGATAATATAATGACAAACAGTATAAGGTTCTTCATCTGCCATTAGTACAGTAAGGTCTGGTAATATCAGATAAGTATCAGTACTGAACTGGTGTTGGACCCAGCCAGGCCACAAATCTCGGATGGTCATCCTTAATCTCAACCATTCAGTCCGACCTGATGTAAAGTTTACAGATCAAAGGAAAACTAGAAATTTGAGCTTTAGTAACTGGCCAATATACATTTCTGAGTATGCTTGGAATATCCTGATTCCAACTATTATCTGAGAGTTCATCTTCTGAAAAATCATAGTTGATTCATTCTTATTTGCTTTACTAAAAATGACCTAGAGAAATAGACCTGATGGGTACAGAAAAGGAATGCCAATAACATGTACCTGAACTACCCCTTCATAATCAGTCGAGGCCAAGTAATTCTTAATGTAGCTATTCCAACATACACAACTAAGTTTTGCTCGACTTGGCATCTCAATCAAGGGATAGTGTATATCCACATTCTCATTCAACAGAGACTCAAATTCAAAAATCTTAATTTTTTTCGACACGCCAGCTGTTGCAAAGTACTCTTCGTCCCGGTCAAAACTCAAAGAACAAATCACATTACTGCTGCTTAGTATCTCGGAGTTTTTCAAACATCCACGCACCTCAAATTTGCTGTACCGGGCATATTTGCATAAATCCCCGAAGAATCCATACAGCTTGTCAGGCGGCTCAGTGGAAGTGTCTGAATTACCTTCTGTTTGCACATTGTAGCTTTCACGCAATTTTAAGACATCACTGTCAGAGCGTCTGACAGTTTTCTCTCGAGACATTTCAAGCTGTGAACGAACAGAATAATACCCTGCCTCTAGGTGTTGCATGCTTCGCATGAGTCTCTCTTCATAGGGGCTTGGCATGGAAGGGTTTGTATGTAGATCCTTTGTTAAGGTCCTTGATGTGTAAATCATTTCAACTTTTGCAATGTCGGCTTCTAAGCACCCAAGATCAGCCATCAGCTTTGTTGCTTGTTTCTCTTTTGGTTCTTTTAGTGATGAAAGGAAGTGCAATAATATTTCTGACTCTGTTTCCTCTTCATCAAAGGAGATTGGTGCTTGTTCTGACACAGTTTGGTCTTGGCCTTCGGTTAGTAGGTCACAAAGAAGAATATCTCTGGTTAAAAGAGAATTTATTATAAAGACAACAGTAAAAATCCTAACATCAAATAAACTTTGTTGTTTAAAGTGCGTCAAAAGACTCCTGGAGGATTAACATAATGTAACTAGGCTTGACTGCTACGCTACCAGGCATATTGAAGAATCTTTTAAGACTTCAGTAGGCCATAGTGTTTTAAGAATAAATTAACTATAAAAAATAGAAAAATGACCAGGATTCTATCCTAGCAGATATCAACTCATGATCATCCTTGGTAACCATATCCTAATTTCAACTATTGCAACATATCGGGAAAATTACAAACATGGTGACAGATGAAAAATCAGTTCAATATGCAACAACAAATCTGGACAAGATAGACCCAATTCTCTTATCATTTGCAAATCCCACTCTCAAATTTTCTTATATTTTGGAACTAAAACACCCAAAATTATTTGGTGTTTTGCATTGGAAAACAAGATGTCAGCTCAATTAAATGAATAGTAAATTGTCCTGAGCAAAACAAAACTAAATTACTTCATAACTAGTTCAAACAAAAGAGTCCAGCACCTAAATCTCTTTGTTATTTTAGATGTCTTCACAGTTGCCACTCCCCCCCCCCCCCCAACCCCACCCCCTGCCCTTTCCTCCAACAAACACCCCGCAGCCCCCTCCTTGTGGAAGGGTTTCCAGCACAGAGCTGCACCATTCAAGCGTACTGAGGTCACGCTAACAAGAATCTCAATGAGCTGGAATGGTTATTTCAAAGCAGTGCTGGGACCCTTTCAGCATGGGAGGGGAGGGATATCTACCCAAACTTGAGGGGGATTCAATAGAAAAATTTTAGGAAATCAGCGAAAGGTTTAAGAAAGAAAACGCCATGAGCAAAGTTTTTATCACTAAGGTGCTGTTTGCAAAAACATTTCAAAAAAAAATGGTTGGAAATTTGCTAGCATGAGATGCATCAACTATGATATGCACACACACAAAAGCACATGAAAGGGAAACAATTACAATGCTAACCTTGCCTTTGGACGGGAAACTGGGTCGGGATGAAGCAACCAGAGGCAAAATCCTGCCTCCTTAGGGTTCTCAGCCAGAAAATTTGGAGGTAAAATTCGGTGGCGGAGATCTGACATGGCAGCTGAGTGGAGCTCCCGAGTTTCAAAATAGCTAAACAACTAAAGATGCGAGAATTGAAAAGAAACAAATATCATTAATTAGCCTAAATATAGAAGCAAAATATCTGGGTTGATAATTTGGTGACATGTTATAGACAGCTGTTGTCAGGTCTTATTACAAAAATATCTGCATATTCTTGTACAATTTACATAGTAAATCTTACAAGCAACAACAGCATTTATGCAAGTTTCCCAATTGTATAGCAATATAAATAAATGGAAGCTACTTGTTGGCGCTTCATTTCTTGCCAAAAAAAAATGATCTCTGGTATTGTCGCATACAAATCTAATGTATACAAATCCTACACAGGTCATTTCAAAATAATCTCTGATGTTGTTGCAAGAAGCTATATTTTATTGAAGAACCAAAATAAATAAAGAATGTGTAGTACCTCAAAAAGAAGTACACCTAGGCTATATATATTCGATGAAAGAGGGCATGCATACCCAGTCTGTTCCTCAGGGCTGCTATACCACCTCTCCTCAAATGTACATGCATCTCTCCCAATATTCATGTTTTCTCTAAAATCACACCCTGCATTAGCCAATCTACCATACCCCTGATCACCAACCTTTTGATGCTTCAACCGAGAGACCCAATCAAACCCTTTTTGTGCCTCTTTTTGATCCAAATCTCTCTTCCTGCTGAAACTATCCACCATTTGTGTTATACTGGGTGTTTCCTGTGGGAGGAATCCACCACAATACTTCACCTGGTACAGAGACAAAATCATAAAGTATGATGGCCGGAGATCTCTCAAAGCCAGACCTTGTGAGTGTGAAACATTCAAAAGCTCCACTATTTGCCTAAATATTTGCATTTTTGTTGATTTGCTTATCCGCTGGTGTTTTGGCTTGAGAAGTTCTCTCAAATTTACTCCTTTTTGGCTACTTGAATTATATGGTCCAAAAGCACCACCACCAAAAAGAGATTTCTCATCAGACTTCATGCATTTTTTAGGGGATGATTCTAAGCTTGTCTCCACATTAAATTTGGGTTTCTCAATAGCTCCTTTGTGAACTATCCCTTTCCCTTTGAATACACTTTTGGCCCCAGTTTGTGGGAACTCATATGCAGTTTGAGGCCTAATGGTTGACTGGAGACCTCTCTGAGTTCCAAACAGGGGATAGACATTATTTCCTGCCCTCTGATGGCCAAACGGGGAATGGGGATCATTTCCTCCTTCAACGAATTGACTAAATGGCCTGTTAATAGGTGCAATATCCCTTGATAAACTGCCAGCAAACCTTGTGAAATTACCCCAAAGCCCTTTTCTCAAAACTGGCTTCTCACCACTACTTGAACTGCTGTCAACTGAAGTGATAGTGGTACTTCTGTAATTCTTCAAAGTAAGCTCTTCTACTATAATATCAGGTTTTGACCCAGAATTCTCAGCCTGACCTGGATTGACATTTGCTATGCTTCTCCCTTCAGTGTTCTCCATAAATGCATCTTTTGAGGACAGGAAGGGAAAATGTTCTGACCAGTCTGGATCACGGCTAATAGGAGCTGCTGTGGTGTCAGCAGTAGAACTTGTTGATTGGCCAGGTGTGGCCGGGGGTGGCTGTGTTTCCTTCACTACCTGCCCATGCCGATCTGTGGGGCTTTCTATCGTCTCATGGTGGTGATTCAATTCTGTTGTCCCTTCCATAGCATTGATTTAAAAGACTAATAATACTGAAACCAACAGCTAGTCAATGAAGGGAACCATTTTGTTTCCAAAGTCTCAATAGCTCTCAATCCAAAATCTGTGCACAGTATAGTGGCAAAAAGTTAGCTTGGAACAATATCAAGTAATGTCAAAATTAATCATCTTCTAGTTCAATGTCATGCAGCTATCATACTGGTAATGTACCATGCAATTCGGAGGTAAATCTTATTTCCCCTGGAACCGTGGCTATTAGTTCCACAGAATCAAAGGAACCTGTGCATGCCAGTACAGTAACATTCCAGTGATTCTAGTAAATTAGGATTTCAACTTTAATTTATATAATGTTTATCTGTTTCGCAAGAGTTTTAACTTCTTTTCTTTTCTGAAGAATTTCAATTTGAATGGAAGTGGCTTACAAGCTAATTTTTTTTATTTTAATCAGACAACAACTTAATTTAAAAAAGAAACACCTAATTTCAGATTATTTGCAAAGATAAAACACCAATAGAGCATCCCTTGTTACCTCAATACTCCCAGAATTCAACTTATTTTCAGATTCCATGAATTATAGGCTAATCAGGGTAACATACTAATATAGAACAAACCCGATGAAGTTATAAATCCAAAACCTATATGTACACTAACAAAACTAAAACAAACTTGAACAAAAAACTAAGTAGCATAACTTAACCAATAGTACAACTCAGAACCCATCAAAATTCCATAAACTTGAAAGAAACGACGAAGAAGAACATACCTAACTTCAAAAGAGAAGGAATCAAACAGAGCTTGAGTGGGAAGAAAAGGGAGGCGAAGAGAAAAAGCGAAATGTATCAAACCCTAAAATTACCCAAAATGGAAAGGGACATAGGTTAATATTTTTGCATCTCTCTCTCTTTTCGGGTTTAATTTTTGTTGGAATAAGAAGAGCCGCTCGATGAATGGGAAGAAACGAAAGAAGAGCGAGAGAGAGAGAGAGAGAGAGAGAAGGGAACAAAATATCGTGTCGCTCTCATTTGTTTAATTGTTTTTCTACGGCCATTAAATATTCGCCTCCAAACCTTAGATTTCTTAGGAATAATTATTCTCTACTCCTGTTCATCTTTCTCCGTTTAGTACAAACCGGAGATGTCCAGAACATGTTCTTGTATAATAGAAACGTTTATGTTTTTTTTACAGTTTCAAAATATTTTAATATCAAAATCTTGTATAAATAACCTTTATAAATCTTAATGTGTTATATTGACTGAGATAAAATCAATTAATGAAATAAGTTCTAATGTGACTTACACCAAATATGTCTGTTATTTTTATCATTTAATCTATCCTGAGTGACGATACAAATATTAAAAATATATTTTTAGAGCTGCAGTATAATATATGTGGGATTTTCCCAATGCCTAAGCTACTAGTGCTATCCACTCACCAACGTATTGATTCTAGCTTAATATATATTTTAGTGATACTAAATGTTGTTCAATTGATTCTTGCATGTTATTTACAATATATCACTTAATACATATAAATAAGAAAACGGAGAATATTAGATTCAATTTTACTTCAAAAATGGAAACTATAAAAACGTATTAAATCATTATTTAATATATAATAATAATATAATACAGTGTAATGTAATATAATATAATATAATATGTTACTAATGCCACATCATCATAAAGTAATGGACATTTCCAATACCTTGAACTGGAGATGGCTGCAAACATAAAAAGTATATTTGCAGCCGAGTGGAGCGCGGCGCTGAACAGGAGTTGATAATATCCAGCTCAGATTCAAATATTTAAACCGAATCGGATTCCTAACCAAGGTAAATTTCTTGCGAGGTATGGAATTGATCGCTGGATAACTTTCTTTTTCATAACCTATCCGACATTAAATTTATTACGACAAATGTATGTATTAAATAAGACTAACCATGATTTTTGTGTGAGCTGCGTACATGATATTAATAGGGATAACTATTTGTGCTATTGACATTATAACTTTCGTTGACATTTTTTTTATTGAGTAATGCTAGAGTCAAATATGTTTTATGTCAAATATGATTCGAGTCTCAACTATTGAAATTTTAAATGGTCAATTAGAACCGCTTAATATGATCTCCATATTAAATTATTAATGTTTATTTGGAGACAAAATTTTATATTTTTTGAAAAATTTTAAGTAATTTTTTCGTATTTTTTTTAAAACTGAAGAGTCCAAAATTAATTAGATTAACGATTTTTTAAAATTTGAAAAAAAATAGTAAAAAAATTGAAAAAAAAATAATATAAAACTTACTATCTAAAGAGATTTTACCATGGAGAACAAATTTAACGGTTCATATTGGCCATTGTAATTTCAAAAATTGAGATTCAATCGCATTTGACGGATTAAGTATCAAACCCGTTTGACTCTAACATTACTCTTTTTTTTATAAAATATACTTTCTACCAACAAAAGTATAATCTTTTTAGTTAATAAGACATTAGTGTTGAATTATGTTAGTAAGATTAAAAAATAACCGAATTAATAATTGGAATAAGTTGAAAGCTCATTCATTTAAGAAACCAAGTGAAATTTAATAATCAAGTTATAATAATAAGATTTACCAAAATATATAATTTAAAAACTCTGTAAAAAATAACCAAATATATGGGCTATGTTTGGCACTAGTCGCAAACTAGCAGTTCGTGAACTAGAGCTGTTCGCGCAAACCAAACGTTGAAAAAAAATTCACGAACAGGGAACAAATGTCTTATTTCCAATTCCTCCTTTTTGGCGAACTGGGATGCGAACTGAGATTGAGCCGGGATTGAACATCTGTCCTTGTTCTTCCTTTGTTTCCACGTGGTGCCAAACACACCGCCAAACTTTATGTCCTACCATTAAATGGTACACCATGTCTATACAAGCGCGTCAATTGATTGACCCCTCAAAAGGTCCAAGCAACCAACCCAACCCAGTTAGCTACTAAAAGAGAAAACAGAATAACTTATTCCAATTCCATCACCACATATCTTATTCATTCGAAAGCGCTTCGACGTGGGCTTCTGTACGCCACCAGCGCTTCCCTACCGCTCTCCGTCCGATCGAAATCCAACGGCATCCCACAGCCTTAGCGATATCTCACTGTATGGTCCGCGTGACTGCACGAATAATTTATTCGTATAAGATGTGCCTACGGGCCATATATCAAAAAAAAAAAAGATGTGCTGTTCCTGCGGTGCACCACAAATGGAAAAAAAAATGTTTCTCAGCTCAGACAATTAGGTGGGCCCCACTTAAGGCTCTTTTTCGAAACGAGCGATTTGATTGGGTCGTTCACGTGGTCTGTGTTGGGAGGCAATGACCGTTTTGTCCGTCCCTTTGGTGGGACCACGCCATGTCCTCTTTTGTCGTCATGTAGTGAGCAAGTATTTACTGGAGCACCGTACACCAGTAGGAACAATTTGTCACTGATAGTGGGACCCAGAAGACTGAAGAAGCAGAAGAATCCATGCTCCGTGAACAGGCAGGGTAACAGGAAGAGACGGGGTCGACATGGATTGGTTCGTTCGTACACAACCAGGAACTCAGACTCCGTAACAGACTTGAATGACTCTTTCAAACTTCTCCATTTATTATAAATGGACCTTTCGTGATTCCTTCTAGAAGATCTTGATTTTCGCTTTAATATGTACTGTGACACCGACAAGTTTGTGTTGGACTGGAGAGAGGTGAATAAAAGAACGCGGACCTCATATGCGGGACCCATATTCAGTGATTAGGTCGGGAATTCGTGGTGCGACGTCACCTGGGGGTGGGTCTATGCTGACGTATTGATCAAATGGTGGTCAAAAGTGAGGGCTGGGAGATTACGTGGCATGAACGTCACGTGGGACTGTGCTGACTTGTAAATCTCTGCTTGGTCAATACCAGATATTTTTTACTTTTTTAAATTTTTTTGTTTTTCGCCATTAGTTTGTTGATCTTCTGTTTAGTTTACAATGTGCAGTTTGTCGACTCGAGCCTAAGAAATCAACATGGTATTAGTAATTGTCAACTATATTATATATATAATAGTATTTAAAAATTTTAGGAACTTTTATTCTGTCGTTGAAAAATATTTTTTGTTAAAATTTTATGGATTAATAACGGACTATCAGTCTATCAAATATATTAACATGTATAAAATATTTAGACAAATGTGAAGCATGTACAATTTTTAAAAAAATATGATTTACATATTTGCACATGCTTCCCTGACATGTATAATTATATGAATGTCTAATTATGCTCGCGTCATGTTATGCTATCGGTTGTAAAATAATATACATAAACTTTTTATTTCATGATATTATTATAATACAATAGCTTCCATATGGCGACGTCGTGCGAGCTCATGGGCCATACTACTAATCTTAATTGTTGTACTAGATATGATCATATGAATACAGCTGTCTTCTAGTGAATTTGATTACTTTCATAATAGGAGCGGGAACTGAAATGTTTCTTTCTTTTTGTTTATTTTGTTTACTTTTATCATATTATATATATATATATATATATATATATAAATAATTTTGTCAATCAGTTTGAACATGATCTCTACTCAAGATGCGCTTCTTTGTTGAGTCACTAGATTAAGCTTATACTCAACATAGTAATTGCTATGTTGTGTATAAATGTAGTTTTAATTACACTTCGTCTTCTTTTTATTTTTTTTCTTAATTATTATTATTTTTACTATGGTTTGATACTTTGATTTCAGATGTTCCTTTTTTTGGTTAAAGAAATAGAAATGCATTTTCGAATAATATTCACATATTTTTTTTCATATATTTTTGTCTAATAAATAGACTAATCAAATTGATACCAATATTGTTCATAAATTTATGGAATTAAAAAAAAATACTTATACTATTACTATCCATAATCAATTATTTGTACTTTTGTAGTATTACGAACTTCTTAATATTTTTTTTACGAAAATATTAATATTTTGGTATATTATATACAATATTCGAAAATCATTTTGAAAATACTTGTATCATTTTCATATAATATATCTAAACTTGAATTCTAAATTTATTACTATGTTTCGAACAACTATAATAGATGTGTCATTTCATTTTGTTTATTGTATTTTTTCTTGATTATTTTAATTTTTGGGGATTAGGGAGGAATGGGTTGTTGGGCCCTTCATGAGACATCATCTGGACCGTTTGGTTATGGGCCTCAAAAGCTGTCTCTCCGCTATTTTAGAGGAAAGCAATTCATAGGACACAGTGTGTACTGTAACGACCTTAGAACAAATCCTAAACCACCTTTTAACATTTGCAGGTTTTGTAGATTTTTGCCTAAAGAGTAGAATACAGAAATATATTCTGAGATGAGTTCACATCCTTACCTCAATTCCTTTTCTGAACAAATAAAAAGTTTTAAAAAAATTGACCAACTTTGGTGAACTGTTATGCCAACTAGGTTTACTTCACATGCGAAAAATAAGGGGAACAAATATTCTAAGACCATCAAAACTTTCAAGTTGTCCCAAAGTTGCTGTATACATTATCGTAAGTTTTAACTAAATTCAGAAAATTATTCAAGGAAAAATTATATTAAGACAAAGAATCTTTTCATTTCAAACTCAAAACTGCCGACATTTGATGAATGACCTTATTTTTTTTGTTATATGAACCTAATGTGATCTCTACTATTATGCTGCCAATGTGAGAAATCCTAGAGTTCATTTTCAATAAGATAAAATACTGGGTGTAACTTGCAAAATCACCTGACTAAACTGGAAGCTATCTAGTGGAAATTTCTACAATCTACAGACTACTATTTTTCTTGTAATAATATTAAATGTCAAAAATCCTATTCTCTTGCATTATTTTGATCCATGTTATTATTTTAGTAAAGAGAATAAAATGACTAAATGAGTCGATAATAATTTTGCTGGATAAATAAGTGGTGCATTTTAATTAGTCACTAGCCAAAATTATTCTCTGTCAGTTTCAGTAGTTATTTTCATGTAAGCAGATAACTGACTAAAAGGAATATAACCAATATAATTATACTTGACACAAAAATCTTTTTTTTTTTTTTTTTTTTTTTTTTTTGAGAATCACAAAAATCCTTTTAGCCAGTAGAGCCACAGTCAAATCCATAGGTTGTGAACATTTAAAAGAACAACGTGCTACGTTTAACTCGCAAAAAAGAGAGAAATAAGAAAAGAAAAACACATCATGCATCATCTTTGTGCAACAAACATAGTTTAACATTCGATTTTAGTTATGACAACTATTCGTAACCAAAGGGAACCCATATAACTAACGGGACAAGACACAAAAAAAAAAAAAAACAAAGAAAACACAGTACCATATCTCATAAAGCTAGCTACAATTCATTTACCAACCAACTATTCCCAAAATAACATATTATGATGTCTTTGTTATGCACTAACAAGAAAAGGAGAACAAAAAGGAACTGTTTTTCTATTAAACAAAAGACAAATTACCCAAAGATCCTTTAAATAATTACTCTTTCTCAATTTTGATCCTTTCAGTATCCAAATCTCCATATTGTTTACGGTTTTCAAAACTGAATGGATGATATGGTTTACACTAATCGGATGATGCAGAAACATGATGATGTCAATATACTAATATAATAAAAGTCAATTGAAGAAACCACTGTTAGTTGGTACGAACTGATAAGTTTTGGAAAAAAACTTGAAACTTCCAGGTTCAAAATGGAAAAGGGATGATACTCGAGGACCATTTGCGCAATTTACCTAACAAAGATCAAGTCACAGAACTCAGCAAAAGTGAAGGTCCCAACCCCTACTGTAAATTTGGAACAGCAAATCCGAGTAGCTACCGACCAGCTGACCGCAAAATTCTATACTGCCCTTGAGATACATTTCTAATTCTTCAGTAGTCTTTTTACAGGGACCGCACATGTTGCCTTCCGTCAAGACATTTGTTACATACAACAACCTGCAAGATATTGTAAAATAGGATGCTAAGATAAAATATAAAGGGATAGAAGCTCTTTGACGGGAGTTAAGATGAAAAAACTCAAAAAGGTAGTTTCAGGATATAAAATAATGCAAAATTTAAATCTAGCAGCATTGTGCTGACAGTTTGTGGGTTTGGGTACAGGAAAATATAGTCAATACTCAATAATTCATATTTGAGAAATGATTTGTATTAAATTGTGTTGAACTAGTAACAGCAAGCACAAGAAGTGGAAACAAAAGGTTTTCGTACCGGCTCACAAGATACCCAAATATGGTCAATAATTCATATTTGAAAAATGCATTTGTATTAAATTGTGTTAAACTGGTAACAGTAAGAACCGGAAGTGGAAACAAAAGGTTTTGGTACTGGCCCACAAGATGCCCAGTCAAGTATCACTACAAGCAAGAACAGTTCATTATGTGATGAGCCACCTGATATGCTTGGTATAAACCAGTTTCAAAATTCCATGCTTGAAATATGATTGTTCTACCAGTATGCTTACTATAACTGGTATACATTTATATTGATACCATGTAACGATTACTCAATAGTCAATACATCATCAAACTAAATACAAACACATGCTAGATCAACAGGTATATATATAATTGAGTGTAGTACATTTTTCAAATAGTTCTTGAAGTCTTAAAAGCAAAACAAGAGATAGTAGATACCAGTCCCTGTCACTTGCTGTGGTCATTATGTTTAGTAATGCAGGTCTATTTTAACTGTTTAAATTTGACCAAAAGAGGTATATCCAGGTTAGGTCCTTCTGAATTTCAAAAAATAAACACTAAAATTAAGAATAATTAAAGTACCTTTGGTAATCTGAGTCGGAGAGACCCCTGTAGGGCATCCGTTTGAACCTGCAAAGGCGACTCTGTCTCTCAAGTCGGAACAGCGCACAGACCGCCTCCAGTAGCATCTCCGGTTTACATGTCAGAGAGCAGAGCATATCCTCTTCGCTTCCCCAATACACGCCCCATTTCCTCTTTCTAGGCGCCAATTCGGCTTCACCTTCAATCGATTCCTTTGTTTCAGGGCTACCTGTGGTAGATTTAGACTTCATTTCATCAGGTGGCAGCTCCGTCTGACAAGAGGAAGATCCTGTTTCACTGGAACCCGCTAACTTTGAAACTTCCTTGTAGTTAGGTCCATAAAGCATTTTATCCTGGGATGTGCTATGATCAGAATTTAGATATTTTGGTATTAAATCACTTTCTGACCCCAGAGGCTTGCTAAGCCATTGGTTGTTTTCATCAAGCACAATCGATTTCTCTGCTTCACCATTGCTCAGTACGCATCCCGTTTTTGAGGAAGAACCAATTTTAGAGGAAGAACCGACGACTTCCCCTAACATCTTCATGTTCATCAATGTTTTAAGCTGCACATGATCGTACTCGTCTTCATCATCCATTTCTCCTCCTCCTCCTTCTTCATCACTATCGTCGCTGTCTGAGACAGGCATTGCACTGATCACCTCATTTGTGCCCTTTTTGGTGAAGCAAATCACCGATTTAGCTTTCCCGGCCACCTTCTTTCCCTTTCTATCAATTTCTTTCTCTTCCTCTGTCAGAATTGAGTTTTGTTGATCCTTCTCCTCGACCTGTTCCAGCAAAATTTGGATGCATTCTTTAGCATTTTCCAATTCAACCTTCAGTAGCTGGTTCTCATACGTCAGTTCGTACAAGCTTTTGGACTTCAGCGAATCGAGCTCGGCTTGTAAAGACGCGTTCTTGGCCTCTAACTCGGCTATGTAAGTGGTTTCTGGTTGCTTCTGAGATTGTTGGGACGAGTTCTTGAGCACTTCCATGGTAGATTGCACATGAAATTGTTGAAAGGTGTTGTTGGGTTGTTGAGTTTCAGGTTGCATCTCGAATTGTTGAGATGTGGTATCTTCCTGTTGCATGTAAGGTTGGTTGCTAATTCTCTTGCCCTACTAGTGAAGAAGAGGAAGAGAAGAGAATTCACGAAGAAAGGAGGTGAGAGGGACGGGACTTGATTAACCCTTGGGGTCTAAATATATATATGAAGGGGTTAATAATAGGAAGGTTGCCTGGTTAATGTTATCAGCGTTTACATTATCTTCTCGCATTACGTCATTTTTGGATTAAATCAAGGGATGGGACTTGATTTAGACATTGGATTATAATCTGACGGTCAATAATTAGATAAGGCATTCTGTTGTGCCGTTTTGCTGGAATATATCAACATCTTATTTTGTCTATCCGTGTAGACTGTTTATCTTTTTTAATTGAATGTATACGTGGTCGTAAGCGCCACAGGTATGTAATATATATAGATGTCTTTATTTAATTTGACATGTTAAATTGTAATTTTCTGACGGTCTCTTGCCTAAATTAGATATCTAATTATGCTATACAAATTTCGAAAATATAAGCTACGAATTGAGATGAAATATAAGGTAGCAGGCTGTACAACTTTTATAGTATGTCAAATGCATGCTGGTCATTTGCATCTAAGCTAGAAATTGAGATAAATTATAAATTCAACCTTAACAAAACCATTGATTTCCAAGGTTTTAAAAGTCAATTTACCTGGTAAATAATATTTAACATTAATTGGGTCAATCGTAAATTATTTATTTTGGAGAAGGATTAATCAACAAAAAATATGCCGCTTGACTTGGTCCGAATTTATTGGAGAAGGATTAGTCAACAAAAAATATGCCGCTTGACTTGGTCCGAATTTATTTTTGTAAGAGACATATTTAGAACAGAAAGTACAAAAGGACTTCCAATAAAGGGAGCTGATATACTAATATCCCTACTAATTATAAAATTATCAGTTTAAGAGTATCGGTTTAAGAGCTAGATCAAAGTTTGTAAACATTTAGATTATTCTATACATCCTTGTCCATTTCTCATTTAATTTTAATTTGATTAATGATTAGATGTAAGTCACCATATAAGTTTACTGACTCTTTGATTAATGATTCTTTTTCATAATGAATTGTTAGAAATAGATAGCTGAAGTAATATTAGAGAGATAAAAATCAAGTCTTATCATAAAACATATTTATTAATATACAAATCAAAAAAAATTTCTATATTTAAGACCGAAGATATATTTTGTTACTAAAGCATATCATTTGCCATTTCATTCTATTTTTAACATCTTTATCATTCTATAATTATCGGCTGAGAAAAAAATAATATTTTCAATTTTTTTTACAAATTAGTTATATGTTTCTAGAAGTAACTTTAAAAGTCTCGGTTCACTTTTAAAATACTCGGTTGTTAGTTTAATTTTGTGAATCGGAGAAATGAATAATGAAAATATTAGAAAAAGCTAGAAAATTTTAACAGTTCGCTCTAGTTTGGTTTTGAGTTTAAATATGAACCGATACTTTAGTTTAATGGTGTGGATGTTTTCTATTACCAAAATCTGAAAAAGAAAAATGGAATCAACTTTAGTTTTATATGTTGTCAATATTTTCTTGTAAGCAATCTAATATATGGAATTATCACGACAAAATTACTGCTATCCTAAAGCAAAAACAAGGATGCCTCATGCCTAGTATTTTTAGCAGTCTTCCACCGGATCACATCCTCTGCCGCGCGGTACGGTGCCGCATTTTCATCCCAATCGTCCGATCTATGATGGGTGCCTCGTGAATAATACCAGATTGATAGGTCCGAAAAAATTTAACTGTCGAGATCAGATCATATCGGACGGTTAGGATGAAAATGCGGCACCGTGCTGCACGACGGAGGATTTTGGTCCAGTCTTCCACAGCCTTCGAACCAACTCAGGCTGTGAACATTTGAAGAGAAAAATCGTGTTCTCAATCTCTCTTTTTATTAATGGTTCAAGCTTCTAATCCACGGGCTTAATGCATGATTGCAATTACCTTTCATTAATGTATAAATTTCATATTATGTGAGATATAATGAATGCTGCATTTTAGAATGAAGGTTTAATAGATTATTCCTTCACAAATTGCATGTGGATGCCAATACCATTTGATTACATTGCCTGCGATATATTTTATAGCCCACAACTTTCATACATGATATAATAAATTAAACACATAGCTTCCTATGTAACTTGTAGCGTTCAAAAACTTTACTAAACGGCCAAAGAATAGTTCAAAAGGTTCTAAAAAGAGGGTAACAATCTTTGATTTTGTAAAAATCTTTAAAGCATACAACCATTTTCCCTGAAGAATGATAACTATAATCTGAGTTTTGTCATCGCGTAAATAAAGTGAACACATAAAATAGATAAGGTGTACATATAAATGATCACTGTGAACACATATAAACAAATAAGTTTTGTCATCCTTCTTTAGATTTTTATATGCATATTCAATTTATTTTTTATTGAACTTATTTGTTTGTATATGTTTACTTTGATCATTTATATGTTCATTTTATCTATTTTATGCGTTCACTTTGTTCAAGCGATGATAAGCGATAGAAAAACTGTAGATGACAATAACCAATTTCTATTTTCCCTTGCTATTTGTTGTACACTTGTACAACAAAATAAGTAATTAAGCCCAATAATTAACTACTTTTGGGCCCAGCTTAGCCCATGTAACTGAATTAGATATTTAATTCACAACAGATTGGACGATATTTGTTTTCCTTTCTTCTTCTAATCATACGATTATTCATTCTAACTAGATGTTCAAATAAACCACAAATTTACTATTTTCTTAACTCAGTCAAATAGATATTGTTGAAGTTTTGTGTGACAAAGTTCACACAAATTATTACACGTTGATTCCGGCATTGATTTTTAACTTGGATTTTGCCAAATTGAAGTAATGGAAAAAATCCTGAACCATGCAATTATTTTATTTTGTTGCCCGGTTGATGTTATAAAGAAAAAAAAAAAACTTTTGTCTAAATCAATTAAGGGCACATAGAAGAAGAGAAGAACCCCATGTTTGTTTGTGATCGTACCTAGTATTAAAAAGCTATGTAAAATGGTGTCTTTTATTCTTTTTTCTTTTGCAGAAAAAATTAGTTAAGAAAACAAATATTTTTGTCAGCTTATATATAAAGGCGATTCGGGTGAATTTTCGAACTCAGCAATTTTCAACTTGTTTTACCTTTTTTTATTTCATTTTCTGGATAAACTAGCAACAATATACACTTCAATTTTTTTCCCCCTAATAAAAGCAACATGTAAGTGACAGCGTGATTATTATGCTACACATCTCCAAATTTGAAAAAAAAAAAAAAAAAACAAGTCCGAAGTAGAGATCACAGAAGACGGATAACTTTGCAAAATACCCTATCTCATCTCTATATATTGCTCTCGTTTTAATGTTGTTGACATGGTATAAAAGATGATGCATTCATAAATAGAAAAAATAGAAATATCGGCTCTCACTAATTTTAGAATGATAAAGAATTTATTAATAGTTCAACTTTTGGATTTTGTTAATTATAATAAATCAGTTATTACAATTGTAAAAAATATGACTTTTTTTTTTATAAATATATGTTTTTACCATTTTAATAATGCCCTGTTAAAAAAAAAAACCATTAGTTCTTCTTTTGAAATTTCATCCGCAAATATAAGAAGATTGTGATATTGTTCTTTTCATGTATAAAATCTTAAGACTGATCAGAAATTGACAATTTAATCAATAAAATACAAGTTCATAAATTCTGTACATTTTGAGTTAAAATTGAAGGAGATGATTCAATCTTAATTAAAAAAAAATTGCTTCTTGAAAGTTTTATAAAATTATTATCAGTAATATAATTAAAAAAAAACAAATATCATTAAAGTGTCTTATATAGGCCCTTATATAGCCATTTCAAGTAACGAAGCCCGACCGTTATTACTTTATTTAGGTCCAACTCAGCACGAGCATCCAAATATGAACATAATTTACAATCAATCGCTATATGAAATAATATTTCACTCTTTTTTTTTAATCCAAAAGCACCCCAAGCAGGGGAGCCAAATAATGTTTCACTCTTAAATTTATTCTTTGGGTTTTTCCCACTCATCCTTTGATTGTGACTGAAGGTAAAAATCTAAAAATTAAAGAGAGCAAGCGCTGGGTAGTCCAGCTGGTTTGGCATCTCTCTTCCTACGGGAAGAAGTTCACACAAACTTGAACTATTGCTTGCTGCTTCGGCATGATCACCACCTGCAGACTACTTGCATATAAATTTGTTTTTCCTAGTGAACAGAAGCATTAATAGAAACACCAGTTTCATCGCTTTTTCTTAGAGATATATACATAGTACAAATTAGTATACAAATTAGAATCAAACTCAAAATAAAACATAAATTTATTATTATTTAAATACAAAGCTTCATTTTGCAATTGTTTTTTATTGCAAGGATACTAATGTAGGTACAATTTGTCAAAACATAGTATCACCACAGAAATATTGGTAGAGATACTTCTATATGAAGATCGAACGATTTAGACAAAAGGTTACTCATTTGCATGGATTTTCATGCCCCTGCCCCCCGCCCCCCCATACACCCACCCACAACGCACACATACACCAAAAAAAAAAAGGTTTGATGTGAATACCTCAATGTTGAGTTCCTCTGATGTTTTTATAATGCGAGAGTTTGAAACTGCCTAAATTGGATCATCAATTGGAACTTCTGGTTTTCTAGTAGAGGGTTCAAGATAAAAAAAATTCATCAAATTAATTTTTAAAAAATTTTGGGGATTAAGTTAAGTTTCACCAAACATAAATTAATCAATAAAAAAGTATGATAAATACTTTCTTTAAATAAAAAAGAGAAAATATGATAATATACAATGAGGAACAAAAGTTTCTAGCAAGTAAAAGGAAAATTTGATTCATCCGGAATAAGAGTTACACAACTTACCGCAATTGCACTTTCATATATTGGGATTGACATTGAAAAGAAAATCAAATCATATAAAGATACATGGTGTAGTGTGTCATAAACTGTATCCGAATCTGGACTTCAATAAAAAATTAAAAACACAAAACTGACTCGAACAAATGATAACTGATGTTGCATTATAGCTCTATCAGCATCGCTTCTGTTTTGTTTGTGAGATTCCATCATGCTTGAACAGAAAGAAAGAAATTAAAAGAGAAAGAATGAACACAGGTACTTCACATTTGCTTCCCCACTACTTGTTCAACAATGGTGATCAGATTTTCGATCTTTTTGTTGTTTTTTGCATCCTCCTTCAACAAAGTTTGATTGTGCTGTTCTAAATTTGCTAAATGGTTGCAGAGCAAGTCATTTTTCTGGTTCAGGGAATCGAGCTCAGATTGTAGAGATGCCATCTGGGTCGCTAGTTCTTGTAGCTTGCTATTTGGTTCTGATCGCATCTGAAATCGTTCGAATGAGCTCTGATGATTTCTGATCTCAGGCTGTACCAGCTGAGACTCTTGAGATGTATCATCTGGTTCTTTGATGATAGGCTGACAGAGTTGTGGTTGTGAAGAAGGTGAACAATCCATGAAGACAGGTGGAGATCTGGTTCAAACCTCTGTTTTTATTTCTTCTTTTTTTTTTTTTGTAATAGAGCTGAATAAAATGTGACGTTGTCACATAAGTACCCTTTTCTATGGAATTGCTATATGATGTCAAAATGTAGACCTCTCGTAACAGCTAAATTTAGTTACTAGTTGGTTGGGACAAATTTGAGGTCTATGAAATGTTTGCTTCTTCTTGCTCTTATATTGAACAACTTTTTAAATAAAAATGGATAAGTCTTACGCGTTGAACTTTTGATCCTTGTATGGTCATCGGAGCAGAATCAAAATATAATTTTCTTTTTTTACATGAAGTAAAGGTAGTAAAATATATACCACACCAGCATATTTATCTTATTGATTTGGATATCAAACTTTTACTGGTTATTATTATTTTGCATGGAATATTGAAAATGAGACACCAAACTTTTTAGGTGTCGGGCTCTTCTTGGTTTTAATTAATTGCTTGCATATGAATTTATTGCTTTATTTTGTTTGCTTTATCTTTCTTTTAGGGTGTTGAGCTCCTGTAAAATAGTTTCCGGATAGAGTGGTCTTTCAAAAACAAATAAATAAAAGAAATACGAATAGCTTCCAACCCATTCCTGAATTGATAACATTTTTTTCGTGGTATAAATTATTTATATTTACTAACATCAATCATAATTATATAAAACTAAAATAGGGATTGCTTCTTTTGAAGAAGAAATGTAAAACAAAAAAGGAAAAAGAGAAAGGCAAATTGTTGCTGAATCTCTTCATGCTAGAAATGTATTTAGTGAAATATTATAACCAAACAATCATAACAATAACATCCACAACTATTTTTGAGCATCCAACTATTAGCCTGTACATAAATAGCAAAAAAGTAAAGTACCCCATTTTTAACTTAAATAAAACCAAGAGATCATTCCATCGTCCCTATTAACCACTCAATTGAAGAAATAACATCATTCTCAGTAACCTGAAAACAGAGTGACAACACAAAGTGCTTCTGTACCTAATGAAAATGTGCTAAGGGAATTTAGCAAAAATACTCGTCCAAGTTAGCCGCATAAATATGATATATCTGGCTCGAGTAGGTATAGACCAACCAGGAACAAAAGGCTGTACTGCCTCTGTAGATATCTTCTAACTCTTCAGGTGTCCTTATGCAGGGACCAAGTGCACTACCATCTGTCAGAGCTTCAACGATACATGCCATCCTACAAGGATTGCAGAAAGATTATATAACAGCTCGTGGTAGATTTCAAGTATAAATAAAAATTTGGGCGTTTAAGAAAATTGCAGTACTTATCAGTACTAAAATGCAAATCAAACTTCAACTTAGTCCGGAACTTGAAGCTGCCAACTTCAAATTTAACAAGTACCAGGTGCCACCCAGTACAACATTGCTCCTGTACCAAACAGCTTGGGTTCAGTAATTACAATCAGATTATTGTGGCAGTACCAAATGTGGTACAGCAGTAGAGCACCATTAGGGAGTAACACTAAACATTAGTTATTGTAATTGGTGGTAACTTGCATATTCAACTGTTAGGCTTTGTTAAATACACTGGATCTTGTAGGAACATAATTGATACCATAACATACTAACATGTGTTCTGGTACAATTGACTGATTCTAGTATGGTCTTATCATTTAAATTTGAATTGGTAATGTATTGTTTAGTACCTGAACTTACCAGTCTTTTTTTTAATTGATTCAGAATACTATTTCGGAAAACAAGGTAACATGTGTGCTATTTGGAAAATTAATTCAGAATACTACCAGTAATTAACCTGCAATGTGGCTTGTATTCCATTTAAACTTGTTTTTGTGTTGTTATGCAGGTGCAATTGCATGCAAAAAATAGAAAGAAAGATGTAGAAACAAGGACAGGAAAATACTTTTCAAAGTGTGAGTCAGAGAGCCTGAAAGTCATTTCCTCACGCATGCGTATCTCGTGCCGGTACAATGCGCAGATTGCCTGCAATCGCAGATCTGGTTTATTATTCAGTACAAAGAGCATGTCCTCTGGGCTCTTCCACCTTGGCTCATATTTTGTGGTTCTGCTCTCTGACTTGGCTTTCTTTTGGGGAGACTTCTCGGGATTGTCTATGCCCATTATATTGGTACATCCGGCATCCACTTGGATAAACCGGAGACCTGTCTTTGACATATAATATCCAACTTCGGCTAAGCCCTGCAGTTCTTGTACCTCATCATTGTTAAATTCAAGAGGTCTTTTAGCACATGAAGTGGTTTCACCTCCACGAGGAGAAGTAGGCATCTTACTGTCTGTCAGCCCACTACCCATTACAGACCTGGATCCGACATGACCAAATCCTCCTGATTTATAGGATTTACCAAATTGTGACCGGGAACCCAATTTCAGAGGTGGTCTTGGGCTCCCCGAAGCCGGTTTAATTGGCACTTTAGGTGGCTTTTTGGGAAACACCTTATCTGCACTATTGCAAGTGACATCCATAGGCAATGTACCTTTGTTTTTGTCACTGGTATCATCATCAGTCAGAATTGTCATATCCTCCTCTATCACCTCTTCTTCTATTTTAGCCTTTCCCTTTTCCTTTCTCTTATCCTTATCTTTCTTCTTCTTCTTCTTCTCCACCTTTTCCTTCTTCGACGCCTCAATGTTGCGATTCCGACGGATCTTTTTGTCTAAAGAACTGTGCATTAGTTTAGCACACTTGAGCCTGAGTCTACTTTGGTGACGCCTCAAGGAAATGCGTTTGACTATCAGTTCCTCATGTTTTAACTTCAGGTCAGCAAGATCATCTCCTAAATTCGATTTCCAGAACTTTAATAGTTTCACACTCATGGGTTCTGACTCAATCTTTGATTCTTGGGGTGTCTTGTTTGGTTCTTCCATGTCGTTTATGGTGGGAATTGGGATTGAGGTATGGTTGTGATAAAGAAAGAAGGAGCGGTAGAGAGAGGAAATGAATTGGAGTAGAAATTTAGTTTATGTTGAGAGAGAGAGAGAGAGAGAGAGAGAGAGAGGTGAGGTATACACTGGATGGAACTGAGAAGGAGAGAGGAATGAGGAGAGGAGTTGGAAGTTGAAAGAATCAAAACTTGAAGGGTGCGTTTGGATGGAGGCCGAATAAGAATAAGAATAAGGAATTTTTAGAATCTCGTACCAATTCTTATTCTTATTCTAATACCATAGTTTTGTTAGTATAAGAATAAGGGCCCAAATTCCTTATTCTTGTGTTGTTTGTGTTGCACAAGAATAAGGAATTTGGAGCTTATTCTTATTCAAGCCTTATTCTACTCCATCCAAACACACCCGAAATGAATTTGTTTGTTTCGTGGAGCTTAAAATCATCTCCAGTTTAAGGATTTGGGTATTTCTGGTCAGGCAGGATTGGTCGTTTGATTGTGATCTGATGGCTTATTCCAGGCTTAGATATTCTCAAGTGTTCAATTTCTTGGGGAGATGTTTTGGTGGACTCTAGTCAAACAAGATTGGACACTCTCTTAAGTAGAATTAGAACAGGTACAGCCGTTAGAGCTGTACAACAAACGGGTCCGAACTTTTTAACTAAAATTTTAACCCAACCCAATTATATCGGGTTGAAAAAATTTTTTAACCGACCCACCCGTAACCCAATCCAACCCATATGATTTTTTACATACGGGTTATTACGGGTTATGCGGGTTACGCGGGTCAAATGGGTTGTGATTTTAAATTTGATCAATTATTTTTATTGGTACACATGAATAAGATCGACCATTGCAAAATCATCAATTTTAATTTGATCAATTATTTTGCTAAAGCATTTTTTAATTTGTTCGACTATTGGAACTTTCAAGACGTCAATTACATTTTCTAAAGGACTTACAAATGAATTTGAAACCAAAAGAAATTGTGAGGTGCGACATATGTATCTGGTATATAAAAATTAGAAGAAAACAATTAAAATTTGTACTCCTGAAAGCATCAGCAAGCTTATTAATGCTAATTTAATAACGTTAGCATTAATAACGTTATTAAAAGCAATCTTATTGATACTAAATTTAATAAAGAAATATTCGGAAAAAAAAATATAGAGACTAATTGTTTTCCTTAGCATCTAAGAGAAAATCAATGGTGATACGTGTTGGTATTGGATGGACAAGAAGTATGAGAAGTATACTGTCAGACCCATAACTATTTATAATGAAGATTTGTAATGGATTAGCGGTAAAATTATACGGGTCGGGTACAAATCGGATTATCAAGAGTAAAAAATGTAACCCAATTCAATACAACCGGGTTAATAAAATTAAAACCCGGACCAACCCGGATAATGTTTGAACCCAGTAAAATTCGGGTCGGGTTGTACGGATTGGACGGGTCGGACGGGTTTCTTTTTTTCTTGTACACCCCTAACAGCCGTACAGCGTTGGTTTAAAATTTTAATTGCTTAGAAAATCCCTTAGTGATTTAAATTAATTTGCGTTATATAATAAGAAAGATGGTTAAGTTTCTTATCTTTCTACCGATATGTCACCATATTAAATTTCATGCTTATCTAATGGGTCGTTAGTTTTTAATAAATGTACCTAATGTTGAAGAATTTATGGACCTCTTTGTTTTATGCTTGTAATCTCTTTATTTTCTCGCACATTTGTTCTTAAACTTCTATTGAATGCTTGAAATTTTCTTCCTTTCCATTATCTTTAGTATAAAAAGAAATTGTGATTAATTATGCACCGTGTTACTATTAGAGAAAAAGATAAATGGTATGTCTCTGTGCCTATTTTTTTTCCCCAATACGATAAAATTCGATATGCATAAAAAGAATTGTTCCGTCTAGTTGCCTTTGTGTAATGGAAAATGTTTTTGTCTCTGTGCCTATTTATTTGTTTTTTTCATTAGGGAAAAATTCACTTTACATATGAACTGTATGAACCACATACGAGATTACCTATGAATAGTATATTAAAAGAATATTAATTTTTATAACAAAAGTGTGCATTATTTTATGTAATGTTTATATATAATGTACTAATAATATAAAGTTAAGACAAATATTGATTATTATGTATTATCTCATGATCAACATGCATTCTTCCAAAAAGAAAGTGGAAATTATTTTCATAGCATGTTTTAGTAAGTTTAGGTGTTAAAATTATAAAATTAGTGAAAATCATGCACATAAGTCGATAAAAAAAATTCTATAATCTTAAAAACATTTCTTCATTAAACTCGTCTATATCTGATGAAATTTCTGAAAAAATATTTATGAATTATATTTAAATATGTTTAAATCAGGAAATATTCACATTTTCTTTTATGTAAGTATGCCTAGTCAAATGAATGCCAATCTCTTGATTTGTCCTGAATTATATATGGTGGCAACAGAATAACTGTTTGTTTTGAAATTTCAATTAGCTACGACTTCTTTGACATTGAGCTTGTACTGTTGGACATTTTGATAAAAATAGAAACATAATCTTTACTGAGAAATAAGATTTGCTAAGATTTTGAACAAACTTGTCAATTTGGATAATCCAGCCTAAAAGGTGGCATTGTTGCACAATTTGGTGAAACCACAAATACCAAAATTTGAAATTAAAAATGACAGAAGAACTAGATCTCCTCTGACAATTCATAAACTTCCAACAGTTTACATACAAAACAGATTGGCATTAGGGGTGAAGAGCAGAAATATCATCAAATATCATCACTACTTTTAACTGGGAATATAAAGCAAAAAGAACAAGGAAAGGAACAAGTCATGCAAAATTTCATTGTACCAGAAAGCTAAAACAGTGAGATATTTAACCAAGTAGACCAAGAACCACGATTTTTTAATATTCACAATCTCATGTACTTGAATAGCTGAAACCACAAAGTATCTCCCTTTTTAAAATAAAGTAAAACAGAGACAAACCATCCAACATTCTTATTAACAACCTAAAGATTTTGCACAAAAATAAAAAACAAAAGATCTGATTCACTAAAGTAAATATCATATATCTGGTTTGCATAGGTTACAACCAGCCAGGAACACAGAGCTATACTACCACCATAGATCTCTTCTAACTCGTCAGATGACCTTACACGGGGACCAGTCTCGTTCCCATCTGTCAGAAATTCTACCAGATGTGTTATCCTGCACCAAATTGTAGAGAAAATCTCAACAAATAATTAACAGGATATAGAAGAGTAAGTGCGCCCTCATGGAAGAATTAACAAAAGGACTGGTAAATTCAGGTACTAGAATCAGTCTATTGTACCAGACCACATGTTTGTATAATATGGTATCAGTTGTATTCCTACAAGATGCAGTTTGACCAAAACCTGACAACTGAAATGCAATTAGGAGCCAATAACAATAACTAACGTTTATTGTTACTTCCTAATTATGCTATACTGCTGTACCACACAAAGTACTGCCCCAAATTGATCTGATTGTAATTACTGAATCCAACCAACTTGGTACACGAGCAATGTTGTACTGGGTGGCTCCTGGTCTGGACTAAGTTGTCGCACGATTTACATTTGAGTACCAGTAAGTACTGGAATTCGCTTAAACACCCAATTTTTTATTCATACTGGAAACCTATAACATGAGCGGTTATTCTGTTTTCTAGTGTTTACCAGGCAACAAAATCTTCATTACATGAACTTTACGTGGACTTAATTATTCAAATTAAAAGAATTAATAGGTGAAAGGGGGAAAAGAAATACTTTTGAAAGCTTGATTCAGAGAGGCTGAAATTGTTCTCTGCACGTGCTATCCTCTCCTGTCGGTACAATGCACAGATCGCCTCCACTTGCAACTCAGTATCGCCCCTCATAGAAAGGAGCATATCATCTTCACATTCCCACCTTAAATTCCATTTCCTCTTTTTACTCGCCCTCTCTTCAATTTCATAGTTATCTTCAAGTTCGGATGTCTCATAGTCATCTAAGTACATTTGCTCGTGAGGAGATTCGATTAGAGTCGGTAAAGGCTTTTTATACTTCAATTTGAGTTTCTCTCTAAGTGCTGTTTTGTCAAGCACGTTATATGCACTAGGATCCTCTTCCTCCTCTTCCTCTTCTTCTTCTTCATCATCTTCGTCTTCTTCTTCTTCCACCTCATAATCTTCGTCATCCTCCTCATCCTCATCCTCTTCTTCTTCATCCTTTCTTTCATCTTCGTTTTCTTCTTCTCCTTCTTCCTCCATGTCATCATCTACTTCACCCTCCTCTCTCTCTTCCTCTTCTTTTGTCTCTTCTTCCTTCTCCTCTTCTTCTTCTTCTTCATCTTCTTCTTTCTCATCATCTGCATCATCACCATTATCATCATCAACTTCTTCCTCTTGCACCTCATTCCTGTGCTGTGGCATGAGAATCTTGACCAAGTCCAGGTGTTCGGATACAGCATTCTTGAAAGTGGTTCTGAGCTTTTCACGCCTCGACATGATGCAGTTGCGCAAGACTGCCGCATAGTTCAACTTCAAGGCACGGATCTCTGCTAGTGCATCTTGTTTCATGAGGTCGTACAGCAATGGAGAAGGGGTCATAATCTTATCTAGTGTTTGAGATTCTTGGTATTTCTTGGTCGGTTCTTCCATGTTTAGGTTGAATTGGGATTGAGTTTGGGTTGTAGAGAAGAAGAGGAGAAATTGAAGTAGAGAGAGAGAGAGAGGTGAAGTGAGTAGTACACTGGATGGAAGGATCAATTGAGAAGGGGAGAAGGAATTATAAGTAAGATGAATTAAAACAAAGAATTTGTTTCGTGGAGTTCAATAGTGCCTCCTGTTCAAGAAATGGGACCTCTGATAGTATGATTGAAATTACCGTTCGATTGAGATCTGATGGTTGTCAAGAAGGAAAGATTTCTCATTTAATTTTTATAACTTGAGAAGTAGTGCTTCAAGATATATCGTTCATTTAATTTTTTTTTTTTTTGAATAATTCGTCATTTCAGTTCAGTTTGTTACTTACAGTGCTCCAATAAATGATAAGTGACACCGAAAAGGTAACCCTTATAAAATCGCCAGGAATAGGCTTTGAGCATGAAATGGCGAAAAGCAAGAAAAGGACTAAAAGAGGTTTGCTTTACTATTTGGTGTGAACATACGAAAATTTCAATCAGCATCGTTCAATCTAGCAATGTGTTTGGTCGTTTTTGGAGATTAAAGAGACCTTTTTTTTTCAATTTTTGAAAATTAACTGAGTAGGTGCCTATATCCATTCAACCAGAAACAAGACTACAAGGGTTGCACATTAACATAACAAATACCCTCCAAATATACAGATGAACCCTTCTTAAATTATTGCCTTATTGGTTCAACGTCTCAGGGAAATAGAAGAAAAAATATAAAAAACGTAAACAAACAATAATTAATGGTGTAATTTGTTTACTTCATGCGATCTTTTGTGAAGTTTCCATTTCATTGTATTTTTATGTAGGCTAAAATTTTTTTAAAAAAGAAATATATGGACGTGCAACAAATTATGGATGTATTGGGCTAAAAAAAAAAAAAAAAAAAAAGGACATGTAAACCATATTAATCCTTTATGGGAAATTTATTTGGGCTTCAATTTTAAGTTCATCTTTGATACTCATGTACATTTTACAGCGGTAGCAGATAAAATCAGCCAATGCTGCTTCTGATTTCCGTCAAATTTGTTTTGCTGGTACGGAACAGTTTGAAAAATAAATGAAATTTATGAAAACATGCATATTTGCTCCTGTATTAATAATTTGAAGTTTGAATTGGTAATTTGAACTCTTATAAGATGAATCTTAATTTGTTGTTAAAAGTTACCTTCCCTTCCTAGACATTTTTAAAATTTTACAGCGAACCACTTAGACATTATCTATTGTTCTCTGTTTTTTTTTTTTTCACTTTGCTATATTGCAATTTGGACAAGCAGAGAATTTTATATTAATATACAATAGCGAGGTTCCTTGCAACAAATTATTTGGTTCGCTAATTCAATCCTTCCGTCAAATTACTTGTATGGCAAAAACTTAAAAAACGTCTAAGATAGAAAGAAAGTTATTATTTGAGTCTTCCAAAATTATAGGATTTAACTTGGAGTGATATTATATGGGTCAACTAATTAAGATATAACCAATTAAATATTCCTAAATGCATTCAGCCCGGTCTTAAATAACGGAAAAGAAATTAAAATTTAAAAAAAAAAAACCGAAACAATTTTTCAAATAGAAAGAGTTTGGACATATATATAGTGAATTTGAAACAATTTAGCATAGCTCAAATTGGAGTGACAGATATATATGCGTCAACTAGTTAATCATGAGATGATCATTCGTAAATGCAGCCAGGTCTGGAAACAACGAAATAACTTTAAGAATATTAAAAAAAAAAAAAAACGAAACAATGCTTTAAATACCAGGCCTTTAGCGATTTACCTTCCAACCTCCTCCGACAGAACAAACACCTTGAACCTCTCCTCCTCCCTCAGAAACCTATTATTTCTATATTCAGAATCTGAATTTATATAATTATAATGAAAGATAACAATATGCCTGAAGATAATTTGCCTTTCCAATTTCGCGATTGGGCCTACCTCCCGCTGGAGGTTGTAGAGTTGATCTCAAAAAAGGTGAAATCCATCACCAACTTTGTCCGGTTTCGAGCCATTTGCTCGACCTGGCGTTCTGCCTCCCTTCCGAATCCGTCCCACCTTCCTCCCCAACTTCCATGGTTGATGCTTCCTTTCGAACCACGTCCAGATGAGACCGATATCCAGATGAAAAGGATAATGGGATCCGCCTCTTATATGACCTTTGGGAAGGCAAGATGCGCAGGCTCTACCTCCCAGAGACCATCGACATGATGTGCTGCGCCTCCTATCATGGGTGGCTTTTGCTTGTGTTTGTCAAAGGTAGATAAGTTTTCTTACTGAATCCGTTAACCCGGGATCTAATTCAGCTCCCTTCCTTTACTTCTCCAGTCAAACTCTTAGGAAATGACTCGGACATCAATAGTTTTGATGCTACCTCCTATTTTGATTCATATTATGGTTGTTTTGGGATGGGCACAATGACTTTCTCTGTGGATATAACCGATCCAAACTGCCTGATAACAGTGTTCATTCTGCCATACATGGTGATCTGCTGCCGGGTTGGGGACCTGTTCTGGACAAGTGTCGTCAGCCGCCCTGATAGATATCTAATAGATGCAACGTACTACAATGGGCAGTTTTATTTGCTCTATGGGGAAGCCATGGATATTATTAAGTCCAACAAACCTGAAGAGAGGATTGTCTTCAATTTCGAGCCAGAGTTAGAAGATGTCAGAATGCATTTACTAGATGGAAAATCTGGGGTTTACGCTGTTGCTTTCCATCCTGATGGAAATGTTGAGGTGTACCAATTCCAAGAACAGCCATTGAAGCTCAACACTATCATTTTCGGTGGTAGTATTGTCCGCCCCCACCTCGCTATCTGTTCTGACGACTGGGACTCACTTGGAGGAAAAGGGTCTATTTAACGTAGATGAATCTCGTAGAGCACATTATAGCATCTTTGCCGCTGATCGGAATGGGAATACCATTGAGCATATTGTTCGTAACTCTGGAAAGAAGCAACATCATTGGCCACTTGAACCGGCTTTGTGGTTTCAACCAAGCTTTCATTAGACATCTGTCAAGGATGCTACTACGATGTCTTTTAGGAACAAAATTCTAGTCTGTTTAGTTTTCTGTTTTACAAATCATAAATATAGCACTAGAAAGGTACTTTTGAGTCGCTTCAGATGTTATTTTTTATCAAAATAAATTAGAGTTTATGCTTTTACGCGCATATTCTACCTCAGATATTCAAAATTTTATTACTAAACATATATTGCCTTAATCTGGCTTCAAGAAAGTAAATTTGCATGCAAAGAAGTATAATACTATAATATCTAATTAAGGTAGCTATTTCCCAAAAAGAACATCAATTCAAGAACGTGTTCATAGGAGTGCAAAGAAATAACTTTACTTTTAGTGAATTGGTGAATGGTGATCTTTACCAATAAGTAAACAGAGGTAGCTAATTAAGAGTTGCACATTAAAAAGTACAAAATACCCTCCAAATATACAGATAAGCTTCAACGTCTCAGGGAAATAGAAGAAAAATTATAAAACGTAAACAAACATCAATTAATGGTGTAATTTGTTAACTTAATGCAATCTTTGTAAATTTTCCATTTCATTGAATTTTTATGTCCGCTGAATTTTTTTTTTTTTAAAAAGAAAATGTATGGACGTGCAACAAGCTATGGATGTATTGGGCTATTTGTGGTATCAGGCCTAATCGTAAAAAAAAAAAAAAAATGAACATGTAAACCATATTAATCCTTTATGGGAAATTTATTTGGGCTTAAATTTTAAATTCATCTTTAATACTCATGTACATTTTACAGCGGTAGAAGATAAAAGCAGCCAATATATGCTGCTTCTGATTTCAGTCTAATTTGTTTTGCTGGTAAGGAACAGTCTGAAAAATAAATGAAATTCATGAGAACATGCTTATTCCGTATTAATAATTTGAAGTTTGAATTGGTAATTTGAACTCTTATAAGATGCATCTTAGTTTGTTGCTAAAATTTACCTTCCCTTCCTAGACATTTTTTAAATTAAGATAATTAGTTTTATGCCACCGTGAATTTTGATAATTAGGGAAATGTCATCCTTAGATTGCTAATTAAATTTATGCCATTGTAGAATTGCTAAAATTAGCTTTATACCACTATTTCTTTGAAAACATACTAAATTCTAAAAATTCCATTACCAAATTTGTCATTAAGTTTTTTAATGACCAAATTACCCCGTTAAAAACAAACCATTAAAAAAAACCATAGACTGCGTTCAGAAAGATACACACACACACGCTAAGGTATTGCGAATGTTCATCCATGAGCAAAAGACAAATTTTATTTTTTAAGTGAGTTACTCATTTACATTTATAGATGAGAATGTTCATCCGTGAGAAAAAGACAAAATTTTGTTTTTTTCTGTGATCATTTACGTGAGTATTTTAGTTTAATTTTATGTATTCCACAATTAATATTGTTGCCATGGTGCAACATAATCAAGTCTCCAAATGGCATTATAGTTGAATGACCCATAAATACTTACGTGAAAAAAATCGGCATAGAAAGATTTTTGCAAATAAATCTTAAAAACTTAATCCTTTTTTATTTGAAAATTATAATTATGTCATTGTTAGATGACTAATTAGATCTATGCCACTATTTTTTAAGCACCAGTGGCATAGAATAATTTTATTATTTTGCAATGGCATAAAAATAATTGTTAATTATTTATAATGGCAAAAAACCAATTATATCTTTTATGATGGCATATTACTAATTCTTAAGTTTTATAGTGGCATATTTAAAAGGGTAAAATTATCACATAATTGTCCGATGGCAAAAAACTAATTTTTATTATTTTATAGTGGCAAAATAATAATTTGTCATTTAGTGATGGCATATCTCTAATTTCAAATATTTGCAATGGCATAAATCTAAATCACCCTTTTAAATTTTACAGCGGACCACTTTAGACATTATCTATTGTTCACTCTCTTTTTTTTCCCACTTTTCTATATTGCAATTTGGACAAGCAGAGAATTTTACATTATAACCAATAGCGAGTTTTCTAGCAACAAATTATTTGGTTGGCTAATAATAAAGCTTCCATCAAATTACGAAAAAAAAAACGTCCAAAATAGAAAGAAAGTTATTTCCGAAATTATAGGATTTACCTTGGAGTCATATTATAGGGGTAAACTAATTAGGAGAACCATTCCTAAATGCATGCATTTTAAATAACGACAAAAAATTGGAATTTCATAACAAAGAAACAAAAACAATTCTTCAAATATAAATTATATATAAAGGGATTGGACATATATATAGTTATTTTGAAACAATTTTATATGGGTCAAATTAGAGTCACAAATATATGTGGGTTAACTAATTACTTTAATTGCTGCGGGGTCTTGAAAAACGAAACATATTTAAGAATATTAAAAAAAAAAATCGAGACAATGCTTTCACAGATATATATAATTAATAAATCATGATTCATGAGATATAATCATTCGTAAATGCAGCCAGGTCTTGAAATAACGAAACAATTTAAAAAATTTAAAAATGAAACAATGCATTAAATGTCGGTCCTTTAGCAATTTTCCTTCCAACAGGGTCACGATAAATATTTACCTTCCAAGTTCAACCTCCTCCGACAGAACAAACACCTTCAACCTCTCATCCTCCCTCAGCATTCTTTCTGTATTCAAAACCTGAATATAATACAAGGATAACAAAATGCCCGAAGATGGTTCACATTTCCAATTTTGCGATTGGGCCTACCTTCCGCCGGAGATTGTAGAGTTGATCTCAAAAAAGGTGAAATCCATCACCGACTACGTCCGATTTCGAGCCGTTTGCTCGACCTGGCGCGCTGCCTCCCTTCCGAATCCATGCCACCTCCCTCCCCAACTCCCATGGTTGATGCTTCCGTACGAACCGCATCAGACCGAACCAATCCAGATGAAAAGGATGATGGGATTCGCCTTCTATACGACTTCTGGGAAGGCAAGATGCGCATGCTCCACATCCCAGAGACCATCGACATGATGTGCCGCGCCTCCTATTGTGGCTGGCTTTTGCTTGCGACTGTTAAAGGCGAAGAAGCTTTCTTATTGAATCCGTTAACCCGGGAGCGAATTCAGCTTCCTTCCTTTACCGCTCCGGTCAAACGTCTCGAAAGTGACTTACACAACCCCCACTTTGATTCTATCTCCTTTTTTGATTCGTGTTGGGGTGCTTTTGCGAAGAGCAAGATGACTTTCTTTGTGGATATAACTGTTCCGAGTTTCCTAATAATTGTGTTTGTTCGGCCATGCATGGTGATCTACTGCCAGGTTGGGGACCCATGTTGGACAAGGGTCTTCAGCCGCCCTGATAGATATATAATAGATGCAACGTACTATGAAGGACAGTTTTATTTGCTTTATCAGGAAGCCATGGATATTATTAAGTCAAATAAACCTGAAGAGAGGATTGTCTGCAATTTCGGTCAAGAGTTACAAGATGTCAGAATGCATTTACTTGATGGAACATCTGGGGTTTACGTGGTTGCCTTCCATCCTGATGGAAATGTTGAGGTGTACCAATTCCAATACCAACCGTTTAAGCTCAAGGTCACAGATACAAGTAACATTATCATTTTCAGTGGCAGTGTTATCCGTCCCCACCTCGTTATCTGCTCTGACGACTGGGACTCACTTGATGGGGATTCAATATACATTGAGGACAATGGTTTATTTAATGTAGATGAATCTCGTAGAGCACATTATAGCATCTTTGCCGCTGATCGGGATGGGAATACCATTGAGCATATTGTTCGTAACCCTGGAAAGAAGCAACATCATTGGCCACCTGAACCGGCTTTGTGGTTTCAGCCAAGCTTTCTTTAGACATCTGTCAAGGATGCATATACAATGTCTTTTAGGAACAAAATTCTAGTCTGTTGTAGTTTTCTGTTTTTACAAATCATAAATATAGCACTAGAAAGGTACTTTTGAGTCGCTTGAGATGTTATGTTTTTATCAAAATAAATTCGAGTTTATGCTTTAACGCACATATTCTACCTCTGATATTTAAAATTTTATTACTAAATATATATTGCTTCTTAGTGTTAGTCTTTATGGTCTTGTGCTGTACTCAATCTGAGATGGTTATCGTGAGTAGTAACTAATAACTATAATGATGGAGAATGTTTCCGTAACATGACAGTTGAGATATAGATAATTAACCAACTTATGAGTGCGTTCATTTCCTTATGTCTGGGTCCTATTGTGATATAGATAACCTACTCATCTTGTTATAGAAATGCAGATGCAATTTTGTCCATAACATGACAGTTGAGGCAGCATAATTACTGATGAAAATGAATAATGAAGCGCTGAAACCACAAAGATACGCATAAAACAAGTAGACAAAAACACCATGATTTCAATATTCACAAAGTCTGTAAGTAACATGAATAGCAATTGTGGCTCTCGCCACCTAACCTTCAAAAAAAAACATGAATAGCAACAACTTCCACTAAGTATCTCCCATTCTAAAATGAACCAAACCAGAGAGAAACAGTCAACATTCCTATTAAGCCCCTAAACCCACTCATAAAAGAGCAAAAATATCTCTTAGTTACCTTACAGCAGAGTGATAAAAGGAAGATTCCTCTGTAAATTCAACATGTTTGTCAGGAAATTTAGCAAAAATACTGGTCAGATTTATTACAGTAGATGCTATATAACTGGTTTGCATAGGTTACAACCAGCCAGGAACACAGAGCTGTACTGCCTGGGTATATCTCTTCTAGCTCATTAAGCGTCCTTACACGTGGACCATGGCCATTGCCATTTGTCAGAAATTCTACCAGAAGTGTTATCCTGCCAGAAAGTTGTAGTAGAGCATTAGTGTAATTAACAGGATGCGTAGACAGATAAGTGTGCCCCATGGCAGAATTGATGTTTATAAATAAACCTGAGTTTACTAGCAAATTGCATTTATTGCAGTATCTCATATAAGGATTTAGAAGAGAACTTGGAGCTACTAATTTGAAAACAAAACAAGGCATGGGAACTACCCAGAATAACAAATTATTGCACCTAACTCTTTTGATTTTACAGAGTGAAATCAGATCAATTGATCTCAGTACTGCTTGTATGGTAGCTTAGTAGTATGTTCTTCAATACATGAACCTTTATATGGGCTTTAATTATTCGAACTAAAAGAATCTAAAAAGGTAAGAGGAAAAAATACTTTTGATAGTTTGATTCAGCGAGCCTGATAGTGGTAGTCTGCTCGCGTATCATCCTGTCATGCCGGTACAGAGCACAGATCGCCTCCAGTTGGAACCATCGATTAGTCCTCAGATAAAGGACCATGTCCTCTTCGTTTTCCCACCTGCGATCCCTGTCTCTCTTTCTGTTCATCAAGTTCTCTTCATTTTTGGATGTCTCATCCGTTTCTTCAGGAGATTGGGTCTGAGTTTGATTCAGACTGAGGCCCAATTTCAAAGAACCTCCAATTCCAACCAATTCTGGTACATCTGATACCTCATCTTCCTGCGATGTGGTTTCAATTCGGTTCATTCCAAGATCCAATTTCACTGAATCTCCAATTTTAACAAATCCTGATGCTCCTGGCACCTCCTGTGCAGTAGATGTGGTTTTAACAATCCCTGGAGAATCTGGCATGTTACCCTTTGATGCTGTAACTTGTGCTTTTCCTTCAAGTTTCTCACTGGTAATATCAACAATAGGCGCTTTTCCTTCAGATTCCTCACTGGTACCATCAATCTTAGGCGCTTTACCCTTAGATTTCTCACTCGTACCATAAATCATAGGTGCTTTACCTTTAGATTTCTCACTGGTATCAACAACCATAGCTGATTTGCCTTTAGTATTGTCACCGGTACCATCAATTCTGATCTCCTTGTTCTTGAGTGGGTCAGGAACTGCTGGTTCTAGGGCCCCCTTTTTTAATGGAATATCTTTCAACTTGTACACTGGAGCAGTCCAGTTTTTAGTTGCAAAGGTAGTGGTGCTATTTTTCAAAGGCCGCAGCCCGTAATATCTGGCCAGCTTACAACTGATTCTTCGGAGATCAGGGCACATGACGTACGGCAAGGTAATGACAGCCCCCACATCGGTTCTTTCTAAATGTTTCCTTAATCTGTCTTCAAAGCCCAGTGCTGAAATACAAGGATGATGTTATCACTTATGAGTATGTAAACATCAAGAAGTCAATCTGCAAGCCAAGAAGTATAATACTACATCTAATTAAGGTAGCTAATTAACGTGTTCATAGGGGTGCAAAGAATTAACTTTACTATTGGACCTTTGGTGAATTGGTGAATGGTGATCTTTACCAGGAACTAAACAGAGAACTAAACAAAGTTATCTAATTAAGACTTGTTACACTAAAATTAAGCACCATTCAAATTTTAAAAACTTACCAGTTTGACGATAAATAGGGTTTTGAGCAGCCTCGACAAGGCGCCGGTCAAACTTCGGCTCTTCCCATCCCCTCGGTAACTTGGCCTCTGGCCAGCCATCAGGCAACTTCATCTTTTGCCTGATGTAAAAGGAGCAAAGAACCTTGGATTCTTCAAGATCAGACCTGAAGCTTAAAAGAGGAACAAGAACCTTGGGTTCTTCAAGATCAGACCTGAAGCAAGGAAACAAACTCAGTTAGTGTTCAGAAATGAAAGCTCACCAGATTAAAGTTTATTTAGAACATGCTGAAAGATGGATAGCAATAGGAATTGGCAGGTAAATATCGTACCAACACTCCAACATTGGTCAACAAAGCCTAACAAGGATCAGTTAAAGGATGTTTACTTTGACGATTTGAATTTAGATTTACCATTATTCACTCAACTTTGCTAATTTCTCTTATGAAATAAACATAAAAGATGGCATAATTAAAGAGAAGGGCATGTTATCTTTTGAATACGGAACCACACATATACACTTCAGATATGCAAATAACAAAACTACATTCCAATCAAACGCAACACCATTTAAATTTAGACAAACTACAGCTATTTCAGTCATACAGCATTGTGCCTTGTACCATTTACTTATACAAAATGAAAGCATGACACAGAAATTGAAATAAAAAATAGAAGGGGTTTGAAGATTACAATTGCAAAGAAAAAGAAAAGGAAATGAAGAAAGGTACAAAGTACTAAGAACTACTGAGTCATGACCCTTTCTTCACGCTCAGCCTCTGCACAGTACACATATTGGCATATGCAACTAAAATTGGAGTTTGATTTTAACCTTGCACTTATATGGTATCTGAGTTTTGGGCCCTTCTAACTATAATACATTCCTCATTTATTTATTTAAGAAGTACATTCTATATGTCAGAACTTAAACCACATACACAAAGAGATAGAGAGAAAGAAGAGATCAAAATAACATGTTAACTCATCAACATTAACAGTTTTCAAAATTTAATTACTAAAACCTGACAACAAAAGAATTGTCGTATGAACCAGAGAGAAAGAAAGAAAAGAGAGAGATACTACTTGATCGAGAAAAATATCTTGCTTCTAGTTAATTCTAACTTAATTCAACTAAAAGGAGAAAGATATAACAGCTAAGACTTGGTCTCAACCTTTCTCCCTTCTTTATTTACCATTAACATCGATTCAAGAAAGCAAAAGCAGCAAGAAATATCATCAATCCCAAGAGACTATTACTCAAATCAAATTCAATCACAAAAAGCTTCAATCTTTACCAGAAAACTATGTACAGATCACGATTTACATTTCAATTACCTTTCACTTTCTACAAGCTCTCCATCTACGCCTTCCTTTTTCTCTCTTTCTTTACGCCTATCAACTGTTTGTCAAATTGCTCGAACTATCCTACTCTCTTCTTTCTTTTCTTCTCTCTCTTTCTAGCCTAACTGTGAAATGGATCTTGTTTCTGTGTGGATTTCTCGAGCTTTGGCAGTGTGTGAGAGATGTAGCGCAATTGTGCAGCTATGCGTGTAACTGCGTAAACCTTTCTCTGGCCTTCAGGACCTCGATTTATAGGCAGTGGAGGGCTTGGAAGCTTCAGCTAGAAGGGAGAGTTCCAAATTGATCCTGACCATCCGTATCACATACCCACGGATCCCACTTTAATCCAACGGTTTTCATCATGTCGAGATATCGCTCCTTCTAGAAGGCTGGCCAACGAAATTCGTTGGTGTTTGTTGAAATGGTTACAGCCTTTTTTTCTTTGGCCTCTTCGCCTGGGCCCCACAGTTTAATGAGATACAGGATTTCAGCGATTTTTGTTTCTTCTTTCGGTGCACTCCGTTTTCCATGGACCACATAAACCGCTTCACGGTTTTCATGTGCAGTGTATGAACTAAGTCCACCTAAAATTATCCCTGATGAGAGGGAAAATTTAAATTCTCTGCTAGTTCGTTCCTCCATTTATGCTCACGCTGGACTCCTCCATTTATCTCATTTTGTTGGATTCTATTGGCTGTTGAGACAAAATAAATTGTTTGGGATCCTTCCTGATTTAATTTGGTTATGAAATTTTGTGTGTATAATCACAAAAATATTTAGAATTATTGGTAAAAGGAATTTTGTGTGTGTATAATTCTTCAGAGAATTTTATTTATTTTGTGCAAGCTCAGGGACCTTTTTGCATATAATTAGGCTTTTTAAGAACTTTTGGGCATTTCAGGGCATCATAAATTTCTATGCCCTTCAAGAAATTTTTGGTTATTCTTCTGGGATTTTAGGAGTTTGTTTTGTATTTTTGGAGAATTTTGAAATTTCACGGATTTATTTGACATATATATATATATATAGAGAGAGAGAGAGAGAGAGAGAATCGCTAACGCGCCATCGATGGCATGGAGGGTCCCGTGCCATCAAGTCATTTTTCGAATTCCAAAATTTAAACAGTTAATCTGAACCGTTTAAGTTGTTCTCCATATTGAAATATCCTTGGAGACCAAATTTTATATTTTTTCAAATTTTCTTGCTATTATTATGATATTTTTAAAAACATTATGATAAGAGTATTTCAGGCCCTCAAATTTGAAAATATCATAATAAATAGTAAAAAAAATTGAAAAAATGTAAAATTTAGTTTCCAAGAGTATTTCAATATTGTGATCAATTTGAACGATTTGGATCGACCATTTAAATTTTGGATCTCGAAAAACGAGTAGATAGAAAATCGATGGCACGTGCCATCGATTTTCTATATAAATATATAAAAAGAGAGAGAGTTTTGCTATGGTGAGTTGCAACTCACCAAAGAGTCGATGAGTTGCGACCAAAACTCCTAAATATAGTTCAAAACGACCGATCCAAACCGTCGAATATGATCTCCCTATTAAAATCTCCATGTAAACCCATTTTTACAATTTTTCGAAAATTTTAAGTATTTTTTTGAAATTTTAGAAAATCGTTAATCTAATTAGTTCTGAACCGTTCAAAAACAGCAGTTTTTAAAAATCCGAAAAAAAAACTTAAAAATCTCAAAAAAAAATATAAAATTTGGTCAGCATGGAGATTTTAATAGGGAGATCATGTTGGACGGTTTGGATCGGTCATTTTAACTATATCTAACAGTTTTGATCGCAACTTACCGACCCTTTGGTGAGTTACAACTCACCATAGCAAAACTATATATATATATATATATATATATATATATATATATATATATATATAGAGAGAGAGAGAGAGAGGAAGGATTCAATCAAAGCGCTTTGACCGGAGTCCCGGTTAAACCCCGTCAGATCTGAATTTTGAAAGTTCAAATAACCGATCCAAACCATCAAATATGATTTCCATATTGAAATCTCCTTACCGACCAAATTTTTTATTTTTTTAAAATTTTAAGTATTTTTTTCGGATTTTTAAAAACAACAGTTTTTGTAGGGTTCAGAACAAATTAGATTAACAATTTTCTAAAATCTGAAAAAATACTTAAAAATTTCAAAAAATTGTAAAATTTGGTGTGCAAGGAGATTTCAACATGGAGATCACATTGAATGGTTTGGAACGGTCATTTGAAATTTCAAAATTAAGATCTGACGGGGTTTAACCGGGACTCCGGTCAAAGCGCTTTGATTGAAGGCTTTCTCTCTCTCTATATATATATAGAGAGAGAGAGATTGGCTAAAATGCTTTGCAAAGCATAGAGCACCTATGCTTTAGAGTTCTGGATCGTCAGATCGTGTTAGGATTCGTGCTTTGATCGAGTTGGATGGCTCAGATTTGAAGCAATGGGAGCGCTGGTTTATCCGTTTGGCTTTATTTTTTCCGTCTACAACTAGTGATCTCTCCGTTACTTCTCCTTCTAATTTTCTCCAACGGAGAAACTCAGGATTGAACCTCCTCTCCCCTCTGACTCTCGACCAACCCTAGCCGCTATTCGCTCGCTTTCTCCTAGAAAAGAGGAAAAACCTAGTCGCTCTTTTCTATCTCCGACTCCCTCCCTCTCTCGATGCCTCGCCTTCACGCGACAGAACCCTAGGTATTCCTCCCTAGCTTTGTCGACTGGTCTACTGGTGCGGTTGGGCCAAGCCATAAATAGGCGCGACGGTACAAATCGACAATTTCTACAGGTACTGTTTTCTAATTTTGGTTACGGAGTTGTTAAATTTTGGCAAACTTGTAGAATTTTTCAATATAGATTTAATGGGTTTTAATTTTTCTAAGCCATAAATAGGAATCGATTTTAATGGGTTTCCTTTTAGCTTCCCAAAAACTTTATTTCCATTTCGCAATTATAACAAAGTTCCCAACACATATCTGTTAAATATTTAGTTAAAATTTTGCATTTTATTAGTTAAGCAATTTCATGCACTTTGTTCCTGTGGATTTTTGCAGTATTTAATTTTTGCGGTTCTAATTTTATTTTGTCTATTTAATTGGTTCTAATCATTATAGATTTATCATGTGATGTAGGAAGAAGTAAACCCATGAGGGAGTCGAACAAGAAACAATAACTGCAATGCTTGAAAATGGTGTGGATCAGAATGATCACAAGCCACAAGCAAACTCCATCTATTGTTCATTTCTTTTTAGAGTACAAGGTCATTTTTCTAAAGTATTAGTGAGCTTTGATTTGTAAAATAAAAATATAGAGAAATTTAATTTGAAAAGTAAGGTGTAGTGCTCCCAATCGTGGGTTGCAAACTTGTAATTTTCTGATTTGAAAGAATAGTGTACCTTATATTATTTGTGAAAGAAATATTTTCTTTCTTTGATATTATCTATTGCTGACCAATTTTTCTTTTAAATCATTTTGATGGAGTTGCACAGAGAAAGCTTGTATATCATTAGCTTTCGGTACCAACTAATCTACTTGAATCGCCAATTAATATAACAGAAACCCATCTCTATATCTTATGTTGTTCTGTACCAGTAACAGCATTGTTACTGGCAATAGCATGCAAATATAAAAATAACTGTTTTTTTAAAAAAATACATATAAAATAACTGAGAATTCGATCTAATGTATATTAACCAACTCAGACACATTTGATGCAACAACATGAAACCAAAGTTAGCTTAAACCATCATTACATAGAAGACTGTCAACCAAAAAGTTTTAAGTTAAAAAATGTACATGGTATAAGTAATAAGCAATACAAGCGTAACACATATACAAGAATCCTCAATCCATCCAACTATAAATCTTATTGCAATCTAACCCAAAAAAAAAAAAGCTACAATTACCCTGCTAACATAAATGAACTATCTTTATATTCTACATTCCAAAAATGTCCTCGCCTAAAAGATGATGTTTGTATTCACCAATTCTATCAATCCTAACAATCCAAGCGCCATCATATAAACTTAAAAAGCCATTTATGTATGCCCCTTCATAAACTCCATCCTAGCAATGCTCTTGCATCCTAAATGATTTTCAAGCTCTGAGTAAAGGTTTTTTTTTTTTTATCACTTGCTGCACTAGAAACTGATATGTACCTGTATCAAGAGATTAAGACGTTCAAAAGTCTTAGATTAAAAGCATTAACAGTGAACTATTTTTGAGCAAATAACAATAACAAACTTCAAAGATAAACTAATTGTAAAAGAAAAAGCAGCAATAATTTGTCACTAGAAAAGGAGGATAGTAATAAAATTATATGACAACTCATATTCTAAAATGTTTACTTATTTGTTCTTAATTGCACAAAAATTGATACAAACAAGACTGAAAATTAAAACTTAAATCACTCTTGTATGGATCTTGCCCTAAATATAGACCTAGTTTCAAAGAATTTTATTAAATTTGGCACCATCCAACCAGTGGTTCCAACATCGGTAGACTCTATACAATTTGAGCACAAACGTGAAATCAAGGTCAACTAGTACAATACGCATATCAAGTTCTTCCAGCAAGCTTTTAATACAATCACTTTAACAAATACATCATCAATTATTAAAATCACTGTAAATTAGAAATGTAAGCACCATGCATCGATTTAGGGTTTGAAATTGCATACCAGAAAAGAGTTTAGGGACAAGGAAGATGAATCCTTACATACTCGCTCCCCCTTCTTACGCCTCCGCAATTGATTTCGCCTCCTCTTGCGCCTTTGCATCTCTCTTCACAAATCAACTTCACGTTCTCTTCACGTGTCTAGGATTTGAGGACAAGGAAGTTGGGAAAGATGACTGAGCAATGGATCAAGACAGAGGCAAAGCGCCACCAGTGTTCGCGAGACTCAGTGTCCAAGAGGAAGCTCTTTCTGCGTCGCGGTGAAAGAGATGAGAGAGGTCACGAAAGAGATTTGGGAAGAAAGATAAGTTGGAGGAAAGAGGCAACGAAGGGTTAACGGGAGACGGAAATGGAAGGAGAAATTAAAATAAACGGAGAACCTAGCGCTCAACGCTTGAAATCTGATCGGCTGGGATTAGATCAAGCACGAATCCTAGCACGATCTGACGGTCCAAAACTCTAAAGCATAGGTGCTCTATGCTTTGCAAAGCATTTTAGCCAATCTATATATATATATATATATATATATATATATATATATATATAGTTTTGCTATGGTGAGTTGCAACTCACCAAAGGATCCGTGGGTTGCGATCAAAACTGCTATATCTAGATCAAAATGACCGATCCAAACCGTTCAATATGATCTCTCTATTGAAATCTTCATTCTGACTAAATTTTACATTTTTTCGAAATTTTTAAGTATTTTTTTGAAATTTTAGAAAATCATTAATCTAATTAGCACTACCCGAAATTTTGTCTTCTGTAACGGTTAATAAAAGGACTTAGTAATGGTTATCCTACCGTTATTGTAGCCCCCGTTACAGAAGCCTTAATAACCGTTACAGAAAGCTAGCCTTTTGTAACGGTTAATATCTAATAACCGTTACAGAAGCTAGCCTTCTGTAACGGTTATTATATAATAACCGTTACAGAATGCTAGCTTCTGTAACGGTTATTAGATATTAACCGTTACAAAAGTCTTGTTTTTTTTTTAAAAAAATAAATTTTATTTTGTAACGGTTTTATATAATAACCGTTACAAACCTCTTGTTTTTTTTAAAAAAAAATCATTTCTGCTACCATCACTACAACATATAAACGTGCAACAATAAAGATTTAATATAAATAACATAATATTTTTGTGCTAGAGACAATCATAATCATGCATATAAATAATGTAAAACTAATATAAATAACAGTCGCTTGACCACGGCTTTCATCCATCAGACACGGCTTTCGGTTGCTCGACTACGGCTTTCATCCATCGGACACGGCTTTCGGTCGCTCGACCACGACTTTCATCCATCCGACACGGCTTTCGGTCGCTCGACCACGGCTTTCATCCATCCGACATGGTTTTTGTTTGCTCGACAATCTATGTCAACCTGTAATTGCTCGAATTTACAAAATAGAAACATATTAGTTTTGTCCTTGATCAGACTATAAAAAAATACTTTACTATTCTTCTCTGTTGCCGATCTCTGTGGTAAAATATTTTGCAATTCTTTTTTTGAAGATAATTAAAGATGCAGGGTTCAGTCTGACAATAACAATATGCGATTACTTCAACTATAACTACAAAGCTATATAAATGCATGATACTCTAGAGACCAGTCTCATTCTGAAATTTGACAAAGATCATATTTTCTGAAATCTAGATAGATGTATAAGAACAAAATAGCAACACACCAACCATTTTTTACGCTAAATTTAGAAGGGAAAATAGGTGATTTACCTAGATAATGCCTCATGAGAAATCTGGATAGATGTTAACATCTGTTGAGTGATCGGCATAGACTTGCTTCAATATCTGTTCTATGCTTCTCTGGTCACTGATCTTTTGCCATCTGCATCAGAAATCAAGAATAAACTTGTGATTGTGAACAGGCATTTCTTTTTTCAGAGCCCAAAGAAATGCAAGTTGGGCTTGGCACAGGTATTGAACATACCGACAGTAAAGAATCTGTGCCAGATTTGCATCAACTGAATATTATGAACTTCATAATCCTACCTTAAATTCTCAATTAAATTATTCTTGTTGGTACTGGGTCTATTTGGTATCACATTGTTTAGGTATTGTGCATCATGTATGTAACCGTTCTAGAGAGCACTTCATATCGGATTGAATATAAACAAAACAAATCAAACAGAGAAGTAAGACCACAATTTGTATTTTACTTAGATATACATTTTGGTTATACATTTTGGTTCTAATAGTTTATAACATATTCCTATATAGAAAATTTCTTTTTGTCCCCCATAAAAAATGAGATCCCTCTTACACTAAGCTCAATATACAAAATTTCTTATCCTAATTCGACTATGCCTGCTAATATAGAAAACTTAAAAAAAAAAGAATTCCTACAACAACTTAGGACACCAACTCACTGGCCCATGGTTCAAATTCCTCCAAATCCCCAAACTTATAATTATCTTTGCAACAATGCAGAAAGTAAGCCAATTATCTCGAGAAAGAACATAAAAGTGAAGTCAGAACTACGGTGTTCTCCATACCTTAGAAGGATCGACCTTAGGGTAGCTCTTGACGACATCAATGACACGGTTACAAGAAGGATCTAGCTGGTCACTTTTGAGGCGAAAGACAGACCAAAGCAACAAGAAGATTAGAAGCTTAAATAAATCGATTATTGATAAATAAGCGTATCAATATAGTCCCTACCTTAGTTCCAAAAGGGCCAACATGAGGTTCTGTCTCAAAACGCCTCTTTCCCTGAAAATAAGATAGAAAATTATTAAAACAAAAAAGGCAAACATTGTATGCGTTACCAGATCAAGAACCTAGTCGCAATCGGCATCACATCCTGAAGACGAAAAGGAAATCAGATTGAACGAAATCAAACCTGAATCTCGAAAATCCAGCTTCATCACTGTCTCCTCCTGACAACTTATCTTCTTTTCACGAGCGAGTGGTGGTCTTGGCGAGAGGGTGAAAAGTCAGATCTAGGGTTTGTAGAAAAAAGAGGAAGGAGAAGAAAATCAGCGTGGGGTCGGACGGCTCGAGCGTGGTGGAGAGGTCGAGGGTGAGTCGGGTGTGATGGAGAGGTCGAGGGTGAGGCGGGTGTGATGGAGAGGTCGAGGGTGAGGCGGAGGTGACGAAGGTGGCGTTGGAATTTGCGAGAAAGCGCTGAGCTCCAAGTACGGATGGCTCGAGCGTAGGGTCATACGTGGGGAGAGAGGCGGAGCACGAAATGGTGACGGAGATTGGATTGGGCGGTGAGGTGGAGAGAGCGAAGAGATCGAGGAATGATCTCCTCTTGAGGAGGAAAGAGAGGCAGAAAAAATGAATAAGGAAGCGCTCGATCGGGAGAAGAATAAAGAGAGGAGGAAAGGAGTTCTGTAACGGTTAATATTAAAAAACTGTTTCAATTTTGAAATATCTAATTTATAACGGTTTTTATTTAAAAACCGTTACAGATTAGAAAGGATTCTGTAACGGTTTTTATATAAAAACTGTTATAGAAAGGTTTACAGATTTTTTTTCTTCTGTGACGGGAAATGTGTGACGGTTTTTTCAAAATAACCGTTACAGATGAATCAGATATTTTTTAGCGCCCTAATTTTTAACTATCTGTAACGGGTTTTGTTATAACCGTTACAGATGACCCGTTACATAAGGTCTTTTTTCTAATAGTGTAGTTCTGAACCGTCGTTAGATTTAGAAATTTTGATCGCAACTCACCGACGCTTTGGTGAGTTGCAACTCACCATAGCAAAACTCTATATATATATATATATGTAATTGTTTGAAATTCCATACTTTCGTCGACAAAATTTTCAGGTACAACAACTGTCATTTTCGATGGCAGTATTATCCGCCCCTACCTCGTTATCTAACGACGAGGACTCACTTGATGGGATTCTATATACATGGAGGACAACGGTTTTATTTAAAGAAGATGAATCATGCAGAGCACATCATAGCATCTTTGGTGCTGATCAAGATGGGAATACAATTGAGCATATTGTTTGTAACCCTGGCAAGAAGCAACATTATTGGCCACCTGAACCGGCTTTGTGGTTTAGGAACAGAAATCTAGCTAGTATCTTGTAGCTAGTTCTGGAGTTTAGCTAATTTATGCTTTATAAATAATAAATACATCACTAGAACGGTACATTTGAGTTGCTAGCGATGTTATTTTTTATCAAGATTTGTTAGACCAATTGTTGCAAATTAGAGTTTATGCTTTTACATATTCTACCTCAGATATTTAATACATTATTACTTCATATATATTGTCTTGTGCTGTACTCAATCTGAGATGGTTTATAGTCGGTAGATTGTGATCTGATGGTCGTCAAGAAGAAAAAGATCTCTTATGTAATTTTTCTGACTTGACAAGTAGTGCTTCGATATATATCGTTCATTTCAAATTTTTTTTCTTTAATAATTCGTTAATTGTTCAGTTTGTCACTTATAGTGCTGCGATAAATTAAGAGCCAACGAAAAGTTGACCCTTATAAAATCGCCAGAGGCGTTGAGCATGAAATGGCTAAAAGCAAGAAAAGGATAAGGTGTGAGCATAACCGAAAATTTCAATAACTATTTTCAATCACCATCGTTCAATCTAGCAATGTGTTTTGTCGTTTGTGGAGATTACAAGAGACCTTTTTTCAATTTTTGAAAATTAACTGAGTAGGTGCCTGTATCCATTCAACTAGAAACAAGAGTCTCACATTAAAAGGTAAAAAATACCCTCCAAATATACAAATAAGCCCGGTTCAACATCTCGTAGAAATAGAAGAAAAATTATAATACGTAAACAAATATCAATTAATGGTGTAATTTGTTAACTTGATGAAATTTTTGTAAAATTTCCATTTCAATGAATTTTTATGCCGGCTGAAATTTCTAAAAAAAAGAAAATGTATGGACGTGCAACAAGTTATTGATGTATTGGGCTATTAGTGGTATCAGGCCTAATCGAAGATTGCTCATTTTCAGAAACCTACCAGCGTGGCCTTTTGTTCTGTTTTAATTCAAGATTTTGCCTGATGATTAACATCTTCATTAATTAACCTTATATGGGCTTAATTATTCGAATTAGAAGAATCTAAAAGGTCAGAGGGAAAAAGTACTTTTGATAGTTTGATTCAGCGAGCCGCATAGTGGTCTGCTCGCATATCATCCTCTCATGCCGGTACAAAGCACAGACCGCCTCAAGTTGGAACCATCTATGATCTATTAGTCTTCAGATAAAGGAGCGTCTCCCCTTCGTTTTCCCACTTGCGGGCCCTGTTTCTGTTACTACTCATCAAGTTCTCTTCATTTTCGGATGTCTCATAATCATCTGCACCCACCTCACCGGTACACTCCGTCTTCTAAGACACACATTTTTTATTTTCATTGACACACACATACCACCAAGTTCTTCATTCAAACATTCTATGAGTCACACATACGATGACAGCACACGCCGCCACATGGATAAAAAAACTTCACTTGGCACAAGTCACACATCTTGTGCTAGATCCTAACACCTTGTATTAAAATCCATCTTGTCCGGTCCGTGCCTGTTGACACGTCCCGTGCACCAAAATCAAGTAATCATTTTACCTCAAACCACCTTTCAATTCATACACATCACATGAGAGATATTATTTCAATTATTAACCTTATACCAAGTAAAATATTTTTAATCTTCTTATATTGCATCATGTCTCCAATTTTTTCTTTTAATGGCTTCAAATCTTTTGACTTGACATGTGTTAGATTTGAGCATTATTTGCTTGTACTCGCACATGACTTGATCTTTACCTTCTTGGCCTTCTTGTAAAATATATTGGGTGATACCACCTCTACTCGACTCGAGCATACTTATACTCAACCTGAGTATTCTTTGAGTATATTTTTGTTACTTGGATTAAGATCTAAAACTTGACTCGCTTTGACCACTTAACTCAACCTAGACCATATGACATGACTAAAGTCTCTTGTCTCACATTAATCAAATTCTCTTATGCTTATTCTCTTGATATCCATCTTGGACATCAAATATTTCTCTCACTTCAACTCTCTCTGAGAGAGATATTTGATGGCTTGCATTAATTGGTTAACTCTTGACTTAATTGGTGCCGAAAAAAGAAAAAAAAATAACGAATTGATATCAATCTTTCAAGTTTAATGATCAATATGGCCTCGTTTTTCTTGCATTTATTTAGCTGATTTTGAGAAGGATTATATTACCATATACATATATAGTTTACTTTTGCATTGATATCACATAGTTCAAAATATTCCAACACTTTTTATAAGTTAGTAGGGTTAGGGATTAAATTTAGTACTTTTCATATTATTGTTTGAGATAAAATTAGTAAAAATTAGTTCTAACTTGTGTACTAACTACATTGACTTCAAATTCGTTTGACAATTATAGATTAACAATTAAGGTTACTAACCTAAAATTTAGGCTAATCGCATGCATTGTCAAACGCCTCCTTGTAGTAGTGTATGAAGTTCAACTTGATGAATCTTATGTATGTTACATATATATTCTCTATGCGCAGCAAAATTTATTTAATTTGCATGGGTATTATCCGCAACAAATTTATTTTGCATTGGTATCATCCGAATTTCTAAAAAGAATTAAAAAATCTCAACGAAGTTTCTAGAGCGGTTGTGGATTTTGTACATTCACTGTAACTCTTTTAAGTTTAAACTTTAAAGATGCATTTTAGTTTGTTGTTAAAAATTACCTTCTTTGACTAGAGATTTTTGAAATTGCACTTCGAAACATTTAGAAATGACAATATTGTTTTGTCACTATTCCACTTTGCCATATCGCAATTGGAAGTGAAATTTACATTAATGTACAGATGTGAGGTTTTTTTAATAAATTATTATTTGGTTGGCTTATTCAATCCTTCCGTCAAATTATTTGTAAGGAAGAATAAAAAAAAGGTCCGAAATAGAAAAAAAAAAAAGTTTATTTGAGTCTTCTCAAATTATAGGATTTACCTTGATATTATATGGGCAACTAATTAAGAGTTGACTATATATTCCTAAATGCACGCAGCCCGGTCTTATATAACAAAATAAAATTTAGAATTTCAAAACAAAAAAATGGAAGATAAAACTTAATCATGCGTAGCGTGTAACCATGGCTAGTATTATACTATATCTCCAGTGTAATCCGCACAACAGCTGGGATTTGATCTCCAGGTAGCCCCTACCTAGCTTTCAAAAAAAAAAACAGCTGGGATTTGACAATGGCGTTTAATGGGAAGTAATAAGAAAAGCAATAAATTGGCTATTAGTATGATCGGACGACAACACCTCCCTGCATTAATAAACAAGATCTTCTCCCTGCATTAGTAGAGGGCACGTGTTTCACGTGTTTATGAAGCTAATAGATACTATTCTTACATAGAAAATGTTGTTTTATTAGTTAACAAAATTTTAGAATCATGTTATAGTTAATTGATCTTTAATAATTTTTTTTTTTTTTTTTGAAACGAGTGGGCTTAGCCCACCACTTCTCATTACGTAGTAATAAAGAAGTACAAATCACAGTTCACACAACAGTACCAAAAACGCATCTAAAGTTCTAATCGGCACTGGTACCAGACTAACAAACCGGTACCAGTGCGGCCTTATTAATATATATTACTTTTTAATTTTTAGTACTGTCCTTTATAGTATTGCGCTTGCTAAATCTGAGACGTTTTATAATAAGTAACAATGATGATAGAGCATTTTTCCAATGTGATTCATTATACTATTACTTGATCATAATTCATAAGGCACTTACAGGATTTGGATGTATCTGTTAGAAATCTCTACAACATATGAGTGGATCCTCAAAAAAAATAAAATAAATAAATAAAAATAAAAAAATAAATCAACTTATGAGTGTGCCTTACCCTGGTTTTACAAATATAAACAACAAAGAAATTGCGAGGATGTACATGAAGTTCACTATGAACAACAGTCTATTATTTTTTGTTTCCTTTAATTTGGAAATACAAAATAAGTAATACAAGGAAATAAAAAAAAAATAAACAGAAAAGCATGGGTTTGTTATCTGCTAAATTAGGAGATGATAAATATTTAAAAATTGAGTTTTTTTTTTCATTTTCTTCTATTAATTACCTCTGTTAAGATTGTATGAAGTTGTGATATTTCTTTAAAAAAAAGTTTGGTAGTCTTTAAAAATTCATTTTGACCGTGAAATTTTATATGATTGCTCACAAAAATATGAGATTCAGTGATATAAAATTTCCTATTTATAGATGTGCAAAAATTCAAATAATTTTCGTAAAAAAATTCAAAAATAACATATACACAACCTCTCATCATATTTAAAATTTTTTTAAATATATATAGAGAATTGATATAGTATACTAATGTGCATATCGGCCATTTGCACAGGAAATCTGTGCTGTCGGATCTCTTCAATATTCGTGCAACACATTTAGATGAGGGGCTGAGATTGAGTCGCTGATAGGCTTGATCTCTCCGTTATTTTCTAAAATTTTCCGTCTATCGTCCATCTCTTTAAGCACGGACCCCCTCTCTCTCCGGACTCGTATCCTCTGGATGGCCATCCAGTGGATGTCTTTTGATTCCAGCCGTCTGATTTAATCTCAACGGTTAGATTTTTTCGGACCTATCAATCCAGGTATCATGCACGGAGCATCCATATCCGTTGAGATTAAATCGGAAGGTTGAGATCGAAAACCATCCACTGGATGGCCATCCAGAGGATGCGAAGTCCTCTCTCTCCACTCAGAATCGAATCGATGTCCATCAGAAAAAAAAAACCCATTAACCTAGACTCGTTCTCTCCGCCGCTGCCTCCTTGGAGCATCTCCATCAACTGCTCGATCAATCCTAGCCTTCCTCAATATCCGTCACTGCCTCCCTCTACCTCCTCTCAGGTCTCGCTAAGATTTCTCAATTGAGAAGAAATAGCCTCGATTGTATTCATACACTATTCTAAGGTGAGTTACAGTAGGTGAGTTGAAATAGAAGCACCAAATTTACCGTAGATGAGTTGATTTAAACTATATCGCAGGTAACCCTAGACTCACGAGGTAATATAGCTGAAGAAATAGAAGCACGTTCACAAAATTGATCCCAATGTTATTAATTTCATAATACCTGATTTCTTTCAAAGAAAGTTTTAGCATTTTGTGTTTAATCATTGTTGTTTATCACAAGCTACTTGAATCTGCAGTGAAAACAACGAAAATTCATGTCTCATTTTCAAATTTATCTAATTGAATCTGAAAGGTTCTATTGTTTACTTTTAGTTTAGTAGTCTTTTGTTGTGTACAGATTAAATCTACCTCATTTCCAAATTTACTTATAACTTGGTTCCTGCTGTATAAAGATTGAATTACAAATGTAAATTGGTTGCAGGTACTTACTACCAGTACTTATATTCGTTTTAAATTGGTACGTTGCATATTAATCATTCTACTGTTGCCATTATTATTTGTTATTTTTTTATAGGATATCAAATAAGCACTCAAAGTTGCCAACACATAGATGGAAGCAACGAAAAGCAAGTTGAAAGGGGAAAAAAAACCAATTGAAAGAAATGAAGAAGCATTTTGAAGAAATGAAGAAGACATATACCAATTTAACTTTCTCTGGATTAGCTTGGCTGTGTTTGTTATTGTAGTTTTGTTTTTTTTATTGTAATTTTTTAATTGAAGAAGCAATTCAGTGATTGTTACTATACTGTACAAAGTTACGTATGAATGAGTAACAAAAAATAGATTTTAGTTGTTAATCATATAGATTTTGTAAAGAGGATGATGTGAACTGAGTTGTCTTAATTTCGTTATAGCTTATCATGTGTCATAAAATGATGATATGTTGTTTTCAAATGATGTTTCAATTTGTAAAGAGGACGTTTCACATTACACCCCAAGCAGGAGGGCCTAATTTTATTAATAAAAAAAACACCAGTCTTACACATAATACTCGACCCAAAAAAAAAAAAACACAACAACAACAGTTGATACAAGCCTAATAGGTTGCTCGGCAAAACAGTAGAAACAAAAAATAATGTTTAGATTAATCAAGAAAACAAGGGAAGCATAAATTAACTGGAGATTTTAGACTACATATCAAACAAGTCCTCATCTTCACTCAGCTGATAGTTGGTTTATAAGTTGAATTCGAGACCCATGTACAAGCATTCCTTGTACAAAACATATCTGTACTGATACCTCTTGTACCAGCTATGTTCCTCGCATGCCAGCAACAACATCTCTGGCTCCTCCAAAGCTAACATCTGAACCAGCAACATATATACCAAACTTTGCAGCACCCCTAAGACTGTCTTTGCTAATCCCTCCTGTGTCAATATCCCTGTACCAGCACCTCCTATACCAAACCCTCATTGGTCCCTGTAATTACACGAAGATTTGCAATTGCGATCAAAACTCCTAGATCCACCTCAAAATGACTGATCCAAACCATTTAATATGATCTTCCTATTAAAATCTCCATGCTTACCAAATTTTACATTTTTTGGAAATTTCTAAGTATTTTTTTCAGATTTTTAAAAACTGTTGTTTTTGAACGGTTCAGAACTAATTAGATTAAAGATTTTATAAAATTTCAAAAAAATACTTAAAAATTTCGACAAAAATATAAAATTTGGTCTACATGGAGATTTCAATAAGAAGATCATATTGGACGGTTTGGATTGGTCATTTTAAATTAGATCTAGGAGTTTTGATAGCAACTCACAGACCCTCTTGTGAGTTGCAACTCACCATAGCAAAACTCCTAGATTTAGTCCAAAATGACTGATCCAAATCGTTTAATACAATCTCTTTATTGAAATCTCCATACATACCAAATTTTACATTTTTTCGAAATTTTTAAAAATTTTTTTGAAATTTTAGAAAATCATTAACCTAATTAGTTCTGAATCATTCAAAAACGGCAGTTTTTAAAAATCCGAAAAAAATACTTAAAAATTTTGAAAAAATATAAAATTTGGTCTGCATGGAGATTTTAATAGGGAGATCATAATGGACGGTTTAGATCAGTCAATTTGAACCAGATTTAGGAGTTTTGATCGCAACTCACGGACCCTCTCGTAAGTTGCAACTCACCATAGCAAAACTCTATATATATATAATAAGAAGAGAAGCTGCTTGGGCTTTTTATCCGCAAAATTAGGAGATGATAAACAATTAGAATTAAAATTCTATGACCATGGTATTATTTCACAAGAACTCTACATGCTTTTTATTTACACATTTAAATATCAACTTTACAATATTATGTCAAACTAATTAAAGAGTAAAGAATCGAGACAGAAAAATATCAGGAAAAAGAATAGACTAAACCCCGTCGTACTATTACAACGCCCTTATCAGCGCCACAGCCACAAACAGGCACACACTAAAATTCATTAACTACAAAATCTGAACCCATATCTTATTTCACCAACAAAAAGATAATAAAAATAATATAAAGCTGATAGAAAATATTTAATAACTTGCGGCCTCTTAATCAAAACGTGCTTAGGGACAATTAAATGGAACTTGTTTGTACCGAATTTTGGGTGAACCTAGCTTTTGAATCAGTGCAGTGAACTAGACGAAAGATAACAGTGAATTGCAGTGAATGACTAAAAAAAGGTAAATTAATGTGAATATTTTTTATCCGTATCTTATGCTTATTCAAACATAAGGCAACTGACCTTGTCAGGCAGAAAACGTATAAGGACATTCTCTCATGTAGAGTTAGGACCTGTAAAGTGTTGCATTACAACTAATTAGTAGTTTACAAACTCCAATGGTGATTAAAAATTAATTTCCGCTAAGTATATATGAAAAGGGTTGATTTCCAATGGTGTTGCATCATATCGATTAAGTATTATTTGATTTATTTTTCCGCTTTCCATTTGTGTTTATTGGAAGGCCCATGACTAATTAATGGCTCTCTGTATTTTAAAATAATCTTTGCTTAATTCATGCAATTTGTAGCAATATAAGATTTGCTAGATTTTGAACGAAATTTATTAATGTCATTTTTTTTTAAATTATCCAGCCTTCAAGGTGGCATGCCACACAATTTGTTGAAGCCACTATGAGCAATAAAATTAATTTTTTTTGAAGATGGCAAGGTGGCGTGCCACACAATTTGTTGAAGCCACTATGAACAATAAAATTAATGAAATCACAAGATCAAAATTTAAAATACAAAACATAGAACCGTAATAACCTCTATCAATGCCATGAATTGCCAACAACTTTACGGAAATATAGGTTTGTATTGACGGTGCAAAGATGAAAAATCATCACTACATCTCGAGAAAAAAGAAAATAATGAAGAGGGTACATGTCACACAAAATTTGGGTTTTCTTGGGCTTAGGTGCATCGGCTTCTCGTGAACAGGGATCCCAAATACACCAATTTTGTGGAGGTAATTTATTTTAGTTCAACAATTAATTATTAGATATAATTCTGCTCTTTCCTTCTAACTAATTTACTGATTAATTATATATAACACTCATTAATAAGCATTAATTCATTAGTTACGTATTGGTGATCCACTGTAATCCCTAAAATGAAATAGAAAATACTGTACAGCTTACATTTTTACATGAATTACTTTTCTCAATTTTTTTTTTACTGCATAAGATATTTGTGCATATTCTACCCAGCGTATCTGTTACAGAGAAGTTAAGATGAATTAAAACGAAGAATTTGTTTCGCGGAGTTCAATAGTGCCTCCAGTTCAAGAAATGGAACCTCTGATAGTATATTTGAAATGACCATTCGATTGAGATCTGATGGTTGTCAAGAAGGAAAGATCTCTCAATTAATTTTTATGACTTGAGAAGTAGTTTCAAGATATATCGTTCATTTCATTTTTTTTTTTTTTTTGAATCATTCGTCATTTCAGTTCAGTTTGTTACTTACAGTGCTCCGATAAATAATAAGTGACACCGAAAAGGTAACCCTTCTAAAATCGCTAGTAATAGGCGTTGAGCATGAAATGGCGAAAAGCAAGAAAAGGACTATAAAAGAGGTTTGCTTTACTAGTTGGTGTGAGCATAACCGAAATTTGCAATAACTATTTTCAATCAGCATCGTTCAATCTAGCAATGTGTTTGGTCGTTTTTGGAGATTAAAAGAGACCTTTTTTTTTCAATTTTTGAAAATTAGCTGACTAGGTACCTATATCCATTCAACCAGAAACAAGACTACAAGAGTTGCACATTAATATAACAAATACCCTCCAAATATACAGATGAACCCTTCTTAAATTATTGCCTTATTGGTTCAACGTCTCAGAGAAATAGAAGAAAAATTAATAAACGTAAACAAACATCAATTAATGGTGTAATTTGTTTACTTTATGCAATCTTTTGTGAAGTTTCCATTTCATTGAATTTTTATGTAGGCTAAAATTTCTTTAAAAAAGAAATGAATGGACGTGCAACAAATTATGGATGTATTGGGCTATTAGTGGTATCAGGCCTAATCGTTAAAAAAAAAAAAAAAGGAATAGACATGTAAACCATATTAATCCTTTATGGGAACTTTGCCGTAGATTTTTTTAACGAACAAATCTTAAAATGAAACTTTAATAGTAAACATGGGAGATTGAGAATTTAAGGAATGAACATGGCAGAGCGCTCTGTCAGTGGCGCTCCGGCAGCGGCGCTGGTGGCATTGGCGTGGAGATGAAGACGCCGTTGGCAGTGGCGCGGTTGGTCGTGGTGGCGCCAGGCCGTTGAGGTGGAAGGAGGAGGAGAGGAGGCGCTGGGAGGACTTATTGAGCACTGGTACCAAACATCTCCAGGCCGTACCAGACCATGCTAAACCAAACAGACGCACCATCAGCACCTCTTTTTATCCCGCACGATGCTCAAGAGCTCTCTTCTGGTATCAATAAACTTCTATGAGCCCCATCAATATCAGCCTTGCTTAAAGAGAACTCATTCCCTGACACGACCGTGCCGGCCAATGATTCTCCCATCAACTCAAGCCGACGCAACCGAAACTAAGGCCAGGGTTGCAATCCCCACTCCTTCACGAAACTGTTGAACCTATTCCCAAGTCTTGCGGTGGCCGAAATCGACGGAAATTCGCTGGAGAGTAAAAACCCAAAGTACAAGGACTGAAATGAATAATCTGCCCCCTGCTCTTGTCTCCTCCTTCTACCCCGAGGGCCTGGCGCCACCACGACCAATTGTGTCACTGCCAGCGGCGACTTCACCTCCACGCCAATGCCGCCGGAGCGCCACTGACAGGGCGCTCTGCCATGTTTATTGCTGAAATTCTGAACTCCTATGTTTACTGTTAAATTTTCATTTTAAGATTTGTTTCTTAAAAAAAAATTTTCGGGGAACTTTGTTTGGGCTTCAATTTTCAGTTCATCTTTAATACTCATCTATATTTTAAAGCTGTTGAAGATAAAATCAGCCAATGTTGCTTCCGATTTGCGTCTAATTTGTTTTGCTGGTACAGAAAAGTCTGAAAAATAAATGAAATTTATTAAAACATGCATATTTGCTCCTGTATTAATAATTTGAAGTTTGAATTGGCAATTTGAACTCGTATAAGTTGAATCTTAATTTGTTGTTAAAAGTTACCTTCCCATCCAAGACATTTTTAAAATTTTCCAGCTAACCACTTAGACATTATCTATTGTTCTCTTTTATTTTTCACTTTGCTATATTGCAATTTGGACAAGCAGAGAATTTTATATTAATATACAATAGCGAAGTTCCTTGCAACAAATTATTTGGTTCGCTAATTCAATCCTTCCGTCAAATTACTTGTAAGGCAAAAATTTAAAAAACGTCTAAGATAGAAAGAAAGTTATTATTTGATGAGTCTTCCAAAATTATAGGATTTAACTTGGAGTGATATTATATGGGTCAACTAATTAAGATATAACCAATTAAATATTCCTAAACGCATGCAGCCCGGTCTTAAAATAACGGAAAAGAAATTAAGATTTAAAAAAAAAAACCCGAAACAATTTTTCAAATGGAAAGAGTTTGGACATATATATAGTGAATTTGAAACAATTTAGCATAGGTCAAATTGGAGTGACAGATATATATACGTCAACTAGTTAATAATCATGAGAATCATTCGTAAATGCGGCCAGGTCTGGAAATAACGAAACAATTTTAAGAATATTAAAAAAAAAAACGAAACAATGCTTTAAATACCGGGCCTTTAGCGATTTACCTTCCAACCTCCTCCGACAGAACAAACACCTTGAACCTCTCCTCCTCCCTCAGAAACCTATTATTTCTATATTCAGAATCTGAATTTATATAATTATAATGAAAGATAACAATATGCCTGAAGATAATATGCCTTTCCAATTTCGTGACTGGGCCTACCTCCCGCCGGAGGTTGTAGAGTTGATCTCAAAAAAGGTGAAATCCATCACCGACTATGTCCGGTTTCGAGCGGTTTGCTCGACCTGGCTTTCTGCCTCCCTTCCGAATCCGTCCCACCTTCCTCCCCAACTTCCATGGTTGATGCTTCCTTTCGAACCGCGTCCAGATGAGACCGATCCAGATGAAAAGGATAATGGGATCCGCCTCTTATATGACTTTTGGGAAGGCAAGATGCACAGGCTCTACCTCCCAGAGACCATCAACATGATGTGCTGCGCCTCCTATCATGGGTGGCTTTTGCTTGTGTCTGTCAAAGGTAGAGAAGTTTTCTTACTGAATCCGTTAACCCGGGATCGAATTCAGCTCCCTTCCTTTACTTCTCCGGTCAAACTCTTAGGAAATGACTCGGACATCGATAGTTTTGATGTTACCTCCAATTTTGATTCGTATTATGGTTGTTTTGGGATGAGCACAATGACTTTCTCTGTGGATATAACCGATCCAAACTGCCTTATAACAGTGTTCATTCGTCCATACATGGTGATCTGCTGCCAGGTTGGGGACCCGTTCTGGACAAGAGTCATCAGCAGCCCTGATAGATATCTAATAGATGTAACGTACTACAATGGGCAGTTTTATTTGCTCTATGGGGAAGCCATGGATATTATTAAGTGGAATAAACCTGAAGAGAGGATTGTCTTCAATTTCGAGCCAGAGTTAGAAGATGTCAGAATGCATTTACTAGATGGAAAATCTGGGGTTTACGCTGTTGCTTTCCATCCTGATGGAAATGTTGAGGTGTACCAATTCCAAGAACAGCCATTGAAGCTCAAGGTCACAGTTACAAGCAACACTATCATTTTCGGTGGTAGTATTGTCCGCCCCCACCTCGCTATCTGCTCTGACGACTGGGACTCACTTGATGGGGATTCTATATATATGGAGGACAATGGTCTATTTAACGTAGATGAATCTCGTAGAGCACATTATAGCATCTTTGCCGCTGATCAGGATGGGAATACCATTGAGCATATTGTTCGCAACCCTGGAAAGAAGCAACATCATTGGCCACCTGAACCGGCTTTGTGGTTTCAGCCAAGCTTTCTTTAGACATCTGTCAAGGATGCTACTACAATGTCTTTTAGGAACAAAATTCTAGTCTGTTGTAGTTTTCTGTTTTACAAATCATAAATATAGCACTAGAAAGGTACTTTTGAGTCGCTTGAGATGTAATTTTTTATCAAAATAAATTAGAGTTTATGCTTTTACGCTCATATTCTACCTCAGATATTCAAAATTTTATTACTAAACATATATTGCCTTAATCTGGCTTCAAGAAAGTAAATCGCATGCCAAGAAGTATAATACTATAATATCTAATTAATTATGGTAGCTAATTTCCCAAAAAGAACATCAATTCAAGAACGTGTTCATAGGGGTGCAAAGAAATAACTTTACTTTTACTGAATTGGTGAATGGTGATCTTTACCAAGAAGTAAACAGAGGTAGCTAATTAAGAGTTGCACGTTAAAAAGTAAAAAATACCCTCCAAATATACAGATAAGCTTCAACGTCTCAGGGAAATAGAAGAAAAATTATAAAACGTAAACAAACATCAATTAATGGTGTAATTTGTTAACTTAATGCAATCTTTGTATATTTTCCATTTCATTGAATTTTTATGCCCGTTGCAATTTTTTTTTTTTAAAAAAAAAAGAAAATGTATGGACGTGCAACAAGCTATGGATGTATTGGGCTAGTAGTGGTATCAGGCCTAATCGTAAAAAAAAATGGACATGTAAACCATATTAATCCTTTATGGGAAATTTATTTGGGCTTAAATTTTAAGTTCATCTTTAATACTCATGTACATTTTACAGCGGTAGAAGATAAAAGCCGGAATTCCTAAGTACCATCCCTCCTCTTCGCCATCCTTGCCATCCCAGCGTAATTTGGCCGAGTAAAATCTCTTGGCCCAATATTTCGCTGACTCAGCTCCTTTCCCTCTATGTCGCTCCCCTCTCCCCTCCCTTCTCTCCTGTCCAGCGTCTCTCCTCCAAATTCCGTTTACTCCTTTCCACTTCTCTCTCCTCTACTTCCCTCGCCTCCCCTCTCCAGCATCTCTTTCTTGTTGTTCCTTCCAATACCCTCTCCTTCTTCTTTCTCTCATATCTCCAGCGTTATTTCTCTTTTATTATGTTTTTATTTATCTTTTATTATGGAAGTACAAAATTTGTGATAAGAGAGTAACTAAACAGTATTAAGGGATTATGTAAATTTAATCAAGTGAGTGTCAAATATATTTTCATTTATCTTTTATTATGGAAGTAATTTTTGATAAGGGAGTATGTAAGATTCATTAAGGAAGTGTCAAATATATTTTAATTTATCTTTTATTATATAAATACATAATTTGTGATAATGGAATAACTAATTATTTTTTAGGAGTATATAAGATTCATTAACAGAGTGTTAAAAATATTTTTATTTATGTTTTATTATGAATTATGGAAGTATATAATTTGTGATAAAGGAGTATTTAATTATTTTTAAGAGAGTATGTAAGATTAATTAAGGTAGTTTTAAAAATATTTCTATTTATCTTTTATCATGGAAGTACGTAATTTGTATTAAGGGAGTAACTAATTATTTTTAAGAGAGTATGTAAGATTCATTAAGAAAGTGTCAAATTTGTTTTCATTTACTTTTTATTATGGAATTACGTAATTTGTGATAAGGGAGTAACTAACTATTTTTAAAGAAGTATGTAAAGCATCAAATTTATTTTCATTTATCTTTTATTATGGAATTACGGAATTTGTGATAAGGGAGTAACTAATTATTTTTAAAGAAGTATGTAAAGCGACAAATTTATTTTCATTTATCTTTTTTTAAGGAATTGTGTAATTTGTGATAGGGAAGTATATAATTTGTGATAAAAGAGTATTTAATTATTTTTTAAGAGAGTATGTAAGATTCATTAAGATATTATTAAAAATGTTTTCATTTAATTTTTTATGGAAGTACGTAATTTGTATTAAGGGTGTAACTAATTATTTTTAAAGGAGTATGTAAGATTCATTAAGGAAGTGTCAAATATGTTTCATTTATCTTTTATTATGAAAATACGTAATTTATGTTAAGGGAGTAACTAATTATTTTTAAGGAAGTATGTAAGATTCAAAGAGTGTCTAATATGTTTTCAATTATCAATTTATTTTAAAGGAGTATTTAATTCGTATCGCGAGAGTAATTATATTTATGTAAGGGAGTAACTTATTTTATGTACGGAAAGTGACGACAGAAATATGTGAGAAAAAATTATAGGAAAGATGAGAGAGGACGAAAGGAAGAGAGAGAAAGGGAGGAAAAAGAGAGTACGGAAGGAAAAGCAGGAAAGAGCGAAATATCTATAGAGAGAACAGAATGGAGAAGGTGGGACGGAAGAGCGGAACACGAATTTGATTTCTATATAGCATTCAGCGCTTTGGGCCAACGTTCTTGGGCCAGCGCACGCTGCATAGGATGGCAGGATGGCAGAAATAGGGGATGCCGCATATCAGGACCGGATAAAAGCAGCCAATGCTGCTTCTGATTTCCGTCTAATTTGTTTTGCTGGTACGGAACAGTCTGAAAAATAAATGAAATTCATGAAAACATGCATATTCCGTATTAATAATTTGAAGTTTGAATTGGTAATTTGAACTCTTATAAGATGCATCTTAGTTTGTTGCTAAAATTTACCTTCCCTTCCTAGACATTATTTAAATTTTACAGCGGACCACTTTAGACATTATCTATTGTTCTCTCTTTTTTTTTTTTCCCACTTTGCTATATTGCAATTTGGACAAGCAGAGAATTTTACATTATAAGTTTATAACCAATAGCGAGTTTTCTAGCAACAAATTATTTGGTTGGCTAATTATAAACCATCTATCAAATTATGAAAAAAAAAAAAAACGTCCAAAATAGAAAGAAAGTTATTTCCGAAATTATAGGATTTACCTTGGAGTAGGGGTGGTTTCGAGTCGAGTAGCGATCGAGTTATACTCTACTCGAAGTCAAGTCATTCCATTTCGAGTTAACTCGTGACTCGATCGTAAGGCACTTCCGAGTTCCCATGAGTTACTCGAAATCAACTCATGAATACTCGAGTTAACTCGTAACTCGAAAATTCTACTCGATTTCTGATTTAACCATTGTGCAAGGCCAATAAAGTATGCATTATAAAAGGCACTGATATAAGCAACTGAAATAGAATTCATCTATTAAAGGGAACATTCATGATACATCCATTATTAATCCATTAATAGACAACACAAAATATTAGTTAGCAAAATAACTAAACAGCACAACACAAATTATAACTGGTACAGAAAGCAAACACATACATCCATTAATCCATAATTCTATATTCCATATCAGAATTCTAAAAGACGAAATAAGATAAATAGAAAATAAATCTTGGTACATCTGATTAGCACGCCTACAGTTTAAATTTTTAAACAACTAAAGCTTAAAAGGGTACAAAAGCTGAATAGCAACACCGCTATAGCTTTTAACAATCAAAGCCTAAAGGGCGTATTAGCAAAATATAACACCTAATGACCTAATTAACTAAAAAACATCAGTTTTCTTTCCCACTTTCTTTCCACTGCCTCAGTTCCTCTTCCTGTGAAAAATAATTCAGGGAAAATAAAATTAATTGTTAACCATAATCTCTTAGTTCCTATCTCAATCTACACAAGAAAACTAAAAAAATCATCAACTGGTACCAAGTACCAACAAATGTGAACTTAAAAAATTGACCAACAAAGAAGATTTAAACGAGTACAAGTACATACCAACAAGTAATTCCAAAAATCAAAACTAAAGTCTTGTAAATGAGTACAAGACTACAAGTACATACCAACAGAGAAAAAAAGGCATGAGCAATTCAAAAATCATGTCAAATAAAAGAGAAAAAGGGAATTATGCAAAAATCTCGACTGTTAATGAAACAGATTTCTAACAGAAACAAAATCTGAGAGAGCGAGAGAGATGCAAAAATCTCGACTGTTAATAGAAACAAAATCAGGCGATACCTAAGGTCCATCGACGGGATCGGAGGCGATGAACCCGTCAAAGTCAGCATCCGTCCATTTGGGAAGAGCCAAGAGTGAGTCTGAGTCTCTGAGAGAGAGCGAGAGAAAGAACTGAGCGCCAGTGAGAAGTTGAGAGAGTGAGAACTGAGCGGCGTTGAGAAGTGGTGAGCGGCGATGAGCGGCTGAGCGAGTGAGAGTCTGAGAGAAACTGAGAGAGAACGAAAGTGAGGGAGTGATGAGAGCGGCGGAGTGCTCTAGTCTTAAGATTAGGTCGGCGATAAAAACTATGATCACGAAAGAAATTTTGGGCTGGACAACGCAGAGTCGAAAATATTCGGGAATTAATTTCGGGCCAGGTGCACAGATTAGAGATTACTCGAGTTAGGGCCGATCGAGTTGGGCCCAACTCGAAATCACGTCATTTAATTTCGAGTTGGATGTAACTCGAGTTGTGATAACTCGATTTTTTCTAACTCGAGTCATATTCGAGTTTTTTTCGAAGCGAGTTCGATTAATTCACGAGTTACGATTTTTTTGCCCACCCTGACCTTGGAGTCATTTTATGGGGGTAAATTAATTACGAGAACCATTCCTAAATGCATGCATTTTAAATAACGACAAAAAATTGGAATTTCATAACAAAGAAACAAAAAGAATTCTTCAAATATAAAGGGATTGGACATATATATAGTAATTTTGAAACAATTTTATATGGGTCAAATTAGAGTCACAAATAAATGCGGGTTAACTAATTACTTTAATTGCTGCGGGGTCTTGAAAAAACGAAACATATTTAAGAATATTAAAAAAAATTCGAGACAATGCTTTCACAGATATATATAATTAATAAATCATGATTTATGAGATATAATCTGTCACATCCCGGAAGCTAAGTGTGACGGTTCCCTTGCCACAAGAAAGAATGAATCTTCTTGTAAGGCTAATAGACAAAAGGTAAAAAAATTTTTATAGATGACCTATTTCATTTTCTTGATTTCGGTCCCAGGTTTACAAAACACACAAAGTGTATTATTCAAATTATAAAGTTTTACAAACAGCAAACAACAAACATGTTTTTAAATCTGGATTTATTCTTACCACTAACCTATGAGCCAACTATCCTATTCCAGGCTTACATAAAATATTTACATATATACAATAAAATTTATTTTTAAGAAGGGCACAACAGTATTTGGGCTGGTAGGGCAGACTCACAAAGACACAGCACAAAACAACATAACAACAACACCAGAGGGAGCACTACAACCCTCCTGACGAGTATAACTACAACTCGTCAAATTTCCTCTTGCGGGTCCGGTTGAGGTTCCCACTCGAGCACCACTCCATCAGGCCGAACTAGGACCAGGAAACTCAAAGTAAACATAAGCAAATATCTCTGGTAGGTCGTCAAAGGAGAGTAGGATAGCAACATTACACTGCAAGCTGGGCACAAACACCTCGAGTTTAACAAAAGAACACTCGATGGTAGCAACAGTTCGAGGTCTAATAAGCCTGCGACGCTCCTGGAACCCCCACATCAATTGAGGCACATACAAAAAAAAAACAATAAACGGATGAGAATAAATTCTCAGTGCGAATTTTAGTTCCAGTATGCGGATCTTGGTAATATTCGAGCATAGGCCTCATTTAATTAATTTAAACACAGAATTTAACAGAGTAAGCAGAAACAGATTAATACCGTTGGTACAAGCCTGAACGGTCTTAATACTGGTATGCTGTGATATAATGCAAACATAATAGATTTAAGCATATTTTGTTAGAAAGTCTTTGTTTTCAAATTTTCTTATTAATTAACCATTAATTAACCATCTAAACAACAAAGATCTCGATGGATCTTGTTCAATCATCAACACACAAGAGATAAAGAATAGGAATGCTACCTCTCCTTCACCACCAAGTCGCTGGCGGCCGCCTCGAGTCCACCTAGAAGTTTAATCACCTTATCTTTCAACTTGTGCTAGCAAGGAAGAGGAGAGCAACTAATTTCCAAGATTTTCTCTCTTCTACTTCTTTCAATTAACTAGTTTAATTAATAGAGAAGGGAGAAGGCTCAACACATGAGCATTTAAGGTGGATTAAAAGCAAGAGAAAGAGATGAAAATTCTGAAATTTTCTCTCTAATTTTCGTTCTAGGAGGAAGAGGGAGAGAAAAGACTATGGTGGCTAGAGTTTCTCTCTCTAAATGACCTTCTTTTATAGACCAACCACTCCACAAACTTTAGGGACCTTTTTACCCCTATTAGGGCAGCCACTATATGGGCTATCAAGTCCATTTTGTGATGTGTTAAATGTCCACTAATTCAATTAATTAATGGACATTTCTCTTGTACTCAAACCGGGCTTTTAATTTACTAATTAAATAAAGGTCCATAAGCTCTATTTAATTCCTATAATTAAATTGTGTTGAACAAAATTAATTATTAACTTATTAATAATTATTTTGGGATTAGTTAATGCATTAATTTATTTCTATATGATCTACTTGACTTAATTAATTATAACGGTTCGCAACGGTATATAATTAATTAATCAACTTATCATATTTTCGCAATACAATGCTGCGAATAAATAAATAATGCACCGTGATTAAAGTCCTATTTGTGTGACCCTTTGTGCGGCATCTAGCAACACGTTATGATTCCCAATTCGTATAAATAGTGTACTGCTATAATATCTCAATCCTGCATAAGAAATAATAGTATTTCATTGTCTGATTCTTATGTCGTATGATATCATCGTATAATCCAAGATAGGAATGTGTCATTCTTGCAGATATCATCACTCACTAAGTGAATTAATGAGGGACATACGGTTTTCTTGATGAACAACTTTTTTCCGCACAATTCAAGAGAACATAAATAAAGTCCGTATAGCAGCCCTTATCAGGAATCAACGGTAGACGATATTTATTGAACCTATTCTCATGTGAAAAAGTTGAACCATCTCAAACTTAGAATCAAACTCAAATGAAATAAACAATGACACATAACACAATCCATATGTTTATTTCATTGGGTCATGTCATGTACTATGTTCTAATAATATACACATATGCAATTAAGTTGGTAACACTTTACCTATGATTTGTAGAACTTAATCATCACTTAACTTGAATACTAATCTTTTATGATAATTAATGTTCCTTGTTAATTATCGAGATTACGGACGATTTAGATTTATTATTGTCATTCTAATGAATGATCCACAGAGATCTACAATTCAGATCCTCAATCTGAATGATCTATCAGTAATAAACTCTAGGAACAAATGATTAAATATCATCAATAACATAAACTAATATTTAAGTCATTAAACTGTTGACTTTTTGGACATAACTCCAACATATTTATCACAGAATTTCAGTTGGAAATTTTCACGCTTAAGTTCTCAAGGCCCACAGATACAGAGAGAACCCTTCCCAAACCATTGATCAAAATCGTATGGTACAGAGCAGACAAAGGGAATTATCCAAAGATAGTAGCGCTAATAACCTGGCCGGGTCGATGGCCAAACCAAATCACCGGTTGGTGAAATTATCCATAAATCAAAAGATATGCTTATTGCAGATTATTAGAGAATGGTTTATAAGAATATTTAATTCTTAATCATGTTTAATCAGATAAGAAAATTCAACCATTCCATACTAAGTCCAACTGTCATCATAGTTCAAATGGATTATAAAGTCGGACTTCTTAGTTATCAACTGTTCATGCGGTTTATGTAAATCAAAATGCAGTTTTATTTATTTAGGGCTTCTATGTCTAAATGACAAATAGGATGCACAGTTTAAATTAATTCAACATGCTATGCATGGAATTTAAAAATACCAACTGTCCAGATTTTACAAAGAAACTGCATATCCGCACCTTCACATAGCTCAGGGTGATCCGAGTCACGGGTGATGCCTGTTCACAAATTATAGATCAAGGTCCGTTAACAAGAGTTTAACGGTTCTATAATCTTTTAGGTGAACTATCTTATAAGTCTGGTTTAATACCATATTTAATTGACAGTTGCAGTTCCAAGTTCCACAAGTTATCTTAAAATATTTATATTAGTTACTTGCCCAATCATCATTAATAAATCAATAATAATTGTTATTATATATCGAAATCAGAATCAGACTCAATTAAACAGAAGTCAGAAAATTTAATTTTAAAACAACAGAAACTCAGAAACTCATAAATCAAATGTTTATTTATTTTGTGGGATCAAAGTTGTCTGTGTTAGAAAGTGCTCAATTTTCAATTTTAGTTACTAATTAACCTAATTAAACATCAAGCACAAATGATCTTGCTAAGCAATCAACACACACATGAGAAAAGAAAAGGAATCGATTACCTCTCGCGAAATCGTATCTGCGAGGCTCGACCAATACATGGGAGTTGATGGCGTGCTCTCCTTCGCCTTCTCCTCCGTCGACGGCCGCCTCGAGTCCACCAAGAAGTTTAATCACCTACTCTTTCAACTTGTACTAGCAAGGAAGAGGAGAACAACTAATCCCCAAGGTTTTGTCTCTTCTACCTTTGTCAATTAACTAGTTTAATTAATGGAGAAAGGAGAAATCTCAACACATGAGTTAGATGAGGTGGAAAAGAGCAAAAGAAAGAGATGAAAATTCTGAAATTTTCTCTCTAATTTTCGTTCTAGGAGGAAGAGGGAGAGAAAAAACTATGGTGGCTAGAGTTTCTCTCTCCAAATGACCTCCTTTTATAGACCAACCACTCCACAAACTTTAGGGACCTTTTTACCCCTATTAGGGCAGCCACTATATGGGCTATCAACCCCATTTTGTGGTGTGTTAAATGTCCACTAATTCAATTAATTAATGGACCTTTCTCTTGTACTCAAACCGGGCCTTTAATTTACTAATTAATAAAGATCCATAAGCTCTATTTAATTCCTATAATTAAATTGTGTTGAACAAAATTAATTATTAACTTATTAATAATTATTTTGGGATTAGTTAATGCATTAATTTATTTCTATATGATCTCCTTGACTTAATTAATTATAACGGTTCGCAACGGTATATAATTAATTAATCAACTTATCATATTTTCGCAATACACTGCTGCGAATAAATAAATAATGCAATGTGTGATTAAAGTCCTATTTGTGTGACCCTTTGAGGATTTACACTACGTTGGCCATGGAATTAAATCGCTATTTAATTTCAATAATCATAAGCGGTATCTAGCAACACGTTATGATTCTCAATTCGCATAAATAATGTACTGCTACAATATCTCAATCCTGCATAAGAAATAAAAGTATCTTTTGGTCTGATTCTTATGTCACATGATATCACTGTATAATCCAAGATAGGAATGTGTCATTCTTGCAGATTATACATTTCTTGATCTAGAGTTGATTGTACAAGTTGGCCAAACAATCTAACTCCATCAAGGGGCCCAAACAGATATCATCACTCACTAAGTGAATTAATGAGGGACATACGGTTTTCTTGATAAACAACTTTTCCCCGCACAATTCAAGAGAACATAAATAAAGTCCGTATAGCAGCCCTTATCAGGAATCAACGGTAGACGATATTTATTGAACCTATCCTCATGTAGAAAAGTTGAACCATCTCAAACTTAGAATCAAACTCATATGAAATAAACAATGATACATAACACAATCCATATGTTTATTTCATTGGATCATGTCATGTACTATGTTCTAATAACATACACATATGCAATTAAGTTGGTAATTCCTTACCTATGATTTGTATAACTTAATCATCACTTAACTTGCATACTAATCTTTTATGATAATTAATGTTCCTTGTTAATTATCAAGATTACGGACGATTTAGATTTATTACTGTCATTCTAATGAATGATCCATAGAGATCTACAATTCAGATCCTCAACCTGAATGATCTGTCAGTAATAAACTTTAGGAACAAATGATTAAAAATCATCAATAACATAAACTAAGAAATTAAGTCATTAAATATTGACTTTTAGGACACAACTCCAACAGTCTGAGTATTGCCATAGTATCCATTCTCTTTTAAAAATCAGACGTTTCATCATTTTCCTAAGGCGCCAACGAATTAGACTATGTACATTGAATTTAAGTCGTATAGTCTAATAATAAATCAAGTTCAACAGAATCCGAATAATTAGTTGGCTAATTATTTCTTAATTAAGTTTAATTTATCCGAAACTTAATTACTAAGCCCACAGAAATTAATTTGAAAAGTCCACAGAAATTAATTCGAAAAGCCCACAAGAATTAGGCCCACAACAGCCCAATTTTTCTCTTTCTTTTCCTTCTCTATTTTTTTTTTCCAATCTCGGCCCAAATACATTTCAACGTCTCACAAGGAGTCAATCGGCCTGACCTAGTCAACTGAACCTAAATCCGTAACGGGTCCGCATAAATCTAGTCAGATTCAAATCCGACAGGTAAAAAGAATCCAACAAGGCTCCTAAAAATGCATTCAAGTCCACATATTAATAAAAACCCGACAGTTAACAGCATAACAGCTCACAGAAATTACATCTACTTCATAAGTCACAAATAGGCCCCTAAAATTTTACAGAAAAGTCCTCCAACTTTATTTTTTTCCAGCCAACATACCCCTGAATCAAACAATCAAGGTACCAGATTACAAAGTTAGCCAACCAGAGCAATTTGCAAGCTTCAGAAACATCAATTTAATCATGACCATGCATAATAAGCCTAAACATGTCACACTTTATGCTTCAAGTTCTCAATTCATCCCTTTAACAGGACTATGCATAGCCACAACTTAGAACATAACTCAACAATTTGAATGTCATTTGGTCTCACCTCATAAATATGCATTTAAATGCAATCTTTAAGTCACAGTTCATGCCTCAATATGAAGGGCAACACTTATACAACCTAACTTTATATTTACTCAGCCTTCATCACTGAAAATGCCACAGTTATACTTAACAATATATAACATGCCATATAAATACACCAATTGCCAACTTATACTCTTCCTATACAATTAGTATACCTCTGTGGTATACTTAAAACACCTACTCACATTAATAAAGTGTCATAGAAGCTTCCAGTAAGCAAATAAAATGTTATTATGCATATGAAATGCACAAGTACACATATATATATGTAAAACCACTGCTAACTGTTTGAATTAGATGTCCAGATGCTTATTTCACTCAAAGTAAACTCATGATATGCCTAATTAATATACCAGTAATGCATATGAATGTCCAAACTTACTATTAATAGTTCTAATTATGTGCCAACATGCTCAGTTTACTTTAAACAACTCCTTAGACCAATGATTTGCAACAGTGATGCAATTACTTAATATAAAATCCACTTCTATCATTACATACTGTCCAATTCTGAGTATAAAACTAACATCTTCTTATGTAACTGACCTTACACTTCTATATGCCACTATACATGCAAAAAAAAATTGCATTTATCTTCTACTAATCACATCTCAAAATAGATATGAATATACTCAACACTACATGATTTTATTTCCAGTCTTACTTCATGTCTCTCACATGCATGTATGAACTAACACATATCATAAACAGACTATATTCATGCCTCAGATTATACAAATATGCAATAACATTTGCTAAGCTTGCACAGAAATTACTCAAGTTGCTAAATTGTCAATCAAGCTCTACTACTACTATCTGTTAGTATACTCAATTAATCAATTCAACATCACACTCAAGCATCACAGAACAAGCAACAGATTACACCAACATCACATCACAGTAAAGGAGTAAAGAGAAGAAGAAATATACCTATCTCGTGTGACTTGAGGAATCGTCTCAAAAATTCTAACAATACCAAAGCAATGATCAGAGATAGACTAATGAGAAACAAAGTCCAATCCATGCGTATTCAAAATCCTAACAGCAAAAACCCTAGGAATTAGGATACCCAATTCAAACAAAATTGATTCAATTAATCAAAGAATTAGATAGATAGAGAACGATAATACCTCCTCGTGCTTCTAATTTTCTCTCCTCAACTCCAATTTAGACATGATTGATTTTTCTTTTCTCGACCCAATATAAAGAAATTACCTCAGTTCAAAGAAAGAAGAAGAAGAGATGAATGAAGCAGAGGCGGGTATCAAGCCACGTTAGTCCAAACAATCAACTAACAGCCGCAATCGATCGACGAGCAAGAGGCAAGCTCCTCTCGTGCGCATCATGCGAGTCAACAGAGTTCAAGAGGAGGTGCCATTCTCTGATTGGAAGGGGCAGAGGCAGCCACACCCCTCAACAAATCACAGGAAGCCACAAGGAAGCCCAAGCACGAGCTCAAGCAGAGCTCGAAGAAATCGAAACGAGACAGATCAGTCGGAGGAGATGAGGCAGAAGGAGAGAGCTCCTCGTAGCCTCTCTTTCATTTGTTAATCACACGAGATTTTCTGTGACAGGTTCCGTGTTGCCTTTGGTGTAACGGGTCACTGACAGTGACTTAATTAAAATAACTATTTAACTTAATAAATTAATTACTCTAATCCAAAAGTCGGATAATTATGGCAATAACACAGAAATACTCAGAAAATTTCAGAGATTAATCCCACCATTTCAGATTAGACATTCCATCAAATTTTACTGTTACTCTAATTTATTTCATTTAATTTCTTGATCATATAATTTAATTAAACCAGATTAATTCTAATTCAGATAACTTGGAACTTGATTACTGTCTAATTAATCAGAATTATGACATAATCATTTGTAAATGCAGCCAGGTCTTGAAATAACGAAACAATTTTAAAAATTTAAAAATGAAACAATGCATTAAATGTCGGTCCTTTAGCAATTTTCCTCCCAACAGGGTACACGATAAATATTTACCTTCCAAGTTCCAACCTCCTCCGACAGAACAAACACCTTGAAGGCTTGAACCTCTTATCCTCCCTCAGCAACCTATTCTTTCTATTCAAAACCTGAATATAATACAAAGATAACAAAATGCCCGAAGAAGGTTCACATTTCCAATTTTGCGATTGGGCCTACCTTCCCCCAGAGATCGTAGAGTTGATCTCAAAAAAGGTGAAATCCATCACCGAATATGTTCGGTTTCGAGCCGTTTGCTCGACCTGGCGTTAATCCGTCCCACCTTCCTCCCCAACTGCCATGGTTGATGCTTCCGTACGAACCGCATCCAGACCGAACCGATCCAGATGAAAAGGATGATGGGATTCGCCTTCTATACGACTTCTGGGAAGGCAAGATGCGCAGGCTCCACATCCCAGAGACCATCGACATGATGTTCTGCGCCTCCTATTGTGGCTGGCTTTTGCTTGCGACTGTTAAAGGTGAAGAAGCTTTCTTATTGAATCTGTTAACCCGTGCGCGAATTCAGCTTCCTTCCTTTACCGCTCTGGTCAAACGTCTCGAAAGTGACTCACACAACCCCCGCTTTGATTCTATCTCCTTTTTTAATTCGTGTTGGGGTGCTTTTGCAAAGAGCAAGATGACTTTCTTTGTGGATATAACCGTTCCGAGTTTCCCTGGCAAGAAGCAACATCATTGGCCACCTGAACCGGCTTTGTGGTTTCAGCCAAATTTTTTTTAGACATCTATCAAGGATGATACTAAAAATGTCTTTTAGGAACAAAATTCTATGTTGTAGTCCCTGAGTTTAGCTAATTTCTATATTACAAATCATAAATATAGCACTAGAAAGGTACTTTTGAGTCGCTTGAGATGTTATGTTTTTATCAAAATAAATTCGAGTTTATGCTTTAACGCACATATTCTACCTCTGATATTTAAAATTTTATTACTAAATATATATTGCTTCTTAGTGTTAGTCTTTATGGTCTTGTGCTGTACTCAATCTGAGATGGTTATCGTGAGTAGTAACTAATAACTATAATGATGGAGAATGTTTCCGTAACATGACAGTTGAGATATAGATAATTAACCAACTTATGAGTGCATTCATTTCCTTATGTCTGGGTCCTATTGTGATATAGATAACCTACTCATCTTGTTATAGAAATGCAGATGCAATTTTGTCCATAACATGACAGTTGAGGCAGCATAATTACTGATGAAAATGAATAATGAAGCGCTGAAACCACAAAGATACGCATAAAACAAGTAGACAAAAACACCATGATTTCAATATTCACAAAGTCTGTAAGTAACATGAATAGCAATTGTGGCTCTCGCCACCTAACCTTCAAAAAAAAACATGAATAGCAACAACTTCCACTAAGTATCTCCCATTCTAAAATGAACCAAACCAGAGAGAAACAGTCAACATTCCTATTAAGCCCCTAAACCCACTCATAAAAGAGCAAAAATATCTCTTAGTTACCTTGCAGCAGAGTGATAAAAGGAAGATTCCTCTGTAAATTCAACATGTTTGTCAGGAAATTTAGCAAAAATACAGGTCAGATTTATTACAGTAGATGCTATATAACTGGTTTGCATAGGTTACAACCAGCCAGGAACACAGAGCTGTACTGCCTGGGTATATCTCTTCTAGCTCATTAAGCGTCCTTACACGTGGACCATGGCCATTGCTATTTGTCAGAAATTCTACCAGAAGTGTTATCCTGCCAGAAAGTTGTAGTAGAGCATTAGTGTAATTAACAGGATGCGTAGACAGATAAGTGTGCCCCATGGCAGAATTGATGTTTATAAATAAACCTGAGTTTACTAGCAAATTGCATTTATTGCAGTATCTCATATAAGGATTTAGAAGAGAACTTGGAGCTACTAATTTGAAAACAAAACAAGGCATGGGAACTACCCAGAATAACAAATTATTGCACCTAACTCTTTTGATTTTACAGAGTGAAATCAGATCAATTGATCTCAGTACTGCTTGTATGGTAGCTTAGTAGTATGTTCTTCAATACATGAACCTTTATATGGGCTTTAATTATTCGAACTAAAAGAATCTAAAAAGGTAAGAGGAAAAAATACTTTTGATAGTTTGATTCAGCGAGCCTGATAGTGGTAGTCTGCTCGCGTATCATCCTGTCATGCCGGTACAGAGCACAGATCGCCTCCAGTTGGAACCATCGATTAGTCCTCAGATAAAGGACCATGTCCTCTTCGTTTTCCCACCTGCGATCCCTGTCTCTCTTTCTGTTCATCAAGTTCTCTTCATTTTTGGATGTCTCATCCGTTTCTTCAGGAGATTGGGTCTGAGTTTGATTCAGACTGAGGCCCAATTTCAAAGAACCTCCAATTCCAACCAATTCTGGTACATCTGATACCTCCTCTTCCTGCGATGTGGTTTCAGTTCGGTTCACTCCAAGATCCAATTTCACTGAATCTCCAATTTTAACAAATCCTGATGCTCCTGGCACCTCCTGTGCAGTAGATGTGGTTTTAACAATCCCTGGAGAATCTGGCATGTTACCCTTTGATGCTGTAACTTGTGCTTTTCCTTCAAGTTTCTCACTGGTGATATCAACAATAGGCGCTTTTCCTTCAGATTCCTCACTGCTACCATCAATCTTAGGCGCTTTACCCTTAGATTTCTCACTCGTACCATAAATCATAGGTGCTTTACCTTTAGATTTCTCACTGGTATCAACAACCATAGCTGATTTGCCTTTAGTATTGTCACCGGTACCATCAATTCTGATCTCCTTGTTCTTGAGTGGGTCAGGAACTGCTGGTTCTAGGGCCCCCTTTTTTAATGGAATATCTTTCAACTTGTACACTGGAGCAGTCCAGTTTTTAGTTGCAAAGGTAGTGGTGCTATTTTTCAAAGGCCGCAGCCCGTAATATCTGGCCAGCTTACAACTGATTCTTCGGAGATCAGGGCACATGACGTACGGCAAGGTAATGACAGCCCCCACATCGGTTCTTTCTAAACGTTTCCTTAATCTGTCTTCAAAGCCCAGTGCTGAAATACAAGGATGATGTTATCACTTATGAGTATGTAAACATCAAGAAGTCAATCTGCAAGCCAAGAAGTATAATACTACATCTAATTAAGGTAGCTAATTAACGTGTTCATAGGGGTGCAAAGAATTAACTTTACTATTGGACCTTTGGTGAATTGGTGAATGGTGATCTTTACCAGGAACTAAACAGAGAACTAAACAAAGTTATCTAATTAAGACTTGTTACACTAAAATTAAGCACCATTCAAATTTTAAAAACTTACCAGTTTGACGATAAATAGGGTTTTGAGCAGCCTCGACAAGGCGCCGGTCAAACTTCGGCTCTTCCCATCCCCTCGGTAACTTGGCCTCTGGCCAGCCATCAGGCAACTTCATCTTTTGCCTGATGTAAAAGGAGCAAAGAACCTTGGATTCTTCAAGATCAGACCTGAAGCTTAAAAGAGGAACAAGAACCTTGGGTTCTTCAAGATCAGACCTGAAGCAAGGAAACAAACTCAGTTAGTGTTCAGAAATGAAAGCTCACCAGATTAAAGTTTATTTAGAACATGCTGAAAGATGGATAGCAATAGGAATTGGCAGGTAAATATCGTACCAACACTCCAACATTGGTCAACAAAGCCTAACAAGGATCAGTTAAAGGATGTTTACTTTGACGATTTGAATTTAGATTTACCATTATTCACTCAACTTTGCTAATTTCTCTTATGAAATAAACATAAAAGATGGCATAATTAAAGAGAAGGGCATGTTATCTTTTGAATACGGAACCACACATATACACTTCAGATATGCAAATAACAAAACTACATTCCAATCAAACGCAACACCATTTAAATTTAGACAAACTACAGCTATTTCAGTCATACAGCATTGTGCCTTGTACCATTTACTTATACAAAATGAAAGCATGACACAGAAATTGAAATAAAAAATAGAAGGGGTTTGAAGATTACAATTGCAAAGAAAAAGAAAAGGAAATGAAGAAAGGTACAAAGTACTAAGAACTACTGAGTCATGACCCTTTCTTCACGCTCAGCCTCTACACAGTACACATATTGGCATATGCAACTAAAATTGGAGTTTGATTTTAACCTTGCACTTATATGGTATCTGAGTTTTGGGCCCTTCTAACTATAATACATTCCTCATTTATTTATTTAAGAAGTACATTCTATATGTCAGAACTTAAACCACATACACAAAGAGATAGAGAGAAAGAAGAGATCAAAATAACATGTTAACTCATCAACATTAACAGTTTTCAAAATTTAATTACTAAAACCTGACAACAAAAGAATTGTCGTATGAACCAGAGAGAAAGAAAGAAAAGAGAGAGATACTACTTGATCGAGAAAAATATCTTGCTTCTAGTTAATTCTAACTTAATTCAACTAAAAGGAGAAAGATATAACAGCTAAGACTTGGTCTCAACCTTTCTCCCTTCTTTATTTACCATTAACATCGATTCAAGAAAGCAAAAGCAGCAAGAAATATCATCAATCCCAAGAGACTATTACTCAAATCAAATTCAATCACAAAAAGCTTCAATCTTTACCAGAAAACTATGTACAGATCACGATTTACATTTCAATTACCTTTCACTTTCTACAAGCTCTCCATCTACGCCTTCCTTTTTCTCTCTTTCTTTACGCCTATCAACTGTTTGTCAAATTGCTCGAACTATCCTACTCTCTTCTTTCTTTTCTTCTCTCTCTTTCTAGCCTAACTGTGAAATGGATCTTGTTTCTGTGTGGATTTCTCGAGCTTTGGCAGTGTGTGAGAGATGTAGCGCAATTGTGCAGCTATGCGTGTAACTGCGTAAACCTTTCTCTGGCCTTCAGGACCTCGATTTATAGGCAGTGGAGGGCTTGGAAGCTTCAGCTAGAAGGGAGAGTTCCAAATTGATCCTGACCATCCGTATCACATACCCACGGATCCCACTTTAATCCAACGGTTTTCATCATGTCGAGATATCGCTCCTTCTAGAAGGCTGGCCAACGGAATTCGTTGGTGTTTGTTGAAATGGTTACAGCCTTTTTTTCTTTGGCCTCTTCGCCTGGGCCCCACAGTTTAATGAGATACAGGATTTCAGCGATTTTTGTTTCTTCTTTCGGTGCACTCCGTTTTCCATGGACCACATAAACCGCTTCACGGTTTTCATGTGCAGTGTATAAACTAAGTCCACCTAAAATTATCCCTGATGAGAGGAATAAATTTAAATTCTTTGCTAGTTCGTTCCTCCATTTATGCTCACGCTGGACTCCTCCATTTATCTCATTTTGTTGGATTCTATTGGCTGTTGAGACAAAATAAATTGTTTGGGATCCTTCCTGATTTAATTTGGCCATGAAATTTTGTATGTATAATCACAAAAATATTTAGAATTATTGGTAAAAAGAATTTTGTGTGTGTACAATTCTTCAGAGAATTTTATTTATTTTGTCCAAGCTCAGGGACCTTTTTGCATATAATTAGGCTTTTTAAGAACTTTTGGGCATTTCAGGGCATCATAAATTTCTATGCCCTTCAAGAAATTTTTGGTTATTCTTCTGGGATTTTAGGAATTTGTTTTGTATTTTTGGAGAATTTTGAAATTTCACGGATTTATTTGACATATATATATATATATATATATATATATATAGAGAGAGAGAGAGAGAGAGTGTGTGGCTAACGCGCCATCAATGGCACGGAGGTTCCCGTGCCATCAAGTCATTTTTCGAGTTTCAAAATTCAAACAGTCAATCCGAACCGTTTAAGTTGTTCTCCATATTGAAATATCCTTGGAGACCAAATTTTATATTTTTTCAAATTTTTTTGCTATTATTATGATATTTTTAAAAACATTATGATAAGAGTATTTCAGGCCCTCAAATTTGAAAATATCATAATAAATAGCAAAAAAAATTGAAAAAATGTAAACTTTAGTTTCCAAGGGTATTTCAATATTGTGATCGACTTTAACGATTTGGATCGACCATTTAAATTTTAGATCTCGAAAAATGAGTAGATAGAAAATTGATGGCACGTGCCATCGATTTTCTATATATATATATAGAGTTTTGATATGGTGAGTTGCGACTCACCAAAGAGTCGATGAGTTGCGACCAAAACTCCTAAATATAATTCAAAACGACCGATCCAAACCATCCAATATGATCTCCCTATTAAAATCTCCATGTAAACCAAATTTTACAATTTTTCGAAATTTTTAAGTATTTTTTTTAAATTTTAGAAAATTGTTAATCTAATTAGTTTTGAACCGTTCAAAAACAGCAGTTTTTAAAAATCCGAAAAAAAACTTAAAAATCTAAAAAAAATATAAAATTTGGTCAGCATGGAGATTTTAATAAGGAGATCATGTTGGATGATTTGGATCGGTCATTTTGAATTATATCTAACAGTTTTGATCGTAACTCACCGACCCTTTGGTGAGTTGCAACTCACCATAGCAAAACTATATATATATATATATATATATATATATATATATACACACACTGATCCAAACCGTCCAACATGATCTCTTTATTGAAATCTCCATGCAAACCAAATTTTATATTTTTTTGAGATTTTTAAGTATTTTTTTCGAATTTTTAAAAACTGATGTTTTTGAACGGTTCAAAATTAATTAGATTAAAGATTTTCTAGAATTTCAAAAAAATACTTAAAAATTTCGAAAAAATATAAAATTTGGTCTGCATGGAGATTTCAATAGGAAGATTATATTGGACGGCTTGGATCAGTCATTTTGAATTAGATTTAGGAATTTTGATCGCAACTCACCGACCCTTTGGTGAGTTGCAACTCACCATAACAAAACTCTATATATATATATGAAATTGTTTGAAATTCCATACTTTTGTTGACAAAATTTTCAGGTACAACAACTGTCATTTTCGATGGCAGTATTATCCGCCCCTACCTCGTTATCTAACGACGGGGACTCACTTGTTACAGTAGGTGAGTTGAAATAGAAGCACCAAATTTACAGTAGATGAGTTGATTTAAACTATATCGCAGGTAACCCTAGACTCACTAGGTAATATAGCAGAAGAAATAGAAGCACGTTCACCAAATTGATCCCAATGTTATTAATTTCATAATACCTGATTTCTTTCAAAGAAAGTTTTAGCATTTTGTGTTTAATCCTTGTTGTTTATCACAAGCTACTTGAATCTGCAGTGAAAACAACGAAAATTCATGTCTCATTTTCAAATTTATCTAATTGAATCTGAAAGGTTCTATTGTTTACTTTTAGTTTAGTAGTCTTTTGTTGTGTACAGATTAAATCTACCTCATTTCCAAATTTACTTATAACTTGGTTCCTGCTGTATAAAGATTGAATTACAAATGTAAATTGGTTGCAGGTACTTACTACCAGTACTTATATTCGTTTTAAATTGGTACGTTGCATATTAATCATTCTACTGTTGCCATTATTATTTGTTATTTTTTTTATGGGATATCAAATAAGCACTCAAAGTTGCCAACACATAGATGGAAGCAACGAAGAAGCAAGTTGAAAGAAAAAAAAATAAAATAAAACCAATTGAAAGAAATGAAGAAGCATTTTGAAGAAATGAAGAAGACAAATACCAATTTAACTTTCTCTGGATTAGCTTGGCTGTGTTTATTATTGTAGTTTTGTTTTTTTTTTATTGTAATTTTTTAATTGAAGAAGCAATTCAGTGATTGTTACTATACTGTACAAAGTTACGTATGAATGAGTAACAAAAAATAGATTTTAGTTGTTAATCATATGGATTTTGTAAAGAGGATGATGTGAACTGAGTTGTCTTAATTTCGTTATAGCTTATCATGTGTCATAAAATGATGATATGTTGTTTTCAAATGATGTTTCAATTTGTAAAGAGTACGTTTCACATTACACCCCAAGCAGGGGGGCTAATTTCATTAATAAAAAAACAAAGCTCATACACCAGTCTTACACATAATACTCGACCCAAAAAAAAAAAAAACACAACAACAACAGTAGATACAAGCCTAATAGGGGTTGCTCGGCAAAACAGTAGAAACAAAAAATAATGTTTAGATTAACCAAGAAAACAAGGGCAGCCTAAATTAACTGGAGTTTTTAGACTACATATCAAACAAGTCCTCATCTTCACTCAGCTAATAGTTGGTTTATAAGTTGAATTCGAGACCCATGTACAAGCATTCCTTGTACAAAACATGTCTGTACCGATACCTCTTGTACCAGCTATGTTCCTCGCATGCCAGCAACAACATCCCTGGCTCCTCCAAAGCTAACATCTGAACCAACAACATATATACCAAACTTTCCAGCACCCCTGAGACTGTCTTTGCTAATCCCTCCTGTGTCAATATCCATGTACCAGCACCTCCTATACCAAACTCTCATTGGTCCCTGTAATTATACGAAGATCTGCAATTGCGATCAAAACTCCTAGATCCACCTCAAAATGACTGATCCAAACTGTTTAATATGATCTTCCTATTGAAATCTCCATGCAGACTAAATTTTACATTTTTTGTAAATTTCTAAGTATTTTTTTCGGATTTTTAAAAACTGTTGTTTTTTAACAGTTCATAACTAATTAGATTAAAGATTTTATAAAATTTCAAAAAAATACTTAAAAATTTTGAAAAAATATAAAATTTGGTCTGCATGGAGATTTCAATAAGGAGATCATATTGGACGGTTTGGATAGGTTATTTTAAATTAGATCTAGAAGTTTTTATCGCAACTTACGGACCCTCTCGTGAGTTGCAACTCATCATAGCAAAACTCCTAGATCTAGTCCCAAATGACTGATCCAAACCGTTCAATACGATCTCTCTATTGAAATCTCCATGCATACCAAATTTTGCATTTTTTCAAAATTTTTAAGGATTTTTTTTGAAATTTTAGTAAATCATTAATCTAATTAGTTCTGAATCGTTCAAAAACAGCAGTTTTTAAAAATCCGAAAAAAATACTTACAAATTTCGAAAAAATATAAAATTTGGTCTGTATGTAGATTTTAATAGGGAGATCATAATGGATGGTTTAGATCGGTCAATTTGAACCAGATCTAGGAGTTTTGATCACAATTCACGGACCCTCTCGTGAGTTGCAACTCACCATAGCAAAACTCTATATATATATAGAGAGAGAGAGAGAGAGAATGGATATAGCACACTGATGTGTACAGATCGTCTCCGTACACATAAGTCGTTTTTCAAGATCCAAAATTCAAACGGTCAATCCGAACCGTTCAAGTTGTAATATCTCATCTAGAACACCTTCTAAACTTACAACACCACATTTAAGCAAAACATATAGCTCAATTGTGATTATATCAATCTTTCGAAAAATAGCATCAGTGTAACAACTTACATGAGCCATTTTTCATCATAACAGATGAAAAACATATTTCTCTTTCTCATAAGATACTCGAGAATATCCTTTGATTATTGTCCGAACGTGTTTTTCTTATGTCCACTTGACAACTGTTTGTCACATTCCTTTCATACAACACATTGGGGCATGTGCATAAATGACATACATAATGAAACTCGTAATGGAAGAATGCTTGAACTATTTCATGCACTTCTTCTCGAATTGAGTTGCAATAAATCGAGTCAAACTCAAGTTATATGTCACATGACGTGGTTTGACATCCTTTACTAGAGTCTATCTTTCATGTTTCTGGAACATTTCGTCATTATATGCACATTTGCTCAAACTTAACATCCATCATAATCTATCTCCATAGATTTTGCTTCTAAGATTTAGGTGAACTTACCCAAAAAATCATTCTTCAATGAGATCTTGATAATATTCATTTAATTAATGTTATTTTTCAATTAATATCTAGTTATCTTGTACAATACAAATAGCACAATTATGCTCTCACTGAATATCTTGTCTATACAAAATACTTTTGACAAAGATCAACTCCTTGACTTTTTTGTCAAAATATTTATTCCACAGTGCTCGCTTCGATCCATTAATGGATCCTTGAAGCACGCATATATTTCTAGCAATACATCAATCAAGATCTCGATTTGTGTCATATACACAACATCTTTCTTCATTCAATCAATGAAAACGGTTTTGATGTATCTTTCTATATATCAATATATATAAAATATATGAAATGCAACTACTGCTAGAATGATCTTTATTGACTGACTTATACATAGCTACAAGCGAGAATCCGTGCTTTGTACATAGTCAACTCGCCGTCGACTTAGACATAGCTACAAGCGTGAAGCTGTGCTTTGTACATAGTCGACTTGCCATCCATGTCAATCTTTCCATTAAAGATCTGAAAGTTCTTGATTGATTGCTCCTTCATGAACATCAACAAAGGTCTGTACCATGTTGTCACACATGGATTGCACTTAAAGATCACATGGGTTCAAACCATACTTGTGGAATCGGATCTTTCCATCGGTTCTTAATTTATCAACGGATCCTCACATGCCAAGTACGAGGATGTCGTGAAGTCCAAGTACCTTTCGGTTTTGGTAATTCACTCTCGTTGACCTTTTGTAGAATTGGTGCTCGAGGTTCAGGAACTTCTTCCACAACGATTTGTAGAATAAGTTCTCGATCATAATATATTTCATGAGTTTCTCAAACATCATCAGCTCATGAGATTGTTTAGTCCTTATTAGAAGCGAGCGTGCTCACGAACTTCTTTCTTTTCACAACGGCTTGTGAATGAAGTTCCGCTCAACTCCCACTAAGCACCATGTATGGAGTGACAAATTTCCCACAATGGTACTTCTTGTAGTGATGCAGAAACTCTTTTAATGCTCACTTTACTCCCACTACTTTTTTTTGAGAACTTTATTCTCTAAGACTACGTCATGATAAGCAACAACTAGTTTGTTCTTACCAAGTTCATAGAAGTAGTCCCTTTCAGTTAGTTTAGGCATCCTACAAAATATTAACCGTTCTATTTGGGTTCAAGCTTATCAATCAACAAACCTTGAAATAAACTTCTTAACACCAAATTTTGAGACATAATGTACTTAGAGATCAAATCTCGTAAGATAGCTTTCTCAACGGACTTCAATAGAACATTATTCAGTGTGAATATTGTCCTCAAACACGAATCCCTAATACGAGTCGATTAAGTCAATTTGATTCATTACTGATCGAACTATATCAAATAAAGTTTGATACCTCCATTCTTGGACACACTATACTAATATAATGTTCCTAACAGAGTGAGTTGTGAAACTATTCACACTCTTTAGATAATACATCAAATCATATGACTTAGCTATTTACCATGATCAATTGTAAGACTTATACATTTCTTGAATGGTCTTTCAACTTCACTCTTGAACTCCTTTGAACTAGTCAAAAGGTTCATACTTACACCTTATCAAATAGATACGTCAATATCTACTATGATCGTTGGTCAAATAGTAAAGTGTCGACAACCTTTCATTACACAAGTACTTATAGGTCTACATACATCGATATGTATAAGTTCTAATCAAGTTATTCGTCCTTGAACCTTTATAGGTCAAAGGTGCTTTTGTCATCTAACAAACATGATCCTCATATCTTAATTGATTCGCAATCGAATTGATCCACGAGCTCTACGCTATGTAGACTCTCATAATGCGATTCTCGTTTATGTATGACTAAGCGGTCATTTCACACGAAAATCAAATACTTTATGTGAAGTCTTACGCATTCTATTTATAATTCAAAACTCATTTATCCATTTCAAGCATATTCAAGCAATAGGCATGAAATCATATAAACAAATCCACAATAAAAGAACATCGCTTGTCTTTTACAAAACGTAATCATCCATCATCTATATGAAAAGAGATAAAGTTTTAGGATGTAAGAAACGAGGCACTCGACCTATAATTCCTATTAGTAAAGACAAATCTACGTATCCAATGGTAGTGGTTTAAATGAATAAGCGGTTTCCTTATACGGAATTTACTTTACTACTCTCAAACTTTCTCTCATTCTTCATTGCCTTCGCATTTCATTAAATGCGAGCACATGAACTAGTACCAAGTTACTAGTGTGAATTAGAGATAGCGAGATAATTTGAACGACAAATACTCTCGAAGGGTTAGAACATTTCCAACATGATAATCATGGTATTTCGGACATCCTTTCAAATGCCTCCATAAACGGCAAATGAAATATCTCATGTGACACATGGTCACAATTGAGGGTCTCGAATTCTCAACTCATACTTAAGCGAAGTATTTCTTAAATACTTAACTAATTACAATTTGCACAAACAAGTTTGCGAAATCTAATATCATATCCTTCATTTAATTAGGAAGAGATCGTATGATAATATCAATAAACCTTGATATTGGAGATCTTGATATCTCTAGTTGTCAATTAGCTACTCAAATCTTTCAGTTCGCAAGCCAATGGAACCTTCATGTACCTTCTTAAAAAAAGTTTTTCTTACTTAATTCATGCTCCATTACTCGATCATAAATGATTGAGTCAACATCTACTTTCTCTAAGAACTCCTTCTTGAGTAAGTGGATGCGAGCATATGAGTCAAATCTAATTCGTATGAATTATATAATCTAAAGGTCTAGAGATCCTAAAATGAGGATATCGGCATCCGCTTTATTGAATAATTTTTTGTAAAAGTCAATTAATCATCGCGATGCTACGTTTGGAAAGTTGAGAAATATTTTTGGGAATAAACATACTCAAGTTTCTCTTCGCCAAGAACATGTCTTAGGAATCGGTATTACTTCTCCAAGTAAATACCTTTAGAAACGAGATAGTTCAAATTCAAAGATTGATCGCAACGAAATTAATACATTTAGTATCTATAACAATTTCAATTTAAGGTCATTTAGTTTATGCAATGTTTTATTTATAACAATAAACAAAACTCCCACTACATTTATTTAATGTTCCAAATTTAGTTGGTTTTTCAAGATCTCCGTTTTCATCAAGTAAAGCCTGCTATGGCACGTCACCCTACTTAACTAGACAAGGTAGATTCTCCAACCAATCATATCAACCATATGACTCTTGGTTTGTGAATATCTATATATTTACAAACTTCGTCCCGATGTCCAAACTCTAGTTGGGTCCATCGATAAGCAATCTCTCTCTATTTGCTCCTAATAAATCTATTTATTTGTACCCCGACTATCGCATGACAACCATGACGTCCGCTTGGGCGGACCGCGCCATGAGAAGGCAAGCGACGTGAAGGGGATAGAGAGAAGGAGGGCGGTCGATTTAATCAAATTAATTAGGACATTCATTATGCGACTTTGTTTGGTGGTCGTGTCAACATACACCCATACATATCCTATGACATTTCATAGCATGCAAACAATCACATAACAATAAGCATCTCAAATACAAACATTGTTGTGGGTTTGTATGGCTCCAGCTTGCATATTAGTCTTCGCCGGGAGTTGCTTTGGGCAACAGGATTTTTACTTCGAGCAACATGTTTTTTTTCTAAAGGTCTAAATTACCCCTAGTATCAATATTGGAAATTCGTTGAGCCTGACTAAACCGACTAAACCTAGTCTGTCTTCTCCTCCTCTCTCCGCTTGAGTAACTTCGATTCCCCCTCTCTTCACTCTCGCTAGCTTATCTCCTTCCTCAACGATCTATCTGTTCCACCTCCACCCTCCATCTCTTTTCTCAATTAGAGATACCGGACATTTTTCCTCGATTTCTCCGACTTGCGGCGGGACAGTCGAGGTTCTATCGACCTCTTTCTCTCTTTTCTTCTTCAAGCCGCCTCCACCTACGCCGAGATTCTCTGGCGTGAGCATAGCCCCGACGCAAGAGAAAAGGCTCATTCACCACCGATCTCGTCAATCTACTAAATTTCCTGGAACAAATTCTTCGTCTTCGTATCTCTCTTTTCTGGCCTCGTCTTAACACAAAGCACGATTTTGTTGCTAGCTTTCAATGCGTGCTTGGTTCTTCGATTTTCGAGCTCGTTTCATATATGTTGAGGTTTCAATCTCTAAGGCAAGCATTGATCTAGGCAACGAAGCGAGGTATCGTTTAATTAGCATAATATAATCTTTAATTGAGTTCAAATTTTGTTAGCTTGAGGTTTAATAAGAGAAGTAGTACTTGCCTCCACCTTGGTATTTGTAATTATAATCATCTGACTAATTATCCAACGTTCCTTTGTTTAATTTGATAAAGAAAAAGGAGAACAGTCCTGCCTTTTCATAGTTTTGAAACTTGCTAAAATTAATATGTCCAGCTACTCAAGCCAACCGACCAAGCTCAAGAAAACGTCAATTCCTGTTTGTAATTTGGATGATAATTTTGATTTCTTTTCCAGTAAATAAAAATTAATATGTTGCTATGGTACTTTACATGCAGTTATGTTAGTATATTTATCCACTTATAAAATCTCAAACTATATAGATAGATTTAGTTGAGAAAGCAACAAAGTGGGACCCTGAAAGTGCGCATTTTATAAACTGAAGATGCATATAGACTTCCATTAATTAACACTATTTTGAGGATTCAAATAATCTGGATCTATTCATTTATTGTTTCTTTTTAATGGACAGAAAAAAAGAAGTCATCCACTCCATGTTATAACACCCGAGTCAATCAGCCAGATGAGATTGCAAAAGAACAAAGAATTCTGAAGAGTGCCACATCACTTCCATGATGAATTTGGATGCACCAGGTCCACACACTTTTCATTTGCCTAAAATCATTGAAATATCATTGCCTAAAATCAATCCACGCTCTCACTAAAAATAAACTTCCTTGATATAAATTTGAAAATTACATATTTAAATCGATCCAATTAATTGGACCATCGTCTGATATTGTTGCAGGATCTTCAAAATCTGTAGTGAACGTGCCAGTGACTTGGTGCATTTGGTTAGATTGAGGAACTCCATTTGAAGAACTACAATGCCATCTTGCTTCAATTTGTATGAATTTTATAACAGTTACAAACTTACAATTATTAACCTTTGTTTACTATATGATGCGATTGTGATGACAAATTGAGGTTAATATTTTCTTTTTTGGATTTTAGGGCACCACAGCATGTTATGGGAAGAGGTGCACAAAAGTTACGCAAAAGAAATATATAGTACTCATGTTGAATTTCTTTTCCTATACCTTTAAATATCGGTAATTTTATCTTTAACTTTTCTTTGTCTATACCAACAATTGGTTATGATGAAAAATTGTGTTCAATTTTTTTTTTAAATTTCAGGGCTTTACAACATGCAAAGGAAAGAGGTGCAAAAAAATTATGAAAGCAGTAAATATTACCATTGGTTCCTTCAATGACTTTTATATGAATCAACAAGATTTATGCAAATATGTGATTATGTGATTTCCGTCAAGAAAGAATGATTTCCTTTTATATTATATTAACTCTTTATTGATTTGTAATTCGGCACTCAATGGTTAAAAGAGAACTAATTTTTAGTAGAACATCCTTCAAAACTACAACAAAACATAAGTAACGAGAGAAAATAGTTTAATATAAGAATATTGTTACCAGGAATTTCTTATCGCCAGAAGATTTGCGATTATTTGCACAAGTGATTTGCAAATGTAATTCTGTAAAAATAACGGCTGTAAGAAGTCTCAAGGGGGAGAAAATAGTTTTTTTTTTCCAGAAAACCTAGAGAAGAGAAGAGGCACGATTAAGGAAATAAGGAATAAGGAAATAAACTAAAAGCACGGTGAAAGAATAAATTAAATAACATATCTTAATTGATACTAGGGATAATTTAGACATTTAGAAAAAAAAACATGTTGATCGAAGTAAAAATCCTGTTGCCCAAAGCAGCTCTCGTCTTCGCCGCATCTCAATGTAGCAAGACTAATCTAATTCAAGCCATCCCACTAATTATATTGATCATATCCTATAATTAATGGAAATAGATACATGTGAAAAAAATTCGAATTCCCTCCTAGGCCTTAGGGGCATGCAAGCCTCACAAGTTACATTAAAATTAATCAAAATTAATTAATGACACCAAAGGCCGCATTACACACATTCACACACGCATACATTTACAAACTACAAGACATTGAAATCTTGAACCATACTAAACCCATGATCCTCCTACAAAATAGAGTTAGCACATATACAATATATATGTTCACTTGTTCTTAATTAACTTCATTAATTAGAATCTTTGTGTATGCTCGTTGCTCGCTTTCAAATTCAAAAAAGGTTCAATATCAACAACTACTTTGTTTAAACCTTTTGAAATTTAATTCAACAATCTAAAACAGAAACCGAAGTTATTTAAGGAGTGCTCTAATTAACATTTCAACTAATTGATTAATTAGAAATAATATTTTAACTAATTAAAATATTAAATGGGACCCGACAAAATCCAATATTTTTCGGTCTCCAAAAAATATGAAATAAATCATACAAAGTCCTTATCAAGAGTCTAACTACCAGTAAAAATTTCAGAAAGAGTTCACTTACCATCAGGGAGAATAAAAAAAAGACAAATCCAGATTTTGTGCCCGAAGTACCGTTATCGGATTTTCTGTTTTTCACCTCAATCTTTTGGTCTGTAGGATCATCTTCCATGCAATTTTCATGCAAACAATTTATACAGAAAAGCTAGTATATGCAATTGTCTACCTATCCATGAGAAGAAAAACAACCAGGTCTATTAGAAATCATCAAGTTAAAAGTCATACAAGAGACTTGTCCTGTTCTGAAACAGACTGACGACTAAAAAGTTTTGACCCAGTTGGAGTATCAAAATTTAATGAAAAATTACGAAATAACTTTTCACAGAATTCTAATTCGAAATAGAACAACTCTATTCAAACACTTTTCTGTAAAAGTCCTTCAATAATTTTAGTTTATCAAAACAATCAGCTTGTTTAGAAAAACAGATCTGACGACTCCGATTCTTTCCATACTTTAACATTCACATAAAGTCCGAAACAGGTAACAAATTACACATATCCAGAAAGAGCATTAAATCTAGATTCACCCTAACCAAAGATTACAGGTAGTTATTTTCCAAAATAAATCGTTCAAGCCACAACAACAGAACTGTGCAGCAGAATTTCAAATCTGCGCACCGTTACCGTTTAAATCACTAAAAATTCATAACCACTTAGACATTATCTATTGTTCTCTTTTATTTTTCACTTTGCCATCTTGCAATTTGGACAAGCAGAGAATTTTATATTAATATACAATAGCGAGGTTCCTTGCAACAAATTATTTGGTTCGCTAATTCAATCCTTCCGTCAAATTACTTGTAAGGCAAAGACTTAAAAAACGTCTAAGATAGAAAGAAAGTTATTATTTGAGTCTTCCAAAATTATAGGATTTAACTTGGAGTGATATTATATGGGTCAACTAATTAAGATATAACCAATTAAATATTCCTAAATGCATTCAGCCCGGTCTTAAAATAACGGAAAAGAAATTAAAATTTTAAAAAAAAAACCGAAACAATTTTTCAAACAGAAAGAGTTTGGACATATATATAGTGAATTTGAAACAATTTAGCATAGGTCAAATTGGAGTGACAGATATATATGCGTCAACTAGTTAATCATGAGATGATCATTCGTAAATGCAGCCAGGTCTGGAAATAACGAAACAATTTTAAGAATATTAAAAAAAAACGAAACAATGCTTTAAATACCGGGCCTTTAGCGATTTACCTTCCAACCTCCTCCGACAGAACAAACACCTTGAACCTCTCCTCCTCCCTCAGAAACCTATTATTTCTATATTCAGAATCTGAATTTATATAATTATAATGAAACATAACAATATGCCTGAAGATAATTTGCCTTTCCAATTTCGCGACTGGGCCTACCTCCCGCCGGAGGTTGTAGAGTTGATCTCAAAAAAGGTGAAATCCATCACCGACTATGTCCGGTTTCGAGCCGTTTGCTCGACCTGGCATTCTGCCTCCCTTCCGAATCCGTCCCACCTTCCTCCCCAACTGCCATGGTTGATGCTTCCTTTCGAACCGCGTCCAAATCAAACCGATCCAGATGAAAAGGATAATGGGATCCGCCTCTTATATGACCTTTGGGAAGGCAAGATGCGCAGGCTCTACCTCCCAGAGACCATCGACATGATGTGCTGCGCCTCCTATCATGGGTGGCTTTTGCTTGTGTCTGTCAAAGGTAGAGAAGTTTTCTTACTGAATCCATTAACCCGGGATCGAATTCAGCTTCCTTCCTTTACTTCTCCGGTCAAACTTTTAGGAAATGACTCGGACAGCCCTAGCTTTGATGCTACCTCCTATTTTGAGTCGTATTATGGTTGTTTTGGGAAGAGCACAATGACTTTCTCTGTGGATATAACCGATCCAAATTGCATGATAACGGTGTTCATTCGGCCATACAGGGTGATCTTCTGCCGGGTGGGGGACCCGTGTTGGACAAGGGTCATCAGCCACCGTAATAGATATCTAATAGATGCAACTTACTACAATGGACAGTTCTATTTTCTTTATGGGGAAGCCATGGATATTATTAAGTCAAATAAACCTGAAGAGAGGATTGTCTTCAATTTCGAGCCAGAGTTAGAAGATGTCAGAATGCATTTACTTGATGGAAAATCAGGGATTTACGTGGTTGCCTTGCATCCTGATGGAAATGTTGAGGTGTACCAATTCCAAGAACAGCCATTGAAGCTCAAGGCCACAAGTACAAGCGACACTATCGTTTTCAGTGGCAGTATTATCCGCCCCCACCTTGCTATCTGCTCTAATGACTGGAATTCACTTGATGGGGATTCTATATACATGGAGGACAACGGTTTATTTAACGTAGATGAATCCCGTAGAGCACATTATAGCATCTTTTCTGCTGATCGGGATGGGAATACGATTGAGCATATTGTTCGTAACCCTGGCAAGAGGCAACACCGTTGGCCACCTGAACCGGGTTTGTGGTTTCAGCCAAGATTTCTTTAGACATCAGTCAAGGATGCTACTACAATGTCTCTTAGCAACAAAATTCTAGTCTGTCGTAGTTCCTGAGTTTAGCTAATTTCTGTTTTACAAATCATAAATATAGCACTAGAAAGGTACTTTTGAGTCGCTTGAGATGTTATTTTTTATCAAAATAAATTAGAGTTTATGCTTTTACGCGCATATTCTACCTCAGATATTCAAATTTTTTTTACTAAACATATATTGCCTTAATCTGGCTTCAAGAAAATAAATCTGCATGCCAAGAAGTATAATACTATAATATCTAATTAAGGTAGCTAATTTCCCAAAAAGAACATCAATTCAAGAACGTGTTCATAGGGGTGCAAAGAAATAACTTTACTTTTAGTGAATTGGTGAATGGTGATCTTTACCAAGAAGTAAACAGAGGTAGCTAATTAAGAGTTGCACATTAAAAAGTAAAAAATACCCTCCAAATATACAGATAAGCTTCAACGTCTCAGGGAAATAGAAGAAAAATTATAAAACGTTAACAAACATCAATTAATGGTGTAATTTGTTAACTTAATGCAATCATTGTAAATTTTCCATTTCATTGACTTTTTATGCCCGCTGAAATTTTTTTTAAAAAAAGAAAATGTATGGACGTGCAACAAGCTATGGATGTATTGGGCTATTAGTGGTATCAGGCCTAATCGTAAAAAAAATGGACGTGTAAACCATATTAATCCTTTTATGGGAAATTTATTTGGGCTTAAATTTTAAGTTCATCTTTGTGAGCCAGAGGCGAAATTTTGGACCGATTTCGGAGCCATTTCGGTCCGAAATGCGTCAGAAATTTATAAATAATTTGTTTCTTTATTTTGTCTTAAAGCAAAAATAGAAAAAAATAAAAAAACCACATGTATTTCTATAAAACTGGGTCTCTTCCCTTCTGAAACAACTTCTTCTTCCTCTTTCTCTCTATTGTACTTCATTATTCAAAAAAGAAATAAAAAATTGGTGGTGTGTGTGAGTCGTGGACGTAGGTACACATTATACTGAACAACGTAAAATCTTCGTGTTCTTTTCTGTGATTGCTTTTGTTTACATGGTATCAGAGTGGTAGGTTCTGAGATCTGTACGACTTTATCTCTGTGCGAGTTACTGCACAGCTGATTCTTTATCTTCGTGCGAGTTACTGCACAGGAGCTCCTTCTTTGTGCGAATTACTGCACAATCGAACTTCTCTTCTCAGCCTGATCGCGCCAAAACCTTGATCATAACCTAAATTTCGGACCGAAATTTATATTTTTCGGACCGAAATTTACTTAAATTTGAACCAAACCATGAATTCGAACTCCAAAACTGACCTCAATATGCCATTTACCCAAAACCTGAACAATTCCTGGATTATAAACTCGGGAGCAACCGATCATATGACCTATGGCAAGGACGACTTGATAAGAGAATCTCATCTAAGGAGGACTGAGATCGTCAATGCAAATGGAAAAGTTTATCCAGTCACAGAGGCTGGAGATATTCAATTTTGCTCTTCTCTAACTCTTTCAAATACTTTATTGGTTCATTCTCTTTCATCAAGACTATTGTCTGTAGGTCAATTGTGTGAAAAACTTAACTATGTTGTACTCATGTATCCCAGATTTTGCCTCTTTCAGAACCTTATGACAAAGGAGATTATCGGTCGTGGTAGTAAGAAATGAGGACTGTATCAATTGGAAGACATAGCTACTGGAAGAGCTCACTTATCTGCTGGCTCGAGTTCAAGTAGAAAGTCTTCGATTTGGATGTGGCACAGGCGTTTAGGTCATCCTTCATTCGGGTACTTCAAGCATCTTTATCCAAGTTTATTTTTTGGATTTGAGAATAAATCTTTTGATTGTGAGGTTTGTATTAAATCTAAGAGTCATCGAGCTCATTTTGGTAAAAACTTGAATAATGACAAAACCACTACTTTTGACTTGGTTCACTCTGATGTATGGGGGCCTTCTCCGGTTGAATTCCTAGGCGATAACATATGGTTTGTGTTATTTGTTGACAATTGTACCAGAATGACATGGATTAATTTGGTAAAGCATAAAAGTGAGGTACCACTTGCCATCAAATCTTTCATTACCATGGTAAAGAACCAGTTTGATAGTAATGTTAAAATTTTCAGAAGTGATAATGGAAGAGAATTTGTCAATAAAACAGTAGGAGAATTTTTTAACACCAATGGGATTATACATGAAACAAGTTGTGTGGGTATTCATTAACAAAATGGCATAGCAGAGCGAAAGAATAGACAAATTCTAGAAATGACCAGGGCAATGATGTTAGAAAATAATGTACCTCATTCTTATTGGGATAATGCAGTTACATCAGCAGTTTACTTAATGAATAGGTTGCCTTATGTGGTACTTGACTTTCAAGCACCCTTGCAAGTACTTTCAAAATACTACTTAATTATCTATGTCCTTACAATTCCACCAAAGATATTTGGGTGTATTGCCTATGTTCATATACAGAAATATCAAAGGTCAAAGTTGGATTCTTGTGCTGAAAAATGTGTGTTCATAGGGTATGGTCCACGTCAAAAGAGATATAGGTGTATGAACCCGGTCTTAAGAAAATTTATACTACAATGGATGTGGCTTTCATTGAAAATGAGGGGTATTTTGTGAAAGATCAGGCTCATTCTCAGGGGGAAAGTGTCATAGATAATGAGCCATGGTTTGATGCAACAGAGGATATAAATTTTAGACCAAACAGAGTAGAAACCATGACACCAGAGACAAATTTCAGACCGAGTTCTGAAAATTTCAGTCCGAACAGAAAGGAAACCATGACACCAGAGACAGATTTTGGACCGAATTCTGAAAATTTCGGTCCGAATTCAGAGCCTGAAGGTGAGAAATCTGACCCAGAAATGAACCCACTTGATGATTCGGGTCCAACAGAAGAGATTTTGGAAAGTAACAATGATGAAATGATACAGTCTTCTCCTTCACCACGTGACCAGACTCCGGAGTCAGAGGTAAGTATTTTTGAACCTGTTACTAATAATCCTGGTTATCAGTTACCTTTTAGGTTTAACAGAGACAGACCTCCTAAGAGGTACAGACCAGATGAGGTTGGTGAGGGCAGGTATGCAATAGCGAATTTTATGACTATATCTCATATGCCAGACCCTGTGAAGGAATTTGATAGAACCTTGACGTCAGTTCACATTTCAAGTAATCTGAATGAAGCACTCAGTAATCCCAAATGGATGGATGCAATGAAGACAGAAATAGATGCACTGGAAAAAAATGAGACTTGGGAACTAGTGAGTAAGCCAAAAGATAGAAAGACAGTAGGTTAGAGATAGATATTTACAGTTAAATATGGGCCCACTGGAGCAATTGACAGGTACAAAGCTAGACTAGTTGCAAAAGGGTACTCTCAGACATATGGGGTAGATTATCAGGAGACATTCTCACCTGTGGCCAAGCTGAATACTGTTAGAATACTGTTGTCCATTGCAGCAAATAAAGACTGGCAACTACATTATTTTGATGTGAAGAATACATTCTTACATGGGGACATAGATGATGAAATCTACATGGACATCCCATCAGGATATGGTCATTCAAGTGAACAACCTCTTGTGTGCAAGTTGAAGAAAGCATTGTATGGTCTAAAACAGTCGCCAAGGGCCTGGTTTGGAAGATTTTACAATCCCATGAAAAGATATGGATACACCCAGAGTGATACAGATCATACATTATTCTTTTCAAAGAATAAAGAAAAAATTATAATCTTGATAATCTATGTTGATGACATGATAATCACAGGTGATGACTCTGAAGGAATCCAAGATCTATAGAGAAAATTGTCTAAGGAATTTAAAATGAAGAGCCTAGACAGATTGAAGTACTTCCTAGGGATTGAGGTCACACGAAGCAAAGAAGGTATATTTTTATCTCAGAGAAAATATGTACTAGATTTGTTTGCTGAAATAGGAATGTTAGATTGCAAACCTATTGACACACCTACCAAACAGAACAACAAACTAGGAATATTTCCTGATCAGGTACCAACAAACAAGGAACAAAACCAAAGATTGGTAGGGAGATTGATTTACTTATCACATACTCGACCTGATATTGCTTATGCTGTGTCTGTGGTGAGTCAATTCATGCATGCTCCAAGTGAGCAACATATGGAGGCAGTTATGTGGATTCTAAGGTATTTCAAAGGATCCCCAGGACGAGGTATCTTCTTCAAGAAAAATGGACATTTTCAAGTTGAATGTTATACAGACTCTAATTGGACAGGAGATGTAACTGACAGGAAGTCTACATCTAGATACTTCACCTTTGTTGGTGGAAATTTCATCACATGGAAGAGAAAAAAACAGAAGGTAGTGGCCTTGTCGAGCGCTGAAGCTGAATTCAGAGAAATTACTGTGGATAAAAAGGGTACTTAAAGATCTTGGTTTCTATAGTTGTGAAGAAATGAGGCTGTTTTGTGACAACAAGGCTGCCATTGCTATCTCTCAGAATCCAGTACAACATGATAGGACCAAGCACATTGAGGTGGACCAACATTTTATTCAACAGAACTTAGAAGTAAAAATCATTAACATTCCTCATGTAAAAATTAAAGAACAACTGACAGACATATTGACAAAAGGAGTTTCCAGCACTATCTTCCATGAAGCAATTTGCAAGTTGGGCATGCGAAACATCTACATGCCAACTTGAGAGGGAGTGTGAGCCAGAAGCGAAATTTCGGATTGATTATGGAGCCATTTCGGTCCGAAATGCGTCAGAAATTTGTAAATAATTTGTTTCCTTATTTTGTCTTAAAGCAAAAAATAGAAAAAAATAAAAGACCACGTGTATTTTTATAAAGGTGGGTCTCTTCCCTTCTGAAACAACTTCTTCTTCCTCTCTCTTTATCTCTATTGTACTCTATTATTCAAAAAAGAAATAAAAAATTGGTGGTGTGTGTGAGTCGTGGACGTAAATACACATTGTAAGAAACCGCGTAAAATCTTCGTGTTCTTTTCTGTGATTGCTTTTGTTTACAATCTTTAATACTCATGTACATTTTACAGCGGTAGAAGATAAAAGCAGCCAATGCTGCTTCTAATTTCCGTCTAATTAATTTGTTTTGCTGGTACGGAACAGTCTGAAAAATAAATGAAATTCATGAAAACATGCATATTCCGTATTAATAATTTGAATTTTGAATTGGTAATTTGAACTCTTATAAGATGCATCTTAGTTTGTTGCTAAAATTTATCTTCCCTTCCTAGACATTTTTTTAAATTTTACAGCGGATCACTTTAGACATTATCTATTGTTCTCTCTTTTTTTCCCCACTTTGCTATATTGCAATTTGGACAAGCAGAGAATTTTTACATTATAACCAATAGCGAGTTTTCTTGCAACAAATTATTTGGTTGGCTAATTATAAACCTTCCATCAAATTACGAAAAAAATAAAAAAAACGTCCAAAATAGAAAGAAAGTTATTTCCGAAATTATAGGATTTACCTTGGAGTCATATTATAGGGGTAAACTAATTACGAGAACTTTTTTTTCCTAAATGCATGCATTTTAAATAACGACAAAAAATTGGAATTTCATAACAAAGAAACAAAAACAATTCTTCAAATATAAAGGGATTGGACATATATATATAGTAATTTTGAAACAATTTTATATGGGTCAAATTAGAGTCACAAATAAATGTGGGTTGATTAATTACTTTAATTGCTGCGGGGTCTTGAAAAAACGAAACATATTTAAGAATATTAAAATTAAAAAAAAAAATCGAGACAATGCTTTCACAGATATATATAATTAATAAATCATGATTCATGAGATATAATCATTCGTAAATGCAGCCAGGTCTTGAAATAACGAAACAATTTTAAAAATTTTAAAATGAAACAATGCATTAAATGTCGGTCCTTCAGCAATTTTCCTTCCAACAGGGTCACGATAAATATTTACCTTCCAAGTTCCAACCTCCTCCGACAGAACAAACACCTTGAACCTCGCATCCTCCCTCAGCAACCTATTCTTTCTGTATTCAAAACCTGAATATAATACAAAGATAACAAAATGCCCGAAGAAGGTTCACATTTCCAATTTTGCGATTGGGCCTACCTTCCGCCGGAGATCGTGGAGTTGATCTCAAAAAAGGTGAAATCCATCACCGACTATGTCTGGTTTCGAGCTGTTTGCTCGACCTGGCGGTCTGCTTCCCTTCCAAATCCATCCCACCTCCCTCCCCAACTCCCATGGTTGATGCTTCCGTACGAACCGCGTCCAGACCAGACCAATCCAAATGAAAAGGATAATGGGATCCGCCTTTTATACGACCTCTGGGAAGGCAAGATGCGAAGGCTCCACCTCCCAGAGACCATCGACATGATGTGTTGTGCCTCGTATCATGGCTGGCTTTTGCTTGTGTCTTTTAAAAACAGAGAAGTTTTCTTATTGAATCCGTTATCCCGGGATCGAATTCAACTCCCTTCCTTTAGTGCTCCAGTCAAACTTCTCGTAAATGACTCGGATGGTCCTTGTTGTGATGCTAGCTTCTATTTTGATTCATACGTGGGTTCTTTTGGGAGGACCAAGATGACTTTTTCTTTGGATCTAGCCGACCCGAATTGCTTGATTACGGTGTTTCTTATGCAATGCTGGGTGATCTGCTGCCGGGTTGGAGACCCGTGTTGGACGAGGGTCATCAGCCGCCCTGATAGATATCTAATCGATGCAACCTACTACAATGGACAGTTTTATTTGCTTTATCCGGAAGCCTTGGATATTATTAAGTCAAATAAACCTGAAGAGAGGATTGTCTCCAATTTTGAGCCAGAGTTAGAAGATGTCAGAATGCATTTACTTGATGGAAAATCTAGAGTTTACGTGGTTGCATTCCATCCTGAAGGATATGCTGAACTGTACCAATTCCAAGATCAAACATTGAAGCTCAAGGTCGCAGATACAAGTAACACCATCATTTTCAGTGGCAGTATTATACGCCCCCACCTGGCTATCTGCTCTGACGATTGGGACTCACTTGATGGGGATTCTATATACATGGAGGACAACGGTTTATTTAACGTAGATGAAAATTCCCGAAGAGCACATTATAGCATCTTTGCCTTTGATCGGGATGGGAATGAGATTGAGCATATTATCCGTAATCCTGGAAAGAAGCAACACCATTGGCCACCTGAACCGGCTTTGTGGTTTCAGCCAAGCTTTATGTAGCCATCTGTCAAGGATGCTATGTCTTTTAGGAACAAAAATCTAGTCTCTTGTAGCTAGTTCCTGAGTTAATATCTGTTTTATAATTAATAATAAATATTATAGCACTAGTAAGGTACTTTTGATTTGCTAGAGATGTTATTTTTTTATCAAGATATGTTAGAGTAACTGTTGCAAATTAGAGTTATGTATGCTTTTACATATCGTACCTCAGATATTTAATAATTTATTACTTAATATATATGGTCTTGTTCTGTACTCAATCTGAGATAATTTATAGTCAGTACTAACTAATAAACTATTATGATGGAGCATGTATCCTTCGTAATGTATATTACCGATCATAAGGCACCTTTAGTATTTAAAATATTTTATGTTAGCGATCTCTACAACTTAGAGTGAGCTCATCGATCCTATTGTGTTATAGATAACCTACGCATCTTGCTACAGAAAATTACATAATGAATTCAGAAGCAATTTTGTCCATAACATGACAGTTTAAGCATCTTAATTACTGAAGAAAATGTATATATGTATGTGTGGTTAAATGAAGAAAAATGCCAGTCTCCTGATCTGTTCTGAAATATCAACGAGCCATGACATCTATGCATGCTCCCAAATATAAAGGTAATTTGATGATACAAATTTTAGGCTATGAAAGTTTCGAAATATTTGAAAAAAAAAATTCTAAACTTTCTTCTTTTTTATTTTAATAATTCCAAAAATGTATTTCGTTCTTTAATAGTTTGAGTGCCTTAATTACCGAACTTATTTTTGGACGAAATTTTATGTGCGTACTTGACAAATTATAAAAAAAATATATATAATAATATTAAAATGGTTTTACGTACCTTTTCAGTTTTATAATTTTGTTAAAATGGTTTTTTTTTTTTTTTTTGCTGTTTGAACGCCTTCCTACATTTTATTTTTTTCAACAAATCTTATATGCATACTAAAAAATTTATAAATGATTCAATAATATCAAATTTTCTATTTTTTATTTAAAATATCATAAATGATTTTAATATTTTTAATTCTAAAAAAATGCAGTTTAACTTTTAAATTTTTTGAGGACTTTCCTAAATTTTACTATACATCTAATTTTATATGGATGCTCAAAATATTATAACGCACTTGGTGATGCCAAAAATTTTTATTTTGGATGTCGAAATTATTTTCGATGATTTTTAAAATTAAATTCTATTTAATTGGTAAAAATCATTAGTTTGTACGTATTTCAAATAATAAAAGAATTTTATAGTATCAGAAATCAAAAATAAAAAAAATTGATCCCACAACGCGCCAATTTTATCATATGGAGCCCGTGCAACATAAGATCTGCTAGATTTTGCACGAACTTTATTAATGTCATTTTGATCCACCGAGCCTACATTGTGTGACATGCCGCACAATCTGGTGAAACTACTTGATGAAGTCACAAGATCAAAATTTGAAATAAAAAAAAAAAAAAATGGAACCAGACTATCCTCTAACAATTTCATGAATTGCCAACAGTTTTAGTTAACCAATGATTGGTATAAGGGTGCATAGCAGAAATGTCATTACTAGCTATTATGAACAAAAAATAAAAAAAAGCAAAAAAGGCACTTGTTGCACAAAATCTATTTGTACCAGAAATATATGCAATGAGATATTAAACAAAGTACAAGGAATATAAGTCTTTCTGGTTTCATGCAGGGACAAAAATCATTTAGGCCCTTTTAGTTCCTGAGTTTAGCTAATTTCTGTTAATAAGTATTCCTCTAATAAAGTACTTTTAAATATTGCTACGTCAGATATTTAATATTTCTTACTTAATGTATATTACTTTTAGTTTTTAGTGTAGGACTTTATTGTATTGCGCTTGCTAAATCTGAGAAGTTTTAGTGTTTTACAATCAGTAATGATGAGAGAGCATTTTTCCAATGTGATTTATTATACTATTACTTGATCATAATTCACAAATCACAAGGCACTTGTAGGATTTGGTATGCACCTGTTAGAGATCTCTACAACTTATGAGTGAGCCTGAACCCTGGTTTTACAAATATAAACAACAAAGAAAATGCGAGGATGCACATGAAGTTCACTATGAACAACAGTCAATAATTTTTTGTTTCCTTTAATTAGGAAATACGTACAAAATAAGAAATAAAAGGAAAAAAAAATTAAACACAGAAGCATGGGTTTGTTATCCGCTAAATTAGGAGATGATAAATATTTCAAAATTGAAATGTTTTTCATTTTTTTTTCTATTTTACCTCTGTTAAAATTCAAGTTGTGACATTTTTTAAAAATAATTTGGAAGCCTTTACTACGTCAAAAATGATTTTTAAAACCGCCACTTTAACATCGGTTTTTCCAAAATCCGGTTTTAAAAACAACCAGTGGCATTTTTGATATTGTCAGATATTTTTTTAGAACTGGTTTTTATAAAAAACCGGTCTTAAAGAGTTGCCAAAAAAAATTTGAAAATTCAGTTTTTCTTTAGGACCGGTTTTTATAAAAAACCGGTCTTAAAAATGAAGGTATTAGAACCGGTTTTTTATAAAAACCGGTCCTAAAGAAAACTGAATTTTTTGTTTTTTTTTCTGCAACTCTTTAGTACCGGTTTTTTCTAAAACCGGTTCTAATACTTCCATTTTTAAGACCGATTTTTTATAAAAAACCGATCCTAAAGAAAACTGAATTTTTTGTTTTTTCTGCAACTCTTTGGGACCGGTTTTTTTCTAAAAACCGGTCCTAAAAAAACTGAATTTTTGGTTTTTTCTGCAACTCTTTAGGACCGGTTTTTTCTAAAAATCGGTCCTAATACTTCCATTTTTAAGACCGGTTTTTTATAAAAAACCAGTCCTAAAGAAATCTGAATTTTCATTTAAAACTACTCTCATTTCTTATCTCTTCTCTAAAATTGTTAAGTCCGAAACCTCTCTCTAAACCCTTCTCTCTGCGCCTCTACTCTCCTCTGCGCCACTCCACTGCCTCATCTCTCCACTTCTACTCTCCTCTCTCATCTGCGCCACTCCACTGCCTCCTCTCTCCGCCTCTACTCATCTCTGCGCCAACCTTCAAGTACTACCACCACTGTCCCTCTCTCTCTCACCTCTACTCTTCCCCTTCGAGCACCACTGCCTCTACTCACCTTCGAGCACTGCCTCATGTCCTTCGAGCACTGGCTCATCTCCTTCGAGCACTGCCACCACCGCCTCTCTCTCATCTCTAGTATGCCTCTTCGAGCACTACTGCCTCTCTCTCCAAGCGTCTCACCACTGCCTCACCACAGTCCCTCGACTGCACCTTCGACAGCTAGCACCTCTGAGGTAATTTCGAGTCCTTTTGAGTTGAATTGAGATGATTTTTGTTTTGATCTGAAAATTGATGTGAATTAGATCTGAAAATTGATGGTTATTGTTTCAAGTCCCTCTGACTCCCTCTGAATTAGAATTGATGCATCATACCTTATTAAGAATTTTGAGAATTACAATTTTTTATGAATTTTGAGATATTTAGAATTGTTGTTTTTATTTTGATAATTAATTATGTGATATATGTACGATTGCTGTGTTGCAATATTGCATAAATATTATGGCTAGCAAAAATGGGGCTAGCCTAGAATAAAAAAAATATTTTTTTTTATTTAAAACTGATTTTTGAGACCGATTTTTAGCAAAAAAACAGGTCTTAAAGATATTTTTAAGACCGGTTTTTTAGCTTAAAAACCGGTCCTAAAGATGCGCTACTTTTTGAATTCAGATTATGGTTGGTTTTTAGCACCGCATTTTTAACACCGGTTTCTTATTTGTTTTTAACACCACATATTATTAGCACCACCCTCTAACCGGTTTTAAAGAATACTATTTAACCGGTTTTAAAGAGAAAATATGGCGTAGTGCTTTAAATTTTCATCTGACATATTAATTTTATATGATTGCTCACAAAAATATGAGATATTCAATGACATAAAATTTCCTAATTATAGATGCACAAACAATTCAAATAATTTTTCAAATCTCATAAGAAATTTCAAAAATTTCCTATATATAGAGAGAGAGAGAGAGAGAGGTTGGCTAATATCCTACGGATAGGACAGAGGGTGTTTTCTACCCAGTTTTTGGCCGTTTGATTGCATTTAGATTGGTGCACAGATGGGATCTAAGAGACTGGGTGATGGCGCGGGGGCTCCTTTTCTCCGTTTCTTTTTAAAATTTTTTCTTCTTTTGTCGTTAACTCTCTCTGTTTCCATCTAGCAAGCTCTTTCATTTCCTCTCTAAAAGCTTTCTCCAAAAAAGATAAAATCATGGCGACTCATGTCGACATTAGACGCTCTCTATTATCTACAGAGGCGAAACCCTAGATATCTTCCTCTCCTGACTCTGGGCACCTCCATTGCAAGCATCACTTGAAACCTCTTTGCTAATAGCATGTTGCCTCTCTATTTCTCTCTACAATTTGAAATTGATTCGTTGAGTTGTAATAATTTGCAGTTTTACCAATTTGTGCTTTAATAATGTCTTACAGTATTCGCATCCCTTAATTTCTTATGATCTATTAATAAGTTCTTCATATTCAGTGCGCCAATTCGTTGGACAGTACTGAACCAATACCAGTTTGGTTAAAGTCTGTTCTCAAAATACATGGAACCAATACCAGTTTGGTCAGTCTAAATTACTTCAATTAATTCATTATTAGTAACTTGTGTATTAATTTTTTTTTACTAATCTGGTATTGTTTATTTTACTAATCTTCTTATTAAGTGCATTTGCTATGGCACCAGTACGTGTACCTATACCTGTCATTCAACTTGCTCTTTTTTCAACAGCAAGAAGAAACTTGGTGCCTGTACTGGTCTTTGAATTATGTACCGATTCAGTCCTGTACCAATTAACCATAACAAATGATATATAAACATAGCAAGCTTAAGGGGTACATAAGTACATTAGCACAATCAAAACTAGTAAAACAAAACATCACAACTGAATAAAACATGGTGTAAATTTTGCCACCATAAATATCCAACAAAAAATATCCCTAGTCTCAAGTCTCAACATGACGAGTACAGTATGAAAGAGAAACGCAATGCATTTCAATTTCATGGAGGTGTAGCTGCTGCAGCCTTCTTCCTCGATGCAGCCTCAATTCCTGTAATAAATAATTAAGAGAATTTCAATTAAATAATAAGTTAAGAAAAAGTATGTACCCTCTATGAAGCCACTCTTGAACCTCCTTGGCCGTTTGAAAATTTTGAAACTCACCAAAAAAGAATGGTAAATAGAAAGGAAAAGGCAACTTAAGGAAAAAAGCAATTATATCGGGAAAGTATTTTTTACTAATTCACATTAACATTTTTTTTAACAAAGAACCCTGTCATTTACTAAATTACCAGTACCCATACCTGTACCTATTGTACCTGTACTTGTCTTTTTTTTTACAAGGAGGTCCTTTTCATTTCTTTTAGATAGCAATTGAGGATTGCAGATACCAGTGTACTACAGATCTTTATTTAATTAAACGTAAACCTGCTAGTCCAAACCCACTCAGATAGTATTTTTGCAATATAGCCCCTTATTTAAGTGAATCCCTCCTTTTATTCTACCTGGCCCCTGTAATTTTTCTGGCTTAACTATTCAGTCCCTACACCATATAGGGTTCAGTATCGGTTTCCACTTAAACCATACAATATCATATGATAGATCTAGAGTTTAGTTGTGGGAAGCTAGGTTTACTGGTATCAGTTAGGCACCAGTAGGATACCAATATTGTTTGAGTACTGGTTTTTTTTTTTTTTTGGATTTGAGATGTTTTGCTACCGGTATCAATTTGCATACTGGTACTTGTTGTAACTTTTTTTTTATTTTAATAAAAAAAATGCTGGTTCACTGGCCCTCAAAAAAAAGAAATTGCTATCCACTCAAACCTCCATACAGGGTTCAGTATAGGCTGCCACTAAACCTTTCTTTATAAGAAACAAGCATCATAAGAGAGAACATCATAAGTAGTAGAGAATTAGTGATTAACAAATAATTAACTGAATACGTAAACAAATAACTGCACCCCATATCAGAATTGATGTTTATAAGTAAACCTGAGTTTACTAGCAAATTGCATTTATAGCAGTAAAAGGTGAATCTCACGTAAGGATTTAGAAGAGAACTTGGAATTACCAATTTGAAAACCAAATAAGGCTTGTGAACTACCCAGAAAAACAAATTATTGCACCAAACTCTTTGGATTTAGTAGATTACAATCAGATCAATTGATCTCAGCCCTGTCTCTATGGTACGATAACATTAAGGATGTAACACTATGTTATAGTGATTTTCATGGCTCTAACATTTATTAAAAATATCTAGCTTTCTAGTATGTTCTTATATTAACACGTAAGCCTTCTAGTGTTGTTTTTTAATATTCACAAAGTAACATGGAATAACAACAACCACTTCCACTATCTCCCATTCTAGAATGACAAACCAGAGAAACATTCCTATTAACCGCTTAAACCCACTCATAAAGAGCAAAAATATCTCTTAGTTATCTGGCAACAGAGAGATAAAAAGAAGATTCCTCTGTAAAATGAACATGTCCTCAGGAAATTTAGCCAAAGTACAGGTCAGATTTATTACAGTAGATGCGATATTACTGGTTTGCATAGGTTACAACCAGCCAGGAACTCAGAGCTGTACTGCCTGGATATATCTCTTCTAGCTCATTAAGCGTCCTTGCACGGGGACCATGGCCACTCCCATTTGTCAGAAATTCCACCAAAAGTGTTATCCTGCCAAAAATATTAGTAGAGAATTAGTGATTAACAAATAATTAACAGGATACGTAAACAAATAAGTGCACCCCATGTCAGAATTGAAGTTTATAAGTAAACCTGAGTTTACTAGCAAATTGCATTTATTGCAGTAAAAGGTGAATCTCACATTCTCACATAAGGTTTTAGAAGAGAACTTGGAATTACTAATTTGAAAACCAAATAAGGCTTGGGAACTACCCAGAATAACAAATTATTGCACCAAACTCTTTGGATTTAGTATAGTACAATCAGATCAATTGATCTCAGTACTGTCTCTATGGTACGACAACATTCAGGATGTAACACTATGTTATAGTGATTGTCATGGCTTTAACATTTATTAAAAATGTCTAGCTTTGTAGTAGGTTCTTATATTAGCACGTAAGCCCCTGCAATTTCAAATTTTCTATTTGATCTCATAAAAAATTTTGGCAATGTATTTATTAGTACCTAGCATACTGGTATTTTTCATCAACAAAGAATAAGTCTGACCTTTGGAAGTAGGAAATCTAAAAATTACACAACAGCTATCATGTTAGTTACCTTCTAAATCAATTATTGTTTAAGAAATGAACATGATTCCATATAAAACCTAGCTCAAATCAATATAAGCAATAAAGTAATGCATGGGGTTTGACATTCTGTACAGTGCAGTCTTATGGCACAAAGCAGGGGAAACAGTAAAATAACATACTATTGGCAAAATTAAGTCAGAAATCTACCAGTGGCCAACGTGGCCTTTTGTTATGTTTTCTAAATTTTTCCTGTCGCTAAATCTTCAATAAATGAACCTTATATTGCCTTAATTATTCGATTAAAAGAGTCTAAAAGGTAAGAGGAAAAAATACTTTTGATAGTTTGATTCAGTGAGCCTGTTAGTGGTCTGCTCACGTATCATCCTCTCATGCCGGTACAAAGCACAGATCGCATCCAGTTGCAGCCATCGATGAGTCGTCAGATATAGGGCATTTCCCCTTCGTTTTCCCACTTGTGATCCCTGTTTCTCTTTCTGCTCATCAAGTTATCTTCATTTTGAATCTTCAAAAAATCCTCTTCACTTGCAGATGTCTCATAATCCTCCACAACCATTTCTTCAGGAGATAGGACTCCAGCTCGGTTCAGCCTTAGTTCCAATTTCAAAGAATCTCTAGCTTGAACTAATCCAGGTACATTTGACACCTCCTCATTATACGATGTGGTTTCAATTCGGTTCACCCCAAGACCCAATTTCAAAGAATTTCCATCTTCAGCATCAGATACGTCCTCTGCGTGTGATGTGGTCTCAACGAGACCTGAAGAACCCGGTGTGTTACCCTTCAATGCTTTACCACTGGCGAACTCATCAGATAACTTTTTATACCAGTATCCAACATTGACAATGGCTGCATCTCCTGACTCAAACGCCAAATCTGCTGGCTTTTTGTGAAGCACCTTATCTGCACTATAATCATTCAAAATCATAGGCTCCTTGCCTTTGGGTTTATCACTGTGACCATCAACCAAAGGCTCTTTTCCTTGAGATTTATCACTGGTAACATCAATAACAGGAGCTTTGTGTTGAGATTTCTCACTGGTATCAAGAACCATAGGTGCTTTACCTTTAGATTTCTCAGTGGTATTAACAACCATAGGCGCTTTATCTTTAGGTTTGTCACTGGTATCAACAACCATGGGTGCTTTGCCTTGAGCTTTCTTGCTGGTATCATTGATTACTATCCCTTTGTTCTTGTTTCGAACAATTTGATCCTCTTTTTCCTCAGCTTCTTCTTCCTCCAGTAAATTAACATGAATATTCGACAACGTTGAACTGGGGGTAACCAATTTTTTGTTTGAAACAGTGTCGTGCTATTTCTCAGGGGGCGTAGCTTGTACCGCCAGGCGATCAGTAAACGAATGCTTCTCAAATACGGGCTGTCGACATGGGGTAATTGAATCAGTGCTCCTACTTTTGTGCCTTCCAAAATCCGAATAATTTCATTCTCAAGGCCTAGAACTGAAAGAATACTATTATGGGTAAGTTAATATCGCCTCAACAAAAAAAAACCCTAAATTAATATTGGACAAGATGCTGACACTGGTTCAAGAGAACCCAAGAACTCGTCTCCAAAGGACAATGTCTTTACTGGTACACATCAGACAGTTGTACGTGGACCAGGTTTAGGATATAATTAATGTGTAATTAGACTCGTTAGGCTTGTGTAGCTGATCTGTAAGAGAGTACCTGTATTGGGTATATATAGGATAGGACCTACTCTGTATCATTTAACAATTGGATTAATACAATTCAAGTTACATTCTTTCTTACAAGTTACAACCTTTCTCTTCTCTACTATAAACTCAATATCCCTTCAATTAAAATGAAAAAAAAAAAAAATGTTGTAATGCATACCGTTCTCGCGTAAATATGGGTTCTGAGCAGGCTCCAAGAGGCGTGGATGAAACTCTGCTGGTGGCCATGGGCACCCCGTTGGAAGCTTCTTGTGGGGCCACTTTGGAGGAATAGTCATCTTTGAATTATCGTGTGAAAATGGGGGGGAGAGAGAGAGAGAAACAGGGAGAGTGACAGTGAGAAATACAGGGATTTAGCTTAAGATTGGGATGTAAGAGATTCTTGGATTTTCTTGTTCGGTTCTTCCATGTTTAGGTTGGTTTCGGATTTAGCTTGGGTTGTGAAGAAGAAGAAGAGCCGAAGAGGAAATAGGAGTTGAGAGAGAGAGAGGAATTGGATAATGGGATTGAGCTTGGGTTAGATAGAGATTGTTTCGTGGAGTTAAAGAAATTGGATATTGGGATTGAACTTGGGTTAAATTGGGATTGAGGAATGTTTAGGTTGAATTAGGATTGAGCATTTGAGCTTGGGTTGTGATTTGTGAAGAAGAGATAAGTTGGAGTAGAGAGAGAGAGAGAGAGAGAGGGAGACGTGAAGTGACTCACTGGATGGATCAATTGAGAATGGAAGAGTTTGTTTCGTGGATTTCAATACCGCCTCCAGTTCCAGAAATTGAATATTTTATCGTATGATTAAATTTGACCGTTTGATTGTGATCTGATGGTCAGAAAGAGGAAAGATCTCATCTGAAAGTTTGTTTACTGGAGAAGATGTGCTTCAATATTCCATTTCAAGTTCAGTTCGTTACCGGGATTTAGTAAATGATAAGAGACTAACGAAATGTGTAGCTTGTAAAATCTCCCGTGATATGAGCTGAGAGAGAGATACAAGAAGAAACAAAGGACTAGAACATGTTTGCTCTACCAATTTGGTTGTGACTTGTGCGCACAGCCAAAATTTCAATACCTATTTTCGATCAACATCGATCAATGCAGCAAATTAATATGTTTGATTGTTGTTGGCAATATTACCAAAGACGTCTTTTTTTTTATTTTGTTTTTTGAAATTAATAGAGTAGGTGCTTGTATTCATTCAACAGGAAACAAGCGTTACACATTAAAAAGCAAAAAAGAACCCCTCCAAATTTATAGTTAACCCTTCTTAAACTATTGGTTCAACGTCTCAGGGAAATAGAAGGAAAAGTACAAAACGTAAACAAACATCATTGGTGTAATTTTGTTTACTTGATGCGATCTTTTCTAAAATTTTGATTTCATTGAATTTTTATGCTCTGAAATTTCTCAAAAAATAAAAAAATATGTGCGTGCAACAAATTATGGACATATTGGAATATTAGCGGTATCAGGCCTGAGTGGACAAGTAAACCATATTAATCATTTATGGGAATTTTATTTGGGCTTCAATTTTAATTTCATCTTAAATACTCATGTGCATATTACCGCTATTCAAGATGTGAAAAGCCTATTCCACTTCCAATTTCCGTCTCAATCTTTTTTCCTGTTACTGACCAGTCCGAAAAATAACTGAAATTTAATGAAAAACATTCTTATTTACTCCTGGATTTATAATTTCGTGCCGAAAGAATAAATAAATAAATAAAAGGATTGCATGCTTCCAGTATTAATTGATAATTTGCACTGGGCCGACTTGAAATTAAACTATCTCGGATTAACAAAAAGAACAATGTCATGAACTCATGATTAATATTGATTATCAATATGACCTCGTTTTTCTGTATTTTTTTCAGTTATGGTGTGAGAAGGAGTACAATACCATACATTGTTTTCCTCTTGCATTGATATCAAATAGTTCAATATTCAAACTCGTGATTTTTTTTTCCCTTATGGTAGTGTAAGAAGTTAAACTTGATGAGTTTATGCATGTTACATATATTTTCTATGCTCATCATTTTTTTTTTCTTTTTTTCTTTTTTTTTTTTTGCATTGGTATCACCTGATTTTCTGAAAATGAATTTAAATTTGATTAATCTCAGCGAAGTTTGTAAAGCCGTAGAGGATTTTGTACACCTTCACGTGTAAACTCTTTTTAAGTTTTATTTTATAAGATGCATTTTAGTTTGTTGTTAAATTTCACCTTCCTTGCCTAGACAATATCTCTCCGGACCACTTAGACCTTACTTTATTGTTTTCTCTTTATACCACTTTGCCATATCGTAGATTGGACAACATTATTGAAATTTACAATAATGTACAGATGAGAGGTTTCTTGCAACAAATTATTTGGTTTGCTTATTCAATTCCGTCAAATTACTTGTAAGGAAGAAAAAAAAAAGGTCAGAAATAGAAAGAAAGTTTATTTGAGTCTTCTCAAAATTATAGGATTTACCTTGGAGTGATATTATATGGGTCAACTAATTAAGAGATGACCATTCATAAATGCATGCAGCCTGGTCTTAAATAACGGGAAAAAAAATTAGAATTTCGAAACAAAAAAAAAAACGAAACAATTCTTCAAATAGAAAGAGTTTGGACATATATATAGTAAATTTGAAACAATTCATCGGTAAAATTGGAGTCGCAGATATATATGGGTCAACTAATTAATCATTAGATGATCATTCGTGAATGCAGCCAGGTCTGGAAATAACTAAACAATTTTAAGAATAATAAAAAATAAAAGAAACAATTTTAGCAATATTAGAAAAAAAAAAAACGAAACAATGCTTTAAATACCGGGCCTCTAGCAATTTACCTTCCAACCTCCTCCGAGTCTCCGACAGAACAAACACCTTGGACCTCTCCTCTTCCATCAGCCGCCTATTCTTTCTACATTCAAAACCTGAATATAATTATAATGAAAGATAACAAAATGCCTGAAGAGGATTCATCTTTCCAATTTCGCGATTGGGCCTACCTCCCGCCGGTGGTCGTAGAGTTGATCTCAAAAAAGGTGAAATCCATCACCGACTACATCCGGTTTCGAGCCGTTTGCTCGACCTGGCGGTCTGCTTCCCTTCCAAATCCATCCCACCTCCCTCCCCAACTCCCATGGTTGATGCTTCCGTACGAACCGCGTCCGGACCAGACCAATCCAAATGAAAAGGATAATGGGATCCGCCTTTTATACGACCTCTGGGAAGGCAAGATGCGAAGGCTCCACCTCCCAGAGACCATCGACATGATGTGCTGCGCCTCGTATCATGGCTGGCTTTTGCTTGTGTCTTTTAAAGGCAGAGAAGTTTTCTTATTGAATCCGTTATCCCGGGATCGAATTCAGCTCCCTTCCTTTAGTGCTCCAGTCAAACATCTCGTAAATGACTCGGATGGTCCCTGTTGTGATGCTAGCTTCTATTTTGATTCATACGTGGGTTCTTTTGGGAGGAGCAAGATGACTTTTTCTTTGGATCTAGCCGACCCGAATTGCTTGATTACGGTGTTTCTTATGCAATGCTGGGTGATCTGCTGCCGGGTTGGAGACCAGTGTTGGACGAGGGTTATCAGCCGCCCTGATAGATATCTAATCGATGCAACCTACTACGATGGACAGTTTTATTTGCTTTATCCGGAAGCCTTGGATATTATTAAGTCAAATAAACCTGAAGAGAGGATTGTCTCCAATTTTGAGCCAGAGTTAGAAGATGTCAGAATGCATTTACTTGATGGAAAATCTAGAGTTTACGTAGTTGCATTCCATCCTGAAGGATATGCTGAACTGTACCAATTCCAAGATCAAACATTGAAGCTCAAGGTCGCAGATACAAGTAACACCATCATTTTCGGTGGCAGTATTATACGCCCCCACCTGGCTATATGCTCTGACGATTGGGACTCACTTGATGGGGATTCTATATACTTGGAGGACAATGGTTTATTTAACGTAGATGAAAATTCCCGAAGAGCACATTATAGCATCTTTGCCTTTGATCGGGATGGGAATGAGATTGAGCATATTATCCGTAATCCTGGAAAGAAGCAACACCATTGGCCACCTGAACCGGCTTTGTGGTTTCAGCCAACCTTTATGTAGCCATCTGTCAAGGATGCTATGTCTTTTAGGAACAAAAATCTAGTCTCTTGTAGCTAGTTCCTGAGTTAATATCTGTTTTATAATTAATAATAAATATTATAGCACTAGTAAGGTACTTTTGATTTGCTAGAGATGTTATTTTTTATCAAGATATGTTAGACTAACTGTTGCAAATTAGAGTTATATATGCTTTTACTGTTTTACATATCCTACCTCAGATATTTAATAATTTATTACTTAATATATATGGTCTTGTTCTGTACTCAATCTGAGATAATTTATAGTCAGTAGTAACTAATAAACTATTATGATGGAGCATGTATCCTTCGTAATGTATATTACCGATCATAAGGCACCTTTAGTATTTAAAATATTTTATGTTAGCGATCTCTACAACTTAGAGTGAGCTCATCGATCCTATTGTTTTATAGTCTTATAGATAACCTACGCATCTTGCTACAGAAAATTACATAATGAATTCAGAAGCAATTTTGTCCATAACATGACAGTTTAAGCTTCTTAATTACTACTGAAGAAAATGTATATATGTATGTGCGGTTAAATGAAGTAAAATGCCAGTCTCCTGATCTGTTCTGAAATATCAACGAGCCATGACATCTATGCATGCTCCCAAATATAAAGGGAATTTGATGATACAAATTTTAGGCTATGAAAGTTTCAAAATATTTGAAAAAAAAAAAAATCTAAACTTTCTTCTATTTTATTTTAATAATTGAAAAAATGTATTTCGTTCTTTAATAGTTTGAGTGCCTTAATTACCGAACTTATTTTTGGACGAAATTTTATGTGCGTACTTGACAAATTATAAAAAAAATATATAATAATATTAAATATTTTATTTTTTTTTATTTCAGAAAGTTTTACGTACCTTTTCAGTTTTATAATTTTGTTAAAATGGTATTTTTAATTTTTTTTGCTGTTTGAACGCCTTCCTACATTTTATTTTTTCAACAAATCTTATATGCATGCTCAAAAAATTATAAATGATTCAATAATATCAAATTTTATATTTTTTAATTTAAAATATCTTAAATGATTTTAATATTTTTTTAATTCTAAAAAAAATGCAGTTTAACTTTTAAATTTTTTGAGGACTTTCCTAAATTTTACTATACATCTAATTTTATATGGATGCTCAAAATATTATAACGCACTTGGTGATGCCAAAAATTTTTATTTTGGATGTTGAAATTATTTTCGATGATTTTTAAAATTAAATTCTATTTAATTAGTAAAAATCATTAGTTTGTACGTATTTCAAATAATAAAATAATTTTATAGTATCAGAAATCAAAAATAAAAAAATTGATCCCGCAATGCGCCAGTTTACAGTACTACTCTTTGATATATATGGAGACCGTGCAACATAAGATCTGCTAGATTTTGCACGAACTTTATTAATGTCATTTTGATCCACCGAGCCTACATTGTGTGACATGCCGCACAATCTGGTGAAACTACTTGATGAAGTCACAAGATCAAAATTTGAAATAAAAAAAAAAAAAAAACATGGAACCAGACTATCCTCTAACAATTTCATGAATTGCCAACAGTTTTAGTTAACCAATGATTGGTATAAGGGTGCATAGCAGAAATGTCATTACTACCTATTATGAACAAAAAAAAAAAAAAAGCAAAAAGGGCACTTGTTGCACAAAATCTATTTGTACCAGAAATATATGCAATGAGATATTAAACAAAGTACAAGGAATATAAGTCTTTCTGGTTTCATGCAGGGACAACAATGATTTAGGCCCTTTTAGTTCCTGAGTTTAGCTAATTTCTGTTAATAAGTATTGCTCTAATAAAGTACTTTTAAATATTGCTACGTCAGATATTGAATATTTCTTACTTAATGTATATTACTTTTAGTTTTTATTGTAGGTCTTTATAGTACTGCGCTTGCTAAATCTGAGACGTTTTACAATCAGTAATGATGAGAGAGCATTTTTCCAATGTGATTTATTATACTATTACTTGATCATAATTCACAAGGCACTTGTAGGATTTGGTATGCATCTGTTAGAGATCTCTACAACTTATGAGTGAGCCTGAACCCTGGTTTTACAAATATAAACAACAAAGAAAATGCGACGATGCACATGAAGTTCACTATGAACAACAGTCAATAATTTTTTGTTTCCTTTAATTAGGAAATACGTACAAAATAAGAAATAAAAGGAAATAAAAAATAATAAACAGAGAAGCATGGGTTTGTTATCCACTAAATTAGGAGATGATAAATATTTCAAAATTGAAATGTTTTTTATTTTTTTTTCTATTTTACCTCTGTTAAAATTCAAGTTGTGACATTTTTTTAAAATAACTTGGAAGTCTTTAAAATTTCATCTGACTGTTAATTTTATATGATTGCTCACAAAAATATGAGATATTCAGTGATATAAAATTTTCTAATTATAGATGCACAAACAATTCAAATAATCTTTCAAATCTCATAAGAAATTTCAAAAATTTTCAATATATATATATAGAGATTGGCTAAAGTATACTCCAGCATACGGATCAAACCCGTATGCTGGAGTCGTTTTTCAAAATCTAAAATTCAAACAGTCGATCCAAACTGTTCAAATTGTTCTCCATATAAAAATATCCTTCAAGATCAAATTTTACATTTTTTTTATTTTTTTTTTGCTATATATTATGCTATTTTCAAATTGAAGGGTCAAAAATACACCTTTATAGTGTTTTTTGAAAATAGCATAATATATAGCAAAAAAAATTAAAAAAATATAAAATTTGATTTCCTAGGAGATTTCAATATGTAGAACAATTTGAACGGTTCGGATCGACTATATGAATTTTAGATTTTGAAAAACGACTCCAGCATATAGACGATCCGTATGCTGGAGTATACTTTAGCTAATATATATATATATATATAGAGAGAGAGAGAGAGAGAGAGAGAGAAGAGAGAGAGAGAGAGAGGTTGGCTAATATCCTATGGATAGGACAGAGGGTGTTTTCTACCCAGTTTTTGGCCGTTTGATTGCATTCAGATTGGTGCACAGATGGGATCGAAAGGACTGGGTGATGGCGCGGGGGCTCCTTTTCTCCATTTCTTTTTAAAATTTCTCCTTCTTTTGTCGTTAACTCTCTCTGTTTCCTTCTGTTTCCATCTAGCAAGCTCTTTCATTTCCTCTCTAAAAGCTTTCTCCAAAAAAGATAAAATCATGGCGACTCGTGTCGACATTAGGCGCTCTCTATTATCTACAGAGGCGACATCAACCATGACCTACAAGTGACTTGTATCGTCCATCTTCTCTTTTTTTCGTCTCTCCCCTCTCGCTGAACCAGAAACCCTAGATATCTTCCTCTCCTGACTCTGGGCACCTCCATTGCAAGCATCACTTGAAACATCTTTGCTAATAGCATGTTGCCTCTCTATTTCTCTCTACAATTTGAAATTGATTCGTTGAGTTGTAATAATTTGCAGTTTTACCAATTTGTGCTTTAATAATGTCTTACAGTATTCACATCCCTTTAATTTCTTATGATCTATTAATAAGTTCTTCTTAGTCAGTGCGCCAATTCGTTGGACAGTACTGAACCAATACCAGTTTGGTTTAAAGTATGTTCTCAAAATACATGGAACCAATACCAGTTTGGTCAGTCTAAATTACTTCAATTAATTCATTATTAGTAACTTGTGTATTAATTTTTTTTTTTTACTAATCTAGTATTGTTTATTTTACTAATCTTCTTATTAAGTGCAGTTGCTATGGCACCAGTACCTGTACCTATACCTGTCATTCAACTTGCTCTTTTTTCAACAGCAAGAAGAAACTTGGTGTCTGTACTGGTCTTTGAATTATGTACCGATTCAGTCATGTACCAATTAACCACAACAAATGATATATAAACATAGCAAGCAGAAAAGAAAAGGGAGCAAGCTTAAAGGGGTACATAAGTACATTAGCACAATCAAACTAGTAAAACAAAACATCACAACTGAATAAAACATGGTGTAAATTTTGCCACCATAAATATCCAACAAAAAAATATCCCTAGTCTCAACATGACGAGTACAATAGTATGAAAGAGAAACACAATGCATTTCAATTTCATGGAGGTGTAGCTGCTGCAGCCTTCTTCTTCGATGCAGCCTCAATTCCTGTAATAAATTGTTGTATGTACGTGACCCAAATTGCTTGGCCCATTGGGCTTTGTCTTTTGTTTTAGACTGTGATATGTTATATGTAAATTATATGGAACGATGAAAGAAGAACTTTCCAGATTTTACAGCCAATCTCTCTCGTTGCTCTCTCTGGCTCTCTACTGTCCCTTTGTCTTCCTCTCACTCCATCTCAAAGCTAATCACAACAAACTGGTATCAAGAGCGCAGGCTTCTGTTTCCGTTGCTGTTCCTATTGCTTAGAGCATGCTTTGAGAAGAAGGGGTCGTTGATTCCTCATAGTGCATGACCTAGAACTGGATTTGGGTGCAGCGAGCCGCTATAGGTATTTATTTCATCATCAAGTCTCCTTTGCTTTCTAATTGCTCTCTGGTACACCGTACAAGACCAAGGTCCAAGAGCAACTTTTGTTCTGTACTTGCTGTGCGCCAATTTGAGCTTAATTAATCAACTTGGTTCCTATCATTCTTGTCAAGTTTGATAATTTAAATTAGGATTATTGTATTAAGCAAATTGGTGTTAGTTAAACGGAGACTTAACAATTTGGTGATTTGAGAATTATTTGGAGATGGAGATGTCAACCAAATTTGATATTGAGAAGTATGATGGGAAGACGAGTTTCGCACTATGGCAAGTGCGTATGGCCGCCATATTGTGTAGTCTTGGCATTAAGGGTGCCATTTATGGCCGTGACAAGTTGATTGAAGCGGTGACGGATAAGAAGTGGAAGGATATGGATGACAAGGCGCTTTCCACTATCCAATTGTGTTTGAGTAATGCAACACTTCAAGAGATCCTTTCGGAGAAAACCGCTAAAGATTTGTGGGATAAGTTAGAGGATATTTTCATGAAGAAGTCTCTAACTAACCGGTTGCGGTTAAAGTTGCGCCTCTATACTCTTCGTATGGACGAAGGTACATCTATTTCTAACCATATTGCGGAGTTTACCTCCATCTTGAATGATTTGGATAGATTAGGTGTTAAGGTAGAGGATGAGGACCAAGCCTTGTTGTTGTTGTGTTCTTTGCCCGCTTCATATAAGTCATTTAGGGACATGATAGTTTATAGTAGAGAGAAAATTTTCCTTGAAGATGTCAAGAGCACTTTGCAAGCGAAGTTGCATCTCGATAATGAGATGACTAATGTTGAGAAGGGGAAAGGGAGTCAAGATGTTGGTTTGGTTGCCGATCGAGGTAGGTCAAAGGAAAGGACCTCGAAAGGAGGTAGAACCCGATCAAAGTCGAAGCACAAGAATCTCACTTGTTACTATTGTAAAATGAAGGGACACGTAAAGGCCGAATGCTATAAGTTGAAAAATAAATTAAAGGCGGAGAAAGGTGTTTCTTCGGAAGATGCCAATGTGGCTAGTGGTGATGACACATATGACACGCTTTGTGTTGTTGATAGTTGTGTCAATGATGAGAATTCTTGGATTATGGACTCTGGTGCTTCTCAACATATGACTCTAAATAAAGATTGGTTTGAGACATATGAGCCTTCAAGTGGTAAGGTTCTCATGGGCAACAACCATTTGTGCAAGGTTACCGGAATTGGCTCGGTGAAAATTAAATTTCATGATGGCAAGATCCGAAGGTTGACGGGTGTGAGACATATACCCGATTTGAGCAAGAATTTGATATCTTTGGGCTCTCTTGAAGAGAAGGGTTGCAAGTTTCAAAGTGAAGGTGGAGTCCTTCGTGTTTCCAAATGGGCTCTCACTATCATGAAAGGAAAGAGAGTTGGAACTCTTTATTTCTTGCAAGGTTCCACGGTCACGGGCTCGGCCGCTATTGCGGGTTCGGGTCCTACCTCGGATGTGGATATTACAAAATTGTGGCATATGAGGTTAGGGCACATGACCGAGCGAGGAATGACCATCTTGAGTAAGAGAGGCTTGTTGTGTGGCCAATGCACTAGTAGCTTGGAGTTTTGTGAGCATTGTGTATTTGGCAAGCAAAAGAGGTTGAGCTTCTCGACGGCCATTTACTCGACCAAGGGAACATTGGATTACATTCACTCGGATCTTTGGAGGCCATCTCGTGAGCCATCAAAAGGTAACGGTTCTCGTTATTTACTTACTTTCATTGATGACTTTTCTAGAAAGGTTTGGGTTTATTTCTTGAAAGAGAAAAGTGAGGTCTTTAAGGTGTTTAAAGAATGGAAAACTCTTTTAGAAAACCAAACCGAAAAGAAAGTGAAAAGATTGAGAATCGATAATGGTTTAGAATTTTGTAACCACCAATTTGATGAGTTTTGCAAGGCCGAAGGGATTGTGCGGCACAAGACGGTGGTTAATACTTCACAACAAAATGGAGTTGCGGAAAGAATGAATAGAACACTACTTGAAAGGGCTCGTTGCATGCTTTCCAATGCGGGCTTGGGTAAGGAGTTTTGGGCGGAGGCCATTAGTACGGCTTGCTATTTGGTGAATCGGTCTCCTACCACTTCCATTGAGTGCAAGACACCCGAAGAAGTGTGGTCGGGTAAGCCGGCCGATTATGCAAATTTGAGGGTGTTTGGTTGCCCCGCTTATGTGCATGTGAATGAATAAAAGTTAGAGCCAAGAGCAAAGAAGTGTGTCTTTGTTGGATATCCCATGAATGTGAAGGGGTATAAAGTGTGGTGTCCCGCGTCTTCTAAATTTCTCATCTCAAGAGATGTCACTTTTGACGAGTCGGCTATGTTGAAGGCAAAGGAGATTGTATATGAGCCGGCTATTAAGGAGAATGAGAGGGTTGGAAAGAAGATGGAGTTTGAGGTGCCGGTCCAACAAAGTGATGAAGAAGAGTCTATTTCATATGATGTGCTCATTTGGAAGAACATCAAGAAGTTGATGAGCGGCCATATTTGTTGGCTAGGGATCGAGAAAGAAGAGAAATTCGGCAACCGGCAAGGTATGCCGATTTTGCTTATTGTCTTGCAATTGCCGAAGAGGTGGAGTATAGTGAGCCGTCATCCTACAAGGAAGCTATTTCTTCCAAGCATGCGACGGATTGGATTTCCGCCATGAAGGAAGAGCTTTGTTCATTGGAAAGAAATCACACTTGGACTCTTGTGAAGCCACCTAGTGGTAAGAAGATTGTGGGTTGCAAGTGGATTTTTAAGAAAAAGATGGATGGCTCAAGTTCGGAAAGTTTCCGGTATAAGGCGAGGCTTGTGGCTAAAGGTTATAGTCAAGTTCAAGGTGTGGACTTCAATGAAGTTTTCTCTCCCGTGGTAAAGCATACCTTCATTCGGATTTTGCTCTCATTAGTAGCAATGAAGGATATGGAATTGGAGCAACTAGATGTAAAAACCGTCTTTTTGCATGGTGATTTGGAAGAGCAAATTTATATGAAGCAACCGGAGGATTTTGAGGTTGCAGGAAAAGAAAACCATGTGTGTTTGTTGAAGAAGTCCCTTTATGGCCTCAAGCAATCACCTCGACAATGGTACAAGAAGTTTGACTCTTTCATGGTTAGTATAAATTTCTTCCGCTCTAATTATGATAGTTGTGTTTATTTCAAGAAGTTGGATAGCGGGGATTTTATATATTTGTTGCTCTATGTTGATGATATGTTGATTGCGGCCTCCAATATGGATGAAATTGTGAGGTTGAAAGAGCAACTTGGTTCGGCATTTGAGATGAAAGATTTAGGGGCCGCCAAAAGGATCCTTGGAATGGAGATTACAAGGGATCGGTCCAATCGGAAACTCTTTCTCTCTCAAAAGGAATTTGCCGGAAAGGTTATTCACCGTTTTGGCATGGAGAAAGCGAAGATTGTTTCAACTCCTCTTGCGGCGCATTTCAAGCTTTCGGCCGCTTTGAGTCCGAAATCCGATCATGAGAAGAGCTATATGGAAAAGGTTCCATATTCAAGTGCGGTTGGGAGTCTCATGTACTTGATGGTATGCACTCGACCCGACATAGCTCAAGCCGTTAGTGTAGTAAGTAGGTATCTCTCTTGTCCCGGAAAAGGGCATTGGGAAGCGGTGAAGTGGATCTTCCGCTATTTGAAAGGTACCATTAAATCTTATTTAGAATTTGGAAATGGAAATATGGCACTAACGGGTTATGTAGATGCGGACTTTGCGGGTGATTTGGATAAGATGAGGTCTTTGACGGGGTACACTTTTACCCTTGGTGGATGTGCAATTAGTTGGAAGTCAACACTTCAATCCACCGTTGCACTCTCTAGCACTGAAGCCGAATACATGACAATTACGGAGGCTATCAAGGAGGCTATTTGGCTTAAGGCATTTGTTGGTGAGATCTCTTCTCTTGATGGTCCTATAACGGTGTTTTGTGATAATCAAAGTGCCGTTCATTTGACGAAGGATCGTATGTTTCATGAGAGGACCAAGTATATTGACATCCGGTACCACTTTGTGCGGGATGTGGTTTCGGAAGGAAAGATTGTTGTAAAGAAGATAGGCACTGAATCGAATCCGGCCGATATGCTCACTAAGCCTCTTCCGATTGCTAAGTTCAAGTTTTGCTCAAGGGCAATTTCGATTTGTTTTTAGTTTGATTTTAGTATGACACTAGTTGATTACTAGTGTAATTTGTATTTTGAGTTATGGTTAGTTTGTTTTTATGCAATTTGGCTCAAGGTGGAGATTGTTGTATGTACGTGACCCAAATTGCTTGGCCCATTGGGCTTTGTCTTTTGTTTTAGACTGTGATATGTTATATGTAAATTATATGGAATGATGAAAGAAGAACTTTCCAGATTTTACAGCCAATCTCTCTCGTTGCTCTCTCTGGCTCTCTACTGTCCCTTTGTCTTCCTCTCACTCCATCTCAAAGCTAATCACAACATAAATAATTAAGAGAATTTCAATTGAATAATAAGTTAAGAAAAAGTATGTACCCTCTATGAAGCCACTCTTGAACCTCCTTGGCTGTTTGAAAATTTTGAAACGCTCCAAAAAAGAATGGTAAATAGAAAGGAAAAGGCAACTTGAGGAAAGAGCGTACTTAGAAGGGAGACAAAAAAAAAATATAGAGAAAACGGAATTAAACGGAAATTTTCTTAATATTTTTAGATTAATTTTTTTATGCCATCTCACTCTTTCCTATTTGTTTATTTTCCTCTCTACTCTTGTGTATTTCTGTTTCATATTTACCACTAAACTCTTTTAAATAATTTTTTATTTATCCTTCAACTTAACCACATATAATAAACTATGGTTATCTTATAAAAAAACTAAAAATTAATTTTAAATTAAATACCCCTAATATTTAAATGGACCGGACAACATTCAAATATTTACACTTACGATATACAAATTTTGTCAATTCACATCAATTTCGCGTCATAACTTCACAAAATATATATCGAGGCTGAACCCGGTATATCGGTGAAAAAATTGCATAGAACACATATTCGCAACATAATGTCAGAGACCGCCAAGAATTTAAATGATTGAAAGAAAAATGAAACAATCATAAAAGCGATTTCCTTGAAGAAAAGTATATGTTATGATTAATAATAATTCAACAAATGAATAAATAATTTTTATTGAAAATCTGAATTGAAAAGAAAAGGTACAGTAAAGGACCAAGATAAAGTCTTCAATGTGAACAATATTGACCGGTAGGATATTATTTTTTATCGTGCCTAGACAAATATTTACACGGGCTTGCGAATGGCGTCGCTGCTATTGCAGAAATCGTGCGAGTGCGGTTCGAGCCAGCCAATGGACCAATTAGAGGCGTGAGGCATCTGATTCGTAGCCGGAGATGCAACTGTTGCCGCCGTTGGATGAGACGATGATCATGTCGTGCTCCTTGTCGATGATATTCTTCTTGTCATGGTGATGCCTACTCTTTCGATCCTCTCTCGGCCTCGGTCTCGGGTCTTGAGGGGTGGGAGAAGTTGAGCTTGACGGGTTCAGATTCGCGGAAGCCGGAGGGAAAGTTAGTTGATTTGGTCTTGGTCTTGGTCTTGGTCTTGGTCTTGATCTTGTTCTTGATTCTTGTCTTGCAATTCTGATCTAGAGCGCCTAACAAGAAGAATGTTCTTAGGGTATTTTTGTCCTTTTAGTTTAATTCAAAATTAATTTTCAGTTTTCTTATAAGATAACCATAGTTTATTATGTGTGGTTAAGTTAAGGGGTAAATAAGAAATCATTTAGAAGAGTTATTGATAAATAAGAAATACACAAGAGTAGAGGGAGAAATAAACAAATAACAAAGAGTTGGAGGGCTTACAAAAATTCAAGCCTTTTAGAAAATTCTTAATCTAATTGATTATGGACCCTCCAATAATAGCGATTTTAAAAAATCTGAAAAAAAATTTCAAAAAAATGTAAAAGTTGGCTTCTAATAATATTTCAATATGGAGAAGATAATGAACGGATTGGATCGATCGTTTAAAGCATAAAATTTAAGATCGAATGCGTAACACGAAGGTCATCCATGTTATGCATATTTTAGCAATCCATGTTTTATGTATGTATTGTCGTATTCAAACTGTACCGAATACACTATTCATACTTGTATCCATGCAAAACATATATCTCGTGTGAATGAAGTCTCACTTTGCATGAGCTTCCTAATTTGTCTGAAAATATAAACATAATTTTCATAACTTAACTTCATACAATTGGTCATATATTTATGCTTTTTTAATAATAAGTACTTCAATCATGTCATAAATAATCACTCTTTTCCAAAATAAAACTCAAGCAATCAATACATAGATCTCAATTAAATATTGGAGGAAATCTACAGGAAACATATATAACAAATATTCGGATTTCTCGCTCGTAAATCCTAGGTACCAAGCGATGCTAGACGTGACCCCTTGCGCTTGACTCCAGCCACGGCTTCGCCGGCCATGAACTTCTCCAACCTCGTTCTCAAAGAACTGACATCAAGAACAAAATTCATTATGATAGGTTAAGGTTTAAAATAACAACATAATTAAGGCATTAATTAAGTTCCTTATCTTTTTTTCTAGAAAAGAATCAAGATAAGTACAATATCTGAAATTGAAACTGAAAGTGAAGCAAAAAGGAAGAAACTCAACTTCTAATAAACTAATTATTGAGATAACTAGCTTCAATTAAGGTAGCAATAACTTTCAATTTAAGAACATGATCAAAATGGGGGATGAAAGAAAGACCTCTACTTTCGGGGGCAATTGTTTGACTTATTGTAAGGTGATATAGTAATATGTATCAAGAACTAAATAGAGGTTTCTAAAATTTTATTATGCTAGAATAATTTCCATAGTTTCAAATTTGAAAACATACCAATTTGATGATAACAAGGGTCTTGAGCAGCCTTGATTAGGCATCGGTCAAATTGTGGCTCTGGCCACCCCCACGGCAACTTGGTGTCTGGCCAACCATCACGCAACCTCATTTTGGTTGTGTCTAGTCCATAGAGAGGGGGAGAGAGTGAGAGATGGGCTTTGGTTGTAAAGAGAGTGAGAGATTGAGCTTTGGGTAGATTATCGTTCAATCTCACTCCAGTATAAAAAATCGGATGTTGATTTAATGATCCGTTTGATAGCTAGATTATTGGCTCTACATATCACAAAAGTACATAATAATGTTGATGATAAATGCTAACAAGCATCCTTAGTGTATTTTGTTTACTTAATTGATGCAATCTTTATTTATTGGTTGTTAATAAATCGATGATATAATATATTTGATAAAATATAAAGATTGGTGATATATCTTATTTATTTTTCTTTTATTTGTGCATTATCTCTTTAATATAAAATAAAATCCATACCAATACTTTAGTCATTTAGACCGACTTTCTAAAATGAATTGTTTACTTATTTAATGAATGCAAATTTTTTGTGGCCAGATCTATGTGGCCTTTAATGTAGCAGATATCTGACAGCCTATTTGTAAATTAGCTATTTCACCTTATTTAAATCTAATTGAACTCACAGAAAATCAGATGCAGATGACAATTGAAACATGAAATTTTCATATTTTACGAGGAATTTTCTCATGCCCTCAATTCCAAAATCTCGTCAGATTTTATTGTTATACTAAATAATTCTATTTAATTTCTTGATCGTATAATTCATGTTTTTCTTAATATTCTTAATTTCTTACTGAAATAACTGAACCTTAACACAAACAATTTTGGGACTGGCTTTCTCGTCTATTGGTCAGTATTGTTACATGAAATTACTTAGATTTTATTTTTAGAAATTTTATTCAAAAGGATTTGGTAAGTTTATACTTTTCTTTGAATTTTATAAAATTCATTTTTTATAGTGAAAACATTTTAAAAATATAAAAGTCTATTATTTTGGTAGATTTTCATATCAAAATATCAGTAATTTGGTTTCTTGAGATTTTAATAATTTTATGGATATTTTATTTGAACTTTTCTGAGTTTCCTACTATTTTTAATGAATTTTCTATGTTTCTGCCTATATGCTAAGTTTTGAATGGTCCACGACAACTGCCTAGGCAGGAAAAGTTAGGCACGAATTTCATGTGGCATGCGTCTGACATTGTCGAAGTTCTAATAGCCACAAAAGATCTGAGTGAATTTGGCACTGGAACTCTCTGAAGGAGAAAGGGAGTTTTACATCAAATCACATCCTCTGACCTCTGCCAATCTTAAAAGGTTGGCAGGGTGCCAACCTTTGATCTAGACCGAAATCTAATCTCAACGGTTAATGAGAGCCCCGTGCATAATACCAGATTGATAGGTCCGAAAAATTTTAACCGTCGAGATTAGATCGAACGGTTCGGATCTAAAGTTGACACTCTGCCAACCTTAAAAGGTAGGCAGAGGATACGGACCCGTTTTACATAGAAGTACCTTCTTTATTTCTATTCCCAACCAAAACCCTACGATGGAATTCAGGTGATCTAGGCTGCCATTTCTGACGAGACTAAGGTCATTGGAATCGTGAGGTTGAGGAGAGCATCATGGTATGCTCCATTTAGGTCGCGTCGCTTTCGTTTGGCTGGAGAGCTAAAGGTTTGACATGATTGCGTTTAGTTGCTATTTAGTTTAGTCCATGCACATTTATATTTGTATTTTTCGATGATCGCCTCTACAGTCAATGGGGTTGGATCTGTTAGAATCGTGACGGGGAGGAGAGCACGATGGTGAGGCTAGTTTGTGTTGCGTTGTCCCCAATTGATGAGAGAACTACTAAGGTGGTATGGTGAAGAAGTCGATTTGGTATTGAAGGGAAGTTGGCACAAGACAGGGTTCTTTGGCTATACAAAACTCAACCTTCATGTCTATCCACAATTAGACCTAGTATGATTACTCATTGGCTTCTGTCACTTGTAATCATGGTCATAGAGCAATATTTAAGCAGCTTATTGATATCACACATTTATATATATATTTTCACCAGACTTTATCCTCAATCACGACTCAATATCTTTAATATATTTATGTGCATTTTAGTTTATATTTGTGCAATTTTGCTACTACTTGGGTTTCATGTATTTCATCTCATTTTGTAGAAACTTGGAGAAAATTTGGATATAAATTGACTAATAAAGCAGGCACAAGTAGGGCTGCATAACGTCTAAAACGACCACGAAAACGGTCAATTTCGTTAACAGTTTCGTTTGAAAACGAAATTGACTACCCATTTGCGTTTGAACGAAACGGTCGAAATCACGAAAATACACATGGACGAAACCGTATCAAGCTTTCGTTAACCTTTTCGTTTTTGAAACGCAACAAAAAATTTTTAACTGTTTCGTGACGAAACGAAATGAAACGAAAGGATGGTCGAAACGGTGACCGTTTTCACCCCTGCTGCACAAGAGATCCCATGCGGCCTGCACCATGCTCCAGTGCGGCCCGTAAAGTGTCCAGACAGTGCATGGATCCCAACTTGAGCTAGGCAACTCATTCCTAGCCCAGTCTCATCCGCACAGCCCTCCCATCTGGTCTGCACGACGCACGTGACTCCGAATCCTATTTCGCTCCGTATATAAGACGCCCAAAGCACCGAAATTAAGGCATCTCTCGTGTTCTCTCTCACCTACGTACAATGCCGCACTGCAACGAAAACCCGTTCAATACCGCCTCCAGCTCAAGAAATAGGACCTCTGATTGTATGATTGAATTCACCGTTCAATTGTGATCTGATGGTCAACGAGAGGGAAAGATTTCATCTGAAATTTTACTACTTGAGAGGATATTCTTCAATATCCTTCAATTCATCAGCTCGTTACGGGGATTTAGTATATGATAACAGACAACCAAATTTGCCGCTTGTAAAATTTCCCGTAATATGAGCTGAGAGAGATGCATGCAATGATGCAAATATGCAATGCAAGAAAAGGACTAGAAGATGTATGCACGCAAACAAACAATATTATTGGTCTAATTTTATTTACTTAATGTAATCTTCTCTAAATTTTCCATTTCATTTAATTTTTATGCTGGCTGAAATTTCTGAAAATATAAAAAATATGGGAGTGCCACAAATTATGGACATGTAATAATAATAATGATGATGATGATAAGTGGACATGTAAACCATATTAATCATTTATGGGAATTTTATTTCGGCTTCAATTTTAAGTTCATCTTTATACTCATGTACATATTAGAGCTATTCAAGATATGATCAGCCAATTCTGCCTCAGGTTTCCGCCTCAATCTGTTTTGCTTGTGCTGACCAAGTGCCCACTCCGAAAAATAAATGAAATTTGATGAAAAGCATTCTTATTTGCTCCTGGATTTTAATATTTGGTGTTTGAATTGAAAATTCGGTGCCGAAAGAAAAAATAAATAAATAAAAGGATTGCATGCTTCCATTATTGCAAACTGCGCTGCGCCGACTTGAGAACTACTTCCGATTAGGGCTGTCAAACATGGACGAAACACACGGAGCGAGCTGTTTTGTTTGCCGTTCCGTTATGAAACACGGTATAAGATTTCATTTCGTTAACCATTCCATTTTTGAAACGGTATAGAATATCATTTCGTTATTCGTTCCACTTCAGAATTTACACATGAAACGGTTTGAAAAGAGACGAAACGGTATGATTCTTTGTTTCGTTTGTTGTTTCGTAATTGAAACAAAATTAAAACTGGCATCGTTATTTGTTCTGTTTCGATTATACGAAATAGCATCACGTGTTTTCTGATGCCGTTGACAGCCCTAGTTCCGATTAACAAAAAGAACAATGTTATGCACTCATGATTTTTATTGATTATCAACATGACCTCGGTTTTCTGTATCTTTTTTCTGTTATGATTGAGAAGGATTGCAATACCATACATTGTGTTTACTCTTGCATTGATATCACATAGTTCAATATTCAAACTCTTAATTTTTTTTGTTCTTACAGTAGTGTCAGAAGTTAAACTTGATGATTTTATGTTACATATTTCCGCTTTGCTATATTGTAGATTGGACAATATTAGTGAGTTTTACAATAACGTACAGATGCGAGATTTCTTGCAACAAATTATTTGGTTGGCTCATTCAATTCCGTCAAATTGCATGCATGTAAGGAAGGGAAAAAAAAGGTCCGAAATAGAAAGAAAGTTTATTTGAGTCTTCTCAGATTATAGGATTTACCTTGGAGTGATATTATATAGCTCAACTAATCTAGATATAGCCATTCCAAAATACATGCAGGCTGGTTTAAAATAACAGAAAAAAATTAGAATTTCAAAACATAAAAAACCAAAATAGAAAGAGTTTGAACATATATCGATATATATATATATATATATAGAGTTTTGCTATGGTGAGTTGCAACTCACGAGAGGATCCGTGAGTTGCGATCAAAACTCTTAGATCTAGTTCAAAATGACTGATCCAAACCGTCCAATATGATCTCCCTATTGAAATCTCCATGCAGATCAAATTTTATATTTTTTCGAAATTTTTAAGTATTTTTTTGAAATTTTAGAAAATCGTTAATCTAATTAGTTCTGAATCGTTCAAAAACAGCAGTTTTTAAAAATCCAAAAAATATACTTAAAAATTTTGAAAAAATATAAAATTTGGTCTACATGGACATTTCAATAGGAAAATTATATTGGACGGTTTAGATCGGTTATTTTAAACTAGATTTAGGACCTTATCGTGAGTTGCAACTCACTATAGCAAAACTCTATATATATATATACACTAAATTTGAATGAATTTTGCATAGGTCAAATTGCATTGGAGTCACAGATATATATGGTCAACTAATTAATCATGAGATGATTATTCGTAAATGCAGCGACATCTGGAAATAACGAAACTATTTTTAGAAGGGTCATGCTATGGTGGACAAAAAAAAATAATATAAAGCTGATAGAAAAATATTTAATAACTTGCGGCCCCTTAATCAAAACGTGCTTAGGGACAATTAAATGGAACTTGTTTGTACCGAATTTTGGTTGAACCTAGCTTTTAAATTAGTGCAGTTAACTAGACGTCGAAAGATAACAGTGAATTGCAGTGAATGACTAAAAAAAGGTAAATTAATATGAATATTTTTTATTCGTATCTTATGCTTAGTCAAACATAAGGCAACTGACCTTGTCAGGCAGAAAATGTGTAGGACATTCTCTCCTGTAGAGTTAGGACCTGTAAAGTGTTGCATTACAACTAATTAATTAGTAGTTTACAAACTCCAATGGTGATTTAAAATTAATTTCCGCTAAGTACATATGAAAAGGGTTGATTTCCAATGGTGTTGCATCATATCGATTAAGTATTGTTTGATTTATTTTTCCGCTTTCCATTTGTGTTGATTGGAAGGTCCATGACTAATTAATAGCTCTCTGTATTTTAACATAATCTTTGCTTAATTCATGCAATTTGTAGCAATATAAGATTTGCTAGATTTTGAACGAAATTTATTAGAGTTTTGCTATGGTGAGTTGCAACTCACCAAAGGGTCGGTGAGTCGCGCTCAAAACTCCTAAATCTAGTTCAAAATGACCGATCCAAACCGTCCAATATGATCTCTCTATTGAAATCTCCATGCAGACCAAATTTTATATTTTTTTTAAAATTTTAAGTATTTTTTTCGGATTTTTAAAAACTGCTGTTTTTGAACGGTTCAGAACTAATTAAATTAACGATTTTCTAAAATTTCAAAAAAATACTTAAAAATTTCGAAAAAATGTAAAATTTGGTCTGGATGGAGATTTCGAAAAAATGCAAAAAAAATACTTAAAAATACTTTAGAATGTCAAATTACCAGGCCATTCTTTTAAATTATGAATCTGTACCTCCATTTATCACATAAAATTTCATGTGTGCCTCTATAACAAATGGAAAGATTTTATCAACACTCTTTTCTGTATTAATTTTATATGTTTCCCTATCACTAATTTACTTATGCATGTGGAAATAACGCATGGTTATAAAGAACGTAGTAAGTTAAAGCTGATTAGCATCATGAAAATGATTTCATTGTGCAAAGTGATTCCAAATTTATTTCTTTTTATTTTATTTATTTTTGCAGATTAGGGCCCATTAAGTAATATACAGGAGAGATGCAGGGCTATTTTTCTCAACGTGTGTTGAGATTTTAGACCATTCCTTTAGCATTGTTTGTGAGCTCGATCTAGTCTCCAATTTTCACAAGTGAGCAGCATTCTTTTTCTTAGTACTTGTACTATTTTGGTTCAAAAATTTTGTTATATAGCTTGATAATTATCCCTTCCACTACTGCAAATCTAAAATGATAATCTCCGATTTTAGTAATTTCATGCAAATCTAAAACAATGATTGTGCTTTTTTTGTTCTGTTGAAGAGGAAATGTAGCTCTCTCGGTGCTAATTCTAGTGTGCCCGGTAACCTTCTAGTGTTGTTTTTTAATATTCACAAAGTAACATGGAATAACAACAACCACTTCCACTATCTCCCATTCTAAAATGGCCAACCAGAGAAACATTCCTATTAACCGCTTAAACCCACTCATAAAGAGCAAAAATATCTCTTAGTTATCTGGCAACAGAGAGATAAAAAGAAGATTCCTCTGTAAAATGAACATGTCCTCAGGAAATTTAGCCAAAGTGCAGGTCAGATTTATTACAGTAGATGCGATATAACTGGTTTGCATAGGTTACAACCAGCCAGGAACTCAGAGCTGTACTGCCTGGATATATCTCTTCTAGCTCATTAAGCGTCCTTGCACGGGGACCATGGCCACTCCCATTTGTCAGAAATTCCACCAGAAGTGTTATCCTGCCAAAAATATTAGTAGAGAATTAGTGATTAACAAATAATTAACAGGATACGTAAATAAATAAGTGCACCCCATGTCAGAATTGAAGTTTATAAGTAAACCTGAGTTTACTAGCAAATTGCATTTATTGCAGTAAAAGGTGAATCTCACATTCTCACATAAGGTTTTAGAAGAGAACTTGGAATTACTAATTTGAAAACCAAATAAGGCTTGGGAACTACCCAGAATAACAAATTATTGCACCAAACTCTTTGGATTTAGTATAGTACAATCAGATCAATTGATCTCAGTACTGTCTCTATGGTACGACAACATTCAGGATGTAACACTATGTTATAGTGATTTTCATGGCTCTAACATTTATTAAAAATGTCTAGCTTTGTAGTATGTTCTTATATTAGCACGTAAGCCCCTGCAATTTCAAATTTTCTATTTGATCTCATAAAAAATTTTGGCAATGTATTTATTAGTACCTAGCCTACTGGTATTTTTCATCAACAAAGAATAAGTCTGACCTTTGGAAGTAGGAAATCTAAAAATTACACAAAAGCTATCCTATTAATTAACTTCCAATTCAATTATTGTTTTAGAAAAGAACATGATTCCATATAAAACCTAGCTCAAATCAATATAAGCAATGAAGTAATGCATGTGGGTTGACATTCTGTACAGTGCAGTCTTATGGCACAAAGCAGGGGAAACAGTAAAATAACATACTATTGGCAAAATTAAGTCAGAAATCTACCAGTGGCCAACGTGGCCTTTTGTTATGTTTTCTACTTTTTTCCTGTGGCTAAATCTTCAATAAATGAACCTTATATTGGCTTAATTATTCGAATTAAAAGAATCTAAAAGGTAAGAGGAAAAAATACTTTTGATAGTTTGATTCAGTGAGCCTGTTAGTGGTCTGCTCACGTATCATCCTCTCATGCCGGTACAAAGCACAGATCGCATCCAGTTGCAACCATCGATGAGTCTTCAGATAAAGGAGCATTTCCCCTTCGTTTTCCCACTTGTGGTCCCTGTTTCTCTTTCTGCTCATCAAGTTATCTTCATTTTCAATCTTCAAAAAATCCTCTTCTCTTTCAGATGTCTCATAATAATCCACAACCATTTCTTCAGAAGATAGGACACCATTTCGGTTCAGCCTGAGACCCAATTTCAAAGAATCTCTAACTTTAACTAATCCGGGTACATTTGATACCTCCTTTTTATATGATGTGGTTTCAATTCGGTTCACCCCAAGACCCAATTTCAAAAAATTTCCAGCTTCAACTAATCCTTCTATTTCTAGTACATCCTCTGCGTGCGATGTGGTCTCAACGAGACCTGAAGAACCTGGTGTGTTACCCTTCGATGCTTTACCACTGGCAAACTCATCAGAAAAATTCTTATACCAATATCCAATATTGGTAATACCTCCTGACTTAAACGCCAATTTAGCTGGCTTTTTGTCAAGCACCTTATCTGCACTATAATCATTCAAGATCATAGTCTCTTTTCCTTGAGATTTCTCACTGGTACCAACAATCACAGGTGCTTTACCTTGAGATTTCTCACTGCTACCGTCAATAATAGGTGCTTTTCCTTTAGATTTCTCACTGGTAACATCATTCATAATCGCTTTTCCTTTCGCTTTCTCACTGGTACCATCATTCATAGGCGCTTTTCCTTTAGTTTTCTCACTGGTACCATAAATCATAGGTGCTTTACCTTTAGATTTCTCACTGGTACCATCAACCAAAGGCTCTTTTCCTTTAGTTTTCTCACTGGTATCAACAACCATAGGTGCTTTACATTTAGATTTCTCAGTGGTATTAACAACCATAGGCGCTTTATCCTTAGATTTGTCACTGGTATCAACAACCATGGGTGCTTTGCCTTGAGTTTTCTCGCTGGTATCATTGATTACTATCCCTTTGTTCTTGTTTCGAACAATTTGATCCTCTTTCTCCTCATGTTCTTCTTCTTCTTCTTCTTCCTCCTCCTCCACCTCATCATCTGAGTCGTCATCATCATCATATAGTGGAATGAGAATTTCGTCCAAATCCAGGTGTTTTGTTACCACGTTCTTGAGAGTGATCAAGACCTTCTCGCGCCTCGACATGATGCAGTTGCGCAAGACTGCCGCATACTTGATCTTCAAAAGACGGATCTCTGCTTGTGCATCTTTCTTCATGAGGTCGTATAGCAATGGCGAAGGAGTCATTATCAGATCTAGTGTATCAGGATCTTGGAGTTTCTTGTTCGGTTCTTCCATGTTTAGGTTGAATTGGGATTGGGCTTGAGTTGTGAAGAAGAACAAGAAGAGGAAATTGAAGTAGAGAGAGAGAGAGAGGTGAAGTGAATTGTATACTGGCTGAATCAATTGAGAATTTGAGAAGAGAGAGAGAGAGAGGAGATGAATTGAAGAAGAGAGTTTGTTTCGTGGAGTTCAATACCGCCTCCAGTTCAACAAATTGGATATTTGATCGTATGATTGAATTTGACCGTTTGATTATGATCTGATGGTCAGAAAGTGGTAAGATCTCACCTGAAAGTTTGTTTACTGGAGAAGAAAGATGTGCGTCAATATCCCAATTCAGTTCAGTTCGTTGCGGGGATCAGTAAATGATAAGTGATGCCGAAATGTTCCGCTTGTAAAATCGCCAGCGATAGGTGTTCAGCTAGAATGCAAGAAAAGGACTACAAGTCGAAAATAATTGAACTAAACTATCTGGTCTGAGCATACCAGAAAATTTAATTATATATTTTTCCCACAGAATCAAGATGTGCAAGTTCAATATAGTTAATGTGTTGGGTCAGTTTTGGAGATGACAAGAGACTTCTTTTGAATTTTTTTAAATTTAGCAGTAGTTAGTGCCTGTTTTTAGTCAATCAGAAACAATAGTTGCACATAAAAATGCAAAAATATTTTCCAAATATACAGATAAACCTTCTTAAATAATGGGTTCTACATTTCCATCTCAGGGAGATGGCCTGAGATGGAAAAAAAAAATAATTAAATAAAATGTAATCAAACATCATTGATGTAAATTGTTTACTTTATTTAATCTTTTGTAAAACTTTTTTTTTTTTTTTGAGAACAGGTAAAACTTTCTTTCATTTTAAAATGTTGGTTAGCAATCCAACCTTCGGGAAACAAAAATAAAGAAAAAATATGGATGTGGGACATGTCTATGGATATATTGGGCTATTAGTAAAAACAAATTTATTTTGCCAATCAATTGTAAAAACAAATGGATACATACTCATACACCAAATATGTGAAATTTATTTGGGCTTCAATTTGAAGTCAATATATCTTTTAGGCCTGATTATGAGAAAACTTAACAATTAGCCTGTGACTTTGAAATGAGTTTGCCATTACCATTTTCCTTCGTAAAAACGAAAAACATACTACAACATTTAATAAACATAAAACTTATCTTTTCCGGACAGTCTAGAAATTAATTCGTCAAGTTCAAACTATTTAATAAACATAAAACTTATCTTTTCCGGACAGTCTAGAAATTAATTTGTCAAGTTCGAACTATGGCATTAGAAAAGGTTATTTAAAATTTCAAATCTACACGAGTAATCCGTTGATTAATTAAAGTCATAGCTGATGTAATGAAGAGATTGTGGCCATAGAACACACCGTACAACTGGGAGCTTACTACTGCCTAATAAAGTTATTTTATGCAAACTCCCAAGATGAGTTTAATGACCAAACTAGCAATCAATTCCCGGTTAACAAGTCGTCAATTAAATATATGGAGCTGGTGACGTGGCATTAATTCCGTCGTTTTTTACTTTTTTCCCCAGAAAACCTCAAAAGCCGCTCGGGAGCAGTGCACGTGGCAATTGACTCTATCCGTAAGTTTTATCTCCATTCAGCTTTCGAAAAAAAAAGTTTTATCTCCATTCTTTCAATTTTTTTATTTTATAACAGATTTTTTTCAAAAAAAAACTTTATTAAAGATAATAGTTCAATTTGGCATTAGAGAAAAAGATTTTAAATTTGTCAGATTGTATGGACTTACATTGGCGTAACTATATGATTTTTTTTTTTTTACTTATATACATCTAAATGTTATATTTACTTAAAAACATGAAAGGTGTAATTTAGTTTTTTTTTTAAGAATACTAAATGTTATTTTAAAAAACATAAATGTTATTATTATTGTTGTTGTTGTTGTTGCTGCTGTTGAGAAATTAAGAACTTCAAAATTGAGGTGAAAAGATTTTTAACGTCTAGTGAAATATTGTAAGTTTTTTATGTACTTCAATACTTAGGAATCTAGCTAGATGCAGAATTAGGGACATACAGTATTGTCTGTCGCCTTTTATTGAATTTCTAATGTCAGAAAATTCGATGAATTAAATTAATTTTTATTTTTAAGATTTAAAAATGAATTAAGGCATCGCATATCTTCGAAAAACCAATTTGTTAGAAATTGAAAATCTAGTATTCTGATTGTAATGGAGATAAACAAGATAATTATTTTTTAATGCAGTTGTTAGGGTATGTTTGGACGCTTGCAACGAACGTGAAGTTCGCGTACCCAGGTATATTAAATAATGTTTTCCCAGTTCGCTCGAGTTGTTCGCGAAATTCTTCGAAAAGTTGGAACAATCGAACAAGGGATGTTCGCCTGTTCGTCAACCCAGCTTGTTGTTTGGCTTGTGCGAACTACAGCTGTTCGCGAACTAGAGTTGTTCGCATGTCGCCAAACATGGATATATGTGTATGCACAAAACTATTCTAGAGAAGTCGAGGGGAAAAACTTCTTCAGTTTCATTTAATTTTTAATTATATAAATAAGAATTGACCGAGAGAAGACTATGAATTAGATGTGAATATACTCCGCTATATTTTCGAACTTTTGTCTTAGTCGCTAATTAACGCAACGCGCTGAAGGTGTTAATGTAATGGTTCAACTAGTCATTGATAGTAGATCTTTGATGGATTTGTATTTTGCGGGCATAGTTATAATTAATTACATCATACTATAAAATATGATCTAAATGCCTAGCGCTCCAAGAGCAGCCGGCTAAGACACTGTAATACCTAAGTTTTTTAATTTGTTGAGTCCTTAGGTATTAGTGTGTTAATTTTATGTTGTTTCGAATTTTTCGAAATTCTGACCAAATTGAATGCTTGATTGTATGGTTTATTGCTAGTATGTTAGTATAGTATGAATATATTGTTGTGTACTAAAGCTATGATAAAAGTATTATAAGTTATTGTTAAAATTCTGGATTTTATAAGGCTCAAATCTGAAAATTTGGTGGTACCTTGAAATTGACAAAAATTAAGGGGTTATTTTGCAAAAATCAACCCCACTTTTTTACCCCAAAACCCCTCAACAGTACCCTCTCTCTCTTTTCTTCTTCCCACTTTCTCCTCTATTGAAAATATCACATTCTCTTTTCTCTAAACTCTCCAAGTTCAGATCTTAGAAAACCCTCCACGAAAAATACATAAAATCATTCTAAAATCTGGCAAAAATCGAAATTGAAGGGAGGAAAGCAAGGAGAATACATGCAACCCATCTATTTTCGGATTTGAGTGCTTATTGGTTAGTATTTCTTTGAACCTTGAATCATTTCGGTTTTGAGCAATTTCTGAAATTTGGAGCTTGAATCAGGTTTAAATTAAGTTTTTCTCTTGGGATTAGTTGCATGTGAGACACTAGTAGTTATATTTAGTGTTGTACTGTATTTTTTCTAAAATTTTGGTTCCATGCAAAAAGGAGATTTTTGTTCTAAAACGAATTTCTGAATTATTTTAGTAATTTCTGAAAAATGTAGTTTGAAATCAGGTGGAGAACATAAATTTCTTGTTGATTTAAGTTAGTAGTATACTATAGTAGTTGCATTTTGAGTTTGGTTTGATTTGGTGAAGTTTTAAGCATTTTAGCTCTTGGTTTGGTTGAAAAACGAGTTTCTGCATCTAACAATTCGGTCTGGATTGTTCTAATTCGGTCCGAATTGGTTCCTCTGGATATTTCAGCTTCTACAATTCGGTCCGAATTGTTCCTTCTGAGAACAGATTTTCTTTTGGCCATAACTTTGTCATCCGGAGTCCGTTTTAGGTGATTCAAAGCCCTTTGGAAAGCTCTTGAAGAGCTCTAAAACCTTATAAAGTCATTTGATATATTAGAGATCAGAAAAGTATGGTTTAAACCCTAAATTTACTTGTACAATCATTGTTCGCGTCTAAGTCGTGGTAAACCCTAACCCGGCCACATAATGGGTCTTAATTGGAGTTTGTATTTAGTTTTTCTTGCTTGTTTTTACTTGTTTCTTGTGTTCTTTACTTGAGTAAGTACTTAGAATAATTTATTAATGTAGATTTGGATAAGGACGTATCGGGACTCGAGGAGGCCGATACTACCGGTGGTAATTAAGATTTGCTTGTCATTGCTTGTGTCTACTTGTGTTGCAGGTGCGGATGTTACATTTACTCTGAATCTGCATCTTAGGAATTTAATTCTGACATTGCATCATGTTGAATTGTTCATTCATTGCATGCCTATTTGTAATTGTATCATATGTTAATATTATTATTAATTGTTATACATGATGAATGGTTACCGATTGAATGACTTCCAAAGGTCTGTGCTACTTGTATGAATGAATGGACATTGGTTGACTCGAGGACGGAGTCATGACCCGTTCCTTGAGCCCCGAGTGATAAGCGCTTTGATCCGGTATTCTGACGATGTTCTCAACTTGTGGTACTGTTTGAAATTATGAATTGTCTGAATTGTAGTAATCTGAGTCTACGGACTATAAAACCTGAGTCTAAGGACTATAAAATCTGAGTCTACGGACTATAAAATCTGTGAAGGAAGTCGTAATGATTTATAACCAGACTTGCATGCTATGTGTTGTCCAACTCGAGCCGGTTTCTGAAAAGCCGTCTTGTAATTGAAATCCTTATTGAAGGGACATATTTACCGTGCTCATGATGCATTGCATGATTTAACTTGAGAGGTTGATTGAACTAATTGATATGTATATTGTTATATTATATGTTTGTATAATGAAATGTTGTTTTTAACTCAGTCAGTAGTTAGTTCCTAATCATGTACCTTTAGGGTTTGTGTGACTGGAACTAAATACCGCACTGGGATAATTTTTATAATTATCTCACTCTCCACTTTGTGGGTTCCAGGTTGTAGACCGAGCGAGAATCGAGTTGTAGAGTAAGCCATCTACATTTTGAGTAGAAGCATGAAGCGTGGGATTTCTAAATGATCATTTTGTATAGTTAACTTGTACTTAATTTATTGTAAAGCTAACTGATGTTACATGTACAAGTTTAACCAATTGAAACTTGCCATATGCCAAGATGTAATCAATACTTATAAACCCTTATATATTTATTTACATTTAGATTTGTGATGCTTCATGCAATTAACTTAGAATGTTTTGCGACATGTAAGCCTTGCGGGTGCGTTAAGGTAATCACGTAGTCGCGGCGGGCCGTGGTACTCCGTGACTTCGGTTTCGGGGTGTCACAGCTTGTTTGGTATCAGAGCCCGGTTGGTCTAACAACTTGAACCAGACCGTAAGTAATAAGTGAGGGTAGATCTAAGTGGGAATGTGAGGTCGATTTTATTTCATGTATGTTTTCTTGTTGTGGTATTGACTTTGTTCTATAGGTTGTTATGGATCGGAGAGGTCGTCGAGGTAGAGGTGCAAGAGGTCGTGCCCATAGAGGTGCGGGTAGAGGTGAAGACTCTGCAGATTCTAATGCAGGCGTTGGTCTTGAAGAAAGGGTTGCCAATGCCATTGTGCGGGATTTTGCGGCCTTGGGCCGGGGACGCGGTAGACATGCCACACAAGTAGAAGATGAAGGAGATCGCTTCCGACTTATCTATGACTCTTTTGGAAAGACAACACCACCAAGGTTTCAAGGAGATAATCTTGCAGCGGCCGAGGAGTGGCTTGCTAGTATCAAGTCCAAGTTTCGGGTGTGTCGGGCACCAATGGAGTTCCAAGTTGAGCTCGCCACTCATTACTTGGAGAATGATACTCGTTTCTGGTGGGAAAATAAGAAGTTAGATTTTGATGGTGACCAAGATGCCATACCTTGGGAGTGGTTTGAGGAGCAATTCAATGAGTAATATGCCGATGATATTATGAAAGAAGATATGAGGCAAAGGTTTATTGAGCTAAAGCAAGGAAATAAAACTGTAGCAGAATACAACATAAAATTCATCAATCTCTCTCACTATGCTCTTGACATTAGAGCTGATCCTAAGCGCTATCGAAGGCACTATATCAATGGACTTAGGTCAAAGATAGGGGGGTGCAATAGATGACCCTTATATTACAGACTTGAAGAGGTTGATGAATCATACTACACAAAAGGAGGTTCACTTTAAAAGGGAGCGAGAGGAGGAAGAAGAAGAAGCGAGGAGGTTCGCTCAAAGAGTGGACAAATGCAAGTTGCGGGACGGGGCAAGGGAAAAGCACCAATCTCTTCCTCCGCAACAGCAAGCAAGGCTAAACCTTCGAGACATTGGTGTTGGACTTGCAACCAACCGCATTCAGAGGTCTCATGTCATATGCGCAATCGGACTTGTTTCGGTTGTGGAAGTCCGAGGCACATAAGGAAGGACTGTCTCAATCCCTCACCAGCGGGGTATTTTGGAGGCCAAGGTAGTGGAGGCTACCCGAGAGGCGGGGGCCGAGCACTAGGTTTTGACCGTGGGCGTGCGGGAGGTCGCGCCTCGGGGCATAGAGGTGGACGGGTTGGAGTTTTTGCTGCTGAAGTGGAGCATGAAGGAGAAGAGCAACCACATATTGTAGCACCAAATGAGATGCTTTCAGGTATTGTTTCTATCTCGGGACACTTTGCTTTTGTTTTGTTTGACACGGGGTGTAGTCATTCGATAGTGTCTTGGGAATTTGTTGAGTCTTGTGGTTGGGTTATGGAGAAACGGAGTGACGTGTCTCGGGTCTTAACTCCCTTGGGGCAATCTAATGAAGTAGTCTTGGGGTGCCGAGGTCTGAAAGTGTTGATTGCGGGCCGAGAATTGTCTTTGGATGTGCTTGTACTAGACATTTCTGGGTATGTTTTTCTGCTGGGTCTTGATTGGCTTGCAAGGCATAATGCGGTGATAGAGTGTGCCAAGCGGCGCATTCAATTCAACTTGGGTAGACCAATCAAGTGTGCTCTTAATTTCAGAACAATCGGGGATCATACCCCGTATATTTCAGCGGTGGAAGCAAGAAACTTGTTGCAATTGGATGCATGTGTTTCTTGGCAGCGGTGATAGTAGATGGAGACGGGCAGCCGGATATTTCAACCATTCCGGTCGTCCGAGAGTTCGTTGATGTGTTCCCGAGTGAGATCTCGGGTATGCCACCTCCAAGAGAAGTTGAGTTTGGTATTGAGTTGCTGCCGGGAGCGGTGCCAATTTCTAAAGCACCGTATCGCATGGCACCAGCGGAATTAAAAGAGTTGAAAGTTCAATTGGAGGAGTTGTTGGAGAAGGGATTTATAAGGCCAAGTGCATCACCATGGGGAGCACCGGTCTTGTTTGTTAAGAAGAAAGATGGAACCTTGAGACTTTGTATTGATTATCGAGAGTTGAACAAGGTGACAATAAAGAATCGGTATCCACTACCGAGGATAGATGATTTGTTTGATCAATTGCAAGGGTCTTCAGTATATTCTAAGATTGATCTTAGAACAGGTTATCATCAGCTCAGAATTAAACTCGAAGATGTGGAGAAAACTGCTTTTAGATCAAGGTATGGGCACTATGAGTACCTTGTGATGCCATTCGGTTTGACGAATGCACCAGCAGCTTTTATGGACCTAATGAATCGGGTCTTCCATGATTACTTGGATAGCTTTGTGGTGATTTTTATTGATGACATTCTTGTTTACTCTCGCACTCGTGAGGAGCATGTGGGTCACTTGAGAGCGGTGTTAGCTCGGTTAAGAGAACATCAATTGTTTGAAAAACTGTCAAAGTGTGAGTTTTGGTTAGAAGAAGTGGCATTCCTTGGGCATGTGATCTCGGGGAAGGGTTTGTCGGTGGATCCGGCAAAGGTACAGGCAGTAGCTAGTTGGATTCAACCAAAGAATGTGTCAGAGGTGCGAAGTTTTCTTGGGTTGGCCGGGTACTACAGACGGTTTGTGGAGGGGTTCTCAAAACTTGCTCGGCCGCTAACCCAACTTTTACATAAGGATGTCAAGGTGTATATGGGGAGATGAGCAAGAGGCTAGTTTTCAAGCCTTGAAGGATCGACTTGTGTCCGCACCAATCTTGGCAATGCCGGTACCAGAGAAGGAGTTTGCGGTTTACACCGATGCTTCAGGAGTTGGGCTCGGTTGTGTTCTCATGCAAGATGGACATGTGATAGCTTATGGGTCGCGGCAACTTAAGCCACATGAAAAGAATTATCCGACCCATGATTTAGAGTTGGCGACGGTTGTGTTTGCACTAAAGATTTGGAGGCATTACTTGTATGGGGCAAAGTGCAAAATCTACACCGATCACCAAAGCCTCAAGTACTTGTAAACACAAAAGGATCTCAATCTGAGGCAAAGGCGGTGGTTAGAGTTACTCAAGGACTATGATATGGAGATCTTGTATAATGTTAGAAAGGCTAATCTTGTAGCTGATGCACTAAGCCGAAAAAGTCGAGCAAATGCAGCGACAATGATTACAAGTCAGCCAAAGCTCCTAGAAGAGATGAGAAGATTGGAGTTGTGTGTAGGTGTGTCAAGACAACTTGTTCTTAGCCATGTCAACCGAAACCTCGACAATCCTATTTCAAATGCAGTGGCAACTGTGTTCATAGCGGCTTTAGAGATTGAATCAGATTTGCATGTGAGGATCAAAGTGGCCCAAGAAAGAGATGAAAAGTGCCAAAAGTTTCGAGCTGGGATAGAAAAAGGTAAGGGAAGTTTTCAGGTGGATGAAAGTGGTGTTTTGAGGTTCGGCACTCGAGTATGTGTGCCGGATAATAAGGAGATCAAGATGTTAATTCTTATGGAGGCACATGAATCGGGGTATGCCATTCATCCCGGTGAAGTGAAGATGTACATGGATTTAAAGAAATATTTTTGGTGGCCGGACATGAAGCGAGAGATAGCAGAATTTGTAGCTCGGTGCCAAACTTGTCAACAATCGAAGGCCGATCGACGGAAGAGTGCTGGTCTCTTACAACCGTTGCGGTGCCCGAAAGAGAAGTTTGAGTTTATCACCATGGACTTTGTGTCAAGTTTTCCAAAGACAAAGGGCCAAGTGGATGGAATTTGGGTTATTGTGGATAGGTTGACTAAGGTGGCTCGGTTTATACCGATTCGATCTGACATTGGTGGGGATAAGCTAGCGGAGCTATTCCTAAAGAATTTGTTTCGGTTGCACGGCTGTCCAAGGGAGATCATTTCAGATAGGGATAGTCGCTTTACATCTCAATTCTGGAAGAGTTTTCAGAAAGCTTTGGGGATGAAATTGAGTTTCAGTTCTGCACATCATCCTCAAACAGATGGACAATCTGAGCGCACAATACAGACCTTGGAGGACATGTTGAGAGCGTGTGCTATTTGTTTTGGCGGGTCTTGGGTAGATAACCTACATTTGGTGGAGTTTTCTTATAATAACAGTTTTCATGCGAGTATTGGGATGGCACCATATGAGGCTTTGTATGGCGGGTCGTGCCGAACACCGCTAAGTTGGAAGGTTAAAGGGACTTACATGCCTACTGGGCAAGAGTTAGTTTTAGAGAGCTTGGAAAAGATGAGGTTGGTGAAATCTAAACTTAAGGCCGCACAAGATCGACAAAAAAGATATGCTGATGTGCATCGACGGCCAATTGAGTATAAGGAAGGTGAGCATGTATGGATAAAGGTGTCTCTTGTGAGAGGGGTGTTTCGCTTCGGTGTCTCGGGGAAGCTAAGTCCTCGGTATATCGGGCCTTTTATTGTGAGCAAGAAGGTAGGAGCTGTTGCTTATGAGTTAGATTTACCTCCAACTTTGGATCGGATTCATCCGGTCTTTCATGTGTCTCAACTCCGAAGGTATGTGCGTGATCCTTCGCATATACTTGATCACTCGGGCCTTAGTCAAGTTGAGTCGAACTTGACTTATGAGGAGAAACCTACAAGGATTTTGGATACCAAGGAACACCGGTTGCGAAGTAGAACAATTCGGTATGTGTTGGTACGGTGGGGTAGACACCCGAGGAAGGAGGCTACTTGGGAGCTTGAGTCCGAGATGAGAGAGAAGTTTCCAGACTTGTTTGACGTCTCAGGTATGTGTTCCATTCAGAGGACTGAATGGGATTCTTAAGGGGGGAGGGATGTAATACCTAAGTTTTTTAATTTGTTGAGTCCTTAGGTATTACTGTGTTAATTTTATGTTGTTTCGAATTTTTCGAAATTCTGACCAAATTGAATGCTTGATTGTATGGTTTATTGTTAGTATGTTAGTATAGTATGAATATATTGTTGTGTACTAAAGCTATGATAAAAGTATTATAAGTTATTGTTAAAATTATGGATTTTATAAGGCTCAAATCTGAAAATTTGGTGGTACCTCGAAATTGACAAAAGTTAAGGGGTGTCTCGCACTTTTTCGACCTGCCACAGAAGATTAGATGGTTCCTCTATGGGGCAAAGAGATGCGGATCAGATACCCCTCGAGCATCTTGAGACCCGAACATTACTACCCGTCCGAAACGGATGACGGGTACCAATGCGGTTCCAAGTACCTCGAGAGTTGATTGTTTGTTTGCAGGTCCTTTCTTTCCAGTAAGCGTAAGCCCCTACTGTTAATTACCTCCGAACTGAGTTGAGAACCAGCCAAGAGCACTTCCAGATCAGGATAATCAAAGGATTAGGCGTCGTAAGCGATTAAAGTCAATTTTATAAAATGACTGGCGTTTGGTAGGGGGTTTGACTTATCACAGGACTTTGGTTGACTTTTATGTCACAATTTTAGCAATTTTGTTATTAACTGAAATCGGCTTGAGACCACCTTGAGATTTCTGAAATTAATACCAGGGGTTATATTTCCTGGATTAATGTTCAGTTGATTTAGGGATTTAGGAATTTTGGAATTTTGTTCGAGTCGCGAGGAAAGAAGCGATATGCCTCCTCTTGACGAGAACACCGAGTTGTACCTTCCAGGACAACGCGCTATGCAGTCTCAGAATGACGAATTTGATTGTTGAGTTCAACACTAGAAAGATAGGCGATCTAGGTTAATTCTCAATCGTTTTGGGATTTAGAAATTTCAAGATTTCGTTCGAGTCATGAGGAAAGAAGCGCTATGCCTCCTCTTGACGAGAACACCGGGTTGTATCTTCCAGGACAACGCGCTATGCAGTCTCAGAAGGACGAATTTGATTGTTGAGTTCAACACTAGAAAGATAGGCGATCTAGGTCAATTCTCAATCGTTTTGGGATTTAGAAATTTTGAGATTTCGTTCGAGTCGCGAGGAAAGAATCGCTATGCCTCCTCTTGACGAGAACACCGGGTTGTACCTTTTGGGACAAAGCGCTATGCAATCTTAAAAGGACGAAGTTGGACTTTTAAGACTTCAATGTCACTTTCAGTTATCGACTTTGATCCGAGCTCGAGAGCGTTGATCTTTGTGTCTTTAACTTTTGGGGTTTCAGAATTAAATCTTGTGGTTTCTTAAGACTTTTAAGTTCCGGTCATCAGACCAACTTTTAAGTCTTTATTATTCCAATTTCGGGTTGGCCTTTTGAGTTTGACTTTTCAACTTTTTAAATTGGACTTTTAGGTTTTCAAGTTGGACTCTTGAGTTTTTAACTTTTCAGAATTTTGAGCCTTTAAGCATGACTTTTACATTTTCAAGTTAGACCTTCTGAGTTTTGACCTTTCGAGATTTTGGTTCAATCTTTAGATTTTGGGTTTTGGGATTCGAATTTTAGATTTCTAGCTTTGGTATTTTTGGGGTTCGGGGATTTAGGTTTTGAATTTAGGTATTTAAGCATGTGGGTTTGGGGTTATGAATTTGGATTTTTGGTGTTTTTGGATTTGGAATTTAGATTTTGGATTTATGTGTTTGAATATGTGAATTTGAGGTCTTGGGTTTGGACTCTTGGTGTTTTTGGATTTGGGATTTAGGTTTTGAATTTGAGGTTTTGAGTTTGGGTTTTGGTGTATTTAGGTATTTGGATTTTTGGTTTAGGGTTTGATCTTTTGGATTCTTGGTATTTGAGGTTTGAGTTTCCGGGTTTTGAATTTTGATTTAAGTTTTCGGATTTTTGGTTTTAGGTTTTTGATATTAGGATTTAAGGTTTTATTTTTGGAGTTTGAATTTTTTAGTATTTGAGTTCGAGGTTTAAGGTTTGGAATTTTGATATTGAGTTCTGGTGTTTGAGGTTTTGGATTTTAAAATCTCTTTATTTTGGGTTTAGGATTTGGGCTTTGAGTCTTTAGTATATATTATTCTTGATTTTTGGATTTGGGGTTTTGGGTATGAGGTTCAACCAGAAGTGCCTGAGTGTACCTGCTGTCTAGAACATGAATGTTCAAATGTATCTGCTATCCAGAACATAAAATGTTCAAATGTACCTGCTGTCCAAAACATAAAATGTTCAATCACTTCTTCAGAATTTTAATTTTTATCATTTTATTATTTATATTTATATATATATGTATATTTTTTATCTTTTTATTATTTATTATAATGGCCATTTTAGAAGCTTTAAATTTAATATGCTTTGTGTTTTAAGATTTGGGCATGCAATGTGGTACCAAAATATTCTTCATATTTTTCTGGACATTTTGATATTTTATAGGTATTTTTCTGATAACCCTGCTATTTTTAATGTATTTTTGAAGTTTTCTGTCTTGTGAAATTCTCTGATTGGTTGTCGCTTTGCTGCTTTGCTGTTTGTTTATCAACGAACTGCTACACCATGGGTGTCACAAAGGATCAGGGAAGGTCGCTGAAATCGAAGGCTGATCGAGTCGTTTGGTTCACTCTCGTGTCTGTGCGCCGCGTGAGCTTGAGTTCGCGTCGGGTTGGTTCCATGAGTCCCGTCAGTTAGTTGGGTCGGTCTTTGCTCCGATTCCATCCGACTTTTGCTTTATTTCAATCTCCCTCCTCCTTCGTTCCTGTTGACTCGACGGCGATGGAAAGTTGACTCCGGCAATCCGGCCGCCATTCCTTGCCGAGTTTGGTTCTGTAAGATCGCCTCCTTCTCCTCTCTTTAATGGTTCCTTCAATTTCAGTCCCACTTGCTCAATTTGGTGTGTTGGCCATTGCCTCAATCATGGTCTGCCGGTGAGTCGGGACCGGCAAATTCGACCTCGTCAGTGATGAATTCTTGTTGGACACCACTTGCTGAGCATCACACCACTTCTATTGACGATGTGTGATACCAAATTGGGACACAAACATTGCGATTTTGGCCAAGGCTCAAACCGTGGGTCTGGTTTTGGTTCAACTAGACTTCATTTGACATTTAGTTTCAGTTAATGATTTTTTTCTCCAACTCGGTATGCATTTGCTCATTACTCTTATTTGGACTGGCCTCGAGTATCATTCTAAGTCTGTGTTAATTTGATTTTGGGGCTTCCATATGACATTAGTTTTGGCTTCAATCCGACTACACTTGAAGGCTTACCATAACATAATTCAGTGGCATTCTCATTTTTCTTCTTATCATATTTGTTCACATCACTTAGAACAATGACATTATACTGTGCCTCAGGGACACAGCTTAAGATGGACATCTGACTTCTTATCAAACATTTGGACTTTGAAATTTATTACTTATATTCATTTTCATTCATGAAACTGCAAGCTGTCCTCATATCCAATGCAACTAGCCTATTTCTTTTACGTTATATAATTGTGCTATCTAGATGAACTGTAATACAAAGCACCGTTTTAACTTTGCTAACTATTCTATAGTGATGCCTATCAGATCCCTTGTAAACCTGGGTGCAAACTATCCTCTTTATTTCTTAGAAAGCTTATCAAAGCACTGAAACGAGATTGAATATCATATATTTTTTTAACTCACCTTCCTTTGGGGGCCTACCATATTCTGAAATTAAATTCATACAGATGATATAGCACATGTTTATCATATTACTTTCTACTAATATTGAGTCCTTTTACAGTAAGATGTATTTTTTTTTATTGATTTTTTTTGTACTGAAGAACCTTTTCCTTTTTTGCAAACCTATCTTCAGATATAGCCATGACATTTTCAACTTAGTCCCTCTACTTAATAATATTAAAGATTCTTTTATAAACCTACCCCCAGATGTAATTATAATATTTTTAACTTAGTCCCTCTACTTATATGTATATTTTTAAGCTCAGTTTTGAGTCAGACGATCACTTAAAATTCTTCCTTGAAACTTTTATATGAGGACATATTTCATTATGCAAATAAATGCCTATATTACTTTAAGGAACTTAATCAACAGATGTACATGAGAACTTAATCACTATGTGATAGGACTTATTGCTACCAGACTCAGTTTTTTTTTATTTATATATCCCTTTATCTATTCATATGAGTTTTTTTTAAATTCTTTTGTAGACCCAGTTTTAGACCAAACAGCTACTTGAGGTTCTTTTCATTAAAGCATATTATGCAAGACTCATCATGAATATATATATATATATATATATATATATTAGACTTGATTGACAGACCCACATAAAACCTAACCACTGTGTGTTACAGCCTCTTGTTATATTATTTTTTTTTTACATATACCCATGACTCTAACATATTACAGTTCTCTCCTTTTTCCTTTCACTTTTTTTTTATATTTCTTTATTACTGGACTTACTCCCTTTTACCACTATCTAGTTTATGAGTTAGACTTATGTAGGTGAATATAGACATAACCTGGGACATGAATATGCGCTCTCGGGCAAGCATTTTCATGCACAGGCCATGTTTTATTGTATGATATTCCTTAAGCATCCCTTCCCTTTATACTGTATTTCATTTTCCTTTTACTGTATTTGTCCCTTGTTATTATTTAGCTTATAAGTTATATTTGTGAGAATGATTGAGCAGTTCTAGACATAACCAAATGACATGGATATGCGCTCTCAGGCAAGCATTCCCATACACAAGGCCATGTTTTATTATGTGCTATTACTTAGATATTCCCTTCCCTTTCCTTAATTACTAAACTCAACAGCATTCATGAGCGTGCGCTCTCAGGCAAACACCTCTCATTCATGCTTCATTATGTTATTATTTCATCATTATAACCCCTTTATTTTGTTTTATATCAAGATTCAGATGATACTTGTGAGTGTGCGCTCTTTGGCAGCACCCCTCACTCATGTCACCTCCTCTCAAGGACATACTAGCATGCTATATGAGACCCACTAGGACTTATAGTAATTCAGCACGGTACCCAAAAAAATAAACATCAAAAGAATGGAAAAGGGAATGAAAGAAAAAGAAGCAACCAAGAGAAAAAAACGAGCAACAGATGATCTTTTATTATGTTTATGGAACTTTTAATTGATGCGACAGAACTTATACCTTCTCTTAGAATGATCTACTTGCTATGCAATTACAGGGAAATGAAGTATTGACTAAACAAATTGACAGAGTTTCAGCTTGACAACTAAATTGCTGGAACCCCCCCTCCTTTTTTTTTGTGATGGTCTCCTTTTATAAGCAATTGTTAGGGCTGCCTCTTTGATCTTTGCTGCCACATGGCATCTTCTTGGAGCTTCTGTGTTTGATGGAGGGTGGAGATGTAGCCGTGCCCCTCCAGCATGTCAATTTGACACTAAATTCACTTCTCCCTTCTACTCCTCATGTCTACTATCCAATAACCATTTGACATCTGTCCATTGATGTAATAGCTCGTTGTTTTTACTCCCTTCTACTTGCTTTATTTAGTTTGTGCTGACATGTGGGTCCCATGCCACATGGCACTTTGAAGCAGTGATCATGCCACTCTATTTCCTTCACTGGTTGATATGCTTGGAGAAGGAGTCATGTTCATTTGGCGCCAATTTGGGGAATAGTGCGCTGTCCCTCATCCAATAGTCTATAGGTGATGAGTGGCTGTGATTTCGTAGATGAGTATCTCCCTTCAATGTGTAGGTGTTGCTCTAGAGTTATAGGTTTAGTACACCAGCAGCTTACTTTTATTCATTCTCTTGTAAGATCTTTGACTGGAGGCTCTCCTAGTGACAAATAATTCCCTTTAATACCCCTCTAATATATGCAGGCGCCCCTCTTTTACATGGGTAAACTCATAATTTACAACTCCTTTGGCAGCTTTTGACACTTGGCATGGTTTTAGTGGCTACATGTTAATGTTTGCTGTTGAGAAAACATGAGACAGTAGCATACTTCATTTACCTCTGCTGACCCCCTTTTTGTATGACAGGTGGGCCCTATGTCAGGAATATTTGGAGGAAACAGATATTCTTCTTTTTTTTTTTACTTATTGATGCTTTTATAAAGGAGGCGCACAGTACCCATATGTGTTGTCCCCTCCTCATTGGCTGTGGCTTCAAGATAAATATTAACACTCCATTCTTAATTAATGATTTTGTATTCTTAAATTTGTGATATGGCAGTGAAATGTTTGCCTTGTGATTGTCCTTTCTATACCCAAGGCCATGTAATTACTGTTTTATCACATTTGCAAATTTATTTATCAAAATCAACATTAAACTTGTTGTGCCTTAATTGTATCTAGAGCCTGTGTCATCTTTATATCTATATAATCAAGCTCTTATTACTTGGAACAGCTTTACATATTCCAATTTCAGAGATAATTCAAGGGGTACAATTGGAATTTGGGGCTCTCATGTGTGAGTTCTACAAGCTTCATTCTTTTGTCTCTTCTTTTAATTCTCTGATTTGCCCCTTTTCATCACGCACGGGGTGCTTTTCAGGTGCCAATTGGTGTCTGTCGATCATGTCCATGTCAAAGATGCACATCTCATATAACCCAATGATATCTGGCCATCCATTATATTTTCTTCTTTTCCCTTTATATGAGTAAGTGACTGGTGATTCCTCTCATTAGTAGAAAGAAGTACTTGGCATTGCATCTCACTCTTTTTCTTTTAGTAGGTCATTCAATACACTATACTATCTCCAAGGAAAGGAATAATCATCCAAGTATCAACGGTTGAGATTTTGAATTAACTAGCGCAACCCTTTTTCCTTCAATTACTTTTCTGAGTTCATGGTACGCTGACATCACAGGCCTAGAAGCTTCTTTTCAGGCCATAGGTCAGAGGGACCTTTTCCCTCCTCCAGTTTACTTTCTTTATGTCACTTATTTCACTGGCCGTCTCCAGTGCAAATGCAAACACCTTTTCCTTGCTTTTCTTTCCTCCTCATTACATGAATGTGCGGTGTATAGGGCAGTGAGGAGCCATTGCAACCAATCACTCGTGCCACACCAACTTCCATCGTCTCTTTCACTTACTCTTGAAACTTCCCGTCATGGCCATGGGCGTCGCTGCCTCTTCCGGCCCCAATTGACTCCAATTTACTCGTCGTGCCTCTTCTTCAGACCCAACAGGAGCTCCCTAGGTATGCTCCTCCAACAATTTTTCTTCTTTTGCCGGAATTTCTCATGCGTTTGTCCCAATTGCTAATCTCATTTTCCTTGAAATTGTCTCCGTCTAGTCACAGTTTCCCCTTGAATCTGAGGTCGTTGTGCTATTGGAGCCATCGCCTTTGCATTGGCGAGATCAATTGGGACTGAGGTGGCGTAGAGCGGCGGCGAAGCTCTTCTTCACGACGGCGTGCCAGGCTTCTGTCGAACAGTACTGTTTCATCCTTTTTCTTTTATTATTTATTATTTTTTTTAACGGAAATGAGTGGGGTCCACAACTTGGCCAATCAATACATGACACCCGTCAGTACGGTTTTCCAATCATAATCCGTCCGTTGATCTTGGATAACGCCACGTGGCACTGTGCTTGGCCGTTTGATAAGCGTCATTTTTTTTTCAGAAAATGAAAAATTGTATTGGGTTTGTATATAAGTTAATTGGGCCTAAGTCTTGACCCATATAGATTTTAATTTATTCCGAAGGCCCATTTGTTATTTCCCTTGTAATCGGCCCAACCCGAAATGATTTCCATTTTGCAGTTTTTTTTTTTTTTGAGTTGCTCCATTTAAAAGGATTTGGTGCCCTTCCATAAGTCAATTTGACATGAAATTTTGCATGGTTCCTCGTAAAAATACGAAAAATTTAACTGCTACAAAATTTCCATTTTTAGGACATTTTTGATAATTAATTACAAGGGTATCACAGGCGCATAACGGCATCCCTTCATAATTAATTAATTTACTGTCCCCTGTTTTAGGAATTTCTGCATATCTTCTTTCATGCATCATGACTACTTGTCAGAGTGTTTTGTCTGGTTGCTGTTATCATGGTTCTTTGGTTTATTTGCGGAATAAAATTTATTTTATTTATTCCAGGGCTTCATGCAGCAGAATTTGGAGGCAAACAAGGGGTTATTTTGCAAAAATCAACCCCAGCTTTTTACCCCAAAACCCCTCAGCAGTACCCTCTCTCTCTTTTCTTCTTCCCACTTTCTCCTCTACTGAAAATATCCCATTCTCTTCTCTCTAAACTCTCCAAGTTCAGACCTTAGAAAACCCTCCACGAAAAATACATAAAATCATTCTAAAATCTGGCAAAAATCGGAATTGAAGGGAGGAAGGCAAGGAGAATACATGCAACCCATCTATTTTCGGATTTGAGTGCTTATTGGTTAGTATTTCTTTGAACCTTGAATCATTTCGGTTTTGAGCAATTTCTGAAATTTGGAGCTTGAATCAGGTTTAAATTAAGTTTTTCTCTTGGGATTAGTTGCATGTGAGACACTAGTAGTTATATTTAGTGTTGTACTGTATTTTTTCTAAAATTTTGGTTCCATGCAAAAAGGGAATTTTTGTTCTAAAACGAATTTCTGAATTATTTTAGTAATTTCTGAAAAATGTAGTTTGAAACCAGGTGGAGAACTTAAATTTCTTGTTGATTTAAGTTAGTAGTATACTATAGTAGCTGCATTTTGAGTTTGGTTTGATTTGGTGAAGTTTAGAGCATTTTAGCTCTTGGTTTGGTTGAAAAATAAGTTTCTGCATCTAACAATTCGGTCTGGATTGTTCTAATTCGGTCCGAATTGGTTCCTCTGGATATTTCAGCTTCTACAATTCGGTCCGAATTAGTCTAATTCGGTCCGAATTGTTCCTTCTGAGAACAGATTTTCTTTTGGCCATAACTTTGTCATCTGGAGTCCGTTTTAGGTGATTCAAAGCCCTTTGGAAAGCTCTTGAAGAGCTCTAAAACCTCATAAAGTCCTTTGATACATTAGAGATCAGAAAAATATGGTTTAAACCCTAAATTTACTTGTACAATCATTGTTTGCGTCTAAGTCGTGGTAAACCCTAACCCGGCCACATAATGGGTCTTAATTGGAGTTTGTATTTAGTTTTTCTTGCTTTTTTTACTTGTTTCTTGTGTTCTTTACTTGAGTAAGTACTTAGAACAATTTATTAATGTAGATTTGGATAAGGACGTATCGGGACTCGAGGAGGCCGATACTACCGGTGGTAATTAGGATTTGCTTGTCATTGCTTGTGTCTACTTGTGTTGCAGGTGCGGATGTTACACTTACTCTGAATCTGCATCTTAGGAATTTAATTCTGACATTGCATCATGTTGAATTGTTCATTCATTGTATGCATATTTGTAATTGTATCATATGTTAATATTATTATTAATTGTTATACATGATGAATGGTTACCGATTGAATGACTTCAAAAGGTCTGTGCTACTTGTATGAATGAATGGACATTGGTTGACTCGAGGACGGAGTCATGACCCGTTCCTTGAGCCCCGAGTGATAAGCGCTTTGATCCGGTATTCTGACGATGTTCTCAACTTGTGGTACTGTTTGAAATTATGAATTGTCTGAATTGTAGTAATCTGAGTCTACGGACTATAAAATCTGAGTCTACGGACTATAAAATCTGTGAAGGAAGTCGTAATGATTTATAACCAGACTTGCATGCTATGTGTTGTCCAACTCGAGCCGGTTTCTGAAATGCCGTCTTGTAATTGAAATCCTTATTGAAGGGACATATTTACCGTGCTCATGATGCATTGCATGATTTAACTTGAGAGGTTGATTGAACTAATTGATATGTATATTGTTATATTATCTGTTTGTATAATGAAATGTTGTTTTTAACTCAGTCAGTAGTTAGTTCCTAATCATGTACCTTTAGGGTTTGTGTGACTGGAACTAAATACCGCACTGGGATAATTTTTATAATTATCTCACTCTCCACTTTGTGGGTTCCAGGTTGTAGACCGAGCGGGAATCGAGTTGTAGACTAAGCCATCTACATTTTGAGTAGAAGCATGAAGCGTGGGATTTCTAAATGATCATTTTGTATAGTTAACTTGTACTTAATTTATTGTAAAGCTAACTGATGTTACATGTACAAGTTTAACCAGTTGAAACTTGCCATATGCCAAGATGTAATTAATACTTATAAACCCTTATATATTTATTTACATTTAGATTTGTGATGCTTCATGCAATTAACTTAGAATGTTTTGCGATATGTAAGCCTTGCGGATGCGTGAAGGTAAGCACGTAATTGCGGCGGGCCGTGGTACTCCGTGACTTCGATTTCGGGATGTCACAGACACATACTTGTGGAGATCTTCCAGCATTTTGTTGGTTGAAGTGTGTGAGAGTAGCCTAGTTTGGCAAATCCACAAACTAGTCTAGTTCGCGCGCAACCAAACAAACTCCGAACTAGAATAAGATCTAGTTCCCCTCCTTGTTCTAATTCTACCAAAATCATGAAACTAGAACTAGTTTGTTCTAGTTCTTGTTCTAATTCACACCATTTGCCAAACATAGCCTATGGGGCAAATTGACAAAAAAAAATGTGGTCTAAATTGTTTGTTTCAAAGTTTATATGAATTTTAAATTAAAATTTATTAATATATATTTAATCTAAGTTGGACCGATCGCGAAAAATAGTATAGTTGTAGTGTGTCATGGTTATTACATGAAATCTGGAGTCAGTTATTCCTTCATCGCTTCTTTTGTCTTTCTTATGTGACGTTTGGAGAGCTGATGAGAAGATTGTGGATTGTTATTTGTTCTCTTTTGATAAGTACTTATTAAAATTATTAATAATTTAATTTTTAATATAAAATCTGCTAAATTTATTTAAAATGTTAATAATATTCGAGTATGTTGACTACTAAAATATCTTACAACTATTTTAAATTTTGTAATTTAATTGTAGAAAATCATATGGACATTTTTTTAATTCTTTTTGAGTCAGGGATGGCAAGTGCCTCCCTTGCCCGTATGTGCCCATTATGGACAGATCTAGTAGAGTTCAAATGATAGACAATGTCATAATATTTTTAATTGAATAATACCTCTATATTTAATTAATATTTTTCAATGTCTTGTATGTATTATGTTGCCAAGACACTTCATATTAATTTCAATAAAAAAATATAAAAAAAAACGATTCTAGTGTTGACCCCCGTAAGTTATAATTTAATATTTTTAATTAATTATTATTTTATTCATTCATATGATGCATGACATTCAATAAAAACATAAGCGTGCATTTCCCTGAATGACATAATAAATCCCAAATTAAAATAATAATAATAATAATAATAATAATAATAATAATAATAATAATAATAATAATAATAATAATAATAATAAAGACAATGCATCAACGTCCTAATTAAATGGTCGCTCACCAAATTGACACATAATCCAAAAACAGTGGGTCCCAAAACCACATGATCAGGTATTAGCTAACATGTACATGTGTATCTCTATACGCAGTATTCACTCAATTTCGGATCCCTCGTCGCTGGAATAAAACCCTCTGCAAATTTTAATTCAAACTAATTTGGATCCAGATTCCGCCAGCTCGGATTAAACGTTTGCTCCAGAAAAACAAAGTCAGGTCAACAAATTAGAAAGGATTTTAATTTCAAGTTGCCAAGTTATATGTTTATTTGAATTTTCTAACGAAATTGATCGAACTAAAAAAAGAAAAAAGAAAAAGAGGCTGTCTTCATTATTTGTAGCATTATCAACTTTGAGCAAATTTAAAATCGTTTAACTTCCCATTTATTTTATTGACTTTTTTTTCAATAGATGACTGAATGCATTTTAAATTGTATCGAACTTGTTACTTGATAGACACCAGACTTTAATGTAACTGGGAAAAAATGTACAAATACTTTTATGTTGTTTATCGAATTTGATGCAACTGATAGAAGAACCAACTGATGTATTGTAAGTTCCCCCAGTTCTGCACTTCTGCTTTGGTGCTTCAGGCTCAAAAAATTGATTAGACATCCATCAATTTTCTACTTTTCTTTTTCAAAATTACACTGCTATTGATCCGCGATCAGACCAATTTCAAATAACACAAAATTCAATATACAAACTATCTAAATTAAAATTATTTGTAACATTACTTTATTTGGCTATTATAATTATTTTTATTAATTGTTGTGGTTGCGTGATTGTCGATATATCTTTCCGTTAAATACATCATTTCACTACAATTACTTAAGAGGAGGGTTCCGATGCCACCAGTTCAGGGCGTCACAAAATGTCACAATTTTACTTTTTCGAAACGGAACAGAAGTGGAGGGAAAAATGGATGCGTTTTCAGAAACGAAACAGAAACAAAATGTGATTTTGTCAACGTTACCGAAATGAAACGGAACGAAACACGAAAATGAGCAGATTTCAATGGTAAATGGTGAATGGAACAGAAGCGAAATAGAAAAATTGTTTCGTTTACTGAAACAGAACGAAAGCGAAAGTGTATTTTTGTTTCGTTTTTGAAATGGAATGAAAACAGAACGGCTCTGTTCTCTGCTCGTTTCCCACGTTTGACATCGCTAATTGATACATACACCTGCCAAACATTTAAAGTGGTTCATTAACATTGCACTATGCTTAATTGTCCTATATGTACTATCAACATGTAGCACTTTATAAAGTCCCCACTTTATTCATCACAATAGTATCATCATTGTTTGCTCTGTGACTCTTTGATATTGAAAAAAAAAAAAATGTATGTAAGAATAGACTAGATACGAAGCCCTCAAAATTTTCTTGCCCTATTCCTTAACTTTTTTTGTTAACAAGATATTTTGTGATTTATCTTAAAAAAAAAAAGATATTTGGTAATTTATTTGAATTGTTTACACGAAACAGAGATTCTCATTTTTAAATAATAATGCTTATCTAATTTTACATGAAAATGCGTATATACCTTTGCGCATAATTAAGCAATTTACTGACATCCTCAAATTACAACTGTTTTGACGTGGTAGGACCGAACGTAAGAGCTAATTAAGTACCTTATGTATAAAATAACCGTCAGCATTAGCGGATTTAATTAGACAACTAAATCAATGCGGATAAAAAAATAAAGATAGATACATTATTTCAGTAGATTTTTAAACCTACACAAATTAATATTAATACATTAAATTGATCTTAAAAAAATGAAGAAAAATACTATACATATTTGAAATTAAAAACAACTGTAGCCTGAACATCGTCTCATTATAAAGAACACACCTGATTACATAACGAAAAAAAAAAGAACAAAGTAATTCCACGGTTTAATCACTACACTGCAAGTCGCATCTGTGTACAAAATTTCAAACTCTACTAATGATGCACCTTCAGAAAACATCAGAATTTGGTCGCAGGTTATTGCGATCCCAATCATTACTTTTACTTTTAAGACGAAATAACCAAAAAGCGTCCCTAGTAACTACTAGCCTTATTTGTGGCGGGAAAGGAATTCAAGGGGCTACAACGCGGGAGAAGAGAATCGACCCCACTCAGTCACGCTCCAGGGAGCCTCTGGGATCCCGCCACGTCAGCACAGCGCAGGTTTACTCCGACGGTAACCTTACAACGCGGTCATTGGATCCCTGAGTATTTGACTGGATTGGCCTGAGTCTGTTTTGCCTGAGCTGGCATCTGCCACACAACTAGGTACACCGTGGCCACAGTAAGGATTTTCAAATAGACCCGGTCTATAGATAATGTTTGTACTCAATAAATTAAATATTCAAAATTCTAATTCTAGTAAAGATATATTATAAAAATTATTCTGGTACCATGAATATCTTGGATCAATTAGAGTAATTTTAGTTTCATAGTAATAAAAAAAATTGATTTCAATTCTCTGAAATATTGATTTCTGGTCTATAGTCTGTGGCTCCGAGTCCACCTAAAAAATTATCGTTTGCCAGACAATAAACACCATCCATGTGAGCAATGGCAATACAGTAAATAACTCGAATTTCGAGTGCAAATATATTCCAATAACGTCCAGAATTGTAATCCCTTGTTACAAGCACCACATGCTACTTCGACCTCTCTCTACTCCACTGGGAACTCCTCGCTATTCTCTGAAGAGAAACGCTTCAGGTACTTGTTTTCTCCTTCAATTTTCTTCTCAAACAAGATCAAATCCAGATCCTGATCTATTTTCTCGTCGATTTTCACCTGATAGATTGTAGTTTCGTTCTCTATTTCTCATTCGTGCAGATTTTAGCGGAGATTTCAGAGGAAGAGAGGAGAACGAGCTTGAGGTATGCCTTAATCTTTTGATCGTTATTCTTTTGCTAGATCTAAGTTGAAATGATTCTGTCTTGTTTTGATAGGAGAATGAATTGTGATTTCAGAATCGTCTTAATTGAATTGTTTTGTAGATGATCAAATTTTAGTAATTTTTTAGCAATTTTTCGGTTTCTACTGGTTTCATAATCAGGTCATGAGTTTTTCAATTGTAGTTATGAAATCGTGCGATTTGAAGTTTACTTTACCTCTACAGTGATTTCTCTTTGATTTTGATAGGATATAAATCGTCAATTTGTTTTTATTGCGTCTCTTTTAGTATTTATTTTTTGTCCTATTGAGGATCTAGCTGGGGTAGGTAATTGCTGAGGTGTACTACGACTCATTTTCTAAGCAAAAATTGTCTTGAATACGTTTGAAAGATTCATCTCTGTTGTTTTCATCTTAGGTAGCATACCTGAGGTCACTTTGTAGGTTCCCTTCTGAATCTTCCATATCCAGATTTTGATGTTTTATAAAGTCATTGCTGATGTTTGTCGAGAAATAACAAAAAGGAAATAGAAGGGAGAGAGTGACATACAGATAGTTTAAGGGGAATGTTGCAAGAATCATTATTTTCTGTTCAAATCTCAACTGCACAAGATCTTTTTCTTTGCTTCAGTATCAAAATTTACCATTTGAAGGAACTGATTGTTACATTAGAATTCCCACTCCATAATTGAGAGAATAATTGAAAGAACACTCCAAACTACCAATCCTCTGCTCATTCTTTTCCTTTCTGTCTTGTAAAGTCTGAATCAAGTTTTATTGCCATTTCATTCTCTACCTTATGTTAGCAAGTTTTCTATGCACTGTACCGACATTGAACTACATATTCCTTTTTTCGAGGTTTGTGCTTATTTTATTAATATTAATAATATTGCCATTATTATTGTTATTGTTATTGTTATTATTACTATAATGTTTGAATATTTATATTCAGTAGAAATATTCCAGAGTGGATTAAGTAATACCATCATAAATTGGCTGTACAGTTTGTTCATGCACATTGTATACACATTCTGACAAAGTTACAAACTTGTTCTTGTAGATTTCTTGGCAGTGGATTTATAAGCCAAATCAATAAAAGGTTCTAAGTGCTTCTTTAGGTGGTGAATTATCAATCCAAGGTTGTTACTTTTTCAACAATGACAAGGAAGCACCGAATTGAGCACTTTTTGTCATCCATCGTCGGAACCCACTTTCATTCTGATAGTTCTGATGTGCTCGAAAAGAAGAAAGGTAACTATCCTGCCATCTTCAATTAATTACTCTTAATTATAACATTCAATGCCTGTCATTTATTTAGATGCTATTGTATTTAGTCTTGTTGCCACTTCTTAAAATCCTGCTAAATTCAATTATTACACATTATAAACTGGGGGGTGCTTTTCTTGCTCATTGCATTGCAGGCATATATGAACAGAATGATGGTATTGGTTTGTCTTGATCATTTTCAAACTCCAATTAAGCCCTTTACAGCCCTTGATTGTAGACTTAAGCCTTACCCTGACTCTAATTTGTCTTAAACCATTATTAAAAGAATAAAGATTTGAAGCATCAAGTATACAAGAACAAAGAATAATATCTTAAACCACTCAACTTGCAGTTACCATGAATCAGTTCATTCTGGTCTTGTCACCTAATCTTTATTAACAACAATTAATTGTTCTATCCCTTTGACAGTCTCTGTCAATGCTTCTAAAAAAAACAATTAATTGTTCTAAAAAACGAATTATATGTAATACATAAAATTATATTACTACAGTTGCAAGTAACACCTTGTCATTTTTTTGTTTTTGTCTTTGCAGAAATAGAGAAGAATTTGGAGAAAATACTGAAACTTATCGGGGATGACACGAGTACTAATCCAGAATATTCCCTTGATTCAGTTCACAAATCAGAACTGTCTTCTCTCATAAAAGAATTTCATAGTGGTTATCAAGCCTTGTATGAAAACTATGACCATTTGATTGGAAAGTTGAAGAAAAATATTAGTCCCAAAAAGAGAGAAAATGGAAACCTCCAGTCGAAGCACAGTTCATCCAGCTCTGACTCTTCAGATTCAGATTTGGACGAAACTGCCCCTCTCGTGGCTAAATTGGAGGAGAAAGATGCGGAAATTAGAAACCTGGATAACAAACTGGAGAGTGTTTCTGGAGAAAATGAGGCACTAAAATTAGAAAATAATATGGTCAGAGAAGAGGTTAACAACTTTAAGAAAGAAATAGAGGAAAAGGAATTTGTTATTTCAAATTTGAAAACAGAAATTGAGAGTGTTTGTGGAGAAAATGAGGTGCTGAAATTAGAAAATAAGGTGGCTGGACAGGAGATTTTGAAATTTGGAAAGGAGGCAGAGGAAAGAGAATTAGCTCTTACGAATTTGAAAAAAGAAATTGAGAGTGCTTGTGAAGAAAATGATATTCTGAAATCAGTAAACAAGGAGGCTAGACAAGAGATTTCAAAATTTGAAAAGGAGGCAGAGAAAAGAGAATCTGATATTTTGAATTTGAAAAAAGAAATCGAAAGTATTCGGAGAGAAAATGAGTTGCTGAAATCAGAAAATAAGGATGCTAGGCAAGAGATTTTGAAATTTGTTAAGGAGGCAGAAGAAAAAGAATCAGTTATTTCAAATTTGAAAAACGAACTTGAAAGGATTTCTAGAGAAAAGGAGGTGCTAATAGTTGCACAAAAGGAGGCATTCAGCCAATTGAGCCAGGTCGAGAAAACATTGGAGGTTTCTGAAATTACAAATGATGAGCTGAAAAAGGAGACCTTGAAATTAAAAGAAGAATTAGAGGAAAAAGATTTGGTTATTTCAAATATGCAGAAAGAAGTGGAAAGGATGGAGACCATTGAAAATGAGAATGGTGCTTTACATGATCGGTTGAGAGTAATTTCTGAGGAAAATGAGGTATTTGTGCAAGCTTCAGAATCTGAAATAGATCAATTGAGAGTTGAGGTGTCAGATTTGAGCCAAAAAATTGAGGAAAAGAATGACCTAGAGGCTGATATGAACCGGCAACTGAATGATGCATATAGTGAGAAGGAAGCTCTACTATCCACAAATTCTGGGCTTTTGTGTGAATTAAAGGAAGCTAAGGATGACAGAGAGAGTTTGAGACTTTTGCTGGAACAGGCTAATGCAAATGTAGACGAGTTGGGTAGCAAATTGGTGAGTGTAGAGACTGAAAATAAGAACATGCAAGAGGAGATGGAGCGATTATGTAATAAACTGCACGAAGAAGAGAGCATGGTAGGTGAAATTACTCTAAAATGCAAGGAGATAAAGGATGAGAGAGAGAAGTTAATTGATGCCAATGGTGTTCTAAATGCAAAGTTAGAAAAAGAATTGACAGAGAAGGCTGAGTTAAAACAAATTTTAGAAATGCAAGAAAATGAAAATGCTTTGCTTGCAAGTACTGTAGAAAAGAGAGAAGTGGAGCTGCAGGGTTTGACAGATGAGAGAGACAAGTTGAATGCCATTAAATCTGAATTGGAACATGGAATAGATGGTTTGAGAGACAAGATTCAAGTATTGCACGGAGAGAAAGAGGGAGTGGAAGTGCACTCGCAGCATGTGGAAAGAGATTTAGAAGAGGCAACACTTGCAAATTTAAAACTTCAAGCAGGGATAGACAATATATCTAAAGAAAAGTTGAAAGTAGAAGAGGAGGTGAAATCAATTTTTGAGAAGTGCCTCGAAAACCAAGTCTTAGTTAAAAAATGGGAGGAGAGAATAAGGGGCAAAATTGTCAATCAAGAAACCCCTGTGGCTGACCTTGCATGTTTCTTCACAGAGCTAGTTTCTACTTGCAAGGAACTGAAAGATGCATACGTGGGTTCCATGGTGCATATTGCTACACTGGAGTCTCTCAACAGAGAACAAAGTAGAGAGCTGAATAGTATGGAAGAAACCTGTTTGAACCTTAAAGAAAAACTTGCTCTTTCAGAAGGTGAAACTGTAAAATTGAAGGTTCAACTTCCAGCTCTTGAGGTGCAGCTCAGGCTGGCAAATCAAAAACTTAGGATTACTGAAACAGAATGTAGATACAAAGAGGAGAGTTCGGACAAGTTGGTTGAGGGTCTGAACTCAAAAGTGCGAGATCTCGAGGGGAAAATGTCAAAAATGATAGCGAGACTTAGTTTTCTTGAGACCCAGCTTGTAGAAACAGAGCAAAATGCCAAGGTGGGAATTTCAGCCTTAGGAAACAGAATTAAAGAGCTGAAATCAATTTTTGATGAAAGGTTCGCCAGCTTTGTTTCACGGGTACTGGAGCTTAATGAGGAATTGAAGTTTTTGAAAAAGAATTTGGATGAAGAACTTTCTGAGAAGGAAAAAATGAAGAATAGATTGGTGGAACTGGAGAGTAGGATTAAGGAGGAGGAAATTGAGATAAACCTGAAAGATGAAGAGAAAAGGGAGGCGATCAGGCAGCTTTGCATGGCAATCGAGTATTACCGTGAGAATTGTGATCTTCTCATTGCAATTTCCCAAAGGACTCAGCGTTAGTTTCAGCAAATTGCATTTTAAATAGAAAGTTTAGTCTTTCTCATTGAGTCGGTATATAAATCATGTAATGCATGATAAATCTTGCTCTTTTTTTCTTTGCTCATTTTTAGATTTTACCTGTAGTTATGTTACTATGTTGTAGTTGTCATTACCTGTAGTTCCAAACATGTAGCGTGGAGCCAAAAGCAGGAGAATATATATATTTTTTTCAATGTATTTTTTGCTCTAGTAATTGGGGAGCTGAAATTTAAGCTTAGTAGCAAGATTCTGTTTTTGAGCTCGCAATGTTTGGCTGTTTTCTGGCTATAGTATTTTCTGAGAACATATTGCGGATGTCTGGGCTCTAGGTACGAATTAACTTTCCGAAAATCAAATTTCCATCAAATTTGAATTAACTTGTTGGCTTGTCATCAAGGCTATTTTTTCATGCGGCTGCTTGTACGTTTGCATTAAACAATCTTAATACAAATAGGTTTGGATGTATCTTGAATCTCTTATCTTTCAGAAGTGCATTGCATTATGAATTTATGACAGTAGCCAGTAGGTAGGAACAGCAAAATGACCGCAAGAGAAATATTTTGTTTGTTCATCTCTACACAAGAAGACAATACCCAAATAAATTTGTAACGACAATCAACAACTATCATTGGTAACAATCCAGGTGTATCCAAACCATAATAAAGTATTTAGACATTCAACAAACGATGGTATAAGATGCACTTGCATAACTAGTTTATAGAAAAATGAATATATATGACACAATCAGCCTTGTCATGAAGGCAGACGGAAAATAGAATAGCACGGTGAAAAGGTTATCCAATACCAGATATCTAGTATCTACAGTATACTGAAACGGATTAATAAAAAATAGATACACCCCAATTTAATTTTTTTTATTGTGAATTGCAGCAGCTGTAAAAAGCTGTCGAGCCACAAATACAGCTTCAAAAACAAATTGCCGACTATTATCAACATCCAAAGGTCTCCTTCCCTTCTAGGAAAAGATATATATATATATGAATCTTCAAGTTGTCTTTTTAAATTACCGCACCACCTACAAAACTAGGAGTCAAAACCCTACAAAAAGTGAGGCCTGCTTTATCAATTAATCTGATATCCTCATCTCTACACCAAGCATATCCTTCACACATTCATATGTCACGAAAGCAATTGCAATGGAAGGAACGACCTGACCAAAGTAAAAAATAAAAAATACTGTCAGTGGACCCCTAAGATTAAAAATCCAGGAGTTGTAATATAAAGGAACATGTAGTACACCATGACTAAACTAAACTATATCTTTTCAATTTTCTTCGGGATCTATCGCATTGCTAAATCGTCATGCAACTTATCAGAATTAATCAATGTAACATCCAAAAATGAAACAAACAAACAACAACAACAACAACTAAGCCTTTTGTCCCAAAGAAATTGGGGTAGGCTAGAAAAGAAACCCAGCAAGAAATGAAAGAAGCAAATAAAATTACCTTTACAGAGTTAGGAATAAGACCCTTGTATAATGCGCCAAACCCCTCATGGCGAACGGTTTTCCTGAATGCATCAACCATACCAGTGTACTGAAGGGGCTCCTTGCCATCAGCACCAGTGGTGACAATTGACGCAGCATTGGTCCAGCCAACCATTTGCATGCGTCGGCGGATGACATCAAGCGGGTATGCCACTGTCTGGCCAACTGTGCCGGCAGTAGCACCACATCCCAGCTTAGTCACCACCCCCAACTCCTTAACATCCTCGTTAATTAATCCAAAAGGTTTCGACTGCAGGAGCCACTCTTTGAGTGACTCATAGACAGCAAAGTTTAGTCCTACATATGGAATCTGCACCATAAAGGAAAACAAAGCGATGATTCCTAGTACAAACTAATAGATTAAAAATACTAGTCTGTTTACTTTTAACGACCGATTACCTTTACATTCAAGAAAAGGAGAAAAAACTTATAGTGAAAAAGGAAATTGGGTGTCCTCATTCATTTTAACTTTCCTTTAGAATGCTGGTCGCAATCTTTTAGTTGTTTCAAGAGATGCATCCCAATAAATATGCAGCATTTCTCAATTCACAAAGAATCCACAAATGCTAATTAAGTTGGATACTAATAAGAATTTTATGGATAAACCTAATACTTTAACTGGACCACATAAATATGCATAAGTTGCACCAAATAGGATAAGAATAAGAATCTTTCATAGAAGGGCAATCTTTGCAATAAATTTTGTTTTCACAATTTTGGCCATTGCAAACTAGTAAAAAGGACATGGTCAATTATTGTTCCACTTTCATTTCAGGAGCCATAAAAATCATATATATAATTTTCTCTGCCCGAGAACTGCAATTTAGCAGTAATAATTTGAAAAATCCAATTCCAAACAATTGATCTCAATATATATAAACCATGCATGTATGGCAAAAATCATAAAGTATCAGTGCTCCTAAAGAGGAGGGCACCAGAAATAAACAACACATCCCAATTGGTTCATTGTAACCAATTAGGACTATTGATATATCAGCATTTGATGTCAGACAAAAAGAACATCAAAATTTACAATTTTTATGTGCGTGAACCATTCGTAATGTAAAATAAAAACTACAGTTCTGACTACATTAGGAACTTACAGGTTAATATTTTTAAGTGTGTGTGTGAGAGAGAGAGAGACAGACAGACAGAGAGATGTACCACTCCAATGACAGAAGGAAGCCAACCTCTATAGAGAGCACGGAAACCTTCTTCCCTGTACACAGTGCTTAATGCATGAAACATGCCTCTATACTGGTATGGCGACTTCTCAGTCTGTAAAATATGCAAACAGGAAAAAGGCAAATGCCACAAAATAGCATAAGAATGAAATTATACAAAGATTGAGAAATCGACTATATATAATAAATTTGAAAGAAGGTATACCATAATGCCTGGTATCTGTATGATGGTTGTTAAAGCCTTTAAATAAAGACACTAAACCAGGCAGGTATTAATCAGGTCAGTAAAACAATGCTTTAGAGTTTTGATCTCAATTACCTTCAGAAAACCTCATTTGGACAATTAGCCTCAACAGGCCAAGATAAAAAAAAAAATTGTGCCAAACATCTTCTTCGATGTACTAGGAGTCTAGGACTGCTTGTCAAGGGCTAAAAAGATTTTCAAAAAGAGTTTACCTGGACAGTAATCCGGCCACGAACCATGTCCATGGGATAAGTGGCAGACATAGCTATTATACCGGCACATGCACCAGCACCAAGCCGCAACAATGGAGTCAATTGGGCATCCTCTGCAATCATTCACAAAGTCAAACATATGGCCCTCTTACGCAATAAAACTAGTTTTATTCTGTTATATTTTATATCATATAATAATTGTTCAAATCTATCCCTAATTAAGCAAATCAGACAACAAGAATTCAAACCCTTGCATCAATTAGATTATCTTTAGGATACACATAGAACAGATATAGCTTATAGCTTAGAATATAAATGCAACAGATATCTTAAACCCTTGAAAAGAATAAAATATATAACAGCAAAAAGTAGAGTTCTATACCATTTCCACTTGTCTGCCGATAAAGCCACAAAATCCCTCTGTCAAAAATAAATAGCAAAGTAAACAATAGGAAGGAAAAATTGGTGTTTTTACTAGAAAATAATAATTAAGACCTGAAAGAGATGTTTATATTTGAACTATGGAGCTGCAAAAATAAACCTGGATGCTTCTTCGTAGCTGAAGAATTTGACAGCTGAGTTTGGTACAATTCGGGCACAATTGGTACCATTTCCCTTGAAAAGGCCTCTGAGTCCCTCGGTTCTCCAAATGTACTTAAGGCCTTGAATTGTACCATTGTACTTAATATTGTGGGGATTTTGAACCTGAAAAGATACAATCATATGATTGAGGGATGAACATGGCAGAGTTAGCAGGAGAGAAAGAGAAAGAGAGGAGAGTGATCATGCAGTACCTGGAGCAAGATTTTTAGCCGTTCAAGGGGAGCTACTGCAGTACGGGATCTGCATCAAATAAAAAGACAATTATATACAACATTTAAATTTTTAAATAAAACAAAATGGTACATGGTAACATTGGTTAATGGGCTATTTTTTGTAAAATTTTACATAAAAAAAAGTACATAAAATTTCATTTGCATAGGACTTGAAATATTTACATTGATTTGATTTGTCTTTTTTAAAAGAAAATATAAAAAATAATTCCGAAGAGAGATAAGTACTTTTCGGCATAAATGGGCAATAAAGTATCATAAAGGATAATAAAGTGCATGTAAGTGACACAAAACAAGAAAACAATGGAAAAGGCCCAGACAACATGCATCCGATTAAATATAACAAATTGGGAAATAATAACTTGGTCAGGGAATTGAGGTGCATCACAATCAATTAGCCCCATATTATAAGATAGGCAAATTGAAATTGATCTCTTGAATGACTATAAGTGATCTTGCACTAACACTTACTTTATTATTTGTCTATGCACCAAACATTTGGAAAATTCAATCCCTAATTCGCACACACCATTCTTTATTAAAGAGGTAAAAAGGCCCTTGCAACAACACCACAAAACCAAAGAATCAATTTTTGCCACACAACTAGACAGAACTTCCATGGACTATTTTCCACAAAATCCCACTTTAAACATGACGTGTACCTATCACCTTAAATTTGATTTCAATCACTAACAACTGACATCACCTTGAAAACCTGGCTCTATGAGAAGAATTAACAATTGGCCAATTAATTAGCATACCAAATATGGTATGAAATAGAAGGATATGATAACTAAAGGAAATGTTAACATAGAATAGAAGGTACCCACTTTCAATGATATGTTAACATAGAAGGTACCAAAATGAAGGGAGGACAATAACTTCAGGATGATGCTTTCTCTACACCATTTACTAAATCAAAATTGCAATTACACCCATTTTCAATCTCAAGTGTGCCATTAGTAGCCAAACAAAACCTTTTATTAGAATGCTTACTTAACCATACAACTCCTCACTAAGATATTCCACATTTCCACCTGTAACAATCTAAAGTGAATTGCAGGGATGCAAAAAAAATAATTCACGGATGATTCAAATCAATTTCCAACATCCTTTCTCCATTCCCACTAGAAAAACAAACTTTTCACTATTACCATAACTCCCAAAAATCAAGCATTTTACGATTTATAGTAAATTAAACCATACAAGACAAAGACACCAAACAAACCCAATAACAGAGAAACATAAAGAGATACAAAAGGAGAGAACAAAAAAGAGCTTACACTGCACCAGCGACACCACCAGCGAAGAGACTCTTGCAAATGCTAACAATAGCGTGTCTCTGTTTCGCCTTGGCTTCCTCCGCGAGATTCACGAAGCGCGACACGGCAGTCTCGCCTGTGCTCTTCCCCACCACATCCTCCGACGCCATTCCAAAACCCTAGTGGCGATTGCTCCGATCGGGGATCGGATCGGACTGGACTGGATTGGATCAAATTCCTTATGCTATTGCTTGCTTTGGTTTGTTTTTTATGTTGTTTTGTTGGGTTGTTGTTTCTATGAACGGAGGTTTGTTTGGGGTTATTAAACAGGGGTTTTGGTGTTTGTAGGCAGGAGAGGAATGGAATGGAATGGAAGGAAAGGGAAGAAGCTTGGTATCAGTGGCGGCTCTCCATTTTTATTTTAGAAAAAGAGAGAGAGAGAGAGAAGAGAATGAGTGGGGGAGCAGAGAAGACTGTGATTCGCCTCCCAAATTGTTCATTCTCAAATGCACTTGGTGTAACACTTAGGCCCTGATCATAATGTTTTTTACATGCGATTTCATTTCAATTAATTTTCAGAATTTCGTTGGATCTAATTACATGAAAATTCCAACCAAATGACATGAAATGAAATGAAATCCCATGATAAAAAATGGGATGTTGATCAGAGCCTTAGATAGACGAATGGTGTAATGAAAAATATTTTTTAAGTTCTAAATTATAGTTATTGTTTATTGTATTTGACAAGTTATATTGGCGGATAGAAATTTAATCATATTCTCATATTTTTCAGTGTCAAAAAAATTTAAAATGTCTTTTTAATATTCTCATACTTAATTAACATAATATGCATTAATAGAAAAATGTATGATATATAAAATTTATCTTCAAGTCGGAATCTAAGAAAAGAAATTTTAGTATTATCATCATATCTTTAGGTATTTTTGTATTTGTCAAGTTTCTTATATTGGTCAACTCAATTAAATGTTAGAGAGTTATATTGAAGGAGAAGTGTTGGGGATATTAGATTGCAACTTATTTTATGTGAAACCGTGGAGTAAAATAAAAGTTGGATTATGATATACGTTTTTTTTGTAAATAAGGTCCCTCCTAAAGTTATATATGCATATAATAATTTATAATTTATTAAAACTCTATGTATTGGAGAATAAATTATCAATGAAAAAAAAACCCTATACATATTAATACTTGCCAAGATAAAATAGCCCATCCCAATTTATTTGATTTACCCTTCCCTCTTATCACCATTAAGAAAATTTAGTAAATGAAAAGTTTACATTACAAAATGCAAGAGACAAAATATCGACTTAAATTTACATAAACTTAATAAAATAATTACTGTATTTCATTAAAAATGATAATATAAAATCTAGCAAGCTCAATACATATATATCTAGAGATATGTACATTTTTTTTTTTATGATGTACATTTCTGTTTTGTGATCAACATTCGAGTGACATATATGAAGTTTAGTATACCCTGCTTAATTAATGCTAGACCACGCCTAAACTCCTCTTTTCATATTTGATTAAGAAAAACTTTCCCTTTGCTTGGCGTCCCGAGGCCAGGGGAAGATGTGGATCAGACTTCCTGAGAAACCAAAACCTAGAGATATTACCGGATCCGGGTCGGGTTATCCTACAACACATCTCGGGTAAATACGCTTATCAAAACCAAGAATAATTATGTTATGAGAAGTCGGAATGAATAACAAGATACTATATTTGCAAGTCAACATAAACTGATGGCTATAAGTTGATATTTGCCTATATATTGTACTCAATGAGGGTTTATGATGTTATGGGTTTGTATTCATCCATACCCGACCCAAAATCACACGTGTAGAAAGATCGTTTCAACATTATCCGATTTGTGGGAGAAAATAAGTTTGCTTGTGTCGGTATTCTGCCGTTCTGCCAAGTGGCGCAATGCCACTTGATAGAGACTTCCGTTTCCTTCAAATAGAAAATAGTCCTCCTAAGAAAATGAAATTAAAAAAATAATCATCGGATAATGTTTTCATTTGTTTTTGAGTAATTTTCTTTTCCCTTTCTGGTCGAGCATGTTCCAAAATTTTCTTTTGCTTTTAACTATTTTATTTCCTTTTCTGGTCAAGCATGTTCATTTTTCATATTTAATTGTTACGAACAATTTGCTATCACTGACAATGCAAAATAAAGGCACCTGTGAAACTACCAATATTTCGAGCTAATGAAAGATGAAACATATGATAGAATGTCTAAAACTAAACTTTAGTAATTAATAAAATTAGAGTAATCGACAATTCATAGCTTACGCTTGACAAAATAAATTTGTACACGATTCGCATTTGATAAAAAAAAAATTATATGAAGCTCGCATTTGACAAAAAATAATAATAAGTATTATTTACAGTCAATCTAGTATATCATTATTGACAGTTTTAATCAATTCTTGTATATTGTAATAGCTTAAATTTTGGAATAACATGATTTTCTAATCATAGTGTTTGTCTTCATAAAGAATTTGAAACTATGAAACCCGCCCCCTGTCTTTATTTATTTTTTTTATCTCACCTTTTTATGTTGCATAATCCGTAGATAATACATATCGAAACTATCCTCTATTCATTAGATATAAGCAAAAAGAATTGATATACGTGCATAATCCGTAGATAATACATATCGAACCTATCCTCTATTCATTAGATATAAGAAATAAGAATTGATATACGTGTTTATTCCCTTCATTTGCTTTGCATTGTGTTCTTTTTTTTTTTTAATACTTGCACGGTATTAATTTTTCTAAAAATTTGCAAGTTCCATTATTTTCTCGGAGGCAGAAGCGACAAGTTAAACTCGAAAAAAAAATTTATTACAAATTCTTAGCTCTAATTCCTAAACGAAACATATAATTTATCAAAATATCGAGATAAAATCTTTCAGTTTGAACTGCACTTTGATTGAAATAATTGTATTAAATTTTAAAACATTAATGTATCAATAAGAGTCGTTTTTCTAACAAAAAGAGGATGACTGCCCTTTTTTTTTTTTAGTCCTTTAATGGTTTTAAAAGAGGTTGACAATCTTAAACGGCCTATTTGGTTTTATGGGCTCGGCAAGGCTTTAAGCGGACAATTGTTACAAATTAGTAGGGGTGAAAACAACGACTATTTTAACTGTTAATTCGTTTCGTTTCGTTTTGGACGAAACGAAACGGTTAAAGATTTCGGTTGCGTTTAAAAAATGAAATGGTTAACAAAGCAATGAAACGGTTTCGTCCATGTGTATTTTTGTGATTTCGATCGTTTTGAATGTTCGTCCAAAATGAAACAGTTAATGAAATTGGTAGCCAGTTTCGTCAACGAAACGAAACGGTTAACGAAACAGTTAAGTTTCGTTACCGTTTTAGACGTTATGCATGTACGCAAATTAGAAAACGGGTGCATAACGCAAATTAGAAAACGGGGTGAATCGGGTGATTATCACTTTATAAATTTTTGGATCAGAAAAAATTATTCTTGTGTTTCTTTGAACTAGCCTACGCGCCCACCCAATGTGTGGGTAAAATTTTAAGAGTGTTAGTTACTGCTTTGTGATTTTCTTTGATATACTCTTGATTGATTTATATAGTTTGATCAACATAGAGCTTAACAGTTTAATACCCAAATAACTTCAAAGGTAACATTACTATACAGAGATATTACACAAGACACCTATAGGTGCAGGATACTCAAGAGCAGTAGCAATAGGAGATAATAATAGCTAGCTATCCAGAGGCAACTGTGCTTTCCATGGTCCAATTTTTCTTGTACAATAAATAAAAGCATTGTTGTTAGAAGGTCGATCAGCAAGAACTCAGTTTGACAGTCCATATTTTAAATCTTTCCTATATAAAAAAAAAAGTCTAACTTTGAAAAAACCAGATAAGGTTTGTTATTTACTCTATCAAAATGTAGAAACCTTTATTGTTGAAAAACATAGTTTGACAAGACGTCCATGTTTTTGCATATTTCTTCTCCAGTGGCCTTGTTGACGATAACGAAAGCAGACTGGCCCTCCAGTTAAAATTGATAGTTGTTAAACAACCTGCTTAGGTCGATTATTAAAGCATGTAAATTTTCATGACCTGTTTACCAACAAAATGGAACAACCAGAAACCCTAACAAATATTTCTTATCTTTTTTCAAAAATAAAAAGGAAATTCCCATGACGAGTGAGAATAACACATTTAAAAATTAGCGAGTAAATTGAGTAGCATATTTGGGCAGCGCCGCCGTCAAGGAGAGGGAGAAAGAAGAGGGTTGGTTCAAATGATATTTCAATAGGAGAACAAACCGTAGCTTTGTTTGGAGGAGGGGGCACGGCACACTTCCAGCGTGTTTGATTTTTTGCAAATAAAGTGCGGAGGAAAAATGGAAAGATATGCAAGCAAATTGGGAGAGCAAAGGGCCGAAATTTTTGAATGTAGGAATTAGATTAATTAAAGTTACAGCCTTAGGAAGATGCTCTTTAGAATTACAAAAATAGGAATGAAGTTATTGATTTCCGTGCGGACCATGCATATGCTTATCGTCTTGTTTTATTATCCTTTCATCAAGTCGTTTGTTTTTTTTATTGTTTCAACCCTTTCTAAAGTTTTTTCCAAATCAAATTTTATGAGAATACTCAGTAAAATATAAAAGTTCCATGGTATAATTTTTTTTTAATTACAGGCTATGTAAATAATTTTAAATAATTCTTCAAATGTTTAGGATATTATTTGCTTTATAGAATTTTAAAGATAACCCAATATGTATAATTTGTACATATTTATGAACATGTTTGGACACCAGAAATATTTTAAAATTATTATATGAGATCCGTCAAAGAAATTTTAGGGAGTTTATAATTTTATGAGAAATCATAACGTAGAACATTTCTATGTTTCATCCAATTTCAATTAAACAATTTAACAAGAAATGCTACAAATCAATAAAATTTTCCAAATCATTGTGTTCACTCAAAATAATCTATAAGGCTTTCATCAAAATAAATTGTACATAAGATTTCATTTCATTAGAATTGATTTCTAAAGATTTCGTTGGGTCTAGTAACATAGAAATTCCAATTAATTAGATTACATCAAATTCGTTCATTTTGATAAAAAAAAAATTTCTAATGAAATGAAATTTTGTGTTAAAAAGAAATGATTCTAATCTGGGCCTAATATTTTCTATGTCCTAATTAACACGTTTGTAATGATGCACAAATATATCCAAATATTTGTGGTTCAAAATTTCATAATCCAATAATGCTCTAAAATTTTCAAAACTAATTTGAAAATTTCTGTCGGACTCTAATTAAACATTTTATATGAATGCATTCTTTATATTTTTCTTAGAATGCTCGCAAACATTTCATAAAGAAATAATATTTGAAAGTCCCACACAATTATAAAAAATAAAGTATATGGAACAAACAATCGGGAATACATCTCTTCCCCGTAAACCAAGGAAAAAAGAGAAAGAATAAGATCTGTGTCCATCCGTACAAATTCCATTCCTATTTTCGTACAAATAGGATCTGCATTCCTACACCCGTATATTAAATTCATATAATTCCTATATAAAAAAATTTCGTGCAAAGGGAAAAAAAATGCGAGCAAAAAAGTAAATCTGCCCAAGCGGAGGATCGAACCCAAGCAAATTAACGGAGAAAATTTGTTAACAATCTATTACCAGCGACCAGACACTTTCAGACCAAAGAGTCTGACTCTTTATTAGAAATACAAATCTAAACCGCACATCATATCAAATTGCACAGATCAATGGTTTATAATTGATGTTAACACATGTTTCCACCCCTAGTGGTTGGAATTCATGACCTTTCTATGGCTGTTTTTATAAGTAGTATAGATGAGTGGAGTAAGATAAAGGAAATTGATAACTGCTATATGTAATTTTGTCATCTCTTGCCATCGTTAAACAGAAAGTGAACAAATAAAATAGACAAAGTGAACATATATAGTGATCAAAGTGAACACATACAAATAAATAAGTTAAATAAAAATAAGTTGAATGTGCACATAAAAATCTGAACAAGAGATGATAACACTTATTTGTTTGTAAGTATTCACTTTGATCGTCTATATCGTTATCTTGTCTGTTTTGTGTGTTCATTTTGTGTTTAGCGATGATAAGGGATGACAAAACTAGAGATGACACTCATCATTTCTGTAAAATAAAATTCTCGGGATTCTAGATGGGTAGGCAGGCAAATAAAAATGGAGATTCTTCATGTATACTTAAGAAGAAAAATTGGATTTATTACTTTGTGTCGATCCTTAATATCATCGAATAAACAAGTTTTAATTTATTACACAATTCACACTTAAACTATTTTTGACCTACAAATAAAAGTTAGAGGAAAAAAATGTAAATACCAACTAAAATAGTTCATTACTGTCTAAGATTTATTAAAAACCATATTATTTTGTAGAGCCAGGGAAAAAAAATATATTGGAATCGACCTTTAAGAGACAAATATTGATAAATTGATGGGTCATCACCAGAATGTATGTAATCAATTCAGTAGATGATATATATGTATGAAAATATTTGATGGTCCATACAAATTTGGAATATCAATTCAGATCAGACGGTTTAAATCGACACTTGCCCGATTTTAATAACAAAGAGATTAGGCCAACATGGACCGTCTATTATGGGGTCGTTTGGATCGCTTGGGAATAAGAGGAATAGCTTATTTCTAGGCGGAAAGTATTGGAAAGTGTGTAACTTTGTGAAGAGTTTGGATTGTTTATAATAAAATTTCCGCCCGGAATTGCTTATTCCCCTTATTCCCAATGCATCCAAACGAGCCCTATGAAATTATATGCATTTCCAAGATATGCCATATAAGTACATATACATAATAATGTTCCCATACGTCACACCTTCCTACAATATTTCAGGTTAGAAGATAGCTTTCCAAATAATGAACAAAGAAATAAGGAAAGAACAGTGAATACATGTATTTTTTGAAACAAGGCTATTTATTTATAGAAGCATAAACTCACTCTTGGAAATAGAGTTTATCCCTCTTCTTTTAGGATAACGGCGAAACCACCGACCATTGGACTCTCATGTACGAGATATGAATAAAAAAAAATTAATAATTAATTTCCGGTTGAAAAATTTAAATCCACATTTTTACTGAAAAATATTATTTTTAGTAACTAGATTATTCAAATAGAGTAGTAATTTTGAAATATAAAATAATAAAAAAGTTATTTTCAATTGAGAAAAAGGCATTTTTATAACTAAAAAGTCACAATTATTTAAGGAGACAAGATTTTGATCAAAGAGCAAACACAATATTATTCCAGCAGTCCCATTTTTGCATCTCATCCATATCCTATTACAACCAAACAGGAAATGAGAGAGATCTTCAAAACAAAGGAATTCAGAATTATTTTATGATAAAAGAACCTTTAACATATCTAAAGGAGCCTACTCGCTCCAACATGCAATGGCTTTAATCACCTTGCTCCTCTTTTTGACCTTCTCCTTCCTGATTCTTCGCCCCATGGCCACCTTTTTCATCTGTCGACGGCTTCTCACCACCTCATTAATTTCATAAAACCTTGCACAGTCGGGCTGTTTCGGTGCGTTCTTTAAGAAGGGAAACATCATTACATGCCGGTCTAAGAGATGAGTGAAAGAAACAAGCTCATAGGAGTCATAGAGATGGCTCCCGCAGTCCCATACCGGGACCCGAAGCGCCTCTCTCACATCATTTCGCGGCTCTTCCATTTGAACCGAAAGGGGATTGCGTGAATGGTTCGTATTCAATTTTATAGACATGGAAAAATGTGAATTGGATTATAGGAAGGTAAATTGTTCGATGAAACTAATCGTCTAAATGGTTCCATTATTCATTGGTATATATTCATTGTGAATCGGAAGATAAAATTGTTAGAAGCCTACATCATTTCTGAAAAGGGTAAACAATCTTGATCAAAATGCTGAGCAATAATTTTAAAAAATTATAAAGGAAAGAAGACTAGGTGAGTCCCGTGAGTCCCCTCCGTAGCACTGAGTTGATGTATGACAGTATGAGCGCAAATTTAGGAAAGATGCGCTGGTCATCAAGACATCATTGTATTTATGATCGGCTCAAAAATAAACCACATCATTAAATATGCACTAGTGGGGCTTATCGAGCATACATGAGTTTTTTGTTAAATTAATTTTTTATTTTAGTTTTATAATTTATTTGTTTAAAAATAAGTTATCTACATATTTTAGTTTGTATAATTAAATTTTATTTATTTGCAACAGACTAAAAAAATTTGTCTAAATTTATGGATGGTTGTAAAATATTACCAAAGACACGATGTTTTAAAAATAATGATCTAATTTGTGTTGAAAATAATCGCATAGATTAGAGTAGTATATTGTTAATATAATTTTGATTGGTTTAAAATAATGTAATTACGCATATAATGTCCAAATAATTCATATTCTGAGCATCATTTGAGCATTTCAAACGATTCTGCATTCATTTTAAGTAATTTGACCACAATAATCAATATTTAAGCTCTCTATACTATTTAGAAATTGATTAAGATCTTACTTATTAAAAAAAATTGGAATATACAAAGTAATTAAGCATATAATGTGCAAATAATTCATATTCTGAGTATCAACCTTTTCTTATTTCATTCTAAGTTATTTCATCACAATAATCTATATTTAAATTATCTATATGGTCTAGAATATGACTCATATCTTATTTATTCAAAAAGATTAGATTATACATAGTAACTATGCCTATAAAGTGCAAATAATGTATATTCTAAGTATCATTTAAGCATTTCAACCGTTTCTGAATTCATTCTAAGTCATTTCATCAGAATGATCAACATTTAAACACTATATACGGTTAACACTATATTTCAGATCTTACTTATTTTAAAAAAAATTGATTATGCATAGTTATTATGCCTATAAATTGCAAATAATGCATATTCTGAGTATAATTTGAGCATTTCAATGGTTTCTTAATTCATTTCAAGTCATTTCATCAAAATAATGTACATTTATGATCCCAATACTATCTAGAATATGATTCAAATCATACTTCTTCTTCAAAAAAAAATGGATTATACACAGTAATTACGTCAATAAAGTGAATATAATACATATTTTGAGTACCATTTGGGCATTTCAACTGTTTTTTATTCATTTCAAGTCATTTCATCACAATAATCTATATTTGAACTCTCTATACAGTCTAGAATATAATTCAGATCTTACTCATTGAAAAAGATTGAATTATACCTATTAATTACGCATATAAAGTGCAAATAGTGTTTATTCTGAGTGTCATATAAGCATTTCAATCGTTTCTGCATTCATTCTAAGTCATTTCATCCTAATAATCTATATTTAAACTCTTTATACTACCTACAATATGATTCATATCTTATTTATTCAAAATGATTGGATTATACATTGTAATTACACATATAAAGTGGAAATAATGCATATTCGAAGTATTCAAGCATTTCAACCGTGTTTGAATTCATTGTAAGTCATTTCATCACAATAATCCAAATTTAAACTCTCTATATGGTCTAGAATATGTTTTAGATCTTATTTATGAAAAAAAATGGATTATGCATAGTAATTACGCATATAAAGTGAATATAATGCATATTCTGAGTATCATTTGAGCATTTCAACAGTTTCTAACTTCATTCTTAGTTATTTCAACACAATAATCTAAATTTGAGCCATCTATACAGTCTAGAATATGATTCAAATTTTACTTATAAAAAAAATTGAATTATACCTCGTAATTACACCTATAAATTGCAAATAGTGTTTATTCTAGGTATTATATGAGCTATTCAATCGTTTCTGCATTCTATAAGTTATTTCATCACAATAATCAACATGTAAACTCTCTATAATATATACAATATGATTCATATCTTATTTATTAAAAAATATTGGATTGTACAATGTAATTACGCAAATAAAGCGCCAAAAATGCATATTCGGAATATCATTTAAGCATTTCAATCGTTTCTGGATTCATTCTAAGTCATTTCATCACAATAATCTACATTTAAACTCCTTATAGAGTCTAATATATGATTCATATCTTATTTATTCAAAAAGAATGGATTATACATAGTAATTACGCATATGAAGTGCAAATAATGTAATTCTGAGTATCATTTGAGCATTTCAATCGTTTCTACATTCATTCTAAGTCATTTCATCAAAATAATCTACATTTAAACTGCTTATACAGTCTAGAATTTGATTCATATCTTATTTATTCAAAAAGATTGGATTACATAATAATTACGCATATAAAGTACAAATAATGCATTTCTGAGTATCATTTGTGCATTTCAATCTTTTCTGGATCCATTCTAAGTTAGTTCATCACAATAATCTACATTTATACTCTTTATACTGTCTAGAATATGATTCATATCATATTTATTCAAACAGAATGGATTATAAATGGTAATTATGCATATAAATTACATATCATGCAATTCCGAGTATCGTTTGTGCATTTCGATCGTTTCTGAAATCATTCTAAGTCATTTTATCGTAATAATCTACATTTGAACTCCTTATACAGTCTAGAATATGATTTATATCTTATTTATACATAAAGATTTGATTATAGATGGTAATTACGCATAAAAAGTGCTAGTAATGTAATTCTGAGCATCATTTTGAGCAATTCAATGTTTTCTGGATTCATTCAATGTTATTTTATCACAATAATCTTCATTTAAACTCACTGTACTGTCTAGAATTTGATTCATATCTTATTTATTCAAAACGATTATATTATACATATTAATTACACATATAAAGTGCAAATAATGCAATTCTGAGTATCATTTATGCATTTCAATCATTTCTGGATTCATTTTTTGACATTTTATCACAATAACCTACATTTAAACTCTTTATACGGTCTAGAATATGACTAATATCTTATTTATTCAAAAATATCGGATTATATATACTAATTACGCTTATATAGTGCAAACATTGCAATTCCGAGTACTATTTGAGCATTTCAATCGTTTCTAGATTCATTCTATGTCATTTCATCGCAATAATCTACATTTAAACTCCATATATAGTTCAGAATATAATTCAAATCTCATTTATTCAAAAATATTGGAATATACATAGTATTTACGCATATAAAGTGTAAATAATGCAATTCTGAATCATTCGTGCATTTCAATCATTTCTGGATTCATTCTATGTCATTTTATCACAATAATCTACATTTAAACTCTTTATACTGTCTAGAATAAGATTCAGATCTTGTTTATTCAAAAAGATTGCATTATACGTAGTAATTACGCATATAAAGTGTAAATAATGTAATTCTGAGTATCATTTGAGTATTTCAATTGTTTCAGCATTTATTCTAAGTCATTTCATCAAAATAATTTACATTAATACTCATTATTAAGTCAAGAATGTGATTCATATCTTATTTATTCCAAAATATTGGATTATACTTAGTAATTACGCATATAAAGTGCAAATAATGCAATTCTGAGCACATTTGTGCATTTCAATCGTTTCTGGATTCATTCTAACTTATTTCATCACAATAATCAACATTTCAACTCATTATACTGAGAAGAATACGATTCCTATTTTATTTATAAAAAAAAAATTTGATTATACATAGTAATTTCGCATATAAAGTGCAAATAATGCAATTCTGAATACATTTGTGCATTTCAATCGTTTCTGGATTCATTCTTACTAATTTCATCACAATAATCCACATCTCATTATACTGTGAAGAATATGATTCATATCTTATTTATACAAAAAGATTGGATTATACATAGTAATATCGCATATAAAGTGCCAATAATGCAATTCTGAGTATTATTTGAGCATTTCAATCGTTTCTGAATTCATTCTAAGTCATTTCATCGCAATAATCAAGATTTAAACTCTTTACAGTGTCTAGAATATGATTCATTTCTTATTTATTCAAAAAGAATGGATTATACATAGTAATTACGGATATAAATTGCAAACAATGCAATTCTGAGTATTATTTGAGCATTTCAATCATTTCTGCATTCATTCTAAGTCATTTCAGCACAATAATCTACATTAATACTCATTATACAGTCAAGAATGTGATTCATATCTTATTTATTAAAAAAGATTTGATTATACATAGTAACTTCGAATAAAAAGTGCAAATAATGCAATTGTGAGTACATTTGTGCATTTCAATCGTTTCTGGATTCATTCTAACTTATTTCATCAGAATAATCTACATTTCAAATCATTATACTCAAAAGAATACGATTCATATTTTATTTATACAAAAAGATTTGATTTTACATAGTAATTTCGCATATAAAATGTAAATAATGCAATTCTGAATATTACTTGAGCATTTCCATTGTTTCTGGATTCATTATTAGTCATTTTTTCACAAAAATCTACATTTTTACTCTTTGTACTGTCTATAATATGATTCATATCATATTATTCTGGAAGAATGGATTATAAATGGTAATTACGCATATAAATTACAAATAATGCAATTCTGAGTATCTTTTGTGCATTTCAATTGTTTCTGGAATCATTCTTAGTAATTTTATCCCAATAATCTACATTTAAACTCCTTAAACAATCTAGAATATGGTTCATCTCTTATTTATTCGAAAAGATTAGATTATACATAGTAATTTCTCATATAAATTGCAAATGAAGCAATTTTGAGTATCATTTGTGCATTTCAATCAATTCTGGATTCAATCTTAGTCATTTCATCGCAATTATCTACATTTAAAGTGCTTATACAGTCTAGAATTTGATTCATATCTTATTTATTCAAAAAGATTGGATTACATAATAATTACGCATATAAAGTACAAATAATGCATTTCTGAGTATCATTTGTGCATTTCAATCTTTTCTGGATCCATTCTAAGTCAGTTCATCACAATAATCTACATTTATACTCTTTATACTGTCTAGAATATGATTCATATCATATTTATTGAAACAGAATGGATTATAAATGGTAATTATGCATATAAATTACATATCATGCAATTCCGAGTATCGTTTGTGCATTTCGATCGTTTCTGAAATTATTCTAAGTCATTTTATCGTAATAATCTACATTTGAACTCCTTATACAGTCTAGAATATGATTTATATCTTATTTATACATAAAGATTTGATTATAGATGGTAATTACGCATAAAAAGTGTTATTAATGTAATTCTGAGCATCATTTGAGCATTTCAATGTTTTCTGGATTCATTCAATGTTATTTTATCACAATAATCTTCATTTAAACTCACTGTAATGTCTAGAATATGATTCATATCATATTTGTTGAAACAGAATGGATTATAAATGGTAACTATGCATATAAATTACATATCATGCAATTCCGAGTATCGTTTGTGCATTTCGATTGTTTCTGAAATCATTCTAAGTCATTTTATCGTAATAATCTACATTTGAACTCCTTATACAGTCTAGAATATGATTTATATCTTATTTATACATAAAGATTTGATTATAGATGGTAATTACGCATAAAAAGTGCTAGTAATGTAATTCTGAGCATCATTTGAGCATTTCAATGTTTTCTGGATTCATTCAATGTTATTTTATCACAATAATCTTCATTTAAACTCACTGTACTGTCTAGAATTTGATTCATATCTTATTTATTCAAAACAATTATATTATACATATTAATTACACATATAAAGTGCAAATAATACAATTCTGAGTATCATTTATGCATTTCAATCATTTCTGGATTCATTCTTTGACATTTTATCACAATAACCTACATTTAAACTCTTTATACAGTCTAGAATATGACTAATATCTTATTTATTCAAAAATATCTAATTATATATACTAATTACGCTTATATAGTGCAAACATTGCAATTCCGAGTACTATTTGAGCATTTCAATCGTTTCTAGATTCATTCTATATCATTTCATCGCAATAATCTACATTTAAACTCCATATATAGTTCAGAATATAATTCAAATCTCATTTATTCAAAAATATTGGAATATACATAGTATTTACGCATATAAAGAGCAAATAATGCAATTCTGAATCATTCGTGCTTTTCAATCATTTCTGTATTCATTCTGTGTCATTTTATCACAATAATCTACATTTAAACTCTTTATACTGTCTAGAATAAGATTCAGATTTTGTTTATTCAAAAAAATTGCATTATACGTAGTAATTACGCATATAAAGTGCAAATAATGTAATTCTTAGTATCTTTTGAGCATTTCAATCGTTTCAGCATTTATTCTAAGTCATTTCATCAAAATAATTTACATTAATACTCATTATTAAGTCAAGAATGTGATTCATATCTTATTTATTCAAAAAAAGATTGGATTATACATAGTAATTACAGATATAAAGTGCAAATAATGCAATTCTGAGTATCTTTGCTCAATTTCAATTGTTTCTGGAATCATTCTTAGTAATTTTATACCAATAATCTAAATTTAAACTCCTTATACAATCTAGAATATGGTTCATATCTTATTTATTCAAAAAGATCGAATTATACATAGTAATTACTCATAGAAAGTGCAAATGAAGCAATTCTGAGTATCATTTGTGCATTTCAATCGATTTTGGATTCAATCTTAGTCATTTCATCGCAATAATCTACATTTAAACTGCTTATACAGTCTAGAATATGATTCAAATCTTATTTATTCCAAAAAGATTGGATTATACATAATAATTACGCATATAAAGTGCAAATAATGCATTTCTGAGTATCATTTGTGCATTTCAATCTTTTCTGGATCCATTCTAAGTCTGTTCATCACAATAATCTACATTTATACTCTTTATACTGTCTAGAATATGATTCATATCATATTATTCAGGAAGAATGGATTATAAATGGTAATTACGCATATCAATTACAAATAATGCAATTCTGAGTATCTTTTGTGCATTTCAATTGTTTCTGGAATCATTCTTAGTAATTTTATCGCAATAATCTACATTTAAACTCCTTATACAATCTAAAATATGGTTCATATCTTATTTATTCAAAAAGATCGAATTATACATAGTAATTACTCATATAAAGTGCAAATGAAGCAATTCTGAGTATCATTTGTGCATTTCAATCGATTCTGGATTCAATCTTGGTCATTTCATCGCAATAATCTACATTTAAACTGCTTATACTGTCTAGAATATGATTCATATCATATTTATTCAAAAAGATTGGATTATACATAATAATTACGCATATAAAGTGCAAATAATGTATTTCTGAGTATCATTTGTGCATTTCAATCTTTTCTGGATCCATTCTATGTCAGTTCATCACAATAATCTACATTTATACACTTTATACTGTCTAGAATATGATTCATATCATATTTATTCAAACAGAATAGATTATAAATGGTAATTATGCATATAAATTACAAATCGTCCAATTCCGAGTATCATTTGTGCATTTCAATCGTTTCTGGAATCATTCTATGTCATTTTATCTCAATAATCTACATTTGAACTCCTTATACAGTCTAGAATATGATTTATATCTTATTTATACATAATGATTAGATTATACATGGTAATTACGCATAAAAAGTGCTAATAATGTAATTCTGAGCATCATTTAAGCATTTCAATGTTTTCTGGATTCATTCAATGTTATTTTATCACAATAATCTTCATTTAAACTCACTGTACTGTCAAGAATATTATTCATGTCTTATTTATTCAAAACGATTCTATTATACTAAGTAATTACACATATAAAGTGCAAATAATGCAATTCTGAGTATCATTTATGCATTTCAATCATTTCTGGATTCATTATATGATATTTTATCATAATGACCTGCATCTAAACTCTTTATACTGTCTAGAATATGACTAATATCTTATTTATTCAAAAATATCGGATTATACATATTAATTACGCTTATAAATTGCAAACAATCCAATTCTGAGTACTATTTGAGCATTTCAATCCTTTCTAGATTCATTCTATGTCATTTCATCGCAATAATCAACATTTAAACTCCATATATTGTCTAGAATATAATTCATATCTTATTTATTAAATAATATTGGAATATACAGAGTATTTACGCATATAAAGTGCAAATAATGCAATTGTGAATCATTTGTGCATTTCAATCATTTATGGATTCATTCTATGTCATTTTATCACAATAATCTACATTTAAACTCTTTATACTGTCTAAAATAAGATTCAGATCTTGTTTATTCAAAAAGATTGCATTATACGTAGTAATTGCGCATATAAAGTGCAAATAATGTAACTCTGAGTATCATTCGAGCATTTCAATCGTTTCAGCATTCATTCTAAGTCATTTCATCAAAATAATCTACATTAATAATCATTATGAAGTCAAGAATGTGATTCATATCTTATTTATTCAAAAAGATTGGATTATACAAAGTAATTACGCATATAAAGTGCAAATAATGCAATTCTGAGTACATTTGTGCATTTCAATCGTTTCTGGATTCATTCTAGCTTATTTCATCACAATAATCTACATTTCAACACAATATACTCAGAAGAATACAATTCCTATTTTATTTATACAAAAAGATTTGATTATACATAGTAATTTCGCATATAAAGTGTAAATAATGTAATTCTGAATACATTTGTGCATTTCAATCGTTTCTGGATTCATTCTTACTAATTTCATCACAATAATCCACATTTCAACTCATTATACTGTGAAGAATATGATTCATATCTTATTTATACAAAAAGATTGGATTATACATAGTAATATCGCACATAAAGTGCAAAAAATGCAATTCTAGGTATCATTTGAGCATTTCAATCGTTTCTGGATTCATTCTAACTAATTTCATCGCAATAATCTAGTCTTAAACTCTTTATAGTTTCTAGAATATGATTCATTTCTTATTTATTCAAACGGATTGGATTATACATAGTAATTACGCATATAAATTGCAAACAATGCAATTCTGAGTATTATTTGAGCATTTCAATCGTTTCTGCATTCATTCTAAGTCATTTCAGCACAATAATCTACATTAATACTCATTATACAGTCAAGAATGTGATTCATATCTTATTTATTCAAAAAGATTTGATTATACATAGTAACTTGGAATATAAAGTGCAAATAATGCAATTGTGAGTACATTTGGGCATTTCAATCGTTTCTGGATTCATTCTAACTTATTTCATCACAATAATCTACATTTCAAATCATTATACTGAGAAGAATACGAGTCATATTTTATTTATACAAAAATATTTGATTATACATAGTAATTTCGCAAATAAAGTGCAAATAATGCATATCTGAGTATTATTTGAGCATTTCCTTCGTTTCTGGATTCATTATGAGTTATCTTATCACAAAAATCTACATTTGTACTCTTTGTACTGTCTATAATATGATTCATATCATATTATTCTGGAAGAATGGATTATAAGTGGTAATTACGCATATAAATTACAAATAATGCAATTCTGAGTATATTTTGTGCATTTCAATTGTTTCTGGAATCATTCTTAGTAATTTTATCCCAATAATCTACATTTAAACTCCTTATACAATCTAGAATATGGTTCATATCTTATTTATTCGAAAAATTAGATTATACATAGTAATTACTCATATAAATTGCAAATGAAGCAATTCTGAGTATCATTTGTTCATTTCAATCGATTCTGGATTCAATCTTAGTCATTTCATCGCAATAATCTACATTTAAACTGCTTATACAGTCTAGAATTTGATTCATATCTTATTTGTTCAAAAAGATTGGATTACATAATAATTACGCATATAAAGTGCAAATAATGCATTTCTGAGTATCATTTGTGCATTTCAATCTTTTCTGGATCCATTCTAAGTCAGTTCATCACAATAATCTACATTTATACTCTTTATACTGTCTAGAATATGATTCATATCATATTTATTAAAACAGAATGGATTATAAATGGTAATTATGTATATAAATTACAAATCATGCAATTCCGAGTATCCTTTGTGCATTTCGATCGTTTCTGGAATCATTCTAAGTAATTTTATCGCAATAATCTACATTTAAACTCCTTATACAGTCTAGAATATGATTTATATCTTATTTATACATAAAGAATTGATTATACATGGTAATTACGCATAAAAAATGCTAGTAATGTAATTCTTAGCATCATTTGAGCATTTCAATGTTTTCTGGATTAATTCTATGTTATTTTATCACAATAATCTTCATTTAAACTCACTGTACTGTCTATAATTTGATTCATATCTTATTTATTCAAAACGATTATATTATACATAGTAAGTACACATATAAAGTGCAAATAATGCAATTATGAGTATCATTTATGCATTTCAATCATTTCTGAATTCATTCTATGTCATTTTGTCACAATAATCTATATTTAAACTCTTTATACTGTCTAGAATAAGATTCAGATTTTGTTTATTGAAAAATATTGTATTATACGTAGTAATTACGCATATAAAGTGCAAATAATATAATTCTGAGTATCATTTGAGCATTTCAATCGTTTCAGCATTTATTCTAAGTCATTTCATCAAAATAATTTACATTAATCTACACCGTTTCTGGAATCATTCTAAGTCATTTTATCGCAATAATCTACATTTAAACTCCTTATACAGTCTAGAATATGATTTATATCTTATTTATACATAAATATTTTATTATAAAAGGTAATTACGCATAAAATGTTCTAATAATATAATTCTGAGCATCATTTGAGCATTTCAATCTTTTCTGGATTCATTCTATGTTATTTTATCACAATAATCTTCATTTAAACTAATTGTACTGTCAAGAATATGATTCATGTCTTATTTATTCAAAACGATTCTATTATACAAAGTAATTATACATATAAAGTGCAAATAATGCAATTCTGAGTATCATTTATGCATTTCATTCATTTTTGGATTCATTATATGACATTTTATCATAATGACCTACATTTAAACTCTTTATACTGTCTAGAATATGACTAATATCTTATTTATTCAAAAAAATCGGATTATACATATTAATTACGCTTATAAAGTGCAAACATTGCAATTCTGAGTAATATTTGAGAATTTCAATCGTTTCTAGATTCATTCTATGTCATTTCATCGCAATAATCTACATTTAAACTCCATATATAGTCTAGAATATAATTCATATCTCATTTATTCAAAAATATTGGAATATACATAGTTTTTACGCATATAAAGTGCAAATAATGCAATTGTGAATCATTTGTGCATATCAATCATTTCTGGATTCGTTCTATGTCATTTTATCACAATAATTTACATTTAAACTCTTTATACTATCTAGAATAAGATTCAGATCTTGTTTATTCAAAAAGATTGAATTATACTTAGTAATTGCGCATATAAAGTGCAAATAATGTAACTCTGAGTATCATTTGAGCATTTCAATCGTTTCTGCATTCATTCTAACTCATTTCAACAAAATAATCTACATTAATACTCATTATTAAGTCAAGAATGTGATTCATATCTTATTTATTCAAAAATATTGGATTATACAAAAAAATTACGCATATAAAATACAATTAATGCAATTCTGAGTACATTTGTGCATTTCAATCATTTCTGAATTCATTCTAATTTATTTCATCACAATAATCTATATTTCTACTCAATATACTGAGAAGAATACGATTCCTATTTTATTTATACAAAAAGATTTGATTATACATAGTAATTTCGCATATAAAGTGCAAATAATGCAATTTTGAGTATCATTTGAGCATTTCAATCGTTTCTGGAATCATTCTAACTCATTTCCTCGCAATAATCTAGTCTTAAACTCTTTATAGTGTCTAGAATATGATTCATTTCTTATTTATTCAAAAAGATTGGATTATACATAGTAATTACGCATATAAATTGCAAACAATGCAATTCTGAGTATTATTTGAGCATTTCAATCGTTTCTGCATTCATTCTAAGTCATTTCAGCACAATAATCTACATTAATACTCATTATATAGTCAAGAATGTGATTCATTTCTTATTTAGTCAAAAAGACTTGATTATACATAGTAACTTCGCATATAAACTGCAAATAATGCAATTCTGAGTACATTTGTGCATTTCTATCGTTTCTGGATTCATTCTAACTTATTTCATCACAATAATCTACATTTCAAATCATTATACAGAGAAGAATAAGATTCGTATTTTATTTATACAAAAAGATTTGATTATACATAGTAATGTCGCATATAAATTGCAAATAATGCAATTCTGAGTATTATTTGAGCATTTCCATCATTTCTGGATTCATTATTAGTCATTTTATCACAAAAATATACATTTATACTCTTTGTACTGTCTATAATATGATTCATATCTTATTTATACAAAAAGATTGGATTATACAAAGTAATGACGCAAATAAAGTGCAAATAATGCAATTCTGTGTACATTTGTGCATTTCAATCGTTTTTGGATTAATTCTAACTTATTTCATCACAATAATATACATTTGAACTCATTATACTGAGAAGAATTCGATTCCTATTTTATTTATACAAAAAGATTTGATTATACATAGTAATTTCGCATATAAAGTACAAATAATGCAATTCTGAATACATTTGTGCGTTTCAATCGTTTCAAGATTCATTCTTACTAATTTCAACACAATGATCCACATTTCAACTCATTATAATGCGAGGAATATGATTCATATCTTATTTATACAAAAAGATTGGATTATACAAAGTAATGACGCATAGAAAGTGCAAATAATGCAATTCTGTGTACATTTGTGCATTTCAATCGTTTTTGGATTAATTCTAACTTATTTCATCACAATAATATACATTTGAACTCATTATACTGAGAAGAATTCGATTCCTATTTTGTTTATACAAAAAGATTTGATTATACATAGTAATTTCGCATATAAATTGCAAATAATGCAATTCTGAATACATTTGTGCATTTCAATCGTTTCTGGATTCATTCTTACTAATTTCATCACCATAATCCACATTTCAACTCATTATACTGTGAAGAATATGATTCATATCTTATTTATACTAAAAGATTGGATTATACATAGTAATATCGCATATAAATTGCCAATAATACAATTCTGAGTATCATTTGAGCATTTCAATCGTTTATGGATTCATTCTAAGTCATTTCATCGCAAAAATCTAAACTTAAACTCTTTATAGTGTCTAGAATATGATTCATTTATTATTTATTCAAAAATATTGGATTATACATAGTAATTACTCATATAAATTGCAAACAATGCAATTCTGAGTATCATTTGAGCATTTCAATCGTTTCTGCATTCGTTCTTAGTAATTTCAGCACAATAATCTACATTAATACTCTTTATACAGTCAAGAATTTGATTCATATCTTATTTATTCAAAAAGATTTGATTATACATAGTAACTTCGCATATAAACTGCAAATAATGCAATTCTGAGTACATTTGTGTATTTCAATCGTTTCTGGATTCATTCTAACTTTTTTCATCATAATAATCTACATTTCAACTCATTATACTGAGAAGAATACAATTCATATTTTATTTATACAAAAAGATTTGATTATACATGTAATTTCGCATATAAAATGTAAATAATGCAATTCTGAGTATTATTTGAGCATTTCAATCATTTCTGGATTCATTATTAGTCATTTCATCACAATAATCTACATTTATACTCTTTGTACTGTCTAGAATATGATTCATATCATATTATTCTGGAAGAATGGATTATAAATTGTAATTATGCATATAAATTGCAAATAATGCAATTCTGAATATCTTTTGTGTATTTCAATCGTTTCTGGAATCATTCTTAGTAATTTTATCGCAATAATCTATATTTAAACTCCTTATACAATCTAGAATATGGTTAATATCTTATTTTTTCAAAAAGATTGGATTATACATAGTAATTACTCATATAAAGTGCGAATGAAGCAATTCTGAGTATCATTTGTGTATTTCAATCGATTCTAGTTTCAATCTTTGTTATTTTATCGCAATAATCTACATTTAAACAGCTTATACAGTCTAGAATATGATTCATATCTTATTTATTCAAAAAAATTGGATTATTCATAATAATTACGCTTATAAAGTGCAAATAATGCATTTCTGAGTATCATTTGTGCATTTCAATATTTTCTGGATCCATTCTATGTCATTTCATCACAATGATCTACATTTATACTTTTTATACTGTCTAGAATAGGATTCATATCATATTTATTCAAACAGAATGGATTATAAATGGTAATTACGCATATAAATTACAAATCATGCAATTCCGAGTAACATTTATGAATTTCAAACGTTTCTGTAATCATTCTAAGTCATTTTATCGCAATAATCTAAATTTGAACTCCTTATACAGTCTAGAATATGATTTATATCTTATTTATACATAAAGATTTGATTATACATGGTAATTACGAATAAAATGTGCTAATAATGTAATTCTGAGCATCATTTGAGTATTTCGATCTTTTCTGGATTCATTCTATGTTCTTTTATCACAATAATCTTCATTTAAACTCACTGTACTGTCTAGAATTTGATTCATATCTTATTTATTCAAAACGATTATATTATACATAGTAATTACACATATAATGTGCAAATAATGCAATTCTGAGTATCATTTATGCATTTCAATCATTTCTGGATTTATTATTTGACATTTTATCACAATAACCTACATTTAAACTCTTTATACTGTCTAGAATATGACTAATATCTTATTTATTAAAAAATATCGGATTATACATAGTAATTACGCTTAGAAATTGTAAACATTGCAATTCTGAGTACTATTTTAGCATTTCAATCGTTTCTAGATTAATTCTATGTCATTTCATCGCAATAATCTACATTTAAACTCCATATATTGTTCAGAATATAATTCAAATCTCATTTATTAAAAAATATTGGAATATACATAGTTTTTACGCATATAAAGTGCAAATAATGCAATTCTGAATCATTCGTGCATTTCAATCATTTCTGGATTCATTCTAGGTCATTTTATCACAATAATCTACATTTAAACTCTTTATACTGTCTAGAATATGACTAATATCTTATTTAATAAAAAATATCGGATTATACATAGTAATTACGCTTAGAAATTGCAAACATTGCAATTCTGAGTACTATTTGAGCATTTCAATCGTTTCTAGATTCATTCTATGTCATTTCTTCGCAATAATCTACATTTAAACTCCATATATAGTCTAGAATATAATTCATATCTCATTTATTCAAAAATATTGGAATATACATAGTATTTACGCATATAAATTGCAAATAATGTAATACTGAATCATTCATGCATTTTAATCATTTCTGGATTCACTCTATATCATTTTATCACAATAATCTTCATTTAAACTATTTATACTGTCTAGAATAAGATTCAGATCTTGTTTATTCATAAAGATTGCATTATAAGTAGTAATTACGCACATAAAGTGCAAATAATATAATTCTGAGTATCATTTGAGCATTTCAATCATTTCTGCATTCATTCTAAGTCATTTCATAAAAATAATCTACATTAATACTCATTATTAAGTCAAGAATGTGATTCATATCTTATTTATTCAAGAAGATTGGATTATACATAGTAATTACGCATATAAAATGCAAACAATGCAATTCTGAGTACATTTGTGCATTTCAATCGTTTCGGGATTCAATCTAACTTATTTCATCACAATAATCTACATTTCAACTCATTATACTGAGAAGAATACGATTCCTATTTTATTTATACAAAAAGATTTGATTATACATAGTAATTTCGCATATAAAGTGCATATAATGCAATTCTGAATACATTTGTGCATTTCAATCGTTTCTGGATTCATTCTTACTAATTTCATCACAATAATCTACATTTCAACTCATTATACTGTGAAGAATATGATTCATATCTTATTTATACAAAAAGATTTGATTATACATAGTAATATCGGATATAAAGTGCAAAAAATGCAATTCTGAGTATTATTTGAGCATTTCAATCGTTTCTGGATTCATTCTAAGTCATTTCATCGCAATAATTTAGACTTAAACTCTTTATAGTGTCTAGAATATGATTCATTTCTTATTGATTCAAACAGATTGGACTATACATAGTAATTACGCATATAAATTGCAAACAATGCAATGCTGAGTATTATTTGAGCATTTCAATCATTTCTGCATTCATTCTAAGCCATTTCAGCACAATAATCTACATTAATACTCATTATACAGTCAAGAATGTGATTCATATCTTATTTATTCAAAAAGATTGGATTATACATAATAATTACGCATATAAAGTGCAAATAATGCATTTCTGAGTATCATTTGTGCATTTCAATCTTTTCTGGATCCATTCTAAGTCATTTCATCACAATAATCTATGTTTATACTCTTTATATTGTCTAGAATATGATTCATATCATATTTATTCAAAAAGAATGGATTATAAATGTTAATTACGCATATAAATTTCAAATCATGCAATTCTGAGTATAATTTGTTCATTTCAATCGTTTCTGGAATCATTCTAAGTCATTTTATCGCCTACTTATTAGTGCTATTAATGTGTTCAATTCAAGTTCAAGTTAATCAATTTTTGGTCCAAACTATTAAACATGGCCATTCGCTTATCGGGACAATCAATTCACAAGTACTAAACACAGATAATAACCATCAAGCAATTCAATCACAAGAGATAAATCATAAACTAGTTTAATTAGCAAAGCTAAACTATTCGAAACATATCAACCAACATAGATAAAAAGGTTTTAAACCATAGCCCTAAAGAACTACTCCCTACTAATCATAGCAATAATCAAAGTAGGATTCATCATGAATACAAATAAAAGAGATAGAACAAATCGATGCAATCTTCTCTCTTGCTCTGCCACCTTTGGAATGTCGTCTTCTGGCAGCTGTGTCTTTGGTCAAGATTGGAAGGTGGCTAAAACCCTAGAAATTTGCGTCGTCCTAACCTGTGGTAGAGTAGGAGTATTTATAATGCATTGGAGAACCGTCACGGTGTGAAAACACGTCAGGATTTGCCGTGTCTTGGAGAATTTTCCTTAGAGAAAACTTGACAAAAATCAACCTCTTCAAATATGGCAAGTTTGGTGAACTTGGAACAGTCCGTTCTAGGTATGAGCTAGACCATTCCAAGAGTCTGGCTGATGTCTTCTCTTCTGTCTGGACTGGTCTATCATGCCGGCTGGCTGGTCCGCTCCACTCCTCTGGAAAGCTGCTCCTTTGACGGTTATTCGTGTTGATTCATCGATGATCCTGCAAAACAAGTGCCGGATTATGGATGCACCTTTCTTTGCACAAAATGTTAGCAAACTAAGTTAAAACACACAATTTTAAATATAATTAAAAGCCTATTGAAATGTATGCATGAAAACCACTCATCAAGGGTTATGTCAAGCAAATATGAAAGATAAGATTTAATGAATTTAAATTTTCTATGCCTAATTACCTCAATATGTCATGTTCATATTATCAACACCTCTAATTTTTGGTAACATGAAAAAAATATATTGTAAACTCCTTCCAAACACAGAACAATGCAAGTTCAGATTGGTAACCAATAAACCAACAGTTAACTTTGCTTCAATGAAATTTAAAAATAAACAAACATTATAACATGTTTCTAATAGTTTCCTGCTACGTACCAGAGAGGTGAAGCCAAAATCAAACAATTATAGTTGTGCCTGTTGACACTTAAAAGGCTTGTATCCTACAATTTGTATTTAATAGTTACTTGAGATGACAATTTGTGCAAAAAAAAAACTTTCTAAAAAATCATCCAAATTTACAGAACAACTTTACGCACTATTGAAACAATAAACATATCTTATTTTGACACAGACATACTACAAAACTGCATATATTGCTCATCCAGTCTCCTGTGGTGACAACGACAGTACTGGGTAAGGTTTCGATAACTACACATAAATTCAACCACTCTATTATCCAATGCATAAAGTAAGATGTCTATGTTTGATAACAATTAGCTTCAATCAAGTACCATAGCATGCTGGCATGTCCATATTTTGGTTCTCTTCAGGTTAATTAGGCTCTAAATTTAGATACAATTAAATAAATGAACAAAGTGAAGACAATTTTTTTTTTTACTTCTTTTATGCAATTAATATATGCTGAAGAGCAAGAAGTACATTACATAATAAAATATTTATGATAGAACCTTGATTTTCTATAAGAGACGACGGAGAGGGAGAATTCAACTTGATTTTGCATGTGAGGTGATGGAGAGGGACAGCGTCACGACGACAAGGAGCGATAATGGTACCGAGATGGGCGACGAAGGTGAGGGAGAGACGATGAAGTGGGAGAACAAACATGAAGAGAGGCAGCCAAGAGAGAAGTGAGAGAGATGAGGCGATCTAGAGAAACTGCGAAGGCAGATAAAAAAGTAGGGCTGTCAATGGGTAGGGTACGATATGGTAGAGATATTTTTCATACCCATACCCATTAAAATTTTCTTTACCCATACCCTACCCTTACCCGTTAAAATTTGACTTTACCCGTACCCTACACTTACCCGTTAAGAATTAACGGTAAGGGTAGGGTAACGGTAGAAAATAGATAATAATGTTAATAACTCAATGAAAAAAAATTTACAATAAAGATAAATATATTAATAAAGTGCAACATTGCATAATACTTTAAATATAATAAAATCATATTATATCTTCTCACGTCAATTGTCACAAAAAAAATTACATAACTAGTTACTAATTATACAATATTTTCTCAAATGACAACGGAGAAGAAAGGATCTTCTGAAAAAGTTTATTATTTTTTTTAATGTAGCCCGTGAATGAACGATGTAGCGCGTGAATGAAAAAATAATAATTAACATATCAATTGAATCTTACAATTTAATTGCCTAGTTCAATTATTAACATATCAATTGAATCTTACGAATATATCTTTTTGATATTAGTTTGTTATTAACGTATTAATTGAATCTTACAATTATATTTTTTTGGTTATGATAAAGATTAACGGTACGGGTAATTAACGAATACGAAATAGCATTACCCATACCCTTATCCAATAAATTAACGAAAATTTTTTTTTATCCATACCCATACCCCGATAACTTAATGAAAATAAAACCAACCTTACCCATACTCGTCTTATTGAATACGATACGGGTAGGGTAAACGGTTAAAAGGGTACCATTGACAGCCCTATAAAAAAGAACTTAAAGAAAAAACATAATATGTATATATAACTTTACGATTCATGGTGTAATGATCCCATTTTCATGGTAATATAATAAATTTTGATTCCGTGCATATTGGAAACAAAATGCTACGTCATAGAAAAAAAAGAAATCACTAATACCCACACATCTTTATATTCTGATTTATCCTGCAACATTAATTTACGATACATTTTGCCACCCAACGCAAAATGGGGAAAAAATATTTGAGTCCCACAAATATCATACTACTTATCATAGCATCAGACAAAACATCTTAGAGCACTCTACTTCAATGGATAACAGTTAAATTGATTGTTTTCAATAGCTTGAAAAAGACAACTTATATTGAGAATAATAATATCACAATTCACAGGATAACACGACCCCTCTGACATACATGCTACCATAACACATAACAATAGCAAAACTAAAAAAGTTGCACAAAAAGAGACATAACGATCTGAAGCAGCAATAAAGATGACATGATACCGCAGTACCACGTCAACCCTACAAAAAGTTGCTAGCTAGGAACAAAAAGAGTGTTGAAACAACTCTTTTAACTCAATCAAACTTCTTTTCTTTCAATGGGCCTTTTGGAATTTTGGATAGGTACTTCTCATTGGCAATGGCATAGTATTTCTTTGCTTCGATTGAGGCTTTCTCAGCATAGGCATCGACCTTATCTTCATACTTCTCATACAGAACCGGTAGAGTATAAAGCAACACAAACACTGTTCCAATCAAAGCAATAATGGAATGAGTTAGTTTTGATTTCATAATTATTTGCAATAAACATGAATTCAGAAAACCAATACTTGGGAAACTGTCCAAGCGCATGCAAACAGTTTGAAAAGAAACAGAATGGAAATAGAATCAAAGAGTTATAGAAAGATAATTACATATGTAAAACAAGGTCAAGAAACTGCAGGAGCTTCCAAGAATAGACACAAACCACAGGCCTCCAAGAACCTGCATAACAATGAACAGCAAATCACATAAGTTTTTATTTGTATATCAAATAATAATACTTGGCGAATTCAACAAAAAACCAAAAGAAAATATATAAAGTAGAATGTAGTTACTCCAAGGTAAAAATATTACCATGAGAAACTTCTTTAGGTCATGGCCCAACCCAATTTGCCTTAGCACAGCAAAAGCATTGTTAATTTCATAACTCAAGGAGCGTGCAATTTTGACTGTCAAGTCCTCAGGAATGCTCACCTCTGGAATATTAGGTGTACTTCTGCAATTTTTTTAAAACGGGGAAAAATATAAACATTAGAAAGGGAAAAACACTTAAGAACTGAGTGGTGGCCTGTTTTAACAAAATATTGTCCCTATAGCTGCTCTATAACCAAACATCATTTCAGCCAGCAATAGCATCCTTAGTAAAAAAGGCTGCCCAAAATTCAATATCACAATTTATAATACAAACAGAACTCCAATTGATAGTATTCAAGTAAATAAGAAACTAAGGACACAGCTGTTGCATTCAATCGGCATCAAAACTACAAGCTAATCAACTAATGCTGAAAGAAAAAGGGACTACTACTGACTTGTGAACGAAGGTCAATGCCTTAGAATAGATATAGAGGCCCGCAAGGATCATGATGAAGCAGTGGGCCATAAGTGTCAAAAGGCGGTATTCCAGTACTTCAAACAAAATCCAGACAAGTGTGGCTCCACCAAGTACGGAGGCTGAGAGCTTTTTGTTCCTCCACAGAATCAGATCAGCAGCTACAACAAAAGCACAGAACATAATATTTGTTAGATTTCTTTTCTTTTTAAGTATATTATTTTTTTTTCTTACAACTGAAAGTTAGTTTGAAAGGAAACATATGTCGAAGTTGTGTGTTTCATTTAATGTGGTAAATAAATCAACACAACAAACATTAATAATTTTCTTAATATGAATGAAAGGAAGTGGGGCTATTTTCTATGCTAGAGAGAACAAAGCGCATAAACAGTTTTGAATTTTTGATAAAATAAAGAGAATGAAAACGGTGGTATCTTCTTCTATACTCTTTAATCAATATTGTAAAAGATCGCGCATTACTAAACATAATTCAGCTAGTATATACTAATTTTAATAATTTGTATAAGCTTGAGATTCTTTTGCGATTCCTTTAAACAATTCAGAACAGTCAGAAAAAAAGGCTAACTTATTGCATCAATCAATTTTTCAGATCATAAAAGATAAGTAAGCTAAAAGAACCCAACAATCTATTAGATCATTCAAATCAAAACAGAAAATGTAAGACATTACTTATATTCAAGGAATAATTTGCAAAATGTGGTAATTGCATTATCATAGTCAGGTATTATGAGGTAGTATCATAGAAACATAAATATTGACATATCCTAATAGTCTTGGATCCGGAAATCAAGAAAGGTGAAAGCAACCTAACTTAGACTAATTAACAAAATGAAACCATCTATAACGCATCTATCTAGAAATTAAATCGTTTCAACGTCATACAATACCATACATCCATGCGTTCAGGGTTATAACATAAGGTAAATAATAATAAAAAAAAAAGGTAACAAAGATCGAGATCGTACGCTTTCCACCACCGAAGCAAGAGTGCACAGGCGTTTCCCTTCCAAAGAGGCGATACACTTTCTTCTTCATCTCCTTCATCGCCTCGGAAGCCTTAGACTTCTCGTCGTCGGAATCCGACGATGACGAGGAATCGTCGTGGCCATGGATCTTATCAGATATCTTCTCCATCATCGACTCGACCACCGATTCAGATTCCTCCTTGTGCTCCGCCATTGTTGCTAGCTTGAAAGCTCCTTTCTTTTTTTTCCTCTTTTTATTTTGAATGATTTTGAAATTTGATCTGGAGAGAGATTGGAGGAAAGGTAAAGATTCTAGTGGAGGCGCTTAGGGTCGATTTATACGAGATCAGGTGTGCGGAGAAGAGATCTGGACCGTTGGATTGAGAAATGAGGAATCTTGGTTTGACAGATAGATTCTAAGGGTAAAGTGTATAAAGGAAGGAAAAGTTACTTTGCCTTTTTTTAAGCCAAAAGCGTTAGAGGCGAATTGTTTCTATACGATTTTCCTCTTATAAACTCCCATGTAGTTAGTGCTATACCAAGTTTAAGAAATGAGATATCAACCCGCCATGTAAATGTTTACAAGTCAATGACTACAGAAATACAAGAGAGAGCCTCTCACAGAAGGAAGCCGTTACAGCGTTACTCCATGGAAGCCATTTCCTCCAGATTGCACCGAGAAAGGTTGTCTAGACTTGGTCTAAACGTACAGGTAACACCAAAGATAAAAAAGACTGGAAACAAACTGAATTGTACGGGAGGACAGTCAGAGACGACAAGAGGAGAGCCGGAGAGGTACGGAGATAACAGGCTAGAGACCATAGACCACGTGTAGGTTCACCTATTAGTTGCCGTTCCAACCAATTCGGACGGTCAGTGATTAATTTACGACACGTGGCAGAGTATGGACGGTGCTATAAGAACAAAATAGTGGTCCCTTGATTGATCGGACGAAGAAGTGGGCCCCTGAAGTCGCCTACATCATCATAGGAGAAGTAATGACATGGCCCCAGAAGATTCTAGAAAATGAAGATTTTATTTTATTTTATTTTATTTTGATTGAAAGTAGCACGGTTTAGGACTTGGTATTTGTGGGTTGTGGCTAAGGAAATTATTCAAACTTCGGAGCTAAGAAACTTAATAGTACCAAATATCACCAAAATGTCAAAAACAAGCGACAGAAAAGACTTAGGGGAGCTGTCAAAAAAAAAAAAATAATAATAAATAAATAATTAAAAGACTTAGGGCCGAAGAAAAGTTTATTGTTACAATTTTAGGTTTACCTATACATTTTTACCCGTTGTGTAATTGTTAATCCCTAATCTATGTCCATTTTAGCTGTTATTATTATTACAATTTTCGGTTAATTTATCGTCCATATCGAAACCCATACAAAAATTATTGGTTTTAATATGATATTAAAAAATCAATCGGATCAGATAATGAGTATATTAAAATAAAAAATTATCATAAATACTCAATAATAATAAATGTGAAAATAGTTCAACTGGGCTATATTATAGCGGAGGGCCCAAGATACGCCTAAGTTAAGGTGATAATTAGGCCCAATAAGTGGTTTTGTCCTAAGAGACCAAAGTACTATAGGAACGAAAATATAATCAAATCTATAATAACATATGGGCTTTTATTAAAAGCTAGACCACTTCCGGCGATCCAGTATTCCAGTTGGATGGAAATAAAATACGCGTCTGTTCAGCTGTAAATTTAGTTTGTTTAATGAAGAGGGGGGGAAAAAAAATAATAATGACAAAACACTAAATTTAACGCTACGATGACCTAACATGCTAATAAACAAACATATTAAAATAAAATAAATTTTGTAGTGGACTAATTTTCTTATATGGATTAAACTTATAAATCGCTTAAATTATAAATGATTTTAATTGACCATTCCTCAAATCAAATAGGAGAAAATAATCTATGACAAAATGTTCCTTGTGATTATATGATGAGAAATTACTATAGGGTATTATCCAAATCCTTACCCAACCTATTTTAAGAGAAAAAAACCACAACTTATATTTAAACTTACTATCCGGATTGCATGACAACATATATTTAAACCATCCAAATCCTTACCTGACTGATTGCATGACAAATTGACAATACATTAAAATTGTTAAGTTTTTTGGTTTACAGAAGGGTGGTTGTGTTAGGGGGGGGGGGGGGAGATTATACCTCTGATAATCATCATGGAGGTTCTTTCCAAGGTACAAAATGCGCAATCACTACTAATCCAAGTAATTTGGACATGGCGTGAAGCTTGCTTGACTCACTTGCCTTCCACCTTTCAGCTAAAAGAGTTTCGAGATGAGCAAAGAAAATGAAAAAGAGTGGAGGTTCTCTGAGTGGAATGGAGAATTGGCTTGACTAAAGATATGCCTTTCCAAGGGGATATCCATATCTAGGGGTGAGCAAAAAACTCGTAACTCGTGAGTTACTCGAACTCGACTCGAGAAAAACTCATTGGTAACTCGAGTTAACAAGACTCGAGTTATTTAAACTCGAGTTGGGCCAACTCGTGAGTTTTATTTGCTGAGTTCGAGTTAGGCCCAACTTGAGTTAGGATATACAGGCCTTAAATTAAATTATATTAGTGTACAGCCCACAAAAGACTTAGTCCAAATATCTCTCCCATTTTGAATTTCCGATGCACAGCCCACAAGTGCAATTTTAACATCATTTATGCTATTTTCATCATTTAAATGGGCATAAATTTTTATTTTGAGATAAACATTGCATCAATTCAATATATTTTCGACTTGTGTAGCGAGTCACGAGTTGACTCGAGTTTTAACGAGTTCGAGTTCGAGTTAGCCTCAACTCGCTCGAACTCGGCTCATATACAGCCCTATCCATATCCCATATGAGACGAATATGCTCTGCACAGTGCACTCTGTTTGCAGACGAACGAAGTTTGTTTGTTAAATTAATGGAAAATAATAATATTAAATTTTGAGTTTGCAACAACAAAGTCGTTGTAGTATAGTGGTGAGTATCCTCGCCTGTCACGCGAGAGACCCGGGTTCGATCCCCGGCAACGGCGCTTTTTTTTAATTACATTAAATTATTGTTGAGGTTGAGACAATTATTATGTCAAAAAGTTCAAGATATAGATAACAGATATATTTTATGATTAAATAACACATCACAAAAGGAAACATCCTATGCTCAACCATAGTTGGTTTATGACAAAAACCTCAACTTCAAGAGCAAGCTTAAATTCTTATAACAACTAACAAGCTCCTCAAGAGACTCCAAAGTACTAGTCTAATGAACATTTTTAATTAACAAAATTTAGCTGCACATAGGAATTAAATAAAAAGGAAATCAAACTTTGTACTTTTCAACACAAGCACTAGTGGCTAATATCAGGTACCAACAGAGAATTCATACTTAGTGCAGTCTAAAAGGCCTCGATTTTTCATCACATCCTAATCCTATGCAATTAAATCCAGCCTCCTGTAGTTTAAAGTTAAATTAAGTCAGAGATGTATGCTAATAATTTAAATTTCAAATATATGTGATTCAACGTCCATGTATCCAATAATTGGTGCCCGTACTCCAAGTATGCTGCTATGCTGGCAGGTTGAGGTTGCGGTCTTCAAAACAAGATACATAGGGTATGAAAGGATCTGTTTTTTTTTTTTTTTGTCAACTTGTATTTCTGGGTTATTTTACAATTGATTTTTCTTGTTAATACTTATTTAACATTCCACTGAATAAGCATTTATATCAGTCCTTCGTTGAAAATATAATAATATATTAAAATGACAGATAGGAGCATGAAAAAAAAGGTGATGATTTAAAAACAAAAGAAGACAGCTTGTGTTGAGTAAATCATGTGTTGCAGTTTAGAGTCTAATCTCATCATATTCATGCTTCTTTTGATTCGGATTCTGAAGTGCCTTTGGAACTATAGGTGCTACAAAATATGTTATACATTGAACTTAACAGTACATGGTGACAAGCTTTTTTTTAGTAGTAAGTTGGATATTAAAGGTTATTTGCACACTCCAATACCCAAACAGAACAGATTTAAAATGTTTTGAAACCAAAGAGATTAGAAATCAGCATAAGGGCATTTTAGGAATCATTTTTATCTCACAAACACCTGCATGGAATTGCTTCAGACTTTAACTGTAACGAAATCATGCTTAGACACACCTTCTCTAAAATTTTCAGAATTATTGGAATAAGAGATATTTGAACCCAAGTTGAAACCAAATACGGAATTATTGTAACTTTTCTGTACAATGTTTATTGTGAATTTCTCTCTCTTAGACATTCATGCATAGCTAACATAAACTATGTGCAATCTAAAGTCAGATCAGAATAGAAGCAATTTTGTACAAAAGACTTAATTGAAGGCAATAAAGGATGCAGTGACACATGCTAATGAGAAAACAATCCAAAACTTTTTACCTCGATAACCAAATCAAAATTACTGTTGTAAGGGCAATTTTTGCAACACAATAGAGCTTAATATTAGTGCTTTGAGTATCAAACCAGAAAAAAATAAGCCAAGAAATGGTAACCATACCCAAAATCAATGATTTCTGCAGTATTACCTCCGCCACATCTCCAAGAAACATAGACAAATGTTGATCAGAGACCTTAAATAAGACCCAAAAATGAGATTGAAGTCACAATTGAAAAAGATAAGAAGGTATCCAAGTCTGTGTTTTTAAATTTACATCATCTTGAAACAATGGACAAAACTAGCTGTCTGAAAGGCAAGCCTACTTGCAGAGCTGATTTTGCAGCATGACATTCTTTAAGAAGTTACATAGAAGCAGTTCTGACAAATTAGCATACATAGTGAGACAGTATTAGATGGTTTAAAAAGAAATGGATGTTGATTTCAGAATTTTAGATCACTACTACGCAATAAGATTTTAAACAAATTCAAGCAGTAAATCATGTCACCCTCTGCGCGAGTAAGCTCTAGACATTGAAGAATGTAGTTCAATGTGTTAATTAGCATCAGCCACAGCATCTACAAAACAACAATTTAGACTACATTGTCATATCAGATGATCAAGAGTGATTCATTAGATAGCAAGTGTGATTTCTGTAGCTTCTATCTAATCTAACTTTTAGAAAAGATCAAAGATCTTAAACTGGATGAACAATCAGGAAATTCCTACCAGTATCGCTGTAACCATACTGCAATAAGCACAGATATTTTCAGTTCATACAACATACATTTACAGAAATGGAATCTTACAAAAAAGATTGGAAAGATCAATTGAAGTTCAGATTAAATCCGTTTCAGATCATACAGAAACCTTTATTGTATTAAAATATTTCTTTATGATCAGGAGGAGAGAGAGATAGGAGTGAGATGGATTTAAAATAGGATTACAGAAAAGTACTTTATCTCTGCTACTCGGAGAACTTGACAATAATAAAATAAAATTAAAACTCCAGATTTCATATATAATATGAAGACAATTTTAACCTCACCTGCATTGGTGCAAATATGCACCCAAAGTTTTTCCAATTCGACACACAACAAAATTTCTGAAGTATATTGTTTAGTTAGAACTTAGAACTTATCCAGACCAAAAGACTAAACATAGCCATCAAACTCAGTTGACATGAAAGATAATGCTACACTGTTTCTGCACCTGCTATTAATTTACATCATGAGAGTTGTAGAAATTAAAATCACAGAAGTGGGACCATGGATATAAGCAAAACAATCACCCTGAGATCAAACCTTCATTACAAAAAACCAGCTCCAGTAAAGACAGGACTTGTACGCACAATTTTACTAGTATGTTAAGGTGAACATAACGAAAACCTAGGTAGTAAACAAATATCTCTATCCTGCATTCCTCAACATCTAATAACAGTCCATAGAAAATACACAATATAATAACAGCAATACGTCCAGAAATCTGTTATAAAAGTGTGACTGAAGTTCAGTTTGAATCTAAGCATTCATTTAGTCACAATCATCATCTCTATTACAAGCATTTCATATCATAGTAAACAATAGTGCAAATTTGAGATAATCCACAAAATAAACTTTGATAACAGGGTGTCTAACTACTACTTTACAAAGAGCCAACATTAGCATATTCCTTTTTTTTTTTTCTCAAAATCAGTTGTGCAATTAGCTGATCTAAATCACAATTGATCTTTTCTATTGAGGTGGAACTAGTTCCTGTTTCATGCTGGTTCCAAGAATCACATACAAGGAAGTTTGTATGAAGTTGTAAAGATATGTAACAAGTATATTCAAGATTCTATAGGTGGTTTATGATAAAAAAAAATACATTAGAAATGAAAACATGTGGTCAATGATATGCAACGAAGTGGACTTGGGCTGCTAGGTTTCGGTGCTGATTTTTAACAAACTCTAGTAACTACCAGATAACCAAATTCACATTGCAAGAAGGGATTACATTTGCAAATATTTAAATAATTAAATGTGTAAATTATTTTTCTAGAAAAAAAATCGGTAAATTATTTCATGGAATAATTGCAATATAATTTCACCTTAGTTATAGAAAACGAAAAAACACACTGCTGTGAAAGCACCTCTCTCTGTAGAGCAAGTTACCAACTAATTTTTCCATACTATAAAACAGTAACTTCACAATCTTTTATTTTATTGATTAATCTCGAAAACCATCTTCAACAAACCACTGCACTATATAATTAGTTACACTAACTAATCTGTATAATTTTCTAAGGCAGCATGGGGTTCAGCCGCCTTGGCAGCCGGTGTGGGCTCCACCTCAGGGGAAGGTACAACTGGCATACCCAAAAGCTCTTGAGGCAAATCAGGTATCCCTTTCAAATAAAAGGTGTAAAATATCTTGAAAGGGAATACGATCTGGTGCAACTTGACTTGGCCAGTTACACCTTCGAAAATGCCGGACCCACCAGTCACAGCCAGGTAAGTGTCTTCGTAGGTCAGGTACTGTCCTTGTACCGATATGTGGCCATAATCACCAAAGTAGAAGCTGAATATGGCCTCGTACCTGTCTCCATTTTTCTCTGGTACGTGCTGGATTAGTATGCAGATGCCGGCGGTTATTCCAAGCCTCTTCTCCAAGTTGCCATGATATACCTTAAATCAAGTTTACATAAAATTTTATTAGAATTATATGCAAAATATAAATCCTAAAATTAATTTCCTTCTTTTCTTGCAAGATTTAACGTTCCATCCTTAGTCAACTGGTACAGCTGCACTAGTCCATGATAGGGACTGGGATGCAACTTGAACAGGTTCATTGATGGAAGAAGAAGGTGTGATTACTTTCACAAAGAAAGCAAAGTAGAAATTTGCCTTATTGTTCTATCCCTCTCTGTATTTTGAAGTGGTATGGCTTTCTTTGGCTTTCAAATAATAATGCGTGGGATTTTATTGTTGGTTTGCTATTTTACCAGCTTTGTTACCAGTTCATTAAATAGCGGGATAATGTTGGTGGAAGATGCCAATGAGGCCACTGTGTTAGTTGTATCAGTTGGTACCGGGTTCCATCATCTAGTATTTTTTTTCCTGGTCTGTTTTGATTACAAACTGTTGAGAATAAAGAAGATTAGGGTCTTAATAGCCTCAGACTAATCATCATAGGCTATTTAGAAAAATAGGAGTACTTTATTTTAAATTTTAAAAATAAACATCTCACTCTTTTTCTTTTGTTTAGAAAGTTACCGTTACGTACAGCAAAGTATACGTTAAGTAGCCGTTAGGAACTAACAGAGAGCAACTTGTATATAAGGCAGTAGCTTGCCGTTGTATTTTTAAGCTCAGAGAAATAGTAAAAATATTTTCTCTTCATTGCTTTATGTCTCAACATGGTATCAGAGCATTAAGCTCTTGGGGCAACAAATCGCTAAAAATCCAACCCTTCTCAGCCAAAAACGGCAACTCAAAATTCATCTCAATCAAAATCCTTTCAACCAGCACTCATAAATTCCTTTCAAAATCCTTCAATTCTGTTCTTATCAGTTTTTTCAAATCCTGAAAAATCAGACCCGAAATCCATCAAAGCACCACAACTTTTCTCAGAAATTTTTTAGCCAGATTCAAACTCCTCAAAAATAAAAATGAGCATAGAAACCAGCAAGCTTACCTCAGAATTGCTCAATGAAAAGAATTATATGTCTTGGACAAAATCTGTCACCTTTGCTCTCAGTGGCAGAGGAAAATTGGGTCACGTAACTGGCTCCAAGGAGAAGTCAGTTCCTGCGAAGTCATCTGACATTACTGATGAGGAGAAGCAGAAGATGGAAGAATGGCAGATGGCAGACCACTGTGTCATGTCATGGATTCTTGCCTCCATCGAACCAAGGCTCTCAAAACTGTTCTTGTACACCAAAACAGCAAAAGAAATGTGGCAAAAAATTGAGGGAGTCTATGGCCAGAGGAACAATTACTGCTATATCTATCAGCTGAAGCAAGAAATTTACCACGCCACAAAAGGTACCAAAACTCACACTGAGTATCTGGTCGAACTCACTGCCAAGTTCGATGAACTCGAAGAATACCTCCCTCCAACCTCAGACCCCTTGGAGTTAGAGAGGCGGCAGGAACATGAGAAGGTGTATCTCTACGTAGGCGGCCTTGACTCCAGCTATGACGCTGTCCGATCGCAGATCTTGCTCAGTCCAGAGCTGCCCTCTTTCTCGGCCGTGGTTGCTATGGTGCAAAGAGAAGACTCGAGATGAACATCCATGAATAAAGAGTCGCAAGAGCAACGCCACGTGGTAGAGAGTCAAGCCTTCGCAGCCACCAGCTCAACCTCTAACTCCGACAGGGGGAGAAATAAAGGTAATAGGGACGAGAAGTGCACCCATTGCAAGAAAAATGGACACACTATTGATCGGTGCTGGGTTCTCCATCCACACCTCAAACCAAAGTGGAGAGGTGAAAGAGGAAATCAAGGTCAGTGGGAGGCGACGAAAAAAATGGGGAAAACCCTAGATCAGGAGAAGAGGGGTCTGTGCGTGAGAGGAGAAGAGGATGGCGAAGCGGCTGAACCGAATAAAACGACTCGAGTTGAACCGACTGAAGCTTCTCGACTCGATCGCATCGAAACTCAGATCACTCAACTTGCCTCCCTTCTGGGCCAAAAATTGGGCCAAACAGGTTCAATTAAACTCTTAAATTTTAACTCTCAGCCCAACAATAGACTTGATCCAGAGAATTTGACTAATCAGACCATAATAGAAGGGTTTAGTGAAAACAAATACTTAACCATAGGTTTTAGTACCAAAAATGGTTCTAGCAATTGTTATAAATGGATTCTAGACTCCGGTGCTACCGACCATATGACGGGTGATTTCAATTTAATTAAAAATTTCCAACCAATTAACGGTGACCATTTCTTTACCGTGGCCAACAATGAAAAAATTAGGATTAAGGGTTGGGGTCTTGTTAGCCTTTTTGAAAAAGGTTTTCTCCAAGACGTTTTTCTTGTAGAAAATAGTAATGTTAATTTACTTTCTATAAGCAAGCTTTCAAAAGATTTGAATTGTGAAGTAGTTTTTAAATCAAATTATGTTATTTTTCAGGACTCTCTCACCAAAGAGAAGATTGGTGAAGGTTTTCTAGAAAACGGACTTTATCTTTTGAGTAGTAATAAATCGATTTTGAATGTAAGAAGAAATGAGGACTTAGGTGATCTATGGCATAGGAGAATTGGGCATCCTTCGGATAGGATTTTAAAATCTTTATTTGATTTACCAAGATTTGATTGTAGTAGTTGTGAGACTTGCAAGTTTGCTAAACAAACTAGGATTCCTTTTTGTAATTCAAATTCTAAGAGCAATGAAATTCTTGAACTTATTCATTCCGATGTGTGGGGACCCGCTCCTATTACTTCTTACAATGGTTTTAAATATTTCGTTATTTTCATTGATGATTTCTCAAAAAATACTTGGATGTATTTAATGAGAAATAAAAGTGAAGTTTTTTCTCATTTTCAAAATTTTGCTAATTTTGTTGAAAACCAATTTAACAAAAAAATTAAAATTTTGAGGACCGATAATGGTACGGAATTTGTCAACGAGGTGTTTTCAACCTTTTTAGAAGAAAAATGAATTTTACATCAAACCTCTTGTATTTATACTCCTCAACAAAATGGCGTTTCGGAAAGAAAAAATCGTCATCTTCTTGAAGTTACTCGAGCTCTTTTGTTTCAAAACAACGTTCCAAAAATTTTTTGGTCCGAAATCATTATCACGGCAATCTATTTAATCAATAGATTGCCGAGTGCCAATTTAGATTTCAAGAGTCCTCTACAAATTCTTCTTGGAAGGAAAATTAATCTTGACCATTTAAAAATTTTCGGGTGTACTTGTTTTGTTTACAAAAATCGTTTGCATAAATTTGATTCTACTTCGATTAAAACTATTTTCCTAGGATATTCTTTTCAAAAAAAGGAGTACAAATGTTATGATCCTAAAAATAAAAAACTTTATGTTTGAAGGGATGTTTTCTTTTTAGAAAATGAACCGTTTTACAAAGAAAATCATATAGGAATTTTAGAAACAAATTCTTTAAGTGATTTTGTATATCTTTTTGTTACTAACCTTGATACAAGAGAGATCCAAGAGGGATCAAGTAATGATGTAGGTGAAGCACCTCAAGAAACAATTAGTGAAGAAGAAGATAATTCGGAGCAAATTGAAGAAAGCAACGAAGAGGATATCCAACCAAGACGTTCAAGTCGTCAAACGCAACCATCGACTCGACTTCGAGATTTTGTAACCTACTCTGTACAATATCCCATTCAAAATTATTTATCTTATGAAAATATTTCTAGTAGCCACTATGCTTTTTTAACCAATTTGTCAAAAAATGAGGAACCAATTTTTTATGAAGATGCCAAAAAGGACCTAAGTTGGTGTGCGGCTATGGAAGAAAAACTAATGGCCTTGGAAAAAAATAAAACTTGGGAATTATGCCAATTATCTAAAGGAAAAAAACCCGTAGGATGTAAATGGATTTACAAAATCAAATATAAATGCGACGGTACAATTGAAAGATACAAAGCAAGATTAGTGGCTAAAGGGTATATCCAAACCCAAGGAATTGACTATCATGAGACCTTTGCTCCTGTTGCAAAAATGAAGACCGTTAGAATACTTTTTTCTATTGCGGTTAACAATAATTGGGACTTGCAACAAATGGATTTGAAAAATGCGTTCCTTCAAGGAACGCTTGAGGAAGAGGTTTACATGAAAGTTCCACCCGGTCACAAAGTGGAGAATGTACCTAACATTGTGTGTAGATTGAAGAAATCGATTTACGGCCTAAAACAATCTCCTAGAGCTTGGTATGGTAAGCTTAGTCAATTCTTAACTTCTTGTAATTTCAAGGTTAGTCAAGCCGATACTTCTTTATTTACAAAAAAATTAAATAACACTATTGTTGTTGTCTTGGTATATGTAGATGACATAATTATTACGGGAAATGACCCTTTAGCAATCAATAAAGTAAAAATGGATCTCAAAGATAGATTTGATATTAAGGATCTTGGTAAATTAAAATACTTTCTTGGAATAGAAATAACTTACTCTTCGAAAGGACTATTTATATGTCAAATAAAGTATGTGCTTGACTTACTTAAGGAAACGGGTAAGCTAGGATGTAAGCCGGCCAAAACTCCGATTGACATAAATGTTAAACTTAATAGTGAGGATGGTAAGCCATTAAATGACATTAACCAATTCCAAAGATTAGTAGGAAAATTGATTTATTTAACGGTAACTAGACCGGACATATCCTTTGCGGTAAGCTTGGTAAGCCAATTTATGCATGAACCGAGGACCACACATTTAGAGGCTATACATAGGATTTTAAGATACTTAAAAGGTTGTCCCGGCAAGGAAATATGGATGAAGCGTAACGGAACTAACATACCATGTGGCTATTCCGATGCAAATTGGGCCGGAAGCTTTGATAGAAAATCTACTACCGGTTTTTGCATATTTGTAGGCGGAAATTTAGTCACGTGAAAAAGCAAGAAGCAGAGTGTAGTAGCACGATCGAGCGCGGAAGCGGAGTATCGGGCCATGGCATCCACCGCAAGTGAGCTAACTTGGATAAAACAATTACTAGCCGATCTAGATGTGGATATCAAGGAACCAATGAAGATGTTTTGCGATAACCAAGCGGCTAGACATATTGCGGCGAATCCGGTGTTTCATGAGCGTACCAAGCACATCGAAGTAGATTGTCACTTTATAAGAGAGAGGATTCAATCCAAAGAAATTGAAACTCCGTTCATAAGAAGCAAAGATCAACTAGCGGATATTTTTACGAAGGGGTTAAGCATCAAATCCTTTGACGATATTGGAAACAAGCTAGGCTTGTACGATATCTACATGCCTAGCTTGAGGGGGAGTGTTGAGAATAAAGAAGATTAGGGTCTTAATAGCCTCAGACTAATCATCATAGGCTATTTAGAAAAATAGGAGTACTTTATTTTAAATTTTAAAAATAAGCATCTCACTTTTTTTCTTTTGTTTAGAAAGTTACCGTTACGTACAGCAAAGTATACGTTAAGTAGCCGTTAGGAATTAACAGAGAGCAACTTGTATATAAGGCAGTAGCTTGTCGTTGTATTTTTAAGCTCAGAGAAATAGTAAAAATATTTTCTCTTCATTGCTTTCTGTCTCAACACAAACATGTTTCTGTTGGGTCTGTAATTCTCGTTTCAAATGGGAATTGGTGGATTAGTGGATATGCATAGTTGGTAGCAAATACAAACATGTTTCCTTTTCTCGTGATTTCTCAAAGGGGCAGTTTAATTGTGCTCGGCACCAAACTTTTTAAATATACAAAGATAGAAGATTCTGTCGGGTCCAGTCATGAAAACCAAGTTTTGCTAGCATATATGCATGTTCCACTAAAGTACCTTTCTATGACAAGAATAAATAGTGGGGCTTCGATCAAAATTGATTTTTTGAGATTTCGTTGGGTCTAATAACATAGAAATTCCGACCAAATGACATCAAATCCATCCATTTTGATAAAAAAAATTCTAATGAAGCCGGGTGTTTGGTCCAGTGGTTTCGCTCTATTCCGCCAACCAAGTGGTTCTTGGTTCAATTCACGGAGAGATCATTTATTTTCTAATTTCTTATAAGAAAATCGTTGGTTTCAAACCAACCTTAAAAAAAAAAAAAAAAATTCTAATGAAATGAAATCTCATGTTAAAAAAATGCCATCGGCCTGGCAAAACTGAGCTTAGTAATATCTATTTAGTTGAAGTTTACCCATATAGTAAGCAATCAATAACACTATCTTAATTTAACCATCATGATTCATGATTGTAGAAAACCTCACTTTATTACTGAAAGGAACGAGATCGCCTAGTGAATTAACCTCCTTCTTGCTAAGTCGCAGGTACGCCGGGCTGCCGCGATCCCTCTCATTAAGCTCATACACATACAACTCTTGTACCTTGCCTATATGATCCAATTCATTAATTTATCAGATACTCAATTCCTCGGTTTTTAAATTAGCTCCACTATGAACAGTAGAATTTTCATACCTGGTTTGGCATCTGAGGCTGGATGCTTGGTGGAGGCAGAGGAAGAAATAGAAGCCTTGATGCTTGTATTGATTGTTTTAAGATTCGTGCTCCTGGTGGGTTTTATTGGGATTTTGCATTGAGGAAAGGTTTGGAAAGAAGCTAGTGATTTAGTTTGACAAAAGGCAGAGGGCTTGAGAGAGAGAGAAGGGGCTTTGAGGGAGGCCATAACAGAGATTAGAGATGAGAGAAATTGATCAGAGAAGATGAGAAATAATTGAGAGTTGCTGGAATTTAATAGGTGGTGGGAATAATTAATTGCAAAGTGGTGTGGGGAATGATATGAAAGCAATGTTTTAAATACCGTACCGGAGGTCAAACCGGCCAAGCTATAGGTACGGGGTTTACCGGTTTAACCGGGTAAACCGGTAGGAAATACCGGATGATGTCATGTACTTATTTAAAATATATATACATGCATTAAAACATATAAAAGTAATGAAAATTTCAGCAAAAATAATATAACTTTAAAACCATAAACATACAACATTAATTTCAATATTCAATTAATCTATGTTGGACAAATTACAACAATATTCTATAATAGCACCACCAAATATACAAGTGATTCAATCAATATTTTACTATCTTGAGATTAATTAACTGATTTCGTGCAAAAAATCTAGAGAGAATCAAAGGAAAAACATGGTACCTGGCGACTGAAAATTGGAGAGAGAGAGTAGATAAGTGGAGGCTGGAGGGGTTCGTTGCCGTCGCCGGTTGGCCCAGCGAGCGAGGCGGAGGAAGGGTGAAGCGTTGGAGGCGCGCTAGTTTCAACCTAGGTATCGTAGTTCTTTTTCTTTCGCTTGGAAGACGAAGAGTTCAGAGTTCAGACGGTTAAATACTTGAGTCGGGGAAACGGTGAACCGGCCGGTTCGATACACATAATTACCGGGGTTTACCGTTTTTCATCCGGTTTTTCCCGGTTCTTAAACCTTCCGGTTTTTGGACTTAACCCTACCGGTTCAGGCTCCGGTTCACGGTTTACCCGGTTGAACCGGCCGGTCCGGTACGGTATTTTAATCATTGTATGAAAGAAAGACTGAAAGCTTGTTTTGTGGAACACATGGAAGTGAAGTGGGAAATAAAGTGAACTTGATTATTCAAAAATCATAATAAAGAGAACTTGTTTCTCTGTGTCTCTAATCTATGTGGTCGTATGAATATTAAGGCATTGAAATTAATAAAGCTTAATTAAGAAAAGTAGCACGATATAAGTACTAAACTGAAAAAAAAATTATTTGCTTCTTAAGAAAGTAAAAGGATAAAAATAACTGTTAGATTTTCAAATTTAAATCACATATGAAGTACTAAATTGACTTATTAGTTTCAGTGGACGTGCAGTTGTTAAACATATGGTGCACAAGAAGCTACACAAAAGGTCTGCCACATGAATTCGGATTTGTTTCCCAAGTGAGAAAATTATGGTCGGTGAGTCGGAGAAGGAACGAGAATAGTTCGTTCCTCTCCAAACGTAAGGATATCAGTCAATAAAACTAAGAATAGTTGAGCTGTCCATTTCAGATCGGACGGCACAGACTGGTCTAGTTCGGACTTATCCAACTAAAGAGGATCCAGATCGAGGTTGCAAGAACTTAATTTGACACGTGATTTTGCTGCGTTTTTTTTTTTTTTTCAAAACACTGCTCTGGCCGGCGGAGCAATATAATATTTGCCATTATTTCACATCTTCCGACAAATTTTTGTTTTTAATTTGGGACAAGGGGTCCAATTGACGAACTATATTAGTTTCTAAAGAAATTGGTCATTAACAACTATTTTTTAAAAAATAATACATGATTGAAAAATCACATTTTCAAAATGATTTCACTAGCACAAAATTTTTTTAAAAAGACCTTGACACAAGTCTATTGTGGAATTGGACTGCCTCTGGGGGTGGGTAACGTTGATAACGGAAACGGAATGGATCGTTCCGTTTTCCCTTCCGTTTTAGTAACGGTATGTACCGGATTGATTCGTTATTCGTTCCGTTTTGATGGAACGTGGCGGAACGGTTATATTTGTACTGTATTTCACACAGATGAATCACGAAATACATTCCGTTTGCCGTTCCGTTTGCGAAACGAAATGAAATTTCGTTCCGTTACACGTTCCACATGGACGGAATGGAACGGTTTCGCGACTTTACGGTATTCCGCGCCCACCCCTAACTGCCTCTTATCTAATCAATAGGAAGAAAAAAAAATTGTAGAACTTGTAGCTTTCCTCTACAAGAGAACTGGAAAACGAAGGGATGCTTTGCTCACTGTTGTCACCTGTCACTTGTCGGTGATGTTTGGGCCGATCAGATAAATGGGAACCGTAAACAAACAACCCGAAAAAATGAAAAATAGTTTTACTGTTCACCGGAATTTCAAAAAAAATCTAAAAAAATTCTGAATTTTAAAAATGGCGTTGTTAGATCGGTAACCCGATTAACGATCTAACAAATCGCTTAGATCGGTAACCGGGTTACCGATCTAAGCTAAGGTCGGTAATCCGGTTACCGATCTTAGCTTAGATCGGTAACCGGGTTACCGATCTAAGCTAAGGTCGGTAATCCGGTTACCGATCTTAGCTTAGATCGGTAACCCGGTTACCGATCTAAGCCCACTCTCCTATATATAGCGACCCTCTCCCCACTCCGCACGTTCTCTCTCCTCTGCCTTCACTCAAGCTGCAGCAGCAAAAAGGTAAATTTTTTTTCTTTTCTTATTTATTTTATTAATTTAAATAATTTAGTTTAATTAGTTTATTAATAGAAAAAATATTGTAAAAATAATTAAAAAATTATTAATAAATCAGAAAAAATATAAAAAATTATTATATGTAATATGAAATATTTTTGAAATTATTTAGTACATTTTATTATTATGTATAAGTTAATTAGAAATTAGAAAAATTTAAAAAAATTATAAAAAGTTGATATAAAAATTTGATAATTGTAGGAAAATATTCTAAAAAGTCACAGGAAGCGCTTCTAGTTGAGGTGAGTTTTTTTGATCATTTATTCATTTAATTTATTTATTTTATTTGGGTAAATAAATGAAAAATTAGGAAAATTATTGGAAAAATAATTTTTAATTAGGTAAAAAATTGAAAATAGAAAAATGTGGTTGTATGAGATTGGTATTATGTTTGTTATTGTATTGGTGGGGATTTGGATCTCAATTTATGGGGGGTTTGGGTCTGATTTTTTCCGGAAACATTCCCGGTACAGGGGAGATGCTGTCGAAATTTTGTTAGATTTTTTGACATTGAAATTTATTTTTGTAGTATAGTGAAAATGCCACCGAGAAGAAGAGTAGGAGATATCGGAGAGTCATCAGTCCGTAGATCTACAAGGCGTCGCTCCGGTGCAGCAGATATCGAAGCTACTCCACCTGATTCTGCATGTACTGCAGATGCCGGCGCATCCACATCTACTGGAGATGCCGGCGCTTCCACATCTGTCCCCTCCATTCCTGTTGATGATAGCCGTCTTTTGCATTTGAATGAAGAGCAGCTTCGTGGCACTGGCGTAAGTTATTATTTGTTGTTTAATTTTTAATTTGATTTTTTTGCATTTTGTCTGTATTTTTTAAATTAATAAAAATAAAAAAATATATAAAGGATTGGAAGACAATAGTGCACAAGGCAACGATGATACGGACCGCTGAGGTGGATGAGCGTCTTACGACACTTGGACTCATCCACTTTGTTCAGATGGGTCATATGCCGTTGGATCATTCACTTTTGCAGGGTTTGGCCATGTTCTGGAGGCCAGAGACCCACACGTTTTTTTTTCCGCACGTTGGCGAGATGACGGTCACTCTACAGGTAAGGCTGAATAACTGAACTTCATTTTATTTTTATTCGAGAATTGTAAGTAAGAAATTTGAACTACTTGCAGGACGTGGCCTTCTTGTACGGTTTACCTACGGAAGGCCGACCCGTGACCGGACGAACCGATTTGAATGATTTGCAGTTACTTATGGACTTGGCGTTGCCGATGGATACATCCGTGGAGATAGCTGAGAACTGCTTCCGGGAAAAGACACGAAAGTAAGGATGTTTTGAAACTTAAAATTTAGATTAATTATAAATATATACAGTTCTTACAATCAAATTACATTATTAACGTAAAGTAGGAAATATCATGGCATCAAGTTCACGAAACTGCGTGGGGCGTGGAGTCTTGCGGGGGGGCCTGGCGTGAATGATCCAGATAGGATCGACAGATACACACGCGCTGTCGTGTTAGAGATTCTGGGGTGCGAGTTATTTCCAAACAGCACGGGTGACTCAGCTCCTGGTTTCTATCTCCAGTTGTTACAGGTTAGTATTTTTTAAAGAATATATTACGAAATTTACGATATATTTTTTTAATATAAATTTCATTGAAAACACAAATTCTGTTATCTAGTTTAACATCACACATTCAAATGGCATGACGCAATTGACGCGCTATCGTACATGAATTAATTCTAGGTTTTAAATTGTTGGAATTATTTTCCATGAAAATTTATTTTTATATTTCAATGCTTATAAAAAAAAAAAATCAGAGTATAATAATTATATTTTTTTTGGACTATACAAAATAACCCATGTATTTTTTTTCGAGATCGCAAGTTCTAAATTACATGCAATAAAAACAAATATCTGAAAAGTATTTGCGCGCTCTTTGAATATCATCATTATTGTGTTAACAAATTTGAAAAAAATATATACATAAATTATCTGCAGTGAAAACAAATATCCGAGAAAATATATTATTTTCACTTTTGTAAGTTGTAAATATTTTATATAAATTTTTATATAAATATTTTATTTATACTTTGTAATTTATTTTTTAATTTTTTATAATCATGATATATTTCTTTAAATATTTGCAGGATATTCGTTCTAGTGATTCGGTGAAGTACAACTGGGGTGCGGCAACTCTCGCCATGCTATACCGAGGTTTGGACACAGCCGTAATTAATAATAACCAAACTATTGGTGCTCCATGGTTGCTATTGCAGTTGTGGTCGTATGCGAGATTGCTACTTTCTCGGCCGGAGATCACGAAGGATTTTGATGGTTGGGGTCTACCATCTATTGATTCATGTCCTCCTTACGGGAGGTATGTTAATTTAATTTTAATAGGAACTAGAGGTTAATCTAAAATATGTTTCATTTCACTGGAATAAAGAACTAAATGGAAATTGCAGGAATTGGACAACTAGAAAGAGATCGAAGAAGGTGACTGGCCCTACTCGCAGCGGCTTAGACTATGCCAAGGATGTCTGCATGCAGATGAAACCTGAGCACATTGTGTGGAGGCCTTACGATCACTTGAGGGAGCTCATGCCTCGTTGTGCACAAATTGATGAGAGGAGCTTCCTTCTACGGATCCCATGCATTCATTACTGGGTCGTGATGTGGCACCACGTTGATCGTGTCATGCACCAGTTTATGCTCTATCAGACAGTTCCGCCACCTCGACCTGTGGTATATTTTTAAGTTTTGAAAAATACCGTCCTTCAATTTTGCAATGTAGATTTATGGCACTGTGAATTTTTTTAATATGAAAAATACCGTCCTTAAATGGCTAATTATATTTATGGCACTATATTATTATAGGGGTCGTTTGGATGGGTTAGGAATAGCCAATTCCTAGGAAGGAATAAGGATTTTCGTTGGAAAGTGTGTAACTTTGTGAGAGAGATGAATTGTTTATATTAAAATTTATGCCCGGAATTGGAAAATCCCCAAATTCCGGACACATCCAAACGACCCCATAAAAAATAATTTTATGCCAATATTTATTTCTAGAAGCAGAACAAATTTTAAAACTGCCTTCATTAACTTGTACTTATTTTTATTAATGCAATGATGATTTTTTTCGTTTTAATGAAACAGGCTTGGTCGAGAATGCAGGATTTGATGGCATACCAGCATATCACGTATCGAGGCAGAGACTGGAGTTCATTATTCAAGGAAGAGGTGGACATGTGGACGGACACTAGACATGTTACGGTGGCAGAGAATCGGCCGTGGAGCGAGGATATTTGGAGCGAGTACCTACGTTGGTTGATGCTACATGGAGGTGTGCATCACGTACCGATTCCAGAGGAGGTAGCGACTCATCCGGTCAGCAGCTTGTCGTACCTTCCTGAGATGCCCGCTCACACGGCATTGGTAAGTTACATTACGCAAAATTGGAGTGACAAATAAATAATTCTGTGGCTAACAAAAATTGAACAGGTCAAGAGTCTTTTGACTGAAGCGCTACGAGGATGTATATTGGCCTTGAATAAGGGATTTCGACGTACTGGGAAGGCCTTACTGAAGGGGTGTGGCAAGCACCTGGATGTTATTGGCGAGGCTCATCGATTGCCTCCACTCTTACAGTCGAAGGGTCTTGACGTAGACATCGACTCTATCCCTGATACGCCAGAGCCGGATTATGCGCCAGAGCCGGGTTTTGACGAGCAGCAGTTCATGCGGGTATAATGTTCCTATTCACTAACTTTTATTATTAATAATAATATTACAATTACGTTTAATATTCAAAATTTATTTATTTTGTAACATTAATGTTATTGTTATTATATGTAACAGGGTGATTTCAGTCTGCATGATTGGAATGTCTATTTTAGTACTCCGCGTCCCGATACGGGGATTCTTCTGAGCAGACGATCAGATGCTGGACCCAGACGGTCAGATTCTGCACCCATACGGCCAGATTCTGCACCTAGACGGTCACATTCCGGAGCCACAGCACGTCCTTCTCAGACTACAGAGCCCCAGACCCCAGAGCCACATCCTACCCACCATTCTCATCCGCAGACCACGCAGCCCCGGCCTCCACCCCCTTTCCAGCCCCCCACCACAGAGTACCCCACCTATCAGACTCCTTACACTCCATACTATACTCAGACTCAGTATGGAGGGGGGTACAGGCAGCCTCCTACTCCTACTCAGTATGTGGGAGGGTATACCCGTCCTCATATTCAGCCACAGTTTGTAGGGGGTTACAGTCAGCCCTTTTCGCCTATCCGCACACCATCTATACTTAGTCAGGGTGAGGCTTTTTACCAGGCATACGGTACTACATTAGAGGATCCATTCACACCTGTCTCTGACCCTGCATTTGGCGATCCTGGTGCCTCATCTAGTAGACCGCCTCGTTATCCTACTCCTGGGACTCTTCCTCCCCTCCCCCCCCAGGACTTGCTCCCGGCCGAGAGCCCCGACATCCGCCTGGTGCTGCATGGGATTTGTCTCCTGAGACTGGATGGTACCGTCGTGATGGACACCAGTAGGAGAGTGTATTATGATATTTATATTTCGTATTATATGTCTATTACTACATGGAATTTGTCTTTATGATATTTGTTATTTAGGACTTGTATGATGATATTTCTATTTTCCATTTTGCATTTCATTTCTTAATTTTCCTGGATTGCAAAAGTACGTAAAAGAAAAATTTTTAGAAAAATTCGGAAAAATTTTTGCTGTGTAAATAAGACATACGACTTAAATACTGTTAAGTTCCATAACCTATATCGAAACGCATGTCAAATAAAATATTACATAAAATATCAAGCGCTTCCTGTGACTTTTTAGAATATTTTCCTACAATTATAAAATTTTTATATCAACTTTTTATAATTTTTTTTAATTTTTCTAATTTCTAATTAACTTATACATAATAATAAAATGTACTAAATAGTTTCAAAAATATTTCATATTACATATAATAATTTTTTATATTTTTTCTGATTTATTAATAATTTATTAATTATTTTTACAATATTTTTTCTATTTTTTCTATTAATAAACTAATTAAACTAAATTATTTAAATTAATAAAATAAATAAGAAAAGAAAAAAAATTTACCTTTTCGCTGCTGCAGCTTGAGTGAAGGCAGAGGAGAGAGAACGTGCGGAGTGGGTGAGGAGTGGGGAGTGGGCTTAGATCGGTAACCGGGTTATCGATCTAAGCTAAGATCGGTAACCAGATTACCGACCTTAGCTTAGATCGGTAACCCGGTTACCGATCTAAGCGATTTGTTAGATCGTTAACCGGGTTACCGATCTAACAACGCCATTTTTAAAATTCAGAATTTTTTTAGATTTTTTTTGAAATTCCGGTGAACAGTAAAACTATTTTTCATTTTTTCGGACAAATAACATTGTGATTTCATTTCAGGCCGAAGTATGGGCTAGTCTAAATTTTGGTCCTGAGTTTTTTAATCAAAACAAGAAGTTGTTATCTTTGTTTCTTTTCTTGTTCTTTAAATAAAAATCCGAAATAATAACTGCAAGTCTGCACTTTAGTGAACATATAAAATAAACAAAGTGAACATTTAAATAATCAAAGTGAACACATATAACAAATAAGTTCACTAAAAATAAGTTGAATATGCATATAAAAATCTTAACAACAATAAAAAAAAAATTCATAATTGAATAAAGTGAATACAAAGATAAACAAATTGGACAAATAAATTTAACAAATACAAACGTGATGGCATGGCATGATGCGTGGAGAGATGATAGATAGTAATTTCCAATAAAAATGATCCGTAGGCATAAGCAGTTCTATCTTTAAAAAAAACAAAATGGAAATAAAATGAGCAGTTCTATCTAACACGCACCAAAACGTAATTGGATATATAGAACTTAAGAAATAATATTACTTTTCTAAATTGGAATGTGTTTCAGAACAGTTTAGACACTTAGAACCATATGATATTTGAATATACAATATCTGGACCCTCAAAAATTTTTTTTTTTTATGACCTAAAAAAAAGAATATACAATATCTGGATTATTTCCCTAAAATTTTGGAATTGTGCATATGTATACCATATTTTGGAATTCTTCTATATTACGAGACAATTTTAATTACTGTTTAAATTAATTAGTAAGAATCAAATTATATACTCAATAGTACTTAAGTTTAAGCACTTTTGTGTGGAATTTTGTTAATTCTAAATATTTGTTCATCAATGATATCAGGAACTCCTATTAGTGTTTATAAAACGCTGTAAATACAGTTTAGTAATTTTTTTGTTGTAAATTTGATCACGTCTAGATTCTACAATGCTCTTAATTCAGGAATTTTTTTTTTCACTTTCCGACTAATTCAGTAACTTTTGAGACTTTGTTGAATTGGTTACCTTTATTTGAGATAAGCTTTACTCCTGTTCTTGAGTTGATCTGGGATTCTGTTTTTTTTTTTTTTTTTTCATTATCTTTTCCTTTTAACTGGTAGTTGCCAGCAATTTTACTGGCAAAATTGAAATATAGATCCATGCTCTGCTTCAAATCTTTTCTTTAATGGAGAAATACCTTCAATTTGACTAGATCCTTAAGAAGTCCACTAAATTTTTCATTATATGTGCGAAATTATGTACAATCTAACATAAACCACACATATTGGTAAACTGATCTGAAAACAAAGATAACTGGAACTCAATACAAATTACAGTGACAAAACTTCCAAGCACATCAACATGCACCGAAACACCTGTACTTTAAATCCCTACCCAATTTCCTTCCCTCAAGCAGCATCAGCCGCACATGTGATCTTTTTCGTGTCGAAACTGGTTACTGAGTATTCAACTGTGTAAGTACAATTCAGTGTGACATCAATATTCCTCTTATAAACCCCCAAAACATTTACTCTTCCGGCGATGTCGGTGTAGCTTGTGAAGTTCAGATCTTCCCCAACTACAAGCCCGGTTAAATTAATGGGTCCGGCAGCTGCCACAGCCCGATCAGTTAGCACATGCAGTGAGGCATTCAAATGTGTGGTTTTGTATGCGCCGACCTCTCCGCCCGGAGCGTATGCCACCCCGACTGTCTGCCCCTCGTAGTAAAACTCAGTCGTACTGTTCTTAAATTTAAATGATGCAATATTTGGGTTTTTGAGGGATAAGTTTGCATTAAGAGTTAAGTTGACCGATAAAAGATTGTTGTTCGTGCCAAGACCAGGGTCGACACTTGTTATGTTGATGTAATTCACGGTAAGAGAAGGATCTTTTATTTTGAAAACAGTAAGGGATAGGACCAGAATGACAATTCCAAGTAGAATGGTAATGGTAGCGCAACAGCCGCAGCAACAAATCATGCAGCGACGGCGGCGCAGGTATTGGGAGGAGCGCAGGTATTGGGAGGAGTGCTCGCCAGATGCGGTGCCGTGCTCCTCATCGATAGTATTGATAGGGTAGATTGAAGGAGATGAAGTGTGGTTTTGGGTTGAGGTAAGAGGTTTTGTGGGTTGTTCGTCTTTGTTAGTTTGGTTTTGATCCATTTTGGTTGGAGTTTGTAAATTACGTGTTGAAACTGGGGATGGAGGAAACTAGGATTGGTGTGTGTTAATAAAGTTGGTTGGAGGTGGATGGAGAAAGTCTTGAAAGAGAGACTGTATTGTAACATTGAACTTTTTTTTTAGCGGAGGTGTTACGCCCAGTTGTTGACTAGACTAACAAGCAATTAATTCAACAGGTCAATATACAACTACGAGTGATCCATATATTAGAACTATGCCGTGTAGACTGAGCTGTAATCTAATTTTAGAAAAGGTGTAGACCTGTTATTGCAATATTTTTATGTGAACTTAGGATTTACTCAGTGGCGAGTCCAGCAAATTTTTAAGCGTGGGCACACACAAATAAAAAAAAATAAATTAATATTAAATTAAAAAATTATAACAAACAATAACTTTAAGTCGGAGATGAATTGAGAGGCGTACTTGGATCAGCGAATTATTTACAATAGAAAATTCTAGGTCTTACCAATTAACTCTCGTCACATTTTCTTTGTGAAGGACTAGATAAAAAAATAGAGTGGATCGTTAAAAATCCAGTTATAAAGCCCAAGAGTAGGCACAGTAAAACTTCAAGTCTGGACACCCATTAAAACACATATATACGAGCCACTATTTTTCGAAAAACAAGACTAGGCAAGTGCCCCCACTTGCCCTTTACTGGCCTCGCCACTGGATTTACTGTTTATTCTTAGGAATTTTAGGTTTTCACAGTAAAATCATAAACATGATTTTCTAATAAATTAGTTCTTATTATTACTTGTGCACTGTCCAGCTGCTGGAAGATAATTAGGTAAAACGATGTAATAAAATTATAAAAAACTAACTTAATTTTATAAAATGTTATTATTGTCTGTGCATTTGTATAAGACATGATGAGATAGGTATATTGAAGAACATGTAGCCAAACAGAATGGGACATATCACACGCCACGGTCACTCTCTTGGGGCATTTCTGGTCAACAAACTCTTGATTAGGAAAACAATTGTTTATTACCCCGTGTGGCATGAGAAAGAATCATTAATTCAATGACAGCGAAATCATGTGATACATTTTAAGCTCCTAATTGACAACTCCGGGTAAACATCAGAAATCCTGTTCTTTCAACGATCTATGCTGGGTTATTTATTAATTGGTTCGACTTATCATACATAGACCTGTCAATATACCAACGTTTCAACGTTTCCGTTTCCGTTCCGTCCAAACGGAACGTTAAACGAAACAGGAAATGAGTTTCGTTTTCAGAAATGGAACGAAAACGGAATTGAAATTTGTGAACATTACTGAAGTGGAACGAAACGGAACACGTAAATGGACTGAAATGAAAGAGAGATGAAGGACGGAATGTTAAACGGAACAAAAAACTGTTTCATTTGACGAAACGAAACAGAAATGAAAGAGATTTCTATTTCGTTGACTGGAACGGAACAGAAACGGAACGCGTCTGTTTCTGATTATGATTCATATCGAATATAATAAGAATGCTCCCGTACGCTGAATTTTATTTCGAAAAAAATATAGTCATACAAATTGGGCGGAAAGTAGAATTCTGACCGATTTGCAATTTGGGCCTAATTTCAATCTTAGATAGAATATTCGGGCTTATACCAATAAGCTCATATTAAAATATCTTGAGATTTCTTTACTAGAGCCTCATAAGGCCCAAAATATTGTTTCCACTTGTGGGCCTCTTAGTGTAGCAAAAATCACTAACGGATAATTTTTATTTTTTTCTAAATAAAATTAGGCATAGATGATACAACAGCGTGACAGACTGACAGGTGCGAGTAAAACTATGTCGCATATTTCCAAACTTATCAACAACAATACAATTTCTATTAACCGATCTCTTTTTCCAATTCGCCCAATTCCATCCGTCCACGGAAATTACTCGAGCCACACAAATTATTTTAAAAAACAAAAGAAAAGGCTGAAAAGCGATCAGAGCTCATGCACGCCAAAAATTGCCAAAGCAGTAAGCCAGTTGACACATCGAATTCATATCCGGAATTACTTAAGCAAGCAAAATCTAAAATCTAAATAGTTCACGATAGAAAGTATAAACTGTTAGTATTATTATTATATGATAGAGATATTATTTCGAGCGGATCTTGATAGATCTTCAGAGGTCTAGAAGACCGTTTGTATTTTCAAGCGGACCATTGATGAAATCGATAGATATGTATTTTTTACAGAAAAGAGTACTTTATATGTTTTTGCAACTCATTCTGGACTGTTCTGAGACTCAAAGAGAGACAAAAGAAAGAGGGAGAGTTCCACCATTTTGATTTTGTGCATCTAATACAAGTTCAAGCACTCGACCGGGGAGGGGGGGGGGTGTTTCGGTCACGATAAGTTGATCTCGTGATTATGCAGTGAGTCCAAGACATTTGTGTTATGAAACAAGAGTTAGACTCGACATAGCGTGGTCTAATCTCACTGGTTGACGAACGGTCCATCGACATAAAAGAGACCAAACCGATCCAAGATTTCCACAATCGGTATATCTAAGTTTGTACTTAGATTACTTTAATTTAACGTCCAAACTCTTATAGAACCTATAATAAATTCATACTCATAAGCATAATTCAAACTAGGTGTAAACAATGAAATAAGGGGTTTAAATAATTTCAGATTTTATATCAAATGTGAAACATTAATTTTTAAAATCTGATTTGATAATTCATTCAGATGAAATTTTATCGATTCTTCATTTAAAATTGAAAAGGTTAAGGTCGTTAGATTAGTTTTACAATATTTTTGTTGCACAACTGCATAGTTCTATATAAGATGAATAATATCAATGTTTTTATTTCTTTATTTACCCATGGGAAACGTGTGAAACTGCTCGGTATTGACAGCCGTACATGTTGTGGCGTCTTAGAGGGGAACTGAGGTTTACTTATTTACTTTTTGAGATCCCTTTTTTTCTTCTAGTGCAGTATACCGACTATTTCTGACTATGACATACATACATGTGGTGACATCTTGGAGGGGACTGAGGTTGGGTGCATGCCACACGCGCGCATATTGTTCGATGAAATGCCGTTCTCAGTTTACATAGCAATACGAACAATTATTGAGGACTCCATAGCGCCAAGTTAACATACAACCAAGTGGTTCCAAGTTGCTCTTTCTAGTTTAATTAACATACAACCAAGTTAACGTACGAACAAGTATTGAGGACTCCATCACTTTGTATGAAAACTATTTTCAGTACACATGCACTTGCCTACTTGGAGAGGTAAAATAGAAATATGAATTGAATTATTCTTAATTAATTGCAGTATTAGGTGAAGTGTATGATCTGTTTAATAATTTATTTAGTTTCGTAATAAGTGTCTTTTTTTTTTTTTAAGGATTTCATTAAAATATTTTGTCCAATCTTTCCGTTAATTGGTAAGGAAAGCCAAATGCTATCATGTAGTGGTTCTGTGGTTGGTAATAAATATAGTTGCACGTAGCACTCTTACAAACAAAGGTAGTGATGGAACCACACACTTACTCTTCATTTTACAAGCCATTATTAGTAGCATTCTATTGATTAATTAAACTAAAAACTAATCTCATCCCTTTCATACTATTCACCAATTCCACCAATGCATTGTACAAACCAAGCCAGGGATAAAACCGCACACAGGCTCTCCTCTTTACCAACAATTATTAGTAGCATTCTTTTAATTAATTAAATCAAAACTTAATCACTTCCCTTTCAAAACAGTGACCAATTCCACCAGTGCATTGTACGACTCTCCACCCTCTGCCACTGCCCGGTTTGCCGCCCCTTTAACCGCCGCCGCTCTCTCTCTCAGACCCCTCCCTCCATCCGACTCCATTAGCCACTTGATCTTTCTATCCACTTCATCAGCAGCCACCAATTCACTGTCATAACCTTCCACGACTACTGCCAGCTTCATTTCCTCCTCCAAGAACACCTTGTTCATCCACTGCTCGGCATACAATGGCCATGCCACCATTGCCACGCCAGCTGTCACTGCCTCCAGAACAGAATTCCACCCACAATGTGTCACAAACCCTCCCACGGACTCGTGCCTTAGCACGTCTATCTGTGGGGCCCATGACTTAACCACAAAACCTCGATCACTTGTTCGTTTCAAGAACCCTTCAGGCAAGAGCATGTCGAGGTCGGGCTCTGCCAATATTTCGAAACGCTTCTCTGGATTTGGTGGTGTCCGAATAACCCATAAGAACCTTTGGCCACATTTTTCTAAACCAATTGCGATTTCCTTGATTTGTTTGGCTGAGAAACGGCCGATGCTGCCAAAGCAGAGAAACACCACGCTTGATTTGGGTTGTTTATCAAGCCACAAGAGACACTCTCTCCCTCCATGCTTCTCATCTGATTTTATCAAGGGGCCAATACAGTAGATAGGTGGAGTCAGACGGCCAGGGGGAACACATTTGCCACTCGAAATGGCATCAATGGCACTAGGTTCGAGGGATTTAAAAGTGTTTATGATAATTCCATCATAGTCTGGCATTTTCTGAGACATGGTTACAAATCCATGATAAGCCTTGTCATCTCGATCAAGCGTTGGTACTGGCATATGATTTGCTGGAAGAGGAGGAATTCCTGGTATTGACAAAAATTCGCACCCAAGCTCTCTAAAGCTCTTTGAAGAATTCATGTGAAGAACCGGGATCTGAAAAAATGTCGCTAGGACTGACGCACCAGAGGTATAGAAGAGGTAACAAGGAATCTTCAATTCCCTAGCAACATCCATAGCACAGCTGCAAAAGAAATCTATAATTAGAGCACAGGGAGAAGCCAAACGCAAAAATGAGAGCAGCCCTGGGTTTGATAGTTCAAGAACATCAAAAGTCAGAGCTTCATGATGAGGTGATGTGTTATCAGGAGAAGGCGTCACAGGTGGAAGCTTGTGGAAGGAGAGAGACGGATTGGCAGCAGAGACACTGGCAAGAAATTCAGCTGTTGCACCGGTGTTGTATGGTGGGTTGACAATCGGAATTGTGACAGAGAATCCGTGACGAATGAGTAGCATGCCGAGCTCTATCATGGACACAAGATGACCCATGCCCGGTGATGGGTATAGAACCACTAAGTTATTGATGGTACCATTGGTGGCCATTACGAGTTCTACTACTTCTAAGAGTGTGCAATGGTGGGGCTTGGAACTAGGTTCTCAGTTCAACCTTTATATGGGGGAAAGCCAATTGCTGCTGTAGGTAATTTTTCTGAGCAAAGGATTTCTTGTTCTAGGCTATGAAGTGATACAAGTATATAATGTCAACCCTGACTGAAGACCTGATTATGATGGTCGGAGATAATAGCATGCTTAATATGTACAGAGCAGAGCAGAGAACCAATTGGTGACATAATTAGTGGACCACTTGTAGTTTTTGAGGGAAACATTTGATGACTGATGAGTGGTGAGTGGTGACTCATCATTTCTCAGTTTGTTATGTTGTGATTCTATTGGTAACGCATGGATCAATAGTTAGGATTACTTTTAAAAAGTTTATGTACTTTAAAGTGCAAAATATGAACATGTACCACAAATGAAATGATGATTAATTCAGACGCAATTTTATAATTTTATTTTACACATCATCAAAAGGTTTTCAGTTTTCACTCCGGTTGAGTATGGACATATACTACTGGTACTTGCTTGCTGTCTCGTCTGGATCAGATTTGGAAGGCTCACATACCTAGGAGGTTCGGAGTCGATAGGATATTAGGATGTATGTAGCTGTAAAAGGAAGTGAAAAGACACTTGAGTTCGGATCGAACTTGCGATGATGTACAAATACGGAAAACTTGTATTTGCTAGATAATTGTTCTTACAAAAAAAGGAGAAAATTAGACTTGAAAATAATTTTTTAAAAAGAGAAAAATTAGATATACCCATTTAAATTTCTCATTTGAGAGCTTTCGAAAAGAAAAATTCTCGTATGAGATTTTTACTCCTGAAAACTATTAAACTTTTTAATTTGCAAAATCACCGATCAAACGGTCATGGTGTACGGAGCCCTCTATGCATCATAGTTCACAATAGATATTCTCTCTCTATATATTTATCAAACTCAATTTTTTTTTATAATATCCCTATTTAATAATATTTATCAATGATCCAATATACATATATAATAAAAGAGAAAATGATTATGAACGCCTTGGGTCCTTCTCTTTCCTCGGTGATGGTATCCATTGCTGAGGAGAATTACAGACCCAGTATCGTCCTGGAAACATTTTTATTTATTTATTTTTTTTTTGAACTATGTAGGGGTTACCCCTACCACTTCTCTTTTATTAAAGAAAAGCATAATACATCAGTTTGCCCTCAAAACTAAACAGAACTCCTAGCCTGCTCCTACAGGTCTTTCCCTGAGCACATGTAATCAACCCACACATGTTGCTCTATACCCAATTTTATTTGGGAAAATTTCCAACCAACCAGCCTATGCACGCATAAGTAGCACGAATGAGATACCGTGATAATTCTTTATTAATTTTTTTTTTGTCGTGTGAGCACGTTTCTATAATAATATAATAAGGAAATGCCATTTTAAAAATTCAATACAGTACAAGTCGGAAAATTCAGATCCGCTGCCGCGCGACACATGGTGTAGCGCGGCATGCTGGCCGTCTGATCAAGATCCAATGGACAAGGGAGCCCCGTGCATGTAACCTAGATTGATAGGCCCGTAAAAAATTAACCGTCCGATCAAGATCAGACGGCTCGTACGTGCGCTACACCATTTGTCGCGCAACAGCAAATTCGGATTCCAAGTCGGATGTTAATTTTGCGATATGCAGGTAACAAGAACGACATGATTGGTACCTTTCATACACGTTCTATGATTTTATATCATTATATATTTTTTTCCGAAAATTTACAAAATCGCATCAAATTTGGAAGTACTTGTTTGAATTAAAAAGTGCATTCAAATGGAAGGATTGCTCGTTTCTGGTTGGGGAAAAAAATATAATGGCTCTTTCTAGTTTAATTAAGAAAGTTTGTTTATAGTTTTTTTTTTTTTAAGGTTGGTTTTGAAACCAACTGATTTTGTTATAAGAAATTTAAAAATAAATGTTCTTTCCGTGAATTGAACTAAGGACCACTTGGTTGGTGGAATAGAGCAAAATCACCGGGCCAAACAACCAAGCTTAAGTTTGTTTATAGTTAAGCAAATTTGGTTCTATTTTAAAGAACTATTCATTGTTAGAATATTTAATAATGGCTCTATGAGTTTCAAAATAGTTTATAGCCAATTTTAAGAAGTATGCAACGACAAGTCGACAACCTTTTTTCTGAGAAGTTGACAATGACAGGAGCTGCCAACTGAACGACAACCTTTTTCAGAACTATAAATATTTACTTCAGTTTAAAAGTACGAATTTTGGTTCAAAAAATTTGTTCAGTTGAAGTATATGATGAATTTTTTTCCCCCAAAAATATTACATATTTATTTTCATTTAAACAAGCATGAATTTTGGTTGCAAAATGTACTGTACAGTGGAAGTATCTAAATATGATAATTATTTTCAAAACAATTAAATGCTTATTTCAGTTTAAAAATGTACGTTTCTTAGGTGGAAAATGTGATTATTTTCGACTGGATGATTGTTAATTAATTGAAGAGTCTTACAAGTTCGTACAAAATTGCGTAAGCAATATTTTGGAGGGGTTTTTTCTGGATAGTAATCAGTTTGACTGATGCTAACCAGGATTGTTATACTGTCGACCCATGGGACGGACTGGACCTATCGAGGGAAAAACGAATCCAACTCTCATAAAGTAGGACTTTAATTCTTTTTTACTTTTTTTTGAAGAAAAACAAGGATCGAGCCCTTATCTTATAGCCTTTAATTCTTGACCCAAATTGGACAATTGATGGTCCATAGACCAACTGTTTGGCCCATTTATATTCATACAATCGTACTCGGTACTGGTATTAAGGATTGGAAATTAATTACTGTCATTTCTTGCTATTGTTAAACAGAAAGTGAACGCATAAAATAGACAAAATAAACATATATAGTGATCAAAATGAACACATATAAACAAATAAGTTCAATAAAAATAAGTTGAATGTGCATTTAGAAATCTAAACAAGAGATGACAACACTTATTTGTTTGTAAGTGTTTACTTCGATTGTCTAAATGTTTATCTTGTCTGTTTCATTTGTTCACTTTGTGTTTAGCGATGACAAGGGATGACAAAACTGCAGATGACAGCTATCATTTCTGTTAAGGATCGCCTTTTGCAATTTCTGTTCATATTTGGTTTATAAAAATCAGTAGTTTCTGTGACTTTTGAGTCATAACTCATAAATAACTTTTGACATCATCAGAAGTGATATTAGAGGACTAAGTTAGCACCCTATGGCTATATCTAAGATTCGGTCATATTTTATTAATTGACATAAAATCATCATTGGCATAATTCTAAAGTACATGAAACTAATAAAATAAAAATATATTACTTTTCTTTTAAGTTTAACTTTCAGCCATATAACAATATAGAATGTATCTAAAAAATAGAATTTATGCTAGAATCACCCATATTATTAAGTATAACTCTATTTATGGTTTTATTTTTTGTCGTCACTGCTATCATAATCACTACCACTATAGAATTCAGCATAGTAGAGCTATGTTTTGCCTTATTTGAATGATTCTTGAAGTTGTTACAGGGGCAAAAAAATAGAACGACATGAAAGTAATGCAACATATATTTTCTTCCTAGCACCGAACTCAAATAAGTTTAATTAACAACGAAGGGGAAAGAAACTCCAAATTTGGTAGGGAACTGGCTGAAACTGGTTTGAACAATTAAACCAAACAATATCATATTAGTATGTTCGATTCAACTTAATGGGGTTATAGTTCACTTGATTGAGGTAAATATCCAGTAATTCAAATAATTTATCATGAATCAATATGTACGTAATTTAATGGTAACAATGATAGGTTTTTTTTTTTTTTTAAGATAAATTGGGGGTCAAGTTACCCAATTTATTTTTAAATTAAATGTCTGTAAAAGACCTCCAAACTAGATTTCGAATCTATGTCTTTTTTACTTAAGATGCATTGCTCTTTGCCACTAGACCAAGAGTTGGTTTATTATCGTGTGGTAACAATGATAGTTACTGGCATGGAAACTTCTCTGTACATATCGTGTCGGAATTTTACTCGGATACAATAATGGCCAGCATGCTAATTGTTTTTATTATCTTATTTTGGGCTGTGAATTTCCTGCGTTTTTTGAGGATTTTGAATTGACAGATCAATTTAATTAACAGCACTACATATCAAAATCTGTACCTATAAAGTTTTTATTATGCTAGGGGCTATTCAATTAAGTATGCCACAGTCGCAATCATGTGTGCTAAGTGGAAAATTATTACAAGAAAGATTTATATTTTAATAAAAAAAATTGTCGACCAGTAAAAAAAGTTGTCTCAAGTACGTTAATGGATATTTATTTGTACTAGTAATTGAAATTTTGTCTTGGCACAGTTCTAAGATAGTAATGCGTTTTAGAGTTTTAGCTAGTCACATCTCGTAATGAGCTGTAATAAAGCACACTGATATCAAGCTATATCAGTATTATAAATAAAAATCCGTGGGAGTCCGGTCAGAAATTTTTAATCAAAACTCGACACGGCAAGGAATTGTACGATTTGTTGATAGGTGCGGTGGATATTTGTTGACATGAGTCTGTAACTCTTCGTGTATCAGGTTATAATTACCTTTCCTGTCGACCCGTTGTACAACCCGTTATATTTTTTTTCGTTCTCCTTCATTTTTTTCCGACTCTGGGTTGTTTCCCCTCTCCCCAGGCCCCAGCGCATCTCCTTCCTCCTCTCTATCGTCTCTCAGCCACCTCCTCCACCAGACCTGCCCCCCAAAACCCCTGCCTTGCTTCATCTCCGTCACCTCCCGTGAAAATTCAAGGCGATCGCCTCCTTCCGACCTCTTCCGCCAATACCGGTGATAGATCTTCATCGGCGCATTTAAGCGGCGAGGCTTCGAGTCGATAGCGGATTGAAGTATGCCTCGCTGGAAGCTCCGACGCGTTACAATGGGGTCGCCAGCGAATCCGCCGCCTTCTGCCTCATCAAACAAATGGTAATCTGACTTTTGTTATTGGATTCAGTTCCAGTCTCTTGGACTTTACTATTTGTTTAATTGAATCCTAACATCAGTTATTGATAAATGTGTTAACATTTATAATGAAAGGTATACTGATTGGTGGAATGGTTTCCATACTTGAATGCCTGATTTACTGCTTTTGTTCTTCCATCTATTCTCCATTTGGACCATAAGAACCTTACTCAATGTCTAACAGTGCTGAATTCCATTCAGAATTCATTACTAAGTTTTAGTAATTATTTCAACAGAATGTTCATTTTTCTTACCGTGACTGTTCCTTTCTCTCTCTCCCATGATGCACCATATCACATGTAAATATATAACAATCGAATATTGAATTATGCCTCTATCCATGGCTTCACCTCCTAAGTCTCTCTCCATCTCCTCTTGCAATCCATAGCAAGATGCACAATTACCAGGTTCTTGATTTTTTTTAGGTTCAATGCTTTTCCTATTTTCTCCAACTATCTATGATATTTCAAGTTTGTTTTTGCTTTAATTTTGGAATAAAGTTTAATTTGTTCTATTCTCTTCAATTGAAGTTGAATTAAACTTTTTTAAAATTTTATTTCTTTTATTTAGTCCTTCGAATTGTACTGTTATATAAAAAATTTATACAACATTAGGTTTCAATGTCATCAGAACCAATGATCAGTATATTTCAATTAGCCATTGCAACCTGACCTGACCAGCTATATACTTTGATTATTTGATCATATATTTTTGCATTTCTCTTGGCTATATACAAATAGATAGGTCTACGGAGTCAATTTGCAAGCTGTGCATCATGAAAGTCCAATGCACCAATGCAAACAGATGAGTAGTGATCAGACCCAAGAAGCTTGCTAATCTTGCAACCTGCCTCGATATATAGATGTGATTAACAGTATTAGGTGAGTTTGATGAGGAAGGCCGTTCTCATGAGAGGATTCTTAAATTTGCTGCTTATAGGTTTTTTTTTTGTATAAATTTTTTTTATGGTTCTTTTTTGTAATAAATTATTGATCAAATCTAAGTAAATGACAGCATTCCCCTTTGACATTCAAGCCCTTAACTCAACAAAATTATTTTACCATTAAACGGCAGTGTTTTTAGTTTTTATAGAGTTTCAAATCTGCTGATGCTAACCCTACTACATTTATTCAGAAGAGTGCACATAATGACCCGGTCCACTTTGAAAAATGCCTTGCTTAAGGAAGCATGCAAGGAATAATGATGAAGCCATGTCTCAAATATTTTTTTATGCCAGTTCACCTTTCAACTCACATGTCACTTCAAGTTCAACCAGTGGCGGAGAGACGATAGAGATGGAAGAGAGGAGGAAGGAAATGCGCTGGGGCCTGGGGAGAGGGGAAACAACCTAAAGTCGGAAAAAAAAATGAAGGAGAAGAAAAAATATAACGGGTCGTACAACGGGCCAACAGTAAAGGAAGCATGCAAGGAAGAATGACGAAGCCAGTGGCTGTGGATTTTACTGTATTAGGATTTAGGCATACTGGTTAAAATGCAATGGTACAAAAGAGGCTGAAAAATTTGTGGAAACAGGTCAGCTACTTACTCAATTTTAGCAGGGAACCTTATGTTATTTTATTTTATACAACCACATGAGGAGAATTTTGTTTTAGATTCTGTTTATCATTGGTTCCTGGCTTATCACTGTTTATCAATGGTGAATTTTGGCACTTTATGCAGCATCATGGATTTATACACATTTTGAGAGAGTATAATTTGAATATACACCCAATAGCTAATATTTGCATAATTTTTTATTTACTACAATAAATTCTAGCTTTTCTTTAACAGTAGCAAAAAAACATGTTCACATTGAACTTTAAACTATATTAAACATTTTGAATTTCTTTTGTCTTGATTTAATCATATTCTTTCAGTGAGCTAAATTTTATTATGAATTTCTCTCTTTTTCCATTTGTCTTATTCCAATCAGTCTTATATTTTTAGGATTACATATGTCAAATTATGTACAAATATTCTTAGGATCATGCCGCAATGTATTTCTATATGACAAACTATGTTTAGATGGTCAATTTCTTATAAAAAAATATAATATCAATTTTATTATTAATGGTAGTTTAAATTTTTTGGGCGTTATCCATATGAATCACAAGGTCTTCATTTAATTCTTTTTCCTCCATTTCAATGTGCCTGTAAATGTTTTTGGAAGTTTAAGAGACATTATAGGTTATTCATTGTCTCATTGCATTAAATTGTGATTAATACATTTAAATTGCTACTTGATACAGAATGCTAACAGTTTTGTTACTTTTGTTTCTTTTTATATAAACTTGAACAATCGTTGGTCAGTTGGTCTTAATATCTGGCCAAACCTGGGTTCAGAAAAAAGGATTTCGAAAATTGCATAAAACCAAATCAAGTATGAAGAGCAAGAAAATCGAGGATTGAGCTGTGGCGTGCAAAGACCAGAAGAGGTACGAATCCAAAGTGGCAATGCAGGTTCTGAAATTTTTTATTAGGATTACCTGGGTTTAGTCATATCAAATGAGATTGATTTTGGGAAATTTAGAATGCATGACCATGATTAGATTAATATTGGAAACATAGAGCACATATTTGTTATTGATTAACTAAATCTTTTCTTCCTTTATTTTTATGCTTTTTTCTTTCTTTAAAATTGCAGAAAAGTTTGGATTTAGTGTGAATTTCATAGAGATGAGGATGTTTCTTAAATGAAAAATTCAGTACCCTATCATGAAGTTCTGAAATGAACCAAAGGGATATACAATATCTCTTGGGGTCAAATTAAGATTTTTTCAACTTATGATCAATATGTGTGCTGCTATTGTTCTTAAAAGCACAGAATTTTCACAGCTGAAATTAGGGACATACATGATTTATATTGTACAGTTTCTCTGGCGGGTGTTTCATGTCATAAATGTTTAGTATTACCAATAATCACATTTTTTTCTTTTTTTCTTGAACCCTACAGTAATTCAAATATTGGTTCCATTTGATTAGTGTTGAGTTTTAGGAAAAACCAATTACTAGCATTGTGTTAGTATCCTACTTCTCTTTTTTCTTTAAATAACCCAGAGTTTTATAACAACATATCAAAAGTTTTTCCTTTCCTTCGAAACAAAAATAATCTCTTTTATTGATCTACAATTACACATGCAGTCAAATGGAAGTTCCGACAACTATAGCGCATATGCGCGTACTGCTTTCCTGTTTAAAATGCATTGATCTTGCATGAGTATGCTGTACCCATCTTGGTTTGGATGGTCAAGTAGGATACTGGAAATTTACTTTCTTGGCATGCTTTTTCAGCAAGTGGCGCAGGCAATTACTGTACTGCTTCATAGTCTGGGCGAGACAGTAAAGATCGGACATTTTAGAAGAGATGCACTGGCGGAGGCCCATATTCTGGCAAATTAAGCAAGGAGGATACTAACACAATGCTATTAATTGGCTGCCCAATAGCTCAGCAGCTGGGTAGGATGAAACTGAAGGAGATGCCTGATCTTTAGAAGTTTAAGAGAGGGTACAATGATAGAAAAAAAGTTTTGTGATGGAGGCACTCAGTAAGAGGGAAAACAATATAGTTTCTCTTTTTGGTTTTTCTTTTCTATAGCGTCATTTTAGAGTATGAAGGCGTTCACTGATATAGATACCAACATAGTTTAGGATAAGAACTGTTTACGTTTGTATTTAAATTCGTTGCCCTCTGAAAACCACATCGTTGTATTTATTTTCTTTTTTGGTCTAATGAAAGCCCAAGGGCGTTACATTAATATGTCAATCAAATTTTTCTATGTGGTTTGTACTTCATGCTGTTTTTCTCTTTTTCTTCAAATTCTCTTTTTCAACACCAAGAAAAAGGGATAATTTATTGATTGCAATAAAATATGTCTCCCTCCTTTTTTACAAAAAAAAAAATTGAAAAAATAGAAGTAGAAAATATAACTGATGTTTAAAGAAGTGCTTTTTCTTAATATAAATTGTTTAGATAAAAACATGAGAAATGCTAGAGTCCAATATTATTTATAATTATCAATCTTAATTTTACTATAATCATTGCATTCTTTATCAAGATCTATCTTAATTGAAATTAGAGATTTTATTTTAATGGATTCTTCATTTATGATTTTTTTCCTTTACAATGCTAATCATGGTACATAACTTTACCGTTACATATCTCCCTATTAATTACTAATTATAATTACATTTAAATTCAATATCTTAATTGTTACTTTTTAGAGCGTATCTCTCAAATACATTATATTAGTAAATCGTAGTCTTATATTCAATAGGATTTCATATTTAAAATGTTTAACGACGCCAATCATCCGTTTTGGAATTTCTTCTTACATCAAGTATTGCATACATAATCCTCATCTTACATCCACTATGTTTGTTCGCATATATGTTGATCTTCTCCTTTCAATTGAGCTATTGCGTTTACAACCTATTTTTTTTTTCTTCCAAGGTAATTATGTTTCCTCCTTATTAGCCATGTTTCTTTTTCTTCCAATTTTCTTACCTTTTTCTATACACCACTTTTGCAAGACTTATAATCTTTCACTTCTTCCTCCATCCAACAACATTTCAATGATTACACCTGACATTGATATCGAAAACGACGGCTATTTTGGGGATGACGAGGACAACTTCTCTGACGATGCGTCCATTCATAGCTTTGAAGATTTACAAATATAATTTTTATTTTTAAACTTTCTTGCGCCATTAATTTCTCCATTATCTTATTCTCTATCATTTTCTAATTCTATTTGTTTTATTGTCCTGTTTACTAATGTTCAATTTAATTGTACGTTTTGCCATTATTTTTTTTTCCGTTTTTTTCTTCTTCAGATTAACTGTTCACATTTTTTTCCAATATTTTTTTTATATTTCCGTAGTAAGACCTTCTCCTAAGTAATTATATTATTAGGTATATTAATAAAATAACGTATTTTTTCGTCCTCTTCATTAGTTATCTGTACCGCATATATCGAGCGAAGCTTGATTTCCCCACCTAGTTTGGATAAAAATGAAACGCAACACGTACAGATTGAGACTCCGAAAGAGAGAAAATGGCAAATTAATTTATTTTTCATGTCATAGACCTCACTAAGTCTATCAGAAGACTAAATAAAAAGTTATCCTTTCTGATACAAAATTACGGAGCATGAGAGTAGATAACTCGAATGATTTCTGTTTTATCAAAATTCCTAAGAATCACAGTTGAAACCTGTTAAGGAAAAATAATCAAATTAAAACAAAATTACAATATAATGCTTGGTAAGAGGATATCAATTTAAAAGGATAAATGGTAACCATCCATTCTTAAAACAATTCGCAATTCAAATCAAATCTATAACCAAATCGAGTACCTTTAATTTCAGGAGGTCAAGTATTCAAACTCCGTATGTATTTTTAATTTTAAAAAAATAGATGGCAAAGACCTCCCACTTTCTTAAAAAAAAAAAAAATCTATAACAAAATCAAACCAAATTCAGTTAACTTGTGTGGGGCTCGAGTACCTGAGGTTGTTATACACTCGGTTAAGAAGCCGAGATAATAATAACTCGATGAATTTCTGAATCGAATATGACTCAGCAACAAATAAATATATTTTAGAAATGATATAAGCGACCGTATCGTTAACAAATATTTCGTTAAAAAATTTTCCCTTCTAATATATATGTATTCATATTTCACATTTTAATTTTATTCCTTGGAACATTTATAAGGAGGATTGTATAGTATATATAGACTCCAACTTGATGACGGCATGTGTGTAATTATATTTGACTACTATGCATTCAAATCCTCAGGGTCATTTTTTCCATGCGTGATATGTAATCAGCAACATTTTGACTCAAAATAAAAAAAAAAAAACATCTAACCTTGAAGCTTGATAAAATATTCAATTTAATGACAAAGAATAATGATTTTCTTGAGTACAGATTGCAATTTTGAAATCAAGATAGTAAGTTTTTGTATATATATAAACTCTAGGCAATCTATCTTTATCAAGATAGTAAATTATATTTGACTACTATTCATTCAAATTCTCAGGATCATTTTTTCCATGCGTGATATGTAATCAGCAACATTTTGACTATAAAAAGGAAAGCATCTAACCTTGAAGGTCGGCAAAAGGTTCAACTTAATGACAAAGAGTAATGATTTTCTTAAGTACAGATAGCTAGCAAGTTTGAAATATGGTTCTAAAAATCGGAATTAGAATTGGAATTGGATAGTTAATCCAATGAGTTAAATTGGAAAAATTGAAAAAAGTAAGGCGAATCGGATCGAAAACTCGAATTTTTTCACTAAAAAATCATTATTTAAACTTTTAAAAATCCGAAAAAAAGATTATATTATCAAAAATATTTTTAAAAAAATAAGTTAATAAATAAAATATTAAAAGTATAAAAGCAGCTAAAATATAAAATAAATATGAATTGACCGGCCAAATTAAATTGAAATTTTATGAGTAATAAAACATATTTTGTATAAAAATAATTTTTTGACAAACAGACATTTGTCAAAATATCTCAATGCATCAGATTGGAGCGTAGAGTATCGAATTTTTTTTTTTTTCTTAATATTCTTCAATCAGATTTTACTACGAAGGTTCATTTTGTTTTCAAAAATAGAATTAATCTCTGGAAAATTTGGACTGTTGGATCATAAATCAATTTATAGAAGGGGGAATGTACAGGTCCAGTTCGGATCCTGCTCCTTTTCTCCTCTCATCCGATCCCACTAGCCCACTCTTATCTTCTTTTTTGTTTTTTTTTTTTTGACTGAAACCCGTAGCCGTAGGTACACTCTTATCTTCTTATGCGCTGAAGCAAAAAGGGGACCTCTGGTAGCTGCTACCTCACAAAAAAAAAAAAAAAAAAAGGGGGGGGGGGGGGGCAAGGGAGCGTCATTGCGTCTGCGTCAACTGCCTCGTGGGTCGTGGCCCATCCCACCGGCCTCCAACGTGTCTCCCTTAGAGCTGTTGACGAAACAAAAATACACGTTCTGCCGTAACGTTATTGGATAACAGCACGAATAACGGAACCGGAATGTATTTCGTTAACTAAACGAAACAGCAAACGAAATAGGCCGGTATATAAGACACATAAACGTAACGGTAAACGAAATAGGGTGTTTCGTTTCTGTTATTTCGTTTTCGCGTATAGTATTCTACGAGTTTAGAATTGTTACAATAACAGAGAATGGGCGGAGGTAACGAGGGACGCCTCGAGTCTTCTCCTCTTTCTTTCCTGTCTTTACACCTCATCTCTTGGGAAAATCAGAAAAAGCAAAGAAAAAAAAAACAAAAATCCAAGTCTCTCTCTACAAACCCTAGCAACGGAAAATCTTCTCTGCGACTTGGTCCTACCTTCGGCTACTCCTTCGCATGAGTTGCCTCTCCGCTGGGCGCTTCTGCCTCCGCCACCATTGATGACGGGTACGGATAGAGAGGGCGCCGGCTGCCGGACTAGAAGATCAACTAAGGCGTAAACTGGAGCAGATCTCAGATCAAGGTTTGGCTTGGAAGGTCCCTGATCCAGATCTAGTTTTCAGGTCCAATTTGGAAAACGACAAAGAGGCAATTTATTAGGGATGCGACCATGTGTAAATTTATTTTGTGTCAATTTTCGATTTAAGAAGTTCATTTGTTGAATATTTTTTATTAAGAGCTGGAAAGTTTTGATTCTTGTACAAAGTTAGTGAGAATTAGTACAATATTTGAAAACTAATTTCATTTTCGTTCATCTATTGCCCCTCTTTTCTGAGAATTTCAACAAAATATTTTTCATTGCTAGAATACTATGAATTAACTAGTTTGATATTCTAATAGAGATTTATTTATGTCTGTTTCTAGAATATAATATTTCTTCGGATCTGAGGATAGTGTGATTTGAAATTTGCATTGTTGTTGGCAAACATAATTGATTTTTGTATTGATTTAAAGTTTTGTGTTGTTGCTGACAAACATATAAACGTTAAATCGTTTATATCGTTTATTTAAACTAAACGATTAACGTAATTGATTTTTGTGTCGTTTCATAAACGATTTGGTTAACGGCAAATTAATCTGTACCGTTCAATTAAACAGAACGATAACGATCACAGCCATTTCTGTGATCGTTAGCCACGTTTGACAGCCCTAGTCTCCCTCGTCCTTAGACGTCTCGAGTAGACTTTCCCCACGTCCCCTTCCACCTTGGAATCGGGCAAGTATTCAGAGTTTCAGAGTTTCAGACCATGATTTGAACACTGATCTGAACACGACACGATACATACTATGCCACACATACATGATCCGAACACTGTATATTAGACACCATACCAGCACCCTTCGTCTATATATCCCCAACTCGAAAAAAAAATGTTACACAGGACCACAGATTCTGACATATTGTTATAGGATGCACACTAATGTTTACTTGTTTAATGTCTCTTTGACTAGCTAGTGTCTGTTGTCTGGTAGTGTCAATGATTGTGCATGAAATCAACATCAACATATTAATTATGGAAGGTTAGGGTGGCTTTCATTTAACCACAATAAAAAGTACAAATAGACAGAAAATGAAATTGTATTGCACGAAAATAAGTTGTCTGTTCTGTTTGGTCATGCATGACGTTCACTATAGACATCAACTAAGAACCAACTTGAGAACTAGTTGTCTTTTGTGTGCTGGTGCCATCAAATATATATCACCCATTCCTCAACTGGATATTTGCTAGTTGTATATGTAGACCATTGAAATATTTTTAATTAAATAAATTAACTCTGGATATACACCTTGACTCCGTCCTCCGCCATGCATATATAGTCTGCGGCTGTGTAAACTCCTTGAGAATGGACCAAACATGAATAAAAGAAAAAGAAATTGTGTTTCTTTGAAACTAATTTCGTAGGAAAAGATTTAATTGAAAGCGTAGCATCAATCATTCATGACGGCTATCAACAAATATAATAAAGAAAATACAGTTGTTCAGAAGTAAGGTACCCTTTTTGCTATCATATTACTCAGTCGTTTCGTAGGGACTTAATAATTGACAAGGCACTTTCCTAACCTTCCATAATTAATATGTTGATGTTGATTTCATGCATAATCATTGACTCTAAAAATAAAATTTTGCGTATGCTGGCTAGGGAGAAATCTTAAAACAATCTCTTTTTTTTTTTTTTGGATTAAAGGCTGTAGCCACACACACAAATCCACACAACCCAACCCAGCCTCAGCAAGGACAACTGGACAAGTATCGATCTCGTGCTCTCCTATTGGAGTGACACATGCCACTATGGACTGTGCTAGGCAGCGGTAGAGGAAATGGTAGAGGCCAGGGCCCCTCAATCAAACTACGACGAGAAAAAATATTGTCCATCCATGCAATCATTGTTAAATGTTACCAATTTACCACCATGAGATAGCTAATCTATATAATACGATGACTTGGATTCAAAGTGAACATGCAATTAATGAATTAAACATACTTGCAGGCATACAGATACAGATGGTCCTTTTTTTGCGAATAAAAATTCAAAATATACAATTTTATTAGATAGATATTATGGAGGGATGGAGGTATTTGGTGGAGGAATTGAAGTAGTCGATGGTGAGGAATTGAAGAATCCGATGAAGGATTTTCATTGGCAGAGGTCGAATTTGGATTGGCCATGGCGAGATGGAAAGTTTGAAGGTTTGAGATTGAATCTAGAACAGAAGAGAGGAGGAAGAAGACAGCACAAAATAGGCGTATGCCTTTTGATACCATGACAGAGTAGAAAGACGAAATAAGTATTGTATTACTTTCGTAAGTGCAATCATATACAGCGACAGTATATTTAAATGCACATACATAGCGCACAATCTAAGCTATCGGAGATATCCAGTATCTATCTACTAAAATTTCTACTCGACTGATCAGAATTTCAAACAAGAAAACAGCAATGAAAAAAGTTGCCTAAGGTGGATATTTTATGCAAATATACGTATGACAAATTAAATAGTTGCACACTCCGTGCAAGAAACACTAATAACAGGCAATTTCTTAAGATCCATCCTAGCATGGCACTCCATCCATTCTCACTGCCTTGAGAAAATCCTCCAATGCCGTGTGAGAAGAGCCGCCTTCTCTGAGCGCATCAACCGCCTTTTCTCTCATAGTCTCCATCCTTTCTCTAATCACTTTACTTTCCTCAGACTCCATGATCAATTTCACCTTATCTTCCACCTCCTTGGCGACCACTATATCTTCGTCATACCCTTTCATCTCCACTGCCACCTTCATCTCTTCCACCAAGTAAATCTTGTTCAACTTCTGCTCCGCATACATTGGCCAACAAATCATTGGTACACCAGCCATGGTTGCTTCCAGAATCGAGTTCCAACCACAATGCGTGACAAATGCACCGACTGATTCATGGTTTAGCACCTCCACTTGAGGAGCCCATTGCTTGACCACCATGCCCCGGTCTTTTGTCCGGTCTATGAAACCCTCTGGCAGAATCGCTTGTAAGTCGGGTTTGTCCTGAGGGTCAAGTCTTTTGAAGCGGTTGGTAATTGTGGGGGAACGTACAACCCATAAGAACCTCTGACCGCTATTTTCCAACCCGGTAGCAATTTCTCTCAGTTGCTGCTCTGGGAAAGAACCCATACTACCAAAGGAAAGAAAAACCACACTTTTTCTCGGTTGCATATCTAGCCATACCAGACTTTCATGCCTCTCCTCTTCTTTCTTTTCTGGAACAGTGATAAGTGGGCCGATGCAGTAAACAGGAGGTGTGTAGCCGCCAGGAAAGCAAAGTCCGGCTATAAGTGCTTCTACGGCCTTTTTCTCCAACGACTCAAATGTGTTCACCAACATACCATCAGATTGTACAAACCTTTGGTAGATGTTGATAAACGTCTTGTACACAGGGCTGTTCCTTTGATGCAAATGGTCTGGTAAATGTGAGCCTGGGATTGGAGGGAGGCCTGGGACATGCAACAGCCTGTTTCCTATTTCAACAATGCTATTATCTAGATTTTTATCCAAAGTTGGAAAATATATATCCATTGCAAGGTCATATGCACCGGAGGTGTAGAATAGGTATGCCGGGATGTCTAGCTGACGAGCAACATCTAGTGCATACGTGCAGAACAAATCTAACACCACTGCACATACAGAACCTGTTTCGGATATAGACTGGAGGAGGTACGAAAGTGGGGTATTCGCCTGTTGAAATATTTTGAACAGATGATCAAAACCTTCTCCCTCAGTGGACGGAGGAATTACATGGAAAGAGATGGTGGGGTTGGCTGTTGAGAGACGGGAGAGGGTTTTTGATGCAAAGCTTGTGCTGTCTTTCACGAGATTGACTATAACTACGGTGACCGACATGCCCTGTTTCGATAGAAGCTTTGCCAATTCAACCATGGGCATGAGGTGGCCCAAGGAGATCCATGTGTAGAGCACTACAATGTCTTTCATTGTTGTATAGTTAAGTGGTCTTTGTTAGTTTCAAATTCGATTGTGGACTTGATGACATGCAAATATGCAATGCAGTTGGCTGGCAGGTGATGTGTTTTATAGTAAGATTTAGCCAAGTTGTTTGTGGCGTAAATCTTTCATTCATCATTCTCCAAGGGGACACCGAAGAGTGGAGTTAAATGTTTCTAGAAGCGAAAGAAAGAGGCATGCACCTTCCAACCTTCTGTACGAAATTCAAAAAAAAAAACCTTCTGTACGGATGTAATCCCAATAATAATTGCTGCCAGCCTATTTCTTTCTCGAGCAATTACAAGTTCGTAGAAGGTACTAGAGAGTGAATAACAACAAAATGCTAATTTAATTTTTAGATAATACATTTAATTGCCTTCCTATCAGTTCTATTATATTTTTCAAATTTTTTTATTAATTTATGAAAAGTTTTAAATTTTTTTGAGATTTCAATTTACTATTAAAGTATTAATTCTCAAATATGACTGTAACTTATTATTATTATGATTACAAGTTCCAGATGCCATAGCCGTGCAACATCTCCTAACGTTACTATGTATATGATATGCCTAATGTGCAATAAAACTCTTAAAATAAGTAATATAATCATTTTTTATTTTCTTTACGTTAAATTCAATGCAAATGGTCATATTATTTTTCAGTTTATATATCTTTAGTATTTAAAACTAAGTAAATAAATATGAGGTTGACTAAAATCAGCCACGACTGACGGATGAGCCCGTCAATCGCAATTATAACTCAATATTTGAGGTTCTAACAGTTGATCTGAACTGTTTAATATGTTCTCCATATTGAAATTTCATTAGAGATCAAATTTTATATTTTTTTGAAAAATTTTACCATTTTTTGGTATTTTATAAAATTCTTATTTAAACAATTCTGGACCTTTCAATAATAATGATTTTTAAAATTCTCAAAAAAAATAAAAAAGATTAGAAAAATATAAAATTTGGTCTCCAATGAGTTTTCAATATGTAAAACGTATTGAACGGTTTAGATAGGCCGTTAGAACCTCAAAAATTGAGATATAATTGCAGCCGACGGACTCATTCATCAGTCGTCGCTGATTTTGAGTCTACCTCAATAAATATTGTGTTCAAAACTTTTTGAATGCATTATTATTATTTTTTTCAATGGATACTTTTATTTCCGAGTGAACATTGGCTAATAAGTTATTAAGTTTAGTATAAATTTATAAATCATTTCATCCAATGTATTTTTCAAGGACTGATGTACGTATATTGGATCAAATATACGTAATTGATGCAAATAATTAGAAATATTTTGTTTTAAGAAGTACGCCTTCTTATCTATGACAAATTGAATCATCACTGTGGTGATGAAAATTTATTTTAAATTAACTTTATTTATTTATTTAAAACGAGATCTGCAGTTATTTACTTATTCCTTAATAACTAGAATATCTGTTACGATGAGTTGTACAATTCTTTTCCTAAAACTTGCATCTCCGTAAGTTCCAACATACAAATCATGACGAGAAATGTTTAGCAGTTTTGTTGTGGTAAAATGGAGGCGATTGGCAATTGAGTTGGCTGTTGAGACACCGCAGGTTGTATTCATGGTTTATCGCGAGTGCATGAATTGCGGCTGAAAACATCTTTCTTAGTGCTTCCAGTAAAATCAATCATTGTTGAATTTTATATACCAGAAAATTTTAGATGATTCTAATGGTTTCTTAGGTAAGAAATGCTTTGGCGAGAGCCACTAAGACACGAAGTTCGTTTCGTGCATGATCCAACTGAAAAGGCCATACCAGCATCTTTTGGCCCATACCGGATTTCACTGTCAGCTAGCACAGTAAATTTTCTTTAGTGTTGGGAATCAATTTGGTCTTCTCTATTTTGACAAGCGTTTGCAAATGAATTTCTTTCAGAGCTACTGTGATAAGTGATAACAGTGGAAATTTCTGGTTCCCAAAAGAGGGAAAAAAAATTAACATATTGTAATTCATCTATAAAAGCGATTGCTAACTAGATACATCGAATTTATTTTTTTATGGTTAGTATCCTCGATCGTCTTATGGAATCAGATTTGCCACAGAATAAGTCAAATGGGTGACAATCAGTTTGTCCTTAGCTTCTAGAAAAAAGCATTCTATAGATTATCAATGAATGCATATATCTAAAACAGTTCTTGATTGAATGGTGTTCCTCAAATTGGAGATTGTGTCGGCACTTGGCAGTAGGGCTGTCAAACGTCTACAACGGTCACGGAAATGAGCACTTACGTTTATGTTCCGTTGCTATGCACGGTAGAACTGTGATTTTCGTTTAATGTTCCGTAAGTAAAACGTAAATAAAATATTTTTCGTTTAATGTTCCGTCTTAATTAACGGAAATAACGGAAGTAACATTAAACTTAGATTAACCAGTTTGCAGTAGCTTTTTATTTTTTTTTAGGGAAAATTTTTTCTATGCCACCCCGAAGTTGCGAAATTCAGCTTTTGCCACCCGAAAGTCGAACGTTCTGATTTTGCCACCCTGAAACGCGCTTTTGTTCTGAAAATGCCACTTTGTATTCTTTTATAATATAAAAACGATTTAAATAATAGAACTGAAAATGTATGACCATTGTACCCTTGGTCGAATTAGACCCAATCCCATCGATTCTGAACCTGAGCACCGCACCCCAACCCATCGATTCTGAACCTGATTTTCTCCTCTCTCACAGATGAACTCCATCAATCCCACGCACGACATGGCCTCCTCTCTTCATCGCTAACCTCTCCCCACCTCACTCCATCGCCTCATTGCTAACCCTAGCTGCTCCGACGAACCCTAGGTGCGCGCATTTCCGTCTCTCTCGAAAGCTTCTCTCTCGACGAACCTTGTCAGCCGGCCATTCTCTGTCCTCCCACGCACGACATCCGTCTCTGTCCCAGGTTCGTTCCTTTTCTTTCAACTAGACTTAATGCTTTTGAACAAGCTGTTTTGAGAAGAAAGTTTGAACAGAAATTGAACTGAAGCTGTTTTGAGAATCAATTTTGAGTAGTTTTTTTGAGAAGCAATTGAACAGAAATTGAACTGAAGCTGTTTTGAGAAGCAATTGAACAAAAATTGAACTGAAGCTGTTTTGAGAAGCAATTGAACTGAACCTGTTTTGAAAAGCAATTTTGAGTAGTTTTTTTGAGAAGCAATTGAACAGAAATTGAACTGAAGCTGTTTTGAGAAATTTTTCTTGAGAAGCGATTTTGAAATTTTGTATCAAAAGCATTCAGAGGTGAAGGTGACTATTAGCTATTAGCTACAACTCTTGATATAATTATAAACCTTTCCAAGTATAAACTTCAGAAAAGAAAAATGAACACTGTTCAAGCTTACCTGCTGACCTTTTCTCTTCTTTTTTTTTTTTTGCAAGTTTGATTCTTGTTGTCTAAATTGTATTATGAATTCTGAAATTATAAGTTACTAGATTGTTTAAAGATAATGGACAATAGCTATAAGAATACTTGTGCTTTTCAGGCTTGATTTTGAAGAAAATGGATAGAACTACCAACTGGAGTGGTACAACAAATTGCAGTGCAAATCAACCATCACCTACGGTGGCTTGTGGTAGTGGTAGTTTTGGTCAAGGAAGCTCGGAGAGATGCAATATTTCTGGTACTAATGTCGACCATGAGGAGTTTGAGTATGAGCAGTATGTGGAAGCTGAAGATGAGAGAATTTATCTTGATGATGGGAATGATGTAATTGCTCCTCTAGATGTAATTGCTCCTCTACATGTAGAAGTGGAAACCAATTTGGAGCCAACCATACTTCCAGAGATTGAACATAGCGTCCTATACGATCCTGATAATTTGAGGATAGAGCTCAATGCATTATTTCCCGATGTGGATGCCTTTAGAAAATCGTTGAGGCATTTTGCTATAAAAACTGATTTTGAATATACCACATTGAAATCAGATAAGAAACGATTCATGGCAAAATGCGCTTATAAGGGTTGTCCATGGAGGGTTCGGGCTTATAGAATTCGAGATGATAACAAAACCTTCAAGGTAATTTTATTTGCTATACTATCATGTTTGCTGGACAGTTCTGTACTTTATATGCTTTATATACTTTGTGATATATTGTCATACTTTCTGATGCTAGTTTTTTCATACTTTCTGTACTTATGCAGATAACCGTCTTACCTTATGCACATACTTGTCCATCTATAGGTAGGGCTAAAGGTACTATGGTTTCTAAGTCTTGGGTATCGGAGAGGGCTGCCAATTTCTTACGATTAAATCCATCAGCTGGAGCAAAGGCAGTACAAAAAAAACTAGTAGATGACTTTCATGTCAATTTGAATTATGGTAAAGCTTGGGCGGGAAGGACTGCTGCTCTCATCGGGCTGCATGGGTCATGGAAGAGTACCTTCAAATTGGTGTACAACTTCAAGGCAGAGTTGGAAAGTAAATGTCCTGGCAGCATTGTCGAGATAGATTGTGAAAAGGACGGCAATAAGATGCGGTTTAGCAAGATGCTAGTGGCATTAAAACCATGCATAGATGGATTTCTAAATGGTTGTAGACCATATTTGGCAGTGGATTCAACTCATTTGACAAGTAATTGCTGATTATGTTTGCTGAATTTAATTGCTGAAGTTTATTGTTGAATTTAATTACTGAAGTTTATTGCTTCATATGTTTGCTGAATGAGTCTTAGTTAATTGCTGCATCTGTTATTGATCCACAGTAGTATATTGAACGAGTCTTAGTTAATTGCTGATTATGTTTGCTGAAGTTAATTGCTGAAGTTAATTGCTGAATTTAATTGCTGAAGTTTATTGCTGAATTTAATTGCTGAAGTTTATTGCTTCATATGTTTGCTGAATGAGTCTTAGTTAATTGCTGCATCTGTTATTGATCTACAGTATATTGAATGAGTCTTAGTTAATTGCTGCATCTGTTATTGATCCACAGTAGTATATTGAATGAGTCTTAGTTAATTGCTGCATCTGTTTGCTGAAGTTAATTGCATATGTTTGTTGATCTGTATTGTTGTTCAAAACAGGGAGGTATAGAGGGAAATTGGCTACTGCTTGTGGTGTAGATGGCTTTCCATGGTTGTATCCAGTTGCATACGGCGTGTTTGATTTGGAGACAACTGAAAATTGGACTTGGTTCATGACTCAATTGAGGAAAGCGATTGGAAATCCACCGGAGTTGGTTATATCTTCAGATGCGTGTAAGGGATTAGATAAGGCTATTTCAACTATATTTTCCGATGCCGAGCACAAAACATGTCTTCGACATTTGGGTGATAATTTCAAGAGGAAATTTCATGGCAAGGCATTTGATGATAATTTCAAGCCGGCTGCTCGCGCTTACAACATTGAGCAGTGTGAGATCCACTTGAGTGCAATGAAGAAAGCATCACCTACCGCAATCAAGTATTTGGAGAAACATTCTCTTTGGTGTAGAAGCAAGTTCTCAGAGGCCTCAAAGGTCGATTATGTGACCAACAACATATCAGAGTCTTTTAATAATTGGATAAAAGGTCTGAAGGATTTGCACGTTATTGAGATGCTAAATCAGATAAGGCGGCAAATTATGGTGACATTTGATAGACGAAGGCTAGTAGGGAGAAAAATAAATGGAAAGATTGTGCCAAGTGTAATGAAGGAACTAAATGAAAAGAGCAGACATATCGAAACCAGGAGGATGACTGTAAGTAGAGGTAGTGACCATGTTGCAGAGGTGAGTGGAACAACCAATGGCACTTGTTGGACCCATGCAGTTGAGATAGACAAGCAACAATGCACTTGTAGAGAATGGCAGCTTAGCGGGAAGCCATGTAGTCATGCTCTTGCATTTATTTGTACTCTTAGAGGAATCTCCCTTGAAGACTATGTGCACGAGTATTACTCTATTGAGCGGTTTAGGAAGGCTTATGAGGGAGTGATAATTCCTATAGGTGATACCTCTAGATGGGTCAAATCTGATCCTGGATTTACTATTTGGCCACCTATAATGAAAAGGACTGCTGGAAGACCTAGAAAGGAAAGGATCCCGGGTTGTTTGGAATTGGGTGCAAGGAGACATCAATGCAAGAGATGCCAAAGGATGGGCCATCAAGCAAGGACATGCAAAGAAGCTGTTGATGACCTAGATACAAACATGAGCAGAACTAAAAAGAGGTCTGTTTAATTTCACTAGGTCAAATCTGTTTAATTATTATTGTAATAAGTATGTTTAATTCATGACATTTGTACGTGTTTTTTTGTAGGAAGAGAAAGGCAAATGGTGCAAATGGTGTTTCTACTTGACATTAGTTACTGATTTGTGTAGAAGGATAGATGACATATTTTGTGTAGAAGGACAGTTAGTTAGTTCGAATTGAGTTAGCTTTACTTGACATTAGTTAGTTAGTTCAGAACATATTTTCAGGTGACTGCATTTTGTGTAGAATGTGTTCTGCTGGCTATATCTTGTGCATTTTGTGTAGCTCTAATTGTTGTATGAGTACTTTAATTTTCTGCTGACTATATCTTGTGCAAATGTGTTCTGAATGTTGTCTGAGTACTTTATTTTCTGAATGTTGTGCAATTTCATGTGACTGTATTTTGTTGTATGAGTACTTTAATTTAATTTTCTTCAAATGTGACTGTATCTTGTGCAATTTCTGCAATTTCATGTGACTGTATCTTGTGCAAATGTATTCTGAATTGTTGTATTTTGTAACTCATATTGGAATACTGTCATTCTGAATGTAAGCGAGTATGTTAATTTTCCTGTTTTGTTAATTTTGTAACTGCATGGTGACACTGCAAATGCGCTCTTAATGCAATCATATTTTCTTTTCTTTATAATTTGATAATTGGAATTTGGTTTGAGATACATGGTACCACCCTCATTTCTGTTACAGAGATATACAATTTGAAGTCATAGATGAAAAGATTCATATAAATAAGAAGAGAAACTAGAATTATGAAGCATGCTAAACAAGTCATACATTACCAATCATTCTGCATACATGATTACAAGATACACTTCAACTAAGTCTTCCTATATCAAAACAACTAAAAGAGCAAAGAGCAATCACCATAAGTAAAAGAGTGACAATTACAATGGCACACATACAATTATACATTTTAAAATTATCCAAAGACACAACAAGTACTTTAATTTGTCGCTCGTCATCTTGACATTTCTTCTTGAATTCATCCGTCAGATTGTCCAATTGAGCTTCAAGCCTACTAACTACCTCAGATTCAATAGTTGGAATAACAACATTTTCCTTTGTTAGATATTTCAAATACTCATTTTCCCACTTCCAAAATCTGCATTTAGTAACCTATTGAAAAAAAATAAAGAAATTAGCACTTAGTAACCTATTGGTTATTTGTTAGGTCTAACGGCAAGACAGTCAGTCTAGTGGTTAATGACTAATACACTATTGAGGTGCTAAGGACTTTTGTTTTTGGAACAGACAGTAGCGTTTTATGTCACTGTCTTAATCAAGAAAAGGTGATATTAAGTATGAATTTCAACATGTCAGCTCAGTTGTTCACGGACTCCAGGGAAGGAGGCGCAAGGTAACTAATTTTGTACAATTTTTACTGTGCTGCTGTATCAACTTCCGATGGAGCAACATTTATAGCTGTCCAAGTGATGATACCAGTACCAAATTCATCAATTACCAGTACCAAATTCATCAAAAAATTCATCATTTACCATGACCAAATTCATCAAAAGTTCATCAATTACCAGTACCAATTACAAGAGAACACTCGGTTTGGATTATCTGTACAAGAGAGAATGGCAAAAATCTGTACCTTGTTTACGCATTGATAGAACACTCGGTTTGGATTATCTTCAGTTCTGCTAACAAACTTTCTCACTAAAATACCACATGACGGGCATGCCACCAGCAGCAAATCTTCCCTTCCAGTTGCTTGGGGTCCTATGCTCGAGGACGCTGAATACGAGATGGAATCTGATCTGCTGAAACGACGATGCATGGCAGCGATTGGCAAGGAGACGGAGGAGCGACGGAACAGTGTAGAAGTCTGGGATTAGAAAGAGGGGAGGAGGAGTGGACGAACAGAATCTAATCTCCCCTCGCAGACGAAGTAGTAGAGGAAGGCTGGGACATCTAGGGTTTACAGAAGAAGAGACGAGGAAGACAGAGATTGGATTTTCAAGCTTTTACAGAAGAAGAGACGACGAAGGAGGGAGTTTGACTGGGTTCCAAGCTTTTCTAGGGTTCATCTAATCGAACAGAAGAAGAGAAGAGACGAGATTGGGTTCCAGTTAGGGGTGAGCAAAAAACTCGCAACTCGTGAGCTAACTCGAACTCGACTCAGAAAAGCTCAATTGTAACTCGAGCCAAAGGAACTCGAGTTGACATAACTCGAGCTGAACTAACTCGGTTAGCTGACGAGTCAAGTTTGAGTTGAAGTCAACTCAGCTCGCAACTCGTGAGCCGACTCGTGAGATAAAAATTTGATATTTTAGATATGTATTATCAACATAATTTATGAGTATTAAAAATTTATAAATTAATTATAATAATTTTCTATTTATATATTTTGATTTTAAATTATATTACATATGATTGATTGAGTTTCAAGACATATTTTGTTTCAAATCAATAGAAATAATATAAAAGACAATAATTTTATTGTTTACAATATTGTATATGTCAATAAATTTTAATACTAGAATAACATATGAAGTAAATAAATAAAAATTTGAAAGATATACGTTTATTTCAAGCTAGCTCATGAGCCCACGAGCTAGCTCGAGTTGAGGACGAGCCGAGTTTGAGCCAGTTTAAAAAGCTCGAAAGTATTTCTAACTCGGCTCAACTCAACTCGAGTTATAGCCGAGCTGAGTTTGAGTTGTCATCACCTCGCTCAAACTCAGCTCGTATACAGCTCTAGTTCCAGTCGACTCAACTGGATTTGACTGGGTTATAGCTGGTTCGAGTCGGCTGGTTTAGAGGGTAAAATCGTCATGCATTTTGGATTTTTATTTTTTTTAATTCAAAATATCCTTTAAAGAGCGAAAAGGGTATTTTCAGAACAAAAGCGCATTTTAGGGTGGCAAAATCAGAACGTTCGTCTTTCGGGTGGCAAAAACTGAATTTCGCAACTTCGAGGTGGCATAGAAAAAATTTTCCCTTTTTTTTATTGTAGCCAGTTTGCAGTAGCTACGTACGAATAGCATACAAAGATTGCAAACTCTTCGTATGTATGCTCTTATCAGCTCGATTTCTTCCAAAAAAACCCACACAATCAAAGATTGGCCAGCAAAACCCAGAAAATCAAAGTTTGTTTTTTACATCAGTAAACTAGCATTTTTACATAATCTCTTCCCAAGTAATTACTGCTGCAATCGAAATTTTTCAAGAGGCGTTGAAAGAACAAGGCTAATTTTTTTATCCAGGGAGTAGAAGGATATTTTTGGAAATACAAAAAGATATCTCTAAATCCAGTATTTGTATAATAAAAAGGTATAACAATGGTATAAATGTGGCAAATATGTGAACATTTTGAGTTTAGGGTGGCATTTTTCAAAGAGTTTAGTTTGTGGTGGCATTTTTCTAATTTTACAATTTTAAAGTGGCATCGGTCCAATTTCCCTTTTTAACAAGTATGCAACGAAAAGTCGACAATCTTTTTCTGAGAAGTTGACAATGACAGGAGCTGCCAACTGAACGACAACCTTTTTCATAACTATAAAATATTTACTTCAGTTTAAAAGTACGAATTTTGGTTCAAAAAATTTGTTCAGTTGAAGTATATGATAAAGCTTTTTTTTCCCAAAAATATTACATATTTATTTTCATTTAAACAAGCATGAATTTTGGTTGAAAAATGTACTGTATAGTGGAAGTATCTAAATATGATAATTATTTTCAAAACAATTAAATGCTTATTTCAGTTTAAAAATGTACGTTTCTTAGGTGGAAAATGTGATTATTTTCGACTGGATGATTGTTAATTAATTGACGAGTCTTACAAGTTCGTACAACATTGCGTAAGCAATATTTTGGAGGGGTTTTTTCTGGATAGTTATCAGTTTGACTGACATTGACCAGGATTGTTATACTGTTGACCCATGGCCGGACTGGACCTATCGAGGGAAAAACGCATCCAACTCTCATAAAGTAGGCCTTTAATTTTTTCTTATTGAAGAAAAACAAGGGTCCAGCCCTTATCTTATAGGCCTTTAATTCTTGACCCAAATTGGGCAATTGATGGTCCATAGACCAACAGTTTGGCCTATTTATATTCGTACAATCGTACTGGTCGTTTATATTAAGGATTGCCTTTTGCAATTTTATTCATATTTGGTTTATAAAAATCAGTAGTTTCTGTGACTTTTGAGTCATAACTCATAAATAACTTTTGACATCATCAGAAGTGATATTAGAGGACTAAGTTAGTACCCTATGGCTATATCTAAGATTCGGTCATATTTTATTAATTGACATAAAATCATCATTGGCATAATTCTAACGTACATGAAACTAATAAAATAAAAATATATAACTTTGCTTTTAAGTTTAACTTTCGGCCATATAACAATATAGAATGTATCTAAAAAATAGAATTTATACTAGAATCACCCATATTATTAAGTATAACTCTATTTATGGTTTTATTTTTTGTCCTCACCAAAGGTTTAAATAGCGGCCGTAGCGGCCGCTATAGCGGCGAGATAGCGGATCGAGGTGGTGAAACGCTACAGCGCGACAGATTTAGCGGGTTGTCCGATAGCGCGCATCGTAGCGGGATTTAGCGGGATTTAGCGGGCATATAGCGGGAAATTAGCGGCGATATAGCGGGAAATTAGCGGAAATAGCGGCGCAGTTTATAATTTGCTGATTTAACAGTAATATTTTGGGCATATCTTTCACATACGAACTCCGATTGAGGCGATTCAAAATTCTATGGAAAGGTTATAAAATAAGCTACAACTTTTATGCTTTGAGTTTTTTCAAATTCTAAAAATTTTGTGGTCAAACATGCATAGACAATTAATATAATTTTAGTTGGCATTAATTAGCTGCATGAAAATATTTTAATTTTTTATTTTAGGCTATACTAGACCTTCAAAATACACTTGTGCGTGCAAATCCGTTATGGTCCGATATCGGCCGCGAAATAACCGCTATCCGCTATGACATTAGCCTGTCCGCTACGAGTCCGCTATCCGCTATTTAAACCTTTGGTCCTCACTGATATCCTAATCACTACCACTATAGAATTCAGCATAGCAGAGCTATGTTTTATTTAATGACTTGTAAAGATTTGCCTTATTTGAATGATTCTTCAAGGTGTTACAGGGGGAAAAAAAAATAGAACGACATGAAAGTAATGCAACATATATTTTCTTCCTAGCACCGAACTTAAAGAAGTTTAATTAACAACGAAGGGGAAAGAAACTACAAATTTGGTAGGGAGCTGGCTGAAACTTGTTTGAACAATTAAACCAAACAATATTATATTAGTATGTTCGATTCAACTTAATGGGGTTATAGTTCACTTAATTGAGGTAAATATCCAGTAATTCAAATAATTTATCATGAATCAATATGTACGTAATTTAATGGTAACAATGATAGGTTTTTTTTTTTTTAAGATAAATTGGTGGTCAAGTTACTCAATTTATTTTTAAATTAAATGTCTGTAAAAGATCTCCAAATTGGATTTCAAACCTGTGTCTTTTTTACTTAAGATGCATTGCTCTTTGCCACTAGACCAAGAGGTGCTGGTTTATTATCGTGTGGTAACAATGATAGTTACTGGCATGGAAACTTCTCTGTACATATGGTGTCGGAATTTTACTCGGATACAATAATGGCCAGCATGCTAATTGTTTTTATTATCTTATTTTGGGCTGTGAATTTCCTGCGTTTTTTGAGGATTTTGAATTGACAGATTAATTTAATTAACAGCACTATATATCAAAATCTATACCTATAAAGTTTTTATTATGCTAGGGGCTATTCAATTAAGTACGCCAGTCGCAATCATGCGTGCTAAGTGGAAAATTATTACAAGAAAGATTTATATTTTAATAAAAAAATTGTCCACCAGTAAAAAAAGTTGTCTCAAGTATGTTGATGGATATTTATTTGTACTGGTGATTGAAATTTTGACTTGGCAGTTGGCACAGTTCTAAGATAGTAATGCGTTTTAGAGTTTTAGCTAGTCACATCTCGTAATGAGATGTAATAAAGCACACTGATATCAATCTATATTTGGATAAAAATGAAACGCAACACGTACAGATTGACACTCCGGAAGAGAGAAAAATGGCAAATTAATTTATTTTTCATGTCATAGACCTCGCTAAGTCTATCAGAAGACGAAATAAAAAGTTATACTTTCTGATACAAAATTACTGAGCATGAGAACCGGATAACTCGAATGATTTCTATTTGATCAAACTGGTCGATTCCTAAGAATCGCAGTTGAAAACTGTTAAGGAAAAATAATCAAATTAAAACAAAATTACAATATAATGCTAGGTAAGAGGATATCAAGCACCTTTAATTTCAGGAGGTCAAGGATTCAAACTCGGTATGCATTTTTAATTTAAAAAAAATTCGATAGCAAAGACCTCCCACTTAAAAAAAAAAAAAAAAAAAAAATCTATAACCAAATCAAACCAAATTCAATCAACTTGTGTGGGGCTCGAGTACCTGAATACACTCGGTTAAGAAGCCGAGATAATAATAACTTGATGAATTTCTGAATCGAATATGACTCAACACCAAATAATTAAATATATTTTAGAAATGATATGGTCCATCGCGACCAAATTGTTAACAAATATTTCGTTAAAAAAATTTCCCTTCTAATATATATATATATATATATATTAAAGATCATATTTCACATTTTAATTTTATTCCTTTGAACATTTATAAGGAGAATTGTATAGTATAGACTCCAACTTGATGACGGCATATGTGTAATTTGTGTAATTATATTTGACTACTATGCATTCAAATCCTCAAGGTCATTTTTTCCATGCGTGATATGTAATCAGCAACATTTTGACTCAAAAAAAAAAAAAAAAAGAAAGCATCTAACCTTGAAGCTTGATAAAATATTCAATTTTATGACAAAGAATAATGATTTTCTTGAGTAAAGATTGCAAGTTTGAAATCAAGATAGTAAATTTTTGTATATATATAAACTTTAGGCAATCTATCTTTATCAAGATAGTAAATTATATTGAGAAAGTTTAATATGCACTACAGTGCATAGGGAGTTTTATGCACCGCGGACTATTTCGGGAGTATTTTTTTAAATTAACAAATGTAATTTTATTAATCTAATCTACATATTAAAATCTCATAGAAAACCAAATTTTACAATTTTTGAGATTTTATTACTATTTTTTTCGAATTTTTTAAAACCTGCTATTTTTGGAATGTTGTAAATAGTAGTTTGTTTCCAAAAATAGTAGGTTTTAAAAAATTCTAAAAAAATAGTAATAAAATCTCAAAAATTGTAAAATTTGGTTTGCTATGAGATTTCAATATGTAGATTAGATTAGTAAAATTAGATTTGTTAATTTAAAAAAATACCCCCGAAAAAGTCCGCGGTGCATAGAACTCCCTATGCACTATGGTGCATATTAAACTTTCTCAATTATATTTGACTACTATGCATTCAAATTCTCAGGATCATTTTTTCCATGAGTGATATGTAATCAACAACATTTTTAGTATAAAAAGGAAAGCATCCAACCTTGAAGGTCGGCAAAAAGTTCTTGAAACATGGTTCTGAAATTCGGGATCAGAATTGGAGTTGGATAGTTGATCCAAGGAGTTAAATTGGAAAAGTTGAAAAAATTAAGGCGAATTGGATCGGAAACTCGATTTTTTCACTAAAAAAATCATTATTTAAACCTTTAAAAATCAGAAAAAAGATAATATTATCAAAAATATTTTTTAAAAAATAAGTTAATAAATAAAATATTAAAAGTATAAAAGAAGCTAAAATATAAAATAAATATGAATTGACCGGCCAAATTAAATTGAAATTTTATGAGTAATAAAACATATTTTGTATATAAATAATTTTTTGACAAACAAACATTTGTCAAAATATCTCAATGCATCAGTTTGGAGCGTAGAGTATAGAATTTATTTTTTTTCTTAATATTCTTCGATCAGATTTTACTACGAAGGTTCATTTTGTTTTCAAATAGAATTAATCTCTGGAAAATTTGCACTGTAGGATCATAAATCAATTTATAGAAGGGAAAATGTACAGTAGGGCTGTATACGAGCCGAGTTTGAGCAAGTTGGCATCAACTCGAACTCGAACTCGTCACAACTCGAGTCAACTTGTGACTCGCCAGTGAAGCAGTTCCGAGTTATTTGAACTAACTCGAACTCACCTGATTTTAACTCGAGCCAACTCGCAACTCGGTATGCAACTCGTGAACAATGGTGTGGAGGGGATTTTGCTAAAAAAATCTGCTGCGTAAAGAAGAAGGTAAGGACGTAAGGTGCATGTGTTGTTGAACTCGAAATAGAGACACCATTGTATGAGAATCCATGATCTATCAGTAGGGAGGAGTGGGGAGGGTGAACTTGAGAGAGGGAAAGTAAGGGGCTGTGAAGAGGTGCAGAATATGGGAGGTGCATACGGAAAAAGGAAGAGAGCGTATGGGAGCCTGGGAGGGGTAAGATCTTTCAGACTAGGGTTAACAAAGAGTTGGGTTGTATATCAACTAACAAACATCAGAGGCTCTGAGCATTTGTTTTCTATACGGCCTGTATATTGCTGACTCGAGTTGGAGCGAGTTGAGTTGGGCCTAACTCGAACTCGGCAAATAAAACTCGCGAGTCGGCATAACTCGAGTCCTATTAACTCGAGTTACCAACGAGTTTTTCTCGAACCGAGTTCGAGTAACTCACGAGTTACGAGCTTTTTGCTCACCCCTAATGTACATGTCCAGTTCGGATCCTACTCCTTTTGTCCTCTCATCCGATCCCACTAGCCCACTCTTATCTTTTTTTTTTTTTTTTTTTTGACTGAATTAAACCCGTAGCCGTAGGTACACTCTTGAGCTGAAGCAAAAAGGGGACCTCTGGTAGCCGCTACCTCACAAAAAAAAAAGAAAAAAAAAAGGGGGGCAAGGGAGCGTCAACTGCCTCGTGGGTCGTGGCCCATCCCACCGGCCTCCAACGTGTATCCCTCGTCCTCTTCACCTTGGAATCGGGCAAGTATAACAGAGTTTCAGACCATGATTTGAACACTGATCCGAACACGACACGATACATACTATGCCACCATACATGAACCGAACACTGCATGTTAGACACCATACCAGCACCCTTCGTCTATATACCCCCAACTCGAAAAAAAAAATGTTATACATGACCACAGATTCTGACATATTGCTATAGGATGCACACTAATGTTTACTTGTTTAATGTCTCTTTGACTAGCGTCTGTTGTCTGGTAGCTAGTGTCCGATTTTACGCGCCACAGACAATTCCGATTTTATGAGAGGTTGCTCCTCTTTAGTCTTTATATGCTTGTCCTGGTTGCGGTTGCAAAATATGGGCGGCTTTCATTTAACTACAATAAAAGTACAAATAGACAGAAAATGAAATTGTATTGCACGAAAATAAGTTGTCTGTTTGGTCATGCATGACGTTCACTAGAGACATCAACTAATTAAGAACCAACTTGAGAACTAGTTGTCTTTTGTGTGCTGGTGCCATCAAATATATATCACCCATTCCTCAACTGGATATTTTCTTTGTATATGTAGACCATTGAAATATTTTCAATTAAATAAATTAACTCTGGATATACACATTGACTCCGTCCTCCGCCATATATAATCTGCGGCTGTGTAAATTCCTTGAGAATGGACCAAACATGAACAAAAGAAAAAGAGATTGTGTTTCTTTGAAACTAATTTCGTAGGAAAAGATTTAATTGAAAGCGTAGCATCAATCATTCATGACGGCTATCAACACAGAATATTCTCCTTATAATAAAGAAAATACAGTTGTTCAGAATTAAGGTACCCTTTTTGCTATCATATTACTCAGTCGTTTCGTAGGGACTTAATAATTGACAAGGCACTTCCTTAACCTTCCATAATTAATATGTTGATGCTGATTTCATGCACAATCGTTGACTCTAAAAATAAAATTTTGCGTATGCTGGCTAGGGAGAAATCTTAAAACAATCTCTCTTCTTCTTTTTTTTTTTTTTTTCTTTTTTGGATTAAAGGCTGTAGCCACACACACAAATCCACACAACCCAACCCAGCCTCAGCCGTGAAATTTTTAAACAGAAATAATAAAAAATGTTATTTTAATAACAAACCTTTGACTCACTATTTAGAGGAATGAACATGTCAGTGCGCAAGTGGTTTGCACGGGTTCTGACGACGCCACTGTCACCGGCGCGGGCACGAAGAAGCCGGTGCCACTGGCGCAGGCACACTCTCTCGTTGTCAAACGGCGCGCAGATGCATTGATAAAAGATGTTAGTCTTCACAAAGAGACAAGAAAATGTTGTTTCTTTTACAATTCACAAGACGTATTGATAGATGTGAGGCTGTGGGTATATATATGGAATATAGATAGGATTTTCTGTGCCTTGATATGTTCGAACCAAAAACCATCTATTCAAAGATGGTATAAGTTAAGATTATAAAGATGATATATACTTATTAAGACACATTATTATTATTTCAATTACATATTACATGTAAGAATAAAAAAAATGTAAATTTTAATATATGTCCAATACGTGTTAGAATTTTTATATCATCAATTAATTTAATATAATGAAAAATCGCTTTTTTATTCGGTTCAAACAATTTCTACATGAAATTGTTGGATCAAATTAATTTATCCATACATAAATTAATCTAAAAAATTGCCAAGTTCTATTGAATAATAATATTTGTGATTTTTTAATTATTTTGAGATATTTAATTTTACCATAGGAATTTAGAGATATTATTCAAATAACACAAAATAATCTCAGTATATTGTGAACTTTTTAACGTTCCAATTATACAAAATATTACTTGACACTATAAGACATTAACAATAAATAATAATAAGTTTATAAATAATTATAAATAGCCTGAAATATAAAAAATAAAGATATTATAAATGAACAATTCAGAAATATCAAATAACAAATAATAATTTCTTGATTACGAATTAATGAATAGACAGTAGAAGTTAAAAACAATTAACAAAAATTAAAATAATGTGAGAAATGTTAATATATAATTAGCTTAACTGAACTTATTTACTAAGTGAAATTTACTCAATGTTTTTATCAACTTTTAACTCAATATATAATTAGTTAATTTAGTTCACTATATCATTACAAATTATGTTTTCTAATAATCTAATTATAAATAAAATAATATTGAAATAACATAACTGTAAAATGTAATTATTTTCCTATAATTTTTCTTTATTATGTAAAGTAGGATGTAATACAAGTTTTTTTTTATACAACAATTAGCATTTCTTTCTCAAACACTTATCATGAAAATCCCTCTTTTTTTCCTCACGCCACACACATCTCTCACCTGCCACATAAAATCTAAACATAAATCCCACCTCTCTCCCCAAATGGAGAACTGTTTCTCTTCCTGGTTTGTGTTCTTCTCGCATAATTAGATGAAAGGAAACATGCTAATAAACTAAACGAAGAATATAAACTGAAAGAATTAATAAAAATTAACTGACTTCGGGATTTAGTTAGCCAATAGCGACTCGCTAATTGACACAGGGGGGCAAAAATAAGAATTTAATTGAACTAGCACAACAATTAGCATTGCCCAACTCTGCCCCTGCTTCAGTGGCACTGGCGTCGTCAGAGTCTGCGCAAGTCACCTGCGCACTGACATGTTCATTCCTCTAAATGCTGAAGTCAAAGGTTTGTTATTAAAATAATATTTTTGGTTATTTCTGTTTAAAAAAATCACGGCAGCCTCAGCAAGGACAAGTATCGATCTCGTGCTCTCCTATTGGACTGACACTAGAGGAAATGGTAGAGGCCAGGGCCCCTCAATCAAACTATGACGAGAAAAAATATCGTCCATCCATGCAATCATTGTTAAATGTTACCAATTTACCACCATGAGATAGCTAATCTATATAATACGATGACTTAGATTCAAAGTGAACATGCAATTAAACATACTTACATGCATACAGATACAGATGGTCCTTATTTTTTTTGCGAATTAAAATTTAAAATATACAATTTTATGAGATAGATATTATGGAGGGATGGAGGTATTTGGTGGAGGAATTGAAGTAGTCGATGGAGAGGAATTGAAGAATCCGATGAAGGATTTTCATTGGCAGAGGTCGAATTTGGATCGGCCATGGCGAGATGGAAAGTTTGAAGGTTTGAGATTGAATCTAGAACAGAAGAGAGGAGGAAGAAGACAGCACAAATTAGGCGTATGCCTTTTGATACCATGACAGAGCAGAAAGATGAAATAAGTATTGTATTACTTTCGTAAGTGCAATCATATACAGCGACAGTATATTTATATGCACATACATAGCGCACAATCTAAGCTATCGGAGATATCCAGTATCTATCTACTAAAATTTCTACTCGACTGATCAGAATTTCAAACAAGAAAACAGCAATGAAACAAGTTGCCTAAGGTGGATATTTTATGCAAATATACGTATGACAAATTATATAGTTGCACACTCCGTGCAAGAAACACTAATAATAGGCAATTTCTTAAGATCCATCCTAGCATGGCACTCCATCCATTCTCACTGCCTTGAGAAAATCCTCCAATGCCGTGTGAGAAGAGCCGCCTTCCCTGAGCGCATCAACCGCCTTTTCTCTCATGGTCTCCATCCTTTCTCTAATCAATTTACTTTCCTCAGACTCCATGATCAATTTCACCTTATCTTCCACCTCCATGGCGACCACTATATCTTTGTCATACCCTTTCATCTCCACCGCCACCTTCATCTCTTCCACCAAGTAAATCTTGTTCAACTTCTGCTCCGCATACATTGGCCAACAAATCATTGGTACACCAGCCATGGTTGCTTCCAGAATCGAGTTCCAGCCGCAATGCGTGACAAATGCACCGACTGATTCATGATTTAGCACCTCCACTTGAGGAGCCCATTGCTTGACCACCATGCCCCGATCTTTTGTCCGGTCTATGAAACCCTCTGGAAGAATCGTTTGTAAGTTGGGTGTGACCTGCGGGTCAAGTTTTTTTAAGGGGTTGGTAACTGTGGGAGAACGTACAACCCACAAGAACCTCTGACCGCTATTTTCCAACCCGGTAGCAATTTCTCTCAGTTGCTGCTCTGAGAAAGAGCCCATACTACCAAAGGAAAGAAAAACCACACTTTTTCTCGGTTGCATATCTAGCCATACCAGACTTTCGTGCCTCTCCTCTTCTTTCTTTTCTGGAACAGTGATAAGTGGACCGATGCAGTAAACAGGAGGTGTGTAACCGCCAGGAAAGCAAAGTCCGGCTTTAAGTGCTTCTATGGCCTTTTTCTCCAACGACTCAAATGTGTTCACCAATATACCATCATGTTGTACAAACCTTTGGTAGATGTTGATAAAAGTGTTGTACACAAGGCTGTTCCTTTGATGCATATGGTCTGGCAAATGTGAGCCTGGGATTGGAGGGAGGCCTGGGACATGCAACAGCCGGTTTCCTATTTCAACAATGCTATTATCTAGATTTTTATCCAAAGTTGGAAAATATATATTCATTGCAAGGTCGTATGCACCGGAAGTGTAGAATAGGTATGCCGGGATGTCTAGCTGACGAGCAACATCTAGTGCAAACGTGCAGAAGAAATCTAACACCACCGCACATACAGAACATGTTTCGGATATAGACTTGAGGAGGTAAGAAAGTGGGGCATTCGCCTCTTGTATTATTTTGAACACATGATCAATACCTTCTCCAAGTTCAGTGGCGGGAGGAATTACATGGAAAGAGATGGTCGGGTTGGCTACTGAGAGACGGGAGATGGTTTTTGATGTAAAGCTAGAGCTGTTTTTTATGAAATCGACTATAACTACGGTGACCGACATGCCCTGTTTCGATAGAAGCTTTGCCAATTCAACCATGGGCATGAGGTGGCCAAAGGCGATCCAAGTGTAGAACACTACAATGTCTTTCATTGTTGTAGAGAAGTAGTCTTTGTTAGTTTCAAATTCGATTGTGGACTTGATTACATGCAAATATGCAATGCAGTTGGCTGGCAGGAGATGTGTTTTATAGTAAGATTTAGCCAAGTTATTTGTGGCGTACGTCTTTCATTCTCCAATGAGACACCGAAGAGTAGAGTTAAATGTTTCTAGAAGCGAAAGAAAGAGACATACTTATTTACGGTACGGAATGGTAAAAAGTATTTTCATACTCGCATCCCTTAAAATTTTCTTTATCCGTATCCATTAAAAAAGGACTTTACCTGCTCTAATCGTTAAGAATTAACGGTAAGGGTAAAATAACGATACATAATAAGTAATATTATTATTTTTAATTTAATAAAAGATATAAAATGTGCTAAATAAATAATATCAAATAAAATATATGGATAAAGTACAACATTTAGATAATACCTTAAAAATAACAAAATTCAAGAAATTTATTCTCATATCCATTGAATTCAAAAAAATCTATACAACTAATTATAAATTATATTATAATATAGAGTGTAAATTAATTTTTCATTAACATAAATAAATTTGGATGGAGATCGAAACTAATAACATATCTTACGATATATGTTAATAACATGATTATATATACATATATTTGTAAAATTTTATCCGTCAGATAATGGATACGAAATAGTTCTTACCCGTATTCATACCCGATAAGTTGACGAAAATTTTTCTGTACTCATATCCATACCTGTTAGTTTAATGAAAACAAAATCTTACTTATACCCGCCTTATCGAATATGGTATGAATAAGATAAATGAATAAACGGATTTCATTGATAGCTCTACATACCTTCCAACCTTCTCTCCACTATGAACAGATTTAATCCCAATAATAATTGCTGCCAGCATATTTCTTTCTTGAGCAATTACAATTTCGTAGAAAGTACTAGAGAGTGAATAACAACAAAATGCTAATTGAATTTTTAGATAATACATTTAATTGCCTTCCTATCAGTTCTATTGTGTTTTTCAATTTTTTATTAATTTATGAAAAGTTCTGAACTTTTTTCTGAGATTTCAATTTACTATTAAGTCTCAAATCTGACTGTAAATTATTATTGTTATGATTACAAGTTCCATATAGCCGTGCAACATCACCTAACTTTACTATGTACAATATGCCTAATGTTCAATAAAACTATTAAAATAAGTAATATAATCATTTTTTTTAAAATAAGTTAGGAGGCTTGACCCCCAATTTATCTTCAAAAAAAAAAAAGTAATATAATCATTTTTTTTTATTTTCTTTACATTAAATTCAATGCAAATGGTCATATTATTTTTCATTTTATTGATCTTTAGTATTTTAAACTAAGTATGAGGTTGACTAAAATCAACCGCGATTGATGGATGAGCCCGTCAACCGCGATTATATCTCAATATTTGAGGTTTTCATGGTCGATACGAACCGTTCAATATGTTCTCCATATTGAAATCTTTTTGGAAACCAAATTTTATATTTTTTTCGAAAATTTTTAGTATTTTTTTGGTATTTTATAAAATTCTTATTCTAAACAATTCTAGACCTTTCAATAACAATGATTTTTAAAAATCTAAAAAAAAATAGAAAAATATAAAATTTGGCCTCCAATGAGTTTTCAATATGTAAAACGTATTTAGCGGTTCAGATCGGCCGTTAGGACCTCAAAAATTGAGATATAATTGCAGCGGACGGACTCATTCGTTAGTCGTGACTAATTTTATAGTCTACATCAATAAATATTGTGTTCAAAACTTTTTAAATGCATGATTATTTTTTTTCAGTGGATACTTTTATTTCGGAGTGAAGATTGGCTAATAAGTTATTAAGTTAATTTAGTATAAATATATAAATCATTTAATCGAATGTATTTTTCAAGGACACTGATGTACATTGAATCAAATGTAATTGATGCAAATAATTAGAAATAATTTGTTTTAAGAAGTAAGCCTTCTTAATTATGACAAATTGAATCATCACTGCGGTGATGGAAATTTATTTTAAATTAACTTTATTTATTTATTTATAACGAGATCTGTAATTATTTACTTATTCCTTAATAACTAGAATATCTGTTACGATGAGTTGTACAATTCTTTTCCTAAAACTTGCATCTCCGTAAGTTCCAACATACAAATCATGACGAGAAATGTTTAGAAGTTTTGTTGTGATAAAATGGAGGCGATTGGCAATTGAGTTGGCTGTTGAGGCACCGCAGGTTGTATTCACGGTTTATCGCGACTTCGCGAGTACATGAATTGCGGCTGCAAACGTCTTTCTTAGTGCTTCCAGTAAAATCAATCATTGTTGAATTTTATATACCAGAAAATTTTAGATGATTCTAATGGTTTCTTAGGTAAGAAATGCTTTGGCGAGAGCCACTAAAACACGAAGTTCTTTTCGTGCATGATCCAAATGAAAAGACCATACCAGCATCTTTTGGCACATACCGGATTTCACTGTCAGCTAGCACAGTAAATTTTCTTCAGTGTTGGGAATCAATTTGGTCTTCTCTATTTTGACAAGCGTTTGCAAATGAATCTTTGAGAGCTACTGTGATAAGTGATAATAGTGTGGAAATTTCTGGTTCCCAAAAGAGGAAAAAAAATTAACATATTGTAATTCTTATATAAAAGCGATTGCTACCTAGGTACATCGAATTTATTTTTCATGGTTAGTATCCTCGATCGTCTTATGGAATCAGATTTGCCACAGAATAAGTCAAATGGGTGACAATCAGTTTCTCCTTAGCTTCTAGAAAAAAGCATTCTATAGATTATCAATGAATGCATATATATCTAAAACAGTTCTTGATTGAATGGTGTTCCTCAAATTGGAGATTGTGTCGGCACTTGGTAGTGGTCCACACTTGGAGTTAAAACAGCCGAATAAAACTTTGATTTTCCATCCAATATATTCTTCATGATACCGTTTTATCCAAGAAATATTTATAAGCTAATGATATTCAGCTGTAATTTTTTTTTTAGGTGTCCTTGGTACTCATGCTTGAGTATATGCATGTCTTTTAATTGTTCGCTAATTAATGTCAACTTTTCTCTGTAACGTACATCACATCTCGTACAGATAGTCATGCCTACATTTTCTGTGCTTTTCACGGTACATATTCTAACCAAATGAGTTTTTTACTGCATGTGGGGTATACAATACATTTACCCCACCTCCCCCACCAAAACAAGGACTAACAATAATAAAAGTAAATAACTTGCCAATAAAGCTAGCTTCTTCAGTTAACTAGCTTAGTAGCACTGATTATCCGTTGAGTACACCAAGGGTGAAACGGAATATGATGAAAAATAGTTCTAAATTGACGATTAATTATTTATAGAAGCCCTAAAAAAAAAGATTAATTATTTATAGATGAAAACTAGTGTTCTAAATACGTGCCGTGCCGTGTCGTGTCGTGTCAAACACGTCGTGTCCGGATCATCTCTCGTGTTGTGTCGTGTCGTATCTAAATATTTCACGTGCCGTGCCGTGACGTGTCTAAATCCTAAGAGATGAGCACGACACGCCTCGTGTCCTCGTGCCATGTCTTCTTTAGACGTGTCGTGTCGTGACGTTTTCAGACACGTTTAACTTTTGACATAAATATAATTTGTTTACGAAATTTGAAAATTATGTTTAATAAAATACGTCAAAAATTAAGAAAGTCAAAGATTAAGAAAGTAGACGTGCTTTACCATTGAATTAAAATATATTAATTTTTTTTTAATTTTGATATGAAAAAATATTTTTAATTTTATAGTAACCCTCCTCTTTTCTCCGGACTTGGGACCAGCTATGTTTGAGAATACATAGACGGAGTTACTACCTTAAAATTATGTTAGTATACTTTTCAAACTAATAAAATTAAAATTTGAAAAAAAAATTAAATTGAACTAAAATTAATTATACTTTTGGTCATCTACTAATGGATATTGGGAATTTGAGAGTACAAGAGCCGTAAAAAATTATTTCAATTTTTTGAGACAATGAATAATTTATAGTTTTATACTATCCTTATCAAAACAATACAAGATATGACAAAAATTATTTGATTCTTTTTAAGACAAATCACAGATAGATTTATATCTTTAATTTGTGCATGGCTCTGGACCCTTCTACTTTTGTTTGTGATTTAATTATTAAATCACCCTAAATTTAATCTTTTTATTTCCAATTCAAACGCTTTATATGTGCTTTATTCGGAAATAAATTTATTAATAATCATTGATTTATGATTAAATGTATCTTTGGCAAGATTTTTAAAAAAATATAATATTATGTACATAATTGAGAAATCCATTGTATTTCTATGACGCTTAATGTGCGTCTCCTTTTCATGTTTGGCGTGTCTATAATACGTGTCATGTCTTTTGTGTCCTGTCGTGTCTCGTGTCGTATCATGTCGTGTTTCGTGCCGTGTCGTGTCGTGTCTGAAAAATTCACGTGTCGTGTCGTGTCTATTTCATCAAAGTTGAACATGACATGCTTTAGGACACGACACGCGAAGTTCTCGTGTCGTGTCTGTGTCTTTCCGTGTCATACCACCTCCGTATCGTGCTGTGCTGTGCCGTCATGTTTTTAGACACGTCCTGCTTTTTTTAACACTAACAACCATGACTGCACATGTGGATGCACTAAATTTCATGTCACATGTACTGTTTCGATATTTTACCGACATGATCATAAATCATCACTAGTATTGCCAATCAGCATTCCAATATCATGCACGTGATGACCGATGAGCATATCTTCTGCCATATCTCCTTGTACATTATTAAACATTGCCTTCTAGAAGGTTGCCTTCCCCACTTCCACACAGTTGGAAGCCGCTGGCCTACCATATAAATTTGGGCGTTTGGCATGCATGAGGTTAACCTAATTTTTAGGTAAGTAATCTATTTTGTTAACCTACAATTGCCAAACAAGTTTGAGATCAACGAAATTAGTATTCGCATTAGAACTAAAATTTACTAATTTCATCTCAAACACTAATCCCAGAAATACTAGCTTTAATCCATAACTCCACTAACTTATAGTGTTACCAAACACCCCCTAATGAAGAAGAAAACAAACAAACAATTGTACTTAGGCTGCAGCTACACTTAACCTAGCTTGTCTGGCTAGCTAGTTGTGTTCCTTGTCTATGTTTTGTTTGCCCTCCTTTTTCAAGGTCACAACCGGATAACAAATTTCGGATCCGTCCAACTTTGATCGGTCCCCAATCGGTGTTTCTGGGATTACATTAATTTTGTCCGCTCAAATCTATCTAGAAAACTGACTACTAGTGTATACATTGCAAATGTGTCGTATCGTGTTGTATCAAACACACGCGTGTTAGAACTCGTATCATGTTGTGTTGACGCGAATTAATATTTTTAACGTGTCGTATCGTATTAAGTGAAGGAATTGGTTAACACGACACATATTATGACTAGGGTTCTCCAAAATGACACAACACGATCATGTTGGCACGACACGACACGACACGAGTACGAAATTAGCACGACACGATCGTGTTATCGTGTCGTGTTGGCAATCTTGAAAAATTAACACGATTTGACACGACACGACTAACAGGCAACACGACACGAACACAAACTAACACGACACGAACATGAGACGACAACACGAATTTAATTTTTAACATTACCAAAACTAGCATCATAAACATACTTCTTCTTTTAAACTGTTTTCCTAAAAAATTATTTAAATTGATTTTATATTAAAATTCAAATTATAACTTTTTTTAATGTCTATTTACTTTTTTAAAATATTTTATTTTTTTAATCTATTCAAATAATAAAGAAATGAGTTAGCAATAAAATAAAATCATAAATTCATGTTTTAATAAAAATATTAAAAATAAACCGCAACATATTTTTTCTCCATTTTAATATTTTAACAGTTTTTAATAAATTATTGTAAAAAATAAAAAAAAAAGTTTCTGACACGATTTGACACGATTAACATGACGTGTCGACACGACACGACAGGATTAAAAAAATAGTTCGTGCCAACACGACACGACACGAGACTCTAACACGATCATGTTTGACACGACACGACACGCACGATTGGAGAACACTAATTATGACACGACACATCTGACATGACATGTTAAACGTGTCAAACCATATTATTATTTATTTTTTTTTACTGAAAATTCATTAAAAATTACATAGATGATTTTTAAAATAGAAAAAAATATAATAAATTGATGAAATCTATTTTAACTTCATATATTAAAATAAAAAGTAATGATTGAATAAAAAAATTATAAATAAAAATTATTAAATTTATAATATAAACTCAATATAATTTAATAAATTCTAAATAATATTATTTCTGTTATATCACGTGTCAACTCATGTTGTGTTAAGACATGTCAATGTATGGAGTTCTTCAACACGACACGACTTTGACACGACACGCCGACATGCACGTGTCGTGTCGTGTTATTTTGGAGAACACTACTGCCTATGAAATTTGATGTCAAATATATAGAGGAGTGATAAAATACACTCTAGTGTACGGATTGTCCTCTCGTACACCCGAGTAGTTTTCGAAATTCAAAATTCAAACAGTCAATCCGAACCGTTCAAGTTGTTCTCCATATTGAAAAACTTTTAAAGTCCAAATTTTTACATTTTTTTTTTGAATTTTTTATTTTATATTATGATATTTTCAAATTAGAGGGCCTGAAATACTCCAATAATAGTATTTTTTGAAAAAAGCGGTTGCTAACTAGGTACTCACTGCTTCCAAAACTCATGAATCATAGCTTCAGTTCTTTCTCTCTGTTTTAGTAGGTCTTGTTCTATCTCATATGATTGAAGTTCGGGTTACTGGGTTTGATGTGTAAGGATCTGTGCATCTATGTCTCTTAGGCGCTGTTTGTTATATGGAAGCTTGTTGGCCCACTTTTGTATATTGTTCCGCATGGTGGTCATGCATGTGTTCCAAGGGACATGGGTAGCTGATGTTGGAGTTATGTTCTAGAAGTCAATAATTTAATGACTTAAATTTTAGTTTATGTTATTGATGATATTTGATCATTTGTTCCTAGAGTTTATTATTGACAGATCATTCAGGTTGAGGATCTGAATTGTAGATCTCTGTGGATCATTCATTAGAATGACAATAATAAACCTAAATCGTCCATAATCTTGATAATTAACAAGGAACATTAATTAGAATTTTGCTATGGTGAGTTGCAACTCACCAAAGGGTCGGTGAGTTGCGATCAAAATTTCTAAATCTAGTTTAAAATGACCGATCTAAACCGTCAAATACGATCTCCCTATTGAAATCTCCATGCAGACCAAATTTTACAATTTTTCGAAATTTTTAAGTATTTTTTTTAAATTTTAGAAAATCGTTAATCTAATTAGTTCTGAACCGTTCAAAAACAGTAGTTTTTAAAAATCCAAAAAAAATACTTAAAAATTTCAAAAAAATATAAAATTTGGTCTGCATGGAGATGTCAATAGAGAGATCATATTGGACGGTTTGGATCGGCCATTTTGAACTAGATCGAGGAGTTTTGATCGCAACTCACCGACCATTTGGTGAGTTGCAACTCACCATAGCAAAACTACATTAATTATCATATAAGATTAGTATGCAAGTTAAGTGATTATTAAGTTCTACAAATCATAGGTTAGGAGTTACTAACTTAATTGCATATGTGTATGTTATTGGAACATAGCACGGGACATAATCCAATGAAATAAATATATGGATTGTGTTATGTGTCATTATTTATTTCATATGAGTTTGATTCTAAGTTTGAGATGTTCAATTTTTCCACATGATGATAGGTTCTATAAATATCGTCTATATCTGGTCTCTAGTGAAGTTTTTAACTTAAATTAATTGCTTTTTAGAAAACAAATTGCCTAATTTGGTTAAAATAGGGACGCAATCAGACCATTCTAATAAGTTGAGCCAAGCAACAACTACCCATATGTGCTTATTAAACTTGTATTGGCCGGTACTCCTGTTTGTACCGAATGTGCTTTTAACCAAAAGATAAATATAATTAGTCTTTTTTAATTTGTTAATTACTTCTTTTAGAAATTTTCAACCAAAAAATAATTAAGCAGTCAAGATGTAAGTATTTATTTGATTGATGAATATGGAATTTTAAATGTCAACTGAAATGGTAACGTTTGATTTTCATTCATTGAATAGTTATCCCAATATCCTTAATGTTTTTGGGCTGTACCATTATCGGTATTGGTACCAGGTTATTACATATAATTCTTAATTCCCAATGTGATTCAGAGAGAAGTTTGATTCAGTTCGGTTTGCGATTACAGAATTGTATTTATCGTACTTCACTTTCATGTGTGCACATGTGTTAGTTGCTGTCAATTTTATTATTTGGTACTTGTTTTATAAAGTCAAGCTTGTGAAAGTCTTAAACACAGTATACACTTCAAATTTCGTTTCTACATTACATATGGTCGAGTACATGGTACCAGAGATGGTTTGCCATAGTTAAAACAATTGATATTACACACTTCCTTTGGCTACTAATAAAGACATTTGCACAAATACAATAAACGAAATGCTCCCTGTATGCATATTGTGTCCACCTAATTATTTGATACTTTTCAATTATCTAAATGTGACCTAATAATTAATTCATTTAAGAATTCTAATCTGCATTAAGCCAACTATCAACAGTAAAGAGAAGCATTACGACATTTGTGTAACAGACCCTGATGCATCTTGAAATATGATTTTAATGGATTTGCTCAACTGAAACAGTTTAATAGAGAAGGTCATACTTAAACAGTGCTATGCTAGGACCTATTAACAGGAAAGTGTTTTCACATAATTGACCCTTGGATTATGTTAAAATCACAAAGACATTCAACCCATATCAAAACAAATTCAGAGAAAAGAAATGGTTCATATAAAGACATTCATTGAATCATTTTCCTTGAAGAAATCTGGCAGAAAGTTTATGACTTTTATGCAAAGAAGACCTTGCAAGAACTTTAATTTTCACCTAACAACAAATTGAGATGGGAATTAAGAATTCAATATCCTTGAGGTATTTCAGAGGGAGTTCTCGACCATCATTCAATATTCCTCTTTTTAATTCGTATAAACATATCTCCTCAATTATCTTGTGGATCCGTTTGGATACACTTAAGCTCAATCGTTTAAAAGCTCAATTATGAATGACCACTGAATACACTTAAGCTGCACAATTCATTAACGAAATGTGCTAAGTGAAAAATATTTCATTAACATACTTATTTATTCATCATCTTAGTATACATAACAACAATATTTCACTAAAAAGACTAAACAATTAATTTGACCAAGTGTTAATTTATATTGGTCAATGCTGGTACTGGTACAGTGGTACCAATCAGTGTATAAATGTAGAAGAAGGTACTGCTTCATATTGTTTTAACTAATTTTTTTCTTGCTTACAATTCTTGAGTTTAGAAAGGAATAGGAAGACTATTAATCAGGAATAAAAGGAAATCAAATTGATGGGTGTGCCTTTATATACAAAATTAGAGAATGGAAAGAAATGAAAAACAAACTTTGGCAACAGCAACAATAAAGACCCAGTAAATTGAACCTTTTTACCTTATGAAACTCAAGGTAGCTAGGAATCGGTGGTGCATCTTGTGTACTACAAATAAAAAAAAAACTTGATTACCCTGTGCTGGAGTTCAGCAAATGAAATTATCTTATGTCAACAATTAGAAATTCTGAAGTTTTTACAATCATTTCTTGCCTCTGTGTTACATTGTCGCCCATAATAACAACGAACCAACATCTTCTCATAAATTACATAGGCATAATTACTTAATTGCTATTTTTCTAATAAATTCAACTTATTAGACAAACTTGATGGTACGTTATTGAATTCCAGAACAAATTAGATTCTAAATTGGAGAAAGGAAGTGAGAGACGGACCATATCTAACAGCGCAGTGGAGAGGAGTCATGCCTAGCATGTTTGATACAACAGGATTAGCTCCACGGCTGATGAATTACCTCGCCGTGGCTTCATGGCCTGTCCTTGCCGAATGAAATAATGGAGTTTCACCTGCATAATCAAATGAACATAATGACTTGTAGCCAGAGGCAGCTTTCAGTACTTGCACATGACAATTTTCAGAGAATAATTATTTTGTTTTCTATAAGACACACTACACTTCTTCAAGAGACATAATGCCTTTCAGCTGATTAATTAATATTGTACTCTCCTGTCTCACCAGAAAATAGTCGCTTTTTCTTCATCAGATACAAATTTCATAGCCTTGTTCATTGGTTGTAATTAGTAAATAACTAAGGAAGATTTGATTTAAAAAAAGAAGTACAGGATACCTCTTGGTGAAAACAAATCAACATGAAAACCCAAATACTCAACAAAATACTGACAAAGATCTGTCCTCCCATAGAATGCACTGAGATGAAGGACAGTGTGTCCATTACCAAAGTTATCTTCTATTGCTTTGATTCTATCTCTTATCCCTCTTCCTTGGCTCAATTCTTTCGCCACCTCTACAGAAACAAATACCGAAATTAGTCTCAGTTTTAGCATTTATTTGCTGAATATGTTCACCAATGTACTGCCTTTGGAACTCAATGCTCAAAATTGAGTCTCACCAATAGTTTAATATTGCAGGGGCTTTTCTGCACTTCGACATAATGGAAACTTAGTGACTAATTCTTAATAACAACAACCAAGCAATAATGAAAGCACAGTTTAATTAAACCAGACTACGTTATAAAAATCATATTAAAAAAATAATCTTCTTAAAACTCTTTCATCTATTTGGTAACAGTAAAGTTCATAAAAATTATAAAGCCACGCTTTCTAGAAACCTAAAATACTTCAAGTAAAGCAAATAAACTCATGTGGTTGTGTGATTGTATCACTAAATATCTAAAAAGGAGACATTGATAAACATTCAGAACGAAGCAAATCAGGATAATAGAAAAGGGTGATAAATTTTAATACCTAAAAGACATGTGCTCAATCTAAAGAAATATAACTCGGGAAGCTTCTTGTTGTTGCTTGAATGATTATTCAACCTATGAAATAGAAATGAAAAAAAAAAAATTTAGGTCAAACTTGCCAAAACAGATCCAGTAAAGAAAGATGGTGAAAATATCAAATTTGAAGGACATGAAAACTTAATTAAAAAGATGAATTTACATTTACCCAATCAATCACCATGCTACCATCTCTTAGAAGGAGACATTGACGAAAACCCTAAAAATTGTCTTTTGAAAAGTTAGTCTCGGGGCTTGTTATGGCCATAGCCTCGGCCACGTCGTGCCAATAGCTACTGTAAGGCTGGCCTAGCAGAGGCTTAGCAACTGCTAACTATGTAGTTCAATCAAAGCAGGAGGAGGCGGAGAGGCTAGAGGAGTCGATCGCGTTGATTTTTCACACTATGTGACAGAGAGGTGGTGTTAGCGGAGGAGGAAGCGACAGAGAGGAGGGATGAGGAGCAGGGGTTGAGGTGGGATTGGTGGAGGAGGAAGCAAAGAGAAGGAGAGGCAGAGGATCTGGCAAACGCCAAAACGACAGAGATGAGGGATGAGTTGCAAGGGTGAGGCGGGGATTGCGAAGGAGGAGGCGAAGAAAAGGAGTGGCGTCATTGCGAAGGAGGCTGGAGAGATTGAAGAGAGGCGAAGGAAGGAGAAGCTCTGGGGAGGAAAAAAACGTTAGAATAAAATGAATGATCAAATTTCTCGTAAATATGAATGAACGGTGAGATTGGCGTGCAGAAGCGAAGGAAATATATCGGTCACGGATAGCGGCCACGGCAATTAATATATATCTTAGATCTTAGATAAGTAGGCTTAATTTATCAAGTCTAATTGAGCCCGAATGGAATGCAATTAAAAAGTCCATTAAATATGAGATTTAACATGTTAAATGGGAGCTTAATTAATTGAATTAAGTAGCCCATTTAAGCCCATTAGGGAGCCGGCCACCTAGTGGCATAAGTGTAATTAGTCACACTTGGATTAGGTAGGGATTGGAGCATTATAAAAGAGGGTTCATTTGGTGTAAACCTAACCCTAATCTCTTTCTCTCTCTTGCTCCTCTCTTGGCCGCCACCATAATCAAAGGAAGAGAAATTTCATCTTCTTCTTCCTTGCCTTCTCTCTTGCATCCTATAGGAGCCCATGTGTTGAGCACTAGTTCCACTTAATTAAATAAGTTAATTAATTGGAATAAAAGAGAGGATTAGCCTTGTTCTTAGGTGTACTAGCACATACCATTAGAATTTGGTTAAACTTCTAGGTGAACTCGAGGTCGACAAAGGAGAAGGTGAAGGAGAGCACGCCACCGACTCCTACGCATTGGAATCACCTCGTGGATACGATTTCGCGAGAGGTAAATGAACTTCCTACCTTTCTCCTTGATGAATGGATGTGTTTGATGCTTTGAGCAAATTCCTTGTTACTTGATGTTTAATTAAGACTAATTAGTAGTTAAAAATTAAAATTGAGCACATAAACCTACTTTCTAACATGTTTGATGTCAGATAATGGGTCTCCAATTGAACTGAAAAGGGTAATGAGACCTTCCTCTGTATTCATATCATGTGGCAAGTTGTGTATTTGAACCAATATTTCCATCGTATCAAGGTGGGTTCTCATGTTCTTGTTTGTTTTTTAATTAGGCATCATCTCGATTTTCGAATCTCATACCTTTCGGTTCACTTAACTAGATTAAATTCAGGATGACGGCCATGTTCTAATTTATTTTATTTTTAATGAAAATTGATTAGTGCCATTGCATTAATTACCATCGTGCGTCATCGCGTTCTCTGTGTAGCGATAGCTCCTCAGCGATGGTCCGTCACCCAGTGCACTTCCGTCGTATCTAAATCCAACAGGGAGAGGAATTGAGCTCAGTTAGAACAACTTAACAGAGAAAGCGGCCCAACGAAAAAGAAGGCTGAACATGCCAGGGAACATGCACACAACCCAGGTGGCAATTCGGGACCCCACCTGTCAGCTTGACTGATCCGGGTGTAGCATGCCATTCACAAGTGGGTTTCGGGGATCAAATCCAAACTCAAGAAATAACATCCAAAACTGAAAATAATTAACGGATCCGACCCGCAACTTTCAGAAAATTTTAGAAACAACCTTAGATCTAATTTATTTACGGAGTATTTCTATAACAGACCACAATAACAGACAGATTTAGGAATTGGTCCAAGAACAGTTCAAAGATTTTTATAAATAAGTCCCTGGCAACAGAAATGTTTTACAAAAAACTCCTTAGAGCCTATCAATTCATACCAGTAAGCAAGTGGGCCTAGTACAGAGCCTGTACCAGCTCAGCTTTGTACCCAATCAAAGAAAAACAATAAGCGAGAGATTACTTGTTAATGGAAGCCCCGTGAATTATACCAGATTGATAGGTCCGAAAAAAATTAACCGTTCAAATTAAATCAGACGGCTCCGATAAAAAAAACGTCCACTGAACGCTTCAAAAAAACGCCCACAGGATCCGTTCTCACTCGGTAACTCTCAATCAATCGATTTGAAACGAGCCGGATTCGAATCCTCTGCGGGCCTTATAAAAAAACTTGCAGTGCAGAACTTTATACATCAACCTTTCAATTTCCATCCAACGAATCAGATAAAAGTGCACAGTTAAATCGCTTCAAAAAAAACAAAATAAAGAAAATCACTGCCCGCTTGGGAAAGTCAATAGTCTCGTTCGTTAGTTGTCTGCCCGTCTCACGCTTTACTCTCTGTCTCCTTCGATAGTTGGACCAGGCTGCCCATCTCACGCTCTCCTCTCTCTCTCTCTCTCAGCGGGTCGCGCCTCTCCATCGTGTCTCCCCCTTCTAAAGAAAATAAAACCCTAGTCTTGCTGATCCTACTCTCGTCGCAACTCACATCCTCTACCAACCTTTGATCTGGATCGTTAGATCTAATCTCAACGGTTAATGGAAGTCCCGTGCATAATACAGATTGATAGGCCCGAAAAATTTTAACCGTCGAGATTAGATCGAACGTGTTAGGAAGTCTAAGTTTTAAATTTTTGTGCTAATTAACCATTTAATAAGCAATCCAAACGATTTAGACCTCGAAGGATCTAGTCCAAGCATTCACACACAAGAGAGAGAGGTTAGGAAGGCTACCTCTCCTTGAATCGCAACAAGGAGGCTCGAATCCGGCGATGTCGAGGTTGTGCGCACCACCACGCGTGTCTCGGCCTCAAGTCCACCAAGGTATTAACCAAAACCTCGATCTATGCTAGTAGATGAGAGGTTAAGCCTAATCCCTTCCTTCCCTTTGCCTTAATTAACTATTTAATTGGATGGAGGCAAGAGGTGCTCAACACATGAGCCTAAGAGAGCAATGGTGGAGAAGAAAAATTCTGAAATTTTTCCTTTAATTTTCGTCCAAAATATTAGGGAGAGAGAAAAAGGCAAGGTGGCTAGGATTTTGGCTCCCAAAGTGGTCCTTTTATAGACCAACCACTCTCCCAAAAAATTGTAACTAATTTACAACTATGCCATCACTAGGGCAGCCATAAAATGGGCCTAAATGGGCTCCATCAATTATTTAATTGGTCCTCTAATTCAATTAATTAGTGGCCCAATTAATTGCTCTCAAGTTGGACCTTTAATTTACCATTTAAATATAGACCCGTTAGCTCAAATTAATTACTTTAATTAATTCATGTTGAACAAATTAATTATCAACACTTTGATAATTATTTAAGGATTAGAATATGCATTAATTTATTTCTATATAATCCGTTTGACTTAATTAATTAATTATGACGGTTCGCAACAGTACATAATTAATCAGTCAACATATCATATTATTGCATTCCTTAATACAACCAAATAAATAATGCACGCATGGTCAAAACCTATTTGTGTGACCCTTTGAGGATTTATGCTCTGTTGGACATGGAAAATAAATCGCTATTTATTTTCGATAATCATAAGCGGTATCTAGCAACACGTTATGATTTCCAATTCGCATAAATAGTGTACTGCTACAATATTTTAATCCTGCATAAGAAATAATAGTATTTCCTTGTCTGATTCTTATGTCACATGATATCATCGTATAATCCAAGATAGGAATGTGTCATTCTTGCAGATTATACGTTTCTTGATCTAGAGATGACTGTATCAGTTGCTAGCAAACAATCCATCTCCATCAAGGGGCCCAAACAGATATCATCGCTCACTAAGTAAATTAATGAGGGACATACGGTTTTCTTGATGAACAACTTTTCCCCGCACAATTCAAGAGAACATAAATAAAGTCCGTATAGCAGCCCTTATCAGGAATCAGCGGTAGACGATATTTATTGAACCTATCCTCATGTGGAAAAGTTGGACCATCTCAAACTTAGAATCAAACTCAAACGAAACACATAATGACACATAACACAATCCATATATTTATCTCATTGGGTCGTGTCCTGTACTATGTTCTATAACATATACATATGCAATTAAGTTGGCAACTCCTTACCTATGATCTGTAGAACTTAATCATCACTTAACTTACATACTAATCTTATCCGATAATTAATATTTCTTGTTAATTATCAAGATTACGGACCTTTTAGATCTATTATTGTCATTTAATTATAAATGAACTACAGAGATCTACAATTCAGATTCTCAACCTGAATGATATGTCAATTAATAAATCAAGGAATAAATGATCAAATATCATCAATAACATAAACCATAGAAGTAGCCATATAATGATTGGCTTCTAGGACATAACTCTAACAATCTCCCACTTGGCCTAGAGTCAATCAACAGTGACTTCTAACCAGTGCATAGTACTCAATGTAATATTCAAAATATACATGTCTCATACTAAAGCCTCAAATGATAAAAGATACAACTCAAAGCCATTCAGGCATACGCCTAATCCCCATGGATGCAACGTGCAACTCATGTGCGGCTCGAGATAGAGGCTTTGTCAGAGGGTCCGCTGTGTTCGCGGCACCGTCCACTTTCTTGACCTTGATCCATCCGTTATTCACAAACTGACGGATAAGATGGAATCGTCGTAGAATGTGCTTGGTCTTCTGGTGAGACCTAGGCTCCTTGGACTGAGCTATGGCTCCTGTGTTGTCGCAGTAGAGATCCACTGGACCAGAGATGCTTGGAACCACCTCCAGCTCGGTCAAGAATTCCTTAATCCAAACTCCTTCTTTCGCCGCTTCACCAGCCGCTAAGTATTCTGCTTCGGTGACGGAATCAGCCGTGGTATCCTGTTTAGAACTCTTCCAACTCACGGCTCCACCATTGAGCAGATATACGAAGCCGGACTGTGACTTCGCATCATCTCGATCGGTTTGGAAACTAGCATCGGTGTAACTACTTACAACGAGCTCTTGGTCTCCACCGTACACGAGGATGCTATCCTTTGTTCTCTTGAGATACTTGAGGATATTCTTGACTGCGGTCCAATGTGCCATACCAGGGTTAGCTTGGTATCGACTAGTCACACTAATCGGATGCGCAACATCGGGACGAGTGCATAGCATGGCATACATGATCGAACCGACTACAGATGGATACTTGAACCGCTTCATGAAATCCCTATCTGTATCAGTCATTGGACATTGAGACTTGCTCAAGAATATGCCATGTGACATAGGCAAATAACCCTTCTTGGAACTAGCCATTTTGTGTTTTTCCAATACTTTGTCAATATATGCATCTTGGTTCAAGCCTAACAACCTTCTTGATCTATCTCGATAGATCTTGATTCCTAGGATGTAGGCGGCTTCGCCCAAGTCTTTCATTGAGAACACTTTCTTCAATGAATCCTTGACTGCATTCAATTCGGGGATATCATTCCCGATCAAGAGTATATCATCAACATATAGAACGAGAAACACAACCACGCTCCCACTAATTCTCTTGTAAACACAAGGTTCCTTCTCGCTTTGAATGAAGTTCAACTTCTTGACCTCTTCATCAAAACGCTTGTTCCAACTCCTCGATGCTTGCTTCAATCCATAAATGGACCTTTGAAGCTTGCACACCTTGTTAGCATTCTTTGGATCCACAAAACACTCGGGTTGTGTCATATACACATCATCTTCCAAGTTGCCATTTAAGAAGGCGGTTTTGACATCCATTTGCCATATCTCATAGTCATAATATGCGGCAATCGCTAACAAGATCCGAATTGACTTGAACATGACGACAGGCGAGAAAGTTTCTTCATAGTCAATACCATGAACTTGCTTGTAACCTTTCGCAACTAGTCGTGCTTTGTAAATGCTCAAGTTGCCATCCATGTCGACCTTTCTCTTAAAGATCCACTTGTTCTCAACGGGTTTTACTCCGTCGGGAAGGTCAACCAAGGTCCATACCTTGTTTTCATACATGGATTGCATTTCGGATTCCATGGCCTTAAGCCATTCCTTGGAGTCGGGTTTATCTTTCATGTCCTTTATGGTCAAGGGTTCGTCATTCGCAATGACGAGAACATCGTGCAAACCCAAGTACCTTTCGGGTGGGTGATTTTCCCTCGTTGACCTTCGTAGGATCGGTGCTTGGGGTTGAGGCTCTTGAACTTGTTCCACAACGGCTTGTGGACTTGGTTCTTGGTCCTCGAAAGTTTGAGTGTCTTGAACACTATCGACTCGCGATATGTTCGAGTTCTCATTTGAGGGAGCGTACACTTGAACTTCTTCCATAATGGCTTGTGGAACGGGTTCGGCTACAACCTCGTTTAGCACCATATTGGGAATCACTAGATTACCTACTTGAGGCACATCTTACGGTGGATCATGAATTTCTTCAATGACCATATTACTCCCACTACTTCTTCTTGAGAGAAACTCCTTCTCTAAGAACACACCATAACGAGCAACAACTATCTTGTTCTCGTTGCGGTTGTAGAAGTAGTAGCCCTTAGTTTCCTTTGGGTATCCCACGAAATGACACTTGTCCGATTTGGGTCCAAGCTTATCGCTCATTAGCCTTTTCACATAAGTTTCACAACCCCAAATCTTGAGAAACGACATGCTTGGTTTCCTACCAAACCAAAGCTCATAAGGCGTCTTCTCAACGGACTTTGATGGAACACGGTTTAATGTAAAAGCTGCGGTTTCTATTGCAAAACCCCAAAACGATTTGGGCAAGTCGGCTTGGCTCATCATCGATCGAACCATGTCTAGCAAAGTTCGATTCCTCCTTTCGGATACATCATTCCATTGTGGTGTTCCCGGTGGAGTGAGTTGTGGAACGATTCCACACTCTTTTAGATAATCACCAAATTCGTGGCTCAAGTACTCTCCACCTCGATCGGAACGCAAGACTTTGATCTTTCGATTGAGTTGGTTCTCAACTTCATTCTTGAACTCCTTGAACTTTTCGAAGGATTCGGACTTGTGCCGCATCAAGTAGATATACCCGTATCTACTATGATCATCGGTGAAAGTGATGAAGTATAAATAACCTCCTCGTGCGCAAATTCTCATAGGTCCACATACATCGGTATGCACGAGGTCTAATAAGCCACTTGCCCTTATACCTTTGTTGGTAAAAGACGTTTTGGTCATCTTTCCCATCAAACATGATTCGCATGTGTCAATTGGCTCGAAAGCGAATTGATCCAAGAGACCAACTGTTTGTAATCTCTTGATGCGTTTCTCGTTGATATGACCTAAGCGGCAATGCCACATTAGAGTCGTACTTTCATGTGAGATCTTACGTTTTCTACTGTCATGTTCAACACTCAAAACATGTTCGTTAGAATCAAGCACATAAAGACCATTCAATAAATGCGCAACACAATAACAAACATCATCACGCAACAAAGTACAACTTTTGTTCTTTATTACAACACCAAATCCATCCAAGTCTAAACACGAAATAGAGATGATGTTCCGAGTGATACAAGGAACTACATAAACATCTTTTAGTTCCAAAACTAAACCAGAAGGCAAAGTGAGTTCTACGTTCCCAACGGCCATAACGGAGACGCACGTGCCGTTACCGACGCGGAGTTGAACTTCGCCTTTCTCGAGCCGCCTCCTACTCTTTAGTGCCTGCACATTTCGACAAATGTGAGCACATGAACCAGTATCAAATATCCAGTCTGTACTAGAGGTAGCGAGAAGGGTTTCAATGACAAATATACCTGAAGTAGAAGGCCGGACAGTTCCCGCCTTCTTGTCAGCGAGGTATTTGGGGCAATTCCTCTTCCAATGGCCCTTGTTGCTACAGTAGTAGCACACGGTCTCGGGAGTAGCCGGATTCTTCTTTCTCTTGGAACCCTCGGGAGCTCCCTTGGCCGAACCTTGGTGCGTCACCGTGCCTTTGCCCTTTCTAGTTCTGCGGTCTTTCTTTTCTTGCTCTTTTTGCTTTTGTCACTCACCGCAAGAACATCTTTGGGCCCTTTTTCCTTTTTGAGACTCTCCTCCGTCTCGACAAGCATGTTTTGGAGATCATCCATGCTCTTGTCCATGCCATTCATCCAGTAGTTCACAACAAAACCGGTGAAGCTATGAGGGAGAGAGTTGAGAATGAAGTCTTGAATCGCCCCTGACGGGAAGGGCGTATCAAGCCTTTCGAGCTGCCGAAACAACCCCGCCATCTTCATGACGTGTGGCCCGACTTCATGACCTTCCGCCAATCGAGTATTGGCGACGGCCTTGATGAGACGGGCCCTTTCAGTGCGGGCCTTAGTTTGGAACATGTTTGAGAGACGAGAGACCATTTCAAACACACCATAACCACTATCCATGAACTCCTTTTGGAGTTCCGCCTCCATGACAGCGACAATCAGGACGGACATCTCCATGTCGTCCATGACGTGCTTGTCATGGGCATCCTTGTCCGCTTGAGGGGCATCCGACTTGGGAACCGCGGGGATGGGAGTGGTTAGGAGGTATTCCTTCTTTTCAAACCTAAGGACAAGCCTAAGGTTCCGGTGCCAATCCAGAAAGTTGGCACCGTTGAAGGCGAACTTTTCTTTCTCTAAAAGAGAGCGAAGCGAAAAGGATGAGGAAGACATCTACAACAATTTTTCAAATTAAAGGTCAATTAGATTATGCTTTTGTTTTATTTTCAAATAAAGTAAAACTTTCACTACTTTAATATAAGTCCCTAAAAATAATGAATTTCCAAGACCCTTATTTTCGTCAAGTTGGACCAGCTATGGCACGTCACCCAAAATGACTAGATAAGGTAGGTTCTCTTTAACCAATCATACAACTTTCTGATTCTTGGTTCGCATCGCGAACTTCGCCCCGATGTCCAAACTCTAGTTGGGTCCATCGATAAGTAACATCTCTCTATTTGCTCCTTACAAATCCCTTTATTTGTACCCCGACTATCAAATTGACAACCATGACGTCCGCTTGGGCGGACCGCGCCATGAGAGGGCAATTGACGTGCAGGGGATAGAGAGAAGGAGGACGGTCGACTTAATCAAATTTGGGACAAACAATTATGTGACTACTGTTTGGTGGTCGTGTAATCATACACCCATACCTATCCTATGACATTCATAGCATCCACAAACATTCACATAATAATAAGCATCTCAAGCATTGTTGTGGGTTTGTATGGCTCCCGCTTGCATTAGTTCCGCCGCATCTCCATGTAGCAGAACTAATCTAATTGTCCCTCCCACTAATCATATGGATCCTATCCTATATAATTAAAGCACAAAATACATGTGAAAATATCCCTAATTCCCTCCTAGCCTTAGGGATATGCAAGCCTCACAAGTTACATTAAGAAATTAATCATAATTAATTAATTAACCATGGCACCAAAGGCCTTACATACAATCAATCACATGCATTCACAAATTACAACACACAAGGCATTGGTTTCTTGAGCCATACTAAACCCACGATCCTTCCTACAAAACAAAGTTAGCACATGTCCCTTTGTTTCTTAATTAACAATAATGAATTAGAGTCTTTGCACATCGCTTGTAGTTCGGGTCTTTCCACATAAAAGTTTAACTTTTAAACAACTAATTTGCTTAAACCATTTGAAAAGCCAATTCAACAATTGTAAATAGAAAGGAGGAATATCATGGAGTATTCTAATTAATTTATTCAATCAATTTGATTAATTAGAAAATACTTTAACTATTTAAAATATTAAATGGGACCCGATAAAATTCAAAATTTTTCGGTCTCCAAAATTTATAAAATAAATCATGCATACTCCCTATTATGAGTGTAACTATCTGTCAAAAATCCAGGTAGAGATCACTTACCATCAGAGAGAAACAAAATTAACAAATCGTCAAACTGTGCGCGAAACACCGTTATCCGATTTTCTGTTTTGTCTAACTCTTTTGGTCTGTAGGATCATCTTCCAAAACGTTTTCATAAAAACACTTTACATAACAAATCTACTATATGTTATTGGCTACCAATCCATCAAACGAAATCCAACTAGTCTTATTTAAAATCATCAAGATAAATAGCAAACAAGTCACTTACCCTGTTCTGAAACAGACTAACGACTAAAAACTATTGAATCAGTTGAGATATCAAACCTTAATGAAATTCTTTGAAACTAATTTTCACAGAATCTTAACTTCAAGTAGAAACTTTCTATTCAAACACTTTTTCATAAAGTTTTCTCAATAAGTACAGTTTATCCAAACAATCAGTTTGTTGGAAAACTAGATCTGACAACCGATTCACTTCTCATGACTTGAACGCCCACATAAAATCCGAAGCATGCAAAAAATTTTACATGTCCAGAAAGAGAATCAAGTTTACAAGATTTCTAGCTAAGAAATACAGATAGTTATTTTCGAAAAATAAATCCTTCATGCCTAAAACACAGAACTGTGCAGCAGAGTACCAGATCTGCGCACCGTTACCGTTTAATTCACCATAAATTCATAACAACTTAGAAAAAGATGAAACTAGTGGCTAAAGAACCACATCTCACAGATCTACAATCTCCCATAAAATTTAGAATTTTTCTGAAAGCTTTTCTCAGAGAAAAAACCAAAACAATATCGAAAACAGAACAGAAATCCAGACAGCAAGCAAGTGCATCACTAATCCATGTGTTAATTAATCATTTCTCAACTAATTATGTGTTAAAATGCTTTAGAACGACCTAGAGCTCTGATACCACTGTTAGGAAGTCTAAGTTTTAAATTTTTGTGCTAATTAACCATTTAATAAGCAATCCAAACGACTTAGACCTCGAAGGATCTAGTCCAAGCATTCACACACAAGAGAGAGAGGTTAGGAAGGCTACCTCTCCTTGTATCGCAACAAGGAGGCTCGAATCCGGCGATATCGAGGTTGTGCGCACCACCACGCGTGTCTCGGCCTCAAGTCCACCAAGGTATTAACCAAAACCTCGATCTATGCTAGTAGATGAGAGGTTAAGCCTAATCCCTTCCTTCCCTTTGCCTTAATTAACTATTTAATTGGATGGAGGCAAGAGGTGTTCAACACATGAGCTTAAGAGAGAAATGGTGGAAAGGAAAAATTCTGAAATTTTTCCTTTAATTTTCGTCCAAAATATTAGGGAGAGAGAAAAAGGCAAGGTGGCTAGGGTTTTGGCTCCCAAAGTGGTCCTTTTATAGACCAACCACTCTCCCAAAAAGTTGTAACTAATTTACAACTATGCCATCACTAGGGCAGCCATAAAATGGGCCTAAATGGACTCCATCAATTATTTAATTGGTCCTCTAATTCAATTAATTAGTGGCCCAATTAATTGCTCTCAAGTTGGACATTTAATTTACCATTTAAATATAGACCCGTTAGCTCAAATTAATTACTTTAATTAATTCATGTTGAACAAATTAATTATCAACACTTTGATAATTATTTAAGGATTAGAATATGCATTAATTTATTTCTATATAATCCGTTTGACTTAATTAATTAATTATGACGGTTCGCAACAGTACATAATTAATCAGTCAACATATCATATTGTTGCATTCCTTAATACAACCAAATAAATAATGCACGCATGGTCAAAACCTATTTGTGTGACCCTTTGAGGATTTATGCTCTGTTGGACATGGAAAATAAATCGCTATTTATTTCCAATAATCATAAGCGGTATCTAGCAACACGTTATGATTTCCAATTCGCATAAATAGTGTACTGCTACAATATTTTAATCCTGCATAAGAAATAATAGTATTTCCTTGTCTGATTCTTATGTCACATGATATCATCGTATAATCCAAGATAGGAATGTGTCATTCTTGCAGATTATACGTTTCTTGATCTAGAGATGACTGTATCAGTTGCTAGCAAACAATCCATCTCCATCAAGGGGCCCAAACAGATATCATCGCTCACTAAGTAAATTAATGAGGGACATACGGTTTTCTTGATGAACAACTTTTCCCCGCACAATTCAAGAGAACATAAATAAAGTCTGTATAGCAGCCCTTATCAGGAATCAGCGGTAGACGATATTTATTGAACCTATCCTCATGTGGAAAAGTTGAACCATCTCAAACTTAGAATCAAACTCAAACGAAATAAATAATGACACATAACACAATCCATATATTTATCTCATTGGGTCGTGTCCTGTACTATGTTCTATAACATATACATATGCAATTAAGTTGGCAACTCCTTACCTATGATCTGTAGAACTTAATCATCACTTAACTTACATACTAATCTTATCCGATAATTAATATTCCTTATTAATTATCAAGATTACGGACCTTTTAGATCTATTATTGTCATTTAATTATAAATGAACTACAGAGATCTACAATTCAGATCCTCAACGTGAATGATCTGTCAATTAATAAATTAAGGAATAAATGATCAAATATCATCAATAACATAAATCATAGAAGTAGCCATATAATGATTGGCTTCTAGGACATAACTCTAACAGAACGGTCCGGATATGGTCCCCTCTCGTCGTGGAGGTTGGTGCCTCTCTCGACGCGCTCGTGGCTGCCTTCAATAAGTTCTCTTCGTTTAACCCCCTCAATATGTTCCCTAGGGGATCCGTATCCTCTGCCGCGAACACAAAATCGCTGCCAGGTAGCAGACTAATTTCTTTCCGTTGGATATAATTTGACTGAATGGACGGTTGGATTGCTAAGCGGATCATTTTGTTCTCCAAAAAGAAAAAAAAAAGGACAGAAGCGCTATAATCCGTCTCCTTACGAAAGTTAACTCCTCTCCCGTGTCAGATTGATCGAGGAAGAAAAGAAGTGAGTGCGAGAGAGAAGGTGATCTCTGACAGTTGAAGGCAGTTAGCGATCAGCAATCAAGCGAAAGAAAAAAATAGCGATTGTGGAGACGAACTGGCGGCGAACTGGCGAAAAAAGTGAGTGCCTATTTCCGATCTCCGATCTGGAGGCGAAGGCGATTAGCAATCATGGAGACGAACTGGCGAAGGCGATTAGAGAGGGTCAGATAGCTGATCGAGCAAGAGAGAACATTCGATTAACGATCATGGTGGAGAAGGCGAAGCAGATGCTGGATATTAATAGGGGCAGAATCTGAAAGTCAGAAAGGATAAAAAGGATATGGTTGTTTGTTTCAAATGTTTTTTTTTCTTTTGCATAAATGGATATGGTTGTTTGTTTGGATATAATGATGTCGATCATGTGTTTTCATAGTAATTTTAATAGGGATGTTGGATTAGCTCTGGTTTTGGTTGGAGTAAATCAGTACCGGTACAGGTACCGCAGTTACAAATTGTGAAGGGTAGGAGATAGGGCATGTTAGTTTTTGTTTGCAGTAACTTCTGTAATTGTAATCTGGAATTTTTTCCATAATGAAATGAAAAACAATTGTTTTTTTTTAAGGGAAAAAATATGTACACTGATATCTAAAGCATGTAACAAGCAGAATGTAGTTGAAACAAGCATGTTTACATATATATATGGTTTTGATTGCATAAGAAGTGCTAGTATACTACAAACATAATAACGTCATCAATTTGTTCCTCTCATTGGGACAGCAAATTGTTTAAAAGCAATTTTCTAAGACCTTTCCAAAAATACCCCTGGCACCTTGTCTTACTAACTGTTTTGGTCAAAAAGAAACCTTTTGAAATGGAAGAGATAATTTCATGAAGTCATAAACATTTCATACAAGGTCTTCATACAGTTGATGAGGCACATTTGTGTCAGTGTCCTTAATTTCACCATTGTTCACAAAGAAGGCAAAATTGAAGGTGCTGTTCAGGCTTTGCTTGTGGTCCTGGGAAGTCAAAATAACTATCCTATTGATACCTGCTGTTCCATCTAATATCGAAAGATTCAAGGCTTCTCATTTTGGTTTAGAAAAGGGTCTGTTTACATACAGATGCACATATGTAGGTGAAACAAGCAGAAGTAACAAAGATAATATCGTATATAACAAGCAAGAATAAAAAGCAGTAACAATTTTTTAAAACAAATAGTAAATATAAAGCATGTACCACTAGAGCATACTATTTTTTATACGTACCACAAGCAGCAAATATAAACTATAAAGCAGGTCTACATATCATTTTATTCAGTTAAGACCTTGAGTTTTACAAAATAGCAATTCACTTCTTTGAAACTATACTACTATAATTTCTTTCATCATTTGTTCTAACTAACTTCTTTACAAAATGTTGCCAAAATAATGCCCACTCTGGCCTACAAAATGTTGCTACAATCATAGAAAACACCATGTTTACTCTTCTGTAATTGCAATATGGCTGCAAAAAAAAAAAAAGATTAGTACTCGGCATTTCAATGTGATTACCAATGTAAGTTTACCATACCCTTACTTACTGTATGTCTTCAAGATTACCATAGCATCCAAAGTTCGAATCCGATATATCTTGTGATAAATTAGTACTCGGCCTAAAATTAAAACATAGAAATTAGATAAAATATATGTATAAACAAATTTAAATGTTATTAAAATAATTTACCTTAATGAATCTTGACTATTTGAAATTGTTTTATTGGCTCTAGTCTTTTTCTTGGCTCTTGTCTTTTTCTCAATGTAAGAAGGTTTTCTTTTGGAACGCCTATCACCATCATTCTTCTTCTTTAAGTGTAGCGAACGCTTGGAAGTTGGATTGCGGTCACCACTTGTTGTTGCCAAGTTCTCACATTTTTCATCGCACTCCCGTCGAAGCTCAAGCAACCTATTGCGCACAAATTGAGCTAGGTCTTCATTTTGGGCCGCCTTACCACATATTTGTGTAGAAATACGAACCAAATCGGCATTACGGTTCCTAACTTCCAACATAGGATCTTCAATCACACTTCTTCCTTCTATATCCACAATGACAATATCTTTTGCCGCTTTAGTCCAACGGTTGAGAACGTACCTTGGTGGTATCATCTTAATATCCTCATGATCCAATACCTTCAATGCATACCAACACAAAATACCCTCTCTTTCAAACTTCTTACAAGAACATAAAACCGTTTGGTCCTCCCGAGTCCAAACGACTTGTCCACTCTTGTGTGGATTTTTCTTATCAATATTACACATAGCAACCGTGTACATATTACCATCTATGCATTTTATGTGAGCCGAAGTGGACAACTCGAACTCCTCTTGAAATAAATCAAACATTTTTGGTGTGTACAAATTTCCGGCTTCACAAAGAATAGGAACACTCATCTTGAGTCTTGGTAATTTTTTTCTCATGTTGTACTCGGACGTGATCTCCTTCTCACGTTTGTCATCAAGAACTCTCCCAAAGTGTTAAAAAAATCTAGATATATCCAACTTGCAATTTAAATAAGCTTTCAAGTTTGAGTTGATGCTCTCACTTGCTTGCGTGGTACGAATTTCCAAAGTATAAGCATTTTTCATATAACAATGTGCCCACTTTTCTTTGCTATCATATATGAATTCGAGCCACTCATCTCCGCAATTTTCCATGAGGGCAACAAAAGCATCCTCAAACTCCTCTTCCTCCTCGTACCTAAACATATAAGCCACATAAATAAAAATCAATGCCATTCATAACTCTTCAAATTACAAACAAGAGTGGATAAGAAAATCAAAATAAAATTGTACCTATATACACAAGCATGAAAAGCTCCCGTTATGTCCATATCCTTCGTTTTATACTTGGACAAATGTTTTATACAATTTTGTCCAATATGCCACAAACATAAACCATGCCTTGTATCCGGCATTATCTTCTCTAAAGCAAGCCCCATTGCACAATCTTGATCGGTAAATATGGTGATGGTCTTCTTGCCGCCATGCGCCTCGAGAAACTTTGTAAACACCCATTCAAAAAAGTCTTTTGTTTGGTTACACATGAGAGCCGCATAAAAAATCACAATCTCCCTTAAATGATTAAAACCAACAAAAACACCAAACGCCCACTTTTCATCATTGGTGCCAAATGTAGTATCAAAGATAAGTACATCTCCAAACCGAGCATAAGCCACAATCATCTTTGCATCCGTCCAAACAACATTTGCTATTTCTCCATTTTCGATGGTATCTTCAAAATGTTTGAAAGATGGATCTTCCAATGTACGCTTTGCAAAAAAATTTATCATAGCAATGGCGGCCCCATATTTCATTGCTTCTTTTCTCTTATCCCTCAAGGAATTATTATGATCTACTATTGTATAACCAACACCTCTAACTCCACCATGTTGCCTACTATGCAACTCGTGTGCCTCTTTTGGTGGGATACCCGAAATATCGGCTAGTCCAATATCAATGGCCGATATTTCGGACACTTTTCATTGGCTTGGGATTAGGTAGCAAGCTTTGGGTGGTTGGAGAGGGTGGTTGTGCTCGGAAACAAATTGCACAACTTTGTATTTTTGGATTCTGCTATCTAATTTCACTTGTAAACGAGCACGGCAACCGGTTCGAGTCTCCGCTCGAGGGTTTCTTGTCAAATCATCTCGCTTATCTACTCCTCGTTTACCTTCACAAGAGCACACAAAAACTCTCGATGTAAATAAATCATCTATGGCGCTCTTATGACCATACTTTATTCTTACCCCGAAACTAATTCTTCCACCATAATCACTCCAAGCTGACCATACTTCATCTATTGTTCGATATTCCATACCCAAACGGGGTACAAAATCATCTTGTTGATCTTCCATATCCTTTAACTCAGGCTGATTGCGCTCGAAGGAACACAGTGATGGAGACGGAGACGAAGGGTGTTTACGCGATGGCGAAGGGTTTGATTATGAAAGCTGTTTACGAGACGGAGACGAAGGCTAATTACGAAAGAAGGGTTTGATTTCGTATTTGTTTTAGCGGGATGGAGACGGAGACGGAGACGAAGGGTTTTAGCGCTTCTTTCTTTTTTTTTCTTTTTTTTTAAGAATGAACTGATCCTCTTAGATCTGTACCGTCCATTCAGTCAAATTATATCCAACGGACATAAATTAGTCTGCTGCCTGGCAGCGATTTTGTGTCCGCGGCAGAGGATACGGATCCGTTCCCTAGGTACCAAGTATTAAAAGTTAGGTATAAAACTATATTACGTTTCTCCAAGAGTATTTGGAATTTTTGGTATTTCATATGTGTGTGTATTTGAGTATTCCACATATTTGGCTGAAATTGGTTCTCAATCACGCTGGACGATAGAGGAACAGCAAGAGGGAAACAACAGAAGTTAGACAAAAAGTAATTGAAGAGAAGTAAAAGTGTTTTATTATGATTGAGATTATTATGATTGAGAATTGAGTCTAATTGTGTTACACTGATATCCTCATATATCAGAAGTAATACATTAATTACATCAAGAAACGACTAAATACATTGGCTAGATATCCTGGGTACAGAGGTAGTGCTTCTTGAACCAGTATCGCTGGGCTGTGAATCTGTGATGGCTCGGATTGGATGTGTCCAGTTGTGTCCTTACAAATGGTCATTCGTCCAATATGCCCAAATTAGCAATCTTATCTTTTGAATTGAACTAACTAATTTTGAACTAAAAAAAAAAAAAAACAATCTTGCAGTAGTTGGGTATTCTTCGTCAAAGCAGCCTCCCGCTCCTGCTGACGCCTTTCTATCTGCAAAATTTTGTAATAAGATGCAAATAAACTTGAGCAGATTATATTTAAACAAAAACAAAGAAGGATGTGCATTTAAATATTTAATCATTTATAGAAAACACATATTAGAGAAATGGTGAAAATTTGTAAAACCTTGCTTAGCTGCATGTATTAGTAATCTTTGACAGTCCAATGTACTTCCCCTATGTCATAATACAATTTTATCAGTATGTAAAATCTAATTTGTTTCAATATTTGACAACTACTTGTCCATACTGGTACAGTATTGAGCGACAGAAAACACCAGATCCTTAATTAATATATATAAGCAAAATCAAGCAATTCAACATATACTACTGGTACAGTGGCATCCAATGTACCAATACGGATCCTATTATGTAACACACTCGTACAGTCATACGTAGTACCATATTCTCGAATAAAGGTATTGATAATAATTTTTATTTTCATCTAAAAAAAGAACATAAATACTTCATAAAGGGAAGGAAATGAACTTACGTGAGCCCAGCAGCGTCATAATTATATCCAAGCCCTTTAAAAATCTGTCAAATTTTTGGATATAAAATATTAAGTTATTAAATATTTGACAGTATAAAATATATAGGGCGATTTTTGAGTCGATCTCGTGTCCTCCTCCCAAACCCTCCACCGGTCCAATTCCTCAGCCGCCAAACCCTACCTACCTTGAAAACCCAACGGCCTCCCCTGCCACCCCTCCGTCCTCTTCCTCACCCCTTCCTCGCCCCCCTTTTCCCTTTTGGTTCTGCTTTGATCTTCGTTTTCGTCATCGATGGCATTTTTGTTAGGTCAATCTTGGATTCGATATTCTCCGACCATCCCCGATATGGTGCCGTGCCGTGAGTGTGTGACCGACGAATGCAGTGCCACTATGTGTGTGGTGCGGTCGTGGACTCGTGGAGAACCAGTTGAGGATTTAGTCGTTGTTATGGTGCGACCGGCGATTCGGTCGTGGTGCGGTATAGCCGGCGTGTGTACTGTCGTTGTGGGTGCGGGGTAGCTGTCACTGTGGTGCACTACAGTTGTCGCGATGCAGTCGAGGAGATTGTCATGGTGCTCGTGGAAAATCGACCGTAGGTGTGGTCCGATCGACAAGTTGTCGTTTGGGTTATAGCTGGTTTGTAGTCGTTCTATTGTTCAGGATGGCTAGTAGTTGTCGGTAAGTTTCCGGACGGGGTAGAGTTTGGCGGTACGGGATTGGTACCAGTTAGAATGTAAACTTGTTAACAGTTTACATTGTTTTCTTTTGATGTTCCTACCGGTTTTGGTATGGATTTGAAGTATTTGAGACTTTTGTAAACTTTTTCTTTTTATTAATGAAAATTGCTAGCTTGCTAACCCTCAAAAAAAAAAAGACAGTATAAAATATGATTCATAGTCGTGTGGAACTAATACAGATCGAGAATTGCTTAATGGCCCTGCAAAAATATATTCCACTGAAAACCCTTCAATTATAAATTAGAAAGTATGGTGGGATTATGCTATTACAATTCCTTCATGAAGTTTACCTCATTGATTCAGTAGCTTCTTGTATATACCCGAACTGATTTGGAATAAAGATTAATTCAGTAGAAGCATTATGTAATACACCTGAACTAATTCAGATCAAAGAAAAGATCTAGCATTATGTTCCAAGCATTTAGAAGCTTACCAATTTAAAAACTAACAAAACTGAATAACAAAATCACAAAGGGAACTGAGCTGGAGAAGGATCCATCTCTGAGAAGGCACAGAAGCCAAAGAGAAGGAGAGGGAAGCTTCTTATCATAGGGAACCAAGCGAGGCAGGAGAAGGCAGTGAGAGAGAGCGCAAGCTTCCATTGCTTCCATTATCAGAGGTGTGCGTCTCTAGAACCTTCTTCAGCTTCCTCGCCACTCTCGGCGCCAGCGTGCTAGCAGAGGCCATGGCTGTGGTGCGTCGAAGAAGAAACTCTGATGACTGGTGAGTGGTGGAAGAAACTCTCAAATTTTTACCAGTAACCATAAATGTAGAAAAAGGCTGTACGAAGCATGCCTGGCTCACCGACGCAGCAACCTCCTCCTCGTCCATGCCCGAGCCGTGTGTTGAAATACTGAAATTTGGTTCCAACAATATTTTCCCCAAAAATTAGTTAATTAACAGCAACCCAAAATTACAGAAATGAAGAATTTTGCAATTTGAACCAAATAAAAGCCAACGGAAGAGAGACAGAGAGAGCCACCGACCTCCTCGGCGGGAGTGTGATCGGCAAGGCACGGCCTGCTGAGACGAGATCGGGTATTGCTCGACGGAGAGAGAGTGGAGAGCGTGAGACGGGCAGCCTAACTAACGAAGGAAACGATGACTTTTCTTTATTTTATTTTATTTTTGGAGCCATATAACAGAGCGCTTTTATCTGATCCCTTAGATGAAAATCGAAAGGTTTATATACAAAGTTCTGCACTGCAAGTTTTTTTATAAGCCCGCAGAGGATTCGGATCCTAAACGAGCCAAAATGAATCAAATCCAATGGTTGATATTAATTCTATGAATGAGAACGTGGGAGTCCAGTACAGCTAGTTAGTGACTCCGCCGTTTATACGCGGAAGAAAAATAAAGTCTCTATTGACTAGGATATGAGTCTCTAAATAAATATTCTTAAATAAAAAAAAATTCTATGAATGAAATTCAGATCGGACGGGATAAGTCTATGATAATTTCATGTCAAACAGCCAGAATTTTGTGAGATTTTAATTATACATAATTTCTGAGAATTTCTTTTGAAATTAATAATCTATAATAATTTGATTTTAAGTTTTAATTTGGTTTAAAAATTAATTAACATATTTTTTAATTTGTTTGCTTGAAGTTTTATTATTATTTGTTATTTTGAAAATAAAATGTTCGGTAGTTTTACGGGATTTTACATCAATAATGCATAACAATCATTTGGTCTGAATATATAGAAAAATAAATTATTTTGCAAACATATATGTGGAGTACACATGCAATTAGATAAACTTAACTTAAACAGTACGGAATGTTCTAGCAGTTATTTGACTAACTAAAATATGCACATACCAAGAAAAATAATTGATAATTAAGGAAAGATACGATGCAACGAAAATACAAATTCATGAACAAGACAGTTCTGGCCAGGTGCTGTACAGCAGCTTTTGTCGTTTGTATCCGTACGGTTAAGTTTCCTCAGGGCTACCTTATTTTTATGACGTCTGTAGCTGTTGATTATCGTCCGTTCAATATGTCATATGCACTTATGCTGAACATTTTAACAAAAAATTTATAGCAATAATTAAATTATAAAATTACATGATTTATTTAAAGAACTTCATGATTTCCTTGATGATAGACAGTATATGTTATGTGCTATTTCATATCTTTAGACAAAAATAAAATTAGTGGCCATCTTGTTTTATTAGAGGTAAAAGTTTGAAGTAACTTTTATACTTTTGACAACCTACATAACTTTTTTTGAAACATTAATTGCCCATTGGGCTTTCCTTAATAATAAAGATCCTTACAATACTCAGGCTCTGATCGGAAACCGTAAATTTAGTGTGAGAATCGGAAACGGAATTTTCTCTTTCCCAAATCTTGTGATCGGAACCGAGGAAGGAGGTGCGCGAGAGTTCATTTCGCAAGAGTCGGCGAGAAAATTTTGGCTCGTGAATTCCGCTCAAAAACTAAGAAATTTGGCGAGAATTCGTTTCGGCCATTGGATCTTCTCTTTATCCGGTGGGCGATTAAACTCTCGTGATTTCCTCCGACCACCGCCGATCGCCGGAAACGACTTCGCGTCAGATTTCTTTTCTTTTCTTTTCTTCTCTTTTCTTTTCTTTTTTTTTCTTTGCGCGCTTGTTTGTGTTTCCGATCAGGGCCTCAGTCCGCCACAACTGGTACAAATGAACATCATCTCCGGAGCCCAACTGACAAAGTAAAATTGCATAACAGCTAAAAAGTAAAATCAAACACTAGAGAAAAAAAACTAAGATAAAACAGAAAAACTGAAAGCACTCTACTGCTGAAGCAAAATAAACGGAGAAGGGCTTTGAACTCAAAGTCTAAGAGCCACAATCAGAGAAGAAATTCCTATCCAAAGCGGTACTGATACCCCAAGTTGCTGGTGTATCATTATTCACCACTGTTATCGATGCTGCACGCATGCTTCTTCTTGCATAATTGGCAAGTGCATGTGCTAGTTGGACTGCCTCTCTACATAACTTCATTATTTTCTTTTGTACCACTCTCTTTCAAACTACTCACGAGAACCTTGAACGCCTGCCAAGATGGGCCACCTTCCTTCAGTGCTTCCATGGCCTTGTCTTTAACCACAGCCATCTGATTTCTAAGCTCCTTCCCTCGATTTGATTCCATCAGCCAACGGACCTTTGTCTCCATTTCATCAGCATTCACCAACCCCTTGTCGTACCCTTCGATGGACAAAGCAACCTTGAGCTCCTCCACCAAGTACCTCCTGTTAAATCTTTGCTCGGCATACAGCAGCCAACATATCATTGGCATACCAGCTGTGACGGCTTCAAGAATGGAGTTCCACCCACAATGAGTAACGAATCCACCAACTGCATCATGATGAAGCACCTCCCCTTGTGGGGTCCAGGACTTCACGACCATGCCCCGATCTCTAGTCCGATCCAAGAATCCTTTTGGCAGCAATAGATCAAGATTTGGTTCTTCAAACAAGTTTTTCGGGTCACGCACCGCCCATAAAAACCTGTGGCCACTGTTTTCGAGACCGACTGCCATTTCCTTAAGTTGTTCAAAGGAAAAGGTGCCGCTGCTACCGAAGCAAAGAAACAACACACTCTGCCTTGGCTGGTTATCAAGCCATGTGAGACAGTCATGCCTTTCTTGCCCTTCTTTACAGCTGCCTTTCATAATTAGCGGTCCAATACAGTAAATAGGAGGTGTGGAACCGTCAGGCACACAAAGCCCGTCTTTAATTACACGAACTACTTTGCTCTCAAACCACTCAAATGTGTTAACAAATATGCCACCAGCATCTTGTAGTTTTTTAAAATTATAGACAAACTTTTTGTATATAGGTTAGTCCCGATCAAGCATTGGTTCAGGCATGTCTAATGCAACAATGGAAGAAGCACCAGGGAATTGAAGAGGAATTTCTTCCATGTCTTTCAGGCTAGCCGTTGTAGTGGAGTGGAAAAATGGAAAGTACAGGCCAATAGACAGACCATAAGCAGAAGAAGTGTAGAAAATGTATGAGGGAATGCGAAGCTCATTAGCGACATCAAGCACATCTGTGCAGAAGAAATCAAGGATGATAGCACGGAGAGAAGAGAGAGTAACAAGATAGGAAAGGAGGTTTGGGTTTTGCAAACGGGGGGCTGTCAGCATGATGTCAATCATGGGGGCATCAGAAGGGATCGGAACCGGAGGGAGGATGTGAAAATATATCGAAGGATTGGCAGAAGAGATGCGGGAGAATAGTTCGGAGCCGGTTTTTTCTGACTTGTCGATTATGACTATGGTGACCGAGAAACCGTCGCGGATGAAGAGCTTGGCAAGTTCAACCATGGGCACAAGGTGGCCAACACCCACGCCCGGGTAAAGCACTGCCGTATCTTTTTCCATTGTTGGGTGCTCTCTTTGTTTGATCAAGTTATGAACTAATGATCGATTTGGTGGCGCGCGGGTACGTAGCAGAGTTGGCGCAATTAATTTATAGTGTGGTCTAGTCGATCAGAATCAGGACAACAGGGAAATTAAATACTTCGAACCATATAAGACGCGTGTTTTATACTTCTATGTGACCGTGGAAGGACCAAGTTTTTTTATATCGAATGGAAAAAAAGATATTAATTACCCATTAAAGTAAGCATTTAGTTTTCTTATATATAGGCCACAGTCCCATTATATATTATTTTCAAACGGTCAAAAGGCATTTTTGAGTAGTCATAAATTAAATACTCCAACTAAATTTTCAGAACTTATGATGAGCCATAATGATTTCCTCCATTTATAAGACAAAATTAATTGAAAATCATTTATACTTACCATTTAGATTAATATAATTCCCACTATGTATGATGAAACTTTCCACTAAACTTTCAACTGTTGACCACAAGAAATCTCATTTAACAATAACCATACTCATTTTAAGTCAAATTTAAGACTTCCACTGTAGCCACAAAACTATACCCAACAATATATATCTTTATTTTGTTTAGGCCGGGAAAACAGACAATTTTTATTGATAATTAAAAAAATATATATTAAGATAACACAATCATCCGTACTGGTATCAATTGGTACGTCACACTAAAAAAAATTAAACTCAGACACAAACTGTTATTGTACGTGACTCTTACGAACCCCGACCTAACCAGTACAAAAGGTACCACTTCAAAACTATGTGATCAACATTGGTCGTAGAAGCATTCTCTCGAAAACCATCAAAATCATCATCCCTCCACCGTTGCAACAAGGTCCTGCATCTAAACTATATATATCACTATGAATCATATTAAAATTCTAAATGTGCTTGAATTCATAATAAGTTTCTAGAATTAGTTCCAGTGTATTTCAATTCCTAGGAGTTAAACTATCGCAGCAAATATAATAATTATTTGTATAAGATATTCCCAGAAGTTAATTTCACTGTAATTTGTACTTTAGGACTAGTATTTTTTTTTTATTTACGAAACAAGATGTAAAATACTTGTTAAATTATAAGATAGACGCCGGAAGTGAACTATCTTCACACAAGAAAGATCCGTTAACTAGAAGATTACTAATAATGATTTAAAAAGGACTGATAATGACCCATAAGGCTATATATAACGGCTACTGAACCTTTTTTCAGAGCTAATACCCAAAACGAGAAAAGTTTCTTTTTTGTGATATTGTACAGTTTACGGTACACTATTTAGCTATACGCTACCCAATTTGTCTGTGTCCTAATATCGTACGAAGGAATCAAACCCTTGCAACAAAAGTTAGTAGATGCCTAGCACATTTTTATAAGGTTCTTGTGGTCTCCAGCGTAGCAACTGTGCTGCTCATCCGAACACGGTCCGTTATGTTTAAAAAGCTTTTATAAAATAAAATAGAAGTTTTTATTAGAGAAAGAATGTTTTTAAATCTAAAAATTTGTACGAAGTTAAAAATTACCCGTATTGTACGAAGTTAAAAATTACCCGTACGTGCTTTGCCAACCGACCCTAAAAAAAATTACCCGTCCAATTTAGTTTTTTGCGCTTTATGTTCGACGCAATTTTTGATACGAACTGGCGTTTTGTTTATACAGAAATTGTCACAACCCAGAAGCTAGATGTGATTCTTTTCTCGTCACGAGAGAGGAGTAACGCTCATAACCTTCTGTCGTAAGAAAAAACTTTCATAGAGATTAGAAATAAATCTAAGTTATTGAAAAAGATACAATCAACTGACTGCAGACCTTAACAAGGACTTCTTAGTTCGAAATAAAAGTAAATTACGAAATTACATAACATAAAAAATAATTAAAAGTAGTTCTAAATAATTAAAATATTAAAATAGTGAAATAATATTAGCGGAAAATTTTGAGATAGGATAAAATCAATTGTGTTTTGATTGAAGATTCTACTCGGTGCAACTACATTAGTATATTTCTGATGGCCGATTCGAAATACTCAAACTCCTCTTCATATTAAAATCTAGTTAAAAATCAAACTGTAAGTAATTCGTATTTCGTAATTAATCCGAGCCGTCTGTTTCCTCTCTCGCATCCTGTCCGTCTGATTGGATCAATCTTCTCCGCACGATCGTCCGACTCCAGATTCTGTCCGTCAGCCCTTCGCCTATTAATTTGATCCCAGCGATCTTCACGCTCATCTTGCAATTCAATAAGCACAGATAGAACCCGGTTCTTCCTCTTTCAATTGAATACTGATTTGCGCTGCGCCAATTCTTCAATTTCTTTATGCTATAATTCTGAAATTGAGCTAAGTTACTTTAAGCCATTTCTGAACTAAATGCATATTTGATTCATTGAAGTGCAGTTTTCTCCAGCTCAAACTTACCATGATTGAATGCATATGTAAGTTCTATAATCAAGATATTGTACTGGATGCCCTCTCTTCTTCTTTTCCATATATCCAGGTATGACTTCTCATTCTTTGTATAATATAAATACCTCAGAGTTGTCAATTGTAAATATTTCCATTGTGAAGTATTTGAGATTGTTCGGCATGTAAAGTAAATAAAATAGGTAAAAATAAGTTGGGAGGCTTGACCTCCAATTTATCTTAAAATAAAAAAAAATAAAATAGGTGATTTATTTACCTTAAAAGTGTATATTGGTACACATAGCTATTTTCATTCATGGATAGGTGCAAACCTGCTTAGATAGAAATTGGAATGCTAAATATTAATCTGTTTGAGTCGGTGCTCAATGTGGCATCAAATTGGAAAGAAAGAGGTGAAAATGATCCACACGTTTTAGGTATCTAGGCGAACATATCTAGGCATGGTGGGCCTAATGTTTAGATTGTAATTCCTAATTCCTTCATATATATCGAATATTGTTCAAATGGAACTTGAACCTGTTTACGAGGGAAAAAAACCAATTGTTTTACTTATTTTGCAGCATTATAGATAGGCCTGTCAACGGCAACAAAAAAGATGTTATGCCGTCACGTTAACCAAATGTGGAACGGTTAACGGAACACAAAGTTGTTTTGTTAAGTAAACGAAACGGCAAACGGAACGGGTGCTGTAACGAAATAACACATGTCGTTTACCGAAATTGCATATTTTGTACATACCGTTTAGAGTTTCATTAAACAGAACGGTTAATGAAACGACGAAATCGTACTGTTTCATTAACGGCATGGCAAACGAAACACCATGTTCCGTTGCCAATTACCACATTTGAAAGCCCTAATTATAGAATTGGTTTACTTTTTGGCGATATGCTGCACGAGATTCCTTGCAGAATCGTTTTTGTTTGGAGGATCGGCTGAGATGACAGTCAGCCCGTGACGGTGACAGAAAACCCATGCTGGCGAAAAAGCACAACCCTCTTTTTCTCCATTTGATCGATGAAAGCATGGCTAGCTCTATCATTGGCATCAGGTGGCCCACTCCTATACCAGAGTGACCAGAGTAAAGCACAACCCTCTCTTTCTCCATTTGCTGTTGATTTAGCGTTTGTTCAGTTGATTATTGTTTTAAGTTGCAATCGAAGGAAAATTAGTGAGGTATCTTTTGAAATGCCAAAATTTTCTCCATGTCAAGGAAAGAGGACCAAAAAATAATTTTGCTTCTCAGTCAATGACGCAAGACAAATATTCAATTGACACTTGCATTATTTCAGCATTTGACTACAACAGTCGAGATGGAATATTTTGATTTAATGAGCTTTGTTTGATAGTTTGAGTGGAAAGATTTTCAAAGATTCCCAACAAGATGAACTTTTTATTTTTCTAATTATAATTCTGGGTTCTCAATAAACCTGTTTTCATCTCCTTCTTGTGTATTCCTTAGCTTGTCTTCTGCATTCCTTTTTGTTTCTTCTGTCCTTGAACTCTTTGTTCTTAAACCAGCTCCATTAAAAAAATAAAACATGGAAAAACAGAGAAAAAAAATTTGACATGTTATTCAAATTTTATAAAGGAAAAATATATATGCTATTCTGACTTGCATGCATCACAATCAACTGGCCCTTTGCTAAAGTAATTGCTTATGGCTCTTGATGATGTTCGATTTGAAGATCTCTGAATATCATCTTAAAACTTATTGCTCTTTATAAATTTAGAGCAAGGTTCTCGTGCCATACTTTTTTTGTGCCATAAATATCACACTTTATTTTTTTATTTAAATTTTAAAATTTAAAATATAATCGTTCGATCCAAACCGTTGATCTTGTTCACTTTAGTGACGGATGCATTTTTCTAAAATTTCATAATTTTTAAAGTTTATTTGATACTTGATCAAAAGATTGAAAAATGGACATATTAGAATTAATCTATTTAAGTTATTTTGATTTGTTCATTTTTAGCCTTTTGATCAAGTATCAAATAAACTTAAAAAATTATAAAATTTTATGACAATGCATCCGTCGTTAAAATAAACAAGATCAAGTGTTTGGATCAGACGATTACATTTTAAATTTTGAAATTTAAAATAAAAAAATAAAATATGATATTTGTGGCACCAAAAAATTGTGGATTTGTGGCACCGAAATCTTGCTCTCATTGGTAAAGTCATTGCATACTATTTATTAAGAGCAACGTTTTTATTTGTACCATTCCCTTTTAAACTACTAGTTAGATCCCAAAACGCCTGCCAAGATGGGCCACCTTCCATCACTGCATCTCTTGCCTTATCTTTGACCACAGCTATCCGGTTCCTAAGCTCCTTCGCATCGTTAGATTCCATCAGCCAACAGATCTTTGTCTCCACCGCATTGGCATGCACCAGGTCCTTGCCGTACCCTTCGATCGACCCAGCAACCTTCAGCTCCTCCACCAAGTACCTTCTGTTCATTCTTTGCTCAGCATAAAGCGGCCAACATACCATCGGCACACCAGCCGTGATGGCTTCAAGAATGGAGTTCCACCCGCAGTGTGTAATGAACCCGCCAATTGCATCATGCTGAAGCACCTCCACTTGCGGAGCCCAAGACTTCACGACCATGCCCCGATCTTTTGTTCGGTCCAAGAATCCTTTTGGCAACAAAAGGTCAAGGTTTGGTTCTTCGAATATGTTTGTCGGGTCACGCACGGCCCATAAAAACCTGTGGCTGCTGTTTTCGAGACCGATGGCCATTTCCTTAAGTTGCTCCAAGGAAAAGGTTCCCAAGCTACCAAAGCAAAGAAACACCACACTCTCCTTTGGCTGTTTATCTAGCCATGTGAGGCATTCATGCCTTTCTTGACCTTCCTTGCAGCTGCCTTTGCTTACTATTGGGCCAATGCAATAAATAGGCGGTGTGGAACCGTCAGGCACACAAAGCCCGTCTTTAATTGCATTGACGGCTTTGCTCTCAAACCACTCAAATGTGTTAACAAGCATGCCATCAGCAGTTTGCAATCTTTTGAAATGGTAGAGAAAATTTTTGTTTGTAGAACTGTCCCGATCCAACATCGTATCAGGCATATCAGATGCAACAATGGTCAAAGAACCAGGGAAATTTAGAGGATCATCTCTCATGGCTTTCAGGCTGGCAGTTGTGCTTGAGTAAAAAGTTGGATAGTACAAGGCAGTAGAAACTCCAACAGCAGGGGAGGGGAAAAAAATGTATGCAGGAATTTGAAGCTGATTAGCGACAGCAATCACATCCGTGCAGAAGAAATCAAGGACAATAGCACGGACAGAAGAAAGAGTGCGAAAGAAGGAAACAAGGTTTGGGTGTTGCAAACGTGAGGCCGTGAGCATGATGTCAACAAAACTGAAATTCGAAGGGATCGGAACCGGAGGAAGGACATGAAAAGAGATAGAAGGGTTGGAAGAAGATATACTAGCAAGCAAGTCGGAGCCGGTTTTGTCTGGCTGGTCAATCATGACAATAGTGACAGAGATCCCGTTGCGAATGAAGAGCTTGCCAAGTTCTACCATAGGCACAAGGTGACCAACACCCACGCCCGGGTAAAGCACAACTTTGCCTTCCTCCATTGTTGGGGTCTATGAAGTGCTCTCTGTTCGATCTAGTTGTGATTTTGTTGCTGCAGGTCTGTTTGATCTAGTTGTGATTTTGTGGCTGGAGGTTTGCTAACTAGCCTTAATTTGAAATGCATGTGGTCAAGAAGTTCGGGAACAGGACACCAGAGAAATTAAATGCTATGAAGTTTGAAATTGGATATGTTTCTTATATCGTACGTGAGTAAGTGACCTTCACGAACCAATTTTAATTCCTGAATGAGACCAAAAAAAAAATATTATCGTTACAGTAAGCATTAAATTTTCTTATATAGGCCACAAGGCCCACAACCATATTATATATTATGTGAAAAGTCAGACATTTATGACTCATTAATTTTATATTTTCTATAAACTTTTAGTGCTATTAACAATAATGACTTTCCTCCATTATATGATCCTAACATAATCTAATCTGGCATATAATAAAGTCTATAAGATTGGCTTACTGATCTACAATACTACATGGTATCTCTTTCGTTAATTTTGTCGTGTAGCTAAAACGTAACGAGTCAATATGGGTCGGATTGAAGAGCAAACAATTATTACCGTGGAATACTGCACAGTTTAATTCCCGAAATCTTTATTATTAATAAATATTATAAATAAATAATTTTTTTAGTAAATCGAGACAACATTTAATAATAGTAGTAGTTTCGTGTCGCCATTGGTAATGGCAATTCCTGTCTTTTTTTTTTTTTTTTTGCGTGCATTCAAAACTAGTTTGTTGTTATATTTTTCATTTTTTTGCGCACAAAGTTCATCGGACATTCACAGATTTGTGTTGTACTAGTAACAGTGCCCGCTCAATGTGCTGTCAATTTTTTATTTGATATATTTAAAAAAATTAAAGACTTTTAGTATATATATTTTTTATTTGAACTTTTTTAAGTTCTTAAAGATTTGGCTAGATAAATTTGATGAGAGCTGCTCGAGGTGTCTTGCTGACCTAAACTGGTGCAATCAATATACTTGTGCGGATCTTCAGCTAAGACCAAAGGGTGCTGCCGTGCTGACCATGTAGCCTAAAGTAAAAGAAAAATGAAAACAAAGAAAGGATAATTAGGAGGAATGAGGTTGCTATGTAAACAAAAGCTTACTGATTTAATTAGCTCGCTACATCATTTTTTCCCATTTAAAATATCATGTCCTTGATAGCAACCATCAACATTAATTGATACTCTAAAAGTCACGTAATTAGAAAACTATTCATGTTTCTATTAGCTGGAACCAAGGTAACTAAATCATAAAATCATGGTTTAAAAACTTGGCTGATTTTGAGTCAACTCGGACGAGTCAGAATGGACTCGACCCCTACTGAGCCTATTTTCCCGATCCAGAACGGAATAGCGATTCTTACCTCTAAATCGGACTGAATCGGTTGGGATAGGCTGAGATTTGAATATAATAGGCTGGAATCGGACCAAATCTGCCTCTTTTTGAATGAATTTGGTCGGAATCTAATGGTGAGTCTGACATATTTGGTGTACTCTATCGCAAAAGAAAGAGGGAGCCATGGAGAACAGGAATCAGAAAGAAGGATGGGAACTGGACTGGACACCTCTGAGTTTTTCCGAGTTATCTGATTCGACTCCCTAACAGTCCGAGTCCGAGTCCGAGTCCGAGTCCGAGTCCGAATCCGAGTTTCAAAACCATGCATAAAATCCCAAATGGAAATTGTTGAATTCATCATACAAATATAATATATACAATTACAAGTTAGAAATTAAGATACCTCTTCTGCTCTTCATGTCGTGGGGGTGCACCTCTTCTGTTCTGCATGTCATCGGAGTGCCTGTATGGAGCTTGAACTCGACTTGTTACAATTGCATACTTGAGGCTGTGAGAAACTCAGGAGGTCTATTGGTGTTTCTTCTTCTTGAATTTTATCAGATAAAGTTGATCTCCAAGTATTATCTTCTATGTACGTGAGTCTTGAACATGAAGTTACTGGTAATGTCTTAGTAGAGATGACACATTTTATTTATAGTTTTCTCTACCAGTGATTCAATAAATCATAAAATTTCACTGGGTCAAAATTTCAATAATACATAAGAAGAAGAACACCGAATGTCTATATGTCTATTAATTAAGAAAGGACATAACTGCAATGAAGAAACTAAATTCAGCATGTAAGATGCCACAGCCTTAACCCTTTTAAAATGAACGAAATTTAGCACTTTATTTTATTTTCCAGAGATGCCAAATTAATTACGTACAGTTAGTTAAAAAATTAATTAAATTACTATGGATAAGAGTAGTGACATGCAGACAATCTTTATCAGGATAGTCACGCCTATTTGCCTCGGTAGATTGGAGCAATTGCTCGATCTCGAATCCTAGATTTGAAAGAAAATAATAATACTAAAATGCACCTCTGAAAAAAAATATATAACTTATCTTCTGTTGATAGTACCTGATATACAATTGTGCTGATCTACAGTAGTAATATTACCAATTCTTAATTAGTTAATATATCATCTGATAATTCAACTCAATAGATCACGTCATTAGTATTCAAATTGAAGAAAAATAGATTGGAATGGAAGAACCTGGTCATATTGAAAAATCCTTGGCCCATGTGTCCCTTTGATCTGGCCTACTTTGTCCTGAAGAGCATAAAGCCTAAAACATATATATTATTGCATAATTAAAGAATTTGGTACAGTTTGTTTCGTACAATAACTGAGGATGCTTTGTTTTGATGCTTTCCTGAAATAATTAAAGATTGTACAAACAAAAATCATTGTCAAAAAATGAAAACAATATACTATCATGCTGAAAAGGCCCAAAGAGAAACAACACAACTACTGTGTCATTTCATTAACTGCATAGCTCTAAATCAGGAGGAATTGATTACAAAATGATGAATTGTTTTTTTTTTTTCCGAGAATAGAAAATTGCACAGTATCGGAAAGGAAATAATAACCAATAGGTTATCTAGGAAGGTCACTTAATTGGCTTATAGAAAATCTACACCTACATTGTACTTTATCAACATCACATTTGGTTTTTACACATGCAGATTCAACACCACAAAAATAATTATTAAAATAAATACAATATAGGAGGGAAGCCACCCATCAACCAGCGAAGTTTGAAATCAGTCGAGTAATTCCAATAGAAAACAACACAAGTAATATAATTAAGGAAGTTGCTACATTCAGATATCACAGAATCTCAGTTTGTTACTTCATATACAGACTATCAAATAAATTGACAGATCTGGATTCAATCAAAGTGCTTTGACCGGAGTCCCGGTTAAACTCCGTCAGATCTCAATTTTGAAATTTCAAATGACCGATCCAAACCATCAAATATGATCTCCATAATCTCCTTGCCGACCAAATTTTTTATTTTTTTTAAATTTTTAAGTATTTTTTTCGGATATTTAAAAACAGCAGTTTTTGTAGGGTTCAGAACAAATTAGATTAACGATTTTCTAAAATCTGAAAAAAAATACTTAAAAATTTCAAAAAAATATAATTATAAGAAAGAAGAGGGTTAACAACAGTTAATAACCAAACAACGATCCTTTAAATCGTCACAACAATTAAAAAAATACATAATTGCAAACAAACATTAGAAATTTTTATAATTCTTATAATTAAAAAAATACATAATTGCAATCAAATTTCAGCTTTTCTTACCACGTGATGGTTTGAAGATTAAATCTGTAACCTTGTTGTGTACCTTATAACCAGGTATTGCATTACATCTAGAGATGTTGATTTCGCACCAGCATCGCATATACTTGGTGAGAGGGGGGACACAATAATTCTGGCAATACCAGCTAGTGTTGCGGTCTCAACTGCTTTGTGTAGTGCTGGGAATTTTCTGTGGGACTGGCCTTGCATTGCACAGGGAACTAATCTGATGCCGACGAAGAATTTTACATCACATGGTATGGCACCAGTGCCTGTAGTTGTAGCAGTACTTGTACTGACACCGGTACAGGAGTCTACGCCCGAACCTTCCAGCCATTTTGAGAGCAAATTTAGAGCGCCTGAGCAGGTGTAGGCGTCTACATCTGAACCATCCTGCCATTTCATGAGTAAATTTAGTTTTGATGACAGTTTTGATACGCATAATTATGAAGCGGCAATTGTTCATAAATGAGTTCTCTTGGAAATCAGAGGCAATTCTTTATAAATAAATTCTCTTGGAAATCATAACATAATTGAAATTGAGTTTTTTTAAGTTGTCATAATTAAAATTAAGTTAATAACAGATAATATAGATTTTGTTTACCAGCAAGGTATATATGACAACAATTCATATCATCAAGGCAGAATATTAGACAAAATAAACCTGTATTGTCATGTTATGCATTTGTCCAGTGTTCTTAATATGATATTAGGGTTAGCACCAAGACAAAATGAAATCAACAACAAAAAGCTTAAATCAAAACAAAAATATAATTATTTGATCGGCTAGTTAACCAATACATGCTTACCATGCATGGGGTCTAGCGCCCGTAACAACAAAATTGCAAAAATGTTCTTTAGAAAGAAATCCTTAAAAAGATAAAATTGTCTCACACAATTTTCTTTTATCTTTTCTTTTTTGTGTTTGCTTGTGCTATGCAAGAAATGAGAATACACAACAGTATAATATGATAGCTTGGCAACATACTAAGAAACTGAATTTGATTCTCATTGTAGCATTTTCTTAAAGAATGAATAGTATTGCATAGGTACTTACTAATTACCATGATAATTCTCATATCAATTCGCTAAAATTGTTGAACAATCAGTGTGCCAAAATAACAAAAATAGAAGAAAAGACAAAAAATTGAACATCAATTCCCTTTCGAAATCAGAGAATAGAGGAATCAAATTACATGGACAGAAATTAGAATCTGAGGAATTTAATACCTTTGAATTGAATTCAATTCGAGATTCTCGAAAATAGAAGGGAGGTTCAAGGAGAATCAGCAAGTCCCCTTCCTTTCCTTCCTTCGTCTTCCATTATCTTTTTATTTTATTTTATGTGGTTCCATTATCTTCAGGATATAGAGAGAAGCAGAAGAGGGGTCGGCAGAGGAGGAGGTAGAGAGTCGGAGAGATGGACTAAGGTAGGAGGAGGGACGAGCTGAGGAAGACATGGAGGGGCGGTTTCTGTTGGAGTGGTGGTAAGTCGACGGTAGGGAAGGTATGAGGGTTTGGCAAAGGAGGGGCTGGAGGTGAGGTGGGGAGGTATGAGGGGTCTAGTTTGGCTAGTAGAATAGCAGTCCCGAGAACGTCGCTGTTGGATTAACTGAGAGGTTGAGCGGGATTGGTAGAGGAGGAAGAAGAGGAGGCGGAGAGACGACAGCGTAGGCGTGTGAAAGAGGACATGGGGGTGAGCGAGGTCGGCGGAGAAGATGGCAAAGAGAGAGAAGTTGAGCAAGGGAGATGGGAATTGCTCAGGTCACGCCTAACTTGCTCAATCACTCCAAAATTTACCAAAATACCCTCTCGTCTAGTGTGTTGGTTTCTCAGTGCTAAATTGAGGGTATTTATGTCATTTAAAAAAAATGGGAGGAGTGATTGAGCAAGTTAGGCGTGTCCTGAGCAATTCCCAAGGGAGATGCGCTGAATGTCTAAAAGAGAAGAAAAATGGATGATTAGATTTTAGCGTAAAAGAAACGGACGGCTCATATTATCGTGTCGCTAACAAAAACAATAGCGGACCGCGACACCCACGGGTTTTAATTAATACTAGGTGGGGAAGCGCGGCTTTGCTGCGCCTTAGCGGATATTTTATATTTCAATTTTAAAAACCACTAATAATTTGTCATTAAGTCTAAATTGTGTGCGACAGACATGTAAGTGCAAAGGCAAAAATGCCATAATTTTTTTTTTCACATAAGCTATAAAAAATTAAGTGTATAAGCATCATACATGAGCTGCTTTAGCATCCATATACATTGAATATTAAAAAAAAATATAAGCAATTGAAGAGACCTAAATAAAGCCATTATACATTTGATCGATATTCATACCTAGCCATTCCTTTAGGCAAAAAGCGAGGTAAAATTTTCAATTTTTGAATAAATCAACAGAAAAATACGCGTGTTTAGTCTAGGTACTTAAGCAACTTTAGTTTTAGATCCTCTCTTGAGGTGCAAATTTAGTTTTCTTTTTATACTATACCTTCTATTAGTATCAATGTATCATCACTATTACCCTATTTGACTTCCTATGAAACAGAACTTGCTTCTGTAGCCAAAATAGAGATTATAAAGAAGACTCTGACAAATTACTTCTCTTACAGGGATACATCATACATGGAATAGGAAAAGTAAAATCAGTACAACAAATCCTTTCAGCCTATCGTATTTTGTCATTTGATCCGTTAGTCTAGATATTATAGGATAACTGAGGGAATGAGGTACCTTTCTACCCCCATAATAGGTGCATGAGCACAGGGATTTAGTTCCCTTGATGATCCCATGGAGCACCGGTAACTGAAACATATAGCAATTATAGAATGATCAGTTTGTTGCTGAGATTATCATACATGATTTTTAGAACTCGAGCAATATTAATAGATACAATTATAGAATGGTCAGTTTGTTGCTGAGATTATCATACATGATTTTTAGAACTCGAGCAATATTAATAGATACAAAGTAACCATTGGGGAACAACCAACCTTTATTTCATGGATTATCAGATAAAAATAGAAACCTAATTTAACAATAGACATTTATAAGAAAACTAAACTATTCTGATTTTAATAATAACAATAAATAGTGGTTAGTAGAAGAAATTAAAACATAAGTTTTACTCATCTAAAAATTAAAATGAACTAATCATTGATTGAACTTCACGAATGTCTCTTCTGTTCTTTGGCTGACAGAAGAGGAGCAGAAATATGTTTTTATTGTTTGTATCTAATTGATCACCTCTACCTTCAAGATATATTTTAAGCTAATTGTTTGAACTAAAAAATCTCTCTTCAAAATTGGCATGGAAATCATTTTCAAATTGTCGGCATTCCTTTTTTCCCAAAAATGACTCACATATATGTTATTTATAGAAAACAAACTGCTTGCTATATGAAACAAACGAACATACACTATCCACATTAATAGAACCAGAATAAGAAAAAATCCAGATGGTACTTATACATCTTGATACCATAACTTTATCTTTTTAATTAAGAAACAGGTGGTGCACTGGTGCATAAGGGATGCGAAAATTTCTTAGTTTACCTCATAGAACCGAGCAAGAAGTTGCACGACTATACTTTTGTCGGCACCACTGGGGCCCACTAATGCAGTTATTTTTCCACACTCAAGTTTAAGATTTATGCCATTTAATACCCCTACATCTTAACCTCAGTGGATAAGAGAAGTAGACGTCTGTAAAATATACAACTTGAATTAACAAAATGTAGGAGAAGCAGCTCCAAAAACCAAAGAGTGGAAGATAAGCACCAGATAATTAAAATTACTATTAATCAATATAAACACACCAACAATAAGAGTATCGAGTACCACTACTATAGTCATAACTGTATCAGCAGCCGGTCAGGTATTTAGCAGAACAATATAACAAATGATGCAGCCATTTTTGAACAACTCAAAATTACTTTTTAATGTATGGTTTGCTAATGAAATTATTATCATTTATACATAAAATATTCAAAAGGTTAGAAGATTGATAAGGTTAGTACGGTTACATCAAATTGCTAATGAAATTTAATGATAGTATTCATTGATTTATTTATTTTTGGCAAAGAGATCAAACCTCCTGCATGATTTGACAACTGAGGATGCCTTGCTATTTTCTCCAGCAAAATCTAAATATAGAGAAATAAAAAGAACATATTAGTACTTCATTAAATGAATCATCATCTCAGGAAAGATTGATCAACACCATTATACAGCCTGAAAGAAAAAAGATGAGAAAAAAAACATTGATATAAATAATATGACTTAGGCAATATTTTCAAGCAATTCTTATAGTTTGTGCATGTGTGTGATAACAATTGTGCCAAGCCCATTATTCAATCAGAAAAAGTAAAATTAAACATAAAAAGAAAAGGAAAAACTAAAGACAACAAATGAAGGAGACAATTAATTAGCTTAGGGAATTCAAATTGGCTCTAGTTTCATGCTTGGCCATCATCCATAAGGAGCATCCGAACTAAAAAGAAAGAGACAATTATTCATTGTATATATTACATGATCAACGAAGAGAGATGCTTGAGTCGTGATTTAGCCCCAGGCCACAGGAATCAATCATAAATTGAAAGATTCAATAAACACCTTGATCAAAAAATAAGGAGAAAAAGTAACGAAAGTTTCAACCAATATTTCAACTTTAGCATAAAGAATAGAAAAGGAAAAGGGAAAATTGAAAAGGAAAGGGACAATCGGCCTCTTGGTACAGCGGTCAAGTTACCGCATCTCTGATCGGAGGAGTTGTCCGTGCTGATCGGGGTTGCATCGAGAGGAGGCGGAGGTGCTTTGAGAGGAGATGAGGAGGAGGTGGGATCGGTTTGGCGGAGGAAGAGGCAATGAAGAGAGAGCGATGGCCGCGTGGAGGACGGGAGGCAGCGGGGTTAGGGTGGGACGTTTTGCGGAGGAGGAGATGAGGAGGCAGCGAGAGAGAATGGAGAGACAGAGACAGAGAGGCTACGGAGATCAAAATGAGGGACGGCTCAGATACCGTGTCGAAATCCAAAAAAATTGCGGAATCGGACACTCACGAGATTTAATTAATACTATATATATATATATATATTATATATATATATATTATATATATATATATATTATATATATATATATATTATATATATATATATATTAGGGAAATTCTAATGTGGACACAAAAAAATATGGACCGTTCATTTGTTATTAATCGGACGGCCTTAGAATCACATGAGAAATTTCGCGGTCTGTTAAATATAACGGAAGACTTTTGGTGGAAGGGTAAAATCGCCAATTTACTCAGACCGTCTATTCGTTTATTTTGTATATCCTCCTGACCTCCTCCGCCGCGTGCTCTATCCGCCTCTTATAACTCCTCTTTTTTCTTCTCCTCGGTCTCCTCTTCCCGACCGTAACAATACTCAATTTGCATAATCGAAACTTGAAGAGAGCAATAAGTCAACAAATTCTGTAAAACAAATAGAGATTGGAACCAAGCCGCAACTGGTTCTCTGTTCCGTTCAGACCTCATTTTGGAGGCTGTCAAAGCTTGTGCCAATGGAGTCGGTGCTAAGAATCTGAGACATTGTGGGGCAAAAATTAGAGGGCTAAAGTATTAGATGGTATAGATGATATTGAGACCGTAGATTTGGGTCAATTTCTCGGGATCGATGAAAGGCCTGATGGGATATATAACCTCAGTTTTGCAGCTGAAGCTTCTTAATCATGGGCAGAGTTCGTTCTTTATCATAAAAAAAATTACAAATTCGGACCCCAAGTCAAAGGTATTTTGTTCCTTTTGGCGAGGTAAAATAAATAAATCCTTTCTTTCATTTTCGGATTCCAATTTTTTGATATATCGTTATTTTTCTTTATCATTTTAGCAGTTTTAAATTGGAGTATAATGTTGGGTCTTAGATCAGTGAGCCAGAAACACTGATTCAAGTTCTCTGTTAAATTTTTCTTCGACTGTTTGATGTTTCAGTCATTCCTTATGCTTTCATGGCATTAGTAAGAAAGAACATCAAGATTTGATTACAAAGGTGAGTATTGAGAAGGTACATAAAAAAGTGGTTCATTTATTCACTAACTCTAGGCAATTTTGATGATTCTAATAATTTCCATGGACTGACTCTTTTGTTATATATTCATAGTTTAGTAGATATTTATACACGAGATGCTTTATCTGTGCGGTCAATGTGATAGGTAATGCATGATATGTCCTTCTGTGTTCTCTTGATTTCAATCTGTCCCTTTACGACACAATCCCACATGCAGTCCCTACTACTACACTCAAATGCATCCAGCTTGGACGCCGTCCCACACAGTTGGATTTTGGTACAATCAACCAAATTTGATCTCAGCTGAGCAGGATGGTTCCTTCTGGCCGAGCAAGGGACTACACTACCAGCTTTGTTGTTGTTTGCCTCATCCACGCAAGCAAATGCCCTTCTAGAGGCAACTATAATAGTTAGCTGAAGGCACACTCCTTAAAAGAGATTTAGCTACCTATCTATGGTAATAGCGCATCGTCCTTTATTGCAGGTTTCTATTTGCGTTGCAAACATAATGAAGGAAAGTTTTATTTTACTTTTGATATTCATGGTACAGAGAACTGAGATTATTAATCAGTTTGGCAAATTAAAGGAATTTTGTTTGTCTTCAGGAGAATCATTTGTTTTAACTCAGATGAAACTTGTTGTAATTGCTAATTTTATAACAGCTATTTTGAAATGCATGACAATTTTAAGACCTGTACTAATTCCTATTGATTTGGTGAAATTGTCTAATTTGTGTGAATTGTTACATATATCTTGCTGTCTCTTTGTTTGATGATTATTGAAAAACTTGAATTACTGAAAGCAGTAAATACTATGCATGGAAATTAATAAATCTAGCGTTGATTTGTGTCCGTCAATACTATCATATAGATGGTAATTAATAAAAGCGGGACCATTGTAAAAGGCCTGATTTTTCATGAAAATATGTTACTTTTTTTTACATGCATGAAATTAAAGCAGACATGCATGAAATTAAAGCAGATGGTAATTAATTCCAACGCTTGGAATTACCGTGTCAACGTGTCTACAATATAAAAAAGGTCTGGTTTCTTTCCATAAAGAAAATGAATGCATGGCAACACGACATAAAGAAAATGAATGCATGAAAATGTTACCTGTGATTTCTTTTGACACGACATGACTTGATACGACTAATAAGTTGTGTCAATACGACACGACTAACATGATGTTTTGACACGACACCACGTTTTGACATGACATGACTTAACGCGACACGACTAACACGACGTTTTTGTTAGGAAGTGCACAAATTTAATTTTTAGACTAATTACTCTTAATTAATCCTAATTAAACTAAGTGCAAAGGAGATCTAGTGCAAAAGCCATCCAAACACACAAGAGAAAGAGGGAAAAAGGGCTACCTCTTGCGAACTTGTAATCGCAAGGCTCGAATCCGTCGAGTCGAGGTTGTGCGCACCACCACGCGTGTCTCGACCTCAAGTCCACCAAGGTATTAACCAAAACCTCGATCTATGCTAGTAGATGAGAGGTTAAGCCTAATCCCTTCCTTCCCTTTGCCTTAATTAACTATTTAATTGGATGGAGGCAAGAGGTGCTCAACACATGAGCTTAAGAGAGCAATGGTGGAGAGGAAAAATTCTGAAATTTTTCCTTTAATTTTCGTCCAAAATATTAGGGAGAGAGAAAAAGGCAAGGTGGCTAGGGTTTTGGCTCCCAAAGTGGTCCTTTTATAGACCAACCACTCTCCCAAAAAGTTGTAACTAATTTACAACTATGCCATCACTAGGGCAGCCATAAAATGGGCCTAAATGGGCTCCATTAATTATTTAATTGGTCCTCTAATTCAATTAATTAGTGGCCCAATTAATTGCTCTCAAGTTGGACCTTTAATTTACAATTTAAATATAGGCCCGTTAGCTCAAATTAATTACTTTAATTAATTCATGTTGAACAAATTAATTATCAACACTTTGATAATTATTTAAGGATTAGAATATGCATTAATTTATTTCTATATAATCCGTTTGACTTAATTAATTAATTATGACGGTTCGCAACAGTACATAATTAATCAGTCAACATATCATATTGTTGCATTCCTTAATACAACCAAATAAATAATGCACGCATGGTCAAAACCTATTTGTGTGACCCTTTGAGGATTTATGCTCTGTTGGACATGGAAAATAAATCGCTATTTATTTCCAATAATCATAAGCGGTATCTAGCAACACGTTATGATTCCCAATTCGCATAAATAGTGTACTGCTACAATATTTTTAATCCTGCATAAGAAATAATAGTATTTCCTTGTCTGATTCTTATGTCACATGATATCATCGTATAATCCAAGATAGGAATGTGTCATTCTTGCAGATTATACGTTTCTTGATCTAGAGATGACTGTATCAGTTGCTAGCAAACAATCCATCTCCATCAAGGGGCCCAAACAGATATCATCGCTCACTAAGTTAATTAATGAGGGACATACGGTTTTCTTGATGAACAACTTTTCCCCGCACAATTCAAGAGAACATAAATAAAGTCCGTATAGCAGCCCTTATCAGGAATCAACGGTAGACGATATTTATTGAACCTATCCTCATGTGGAAAAGCTGAACCATCTCAAACTTAGAATCAAACTCAAATGAAATAAATAATGACACATAACACAATCCATATATTTATTTCACTGGGTCGCGTCCTGTACTATGTTCTATAACATATACATATGCAATTAAGTTGGCAACTCCTTACCTATGATCTGTAGAACTTAATCATCACTTAACTTGCATACTAATCTTATCCGATAATTAATATTCCTTGTTAATTATCAAGATTACGGACCTTTTAGATTTATTATTGTCATTTAATTATAAATGAACTACAGAGATCCACAATTCAGATCCTCAACCTGAATGATCTGTCAATTAATAAATCAAGGAATAAATGATAAAATATCATCAATCACATAAACCATAGAAGTGGCCATTTAATAATTGGCTCCTAGGACATAACTCTAACAATCTCCCACTTGGCCTAGAGTCAATCAACAGCGACTTCTAGCCAGTGCATAGTACTCAATGTAATATCCAAAATATACATGTCTCATACTAAAACCTCAAAAGATAAAAGATACAACTCAAAGCCACTCAGGCATACGCCTAATCCCCATGGATGCAACGTGCAACTCATGTGCGGCTCGAGATAGAGGCTTTGTCAGAGGGTCCGCTGTGTTCGCGGCACCGTCCACCTTCTTGACCTTGATCCACCCGTCATTCACAAACTGACGGATGAGATGGAATCGTCGTAGAATGTGCTTGGTCTTTTGGTGAGACCTAGGCTCCTTGGACTGAGCTATGGCTCCCGTGTTGTCGCAGTAGAGATCCACTGGACCTGAGATGCTTGGAACCACCTCCAGCTCGGTCAAGAATTCCTTAATCCAAACGCCTTCTTTCGCTGCTTCACCCGCCGCTAAGTATTCTGCTTCGGTGACGGAATCGGCCGTGGTATCCTGTTTGGAACTCTTCCAACTCACGGCCCCACCATTGAGCAGATATACGAAGCCGGACTGTGACTTCGCATCATCTCGATCGGTTTGGAAACTAGTATCGGTGTAACCACTTACAACGAGCTCTTGGTCTCCACCATACACGAGGATGCTATCCTTTGTTCTCTTGAGATACTTGAGGATATTCTTGACTGCGGTCCAGTGTGGCATACCAGGGTTAGCTTGGTATCGACTAGTCACACTAATCGGATGCGCCACATCGGGGCGAGTGCATAGCATGGCATACATAATCGAACCGACCACAGATGGATACTTGAACTGATTCATGTACTTTCTATCTGTATCAGTCGTCGGACATTGAGTCTTGCTCAAGAATATGCCATGTGACATAGGCAAGTAACCCTTCTTGGAACTAGCCATGTTGTGTTTTTCCAACACTTTGTCAATATATGCATCTTGGCTCAAGCCTAACAACCTTCTTGATCTATCTCGATAGATCTTGATTCCTAGGATGTAGGCGGCTTCGCCCAAGTCTTTCATTGAGAACACCTTCTTCAATGAATCCTTGACTGCATTCAATTCGGGGATATCATTCCCGATCAAGAGTATATCATCAACATATAGAACAAGAAACACAACCACGCTCCCACTAATCCTCTTGTAAACACAAGGTTCCTTCTCGCTTTGAATGAAGTTCAACTTCTTGACCTCTTCATCAAAGCGCTTGTTCCAACTCCTTGATGCTTGCTTCAATCTATAAATGGACCTTTGAAGCTTGCACACCTTGTTAGCATTCTTTGGATCCACAAAACACTCGGGTTGTGTCATATACACATCCTCTTCCAAGTTGCCATTTAGGAAGGCAGTTTTGACATCCATTTGCCATATCTCATAGTCGTAGAATGCGGCAATTGCTAACAAGATCCGAATTGACTTGAACATGACGACTGGCGAGAAGGTTTCTTCATAGTCAATACCTTGAACTTGCTTGTAACCTTTCGCAACTAGTCGTGCTTTGTAAATGGTCAAGTTGCCATCCATGTCGACCTTTCTCTTAAAGATCCATTTGTTCTCAACGGGTTTTACTCCGTCGGGAAGGTCAACTAAGGTCCATACCTTGTTCTCATACATGGATTGCATTTCGGATTCCATGGCTTTAAGCCATTCCTTTGAGTCGGATTTTTCCTTCATGTCCTTTATGGTCAAGGGTTCGTCATTCGCAATGACGAGAACGTCGTGCAAACCTAAGTATCTTATAGGTGGACGACTTGGCCTTGCCGATCTTCGTAGGGTAGACGCTTGAGGTTCTTGAACTTGTTCCACAACGATTTGCGGACTTAGTTCTTGAACTTCAAGTGTGGGTGCAACTTCAACATCATTGACTCGCGATATGTTTGAGTCTTCAATTGAGGGAGCTTGCTCTTGAACCTCTTCTTCTACAACTACTTGTGGAATGGGTTCGACTACCACCTCATTTGGCACCACATTGGGAACAACTAGATTGCCTACTTGAGGTATCTCTTGTTGCTGCGGTTCTTGAATTTCTTCAATCACCACGTTGCTCCCACTACTTCTTCTTGAGAGAAACTCCTTCTCCAAGAACTCCGCATGTCGTGCAACAACTATCTTGTTCTCGACACGGTTGTAGAAGTAGTAACCCTTTGTTTCCTTAGGGTATCCTACGAAATAACATTTGTCCGATTTGGGTCCAAGCTTATCGCTCATTAGCCTTTTCACATAAGCTTCACAACCCCAAATCTTGAGAAAAAGCATGCTTGGTTTCCTACCAAACCAAAGCTCATAAGGCGTCTTCTCAACGGACTTTGACGGAACACGGTTTAAAGTAAAAGCTGCGGTTTCTAATGCAAAACCCCAAAACGATTTAGGCAAGTCGGTTTGGCTCATCATCGATCGAACCATGTCTAGCAAAGTTCGATTCCTCCTCTCGGATACACCATTCCATTGTGGTGTTCCCGGTGGAGTGAGTTGTGGAACGATTCCACACTCCTTTAGATAATCACCAAATTCGTGGCTCAAGTACTCTCCACCTCGATCGGAACGCAAGACCTTAATCTTTCGATTGAGTTGGTTCTCAACTTCATTCTTGAACTCCTTGAACTTTTCAAAGGATTCAGACTTGTGCCGCATCAAGTAGATATACCCGTATCTACTATGATCATCGGTGAAAGTGATGAAGTATGAATAACCTCCTCGTGCACAAATGCTCATAGGTCCACACACATCGGTATGTATGAGATCTAACAAGTCGTTTGTCCTAATCCCTTTGTTAGGAAAATGCGCTTTGGTCATCTTTCCCATCAAACATGATTCGCATGTGTCAATTGGCTCGAAAGCGAATTGATCTAAGAGACCAACGGTTTGCAATCTCTTAATGCGTTTCTCGTTGATATGACCTAAGCGGCAATGCCACATTAGAGTCGTACTTTCATGTGAAATCTTACGTTTCCTACTGTCACGTTCAACACTCAAAACATGTTCGCTAGAATCAAGCACATAAAGACCATTCAATAAATGCGCAACACCATAACAAACATCATCACGCAACAAAGTACAACTTTTGTTCTTTATTACAACACCAAATCCATCCAAGTCTAAACAAGAAATAGAGATAATGTTCCGAGTGATACAAGGAACTACATAGACATCTTTGAGTTCCAAAATGAAACCAGAAGGCAAAGTTACATCCACATTCCCAACGGCCATAGCGGAGACACACGTGCCGTTACCGACGCGGAGTTGTACTTCGCCTTTCTCGAGCCGCCTCCTACTCTTTAGTGCCTGCACATTTCGACAAATGTGAGCACAAGAACCGGTGTCAAAAATCCAGTCTGTGTTAGAGGTAGCGAGAAGGGTTTCAATGACAAATATACCTGAGGTAGAAGGCTGGACGGTTCCCGCCTTCTTGTCAGCGAGGTACTTGGGGCAGTTCCTCTTCCAATGGCCCGTCTTGCTACAGTAATAGCATACGGTCTCGGAAGTGGCCGGGTTCTTCTTTCTCTTGGAACCCTCGGGAGCTCCCTTGGCCGGACCTTGGGGCGTCACCGGGCCTTTGCCCTTTCTAGTTCGGCGGGTCTTTCTTTTCTTGCTCTTCTTGCTCTTGTCACTCACCGCAAGAACATCTTTGGGGCCCTTCTCTTTCTTGAGACTCTCCTCCGTCTCGACAAGCATGTTTTGGAGATCATCCATGCTCTTGTCCATGCCATTCATCCGGTAGTTCACAACAAAACCGGTGAAGCTGTGAGGGAGAGAGTTGAGAATAAAGTCTTGAATCGCCCCTGACGGGAAGGGCGTATCAAGCCTTTCAAGCTGCCGAAACAACCCCGCCATCTTCATGACGTGTGGCCCGACTTCATGACCCTCCGCCAATCGAGTATTGGCGACGGCCTTGATGAGACGAGCCCTTTCGGTGCGGGCCTTGGTTTGGAACATGTTCGAGAGACGAGAGACCATTTCAAACACTCCTAGACCACTATCCATGAACTCCTTTTGGAGTTCTGACTCCATGACAGCGACAATCAAGACGGACATCTCCATGTCGTCCGTGACGTGCTTGTCATGTTTGTCCTGATCCGCTTTAGGGGCATCCGACTTGGGAGCCGCGGGGACGGGAGTGGTCAAGAGATATTCCTTCTTTTCAAACCTAAGGACAAGCCTAAGGTTCCGGTGCCAATCCAGAAAGTTGGCACCGTTGAAGGCGAGCTTCTCTTTCTCTAAAAGAGAACGTAGCGAAAAAGACGAGGAAGACATCTACAACAATTTTCAAATTAAAGGTCAATTAGTTTATGTTTTGTTTTAATTTCCAATAAAGTAAAACTTTCACTACTTTAATATAAGTCCCTAAAAGTAATGAATTTCCAAGACCCCCACTTTCGTTGAGATGATGCCGGCGTCGGCACAACATCAAAGCAACTAATAATGAGGTAGGTTCTCCTTAACCAATCATACAACTTTATGACTCTTGGTTCGCGTCGCGAACTTCACTCCAATGTCCAATCCGATTAGGGTCCATTGTTAAGTAACTCCTCTCTATTTGCTCCTTGCAAATCCGATTTACACCCCGACTACCTATGGTGGACCACGATGTCCGCGTCGGCGGAATGCATCAATGGCCGAACATAAGGCGTGAAGGGGATAGAGAGAAGGAGAGTGATTTGGCTCAATCGTTTGGGACAAACAATTATGTGACTCTTGTTTGGTGGTCGTGTAAGCATACACCCATACCTATCCTATGACATTCATAGCATTCACAAACATTCACATAATAAGCATCTCAAGCATTGTTGTGGGTTTGTATGGCTCCCGCTTGCATTAGTTTTCGCCGCATCTCCATGTAGCAAAACTAATCTAACCTTTGTCCCTCCCACTAAATTCTATATGGATCTAAATCCTATATAAAATAAAGGAACAAAATTACATGTGTAAATTTCTATTCCCATCCTAACCTTAGGGGCATGCAAGCCACACAAGTTACACAAAAATTAATCAAAATTAATTAATGGCACCAAAGGCCTAATTACACACAATCACACATGCATTCAATTTACAAACCACAAGGCATTGAATCATGAGCCATACTAAACCCACATCCTCCTACAAAACAAAGTTAGCACAAGTCTATCCACTAGTGTACTTTGTTTATAATTAATGACTTTCAAGTGTCTTTGCGTATTATTTGTCATTCGCAATTTCCGTGTATAAATGCTCAAATTTCAAACAACCAAACTTGTTTAAATTCCTTTTGAAAACTTTTCAATCATAAAAAAACTGAAAGGAGATCGCACAAGGAGTATCCTAATTACTTTTTCAACTAGTTTGAATAATTAGATAAATAATACTTTGATAAAAAAGTATCTAATGGGACACGACAAAATCCACAGTTTTCGGTCTCCAAAAATTATGAAATAATTTATATAAGCTCCTTGTCTAGATTGTAAATACCAGTCAAAATTTCAGGAAGAGATCATATACCATCTGAGAGAATCAAAAAAGACAAATCTGAAACAAGTGCGCGAACGCACCGTTTTGAGATATTCTGTTTTTCTTCTCAACCATCCGGTCTGAAAGATCACCTTCCATCCAGTTTTTATACATACAATATACATAGAAAAACTTGTTTAATCTATTGGCTAACTATTCATGAAAAGAAAACCACTAAGTTCTGTTTAAGAAATTCAAGTTACAAGCTTAACAATCGACTAGACCTGTACAGGAACAGACTATCGACCGAAAAGGTTTGACCTGGTTGAGGTACCAAACTTCCATGAAAAATTATGAAATTAATTTTCCTGGAATCCTAACTTAAAAATAAACAACTCTATTCAAACAATTTTCCAGAAAGAGTTCTCAGTTGGTACAGTTTATTAGAACAATCAGTTTGCTCAATAAACCAGATCTGACGAGATCTTTCTTTTCATACTTGAAAAACCACGAATTAATCTGAACCATGCAACATTATATACATGTCCAGAAAGTGTTTCAAGTCCTCTTTAAATCTAGCCAAATAACACTGGTACTTATATTCAAAATATAAATCTTTTAAGCCATTCAAACAGAACAGTGCAAGCAGAAACTGGTTCTGCGCACCGTTGCCATTTTATTCACAGTAAATCCATACAATTTCAGAAAAATGTGAATCCAACTCCAAAAGAACCACAATCCACAGATCTACAACTTTCTAGTTGACAGAAAAAATTTCCAGAGAACATTTCATAGCGAAAAACGCATAACAACACAGAAATTGCTGTTTCCAGACAGCAAGCAATAGCATCAACTCTACTAATCCATTAATTAACCAATTTCTCTTAATTAAGTGTCAAAATAACTTAAGCACGACCATGTGCTCTGATACCACTGTTAGGAAGTGCACAAATTTAATTTTTAGACTAATTACTCTTAATTAATCCTAATTAAACTAAGTGCAAAGGAGATCTAGTGCAAAAGCCATCCAAACACACAAGAGAAAGAGGGAAAAAGGTCTACCTCTTGCGAACTTATAATCGCAAGGCTCGAATCCGTCGAGTCGAGGTTGTGTGCACCACCACGCGTGTCTCGGCCTCAAGTCCACCAAGGTATTAACCAAAACCTCGATCTATGCTAGTAGATGAGAGGTTAAGCCTAATCCCTTCCTTCCCTTTGCCTTAATTAACTATTTAATTGGATGGAGGCAAGAGGTGCTCAACACATGAGCTTAAGAGAGCAATGGTGGAGAGGAAAAATTCTGAAATTTTTCCTTTAATTTTCGTCCAAAATATTAGGGAGAGAGAAAAAGGCAAGGTGGCTAGGGTTTTGGCTCCCAAAGTGGTCCTTTTATAGACCAACCACTCTCCCAAAAAGTTGTAACTAATTTACAACTATGCCATCACTAGGGCAGCCATAAAATGGGCCTAAATGGGCTCCATTAATTATTTAATTGGTCCTCTAATTCAATTAATTAGTGGCCCAATTAATTGCTCTCAAGTTGGACCTTTAATTTACAATTTAAATATAGGCCCGTTAGCTCAAATTAATTACTTTAATTAATTCATGTTGAACAAATTAATTATCAACACTTTGATAATTATTTAAGGATTAGAATATGCATTAATTTATTTCTATATAATCCGTTTGACTTAATTAATTAATTATGACGGTTCGCAACAGTACATAATTAATCAGTCAACATATCATATTGTTGCATTCCTTAATACAACCAAATAAATAATGCACGCATGGTCAAAACCTATTTGTGTGACCCTTTGAGGATTTATGCTCTGTTGGACATGGAAAATAAATCGCTATTTATTTCCAATAATCATAAGCGGTATCTAGCAACACGTTATGATTCCCAATTCGCATAAATAGTGTACTGCTACAATATTTTTAATCCTGCATAAGAAATAATAGTATTTCCTTGTCTGATTCTTATGTCACATGATATCATCGTATAATCCAAGATAGGAATGTGTCATTCTTGCAGATTATACGTTTCTTGATCTAGAGATGACTGTATCAGTTGCTAGCAAACAATCCATCTCCATCAAGGGGCCCAAACAGATATCATCGCTCACTAAGTTAATTAATGAGGGACATACGGTTTTCTTGATGAACAACTTTTCCCCGCACAATTCAAGAGAACATAAATAAAGTCCGTATAGCAGCCCTTATCAGGAATCAACGGTAGACGATATTTATTGAACCTATCCTCATGTGGAAAAGCTGAACCATCTCAAACTTAGAATCAAACTCAAATGAAATAAATAATGACACATAACACAATCCATATATTTATTTCACTGGGTCGCGTCCTGTACTATGTTCTATAACATATACATATGCAATTAAGTTGGCAACTCCTTACCTATGATCTGTAGAACTTAATCATCACTTAACTTGCATACTAATCTTATCCGATAATTAATATTCCTTGTTAATTATCAAGATTACGGACCTTTTAGATTTATTATTGTCATTTAATTATAAATGAACTACAGAGATCCACAATTCAGATCCTCAACCTGAATGATCTGTCAATTAATAAATCAAGGAATAAATGATAAAATATCATCAATCACATAAACCATAGAAGTGGCCATTTAATAATTGGCTCCTAGGACATAACTCTAACAGTTTTGACACGACATGACGTTTTGACATCACACGATATTTTTTTTAAAAAAAATAATCAATCCGGATGGAATTATTTTGGTTTATTAATTTAAAAAAAAAAATGAACAATTCAGACTAAATTAAAACCTTAGACTTTTTAAAAATAAATGAAGAGACCAGCTAAAGTCACTTTGTTATTTTTAAAATAAATAAATAAATAAATACGGATGGGATTATTTTTATTTTTAAATTTAAAAAAAGAAATGAACAGTCCAAACGGAATTAAAGCATTAGACTTTTTAAAAATGAATGAAGAGACCAGGTAAATTCACTTTGTTGTTTAAAAAAAAAAGAAAGTAAACAATCCGGATGAAATTATTTTATTTTTTTAATTTAAAAAAATAAATGAATAGTCCAGACGTAATTAAAGCATTAGACTTTTTAAAAATGAATGAAAAGAGCAGGTAAATTCACTTTGTTGTTTTTTTTTAAAAAAAAAACAAGCAGTCCGGATGAAATTATTTTGGTTTTTTAATTTAAAGAATAAATGAATAGTCCAGACGTAATTAAAGCATTAGACTTTTTAAAAATGAATGTAGAGACCAGCTAAAGTTAGTTTGTTGTTTTTTTAAAAAAATAAAATAAAATAAACAATTCGGATGGAATTATTTTGGATTTTTTTATTAAAAAAAATGAACAGTCCAAACGAAATTAAATCCTTAGACTTTTTAAAAATGAATCAACCTTATGTCATAGTTATCACAATCATTTCGTGCCGGAAAATACTATTGCAACCTAAGGAATGGGGTCCTTTTATCTAATAATAAATTCAAAGATAATTCCGTATCATAAGCAGTATCTAATAACACATTAAATCAACCTTATGTCACAGTTAAACTAAAGGAACAAATGATCTAATATAATCAAACAAAATTTCATCATGTTTGACAAGTGAACATGTCAAACATGTTTGATTGTTTCAAACAAAATAAGTAGCTCCTCTAACTCTCAAGCTTCATCAATTTCTACTGTTGTTTCATAGCTAACAAAGTGCTTATTACTATCATGTTAGTTAACTTTTTTTTGTTAATAAGGATAAGCTTCATCATTTTTTTTGAACTATTACTATATTTTTGCTCTAGTTTTTAGACTAATAAATTATTTAGAGAACTTCCATATTAACCTACTATTTGGTTTAAATGAATTTTATAATTATTTCAATGATCTTTTAAATGAACAAGGCTTAGAATATAATTGAAACATAAGTATGAAATCATATTTTTTGACAAAATTTTAAAAAATATTATTTTAATTTTAGTTGTTTCATTATGAAATATATTATAGTACGATTAAATAACTAATAAAAACTACATGTAATTATTTTATTTTTAGAAAATTCTCAGTTGGATGATATTTATTTGTAAGATAGAATGTGATTTTTAAATTCATATATTTAAAAAAAAATTTAATTTATATCATTGAGTGATTTTTAAAATAAAAAATATGTACAATTCTTTAAAAGATCAAACTTGAAATATTTAGAAAAATATAAAATTTTGTCTCCATGAAGATTTCAATATGGAGAACAAATTGAGTGGTTCAAATCGGCCATTGTAATCTCAAAAATTAAAATTTGATCATGTTTAACAAGTGTACAAAAAAGCTCACTAGTATTATGTTAGTTAATTTTTTTTAGAAGGACAAGCTTCATTAATTTTTTTGAACAATAACTGAAGGTTTGTTCAATTTTCTGGACGAATAAATTTTTTTGGAATGATAGACAAGTTCGGTATTAACCTACTATTTGTCCTAAATGATTTTTTAAATTATTTCAATGATCTTATAAATGAATGAGGCTTACAATATAATTGAAACATAAGAATGAAATATTATTTTATGCATGTACTATACTAACTTGGGCTTCATAACTCACAAGAATGAAATCTTCTTCTTTTTTTTGACAAAATAAAAAAAAATTTATTTTAGTTTCAATTGTTTAATTCTGAAATATATTACAGTACGATTAAATAATCTAGAAAGGCCCTCAAATTATCTCATGTATATTTTTTTGAAAGACCGAACTTGAAAAGCTTGATATCATTGGATTCTAATGATCTAGGAAGGTCCTTAAATTATCAAATTTTTTGCATGTTGTGTGTTCAAAAGAGGAGATTGCATAAAATGCGGTTTAATTAGTTAAAGGCAATTTAATATTTGGCAACGTATTTTACCAATTGTTCTTGCATAAAATGCAATTCATTTTTTTTTTCTAAAATCAACAAGTTAAATTTTTAATCATTAATTATGTTGAATAAAATCATACAGATTTTGTTTTACTTTTTAAAATACTTAAGGATATATCTGTTAGGAAGTCTAATTTTCGAATTTTTGTGCTAATTAACCAATTAATAAGCCAACCAAACGACTTAGACCACGAATGATCTAGTCCAAGCATTCACACACAAAGAGATTGAGAATAGGAAGGTACCTCTCCTTGTATCGCAACAAGGAGGCTCGAATCCGGCGATGTCGAGGTTGTGTGCACCACCACACATGTCTCGGCCTCAAGTCCACCAAGATATTAACCAAAACCTCGATCTATACTAGTAGATGAGAGGTTAAGCCTAATCCCTTCCTTCCCTTTGCCTTAATTAACTATTTAATTGGATGGAGGCAAGAGGTGCTCAACACATGAGCTTAAGATAGTAATGGTGGAGAGGAAAAATTCTGAAATTTTTCCTTTAATTTTCGTCCAAAATATTAGGGAGAGAGAAAAAGACAAGGTGGCTAGGGTTTTGGCTCCCAAAGTGGTCCTTTTATAGACCAATCACTCTCCCAAAAAGTTGTAACTAATTTGCAACTATGTCATCACTAGGGCAGCCATAAAATGGGCCTAAATGGGCTCCATCAATTATTTAATTGGTCCTTTAATTCAATTAATTAGTGGCCCAATTAATTACTCTCAAGTTAGACCTTTAATTTACCATTTAAATATAGACCCGTTAGCTCAAATTAATTACTTTAATTAATTCATGTTGAACAAATTAATTATCAACACTTTGATAATTATTTAAGGATTAGAATATGCATTAATTTATTTCTATATAATCCGTTTGACTTAATTAATTAATTATTACGGTTCGCAACAGTACATAATTAATCAGTCAACATATCATATTGTTGCATTCCTTAATACAACCAAATAAATAATGCACGCATGGTCAAAACCTATTTGTGTGACCCTTTGAGAATTTATGCTCTGTTGGACATGGAAAATAAATCGCTATTTATTTCCAATAATCATAAGCGGTATCTAGCAACACGTTATGATTCCCAATTCGCATAAATAGTGTACTGCTACAATATTTTAATCATGCATAAGAAATAATAGTATTTCCTTGTCTGATTCTTATGTCACATGATATCATCGTATAATCCAAGATAGGAATGTGTCATTCTTGCAGATTATATGTTTCTTGATCTATAGATGACTGTATCAGTTGCTAGCAAACAATCCATCTCCATCAAGGGGCCCAAACAGATATCATCGCTCATTAAATAAATTAATGAGGGACATACGGTTTTCTTGATGAACAATCTTTCCCCGCACAATTCAAGAGAACATAAATAAAGTCCGTATAGCAGCCCTTATCAGGAATCAACGGTAGACGATATTTATTGAACATATCCTCATGTGGAAAAGCTGAACCATCTCAAACTTAGAATCAAACTCAAATGAAATAAATAATGACACATAACACAATTCATATATTTATTTCATTGGGTCGTGTCTTGTACTATGTTCTATAACATATACATATGCAATTAAGTTGGCAACTCCTTACCTATGATTTGTAGAACTTAATCATCACTTAACTTGCATACTAATCTTATCCGATAATTAATATTCCTTGTTAATTATCAAGATTACGGACCTTTTAGATTTATTATTGTCATTTATTATAAATGAAACACAGAGATCCACAATTCAGATCCTCAACCTGAATGATCTGTCAATAAATAAATCAAGGAATAAATGATCAAATATCATCAATAACATAAACCATAGAAGTAGCCATATAATGATTGGCTTCAAAGACATAACTCTAACAATCTCCCACTTGGCCTAGAGTCAATCAACAGTGACTTCTGGCCAGTGCATAGTACTCAATGCAATATCCAAAATATACATATCTCATACTAAAGCCTCAAAAGATAAAAGATACAACTCAAAGCCACTCAAGCATACGCCTAATCCCCATGGATGCAACATGCAACTCATGTGCGGCTCGAGATAAAGGTTTTGTCAGAGGGCCCGCTGTTTTTGCGGCACCGTCCATCTTCTTGACCTTGATCCATCCGTCATTCACAAACTGACGGATAAGATGGAATCGTCGTAGAATGTGCTTGGTCTTCTGGTAAGACCTAGGCTCTTTTGACTGAGCTATGGCTCCCGTGTTGTCGCAGTAGAGATCCACTGAACCTGAGATGCTTGGAACCACCTCCAGCTCGGTCAAGAACTCCTTAATCCAAACTCCTTCTTTCGCCGCTTCACCAGCCACTAAGTATTCTGCTTCGGTGACGGAATCAGCCGTGGTATCCTGTTTGGAACTCTTCCAACTCACGGCTCCACCATTGAGCAGATATACGAAGTCAGACTGTGACTTCGCATCATCTCGGTCGGTTTGGAAACTAGCATCGATGTAACCACTTACAACGAGCTCTTGGTCTCCACCATACACGAGGATGCTATCTTTTGTTCTCATGAGATACTTGAGGATATTTTTGACTGCGGTCCAACGTGGCATACCAGGGTTAGCTTGGTATCGACTAGTCACACTAATCGGATGCGCCACATCGGGGCGAGTGCATAGCATGGCATACATGTTCGAACCGACTACAGATGGATACTTGAACCGCTTCATGGAATCCCTATCTGTATCAGTCGTCGGACATTGAGTCTTGCTCAAGAATATGCCATGTGACATAGGCAAGTAACCCTTCTTGGAACCAGCTATTTTGTGTTTTTCCAACACTTTGTCAATATATGCATCTTGGCTCAAACCTAACAACCTTCTTGATCTATCTCGATAGATCTTAATCCCTAGGATGTAGGCGGCTTCGCCCAAGTCTTTCATTGGAAACACTTTCTTCAATAAATCCTTGACTGCATTCAATTCGGGGATATAATTTCCGATCAAGAGTATATTATCAACATATAAAACAAGAAACACAACCACGCTCCCACTAATCCTCTTGTAAACACAAGGTTCCTTCTCACTTTGAATGAAGTTCAACTTCTTGACCTCTTCATCAAAGCGCTTGTTCCAACTCCTTGATGCTTGCTTCAATCCATAAATAGACCTTTGAAGCTTGCACACCTTGTTATCATTCTTTGGATCCACAAAACACTCGGGTTGTATCATATACACATCCTCTTCCAAGTTGCCATTTAGGAAGGCAGTTTTGACATCCATTTGCCATATCTCATAGTCATAATATGCGGCAATTGCTAACAAGATCCGAATTGACTTGAACATGACGACGGGCGAGAAGGTTTTTTCATAATCAATACCATGAACTTGCTTGTAACCTTTCGCAACTAGTCGTGCTTTGTAAATGCTTAAGTTGCCATCCATATCGACCTTTCTTTTAAAGATTCACTTGTTCTCAACGGGTTTTACTCCGTCGGGAAGGTCAACCAAGGTCCATATCTTGTTTTCATACATGGATTGCATTTCGGATTCCATGGCTTTAAACTATTCTTTGGAGTCGGGTTTATCTTTCATGTCCTTTATAGTCAAGGGTTCATCATTCGCAATGATGAGAACATCGTGTAAACCCAAGTACCTTTCGGGTGGACGACTTTCCCTCGTTGACCTTCGTAGGATCGGTGCTTGGGGTTGAGGCTCTTGAACTTGTTCCACAACGGCTTGTGGACTTGATTCTTGATCCTCAAAAGTTTGAGTGTCTTGAACACTATCGACTCGCGATATGTTCGAGTCCTCATTTGAGTGAGCGTACTCTTGAACCTCTTCCACAACGGCTTGCGGAACGGGTTCAGCTACAATCTCGTTTGGCACTACATTGGGAATCGCTATATTGCCTACTTGAGGCACATCTTGCGGTGGTTCATGAATTTTTTCAATGACCACATTACTCCCACTACTCATTCTTGAGAAAAACTCCTTCTCTAAGAACACACCATAACGAGCAACAACTATCTTGTTCTCGTTACGGTTGTAAAAGTAATAACCCTTAGTTTCCTTTGGGTATCCCACGAAATGACACTTGTCCGATTTGGGTCCAAACTTATCGCTCATTAGCCTTTTCACATAAGCTTCACAACCCCAAATCTTGAGAAACGACATGTTTGGTTTCCTACCAAACCAAAGCTCATAATGCGTTTTCTCAACGGACTTTGATGAAACACGGTTTAGTGTAAAAGCTACGGTTTCTAATGAAAAACCCCAAAACGATTTAGGCAAGTCGGCTTGGCTCATTATCGATCGAACCATGTCTAGCAAAGTTCGATTCATCCTTTCGGATACACCATTCCACTGTGGTGTTCCCGGTGGAGTGAGTTGTGGAACGATTCCACACTCTTTTAGATAATCACCAAATTCGTGGCTCAAGTACTCTCCACCTCGATCGGAACGCAAGACTTTGATCTTTCGATTGAGTTGGTTCTCAACTTCATTCTTGAACTCTTTGAACTTTTCGAAGGATACGGACTTGTGCCGCATCAAGTAGATATACCCGTATCTACTATGATCATTGGTGAAAGTGATGAAGTATGAATAACCTCCTCGTGCGCAAATGCTCATAGGTCCACATACATCGGTATGCACGAGGTCTAATAAGCCACTTGCCCTTGTACTTTTGTTGGTAAAAGACACTTTGGTAATATTTCCCATCAAACATGATTCGCATGTGTCAATTGGCTCGAAAGCGAATTGATCTAAGAGACCAACGGTTTGTAATCTCTTAATGCGTTTCTCGTTGATATGACCTAAGCGGCAATGCCACATTAAAGTCGAACTCTCATGTGAAATCTTACGTTTTCTACTGTCACGTTCAACACTCAAAACATGTTCGTTTGAATCAAGCACATAAAGACCATTCAATAAATGCGCAACATAATAACAAACATTATCACGCAACAAAGTACAACTTTTATTCTTTATTACAACACCAAATCCATCCAAGTCTAAACACGAAATAGAAATGATGTTCCGAGTGATACAAGGAACTACATAAACATCTTTTAGTTCCAAAACTAAACCAGAAGGCAAAGTAAGTTCTACGTTCCCAACGGCCATAGCGGAGACGCACGTGCCGTTACCGACGCGGAGTTGAACTTCGCATTTCTCGAGCCGCCTCCTACTCTTTAGTGCCTGCACATTTCGACAAATGTGAGCACATGAACCAGTATCAAATATCCAGTCTGTGTTAGAGGTAGCGAGAAAGGTTTCAATGACAAATATACCTGAGGTAGAAGGCCGGACAGTTCCCGCCTTCTTGTCAGCGAGGTTCTTGGGGAAATTCCTCTTCCAATGGCCCTTGTTGCTACAATAGTAGCACACGGTCTCGGAAGTGGTCGGGTTCTTTCTTCTCTTGGAATCCTCGGGAGCTCCCTTAGCCGAACCTTGGGGCGTCACCGTGCCTTTGCCCTTTCTAATTCTGCGGGTTTTTCTTTTCTTGCTCTTCTTGCTCTTGTCACTCACCGCAAGAACATCTTTGGGTCCTTTCTCCTTTTTGAGACTCTCCTCCGTCTCGACAAGCATGTTTTGGAGATCATCCATGTTCTTGTCCATGCCATTCATCCGATAGTTCACAACAAAACCGGTGAAACTATGAGGGAAAGAGTTGAGAATGAAGTCTTGAATCGCCCCTGACGGGAAGGACGTATCAAGCCTTTCGAGCTGCCGAAACAACCCCGCCATCTTCATGACGTGTGGCCCAACTTCATGACCTTCCGCCAATCGAGTATTGGCGACGGCCTTGATGAGACGGGCCCTTTCGGTGCGGGCCTTGGTTTGGAACATGTTCGAGAGACGAGAGATCATTTCAAACACTCCATAACCACTATCCGTGAACTCCTTTTGGAGTTCCGCCTCCATGACAGCGACAATCAGGACAGACATCTCCATGTCGTACATGACGTTCTTGTCATGGGCATCCTTGTCCGCTTGAGGGGCATCCGACTTGAGAGCCGCGGGGATGGGAGTGGTTAGTAGGTATTCCTTTTTTTCAAACCTAAGGACAAGCCTAAGGTTCCGATACAAAACCAGAAAGTTGGCACCGTTGAAAGCGAGCTTTTCTTTCTCTAAAAGAGAGCGAAACGAAAAGGATGAGAAAGACATCTACAACAATTAATTCAAATTAAGGCCAATTAGTTTATGTTTTTGTTTTATTTTCAATAAAGTAAAACTTTCACTACTTTAATATAAGTCCCTTAAAAGTAATGAATTTCCAAGACTTCTATTTTCGTCAAGTTGGACCTGCTATTGCACGTCACCCAAAATGACTAGATAAGGTAGGTTCTCTTTAACCAATCATACAACTTTATGATTCTTGGTTCGCATCGCGAACTTCGCCCCGATTTCCAAACTCTAGTTGGGTCCATCGATAAGTAACCTCTCTCTATTTGATCCTTACAAATTCCTTTATTTGCGCCCCGACTATCAAATTGACAACCATGACGTCCGCTTGGGCGGACCGCGTCATGAGAGGGCAATTGACGTGAAGGGGATAGAGAGAAGGAGGACGGTCGACTTAATCAAATTAATTTGGGACAAACAATTATGTGACTCTTGTTTGGTGGTCGTGTAATCATACACACATACCTATCCTATGACATTCATAGTATCCACAAACATTCACATAATAATAAGCATCTCAAGCATTGTTTTGGATTTGTATGGCTCCCGCTTGCATTAGTTCCGCCGCATCTCCATGTAGCAAAACTAATCTAATTGTCCCTCCCACTAATCATATGGATCATATCCTATATAATTAAAAGGACAAAATACATGTGAAAATATCCCTAATTTCCTCCTAGCCTTAGGGACATGCAAGCCTCACAAGTTACATTAAGAAATTAATCATTATTAATTAATTAACCATGGCACCAAAGGCCTTAGATACAATCAATCACATGCAATCACATATTACAACATACAAGGCATTGGTTTCTTGAGCCATACTAAACCCACGATCCTTCCTACAAAACAAAGTTAGCACATGTCCCTTTGTTTCTTAATTAACAACAATGAATTAGAGTCTTTGCACATCGCTTGTAGTTCGGGTCTTTCCGCATAAAAGTTTAACTTTTAAACAACTAATTTGCTTAAACCATTTGAAAAACCAATTCAACAATTGTAAACAGAAAGGAGGAATATCATGGAGTATTCTAATTAATTTATTCAACCAATTTGAATAATTAGAAAATACTTTAACTATTTCAAATATTAAATGGGACCCGATAAAATCCGAAATTTTTCGGTCTCCAAAAATTATGAAATAAATCATGCATACTCCCTATTATGAGTGAAGCTATCTGTCAAATTTTCAGGGAGAGATCATTTACCATCAGAGAGAAACAAAATTAACAAATCGTCAAACTGTGCGCGAAACACCGTTATCCGATTTTCTGTTTTTGTCTAATTCTTTTGGTCTGTAGGATCGTCTTCCAAAACGATTTCATGCAAACACTTTACATAACATTTATACTTTATGTTATTGGCTACCAATCCATCAAAAGAAATCCAACTAGTCTTATTTAAAATCATCAAAATAAATAGCAAACAAGCCACTTGCCCTGTTCTGAAACAGACTGACGACTAAAAATTTTTGACTCAGTTGAGGTATCAAACCTTAATGAAATTCTTTGAAACTAATTTTCACAGAATACTAACTTCAATTAGAAACTTTCTATTCAAACACTTTTTCATAAAGTTTTCTCAATAAGTACAGTTTATCCAAATAATCAGTTTGTTGGAAAACCAGATCTGACAACCGATTTATTTCTCATGATTTGAACGCCCACATAAAATCCGAAGCATGCAACAAATTTTACATGTCCAGAAAGAGCATCAAGTTTACAAGATTTCTAGCCAAGAAATACAGATAGTTATTTTCGAAAAATAAATCCGTCATGCCTAAAACACAGAACTGTGCAGCAGAGTACTAGATCTGCGCACCGTTACCGTTTAATTCACCATAAATTCATAACAACTTAGAAAAAGATGAAACTAGTAGCTAAAGAACCAAATCTCACAGATATACAACCTCCAATAAAATTTATAATTTTTCTGAAAGCTTTTCTCAGCGAAAAAACCAAAACAATGTCGAAAACAGAACAGAAATCCGGATAGCAAGCAAGTGCATCTCTAATCCATGTGTTAATTAATCATTTCTCAACTAATTATGTGTTAAAATTCTTTAGAACGACCTAGAGCTCTGATACCACTGTTAGGAAGTCTAATTTTTGAATTTTTGTGCTAATTAACCAATTAATAAGCCAACCAAACGACTTATACCACGAATGATCTAGTCCAAGCATTCACACACAAAGAGATTGAGAATATGAAGGTACATCTCCTTGTATCGCAACAAGGAGGTTCGAATCCGACGATGTCGAGGTTGTGCGCACCACCACGCGTGTCTCGGCCTCAAGTCCACCAAGGTATTAACCAAAACCTCGATCTATGCTAGTAGATGAGAGGTTAAGCCTAATCTCTTCCTTCCCTTTGCCTTAATTAACTATTTAATTGGATGGAGGCAAGAGGTGCTCAACACATGAACTTAAGAGAGCAATGGTGGAGAGGAAAAATTCTGAAATTTTTCCTTTAATTTTCGTCCAAAATATTAGGGAGAGAGAAAAAAGAAAGGTGGCTACGGTTTTGGCTCCCAAAGTAGTCCTTTTATAGACCAACCACTCTCCCAAAAAGTTGTAATTAATTTACAACTATGCTATCACCAGGGCAGCCATAAAATGGGCCTAAATGGGCTTCATCAATTATTTAATTGGTCCTCTAATTCAATTAATTAGTGGCCCAATTAATTGCTCTCAAGTTAGACCTTTAATTTACCATTTAAATATAGACCCGTTAGCTCAAATTAATTACTTTAATTAATTCATGTTGAACAAATTAATTATCAACACTTTGATAATTATTTAAGGATTAGAATATGCATTAATTTATTTCTATATAATCCGTTTGACTTAATTAATTAATTATGACGGTTCGCAACAGTACATAATTAATCAGTCAACATATCATATTGTTGCATTCCTTAATACAACCAAATAAATAATGCACGCATGGTCAAAATCTATTTGTGTGACCCTTTGAGAATTTATGCTCTGTTGGACATGGAAAATAAATTGCTATTTATTTCCAATAATCATAAGCGGTATCTAGCAACACGTTATGATTCCCAATTCGCATAAATAGTGTACTGCTACAATATTTTAATCCTGCATAAGAAATAATAGTATTTCCTTGTCTGATTCTTATGTCACATGATATCATCGTATAATCCAAGATAGGAATGTGTCATTCTTGCAGATTATACGTTTCTTGATCTATAGATGACTGTATCAGTTGAGATCTATAGATGACTGTATCAGTTGCTAGCAAATAATCCATCTCCATCAAGGGGCCCAAACAGATATCATCACTCATTAAATAAATTAATGAGGGACATACGGTTTTCTTGATGAACAACCTTTTCCCGCACAATTCAAGAGAACATAAATAAAGTCCGTATAGCAGCCCTTATCAGGAATCAACGGTAGACGATATTTATTGAACATATCCTCATGTGAAAAAGCTGAACCATCTCAAACTTAGAATCAAACTCAAATGAAATAAATAATGACACATAACACAATCCATATATTTATTTCATTGGGTCGTGTCATGTACTATGTTCTATAACATATACATATGCAATTAAGTTGGCGACTCATTACCTATGATTTGTAGAACTTAATTATCACTTAACTTGCATACTAATCTTATTTGATAATTAATATTCCTTGTTAATTATCAAGATTACAGACCTTTTAGATTTATTATTGTCATTTATTATAAATGAAACACAAAGATCCACAATTCAGATCCTCAACCTGAATGATCTGTCAATAAATAAATCAAGGAATAAATGATCAAATATCATCAATAACATAAACCATAGAAGTAGCCATATAATGATTGGCTTCTAGGACATAACTCTAACAATATCGAGATATTTTAGTAGCAGATTCTTTGCTGTTGCCAAACAAAATTAATCACTTTCTAAATTTTACATTGGTTTCTTTCTTTCAGCATGAATCTTGTAATATAAATGGATATCGTGGATAGCCAAACCAAACATACTTGTCCCAGGAAGCATCTGTTGCCTTGATTTCTTTCTTTTAGTATGAATCTAGTAGCTTGACAAGTGGGCTATACACTGTATAAAGTATGATGATTTTGTTATATTATCAATTGGTCGTCTGAGATGTGCATATGCGACCTATAGCTTATAGAACAAGATTATGACTAACATGTCAAGTTGAAAGAAAACCTGCTTGTATCAAATCTTCACTTGCCGGTACCAAGCCTGAGCCTCCCCATACCATACCTTAATGATTTTTATTTTTAATTTTTTTTTTTGTAAAAAAGGCCATTGGGCCCGAGACCTTAATGAATTCATATAACCAGATTCCTCCATGTTCAAATTAAACCCATGAATCTCATTCTCCTCACTCATTTGACTTTCAAATAATCTCTCTGTATATCATCCTATCCCATGTAACACATACTGGTACCTTCCATGTACCTCTCACTAGTCACCATACCTAATCCTAAGTGCTTCCACTAAATTAAACCAGCACATCCAGAACCAACCCGAAATCACTCTCCCCTCAACTGTCTAGATCTTCTATGGCCGAGTCAGTTCTAACATTGTCAGAAACCTGCTAACTAATCAAAAAAAATCCAAAACACAGCCATAAACTTTAAAATCATAAGAGCATTTAAAAGTGAATCAGCAAAGCATACTTTCTAATAACGAATCTCAGATAAGCTTAATTTAACTTGATTAAACATCACTAAAACAACAACAATTAATTTTTTAGCCTAAATTGCAGCTACTTTGTCGCTTTCACAATATTTTTCTTTACAAGAAGTCAAACAAACACTCTAATAAAATTTCACATTTCTATCTAGTACCCTGGCCATGGTAAGTTGGCAGTTGACTCTCGTGTCAACAAACTGGGAAATAAATGTAAAATAAAGAACATATCAACGAAAGAAGAAATTTCTATTTATTCAAAATAAAATACTATGCTATTCAGCTCCGGACCATATTCAAATAAAATTCTTATTGGAAGCCCATCAGGGGGAGGAAGATAACTTCCCGAGTCTAAAATTAGGGTGATTGGTTTGAAAGTTGTGTTGAATTTGAATTCAGGGATTGGACAGTTTGTGCCTAAAATTCCAGAACCTTATTTAACTCGTGGACCTTTATTATATTTAGGGAGCAAGAATCGTCTAGTTTGGTGTCCCCCAACCCATATCTATCAGCAATTACAGAACTTACATTTATATTAGACCAAGATGAATAAGAGTTTAATTGAACTAAAACACGTTTCCTGCTCCTTGTCTATATACCAGTAAATTTGAAAATCATAACAAAATAAAATGCTGGAGATAAGTACAATAATCAGAAACTGGTACGCCAACATTCAATTACAAAAATCGAAGGAGAAACGAGGAGTGTTATAATAAAGAGAGGAGGTAAGCCAGCAGCGCAGGTTGCAAGCGTCGGAGTAGAAGATTGAACAGCGAAGTAAACGACAAAGAAATCGGTGGAGAAGATGGCGGGAGAGAAGAGTGAGGGACGAAGCAAACTACGGAGCAATCAGTAGAGCAAATGGCGGAGGAGGAGTGATTGGTAGAGCAAACGTCAAAGCAATCGTTGAAGAAAACGGTAGAGCAATCGGCTGAGCAAGTGGACAAGATTGACAAAAGAGATAGTGAGCGATGGTGGATTGATGGGGAAGAGGGTGGGAAGAACGGTGCTCGGTGAGGAGAGAGAGAAATTAGGGGTTCCGTTGGGTTTGGGATCGAGAGAAATTAGGGGCGCATTACTTAACGGAGAGTAACGGAGATTCATCTCTTTATCAATTTTACTCCTCAAAAAATCTACGGCTGTGATTTACAGCTATAATTTTTTGTGTCCACCGTAGCATGACCCTATATATTAATATATATAGATTAAGTAATTCGTATTTCATAATTAATCCGAGCCGTCTGTTTCCTCTTGCGCATCCTGTCCGTCCGATTGGATCAATCCTTCTCCGCACGATTGTCCGACTCCAGATTCTTCCATTGCCTCTCTTCATTTTGAAGCCAGCGCAGCTCCGAGGCGATATAGGAAGGAAAAAAAAAAAGCGTCAGCCCTTCGCCTTTTGATCCCAGCGATCTTCACGCTCACCTCGCAATTCAATAAGTACAGGTAGAACACGGCTCTTCCTCTTTCAATTGAATACTGGTTTGCGCCCCCATTCTTCAATTTCTTTATGCTATTTCTGAAATTGAACTAAGTTACTTCAAGCCATTTCTGAGCTAAATGCATATTTGATTCATTTAAGTACAGTTTTCTCCAACTCAACTTACCATGATTGAATGCATATGTAATGATATTATACTGGATGCCCTCTTCTTCTCCACCATCCAGGTATGAATGACTTCTCATTCTTTGTATAATATAAATACTTCAGCATTGTTAATTGTAAATAAATACATTGTAAAGTATTTGAGATTGTTTGGCCTGTAAAGTAAAATAGGTGATTTAAGGTGATTTATTTACCTTAAAAGTGCATTTTGGTACATCTTGCTATTTTCACTGATGGATAGGTAAAAGTGCAAACCTGCGTAGATAGAAATTGGAATGCTAAATCTGTTTGAGTTGGTGCTCAATGCTGCATCAAATTGGAAAGAAAGAGATGAAAATGATCCACTCATTTTAGGTATCTAGGCAAAAATCTAGGCATGGTGGGACTAATGATTAGATTGTAATTCCTAATTCTTTCATATATTGAATATTGTTCAAATGGAGCTTGGACCTGTTTATGAGGAAAAAAAAGAAACAATTGTTTTACTTATTTTGCAGCATTATAGAATTGGTTTACTTTGGCGATATACTGCACGAGATTGCTTGTAGAGTCGATTTTGTTTGGAGGATCGTCTGAGATGACAGTCAGCTGGTGACTGTGACAGCAAAGCCATGCTGGTGAAAAAGCATGGCTGCTATATCATCGATATCAGGTGGACCACTCCCATGTACCAGAGTAACCAAAGTAAAGCACAACCCTCTCTCTCTCCATTTCATGTTGATTTAATTAGCGTTTGTTCAGTTGATTATTGTTTTAAGTTTTAATTGAAGGAAATTAGTGAGGTATCTTTTGAAATGCCAAAATTTTCTCCATGAAGAGGACCAAAAAGTAATTTTGTTTCTCAGTCAATGACGCAAGACAAATATTCAATTGACACTTGCATTATTTATTTCGGCATTTGAGAACAACAGTCGAGATGGAATATTTAGATTTAATGAGCTTTGTTTGATAGGTTGAGTGGATAGATTTTCAAAGATTTCCAACAAGATGAACTTTTTATTTTTCTAAATATAATTTTGGGTTCTCGATGAACCTGTCTTCATCTCCTTGTGTATTCCTTAGCTTGTCTTCTGCAGTCCTTTTTGTGTTTCTTCTGTCTTTGAACTCTTTGTTCTTAAAGCAGCTCCATTAAAAATAAAACATGGAAAAACAGAAAAAAAAGATATTGCATGTTATTCAAATTTTATAAAGGAATAATATATATGTTATTCTGACTTGCATGCATCACAATCATTTGGCACTTTGCTAAAGTAATTGCTTATTGTTCTTGATGTTCGATTTAAAGATCTCTGATTACCTTCTTAAAACTTATTGCTCTCTATAAACTTATTGGTAAAGTCTTTGCATGCTATTTATTAAGAGCAATAAGTTTGAAAACAATAAAATACAGATTTTCCTTATGGACTTCTTGCAGCACCCTACAGAACTACAACGTTTTCATTTGTATCATTCTCTTTTAAACTACTAGTTAGATTCCAAAATGCCTGCCAAGATGGGCCACCCTCCATCACTGCATCTCTTGCCTTATCTTTGACCACAGCTATGCGGTTTCTAAGCTCCTTCGCATCATTAGATTCCATCAGCCAACGGATCTTTGTCTCCACCGCATTGGCCTGCACCAGCTCCTTGTCGTGCCCTTCAATCGACCCAGCAACCTTCAGTTCCTCCGCCAAGTACTTTCTGATCATTCTTTGCTCAGCATAAAGTGGCCAACATACCATTGGCACACCAGCTGTGATGGCTTCAAGAATGGAGTTCCACCCGCAGTGTGTAACAAACCCACCAATTGCATCATGCAGAAGTACCTCTACTTGTGGAGCCCAAGACTTAACGACCATGCCCCGATCTTTTGTTCGGTCCAAGAATCCTTTTGGCAACAAAAGGTCAAGGTTTGGTTCTTCGAACATGTTTATCGGATCACGCACGACCCATAAAAACCTGTGGCTGCTTTTTTCGAGACCGATGGCCATTTCCTTAAGTTGCTCCAAGGAAAAGGTTCCCATGCTACCAAAGCAAAGAAACACCACACTCTGCTTTGGCTGTTTATCCAGCCATGTGAGGCATTCATGCCTTTCTTGACCTTCCTTGCAGCTGCCATTGCTGACTATTGGGCCAATGCAATAAATAGGCGGTGTGGAACCATCAGGCACACAAAGCCCGTCTTTAATTGCATTGACGGCTTTGCTCTCAAACCACTCGAATGTGTTAACAAGCATGCCATCAGCGGTTTGCAGTCTTTTGAAATGGTAGAGAATATTTTGGTTTGTAGGACTCTCCCGATCCCGCATTGTATCAGGCATATCGGATGCAACAATGGTCAAAGAACCAGGGAAATTTAGAGGATCATCATCTCTCATGTCTTTCAGGCTGGCAGTTGTGCTTGAGTAAAAAGTTGGATAGTACAGGGCAGTAGAAACTCCAACAGCAGGGGACGGGAAAAAAATGTATGCAGGAATTTGAAGCTGATTAACGACAGCAATCACATCCGTGCAGAAGAAATCAAGGACAATAGCACGGACATAAGAAAGAGTGCCAAGAAAGGAAACAAGGTTTGGGTGTTGCAAACGTGAGGCCGTGAGCATGATGTCAACAAAACTGAAATTCGAAGGGATCGGAACCGGAGGAAGGACGTGAAAAGAGATTGAAGGGTTGGAAGAAGATATACTAGCGAGCAAGTCGGAGCTGGTTTTGTCAGGCTGTTCAATCAGGACAATAGTGACAGAGATCCCGTTGCGAATGAAGAGCTTGGCAAGTTCAACCATAGGCACAAGGTGACCAACACCCATGCCCGGGTAAAGCACAACCTTGCCTTCCTCCATTGTTGGGGTCTATGAAGTTCTCTCTGTTTAATCTAGTTGTGATTTTGTGGCTGCGGTCTGTTTGATCTACTTGTGATTTTTGGAGGTTTGCTGACTAGCTTTAATTTGAAATGCATGTGGTCAAGAAGTTCTGGAACCAGGACACCAGAGAAGTCAAATGCTTTGAACTTGGATATCACGTCACCTTCAGGAACCGATGTTAATTCCTGAATGAGAAAAAAATATTATCGTTAGAGTAAGCATCCAATTTTTTATATAGGCCACAACCATTATATATTATGTGAAAAGCCAGATATTAATGACTCATTAATTATATGTCTTCAATAAACTTTTAGTACTATTAGCAATAATGACTTTTCTCCATCATAAGATCCTAATATAATCTAATCTAATCTAACAATACTACATGGTATCTCTTTTGTTGTTTTTGGCGTGTACCTAAGACGTAACGGGTCAATATGGGTCGGATTGAAGACCTAACAATTATTACTCTGCACAGTTTAATTCACATAAACCCGTTTTAACGAAAAAATTTGACTCCCGTGACACGAGGCACGAAAAAAGAGCAAGCGAAGTTTTGCGCTTTCGATTTCATTTTTTAGCTTTCTTCATTTGAGTCCCTTACCTTTTGATATTAAAATTTTCCATTCGGTTGGACCCAAGATATGATAAAATTATTATTGTAATTGCAGAAAATCTTTTTTGTTTGAACAAAAATTGCAGAAAATCTTATGGAATTATTTAAATAAACAAACTCGCGTTACATTATCTATTATTAATTCACGCTATTATAAATAAAGATTACTTAGGTATATTATATTCTTCTATCATCACCGTTATCACCAATTGATTTCAGGAAAATTGTTACTTTTGTCTTCCAGTCTTTTTTTAGCGTTCTGTTAACATCACTGTTTTCAATACCCTACGGTACCGGAAAAACCGGATCTAGATCCGGTAGGAAAATACACCCATACTGGTCTGTTTGTAAACCAAAAAAAACCGATAGAAAATCGGATAGACCAGAATATTTTGCTATTAGACCGGCCGTTTTGAAGCAGTAATCCTACACGCAGGTGAGTAGAATGGGAGCAATAGCTTTACCCACTGGGTCGAAAGGCTACATTTGTTTGTAGTGCTCGTTAAATATGTATTATAGTTAACCGGTACTTACTAGCTGAACTGGAACATTGGTTAACATTTTTCCACCTAGGGTCTGCTCCAGAAACAAAAAATCAGAGCTAAGGAAAGGAAGTGAAAGCAAAGGAAGATGAAAGAAGTTTAGGAAAATCATATTGCCTTGCTCCAGATTTCAAAATGCATCTATAAAGTTAACGATAGTAACCTTATATTTAATTCACAGAAGGACGATATTGCCCTTTTATTTGAATTGGGACTCAATTTTATGAATTAAAAAACAGGGTCATTTTTGGTAGGAAAAAATTAATTGTTGGTTATCTTGGTTACACCTCGATTTTGGGAGTAACGGGCATTCTCTTTAAATGAGCTTTTATGTAAAGTTGGTTTCCTTTCATTCTCTCCAATTCACCCTGAATATTGACTTGGAGCAAGGAACTGCTGTTACACTTCCTTTCCTTAGCCCTCATTACTCCATTCTGGAGCAAGCCCCTAGTCTCCCCCACCCCTCCACAACATTCATTCACCAACTCTGCCCTGACCTCCCCTGCAACTGACCTCAATCAACGACCTTCCGCCCCGCCCCCATCAAGATAATTAGTGTAGTTATTAGGACAATAAGCATATTCTACCAAACTGGATTGTCTTGTGTATATTAATCAAGACATTATTAGTGTAGCTATTAGGACAATATATGCGCCTATTCTAACAAGACAATTATTAGATAGTATTGTTAATATTGTGTATCTACGATGATAATTAGTGTAGTTACTAGAACAATACGTCTAGATTGTTTTGTTAATTTTGTTTATCTATGAGGACAATTAGTGTAGTTTTTAGGACAACAAACATATTCTTTAGAACAACTAGGAGAGGCAGCGCCGTTTGCCGGGATGGGAAAATTATTATTATTTTTTTTTTGAACAAACATAATTTTTTTGAACTCAGCTTAGTGCTCTTACCACTGAGCCACTAGACCACATTGGTCGGGATGAGAAAATTAAAGTAAGTTTCTAATTTAATTAGATTTGGGGTGATATTTTCAAAGACAACTTAAAAATAACATTTTCAAATTTAAAAATTTTAATGTGACTTTTCTTTTTCTTTTAAGTTTTGAAAATTACAGTAGCTAGCAAGAGTTTCTAATTCGTACCACTAAACTTCAAATCATCAGAATATTCATAACGCAGCTCATTTAGATTGATTATAGAAAGAAAATTTTAGAACTAGTCTTAAATATTACTGATGAGTCAAAAAAAAAAAAAAAAAAAAAAAGATGAATCTCTTGACAGACAGCAACTTGCAGAATAATCAGTACATCTACCATTACATGTTTACAACAATATATGACATGATAATGATAATCAATCTAACACAAAAAAGAGTCAGAAGACCTTTCATCCTCTCCGTTCAATTTTAATCTCAGATCTCTCAAAAATTCGGTAAACGCCTTTGCTGATGGTCCATCATCTGCCATGGCTTCCCTAGCCTTCTCCTTCGCTGCTAACATGTGCTCTCTGAGCACTCTCCCACCTTCTGACGCCATCAACCATCTCACCTTTTCCTCCACCTCCTCAGCTTGCACGAACTCCTCCTCGCACCCTTTCATCACCACTCCAACCTTGATCTCCTCGGTTAACAACACCTTATTTATTCCCTGCTCTGCAAATATAGGCCAGCATATTATTGGCACACCAGCTACTATTGCTTCCAGTGTTGAATTCCATCCACAGTGACTAAGAAAACTGCCGATTGAAGCATGGTTCAGCACATCCATCTGGGGAGCCCATGAGTTGATCACCATTCCACGGTTCTTGGTACGGTCAAGGAATCCATCGGGAAGAACCGAATCGAGATCTGAATCAGGTTGTGGCTCAAACATTTTGTTCTCATCATTTGTGCTCCTGAGGACCCACAAGAATCGTTGCGAGCTGCGTTCCAATCCGATGGCGATTTGGTTGATTTGATCAATGAGCAAAGCAACAACGCTACCGAAACAGATGAAGATCACGCTTCCTTTAGGCTGCGAGTCAAGCCATGTGAGACATATGTGCCTCTCCTCAATTTTTTTCCCATTTTCTTTCTTCACCAATGGGCCTATGCAATAGACAGGCGGCATCTTACGTCCTGGCAAACAAACCCCATCCTTTAGTGCTCTCACAGCTCTTGCCTCCAATGACTCAAAACTATTAACAAGAATTCCATCAGCTTCTGCTAGTTGTGTGAATTTCTCAATACGTGTTTGGTATATCTCAGTGTCACGGTCTTGCAAGGTGTATGGAATATCAGCAACAGGTATTGGCGGTACACCAGGGAAATCAAGAGATGTACATTCCATATCTTTAAAGGAGATGCCAGTGGTGATGTGAAAAACAGGGAGATGGATGTAGATTGCGAGAACAGAGGCAGCAGATGGAAAGTGAACATAAGCTGGAATGCTGAGCTGACGAGCTATTTCTAGAGCATCAGTGCAAAATACATCAACAACTAGAGTTCTGATTGAGTTTGTATTGGAGAGAGAAGTGAGGAAGTCATAAAGATACCGGTTATTTGCACGAATTGCTTCAAACATAAGCTCCATTGGATGCCGGTTTGGATCATGTTGAATTGCTGCAGGTAGGTTGTGAAAAGAAATTAGATGGTTTTCTTTGTCTTGCTGATTTATAAGATTGCTAGCTGAGCTGATTTTGTTTGGAGGATCAGCTGAGATGACAGTGGTGAAGAAGCCATGCCGGTGAAAGAGCATGGCTAGCTCTATCATTGGCACCAGGTGGCCCACTCCCATACCACAGTAAAGCACTACAGTTTCTTTCTTCATTGTTTGTCAATTTAGCTATGGTTGTGGGGATTATGGTTTAATTTGTTGCTAAGGAAATTAGTGAGGCATTTTTTGAAATGCCAAAAGTTCATCTTTATTATGGAAAGAGGACAGAAAATAACATATTTCTTGTTCAATCAATATAGACAATAGACAATTGACACTTGCATTTTGTTTTTATTTTAGCGTTTGACTAAAGTATCACTAATTCACAATGGAATATTTAGATATAAAGAGCTTAGGTTGAGAGGCTGAGTGGCAAGATTCTCAAAGATTTCCAGCTTGATGAACTTTCTTAATTTTTTTCCCTTTCTAAATATTGTTTTTTTGTCCTCAAGGTAACCTGTCTGCATCCCCTTGAATCTTTCGTTGTTCCTTCCTCAGTTTAGTTTCCAGCACGTCTTTTACATGTCATTTTTTTGGCCTATTCTGTCTTTGAATTCTCTTTGAGCTTAAACCAGTTCTATTCATAGAGGAAAAACATTAGAAAGTATTTGACATGTTATTATATAATTTATCTTTTCAAGGAAACGAAGTGTAATTCCGACTTGCATAAAAGTGAACACTGGACCTTTGCTATTGTAAGTTCTTACCGTTATTTAGTATTTAATTAGAAGTTCCCTTAATATTGTGCTAGTGTTTTTATTTTAAAGATCCTTCGTATCTTAGTTTAACATCAAGCAAAGCTTCTAAGAGAAGGAGAGCGTATATATCATGATTAATTAAATTAAAAGGGTAATTTTGTTAGAAATCAGTTCATTTCATTGGATTTTTTTTTTATCAAATTAATGAACAAATTTGTTGTCATTTGGTTAGAATTTTCATATAATTAGATCCAACGACTGAGAAATCAATTCAAATGAAATGAAATCCAAGTAAAAAAAATATTTTGATCAAAGCCTCCGTTGATATAGGTTTTAAATTAAGAAAATATTTAAAAACTTTATTTTTTTGTCTTGAAAAAATTATCACAATTTAAATTCACATTCTCAGGAACGCTATTAATTAAAAATATGAACCCTTTAATAATGAATTTTATAAAATCGCTACCTGTCTTAGATATCATGAATATCTAACAAGCTTGGACTGTTCTAGAAACACGATGAATAAACATTTCTCTACATTTGTTCAAATGTCAAAATGTTTAATTTCTACATTTTTTAAATGTGAAAATGTTTTGAGACCCTATCCTGAGCTGAATAGCTGGAACTGCACCAATATCGGCCGTTATCCATAAATTGAATTGTCTTTACAAATATATGTACCGTGTTGTTTAGCAAAATTTGTGTTATATTAATTCATAATCTTAAGTGACAAGATTAAAATATTATTTACATTTTGTTAACATAAATACTTCTATTTGAATCGAGTAGATTTATTTGCCAATATACTCTCCAGTCTCCACTTCGTTCTATAAAATTTTCCTGCATCCTAGACACATCATACGAACCAAGTGGATTGATGATGACAGATAAATGAGTATACAACAATCAAAATATTGTCCAAGTTAGAATCAAAATAACACTGGGGAAAAAGTATACCACTTAAAATTAAAAAAAAGTAAAACAAAAAATAATAAAAAAAAGACACGGTGAATCCAGCAAACTCATTGATTTGCCCTTGTTGTACTGTTTATGTTTCTGAGATCTCTCAAAAATGATGCAAAAACCTTTGCTGAAGAACCATCTTTTGCTAATGCTTGAAAGGCCTTCTTTTGTACAGTCACCATGCGTTCTCTCAGCATCTGTCCCTCTTTCGACTCCATTAGCCACCGGGCTTTTTCCTCCACCTCCTCAGCATTCACCAATTCCTCATTGTACCCCTTCATCACCACACCTTTAATTTCCTCTGCTAATATCACCTTATTGTGACGTTGCTCAGCATTCCTGCCACCATAGCCTCCAATATGGAGTTCCAGCCACAGTGGCTCACAAATCCACCGATTGATTCATGGTTCAGTACCTCCACCTGTGGCACCCATGACTTCACTACCATTCCCCATTCTTTAGTCCGGCTTAGGAATCCTTCTGGTAAAAGAGAATCTAAATCGGGATCAGGCAGTGACACATAAGGCTTTTTCGGATTGTCTGTGCTGCGTACAACCCACAAAAACCCTTGGCCACTCTTTTCTAATCCAATGGCAATTTCATTGATTTGTTTTGCAGTAAATGCTCCGGCACTACCAAAACTAAGAAAGACGACACTTCTCTTTGGTTGTGAGTCTAGCCAGTTAAGACATTCATTTCTTTTCAGTACATTTTTTTTCTTGGCTTACTGTAATCAATGGACCAATACAATAAACAGGAGGCATCCTGTGTCCAGGTAAACATAACCCTTCTTTCAATGCCTTGACAGCTTTTGGCTCTAATGCTTCGAAACTGTTTACCAGTATCCCATCCACTTCCCTGTGCTGTGTGAAATTCCTAATGCACTTTTGGTAAATCTCACTAGCTCGGTCTAACAATGTTTCTGGTACATCAGAGGCTGGTATGGGTGGAGCATCAGGAAAATTAACTGTAGCATTACCCATGTCTTTGAAGGAGATTTTACTGGTGGTGTGATATAAAGGGAGGTGGAGACTGGAGAGAGAGAGCTAGAATAGAGGAACCTGATGCAAAGAAAACATAGACAGGAATCCCAAGCTGATGACCTATGCCAATTGCATCAGTGCGAAAAAAATCAATGATGATTGCACAGATTGTTGTGGTTGTCGATAGAGAGGTTAGGAACTCAAGAAATTTGGTATTGTAATCTCGAATTGTGTCATAAATTACTTGAAGTGGATGACTGTTCTTGGCAGGGGTAAATGAAACTGCGGGGAGTGCATGAAAAGATATTGCGGGATTCGCCATAGAGAGGTTTGACACGGTCGCATCAGTTGAACCGATTTTGCAAGGTTGATCAGCAATGGCTATAATAACAAAAAATCCATGTCTGGACAAACCGTTTTGCCAAACGTACCATTGGCGCTTGGCGACCAGCTCCCATACTATGATACAGCCCTTTCATGGTTCTGTCTAAACTTTTTTCTGGTAACAGCTTGGTTTAATTGGTGCAGGATGACGAGAAAGGAAGTGGCGCCTTTATAAGTACAGTAATTTACATTGTTTTGACTATTTATGCATTGGTTTGTGGTAATCAGTCTGGACCTTCTAGATGGAATTGCTTTTTCAATTCCCAAATCTGCATGATTTGTTTCAAGCTCAGGTAGTCAGGTATATATAATTGCAAACCGCCAAGATTAGGTCAATTTTTTGTATTTTATGGCACTTATTAGTTATTACTGACATAAAACATTTTTTGTGTTTTATGCCACTTATTAGTTATTACTGGCATAAAAGAATGAGAAATGATAACTATTGTATGCAATTTTATCATCGCTTGTCATCATTTAAACAAAATGAACTCATAAGACAGATAAGATGAACATATAGTTGATCAAAGTGAACAAATAAGTTTGTCATCCCTTTTCAGATTTTTATATGAATATTCAACTTATTTTTATTGAATTTATTTATTTGTATGTGTTTAATTTGATCATTTATATACTTACGGGTTTCAATAAAAAAAATTTGATCATTCATATATCTATATTGTCTAATTTATGTGTTCATTTTATTTAGAAGATCGCAATTGATTGCAAAACTGCAGATATGAGTAATCAATTTCCTAAAAGAATAAGTACATTAATTTAGTGAGATGCAGCCCTGGTTTTGTCACCCGTTGTAGACAGGAAGGGAAAACCGTCAAATTGATCGCTAGATTTTCTATCGCAGAGACACTATGCCATTGATTCAAGTAATTAGGAAGAAGGACCACCCAAAAATACAAAAAGAGCAGACGTGCAGCTAGATATGTGAGGCATCTAGAAGCGCAAAAAATAAATATATATAAATAAATAAATAAGCGTAAAAATGATAACTGATAAATTTTGATATTTTCATTCGAAGAAAACCGAGTTTCACAATTGCTGGAATAAAGCAATTGTGGGAAAAGAAATAAAATTTAAAAGAGAATTCCTAGAATAAAATAGAATAGGACATTTAATTTTTATAAAGACCAAGTTCTTCACCACATTGGTAAGCACTAAATTGGTTCTTGAATTTAAAAAAAAAAAATTCATTAAACTTCGGGGAAAAAATTCTAATTTTCTTTGTAACAAATTTGAGTTTCAGGATTATTCTTCAAAAATAAAATAAAAGAGCTAGTCGTTGTAAGTAAACGTTTTAGTTCATAGAATTTTATAAATAATTAAGTTAGTCATTCAAGTCCGCATCTTCTTTTACAGAAATGATGGTATTTGCTTGTGTTATGTTTTGAACAATCCAATCAAGCGGTTCATGTGGTATTTTATAAATAATTAAGTTAGTCATTCAAGTCCACATGATGGTATTTTTTTTTTTTTCTGTACTAAGTAAAGCCATCTAATTTTAACTAAGTGGTTCACGTGCAATAGCTTCATCGTTATTTTCATGATAGCGGTTGTGGATTTTTAATCCTACATATTCTTCTTAATGAGCCATGTTGATTCTTTTTTAGAGAAACTTAATAATTATTTTTTTTGTTGAAAACCTAAACTTTATTTAGAAATAATAATCCGCAGATCAAGTTTGTTTGTTTTTCTAAATGTACAACTTTTCTTCGCTACATGTAATCGTAATTCTAATCTTATATGGCACTTTAATTCAATATGTGGTATATGATTTATTTATAGTTAAACAATTTCTGTTACAAATGCCAATTAATACTGGGACAAATTAATTCTAACTCGAGACCGATTAAAATATATCCATGGTCCATGTACTTTCATCTATAATACTATGCAGATAGCTACTAGTACACATCTGGAATCTCGAATTTTATATTTTACAAGACTATTCCAAATCGTTTAATATCTTCTTCATATTGTTGAAAACCAAATTATTTTTTTTTCCATTTTTTTTACAATTATTTTCTGAATTTAAAAAATCATAGTTATTAAGGTATTTAGAACTAATTTGATGATGGGCACAAAATGTTCAAAAATAAGTTAGCAGTTTGAGAAAGCGCAGAGTTTAGAAGTGACAGACTTAATTACACATGCAGTACTATAAAATGTATCACTTCATCCTACTTATTTATTTTTTCTTTTCCTACTTTCCTCTAGCCACGGCATATATGTCTGTCATAAATATTTGGAAGTCCAGCACCAGCTGACTGACTGGTTAAATGTGGACTGTGTCCAAGCTAAGGGAAATTTATGAACCGGAAAATAAATATGGGCCGAAATCTAAGATATATCTATAGTATTTATTTATTTATTAATTAAAACTCGTGGGTGTCGTTGCCCGCTATTTGCTTTTCTTCCGACACGGCATCTGAGCCCTTCGTTTCTTCGTTCCGATCGATCCCATCGATTATCTAGCAATTTTGTTTCCCAGATGTGTGTCTCTCCCTTCTCTCTTCCGACGCCTCTCTTAAGGTTTTCTTCGCCTCTTTCTTTGTCTCGCGAGTCGCGAGTCTCCTCTTCTTCCTCTCCTCTCTCGTATATATTAATTCCATGGCCGCTATGCGTGACCGATATTTCCTTCGCTTCTGTACGCCAATCTCACCGTTCATTCATATTTTACGCCAAATTTGAGTTGTCCAATTTTTTTTTGCAGATCGTCAACGATTCAATTTCTTTCTCCTCTTTCTATTCTCCTCTATTCTCTCTCGCTTCGATTCGACGATAGAGGAGAGAAAAGAAACGCTGTTGCCTTCTTCTCCGTCCGACAGCCTGCGTCACCCCCAGCCTCTTTTCCTCCTCATTCGTTGACTTCCCCCAATCCAACAGCACCAGTCCGTGTCTCAGAGACGCTCGCTAAAGAAGTACTTTGATCGTGAGGTGTGCCAGGTCAGCGTCGGTAGAGAAATCCAGTGAGGTTCGCTAACATGTGGACATGTGAACGATTCTTTTTGTCCAGGTGTGAAGCAATTTTTACTTTTTGAAGTTAGTTCTCTGTGAATACGCTTTTTTTGTCCCTCAAACAAGTTGATCTATGTTTTATAAATTGACAACATCAGGGCACTTCTCTCCTAAATTATTGACAAATAGACAATAAAATTTCTTTACCGAAAAGTCCCTGCAGTATTGAATCATATTGCCCTCTCAATTGTATAAAAATGCAACAAGTATTCTATTGCTTTTTTCAGAATGCAATAATTTCTTTCTAATAAGCATTCTAAGCAAGAGAGCCTAACAGAGGATCTTTACATCAAGACATTTCTCGATTTTGTTTTTTTTTTCTTTTCCTTTGATTGTTGACAAAGGAAACATTATTATTAGATATGTCATTCTCTTTTTTACTATTTTTATTTTTTATCATAGTCATCAATGTTTCCACTCCAGGAAGAAAGGAACAGGAGGGAAAGGAATAGAAGAGGGTTTACTTCAGAGCTGTACTCCGATTTGGAGGGTTACGATAGAGAAGAATTTGTAAAGGGTTTACTTCAGGGCTGTACTTCGATTTGGTTAATAATCCATGAAATAAAGGTTGGCTGCTCCCCAATGGTTACTTTGTATCTATTAATATTGCTCAAGTTCTAAAAATTATGTATGATAATCTCTGCAACAAACTAACCATTCTATAATTGCTATATGTTTCAGTTACCAGTGCTCTATGGGATCATCAAGGGAACTAAATCACTGTGCTCATGCACCTATTGTGGGGTAGAAAGGTACCTCATTCCCTCAGTTATCCTATAATATCTAGAGTAGCGGATAAAATAACAAAATATGATGTATCACTGTAAGAGGACTAATTTGATTATACTGCACATTGATCGCATCATTAGACATTCCGGTTCTCATTTGAGTTGCCGCGACAAACCAGACCATGTTCCAGGCTATGCTCTACGAGAGCTCAGCGCCCAAGAAGCGCCTCTTCTTGCGCAAGTCCCTAGGCCGGGTCTACACGAGTCGGAGTACTTCAACGTCGTGTGATTGATCCTACCCAATCTGGACCGTGAGAGGGCCACATATGGACTCAGAGGTCGATCTGGCATAGCGCCTGGTGGATGTGCTGGGTCTAGCCAAGGACTCGCCTGATGCAGCGAGATTCCTCAATTGGAGGAAGGCAAGGTCAAGAGTCAGTTAGAATGCCGGCAATTTCGCTGTGATTACTGCTGCCTGATGCAACGAGGTTGCTTAATTGGAGGAAGGCCGGTTCAAGAGCCGGTCTGAATGCCGGTAATTTCGCTATGATTGCTGCTGAGGTGTGGACCCTGCTTTTCTCTCATTTAGTGTTTGATACTGCTGACATGTGGGATCATTTTTGCATTTTCTATGTCTTTATTAACTGGATGGTACTGAATGTTGTTATTTATGCATGCTTATTGATTGGCACACATCAGTAATTTCCCCTCAGAAATGAAATCTGTTGTTTTTTATTTTGTATTTCGGTTTTATCTTTCGATTATGGAACTGCAGTTTGTGTCATTCCCAAATCTATATTTTAATTATGACATTCAATTGTACTTCCTATGCAGATATGAAGTTGGAGCTGCAGTCCATGTCATACATAGTGACAGCATTCGTGAGGAGCCAGTTGAACCCCTCTTTAGCTGGTATGAGTGTTATTCCTTCTTTGACTTCTAAATTCACATTTACACAACACTTGGAAAATAAGGTGCTTGGTTGTTTTAGAAAATAAACTGTATAACTTTTTTTTCCTTAAAATTTCAACTTAATTTTTGTAGATGCCTTTATAAAATAACCACACAACAATAATAAACATTTGAGGGTTAATTTAGTTGTGTACATATTCTTTTCTATCTGAATTTACATTGGCATAAATTTTGTTACATTCTAGAGGAATTCAGTAAGACCTGAATTTCTCGCAGCTAAATTTTCTAAAACAGCTCTGCAAGAAATAATGGAGACATGTAGATATTGCAATGCTGATAGAAAAGGTCCAAGGTATACTTAATGCACGCTTGATAAAGCTTTGGCAAGCTACGGCTGCAAAAACTGGTCATGTCTTGGGTATGAACTTTGTGAACCTCTTTGTCCATGAATAAGGAATAAGTTCCAAATTCTTTATTCACGTGAAACCAAACAACACATGAATAAGGAATTTGGACTTATTCGGATGCTTATTCATAATCTAACAAAAATCTAGAATATGAATAAAGAATATGAATAAACCCTTCCTTATTCACTCCACATCCAAACATGTTTGATTGTCTCAATAGTAGATTTTTTTTTTTAATTTACATTTTCTATCTACTATTGAATATATATTTCTACCAAGATTTTATTTCAAAACATGTGCGCAAATTTATTAAAATTGTAGTTTCTAGAGTTTGTATTTTGGAAATAGCTTACTACTATTGCTGACAAGTGTATTTTGGGTATTGTTTCATGTAAATTAGTAGGGTGCAATTCAGGAATCTATTTTGAGTGGGTAGAATTAAGCAATGGTTAGAAATTAGTGTTTGTAACCAGAAAATTACGAAGGCAGAAATTAAGAATTAAAAAATTTTCTTTTTCATTATATTTGTATAAGCAGATTATTAGTATCTGTTATGTATTTCACTCTTGGCCAACTAATTAATATCAAGAAGTAAAATTTACATATGTATAGGCTATAAATAACATTGTCATTTTTTGCGTAAGAATTTTGACTTACTTCATTCTGTACTTTATATGTCTCTTATATTTTTCTTTTTCTTTTTTCCTTCTCTGGAGAAGTTTTCTTTTTCTTTTTTCCTTCTTTGAAGAAGAATTGTAATTGTATTTTAGGGTAATATGACTCGGTGCTGATTAAATTAATGTCAATTTAAGATTTGATGGACAAATTTGACCATGAGAATGGAAACCAAATTTTTCTTGACATCTATTGTAAGGTTTCATCATGGCTAAACTAGGTTAAAAGCTGGAAACAATAATCTTGCTTGATTTAAGTACAGTGGAAGCACAATTAATACCTGATTTCATAGAAGATAACCTGGATTCAAATTTGAAATAATTGAAGCTCAATTTTGCTTACCAACTAGATATTACTATTTTGCTCTCTGGAATTAATCAAACAACTTAAGGATGGTCTTATATAGTGAGATGTACTAATGGTGAGATGGTCTTATAGACAACAAAGTTATATAATTTATCTTTCATACTTGCTGACACAACATTTCTATTGAGAATAAAGGTGTCATAACAAAGGACTGACATGGTATATCAGTTTAGAACATAGGGTTTGGGAAAAAAAGAGATATACATGACATTGCAGTTTTTGTATTATTTTATGTAAAAGAAAATAGCTATTTTTGATGCAGAAGTTCTACATATAAAAAATAAAAACTTTTTTTTGCGTAAAGTACTGAAATTGACAATTGAGGTCAGAACAAAGGGTTCGGAAACCAGCTTTTTGTAAAAGAAAAAACTGTCGTATGTTTTTAAATTTATTTTAGCATTATTTTTCTTCACAATATTTGTCCATTCTGCATTTGATTTAGAAGCTTAAATAGAAAACATCGTGCCATATATTCATTTCTTTTATTATCTGGTAGAAACTTATTTGTCGAGTCATAGAATAAGTGGATTTTTTTTTCTATAATTTGAGAAACAAATGTGTTAGAAAGTAAAAGGTAAAACATATATATAGCGGCGAAGCCGTTACTACCCACCTAGTATAATAAAAAACCTGCTGCTGGTATTTTCATTTACTATAAAAAATGATAATTGCAATCTGCAGTTTTGTCATCGCTTGAACAAAATGAACATATAAAATAAACAAAGGAAATAATTAAATAATCAAAGTGAACACATACAAACAAGTAAGTTCAATAAAAATAAGTTGAATATGCATATATAAATCTGAACAACAATACAAAAAATAAAATCTAACTCATAACTAAATAAAGTGAATACATAGACAAACAAAACAGAAATTTAAATGAATAAAATGAACAAATACAAAGACAATAACACGGGATGGCGTGTTGAGAGATGGTAGTTAGTAATTTCCTTTACTAATTACTTTTCTATGCTGGAATGTTCATATTACAAATTACCTTTATATTATAATTAGTTCACCTTAATCGAATTACATATTTATTGAGTTGATTTTTGTATCGATTCAGTTAGATTTTTTTTTTTCCTTATTCGTGCTGTTTTCTGTCTTTTCTTTTTCCTTACTCAAATGCAGTCATGTTTTGCATAATTCTACACTAAGTTATGTTTGAAGTCTGACGAGCAAACCATATGATCTAGAGTCGAAGTAATGCTAACCGCGAAGAATTGAAGTCAAATCTGTTCCACGTGCTCTTATTGTGTTCGTTCAATTGGCTACTGTATTACCATACTCCTCATGTCTACTTTTAAGTGACTCTGTGTAATAAGGAGAGTTAAGAATGCATAAGTGTTTATGTAGTGTTATGTAATGAATTTTTGATTGTGTAGTAAGAATGAATAACTTAATGCATGTATATATTCATATCAAAAGACTAAAATATTCTGAAATTTGAATTATTTAATTTGAATTAGTATTATGTATTAATAATAAGTTGTTGACCTAATTATTATTATGTATTAATAATAATTAAATATTATTAATTACTAATTGTTGTTAATTATTAATTATTATAAAAATAAATTATTAATGATAATAATAAGTCAATTTTATTTTTATGTTATATTAATAATTACTTTTAATTAAATATTATAAATATTATTAATTATTTAATAATAAAATATATTATTGATTAATTATTTTTAATTAATTAATTAATTAATATTATTAAATCGTTATTATTAATAATTAATATTATTTGTTAAATATTATTAATTATTAATTATAATAATTAATCTTTATTATTAATTATGACTTTTTAAAAATTATTGTTACTTATTAAATATTATTATTAATTATTTCTAAGGGGTATTGTTGGAAAAAAAAATTAAAGGGACCGGTGCATAACTTATGCAACTTCTTTAGGTGTAATAAGTTATGCATCCTTAAGGCTTCTTATATAAAGAGTGTTTGGTGACTTAAGGATGCATAAGTTAAGTTATGCACCCTTTAAGTCACAAACAAACGGCCCATAGGGGACGTTTGGTTGTGTAGTAAGAGGTTACATAAGTTAAGGATGCCTCAGTGTTTATGTAGTGTTATGTAATAGATGTTTGGTTGTCTAGTAAGGATGAGTAACTTAATGCATGCATATATTCATGTCAAGAGATTAAAATGTCCTTAAATTTGAATTAGTATTATGTATTAATGATACGTTGTAACCTTATTATTGTTAATTCTTAATTATTATAAAAATTAATTATTAATGATGATAATAAATCATTTTTTTATTATGAAATATTAATAATTAATTTTAATTAAATATTATAAATATTATTAATTATTTAATAATAAAAATTTATTTTTATTAATTTTTTAATTAATTATTATTAACTTAATAAAAAAATTCATTAAACTTCGGGGAAAAAATTCTAATTTTCTTTGTAACAAATTTCAGTTGCAGAACAATTATTATGATACATGATTTGAGTCTTTGAATTGAGATTCAGCGCTAAGGAGCAATGTGGTTTTTAAATGATGGGAACTATTATATGATTTTTTTAAGGAGTTCTTCAAAAATGTACAAAGCTTTTCATAAAGAGTATTGAGATCCTGTGTAACAGTCTCTGCTGTCGTTGCAAGTGCAACTATCGAAAAGATATAAACTCTAGTTCAAGTGGAACAAATGGATTCATTAGAGACCACATATGTTCTGTTAATAAATAAATGAAAAATTAATGGCATTAGGTGTTGTTTACAGAATTATAGTCATGGATGACGTTTGCCAGCCAAAAGTACTTGCCCTGCAAGAATTCGATTGGACTTTTTTTCTTTATTTTCTTTTAATGGACGTGAAGATGATATTCTTCTTTGGAGTATTTCTTAGGCGCAGGGCGACTATATTATTTACTTGCCGGATTTATTTTTTGTGCCAACCAATTTGTCGCATTTAAATTTTGGTTTTGACCGGTAAGAAATTTTTTTTTTTTTGGAACAAATTGAATTAAAAATTTTTTTAATAAAAATACAAACTCTTAGCAAAAGGCTAAAATAAAAAATATTTAAAAACTATAAAGGCATCTTTGATCTTTCCGCCAATTAGACGCATTAAAGGTACAAATAGGATCAAACTTGTTTGCAAGTTTGCAACTGCATCTCATACAAGCATTTTCAATCACCCCTACCTCCATCCTACACGAAAACACCTATCTCAAGTTTCTACGCTCTGTTCCCAATCAATGAAGAAGGCGAAGGTTGTTCTCTACCCCGTAATCGGTGTAAGCCACATGATACCAATGATACAACTAGCCAAGTCGTTGATAAACCATAACATCTCCATAGACATCGCCGTGTTGAACCCTCCAACAATGCCAGTCGCAACTTCGAAACTAATCTCCAAAGTTTCTTCCACCAACCCGCAAATATCATTCACCCTTCTCCCCGTCATGCTCCCTTCCTCTAACCCTTCACCTACTCCATTTGAAAGTTTGATTAACTTGATACGATCAAACAACATAAAACTCCAATCTTACCTCCAGTACCAAATGGAAACATCGTCCATTGCTGCTTTGGTTATGGACTTCTTCTGTGCCGATGCACTCGATGTTGCACATGAGCTCGGCATTCCAACATATATATTTTTCCCCACAGGAGCAAACAATTTGGCCGTGTTTCTTCACCTACCAGAACTGGCCTCCACTTGGGATCGCACAAAGGAAAATGTTGGGAAAACCCCAATTGTTATCAATGGTGTTCCCCTGATTCATGCATCTGACCTGCCAAGAGAGGTGCTTGAGATTTCCAAGGATCATGAGCTATTTATTAATGTGTTCAGGCGAATGCGCGACGCAAATGGCATTCTCATGAACACCTTTGAGTCACTTGAGTCTCGGGCCGTAAAAACCATAAAGGATGGTGTTAGCTTCCCAACTGGACCGGCACCACCTATTTATTGCATTGGACCATTGGTTACAGCTCCTGACAAAGGAGTTACACATCCATGTCTGAGATGGCTGGATACGCAACCAAAGAAAAGCGTTGTATATGTTTCATTCGGGAGTTCTGGTAAATTCTCAATTGAAAAATTAAGAGAGATAGCTTTCGGGATTGAGAAGAGTGGCCATAAGTTCTTATGGGTTGTGCGCAATCCGCCAAATGATGACCCGAAAGAGCATTATGACCCATTGGCCGAGCCAGATTTAGATGCATTGCTGCCTGAAGGGTTCTTGGACCGGACAAAGGAACAGGGCATAGTGGTGAAGTCATGGGCCCCACAGGTTGAGATTTTGAACCACGATTCAATCGGTGGATTCGTAAGTCATTGTGGTTGGAGCTCGATACTAGAGGCCGTAATCAATGGTGTACCGGTTATCTGCTGGCCATTGTTTGCAGAGCAGAGGATGAACAGAGTCTTCATAGTCGAGGAAATGAAAATCGGAGTGGAGCTCAAGGGTTGTGATGAAGGGTTGGTTTCAAGAGATGAATTGACTGAGAAAGTGAGATGGCTCATGGAGTCTGAAGGAGGTCAAGAGCTAAGAAACAATGTCAACGCACATAGGATTAATGGTATGGCGGCTTTAAGAGAAAGAGGCTCATCAGACATAGCTTTTTTGGAGTTTATAGGAAATCTGAAACTACAGAGTGCTTAATACTCGGTGTGTATTAATTAGTATTTTGTTTTTCTGAATTATCTTGCTACTTTGTTTTTTAATTATATTTACTGAATAATGATGCATCAATATTGAGTATATATATACTGTCAAGGTTTTTTTTTTTGTTTTTTTGTTTTTTTGTTTTTTTTTTTTTTTTTGAGGGTAGGGTGGAGATCACGCAAAAATTGTCAGGTTTTAAAATGCGATTTGTGTGTTTTAACGCTTGGATGATGATTTGTGATAAAACGAAAATAAAACAGTGATAAAAGATTATGCAGTATATGATTTGTGATAAAACAAAAATAAAACGGTGATAAAAGATTATGCAATATATAAAAATGCATTAATTTGGTAAACAAAAAATGAAAACAGTCTCAATTTAAGATTTCAAGAACCACTACACGGAGCATGTTTAAGTGAGGTGTCTTTTAGTGCCAACTTAACCACTTTGAAAAGAACCTTTCAATTTTTGTATAATTTCAACTGAATAAGTTAGGCTTTGAGGCCTCTTCAAAAAATAGTTAGTATATGAGTATTAAAACTTCTTCTATTTTGTTAAACTATGCTTTTGCTTTAAATTTATCAAATTATAATATCAGATTTTAAAAAATTCGATTCTTCAAAATCCCTTCTTATTGATCTGGGACTTAAAATTATTTTTTAGAGAACTTGACGGCGGCTGTTAAGTGGATGGTCAAGTGGATGGGACTTTAAAATTTTAACAATCAGAGTTCGTTTTAGATTGTATCAAGTTATTGACTTCAAAGATTTGGTAAATAATCTGAAGGATACTATCTGCAGGTCATTTATAACAGTCCATACGCAATACTAACCTAGATTAAGGTCTATATAAAATTTGATTTGGCAAAATATATATTTCTGTTGGTTAGGCTATTTTAAAAATCAGGGGTTCGTTTGGATACCCTCGTGAACACTCTATTCGCGAACGCCTACTGTTCACAACCAAACGAGCCTCAAACAGCGCGAGACGCGAACAAACCCACTTATTCCTTATTTTCTGATTTTGGAGAACTCACGCGAACTACGGAGGCGAACTGGAAAATAATTTTTTAATCGTTGTGGGTTCGTGAATACTTATTCCATCCCGACTCCCAAACATACCCCAGGTGAATAAAATCAGATAATAACAAACAAAATGAAATTTAATTTGAATATAATAAAATGATAAATTAAATCTGATTCAAATATATTGGTAGTGTTCTCACCAAATCTTAATGTGGAGTCATAATTACAATCATTTTATATTGTAACATATCATATAATTAAAAGAATAATTCATATCGACAACATTTTATGAGACAACCGCACAAACTGGTTAAATGGCTTATCAAAGTAACAAAAATTAATAATTAATTATAGATATAATTTATATAGTTTACCTTTATTGCATATGAGTTATATGATGTAATTTTAGAAAGTAGTTATCCAGTAAAATTGATGCAATATGGTCCCTCGCGCACTTCATAAAAATGGATGTAACTTTTGATCCGACCGTCGGACCGGGTTGAAATTTTGACAGGAACTCCATGACCCAAAGTCCAAAAACAAGACCCAACCATGCTGCATTTTGTCAAATTGTCAGCTCAGATTTGCGATCCGAGCCTTCCTTCATGGATTTTTGGGCCTTTCTTTAAATTTTAGCATTTTTAGGGTTGTTTTAGTAATTTTTATGTATTTTATCTTTTTAGAGTTTTTGTATTTGTCTATTTAAGACAGACATCGTGTCTTCTGATAGTCAGTTATGTTTTGAGAATTAAAACTTTATCAAAGATCTGAGAATCTATGTGATTTTAGAATCAAAATCTCTCTTTTTCGTACTTTTTTCATTGTCTTTTCTCTTTTGTTCGTGCATCAAAAATGTTAAAAAAAATCATGATTCAACATTGACAGTACTTGATCAATGATGAAGCAATCTATAAATTATATTAAATTTTAGAGAAAATTGGTTTTATGTCACTCCAAAACAGTCTAATTCTAAATATGCCATCACAAAACAAATAATTAGATATATGCCATCATAAAACAATACAAATTGGTTTTATACCACTGTTTTCATTTAAAACATACTAAAATATATTTTTAAAAAAAATTAAATAGTTTATACTGTCAGATTTTTTAACAATTCCTAAAATACCCTTATTGAAATTATCGCATATGAAATTGATCAAAAAAATGAAAAAAAATATTGTTCCCGTCGTTTCTCCTTTCTGCCCTTTTGGTTTGTTGGAGGCGATAGAAGTTTGCGCACATGGAGCAGTGGCGGCGGCGTCGCTCGACACGTCAGGGCAGACCTCGTCGCTAAGAAGGAGAGACACGGAACCTCAGTGATTCTACGAATTCTGAGCCACCTCTAACTCCGACGAACGCTCGACAATACCTCCTTTCCATGGATATGGATCCACTGAGGTGACTTTTCTTTTCATTTTGTTTTCTCGTTTCGTCCCGTTGCGTTATTCGTACTGATTCTTTTCTATTGGGCTCCTTTCATTCATCCTTAGCCACACGTGTAGATCTAGAATTAGTTGCAATCAGTAATTGGTATCTTCTATTCATATATAAAAAGCATTGTGCACAGGAATTATTATATCAATACAATGAAAGAAAATTGGAAGTGTTCTAATATGTGATGGCATTGAAAGAAAATTATTATATCAATATAATTATTATCTTCTATTCTTCCATTGTTTACTTTACATCTCATTTTGTTTCTGTGCAGGATCGGAGGTCTCAGTTGGTACATATAATTGAGATAATTGAGACTAGTATGGGTAACATAGTATTTGCTGGTAAATAAAAGGGCAACATTGTCATTTTAATCGACCAATGGCATAAAACTAATTATTGTTGTTTTGTAATGGCATAAAATCAATTAGTTGTTTTGCAATGGCATATCTCAAATTTCAGACTTTTGGAGTGGCATAAACCAAATTGTCCCTAAATTTTACATACAGTTTATCTAAACTGCGGAGAATATATACCTTTTTATTATAATGGTTATCTTTTAATTTTGATAGTTGTCAAATAAATGATTCTCAATATAGACCCCTTCTCATAATATAACTTATTCATTAAATTTCAAATTGGTATAAATTTTGAGGTCTTTAATAAAAAAATTAAATTATGTTGTACATATATTTAGTTAGAATGCGATACATCAAATAGCATCTATAACTATGATGCCACCGCAATCATAAGAGTAGATAAGAATTCGGTGCAGCATACTGTGTTTTAAAAGCTTCTGATCTAAGACAAATAACTTTTGACTAGGATCTTGGCTGATTGATTAGGTGATGTTTGTCGAATTGTCGTCATGGCTGACGTCGCTTTAGGCATTTGGAATCCACAAAATGTTTCGTTATAATTGTTAAACAAATCGATGTATATTTTTTTAAAATGAGCAAAATTATCGCTATAAAAATCCAAATTTTAACCATCAATCCCTGAGTGGATAAGTATGAATGAAAAATAAAAAAGTTGGAATCATCAATGTAGACAGTTCGCTAAAAGCTGATTCAATTTTCATATATATAAAACGGCTTCTTCAATTTTTTGGATAATATTAACTCACCATCTATTGTCAATATATAGAATCAAATATCAGATAAACCGGAACCACAAATTTTTTTAGTTGAATTCGAAGGCGCAAACTGACAGTACCATTTGTTGTATGCCATTATCCCCATCCTCTTTGCCGCTGAACTTGGACTAATCTTGTGGGGGTTCAACTGAGAATAGAAAAGGAATCTTTCTTGTTGCTTCTAGTAGAAAATGGGACGAAGTAATTAATCAATTTAGTTTGCACAATCGCATTTCATACAGTTGTACCTCTTTAGTCACTAACAACCTTCTACACAAAAACACTTAATTTGTGCTTGCTTGTCTGAGCAATGGTGGAGGGGAAGGTGGTGCTTTACCCAACCATGGGTGTGAGTCACATAATACCAATGGTACAGCTAGCCAAATTATTCTTGAACCATGGCATCTCTGCTGAAATTGCTGTTATAAACCCTCCTATCATGCCAACCTCCACAACAAATTTTATTTCCAAAGTCTCTACCACCAATCCTGAAATCAAATTTAGCCTTCTCCCTCGCCTCCCACCTCCTCCCAAACCTTCCACTACTCCGTTCTCCATCATGTTAAATACAATACGATCAAACAACACGCAATTGCAATCATACCTTCAATCCCTGTCAGAAACTTCAGCAGTTTCTGCCTTGGTCATCGACTTCTTCTGTGTTGATGCACTCGATGTCGCAGCTGCCCTCGAAATCCCGGTATATACGTTCTATACTTCTGGAGCGAACGACCTTGCTGTGCTCCTTCGCATGCCAGAGCTTGTACCAACTTGGGACCACACAAAGAAAGATGTGGGAAAAAACCCGGTCGTCATCCCAGGCATTCCTCTGTTGCATGCGTCGGATCTACCATTCTTGGTGTTACAGTTCGATACCGAGGATCACGAGCTGTTAATTAATGTATTCAGGCGAATGACCAAGACAAAAGGAATTTTCGTCAACACATTTGAGTTGCTAGAACCGCGGGCAGTGAAAACTTTGAAAGATGGGCTCTGCCTCTCAACCCGGCCGACACCACCTACATATTGCATTGGACCATTGGTCACAGCTCCCCAGGAAGGAGTTGCACATCCATGTTTGACATGGCTGGATTCACAACCAAAGAACAGTGTGGTTCTTCTTGCCTTTGGGAGTGCTGGCAATTTCTCAATAGAGCAATTACGAGAAATAGCTTTCGGGATTGAAAAGAGTGGCCAAAAGTTTATATGGGTTGTACGTAATCCGGAGAGAGCCAGCCCGGATGGAAAGCCATACGATCCATTGGATGAGCCAGATTTAGGTGCATTATTGCCGAAAGGGTTCTTGAACCGGACAAAGGAACAGGGCATCGTGATAAAGTCGTGGGCACCACAAGTCGAGATTTTACAAAATGAGGCTGTTGGGGGATTCGTGAGTCATTGTGGTTGGAGCTCGATACTAGAGGCGGTAATCAATGGTGTGCCGATTATCTGCTGGCCATTGTTTGCAGAGCAGAAGATGAATAGAGTCTTCTTGATTGAGGAAATGAAAATTGGAGTGGAGCTCAAAGGTTGTGATGAGGGGTTGGTGTCAAGAGATGAATTGACTCAGAAATTGAGATGGCTCATGGAGTCTGAAGGAGGTCAAGAGCTAAGAAACAATGTTAACGCTCATAGAATTAATGGTCTGGAGGCCTTGAGAGAAGGGGGCACATCAGAAACAGCATTTTTGGAGTTCAAAGAAAATTTGAAACTACAAAATGCCTAGTGTTTGCACAAATTAGTTCATGCTAAAATTTTTTTTCAGTTTTGAATTTTGACTTGTTTTTGTACGAATTATATAATTCCTTGTCCAGTATGCATTTGCGAAAATCTTTGTCCGAAGACCGAACTTCGTTTAAATATATAGTTTAAAATATAAGGAATTTATATATGTACCGTCTAGTGACGATCGATTTTGCTTCGTCTCCAAATGATTATTTTTACGCTTTTGGATTTTAAACATTGAATCACATTAATCTTCTAATGATGCCTATGCTAACACTAGGCATTTTGTAGTTTCAGATTTTCTGCAAAATGAGCTGTATAACAAATAATAGGTAAATAAAAAGGCTAATTAAGGTCAATTAGAGGTTACAAGAACGAGTAAACCCGGGGATCTTCTTGTCAGGTATTTTTTGAGAACGAGTTCAAATTACGTTCCCTGAAAAATCAGATTTGACAAATTATATAATTTCAGTTGGATGGGTTGGGTTATTTTAGAACTCTAGGTAACTAATAACAGGCGATATGAAACTATAATTTTACTAAAATAATAAAATTCTATCAAATTTGATTCAAAAATTTCACTGGTAGACATGCCATATGGATTGTCCAAGTAAATTGGCCCTGTTGTAAAAGAAATAAAAAATTATTTGAGATCATAATTTCAATCAAATCATACTATTACATATGCTATAAAGAGACAAAGTATATTAATATACATTTTTTTTCTTATATAAATGAGGGTCAAGCCCTCATCTTTATATTAACAGATAAATTTACCAGTGTTCAGCCAGTAGCTAAGATAAAGAAACAAATAAAAAAATAAATTAGATAAAAACTAAACTAAAACATGTGTTGTAACAAGAAATAATTATCTATATATGATTCTAATATTATAAATTAGAAAAATTGCATATTACAGCAATGCAATCTTTTTATAGTACAGTGGACGGCTTTATATTTTAGTAGAATTGCATAGATTAACTGTATTGTAACAATAAGCACTTTTCTTACTATAGAATTTTATATAAATAACACTTTTTTAATTCGTATGAATATTAAAGACCTCTTACTGTAAATGATGTGTACATATTCGATTAGATTGGGGTTTATCATAATAGATATGATTCGGGAGCTTTATGAGATGTTTGTCGTTCCGGCTAACGCTCCTAAAGGTATTCTATTTGGAATCATTTGGTTTAAGGGTGTGTTTGGATGCATAAGAATAAGGAATGGAATAAAAATAAGCTTCAAATTTTTTATTTTTGTGTAACCCAAACAACACAAGAAATAAAAATTTAGGTTCTTATTCATATTCTAATAAAATCATAGAATTAAAATAAAAAATTTGGACAAGCACGTATTTCGAGAACCTTATTCTTATTTCTCGTTCAACCCCTCATCCAATTTCTATTGGAGTAGTTCCTAGTTGAGATTTTTAAAAAAAGTATTAGTAGGCTGACAAGTGACAACCCTTTTGTCGTACTGTCGTACTGACAAGAAAAAAATGTATTCTTGAAAATGACAAGAAAAAATGTTTTCCTTTTCCTGCCTTATGTTGTCGTCTGTTCTTTTCCACTTTTTTTCGTTTTCCTTTCTTTGCAGAAAATATAACACACTGGCTATTGCTCAAAATTTTAATTAACGTTAGCAATCACCATTTGAATATAAATTTACTAACTTGTCCATTAATCAAATTTTAATTATCCATCAGATAATCATGTTTTAAAGACTTCTAAAAGGATGAAACTCCATACTCATTTCAATTCATCTGTTTTAATTAGTTAAACATTGAAATTTAAACAAATTGATGTACATGTTTTCTCAGAATATATATGTATGACTGAAAAATTAAAAAATCCAAACGACCAATGTAGACTGTTCGCTGATGTTTAAAACTATTTGTTCGTTTTTTGTTATATACACTCAACATTTGTTTTCAACAAATAATATCAAATACAGAAAAATATACCATGCATTTCTAGGTCGATTTTGTAGACGCAAACTAGATCTCATGAGGATAATTAATGAATGTGGATTGTCGTCAGTGACAGCAACTAAAACAAAAGCAACTACATGGCAGAATAAAAAAAAAATAAGGACCTTCCTTCCTCTAGGACAGCTTTAGAAAGGGAACGATCGAAGAGATGAAGCAGGTTTGCAATTGCATCTCATACAAGATCTCCAATAATTTTACTAACATCTACACAAAAACTCCGTTCTTATCTAGCAATGTTAAAGGGGAAGGTGGTGCTTTACCCCACAATGCTTGTGAGCCACATGATACCAATGGTTCAACTAGCAAAGTTGTTCATCAAGCACGGTATCTCTGTTGAAATTGTTGTTATAAACTCTCTTATCATGCTCACCTCCATGACAAATTTTATTTCCAAAATCTCTTCCACCAATCAAGAAATCTCATTCAATCTTCTCCCTCTCATCCCACCTCCTCCCAAATCTTCCCCAACTCTATACTTAACCATGTTACATACAATACAATCAAACAACACACAACTCCAATCATACCTTCAATCCCAATAAAACAACGGGTCGATTGCCGCCTTGGTTGTTGACTTCTTCTGTGTTGATGCATTCGATGTCGCAGCTTAACTGGGCATCCCTGCATATATATTCTTTTCATTTGGAGCAAATGTCCTTGCTGTGTTCCTTCGTATACCAGAACTTATACCAACTTGGGATAAGAACGATGTCGACAAAAACCCAGTGGTCATCTCTGGCATTCCCATGTTACATGTGTCGGACCCGCCGATCCGGATAGTACAGTTTGACACTGAGGAACACAAGCTGTTAATGGATATATATCGGCGAATGTCCAAGGCAAAAGGAATTCTCATCAACACCTTTGAGTTGCTTGAACATGGGGCAGTGAAAACTTTAAAATATTGGCTCAGCCTCTCAAACCCACCGACACCACCTGCATATTGCATTGGACCGTTGGTTACAGCTGCTGATAACAAAGAGATAGTTAATCATCCTTGTCTGAGATGGCTGGATTACCAACGAAAGGAGAGTGTGGTTCTTCTTGCCTTTGGGAGTGTTGGTAATTTCTCAATAGAGCAATTACGAGAAATAGCTTACGGCATTGAACAGAGTGGCCAAAAGTTCATATGGGTAGTACGTAATCCGGACAGTAACAACCTAGATTCAAAGCCATACAACCCATTGGTTGAGCCAGATTTAGATGCATTGTTGCCAGAAGGTTTCATGAACCGGACAAAGGAACAGGGCATAGTAATGAAGTCGTGGGCCCCACAAATCGAGATTTTGCAATGGCGTACCAATTATATGCTGGCCATTATTTGCAGAGCAGAAGATGAACATATTCTTATTGGTTGAGGAAATGAAAATTGGAGTTAAGCTCAAGGGTTCTGATGAAGGGTTGGTTTCAAGAGATGAATTAGCTGAGAAAGTGAGATGGCTCATGGAGTCTAAAGGAGGTAAAGAGCTAAGAAACAATGTTCACGTTCATAGAATTAATGGATTGGAGGCCTTGACAGAAGGGGGCTCATCAGAAACATCATTATTTCAGTTTTTAGAAATTCTGAAATAACAAAGTTCTTAATGCCAAGTGTTAGCTTCAGTTAGTTCATTCTGATGTATCTCACCTCCTCTTATCTTTTATTTGAAATAAGGAACTCCACAAATCATGTTCATTTCCATCCTCTTCTCAAACTATATTTTATTTGAAATAATCAGTTCTTTTTATATATTTAAAATGCATCTCTTTATTTACAGCTAATCTTAAAATATCTGAACCGATAGACTCTTTTTTCCATTTTATATCTAATAAAATAATTAAAATATGCTATTAATATATGATGTATACTCTTATGTACACCGTCTTGTACTCTTATGTATATACAACCCCAAAATCCCATATAAATGCAGTTCATTGTACCATATATATTTGCTCACAAAAAAGAAGGAAAAATTAACTACAAATATCGGGTAAATAGAGTGATGGCGCGAAGCATGAGTAGCCATAAAAAGAGCAATGGTGTGATAAAAGTAGGAAGTAAGTAGAGTAATGGATGCAAGAGAAATAATGGGAACGCTAATAGGGGCCAAGATTTTGTGGCTTAGAAACATTATGTTCACTTAGGCAATTCATCGAACACTTGATGTGCAGAACCATGAGACCCTTCAATCGGTACAAATGGAATGAAGAAGAAGCCAAATGAGGTCCTAAGAGAGAGGATTTGGTCCATTTGGAGAACCCATAAACAATAAATTGAAATTAAAAAGGATTAAGGAAATAAAAACCCGGTACGGAGTTGGTGGAGCCAGATTGCTGGTTGGGTGGTGCAGAAATATTCATTCGTTTTATCACCGTTCGAGTGGTTTATCAAAAAAAAAAAAGTGCTTCTTATAGATCAAGCACAAGCGGTTTTTTGCAAGATAGGTTCATACTAGACAATGTGATTATAGGACATGAGATTTTACATAGTACTTACACCAGTGGACAGCATAGAGTAGTTCTCAAATGATAGGGTGAATTGGAAATACTTATTAGATATTTTAAGACAAAGGGGTTTTGGGGATAGATGGATTAATTGGATTAGTTTATTACTCACGAGTACTAGTGTTAATTTCAATGGTGTACCCATTGCCTATTTTCCCTGTAAAAGGGGACTAAGGCAGGAAGACCCCCTTTCTCCTTTCCTCTTTGACCTAGCAGCTGATACACTATGTAAAATGTTCCACAAGAGTACTCAAGCTCATCTTATCCAAGGGTTAGGGCCTCCAATTAGAAATGGTGCTCCAATAGTTAATATTCATTATGCAGATGACACCATCTTTTTGTATTGGACTATGGTACTTTTTGAGGCAGCTACAGGTATTAAAATTAACTTTCAAAAAACTGAATTGCATGCTATCAATGTCAGCCCTGAGAAAACTGTGCAGTTAGCTAATCTTTTTGGGTGTAAAGTAGGTTATTTTCCCTTGACTTATCTTGGCATTTCTTTACATTACAAACATTTAGGTGTTAGGGATTGGCATTTAATTTTTTAAAAAAATCATAAAAAGCTACAATCCTGGAAAGGTAATTTGCTTTCTTTAGGAGGTAGGCTTACTCTTATAAATGCAGTCATTAGTGCCACCCCTTTATATACTCTCTTTGTTCAAGATGCCTGAGAAAGTGAGAAAAAAAAATGATAAAATTAGGTCTAGATTCTTATGGCAGGATAATATAGAAGGTAGGAAGAGGTATGCTCTTGTGAATTGGCAAAAAGTTTGTATGCCTAAAAAGATGGATGGCATGGGTGTCCTTGATTTAGTTTGTATGAACAAGGCATTTCTTCTTAAGTGGTGGTGGAAGCTTTACGATAATTCTTATGTAGCTGAATGGAAGTCTCTTATTAGGCACAAGTACTTTAATAATAGTATAGGTATAAAGGAATACTTTCAGTTAAGGAAATAGGTGCTATTTCTTGTACTTTTAATGTAGGTAATGGTAAAAGTATTTCTTTTTGGCAGGACATTTGGTATAACAATTGTTCTCTAGCTACTTTTTTCTTCTTCCTTTATAATCTGTGTACTAACAAAAATTGCACACTTGAAAAAGTCACTTCAAATGGAAATATTTTGCAATTTAATAAAACTTTGACGGGAGTTTTAGCTCAAGAATTTTATTCTCTGCTGACTATAATACATCAAATTCATCTCACACACAGTGAAGACACTATCTCTTGGAGATGGGGGCCCAAAGGAGTGTAGCTTGTGTTTTCTTTAGGAGACACTATCTCAGGAGAAGTCGATACTACTACCTCATCAGAAGATTTTAGCTTTTCTTTACAACCTTAATGGAGTTGTGGATGTGTAGTGTGATGTGCTTTTTGAGACATTTAGTTGGTTGCTGTACTTTTTGAGGTTATTATAGTCTTAGAACGTTAGTTGCTTTATCTTGCTTGATTCAGAGAAGTGTTATAGTTTGTTGCTGCGTTTTAGTTAATTGTTAATCCTCGGCTGTGGATGATCAGTGCGAGGTATTTAACTCTTGTGTCGTTGGTAGTATTTTGTATTTCTGTTTCATTTCATAAAAATGAAATTAGGTGGCGCTCTCACTTTTTTTAAAAAAAAAAAACAAATTTAATTGTATGATTCGCTGTTCTTAAAATTAAAATATGAAACGAGAAAATATTCTATAGGATTGGATTTTGTCAAAATTGAATTTTATACATACTAATATTATTCTTTAGGCCTATATAATGTATTGGACGATAAAAGTGGAGAAACGTTTGCTGGCGCAAAGTAGGAGTGACATATTTGTATTTTTGGAGAGTTAAAAAAGATCTAGTGTCCTTTTGAAAATTTGGGTTGTCCACGGGTCTGCTTCAAGCAATTCCGGCGAATATTAGGTTCCCATTTTCCAAAAAGTTAGTTTCGCAGTTTTGTTTTCTTACTTTTGTTTTTAGTTCACGAAATGTTTTCCCATATGGTACGAGTGTGACAGTGTGACCCCAATACATACGATACGGACAAGTGACCCGATATGACACCAGTATGAAAATTGGCCCCAAATCTTTGTTGAGACATGGTAAAGTTGGTGCGGTTCAAAAAACAATACGATTTCGACATCTACCGTAATATGTGAACACGAATTTTATTTTTTATTTTGCTTATTTTAACAAAAATTAATATTTAAAACTTAATTCGTTATGTAATATTAGATTTTATAAAAATTTTAATAAAAATTTAAAGGTAATAAAAAAATCAATTATTACATTATTATAATTTTTTCTATTTGTATTTTTTTAAATTTTTTTAATATTTTTTATAAAAAAATCTAACACATCTAACATGACATATCAACATGACACGACATAACATACTAGCCATGTCATACCATCATACATGTCGTGTTATATCTTTTTACCACTCGACACGATACGGCACGCATCATGACTCAATAAAATTGTATTTGACATAACTCGATGCGACAGAAGATTAGAAAACTCTACGAAACACTCTTGATATTTTATAGGACAAAGTGTTAATTAGCTTTATATGCGAAGTCTTTTAAAAATGAAATACTGAAAGGACAAAAAATAATAAATACAATACAATATGAGATGTAAGAAATTTAGAAGAAAAAAAAAATCAGTGACCAATAAAAATTCTGGCCCTCCTAGACTTTATTATAAGAAGGGGATTGTAAATACAAAATAGAGAAAATAATATATGTAGTATAATATGATGCAATTTGTATCAAGAAAAAATAATCTTCTTCTTATTAAAAAAGAAGAGGAGGGTTCTAGTGCCACAAGTTTTTGGTGCCACAAATGCTACAACTTATTTTTTTTCATTAATATTTCAAAATTTTAAAAATCAGTTTTCAAATCCAAATCGTTGATCTTGTTCAATTTTATAAACGATGCATTTCTATATAATTTTTATAAATTTTGAAGTTTATTTGATATTCGAACAAGAGACCAAAACATGAACGAATTTTGTTAATTATCTTAATCTTAAATACTTCAATTTCAAGTCAGGGGTTTACTGTTCAATTATCTGGGCCGTCCAATTTTTTCCTCCTTCGATCTACGCCGCTCATCTGCGTTTGTTCCTTTGCCATCGTTCTTTTGTTGTTGTTGCGTGTGATCTCCTGTGTGTCTCAGTGCTTTACCTCTTTTTCCTATGAGTTGTACTAAAAGAGATACCGAGAAATTCATAGAGAAAATGATAAAACTTTTCACGTGCTGGGCCACACCGTCTACGTGGAGCTGGATCACACAGGCCAAAGAAGAGGACGGCGAGAAAAGGAATGTGGTGTATGTGATCCAGTTCCAATCCACTTATTTTGTTTCCATCACATGCCCTGTTTCTCTCGGCTCTTCTCGATGCATCTTCTCCTTTCCTCAACAATTACAAACGAAAGAAAAAAAAAAAAAAAAAAAGCAAGAGAGGAGCGATTGGGCAAGAAAGAGAGCATTGTCGTCGGCGGCTGGGGAGAGGAGGCGATTGGATGACTCGAGGAGCGATTGTTGCTTCAGTTTGTTCTCCGATCGCTGTTCAGTTCTTTCGTCTTTCGATCTCTACGCTCAGGTCTCAGTAACTCCTTTTACAAGCAAAATCATGGTGCTTTCCTCAGTCCCCAACGCGAAACCGTGATGGTTTCCTCTGTAGACCTTCCTTTCGCTTTCCATGGACCGATCACTCACGTGGAAACCCTAGCTTTGCGATCTCCTGCTTCGTCTGGCATTTTTCCTTCCTATTCCAGATGAGTGCTCTTTTTATCCATTCCACCTCATACTCTTCTCTCTCTCTTCCTAAAATGTTTTCGGATCTGAGTTTTCCTTTGTGATTTTTAGATCCGAGTTTTCCATTGTGTATTTTGCACCGACCAAGCTCCCAAAGGTATGTGCTTGGACTGCTTCTGAAAAACATCTCAAATTATATGTTAATTGTTTGCTCTCCTAATATTTTTAAAATGATTTGATTGTCAAATTAATGACGTGGTTTGTGCACATGCCAGTTCTTTGGCACTGGAGTTTACCCAACAGTACCCAACAGCTGCAGTCTTTTGCAGTATATTAGTTTCAGATTGACTATTCATACCCAGGTTTTGAATTTGTCGTCAGTTCTTACAGAATCTTGGGCAATTTCACCTATCTCCTCATAAAATTACAATTACCTTAAAAAAAATGCAAATAAATTTTTCTAACTGTTAGTGTCAGAATTATTTCACATATGCCCTCAACATGTCAATTTAATTTAGCATTGAACTTTTGGGGTTTTTCGTTCACCAGATCTCATGCCAGCATTGTAGCACAGCTACAAGAGCAAGATGAAAAATAGCCAAAACAATTTACAAAATCGATTTGTAGCTGTCAAAAAGTAGTTCTTACTTATGAGGCTCAACTTTTGCTTTCAGTATATTATGGAGGCTCAACTTTTGCCACCTTCCAACTATGTAAGTGATTTTGCATCAAAATATTTAAACCTTTCTGTTTCAATTCAGGTTATTGAGGAAGATGTAATTATGTTCATAATCCAACAATATAGAATCATCTAATGGATGATTCTTAGATTTTGTGCACATAAGGCTAAAGATCTGATGCTTACTATTTCACATGTGTTCTGGAAGTCAATGAGATGGGATCATAAGTTCTGAATTATTAACATATTTTTTTTAATCAAAATAGCAAATTGTTTCGGTCCCAATTTATTTAATTTACTTCTATATCCAAATTACGTTTGAATGATGTGGAATACTTTTCTAGATAGCATATGTATTATTGGTTGGCTAATTTAGATTTGCTGCATCAATCCTTTTGTCCAAGTAATTAGCCATTCATTCATAATTGTTTAGTTATTCATAGTTGGCTACTGTAGCTCCTATGCTCTGAACTGTAGCGTTGTCAAGGTGAAGTGCAAAATGAAAAATTCACTCTATGCCCCGAAAATAGCACCAATTAGAAATTAGTTTCTTTACCAAAAGGAATCCTATCGATATGAATAGCAGGAACAAGGCTCGGTTAATTTTTCTTATGCTATCCATTTTGTTTACATTTTATAACTTTTTTTTTTCTTGGATGGGAGCATTCTGTCAAAGTTCAAATATAATCTAATTGGAGCTATTTTTTCTTATACCATCCATGCAAGTGAAAATAAAAAATTGGACAAAAAAAATAAATATGCTTCTAGCATACTCTGAAGGATGCTAAATGATAGAAATTACGAAAAAATGTTGCGATTATTTGACGGGTTTTCATTCTTCGATTATTACACATAGTGATGTTTATGTATAGGTGCACTTAGTTGTGATTACAGTAATGTTGTTTTCTTATTCTGGTATTTAGTTTTGTTTAGTATCCTAAAATTTCTCAATTACTATTAAAAATAGCTTTTCTCTTCTAAACATGTAGTAGTAATGAAAGGTCATTTGTACAAAATGAGGGCCAAAACAGGCAGTAAAGAATATGGATTTTAGTCAAGTAATTGCCTATTCAATCCTTACTTTACTTACTATTCTCTCTTAGCAATGTTACTAATAAGGATCGTACATATAGTTTTATTAATGCGTAGAAGTACAAATGATAATCAGCCATTTTAGGATCGATTTTTGTCTTAAAGATGAAATACGCCTTGAGAAAAGGATATCGATTTTACATAGAAATCTTCAACGGTTCAACCTTCTTCGGTTTCTGCTTGGTCTTCTTTAGTTCAAACTTCTTTATTTGCTTTAATATGTTTGTACAGCTACTATGGAAGTTCAAGCATATGTATAGTCGTAAAATCTGTCAGAATAATTGCTTCTCTCTTGGCCAGTGCATGCAACTTAGGTCCTCAGAAGAGTTCAGTAGCAGAACTATGCCACCTTTTCTTTGTATAAAAATGCATATGAAGGATAGAATGAGACATGCTTGCCACTAGAAGTATTGTTTATAAATATTTTTTTACTTCTCTTTATAGGCCATTCTTATTGTTCTTTCTCTGCTATTTTCATTTGATGGAGAAGACATCTGGAATCCAAGAGCGTGATGAGTCATATGGGGAACAACTGTGCCTAAGTGATGCAGATTCTCACTCTTAGTCCAGCATAGGTATGTTGCTTTTTCTTTTGCTTGGTTTCATTCTTTTGTTTAAATGTTTCAGTTATTTGTTAGTCCTTTTTTGCTCTGAAACAACCAAGACAACATTTTAGTGAGGTCGATGCAATCTTTTTAGATTCATATTGAAGGGTGTCACTGTTGCCTCATGCATATAAGAAATTTATATTATTGACATCTTTCAAATGTTTTGTTTTGTTGCCTACTTATTTTTCTTTTTCTTTGCGGTTTCGGTGATTAGTCACACAAAAGAGAGACGCACCCTTGATTGCTTCTCTTTTATTTGATTTAAATCATTGTGGCATATATTGCAGTGCTCCGCAATCAAACATGAGAGTTATGATGAAGAGTTTCTTCTTCTTCTCAATTTGGTAATTATTACTGTTGATTTAAAATTTTTTCGCTAAAAAGAATTGAGGTAGAAACCTACATTCAAGCTTCGTTTCCATTTTACCGAGTAGAAAAAACTTTGTTTGTTGCTGCTCCACAATCCATTGAGTTCTTTGTTAACAATCTTTGTAAATTAAATGATGGTGGAGCATTTGATATGAACAAAAGTGATGAACAAACTTCTGACCTTAGTTTTGCTATGCTTTGTTCAAATTGCCCTTCTTGTTTAATAAATGCGGTGGTCTAATTTGGTTGTGAAAGACATTGACTTTGATTATTATAACATAATTTTTTATTTTTGACATCTGCAGCACTTGGCGCAAAGTACAGGCTGCAAGCTCAGAAAAAAGACAAAAGAAACTTTTGAGACATTCTCTTTCAGTATGGATTGAATAATATTATATTTTCTATTTAAATTAGTTTTCTATCAAATTTAGCCAACTAAAAAAGTATTGAGTACAAATTAAAATAAAGCTTTTATCGCGCGAAGCGCGATACTATAGCTAGTAACATATTAATTTTTATACATTCATGTATTAGCCTCTTGGTTGATTAATAATAGACAGTAACGTGACAGCACTTTATTAACAAACAAATTAAAAGTTCACGAAGCAAGCAAAATTTCTCAATAATTGTTAGACAGCTTTTTACAAAAAGGTACAACTAATTACGGTTTTCTAGTGGAGAAACGACCCAGATTGTGGCTGACAATGTTTATCTGTTCTAGCTCAAGCGTCAGCAGTGACGGTAGCAATCACAAATGCATGACTAATTAAGTGATGAGGTTGGAATTGGATATAATGCCACAACGGTATTTTACAATTTGATTAATTCTCGATTTTATAATACAACATTTACATGGAGTAATTTGATGGATTATATGGACGGTAAATTTATATTTGTAGCATTTGAGTTTAAGTTCGGTTTTTGAGCATTTTGCATTAAATAAGGTGTAAGTAATAATTTCTCAAGCAAGAATATGTTGATCGATAACATAGGCCAACGCAGTTCAATTAATTAATTATACGCTAAGTGAAATTTGTTTGGTTTTACACTCTATTGAGTTGCAATCTTTTTGTAACTTTTTTTTCATATATTTAAGCTTTCAATCTTTCAAAAAAAAAAAAAAAAAAAAACCTTTCTCATCTACCAATTGGTGCGAGGCGGAAAATCAAAAGAATCAAAAGTCAAAAAGAAAAACTATTAAAGGCCGTTACACCAACTCATTGTTCCTCGCTACAGTCTTAATAACTACAGTAACGCATCTTGATTGTTCGTCTATTCAGCCAATCCACTACGCTAGGTTGGCTTCTCCGATTTGCTCCTAGTCCAGCCAATGCACTAAGCTAGGTTTGCCCCTTGCTTTGTTTCTGCTGCGTATGCATAAAGTCAAATGGGCAATGCCCCACGTGACGTGATGAACGGTATAATAACACCATTTATATTATTATTATTATATTATATTTTTTGAAATTTACCCATACCCATTTGTAGTTTGTCATTTAGTGTAATAAATTGGATTGCCAATAGCACATGTCGCCAATAGCACATGTCGCACAACTGTGCCTCATTTATCAACCTAGATTATGGATGTGTTTGTTACGGGTTGAATAAGAATAAGGCTTATTCGGGATGAAACCAAACGTGTTTTAAATAAGTCTTATTCCGAATAAGGACTTATTCAACTCCTTATTCTAATTCTACATATTTGTTGGAACAAAAGTGAATAAGAGGAGAGAGGAGAGAGGAGAGAGAAAAGCTTATTCAATCCCTATTCCAACCGGTGCCAAAGAAAAGATGTAACTTTTAGACGTGGGACTAAAGAAAAGATATAAAACCGGATAAGCAAATATTACCATTTCTTTATCATCTCCGCTGCATCCAAAATGCATAGATCCATTTCAGATTTTATAAAAAATTATATTTTAGTGTTTTAATTATTCGAGAGCCTTCGGAAATTCATTTTGAAATAAAACTTGATATACACGTTGACAAAAATATAAAGAATTTGGGAGTGTAAAATGTTCATATTCTTTAGTTCAAAAGTATTTTATATAATTTTTGAAGTCACATAATATTTTTTTTTATAATTTAAAAAATATATTTAGATTTTTAATATATATATCGCCGTACTCGTACCGGAAATTTTTTTAAATTTTCGTTCCGCCGTACCCGTACCGTACCCATGCAACATAGCTTTCTTTCAATGGTTTCTTTTTTTTGTTTTTAATTTTGTCTCTCATTTCTGTGAGCTCTCACCATCTCACACTCATTATCTAATTAACAAAACTTGGCATATATTAAATACCATACACCATTAGATAATGATAATCCCAAATGTCAAAACAATTAAAGAACATGCCTATTTAAAATATTACATGGTCCAGATTTTAAAGATTCAATGGTCAAATTTTTTAGGAAAATTTTAGAAGCAACCGTTGTTCCTTTCGGTTGGAAAATGTCAACTTTAATATATGTTGAATGGCTGAAAGTTCTCTTGAATTATAATTTCAAAATATAATTAATAGCCTTTTATCTGAAAACAAGAATGCACATAATAATAAAGTAGAATATGCAATACAACTACTTAAAAATGGATCCAAATTCAATTTTCTTTCCATTCACATGTTTTTAATTTCAATCTTTTAGGTCCTGTTTGGATTGCCAAAAAGAAGACATATTCCGAAAAGAATCATTCTTCCATGAATAAATTTGAACCAAACAGCGTGGGAAGACTTCGGAAGAAGAATTTATTTCGAGAACTCTTCCGGCTACATGCTGGAAAAAGCATTTTGGAAAAAAGAAGAGCGAATAAAATATTCTTTTTTTTTGTTGTCCGTGTCATTTTTTGTATTCATTGTAACTATGGTCACTTATATATATACAGGTGTGTTTGGATGCGCAAGAATAAGGAATGGGATAAGAATAAATTTCAAATTTTTTATTTTTGTGTAATCCAAACAACACAAGAATAAGTAATTTGGGCCATTATCTATATTCTAACAAAATCATGAAATTAGAATAATAAATTTGGACAAGCACGCGTTTCGAGATCCTTATTCTTATTCCTTATTCAACATCTCATCCAAACAACCCTGGCCCCTTAAGAGAGAAGCATACACCGCACGAATATTTTTTTTTTGCTAGTGCACTTTTCATTCTAAGGGTCTGCTCGAAAAGAGTCTTATTAATAGAACAGAGAGGAGAGTAGCGGAAAGTTTGTCCGGATTTTGTTACTCCCAAATCGAGGTAGACTTTGAGAATAAACTCTTCAGTCTTCACAAAATCACGGTATCTCTTACCCCCTCTTCTATTTCTTTCCATCCTCAAACTTCTCATCTGCAGCAATTAACTTTTCGGACAGAGTAAAGTCTCTGTTACTCTCCTTTCCTCTCCCTCCGATTTGAGTCTCTTGAGCAGATCCTAAGTCTCGGACGGACCCACATGCCCCATGTTCGATAAACTGTTCAAATACCCCACAATAATTTTTTATATTTATCCATTAGCAATATTTTGTATTTTTTTATTATGTATTTTTTATTATTACTCAATAATTATGCTTGTAATTGTTTATTGAATAAAGGCCTCATGGGATGAAGCAAATAATAATCATGAAATTTAATCATGATTACTATTTTTCAAAGGTTATCAATGATTGAATAAAAAGATGAAAGTAAAAGTTAATTGAAACCAGAATAAATAATAGATGCTATTGTTAATTTTAAGCAAATCTGAACGAGTCAAAATTAATTAATATTATAATATTATTACGATATAATAATATTAATTACTTTTATAGTTTTATATTATTATTATTACTTACTTTATTAGTATTAAATAATAATAATACTTACTTTTCATACAACTATTATTATTGTCAATTGTTTTATTATAATAATAATATTATTTTATTATAATAAATAAGGAAAGAATAATAAATCAGATATTGATTGGAAAATTAAAAAATGATTATTTTATTTTTGTTTTCCATTTTTATTCTGAACTCATCATCCAAATAACTTTTAAAAAAAAAAAAATAAATAACATCGGTCTCCTCTTAGGCTCTTCTTAATTTTCTTCCCAAAAATTTTATTGCTTGCTTATTCCCAAACCATCCTAACACACTTTTAATTAAATATTTAACTTCTCTTCTATTCAGTTCCTACTTCCTAGTTTACCCTACGTTCTTCCAGATCTCTAAGGAACTGGGCAAATGCTTGGGAAGAAGACCCGCCTTCACTGAACGCTTCGGCAGCCTTCTCCTTGACTGCAGCCATGCGCTTTTTCAGGACCTTCCCTCCGTCAGACTCCATTAGCCACCTCACCTTTGTTTCCACCTCTTCAGCCTGTACCAACCCTTCGTCGTACCCATCCATCACAGCAGCAATTTTTATCTCCTCCACCAGGATGACCTTGTTTAATCGCTGCTCGGCATACAGTGGCCAACATATCACAGGCACTCCGTAAGTGATTGCTTCCAGTATAGAATTCCACCCGCAATGGCTCACAAAACCACCCACCGCCTCGTGTTGTAGCACCTGAGCCTGAGGAGCCCATGATTTCACAACCATGCCACGATCTTTGGTCCGATCAAGGAACCCTTCCGGTAAGATACTATCCAAATTGAGCTCGGACTGTGTCTCAATAAGTTTGTTCGGGTCATCTAGAAACTTCACGACCCAGAGGAACCTCTGATGGCTATTCTCTAGTCCAATAGCAAGTTGTTTAATCTGCTCTGGTAAGAAAGCACCCATGCTGCCGAAGCAGAGGAATATGACACTTCCTTTCGGTTGGGAATCAAGCCATGTGAGGCACTCATGTTTTGGCTCACTGCTGTTGTCACCTTGAGTGATCAATGGTCCTATGCAATAAACCGGTGGCACCTTGCAGCCCCAAACCCCAGATCTCAGTGCCATCACGGCTTTCGATTCAAGTTCCTCAAAGGTGTTGACGAGTATTCCATCAGCTTCAAAATTTCGAGGCCAATTCACTATGCGCGTTTTGTAGGATTCACTTGATCGGTCAAGAACGTTAGAAGGCATATCAGTTGCCGGCACCGGTGGAAGACCTGGTATGTTAATCGGCGTTCTTCCCATGTCCTTGAAAGAGGTCGTGATAGTTTTGTCAAGAATTGTGACCTGTAAGATGGTGGCGAGAACAGAGGCACCAGAAGACATTAAGAAGTAGGTCGGGATACCCAATTTGTTGGTGACATCAAGGGCTGCAGTGCAAAATATATCAAGCACGACTCCATGAAGGGAGGCGGTTTTCGAAATGGAAACTAAGAAGTCAAGGAGATTTGAGTTGCCTCCACGAAGGATGTCGAACATCCTGCTGAAAGGGTTATGGCTAATTTCAGCTGGGATGGGGATGGTGGGAAGGAGATGGAATGATATCGAGGGGTTAGCCGAGGCGAAGCTAGAGATGGCTTTTGCGCTAGAGCCCAATGACGGTGGTGGATCAACGGTGACGATTGTGACAGCGAGGTTGTGGCGAAGGAAGAGCTTTGCAAGTGCCACCATCGGCGCCAGGTGCCCGACGCCCATCCCGGCATACAGCACCACCGTGTCCTTCATCCTGCCTCCCTTCCTCTCTCTCTCTCTCTCTCTCTCTCTATCCTCTCTGACTCTGAGGCTATGACTAATGACTATGACTCTATGAGCGACCATGTTCTACCACCAACAGGTAGGCTGTAGGCGAATTAAATGAATCATTATTTTACTTGTAGGAAAAATTCTACATGTGCGAATTAAATGAATTCTGGAAGTGCGAATTAAATGAATCATTATTTTACTTGTAGGAAAAATTCTACACGTCAAACATTTGATTGCACAACTTGATTTTTTTTTGCAATTAACTATAATATAAATTTTTCTACAATATTGGCAAAACGAAAGATCTATATTTTGACACATAATAGATTAACCCAAAAAATGTATGTTTCACTGTTTTTTAAATTAAAATATGAAACGAGAAAAAAAAATTTAAAGGATTGGAATTTGTCAAAATTGAATTTTATACATATTAAAAATATTCTTTGGGCCAATATTAAAAATTTATATGTACGACAATGAAATATATAATGTCTAATCAAGCTTTTAAAAAATTTAGTTTTATCCATTTTATCACCATTTTATGTAGATTTTTGTTTATATAGCACAACTGTGTTATCCGTTTTATCGTTGCAAAATCATTTTTTCGTCGTTTTATCACCGGTAAAAGCTAAATAATCACCAACCTCTAAACCACACAAATCACATTTTAAAACCTTGCGTCTAATATAGACATATTACAATAATAATTTTTAAATAAACAACTCTAAAATAATGTCACATAAATAAACTTGAGGAATCAAATATCATTATAATAACAACAAAAGATTCAGAATAATATATGCAATATACAAAATAATAATCCAAGAGTCAAGAATCATTCATCTCAGAATCTCCTATTCAATTATAAATTTTATCTTAATAAGATTCATTGCAAAGGAAAAAAAAAGACGATTCGTCAGGAACGAATACGACATGGGTCTGTGTGTGATAATTTAGGAGTCGTTACGGAATTCAAATTAAACATGACATATCCACCTGAGTCCCTTAAAATTTTGAGATGGATCCTAATTTCTTTGAATTTTTTTTTTATTTACAAACATATCAAGTGTCAAGTAAATTTTTTATTTTCAGGTGGGTCCATGAACCCACCAAACATAACGTCGCTTCGGCATTGAATCTGTATCAATACTTTTCGTTAAATGGAAGTCTACCTCAGATTATTTTTCCTAAAAAAAAATAAAAAAAAAAGCACCGGATCGTATTTATTTGGATTTACCATTAGGAGTTTTTCACGCGGACAATATTTGCAGTGCGTCTAATCTAGAAGATATAACAAACAAAAAAGAAATTTAATGCTTGTTTGATTATTGTTGTTTCAATTTCGTCAGCTCTGATTGTCAGAATTATTAGTAACTATTCGCTATTAAAATGTTATTCGTACGCACATTATGCAAAATGTGACTAAAATATGAAAAAGAATTGTAATTAATCATTGAAGTATATATCAATAGTTGATATAGTAAAGAAATGACCATTAATATACGCGGTGTCTCACTCAGCGGTCAATATTAGTCATCATTCTTGGCTACTGAACATTTGTTTCAATTATTTATGTCCACAGAAGATCGAATCCTTATCTCGTGCCGCTCAGCAATCTGAGCCGTTCGATCTGATCTCAACGGTTAGATTTTTTCAGACCTTACAATCCGGTTACATGTACGGAACACCCATCATCATTAGATTTAATCTGAACGGCTCAAATTACGCGTTGCACGGTGCCGCACGGCACTAGATTTGATTTCCAGAAGATCAAACCGCACAAACACCAATCACATGGCAGGTCCCACGTGGTTTATCATGACTTTTTTCCCAACCCATCCAGAATTTAAGTATCATCATTTTCAAAAAAAAAAAAAAAATTGAAGTATCATTGATTGTCAAATGTCAAGTGTGGATTGGACCACAGTCATCTGTGCCTTTGGATAAGGCTCTTTGAGGGAAGAAGATTCTTCCGGAAGAAATGTTTCATCTAAACAAGTAGGAATAAGACAAGTAAGAAGAGTTCTTCTTAGTAGAAGAGTTTTTTCTACCTTTTAGTTGGAATAAGGTTTGGGAAGAAAAAAGTTCAATAAAATATAAATTTCCATATGCACTTGACCAATAAATAACAAGATTTGGGAAAGCTATTATTTTTTATTCTTCTACCTTTTTTTTGTTTTTCCCATTCATTCGCAGCACCTACATCCTTTTTGTTATTTTTTTTTCTTGTTACTTTTATGTTTTCCTTTCATAGGAGTATTTAATATTAATATATTATTATTACCATATAATAATAATATTATTAATATTTTAATATAATGTTATTATTATACTATATTATTATTATTATATCGAAATATTAATTATTTTTTATAAAAGTATTATAATTATAATATTAATTATTTTTTAATTTTATTATAATAATAATATTATTATTACTTATTTTATTTTTCTTATTATTAGTATTAAATGTAAAAATAATTAGTTTATTTTATAATATCAAACATTAAAATAAAAAAAAGATTAATAAATTAGAAATTGGTTGTAAAAAATAAAATAAACAATTAATTTATTCTTTCCTTAATTTTTATTCTCAAATCACCATGCAAAAATGGTATATTTTATGGGCTAATGGCAAAATTAATAAACTGGCCTAATCATTTACTTAAAATTAATATTAAAAAATATTAACATTAATCTAAGTAAATGATAAATATTATATTTTCTCGGCTAAGGAATAAACTACAACGATAAAAAGGACAAATGAATAAACTACAACTAGATAAAAAAGAAATGATTATTTTATTTCATCTCTTCTATCTTCTTCTTAACTCGCCATCCAAATAACATTTCTTCTTCCCAGAATAACACTCTTCCTACTCTTCTCGGAATAACACTCTTCCTAATTTTTCTTCCATGAAGAGTTCCTCCTTGCTTATTTCCAAACCATCCAAATACACCCATCTAGAAAAACAACAAAAACCAAAGAAGGAAAAAAAATACTAATAAATCATTGCAGGTCTTAACTTTCGTTAGGAAAAAGAGAGTTTACCCTGAAAGTTTGGCCGCTTGCGCGATTTATTTTTATTTTTAATATTTTTATGTTGGTCTTAGTATTATACTGCTATTTTTTGTTTGTTGAAAAATATATGAACAATAAAAGAAAACAAAAAGTTATTTGACGAGATTTGGCACAAAATATTGTATTATCTTGTTAATTATTTGAGTATCTTTTAAAATTCATTTGGACATGACTTTTTATATGCATACAAATAAAAATGAAAAGAATCCATTAAGATAAACTTTCTCAATTATAGACTTTCAAAATATTTTCAAAATATATTTCTACATATTTCTACATCTCATAATATTTTATTTTTGTAATTTAAGAAATGTATTAAAGTTTTTGGATGTTCGAGGGCTTTCCCAAATTTGTTTGTTCAAAAAAGTTTACGTACGTAATCACAACATTATAGAGTAGGGGTGCAGCTCTATTTTTCAATTGTTCATGCTATGAGATGTCCAAACTCCTCCAACACATGCTTCATGTTCTAAGAAGTGTCCAAAATCGAAGAGACCATTGAATAGCAGTACCAACATGCTCATAGAAGCTATCAAGACTTTCTCTGTGATGTTATAGGAACATGTTATGACTCAATAATGAGGAAAAATTATGTAGCCTAGGATGCTATGTCCTGAAACTGAGGCTATACTTGTGTGATATTGGGTTGTTTGATATATATGCATCATGTAGTTAGGGCTGTCAAACGTGCGAAACGGAAGCGGAACAGGGGTGTTCCGTTTCTGTTTCGTTTCTGGTAACGTAAGAGAATTTCATTCCGTTTCCTTTCCGTTTCGTAAAACGGAACAGTTTTCCGTTTCGTTAGCTGTTCCGTTCTCCATTTTTCCACTGATTTCAGCCATTTTCCATTGATTTCAACACAGTTTTTGGTAAACGGAACACTTACGTTTACCAGCACCTGTTCCGTTTCCGTTCCGTTTTCAGAAACGAAACTGAAAACCTCTTCCGTTAGCTGTTCCGTTCGGACGGAACGGAACGGAAACGTGCGAAACGGCACACTTTTGACAGCCCTACATGTAGTATGCATACATGTATAATTGTGTCTTTGTTCATTGTTAAGTGCATGCTAGATGCATAAAAGTGGCTAGCTGATGAAAAAAAAGTAAAGTTTATATATAGATATTCCTTATGTGCAAATACTGTGCATATTTGCATACTAGCTATTATACATGTTTTATTATGATGAATTGTGCATCTAGAAAGAAATAAAGAGAAACTATAAAATATGTGGGCTTTGGTTGCTTGATATATGCATAGATAATGTTGGCTGTTTGGTATATTTGAAGTGTTGAATTAATGCTTGTACATATAAGTGAGTTATATCTAGGGGTGAAAACAAAGCTGATAATATCTGCTCGATCCGATTTGTATTCGTATTCGAAAAATAACCGATTTGGATAGTACTATTCGTATCTGAAATGATATGGATGCAGATTCACATTTTTATAAACGGATACGAATATGGATATAGAAAACAATGAGTGCGGATAAAGATGCGGATGCATAATTGGTAATTACTACTTAGACCCAATAAATTAGTCTAATTACAATTAGTTGAATTTTTAAGGATATGATGAGATAAATCTGATTTAAAATAGAATGGATATTATGGCAAATAGTCACACATTCTGATCTCGCAACAATTAAATAATAAATCTCTGATTTATGTTTTTCTGAGTTTACATTATTTCGAACTTTTGATTTCTGTCTGTTAATAATCTGATTCTGTTATGATCTCGATATTAAAATTTATAACAAAAATAATTAAGTTGATTCTTATAATTATGCAAGTAATTAATAATCATTTAACAATAATAAAAAAAAAGAGGACTTAGAACCAAATCATTAGTCATATAACCGTTAGGGAACCAAAACTACGTTAAATAATACGGTTCACCCATCGGATTAAAGGAAACCATTAAATTTGTATTAACGGATCTTGATCTGTAAACTATGAACAGGATCAGACTCGGAAGACGTGAAGAACAACTTTGAAGGTGCAGAATTACGCGATTTTTCTGTTACAACTAGAAATTTGATATTTTTAAGTTCATGCATAGCATGTTGAGTAAACTTTGACGGTGCATTCTATTCTTTCATATAGACATAGAAGCCCTAAATAAACAAATTATATGTTGAATGAATGTCCAATTGATAAGTTGAATCTGTTAAGTCTAACGTAGTAAACTGTTTAACTAATAAATTGGATAGTCAGACATAAAAAGGAATCAAATGGTTTTAATAAACGGGATTCTATCATGCGACTTTATTTGTGATAGAAGAATCTGACTCAAAATACGGAACCATTCAAACTCAGTCTGCATAGCATAACTTATGAATTATTGTTAACGATCACTCTCCGGTGATTGGTTTGGCCACCGACCCAGTGAGGAGTTTAGTGCTATTATTACTAGGTATTCCCTCTGTCTAATATGTACCATACGGTAAAAATTTATGATTTTGGGAAGAGTTCTCTCTATGTTTGTCTAGCCTTGAGAACTTGAGTGTAAGTTATCTAATATGACTGTTATGTGGTTATCCCTAATTTGTTTTTGTTGCACATTGCATATATTGCAACATGCCGGTTATAGGCCCATTCCGATTGGTGCCAACAATATTATTATGTTTCTGCTATCTGATTATGTGAAATAACAAAGTATTATTTATTATTGTTATTCGAATGAAAATTTTGATGCTCGGATTCGTACAGCGATCCGCGTACTGAAACTAAAATCCACACTGAGATTTATTCTCATCCAAACATTTGTTTTGCATGTTCATCAATGGTTGGAGGTTTAAAAAATGGCGTAGGCTTACCGGGCCTCGTGCGATAGCTACCATAGAATGTTATTTTCTTAAGTTAAGTGTACATATTCCAAACCTTCATTGCGGTGCCACTATATTACTGAGTTTGGCTTATAGCCGATAATGGCCCATTAACATTATTTATATAAAATTGAATTAAATTATCTACTGATATAATATAAATTGATTATCTTTTACTGGTTTTTCCCCCCCTTTAGAAGTGACATACATCTAACAATCTAGACAAGGAAAAGCCAGTGCACTAGAACTAAAGCGATTCAAAATGCTGAAAATGAAAAGCATTCAACATTTGGACATATTGGTTCGACTATATTTTTTTCTTCGATCATAATGTAACACAATCACAACTGCTACACCAGCAATCAATACCAGCACATTGCGATGATGTTTTCTTAGTGCAAACATTCTAAAAATTCAATAAAAGCACCAAAGGAAGACCCCCCTTCTTCCATGGCCTTAATTGCACTTTCCTTCACCGCCATCATTCTATTTTTGAGATCCATGGCTTCATCTGACTCAATGATCCATCTTACTTTTGCCTCTATTTCGTCTGCCCGCACGAAACCTTCCTCGTACCCCTTCAACTCGACGCCAATCTTCATCTCTACCACCGAGAACACCTTATTCATCTTCTGCTCTGCATACAATGGCCAACATATCATCGGTACCCCAAAATTCACTGCCTCCAGTGTCGAATTCCAGCCACAGTGGCTCACAAAACCACCAACCGTCTCATGTTTTAAAATCTCCACTTGTGGAACCCACTCTTTTACAATCATGCCCCAATCTTTGGTCCTGTTCAAGAAACCTTCTGGCAACAGTATATCTAGATCTGGCTCAGCAGTTGGCTCGACAACTTTGGCTGGGTTGACTGTTGATGGCGGACTCCGTATGACCCACAAAAATCTCTGACCACTGTTCTCTAAACCATTTGCGATCTCCTTGAGTTGCTCTATGGGGAAAGAACCCAAACTCCCGAAGCACAGGAATACGACACTCTTCTTCGGTTGTGCATCAAGCCACGATAGACACGGATGCCGCTCTTCTTTCTGTTCTTCATAAACAATGACCGGGCCAATATAGTAAATAGATGGTGTAGTACTGTTTGGCAAACAGAACCCATCTTTCAAAGCTCTCACAGCTCGAGGCTCCAGCGACTCAAATGAGTTAACAAGTATTCCCTTCCCCTCTGCCCATCGATTAATCATGTACATACAAAGTTTATACTGCTCTGACGTTGGATCAAAAAGTTCGTTTGGGAGGTGCGACGCCAGCAAGGGTGGGACACCCGAGAATTGCATTATTGTTGTACCAATATCCCCGACAGGGTGCGCGGGGAGATATGTCGGAAGTTGAAAAAATATAGACAAGGTTGAAGCACTGCATGTGAACAAAAAATAAGCTGGTATGCCTAGCTCAGATGCGATGGTTACTGCATGGACACAAAATATATCAAGAACTATGGCAGAGATGGGTGAGATATCGGACTGCTTTATAAGGAAGGTGCGGAGACCATCGTTGTAGCCTTTTAGCGTGTTTAATATGTTGACAAATGGTACAGGATGGGGGGTTGGAGGGATTTGCGGTAAGATGTGAAACGAAATGCTTGGATTGGAGTTGGAATATTTTGATACCAAGTCTGGAGCTGGTCCTCCAGTTATCACCGGTATGATGACTGAGATACCGTGGCGAACAAATTTCTTGGCTAGTTCCACCATAGGCCTAAGGTGGCCTGCACCCATGGAGGGATACAAAACTACCTTTTTGGCCTTCATTCTTTTGTTGGAATGTTGAGAGAGTTTTTGTGTAGGAAAATGCGAATAACTGGATGGTGCGTGTGAGGCTAGCCTGGAAGGCTGGGGACCTTCTCTAATATATATATAGCTTGTAACTTGTTGTGGCCAAGAAGGCAAGAACTTTGTTTCTGTCTACTTCCTCCAAAAAACGATAAAAAAAATGTTTCTCCGAAGCGGAAGCAGAATATATTGCTGCGCAAAGTACATGGTGCGTTTGAGATGAATATAGGGACCAGCAAACTAGCGTACCCAATTAATCGTTTCATTTATCCGGTTTGATAAACATTGAAAAATCTAGTATCATAATTGGTACATCATGAAACTATAATGCCTAGCCATAAGTGATTTTATTTAATTAATATTAATAAAAAGTATAATAATTTTAGTACTTTTGTAAGAATATATTAATTGCTAATGTTGGTTATAAGCAAGGTTCCATGGTAAGGGGGATACATTTAATCTTTATTACTTATAAAAGCATCCATATAAAAAAGTAAACATGTCAGATAAAAAGAGTAAACATGTCAGATTACAAGGTGTTAAACATTCTAAAATCAAACATGGATCATTGATTTTGTTAATATGATATCATCTATGATTCAGATTTAAATATCAGATAAAGGGCCTGTCTTTATGACTGAAAGAGTTATGTCGCTGGTTGGAATGTCTATTGCCTCGTCTGATATAAAATACATAACTCCGTACAAAAAAGATTTCAATTGCTCAATTTTTTTTTTTTTTTTTTTTTTTTGAGGATTGGTTGGCTATTGCCAAGTAGCAAAATTTCATTAAATAATAAAAAGCTGCACGGGAGTTAAAAGGAGATTGCCCAAAATTTCAAAACTAACGAAACATGACAAATCACCGACTTTTGTTAAATATAAGAATAATTTATCCAACACCGCATCATATAAATAGTATAATGATCAAATTGATGAAATTAATTCACTGCAGGCCCTGAGTGAGGTACAAGTTGGACAGTATATAACTTGGTAAAATTTGAATGGCGAGCAAATTACTTTAAACACATCATACAACCGCATCCATACATGGCCTTCTCATCTGTGACCAACCAATAATGCATCTGTCCCAATAAAAGATAAGACTACATCTCACTTGTGAACAAAAACAATCAGTACTAAACCAAAAACAATCAGCACATATTACGGTTTAGCTGTGGGATTTTGTGGTGAAGCATAAATGTTGTACGCATTAAGCGACATATCTCATTAAAGGGAATAGTTTTGAACACCCCTCATTTAGTCCGATTACTCAATATAAACATAATTTCTTTTTTTTTTTTTTTTTAGTTTTTAAAAGATCTTTTAGTCAAAATTACTGACAATACAATATTTAATATCTAGTTATCCACGTTCACTTGATTAGAAATAGTAAGTTCCGGCAGCTTGTGGATATGAGAGGTACAGATTCTGTTTTCCGGATTGTGTGTGTGTGGAAGATATGTTGGCGCCGTATGCATGAGTGTATGGATATACGTCCTAATTAGTCACCGTATCGTGGTGTTAGATTTTTGTTGAAATTTTTGGCTAAATATACACAATTAAAATAAATCCAAAATGAGACATTACAATACCGTATAGACAAGGTCTGCACAATAGAACACAAAATGTCTTTATTTTTATTTTTTATTAAATTATCTTATTTATTTCAATTAAACTAACAAATAAGAAAAACAGAGCACCGCAACTCGTATTATGCCGTATTAATTCATATTATGCTAAAATATTTGGTCTAGTTTGGTGAATGGTTTCCGATACCGGCTGGTAGAGGCATTTACATAAGCTTTTGTTTTTGGTTTCTTGGATTACTTTGTCTTGTAAAACTTTTGCATATCTTAATTGAAAGCTCGTAACCTACTTGGGTTACTTTTAGTTAAAAAAAAATTCATATTATGCTAAAATATTAATTTATTTCTATACTCAACACAATAAGAAAGGTTATTTCTACTACTGACAGACACCAGCTGAGTCGGAATATACGAACATAATAGGGACGTTTGCTTGTGACTTACATGGTGCATAACTTAAGTTATATATCCTTAAATCACTAAACACTCACCGGGGGTGTTTCGTTGTGTAGTAAGGGGTTGCATAAGCTAACGATGTCTAATTGTTTATGTAGTGTTATGTAATGGATGTTTGGTTATGAGGTAAGGATGAGTAACTTAATACATTCATATATTCATGTCAAAAAACTAAAATGCTCTTAAATTTGAATTAGTATTATGTATTAAATACGTCATAACCTAATTATTGTTAATTATTAATTATAATAAAAAATAATTATTAATGATGATAATAAATCATTTTTATTATTATAAAATATTAATAATTACTTTAAATTAAATATTATTAATTATTTAATAATAAAACATTATTATTGATTAATTATTTTTAATTAATTATTATTATTAAATATTTATTATTAATAATTAATATTACTTGTTAATCATTATTAATTATGATTTTTTAATAATTATTGTTACTTAGTAAATTTTATTATTTATTAATTATTTAATAATTATTATAAAAAATTAATTATTAATCATAATAATAAATTATTTTTATTATTATGAAATATTAATAATTACTTTTTCATTAAATATTATAAATATAATTAATTATTTAATAATAAAAAATATTATTGAATAATTATTTTTAATAATAATTATTATTATTAAATCGTTATTATTAATAATTAATATTACTTGTTAAATATTATTAATTATTAATATTTATTAATTATAATAATTAATGTTTATTATTAATTATGATTTTTTAATAATTATTGTTACTAATTAAATATTATTCTTTATTAATTACTTGTTAATTATTAAATATTATTGTTAATTATTTCTAAGTCGAATTGTTGGAAAAAAAATTAAAGGGGACCGATGCATAACTTATGCAACCTATTTAGGTTGCATAAGTTATGCACCCTTAAGGCGACTTATATAACGGGTGTTTGGTGACTTAAGGATTTATGCACCCTTTAATCACAAACAAACGGGACCTTACATAAGAAACCTTAAGGGTGCATAACTTATTACACCTAAAGAGGTTGCATAAATTATGCACCAATCCCCTTTAATTTTTTTTTTCAAACAATAATACTTAGAAATAATTTATAATTAACAAATAATTAATAATAAATAATAATATTTAATAAGTAACAATAATTATTAAAAAATCATAATTAATAATAAAAATTAATTATCATAATTAATAATTAAAAATATTTAACAAGTAATATTAATTATTAATAATAACGATTTAATAATAATAATTAATCAATAATATTTTTTATTATTAAATAATTAATAATATTTAATTAAAAGTAATTATTAATATTTCATAGTAATAAAATTATTTATTATTATCATTAATAATTAATTTTTATAATAATTAATAATTAACAATAATTAGTAATTAATAATATTTAATTATTTTTAATACATAATAATAATTAGGTCATAACGTACTATTAATACATAATAATAATTCAAATTTAAGGACATTTTAGTCTTTTGACATGAATATATGCATGCATTAAGTTACTCATACTTACTACACAACCAAACATCCATTATATAACACTACATAAACATTTATGCATCCTTAACTTATGCAACTCCTTACTACACAATCAAACGCCAACATATATAAAACACCAAGCGCAGTTTTGGATGTGTGCTTTTGTAATTATCGAAAGTGATTGATGCCATATCTATGATTGAAATGAAATAAATTAAATCTTTCCAAAAAAAAATTCAAAGTTTTAATTTGAAAGAAAAAGACTAGTTCAGCCCAAGTAGCCACTAATCACCTCTTTCTCGCCAATGATTGCTTTCTAAATTCCAGTATATAAGATGTGGAGCTGCATGCAAGAGATGCACTTCACTGTCTTTTTTCTCTTTTCGTTTTTTGAGCTTTGCATCTATGTTATTGGAGTATCATGATACTTAATTTATTTATGTGTATCCAGGTGCTTAATTTGGTGAGAGTTTAGCAACATTAAATATATACGGTGTAATTGAGTAGAAGAGAGTGACTAAGCGCTAGAGTTTAATGACAATAAATAAATAAAAAAAAAAGAAAAACTAAGGATTGTTCATTTGCGGAAAAAAGGAAATGACAACTGTATGTCTGTATCTCAAGTATCATTAGATGATGATTGGATCTAACTAATATATACTTTACATTAGGTTTTGTGTATATAAATTATCAATACTGAATCACTTATACAGTGTCCGATATTTTCTTCTAATCCGTTTCCAAAAAAAAATGTCATATAAATTAAATTAGATTAGGTTTATTTCCACTGTATACCAAATATGTTAGACCTAAGTTGGACAATTGTATGTTAATTAATGCAAAAATTTAGAGCAGAAAACTTGTATCTTAATCGAAAAGTTACAAAGTTTTGTTAGACCTCGATGCTTTGAGCGTAATGTACCACCAGCTCAGAGGCGGAGGTCCACATAATAAATGGGATCAATCGACCCCCATTTATTTAAGAATAATATCACGACATCATAATTTAAATGACAGGGTTCCTTGCTACATTTCTTAGTAAAAATAGAAACTATTTATTTTAATTTCTGAACGTAATTTTTCATAATGTTACAATACATGTTCAAAAGGAGTCCACCAGTGAATCCCATATCTGATTTGGTCAAGTGGTACTTGTTTAGAAAAATAAAATTCATTAAATAATATATATTTGAATGAGTTATTTGTAGTCTATTCTAGTTAGTATATTTTGTTATTGAAAAAATATCTAATACATAGGTTTTATTTTATTTAATTAGATGTGTCAAAAAATTAAGATATAATCAATTTTCATAGTTACTTTTTGGTCAATAAATTTAACATTTTTTCTTCTTTTGTGTCAAATTATATTCATCTTATGTCTATTTAAAAGGAAACAATTTTAAACAGTTTAATTAGAAGAGTAAAATATATTATAGTTGTAAATTTAATAAAATTATTTTACACTTTGAGTTCTTATATTTTTTTGCATTAGTGCTTAATTAATTTTTTTTGCTGTTTTTAATCTTAAAAGATTGAACTATTATAATTAAAAAGTAAATTTAAAATAACACTATATATTATTTTAATTAATTTATTTTTTTTATAATATTGATATGTTGAATTTAATATTGCACCCATCGTAAAATATTCTAGTTCCGCCACTGCACCAGCTACTGACACACAGGAAATAAAATAAAATTCTCTTAAGGTTCTTCAACTTCATTCATCTCCAGTTGACATGACACTAGATGGGTGCAGTTCTATTTGAAGGTTTTCAGATGAACCAAATTAAAGTTGACCTCATAGAGTATCATTATATTACATAGATATAATCTAATTCTAATGTACGTGAAAATTGTTCCAAAAGAAGTTGCCAGACTAAATTGAGAGAGAAAATTAAAGGCCTATCATAGCGAACAAAATAGAGCCTATACAGGGCCCATTTAGAGCAATTCAAGCCTATTTTTTTTTAACAAACTGAGGCCTACATACTGATATACAGAAGCAATGAATACATTATACATGGCCTTAAAAGAAATTCATAATTCTATTAGCCGTAAGTCCGTAACCACCAACTAGAAACTTTATTCGCAAGGAGAAGTACGCTTTATAAAAGCTTTATATATTCCTTTTTTAGGGGCCGTTTGGATGGGGCTAGGAATAGCTTATTCCTAGAAATTTGCTATTCCTAGACATAAATCTCTCTTACAAATTTACATACTTTCTAATATTTTCCGCCTAGGAATAGGAATAAGAGAAATAGTCTATTCCTAGGCGGAAAATATTAGAAAGTGTGTAACTTTGTGAGAGAGATTTATGTCTAGGAATAGCAAATTCCTAGGAATAGGCTATTCCTAACCCCATCCAAACGGCCCCTTAGATAACAACTTGGCAGAGGCTACCATAAAAGCTTTATATTCGCAAAGAGAAATACGCCTATACAGCACATATTAGAGCTAAAATTATTCCAGATTGGCTTTGATTGGTCAAAGCAAACTATCCATGAATTCCTCCACAGTGATGTAGCCAACCTCAGGATACAACTCAGTTGCTTCTACAGCACTCGAAGGGTCAATATTGAAATTCGGTTGTACTCCGTTTATGTATGCGGAATAAGCTATTGAAAGCTGAAAACTAAGCGGAGGAGGAGAGCCTGCACATAATCAAATTTAATCAATTAAACTATACAAAATAGCGTGCGGTTCAAGAGCTGAGAAAACTGATAATATATTTAGTGATATTTTATACTTCAAATAACGTCTCTGTAATCATGGAGAATTAGAAAATATAGTTTTGAATGATCTAACTCAAGGGAGAGTTCTCACAGGAGATTTTTGCCAACAGCTCTTCATTCGTAACATACTTCTTTTCCAGAGTCTTCCCTATCTTCTTTTCCCATAATGCCACAAGCTGGTTTAAAATTTTCACGCGGTGTAATATACAATATCTTGTTGAGAGTCCTTGGATCGTCCACAGTTTTTATGACGTAAGTTGCAATGTCTCGAGCATTAACATAAAGGACTGAAAATATTATTCAACTTGCTTGTTAGTATAGGATATATCCTCATCATGTACAGAAGTTGTCAATTATAACTCATTTGATTAAACATTAATACATTGAATCACCTTGAGCATTTCCATCGCCTATGATGCCTACCGTATCATAAATCGGAGGTGAAATTTCTGCTTGACCTAGCCGTGGAATGTAGAAATTCTGGAAGATATGACTGCGAATAATTGTATGTGGCATATTGTAATTTTTTATCATTTGCCTAATTTGCGCCTTCATCATGAACACAGCCTTTGCTGGTTCAACAGGATTAACACGTTCTGGATCCATGCCAAACTCTGAAGGAATAAATCTCTGGAGTGTTTGGAAAATTTAGAGTTAGATGTATAATATTCAGTATCAGCAACTTTGCAGGATGCAAATATAATACTTCCTGATCACCCATAATAGATTATTTATATAATAAATTATGTATAATTATTGAATTATAATATTATATTTTATTACCTTGATATTTCCTGCTTCCATGATAGCTTTGATAATTTTGGTTTGGAGCTCCAATTGTACCGGATCACTTCCCAAAGTTGAGATGATCACATCCACTTTCTTCACGGCCTCCAACAACATTTCATAATCATGTAAAGTTCCCTGTATTTTGTAGAGGACGCATAAATTCATGTTGTTAATTAAAAGTAGGGAGTGTGTTACATACCGTAAAACTGACTCAACTAAAAAAAATTGTTCATTAAAAGTATGATACAATGCTAAATTTTTCCAAATTATCTGTATTCAAGGATGAAAATGTTGTGAATATAGGTCTTTCGTAGATTTAATTTCTTGGATCAAATTATTCCAAAATATATAGCTGCTGAAAGCTTTGAATTTCAATATTTTCAACCTCAGAATTCTTAAATTTATGTGAAGGAATCTGCCTATACTTTTCTAGTGGAAAAGCAGGTACACGTCTCATACGTTTAAACGTAAAAATGCCTAAATTATATATAACACATTTAATTAGTACGTTTTTAAAAACTTTTAAGCTAATTTAATTTAATAGCATCAATAAATTTATCTGCTAAAAAAATTATGGCTTCTTTGACATGAAATTGAATCACGTTTAACTTCTCTTAAAAATACAGGTAGTTATAATGAAAAGGCAGGGACTGTTCATGAAATATTTATTCCTTTTGTTTATCTGATTGTAGTAGACACAGACTATGCAACCATGCATATATAATATATTTATGTATGCAAATTCAACTTTTTACGACATGTGTTTATGTAAAGTATCATTGGATGTCCTTATAACTAGGTAATTAAATCTACATGCAGTTTTCAGAAATTTGTATTTCCCTTAACTAATCATTTTTGGATACAAGTGGAATTTAATTTGCAGTGAAAGGGGTATTGTTTAAATCTCTACTTGTTCGAGCTAGAGTGCGAGTTCGCTTTTAATGTATAGTATATTTGTATGAGATTGGACTTCTACCTTTTATATTTTATGCTTTACGTTAAAATTTGTACTTTACTTGATGGAAGAATTTATGCGCGGTAGCAACAAAAGAGATGTGATTTGGTCCCTCCCCCCACCCCCCCCCCCCCCCCAACACACACAAAAATAACCAAGCCATCATTAAATAGCATGGTAAATTTTTTTTAAAGAAATTCAGAGGAGCAAGTAACTTATCTTAACTAACTCGAAAAAAAAAAGAATCATTCATGTCGAATTTAAATTTCAAAGCATGGTTAGAACTAAGAACTCTTTAGTTAATATCTCATAAAAGAGAACTGAGCTTTTATTCTCCGTTTCCATGGCATGGCAATATTTTTTTTTAAAACCAAAAAGCCTTATATATAGTTTAATTTCATTGGAAGGCATGGTAAATTTGAAACTTCTTTAATTCATTTTTGTCTCTTTTATAGTAGATTGCGCATTTGGCAGGATATATATACTTCATGTTTCATCTTCTTTCTGCATGCATTTTATAGCTTATATATACAGTTCATATTATATAAATGAATATTCTATTAAGTCACTTTGGATTTGAATCATGATTAATTAGAAAAATAAATTTTTAAAAGGCTTTAATGGACAACCATCTTAAGCAAGGGATATCCATATACGTTAATAAAGAACTTAAAATTAAAAAGCAATGACATTAATTCTTGTATTGATTAGAATTGTCTTGGCTATACATAATTATTGTAAAAAAAAAAAAATTTGCTTATAGGAAAGCTAATTAACATACAAAGATGAGTTCGACTCCGAGACTAGTAAAAGACTCCAAGATCTTCTTTTTCTCTGTATCATCGGTAGCTGGTGGCCTTGTGAAAACAAAGGTTGCATGGTTAGCACGGATACTGGCATCAACGACATGCTTCCCGAAACGGCCAGTGCCTCCAATAACCAAAATCTTGGGCTTCTTTCCAACCCCGTTTACCATGGTGGACTGGCAATCTAGCACACTAAGAAAAACGATATTGAGTCTTTGAATTGTATCCTTTGATTAATGAGTTGGCTATATCACTTGATTTAGGTAGAGAACGTGCAGCTCTATTTATACACGACTTCTTAGTTGGGCATCTTCGATCTGTTGGGTCCCTCCTCATATAACTTTTCCTTTTATGTTTATACCCTTTGTAATAATTTAATGTTATGGGGTCAATTTGTGTAAAAGTGTAAAAATTTAGTTAATAAAGGAAATGGAAAAATACTTCTGTTTTCCTTCTCTGGTTGCTTCGTGCGCACATAGGTGCGAATAGCAAAAATCCTCTCTCTAATTGATCTCTGTACCGATTTGTACTGCTCTTTCTCCTCTCTAATCTCAACAGGATCTAGCTTTGTTGCGAGATCCGCTAATAAGATTCACAATTTGTGTGTCATATTTAGCATGATAATTGATATATCTTTCTTTACATTTCCTTTTATTTTCTTTCAATGTTTTAATTTTTTGCTTTCTGCTATAAATCGGTAGTGCTACATCAAAAAGGGGATTTACTGATATATTTAGCAACAGTATTATTAAAAGAACTTTTAGTATTATTGCTAATTATATACTATTGTAAGACCGCTTATTAAGATTAATTGTTCTGTTGATAGGATATAGACTAATACAACAGAAGTAGCCAGACTGATTTCAAATAGCACAAACTGTGTTCATATTTGCTATAAATATAAGAGGAAGGTTCCGGTGCCACAAGTCTAGGGTGCCACCAAATGACACAATTTAACTTTTTCATCAATATTTTAAATTTTAAAATGTAAATGATCAATCTAAACCGTTGATCTTCTTTATTTTAACGAGTGATGTATTTTCATATAAGTTTTATAAAATTTGAATTTAATTTGATACTCGATAAAGAGGTTAAAAAATGAACGAATCTGGTTAACCATAACAGATTAATTATAATACTTTCATGGTTTGACCTCTAGATCAAGTATCAAATCAACTTAAAATTTTATAATGCTTATATGAAAATGCATTGCTCGTTAAAACGAAAAAGATCAATGGTTTAGATTTAAAATTTACGTTTTAAAATTTAAAATATTAACGAAAAAGTGAAATTGTGACATTTGATGGTATCCTAAACTTGTGGCACCGGAACTTTACTCTAAATATTAATCTGTAAAATTTTCCACGCGAAATATTTTGACAATTTTTTGATAGATGGCGCTAAAATTGGTTAGCTAATAATTTGCTATAGCATTAACGGAAGAAATACAAAAAAAGAATTAGAGAAATTTTGCTGTGAGAACTATTTTTGAATCGGACTTTGATCTCAATCGCTCATTTTCAAGAAAAGTTAATTCATTAGTATATACTCATGAACTGTTGTGATAAAAGTCCGATTCAAAAATTAGTTCTCATGCCAGAATTTCTCAAAGAATTAATAACTTCCCACTATGTTAATACCTTCCCTCTACATAAATAACCACCGATCCACATTAATTAATTACTAGGAGGGTACGTCGAGCTTCAATCCATATAGGAGTTTTTATTAAATTAAATTTTTTTTTATATATTCATAATTAAATTTGTACATTCTTTAGTTCTCTAATTTAATTTTATTTATTTAGAAAAGACTACAAAATTTTGGTTGAATTTGTTGATGGTTATTAACAATGACCAAAGACATGATGCTTGAAAAATTATAACCTAAGTTAGATTAAAAATTATTTTGACGAAAGATTTAAAAAGTGGTCAGTGCCACTCGTTGTCATTGTAGAAACGGTAGTAGCACCCACTTTCATTATAGAAACAACAATATTGCAAAAATAAAAAAATAATAAATGTAAATCCTATGTTTACCTTTTTCCTATACGATATACACTACTTGTGTTTTCATAATTCACAAAAAAAATATCAAAATCGATTATGATAGATTATAAGTTACAATATGATCTATCTGTTTGTGTATAAGGTACGATTACAAAATTTCATTAAATAATAAAATGCTGCACGGGAGTTACAGGAAATTGCCAAATTTTTAAAACTAACAAAACATGACAAATCACCAACTTTTATTAAATAAGAATCATTTAGCCAAACCGCATCATAAAATAATATAATGATCAAACTAATGAAATTAATTCACTGCAGGTCCTGAGTGAGGTACAAGTTGGAGCACTATATAACTTGGTAAACATTCAATGGCGAGCAAATTACTTTAAACTCATTATACAACCGCAACCATACATGGCTTTCTCATCTGCAGTGGCGGAGCCACGATTATACTATAGCGGGGCCAAAGTTCGAAAGCTCGAAACTTCAATTAATAATGATAATAAAAGATGATGTGATGAATTTATCGAATAATGAGTTGTTCATAATAAATCTGAAATTCTTACAATTTTCTAAATTTTGAGTTAAAAAAATACATTTCGGCATGGACATAAAATATATTAACCAAGTTGAAAAGTAATAAAAAAAATTTTGTTTGCATTCGCCTAATTGAAAAGAATTTATACTACATTCTTTCAATTATTTTTGGGCTGTGGGTCCACTTAATTAATTTTTAATTGATCCAATTAATAAAACTAATATCACATGCGCAAAAAAAATCAAATAATAGGGAAGGCCAGGCCTGTCTCCGCCTCTGGTCATCTGTGACCAACCAATAATGCATCTGTCCCTATAATAAGACTACATGTCACTTGTGAACAAGAACAATCAGTACGGAACCAAAAACAATCGATCAGTACATATTACGGTTTAGCTGTGGGATTTTGTGGTGAAGCATAAATGGTTATTGCTGCAAAATACTGGCTAAATTCTCCGTGCACACAAGCGCTACAAAAGATCCAACATAAACCGATAAATTTCATCAAAAAAAAAAAAAAAAACATAAACCGATAAAAAGGACATTAATCGCTAAGGTCTCGTTTGGATGAGTTAGGAATAAGGAAGGAAGAAGGATTTTAGGAAGAAACATTGGGAAGAGTGTAACTTTGGGAAGAGTGGGAAGAGTGTTATTCCGGGAAGAAGAAATGTTGTTTGGATGGTGAGTTAGGAAGAAGAATGGAAGAATGGAAGAAATGGATTAAAATAATCATTTACCTTTTTTATTTATTTGTAGTTTATTCATTTGTCTTTTTTATTGTTGTCGTTTATTCATTAATAATGTTAATATTTTTATATCAATTTAAGTAAATGATTATGCTAAATATTAATATTAAAATATTATAAAATAACACTAAATAATTAATAATTTATTATTATAATATTATAAAATAATTGTTTAAATTATAATATTGTAATAAAATAATTGATAAAATTAGTTTTTGTATAATAATATTTAAAAACTAATTATTATTATTTAATAATAATAACAATAATAATAAAAAATGATAATATTATATAATATAATTAATATTATAATATATTAATAAATATCAATATTCACTTATTTTGAGACATAATATTCACTTATGATAATAATAGTAATTACTATTATAATAATTATTATAGTAATATTATAAAAATAATTATTATTATAATATAATAATAATAATAATAATAATAATATATAATTATTTTCTTACTAATAATAAGTAATAATAATAAGACTACTATAATAATATTATAAAAATAATTAAATTGTGATATTATAATATTATAATATATTATTAATATTATAGTAATATATTGTTATTAATAATATTATTAAAAAATAATAATTATTATTTAATATTAATAATCTGAATAATAAAATAAATAATAAAATTAAAAATATTTTAATAACTATAAAAGTAATTAATATTATGATATTATAATAATATTATTATATAATGTGATATAATATTATTATATAATATGATGGTTTATTAATAAAAAAAAAAAACAAATAAAGTGGAAGAAGCTCTTCCTTCTTCCACCTTGTTGGAAGAAGCTCTTCCCAATTTCTTCCAACTTGTTTGGATGAAAATTTTCTTCCGGAAGATGGCTCTTCCGGGAAGAAGGCTCTTCCAACCCCATCCAAACAAGGCCTAAATGAATACAACTTGAACGAAGCTGGCATAAATTTGCAACAAAGACAAAGAGCACAGATTCTCTTTTCCGGATTCTGTGTCACTGTGTGTGCGGTAGATATGTTAGATATGTTGGCTCCGTATGCATGAGTGTATGGACATGTGCTAATTAGTCACCGTATCATGGTGTTAGATTTTTGTCGAAATTTTTGGCTAAATATACACAATTAAAATAAATCTAAAATTAGACATTACAATACCGTATAGACATGGTCTGCACAATACAACACAACATGTCTTTATTTTCAATTTTTTATTAAATTGTCTTATTTTTTGCAATTAATAAACTAACAAATAAGAAAAACAGAGCTCCGCAACTCGTATTATGCCGTATTAATTCATATTATGCTAAAATATTAATATTTCTATAGTCAACACAATAAGGAAGGTTATTTTTATTTGTACTACTGACAGACACCGGTTGAGTCGGAACATACGAACATATATAAAACACCAAGTATAGATTTTGGATGTGTGCTTTTGTAATTATCGAAAATGATTGGTGTCATATCTAGGATTGAAATTAAATAAATTAAATCTTTCAAAAAAATCAATGATTTAATTTGAAAGAAAAAGACTAGTTCAGCCCAAGTAGCCAATCACTAATGAGCTCTTGCTCACCAATTATTATGCCTAGCTAGTGCCCGTAGGCCCGCATGACTGACAGGGGTGGGTAACGTTGATAACAGAAACTAAATGGGTAGTTTCATTTTCCGTTCCGTCCAAACAGAACATATAATAGAATGAAATTCGTTTCGTTTCGACGGAACGTGACAAAACAGTTATAATTGAACTGTAAAATACACAGATGAATCACGAAATGCATTCCGTTTACCGTTTTGTTTGCGAAACGAAACGAAACGAATTTCATTCTATTATACGACGGTTTCGTGTATTAACAATATACCGCCCCTCTCCCCCCTAATGACTGTGGACGCAATGATTGCTTTCTAAATAAATTCCAGTGTATAAGTGGAGCGGCAGGCAAGAGATGCACTTCATTGCTTTCTAAAAAAGTTGCCGGATTAACTTTTAAAACTCATATTGAGAGAGAAAAATGCCTATCATTGCGAACAAAATAGAGCCTACACAGGGCCCATTTATAGCAATTCAAACCCAGTTTTAACTAAATGAGGCCTACATAACTGATATATGGAACCGAAAAAATTAAAACTAACGTTACTGTTCACACGAATTTCGATAATAACTGTTAAAAATTCGAAATTTTAAAAATAACGTTGTTGGATCGGCATTCGAATTGCCGAAAATACAAACTGATTGGATCGGCAATTGGAATGCCGATCCAAGCAAAAATAATCTACATGGCAACTTTTTGTTGTTTTTGACTTTTGCTTTGAGTAAAAAAAAGAGCGGCAACTTTTTGTTTTTAACCGATAAAGGAACAGCAAGTGTATTTTCGGAATGCCGAAAAGTCTGTAGGTGTCATTCAATTGTATCATGCATTATGGAATGTCAGAGGAGATCATGGCAAACAATGTAATTCAACTCATGTATTGGATTACTCCCATATGACTCTATTATCCGGGAACTATAATTACATTATTTTTCTTTCTCCGTTAGTAGTTTCTTTATTGCTTAATTTTATTTTACTATTTTTTTTAGACTAAGACAAATAAGATCCCCCTCTGTTTTACAAATCTAAAAAATGGCCAAAACTACCGCAGTTAAATTACTACAAGTGAACCGGACACGGCTCATAAAATATTAGTTTAACTTCGCCATATTTTATGTACTTTCAATTCTAGTAGGTCAAAATTTTTGTCTCCATAATCTCAGCAGGAAAATATTTAACTCAATGATCTCAATATTAAAAAAAATTAAAAAAATAACTCGATGATTTCTGCATCTGTCAAAAATCCGATATTTTATTTTAATGGTTGAACAAATACCTTTACCTGATATTATACTTTCTCGTCGAATTCTTTATTTTTAATGATATTTTTTAAAATGTATATAAAATATGTTTGTTGTCCAAACATATACAAGTTTTAACCCATTTGAAATAGTAAAACATGCGTGAATCCAATTTCCAACATGCCAGGACCCGTAATTAATTCTGTTCTTGATATCATGCTAGTAGTTTGCTACTTTGATGTACAATAACTTGCATATGCGATAAAAGTATGGGCATGAAATTAATTATTGTAATATCAAGCAAAGTTTGAACATTATTTTAAAAACTTCATATTTTTAGAAACATATCTTTTTAGACTTTAAATCTTATATCTTTAATATCTACTCTATAATTAGTATAAGAAAATATTTTTTTTCATTCAATACTGTTTCATCTATTTATTTTACTAATCAATATTATCAATTACCAAGCAAAATTTGACTCCACTGGTCACATAACAAGGAAATTCTATAATGATTGTACCTGAAAAATATTAGATTACGCGGTGTGGGTGTGACACCAGGGTATGTCGTGATGCGATACATTAAGTCATTAACTGCTCATTGCTATTTATTTTTTTGACTTTCTGTGACACCTTATTTATGCTTATTTATTTATTTTTATTTTTATTTGGAATTCATTCGGAACAGCATGTTACATAGGAATGCTCAAGTAAGAAGAATCATCTTCAGTGCTGTAGTTATGCTCATGCAGCTGCTGACATATAAATTGAATGACACCTACTCAAAGCAAAAGTCAAAAACAACAAAAAGTCACCGTGTCGATTATTTTTGTTTGGATCGGCATTTCAATTGCCGATCCAAGCAGTTTGTATTTTCGGCAATCCGAATGCCGATCCAACAACGTTATTTTTAAAATTTCGAATTTTTAACAGTTTTTATCGAAATTCGTGTGACCAGTAACGTTAGTTTTAATTTTTTCGGTATATGGAAGCAATGAATACATTATACATGGCCTTAAACAGATTCATATTTCTATTAGCCGTGAGCCCGTAACCACCAACTAGAAATAGAAGCTTTATTCGCAAAGCAGAATTACGCCTATAGCAGCACATATTAGAGCTACAATTATTCCAGATTGGCTTTGAATGGTCAAAGCAAACTATCCATAAATTCCTCCACAGTGATGTAGTCAACCTCAGGATACAACTCAGTTGCTTCTACAGCACTGGAAGGGTCAATATTGAAATTGGGTTGTACTCCATTTATGTATGCCGAATAAGCTATTGAAAGCTGAAAATTAAGCGGAGGAGAGCCTGCACAAAACCAAATTTAATCAATTAAACTATACAAAATAGCATGCAATTCAAGAGAAGAGAAAACTGATAATTAACACCAAATCGGTCTTGACTGTTTCACCGTCTTTGAAAATAAATTTAGTGTATCTTCAAAAAAAAAAATAATAATAAATAAATTTAGTGATATTTTAAGCAAAATAATGTCTCTGTAATCCTGGAGAATTAGGAAATAAAGTTTTGAATTATCTAACTCATGGGAGAGTTCTCACAGGAGATTTTTGCCAGCACTTCTTCTTTTGCAACATACTTCTTTTCCAGAGCCTTCCCTGTCTTCTTTTCCCACAGAAGAGACCATTATCCTGTGCAGGGTTTAAAAACCTGTAGTGCAAATTTTTGTCTATGACCGTTCAATCTAACTTTGACGGATAGATTTTCACGAGCTGCACGAATATATCTCAACGGATTTTGAATTAATCACGGGGCATCCATCACTGATCGGACGGCAACAGTTGAAAGATTTGCACTGTTAAAAATTTGCAGATGATTTCGTGGATTCTATCACGCTTCGTATCTTAATTTGAATCCTATTTGTTTTATTTTATTGAAAAAAATGAGGAAAATACATATTTCAATAAAATATCACCCAATCAATGCGTCTTAAAAATTCGCCAACAGGAAACGTATCAACCCTCTAATTATAATTTGTAGTAAATATCTTGAATTTTTCTAATTAAAGCAACCAAGCAGGGGTTCCAATATCCTAAAACTATAAAAGGTAAAATGACAGCAGTGAATCAAGAGTTAATACAAAACTTAAAGTAAATTCATAAAAATCAAACTCATACCACCCAATAAAAACTCCTCCGGGCACAACTATTCAAAAACAGCAAAATCAAGCGGCATGAGCCTGAAAAAAACTGTAATCATTGCCAAAATTTATGATTAAAAATTCATATTTCTATTGCCAGCACACCCAAACATAGTAACACTACTAACACACACGAATTTATACAGTTATATAATCCATGGGAGAAGAATCCAACAAGAATGTGCCAGAAATGTACTTACAAGAGAGGACAGCTTGCATGACTCCATTTCCTCTGTACCCTAACCTGATCTATTTTTGATTGGGATAGAACAAAAGCTCTTTCATGCATATATATTATTCTTATTACTAGTATTATTTATGTGAATAAAAAATAGTATTATTAATTAGGTGGGATATCAAATTGCACGATGATTCGTACTGAGAAAACAATTATGCAAAAATGCTGAAAAAAGTACTCAAAAGAACTTAAAATGATGGCAAATATGTGGACCATTTGAGGTGGACCATTTTACATATTTGATGACCATTTTAAGTCCTAACTCTCGTTCAATGGCTTAATACCAACTAAAATAAATTGTGTTACCTGTCGTAAAACTGACTCAACTAAAATAAATTGTTCATTAAAAGTATGATACAATGCTAACGTTTTTCCAAACTATCTGTATTCAAGGATAAAAATGTTGTGAATATAGGTTTTTCGTAGATTTAATTTTTTGGATCAAATTATTCCAAAATATATAGCAACTGAAAGCTTTAAATTTCAATATTTTCAACCTCAGAATTCTTAAATTCATGTGAAGGAATCTGCCTATACTTTTCTTGTGGAAAAGCAGGTACACGTCCCATACGTTTAAACGTGAAAAGGCCTAAATATATAAAACATTTAAGTAGTACATTTTTAAAATTTTTTAGGCTAATTTAATTTAATTGCATCAATAAATTTATTTGCTATAAAAAATTATGGCTTCTTTGCCATGAAATTTAATCGTGTTTTACTTCTCTTCAAGAGAGCGTTAGTTACTATAAACAGGCAGGGACTGTTCATGAAATATTTATTCCTATTGTTTTTCTGATTGTACTAGACACAGACTATGCAAACATGCATATATTTTGTGTATGCGGTTGGAAATAATGAAAGAAGTCAGGGGTAAATTTATAAATATGACAAATAAATTAAGTTAGAAATTAGAACGTTTGGAACCGTACAGTTGAACGTTAAACACTGTAACGGTACAAAAGGAGAACCTTTGTATAAATACACTTGTATTCTGTTTCAAATACATGATCAATAAAAGAAAAGAGAAAATCAGTCCTAACTCCTATACCCCTCAAATCTTATTCAATTAGATATATCCCCTCCAATCCTTAAAATTAGAAATATCCCCTCTAATCGCAACTAGTGTGGATATTTACCTTTTGTGTATTTCTAACTGGTATTGTTTAAATCTTACTTGTTCGAAACAGAGTGCGAGTTCGCTTTTATTGTATAGTATATTTGTATGAGGTTGGAATTGTATCTTTTATATTTGTGCTTTACATTAAAATTTGTATACTTGATGGAAGAATTTAAGCGCGGTAGCAACCAAAGAGATGTGATTACGTCCGCCGCCCCCCCCCCCCCCCCCCCCTCCAACACACGCACAACAGTAACCAAACCATAGAGCAGATTATATTTTGCTCAAAAAGGTCCTATTTTAAAGAATTGAAATAAAAGGACTGTGGGAATAAGCGCAGTATAGACCATAGAGCATAAATTTTATTAGACAGAAAAAAATATTTAAAAGGATCGGACGAGAGTGAAAAAATATAGAAAAAGAAGAATAAAGGAAAAAGGCCCAAAAGAGGTGCCCTGAATTTTTTAAAGGCCAGTATTATCTATTCAAATTCATTAGGGTGTGTTTGGATGGAGGCCGAATAAGAATAAGAATAAGAAATTTTTAGAATCTCGTGCCAATCCTTATTCTTATTCTAATACCATAGTTTTGTTAGTATAAGAATAAATGCCCAAATTCCTTATTCTATGGTTGTTTGGGTTGCACTAGAATAAGGAATTTGGAACTTATTCTTATCCGAATCCTTATTCTTGCGCATCCAAACACACCCGCAAATTTAAGTATTGGATCGTTAACGTAAAGGTTGAGATTTTTATACCGGGTGTGATATGCACCATCCAACAAAAAAACATCCAAGCATCTAATCTCACTCCAGCGCCCTCCCTCTCTAATTTTTCGCATGATGACGTCATCAATTCTTGTGCTGACGTCATCAAAAAAATTTCCAAAAAATTTTTTTTTCAAAATTTTTTTTTGCGCGCTGACGTCATCAAATGGACGGAATTTTTTTTTCAGTTAGATGCGTTAAGAGATGGGTTAATTTGCGTTAAGTGTTCAGTTTGATACAGTCGTAATATGAAGTTTTAAGTTTTTGTATTCAGTTAAACACGTTAAGGGATGAATTTAAAGTGTTTACGTGTTCAGTTAGTTGCAGCAGAAATTTGATTTCATAGTTTTTTGTGTTCAATTAAACTAGTCATGGAATAATTTAAAATTGTTTATGTGTTCAGTTAGATGCATCCGTAATTTGAACATTGATCATTTATTGAGAATAATATCCATTATTTCAACAAACTGAACAATTATATTAATAATACTTCCATTAATAATAACACAAATCCTACACAGTTTTAACCACTACAAGCTAACACGATTCAACAACTCCTCCTTCGATTTCTTCCACACAACTCTTCTCGTCATGTCCTGCAATTCCTACACAAAACAAAACAAAATACAATTAAGACCAATTACTAATTAAGTGCTCTAATAATATTTAATCCTTTCAGGTCATGTGAAGTTTTAAAAAAATATATAATGAAACAAGATGATCCCTTAGAGATACTAACTTATTACATATGATGACTAACTAATCTATTAGGGAAACTAAACAATTAATTAGTATATCTGAACACTTAAATGATAATTAACTTAATCCATAATTACAATTAACTGAACACTAATGACAACAAAGTAATAAATACCATGCAGATTATTGTAATTGATCTAATTGATTCCTAGATGCAATAAGAAAAACATATATAGACACTAACTGAACACTTGTACAGCATGGTTATTCTGCTACTCACCTAAATGTAATTTAATTGAACATATATGGATACTAACTGAACACTTGTACAACTGCGTCAGAAAAATGAGTGTATGTCATCAATTGATATAATTGATCCCTAGATGCAATAAAAACAACATATATGAATACTAATTGAACACTTGTACATCATGATTATTCTGCTACTCAACCCTATCATGAACACTGTGTGATATTTCGACTAGTATGGACCCGACTCGGCCAGTTTTATAAATGCATACAAACAATGGATCTAGATTAGAACTTAAGAAGATGTAATTTGCTAGTTTAACAAATAGAAAGAAGTTAACATCACAATACAACATGCAAAGCAAAACTACAATGAATTTGAGGAATATTTTCGAATCCCTCAAATTCCATTATAGGTTGCAAAAATAACTGAATTACTAACTCTTTGCAGAATACACAAGTAATTATAATTGAACATATAATACTGAACCTTTCATATGTTTAGTTGAAAAATTTTCTATAACAATCTTCTGACATAGGAGAAAACTAAACCTCATGTTTGTGTCAGTAATAACATAATAGCATATTTTAGGGGCATAATTATAGAACTCAGATTACTCAACACCAAATCTGTGAATTTCTCTAAACAACAAAATATAGTATTACCTTGAGGGACCTGATCTGTGTGCTAAAGAGATTTGTGAATATCCATGGCATAATCAACCATGTTCGTCTCGCTGAGAAGCTCGATCTTAGCCTTGAGTATCTCTTCATCATTGTACAACTGCCTCTCTTGCAAGAACTCGAGCAATGGAAATACCAGATGCCTACGTCAAATCGTGCGTACTCGCCATCGCGTTAAATCGACCTAGCGCGCCGTTATCCTTTCTCGTTTAGGGTTTAGATAGGTTGAGAGAGAGAGAGAGAGAAAGAGGCAAAGAAGCAATGGGTCAGTTAACCTTTTTCGGGGCGAACCGGGAGGTCGACGGAGGCGGGACTAGGCGAGGATCAAACTCGTCGTTGTTGAAGAGGAGCTCGTCGGATTGGAAGGACAGAACGGAGGAGAAGAGGAGAAGAGAGAGTAGAGAGAGATCGGAGATGGATCTAGATCTAGGTTTTAGAATGGAAAATGAAGGAGAAGAGAGATCAAAGGGCATGTCTATCTGGATATCACGTGGATATCACGTGACTATCATGTGCAACGCGTTTCTGGATGCTTGGATGTTTTTTCCTTGGATGCTAGATACCAATTACCTTTTTATACTGACTAGGCCTAAGGATTACTCTTTGCTCTCTTTATCATTTACGGGCTTGGACATGGGGTTCGTCAAGCTCCCATAGGGTCCTATAATCCTATTGCTAGCATGTGAATGTGGTGTCAGCATTAGTGGCCTATTAGTACATATTGGGCTTGTACAATATTGTTTCCCAAATCATCTTATTACATGTTGAGCTTAGTTTTTTAAGGTTATGTTTGGCAAGGTTGGCAAACAGCTAGTTCGCGAACTAGTCTTGTTCGTATGAACCAAACAACCAAAAAAATTTGATGAACTTAGAACAAGTGCCTTATTCTCAATTCCACTTTTTTGTGCGGACAAGAACTGGGAGCGAAAACCAATGCTGTTCTATTCTTTATTCTTTGCTTGTTCACATGTTTACCAAACATAGCCTAAATAATATTCTTTAGTTATGGCCTTTTGGGCTGAACTAAATTTGGAAAATTGGACAAGATCAAATCTCTTGTGATCCTGTTGACTAATGTTCTAAATATGTGTCGTGTCGTGTCGTGTCTAAATATTCCACGTGCCGTGTCTAAATCCTAAGAGATGGACACGACACGCTTAAGGACACGTCATGCTTCATGTCCTCGTGCCGTGACGTGTTCAGACAGTTTTAATTTTTTGACATAAATATAATTTATTTATGAAATTTAAAATATGTTTAATAAAATACGTCAAAAATTAAAAAAGTAGACGTGCTTTATCATTGAATTAAAATATAGTTTTTATTTTGATTTGAAAAAATATTTTTAATTTTATAGTAACTCTCCTCTTTTTTTCGGTCTTGGGACCAGCTATGTTTGATAAAACATAGACGAAATTACTACCTTAAAATTATGTTAGTATACTTTTCAAACTAATAAAATTAAAATATGAAAATAAATTAAATTGAACTAAAATTAATTATACTTTTGGTTATCGAATATTGGAAATTTGAGAGTACAAGAGCCGTAAAAAATTATTTCAACTTTTTAAGACAATGAATAATTTATACTATCCTTATCTAAACAGTACAAGACATGACAAAAATTATTTGATTCTTTTTAAGACAAATCACAGATAAATTTCTATCTTTAATTTGTGCATGGCTCTAGACCCTTCTACTTTTGTTTGTGATTTAATTATTGAATCAACCTAATTGTATTGTAATCTTTTTATTTCCAATTTAAATTATTTACAACTGCTTTATTCGGAAATAAGTCTATTAATAATCATTGATTTTAATAGTATGTACATAATTGAGAAATCCATTATATTTCTATAACGCTTAATGTGCGTCTCCTTTTCATGTTTGGCGTGTCTATAATACGTGTCGTGTCGTGTCTGGAAAATTCACATGTCGTGTCGTGTCGTGTCTATTTCATCAAAGTTGGACACGACACACGAAGTTCTCGTGTCGTGTTCGTGTCCGTGTCTTGCCGTGTCGTGCCGTGGTGTGTTCGGACACGCCGTATTTTTTTTAGAACACTATTGTTGACCTGTACGGTGGTGTTTGTACTTAAATATATAAGATAAGATGTCCACTCCTGTATTTAATCAAGCTTATATTTATATTAAATTAAACACTTTGATGAATAAGCGAAATGAAATTTAGAAGCTTTTATTTTCTATAACACAAAGTATATATAAATAGTTTTAACAAGTATAAATAATAATCAGAATTTTTTTTTTTTTAAACAAAAATGAGGTTCTAAGACCTCATCTTTCATTAATAGAAAGTATTAATACATGGAATAATGTTTAGAAAAACATAGGGGTGTCAAACGTGTAGAAGTAGAACGGACACGAAACATGTGTGTTCCATTTTCGTTTTGTTCCAGATAACGAAATATAAACGGGTGTGCCATCAATTCTCAATTCCAACGTGAAAAAAAATGAAATCTTGCAGTAGTCCTTTTTGCGGAAAGTACAATTAACCCCATCGAAATCAACTTATATTTTTTTAAATTACGTTACTACTACTCTGAGATAGCAAAGGAAAAATGTCATATATTTGTTTTATTTATATAAGAAAAGATCAAACTACAACTATTTTCCCACTACACAGTTGTCACCTTAAAAATTTGACAACTAATTTAACCAGGTTAATTGTTGTAGGTGTGAACAGCAATTTGGTTGCTCCGAACCCGGGCGAACATGTCGAGTGACGCAGCCCTGTAATCAAGAGGAAGAGGAGGGATCACAAAGCTGATCCGATCTACCGCTGCCCTTACACGGTGCTTGTGGCCTTGTGGCAATTGCTTTGTTCGTCCCTTTCACCATTTGCAAAATTTTACAAAAATTATAAATAATCATCCATCAATATTTCGCGCAATATTTACACTAGTTTAACTAATTGTTCTTGTTATTGTTATTCCTTTCTGATTTTATTATAGCAATAGCACTATATATGACGTCCTTTTCTCATTTTTGGTGTTATTGGAGGAATAACAGAATTAATTTTTTCCCCTTTTGTCTAGTTAGTGAGTTGACCTTGTTCCTCAATAATATCTCACGCAAAAAATGTAGTAGTTTTATTTAGTCCTTTCGGGAGCTATTTATTTTTTGTTTTCATCTATCTCTGTATCTATGACCATATTTAAATAAAAAAATTGTCTAGGAATTTTTCTTAGAAATAGATCGCAGGCCACATAATACTAATAGCAGGAATTGTGAATTGTGATTCAAAGTTGTGACCACAAATAGTTTTGTTTGTCCTTTTTTTGAGTATCGCTTTTTTTTTTTTTTTTTTGATGAAAACTGAAAAGCCCGTAGGCATAATTGCATTTAAATAAAAAGAGTCTATACTCTATAGTCATCAAGGACAACATCAACAATTAAATCTGGCGCCATAAAAGACCCACCCAGGGTAGTACCGTACCCAGTTCGTCAGTGACAACTGTTGCGCATAAAAACCCTACCCAGGGTAGTACCCTTCCACCCAGTTCGTCTGTGACAAATGTTGCGCATTAAACCGTGCATTAATTGGCACATTACATACCTTTCATAGAACTTCGAGAATAACAAAAATTTTACCATCTCATATTATTATGCTCCATATATTTCACTTAACAATTTAATAAGAAAAATTATATGTTGAGGTTGGAAATAATGTCTACGATGAAGGATTGACAATGAGTGATAAAATTAAAATAGTAATTAGCAGCTTGAAGAAAACTTAAGAGGCGTCCTTCCTGCCTTCTACTTTGGGGGTAAGAAAACTAAAGTTTTTTCTTGTACAATGTTATCCATTTAGAGAAAAAGTTAATACCCCAACCATCCACCAAACAAATAATAAACTGTTTATTCGGACAACAACTGTATCAATTTTACTTGGTAGTCGCTACCAAACTTTTCTACAAAAAAAAAAAAAAAAAAAAAAACTGTATCAATTTCTAAAATATTTTATTAAATTTGCAATATTCTTTCTAGCATCATACATCTCCCGTCATGCACTTTTAGGCCCTGACTATTAATGTACGATTTCATTTGTATAGAAATACTTAATGAAAATAAACAGATTGATTTTATTTGATCGAAATTTATATATTATTAGATCCAACAAAATCCTAAAAAAAGATCAATTCTAATGAAATGAAATCAAATAAAATCTGACATGAAAATTATTTTGATCAAAGCCACTCTCCAACACACTTTAAAAATCTTTTTAATAATGGTATTCTTTAGTCAAGTTCAAAATTATTATAATTCAAAAAATAAACAAATTAATTGCGGAAGCAGCGGGCTGAAAATCCAACTGGAACTTCAATTGTGGATATTTAAATTTTAAATACGTAGGACAAACTTGATCCTATTCTTCAAAAATAATAATATAAGGATACTTCAAAGTTCAAAGAGTAGAACTTATGTTGGTGCACGAATTTTTCTCTGAAAAACAAACGCTTGTCGCTGAAAAAGCAATACGTGAGGTACACTTGAGGGTGCAACATAGAACCCACGCTATTATCACGCCTAAGGTGAAGGTCAAAAGCGGCTGCTTGCCTGCTTGGTTTTTATTTTATTTTTTCCATTTTCTTTATTTAATAAAGATGGAACTGGAAACTAGACAGCCACTGTCTAGTATCTCTAAAAAAAAAGATGGAACTGGAAGCCGCCCCAGGCCCCGCATTGGTGCAAACTTTTTGTAAATTTTCTGTGTTTCTTGTCACTATTTTTTATCCGTAACTCTGAACTGAAGCTACTTGTACGTTCAACAATTCACAGGACGTGACATCAACTTCAAAATGCAGCTGAGAGATTTTTTTGAACATTTAAATTTTGAAAAACTTGATCCTATCTTATTATTAATAAGAGGACTTTTAATTTTATGAAAAATAAGAATCAAACCGTTAATTTATAAAAAAAAAATGAAGTTGATTGAATTTTAAGATAAAAATCAACTAAAGATTTATTAACCATACGGTTCTAAAATTAAAGCTCCTACGGAAATAATTTCGATCCGTCTTTAATTGTATGGTAAGTTAATCTTGCATTTACAATGTCCAGCCAGACTAGAGACTTTTGGACTTAGGAATTAGATAGAAAAAAGAGGTGACCGTCTGCTGATAAATTTTCTTCGAAAACATTTGTTCTTTACTTTTATTTTGTCACTATTTTTTAATGGAATTATTTCGGCTCACATTTTACCTTAACATGACAGCATCTAAGCGCACTATGTAATTAACAAGCATCAACTTGGACAAACTCAACTTTTCTTTGTATTAATTACAATAATTGTTTGCACTATTATTCAGCACAGTCAAATTAAGCGAATTATGATTTTTTTTTTGAAGGTTAGTTGGCGAGAGCCAACCAACAAAAAATTTATTAAAAAAAGATAAAAAAGATAATTACAAGATGTTAGTTACAGAGAAGAAAAATTAAGCGAATGTCAACATCATAAACACTCCTATTATAAATATACCACACCATTTCTTCATCTGGATAATCAGTAAGCATAAAAAGTGTCACAAACCTACACAGAGAGAGAGAGAGATGGCAACGATGATGAAGGTAGTTTTGAAAAACTATGTGAAAGGGAAGCCCAAGGAGACTGATATGGAGGCATTGACAACAGCTACGATCCCAATGAAGGTCCCCGAGACATCTTATGAAGCAGCAATGGTGGTGAAGAACCTATATCTTTCTTGTGATCCATACATGCGATTTCTCATGACAAAGCACGATGAAGCTCCAGAGTTCTCTTACCTCTCAGACTTTGTTCCTGGAGAGGTAATAAAGCTACAATTAAGTACATCTACAACACTTGCAACATGATATCATGGCTTAGTGTACTTTCTGAGAGTAATTAGTGGAATGGAACAGTGAATTGTTCGTAACATAAAAGATATCACGAAAATTTACACTGTTTGTAGTTTATACTAGTTGGATCGATAAAGTGGCTGAACAGAACAGTATCATAGTACCACTTTAGCTGATTGAAAATAAATGAAGGTTGGGGCATCAAGAATTTCACCAAGTTGTAGACCGTAGTGTAGTACCATCGACACCTGTTGCATGTCAAAGAATTGTTACATGTTGAGATGTTTGCCAATTTTATCAAATTTTAACCCAATTTGGTAAGATTTCTTTAGCCCCTACGTTATTTGTTCTAATTATTTATTTGGCATAGATTTCGCCAATTTTGAATGCTTCCCATCAGAACTAATGATGAGGATACCACCAATGCATATTTCTGGAAGAACATAAATAGCTATCAACTACATCGCAGAGGGGACCTCTGTTCAAAATTCAAATAGGATGATAATTATTTTTTAAAAAATGGTGGTAATTTATAATGTTTCAAAAATATAAACAAAATAACACTATATTGTATCTTTTATTTCCAGTTGGGTCAATGCTGTAATAAAAAAATCTTCATATTTGTATATTCTTTCGTTGGTGCAACCACTTGGGGGTAGTTAGCAAAAGAGTAGCTGACTGGTACCGGGTTTGGTACCAGTAGAGCTGATGGGTTTGTGCTAGCAGAACGGGTGTTTTTTCCTCATATTCTTTTTATGTCATTAATTTGTGTTATATATGACAAATTTTTCTTCTCTTTTTTCCATAACAGATGATATTGTTACTCTAACACGCACATGCTGTGCATCTGCAGGCTATTAGGAGTTACGGAGTTTGCAAAGTAATCGACTCTACGTATCCAAACTTTAAGGCAGGGGATTATGTATGGGGAATCACAGGATGGGAAGAATACAGTCTCATCACTAATCCAGAGATATTTATCAAGATCAATCACCCCGAGCTCCCATTATCCTACTATACCGGTATCCTTGGTATGTGATAAATATAAGCCACTAGAATAACCATATGGTTTCTTTCAGCTGGGGCACACTATATATGTAGAAACAGGGTGGCCATGTACCAAAGTTCCATATATACCAGACTATATACTGTTATTCATTTTTTTCACACTTTTAATTTGACCAAGGATTTAAAAAATCAGTCCTGCCCTAGTTTATGTATTTGGTGTGGAAAATCAAGATTTTTAACAAAATAAATTACCAGCTATATCTAGAATTGCTGGTGCTTAACCAGTGTTATTCAGGAAAAAATAATGTTTCCCACTGGTTGTGCTGTCTATATCCACCTCCAGGCATGGCAGGGTTTACAGCATATTTGGGATTTCATGAAGTGGCATCACCTAAGAAGGGAGAATATGTCTACGTCTCGGCTGCCGCAGGAGCTGTCGGCCAACTTGTAGGCCAGTTTGCCAAACTTATGGGATGCTATGTAGTTGGAAGTGCTGGTTCAGATGAAAAGGTTTGCAATACATCATTTCATTCTTGCTTGGTTAAATTTAGTGAGCCATGGCACTGAAAATTGTGAGAGATTATGTAGCAATCAATAACTTAAACAATTCAAGCTTTCAGAAGATATTAATGAAACATTCAATTAACAATTTATTGCTTAATTTTGTTAGTTAATTCTAGTAACTGTGCTTATGGCAAAATTGTCCTTTTGTGTTCTTAGCTCTCATTTGCTCTATCTGATCCAGAAAAAATTATTCTCATTTACTTCGTCTCCAAAGAAGCACTTCTTATTTACCTTTCACGAAATTTTTATCATCAGGTCGAAATGTTAAAGAGCAAGTTTGGATTTGATGATGCCTTCAATTACAAGAAGGAAACCAACCTAAGTCTAGCACTGAAAAGGTAGTTTACTGGTAAAATTATGATGTATTTTAACTTTTCGCACATTCAAGTATAAATGCTATTTTGTTTGGTTGTTGGATCAAATCAATTGATTCAATTTCAATTCATGCTTGCTAATTAAAGTTGAGTTGCAATATTGACAGAAAATAAAATAAAGCAAAAACCATGCAGAATTCACCATCCAGAAAATTAGACCAAAACCTACATAATTAGTTTTATTTGCAAAACAACAATATACACCTTTTTTGAACTTTCTTCCTAATTTCACTTTAAAAACGCATTGTAGGTTATTTCCCCAAGGCATTGACATATACTTTGAGAATGTTGGTGGTGCGATGCTTGATGCAGTGCTGGCCAATATGAGGGTGCGTGGGAGAATTGCAGTATGCGGGATGATATCACAGTACAACCTTGACAATCCAGAGCCGGTGTACAACATGATGATTGTCACCCCGAAACGGATTCGGGTTGAAGGGTTTTTCGTGTTTGACCATTTCCCAAGATATGAAACTTTTGAGAAGATGGCCGTGTCATATATCAAGGAGAACAAGATCACCTATGTAGAAGATATTGTTGAAGGCCTTGAAAATGCACCGGGTGCATTGATCGGACTTTATGAAGGTCGTAACGTCGGCAAACAGGTGGTCGTTGTATCACGCGAGTAAAATTGATGTTAGTAGAATTTGTACCGAAATGTAATGAAACTATATCTGTACGTTGAGCTTCGCTCCAAGATATTAGATTTTATTATAAATAATATATGAAAAATTGTGTCTTAATTTTTCAAGTCGATAGATGATTTTGAAATGAGAAGTTTTTTAATAAAAGATTTTGGTGGAAAAGATTCTATTAAAAAAGTATATTTACTATATAAGACAATTTGGTAAACTAATATTTGATCAGGAAAGAAAAATAACAATAATTATAAAATTGCAAATTCTAATTGAATTGAAGTGAAAAGTGAATAAAAAAATGAAAACAATAATACATTAAATAGTGGTTCCATTACATATTTTACACATGATATTGTTTATTATGAAACAATATAAGGAAGGTATTAAAATCATACATAGATGTACATTAACTATTATATTTTTACTAAGTAATGAAATAGAAAGTAAAGTATGCTACTTTATAATCAGTTTGTCTTCAAATTCTTCGTCTAATATATCTTCATGATTAAGAGGCATTGATTCCATTATGTAGTTTTTTCTTTCACTTTCACTGTCTGGAATTTGCATAGATTGGTTTTCTTCTTTAATCTCAATCTGGTGTGGTTGTATTAGTTCCATTGGATAATTTTCTCCACCACTGTCATTGTCTGGCATTTTAATAAATTGATTTTCTCCATAAAGCATTGGATGCACTGGTACTATGCATAAAATATGGTTTTTTATTATTTATTAATTAAAGCGGGAGATTATTGAAAATAGCTTGATAAATGTGTGAAGATGTGATCAATAGATGCGATGAAAAGGTGTTATGGATGGATGTCTTGTGCAAATGTCATGAAAGAGTGCTATGACCGGATGCCATGAAAGGATTCCATGAGCATATGTATTGAAAAGACTTGATAGAAACATATGTAGTCTATAAATAAGTAGGAAATTATTGAAATTAGTTTGATATATGTGTTGATGCCATGTGAAGATGCCATGAGCGGATGTATTGAAAGGGCTTAATGGAAACATCTGTAGTCTATAAATAAAACTGATTAAGACTTTGAGAAAATCTTAGAAAATTGCAAACTATTTCTATTTTTTTTTACTAAAAATTTTTAATAGAAGTTCTAAGGAAAATTTTCAGAAATTGTTCTTTGTAGATTTTAGTTGGCTTTGTTATATTCTGTAAGGTTTGTTGTCATTCCCAACCGCAATCGTTAGTAGTGGAAGCAATTAATACCTTAAAGAAAGTGTTTACAACATGCCTCAAAATTTCATTGACACATTGTCTCTAACAATTTTAATATTCTCTAACACGAAATATTTCAAATATAACATCATATAGAGATAATAACATTGTCAAATACTTTTTAATTTCTTCAATATTGTGATCTGTATAGAATCGTGTCCCTACAAAAGTTTTCAAGCTATATGTTTCTGATAATAAAAATTTTGAAAAAAATATATAATCATGACAATAAAAGAGCAAAATTGAAACAATAAAGTCTTCCCATATATGATCAAATTAATTTCATGCCAATATATACCTTCGTATTCTTTCAACATGACGGAACTGCATGCTAAAATGATCGTCATTCCATTAGAGCTCGCTTCAAGTTCTTCAATGTTTACATAATCAATAAAATTTTTGGATAAAACAATATTAATTGTATGACCTCTGGATATAAATAAATATAGAGTTCAAAATAATAAAGATATGTATTTTTTAGCAATAAATTATTTTTAATATAAAATACATGGTAAATGTTTAAATTTAAAATGTGAGAATTATAAAATAAATGATGCATATCTTAGAATTTACTGTTGGAAAAATATAAAATAATTTAAGAGATAGTTATGTTGACATAATAAAAATAAAAGATCTTTTAACGGTTAGATATATAGTTTGGGTGTGGGCTGTCCTTTTACCGTTATGTCTTTCATAGAAGAAAGCTCATAAATCCTCTTAATGACATATACATTAATTAGAAATGTACAAATATCAAACTATACATAAGTGACAATAATGATAATTGGTATTGCTAGAAGATATTATGAAATATTAAATATTGGATTCAATTAAAAAATTTTATTAAAAACATAAAACACTAATAAGTAAATTGTAATTAACAATTATAATTTTAAATTTATATGATTATAGTAATTTAAACAAATTAGTGTACCAATAGGCTATGTCAAGTCAGTACTATCTGTTCTGATATTTTCAAAAGAGTTGAAATCAAACTAGCACACGGATATGGCAAGGAGATTTGTTGGCACAGGATTACATTAGTGTTCTTGGAAAAACCAACAACAAAATTGTGGGGAACTATACGATAGCCTCTACTAATATATTCTACGTTGAACCGTTCCAAACTCACATATGGCGCCTTCTGTAAAATCATTTTGGATTTGTTTATAATATCCAATATCAACAACATCTTGTATAGCACCTCCCTATATACCAAAATACAAAATCTTTTAGTAAAGAAAATGAATATTTTAAGCCAATATTATTGTTAAGTTAAAAGATTTGAATATTTTTTAATTTATATATTCATAAAGTTATTGGCCCAAATATATAAATTTAAAAACTGTGTTGGCAACAAATTCTTGTTGCATGTTGAATTAGAAATGATACAAGAATTTTTGTTTGGTGTGTAACTCAAAAAAATTCTTTTAATGTAAAAATGAAATTCATAAAAAAAATTACCTTACTATCGAAGTAGAACAAATTCGTGCCCAATGTATTTTCCGTCTTTGAATTAGTTGCAGGCAAAATTATCGTGACCCATGCACGTATCACGTCTAGATTTCTATTTGAGAGTGATGTGATATCTATTTATGTTTGTCATTTTGTAAATATGAAATGGTTGATGAAAATTTGAGAAATGGAGCACTATTTATAGATAAAATGTCGATACCCTTTGGTGAAGGAGGCATATATTTGATTGCACCCTTTGACGAGACATTCCTTAGATGACACTGTTAGAAAGTGCTCAATTTTTAATTTTAGTTACTAATTAATTTAATTAATCATTAAGCAACAAGGATCTTGCCAAGCAATCAACACACAACATGAGAATATGAGGAAAGTTGTACCTCTCGCGAAATCATATTCACGAGGCTCGATCCAACTCTTTGAAAGTCGATGGCGTGCTCGTCTCCACCACCACCATCAATTCGCCAGCCTCCTCGAGTCCACCAAGGAGGTTAACCATTCTCTTAATTCCTATGCTTGTAAGAACAAGAGAGAGACTAATCCCTTTTGCTATTCTTCTTCCAATCAACACTTAATTAGTGGAATAACTATTTTCAACATATAAGACCTATTATGAGAGCTTGAAAGAGAGTCCATCAATGTAGAAAATAATTTTTCTCCATTAATGGAGGTGGCGGCCATGGAGGGAGAAGAGGAAGAGAGAGAAGGAGGAAGGAGGCTAGGGTTTCTCTCTCCAAATGATTCCCTTTTTATAGCCAACTACTTCTCATGACAAGTTGCAACTATTTACAACCTTACCACTTGCCTTAACTGAAATTTTAATGGGCTCAAGAGCCCATTTTATCATATGTTAAATGATCCATTAATTCATTAATTAATGATCCATATAATTGCTCTCTTGTTGGACCTTTAGTTCACCAATTAAATAAAGGTTCGTTAGCTCAATTTAATTCCATTAATTAAATTATGTTGAACGAAATTAATTATCAACTATTTGATAATTATTTTGGAATTAACAAATGCATTAATTTATTTCTATATGATCTCTTTGACTTAATTAATTATAATGGTTCGCAACGATATATAATTAATTAATCGACTTATTATATTTTAGCAATACTCACTGCTGCGAATAAATAAATAATGCACTGTATGGTCAAGTTCTATTTGTGTGATCCTTTGAGGATTTATGCTATGTTGGTCATGGAAATAAATCGCTATTTATTTCCAATAATCATAGGCGGTATCTAGCAACACACTATGACTTCCAATTCACATAAATAATGTACTACTACAATATCTCAATCCTGCATAAGAAATAAAAGTATTTTCTTATTTTGATTCCTATGTCACATGATATCATTGTATAATCCAAGATAGAAATGTGTCATTCTTGCAGATTATACAATTTTTGATCTAGAGTTGATTGTACAAATTGGTCAAACAATACAACTCCATCAAGGGGCCCAAACAGATATCATCACTCACTAGGTTACTAATGAGAGACATACGATTTTCTTGATGAATAACTTTTTTTCCGCACAATTCAAGAGAACATAAATAAAGTTCGTATAGCAGCCTTTATCAGGAATCAACGTTAGACGATATTTATAGAACCTATCCTCATATGAAAAAGTTGAACATCTCAAACTTAGAATCAAACTCATATAAAATAAACAATGACACATAACACAATCCATATATTTATTTCATTGGGTCATGTCATATACTATGGGGCATTTGGATTGCTTAGGAATAGCTTATTCCTAGGCAATATTTTCTTCACAAAGTTACACACTTTTCAATGTTTTATTCTTAAAATTCTTAATCCTTTCTTATTCTTATAGATCCAAACGAGCCCTATGTTCTAATAACATACACATATGCAATTAAGTTGGTAACTCCTTACCTATGATTTGTAGAACTTAATCATCACTTAACTTGCATACTAATATTTTATGATAATTAATGTTCCTTATTAATTATCAAGATTACGGATGATTTAGATTTATTACTGTCATTCTAATGAATGATCAACAGAGATCTACAATTCAGATCCTCAACCTGAATAATATGTCAGTAATAAACTCTAGGAACAAATGATAAAATATCATCAATAACATAAACTAAGAAATTAAGTCATTAAATATTGAATTCTAGAACACAACTCCAACAGACACCCTATGATCACCATGTCAAGATATGCACCTTTTCAATCATATCTTTTAAAGCATCAACTTGATTGTATTATTTGGCGAGACATTTTTAAAAAAATACCCTATGGAATATATATTAAAATAGACACATTTTCATTCGCACCCTTTGAGACCATCCACGCATCTTTATTATATGTAAGATAAGTTTGAATAGAAATTGAAAAATATAATGAAATGTGTACCGAAATGTAATAAAAGATAAAGTTAAATAGAAATAAAGAAATAAAATAAAAAAATTGAAAAATAAATAAAATGAACACTTATAATAACAACAAGAACAAACAAAATAAATAAAGTTAACATTTATAACAACAAAAATTAAAAGATATAAAAAATAAATCTGAATGAAAATAATGAAAATAAAATGAATAGATTAAATAAATAAATTGAACACTTATAACGATAAAGTGAAAAATATAATTAACAAAAACGAAACATATATAACAAAGTGAACATTTATATAGCTAACATAGTGAAAAGAAGAGAACATATATAGCAAATAAAGTGAACACTTACGACTGTTAGAAAGTGCTCAATTTTCAATTTTAGTTACTAATTAACTTAATTAAATATCAAGCACAAATGATCTTGCTAAGCAATCAACACACACATGAGAAAAGGGAAGGAATCGATTACCTCTCGCGGAATCGTATCCGCGAGGCTCGACCAATGCATTGGAGTTAATAGCGTGCTCTCCTTCGCCTTCTCCTCTGTCGACGGCCGCCTCGAGTCCACCAAGAAGTTTAACCACCTCCTCTTTCAACTTGTGCTAGCAAGGAAGAGGAGAGCAACTAATCCCCAAGGTTTTCTCTCTTCTACCTTTGTCAATTAACTAGTTTAATTAATTGAGAAGAGAGAAATCTCAACACATGAGCTAGATGAGGTGGAAAAGAGCAAGAAAAAGAGATGAAAATTCTGAAATTTTCTCTCTAATTTTCGTTCTAGGAGGAAGAGGGAGAGAAAAGGCTATAGTGGCTTGGGTTTCTCTCTCCAAATGACCTCCTTTTATAGACCAACCACTCCACAAATTTTAGAGACCTTTTTACACCTATTAGGGCAGCTACTATATGGGCTATCAAACCCATTTTGTGGTGTGTTAAATGTCTACTAATTCAATTAATTAATGGACATTTCTCTTGTACTCAAACTGAGCCTTTAATTTACTAATTAAATAAAAGTCCATAAGCTCTATTTAATTCCTATAATTAAATTGTGTTGAACAAAATTAATTATTAACTTATTAATAATTATTTTCGGATTAGTTAATGCATTAATTTATTTCTATATGATCTGCTTAACTTAATTAATTATAACGGTTCGCAACGGTATATAATTAATTAATCAACTTATCATATTTTCGCAATACACTGCTGCGAATAAATAAATAATGCACCGTGTGATTAAAGCCCTATTTGTGTGACCCTTTGAGGATTTACGCTATGTTGGCCATGAAATTAAATCGCTATTTAATTCCAAAAATCATAAGTGGTATCTAGCAACACGTTATGATTCCCAATTCGCATAAATAATGTACTGCTACAATATCTCAATCCTGCATAAGAAATAAAAATATCTCATTGTCTGATTCTTATGTCACATGATATCACTGTATAATCCAAGATAGGAATGTGTCATTCTTGCAGATTATACATTTTTTTATCTAGAGTTGATTGTACAGTTGGCCAAACAATCTAATTCCATCAAGGGGCCCAAACGGATATCATCACTCACTAAGTGAATTAATGAGGGACATACGGTTTTCTTGATGAACAACTTTTTTCCGCACAATTCAAGAGAACATAAATAAAGTCCGTATAGCAGCCCTTATCAGAAATCAACGGTAGACGATATTTATTGAACCTATCCTCATGTGGAAAAGTTGAACCATCTCAAACTTAGAATCAAACTCATATGAAATAAACAATGACACATAACACAATCCATATGTTTATTTCATTGGGTCATGTTCTGTACTATGTTCTAATAACATACACATATGCAATTAAGTTGGTAACTCCTTACCTATGATTTGTAGAACTTAATCATCACTTAACTTGCATACTAATATTTTATGATATTAATGTTCCTTATTAATTATCAAGATTACGGATGATTTAGATTTATTACTGTCATTCTAATGAATGATCAACAGAGATCTACAATTCAGATCCTCAACCTGAATAATATGTCAGTAATAAACTCTAGGAACAAATGATAAAATATCATCAATAACATAAACTAAGAAATTAAGTCATTAAATATTGAATTCTAGAACACAACTCCAACAGACACCCTATGATCACCATGTCAAGATATGCACCTTTTCAATCATATCTTTTAAAGCATCAACTTGATTGTATTATTTGGCGAGACATTTTTAAAAAAATACCCTATGGAATATATATTAAAATAGACACATTTTCATTCGCACCTTTTGAGACCATCCACGCATCTTTATTATATGTAAGATAAGTTTGAATAGAAATTGAAAAATATAATGAAATGTGTACCGAAATGTAATAAAAGATAAAGTTAAATAGAAATAAAGAAATAAAATAAAAAAATTGAAAAACAAATAAAATGAACACTTATAATAACAACAAGAACAAACAAAATAAATAAAGTTAACATTTATAACAACAAAAATTAAAAGATATAAAAAATAAATCTGAATGAAAATAATGAAAATAAAATGAATAGATTAAATAAATAAATTGAACACTTATAACGATAAAGTGAAAAATATAATTAACAAAAACGAAACATATATAACAAAGTGAACATTTATATAGCTAACATAGTGAAAAGAAGAGAACATATATAGCAAATAAAGTGAACACTTACGACTGTTAGAAAGTGCTCAATTTTCAATTTTAGTTACTAATTAACTTAATTAAATATCAAGCACAAATGATCTTGCTAAGCAATCAACACACACATGAGAAAAGGGAAGGAATCGATTACCTCTCGCGGAATCGTATCCGCGAGGCTCGACCAATGCATTGGAGTTAATAGCGTGCTCTCCTTCGCCTTCTCCTCTGTCGACGGCCGCCTCGAGTCCACCAAGAAGTTTAATCACCTCCTCTTTCAACTTGTGCTAGCAAGGAAGAGGAGAGCAACTAATCCCCAAGGTTTTCTCTCTTCTACCTTTGTCAATTAACTAGTTTAATTAATTGAGAAGAGAGAAATCTCAACACATGAGCTAGATGAGGTGGAAAAGAGCAAGAAAAAGAGATGAAAATTCTGAAATTTTCTCTCTAATTTTCGTTCTAGGGGGAAGAGGGAAAGAAAAGGCTATAGTGGCTTGGGTTTCTCTCTCCAAATGACCTCCTTTTATAGACCAACCACTCCACAAATTTTAGAGACCTTTTTACACCTATTAGGGCAGCTACTATATGGGCTATCAAACCCATTTTGTGGTGTGTTAAATGTCTACTAATTCAATTAATTAATGGACATTTCTCTTGTACTCAAACTGAGCCTTTAATTTACTAATTAAATAAAAGTCCATAAGCTCTATTTAATTCCTATAATTAAATTGTGTAGAACAAAATTAATTATTAACTTATTAATAATTATTTTGAGATTAGTTAATGTATTAATTTATTTCTATATGATCTCCTTGACTTAATTAATTATAACGGTTCGCAACGGTATATAATTAATTAATCAACTTATCATATTTTCGCAATACACTGCTGCAAATAAATAAATAATGCACAGTGTGATTAAAGTCCTATTTGTGTGACCCTTTGAGGATTTACGCTACGTTGGCCATGGAATTAAATCGCTATTTAATTCCAATAATCATAAGCGGTATCTAGCAACACGTTATGATTCCCAATTCGCATAAATAATGTACTGCTACAATATCTCAATCCTGCATAAGAAATAAAAATATCTCATTGTCTGATTCTTATGTCACATGATATCACTGTATAATCCAAGATAGGAATGTGTCATTCTTGCAGATTATACATTTTTTGATCTAGAGTTGATTGTACAGTTGGCCAAACAATCTAATTCCATCAAGGGGCCCAAACGGATATCATCACTCACTAAGTGAATTAATAAGGGACATACGATTTTCTTGATGAACAACTTTTTTCCGCACAATTCAAGAGAACATAAATAATGTCCGTATAGCAGCCCTTATCAGGAATCAACGGTAGACGATATTTATTGAACCTATTCTCATGTGCAAATGTTGAACCATCTCAAACTTAGAATCAAACTCATATGAAATAAACAATGACACATAACACAATCCATATGTTTATTTCATTGGGTCATGTCCTGTACTATGTTCTAATAACATACACATATGCAATTAAGTTGGTAACTCCTTACCTATGATTTGTAGAACTTAATCATCACTTAACTTGCATACTAATCTTTTATGATAATTAATGTTTCTTGTTAATTATCAAGATTACGGACGATTTAGATTTATTATTGTCATTCTAATGAATGATCTACAGAGATTTACAATTCAGATCCTCAACCTGAATGATCTGTTAGTAATAAACTCTAGGAACAAATGATTAAATATCATCAATAACATAAACTAAGAAATTAAGTCATTAATATTGACTTCTAGGACATAACTCCAAGAACGACACCAAGAATAACAAATAGAAACATAAGCCATATAAGAAATAAAGTGAGAGGGGAGAAGGAAGCACAAATCAAAGATCGAAAAAAAGGTAGAAAATAAAAACACACGGAAAAGAAGGAGAGAGGATATGGGAGTTGATGTCACTGGATGAGAAATGGTGAGGAGGGACCTTTTTCCTAAAGGATCGAAATTAATATTAAAATTTCCACTAGGGCTTAACTCCTAATATTATCTAAAAATCCTTCGGTAAGCTTGTGCACCTCGACTACAAAGACATTATTGCTTTGTCTTCCACGGAATCAGAGTATGTCGCATTGATCTAGGCTGTGAAGGAAATGCTTTGGTTGGAAAGGTTGTTTGGACAACTTGGGTTGAAGCAAAAGGAGTATGTGGTGCATTGTGATAATTAAGGTGTCATACATTTTGCAAAGAATGTGGCACATCACTCAAGAACGAAGCACATTGATGCGCGATACCATTTTATTCTTGATGTGCTATATCATGGACAATTGTTCGTGAGAAAGATTCACACGAAAGAGAATATTGCTGGCATGTTCACTAAGATGGTGCCTCCTGACAAGGTAATGTTGTGTAAGAGGCAAGCCGGATTGGTTGAGTAACTCGAGTGTTTGGAGCGAGGTGCATGGTGCACTTGTGTCATCAAATGGGAGATTTGTCTTCATGTGGGAGTTTGTTGGCATGTGAAGCTAAATTTGGCCGAAGCCCATGAAGACCCATACAAAGAGGCGTAAAAGAGGTCATAGAGAAAGAGAAAGAGATTAAGTCTCTTTTGCGCATCTCTTAGAGCAGCTCTATGTCCCCTCTTGAGAAACTAATTAGGATTTTATATTTCTCTTAAATCTCTTGTTAATTCCACCTCAAATTGTGAGAGAGTATGAGTAAGAAAGAGATGAAGGTTGATAGATTGATGATCTCCATGTACTTGTAAGACAATCTTTTGATTAGTGGATTTGCAACGATCGCTCTCGTGACTTTTTCCATTTGAATTTTCTATGTAAAATCTTGTGTCTCTTCTTTATTTTTTTGTGCTTGATTGTGCACTTGTTTGATTCTGACGTGGAACCATTATAATTTTATTCTAGCCGGTATTGATTTATGTTCGACACGTGTTCGACGAAATTACTCATTGTTTATTTGATTTCGCTGTGTTAGACACCGATAACAGATTTATTTTCCAACAATTGCCAACTTAGCCTAAAATAAAAGTGCAACGATCAATTCTCAATTCCAACGTGATATAAAAAAAAGAAAAAAGAAATCTTGCAGTTGTTCTTTTAGCGCAAGTACAATTAACCTTATCGAAATCAGCTTATTGTTTTTCAAAATTACATTACTACTACTCTGAGATAGCAAAGGAAAAATGTCATATATTTGTTTTATTTATAAGAAAAGATCAAGCTACGACTATTTCCCCATTATGCGAGGGTCCACTTTGTGGATTTGTGCGAACTAGAAACAAGAAACAAAGCTTTGAATTCTTTAATTCAAGTTCCAATTCTTGAAAGATAAACCCGAATCATGGACCTTGTCTAACGGCATATGGAGTAGTTTGGTCATCAAAAAGTAGAATATTTGAAATTCATTTGATATTTGATTTAATATATAAAAAACAATGAACATAATTAATTATAACATGTTGATTTTTCTATATCTTGATCTCGTATCAAATTCAATAACATTATATAACATGCTGTTAATTATAAAATGCAATATTTTTTATTGTACGTGCTCTACTTTGAATTGAGCAAGATTAATGGTTTAATTTGATAATTTGAAATTGCAAAATTAAACTATTAATAATTAATCTAAATATGTTTTTGACCAAAGTAACGCCTATTCAGTTTAAATATAAAAATCATAAAAAATGAAAAATGGCGGTAAATTTTATAATCTACGAAGGTGCATATATCATCCTAATAATGACCTGTAGTAGAGGTATCTGTGCGCTTCAAGCCGATAACAATTTACAATAGGGGCAAATCTTTTCATGCCACCCTAAAACTTCGTATTTTATTTTTGCCACTCTAGAGGGAATATTCCTTGGCACTTATACTAAAGTTACTCCAATCGTGCACCTAGTTCAATAATTAATCAACCTTTGATTTTAATTTTTAGAGTGAACATTTCTACTGGTTTTGGCTTCTCTCACATCACTGTGTTTATCCGCGATCTTCCCATCCTATTAGGTACTGTACGGCAGAGTGATTCTTTTGATTCTTTCAAAACTTTTAAAATTTTCAAACTTCAAATTAATATTTTCGGACTAATTAATTATTAATTGTAACCATAATGTTCGAGTTATGAACAATTTTTACGGATTTGGTATAATCTCTCCCTTAAGTACCTACCTAGAACACACAGAAACTTAGAAAGTCATAAATAATATTAAGAAACAAACCTCGCTCTGATACCAGGAAGGTTCCTTGCCTTGCCCAGGAAATTTAAAATTTCGCAACTAACTCGGACTTAGAACAAGTGCTGGCTAGAAGAAAATTTTATTACTTATTGCTGAAAATGATACAAAAAGAGAGTGGATGATTTCTAGTTGTGAGAAGATGCCCCTACTAGTGAACTATCATACTTCTTATATAGAATGAACGCTACCGGTTGGTGAGCTCGATAATTGAATGCCGGTGCTCATTGGGCCCGATCGTCCATTTCAATTATTCGTCTACCACGGTTGGTATGTCCTTATCAAAACATTAGTGGGCATATTTAGTGTAATAATTGCCCATAAAGAAATAAGTTGATGCCATTCTATTTGACAGCCAACTAAGAAAAGATGAAAAAGACAGATGCGCACTACCATAGTGGCACCGAAAGTAAAGACATTATTGAGATTTCCATATGATGGTGGGTCTCTCTAATAGTAATGGCCAAACTGGATCAGTTGTATCTTCTGGTGGATTGCTAACAGCTCATTGATGTTATGATTAACTGGTCCCAATGCACTGCTGGCCCAGTTGTCTTTAGATGCCCATTGTTCAAGCCGTATCTTCTGCAGATAGCTTAATGCTATGAGCCTCTCAACTTCTCCTATGGTCTTTTGTATTTGTTCATTATGAATTTCACCGAGCCTGAGCTACATGGCTCTTTCCCAATGAAAAGACTTTGGATAAATTGTTAGCAAGTCTCCAGTAATGACTTCATAATCTTGAAGAGAGTCTGACTCTCCTCCTGAGGTTGTCCATCTTTCAGCTTGTTGAAAAGCTTGCCGTCCTCCTGGCGTAAAACCAGTGGTTGGACTTCCTTCATGGATTTTCATCAAATTTCGCAAATGATCAAGCACCATTTTCTGTAAAAAGATAAAAATTCACACAAGCAAATTATTAGAAAACTAAAATTGTCAGTAGCTTTCCGTAGATTACTACCAGACAGTTCCTAAGATACAAGTATAGTGGATTTTTCCAGCGGTCCACCATGCCCGCTTGTTTCCTTCCTAGAGGTTTCGGAAAGAGGACTCATGATCTAGCATGTTACTGATATGGCCAACAGTTGTTGCTAGATGAGTGAGGATTTCTTCCGGAGCCTCTTTGGTTTCTTCAAGCACTTTTTCAAGGTCTGCCAATTGCTCATCAGCAAAATAACAATTTTCAATTTTTGTCATTTTTGCTGTTAGTCGTGATAATGAGTCGGCTAGGACATTCATTTTGCCATCAATGTGCTCAAAGTTAACCTGCACTCCTATTCCTGTAACAAAGTCAACAAAGTTAATCCATCGCACTCTTGAGGGTTTGTTTTGTGCTGACTTGTTGTAGAAACTGATTATAGCCTGACAATCAGTTCTGAGAGTGATCTCTTTCTGATCCAAGTAATGAATTTTGAGTGCCTTCATGGTTTCCATGCAAGCATAAATCTCAGCATCAATTGTGAATTTTATTATCGAGAATTTCCCGCTTGCATATGCACAAACTTTCTCTGTAATTATGGGATCGTGTTTGATTTTCTTCCATTTACACACGCCACCCCATCCTTCCATGCATCCGTCTGTTTCAAGAATAATGTAGGATCCTTCCGGAGGTAATTCGAGATCAGGGAGCTGCTGCACAGCTTGTTTGACTTTTCTGATGATCTCGTAGTCTGAGCTCTTCAGCCTTTTATCTCCATGCTCACTTGTCTTTGAGTACAGTGGACCAAGTAATGTACCCAACTTTGGTATGTATGACCTAGCATAATTGAGGATACCAAGCCATGATCTCATACCAGCTTTCTCCTTCAGTTTTTTTTCATCGAAAGAAATGATCTTCTTGATTATGTGAGGTTGAAGTTTAATCCTTCTGTTCCCAATAACTGCGCATAGAAATTCGATTTTCTGCACGGCTATTTTCATTTTTGTTGGGGAGAGTACAAGTCTCCATTTTTCACATATTGACAACATGGCCTCCAAGTGCCTGGCATGTTTTTCTTCTTTTTCTGAGAATATCAGTATATCATCAATGTAGACTGCTATAAAATCCTATATTCCTCGGAAGCAGTCATCCATTTTTCTCTGAAAAATTGCTGGTGCATTTTTCAAACCAAATGGCATGACCAGTCATTCATACAAACCATTTGGAACGACGAAAGCCGTCCACTCAATTGATTCAGGGTCCATTGCCACCTGATGGAACCCGCTTTTTAAGTCGAATTTTGAGTAAATCCGACTGTTGCCAACCTTCTTTAGGATGGTGTTGATTCCTGGCAGGCTATATTGGTCTTTGTGAGTATTGTCGTTGAGAGTACGGTAATTGAAAACCATACGCTCCTTGCCTTTTATTTCAGCGCCAGTCTTCGGGTCTATGGATGTACCCGAGTTTACCATCATTGCCATGGTTCTATGCCGGCTCTTACTGGGTCGTATCACTCTTATTTTTAGCAGCGCCTGAACATGCTTGTCAAACCTTCATTACTGGTGTCATATGTTTTAGCGGCTTGTCTTGGATTGTGATATCCAACTTGCATTTCACCCGATTCTTCTCCCAGTGTTGGAGAGGATTTTCTCCAATATATCCTTGTTCTTTCAGTCTTCTCAGGAGAGGTTGGAACTTCTCCCTGAATTTCTATGATTCCTCACCACAAGAGTATGCAGTAATTCTCTGGATCTCAAAGTACTCGAGTTCAGATAGATCCAGTTCCTCAATTGCTGCTAAAACTGTCACCTCAGCATCCACCTTAGTTGCAATTGTTGTGACATTTTTGTAAAAAGTTACCATTTGCCCTTCAATTCTGAGCCCTCCTTGCATGGCCCGAATGAAGTTGCAACCAATCAACATTTGAATTCCGTCCCTTTGCTCCATTGGGAACGCGTAAGTGAATGGGATCTTGAATCGATTTTCTTCAATAGCCATCATTCCTCCTTTGAGTTTTTGGTTGGCTAGTTGAGAAGAGTTAACCCCGTTGTTCTGAATGGGATAAGCACTTGGTTCCAAGGCTTCTCTTGGAACTGCATTCTGGTCTACGCAACAGACTGTTGCACCAGTATCCAGGATTGTTTGGATTTAAAATTTTTCAACTCCTGTTATCTCCATTGTTAGCTCAATATTGTAAAGTCTGTTTAAAACCCTTTTTCCTTTCTTTGGATCCGGGACTTGAGTACTGATGTACTCATTTTCCTCTGTCATCATTTTGATAATCACTCCTTTTTGTTTTTTTATATGATTTTCAATGGCTTCATCATCCGAATCCATTTCCTCAAGAATTGGCTCTTCAGGAGCTTTTCCTTTTGTTGGATCTCGCATCTTGCCTAGATCCTTTCTCATTTTCAATTCTTCAGTCCTTTCCTTTAGCCTTTGATTCTCGGCTAACAGGAAGTTTGTATACCCAATCAATTCGTTGATTAGGGTATCCTTACTGTCGTACTGGAATTTTGACCTTTGGATTATTATTCTCCTTCCCAGATTGAATCTTGAACACATTGGACAGACTGTCAAATGACACAGGCTGCAATGCGCTCGTATCCGTGGATTGGTCTGCTCTTTGCAAAATAGATATCTCATTAACTCTTGCGCTACAGGGCCATTGTCTTCCCATTGGTGCGCACAATTTTTAACTTCCTGAGGTAGTGAGACTGTTACTCGCCATGAGACTTCTTCATTTGTCATCATCATTGCGGTTTCGTATGGCATCTCACCTATACCAGCCATCAGAGAATAGCTAGTACCTCCTTCCCTTTCAGAAAATGAACAGATTGCATCGCTATCTGGTTCATTCTGATCAACCGAGAGCACGTTCCAGTCGTCATCTAAATCTAGATTTTCGACTATTGCTGTTCTTGCAATATTGCCCTTCTGCCTTGTGCAATTTCGGACAAAATGTCATTCCTCACCACATATGAAGCATTTGCATTTTCTTATTTTGTCAGCGTACTTCCTTTTGAATACTCGGATGTGAGTATCATGTGGTTTACCTCTGTATGTCTTTGCCTTCCGAAGACCATACTTTTTATTCTTCTGATAGTAACCTGGTACTGGTATGCGACTACAGAATAATAGATCCTTGAGACTTTTCTGGAGTGCCACTCTTTTGCACTGTTCTGCCAAATACTGGTAGGTGAAGTGTATTCTTGGAATAACACCTATAGTATTGTCCGGGTATTTCTCAGTAAATACCTTTTCAATTTCTCCGCCAATGATGGGAGGCATTTTCCTGAAAAATTTTGTCGAAAGTTCGGGAGATATAAACATTCTTCTCGATTTTGCGGCCAAAATCTTGTAATCATTAATGTAATCGAAAAGATCTTTCACATTATTGCATGAAAGTCTTTCCAGATCATTATATGCTCGATTTTGCTCTTCTGTGGATCCGGTTTTCGGATCCTCCAACAAAAACATTCGCCTGATCTGAGATATAACATTCTGTGGATCATCAGAAATGTTAACCAATTCTTCATATTCGGTTGGGTACGCCATCCTCCACTGAATCCAGGTCTTCTTCTCCGTTTCTCCTAGGAGATTCTCAATATAATTGACCTTTGATTTGTTATCTGCCCAATTTCTTTCATTGATGAGGTTAAGAGTGATTGATTCCCAACGGGAGATAACTTTCTGAATATAGCCCAATATCTTCTGGTAAAACCAGGATTGCGCCTTGACTGGCTTGGGCTGTTGGCAGGTTAAACCTTTCATTCATTTGTCGTGCATATCCACCACGGATGTTGTCTAATCGTGCTTTTATTTCCGGGACTTGGAGATTCTGTGGCTGCCTTGAACCAGGTGGGTACATAGCAGGGCCCATGATCGGTTCTGGTGGTATTCTTGTAAGTGAAGACTCTACCGTTGAGAGTACCGTCTCCACTTTTTCTTTGAGATTTCTGAATTGTGGGTACTCCATTTCTTTAAGCATGTAAATTGCTTCTAATGGATACTCGTCCCACTTTATTTCAGAATTTGGAAAACTAGCGTCTTCCCCAACATCTTTCGCTAGAAGACTGAGCAAGTCTTCTTCCTGGTTTGTTGGCGCATCCAATTGAGACATGAATTGCACCGTAGAGAGTAGATCATCCTCAATTTCACCATCTGACTCATCCCATTGACAAGTCATCATAAAGACTTGTTCTTTAGACCATTCACTCTCTACTTCTACGGTTTCTAACCAATTGAACTCTGCAAATGTCATTTGCACGAGTTTATCCTCGTTGTTCATCTGCTCAATAACAAACCATTGATACAGATTTATTGGTTCCATCATTTCAACTGTTGGTTCAGTTTGTTCGGCTTTTAGTATTGCTATGAACCATTTTCCCAATAAAGAGTCATCACCTTGCTCGGCCTCATCATCATTTTCACTGAATTACTCAGAATCTGTATAGATTTCTGGAAATTCTGGATCGTCCTCGAAAGACCAATCATCATCTATTGTGAATACGAACAGCACTTCATCATCTATTGTAAGTAGATTGATAAATTCCTGTTCGAATTCTTCCTCATCATTTTCTCCCCGAATGATTTCTTGTTCGGGAACTGTTGTTGCATACCCTGAAAATCTGACAGACAATGAGCTGTCTGTCCTTGCTCGGATTCGTGCTGTCTGGGGATTCTGGATTTGTGAGATGACAGCTGGTCTCACAAGCCACTGTCTTCCTTGGAGTTCTGCAGTTGTCCTTTACGAGCCAGGGATGGTCCGAACTCCTCGGCTTGCTAGATGGTTAGCAACATTTTGAAGATTATATCTGAAGTTTGTGTGGCTAGTATTAGACAATCGCCCAATGAGTGATCTCGAGAGTAGGAGGTTGCTCTCGCCACCTTGTCATCCTTCATACCCGTGAATTTGAATCACTAGTTTAATGTGATCCCTAAAATCACGAATACTTAGTGCCATGTCTGGAGCAGTATATGCCAACTGCGTTCCAGATGTCAGATCCATCTCCATAGAACTAATGACAGCCCTATCATCCCGCCATCTAGTGTCTCTAATTAACACTAGCGCATTTACACCTGCATTCCGTCTGTGCAGCGTGTATAATCGAACCATGATTAGTCCGATATGCAGATGTTGGAGCCCTTCTTGCAAAACTTTGTTGAAACTTTTCTTCAGAAATGAATGGTAACTCCACTTATTGGCCATCTGTGACCAATGTTCTTTCATCCGAGTAATGTTGGTATACCCGGTGTCTGCTTTCTGTCCATCCAGCTTGGTACAGAGTCTCTGCTGGAACCTGTTGTGCTCATCTGTATTGAGAGATGTTGAGCTCGGCATCAGGATTCATTTGTGACTCAAGGCTTCGCTGGTATCGTCTGGATTGACCAGGGAGCCTCCTTTGAGCCTCAAATCTGAGTCTAGATCTTAGGCGGTAGCCACGGATCTGATCTTCAACAGTAGGAGTTTGGTTCGTGTCTCTCTCAGACACCGATGGTCTTGCTGCCTCTGTTGTTGTTTGTGTTCTACTCATGCCGCCTTTTTTTTCTCAGCTTCAAATATTTATTTTGGATTTTTGAACACAAAAAGTTTGCCTTTTGGTTTAGGCACTACTAGCTTACTGGACTCTCCTAAGCTTAGCTTCTGAAGTTGCTGTTGGATCTGATCAAGGGAGTCGGATAAGTCGTCAGGTTGAGTGACTTCTTTTTCTTTCACAGTCTCGAGCCTTTTAACTGCTACCTTCAGATCTTCAACTTCTTCTGTCAGTTTAAGCAACAATTGTATAATTGTATTATTTTGCTTAAATTGAACTTCTGGTGTTCTTCCGGTGATGTCTTGTGGTCTGACAAAACCGACTGCCGGTGAATGGATTGTCTCAGTTGCTTTGAGTGCTTCTTTGTAAATGGTACTGTTTGCACTGAGACGCCAATCGTTCATAAGAAAAATAAAATATTATTTTAATAAATTTTATTTTAAAATTATAAAGGTCTATTCTTAATTTCTAAATGACTTTTTATTTTCAAGGTATCCTAGGTCGGCATTTCTGGATTCAATGATACCATTTTGTTAATACTTTATTCAAATTACTGAATTTTCTTTGTTTACACATCTAACTTTTTTTTGGGACAGTTCTTGGGGTACCTAAAGCAATTTAAGGAGGATAAAGTGACAAAATTCAAATTTTCTTGTTTTGAGGTGGCAGTGAACTAATTTTCCCTTTACAATATTTTCCCGCCACCACTAATGACTCTCCGCGTGTGCTACTAACACACTGAAGTCAAACAAAAACAACAGCTGTAGACTGTAGTGTAGACTCACACCACCACTCCCAACCTTTTTTTTTTCCTCCTTTCTTTATTGGGCTAGTCGTCCCTCGAGACCCAAACAGACGATACATAAAAAATCAAGTTTCTCAACAACCAGACATGTCTATAAGCACATTTACATTAGCTTTTTTTTTTCTTTTGAGCAAAAATGTACATTTACATTAGTGATCATTTTTTTTTTCTGAAAATGGTGAAGCAGGCTCCATGTCCTATTGTCCTGCATTCCACAGAGTACATCAGTCTTATGTCTTTTGTAATTTTTCCCCCATCACTTTACCTTGAATCTCAAACAAAATATGAAGACATATCTCATTCTCATCTATACTACTGTAGTGAACATTTTGATTATGGACAGCAAAACTATACAAAATAAATAGTGTATTCCATTAAAACTATGTACGTGTAAGTGTGCTTAAAAATGCTCCTTGTGGAACTCAAAACGGGTTGCACCTCTTTGGTTGAACTCAAAGCAAAGTCTGCTTAGTTCTTGAGCAAGCTTTGGGACCCCACAATAAAAAACTCCTGCATAGCAACATAAAATTACATGATGACCTCAAAATTATTGCAATCTTATACTAAAGTAGTGTTTGCTCTGCACAGCTAAAGGTTCTTTATTAGGCTATTTGGCGTGTGTATGGTCACTATAATAATAGTTGTACTGTTATACTGGATATGTAAAAGCAGGTACTATTTGAGCGATATGTGTAAAAAATGTTACGACCAACCTTTTTAAATTGCCTTGACATCTAGTTAACTATGGTACGGAATCTGAACATACAAGCAAGTAAAAAAAGTGTTCTTATCTCCCTAGAAATATTATCAGATCAGTCTATTAACGCCTTCGGTATGTTTGGCAAATTCATGAACTAGAAACATGTTGAGTTATATTAGGAATTATCTTTATGGTAATTCTGAGTTATATTAGGAATTATCTTTATGGTAATAAATCAGTTATGGTATAGGTTATATATGGTATTGGATTTGTAAAAGAACAACTGTTTTGATTAATATAAATAGGGGAGCCTCTGTAGAGGCCATAATCCCTAACTTTTACCCTAATTCTTCTCTTAACCACATGGTATCAGAGCCCGTCTGACGGCGGCGCTGCCTTCTCTCTTCCGTCCTTCTTTCTTCTGCTTAATCCCTCCTCCGCTATTACCTTCCTCTCCGTTGCTGCCTGTAGACCGCGTGTGGACCAGAGAGATCTACGCGCCTCAGTGGACCACGCGTAGACCAAGCAGATCACCTCTCCTCCTGTGAGCCGCGACTGTGGACCAGAGGAGTCCTTCTCCTGTGAACCGCGACAAGACCAGAAGAGAGGAGTTCTGTGAGTCGCGCGTGGACCGATCTGCCCTCCTCTCATCCCTCTCATCCTTGCATCGCGCGTGGACCAACAGAGTAGACACGTGTAGACCAAGTCATGGACAGGTGTTCTCTTTCCTTCTCTCTTTCTCTCTATACAAGATTTGTCTCTGGTGAATGCTGAAACCGTGATCGTGTGCGTCCGCACGGTTTGTGTTTGAAATTTGTTGATCTCGTCCTCTAATTGTGTTTGTGTTTGAGATAAGATGGGTGAACCTGTGACTACTAAGGATTTACAGGCCGTTATGGAAAATATGGCCAAATTGTTGAATGTGAAGTTTGAGGAGAATGCGTCCGGTAAGACTTCCGGATCTGTGTCAGAGTCACAGGTGGTACAGAAGATAGAGTTGTTACCTAATGATGTCAAACTTGAGGGGACGAGGAATTATTTGAGCTGGTCTCGAAGGGCGTTGCTGAACCTTCAGATGAAAGGACTTGAAGGGTATGTGAATGGAGAGTGCAGTGAACCTGCTGACAAGTTGGGTAGTATGGACAAGACAAGTGCTGCGTGGATGAGATGGAGTCATATGAATTCTTTAGTGATTTCTTGGTTGTTGACATCTGTGTCTACATCCATAGCTGGAATGGTGGAATCGATTAGAAGTGCTACAGATATCTGGAAGACGTTGGCTAAGATGTACTCTGGAGCTGGGAGTGTGATGATGATGCTCGACGTGGAAGAAAGAATTGATGCTACTGTCCAGGGGGAGAAATCAGTTCTTGAGTATGCGGCAGAGTTGCGTCGTTTGTGGGCTGATTTGGATCACTATGATCCTTTGTCACTGAAGGATCCGACAGATGTTCTTTGTGGGATGCAATACCTTGAAAGAAGGCGTGTGGCTCGCTTTCTGAAGGGTCTGAACTCGAAATTTGAGGCAAGAAGGGCGGCAATATGTCATTTGCCATCTCTTCCATCGTTGAATGAGGTTATCGCTTCGATGGAGGAAGAGGAGGTCAGACAGAAGGTAATGGCATCTGAAACCTCACATGTTGTTCGTTCGGCAATGGCAGTTCCTGGAGCCCAAATCAAAGATGACAGGAACTGTTTCAACTGTGGACATAAAGGACATCTCAGTTTCAATTGTCCTGAGCCTCGCAGATCTGGCGGTGGTCGAGGAGGTGGAGGACAGAGAGGTGGATATGGTGGTCGCGGACGTGGAAATGGATATAGGGGGCGAGGAACCCGAGGACGTGGAGGTCGAGGTGTTGCTCACTTTGCTATAACAGAGGAGTCCCAAGCCGCGACAGAGGTGACTGGAACAGAACTGACAGAGCTGGAGGAACTACGTCGGTTCAAGTCTCAAATTGAGAGCTCTAAAGGGAAGGCAAAGTCGGATGAGTGTGATGACAATGCTTACTTTGGTAATGTTGGTTACTATGCTCATGTGACTAAAGGTATTCAGGCACAGGCTTTTGCATCCACTAAATCACATGTAGATTGGATTATAGATTCAGGTGCATCTAGTCATATAACAGGATCATCCAATGAATTTGTGGAATATTGTCCTAGTCAACAAATACAACCAGATACAGTCCAAACAGCTGATGGTACATCCCAACCTGTCAAGGGTTTTGGTTCAGTCTATTGTAATTCTTTTATTACCCTACCATCAGTGTTGCATGTTCCTTCTTTTCCTGTTAATTTGCTCTCTGTTAGCTCACTAATTGATCAATTGAATTGCACTGTTCTTTTTGATCAAAATACATGTCTGATTCAGGAAAAGGAAACGGGGAGGAGACTTGGGAATGGCAACAGGCGTGAGGGACTTTGGTATTTGGATAAGGAGGCTGCTATGCTCGTTGCTGCTATTGAAAAAGGGGCAGAAGAAGAGGCTATGTTACAACATAATAGATTAGGACACTTATCTTTTGATAGTTTGAATAAGTTGGATCCTGATATGATGAATAAAGTTGATAGGGAGAAATTATTTTGTAATGCTTGTGAACTTGGAAAACATACTCGTTCTAATTATAAAATGATTGGTTTAAGAAGTTTGGAGCCCTTTGCACTTGTTCATTCTGATGTCTGGGGACCATGTCCTACTACTTCTATTAGTGGATTTAGATGGTTTGTCACCTTTATTGATTGTTATTCACGCATGACTTGGATTTACATGATGAAACAGAAATCTGAAGTACTAAAATGCTTTAAGGATTTCTCAGCTTCTGTGAAAACTCAATTTGGAGTACAGGTGAAGATCTTTCGATCAGATAATGGAACTGAGTATGTTAACAAGGAGTTTGCCACCTTTGTGTCCGAACAAGGAATTCTCCATCAAACTACTTGTCCGGATACCCCAGCCCAAAATGGAGTGGCCGAGCGTAAGAATAGACATTTATTGGAGGTGACACGTTCATTGATGCTGACAATGAATGTACCTAAGTTTCTGTGGAGTGAGGCAGTTTTGACGGCAACCTACCTGATCAATAGGATGCCATCAAGAGTGTTAGGAATGAAGACACCACGTGAGATGCTACTTGGCTCTAATAATTTTGTTGTTCCGCCCAAGGTGTTCGGATGTGTGTGCTATGTGAGAGATCACAGATTGACAGTAGGAAAGCTAGACCCGCGGGCGGTTAAATGCATCTTTATAGGTTATCCCTCAAATCAGAAAGGATACAGGTGTTGGTGCCCTACTGAAAGAAAGACCTTTGTTAGTATGGATGTGACTTTTCGAGAATCTGAACCATACTATGGAGGAAAGACAGAGTTGGACTCATTGTTCGAAGATGACTCTACCAGTGTTGGTAGAGAGGGGGAGAAGGAGAATGAAATTATAATTAGCGGCTTTCCATGTCCTTTGTCGGAACCGAGTGGTGATAGTAATCTGAACGATGATGAAGATGGTGGTGGTGATAGCAATCTGAGTGGTGAAAACAAAAAACAAGGGGAGATAGTGTATAAAAGGAGGCCAAAACAGCCTGAGCAACATGAGCAGCCTGAGCAGCATGAGCAGCCTGAGCAGCATGAGCAGCCTGAATCGCCTGTCCCCTTGAATGCTAATGTCCCAAGTAGCTCTTCCCCAAGTCCTTCCTCAGATTCTCACTCAGAGTTGATAGGTAACAATTCTCCTCAAATTTCACTCCGTAGAACATCGAGGGTTAATGCTGGGAAACCTCCTGTTAAGTATGGTAATTGGGGAAATGATATTGCAAATTACATTTCATATGCATCTGTTCCACCTGCATATAAGTCCTTCCTTGCATCTCTAGATTCTGTGCCTGTACCTAACACATGGCAGGTAGCTAAGCAAGATCCCAGATGGTTCAGTGCCATGCAGGAAGAACTTCAGGCGTTGAAGAAGAATGACACATGGGAATTGGTACCTTTACCAGTTGGAAAGCGCGCTGTCGGATGCAAATGGGTGTATACTGTCAAGCAAACTCCAGAAGGCAAAGTGGATAGATACAAAGCCCGACTAGTTGCAAAAGGATATAGTCAGACTTATGGTATTGACTATGATGAGACCTTTGCTCCTGTTGCAAAAATGAGCACTGTGAGGATGCTGGTGTCGTGTGCTGCCAACTTCAATTGGCCACTGCACCAGTTGGATGTCAAGAATGCTTTCTTACATGGAGATCTCCAAGAAGAGGTGTACATGGAGGTTCCACCTGGATTTGCTAATCCACAATCAGCTGGGAAGGTATGCAAGCTCAAGAAGTCATTGTATGGGCTGAAACAGTCTCCGAGAGCATGGTTTGATAGGTTCAGACTTGCAGTCTGTAGCATGGGATACAAGCAGTGCAATGGAGATCATACTGTATTCTACAGGCACTTGAAAGGTCGTATCACCATTCTGGCCGTCTATGTTGATGATATTGTGATTACTGGAGATGATGCTGAGGAGATCATGCGGCTAAAGGAAAACCTTGGAAAAGAGTTCGAGGTCAAGGATTTGGGACAATTGAAATATTTCCTTGGGATTGAAATTGCTAGGTCAAATACGGGTATAGTGCTTTCTCAGCGAAAGTATGCACTGGATCTTCTTTCAGAGACAGGGATGTTGGGCTGTAGGGTTGCTCCTACTCCTATTGAGTCAAATCAGAAGTTGTGTGCTGAGGGAGGTGACTTAGTGGACAAGGAGCAATACCAAAGACTAGTTGGTAAGCTCATTTATCTGTGCCACACTAGACCTGATATTTCTCATGCAGTGAGTGTGGTGAGTAGATACATGCATGATCCGAGAGAACAACATTTGGATGCTGTTCACAGAATTCTCAGATATATCAAGGGGAGTCCCGGAAAAGGACTGTGGTTCAGAAGTCATGGGCATCTGAGAGTTGAAGGATATTGTGATGCTGATTGGGCAGGTTGCGTGGATGATCGTAGATCCACCACAGGATATTGTGTATTTGTTGGAGGCAATCTTGTGGCTTGGCGAAGCAAGAAGCAAGATGTGGTGGCCAGATCTACAGCTGAGGCTGAGTACAGGGCTATGGCACTCAGTCTATGTGAGTTGATGTGGGTGAAAAATCTCCTATCTGAGTTGCGCGTGTTTCGAGGAGAATCCTTACAACTTCGATGTGACAACAAGTCAGCAATCAATATTGCAAACAATCCAGTTCAGCATGATCGCACTAAACATGTGGAGATTGATCGTTTCTTCATCAAAGAACAACTGAATAATGGAGTGCTGACATTGAACTATGTGAAATCAGCAGACCAGTTGGCTGATTGTCTAACTAAGGGTTTGGGTTGTAAGCAGTTTGAGAGTTCTTGTAACAAGATGGGGATGATTGATATCTATCGCCCATCTTGAGGGGGAGTGTTGAGTTATATTAGGAATTATCTTTATGGTAATTCTGAGTTATATTAGGAATTATCTTTATGGTAATAAATCAGTTATGGTATAGGTTATATATGGTATTGGATTTGTAAAAGAACAACTGTTTTGATTAATATAAATAGGGGAGCCTCTGTAGAGGCCATAATCCCTAACTTTTACCCTAATTCTTCTCTTAACCACAAAACAAAAATTAGAACAAGCCTAGTTAAAGTTCTTGTTCTAGTTCCATGGATTTGTGGGAACTAGGAACAAGGGCTTGTACAAGAACAAGCCTCGTTCATGCCTTGTTTGTGCCTTGTTTGAATTCTGCTAGTTCACGAACTAGCAGTTAGTGAAGGTGCCAAAATTGGCAGTTGCATGCAGTGTCAAATATAAAAGAATAGTTGCGGGTTTGTGGTTTAGAAAGGATATCTATAACCAAAGTTACCTATTTTAGCATATGGATGCTTGGAACCAATTTTAGACAAAACCTTCTTCCAGTTTGGTCTTGCAAAATGGGTTCGAACCTACAAGACGAAAGAAAAGGATTTCATATATATCACCATAAAATCACTTACCAAACTTCAGAAAAACAAAAGAAATGCAATGAATTGGAAGGAGTGAACAAAGATTATACCCTGGTTCCTGAAACCACATCAACACCATTCTTAGCATGGTTCAGTGCTTGAAGCATTGTAATTAGAGCTGACCTGGCATCCCCTTCTTCATATACACTTGTAAGGTAATTATGCATCTCAATTATACCCTAAAAGAATAATCATCAATTAAGCATTACTGGTTTGTCAGGTAGAAGATTGCACAGCTTCGGGTAGCTACCAAATATATAGAGTTTTCTTTTTTCTTCGTCTTATTCTAAATTTTGAACGATCTGTTAATGAGCAAAATATACCCTTTGGTCAAGTTCAGCAACCTCGTTCATGACACCTTTGAACCAATCAAAGGAACCCTGCTCACGTGTGACCCAATAGAAGTATGCATTAGTCGTCTTAAACAATCTCTTTGGCCGAGATGTGATTCTCATAAGTGTTCCCAAGTCAACATGTGCACGGTTTTGGCTCAGTGGTGGGTACAGATCTGCAAATGCTTCCTTTTGGGAAAAGGAAAAGACATCAGGTTAAATGTCTATAGAAGTCATGGAAATATAATGTCATAGCCTGTGGTAGCTAGAATACCAAAGAAGGTTGACTTTGCAAATAACCCATCCTAAAGTGCTTTCATAATGTAAAAGCAACTATATATATAATTTATAGGAGGGATACTTAGGCAAAGATAATATGCAGCTTAATATTAATTTCTCATTGTCCAATTTTTCACTCTCGACAAGAATAGCTGGCAGAAATCAGCATTTAACAGTAACGAAATCATGGTCGTTAAGACAACAAACAAGAACTTACATCTTCTTCCTCCATTTTCACAATATTGTTTAGTAGATCTTTCAAAATACTTATAAAAGGTGTTGCCCCAATCCCTAATCCAACAAGCAACAACACATCATACTTCTTATAATCTTGCGCAGGAGAACCATATGGCCCATCGATCAAAAGCTTTGGCAAGCTGTAAAGAAAAAAAAAATATTAAAGAAAAAACTTGTAGCTCTGATTTCAAGTGTGCCATGCAAACTATAATTTTACTAGTCACAATCTAACTTCCACTCTTTCATCAATCATCAAATTACCTTACAAGTTACAACGTAACTGAACCAACCTATTGAAACGTCAAATAGATAGGTCTTCAATTTGTTTGTACTATATAGCTCCATCAGATAGGAGTGAAGAAGAATTTGAGTTTCAATTTTTTTTCAACATAGTAAGTTCCTAAACTCTTTATATAACATCCCAGGTTTGGAAAATAGCATGCATACCTTTTTTTGGTGGTTTCATCTGCTCTCAGGAGGCCACTTTTACCAGCAACAGGAGGCTCACAAGCCAAGGAAAAGACTCTCTTAAGCTCTCTTGTCCAGTCTCCAAGTTGCCTCACATGAATACTTAAATAGTCATCCCCAGGTGCTGATGTAATAGAAAAGGGGTGCCTAATATACATTAACCAAGAAAGAATTTAGATAATATAAACATTGGTGTGGAAATTGTCCTAATTTAGTCAAAATAATTATTCGTACGTTGTACATTCTAAGTTGCATATCAAAAGCTTTAAAAGTTTCCAGATCTGACTATCAATTTAGTAGTTGTATAAGAATTTTTCAGAAATTTCCTTGTTATTGAAACTAACAAGGATTTAGATGCAATTTTCTGGTTAAAAAAACAAAGTCTTAATGCACTTGCATGTTCAGAGTGTGACAATGGCAAACATGATTATCAAAGTAAAATATGAAGTTTTTTTTTGTAAAGCCTGCTTGCACCTGTTATGTATGTTGTCCTGGTACTGTACTGTAGCTTTTAAGGACCATTCTAAATTTATGCATATTCAATCAAATAATATATAGCGAGTAAATGTACCATTCAAAGGGAGAAACAGCGGGGCACTGAACAAACATGTATTGGCCACTCTTGTATCTGAATGCTGGTGGTTTTGACATTTGTAGTGTTAGAACATTACCAGGGTATATAGCAACCTATAAAGAATTATAATATTATGAATATTAGAATGACCATTCTAGAAAATTTTATGTTAAATAAGTTTTTGTCATAAACCTTTAGCAGCCTGACAGAGTAATAGCCAGATCTGAGCATGCGTAATGTCCTCTCACCCAAATAGATTGAAACTGGCACAGCCAAATACATCCACGTCTATATCACAACAAAGAAACCTCATGAGGGGGAAAAAAAAAAAAGAGGAAAGGAATAAAATAGTAAAAAGTGTTTCAGGCAATGTATGGTATAAAAGCTAGGAGCTTGTTTGGTTCCTATAGTAAAAGTCAAAGTAAAACTTGAATCCTAACTACCAACCAATACAACAAGACCTTTTATATACATTACACTCAGTATATATGAATAAACTAGTGACAGAAAACTCATATAAATAAAAAATGTAACAGTTATTGCTTACTGTTTTCCGGTACCAGACATGGATCAGGTACAGGCACTGGCCATGAACCACCAAGCAGACATAAACAATTGCCAACAAATGGTGTGAATACCAAAATGCATTAAATCCCGTCAATTTGTCAAATGGTTTTGGCAACTTCACAAGACTCCTTCTGAACCATCGAGTTGCAAGCGTGAATGCAATCACCATGCAAATTACCATGATAACCCCGGTGATACCCTCAGCACCACGTACTAACTTCATATATGTCGGTTTTGTTTCACCGAAGTAGGGCTTCAATGGTGCATATTTATCTTCTGATGCATTTATCAGGCGAGGGAAGTCACAAGTTAGATGATTGCCAGCATGGAGGATTACACCTACCACAATTGCTGCTGCTATTGTCTGGTACAAGAATGTGTGTAAATTCAAATTTATTAGTTGACAATCCATAATCCAGACTTTCATGAAAGCGCTATCAACAGAAATTGCAATGGCTGCAGATATATGCACACAAGACAGAACAAAAATTACGGCTAGATGAGATAGCTGATATTGGAAAAAAAACTGACAGTTATTGAAGTAGCATAAGGATGCTGAGGTGTGAACAAATTAAAAAAAGTAAAGAGGTCATCTATTATAAAGAATCTCACCAACTAGAATAAGCCTGACCATATTTTCTGTCAAATGTCCCTTACTTTTTACAGAGAAAAGAATATTCCTTTTTAGAGCTGTTTTATAAAAAGTAAAGAATAGAGTGAGGTTGGTGGACCACCAAAGTTACCAAAGTGCCAAATTTAACTAAACATTGTTCTGAAGAATCCACGGAGACATCATTTTTCAATCAGACAATGTTCTCCTCCCCGTTTAGATGTTTGCAGTGTGAATAAAAGAAAAGTAGTGATAGGTTGGAAACTGGAAACATGGAGAGAATTCTTGGTGAACACACTGCCACTAGGCTAAACTCTCTAATGGGGACACAAGCAATATGGTCCAATCTGTGTTCCCACAACATTAAATGCTATATTTACACCTATGACCAGGATGCACAGCTTATGTATATTAAAAAAAAAGTTGTGTATCCAAGTGACAGAAAGAGACAAGTAGTGCAGGTTTAGTGGTGACAGTGGCATGGTAGCACATAAACAGAGTTGGAGCCAGCAAGGATTAATCTTGATTTATTGTAGCCTAACAAAATTTTGCTGTGTTAATTTCCAAAAACCATGAACCTATATCCAAAAAATTCAAAATATAAAGACTCATACTGCACTTTCTTAACATGTATGCCTACTAAAGGTCAGAAAGTGACAAGGCACATGAGTTGTAGTTCCAAAACAGAGGACAACTATTTAACACTCACAATAGAAGAGGCTACACAATAAATTCATACAATAACTGCTGATTGATGCTTACTTGTCAAAAAGACATGTGTTGCAAATTTTAGGAGGAACCACAATTTCATAATAACCCCATTCAACTAAGGAAGTTCAGAAAAATCAATAACATGATTTAACAACATATAACATATTGGATACCTCGATAGCCCCATACTGATGTATTTTTTTCAAATGCTAAAACTATATATTAATGTGGGATAAATCTTGTGGTAAACAATATAATGGAGTCATAATGTACATTGAGATACATTTCGGGAATCAGGGGTGCATAGAAAATTGTACCCTCAAAAATTAAAAAAACAGAACCAATAACATGCAAACGTAGAACTTACCTTGTGAAAGTTAATATTATCGTCAAACGGTACAAATCTTGAGGCATGTGTAGATCTCAGCCAAGTTATGGTGTTTCGACAAACTGGTAACAAGATAAGGGCCATGTTAAGTTTTAAGGTCTCAGCTGCTCCTTTAGCAACAGTGAGACAGTACCCCATGACCTGAAAAGCGTATCGGTTTCGGTACTGGATGAACTTCCAAATGAACAGGCCAATCATGACCATTATCCAAAGGGCTAGAACCCAAATACGGCGCCAGTTGTCTTCTAAATAGTAGTGAAATTTGGTACTAAGTTTCTGCATTGAACCTTTCGGTCGAAGCCCAGATAGGTTTTGACTTAGCGCCTGGCTGGTGTAGCTGAGTGCTTGGCTGTAATTCATGTAAGTGTCCTTTTGCAGCAGCAATGTCTCTAGTTGCCACAACTGTATATCAATGTAATTTATTGTTAATTCAGCAAGTCAAACTGATTGTAAGAACAAAAAAAAAAACACTAAACGTCAATTTAGGAACTTTTCATTTATGCTCTTTTAAGTAAATATTGTTTTGACATGTTTCAGGAAGTTCTCACAATTTGCAATTGTGCCAGTGTCACTACTTTATCTCAACTATAAATTTTAATTTGTTACGTCTTATTTTGCAGCATACATAAACCACATTTCTATATATGGACTTACAGTCACTGTATTCAAATGAACTGCACACATTTTTTTATTCCTTTTTTTTTTAATGTGATTTAGTGTCTGTTTTGATATACATTCTATATTAGCACTAATTTAGTGACTAAAAATTTAAACTTGAAAAATAATTTTTTTTTAATAATTGGATGTCACTATTGGCAAATTAATTTGTTTATTTTAAACTTGAATATATTCCTTTCTTAATCCAATCATGGAACTAAACTATTGGCATTCCAAACAAAAATTTCATTTGTTCGCATACAAGTCAACATAGATTAATTAAGTTGACTAGCATTTGGAGTTAAAACAACGAGAAATACTGTTGAAAATAATTGATTTTGTACAGATTGATTGAAACCATCAAATCATGCGGAAACCAAAGAATAAAACAAAAGAACTAAAACAAAGGAACATTTATAGCGCCACATGTACGTATTTAAGCTTTCTGTTCGTTAAAGTAGTTGGTGGTGGGGGTTAGAGTTAGACACGAATAAAGCACGCAAGCAAGAGGAGGTCACTTTCAATCATTTTTTCCTTTTAGAAAAAAAATCGTAGAATCACACTTTATGCCTGAATTAATGATCCACAGTTGTCTTCAGTAGGTCAATTTCAATCAAAAATTAAATTCTTCACAGACTCTATCTGGCAGCTGTTGAACCACTATGAAAATAATGATGAGTTCTGATGGGAAAACAAAATGCCAGACTCATGATTTGCGATTGTGATATACAGATGGTGGGAATGGGAATGCTTTGTTTTTAAGAAAACCTAAAGTCATGAATAGGTCAAAGTAAATGAGAAGTACTGGCAGACTGATGTGAGAGGGAGTACTGATCAGCGGTGCTTTGTTCATATGAAACCATAATTAAATTCTTAATACATATATTTTATTCCCCATGGTTATTTTTTTGGGAAATCTTTTTTTTTTTCCGAAAACGAAGGTGAATATGTTTAAAATAGTGTACAAGATAGGAGTTCACCCAGTACTGGTTACGATTGAGTCTACTACTGGATTTTCGCGTTTCGGCCTTTTTTCAAAAATAAAAAAAAAGTTACTGGGTTTTCTACTAAAAAAAGTCTTTTCACGTATTTTAACTAATAAAAAAAAGGTTGTTGAAACATGTATCATGCCAGCTTGAAAAATACTACATAATTTATGATGAAACTTTCATCAAATTGAACAAAAAAATTAAAAATAGGACCAAGTTTCTTAATACGCTCAAATTGTAAAAAATTAATAATAAGAAAGTTTCCCAATCCGCTTTCTCAATCTCAGGGATTTCTGCTTCAAGTAAAGCTAAGTTTTGTGGAAAAGGATGAAAAATAAAGAAAAGACAAAATGCCCCAGTGCATCGTGACCAACCAAACTGTACAACAACAGAACATTTTGTTTTGGGATAAAGCCTGGAAACAATATGACAATTTCCCAGTTGCAAACCTTTTTGGGTAGTGCGACCCTTTATTATTCTAGGAAAAATAATATCACTCGAATTTTGGCGATGCAAGTGGAAAAACAAAACTTCATGTGCTCAGTGTATTTTTGCTTTTTGTACGGTTGTTTGTATTTGTCACTTAAAATAACAATCATAATTCATAACATTTGACTAGTAAAGTTTACATGAGCATCAGAGCATGTATAATATTGTGTTGATTGCATCCAGAACTGTTCATAAAACGATATTGTGGGGTCATTTCGGGGGAAAACATGGAAAACTAATGTCATAGTCAACCAGTGTACAGTGACGAGTGCGGAGTGCATAACATGGGTAAGTGGATCTACCCAATTCCCAACCCACATCGCCATCCTGGACTCCATACTACTATTTGTATTTTACCCCCACGAAATTATCATTTCTTTATGCTGGTCAGAAAGATTCTGGGAAGAGACAAACGTCATCTACTATTACAGCGGTTTAATTAGCCCCAGTCCAAAAATTCAGATCCGCTGCCGCGCGACACATGGTGTAGCGCGGCATGCTGGCCGTCTGATCAAGATCCAATGGACAAGGGAGCCCCGTGCATGTAACCTAGATTGATAGGCCCGTAAAAAATTAACCGTCCGATCAAGATCAGACGGCTCGTACGTGCGCTACACCATTTGTCGCGCAACAGCAAATTCGGATTCCCAGTCCAATACCGGATAGGCGAAGGATTAATACCCAGTGGAATGCTATATTTTTTACTGTATTGTTGTTTTCACTAGCCTAAAACTTAGTTTCATAGTTTGCTTCCTACAGTTATTTAATTTTAATAACAACACAACTAGACTATTTTTCAGAAAAAAATACAAAATCGTGACGAAGTCACAAAAATAGTAAATAACATCTTTTCAAAGTGAAAACAAGTAATTGACAGTTTGGGGTATTCCAAATGAATATACGTGTTAAATATATTTTTAATTTAAATAGTAGAGGGTCAAGATGGCATATTAGCTTTCCAATTGCCGAAGGACAGGCGTAGACGAAAAAAGCTAATTTATTGGACCACGAATAAATAAATATCGGGGAAACTTTGAAAGTACGAATTCTATATATTATAAAAAATGGTGTGGTATTTAATGTATGAATTCTATATTTAAAATATGAAGTGGGTTTACTATGTCAACACCTCAATGTAGCCAAGGCCTTCTGGATCCAGCTCTTCCATGATCAGTGCTGCGTATTCCTCCGCTTGATCCTTTAATCTTGACAATTTATTCGCTGACGCGCTGAGCATTATTATCTGGAAAACAATAATTCAAAATGAGACATTGTCAAATCGACTATACTAAATCATAAATTTATATTTAGAGAGACTTCTTCAAAGTCTATGAACAGTATTAAACTCCTCTTGACGATAATAATTAATAAATTATCTTTCGATTATTGAAAAGATATATCACAGAGTTGCCTGACATTAAGGCCCAATAAAGTAAGAGGAATTTATGAAAGAAATAAAGTGCCGGTCAATCTGCCATTTAGTTCTTTTTAGTGAAGTGTCGAAAATACCCCTCACCAACTTCATATATCCTTCTGATCCCAGGTTGGGAAGTGTAATTTTATTCTTCATTATCTTAATGCAAATTTTGAAAAATGTTGCTTGTGTCGCTCACCGACTGCAATTTGATTATATGAAATATGAATATATTTCTTGCGCTCAAATCCCCAAGAAACTACAAAAGCTGCTTGGGACCCCATTGTAATTTCCAAAACAAAAAAAAAAGACCCCACAAATCCACAATCTGTTCAGAAAAATAAAAGCGGTCCCTTCCTTCTCAAACAAAATATATGAAATTTTCGTTTACACCCAGAAAGCCTACCAAAACTTCTATGTGCTCTTTTCAGATAATTTATTGCTTGTGAGCCCCGCTAAATTTTGGAGTTTGTGAAATCATATCTTGTCAAGTTTGATTAACCTAGGATTATAAATGAGTTCCATATTTTACGACATACACCATCATTCATACATGTACTAAGAAAAGCAATGGGGGCAGTTAAATAAATATGGTCAACTCCCACCAAGTTTACCAAGGCGAAAAAAACAAAGTAAAAATTAAAAACAGAAAGGTCCAATGTGTAAAATGTAAAAAAAAAAGACAAAAAATGAAAGAATCAGGTTTTTTTTTTTTTTTGATTTGGAGAATCAGGTTAAACTGGTTTACGTACCTCTTTCACTTCTGCTTCTGTTATTCTTCCATCGGCATTCTTATCAACCCTGAAATTAATGAAAATTTTCAAAGCAACATAAACTAATAAGTACTTCCATTAATGCACGTGTAATAAATGAAATCAAGTACATTTGAAAGATCAATTAATACATTTCAAAGAAAATCTGAAGTCGAGAATCGAAGCTCTGATCTGTGATCTGCGACCAGATCTCTTTCAGCTCCTCTTTACAGATCTTATCCATCTTTGTTCTCCTTCTCCTTGACACTGTGTCGAACAATTCAAGTGCAAACTCCTTTGACTCCACCATTCCTATTTCCAATCCAATAAAATCTCTCAATAGTCAATTCTCAAACACTATCCAAAGGAAACAAATTATTCACCATAAATATGACAAAAATGCAATCATCTCACCAATGCATTGTGCAAAATCAGATCGGGAGAGGTATCCATCCTTCGAAAGCCGATCAAAGTTGCGCTGAACCTCAGCCCACGAATTGGCACGGCTTCCACTGATGAATCTGAGACCGCGCAAGGCCTTGTGCGCACCTGATTTGGTCCGATCAAGCTGTGCCTGCTGTCGTCTGGCAAGACGGGCCGCGAGAGCCGACTCAATTCCAGATCCACCGGCACTAGAACTGGTAGCACCATTATCCCGGCTGTGACTTCGCGAAAGTTTCTTGAACTCTGCTTTCAAATCCTGAGAGAATTGCTTCGCCCTGGCCACCGCCTCGGCCTTCAATTCTTGCGAAAACTGAAGAAGCTTGTATGAGGACGTGCGCCGGATCGAAGGAGACCTCGAGTTAGCAGCAGATTGTGTCGAAGCAGAAGCACTACCCGATCCTGACACTAGATCCGCACCGGCAGCTCCAGCTGTCGCCGGCTCGACACTTCGAAGTACAATGGTATTGTCGTCTTGGAGATCAAGCGTGACCTCGACGAACTCCTCGGAGTCATTGTCGGATCCTCGAATGGAGCTTCGAGGAGAGGATCCGGCGCTGCTTAGAGCCTTTCCTTTGAGGAATTGATCGGATGCGCTTCTCCGCATTTGGCTGGTGGAGGCAACACTGCCTCCACCTCTCATGACGAGAACAGAGAGAATTAGTTGTGGTGTCAGTATGGGGAGCGAAGGAGAGGAGAGGAGAGGAGACAAGGGGTGTGGCGGGGTGGGAACTTCAAGACATGGTAAGAGAACTGGTGGCAGTATATGTTACTAATTTATACGAGTGAGAAAACAGAGAGGAGATAAATCAATAAATCATAAATGGGGAGGGATTGAGGGAATCTTTGGGAGAGAGAGAAGCCTCTGGGCTTGGAGTTGTTTACTTTACAGTTTACATTGGAGAGAGTATATATATTCTGGTTTTAGAAACCTTTGGAAGGAGGAGAACTGAACTGGAGAAGATTTCAAGCTGGGTTGGTCGATTAGTTTAAATGGAAAAGGCATACCAAAGGAAAATTTTTTAAAAATTACAAAAAGGAAATTAGAGCTGATGACGAGAAATTGTTGGGGAATGTGAATCTTCTGTGGCGGGTAATGTCTCCGCGCTACAAAGGGAATGGGTCATTTATATTAATTAACAACGTGGCATTCTACTTAAAGCTATGCTAATCTTGTTAGGTACAGTACAAATTGTTCATAAAAAAAAGAATAAATTAGATTTATGCCACTGTCAAATTTAAATAATTAGAGATAGGTCATTGTTAGATTGCTAATTAAATTTACGCCATTATCAAATTATTTAAATTAGATATATGCCATTATCTTATTCCAAAAAGATTAAATTCTTAAAAATTCCATCATGAAATCTCTCATTATTTGTTAAAATTTCCAAATTATCCTCATTAATAAATCCTAAAACCAAAAATGTTGAACAACCAAGTGACATTTAGCGTGGTAGTTTAGAGAAAGCTTCGCATAGATTTTGGCCCATATATATGTTACCTTTGGATTTGGAGTTTTGGACAAATACAAACATATATTTTGTACATCTGTTACCTTTATATTTCGACAAAACTACCATGGTAATTTAGTGAAAAATGAATTACTCAAAGAATTAATTTGACTTTTTTTCAGCGTGAAATAGAGGTACTAATTGTTATCCATTATATTTTATTACCAATGATAATATTCGGGTTTATTGTTTTTTTAGTCATGGAATTTTTCTAATTTCAAATTTTTATAGTGGCATAAAACTAATTTGTCATTTAGTAATGACATTTTTCTAATTTTGAATTTTTTATGGTGTCATATTTAAAAGGGTAAAATTGGCAAATCAATTTGTCAATGGCAAAAAAACCAATTTTCACTATTTTATAATGGCATAAAACTAATTTATCATTTAGTGATGGTATTTTACTCATTCTAAATTTTCATAGTGGCATAAATCTAATTAACCCAAAAAAATATATATAGTACAAATTGTTTTATATTTATTTCCAGCCATATTTTTCCGAATAGAAAAGTAGGTCCATATTATTTTTATATTTTATATATAGTATAAATGCATATATCTGCAATTTTAGTTTTGATTTCAATAGTATTTTTTCCATTAATTTTCAACATGTCATTTTCTATTTAAGTATTGCATATATGACTTAGTTTTCATTAGTCATATGAAAGTACAGTCACGAATCATATCTAATTATTTAAAAGAGTGCGTATTAAAATAACTCACACAATCCGAGCAAAATTATATGAAATATATATAAGAAAATTTTGAGGTTATAAATCATAAAATATAAGTCCTTTCACCTTTGAACTGTTGGCTGTTGCAAAAGTCATAGGGTGTGTTTGGATGAAAAAGTCTATAGTGTATTATTGATGCATTATGATTTGTGTTATTATATTTGATAAAATTATCAAGTTCACCTACTTACATCTTACATAGGATAATCACCCAATAACTAACCCAAAATTTTTCACAAGACATACATACAAGACATACATTGCCACAACGGATAAATATTATTTGATAGGTAATGTCGTATAGACGTGGTCTATTTTTTGTTCTATAATTATTGCACTTTGAAGACCTCAAAGTCAACTTTTCAATCTCGTGCAGGATTGTGGGCTTGTGGCTCATCGGCAAAACATTTTTTTGAGTTTCTTTTAGACAAAACACATGAACTGAACTAGAGACTTTTGAGGCTTTATTTTTGGTAGTTCTTCTAGAAGCCGAAGTCAACATTAGTTGGGGTGCTACCAAAATTCCGTATTTGTGCATAGTGTGCGAGTACTGTAGTACTGTACAGACTGTACTGCTTTACCAGCTGGTCCAACTAAATAAAAAAAGAAAGTTGAGTATGAACTATGAAGTGTAAAGTCACTAAAATAAATTTGTATATTAATTAAAAAAATAATAAATTTGTATATGCTCCTAACAGCCAAGGTGTAATTAAATTGCTTTGGAATCATTTTAATTTAGTAAATATTCTGTTTCTATGACTCGATAATTAGTAAGACACTGTAAAAAAACATTAATAACAAAAAAAAAAAGAGTAACGTTTACATGACACTATTTATTAATTATTATTGTTATGTTACTAAATCATAGTATATTTTGTAGTTTTAGAGACATTTATTCTCTCGTATTCACCTTTATGGCCCAATAGAGGTGAACGAATCAAATCCTAACGAGCCCCTTTTGGTTTTGGGTTTGATTAATAATGTTGTCGAATTAAATTATTATTTCGAATTTAAAAGGATGTTCAAATTTTATTGTTAAGAATTCAAAATTTTTTAAGACTAAATAACCATTCAGCCCTGAAATCAGACATGAATTCGACTGGCTAGAATAGTTGAGTTTCTTAAAAGTTGATCTGCTTGACAGCCAAAAAGAATTTTTTTTTTTAAGTTGAGATTAAAATAGAAAAATAAAAAGCTCAAATTATGATTTTATTAAAAGAATTTTATACGTACATTGCATTGACCTATTTCATATTAGATTTAAAAATTCATAAACTATATTTTTGCATATCGAGCTGACTCAGTTTGACAGATATTCCCGTACAAACAGTACTATCTAGTTTGAGTATGATTTGTAAGGTTCTCGATTGTTTAAATTGTTAACAATATAAAATTGATTTGAACAAACTAATTTGCGAAACTAATCACAAGTTGTGAACCTTTTTGCTGTCCTCAAAGACACAACACGCATAATACGGTCAAGAGGCGATATATCTACAAAGAATTTAGTCAGAAAATTAAAATGGAAACTAAGGCAAGGAAAACGAACATAAATTTATACAATGACACACACACAGGGAATTACCATATTTAATTGATTGCAAATATCTACCATATTTAGGACATTCGGAAAGAGAATTACTTTATATGGAAGCGTGTTTTTATAGAAGCCGAACTAAAAGAAACAAAAACAAGTAAGGTCATTCCTATTAGGGGTGAAAACGGTCACCGTTTCGACCGTCCTTTCGTTTCGTTTCATCCAAAACGAAATGAAACGGTTAAAGATTTTTTGTTGCGTTTTAAAAACGAAATGGTTAACGAAAGCTTGAAACGGTTTCGTCCACGTGTATTTTTGTGGTTTCGACCGTTTCATTTTGGACGAAACGGTTAACGCAATAGATAGTCAATTTCGTTTTCAAAACGAAACGGTTAACGAAATTGACCGTTTTCGTAGTCGTTTTAGACGTTATGCAGCCCTAATTCCTATTCATTGTATTCAACGCCAGCCCAATTGTAAATGTTCTTACAATATGGGCCCAAATAAGTTGACTGGACTGTGTCAGAATAGGCCTTGTTCGGATTTATGCATAGACTAGGCCGCTCTTTTGTCAGACACTAGTTTGAAAAGGATTTATTTTTTTAAGAAAAATTATTTGCACAGATACATAACAAAAAGAATCATAGAATGTAATCATCACTCTTTCCCAGTTCGTTCGCAGTGCACACTAGGGCTGCAAAGCAGTCGAAACGATGACGAAACTAGAGTGTTTTGTTAATCGTTTCGTTTCGTTGACGAAACAGATTTTTAATTTCGTTAATCGTTTCGTCCGGACGAAATGATCGAAATTAACAAAATTTTAGTGATTTACACATGGACGAAACTGTTTCGTTGTTTCGTTAATCGTTTTGTCCAACCAAACGAAATCGTTTTGTTGTTTTGTTAATCGTTTCGTTCGGACGAAACGAAATGAAAAAAGATTAAACGGGCTTCCGTTTTCAGCCCTAGTGCACACCAATCATATTTACTTAGACATGTCGGTTGTGAAGACTAGTATCCTCTGGATGTTTATTTAAAACATCCAGTCGACGTATTCAGATTGGAGCCGTCCGATTTAATCTGAACGGACTGATTTTTATGGGCCCCACGAATCTTGACAAGTCAGGTTTACGGGGCATCTATTAGTGATCGGACGGACAGAAATTAGAGCAGTTTAGAGAATTTCTCTGGACTGCCATCCAGAGGATAAGATTTCCAGTGGTCCGCCAAATAGGGGTGCAGGGGCGGGCTGCTGCACCCCGTGTGCTCCATAAATTGTTCAAATTTTATGTGTATTTTTTTTTTCAATTCTGAAAAAAATCTTATCATTTGTCCCTCTAATTTAATCTGAATGGCAAATTTGCCCCCTTAGTGATTATTTCCTGGCTCCGCCACTTTCGATTTCGGCTGTGAAAAACAAAAAAATTCATGATGTTGCATGTGCATGATATTTACATGACATTTAATAGACCTTTTTAGTCCTTCCCAACTTCTTTAAGCAGATAAATAGTTCTTAGTATACCTGTGCATAATAATTTCTTATCGAAATCGTGTAAGCTCCGATTTGAGGTTAAATTCCTCATAAATAATAATTCTCATGGAAAAAAGAGCAAGCAAATATAGGCTTCAAGCCTTCAATAGTACACGAAAGGTCAGACAGCTTGCTAAAAACTGTTGTTTATAATAGTCACCGATTGTGCTTTGTTTTTTTTTTTTCCATTTAATTTTTCTAAGAATGTTGGTAAATAATAGTAGAGTTCGAAAGTTTCTTTGGAAATATTCAATATCACATCAAATGTAGATATTAATATAATAATAATCACATTTATATAGCACATATGATAAATATAAAATTTTAACAATAAGAACATTATCACATTTTATGAAAAGAATCTATTTATTTATTATTTTTTTAAATATATACCTTAAACTGGATTGTTCGATCTAGAAGTTTGGCTCTATTCCGCCAACCAAGTGATCCTTAGTTCGAATCACCGAGAGAACAATTTATTTCAAATTTCTTATAATAAAATAATTAGTTTCAATCCAAACTTTAAAAAAAATGTATATCTTATATCGAAAGGCACTACTGATGCCAGTTGGCATCCATATATACTAATCAAAATACTTTTTACGTAAAAATGAATGGAAATCATTTATCATAAAGTATGCTATGCGATTAATTTTCTTAAGAACGTCACTTAATAATATAGTTTTTTACAGATAAAAAAGATGCAGCCCAGCTGGCCGATAAATCATGTAACTTTTGCTTTTGTACGGCTTTTTGATCCATCAACGGGACAACTAAATTGTTTGTGACGATAGGGTCGAGAAAAAGCCATGAAAAATTATTCTAGTTGCAGAAACGTTGACTTCAAAATAATCTGAAGACTCAATTGAGACTTCGAACTAGTTATTAGAAAATCGATCCAATTCTAATCTGATTCGGATTTTCTGAAAATCCCTATTCATTTATAATAGATCTTATTCGACTCGAGAACCAGCTCTTAGTCTAGTGGCAAAGAGCAATGCATCTTAAATGAAAGGTCGCGGGTTCGAAATTCGATTTGAGGGTTTTTCATAAACATTTAATTTAAAAATAGATTGGGAGGCTCGACTCCCAATTTATCTTCAAAAAAAAAAAATCTTATTCGACTCATTTCATTAGAGATTGGAATATAATCTGAAGTTAAACGATTTGAAATCTGATTCCACTTTTAATTTGATATATTACTATAATTAATAGCTAACTTAAATCGATTAAATATGTTCGATATATAATGTATTTTAGATAGAAAAAAATAATCGGGCCCAACAAATAAAACCTATCTAGAATGTTAAACTGATTCGAATTTGACTTGATCTGAAATCCAAACAAAATCCGAAACTAAATTACCCGAAATGGCTCCTATCGAATTGAACTCAATCCGTAATGGATCCAACCCAATTCAAATATAATCCGATTGGATTCAATCCTGTTGGAATATAATGTCACAGAAGATCTTGACTTAGATTTACTGTGACACCTGACTTAGCAAGAAAGAAACGTCAGACTTAGAGCACAAGAAATGTTTGACTTGGAATGCAAGTCATGATTGACTTGTCGTCAAAGAAATCTGTTCTATATATAGACTTTCTCTCCTTGCATTGTATCATAACAAAATTATTGAAAAGAAATAAAAAGAGTGGTGTGTGTGAGTCGTGGACGTAGGTACACATTGTACTGAACCACGTAAAAATCTGTGTGTTATTTTCTGTGATTGCTTTTGTTTAGATGATATCAGAGCGGTAGGTTCTGAGATCTACACGAGCGTTTCTTTTCTTCTTCTCCTTGCTTTCCTGTGCGATTTACTGCACAGCCGGTTATCCTTCTTGTGCGAGTTACTGCACAGTTAGTTCCTTCCCTGTGCGAGTTACTGCACAGTGGTTTCCTGATCCCTGCACAAAAGAGTTGTGTAGTTGGTTGTTCTTCTCGACCAGACATCATCTCGACCTTCGATTCTCGACCGGACCTTATCTGAACATCGACCAAAACCCAAATTTCAGACCGAAATTTTCCTAAATCTGACCAGAGACCATGACCCTTATCCAAAACCTAAACGACTGTTGGATTATAGATTCAGGGACAACCGACCATATGACTTACAACAAGGACGACTTGATAAGAGAATATCATCCAAAAAAGACTGAGATCGTCAATGCAAATGGGGAAGTTTATCCAGTCACAGGGGCTGGAGATGTTCAATTCTCCTCTTCTCTAACTCTTTCAAATACTTTATTGGTTCCTTCTCTTTCATCAAGACTATTGTCTGTAGGTCAATTGTGTGAATAACTTAACTGTGTTGTACTCATGTATCCCAGATTTTGCCTTTTACAAGATCTCATGACAAAGGAGATTATTGGTCGTGGTACTAAGAGAGGAGGACTGTATCATTTGGAAGACATGGCTACTGGAAGAGCTCACTTATCTGCTGGCTCAAGTTCAAATAGGAAGTCTTCGATTTGGATGTGGCACAGGCGTTTAGGCCATCCTTCATTCGGGTACCTTAAGAAACTTTATCCAAGTTTATTTTCTGGATTTGAAAATAATTTTTTTTTATTGTGAGGCATGTATTAAATCTAAGAACCATCGAAATCATTTTGCTAAAAACTTGGATAATGATAGTACCACTCCTTTTGACCTGGTTCACTCTGATGTATGGGGACCTTTCCCGGTTGAATTCCTAGTTGGTAATAGATGGTTTGTGTTATTTGTTGACAATTGTACTAGAATGACATGGATTAATGTGGTAAAGTATAAAAATGATGTACCACTTGCCGTCAAATCTTTCATTACCATGGTAAAGAACCAGTTTGACAGAAATGTTAAAATTTTCAGAAGTGATAATGGAAGAGAATTTGTCAACAAAATATTATGAGAATTTTTTAATACCAATGGGATTATACATGAAACAAGTTGTGTGGGTACTCCTCAACAAAATGGCATAGCAGAGCGAAAAAATAGATAAATTCTAGAAATGACCAGGACAATTATGCTAGAAAACAATGTACCCCACTCTTATTGGGATAATGCAGTTACATCAGCAGTTTACTTGATAAATAGGTTACCTTCTGTGGTACTTGACTTTCGAACACCCTTGCAAGTCTTTTCAAAATACTGCTTAATTCACTCAGTACTTACAATTCCACCAAAGATATTTGGATGTATTGCCTATGTTCATATACAGAAACATCAGAGGTCAAAGTTAGATCCTTGTGCTGAAAAATATGTGTTCATAGGGTATGGTCCACGTCAAAAGGGATATAGGTGTATGAACCCGGTCTCAAAAAAAATTTATACTACAATGGATGTGACTTTCATTGAAAATGAGGAATATTTTATGAAAAATCAGACTCATTCTCAGGAGGAGAGTGTCATAGATAATGAGTCATGGTTTAATACAACAAAGGATGAAACTTTTGGACCAGAACATACTCATTTCGGACTGAATTCTGAAAATTTCAGTCCGAACAGAATAGGAGATACATAACAGGAGACGTATTTCGAACCGAATTTAGACCATTCCGATCCGAATTCTGCAAATTTCGGTCCGAATTCAGAGACTGAAGGTGAGAAATCAAACAAAAAAATTGACCCACTTGATGATTCGGGTTCAACAGAAGAGAATTTGAAAAATGACAATGAAGAAATGATACAGTCTCCTCCTTCACCACATGACCAGACTCCGGAGTCAGAGGTAAATAATTTTGAACCTGTTACTACTAATCTTAGTTATCAGTTGCCTTTCAGGTTCAATAGAGGCAGACCTCCGAAGAGATATAGACCGGATGAAAATGCTGAAGGCAGGTATGCAATGGCAAACTTCATGAGTATGTTTCACATGCCGGAGCCTGTGAAAGAATTCAACAAGATTCTTGCCTCAGTTCAGATTCCAAGAAGCCTGAATGAAGCTCTCAGTGATCCAAAATGGGTAGATGCAATGAAAACCGAGATGGATGCATTGGAGAAGAATGATACTTGAGAATTGGTAAGAAGGCCAAATGATAGAAAGTCAGTTGGCTGCAAATGGATATTCACAGTTAAGTATGGGCCCACTGGAGAAATTGACAGGTACAAAACGAGGTTGGTAGCAAAGGGTTACTCTCAGACTTATGGAGTGGACAATCAAGAAATTTTTTCACCGGTAGCCAAGTTGAATACTGTCAGGATTCTTTTATCCATTGCAGCGAATCGAGATTAGCCTCTGCATCAATTTGATGTGAAAAATGCATTCCTACATGGTGACATAGATGAAGAAATCTACATGGATATCCCACCAGGATATGGTCATTCGAGTGAGCAACCTCTGGTTTGCAGATTGAAGAAAGCACTGTATGATCTCAAACAATCACCAAGGACATGGTTTGGAAGATTTTACAACGCAATGAAAGGATATGGATACACCCAGAGTGATGCAGAGCATACTTTATTCTTTTGTAAGAATAAAGAAAAAATTTTGATTTTAATAATCTATGTTGATGACATGATAATCACAGGTGATGACTCTGAAGGAATCCAAGATCTGGAAGAAAAATTGTTCAAAGAATTTGAGATGAAGAATCTAGGAGGTTTGAAGTACTTCCTGGGAATCGAAGTGGCACGCAGTAAGAAAGGTATTTCTTTATCACAGAGGAAATATATACTAAATTTGTTTGTTGAAACAGGGATGTTGGATTGCAAGCCCGTTGATACACCCACCAAACAGAATAACAAACTTCGGATGTTCCCTGATCAGGTACCAACAAACAAGGAACAATACCAGAGATTGGTAGGAAGACTTATTTACTTATCACACACTCGGCCTGATATTGCCTATGTCGTGTCTGTAGTGAATCAGTTCATGCACGCTCCTAGTAGGCAACACATGGAGGCTGCCATGTGGATTTTAAGGTATCTTAAAAGATCTCCTGGACGAGGTATCTTTTTCAAGAGAAATAGACATCTTCAAGTTGAAGGTTATATAGACTCTGACTGGGCAGGAGATGTGACTGACAGGAAGTCTACATCTGGATACTTCACCTTTGTTGGAGGCAATTTGGTCACCTGGAGAAGCAAGAAGCAAAAGGTGGTAGCTCTATCAAGTGCTGAAGCTGAATTCAGAGGAATTGCTAAGGACTTATAAGAATTACTGTGGATAAAGAGAGTACTGAAAGATATTGGTTTCTATAGCAACGAGGAGATGAGATTGTTTTGTGACAACAAGACTGCTATTGCTATATCTCAGAATCCAGTACAACATGATTGAACCAAGCATATTGAAGTGGATCGACACTTTATTAGACAGAATCTTGAAGAAATTATGATTAACATTCCTCATGTAAGGACTGAAGAACAGTTTGCAGATATACTAATAAAAGAGGTGTCCAGTATTATCTTCCATGAAGTAATTTGCAAGTTAGACATGCAAAATATCTACATGCCAACTTGAGGGAGAGTGTTGGAATATGATGTCACAGAAAATCTTGACTTAGATTTACTGTGACATCTGACTTAGCAAGGAAGAAACGTCAGACTTGGAGCACAAAAAATGTTTGACTTGGAATGCAAGTCATGATTGACTTGTCGTCAAAGAAATATGTTCTATATATAGACTCTCTCCTTGCATCGTATCATAACAAAATTATTGAAACGAAATAAAAAGAGTGGTGTGTGTGAGTCGTGGACGTAGGCACACATTGTACTGAACCACGTAAAAATCTATGTGTTATTTTCTGTGATTGTTTTTGTTTACAAATCCGATTCATTTGATTATCACCTCTATTTGACTCATGTACCCATGGAACTTTAAAAAGTATTAACAGTGAACCAGGATTCAAAAAACTTGGTGGACCATAAAAGAATCGTTCCAAGTCTAAGCATTCAAGTTGGTCAAACCTAGTGATTTAGTTTTTTTTCCTCAAAAAAATTTCGTCTATGAAAGGGACAGGCCTTGTCTGCTCTCTATGGCTGTGCTCGAAAACAGCGTCATTAAAGTAATGGAGACTGGAGAGTGAAGGAGAGAGGTTGTGACTTGTGACTATGTTACTCTTCAAATTAGAATGTAGAACAATAGAATAAATTATTCACAAAATCACTTTATTTCTCACTTCCTCTTCTCTTTCTTTCCATCTTCAAACTTCTCATCATCTTGAACAAATAACTCTTGGACAGAATAAAATTTTTAATTATTTCCGTTATTCTCCTCTCCTCTCTCTCCGATTAAGTATTCTGAAGCGGACCTTATACCTCATTTTATTAAATAATGATAACATGTGCTCATAGTTGATAAACTTTACAATAGTTTTTGAAACATTTGGGTTTCTTTCTTCATTTGGTATGCGCAGTTTACAAAAGCATAAGAACTATTTAATACTCTAATTAGGAAGGTTGGCAATCAAACAAAATAGTATAACCGGGCCTAAATTGCCAGGACCTAATTGATTACTTGAACGCGCAAGACCTGACATTAAAGACTTTCGAAAAGAGTAAACTTTTTTTAGATAAACTGGATAGCGGCTATCCAGTAAGGGGAAAAAAAAAAGAGTAGACTTGAAAGGGAAGACCAGAGAAATGATGGTTTGATTTTTGATGTGCCTAGGAATTTTTGTCCAATATGTAGGGCTTCTCTTATGAGCAATAATAATAAACTAATAACTGATGCATAACAGCATAAAAGCTTAAGTATCATATAAATATTTAAGAATAAGTTTGAAGATATTATGAAATATTACAAACTCCTAAAGCATTTTACACGCATTATTTATGTCCTTCATTGTTTGATTTAATCAATCAAGCCTATGAGCCGTTTGATGCCCCCCCCCCCCCCAAAAAAAAAGAGACCTAATCAATCATGATTGAAAGTTGTACATATTTCTATTTTTTTATTTAAATAAGATTGTTTTGAAGTGTCTAAAGTGCAACAAGCTTCATAAAAGTAATAAAACTCAATTTTTGTTTTCATCTATATAAAATGTTATGAGACTTATCGTATTTATTTTTTATATTTTGTACATATCTTTAGCATTAAACAAATTATTTATGCACGGAGTTTATTAAAGAAAAAATATGTAAAATGTGTTATTTTAAAATTTCCATTTATCATCAATAGATATTTATTTTACTTCCATCGATAGATTTTTATTTCGAAGTAAAACTGAAAACAAAACTCTAGTTAAATAACTAGTAGATAAACAAATCATATTAGTTGAAAATAAAGTTATAAAAGGCAAATATATATATACATATATATAATCTACTGAAAATTACACAAATCGACTTATTTCGATAATCATATCCAGAGCTTCCGCTTTAGATTTATTGTAGTGTGCGCGTGTTGTACGTATACACCACATATAATATTTGGGAAAGAAAACAATGCTTCACAACAGTAGGAATTAAATTTCAATAAATAAGTTACAGGCCTTGAAGGTCACTATACTCAGCGATTATTATAATAAAAAAATTTTATTAAAAAAATTTAAAAAATAATCATTATTTATTTTTTATTTTAATAAGAACCAAAGAATTATCCCTTTTTGAAATTACTCTCTATGTCCTAATTATCCGTTTATAAAACGTGTTAGAAGGAATTGTGTGTTTTATGAATGTGTAAAAAGCCCAGTAACACATTTTATGAACGGATAATTATGCTGAATTCATTTCTACTTTTGCAAAGTTTTTACTGCTTTAGATTGGTGTATTAACGCGTTTATAAAACAGATTATTATTGTAATAATCCGTTTTATAAACGGGTTATTACACCTGTTTGGAGTAACTTTTGCCGTTTCAATCAAATTTTTGTCATTTCAATCAAACTTTTGTCATTTAAAAAAAAATCTATCCATTAATTTGCGAATTTATAAGCGCGTTAGTACAAGTTATATAACACTAATCATTCTCGCAAAAATCATTGAATCAAATAATCTCTTTCGAAATCTATAAATCAAATCTAGAAATATCTACAATTACTATATATGTCAACCAATCTCCAACTTTTGGTGGTGATTTTTTCCACATAAGTTGTAGTCCACAAACCACGTTTGCTTATATTATAAATGAACTATACAACTGGATCCAGATTTTACAACTTGATAAACTAGAAAAGAAAAACTATTTATTGCTCAAAACTTGATAAACTACTAAACTAGTGACTCTGAGACTGAAAACCTAATTATTAAAGATTTTATAAAAAGTGTAGACTGAAAGGGAAAAGACCCGAGAAGTGATCGTTTGACCGTTGACATGACCAGGAAAATATTCCAAAATAGCGGCTGTAATAAATGATGAATGGAAGCTAGCTAAAATCGTTCCATGAACGCTTATACTTTAAAGTATAATAATTAATAAACTAATGATGTAAACAAATCATGATTAGAAAGGTGTTAATTATGAATTAAAGAAAAAAATAATAACCTAAAATTTATAAATAATAATTATAACATACATTAATTTTAAAAAATGTCAATTTTCAAGATTAAAATAATTATAACCTGAAAAATGACCTTTTTAATCTTGAAAACAGACATTTTTATAGTATGTTAATGGGAAAATTTTATTTTTACCCCTCAAAACAGAAAAAAATAGAGAATTTGTCCTCTGAAAGTAAAATTTTTTTATTTTGTCCCCCTAAAGTTCAAACTCATCTATTTGCCCTTCTACCATATTTTATGTCATAAATAATTCAAAAATCATAAAAAAAACTATATGTGACCAAAATACCCTCTCATCTCATCTCCCTTCTCTCTCCTGTCCATTTCTCCCACTCAACTCCTCTCTGCCTTATTAATAAATTTACCTAAATTAGCAATTTACAGCGCAACACCCGCCACCACCACTTGTTCAAATTTCAATAGCTGCCATAAATATCAAAGGAACCATTATAATTTCATTTTGTGCTACAGATGACATATCACCAATGCCGCACTAAGACATGAGCTCTAGCCTCAAGCATAGCTGCACAAAGAGACTCGCTCTTTTATTTTTAGAGTGACGGGAGTTGAGTGGGAGGAATGGACGGGAGAGAGTGTTAGGAAGTCTAAGTTTTCAAAATTTTGTGTTAATTAACCATTTAATAAGCAATCCAAACGACTTAGACCTCGAAGGATCTAGTCCAAGCATTCACACACAAGAGAGAGATGTTAGGAAGGCTACCTCTCCTTGTATCGCAACAAGGAGGCTCGAATCCGGCGATGTCGAGGTTGTGCGCACCACCACGCGTGTCTCGGCCTCAAGTCCACCAAGGTATTAACCAAAACCTCGATCTATGCTAGTAGATGAGAGGTTAAACCTAATCCCTTCCTTCCCTTTGCCTTAATTAACTATTTAATTGGATGGAGGCAAGAGGTGCTCAACACATGAGCTTAAGAGAGCAATGGTGGAGATGAAAAATTCTGAAATTTTTCTTTTAATTTTCGTCCAAAATATTAGGGAGAGAGAAAAGGGTAAGATGGCTAGGGTTTTGGCTCCCAAAGTGGTCCTTTTATAGACCAACCACTCTCTTAAAAAGTTGTAACTAATTTACAACTATGCCATCACTAGAGCAGCCATAAAATGGGCCTAAATAGGCTCCATCAATTATTTAATTGGTCCTCTAATTCAATTAATTAGTGGTCCAATTAATTGCTCTCAAGTTGGACCTTTAATTTATCATTTAAATATAGGCCCGTTAGCTCAAATTAATTACTTTAATTAATTCATGTTGAACAAATTAATTATCAACACTTTGATAATTATTTAAGGATTAGAATATGCATTAATTTATTTCTATATAATCCGTTTGACTTAATTAATTAATTATGACGGTTCGCAACAGTACATAATTAATCAGTCAACATATCATATTGTTTCATTCCTTAATACAACTAAATAAATAATGCACGTATGGTTAAAACCTATTTGTGTGACCCTTTGAGGATTTATGCTCTGTTGGACATGGAAAATAAATCGCTATTTATTTCCAATAATCATAAGCGGTATCTAGCAACACGTTATGATTCCCAATTCGCATAAATAGTGTACTGCTACAATATTTTAATCCTGCATAAGAAATAATAGTATTTCCTTGTCTGATTCTTATGTCACATGATATCATCGTATAATCCAAGATAGGAATGTGTCATTCTTGCAGATTATACGTTTCTTGATCTAGAGATGACTGTATCAGTTGCTAGCAAACAATCCATCTCCATCAAGGGGCCCAAACAGATATCATCGCTCACTAAGTAAATTAATGAGGGACATACAGTTTTCTTGATGAACAACTTTTTCCCGCACAATTCAAGAGAACATAAATAAAGTCCGTATAGCAGCCCTTATCAGGAATCAACGGTAGACGATATTTATTGAACCTATCCTCATGTGGAAAAGTTGAACCATCTCAAACTTAGAATCAAACTCAAATGAAATAAATAATGACACATAACACAATCCATATATTTATTTCATTGGGTCGTGTCCTGTACTATGTTCCATAACATACACATATGCAATTAAGTTGGCAACTCCTTACCTATGATTTGTAGAACTTAATCATCACTTAACTTGCATACTAATCTTATCCGATAATTAATATTCCTTGTTAATTATCAAGATTACGGACCTTTTAGATTTATTATTATCATTTATTATAAATGAAACACAGAAATCCACAATTCAGATCCTCAACCTGAATGATCTGTCAATAAATAAATCAAGGAATAAATGATCAAATATCATCAATAACATAAACCATAGAAGTAGCCATATAATGATTGACTTCTAGGACATAACTCTAACAGAGAGAAAGGAGATGAGATGGGAGGGTATTTTGGTCACATATAATTTTTTTTTTATGATTTGTGAATTATTTAGGACATAAAGTATGGTAGAAGGGCAAATAGAGAAGGGGTTTGAACTTTAGGGGGGAGGGGGGGGGGGCAAAATCAGAAGTTTTTACTTTCGGAGGGCAAATTCTTTATTTTCTCAGTTTTGAGGGGTACAGAAAAAAAATTTCTTATGTTAATTGTATCATATCTGGCATCATACCTTAACATACAATCAACTGATAGTATAAAAATATCAGTTTTCAGGATTAAAAAGGTCATTTTTATTGTATAAAAGAGTTTCGTAAAATAGTCTAAAGTCTTCAATCTAAAAAAAAAATATTAATCAGCTTCTTAATCTTAATGCGATCAATTTAATTCATATGTTGATATTAAGAGGTGGACTAAAATCGCGCTGACAAGTTATATCTCAATTTTCGAGATCCGAGCCCTTTTAATATATTCTCTATATGGAATCTCGTTGTAGACCTAATTTTATATATTTCTTTTCAATTTTGTTACTATTTTATTAGAATTTTTAAAATCGTTGGTATTGGAGGGTCAAAAATAAGATTTCAATGTAGAGAACAAATGGACTGTCTTTATTAGCTATTGGAATCTGAAAAATTGAGATATAGTCAACAACTGATTTTAGTCTACTTCTAATATTAAAGTACAACAATATATATCATTATTTTTCCTAAAATTAAAAATATCAAATATTTATATGGAAATACTACAGCTAAAGAGATATTGACGGATGACTTATATTTAATATGAAAGTTTCAAATGACCGATCCGAAATGTCTAATGTGATCTTTATATTGGAGCTTCTTGCCGATCAAATATAATATTTTAAAAAAAATTTTACTATTTTTTAAAAATTTTAGAAAATCACTAATTATATTAGTTGTAAACGATGAAATTAAAAGCTATAAAATATATTTTGATAAAAGAAAAGATAACACTATTTATAGAAACTAGCAAAAGACGTCCTCAATATGTGGGCAAATAAAAAAAATGATAATGTTAAAAAATATAAAATTATGTGGTTGAATCTTCCAGATATAGGTATGTGGATATCTTTCCAAATAATAAATTGTTAACATCACTTGACTCTTTTCTGTCAAAGGGTCTGACCTTTTAATCTAAAATCAACATCTAGACCACACATCATATTAGATCAAGTAAATCAATGATCTATAATTGATATAACAATTATTTAGACCCCTCTTGTGAAATTGTTATGACCTATGAGTGTTTTTATAAGTAGTATAGATTAATTATCACCAGGAAACGACTTGTAAGCCTGTGACTTACAAATCACAATAGTGATTAAGTAAGTTGCTATAATGGACCTAGAAAGAAAGGCCGACTTAATTTGGGCTATACTGGGCCTAGAGAACCTATCGAACAATTTGGTAGGCGTGTCCTACGCTTAATTAACAATAACACCTAAAATGATATGTTGCACTACTAATGATCTTATCGAAGGAAAACAACCGTACGTGAAGCAACGAAAAAATTGACGATTGATCATTTGCATGTACATAAAATGATCCTTACCACTAATATTTTGTCTTTCAACTATGTACCGTAATATATTAATGAGACTGCTATAATGTCCAATATATTGGACGGATGTGTCCGTCTAATACGATCGTTCTCACAATTTAAATTTCATGTGACTGATCCAAACCGTTCAATATATTTTTCATATTGAAAACTTATAAAAAAAATCAATTTTCATAGTTTTTTTGAAATGTTTTACTATTTTTTTGGTATTTTAGAAAATTCATGATATAAAATTTATGGATCGTCCAATAACAACGATTTTCTAAAATACCAAAAAAATAGTAAAAATTAATTTTCGAAAAAATATAAAAATTTGGTATCTTATAAGTTTTTAATATGGAGAACATATTAAACGTTCGGATCGGTCATTTGAAATTTAAAAACGTGAAAACAATTGTATTAGACGGACCATATCTGTCCAATATATTGGACTCCATTTCTCCTGAATTGAACTTAACTAACTCCTATCTGTTCTCTATATCCAAATACAAGAACATTGGATCGTTGAAGCATCAAAGATAACAAAGGACAACGATGTTTGTCTGTTTGTTCTACCCCAACCCCCCCCCCCCCCCCCCCAAAAAAAAAAATTTAGTAATTAGGTGTAAATCCTACTAAAAATGTCAGTAAATAAAGAAAAAAAGAAAGACCAAGATCAAAAGCTAACATCGATCTGAAACTTGTTTCCCCTTCAACTATACCAGTATACAACAAAAAAAAAAAAAAAGGAAAAAAGAGCTATTCCCCAATTTATATCATCAAATAGATAACATATATACACAGATGACTGCATCAATTCGAGCTAGTATCATTGATAAGCAAAAGGTCGAACTGAAAATGAAAAATTACATTGTGAAAGGCTGGATTGTCTTTCGAGTACATTTTATAGAGCTTTTATACAATTAACAGCTTGTCTAAAGTTGCACCGAATTTCATGCAACAGCAATCTAAATTATAAAAGCAAACTCAACAAGGACGAAATTAAAGTGGGAGAGACTTTGTTAGACTAAACTAGAACTGAGAAAGAAACTGGATTTGCTTAATTAGTGGACTCAATGCCTCCATCAACTTCTCGCAGGGATGGTTGTGCACTCCTTCATAAGTCGTCACAACAATGCTAGTATCCTTTGACAAACGCTGGACCTGCTTTTTTACGTTGCATGTGTGATGGGTGCATCGGTAATAGCTCCTGCTTCAATAGTACATCAACATGACAACTTTGTTAGCACGAAAGCAAAAATGCAGTTTATCTATGTAAAGTTTGTATTTTATCTATATGCTCTTCATCAAGTTGCTACATGCATGGTTAAGATCAGTTAACAAGTAGTTCTAGTAACCCACCTATCATCATTATTTAGTCTCGTCTTGCATTTAGCAAAAACCAAAGTAACATTTGAATTTTACTCTAACTAGTTACTAGCTACATGTAATGAAACAAATAGAACCAAGTCTAGCTACATATTAAGCTTAAGCATTAACATTACCATTAGCCAAAATCGACAATGTGTGGTTTCAGTGTTTTTACACATGCATTAAGAGTGCATAAAATATATGGTAATCATAGAACAAAAATAAACCCATATTTAATTGGCAACCCATATATGACTGTTCAAATTGAAAACCCTACACCAGCGGCGGAGGCAGGATTTGGAGATTGGGGGGCATAGGTGGTAACTCCAATAGTTGAAGATCTAAAAGGACAATGCAAAATGCTAAATATATTTTAATTCTCAATGCAAAAGCTGATCAAATTTTTTTGTACTGGTAAAGACGAGAAAAAAGTGAGATTATAAGACTTTCATTAATATATACAAGGCTTGAGTGATGGGCCTAGGGTCAAGGCCTGTTTTAAAGGGGGTGCTAAAATCGTCAAATGATGGAACTAAGCACAAATTTCAATATACTAATCACATAAATTTTCATTTACCGGGGGGACAATGCCCATACTGGCACCCCCTGTCCCTCCGCCCCTGCCGTACACAATGCATGCACACAACTTATCATCACTATTCGTATGACATACACTAGGCAGGGAATTTGGTAATGCATTTGCATATATGTGCCCATATGAATCTAGTGCATTTATATATTAAGGTCTAAACCCTAATTATTACGTCATAGAGTATTAATGTCATATCACTGACTATAAGCTAATTAGTATGTTTAAGTTTTTTATTAACACAAATTAATTCTCATTAGCTATCATCTAAGGTTACATTTTAAAGATCAACTTCTGTTGAATGGATTGGTTGTTCCACCCAGGGATTTCTCTTTCTATATAACAAAGAACTTACAATTAATGACCACTACTGGAGCACATGAGTTCTTTCTATATATTTGATCGACACTTTTTTTTACATGAAGAATGCAATGTAGACAAGTATGTACATATACAATTACAATTACATAAACACGCTTGGTTGATATTGGAGGACATGTATCAGAGAGTACTTGAGGGGGAAGAAACAGCGCATGGGAGTAAATAGTGCTTTCGCTGAACTTTAATTAGCAAGTTCAAATGAGATCATGGAAATATCATATCAAGTGTTGATATCGATCCGGCCATTGGTTGAGTGGGGCATAAAAAAATTATTGCTATTGGAAGGACGGAACGAATTTGTCTAAATGCAGTATATATCACAGGTCCTAATCAATCCTAGTAACTAAAATGAGTTAAAATTAAGGGCACCCACAGTTGCTAGGGTTCTATCCTAATTCTAATAAAAAGGAAACTTCAGGAAAGGTTGGTTGTGATTGGTGAATCTATACATGGGTTTAATTAACAGCTTGCATTCTCCATGCTGACTACAGCAAAATGGTTTCTAGTCTCCTGATGGAAAGTTAGCCTCATAACATATGTTAGTTCAGTAAATATCTTAAATTAATAACTAGAGCTTTAAAAAAGAAAAAAAAAAATCTCATGCATCCGGATGCATGATCGGGTGATCGAGCAGGTCAGGATAGGGGTTTTAAGTTTTAACTCTCTTTTAAGTCTCCTCACATATATATATATATATATATATATATATATATATATATATATATATATATATATATATATATATATATATATATATATATATATATATATATATATATATATATATATATATATATATATATATATATATATATATATATATGTTTGCATTCAACTTTTGGTCCGGACCTACATTTCCAACTACTAACTACTATTTCCTTAAATAGAAGCGTTGACGACAAATTAAGCTTTTAATTTAGCAACCAATTGAGAAAGCGAGAAAGTATTAACATTTTACTTGAATGTAATATGTTAGTTGTCACCATGTTAGTGTTATGGCATCAATCGTATGCAATATTCTCATGCCAACTATATATATACCGATTAATAGCACTGGTGTGATGAAAAAACAGACACGAACCTAGGATATGCACTATTCTTCACAGCCTTCTGACCATACTTCCTCCACCGGTAACCATCGTCTAATATATCATTTGCACTCCTTGTTTGAAATGCAAACCTCGGTCGGGTTGCCTTCTTTCCTCTTCCGGTACCCTTACCTTTCTCCTTGCTGCTACTGCCACTACTTCCACTCGCACCATTTTCTTCAGCTTCTTCATTTAGCAGAGATCCCTGTACTGGCTGGTGGGTCCCAATTGCAGCTTCAGATAGAAGAAGTGAGGCCCAGTCAATTGGTGGTGCAGATTGATTGGTTGCGAGATTGAGTGGGTTGAATGATGATGATGAACTAGGCGGAGCGAGGAGAGGCGAGAAGTTGTATGGTATGTTCTGTGGCAGCTGTGCTTGTTCTTCCAAGTGTTGTTCCATTAAATTTGTTGGGGGAATTAGCAGCGGACCAGTGCAGCTAGCCAAAAGTAGATGACTTTGGTTTTATAGAAGGAGATCAATGGTGTGTTCAAGGTGTATCTTTTTGGGAGAGAGAGGGAGAGAGAGGGAGAGAGAGAGAGAGAGATCTGTTTGTTGTCTCGGTCTAGATAAAAGTGGAAGGTGAGAAGATGGTGAGAAGTATCAACTACACTGAAGATAAAAGAAGCTAGAGAGAGAGCGAGAGAGCGAGAGAGAAGGAAAGAGAGAGAACCAACAAGATCTCAACTACCATCTTTCAGTTCAACTGCCCCGTCCGCCCCCACGAGTCACTTGGAAAATCACATATCCTCTCCGGTTATGAATTACTGGAGATGTCCCTTACCACATAGCTCACATTGTTTATAAACACGCCAAAAAATTTTGGCCTCTTCAGTGCGACAAAACAGGAGAGTTTTTAGGCTTTCTAAAAAACGCTCTGTTTTTTTATGGGAGCTTCAGCATTACTTAACGGCTGATACATGGTGTCTCCTGCTTGCAACTGGCCAACTCGGGCCAATTCAATTTCCGTATTTGAATGAAATTAATGCACCGTTATAATTAATAACTTAATAAATTTGCAGATGATTATACAATTTGATGACTCATCTCATGTACGCATGATTCTTCTACTTGATTTTAGTAAGTTATCTGATGTTGCATCAATTAGGAAACCATTGAACAGAACTACTTTAAATTAACCACATCTTGCCAGCAAATTAGTTAACTAAGCATTGAGTAGTTGAAATAGCTCATCTATTCCAAGAGCTAGGTAGAACTCTGTTTGTTTATAATGCGCAGTAAATTCTGGAATTATGGGTTTCAGTTAATTTTATAATCAGGCCTCATAAAAATTAATATAAAGTAAAGTGTCGCGTATTATATATAAGGCAAAATTCTGTCCCAACGCTTTGGCTCAAAAGTTATTAAACAGCTAGCTAATTAATTATTAAGTTATTTATGTTATAAGAAAAATGATATGATATATATGCTAATTTTAACAGATATATTGATTGCACTAGCATTTAAAAATAATCAATAAAATAATGGCTTAGTTAAGATTTTGACTAATAAAGTTGGATTGTTCGACTCATTGATTTGGCCACACTTTCTATCAATTAAATCGACGGAGAGAATATATATGTCTTACACATTTTTCTTATAAGAAAGTTGAATTGACAATGCCAATCAAACCTTACAAAAATTATTTTGACTCATTACTCATATAATATTTTATGTAACAATATCAATGTAGCTTGTATGAGAAAAGATGTTATTTCTTCTATATGAAATCCACTTCAATGTAGCATCATGAGTACACAGAGGCCTACAAACGCAACAATTAATTTTGTGTAATCATTTCGTTTCCTCCCTCCGAAATAGTTAACGAAACTGTTTTTCTGTTTCATAATTTGTTAAACGAAACGATCAACTAAAATTGATTTAGTTTCATGGGATAAATGAAGTGATTAACGAAGCTGGCCTCTTTTGTTTCGTTTATTTTCGTTTAACCGTTATGTTATTTTTGATGTATTTTTTTAGTATTTATGGTCAAATTTTGATGAAATATTTAATGTCACATTCATATGTATTTTCGTTAGAATTTGATAATATTAATGATGTATTTTTATGAAGTTGTTTTGTGATATATAAATTATATTTAATGTGATATATATTGCATTCGTAGATTACTAAGTAATTATTAAAAAATTTGATCGTTCGATTGTTTTGATCGTGCTTTGAAACGAAACTATCAACGAATTTGTTTTTACTTTCGATTGAAAAAATAAAAGAGTCAACAATAATAAATTTTATTTTGTTTCATAAACGAAACGATTAATGAAATAGATATTTTCGTGATCGTTTATAATGTATAAACAGGCCAAGTACACCTGTACACGTAAGGCAAGAATATTACAGAAATTTTCATTCGAGTCCTGATTTGAAGTAATGTAGTCAAAAGCGATTTGGTTTCTAGTTGATGTGGCCCCACAAAGGCCGCATGTTCGGTCCCACACTATTATGATATAATGAAACTCAACATATATAGTTTTGAGCGTCCAGCTGCACAGATAGTAACAAATATATGTAAAGTTATATATAGGTGAAGGTTTAGCATTAGTTAATTAAGTTTGTCACATCCAGTATCCAACTTTTCATCTAAACACCCCCTTTGTGATAAAATCAATTATGAGAGGAGATAAATTTCTTGTACATCATACCCTTCCAAAAGTGCATGCATGCCTCTTGACAACACAATTTCCATCACCGTTGATAATTAAATACAGGAAATTGGTAAAGTGTTAGGTGGATTGTGTAGAAGTACGCCAAGTATTTAAGATGCTGACGAGAATGTCTTTCTAAACATGCATCCATCATCTATGAAAGCTTCAGCATGAAGTAGAAATACACACGTGTGTGTGAAGCGCCAGAAATAACATCTACAAGCATTCCAAATGTTTCTAGAACTTCCTGCCAGATTTGCCTAACCAATTTCTATCAAAAAGATATTATCATCATAATAATAATCAACTAATCTTCTTGTGAGGATAAACTAGATGAGAATCTTTTGAATTAGACATGACTATGGAACAGAGGAATATATATTGAGATAACGTGACTTTCACCTGAAGTCCGTTTATTCTGTAACACGAAATCTAACAGACAGGTATGAAATTATCAGGCATGGCTAGCTGCGCCAGGGTGCTACTCCCTTTAGATAGGGAGCTTCTCTGTTAATATAAACAGCAATTGGATAATATTACATGAATTTTATGGGCATATGACTAAGCTTGATAGTGATGTGGTTATATACAGAGTCGGAGTTCTCTGCTATGACTGTCGAGACTACAAATTAATAGTCACATATATACAATTAATCTATTATGTACAGTAGAATGATTTAATACTATTTTTGCACTGTTTATTTACAGTAGTGGATACAAATTGCGCCACAAAATCGTAAAAAAAATTAATATAATTTTGCATTTATTTTTAAATTATAAACATACATTTATATTTAAAAAAAAAATGAAATTCTAAGAATCTTAGTACTAGTGATTCCGATCATGATTTAAGTATTTATGCTATATAAGTATATAACATATTGTAAAGGTTTATTTTAAGAGAGAGATCTTGTAAGAATGATTTTATTCATCTTCCTAATTGTTACAGGATGCGATATTTATATCAGATTACAGCAGAGTCTCCATTTCACTTAATTACAGTTTTGCCACTAACGGCCTAACTAACTCTACTCTTCTTGTCCATTTTCTTCTGTACTGGAGTCATCCAGTCCTTGTTCATTTGTCAATTCTACAGCCCCCCTCAAGCTCAAGGGGTCTTCAATCACTGTGAGCTTGTTACAGAGGTGTAGAAACCTTGTAGCAGCAAGTGGTTTAGTTAGTATGTCAGCCAATTGGTCAGCTGAGCACAGAAACTGTATTGCAAGTTTCTTGGTTGACACTTGTTCTCTGATGAAGTGTACATCCAATTCTATGTGCTTTGTCCTAGCATGAAATACTGGGTTAGCTGCAAGGAAGGTGGCCCCTAAGTTGTCACACCAAAGAGTTGGTGCAGACACTAATTGTACACCCAATTCACTGAGTAAGGATTGTATCCAAATAACTTCTGCTGCTGCCATTTCCATGCTGCGATATTATGCTTCTGTTGATGACCTTGCTATTGTGTGTTGTTTCTTAGATGACCAGGAGATAATATTTTGACCCAGAAAGATTGCATAGCCTGTTGTGGACTTTCTCTCATCTGGACATCCAGCCCAGTCAGCATCAGAATATGCATTAATGCACAGTTGATCTGACTTTTGAAGATGCAAACCATGGTGAATGGAGCCTTTGAGATATCTCAGAATGCGTTTCACTGCTTGCCAGTGGATGTCAGTGGGGTTTGCCATGAATTGTGACACTTTATTGACTGAAAAAGATATGTCAGGTCTTGTTATAGTGGCATATTGTAATGCCCCTACAATCATTCTGTATAACTGTGGATCATCTAGGTGTGTTCCTGAGAATTTGGACAATTGTTGACCTGTTTGCATTGGTGTTTTGCATGGTTTTGCTCCAGCCATTTGTGCTCTTTCAAGGATTGTATTGATGTAGTGGCTCTGTGTGAGACATATGGAGGTGTCATGTTGTGTTACCTGAATCCCTAGGAAGTAGTTGAGGGTCCCCAAATCTTTGATCGAGAAGTTATTGTTCAAATGATGCATGATGGCATTGATGGCATCTGTGTTGTTGCCAGTAATGATGATGTCATCTACATATACTAGCAAGTAGATGGTGACACCTCTGAATTGATGAATGAACAAGGAGTTGTCTGACTGTGAACACTTGAATTCATGGCTTAGTAGAAATTGTTTTAGTTTGTGAAACCATGCTCTAGGTGCCTGTTTAAGCCCATACAAGGCTTTGTTGAGTTAACACACTCTGTGAGGATGCAAAGGATCAGTGAAGCCTGGTGGCTGCTGCATGAATATTGATTCTTCTAGATCTCCATGAAGAAAGGCATTATTGACATCTAGCTGATGTATGTGCCAATTTTGTGAGAGAGCAATTGTCAGAACTGTTCTTATGGTTGTTGGTTTGATGACAGGACTATAAGTTTCAAAGTAGTCTAATCCTTCTTCTTGACTGTAACCCTTGGCTACTAGCCTGGCTTTATATCTTTCTATTGTGCCATCAGCCCTTTTCTTTATTCTGAACAGCCATTTGCATCCTACAACATTTGCATTCAATGGTAGATCAACTAACTGCCATGTGTTGTTCTTGGCCAGTGCATCCAGTTCAGTAGCCATGGCCTGGCGCCAGTGATTGATTTTGACAGCTTTTGTGTAGCAGGTTGGCACATAGTCATCGGTATTGAAGTCAATTGGATACTTAGTTGCTGCATATATCTGATGTTGGGAAAACTTCTTGGGTTTGAGGTGATTTGTTTTTGATCTGGTAGCCATGTGATGAACTGGGGCTTTGGTGGGAGGTGGGGATGGAGGAGGTGTGACTGATCTGTTTGTATGAGTGGGGATGGGTGTTGTCATTGAGTCATTCATGTCAGGTGTGATTGCTGCAGAAGTTGATTGATTTGGTTCAGTTGTGGGCTGTATGTTAGGTAGCACAGTGAGTGTGCTAGGGATTGTTTTCTGGATTGTGTTTTTAGTAGTTTTGTTGGATATAATCTGGGCAAAGGGAAATGATGTTTCATTGAAAGTCACATGTCTTGAGATGTATAAATGTTTTGTTGGAATGTGATAACATCGATACCCTTTGTGAAGAGATGAATAACCCATAAACACACATGCATCTGACCTGGGTTCCAGCTTGTGACTGTTATATGGTCTGAGAAGAGGGAAACACTCACACCCAAGTGTATGTAAGTGTTGGTAGTCAGGTGTTTGATTGAAAAGTTTTTCAAAAGGTGATAACATTTGATTTGGAGAAGTAGGCAGCCTATTGATAACAAACACAATGCTTTCAAAAATTGTGTCCCAGTGTTCTAGAGGCATTGATGATTGGTACATTGAAGCCAGTCCCAATTCAACTATGTACCTGTGCTTTCTTTCAATAAGCCCATTTTGTTCAGGTGTGTAAGGGCAGGAGAGGTGAAAAGTGATTTCTGGATATTTGGTTTGAAGGGGTTTAAATTCAGTCCCTCCATCAGTCTGAACAATTTTTATTTTCTGTGCCAGCAAGTTTTCTACTTTTTGTTTGAAATTCTGAAAGATGGATGACACATCCGATTTAGAAGCACAACTATAAATCCAACTGAATCTGGAGAACTGATCAGTGAACAAAACATAGTATCTATTGCCACATTGAGACAACACTGGGGATGGGCCCCACAAGTCAGTATGAACAACATGTAAAGGATGCTGAGCAAGAAAAGAGGAGTTTACAAAAGGCATTTTATGTGCCTTTGCTTTATTACAATCACTACAAAAGGATGGAATAGATCCAGAGACAAGAATTTTATTATGTTTTTGTAGAGCATGCACTGTTTGAAAAGAGCAATGAGCAAGTCTGGTATGCCAAGTATCAGCAGTTGATTTGATGGTTTGCAGAATTTGATGTTGACAAGATAGATTTTCCAGGGCATACAATCCATTACACAGAGTGCCAGTCAGTAGTACTTCCTTTGTTGCCTGATCCTTGACAAAGCAATAATTTGCATTAAATTCAACAGTGACATTGTTGTCCTTGGTTAATTGGGCTATGCTTAGCAGATTCTTGGTTATTTTTGGCACACACAGAACATTATTTAGTGTCAATTTGACACCAGACAGAGAGATATAAGAAGAACCAGTATGAGAGATATGCACACCTGTGCCATTTCCCATGTGAACCATGTCATTGCCACCATACACCTGGCTTGATGAAAGATTGTTCAGATCTGGTGTAACATGTGCTGTAGCACCTGAATCTAGAAACCAGGAAGTGATTGGAGAGGAGGTGGATGGCTCAGCTAGCAGGGCTTGATGTGACTGAGTCTGGTTGTTCTGAGAGGAAGAGGATGGGCCTGTGAATGACAAGTCAAACCTGTGGTAGCACTTGTATGCAGGATGTCCCCATTTATTGCAAATCTGGCAGTACACATCTTCCTTTGATGTGGTGCTTCTGCCTCTTCCACGACCTCTATAGCCACTCCTTCTGCCTGAGTATGAATTGCCTCTCCCTTGATTGTTTGTATACTGTGCTCTTGAAGCTTGGTGTGTGACAAGAACCTGAGCATTTGACTGTGCATCATAAGGAGCAGAACTGAGATTGTTTTGTGCACCTGTGTTTTGACTGATATGAGATGCTCCTTGCTGTGTGTGAAGATTGACAGTATGATTGTTGGAAGAGGCTTGAAGATTGGCTCTTTGGCGTGCTTCTTGAGCTAGAAGGAGGCTATGAAGCTGATTCATGGACAGTGAATCTTCTCTCATGGAGACAGCAGTGACGAAACCATCAAATTCAGTGCCAAGCCCTTGTAGTGTGTAAAGCACTAGATCTTGATCTGACACTGCTGCTCCAATGCTGCTGAGACGATCTGCTAACGCCTGAATTTTGTCAAGATATTGAGTACACGAATCATTACCTTTGCGAATTGTCTGAAGATTGAGCTTGTACTCAAGAATCTTGGCTAGCGATTGAGAATTGTAGATCTGATGAAGACGACTCCAAATCTGGTGTGAAGTTTCACAGTTCATTGCTTGAGCTAAGATCTGAGGTGATAGCGAATTGAAGATCCAAGCTAGAATCAGTTGATCCTGGCGCATCCATCTGTCAAACGCTGGATTGATCGATTTGTTGCCATCCGCATCAGTGACGAATCTGTCTGGAGCAATTCTTGATCCATCAACAAACGACATCAAGCCATGACCTCGTAAAACTGGCATAACTTGGAGTTTCCAGAGGAGGTAGTTGTCATGAGAGAGAGTAGTGTTGATCTGGTGAGTGAATTGTATAGGAAGATCAGCTTGAGATGTAGAGGAGGTAGCTGAATTCGAGGAATTTTGATACATTTTGGGGAAATTTTTTTTTTTTTTTTTTTGGTTAGTTCTTGATTTTGATACAGAAACGAGAAAGAAGGAACGAGCGTTTGCTCTTGATTGGCGCTGATACCATGTAAAGGTTTATTTTAAGAGAGAGATCTTGTAAGAATGATTTTATTCATCTTCCTAATTGTTACAGGATGCGATATTTATATCAGATTACAGCAGAGTCTCCATTTCACTTAATTACAGTTTTGCCACTAACGGCCTAACTAACTCTACTCTTCTTGTCCATTTTCTTCTGTACTGGAGTCATCCAGTCCTTGTTCATTTGTCAATTCTACACATATTTAGTATAAGTAGAGTGTGAAAATTGTATAATTAAGGTTGGTATGTACCTTATGTCACCACAATATAGTTGTGAGCTTAACAATGGATTTAAATAATACATCCAAACTGTAAATATTAACGACTTTACAAACATGCGATATATTATTAATTATTTATTATTGTTAACATAGAAATTAAAAACTGATATGTGATATTGTAAAATCTGTTTGGCTATTTAACACATAAGGAAATAATAATATATGAAATACAAGAGCCATTCAATTATTGCCAATTGAAAATATAAATGATGTAATATGATTAGAGGATTTCAAATAATAATTTATTCATAAATATATGTACCTAAAAATTTAACTGTAGCTTATTATCCGTATTGTTAATTGTTCTTACAAAATATTGTTAATTGTTAATTGTTCTTACAAAATATGTACCTAAAAATAGTGGGTTTTAAACTTTTAATCTAACTTTTAATATTTGAACATACGGACAGATGTATCTGTCATCACTCGTAAAAATTTCACAAACAGAAGTAAAAGGCAAAATAGAGTGAACCAAAACTAAAGAACTTTTTGACTTTTTCCTTCTCCCAATCCCGGCTTCCAAGTTTCGACTTCCGAACCCCCAACTCAACCTTTCTCGTACCCGCTCCAAGAATCTCTGAATCTCCATGAGAATACCTTCGAAGCTTTTCCACCATCCTCGCCTCACCTCCTCCTATCTTCGCTATATCTCCTCGAACCATGTTTCTATTTCTTCCACTGACGCCGCGGCCGCCACCACACCATCCACCTCTCTCTGTTTTCTTCTCACCTCTCCTGACCCCACACACCATGCCCAAGCCATTTCTCTCCTCCTCTCCACACCCAATTCGGACCCCACAATCTCTCCCCTCGTTTTCTCCTCTCTTTCTCGCAAAACCCACCATCTCTCTCCCCATTCAGCCCAACTCCTCATAAACCTTGCAAAGGACAGAACTTTCCCTACTGACACCAATCAATTCACTCGTATAGTTTCCAACCTCTGCCGACATTTGGGTCCTTCCAAAGCACTTGAATTTCTTCGAACTGTGAAAGAACAAGGCGGTGAGTTTGATGTTCGGGCTTTTAATGTGGTTCTTAATGGATTTAAAAGGGAGAAGGATTTTGCAAGCATGAATCAATTGGTTGGTGAGATGAGAAAAATGGGTTTTCGTGGTGATGTGTTTACGTATGGAATTGTTGTGAATCAATTGTGTAAGTCACGCCAGGTGGATGGTGCACTCAAGGTGCTCGAAGAAATGGCCAGACCAGATTCTGATGTGAAACCTGATACCATCGTGTTAAATTCACTAATAGATGGTCTTTGTAAAGTTTATAGAGTAGAAGAAGCATTGTCTTTGTTTGAAAAGATGAAAAGTATGCACTGCTGCAATCCCGACAGAATTACTTATAACACTCTAATTGATGGGCTTTGCAAGACTGGAAATATAAGCATGGCTATGAACCTGGTTGATAAAATGGAGTCGGATAACATTTCTCCTGATGTGTTTACATTGAATTCTGTTATATCTGGGTTATGTCGAAATGGCCAACTAGGTACAGCATTTGATTTCTTCAAAAATAAAAGAACTGCATGGCCTGATGTTAAATTTGATCAAGTAACATATTGTACATTAATTGGTGCCTTTCTCCATTCAAACAATGTTGGAAAGGCCATGGATTTGTACCAAGAGATGGTCAATAATGGGCTTAAACCTGATAGGATTACATATTTCACTATGATATCAGGTTTGAGCCAAGCAGGTCGTATGAATGATGCATGTTCTATTGCTTATTCTATGAAGGAAGTTGGCTATAAGCTCGATTTGAAAAGTTACAACATAATAATTCACGGGTATTGCCAGAAGAAATGGTTGTATAAGGCATGTGAGGTGCTTGACGAAATGATGGAGGCAGGTCTTAGTCCGGACTTGTTCACTTACAACACTTTGGTGGCCGCATTTTGTAAATTAGGGGATTTTCAGTCCGTCAAAGGATTATTGCAAAAAATGAAGGATAACAAGATTCAACCTTCAGCGGTAACTTATGGCACGTTAATTCATGGTTGGTGCAAACATGGTGAAGTTACTGAGGCATTGAATATTTTTCGGTCTATGGATGAATTAGGACTTGAGGTTAACACTGTTCTGTACAATACTTTGATAGATGCCCTGTGTCAAATGGGTGATGTTAAGATGGCAATTTCGTTAATGGATGAGATGAAAGAGAGAGGTGTAACTGCAAATGTAATAACCTACAATGCATTGTTCAAGGGGTTGAAACAAGAGAATATGTCAGAGAAGGCTTTCGAGTTAATGGATAGTATGTTGCAAGAACAGTGTAACCCGAATTCTGTAACAATGGATCTGCTTGTATGTTGGTTGACCAGCATAAGAGAAGAAAATAAGCTCAGAAGCTTTGTTGAGAGCTTTCAGGCTAATTCCAAATTTAAGAAATCTAATCTGATTTCAGACCATTTTGTTAACAATGCAAATTATTTTGGAAATAGACCTAAGATATAAATTTTGGCTAGTGAAAAAAGCGGATGCTTTGTAATCTTTGTTGTCCATGGAGATGATATTAAGAAAATGGATGTCCCTTTTCTTCTTTTTCTTTCTTTCCTTGTTTTTTAGTTCTAAGAGATTTTTTTCTTATGTTGTGGTTCATTTGTAAATGTACATTATTATATTGCAATTCAATGGCATGAAAGTATGATGGAAAAGGGGTAGAGGTCTTCTGGTTTTATGAGAATTCACAACATTGCAACTTGGTTGCACCTTCCCATCTGCCTGTCTCAATTTTGACTCTGTATAATGCTGAGATTCTTCTTTATCTTATTTGTTTATGCCACTATGTTTCAATTTAATGCAACTCACCCAACTACGGGAGCTTTGTAATTCTCTAAGTTCCAGATGGAATGAATGTGATGCATTTGCGCATAATATATTATTACTAGCTGTTGTTCTGTAAAATTGCAGTGGAGCACTGTTAGCCCTGCTGCATTATGTATTTATGTTCATGTTCAAAATGAAACATGAAAAATTAAGACTCCAGATGTGTTGTTCTATATTTATTTATCTCGATGCGTTTATTATTTGTTCTCTTCATGCAATTCCTGATGACGCAAATCTAAGTCACATGGTTTGTTTTTCCAACAAAAGATGTCACTGCATCTGACTTTTCTTCTATTAATTAATCTCGTTTCTATCGTTAACTTTACACAATCCAAATCCAATCAACAGCCTAAATCCTTAGTTTTAAAATTTTATACTATTTTCCAGTCCTTGTTTCAGAAATCCATGTGCTATCTTATGAATTCCATAACCAAAAAAAAAAGAAAAAAAGAAGAATTATTCCCAGTTAGTGGGCTGCACTATCTCCAACTCAGGCCCAATAAAACCACCCATCCCAAATCAATCCCAGCCCAACTGACCAAACCAAGGAAAAAGCAAGCAACTCATATATAGTCACTGAAATGCGGGCCCGGCTGTTGATTCCGGTCTCGGCGCGAGAAATGGAGGGGAAGAAGAAGCGGCTTCTGGTGCTCTACGCGTCGCAGACCGGAAACGCCATGGACGTAGCCGAGCGCGTCGGCCGTGAGGCGGAGCGCGGTGGCTGTCCCTCCGTCGATGTCCAGTCTATGGACCACTTCGACCCGGTCTCACACTCTCGCTTCTTGTCCATTTCTTTTTTTTTTTACTTTCTCCATTTATAGGCCTTTCTTCTTTTGTTTACTTGAGTTTGATTCAACTGTCATGACTTTGTTTGAGATAATTAAAGAAGTTCTGGTGCTGGGTTTTAATTGTACCAGCTGTCAAACCTTGTGTTAGCCTGAGAATTGCAATGTAGGACCTTGTGTTAACCTTGTGCTAGTATGTGGCACTGTGTCCCAGAGTGTGCCCGTCTTATCCTTGAATAGTTCTTATAGGAAGAAATAATGAAGAATACCTCATGTCTGCTAAGAAAAACAAGTTCGTTAATCAATGATTCTCGACTTTAATCATTAGGTTAGTGATTTACCTTCAAAATATTTTGTTAATTATAGGTTGATTTTGATGCAGAATACTTTGCCGACTGAAAGCACAGTTATTTTTGTTGTATCAACCACCGGTCAAGGGGACCCCCCGGATACCATGAAGGTATATATTTTATTTTCCTTTCATTAGTTCATCAGTCCATATGTTTACGATAAGAAAAAGAAAAATTACTTGTGCCGATATTGTAATTGTTAATTGATTCTATCTTCAGGTGTTTTGGAGGTTTCTACTTAAAAGAAACCTTGGCAGTAGTTGGTTAGAAGGGCTTCACTATGCTGTGTTTGGCTTGGGTGACTCTGGCTACCAGAAATACAATGTACGATTCTCTAAATATTTTCAATATGACCTCAGAACCTTGTTATTAGTTTTTTATCGCTTTATGTGGTTATTGTTCTTTTATGAATTGTGCATGTTGTTCTTGTGTTGTTTTCATTGTTTCCTTATGTACTGTTCAGCTGATTTGTAATAATAAGATTTACATGGCATACTTGTGAGCTGCTGTATTTGTAATTTATTAATTTCATGCGTGACACTTAATAATAAGTATTGGAATTATGCAGTTCGCTGCAAAAAAACTTGATAAAAGGCTTCAGGATCTAGGGGCTAAACCAATAATTGAGAAAGGTCTGGGAGACGACCAACATCCCTCCGGGTAATATAAAGTTTATTTGTTTTAACTTTCCTTTTCTTTTCTAGTATTGACTTTAACCGATGGTATGTTGGGTGTCAATTCTTGACGAGACCCATTTAATTATGACCTGATAGTTTATTTGATCAGTACGTGTTTCAAGTTCAGACCTGTCATGGTCAGGTCCAGTAAGGATCTTGCCTTACCCAACCAGTTTACAATTTCATTTATTTTCGGGCCTTTTTTAGCTGTTGCTGCACTGAGCAGAATAAATAGATTAACAGTTTCTCTTTAAGTCAATATAGTCTGACCTGTGACCTGACCAGGTTGGGTTGGATTGACAATTTTCTGGCCCATTCGCCAGAGTCGGCTTTGATTGATCTGGCCCATATAGAAATAATATTAAACAGTTAGTGACTCAATCTGGACCCGACCCATTGACAACCCTCCCAATCAGTGTATGCAATGGATTAGCTATAAAGAGATATATTCAATTTTGATGGTTATCGAGGCTATTTTGTCAGCACTGAACTTGATTGCTTGAATAGAGGTTAATTGAAACTTTATCCATCTGACTTGAGTTTATGTAAAAGATTTTAAACGAATTCATTGTATGTTTTTGTCATTTACCTAATGTATGGTCCAATTTTAGCTGTCTCTATGTTAGTGTGATTCATTCCAAACTTTAAACGTCCAAAATTGAATCTGGAGATTTACTTTTTTGACAACATTCTGTATGCTTCTTTGTTTGTAGATATGAGGGTGCTCTGGACCCTTGGTTGATGTCCCTCTGGAAGACATTAAATCATGTCAACTCCACAATTTTACCAGAGATGTCAGAAATCTTACATCCTAGTATGAACAAGTTGGAGCATCCCAAATTCAAAATCATGTACCATGCTTCTAATGAGGTGGTACAACATGATTCTCATATCTCAGGTTAAAATTTACTATTATGTGAGACTTAAAATGTTGTTGAGCGTTTGTTGGGCCTTAATTTTTTCCTTGAATACCAGTACTTAATTCATCTTTTTTATTATTAGATTTGAAGGATATGAAAAACGTGATTGAGAGAGCTAGGTCCATGTCACCTTCATTGCATGGTCATGACCATGGAGAGCCACATTACTTGTTAAAGATGGTATAATTCACATTTCAAATCATATTTAATTTTCCAATGTAAAAGCTTCTAATTTCTTGTATAAGACTTCCTTATGACAAGCTCGCACTTTACAAGTCAATATCTGAAATTTTGAATCAAAATCTCATACTATCACCAAATGAGCCTAATTTTGCTAGCTTGACACATGTATGGTTCGCCTGATCTTTGATACCATTTTCTGGAAGACATTCTTACTATTTGTTCACCAGGTCAATGTGGTATTGTTTGTGTATTATATTATTTATAAACTCCTTAGATGATGTCATACTTGGATTATGTACAGGTGACAAATAAACAATTGTCAAAGGGGGATGATGGAAGAGATGTGCGGCAATTTGTATTAGAACCCTTGGCTTCGGTATGTTTGCTATTTCAATAAAGGCGCTATACTGACAACTAACTCTATTTGACAACCCATCAACAATATTTGTTAAAATAGAACAAAAATAATTAGTCACAGATTGGTTCTTTATCATTTAAATAGATGATATATGAAATTTGGTGCTATTTGAGTATCATTTGGTTACTCAAGTGCAGATAAAATCAATTGGATGAAGTATTACTAATTGGTTCTTGAATTTCACCTAATGCTAATTATTTGTGATGTCATTGATAAAATTAAAGAATAAAAATTTGATCAGGTTTGGATGGGGATTGGCGTGGGCTTGCGTTCTCCAGTTGGGGCCTAGAAGGCAGCTGGGTAGATATTTTACAATATAACTAGAAAAGTGCAGCCAAAGCAATGTTTCCTTATTGCTTCACTTGATATTCTACCCTACTTAGCTTTCTAGACTTTAGTGAGTTATTTGACCAAAAAGAAGGGCAATTAGCCAATTACTAATAAACCTAGAAAAGGCTATATTTTTTAGTGAGTTATTTGACTAAAAAGAAGGACAATTATTACTAATGCACCTTGAAAAGATTATATTTTTTTGTGTGACCTATCTAAATTTTTTTTTTTCCATCTTTATCTTGATAAGCTCTGTGTTGTTTGTTAGGGTTGTCAAATAAGTTTCTTGTTTCTTATTTACAACTACATTCATAAGCTGTGTATCAGTTATTGTAGTTGTCAAATAGGTATGTTGCCAATATAATTTATGCCTTATTTAAAATTAGTTAGCAAAAATTCAATATGTACTTATTATAGGAGCTTTTTCTCGTGGGAAAAAATTCAGGTTGTTGAGTATCAGGTAGGAGATGTGCTAGAAGTTTTGCCAGGTCAAAACCCAGCTTTTGTTGATGTATTCATAAAAAGGTGCAAGCTAGATCCTGATTCTTATATCACGGTAATGATGCAGTCCCCATTTCAGTACTGTTTGTGCATATTTGTTGTTTTCTATATGTTTTCTTCTTAGCCAATTATGATCATAGATTTAATCTCAATAATGCAATTTTACAATGGAAGAGTACGTAGCAATATACATAGAAAGTGCAAGAAGCAAATATACAAAACAATTATTTAGTTAAGTACTTCATGAAATAACAAATAAATAAATAAACAGGGTTCTGTAATTGTGTTGTGCTGACTTTTATTGACCAAAATTTTGATTGCTGCATGATGGTACCAGAATAGAATGAACTGTTATAAATCCAAGATAGGTTTTGAATCGCTGGTGACACTGGGACGTAGTACCTAAGGTTTCATTTTTCTATTTCTCTATGTAATTATGCATCTGGATAAGAGTTGTAACAAAATCTTGTAGATAGAGCCCTGGTCAGGAGAGAGAGATGCCATGGATTCATATGTGAATGGGTCATCAGATCATCCTATCCAACTCCGCACCTTCGTCTCAAGAGCAATGGATGTTGCATCGGCCTCTCCAAGACGGTATTTCTTTGAGGCAAGCATTGACAACAACAACAACTAAGCCTTTTGTCCCAAACAAGTTGGGGTAGGCTAGAAAAGAAACCCAGCAGAAAAATCATCAAAAAATAAAATAATATATAAAAGTACTAATAATAATAAAACCTACACCTCAGCTGGAATCTAATAATGTGAGCTACAAACCTGTAGCATCACTCTACCCCTAGATTCCTATGTCATGGCTCCGGTACATGAATCTTTTCCATTTGAAAGAAAGATTCCTATTTCTTTGAGGCAAGCATTGACATTTGAATCTTTTCCATTACCGTTTTCCAGAAACTTTCTTCCTGTCCCCTGAATTGCTATATATGGTGTTAGATTAATGCATAAGAGTAATTGGCCCTAACAGTCCTTACATAAACAAAAATTCTAAGTCCCTGTGAAACTGAAGGAATATCTCAAATGCTGTGTATGGGTTAATACCACATGCCATACCTATCTACAAACTGTAATGTAGCTAAACTACCACCATCAGTAGGCTAATGGATATACTTGTAGTTTTGGAGGGTGCCTATTGTACATGGATATTGTTGCTTTTGGAAATAAGGATAGCTTCAATAGTTTTCTTTTAATAGTGCTTCATTTCTTAGTGGCTTGAAATTTCTCCTTTCCCTTAACATACATTATAGGTGATGAGCTACTATGCATCAGCTGAACACGAAAAGGAGAAGCTACAATATTTTGCATCTCCTGAGGGTAGAGATGATCTATACCAATATAACCAAAAGGAACACAGGACTGTTTTAGAGGTATCCCTTTTACACTCGAATAACAGCTGGGGTGATTTTCCAGCAATAATTTTAAATGTGCCAACAGTAAATTGAACCCAACATTCTTAGCCTTGACAAAATGCTACCATCTTTGTATATTATATCCAGTTCCTTGACTGCCAATCTGTGTTGGTCTGAGTCTCACAAGTTGGCTACCAAATTAGTCTGACACTTTGGGTAGATCCACATCTACTCTACTGGTTCAAAGAGATTAGTCTGGAAACTGACTTCTTTAATATTTGTTAATTATATAATTCATTTGTGCTTCAGGTACTAGAGGATTTCCCTTCAGTGGAGCTGCCATTTGAGTGGCTGGTCCAGCTGGTACCACCGTTAAAGAAAAGATTGTTTTCCATTTCCTCCTCCCCTTTGGCTCATCCAAACCAGGTGCATTTAACAGTAAGTGTGGTCTCAACAATGACACCATTAAAGAGGAGACGTTATGGCCTATGCTCGTCTTGGCTTGCTGGTCTCGACCCAAACAAAAATGAAGGTACAATTGTTGTAAGAAATGCCTTTTCTTTAATGGACACGAATTGTACCCCTGAAAGTATAAAAAATAATTGATGCTCCTAAATGACATGGGCAAAAGATCTGGCTGTATGTATTAATTAAATGGCAGTTATAAGACCAATCATTGCTGTACTGCACTGGATGCAGGGTGCCCATAAGGATGAAAACTTTTCTCTGTGTCAATCCCTGCCAGCTTGCTGCAAAAGACTCCAAACAATCTATGGAGAAAATTTTGAGCTGATTTTGTTTCTGTTCTTTTTCTTCTCCATGGAACAAAATGACGGAGAAGGGTTCATATGTCCCTTTTCTTTCTATAGTCCAGATGTTTTCTTTTCATATATCGAGGTTTTAAGGGAACACATCTTGAAGTACTTTTATAAGTAATCTCATGTTATGTTTTGAAAGGGCTATGCTTTATAATCATTATGTGAGGCAGACATTAACATAAAAATTGTAATCATTTTAGTGCATAACCAGTGCAATGTCAGAAAAAAATATTAAGTCCAGTTTATAGGGCTCCTTTGGATAGGAAAACTGCAAATTTAACAATGCCTTTCAATTTTGACAGAGGTGCTTGTTCCTTCTTGGATCCACCGTGGGACCCTCCCACCACCTCCTCCTATGCTTCCTCTGATCCTTATTGGACCAGGCACAGGATGTGCACCATTTAGGGCCTACATTGAGGAGCGTGCTATGCAGAACCTTGTTGAATCAACATCCCCAATCCTCTTCTTTTTCGGGTGCCGGAACCGTGACTCCGACTTCCTCTATCAGGACTTCTGGCTGGCCCACTCGTCTGATGAAGGTGTTTTGTCAGAAGAAAAAGGCGGTGGCTTTTACGTGGCTTTCTCTAGGGAGCAAGAAAGGAAGGTATATGTGCAACACAAAATAAGAGAACAGAGTGCTAGAGTGTGGGGACTGTTGAATGCAGGCGCTGCAATTTATCTGGCAGGTTCTTCAACAAAGATGCCAGCTGATGTCACCGAGGCTTTAGAAGAGGTGGTTGCAAAGGAGAGTGGTGTGTCAAGAGAGGCGGCAGCAAGGTGGCTAAAGACTCTAGAGAAGGCTGGTCGATTTAATATTGAGACGTGGTCCTAGATTTATACATTGTTAAATTCTTTTGTATGATACATGTACTCTACATGTACACTCTAAAATAAAACCTTAAAGAAAATGTGACCGTATACAAGGGCTGCTCTGTTTTTAAAAAAAAAAAAAATCGTGTTCCTTTTAGACGTGGTCTATTGAGGTTAGAAATTCTGTTGTTTTATTAATTTAAGAGATGTCTTATGGTGTACAACAGCAACAAGTAGGGGTGCAATAAACTTATGGGATAAAGGATTAATGATTTGTTTGAAGTTGCGAAATTTTGTATTATGGTGTACGACTGAAAATTGTTGTATAGATTCTTTAGCTCTAATGTAATTAGAAGAACTGGACTTTGAGTCTTTGATAAAATACGGTTGCTTAAGCATGAGAAAAGTTTAAAGACTCGATGGGTTTTTTTTTTTCCTCGTTCCTGCGGATTTTCCTTTCATAGATCATTGATGGCTGAATTGGGACTCAAAATTAGGCGTCAAACATACAATTCTGCTTCTGGTTTTGGGTCTATTTCACTATCATTCTAGGCATTTCGTCCAGAAATTGTCCTCGTATATTGTCCCATGTGCTGTTATAATCATAGAAGTATGGATCATATTCAAAATTTCTGGGGGAAAAATAGTTTGGGACGCAAAATATCATTACACTTCAATTCAATTACTGCAGAATCTGCACGCTGTATCAGATGATCATTCATTTGAAACGGTCTGCAACCACCATTGACTATGAAAAAGGTATCTTTCAAGCTAATTGACTTTGTTGTAAATGTCTCTGTAATTGATATTCAGTATGGCACTATTTTTTGTCAGCTCCTACTTTTGGGAACACCAGTTATTACTCGAGGGCGTAAAACCTTTAATTAAAACATCAGTCTCTCCAGCATGCTATTACTTGTGTGTTTTCATTGGTAATTATTTTTATTTCACTGTCACGAGTTCACTGTCTGATGAATATTGCCTGTTCAATTTTTGGGTAGATGAGTATTTAGATGAAGGCAGGCTAACTGCCTACCAACTTTCACATAAAGAATGTTTAATGAAGTTTCAATAAATAGAAGTGTCAAAATCCATGAAGGATTTAAGCATACAACATTACAACACCAAAGACCGACAGTGATTTCCAGCGGTTCTTCTGGGAAGAAAAAAAAAACCCAACTGTGATTAAAAATGGATTATCAGACAAACAAACAAATAATAGTGGTGTAATCAATATGTAATATTTTTTTATTTTAGTGATTAATACCTTCTACCTTATTCTCCAATCCCCTCCAAAAAAATAGACTTCTAGGCATATATCAAACAATTTTGGTGCCGTTAACACCCAATTTCTTCTCCACACGTCCAGAATCAAACTCTTCTAAGCAGGTATCAAATTTGTAGCACCATTGGCTACCGATTTCTTCTCCTCTCGTTCTTCTTTTACTACTAACAACCTAGGTACAGTTCCATTATCACCTTTAACTAACCCCAGACGCTGCAACACCGCAAGGGTAGGTTCCTCACGATTCATTGTGTAAAAGTGTAGTTCCCTGATCCCACGTCGAAGGATCTCCGTACACATCTCTGTTGCCAGCTCCACCCCATATGCTGCTAGCGCCGCCTCATCTGACTTCAGCCTCTCAACTGTCTCCCTTATCTCTGTTGGCACCTTCGTCCTGGCGCGTATGGTCCAGAGATGTCAAAAAAAAAATGTCTAACTTGTGACCAAAATAAAGCATTACTGAAACATTAAAAATATTTGAGCAGTATAGACTATACTTCTGAACCAATTAGGTTACTTTAGAATCTATGTATAGTTGTATACTGAGGTTCCAATGATCTTTTTATGTTGTAATACCAATCTAGTATTTGAGATGGGTAAACTATTGTTTCTCCATTTTCCATATATATTTTAACAAACAAGAACCAACCTACTTCACTTCTGTATTTTAATAAAGCAACCTTGGGAGTAATTCCACCTTCCCAGAACAAAATGTAAGAAGCACCACAAGAGAATATAACATTATGTAGATAAAAGATTAATCTATACCTGCATGTCTTTGTCATAGTCTGAAAGCTCCTGTAGCTAACAATTGGAAGTATTCCCGGAACAATTGGGCATTGGATCCCGATCCTTCGGCAATCATCAACAAAATCGAAAAAGAAAGACATATCGTAGAACAATTGTGTTACAATGAAGTCGGCACCTGCATCAACCTTCTTCTTTAGGTATACAAGGTCTTCTTCATATCCTTCTTTGGTAGCTACATCACTTCCTTCAAGAATCTTGCTAGGATGGGCCTCTAAGATAATAATTTAGCGAAAGTTAATTGAGAATACAATACAAAAGACAATAAATAAGGACAAAAGTGCATTAACTTATTCATACAGAAAAAGAATCAGATCTCCTTGGACAGACCAAATAAAACAAACCATGAAGATTTAGAAATCAAATAAAGCAAATTGGCAGAGAGATTGTGGGTGAAAATGTATATTGCTTGATTGGTCAAATTCCTTTCAACCTCTACTTTTAATGAACCTTTTTGTTCTTTCTTATTTTCCCCTTCCCTCTACTGACATGTCATTGTCGAATTTATTCCATGTCAAGAAAAAGCCTTTTCTTTCCATATTCATAAATCACACCCATCACATCTACCTAATTTGCAAACAACCATCTAAATTACCCCAATTTTGCAATGTAGACAATTAAACTCCCCTTTCTGAGCTAAATTGAATCAAATTAAGCAAAATTAAGGAAAAATATAAATCCAATTCTTGCCAACCTGGATATCCAGCAACAGCAAGGCCAAAGAAATCACCATGCCTCAACCTGATATGCTCCACCAGATCCAAGCCGCAAACCGGCACACCTTTCACCTCAACCGGTTCGGTCGAATCCGCCAGGACACCAACCGGCGGATCTCCTCGAAGCGCGAGAATGTTGCTAACACCGCGCGACCTGGCACCATCAATTGCCTTGTTTATACTCTCAAGCGTCATGCCAAGACACGTCAGATGCATCATAGTATCAACGCCGATCTCAGTCTGCATCCTGCCAGCGAGGTCGACAGTGGCGTCAGCGCTGGTGGGTCGCCACGTGATGTCGCAAAAGGAAGAGCCGTGCGCCGCCATGCGAGCCACCTTGGCAATGAAATCGTCGGAGATCTTCTTGCGCGCGTCGGGAGTGGAACCTCGAGGGTATTTTGGGGTGAAGTATTCGAAGGAGAAAATTACATGGTTGTCGTCGGAATTGGTTGATTCCTTGATTTTGTTGATGATTTGCATGATTCAAGAGTTGGGTTGCGAGAGAGAGAGAGAGAGAGGTGAAGGGGAAAGGTGAAGAGGGATAATTAAAAGGGAAGGAAAGGAAGGGAAAGGGGGTAGGTGATGGAGGAGGTGGGTTTCTGTAGCTTTCTTCCTTGTCCCCTCGTGCTATGTTTTGTTTTTCAAAAAATGTAATGTGTGATTTTCTGTGTGTATATTATTATATTTGCAAAAATCTCAGGATCTCACGTGGCCAAAAGACCCGGACCAATTTTTAACTGGCGGTTATAATCGTTTTTGATAAAAAGAAATTAGAAAGTTGAATGTGTCAGAAAAATTATAAATGAAGAAGGTTTGTTATATTTTAACATGAAATGTTGTTAATTGAGTGGGCTTATAATAACTGAGGTTTATAATCTTAATTGAATAGGACATTATAAAATTTGTTGATCTAGAGGTTGAAAAATAAATTAATATAGTTAATTGTGATAGATTAATTCAATCAATTCTGTTAATTTTTCGACTGTCTTTATCAAGTCTTAAATAAAATCGTAGAATTATAAAATTTTCACAACGCATCTCTTATGAAATTGAACGAGATAAAAAAATTTTAATTCAACGTTTGAACTTTAAATTTTTAAATATAAGTTAAAAAAAGCCAACTCGCCATAGTTAACGAATTTTTTTGAAATTAGATTTATTTGTTTCTGTGAGAACGAAGATAGGGGGGGCGATTTCTGTATCTATTTTGTGCCAAGAGATAGAATGTTATGAACAGCATTTAGTGTTTGTAGGATAATATAATATATAGTAACATATATATATATATATATATATATATATGATATTATAAGGTTATTACGAGTGTTTTCTTTTCTTTTTTCTTTTTTTTTTTGGTTCCTAGGCTTTTTTTCTCTTAAATACTGGAAGACTAGTCTCTTTCCCTTTGTTTAGCACTTAAGTTTTTGAATATTTTCAGTTGATCTTGACTTGGGGAATATGGCGACTGGTGACTGGTGAGCGATTAAGAAAGGTTTGGAGGGTTGGTACGGCCACATGTCAATTTGTGATTTGATAGGAGATTTGGTGAGTATAACTACAATGTTGAAGATTCACAATTAGTATTTTTTTTCTTTTTTGGAAAAAACAAAGCATGATTCACAATTTTAATGGTTATACTAAGGCGTAAGGTTTCTCTGTGCAAATTTGTTTAGAGAAATATCTGTAACGAGAAGACGATCTATATTACCTTCCACTTAAAATTATAAGACTTTCAACATATAAAATTTGACATCTAAGCAATATGAAGACATGTATAATACGGTGTCCATAATTTTTTTAATATTCCTACAAATTATTTATTTAATTATAAACCAAAGTAAAAAAAAAATGCTTTGAAGATAAATAACTATCGAGTTCTACATAATACAATTAAGGGATTATCTGGTACAGATGACAAGAAATTATCGTGAAGATAAATAACTATCAAGTTATACATACAGCGTGGTTGACATTTAAAATGTTTGATTATATTTCACTTTTCAGACTAGATCGTCGACAAATTTATTTGAAGCATCTGTCGGTCAGATAGTGTTTTGAAGATTCCACGGGAGCAGGGCTAACAATTAATTCGCACATACTCAAAAACAAAAAAATAAAATAATAATAATAATTCGCAAAGAAAAAAATAAAAGAAAAACAAAAGCAAAATTTCAGCCAGAGTGCCAGACGCCCAGTCTGCCCAGATCAACTTCTCAGTTCTCGCTTCTTAAAACGGTGACATTTACTGGAGGGCTTGTTATATTGTCATTTTAAAGGGTATCATGACAAACCGAACCAAATAGCACTTGGCGCTTAGATCCGTTGGTAGACTAGTCATTCAGAATGTTGCAACGTCATCATATTTTTAATTAGGAGGAGCTTTATTTAGGATGAGCTTTATTGCACACTAGTAGCCTAATTGTCCCGGCTCCGCCGCAACTAGTGATCGTGTTTAAATATTTGACCAGTCAAAACCAAGTATGCATAGGTAAGTGCATAATTTTGATGCGATACATAAGTGCATAGTCTGATCTAATCTGATCAAATATAAGCGTCTCTGCAACAAAATTAAACATTGTGATCAGAAAAAATGCAAAATGAATATACATACATCATATAAAACACACATATGACATAATTAACATGTGACAAGTAGATACTTATCAAAATTAAACGGACATCACACATCATATACAGATAATATTAAACTCATTCAAATATAAAGCAAGTAATTGAAGACCAAAACAAAACATATGCTTTTTCTGTAAATCAGTATGAATCACCTATGACCTATTGATGCTTAACAAAATTGACTTAAAAATAGATCTAATAATAAAAATGCTTAAAAAATATTCTTTCCAGTGCAAAGTATACATATTCTTTCCTTAGTCCTTAGCTTCTCCTCCAGTCTCTTCTCCATCAAACTCAACTCCATCACTTTACTAACTATCTTCGTCCTTCTCATTTCCTTCATCTTCCATCATCTTCTTCTCCATCAGACTCAGCTCCCATCACTTTCCAGTGCATTTTCTTAGCAAGTTAATTAAATCAAAGAATGTGATGATGCTTTTCATTCAGCTTAGTGTTAACTCACTCAAAATTAGAAAAATATTAAAAACAGATACTGATTTAGTGAAATTAATTTGGTTGATTACCGATAGGAAGTCGCTTAGTTTGGTCCTATCCTCATCTCTTGTTGTCACGACATTAGCATCTGTCGTCACCGAGGCTTGCGCAGCAACACCTTTCAAGCATGGCGGTGTTAAGGCCAATAGCCCGTGCCTCTGCTGCTTGGATGGTTGCCACATCACTTCGCTCCACTGGCTTGTCGTGTGCGGCTTGCCCTGCTGCCTCTAATGCCTCCTTTATTGTAATTTTGTCAGTTCTATGTTTCCCTAATCATCATTGCCACCCCTTTCTCCCCCTCGGTTGGTGCCACGGCCATGACTGCCTCCATAGAGACCACCACTTGCAGCATCACCTGATCTAGGTGCTATGAATTAAATTAAAAATTAAATATGACAGATTTAGTCCATATTACTTATTTTGCGTGCATATAAAAGCATTTTGTGTGTTACTATTTCACACTCTTAATGCATATTGAAATAAAGCTGAAATGCATATCACTTTATAACCATGTAAGGAAGGTAATACAAATCATATTCAGTGGTTTACTTTGTTTCGTAAGCTTCAGAATTTCATATTTTCCATTCAAATCTAGTCACATAGACATGCACTGATATACTTAATCACGCCTTCATTGAGTTGCTAAATTTTTTCATATTCAACTCGATTATTCTCATAACTTTTGTCTGTTACTATCTGTTACGTATTATAACATGCAATGAATTTAATTGCACAATCAGTATGATATTTTAAAGAACACCCACTCTATAACTCTAAGAAAAAGAACACCAGTATGAAACAGGAGCATAAATTAAATCAGAAATCGAGTAAAATTGCAAAAAAAAAAAAATCAAGATATAAAACCCTGTAGGATCAAAGCGGAGGAACATGCAAGAGAAGAGGAACAATAGAATATTAGTCGCCGGTGCTGGCTTCAAGCGCTAGAGGGGACTGAAGAAGGAGACCAAATATGGAGGAGGATTCATACATTCCCGATTGCCTTGATTTTTCACAGGAGTGGACAAAGAGAAAGAAAGAGAATAGGGGGGTGGGGTCGTGTTGGCGAAAGAGGAGGTGGAGAGGCATGTAGAGATGATGACCTTGATTTTTCACATTTAGAGGAAGGAGGAAGTGCACGATGGTCTTGATTCTGCATAACCAATCAACTACATCGTCAATAAAGAACGATTATGGGAGAGCGGTGCAGCGGAGATCAGAGTTAAGATCATCAGCAGAACCCTCGAAAAATGGATGTCAATCGGTGCTGATTAGTTTCGTGCGTACTAGTCAAATTTAAACCTTAAATTCTGATTCTAATTCAATTGTAGAATAGTTTAAGGGTCGAATCTCAGGGACAGACTATTCGATTTCTAAGTTTAAGTCGTTCAATTCAAATTAAATCCTAAGATTACAAATAAAATATTAGAAGTTTAAACAGTTCTAAATAAAGACAATTAAAGTAAAGTTCAACTCTAAATCAAACAAATCCTAAATTATTCAAAGACAACCAATTGATGAAAACTTAGGGGTTCAGATCTTCAAACAATTATCCATCTGTCAGAGTTAGAATGGTCCGTCCCATTCCTGGAATGGTCCATTCTAGCCTTTGTCAGTCGATCGGAACAGGCCGTTCTAGGCCAGACTCTCCCTTCCGGGCGGTCCGTTCTGACTATGGAACGGTCCGTTCCGATTGACTGATATTTGTTTTGTCATAAGTTTTAATTATTAATTAAATATTTTTATGTGAGATTAGACAATAATTTACCTATAGACTTGTAGTCTAACTCCCGTTCAGGTCAAGCTACTAAGTTTTATTGTTTAACTCCTAGAACTCCTAAATTTCAACTTTCGTTTCTTAGTTTAGATGTTCTAGTCTACTTCTCGGGTCTTGGCACACTTTTAACCTTCCGATTTCAAGTAAAACCCTAATTACTTAAGGTTTGGTTCAATCCTTCCGAATTTCACCTACCAAACAGAATTGATTGCTAAGTTGTGATTATTGTGATTGACTTTAATCCTAACAATTAAACTAGACATTTGTTTAATGAGGTAATCAGATCAAACAATAACAAACTGGGCAATTAAATAAACATAAAAGCGCAAGAAGCAAAACATAACTTAATTTAACTAATAATTAAATATTCAAATCAAAACAAACAACTAGAGAAAGGTTCTCAGATCATAGCCCCTAAACTACTCTACTATAATAAATCCATGTAAGAACAAGCAGGTTTCATCAAATACAAAGACATAGAAAAGAGATAATCAAGTTTACAACAAATTGTGCTCGAAAACTCCACGATTCTGTGCTCTGTCCTGTCTAGGGCGGTCCGTCCTGGCTCTAGAACAGATAGTTCCAGATGCAGTTGGTCGTCTCGGCAGGTCTGTCTCCTTGGTGAGTTGAGAATTTGGCTAAAATCTCAGAATTGAACTTGTTGTCGACTTGGCGACAGGACAGGACTTATATAACAAGGCATTGGCGGTTCTAATCGTGGAGGATGTGCTTCTGAAAGGTCGAAAATAGAGGAAACCGACATGACAAATATGTTCTTCTATTTTTAGAAGTTCAATTATAGCTGGAACGGTCCGTTCTGACTCTAGGGCGGACCGTTCCAGCCCAGTCTGGTTGAGTTGTCTGGATCGATTCTCCTCTGGTCAGGGCGGTCTGTCCTGCAGTCCAGGCGGTCCGTTCCAACCTGTCTGAGCACATTTACTTCGTTGTTTTCTTTGTTCTCCATGCCAAATAAACGTTGAACCTGCAAAACAAACTTGTCGGACTACGGCTGCACCTTTCTACAACCTAAATTAGAAAAATTGATAAAAACACATGTATTTGAACACAATTTAGAGCTTAAACTGGTTGGAAATCAAGTATGAAAACCCTACATCATGTACCACAGAGAGCGAAGAGGTCGAATTTGTAATCGGTTTCAGATGAAATCGCTTGAGGAAGGAGAAAATGAGAGTGAAATCTCGTTATCTTGTTGGTAAATTCGGGGAGGAGAAACATGGATTTTTTTTAATTTTTTCCCCTTATGTTTTCTCAGCACGGAGAAAGAAGCAAAAAAGTATAGCTTTAGGAGTAGAGTCGGCGGGAACAAAGAAGCAGGGTGCAAGATTTAATGACAAGAGAACTCTCAATGTGGGAAAAATTGGGTCCATGCCACCACAAAGCTTGTACTTATATTAATGCCACCCTAAAATCAATTTGTTCATATATTTGTCACAATTCTTGTATAAATCTGTTCCAAATATAATATTTTTTTGTATTGACTGAATTGTCTGTATCTCCCACTTCAATCCCACGATTTATTACCAGACCCCTCCATCCTCCCCAACCTTCT